>OY992798.1:7052724-12052724 GCA_963921375.1 Tiliacea citrago
TCTGCCATGCTTCCCTGGTCTTGGCTAATCACATCCAGGTGTTGCCCATTCGTTTAGTGCCTAAATTAAGGTTTATATAAGTTAGGTTTTATGCCCATGTGCAATAAAAATATTCGTATGCCGCTTTTAGCGGTGGATGTGTCCTGAACATAATACTCTAATAACCAACTCTGTACCTACCATATCCGACGAATGTCTTTGTCTAATTGCCATACGAATACTCATATACATACTCAATTAAGCTTTTTCCGATTCAACTTTACAGCTGCTGTAGATAATGACTCGGTAAAAGCAAACAAAAACAAACTTTCGAGGGGCAGACGCCAACAGATTTATCAAAACGGAGATTCAATGTCAGCGCGTAGAAAGAATTTGCATAAGTCATCGACCGGCCGATTGTGTTGCAGCTAGTTGTGTCCCGATAAGAAAACACTGATTAACTGATGAGTAAGCCTCAATAACATGATAACATGTCTCGTTTACTAAGTGTACTAAGTATAATTATTGAGTTTCATAAAGGTATAATTTATCAAGATCATCACTTCATCAGTTGCTGGCTTATCCGTCGGCACGATGCCGCTGAATTTTAAGTGAAAGTCCATACGATTTATGATTGGTATAAACATACAACCTTTTTGCCGGTCAAGGATTATGATGACGCTTAAGAGAGGTCATGGTATGGGCAATTATTACAGCAGACAATGTAGATAACTGGGCAACAGAGGCTTCCTAGTTCAAGATAATAGGCAGTTTAGATAAGTACCAACAAAGCAGCTTGTGAGTGAGCTGCAAGGTTCGCATCAAGAATGCAGAGAATCCAAGAGAAAGCCGATGAAGCAATTGTTACCATATCCATAACATAAAGTGCAGTTCAGACGTTGAGTTTTTACGTAACGCGCGTCTCACCCGGCGACAGAGGCGGCGGCGGCGCGGCGCGACGCGGGGTCGGGACGACTGCGGGGAGGCGGCGCGGCGGCGCGGCTAAATTATCGCCGCTCGCGACGAACGCCGGATGGCGTACACCGCGGGCACACATTTACATTTACGCATTTTACGCGCCCGTCACCGACCGATCGCCGCCTCCGCGCCGCCATTAGCGCGGCACAGATACGTGTAGGCTATAACTTGAAGGGGCACGGCCGCGAAAATTGCTGCCATCAATCGTCAGCCGGGCGACATGTTGCGATCGGTATTCATGCGTGGGGGCGAGAGTATAAATTCTCTTATAACTTAGGTATCATTATTTTCCATACGCGTGCGAGCAGTGTGGTGCTATCGATGCGGGTACGGCCCTATAGAAAACATATTTGGGTCTTGCTTTGAAGTTCGTAATAGAATTCAATGATAAGAGAGAAATCTAAGCCCATTTTATAAGTAACAGAGCAATCGAGATTCTTGCCCTAGTTTACCAGCTGCTTAGCAAGGAATTCAGTCAATTGCAGAATAGATTTAAATTCCGAATACTATTAGACACCATTCAAGTAAATATGTCCAAACATAAAATTGCTCAACATTATTACTTTCTCATCCTTTAGAACCCTACATTTATAAAAAGTGCACCTCAAATCGCGTTTTCGCTCCCAACCGCGTCTGAAACTCTGAATCGCAGGTAACGCGCGATGCCGATTACTCTTTCAAGTAAACTAGGTAACAATAATAACATTACATTATTAGTTGCGGCCCTTCCAGCTGCATTGTTTCGCGCGTACCTGCGTGCTGCGTTCATTATGTCCCTACCTGAGTCGCGGAGTATCGCGCCCGCGACCATTACCGCGCATTTTTACCCGCCGCACAAGAGAAGCGGCGTTGCCATTTTTACCCGGCTATGGCGAAAGGAGGGTTAGATTTTTTAACACGTTGCAGTTGTCAGAACTTAGATTTTTGAGATCCTTTAGAAGAAACGTGGAGATAATTGAGAATAAATACTTAATATGAAATTAATGATGAGAACCGCCTACTTAAGACTTATTGTTTTATTTTTATTTCATAATTCATAATTTGATTATTGGCATAAATAATTTTAACAAAAATAGTGAGGCCCTGGATCCTGCGCTAGGTATAACACCTGTGTTACTAGAGCCAGTGTCATCTCCCAATTACATAGGTCGATTTTTATGCAATAAGAATTAATCCAAAACACATACAAATAATACAGGTAATAATAAAAATGGAAATAAAAATGAAAATAAAAAAGAAAATTATAAACATGTAAAACATTCCTTACGTGGAGTAATTTATAAGAGTGTTTGGTGTATAGAGTGTATGTATGGTGATACCATGAGTGAGTGAGTACCGTGAGTATATGGTGAGGATATGGTGGTGGTGTTTGTGGTGTGTGAGTATGTAATGTAGGTATGTGGTGTGTAATGTTATTGTAGACAACAAGCCTAAACATTTATCTACGAGATGTTTGGGGGCAATCCAGACAACTATACCTAAATTAAAATTCACATTGGCATCACCTCTTCTAACTGTCCCTTCATTCTTCATTCGATGTAGTTTTTTATCACCATAACCTATCCACTCAACCGTTTTTACGCAGTTTCTTTTTGTCAGCTCGTTACCGTCTTACAAGTACTCAAGTCGCACTTCAAGTTTCCTCTGAAAGTCGCACGAGGACGTGCACCATCGATTTGCGCCAAACAGCTCCGGTACCGTTCATTACATAAAATCAAGCACACGACCAAGGTATGCGTACCAGATGAGTCATCAAAACATAAAAAAAACAACAAATAAACAAGTAACATACCATTTACCAACATAGAATAACATTTAACCTAAACAAAACAAGAAGAGGCTAGTTTTAGAATAAAATCAAAATTTTGAAAGACTCATTTTCGAATTTCAAATTCTAGTAGGCTCCTAGGTAATATTTATATACCTAATAGACTAGCCTTTGCCCGCTTTTCCTTACTACCGGGATTTTAAAAGGAAGCGAAGCAATGGTCGAAAAATGAAATTGTTTATTCTGTAAATAGAATGTCAGAATCACTTTTACACGTCTTATAAAAAAAATAAGTTAGATAGAGTCGACATTTCCTATCTGACTACCCCTGAGAAGAAATGGCGAAACAAACTCGTCAGTCTCAGTCTCACTCAAAGTCTCTCTTTCTCAAACTGTGAGTGGACCTGTCCAATCAGTGCAAGCATTTGTCAGTAATCGTGCAGCTCAACTCAAGACTTATGGAGCTCAACGACTCGACGAACAATACCAAAGAAAGGACATTTGGGTAGGCCGCATAAAGTGCTCAAAATGCCAGACCAGAAAGAAAAGGAAAATAAAAAATCCTACAGTGCTTACATTCACAATAAGTAAGTAAATCTTCCTAGGCTTTTCCCAACTATGTTGGGGTCGGCTTCCAGTCTAACCGGATGCAGCTGAATACCAGTATTTTACATGGAGCGACTGCCTATCTGACCTGCAAACCCCGCAACTGGGTAAAGGCTATTACACACTCACGCGATATCGCGGCCGCGACAGGCACCGACAAAGGAATTGTGCTACTAGTGTCGCGTCACGCCCGCGATATCGCACCAGTCTGTACGAGCCTTAATACGATACCCCTTGGTAAGACTGGTTATCAGACATTCGGGCTTGTGACGACCCGTAACGACTGTCAAAGATCCACGAATGACAGCCGGGACCAACAGCTTAACGTACTTTCGGAGGCACGGAGGAGTCTCGTTATGTAAAGATGGTCACCCATCCACGGACCAACCCCGGCAAGCGTAGCTTAACCTGATGGATCGACCCGTACGGCTGTTATTACATAGCCACGAGCTCTTAACATTAAAAACAACTTAATAATTAAAGTAAGTAATAAATAATTATATTTATTCTGGTATTACAAAATTACATGAATATTATTTTGAAAAGTAAGTATAAACTTTTCAAAGTAAATAAATATTCATGTAATTTTGTATATAATATTCAGCAATGTCAATATGTATATAAAATTATATAAGTATAATGATGATTTTGCATAATTAATAAAATATCAAGTTTTCGAATTCTATCACAAGGCTTAGTTAGCAGAGCGAGCAGCTCAATCCCAAGGTTTTTGTCTTCTAAAAGTCTAAATAATCAGAAATTTTATAGTACAGTCAATGACCAGCATGCAGCATTAGCTTACAAAGAAAAAGAAGAAGAAGAATGGAAGAGGGGTCAGGTTAAACAGGTCACTGTCTGTGCCTACCCTTTTTTACAAAGTTTGGTTGTAATACAACTTATAAACCGTTTAATGGATAAGTTTCGAATGTCAGTAGGAAGTTTGTTGCAAAAGCGTAGACATGAAAGAGATCGCATACCGTATAGGCCTTGCGCCGCCGGTTTAAGGGGGATGCGCTAAGGTAGCCAGCGAAATTCAAATTCTATTACGTTTTTTTGCAATTTGCAGGTCAGTAACAGGTTGTATGTTGATCTAAATATGATTCGCGGCCGTAACAAATATGGCTTTACAGAATTATAATCATTAGAATCGGCAGTACAACTAACTCTCTTCGTAACATCCTATTGAATGACTATTTCTGAAAAAATCATTCAGTAGGATTTTATGAACTTCGAGAGTTGTAATGCTGATTCTAATAATTATAATTCCGTAAAGCCATATTTGTTACGGCCGCGAATCATATTTAGATCAACATACAACCTGTTACTGACCTGCAAATTGCAAAAAACGTAATAAAATTTGAATTTCGCGAGCTACCTTAGCGCATCCCCCTTAAGCTGGTAGGGATCTTGACCATACTTCTGGGATTGTACTGATAGCCGTGGAATACCTCTCCACTCCTCATAAGCACCTCAGGTTGCCCGCTTGTGCTACGACACTATGTGTTAGCGACCATTTCTGGGGCCCATTATTGAGTGCAAGTCACCCCCTGCCATTTTATCGGTGTATTGTATATAAAACATTGGTCAGGCAGGGGCCATAGTCTTTCCATAGTTTAAGGTAACCAGTTCACAGCCACCCAAACCCATAGCCCAATATATTTTGTGTCCATGTTCTGCAGTACTGCACCAACCGGAGGTTGTCCTTGGGTGCACTTGCATAGAGCACAAAGGGATAGTCGTCCGTTGGTGCCTCATTCCATTTAGAATTGTCTAAGGGGCCTCTGCGAGTTGGCTTCGGCCTCTGGTACGCCCAATGGGTCGGGACCTCATGCCCCGAGATATGGCAAAAACATAAAAATAAATAATAACATAACACATAACATAACACGCCTGTAATCCCCGAAGGGTTAGGCAGAGGTGTACCTATAGTACACCTACGTTTCGCCAGTTATGTTAAGTCCCATGTCCATGTGTAAATAATAATACCGTTTATTTCAGGCAACACAGGCCCATATTCTTGAAAATGGTCAAAAAGGTGGATTTTTAAAGCAGTGTATACATCTCTTAAACCGTAAATATTTTTTTCAAAAAAAAAACAGTATGATATTTTTAAGTGTTTTGTGCATACGGTGATAGAACTCAAAACATAATTAAACATAATTTAATACATCAAAAAAATCGTCAAAGACAACTCTTAATTATTTTTAAAAGCAGTTTATCCCTTCGTTAACAATTATAATTAAAAGTATACCATAAAATTGCAAATGCCAAACTGCATCCGTTGATGGATCAATTTTTATTAATTAGTTAATATCTAATTTTATACGTTTTTATTTACATTACGTTACGTTACCTTACGTTGTGTCATCGTGCATCTCTTTCTTTTGTATGCAATCTGACAGTGACAGCGGTTTACCTGTTGTCAGCCTCTTAACCTAAACATACCTACAACCACATAATATATTTTAATATAAACAAAACTTGACAATGAAAGAAAAAGGGAAAGAAGCAGGAAGATTTAGCAAAATGACGACAAAACTACCATTAAACTACGCGTTGAAATTCATACATAACATTATAGCATACAATATTAATTTATTAACCGTTTTCAAAGTATTTACATAATTTAAAAACTAAACAGATTAAAATAAAAATAATAATATGTACAAGTACTTAAGTATAAAAAAACCGTACCATTATCTATAAAAATGCCAAAAGAAAATACGTTTGTTGTATGGGAGCCCCCTTAAATAAATGTTTTATTTTAATTTAATTATTTATTTTTAAAGTGAATATATAACTAAATATTCTGTGAATATTTCAATCGTCTACCTGTTGCCGTTATCAATATCGAGCGAAAAGGAGCAAAAAAATCACGTTTGTTGTATGGGAGCCCCCTAAAATAATTATTTTATTCTGTTTTTTTTGTATTCGCTGATAAAGCGGCAATAAAAATACATCATCTGTGAAAATTTCAACTGTCTAACTATCACGGTTCATGAGATACTGCCTGGTGACAGACAGACAGACGGCGGAGCCTTAGTAATAGGGTTCCCGTTTTACACTTTGGGTACGGAACCCTAAAAAAGAGGGGAAATAATCATAGGACATCAAAAAAGTCTTCCGCATCGCTGTAATGATTAAACAATAGTCATCTAATCCGCTCAGCTAATATAACTAAAGATCACTCAACTAATAACCAGTTACAATGATTTTCATCGAAAACTGACGATATCTCACTCTATTCCACAAAATCCGTGGTACCCAGCGTAACTGCAGTACAAAAGGCTTTTGTTTCGGCGGCCTGCTCAAACAAGCGCAGTGGGTTTGTCGTGAGCACCGATATTAGGGACACAACATCGTTCAGCTTCAGACTACGATGTAATAATAATAATAATACGCACGCTGCCTGCCTGCTGGACGTGCCTTGCTGTATATCTGTGGTATGCTTTGCACGCATTGCATTGCAAGTGGTGTTATTGTTTTTCGAGCTTTTCGATTAAACGTACAGTCGACTGCGCGTCAGTGGTAACTTTGACCTTGAGCTGGCCTACCGTAGTTTGGAGTTTCAATAGAATGCGGGGTCGACTTAGAGTTGATTCATTAGTATGAATAGAAGCGCAGCGAAGCGATAATATAAACGATAGCATAGCAAATGCACCCTTATCTATCTCTATCTGTGACCGACCGCGACCTGCGCACCAATCAGCGCAGCAGGCTTAGCACGAGAACCGCGTTTTGTCGACGGAAGAGTAGACAAAAATGACGGTTCCGTGTTGACAGTTGACAGTTTTCTAGCGAGAAGGATAGATAAGCGATTTCTATTCTACAGTAGAGTAGAAATAGAAAGCGTCAAGGCTCTTACAAACTCAAGCGATATCGCGGGCACGACAAGCACCGACAAAGAAATTGTGCTACTAGTGTCGCATCGCGCCCGCGATATCGCACCAGTCTGTACTAGCATTCATGCTAAGCCTGTCGCTCGCAGACGCGCGTATTCCGCAGAATGTGCGCGAATGCGCGTGTCCTTTTTTTATCTCAATAAAAATATGTGCTTCGACTCTGCGCTATACTTGACAAAAAATAATCGTATAAAGTTAAAATGTCAAAACGGGCCTATTATTTTTTGACAACTATACTATGAATCTACTCGTATTTAGGCTTATATTCGTTTGAAGTCAGATTTATGTACGTTTTGTTACCGCTGGCGTGCGGCCTTATGAAGGTAGGATATTAGGCCATATACATACAAAAACATTACATATTATACTAACTTCAAGATATTGATTTCAGTCATAGTCACTCATCGGTCTTCTGTCCTATATTTTTTTTCATACCCAAAACGTAAAATTCTACAGTAAATCAGCTTCGTTTCAATTAACAACGACAATAGTCGGCGAATGGCTACAAGTAAGACCGTAGGACGCTACTATTATTATCACATCGCGTAGCTACACTTCCTGCACGCACCCGCGAAAGCTTTCACACAACTAAACTAAACGAGACCATAGAGTAGAGGGGGCGAAATACCGCGAACGTGTGTTCATTGTCGCTCTTTCCGGGAAAAGATGGCCGGCCGCGATTACACCGTGAGCCCCGTCCGTCCGTCCGTTGTAAATCATTATCTCCGCCGCGTAAAAACTAATTGAAAGGGACGCGAGCCCGCCTTTGTTGTTACTTATTACGGCTACGGCCGACTGCCGCGATTTTGTGAGAAACGCATAAACAATCCTCATTTGGGTTTTTACTGAAATTCTTTGAATGCATCCCGGTCATGTTTGGTAAGGTATTAAGTGCTTAAAAACTTAATTACTTTATACTGGTTTAGGTACTGTATACTGCTTGCATGTTAACGAAAACGATGTTTCAGCGTAATGAAACAATAGAGAGTACTCACCGTGGGACAAATTCTTTCAACTTGATTAGTCGTCAATAAATCGTGCTTTTCAAAACAATAGGTAGCGAGTTTAGAGGTAGTGACTAAGTTATTAAGTGATAAAGTTACATGTCGCCACAAAAACTGACAACTCCATGGATTTTATTCAGAGGCGAAACCACAAAAGTAGTGACTTTTTAGGGTTCCGTACCCGAAGGGTGCCAAACGGAACCCTATTACTAAGCCTCCGCTGTCCGGACGGATCTCATGAACTGTAATAGGTAGACAGCTGAAATTTTTACAGATAGTGTATTTTTTAAAATGTATAAATAAAGGGGTCGCAACACAAGACACTGTGTTTTTTCGGCATTTTTTGGTCGATCTTAATACGGTACGGAACTCTTCGTGTGCGAGTCCGACTCGCACTTGACCGATTTTTTTTATTTTTTAGGATCGTTTTAACTCAAGAAAACACATTTTAAGCTTCATTAGACAAAGTACCTGAGCATCCCTTTTACGATTAGTTATGTTCATGAAGGAAGCCAGCGATGTGAAATATTATTATATTACTTACTAAAATCTACTTCGTATATTCCAACGTGACAAACAATAAGAAATGAGTTATTTCATATACACAAAACGTGTTTTGCAGTAATTTACATGCCTTCTTTGGACAGACGTTAAACTGTAGTATGTCATGTCAGCCATAGACAATATAGACTTGAAACTTCCGTATCATAAAGTTATAGCAAAATAAACCACATTTCTAATGTGAAAACGAGTTTTAATTAATTATTTGTTTTACCAATACATTGCCTATCTTTGTAAGTATGCATACCAAAAAAGGATGTTCAACTGCGGTTTCCACTTGCGATTTTGTACGGAATAAAAGACCCTGTTTGCAATTAAAAAACCGAGAAAAAATTTCGTCTGTCGGCACCGACTCCCGTCCCAATCAAGTAACATGTGATTTGTAAACATTATATTGGAATGATTTGAGGTTTGCCTCAATCATACACAATCTAAAAGATACTTAAAATCCAATCGATTTATATTTTTGGCTCCTTCAGTACTGGCAATTTTGGTCCTTAAGAGCGCCAACCCGACATACTTTTCATACAAAAGCTCGTACGTGATTATGGCGTTGTAACACATCTTTCTTTTAAATTTTTGAACTAATAGGTATCTTGTGCACTATATCTAGGTTTCTATGCAAGCAAAAAATAAAAAATTTGAAAAACAAATTCAGTATAAGCCTGCAAAAATCTGCTTTTTTGCACAAATTTTACCTGAACTTTGGCCATTCATAATATACTCATAAATTGTAAATGTTAAGAAAAAATTACGATAGAAACCTTGCAAATGTAATGGAGATTCTAAATGACCAACATTTATTTCATAAACTGGTAAGGCTTACTGAAAAACACGTATTTCCTGGAACAAGTTTTATGAAATTTCTGCACATTATTTTTCGTTCAATGTTATCGCGTTCTCACTCGTTTGTTAATAGTTTTCACTTGCGCTGGATGAAACAACAAACTTTTCGACCATGCTCGCGTTGACGATAGACGGACCGGGAAGGCCCCTCTTAAGTGTATCGTCCATGAGTGACTCAGCTGTTCGTAAGTTTTCTTATGTTTTTTACTATTGTATTGAATTACTTTTTCATGAAATCATGACATTAGGGAACAAATCTAACTTAGAGAGATGTATAATTCTAATGATTATAACTCTATAAATACATCTGTTATAGTCGCGAACCATATTTTGAGCAAGATACAACCTGACACTAACCTGCAAATAGCAAATAACTTAAAGAAAGTTTGAATTTCGCGGGCTACTTCGTGAGATATAAAAATCTATATGATCGCTTTAGCTAGAGTAATTATCACTCGCAGATAGATAGTTTTATCTCAGGGTGTTCAAGATACTGCATTATCGTGGACGAGAAGCCTTAGCAAAGATTACAATTATAACGAAATAGGGCATTATAAATGATTTAAAAAATGTAGGTATAAGACTTTGATGAATGAAAAGGCACTCTGAATAATCTGGTTTGCAGTGCTAACATTAATTTTGAATAACAACTAAAATTAAGTTGTCATTTATTTTGCACCAGGAGAGAAGCTTGCGAAAAATCAAGTTCAAAAATCAAGCCGGCAACTAACTTTTTTGATTTGATCTCGCTTCAGATATTTTATTAAGATATGATCGCATAAACAACTTATTTATCATGTTCACTCAGTAAGTATCAAACCTGTTAAATGTCATTACAATATCTTTTTATTTTTTATTTAATTAATGTAATGGATGGACTACGCCATTCATGCAGTACGTTTAAAAGAATTGTCTATGACAGAACCAATTATAAGCAAAGGTAACAAATCATACAGCCTTTTCTGTCACAGTGAAGTTTTATTCTAAAATATCATAAATCATAACATTCATAGCACAAAGTATTACTTAGGTAATTTATAACGCTATATAAATTAATGTAACATCATCAAAAGTCACTCCAAAAGCCCATGGAATGGCCGTTAAGACAAAACAAAAGCTCATAAAACGGTTTAATTAGTCGAAACACTGGTTGTAAACGTACAATGCACGAGGCTCGAGCAACAGGTCCCGTTTTATGACTCCATGCTTTAATATTAAATTTTGTATAGGATCTGAACGCTGTAAGTTCAGTGGGTCAGTCAGGCATTGTCATTTTAACGGAGCTCCGCGTTAATGAAAATGTTAGTTTAGTTTGAAGCAAGTTCTAACTTTGAAGTAACGAATGTTCGGTGCTATTAAGATGATTGAGTCCATCAGCCACGCACGAACTTCCATAAGGAAACCGTGCCCTTTATAATTAAAAAAAGAAAAAACTTCCTATTGAGAATCTAAAACTAACGTCTTATGAATTCGTTACAATAACCGGAGAGTGCAGTCCGTGGCAAAAAAAGAAACAATAACTGAATCATAGACAATGCACCCTGCAGCCTGTAACATGATACTTTTTATAATCTCCCGCGTTTTTTGAAACTCTTTTACGAGGACAAAACGTCAGTCAGAGAACAACTGTATCTCTAAATGACCCTGCTATTGTTTATGTGAAAACGCAAGGAGCTCGTGTGAATGTAGAATGTATACCTCAGACAATGGGGTGCAAAGTGTCGTCCGAGGTTTCAAATTGAAGAATGGCCATTTTTTGCATACGTAAATTTAAGCTTTTGAATTACGTGTGTCCGTTGTTATCTAGTTGGTTCCGTGTAAAAATAATTGGAACTTTATTGTTTAAGTAGATACCTTAAGTATCAATACTGATAGCGCGGGCGCACATAAAAACATTTTCATACGTGTTTCGTAGGTCTATTTTTTTATGACTGGTTGCCCTCTTAGCAACAGAAAGAAATCGCGATACATAGGTAGTGTTGTTGTTAATCCCTGACATATTACATTATTCACTCTTTATTTAAAGTCGATTGATAACAATCTACTACTTAACTCATCCATACATATCCATAGAATCCCACGACTTTTACAATTATGAGAATTCAATTACACCGACCGCGTTATCATTACCACCACGGAAAAATAACCAACAAATATTTGTAGATAAGCATAACCGGTCAAATAGTACCTGGCTGAGTGGGCGCCCCGCGGCTTTTCGACACGTCACCATCCCGCTATTCCGCCATAACCCCCGTCATTCGCGGAAGAACAATCAAGTTATTTTCACAACAATCGAACCCACGACTGGTCATTGTCGTTAATTGAACAAAAGCTCTATTAACAGCACGCGATATCGCATTAATATTTTGTAGTTGCCCATTAGGACCGATGGACGGGACAATAATCGCCTGCCCTAAAAGCCAGATGTGCAGTTTCGCGGGCCATTTTAAAAATAGAACGCATCCCTTACCAGCCCGTACTGCTTGTGATGTTATAATCGCGTTCAGATTAACGCAAATTGGGTGCACATTGGAACGTTCACATTAAAAAAACGAATGAAGCGTATTCAGTTACTAAAAATAAGTAGTTAATATCTTCAACTGTTTACAAAAACAAAACAGTACCCTAGCTACCAAGTAAGAAACTGAAGGAAGCAGTTAATTACCAAGCACGTAGGCGAGCAGGCGATAGGTCAACAGGCCATCTCCTTACATGTTGTACGACCCACCCGAGATAACATAACACATAATTATTACAGGTGACTGTTGTTAGAAGCCTTGCAAGTTATGTTGCTTAGTTTTTTTTGCATTGAGATATAAATAAGTAATCCTTTGCTCGTCTGTAAGCCAGTAAAAGCCACGCGATGCTAAATAATAAACTTTTTTGTTTAACAACAATGAACATGAAGAAGAAATGCCCCTTCTTAATCCAATTATTTGATTTAAGGCGATACCAGAATAAAATGGGCGCTTTTCCGTAACCTTTTATTTCACTATTACAGTATGCATGGATTTAATATTTGTATAATATATTTATTGACAATTTGATTAATACTCTGACTGAAATAAAATGGAATTGGGTTAAATTTCCTCGAGAGAATTTAATTCTGAAAACACCTCTACTTTTTACATTTTTTCTGTAATTCTAAAATCCTAAGTAATTTCATTGCAAAATTGCATTCAAAATGCGTATTAGGTAATTGGAAACTGGCTGAAAATATTTTTGATACGTAGCTTAATTTATTTTTAAACAATTTTTATTTCGTATGGCTCTCATACGTTGTTTTATTTTGGTTACAGTGGATTGTTGCGCTCTTTTTTTTGCATGTGGAAGTAATTGACTCTGTCCCTTTCTTGTGCCAGCCCAGTTCAATATGATTTATTTTTTACGTATCACCTTAATGCCTAATTGAGTGTGCTTACTGCATAATTAATCCGGGAATCAAATGATTTACTATGAAACGCATTTTACAGTACTTTTGCTGCCGCTCGCATTGACCATATCTGCCAACCCTTTTTTTTTTTTTTGTTGCCGGGGTGGAAAATCCTCATGGATGTCCTCCGCCCTGGGGTGGGCGGAGGGGTCTGTCAGACTCTTACTGACTAAAAAACCACCCCGGTGTTCCCTACCCACACTTGCACCGGGGATCTTGGGAGCTAGTATTACTTCCGTGATCCCCGGATATCTGCCAACCCTAACCTAACATCACCGCGATCGAATAAATTGGTCTAATTAACAAGCTTATCAGACCAAACTTAAAAACCGTGCGTAAAACCCACGATATATTCCACGCAGTCACGCTCGACCGAAGGTTGTACGCGCGCGGTAGGGTTGGGCGCACTATCTATGCGTCACCCGACCTCGCGGCGCGGCGGCCGGGGCCCTGCAGCGCGGTGTCGCGATAACAATTACACAGAAAACTTATTGTGTTGTTTACCACACACTGTACCAATACAAACCCAACCTTATCAGCGAACAAATAGAGTTTAAAAACCCTTGTGTAAGACGCTAGGTACGGATAGGTACACGCAGCCACGTCGCGCCCGTTGAGATGCAAGACTTTGGAATTATAATTAGGATAGGACGCATGTTGTTGAACGTTTTACATTATTATTTATTAAACAATAGGTATTGTTGTTACAGTAGCGTTTGAGAGTTAAGGAGCTTACTGAAAACTGAGAAAATTATGAAAAGAAATGAGGTGTTCAATTTCATGCATGAGTTTGCTTGACGAGTTCTGGTGCATCCTAGACGAGGCATGTTAAAGACCTTAATAATATGGTTAGTAAAAGTGATGAATGAAAATAAAGCTACATAATATACGTATTGGATAGAATGTAAATTCAACTAGGAATAGCGTAGCGCGTAGGCGCTCCCATAACGGCCTACGAATTTCTCAACCAATCTGTACCTAAATCCAGGGATCACCAATTACTTTTATTGGGGGTTTTTTTATTACCGTTTAAAAAAATATATTATGACTGTCCCAGTACATTTGGTAGACGATAACTAGCAACCAAGGAAATAAAACGAAAAGATTTTTTTTTTTATTAAGTAGGTAAACAAATCATAAGTAAGGAACAAAATTAAACAAAGTTGGTAAGTAATATTAATGTTTTTGTTTTTTTTACTTTGTATAATTGCATAGCACATGTGTGAGTACCTACTATGTACCTACTATAAAGCTACCATTTACTGGGTACGTCTTTCATTGACTTGAATGTGCCCTGGCGGCTGGGGTATGTCGTGCTCACTCTGGTCTGAATTGGTCCAATGTTGGGTTGGATCTTCAAGTTCCCTTCAAAATAGTTGAGCTGAATGGTGCTGATCCATGTGTCAAGTTCGTGAACGGGCGCCGTCAGCAGTAGGGACTGGTCATCTCTTAGCTTATTCTTGGCTTATTTTAATTTATTTAAATTTTTGAATTGTTTTTTGTTTTTATTACGTACGCTTTTAACGTGCACGTCTTTCTGCATTGTTCTCACATGTATAATTTCAACATGAACGATGTAACCAATATTTTGTAACAATATTTTGATTTAAAAGAGTGTCTGTGGAGTTTCTTGCCCTTTCTTCTCCATAGTAAACTACTACGCTTTGGATTTTTCAACTAGCTTCATCTTTCTGACTGGCCGACCCTTTGACAATTCAAAAGTGCCTGTAACTTGTTTATTTAAAATAAATCGTTTAAGTTTGACTCAAGCCCAGACTGTTAGTAAAACTCAAAATTGGGTCAGGACCAAACTTTTGACGTAGGTAATTGCACAACGGAAATCACAATGGAATGTATTATACTGGAAAATAAATGTAGCACAATATAATTATCTACAAAAAATCACACAACAATCATCATCAATCGGAATATCTTAGAAAATTAAAAAAAAAATTATTCTTAAAATAATTTTAAAATATTCTGACTATTTACACACCCCCGTAATAATTATATTGTGCTAAATTTATTTTCGAGTGTGATACATTCCGTTGTGCAATTACGTCAAAAATTTGGTCCTGACCCAATTAGTATTTTAATATTACCAAAATAAGTTTTAGCTACATAAGGTCCGCACATATTAGGTCGGACCGCGGTCCGCCATTTGGTGACTACTGGTCTATGGCATAGGTTATGTCATAGGAGTTAATTACACACTAGTGTACATTTGTAATGATTTTTTTATTTTATTCATTAAATAAATAATATAATAGAATACGTGTAGACGTACATGTATCGTCTAATGTTATCTTTGTCGTTCACGCAAAATATTATATAAACTTCTATAAACATACAATCAAAATCAAGCACTCATAATAATTCCAACTGAAATTATGTCATTAAAGTTCAATATCAACCAATTTTGCAACAAAAAATTTCCTCCTACGTTATCGTTATCAAGCGCACAAGACCGCAGCGTCCATGACATGGATTAAAGGGTACCATGCACATGCACTAAACTGTCATACTTTTAACCGGATAGGACTTTGGAAACTAAGCTATCTATCATTATTTTTTTATCCTATTTGGACTAGCCATATTTAAGACTACCTTTTGCCAGCGGCTTCAGTTCAGCCGCTAAGGCGTGAAAATGCGACTGACTTATTTTCGCATTTATCCTTTACATATTATAAAACAAAGTGCCCCGCCGCGCCGCGTCTGTCTGTCTGAACGCTATGAACTCAAAAACAACCGAACATGATTTTCAAACGGTTTTCACCAATGGATGGAGTGATTCATGAGGTACAATTAATTAAGGTTTTGACGATTATTATTGAAAATGTTGGAAAAAAATCGGTTGTCTGTAAAGTCGGTTTACTGACGATAGTTGAACGTGACAACGTCATAAGAATCGCCGCAATTATCGTTGCTATAAACAATTGACACCACATTCACTTTTCACTGCACTTCATACTTGACGAAAACATGTAAATGTATTATTGTATAGCAGCTGTCCACGCGGACGCATCGCTCACTCAAGTAGGAGAGAGACAGATGTCGAACGCTGCCGAACGCGGAGGCCGATTGTGCCTCTTTGTCGCTCGTTCCGCGCTCTCGCTTGCACTTCAAGCCTTAAATGGAACGCCTCAGAGCGAGGTAACGCCGCATGAGAGGTAACGCCGCATGAGTCATGTTTTTTCGTGCGTGCAGGCGGCTCCATCGAATTATAAGACGTTGTCAGGTCAAAATCATGCCGACTGCGAGCTTTACTGGCGTGAGCCGCGTAAACCGTAAGAGATACAAAAAATTGATATTCTACAGGATTGTACCTACATCATAAAAATATCAACAAAAAAGTCCGAAATAGCTAGCATGTAGCATAATATGCCTATTTTCTAAAATGTGAGTTGACATCATATCATTTCAATTAATACTTTAAAAGATATCACAGATTCAAAATTACGCGTGACAAAATAATTAAGGTTCATTGCTACGATAGAAAAAACGGCTGAACGAAATTGAATGAAATTTGGCACACAGATAGCTATTACCTGGATTAACACATAGGATAAATTGATACCGGTAGTACGTTTCCGTAGGAGAGTTTCCGATCTCCATGCGGGCAAAGCCGCGGGCGAGTAATATTATAAAGTATGGATTTCAACATTAACAAGTACCTATGATAGAACAATGGTGGAATCTCTGACGGTAGATTGTAGTTCGATCCCTGATCCGATCCACAACTCACAAATAAAATTAATGGGGTAACTGAAGTTGAAGTTTGTATCAAGTAACAAGTCTGTAAGCCAAAGCTTTTATCTGAGACCTATTGTCCGATTTCTAGAAACTTATTTCAATAGAGATTAGTAGATTAGATTCATTCTTGGGGCAGAATACAGAGCAAACAGTAGAACGAGGGTAAGTCTTATCATCATCATAATATCCCTAGACTTTTCCCAACTATGTTGGGGTCGGCTTCCAGTCTAACCGGGTGCAGCTGAATATCAGTATTTTACATGGAGCGACTGCCTATTTGACCTCCACAACCCAGTTACTTAGTAGTACGATACCACTTGGTAAGATCGGTTGTCAGACTTTCGGGCTTCTGACGACCCGTAATGACTGTCAAAAAACCCGTAATGACAGCCGGGACCAACAGCTTACCGTGCTTTCCAAGGCACGAAGGAGTCTCGTTATGTAAAGATGGTCACCCATCTACGGACCAACCGCAGCAAGCGTAGCTTAACCTGATCAATCTACCCGTGCGGCTGTTATTACTTAGCCACAAGCCGCTCAGGGTAAGTCTTATGAAGCTACGAATAATTCAATCAGTAATAATTACACACAAGATAGGTACATCGAGTGTTACCATGAATTCAGTACATGATCCAAGACCCACCAGCGTTGACATTAAAATGTATATTAGGTACAAGACTTATAAGTGAGCATTCAAGCAAAAAGGGTCCAGTTCTCGGCATTTAGTTTCCCAGATATATACGCAGTTTTGTATAGTTGGGTGAAAATATTGCAATTTGCGATTTTAATTGATTATTACGAGTAGTTAATGCTGAATTATCTACAAGTTCATTTATTAAATGAATTTATATGATGTTTCTAAGTACCAGAAATTTTAAGAGAAAAGTTTAGTAAAAAGGTACCAGTGGTCGGCAAGTCAAATTTGAAAATGGTTTCTCTCAAATGAAGCTTTTTCCGAGTTCAACTTCAAATGTCTGATTAAAAAAAATGAGCCGGTTTTTGAATATTTTTTTAATCCTTATTATCAATTGACTATTCTAGACACCGCATTTATTCTTAACTAAATATTCCACTACTGGACCCTTTTTAGGGTTCCGTAGTCAACAAGGAACCCTTAAAATTTCGCCATATCCATCTGTCTGTCCATCCGTCCGTCTGTCCCCGGCTTAGCTCAGAGTCTTAGTACCTACTACAAAGCTGTAATTTGGCATGGGTGTAAATATTAGTTACGCAGACAGTCGTAAAATAGAATCTTGAATATTTTTTTTTTTAGGGTACCTCCGTAACATGTATAGTAGGGATGATATTATACGTCTGTGAAAACCATTTTTCGATTCAGGGATCAGTTTGCGTAATATTAAGCTTTAAAGTGCAAAATTTTGTTAAAGTCAAGTGCCCCCCCCCCCCCCTGCCAGCTACATGGTTGACTGAGGATATGTGAAAAAATTAATGGCAGTAGTATATATTTATAACGAAATTTAAAGGAAAACTATCACAGCTAAGTAGGCTTTACAAGTTAACGAGTATAGTCGACCAACTTAAATTTGCAGTTGGAGAATTGACTGTGACGGATACCGATGTATGGGAGAACATGTTTTTCAATTACAATGTTAAGTTTGTTTTTGGGATAAATTCATCCCAACTCCGGAACCCTTCATTGTGCGTGGTCCGACACGCACTTGGCCGGTTTTTTTGCTTGTACAGTTTACATATTATTATAAACAGTAAAAGCCTACATGAACAAAGTAACTACAGGACCGCTCGCTGTAGTGAAGCCTCGGGGAGGCCAATGTCCAGCATTGGACGTCTTTCGGCTGAACAATGATAAACAACCTAATCGATATGCAGTAAGTCACCAAGAGTATGTAAGTACGGCGTGGGCCTCAATCCACGCCTTACATACTCGCGCCGACTCACACTTCATCACGACTTTGAATAAGTAATACAAGTTGCTAACCCATAAGCTGTAATGTAAGCAACTGTTCGTATTATAAATAGTACTTATAGAGGGTCAAATTAAATTAGCTAGCAAAACTCCACAGACGTGTGGGGATGGACATGTAAAAATGATTTAAAAAAAAAATGGTCTGGCGTAGTCACTTGAAATATCAGTTATCGATAACTAAACACGATAAAATAAAACTGATTTTCTCAATTCATATACTTGACAACAACACCAACTGACCTTTAATCCCAAAAAGAAATCAAAAAATCTTTTTCAATTTTAATTAATTCGTGTCGCTAGCTAATTTAATTGGTTACGTACAACGGGCCGCTACAATGGCAACATTAATTCAACAGACGGGTAGGGCTAGTGGCCGGTAATCATAAAAAGTATAATAAGATAAAATAATTCGTACATTGAAAACTTTAAATTAAAAAAAAAAAAAAACAAACAAAAATTTAAAACTTAAATTTTTCAATGTACGAATTATTCTTTCCTTCATTTTTAATTTCATAGATGTGATGTTAAGATCCGTGACCCCAGAAAATGACCGGCAAAGGTATTCTGCGCTACAGTTCTTTAAGTACTGGTTGCTCAAAAATGCTATTTTAGAAAATTGTTAATAAATCAATAAATAATAACGTTTAAAAATATCTTCGTATAAAAAAAAACGCGAAACCGTATTGCTATGTGTATTAAATTAATGTAGCCATTAAAGCGGCCCGCTGTATGTAGAAACAGTTGTACGATAAGTCACGTGTAACAAGAGGTGAACATTTACTTCTGATCTACAAAACAACACGGCTGTGTTTCTACAAAGGCTAGTCAACGCCATGTACATCGGTCATCCACATTTACTTCTGATCTACAAAACAACACGGCTGTGTTTCTACAAAGGCTAGTCAACGCCATGTACATCGGTCATCCACATTTACTTCTGATCTACAAAACAACACGGCTGTATTTCTACAAAGGCTAGTCAACGCCATGTACATCGGTCATCCACATTTACTTCTGATCTACAAAACAACACGGCTGTGTTTCTACAAAGGCTAGTCAACGCCATGTACATCGGTCATCCACATTTACTTCTGATCTACAAAACAACACGGCTGTGTTTCTACAAAGGCTAGTCAACGCCATGTACATCGGTCATCCACATTTACTTCTGATCTACAAAACAACACGGCTGTGTTTCTACAAAGGCTAGTCAACGCCATGTACATCGGTCATCCACATTTACTTCTGATCTACAAAACAACACGGCTGTGTTTCTACAAAGGCTAGTCAACGCCATGTACATCGGTCATCCACATTTACTTCTGATCTACAAAACAACACGGCTGTGTTTCTACAAAGGCTAGTCAACGCCATGTACATCGGTCATCCACATTTACTTCTGATCTACAAAACAACACGGCTGTGTTTCTACAAAGGCTAGTCAACGCCATGTACATCGGTCATCCACATTTACTTCTGATCTACAAAACAACACGGCTGTATTTCTACAAAGGCTAGTCAACGCCATGTACATCGGTCATCCACATTTACTTCTGATCTACAAAACAACACGGCTGTGTTTCTACAAAGGCTAGTCAACGCCATGTACATCGGTCATCCACATTTACTTCTGATCTACAAAACAACACGGCTGTGTTTCTACAAAGGCTAGTCAACGCCATGTACATCGGTCATCCACATTTCGCCAGTTAAGTAATGAATAAGTCCGATGTAAGAAAAGGCAAGTCTATTGCGTTGCGGGGCACAAATATAGGCGACAGACTGCTTTTGAGAATTTCCAAATGAAAAACCCAATAATACTATCCAAACTGGGAACCCAGAACCCAACAACAGCATTCACACTTGCGGCTTCTCATCATCATCATCTGCCTAGCCTTTTCCCAACTATGTTGGGGTCGGCTTCCAGTCTAACCGGATGCAGCTGAATACCAGTATTTTACATGGAGCGACTGCCTATCTGACCTCCACAACCCAGTTACTGGGTAACACGATATCCCTTGGTACGACTGGTTGTCAGACTTTTGGGCTTCTGACGACCCGTAACAACTGTTAAAGATCTACAAATGACAGTCGGAACCAACGGTTTAACGTGCTTTCCGAGGCACGGAGGACTCTTGGTATGAACAGATGGTCACCCATCCACGGACCAACCGCGGCAAGCGTAGCTTACCTTGATCGATCGACCCGTGCGGTAGTTATTATTTAGCCACAAGATCCTATTTGCGGCTTCTATAAATCATAATTATGATAGATGTTTTTTATCTGAAAATTGGTTTTAGCACACAATTGTATACGTCATCATAATTATTTTCAAAACCTAGATGAGGTCGGTGTTACCTATCCGACTACTCGGAGAAGAAACAACTATAATATTTATTTTATTTTTTCGGTAAGACGTAGGTATTTACGACTCCGCGTATCACTGGTCAGTTTCCCTCAGTGGTCAGTTTATTTAATTCGCCATTTTCGTTGATTAGTCAGTTTCACTGATTGGTCAGTTTTACCGATTAGACAGTTGCGTTAACTCGCCATTTTCCAGTATTTGCCAGTTTTCGTCGATTCGTCAGTTTTATTCAATTCGTCAGTCAAAGTACAGTCGGTAGAAAACTGCTAATTTAATTATGTACATATTACGTAACGTTGACGGCACGGTTGGCGCAGTGTTTAAGGAATCGAACCCGCGACACGCAGCGCAGCAGCCAATCCCTTAACCACTGCGCCAACCGTGCCGTCAACGTTACGTAATATGTACTATCGAGGAATTTCATATCTAACCAGTTTCAAAACAAAATCCCGTGAACACGATGACCACATCTGTTTTACGCCCCTTTTTGCATCGACCAATGAAACAAAAATACATAGTAATATTTTGTCGTTTCTGATTTTTTGTTGTTCATGCGTTTTTTGTAGGCTCTGTTACAATGATCACAGATGTCTGACTACGGATATGGTGACCCTTTCTCGACCACTAGGAATAGAACAAAAGAAACAAAACTGAGAAAGTTTTTAATTTTAATGTTTTTATACTTTACATTTTGTTCTAACGCATTTCATGGGTTCAGTTGCAAATTTGCAGAGCTTTCGGCTTAGATGATATTTTGTGATGTTATTATTAGGTCAATATAACAATAAACGATGTTCTTTATTTCAACTGGCGTTTTCGTCTATCCAAATTATCAAATAAGACTGTGTATTGCGATTTACTTAAGTTTAAAATAGAACTTACTTAACTGCAATACAGTTAGCCCATCACAACAGATTTTTTGGTTAAATCCCCGTTGTGTTGAAACGCACTTAAGATCCGACAAGCAACGACCAGCTGTATGGTCGATGCTAACAGCGCTTCTCTTTTGTCGTCATTTTATGAACAAAGGAGATTCATTCGTTCAATAATTTTGTTTAAGTATTGTTTATAATAGGTATATTGGGCACGGATTAAATATCAAGAGTAATAGCGACTGTCGGCGTCTCTTTGTTGCGGGCGTAGACTCAGAAAACGTCTTATTTCGTTACATGCACAGCAACAGCCAACAGCAAACATGGCGAATATTTTAGATGTGGACAACTATTTTACATACAGTGATTACGCTGATACGAGTATATTAATCAATCAGCTGTCTTGGCCCTGGCAAGAGGTTCATTTTATCCTAGTAGAATCATGTTTTTTATGTGATGAAATTCCGGAGGCTGGACGTCCATACCATTTTATTTTGGATATGAATGTCCAGCTAAATTTGGTGGAGTTTTTGGACAATGTTGACAATTGGTGTGAAGTGTGCCACGCGTTTTTTACTGTCTTTTTTTTTCATTTACAAAAACAAGGGTCTCATCAAAAATCTGATGGTGCGATGCTATTGGTTGATGAGATTTCTATAGCGGCCGAGCGCTGCAAGCAAAAATAGTCCTTAAGGTGTGTAGATATGAAATTCCTCGATAGTACATAATTAAATTAGCAGTTTTCTACCGACTGTACTTTGACTGACGAATTGAATAAAACTGACGAATCGACGAAAACTGGCAAATACTGGAAAATGGCGAGTTAACGCAACTGTCTAATCGGTAAAACTGACCAATCAGTGAAACTGACTAATCAACGAAAATGGCTAATTAAATAAACTGACCACTGAGGGAAACTGACCAGTGATACGCGGAGTCGTATTTACACTACCCAACACCCCAGCACCTTCCACTATTCTACACTTACACAAAATCACGCACACATACACACAGACACCCAGCCACATAAACTCATTTTTGTATTGTTTCAGTGTTTCTTGTTTAAGATCATTCAATGATGCATCTTCTTGCATGTCTTTTGGGCTAATAATTATGTATTATTTTCTGTTTTGAGGGGTATGTGGCCATATGACGAGATACAGGACTTGTCCTAACTCGGCTATATTACTAGCCTATAGGTTTGTGTAATCCATTGTATTATTTTTGGTGAAATAAAATAAAATAATTATTATTAATACAATATAACTCAATGGTTGTAACCAATATTTTATCAATCGATACTTTAGAAGAAAAAAAGTTATTAAATTTTGTTTATAAAATAAAAATTAAAAAATAAATGATGTTTTAATGCAGGCGAAAAAACTTATACAAAAAATAGAATAAATAATAAACAGTTAAAACATTTAAAAAAAGCCCATTGCAGTCTTAATAAAACATAGTCTTTCGTCATGTTTCATGTTTACATGCACCTTCATTACAACTACACGTGCTTGTGTAATTCAAGAAGCGATATCGGCAAATATTTGAGTTGTCAATAAGTTTATTTGGATATCAGGAAGGCAGCAGATCACTTCAGTGATCCATTCATGATATTCTGCATTGATCTTCAGGCTCGGTTGAGCGACATAATTTTCGCAAGGTGGAAAGCAGGCTGGATTAGGACAGTTGGAAAAATATGTCCAGCAATAGACTGCTTGTTCTTCCTGCTTGTTTCTTTTTTTGTTGGTAAATAAATGTAGGATGTTAAATAAGTTGGCCCCAGTAGGCGGCCACGCCAATCACGGCATCAATGGCTTTTTAGGTCCTCAGAAATGCAGATGTATAGACACAGGCTATAGGCTACTGGAGACAACAGGTGAACATTTACTTCTGATCTACAAAACAACACGGCTGTGTTTCTACAAAGGCTAGTCAACGCCATGTACATCGGTCATCCACATTTCGCCAGTTAAGTAATGAATAAATCTGATGTAAGAAAAGGCAAGTCTATTGCGTTGCGGGGCACAAATATAGGCTACAGACTGCTTTTGAGAATTTCCAAATGAAAAACCCAATAATACTATCCAAACTGGGAACCCAGAACCCAACAACAGCATTCACACTTGCGGCTTCTCATCATCATCATCTGCCTAGCCTTTTCCCAACTATGTTGGGGTCGGCTTCCAGTCTAACCGGATGCAGCTGAATACCGGCAGCAGATCACTTCAGTGATCCATTCATGATATTCTGCATTGATCTTCAGGCTCGGTTGAGCGACATAATTTTCGCAAGGTGGAAAGCAGGCTGGATTAGGACAGTTGGAAAAATATGTCCAGCAATAGACTGCTTGTTCTTCCTGCTTGTTTCTTTTATTGTTGGTAAATAAATGTAGGATGTTAAATAAGTTGGCCCCAGTAGGCGGCCACGCCAATCGCGGCATCAATGGCTTTTTAGGTCCTCAGAAATGCAGATGTATAGACACAGGCTATAGGCTACTGGAGACAACGACGATGATGCATCAAATTGTGGTGAATCTAGCTAAACTTTTGACAGTTAACATCATTCTCAAAACAAAGAGAAGCTATCAAACGTCCTAGATTCTCGTATTCAACTAATCGTATAATATAGTAATGCCTAATAGGTCTGCGAACGTTACAATTATCATGTTACTGAACAGACGTATCATTACTAAAGTTAGCGGTAACCCAATACGCGGCATCAGCTAATAATCGTGTAGTATCCGATTTAATCAGATATATTCGCGCTAAAAGTGTGTGTAATGTTACTATTCGTTCTTTTAATGGCTAACGGCTGGCTTGTTATTGTTAGGATGCATATAAAAGGCATCTACAGAGTCAGTAGACCACATACCAGGTCATGTCAGGAGACCTCATATGGGAGAAGTGTACAAAATTACTGTAGAATAATGACTAAAAGTCGATAATGCAGTTATTCTTGGAGGACATCTTCGTCCACCAATCGCCGTCTTTTAGAGCATGATATGAGGACGATAATTACATAATCATTTTACATACTAATCCATTAATTTATCAAATGTGGGTTTAGTTTTGGTAAAGATGCGATCGTCAATAGGAACATTAGGAAGCTTCCATGACTCTCCTATGAGGAGGTCTATTATTGGGATAATTAAAAAATGGTAGATTTTTTTAAATTCCACGTTTGCCAGTCAGTCCATTAGGTAATGTTAGCCTAGATAATAAGCCACGAATACCGTTGAGTAGGAAAGTATACACTTTCTGCAATGAAACTCTCATTTTCTGCCACTTTTAAAACAGTTCTAAAATATAAACGTAAGAATTCTCAAAATGGTTTTCAACCAACTAATCAACTAAGAACTCCAGTAAAACGTATAGCTTCGAATGGGCCGCGATACTTGAAGACTGTATACGTATACTCAAAGGTTGTAAAAATTCAAGTCGCGGCATCGGCTGCAGGCGATCTCGCCATTGGCTAATGAGCGCGACGGAGTTGCCAGATGTTAACGAAATAACAGTGGGAGTTCTTACATTGTTCTTTAGTTGACTTGTGTGCAGTGCTGGTGAAGATTTCTTTGTTTTGTCAAATGGTGGACGTGGAGAGCTTAATAGAGATATAAATAAAAACTATAAAGAAGTTAATAAAGTCTTCAAAGAAGGGTCTAATTTTGTACCTATACCTTGGAGGGACACTAGGGATTCCTGAATGAGAGCTTGGAAGGCATGTTAGGATGAACATACTTATAGGGGGAAGTAGATATGTGGCTGACTGGGTTTCAAAGAGAAACAGTTCAGATAACTGCTTTGTGTTTTAAAACAAGCTTAGAGCTTTCGCCACATAGAAAGCGAGCCGGGAGTGAAGCAGGCGCAGCTTACTTTGCCACCGAGCCACATTCCTACCTATGTGGTGTGGCTGAAACTTTCAGCGAGTTCTAAGTTTTCCAAATGAATCCCGTTTTTCTCATTCCTAGCACAAAACCCTATGTAAATTTTTATTTCGAACAGGTATTCGACCAAATCATTTGTAATTTTGTTTTCAAAGTGAGCATAGAACCCAAGCCCGAGTTAGGCATATCAGGACACTATTGACGTTCGAACGGCCGCTAAACATCAATTATCTCGCATTTAGTTGGCAACACCGCGGGGAGGGGGGAGGCGCGGGAGGAGGGGGCGGTAATGGCGCGGCGTCGGATGTCGCCGGGGGTGCGCGCCGATAACAAAATCACTAGAGAACGTGCATATCTGATGTGTGAAGTTAGTGGGGGGCGATGAGGTAGTTTGAAGTAAGTTTTTGTGACTGTGAGCAGATCAGCAGAGCTTTAGTTTTTCTGTGGGAGTGTAGTTTGAACTTACAGCTGGCTTATTGTGTTTGTCTTTAAATTGGATGGACCTGATAGATCAGAATTTTACGATGAATTTACAAGATTTCTATGGTAGGTATAGTATTGGCTTCTTCAGTACTTACTAGAATCTATCTAAAGAAAAGTAAAGGTAGGTCAACAAGGGCCATTTATCTTTCACATTCCTAATAAGGCTAACTAAATACGACTGCTAAGTCCACAACGACGACGCTACGAATGCTACGCTTGCTACGAGAGTGCTACGACACTCGATTGTACCGTCGATTTAGGACTTCGGTTATGTTGAAAAACTTTCGTGGAGAATTACCGCAAATCATCTTAAACTACCACCTCCATTTCTTCCCACATCTCATACATCGCCAATGCCCGAAATACAGTGCGGGCGACGCGTCGTAAATCGCGGCGCGGCTCGGTGTGGCTCGCCCGTCGCCGAGGCCGCGCCGAGAGCCTTTGTGTGGCCTCGGCGCGCAAAAACATACCTACACACACCCGTCGCCATACGCCGCCAGCGGCAAACGCGCTTAGGAATACGACACGTTCGCCGTCTCGCGACTGTAGGTATTAGAAGCGGTAAACATGTACATCTAGGTAGGTGCAAGACCAACAGCATACAAATTCGTCGCATCGACTCACGGTGGTAAACAACTCGGTAGGTTATTTACCTACCTATGATTTTCATTAACAATCCGTGGTAAATCAACAATGTCACCGGCTGTTGCCTTTACTTTTGGACTATTGAGATTGATTATTATTATTGAAACATTATAATTTGAAATAAGATTAGACATTTAAATAAACCTTTTTTACAGTCCGTTTAACCGATTTTGACTTCTATTGCGTTGGTGGTATGACAAATGGCAGCTGTAACAAGCAGTTGGTATTGTAACCACGTTTTTGCTTTTAATGCCATCCGTATGCCTACAAAATAGAAGTCAAAATCGGTTGAACTAACTGTAAAAAAGTTTATTTAAATTTCTAATCTTATTTCAAATGGAGTACAGCAAAATATGACCAACTAGCTTTTGCCCGCGGCTTTGCCCAAAAGGATGTTGGGAAATTTCCCATGGGAACGTACCCTACCGAGATTAAAAGTACCCTATGTGTTAATCCAGGTTATAAACTGTCTGTGTACTTACAAAATCTCATTCAAATCCGTTCAGCCGTTTTTTCGCAAATCAAGAACATACATCTAAACAAACGGACAAAAATACTAAAAACTATATTTTCAGCATCAGACTCGACCTTCGTAGCAATTAGTTTGCTTCAAAACTATTCATTGTACAGTTTTGACTTCGTTACTATTTGATTAATTATGTATAAGCTCTATTATAGTACAATTTACAACTATACTTCCATAAGTGTATAATTATGTAGATGCGGATAAAATCGATATTATCCAATCTTATAGGTCTAAGAAGAAAGGAGATTAGTCTGTCTGGGATCTGCCGTATCGTATACTGGGGCCTCTCGAGAAATAAAGTCAATGGTCAGTGCGGAGTGCCTATTGTGGCAAAATGAACATAAATTCTTCCAATTGTGAAACATACGGAACAGTTGAAGATGTTCACCATCTACTTGTGGATAGCACTAAGACTAAGAAGGAAAGAGAAACATTGCTGAGTGCGGTAAAAGGTAATAAATATGATATTGGTACTTATTTTCAAGTTTTGGCGCAGCCTTCACCTGAAATAGCAAACCTACTTACTGGTTTGTTTAGACATTAATCATTTATATTGTACTAGCTGCGCCCCGCGGTTTCACCCGCGTAAGTCTCGATCCCGTGGGAATATCCGGATAAAAAGTAGCCTATGTATCAATCCAAGGTGTCAGCTACCTTCATACAAAATTTAATCAAAATTGGATCAGCCGTTAGAGCGTGAAGAAGTAACAAACATACACTCACACACACTCACAAACTTTCACCCTTATAATATTAGTGTGATGTGATAATTGTAGATTTAGTTTAGAATAGTTTAAGTTATGATGAGCATGCCACTGTGGATAAAAGCCTCTTATAAAATTAAAGAATAAAAGAACATAAAAAAGTCAGTGCAACTGAAAACAAATTCTCTCACATCAAAAAACCTGTTGTATATCAAAATTTTGTTGACTATCAATCGATGGTAATCCCATTACGAGAACGACATGGACCCATCATCTAATACATTATAAGGTAGTGCGGTCCATAGTACAGAGCCGTTTTGGGTAGCTGGTCCTGCAGTCCTCCCTTACTCTTAGTTAGGTATCAGACTTGGCAAACAGAACACGTTTCGCACATGAGCTTAAATACTAAATAGGTTTGCAATATTTATGGCTGCCTGTAGCATATAGGGCAAGAAATATACAATTTACAAACGGTGGCATTAACGATAATGCGAGTCCAGTCCAAAACACAGCTGCTACCTAATTGTGTAACACACTATCTACCAATGACAATCTGAATGAGTTTGAAGTATATTGCTAAACCATTGCTTCATATGTTCGAAATATTTGTCAGATCAACAACGTAAATAACGCAATGAATGTTACTGATAGTATGTTAGGCAATTACCCCGCTGATACTGTAATCAAGGTAAATTTCTAAGTTTCCAACTCTATTTTCATATCACATATTATCGCTGGTTTGGAAGAATACTGTAATTACAATTTCGAGTTAGACAATGCGACGAAGATTTAATAACTGTGCCGTCTTGTAACTATGGCGCCACGAAAAGACTAGGTACGCCATTGGTGGATTTTGGTCGCCATTTAAAGAAAGAAAGAAAGAAAGAAAATACGTTTATTTGCGGTAAACATGACGCAAAAAGAACATAAACACAAAAATAAGAAAAGGTTAAGGGAAACATGCGTCACATCCACGCAAAACGGCTATCACTCAGCATTATGCTGCGACCCTATACAAGACAGAGCCCCAGCGCTGGGCTCTTTTTGACTGTGATGTTTCACCAGTTGCGACACGACTTTTGAGGCGAAACCACATTTTTTCTCCGTGAAACAGTCATAACACAAGTTAAATATGTTCAAAAAGTCAAAAGTTAAAAAAGTTTGAAATAATAGTAAACTCCAATGAGCTCTGCTGAAAAAAATACCCGTTTTGAGTTGCAACAGTATTCTTATAAAGCAGCGATATATTATAAATACAGCCCATTACTTAACTCTAAAATACAATATGTAAAGCCAACACACTTTCGAACTAACGACATACATAACATATACAATGCAGGGCCCAGAGGATCCGACACAGCATGCAATTGCGACCAGATTTAAACCTAAAAAAAAGCACAGTCAGCAGACAGGACGCACATCGGCGAATGTGTTGTAAGTGTTGTAACGTCTCATCAGACCGTGAAACTACCACGGACACCGGTCTTTAACTGTCTGTCCGTACAACACAATATGCATACTCATTTACTGAGCTTTGGCCAGGATAACCGCTCAATTGGTGTATGACCACCATAGCAGTCATTTGAAAGTCTTGGATTGTTTTTGAGTTGGGACGAGACAACACAAGACATGTCATTATTAAGAGAATAATTAAGGAAATCTTCTTGTCTCCTATCGTAAAGTAACTTTGTAAAAAATAGGTCATGCAGGACTGAAGGTCAGGGTGCATCGGATGTACATTTATAAAACTCCTCCTGGAAGCTATTTTTATGCACTCTTTGATGTTGAAGAGGTGCAGTTTAATAATATCTCTATCATAAAGTTCCTGATAAAACCTGAAGAAGGACAAATTATAAAATTCTATGAATCTACTTGAAATAAATGTTGCACATTTACTGATTTTAATTTAATTTAATCATTTTTTTTCATAAGCTTAATAGTTATGGAGAAAAAAGGGGCTAAGTACTAATAATAACCGCTCCAACAAAGCTAGTATGCGAGGGATAGGTTCCCATGAATCAAAACGAACTTATGAACTCTTTTCCAATCGGACTTCTGAGAATTTAATAATGAAAAATCCCATTGATAACACTTTTGCCGACCCGCAGATCTAACCCCGGAACCTTCGGTCAGCAATCGCTGCTCGTGCGCAACCAGCAATGATTTTTTTTTGATACCTAATCCAAGACTACCTATTTTGAGAAATTAATCTGCCTAGCCTTTTCCCAACCATGTTGGGGTGGACTGCCAGTCTAACCGGATGCAGCTGTGTACCAGCATTTTACATAGAGCGACTGCCTAACTGACCTCCACAACGCAGTTACTGGGTAACACGACACGCCTTGGTAAAACTGGTTGTCAGACTTTTGGTATTCTGACTTCCCCTAACTACTGCTCTGCTGAATCTACGGATATAAAACTAAACAGTATACTATAAAGTACTGTAAAGGTTACATTCAAAAGACGACCTTATGTCGTACAGGTTGTTAGGAAAATAACTATCATTCAAGCGAATTTTGAATTATTTTTAATTGAAAAGTATATTAGGTTTTGTTTCGAAAAAAACATCAATCAATAACAGACGCTTAATAAAGCGCACGTTTCTCTTAGATAAACTGATAAACATAAAATAAATATAATTAAAGTTTATCATATTTTATATTATTCTACGCCCCCCCACACTATACATGCCCTTCTTCAAGCACTACAGTAGGTACTATCTACTCGTAGAAGGAAAGTTCAATCACTAATCGGTTTTCCAAACTATTGGTGAGTGTAGTTCATAAATATTACCAATTTCCAGAAGACTGTCGCATACTATACTGATGTAGATATTAAAGGTTCAGTCCTGTTCACGGTAGATTACAATTAAGACCGATTCTGATAGCAAAGAATTGTTGTAAATAGTACTTGAGCTTATGAAAACATAGAAATGAGATTGTTTATGAGCAAGTATACGAGCAAACGAATTTGGTTGGCAAAGAAGCTGATGAAAATTCGGTACTGTCACCTAAACGGCCTTATTTATCTTTAGTTCCAGATTTAAACCATGGAAGCATTCTTTTATTAACTTTATTCCGACGAAGTTATATGTAGTTATAATTACAAAAACTGGCGTTAAACCTGATTGTAGCTTGACATTTTTTTTATGAAGAACTTCACGTTTACCGGAATAAAGGTCAAAATACAATAAGTAGCACGAGGTTATAGGGCTTGGGCAAAGTTCAAATTCGTTTTGTATTGAGACGGAAAGGGTTTGTCGATGCAGACCTACGGCAGGCCTCATGGACAGTGGTTGCTATGACCTGTAACTCCAATAGGTTTGCTGAGGCCTTGCCAACCCACAAAACAGAACGAGTAAATACCAGGCTTACTCACTGCCTGTCTGCGAATAAATTCGGTCATACATAACATCACGCCTGTTTTACCCGAAGGGTTAGGCAGAGGTTTATATTTATAGTACACCCAAATTTCACCAGTTATGTTTATATCCCATGTAACAGGCGGGCGACCCTACTGCCATCAACCGGGCACAAATCCAGACTCCGGGCTATTACTGAGAAATTCCTGATGGAAAAACCCAATAACACTGCCCGACCTGGAAATCGAACCCAGGACCCCATGCTCAGCACTAGCGCTTGACCAACGAGGCAGGCCAAGATTTTTATCTTCACTGTTATTCTTCATCATAAAGCTTTAATAATTATGTAATCACAAACAACATTTCCCTTTCAGGGCAAATCTTTTCTTTCTTTCTTTTCTTTCTTTTTTTAAATAGGAGTAAAGTACGATTAAAAAAAACAAAATGGGTGTAAATGACATAGAGTTCTATGTCTATGGAGGATGACATAAGTCTTAGTAAACTTTGGCATTTAGCGCTTCTGAAACACGTAATGTAACACTTTCACAACACGAATTAGTACTATCAAGCATGTGTTATACACAGCAAGAATGTTATCTTGATGTGTAAATACTAAGAAAATATGTACGTATGTGCCTACCTACGATATCAATGAGTTTCCTTCGGAAATAAATCACAGCGATGCGAAAAATAAAACATCACTGCAAGTCTACAATTTATTGCCTCACCGGCTGCCCTTGAAACAACTTTAAAACCCATTAAACGACTTAAAAGTTTCCGACAGCTTAAGATAACACTAGCCTTCGACAAACATAACAACATTACATATATCACCGACAACTTGCAAGCTACGGAAGTAACAAGTACCTACTACGCATCAAAATGTACGACTACGTAAGTAGAACAATCTTAATAATCAAACGTAGCGAGCGCTACGAGACTTCGTAGCATATCAATGGGGCGAGCCCATCGCCTATCATCTCTCTAACTACATTGTTTTTGTTTCATTTGTTTGCTCGCCGACCCACTGAAAAACATCGAAAGCGACTCGAGTCGCGGGAACTGGAGTAATTAGTTGCCAACTATTACTTGGTAGACGGGCACGAGACGTTATTACGAGACAAAGTTCGCCACTTAGAAAAGTTGTGGAACACCACGATTGTGAGAAAACTTTCGTCCTACGACCGCAAGTTTGTTGACGTTAGAAAAAGTTCCAATTTGGAGGCGGCGATTTTTTCGCTGGGAAAGTTAATGCGTTAAAATTCATAATTAATCGAGTTAATATACTGCGGGAGATAGGTGGGCCGGCGAGCGCGGCTCGAATGTCGGAGGAATAGGCGAGGAGGTGGCAAGATCGCGGGGGGCGGCGGCGCCGGGGGGGTGACGGACGGACACAAAGGAGAGGAGCGGCCGGCCGCGGACGCGAGCCGCGGCCCGGCGCCTTATCACCGGCCGCACACAGTCGCTCCGCGCGCGCCGCGACGCACGTCTCCGCGAACCGCGCTCTGCTCTCCGCACTCCGCTCAGTGACTTGTGATCAACTGATCAGTGAAACTGGAACTTGTGTGTACACGTGCCGCGCACTGCGCACCCGAGCTATATTTTTATTGGTTGGAGTCCTCCATTCACGGGCCGTTTATAATATCGCAATAACGGCTGGTCTGTCAAAAATTGTAAACACAGCACACGTGCCCCCGCTGGCTCGCAAGTAAGTTGCTAACTTTGTATTTCACTCGTTTATCGCTTAAAACTGTGTTGCTAGGTTCCAACAATGACGTATTATATATAGACACGTTATCAACAAACATCTCGGCGCTTAAAAACGGCGAAAATACTAGATAACTACTTATACGCGTAAACATTTTTGTCTTTAACTTTTGGGGTATAATTTGTACATCCTCTGAAAACACACGACGGCATGTTTTCTTTATATTTTGCACAGGTTTTCACACACGATATAAATTAAAAACAAACGTAGCGTCGCGCGACAGGTTGGTGCGTGACTGAGCGCAATGTGGCCAATTGGCTTCATTTCATGTTGCCATTTTAGAGTGCGGACAACGTATCTATAGTTTTATACATCATTGGGTTCCAACGTACTAAGTGCAGGATGTTTTGTTCTTTGTGAGTGAAAAGTGATCATTCAGTTTTATTTGAAGCTGTCTGCAATAATTTCTACTTAGTTCTGGGGTCGGGGGTCTGGGGTTGGGGGGGTGGTGGGGGTGGGGTACTTGGCTAAAAAAAAAACAGTAAAAATTGTCGCCAATTCCCAAAATTACTATTAGAGTAGTTTCGGCTCAGTCAGCCAAGTTTGAAAAAGTTGTAGAACGCCGTAGCCCGTCGTAGCTCGTAGCAAAGCCGGCTACGAAAAAAAAAAACTTCGTCTAAAAAGCAATACCCATAAAATTATATAACACAATAAAACTTTACTTTGTCAGATTGGTATTTCTGATAATTTACTAAAGACAATCAAACAAAATAGAGTACGTACCTATATCTTTCTAACACACTTTTTAAAAACTCATTGGATATAATTATCTAAACTTATTTTCAGTTTTCTTCCTCGAAAAACTCACTTAGAAAATGTTCTTGTGACTAGTTATGAAGTTCAGGATAAGTTTAGTGTAGGTAGGTACTTAATCAAATTCAAGTAAAAAAGAAACTAAAGATCGTTACCAATATTTGGCCAGATAACCAATCTTTGTAATAAAACGCACTTAGAACATCCCAAAACCACTTGTTAGCAATGTTATTAAATTTCGACCGAGCAATGTAAAAAATTGAATACCAAAATTACTAAAAAAAAACCGTTATTTCCACATTTTGTTTCCGATTTCATGTGTTCATTATCGTTATCATCAGGTAGCCACCATAGCGTAGGTACAACTTTCGTGTGACCAATGTTTAAAACAAACTTTGTAATCAACTTTTCCATTTCGATACATAAACAGGCTAAGTAAACGTTCAGTCGCCTAACGCCATCTATCGGCGACCGGTGGAGGCAGCTAACCGCTCGCAAGGTCACCGTGTCAACGACCCGACAACTTTTGCCGCCTACTGTTGTCGTAGGTCATAATTTTATGTCTTCTTTTTGTTGTTTATCTTTTCGTAACTTTATAGCTTCCCGCGTAAACGTTTTTGTTTATGGTAACAGTTGTAAACGTGTTTGCGGTCAGTTGTATTTTTCGTAATTTTATTGTAATATCATTAAGTGGTAGCATTGTTGTTTATTGTGCAACATTCATAATGAAATGTATCGGGACACAGTTCAAGTGCGTTGGTTGACACTCGACTTGTTTTGTGTAAATAACGTCGTTATTCGTTCTGAAATCCAAGGGTTTTGTGGTTTATTATTATCATGTCTGATAATTACTACAAAATTCTGGATAGTCCCGTACGTAATACACCTAAATACTTGTTTGAGATTGATGTCAATGTAGTAAAGATCGTATACCTAATTGTTTATCTTTCTACCTTCTTTTTAACCTTAAAGTACTGTCATCAAATATTGAAGTCAGAGTCATAGCATTATTTTTCAATTAGTAGACTACAGGCACTTGTGAAGTAGGTACCATCACAACATTCGTACCTACTATGTTAATGTATGAACATAGTATGATGCAATATTATGTATAGGAACCTTAACAAACTGCAGCGCAACTTTCAAAGCGATGCGAAAACAATACGTATTATTATTTCAACGCAATTCTAGAGAAACCCACACACGAGACGAATATTTTATTCACCCAATTTTAACCAAGAATAACATTTAAATGGATATTACACGCGTATCGCACTTAGTCTGACCAATGTAATAACCGACCACTTTAGGAATTACCAGCCGCTAGCTAGACAATAATAAAAGTAAAACAGAATAATCTTTATCGTATATGTTTTTGTTACAGCAGAGGCGACGCCACAATGGCGACCAAGGGCAAACGTCCAATGCGTGCACTGACGCCTAGCGACAAGATCGAGGCCATCCAACGCGTCAACGACGGCGAGTCCAAGGCCTCGGTAGCGCGGGACATCGGCGTGCCCGAGTCCACGCTGCGAGGCTGGTGCAAGAATGAAGACAAGCTGCGTTACATGACCTCTCGCCTCTCTTCGCCTGATACGGATAAGAGCAACGACGGTGAGCCGCCCGACAAGCGCGCGCGCACAGAGTCTCCTGCCGCGCCACCTTCTCCTGTGGCCACCGGGCTTGACCTCTCATCACCCGTCAGTGCAGCCCCAATCGTGCAGCAGCCCACGCCGCCTATCGACGCACCCGTCGAACTCACCACCAAACGCGCTGTACCATCCCCCACATCCCACATCCCTCGTGAGCGCCGGCCAGACCCCGGCGCCAGCGTCTCCATGAGTGCTATCAGTCCGCTGTCAGGGCTTCCTCACCTGCCTGGCCTCACACACTCGCACCTCGGCCTCAGCTTCAATGAAATCGCCACCAATCTAACTTTACTCGCTCAGCTCAACCCTGGACTATCAGCGTTATCAGCTCAACCTGCTAGTCGTGCACTACGCTCTGTCCGATCTCCAAAACCTGCCCACAACGGCATGCTTAACTTGAACGATGGCAAGCATCATCATCGCAGCAAGACTCATCACCACTCAGATCCGTACCGTACGAGCTTGTCAAAATCTAATCATCACAGCACTCACTCATCTGTGGCCACCCAACCAGTGGATGACACACTATGGTACTGGCTGAAGACACAGCAGGCAATGCTTGACTTGTCGGCGCAGACAACAACGGCGCACCCCCTACAGCTCGGGAAACCGAGTGAACCAACCATCCCGCATAAACCAATTACCGCCGCTGCACCAATCAACTCACATCTCGATTATAACAGGAACTCCTGGCTGTGGCAATATTATAAACAATTCGGTGGAGCCATGCCTCTGCCAGAAGACAAGCACAAATCCGCCTCTCAGGTGCCAAAGGATAAGTCAGCAGAAAATATCCTGTACTCACACCTTACGAAAGGGAAGAGTGAGGAGGAGCGAGGAGCAATTACTAGTCCAAGGCATACACACGCACACAATGAGTCAGAGCCTTGCCGCACTCCCAGCGTAGAGCCGCGAGTGGCCGAGCCAGCCGCTAGTCCAGAGATCGGGACTGAGAACAAGGAGCCGACACCCGAGAGAATCCATGATTCAAGCCGAAGCCAGACCAAGGCGCGTACCGTGCTCGACAACCTGTTATTCAACAACAGCAACCAGTCGGCGAGCGCAGAGACGCGGCCAGCGTCGCCGGCGAGTGGCGAGTGGGAGACGGGCGCGGCCGATGCTCTGGAGCACGGAGACAAGTTCCTGGCGTGGCTGGAGGCGAGCGGCGACCCCAGTGTAACGCGCATGCACGTGCACCAGCTGCGTGCGCTGCTGCACAACCTGCGAGCCCGCCGCGCGCCCGCGCCCGCTCACCCCGCGCACCCCGCCGACCACGCCGCCCGCCGCAAGTAGACGCCCCGCAAGGACTGCCGCTCGCTACAGGGAATATTTCAATTATGTACATAGTTACGTTGTCGCCAGTAAGCGTTCACTTGTGATATGTGTAGCCAAATTTGCGTAATTTCTTTGTTCTAAAAGAAAAGCTATGCATTATTCTTTAGTTCGTAAGATTTTAGGCCGAGCCAGGCGAGCCGACGGGGACGCGGGGGCCCGCGCACGCGCAGCTCCCGGGCACCTGTCGGTCCGCTAGGCCGCGGTCGTCTGTTTCCGAGTCTATGTGAAACTTGATGGGTAGATAGTTATACCTGTTGTAAACTAAATGTTATATATCTGCGTTTTCTCTTACCGATGCACACAAAACTTGTTAAATAATTAGTTTAGATAGTACCGCTGTATGTTGCCATTTGACGATTACATTCCTAGTTGTACCCTTACTATAGTTTATAGTTGAATCCCTATGTTCTACCTCAAGTCAAACTAATACTAAGTCACGCACGGCGTCCTTTCAACCGTTCACTGAGTAGTAGAGTGTGTAGTGTGAGTGGCGTGAGTGTGGCGTGGCTCAGCCGCGGCGCGTGGCGACACCTCCCGGCCGATACCAAATATTGAAAGGATGCGAATGTATTGTTGTGCCAATCGTAAGAACAAGGTAATATTGTTAAGATATAGATGACTCTATTGCGTTAGCTAGGCACTCGTTGTGTAATTGTTTTCTATTGCTCAGTATTTTATATATTATGTATATGGTAGACCACGTCGACGTGTCGACTCGGAATTGTATTATACGTTAACGTTAACAGTTAAGGACACTGTGATCAAAATTATAAATTATTGAGAGATTATTATTATTGTAAGTACATTCCTAATTAATAGAGTGTATTATCTTAATGTTATTTAAGACATTGTCCAATGGTGTAACGTCGCGGTGACCCAGCCGCGACCAATCTATTAGGAAAAAACGTTCAAAAATTGTATCTCCTTACCAAGAAGATAGAATTATTGATTTGCATTTCATGTTAATATTAGCTCCACTGGAAAAATATTCGAGAGATGATATTTTGTACAAAATTATAAAAATTGGATTATAAATTCTCTTATCACGACTTGTGATCTCGAAAATGTTGAATGATTAAACTTGATTGAACCTTAAATTGAAACTGTTTTATTTTCCCTGGTGATATTACATTCATAACCTAATTGGATGTAGAGAAGGACTGATATCCTGCAGAACTCAACACTTTTATTTAGAAGACTCTCACTACATTGCATCTGACGGAGATCTACGTAACAATGCCTTAGAAGAAAGTTACAGCGGCCAAGTTGTTGCACTGTAAAGAGTCTTGATTGATTTAGTAATAGCCAAGCGAATATCCCAAAATAAATAAATTGGAAAATCTAAATAAGTAGTACCTACTCATCGCATTGAAGGCGTTGATTATGTCACAGGTAGTACGATTATGACAACGGCAGGAATAAATAAAAAATACATAGTTTCGTTAAAAAAATATATAACTGCAGTACATAGCTTTTGAATTAGGAGAGCCAACCAACCACTCCGATAACTGTGGCAGCGCGAAGATTTACAAATTGTTTTTATTATTCAGGGTTTGTTAAAAAGAAAAATGGATCACGATTTTATAGCACTTGTCTCAGACTGTCTCTCTAAGGTATTTTTCATCGAAACTAAGTGATTAGTTTCTGGAACGAAAAAGGAACTACCAAAGTTAATTTCCATCTTTGTTGCTGTTATTTGTTACTCCAAGCGACACCTATGCACCTTAAGGTAAACTAAAATACCGTTTAAAATATTGTTTGTTAGTTCGACTTGTAAACAAAGTTTGCAAAGAACGAGTAAAACTTCTATACAAGTAACGCCATCTATCGGCGAGTAGACATATTCAAATTTACATTGATAAAATTATGGTAAGCAGGCAGATACTCCTGAGGATATTCCCGTATTTCGTAATTTTCTGTGCATATAAAATTACAATCTATTACTCACATGTAACATGGGCTTGGTTAAGGGCTCGTAGTCAAAGTAATCAGACACCAAAGCGGAGATCCCCTGCCAGTTGGTTGTACAATCAAAGCAGAGTTTGGTCGGCCTTATTGAAGTACACACCATTTTCTAATAATGAAAATACTCGTTACGCGTGTATTTTAAAAAGGAACTAGCATGACATCTAGCGTTCATTTAAAAAGGTAGGTGCCTACCTGCAAACCACACTCGTTTGGAACCTGGAGTAATAAAGGTTTCCGCATCCGAAAGTGAAAATGATACTGTCGCCGGAAGTTCTCTGCATAAGACAAAAGCAAGCGCTCTTTCGGACTGTTTGTGTAATAACTTGGAGGAAAACATGTCCGCGTTTCGAATACTGGCTCATTAATCTCTGGCCAGCACATGTTCACAACACCGAGTTCATAAATCGCATTATTTAGCGAAGGTATGGTTAGCGGCTCCGAGACTTCTTTAAATCCAAATATTTTCGGTGGTAATTCCACAAAGTCGACATCCTCAAACGGTTGCTCGAAAATCTCACTTGGTACATTTTCGTTAAGTTCTTCCACTGTAGCTAGTAGTTGCTGAGTAGGAAGTTCTTGATCTGTTAGTTTCTGCTCCGAAGGAGCTTGGTCTGCCGAGGGTTTCGGAGCGGTACTCATTATGGAATAGCTCTATTCAATTGATGTAGTTATCAATTAAAAAATATGTATAATCAACTCATAACTCAACATTTGAAATAAATCACAATTCTTTTTATGTGGCCTTTTATTGATAAACTTCCCAGGTATTTTCTACTTAGAGCTTTGATATTTTGACATAACAATTTTCAGGATTTCAGTTACTAAGCTAACTTTTTGGTCGCTTGGAAACTGAAAGTCGAACCTTCATGTTCAACATTAGCAATCAGTATCACTAAACATAGACCATCCCCAGTCCCCGGTATCCTATAGTACTCTTCTCCCAGTCACCAACTGAATAGGAAGATATTTTGTAAATTAAACAAATAAATAAATAACTTAAGGTAGAATTAATTAATTAAAATTATATTTTAACATTAAAAAAATTATGCGTTTTACAGTCGCTTCTGAACTACAAAAAAAAACACTTTGGCTGCATTCCATAGTAGACCATAATCGCTGACAGCGCTCACATTAATAATTTCCGTTCCGAGTTAGTTAACACGATTATGACTGCTGACAGCTGTCAACAATTCGGAACGCTCGTGAACGTGCTCACGGTTGGATTAGAGCGGGCGCACACGATGCGTTGCGGCGCCGCACCGCAAAGATTTCACCGTATCAGCGGGCACACAAGCGGTGCGGCGCCGCAACGTTGTTATGTCGCAGCGGATCGATCGATCGAATCGAAACGGGCGAGCGTGTGTCCTTCCTTGTGACGCATAAACAACTGAGCGGTGCCGCTCCGACGTCGCAGCGCATTCACCCCTCCCCGCCTCGTTTCGGTGGTTGCAAGTCCGATGCGGCGCCGGAGCGCATCGTGTGACATGCCACAGATATTTCTATGTAAGACGACGCAGTGACACCGCTCCGGCGCCGCACCGCCGCCGCAGCGCATCGAGTGCCCCCGCCTTTACAGTATTTATTGATGTGAAACATCTATAGGCGCACGTAAAATCGATTGCTGTCGGGGCGACGCATGCCACGTGGCAATCGCCCACTGTACACTTATAAAAATAAACAAAAATAAAATAGCCTTTTATTTCTTGCTGTTTGAATATTACAGGAAAATAATATATGCATGCAATCTAAAAACATTTCAAATTCATAATTAATTACAATTCAATTTTTCTAAACAATCTCAATTCAAAATCATGGAAATTTTAAAGAAAAAAACGCAATACCTATTACTATTAATATTATTAGATTATTATACTTATGATTTATTATTGATACATTTTATTATTATAATTTATTATTTTAACAATTTCAGTTTTCCTAACAAGAACCCCTCTTAGTAGAAGGTGAAGGCCTCCTCCAGAGATGACCAACGGTCTCTATCTTCTGCTGTACGCATCCAGCGAGTGCCAGCGACTTTCACAATGTCATCGGCCCAGCGAGCTATGGGCCTTCCTCTTTTCCTATGGCCTGATGGGCCTGGCCAAATACGTTACTCTTGAAGTCCAGCGGTCGTCTTCGAGTCTTGCAATATGTCCAGCCCATCGCCATTTTAGCTTTTTCGAATAGTTGAGAGCATCTATTACTTTTGTTTTAAGTCTTATACGATGATGGGGTACCTTTTGAATTTTTCGTATTATTTTTAATCGACGGTTAAATTTCCATGTCTGGCAAGCATATGTCAATGATGGCAGTAGGCAGGTGTCCATGACTCTTTTCTTAGTTCTAATAGGCATATCAACTTTTTCCACGTATTTTTTACTCTTCTTTTATCTTCCAACTCGTTGTTTTGTCGGTCAAATGAGATCTGTTTTCCAAGGTAAATGTAGCTGTTAACATAATTAAAAGGTGCGTTTTCAACGTATATGAGTGTTTCGATGTTATTTGTCATGACGTTTGTCTTGCTTAGGTTTATGTCCAGACCCGCCTTTTTACTTTCTTCGTACAGTGAGTTTAACATCGACTGTAGCTGTTTTGTATCCTCAGAAAACAAGACTATGTCGTCCGCAAATCGTAAATGGTTATGTACTTGCCATTTATATTTAAACCTAGTTTACTCCAGTCTAGTTTACTTATTATTGATTCTAGCACCGCTATGAAGATCGTTGGAGATAGAGGGTCCCCTTGTCTGACCCCTCTCTTTATGTGTATAGGTGGTCCTGTGGGTTCCAGTTTTATTCTGCTTGTGCTGTTTTTATAAAGATATTTTAAAACTCTTATGTAGGTACTCAATCTCTACTGCTTGAGAGCGCAGAGCTTCCCATATTGATGAGTGGAGAATACTGTCAAAAGCTTTTTGATAGTCTATGAAGACTATATAATAATGGTTTTTGGAATTCCTGGTACTTCTCAATAAGCATTTCTAGAAAGTGGATATGGTCCACCGTAGAGTAACCTCTTCGAAAACCGGCCTGTTCAATAGGTTGATGTTTTTCGATTGATGTTCTTATTCTCTTTTCTATAAGAGATGAAAATAATTTATAAATCGATGGCAGTAGGCTGATCGGTCTGTAATTGCTTACGTTGTTAGATTCACCTTTTTTGTAGAGCAAGATTATGTCTGACTCGGACCACTGTCTAGGGGTGCATGAAGAATGCAATACCAGGTTAAAAAGTCGCGCTAGTGGAGTTGCTAGATGTGTGAGTCCTATCTTTAATGCTTCGTTTGTGATGTTATTAGGACCGGGGCTCTTTTCTTCCTTGAGTGAGTTAATTCCTCTGATCACTTCTTATTCATCCATTTCACTAATCTCATCTCTGTCTGTTGGTATGTGTGTGTTAAGTGGGTAGCACACTTGGTCTTTAGAACTATACAAATTCCTGTAGAAGGCTGTTGCTATTTGTAGTATTTCTGACCTATTTTGTGTTGTATTTGATGGTCCTCGTAGTCCCTCAATCCATGTTTTGTGTGATCTTAACTCTTTGTATGCTCTCTTGACGCTACCGGTAATATTGAGGTGTTTTTCAATAGTTTGTGTACGATGATTCTTATAGTCGATAGGATATATTTACTTATAAGTTTGTACACTTATACAGTCTTATTATGTAGTAGTGTGTAAATGTGTGTGTAGTGTGATGTTTCACATCTGCCAGTCGTCCCGTGATGGCTCAATTTTTTTTGTGTATACACCACACACACACATTTGTACACTTCTTCTTCTTTGGTTAGATGGCGACTGTAGCCAGAAGCAGAATTTCGAAAATGCCACGATATTTAGATACAATGCGACTCAAAACAAAACAACGCAACTGACATTTTTGACAGCGCTCACGGTGATATCACGGTGATTTAGGGCATCGTTAGGACATCGTTTTCGCGCTCACGCTAATTAGAAACGGGTGTAAGCGCGCAATCGATTACAGCGCAACTCGGAACGCACCTTTGTCGTCAACCGTCAACGTCAAGTGTCAATGTCAAAGTATTCCTTTTCTCTCTTCATTCTTGATTTACACATCCAAAGTTCTAAACTGTAAAATAAAAACAAAAGACCTTTGTTTGTAGTTCTCTCCGAATGAATATTTTCGTTAAATGAATATTCAAATAATCATATTCTAGTACATATCAAGTTCCAGTCGTTGAAACAGTAGGCAGCTGTGGTGTGAACTGGACTTTGACTTTGTGCATATTATTCGTAAAATCCTGATCGAATCAATCTTATCAGTTGTCATAAGGTAAAAGGTCTTTAAGTGGTCGTACAGCGTTAGGCGTTTTCAATATGGGTAACAAATCATCTCTGTTGCTACGGGAAGAAGAAATCGCCCAATTACAGGAGGAGACTGGGTGTAAGTTATTGTTTCTTTCTATTGTAAATATTGAAGAAAATGTAGTCCTTTTGAATTCCATTCCATTCATCCATTGTAACACGAAATAATTTCGTGAGCCATGCAATACAGTGTACTAGGCCCATGCTAAACTTAAACTATTTTGTAGCATAGATGCAAATAAGCATGACACAAATGAAAAGTTCACTAGACGATTATTCGGTCTTTAACGAATCGTTCTCGATCATGGTTTACTGTTTTCCATTATGTAAAACCGTGTCAAAGGTTAATATGAGCTGTCAACAATAAACAACAACAGTAATTATAGGAACTTTTAAACATTTTATATATAAATTGGGGTTAACAAAAACCAGCTGTTATACCTGTTTCGTTTTTTTACCTATTTTATGTTAAGCTGGATTCTCTCATCCATTTAGTTAGTATGTTAGTGAACCCAAGAAGCAAGACAGCCTAGTTTTTAATTAGTAGGAAGGGCTACTTAATCCAAAGTTGGCCTTCTTATGGTCACACTTTCAAAAATGTATCAGATAACAAGCAATTTTCTAAAGTCCATTGTTTAATTTGTTCTTTATTCTTCTCATCAGTCACACCAAACCAAATCGAAAGGCTGTACTCCCGCTTCACATCGCTAGACAAGAATGACTGCGGCACTTTAGCGAGGGAGGATTTCTTGAGGATCCCGGAGTTAGCAATCAACCCACTGAGCGAGCGTATCGTCCACTCTTTCTTTGCTGAAAGCCATGATGATAGAGTGAATTTCCTACAGTTCATGAGGGTGCTGGCACACTTCCGGCCCATCAGAAAGAATAGGGAGAACAAGCTTAATAGCAGAGATGAGAAATTGAGATGTAAGTGAACATAGTTGTTTATTTCATTTATTTAGTTTTAGTTTCCCTTATGTAATAATCACACATTGCTAGTTCGAGGAGGAAAAGAAATATATTTTATTTGTTCTTGGTGACGCCTTTGCCCAGCTGTGGGACAGTATAGAGTTATTAAGAAAAATATTATCTTATACATAACCTTATTACTTATTTTATTTGTTCATCGTAAGATTTGTCTATCACTACTGTATACTCAGTAACACAGTAATGGTACATAAATCTTTGAGTCACCAAAAGACACAAACAAAAAGGCATGTGACTAACAAAAGATCATCATTATAGATCGCTATTGAAGCCAATCAATCCAATGGTCAGTGAGTTTAATCAACTATACACAAACACCCAAGAGTCAATGAATTTGAGACCCCACAAGTTAAGTGTCATTAAGAGGAAGCTCCCTATTTTTATGTTAATTTGCATGAATATGCTGAAACAGTCACACATACAAGCAAATTGAAACTTTAGTATAATTATGATTTATTTGATCTTTTTGTTTCCATGTTGAAGACAGTTACGTAATTGTAATATTTTCTTTCAATAAATTTTTAATTCGAAAATCATGTCTTTTTTAAGGATAATTATAAAAAGCAAACAAGATTGTTTAGCTTCTATGTCTACAATAAATATTCACAGCAAGAAAATATAGTTTATTATCCCGACACAAGATATTTTTTCTCTAGATCAATTATTACTTTAGTTATAAACGAAATAAGAATTGAGACTTATTTAGACTTACTTACTTACTTTCGTGCTCGAACACAATCAAAGAGCGCACGCGATATTCAACTTTATTACGGATGTATTAGCGTTTAGCACATAAAGGTGTTGCGGGGAGCGAGGGACGGAGCTTGTGTTCGAAATTTGATTTAGACTGCCTGCTCTTAAATCAGAAAGATAACTATTATTGTATTTGAAAGTTATTTTAGTTTAGTCTGGATTCCCTGCAAAGTCAAAGTTAAATTGTTTATTTCAATTTGATTACATAAACGGCAATTTAAAAAAAAACTAGAAAAAATAATTTAATCTAGTTGCCGCAATGATATTATATGTAAAAAGACGTAGATAGTTTACCTACCCAATATTCGATCTTCAAAAACGGCACAATGTCACACTATTAGGACGGCATGTCGTAATTATCGAGAGCGAAAGAGACAAGACGAAGAAAATGTGGCTAATTAGCCAAGTTTTGACGTGCCAGTAATTGCGGAGCGGTTATATCCTATCTATATCTTTTTACTTAGAATATCATTGAGTTGCCCCTTCAAAAAGGTAATTCCGTATGGAGATTTCCTCCTCTAACCAGAATCCCTACGAAAACTATTGACATCCTTTCCATACCTAGTGATATATTACTAGTAAGTGAATTCAATTAACAAGTTTAATTAACTGGTGAGTCCGCTTCGCCATTTGAACTTTGATTAATCTATCATTCATCTTGTGACTGGTCTGTTATTTATCACTAATCACACCAATGACGTATTATAAATAGACGCGTCATACACGAACATTAGCCTACTCTCTCAGACCCGGATGACCCCATTATTCTCCTTCAGGAAAGCAATAGGGCCACAAGTACAGTGCACAAATACAAACCGTCATTCCGTCCTCGCCGCCGAGGTACCACGCGAAGTTCAAGAATTAATTGTTCCCCCCGTCCCTTGCACGTCGAACCGCCAGCCCCGAGGCTGAGTGAGCCGTAGCATTTAATAGTAATCCCCGTTAATAATCATGAATTTAAACTTTCGATCCAGCCCGTCCCCAACTTGCTGTTTTTCCCCAACGACGCCCTAAGCCGAGGTTCGTACCCCACAGGGGGTGCCCTTAGAGCGCTGTCGTTTAGTTTATAATACTTATATTTACGCTCCTGGCTGGCTTTAAGCTAATACCTTAGGGCAGCCACAGGAAAGACCGGTTAAGCAGTCACGGCCTCTCAAGGTCAACTGCGAGATGCCATACCTAAAAAAAAACGAACATTAGTGCACTCAAAAACGGCGCAAGCCATGAATGTAGCTACATACTTGCATACAATCATACAGAGCGTGAAGAAAAGGACAGACCTATACCGATACCTGTTGTTAGAAAGAGATGAACATACATATTTCGTTACGTCACTAGCTGCTGCATGTTCATTGGCGCGTACGTAATAATAATTATTATTGTAAATGTTAGGCAATTTCCTGGCATTTACTTTGCCATTAATGAGCGCGGGTAACGCATCTAAAGGTAATACATCATTGAATCACACCAACAACAATTATCTAATTAAGGCTCTTATAGACTCACGCGATATGCAGCGACAGGCAGCGACAAAGAAAGTTAACACAATCCGCTCGAGCGTATTTCTTCCCTCATCCCGCGCGGGTATCAGTTCCCTTTGACCACAGAGTAAAAATCGGACAGAGGGTCTAAGCGTCATACAACCGCGCTATGTCAGGTACACTGCATACACACACAACAACAAGCATGAGGCGCGTCAACTGGCGGCTTCGTCGGTATAAAGAGTAAAGAGAAACCGACTTATGGCCTAGCGCGCACTCCCGTGCGTTTTTTACCGCATATCTGTGAAGTATGGAATGTCATAGAAGTGCGCGCATTGCGGTGAAATAAACGCATGCTGAACGGTAGCAAAAACCCACCGCGGGAGGTAGTATAAACGCACCGCAAGGCAGCGCGCGCTAGGCCTAAATCGGCTCAGCCAGTTGCCTCGCTCAAGCGCAGCCGCATTGCCCGCACACCCGCGCCTCATGCTTTTAGTAGTGGACCTATCACAGCGCGGTAATATGAAGCTTACCTTCTGTCCGTTTACTCTGTGGTATGACCAAAGATTTACTTCAATAGCATAAAGATCACATGACGCGCGCTTTTGATTTGCAACGATAACCTGGACCTCCTCTTTCCTATGATAAATTATTTTTTCCAACATCCACCACCTTAACTTAAGATTTATATTTCCAGTTGCCTTTTCAATGTATGACCTGGACAATGATGGCAAGATCTCGAGGGATGAGTTGCTGGCCATACTGCACATGATGGTCGGAGCTAATATCAGGTAATATTTGCTTTATTCGTACTAACGGCCATTTCCCTGTCACGGGTTTACGCCCGCGTGCGTACCTCACCCGCATGCGTGAACTTTAGCGCGTGTTATGCAGCCGTAAACTCTCCGCGTCCCGCGTGCTTGTGGCTTGCATATCAGGAAATATGTACAAAAGAACAGGATGCGTGTATCCGTAGTTTCAGCCAAAGTTACGGGCCTTTCCTGCTACGGTTTTTTTCTTACGGAATGTCCGTAAGTGATACGGTCACTTACGGACATTCCGTAAGAAAAAAAACCGTATAAATGTTTCATTAATTCTTAGTTCGAGCCCCGAAATTGACAGATCCTCACCGGACACGATTGTTTCGGGAGGTTCCTGTTCAGGATAAAGCGGGAGGAAACGCCCGGGTGTTACCAAAGTGTGGATCGCCCGGAGGATACGGTGGAGGTCTGCCCGGCTTGGGCGGAGGACTGCCGTGCCCTCGCGGAGGCGATCGGCGGCGGCGATCTCTCGCGTTCGGCCCTGGTTCAGGCCATGGTTCGGAGCGAGAGTGCATGGGAGGCCGTCACTTCCTTCTACGAAGCAGTAATGCTCGCGAGGGAGGAGGCAGAACGCGTGAGGGAGAGGCAAAATTCGCGCCCTCACGCCCCTAGTCGCCGCGGAAGACGCCCAGGGCGTCGGGGGTTACGGACGGTGAGCAATGGGTAGCTCGCCGTCCGATATGGACCAGGCCCGGGTTGACAGCGCGTTGTGTTCCACGGAGATTGTGTCTAATATAATTATTTCCCTACCAACTATGTAGGTATATACATTATGGTACGCAATAAAGAATTGAGATGTCAGCACCAACTGACGGGGTCCGATAGGGCCAATGCCGCCAGGGTGGCGAGTTTGTCCGAAAGGGATATCGTGGCCCTGGCACATAGGCATCTGAAGGAACACGGGTGGGTTTTAGTCAGTAAAAGTCTGACACGCCCTCTCGCTTCGCCCAGAGCGGGAGAAGTTATTTGACAATTTCCCACCCAAAAAAAAAAAGGGGTAGGGACACCTTACTTATAAAAAATTGCAGTTTAAAACTTAATATTACGCAAACGGATCTCTGAATCGTAAGATGGTTTTCACAGACCCGCAATATTTTTGCACGGCCTATCCAACGATACCCCACACCATGGGATAGAGACGAGAAAAAAAAATCATCGCTACTACGCGCAAAGGATACCTTGCACGTACAGTCGGGATGATAATTTTTTAGCCCTACTAAATTTTAATTTTACCACTGTCGGCGTGATTAATTGTATACCCATACCAAATTACAGCTTCTCAGTACTAATAGTGTCTGAGCTAAGCCGCGCCCAGACAGACAGACGGACATGGCGAAACAATAAGGGTTCGTTGTTGACTACGGAACCCTAAAAAAGGCTCTAAGCCGTCACTCCAGTCATTTTGGGTTCTGATTAACCAGGTATGCAGCGCAAGTTCCTGCTAATTCTATCAGAATTAAACAGGTTTTTCAATGCGGTACTTAAAAAATAATTTACCTGATTTCTCTTGTTTTTAGGTACCCTCCATAACTAGTACATATTTAATTTAATAGAAGTTTTAGATAAATGTATTACACATACATTTATTTGTAATTCTAATTTACTACAAAAGCCATATTTTATTGCTTCGTATACCTAATCGGATTAAAACATGTTTACGCTTAAGATAAAGAGTATGAACGAAGTAGGTACAGTGTAAGTCGACTAGACTTAGACGTAGAGTGTACGAGTACCTGTAGCACTTTCATAATCATTTGATAAAAATTGTTTATATTACATAATATAAGATGTTATTTACTTTTATCTTTACGCGTATACTTTGCAAACAATTGATATTGAACTTTACGCCAACTTTATGCCTTTTAGTCACACGTGACTAAAAGGCATAAAGTTGGCGTAAAGTTTTCTACATACAAAAATGCATTGTAGCCACATGGTGCCGTGCGGTGTGCTCCGGCGCCGCGCCGCGCGCGCATCGGAATCGAGACGAGGCGGGGAGGGGTGTAAGCAGAGCGGAGCCGGAGCGGCGCCGCTCGCAGTTGTTTGTTTGCGCAGCATAGGGAAGGACGCATGCTGGATTAAGTACGATCACGTAACCTGTAACTATCAAAATGAGTACCAGTGAGGAAAATATTGACATGGACTACCTCATTTCTTTAGTTCAAGAACGGGAAGTACTGTGGGATAAGTTTACTGTGGATTTTAAAAACAATAATTTAAAAGCGAAGGCATGGGCAGAAGTTACAAAAAATTTAAAAAAGTAATAAGAGCAGCAGCACACGTCTTTCCCGATCCATTGTTATTACAGACTGTCGTACGTAGCGATGGGCAACCCCTCATTTTGCCGCCGCTGCGGCGCCGCCGCGGCTCCGTAGAACCTTGCGACGCCGCTCTGCCCGTGTGGTCGCCAGCGCGGCGAAATGCCTTGCGGTGCGGCACCGCACCGCCCGTGTGGTTTGGCTCTTAGAGATTAGACTGTGACCTGAAGACACATACTTTGCGGATAAACGTGGATATAAGGGTCAGCTCACACCAAGACGTGACGCACGCGGCGCGGCGAGCACTTTTTAAGATAGTGATACAAAATAGATACCTATAACTTTATTGACTACACCAAAAGATATACATTTTATTGAGATAATTCGAAAATACCCCGCGGCTTGAGAAGCCTCGCGGCGTAGCGCGACGTCAGACGACGCAGCGGTCCTTCGCCGGTAAGCGCGGCGAGCAAGAGCGGCGCTGCGCCTCGTGAAGCCGCGTGACGCAGCGCGACGATAGACACTAGTCTACGTTAACAGCGAGTAACGCGCGAGCCAGTCTCGCTGCGCCGAGCAGCGTCTCGTTGCGCAGCCATTCGCCTCGCGACGTCGCATTGCGGCACGCTGTTCAGCACGAATGCTTCTTGAAACATCGTCGCGTCGCGGCGCGTCTCGGTGTGAGCTGACCCTGAGATTAACGGATGAAAATACAAACCGCCATTGCTCAAATCATTACGATTTTTAACCAAATTCGAATAATTCGCCGCTTTGGTATGAGCACTTCGTTTTAAGTGTGGAATCCTGCTTTAGGGGGCCTATTCCCACGAGTGGTGTTTGTCAAACTCGTAAGTGCCAAGTTCACCAATGAAACTGAACGCGATCCGCACATAAACCACGTTTAAGAGCTGTCAGTGTCAGTATTTTCTTTGGAATATTGACACTGACAGCTCTTGAACTCGGTTTAGATGTGCTGATCGCGATCAGTTTCATTGGTGAAATTCGCCCTAAGTCCCGTATTACTGAACGTCACTCAATACTCAACCATTACCTACTTAAAACTAGTTTCAACCAATCAAATGGCTTGAATCTAGTTAAGTAATGCTTGAGTATTGAGTGACGTTTTGTAATACAGGCCTCACTAAGGCCCGTATTAAAACCACACGATATTCTTCCACCTACCGTAGACAGTAGTATTAGTAGTGGTCGTTATATTCATCCGCACCCAGACAACCCTAAGAAGTATATATAAGTATATTCATGAAAGCCTCATTTAAGGCTGTTGCTGAAAATCAGCGCTGGGGCTGTCTCGCATAGGGTCGCAGCATTATGATAAGCGATGGCCGTTTTGCGCGGATGTGACGCATATTTTCCCCCAACTTGTTCTTTCATGTTTGTGTTTTATTCTTTGCGTTATGTTTATCGCAAATAAACGTATTTTCTTTGTATCTTCTTTCTATTTAGTAATTTGTAGTGCAAGCGTGCCTGCACCTGGCAACAGCCCTAATAAAAAAATACCGTTTATTAATTCCAGTGAAGAGCAACTAACAAGCATTGCCGAACGCACAATCCTGGAAGCTGACACCAACAACGACCAGATGATCTGTTTCGAGGAGTTTTGCCACGCCCTGGAGCGGACAGATGTTGAGCAGAAGATGTCTATCCGTTTCCTCAACTGACCTCCGCACTCCTGAACCGAATACATTAAGTACATACTGATGTTTTTGCTAGCCCTCATCATGTACGGGCTCTTCAATAAGAAATGATGCTATAAATGTATAAACAATGCTTAATATGTGTATATGAGTGATTAGTTAAGTGTTTTACAGTTTTAGTTTAGTTTTTTAAGAGATTATTTTATGCAGAAAATGTTACGCGGGGTTTTTTTTTTTCATATCTATTGGTTATCTGTGTGATATTTATGTATTTATAACATCACAAAATGTTTGCACATTACTTATTATATTAGGAATTCGCCAATACTTTTCTTTGCAAGTTAGTTTTGGGCTCTAAAACAACTGAAATTAGGAACTACATTATCAATTTAATACAATTTTTGAAGCAACAGTTGAGTTTGAGCCAAAAATATGACCTCGTAAAAAATAGGCTCATTGTTCTCGATCATCGTTCGATGTTTTTTTTTTTTCTTTTTTTACTTTCTCGTGATTGCTTTAGTATTGACAATGACTTTATGAAACCAGGATTGTATGTATGTAATGATAAGCCATTGGAAAGTATTCTAGGATTAGAGGTTAAAAGCTAAAACCCTATGACCGCATATTCTATTATCCCGATTCCTGTAAGACTCCCTTATTCATTAATGTTTTTTAAGTTCCTTGTAACTTGATCCGCCAATAGGGCAGTCTGCATATTAACTGCAGAAAAGGTAGGTGAATCTTAGGCGTAGGGATGTAAATTTTATATGCTTAATGGGAGTTATTTAATATAGTGTTAAACGGTTTATTTAGAAAAGTAGACAGTACTGTTCGCACTAGTGTCTCGCATTTATGAATAACAAATAGACTTGATGACAGCACATACATAGAGGTTCTCAAACATAGCAGCATTTACATCCAATAGTAGCTGGAAACTTTTGAAAATTGTTCTTTATATACAGTTATAAATAGTCACAGAAATTTAAAAAAAACGTAGTTGTTGATGCTAGTTTCTCTGTTGGTACCCAAAGGGGCGTGATGTATATTGTATATTAACATTCTTTTAGTTAAATGTTATTGGGTTAAATTATGGATTTTGTTTACTTGTAAGTTCATATTGAATTTGTCACCTGTTTTAATAAATTATGTTTCTATTATTCCTGTTTTTTACGGATAACAGAGCTATATGTACGTATAAAAAGTTTATTTATTCTACGTGTATGTAGGTAAATTATATTTGAATTTAAAAGTTATATATTTAGTGTTGCAAGTTGGTGTCTAGAAATTAGGAATAAATATTTTTTGTACAAAATTTCGTATTATTTGTTGATAATGAAAAAACTGTCACCACTTGTTTCCTAATATAAAGCTAGAAGAGACAAAATAAAAAATTCCAATAATATAAATAAGTAAATAAAACCGGCCAAATGCGTGTCGGACCACGCACAACGATGGGTTCCGTAGTTGCGTTGAATTTATCCTAAGAGATAACATTGTAGTTGAAAAACATGTTCCCTCATACATTCCAACTGCAAGTATAAGTTTGTACGCACAATATTGAGCGATTTACCATGTTATTTTATGACCATAGACTTCTTATCCTGTAATATTTATGTAAAGAACTATTTTCTGTATTTTTTTTCAAAATTGTAGGCTCAGTAGTTTCGGATATGGGGACGAAGGGGTGATGGTCAATTTTCATATATTGCCCTAAATCAGTGGTTCTCAAACTTTTTTGGAGACGGAACCCTTTTCGAAAACGAAATATTTAACGGAGCCCTAAAGTAATCAAAAATGGTTTTATGTGTATTCTTCATTAATAATCATATTACTTGACATTAAAATTTACATATTTTTTTACTTTTGTTGAAATATTTAGATTGATATTATGTTAGGTACTCAGGTACCAGAGTAAAATAAAATATAGTAGGTAGACACTCCTTTAGTATTATTTTTTTATTCTGACCAGTATTTTTGTGGAACCCCCACAGAGGCTTTGCGGAACCCTAGGTTTCCGCGGAACACACTTTGAGTATGGCTGCCCTAAATCATTTAAAATGTATTTATTTTAAAATGATAAAACAAAAATATCTGAAATCCTTACAAGCCCTTCATTTGATATGTTGTACAGTTTCCAAACTTTTTTAATTTTCTAATTTGCCCCCCAAAAGTGACCCCCACATTCAAAACTCATTTATTTACGTTACACGTCCGTGTTTGGGCCACAGAAATTCATACGTGTACCAAATTTCAACTTAATCGGTCCAGTAAATTCGGAGCAAATTGGCTGTGACAGACGAGGGTTCAGTTTTTCATTTTGAGGTACGGAACCCTAAAAACGATATAAAACAAACATACCTACATATTCATAAACATTTTTAATTTCATATAATTTACATTGTATTGTAGAAAATTATTTTAACTTAATTGCAAAAAAAACAATTTGGAACATCACATGCGAATATATAAATTCAGAACTGATACTATTAGGACTACACCTGTGATAAAATAAAATGAATAAGATTATATACTAAATCATAAGATACACAAGCCCAGTACGAACTTTATTATAAACCAAAGCTAAAAATGCCCGAAATTATCGATCGCCGTGATATAATACTGTGATGGTGAATATAATGAAATTCTATCATCAACCAAGCTATTTTCTAGGTTTTGAGCATTCTACCAGGTTTATCCAGACGGCAGAATACCGCAGCTATTTATTATAAGGAATATCGTTAAAGTAAATGTATCACTATAATAGGTACATAACTGACGAAATGTACTACACATTGTGCCTACCCCTCCAGAGAAAACGGACGTGATGATTTTCAAACAAAACATTTCAATACATCTACTTAGGATCAAACCTTTCAATATAATATACATACTCGGCGAATCCCAAGAGACACGAGCAATATATGATTATACACGTTTTCTAAATTGAGAACTTGTCAAATTCTACAAAATCAGCCTATAATGTTCCCACTGCTGGGCCTTCTCTTTCTGTGAGAGGGAGTGGGCCGTAATCCACCACGCGGGCCTAGTGCGGGTTGGTGAATGTTACATGTCTTCGAATTTTTGGTTCTAGGACATACTGCTTTCCTCACGATGTCTTCCTTCACCGTTTTGAGAGCAGTGGTGATGAAATAATTTACACACAATAAACCGCCTGTCTAGGTTCGAACCCACGACCCACTACTCGTAAGTCGAGGCCTTTACCACGGAACCACCACTCTTAAACTCTACTTTAGCGTAACTAAAACTCACACTCTTTTTACCATGAAAAACTACTGTTGATTCGCCGTGTCGTCAGTCTTGTATGGATCACTATGGAAGTTTGTTGACAGACACTACGGCACAGCGCCGTCAGCGTATACCATACAACCGGTGGCGTGCCGTGTCATAGATAAGCTCACACGATTATTCTGCCGTACCGTAAAGAAACCGTGTATAACGGGCCATAAGGTGACAACTCCAATGTAGTTTTTTTGCAAAGTATTTTTTTTAATTTTGCGGACTGTCATCTTAAATAATGCTATTATACAGTAGAGTTTGACAAGTTCTTAACTTGAAATTCTCAATTTCGATATCTGATGTAAGACTTGGTAGGTTAATTAAAAGCTAATGGCGATCAGTTCTGAAAGTAGAGAGACTCCATATTGTTTCCCTAAGCTGTTGACGACACGGCCAGTTTCTTCAGATGCTCCATGAACACTTGCAAGGACACGTCGTCTGTCAACACGGGGGCGCCACCGTCCTGCAAATATAATGAAGGTTGTATGAGTAACTTATTAGTATGGAAAATGGCCACCACCAAGATCAGAGTAGAATACAGCCAGCAGTAGTTGCACCAGATTGCTGAATATACAGGGTTACTGGTAACTTGACGTATTCCTTGCACGACGTCATAGTAAGGTTAAAATGCAACAAATTAAGCCACCAAATGTTCTACCAAAATTCAGTAATTTTTGAGTTTTTTTTAAATAAAGTAATGACCAAAATTACGAAAAATAAAATGTTTAATTAGTGATCTCTGCCAAAGTTTTCGGCATTTTAGATTTTTTAATTATTAACAAAGCTACGGCATCAGCTATGATAATAAATTAAATTCCAGTATAGTCGCACCGTAAATCATTTTTAAATTGTATTTTTCATAAAACAACTAAAAACCTAATTAACTCAAAAACTACTGAATTTCGGTAGAACATTTGGTGGCTTAATTTGTTGCATTTTAACCATACTATGACGTCCTGCAAGGAATACGTCGAGTTACCAGTAACCCTGTATAAGGTGAAAGGTACATCGACAAACTATTATCATGAATTCAGTACACATGATTCTTCACCCACTAGCATTGAAATTGGTTACTTAAACAAAAACCGGACAAGTGCGAGATGAACTCGCGTGGTGAGGGTTCCGTACAATGAATATGTTATCTACTATGTTTTTTATCCCAAGAACAAACTTAACATTGTAGTAGAGAAACATGTTCTAACATATATTCCAACTGCAAATGTAAGTTTGTACACACAACGCACGACTTCTTATAGGTTTTCCTGTAATCTATAAGACCTATTTTCTGCAGTTTTTTTACAAAATTAAGAAGCTAAGAAGTTTCGGAGATCAATTTTCATCTATTTTTTTTAACCAGTTTAGCTCCAAGAATCTGCAAAAGTATGGAAAACACCGCACAGGTGCGGTATGTTGGTGCAACTGGTTTAAATAACTTTAAAACTATTTATTTTAAAAATATTAAATTTGCTAAACTTTTGTTTTTAATTTTCTAAAGTGACTGTTTCAACAGTGACCCTGATATTCATTTATTTACGTTACACGTCCGTGTACGGGTCACAAAAACTCAAAGGTATGTACCAAAGTTCAACTAAACCGGTCAAGTAGATTCGGAGCAAATCGGTTGTGACAGACGGACAGACAGACAGACACACGAGTGATCCGATAAGGGTTCCGTTTTTCTCTACTTGACTGACTGTAACTGTTCATCAAACATAAAAATTATCTATCTGTAGTTTTTCAGTCGAAGCACCTGTCAATTTTTTGTTAAGTAACATCTTTTCTCTCGCTTTCTGTGGGGTTGATTTCATGAAAAGGGACGGAAGTATGTAACACTCAGACACCAGCTCTTCACATTGCAAAAAAAAATATATATATAAGTAACAGGTAAACACAAATAATATGTACATGTAACAGGTAGTGACAGCATGAGCATGGAATATTCATAAAAAGTAAGTACTTTTTAATAGCATGGAATTAGTAAGTACTTTATAATAGTATGGAATTAGTGTACTCATGGAATTATATAGTTTGTAAGTAGAGGGGGTCGAATTTCGACCAGTGGGCGACCACTAGTAATGAATAATTATTCGAATAATAATTTCAAAATTTAACTTTTTTAATTTTTCGGTTAATTTCTGTCGCTGCTCAGTTGCTTATTACCCAGGTGTCAGATGTTACACATCACATGCGACTACTGTAAGGCTCGCTCGTTTTTTATTCAAAGAGCAGCACTTCGTAAAGCTTTGTGAGTATTTTACTCATGAATTTGAACACAGGGCAGTGCGCCCATTCTATCAAGCCATTTCGGTGTGGTAGACCACCTTGTTGCTATGGAATTTGAAGTGTACTGTCCTACATAGCTGAAACCATATGATACCCCTTATTGTACCCTTGTGCCAACCAATGTCTTGTTGTTAAACAAAGATCTCAAAGATCAACTGTGTAGAAAAAGAAATCCCTTTTCTTCTAAATCATCATCATTAGAATAATAAACACAAAAAATCAAAATTCAAGGCATTTATAGCGTAATGTTAGTATTTTTAAAAGCATTTATTAACTTACACATTTGAAAACGTTTCTTCTTGATAAGCCAAAAAGCAAAGCATGTTGAATTCGAAATTTTCCAATTAAGGCTCCGGCCACACTGAGGCGAATCCCGCTCTAGATGCGGGACACGACTTTGCGCGTTGATTGTTTTAATGATTATGAAGTCACGCGACTGTTTGAACACCTCCATACAAGTTAGTTGACTCATTCGGCGCGAGCGAATTTCGTCCCGAATGCCGCGCGGGATCCGCATTAGTTGGCCCAGAGCTTAATACTTTGCTTTACTGAGTAATTAGAACGTAAGAAATCTAAAGCGTGAATTTCATTCGATTATATCAATTTAAACCATTATCATTAGACAAAAATAAATAGAAATTAACACAACCATGACTGTCATTAAAAAAAATATGTACCCTGTAAACATAGGTATTTATGAAATTATATAGGTACGGAATTTTGATATTTTTCAATCATTACCTAGTTATTTTTACTTTCATAATAATTTAGGAAAAACTGCAAAAGCAGCGCAAAGGCAGATGTTGATCACCAGTCTAAATATTTTAAAACAATACATTTGATTAAATTGATTTCGTAAAAGTGAGGGAAAAGTAACAGTGACGAAGTAACTAAAACAGCAAGACATTTTAAATGTATTATTTTAAAATATTTCAAGTGATCGCGCGTAAGTTAGAAACAAACTGTTCGCAAAGGCGTAAAACTTTGTTAAATTAAAACTGCAGAAGAAAGCCAACACCAATAAAATAAAGATAAAAGTCACTACCCCTGATGGAATCGGCATCGCCTGGATTTCGCCATAACAATGATGGAACAAAAAGAAAACAAAATCAAATTCACACCATGCTCCGATGGTACTTTGTCACACCATGCAAATTTTGAATGACTACAAAACTTTTGCATAATAGAACAAGGCTGAACGCCATGCATTTACAATACAGTACAACAACAAATTAATATTTTAATTGACTAGTACAATCACCGTACAAAAACGTTGACCACTTTTGCCCTTTGTCAAGCTCAAGTAGGTGTCTTTTACCCGGTTTCTGAATAGTGAATTTGGGAACTTGTCAATAACATGATTCCTTCAAAATGACACCACAATTAAGGCCGGCGAAATTCAAAATTTCTATGCAAATTACGTAAGAAATTTTGTATTTCGCGGGCTTTAATTGTGATATAATTTTACGCGTCATTTTTCCTTCGCCTTTTGTATTGTATATTGTGACAAGGTTCTAAATATGGTTAACGTTTTCATAGGCCGACTGTACAGATTAATGTGAATGTGACATCTAACTTTACAAAAGCGTCGTGTTGTACTCACCCCTCCGTAAGCGTACATGTTGTTGTGTGTCTGCGAAGGATTGACCTTCGACAGGAGAAACCGGGCCTGGAACAGACAAACATAAGTTTTTAACACTGTTTTTGTTTCATTAAAACGTAAAAATATTGACTGAACCACTCCTGAACCGGGTGTTCAGCAGTGGTTCAGTCAATATTTTTACGAGTAAAAGATACACATTCTTGCAATCATTCTGAAAGTATTTCCTATACTTTCAGAATGATTGCAAGAATGTGTATCTCTAGACTCTGGTAACTTTTATTACAGAGCATTTTTTATCAGCACAACATTTTGTAACGGTAAAAAAAAACACTCGCAGTTACTGTAATACTTTTCCGTTTTCACGTTATCGTAACACTTTTTCTTTAAATATTTGTATCAAGAATTTTCAAGTTTCTTATTTTCAGAGTTAACAGACGGCGTCGCCACCTGCAAAACAAACCACGTATCGCAGATAGCGCCGGCCACCAGTCGGCTTTCTTTTCCGCCGTGTTACGAATACGTTGTTGGCCAAAACAATGAAGTATTCACAGCGATAACGAAATGTGGTGCCGAACTATATTGACTGCGGTAGCAATATCATGTACGTTCAAACGTGAAATAATCGTACGCGCCGACGGTCAGGGCCCTCAACGTTTAGACCAGATAAAAGGTTCCAATAACACTCAATTAAACATTAGGTTTATATTACTAACCCTTTAAACGCGTTAAAAGCTGTTTTGTGAAACATAAGTCATAACCGCCGTTGTATGTAAAAATGTGTGCCATTAAAATGTGATAGTTTTCAGATGTAATATGTATGTTATTGTGGAGTGGATTACAAAAGGATGATCTGGATGCCAGCACTTTGGAGAAGCTGGCGCGGTACAATGTAAACATCGAAGATATGAACAATGAGTTAGTGCTATTATTACTTTATCCAGAATACATTACAATGTGCATTATTAGGTATACTGCACCTGGCTAGCTCTTATAACTTATGTGTTGTTTTCTTAAGTAGTTTATTCCTAAATATTTTTCTAATTGACTCTTTGAAACCTAAAAACAAGCATTTATTTATTATCGTATAATCTAACTTAGAATAATGAAAACTAGAACTGTAAACTTTAAACTGCAAGTTCTTTTTTAGACAACTGCGCCAAGACTGTTTGTTAGACCACGTTAAAACTGAAGTACAAAGAGAAGCATTGAGAACACCCGCCACTATTGAACGTGAGTTCCTAATATATAATAAATTCGTTCTATAAATAATACAAATCTATCAATGTAAATAAACTTAAATATTTTTAGGTCTTGAAAAAGATGTCACTGTTGGGGTATATCCAAAAATAGGAATGCTATTGGCAGCAAATTTTGAAGATAAATATGTCGTTCATAATGAAGCCAATATTAATAAAACAAAAGACTATATTGATAAACTCCCTGTAGTTGCCCAAGAAAATCCTGAATTAAGAAACGCAACAAACGTTGATGGTAATAAGGGTTTAATAAAAATAGAATACAATATTCAGAGCCAACCGGATGTAGAAAGCGTGATGAACTTCTGGACGAAGCTGACACGCTACACTACAACAGTTGTAACTACACCGCCAACAACACTCGTGGCGCCCGTTACTGCAACTACAAATTTAGAAACTCAAAAAGCTAAGAATGTTACTTCGACAGTACCACCAGAAAATCACAATAATGGATATGTTCACTCTAGAGAAATGGAATATATCAGTAGAATATTGGCAGAATACTTGGCAAGTCAAACTGTTCCTACTACAACTGAAAAATTGTCCACAAAAAAAGTATTTCCGAATGATGTACCAATAAAATATTGGGAGATATCAAGTAAAGCTCCAGTCGAAGAAAAACCGAAAGCAAGTGAGCAACGTAATGAGATTAACGAAATAAGTAATGTTACACGAGATTTGCACTCTGCTGAAGCTGTTTACAACTCTTTGTTAGACGAAATCAAAAGCATGCCATTCAAAGTTACATATAATAGTTCTCAACCCCTTAAAAAGATACAAGAAACGTCATCAAGTCAAATTCAGAGAAACGAACCGAAGGACAGAGCATCAAAGCCAGTTAAAAGGAATAATCCAATAGGAATCCTTCAAAGACTTCTCCAAATGAAGAATGACCTTTTCAATAATGGAGTACTTATTCCTGAAACCGAATCTAGCACTGAAACTATCAAGCTATCTACCAATAAAAGCAATGAACAACAATATATAAGTGAATCCTACCAGCTAATCAATATTTTTCATAATATGAATGATATAAATAAAAATAACGTTAAACACGATCAATCTACAAGTGCGTCAATAAAAGCTAAAACATGGGAACCAGTACCTTTAAGTAACAAAAAGATAAACAAGGAATTCAAAAGTTTACCAATAGGTAAAAAAGAGACTGAACAAATACAAAATTTTAACACAATTAATAATCGATTTGAAGTTATCCCATATATAAAGAAATCATCAATAAATTACTCAATACAAAACAAAAATTCTGAAACTACTAACAATCAAGTAATTGGAATGCCCACAGACTTTAACAAAATACAACAAAATGAGAATAACGAATGGTTTGTTGTTGAAAAAGCTATCGTGAGCCAGCAGCCAGCGGCAATAGAAAAATTTCCACGATATCAGTTATTTCAAATGAAAAATGATACATTTAAAGGAGATTCCGCGATTTTAAGCAATATTACACAAAATTCGGAAGAGTTAAATGCTAAACAAATTAAGAAGGCACCAGTGTTTCAAAAATGGAAACCAACACATGATTCTAAACAAAAAAATGCTGTTCAAGAAATCATATACAATTTTGATCGAGACAACGAACAATTTACAACGGTTAATATAAATGGCCCGAAACCAACTCAAAGTTTCGATTCAATGAACATGTCTGATCTTCAAGGTATACCAGCTAGCATTATTAAAAAGCTCGCTGAAAAAGTGAAGCAAATGGTGTTGAGGGATATTGTAGAAGACGTCACTACTACAACACTGGAAACTATTTCGTCTACGAATTCAACTACTGCAGCCCCTACTACAATATCTTCTACATTGGTGACGACAACAATATCTACATCAGGTAAACAATATTATTTGTAGAACTAAACAATATTTTTAAACAAAACTTGAAATGCATTTCATCAAAAAACAAAATATGGCCCAACTGTTGATGAGCTTCACGACAAATGTTTCTTAGTTAAAATTATGAAGTCACCATTCAACCCTTGCTAGAATTGTGCATGTGCAGGTCGATGTCGAAACGAATACTCCAATTTTATCACAACCAATTTAATATTTACAGAAAAACCATCCACATCGCTTCAGGCAGAATTTACACAAGCAAATCATGTAATTCAAAAACTAATGGAAATATTTAAAGAGTTGAGAGCATTGAAGGACACTGTGAAACTGCCCAATCAAATGCCGCAAAATACTACCACTGTGAGTAATGGCACGACAAGACTCCCTCAATTGCCGATACAACCATACCCACAAACAGTAGCTGCATTCAACCCGTATCTTATGCAAAACCCTCCTATCTTCGAGCCTATTCAGACAATTTCTGGAAGTTCTGCAGTCAACGCACCACAAAATAACGCTCTACAGATGCCGCCACCATTAAACATGGAGCCCACCAAGGATCACCACTTTGGTGCCATCACTATTCAGACCAATTCGGACGAGATAGCACCACTAGCCATACAAATATCGAAGCCATTGAGAATTATGAACCAGCACATCCTTCTTACTACCAAAAGAACGGTCGATAAACAAAGAGAAGAACGGGCAAGGGATAGTATTAAACATATCGATGAAAAATTTCGAATCCCAAATGAAGACAGAGATTATAGAGAAAATCTTGAACTTAAGTCTGATTTACCGAAACACGTTCGATTCGCAGAAAAGGATGAAATTAGAGACCGATACTCCTACAGGGGTGGTAGGTATATTGACAGAGAAAAGCCATGGTACAATCATGAGTATATGGGGAACACACACCCCGTTAGGTCAAGATTCCCGGAATTACATTATCCGGGAAGATTGAGTCACTTGGAGCATATAAATCGACAAAGAGATTTGAGCAACTCTGATGTTTTAAGCCATCCTAGAGGATACAACAGACCTGGTTTAAATAAAGCGGGAAGTCACCAAAACGGAGTAAGACACCACCTGGGATCGTACGGCCATTCCGACTACGATCGCCAACCGCGGTACGAAGCAACAAAATTCCATGAGAAATTGGAAAGAATCGAGAACTGGCCTCGGTCAAGTACTTGGAAAGATTTCCAGTCGCCCTCAGACAGCAGTAACGATGAAATATCCGCTAGGCAACAGATGCCCTTGGTGAAAGTCAAACAACGGGCGAGATACGATGACTCACACTTCACAAATTTTCTAAAATCTCAGCAGAAAGTGACTGACATGTTGGAGAAAATACTCGCGAATAATGTTAAGAATAGCGGCCCACACAGTGTCGAGACACCGTAGCGTACGTGTTCTATATTTAAGGTATAAATATATAATCAGAAAACATTTGTTCTTATTTGTGACATCATCATCAGCAACTCCACTACCAATAAAGTAGTGAGCGCGACTGCGTGAGTCCGATCCCTGAGAAGAGCACTTAGATTAAGTTTTCCCATTAGAAACGGTAGCAGCCCGGATTCTTGATTTGTGCCCAGTTATGGGTTGCCCTTACATGGAACTAAAACATAACTGGCGAAATTTATTAATAAAGAGGGTCAAATTAAATTAGCTAGCGAAACTCCGCAGACGTGATGGCTATCGATATCTAAACATGATCAAACAGAAAAGATATTAATTTGATGAGTTATTTTTGGGGTCATCAACCGCAGGTAGTGTATTCATTTGAAGACTGTGATTATTTGTAATAAGTTACAAAATTTAATTATAATAATAAGTTAGGATAAAACTGTGAAGGAAAACAACGTGAGGAAACCGGCATGTCTTAGAATCACGTAATCGAAGACCTGACATAGCTACCAACCAGCACTGGGCCCGCGTGGTGGGTTACGGGCCTTACGGCCCACTCCCTCTCACCAAGAGGAGGCCTGTGTCCCAGCAGTGGGAACATTATAGGCTCATTATGTATGTTATGTTAGTTAAGAAAAGACTTTAGTTAAGTACACTATCGTATTAGGTCACCCCTGTAATGATAGATGTAAGTTGGAAAAATAAATAAAAAATTTGAAATATCATTTTTCTTTGTGTAAACTTCACAGATGTGATGGGTATCGGATATCTTATATATCTTCGATATCTAAACACGATAAAACAAAAACAAATTTTCTTAACTAGTACAGTCCGTGACCAGCATTACCTGACCCTTATTCCATTATTCTTCTTTGTAAGACTGTACTTCAAGTAAAAACACCAACAGCAGCCGTTGGCCGTTGACCGCAAAAAAAATCACCCACCACGTCTCCGGAGTTCCGCTAGCTAATTTAATTTGACCACGATTTGGCACGTATTTCACTATACTCAAGTTTTAATTTTGTTATACCATGTTCCTTTAATTACTGTTGCCAAATTAACTACTGCCTGTAATTAAAGTGTGAACAAACCCTGCTCAGGTTATATTCTTAAGCACTTACTAAAGTAACACACTCATCTGTATTTAGAAAGTTTCAACTTTAAATCTCACCAAGTTTTCCAACAATTATTGTTTGAATAACGTTACTAAATTTTAATTGAAAATAACATCGACGAAAATTGAGGTTACAAAATTAACCTCTATCGTCCAATATCTTTAAGGTGATTTAAAATTAAAATTTCGTGCCCAAGTACTCAAATAATCAAATCAATGCACTCAACTTGTAAGTGGTACTGCAAATTGGCGTCCACAAGTACAGTCGCTTGCACATCAGATTAACTGTTAAATTTCTCCAAATGATTTTAAACCTTAAAATGTTGACAGTTAAGTTCAAAATCGAATGAGGTTGACAGTTTGTGGTAACTCGATATGCTGACTGTACATTTTCTGATCCATTTGTTTACATTTTAATGAGACACTTTTTGAAACAGACCATTTATATTATTTCTGTGTTACCTGTGAGCCGCCGTGCTCCGTGTCTATGTACCGCGGCACTGGGAACCTGCTCTGCAGGATCTCCTGCGCGTCATCAACGGGCGCGCGCAGCAGTTGCGCGAAGCTCTCATACTCCGCCATGTCTTGGTAACGGAGCTCACGCCATTGTGCTATTGTCTGTTAGTGAAAGGTTAGAGTTTTAGTGTGTTTTATAAGGCAAACTATACTAAAATACGGTCATTTTTAAAGTAAACATATGTGGGCGTCCAAACAAAAAGGGTCCAGTTTACGGCATTTAGTTTCCAAGATACACGCAGTTTTGTAAAGTTAGGTGAAAAAATTGCATTTCGCGATTTTAATTAATGATCAACTATCTACAAATTCATAATAGTTTTTCTCATCCCAAGGTTTTTCAGCGTTCTAACTTCAAATGTCTGATTTAAAAAAAATGTGCCTGTTTTTGAATATTTTTTTATCCGTTAAGAGTTTTGCAAAATTTCAAAAGTAAGCACGGAATAAGTAAGTTCTTTTTAATAGCATGGAATTACTAAGTACCATATAGATTGAAAGTAGAGGGGTCGAATTTCGACTAGTGGGCGACCACTAGTAATGAATTATAATATTTTGAATAAATTTCAAGGTTAATTTCTGTCGCTGCTCAGTTGCTTATTAGCAAAGTGACGATGTTACACATCATATTTCATATGCAACTGCTGTAAGGCTCGCTCGTTTTTTTTTTTTTTTATAGTACGCACTTTATATTTCTTCTTTATAAACCCGTTTCTTGAATATATTCTTGCATATTTTTGTTACCTATTACACTATTTACGTCAAAACCCCTTACCTCTCCATGATAAATAAGTATTTGGAAGAAGGTGTCCATAAGTAGGATGCGGTCGGGCTGTATAGACGACGTGTCTAACAACACGGGCTCTGGGGGGCCCCCGAAGCTGTAAGAGTACAGGATCGGCTGGATCATGATGAGGGACTGGGTCAAGTCCTCGCGCATCAGCATATGTCTGTGGAGGGAAATGGGGTTAATATTATTCATGATACGTAGTTTGGCATTGCCAATTTCAAGTTCAGTACCGAGGCCTTAATGAGGCAGATGATCAATAAGTCAGAATAACAGAATTCCGGGGTAAGTTTTTGGTGGCATGAGGAACAGGGTGTAAAGTTCACTCATCCACCATAGAAAAGGGAGGATCCTCCGACCAGACGGGTGTCGTGTCTGGTGGGCAACTGCCCGACGACGGTTGATGCCGCTACAAGTTTATTGATAATGATATCTTACCTGTAGAAGGTGGTCTCGTCTGGCGAGTTGTTGAACACCTGTAGGAACTGCGAACGACGCAGGTGGTACATGAACTGCGGGTACAGGCTGAAGTTCTCTGACAGACGGAAACTATTCGGGTCGTCTTTTCCATACTCGCCGAATTTCTGGCACTGTAATTAATAGGGTTTGTTAATAAGATGAAGAGCAGTTTTGAACTCTAATGCAACATTATTAAACCCGAAAGAGTTTAAAGTTGATTAAAAAATGTTTAATTTTTATTAATTGGCTATACTTCACAGACAATAATGACATGATAGGATAAGGTATCTAATTGAACATTGAGATCAGCTGATTTAAAATTATGATTCAACTAGCTGCGCCCCGCGGTTTCACCCGCGTAAGTCTCGATCCCGTGGGAATATCGGGATAAAAAATAGCCTCAATCTAGGGTGTCAGCTACCTCCATACAAAATTTTATCAAAATTGGTCCAGCCGTTTGAGCGTGAAGAAGTAACAAACAAACATACACACACTCACAAACTTTCGCCTTTAAATTTAAAAAATATTAGTGTGATGATAAAAAAAAATGTGTTGGCTATTAGACTCAGGTCTATGAAGTTTTGCTAACAAATGCAATAATTGGAAACATTTATCATGACAGTAAATGGATGATATTAAAGAAAAAACCGGTCAAGTGAGAGTCGGACACGAAGGTTTCCGTACCAATGTACAATATTTAACACTACATTTTTTATGTAAAAACGTTTCCACTATGGGAAACCCCTTTAATGTTATTTTTATTATTTGTTGTAATAGCGGCAATAGGAATACCCGGACGGACAGCAGAGGCTTAGTAATAGAGCTTGGAGGGTTCCGTTTGGCACCGTTCGGGTACGGAACCCAAAAAAGGAGAGAAGGATAGAGTGACGGCTGACAGAGGAGGATGAAAGAAAATACTTGTTGCGCCGACCTCAAGTAACATGAGACTAGGGTAAGAAGATGTTGTTTATGATGAAGAGTAAATACAAGAGTATTTACTTGTAAGTAAATACAAGAACGAGTATTTACTAGTAAGTAAATACAAGAAAGAGTATTTACTAGTAAGTAAATACAAGAGTATTTTCTAGTAAGTAAATACAAGAACGAGTATTTACTAGTAAGTAAATACAAGAGTATTTTCTAGTAAGTAAATACAAGAGTATTTTCTAGTAAGTAAATACAAGAGTATTTTCTAGTAAGTAAATACAAGAACGAATATTTACTAGTAAGTAAATACAAGAAAGAGTATTTACTAGTAAGTAATTACAAGAGTATTTACCAGTAAGTAAATACAAGAGTATTTACTATTATCATAAACAACATCAAAAAAGTATGAAAATTTGAATTTCGAGGGCTACCTTGCCGCATTCGCCTTAGTGGATTTTCATAAGTTTTTTGCAATTCGCAGGTCAGTACAGATAGTTTAACTCAACTGTGCGCGCGGCGCCTTGTGTGCGTTCGCTTGTAATTATACAGCTTTAATTTGTGTGGCAGTGACGCAGCAACAGGCTTAACACGAGAACAGCAGAGAACCGTTTTGTCGTTTGACGAAAAAGTTACGTTTCCGTGTAGACAGTAGAACATTTTCGGTAGACAAGCGATTTCTATTCTACAGTAGAGTAGAAATAGAAAGCCTCATTCTAAGCCTGCAGTCGTCGTCGTCAACACGTGTCCTTATCACTTTATACACAGTGAGTTGAACTAACTGTATCAGGTTTTATGTTGATTTAAATATATTTCGCACCCGTAACGAAAATGTATTCACAGAATCGGAATTACAAATCATTAGAAGCATCAATACAACTCTCTAAGTTAGAATTGAACACAAAATTAATTCATGATTTCATAAAATAGTCATTCAATAGGGTAATTTGAACTTAGAGAGTTGACACTGACCTGCAAATCACAAAAAAACATAAGAATATTTGAATTTCCAGCATAGCTATTCACAATCGTTCGATACTCTTCCGTGACGAATCGACCATAAATCAATGTTATCAAAGGAGTCATAAAGGCTGTTCACAAATCCAAAACACTTAAGTTTAGTCAGTTTAAATCAAAAACCGGCCAAGTGCGAGTCGGACTCGCGCACGAAGGGTTCCGTACCATTATCTATAAAAACGGCAAAAATATCACGTTTGTTGTATGGGAGCCCCCCTTAAATATTTGTTTTATTTTAATTTAATTATTTATTTTCAAATTGAATATAAATAATATAACTAAATATTCTGTGAATATTTCAAGCGTCTACCTGTTGCCGTTATCAATATCGAGCAAAAACGAGCAAAAAAATCACGTTTGTTGTATGGGAGCCCCCTTAAATATTTATTTTATTTTAATTTAATTATTTATTTTCAAATTGAATATAAATATAACTAAATATTCTGTGAATATTTCAAGCGTCTACCTGTTGCCGTTATCAATATCGAGCAAAAACGAGCAAAAAAATCACGTTTGTTTTATGGGAGCCCCCTTAAATATTTATTTTATTCTGTTTTTTAGTATTTGTTGTTATAGCGACAACAGAAATACATCATCTGTGAAAATTTCAACTGTCTAACTATCACGGCTCATGAGATACAGCCTGGTAACAGACAGACAGACGGACAGACAGACAGACAGACGGCGGAGCCTTAGTAATAGGTTTCCCGGTTTTACTCTTCGGGTACGGAACCCTAAAAAGACGATCGCCATTCTTCCGACAGCTACTTGCTGTCGGGGGCAAGGCAAATCAGTAATTAAAAATGTGTCATTTTCGACACGACAACTTGTCGAATGGTTGGGAATTGCTATGCTGGTCTACCTTAGGGCATCCCCCTTAATACATACCAGTCTAATCAGCATCCTATCGAGCCAGCGCAGTACATCGGGCCCGTCCTCTAGCTCGGCGCGGTAGACCACGAGGCGCGCCATCACTACGGCCGCCGACTCCTGATCGAAGCCGGCCGATATGTGGTGCAGGCTTACTGCGGCGTCGCCCCAGCTGATGGACAGATGCGAGGTTTAGTACGGTCAGTCAACACTTAGGTCCGCTTGCAACAAAACACTAAACGCATTTAGCACTAAACGTATTTCAAAACATCGATCGTTCTGATTCCATCAATAGTTAGAAGATGACAGAGACAGAATCATGTTTTACATGACACTACTACATGACGCGGTAATGCGAACTACACTTCGCGCGTTCTCTTTCGCACACCGCTCGACGTCTCGCTGTACAACAGAGAGCGCGCAAAGTGTAATTCGCGTTATCACGACAATGTAGCATTATGCAAGATTACAGTTTTACTCGTCAGTAAACGTCAATGATAACGGTTTGATCTTGAAAACGTCTTTATTGCGTAGCAGTAAGGTTAGTTTTCGTAATACAGGTGTTAGGTACTACTAACGAGTTACATGCGAAAGACTGTACAACATTATCGGTGTCAGCAACTCAACTGATCTGATGAAACTGGTTATTCATATTTTATACAGCAATGCACATGCTTTGCTTAGCAAATAGGTACATTACAGGCATTTTTGTCCAAAAGTCAACCGCAAAAAAACTGGAAAGATAATAGTATAGCTGTCTCACTTGCGCGCTACAGTAGTGTATGAGTAGAAAGAGATAAGATGATAATATGGCTGTCTCACTTGCGCGCTACAGTAGTGACGCGCACGCGGCGCTGTCCGCTCGAGTGTTGGTACTGAGTGATGAACTGAACGCAGCCGCGACCGCCTTGAGGAACTGCCGCGTGTTGGTTTACCACCTGACAGACAAAGACAAATAATAATCGTATAAAGGTAAGAGACATAGGTTGCAAGAAAATCATCATAATTGTGTGTTTCGTAAGAAGTAATGATTAAGTAAATAGTGAAGAATGATTTTAATAACTGTCTTATACTCTCACATTAGGGTTATATTACATTGTAAATAATATAACAATACCGTGGTAATATTGATGGTGCACTAGGCGGTATCGTGATAATATCACAGATTATTCGGAAATCTTGAAATATCGCGATATTAGGATCATGATAATATTGACAAATGTAACATTGTGTGTGTGAGTACTCTTGGGAGTTGGATGATGTCATAAAATAAAGTTTTCGTGGTGCTCCGTGTGGTGCCAGACGTAAAGAATAGCACCACCCCATTTCTTCCCGTGGGTGTCGTAAATAGCGACTAAGGGACTTACTACAGAATGGGCAGCAGCGTTCTCTATGCATTTTAACCAGGGAACGTACAACCCCGGTTAAGAATTAAGCCTTTCGAAGGAGTAACCCCTACAATGGGTTACCTTTATCATGATGTAACCCATTGAATGGGTTTTATACTAACAACCCAGTGAAAGGGTTACATGATAACCCATTGAATGGGTTTTATACTTGAAACCCAGTGAAAGGGTTACATGATAACCCATGCAGGTTCTATACCTACTTGAAAACCAGTGACATGAAAAAATCTTAATATTATGTTATTTCGATATCCGCAAAGCACGAGTAGCATGACCAATTCTATCTCTATTCTACCCAAGGACCATTTTGGTTAACATTTTAGAAAAACCCTATCGAAAACCCTTTCAATGGGTAGCCAAAATGGTCCCTGATTTTAATACCATACTGCGATCGCCAACACGCCTGCCAAGCGTGGCGATTATGGCAAACACCCCCCCTTAGGCTCCCCCTTAGGGGGAGGCCTATGTCCAGCAGTGGACGTCCTTTGGCTTAAATGATGATAATAAAAGAAAGTTAAACACTAAACACTTCTATTTAATTGTATACTTCTTGTTTAGCATAATTTCTTCAAGTTACAGAACCTTAGACCAAATAAAAAACCAAGACAGCGCTGCGAACAATACTGTGAAGCCATGCCCAAACAAGACCTCGCTCAGACGCACACGTCTACAACCAAACTACACCTCACTAAGTGCACACATGTTTACGAAACCGGCCTCACGTCACTGTTGACAGCACTATTTCCTGGTTTATTATTTGGTCTGAGGTCTGTCATCTAAAAGACACTTACCTCAAAGAATATCGCCATAGTAGTGCTGGGAGTGAAGGTGCACATCTTCCACTGGCATGTGTTGCCCATGCCGACCTCCTGGTCCGACACGCACGGACCCTTCACGTTCAGAGATACGCAAGAGCCGATCGCACCAGATACTGTTGAAAACATCATGATATAAATAACTTTTCTCAAACATGCTTGGTTTGATCATTACTTAGACAACCTTCTTCGAGATAAATCGAAATTGCTGTACTGGGCAAATACATGCGAGCAGCTGCCACCAAAAGTTGTAAAAAAATCCATATCTGTCTTCGTTTAGCGGCCAAATAAATTATATTAGTAAACTCATAACTATAGTGTAATTTAAAAATGGAACAATCTTTTACTCCATAACATGGCAACCAAGGAGGTAACTTATCAAAGGTTTTATTTAAATTTCGAACTGGCTTGTAAATAGAAGACTTTTTTTTTTGTGCTTTATTGCAAAGAACCAGGTTCTTAATAATTAATTACAATCTAGCCTTTAAGACTAATAAGCAATTTTAATCTAACCAAATTTTTTATGTGATAATTATTTTAAAACTTAGAATAGTGCTGATTGTACTTTACATAAGTCCGTTCCACTTTCTTAAGAGTCTGATATCATAATAAAAACACTTTGTTCATGTGTTTTATGTGTGTCATTGTCACTATTATTTCTACACTTTTTTACACTACACTAACTCAAATGGTTTTGTTCGTTTTAGTCTTCGCACTATATTTGTGTTGTCTAACAGCTGAATTGCCTCGACGTTCACATGTTGGTGGAATCGGTGTTCATGGGCCTCAGCAAATTTTTGAATTATGTTGGTGACGGGTTCCATTTTTAGGTCACGATGGAGGTCGTCATTTCTTATATACCAGGGCGCGTTAACAATACTCCTGAGTACCTTATTTTGGAATGTCTGTATTATTTTGATATTGGTTGGTTTAGTACAGCCCCACAGTTGGACGCCACACGTTCATATCGGCATGAGAATATGCTTATATAATAACATTTTGTTATGTATCGATAGGCAGGAATTTCGTCCAATCAACCAATACATGTTTTTAAAACGCATGTCTAGTTCTTGTCTTTTCTTTTTGACGTGCGCTTTCCAGCGCAGTTTCGGGTCAAGCGTTATGCCAAGATATTTGGCTGTGTTTGCGTATGGCACTTGTTGACCATTTATGAAGATAGGGTGGTAATCACAATTCTTGTTGGTGAAATCAATGTGAACTGACTTTGATTCATTCAATTCGATTCTCCATTTTTGTGCCCAGTCATGAACTGTATTTACAGCGATTTGCACCTTTTTGACTGCTTCCTTGTGGCATGACCCTGTAGCCATAATGGCAGTGTCGTCTGCAAAGGTCGCAATAGTATTATTTTCCAGCTCAGGTATATCATACGTGTACAACAGGTAGAGGACTGGACCCAGCACACTACCTTGAGGCACGCCAGCTTTAATAATATTTAAATCGGAATAGGCATCCTCGTGCCTCACTCGAAACATTCTATCTGTAATATACGATGCCAAGATATTGGCAAAGTCATTGGGCAGCAATAATCTTAGCTTGTATATCAAACCCTTATGCCAAACTCTATCAAAAGCTTGTGCTACATCTAAAAATACAGTGGAGTAGACTTTTTATCTTCAAGCGTTCTCTCAATGGTGTTGGTAATTCTGTGTACTTGGTCTATTGTGGAATGTTTCTCTCTGAAACCAAACTGATGGTCAGGGATCAAGTTTCTTTCGTTTATAATAGGTTTTAGGCGTTTTAAAAACAATTTTTCAAACAGCTTTGATAGCACAGGCAATAGGGAAATGGGTCGATATGATGATGCTTCGTGAGGTGGTTTACCCGGCTTTGCAATCATAATCACTTCAGCAACTTTCCAGGGCTCAGGTGCATGCTTTAACACGAATGCAGCATTGATAAGTCTGGTAAGTTTGACGATGGCTTTACGCGGGAAATGTTTCAAGATTTCTCCCGTAATAAGGTCATATCCTGGGGATTTTTTCGGTTAATGTTCTGAATTTCCTTTGAAACTTCTTTCGGGGTCACGAGCTTAACTCTGATCTTGCAGAATATTGGCAAACTGTAGGTTGTCCACAGAGTTGTCATTTGGCTGGAAGGTTTCTTTTAAATGATGTGCAAATCTAAGAGCTTTTTGCTCATTACTTATGGCCCATTTTCCGTTACCATTTCTGATAGGGGGAATTTGTGTAATCGGCCTTTTGAGTGACTTTGTCGCTTTCCAAAGAGAGTATTGCGTAGTACGGTCGCTGGTTAATTGACGTAGGTTAGTATTGAAAGCCTCATCTTCAAAGGCTTGTATATTTCTCTTTAATCTTTTCGTAAGATTATTTAATAAAGTTTTATCTGGCGGGAATCTAGTTTGCTGCCATTTTTTTCTTTGATTCCTTTTTTCAGATAATAGGTCTATTATCTCCTTTGGGTATGTATATCCTCTAAATTTTTTAATAAACTGTGGTGTGTTGTTCCATGCGCATTGTTGGGTATTATTGCTAAACTTGTTTACTTCAGAATCGAGCTGACCTTTGCTTTTTAATGAAGTTTTTAGGTCGATTATATTTTGTAGGTCTAAGCTAAAACTTTCCCAATCTGTAAACTTGTTAACTAATGTCAAGTGGTTTTCTCTGAGTAATATTTTGTGACTTAATCGTAATAATATCGGAGAATGATCGGAGTTCATGTGGTACCCCTCTTCCACACTCAGATAATTGGCTGATATATTCTTCACTATGAAGAAGTCGATTAGGTCTGGTAATTTCTGGTGGTCAGTCGGCCAGTATGTAGGTTTTCCAGTACTTATTACCTAGCTGTTTATTGAAAAAAAAAACAAATGAACATTATTGGCGCGTGAAAAATGATCGTTGTTCGTCATTGAAACTGGAATTTCCACACGTTATTTGAGAAAAGCACTATACAAGCCTTGGCCGCAACCAGGTATTGATGGAGGAACGAGCCTCTTTTGCTGGCCGCAGCAGTAATGTACAAATGATAAACGTGCGAGTAGGACGACAATGTTTAGTACGGGAATTCTAAAAACACTATACTGAGTCTTGTGTCACCTCGACGTTTGATGTCCGCAACTGCCTAGTACGAGGGCGGTACTGAAAATTTCGGGAATCAAGGAAGTGACACAACATTACTATTTAAAAATGTATTTATTGCTTTTCGAAGTATTCTCCGCGAAATTTGACACATTTTTCCATACGATAGAACCAATCATTGAAGCAACCATTCCATTCGGAAGTTGGGGTCTCCAAAATGGCCGTTTTGTAGGCGTCCACAGCTTCTTCAGGTGATGAAAATCTCTGTCCACGCAATTTATTCTTTATTTTAGGGAAAGTATAGAAATCATTAGGGCTTAGGTCGGGGCTGTACGGCGGATGGTCTAATAATTCTATGTTTTCTTGCTCTAAAAACTCTTTTGTTCTGTGCGCGGTGTGAGAACTCGCATTGTCGTGATGGAGGATGATGCGGCGGTTGCAGTTCTCTTTACGGAGTTCAGAAACGACCTGTGGCAAACAAATGCTAGCATACCATTCTGCATTAACCGTTCTTTGTCCCTCAAGAGGAATAGTCGTAACATGGCCGGTTTTGGCGACAAACGTGGCCACCATTTTTTTTGCAACACTCCGTGAGCGAACAATTTTTGTTGGCTTTAACTCATTTTCGAACACCCAAACTCGTGACTGGTTTTTTGTTTCGGGTTCGTACGCGTATATCCAGGATTCGTCACCTGATACAATGTTGTATACAGCATTTGAGGATCCTGCGTGGAATCTTTCGAGAGTTCTGACGCACCAAGTAACGCGAGCCGCTTTTTGCTCTTCACAGAGCGAATGCGGTATCCATCGGGAAAACAACTTTTTTACACCTAATTGTTCATGCAAGATTATTTGTATTTGACTCATGCCAATGTCTAAAGTTGCCTGAATTTCGCGGTATGTCACATGTCGATCTTCCTCAATCAGCTTACGCACAGCATCAACGTTTTCTTGGATGACTGCAGTTTTTGGACGACCCTGACGGGGATCATCACTGAGCTTGACACGTCACGTTGAAATTCAGCAAACCAGCGATAAATTGTGGTTTTGGATGGGGCTTCATCACCAAATGCAGAAATCATCCGGTCAACACACTGTTTTTGTGTTAAACCACTTCGAAAGTCATAATAAATCATCGCTCTTGAATTTTCTCGAGTCAATTCCATTTTCTCAACGACTAAACAAGTTTGACAAAACCTTGTGACAAGACGGAGAATCTTTTTTTAAATAAATAAATGGTATTCGATTTTTAAAACCAAGGAGTTTTCAATTAAAAAGATTTTAATATGACAGGAACAGTGGAAATATTCCATTCCCGATACTTTTAGTGCAGCCCTCGTATATGGGGTAAAATTCAGGATTTCAACAAATAAACTAGTAACTTTCGGCCGAATGAAGACGTACTGACTGTTTTACTTAGGTAATATAAAATATTCAAGGCATAGAGCGCGGTGTCGCAATTACGCTGAAATGTTTATTATTGTTCGGTGATTGACCTGATCATGCTCCCGAGGGAAAAAAGATGAGGTTAATACGTAGGTATAGTCCCCGTTGCCCCGTTTCTGTAGCGCATCGGAGATGTTTGCTCAGAACCGAACTGATGGCTTCCATGCAGTGATTCGCAAAAAAGTCGCATCACTGATGCGTAGAACGCGGGTCAGTGATAATAGCATCCTGAAAACAGTGGTGGAGAGCCCTTACGCCCCATTTATGTCAAATTGGACCATATTGCTGTCTGAACTTAATAAAAAAAAATAAAAAAACATACTTAAATGACTTTACTAGTATCTACACATTATCTGCAGAATATGACCGTATTGTAGTCAAGAGCACAGTGAAGTAACACAAAATGCATAGGTTCCGAAACTTTACTTACTTTTTAGTTCTCTACTACATTTGACCTCCAGCGTGCCATTAAATGCCATCTTGTAGTCTCCTCGCTGGTCTTTAGCGAAGACTCTCTGGAATGTCTGCTTGAACAGCGAGGAATTAAACGAGTCTCCCATCACCATGTGGCCGCTGAGAAACAAAAGAAGAAAATTAAGGAATATTTTACTTATTTGTCAAGCGCGGCGTGATTTATCACGCAGTTCACATAACGGTGTCATATACAGCTTGCTGGGATATTTTTTTACATTATCTGCGATGTCTTAATCGTCACTCATGCTGTTCCAGTCACTTTAAGATGTATTTTAGAGACATAAAGACTTATTAAAACACAAATATAAGATATTCTGTGTATGTTTAGAAGATTTAGAATTCAGGGGAATTCTCATAATTGGTTATAATAGCCCATAATTTACTTGAAATCTATTTGAGGCTTATTTAAAAATAATGTATCATTGTGTTCAAGCAAAGCCAATAGGATAGTGTAGAATGATGTAAGTTCTACATGCTGGTTATGCATTTACGAGTATAATGTGCGATATTATTAATTGAAATATCAACAACATTGATAATGGCAGAGCTTGTATTTTATGACGTCGTCAATTTAATTACCTATTTATTCATCAGAACTTTTAAGAGCCTATACTACCTCGAATGGCTTAACATGATGCTCCGTTATGTCGAAAATACTGCAGCATTCATTTTGAAATAAATATATGGAAAAGTTGAGGATTAATGGTAAATACTATGTTTGACGAAAACACGATTCCATAAAAATTTCTTGTTAGAAAAAAATAACCAAAGTTACCACCAAACCGTACAATAAACCGCTGGTATTCAAAAACCGGCCAAGTGCGAGTCGGACTCGCGCACGAAGGGTTCCGTACCATTATCTATAAAAACAGCAAAAAAAAAAAACACGTTTTTTGTATATATTTATTTTATTTTAATTTAATAATTTCCTTTTAAAGTGAATATATAACTAAATATTCTGTGAACATTTCAAGCGTCTACCTGTTGCCGTTATCAATATAGAGCAAAAGTAAGTTAAGTTTTCTTTCTTTCTTTCTTTTCTTTCAAAAAAATCATGTTTGTTGTATGGGAGCCCCCTTAAATATTTATTTTATTGTTTTTTAGTATTTGTTGTTATAGCGGCAACAGAAATACATCATCTGTGAAAATTTCAACTGTCTAACTATCACGGTTCACGAGATACAGCCTGGTGACAGACGGACAGACAGACAGACAGACGGCGGAGCCTTAGTAATAGGGTTCCCGTTTTACCCTTTGGGTACGGAACCCTAAAAATTCTTCAAATTAGATAATTAAACTTTGCATATTAACTGAACGAACTATAAAGCAGGTCTTACATTATTTTATTTTAATAAATTACCATTATTTTCACCGTAAAAAGAAATAGACTAAAATATTGGTGCCTTGTAGTCTTCTCCCTGCCACCCTGTCTCGCTTGCTCGCGTGACCGCGGGAATAGTGCGCGAGCGAGATAAAGAGTGAGGTGGCGCTGAGGTAGGACCCTTACAAGAAAATTTGCATAAGCATTCTTAATATAAGAAAGTACTTTAGAGCAATCACTGTACTGTATTGTTTATTAAGAAGGGAAACTAATAGAATTAATTCAACATTGCTGTATTAAATTAGTTAGAGTTTGACTGACTGCTGCATAGGTACTTTATAGTCACAATCCTTCAGTTATTTTTTTCATATCTACAGTGGAAACAGCTGCCTGTACAAAATATTATAGCTATTGCATCACAATTTTTACTCACCCAGTAGAATTACAACACTGCTTCATCTCCAAAAGTCCAGTCTGATCCAAGGCACATGAGTAAATATCAATCGAATGTCCGTTCGTCGCTGCCCTCAGTGACAGACCTTCGTAATGCTTGATACCCTTCTTCATATACTTAGCATTGTCCTTGTGAATGTCGTGGTGAGAACGAATGGGCTGCTTCAGTTCATCATTGACCACCTGACCCGGCCCTTGAGAGCACGGTCCACCGAGGAACATCATGATTCGGCCACCAGTGTTGGGGTAGGTCACTTCCAAAAGACCAACAGCTAGAGAAAGAGCAACACCACTGCTACGTAATGGTCTCTTTCCAACGCCTAATGGCCATGGGTCCCGTCCAAGTTCTCCGAGCAGGTCAGTCAATGCCATGTCACATGTCTTAACAGGTTGTAGAAATCTATGTGCCGGTGGCTGCGGGGCAGGCGCCCCGGCTCTTTGCTGTGGGTTGGGTGCGTTGACGCGGCCGATCGCCAATTGTTCTTGAATCTGTTTAGCTGACAAATCTTTCGTGCCTTTGAAGACATAGCATTTTGATATGCCTTCTGTACCTGAAGAAGAGAAATAACGGGTTCAGGGATGTGCCAAGGATGATACAATGGTCTAACAAGTTCATCAGTCCGAAGCAGTTACCCTACAACCTCAGCTTATGAAAACATTCATAGTAATCACACATGGCTTTAGAGGTTGAGGACCCCTTCCTCTTGGTTTTCAAACAAGTATTTCATATCAGGCAACCAATTCAAAACGTGTAAACGGTTGAGGAAGTGAAAGTTAATACCTACACAATTACTTAATAGTTTATCATGTAAAACACTGTGAGATAAAAATGAGAAATGAAGATACAACATGTACAAATCAGCTTCACTGATAAAAGACAGGAAACATAAAATTCTTTGAATTCTAGGTGATTTATATGATAGATTGAAAAGAAAAAAGAGAAATTATGACAGTCAATGCATTTTAAGAAAGAGCTGTGAAAATCGGGGACATTCACTTAAATTTTATTTTGGTTAGGATAAATAAATGGCAAGCCTATATGAACCAATCTATTGCGATCTCATTATTTAACTCTACCTTTTCAATTACAAAGTCTAAATAGTGAATTGATGGCAATTAATTGTGATTAGAGGTTTTATTAGTCTTTTAATAAACCATTAAGACTAGAATACGCCGAGAAAGGCAATTCTGATGACTTACATTTTTTATGTTATTGATGTTATGTTACCATTACATTTGTACTCCTCAAAATTAAAGGTATTAAAATAAGGGATTTGTTTAGATCTCACTTACCTAGCTCATGTATCTGCACCATGCGTCCAAAAGTAATCAGACCAACAAGAGCATTTTGTGGCATAAGACTGAGTGATGTCTGAAGAGAGTCCTTCAGTGCCCCAAGTTCCTCCTCATCCAAACATGTGTCAACTACCAGCAGGTAGATAGGTGGCATAGTCTGGGCCCGGGTTATAGTGTACTCTATGGTGGAGAAGTTGGGGATAAGCTCTGCGGGCTGATGTTGCTCAGATATCGCTGAATATTGCGGAGGGAACTGGAAAGAATGGTTCAGTATAATCATACTTGGCAAAATAATTGGAGTTCCACCAATATGGAATCAAAAATCCCTGAATAGTATTAGAATTTGTGGCCTACAGCTAGCTGTTCCGTGACTGACAATATTGTTTTTGTACTAACACAAAACATTGAGGTTCCAGTCTGTTTCAAATTATTTTTAACTAGCTATTGCCCACGTCTTCGTCCGCGTGTTCGGAAGTTATCCCACGGACTGCCAAGATAAAAAGTATCTTATGACCTAACTCAGGTCATGGTCTACACATGTGCCAAATTTTATCCAAATCCTTTCAGCCATTTTAGCGAAAGAGTAACAATTAAACATTCATATTTGCATTTATAATATTAATAGTTTAGATACATTGCTGCAACAAACTGTTAATCATTTGCTATAACTGAGCCTATAACTTCTTGCAAAATCAACTAAGTTTACTTGAAATTAATAGGTGTTACTTCATCCACACATACGGACCATGGTAAATCTGAAGTAATTGAGTTTCATCATCAAAACAATTTAAATATTGCAGCTGAGGTAATTAAAAATAATATAGATATTATAGTGAACACCAAATTCACTGTGAAGGGTAGTTATAATAGCATTATGGAAAGGAGTTGCAAAACAATGCCATCACCATTCTCTAAATATGATACAGCCAAACTTGCTTTCATAATGTTTGTACATTTAAGAAAATAATAAACAAACATGGGATGGTCTTGTAAGATTTTAAAACATGTTCTAATCCTTACTCACATATATTATACATTTTAATGGCAAGATTGGCAAGAATGATCAGAAAAACAGTAGAAAGTACAGACTACTCACAGGGTTTCTCTGGAAACAGAAGTTGCATGACCATAACTTGGCTCTGTAGTCCACCTGGCACATCGGATTCAAGATAGCCCTGCATGTATTCCGGGTACACAATACAGGTTCATACTGAATCGGCGGCAAATCAGGCCTCTCCTTTAGTGGCTGGTACAAACATGCCAGCGGCACCACCAGCCTGGTAGCCTCGATTCTGCTCGAAGGCCACACGTTCCACGTGAACCGTATACCATCTCTGTCTTCATTCTGCTGAATAAACTCCTCATACGTGGCCATATCGCCGATCTGAAAACGAAACATCGATAATTCACAGATTTTGCAAACAGTGGATTACAAACGCGCTTAAATCTGTAATTTCTTTATTTTACGTACCAAGTGTGCATGCGGCAACTCAAGTCCAGCCACATATGCAATATATTCACGTTTCACTATGTATTCATTCAGAAATTGGTTGATATTGCGATTTTACAATAATTTTCAGCAGACGGGAAAGGCTGGCTGATTTGGCAATTGTCAATATCATAGACAAATCAGCTGTCACAATGGCCACGTCATTTTGGAAGACGCAACATATTTTTTTCTAATAATGGGTTTATTTAGAGAGCTGTTTTTTTGGAATATGTTTAGAACTAGTAGTTAAAAATTAACTTGATTTATGAATAAAATATTGTTACCTTTTTGATGTTTTTGGTTTTGTCTACGGTTATCCATAGATTGAAGAAGAAATTCCATAGACAAGTTTAGCGTCTTTGTCTATGGCAAAAAGTGACGCGTTCCTTTACACACATACGGGAGTAAAAAAAACGAAAAAAATAAATATATACACGTTTTAACTGAAAATTAAATAAATTTCAAGTACATAATACTTTATAACAGTGATTAGCAGCGTTTTGGTACTAAAAGAGTGGAATATTTTTGGAAATTATGAAATACACGTGTGGAACGAACGGTTCGGTTGCGGACTTTCTGAGTAGTAATGAAACGTTCTTGAATGAAATATTTTTTTATTTTTAGGACATAGTAAATTATATTTCAATTATGGACATTATTTGTAAAATAATTCGTATTTAATGTTATAAAAACAAACATTCTAATATAATTAGTGGATACAAAATTAATGACATGTCATTGCTTTGTTTGAAGAGCAGGAAGTTTACGCCAAAAAGTGCGACTGCGCACTGGCCAAATTAGTAGTGTGAAAGAAAATGGCGATCAGCGAAAGGCGTCCGGAGTTAACGTGATGAAAAACATTGTTAAAAGCTCAATTACATAGTGTTATAGTTATTAATTGTGTCAGATGTAGATTAATTAAGTGTTAATGAATAGTGATTGTGTATAAAAATGGCTGCGAATATGTACAGAGTCGGCGGTAAGTGGCAATAATTGGTTATTTTTGTTGTAGCTTCGCCGGTTCACCGCCAGCCGACTAGCGGTGCTTTGCTTTGATTGTCGTACCTTCATTAATTGCTCAAATTAATTAGTTCTGTTAGTTATATTTCTTTACTTGTCTAAATTCAAACTGATCTAAAGGTTTGCGTGTAAAACATCGCGGCAAAGCCTTGTTTGCGGAAAAGTTATATTTATTTTACCAAAATTCGTCAAATAGGACATTAGCATTTGCATCTAGGTATCATTGTATTGGCTTGCGTATCTGCGTGCGGTTGGTTAGACACAAAGCGCCTGCAATTAACAGACGGCATTTATGATTTTTAGGGATTGTTTGACGAAGTTTTGATGGTTTGAACACGAGATTTTAGGTTATATTCGATGTTGTCAAAACATTTTGTTGGAAGTATTTTGTATTGTGGGGGTCGTTGATGGTTTTGGGGTTACTGTGGTATACCGGAAGTTTGGGATGAGTAGTTGTGCAGATTATTGGGGATAGTTTTGTCATGTTTGGTGTGTGAGTGCCGGCGCTTCGGTTTCGCTGGTGATAGCGGGAGCCGGGCGCGGGCGCCGCGTGCCGCGCTCCGCGGACCTCGCGTCGAATGTTAATTAGCTCTTCCTTTTATGTTAACTTCCTATCTAATAGTGTAGTGCCACTCGAAAGGTTGTTGAATCTTTGTTTGGAACATAAAAAACTTTTTTTTAGATTTGATTCACCTATTAGAATTTGCATCATGTGTTGTGGCCATCCCTAAGTTATTCACCACCCCCACAATTAATTATAAATATCAGTTGTTAAATACGGGAAGATTTTTAAGTAATGTGTTTTACTTACTTAATTCACATGTATATCTGTATTTATCGTTTTTGTGTTGACCTCAAAATGCCTGCATACATAATACCTACACTTGTATCTGACAAAGAATCACTTGACCTACATTCACTACCTTGGATTTTTTCTTTGGCACTGAACTTTATTAATAACCTATGGCCCTAACAGAAGTAAAGAAGAAGAAGGTTCTTTATGAAGAAGTTAACAAACTATCTTTGTAAAAATGTGGCTATTACTTTTTTGTATGATCAACATGAACAAAATCAACATACCTACAAACAATTCTCTCTCAAAGCTATCAAGGTTACGGAAGGCAATCTATTTTAGTCACATATTAATCTTACTGATTTGCTGCTGAAACACTCAAATAGGTAAACAATGAAATTGTAGTTGATTATATTGGAAATTTTCCTTTACAAGCATTCCAGACAATCCGTAAAGAGATTTTTCACTATTTTAATTTCTATTGGTAAAATACTGAGACAAATATTTTAAATTTTGTATATTTACTTACACACAGCATTCTACAAATTTTCAGTCATATTTAGTCAGAATACTAAAAAGTGATGTTGATAATTTAATAATAAGGAAACAATTTAAACAAACTAAGGTAAAATTGTATAAATTAAATATACTTTATAAAAAGTATTACAAATGTCCTACCATGACCATAATTATTATGAGAACAGTGAATAGGAAAGAAAACTCGATACAAAGTTACTTTGTTAGCTTAACTAGTCACCTTTACTCCCATGAAACCTATCTTATAAAAACTATCAATTAAAAAAACATAATTGAAAGTTAATAAACACACACTTCCTTTCATTTCAAATCAATAAGAAAAGAAAAAAAAACTGCATCAATTCATGAATAAATTAAAAAGCCTATTAATAAGTATATGTTATTACAGTGTAAAAGTATATTTAAATGATAAGTCCCTAAAACTTAAAATATACACAATTTTTATTTTTATTTTATTAGAATAACTTAGATTATAATTATGATTAACAATAAATCCTCATCTCTCTCTCTATGTTTCGTTTCCTGTGACCAACAGGGTCCACAATTGTTCTAAAGCAAATGTTTACCACCTAAGCATATGCATTGTGGAATGTAATAAAGTATTCAGTACATTTTTCTTACAACACAACCATTTTACTAGTTATCACAGTCAACATATAACTCCTCATTTTGTTTAATATAACCTTCAGTCATGTGAAAGTATGAGTTCATTGACCTATTACCTACCTTGCCTGACTTTTAATATCTAGTGCTAGCTTGTACATGAAGTAGTACCTGTTAAATAGTATTGAGCAGGGCTTGAAATGGGTTATTTTTTATTTCCGTAGATAAAAATGATCTTTGATATAATTGATAATAGCTTCAAAGATTGCTTCATCAGTTCATCGCATTGATTTTGTAACAAAATATTAAATAATTAACGAAATATGATCGAAAACCTTTATAATAACGGTTAAGTGACATAGAAAATTAACCGGTTTCCTAGCCCGGAGTAAATATTTTTTCCTATTTACACATTTCAAATGTGGTATGGCTCTGTTAATTTATTGTTCTTACGACTATTTTCCTCTTAATATCTCACGTTAATAATAATAGTAGTTAAAGCTATAATCACATGACGTAACTTCACGCGTACAAATGTACAGTCAACTGCATAGCTACTCACAAAATTACTAATTAGTTCCTGTTTAAAAAATTAGTGATAAATTTCGTTTCAATAGTTTAGCGTTTTCATGGATTATGAAAATTGAGCGGATTCGGGTGGCGATGGCGATGTTATGTTTTTTTTAAACCACAGGAAAACGCGGGGTCTAATCCGCGGGAACATCGCTAGATATTACAATAACAAAACAGAACTATTCCAGAAATTATTTTAAAGGGGCGTCGAATTGTTTGAATTCAATCCACAAGTATCCATGCTTCGAAGTTCCGCATCACCAAAATCTTTATTTTTCAAGGCACCTATGATTCTTTACTCTTTAAAAATATTCTTGTGTACCTATTTTGTTTCTGAAAACATTCCTATTTTGGGCCCATAAAGTTGCAACCACCCCGCGCGCCACATTTTTCCATCCATTTTAATGATGAAACGAATGGTGATCGCCAGTGACTTCATCAATCTACAACCCTAATAAAAAGACACCCCCCTCCCCCCCCCCCCCCAATCAATAAAAACTGATGCTGAATAACACTGTCACTGGTCTATTGTTTCGTAAACTCCAGTTTAATCGTTGGTTGGTTCAGCCTACGTTACGCAACTATCTTTATTGTTATTGTGGCTGGCAGCGTCCAGATTTTCTAATTGTGTTTGCTTCCTATAAAACGTTACCGGTTTTGCATAGAAACAGTTACTGTAAGGGTTATCACAATGCCTTATCTGAAGAATACTAAGTGCGACGTTTTATTATCTAATGAGAATTCAATCAAAATCAGTCCTCTGATTTACGAACTCATTGCCATCAGACAGATGAATAGGATTCTGGCATTCTTGCCACAATTTTTTTGTGTAAAGTGTACCTACTTCCGTAAGATAGGATTCTAGCTGAACGCTAGTAAAAGCCATTCACCAAATAAATCGACCAACACTAAGCAATGATTACGTCTTCCAAAAATGGTAAAGCCACCACCCACCGTATAAAGTACCCTCTTGCATTTGTCGACGTAGTGAAAAAACCTGTCAAATAAAAACGTTCCAAAAACATAATGGTCTAGCTAGTTGTTCAATGATTTCGTATATTTAGCTAAATCACTAACGTCACATTTCCTCTTTATTGCCTATAGGTTCAATTACATTGCCAATTGTCAACCTATTTTCTACTGCACTTATCTAATTCTTGGCGTCGAATATACCCTTTACAAAAGCATGATATTCCAGCAAGTAGGTTACTGTTCATCAAAAAATCTAAATAATTTGTCGACACCAACTCATTAACACTACAAATACGCTAAGCTGACGAAAATTACACCGCTATCTTAGTTTTCATGAATTAACAATTTGCTCTGTTTCAATTATTAATGTTTCATAAATCAAAATATCAATTTCACCGCAATAACTTAAACGACTGTTTATATTGTGTAATACAGATAATTTAATACTGATATCGACTAAGTACCTATGACATCACAGATGATAGGTACTCGAAATTTGTGGCTATCTGTCGTCACACCAAGTTCGTCGTCGTTTACCCCTATTATTTATTTTAAACACACGAGAACTAGTGTGTTTGAACTCGTAAACTTGAACGGAAGTTCGGTTAGTAAATGAAAATAGTAGAATGACTTACGGTTGTGGTTTTACAATGACTAGCTTATCCAAATGGTTAGCCAATGTTTAGAGTAAATACGACGCTCAGATGCATTGTGTTATGTCACAAACTACGGTAGTTATTGCATAAAAACGTAAAAGGGTACTAACTCGTAAATAAGCCGCGAAGCGAAATACATAGTTTTGTAAATATGGATTTTCATTGAGATATGAACTTGTACAGAGGACAGCTGTGTTGACGGATTACTTAGTTCTAAATAAATTCATACGATTGCGAGATGCATTTTGTAACCACATATTGGGCCCGTGACAACGTTCATTGAACAAATCGACACCAGCGCTTTGTTGCGTATACAAACGACCACGAAATCACTGACAGACGAACACACAACGCGGTTCACCATTGCCAGACAACGTAGTAGTTCCATGCACGCAGCAAATATGTAGCTAAATGTAGTAAGTATCAATGAATCCGACTCATTCGCACATAATTCGATTAAAAATAATCACTCACAATAACAAAGGATTTAAGTAAGGACCTTGGGAATTTGCTTCCTAGACTTCTTTTTTTATCTTTGAGCAAGGTTTCATCGAATCTGCCTTTGTAAAAACTCTAATCTAGCTAGAAATTGTCTTAACTTTTGTTTAATTGTTGCATTTTTTATACGGCGTTCTACAAGAAATATTAAGGCATCTTTCCTTAATGGCGCCCATCTTAATTAATAGATTTATTTAATAATTATGTGTGTTAATATATTTAAACGTATTAAGTAATACTATATTTACACAACACAACATCACGCCTGTAATCCCCGAAGGGTCAAGTGGGGGGGGGGGGGGGTAATCATTGCTTAATAACTAACATTACATATCACGAATTTACTTCTACCAGATCGCTGGCATAATTTCAGACTGGCTAATCGTGAACGGGAGGTCTTAGACGGATTTAAAAGGCTAACATTATTCTTTTTTTTTTAATTTATGAAAACTATGCTTTGACATTTTTGAAGATACTAGTTCCGATGTTTTATCACTTACGCAATCCATCTTGGCCTTTCAAAACGTAATTTCACTTCTCCTGGCTTTTCACTAATAGGGGGAGGTACCGCTAGATTTTTGCCACTAATTTTCTATCGAATAAATTAAATTTTTAGTAGTTGTTAAATTTTCAATAATCATGAATTATTAATATTAAGTTACAGTATGACAAAGTTGTAAACAAAAACGTATAAAAAAAGTAATTTCTTACCGCGCCAAAACCTTATGGGACGATTTTTGGGGTCAGCTGCATGGAAGTGGAGGGAATATAAGTCAGTCTTGTAAATAAACATAATAAATTGTTGCAATGGCACATCGGGCTTAAATCGAAGGGTAACAGAGCAGTAGTCAAAGAAACCATGATCTGAATTTTGAAGGAAAATAAAACTGCATGTTAGTTTTTTGAAAGCTTTTGCCTCAGCCAAGAATCACTGGGCCCGCGTGGTGGATTACGGCCCCTCTCACCGAGAGGAAGCCTGTGTGATTATGCTGCTGCTGCTATGCAGCCAGGAATTTCATGGATCAAATGCTGTGAACAAACATGGGGGCAACAAATACAACATAATTGGGACAACAAACAAAAAACAATTTTTCGTAATTTATGAAACATAAAAATATTGCAAAAACCCAAAGTATTCCTTTGCAGTATTTGATCTTTGTCAGCAACACTATCGCTCACACGATGCTTTTTGTAACTGGCATCTGCTTCGATTCCCGCTTCAGGCAGAAGCTTTTTCAAAAAACAATACATTGCAGTTTTAAGTTCCTTCAAAATTAAGGTCATGATTTCATTGACCACTTGACCCATACTTCCGAATTTAGCTCTGATGCGCCATCGCAACTATTCGCAACAATCATGTTCATTTACGTTACTGACATAAATGTATTCATTCCCACTTCCATGCAGCTGACTATTTTTTTTTTTTCATTGAAGAGTATGATTCTAACAACCGTCCCATAAGGTTTTGGCGTGGTATGAAATTACTTTTTATAAGTTTTTTTCGCCAAGCGTGGCGATTATGCTCCCCCCCCCCCCCCCCCCCCTTGGGGGAGGCCTATGTCCAGGAGTGGAGTCTTTCGGCTGAAATGATGATGATGATGAAGTTTTTTTTACTACTTTGAAATGCTCTGGCTTTGAACTCCCCCATTACTGGAGCAGCTGACACTCAGATCTATTGTGCACTAAGGAATTCTATTTTTCGTATGATTTTCAGCCTGTACAAAATTACTTTTTCAAACAAACGCCACCGCCCGTACTATATATGTCTCACTTAGTTTTGCTGTTTCATACTTTTAAATTGGTGCGAACATGTTTATTGTGTAAATCTGTCTCTGTATAAAACATAAATGAGTTATTTGTAACACACCATACAATTAATCCTATTCATTGGCATATCCGAATAAGCTGACACAATAATGACTATATTAATATCGCAGCATCTTCAAATCCTATCCTAACTAACCCAGTCTGTGGGCGGAAGGTGGAGACCCGATCAACAGTAGTTAATCGGTTCTCCACCTGCCGCCCACAGTCTACCCTTGCCTTCTGTGACAGGCCGTCGACTCCCTAATCTCGAAATCGGTAGTTTCGGCCGAAGTTTTGGGCGTTTCGTACTCCGTATCACTTACGGACATAGAATAGTTCAGGGCCCGAATTAAAAATGAATGAAAACATGATTTGATAGTGGTCCCTAATCCAGATGTGTATTTATACCCCTTAGAAAAATTGAATTAGTCACTTGTTTTGGGCCGGTATCTTCATTGACGGACTTAGAGAGTAGACCCCCTGATAACGCACTACGTTCGCTAACCGTAATATTGGCAATGTTTGTCCATGACTAGCAGTACTAGCAGTAGATATTATGTATATGTCACCGTATGATTATGAACTTTAGTTTATAATCTTTCTAGCGAGATTATAAACTAGTACTGTAACCAAGTAACTGGTCGGGGTGCCCAGGCTTAGTTACTGCGATCTTTTCGGCTACCGCCAAGACCTACCAATCGGGGACGGTTCATAATTGTACGGGTGATAAAATCGGACAGATTATGTACCCTGTCGACAAGTGCAGGTTCGTTTACCATTTGACGATTGGACATGGTTAGATTATAATTTTTTAAACTACCGAATATGAATGCGTTATATTGTACCACTTTACAAAACTTCGGTAGTTTATAATCTATCGGCATTATTTACGTTAGATTATAAACTGGCGAAAAATTGTATACAGCAACAGACCATTTACAATTTAACGCATTATTTTTCGATAGTTTATAATCTATGCATGGGAAACCGACAAATTGTGTGTCAAACTTGCTTGCGACGTAACGCACCTTGGGGGAATACTAAATAGCCTGCCTAACTGCGAGCAACCTTACACTATCCTAAACGCTCCCGCAGACAGGCGCGACGCGACTCTAGTAGAACAGTTTCTATTAAAACTTCATGGAAGTTGTTCTACCAGAATCGCGTCGCGCCTATTGTGAACTGGGTGAAATGGTTAAAGGGCCGCAACCCTTTAACCATTTCACCCAGTTCACAATTTTTCGACAGTTTATAATCTAACGGAAATAATACCGATAGATTATAAACTAACGGTTGTCACAATCTTCGATGACATATAAAAGTAATTGTTTTATCTATGTAATCATAATTAATTTATGCTGTTCGTTAGTATGAGCATCACTTCAGAACGGCTGGACCGATTTGGCAAATTTTGTTTTAAAATCAGGTTCTTACGGAGAGAAAAAATTGAGAAGTTGCCGGGAAAATGTTCATATTCGGGAAAAACTTGACGTCCTTTTTTGTATGAATTATTGAAATTTTGACAGGACACCGTCTGTCGGATCAGCGGGCTAATTGCACTATCACTAGGAATCGGTTTCAATTTGACACTTCAACAACATTTACGTTGTTGAGCAGACAATTTTTTCTAACATATGAAGTAATGGATTAGCAATAATTCAGGGTTGAAAAAAATCATGATTTTTTTGTCTTTGTAAAAAAAAACAATTAAATCTTGTTTTTTTTTCGCCGTAAATGGTAGATAAATTTTGATTTTGTTAATTGACAACTATCTAAGAAAACATTGGTTTTCCCCTTAAATGGTCTAACAAACTGTTATCATCTCTAAGAAAAACCAATGTATTTCCGGGATTCCCCTAAATTGACAATATTTTCATGCGATCGTTCGCCGGATGAATATTGCGTCGCGTATCGTAAAATATTGGTTTATAATTGTTAATTTGTAATCCTCATCACTGTGTTGTGTTGTGAGAATTACTGGACGAAATAAGATCCTATTTGGCAGCATTATACTGAAATACATGATTTAAATAAAAAGGAATCTAGGCCAGTGTGCAATAAATGCCATAAACAGATACAGGGAATATCACAGCAATTAAAATACCATTTTAAATCGCGAAGCACATAAAATTCTAAATAATCCGTGATCTTTTACGAAAAAAATCAAGTTTGATTTAAATCATGATTTAAAAAAAAAAGAAAACGCTAGATTTAAATCAATCAACCCTGAGCAATATACTTCAAAATCATTCCGATTCTGATTCAAAGCGTGTTTCGCAATTAGGGTTCAGCTAGTTTTCAATAAAATATAATTATCGATGAACTCTAAAAAATATTCATACATTCGATAAAATGAACTTGAATTTATTATCATTGAATTTGTCAGTTTGTACTGTTTGCTCACCTATTTAGGTAAGCTATAGAATGTGGACGTAATTTAAAAACATCCGTATTGTCCAGTGAATCAATAAAAACATTTATTTGTTTTAATGGGAAATCTAGTGAATTCTAATATTTGAACGGCCACTCGAATATTATAATATGAATTTGATTCTTGGCTGAACTGTAAAAATCTCAGTCTCATCAAGTTAATCATAAAACTTATGGTTGACCAAAACACACCGGTACAATGTCCTCAAGGCCTACCCTATTAAGTATTTGTAACACAAATGCACCAGACAACAGAAACAAAACGTTAAAATGAAAGTGGTCAGATGAGCAGGGCCGAATAACGCACTCATAACAAAATGGAAAAGAAAATTCTTAATTAAAAAAGTAATGATTACATCAGATCTTACGTCCCAGTGATTTAAAACAACAGAAAAGAAATGAGGCAAAAAATGGTTTAAAACACTAAAAAACTATGGCGACCTGTAACCGAAGGTGCATAACGACTGCATAAGAAACACCAAGGGCTTATTGAAGACTCGTTCAGACGGGCGCGATACTTCGGGAGCGACAGGCAGTGCGACACTTTCCATGAAGTTTTCATTGAAATTGTGCTATTAGTGTCGTGTCGCGCATGTCTGTGGGAGCCTTTAAACGTATTCTCTTGAGGTTGAGATTATCAGTTGAGTTTTCTTAATTAATGCCTACTCTCGGCTTGTATTTAATTATTGATTTGATTATAGAAGAATGGTAAACCATGTTAAAATTAGAAACAATAAAAACAGAAACAATATCATAAAGTAAACTTACCTATGTATATTCTAAATATCAAGCAATTAGTCGTTTTTAACATTAAGGGCGATGGACTTATAGGTAGGCTGTTGTTCTCTGTAATCAAAGACATTAGATTATTTACTTAACAATAGATGGGACATAGCGAACAAAATTGTAATCCGAAACATTTGTCTTAGTGGGCAAAAGTCGCTCAGTCTAGTGTGGTCGCCTGCATGTCAAGTCGCATTCGTGTCCACAAAAAAAAACTTTTTTTAAGAAAATATAGTTAGCGCGTTTAGTTGCGCATTACGATATAATTGCAAATCTCGTTATGGGAAAACGACTGGACCTAACTTCGATTTATTTAGATGTCGTCACTGAGAAATGGCATCACAGTTTTCTATGACATTTCTTAGCATAGCCTCTCTATAGTAAGTATTTTAAATCTCTCTGACTTTAATACAGTTTTATTAAAATTGGAGAATCGTATACAGGTGACCCTGATGCCAGTTCTGGTAATAAACAACAAAAGAAATACAAGTAAAGCGTCGCCACGCGAAATCTTACAGTGTGAATTCAATCATTCTCCGCCCTCGTGTGATGACGTGTCCAGGCTAAATTTACTATACACTTACTTATTGACACGTTCCAAAAATACACATCTTGGCAAAACTGAACGGGCGTTAACATCGCTATCAGCCGCATAATGCCCCAACTTACGCACATACATAACTATAGGTAATATCATACGTGTAGTCGTATTCGTAACACTCGTAGGTATATTGGCCGGCTATATATCTGTGTAGATGAAGCTCTGCGTACACAGGTATAGCTACTGCATACCTATTGTTAAAAACGCTGGTGCTGTGTCTTAAAAACGCCAGGTTGGCCGCAAGTCTACACTCATACTTTTTACGAGGCTTTCTTTCACAGGGATCAATTTTATATAAACCCCTTTTTACTGTTTATTGGATGCTTTAGAATCGTTTCGCACTAGATGAATCTCCTATCACAATAAGGTATAAAAATATATTGTCGGGTCCTTCCCATGACCACTCAACCCTAACCTTAACTAGACTACATTGTTAAAGTACTATAAATACATCTAAGTGCTACAATGCTCAAACAGGAAGTATCACATCACAATGATAATGGTAATACATGAAAAAAAATAAAGCGTTATTTCGTATCTATTATACGTGAATTCACGTCTCATCGTAAGTTAATTTTAGTTCACCTCGCGATCGCACCAGAATGGAAAGTTTCACACGGAATATGAGATCCACTAGAATTATATTTTCTGGTGATTATTAAGCGGCACGAGTTTTCATATTACTTCCGACTTAACGAACCAATGTAACAGACAACTAAAAATTTTGTAAGCCCAAAAGGCAGCAAAACTATTACTATGATATTACTAGATCGCTACCAGCCAACTGCCTTATTGCAGTTAGACCTTTGCCTTTCTGAACTACGTCTTTGGATGGCTTCAGGACCGCATAAAGAAGAAATAAATAAACCAACCATGAACATCTATTCAAAGTCATTGTTAGAAAGAACCTCATGTTTTATATATACTTCAGAGGAAATCTCCGCTAGGTAGATGTTAAAATATATATTTTTGCTGACAAGTGGCGAGGGCTCCACGTCACTCTTGCATTCTTAATACAGCAATAGCTAGTATTGTCAGAAGGTTAATCGTCCAAAACTAACGCGCTTACGGTTCGAAATGAAAGGTTTGAAGCGTGTCATTATGCGCGCGTGGTATTTAGTTGTGTTGTTCTGAGTAACGGTAAATAGTCGCCATTTACATTAGTTGTCCATGTGGCACAACAACTAACATAAGTATCGCAGGTACGGATAAACAGCAACCGTCCGTTCCGCACCAACTACTTCCTAACCACACCTACAGTTGCCACTTGTGGCCTAGGAAAAAACGTTCAAAAGTTCCGTAGAATCATAAATGCACTCCGGAGTAATGTTCCAGTGAGTGCCGATGGTTTTGGGAATAATTTGATGTTACGTGATATATTATAAAACAATTATATTCGAAGAACAAAATATCTACTGACTATGATAACACCCACCGTGTTGTTAAATGTTCAGTTTTAATTCTAATAACATTGTATTGCTTTTATTTTTATACCTTTGCTTCTGTTCTACAAATAAACCAAATCTTTCTTAGAGCTTGTTGTAAATAAACTTTAGGAATAGAAATTAGACTGTTTACAATAAACTGTTGCAGGTAAGCAGGTAGAGTCCAATCTAACCAATGTCCATTATGTTTGTCTGCAGACTGCGTCTATTTCGAGACGTCGTCGACGTCTCCGTACCAGATCCGACGGATAGAGGAGCTGAACAAGACGCCGTCTGGAAACGTGGAAGCAAAAGTCATGTGCTTCTACAGGCGGCGAGACCTTCCAAATCCTCTTATACAGTTAGCTGATAAGCATCAAAGTAAGTATATCCTAGACTAGAATTGTTCATGATCAATTATAGAAATTTGCGTTTTGAATTAGAAGTAGACTTAAGAGCTAGGTGATAAATACATAAAACAACAAGTTACACGAGACAGAATTCGCGTGGAGCAAATAAAAGAGAAGTGTTGCACGGTGGTTGTTTTGCTAAAAGATGTGGTTCTCCGTTTGTTGTACCCAGTTGAGACAAACATTCGGCTTCTCCTTTTAGCCCCGTACAAATCATGTAACAGTTATTGATCGAATATAAACTGTTGCTGAGTTAGTCTAAAACTTTTAATTCTATTGCTTCACTAAAATTCTAATTCCGCGTATCTATACTATGAATATCGACATCGTACACAAGGCTCCTTATATACCCTTGGAGTCCAACTTTATAATAAGACATTGTTTTGATATTGATTTTCGTAACAGACCAGTCACGCACATCGACTGACGAAGACAGCAGTATTAGGTACTAGTTGTACGTTAATAACATTCTGCAGTGGCGTCTGCGTCACGTGGACCCATGCGGATTAACGCGTGTTTGATTCTTTTCTATTAATAGATTTATAAAGTATCCTATATCGGAGCTGTGTAAAGGATTACTCAGCGGGTGTCGGTACTCGAACACCGAAATCTCAACAATCCCACTGCGTGTTGCCGTGTCTAACATACACGCACGATTGTCGACTTGCAAAAAATAAATTGAATATCGACATTTTATGTAAAATTACTCGTATCGTAATTCTAGTAATCTATAACTTTTTATAATGGAGCCACACCAGAAACATCTTCTTGTAGTTTTATTGCCATTTTATAAAGAGTTAAAATGCATTTGATGATTCCATTTAAGATTAAACTCAGGCAAGAGAGATTATGTATTTTAGTCTAGAAAACCTGTAGTACATGGCAACTACAACGAAACTAACAAAAAAATCTTGACCAACTCCAGCCAACATGTTCTGAACGACTACCACGACTAGAACGTATTAGAAAATCAATTCTAGTTTCAAAAGAGAAGAGTATAAAAAAAACCAAAACGAGTTTTAGTCACTCTTATCCAGTCTACAATTTAACTGTTCACAGCCTTTACCGAAATGTTGATAGAGATAATGATCGAACTCGTAAACTCGCTCGAATCGATCCACCGTCTCACCATACCAATATCATGAACAACAAGGGCTCACGCGATCGGGCGGTTGCCTCGATACGCGAAGTAACTCGCGCTCCAAGTCCTTGGACATCTTAATATTACCATCCGTTATTGATTAATTCACAATAAGTACTAAAATGTTATTTCGCGCAGTACTTTGTGATGTCCTAGTTTAATCATTAAAAAAATTCTACAAGCATAATTGCGTAGCTCCAAATGGTCCAATATACTCAGCCGTAGTGTTTCAAATGATACGGTTTGACCTTTTTTGAAGGCCAAATGCTCTGTACTTCGATATGGACAATAATTAAATGTCCTTCGACTCCCCTCGACCCTTCCCCACATAGACAGTATTGTAGGGCGCATGTCAGTGGTAACAAAACCAGTATAAGCTGCCCTTTATTATATTGAAACTCCGTACTACGCTAGGCCAGGTCAAGGTCAACGTGTTACCATTGACACGCGGTCGACTGTACGTAACTAAATTGATATTGAGATCAGTGGAGTCATTGAGTTGATTCCATTTCCTATTATTTTATGTTTCACTCTACATGATCAACTTGAGAGACAATTTTGATTAAGTGATTAGATAAAAACTGTTATAAGATTAGGCTTTCCAATGAAATCACATATTAAAATACTCATGCTAGTTAGCAGATTAATGTTCCCGTAAAATAATAAAAATTGTTGATAATATTCCCGTCAGCCAATTACAGCTCCGAAATGCAACCAATTTCTTGCAATTGTGACAAAAAGCGATATACGTGAAGTGGTTTAACAATTGCTTCTGAACCTTAAAATACCTTTTTTTTTTTTTTTTGGGTGGGAAATCATCAAATAACTTCTCCCGCTCTGGGCGGAGCGGGAGGGCGTGTCAGACTTTTACTGACTAAAACCCACCCGTGTTCCTTCCGTTGCCTGTGTGCCAGGGCCACGATATCCCTTTCGGACAAACTCGCAACCCCGGCAGGCATTGGTCCTAACGGACCCCGTCAGTTTGTGCTGACATCTCCTTGAGGCGCGCGTGGAACACAACGCGCCGTCGACCCGGGCCTGGTCCTTATCGGACGGCGAGCTACCCATCGCTCATCGTCCGCAGGCCCGCGCCTACGGTGGCCGGAAATCGGCTTGCGACTCCCGACGCCTGGGGCGTCTCCTGCGGCGACTAGGGGCATGAGGGCGCGAACCTTGTCTCACCCTCACGCGTTCCGCCTCCTCCTTCGCTAGCATAACTGCTTCGCAGAAGGAGGTGACGGCCTCCCATGCACTCTCGCTCCGAACCATGGCCTGAACCAGGCCCGGACGCGAGAGATCGCCGCCGCCGATCGCCTCCGTGAGGACACGGCGGTGCTCCGCCCAAGCTGGGCAGACCTCCACCGTATGCTCCACCGTGTCCTCCGGGCGATCCACACAGTGGTGACACCCGGGCGTTTAATCCCCCTCCCGCTTAATCCTAAACAGGAACCTCCCGAAACATCCATGTCCGGTGAGGACCTGCGTCAGGCGGAAGGTGAGGACGCCGTGGCGCCTCTCCAGCCACTCCTCAAAGAGGGGACTTATCGCCACAATTGTGGCGTGCCCAAACCTTAAAATACCTGGACATTATTTTTCGTTAGTATTAAACGTATTGATGTCCTAGTCAACACGAACAAGCGCACTGCCACTTATCGTGCTTTATGTTGAGACTTGATTCTTTTCATTCCATTTCTTTTCTGAATAGATTTATGTTGTCCATGTTCTTTGCTAAGGTGCTCTTTGTGTCCCAGTCAAAACAGCTTTTTGTAAAAGGCGAAATATCTATAGAATCAAAAAAAAAACCTTGAATTTCTTGATGACCTTGCTTTCGGGACTAATATTATCCGGAACAAAATGTTAGTGAACTTCCACAAGTTCGGCAATATAAAATATAATCTTGATTAAAATCCTTTCCTTCCTATCCTAATTCAGAACTTCGCAGAGCAAAAACACCGGCAAGGTTCCGATTTCGATTACCAATAGCACGTCATAATATATTTTGTTGTTCACCACTGATACAATAGGAAGAGCTTCGTTATCTTTTACTAGAAACAGAAGGAGTTAGTGCAAGTTGTCAAACTAGTTTACGTGCTAAACTTCAGCGTGTTTTTACACAGCAAGTTCTTCGATGTCATTTAAACTTGTACGAAAATGTTGTGTAACAAGTCCCAAGTCTTTTCCTACTTAATTCCTCGACTATACTATTCAAATCAATTTGACAGGTCTTTTTCATGTTTTATAGCTGTGACTCAAGATGCCAGTTTTCACAACAAAATTGGTGCCAATAGGGCACGCTTGCGAAGTTGCGAACAAGCCCCTTATTATTTTCTTTTAAACCAAATAGTTTAGGTCAGTTAGGTGTGTGTGAGTTGCTAGTATCCCACGATTCCAGTATGTATAATATATCGATTCTAATTAAAACATTCATCTTATCGACTTTCATTAGGCGTCTCTGTACCTGAACAGCGTTGTATGGCTGCAAGGCTGCAACTTTGTAAACGCTTACACCTACACGCTCTATAATTATTATGTATTTGGGAAGTGGTGTTAGTGGTGTTTGCTTTAACAAACACACACGATGACATCCATATAGATCAATTTTTAAGTGCTAATATTATAATTGCTTATCGAGTTGTTCGAAGCAGGGTTGATTGATCGATCATGATGTAAATCAATGATTTAAATCAAGTGATTTTTTTTATTAAAAATCATGATTTAAATCAAACTTGTTTTTGTTTTTTCATAAAAGTTCACGGATTACTTAAAATTTTGTGTGATTCGCGATTTAAAATGGTATTTTAATCGCTGCGGTATTCCCTGTATATCTTTATTGGCTTTTATTGCACACTGCCCTAGACCCCTTTTTATTTAAATCATGTATTTCAGTATAATGCTGCCAAATAGGATATTTTATCATCCAGTCATTCTCACAACATAAATGAGAATTACAAATTCACAATTAAAACACAATATTTTATGACGCGCGACGCATTAATCGCGTGTGTTTGTAAGATCCTTTATTCATCCGGCGAACGATCGCACATGACAATATTGATAATTTAGGGGAATCCCGGAAATTCACTAGTTTTTCTTAGAGAGTTGTCAATGTTAGACCATTTTAGGGAATCCCAGTGTTTTCATATAGAGTTATCAGTTAAAAAATTATTAATAACCGGCCAAGTGCGAGTCGGACTCGCGCACGAAGGGTTCCGTACCATTATCTGTAAAAACGGCAAAAAAATCACGTTTATTGTATGGGAGCCCACCTTAAATATTTGGTTTATTTTAATTTAATTATTTATTTTTAAAGTGAATATTATATAACTAAATATTCTGTGAAAATTTCAAGCGTCTACCTGTTGCCGTTATCAATATCGAGCAAAAAAATCACGTTTGTTGTATGGGAGCACCCTTAAATATTTACTTTATTCTGTTTTTTAGTATTTGTTGTAATAGCGGCAACAGAAATACATCATCTGTGAAAATTTCAATAGTCTAACTATCACGGTTCATGAGATACAGCCTGGTGACAGACGGACAGACAGACGGCGGAGCCTCAGTAATAGGGTTTCCGTTTTACCCTTTGGGTACGGAACCCTAAAAAGTCAACTACAAGGTAAAAAAAAAACATGAATTAATTTTTTTTTTTTTTTTTTAACTTAAAATCTGTCATAAACAAAAGAGTCATGATTTTTATCAACCCTGGTTCGAAGTTTTCCCTTTTCAATCATGCTAATCCAGAAATTTTAAAATTGCCAGAATATGGTACAGACGCCAGCACATCAAGCTACTACAATCTGTCGAATTTCTTTAAAAGATTTTCAACTTTATCGTTAAAGTATAAGGTTCAAGGTTGATTGGGAAAATTTGACAGTTTCTGGTAGCTTGACCTGCCATGCTGGCGTTTGTACATTAAATGTTACAGACTTTTGGTTTCTGCATTATATCCAGCCGTAATGCCGTGTATCGGTATACATGGCGTGCAAATAACAGGTTGGGGAAAAAGTTTCTTCGCATTTTTTAATATAATTTATTTACATTTAATTAAAGTATGTAGGTACCATTTTGTTCGATAACTTTTTGCTATCTTGTAGGTAGGGACATGATCCCATTGCTATAGAAATTTTGGTACTTCTGATCAAAATACCGCGACAAGTGGTTTTGGCAGTCCTCGCGTGATGTTAACCTGACACTGCCTAAAGAATTCTGAAGAGACCGAAACAGGTGGAAATCTGAAGGTGCAAGGTCAGGACTATACGGCAGATTCATTAACACCTCCCAGCCAAACTCTCTTAATTTTTGCTGAGTGGCTAAAGATGTGTGAGGTCTGGCGTTATCATGATGAAAAACGACACCCCTTCTGTTGATTAATTCCGGCCGCTTTCTCTCAACTTCTTGCTTTAATCTCATCAGTTGTTCGCAGTAGAGTTCAGAATCGATGGTCCTGCCTGGTGGTAACAGCTCGTAATGAATATTGCCCTTCCAATCCCACCACACACACAGCATCACCTTGTTGCGAGTCAACCCGGGTTTCGCCACAGTCTGTGAAGCCTGACCGGCCTTTGACCACGATCTTTTTCGCACGTTCTTGTCGTACGTGATCCACTTCTCATCACCAGTTATCAGCTTCTTCAAAAAATGGTTCGGTTTCATTACGTCGTAATAAAGAATCACAAATGAGTACAAGGTTCATTAGGTTTCTTTCAGTGAGCTCGTGAGGTACCCAAATATGGAGCTTTTTTGTGTACCCAGTTTTTTTCAAATGTGCCAAAACTGTTTTGTGGTCAACTCCCACTTCTTCAGCTACGTCGTAACTACTGATAAGCCGATCTTGCTCCACTTTTTCAAAAATGGCATCCATTTTATCCGTAATAGGGCGACCAGAGCGACGTGCATCTTTGACATCAAAATTTCCGGATTGAAAACGCTTAAACCAAATTTGTGCTACTCTCACAGACACTGCACTAGGTCCATAAACATCGCAAATTTTTTTCGCGGCTTGCGTTGCATTTTTACCTTTTTTGTAGTAAAATTTTAAAATGTATCGAATCTTCATTAGATTCACTCATCTTGACAGCACGAAAAACAAATGAAAATCACACATTTTCCTAATTTGAATTTGGAATTATGTTCTTTAAAATTTAAGCTTTCAATGATACCAAAACCAGCCAGATACAAATAGTATAGCCAAACAGATTTTATTACAAGTTCATACATACTATAATGCGAAAAGACTTTTTCCCCAACCTAATACGTTTAAAGGCTCGTACAAACTGGCGCGACAATGGTCACGCTGCCTGTAGCGTCCGCGATATCGCGCCAGTATGTACGAGCCTTAAGTCAATTTGTGAGAGTTATTACAATAAAATTGAGATTTAATTTATGTACCGGTATTTGATAATTTATTCACTGTAGAACCGTCTACGAATAATGTAACCTGTATATTATGTTGTCGATTGTAAACATATACGTCACTTAGGCAAATCTTCCTTGCCAATCAAAACGTAGTCCATAGAAATTTGAGGCACTAGGCTATTAGGGATTTATTCTTTTTCTGGTTTTTATTATTATTTATCCACACAAAAGTTTCACATTTACTACAATTAAGGGCAAAATACCAAATTCCATGAATAAGATTATGAAAAGGGTTCTGCACTATCAGTTACAGTGTTTTTCCGCTTTTATTAAACACACGCATTGTAGTTTTCGTCTAACAATTTAATCACCGCAATAACTAAACACCGCAAAGATTTCGGGAAACTAAATATGCAACTTAGAACCTGAATAAGGTTGGAACGAAATCGCGGTCGATCTATATCATATATATATTTATGTATATATCTCAAAAAAAATAGAGCAGTGGTAACGGTCCCGACTTACGAGTTGTGGCTTCGAACCCAGGCAGGCGCTTTACTTTACTCTCAAAACAGTGAAGAAAAACATCGTGAAGAAACTCTCGATGTTCAAGAACCTAAAAAATTCGAAGACATGAGGTCACATGTCTTCGAATGAGATGTGACATCTATCAACCCGCACTGTGCCCGCGTGGTAGATTACAGCCTACTCGCTCTCGAAGAGAGGACGCTTGTGTCCCAGCAGTGGGCACAACAGGCTGATTAATCTGATTATGCTTATGCAAAAAATTATGCCCTAACATCGTTGACTGCGACGCAGCTTATCATCGTCACGCTATGCAAAGTTGCAAAGTGGTCCAGTTGTGTCTACTCGAGGATGTAGAATCAAGGCCGTCTCGTAAAATTAATCGGAGGTGTCATAAAGACAGTGTTACGTAAACGTTGTCGGGAGCGCTTGGCGCTAGGAACGCGCCCCCAGCCGCGTGGTAATGACCCTGCAGCCCGTGTGGTATGAAGCCGCCACGACACTACAAACATTCAGATGCCCCTAATGTTGTGAAGTATTCGGTCGTAACACTTAGCCTATTTAGCTTTTTAACCGATTTCCAAAAAGGAGGAGGTTCATGTTTTTTTATTTTTTTTTGTATGTTACTCGATTACTTCGTTAATTATGGACCGATTTTGAAAATTCTTTTTTTGTTTGAAAGGGTATACTCCCGAGGTGGTCCCATTGCTACCAAATCAGAATCAGATGAGGGGATCCCATGGAAATCGAGGGAAACCCTCAAATTTTATAGGCAAACCTATAGCGATTTGGGTATTTTTTATAGTAACTCGTACATTTGCTCTCGGAAAGCACCATTTGGTGAAGTGGACCTGATGATGGAGAGTGAAAAATAACTTTAATTTCGGAAATCGGTGGCAAAAAACTCAAATACACCAAAGACATCGACTTCCGAAATTAAAGTAATTTTTCACTTTGTAGTGTTAATTTTGATAGTCGGTTCTTATTTTTTTGTAAAAAGTTTTTGAAAGTGTAGCCGTTTACTTCTATTTTACATTTTATTTGTATTGTACACAGATAATATGACAGCGCATAGTATTTTATTTTATCAATTAGATATCTGGGATAGTAGCTGTATGCCATTTTTGTAAGACTTACGAATTTTATTAAAATTGTGCAATAGTAAAAATTACCGTCTTAATTTACAAATCTAAATAAAATACCATGCTGTATAAAAAAATCAACAGTTAATTCGCTTTTTTACCGTTATTTCAATTCACTATTATTTTTATTCATCATTATTATGTATAGAATGAATGAATAATAATTGTTCAGCTTGCCAGTTACTTACACTCGCGCGACCGGTGGTCAGGGGGCTGGCTTCGCCGCGGTCGAGTTTTTAAGCGATTACCAACGCCAGCGTAAAGAGGATCAGTGGGTCAACTTGGTACCACGGGATCACATTACGGCAGTAGTTTTACTTAGTGTTAAGTTACTGTCTGACTATCTTTTCGTTTTAACGCTAATGTCCGTTTGCTAGTCACGCTTATGGTGCAGTAGGTGATTTGTACTGATACTCGTAGTTCACACCTTGCGGTATTAGATTCTGAGCAATTGTAGGACTCCAGGGCTGACGCCGAACTGATGATTTCTAACATCTAACATAACATCACGCCTGTTACCCCCGAAGGGTTAGGTAGCGGTGTACCTATAGTACACCCACATCCGGTGATTTCCTGACGCCAAAATAGATGCAATATTTCTGTCTGATCTGAGAATATTGGGAATCTAACCTGGAACGATCTGGGTCTGGCAAACGCTAACGCCTCGTCATTGAATCAGTTTGTTTCTCTTGGTTCAAACATAATAATGTATTCTTTAATAGCTTTACTGTATTACATCATACAGTGAGTGAACCCATATTTTTTGTTTCACTCGTATCATAACACTTGATTATGCTGTGGTTGCCGTCTGGCCGCGCCGCCTTGTAGGCACGCGCCTTGTCTTGCTGTTTTTAAGCGTTTCTTTTTTACAGAACAAAATATGGGATACCTGCTGGAAGGGCAGGCATCCCAAATTTTGTTCTTCGATCAAACCAATATTTTGACGATATTTAGAATGAAACTACATTATATTAGTAACAAAACCAGGTTAATTAAACTTACATAATTAATTATTCAAACAGATAATGTCATTTTAATTGTAACCTAGTAAAACAGCAAGTATTTTCAAGTGTTTATATTAGTCATTTCAAAATAGAATGCGTTAAATTCTGTTTTTGGTTCTCGAACAATGGAACGGATAAACAGAGTGCTAACATATCCGCCATTCGCAATTTCGCACATAGCAACACCGATCGGTAGGGTGGCTATGTAAAGACCGAGTTTTGGGACAAAGATCGTGTGTTAATTCGGACCGCGTAGACCGGGGGCACGGGCGGCCGGGGTTAGTAAACATAATCATGGCCTCCTCCCGCTGTACAATTCAGTAGCTAAATGGGAATGAAGAGTTGGCTCACCCGCACCCCGCCCCACCCCCGCGCACTCTGTCTGCGGGCCGCCTCAACACCCACACGTCTTGTGACGCAGATGTTGAAACTGCTGAAAACATGCTTATTTTTTTAAACAAATCATAATGGAAATCTATTATTCCTTACACGAATTAAAGAAACTCGCTTCACCAAAGCAAATACGCGATTTTGTTAAAAGGTTCTTATGCGAGAAAGGCATTTTAAGCAAGTCATAAAAATTTAACTGAAGTAGCCACAACTGGACAAAGGCTACCGGCAGATAGACAATACATCGTTACAGCCTGTCAGACACCTTCCAATCTACCGTCGCGATATCGCTCGGACGATGTAGCGCGGGTTGATGGGGGAGCTAGGGACTGTTTCATAGTTGTCCTTTTACGCAATAAAAATAACACGGGAGACATCAATACTCCGTGACTTGTATTCTAAACTCCTTAACCGAATGGCCCCTCCCCGCGGGTGGCCCCCCTCGTATCGACCGTGGCGCCCTCATCTCGCAGGTACACGCAACACTTATCCCGGTTTTAATTGTCGCCACGCGCCGATGACCCTCGCCGACGACTTCGATACTAGACACCGTTACGCGGACTGCTCAATGCCAACTCACTATTTATTCAAATATACGTAATGCATACTTACTTACTTAATTATAATATCTGTATCACATTTCACATGCGTTAATTACACTTCATTACAATTTATATCAGTGGACATAATCAAGAACTACTCACAGCTTATTTCTTCAACTTTTTTCTTAGCGCATCAGACATATTTTGAAGTGGTTACGCTTACGTCTGAAATCTCTCGATACATACTACATAGTTCAAATCGTTCAAAGTTTTCTTTGCCGCAACCACAACGTGAGTGGGTCTTAGACCCTAGTATGATAATTTTGAACCGATCGCTACAGATAAACTGGATTTCGTAGATGAACCGTGTTTAATGGTCATTACAGATTTTTTTTGCTGACTGACGCATAAAAGATTTTTTTAAACCATCTGGTTGATAACGAATCACAACTTTCTATTACGCAATCGATTGTGTAATGGTTGCTTACACGAGTTGAGTCGATTACTGCAACATTGTTAAGACTGCTCGCTCAACTTCTGACTTAGCAATAAGTGATAGCGGATAAAATATTCCTATTTAACTACTTTGGAACTGTCAAAACAACACCCCCACGATGAACAGTTTTAATTTGTCTTTCTATCCCCAAGGGATAATAGTACAATCATTCAATACTTTTTACAGACTCGTTTGTTTTACAGCCCCATTTCTCTGTCGGTCCAACCAAACTGAACATTAGGATACCCACCAACGAACGACACATTTAAGTACCCCACCTTATGATAAAGCCTTTCCAAGACACTATTGTATGAGCTGATCTGATGTTACCAATTACGCGATTAAAAAAGAAAAACGAAAACTCTGGATTTGATGCACGCTTTAAAATAAAATAATGTGGAATCCGCTTTACTTGCCGCTGGGACTTGTGATGTGTATCCCCGGCTTTAACAACTGGCTAGTGTTTCGTTACCAAGCAATGTCGGATTGATGTCGCGATAAATTTTTACAAATAACTCAACTATCATGAAGTATTCCGACATTTGTTTTCATTGGTGTAAACTTTATGGGGTTAATAGACTTAAGTCAGACATAATATAATATACAAGATCGGACAGACTACAAATGTCAACACGCTGATCACACCCTTGTAGAAACATCAAGACGTAAGCTGAGGCTGTTGATGTTATTAATTATTGCGAACAAAGAAACTGAACTTGATTTTGGAAAATTCATATTGCCTCAACATCGGTATCGGCGAGCGATGGTAAGACCTCGCGCTTTCAATCTCTGCATCGTGGCTCGTGGCATATTATATTAAATTTGTTCGACATACAGATATTTGGCCAATCTGTATTTTTGTTTGTTATTTGTGCATCCACACACGGTAATCCTTGTGGGGACTTCGTTGTGTTGACGCCAACAAATCATTCGTTATTATGCTAAAGCCGTTGGCAAAATAAACATCGACAATGTTAAGTAATTGTTCCGGCCGACACTTCTAAGACTGCGTTCAGACGACACGCGCACGCTAAGTGCCCGCCCCGCTCGCTTTGAAAGTTGTATATAATTTGAGTCTTATGAAACATCAATAGATCTCAAATAGCATTTATCGAAGTCGACCCGCACACGCCACGCGCCCGCCCCGCGGCTGCTCCGCGCTCACTCCGCACACGCCTTGTGCCGTCGGTTCGGCTAGTGCCGTATTGACTGCGATCAAGGGCGTTTTTTGATTAAATAATAAGTAGTTTAAGCGGGTGCGAAGCAGGCGCGCGGTGTGCGCGGATTTTGCGCGTGGCGAACGCAGTTGCGGTGCGTGTGCGTGGTTGGCGTGGGTTATCTGAACACGGCCTAAGTCGTGAAATGGTTATCTGTACCAGTTCAAGCGTCAATATGTCAACTCTTCTTCATTTCAATATTGTCAACCATAACTATCGCATGGTGGTAGTGGTAGCCATTCGTACAGATTTTAATGATATGAAACCTTGCATCAGCATCACTCGATGTTAACTTTGAAGCTGTATATTAAAATTGCAGACGGCGATCAGTGCATTAAGGCTCGTGCAGACTGGCGCCACAGGCAGCGCGATACTTTCCATGAAGTTTTCATAGATATTGTGCTACTATATTCTGTTTGTAGGTAGTTAAATAAAGGTAAACAAAAAAACCCACGTGACCAGAGAGCTGTCAAATAGCCGACTAAACGTAATACCTGGCACTTCAGTTGGCATGCTACGTCACAGTTGTACTCTTCAATTTAGCAACGGTTTATTTCGTTGAAATGAAATCGTTTATTCTGTAAATAGGATATCGGAATCACTTTTACACGTCATATTAAAAAGTAAAAAATAAGCTAGATGTAGTCGACATTTCCTATCTGACTACCCCTGAGAAGAAATGGCGAAACAAACTCAGGGGTCAAAGGCGGTGGGGGGGGGGGGGGGGGTTCGTTGACGTTTAGAGAACATGTCTTTTTGGTCTCTTTACAATAGACAGATTACCAAAATAATATATAAATCTTAACAAAATAATTGTGCTCAAGCAATTACATTCCACGAAGAGTAGTATAAGAATAAATGATAAAGTTTAACATACAGTAATATCACAGCAAACTATCGTAATAATAATAATAAAAAATGATTATAAGTTACAACGTATTTTTAAACAAGAAAGCGTTATCTATAAAACCCCTTTTTATGATTTGTGTACCTTTATTTAATTACATAACCCAATGGAGTATAGTGTCGCATCGCGCCTGTCTGCGGGAGCCTTTATGCAAAATGAGAAGACGACAGTTAACTAGTTCACATTACACGATTTACTCTCCTATATCTGCTGGCAAAACATGTAACTTCCAATAGTTATAGTATAGTGTACAGGTTCGTTTGCCTTTACATTTGCACTAATGCGTGATATTTCGCACTTTCTCACCATTCGGAGTTCTACATGATTTGTTGCCTGTTCTTTTGAGCTGACTAATGAGTAAGTTTACATAATATTGTATTAAGTTTATAATAAACGTTAACTTCTAATTTATTGTTGTATTACTTCTTACATGATCGCAGTAGTTGATAGTTTGCTCGTAAGCAATTTTCAAACTACCAGAACGTTACGAACTATTTAAAACTATGTCAGTGAGGGAAAGGACTGTGGCATCCGTTGTTAGCATGGTTCCCATGGGTGTTCTAATGAAAAGCACAAACAGCTTCACGCTCTGGCAAGTAGCACCGTTGCGCGTGGTCCTGGAGGCGATGACGTCACCAGCGACGGCGTCGGTGGCTGCGCACGGGCACGTGGACTCATGGAGGCCTCGGGCGCATCGAAAGTGAGACCGCGGCCGGAGCGGGGAGGGGGGCACAGGGTCGATGACCCCCGCGCATCCGACCGATCCGCACTTGTACAAGACCGTCGCATTGTTTCAACATCCCGTAGCTTACACTCTAGCGTCTTACTCATTGAAACCGGCCTCAACAATATTTGAGACAGTAGACTGTCAAATTTGAACAAACAATTTGACATTGCGTTTGCGTAGTTAACTCAGCAGATTTTGTACAACGAACGCCGCGTCTCACTCAGCTAACTGGCACCCCTCGTTTGGTTAATCAACGCATAAATAACGTACTCCAGTTTTCCAACCAATCGTATCAAGTTAACGATAATAGTATTATAGAGAAAACAATAACGCATAATATAATGTTTTTTTTCGTAGTGTGTTTCTTGTAATTATCGAGCGGAAGCGAGCAGGTGAAGCGAGTATCCGTTTCTTTCGTCGCTCTGCTGGCTCCCTGTGAGCACACGTAGCGGCGCGGTGACATCGTATCGTAATCGTATATACAATGGCAAACACGTATCGTTGTACGTTTTTAGGGTATAGATACCATTTGTGAACTATCTGAGGATATACGAAAAGTACTACTTAAGTAGCAGGAAGTGAAAGAGGGCCAAAGTTACCGGTCTGACAGAAATTAAGCGCCGAGCACACTGAATTCAATCGTCGGTACATTTACAAAGTAACGAAGATTTTTTTGATTAGCTGGTAGCAGACCGTTGATGTAATCATCATACATCACTGATATTACTCAACATGAACATAAAACTCACACTTGTTTATCAAGAACAAACAGTAGGTACCAAACGTGTCGTTAAGCTAAATAGTCCGTATAATTTTATGCGACATCATAATATCATCTATTTAATCATTTCGCATAATACCTAGTTGTGTTATGCCGATCGCTGACCGTTCAAGAAGGTATTGCGTATTAGCGACAAGGTCATACTTGAGGCTCTGCAGGTGCCACCGTTAGCCGCTCCATATGTATATATATATTATTGAGTGGATATTAAACTCGATGAACTCTTGAATTTGTACATTAAGGTGGATCCAGTAGCCCGCGACCTTCAAATTTTCTTACGTTTTTTGCAGTTCAGTGTCGGGTTGTATCTTGATAAAAATAGGATTCGCGACCATAATAAATATGTATTTACAGAACTATAATCTTAATATTTTATTAAAATTTAAATTAGAATCATAATATTTTGATCTAGATATAACTTCGCGGTCTACTACTGCGGATACACCTTAAATGATCGTGCAAAATGGCGCGATTTCGCGGGCGCGACGCGACACTAATAACACAATTTCTATGTCGATGCATGTCGCGCCCGCGATATCGCACGAGTCTGTGCGAGCCTTAAACCAATATGGCACATTAATCTTACTGAACGATGAGTCATTGTTCGCGATCGATCCTTAGTTTAATCGAAAGTACAACTGAAGCTGATGTATTGATCTGATTAACTTCGTCTGGGTCCTCCTGGCAAGCATTGTTAGAAAACGAATGACTTTTCTCTGGTCCTGTAATACACTATGCTTAGCGTTTCGTGCAGAAATTATGTCCCTTAATTTACGCAATGATCAAAGACGTGTTCCCACCAATAAATTTATGAACATTTATTGAGTACAAAATAACTTATACATCCTAATACAGCCATGCAATCAAGACGGTGAGCAAACTAAATTATTGGCCGACCTTGAGTGGTTGATCTTCGTCGTTGTAACGATACGATTGGCCGGAGGGCCAGTCGTACGTCACAAGTTAACTAAGAACTAAGAAAAAAAAAGCAGGAATCAGGTCTGCAGAGGCTCGGACTCGGGAAAGCAGGTACGGGATCAGGATCTTCAGCCGGCTTCAGGACAGGAACGGGATGGGGCTACAGCGTCAGCGTCTCTCAGTTGGATGGGCAGGAGGAGGCAATTCTGTTCAGGAAAGGAAATGTTCTGAGGTGATATAAAGTCTATGGAAACTAGGTGATATCCGGGAGTGAGCAGAGTAGAGAGATGATCTTGAGTCACGCCGTTGTAAGAGAGCGGAGGCACTGCCTCACGCTCAACAGGGGGAGAGTCTTGGCCTCCCTACGCGTGAGGGAGTGATCAGCAGCCGGTAGAGATCAGCTTCTGTGGCTTTCTTCACACAGCTAGTGTGCGGCTGATATCAGAGGCGTATGCGAGAGGAGGCAGGTATTGGAGGAGGTAAAGTCTTCAATTACACACAAACGGTCGTTTGAAAAGTTTTATTTAGATATTCACAACATTCAGACTCCACTAACGTATAAAGCACTGTAGGTATTTAGACTTAAAACTGAAGTTAAACAGTATTAAGAATCAAAATCATTAGTTAAAGTCAGAAAAAATCGAGTAATCACAAGCGAAGATGGACTAGAACGGAGGTAGACTAAACTCTGACTAAACCATTGTCAAGTCTGATGACCGCTTTTATAGATTCTGGGCCGTCGTTCTAGAAGGTACCAAACGACCAAAATTACTTGTTTGATTGTCAGCTAGAATTAATAAAAAACCGGCCAAGTGCGTGTCGGACCACGCACAATGAAGGGTTCCGTAGTTAGGATGAATTAATCCTAAAAACAAACTTAACATTGTAGTTGAAAAACATGCTCTCCCATGCATCGATATACGTTACGGTCAATTCTTCAACTGCAAATTTAAGTTGGTGGACTATTACTCGTTAACTTGTAAACCCTACTTAGCTGTGATAGTTTTCCTTTTAATTTCGTTAATATACTACTGCCATGAATTTTATCACATATCCAAAACCAACCATTTAGCTGGCAGGGAGGGCACTTGACTCTAACAAAAAATAGCACTTTAAAGCTTATTATTACGCAAACGGGTCTCAGAATTGAAAAATGGCTTTCACAGACCGACAATATTTTTAAACGGCCTATCCAACAATACCCCACACTATGTATTAGATGAGAAAAAAAAATATCATCCCCGTTTTACGTGCAAGGGAGGTAGGTACCCTAAAAAAAATGTTTTTCATGGTTTTATTTTACGACTTTTTTGGCGTGATGAATATGTACACCCTCGCCAAATTACAGCTTTCTAGAACTAAGCGTCTCCAAGCTAAGCCGGGGACGGACGGACGGACAGACGGACATAGCAAAACTATAAGGGTTCCTTGTTTACTACGGAACCCTAAAAACGGCTTACATGTGAACCCAGCATTACAACACTAGTTATGTGTGGACCTGGCCTAATCAAGAAACCTATAAAGTTTAGAAAATAAAACACAGACAGGTGGCAATTTATATGAAATATGTCAGTCACAAAAATGCTAAGATTGTTTACATTATGAAAATTATTACTATAAAATACAGTATTTTTATGCAAAAACAATTAAAAGTGACTAAAAGGTTGTGTTTTTGAGCGTTAATAGTGTTCCAGGAGTAATTTGTAAAGGGGATGATAATATATATGTAAGAATTCATGTTTGAAAACAAAGAATAGATTTAACAAGAACTGATGGACACAGAGTCCTTTATAAGGTAAATATAATAAAGACGTGGCTTTCAATAGCAAAACACCATATCGTACACAAGAAAAGATGTCCCTTTGGTTCCCAGCACGGCTATAGTCTCGTTTAAACAACGCGGAGGGCGAGTGGCTAGCCATACTCAAGCAATTAAAGCCCAGCCATTTTTATTAAGTGACTGGGAATTATATTATTCTTTGCTGTTTTAAATAGATACTCACTTTAGGGCTCCCAGCAGACAGGCGCGATGCGAAACTAGTAGCACAATTACTATAAAAACTTCATGGAAAGTGTCGCGGCCGCGTTATCGTGCCAGCCTACACGAGCCTTTACTGAAACTTTCTGAATTGTTGTGGTGTTCTCTTAAATGTTGCGGCAGAAAATTGTACACTAAGAATTTGATCCACTTCTTGAAAATTATTTTAATCTTCCGTCCAATGTCTTCCTTCCTGAAACAAAATCAACACGTTATTATCATACTTAAGTCATCCATATAGTAATAAGACTACGCAGTGAGATCGTTTGAATAAAAAAATTGCCTATATCAAACTAATTCGTGTTCAGGTCAGCTCATTTAGGTATATTATTATTACTTTTCACAATACAAAGTATATGGTCTGCGAGCTAATTACGTAACACACTATCAGTAGGAATCTGTTTCAATTTGACAGTTCAACAACATTCATTGCGTTATTTACGTTGTTGAGCAGACTTTTTCTTCTAACATATGAAGCAATGGATTAGCAATATACTTCAAAATCATTCAGATTGTGATTCAAACTGTGTTAGGGTGCTGGATCTACAAGAGAGGTTTTAATCGACAAGTTGACCTTTGGTCAAAGCCAGTAAGTATCCTTCCGATCTTGAAGTGGACAAAGCACGTCTTCCTTTTTCATGTATCTCTGTTAGCCGCCATCTCGTAATCATCCCCCATTGAGCCATACCACCTTTCACACAAGCCATCCATCGTTTCTTTGGTGTTCAACCGCGACATGTCCCTAATTCCTCCGCATCACACGCCCATAACTTGACAACCGGTTTTCATGGCCAACGCCGGCAGTTAGTGTTTAGAACAGAGACTTGAAAATTTTCTTAAAAACTTTTTACAAAAAAAAAAAACAACCGACTTAGGACCGACACTAGAAAAATAACTTTACTTTCGTAGTTTTTTGGTTTGTATTTTTCACTTTGTAGTGTTTTTTTTTTGAAGTCTGTCGTTTTTTTTTTTAATCGTTTTTTTTGTATCGTTTTTTATTTTTAGTGGGTTAGTTTGTAATTTATCTAAGTTACAATAGCCTATTGTTAACTGCTCGTCACCTTTATCAAAATATTGCTTTTCCTGATGCAGGGACGTTAATTGTTGAGGAGTTCTCCTGGTGAGAACCAAGAGAACTGCCACTCGCCATATGTATTGTGACGAGCATAAATTGCTTAGCAACCATATTAACGCTGGTAGCACACCTCCACCGAGAAACCATAGCAGCGAAACCGCGTCATGTTCCGCTACTCGCATCCAATTCGAGTAGCGGAACATGACGCGAATCAGTACAATTGAACTACTGCGGTTTCGCTGCTATGTTTTCGCGGCGGAGGTGTGCTATCAGCGTAAAGTACCTAATCGAATCGCAACATTCGAAACGCTTTAAATACTTATTATTAAGTAGTTCCGGTAGCCATCTGTGGTCTTCATCATCAGATCCACTTCACCAAATGCTGCTTTCCAAGAGCAAATGCTCGAGTTACTATAAAAAAAAAAACCTAAATCGCTATAGGTGTGCGTATAAAATTTGAGGATTTTACTCTATTTCCATGGGATCAGATTCTGATTTGGTGGCAATTCGGAAGCATGCCGTTTAAAAAAAAAAAAAAAAACACGGTCCACACAATTGTCGGAGCAATCAGTGAACATACACGCGGACATAACCTCCTCCTTTTTGGAAGTGGGTTAAAAATAGTAAAGCATTCATCAAACAAACAATCAATTAAGGTCTCCAAATCGACAATGGAAACCAAATTTGAGCGTTATTGAAGAGTCGAGTAACTTAAATCCTTGTCTTCGTGGCGGATGTAAAACTAGGAGCTGTGATAAAATACACTCCCGGACACCTGAATCGAGCCACCCTGCGTATTTTTGTTTAAAGGTCTGTATTTTTAAATAACACGGTACAAAGAAAAATTGGATTTGAAGCCAGTCACTCACTATCATTTCGCTTTGTCATTGTTCCAAATTTGAAATCGGAATACTAAAAAATAAACAGTTTTATTGCAATAAGTTTAAAGTCGTCTTTTCGCGTTACTGAGGGGCAAAATTAACGTGAAATTTTTGAAGAAAACGTTTACTTAGTAACATGTGTTACCTCCGAGAGCATTTACGACGACCGTCATGCGGTTCGGCATGGAATTAATTAATGCCACTATGACGTGCAGTAGAATGTTCTCAGATGCTTCCAAAGTTGCAGTTTTCAGCTCCTGCAAAGTTTTTAGAGCTGGTTGGTTAACTCGAACACGCCTCTTCATTCTCTCTCTTCTCCATAAGTGCTGGTCATTTCATCATTGCTGGTATTCTCGGAACTAGTCTGGCAGTGTGCGCCCTTGCATCATGCATAAAAATGAAATCCTGGCCCACAAACCCAGATATATGGCATCAAATGGGCCTATAGGCATTGACGGATGTATTTGTCGCTATTTAGTGGTGGCAATCGTGGACCCGTCACAACCTCAAGGCCAGTTTTTCCTTCGCTCTAGACTGTCCATGACCAACCGCCATAACTCACCTTCTCTTCAATACAACATTGCTGAAAACGTTCGGGCTGTCTTCGGTAGACTTTCCTACGTCCATCATTGCCATTCAGCATAATCTTGGTGTCATCCGTAAAAAGAACCTGGCACCAAATGTTCGCGTGCAAACTGTAGGTGCGCCATTCTGTGAGCGCGTGGCATTTTAGGTTTAAGAACAACTTTATTTCTCATAAGAATTGCATACATAATTCACTGAGAAACAATATCTAAAACTAAGGGGACATTTTGGGACCATTGGCTGGCTTATGAGGTTTCAGGCCACGTTCTTCGAGTCTCCTTCTAACAGTTCGAGCGCAAACAGTCAGTCCGTGAACGTCTTGAAGGTGTTCCTGAACGTCAGAATAAAAATAAACTCTTTATGCAAAAACAAATAACGAAATAACTATTGACTTATAGGTGCTCTAATCAAAGCTTGTTGCTTCTACCCAAACTCCGCGACCAAACTCCGGTTTTCTTCTCTTTTTCTTTTCAAATTAGTGTATTCAAATTTGGAACAATGGTGATACCGAAATAATGGCCAGTATGTCAGCTTCAAAACTGCATAAATACTTTTTCTCTGACTTAAAAGAATTGGAACAATAGTTGTACCGAAATAATGGCCAGTATGTAAGCTTCAAAACCGCATTAAAACTTTTCTCTGACTTATAAGAATGAAAGGTTTTGATGTTTTAGGCCTTTATTCATAAAAATGCACAGTGGCTTGATTTCGTAGTCCGGGAGTGTAAAAGCACCTGGTTACTTGTGGCAATTGTCATTACACTATGACCACTGCCTCATTTGTCATTTCTTAACATAATATCGAGGTCACAACCTTACAAGACGCTTCACTATCGTTATAACTCTTGTGTACTTTTAATTTGTTGATACTTACCACGCCACGGTACGCCGTTGGTCACCGAGTTAAAAACCGTTAAGTCTGAGAAGCCGACGCGGCAATGAATATGTAGTATCATTAGAACAATTTACTCGGTTCGTTCGCATACTTTTGTCACTCATAAACATAACATATATGAATCCCCTTTATTCCAATGAATCATCCCGCTGAGTTTATTCTGTCAGGGAAGCAGGCTTAAGCTCAAATTTGAAGATGCTCTAGAATTTGTCGGGACCTACCATTTTTTTTTTGGATTCTGTTTTATGCCCTTGTTTACCATCGTACTCAAAAAATTGTCACATAAACATTACAGCACCCGATCTTCCATATGTATGCTCTTAACGTAACGAAGTCCAAGTTAAAATGATCACGTCTACGAAGATGAATATCCATCGTTGCACAACGTCGCATAAAATATGAAAATAGTTGCGTATTTTATTATAATATATTTAGTAAATTCTTTGAACTTAATTGCAATACTATATTGAATTTCGAACACAACAAATGCTAATGCTGATTCTCAGTCGAAGCTGACGAAGTAAGGAACCCAAGATAAATATCGATCGGAAGCGTGTGAATAGAATGCCAGAAACCTACCTAATACACAAAGGTACCTTCACTCTAAAGTCCTTTGCATCCCTCACAGGAGCCAATTTCTTTCATTCCGTACTGGATCACTTTCGGCGGATGGTTATCTTAACCTCTTTGTTCCGTATTGCTTGGTTCTGTAAGGTTCCAAGTACGCGCGTCTAGTTGGCTACCTAGAACCTTGTTAAAGTGAGCCGACATCGTGTCATTAGAGGGCGTGAATATTTAAGTAGAGATGGCGGGAGCGGCCCGCGGTTTACTCCCATTCCCGCTTGGGTTATAGGACGGTTGGGATTACCTTCTCATTGAATTAATTCGGTTTGCTGATGAAAAAGGCGCCACCAAGTTCCATTTTAGTAGAATGGATGAATCGTAAGCGTGTACAGGTAGCGAATTCGAACTCCTGACAATTCACAATTTTTTCACCTATTTTCATACAAAGTAATTAGCAGCTGCCGTTCGTTCTGATATTATCACTAATTAGTTTAGTTAAATACTAAAAGGTTTTACTAGCTGCATCTGTAGAAAAAACTATATAATATATAAAAAACAAACAAACAACAACACAGACACAGTTTTCTGTACAAAAACATATTTACAATTTATTGCAATCAGTACAAAGAACATCATTTGCTGTCATCTTCTGCATTCCGTGGCCTAATTTCAAAGGCCTTTGTTTAGCACTTCTCCGAAATTTACTTTTCCTTCATTCAAAAACACTTAAGGACCACTGGCTGAGATCATAAGTAAATGTACTATGTTTTAGATTTCTTCTATAAAAAGCTCAAACTTTAAAAATAACTATTGACCTCCCGTGACTGCGATCCAGTGAAAATTAAATATTTCAGATAGGTTAATTCTATAACTAATTATTTAGGCAGGTTCTACGTTAAGATATGATAGAATTGTTCTGAAAAGTAACGGCGGCTTTTAGAATCCTTGTGAAAAATCGTCAAGACCGTATGTAAGCCAAACAACAACAACATTATTCCCTCTCAAAGTTAGTAAACACTAGGTATAAATTATACAGAAACCATTATGCTACTATAGTGTAAATCGAGGTGGACGGTGGACCAATATTGTTACACAATAAAGCTTCGTCTACTGCCTAGTGCACAACTGTTTACCCATATTGGCCATATTGGTTAAATGATGCGGCAATAACGCCCTCGTAAACCTCGAGACGCATCGCAAACTGTTCCCTACCACCGGACACAGCTAACTTGCTTCATTATTATTATCTTTATTAATTGCTGCGTGTTAATTGCTAATTATTTAATAACGTAAACTTGGATTAGACGTTTTACCATATACGGATATCGCACACTGCCTTGGAACCAAGCTAAGAGCAGTATAGTCATAACTTAACGTGACCGTGAACGTGGTTCTACTAAACCAACATGTTCAGGAGAAAAGCCCTTCGCTCTGTTTGTACGGTTATGATACTTAGATTTTTCCTCTTCGCCCGCCGTGTTGGGTTTGTTTTAAATGTCGCTACATTTCGCTGGCGGAATCTCGCCCGATTCTATTGTTCACGCGCTTTGCGTTACGCAATCAAGAGGGGTCATTCAGTCCGCGCCCAAAAGTCGCACCCGCGAAGTGGAGAACAGTCATATCCTATCGATTTGTTAAGATGGCGTGCGCGGGAGGGTTACGGGGGGAGCATGAGGGTGACGCGGGGTGGCAAGGGTGGGCGCAGCCTCCGCGCGGCGCAGCGTGCAGCCTCGCTTGCACCTGCCCTGCCGTAACCACGACACACTAGCGACATCGCGCAGCACGACGTATGTGAGACGCCTGTACACTGCCCACCACGTGACGTGACATAAGCGCGACGCTTTTACAAGCGGCACCTTGTCAATCCGCTAAACCGCCTGAAACTGGTATCTTGAATGTTGACGCCTCTACAAGCACAATGTTTCGACAGCGTAGTTTTAATTCTAAATAGTAGCACCAAACACCTCGTTAACTTCAAATTCCTACTAACTTACTGCACTTAAAAATAAATGAGCTGAAAAATCACGAACTTAACACAACACAACGCAGGGTCATGCCAAAATTGACATATTTAATAAACTTACTCAGGAGTCGAGGTCGATGTATAAACTGTCACTCATCAATATAGTTGATATTTAATATTAATACACGAGGTCCATTTAACTACGACGTGCTAGTTGTCGTAGGTCGTGGAAATATTAAAGTAGTCGACAGTGTACGCGCACCTTTACCCGGGATCTCGCGCCCTCGACGACCGCGGCGTGGCGTCCCGGTCTCCGGTGGCCGACGTTCTGGCCGTCAAGGTCGCAGACGAGACCTGGCACACTGTTACACATTCTAACTATACACATTCAATTGACCATTATGTATATAGACCCCTTTTTTACCTCATTATTCATCGAACTTTTATGAGCTTATTCATACTGTACGCTTGAATAAGCAGTTAACGTTACAACTTTCACTTCGAAAATTAATATTGAAAATTTTAATTTTAATCTACTATACACAAAACCACTAATACGAGTTTAAAAACGAGTTTTTTTACTCGATTGAAGAATACGATCAATGCGCGGTCGAATTTTTGAATACTTATTAATGTAAACTAAAACTTCACAGACATTATTGGCGTGAATTTTAAGGTCAGCATTTCGTCAAAGCAGCCGTCAGTGTCGGTAGATATGACAACTAATTGTCGATTCGAGCTTTTAGTGCCATACATGTTACTACATAATTATAACATTTACACATCTGTAAAAGTGCCCTGTGGTAAAGGCGTTTTCTCTGCCACTTTGAAAACAGACTTAGCTTACACACATTGCTGTCTCGATAAAAAGAAAATCGAGAAAAATACCAATCAACTGTTTACCCCGAGGCCTTACATAATTTTTTTGTGGCTACCGCGTTTCTGTAGTGCTACGAATGTGTTCGCGGAAGCAAGGGTTGATGGCTTCCACGCCATCAGACGTAAAAGAACTCCTTCATTATTGAGCAGGTTATGCGGTAGTTCTAACAGCATTCTTGCAGTTTATTGCGGAGAAATTAGATTCCCCAATTATGAAGGCCTTCATCCGGGTTTTGATCGAATAAACTCTTAGTAGGATATTCGATCGAAGCCAAAATTAATCGTCCTACTTGCATTTTTCAATTTATCATTTTCTATTTAAGCTCAATTTCTTATTAACATGGTGGATTTTTGAGATAGGGCAGCTGCTACCTTAACCGTTGTAACTACAGGAAAACGGTCCTATAGACTGTCTTTAACTTTTTGAGAAATTTTGATATGCATTCACAGATTTTGAAAAAAAATTACAGTCAGCAGGAAAATGGGCACTTCACAAAAACTTTTTTTTATGCCAATCGATCCTGTTTCTTATAAGGATCAAAAACCTCTATTGGACCAATTGAGGTTTGAGTACTAAAAAAGTCATAAATCGCAAAAAAAAAAAAAACTGCCCTTACCGCCCCCCATCTCAAAAATCCACCCTGTATGTCTGAAATAAAGAATTTGTTTTGATTAACTTAGAGAAAAAATATTTGAGCTCAATGGTGCTTGAAGTAGACATAAACGTGGTCATCGTTACAGATTACGCAAATCGCTACAATCACAAATGCATGAAAATGTGAATGTGCTTTTTTGTATGCCTTGCTGAAAGGCAGCACGATGCATTATAATGAGGTTCATGATGCGGCATGGAACATACTTGAATTCCGACGTTTCTCAAACAACACATATCTGATCAGTTATATGCTGTAAACAAATCTCATATCGACTGTTGAAATTTGTTAAAAGAAAGACATATCACTTGACATTAAATTAAGTTTGAGAAACTAAACATTTCAAAAGTTTGCTAAAGAAGGAGTGGTGTCTCCTGACTCCTGAGATGCTGTCTGTTGCTGCATAGTTGCAGGAAGTTCTAAAAGTTTATTGAGAACCTCGAACAAGGTATCCTTTTTGTACCCAGGAGCTAAGTACCCTGAAAATATTGTTGTTAAGTATACTCGCTGTTCAGTCCTTGGAGAAGGTGAGACATTGGCACAATAGGAACAAAAACAGGTAAAACATTACCAGGATCAAGGCCATGATTAAAATGTATTTATTTATCTTTTAAATATTGTACTTAGTAACTCGCTCCTCGTGGCAGAAATTAACACTGCGCTATTATATCATTTACCTTATGATGATATGGCGGTAGAAACTTTGCGTTTTTGTATTAAATGGCCGGACTAACTTGATGCATGACTTGTTGTCATTCATGTTGATAATCTCCTGATGATCCAGTTCTTGGTCATAAGTTTCACTTTTCTTTCGTTAACACACTGATGAAGAAAACCTAGATCAGAAAATAGGTGTGGAAAACAATGCGTAATAGAATGTAATGTAAGAGCCATAGGTAATCGATCGTGGAATCAATAAGTAATAGCAATAATAAAAACGGTGTCGTGAGGCTCTTCATTAATTTATTATTGTTCTACATTTCTTGTAGTACAGGACTGACTAATCAATTAAACAAGCGCCCTTTTCTTTAGAGTCTTTACGGATATAAGTATTGTTTTGAAGATTAAAAAATCAACTTTTTGGTGTTAGCTTTTACTAAGAACTTTTATCTGAACACCCGAATTAAAAAAAAACATTGTATTAACTCTATGTTTGTGTTACAGTGGCCCAGTCGGAAGACTCACCAATCGCGATGAAACTCAAGAAAATATGCCTTAAGACGCCGGTCGGCGAGGAGCAAGCAGCACAAGCAGTCCTCGATCCTGCGCTAGGTGAGTCTAAACTTACGTTTCCAGATGTAACTTGGCACGCCAGTGTGTGTCGGTCAAGCCAGGCCAACGTTACTCGATAGATTTTTGTTACAGACTTCTGCCTTTCTATATAATATCATATAGAGTAGAGATGGACTAAACATATTTGAAGATAGTTTCTAGTAAAGCGATTTAAAAATAGAATAGAGCTTCAGACGCTCGGGCAGGGGGTTGTAGAAAGTTCACGAACTTTGAACCTTTGACACTGTTCTGGTTTAAGGTTCAATGGCTAAAGCGAAAGTATATTATAACGGATTTTCTTGTGTCTTAACATTAGTTTTAACACTTTTTACTTAATTGTCTGTGACTAGCGTGTAATATACCTGGTTTATATAATATGTATATTATAACAACTACTTTAGACCAACTTCAGGTTGTACAGTCAGATCCATACGAATCACTGTGGTTCTGAGTTCGCCATAAGTAAAATTAATTGCAGCTGATGATTAAAGTATGTGCTCTAAATAATAAAGTCCTTGTTCATGTATAATGGCTCCATACATGGATTGGGCCAACGTGTCGCAGACCGTCCCGTTGATTGAATTGTGCTTTTATTTCCCATCACGCCACGCATCGAGGCTATGATGTCATCGATTTAATTGCGGCGGCCACTTCATTACCTACCTATAAAAGCGACATTTATTTCAGTCTTCATCGAAATAAGCTTCGACGAGTCCGACATGGTCGATCGATCTGTGGAAACTTTACAGCGTCGTTATCTTTTATGCAGCGTTTTGATTTAATTTCCTTTTCAATGTCAAGTTTCGTTTTTACCGAGGATCCTCGCCACTATTTCCTTTACTGCCGTTTTATATCTTTCGAGTGTACTCCACCACTGCGACCGACCAGAGTTCAGTATGCGTGACGGGTTACATCACATTTCTCTGTATACACCGGCCGCGTATGTGGTATATGAAGCGTTGTATATGTGTAGGTACAGGGTAGACATTCGTGCACAGGTCGTTAATGGTACAACGTGGATCTGTTGTGTGGTACGCGGGTGGAATAACCTATAATTAGATGCGCGTACACCAATCCTCAGCCGTGGAACTCGTAGATGTGTCGTTTACGCTACATCCGTTGGATGTATTTGATGCAGGAACGCTGTCGAATTTGCGCATACTGTACAACATCCAGCTTTTGCGCTAAATGCAACATCATATTTATTTTTTGTCTTTAGAAAGTTTGTCATATTGTGTTAGTTAGGAACTGGACCGCCTTAGCTTTAGATAGAACTTCGTGAGTTCGTGACCTAAAAAGCGACGCATCCATATTTGTATTTGTTTATATTGTTGAGAATTTTGCTCTTTGCCCGCATTTTCTCAGTTGTTTACATAATAGGTCAACACATTACTAGCCACGTGCTTCGGCTTATTAAAGTTCTTGGCTATACTTGGAAAATCTTGGTTTAAACTTGACATCGTAACTAGTAAGGACTTTCTTCGCTAGCAACAGATGGTACATTTTATGAAGTTTTACTTACTTATTCTATAGTCATTATTTGTAAACATATTATATTGCTATAAACTTCCTGCATTGAAAATCATATTAATTTTTAACCGACTTCCAAAAAGGAGGAGGTTAATGTTCCGCTGTACGTTTGTTTGTTTTTTTTTTTTTTATGTATGTTCACCGATTACTCCGTCAATTGTGGACCGATTTTGAAAATTCTTTTTTTGTTTGGAAGGGTATGCTCCCGAGGTGGTTCCATTGCCACCAAATCAGAATCTGATGATGGGATCCATGGAAATCGAGGGAAATCCTCAAATTTTATAGGCATACCTATAGCTATTTGAGTATTTTTTATAGTAACTCGTCCATTTGCTCTCGGAAAGCATCATTTGGTGAAGTGGAACTGATGATGAAGACCACAGATGGCCACCGGGACTACTTATAATAAGTATTTCACCGTTGCGATTCGACTAGGCACTTTAATATGGTTGATAAGCAATTTATGCTCGTCAAAATGCATATGGTAAAGTCAACATCAGTTCTCCTGGTTCTTACCAGGAGAACTCCTCAACAATTAACGCCCCTGCATCGGGAATACCAATATTTTGTAAAAGATGATGAGCATTTGACATTAGGCTATTGTTAATTAGATAAATTACAAACTGACCCACTAAAAAGTGAAAAATAAAAACTTTTTACAAAAAATAAATCAACCGACTTCCAAAAGAAACACTACAAAGTGAAAAATAACTTTAATTTCGGAAGTCTGTGGCAAAAAACTAAAATACAGATCCAAAGACACCGACTTCCGAAATTAAAGTTATTTTTCACTTTGTAGTGTTTTTTTTGGAAGTCGGTTGATTTTTTTTTTTGTTAAAAGTTTTTATTTTATTAATAGTAATTTATGCCCGCGCAGATCAGATGATTTTCTCTTATAAAAATGTAAGTACCATACATACACTAGAACGCTATCATGAGTATAGAACCTTAACTCACACATGGCTTATTTTACCTAGCTCGTGTACAAATTGCAGCCGTACAAAGTGGGGAGTTGGGGGGTGGGTCTCGCGTATCGGGCGGCGTGATAAGTGACGACTATCCGTCAATGTGTTGCATAGGAGAACGTATGTGAGGTGGTGGTGTATCGGACAATAGGAGCTCGTCGGTGCAGTTTCGGCGGCGGAACGCGGGGTCGGCACGGGTGGTGGTGGCGGCGGCGTGTTTCTCCGGCGTGCGTGGCACTGCAGTTCTCCTCCACGGCCGGTAATTTGATTGGGCCCGAGCTGTCACCTATGCGCCGCAGTCGCCCGGCCGTCGCTCGCCGGCTATCGATTAGAGCCCCCGCCCCCTGCCCCCGCGCTGCCCGCGAACCGGATCTCGTCACGCCGCCATTGTATACCCGCGACGCTTAAACGCATTCGTTTCTCCCGATGCGAAAACGACGCATTCCTTCCGCGCGCCCTCCCGCCCCGCACCGGCCGGCCGCGCGCCACACCGCGCGGCGCCACACAGGACCGACCGACCCTCTCATTACACTCTTACCACATTACCACTCCAAGCCTCACGCCACCGCGCCGCCGACCGCGACTAGCGTCATCGGCGGACGGCAAGTGACAATTGACGTAATAATATAAAACAAACATATCAAAAACTTCACCCTAAATCCCGCTTGTATTCTCCAAATAAAATTGGCAGAAACTGAATTTTGCAGCTCAATGAGAATGGGGCCCGAAAGCTTTAAAAGTTTACGTATGACGTAAAATACACACCACTTCTACGCTCTTAGAACTGTTAGAACAAGGTTCAGAATTGTACAAATTCAACGGTTTCAAGTAAGCCTGACCATAATTTTGGATGAATAGTATTACAAATATGAAGTTGTAAGTAAAATTGCAACACTATCAACTTGTTGCTTTTACCGTACTTATAGTATGGAGCCTACTACGAGTAAATGACGTTGCATCAACGCTGCGCTCGCGCAGATCAACGTACTTACATTGTTGTGCAATTCAGTATTAGGTCCACTTGCACTGGCGCTTTACTTAAACTGGTTTGCATGCGGAATATCCTTAAAATTTGGGTTATATCTGCAATACTGGCTAATCGATACAAGTAATCTCAGGTCCTTAGGCGGTGCGCAAAGATTTAACATGGCAGTTCTGGTAGCCAATAGCCAAATACTGTTGAGTTTTGAGTTGGTGACATCAGACTAGAAAACCAGCATACGAGTCAACAAGTAACCTGTTGCTACAACGTAGTTGACTGAAATGAATTGAACGGGCATGATTTGCTACTGATTATCTAGGAATCATCATATCCGACTACTGACAGTCGTAATCTAAGACTGTCTAACGTTCAATATACTTAAACAATTACGCAAAACTATTTTGTTTCCAAAATACTGAACAATAAATGGTCTTATTTCAATGGTTCCGTTGATAATGTATAAGGTCTTGTAAAGAAAAATTTTACATACTGAAGTCAGTCTATTAAGGCCGCGTTCGCATCAATCTTATAGTCAGCCACCGATTGTGAGCAGGCTTACTAATTAAGCGTATTACCTTGTGTTGTTTTCGGTTTGGTGTGAACGAAAAGATGGAATTATATCGAGCCTAATAAGGAAGAACATCGTAAGCGACATAAATTAAAATTTACAAGAGAGGTATTTTATTGATAATTTTATTTATAATATTTAATTATTTTTTGATAAAGTGAAACTCCAACATTATGTCGCTTACGATGTTCTTCCACATCAGGCTGGATATGTGTGGAAAAGCAGTAAACTGCGTAATGCACGCTCACAGTCGGCGGCTTACAATAAGTTTAGTGTGAACCAGACCTAAAGCATGAAAAAAAAACAACCAACTTCCAAAAAAACACTACAAAGTGAAAAATAACTTTAATTTTGGAAATCAGAAAAACTAAAATAAAGTTAGCGATGAGACAACTGTCACTTACGGGGTTCCACAAGGGAGCATCTTGGGCCCCACGCTGTTTCAGATTTACGTCAATGAACTGTGTAAGATGCAACTGCCAAACTGCAAGATATATGCCTATGCGGATGACACAGCGTTTTTAGTCAATGGACCCACATAGGATGTTGTTAAAACAAAAGCGGAGGCAGCTCGGTCTGTAATAATGCAATGGCTTAACTCAAATTTACTCACTCTGAACTTGCATAAAACTAATTACATTTCATTTGCAATCCGTCGCGTCGTAACACTACACTGCCTCAAGACTTCTCTATAACAGCTCACTCTTGCCTGAACTCAGCCGAACCCTGTGACTGTCCCACACTCATCAGAACCGATAGTGTGAAATATTTGGGTGTACTAATAGATGATGGGCTAAAATGGGATAAGCAGATTGATGCCCTCACCACCAGAACTCTACGACTCATACACATCTTCAAATTGCTCAGGGAGTCAGCTAATGCGGATACGCTTAAGACGGTCTACTACGCTCTGTGTCAATCGGCTTTTGGGTATTGTATTACTGCTTGGGGTGGTGCATGGAAAACTAACTTTCTTAGAGTAGAGAGAGCGCAAAGAGCAATTCTCAAAGTAATGTCGCGTAAGCCCTTTTTTTTTTTTTTTTTTCACGCTGAGAAATGCATTACGCATGCCCGCTCGTGGGGGACGAGTCGGGGTATGTGGGACTCCTGTCACTACAGTATACCCACTAAAACTCAGCGGTGTTCCCACATCGCCGTGTTGGGAGGGCCATGGGATAACGGCTCAGCCTTTTCTTCCACAACCCTCCTGGCGCATGCCCGCCTAGCTGGCGGGCCCCTCATGCCCCCCCGTTACTGGGGGGCTACGGGAATGGCCGGGAACACCTGGCCATTCCCGTCCGACACTGGTGGAGGCCTGTGCAATACAGGTAAGGGTGCCCCCGCACCCGTTGCCTGCTGGCCTCCACCTGGGAGGAGTCGGAGATGACGTTCAAACTGACGTCTTCTTCGACCCCTCCTCCACCCTAACCTAACTTAACCTAACCTAACCCAACAACGGATATCTACTCCGACTGTATGGTTCTAACGGTCCGGCAGCTCTTTGTGCTACGATCGGTCCTAAGGAAACATGCCTGCCTATCACCCTATGATTGCAATAAACGAACACTTCGTCTCCCACGTATTCAGCACAAAACAACCAGTTTTGCTAAACACCAATACTACATCCTAAGCACTCACTTATACCAAAAACTCCACCAAGTGCCGGGTATCATAGACCTAAATACACAAATGGTAAAATCAAAACTAACAGAGTGGCTTCTAAAAAAGGACTATGCTTTTACGGAGTCCTTACTCTTCTTCATCGCCTAATGTCCATTTATACTTTACACGCACTACGCTCACACTTACACAACAAAAATACATTCACTCAACAAACATAACCCTCACAACACATTCATAATTATAATCATAAACACTTACACACATACAACACACTCACGCAGACACAACCTACACTTCCTTAATACATAACAACTGCCCATCACTCATCAACTTTATCATTTTATCAGTATTATCAATTAAGCTTATTTTTTTATTATTATTAGTTTTTATTACTAGACTTTTTTTCTGTTTACTTGAAATACTAAAATTTAATTGTAAAGGATGAATCGACACACATCTATTTTTGTCATTAACTATGTTTAAGACCCTCATGGCGGATCACTGTCTCATAAGATACAGGTTTACCTAGTTTAAGAGGAAGGGTTATATACTTGAGTACAGATATTACCATAGAACCAGATGTATACAATGTACACTATTTTATAATTAAACACGTAGGTTCCTATCTGTTTTTTATGGCAAATACACTTGGTACTGGTAGTGTATTTTTGGAAGTCTGTTGTTTTTTTTTTTTTGAAAAAGTGTGTCAGTTTGTAATTTATTTAATTTACAATAGCCTAATGTCATCTGCTCATCACCTTTACCAAATTATTGCTTTTGCTGATGCAGGGACGTTAATTGTTGAGGAGTTCTCGTGGTGAGAACCAAGAGAACTGCCACTCACCTTATGTATTGTGACGAACATAAATTGCTTAGCAAACATATTAAAGTACCTAATCGAATCGCAACCCTTTAAATACTTATTATTAAGTAGTTCCGGTGGCCATCTGTGGTCTTCATCATCAGTTCCACTTCACCAAATGGTGCTTTCCAAGAGCAAATGCACGAGTTACTATAAAAAATACCCGTATCGCTATAGGTGTACCTATAAAATTTGAGGATTTCCATGAGATCTCCTCATCAGATTCTGACTTGGTGATAATAGGACCACCTCGGGAGCTTACCCTTTGAAAAAAGAACTTTCAAAATCAGTCCAAAATTGACGGAGCAATCGGTCAAACATAACCTCCTCCTTTTTGGAAGTCGGTTAAAAACGGCGGGGTAATTGCCTAACCCATTTACAGCTGCAATGGGTGTCAGTTTGAATTTTGACAATTCAACTACGTTCATTGCGTTATTTACGTTGTATAGCAGACAAATATTTCGAACTTCGAAGGAATGGATTAGCAATATCCTTCAAAATCATTCACATTTTGGTTGTAAGTGTGTAACGCAATAGGGGTGCTGCTTTTTTTAAAGGCTCGAATAGACTGGTGTGATATCGCGAGTGCGACAGACCGCCACAAAGAAATTGTGCTACTAAAGTCGCGTCGCGTCCGCGATATCGCGCCAGTCTGCATAAGCCTTCACACGTGCAGTTTCCCGTAGACATCTGTAAGTTTCAAGCACTTGAGTCGTTTTGAGGTTTGCGAGATTTTTTTTCGAAGTATTTTGTTTGGACTGCTTGCCCATGTTTGTTCAGTCGATATTCTTATCACGATGGCATCCGGGCTTAGATAAATGTGCTTTAACACAAGCATAATTTATCTAGAAGGATCTGCAACACTTATAAAGCAATGATAGACTAAATCATACACCACAGCAAGCTATCAGCACATTCACCATTCATAAGTCTGCATGTGTATTTGAAATCAGAGGTAACGGTTATTTGTAATTCAGGCTAGCTCATTTAGATTCCGTAAACCCGGACTAGTTGAATGAAAAACATAACAGATCAGACATCCCGTGAACCGTATAAATAAATCATAAAACAAAGGTAGTTGGAATCAACACAATGTCCAACGGCCACGAGACCAAATACTCGTATATTTATGCAATATTCATTGGTAACATTTCCAACGCTCCGCGGTACAAACATTTGCCAAGTTTTTGCATTTAGGATTCAGCGATACACTCATTACAGAGAAACTGGTGACGGTCCCGAATAACGGTACTTATCTATTCTTTAACAACTCGTACAACATATTCAGATATACATTATATGCATAGCGTCTCACTCGCCTTTAACGTTTTTACTAATCGCTGTTTTGAAAAACTGGTTTTTGACGGCTCACCAGTAACGTTCATACCTTGGATTAGCGTTGTTTCTATGCGGTTAAGAAGTGATAGAAACAGCTTCAGAGTAACTAAAATGTGTCTCATAGAATTTCAGCCCAAAAGGCTACTCTGTCCTGCTGCTGAGTAAAACTTGTGAGTCGCTGGTTTAAAATTTTTCCCGGATTTGTAAGCCTTCCATTATTCCGCACAAGTTTGCAAGAATCCTGGTGAGAAACCCTATACGATTTTTTTTTTATTGTGGTTGTTAGCAAAAGGTCGACATGTAATATTTTAACACTCTATTACTCGTTGCACGTGTTTCCGAGCAACAGTCTCACTAATGTTTGAGCCGGTCGGAGTTTTGCTCTAAAGAAAACTGGGGCGAAAATATAATTATGAATAATGCGTTGGTCGTACTCGTATCAAAACAACACATCATTTTAATATGCCTCGAAGAAAGTTACTGGCCGCATCTGACTTAATAACTTGGTTTAAGTCATTGATATACTAAAAAACCGGCCAAGTGCGAGTCGTACTCGCCCACGAAGAGTTCCGTACCATTATCTATAAAAACGGCAAAAAAGTCACGTTTGTTGTATGGGAGCCCCCCTTAAATATTTGTTTTATTTTAATTTAAACATTTATTTTTAAATTGAATATATATATTGCAAAATAAATCACTATATTTGATGGACCAAGTAAAATATTAACTATCCTTTTAAGTAAAACACAAAAATTAACAAAAAAATAAAAAAATTACAAAAAAAAAACAACTGACTTCCAAAATAATGGTTCACGGTTTATGCATAAGGTTTATGTTTATGAAATTAAATGGTTTCTTTTATTTTTAATTGAGAAATGAGTTGTTTTTTTAACAAAAATCTGATATTATTTCATCACTTTTTACAATAGTTGTAAAATGTCTCAATAAAAGCCCCGACTAACGTACCCTTTTTTTTAAATTATTCTCCATCGTATCAGCTTTTTAAAAGTAAAAATACCATGTTTATAACTCAATCACAACGTTTCCTATCAACTGTTAAGTGCCCGCCCACGAGCGATTTTCTCGGCGATTTTTGTCAGATATGGCTCGTGGGCGAGCACCCTTAAAGAAAGGCCTTGCACTCTACGTACTTATACGTCCGTATACTTTAGCAGGTAGAAAACATTTTATTTTTTATTCTTAGTTTCCCTCATTTCGATATGTGCACATTATGAAGACGCACACTAGAAGTGTACAGCTACAGAGACTAGAATAGAATACTCTTTATTATATACACCATAAAAATTACAGATATAAATGTTGAAATTTTACATAGGGTGACACAATGGGCGGTCTTATTGCTAAAAGCGATCTTTTACAGACAACCTTTGGATGGATTAAAGGGAGGAGTGACAATACTACAGGTAGTCAGTGGTGTACCATTTACATAAACAATAAATACAAACATACATACATACAGCAATACACTTATCTATATAAATATATATATGCAATAATAAACATGAAACAAGAGCAAGGAACTGTATTATGTAATGATGATGTTTAAGGAGTGAGGAAGTGTTTTTAACCGACTTCCAAAAAGGAGGAGGTTATATGTTCGGCTGTATGTTTTTTTTTTTTTTGTATGTTCACCGATTACTCCGTCAATTGTGGACGGATTTAGAAAATTCTTTTTTGTTTGGAAGGGTATGCTCCCGAGGTGGTCCCATTGCCACCAAATCAGAATCTGATGAGGGGATCCCATGGAAATCGAGGGAAATCCTCAAATTTTATAGGCATACCTATAGCGATTTGAGTATTTTTTATAGTAACTCGTGCATTTGCACTCGAAAAGCACCATTTGGTGAAGTGGAACTGATGATGAAGACCACAGATGGCCACCGGGACTACTTATAATAAGTATTTCACCGTTGCGATTCGATTAGGCACTTTAATATGGTTGATAAGCAATTTATGCTCGTCAAAATGCATATGGTAAAGTCACCATCAGTTCTCCTGGTTCTTACCAGGAGAACTCCGCAACAATTAACGCCCCTGCATCGGGAATACCAATATTTTGTAAAAGATGATGAGCATTTGACATTAGGCTATTGTTAATTAGATAAATTACAAACTGACCCGCTAAAAAGTGAAAAATAAAAACTTTTTACAAAAAAAAAATCAACCGACTTCCAAAAGAAACACTACAAAGTGAAAAATAACTTTAATTTCGGAAGTCTGTGGCAAAAAACTAAAATACAGATCCAAAGACACCGACTTCCGAAATTAAAGTTATTTTTCACTTTGTAGTGTTTTTTTTGGAAGTCGGTTGATTTTTTTTTTGTAAAAAGTTTTTTTTTACCTGAATTTTAAAAGTGGACAAAGATTGAGCACGCCTTATCGACACGAGCAAGGCATTCCATAACCGTACTGCTTGAACTGTAAAAGATTTGTTATAATAGCTGGTGGAATGCATCGGCCATCTCTAGTATCAAGTTTTCCTATGTCCTCGGACCAAACCTACTGCTACTGATAGTTTAGTATCATTATCAGTAGCAATAGGTTTCATTTGACAGTTCAACAACATTCATTGCGTTATTTACATAGCAGACAATTTTTTTTGAACATATGAAGCAATGTATTAGCATTATACTTCAAAATCATTTAGATTGTGATTGATAATATTGAAATATACAATTAATATACAATTTTGGAAACCACATAAGTATGGCTTATTGAGTTATTGGGATGTCATGCTGAAATATTTTCAGAACTACTTTGTTTACAATATTTGCCTAAATCATTATTTTGTATTGTGTTTGACGTATTAAGTTATATTTGTTATTTTATTTTTCATCATGAAACATACTTTCAATGTGTTTTCTTTACGTACCAAAATACGGAGGTCGACGACCTAGTTCGCTCACTTTCACATGACTAAAACTTGGTCTGCTCCATCCTAAGAGTCGTGTCCTTTGTAGTCAGGAATTAGAATTCATTACTAAACACGTTTATGTGTGGTAATGAACTTGTGTAACATATGCCGAACGTTTAGCTCATGCTTGTAGCTTTTGAGGAACAAGCCGGCCGGCGGCCTGTCCATTAGGCACTAGTTAAGTTTATGCTGGCTCCATGTTTCCGTTTAACAATAACTATTCGGGCCGCAATATTTAAACATGGCTTGAGGATCTGAAGGTTTTAACTTCTTCTGCTCTTTAAAATTAGATAAAGGTGGTTTCTAAATGTATAGTGATTCTGTGAAATCTTTATCATTTTGCTAATATGAGTAAGCACGGGTCATTGTGGGCATGAACTTCATACCTACTTTGTGACAGTAACAATCTCATCCTGTGCCCCACTAAGATAATGTCACATCATCGGTTCGTTATCACTACATTAGCAATTCCCTATTTATTCATTCTCAAATTTTTACTTGCGATACTGAATCAATGATATCTACTGTGTTTAGAAAACAACGAATTTTATTAGACCCCATCTCATGAAGCTGATTTCAACTCCCAGTTCCAATGAATTGATTCACGAATGCGATTGCAATTGCGTTAAAAGAAATTACTAATTCGTTTTAGAGAAACGTTACATTATTATATCCGATGTTTGGGAAACTAAACGTCATTGACCCCTGCGAAAGAGCACAGGCATTACGGTTTGGTGGTACCTAAATTCTGCCATCGCGGGCATGTCTGTTACTCTAAGGTAGAGCTCACCGCCTTCCGATTGAAATCATTTCAATTAAAAAACTCAATTTTATGCAAGACTAAAATCAATGTCGATGACTGCCGGTGGCTCCCTTGATATGTTCAGTATAGAGACAGTGCGACCGCATCTTACCGGCCGCCACTGTTGTCACTGCGGTGTTTCGCGGGCGGGCAGATTTATTTGGACGTACCCCCTTCGGGGGGCGCGGGGTCGGGCGTGCCACCCACCGCGCCACCTCCACACATTTGACTGGATCAATAAGTAAGCAAAGGATGCCCGAGCAGAAAAACCATACACCCGACCACCCCAAGGGGGCACACGTAACCGACACCCCCCCCCCCCCCCACTAGCGGGGGGAGGACTCCACAGATTGCCATTTTCTCTTTGCCTACGCTTTAATTAGTTGCGTAGTGACGCGTGTAGATCCATAATCCCGTGTTATTAAATTGCCAAACAGGTCCCGTCCACTCAATCAAACGTGGCAGACCACTGCGAGTACTTGATCCACAAGATTAGTTTGGTGGCGTAAAGTGGTAATCACATCGGACTACTGTCAGAAGATCATAAAAGCAAAAGAAAGCAATAAATCATCGCATACTATGGATACTTTTCACAATTTTCTATTGTTCCCCTCCCGGTAAAGTTGGTCTTGCGTTACATGTATTTATAGTTAACATTATTTTTGCCCACACTAAACAACATCCCAGTCTTCAATATTTCACTCGGAATGACACTGTGATACCAAGATTAGATAAGCCATAGATAATTCATGTGTTCCTGTACGCCGCGATACACCTGAAATACACTAACAAAGCTTTCTTTCTATGCATGTTTATGCTCCCTACTTTCCTTATACATATTCATAAACGAGGCTTCAAAAGCTGGACTTTTCGAAGCAACCTTTGTCGAAGTGTCTCCGGGGGAGCTAGTGACCCACGAATACTTTTGACCACGGTTCATGTTCATCTAAAATATGTATAACTTACCGTAGTGTGTATCAATATGTTACAACTAGCCCTTTTCACGAAGTCTACACTCAACACCCGAAAAAGGACCCACTTTTTAGCTAAAAGTACAAGTTTTACACGAGAAGTTGGGCTGGTTCTGACAACTCTATCTTGTCTCACAATTTAAAAACTTTTGATAAAAATTAGGTTACCGCAGTAATAAACTTGAACCTATAAACTGGGGGTCTACCCGTCTTTTTCGCCGTAGTCAGCGATAGCTAGCCGTAGTAAATAAACAACCGAACATTCGGCCGATACTTCGGATTTATGTTCGGAGTAGACCCCCTGGATTTCAGGTACAGCAGATTTTTATTTAAACTAGTGGTCGCCCACTGGTTGAAATTCGAACCCCTATACTTACAACCTATGTAGTACCTACTTAATAATTCCATGCTGTTAAAAAGTACTTACTAATTCCATGCTTTTAAAAGGTACATACTAATTCCATGGTCAAGCTGTCACCTATCTATCTTCAAGTCATGAGGCGCTGGCCATGTGTGTGTGTCAAACGCATGGTAGTCGGTGTAAAGTTTTTTTTAAAATTAATTTAGTTTATTTCTAATCTAATGCACATTATATAAAAATTTTAGCTTTCTGCACCTCCTCCTCCATATAAACTTTAACTGTGCCAAATTTCATACTCCTCGGTTCGCGTCATTTTCGTAAAAAAGGGTACAAAGTTTTCAAGTTTTCGCTTCACGTATTAATTAATATAGTGATGCCTAATATAAGAATGCCTGTAGCTTCTGGTTCATCAATCAGAATAACCATAATTGTGTTTCTTCTTAATACTTCTCTTTGTTATTGTTACAACAGAGACAAAGGCCTTCCTTAACGTTAATATTTTCTTTCAATAGGTATATTATACTAATCCAGGTTAACTCATCCACTTCTCCAAATTGTAGTTTCACCTGGCTCGAACTCTAGATTCATAAGCCTTTCATATTCATGACATTGTATATTTCTAAACACCAATTCCCTTGAATGTTAACGGAGACGACAAACTAGGCGATTTATTTAAATCTGCTAAAAACGTTACTGTTACCGTGATGAGTATTACTATCATAACTGTTTTGTATTCATGCGACTCGCATGTTGCTTGTCGTCATTCCGCATTCCATTTACTTCTAGGAATGTTATGACAAAATGTATAAGTACTAGGTATACCGGATTGTAGGCAACATACTTCATAACATGCGTATGACCATATATTCTGGCTAAGAAGCATAATAAGCTGGTGTCGGATCATCCTGCATCATGCTAGATCGGTATTAGCCACTTTATTCTTCCAATCCTCAATAAGCGCTGGAAATCTATAATGTTTGCCGGAAGAATGTGCTTTTAATTCAATAACAATCTGTGATTGTGGCTGTGGCAGTCATGTCATGATTCGGCAAGATCTCTCGACTTAACCATCCTTAAATACCCAACAACGCCAGCTTGATGATAATAGCTTATAAATTGCTAGTCAATCTTTTTCTCACGAGCTATTTATACACTACGATTAATTTATGTAATAAAGAAGCTTTATATTTAATCGAAACAACCCTCTAAGAGCCTCTTAATTGGAATCTCTAAATTGCTTTCTAATTTCAACCAATCATGGTGCAAATTGCTTGCTAGTAAAAAGTGGCTTGGTGTAAAACTGTGATTTTTACGGGCTCCTCGCATCGGTCGTCTTGAGATCGGCTCGAGTGCGCCCTGGCTCTTTCCTCACGATCGCAATCGAAATAATTATCATAAAGTAAATCCCCCGCAATTCGGCGGCCGCCCCGGGGCCGGGGCGTCGCGGTAAATGGCGGGCCCTCGCCGTCGCGACGCTCTAGTGATGTCTATCTGTGTCAGCAACACCGTATCGTATCGATGGAAAAACTTAGCTCATCTTACAGGTATCTGACCTATTTATGAGCAAGTAATTTATTATTTGAATGCACACCAGATTCAATTGATAAGATCAGCATAAACTGTAAAATCCAGTCCAGTCTCTGCCAAAGAGACTCTCTACTCTCTCTCCTCTCTCTCTCTTATTTTACTGACTGATTTCCGTTTTACTTTAAAAGTTTCTTACAATAAAGTTACATAAAATACCACAGCACATGCATAATCCGGCAATATTTTAGCAGCGTCATCGATGTCTCTGTAAACTAGGAACGCGACACACTATCCCATAGCTCTTGGTGGAGAGCGAAACAATCGCGTTTCCACTTTTTGTCTCACACCGCCTCATCTTGTATTGGCGACGGAATTAAATTCGCCCGCTTGTTTTACCGTCTTCCTCTCCTTGCTCTCTTTTATTAATTTATCTTATTAATGCCAATAATGAGTTCACAGCCAATCGCAATCTAGATTATTGACATATTTGTTTGTATTTTTTTTTTAATTCTCTGCAAAAGCTGAGAAAGGGGCCGAGGCATAGCCCCCCCCCCCCCCCCACTATAGGAACCTTTGTGCTCTAAACTGCATGACATCTGTCGCACAAGCACACCCCATTTAGCTCTAAAATCGTTTAGTTTGCCCAAAACGACTTTTATTATTATTCGTGTGTGATTAGTGAGGTGTCTGCATGGTAATAATAAGTAGCCGATACAATCCTACCCCACAATGTCCGCCCCTATCCAATGGCCGCGTAGCCCGAAGCCCGTCTTAACACAAACCAACAATCACTACACTGGCCTACATAATAACCCAATTTGTGTCATAGATTTTGGTTGTTTTAATCATTGTTTGTACGTATAGATGCTGTGTGTATGCATGTTTGATATTGATGAAATCTTGGCGCGTGACGCGAAGCTAAACCGGGTGACTTTGGGCCGCAGGGGTCGCGCTTTTGTCTGTCCGCGGAGACGGCTGTCCCTTGTATTTACCTTCGACAACGCCCCGTTTCACTTTACAATGCTACAGAAAAACAAAATAACTGTTTACTCTACTTTGATTGAGTTTAATGACAAAAGTCAACATTTAACAAAGAGCTAGTTTTTAAAATTAGGTGCAAAACGATTTTATTTAGAATTTGGCTGTATAGGTACAGGCATTACAATCATCATTGCCTAATTTAAAAATAACAAAAGCGCGCCACTGTGAAATTTTTTCCAATTCTCCATATTGTTTTTCATAATTTATTGTGATATTTGAAATAATCCATATTACTCGCATTGTTTGAGTAAAGCACTATACAAACCTTGGTCCGCAATGCCTAAGCTGCTGGCCACGCTACGATGGCCTCGAGCTTAGCTTAACTTCGCCCTCGGCCTTCAAGGTTGGTCATCATTGAAGCCCTTGCTATCCGCGCTATAAAGGCGTTCGGTCTCAGCTTGTCCATCAAGGGCTGCAATGCTGACCGCGCTGGTTTGACCTGGAGCTGCGCTACGATGCGCTTTTGTCCATCATCAGCGCTGCCAGCAACGCAGTCATTACAGACTAGTCATTACTATTACATATATCATTGTTCTCCTCTGTTAGTATTATAGAAAACGTATCTGCTTAAAGAACATTAAAATTGGTTTGAATTTTAAAGGTCAGTAGTAATTTAAGGGCCTGTGCACACCACGTTTTTTAAACGCGCCGTTGACGCGCGTTTGTAGCGATACAGACGCGATACGCCCGCGAGTCAGACGCAGCCTGTAGACCTCTGTAGGATAAAAGCGCGCTGTCGACGCACGTTTCTAAAACACGCGTCAACGGCGCGTATAAAAAACGTGGTGTCCACAGGCTCGTAGTCCGGACGTATTTCGAGTAACAAAATAAAATAAAAAACCGGCCAAGTGCGTGTCGGACCACGCCAAATGAAGGGTTCCGTATTTGGGGTGAATCCCAAGAACAAACTTAACACTATAGTTGAAAAATATGTTAAATTTAAATTTCAACTGCAAACTTGAACACAATATTGGATGATTTACCTTGTTATTTTAAGACCATAGATAGACTTCTCGTAGGTTTTCCTATAATCTATAAGTATAGAACTATTTTCTATATAATTTTTTTTCAATAATTTCGTCTCAGTTGTTTCGGAGATAAGGGGGAGACGGCAAATTTTCATTTACTTTCTTATATAATTTTAAAAATATTTATTTTAAAATTATAAAATAATTTGAGACCCTCACGGTTTAGCCTTTAATTTGCTAAGTCACACAATACAGTTTACAAAACTTTTTTATTTATTTTCTTATTTGCCGCCCAAAAGTAGTCCCCATATTAAAAAATAATTTATTTAAGTTACACGGCCGTGCTTGGGCCACAGAAATTCATGTGTACCAAATTTTAACTTAATCGGTCCATTAGATTGGAAGCAAATTGGCTTTGACAGACAGAAAGACACACGAGTGGTCCTATAAGGATTTTTTTTCGGACGTACGGAACCCTAAAAACCATTTTATATTTATTTAAAAGACAGGTGTGCAAAGATATTCTTTCAGTTACTCAAGGACTTTGAGATGGGTAAATGGATTATATTTATTGTCGAATAATAAACAAGTCTCGATTCGCGGGTACACTTATTTAAAATGAATAAAACGGAATTGCCGACATGTTGTGTGATACACGTAGGTACAACGCGTATCGTAATGGCGGTTGGCACATAAAAATCATAAGTTGACGTGGACATGTTTCGCAACGCACCTGCCGGCCGCCCGACGGCTGCTGAGAACATGCGACCGGCAAGCGGCAGCACTCAGTCACACCGTCAGATGCGATCCGAGCCCTTTCCAATCAACACATGAATGAAGGAGTCGCACATAAACTTTATGACCTATAAACCATTCATAACAGCTATCACGATAAACCATGAGGTTTATATCATTACTGAATCGCTTATTTTATAGAGATTGTTAGTATTGTCCGTATTAGGGTCCCCTCACTGTGATCCAAGTGCATCGGTAATCGGTACGCGCAAGGCAACCATGTTTCCGCTCTTACGCCAATCACACTAGCACACCGCTCGACCGCTCTCGACACTAGTCTATGGGGCACGGTGATTCATCAGTACACAACTTGGATGTTAATAAATACGAGATGATGTCTTGGGAAATTGTAACGTTGATTGCAACTGCACTATGTGTACCTACAACCTATAAATAATAGAAGCATGCGTTTACTGACACGTACCAACACTGCATGGTTTGTGCGTGCAATTTGCTGGCTCTTCTACTCCTCTTGCATGACGCTTTCTATTTCTACTCTACTATAGAATAGAAATCACTTGTCTACCCTTCTCGGTAGAAAACTGTCTACACGGAAACGTAATTTTTGTTTTGTCTACTCTTCCATCGACAAATCGTTTCTCTACGGTTCTCGTGCTAAGCCTGCTGTTACTGATATTGATTTCATGATTTGACAACCTGGCATATTTGTCGTTGCAGTTAAATGAAAACAAAACAATTGAATGTTTAATTGACCTTACTGCCATCTTTTAACCTTGCAGCTATGCAAAATCTACGAAATTAAGTTTAACCTTCGTGATAATTTTGAAGTTGTTACCAAAATAAAAACCTTTGATTATATTTATGTAATTTATTTGTGAACTAATGCATTAAATTTAAGTTCTTTATAACTTTAACCGATCTCAGAACTGTGTACACTGCGGCTCTGGCTTTAAACTCGGCGCTGATAAGATTTGGGGTCTTACGTACATGACAGTTTAGTGACATCCACTGTGCCTTTAATTATTTTTAAAGTTAGCCTCTTCCTTATTAGCAACGTTTAAACTAATAAAAATTCATGTAAAAGGTCAGAAACTGACCTATCAGCTCTGTGCTACAATTCTGAGTTGGCAACTACTTCTAAAGACCGAATTCGTTTATATCAACACCACATAACATTCAAATATTAGTCAGTAACGTTTTTACTTGTATGTTCCAGCGGCGATGGAGGAGGAATCTAGCGAGTTGCCAGGCACGGACGGTCTGGCGCCCAAACAGCGGCACCAAGCGAAACACCGGGAGCTGTTCTTATCCCGGCACGTGGAAACACTGCCGGCAACACACATCCGCGGCAAGTGCACCGTCACGTTGCTCAACGAGACGGAGTCGCTGCTCAGCTATCTCAATAAGGATGTGAGTATGTACCGGCACCGGACGAACGACACACAACACTAGTGGTAGAAGGTCCACTCCTTGCAAATCCTCTCTCATAAATAGACGTAATAAAAATATGACAAAGTCTGTGTATTCCACGGCTGAAATAGTTCGAGGCTGTTCGTTCTTAGCTATCCTCGGTCCATCCGAAGCCCGTAGATTGGAACAATTGACCAAGGCTTATAAGCCTTCCCATAAAACGGACGGGAGGGCCATAGCACCGAGTAACTAAGCGAATGTCTGTTTATCGGTTCCAGATCACATATTTTTAGGAGTTGGCCTTCTATACTTTCTTTTTGTATTCTCTCCACACCTTCAATAATCTAACTAGCAAAGATGTTTCTAATACTGATTTATTGTTTACTGCATGTAAACAATAAATCAGTATTAGAAACATCTTATTCAAGTTTTCTTATGTAATAACAAAAATTAACAGGATTTATTTTTGATCATTTGAATACATGAAATGTGTTGAACTGGCATAGAATACGCCAAACTTTTTATTAATTAAATATCGTTAATAATGATTAAGGAAACATTCCTCTAAATGGATGACCAGTTACTAGCTGAACTGGTAATGTTCCCAGTTCCCACGAACGATCATTATAGCAGGTTATAAGGTAACCCATGTTCAGTAATGGACGTTAATCGATATAGTTTGATATGGTATTCTCTCAAGTTAACCAAATCCCGAGATTTTCTAAATAACCGGAAAGTATTTAGGACTTTGGGGTTGAACTTCGTTTGACTATTGCTCTGGTATTGCTTCGCAAGTGTACAAAGCTAGATTTCGCTCATTTCTGATTAACCTTTAAGTAGTTAATAAAGTCATATATTTATAATTATATTTACACAGACCTTACATACACACAAGTTTTCACCATATTTTTCTCTCTGGCAATACATACACATACATAGGTACTTTAATAGGCCACATCATAATATGCATTTTATAGTAAGTAGTTATCTTAATAAAAATATACTGTGCTCGTCCTACAACTACTGATATATGTTCAAATTATAGGCGAGGACGCTGGCACCCTAAACACAAGTTAAATCTTACTCTGGCACCACTCTTTCCCTTAGTTGTTACGCTGCATAGTTTTTAGTTAAGTGTTTTTGTACAATTGAAGATAATAAAGAACTTATTTTTTTTTATTAATGATTCTAATTCTATAAATACCTATCTGTTATAGTCGCGAATCATATTTTGATCAAAATACTACCTGACATTGCCCAGCAAATTTCAAAAAACGTAAGAAAATTTAAATTTCGCGGCTATACACAGCTGCGGATCCACCTTATGCTTAGCGAGCAATTACATAAGGTCAGCTGGGATTTATATAATACAAAACATGACAGGATACATAACAAGACTAATTTCATGGTTTAAAAACATATTCGTATGGTGCTACGTGGAAATTTATCGATATTATTAAACATTCATTAGCAGGATAATGTTCTTAGAAACAGATAACGCCATACCGCATGTGGCATGTAAAGTATTCAATGAAATCATGAATTTTGGAGTAGACACTAGTTGAATTTTGTAAAAAGGGTATTTATCAAACGCACTATCTATGTATAATTTATACAGAAAAGCGTAAAAAAAAAATCGTCTACACATTCCTTCTCTTAAGCGATTGATACATGTAGTAAATCTTCAGTCTTATCGTAATTCATTGTTAATAGCCACTTTGTGACCCTGGTCTTACATTCATTATGGCACATGGGAGCTATGGTGCATAGTTTATTTATTTTGTTATATAAATGGTTGGACAGAATATCATAATGACGCTGAGCAAGGGTTATTCTACATCCGCGAGTTGAGCATACTACATCTTTCTAAGTTAGATTTGTTCCCCAATGTCATGATTTCATGGAAAAATAGTCAATTAATGGAACAAATCTAACTTAGAGATGTATTAATGATTCTTATGATTATAATTCTGTAAATACATCTGTTATAGTCGCAAATCATATTTTGATCAAGATACAACCTGACACTGACCTGCAAATTGCATGAAACGTAAGAAAAATTGAATTTCGCGGGTTACAGCTAGCTGCGGATTCACCTTAACAAGATTATTTGTAAACAAGGTATAAGTCAAACTGAATGTAATTAGAAGTCTCCATATTATAATGCGAGTTATTTCTAGTCATTCGTCCGCGACTGTTATACAACTTACGTGGGAAGATTATAAGAGCTGATACAAGCATTCTATAAACTACTTTAATTTAATTCCCTAATCACAGTCACAACGTGGGACTTTGTATTGTTTAATTATCAATTTTCTCTAGTATGTACCACTTAAATGAGCACCATCTTAAGCACCATACAACTATAATAAGTAGATGTAATAAGACAAATAACTGAGTATGGCTATCATGACTAATGAGTAGGTACTCATCCCGTTTTATTTCAAGGATAATCCACACAGCCACTAACAATCTCAATTAGGAAATGCCACCACGCCCTAAGCTGATGTCACTTCCTATATCCGACGACCGTTTAATGTATTATTATTATCAAATAGACCAATGTCCTAGAACTAAAAATTCGAAGACATGTGACATCTACCAAACCGGACTGAGCCCGCGTGGTGGATTACGGCCCACTCCTTCTCACAGAGATGAGGCTTGTGTCCCAGCAGTGGGAACATTGACTGATTATGCTTATACACAATAGTTAATCCTATAACCTAAAACATGGTTATGTACAGACGCCAGCAGGTCAAGCTACCCGAAACTGTCAAATTTATCCCAATCAACCTTAAACCTTATGCTTTAACGATAAAGTTGAAAATCTTTTAAAGAAATTTGACAGATTGTAGTAGCTTGATGTGCTGGCATCTGTACTTTAGTCGCCCAGAATTTGTATAAGATTCTAGCTACATTGTTGTAACATTCAACAAATTGAACATCAAATTTAAATAAAATGAATAACTTAATATTTATAATTTGACTAAATGTTCGGTAATATTTATTGAATAATTAAGATTTAAGTTTATGTGACATATTAATTACTAAGCACTTCACAAGTAGTTGTCATGGGAACAATTTAAAAGATTGTTGTCTATATATTTTTATAACCGTATTGTTAGAATAATGCCTAGTTTGAATTGTAACACGTTTTAATGAGAGTTTCTCTTTTGTTTCAGGACGCATTTTTTTATTGTTTAGTATTTGATCCTTCACAAAAGACTTTATTAGCAGATAAGGGAGAAATCAGAGTTGGAAGTAGATATCAGACTGAAGTAACTAATTTATTAAAAGATGGTACGTATTTTTTGGTGTGTTATTTGTTATAGCAACAATTTTTTTTACTGAGAACTATGATTCTGATTATGTAGTTTTTATAATCTTAAAAACTTTGTATTGCGTGTGTTTCAAATGAAACAATTTGTAGAATAACATTTAAATGTGACGCAAAAGTATTAAATATTCGTTGTACATTTTAGGCGAAGAGGACGTACGTAACAGTGAAGAGCTCGAGACGCTGGTGTGGACGCCAGAGCACGGGCTCACGGACCGGCAGATCGACCAATTCCTGGTGGTGTCGCGCTCCGTGGGCACGTTCGCGCGCGCGCTCGACTGCTCCTCCAGCGTCAAGCAGCCCTCGCTGCACATGTCTGCCGCAGCCGCCAGCCGCGACATCACACTCGTATGTGCACAACATTTATTATTAATAAGCCCGTTTCCCATTGGCAAAGCTCCAATTTCCATACAAACATTCATCCCCTATCTAAACCCTTAAGCTAGTCTATCTTTAACGGCTAGTCTATCCATCGTAAAAAAGCAAGTTGGGAGATTCATTTCTAAGAAATGTACTTATGGAAAAAGTTATTAGCGATTTCTGACTTTTCTATTACTCAAACCACAGTTGGTCTGATATCTTAAGAGTTTTTAAATCCTTATAAGAAACAGGAGCGATTGGCATCAAAAAAAGTTTATGTGAATATTGCTTATTTTCTTGCTGACTGCACAATTTTTCCGAAATCTGTGAATGCGGATCAAAATTTCGCTATTAGTAAAAGACAGTCTCTTAAGACCGTTTTCCTGTAGCTACAACGGTTAAGGTTCTACCCTTAATGCCCCGTCTCAAAAATCCACCCTGTATAGTCCTGGCTGAATTTCGGTCGTGGCGGCCAATCTCAGCGGAGACTAGCTATCAACGCGGAGATATTGTGTGTGCGCTGACGCAGGTGCACTCTCATAGTCCGATGTCGTGTGCGGATTGGGTAGGGGCGTGTGTGGATGCGCGGGACCAACGGCTTGGCGTGCTTTCCAAGGCTCGGGGGATTTCCCACTAGCAGCCCGAAGTTTGGAAGTGGCGATTATTCTGTGCCTGTACTAACCGTTGCCTTGAATGTTTCTGGAGTTGTAAACGCTTGCCGGAAGGCTCAGCGTGCGTAGGCCACCACAGAGTGGACCGATGATCTGGTGAGGCTTATTTCAACCGAAAGGCTGAATGACAATAATAACTGCCTCGTAGTTCTGATAATTTCACGAGTTCAGTAGTGGGACGTTTTGCTTGTTACCAATATTTTTATGACAACTGTGAATATGATTGACTCTTTATCAAATTATCCCCTCTTTATTCGAGGGTATCGGAATAACAATGAAGGGGAGGTATATAGGCATGTTATGGACTACATTAAGGCTTCATATCCTCCCCTTTTACTTATTTAACCGTTTATTGATATCATAAAAAATTTCCACCCAGTTCCACGCGATGGACACCCTGCACAAATCCGGCTATAGCATAGAGTCTGCGCTGTCGTCGCTGGTGCCCGCGTCGGGCCCCGTGCTGTGTCGCGACGAGATGGAGGAGTGGTCCGCGTCCGAGGCCAACCTGTTCGAGGAGGCGCTCGACAAGTACGGCAAGGACTTCGCTGATATACGGCAGGACTTTGTGAGTATCCCTCTATAGATCCAATCAAATTGAACTGATTCCTATTTACTTAAGTGATTTTAAGTGCAGTGAAAACCCCGTAAAGAAAAAAAATTTTTTTGGCTAGAAAACCTCTTCATGCATATTTGAAACAAACGTGCACAGCTTTAAGATGCTTCTAATACCTTCTATTGATGATAATGAGAACCTTGGTCAACGTAGATGGCGGCCAATTTCAGACAGTTTTTATCTTCCCCTTTTTTATTTTGGGTGGGAAATTATCAAATAACTTGCCCGCTCTAGGCGGAGCGGGAGAGACTTTTACTGACTAAAACCCACCCGTGTTCCTTCAGATGCCTGAGTACCAGGGCCACGATATCCCTTTCGGACAAACTCGCAACCCTGGCAGGCATTGGCCCTATCGGACCCCGTCATTTTATGTTCCCCTGTAAAAAAACGTTTATTGCAATCCCGAGGTTTTCACTGCACGGCAACGATACATCGATCGGTCGTTGCAGATGGGCCGTAACTTAGCTGCACCTGATAGCGAACTTGATTGTGGTTATAAAATATAATTATTATATCATTGGTTTTGCGTAATGTGGCCCTTATATGACACGATTGTACATTTTTGACCTACGCTAAAAGGGTCTACTATAAATATATTATTGATTGTTACAATCGTTAGATGTAACGTTTTCTACGTTTATATTCTTTATAGATAACAGGCAAGTTTCATATTATACCTTAATTGTAACAACGAAGCTAATAAACACAATTGGTGTACTCGTCAGTAGTCCATAAAGGTGGTTTTCGAACACACTAATATTACCTTGCCAGTTTAAATTTACAACTTGTGAATTGTTTCGCTCAACGTCTAATCTAATACGATGTTTTCCGAACAGTTGCCATGGAAGACGCTAAAGAACCTTGTGGAGTACTACTACATGTGGAAGACGACGGACCGCTACGTGCAACAGAAGCGCGTCAAAGCGGTGGAGGCCGAGTCCAAACTGAAGCAAGTGTACATTCCCAACTAGTGAGTGTTTGTACCACACGATGCATATACTATGTCGATGTGATGTTCTGTTGCCTTTACTTATTTTTTTGTTTGTTTTGTTTTTAATTGAACGGTTAATAATTTTTGACGCCACGTGCTCATACATACATTCATAATAAGCGTATAAAGTTCCTACTGCTGGGACACAGGCCGTCTCTATTCGAGAGTGAGTGGGCCGTAATCCACCACGCGGGCCCAGTGCACATTGGTAGATATCACATGTCTTCGAATTTTTGGTTCTAGGACATGCCGTTTCCTCACGATGTTTTCCTTCACCGTTTTCAAAGCAGTGGTGATGAAATAATTTACACAAAGTAAAGCACCTGTCTGGGCCCGCGTGGTAGATTTACAGCCCACTCCCTATCGAAGAGAGGAGGCCTGTGTCCTAGTAGTGGGAACATTATAGGCTGATTATGTTTATTTTATGTAAAGCACCTGTCTGGGTTCGAACCTACGACCTTTGTAAGTTGCGGCCGTTATCACTGTGCCACCATTTATATCATGCAAACCTAATCTAAACTGAGTCATTATAGTACTGCTCAAGCAATAATATTGTACTGGATTTCATTATAACCCTCGTCAATCATGTGATTTGAATTTGGAACCTCTACTAATTATTGGTATGAAAGTATTTACAAAAAGAAGCCGATTTGGTTTTTATTACCTCACAGAAAGTGTGAAAAGCAGAGTATACTCTTCGGGGATAAAGGTGTCTTCAAAAGTGCCCTATCATTTTGATACAAAAGTTCTCATGAAGGCGGCTTGGTCCACACCAACATTTTGTTTCTATCAGCGTAAAATCTGAAGCACTCAATATCGGCCGAGCCGCCTTTACGCACGGAGAAACAATGGGCACGAGTATTTACTATTCTACGCACACAATAGAACAATTTGCCTTCGTGAGATAGAGAACATCTATCTGTACCATAATTTTTGTTTAAGTTTATTTACATCTGCTTCTATCATCGTAGTTTAGTTACAACATTGTTCCGCTTCATCAATATGTGATTACATTTGCAGCAACAAGCCGAACCCGGCCCTAATAACGACCAACAGTAGCAGCGGCAAGACCGCGCCCGCCGTGCTCAACGGAGGCACCAACGGTACTGCCACCGTTACTGCTGGACAACTCTGCGCCTCCTGCCAAGGTAAACATCACACGGATGATGCTTTCAGTGCCCTAAGTGTGAATAGTCGCAAATGTATTCAAAACTGGAATGAATAACCCAACATTTTCAAAATGCTGTAAGAACAAAACGTTTAAATGTTCGAGTTTTAAATAAGCTACAAACCGATTTCGCAAAGTGAATAGGAGGATAATTAATGTTATTTATTTTATGGAATTAGATAAAATGTGGCGTCATGATCCAATTACACACTGGTGCAATATAACTACTAACCCTGTAGAACGCTCAGGACGCATCACATTTTAATTGTACAGTTAAGTGCGGCCGCGCGGTGCTCATGTTAATTATCTCAGAAGGTAGTCTGAAAATTTCTAAAAAGGGGCGAAATCAGTCTGTGTATTACTCTTAGAAAATATTCTCTTAGAGTCCAGGCTTTCAACGATATGCACACTCCGTTCACGTTCAGTGCGTCTTTAATATCATGTTTGCTAGATTTAGTTAATAATGCTACTGCGGTTCATCTGTTTAACCGATCTCAATAAATCCGGTAGATCAAGATATGAGAGAAGTACAAAACCCCAATACACGCAGCACTCGCAGGCGCAAAATATGTATCTTGTTGATGGCTGAGAGGGATATATCAATAATCACAAACAAAGACGACTCAGACGAAATACAGACACTAGCGAGTTACTTGCGAATGGTCAGTGAAATACCGACTAATTTGCTTTCTAATAGAATAGCATTCTCATAAACGATTGCGTATAGGCAAGATTTGGTTCAGTCAGAATATTCAATATTCATCAATACTTCTTGGTACAAAAACTGATGTTCGTTGATATCGTAGTCTATTGTCCATGGGTACATCACTAATTACACATACAGACAACTGGGTGAAGCTGGATTAAAATATCTGTAATAAATACTGACCTAGTAATGTTCGTTGACAAAATAGTTACGAGCTAGGTTACAAGCTTGTGCCCATATAAGAATAACCATCAAATTGCATCATATAATAAAGGAGTGGATTCGCTTCCAGTGACAAATTCAAACCAGTGGTACACATGGGGCCCGCAGCATTTACAATACAGACTTTGCGGCACATGCTGGCAATACTGGAAAAAGTATGGAGGTCTCAAGGTAAAGGTCTGAACGTATTCTCATTTTGCACGTCTTTGTGATATAATCAAACATTGAATAGATTTCTAATGGATATGTATCTGTAACAGACCGCTGGCGTTTTCGGCGAGACCGAAGTGGAGGCCGTGAAGGGGCCTCGTGGTGAGGGCGAGGATACCACACTATCTGTGTCTCATCGTCCACATCGCTGTACTGTTTTAAATTGCGCCAAGGTATGTGAAATAGTTCTTCAAGGAAGTTTGTGGATTCTTGTATTTAAGGAGACAGTGATCAGTAAGGCTCACTTGCATCACACATCACCAGTGGCATTTAGCGCTATTTAAACAAATTTAAAACGTTATTTTATTTTTGTCAGCTGTTTGAAGATTACAGAGACAGAATGAAGTTTTGAATACGTTTAGCGTTATATTTATTTAGTGATTTGTTGTGCAAGTGGATCTAAGGGGATGATTATTTGGCTTAAATATATTTTTATTTGTCTTCATTGTTAATGTTAGTGTGCTGAGATCCAGTGTCTCAAAATGTGGTCGCTTTTGATTGTAACATTGTTTGTGTATGAATGTAACGCGTATTATTTGCAGGAGTTCAAGTTGCGCGCGCACCTGGCGCGCCACGTGGCCACGGCGCACGGCACCGGCGAGGGCGCGCGGCCCGTCATGAAGACGCGCGCCGCCTTCTACCTGCGCGCCTCGCCCTTCACGCGCCTCGCGCGCCGCCTCACGCGCGCGCTGCGTCGTCCGCGCCACTTTGCGCGCTCGCCCTTCTCGCCCATCAACCTGGCGCAGGTCAAACACGAGTGTGAGTGCTACTCCAAACAGACTATACTTTGACAATTGAATTCAGAATCTTAGATCGAGGTCACTTACTTGACTATCTATCTTAGGCGCGGTTTTTAAAACAAAAATCACAATAATTATGTAAGATTGTGAATTTAAGTTTAAGAGGAGGCTCCCTATTTTTATGTTAATTTGTAGTAAGTTACGTAATTGTAATATTTTCTCTCAATATTTTTTTTATTTGAAAATCTTGTCTTTTTTAAAGGATAATTCTAAAAAACAAACAAGATTTTTTAGCTTTTATGTCTGAAATAAATATTCACAGCAAGAAAATATAGTTTATTATCCCGACACAAGATATTTTTTCTCTACATCAATTATTACTTTAGTTATAAACGAAATAAGAATTGAGACTTACGCTATTTAGTTACGTGCTCGAACACGATCAAAGAGCGCACGCGATATTCAACTTTATTACTGATGAATTAGCGTTTAGCACATATTGGAGTGGCGAGAAGCGAGGGGCGGAGCTGGCGTTCGAAATTAGATTTAGACTGCCTGCTCTTAACTAAGGTGTTCTATTCCCAGGTTCAATAGCGATGGCGGGTCTAGGCGGCGCCGAGCTGCGCGCGGCGGGCGCGGCGGGCGGCGGCGTGGCGCGCGCGCGCGGCCCGGTGGGCGCGGTGGCGGCGCGCCTGGCGGGCGCGCGCGGCCCGGCGCCCGGCCGCCACGAGTGGCTGCAGCTCACGCCGCGCGACGCCATGCCCGTGCCGCCGCACGTCGCCTTCCCCAAGCCGCCCAAGGCGCCAGGTAACTGACGAACACTACCCTCGACGCCTGAAACCACTCCTTACAATACAGGGTGTAAAACGACCCATCACGAAGCCCTCATCTACACATTCTGTACATCAAACTAAATAACGTGCAAAAATAATTGCTGAGAAATGTCTTTTATTTGTTACGATAGTAACCGACCCAATGTAACGGCAATACATTGTGCTTATGGCTGCATGCAACGATATAGGGATCGTAGTCAATTTTTAAGTTACGACATTTTAAACTTATTTTCGTAAAAAAACATCAAAAAAGTTGGAACTTTGACCTTAAATATAAAGTAGAATATATGATTCAATACAAAAAAAACCGGTCAAGAGCGAGTCAGACTCGCGCACCGAGGGTTCCGTACGTATATATGATGTTGATGATTTCTGAAAAACTGTGCTATTTAGAGACATCGTTTTATTTTTCCTGTAATCTTTACGTAAACTTCTATTACATAGAATAATTTCAGATTTTTCTCTATACAAACTTCGGAGATAAGGGGAGGGAAACGGTATTTTTTTTTAATTTTTCATCAAAGGTCGAAAACTGATACCTAAAAAAAAATGTTTGAGAATGTGCAAACAGCGCTCTTTCATATGATACCCTAGTAGACTCCATTCGAATTTTTAAGACCTCCTTTCAGGCCCTGTTGCAAAAAGATGTATTTTTTTTTTATTTCTTTCTTGTTTGCAAAATAGTTGGGTAATCGTCATCTAAAACTATTTCAAGTTGATAGCATTAGTAGTTCTTGAGATATCCAGCTGTGACAGACAGACTTAGGGCGAATTTCACCAATGAAACTGAACACGATCAGCACATAAACCGCGTTTAAGAGCTGTCAGTGTCATCATTTTCTTTGGAATATTGACACTGACAAGTGTCAATATTCCAAAGAAAATGATGACACTGACAGCTCTCACTGAGTGGCTCTTGAACTCGGTTTAGATGTGCTGATCGCGAAATTGGCACTTAGTCTCACTATAAGGGTTCGTCTTTACCATTTTGGTACGGAAGCCTAAAAACGACCTTAATAACGAAAAAAACTAACTCTCGGCTTCGATAAGGGTATTTTTACACACGTTATATATGTATATTAAATTCTATTATAAAAATCGCCTATTACATAATTCTACTCTACCAAACCGGATCGCTTCTAAAACATGTTTGTATTGTGTATAGATGGCAGCCTAATGTACGAACGTGTGTTGTCGCGCGCTGAAATAGAAGCACGCCGCGCTGAAGCTGCGCCAGCGCAACCCCTCAAGCGGCGCGCGTACGATGACATCAACGGCCTCGACAGTCAGTATCGTTAGACTTTTCTGTTATAGGGTACTATTGTTACAGTCAAATTAAAAACGTATATAAATACATTGCAATAAAAATTAACGGTATCGTATTTTTTCACGCTCATTATGGAAACAGCGACAGGTACGCGCAATTTATTACGATATTCGTAGTGTGTAGTGTTTTCTTTCGTTCCGTGTATACTCAAAGCGATGTGCCCCCCAGGAGGCCCCGGGCGCGAGTCCAGCGAGGGCGCGGCCCCGCCGCCCGCCAAGCGGCCCAACAAGCACCCGGCGCCCATGCAGCGGCCGTCGCGCGAGCAGTACGCCGCCATGTGCGCGCGCGCGCAGGCCACGGGCCAGCCGCTGCCCGCGCACGTCTTCACACACGTCAGTTGTCCCGCCTCCCCGTAACCACGCTATCGCACTATCCAGTATCCGTCCCCGGCCGACCGAGATTGTAACGAGCTCGTACCGTGTGCAGGTCAACGGCAAGCCGACGAACATAAGCGGCCGAGGCGGCCGCCGACACGTCATCTCCTGGATGGACGCGCCCGACGACCTCTACTTCCGAGCGACCGAGACCGCCAAGTGAGTAGCCACGCACCGCAGGACTGCACGGTATCACCTAGCTATAAGTATTTTCTCATCTTAAACTATCGAAATCCTATTATAACTCTGAATGGCAATAAGTATTTACAAGTTTGTATGAAAAGTGAGTTATATTGATTCTGTAAGATACAAGAAAATACACTGGTTCGTGGGACATATAAGAGTGATGCCCTAAGTGATTACAGCCAGTTTGTCTAAAGTGTGAATGTGGCTCAAATTTACGTTTACAACATCAAAATTAGAATTTTCGTCATAAAGGTATGTTTAAAATAGAAATGCGCGGCCGATTGTATGACATCAGCTTTAACTTTTAATGAAAGATTGAGAAAGAGATTGATAGGGGATGAACATGAGATAAGAAAAGAGAGTTTTCATATTGTTTAGTTAAGTCCTTTTTCCTCGACTTTGACGCTTCAGAAAGTGTCGATGTTCCGAGCGTACCCTAACGTATGTGTGTGCAGGGCGGCGCGGCGCAACCTGTCGTGCGGCGAGCTGCGGCGCGGCGCGCGCGCCCCTTGGCGGGCACTGCGCGGGGGCGCGGGCGGGGGCGCAGGCGGGGGCGCGGGCGCGGCCGCGGCGTGCGGCAAGGCGGCGGGCGGCGCGGCGCCGCTGCAGCTGGTGATCCTGGACTGACAGCCGGCGCCGCGCCCGCCGCCCCCGCACCCCTACACCATGGAGGCGCTGCTCGGCTAGGCGTCGTGCGTCGCCGAGCGCGTCCGCTGTATATTCGCGCTGTACATACCCCGCCGCCGCGCGCGACGCCCCGGGGACCGAACGAAGATTGTATTTTTGGTAATCGAATCGCCGAGGACGGATTCTGTAGATAATATTTTAAACTATATTGTTCTTATGTGGTTTGATCTGGCGTCGAGCAAAATAATGTATTTGATACATAAAACGATATGTAAGTCTAATTCATTCGGAGATTCATTGTAGGATAATTTACAATTTTTTTCATAAATAAAGCACAAATTGAAATATAGGTTGGTTTAATTTCATTTTAAGTATAGAAATGATCGCAGCGTAGACTGCGTCCTTAGGACGCAAAGTTACGTTAGCATATTCAGTTCCTGTCCATGTTGTTCAACGTGGAATGTGGATGTCCTGTAGGGCAATGGGGTTAAAAACTGAGAGCTCGTCATAGGTGGCTGCACTGCTGCCCGTCTATAAACCGCCTGTTTTTTTTTATTTTTTTCCTCTGGCTACGCACGGTTTGTGCATTTAGCCAGTGTCATGTAAAATTAAGTAACAAGTACAAATTATGAAATAAACTCCATTCAATGCGTGATAAAGATGATAGATGATATCCCGCCCCGCTCCCCTTGAGTTAAGACTCCCCTTAAGACGTGGTACTTTACTGAAACCTCGCGCGGACTTCTCGAGAGAACTTAAACTGATGTTGCACTGTTTTGTTTCATTTGCCTACACTAATGCAGGTTCACGAACACTTAATGGTTAATAATCCACCACTATTACACATTAATATTCGGCTGAACACAAATTTTGGAAAATAAAACAAAACTGCTAACATGACGCTTCACTTTCCCGCCAAGAAGTCAAAACCGCCTGTTTGTTTACTTTTGTGTCAATCATAAACTGAAACTACACTCGCGAGCAATAAACTGGAATCACTTCAACGTCCGCTGCTAGAAACAATTTTTACAACTTCAATGCAATAAACTATGGATTGTGGCATATCATTTGAAACGTAATTTTGTTAGCTTTCTCCCTATTTCAATATCATAACCAAAGGTTATTTACCTTACGTCATGAAACGTAAAACAAAAATTTTTTTTTTTTTTTTGAACAAAACACCCTGTTGGTAGTCCTGAAACCCTATAAAAAGGGGGGGCGTTTATGAAAAATGATCATCAGCCCATTAACGTCACTGGGAGTACTGAAGCTAAAAGAAAATGGAAACCACACTTAGAGAAGCCGCTCAAGTCGTCATCCTAATCCAGCAAGGAATCGCTCGACAGCTTCATTTGAGCCACCCTTGTTCTAAAAGAGGCGAAAGATATAATAAAATTATAGTACTAGAAATAGGGACCTATTAGCTCAACCAGATTTCAGACTGGCTAAAGTAGACTCATCTTTCATGGGATACTGTTTAAAATGTTATAATTAAATTCCTCCCCACATACTTCAACTTAATGAGACAGAAATTCAAATCTTGTATTAAACGCACACTGCAAGCAGGCATATTAAGTTGGGGGATTACATCGCTGATAAAAATGCTCGGCTCAATGCTGGTCCTGCTCCACAACTACAACTAATTGATTAACATTTGAAAATACTGTTTGAGCTGCTGAAGATTGTAAGACTATCTTTTCATTGAATAAACTCAATCTCCTTTGTATTATATAATTGCATAGCACAGATGTGAGAGTACTATGTACAATAGAGCTACCATTTACCGGGTAATGTCTTTCATTGACTTGAATGTGCCCTGGCAGCTGAGAGTATGTCATGCTCACTCAGATGTCTCGCTGATAGTGGCGCGTGTTGGATCATTTAGCTCGCTTCAAAATGGTTGAGCTGAATGGTGCTGATCCATGCGTCATGTTCGTGAACGGGCGCTGTCAGTTGGGACTGGTCATCTCTTAGCTGCCACGGCTTATTTTAATTATTTTAGTTTTGAATTGTTTATTTTTTAACCTTTTTAACACGGACGCTTCTGACGTTTTGCATCGTTCTCACATGTATAATTGAAATAAATGCTTTGACTTTGAGTTTCGAAGGTATACAAGAGGTTCAGAAAGACTGGAAACTTAGTCCGGAGACCAGGATCTGGACGACAGCGATGCACTTCGGTGAGAGATGACCGATTTATTGTCACCTCTTCTCTCCGAAATCGGACATTTTGACTTTGAGTTACGAATGTATACAAGAGGTTCAGAAAGACTGGAAACTTGGTCGGGAGACCAGGATCTGGATGACAGCGATGCACTTCGGTGAGAGATGACCGATTTATTGCCACCTCAGAGAGTATAGGAGACCGGGGCAGCGATTCGTACAATGCTGTTTTGCTGCGGAAACAGTGGTACACGGGGGTGGGTCCTATATGCTGTGGGCGGGGATATCTATTGAAGCAAAAATGGAGTTTATATTCGTACCTGGTGGAGTTCGGGGAGGGGGGCTAACCGCAGAAAGATACATCAACGACATTCTGCTAGCTGAGCCATGTGCTCCCCTACGGTTTATTGGCGAAGATTTCCTGCTAATGCACGATCATGCCCGCTGCCACACCGCTGACTAGACAGTACCTTGTAGAAGTCGGGATTCCCACACTAGACTGGCCAGCCCTCAGCCATGATTTAAATCCGATTGAACATATATGGGACGAGCTGAAAAGGCGGGTACGAAGAAGATGTCCAGCTCCGGCGTCAATAGAAGACCTGAAAACTGCTTTAGTCGAAGAGTGGCAGGAAATCCCACAGGATTTCATCAGGAAACTCATTAGGTCCATGAAAAACCCGTTTACAGGCAGTCATTAGGGCCAGGGGGGATAACACAAAATATGAAGAGGTAGGTAAATAACATAAATTGTAAATAAAAATTGTATCTTTCATACTACCTATTCATTTAGACGTCCACAACTTCGACCTATTGCAATAATTCTCTAAATATAGGTAGAAATTTAAATTAATTTTAAATCTTTTTGATATTATTTGAAAGCTAATAAAATTACCTTTCAGGTGATATACCACAATCCACAGCTCAAAGCATAGAAATTATAGAAAAATGTCTTGAGCAACGCGCGATGAAGTGATTCCAGTTTATTGCTCGCGAGTGTAGAAACTTATATATGCGGCTTGTTGTAGTGTAGCACTATTAAAAGACTAGCTAAGGAAAGGGAGGCGTCTACCGCTCGTAAAAAAGCAGTTGTAGTGGAAAAGCAAATAAATTTGATTATTTTATAATTTAAATGTGTTTGTTAGTACTTTTTAGAGTTCCGTACCTCAAAAGGAAAAACGGAACCCTTATAAGATAGCTTCGTTGTCCGTCTGTCTGTCTGTCAAGACCCTTTTTCTCAGGAACGCGTGGAGGTATCAAATTGAAATTACTATGAAATATGTAGGTATGTTAACGGTCCCTCGGAACTCTAAAAAATACAAGCTTCTAAGTCAACGCAATAAAAAAATACGGCGATTTATGAGACATAATTATTTTGATACTCACAAATAAATCAAAACCTTTAAGTTACTTCCCGTTGACCTAGAATCATGAAATTTGGCAAGAAGCAAGGTCTCACAGCACAAGCAAAGGAAAAAGTCCGAAAATTGATAATTTGTAGTTTAATCACCTAAAAAATACTTTTTTGTGATTACAAATATACATTTTCAGTTGGAAAATTGACCGTGGCGTGTATCGATGTATGGGGGAACACGTTTGAACACATTTCGTTTGTATGAAAATTCTTATTTCTTGAGTTAGGTAATGAACTTGAAACGTGACACGAATATGTACCTACATTCATACATAAATAATAAAGTTAGTCATCATTAGTTTTTCAAACTACTTACCACTCATCGTGATTTTATGGTGTTAAAAGTTTGTATGAAAGAATATTAACGCGCGTTCCGACTACCTCGAAAGTCTTTATTAATAAAATACACAGGTTACAGGTTTTTTGATTTTTCGAAAAGCAACCCCTAAGTGTACACAGACTTGTGTAGTGATTAATTAATTCATCTGCAAAGGCTTAAGGGCCCTAACGCACTAGCGGTCAACAGCGGGGGCGGCTAACCGCGCGGCAAGCCGCTTTTCCAATTTAATATGCAACCGCTGGTGATGTACGCACTTAGGCCATTAACACACGGCACCGCGCACCGCCGCGGTAGGCGGTGAAGCGGATCTCATGTCGCATTGGCCTCTTATAAATCCGTTGATGCCTAACACACGTATACCGCCCGACCGCGCGGTCAAGTGATGCTCTCACTCTCTCCGACCGCGGCGGTGCGCGGTGTCGTGTGTTAATCGCCTTAACCGCCACAAAGTTGGCTGGCCGGCTGGCCGCTCAAACGAACCGCCTAGGCGGCCAACTGCTAGTGCGTAAGAGGCCTTAAGGGTCCCGCTAGACGTACGTACCTATACGTGTCAATCTCTTGTCCCTTTTTAGGGCTCCGTTGTAAACAAGGACCCCATAAAGTTTCGCCATGTCCGTCTGTCTGTCTGTCTGTCTGTCCGTCCGTCTGTCCCCGGCTTAGCGCGGAGACGCTTAGTCCTAGAAAGCTGTAATTTGGCAAGGGAAAGCTGTAAATTATACATTTATTCATCACGCCGAAAAAGTCGTAAAATAAAACCATGAAAAATATAATTTTTTAGGGTTTTATTTGCCCACTTGCACGTAAAACGGGGATGATATTTTTTTTTCTCATCTAATACATGGTGTGTGGTATGGTTGGACAGGCCGTTTAAAAATATTGTGGGTCTGTGAAAGCCATTTTTCAATTCTGAGATCCGTTTGCGTAAGCTTTAATGTGCTATTTTTTGTTAGAGTCAATTGTCCCCCCCCCCCCCCCTGCCAGCTAAATGGTTGGTTTTAGATAATATGTGAACAAATTCATGGCAGTAGTATATATAACGAAATTAAAAGGAAAACTATCACAGCTAAGTAGGGTTTACTAGTTAACGAGTAATAGTCCACCAACTTAAATTTGCAGTTGAAGAATTGACCGTAACGTATATCGATGTATGGGAGAGCATGTTTTTCAACTACAATGTTAAGTTTGTTTTTGGGATAAATCCATTCTAACTACGGAACCCTTCATTGTGCGTGGTCCGACACGCACTTGGCCGGTTTATTTTTTTTTGGTTGGGAAATTATCAAATAACTTCTCCGGTCCATCTCTGGGCGGAGAGAGAGGGCGTGTACTTTTACTGACTAAAACCCACCCGTGTTCTTTCAGTTGCATGTGTGCAGGGCCACAGTATCTCTTGCGAACAAACCTGCAACCCTGGCAGGAGCCCAGTTGTCCCTGCCAAACAATATCTACATTATGTCTCTTAAATTCAGTCCGCGTTGATGCTGACTAGTGGAAGACGATTTGTTTTCAACTGTATCTTAAATAGCGCATAGTTGATATTTGTTTGCCAGTAAAAACAGCTTCGGCGTGGCACCTTGCACCGCATCAATCCTCCCCGCTTCGCCGTTCTGACCCCCCCTTGTGCGGCAACGACGTCGAATCGCACCGTGTGGTATGTATATACGTCACTGACGAGAATTACATGTAGAAAATGCTGTTCATTACACACTTAAACAATAAACTATGTATGGGTGGACAGGGTAAGTAAAAAAAAGACATAATTTTAAAAAGTTATATTTATTCGAGTAATAACTACATCTTAATATAAATGGATAATAACTATTTCTCGGTATGATAAATATGATTTTAGGGGGATTTTAAGACACCTGCATAATCGCGTCTCACTTATTTTGAAAGCACTATCACATACTTCAAGTTTGTGTTATATCATCGCGTAGAAAAATATTTTAGCATTTTTAAAACAACGGTAAAACAATGTTGTAGTTGGGAGAAGTCTGCATTTTCTATAAACCCATATAAAAATATACTTAAATAAAAGCTTGTGACCGACAACCCTAATGAGGAAACGCACCATCATGGTCCTAGCAACAGGCGCTAGCACATAGCTGAGAAATTATTTTAATATAGCATTAATAAATCCAGCAGCAAAGTTTTCACTTTAGCCACAATAAGTGAGGCCTCAATAAAGTTGTCGCGTTGTCAAATGGCACTCAAATGTACTTCTTACGTTCTTAGTACCTAACAATGCCGATGGTGGACAAACGATTTAATATAGCCACCGGATATAGTAAACAACACAATTTTTTACAAGAATCTACCATACTTTCTTCAAAGAACAGAGAAAACTCTTACAAATATTATTAAAATTCACCTGTTTTATAATATAATTTTTCGGTGCCAATTCATAAGACTTGCGGAAGCACTATGTAAGATAAGTATTTATTATTCTTTGGGATCATGTCACTGCAAAAAGATATGAGGTGATGGACAAGATGCATTAATATATTCTTCAATAAGATCTCTTTTTATTGCGACGACAATTATAGAGTAATATTCGCACTGTCGAATATATGCAACCCACGATGCAAGATATTGGAAGTTAACATATTGGATAGCATATACTCAATTTCTTTTTCATAATAACGACACAAATTTTTGTATGAAAAATACAGCTTCCTCCTGCGCGCACCACAACATTGAAATAAAGCTGTTCCCTATATTTACTCAAGAGTTAAATTGAGCAGGATGTATTATAGCTACATTTACACTAAGTCAACTTAGTTGGAGGACAACACAACGTTACAGTAGGCCTTCAGTTATATAACTATTTTATACAGTTCCATTAATGATAATATTACATCAGAAGTCAGTCCCTTACCGTCATTTAACTGTTCTTATAATACATAACCCCATACTTCAACTAAAATTGCAGTAAATCTAGCTCTACGTTTTAATCTCAAAGCCTGCAGGAGCGCGACAGCTGCTCCTCGATACACCCACTACAAGACAGACTCCCGTCATCAGCGTAAACAACATAAAATACTCGTTATAAAAATACTGTACAATTACAATAATTATTTGAAGGTAATAAGCTCCTTACTGATAAGTCGTAAACGATTAATGCTCTGATATATCTACGCCCCGAACTTCCATCAATAATACACCATTCACAAATTATATACAATGTCTCTTATTTTTATACATGTTACATAAACACACATCCAAATTTGTTCCCAAAACTGTAGTCTTTACCTCATTTTATTTTCTAAATTAAATAATGAGATCGAACATAAACATATGGAATTTTGCAAATGAACAAGGAACAGGAGCAACATTTAGAAATATTATATTGTATAAAATTTTATTTATATGAATATAAGCAGTACCTATGTGTTATGTAATGTTGTAAATTTGGACGAAGCCAGGATATCTCGTAATACTTTTCGTTTATAATTAAATATGATCTTAATATCTTTTTTCTTTCAAGGCACTGAATTTAACAATTGATAACTGTATTTGTTTATTTAGATCATCTTAGAATCTTACCCTAAAATAATAGCCAATATTAAAATATTCAACTCGCAGTACAAATATTTCGTATGAAAATACACACATGACTCTGCATACATACATCTATACTAAAATATAATATTTCAGTGTAATATACATTAGTTTGTAAATAGATCCCCGAACAGAGTGCTCCGTCGGAAAACGACAATCTATACAAAAATATTTTTGCAAGCTTGCAAAAGATAATTGCTACAGTTACATTATATAAAATACATAATCGCATCAGCGCGATCACAAACGCTGGGTTAGGTGGGATCTAGTTTTTGGACTTTTGCATGCGCCAATCGTTGAGTGTGACAGTGGAATGTTCATAAGACAATTTAATTGACGACATGACACCACAAGTATACCTTTTACTTGTCTTCCACATGTATCATTATTATACTTCATATAAACCATGAATATTGCTGTTTCGCTTATATGCTACATATTAATTTTTAAGTCTTAGATCGCGTTTTCATTATATATGTATAATAACGCACGTGAAAGGTAGCACATGACATGGCGGGACCCGGTGTACGACGTGACGTCACGCACGACGGAGCGAAATTGACCGAATTTATTTAAACAATGTTTGTTTGTGTGTTCAGTCTCACGTGTCAGACTTGCGCCAGCGCCGTTGCATCTCAGTGTTTCGACAAATTGAGCGGCAAATCTGGAAATAGACATGACATCTGTTATGGTGGACAATAGGTATATTCCTGTGTTTATATTTTTCAACTCTTTTTCCTGAAGAGACAAACAAAATGTACAGTTTAATTACCTCCTTGATAAGCCCCAGTCAAAAACAAAGGCACAATGTATTATCAAGAGCAGGGCATGTATTCAACTATGAAATTGAATCCCAAAACCAGTAGGCAAAAAGTAGTCTGCTTCATCAATCAATCGATTGTACTGCTATTACTACATATTTTTATTACTATTTTAAAAAGGCTTTAAATGTCATCTTCATAGTAAGAATATGACTTACCTGAAGTGGGTTCATCCTTAGGTATGTGGTCGTTAGGGAGCGGCATCGCGAGTGGCGCCCAGGGCCCGGGCGGTACTCCGGGCGACATCGGGTACTGCATCCAGAGCGGCGGTGGCGGCGTGCGGTAGAGGTGTGCGCCCATGTACGAGTACGGGTACATGTAGGCCACGTCGCGGCCCCACTCGTCGCGCGCCGGCGAGCCGCGGTATTGCGCACCTGCGCTGCCGCCCCACTGGCGCACGCCGTACGGCGACGTGGGCGGCGGGTACGGCGCCCGGTACCGCGCCAGCTCCAGCGGTGGCGTGGGAGAGTCGCGCGCCAAACCGCCCGGCCCCGGCGAGCCCATCAGCGCCGAGTACCTGTAGCGGTAGTTGTCCGGGCTGGGGCTCAAGTCCGGCGAGTTCACGCTCGACGGTGACTCGGTCTTCAGAGACGGCGGATGCGAGTGCGGCGACCGCTTCGCTTCCGGAGACCTCCTTGTGGGGCTGTCGTCTGGCATGCTTAGCAGCGAGTGGATACTGTAACTGCTGACGTTCTTGGAAACGTGACTTGGCGCCTCTTTCCGCGGTGCTGTACCGTTGTGCGACCGTACAGGCGTCTCGACAGTTGGTTTGTGCGCGGTGTGGCTGGGGCCTGGCGACGGCGGGTAAGAGGCAGTGCTCAGCGCGGGCACGGTCTTCGCGCGACGCTTCATCCCCTGGTCTTCGAGACTCACTCGCTCCAACTCTCGGAGAATCCGTTTCCTCGGTGAGACCATCATGTGCTCCTGCCTGCAATTCGCTAATTTCGCGTTGACGGGCGCAGGCAGCGAGGAAATCCTCTCTCGTAGCTTGTTTATTGTTTTAGTCAACTCCTTACGTCTTATCGCCGGCTTAGTCTTTTTATACACCCTTAACTTACGATACTGATACGGTTTCTTTAGTTTCATATGATAGTATTTTTCTCGATCGTATTCTGTCCATCGATCGTCATCAGAGTTGGGCTTCGCTTTGGGAGCGGTGCCATCGACGACGTCCTCGCTCCGACAACCCCTGTTCTCTGGCAAGTCGACATCACCGTTCTTTTTATCGCACACTCCATTAGTCAGAGTTCTCCTGGAATTGCTACCGTTGACCATTCCATCCAGGTGAGTGGTGTCGTACGGTCTCCTCCGCTTGAGCCGGCTGGCCACCTCGATAGCGGCGGTGTGCAGCGTGCTCGGTCGGCAATAGTACATGGCTAACTCTTTGGAAATGTTTCTGCGCGGGGCAGTTTGCTTCCAGCAGTGGTCGCGCTGCCAGGGCGAGGACTGCACGGAGCTATTGTCGTCGGAGACGGACAGCGAGGCGGAGGGCGGGTGCGCGGCCGCGGGCGGCGTGGGCGGCGCGGCGGCGGGCGGCCAGAACGTCTTGCGCGGCACCGACACCCAGCCCGCGCGCTCGCCCTCTCGCGCGCACCCGCGCACCAGCTCCAGAATAAACTTTCCATCTGCAAATACAACACATACATACTTTGATGCCATTTGTTGCTTCCACACATTATTGTCAGAAACATGGATAATTCATTCTCTTTTTTATTTTCTTTGGGGTAAATGTTATGAATCCTTTAGAAATCTAAATAACAGTTCAAATAGAAAAAAAATGCTGCCATTATTTAATTACATGAGATATTATAATGAAAACAGAATATATTACTGTTTAAATAAACCTATCTGATTGTTTCTCATAATGAGCAAGCACTTTAACATTAAATCCTAAATCCCAGATAAGATCAAAATAATCAGCAGTTCAAGTAAATCTATTTCAGAATCACAAGTGTTAGATACAACAGCCACTTATATAATTATGATAATTAGTTACTAATCCCTATTTCATGTTGTTTGTTGATAAAAAAATAATCATAAACTGCTGCATAACTATTAACAATGTAAGTACACATTGATAACCAACCATGTTTAAATATTGTATTATGATAATTTGTTGCTGCCTGTGGGTTTGCCCCAGTGGCTTTTTCTAAAATAAAAGCAGCCTAAGTTACTCCTTATAACATCAGCTATCTGCATGTGAAATTTCCGGAGGAGTTTCGGGGATTAACCAGAACAAACAGACAGACAATTTTTTTTGTTTTTTTTTTGTACCATAATTATATACTTTCATATTCATTCAGTAAAAACCTCATTTGGCATTACAAACAGACACTTCAATTTTACTTATTTGTATGTAGATAAGTATTTGTGTAAGAAACTATTGTTGACCTATATTTTGTTAAACTATTTAAAACTCATTAGTTGTAGGTATGTTTATAGAATATTGGTAAACACAAGGAACAGGACAACACAAAGGTCAACCAATAAATGTATAGATTGTTGACATACAAATGTATGCAGGAATGTATGTTTTTACTGTTATATTTTGTTAAATGATAGAGCACTTTATTTTTCCACTTGCTGCTGCACCACCTGCCTGACAGACTCAAGTGTAATTGACATTGATCAACAATGAGATACACTCACAGGTGTAAGTCATTTAACTCAAGTAATGATTAAGTAACTACCACACCATATTATGATTTATGTTGCTTAGCTATGAGATACATAGTTTCTCTAGAACTCAATATGGTGTATATGTCTGAATTATTTGTGGAATGTAAAAACCTAATATTATAATTCATTCACATAATTAATTTTGTATAAATTACTAATCAAATCTTACCGTATAAACATGTTTGCATACAGCAAAAACAAGTTATTTTCACAAATACCTGTCAAATAAGAATTCATAAGAAATTTCTTATTCATGTATGGTGTACAACACATTTACTATTTTACATTTAGTTTACAATAACATTCCATCACATACTAAGTTTTCACAAGCACACTTCACATTAACTGATCCAAATAATAGTAATTCACTAAGACATTATCAAATAGTTGTTTCTGCTAGGGTGGCCACAGCTCCTTACGAAACTCACAACAATAGTACAGAAGCTGTGCTCAAGACAATTGGCAACGGCTCGGTCAAATGTGCTTATGTAGGCTTATCAGAGCATGAATGACTTTCTAGTTTTTCTTAACACACTAACTGGCCCAGCGTGTGCCACAATGAATATCTAACTACCTAATCGTTGGGAGTCTCCCTATATATGAAGTCGCACTGTGTGATGTGACATAATGACACCCACCTTTAAAAAACTTTAGCCTCCCACCAGTAGCAGTGAGAGCAGAACTGTTCACAGGAGCATCCTCACTAGCACCCTTACTACTGCTGTTACCATTCACGCCATGTCTTCTGTCTACTTCCTCTGTCATTTTGGTACATGTTGTCAGAGTTGTGTTTGTTCCTTCCTGTATATGCATTTCATGTCTGACCGCTCATACATCACGCGAGCGACACTTTAGTCCGAACCGTCTCGCCATGTCGCACCGAGACTGGGGAACACCGACGCATCAAACACTCGCGAATTCGGATCGACATACAATATATCCGTCAAAGTCCTCATCCTAATGCCACCTGCGGATTGTGGGCTCCACCGAATCTTTCGTATAAACACATTACCGACACTGTGACTTCTCAATTGTACAATATTACGGTCGATCCTGTTTCCTATAACACTTTACGTTTCTCACTGTTTAAATAATGGCTAAACAAAATCGCGACGCCGGATTCCCAATTAAAATCGAGCCCACGACACAACTCGATAAAAAGCTGTTCGTTTTTCAGTACATAGTTCATTCACACCCAGCATCCATTTTGATTCGTTCAAAATCAAATATGATCGTTCTTTTGACCACAAATAAACTCGAAATCTGAATGGTCCGAATGCGTTCATACGTGCGTATTGTTATTGCTGATTTGCTGCAGTTAATAAAATATCCTTCACATGGTCGTTTTTATTCTTAGTTTTTACTACTGAATTATAATTGAATAAAGAGTATAAAAAGTAAAAATATAAGTTGTGAACCCCTATGAACATTTCCCGAAATTGTCATCAATGATCATTTCACAATTATTGAGATTTTTGACAAAGAGAAAACCGACGAGAAATGCAAACAAAGAAAGCGATTGTGTAGTGAGTCGATATAGGTTGAGATCATCCTTTCCTTTGCCAACACTTTTTTAGTTTACACTTATCTGTGGTATGCATATGATCTGTGAACTAACTACGCACCAGCGGCCATCTTTGCGGCCCTCTAATGGTGTTCAATATTTTGTTTCGTATGATCGTATCAATTTTATATACATCTCTCTTTTGCTCCTATGTAATAAGAAAGAGAGGGAGAAAATAAATTTACTTACACAGACACACACTTTGTTTGCTAGACCGAGTATGAATCAAGTCCAACCTCGTTGATTTCTTCAAAATATTTTGGTTATTCTTGTAGCTTCCTTATATAAAAAGTTCAGCCACATAATTACATTAACTGTGAAGAACGATGGCTGCATCAGAAGTTTCATATAATCGTAAAATAATATCGGAAGATTTGTCAAATGTTGAATTCGACACCAGCGAAGATGTGGAAGTTATCCCAACTTTTGATTCAATGGGGTTACGAGACGAGTTACTACGAGGGATATACACCTATGGTACGTATATACATAAGATATTAGGGTCAAACTGCCAAAATATAAGTTTAGTTTTGCATTCGTTTTGACGCGGCAATACATCACTCACTTTCACATTTTTTCAGGTTTCGAGAAGCCGTCCGCAATCCAACAGAGAAGTATACTGCCTATAGTTAAAGGGCGAGATGTGATAGCTCAAGCACAGTCTGGTACCGGTAAAACTGCGACGTTTTCAATTTCCATTCTGCAGTCTTTGGACACCACACTACGTGAAACTCAAGTTCTAATCTTGTCGCCTACCCGCGAGTTGGCCACTCAGATCCAAAAAGTGATACTTGCCTTGGGTGACTTCATGAATGTACAGTGCCATGCTTGCATTGGTGGCACAAACCTTGGTGAAGATATCAGAAAGCTGGACTATGGTCAGCATGTTGTGTCAGGAACACCTGGCAGAGTGTTTGGTAAGTTGATTTAAAGTTGTATGTAGAAAAGCATGAAATTTAAATGATACATTGTTTTCAGCTTTACTGTCTCTGTTATACTGCTGGGTCAGGGCTCATACTAATGCTTATTTCAACATTTTGTGTAAGTAATTTGGTTATGGGCCCATCAACAAATTTTCGATCATTTTGCCTGTCAGGGTTTGAGATGGTATTGGTTGGTTTTAAGTAAGAATACTATTAAACAATCATTGATCAGTGTTTGTAGTGATGACATTGATCACCATGCAGAAGCTTGGGGAGACTAAGACATGGTTTTACCAAAACTTATGTCCCCATAACAGTTTTGGTAAAACCATTTGTCTTAGTCTCCCCAAGCTACTGTTACGTGATGTCAAATGAATATAAAAGTTTATAAATTTTATTTTAATACAAATTTCAGACATGATCCGGAGACGTGTACTGCGAACACGGTCTATCAAAATGCTGGTCCTTGATGAGGCTGATGAGATGTTAAACAAAGGTTTCAAAGAGCAAATATATGATGTATATCGCTATCTGCCACCTGCCACGCAAGTTGTGCTAATTTCTGCCACACTGCCTCACGAGATCCTGGAAATGACTTCCAAATTCATGACTGATCCAATTAGGATTTTGGTAAAACGGTATGTATTCCAAATCAAATTTCAAGAGTGTACAGAATTTTATTATTATAAGTTAACATTTTCATTATCAGGCTAACCATTATTTGAACTAGAAACTATGATTCATAATGAGAGCACACCAAAAAAAAACTTTTTACAAAAAAAAAATAACCGACTTCCAAAAAAACACTAGGTACAAAGTGAAAAATAACTTTAATTTCGGAAGTCGGTGTCTTTGGATCTGTATTTTAGTTTTATGCCACCGACTTCCGAAATTAAAGTTATTTTTCACTTTGTAGTGTTTTTTTTGGAAGTCGGTTATTTTTTTTTTCGTAAAAAGTTTTTTATTTTTCACTTTTTAGTGCTGCTAATGAATTTTCCAAATCGGTTCGTAAATGACGGAGTTATGCGCGAACAAAAAATGCAGAGTAAACGAAAAGATCGTTAATGTAGGCAATGTAGATAAATTTTTAGATGTTTGTTGATTTTTCAAAAACCGCTTGTCCGATAAAATTTTCATGGGACCATTTGGAAAGTATACCCTTTCCAACAAAAAAAGAATTTTTCAAATCGGTTTGGCAAGCGACGGAGTTATGCACGAACAAATATAAAAAAAAAAAAACATCCGAATTGAGAACCTCCTACTTTTTTAGAAGTCGGTTATAAATACAAATTATGTTCACAGTGACGAGTTGACACTAGAAGGAATCAAGCAGTTCTTTGTAGCAGTGGAGCGTGAGGAGTGGAAGTTTGACACTCTTTGTGACCTCTATGACACATTGACCATCACGCAGGCAGTCATCTTCTGCAACACTAAGAGAAAGGTGGACTGGCTCACACAGAAGATGCAAGAAGCTAACTTCACAGTCAGCTCAATGCACGGTGATATGCCGCAAAAGGAAAGAGACAACATTATGAAGGAGTTCCGCTCTGGACAAAGGTACTTTTTTTTTTATTTTTATATTGTAATTTAGTTAGGCTGATCACACTAAGGTGCGCCACGCGACGGGACACGGAGCCGCGGTTTTTATCGTTGAATACAAGTAGCTCAGTTTGTACGCCTGGTGCAACACGTAAGCGATCCCGCGCGGGGTGCATCGCGGTATGTGATCCGCCTAATATGCCATTAGGGCTAGTAGACAGTAACTAAAACCTTATGAATTCTATTTCGTAGTATGGTTCTGAAGCTTAGTTTTGATATGCAATTTTGTAAATGATTTGAGATTATTTCAAACGTTTGAGAAATAATTGCGTAAGAATAAAGCCATTGGTCACATGACATTGAACGCTCATCAATGCGTGACAATTTATTATAATAATAATATAATGACTGTTTCAAATTGTAAATAGAAACAAACTTTATGAAATTATGAGTCACCAATGATATTATTATATTAAACAGATATGATAAACACTCACAAAACAACCGAAAAATGTGTTCCGCGCAGCAGCGGCAGCACTCATACCCACTTTTCATTCATTTTACATTTCACTACAAGTAAAAATGATAGAAAAGAGATGGCTTGATAAAAACAACAAGAAAAAAAGAGACCGCTAGTGTTGTCAATTGCGCGTGAATGTAAACAAACATTTTTCTGGCCACCAATCACCGGAGTGAATGCGTCCCTTGCAGGGACCATTTTGGTTACCCATTGAAAGGGTTTTCGATAGGGTTTTTCTAAGCGGTAAATCAAAAACCCATACAATATGGGTAACCCTTTTGAATGGCTTAAATTAAATTTTGGTAACCCGTTGAAAGGGTTTTCGATAAAAACCCATACGATGTGGGTAACCCTTTTTAACGGCTTAGTTTAAGCCATTCAAAATTACCCACACCGTATGGGTTTTTGATTAACACTAAAATCAACACTAATAATTGACACTATAATCGTAACCAAAAGGGTCCCTGCTTTTGAAGTTTTGATTTGACACTTGGGGTAAAAACATTTCTCACAAGTGTACATAGTCTACATCAAATTAGACCTAGACAAGAATCTTTACTGATTTTGAAAACTCAATTCAATATTTTCACCATCCAAACTTCTTCTCACTGAGCAATCTGGTCAGTGAGCCGTCTTAGGGGCGGAGTTGTAGGAGTTGGAGTATATGCTTAGAGGCACCATGAGCAGCAAAGAAAACAAAAAAAAAACGGGAAAATGGTGGGAATATGACACTGACATCCAGCTGCTCTATAATGATTTATTACACAAGGAGCACTTACTGAAGGATATTTTTGAAAAATATGAAACTTCACAATGTCAACTAAGTGACCGCTTGTTGGAGGCTGGGGAACTACTGGACTTGGTGAAGTGCAATGCTGAGAGGTATGAGTCTCTGACTAATAACCTCTCATGTAGCTGTGCCAACCAGCCACTACCTACTCAGCCTCAGCCTAACTTGAACCCTCCGGTGTTGGCTATTCCAGGAGAGACCTGTGTTAGCTCACAGCAAAATAAAACAATTTTTTTTTGTGATGAACTAGGTTCTGGCTTTGGAAAAATTTTACTCAATTACCTTAGCCATAGTTTTACCAATCAGAGCTATCATAACATAAGTTTTAAACAAATGATTAAAAGAATTACAGACACAAACCTAAATAATTATTCTACAATGGTTTTGTTATTAGGAAATAGTACTAGTATTACCAGAAAGGACATAGTGGATGGTGTGAACACCTTATTAAAGTTAAATGTAGGAAAGCTGATATTGTGTGCTTTTCCTTATTCTGACACCTTATCAGATGATGATAATAATTATATTTTTAGGTTGAATAATACTATTCATAGGCTGACATGTTGTCATAGTGACAAATTACTGTATTTTGACACTAATAAGTTTGTTAGTGGTTTTAAGTTGACTCAGAGAACTTTATCTCTGTCTGGGAAATGTAGACATAAGATTGCTATGTTGATAGCATATAATATTAATGAGGTTATAGCTAATATAACGAAATTTAGTATTAGTGACGAGTCTGTGTTGTCTAGTTATACTAACAACATAGAGATTAATTATGAGTCATCATGTTGTACGAAGGAGGATCCACCTATAATACCAACATCCTTGGAGGCCACTACCAGTCAGATAGGGTATTCTCTTCCTGCTGGAACTCATACAGGCATTCTAGACTCTTCAGTTGTAGTTGTGGAGGTCACTCCAGATAATTCTTTAAACTAGACTGTAAGACAACAGAAGTTACCCATTCAAATAACCAATTATTATTATTAGAGAATAATAAAAAGGTATCTTCTGGCCATTTAACTCATAAAAAAAAAACAAAGGGAGTGCAACATACTTTAAAATTATTTCATCAAAATATCCAAGGTTGCTCTTCCAAATTACTGGAAATAGAATTGTTTTTAGAAAATACCAAGTTTGATGTCATTTGTTTAACAGAACATTGGTTAAAAGATCATCAAGTGATGTCAATTAATTATGAAAATTATTGTGTAGTTAGCCATTTTAGCCGAAAACGTATGATACATGGCGGATCATTAATATTAATTAAAAATTCTATCAAATCGAAAGAACGGAAAGACATCATCGGACTGTCGGTTGAACACACCATTGAATTGTCCTGTGTTGAGCTTGATAAGCATGTTATAGTATGCGTATACAGACCTCCAAGTTACCAGAATCTATCTTTGTTTGATTCTGTACTGGAAGATGTGTTAAAAAAACTTAGTACTAATAGTAAGTCAATAATCATATGTGGTGATTTTAATATTAACTTATTAGAAAATAACTCGAACACTGTCAGATTATTAAGTCTTTTTAGGTCATTTGATTTGTCAAATGTTTTTATTGAACCAACCCGAGTGACAGCTTCTTCTGCCACTTGTATAGATAATATTTTTTGTAATTGTGATTACTTACACAAACAAATTGTAAATAAGTTGCCATCTGATCATAGTGGTCAAACAATAACATTTTGCTCCTATATGCCTGTACAAAAAACTCAAATAAGGTTTAGGCCAATTACAAGTAAAAATTTAGAGAAATTAAATAATTCTTTGGCCAGTGCATTGTGTGTTCAGAGATTTAATAATATTTGTGACCCAAATGAGTTCTACGCCGAGTTCTTTTCACTATTAAACACACAATTTAATGACACTTTTCCACTAAAGACTAAAAGTATTTACACAAAGTTCGTATTTAGTGATTGGGCGACTCCAGGTATTCGTAAAAGCAGGGAAAATCTTTTTGAACTTTATGGCCTAAAGCAACATAAGAATAATGCAAGCTTTCATCAATATGTTGCAAAATATTCTAAAACTTTTAAAAGTGTGTGCAAAATAGCTAAAGCTCTTTATATTAGCAATAAAATAAAATCAGCTGATGATAAAATAAAAACTACCTGGCAAATAATAAATAATGAAACAGGTAGGAAAAAACAGCGTAATACTGAATTAAATTTAGAAACTGCACATGGGCCCATCACTTCAGAGGTAGAAATAGCTCAGGAATTTGAAAACTTTTTTGCTAATATTTCCCTTAAAACTACTGAAACTTTAAATTCCTCACCCGCGCTCTCGGCTGCCTTACTTAGAAAGAATGTAAAAGTATGCCCTTTGGAATTTAGGTTCCAACATACAAACCCCCAGGCTGTTATAAAAACTTTTAAAGATCTTAAAATTAAATTAACAGAAGATCTCTGGGGCATGTCTGTAAAAGTCTGTAGATCTATAATCGAAACCATTGCGCCCTATTTAGCTTTTATATTTAACACCAGTGTGGATCAAGGAGTCTTTCCGGATCTCATGAAACACAGTAAAGTAGTTCCTTTGTTCAAATCCGGAGATAGTAAAGAACCCAATAATTATAGGCCTGTGTCAATTCTGCCAGTTCTCAGTAAGGTGTTTGAAAAGTTGATGCTCAATCAAATGTTACGTCACTTTAATAAAAAATCCATCTTTCATGAACAGCAGTACGGTTTCACTAAAGGGCGTTGTACCACTGACGCCGGTGTTACCCTAATAAAGAACATTTTTAACGCCTGGGAGGAAGCACAAGATGCCATTGGAATCTTTTGCGACCTCTCTAAAGCGTTCGATTGCGTGAACCATGAGACACTTTTGCTGAAACTAGAGCACTATGGGATTAGGAATGCAGCTCTTGATTTACTAAGATCATACCTAAAAGATAGAAAGGTTAAAGTTCAAATAAACGGCGTTAACTCATTAGGGTCTGAAATGGCAATGGGCGTTCCTCAAGGTTCGATATTGGGTCCATTCCTCTTTTTAGTTTACATTAATGATTTACCCCAATTACTTCAAAATCAACCGAAGATGGTGTTATTTGCTGATGACACATCATTGATCTTTAAAATAGATCGACGATCACAAAATCTTGACGAAGTGAATAACTCTATTCTTCAGGTCCAAGATTGGTTTACGGTAAATAATTTGGTATTAAATGAAAAAAAAACCAAATGTATTAGATTTAAATTACCTAATGTTAGAAGTAGCGAATGTGATATCATATTGAACGGAGAAAAACTGGAATTTATTAATCAAACGGTTTTCCTAGGAATCACTATAGACGAGAAACTGCAATGGGGACCACATATAACCTCTCTGGCGGGGCGGCTAAGCTCGGCCGCTTATGCTGTTAGAAAGATAAGACAGCTAACAGATATAGAAACCGCGCGTTTGGTTTATTTTAGTTACTTCCACAGCATTATGTCGTATGGCATTTTACTGTGGGGTCGGGCTGCTGACATTGAGTCCATCTTTATTTTGCAAAAGAGAGCTGTCAGAGCAATTTATAATCTCCGTCGCCGCGAATCTCTTAGGGAACTATTTAAAAGGATTAATATTATGACGGTACCTTGCCAATTCATTTATGAAAATATTATGTATGTAAGGAAAAATCTACATATTTTTAACAAGATAAGCGATAGACATAATTTTAATACTAGAAATAAAGATAAAATAGATCAACCATTTTTCAGATTATCTAAAGTACATACATCTTTTATGGGGTACTGTGTTAAATGTTACAACAAAATACCTTGTGATATATTGAAATTAAATGAGAGAAAATTTAAAACACATATTAAAAGTACACTTTGTAAACAAGCATATTACAAGTTAGAGGATTATATCCAGGACAGGAATGCTTGGAAACATGCTGGTCCAGCTCCATAGGACAATCTAGAGTCTAGACAAAATCAAACTGGTTGCTATTTTTATGGTAAAATCTGTTATTTTTATGATATTCATTTTACATTCTGTGATAACCTATACTCACACACTGACTTATTTTTTTAGAAAAACATACTTGTATGATGTTTGTAAATATGTGAACACCACGTATCTATCTAATAATTAAGTTATTTTTCATTGCTTAGTTTTTAATTCGTTTTACCTATTATGGTATAGTAATTTTATTCTAGGTGCATCGTCTTCACATATAATCATATAATTAATGTAATCAAACAAAATATTGTAAAACATTTTTAAAAGAGTACCGGTGGAGTTTCTTGCCCATTCTTCTCCATACGAAACTACCTTTTGGAAGGGGCAACTAGAATCAATTCTATTTTTTTTGTAAATTTTGACGTTCAAAAGTGCCTCTTATGTGCCTATTTGAAATAAATGGTTTGACTTTGACTTTGACTTTGACTTTGACTTTGACTTTGAAAGCTGTTGTTCTAGTCGAAAACCATTATGAATGGTTTTCGACTAGAACAACAGCTTTCCCACCATTTTCCCGTTTTTTTTTTGTTGCCGAAAAAAAATCAGCAAAAAAAAAGCTGTATTTTTTCCTTAAATTCATGTTGGGATGCTGCTTGCACGGGGGTTTCATTTCTGTCATTTTTTGCCTAGGACGCACCGTTTTCGAGATATTTTTTTTTTTGTTTTAATTAATAAAAAAATTCGTTGGTTTTTATTAATCAAAAACTTGACGTTTGACACATTTTTTTTTTCGAAAACGAAACGTAATAATTATCCCCCTGTGCTCGGGCAGAAGAGATATCGACTTGGATAGAAAAAATTGAGCCGTCACGGGACGCCTGGCAGATGTGAAACATCGAAATTATTTACACACTTACTACAGATGACTGTATATAGTAGCGACGCGTCGCCACGTGGCATGCGTCGCCCCGCCAGCAATCGGTTTTACGTGCGGCTGTTGAATGTTTCACATCAAAAAACTTACTACAGATGACTGTATATAGTATCGATGCGTCGCCACGTGGCATGCGTCGCCCCGCCAGCACTCGGTTTTACGTGCGGCTGTTGAATGTTTCACATCAAAAAACTTACTACAGATGACTGTATATAGTAGCGACGCTGGACTGGAGACAAATAATGAAGCCGCAAGGGTTAGGAAGATCCTATCAACCGACCAGGACCGAACTCTTGGCGCGCTGAAAAAACCCGACAACTCATATACAACAACTGACCATGAAACCAGCAAGGTCCTTCTTGAGACTCACTTCCCGGACTGCAAACTCCTGGAAGACAGGACGTGGGAGGTTGTGCCAGAATGGACCCCAACGGATCGAGACTGGTCAAGAGCCCATAATATAGCAACAGAAGACCGTATAAAGTGGGCTATCAACACGTTTCAGCCTTTTAAGTCAGCAGGACTGGATGGCATCTTTCCAGCCCTGCTACAATGGGGGATAGATCACCTGACACCGTGGCTGGTGGAGATCTATCGAGCGTGCATAGCACTTAGACACATACCACTAGCATGGCGCGAAGTGAAAGTCATCTTCATACCCAAACCTGGCAAAACCGACTACACACAACCCAAGGCTTATAGGCCTATTAGCCTTACATCCTTCCTACTGAAAACCCTGGAGAGACTCTGTGATAGACACATTCGAGACGGACCTCTTCGGAGAAAACCACTCCATAAACAACAGCATGCGTACTCCACAGGCAAATCAACAGAATCCGCGCTACACAGCGTGGTTTCTAAGATTGAATGCGCAGTGGACCACAAATGTTCATCACTGGCTGCCTTCATTGATATCGAGGGCGCCTTTGACAAAACCATGTTTAACAGCATTAACATGGCCCTAGACAGACACAACATAGACTCGACCCTGAGCGGCTGGATCACCAATATGCTCAAAATGAGAGCTGTACAGGTCACGATAAATGACACCACAAGGGCCATCGTGGCGAAGGGCTGCCCGCAAGGGGGCGTCCTCTCGCCACTTCTATGGAACCTGGTTGTAGACAGCCTCATCAAAACACTCAATGACAAAGGTTATTTCACCGTAGGCTACGCCGACGACATAACCATAATAATAAATGGCACCCACGAAAACACCTTATGTAACCTAATGCGCCAGGCTTTGAAAATAGTAGAAGACTGGTGCAACAAACACCAATTGTCAGTAAATCCGACAAAAACCGAACTGATTCTCTTCACAAAAAAGAGGAAGCTGGCGACACTACAACTGCCACGACTCTTTGGAACTACCCTAAGCCTATCAACCGAAACCAAATACCTGGGCATCTATTTGGACAAACAGCTGAACTGGGCAAAACATACCAACTACATTACCACAAAAGCCAGTGTATCCTTGTGGCAGTGCAAACGACTGCTCGGAAGGAATTGGGGCATCAGCCCCAAGGTCACCCACTGGCTATACACCACAGTCATCCGACCAATTATCACATATGGCTCACTGGTCTGGTGGCCCAGGACGGACCTGAGCACAGCCCAAAAATACCTCGAAAAACTGCAGCGGTTTGCTTGTGTAGCAATAACTGGCAGTATGAGGACTGCACCAACTGCCGCTTTACAGGTAATGCTAGGACTGCCACCCCTACACCTCATCGTGCGGGAGGAGGCAGCCTTGGCCGCCTTCAGGCTCCACCTATCGGGAACCCTGAGCAAAGACTCTAGGGTCAAACACACACGCATAAGGGAAGATGCAATCAAACGACAACCGATGATGGCATCACCCTGCGACAAAGCCCCGAAACTACACTTCTGTCAGAAGCATTACAGCGTTACACTCACGGAAGAACGGTGTGACCACTCAGGCCCAAGAGAGATGAGAGTATACACCGACGGATCAAAGACCAACTCCGGAACCGGAGCCGGAGTCTTTTCACACGATTTTAACATAAATATATCCAGCCCGCTTGGAATGTTCAACACCGTCTACCAGGCGGAATGCGTGGGCATTATACAAGCGGCTTACGCCATAGAAGCCAGGAAAGTTACGGACACCCGTATACGTATACTGTCCGACAGTGCCTCAGTTCTGCAATCCCTAGAGAAAAAATATATTACATCCAGACTAACACTAGAATGTCACAATGCACTGGAGCGGGTGACAGTGTGCCACCGTAACGCAGTGACACTGCAATGGATAAAAGGACACAGCGGATCTCTGGGTAACGACGCAGCTGACGAACTAGCTAGGAGAGCATCCAGCGCGTCAGTCTGTGGGCCCGAGCCTATTGTACCCATCCCCTTTAACCAAATACGCAGGTGGCTACAGGAGTTCACCCACACACAAGCGGAGAACTGGTGGACCTCGACACCGGGCTGCAGGCAGTCCAGGGAAGCCATGCCATCCTTAGATGGCAGACTAACCAGGCGTTTGCTACGCCTGGACAGGAACGGCCTGCGCTTGGTGACGGGGACCATCACGGGACACTGCTCACTAAACAAACACTTCCACAATATAGGCATAACGGACAGCCCTCTGTGCAGGGCTTGCATGGAGGCTGATGAAACCGTTGCACATGTGCTCTTTGACTGCACAGGCGTCAGCCAGATAAGAACAAAAACCCTCGGGTCACCCAGATCTTTCACAGATATTCTACGCAGACCAGAAGATCTAATAAGCTTCTGGAGGGAGGTGGGCTGGTTGGAATAAACCAATGACGGCCGCCATGGCCCACGCACAATGGTCCACATGAAGGACTAAGTGCGGAAACCAAACCCTCTAACATAGAACATAGAACATAGTAGCGACGCGTCGCCACGTGGCAGGCGTCGCCCCGCCAGCAATCGGTTTTACGTGCGGCTGTTGAATGTTTCACATCAAAAAACTTACTACAGATGACTGTATATAGTAGCGATGCGTCGCCCCGCCAGCTGTTGGTTTTACGGGCGGCTGTTAAATGTTTTACATCAAAAAACTTATTACATATGACTGTATATAGTAGCGATGCGTCGCCACGTGGCATGCGTCGCCCCGCCAGCAGTCGGTTTTACCTGCGGCTGTTGAATGTTTCACATCAAAAACTTTGTCTATTCCTGGTAGAACAGAGATAGAATTGGTCATGCTACGCGTGCTAGGCGGATATCGAAATTACATAATATTATGGTTTTTTCATGTCACTTGGTTTCAAGTAGGTATAGAACCCATTGAATGGGTTATCATGTAACCCTTTCACTGGGTTTCAAGTATAAAACCCATTGAATGGGTTATCAACTTATCATGTAACCCTTTCACTGGGTTTCAAGTATAAAACCCATTGAATGGGTTATCAACTTATCATGTAACCCTTTCACTGGGTTTCTATTATAAAACCCTTTCACTGGGTTTCTATTATAAAACCCATTCAATGGGTTATCATGTAACCCTTTCACTGGGTTTTTACTATAAAACCCATTCAATGGGTTACATCATGATAAAGGTAACCGATTGAATGGGTTACCCTTTCGAAAGGCTTAACCCTTTACCGGGGTTGTAAGGTCCCTGAGTCCCTTGTCGTCCTTACGAAAAAAAAATGTATTTCCGTTTCTTTCTTTTTAGGGTTCCGTACCCAAAGAGTAAAACGGGAACCCTATTACTAAGGCTCCGCCGTCTGTCTGTCTGTCCGTCTGTCACCAGGCTGTATCTCAAGAACCGTGATAGTTAGACAGTTGAAATTTTCAAAAATGATGTATTTCTGTTGCCGCCATAACAACAAATACTAAAAAACAGAATAAAATAAATATTAAGGGGGCTTCCATACAACAAACGTGATTTTTTTGCTCGATATTGATAACGGCAACAGGTAGACGCTTGAAATATTCACAGAATATTAAGTTAATGTTAAGTTACTTTAAAAATAAATAATTAAATTAAAATACAACAAATATTTAATATTTATTCCCTTACAACAAACGTGATTTTTTGCCAGTTTTATAGATAATGGTACGGAACCCTTCGTGCGCGAGTCCGACTCGCACTTGGCCGGTTTTTTTCTAATCTCCAAATATGAGAATATTAAGAAAATAATTGATATATATATATAAATCGAAGTATATTGCGTACTTACATACTTATGGTATGAGATCCCTTGTGTTTTATTAGCTTTGGTATCTTAATTGGTACACTTTCTAAATACACACGATGGCATTTTTTGAATTTTTTAGCTGCTTCAACTAAGCGTATTACTCATCGCTATACGTGTCGCAGACTAAAGTCAATACGTCCCAATTAGGACGTTTTCGAGTCTTCACGAATGCGCGCTCACAACATATCTTTTTAATATAATATCATTGTGAGTCACACATAAAGTTTATTTTGCATTACCAATTACACGTACGAAAATAATGGTCTTGAAAGGAATAACACTGATTGGTAGTGTGTCCCGCACAATGTGGCATTGTTCATAGTAGTACTGTCTCATTATCAGGTTACATAAAAAATTATGAAATGGAAATCGTCTAACATAAGACTGCCAAAGTAACTCATTTCACCTTTCACCCTTTCAACTCAAATAATACTATTTGAGAATAAGTTTACTTTTCAAAGCAGACAAATAATAATTATTTGTCTGCTTTGAACGTTATATTCCGACAGTAGTAATAAATGAGGTTACTCTGTAGACAACAGAAAAAAAAAACCGGCCAAGTGCGAGTCGGACTCGCGCACGAAGCGTTCTGTACCATTATCTATGAAAACGGCAAAAAAATCACGTTTGATGTATGGGAGCCCCCCTTAAATATTTGTTTTATTTTAATTTAATTATCTATCTAATTTAATTATCGGTGCCAACGGGACCCTATTACCAAGGCTCCGCTGTCCGTCCTTCCGTCACAGAGCTGTATCTTTTGAATCGTAATAGGTAGTGATGGTAATGATTCTATGTATGATAGGTAATGATTATAATTCTGTACAGCCATATTTGTTACGACCGCGAATCATATAACATACAACCTGACACAGACCTGCAAATTGTAAAAAACTTAAGACAATTTCAATTTAGCTGGCTACCCTGACGCTTTCGCGTTAACTGTAATCTGCAGGAGTCATTAGTCGAACAATCTTATGTAACTGCTTGTTATTCTGGATGACGTAACTGGTCACCCAAAGAATTGTGCTGACGTCATTAACACTCACCATTAGAAACTGAAAAATATAGTTGATATGTTGTTGTAATACATATTGTAATGTTTCAGCCGTGTCCTTATCACAACTGACGTTTGGGCAAGAGGTATCGACGTGCAGCAAGTATCACTAGTCATCAACTACGATCTGCCCAACAACCGTGAGTTGTACATCCACAGGATCGGCAGGTCAGGTCGTTTCGGACGCAAGGGTGTGGCCATCAACTTCGTCAAGTCAGATGACATCAGGATCCTGAGAGACATTGAACAGTACTACTCCACACAAATTGATGAAATGCCCATGAATGTGGCAGATTTAATTTAATTAAATAAAATTTTATAAGTCATACTTTTGTCACCTTTCTAATCAGTGTAAACTGGCAGAACGCACAGTGGTGAAGGAATTAACAGCACCCAAATATTTCTTACTTTGTAAGCTATTTTCTAGATACATCTCAGTATAATGTCTTAATAAATAAATTTAATGTCAAATGACGCTTTTTATTTTTAAGGAAGCAGAGATTTCATACCATCCCACCATGACGCGCACTCGAGCAATCGAAACTAAAATCACACAATAAGCAAGTAGTCTTGCTGTTGCTAGATTTACGACTATAAAAATAATAATTGTAATCACTCAAAACAAAAGGCATCCATAGTTCATTTACTTCCTGTGAGGAAGAATAAGATTTGGTGGATTTTGGGGCTTGTAAATAATTACACCATTTAGGTAGTGAATTTACAAAGTTTATGTTAGTCAAACAATGCAACACAGTATTCTGAAAGCAATGTTACAACTAATTTACACACATTAAAATATACATACATAGAACTTATCACTACAATAATTTTACTTAACAAAAACTTATGTATTAATACAATGTTGATTCCAAAAGATTATTGTAATGACAGCTAAGCTCTTGGAATGTTACCAGTACAGGTCAGAAGCCTGTACTCAATACTAGTGTACTAGATACTATCCACAAGATGGTGCAATATTAATTTACGAAAAAATAATTTAGTTATGGTAATCAAGAAGAATTCTTAGACAATAAAGATTATATAAACATTTATATTTTACAAATAACAGTGTTATGATGAGAGTCATATATATTTGCTTTAACAAAGAATCAAATGTCCTAAACAGTGTTCTACATGCTATAGCATGGCTATAGCCATTTTGTAATTGTTTAAATATGTTTGTTTAACCAAAATAACAAAAGACATTTTTAAAAGTCTAGATGTTACTTATATAGAACAAAACTCGGAAATATCTACATACATAAAATTTGGCATTTGCCAAAGCAAGCACTTTTCTGATACCTCAAAGAATTTTATTCACATGCCCAATATGACCATACTTTAACACTGAGACATGGGCCGTATGTTATCTTTTCATTCATATTAATGTGTATGTAAAAGTAGGTCACTCAGGTTTTTGAGACCACAAGGTCTAAAGATCATTTTTCGTAATATTTGGCAAGAAATAGTGTTGACATCCAGTTTATGGTGACCCAGTTTTGTCACACAAATCAATTATTTGCTTATATTCAGAGTTACTATGTAACTTGAAATGCTGTATTCATTTAATATTTAATAATAAATAAATTATACAAACAAAGTAAAGTCAAAGATTATACACAAGTAATCAAAAAATGGAGTGATGTAATTTTGTTTCCTCTTAGAGTGGACGCCTTATAAGTATTACATCCTTATTCTTAAGGCACAATTGAAAAACCATATCATTTATCGGAAAAAACAAAACTTTGATAGGCTGTTTAAGTGAACACCCTAATTTGAATTATGATCTCTTAATAAAGAGGAGGCATTGCATCATTTGTCATCACTTGCAAATACTTCAAAACTATTCTTAGGCCCTAATATCAAAAGTCTGTTTAAAGTTACAGCTCTGTTTCAGATGTTGGATAGTGTGCATTCCAACGCCTGTAAATGAAAATGCCAATAGCTCCCACTAGTAAGGCAACCAGTATTTCAGTCAACTGATCCAAGAAACTATTAGTAGGTTCAACTGACTCCAACACAGGTGGCTCTGGTTCATGAACAGGTTCTTCAGCCGGGGGTTTAGCAGTCTGCTCCTCCTCTGCTTTGAATGCTATCTGGTTCAACACTGACTTTTCTTCATCTGTAATTGGTTTAGCTGCTGTGGATGACAACAGAGCTGAAATCTCTCCACACTGAGAGCACACCCAAGTTATGGATTTTTTGGCTAGCACCTTGCGTTCAGCTGGCGAGTAGTCGAGCGATCCGATAGTCCCTTCAGCTGGAGTCGGCATAAACGCGATCAAAGCCAATAAGGCAGTTCTTATTGACCATGAAGGTTGCCAAGTCTCAGGGTGATGCCCAGAAATGGATAAACAAATCTTTTTGTTGACTTCGAATCTTCCGTTGGGCGTCAGAAGTATTATGTGAGGTGGGTGCATAGGATATTCTTTGGGCAACAATATCCTACCATGGTAGATACCACCCTCGAAATCTGTACCTTTTGGCCCTTGCACGGTGAAGTGCCACTCGAATAGGTTGTCTTCCAAAGGCCGCGCACAATATTCCTCTGTGGCCTCCGCCAACTCCATGGCCTCTCTCATTAGACGTTTGACACCAGGACATTTTGTGTTATACTTTTCACTTATTTCTGCCATCTTCTTCAAAATACACAACAGGTAGGAACTACCGACAGTATGATAATTATAATGACGCAACAAATAGGGAAAGGTACACGTATGTTATTGATGTAATCACCAGAAAATTTGATAACAAAATCCTTTTGTGTAAGGCCACAATAAGTAATTGTCAAACAAAATGTCAGGTGATTGTCAAGTTATGGCAGCGAATGACAGTGTTCTTAGCACACAAAAAAAATCAAACTTATGGTGCGTTCCGAGTTGCGCTGTAAACGATTTGAGCGCGCGTATATCCGTACCGAATTAGCCTGAGCGCGAAACCGATGTGCGAATCGTCATAGATGACGCCATGACATGCGCCATCTTGGGATAAAGCCGACCATGGCTGCATTCCGTATTAGACCTTGGCTGCATTCCGTATTTCGTCAAACGCGAGTGCTCCTCAACAGGTTAATCGCTGACAGCGCTCACATCAATAATTTGCGTACCGAATTAGTTATTACGATTACGACAGCTGACAACTGTCAACAATTCGGAACACTTGTGACCGCGCTCACGGTTGGATTACAGTATTTATAATATTTGTTGACACACACACATTTGTACAATTCTTCTTCTTTGGTTAGATGGCGACGGTAGCCAGAAGCACAATCTCGAAAATGCCACGCTATTATATAAGATAAGACTCAACAAAACAACGCAACTGTCCTTTTTGACAGCGCTCACGGTGATATTAATTCAAAACATGGTCGGCGTTATCGCAAGATGGCGTATGCCATGACGTCTTCTATGACGTTTCACGCGACAACGTTTTCGCGCTCACGCTAATAGGGAACGCGTTTAAACGCGATTACAGCGATTATGGCCTTAATTCGGAATGCACCTTAGGTTAGCCTATTTCATAAAGATTCTAACAACACATATTTTAGCCAGCTCTCAGCCACTTTCGAGATATCGTAGTTTTAGACGCGCCTTATTCGCTCGACGTATGCGGCAGCGCGCTTTGCGTCCTAATGTCATGACCGATGCACGACTGGCGAGAGGATGGTCTAATTCGGAATGCAGCCTTGAATGTTCGCATTAGGTGTGTGTCATTTCATTTTCAATGCACCCAAGCCCAAGACCCAAGCAGAACTGCAGAAGCAGTATTATATAGTCATATAGTGCTCTGTGAGAAGCATTTGAGGATGGCCTTCGGGTGAGATGATGATGAGTGGTGGTTCGTTGAGTATTATTTTGATACCTTTAGACAATCAGACGTGTTTGAAAAGTGCCCCTCGTGGAAAACTGAGCGTCCACTCCAGTCAAAGCAAAAACAATACCAATGTTAGCTTGCTTGGCCTGGGGTCTCTTGATTTCAGTGCAGTCGGAGCTCGGAGCACTAATATGTTTAGAAAACCGTTTTCTAACTAATTTTTAAGTTGGCAATTTATCTAAAAATCGACCCAAAACTGTGACCCCAAAAAGCACTAAACGCAGCTCAGCAGCTGTCTATCTAACGTCAAAAAATAAAAATTGTTCAAGTTTGTGATTCCAATCTGCTGTTTTTCACTCCAATTTACACAATTTAACTATCAATGAAAAACGATGTCGTATATGGTTTCTGACTGCATTTTTAACAATGTAACATCTAGTACTTAATCCCTTGAATTGTGTGTAGCATTTGTGTCATAAACATTGCAAGATGGGTAACATTAACAAAGACAATTCGATTTACATGGCAAAATATTCAGCATTTAATCCTTATCGCATAAGACAGAGAGAGCTGGGGTATCAGTATACTATCGGAGAGAGCAATGCGCTTGCGAAGAGTTTGTACTGCGGCATGAGACCCATCGCATCATGGGACTCCGAACGTGATAAGGTTCCCCCGACTGGAGGCGTTTTCAACCTTGAATTTTCCCCGGAAGGGTAAGTGTGCGGTGTTTGAATAACGCATGTTAGCCTTGACTTTGGTTTCGCTTAAATTCCATTCTAAATCCAAGGTATACTTACAAGATATAATTATCTGCTAATTACCTTGATTTACTGCTAAACATGCTGAACTGCTCCTGGCTCCAGTCCTCTTTAAAACTGCATTAAAAAGGTAAAAACACTGCAGTTAAATTAATTTTAAAATTAATAAAATTATCTTTATTAAATATCAAATAAATGTTTCTCAAAGGTAGCTAAAATTAACTTTTTATTTTAAATGAAATATTGTTACTACATTAATTTGAAAAAACATAATTTATAATATTCATTTTATTTTAAGTTAATAAAAATAATAAAAACATTGCTGTACGTCAATATTTATTTTACAATTGTATGTTTTTTAGCTTTTATAATGTAACTGTGCAAATCCTTACACACAGCCACACAAGTTGTGTATGTAAGGGTCAGAGCACACAGTGTAGCAGTATTTCATTGATAAATAGATAATGAACTAAAGCACAACTATAATAGAGTTTAAAAGAAGATTTTCTGTAATGTGTTTTGAGCATGGTCATGTAGTAATATTTTCACTGAAAACTTAACAGCTAAGGACAAACTTGGGCATTTTGCTGCTCTGCCCGTGCTGTGCTTATCTTAAATTCCAAGATATGCAAGGAACCATGGCAAATAAACTTCAACATCAAACTTTTATGATGCATGCAAGATCCATTTATTCCAAAAAGTTTCAATTTTATTGACAATTTTTGATAAATATACTGAACCACTGGGCATGAGGCATAAAATATGATATTTATTTCTACAATTTCTAACCCTTGATAAATTATGTTTTAAAACTGAGAAGAATGACTGAAATAAACTCAGAGGTCACAGTCTATTTTAATGGAATGTGTGTGTAACGAAAATCAATCATTCAGCCAAGCCACATCATCTTTTGATTCCCTGGTGTCCTCACTTTTCTGTTCTGGCAATTGGGTTTTCCTCGCCTCTCTTTATTCCTTTCCTTGCCTCTCTTTTATTCTGGCAGATTTAGTTAAATTTTTACCACATGATGTAAAAGTGTCTGACAGTAAATATTAACGTTTCAGAACATTATTGGTGGCTGCCTGTGAAAAGAAGTCGGTACAAATATTTGATCCGCTCACACATGAGAAGATACATTCAGTAAATGGAGCACACTCAGACTGTGTCAACTGTGTTAAGTAAGTAATACTTGCCTTTGAACTTGCTTTGAGCTGTAAGAATTTATGGCTGTGTTAGATATATTTTTATTTTTAGGGTTCTGTACCTCAAAAGGAAAAAACGGAACCCTTATAGAATCACTTTGTTTGTCCGTCTGTCTGTTTGTCTGTCAGTCTGTCAAGACCCTTTTTCTCAAGAACGCGTGTATGTATAAAGTTGAAATTAATATTATATACGTAGGTCCGCGGTCCCTTGAAGTTATAAAAAAATCAAGCTTCTACATCAACACAATAAAAAAATACGACGATTTATGCGGCATTATGTTGATACTCGCAAATAAATCAAAACCTATAGGGTACTTCCCGTTGACCTAGAATCATGAAATTTGGCAAGAAGCAAGGTCTCACAGCACATCTAAAGGAAAAAGTCCGAGAAACATTAATTTATAGTTTTATCACATTTTTTTTTTTTTTCAATTACAATCTTACGTTTTCACTTGGGATATTGATCGTGGTGTATATCGATGTATCGAAGAACATGTTTTTCAACTACAATGTTAAGTTGCTTTTTGGTATAAATTCATCCCAACTACGAAACCCTTCATTGTGCGTGGTCCGACACGCACTTGGCCGGTTTTTTTTTCTCTTTATGAGCGTAATGAAAGAATTCGATTTCTTTTATGTATGTAATTTTGGCGTTCAAACCGAGCTGATTCTCAGCCTAATTTGAATTACTTTTAATTTTGATTTAGAGAGAGACTCACTTTAATTCTCGTCCTTTCGGACGAGAATTAAACGAGATTTATCTATGGACAAAAAGAGAACTAGCTTCTTTCCACCTGTTCAGTCCATCCTCAACTTTTGGGTCCACATTCAGAATCTCATGAACCTTTTTAGATTCCTTGACGGACGAATGTTCGCAACATGTTCAGACGACACGACAATCGCTCTATGGGATGTCCGAAACCTCAAGAAAAAGATACGATCTCTACTAGGCCACTCCAAATGGGTGAAAAACATAGAATTCTCAGTCAAAGACAAACTCCTGGTCACTTCGGGGCTAGACGGAAGCATATACACGTGGGATATCAACTCCTATACAGAATACAACCTTGTTTACCAAAGAGTATTTCACACGTCGAGTCTGATGAGATGTCGGCTCTCTCCCGACGCGAAGCAGATGGTCATGTGCACTACGGGCGGACTTATTGTTCTCATACACGATTTGAATTTAAATACACTGGCTCAGGACTTAAATGGATTTAAGGTTAGTCTTTTTTTGTTTATAAAACCACGTTTCTCACTGAGAATTTCTCTCAAATCATTAAACAACATTTAGACCTAGATTACCTATCTTTAGGTCATGATATAAGAATCGAACCCGCAACACATAGCGCTTTAACCAATTGCTCAGACACATGCAGCGCCCACATTGTTATTAAATAAAATCTTAAAATATATACTTTATACCTTTTATAATAAGGCTATTTCAATAATTACTCTTTGAACTCAATTTCAAGACAAAATCGACTATAGACGACTTTTTCGTTGGTGACAATCCCATGGTTCACGCGGGCGACAGGGGACGTACTGCGGGGTGGTTACAGCAGTTCGGGCGGTAGGACCGCCAGGCAGGCAGGACTCCTGCCTGCCAGGTAGACGTGCGAAATAGCTCACTGAAAAGAAAAAGAGTGATTAGCTCTTTCACTCTAAAGAGCTATAACATCAATCTTCTAGCTCACTAGCTCTTCTGTAGCTCGGTGACTCAGACGCCAACTGTTAGCTTATTTGACTCAAGCCACACGCGCATCGAAGGAGACGGCTCGGCTCGCTCAATAGTCAACAGCTCTTTGGAAGTTTGGAACTCTTAGTTACTCACTAGCTCTTCTATTGCTCAGTGACCCTGACGCCGACTGCTAGCTCATTTGACACTCGCCACACGCGTCGAAAGAAACGGCTCGGCTCTCTCAATTGTCATTGTCAAATTCTGAGTGAGCTAACTGAGCTAGTGAGCTACTTAGCGAGCGGGTGAGTGAGCGAGAGCGACGTCAATCGAAAAGAGCTAGCTCTTTTCTATCACTCGCTCACGAGCTACCCATAGTACCCATACCCATGTCTACTGCCAGGCGTTGCTGCCGCCCGCACTGACGTCGTAGGTAGTAACCCGTGCTCTCAGATACGGCTGCGCATCTCAAACCGTTCATGATATTTACTATCCAAAGATTAAAAAAATATTAGAGGTCAAAACAAACAAATTATATAAAAATTGGAATAAAAATCCATGCTCATTTGAACATAAAGATAATTATCCAATTATTACCTACGGCGTTATGAAAGAGGTACTAAATAAAAACCAAACGCCGAATTGAAGCAGGATGAAATTTTATGGTGGGTGCTCTAGTGCAACCCGCTAAATATAGTTTTCATTTGTTTGTTATTTTTATTCAATATTTATACTTTAAACACGGGCACAATTTTTAAATGCTAATAAATGTAATCTTATTATTTAAAATCGTTGTATGCCTGAAATTTTGTTCAGCGGAAGTAAATCACGAATTATTTCATAAACAAATATGCAGACTCATATTTGATATCGCACTAAGTACCTTGTGAGGTTTGCTTCCTAATTGCGTAACACAGTTTAAATCACAATCGGAATGATTTTGAAGTATATTGCTAATCCATTGCTTCATGATATGTTAGAAAAATGTGTCTGCTCAACAACGTAATGAATGTTGTTAAACTGTCAAATTGAAACCGATTCCTACTGATAGGGTGCTATGAAATTAGCCCGCTGGTGCGCGTCATTTTTTTTAGCCGCGTCTTCCTTCACCAGCTAGGACCACCAACTAAAAATTCGGGCTATAGTATCATGTCTACTCAAATCCACCATCTTTATTGCAGCCGAATCTTTACCGATTGATGCAGATGAGCCGGCAAAGTATCCCGATCGCCACCATGTATGACCACCTGTTCGATAGCAACCGCAAGCAGAACCGCGTCGAGTTCGTGTCTGACTTCCCGGACGGCAATGACGCTGAAGTCGTCAGCGCTTTACAGGTATACCATAATCAGCCAATAATGTTCCCCCTGCTTGGACACAGGCCTTGTCTCGGTGAGAGGGAGAGGGCCGTAATCCACCACGCGGGCCCAGTGCGGTTTTCAATCACCGTTTTCAGAACAGGTATGCGGATTAGAATTCGTAAAGTATTTTTAGGCACCTCTCCCATCGCGGGCCATTAACGAGAAGCGAGTAGAGCTAGCGAGTGATCGATGGCTACGAGCGATTACTTGCTGATATGCGTATGTACCAAGTGTAAGTCTCTCAGCGATTCTTCTGTCCGCCAAGAGAGCCCCTGAGTGAGTACTCTCTTTGATAGCTCTTGGCGCTGCGACAACGGTTCAAAACGAGTACTCGCAGATGGCGGTGTGAACAGACAGCGATCAACTATTAATATAATTATGTATCTCCTTTACAGTTCCGTGTGATGCCGGACGTAAAGAATAGCACCATCCTATTTCTTCCCGAGGGTGTCGTAAAAGGCGACAATACTTGTCAAAAAATAATAAGCCCGGTTTGACATTTAACTTGAATCGATTTATCGTGAGTATCGAGTACCGAGTCGTATGGTTACTTCACTAGTTACGTCGCGACGTGACTAATGAAGTAACCATACAAATCGATTCAAGTTAAATGTCAATCAATCAACTCAGCCTATCGCAGTCCACTGCTGGACATAGGCCTCTCCCAGGCTGCGCCACAACACCCTGTCCTCCGCCTTCCGCATCCAGACGGAAGTGAGTGTAAGTTAAATGTCAAAACGGGCATATTATTTTTTGACAACTTTCAAGGGACTTAATAGAGAATGGGCAGCACCGTTCTCTATGCATTTTAACAGAATACTGTGATCGCCAACCCGCCTGCCGAGCAAGACGATTATGGAAACCCCTCCCCCCCCTCCTTTCGGGGAGGCCTATGCCCAGCAATGGACGTCTTTCGTTTGAAATTATGATGATGACGATCTCCTTTACTTAAATGGGAGCTACAATCATTTGTTGCGTCCTCGTCGGTGATATCCCATCGTCTTAGTCAAACAGATAGTTTGAACAAATAACCATAAGTTGCTTACAGGATTAAAAAAAATAAACCATTCTGTGTCGGCATTCAGGTTCGAAAGCTTAAGGTCCTACTTCCTAAGCATTAAAAGTAGGAAAAACTGGTGTTTTTAGGTTAATAATACTGATAAGTAATATTATTTTCCAGATCCATCCCCAGGGATGGAGCGCTTTGAGTAGAAATATCAGTCATGATGACAAATCAGAGGTAACATTCTTAATTAGCACTGCATGTTTCTTATAAATTTTTTTTTTTAAATAACTCGAATTCTACGGTCTACAAAAAATTACAAAAGTTAAAACACCACCTGTACACAGTGGACATGCATCCACGACATTCAGCCGATCAGTGACGTCAGTTTGAAGAGTACGCGGGACACTTCTCCGTCCGGTGGCGGCACGTACCCGGCCAGCCGGCCCGGCGTGCGGCGCCGGACCAGAACCTTCCGCATGAACCGGCTGTCGCATAACGTTAACCCTATGTGAGTTACTACCTCTTTCATAAAAGATTGTATCGGTGAACATCATGATTCATTATTTACTAACATTTCATTTTGCTAGGGAGGTAGCGCAGAAAAATATATAATTCGTATAGAACCGGAGATTGATTCAAGTTCGACCCAATATAACGTTCAGTTTCAGAGCGATGATGTTTTTTAAATAACCCAACAAAATTGCGAAAAAAACTTGCGTGATACGCAATTTTTCAATATATTTTATTTCTTATTTATTCATTAATATTAATCTATAAAATCTATATAATATAATATTTATCTATTAATATTTTATACTTTCGGTCGCATACTCCCAGTTTCGCTTCTCTACAAGGTTTTATTTCTTTTTCTATGGTTAAGGGTGCTTTTGCTCGGTCTGCGCGTTTGTGACGTAGTATTAGTCGACCTAACCTCATACGCCCTGTAATATTTCTAACAAGTATAAATCTGTCATTAGACCGTATTGTGGAGAACATCTCTACGATTAATATTATAGGTTATTTATCTCTACTTTACACAGATATTAAAGAATCCCAAGCCTAAGTATATTACACACCAAATTATAAGTTTCAAAAGCGCGATGCAGGACTACACAAAACACTTACAGTTATTTGTAGTTAGTCTAACGCCCACTTGCATCACAAATCACTAAATACGTTTCACGCCAAACATATTGAAATCATCATTCTGTCTCTGTCACCTTCAAACGATTGACAGAAACAGAACGATGTTTTAAATTCGTTTAGCGCTAAACGTAAATAATAATAATAAGTTTATTTCAATAATTATTTACAGTGGTACGAATGTCATAGATAGAGGCTATAATTATATTCTTTTATAAATTAATTTAACATCTGTAGCCGAACTAGGCAAAAGCCTGTATTCCGACTATCAGCGCCAATCCCCTCAAAGAATAAAAAAATAACGATGCCAGCAAGCAGAAATGTTAACAGCTTGTAGCAACTTTTTTAAAGTGATGTTATAATTATGTTATAGTAATTCGAAACAATGAAATAACATTATGATTAAAACTAGGTAAATGTAAATAAGTGGAGGTCCGTTTGTCGGCAGGGCGATGACTCACATTCACATAACTAGGGAGGGCGAGGCCCCGGCGGCGGGGCCCAGTTCGTCGCGCGAGGCGCCTGCGCCGCCCGCGCCGCAGCCCTCACGCCTCGCCGGGGTAAGCGCTCCCCGTGACGTCATACCGCTAACTATATACGACAGAATGATGCTTACACCTGCTTTCACTAACACTAGGCGACAGCTGGAAAAGCGCACTGTTGGTTTGTCAACGCTCGGCTCAGCACCGAGAGTTGAAAATGCCACAGTGCAATAATATTTAAGCCTGGTGTCGCCTAGTGTAAGGGAAAAATTAAATGGGCACTACGCCCATAAATTATTCTTAGTGGTTTCCTAAAATCGTCTTTGACTTTACGCATTCCTCATTCAAACAAAATCTAACGATGTTGTTCTAGTGAGGTTGCGTTGGTTCAAGCTCCGAAAAAATATTACATGAGCCTGAAAGGCCCAGGCTGAATCTGGAAAGCAGAGTGTGGAATATAAAATAATACAGCAACACCGCAATACGATTGTATGAAGCTTTTTTCTGTTAGTTAGCTAGTATGTGCCATTGATAGCATAGATCAAATCATGACTATCTCTTTTTCTCTATTCCGTATTTTGCATGCAAATATTGATAACAGCAACAAGTTATCGAATATTAATAAATAAAAGTTTGGATTAACAATTACTAACAAATTTAACGTTTTTGATCATTTTATTTTGATTGAATGGTAATAGTAAGAAATTTTAAAAATCTCTTCTGAATCTCTCCTAACCAAGTTCAATGAGATTCATCACCATGTGTCTATAGCAGCCTACTGCTGGACATAGTTCTCATCATTGTTAGACCAAACTGTAAAAATCCTAATCCCCTTATTCATAAACGTCCTTTATCTAAAATGACTTAATAGCAGTCTATATATTGCTATCTCGTTTCAACGACATAAACATGACGAGGACAGATACAATCAACGTAATTGCATGAATAAGGGAGTTATGGCCTTTAAGTAGAATAAACAATTAACAAACGCTAGCATACTCTTCAGGGTCTGTCTGGTATACAGAATGATGTCTGGGAAGCGGCCATCACAGTCAAGCAGCAGAGAATACTGCAAGAAATGTACAACAGGTGAGCGTAGTGACACTGCATGAATGCTAGTAGATGCATCTTAGGATAGTCTGTGCTTGTGCGAATATAGCTATAGTGCGTACACTATAACTTGACGCGTGACGCGATTGGTAGCACTGAATTTTGTTCGTTAAAAAAGATAAGAAGAAGTTCGTAGAAAACAGCGACTGACGAACAGAGGGCCTAGACAAAGTAACATTCGATTAGCGATGACGCTAGTAGAAAAGCCAAAAATGTATGGGGTTGACATAAGCTATCGAAATGTCACGTGATCATAGGTCAACGAATAGAAATTAGCTAGACAATGTTATCATCATTCTATTCCATGAAACGAATCGACAGCGTCGAACGATAACTTCCTTAGAGATGCTTAGCCAAGTGGCACTTTTTGACAAGTATTATCGCCTGCCAATCGAACTTCGTTATCGTTGAAGCGATAACGATTGTATAAATATAATCGTTCCGAAGCGAATGCCATTTGTCTAGGCCCTCTGAACTACCAATCACATGACAGCAAAATTCAGTGCTACCAATTTCGTCACGCGTCAAGTTATAGTGAACGTCATGTAGCTACATTTAACATCATGTAACTTTGACTGCTATAAGCGTTCGGTTTTTCAATCAGATCTGTAAAAATATTAGAATACGAATATTTTAAATTCACCCTTAGTCTAATGTCAGAATAATCGCTTTAACACATACACAATAACATATTTAAAACATTATTCTGTCTCTGTCATCTTCAAACAAATGAAAGAAACAGACCGATGTTTTAAAAACGGTTAGCGCTAAACACATTTAGTAATTTGTGGTGTAAGCAGCCTTAAAGTATGAAAAAACACATCATCACTCGTCAGTCAGAATCCGCAGAAGGTAAAGCCAACAATTTTATTTCAACCTTATTACTAAAGTCATAAGAGTGAAAAGTGGCCGCCAATTTTGGCGAGTGTACTTGAAAATTCGGAGTGTTTCCGCACGACATTCGGACAAAAGGATGGGTAACTAAATAATGAATATTTAAATGAACTAAAAAGTGATATACCACTTTTCATTGTATTGCAAGTTATAATTGGTATACCTGCATTGCGCTTTGAAAAATAATTTGAGTAGTTACAGTTTGGCTGCCTTAAACACATTGCATTAGTTACACGATTTTTTCCCCCCTCTGCAAAGTATTGTGGTTAACACTTTTAAAACACCGGCCAAGTGCATGTCGGACCACGCACAATTAAGGGTTCCGAGTTGGGATGATTTATCCCTATCTATATTGTAGTTGGAAAACATGTTTTCCCATACATTCCAACTAAAAATGAAAATTGGTCGACTATTACTCGTTAACTTGTTAAAGCCTACTTAGCTGTGATAGTTTTCCTTTTAACTTCGTTATATGTATACTATTGGCGTGAATTTTTTCACATATCCAAAAACAACCATTTAGCTGGCAGCGGACACACTTGACTCTATCTAACAAAAATTAGCACTCTAAAGCTTAATATTACGCAAACGGATATCTGAATCGAAAAATGATTTTCACAGACCCGCAATATTTTTAAACGGTCTATCCAACGATACGTGGGTATTCTTGGATAGACCCCTCCGATTTCGCCGCAGGAGACGCCCCGGGCGTCGGGAGTCGCAGGCCAATTCCCGGCCACCGTAGGCGCGGGCTTGCGGACGGTGAGCGATGGGTAGCTCGCCGTCCGATAAGGACCAGGACCGGGTCGACAGCGCGTTGACGGGGTCAATGAAAGGGAAAGGGCCAATGCTTGCCAGGGTTGCGAGTTTGTCCGAAAGGGATATCCGGGCCCTGGCACACAGACATCTGAAGGAACACGGGTGGGTTTTGGTTAGTAAAAGTCTGACACGCTCGGCCGCTCCGCCCAGAGCGGGAGAAGTTATTTGATAACTACCCACACAAAAAAAAAAACTCCTCTCTTTTCTAGTACTAAGAGTGTCTAAGCAAAGCCGCGAACAGACAGACAGTTGACTACGGAACCATAGAAAAATAAGAAGTAGTAAAAGAACCAACGGTTTTTCAGAATTTATCCACAATAGCTTTTACTACGCAACTAATATACATACTTGAAGCTGCAATAACAAAATATAAAGTTTTGGGCAAAATTGTACTTTCTTGAACGCAAAGTAGCATGTTAACATTTTACTGTAAAAGTTGAATGGGATAAGCATGTACCTATTTGTCCGTATTCGTGGTTCTGAATGGATCTTTGAGTTTGATCGTACTGTAGTTATTATGCTTGCTTTATAATGCGCCGGTTTTACCACCCGCTAATATACCTAATGCTATACCTGTAACCAAAAGTCAATACATAGAAGCTTGGTCAGGCCGATCGTTCTTCTCCATAATGTTTTACGGTTTGGAACTGACTACACAGTCGAATTATTAATTCATAAAAGTTATCTAATCTGACATGTGCTAGCTGTCACTGTGTAATAAAATGGTCATAATGATTGTATTCTAAACTTTTACTCTTATTTATAATCAAATAAATTATCACCATTACAATAAATATTACCATTTTATTACACAAAGTGACAGCTAGCACATGTCAGATTACTCCAGTGAATGAATAAATTCAACTTTTAACTAACAGATGTAGCTTTTTTCTTACATTAATATTTTCATAAATTAATTGGCATGGTACCGTCAGAATATTAATCCTTTTTTATAGTTATATATGAGATTTGTGGCGACGTAGATTATAAATGGCTCTGATTCTCTCTCTCTGGCTCTTTTGCAAAATAAAGATGGATTCAATGTCAGCAGCCCGACCCCACAGTAAAATGCCATACGACGTAATTCTGTGGAAGTAGCTTAAATAGACCAAACGCGTGATTTCTACATCCTGTTAACTGTCTTATCTTTCTAACAGCATAAGCGACAGAGCTTAGCCGCCCCGCAATAGATGATATAATAGGAGGTCCCCATTGTAATTTCTCGTCTAGCGTGAATTCTAGGAAAACAGTTTGATGAATAAATTACACAGGCCTAGTGGGAATAATATAATTTTCCCCACCAAAATCAATTGAGGGACTCAGGGGACGCTAAAATTGTGAACATTCCACTTTGTCCCACTGGTAGGGTGGGGACACATTGGTGGGGCAAAGTGGAATAATCCTATATGACAAACTAATAAACATCTTAACCTTTCAAAGTGCTTGTAAAAGGTCTAATTCTATAAATTAATTAGTTTTCACTTTGTATGATGATGGGATGATACCTAAACCCATCCAGGTAACTTCGCCAACGACTTAATACCGGAACCATTTCAACACTCAAATCTAATCGAAATTTTATTTTCTTCGGCCAATCCGACGATAGCGTAGGCGAAGCCAGGTGGGCTTTTAATCCTGGGCTACACTTACAGTGTTTCATAATATTCGTCCAAAATTTGCACATATTTCTTTCTAGTTTTTGGATTGTTTATAAATCCTGAATATTCGTCGAAACCCTATGAGTGTGGCCTTAGCTTAAAACACAATACCCATTATTTCCATTTTGTGTGTCCTTATCAATGTTAAATACTTATTAAGACTATGCGATGCGTTTATGCAAAAGGGTGTAAATCGATTCGCAAAAAGTTTCGGTAAAAGACCCATCACTAGTAGCGTTTGGCAAAGTGTGATAGATTTGTTTCTGATTAACAGTCACGCCCATGACAACAGCTTGGAGCGTTATATAGAGATGCAGAGCAAATGCTGGGAAGCTGGTTCAGATAACCCGCGCCGACCCCGCACACAGTCCCTGCACACGCGTTGTGCCCGCCTAACATCCGCGCTCGCCACGCGCAAAATCAGCGCACGCCTCGCACCCGCTTAACTACTTATTATTTAATAAAAAAACGTCACGCAACTATACTTGATCACAGTCAATACAGCACTAACCGAAACGCGGGCGCAAGGCGTATGTATGCGGGGTGTGCAGCGCGTGTGCGGGGTGAGCGCGGGGTTGGCGTGAAGCAGGCGCGTGGCGTGTGCGGTTCGACATCGATAAATGCAATTCGAGATCTATTGATGTGTCATAAGACTCAAATTATACAGGGTGGAAGGGACATCGACGCGAAACCTCTTACCATGGATCCAGTACATCATGCTTGACCCCCGTGCGTTGAAATTTCTCGTCGGCAATTTAAAACAAAACGGCTGTTTCCTACAGAAGTGCAATACCTACTCGGTCAAAATGTATGGAACAGTGAATTTTTTTTTAAATAACCGACGAAATTTTTTAACACAGGGGGGTCAAGAATGATGTAGTGAATCCATTAGTAACAGGATGCGGGTCGATGTCCCTTCCACCCTGTATACAACAAATTTCAAAGCGAGTTAGACCGAGACGCAGGTGCTGACGCGCGTGGCGTGCGCTTAGCGGGCGCTTGTCGTCTGAACAGGCCCTTAATCAGGTTATTATAGTAAGTAAATAATTGCACGTGGCGGTACCTATAACTAGACAGCCATAACAAACTACTACAAAAGGTACTAAACTACTATTCATCATCAATGCGAAATTATTTTCAGTGTTGTGACACCTGACACGCCCCCGTGTCTGGTGTCATGTGATATAACTAAAGGCTTGCAATACATCCAGAGGGCAGGTGCGTCGTAACTTCAACATGCAGCGCATCACGGGCATCAACACAGGGATCCAGCCGCCCGCCGCACCCAACCCACGGCCCGCGCTCACTCCTCGGCAGGGCGACGGAGACGCTCCAAGGTATACGTAGATACGCTACAACTTACAATATTTTATCAATCTTAGATACAAATAAACACAATTTAAGTGTCTGTTTTGTTGTCAAAACAACAGTTTTTTACCAAATGTATATTATGAAAGTTTAATACGATACTTATAAAGTTATACAAAATAAACAAACTTAAAAAAAAATGTCTGTTCCGGCTAATCTCCGAAATGGCTGGACCGATTTTGACAGGACTTTCACATAGCTGAGGAGTAACTTCTACTATATTTTAGAAAAAGCTAGCTAGTAGCTTAATAAAAATCTTAAATTTATTCACTGACAGACCAGCCTGCCAAGCCTAGCGTGGCGATTATGGCAAACCCCCCCCCCCCCCCCCTCATTGGGGAGGCCTATGTCTTGTGCAGGACGTCTTCCGGCTGAAATGATGAATAATGGGAAATCCTATTGGGCACACGGCTTGTAGCCTAATAAATCAGGGTTGCCTAATTTAAGACCAGGCAGCCAATCAAATTTCCACGTAAGCTCCGCCACTCCGTTATGTGCTAAACGCTAACGCGTCAGTAATAAAGTTGAATATCGCGTGCGCTCTTTGATCGTGTTCGAGCACGAAACTAAATAGCGTAAGTCTCAATTCTAACTAAAGTAATAATTGATCTAGAGAAAAAATATCTGGTGGCTGGATAATAAACTATATTTTCTTGCTGTGAATATTTATTTTAGACATAAAACCCAAACAATCTTGTTTGTCTTTTATAATTATTCTTAAAAAGACATGATTTCCGAATAAAAAATGTATCTAGAGAAAATATTACAATTACGTAACTGTCTTCAACATAGAAAGAAAAAGATCCAATAAATCATATACTAAAGTTTTATGTTGCTTCATGCAAATTAACATAAAAATAGGGAGCCTCCTCTTAAGTAGAAGTGATTGATGCTGTAGCTGGCCAGTGTAATTACAACGTTTAGACGTCAAACGAGAATCGGTCTCCGGATTATCCTATTTGTTATGGCCGCATCCACAACATTGTAAAAATAAAAACAAATTCATATCGCAATCTATCTCAACGACAATCAATGACAAAAACATGTCAAAAATTAGAGATTTTTTTGACAGATTGCGACTGAGAGTTGCCCCCCAGCTCTCTGTTACCGAGCTACTTCTGCCATCGTAAGTTAAGATGAGGCTATGATAATAAGCTTTCTGAGAAATAAATAAAATTATTATTATCTGTAATTGCTTTGCACCTGTCGTAGATATTATGCAATTTTTGTTTCTTTGTCGGTTGCCATTCTGTCCAATTTGTCGCAAAACCTCCTCAGTAACTTACGATTCCATATCCAATAAACCTTACTTCGAATAATTTCAGAAGCTTGTCTCCATCGCCGTCGGGGCAGACTCCGCCGCGTGACAGTCCTGGCACCAGTGACGAGGAGCTGGCCAAAATACCCATTAGACAAAACAAAGACCGTCTTCTGTATTACACGGAGGAGACCAACGAAGGAAAAGGGTTTATTAAGGTGGGATTATGTTTTTTTCTCTTTCGTGTTGTCGTATCTTGCATTTACATACGAAATGTGCTGATACCTACAACTGATCATGAAGTTATTTGTTGATATTGTACGAACTCTCGAAGCGATTATAAATTGCTTGATTAATTATTTTATTTCTGTAAGTATGTTGTACAGTCACACCGCTGCATATCCCGACCCGTTTTCCCCTCTCCTTTTTTGTAAGAGTGGTCAGGTAATGCAGATACTGATGCTTTGGAATATTGAAATAAAAAAAAAGAAAATACTATATAAATTTTATTATTTACTATTAAGCGAATGGCTTTGACCAGCCATTACTTAAAAACATTATTTTATGTGCAGGAACTGTGTTACTCAGCGGACGGTCGCATCGTGTGCTCGCCATTCGGACGGGGGATGAGGCTTCTAGCCCTCAACCACGAATGTGGGGAGCTGTGCAACTGTGTGCAGGACCTCAGCGGCCCGCGACCCATGGTGGAAATCGGCCAGAGCCTGGGCATCCACCAGGACCTCGTCGTCAGCTCCAAGTTCTCCCCGCGATACCACATGCTCGTCACCGGCTGCCTCGAAGGCAAGATCGTGTGGCATCAGCCCTTCAGCGGGGAATCCATGTACTAGACAAATGTATGATTTATTATTCAAATCATGCTGTACTTATTAGGTGAAATGTTTTAACTACCTGCTCAGCTTTCTGTACTCCACTGCCGGGCGCCAGGGCCAAGTCACTTAGCTGGGCAAGTGGGCTGATGACTGTCGAATCAAACGTTACCATTATGTAACTTTTCGCAGCGTGACCGGCAAAGATAGTGAATTAGTAAGCTACATGGTCGTCCACAATACAACGATACAATGATCTTTTGGCCCTCGGATGACGTTGACAGGGGGGCGCTGTTGGTAAAAATGTGTGCTACTGTTTTGAAAAAACAAGATGGCCGCGTTAGTTCCGATATTGACCACGCGCCAAAAGAACGTTGTAGCGCTATAGTAGGCTCGATACTTATGTTACAGAGTTATGATTGCAGCAAGCCTATCTGGTGACAGTGGCGCTGCCGGTGAACAAAAAATGACAGTCTTGTCATGGCAACTTGTCAATTTTCATAGTGATTTCGTTAGTTCCAATTTAAAGCCACCGGGCCGGATAAGCTTGCTGCACTTTATTCAAATATATGACGTGTTAAAGTGGTATATATCATTTGATGTTAGATAATTCTGATGAATTTTTTCTTACTTCAGTAAGAAACTTGGCCATTTACGCATTTGAATGTTTGTAATAAGTAATACGTAGAAATTAGTATTTTTTTTAAATTTTGCAGCTGATAGTAACATTAAATAATGAGGAATTTATCAATAAGGCTGAATAAAAATGGAGTTTATGTAATGTAGTTGAAATGTTCGCTACACTCTTGAATTTGCTAGGTGAGACATCAACTAGCAATAAATGTAATCTATCATAGAAGATAGTTTTAGATGATATTTATCACCAACACTAAGAGTCTCACCTTTGTAATTTAGTCTCAAATTGACTCTACGGTCAGAGCGCCTGTCCAAATGACGTAATGCTTACAGAGTTACTTAATAAATTATAATTTATCGAGTCCAGACCAGACTTTTATTTAAGAATTGAGAATTGAAAATATGACAGTTTATTAATTCTTCCGTTCTAAATTTGATTCGTTTTATCGGGTGCCTTGATGCCGCTACTTGTAGCAGACTAGAGATTACAGCTTGCTAGAAACCGGCAATGAAGGTATAGCCATATCATGTCGCAGACAAACAAAAGACAACAGATTAAAAATTTATTTCAACAATTTATACAATGTATCTACAATCGACGCTCCTACAAAATCTCAGTATAAATGTAGGTATTTTCTGATTTTGAACACACCTTTCGCTATTTACAATGGTATTCAGATGTGGCCTCCTTCCTTGAGCTTGGCGACGAGAGTATCCACGTCTGGGACCACGGAACCGGCCTGTCTGACTGGAGGGTCTTCTACGGAGACTACCTTGATCCTAGGAGCGATGTCTACGCCTAAGTCTTTGGCGGTGACCTTCTTTAAAGGCTTCTTTTTGGCTTTCTGTGAAGTAAAATGTTTGTTATATGAGATAATATAGGAAGATAAGTTCAGAAATTATTATATTATTATAAATATATTTATAGTTACAGAATTAAATTCGAATCGAATCTTAATACGAAGATGTCGGGAGTTTTGTTGTAGTAAATAATAAAACTGCTCTATTTAGCTGTTGTACACAAGTTCTCAGGAATATCTATATCCACTTCTAAAATAAGGTACATATGTGGGTATAGTGAGATATTCATTAAAGGTCCGATTTTTCAATCTTCACATAACTTTTATCTGAGGAATGAAAAAAATGCAGCTTTTGTACGAGTATGGAAAATATGTCAAACCGCCATGTCCCCCATTCTTCAAAGAAAAGTTAATTAAAAAATCGGCCCTAAGCCGCACATACCATGATGTTGGGTAGGGTGGCGTATCTGGGCTCGTTGAGACGCAGGTCGGCGCTGACGACGGCTGGCAGCTTCGTCTTGATCACCTCTAGACCGCCGTCGATCTCGCGGGTTACCGTCAGCCCATCGCCTGTCTTCTCAACCTAGAGATAATAAATACGTACAGGGGCATGTGATGCAACTGATGTCGCGAGATAAGTCATGAGTATAAACGTGAATCTCTAGAGAGAAGAACAATGCATTCTTAAATGCATACGGAATATTTCATAAATTATGGATGTACTAGCTTCTGCCCGCGGCTTCTAAAAAAAGCGAAAACCCTGATCGAAAGGCGATAAAAAAATAGGAAGAAGACAAATTGGGGTAATGCTGGGGTTTTCGATGGTGCAAAAGTGGGTAATCTGATGTTTTTTCTGGGTAATTAAGAAAAAGGTGTTTTAATTAAGCCTGTTGTGTATAAAATTGAGAACGCAATCAGAAAATTATTATAGTTAAAACAAGATAAAAATCTGTATCAATGCAGATAAGAGTTATTACTTTAGATATGTGATAATTTATATAACTAGGATGTGCTTATGCAGGGATTAGGAGCTTGGATCAATAATCAACAGTTTACTTACTTTGGATGCAAAGGTAGCCTGGGGCCAGTCCAGTAGGGCAGCTGTCATTTGTGCAGTTTGGTTTGAGTCATCATCAATGGCCTGAAAAAATATCACAATTTCACGTCTTTATGTAGTTCTATTTAATTATATTTATTTATTTATGAGTGCTTTTACCCTCTGAGGGTCAGCAGACCAACACCCTCTATCTAGACTGTTGAACATGTTTGAATGGAATACTACAATAATCTGATTTAATGAACATCTACAGAGGTGAATAATTTATACTCCTCCACAAATGCATACTATTGGCTGTTTACAGACATTATTTTCTATACAATAGATTGTTTATGATGATTGTGAGTAAAATAAACATTTGTGTCAATGGGAAAAAGTTCAATTTTTCTTCTTTTAATTTTTTCCTTAAAACATCACAATTACTAGTAGAGCCCAGAAATTTATGCACATATTTTTGGTATTCCCTTATAAAGGTCTTCACTGACTTGTGTCAACTAACCTGTTTGCCAAGGATGACAATATCAACTTTCTCATCCTGGGACAGTTTAGCTAAGATCTTGGCCACATGTAGGGGCTGCAGGGTATCATATGCTGGACCAGCAACCTCCACGTGGATGGCGCGGTCAGCACCCATAGCAAGGGCTGTCCTGAGGGTTTCCTGTAAAGAGGTTGGTTAAATAATTGTTTGATTTTTCATGATTCCATGAATAGTAACTTATAGGATGTCTAGTAAATAATTTTGATAATACAGAGCTACAAGTTAAAAATCATTCCTAAGCTAAGTAAAAAAACCGGCCCAGTGCGAGTCGGACTCGCGCAGGAAGGGTTCCGTAACATTATCTATAAAAACGGCAAAATAAAACACGTTTGTTGTATGGGAAATATTTTTTTTATTTTAATTTAAATAAATTATTTTTAAAGTGAATATATAACTAAATATTCTGTGAATATTTCAAGTTGCCATTATCAATATCGAGCAAAAAAATCACGTTTGTTGTATGGGAGCCCCCTTAAATATTTATTTTATTCTGTTTATTAGTATTTGTTGTTATAGCGGCAACAGAAATACATCATCTGTGAAAATTTCAACTGTCTAACTATCACGGTTCATGAGATACAGCCTGGTGACAGACGGACAGACAGACAGACAGAAGGCGGAGCCTTAGTAATAGGGTTCCCGTTTTACCCTTTAAGTACGGAACCCTAAAAAGTGGAAAATTAATAAAATTATTTTTGCTGAGATCTTCTTGGGATAAGGGCTAGAGAATTATGATTATCTTCAAACTTTAGCAATTGGTTTATGTATTTATTTATATATAAAAAATATTATTCATCTAATTCACAAATTAAGATTGATTGATTGAAGTTTAGTATGGTTTCTCATAATAATATATGTGATATTAACAAAATTGTGGTTACTGTTCCTAAGAAGTCACTAATTTTGATAAGGCAGAGCTACAAGTTAAAAATCATTCCAAACTTAAGCAAAAGGAAGTGGAATTTTAATCTTAGTGCCAATTTCACCAATGAAACTGAACGCGATCAGCACATAAACCACGTTTAAGAGCTGTCAGTGTCATTATTTTCTTTGGAATATAGACACTGACAGCTCTTGAACTCGGTTTAGATGTGCTGATCGCGTTCAGTTTCATTGGTGAAATTCGCCCTTAGTATTTGCAGAGCCCTTCAAACTTTGGTAATACATATATTTGATTTTATGAATTCTAATCTGATTCATACTTGTGCCTGTGCGGGTCCACATGATACAGCAATGACTTCGCTGGCAATCTTTTTCTCCTTCATCCTGACTGCCTCCTCCACTGCTATCTCGTCAAAGGGGTTCATTGAGTGCTTCACGCCATCTGTGACCACACCAGTCTTGTCTGGCTTCACACGGATCTACAAATTATTTGAAAGATTTAAAAGAGGTTACAATATTTTGCAGATGTCAGGTTACATTAGCCTGCATTAATACAATATTGTTATGACACTTCTTTACCTAGTATTTCATAATTAGGTAGGTAGGTATGTGATAAGACATTATGTTTACCTAAAGAGTTCATGTAATAGTCTAGTCATTTCACGTTTGATTACTACTTATGCATTGGAAACATCATGGTTTTGTTGGCATAATTCCATATTGGTTTATATTATTTAATTCACTATTGGCACGGTAGTATATCTGTTCATCTAATCAGTACTCAGTATTTTTTTGTATAGCCAGTTCAAGGCTGTTGATGATAACGAATCTGACTTGTGAGCACTGACTAGTTGTAATAGAAATTTTACTGTAGAATGCAAAATGTAATTATAATTTATTCACAGAAATGTGTTTTTCAGTCTGCTTGGGGTTGTAACTATGAGACAAACTAACGATATTATCCTTTTAATTTCAATGAACTTGAAAATTATTAACACAACAAAGTAACCTTTGCTCTCGACGTAAACTTACTTTCACCGCATAGTCGATAACTCGCTTGACTCCAACTAGAACTCGAGACATTTTGTTATTTGTGCTATTAACTTAACTTACAACAAACTAACACAAGTTAATTCAATTTTAATAAAAACAATTGAAAATAATTTCCAACAAAGTACGAAGTCCAGCTTCTTTTTTTAAATATCTTTTTTAAAAGGACCGACAACGAGCCTTTTTAGTTAGTTGACATTTTGAAATGCGTGTTGCCATAAATCATATTAATTTTTACGGTTTTTAGGAATAATGATTTTCGGACAAACAACTTTAGGAGAAGAAAGGTAGTACATACCATTATAGAGAGATTGTAATCATGCTGCTTTTTACTCGAATCAGACTGGCAAGAAATGGTAATGGTCTTAGGGTGGTGTGCAAACCTATAACGGAATAGGCTAGTGTACACGCGGACTACTTAGTCTATGCGGACGCCTGGCATGAAAACAAAAATGCTTGGTAGTAGGGGGCTACCTTGCCATTTTTGGGTCGTGATTACGATGTTGGTCCCCGGGAGAAAGTTGTTTAGTTTGATGGTCTGTACCACACCCTTAATTTTCGTCACACCGTATACAGACACATTGTTTAAAGGATAAAAATAAATTTGCTAGTGATACTCCGTAGACGTGATGGGTATCGATAATTAAACAAGCCAATTAAAAAAAAAAAAAAATGTTGAGTCAACAGCTGGTCATGTTGACCCTGTATAACGCCAAAATGAAGCTAACAACCCAGCAACGCTATCACAATGCTATTTTTATCTACAGTAGATTCATATGAATCGGAATTTATAGAAGTATTCCAGGATTCAATTCAGACAACTAGTCCCATTTATTTAAGTACAAAAATTCAAATACAATTTAAAATCTAACATTTTAAACATAAGCGAATATGAAGAAGTAAGCTAAGGCGTTTTTTTGTGAATGTTATTTGGTAACACTTATCAGCATTCAGAAACATGTGATTTTTAGTACACCAACTACGTACAGAGTTGAGATCTTCCTGGAGTACGGCAATGTCTGTACTTGCGTCAATGACCCGATATAGTTTCAAGCCATCAGCGAAGATGGAAAAGGTACTTGTTAGGTAGGTGTTTGATACTGTTTGCTATATCATTGACAAATATAATATACAGTATTGGGCCCAAATGGGAACCTTGTGGGACTCCGGATGTTGAAAGGTAAGGTAGAGACTGGTGACCCTTTACTACCACTCTCTGTTTTGTAGCTTTCAGTTTTGAGTATATGCACCAAAGTGTATTCGGCTTCTTTGTCTTGGATAAATAATCAAAATAGACAAGAAGTACTGATTCTGAAGTTGATAGGCCTTTCGCACTTCTCCACGTTGAAAATTCTTCATAAGTTTTTAAATAATTTTGGCCTAAAGAATGGCCTAATCATGTCCACCGTTATCCAAAGTTATGCTTGACCTTAGAGTATTTTGTTTATTAGAAAGATGCGGTGCGAATGGCCTAATCATGTCCACCGTTATCCAAAGTTATGCTTGACCTTAAAGTCTTTACGAGTGTCCTTGGAACTTTGGAAGTGAGCTTCCAGGCGGTGGAAACTATACCGGTTTCCAGCTATTGAGTAATGTAATAACAAGAGCTAATATTTGACATTTGGTTTCAGTAAATACAAATAATCTAACATGCCTAACATTGCGGATTACCACAATTTGAGTTTGTAGGCTCAGTGCATCGAAGTGTCGGTTTCATCGATGATAAATACCTACAGATGGTGAAAGTGGACCCTGTGTTCAAGTCTGGTTGCTCTGCGTTTCGTGCTCTGTCTCCATAAAGAATCAACATGCGAAGCAGATAAAGTGAACCGAGGTAAAAGTTAGACTTAATATTTTTTTTCTCATTCGCTACATCTATCACTGGAATACCTATCACTAAATGCCTCTCACGGACTAATGCACACCCATCTCATCGCTACTCGCTTAGATCGATGTTTAGACCATATCTTCCTTAAGTCCAACCTACCATCTACCTCTCTCATCCTAGAATCGCATATCACAGACCACCGCAATATTGCTAACTACAACCCACCGCACAAAGCACCCCACACAGTCACTCGCTTAAATTATCCAGCCATAATTGCTGATCTCGAAAATGTAGACTTTTCCGGAATGTATAACATTGACGACGTCAACACATCAACAACCATATTCATTGACACTGTTACTTCGGTCGTCTCTAAACATTCAATTCAAGTAAATGTCCCTAGGAAAAAACATGTTATAAAACCTTGAGTCACCCCTGGACTGTTAAAATGTATACAAAATCGTGATAGAATGCATATTAAAGCCAATAGCTCTCCAGATAACGTAATTCTAAAAACTACCTACACTCGATACCGCAATTTCTGCAACGATTTACTTAGGAAACTAAGAACTGCTTATGAAACAAATGAGCTACAAGAAGGCAAAACCTGTCCCCGTAAACTGTGGCAAACAATTAACACAATCACAAGCAGACATAAACCGAAGACAAGTCCCTCCGAGTTGTTAGAATTGAAAGGTGATCACATGTCTTCAGTTAACGAGGTGTGTCACTTCTTTAGTTCCATAGGAAGCGACCTAGCTGACAAAATCACATCACAGCATCATGCTACTAACACGCCAAGTGCACACCATTCCCACCCATACCGTAATAGTCCCCCACCCTCACAGGTTAACTCCCTTGGTTTTTTAGATGTTTGTGAATCTGATGTTGAGTCCCTCATACTCCAGTTACGCGACAGGAGTGCCGTGGGCTGGGATGGTCTGTCGCCTCAGCTGTTGAAATGTTCAAGACATGTTTTGGTCCCACCCATAACTTTCCTGTGTAACCTATCCCTCAAAACAGGCGCATTCCCTGATGCTTTTAAAAAGGCTATTGTTCACCCGATATACAAGGGTGGGGACAGAAACTGCGTCACCAATTACAGGCCCATCTCGGTACTGCCAGCTTTTTCTAAGGTCCTAGAAAGGATTCTAAACAACCATCTAAGGCGCTTCCTTGACAAGTACCATATTATCTCCGACAACCAGTACGGCTTCAGGCCAGGGCTGTCAACAGAAGATGCTGTACTGGAACTCACGAAAACGGTTGCTGCAAACTTGGACAGTAATACTAAATGCCTCGGAATCTTTCTGGACCTTTCAAAGGCATTTGATACAGTTTCTGTCCCCAACCTCATCTCAAAACTGGAAGTCATGGGTGTGCGGGGTATTACTCTGAATATCTTTCGGAGCTACCTTACAAACCGCAAACAGTGCGTCAAGATAGGTACGTACCTGAGTGATGAGGAAATCATATCCTACGGCGTTCCCCAGGGTAGCATTCTGGGCCCAACCCTATTCCAAATTTATGTCAACGATCTGTGTAATTTGAACCTTCCAAATTGCAATATTTACACCTACGCCGACGATACTGCAATCTTAGTACGTGGCTCAACTTGGGATACGGTAAGGGCAAATGCAGAAGCTGCAATGTCTAAAATTATGATATGGCTAAACTCTAACCTGCTAACGCTAAACCTAAATAAAACCACTTACATTCCTTTCGGGTTAAGACGTGGTAGTACTCCTGGTTCAGATTTCACCCTTGTAGCTCACTCCTGTCCTGACCCCACGGTACCTTGTGCCTGTCCCACGATGATCCGTTCAGACACTGTTAAGTACTTGGGGGTACACATTGATTTGGGCCTAAGGTGGGACAAGCAAATAGATACCCTTACCTCAAGAACTATGCATCTAATCCACATTTTCAAGTCCCTCAGAGATTCTGCCAATAGTACCACGTTGAAGATGGTCTATTACTCCCTCTGCCAATCTATACTCGGGTACTGTATGACTGCATGGGGAGGAGCAGCTAAAACCCTTTTTCTTAAAATAGAAATAGCACAAAGAGCAATACTAAAAGTTATGACTAAAAAACCTTTTAGATACCCAACTTCTGACCTCTATGCCGACTGCAAAGTGCTAACAGTGCGGCAGCTCTTTGTGCTCAAGGCAATACTAAGGATACATAAGTACCTCCCACCTCCGGACCGGAACAAACGCACTCTAATCATCCCCAGTACCCAGCACAGAACCACTTTCGCCCGGCACCAATTTTACATTCTTGGTTCCTATCTGTACAAGAATATCAATAATAAAATAAAAATAATGGATCTAAACTCCCATAACCTGAAAAATAAACTGACTGAATGGCTACTGCAAAAAGACTATGCATTCACGGAGTCTTTTCTTACTTTCATAGAATAATCCCACCAATCATTACTCTACCCGACTCTCACTCAACACACGATCATCCACTCATCTACCAATCTTTATCCTTGCATCCGCACACTCTCTCTCACACGCACCCGTAGAGGTACCCACTCACTCCCATACTCACCACTCACACACTTACACATACTTATGATCACTCACTCACACACACACTACACTCAAACACATTTACACACCGGCACACAAATGTATTACTAGATGTATTAAATGTATTACTTAACCACCCTTGCGCAAAACACCCTGACTGCTGCTATACCTGCATGACTGATCGCCCTGTATGGCCTAACACCGTCTCCTAAGATACAGGACTACCTAGTTTAGGAGACGGGGTTACATAACCTGTGTCGATTTATGTAGATATACCTTGCTATTTTGTACATCTGTTTTTGTGTATCATGAATCTTGTGTGTATCGTAATAAAGATTATTTATTTATTTATCTGCCTAAGGTTACATCACTCGGAAGAGATCAACATAATACTCTAGCATTGCATGATTCTTTTAAATAGTAGAATCTAAAAAATTACGGGCAGACGTAACGACAACCATAGCAGGGTTAATAGTGCTGCGAAAATCACCGCAAATTCTGATTTGGCCATTTGTTTTGACCACGTTGACTGTGGGTGTTGCCCATTCCAAGGGGGTCATATTTGGATCAACTTTGGTAACTATTCCCTCGTCCACTAAATGCTGAAGTTCTCTTTCTATGTTTTTGCACATAGCGAACTTAACGGGTCGGGCAGGGACGGGTTTAGGTACGGTACCATGTTTATTATGGATGTTAACGGCGTAATTTTTAACTTTTCCTAGTTTGTTGTCAAAAAGAGATGAGAATGTGTCTAATACCTGTTTAAGTGTTCTGGAATCTCGTTGAGTAGGCTTAACCGAATAGACGGGTTCTGGAAACGTCATGTCGTACATCTCACTCCACTGGAGACCAAAAAGCATGGGGTTGGCCGTTGGCGTCTTCCATAACTACAACGGGCAAAATTTTCTGTCTTCCAAGGATTTCAACCGTTACGTCTGTAAGTCCTTTTGGTTTGAGTTTGAGGTTCCCATAGGCACGTCGTTTCGGTGCCTTTGTTAAAAGGGGTGCTCCAATACGTTTCCAAAATTCTGTGCTAATGATGGAGTATACTGATCCCGGCTCCCAGTCCAACGTACATCTGACACCGTTGAGTGTGACGTCAATGCGCTTGCTGTCTTTGTTCCTTTTGCGCTCAATCTTGAAGATATCATCACTATCGAATGAGTTTGTAGAAGGTTCTGATAAACACTCGTCGCTGTCAGTGTTTCTAATTTTATGTAATTTCTTTTCGTTTTTGATTGCTCGTTTCTTTCCTGACTTGGTGCTCATCAAATATGCTCTCCCAGTCTTGATACAGCAATCTTCAAAATGCCCTTGCGTTTGACATTCCTTGCAAGTATGGTCTTTTGCCTTACAATCACCCACCTTATGCCTATCATATGCACCGCATCGACGGCACTGATCTAGACCAATCGTGCGTAAAAACGTACTCTGTTTGTTGTGATGCGCCATGTTGATTTTTGTTCTGACTTTGTTTGTGGCAGCAGGTAAACCGGCGTGAATATCGCCCTCAGCAAGCTCTCTAGACTGAGCTACTGCAAAGAATTTGCACTTGAATTTCCACAGTCTTTCCATCGTAATGTTCTTGTAGGTCGGGCCATTTCTGTTTCAGATCCACTTCTAGCTGCGGGTGGTTTAAGCCGGTCGCAAATCGATCACGCAGTAGACGTTCGAACAAGTCGTCCTTGTAGCCACAGTCGGTGGAGAGTTTCTTGAGCCTGTTAGCGTAGTGTTCCATAGTCTCTTGCAGTCTCTGACGCAATTCCAAACCTCGGTTAAAGCTTTGAATTTTGTTGTTTTAGGTCGATGTAAGTCGAGTAGTTTAAACTTTACCCCCCTTATTACAAAACGAGGTTTATCTTCAGACCCAGGTTTAAAACATGGAGCCATTATGGAATTTCGAACTTTATTCCGACTATGGTAAAGTTCCTAAACACAAAACTGACAACTTAGTACCGAACTAAGTTTCGTTTTGTATAAAGAACGGTATTTCAATCACTCTTACGTTCTTATTACAAAAACTGGCTGCATGGTTTAAGTCATGTCAAAATATAAATCTTGTTTTGTAATAAGGGGGTACGTCTTTATATACTGTTTTCAAAATAGGAATGAGTGCTACTTTCAGATCGTAGAATACTTCTGGAGTTAAGCAAGAGAATAAGAGTTCTCTCCTGATGTCGTCTTCGCTTTACGTCCCAGATATCGCATTTTTTTTCAAAAAAATCTAAAAAATATTCTACTGACGTAGTAGCAGGGTTAAACGTATTTGTGGCGATAAGTCCCCTCTTTGAGGAGTGGCTGGAGAGGCGCCACGGCGTCCTCACCTTCCGCCTGACGCAGGTCCTCACCGGACATGGATGTTTCGGGAGGTTCCTGTTTAGGATTAAGCGGGTGGAAACGCCCGGGTGTCACCACTGTGTGGATCGCCCGGAGGACACGGTGGAGCATACGGTGAAGGTCTGCCCAGCTTGGGCGGAGCACCGCCGTGTCCTCACGGAGGCGATCGGCGGCGGCGATCTCTCGCGTCCGGCCCTGGTTCAGGCCATGGGTCGGAGCGAGAGTGCATGGGAGGCCGTCACCTCCTTCTACGAAGCAGTTATGCTAGCGAAGGAGGAGGCGGAACGCGTGAGGGTGAGACAAGGTTCGCACCCTTAGTTGCCGCAGGAGACGCCCCGGGCGTCGCAAGCCGATTTCCGGCCACCGTAGGCGCGGGCCTGCGGACGGTGAGCGATGGGTAGCTCCCGTCCGATAAGGACCAGGCCCGGGTCGACGGCGCGTTGTGTTCCACGCGCGCCTCAAGGAGATGTCAGCACAAACTGACGGGGTCCGTTAGGACCAATGCCTGCCGGGGTTGCGAGTTTGTCCGAAAGGGATATCGTGGCCCTGGCACACAGGCAACGGAAGGAACACGGGTGGGTTTTAGTCAGTAAAAGTCTGACACGCCCTCCCGCTCCGCCCAGTGCGGGGGAAGTTATTTGATAATTTCCCACCCAAAAAAAAAAAAAAAAGGGTTAAACGTATCGCACTTGAAATTTTTAATAATTGTTAGTTTGTTACAGTTGTTGCTGGTGTTCGCCGAGTTGGTAGACTCCGTGCCAGGCATAGAGTATAGTAATAGATGGTACCAGGTGTTGCTGGTGTGGGAACCGCCGCTGTTGTTGTAACAAGAGTTGTTGCAAAACGTCTGAAATTTGCTGTTGTTGCTCCCGTTGTAATTGTATAAATTCTTTAAATTGTTCCGCGTTCATTTTGGCTACTTAATCCTCGTCGCCAATGAAATATATCATAATATAAGTCTATTTATTGACGTAGTGATTATTTAACAATGATAATGTCACAACACAACCATATCATTTACGTTATCAGCCTCCCCTTTTTTAAAGACGGGCACAACATGTGCTAGCTTCCACTTATCAGGAAATTGAGAAGTTTTAATAGAGAATTTGAAAACAGATATAAAATGTCACTTCGTCTGGTTGATTTATTCATGTATGGTGTTAAATCTTCTACCAACACCTCAAACAACTCCTTTGACAAACTATAATTTCGTCGAAATTATTCCGAATCCATTTCTATAGCCCCGGGTATTATATCGACTCATATATCTTCTCGCTCGAAGATCCATACGATGTTTTCTCAAGAACATTGAAAAGCAAAGTAAGGCGAGCCTTAATAATAAAGAACTTGAAGAAATATAGCAGTAATGAACACAAAAAATCTGACTCGATCTGGATAAAGTATTCTATTCTATTTTTGTTGTATGGCAAGCAAAGCCGGTGTCGACTATTCTGCCAATGTCTAAAGTGAGTTGAGAAACCAAGTGTGCATGAAAATAAAAATAAAACAATTATATGAAGAAAATAAAATAATAACTAATAAAACTCTTCGATTGATTGATACTGTTGAACACAATGTAGATCTTGTTGGATTAGTACGGGACTGAAACAAACAAAAAATAAATAAATAAATATTATAAATGTTAAAACATAAAATATACGCATACCACAACCACACAAACGTAATAGATCATAACTTTATGTTATTGTGACGGATGAAGGTCATCAGCGCCACAAGCAGATCTTGAGAGGAATATGTTAGTAAGGAGGAAACATTTGTCGGAAGAGGGATCTTAAATTTAGGGAGGCGACTATATAAATCTAAAGGTGGAATGTTGTTCGAGCACTCAAAGAAGATGTGGTCCAGAGTGCCCTTTTTTTTTTTTTTTTTTTGTTGCCGGGGTGGAAAATCCTCATGGATGTCCTCCGCCCTGGGGTGGGCGGAGGGGTCTGTCAGACTCTTACTGACTAAAAACCACCCCGGTGTTCCCTTCCCACACTTGCACCGGGGATCTTGGGAGCTAGTATTACTTCCGTGATCCCCGGCTCTGTGGGCCACCTCAAGTCTGCGGGGGGGTGAGGTGTTAGACCCCACCGCGACGTCTCAAAGGGGCGCGCGTGGAACACTACGCGCCGCCACCTCGGGTCCAGTGTGATAGGGGGCGGCGGACGTCCCCGAGTCCGCCGTCCCTGGACCCATTTAGGGGGGCCGGAAGCCGACGCCCGGTGCGCCTGCTGCGGGCCGGGTGAGCGGACGAGATCTCCCGCTCCCTTTCCGCAGCCTCCTTCTGCGACACGACTGTTTCGCGTCCAGAGTGCCCTCTTCCAACCCGCACTCGCAGAGAGAGGAGTCCCGAACACGGATTTTGCGCAAAAAAACGGGAGTACAACTAAAACCTAAACGAATTCGACAAAGAACGGATATAACGGTTTTGGAGACTTTTTTGTAACTGTGGAACCAAGGCTTTGTTTTTATGACTGGTTGTACTGCATAATAAAACTTCCCCTTTCTTCTTCCAGTGATATTCCATTGTTCCTGCCATGAAGATTGGAGCTTAACTTTTGGAAGGCTCAACAAGTCGTATCCCTGATGAGTATTGTGGGTGAGATCAGCTACTGCTGATGAGCAAGCATCTTTGGCCAAAGCATCAACGAACTCATTGCCCTTAATACCACAATGACTAGGTATCCAAACCAACTGAACCTCTCTTTGACTAATAAAACAGGATAATAAAGACTTTTTAATTTTTAAAACAAGGGAGCTGTGCAATTTACTTTTGAAAGGGTTTTGTATTAAGGCTTGCAAAGAGCTAAGAGAGTCTGTGAAAATTACGGCTTTGTCAATATTTTGGTGTGACTCTATGAAAAGACAAGCTTCCAATAAAGCCACACACTCGCCCGTGAACACAGAAGACTCCTTAGGGCATTTGTACTGTAGAATTATTCTGGAGCTTTGGTAATAAACCGCAGCGCCCGTGTAACTCGGATCATTAAATTTTGAAGCATCTGTAAAAAACCTCTGAAATCCAGTCCATCGTTCCCCCAACGCCGCATTGAAAGCCGAATCCGCTGAAACTTTTTGGAAATACCAATGTCAAAGAAAATTTTTGGAATGAAACATAAGACTTCATAGGGAAAGTTAAAAAGAGGTAATCTGGGATACTGTTCTATTGGACATTCTAAATTATTAATTTGACGAAATGCTTTTAGAATTAAGGGAATTAATTTGTTTTTCCAGTAATTTGAGCTTCGACATATGGCATCTAATTCATTCAACCTTGCTAAAAGAGGATGGGAAGATCTAGATGATAACCTAGCCACAAAACGGGAGCAAAGATACTGCCGTCTCAGGGCCAGGGGAGGTTCAGCACACTCAACCTGCAACGCGTTAACGGGAGAAGACTTCATACAACCAGAGATGATCCGAAGGCATTTTGACTGAACCCTATCCAGTCCAGCCAAAGCACCCTTGTTGCAAGGAACTAAATGGAACGTACCATAGTCTAAAACACTCCTAATTAAGGCGTTATACACTAATTTCATAGTATAGGGGTGGGCACCCCACCAGACACCCGCGAGAGCTTTTAAAATAGAAACAACCCTTTCACATTTTTTAATTAATAAATTTATATGATGTTTACCATTTAATTTTGAATCTAAAAAGACGCCTAAAAACTTTACTTTATTAACTAATGGAATATTTTGACCTAAAATGTCGATTGAGATGTGCGGGATCAATCTTTTGCGAGAGAAAATTACTGCCGAACTTTTCGGTGCGGATAATGACAGACCATGGCTTAAAAGCCAATGGTTCAAAGAGTCCAAAGAGAGGCATAGAGATGACGCAGCGTCTACGATGGAGGAATTTGTAACATACAAGACTAAGTCGTCGGCGTATTGGAGGATGTGACCCATACTGCGTTCGGATCTCGCTGCGGACGGTCGTGTTGTGTGCTGCTATCGGTGTGCTCCCGCCCTCCTGCCGCTCTCTCGTGCCCGGTATTTTTACGCTTGCGTAACGCTCTCGTAGTCGCCCCGACTACATCCGATCGTCGATTGATTGGGTCGATTAATTTATTAATCAATTCAATCGAAAGACCTGGATCACAAAAATTGTCTTTTTCAAGACAGGTGTTTCTATAACAGGAAAACGTTATTAAAATCACTAGGCCCCTTCTGGGTAAAACCACAGTTTCGTGGTCCTCGGTGGATACCTTACGGTGCCAACGAAGCCGAGTGGGGTGCTGACCCAAACGCACCCGCCGAACCCCCTCAGGGAGAGGCAATAATTTGGACGGGTCCCAGAGTTAACCGGCCTTGGGGGATCTCCTAGTCGGCTCTGGTGACAGTTTTCCTCCCACAGCGACTCACCTAGTGTCTTTAGGGTGTGTCTACACCCTTCGCGCTAGACCAAATAGGGCCCCCTTGCACAATAAGATTGGCAACGGGATCAAAGCTCAGGGCTCACCATAGGTACTCATCCTCCCTGTCTACACCCGACAGGGAGCGAAACTCATCCTCGGACCAATCCACCCGGGGAGTTAGGCGTAGGGCCCGATAGGTCATTTTCTAGTAGTGGAGTCCGGCTCCAAAATTCCTTCTTAGGGTCCCCCCTCTCGGAAGTATGGAGGACGACCTCTTACTGACGTTCGTCAGAGAGGTCCTCCTCAAGGACCAGGACTTCCTCAGGAAGTACGCTTCCCAAATTAGTGGGTTGAGGGCTACGCCATCAGCGAGCCTCTCCCAGTTCAGCGATGCGCTCGCTACTAACTCAGACGACTCTGACTCACAGAGTCGATAGGATAGTCCGATAGTGTCGATGGACACCACCGCCCCCGCGGACAATAACGCGGCGGCGGCGAACTTAAACTCAGACTCCTCGGATGCGGAGTCAGGTTCTTGTTCTTCCTCCTCTGGACCAGAGGAACGGGGCATCACCTCAGGCCCTGGCAAGAGGAAGAAGAACAAGAGCAGGTCTTCGCAACCTAGTAAAATGGTTGCGATCGAGGCTCCCTCGACCTCCGCTCCCTCTACCCCCGCGGTAGTCGCCACTAGGGCCCCTACCCCGGCTCCGTCCGCGCCGTCGCAAGCTACCACTTCCGGTACTGCGACCGCGTCCGCCAAGACTCCTTCTGCCTCCAAGAAGGCATCCCGTCCCCCACCCATTATCATTCAAGATAAGGGCAGGTGGACGGAAGTTTCACAAAGGTGCAGTGATCTTAGGATCAATTTCACCAGTGCCATCAGCACACAGCCAGGCATCAAAGTTTCCGTTCCAACGTCGAACGACTACAGGGAACTTACAAAACTTCTTCGGGCGAGAGGAATCTCATTCCACTCGTACACCCTCCCCGAGGATCGTCAGATACGCGTGGTGATCCGTAGGATCCCCAGTGAGATCGCCACGGACGACATAAAGGCAGACCTAGAGAGACAGGGGATCCCTGTCCTCGAAGTGCACAGGATGCACCGATCCAGAGGTGGATCCGCATACGACATGGTTCTTGTCGTGTGCCCACAAACTGAAGGGCATCACCCAATCTTCAAGGTCAGCTCGATATGCTACCTTAAGGGCTTCGACGTCCAGAAGCCCCACAAATCAAGCATCATAGGCCAATGCCACAGATGCCAATTATACGGACACGCGCAAAAGAACTGCTTTGCGAAACCCAGGTGCGTCAAGTGCCTTTAACATTAATATTTTAGAAAATAATTCAAATACCAGTAGATTGTTAAATTTGTTTGAATCATTTAATTTGTCAAATGTGTTTGTAGAACCAACCCGAATAACTACGACTACTGCTACATGTATTGATAATGTTTTTTGTTGCTGCGACTATTTAGATAAAGCTATAATTAATTATCTCCCTTCTGATCACAGCGGTCAAACCGTAACTTTTGAGTCCAACATACCAATACAGAAGGTGCAGATACAATTCAGACCAATAACATCTGTTAATTTAAATAAATTTAACAGCACTTTAATTTGTAAGTTAAGTGTTATGAACCTTACAATGAACAATGTTGACATTTTGTATAAAGAATTCTTTTCGGTAGTCCAAAGCGAGTTCAATATTTATTTTAAGAAGAACACTAAAACCATCAGCCCTAGGTTTTTATTTAGTGACTGGGCAACTAAAGGACTCAGGAAAAGTAGGGAAAGACTTTTCGAGCTGTATGGCCTTAAGCCTTATATAAACACGGAAACTTTTAATAACTTTGTTGCTACTTACTCTAGAACTTTTAAAAACACTTGCAAGGCCGCTAAAGCCTTATACATTAGCAACAAGGTTAAATCAGCAGACAATAAAATAAAGACGGTTTGGAAAATTATCAATAATGAAACGAATAGAAACAAAAAGCATGATTCTGATTACGCACTGGAGACGTCATGTGGACTCATTTGCGATAGCAAACAAGTTGCTCAAGAGTTTGTAAATTTCTTTACCAGTATCCCACTTAAAACTACTGAAACCTTAAATTCCTCGCCCTTGCTCGCTTTTGACTCTGTAAGGGCGAACGTTGCAGCCTGCCCGATTGAATTTAACTTTAAGCATATTAACCCCATAATAGTATTAAAAGCTTTTAAGCAAATCAAGATCAAATTGTCCGAAGATCTTTGGGGAATGTCCATTAAAGTCTGTACCTCAATAATTGAGACTATAGCGCCTTACTTAGCCTTAATATTTAATTTGTGTGTGGATCAAGGAGTCTTCCCGGATTTAATGAAATACAGTAAGGTAATACCACTTTTCAAATCCGGAGACAGTAAAGACACAAATAATTATAGACCCGTATCCGTTTTGCCGGTTTTCAGCAAGGTGTTTGAAAAGGTAATGCTTAATCAAATGCTCAATCATTTCAACGCGAATAAAATCCTTCACGATCAACAGTATGGTTTCACCAAAGGACGTTGTACGACCGACGCCGGTGTAACCTTATTAAGACACATTTTTAACGCGTGGGAAGAGGCCCAAGACGCCATAGGAATCTTTTGTGACCTTTCCAAGGCATTTGATTGCGTCGATCACGAAACCTTACTCTTGAAGCTTGAGCATTACGGACTTGGAAAACTTGCGCTTAGTTTAGTAAAATCTTATTTAAACGATAGACAACAGCTAGTTCAAATAAATGGTATCAATTCACTCGGTTTAAAAGTAAAAATGGGTGTTCCTCAAGGCTCGATATTGGGTCCTTTCCTCTTTTTAGTGTATATTAATGATCTTCTCCATTTATTAAAAAATCAACCACATATGGTGTTATTTGCTGACGATACTTCCTTGATTTTTAAGGTAGATAGACGTGCTACAAATTTTGACGACGTAAATAACGCCCTACTGCAGGTCCAAAATTGGTTCACTGCCAATAATTTAGTATTAAATGGAAAGAAAACTAAGTGCATACGATTTTCTTTACCAAATGTAAAAAGTAGTGATTATGAGATAGTATTGAATCAAGAGAAACTAGAATTCGTCGATAAAACTGTTTTCCTGGGGATCACGCTCGACTCTAGGCTTCAATGGGGTCCTCATTTAACATCTCTTGCAGGACGGCTAAGTTCAGCAGCATATGCTGTCAGAAAAATCCGTCAATTTACTGATGTAGATACCGCAAGGCTAGTCTATTTTAGTTACTTTCATAGTATCATGTCTTACGGTATTTTACTCTGGGGACGGGCTGCAGACATCGAGTCTATTTTTATTCTGCAGAAAAGAGCCATCAGAGCCATATATAATCTCCGCAGGCGCGATTCTCTTAGGGAACTGTTTAAGAATATTAACATCATGACGGTGTCTTGTCAATATATCTATGAAAACATCATGTACGTAAGAAAAAATTTACATCTTTTTAGTAAAAGAGGCGAAAGACATAATTATAGTACTAGAAGTAGGGATCTATTATCTCAACCAGGTTTCAGACTGGCTAAAGTAGACTCATCTTTCATGGGGTACTGTTTAAAATGTTATAATAAAATTCCTCCCCACATACTTCAACTGAATGAGACGAAATTCAAATCTTGTATAAAACGCACACTATGCAAGCAGGCATATTATAGGCTGGGGGATTACATCGCTGATAGAAATGCTTGGCTCAATGCTGGTCCTGCTTCACAACGTCAACTAATTGATTAACATTTGAAAATACTGTTGGAGCTGCTGAAGATTGTAAGACTATCTTTTCATTGTATAAACTCAATCACCTTTGTATTATATAATTGCATAACACAGGTGTGAGTACTATGTACAATAGAGCTACCATTTACCGGGTAATATGTCTTTCATTGACTTGAATATGTCCTGGCAGCTGAGAGTATGTCATGCTCACTCAGATGTCTCGCTGATGGTGGCGTGTGTGTTGGATCATTTAGCTCCCTTCAAAATGGTTGAGCTGAATGGTGCTGATCCATGCGTCATGTTCGTGAACGGGCGCTGTCAGTTGGGACTGGTCATCTCTTAGCTGCCACGGCTTATTTTTAATTATTTTAGTTTTGAATTGTTTTTTTTTTATCACGGACGCTTCTGACGTTTTGCATCGTTCTCACATGTATATTTTCAATAAGAATGATGTAACCAATACTTTGTATCAAATATTTTATTTTAAAAGAGTGTCTGTGGAGTTTCTTGCCCGTTCTTCTCCATAGGAACCTACTATTTGGAATGGGCAACTAGCTTCATATTTGTAACTGACCGACTTGTTGACAATTCAAAAGTGCCTGTAAATGGTTTAATTGAAATAAATGCTTTGAGTTGAGTTGAGTTGAGTTGTAGACTAGGCATGTCAGGTCATAGACCGATTACGATAGTTTCGGCTTACATGCCGCCCACCGCGACCTCGTCAGCAGACGGTCTCAAACTGCTCTCTGACGATCTTTCAATTCTTTTTGGCCTGAGCGAATCCGTTATCATAGCGGGTGACCTCAACGCCAAACACCCGGCCTGGAATAGTACCAGTACCACGTTCCGAGGCAGACACTTGTTTGACCTCTGCCCCGTCCTAAACTTTGACATCATCGCCCCGATGACGCCCACCCACTACCCTCACGACCCCAACCATACCCCTGACGTATTGGACATAGCGCTCCTAAAGAATATCAACCTCCGGTTGGATTCGATAGAGGCGATGGACGAACTGACTTCCGACCACCGACCAGTCGTCATGAGACTGGTCCCTCGCGACGGACTCCCTGACCCGGACGAACCCTCTCGTAACAAAGTAGTCACGGACTGGAGGAAAGTAAGCGATCGCTTGAAATCCACCACTTCCCCTCTACTAGACTCTATACCAGATCAGTTTACCTCAATCGCTGACACGACGGCCGCGATCGGCTCACTCACGGAACACGTACAATCGGTCCTGAACGATTGTTCAAGGCAAGCTCCGGCGATGGACGAACATCGCTTGAGGCTGCCGGACGATGTGCGTGAACTGCTGACTGAGAAGAACGCGGCTATTCGTGCCTACGACGTCTTCCCCTGTGACGCCAACAAAGCTCACATGCGCTATTTGCAGAGATCTGTAAAGACACGCATGGCCGAGCTGCGTGACGGTAACTGGGACAAGATGTTGAGCGAGCTAGAGCCCACTCATCTGGCATTCTGGGAACTTCAGAGGAAACTCAAGTCCCAGCAAGTAGTCTCTATGCCTCCCCTGACACGACCCGACAGGACGATAGCATTCGACGACATCGACAGGGCTGAATGCCTAGCTGACAGCCTCGAGACCCAGTGCTCGCCCAGCTCTCAACCAGTAGACCAGGCTCACCTCGCCGAGGTGGATGCCGAAGTCGAGCGTGGAGCCTCTCTCCCTCCGGTCGAAGACCCTGATTGTCCTCTAGACCCCGTCTCCCCGGACGAGGTTCACGATATAATCAAGGGTCTGAAACCCCGTAAAGCCCCTGGATCAGACGGTATCACCAATAGGGTGGTCCAGTTGTTCCCGGCTCACCTGATCATGCTAATGACCACCATCTTCAATGGTGCTCTTAGTAATAACATTTTTCCACAATCGTGGAAAAATGCCACCGTCATCGGTATCCCGAAGCCCGGCAAGCCTAAGACCGAGCCTTCCAGTTACCGTCCCATCAGTTTGCTCGACGTTTTCGGCAAGGTCTATGAGAGGCTTATTTATAAGCGTCTCAGAGACTACGCCGAGACGAAGGGGCTCATCCCCAACGAACAGTTCGGTTTTAGAACCCAACATTCTTGCGTACAACAGGTCCACCGTATCATAGAACACATAAGCGCCGGTTTCCAGCGCGGGTTCATGACGGGTGCTGTGTTCTTCGATATCGCGAAAGCGTTCGACAAAGTCTGGCACAACGGCTTATTGTATAAGCTATACAAATTCGGTGTGCCAGATCGTCTCGTGCTCATCTTACGGGACTATTTGTTGAACCGCACCTTCCGCTATCGCATCGAGGGTGCGCTCTCTTCCCCTCATCCGATCCGCGCAGGCGTCCCTCAGGGGTCTGTGCTGGCTCCGCTCATTTTTACGCTGTTCTCCAGTGACATCCCGAAAAGTAGAAAGGCGCAGTTAGCTCTGTTCGCAGACGACACGGCCATCTACTACACCGGCCGCAGTAAAGACCAGGTCTCCCGCATCCTACAGACCGAAGTCAACAGACTCGGTGACTGGTTCAGGAAGTGGAGGATCGAGGTCAATCCTGATAAGAGCCAAGCGGTCCTCTTTTCTAGGCCCCGGCGTAGACCGGACCTACCACGACAGATCAAGATGTTCGGCAAGCCTATCCCTTGGGAGAAGCGAGCCAAATATCTCGGTGTGATCTTAGATCACCACATTTCGTTCGCTGAGCACATAAAGCAAGTGCGTTCGCGCGCTGCTTTCGCTCTCGGTAGGCTTCATTGCGTTCTGAACTCACGCAGCAAGTTGTCCCTTAAGGGCAAATTGCGTATTTACACAGCGTGCATCCGGCCGATTATGACGTACGCGTGTGCCGCTTTCGCACACGCCCGTCCCCATCTCATTCACAGAATGCAGGCACTTCAAAACCGATTTCTCCGTAAAATTACGGACGCTCCATGGTTCGTTCGGAACGAAACCCTACACGTAGATCTTAGAATCCCCACCATCAAGCAGTTTTTGAAACGCGCGACAAAGCGGTTCTTCGAGTCCGCAGATAGACATCGCAACCCCTTGGTTGTGCAGGCAGCTAGCTATAGGCCATCTCAAATTAGTAAGACTCGCCTACCTAGGCATACTCTCTTAGACCCGGATGACCCCATTACTCTCCTTCAGGAAAGCAATAGGGCCACAAGTACAGTGCACAAACACAAACCGTCATTCCGTCCTCGCCGCCGAGGTACCACGCGAAGATCAAGAATAAATTGTTCCCCCCGTCCCTTGCACGTCGAACCGCCAGCCCCGAGGCTGAGTGAGCCGTAGCATTTAATAGTAATCCCCGTTAATAATCATGAATTTAAACTTTCGATCCAGCCCGTCCCCAATTTGCTTTGTTTTTCCCCAACGACGCCCTAAGCCGAGGTTCGTACCCCACAGGGGGTGCCCTTAGAGCGCTGTCGTTTAGTTTTTAATACTTTTATTTACGCTCCTGGCTGGAGGCTTTAAGCTAATACCTTAGGGCAGCCACAGGAAAGACCGGTTAAGCAGTCACGGCCTCTCAAGGTCAACTGCGAGATGCCATATATAAAAAAAAAAAAAAAGAGGATGTGACAGTTATTATTTAGGCAGGAGCCAATGTCCACTGTATACAAATTATAAAGAAAGGGGCTCAGAACAAATCCTTGTAGCTTCTTTCTTTGTTATCGTGTAATTTGACGTTTAGTTTTGATTCAACTACTCGATACCTAGCTGTCAGCGTGTGGAGTACGAACTTTTCGATCGAAATTAGTGTCGGATTCAAGAGTATGGAACGTCATTTATTTCGAATCGAATTCGATTGATTCAGCACTCTATGCTGTAGGGAGTAAGGCCCCAGCTCTAAATAGTAGGGCGGCTATTTAGGGTTCAACAAAGACCTGTGGAAGGTTTATAGAATGAGGTGGAGAGTTTTCTGTTGAAGAATGAAATATAATAATAGTCCATGGCAGTCACGCTTTATTTATTCTGTCACGCTGAAAACTTCAATGTCTAATTTATTTTAATGTACTACCCAGGAATAAAATAACAAAGGTACAGATACACTTATAAATTAAAATTAATATAATAATATGTCTATTATCACTATTAGAACTTGAATTCTTTGTATTTCTTCGATTGCTTGGAATCTGTGTTTTGCTGTCGCTTTCTCTTGTTCTGAAAACAGAAAACAAAATATAGTTGGTTGGTCCGATAAATGATGGGATCAACATTAAAACAGACTATAATTATTATAATTATACGGCAAAGTTCGTGGTAGCCGCGGTCATAAAATGATGACCGCGAGATGGTGACGCATATTTTCCCTCAACTTGTTCTTTCGTGTTTGTGTTTTTATTTCTTTGCGTTATGTTTACCGCAAATAAACGTATTTTCTTTCTTTCTTTTCTTTCTTTCTTTTATGATCAGTATAGATGACACGAGAATCAGTTCCATGTTCCGACCCGCACATTTTATGACCGCGATTGCCGCGAGTCTTTTATTATAACATAAGTCATCTATACTGATATTATAAATAAAATGTGTTTGTTTGTATGTAGGGGGTATTCTCTGGAACTACCAGTCGGATTTGGAAAATATTTTTGCATTTGATAGTCCAATTCTAGAGGATGGTTATAGGCATCACGCTACGACCCTTAAACGCCGAGCAAAAAAAAAAGTCAGAAAGAACGCTAAGGGAAAACGAAGTAATAGTGCGGGTGGGCGATGCAATGCGACGCAGTGCGCCGAGGGAACAAGGAATTTCACGCGGACGAAGTCGCGGGCAGAAGCTAGTGTAAGTATAAAAACCCCGTGTAAATAGCCTCGCCCCCAAAAAATTGCACCCAAACATAACTTGCTAAATGCGGGTGTATTAAAGTACACATCTTTTTTCAAATAATATTTTAATGGCCTGGTTGCTGGAACCTCTTAGCCAAGTGTTTATTTAGTTTGTTTAAATAATGATGAAATGAATTATATACGCTCCCCTTGAATTTCAGTTAAGATGTGGCTCTTTACTGAGACCTCACGCAGACTTTTTGAGAGAACTTGAAGTGATGTTGCCACTGTTTTGTTTCATTTGACTTCGACTTTCTACAGTCAACCGATTGATTGTCCTACCTTTTGCCTGGCGACGTGGTCGGCCAACATGTCTGACAGGTCCTCGTGAGCTTTCGGCCTCGTCTCGCGCAGATGTCGCTCGTAGCGCGCGGCCACGGCCTCGGGCTCCAGCTCCAGCTCGGAGGGGTCGAGCGCCACCTCCACTCCGCCCAGCGCCGCGCCGGCGCCGCCCTCGCTCGTGGTGCCCGCGGCGGCTGCGGATGAGGCTGCGCGCTTGCCTGCGTAGGGTAAATAGCGTTTAGTTATAGTTTGCTCGTTTTCATTGAAAAGGGGTTCAAATAAAATTCACTTAGAAAGAACTAATAACGTAACGAGTACGGTCTTCTTTAAAATGGACCGGTAAAAAAAAAGATAAATTACACGTGACTTCAGAAGTCGGAAGAGTATCCAAAACTGTTCTACGGAAAAATGCAGACCATTCGTCTTCTGACAGGCTGCAACAATGTCCATATGACAAGTGTCATAATCCCTATAACGTCTCGTCGTGAATGAATGAATGAAATACACCGATCCCAGCGTGGTTAAACCATACTTGATCGGTCGAATAAACCCAGAGATTCACATTATAAATAAAATAGGTGCACAAGTAACATTAGATATAACTGAAGTCTCACCAGGGTTAGCCGCGGCGATGTCGTAGACGTGTGTGGAGGCCATCATGCCGGGCGTCAGGCCCACGCGCCGCTCCGGTAGCACTTGGTACAGCGCGGGCGTGTCGCCACTGAAATACAAACAAATTGGTTAACACTTTTCCTTGCATATCTGGTAGAGTAAGCCTATATACGCACCGGCGCTGTTTTTAACGCGAAGTTTTTGACTGTGCTCTGGATTTTCAACTCTCGGCGTTTAACCGAGTGTTGAGAATCCAACGTGCATCCCCTTTTTTTTTTTTTTGGGTGGGAAATTATCAAAGAACTTCTCCCGCTCTGGGTGGAGCGGGAGGGAGTGTCAGACTTTTACTGACTAAAACCCACCCGTGTTCCTTCAGATGCGCGTTAAAAAGTGCACAGTTGGATTTCCAACTCACGCCGCTAAGCCGAGCGTTGAAACTCCAGTGCGCGGCAAGAAACGTTGCGTTAAAAAGAGCGCCCGTGCGTACGTAGGCTAACACAGGAGTAATGAGGGTTTTCTGGCAGCACTGAGACGTCAGGTCAGGACCTGTCAAGTGTCAAAGCGCCTATATTTTCTTCAGTCGTAACTAAATGATGAACGAATGAATGAAACGAATGATGAACGTCATCATATATTTTATATTCATTGTCGATGGAAGACCTCTTGTCAAAGTGGCGCCAACTGGTGGCGTGAATTTTCATGAAAACCCTCATTCCAATGAATCCTTGTTTGTTACTCTAATCTGTCGACATATTGATAGAGTAACAAACTTAACGCTTTCACGGGCGGTGAAGGAGACACAATATAAGTTTTATTGTTATGACGTCATCAGGCGTTCACTGTCCGCGAAAGGGTTAATATTGTATTAAACTATAGGAAGGCTCACGTCCACAAAATGATGATTGTGTTACTCACCCTTCCATATCACTTTCGACCTTCTTCTTCCTGAGCTCAATGGTGTCTGGAGTCTCCATGCCGGGGGGTACGGAGCTGATGCCCAGGGGTGTGACCAGGCCTTCACCAGGCGTCGCCACTCCGGCTGCCACCTCACCCTCGCCTGGCTTCTCGCCTCCGTCGTCGGATTCCTCTGTTAAAACAATGAAGGTTTTAGTCCAAAGAAATTGACTTACAATCATCATCATTCTTTTTTTTTAACTTTTATACCTCTTGCTAATGGCAATAATTGTGTTTTATGTATAGGACTCATGTTTCAGCAAATAAATGATTATCTTATCTTTTCTGTTGCCATTATCCCAATTTATTTGAGGTGAGAAAATCATGTCGTTTTCCATATTTCTCTAGTAGTCGTCAACTCGGTAGTCACCTCCTTTCTAACCATATATGTAGATTTAAAATACAAATAAAACGAAAGTTATGCACTTTGAAGTAAAACGTACCTTCTTCTGATTCTTCTTCAGATTCTGATTCCAGTTCACCCCACATTGTCCTGTCAATGTCTTGGTCTTCTACATCCTACAACAAAACAATAATTTATAATTACAAAAAAAAAAAACGATTTATTAATAGTTCATACGGCACCCTGATTTATTGCGAGAATATGACCTTAATGTCACGTAGTTCCCATTAAAAACACATATTATTTACTAGTGACACCTTGCTTCGCTCGGTTGCAATCTACTAATGTGGTGACACATCAAGACATTGAAATTTGTGTGCTGTATCTAAATTAAATATTCATGTACCTCATGTAACAAACATGGTTATGTTCTCACAAAAACCTTCTAGAGTGAATGCTCTAAATAGTGGTGAAAACCGCATCAAAATCAATTATGTAGTTTACAAGATCTAAGCAGTCACACAGACAGACACGAAATGCTACTTTGTTTTATAATATGTTTAGTTATAGATTTACTTTACTTATTAAGATTTATTTACTGATGTTCGTGGATCTTTGACAGTCGTCAGAAGCCCGAAAGTCTGACAACCAGTCTTACCAAGGGGTATCTTATTACCCAGTAACTGGGTTGTGGAAGTCAGATAGGCAGTCGCTCCATGTAAAATACTGGTATTCAGCTGCATCCGGTAAGACTGGTAGCCGACCCCAAGATAGTTGGGAAAAGACAGATAATGATGAGATATAGATTTACTTTTATTAGTATGTTTTAAAAAATATTTCCGATTCAAAGACTGTTTCGTGAATGTTACTCTATAAAATCTCAAATTTTTTCCTTACATCCTGCCCACTACTCTGGTGTCCAAACACGTCTCCATACAGCGGCTTCCCGGTCTCATCCACTGGCGGTTTTCCCCAGCCCCCGGCGTGGTAGCCGAACGCGCAGCCTTCAGGGATGGGCGCGTTCAGACCCGGGATCTTCAGGTTCGGGTAGGACGGCGGCGGGCCGTAACGTTGCTGAGCTATAAGCCATGGCGGTGGCACCTGCAAGGAAACGAGTTTTATTAGTGACAAGACATCTTAAGCACTATTGCTACAAGTATCTTTTGGCCCCTGAATTACATTGACAGGGTAGCGTAGTTGGTAAACATTTGTGACATTCGGGTTTTCTGAAATGACGTTCACTAGGTGGCACCACTGAGACATCAGGTCCGGGCACCTGTCAAGTGTCAAAGCGCCTAAAATTTCTTTAGTCGTGACTGAATGATGAGCAACTGAATGAAACGAATGATGAACGTCATCATATATTTTATATTAATTGTCGAAATGGAAGACCTCTTGTCAAAGTGGCGCCAACTGGTGGCACGAATTTTCATGAAAACCCTCATTGTAACAGAAATTGTATTGAAAAAACAAGATGGCAGCGTTAGTTCCTATTTGGCCACGCACCAGAAGATCCTTGTGGCGTTGTATGTGAATATTGAGCCGTCAGTGAACATAAAATCGGAACAATTATAATGGGAATTTAAGATGTCCAATCCAAATGTTCGGTATCTTTTTTTTTTTAGGATTAGCAGAGGCAATCTATCTGCGGCTAGTGACACAATTTTGAAACGCATGCAAGGCGTACGAAACTTTAAACCAGTGGAGATTCTACCTGGTAAACACAATCCGCCTTATTACAAAACAAGATTTATCTTCAGACCCAGGTTTAAACCATGGAGTAATTATTGAAATTTGAACTTTATTCCGACTATGGTAACGTTCCTAACACAAAGCTGGCAACTTAGTACCGAACTAAGTTTTCAGTTTTGTATAAAGAACGGTATTACAATCACTGTTACGTTCTTATTACAAAAACTGGCTGCATGGTTTAAGCCATGTGTAAATATAAATCTTGTTTTGTAATAAGACGAAGAAGGTTCAAAAGCATCATACACCGTAAAACTATATGACCATAGCCTCATTTTAAACGTGTTGATATCTTATTATTTATTTGTCTATAGACGCAGATAGGAAGCTCACTCTTCTCGGCTCAACAAGATAAGGAATATGAATAAACAGACCTTCTGTGATCCTGGGCCTACAGGCATACCGAGCGCAGTCCTCAACTCCTCAGAGAGATCACCAGGCTTCTTCTCACGAAGGCGCGTCTCGAACTCCTTGCCCTCGTAGTACAGGTCGCCGTGGATCGTCATGCGAGGCTTCGTCTGCCATCTAAATACATGAAGCGATTTAGTCAGTACAATCTATATAATTATAATTTAAAGATGTTTTAAAATATGGGTTATGTGATTTTATTTATTTTTTATTTTATTTGTAATATATATATTTCCTTTCTTTCTATTTTATTTCTAATATATATATTTCCTTTCTTTCTATTTTCTTTCTTTTATTTTATGTGATACCTGAAATAAATGTTTTTTTTTTATATATATCTTCTGTTGTGCCCTCTTGATGGCAATAGATTGCCCCCTATTACATGAGACTTAAACATAACTGGCGAAATGTGGCTGTACTATAGGTACACCTGTGCCCAACCCTTCGGGGAAAACAAGACGTTATCTATACAAATAAAAATGAAATGCTGTTCTTTAGTAAGCACATCACTTGAGAACCGCTGGACAATTATGTTTTCTTTATGTTCCTCATTAAAGTCCGAATAAAGTTTTTAAGGAAAGTAAAATTGGAAAAATTGCCCGGAAAATTTGAAATTTGAAAAACTGCAAGTGCTTTTTTTCTATGGGATTTTTGTATGAACTCAAGAGCATAACTCACGATTCAAACGATGGAATATGCGTAATTGTTTGTTGTTATTTTTTTTATGCTCCCCCTTTGATAACCTTTCCATAAAGGTTATCAAGAAAATATAATCGGGAGAATTTGGACAAGACGCTTGTCGCGTCAGCTAAATTTCATAATATTTTGATGAATAACAAACATATTTCTGTTGCATGGGTAGTCTATCCAGCTATCCGTGCTATGGAAGTTATCGTTCGGCACTGTCGACTCGTTTCATGGAATCATTTCATGATGATAACTCATTGTCTAGCTATTTTATATTCGTTGACCTATGATCACGTGACATTTCGATAGCTTATGTCAACCCCATACATTTTGTGACTTTTCTACTAGCGTTATCGCTAATCGAATGTTACTTTGTCTAGGCCCTCAGTTACTTTCGCCGATCGATCAGAGGAATTAAATTCTTTAAGATAAATTACAGCACTATAATAAGGGAGCAGAGATTGCCCAATACAACACATTGAGTTTTAGGAAAGTCCGGCTTTGTAGTGCGTCTGCTCTGTCACTCATAGCTATGTCTCTTTCTAAAACTAGATGTGCCATATTTTAATTCCCGGGAACGGTATAAGAACATACTCACCAAAGATTATAATTGTATGCTGATACTCACCAAAATGTTTGCCTGTCTCTTCTTTTTCGTCCTTCTCGTGTCTTCCGCTACAGGAAAAAAAATGCAGGGTCCAGTTTTCAAACTGGGTGTAACATGATCAAAAATAATGCAGTTATATCAACTTGCTTTTATGATCACATTTGTTTAGAAAAGTTTTGTTGTAATTAATATTAAAACTTTGCAGAACAGAAGAACATATTAATGTTCTTTGAAGAAGTAAAACATAGAAATGATAATTATGTTTTCAAGATCATATTCATTGTTACTATTTTCTGATAAATAGAAAAACTATGTCTCGAAAGACCCAGAGACATTTAAGTTATCCATAGACTATTTTTTTATGAATTAAATTTAAAAGGGTTTTAAGGGAATGAAATATTTACCACAAATTGTCATTATTATATAATGACAATTTGTGGTAAATATTTCATTCCCTTAAAACCCTTTTAAATTTAATGACAAGACTGTACAACTTACTTGAAGAAAGCATCATGGAGTTTCTGGTAATCAATATCAATCTTGCCGAGCTTGGGCCTGGTGCGTTCCCTCATCTTGGCTTTCAGGGTTTTGGTCTCCTCCTTGTCCTGCAGGGAGGCTCTCATCTCCATGATACCTGTCTTCTTGATGAAGTCTGGTAGGTCGAACGGAGGCTTCTCGATACCTCTCTTGCCTTGGAGATACTGGTTAGAAAATGATCAGAAAAATGATTAAATGACACTTATACGATACCTCGTTTGTCAAAATACGACGAGCAGTTTAGGAGTTAATCCCACGTGGGGCAGAGGGAGGGTCTCGGCAAAAATCATGTTTTTTTTTTTCGCGCAACAAACAGTGTAGATAATTAAGCAAATTAAGATTTTTTAAACAAATCCAACGTAATCAAGCACAGGTATTTACACAAAAAATGTGTATTTACACAAAAGTGGGGTTCGAGCCAAATCTCACGACGTCTTACCAAGAGGGGAGGGGTCCAAAAATTGCTTTACGTAATTAATGGACGCCCCCTAATACAGGTATTTTATATATGCTTCGGCTTACGAGTACGACGTACGATGATTGGCACTCAGTGAGGCTCTCTCTGCCTTACAGTGAAACAGAATAAGATGCAAACTTCGAAGTGAAGTTTAAAAGGGCAACTTGAGACTTTTGAGTTGAATTCTAAACTGCAAGCAGTAGCAGATGGCCTGAAGAAAATGGCAGACTTGAAACGAAAGCCGTCGTGGTAACCACGAAGCAAATCTTGAGTACACCGTACTACTAAGAAGATCCGAATAACGGTTTCTTACACATTGATAAACTAGAGTTTGACAAGGTCCCCAACTTCAAATTCTGCAGACAGTATAATATCGTACACCGGGTTCCGGGTGCAAAAATGTCATAAATGTGACAAATTACGTTTTTTTTTTCAGGAGATTGATTTAAAAGTTATTGTTTTATTAAAGTGAAATGTATTTATCATCCTCTAAGTATTCATAATCCTATGACACATCGATGTCCAGAATAATGTTTATACTCTATAATATTTTAAAATAAATGTTGTTTCTTAAATTTAATAATGAGAAGTGGCCACTTTTTATTGTTTCCATCAGGATACCTACATTTATGACGTTGTTGGCAAAAAGTTAAATTAAAAGTAGACCTTGTTTGTGCATTACGTAATAAAGGCCGAACTAAACAAAAAATCAAAACTATAACATTTATAAAATAGCACTCACTTAAACGTTTTTGAACTAGTTTATAATAATTCTAGCATTCTTAATGTTTTTTGCCATTGTATTTAGTACCTAATTACTCTTACTTTTTGCGCGGTAGCTCGTGCGTCGCTGGTGGCCACGCGCGGTCACCTGAGCTACCGCTTGCACCGGTCGCACTTCCGCTGACCGCGTAGTTAAGTATTTGCTGCTACCCCCTCATTTTTAATTATTGTAATAATTTCATAATGATAATGTTAAAGGTTTAATTAAGGAATGCCTCATGCTGTAATAAGTTTGTAACCATTATTATTTTATACTTATAAAGCTGCTCCTAGCCTGTAAAAGTGTTGTTGATATTAGTGTAACTGTAACTTTACTTGTTTAAGTACTACAGTTATGTATTTTTATGTTAATAAAGAATTTTTCTAAACTAAACTAACTCTTACATTTAACAATACACAGTCAGAATTCACTTGCCTCAAAATTGTATGACGTATTTGTCATAATTATCTTAATGGTGTTATTGCCCCTACATACAAACACTTCCTGCGGCCCCCCGCAGCCGCAGCAAGTGTTTACCGCGCGCAAATGACCAATTATAACGTTCCCGAACTAGCGCTTACCAAAACCACAACATTTACGCGCTCAGTGGGTCAAATTTTTGATATAATTTGTGAAACAAAAAAAAAATTGCCATTATTGCACCCAGTATGCGATGTCTAGCAAAGCCTTTACCAACTCACCTTCCTCTTATAACACCAGTGCCGTGGCACCTGCACGGTGTTCCTGTGTGCCTTCAACTGCACCAGAAGCTTAGGGTCTCTTGCCGTGACGTCATACATCTCGACCACGTCGGGCCTAGAGACCAGTTGCTTCAGTTCCGCGACAGAGAGCCGCGACAGCTTCTTTAGTTTACGCTTTGATAAGCGCTCTTTCTCGTCAGCGGCGTTTTTCTAGAAATAACATACATAACATCACGCCTGTATTCCCGATGGGTTGGGCAGAGGTAGAGAAGTGAACCCACATTTCGCCAGTTATGTTTAAATAGGTACTGCCCGTGGTGCCCCAGTCTAGTTCCCCTTGGGGTACCACGAGCAAATATTTTTGCCCGTGGAACCGCCAAGGGGGACAAAGGGGTACCATGGGCAAATTATTTGGACCGCGGTACCCCCGCTAATCGCCAGAAAAATAAAATGCAAATACAATCTCTTTGCTTAATGCATTAAGTGACGGATGACCTATGATAAAGAACCTTCTGGACTACAATGTTGAATTAGCAAGATGTAGAATTCGCAAAATGTTGAATCCCAAAATATTGAATTTGAAAAGTTCAGAAATATAATTCTTACTAAATAGGCAAGTAACTGTGACTAACTATTGGATGTAGCTGGTTATAGGGGTAATAGGTTAGCTGGTAATAGGTTATAAGGGGAAAGCCTATTGCCATGAACCAAGCAGAAATCCAGACTCCGGGCTGCTACTGAGAAATTTCAAATGGAAAAACCCAATAACACTTTGCCCAACCTGGGAATGAACCCAGGATCTCATGCAATAGCGCTTAGGCCAATGAGGCAATCAAAAAGTCTAGAAATAATTCTGTTGCAATAAGGTTTGGGCATTTTCAATGATAGCCAGTCAGGGACCATTCAAGTATTACGTAAGCAGAATTTTAGTAATTTTTAAACCCTCCCTTGTCAGAAAAAGTATGCAAAGCCCCCTCCCCTTTTTTGAGGCTTCAGTGCACTATGGGTGTGTATGTCAGCCTCACAGAGTAGCATGCAGCCTCATGTATTCCTTACCTCTACAGCCTCTTCATCAGCAGCAAACTGATCTTGCACCTTCTCCAGAGGCTTGGAAGGTTTGGGAGCGTCCTTGTCCTCCTCCTTGATGGTGTCCTCCTTCAACTCCGTGATCTTGAACGACTCCAGGATGCGGTGGAACTGACGGTACATCGGCTCTAACTCATGGAACTGAATGTTCTCTTGGACATATCTGGTGGAAAGTTTTTATATAATTTCTTGGATGTTAAGTATATGAAGCGGGTCTCCCTGTTTGACCGAAAGGAACTTGACAAAATTTCACTTCCCAAAAAATTTTTCGTTAATTCCATTTGCCTAATTATTACTTAGCAAAAAATCTATTCACAAAAAATTAACTAGAGAGAGTATTAAGAATGACAGATGAGAAAATATTGGATGTGCAGGCAGGATTTAGAGAGGGAATGGGATGTATGGATCAGATCTTCTCCTTAAGGTGCATAGCCGAAAAACATCTGGCAAAGCACAAGAAAGTCTACTATGCTTTCGTTGACTTGGAGAAGGCCTATGACAGTGTATGGAGGGAAGACCTGTGGTCAACACTATCAGTGTACGGTGTGGACTGGAGCTTGGTATGGGCACTGAAATCTTTATACAAGGATTCCAGTGCTTGTGTTAGGTTAAATGGGGCATACACGGACTGGTTCTGCATCTCAAGGGGTGTTAGACAAGGTTGTGTAGCGTCACCGTGGCTGTTCAACTTGTACATGGATAGTTGTCTGATGATTGCCTGAATGAGTTGCCTGTCAAATGCCCTCTCTACGCAGATGATCAAGTTCTACTTGCTTCGTCTGCAGAACAGTTGCAAGACATGGTGACTGTGATGGATGAAGCATATAAGAGGAAAGGGATGAATATAAATGTGAATAAGACGAAGGTCATGGTGTTTGAAAGAGAAGAAGATGTATCGGTGTGTGATGTGAAAATAAATGATAAGAGTGTGGAGCAAGTAAGTGAGTTTATATATTTGGGGAGTCAGTTTACAAGGGATGGAAAGATTGATGAAGATGTGGTTAGGAGAGTAAATGCGGGAAATAAAGTGAATGGTGCTATACATGCGATTGTGACCAATCAGTCGATGCCCAAAAAGGCTCGACTGGCTGTTCACAATGGTGTGCTGGTGCCTACGCTTATGTATGGAAGTGAATAAAATAAATGCAGTGGAAATGCGTTCCTTGCGAAGCATGTCTGGCGTGACTATGAATGATAGGCTGAAAAATGAGGTGATAAGGCAACGGTGCAGTTTAAAAGAAGATATAGTAACAAAAATTGAAAAGAGTATGCTTAGATGGTTCGGTCATGTTGAGAGGATGAGTGGAACGTGACTAACAAAAGGTATTTATAAAGCAGAGGTGAGTGGAAACGCCGGGAGGGGACGCCCTTGGACGACATATAGTGACCAAATTGGTGATGTTCTTCAGAAAGGTCAGGTGCGTAGTACTCACAATCGGCGTGCGTGTATGACCAGATGTATGAACGTAGGCGAAGCAAAAGGAGTATGTAAGGAGCGTAGCAGGTGGCGTTCTATAGTTTCTGCCTACCCCCATGGGAAGAAGGCGTGAGTTTATGTATGTAAAGACCAAATGCCATAATGACATTATACTTGGTATTATTTTGCCAAGTAAAAATTTGAACAAATTAAAATATGCGTACTAAAATCATTCGAAATATTGCAATCGTATAAAAAAAGGTTGCTAAAATTTGTTTGGGTAATGAAATTTTGTCAAAATCTTTTCGGCAACACGGCAGGCACCCATATGAAGCCTATAATGTTCCCACAGTTGGGACACAGGCCTCCTCCCGGTGAGAAGGAATGGACCATAATTCACCACGCGGATCTAGTGCGGGTTGGTAGATGTCACATGTCTTCGATTTTTTGGTTCTAAGACATGCCGGTTTCCTCACGATGTCTTCCTTCACCGTTTTGAGAGCAGTGGTGATGAAATAATTTGCGCAAAGTAAAGCTCCTGTCAGGGTTCGAACCTACGACCTACTACTCCTAAGTCGCGGAAGTCACCACTCGGCCACCACTGCTCCCACTGGGTAAGACAGAGCTTAAAATTATGAAACTTGATGTGATAAACAGTTAACTAAACTAACTCACTCTTCTCTCACTCTACTCACTCTTCTTAGAGAACGTTTCAAGTACCTTCATGACACATAATAGATACCTGAGGTCATCGGAAAACTTGAGACCAGAGATGCCGATGCATTCCACAAGTCTCTATGATAAATCTTTTACAGTTAAAGCATATGGAATACCTTGCCAGTGTCGATAAGGCGTGCTTAAACTTTAACCATTTTTAAAATTAGTTTTGGTAAAAAACACTCTCTCTCCTTAAACATATTTTTAGGATTCCGTACCTCAAAAGGAAAAAACGGAACCCTTATAAGATCACTCGTGTGTCTGTCTGTCCGTCTGTCACAGCCAAGTTTGAATCTACTGGACCGGTTAAGTTGAAATTTTGTACACATATGAATATCTGTGGCCCAAAACACGGATGTGTAACGTCAATAAATGAATTTTGGATATAGGGGGCAAATGTACCGTGTGACAAATCAAATGAAAGGGCTTGTTGTAAGGACAGCAGTTTTTTTATACTTCTAAAATAAATACTTATAGATTACAGGAAAACCTATAAGAAGTCTATGGTCTTGAAATAACATGGTAAATCCCTCAATATTGTGCGTACTAACATACATTTGCAATTGGACTGTATTATGAGGGAACGTGTTTTTCAACTAAAGTTTAATGTTTGTTCATCCTAATCCTAACTACGGAACCCTTCATTGTGCGTGGATCGACAAGTACTTGGCAGGTTTTTTTGCACTTGTTTCATGATTATTATTGAATATATCGCGACCTCTGTCGGCGCGACCACGCGTTCCTGGTTCACCGAAAAAATCAAAAAGTGACTTATGAGCGCGACAATCGCTTTATGAATAGGACACTGCCTTAGAATACTGTACTCGTATTGTATTACTACTACTACAAATACTATAGGACTACTATGATTTTATTAGAGCCTATAAAACTCAATTGGCAGCATTCATCTACAATGATGATAAACATCAATCAAAAATTAAAACGGAACCACATTCTATAAGAGGAAGGTGCAGGCGCAGCACTGGCTGCTCTACCACAAAGCCATAACCCATTTGCTTATGGTTGATTGCAAATAGAGAAGAAAAAAAAAACAAATTCTACTCACTCTATATCAGCTTCCTTTTCATTCTCCTTGTCACTGGACTTCTTGCTATCTTCCTGACTGGATGCCGTGTGATCATCATCTTTCTTCTTAGCATCTTGTCGCCTTTTCTGTTTCGCTGCTTTCTTCTTCTTTTTCTTTCTTTTATTCTTAGTGGCTTTGTTTGCCAGCCCCTAGAATTTAACAATATACTCAGAGTGGTTAATAAATGCAAAGGATTTTGCTCAGAAGTGGGACACAATTCAGGCTAGGAAATAGATGCCTTATGTTTTCATGAAAGAAGACAGCTTTATTTACTGGACATAGTCAGTTAGTCCATGCCAGACGTCTGCAATTTGTGCCACAATGATGATGGTTATGAAGGAAATGGTCATACTAGAGAAATCCATAGTCTATTGGCTAAACCATCAGTGTGGTAACTGATAACAGCTACAGCCATGTTAAGAGTATAGAGGTATGAGGAACAGGGTGCAAAGTGAACTCATCCTCTTTAGAAAAGGGAGGATCCTCCGACCACACTGGTGTTGTGTCTGGTGGGCTACAGCCTGACGATTGATGTTGGGACGATGTTTATAAGCTAGTTGCGCTGTAAACTCTGCTTGCACGATGCAGGATTTTGGGTGACGGCAATGTGCAAGGTGAAGGGTGGGCTTTTTGGCGGGACTGTCTTATGTAATTTAGATGTTCGAAAAGTGCTGACTCTCTTCCTAGTTTGAATAAATGACTTTTGATTTGAGATGCGTAGTTTGCAAGTGGCAATGTAGATGGCCACAAGAGATAAAGTTGTTAGTAATATTAAACCCACATGTTCCTGTCTTGTCAGAAAATATAAACCTACTTCTAGATTAGAGATGACTGGTGGCTGTGGTGCATCAGGGATGTTGTCATCATCCGAGTCTGCGTCATCCTCCTCAGCATCATACTCTGTGCTGATCACCGGTGCCGGTGGTGCCTCCGGTTCCAGATCTTTTTCTGAAATAGGTAGTATAATAGTGTTCATATTCTACCTCTAGCACTAAGGACAAGATAAATAGATGCTACTGCACATGCATAGAGTTAGTGATCCTAATGTTGATATTCTCTGCATAGGCAATCAACTTAAGTAACAGTAAAATGTGCATCTATGTGCTATTAATGAGCATCTATGGCTTGTATAAAAATTGAACTTAAACACTAAAACTACAGTTAAAAGCAATAATTTTGATGATTGTTGCACAACAATTTATGAGGCAGAACCGAGATTCAATTTAGTCAGAGCTTAGCACACATGATAGTAGTATAGGAATAATAATATTATGGCGAATTGAAAGAATAAGTAATAAATAAACTGCAAAATACCTTTTCCTACATCTGGTTCACCTCCAAGAGCAGCCTGCCTTTGATCTTTATAAGCCAGAGCTTCTTCCAAAGCCTTGGGAAGTACAACCCCACCCACACCAACTGGCTTGTTCCTGAACTCCTCAGGAGTATCAATCTTCATGGTCAACAGTGATGGCAAACTAGTTGGAGCTCCTTGCATCCCACCAGAGTCATCCCCTTCACCCTCATCCTCATCTCCCTCATCACCGTGGTCATCCCACCCCGGTGGGCCATCCTGCCGACCCCAACCTGGGGGTCCCTGTCCATCCCAGCCCATAGGAGGCATATTCGGCGGCGGTCCCATCCCTGGTGGGGCCATATCCATACCCTGGTTCCCAAAGTTACCTTTCATATTAGGACCGCGCATCATATTTGGGGGCATTCTTGGTGGTCCCATGCCTGGGGGACCCATCGGCGGGCCCATCCCCATACCTGGAGGACCCATACCGGGTGGCGGTGGACCCATTCCAGGAGGACCCATCCCCATATTACCCATCATACCGGGTGGCGGGCCCATACCAGGCGGCATTGTGGGCGGACCACTCGGTGGTCCGCTAGACGAACTAACAGGTGGCATCGCTCCAGGTGGCCCCATGGGAGGTGGAGGCATGCTGCCACTTCCCATCGAGCCAGGCGGCGGCGGCATTGGGGGAAAGCTTGGCATCCCCGGTGGACACATTGATCCATTGTTGTTGGGTGGCCCCGTACCAGGTGGCCCTTCCATTTTCGCCAAATGTACTCTGTACTGATAAGTGCACTGTGGTTTGTACCTAAATTATTTATTTATCTCCAAATTCACTATATTGCTTTATTGACAGATTGACACAACACACAAAATCCAAAAGTAGGTTAGTTTTTACTAGAGATGTACTTTAAAAATACAGACATGAAAGATATCGGTAAAAGTAAAAACTCCGGTTTTTTCCAACTTTTCAGTTCGGGTTTGTCCTCAAATGTATAAACTGGCTAGGTTTGTTACTAAATTGTTCAACGAAGTTATTTAATTGAATATAAGAATATAACGATTATAAAAAAAATTGATACAACCCTAACCCACGTGTTCATTTATGGTGAATCCGCAACTGCACGTCGCGAAATTCAAATTTTCTTACGTTTTTGCTATTTGCAGGTCAGTGTCAGGTTGTAACTTAATCAAAATATGATTTGCGACTATAACAGATATGTATTTACATAGTTATAATCACTAATACACTCCAAATTGAAAAAACCGGCCAAGAGCGAGTCGGACTCGCGCACAAGGGGTTCCGTACCATCATATCATATCATCATATCATACTATCACACTAATATTATAAAGGCCAAAGTTTGTGAGTGTGTGTGTGTGTATGTTTGTTACTTCTTCACGCTCAAACGGCTGGACCAATTTTGATAAAATTGTATGGAGGTAGCTGTCACCCTGGATTAAGACATAGGCTACTTTTTATCCCGGTATTCCCGCGGGTGAAACCGCGGGGCGCAGCTAGTTATCTATAAAAACGGCAAAAAAATCACTTTTGTTGTATGGGAGCCCCCCTTAAATATTTATTTTATTTTAATTTAATTATTTATTTTTAAAGTGAATATACAACTAAATATTATGTGAATATTTCAAGCGTCTACCTGTTGCCGTTATCAATATCGAGCAAAAACGAGAAAAAAAATCACGTTTGTTGCATGGGAGCCCCCTTAAATATTTATTTTATACTATTTTCTAGTATTTTTTGTTATAGCGGCAGAAATACATCATCTGTGAAAATTTCAACTGTCTAACTATCACGGTTCATGAGATACAGCCTGGTGACAGACGGACAGACAGACAGATGGCGGAGCCTTAGTAATAGGGTTCCCGTTTTACCTTTTGGGTACGGAACCCTAAAAACCGGACTAATGCGAGTTTAACTCGCATGATGAGGGTTTTTTTTTATCCCAAGAACAAACTAAACATTGTAGTAGAAAAACATGTTATCTCAAACATTCCAACTGCTAAGTTTGTATGCACAATATTGAGAGATTTACCATGTTATTTTAACACGATAGCATATACTGTCTTTTTATAAATGAAATTTCGAAGATAAGGGTCAATTTCCATCTATTTTCTTATTAAATAACTTTAAAACTATTTAATTTAAAAAGTCTTTAAAAAAAATATTCGAAACCTTCACAACAAGTTCTGTCCTATGATATGTCACACGGTATAGTTTGCAAATCTTTTTTTAAAATTTTCTAATTTGTCCCCCAAAAGTGACCCTTGTTACACGTCCGTGTTTGGGTGTAGGTACCAAAGTTCAATTTAATCAGTCCGGTAGATTCGGAGCAAATCGGCTGTGACAGACAAACAGACAGACACACGAGTGATCCTGTATGGGTTCCGTTTTTTTCCATTTGAAGTACGGAACCCTACAAACTAACAACAAAGATTTGAAATGTCGAATTACTAACTGGGATTAAAAACAAACTACGTCCTACGCATGCGCCCTCGTTATATCGATATTGTTTCGCGGGGTAATTTCGAATTTTACCAAATTAATAATTAATTTAGGGGGGTATGCCTATGTGACTGCCTTTATGACCTCCACAACTCAGTTACTGGGTAACACAATACACCGATATGATTTTACATTCTGTGATTCTAATTACCTAACTACTTTCATTTTTTTTTGAAAAACTACGTTTAGTGTTTGTAACTACGTGCGCACCATGTATATCTGTCATTGCTTCATTGTGTAATTTATTCTCCGTTATGAGTATAAGTGTTCTAATTTGGCATGGGTGTCATGGCAATATAAAATGTAGGTACTATGTGTGCACAATCACCGTTGGACTCTGTAAAAAATGTACTCTGTGGTTGGACTCGCCACTTTGTAACCGCTGAATTATTAAAAATTTTCAGAAATTTTGTTCCTAAATAGTTTGGTTTATAGATGACCAGTAATACATAGATAATTTAAACACCGTACCAGTTAGTTAGTTATAATAGTTTTAGTTAACTAATATTATATTTAATTAACTAATAATCAAGAAGTTAAGGGGATGCGCTAAGGTAGCCCGCGAAATTTAAATTTTCTTACGTTTTTTGCAATTTGCAGGTCAGTAAGGTTGTGTGTTCATCTAAATATGATTCTCGGCCATAACAAATATGGCTTTACAGAATTATAATCATTAGAATCAGCATTACAACTCTCTAAGTTCATAAATCCTACTGAATGATTATTTCAGAAATAGTCATTTAATAGGATTTTACGTAGAGAGTTAGTTGTATTGCCGATTCTTATAATTTCCTGACGGCGTATGTAGCCGAACTGAGCCTTCCGGCTAGGCTTGATCTATGAGGTTCCCACTGAAGTTTGGCATCTACTGTTATACCCAGAAACACTGCCGAGTCTACAGTTTCAAGCACCTCTTTATCTAAAACGATGTTGGGACTTAAACTAACATTCGGTTAGGCAAACTTTATACATTGAGAACTAATTTATTTGTCGTAAACCAATCTGTAACCATTGAGAGTGCAATGTTTGCGTCGTCAAAATCTTGTCTATTCCGGTCTACTTTAAAAATAAGAGAGGTATCATCTGCAAACAGTACAACGTCACAGATATACCTTTTTATAGAATGGTAAGTTAATATACACTAAGAATAAGAATGGGCCCAGTATTGGGCTTTGAGGTACACCTAACTGAACTGGTAGCTCGGAAGATTTCACACCATCAACATCTACACATTGGAACCTATTATATAAATAAGAATTTATTACTTTAAGAGCTTCGTTTTGGACGCCGCGCCGTAATGTTTACGACGCAAAAGATAGGTCGCTCTTGAGTATAGTACTATATTCTTTGCTGTGGTTCTGTAATACCCCCATCCTATGCGCGCAGGTGTCCCTCAAGGCTCTGTGTTGGCTCCCCTCATTTTTACGGTATTCATCAGCGATATCCCCAAATGTAAAAAAGGCGCAGTTAGCTCTGTTCGCAGACGACACAGCCATTTATTACACCGGCCTCAGGCAATACCAGATATCTCGCACCCTCCAAACTGAATCGATAGACACGGTGCCTGGCTTAGAAAGTGGAGAATCAAGGTCAACCCAGACAAGAGCCAAGAGGTGCTATTTTCTAAAACCCGACTTAGCCCCACCCCTCCCCGGCTAATCACCATCATGTTCGGTAAGCCTATCCCTTGAGAGAAGCGAGTCAAATATCTAGGTGTGACCTTGATCACCACCTTTCATTCTCAGAGCACATAAAGAAGGCGCGTTCGCTCTCGGTAGACTGCATTCCGTCCTTAATTCACGCAGTATTTACACAGCGTGCATCCGCCACATCATGACTTATGCCTGTGCAGTTTTCGCACACGCAAAGCTCCATCTCATCCATAGGATGCAGACACTTCATTCAAAACCGTTTCCTCCGAAAGGTCACTTCGTACGAAACGAAGCCCTCCATCTAAAATATTTTATTTTCTTATTTGCTTGCCACTTCATAAACTCATTGTATGTATTTATATATCTTTCCTATGAAAAAGTCTATTTTTTTAATTCATTCCCGCCCTAGAGACGGAACAGCGTCTTCCACCCGCAACTCATATCAAACAAACACTACTTTCCGAGTATGAGAAATGAAATAGTAGATTGCTAAATAAGGGTCGAAAGGAATCAATGCCCATACGAGGTATTTAGACGCCCGAGCGTAGTGAGGGCGGCTATAGTCCGTGTAGGAATTGGTGACTTTCACCCATGTTAAACATTCTACTTTTCATATCGACTAAAAGGAATGTAAAAAAATATAGTTTTTCTTAAATATTTTATTTTCTTGTTTGCTCGCCACTTCATAAAATCATTGTATATTATGTATTCAAATATCTTTCCTTTGAAATTTCTGGCAAAAGATTTTGGATTACTGTATTTGCCTCGTCTTTAACCGAATCTGGGGTCAACTCATTTTTAGGGTTCCGTACCCAAAGGGTAAAACGGGAGTTATTACTAAGGCTCCGCCGTCTGTCTGTCTGTCCGTCTGTCACCAGGCTGTATCTCATGAACCGTTATAGTTAGACAGTTGGAAATTTTCACAGATGATGTATAGATATAAAAAAAAATACTAAAAACAGAATAAAATAAATATTTAAGGGGGCTCCCATATAACAAACGTGTTTTTGCTCGATATTGATAACGGCAACAGGTAGAAGCTTGAAACATTCACAGAGTATTTAGTTATATATTTACTTTAAGAATAAATAATTAAGTTAAAATAAAACAAATATTTAAGCGGGGCTCTCATACAACAAACGTGATTTTTTTGGCGTTTTTAAGATAATGGTACGGAACCCTTCCGTGCGCGAGTTCGACTCGCACTCGGCCGGTTTTTTTTAATTCACACTGGCAGTTACACTCACAAGACTGCAGACTACCTAAGCAAATTTAGTTCTATATTTAAAATTCATTCCGGCTCTAGGGAGGGAAGCAATTCCTATGAATCTTTCCCGCCCAAGGGTGGGAAGCAGCGTTTTGCACCCGCTACTCATATCAAACAAACACTACTTTCCGAATATGAGAAATGAAAAATAATAATCATCATTTTCATAATATTATGATCTGTGATTGATACCATACGATCTAATACCTAATTACAAATAGTACAGTGGACTACTGAATTTATCCCATTTAAAGCAAACAAAAACTATTACTTAATCAATATTTTTAATTTAAACCTAGTCACTATAACTGTAGAGATTAAACTACGATAATATGGCCCACCCCTCCAAAATTCAAAACGTTTGAAAGTATTTGTATGCATGTGTTGATGATTTTGATTTTGCTTGACTAGTGGCGTCATTAATCGCTCATTATGATTAGTATGGCGCTGCACTGACGTACTCTACGAAAACGACACGTGCGTTGTCTTGCGCGATCGGCTAGTTATGATTAGTTGACCAACAATTTGGTAATAAGTGAGATATTACGAGTACTTACAACTACATACAAACTCTTTCGTAAGGATGTGACTACACACATTGAAACAGTAATTTGGAGGGGCAAGCCATGTTACTGTAGTTTATCTCTACTAATATGAACAACCAACTTAAAAATATTCACAATCACATGCATAATCATTCTTAAATTATTTCTATTATTAATTGGCTTAATAATTTACATTTCATGTCAAATAAAATGTCTGTACAACACAAACCCATTTTAAGAACTTATTTAATATACCCATAGTTTGAATATCACCAATTTATTTTTGAGGATGCTGGGGGTGCTGGTACATCATTAGATTTTAATACAGTCTGGAGATAAACTTCTAATCTGGTCTTAGGCCCACCTTCATCAATGTTTTCCAGTACTTTAAGATACTGATTACTTGTTAATTCTAAAATTTTCCTAAATTGTTTACCATAATTTTTGTCATACTTTGATCCACACATGATGAAGAAATCATGCACCAGTGTTGCAGATATATCAGGTTCAGGTTTCAAATTTAAAAAAGATGCAAGCCATTGCCATCCAAATCGCAGACCATGCGGATTTGGTGTATTCATAAATTTGGGCATTGAAGCTATCCATATGGCACAACGTAACCTGAATATGCCAGACATCCTTTTCAGAAACTTGTCCTGTTTTTCAACAACTCCTTCATCATTGTATGTGTAACCTCTTGACATGTAAAACTCTTTGTCAGATTGTCCTTCTTTTTGGGGCAAGAACATTGGTACTAAATAGGGGCAATACCTATGGAAATTTGCTTCAATTAGTTTTCCAAAATGTGGGAATTGCGCCCATAAAGCTGCAGTGACAGCAGCTAGGGGATAAGCCGCTTCTGTACTACTTGATACTAATAGATCCCCCTGTCTTACAATTTTCTTGGCCAATAATGCTGTGCAATAAAATAATCCCTGTGGATGCTGTGTTGCTGTCACATAAATATCTAACACTTGTACTCTTTCACCTTTCAGTAATTTTGAAAGTTTGTCACATTTATCCCTCATGTGCGATGCGCTGACAGACGACAATGCATTCACAGGTGTATTGACTGCTTTCTGACAGTCAAATCTGAACTTCTTTAAGTTAACATCTTGTAACAAATCTCTGTACTGTGCTTCATACTGCTCCAGATAGTTCTTAAGGTTCTCGTAGTAGTTATAATTTTCAGCAGAATAAAACACTGGTTTGGTCTTCTTAGGTTGTTGTTCTAATCTATGTATCTCTGCCTCAGCTGCTGCAGCTAGTTGTACATTTTTTATTTGTTGTTCCTCTCTCTCTTGATCTTTTTTCTTTTGTAATTCTTCTTCCTCCTTCTGTCTTTTCAAGTTCTCTTCTTTTTTTACTGTTTCTATATTTTCCAAGATTTTCCTTTTAGTATTTTCAATATTCAATGCTAGAACTTCAGCTTGCTTAATATCTTTTTCTGTCACACCAGTCTTGCATATCTCCATAATATGATCAATATTTCCTAGAACAGTATTTATAGCTGTTGCATATTTATCACAGATGGTTTTAGCACATGGTTCTATCTTCGAGATACCTGTTATTTCATTATAACATATACAAATTTTAGTGTGGCTATCTATAATTGCAGAACACCTAGCTGTAGCTCTATTTTGTTCTTCTAATATTCTGTTCATATTTTGTATTGTTTGTGTGTTGATGATTTGGCAATTCTGTTCATCTAAACGAGCCTTTTTCAAAACAGACAAATTATCATTTTTCTGTAATTCTTTAAGCATTTGAAGTTTACGTGCCTTGAATTCCAATGCTCGCTTATTACATTCTTCGCCTTGTCTTGTCCAAAACTTTGTAATGAACTCGGCGCGCTTGGTTATCATATTTTCGATCAAGCTTTTGAACAGCTCCTCAGATGTTTCTTGGAGTTTGTTTTCACATTGTTTCATGATGAGTGTGTATCGGAGGTCTTCACGAAGTTTATCTTCTATCAAGTTTTCGTCTTCCTTGTCTTCTTCAATGATAGTCACTGGTTCCTTAACCTCATCTTTCTTCAAAGGACTGTTAGGTCCTATGGTCACATCTTTCACCAGAGGACTCATTTCAGCGGCTTTTGTTAGAGCAGATACACGTAACCTTGCAAAACCTGATAGTTGATCGCTAATGCTTATGTCCCCTTTCCTGGTCGAATTATTCGTGGATAGATCTTCATAACTACTGAAGCTAATATCGAAAGACCTATCCATTTTTTAATAACCTCAATATTAAAACGACCAAAACATGGAAACAATCTCTTTGGTGGTAGGTTGACACTTTGAGAAGTTTGAGATTGAGAGGCTTTGAGTTTGACAGCTGAAAAACGTTTGGGTTTGAGGTTCGTTCGAATTAATATATTTTTTTAATGTCCTGGTTGCTGGGACCTTTTAGCTAAGTCTTTATTTAGATACAAACTTTGTCTTGCGTAAACCGAAAGCTATAAAAAAAATGGGATGTCGAGCTTTCTATACCATTTCGTTTAATTTAATTAACATGGCGAGGTTTATTCAAAAATGTGTTATACATAAAAATATAATTTTAATTAATAATTATAATTAAATATTCAATGCATGATGATGATATCCCCGCTTACTCCCCTTGAGTTTCAGTAAATATGTGGCACTTTACTGAGATCTCACGAGAACTTGAGAGAACTTGAAGTGATGTTGCACTATTTTGTTTCATTTGCCTACACTAATGCACGATCACGAACACTTAATGGTTAATAATCCACCATTACTACACATTAAACTCAGCTAAACACAAATTTTATAAATTATAACAAAACTGTTAAACATGTCACTTCACTTTCCCGCCAAGAACCCCCGAATTAATGTTGTGTAAGGTTTTGTACAGGTAAGGTCTATAAGGTTTTGTATGGTGAGTTTTTGTTGAAACATTTCACAAGTTTCTGTGTGTGTTTCAGTTTGTGTTTAACTACTATTGTGAACGGACGTACCGATCTATAGAAAAAAATAACTTGGAAAGAATTTTGATAGGAGCTAATTACTAAAATGTGGATCCTGATTAAATTATACAAAACTATTGCTTGCAATGTATTTCACTGATTCATAAAATTTTACTAGCAAAAGGAATATCATTATTACCTATTGAAGTATTCAACAAACATGAAAATAAACGATAAGATTGTACTGTCAGAACAAAAAAAAGAAGGGGGAAGCATCTCTTCAAAATATTAAAATTTTAACAAGTGAGGCCAAGTGGTTGTGGAGTAGGACCAGCATTAAGCCAAGCATTTTTATCTACGTTAAAATCATCCAACTTATAATATGCTAGTCTACAATGTGCGATACATGTTTTAAAATTCTTCTCATTTAGTTGAATAATATCTAGTAGTATTTTAATAATAAAACATTTTACACAGTACCTACCTACCCCAAAGAAATGTGTACTTTTGACAATCTGAAACGTGGTTGATTTAAATTTTGTTCTTCTTTCTAGTGTTAAAATTATGCCTGTCACTAATCTTACTGAAAATATGTAGGTTTTTTCTGACATACATAATATTATATGTATAGTTTTCACCACATAAATGTATCTAATTTAAAAGGTGTACACACAGCTACACATCAAGCTATACATTCCCAGTATATGCTGACCTCTCATTGCATGGAAATTCTTAAAGCTTGATACGTAGCCATGTGTACTTTTTGTGAGTTTTCTATTCAATTCTACATGTAAAAGAGTTTACTTCATAGCGTCGCGCGTCGTCGTCAAACACGCGGAATAATCAGTATTAATTGAACGCACCCCGAGGTCCGTTTGCTGTAAGAAATGGCGCGAAATTAAATTATGACAGCGGCAGCAGCTGATATTAAATGTCAACTGAGTTTTACAAATCAATGATGGTTATTTTTAATAGGTTTTAAAAATATTTACGACGCCATGGTTCTACAAAATACGGGAAAGTACCGAACAGGTAAGGATGCTTTCAACAGAAGAGACCCTGGCTCGTCTTCCGGCTCCAGGTTAGTAAATTACTAGGCATTTAAGCTCTTTCTGATACATTACATAGGTTACTTTTACGTTTTTATTTTTTATGTGTAGGGAAGAATCGTCGGAGTCTCGGATTCGTGTGGCCCTGGAGAATGACAGGATTGACTCCAAGTATGGATTCGACAGAGTACGGGACGTCAAAGAACGAACGGGTTACATGATAAACATGCATATTGTAAGTGTTTTTTGCTTGTTTATGTTTTGTGATACCGTAAGTTAATAACATGTTTAAGGCGCAGGCAGATTGTCTGATTAGTCATTATACAAACGGTCCGTTTACAAACGCTCACAGTTACGCAAAATGCAGATGACAAAATGTAAATTGCCTTGTCAATGTAGTAGGATTGCCACACATTTGATGGACAATTCAAACTAGATACTAGACTTTGAGTATAAGTCTTTAAAATTTTATTTAAGTATAAAGTTATTTCAAGCAACTTTAATTTTCAGGCTGAAATATTAGACGAGGATAAAAGGCTAGTGGCTGCCATGGATTACTACTTCATAGAGATGGATGGATCCAGGTTCAAGGTGTCCCTGACCTTCCAGCCGTATTTCCTGATCCTGGCTCGCAAGGAGTGTGAGCAGGAGGTCATACAGTTCATATCAAAGAAGTTTGCCGGCACCATATACAGGATTAATGTCATTGAGAAGGAAGATTTGGATTTGGTAAGAATTGAATTAAGAGTACTGGAAAAATATGTAACAATGCATGGTTATTCTTATTTCTAGCTCAGCTTCAATTTTGATAAATAATGCACCTTTCATTTGGCCAACATGTCCGCATACTACTACAGCTACCTTTAAGGGTCAGCTCACACCGAGACGCGACGCGGCGTGATGATACTGGAAGAGGCCAGTGATTTCGCGCTGCGCCGCGCGCTGCCGCGAGACGCACCGCAACGTCGCGAGGCGCATTGTAAAAGTACGCCGCGTACCGGCGATTCACCGCTGCGTCGCGATGCGTCGCTCTACGCCGCGAGGCATCACGAGGTGTAGTGCCGCGTGGTGTAACGTATTCTAAATTCTCACATCGCAACGTCGCTTCGCGTCTCGGTGTGAGCTGACCCTAAGCTGGAAGTCACCTAGTTTTTACAGCATAACACTTTTCCTATACAGTTGAACCACTTGTCTGGTATAAAGCAGCGGTACATAAAGCTCTCATTTGTGTCACAAAATGAAATGATGAAAGTACGGAGAGAGATACTCACTGCCGTCAACAAAAATAAAGAAAGAGAGAAAAAAGATCAGATTTACGCTGAAATGTTGACCAACGCTTTAACCAGTGCGGCAGCTATTGAACATGCTAAGAAGACAACTGATCATATGGAGAATATTCTTGATATCAGGTATGTTTGGTTCAAAGTTTTCTCTTATCATTAAGTTGTTATTACTCTTTTAATTTTGTTTAGCTTATAAAATACGAGATCTATTAACGACATGGGATAGCTGCAATAGGATAAATTTTTGTTTCTTATTCATGAGGCATTTGCCTAGCAGTGGTACAGGGTAAAAAAAAAAAAACATGATGTAAGTAGTCCCTGTCATTTTAAGAAAATGTAGCTATAAGATTATAATTTTCACCAGCAGCCAGCTCTTTTTATTTTCTGACAAACTTCGGCCCGCGGCTCCGGCCGCGTGGCTTTTAATAAAAGTAGCCGTTCCTGCTTCTTATTACATCAGCTATCTGCCAATGAAAGTCCTGTCAAAATCGGTCCAACCGTTTCGGAGGTTAGCTGGAACAATCAGCAACAACAAACAACAACCCACAACATTTTTTTTAAATTGCTTTTTCGTTATAAGTACAGTATAAATAATTTCATATTCACTTATAAAAGCTGTTATTTTGATATTACTAACAGACACTTCATTTTATTTATTTGTATAGGTGATAAAACTATGTGCTCACTACACTCCTAATTCCTAAATATTTTCAATGTGAACAATACTCATATGCATTTTAATATTTGCAGAGAACACGATGTCCCCTACCACGTCCGAGTATCAATAGACATGCAAATATTCTGCGGTACATGGTACACAATCAAAAGCCGAGGGACAGAGACACCAGTATTCACTAAAAGAGATGACATTATAGAACGACCGGACCCTATAGTGTTGGCGTTTGACATAGAGACCACGAAACTCCCACTGAAGTTTCCGGACTCACAGACAGATCAGATAATGATGATATCGTACATGATTGATGGGCAAGGCTACTTGATCAACAACAGGGAGATTATTTCTGTAGATGTTGAGGATTTCGAGTATACTCCTAAACCAGAGTTTGAGGGGTAAGTAAAAAGAGTTTAGATGAGCACTAATTACGAGACACATTCAAAAATAGAACAGAATATGTTATATGTAATTCACAGGCCACGAGCCTAGCTTAGGCACCAGTCTCCCACAATATATACTTTCCTGAATTATGTATCATTGTTGAATCTGACCAATGTAAAATAATTTATGTATATTGTGGTGAGAAAATAAAGTTGATTGATTGATTGAATTAATTATCCGCCTGTTAAGTTAATCGACAGGCGACAGTTATTTAGATTCTAGAGGCCATTTATGTCAATTGTTCTTTTCCAGACTATTTATAGTGTTTAATGAAGAAAATGAGCTGGCTTTGATACAGAAGTTCTTTGATCACATTATGGATGTTAAACCCCACATTTTCGTTACATACAATGGTAAGAATCATAAGTTGCTCCTGCCTCGACAAACCCAGAAATTTCTACTATTCTCAAAATTGTGGAAAATACACAAAAACATTAAAAAATATTGTTAAATAGTTCGCGGGCCCACAGCTCTGTGGTCCGTCTATCGCTGCACCTTCCCTATACTTTTTTTTTTTTTTTTTTGGGTGGGGAATTATCAAATAACTTCTCCCGCTCCACCCAGAGCTTTTACTGACTAAAACCCACCCGTGTTCCTTCAGATGCCTGTGTGCCAGGGCCACTATATCCCTTTCGGACAGGCTCGTAACCCTGGCAGGGCCTTCCCTATGCTGTGATCTGTCTCAGCTAACAACAAAATTTACTGTCTTTTAGGTGATTTCTTTGACTGGCCCTTCGTGGAAGCGCGTGCGGCTGTGCTCGGCTTGGACATGAAGCAAGAAATAGGGTTCAGTAAAATAGCCGCCAGGGACGGGACCTACGCGTGTCGACCTGCTATGCATATGGACTGTTTATGGTAACGTATTTAAGTTTGGTAGAAGTCAAATCATTTCATTCCACTCCTCATTATTTGACGAAACAGATAAAAGAAAACTTGGTTTGTCCTGCTTATTTATGAAAACAGTCTACTTATATTTCAAAGCGAACCTGTCTTATAACAATTATTGTATATTTTTGTTTATTATCTGCCAGTAAAGTTTGTCAGAACCTGTCAGTAGGTAGTGAAACAGATCCATGTTGCAAACTAAAGATTTAATCCTTCACCTTACTTTTTCAGTTGGGTAAAACGAGATTCTTACCTACCAGTGGGGTCGCAAGGTTTAAAGGCCGTCGCTAAAGCTAAGTTGAGGTATGACCCTGTGGAGCTGGACCCTGAAGACATGTGCAGAATGGCGGCGGAACAACCTCAGGTACTAAATAATCCCTACACAATGTTTTTATATTTTATTTTGGGTTTTCAAAAAATGTTCTGGGTTTTGTATAGTTCTATAAATAAAATAGGGTTTTCTTATTACCATAATTTATCTAGTCACACACACATTGACGCTTATTCTCTTGGCTTAGCTGATTTGATAACAAGTTATAGGCGTGTACGGTTTTGTGTGCTTTCGGAACATCTGCAGTTTCAAACACTATAATTTTGCGATTTATGACTTTTCTAGTACTCAAACCTCAATTGGTCCAATAGAGATTTTTGATCCCTATAAGAAAAGGATCGATTGGCATAAAAAAAAGTTTTTTCATTATTATTTTTCAAAATTTCTCAAAAAGTTAAGCACAGTCTCTTAAGACCGTTTTCCTGTAGCTACAACGGTTAAGGTAGCTACTTACTGCCCCATCTCAAAATCCACCCTGTACATTACAAAGAGATTAAAAAAAAAAAACCTGCCTATTTTGTCTAGTGGTCGCAAGCGCTACTGCTAAGCGTGAGGTGAGGTCCTAGGTTGGATTCTCAGGTCGGGCCAAGTGCTATTGGAATTTTCCATAGGGAATTTCTCAGTAGCAGCCCGGAGCCTGGATTTGTGACCGTGTGTGGCGATAGGCCCTATTACATGGGACTTAAACATAACTGGCGAAATGTGAGTATACTACAGGTACAAGTCCGCCTATCACTTCAAGGATTACAAGCGTGACGTTATGTAAATATTTTATACTCTTGTTATTTTGCAGGTGCTATCGAACTATTCAGTATCGGACGCGGTGGCGACGTACTACTTGTACATGAAGTACGTCCACCCCTTCATATTCGCGCTCTGCACCATCATCCCTTTGGAGCCAGATGAGGTAATTTAACAGTTAATTATGCTTGGGTTTATGTACAGGATGAACTTTTTTTTTCATAGGTTTTCGTAGTATACAAAAAGTTGATAGCCCCGATTTCGCAATCAAAATTCAAACTTCAACATTAAACCCCCCCCTCCCCCCTCCTCCTTTATTTCAACATTTATATCTGTAACTTTTATGGTGTACATAATAAAGAGTATTCTATTCTATTCTTCTTTGACCTCTCGAGGGTAGAGTTTAGTAAAATTATTTCTTAGTGTCCCACTAAATAACTTAGTGCCAAATATGACCATATTACAATTTTTTATTTAGTTTCACCTATCCAGTGCCTGTTTGTAACAAAAATCTCGCAAGTTATATTTGACCAACTTCCCGGGTTCCGATTGAGCTAAAATTTTACATGCATTTGTAAATCGGACGACAATGCAATATTATTATGACATGGAGCTGATCTGATGATGGAGCCGGAAGATGGCCATAGGAACTCTGTAATAATACGATGCAACCTCATCGAGTTTGTGCTGGTATGATTCGTCTTGACAAGGACTATGGTCCTAGATGATATCCAATCCAGGGTCTGATGATGGAGCCTGAAGGTGGTCACGGGTATTCCTCAACTAAACAAGATAGCCCTGTTGTGTTTCGGCCATTGAAAAGTATGTTGACAAGTACCTTACAAGTGAAGGTGATAGAACAGATATTTAAACAAATTCTAATGCTAAAACGTAAAAAACAAAATGACATTTTACAAACTTTTTAAAAACAAGCTTTTAATTAACTAAAAAGTTTTAAATAAAAGTTACATAAAGTCAAAGTCAAATGCAGAACAATGGGCAAGAAACTCCACCGTTACTCTTAAAATGTTTTACAATATTTTAATAGGTACATTAATTATACAGGGTGATTGGAAGATGGGTGCAAAGCTTTAAGGCAAAGATAGAACAGACAATTTAGAACCATTTAAGCCATGGTTGTCTTAGACGAAGTTTTACCATTTTTTTTTAAACCTAATTTTTACTACTTACCAACTTTTGTTTACCAAATTTTTGTCCCAAAATTTTAAGTAAACTGCTTATTTATGGCCAAATTGAATGATAAATGAATTCATTTTTATTTTATTTAATTAAATGTGTAAGCAATCTAGCAAGACATGGGTAGGCCTCTTGTGTCATTAGACATTTTTTTTACCGACATTAAAAAAAAAATATAAATACTTTTTGTAAACCTTGTTTAAAAAAAAAACGGTGGGTTCTTTTTTTTCAAACCTTTTTGAAAACATGATTGATAATCATATAAATATAGCAATACAAATGATTGAAATACAAATATCAATTAAGCGGATATCTTACAAATTATTGAAATTAGGACCTACAAACCAATTTGAGGGCGAAGTTTAAATTTTAGACAGACAATTAAAACAACATTTGAATTAAAATTATTTATTTTTCATGTTGAAAATGTCTGTCGTGATTCCTAACACAAGCACGGCTCCGTCTTCTCACTTCTGTTGTTGTAATTTTCAACATCATCTCCAGCTTCATGGTTTCGGTTTTTATTTCTACATTCGTATACACCAGTTCCTTGGCCTGGCCGCACACGATAAAGTCCAGCGGGGTCAGATCTGGTGAGCGAGCGGGCCAAGGAATAGGTCCATCTCTGCCGATCCAGCTGTCAGGAAAGCAATTGTTTAAGTGTTCCCTTACATTTAACGTCCAATACGCTGGTTATCCGTCTCGCTGAAAGATGACTGTTCGGTCTCTTTCGAATATCGGGACACCGGTTTCCTCTACCAGTACTGGTTGTCTTTTTGTATACATTGCAAATAAATTTCACCATTCAAAGTATCCGTTAAGAAGTGGGACCCAATCAACGTTCTGCCAATTACTCCAGCCCATACATTGACAGAGAATGTCCTCTGAAACGACACCTGCTTCTTAAAATGTGGATTGTTTTCTTTGTCGGCCTATTCATGAAGATTGTGAAAGTTTGTAATGCCCTCCCTAGAAAATTTGCTTTCATCCGTCCACAGGATTGATTTCAGCAACCACGCATCTTCGATGTCTCTGTTGAGGAGGAAACAGCAGAACTGTATTCTTTGGGGATCTTGCTCTTCCAGACCTTGCAAACCCTTGCCATGGAACTGATACTTGTCATTTTGGTGCATTTTTTTTTCCATTGTGAAATGTTTAGATTTCAAGCTACTGCTCAGGTACTGGTAGTAGGATCCGTTTGAAATGCTGCCAAAATGTCTTCTTCAACTTCAGGTACGTGTCTGCCCGGGTTGACTCCAGGTTCCACGTGGTGAAACCCATCTTGGGCAAGTCGACGAAACGTGTTGTAAAACACTCGCACAATCGGTACCCTGCGATTGGGATAGCGCACTTGATACATCCCTCGCGCCAAGGATCCATTGCCGTCTGCTTTACCATACATAAATACGATATCCGCATATTCCTGATTGGAAAAAGTAGAAAATTAAGAAAAACTGCGTAGGAGCGTACTAAATGACGACTCAACACAATTCAAAAATCAACACGTGCAGGGGCGCAAGACTACGACTGGACACGGTGAAACAAAAATTTCCAAAACTTACGCAAACAACACGTGCAGGAACGCAAAAGGCTACAACTGACACGGTAAATTGTGAATTAACACGACAACGTCAACTCACAAGGGCAGTAGTTTGACTAATAAGTAAACGATGTAATGGCTTCAACACAGACTGACTGACCCTGACTAAAGAAACCAGACTTTGTTGCTTTAGTAACTAGGACCATTTTATTGTAAAAACAGCAAAATTGAGATTGCAAATTTGTGTTCTATCTGGAAATGCCGTCGCACCACGCGTGGTGGCCATTGTTTAGATAATCCCTCAATTTGGTTATTGCATGTGAAAAAAATTCTTAGAATTGAACTAAGACATTTCGAACACATAAAGTAATTTTTTAAGAAAAAAAATTGTTTTAATTAGTCTGCCTAAAATTTAAAATTTCTTTCTCAATTTGGTTTGTAGGTCCTAATTTCAATAATTTGTAAGATATCCGCGTAAATGATACCTCAGCAGAAGGAACGATTATTAATTATGTTTTCAAAAAGGTTTGATCAAAAAACGCACCCTCCGTTTTTTTTAAAATAAGGTTTACAAAAAGTATTTATAAAAAATTTCAAATTTTTATGAACTTTAAAAGTCTGTATAAAATGTCTAATCAAACATGTTTTGATAGATTGCTTACACGTTACTTTAATTTATTAAAATTAAAACGAATTTATTTATCATTCAATTTCGTCATAAATAAGCAGTTTACTTAAAATATTGGGAATTTTCGAAAAAAAAAAACAAAAATTAGGTTTAAAAAAATGGTATAACTTCGTCTAATACAACCATGGCTTAAATAGTTCTAAATTGTCGGTACTATCTTCGCCTTAAAGCTTTGCATCCATCTTCCAATCACCCTGTATATTTATATGTGAAGACGATGCAGCTAGAATAAAATGACTATACCACAATAGGTAAACAAGAACTTTAATATTATATTAAAAGTTTGGTACGTGAATGTGAGGGACATTCACGCACCAAACTTAAAGATAAAGCCTCAAGCTGTTTCTAATATCATGATTTCCACCTTCAGTAGTTTATGTCTTGACCTCAACTAACTCTCCACTCCCCCTCTCTCTCTCTCACTCCTCTCTATCTGTGTTATTATTATGTATTTTAATTTTCTATCTGTTATTATGTTGATGCCGATGGTATTTGAGAATGTCTGTATGGTATGGGTTTAATAATTGCCTGAAATAAATGATATTTAATTTAATTTAATTTTAACTACTTGCTTTGGTAAAATCCTTCTTCATCCATCTTACCAAAGCATATATTGTTACAAATCGAAATCAACCTTATTAACTCTTCTTAGAATTCGAATCGCCTTACTGAATAAGACCCGCCGCAGAATAAGTTTAGGTCTTAAAAAAAAAAATGTAAACTTGCAGGTGCTCCGTAAAGGTTCTGGCACGCTCTGCGAGTCGCTGCTGATGGTGCAGGCCTTCCACGCGAACATTGTCTTTCCTAACAAGCAGGTGGAGGAGCTCAATAAGTTGACAATTGACGGACATGTCTTAGAAACGGAAACCTATGTCGGAGGACACGTGGAGGCGCTGGAGTCTGGTCAGTACAATATTTATTTACTTCGAGACTTCGACTCTAGTTAGTCCATATATGTCCGGTTCCTTCCAAATTACCAGCTTTAGTACTTTGGCTATTTTCGGCCTTATCGGCCAACCTAACGTCTCAGCTGAAAGCTGATGGACATAAAGAGTGAATAACATCTGTAGCAGTTACTATGATTTGGTTATACATAGGTAAAACAATTCGATTATCAACATCCAATAAACGAAAATTTATTTAAAAAAAGATATATAAGATATATATATTTATTAATATTAATAAACTATTTCGTTAAACGGGATTATATAAGAATCTAATTCAATATTATGAAAATCTGAGTATTCATAACTTGAATTTCAGGCTTCTTCAAACTATTGCTTCAAAGACGGGTTCTTGGTTGCCCGCATCCGTTGGAGTTTTGCGACCTTCGCCAAGTCAAGAATACACTACCTAAAGCATTTTGCTCCCAAAGAAATTTCGTTGTTTATTGATAACTAGCAATTGCCCGCGGCTTCGTCCCCGAGTATGTTGGAAAATATCCCACAGGAACGTACTACCGGGATTAAAAGTACCCTATGTGTTAATCCAGGTTATAAACTATCTGTGTGCCAAATTTCATCCAAATCCGTTTAGCAGTGTTTGCGCCAATCCGGAACATAATCCAGACAAACAGACAACAATTCTTCGTTATCATTTAACACATATATACATATTTATCAAATTCGATCACACAATATTCTACCTTATCTATGTAAGATAAAGATGGTTTGGTTTGTGTGTTCCTATTCATGTCCTGAGACTTAAGAGGAGGCTCCCTATTTTTATTTTTATTTGAATGAATATTCTGACACAGTCACACATACAAGCAAAATAAACTTTAGTTTATGATTTATTGGATCTTTTTCTTTCCATGTTGAAGACATTTACGTAATTGTAATATTTTCTCTCAATAAATTTTTTATTCGAAAATCATGTCTTTTTTAAAGATAATTCTAAAAAACAAACAAGATTGATTAGTTTTTTATGTCTAAAATAAATATTCACAGCAATAAAATATAGTTTATTAACCCGACACAAGATATTTTTTCTCTAGATCAATTATTACTTTAGATAAACGAAATAAGAATTGAGACTTACGCTATTTAGTTTCGTGCTCGAACACGATCTAAGAGAGCACGCGATATTCAACTTTATTACTGATGTATTAGCGTTTAGCACATAACGGAGTGGCGGGGAGCGAGGGGCGGAGCTTGCGTTCGTAATTTGATCTAGACTGCCTGCTCTTACAGCTTCGCGGCGGAGATGTGCTACCGACGTTAATCTAAAAGTATACTTCCAGGAGTATTCAGAGCCGACATCAAATGCAAATTCAAGATCGTGCCATCAGCGGTACAAGAGCTGATGGACACAACTGAAAAGACTATGAAACACGCCATAGAGGTTGAGGAAGGGATCCCAATGGATATGGTGACGAACTTCGATGAAGTATGCGCAGAGATCAAGGCTAAGTTACAGCATATGAAGGACCACCCGAGGAGGGACGAGAACCCCCTTATTTATCACTTGGATGTCGGCGCTATGTATCCAAATATAATTTTGACTAACAGGTACTTATTTTTTTGTGTTATTCTTTTATTTATATAAATTTATAAAGACTTGTGGCTAAGTAATAACAGCCGCAAGGATTGATCGACCAGGTTAAGCTACGCTTCCCGTGGTTGGTACGTGGATGGGTGACTATCTTTACATACCAAGACCCCTCCGTGCCTCGGAAAGCACGTTAAACCGTTGGTCCCGGCTGTCATTCGTGGACCTTTGACAGTTGTTACGGGTCGTCAGAAGCCCGAAAGTCTGACACCCAGTCTTATCAAGGGGTATCGTATTGCCCAGTGACTGGGTTGTGGAGGTCAGATAGGCAGTCGCTCCATTTAAAATACAGCAGATGCAGATGTTGATATAAAGACTTACCAAGTAAATACAGCACATCATTAACCCACAATCTTTGTCATAATTATAGATTTCGCATGTATCTAAATTATATGAAAGTACTAAACTATTCATTAGCGTACGTGTACGTTACACAAAAGAAAATGTAAATAATAAATATAATTTAAAAATAACGGTGACGACGATTTTGATTGATTTTTATTGATGACGTGTTTTTGACGGTAAAATATCTTTTTGATGATGAAAAGCTTATTTGTGGAGGAGTTTGATGTGTGGATTGGAATACTGATATCAATGCCACGTTGGTCATCACTTGCTTAAACGTGTCTTACGGCAGTTCCTTAAATTAACTTTATGTGTGGGTATTAAACTTATTTTTCCAAAAAACATAATAATATATTTATTTACATTTTTGGGAGCTATCGCAAACGCAGGATAGAGATATTTTGTTTTTTCTGCATACAAGAAGAGAAGATTCAGTTATTGGGTTTTGGAGGTCAGATAGCCGGTCGCTCCATATAAAATATTAGTGTAAAGTTTAGCTGCTTCCGGTAAGACTTGAAGCTGACCCCAACATAGTTGGGGAATGGCTAGGCAGACGATGTTGACAAGAAGAGAAGATTCTATCTTCTGCAGTGTTTCTAATCCATGCCACTATTGCCTCTTATCCTTTTACAAATTTATCTTGGTAAGTTTTTAACTACAAATTAATTTGTTATTCTAAATGTTGTTCTAAAATATTTAATTGTCAGATTACAGCCGTCTGCGATGGTGAATGCGAGTGTGTGCGCAGTGTGTGACTACAACCGACCCGGCGCGACGTGTCAGAGACACATGGAGTGGATGTGGCGTGGCGATTACTGTGAGACACTCTCTTGACTTTAGGCCCCGGCGTTTATTTTACAGTTGACGCGCGTACACGCGCTGCATACACAAATAGTACTGAGTTTTCGAGGTAGAGAATGCGCCGTCGCCGTCGACGCGCTTTACATGGAACGCGCGCAGAAAAACGCTGTGTGCATATTCCCTTATGACGCTGACAACAGCTAAACCTCGGTCACTGTCAGACTGCATACAAAAGAAAGAGAAGCGCGATGACACAACGCTTGTAATTAATTGCAAAATATGAAGCAATTATCTATTTACACAAAAATTTGTGGAGTAATCGAAAATAAAAAACAACCAAGTTTTGCATACAAATAAGTCGTTCTTGTTATTAATTAAATACCTACCAACCGTACGTTGATATTTAATACAGATATTTTGGATTGAAACTCAAAAGTAAAGGGTTAGTTTACCGTTAATTTGTATCGAGATTTTTTTTTCTAAACGTGTTTTGGTAGCAACTAAGTTCTGAGAAATATGTTCAAGAATAACATATATTTTTCCGCTACCACAAGTTGTATAGATTTTACTTTATATAGATAATTAATTTTACTTTACACAGTACCGGCAACACGGAGCGAGTACCAGCGCATCCAACAGCAGCTGGAGACTGAGAAGTTCCCTTCATTATATCCAGGTGGACCTACAAGAGCTTTCCATGTTTTGTCTAAAGAAGATCAGGTTAGTTAGTAGACATTATACATCGTGCCGCTTTAATGGCGACATTCATTTAACACACTTATACGGTTTCGCCTTCGCCTTTTGTGAAGATATTTTAATTTCATTAAACATTATTATTTACTAGCTTTCGCTCGCGTTTATTTAGAATCACACTAATATTATAAAGGCGAAAGTTTGTGAGTGTGTGTGTGTATGTTTGTTACTTGTTCACGCTCAAACGGCTGGACTAATTTTGATGAAAATTATGTATGAAGTTAGCTGACGCCCTGGATTAAGACATAGGCTACTTTTTATCCCGATATTCCCACGGGATCGAGACTTACGCGGGTGAAACCGCGGGGCGCAGCTAGTTTGACAATAATTTCGGGTTGTACTCTGCTTTTTGAAATTTAAAGTGCTATTAAATACATCCCATAACATAATTCAATCATGTTTCGAAAGACACGTGGCGCCATCTTTTATCATAAGAACGTTATAGTTGTTTTCCTCAGGAACAGTACTTTTTTTCGGGATGAAAGGTACCCTATGTCCGTTTCTGTACACCTGACAACGTATATGCAAAATTTCAGGATGATCGGTTCAGTGGTTTAGGCGTGAAAAGGTAACAAACAAACAAACTTACTTCCGCATTTATAATATTAGTTAGGATAGGATTTACAATTTTCTTAAATAGCATTTTGGAGCAACTTGTACTTATAGAACTGTAGCGCAGAGGTAATTTGCCGGGGTCACATCTTTGCGGGGGGGGGGGGGTGTCGCCGCCTAATAATAACAACGTGCATATAGTAGGCGAGTTGAAGGAAAGAGAGAGCTTTATTGTTTAGTTTGTTTCAAAATTTAAAATTTTCAATGCACGAATTATTTCATCTTTTTATATTTTCAATGATTACTGGCCACTAGCTCTACCCGTGTGTTAAATTAATAGCAGCGTTTTACCTGAAATAAAACGCATATTAAAATACTTACCTCACTGGAAGCTTTACTATGAGATGACATTTCCGTTTCCCGTCGATTTCTTACCAGTTTTCGTACTTTTATCCCCTCAATACTTCCGGTTCAGTGGCGCCACCTGGTGGTTGCGGGTAGTTTTATAGTTCTTGTAAAAGGTGTCACGCCATTTTGTTCATTGTCTCATAGAACCAGGCAGAAATAAAGTTAAAGCTTCCAGTGAGGTAAGTATTTTAATATGCGTTTTATTTCAGGTAAAACGCTGCTATTAAACTACTTGACCGTCACTGGAAGCTTTACTATGAGATCTGTTTGTTATCGCCTGGTGACGCCACTTTGATGTATTATATATACTTGGAAGTATGTAGTACTATAGGCCAATGTGATAAAGCATGAAACTAAACAAAAGTGTAATTAATAAGTATGCCATGTAATGTAATATTAGGTACTTAAATGTATAAGTAAAGCAATTCAATTTAAAGTACCTAGATAAGTGTACTTTAGCTACAAATATAATTGTAAATATGAAAAATCTTAATTTCTAATCATTAACAACCAATTTAAGAATATCCGTTCTAGGTAACATCATATTTATTCAGTAATGTTAATCGATTGGATTAAACAATTGTGTTTCTCGTCTATAAAACTTCTGGAATGTATTGGCTGATCGCCAATTTCAGGATGATTTTGAAACCAGCTTTTTTGAGGCTACAGCAGACCGGGTGCTACCTGGAGTGGCTGCAATGCCAGCTTCGCCAAACAGGGTCTTTACCCATCCTGCAATGACTACGTGAAGCAGGTTTAGCCGCACCTCTTACCGTAATAAATAAATTAGTTGATTTTGCCACATTACGTCTGTCGTTTAGTAATGCTATAGTTCTTTCTATCCAGAATATAGGGCCCAGATTAGAATTATCGGTATTTAAAAGCAATTTCCAGCCGGATAGCCTATAATTACTGCTGTCCGTTTTGGAGCCAAACAGAGGCCATAATATTAAACCGTTATCAGATCTTATGCAATGATTAGGATCAATATTAAGCAGAGTTAGATCGTGTATTCGCCTACCAGAGCAAAGCAACAATAAAATTGCAGTATGACCTGATGTTTGTAATAGGTTATTTGAATCAATTGTGAGGCTTAGTGACCTTTGGATTTTTTAAGGCAATTGATTTTAAAACATGTCTTACTAGAACGTGTTAACTTAACCGACTTGAATTTTTCAGCGTTACCTAGTGAAGATATTACTGATTTATTTAAAAGTATTGAAGTATACGACAACTTATCAATTAAGTATAAATCACACAGTCAAGGTTTTTATTTCGACACCACGACGCCCAGCGCTTTCAGGCTACCTCATAGGGTTTTAGAGTCGATTTTCGCCAATAATCTTTAAGTAGTGATAGTTGTGGAGCGTTCCATGTCTTTATTGTGTCATACCACCCCTACATTTTCAAACATCGAGGACGATGTTCTCGACCTTCGGTGGTGGGAGGCCCGTCGACGTGTCTATTAGGTATCTCTGCAGGTTTCTCAGAGTTAATGGAGCCGCGAGCGCTTGGGCATTTAGATCCGCACGCCAGAATACTCTCTCCCATCGAGGTACTACTATTAAGAATAATCCTGTAGACTGGTTTAAGTGAGACAGGACTTTGGGGACTAGGAATGGTGGTGGAAATATCCATGCGAGCTGGTAATTCCATGGGACACTGAAGGCATCGTGGAACAAAGCTTGAGGATCTTTTAGATCTAGAGACACATAATTGTACACTACGTGAGCAGTCGCCGAGGCAAATAGATATATTATTGGGGTTCCCATTTTGCAAACATTATTTCTATACAAGTCGGTAGTAAGTGCCATTCTGGAGGTTGGCGAAGGCGCAATAAGTGGTCCGCATGATTGTGTATTTGCCCGGAATGTAGTGTATGCTGAATGATGTTGGTCTAACGAATTCAGAATTCGATAGGTTATTTCCAACGGGGATCATGTCCTCGTACCTCCTTCCTTTCGAAGCTATGTGACCGCAATTCTGTTGTCGCATTGAATAATATATAATTTAATATATTAACTTTGATGAAGCCATTGAACTTTGATCTGAAGAGCGTATAATATTGCTAGCATCTCTTTTTGATTGGTTTTCTTCTCTTGCGACCAAGTTCCTGACAAAGCCAAATTGTTCAGTTGTGCCCCCTACGCTTGATCTGATGCTTCTGTAGCCAGAAAATTTATTGGAGGAGGGTACTGAAGAGGGGTTGACCGCTGCCACTTTTGGGCCCACCAATTTAGTTCCTCTAAGACACCTTGTGGTAGTGGGTAGGTCTTTGGTGGCAGGACTGGCAGTGAATTCATGAAAATTACTAACTGTCGATGATTGAGCCGACCCCGTGGGACAGCAAAACAGGCAAAATTTAAAAGTCCTATTTTCAGCAACTCCTTCAGAGTTAAGTGCTCTTGTTCGAGAGGCTGATTTATCTTTGTGATGATGCCCTGAGCCTTTTCCTTTGGTAGGATTTTTTGATTTCCCCATGGTTTCCATAGTATCCGTAAATAAATTATACTCTTTTGACGAGTAAGAACAGATTTTTGGAAATTTTTTGCCACCCCAGTTTTTGTAATATTTGTACAGTTATTTTGAAATGCTCGCGAAGCGTGCGAACATTCTGGTGTACTAATAAATAATCGTTAAGGTATATCAGGTCCTCATGTTCCAGTTTTCCCGCAATGTTTGGGCTACCCAGTTCGTGAGCATGGGAAACGTTTTTGGAGCAGTGCTCAGACCGAATGGAAGACAAGTCATTTCTTCTTTCTATACAACTGCTGGTTGTATATTAGGCGCAGACAGCGTCTGTGCGATTTTTGTACGCTTACATTAAGGGCACCCACGCAAAACCGCAACGCGATGCGATATTATGATTGATATTATAGATTTATGCGCAGATATTTGCGATGCGTTGTGAATTCGCAGTTATGTGTGCTTGGGACAAATCTATTTTGCACATCCAGTCCTGAGATTGTAGAAAGTCCGGAATGCGGTACATATTTATTCAATGAAACGGCTCAGTCATCACATATTCGTTTAGTGATTATAGATTGAATTTGGGACGGACAGATCCGTCGGATTTTGGAACCAGAAATAGAGGGGACATGAAGCTTGGCGAGGGTAAAGCTTTCTTTAGAATTGCCTGCTGTTTCATTTTGTCTACAATTGAAGACATTTGTTCTGAAACAGGAGTTTGGAAAGGCCCCTTCGTTACATCTGGATAGACAAGTGGGGGCTTTTGAAAGAAAAGTATGCGATACCCTTGAATTAATTTTAAAACTATTTGTTGCTCCCCCGCCCATTGTGTTTGGTATTGTATCAACCGACCTTACCGAATCGGTGTCATGTCATTGTTTACACCTTTTTTCCCCTGGAACGTTTTGAGGAGTTTGCACGTCCCCGTGTACTTCCACGTTCGGGCCGCGAGCCACGGTTTCGAAATGAACTTCTAGTATTGAAGTGATCACCTTGATTACTCGAGGAATTACCTCTGAAAGAGTGATGTGTATGTTGGCACTGACCATGGTATTCACCCCGCGAGGGTGGGTTATGACGGGTATGCATATGCAATCCTGGTTCGTTAAATTGAGTTCCACGCGATGGAACTATCGGTTTCCATCCCCGCGAGGGGCGGCTACTAGGTTTGGTATGGCTTTTGTGAAGACCTTTCCGTTTTTCGGGGGCCAAAAAGCCTTACGGACCCCGCCAGCCTTATTTAGCGTAGAGGTAAAGGGCTCGATATTAAATATGTATCCGAGTATATTTTATGAAATTCGCCTTTGTGAAATAATTCGTCAAACTTTCCATTTAAATTATCAAAGTACATTGTTGCCCATGAAAGAAGATTACGAATACCTTCCTGCAATGATTGTCTTTGTTTTAATATGCAGTAGGTTAAGGCTGCATAGGATTTATCGGCATGTGCCAGATGACGTGAGGTGTCATATGCTTTTACCTCATCATTTGTTTCCAGGTCTATGAAGCCAGGAGTATAATTAATTGATTATACAACTTGTGCGTATCTCACTTCTGACCAAGAAGTACTACCAAAACGCTGGATATCTACCAACTTCTTCAAAAAAACTATCGGGGGTTTTTGGAACTAATGGTTCCTTAAGCTTAGTATCAATGTCAAAAGTGAAATCTAAACTTATATTTTGGTTGATTTGACCAACCCTCGTCACTACATACATTGTTCATAAAGTTGACCACTAATTCCAGAACAAACAGAAGCATTATCATAACAAGCTGTATCAATGTTACTTGTAGTATTAATTTGCGATTCAGTGCACTCGGACCAGCCAAAGCTTGTGGCTGGGTATCGGAGTTGTGGACTTTTATTACCAGGGCTCGGAATCGAATTTTCTATGTAAACTTAACCGTTATTATAAAGGTTTTCGAACATATTTCGTTAATTATTTAATATTTTGTTACAAAATCAATGCTGAACTTAATGTGATGAAGCAATAGGTATTTGAAGCTAATATCAATTCTATCAAAAATAATTTGTATCTACAGAAATAAAATTTTTACCCGGTTTCAAGCCCTGGTTATTACTTTCTATCACTGCAAAGGAATTACGTTAGATCTGCAATGGATTTATATACACTTTACACAGTTACATTCAAATATTGATTACGAAAATTTACTGGTAAATATTCAAAGTAAAAAATTACAGTAGTGATCCGAACGGAAAACCCGTTAAAAACTTTGATCACGTACGAATTGTTCAAAAAGTGTTACCTCTAAAAGAGGGTACTTACGGTCCAAGACTTATGCTCTTTGAAGAACACTTTACACTTTTTACTAAATTTATAAAATATGTATTCACTTAATATTCACTTTTACGTATTCTGCAACTGTCGCGGACGCAGTCACGGCGCACAAGTTGCTTCGACGGAGAATAAAAAGCCAATGAACAAAATGGCGTGACACCTTTTACAAGAACTATAAAACTACCCGCAACCACCAGGTGGCGCCACTGAACCGGAAGTATTGAGGGGATAAAAGTACGAAAACTGGTAAGAAATCGACGGGAAACGGAAATGTCATCTCATAGTAAAGCTTCCAGTGACGGTCAAGTAGTTTAATGTCGCCATTGTAGCAGCACGCTGTGCGCTGTTTGCGCTGACACTTGGAAACGCCTAAATTAATGTCTAAATAAAAGCGCGCTGTTGGATCTTTCGGTCTGTCTAACTTTCGGTGCTGCGCCGAGCGTGGGAAATAAAATTAATTTAGATGTGTCCTGGTGTTAGTGAAAATGGGAAATTAAGGTTTTATAAGAAATTATTGAAATTAAAAGTTAGGTAGTTATCAATGTAAATTTCAACAAAGAGGGTAGTTTGTTTCTTTTTTTTTATTTGTATCATCTTTCCCCTCGCTTTTTATGGGAGTGATTTCGTGAAGAGGGTTGGAAGTGCCAGCTTGAGCATGGAATAAGTAAGTACTTTTTTATACCATGGAATTACTAAGTACTTTATAATAGCATGGAATTAGAAACTACTATATGGGTTGTAATTAGAGGGGGTCGAATTTCGACCAGTGGGCGGGCGACCACTAGTAAAAAGTAATTATTTCAGTATGTAGCTTTTTAATTTTTTCAGGGTAAAATGTCAGATGTTAGACATATTATGCGACTACTGTAAGCAACGCTTGTTTTATCCAGATCTATTTAGCACCAATGCGTTATCTTACAGCATAGTCAAATATAAAATACGCACGAAAAAAAAAAAATAACAGTAGTTAAAGAAAAAAAAAACATTTTCTTTCAGGCATTGTACACACAATATATACATGTATTTCACCCATAGTGACTATATGTCATACATAAGCATTCGGTATTTTAGTACTATTAAGGCAAATAATTTAATTTAATGTTGTGTTGCGTAATGCAAATTCTTTTACATTTTATTGTATAGATTCAAGTTTTATATCTGATCAGACAGCTGTGCTGCTGGGGAGTTTGTTGCGCCACTTCTTCTTGCTAGCTAAAGCACTAGGAAGTGGTGAAGGGTGGGCGTTTTTGGGGGACTGTCTTATGTAATTTTTGACGTTCGAAAAGTGCTGATTCTCAGCCTAGTTTGAATAAATGACTTTTGATTTTGATTTGATTAATTATTCATTAAATTTAATTTTAAGTAATACACTCAACATTAACATAGGTGTTTTTTGTTAGGCGGCTTATGAAAAGAAGCGTTTAGCAGACTACTGCAGAGTGGCTTACAAGAAGACGAAGGTGACGAGAACAGAAGTCAGGACTACCACCATCTGTCAGAAGGAGAACTCTTTCTATGTCGACACTGTGAGAGCTTTCAGGTAAATATAATCGTAATAATTACTTGCGCAGCCTACTGATACATAATTAGTTTTTGTCGCGAAACTTATAATTTTACTAAAATAATTTGGTTTTGGACGTAAAATAAAAAAAGAAAACGGTAATCAAATCAAAGGAGGAGCAATGGTGACCCAGTGGCAACGACCGCGACTTACGAGTTCGTAGGTTCAAACCCAGGGAGGCGCTTTACCTTGTGTAAATTATTTCATCACCACTGCTCTCAAAACGGTGAATGAAAACATTGTTAGGAAACCGGCATGTCCTAGAACCAAAAATTCGTAGACATGTGGCATCTACCAATCCGCACTGGGCCCGCGTGGTAGATTATGGCCCACTCCCTCTCACAGGGAGGAGGCCGACCCAGCAGTGGGAAGATTATTGGCTGAATAAGTAATTCAAATCAAAATATTTAACGTAGTAACTTGACAGTTCAAAGCAAAATAATTTTACCAATGTTATTAGTGTTTCAGTAGTGTATTTGCGAAAATAATGAATGGTAAAAATTGTTGAACTCGAATAATTATAAAAAAACCGGCCAAGTGCGTGTCGGACCACGCACAATGATGGGTTCCGTAGTTAGGATGAATTTCTCCCTAAAACAAACTTAACATTGTAGTTGAAAAACATGTTCTTCCATACATCGATATACGCCACGGTCAATTTTCCAACTAAAAATTTAAGTTTGTAATCGCAAAAAAATATTTTTTTATGTGATAAAACTACAAATTAACAATTTTCGGACTTTTTCCTTTACTTGTGTGGTGAGACCTTGCTTCTTGCCAAATTACATGATTCTAGGTCAACGGGAAGTACCGTATAGGTTTTGATTTATGTGCGTGGTATTCGCAATTTATTTTTTATGTGATAAAACTACAAATTTGCAATTTTCGGACTTTTTCCTAAATTTGTGCTGTAAGACCTTGCTTCTTGCCAAATTTCATGATTCTAGGTCAACGGGAAGTACCCTATAGGTTTTGATTTATTTGTGAGTATCGAAATATGTCGCAATAATGTCGCTTATATCGCCGTATTTTTTTATTGCGTTGACTTGGAAGCTTGATTTTTTTAGAGCTTCAAGGGACCATAGACCTACGTATTTGATATTAATTCCAACTTCACACCTCTACGCGTTCCTGAGAAAAAAGGTCTTGACAGACTGACAGTCACACAGACAGACAGACAGACCGACCGACAGACAGACAGACGGACAACGAAGTGATCCTATAAGGGTTCCGTTTTTTCCTTTTGAGGTACGGAACCCTAAAAATGAGTTTGTTCTATTGGATTATTGCAAATTATCATTTTACCCGTATTTTAAACTTTATAATACGACGAAAAACGGTTTTTATGGTTAAGAGTTATTTTCATTTCGTTGACTTTCATTCGAATCGGTCATTACTCATTGTTATGTTTTAAAGTTTAAGTTAAGGCATTCAATTCTATATCGTTGAGCTCCTTATGTTCTGAGTTGCGCTGCACGATTACTGACAAATGCGTGCACTGACTGGACATGTCCACTCAATCTGTGTGGTTCTTTCCTCAAAAGCCCATTTCAGACACCAATCTACATGCCCTCACATGATCTAACCAAGATTATGTCTGGACTGTAAAGACACTATGACCTCAGAGTTTGTTTCGGCCTTTCTTCTCAGAGTAGTCAGATAGGAAACGCCAACCTAATCTAGTTTTTAAAATATGATTGCCGTGTAAAAGTGTTTGTATAAATAAACCTACTTACAGAAATAAAAATCATTTATCATCATTAAAGTCAAAAGTCAAAGTCAAACCATTTATTTCAAATAGGCACATAAGAGGCACTTTTGAACGTCAAAATTTACAAAAAAATAGAATTGATTCTAGTTGCCCCTTCCAAAAGGTAGTTTCGTATGGAGAAGAATGGGCAAGAAACTCCACCGGTACTCTTTTAAAAATGTTTTACAATATTTTGTTTGATTACATTAATTATATGATTATATGTGAAGACGATGCACCTAGAATAAAATTACTATACCATAATAGGTAAAACGAATTAAAAACTAAGCAATGAAAAATAACTTAATTATTAGATAGATACGTGGTGTTCACATATTTACAAACATCATACAAGTATGTTTTTCTAAAAAAATAAAAAAATAAGTCAGTGTGTGAGTATAGGTTATTATCATATATTATACCCTAAGCAGTTTACTAATAAAGCATTTATCACCAGGGACCGTCGCTACGAATACAAGGCTCTAAACAAGCAAGCAAAAGCCAAAGTAGCCGAAGCTGTCGCAAGTGGCGATGCAGCCGAGGTCAAGTCAGCTAAGAGTCGCGAAGTACTGTTCGACTCACTACAACTCGCACACAAGTGTATCCTCAACTCGTTCTACGGATACGTCATGAGGAGAGGGTAAGTCACTTGACAGATTAAACACTGCTTCATGCTAAGAGTCGCGAAGTACTTGCTCGACTCGCTACAACTCGCACAAAAGTGTGTCCTCAACTCATTCTACGGATACGTCATGCGGAGAGGGTAATTTAAGTCGCTCCACAGACTAAACACTGCTTTATGCTAAGAGTCGCGAAGTATTTGCTCGACTCGCTACAACTCGCACACAAGTGTATCCTCAACTCGTTCTACGGATACATCATGAGGAGAGGACTAAAGACTGATTTATTCAACAGGGGGTATAGTAGCTTAAACGCAACCCCTTTGTATTTTATTTCCTATTAGCTTTTGCCCGCGGCTACGCCCGCGTGGACGTCGAAAATTATCCAACGGAACGTACAGTCGATGACCAGCATTACCTGATCCCTCTTACAAAGAAGAATAATGGAAGAGGGGGTCAGGTAATGCTGGTCACCGACTGTACTACCGCGATAAAAAGTATGCCCTAACCCATGTTATGGTCTACTAATGTGCCAAATTTCATCCAAATCAGTTCAGTTGTTTTAACGTGAAAGCGTAACAAACAAACTCATTTTCGCATTTATAACATTAGTTAGGATGAAAAGAAAGTTTAATTACTTTTAGAAGTTATCCAAAGATGTCTACAATCCACTATAGTTGCTAAGATTGTTCAATTCAAAATATTCAAATCTAAACACAATCCAATCTAGTCTCTTTATCAAATATCTACTTAAGCAGTATGTAGTCTTAAGTTTATTTTTGATTGACCGTTTGTAATAAGAAGGTCCTAAATTTTTGGTTGTTTGCATTGGAATTTGTACTTTGTCTTCTATGATATTAAGGTTTTGTCCACAAAACTTGATAATTATCTGAGATTCTGAATTCAAATGTAGGATAAAACATATGAACATGTTATTTCTTCATAGTGCTCGCTGGCACAGCATGGAGATGGCGGGTATCGTGTGCTACACGGGAGCCAATATCATCATGAAAGCAAGAGAGATTATTGAACAAGTTGGAAGGCCATTGGAGCTGGATACTGACGGTAAGTAATAAAACATCAGCGAGTCTCCCTAATTTTTATTTATTTATTTAACAGTTTATGTAAACACATACAAGAAGAAAGGAACAGAAAAATACGTACAAAGGTGATGCTTATTTCTAAAGAAATCTCCAGCATACCTGCGATAGGAAAGTAGACAAAGATATGTAGACACCGTGTGTAAGAGTAGAAGAGAAAACAAAATACATAAAATAAAATACTATTCACTAATATTCTGCTCCGTGCGGTGCCGGGCGTAAAGAATAGCACCACCCCATTTCTTCCCGTGGGTGTCGTAAAAGGCGACTAAGGGACTTACTAGAGAATGGGCAGCAGCGTTTTCTATGCATTTTAACACCATACTGCGATCGCCAACCCGCCTGCCAAGCGTGGCGATTATGGCAAACACCCCCCTTAGGGGGAAGCCTTTGTCCAGCAGTGGACGTCTTTTGGCTGAAATGGTGATGATGATGAATGTTCTGTTGTCGAAGACTTGAAAACTGCCTAATAAATGCAGGATAATAAAGATGTATGTATTTCTGTTTCGTCTTTACTTGTTACTAGCTTCTACCCGTGGCTTCGTCCACATAGAAGTCAACTATTCCATATTTTAAAACAAATCCTATGGCACTCGCCATTAGACCAGATTTTTGTATCAGTGAAAGAATTTCGTAATCGTAAAGTATTTCCAGAGGTTACCTCTTACAAACAAACAAACAATACCTATATATATTTTACCTCTTTATGATATTAGTTGACCGAGCGAGCGAAGCGTAGCAAACTTTGCTCACGTCTGTCAGTTTGTTGGTACAGGTACTACAGGTCGTATTTTACAACCGATCTGGACGAAACTTGGTATACAGGTTTTGCGATTTTATAGATTTGATTTGTTGTTGTCGGGGATTTTTGATTGGAGGGGTACTTCCTCCAAAAAGGGGCAAAAAGGGGGCTACTGGATATCTCCGCCTTATGAGATCCGATTTCGATGGTTCTTTTTTTATTTGAAAGGTAGTAACTTTAAGTTGGTCTCATAGAAATTTGGTGAAGATCTGATGAGGATCTTGGGCGTGATGAACAGAATAGCTCCTCAAAAGTGAGTAAGTTATTGCTAAATTACTCACTTTTAGATTTCTACTAGTGGAATCGCCCCTTTAACTGCTAGGTAAGGCTTGATGGAGCACCTGGGGCCACCTCCACATCACAAAACTAGGCTGCATCGTTACCTCTTTCAATTAAAACCTATTAGTTATTTTCTCTAGGTGGTCTAAAAATCTTTACTCATCCTTTCCTTTTTACCATGTTTTTAAAAAAAAAAACGCAGTATATTTAATTGTTGCAAAAAGGTTTGTGCTCACTAGATCTACGTTCGTAGAACTACTAGTGTAGAAGTTTACATACAGGGGAAAATAGATCTGAGAGATGTTTGATGTGACTGCCTGTTTATATGGTAGTCATTGATATTGACTGCTAATTTTTGTTATAGCTCGCATTGGGTTAATGTAAGTATTTTTCACAAATAGCAACTGAGAAGATTTAGACACGAGCATAGCGTTTCAATGACAAATACCAAAAGTATTATACATACATACATAAACTCACGCCTTCTTCACATGGGGGTAGGCAGAAACGAAAGAACACCGCCTGCTACGCTCCTTACCTACTCCAAAAGAATTAGGATAGTATGTAAAGTAAAGTTTTAAGTGACAATTATAATTAATTTACGTTATACTCGTAGTGTTACTAAGTGAGCGAGTGACGAGAAATCAACAGAACAGCAACTTACAAACAGTAATTTGAGTTACTTAAAATACAATATGAGAAGCTTTTATTTATAACTAGCTGCGCCCCGCGGTTTCACCCGCGTAAGTCTCACCCGTGGGAGTATCAGGATAAAAAGTACATATGTCTTAATCCAGGGTGTCAGCTACCTCCATACAAAATTTTATCAAAATTAGTCCAGCCGTTAGAGCGTGAAGAAGTAACAAACGTACACACACACTCACAAACTTTCGCCTTTGTAATATTAGTGTGATGTTAAGTTGACCTAATTTTCATATTTACAACCTCATCTAACCCAAGTAGATGGAAGAATAGAGGGGATCTGGTGCTCGGCGGCCGCTGCGCGCGTATCTCATTATCAGTCGCTCAGTTTTTTTTTATTCGTTCGTTTTATAATTCCCCAAAGTATTATAGTGTTTCGTAATTCTGTTTATTATAATAATGGCCAATAAATACATGTTTGCACAGGTATATGGTGCATCCTACCCTCATCGTTTCCTGAAACCGTGACTGTATTAACAACGCATCCAAAGAAGAAGAAAATCAACGTGTCCTTCCCGAACGCAGTGCTCAACGCTATGGTCAAAGTAAGTACTGAAAAAATCGTCTGAAGACAATCACTTGAAAGTCTGTTAGTCATTCAGATATTTTTTTAAGTGAGAACCTACCATGATTCATACTACATGTTTCGAAAATATTACTACTGTAGCTATGTACACTTTTTTGTAAAAGTTAAAAATAAAAAAATCATATTATTAAATTATATTTTCCACACAGGATCACTTCACGAACGACCAGTACTTCGAATTAGTGGACCCCGAACAGAAAAAATACGAGCAGCGGGCAGAGAACTCTATATTCTTTGAAGTGGACGGACCATACCTGGCCATGGTGCTGCCAGCGTCTAAGGAGGAGGGCAAGAGGTTAAAGAAGAGATATGCTGTGTTTAACTTCGATGGGTCATTGGCTGAGTTGAAAGGTTCGTTATTATTCGTTATTGGGACAAAGAATGAACAAGTGGGAGTCGGACTCGCGCACGAAGGTTCCGTACCATTATCTATAAAAAAAGCAAAAAATCACGTTTTTTGTATGGGAGCTCCCCTTAAATATTTGTTTTATTTTGATTTAATTATTTATTTTTAAAGTGAATATATAACTAAATATTCTGTTAATATTTCAAGCGTCTACCTGTTGCCGTTATCAATATCGAGCAAAAAAAATCACGTTTGTTGTATGGGAGCCCCCCTTAAATATTTATTTGATTCTGTTTTTTAGGGTTCCGTACCCAAAGGGTAAAAAGGGAACCCTATTACTAAGGCTCCGCCGTCTGTCTGTCTGTCTGTCTGTCTGTCCGTCTGTCACCAGGCTGTATCTCATGATCCGTGATAGCTACACAGTTGAAATTTTCACAGATGATGTATTTCTGTTGCCGCTATAGCAACAAATACTAAAGACCAGAATAACATAAATATTTAAGGCGGCTCCTATACAATAAACGTGATTTTTTTGCTCGTTTTTGCTTGATATTGATAACGGTAACAGGTAGACACTTGAAATATTCACAGAATATTTAGTTATATATTCACTTTAAAAATCAATAATTAAATTAAAATAAAACAAATATTTAAGGGGGGCTCCCATACAACAAACGTGATTTTTTTGCCGTTTTTATAGATTATGGTACGGAACCCTTCGTGCGCGAGTCCGACTCGCACTTGGCCGGTTTTTTTAGTATTTGTTGTTATAGCGGCAACAGAAATACATCATCTGTGAAAATTTCAACTGTCTAACTATCACGGTTCATGAGACACAGCCTGGTGACAGACAGACAGACAGACAGACGGCGGAGCCTTAGTAATAGGATTCCCGTTTTACCCTTTTTGTACGGAACCCTAAAAATCAAGATTTAATGTTACAATTCGAAAACGCTCCAAATAGTTAATATTATTCGTTATCGGTTGAAGACTGAAAAATATTTTTTTTTTAAGAAATCGAAAACTTTCCAACAATATTTAGATAAAAAGAAGTATTATAATAAATAAACGGTAAAAAAAGGTACATTGTTTCCGCCCGGGATCGAACCGGGGGCCTTGTGCGTGTGAAGCACACGTGATAACCGCTACACTACGGAAACTTGAAGAAGTGATGCTAAATTACCACTCCCTTTCAATTAATTTAGAGTAACTTTCACTGCAAAGTTCAAAATAGAACGACGACATAATTACACACACACACACAATAATTTATTTATTCCAATGAATTTGTATGCATTTGACTTCACCGTGTTCATGAATTAGAAAGTGTAACACATGAAATAATGCATAATCGGGCTATAATGTTCCCACTGCTGGGACACAGGTATCCTCTCGGTGTGAGGGAGTGGGCAGACATCTACCACGCGGGCCCAGTGCGGGTTGGTAGATGTCACATGTCGTCGAATTTATGGTTCTAAGACATGCCGGTTTCCTCACAATGTTTTCCTTTATCGTTTTAAGAGCAGTGGTGATGAAATAATTTGTAAATTTACACAAAGTAAAGTGCCTATCAGGGTTCGAACCTACGACCTACAACTCGTAAGTCGCGGTCGTTACCATGGGGCCACTGCTCGCCATGAAATAATGTAATGCATCAATTAGATTAAGTGAGTCTTATTTTAATTATGATCGAGTATCCAGTTTTAAACCGGTTGTGTTTATTTATATGCCTACAAAGTCAAAGTCAAAGTCAAACCATTTATTTCAAATAGGCACATAAGAGGCACTTTTGAACGTCAAAATTTACAAAAAAAATAGAATTGATTCTAGTTTTGACTTTGACTTTGACTTTGACACAGTTTATACATCGTTTGTTTGGTCTTGCCCTACTCTTGGAGCCATCGACATTCTTACTCAAAACTTTCCTGGCGATATTTTCCTCATTCCTCCGTATCACATGAGTTCACATGACACCCGATTGCCACACAACTTTTCAGTCACCGGTGCCACTTTCAGACTTCCTCTTATGACCTCATTTCTTATTCCATCCATGCGGGTAACACCACACATCCCTCTTAGCATTCTCATCTCAGCTACATGGAATTGCCTTTAATTCATCCCTTTTGTATAGCATACATTATACTATTTATGTACCGGATGTATACAACGATTAATAAATTAATTAATTCCACCAGGATTCGAAGTAAAGCGCCGTGGAGAACTACAACTCATCAAGATCTTCCAGTCTTCAGTATTTGAAGCCTTTCTAAAAGGAAACGACCTAAAGTCGTGCTACAGCGCAGTCGCCAAAGTGGCCGACTATTGGCTCGACGTACTATACAGTAAAGGCAGTAATATGCCTGACTCGGAACTGTTCGAGCTGATCTCTGAGAACCGGTCCATGTCTAAGAAACTTGAAGACTATGGAGGTCAGAAGTCGACTTCAATTTCTACTGCTAAGCGGCTGGCGGAGTTTTTGGGTGATCAGATGGTGAAGGATGCGGGGTTAGCTTGCAGGTTTGTGGTTTAGTTAAACTGTTAAATTAATTTATTTGTATATACTTTTTTAGACAACAGATTATACATTACAAAAAGAAAAAATGCGGGGCAGTCTTTGGGGACTGCCGATAGAAGTAAAAACTAAGTACTTAACTTGTGAATTGTATCGTCGAGCTATTAGAGAAGCGTGCGGTGACGATGACGCGAGTTTCACGCTTTTTCAATGATTTTTGTTCACCCAAAAAGTACACATATACAACATTATTTTTAGTATATGCGAAACCTGAATATAGTTTTTTCAGAATAAGGAACTGAATCGATTACAATATTTTTTACACCATGTTATATTTTGTCCCAAAAATATTTAAGTGTGATGGAAAATGTTATCACCATTTAATTACTTAAAATACATTCGCCGTACGGTTAGGTACCTACTGCCAAATTATTATCAATGAGCGCAAGACGACCCTGGAGGCGCGGGGGCGCCGTTAGCAAGTTTTTGTACGGACAATCCGGTAACATAACAACCTTATAACTTTGTGATTTTTTCATGATACAGTTTAGAAAGTTTGTCCGTAGATCCTTTATGTAAAAATACTATACACGTGTTTCAGGTTTCACATATTATGTACGTAAACTAATGTTGAAGATGACGCGAGTTCCATGATTTTTGTTCACCCAAAAAGTGCTCAACGCGTCTAAAGAAGTTTTCACTTAAAAAAATATACATCACAAAATATACAATGAGCGGTCTACCATTTATATACAACTAGCTTTTGCCCGTGACTTGGTCTGCGATCTAGGATGAAATGTAGCCTATGCCCTAGTCCAGGTCATGGTATACCCATGTGCCAAATTTCATTCAAATCCTAAACGGACTTTACGGACGCCGTTTTAGCGTGAAAGCGTTAACAAACAGACTGACTTTCGCATTTATAATATTAAATACAATACACACCAGAGTACACGAAAGTAGATTAAAAAAAAAAACCCTTAATTCAGACTTATTTTGGTCCATATTTTGTTAGTTACATTAATTATCGTAAAACTAGTCATAAAACGATTAATAAAAAGAAGAAGAAGCAAGCACAAAAGGTTTTGCTTTTTAGGGTTCCATAGTCATACATCTCTCTAAGTTAGTTTGTTTCCATTGAATTACTTTTTCATGCAATCATGACTTTGGGGAACAAATGTAACTTAGAGAGACTTATTAATGATTCTAATGATTATAATTTTCTAAATACACACCTGTTATACTCGCAGCTGGGAATTCACCTTAAGGGGAATGCGCTAAGGTAGCCCGCGAAGTTCAAATTTTCTTAAGTTTTTTGAAATTTGCAGGTCTGTCAGGTTGTATGTTGATCTAAATATGATTCGCGGTCATAACAAATATGACTTTACAGAATTATAATCAATAGAATCAGCATTACATTTCTCTAAGTTCAAAAAATCCTACTGAATGATTATTTCAGAAATAATCTTTCAGTAGCTATGCCCGCGAAGTTCAAATTTTCTTAAGCTAATAATGATGATGATAATGATTCGCGACTATTACAGATGTGTATTGTCAGAATTATAATCATTAGAATCATATCCAAGTAATTGAAAAAACACTTTATTTTTTTCAGATTCATAATATCCAGGAAGCCCGAAGGCGCACCGGTAACCGAACGCGCGATTCCTCTCGCCATCTTCCAATCACCAGCCGCCGTCAAACGTCACCACCTGCGGCGATGGCTCAAAGACAACAGTATTACTGAGGACATAGACATTCGGGATGTACTGGACTGGGCGTACTATATCGAGAGGCTGAGCGGAACCGTGCAGAAGATTATTACTATACCAGCTGCTATGCAGGGCGTGAGTAGAGCCAATGGTTACTGACTAGGCATCTGACGACACTTACTAGGGATGTAATTGACGTGGCGTATCCTATCGAAGGAGGCTTTCCTATTTTCATTATTATTAGTCCGTTGTGTCCCACAGTAGGGCAATGACCTGCCTCTGCCTTTCCATTTTTAGGGTTCCGTAGTCAACAAAGAACCCTTATAGTTTCGCCACGTCGGTCTGTCTGTCTGTCGGCGGCATAGCTCAGAGACTCTTAGTACTAGAAAGATGTAATTTGTATACATATTAATCACGCCGATAAAGTGGTAAAATATTTTTTTTTTAGGCTTTACCTTTTTGTGGGGTATCGTTAGAAAAATCGATCAAAAATATTGCGAATGTGTTAAAACCATTTTTCGATTTAGGGATCCTTTCGCGAAATATTAGGCTTTAAATTGCTAATATTTGTTAAGAGTCAAGTGTCCAGTTAAATGGTTGGGTTTGAATATGTAAAAAAACTCACGACAATAGCATATATACAATATTAGTTTTAGTATATGCGAAACCCGAAACACGTGTCTATTATTTTTATGTAGAATCTATGCACAAAATTTCAAAACTGTATCATGAAAAATCACAAAGTTATAAGGTTGTTATGTTACCGGGTTGTCAGTACAAAAACTTGCTAACGGCGACCCCGCGGCTCCAGGGTCGTCTTGCGCTCATTGATAATAATTTGGCAGTAGGTACCTAACCGTACGGCGATTGTATTGTAAGTAATTAAATGATGATAACGTTTTCCTAATACATCAATATTTTTGGGACAGAATATAACATGGTGTAAAAATGATTGAAATCGATTCAGTTCCTTATTCTGAACAAACTATATTCAGGTTTCGCATATACTAAAAATAATGTTGTATACAACGTGTCCCAAGTAAAAAAAAAATCAGGTGTTCCCTACATTTTGACGAGTTATGAGAACATAAATGTAGGGAACAGCTGATATTTTTTTCGCGATTTCAGGTTTGGTTCCATAGTAAAAGTTGTTCATAATGATGAATACAATTACCCCATAAGAGGTTGTGCGTTAATTCCGGGACATGTTGTATAACGAAGTTAAAAGGAAAACTATTACAGCTAAGTAAGCTTTACAAGTTAACGAGTAATAGTCGACCAACTTACATTTGCAGTTGGAATGTAAGGGAGAACATGTTTAACAACTACAATGTTAAGTTTGTTCTTGGGATAAATTCATCCCAACTACGGAACCCTTCATTGTGCGTGGTCCAACACGCACTTGGCCGGTTTTTCTCTCTCTTGCAATTAGAGCCTAGTTTAGGGTCTAACTCATCGTATTCGCGTTGTTCTTTTAATTGAATTATTTTATACCCATACCACAGAGACCTAGAGCAGTGGTAACTAACGGCTGCGACTTACGAGTTGTAGGTCTTAGGTTCGAATCCGGACAGGCGCTTTACTTTGTGTAAATAATTTCATCCACCACTACTCTCAAAACGGTGAAGGAAAACATAGTGAGGAAACCGGCATGTCCTAGAACCAAGAATTCGAAGACATGTGACATCTACCAAACCGCACTTGGCCCGCGTGGTGGGTTACGGCCCTCTCCCTCTTACAGAGAGGAGGCCTGTGTCCCAGCACGGGGAACATCATAGGCTTATAATGATATACCACAAAAGCTTATTGGGTGTATCAATGTATGTTTCATTTATGTATGACCCGTGCGGTACCGCGTTGTAACAAAGTTTTCTCCGCATCACGTTGTCTACATTCAAAAATGCTCAAAGACTTGCTTGACAAATTCGGCGAATGAAATCGACAGCAAAGTCGACTACTTTACCGAGAATACTAAGCAAGTCTGTAAGCGGGTGCCTGCCGTTTTGCCGAAAAGATTTCATTACCCAAACAAATTTTAGCAACCTTTTTTTATACCATTGCAATATTTCGAATGATTTTAGTACGCATATTTTCATTTGGTCAAATATTTACTTAGCAAAATATTACTAAGTCTAATGTCATTATGGCATTTGGTCTTTAATCAAATGATTTATTACAGCAAACAATCTTCAGACAATAAACGTTTTTGAGCGAGAGAAGCGAGCGGTGCCGCGGCAGCGACCGGCGAGTGCCAGACACGACTTGCATTAATAGAAATAAAGATATTGTTTTTAGTAGGTTACCAGGAACGCAACTATTTAGATTAGGTTAATTTCTTCTTTAAAAAAATATGGGTAGGTTACGTTAGGTTAAAACTGTGAGCTCCTACGCACGAGCCGAGCGAGCGAAGCGAGCGGTGCCGCGGCAGCGACCGGCGAGTGCCAGAAACGACTTGCATTAATAGAAAAAAAGATGGTTTTTAGTAGGTTACCCGGAACTGAACTATTTAGATTAGGTTAATCACTTATTTATTTTATTATTTGATTTTGCGTAAAAACTGTTATTCCAACTGAAATATTTGACTAAATAGAAAATGTTAAAAGTACTAGTTGGTAATCAAGTTATAGTTTAGACGTTCATTTGCCAAACATTAGGTTTGTGTTACAATTTTTTGTGAATAGATTTTTTGCTAAGTGAAAATTTGTCAAATTCCTTTCGGTCAAACAAGGGAGACCCTCTGTAAGCACTTAAAGTAATCCGATTTTCAACACATTAAAGTTTCAATATAATATCGGTTTACAGGTGTGATGTTAATCACGCCTGTAAACCCTGAAGTGTTAGGCAGAGGTGTACCAATAGTACACCCATATTTCGGCAGTTATGTTTAAGTCCCATGTAATAGGGGGCGAGCCTGTTGCCATCAACCGGGCACAAATCCAGACTACGGGCTGTTACTGAGAAATTCCCAGTAATACTTTGCCCGACCTGGGAATCGAATCCCGGTTCAAAACATCGTTCGCTTTTTCAGTTAGACAACCCAGTCCCCCGCTGCCAGTACCCCGACTGGCTGCACAAGAAGATGCTGGCCAAGACAGACAAGTTCAAGACGCAGAAGATCACCGACATGTTCAGCGTGCAGCCCAGGGAGCTGAAGGGTTGTGAGGATGGAGAGGAACCGTCCACCAGTGGCGGTGGGCATATGGTGAGATAATATTTATGATAAACTAGCTGCGCCCTGCGGTTTAATAAAAATAATATCGGGATAAAAAGTCCTAACCCAGGGCCTGAACCACAACCTATTTTAGCAGTTTTATTTTAATATTAATACTTCAGTGTGAGAAGGAGACGGAGCTCTACAGGACGTATAGCTGCATCTCTTTCCCACTGTGAAGACTAAGTAATATTAAAATAATACTGCTTTAGGAGGTGGTGGTCGGCCCCCAGGTCATGGTCTACCCATGTGCCAAATTTCATTCAAATCTGTTCAGCCGTTTTAGCGTGAAAGCGGAACAAACAAACTCACTTTTGCATTTATAATATTAGTTAGGATTAGGTTATAGGCCTGGGTTAGGACATAAGATACTTTTTATTGCGATATTCCCACGGGATCGAGACTTATGCGGGTGAAACCGCTGGGCGCAGCTAGTTAACTATAAGTCCAGGGCCTGAACCAACACCTATTTTAGCAGTATTATTTAGAATATAATACTCTTTATTATGTACACCATAAAAATAAATAAAAAATAACAACAAATAAACAACAAAACTAAACAAACAAAATAATAAATAAATAACACTAAATATCTCTCTTTCTCTTTCTTAATATTACTTCAGTGTGAGAAGGAGACGGAGCTCTACAGGACGTATAGCTGCATCTCTTTCCCACTGAAGTAATATTAAAATAATACTGCTATATGAGGTGGTGGTCTGCCCCCAGGTTTCTTAACATTGTTTTTGTTTCACCGATGTCAGTAATGTCTAAGCTAAACTCAGAAAATACCTTCATTACATTATTATTTTATTCTTAATTTTAATACACACATAAACTCACGCCTTCTGCCATGGGGGTAGGCAGAAACTATAGAACACTACCTGCTACGCCCCTTTCATACTTCTTTTGCTTCGTTTACGTTCATACATCTGGTCATAGACGCACGCCGCGCCGGTTGCGAGCACTACGCACCTACCCTTTCTGAAGAACATCACCAATTAGGTCAATATAAATGTCCTCCTAGAGCGTCCCTTCTGGCGTTTCCACTTACCTTAATTTTAATATTTATTACTATCTCCCGTCAGGACACTGAAGTGGACATAGAAGACATTGGCAACAAGAGCAGTGATAAGGACACTACAATTCGCCCCATAGTGCACACATTTAAGCGGAAACGTGAAGAATCTCCGCCTAAGGAGGCGCAGAGTTGGCAGGAGGCCTTAGGAGCACCGCCACCCTTCGGGACTTCTAAGGTAAGGGTTGCAAGGCAGCGACGGACATAGACATGCTCAAGCTGCAAAAACAAATAGCTCAAGAAGAAAATGGACGTAAATCAATGCATTCTTGATTAGAAGCTTCATTTATAAAGAGCTAGCGAAATCTAATGATAATAAAAAATAACTTTTAATTTCAAGTACAGCCGACTACTGGGTCAACAACCGCTGGTATGGCTCATTTTCATTAGTCGATAACTCGTTCGATATACAGCATGCGGGATCTCCCCGCAGGCGGGGTGATGACTAGAGATCGGATATTCGGATGCATAAAAGTACGGCAAAGGATACAAAGTATGGAAACGGCTTCTTAAAATATATTTTTATTCCAGGATCGTGGGGTTTCATCAATAACAGTGTGCCATATTTCAATAATAACAGTGTGTATAACAAATATTTCTTATCTATTTAGAACTAGGCAAGAATTTTGTGGAAAATATAACACGTTTAAAAAACACTATTAATAAACTTCAAAACCTTTTATTCTAAAATGAAATCTATTTATTCGGGGATACACAGTATAAAAGAGTAGTTCTTAAAAACTTGTCAGTCCTGGAAGCCAGACATTTTTCCGTACCGAAGAGCACTCCATACTAATCAACTCTCAAACTTTAGGTGAATATGCATCCGAATATCCGATCTCTAGTGATGACTAATGAAAGCCATAAGTCCTTTACACATAAATAACAAATGAACAAAGTATTTTTATTATAATATTAGACACTAAGAAAGTGGAACGGACTTGTGTATAGTGTTTCTTTCAGGCAAAATTCTCCAGGGGGGCGGTTAAGAGATCTGGGGGGCGGAGTAAATAAAGGAAACAAAGTAATATTTAAAATCAATTCCAATTATTATTAATATTTTCACTACTCAATTCCTGATTGGCTGATTGAGTGCCACGTCACGTCAATAAAGGGTTTCCAGCTCTAAAATGATACCAGGTTTAAATAATTTGCCAAATTGTAGGGATATTATACGTAAATCTGCTGTAGACGCGCGAAAGTGAGCGAGCGGCAACCTATTGCTATTGATTAAGTTCCAAACGCCCCGGGGGGGAAACACTGCTTGTGTAAAGTGCAATAAGTTTTTATTTATTTTTTCTCACAATGGAGTTGTAACACTTCAGTCTTAAACTATAAAAATTTACATTGTGAGAGCTGGTACCTGAAGTAGGTTTTAGAAAAAACCTGTATTTCAGGTGAAGGTGCAATAAACACTATTCTAAATTTAAAAATAATTATAACGTAAAAAAATAAGTTACATTAAAATTGCTTATTAGTCTTAAAGGCTAGATTGTAATTTATTATTAAGAACCTGGTACTTTTTAATAAATCATTAAAAAAAATAAGTCGATACCGCGGTCGGTACTCCATCTGAGATACTCACCAATGAAAATGAGCGTTCCAAGCAACTGCCAAACGCATGGTGCAGGTTCTCCGTATACTGCGATCGTTTCCTATCGACTTACAAAAACGATTCCTCGCATACGAGTCCTATCGACCAATGAAAACGAGTTACTTGAAATTATGAGATTAGAAAATCTTTTTACAACGTCTGCGGAGCTTCGCTAATTTAATTTGACCCTCTATATTGTGTAACAAAAAGAATAAGTTTTTTCGCCGTGACACCCTATCAGACAAAATGAAATGTTTAAAAATACTGAACTTGGTGAACAAAGGCTTATTTTTCGCGTAACTGTTATATACCACTTTCGCACGTCATCCCCAGCACATAAATATTATTTACCATTAATGCTCACTTTGATCTTATGAGCATACTAGCTGCTGCCCGCGGCTTCGCCCGAGTGGCTTTTTCTAAAATAAAATTTACTCCTTACTTATAACATCAGCAATCTGCCAGTGAAAGTCCCGTCAAAATCGGCGCAGCCGTTTCGGAGATTAGCCGGAACAAACAGACAGAAAAAAAAAATATTTTTGTTATAAGTACCGTATATAACATGCATTTAGTAAAAAGCTGTTATTTTGACATTACAAACAGACACTTCAATTTTATTGATTTGTATAGATTTATAAGATCTCTATAATGTATAAAAAATATTGTTTTATTTTACCAGGCTGAGCGAAAACAATGGATATTGTTTCAAAAGAAGAAATGGCTTTGGCAAATGGAACAGCGTGGTTTTCGCAACCGCAGTAAAAAAGGTATTATATTGTCAAAGCTTACTCGTAGAAATTTACATCTGAGTTACTGTCTCTCTTTAGCGCCTAAGAATGATATACTGTCATCTCACCCTAACACACGAACAGTTTGTTCTTGCCAAACAAATGAGTTAGCATGACTAAGTAATTTGTTTGTTAGGTAAACTGGACAAGGACATGATGCCGCCCCCCAAGTCTGGCCCAGCGACTACTCTAGGTGGATTTATTAGGAGGGCTCAACGCACACTACTAAACACACCTTGGCAGATAATACAGGTAAGGAAAAACAGACAAAAATGTAAACAAATTCGCAGAAGAACATTATTTAAGTGATTGACTGACTCGCCAAGGAACTCTTAAGATATAGAATAGTTTTTAGTGCAACAAGAGTGCAAGCTTGGTTATTGCTGCGAGTGTTGATTTTGAATCCCAAGTAAGCGAAGGATTCTATGTTAGAATCCTGAGCGCAGCGATGGATTCAAAGACACGAGATGCAAATAACTACGGTCTCGTGTAACACATACAACTCTTCACCTCAGCAGCGAGAACATTTACCTATAGGTAAAAAAATACAACATGGTACAAATTAAACCACATGTATACCTATTCGTAAACCAAACAATATCAAAAAATTCAAAGTTATAATATAATAATTGAATTTAAAACCTTAACAGATGATTTGTGATTTTACGGTTATTATGTGTATCTGAACGTTTCTTTTCTGGGCCTACTAGAAATCATAAAACGAAAATCGAACTTCGAATCGACTGTTTCTATCTCTCGCTTTTTTCGTATCCATGCGAAAGTGACAGAACAATGTAAAGTTATTTTTTTTCGAATTTTGTTAGTAGATTTTTTTTTGTTAGTAGACATTTTTTTTTTTAAGTTTGTCTCACGCTCGCAGCCAAATCGAATTTTGCTCACTGTCTTTACACAGCAAAACCTGCTTGTTTGAGGTGTTCAGGTGAAAAAGCATTTATTCCATCGACACACAACAATGAGAATGAGGAGTAAAAAAATATAACAAAGATAAATGGAAGCTGTGTTGAAGTATTTTCGGTGTACTTTGCAATGTGTTTTATACGAATCTAAAGCCGTGTGCTGTACGAGCGAATAAAACATGGTGAACACCAATATCGAACACCGAACATTTTGTTCTTACGTGTGGACGTAAATTAGCAAAGCGAACAGACACCATACACCTGCCACACAGAACAAGAAAATTGGAACGCACATCCGAACAAAGTGTTCGATGCTCCTTGTTCGTTGTTCTATGTTCGTTCATGCGTACACGCCTTAAGAGATGAATGAAAAAAAGAAAAAGAAAATACGTTTATTTGTGGTAAACATGACGCAAAAAAAGAACACAAATACAAAAAGAACAATTTGGGGGAAAATATGCGTCCCATTCACGCAAAACGGCCACCGCTCAGCATAATGTTGCGACCCTATGCCAGACAGAGCCCCAGCGCTGGTTTTCAGCTAAAGCCGTGACGAGCCGTTGACGTGATGACGTCGACCGATGCAGCATACAGTGAGATTAAAATTAAAAAATAATACAATGTTTATGCAAATATATAATATTTACAATGGCAACACTCCGTTCCGTCGGCAACGACGTACGCGCCGCCGGCGTTTATTAATCTGTGCGCGCAGTTTTTTTTTTTTTTTTTTTTTTTTTATATATGGCATCTCGCAGTTGACCTTGAGAGGCCGTGACTGCTTAACCGGTCTTTCCTGTGGCTGCCCTAAGGTATTAGCTTAAAGCCTCCAGCCAGGAGCGTAAATAAAAGTATTAAAAACTAAACGACAGCGCTCTAAGGGCACCCCCTGTGGGGTACGAACCTCGGCTTAGGGCGTCGTTGGGGAAAAACAAAGCAAATTGGGGACGGGCTGGATCGAAAGTTTAAATTCATGATTATTAACGGGGATTACTATTAAATGCTACGGCTCACTCAGCCTCGGGGCTGGCGGTTCGACGTGCAAGGGACGGGGGGAACAATTTATTCTTGATCTTCGCGTGGTACCTCGGCGGCGAGGACGGAATGACGGTTTGTGTTTGTGCACTGTACTTGTGGCCCTATTGCTTTCTGTGCGCGCAGCTGAGATGCATCTTATTTATCCATCCACACAGGTAGCTGAAACAGCGGAACCAGGACTATTCAAAGTATGGGCTTTAGTCGGCTCCGAACTCCACCAGATCAAACTATCAGTGCCGCGCATCTTCTACGTAAACCAGCGAACGTGTCGCGCCAGTGACAGCGGCCAGTACTGGCGCAAGTGCAGCCGCATACTGCCGCGCGCGCATCCCGTGCTGCATCTGTACCAGTACACTGTGCCCGAGAACTTGTACAGGGAGCATCAGGAGTTAGTATTTTATATAAAGTATATTTCAGGGTTTGGTTAGCCCTTATACAGGGTCAAATTAAATTAGCTAGCAAAACTCCGCCGACATAAAAATGAATAAGATTTGACATCTCTTAACTGCCAGAGCTTATTTGTAATCTTTTTTTTTTTTACATTGGTCTCACATATAGAAGCGACAAGAATAATGTACCCAGGATTTTGTAATATCTTGATTTAAAAATAATCAGCCTTTGAAGCTGTTCCCTACATTAATTATGTTCGCATAACTCGTTAAAATGTAGGCAACAGCTGATATTTTTTCCGCGATTTCAAGTTTGGTCCCATAGTAAAAGTTGTTCATAAAGATGAGAACAATGACCCGTTAAGAGATTTCGTGCATGAATAGATACACCTTATATATTTTCATAAGCATTTAGTAAAAAGCTTTTATTTAGACTTTACAAAAAGACACTTCAATTTTATTTATTTGTATAGAAATATCATATATCACACCAATTCACCATTCTTAATCAACACGAAAAATAAACAACAATCAGTAACTTATTTTCTATGTATTCTAGATAATGATTTTGTTTTTCTTTACAGAGAACTAACATCTGAACTATGCGCTCCAGAAATCGAAGGAATATACGAAACGCAAATGACTTTAGAATTCAGAGTGCTGGTCCAACTCGGTTGTATATGCACTGTGGATCCAACGGAAGCCAGAAAGTTCGAAAATAGACCTTATTTCATAATAAGTAAAGTTTAATTTAGAATATTAGACGATGTTTATGTCTAATATTCTAAATTCTATATGATGTTATTATTTAATGTTGTATTTTTTTTTTCAGGATGATTCAGTTTGGATCGACTAATACGGATTCGTTTTCACTAAGTCAACTTCAGTTCAAAAGCGTAGCCCTTCAACCTTATTTGCAAAAGCAGGTAAGCACATAAAATAAAAAAATCATGGTCATTCTATCGTTTTTACGATTCCATTTGTATCGTCACGTTTCTGTTAATTTCATGACAAGAATACGATGAACCAACTGGCTTATTTTGTTCTTCCACATAATTTTAATTTTTGAAAAGTTTTTCTAAATCAAAACTTATTTCATAGGACGGCGTCGCCCCAGTAAAACACATCTATCTCTACCAACACTCTGCTCTAAACTCTTCTCGCAGCATGTGGGCCCTAATAATGCCGCCAGTAAAGCGAGCCTACGTATACGTGCTGGACACCGTTAGGACAAACCAAGTGCCCAACATGAACACGCTCTACCTAGCCGAGAGGACTGCCAAGTAAGTTCGTACGGATAACAGCAGATTACTGCTGGAGATTACTCACCCACTCCCTCCTCCCCTCCTCTTCCCTCACTCTCTCTTAATCACGGTCGAAATGTAATAGGCCTCTTAATTATATTACATTACATTTCGACCGTGGTTTTTGCGTTAAATGGCCATCTTTGGCGTTCTCAATTCTATTTTATTTGTAAATTTTGACGTTCAAAAGTGCCATCTATGTGCCTATTTGAAATAAATAATTTGACTTCGACAACTTTTATTTATTAAGTGGTGGACTTCTCCACCACTTCTATACGCTTTAAACTTTACTAATAATAACTATTCAGTTATTATATAGTCCCATTTCCCAATATTTTCTTATCTATTTGTATAAAGTCAAAATCCCGAAGCAAGTTCTCTCATAAAATTCGCAACGGATGCGCTCTTGGATTGAACTACTGTACATTAGCAAAAGAAATGAAATATATAGAATACATAATATCTCTTAAATAGTGGTTTAGTTCATAGTGGCCTCAGAATTTTAAAATATGTATGGTTATCTAAAAAAAATCCCGTTAAAACCATAAAACGACTAAAAACGCACAGGATTAACTTTAAATTTAATTTTCTTCTTACTTCATTAATGTTATTACATACAATTTATACCAGAATAACCGTTAGATAGTTCATAAGAAATTAAATTTCATACAAAAAAAAAAAATGTATGGTAGGTACTTAAACGTAATTACAACTGCCAAATTGCTACATAATGCGATGTGCTGCTTAATCCTTCAAAACGCAATTTTGTGATAGGCCTCTTAACTCCCGTCGATGCCTGTCGAAAATCCGCGCGCCTTTTATCGAAGGATAGTGTGGACGTAGAATGTCGTCCGCTTTGGGTGAGCTATAACTGCACGCAATGAGATACTGTCGAAAACTAAAACATTTCTGAATAACACAATCTAAATCCAAAAGTAAAAACTTACTAAGCGAATCAAACAACAACACAAAAAAAGAAACTGCACGCAATGGTCTTAAAGCATTATAGTTCGTAATAAGTAATTTGACGGGTGCATATGTCTATCTCCAAATTCAAAAAACAAACAATGATTTAAAATGTCAAATTACTAACTGGGTTTAAAAAACGAACAATAGCTGGGGATGAAAAGTTGATAGGGTCTGATATAACCTTTGAAGATATACCCAACCTTTCCTTTCTTTGGTATTGTTCGTCGAGTGGTTGAGCTCCTTAAGTCCTGAGTTGAGCTACACGATCACTGACAGACTTGCATTGACTGGACTGGTCCACTCAAATTTGTGTGGTTCTTTCCTCAAAATACCATTTCAGACACGGATCTACATGGTCCTCACATGAACTGACCAAGATTATGTCTGAACTTTACAATATACTTTGACCACTGAGTTTGTTTCGCCATTTCTTCTCCGGGGTAGTCAGATAGGAAATGTCGACTCCATCTAGCTTATTTTTTTAATATGACGTGTAAAAGTGATTCCGATATCCTACTTACAGAATAAACAATTTCATTTCATTAAGAGGAGGCACCCTATTTTTATGTTAATTTGCATGAATATTCTGAAACAGTCACACATACAAACAAAATGAAACTTGAATATTATTATATGATTTATTGGATCTTATTCATTCCATATTGAAGACAGTTACGTAATTGTAATATTTTCTCTCAATATTTTTTTTATACGAAAATCATGTATTTTTGAAGCACAATTCTAAAAAACAAACAAGATTGGTTAGCTTTTATGTCTAAAATAAATATTCACAGCAAGAACATATAGTTTAATATCCCGACATAAGATATTTTTCCTCTAGATCAATTATTACTTTAGGTATAAACGAAATAAGAATTGAGAGTTGCGCTATTTAGTTTTGTGCTCGAACACGATCAAAGAGCGCACGCGATATTCAACTTTATTACTGATGTATTAGCGTTTAGCACATAACGGAGAGGCGGGTAGCGAGGGGCGGAGCTTGCGTTCGAAATTTGATTTAGACTGCCTGCTCATAACCGAAAACGCGACTGTTCACTATAGTGCTAACTACTGGGGTTCGAACCGAGCGTTACGCATTGCTGGCTCGAATAGTCATAATAAACGAAATTTTTTAACAGGATCAACCTAGGTACTGAAGAGGCTTCCCTCCCCGGCGCAGAGCTGACATGGGAAGTAGTGATCGAAACAGAAGCGCGCGCAGTGAGTCGACACCTGCAACGTGCACTGCAACGATACAAGGATGAACGTTGCGGGCCCACGATACTGGCGTTGCAAGCTACGCTGTCGCCGCACTTGTTAATGCAGCTTATGCCTGGTATGAATATTGTGTCCTAGTTATAAGCCTTATTTGCTCTTAGTCTTTGGATTTTCTAATGTGGTGACATAAAGAAAGAATTAAATAAGATTATTCGTTCGTGTTACACAGTGATTCCAGTTACGCGCATTGCAACCTTACGTAACATTATGAATACTGTCCGAGTTTGGAGCTCTATTGCCGAATATAATAAAAAAAATAACTTGCAGTATTCATGATTTAAACTATTTTAAACAATAAAAAAAAATCTATATTTTGCATAAATATTTAGATACTGCTCTAAGATTTTAGAACTGCTAGTTTCTAGCTTTCGTTCTATATATTATGTTAATAATTATTTAATATGAAAAATAATTAGGGGTCGGTTTCTGAATTCAAACTTGTCAAACTCTACTTTAGCGTTACTTAAAGTGAAACCCCGCGAAATTAAAATTTTAACCGACATACAAAAAGGAGGAGGTTATGTATGTTTGTCTTTTTTTATGTATGTTCACCGATTTCTACGTCAATTGTAGACCGATTTTGAAAATTCTTTTTTTGTTTGAAATGGTATGCTCTCGGGGTGGTCCCATTGTCAGAATCTGGTGAAGGGATCCCATAGAAATCGAGGAAAATCCTCAATTTTCAAAGGCACACCTATTACGATTTGGGTATTTTTGTTTACTCATTCATTTGCTCTCGGAAAGCACCATTCGGTGAAGTGGAACTGATTTGATGAAGACCACAGATGGCCACCGGAACTACTTAATAATAAGTATTTCATGGGTTGCGATTCGATTAGGTACTGTAGTACAGTTAAGTTAAGCAATTTATGATCGTCGCAATGCATAATTATGGTGAAGTGGAGCTGATGGTTCATATCAGGAGAACTCCTCAACAATTAACGTTGGGCATCAGGAAAAGCAATATTTTGTAAAAGGTGATGAGCAGTTGACATTAGCCTGTAACTTTGATAAATTACAAACTGACCCACTAAAATACGAAAAATAAAAAAAAACTTTTTACAAAAAAATATAAGTGAAAATTTACTTTAATTTCGGAAGTAGTTGGCAAAATTCTAAAATACAGATCCAAAGACACCTGCTTCCGAAATTAATTTATTTTTATTTTTATTCTTTAATTTTATAAGAGGCTTTTTATCCACAGTGGCATGCCAGCCTCATCATAACTTAAACTATTCTAAACTAAATCTACAATTATACAATAAAAATTAAAGTTATAATATTTCACTTTGCAGTGATTTTTTGGAAGTCGGTTGTTTTTTTTTTTTTGTAAAAGAATTATTTTGTTTTGGAAAAAACTAAGAAATTTTGGAATTTCGCAGTCTGTATCGAAGTAGTCACCTTAATTAATGCTAAAGTAGAGTTTTACAACTTCTCAACTGAACTGGCTGTAAAACTTTGAAAGCTATTCTTCTGTTCAAGGAAAGTTGGCAGACTCATCGCATATTGTTACTAACACATTTGGGTCCATTGTTACTTGTTTATTAAATATAAATAAATAAATAGAATTGCATGTTCCTACAGGCCTATCAGACTTCCCGCTGGTGCCGATCCACGTTCGCGACGTAGAAACATTGTATAGCTCGCTGGAATGGCAACGTATCGGTGCCAGGGCTATAGTGAGGCATTATCTTGGACTGGATTCTGTGCTGCAACTCACTATTGAACAATGCAGGTAAGTTCTCTTTATGTTTTCCTATCGATTTGACACATATAATGATTATTTTACCCCAAAAAAATAGTATTTGCTTTTACTACATCTTTGCGTTTTAACTCGTTCTTGTTAACATTTTACGAACCGATTTTTAGTAGGCTAGTGTATTGTATACTAGCTGTTGCACCCGATTTCGTCTGTAATCCAGGATCTACAATATGCTCCTTTTGAAGTCCCATAACTTTAGAGTTATGGGAGTTATGAGCTATGCATATAACCTTAGGGTTATATGCATAGCGTGGACTAATAAAGACGTGGGCGAAGTCGCATCAGCGAGGCCCCTTTTCTTTCGTTCCCAAGATCTACCCAATAGATCTATCCTACCAAAAATGCTTTGACATGACATACCTGCTCATGATAGTGAAAAAATATGAATGAAAATGAAAAATACCTTTAGTATTGGCATTCCGTTGCACTTTTCCTCTTAATTTTTTTATGGCATAAGCGAAAAACGCTTACTCATAGCTATTTAATTCCTGACAAGTCTCGTATCCCGTCAAACTAACGGTTGCGGTCTTTGAAGGTAGTTACAACGGCCTCGCAGTCGTTCATACGGGGTATGCGCTAAAGTAGCCCGCGAAATTCAATTTTTCTTAAGTTTTTTGCAATTTGCAGTACTGTGTCAGGTTGTATGTTGAATAAAATATGATTCGCGGCCGTAACAAATATGGCTTTACAGAATTATAATAATTAAAATCAGCAATACAACTACTCTCTTCGTAGAGTTCTATTGAATTACTATTTCATGATGTCCTTCAATAGGATTCCATGAACTTAGAGAGTTGTATTGCTGATTCTACGAGGCCGTGGGCCCACTTCGCCCACGCCTAGCTACGCCACTGATGCTGTATGTAAAAGTAATACAAAATTCCTAGAACAAGTGTTCCAAAAATACATAGTTTCGAAGATAACATCGTAAATACTAACACTGGAGTCTTGATGTGTGTATCTAAGTTTCATTGCTAAGTACGAGTAAATCATTTTCATTGAAACCAATCATTCATAATATTTAAAGCTAAGAAAATGCGAAGTTGTCATATTTCACATAAGGGTATTTTACGTAAATAATTGAGATTTTGTAGAATTATTCTGTATAAAAAAAAAAAAACATAATTCATATGCCAGTTCATTCTTTAACATGGTCTCAGTACCCTAGAAATATGGGATATCAAAAGGAACACGTTGTATATGTGTGCTAAATTTCATCCCACTACGTTCAGCCGTTTTAGCGTTAAAGAATAACAAAAAAAACTCATTTTCGCATTTATAATAGTTCGGATGCAGTGGTTGGATTTCATGATGAAGAGAGAAATTCCTAACTTGTTTATTATGAAACATATTTCAGAGTTGGTCTCATAGTAAAAGTCATTCATTGATCTGATGATGATTTGATTGAGATAATGGCTCATTATATTGATGAGTACTTTCATCCCCTGGAAGGTTGATAGAGATTTCTTTACACCGTGTTTAAAATAGATTCACCTCGACACAGGTACTTCCACATGCCTCTCGGCAACATGCCCGCAGACCCTACACTGTTCGGCGCTGACCTGTTCTACGCGCGACACCTCGTCAAACATAACTTTGTACTCTGGTGCTCCAACAGGGACAGACCTGATCTTGGTGGCAGAGAGACTGATGATAACAGGTATCGTTACCATGTATTTGATTGGATGAGTTTTCGGCATTATATTATATATTACAAAAAAAAAAAACAGACATAGTTTAAACCAACAAGCCATTTTTGAATTTAGAACTTTATTCCGGAGAAGTTAAAGTTCCAATTACAAAAAAATGGCCAAGTGTGTGTCAGACCACGCACAATGAAGGGTTCCCTAGTGGGGATTAATTTATCCTAAGAACAAACTTAACATTGTAGATTCGGAGCAAATCAGCTGTGACAGACGGCCAGACAGACAAACAGACACACGAGTGATCCAATAAGGGTTCGTTTTTACCTATTGAGATACGGAACCCTAAAAATGGCTTTAAAAACAGAAACATGACATTACGCCTTTAAACTCCGAACTGTTAGGCATAGGTGTACCTAATATAATAGTACACCCAGATTTTGGCAGTTATGTTTAAGTCCCATGTAATAGGTGGCGAGCCTATTGCCATCAAACGGGCACAAATCCAGATTTCGGGCTTTAAAACCGATTTTTTTTGACAATTTTGTATAAAGAAACTTTACCTCAGTTGGAATAAATTTCGAAATTCAAAAATGGCTCGATGGTTTAGATCTGGGTCTAAAGTTAGAATTTGAACGCTTTTTGTAATAATTTGTCCGATTATGTTTTAGTCCCCAAAAAAGTCTAAAATTATTGGATCTATCGACGCATTTGCGAACTATGTATTCAATATGTTCCGATAAAGAATCACAGTAGCAGGGGAGTACTCCATCTAAATAGATGCCCGATTGAAAATTCAATCTATTTTTTTTATTAATCGTCTCTGTATGTTAACGATAATCGTCAACCAGTCAATTCCAAAATTAGAAATTGTCTAGTGCGACTTTAGTTCGATATTTCAGAGGAGCAATTCCTGTGTTTTTAGGAACGTTCGCATTCTAATCTTAGTGACAAACTTACAAAAAAAAAAACAACTATAATTTACGTACGTTTTGACATTGTTTGTCGCTGATATGAGATTGTTCCTTTTTTAAGTACGAGAATTGACATTCTTTTATTTATTTATTTGTGCAAAATTTATTACCTTATTTTGTACTGTTGACATTACAATATATAAAGCCACTAGTAAAACTCACAATACCCCCGAGCCCGTACCGACCCGTACTAGTTGATACTGTGTGAGTTACAGTGGGGACATTCTGTTCCCTTACTAAGCTAATTTTTATTCTATGTCTCATCTCAACAGATTAGTAAGCGAAGTAGAAGAACTATCCGGCTGCACGCACAACGCGAGCGCCGCATACGGTACCGTGTGTGTAGAACTAGAGACTGACGCCCTAGCCGTGTGTGCGCTACTGCAAGCTCACAGCATCCTGCAGGTAGAGGGCACCAGTGTCGCCACCTCCTTCGGAGCTCAACACGCTAACATACAGGACGCTATGGCTAATGCTGGTGAGTGTATAGTAACTAAAGATGACGCCCTAGCCGTGTGTGCGCTACTGCAAGCTCACAGCATCCTGCAGGTAGAGGGCACCAGTGTCGCCACCTCCTTCGGAGCTCAACACGCTAACATACAGGACGCTATGGCTAATGCTGGTGAGTGTATAGTAACTAAAGATGACGCCCTAGCCGTGTGTGCGCTACTGCAAGCTCACAGCATCCTGCAGGTAGAGGGCACCAGTGTCGCCACCTCGTTCGGAGCTCAACACGATTTTGATCGTTAAAATTAACAAATAATTAAATTGATTCTAGTCGACCCTTCCAAAATGTAGTTTCGTATGGAGAAGAATGGGTAAGAAACTCCACCGTTACTCTTTTAAAAACTTTTACAATATTTTGTATAAGTACATTAATTATATAATTATATGTGAAGACAATGCACCTAGAATAAAATTACGATACCACAATAGGTAAAATGAATTAAAAAATGAAGCAATGACAGATAAATTAATTATGTGATAGATACATGGTGCTTACTTATTTAAAAACATTGTAAAAATATACCTATTCCTAAAAAAAAACTAATAAGTCAGTGTGTGAGTTAAGTTACACAATGTAAAATAAATGTCATTAAAATAATAAATTATAAAATTAAAATATCAACCAGTTTGGTTTTGTCTAGACTCTAGATTCTCCTATGGAGCTTGACCAGCATGTTTCCAAGCATTCTTATCTTGGATATAATGTTGTTTTATCAAAATAAGCCATTGATCCAAAATTAAATAATATAAACTGCAAAATTTATTTTTTGCTATATATTTTCTGGTGCACAATAAAGTGTACCTAAATAAATAATTTTCGCCAGTTTATTTTATTTGACTTTGTATTGTATCCGATTGTATGTATATAATTAGTTGATTTATTTAAGATACATGCCCAATATAACAGATTTAAATATATTTTAGGCATTGTACACTAAAATTGTGTTGTTACCTGAATGCTTGTATTTGCAAAGCCTATTTACTAAGCATGCCTATTTAATTATCCGTCAGGATCCAACGCATCGATGACGTACGACGAAACAGCTCAATGTAGCGCGGCGTTCAAGATCCTTCGAACGATGATAGCATCATGGCTACGTGACGTCACACAGTACAAGAATGTTTTCGCTGACTTCCAGATCTCACACTTTTATAGGTAAGTAAGTGTACCACTAGGATAGGAGTGTAGAGCAGCGGTCAGCGAACCCAGACAGGCAGTTCATTTCATGACCACTGCTCTCAAAACGGCGAAGGAAAACATCGTGAAGGGTTCTTGGCGGGAAATTGAAGTGACATGTTTAGCAGTTTTGTTTTATTTTCTAAAATTTGTGTTTAGCCGAATATTAATGTGTAATAATGGTGGATTATTACCCATTAAGTGTTCGTGAATGTGCATTAGTGTAGGCAAATGAAACAAAACAGTGCAACGTGATGTTGCACTGTTTTGTTAAGAAGTTCTCTCAAGAAGTCCGCGTGAGGTCTCAGTAAAGTGCCCATCTTTACTAAAACTCAAGGAGCGGGCGGGGATATCATCATCATGCATTGAATATTTAAACAACGTTTGTTACTAAATAAAGACTTGGCTAAAAGGTCCCAGAAACCAGGCCATTAAAATGTTATTTAAAAAAAAAAACATCGTGAGGAAACCGTCATGCCCTAGAACTAAAAATTCGAAGACATGACATCCAACAGCCCGTACTGGGCCCGCGTGGTGGGTTATGGTTATGGCCCACCCCCTCTCACAGAGAGGAGGCCTGTGTCCCACGAGTGGGTACATTATAGGCTCGATTATGCTCATGCTAAGTGTAGGATTTTGATACATTTCGTCAGTTACTTAAATATTTATTAGATCAGAAGATTAGGTCATGCAAAAAAAATCAGGCTGGTAAATTTTTGCTGCGACTGATATTTATCCTATGTAAAATTTCATCATTTATATCTGTAATTTTTATGATGTACAGGCGCCAGCACATCAAGCTACTAACATATGTCAAATTTCTTTAATAGATTTTCAACTTTATCGCTACGGCTTAAGGTTCAATTTTTATTGCGAAAATTTGACAGTTTCGGGTAGCTTGACTTGCTGGCGTCTGTACATAATAAAGAGTATTCTATTCATTTGCATTTGCAAAGCTATCATTGAGACCGCTGTAAAAAAAACTTTCTCGGAATAACTTACTTTTCTTCAGCTTGATTTTGGCTTAGTTTAAAAATATTTACATACGCTAACAGACTTAAAATCATAGGGCATCAAAAAATTCGCCCCCATCGTTATCAACAGGAAAAGTGCCCAAAAAGCTGGCAGCATTGCCACGTTGTATGGCGATGCTGATTCTTTGCCCGAAAAATAGACCAGGCCTCTGGTCACGTGAAGAGTCGACCAACCGCTTGGCGATATCTTGAAAAACCAAGTGGGCACTTGGACCCCATGGCCCTAGTGTTTCAACCCCAAACGGCTCGAACATATAACTCCCAATAAGATTGGAATATTTTCGCCGTTTGAGGTTTTCTGCGCCTGCAGCAGCCGCCCCAGCACATCTCGCCGTGCTAGGAAGATGGGATGGCGCAAGGGTGTCGACACATGTTGCATCCCACACCAAAGGCCGACCTAACTTCCAAGGCATGGTCATTCCGTCTGGTCTCTTCCCATCGTCGCGTAGTATATATCTTAGTTGAATGAATGATAAATAATGTGAGATAGCAAATGTCGAATCCATCTAGTTATTTATTTTTTCTTTAAATATGTGGTGTTAAAGTGATTTCGAAATCCTATTTACAGAATGAACAATTTTATGTCCTTTCAGATGGTTAAAAACTCCATCGTCCCTACTCTACGACCCTGCCCTCCGACGTACTCTGTACAACCTGATGAAGAAGCTATTTCTCATGCTGGTAGCGGAGTTCAAGCGGCTCGGCTCGCAAATAGTATTCGCTGACTTCAACAAGATCCTGCTGTGTACTAAGAAGAATACTGTCATGGATGGCATCGGTAAGACTTATACGTGTGAAGGAGGAGCTTTTGGCTAAGTAATAACAGTTGCTAGGGTCGATCGATTAGGTTAAGCTACTCTTGCCGCGGTTGGTCCGTGGCTGGTTGACCATCTTTACATACCAAGACCCCCTCCGTGCCTCGGAATGCACGTTAAGCCGTTGGTCCCGACTGTCGTTCGTGGATCATAGGCAGTCGTTATGGGTCTTCAGAAGCCCGATAGTCTGACAACCAGTCTTACCAAGATGTATCGTATGACCTAGTAACTGGGTTGTGGAGGGCAGATAGGCAGACGCTCCATGTAAAATCCTGGTATTCAGCTGCATCCGGTTAGACTGGAAGCCGACCCCAACATAGGAAAAGCCTAGGCAGATGATGACCTGTTGTCTGGTATGAATCAGAATGTTGAGCCACAAAAGGGATGAATTAAGAGGAGGCTCCCTATTTTTATGTTAATTTGGATGAATATTCTGAAACAGTCACACATACAAGCAAAATGAAACGTTAGTATATGATTTATTCGATCTTTTTCTTTCCATGTTCAAGACAGTTACGTAATTGTAATATTTTCTCTCGATACATTTTTTATTCGGAAATCATGTCTTTTTAAAGATAATTATAAAAAAAAAACGTGTCGACACGGTTGGCGCAGTGGTTAAGCGATTGACTGCTGCGCTGCGTGTCACGGGTTCTATTCCCGCACGGAACAAATATTTGTATGACCTACAAGTAGTTGTTCCGGGTCTGGTTGTTTGTGTATGTGAGTTTAAATGTTTTTAAATGCAACCACGATACAGGAGAAATTCCTAATGTGGGGCAACTTTAAAAAAAAAAAAACTATCTTTACATCGTTTGTGCAGGTTACGTGGAGTTCGTAGTGCAAAGTATCCGCAATAAGGAGCTGTTCCACGGCGTGGACATCCGGTACAAGCAGTGCTGGGCGTACCTGTTGTGGCTGGACGAGGCCAACCACGCCGGAGTGCAGGTAACACGTCCTTAAAATACAGCATAGCAACAAGGAGCTGTTCCACGGCGTGGACATCCGGTACAAGTAGTGCTGGGCGCACCTGCTGGGGCTGGAGGAGGCCAACCACGCCGGAGTGCAGGTAACATGTCCTTAAAATACAGCATAGCAACAAGGAGCTGTTCCACGGCGTGGACATCCGGTACAAGCAGTGCTGGCCGTACTTGTTGTGGCTGGACGAGGCCGACCACGCCGGAGTGCAGGTAACATGTCCTTGAAATACAGCATAGCAACCAGGAGCTGTTCCATGGCGTGGACATCCGGTACAAGCAGTGTTGGGCGACCTGCTGTGGCTGAACGAAGCCAACCACGCTGGGGTGCAGGTATATCACTTGTACAGGGAGATCCTTATCGAATGAAATAAATTAATCAATCATTATATGAAAAAAAATTCTACAGTGAAAAACACATAAATAATATACCTATCTAAAACGTGAAGGTTCTTTGCTCTTCGTCAATGTATTTATTTATAAATTCTTACCAACTAAATACATACGCAGCAATCCTTGTCATAATAATAGATCTCGCGATTATTTATAATTTTATACTCATTAAACTTTTTTTCTGGTAACAGGGCAAACTACCGGAAGGTTTAACAGAGGTTGGTTCATCGCAGCTGCCTGCAGCTAGCGAAGAAAGTGGCGACGATGAGGTAAAACACGTTTATTTTATTTCTATGAAAAACCTGTGCTTTAAGTGCCACTCAAAGTGAAGACATATTTATGAGTGCCGTAGACTTTGAGAAAGTTATAGCCTAGTGAAGTCACCGTCGGACTGTCAAGTCATAGGTCTTAAGTTCGAACCCAAGGCACGCATCTCTGGCTTTTCGGATTCATGTGCGTATTGTATAATTATCACATGCTTAAAAAACGGCGAAGGAAAACATCGTCAGGAAATCGGCATGCCTGAGAGATATTTATCCACGGCATGTGAAGCCAAGTCAGAAGTAGCGGGATGTTCGGCCATTACCTCACTACGGTTAAGGCGAAAAAAATAATACTGCTGCTAAAACATTTTCCTCATTCACTTGAACTTTTCAGTCACCGGTGCCACTTTCAGACTTCCTCTTATATACTCATTTGTTACTTTAGGTTAGGTTCCTATTCGTGTCACACCACACATCCCTCTTAGTATTCTCATCTCAGCTGCATGCAATGTTGGTGTTTTAATATGTCGCCACATAATTAGATCGTACCCGTCAAGAGCAGAGGAAGGGTTGCTAGTCTCATTATAAAATGTAGCTTTAATATTATGATAATTCCAGGACGGTTCAATAACAATGCAGTGGAACCTGTCGAACTTCCTGCCGGCGCCGGTGCGCGAGCCGTTCGCTGTAGCCGTGGCCGGCTTCCTCAGCGCGGCGTACACGCAGCCTAAGGAACTGCCCGCCTTGATACTAGGGGAGATCTCGCAGAAGTTATTCCAGTATGTTTTAGTTATACACAGTGGCATTTTAACCGTCTTACAACGGCAGCCCACTTCATGTATCCAATGACTACTAATCATTCATGAAAGTATTTTTTATTTTATTAACATTTGAATAATTCAAAAAAAGAAATATTATTTATTATGACACATGATGTAGTTTGAAACACCCTGTTACGAGCGCGGTGCGAGCCTTGTGTTCCAAGGGCGGTGCGGAATGGAGCGCGAGGCTCATAACAGGTGTTTCAAACTACATCATGTGTCATAATGAATAATATTTTTATTAAAATTATTCATGTTAATAAAAAAAAATACTTTCATGAATTATTAGTAGACATTGGATACAAGAAGTGGGTTTATTTTTTTGGGGGGGAACTTATGAAATAACTTCTCCCGCTCTGGGCGGAGAGGGAGGGCGTGTCAGACTTTTACTGACTAAAACCCACCCGTGTTCCTTCATTTGCCTGTGTGCCAGGGCCACGATATCCCTTTCGGACAAACTCGCAACCCTGGCAGGCATTACATGAAGTGGGCTGCCGTTGTAAGACGGTTAAAATGCCACGGAGTATAATCTGCCTCGTTTTTACAATTGCCTATTTGCCTATTCAGTAAATTAAGTAGGTACAGTGCGTTCACCATAACTTGATGTGTGACGCGATTGACGAACAGAACTACCAATCGCGTCACTCGTCAAGTTATAGTGAACGCTCAGTATGGACTGATTATAATTGTCTGAAATATGTTTTTTTTATTGCTATCTTTTTTTTTAAGGCGGGTGCATCACATTAGCCTCCACGTGTAGCTTTACTTAAATTAAATAGTTCGGGCTGATACAAGAGCGGAAGAAGATCGTTCCATTTTTAGACTCGTGCAATTCTCAAAACTAAACTCAGTAAAAACAATCAATTTTTTAAACTTTTAGTTGAAAGTATTTTGACTGTGAAGATAGTTGAGTGATGATAAGTGTCTCCCAGTATGATAGTATTTGGTTATATTTTCAGCCTTATGTACAAGACCTAAAGTTGAGTTTAAATAAAATTTTCGCTTTACTAAGCCAACCACATTCTTACTTTCTCAGAGTGACAGAGAAGATAAACACACGTTACCCGTCGCTCCGATCGTCCGACATCGCACAGCAGCCCGGACTGAAGCCAGACGCGTTCTCCGGAGACTGCAAGCCCGCACTACTCTACGTCAACGCGGTCTGCAAAGTGTTCTCACTTGATCCTGCAATAGATGAGGAGGTTTGTACTACATCTTGAGTAAGTACCTACCCTACCCATGCATTCCACCTGCTGAAAATCTCCCAGGAAGTCTTTAAATAGTATCTGGACCCAGGTGAAAACCTACTCAGGTGGAGATTTAAAGATGACTCCACCCTGAAGTGTAAATGTGGTGCTGTTCTAGAAACGATGGAACAGTTAAGATTCTGACCTCCGTGTCCTATTGTCTGCACTTTACAGGAACTAGTGGACCCAACGGTAGGCGACATACTCGTAGCCAGGGACCTAAAACTTTATCCATAACAGAAGTTGTAACGATATAATTATAATTAAAAAAAAAACGCCCCCACATTTAATAGCCCCCTAACACGTATGGCAAGGCAATATATAATGAAAGGTCCCAACTTAACTGATTACCCTATCGATATTTTCTCCATGAGTTTCGCTTCATACAGGCATTCCCTATTCAAACAGTGCGAAGAGTGCACGTCTGTGTAGCTGAAATTGGTTTGTTTTGTGGTGTTCTAGATTTAGGTCTATAAACACACTTTTTATTGTTTATCTTTTGTCTCTAACGTTCATAAGCTTTTGGTGGTATGAGGAACAGGATGTAAAGTTCACTCATCCACCATAGAAAAGGGAGGATCCTCCGACCAGACGGGTGTTGTGTCTGGTGGACAACTGCCCGACGGTTGATGTCGGGACGTTGTATGTATGCTAGTTGCGCGGTAAACTCTGCTTGCGCGATGCAGGATTTGCGTGACGTCAGTGTGACGCGTAGTTCGCATGTGCCGATGTTGATGCCGCTACAAGCTTCTACTGGCGGGCACCGTAACAACATGTGCATCCAGCTAGGACAGCACAAAGAGTACAAGAGAACTCTTAAAGTTGAAAGTCAACTGTAGGTACTGTACGGTCAATGCCTTGCGTTACCTGATCCTTCTTACAAAGAAGAACAGGGAAAAGGGGTCGGGTTATGTAAACGTGTAAACGATTATTTTCAATTCAAAAATTGTTCGAATTTTTTACCTTATGTTTACTTTGCGCATTTGTGCTGGGGCCTCTGAGCTACATACATACATAAACTCACTTTACCCATGGGGATTAGGCAGAAACTGCAGAAAGCCACCTGTTACGACCCTTATTATACATACTCCTTATAACAATTTTTTTCATTTATTTAACCATTTATGTACACACATATATAAACATACAAGAAGAAAGGAACAGAAAAATACTTACAAAGGTGATGCTTATTTCTAAAGAAATCGATATAGAGATGTAGACACCGTGTGTAAGAGCAGGAGAGAAAATAGAATACATAAAATCAAAAACAATCGACTTAATAAAATAAATAATATACTAATATACATACATACTACTAAAATAAATATCACTAGAATATTAATAATTAAACTAATCTATTTAATCTTTTTTATGCACGTCTTTCTGTGACAAATAAACCTATTTTTTAATGGACTTCAAAAACAGGAGGAGGTTCTCAATTCGACTGTATGTAAAAAACATAGCCAAATTGAGAACCTCCTCCTTAAAAAAGTACCTCCTCCAAAAAGATAAGATCTTTTTTTTATGTTTGTTACGCGATTACTCCGCCAATTATGAATTGATTTTGATGATTCTTTTTTTGTTTGGTAGGTCATACTTCAGAGGTTTCTTATAATTTGTATATTATATTTATATTTATTATTATAAATTGTATTATATTTCTTCGTTTACGCCTCTGAGCTGTCATAAAATTAAAGCTTCTGTTCTTACCAGGTAACTCTTCTCCGCCGCAACTTGCTGCGTCTGATCGGCGTGGGTGAGTTCAGTAGCGCGGCGGAGTGGCGCGACGCGTGCTACTCGTGCGTGCTCACCGAGATCATCTGCAAGGTGTGCAACCACTGCCGCGACCTCGACCTCTGCCGCGACACTAATACGGCCGTACTGAATGACGTGTGAGTATCACCATCTTCCTAGTTTACTCCAATCATCCTAGTTTTAGCAAGTAGATTATAGATTAATAAAAAAAAAAATGTTTCTTTCGGATAAGCAACATCCATAAGGGTTAGTAAACAAAAAAAAAACAATCAAATAATATTGGCACCTCATCTTTACGTCCATCATCTTAATAAACACTTTGTAAATTGTCTTTGGTCCCTGACATCAACCAATGGACAAGATTGTCAAAATGTTTAGGGTATTGGATACGAGGCTTTTGGCTACTTTGTATGTGTGTATTTTGACTGTGTTATTTTGTTGTACTGTGCGTTTTGTTTGTGCAGAATAAATAGAATAGAATAGAATACTCTTTATTATGTACACCATAAAAGTTACAGATATAAATGTTGAAATTTTACACAGGGTGACACAATGGGCGGTCTTATCGTTTGATTAAAGCTTTTTGTAATTAAAATAAATGTTTTAATGAGAGCAAGAAATTTTTTTCACCTTTAGTTACAGCTACCCACAAGGGAAAAAACAAAAACAAAAAAATAAATATTTTTTCTTTCTTTCTTTCTTTCTAGTTTGCTCCCATCTTCCTAGTTTACTCCCATCTTTCGTCAGCATGCACAGTTTCGCTTTCTAACTCGCCCCTGGTCCGCGCGCTCGCAATGCTGGATGCTCTACTGGCATCGACACAGGAGTGTGATTTGTTTGCCGCGAGATGGATAGACGTACGTCGTGCACGTTCGAGATTCTGTCAACGCCGCCTGTCGCTGAAAACCAGCGCTGGGGCTCTTGTCTCGCATAGGGTCGCAGCATTATGCTGAGCGATGGCCGTTTTGCGTGAATGTGACGCATGTTTTCTCTCAACCTGTTCTTTCGTGTTTGTGTTTTTATTTCTTTGAGTTATTTTTACCGCAAATAAACGTATTTTCTTTCTTTTCTTTTTTTTTGTCTGTGAGATGATGGACGTAAAGATGAGGTGCCAATATTATTTGATTGTTTTTTTTTTGTTAGTTTTACCTGTTTTGTTAGTTATTTTTGTATTATTTCTTATTGTTATTCCTTCCTTATTGTAAATATATCTGTTTTTAATGAAATTTAACTGGGCAATAACTTGGATGTGGGTCTGTAATGTTATGCATGTGTTTTACCAAATAAATAAATCTTGGGGTCGGCTTTCAGTCTAACCGGATGCAGCTGCATAGGAGTCCCCTCATCCTAAATTCGTCATCATAGGCTTCCTCGGCAGCTTTGACCAGCTTTTTGGTCTGGCACACCAACACAAGCCTGTGATTTTCTTTCAGATCCACATTCCTCTAAATATGTTTAAATCTCATGAAATGCTATTAAATCAGCACAAATCTAGAGTAGGACCACACTGGATTTGGGCAGCCCTGCTACTGATGGAAAAACCAGTAACACTGCCCAGCCTGCCCACCCCATATCACTTATAGGTATCGCATGTCAAAGAACAAGAAGTAATCTGTAACCTGCAGCTTTTTTTTTTTCGTGGAAGGATAGAAGATAGCGTTTGTATATATTACTAGCTGCGCCCCACGGTTTGACGGGCATAAGACTTGATCCCGTGGGAATAACGGAACCAAAAAGTATCCATGTCCTAATCCAGGTCATCGTCTACCCGTGTGCTAGATTCCATCCAAATCCGTTCAGCCGTTTTAGCGTGAAAGTGTAACAAACAAACAAACTCACTTTCGCATTTATAATATAAGTAGCTTTCGCCCGCGGCTTCGCTCTCGTTAATTTAGAATAAGACAATCATTTCGAGTTGTACTCTGCGTTTTCAAATTTAAAGTGCTATTAAATACATCCCATATTATCATAATTCAATCATGATTCGAAAGACACGTGGCGCCATCTATTATCTTAAAAACGTTATTGTTGTTTTCCTCGGGAACAGTACTTTTTTTCGGAATGAAAGGTACCCTATGTCCGTTTCTGTACACCTGACAACGTATACGCCAAACTTCAGGATAATCGGTTCAGTGGTTTAGGCGTGAAAAGGTAACAAACAAACAAATAAACTTACTTTCGCATTTATAATATTACTAGCTGCGCCCCGCGGTTTCACCCGCGTAAGTCTCGATCCCGTGGGAATATCGGGATATAAAGTAGCCTATGTCTTAATCCAGGGTGTCAGCTACCTCCATACAAAATTGTATCAAAATTCGTCCAGCCCTTTAAGCGTGAAGAAGTAACACACACACACACACACGCACACACACACACAAACTTTCGCCTTTATAATATTAGTGTGATAAATAAATAGGATATTAGTAAGGATTCTGAGTTACTATTTTTACAAAATACTGAATTTCGTAACATTTCGTCCTCAGGCCGGTGTGCTTATGTCCTACCTGTGGCACTCCGTACGAGAATCAAGAGCTGGAGTGGCGACTGGTTGAGATCATGAACAGACGGACCATGTCCTATATTCTACAAGATCTGATATGTAAACGGTGTCATCAGGTTTGTAGCAGTCAACATTATTTTTCTTAGGTTCATGTAAACGCAAATATGCATCATCCACTTGAACCAGAAAAACCTGGTATTCTATCAAGCTTTTGACAATATTATTTTCTGGAGTAATGACTCGTGGCTGTTTGGATAGTTGGCGAAGGTTACTCCAATAACTGTGTTTTGTGTATCAGCAGTGTGCTAATCTATCTGTCTACCAAGTAAGATGATAAAGTATAATAGCCTTATCGGTAATTATATTTTCATGCCGTTTGGGGTTGAAACCCTCGGGCCGTGGGGTCCGAGTGCTAATGTTTTATTCAAAGAAATCTCCAAACGGCTGGTTGACACTTCCCGTGACCCAAGGGCTGGCTTTTACCTTGGCCAGAGGCTATGTATTGCCATGGAACGTGGCGTCGACAGCGATGCTGAGGAATTTTTTGACGTCATATTTTAGTTTTAGTTTAGGATATAATTTTGTTATTTTTATAAATTAACTAGTTAAGTTGTTATTCATGTATATATTATGAAACTCTCGTAAGATGATTCTAGCAATTTCCCCTATGATCATGCATTGTCACAAGACACCCATGTCTAACAGTGAATGTTTAGAAAAAGATGAGTTATACAATCTTCTATTTCTTGTGCAGGTAAAACGAGAGAACATGACAATGGTATGCGAGTGTGCGGGGGAGTTTGCTCTGATGGTGCCAACAAAGGATGTCCTCGCACAAGTCAACACCTTCAAGACCATAGCAGAATATTACAAGATGCCTCTACTTTCAGAACTGATTGAATACCACCTCAGCAATACGTGATATGAATCTGTATTATTAAGTTTAAGTGTAATTAAAATTGTTTTTAAAATGAACACGTGTTTCAGTGGCCTCAGTAAGAGGCCTGCTAGAGCTCTTCCCGCCTCTCATACGTTTAGCTGGTAAATTATGTACCTATTCCTAAGCATTTCTGGAAATTATTAATTTGCCAACAGCTGGGCAGCACCAATTTATTGAGCATTGCTTTTTGGTGGTAGTTCTCGACCTACCACCAAATTAGAACCAGTTTAATAGAAACTAGTCTATATTTAAGCAAAGCAACATAATGGATATGATCCTGTTGGTTGTTGGACGACCCAACAATTTCTTTTAGTTGTTTGTTTTTGTTTGACATTCACTTAATGTTGATAATACACTGGGGTAATAAGGAATATGCACGTAATTCAATACTTATCCATTATTTTAATATACATTGTGTAGGAGTCAAGAAACAAATTCCTATTTTTTTACATTTTTTAATGCATTACATTCACAATTAATTAATTTATGTTGCGTTTTTTTGGTGGAATGGAACGCAAAGTCAAAACGCGTCCTCTTCGAAAATGCCCGAAGTGACGAAAAATACTATGTGAATAAAATCTATTCTTTGCTTGAAATCTCAGTAAGGTAAATAAGTAAGTGCGATTTCTGATTGAATAAAACAATTTTTTTATTGAATGTGTATGATTTGAGGCTAAAAAACAGATGTACACAAAGCAGTTTCGTGGAGAAACGGACGTTTGACTCTAGTAGAAAATTGTTGGAGTTTCTTAATTTTTGAGAAGCAATCAGTAGTTCAATTTAACTTTCGATACTTTTCTTGGGTTTTTTTTGGGTCTATTATTGATTTCGATGAAAAAAATATTACATGCTAAGTCCCTATTGCTTAATTAACACACTATCAGTCAGTAGCAATGGGTTTAATTTTGACAGTTCAACAACATTCATGTTACCGTAAAACGGGGTGAATAGAAATGCAGGGGTGAATCGAGACGCAATTTTATAATGGATTTTAACGTTGCAATAATATATTTTGTTGCCAAAAAGGACTTTAATGTGTTACCTGTACTATAATTAACGATTAAGTGCCTTGGCAACAAACTATATTATTATTTCAAGGCTCAAATCCATTTTAAAGTTGCGTCTCGATTCACCCCTGCATTTCTATTCACCCCGTTTTACCCGGTACTTACGTTGTTGAGCAGGCAAATTTCTCGAACATAAGAAGCAAGAGATGAACATACTTTTTACACTACTTCTTACATTACATGCTAGTAACAGCTTCCTCATGAATGTAAAATTTATTGGGATTATTTATAAAAACAACAGAAAATGATTGATATCATGTATATTAACTATAAGGAAATTATTCACAGGTTAATTAAAATAAACAAAAACAAATTAATTAATTCAAAGTGTGCTCCTCTCATCATTTGGTGTTTGGCCCAACCCTTTAGCTACTTCACTTATGCATAACCATTGTCCATCGGATCCTTCGCGCCAGAGACTGACTTTGTTGTCTCCTCCGGATACAGCAAGGATGTTACCAGTGAGAGACCAGCTCACACTCCATACAACATCGTCAAAAGTGTTAAGTATTGTAGGAGTCCAGGACACATTATCATCACTTGTCCAAATTACAACCCTCTTGTCCTGGGAACAGCTGGCAATCATAGACTGTTGGAGCCCCAGAGACGGAGCCCAAGCTACATCTCGGACCCAGTCCATGTGCATTTCTAGTCTGTTTTCTTCTACCCATTGGTCTCCTGTTTCTCTCCAAATCTGTAATAGAAATTTAGGTTAGAGAGACAATATATCACCATAGAAGTAGTTATGTAGAAGATGAAAATAATTAATATAGAAAAAGTTAATTAGATTATTATATTATTTTTAAGAAAAAACAGTTTTACTCACTTTGATCAAATTATCACATCCTCCAGTTACTATCCTCTTTGATGCTTCCTTATTACTGAGAGGGTCCAAGTTCAAGTCAGCCGAGATGGCTGGACACCAGCTGACAGAGTTCACTCCGATGGCGTGTGCTCCTGGGATCTTCTTCACATCCCAGTTGCCGCCGTCCTGCGAGTATGTTATGATGGACACGGAGCCATCGGAGCTGCAGCACGCTAAGATGAGGCCGTACTCGGCGGGCGCCCACGCAATAGAGTTGACGGAACTCTCATGCCCGGTATATTCATACAGTTTCGTCCACTCGCCAGATTCCTTCCATATAATGACTTTTCGGTCATACGAACATGACGCCAGCAGGTTGCCGTACTTAGGATGGGCCCAAGCGACCTGCCACACTGGCCCGAAGTGACCCTTCAGATCAGCAGCAAGGGTTTGTGTACCACTCTTGATGTCATAAATCTTTACCGAATTGTCAGATGAACACGTTGCAAGCCTCAACCCGTAGTAATCCAGTTCGGCATCGTGTATCATATCTTCATGACCCGTATCGATTGTGTTTAGAATCGTAATCATTTTTTAAATATTTATCAAAAAACACAAAAATGAACAATTATGCGCGAGTAGCGTACCAGCTGTCAAACGGTTGACGTGGAATCGAAGTTGCCACAGAAAATAACAAAATTAACATGACGAAATGAAATGAAATACATGTGAAATACTGCGACGATCGTTGTTGAAATAAAACCCAACTGATGAATAAACATGAAATAGAATGAACGAAATGTAAAATTCTGTGTACTTGTGTAGTGTAGGGTCCGAGCTTGAACCCTGCATGTTGTTGGCAACAGCTGCCAATACAATTCAATATTTTGTTTAAATATTTTTAATAGTAATACATCATGAATGAATTACGAAATAGTCAATATCTCATATTTTTTGTTTTTTCTATCACAATTTGCATCTTTTCATAGTATTTAAATTCAAATCTACCTAAAGCAGTCGTAACAGTCCTAATTTTAAAGCTTGCAATATTTAGTATAAAATGTCATCATACGAAAGTTTTCAACAAATCTCAAAATATTAATGAGCTAATAAAACGAAAATTATGAGAATTAGTTGGTATCAAAAGTAACAAGATGTCTGTAAATGAAGAAGGGTTTTTTTTCAACGTTGAACATTTATTAAAACAAGACTATCGTGGAGTAAATGTAAGTGCGGTTAGAGAAAATGGCATAAAAAGATTGCTGATGATCATCACCTAACTTACAGTTATCTATTTACAGATAGCTGTTTACGCGCTGGCGACTGCAGGCTTAGCAGTATCCATACATAAAATTCGTCCGGTACGTGCCCTGTTTATCTTAAGTTTAATATTGTTATTGATATTACATAATAACATATATTTAATTTAATTAGGTTAGCAAGTTTTCAAAGGCAAGTGCAGTTCCTGATCATTTTATAAGAAAACATGAGACCCTGAGAGGATCTTATGTGGGTGTGCAGCACTCACCACTCCGTGTTTTGGTAAACCATAGAGCCCCTATATATTTACCTTTATGGCATTCTGAGAAACCACCACTTCCAGTCAAGGTTAGTATATGTTTACAACAATACCTTTGATTCAGCCTGGTTGGATTAGTGCCAAGACATTTATAAATGATCTGTTTTGTTTAGTTATGGGGAATAGAGGTTGCAAGTGCAAATGCAGTGAACTGGCTGGAATGTGTGGCTAAAGGCCAGAAACTATCTTTGACACTTGTTACGAGAGAAAATGATGACCTGGTCTCCAAAGTGTTATTGCATTTACCACAACAAAGGGTAAATATTTTCACTACTGTGTCCATGCTTAATATACAGAATTTGACCTATTCGTAAAAATGCTAAAGTATTATTCTAGTAGATACAACTTGAAATTGTAGAACATTTTTTTAACTTTTTTTTGTTTCTCGAGCTGATCCTCATACTAAGTCAGTCATGTTGAAGTCAATAACAAAAGCAATGATTGTTGTTATAATTAAACTTCTAAACTGCCATTATTTTGTGACTTCTGTTTAGTAACTTTTTCAAAATATTACAATGTCACATTTTTTATTTCAGAAAAACAAAGTTGAGATCATAGACATTGGAGAACGGCTTGTAGAACTTGGTTTTGCCAAAGCAGTGGTGCCCAGAAACATCAAGAAAAATAGTATTGAGTCAAAATTAGCGCCAGCTTTATTGTCTGCTGAAGCTCGGGCTAAAAACTACCGGGAGGGTATCTGGTGTGACAATCTTCCACCCTTACCTATTTATACAGTGTACTGGAGAAAAGGATCACAGATCACTGCAGAGGTTTTAACTGTCACAGCAAAGAAGTTGTTCCATTTATTAAAAATTGCTTCAGTAGGTGTCTTTGGGGAAGCAAAAAAACTAGCTCTCCGACCCTTCAAAGCAACTTCGAAACAAGTACAAACTACATGAAAGCATTTATTTACGAGTGTTACTACTTAAATCTAGTTAGTTTGTACCAAATGCATTACAATAATGGTAACTATTTAGGTACTCAGAGACTAGAGGTGATACTTCCATTTTCTAAAAGTGTCCAAAATATTCATCTCTTTTGTATATAATGTTGGCAATAAAATGTTACTGTTAATTCGCTGTAGTCTTATTATATTATTGAAAATAAAACCACAATTTGTAAAAAAGCACTTTATTCAAATTAAATATTATATATTACATTAAAATATATATCTTAATTAAAATTGCAAAAGGAAAAGTATAGCTAAACAATCTATTGAAATATTCCTTCCAACCATTATTTGTAATGATGTAACACCTTTTAATTTCGCCCTAATATAAAAATAAATCATCACTTCAAATGTAAACAAATGTACAAGGTAATTTACGAAAAAATACTGTTTCGTTTCAACTAAACGTCGAAATAGGTTTCATCGTCGCGGATATAAAAATACAAAAAGCAAGTCTGATCCCCTTATGGAGTTGACGCACCAGTATTAAAAAGATCGAAAAATATATAGTTGGTGGGTGTTGATAGGGAACCCTACGCGCTTGATATATGGCTATTGGATGGCAATCCTGATATAACTCATAGTGATAGATATAGGAGCGCGTAGGGTCGTTTGTTACGGGCCTTAATACTTGTTGATATAGCTCGCGTTGTACATAGAGCGGGTAGGGTCCGAGGTCCGCGGGTGCTAGCCGCGGGGTCGGTGCGGGGGGCGGGGGCAGGGACGCGCGCGCGGGGGGGCGTGGCGCCGTCAGAGCAGGCTGCAGCGCGACAGCCATGACGTAGGCTTGCGTTGCTGGTCGGTGCCACGGATCTGGTGCGTGCCTGACCTCGCGCCCGCTGGGTTACTCGCCTCCTGAATACACACATTCATAAGATTAGTTTATCTGAGTATAATTATGGTAAGTTTTTGATAATCGCAAAAACAATGGGAGGAAACTAGTAAGTATTCATAAATTAAATTCTCATCGAGATGAACTATGGCAGCAAATAAAATGACCAATAAGGAAGTTTGTATTTAAAGTTAGAGGCACACAGTTCGATGATACTTCACAAAATTATCAAAGCGATTTCAAGGTAACAAAATAAAAACATTCGAGTTATTGTACAAAAGTAAAACGGTTTACAAAAACAACACTCGATAGTGCTAAGTTATTATTTTATTAATATATAAGCCGTAAACGACAATTTACGGCAAAATGTAGCCTGACTTTAAGGGGGATGCGCTAAGGTAGCCCGCGAAATTCAAAATTTCTTACGTTTTTTGCAATTTGCAGGTCAGTAACAGGTTGTATGTTGATCTAAATATGATTCGCGGCCGTAACAAATATGGCTTTACAGAATTATAATCAATAGAATCAGCATTACAACTCTCTAAGTTCAAAAAAATACATCATTATTATACATCATTCAGTATGATTTTTTGAACTGATGATGATGCTTTTTGATTCTAATTAATATAATTCTGTAAAGCCAAAGTTGTTATGGACGCGAATCATAGTTAGATCAACATACAACCTGTTACTGAACTGCAAATTGCAAAAAAACGTAATAAAATTTGAATTTCGAGGGCAACCTTAGCGCATCCCCCATAAGGTAGCAATAATAAATCGATTAGTAGTAGTAAGTCGTTAAAGCCAACGCTCCATGTTAAAAAATTGAACGCCCAGTTATTTATCTTTGCGTCGTGTTAATAAACACCTGCCTTCACAGACAAGATCCGTCTTATTACAAAAAAAGGTTTATCTGATCTCTAGACCAGCAGGGTATTTGGGTAACACACTATCAGTAGTAATGGGTTTCAGTTCAACAACATTTACTGCATTATTTACGTTGTGAAGCAAACAAATAAAAACTTAAGAAGCAATGGATAACCAATATAATTCAATATCATTCAGATTGTGATTCAAACTGTGTTACGCAATTAGCATGCAGGTTTAAACCATCAAAAAAACCAGAGATTTTTTCTAAACATATCCCTCAACCGGTTAGGGCTAGGTTGTCGCTTTTGTACGAATTTCACGTTATTCGGAATATATATCAAAATACAATAACTTATTTGATCTTAAAAAGTTAATGAGGCGGCACATAAATCATATTGTGTTCTAGGCACAGTGCTAATCGTTTATTTATTGGTTTTGTCATCAGGATATTATTGAAATTCCTCCCTACTATCCGTACTTACTGTCTCGTCTCAGAAGGCTGGTAAAGACCTAGATTTCTCTTTTAGAAAATCGGCTCTTAATTATTGCGAAATGTAGAGAAACATCATGCACTTATTTCGTAGGTAGCTAACTAAAATCATAAGTAATGCAAAAAAAAAAATAGACAGCGGAACAAAAAACGAGCGCCTAATTAGTTTAACTCAATATTTTTACTGTTTTGCCATTTTAACAAATTAGGAAGCGAACAAAAAGACGACACTTAAAAAAACTAGTAAGTACCGTATACTCGGATTCATTACCTTCTGTTTTCGTAAAGAATTGCATGAAACAAAAGAAGTAAATTAAAAATGCAAGAAAAATAACAATAGGTATACGTAGGTATGTGTTCAGTATTACATCAACCAGTGAACTGTTAATTAGGCTCTTGAGTTGTTTTGTTTCATCGATCGCAATCATACCTCGGCAATTGTCAGGGTCAGCAATGTTCAAACGAACTAAGTTGTACAGTTATTAACAAGAGTGCATTGTATATTTAATGCATCATCATTATATTGACACTTTATTATTTACTTATTGGGAAACAGTTTTTCTCAGAATTTTGGTATTGTTGCCTAATTACCTGGCATAAATCTTTGGTAGCTTCCCGCGAAGCTTAGCCAAAGAAAATAGGTGGAACCATGCTTAAAACAGGAAAAATTATGTTAAGTTTTTTAAGAGAACAATTTGAATGAGTGAGAGAAAGAACCAATTTGTTTGATTACCAAAATACATAACAGGGCTACACAATTTAAATTCCACATTTAGCACATATTTGGATGCGTTAGTCACGTTGATGTTCAGTTCTCATCATTATAATTAATTTAGTAGCTGGTGTCCGAGATCGCAAATAGTTCGCACTTATGAATAAGACCTTGATTCAATTGTTACACACAGACCAATGTGTAAATAGTGCAGCATATTTGGTGAAAGTTTTAAAGATATTTTAAGAAGGATGTAATTTAAAACCATGTTTTAATTTTTTTTAATTTTAAACTTATTTATTATAGACACCTGCTGCACCTATAAATAAAATCTTTGATAAAACGTGGAAATTTATAAATAACCGAATGACTTAATCAACTAATGCGTAAATTAATGACTAATCAATATCATGCTAAGAAAAGTAGAAAATGATGTACCTATTAGCTATATCTATACTGTTTTTATACAATGTTGAATCATCTATACTTATGTATGTTCGACAGCTGCAATCTGCATCATTCAGTTGACAAGGCTATTCATATCAAGCCATATTTTACAATGCAACTACTTCCTAAAGTGCAATGCTGAATGACAAAACATGCCAGTCCATCATTTATTTACATTCTTGGCTAATTAAAAATTATGTGTAGCTGTGTGAAATACTAGATTCTGCCCGCGACTTAGTCCTCGAGAAATTTCTTGTTCACTCACTGCGTCACATGGCATCGCCCGCCCTAGCTATTACTTCGTTTAGCTGAGCGTTCTTTCTAACTTTTTCTCTTTTTGCTCGGCTCCTAAAGGTCGTAGCGTGATGTTAAATGGCCCTCAAGAATTGGGCTATCAATTTCAAAAAATATTTTCCGAATCCGACTGGTAGTTCCAGAGATTACTCCCTACATATAAACATACAAACAAATTTTCCCTCTTTATAACATTACTATAGAAAACTTTACTGCTAACAATTACGGTGCATTTCCAACTGATAAGCAAATGCCATGTGACATCACCTTTTCTTACTTACAAGCATAACATTCAAGTTTTCCTTACGTGGCATAGTTGGCAATTAATATTATGTCATAAAAATAGGTGTATAATTATATTTGGCAGAGCTAATCAATCACACAGTAAACAAAGGAAACATTTTGTTTATACAATCTTTTTATATAATGTTTGTGTGGAAGTGTACACACACTATCATACGTAATTAACATACTTAACCTAAAGCATTTTTATGAGGTGAGGCCGAAACAGCAGTACAGTGCAATTCTATTAACATTCTTCTTTTCCTTTATTCCACATCCATACTTTATGTCAAACTTGCAATTCTTTGTGTTCTATTTTGTACTTATTTTTTTGTAAATAGAGTAAATTTCCCATACCTGTTTCTTCTCCATCTTGGCCTTGATATCTCTTGCTAGGGTATAAAACGCTGACTCAACATTTAAGGAGTCTTTTGCTGAGGTTTCTACAAATTTAATCTGATATTCTACAGCTAACTGTTCACCTCTTTCTTTTGAAACCTAGAAAAATAAAATAAGTTTGTGGTAGATTAAATTAATCACGGTTTTCACGGGTTATCGACTAGTTGATCATTTTGTAATTTGACATGAATATTATGTTAAATGGCTTGTTAGCCGTTATCCCTGTTAATCCCCAGTTACTCTTATCATGTAGATAAAATACCGCCAAAAGTATGAGTCACGAGTGTGATTGGAATAACATTTACAGTTCCATTTGCCACATATCAATACCAACATAATATTATTGATAACACATTAAAGTGTTCATACAACTCATACAGTAGGAAAACCATATTACTTTCATGGCATTATCAATATACCTATACCTACTTAATTTATTTATATGACCCGTTGATGGCAATACACTCGCCCCCTATTACATGGGACTTAACGGAGGATATGATATTCTGCAAGCACCAGAAGGTGAAGAAGATTTGAAGCAGACATTGACCCTAGGGTAGATCAAGGTGAAGATGGCGATAGTCAGAGAGAGGATCAACCAACTGAACCTGAGGATCATTGAGATCCGGAGCCCATTGAGGACGATGTGGATGTATTTGAAGACTGCAAATCGAATACAAATGTCGACAAAGAATCTCACCAAAGTGGACGGAGGTACCCACTGAGAGATAGAAGACCCAAGCAGTTCCCGGATTACATCCTGTATCAAGCTGCTGAATCAGATAAGAATCCAACTACAGTTCGAGAAGCATTGTCAAGAACTGACAGTAAAGCATGGAAATCGGCGATTCAGGAGGAGCTGGATGCGACTAAGGAAAATATTAACATTATCAACTCTAAATTTATAATAGTTTCAAATCAATAGGAACCAGCAAAGTTTAGTGATGTATTAATTTTGAAGATAAGCTATGAAATCAGCATTCATATTTCATGAGGGTTCACTGACCTCTGAATATATAATATAAGCCTTGCTTTTATTTAGTAACTAACTTCTGCCCCCCGACTTTCTCCGCATGAAATTTGTTTCCATGACCCACCGCATTGCGTTGCTCGCCCATGCTATTGCTATTACTATGTTTTTGCTTAGCTGTCTTTCGGACTTTTTTGTTTTTGCTCGGTCTCTAAGGGTCGTAGCGTGATGTTAAATAACCTATATCCTCAAGAATTGGGCTATCAAATGCAATAAGAATTTTTCAAATCCAACCGGTAGTTCTAGAGATTACGCTACATACAATATAACAAAATTACCTTTTTATAATATTATTAGTCTTATCTGTGAACGTAAATCATAGAAAGAATAATTCTCATGTAGGCAAGAGGTCCATCACCAATCTGGTTTGTTCTTACCTGTCTTTTCGCCTCTAAATCACATTTGTTTCCAAGAATCATCTTTTCCACATCGGCACTGGCATTTTCTTCAATATTCCTGATCCAATTCTTTATATTTTCAAAACTCTTCTCATTTGTAACATCGTAAACCAGCATTATACCCATTGAACCCCGATAATATGCCGTTGTGATTGTACGAAATCTTTCCTGACCAGCGGTATCCCTGGAACACAATCATTTATCCACAATTCAGTAGGAAATTCCATAAATTAATGAAATACAAAATGTAATAAATTATTAATGTTCAATTGTTACAATTATTAGGTATAACAAATCATTTGTTCTAAACAATAATAAGCTGGAAATGTTTTCACATTTACATAATTATCACTTTTAGATAGCTAGCACCATATAATTATCTCATAAATTTGCAGAGGTCAAGCATGACTGCAAAACTAGAATTGCAGTGCAAATGTAAATTGTTGTTTTGTTCCCTGAATGTCTTACAGAACAACAGCATGAGCCATTGTGTTGATAGGCTGAAGAAAGGAAGTGGGTACATTGTGCTAGCCTCATTACTCATTTAGGATTGCAAAACTGGCTACTAGCTTTAACTTGACCGCGCCTCGTAACAGACCTGGCTTTATAACACTAAAAGGAACACAACAAATAAAACTAAAAATCAACTTACCATATTTGTAATTTTACTTTCTTCCCGTCGAGGTCTATCGTACGAATTTTAAAGTCGATACCTGCAACCAATAGTCCAGTTATTCGGGAGTCAACTAATTAATTAGTGTGTATGATGTCATGAACTCTCGATTCATTTAATTCGATAAGGGCTCCATTTATTGAGGCGCCGCGCCCTAACTGCCACGAATGTGTAGAACGATAAAAAATAGACACAATGATCATAGAAACAAAAAATCCTGTTCCATGACAATACGTAAAAAATTATCTGACAATAACCTTTGATTTAAAGACTTGAATCAAAGTACTCACCAATTGTTGATATAAATGAAATGTTGAACGCATCTTCTGAAAATCTGAATAATATAGATGTTTTTCCCACACCAGAATCACCTATCAAAAGCAATTTAAATAAATAGTCGTAAGTTTTTGCCATTTTTTACAACAATCTGATTACGATACACAGGTCTGCCATTCATTTGGCATTTTTGAGTAATCACTAGTGTTGTCAAGTAACTAAGTTGTAGTTTATAATTCGATTACGAACATCAACTATAAAATCGATAAACATTATAACAAGGAGGAAATAGACATAAAGATGCATAAATATGCATGAAACAATTAAATAAAAAAATATTTCTACAGTGATGGATTGAAATTAAAACATTCATCGTACCTTCGTGTGAAAAACTAAACGTAGTTTTTGTAGTAACGCAATACCTACTGATGCTGATCGTCACTCTCAGCCAAGCGACAATGGGTGCATTTCGTAATAAGACCATAATCGCTGTAATCGGTTTTAGCGCGCTTAAACGCGTTCCCTATTAGCGTGAGCACGAAAACGTTGTCGCGTGAAACGTCATAGATGACGTCATGACATGCCCCATCTTGCGATAACGCCGACCATGCCCTAAATTTAATATCACCGTGAGCGCTGTCTAAAATGACAGTTGCGTTGTTTTGTTTTGAGTCTTATCTCTGTGATCTTATTTATAATAGCGTGGCATTTTCGAAATTGTGCTTCTGGCTACCGTCGCCATCTAACCAAAGAAGAAGAAGTGTACAAATGTGCGCGTGGGGTGTTTAAACAAAGAAATACTGTAATCCAACCGTGAGCGCGGTCACGAGCGTACCGAATTGATGACAGTTGTCGGCTGTCATAATCGTAATAACTATAGTTTGGCCATTAGTGCTGTGCACTCCCTGAGGTATGCGCGCGGCGCGACGGGGGGAGAATCGGCTGCTGCGCTCTGTCAGTGCGCCGTCAACGCTCGTGGCGTTCTTCGCGTCCCACCTCACCGCGCATACCTCAGGGAGTGCACAGCACTAATGGCCACACTATAATTCGGTACGCAAATTATTGATGTGAGCGCTGTCAGCGATTAAAGTCTAATACGGAATGCAGCCACATGTCAGACCACGCATAGTGAAGCGTTCCGTAGTTCCACAGTATAGATTTTATCAACCGCAAAAATAAGTTTACATTGGTCGCATTCCGAATTAAGACCATAATCGCTGTAATCGACTTTAGCGCGCTTAAACGCGTTCCCTATTACCGTTTAGCGCGCTAAAATCGATTACAGCGATTATGGTCTTAATTCGGAATGCGGCCTAAGTCTTATCTCTCGAAAAATATGCGGTTGTAACTTATGGTAATCACCGAATGTAAAATCAATGTCATACAAATAATAAAAATTATACCATTAAAATAGCAAACAGTTTGATTTTGTCTTGACTTTAGATTGTCCTATGTAGGCTGCATTCCGTATTAGACTTTAATCGCTGACAGCGCTCACATCAATAATTTGCGTACCGAATTAGTTATTACGATTTTGACAGCCGACAACTGTCATCAATTTGGTACGCTCGTGACCGCACTCACGGTTTGATTACAGTATTTCTTTGTTTAAACACCACACGCACACATTTGTACACTTCTTCTTCTTTGGTTAGATGGCGACGGTAGCCAGAAGCACAATTTCGAAAATGCCACGCTATTATAAATAAGATAAACCTCAAAACAAAACAACGCAACTGTCATATTTGACAGCGCTCACGGTGATATTAATTTAGGTCGCCATCTATGACGTTTCACGCGACAACGTTTTCGCGCTAACGCTAATAGGGAACGCGTTTAAGCGCGCTAAAATCGGTTACAGCGATTATGGTCGTAATTCGGAATGCACCCGTAGTTGGACTTCTTAATTCGGAATGCACACACTTGGCCGGTTTTTTGACATTTATTTTGTTTGAGAGACACTTTTTGTCAGTTTTTGTTCACTGCGTTAGCGGACGAATTTAGTTTTATGAATAATTGTTTGTAATATGAAGTAAAGAGACATAAAAGCGTACATTTTTAAATTCCACAATGTTTTATCACGTGAGTGAATAACTTAAGCTTCGTATCACGCATTAAATGCGCCTGTTATGAGATAACTTGTTTAGTAAACAAATGTTTCAGATATCTTTAGAACACGAAATTCTTCTACACCCTCGGTATTTTGGGCCGCAGTTGCTAGATATCGTAAAGCAGAAGTTATATACTGAAGTTGAAGGCACGTGTACGGGAAAGTAAGTGATAAATTGAATTTGAATTTTAAAGGTTATGTACTAAGAAAGACAGAATAATGTTTTATATAGAGATTATAGATTAGATTATAATTACTATTCAACAACTATTTTAAAATAACCAATTCTGCAGATGTGTACCTATAGTACACCCACATTTCGCCAGTTATGTTTAAATCCCATGTAATGGGGGTGAACCAATAGCTATCAACCAGACAAAAATCTAGACTCCGTGCTGCTACTGAAAAAATCCTAATGGAAAAACCCAATAACACTTTACCCGACCTGGGAATCGAACTCACGACCTCATGCTCAGCAGTATTAGCGCTTGCGTTTACTAGACCAATGAGGCAGTTCATTAAGGACACTATCACAAAATCTGACAAAAATTTGCAAAATTTGTTTTTCGGTACATTTTGTGGCATAATTTAACTAAACTAAATGTAACTAATAATTGCCACAGATAGATTACTCCTTCATCTCCATCGGTAGCAATTTTTTATTTGAAAATGTTATATTATAATATTGTAAGAAATAATTTCCATTGCCTCTTCACACAAAATTGACGATATTGTGTTGAGTTTAGGAACATTTTTCTTCAATAATATAACATAAATTGAGTTATTAAAAATATTTTATGTAAGCAGACATGTTCAACTCAAAAAAATAGCAAAAAGAACTATCAACATGTTACAAATAGTCTCAGAAAATAATGTTGAAAAAACTATATTTTTTTAAAAAACACTGTTGGTAAAGTTTTTTTTCCTATTATTTAACAAACCATATTAAAAAATTTAAAAATCCAACACTGGGCTTCAACTATCCGTGTGATAAAATCAAAATTTTATTTATATCTTCATTAAGTAAATCAATGGCGAAATAAGCTATATTTTCGAGAGCGCAGAAGTGATGAAACATGTGCTGAGACTGACACGAATGGTTTATAACCAAGAAAACTGTACTTTTATAGTTACACACACTTAATTTTTCAATTATTCAAGCTTTTTTCTCACAATTATATAAGAAATTGATGAAAAAGGTTTTTTTTGTGATAGCACCCTTAAGCTATAGGTTTACTATAGTTAGGGCATTGACAAATAAGCGGCCGGCACTGACAAATGAGTGGCTTGCACTGCCCCCCAAAATATTTAATGTAGGCCAAAAAAAAAACTAACTTTATTTGAATCAGAATTATATACAAGATTTTCTGTTTCCAGGTATGGTTTCGTGATAGCTGTTACTGCAATAGACAGTATAGGTGCTGGTCTGATCCAGCCGGGACAGGGGTTTGTGGTGTACCCTGTCAAGTACAAGGCTATTGTGTTCCGCCCGTTCAAGGGAGAGGTTCTTGATGCTATTGTCACTCAAGTTAATAAGGTTAGTAATGCATATAACCAACTTCCTATTGTTACTGTTACTTCTGTAGGTTTTAATAAAGTAAATTAAGTTTATTTTATTTTTATGTAATAGCTTTAATCTAACAGACATATTTCTATTCTTCAGGTTGGAATGTTCGCACAAATTGGCCCATTGAGTTGTTTTATTTCCCATCATGTAAGTGTTTGATATAAAGTTATGTAAGGACTGGTGCAGATTTGGCGAAGTGCAACCCTGAGCCCAGCACCCTAAACAATAATCAATATTGCCCTTCTTAAAAAAAGTTGAAAATAAATAACCTGAGAGGTGCACCCCGTTTTCATGCACCTGTGCCTCACCAAATCTGCGCCAGCCCTTAGGAACTATTCTTGCTGCTATTAAGAGATTGAAAAAGGCTTAGAACCACGAATCTTGAAAATGTTAACTCCTTATGGCAACATGTTTCACCTTTTTTTTTTTTTTTGCCGAGGTGGAAAATCCTCATGGATCAGAGAAAATCCTCATCTGTCAGACTCTTACTGACTAAAAACCACCCCGGTGTTTCCTTCCCACACTTGCACCGGGGATCTTGGGAGCTAGTATTACTTCCGTGATCCCCGGGTAGTGCCGGCCCGCCTCTGCGGGCCACCTCAAGTCTGCGGGGGAGGGGGGGGTGGTGAGGTGTTAGACCTCCCCCGCGTCGTCTGAAAGGGGCGCGCGTGAACGCTACGCGCCGCCACCTCGGGTCCAATGTGTTAGGGGGGCCGGAAGAGGGCATTACCTGCCCTCTGCCGACGCCCGGTGCGCCTGCTGCGGGCCGGGTGAGCGGACGAGATCTCCCGCTCCCTTTCCGCAGCCTCCTTCTGCGACACGACTGTTTCGCAGAAGGACACCACCGCGTCCCAGGACTCTTCGCTGCCGGCCATCGACTCGACCACGGCCGGCAGCGACAGGTCACTGCCTACTCCTGAGAACATGTTTCACCTAAGACAACATCAATCATTAATTTTGCGCGTTAATCGCTTATAATAAGATACGGGTTAAAGTGGCTCCCAGACAGACGCGGTCTGCGGTGGCCGCCAGTTGTAATCATGAAGCGGCCTCCGAGCGGCTGGCCGCGGCCGTATCCCTCGCGAGCGCGAGCACGGCCTAGGGGCGGCCACAGCGCGGTCAAGGGCGGGTCGCTAGTATTGTAGTAGGATATAATACGACCGTAGGATTACAAAATATGTCGAATCTGTAACTGCCCTAATATCTAATTAGCGTTGCCAGACGTCCCGATTTTTAGCCCAAAATTAAATGTGTAATTGACAGACTAAGTTTCGGTTTTCGGGGATAGAAAAATAAATAAGTAAGTAGGTATTACTTGTTTATAACATATTCGTCTGAAGATTTTTTTTTTTTACTCAAAAGGTTTCAAAATCCCGTTGTCCCCGAAAAAAATCTGGCAACGCTGTATCAAATCCATTTGTCTGAAACAGCGTCAAGGTCATTCCTACATAATAAAGGTTTAAACTTTTCATGAAGGTTCTCTTTCTGTAATGATCATTCAACACAATTAAGTTCTATATTTCAGTCCATCCCAGCTGATATGGAGTTCTGTCCAAACGTGAACCCTCCCTGTTACAAGAGTAAACAGGAAGACAACGTCATACAAGAAGAGGATGTTATCCGGCTCAAGATAGTCGGCACCAGGGTTGACGCCACGGGCATTGTGAGTATATAGTATTATACACAGGGTCAAATTTAATTAGCTAGCGAAACTCCGCAGACATGATGGATATCGATATCTAAACACGATAAAACAAAGAAAAACAAGATTTGATGTTTTTTTTCTGGGTTCAATGACCACTGGTAGTGTAGTTACTTGAAGTAGCTGACAAAATCTGTATTTTTTGTTCTATCGTTTAAGATATCGATACCCACCACGTCTGTGAAGTTTACACAGAAAAAAAAACCTAATTTTGAAACTGATATTTCAAGTACTTAACTATAGTCGTTAACCCCAAAAAAACAACAGTTACCCATAACGTCTGTTGAGTTTCGCTAACTAATTAAATTTGACCCTGTATAGTTAATACACTAAATTAAAAAACTTCCAAAAAAAAAAACACTACAAAGAAAAAATAACCTTAATTTAGGAAGTCTAAATAATAAATCTAATGTGTTTGGATCTATTTTAGTTTTTTGCCAGACTTCCGAAAATAAAGTTATTTTTCACTTTGTAGTGTTTTTATTGGAAGTCCTGTTGTTTTTTTGTTTTTGTAAAAAGTTTTTATTTTTCCCTTTTTGTGGGACAGTTTGCAATTTATCTAAGTTACAATAGCCTAATCTAAACTTCTCATCATCTTTTACAAAATATTGCTTTTCCCGATGCAGGGGCGTTAATAGTTGCGGAGTTCTAATGGTAAGAACCAGGAGAACTGGAACTGATGGTGACTTCACCATATGCATTGTGACGAGCATAAATTGCATAGCAACCATAATAAAGTGTCTAATCGAATCGCCACAGTGAAATACTTATTAATAAGTAGTTCCGGTGGCCATCTGTGGTCTTCATCATCAGTTCCACTTCACCAAATGGTGCTTTCTGAGTGCAAATGCATGAGTTACTATAAAAAATACTGAAATCGATATAGGTGTGCATATAAAAATTGATGATAGCCCTCGATTTCCATGGGATCTCCTCATCAGATTCTGACTTGGTGACAATGGCACTACCTCGGGAGCATACCCTTTCCAACAAAAAATAATTTTCAAAATGGGTCCACAGTTGACGGAGCAATCGGTGAACTAACATAAAAAAAACAAACATGTACAGCCGAACATATAACCTCCTCCTTTTTGGAAGTTGGTTAAAAAAATAAAATAAAATAAGTTTATTTCAAGGAACAAGACTTATATAAACAGATACATAAAAGGATTCAGACAGGATAACAAGTTAGGGATGGAAGATGTGGCAAAAAGTATCGATATATATCGTATCGATATTTAAAAAAATATATTGATATCGATTTCAAAATGTCGAAAATAAAATATCGATATATCGGTGAAATTTTCTAAAAAGTATTATGAACTTTATGAAATTGTATTCTGTTTGTCTGTTATTCATAGAAATTCCAAACTAGAAACATCATTTCTGATGTAAAATCTTAAACTAATAAAACATAGATAAATATAAATTTACTTTTTTACGGCTATGAATTCTAGCGGTTTTAGTCAGTGGGGACAACGGTGTTGCTATTGGAAATATATCGTATTTGATACGTTTTCGATACTTGATATTTTATATCGATATATCGAAATAATAGATATCGCCGAAAAATATCGATATATCATATCGATACATCGATATTTTTTCTACGAGCCTATAACTAGTACAGACAAAAACGAACACTCACAAGGTAACAATAATGTCTGCTGCAGCATTGCCGGATATAAGGGCAATCCAGTCTGTTGGCGATCATCGCCAGGATATAGTTTTTGTCCTCCCAATTAATTCTTCATATTAATTATACAAGATTTTTTTTAATCTAAAGGTTCAAAATACGTGCTTTGAAGTGGAGATGTGGACACCAGCCCGTATTACCTAATCTAAAGGCACGCCCACAGCGGGAGCATTCGCCTGTAATGTAACAACCCAAGATTCCACTGTAACAGCTAGGGTTTTGCAAGTAGACTGCGCAGTTAGTGTAGTCATTTGAAATATCAGTTTAAAAAATTAGGTATTTTTGGGTAAACTTCACAGACGTGATTGCTATCGATACCTAAAAACATGATAAAACAATAGAAAACAGATTTTGGCAACTCTTACTTCAAGTAAAAACACTCCCGGCTATCGCTGACCCCAAAAAATACTTCAAATCTTTTTATTTTAAGCGCAGGCCACACCGCCAGCTAGCGGGCTAGCGGGCTAGGCGGGCTAGAACATCGTTTCACCTCTTTACATGGTTAGCCGGTAGCTCGCGGTGTGAACCGAAGTATGTAAAGAGGTGAAACGATGTTCGCCCGCCTAGCCCGCCCGCCCGCTTAGCTGGCGGTGTGGCCTGCGCTTTATCGTGTTGAGATATCGATACCCGTGGACCGAAGAGCTCGTGGCTAAGTAATAACATCCGCACGGGTCGATCCATCAGTTTAAGCTACGCTTGCCGGGGTTCGTCCGTGGATGGGTGACCATCTTTACATACCGAGACTCCTCCGTGGCTCGGAAAGCATGTTAAGCTGTTGGTCCCGGCTGTCATTCGTGGATCTTTGACAGTCGTTACGGGTCGTCAGACTCCCGTCTAACAAGTCTTACCAAGGGGTATCATATTACCCAGTTACTGGGTTGTGGAGGTCAGATAGGTAGTCAGTCCATGTAAAATACTGGTATTCAGCTGCATCCGGTTAGACTGGATACCTACCCCAACATATTTGGGAAAAGGCCAGGCAGATTGATAGAAGTCGCGATAGGCAAGAACACGGCTAGGTCGTGGGACATTACTTGGGAATGCTCCCGGTGAGGGGGCGTTTTTTATGCAACTGTAGAATCTTCTTGGGAGTGGGTAGGCAAAACGCAATAGTTCAGAAATGGCGCTATTCTAAGGCATATTTATTTTGTTCTTTTTTTACCGATTTCGAAAAGAAGGTTCAGTATTCAACTAGTTTGTATGTCTGCGATTTTCTCGTGTGACTGACACTGGCATGGCCACCATCAGGGATTTTAATTTTGATAACAAAAAAAAAATTGTCGCCAAATATCAGAATTTGTCGGTCCCTGGTTCAAAAGTTTTATAGTTGACCGATCTGGGGAACATCTCCCCAGCTTGGCCCAATTTGAATCTCTAAAGTTAGGACACCTATCGAAGATCTGTTTGCGTTGTTGTGTAATTGACATGAGTAATTGAGTTTGTTTCAAATGTTTTATTTGTATTTTTTTTTCTTTACAGTTCGCCATTGGAACATTGATGGACGATTACCTAGGATTAGTGACACAGTGATTTTTATAAATATTGTAATAAGTGTAAAATAAAACCAGAAAAACCACTTTGTAATAATTTATTTGGCATTCAAATAATAGAGTAAAATTCCATACACAATGTAACAAAAATGATAAAATATTTGGACACCTTCAGTCTATTTGGGCAGTATGAGTGGTGATTCGCAATGAAACACGTGGTGAGTGTGTTGTCGACGTTTCACTGACATTATCCTATATTAAATTAACTTACTTATATGAGAAACATTTAATTATTTTGAAATATTGTCTATAGATTAGTGCTCAATGTTAGTAATATAACCACTCGTGGTTGTGACAGAACTCAGAGCAACTTGCCATTTTCTCAGAAAACCCCTTTTGTTATTAGTAAACTTCTATAATTCCGGCTAAAATATTACAATATTTGCTTAGATGTTATTGGTTTCGGGAAAATCCAAAAGCGGCAGTCCTGTATCAATCACGTGCGTTAAAATAGATAAATTGTGTTGTAAATACATCCAAGTGTTAGTTAATTAGTTTAAATAATTCACTAATAATAAGCCAAAGCCGAAATATACCGAATGCCAAATGTTCCAATAATTTAATATAATTTCAGCCTATGATATTACGAGAATTTCACGTCAATAAGTATGCTATGTCTATAGTTATTTACAAATGTCTAATTGGAATCTATAAAAGATAAATTAATATATCCAAAGGGACGAATCGTAGTCTTTGGTTCACCAATTATATACAAGTTATCAAAATACATAATTAAAAATAAATAGAACCTAACCAAATATTGCTCGTAAATCAAAATATGGCATCTAAATAAATAATACTCAATATGAGATCAGAAACACAAGAAACTCCTGGATATCCAAGTACCAAAGAGTCCAAAATATCCTCTTAGCATATCCTCATATACAGCGGGCCGCTTTAATGGCGACATTAATTGAATACACATAGACGGTTTCGCTATAAATTTTAAAATAAATAGCGTTTCTTTGATATTATGCCGATCGTACAAAGCGCCCTGCGACGTTGCCAGCGCGCGCAGTGAGGCGTTGCCGCTCAGAGTAGAACGTAAGCCAGCTAGTAAGTAGCGCCATCAAAAGATTTTATTTTTTGAATTTTCGAATTATTTTATCTTATCATTTTTATGGTTACTGGCCACTAGACCAACCCGCGTTTTAAATTAATGTCGCCATTGTGGCGGCACGTTGTATAAGAACGAGGTTTAGTAGACATTATCAATATTATGCGACATGTCCATTTATAACAAAGAGGGATATCATTTCTCAATCCAATTTAATTCACCACGATTCTGCTCCTTTGTAAATAACTTCCACGATCCTATTGCACAGTACAAGAACGGATACAAAGGGGCTAAAAGGATGTCGATGAACTATTTAACCTACTGTACAGTTTGATTGACACAGTTCATCGACATCCTTATTTATATTCATACGCTGTAGCGCCAGACAACTGACACTTTCTATAAAGGAACAGAATACGCAGCGTCTAATAACCTAGTGTTACTAAAACAAACTTACTTACATTCCAATTAGCTCTACTATACCAAATATATTTTTTATTATAATAAAATATTGAGACATAACATTGTGCAATATAGTGTAATAATATGCATGATAGAAGTTATACTTTGAAACAATCAGTCATTATTTTGCAGTCACAATAAATTTGCACAAATCGCTCACTGAATTTAATATGCTTAATAATGTATGCTGATAGCCAATAACACAGCGTAACTCATTATTTTAATTGATAAATACAATTTATAGAGATGCACGGGCTATTTTCAGCATAATTATGTCAGCTTTACACAAGGCACAAAACAAGAGTTTGGGATGAATATGCATTACAGGCAGACTACAAGGTATATAATTTTACATATAATTGGGGTCTACTGGGACGATATTTGGAGCGAATACACTAAAATAGGATACACAGTAGGAATCTGAAATGTTAGCAGAGATAATAGTGGGAGTACAGTCAAGAGGAGCAAGAATACTTACTAAAGTCACGGAAGCCTAGACACACTTCACTATACACGATTCTGTCTGATAGGTACCTATCTCACAAGCTTCAAACGGAACTATACATACAATAACAACTAACTCGCGTCTCTTTACACCCTTATTGTATTCTTACTCCTGCAGTTAATTGTACATACGGCTACGCATCATTCAGTTTAAGCTGATCTCGCATTGTGTAGGATTTCAGTACAATGACAGGTCAGCGTATACTGGAAATGTATAGCTTGATGTGTAGCCGTGTGTACCACCCACATAGTCACTATTACATAAAGTGCGTTCAATATAACTTGACGCGTGACGCAATTGGTAGCACTGAATTTTGCATTCTTCGTTTCAATACTAATAGAGTTCAAAATGGCGACTGTTAGCACAGAACTACCAATCAAATGACTGCAAAATTCAGTGCTACCAATCGAATCACGCGTCAAGTTATAGTGAACGCACTATACTGTGCGTAACATTGAATTTTGCAGACTACTAATATAGTTCTGTTCTTCAGTTGCAACTCTATTAAAACGAACAAAAGTCAGTGTTACCAATTGCGTCACGCGTCAAGTTACAGTGAACGCTTTGAAGTATTTTTCTACAACAAAGAACTGTCTGACTTACCTACTTGACGTACAACTTGTCAACTTGACAACAACTTGTTATCAATGTCATACTAGAGTATCATAATACAATGATTTTCAGTGGGTTGGCTTAGCCGCTTGTATCGACATTTTATATAGTTCAGAGTTCACATCAAACACATTTTAGTCCAAAAATGTCAATACAATAAGATCTTCCAAAGACTAAAGGGGAATAAGATTCATTACTATCTACCAGATAAATCTTAACATCAACGGTCAATACATCTAACTGCAACATTTAGTCTAACACTTTAACAGTAATAATACTGGCATAATTTTATTTTGAGGAATTCAATAGATTGGAATATAACAACTATTACACGATAGTGGGTAAAATTGTTTTATTTATTGACTATGAAGGTATGTGGATTAATTTTATTTTTGCTTCCCCGTCTTTCTGGCAACTTAATTCGTCCATTCTGTCACTCAAAACCGAACACCACTTGATCAGACCTGTTGCTGTGAAGTAAATGCTTATCTTTCACAATGATAACAAGGGAAACAGCATTTTGTTGCATGAAATTATAGATTAGAATTATACATTTTCGGGGTGCTGATTTTAGATCTGAAGTCAGATTTATTGTATCAGCTTTAGTTTTTGAGATGTAAAAAAAAAGTGATTTTCAAGAAATAAAATATTAGAAAACCAACCACTACTTATTAAAAAAAAATCTTTTTATGAACTCCGACACATTTAGTCTACTACAGTTTTTTTTATGTATATTCACAACAGATGTTTCAGAAATAGTTGGGATCGTTTTGGCACATATTTCTTGACGTGGACATTGTAAAAAAAAAAAGACTTAAAAAAAAACAGCCTGGTTTTATGAAAGGTAATTGTCACATCATCGCAATAATATTATAAAGGCGAAAGTTTGTGAGTGTGTGTGTTTGATACTTCTTCACGTTCAAACGGCTGGACCAATTTTGATAAAATTTTGTATGGAGGTAGCTGACACCCCGGATTAACATATAGGCGTTTTTTTATCTCGAAATTCCCACGGGTTCGAGACTTACGCGGGTGAAACCACAGGGCGCAGCTAGTAACTAGTATAAAAATATGCCCAATAGCTGTATCTAAATCTAGAGCTGTTAGAGAAAAATTGAGGGTAGATTAGAAATCAGCGACCTTGAATTAGTAATATTCCATGCAACAAAAAGTCTAATTTTGTTCCCTTGTGTAATTGTAATAAAACTTAAAAGTGCAAAGAGTGCGCAGCCCGCGTCGTACCGCGCTTGGGACACTTGAGCTAATGCCGTCCCCGCATTTAGATCCATTTACTTGTCACCATCAAACTTTCACTTCTGTGACTGGCATTCCTTCCCTTGTTCCACCCGCGAGAGTATTTACTCCAAAGAGACAATATCATCCCTAATTGACTACTTGTTTAACGTATCCTTGGAGTGGATTCAACTACACAAAAATCACGTGATTTTTATTCAGACCTAACTAAAAAAAAACCTGAGTGGAAGACTCGGAATTATAAGCTAGTTTACTCGTCTCAAACTTTATATTGGTCATCAAATATTTTAAGTTCACATTGCTGAATCGATTGAATCTTTTTTGAAATTCGAGACAAGTTTCTACGTGTTTTAAAATCGAGGTTTAGTTTAAATCACGTCGTATGTGTAGTGTGGATCGCGAGTGGAACATTCCTGCGTGTGTGCCGTGGTGAGCCGTCGAGCTACTCAACGCCTGACGTGGAAGCACTGGCACTAGGCGGCCGGGTGTCACGACGCGGGCGGCGCCGGCCCGGCCGCCGGCACCGCGGGCGACACGGGCCCGCGCACCGCCTCGATGTAGTCCTTGATCAGCGTCGCGATCTGGTACGCCTGAGGGAAGGACACAACCTTTTAAATTTATGTAACATTCTCATTTTATCATATTTACACCATCGTACTTTTCTACAAGCTGAAGAACTCCACTTTTAAGTAAGGTGTAACAACTTGCTGGTGTAAATTCCTCAGACAGTAGGCAAAATGGCACTGGATTACTCTAGGACTGTGTTCATTTTATTTGAAAGGTACACCAACAGCCTATTCACTAGAACATTAACATAATAAAAAATAACATATGCATTGAGTTATGGGGAATAAGTCACTTACAGGCGTACACAACACACATAAAAAATAGCTTCTTAAATATACGTTTTAACAAGCTTTTTACTTGTAGTGAGGATAGAAAAATTAATTAGAAATAAAGAACAAAATATTAAGTAAAAACAAAATCAGAATCGAAATTATTATTAGGCTCAAAAAAAAACATAAGGATTTAATTTAAAAAAATAAACAGTAATATTCAAATTCAAAAATCAAAACGGTAGAACGTGATAACGAGTGCAATAAGATAATATTCAAAAATTGTTAAAGTGGCAGACATAAAAGTGGCAAAAACCAAAAAATGATATAGTAAAAAATAAAAAGTAGGTTAAGAAATTATGCTTGTGATTCGCCGTTTCCATTAGGCTAGCTTGTATTCTACACCCAAGAACTTACTCCCTGGCCACATTGTCTGGCCTGGTCGGGTCCTGGTCTGGTGGTGGTGGTGGGTTGGTCTACATACCTGATCAGTAGAGAGCACGAGTTTGGCGTGCTTGCGGTCTGCTCTCGTCACGAGCAGTAGCGCTCGCGGAGCGGGCGACACGGCCAGCAGTTGGTCGTGGTCGTGCGACACTAGCGCCGCGCGGGTGCCGCGTCGCAGCAGGGTCAGACCTCGCGCGTCCACTGCCAGCCACAGAGCGCGTGGCCAGTTCGATGTGAACGATTGCTGTGATACAAACAAAATTATATTTTAAAGAGGTCTTAGATCTTGGTTGTTGATCTTCGGAAATACTGTTTCGAAAACAAAGACTTATATGGTAGTTTTTATGTTAGAAAAATGCTCGGTTCATGGAGAATCTCCATGCGAGTGGAATCGCAGGGTGTAGCTAATGCGATAAGTCCCCTCTTTGAGGAGTGGCTGGAGAGGAGCCACGGCGTCCTCACCTTCCGCCTGACGCAGGTCCTCACCGGACATGGATGTTTCGGGAGGTTCCTGTTTAGGATTAAGCGGGAGGAAACGCCCGGGTGTCACCACTGTGTGGATCGCCCGGAGGACACGGTGGAGCATACGGTGGAGGTCTGCCCAGCTTGGGCGGAGCACCGCCGTGTCCTCACGGAGGCGATCGGCGGCGGCGATCTCTCGCGTCCGGCCCTGGTTCAGGCCATGGTTCGGAGCGAGAGTGCATGGGAGGCCGTCACCTCCTTCTGCGAAGCAGTTATGCTAGCGAAGGAGGAGGCGGAACGCGTGAGGGTGAGACAAGGTTCGCGCCATCGCGCCCCTAGTCGCCGCAGGAGACGCCCCGGGCGTCGGGAGTCGCAAGCCGATTTCCGGCCACCGTAGGCGCGGGCCTGCGGACGGTGAGCGATGGGTAGCTCGCCGTCCGATTAGGAACGGGGTCCGTTAGGACCAATGCCTGGTAGCTAATGATAATCTATTCATATTATAAATTAAAGCCTCTTTTCGTGTGTCTGTCTATGACCGCGTTTTTCTTCTGAACTACACGGATTTTGATGCAGTTTTCCCCATCATTTAGACAATTTATTCCGGAAAGTAATAAATTAATATTAAAGTACGTAATAAGAAAACAAAAATGATTTGAATATTTCCTTCAAACTGACGTGGGGATGCAGCGAGATGTGGGTCGCAGTGGACAAAGGCCTCGCCCTCTCTCATTGGCAAAAGAACTGGCGCACACCTGCAGTATAACTTGATACTTATGATCGAAAGGAAGTATGGCAAGGCAATGAGCTTCGCGGACGCTTATTCCGGGTCCTCCATGGGGTTGATGTAGACTTTTTCGAGTCTGTATCCTGGCTGCATTTTAGTGACGGCTTCGGGGAAACCGAAGGTTTTGTCTGTGCGATTATGGATGAAGATTTCATGGCAAATAATTATCGGAAATACATTGTCAGGGACGGTACGGTTGACATCTGTCGGGCATGCCACCGTCCCGGTGAACCAATCCGATATAATGTTTCTGGTTGTTCTCGTCTTGCTAACGGCGATTACTTTCACAGACAATCCAGTGGCTAGAATTACCACCAGCAATTTGCCCTGCAGTACAACCTTGTGGGTTTTGAAGTATCATACAACAGGTATGTGCCCGATCTAGTTCTCGAGAATGGTCACGCCACATTGTACTGGGATCGATCTATCATCACTGACAAAACTATTGTAGGCAGTAAGTCTGATATTGTGGAGATAGATCGACGAGAGCGCCGAGCAATGATTGTTGATATCGCTGTCCCTCACGACGAGAATCTCGTGAATGCTGAGATAGATTAAAAAATCTTGACTTAGCATATGATGTTGTCGAAATGTGGGATGTGGACACTGCAATCATTGTACCGATAATCGTTACGATTAATGGCATTGTGGCGGCATCAACATCGCCACATGCGAACTACGCGTCACACTGACGTCACGCAAAATCCTGCATCGCGCAAGCAGAATTTACCGCGCAACTAGCAATTCACCGTTCTGACATCAATCGTCGGGCAGTTGCCCACCAGACACAATAGCCGTCTGGTCGGAGAATCCTCCCTTTTCTTTAGACGATGAGTGAGCTTTACATCTTGTGCCTCATGCCTATATAGCTTAATAGCGGAGTTTCGACCAATACTTTAGGAGGTTCTCATTGCGCGGTGCGGCTGGGTTAAAGGCTTGATTCAGAAAGCAGTACTGCTGGTCACGGTAAGCATAGTTACGAGGTTCCTATCTCTTAGGAGTTCTGATCAATGGTAGCTTGGATCCTGTTCCTGATGTTGATAGACCACTATTTTTAATATTTAAAAATGTTTTTTTTTGTATATTGAAAAATGTATTCTCCATCCAGTCAAGCCCCCACCTGCACCGATAAGGTGCCGAGAACAATAGACTAATTAGCAGTAGGTATTTGAGCTTTTATTATGTACGTGTAGCAAATGAAAAAAAAAAATTACAAATCTTAAAAACCGAGGGTCGCAGACTCACCATGACATCAAAGATGGTGGCCCTGGTGAGCGGCCAGGAGGAGGCCAGCGTGAGCGCGCGCTGCATGGCGGCGGCGGGCGGCGTGCCGCGCAGCGCCAGGTGGTGCAGGCGCACGGCGGGCGCCGGCAGCGCGGGCAGCGCCAGGCGCGCCGGCAGCACGGCCTGCGCCGCCGCCGCGCACTCCTCGCCGCCGCCCGCGCACTCGCCCTTCACCACCTGCGCGTGCAGCGCCGCCAGCATCACCTGGACACAACGATTACTCAAATATAAACAGAGCCAATCTTTTTTCAACCGTCAAACTTAAAGTACATACTTTATATCTCACCACCTGTTCTAGCAATTATTGCTTGAATAACATTGTGTTATAAAATTAATTAAAATCTATAAACCGTGGCATTTTAATCATCTTAGAACATCTTAGAAAAATAAAATAAATATGTATAAACATTTGAATAATTAAAAAAAAAAAAAAAAAGATATAAACAAATGGATCAACATTTGTTTCCACTATTAATAAAATAAGGCGCCATCTCCATTTGCGGAAAAATCGAGGTGATAGTCTCGCTCGCCGTGCTATCAAATTCTCACCGCGATGATATCGCCAAGTGATGATTGGTCCATACAGTTTCTATACTCTCGCCCGTGTACGTCGCCGCGACACTCGCGCATGCAGGTGGCGCCTAAGACTGCAAAATAACGCCAATACTCACAGCCTCATCGGTTTCTATGGGCAGTCGGTCGTGTCGCACGGAATGCAGAACTTGGTAGTACAACAGCTCCATCTCGGCCGCGCATGACGTCTGTAGCGGACGCTCGCCCAAGAATAGGCGCTTCTTGAATACCAGCCTAACAAAAAAATGTCGTTTAGAAATATGCTTTATTTATAGCTTTTGAAATTGGAGTCCTTTACATTTGTTGAGGTGAATGACCCAGGTGCGGGTGCCATCTTCTTGTTTTTCAGATGCAAATCTAAGGCAAAAATGTTTTAATCCATCATCATGAATGTTTTAGTAATCATGTGTTTGATGAAACTTAGTTGCTTTGGCATAAAACTGAAATTGGTTGGACAAAAACCCAGAACTCAAATATTCTGTTTACAGGCACTTGAACTATCAAGGAATCTGTCAGTCAGAAAGAAGCAAGCTAGTTGCCCGTTCCAAACCAAAGGTTCCCATGGAGAAGACCGAGCATGATTCCATGGACACTCAAAAATCACAAATATCATATATATAATATTACATTGTTCTGAAAAATTAAAAAAAATTGTCCCAAGAAGTACTTACAAGTTCAAATAATTTATTTTCTCTTCACACACAATGACATCAATATTATTTAAAACAAGCTTAAAAAAAGTATGCGACACAATTTTTTTTTTCTTTTTCAGTTTGGCTTCGCACGGTTTGTGCATTTAGCCAGTGTCATGTAAAATTAGGTAGCAAGTACAAAGTTATTTAAATAATTATGAAATGAAGTCCACTCAATGCATGATAAAGATGATTGATGATATCCCGCCCCACTCCCCTTGAGTTTAAGTAAAGACGCGGCACTTTACTGAAACCTCGCGCGGACTTCTTGAGAGAACTTAAAGTGATGTTGCACTGTTTTGTTTCATTTGCCTACATTAATGCAGGTTCACGAACACTTAATGGTTAATAATCCACCACTATTACACATTAATATTCGGCTAAACACAAATTTTAGAAAATAAAACAAAACTGCTAACATGACGCTTCACTTTCCCGCCAAGAAGTCTCGAGACTAATTTGTGATAGACTGGTATCTGCACTAGGAATACCCGTATAGAAGACCACCAGGGTCCCACCTAACAATAATAAATAAATAATAATAAATTTTATTCAAAAATAAAAAAAAGGTTATAGTTTAAATTTTTCGTTTTGTTTTACCTGACGGTATGTAAACAATTACTAAATTAAATGAGTAAAATGTAAAGGAAACAAAGTTCGTACCTGCAAGCGGCGGCAGTGGCGCCGGCCTTCTCCCAGCGCGCGAGTACGTCGCCCACTCGCTCGCTGCCCGCCAGCGCTCGCTCGCCCGCGCCCGCTGGCGTCGAGTTCGCGCACACCTCGTATAACGCGTAACCTGTGCACATGCAACGAGATCAAAATTATAGAAAAATTCGAATTAAAACCAAATAAGTTTGGAATTCTAATATTCTGTCGGTATCAACAATTATTTACCTGCCTCTGCCTCGTCGACAATAGAGAAGACAGTTGACAGACAGAAAGAAAGAAAAATATTTTATTTGGGTCACACGCACAGGAAATACAATCAATAAAAAAAGTACATTAAAAACAATCCTTAAGTCATCAGTGGGTAACAGGCGCATGAAGTAGAATAGAATATTAAGGTGGTTACAAAAATATTAAAGAATCCTTGGTGTCTACTCCGAAGATAAATCCGAAGTATTTGCCATTCGGCCGTTTCCTGACTACGGCGAAAGAAAGAAAAAAAAAACGACGGTCAAAGAGATAAGTCAAAGTAAAAAACGTGACTTCGGGTAAGGATTCAGAGTCAAATAAGGAAACTTTGGAAGTCAAGAAACGGCCGAATATTCGGCCGATACTTTGGAATATCGCTTCGGAGTAGGCCCCCTGGTTGTTGTGTGTAGTTAACGGTATTATTGATTTGGGGTATTAATAATCAAAGCCCTTTGCTTACTTCGTATGCATGCATGGTAAGACAAGCCTTGTTAATTTCCACTGACCTGTCGCAGCATCACTAAGTCCAATCTTCTCCCTCAACATGGCGACGAGATGGTCTGCAGTGGCAGCCGGCCCGAACACCAAGCCATGCTGCTTGCCGTCCAACAGCAACACTCGCACATGCATGGGTCGCCGCGCCGCCGCGCATAACACCTCCTCTTTAGAGGGGGCGGCTAAGCGACGGGGCACTTGGGCTATGCTTAGAGCGACCTGGAACGAAACGTAAGTCAATGGTAAATGAGAAGATTTTGATGTTCAGATTACATGTAATGATCATGCCTGTAATCCCTGAAGGGTTAGGCAGAGGTGTACCTATAGTACACCCACAATTCGCCAGCTATGTTTAGGTCCCTTGTAACAAGGGGGGCAAGCTATCAACTGGGCACAAACCTAGACTCCGGGCTGCTGAGAAATTCCTGATGCAAAAACCCAATAACCCTTTGCCCGACTTGGGAATCGAACCCAGGACATACCCCTTGCGACCCCGAGTCCGTGAAAAGTTAAGTGGTAGAGATTAACTACGATAATATGGCCCGCCCCTCCAAAATTCAAAACGTTTGAAAGTATTTGCACGCATGTGTGCGTAATGTGTCGGTCGTCAAACACGGATTTGTTGCTCGACTAGTGGCGTCATTGATCGCTCATTATTACTAGTATGGCGCTGCACTGACGTACTCTATGAAAACAACACGTGTGTTGTCTTGCGCGATCGGCTAGTTATGATTAGTTGACCAACAAATCTGGTAATAAGTGAGATATTACTCGTACTAGTACTTACAACTACATACAAACTCTTTCGTAAGGATGTGACTACTTACATTGAGACAGTAATTTGGAGGGGCGAGCCATGTTATCGTAGTTTATCTCTACACATGTGTACCAAGGGTATCTGACGCTGATTATGATGTCCACTGATTTGATTCGGATTTAATTATTGCTCTCTTTTCCGCAGATAAAATTAAAATGTAATCAGATATCGTATCAAATGAGATAAATTAAGACTGCGGTACAAGTTTAGACGCTAAGTTAGAATAGGCCGCCTCAAGAAAGACTTTTCTCTGCCTGTTAGGTAAAAAGCTAGCAACACTGCTATTAAAATTTAGTCTGTGCGCAACAGAAAATACTAACGTTTTGATAAATTTAATAAATTTAGTTTTGGAAAGTGTTAATTTTTTTGTTATAATATGGTGGAGGTGGTCTTACCGTCGTACGGACGCGTCCGTCAGACGAAGTGATAATATTTACAGAAGGGGTGGTGGGCACTGTGTGCAGCATTGTAAGCTGGTTGATGTAAAGGATGATATGGAGGCCAATGGGCTATCTGTTGAGCAATTATTAAGGTCAAGCAAAGCGGTGGTTAGGCTAAAAGTCTGACCATTTTCGGGCAGATTTAAGGTGCCTGCGAGGCACCTCATTAATAATTGTTTCGCGTTCAAAAACCGTAGTTTCCTTTTTGGCTGCGATCCGATTCAAAATTTTAAGCTTGTATTTTGCTATTTTTAGGAATAAATAATAATAATAAAAAAATCTTTTGATTATTTCAGCTTAGATGGTGGTTTACATAATTACATTTTTATATAGAAACTTACTTCGGACTAAATCATGTTTGGCATGCCAGGTGCAACTGTCTTTGCGATCCTTGGTTCTTGACCTTTTCTCATTTTAAAAAGTTACACAAGCTTGTATTTACTTATTTTTACTTTAATTAAAAGCAACAACAATAACGACACAGTTTATATATAAACATACACATGAAATAAAAATCATTAGCTTCATACCTGTTCCGCCCGTCGTGCGAACTTGCCCTCCTCTCCTGCATGTAGTGCAGTGCCGCGGTAACGTAGATGCGCTAGCAGTAAGCGCCGCAGCGGCTTGGCGGGCGGCAGTGCCGCGCCCACGGCCGCGCACAGCAGGGCCCAGTGACGCGCTGATACGCGGGAAGACGGCTCTGGGTGGTCCGTCGTCTGGATGAGACGAAATTAAATTAATTAAAGTAGGTCATTAAAAGGCACTTTAAAACGTCAAAATTTACAAGGAAATAGATTTTATTATAGTTGCACCGGCAAACACAACAAAAGCTAGTTTCTTATGGAGAAGAATGGGCAAGAAATATAGGCATAGTTACTATTTTAAAATGTTTTAATTTATTTTGACATCAAATATTAGTCTCGGAATTTTTCCTGATTTCTAGGGCTTTCATTAAAGCATCTCAGACATGACCATGCGCTTCCAAGCCAGTCGTCATAATATCAAGATGCATAGGTATAGCGCATAAGGTTATTTTGGCGCGTGGCCAAAATCAGAACTAACGCCGCCATCTTGTTTTTTCAATCAATTTCGCCAAAAGATCCTTGTAGTACTGTAAAAAGTACAATCGTACAGTCACGAGCACCAGTATGTATACACTCAGCAACTTTTAAAGTGATTTCCTCCAATTATATTGATTGAAATTTTATTTTACTACGAACATAGTATTTTGGAACCCAAACTATTATGAAATAGATCTTCTTTCTCAAAGTTGAAATCGTTATTCCACGAGAAAATCGGTTTTGAATTCTGCGTTTACATATGTAATTACTGAAAAACATATTAAATATGTATTCATGACTGTACAGTGAGTGACCTGCATACCCCGACCCCTTTTTCCCCTCTTCTTGGCAATGGTCGGGTAATGCAGAGTACTGACCGTACGAGTACCACATACCGCGCGTAAATGCGAACTTTCTTTTTCCGAGTTCTAATAGGATCCATTTAGAAAGGTCTGATAACTACGAAGAATCGTGAACATACGACGTATCATCACGTCGGAAAGCTCACCTGCTTAATAAGCTGCATGTACAGCTCACAAAGCAAGGTATCCTTCTGCAGACATCGCTGTAGTAAAGCCTGCGCCAGCGCCACGCGGTCGTCGCTATCAGCCTCATGCTGTGTCACGTTGTTGTTGGCCAAGTTGGTGGTGCTACCGTCGTGGGTGGCTGTTAGACCCGCGTGGCTCATTATATCCTGCGAACAAGATTATCGGACTTGAAGATAATGTTTCAAAGAAACTAGAACAAACGCTATAAGCTGCGCAAGCGCAAGTGTAAAGTGTCGCCAAAGTAATACAAATTTTACGAAGTCGTAAATCCAATTGGGGTATCACATGGAAAAAATAGTCATGTTCAAAACTAGGGAGTAGTAGGAAGGAGGGAAATAAAACAAATACGCACGGCTTTCATAGAATCGCCTAAATAATATTTTATTAATACGGAAACGGCGGTCCTTCCGCTTCCCGAATACTATTTTAAGCAACAAACACCGTTATTTCGTATTAGGTACAATAAAATTCACTGACAGACAAAACGGCCTAAACCGCTGGGTCTAAGTGCATGAAATTTTGCACAAGCGTTCTTATCTAACGAAGGTGAGGATTATTGAAAATTCAACCTCTAAAGAGGTAAAATAAAAAAAATCGTTGGGAGTTGCAGGCCTATTCCCGGCCACCGTAGGCGCGGTCTTGCGGAAGGTGAGCAATGGATAGCTCGCCGTCTGATAAGGATCAGGCCCGGGTCAACGGCGCGTTGTGTTCCACGCGCGCAAAAAAGAGATGTCAGCACAAACTGACGGGGTCCGGTAGGGCCAATGCCAGCCAGGGTTGCGAGTTTGTCTGAAAGGGGTATCGTGGCCCTAGCACACAGGCAACTGAAGGAACACGGGTGGGTTTTAGTCAGTAAAAGTCTGACACGCCCTACCGCTAATTATACTATTAGGTTGAGGAAATAGTATATTTCATTACAAGTGCGGAAAGGCTGTCATTGCAAAGAGTTCCGACAAATGTCTCAATGTCAATGTGACAGTCGGAACAAGTTGCAATGACGGTTCCGCAGGTGTACTGAACGACTATTTTTAATACAGTTGCGAAAAAATGAAGCAATTTAATAAAATAATAAAAACCCAATAAACTCAACTAACTAATCATTTATTTCTTATAAAAGTTATGGTACACATGTACATTGAAATTGGTACAGTTTTTAAACTAACTGGGGAAGTTTTAGGTTGCATATTTACTGTTTCAGACAAACTATTATTAATTTCGTATGATTGTTCATGTACGAGTATATTTGTCATACAATGGCGTTTGCTAGTTGATGGAATTGGATCTGATGAATTATCATTATCAACGAAGGTAGATGGACGAACGTTCTCTTCAACATGTGAAGGAGACGGACTGGACCTTAAATTAATGGATTGTGTGATTTTTTTCCCAGTTTCTAGTTTGTTGTTTAATGAATCACCAATATAGCTTTCTGCAACTTTGATTTCCAACCTCCTAGTCGCTTTAAGGACGTCAAATTGGCTCCTGAATCTGCCAATAATGTAGCAGAGGTCCTCCTGAAGCTGTGCCCAGTATAATACTCAGCATCCGGCAGACCAACAAACGTAGCCATTTCTTTTGGCATATTACCGAATTTGTTTATCCCGATTGCTTAAGCTGTATACTTCCCTTTCTGGTAATTTTGAAAAAAACGGTCGGTTTTCCTTTTTGGGACCGCTGATTCATATATTTTTGCACTACATACACATACATAAACTCACGCCTTCTTCCCATGGGGGTAGGCAGAAACTATAGAATGCCACCTGCTAAGCTCCTTACATACTCCTTTTGCTCCGCCTACGTTCATACATCTGGTCATACGCCGATTTTTGCACTATTCTAAGAAAAATCTCCTTCAACAACAAAGCTTCTCGGTGTCTTATTTTGTTGTGTTCGGAATCTTGATTAGTAGCATTTTTCCAAGGGCTTCAATATTTTTTATAGTAATATTGGCTAACTCCTCTCTGCGGCAAGCTCCAACAACGCCAAAAATCAGAGCAACCTACAAAAAAAGGGATTATTTTTTTTAATAATGTAGACTGTATTTTGCGATTTCGTAAACTGAATACTAAAGAAAAATATAAGTACTTACATATTAATAAATTACCTTTGTGGCTAAATAACGATCATCGGGAGCTTCGTTCAAAAACCTTTCCACTTCATTGGATGTTAATATTTTCGACTTTTTACTTGTAAAACTGTCTGATTGTCGTTTTAAGAAAGTATTTAATTTAGGGTATTCACTTATATCCACGTTGTTCCTTATTTTCAGCATACTTTTTATCATCGAAAACCTCGACCATAACGTAGACGGTTTAAATTTGCTGAGAGTTCGGAGAAGTATGCCAACATAACATTTTCTAAAAAACTATTTGCTTTTTTCTCTTCTCTCCACGCAATAAATTCGTCGTATGTAGATATGTAACGACTTTTTGACTTTTCCGGTAAAATGTTCTCCGAAGCATTTTGTGCAATTATACTGAGTTCCGGTGGTGTTAATTCAAACAAAATAGGGTCGAAATTACTCATTTTGTGCAACAAACAACTAAACTCGCAAAGAAAAATTCTGGAAAATGGCGCCAACCGTAGAATATAAGCAGTTTTTTTTTCTTCACCCATTTTGGTAGGCAAAGGGAACATCCATACAGCTTAGTCTTCAGTATATTTTTTTTATTGATATGAAAATTTCATCTCATTAAATTTCATTTTCATTTAATGAAAATGAAATTTAATGAGATGAAATGAAAGCTAACCTAACTCATTCAATTAAATCTGATATTGAAATAAATTAGTAGCTTCTTTTTAGAAATATACGTATTTGTATGAATCACAAAAACTGTTTAGTAAAAACTTCATGGTTGGTTTTTTGACAGTTGGGAAAGAGACGCACGAGTTCGAGAAATGTAAAAAAAAAGCACTAGTATGTAATAGCCCACATCCCGAACGCTATACGTCCCTGCAATACACCACTTTTTGAGCAACTGTATTAAAAAAGTATTTTCGCATTATAGTATGTATGAACTTGTAATAAAATCTCTTTGTATCTGGCTGGTTTTGGTATCATTGAAAGTTTAAATTTTAAAGAACATAATTCCAAATTCAAATTAGGAAAATGTGTGATTTTCATTTGTTTTTCGTACTGTCAATATGAGTGAATCTAATGAAGAAATTCGATACATTTTAAAATTTTACTACAAAAAAGTTTAGTAAAAACGTAACGCAAGCCGCGAAAAAAATTTGCGATATGTATGGACCTAGTGCAGTGTCTGTGAGAGTAGCACAAATTTGGTTTAAGCGTTTTCAATCCGTAAATTTTGATGTCAAAGATGCACGTCGCTCTGGTCGCCATTTTTGAAAAAGTGGAGCAAGATCGGCATATCAGTAGTTACGACGTAGCTGAAGAACTGGGACTTGACCACAAAACAGTTTTGGCACATTTGAAAAAAACTAGGTACACAAAAAAGCTCGATATTTGGGTACCTCACGAGCTCACTGAAAGAAACCTAATGAACCGTGTACTCATTTGTGATTCTTTACTACGACGTAATGAAACCGAACCCTTTTTTGAAGAAGCTGATAACTGGTGATGAAAAGTGGATCACGTACGACAAGAACGTGCGAAAAAGGTCGTGGTCAAAGGCCGGTCAGGCTTCACAGCCTATGGCGAAACCCAGGTTAACTCGCAACAAGGTGATGCTGTGTGTGTGGTGGGATTGGAAGGGCATTATGCATTATGAGCTGTTACCACCAGGCAGGATCATCGATTCTGAACTCTACTGCGAACAACTGATGAGATTAAAGCCAAGAAGTTGAGAGAAAGCGGCCGGAATTAATCGACAAGGGGTGTGGTTTTTCATCATGATAACGCTAGACCTCACACATCTTTAGCCACTCAGCAAAAATTAAGAGAGTTTGGCTGGGAGGTGTTAATGCATCCGCCATATAGTCCTGACCTTGCACCTTCAGATTTCCACCTGTTTCGGTCTCTTCAGAATTCTTTAGGCAGTGTCAGGTTAACATCACGAGAGGACAGCCAAAACCACTTGTCGCGGTATTTTGATCAGAAGTCCCAAAATTTCTATAGCAATGGGATCATGTCCCTACCTACAAGATGGCAAAAAGTTATCGAACAAAATGGTACCTACATACTTTAGTTAAATGTAAATATACTATATTAAAAATGTTTCGAATTTTCTTAAAAAATGCGAAGAAACTTTTTCCCTAACCTATTATATTTGATAATAACTAACCAAAAAAAAGGGGGTAAAATAGGGGACGGAATCACGACATACCTTGTTAAATAAAAAATGTCCGTAAATTATAACCTACTTTTGAATCTATAGTGTTATGTTACCTTGAATATCTGCATGGCAGCCACTTCCTCGGCCTCGTTGAGTTTGGTGAGGCTGTGCGGCAGGCTGCGCGACCAGCCCCAGTAGCCGGCCGGGAAGCTCTTGTAGCTCTCGCCCTGGCTCTCTGCCGCCATGTCAAGCCGCATCTTCTCTAGTCTGTGCTTGCTCAACCTGCGTAATAAAAGGTTGATAAGTTAACCGAGTACTAGGAAGTGGGGCGTTTTGGGAGACTGTCTTATGTAATTTTGACGTTCAAAATGGCTTCTTTAAAATTACATTATATGATCGAACCTTTAGAATTATTAGTCATCATCTCTATTGACTTTACTCGTAATGGAATTTTTTTACGAAAGTTGTTTAATCTTCGACTACCAACCTTCGCAGAGTATTCCTCAAGAAGTTTCCGGCAGTAGCTTCAGTGGGCCTCCTGAGCATGCCCGAGTCAACCAGAGCTCGTCTGGCACTCTTGAGCGCGGCGGCCAAGCGGGACCTTTCAGAGGTAGGGGCCGCACGTCTAGGAGGCTCATCTGCCAAGCCGTTGGCGAGAACTGGACTGTAGGCCGCCATTAACCATGCTGCTTCGTTCTTTTGAGTAGACTCCAATACGATGCACCTATATGTTTCAATTTAGGGATCAGTTTCAGACCTGAGATAAGTTATGTCATTAAAGTATCGCAGACTAACAGCTAGGTATAGCAGTTGCAAATCACGAGCGCACGTAGTGACATTTACGTCAATGACATAAGGTTTAAATTGAAATGATTGACAAGCGGCCGTGAAATGCAACAACTTAATAAAGCCACATGGAGCATTGGTTTCAGCTGTAGCATTATTAACTGGAAACATTGGTTACCGAGAAATTTAGCTGGCAACATTTGCCACCGAGAGAGAAGCAGTTCTTCTCGCACCTCGTTGACATTGCAAGCTATTAGCCTGCATTTGTTGGGTTGGTTAGTGTATTGTCAGCAGCAGGCTATATTTCGTTACGTTTAAGCTTGTACTAATCAAGTGTATCATACCGATGTCCCTCATCCGTTCCATGCTGGTTCAGATCTTCATCCTGATCATTAACAACATACCGGTGTCCGTCGTGCTGTCCGTGGTGGGTGAGGCTGATGGTCAGGCCGTTGTCCACGGGGTCCATGAGTAGGGCAGCGATGTTGGTGTACGGGTATTCAGCGAGGACCACCTTGTCTGTAGGACGGACGAGGACCACGCCTTCGGAGCCCACGCCTAGGAGGACGTTGGGACCTGAGGAGATGTTCGTTTTTGAACGTGTGTTTCAATCAATCCTTAACTAAAATGCACAATTTTATTATGTGGCAAGACCACGGGGATAACGTGCACCAATGGATAACGATCTGCAATAGATTACTCCCCATTGATTAAGCCACCAAATATAAGTGAATTAGCACTGATATAATTTGTGACAAATCAAATAATAATTATTATATTTCACGTAAATAGTGCTTACCATGTGCCCAATAGCCTTTGTATGTAACAGGGAAGAGCGTGACTCCATACAGCGGGTATTGCATCACGCATGAGAGGTATAACGCCTTCGCAGTGAGTTCCGCTCGTCCGGCGCCATATTGGCGATGCGCTTGCGCAAGGATAGTGGCCTGGCGGGAATAAAACACATTTTTCGGTCACGTTATATTTAATTCAGGCTGATTCCAATTCCTGCAGCCCAAATCGGTTCTGTTGTAAACATGTATGTGTGCACTGAGAGCAAAATTTCGTATTCTAAAGTCTCAAGACACCCTATACGATTAGTTGTTTTTGGGTAACCAACCATAGCATCTCACATAACATTTGTCTATAGATTAAATGATCAAATACCATAAATATTCGTAGAACAGGTCAAGTAATAATCAGTCTAAAATGTTCCCACAGCTGTGACACAGGACTCCTCTCTTCAAGAAGGAGTGGGCTGAAATCTACCACGCGGGCCCAGTGCGGGTTAGGGGACAGGACAAGGTTGCCAGTTAATAGTACACATGGTACAAGCTCACACCACACTTAATTTTTGCCACATATTTACCTGGCGTATATGTATGTAATGTAAAATACGTAGAAGCGAACATGGCGTCAAATATTAATATGAAAAAAAATTGTCTAGTTGTTGTGGTAATAGTCCTACAGACCGAATTTCGGCCATGGCGATCAATCTCAGCGGAAACCAGCCTTCGGCGCGGGAGATATAGTGCACAAGTGTGTGCAGACACAGGTGTACTCTTTTCCCTCACTCTCATAGTCCAATGGGATGGCAATCAGACACTACCGGAGAGAGATCAGGCACAGGGCACACGGCTCAACGTGATTTCCGAGGCACGGGGGTATTATATCACACCGCCAACATCCAAACTCCGGGTTGTTACTAAGAAATTCCTAATGGAAAAACCCAATAACACCGCCCGGCCCGGGAATTTGAACCCAGGACCCCACGATCAGCGACCACGAGAACAACGGGGCAGTCAAATTGTTGTAATACATTAAATGATAAGTTTCACATCATTTGTACCCACCATAAAGCTCAACACACACAAGCAGCAGGTGATTACGTCCCCGCTTGTATGATTACAAGGCCATTCATGTGTAAATAGCATAACATTAAGATACTGACCCACTGCTGCGCCGGCCTGGCCCTCGCTATGCGCTGCGGCAGGAACTGCTCGGGCTGCGCATAGTACGCGCGTGTGTGTGGCGGCGGCGGGCTGGGCGGCGGCTCGCCTAGCGACACCTGAGCCTGCAGCCCGGCCAGTTGAAGAGCCACCTTCTCCGATACCGGGAACTCGTCCATCTGGGCCATACAAAGATATATAATAGCAACTGTTTTCGAATGTTGATTGTATTCAAAAAATTAAAGTATTTTAGGAGGCAGGGTAGGTAATAAGAATAATCAATGCAATATAAATATAAGTATTCTGTAGTTTTTACTTTATTGCTTTTTTCCAGTCAGTAAACATTTAATCAAAAAAGCTAATTAAAAAAAAAAATAAGCAAATTCCTAGGAAATTAGGTTATTTTACGTACGAGACGGTCTAAAGTTGAAGGACATAAGCAATTTGTAAAAGATTGAATTATGCTTAATGTCTCTATTCTAGATGAAACTCTGTGGAAAGAACCCTATCCATTGTTTGTGGGCGGGGCTTATCTTCCGAACAACTACCGAACCTTCTGTTCGGGTTATCAGCCCCGCCCCTTTCTCCCCGATGTTACCGTGTACTGTGTTGTCTGCTTACCTTGACGACGCTGTGCACTGCTTGTGCGTATAACAGAGCGACTTCAACGGGGTCGTGCGGAAGTTCGCGCCCTCCGCGGAATAGACGGCGCTTGAACACGAAGCGATTGTCTGCGGAACCACCTCCGGGACCTTGTTGCCTGTAATAAGTAAACAGAGGAATATTACAAGTTCATCTTTAATCATACTTAGGCAAAGAATTAAAATATAGCGACACCAATTTACAGATTTGAACGAATTTGATTGTGAGTTAAGGATGGCAATTTATTTGAAGCTCGACTGCCATGCTTGATACGGTGAATGTTACATTTAACAAGTGTCAACGCCACAGTTCCAGGATATTTGGCAGACGGTGGGAAAATCAACATGTTGTTTTTGAGGCCTGTGTCCCACCTGATAGGCGCCCTCTTTTACAAGGGTTTTAAAGCTACTCACATCTCCCACGCAGCGATGACATCGTACAAATAATGCGTGGCCCGCACATGTTCCTCGGTTCCCGCTCGCTGCTGGTACACAGCCCAGCCAGCGCGCGAGTGGGGCGACAAGCCCAGCTTGTCGGCCAAGCGGGCGGCGGCAGCGGCCGCGGTGTCGGCCGGGTGCACATCGATGGCCTTGGTGCGGCCATCCAGGAAAAAGAACCGGCAAACTATGGTGCCAAGGCGACGCATGGCCTGGAATTAAAAATATTATTGTTGTTAGACATTTTGTATGCTTGTTTGTAATGTAGAAATTTAGAGAGAAGAGGCGGGTATGAAATGAGTAATTTGACAGACACATATAATATTAGAGATAAACTACGATAACATGGCTCGCCCCTCCAAATTACTGTTTCAATGTGTGCGACATCCTTACAAAAGAGTTTGTATGTAGTTGTAAGTATTCGTCTTCGTCGAATTAATTCATAGTTTCTGTGCAATCAGTACTCGTAATATCTCACTTATTACCAGATTTGTTGGTGAACTAATCATAACTAGCCGATCGCGCAAGGCAACGCACGTGTCGTTTTCATAGAGTACATCGGTGCAGCACCATACTAATAATAATGTGCGATTAATGACGCCACTAGTCGAGCAACAAATCCTTCGATTTGTTGCTCGTTTGTTTGACGGGCGTCTCATTACGCACACACATGCGTTGTGAGTCTTGGTGGCGCTTTGTAAATACTTTTACAAATACCTTCAAACGTTTTAATTTTGGAGGGGGGGTATTATCGTAGTTTATCTCTCAAATAGACCTTGAGATGTTAGCAATTATAATCCAAGAGGGATAAGCTGTTATCTAGTATACTCACGGCAATCTCCACAGTGCTAGGTGGCAGCTGCCTCGGCGCGGCTCCGCGGCAATTATCAAGACACCACTGAGCACAGTGCGCCTCGCGCGCAGCCGGGGAAGCGGGGGACGCAGGTGAACCAGGCGACAGCAGGCGTGCACGAGCTCGCAACCACGCGCTGTAGTAGCGCGCCAGACCGCGGCTCGGCTGCCACGCCACTGCGCATAGGCACAGGACCAGCCATACGCGCTCCGCCCAATCTTCTACTGGGCATTCCGTTAACTGGAGAGGAAACGAAAGTATTGATATGGTGCTAAATGTAACCTACACTTCCTTGATAATCTTGGTATGGCAAATTGGATACAAAACAACATCTTAAAACAGCAGACATCAATATAATAATGTACAGTATTCAAATTTTCTTAAATCTTTTGCAATTTGCAGGTCAGTGTCAATTTGAATATGATTCACGACTATAACAAATGTGTATTTACAGAATTATAAAGTAAATCTATTTAAGTAAAAACTTAAACTCTCTCCGCCTTATTACAAAACAAGATTTATATTTTGACATGGCTTAAACCATGCAGCCAGTTTTTGTAATAAGAACGTAACAGTGATTGAAATACCGTTCTTTATACAAAACTGAAAACTTAGTTCGGTACTAAGTTGTCAGTTTTGTGTTTAGGAACTTTACCATAGTCGGAATAAAGTTCGAAATTCCATAATGGCTCCATGTTTTAAACCTGGGTCTGAAGATAAACCTTGTTTTGTAATAAGGGGGTCTAAGGTTTGTTCCGTATGAGGTTTGTTCTTAAGGAACAAATCTGTCTAGATACTGACCTGACCAGCAAATTATAAAAAACTTAAATTGAAAATGAATTTCGCAGGCTACCACTGCGAATCCACCTTATGTAGATTTCGAGTTAGCCCACTTGGAACCATGTCATAACTTGACAGTTCCTAAACTGATGGGAGCTTGACAATATCATAAAAAAAATTGATACAATAAAAATACACAATGACAACCTAGGAAATCAATCAGTCACAATTTTAAATTAAAATGTATCAAAGAAAAAACTCACCTGTCGAACACACTGCACCAGAATCTCATCTCTCAACTCTTCGCGCTCTATGCCCTTGCCGATGACTGACTGTATCACTTGCGTCTCCTTTTCAGCCGTCAGCTCTCCACGCATGTAGCGACATAGATCCTAAACAAGAAAACAGATTTTAACAATTAGGAGAATTGTGGAACCGACTATGAGACACCAAAATGTCCCGTGTTTTAACCCGACTGTAAGACGCAAAGGAGGGTAATGTGTTTATCAACCTATGTGTGTATTGTACGTGTGTATGTTTGTTTCTTTGTGGCGCTCTAGAGACCAAAAAGCGTGGGTCAATCGATTTGTCTTAGTCTTGTGAGTGTCACTAAAGATATGACAACAGTATCAAAATTCACTACGGCGACAACCAGACGTCATAATATTGTGAAAAAGAAAAAAAAAAAGTTGAACCAGGTCAAGTCGGGCATCATTGAATAGGGATTTGAAAATCATCTTTAGGTTTCTCTTTTAATTTTTCATTTTGAATGACCAGTTAGGATCTTTAACGGTTCAAAGTTAGCTAGCAACCATTCTCACTTAAACTTTCAAAACTTATATTAAGTTTAAGTGAGAATGGTTGCTGTAGAAGCTGATGAGGAAAATTACCCTTTTTTATTAAAAAATATGTTCAAACTTACTCTAAATATATTGACAGCCGCAGTAACGCTATCGGGATCATGCAGTTGTATGTGTGAGGTTGGGATGTTGTTTCCTTTGTGGTACGTGATCATTTCCTCCTTGGTCAGCAGTTCCATCGACTTGCTCTTGCGTGTTAACGTCGCCATAATAGTACCTGATAAGAAAAAAAGGTTTTATTGGTTCATTCCGATTCGGACCTTATGATCAGTTTAAAAGTCTTGGCATCCCTGTGGTGTGAAGTTTGTCGCAGGCCGATTGGGCAGGATACCTCACGCAATTTGATACCTTATTTCAATATTGTTATGGATGACTTTACCTTCAGGCGAGCGCGGGTGGTCATTGAAGTATAACTTGGCGAACTCGGACAAGTCGTTGGTGACGTCAGCAGGTGGTGTTGTGGGAGGTACCGTGGTCGCTTGAGTCTCTATTTGATGTAACCGACGCTCTACGCGCTCTTTGCGACGTGCGTTGCGGTCTATGCTCTGTTGGGGAAAAAGTTTATTAACACATAACATCACGCTTGTGTTCCCAAATGGTAGGTAATGTTGTGCCTATATTACACCCAAATTAAATAAGTTAAAATAGAACATTTAATTATTTGAGAGGAATTTGATACAGTATATCGTCTGAGGACAAGTAAAACAGTGTTTTAATTTTGTATAGAATCTGGCATTTTTGCCTAAATAGTACCTAGTAGTAATGAATGTGACATAGTGAGTCCAATGGGTAGAATTTTGAGCACGTAAATATTTTACAAAACCTTACTGTACCTATTACCAAAAATCACACTAATAAATGATTTGATTTGAAAATGAAACTTACTGTAGACTCCCCATTCACCATAGGTGGCGGACTGATGCAGGTATCCATGGGTACAGGTGGTGGAGATGGCCCGTTGTCCATTGGCGGCAGAGGTGGAAGCGGCGCATCTTGTGGTTCTGGCTCGATCTCAATCTCTTTGTGTATGAACCTGTCGAGAAACGTTGAGAATAATAAAAGGGAAGCTTTTCAAATCATAGCTAGGAAAAGTTAAGAAAAACTAAACAAAGGAGAGGTCAAAATTGGTATAATATTCCGACGATTTTTAAACACTAATGTGATGTACCTTATTAGAAAGCGTATTTATTATGCTACTCGATTATAGTTAAATCTGATTATTTCAGGCGCTCGTTTTTGTGAAAAAGTGAAAAATGTTTCAATACAAACAAAACGCACATAGTCTTTATTTATTCATTTCTATGCAATATAATTATTTTATGTGGCTAATGTTTCCATTTCTATTAAATACTTTGAGATTTTATTATAATTTTAGCTGCAGCTCCATGAAATTAAGACAAAAAATATTGATTATCATGACAATGCAATAACAAAACGTATCGAAAAAAGTCAAAGCTGTAAACTCGGACTAAATATCCGCTGTAAATGTCAAGCCGAGTCCTGCTGTCTGACGTTGTCATTGTCACGTCATTTGCCACAGGGCTGCCATCCCTAAAATATAAATAATGCTTGTAGAACATTTTATTTTTCAACACTTGTTTAAAAAAAAACGGGTGACTGTAAAAAAAAATTAAATGCCCAAAGACATCAAAATAATTACCCTCTTTCAGCCTATATAGGTCAGAAGGCTGTTTAAATTTTCAATTATTTTAGTACATACATTTCGTGAACGTCTCCTTTATGATGTAAATAAGATAAAAAAAGCCTTTTTGATAGTTTCAAAAGTGATGCAGATGTGATAAAGCCTTTTTGGGGGTTATACGAGATGTTGATTGATGGGCTCGATTTGACATTTCTGATCACCTACAGCGGGCTTACACTAAGGGCCTACCAAGCAAGGATCTTTCTGTTAGTGAAGTTAGCTGCATTGGATTTTCTCGAACTTTAAAACAGAGGCATTTTTTTTGTGCTCGACACCGTTTCTCCGATATTTCTACGATTTCTTCCAAAGTAGTTAACACAATGTGACTAACCCCGCAGCTAGCTTCACAGACACAAAGATCCGTAGTGACCACGCATTCCACGTACTCCTGACATCTTTCAGTTTCATTGAAATCGAACATGTTTCAAATTCTTCCTCTTCCTGTATGGGGCCCTGAATGCTGAGGATCGAGTCTGTGACCCCTTCTCATTAGTTTGCGAATTGTCAGATCGAGTCTGTGATCCCTTCTCATTAGTTTGCGAATTGTCGATGGCAGATCTATGATAAAATGGGAGATTTGGTACGGTCATTATAGGTAGGAATATGATCTGTTGCCTGATGGAGTGTATCGAATTAAGGAACTAGAGTCAATTTGTTACCTTATTAAAATAAGTCAAATCAAAATTAGATTTGATTCAGAAATCTAAGAGTTTGAGAGTTGGTACTACCCACTAATGGTCGTTCGCTACTGCAAATTATATTATTATTTCCCTGTTAATCGGGTCCATAAGGGCCGGACAGATTAGCCGTATTTTCTGCACATATAAGCTCATTTGCACGCCTATATTATAGAACGTAGGTACATCCGAACCGTACGAGCATGTACGTGCGTATACGAGCACGTTAGTGTGAATGTATATGCGCCAGTCGGTAGAAGCTTACAAAATCGATCTTATATATGCGCTAAAAATCGCAAAATTTAAAATAGTTCCCAATCTCAAAGCATTTATTTCAATTAAACCAATTACAGGTACTTTTGAATTGTCAAGGAGTTGTTTAGACAGAAAGATGAAGCTGTTTCGCATAGGGTTGCAGCATTATGCTGAGCGATGGCCGTTTTGCGTGGATATGACGCATATTTTCCCCCAACTTGTTATTTTTTGGGTTCTTTCTTAGCGTCATGTTTTCATCTAACTTCCCATTACAAAGCGAAGTAGCTTTCTATGGAGAATCAATATTGGTAGAATTCTACCCAAGATACAGGCTTATAAAAAATAGGGCTTAAAAACTCTCGTAATATTTATGGCAATAAAGTTTTTTACACGCGCGATTGCTAGTTACCGCCTGACGTATGTGAGCAGTTCAAAGTCAAAGTCAAATGATCGGCCAAGGTATTTTAAAGATGGATGTACTTTAGATAATCTGAAAAGTGGTTGATCTATTTTATCATTATTTGTAGTATTCAAATTTGTCTATCACTTCTTAAAAAAAAAGGGGTAGATTTTTCCTTACTTAAATTAGTTAGGTTAGTCGGGGGAGGGCGCGATTGACAAGATTGCAGACTCGAGTCAGCTTGGCCTCTCCCTCGTCTCACCGCTGACATACCTCAGGCGTCGACTAGCAGTCGTGCGCGGACTATATTATTTAAACATTTTATTCCAAGTATATCAACATACCCATTATTCACAGGTGGTGTAGGTTGGGGTGGAGGCGGTTGTGGTGGAGGCGGTGGCGGCGGCGGTGGCGATGGATCGTTGTTCTGATCCAGCGCCGGTCGTGGTATCACAGATTCGTATATCGGCTCCTTGCTTTTGACCACTGATAGTTTTCCATTCGGGATTATACCGTTGGTCAGCTCTGGTGGTGTTGTGTCTGTGGGTTTAAGGTTAAAATAGAGTTAGTTTAAGAGCGTATACGACGCGCGACGTACGGCATTTCATACAAACTTTCAAGCCCTTGTTTTTTGAAATGACTGAATCTATTTTAATTACAACTTCATACGCATAAGCAGGATACAAAGGTCTAAAAAGTTAGTAAAGAACATTTTCGAAAAATAGTGTTACAGCCGAATGAGACCGATTTTAAATTTTCCATAGAAACAGAGATATCCAGTTAACTGTTTTAAGACATTTCGAAAATGTTCTTAACTAACTTTTTAGAACTTTGTATCCGGCTTATGCGTATAGTTTCATTAAAATCGGTTCATAGGGCGATACTGATGTTTTCGAAAGATTTATAATTTTTTCGTCTTTTCGTCCTCACAGGGGTGTAAATTTGTATGGATAAGTTTGTTCGTAATTGATCAGCAGCACTTTAGAACAGAATCGAAACCATTAGCAACAACGTCATGGTAGAATGGTTACGACTACCCAGGGTTAGCATAAGCTAGTAGCAATGGTTTACAAAAATTGAATTCTCTTTATAATTCGATTGTCACATCAAAAAGGTATTTCTTTTACAAAATTTAAATCTATTGTTTTGACGATTGTAACTTGGTGAAATACTTGTTTGATTTACCTTTAGCCGGGGGCGGCGGGGGCGGCGGCGGGCCGGCCGGCTCGGGCAGCGTGCAGGCGGGGGGCGGCGGGAATACTGGAGACTCCTCCATCAACGGCTCCACCAGCGGCGGCGGCGGCAGTATCAAAGATGATGTCATCGCATCCCCATTCGACATCGGAGACATACCGTTCATCGAGTTACTCATGACACCGTTGAATGATGACGTCATAGACGCCGGTGGTGGCGGCGCGGGGGGGACGCACGGTTGTATAGCGAGCGTGGAGGGGGGCGGGGGAGGGATGGACTCGGAGGGCGCGCCGTCTGGCTTGCGTTGAGCTTCCGTGTGCGACTTGCTTAGCTCGTTCATTTCGGCTGCTAAGACGTGTTCCAACTGTGAACGAAAGTGTTAATATGAATGATTTTTACTGGCATAGACACATTCTAAATGTTACGAAGGTGACAGAAATCAGAAGGAAGGGGAGCACCACGAAAAACCATAATGCACACCTAGGCACACTATCATTCGACATCAAATCCCTCTACCACCCTAAAATAAAAAATTGTTTACGAACACTGTCCTCCACTTTGGTCGCCTAAAAAATCTAAATAACTCATTCAATAAAACAAGTCACCTCTTGATGCAAATCATCAGCCAGCCTTTCCATAGAATCTCCAATCTCCGCGATGGTCGGTTGATGCATATCCGGCTGTCCATCTGGCGCGCCTCGTTGTGTGGGTACATCAGCTAGGAAGTCGAACAAATTGTCCAAGTTGACCGACTCGGTGCGAGTGCTGGTCGGGCAGGAAAGACCTCGGAGTTGATCGGCCATGTTTTCAAGTTCTGCTCGTTCTTGGTTCACTTTTTCTTGGAGACTGGAATGAAAGATATTTGATATTTGGCTTTGTGTTACATAAAAAATCCTTTTTATAGAGCTGTTGGTGCTCTTGTACTTAAATTAATTAATAAATAAATATTAGTCAGAAAAAAAGGACAGATTGAGTTTATGAGGATTGTAAAAGAACAATACGCAAGACGAGAACGACTTTATTTCTTTCTTTCTTTTTTTACCTGTTCCTCTCCTCCCTAAGTTTAATCTCTTGGTTAACCCTTCTCATCTCTCTCAAAGCAGCGGCCACTTCCCTCGCGAAGGCCCCTCTGAGATGTCTCTGCAGTGTGAGGGCGGCGCGGCGCAGGCGCAGGAAAGCCGCGCGTTCCTTCCAGCCGCGTAGGGCCGCTTGTAGTACTACGGCTGCGTTGCGCCAGGTTACGTATTGGCGGCGTTTCACTGAGCCCTTGTACCACTGTGGAGTTTTGGAATTTAAAGTAATTTGTTTTTGTCAAGGATTAGTTACAAACCGAATTAATTGGCATTACTAGACCAAGCTAAGATTCGCATATAGGGGGAGGTATTTCTTTCTTTCACGATGCTGATAACAAAAGCTTATAAATTAAGAGGTGGCTCCCTATTTGTATGTTAATTTGCTTACATATACTGAAACTGTCACACATACAATCAAAATGGAACTTTAGTATATGATATATTGGATCTTTTTCTTATTATGTACAAGACAGTAACGTAATTGCAATATTTTCGCTCAATACATTTTTTATTTGAAAACATGTCTGTTTAAAGATAATTAAAAATAAAAACAAGATTAATCGGCTTTCGGCTTTTTTTCGGTCTAAAATATTTACAGCAAGAAAATACAGTTTATTATCCAGCCACTAGATATTTTTTCTCTAGATCAATTATTACTTTAGTTAAACGAAATAAGAATTGAGACTTACGCTATTTAGTTTATTGCTCGACAACGATCAAAGTGCGGACGCGATATTCAACTTTATTACTGATGTGTTAGCGTTTAGCATATAACGGAGTGGCGGGGAGCATGGGGGCGGATCTTGCGTGGAAATTAGTTTTAGAGTGCCTGGTCTTAATAGTGTTCTGATTGAGCTTTAGAAAAACATTGTTACTGTGTAGAGATAAACTACGATAACATAGCGCGCCTCTCCAAAATTCTAATTTACGAAGCGCCACCAAGACTCACAACGCATGTTGTGTGTACTGAGACGGCCGAAAATAGGTCCAAATAAATAAATCCAAGAATTTATTTATTAGTAAGGATATGACTGTAGACATTGAAACAGTAATTTGGAGGGGCGCGCCATGTTATCGTAGTATATCTGTAACTGTGTAAATGGATGAAAGATCTTTGATTTACCTTCTGTATAAGTAGAGCTGAAGATTGCAACAGCGCAGTTCTCTTGGCTTCAAGTGGAGCATGCACCGAACTTCTCATGAAAATCTTCGTGTGTCCGATCTGCCAGTCGTCCTTCGGTGCATTCACTATCGCTGTGATTGCTCTGCGGAAAATATTAGATCAAAATGCTGAGGATAATCTGCGAGTACACAACCCCAATTTTTAATTAAAACACGTTAGCCACTTATTTAGTAAAATGCTGGTGTGTTTGAGTTTACAGAAAACTCGGGGCGGAACTTTACTTGGCAAAATTTTCTCAAATCATCACATGACGGATTCTGCGAAACTCCAAACAAGAATCAAAACTGCAGCAATTCAGTTTTGGTAAGATTTCATTTAACATTTAAAAGCAGGTCAAGTGCGTGTCGGACCACGCAAAATGAAGGGTTCCGTAGTTGGGATGAATTTATTCCCAAAACAAACTTAAAATTTTAGTTGAAAAACATGTTCTCCCATACATCGATATACGCCACGGTCAATTTTTCAACTGCAAATGTAAGTTTGATGGTTCAAGTTCAAATTTAATGGTTCTAGGTCAACAGGAAGTACAAGTACCATATAGGTTTTGATTTATTTGCGAGTATCAAAATATGTCGAATAAATGGCCGTATTTTTTTTATTGTGTTTACTTTTTTTAGAGCACTCACACACAAGGGACCGTAGATTTACGTATTTGATATTAATTTCAACTTCAAATCTGAACAGACTGACAGACAGACAAAGAAGTGATCCTATAAGGGATCCGTTTTTCCTTTTGAGGTACGGAACCCTAGTAAAAAACTACTCACTGTATCTCCGGGCTCTGTGGCCTGGGATGCGGCAGCAGACACCTGTAGCGCGCCTGGAAGTGCGGCGCGGGCAGGTGGACGGGGTACCCGTCGCGGCGGATGCGCACGATCTCGTTCATGCCGAGGTACTTCAGCTGTTCCAGGACTAGTTGCTCCGAGTACTTTCCCGCTTCTTTGTTCTCGTTCGGTTTTATGCAGCGGACGTACCTGAGGGGTTGATTGATTGGTTTATGATATTATTGTACATGGCATATTCGTTTTCTTGCGCTCTTTCGAGTTATGGTGGAAGACATGGGGGTCTATTCCGAAGCATCAACCAAATGTTAGCCGTCTCTTGACTTCCAAAATTTCCTGAGTCCTTACCCGACTTTAAGTCACATTTTTGGCTTTGACTTATCTCCGACTGTCGTTTTTTTTTTTTCCCGTAGTCAGCCATAGTCAGAATACGGTCGAACGTTCGGTCGATACATCGGATTTATCTTCGGTGTAGACCCCAGATTTGTTTACAGGTCACGCGGGGATGTATTTATCAAAGTAACAATATAAAAAAAGCAAAACATGAAGAAAAAAAAAATATAAACGGGAGTTTATTCCCTACAATAGGTTCGGACTCCCGACACTTTTAAAAAGTGGTCCTGCTAAGAGTCTTGCTAGACAATAATATTATACAGTGAATGGTTCAAGTCAATAAGGACTTACCACACGTCAGTAGCTTGTAGCATGTCGACGAGCGACTGTAGTTGCGCTCTGAAAGTGTCCACGACAGTCGGGCGACCCTTGGACGTGCCGCGCTGAGTAGTTCCAGTCGAGTTAGGACTCGACAGCGATGTATCCTGAAAAAGAATTAAATAATCAGTAACTAACCAAGAGAGAACGCAGGATCTTTAATCAAAATCCGAGGATACAGGAATTTTTTTTTTTGGTGTCATACAATATTTCGACAATAGTCTGAGACAAATTTGGGAGCAGATTAATTTTTCCACAAACCTCTGGACACCGGAAATTTGGAAAAACAGTTGCGCTGCTTGTTTTTGCAATCATCTTCCTTACAGCCATGAGAATAAAGTTTAAAATAATTGAGACTCTACTTTATCACATCACATACCTGTCCAGGCGGCGCCAAGTCTTGCACATAATCAGCGAGCTCTCTCACAAACGGGTTCGCAGACCGACTCAGATGGTCTATAAACGCATCTTGCTGCGTGTCCCGGTTCTTGTCCACAAAACCCTGGACGCTGTAGCAGACAGTACCCGCGTAGTGCTGCACTCCGAATTCCTCCTCCCATTTCCGACGGGAACCCTTGACGAAGGATTGATGGTCGCCAAACTCGCCTTGGATGTTTGTCAAGTAGGCGCCGTCTGAGCCCTGAAAGATAATATTAATTTTCAAACTTATTTCTGTACTTTTATTTCCAAGTAATTTTTAATGGCATTAGGGTCAAATTGCAATAATCAGCAACCTGCTGCTGCACTGCTGTCAAACCTTTTAACAAATAAGTAATAGTCGATTTTATGACACATGGGAATAATCGTACTTCCTTAAGGGGGATACGCTAAGGTAGTCCGCAAAATTCATAATTTCTTACGTTTTAGCAATTTGCAGGTCAGCAACTGGTTGTATGTTGATCTAAATATGATTCGCGGACGTAACAAATATGGTTTTACAGAATTATAATCATTAGAACCAGCAATACAACTAACTCTCTTCGCAGAATCTATTTTATGAAATAGTCATTCAATAGGATTCAACGAACTTAGAGAGTTGTGAAGCCATATTTTTTACGGCGCGAATCATATTTTAAATCAACATAATACAACCTGACACAAACCTGCAAATTGCAAAAAACTTTACTTTTTTTTCTTTTTTTTTTTTAAACTCGCAGTCTACCTTAGCGAATCCCCCTTAACTGTAACTACACGGAGGTCCTCTGATATCATAATCTTAGCTAATATTATAATGCAAAAGTGTTTGTTTGTTACGCTTTCACGCTAAAACGCCTGAGCGGATTTGGATGAAATTTGGCACATTGGTAGACCATGGCCTGGGCTAATAATACATAGGATACTTTTTATCCCGATATTCTCACGGGATCGAGACTTATTCGGGGACACTTGTACTATACGAAAAATATAATTCTACTACTGCCGCGACTTGTAGGGAGCTATATGTACCTAAATATTTCTGTAAATTTATAGAGCTTACCTTGGGCATATGACATTGTTCACTAAGTAACTTGAGCAAGCTTCTGGGCGGTTTCTCCAACAGTTCGAGACACGCTCCGTTATCCGTGAACTGGATTTGATTGTACACTATGCCCTCTTGACGATACTGGAATGAAGAAATATTTAAATGTTTTCTGAAGTCTTACAATCCGAAAGAAACTAATGGGTCTGTAATCTGTATACAACATTATTTTTAGTTTATGCGAAACCTGAATATAGTTTGTTCACAATAAGGAACTGAACCGATTCCCATCATTTTTACACCATGTTATATTTTGTCCCAAAAATATTTAAGTGTGATGTAAAATGTTATCACCATTTAATTACGTACCTACAATACAATCGCCGTACGGTTAGGTACCTACTGCCAAATTATTATCAATAAGCGCAAGACTACCCTGGAGGCGCGGGGGCGCCGTTAGCATGTTTTTGTACGGACAACCCGGTAACATAACAACCTTATAACTGTGATTTTTCATGATACAGTTTTGAAATTTTGTACATAGGTATATTCTTTACATACAATCATTAGACACGTGTTTCGGGTTTCGCATATACGAGGGCGGCACTGAAAATTTCGGGAATCAAGGAAGTGACACAACATTACTATTTAAAAATGTATTTATTGCTTTTCGAAGTATTCTCCGCGAAATTTGACACATTTTTCCATACGATGGAACCAATCATTGAAGCAACCATTCCATTCGGAAGTTGGGGTCTCCAAAATGGCCGTTTTGTAGGCGTCCACAGCTTCTTCAGGTGATGAAAATCTCTGTCCACGCAATTTATTCTTTATTTTAGGGAAAGTATAGAAATCATTAGGGCTTAGGTCGGGGCTGTACGGCGGATGGTCTAATAATTCTATGTTTTCTTGCTCTAAAAACTCTTTTGTTCTGTGCGCGGTGTGAGAACTCGCATTGTCGTGATGGAGGATGATGCGGCGGTTGCAGTTCTCTTTACGGAGTTCAGAAACGACCTGTGGCAAACAAATGCTAGCATACCATTCTGCATTAACCGTTCTTTGTCCCTCAAGAGGAATAGTCGTAACATGGCCGGTTTTGGAGACAAACGTGGCCACCATTTTTTTTGCAACACTCCGTGAACGAACAATTTTTGTTGGCTTTAACTCATTTTCGAACACCCAAACTCGTGACTGGTTTTTTGTTTCGGGTTCGTACGCGTATATCCAGGATTCGTCACCTGATACAATGTTGTATACAGCATTTGAGGATCCTGCGTGGAATCTTTCGAGAGTTCTGACGCACCAAGTAACGCGAGCCGCTTTTTGCTCTTCACAGAGCGAATGCGGTATCCATCGGGAAAACAACTTTTTTACACCTAATTGTTCATGCAAGATTATTTGTATTTGACTCATGCCAATGTCTAAAGTTGCCTAAATTTCGCGGTATGTCACATGTCGATCTTCCTCAATCAGCTTACGCACAGCATCAACGTTTTCTTGGGTGACTGCAGTTTTTGGACGACCTTGACGGGGATCATCACTGAGCTTGACACGTCCACGTTGAAATTCAGCAAACCAGCGATAAATTGTGGTTTTGGATGGGGCTTCATCACCAAATGCAGAAATCATCCGGTCAACACACTGTTTTTGTGTTAAACCACTTCGAAAGTCATAATAAATCATCGCTCTTGAATTTTCTCGAGTCAATTCCATTTTCTCAACGACTAAACAAGTTTGACAAAACCTTGTGACAAGACCGAGAATCTTTTTTTAAATAAATAAATGGTATTCGATTTTTAAAACCAAGGAGTTTTCAATTAAAAAGATTTTAATATGAAAGGAACAGTGGAAATATTCCATTCCCGATACTTTTAGTGCAGCCCTCGTACTAAAACTAATATTGTATATCTGGAATATTAATATTTTTCTATTAGTAATAATAATAAGTACCATTTATTTCAGGCGACACAGGCCCAGAGACAAAAAGATAACATAGATAGTTATTGACATAAGTATGACTCACAATATCCTGCTCCAGCGCAAACACATAATTATTGAAGAACATGTGAAGCTTTTCATTAGCGTAATTAATACACAGTTGTTCTAATGAATTCGTTGCGAAGTTCTCAAAGCCGAAGATGTCGAGAACGCCGAGCGCCCGCGCGGCGCGGCCTGGCGCCGAACAGCTGTTCACGTGGCGAACTAGCCATGCGAATGTTCTCGAATAGAGAGCGCGAGCCATCGCGTGACGGTTTTCGCGAGCCTGCGGAGGAAATATGATTTTAGACATAAATGAGTAAACTATAGGCGAAAATTGTCACATGCTGGGTATATTCATATACAGGTTCAACGATGCCATGCTTTTCCAGAATTGTTCCAAAGACATAATAAATAACACGTAATAATAATCTATGTCCATAATATCATGCATCGCTGATATAAGCAGGCACAATAGTAAAACAATGGGCATGAATCACATTTGATTGCGGGACAGAAAAAGGGCTAAAAACTAAAATAAAGCTAGGCATGTACCTCAGGCAATCGCAGCGGAATGTCCGTGACATTGCCTCGCACGTTGATCTGTCGTTCCAATAATACTCGTTTCGCGGTAGGCAGCGGCAGCCCTAAAAGGTTGGCGACCGCGTCCACTGCTTCCGTATCCTCTCCTGCCAGGGTCGAACGCTCGCCATCCACATCCTGGATATAAAGTAAAAATGACAATAATTACTTTCTCAAGCCAATTCATAATGGTGGTCTATCGATGTGATCGTGTATACAGGGCACACAGAATGCGACATCGTAAAAGATTTTGGAAGCAGAAAGGGAAGACTAGCAGCTTAGCCCAACAGTGGGACACTATTATTATAGACTAACAAAAAAACCCTGACATTTTATCGTTCGGCCTTAAAAGCAATACGCCGCAGTGTTCTATGAGCAAGAGACCGCCGAGTAAAAAAAAAAACCCTATTATTTCGAATGAACTTTTTTTAGTTTCCCATACATAAAGAGACTGTCAAACGTCAAAAACTCATTCACAGGATAAGACTTGTTTATAGCAGTGACATAGAAATGCGTCGAGAAAGTAGTTTAACTCTGCCAAAAGATTCACCATTCAAGACTCCCCGAAGCTGGATCAGAACGCAACCTGGCGGCGGCGTCATTAAAAGATACCCATAGATAAATATAACCCATTCCAGTATTCCAATGTTTGCTCAAGGATGCATATCCGGTAGGCTCTAATAATCCTTCCATATCCCAAGGGCACGTCTTCCCTACCATTATCGCGCCCCCCGGTCTACTCTTTTATATAGGTCTCTGTAGTCTCATGAAACATGAGGCTTCAGGGGCTAGAATCTATGGGTTCATTCGAGCAATCGAGTCTGGTACAATCACGCTGGGGTCGGTGCATTTCATTAATTCATTCATAGGTTGGAAGTTTGGTCTGACAAAACGATTGTCCTAATGGAACATTCTTCACTCCACACATACCTGAAACTGTATATTCCCTAGCCACAGTATGGCGGCCAGCACTTTGAACAGCCCCTCGCACATGTGCGGCGGCACCTGCAGCACAGTGAGGGCCAGCTGCAGAGCCTCCAGCTTGCCCTGTTCCCCCCCGCGCCCTCTGTGCGCCTCCTCGTCTTCAGGCCGAAGGTACTTGTACTGCACGTCTTCGCGCAGGCGGAGGATGTTGCGGAGTTCTGCATTGTGCTGGAATGGAAGATTGAGTGTGTTGAGATTTTTTTTTTTCCAGATAAAACACCTGCTATCACGAAAAAAAATTAACTGTTCCCTACATTTTAAGTTCTAATAACTCATCAAAATGTAGTTTCTTATTCGCGATTTCAGGTTTCGTCCCATAGTAAAAGTTTTTCATTATTATGAGTACAATGACCCCTAACTTAAGAGGTTATGCGTTATTTACAATGACCCCTTAAGGGGTTGTATATGTTTATGTTACCCTTGTATAAAGTTCACAAAAACAAATTTTTAGGTAAAAAATTAACATTACAGAAAAAAGTGTATGGTTGGTACCAGTACTAATGAAAATATCATTGTATCACAGACACCAGAAAACTTGAGAATTGTCAATTCAGCAGTTGATAGAAATAATACCTCAGGAGACGTGCTTTATAGATCAGTTGAGAGGAACAATTAAGCAGTTGATAGAAATAATACCTCAGGAGACGTGCTTTATAGATCAGTTGAGAGGAACAATTAAGCAGTTGATAGAAATAATACCTCAGGAGACGTGCTTTATAGATCAGTTGAGAGGAACAATTAAGCAGTTGATAGAAATAATACCTCAGGAGACGTGCTTTATAGATCAGTTGAGAGGAACAATTAAGCAGTTGATAGAAATAATACCTCAGGAGACGTGCTTTATAGATCAGTTGAGAGGAACAATTAAGGTACAGAAATCACATCATCACACTAATATTATAAAGGCGAAAGTTTGTGAGTGTGTGTGTGTATGTTTGTTACTTCTTCACGCTCAAACGGCTGGGATTTTGTATGGAGGTAGCTGACACCCTGGATTAAGACATAGGCTACGTTTATCACGATATTACCACGGGATCGAGACTTACACGGGTGAAACCGCGGGGCGCAGCTAGTAAGACAATAAATTTATTTTATGCGGTCCGCCCAAAAAAAGAGCCAAAACTTTTCTATTTAATTGAGTTATCAGCTAGGGAAATTAGTTTTCTTAAATTAAGGTACTACTTTTTTATTGGCTTCGAAAGCCTTACGAATACCCAAGTTAGGTTTTACGAGAGGTACGGCGTACCTTAGCACCCTCAACGAGCTGGTAGAACACATGGTAGTTGGTTTCCCTCGGGGCAGGTCCAGTGATCCTGGCTCGTTCCAGTAGAAAATCTCTCAACACTGCGCCTTTGATCCCGCCGCGGTGGTCCAACCGGACTTCGACAAATTTGCCAAACCGGGAAGAGTTGTCGTTACGAACTGTTTTGGCGTTTCCTGCAAATATTATGATAAGCAAATTTTAGTTATTAGTGTTATCAGTACACGCCTAAATAACACAAGACTTACATGGTTCATTTTTGCTTTGTTTTTGTTGAAGCAACCAAAATATTGAATTGTTTAAACAGAGAATCATTCAGTGTCGACCTGACCATACCCATCGTTTCTGCAACTATCAATAAAAGTGAATCTATTTGGTTGAACCGTGTGATTATTCATAATAAGTATGTATTCGGAAAGAAGCTACAAATAATTATTTTTTACGAACGTCATCGCTTTTAAAGGTTTCAATTTGGGTGCGGCTTAAGGAACTAATGATTTAGTTTGTGAGCCCCACCTTTTTATACAAAAACCGGCCTAGTGCGTGTCGGACCAAGCACAATGAAGGGTTCCGTAGTGGGGATGAATTTATCCTAAAAACAAACGTAACATTGTAGTTGAAAAACATGTTCTCCCTTACATCGATATACGTGACGGTCACAATTCTCCAACTGCATATTATGTTATGTTGCTGGACTATTTACTCGTTAATTTGTAAAGCCTACATAGCTGTGATAGTTTTCCTTTTAATTTCGTTATAATGTATACAACTGCCATGATTTTCTGCACATATCCAAAAACAACCATTTAGCTGGGAGGCAGACACTTGACTAACGAAAATTAGTACTTTAAAGCTTAATATTACGCAAACGAATCCCTGAATCGAAAAATGGTTTTAACAACCCTGCAATATTTTTGAACGGCCTATCCAAAGATACTTCACTATGGAATATAGATGAGAAAAAATATCATCCCCACTTTACGTTACAAGGGAGGTAGGTATCCTACAAACATTTTTTTTTCAAGATTTTATTTTACCACTTTGTCGGCGTGATTAATAATTATGCACTCCCATGCCAAATTAAAGTTTACAGACAGACCGAAGGACATGGCGAAACTATAAGGGTTTCTTGTTGACTACGGAACCCTAAAAAACGAGGGGTAATATCTACACGGCAGGTTGAGTAGTTGATGACACGACTCACGACGTTATTAGTGAGGGGGCGTGAACAGTGGTATTGAAATAGCTTGGAAAGCTCGTCGAAAAATCTGAATTAAAATTGACATCATATTTGATGTCTGCTTCTAAGTAAACTGCTACCAAGTTTCAGGAATGTGTGAATGATGATATTATGGCTAGAAAGGGGGTGACTACGGAGATGACGATTAATAGAGAAGTATGGAAGAAAGGGACATGTTGCACCGACCCCAAATAAATTACGATAAGGGCAGGAGAATGATGATAATATAAAATATAGGCATCGTGAAGTGAACTACAATGCGATTCAAATAAGAATAGGAATGACCATGCGCCATATTGGGATGTTTTAGCAAAACAGCACCTCGTTTACTCATTGTGGAGCAAAGTCAGTGAGATATAATAAAAACAAATTACAGTAACAGATAACAAAAATTTAACAAACGGATAAGTAACAAAAATATGTCTATACAGGGTTACTGGTAACTCGACGTATTCCTTGCTCCTGTCATAGTATGGTTAAAATGCAACAAATTAAGCCACCAAATGTTCTACCGAAATTCAGTAGTTTTTGAGTTAATTAGGTTTTTAGTTGTTTTATGAAAAATACAATTTAAAAATGATTTACGGTGCGACTATACTGGAATTTAAAAATCCAAAATGCCGAAAACTTGGCAGAGATCACTAATTAAACATTTTATTTTTCGTAATTTTTGTCATATGTTACTTTATTTTAAAAAACTCAAACTACTGAATTTCGGTAGAACATTTGGTGGCTTAATTTGTTGCATTTTAACCTTACTATGACGTCGTGCAAGGAATACGTCGAGTTACCAGTAACCCTGTATATTTCAAGTTTCAGTTGACAGATCGAGGTCATTGACGTTCCTATTCTTATTTGAATCGCATTGTAAATATATACTGGTTGTCGGAATACAGCAACGGCAGAACCAGATCTTTAGTACAATTCCGCTGTCCTTTACACGTCCCTTTTCCTTTGTCTCTTTTCTATCCGTGACGTCACAGCGGGCCCTATCAGAATACCAGCGCTGCGACACTTATATTTAACTAGCTTTTGCCCGCAGCTTCGCCCGCGTGGATGTCGGAAAAAATGTCACGAGAACGTACTACTAGTGTTAATGCAGATTATAAACTATGTTACCAAATTTCATCTAAATCCATTCAGCCTTTTTGCGCCAATCCGAAACTTAAAATCAACCCCTTTAAAATTGACTACCCCTTTCCACCCCGTCAGGGGTAGATTTTTTTAACAACCCTGATACACCTTTTCCTTTATTTCCGATCCTAAATATAAATACCGAGTTTCAAGTTAATCGAATCGCGCGATATAGCTTTCCATACAATTATTTTCCCCCACAAAACTCAACACCCCCTTTAAAAGGTTGTTTTCGAAAATGTATGTTTATGGTCGTTTTATTTATTAAGAAAATATACGGGTCAATTTTCAAGTTTATTGATCAAAGGAAACATAATTTTGATATAAAGTGTGTCCCCCGTTTTACCCCAAAAGGAGTTTATTTTTGAAAAGTATTCAATCATGTGTTATTCAATTTCCTTGGAGTTTATCAAGACGCACAGTCAAATCCTTCCCTAAAACTCAAAAACCCTCTTTTGCCCCGTAAGGAATATGCTGTGAGCATTAGGTATATAATATATAAAATACCGAGTTTCGAGTAAATCGGACCGTACGTTAAAATTCTTCCATACAAACTTTTAACATCCCCCAATTCCCCTTAAAAAAAACAAAAAATTACTAACTTTATAATTTACTTAGGTTAGTATTCGTGGCAAGTTTCAGATTTATCAACTCAAGGAAAAAGATTTTTTTTTCATACAAAAAAATCCCCCCTTTTCACCCCTTTAAATGTCAAATTCCCAAAAACCCCTTCTTAGCAGATACCTACGTCATAATTTAGAGTTAATCAAGCCACGCAGTAAAATCCTCCGTTGTCAAATTGACTACCCCTTTTCCCCCCGTCAGGGGTCAATTTTCGAAAATCTCTGATACATGTTATTCTTAATTTTTGTTGTTAAGTATTAATACCAATTTTCAAGTTAATCAAGCCACGCACTAAAACCCTCCCTTGTAAAATTTACAACCCCTTTTCATCCCGTCAGGGGTAGATTTTTGAAAAACCCTGATACACGTTTTTCAATATTTTTGGTTTTAAGTATAAATACTGAGTTTCGAGTTAATCGGACTGCGAGTTAAAATTCTTCTATACAACTTTGGAACTTTGAAAAAACAAAAAATTGAAAACTTTATTATTTACTTAGGTAAATATTCGTGCCAAGTTTCAAGTTTATCAACTTTATTATTTTTACTTTAATACAAGTTTTTGCGAATGAACAACTTCAATACAAAAGTTTATCCCCCTTAACTTTATCCCCCGACAAACAACGATTTACGTTGTAAAAGCCAACCATAAGCGGAAGCCGAGCTATTAGTGATTTTAACTTAAAAAATAAAGAACTTTAATTAAAAACAAAATTTCATCCCCCATTTCACCCCTTAAGGGTTGAAATTCTTACAAAACCGTTGCGTTAGCTTCCGACCATAAGCCTAGATAATAAATTTAGGGATTTTTACATTCTAAAATGAAGGACTTTCCATACACAACTTCATCCCTATTTTTAACCCTTTGGGGGTGGAATTATCAAAAACACTGAAACACGTATAAATTTATTTTCAATCGTCAGCCTTTTTTTTTTTTTTTTGGGTGGGAAATCATTAAATAACTTCTCCCGCTCTGGGCGGAGCGGGAGGGCGTGTCAGACTTTTACTGACTAAAACCCTTTCGGACAAACTCGCAACCCCGGCAGGCATTGGTCCTAACGGACCCCGTCAATTGGTGCTGATATCTCTTTGAGGCGCGCGTGGAACACAACGCGCCGTCGACCCGGGCCTGGTCCTTATCGGACGGCGAGCAACCCATTGCTCACCGTCCGCAGGCCCGCGCCTACGGTGGCCGGAAATCGGCTTGCGACTCCCGACGCCCGGGGCGTCTCCTGCGGCGACTAGGGGCGCGAGGGCGCGAACCTTGTCTCACCCTCACGCGTTCCGCCTCCTCCTTCGCTAGCATAACTGCTTCGCAGAAGGAGGTGACGGCATCCCATGCACTCCCGCTCCGAACCATGGCCTGAACCAGGCCCGGACGCGAAAGATCGCCGCCGCCGATCGCCTCCGTGAGGACACGGCGGTGCTCCGCCCAAGCTGGACAGACCTCCACCGTATGCTCCACCGTGTCCTCCGGGCGATCCACACAGTGGTGACACCCGGGCGTTTCCTCCCGCTTAATCCTAAACAGGAACCTCCCGAAACATCCATGTCCGGTGAGGACCTGCGTCAGGCGGAAGGTGAGGACACCGTGGCGCCTCTCCAGCCACTCCTCAAAGAGGGGACTTATCGCCACAATTGTGGCGTGCCCAGCGCTGGGTTGCGACAATCGCACTCTCCATGTCGCCATGAGATCCCTCCGGAGCTCCGTCCGCTGTACCGCGATTTCTTGCGGCAGCGGAGTTATGCCCCGGAGTTTCCCCAGTCTGGGAGCCAAACGTCGAAAATGCTCCACGAAGTTCCACCGGCTGTCGAGGACGAGTCCCAGGTACTTCATCGTTGACTCGACGCCGATGTGAACCCCTCCCGCCGTTATCTGGGAACCCGACAGTGGCGCGTTCCGAGGACCATAAAAACACATGGCCTCGGACTTGTGCAATGCCACCTCGAGTCCCAATTGCCGGATCCTATCGACGATTGTCGCAACCCCACGTGCCGCCAGTTCGGCCGCCGCCTGATGCGAACTCCCTTGTGCCAGGACTAGCGTGTCGTCAGCGTAGCAGACTACGCTGACGCCACTAGGGAGGTCGGCGCGCAGCACCCAGTCGTACCCGATGTCCCACAGATGCGGCCCCAGGACCGATGCCTGTGGGACACCGCACGACATCTCAATCGTCAGCCTAAACACAAAATTTGAAGATCCTAACTTCAAAACTGACGGACTTTCATAAAAACTTCCATCCCCTATTTTACCCCTTCCTTTAGGGGTGGAATTCCCAAAAATCCTTTCTTATTCCTTGTCTACATTATAAAGAGAACTTCTGTACAAAATTACAGCTATCTAGGTCTAAGGGTTTGGGCTGGGCGTTGATGAGTCAGTCAATCAGTCAGGACTTGACTTTTTATTTATATAGATTGTCGCAGCATCATGCTGAGATAGGAGCCTTTTGGCCTCTCACAGGACTTTGTATTTATTTTCATTTTACTTTGTTTTTTTTTTTGTGTTTTTTGTTTCTATGAGTGGGTTTCAGTTTAATTTGTGATCTCCTGTATGAGTCCCAATACATCATTTTTCTTTCTTTCTTTCTTACCAAAGGCCTCAAGCACAGTGTTGGCCTCCAATATCTGTTGTTCGGCCCACGAGGCCTGACCGCCGGCTGCACACAGGTACTGTAGGATCAGCTTGGTAGTCTCCGTCTTGCCGGCACCACTCTCTCCTGATATTACTACCGATTGGTTCTTCTCTCCATTCTGTTCAGAAAAGACAAATTATCATTTTATGTGTGCGTTGAGCGATTTTTGGTAGGGGAAAACTTATGGATTCGCGTCACGAACATGGTAACCGCGACATACTAATGTGAAGTGTTGCGCTAGACTCGCGACGCGCAGTGGGCGGCCTGTGTATATGTTAACGCATATATACAGGGTCAAATTAAATTAGCTAGCCAAACTTCGCAGACGTGATGGGTCTAAACTCAATAAAATAAAAATGATTTAATGATTTTTTGGGGTTAACGACCGCTGGTACTGTTGTTGCTGGAAGTATGAGTTGGCAAAATCTGTCTGTAATATTTATACGAAAAAAAAACGATTTTTCACTATCGGCAGTCGCAAAAAAATCTCATCAAATTAATTTATTTATTGTTTTATCATGTTTAGACACCCGGACGTAATGTTTGTAAATTGGTTCAGAAATGGGTTACCTAGAGAACAATGTGATATTATATAATGTATCACATGACTGCTGATCTAGGATTCCCACAAAACAAAACTAAATGAATCTTATTAGAATAATAAATAACTAACTATTATATTATCATATTATTGCATTGCGTTAACATGAATCATGAGTAGATCTGCAGATACAATTACAAAATCTTTTGAAAACTGATTCATGTTCCTTAGAAAAACTGTGACAAGAAAAACTGAATGCATTACGTTATGAATAATCTGACCTTCTGTTTGCGGTAACTATGCATAACAACGTTTTTTTTGGTACAGGTTTTGAGAAAATTTGTAACTAAGTAGTTAATCATACCTGCAATGAGCTGTATGCTGACTCAGCCAGAGCAAACACATGTGGCGGTAGTGAACCGATGGCTTTGCCTCGGTAGTCCTGCATATGATCCTGTCAAAAATAAACAATGTTTTTTGTTAGCATCTTTCCATGGGCTATGAAAATTTATAGCGCCCGGAACAAAACCGCCTACTTAGTTCTTATGATAATTATACAAATTAGAGTATGTACCTAGACACGGCTGAATATCAAGCTATACATTTCCAGTATAAGCTGCCCCTCATTGTACGGAAATCCTATGAACAATGCGAGATCAGCTTATAATTAACTAGCTGCGCCCCGCGGTTTCACCCGCGTAAGTCTCGTTCCCATGGGAATTTCGGGATAAAAAGAAGCCTATGTCTTAATCCAGGGTGTCAGCTACCTCCATACAAAATTTTATCGAAATTGGCCCAGCCGTTTGAGCGTGAAGGAGTAAGAAAGACACACACTCACAGACTTTCGCCTTTATAATCTAGTGTGATTATTGGAAATGTATATAGCTTGATCTGTAGCCTGTGGTGTGTATCTAACCGTTTTCAAGATAATCTGATTAACATTACTACTTAGTACTTTATTATTATTCCCCTGTTAAATTGGTATATTCGTTCTGTCAAAAAGAATATCAGGCAGAAGTAAATAGCTTATCTTTTCGTATCTCGTTTTCCATTACTGTATTATTGGCAACTAGTCAAGTGTATTACTATGTTAATATATGCAGTCTTCATACATAATAGATAATTAGTCGCTGAATAATGTATCATTTCCTCTTGTTTATCTGTTAAAGGAAATTGATGGAAACTGACGGGCTATTGTCATGATCAAGCGATCGGTATCAAAAGAAATGTGAACACAATTATAAGGAACCGCTAAATGCGATGTTTGTGTCACCTTTGATACGTTTTTTTTTTTTAATTTATTGCTTCATTGCCTGGTAATGGCAGTGTTTGTATGATAATGACAAAACCATCTTACGTTTTTCTGTAACTTCATTTCAAGTGTGTTCTTGATATTTAGAGGTATGAGGAACAAGGTGGAAACTTCTCATTCTCCATAGACATGGGAGGATCCTTTGACCAGACGGGGTTGTATCTGGTGGGGTTCTGCCCGACTGGTGTTTTCGGGTTTCTGTACATAACTATGTCAATCGCGCGGATAACTCTGCTTGCGCAATGCAGGATTTGCGTGACGTCAGGTGCATTGCGTAGTTCGTATGTAGCCTTGTAGATGCCGCCACAACATCAAAGGGTTACATAATAAATATTAACATAAACTCACCGTTGTGTAACATCCTAACTCCTTATATGGATTCACTGCGACTAAAATGGATCCTGTGTATGTCTGTATAAAATATTAAGGAAAAAATCTCAGCACAAAACTTTGGTACTTCTTCAAGTATATTAGCCGCCAAAGAGCGTTTCAAGTTCCCAAGCCTAGACAGAGGAATCGTAAAACGGAATTGCGCGATTTCAGAAATTCTAATGAAGTGTATACGTCGGAGTTGGCGGCAGCTTGGACCGCTAAGGTTATTGCGAGCTATCTTAGCAGTCTGGCAGTCTTACGAGCGAATATACTGCTGTGAATATAATAAGAATAGGGGAAGACCGATAACGAACGATGGATGGACTGTGTGCAAGATGATATGACGAGATGAGATGATGAGACGACGACAAAGTTAAAATTCTAATATTAATTCTATTTATTTCAAATAGGCACATAAAAGGAACTTTTGAACGTCAAAATTTACAAAAAAATAGAATTGATTCTAGTCGCCCCTTCCAATAGGTAGTTTTCGTCGGGAGAAGAATGGGCGAGAAAGTCCACCGTTACTCTTTTAAAATGTTTTACAATATTTTGTTTGATTGTTGTGAGTCTGATTTGGTCTAGACTCTAGATTGTCCTATGGAGCTGGACCAGCATGTTTCCAAGCATTCCTCTCATAATCCTCTTATTTGTAATATGCTAGTTTATAAAGTGTACTTTTAATGGAGATGTATGGACGAAGAAGAGATGTGCCGACCCCAAATAAATTGGGATAGGGCAATATAATGATGATCATTTTCATAAAGGATACGTAAACTAAATCGTGTATGTATCTCTTCTTGAGGTTGTCATTGATGGCTTGCTCGGTGATCTGCGGCATCATGGTCATGTCGGGGACCCCATGGGCCGCGGCATTCTCCCGCTCCTCCATCTTGTCTGAAAATAAAGAACAATAAACGTTAGTTTTTCTTTCAATACAATACATTACTCTATATTGTAAACGGAACTAATATCATCTGCCTAGCCTTTTCCCAACTATGTTGGGGTCGGCATCCAGTCTAACCGGATGCAGTTGAATACCAGTATTTTACATGGAGCGACTGCCTATCTGACCTCCACAACCCAGTTACTTGGTAACACGATATCCCTTGGTAAGACTGGTTGTCAGACTTTTGGGTTTCTGACGATCCGTAACAACTGTCAAAGATCTACAAATGACAGCCGGGACCAACGGCTTAACGTGCTTTCTGAGGCACGGAGAAATCTTGGTATGAAAAGATGGTCACCCATCCACGGACCAACCGCGGCAAGCATAGCTTAACCTGATCGATCGACCCGTGCGGCAGATATTACTTAGGAATTAATAATACATCAATATTTAAACAGAAATGTAAGTAAAATCTATACAAATAAAACAAATTATAACATTTTTGACTGTGTCTGTTTGTTTCGGCTAATCTCCAAAATGGCTGGACCGAATTTGACGGGACTTTTATTTTAGAAAAAGCCACGCGAGCGATGCCGCAGGCAGCAGCTAGTTATAAATTATTAATTCTGTTCTGTTAATTATGTAGTTAGGTATGTGTATTGGAATGTTTCCCGATCTGTATATTACCTTAGTTGTATTTATGTGGTAGAAGACACAATCAAACCCGGAAAACTGTTAATAAATAAATTACTAACGATGCTAAAAATAGTAAATAACATTACAGTTAATAAATAGTTTACCCAGTTAGTAAAATAGGTGATTTGAATGGACGTAGGCGAAGCAAAAGGAGTATAGAATAGAATACTCTTCATTACGTACACCATAAAAATTACAGATATAAATAATAAATGTATAAAGGAGCGTATCCGGAGGCGTTCTGTAAGGCGTGAGTTTGTGTATGTGTGTGTGTGTGTGTATATATGTGATTTGAAAAATAACCAACCTACGTACCAATAGTAAGCATTTCTAGTTAAATTGATTCAGGGCGAACTAAATAAGAATCCTCGAAAAAATTTCAGGGAATATTTTCATTCATCCGACGCTTATTTCCGGGTATTTCCCAAGTTCACATAAGTGGCTATTTGGCTAGTCATGAGCGTATATTTGGAAGGGGAGGAATTTTGGAGAAACTCACTGGTTAGTATGACGTCTTTTTGTTGTTTTTGTTACGACTAAAAAACAACCAATAATCATAAATCTTTATCTCAACATCATAATTACAGGCACTAGTTTATAAAATGCACAATCTTAAATAGAGAAAGTTGTCTGAGGTAGGAGGGTCCGAGTTAAGGCTCGTACAGACTGGCGCGATGTCGCTGGTGCGACAGGCAAATCGACCCTTGTCGCGCCCACGATATCGCACCAGTCTGTACGACCCTTTACAGATCAACCGGCTCTCTTAGGTAGGACTTGTTAATTTATTAAACGGTAAAAGTCAAGAAATGTATATAAAAATAAATAAAATTTAAGTGTCTGTTTGTAATGTCAAACAAACAGTTTTTTACTAAATGAATATGAAAAGTATAGACAGCACTTATAAAAAAAAAATAAAAAAAATGGTCTTGTCTGTATATATATTATGCTAATTTACGAAGCGGCTGGACCGATTTTCATGGGAGTCTCGTCTCACTGGCTGATAGGTGATGTCATATGGAGTAACATATGCTACTTTCTTTTTTAGAAAAAACCACTCGGGTGAAACCGCGGGCAGCAGCTAGTAAGAAGCATATAAAATCAAAGTGAGCATTAATAAAAATAATATTTATGTGCTCGGGAAGACGTGCGAAAGTGCTTTATAATAACAGTTACGCGAAAAACAAGCTCTTGTTTATAAAGTTCAGTATTTTTAAACATTTTATTTTTGTCTGTTATTTGTCTCAGCGAAATAGTAGATTACTGCATCGAGCAGAAAATGACTTCTTGTTGCATTGAGTGTTAGATTGGAGCCCGAACGCCAGCGAGGGCTCTAAAAACACGAGTGCAACAAGAAGTCACGTCGAGCGAGGTGCGCAATCTGCTTTTCTTTCAACTACTACAGCAATGGCTTCATAGTTTTTGTGAGCTCACTAAAATACGCTAAAAACACACTCTCGGATACAGATTTAATCATTCTTTCGTTTCTCCAAGACATTCAATATTCATATTATGCCTTTACATATCTGGCTATATAGATTTTTCTGGTAATAGGTTATCAATTACGAGCAGAGGCTCATTTTTAGGGTTCCGTACCTAAAGGGTAAAACGGGAACCCTATTACTAAGGCTCCGCCGTCTGTCTGTCTGTCTGTATGTCCGTCTGTCACCAGGCTGTATCTCATGAACCGTGATAGTTAGACAGTTGAAATTTTCACGGATGATGTATTTACGTTGCTGCTATAGCAGCAAATACTAAAAACCAGAATATCATAAATATTTAAGGGGGCTCCCATACAACAACCGTGATTTTTTTTCCGTTTTTATAGACAATATAGTTCCCGTTTTACCCTTGGGGTACGGAACCCTAAAAAGAATCTATATAAAATAATAAAAATAAAAACCGCGCGTCTCATGCGTCTCTAGTGTTAACAGGCAATGTGCCCAGCGTTTTACTGCAACACTTTTCACAGACCCCTTGCTTATTGCTTTAGTCTAGCCTTTTAAGACGTGGTTGAAATAGAAAGCACTAACTAAATTGGAGAATCCATTTATGTCAAGGAACTATAAAGTGGTAAAAGCATTTCCACAGATACGGAATAGTTACTGTTAGTACTATTACTTTAGAGACCTAAATGGAGTTTCATCGACAAAGTTTATTAACAGTGATAGCCGTTTTTTAGCGGTGTGACCGTCGGACTGCCAAGTCATAGGTCTTGAGTTTGAACCCAAGGCACGCACCTCGTGACTTTTCGGATTCATTTTCGTAGGTATTGTATAATTGTAACTTGCTTAAAAAATGGCGAAGGAAAACATCGTGAGGAATCATGCAAATATTTCTTCGACGGCAAGAGAAGCCTGGGGTCTACTGCGAAGATATATCCGAAGTATCGGCCGAATGTTCAACAGTTTCCTGATTAAGGCTGAAAACCGCGGGAGAAAAAGAAAATGACGGTCAAAGAGATTGAAAGTCAAAAACGCGACTTGAAGGATTCAAAGTTAAATAAGGAAACTTTGGAAGTCAAGAAACGGCCGAACATTCGGCCGATAGTTCGGATTATTGCTTCGGAGTAGCCCCCCAGGTCAGAAGCACATGGGCGGCATAAAAACTCTGACACCAGCGGGGATTACGAGTTTGCGACCAATGAGTTTAATTTTGACAGTTCAACAACATTCATTGCGTTATTTACGTTGTTGAGCAGACAAATTTGTCGAACATAATTATGAAGCAATGGATTAGATTACTTCAAAATCATTCAGATTGTAATCGATAATGTTTTACGAAATAAGGGTACAGAGTCACTAACCACACGAAAAAGAAAGAATCGACAAAGTTCTGAACCTAAATATAGGACCATCCGGACCACAATGTTGAATTTGCAAAATGTCGAATCCCAAATGTTGAATTTGCACAATGATGACCATATGGGTCATGTTAGGTTAGAACTGTAACCAACCGCGCGCGATCCGAGCGTGCGTAGTGAGCGGTGCCGCGGCAGTGGCCGGCAAGCGCTACATCCAAGTTGGTCGCAGTTACTTGGCTAGTTATTTAGTAAGAATTATATTTCTGAACTTTCCAAATTTGGGATTCAACATTTTACGAAATCAACATTATGCAAATTCAACATTGTAATCCAGAATTATTTAGGAATCCAACTGTGACTTTCAGAATGAAATGTCTAAGTTTCAGCTTCTGAATTAAATAAATTATGTGACTCAAGTATAAAGAGATCATTAGTAGTAATAAGGTTCATTAATCTGTACCTAAGTTATTCTAGTTTACAGAAGGGCTTAGTGTTTGCCAAGGGTTGTGAAAGACCACTTGGTAAATTATTTAAATAAAATGTTTGTGCGAGAAAATGATGGTAACAAGGTAGGTAGGTACATAAGTAAGTACAACAATCGTTTTAATTAAAATAAATTAACTTTGCCGGATTCAATTAAAAGGCAGTCACCTCTTAAAAAGGGCAATGCTACCCACCCCCGCCATTAACATGACGGGGTGTAGGTACTATGTTGATAAAATTAAAACACCTATGATAGTCGCTCCTGAAATTTTACTGGAGACACTTTGGGTCTTTGTTTTTCATGTATACTGTATAGGTAGGTAGTTAGGTACCCTTAGATACTTGCTGTTGGTGGTGAATCGTTTACTCTAAATAACAAGCAGTTTACCGAGCGAAAGGTCGAAACTAAAAACCGAACTCCAGCGAGATCATTCAATCTACCGTAGCGTCCGTAGTCCGCGAAATTCAAAGTACCTTCCGTTTTTTTGCAATTTGCAGGTCAGTACTCGTATCTGGTTTTATCTTGATCAAAATATGATTCGCGACTAAATCAGATATGTATTTACAGAATTATAATCATTAATATATCTAAGTAAGATTTATTCCCCAATATCATGATTTCATGAAAAAGGCATACAATGGAACAAATCTAACTTAGAGAACATAAATACATATTATCTGTTAGAGTCGCGAATCATATTTTGATCAAGATGCAACCTGACACTGACCTGCAAATTGCAAAAAACTTAAGAAAATTTGAATTTCGCGGGCTACAGCTACGGATTCACCTTAATACCATTTTCTTCCTCCAAAATCACTAACAAGGCCAGTTAAATATTTTCCCCTCGTCTGTACGATTAAGTCAGTAAAAGTATAGATAATTCTCTGAGGGCTGCAATGTTGTCTCAAAGTCGACGGGCTACGGACTGAGGCACTGAGGGCACTATAATTATGTCGACATTGCTCGAGTTCTAAAGGCGCAAAAACTGAGCTGTAATGGCAGGTGATTTACTCGAATAAAACGCGTTTTTTCAGGCTCTCTTTTGTTTATATTATTTATGATTTTTCGGAACCGCGTAAAATGATTTTAGATGCCCACAATCCACCCAACATTATATTTTTTTATTCAAAAATAAAGAAGGCCTCTTATTATTTTTGCATAGAAGACAGTAGCTTAACGTACAATTAGGTTGTGGACCACCACTCAAAACTGGATAGCTCTGTAAGCCCAGGTATGCACGGGCGATTTTTTATCGGTTATTGGATTTCAACTCTGGGTGATAAGCCGAGCGTTGTGAATCCAATGTGCTTAACAGGTGCGTTAAATAAATACACTGTTGGATAACTACGCAGTGCTAACTAAGCAGTGCGTTGAACTAATCTAATGCGCGAAAAATTATCGCCCTAGGGTACGAAAGCTATAAGTAAAAACGCTAAAGAGAAAAAAACTAAACAGTATAATTATGCTGCTTTTCTCGACCTCTCCAAGGCTTTTGACTTGGTTTGTTACGATAAGCTTTGGTCGAAGCATAAACTTCTAGAGGTACCCGAGGAGCTTATTAATGTACTGAAGTTTTGGTATAGCTCGCATACTAACAGTGTTAGGTGGGCGGGTGATCACTCTGAGACGTACGTCCTGGAATGTGGTGTTAGACAGGGTGGGACTAATGTCCTCGGCCCTGTTTAATGTTTACATGAACCAATTGATTCGTGAGCTCAGCGAGACCAACGTCGGTTGCTCGATTGATGGCACTATGGTGAATAATCTCAGCTAAGCAGATGACATGGTCTTGCTGAGTCCATCAATCAGCGCGCTCAGGAAGTTGTTGGCTGTTTGTGAGTCCTATGCTGTGTCAATGGACTCACATAATTATAATGTGCAGAAAAGTGAGTTTATGATTTTTAAATGTAAGTCTAGCTCATTGGATAATGTTCCTCCAGTGACTTTAAACGGAAAGCCACTACAGAGAGTCACACAGTTTAAATACCTAAGGCATGTAGTCACGGAGAACTTATCTGACGATGCTGACATAGAAAGGGAGCGGAGGGCGTTGGCGGTTCGTTGTAATATGGTAGCCCGCAGGTTTGCGCGTTGAAGTAAGGATGTTAAGTTATCGCTTTTCAAGACATACTGCCAACCCTTCTACACGTGCAGCTTGTGGGTGAAATATACGCACAGAGCCTACAACGTCCTGCGCGTGCAGTATAATGGATTTAGGATGTTGATGAGGCTTCCGCGCTTCTGCAGCGCTTCGCAATGTTCGCGGAAACCAGTGTTGAGAAAAAGAACAGCGTCAATAATGGGTAGGTACTAGGTTGCGCGGAAGTTCCAACAACATCCTAAAAACATTATTAGACAAAATGGACAGTTGCGACAATCGTCGATAGGATTCGGCAATTGGGACTCGAGATGGCTTTGCACAAGTCCGAGGCCATGTGTTTTTATGGTCCTCGGAACGCGCCACTGTCGGGTTCCCAAATAACGGCGGGAGGGGTTCACATCGGCGTCGAGTCGACGATGAAGTACCTGGGACTCGTCCTCGATAGCCGGTGGAACTTCGTGGAGCATTTTCGACGTTTGGCTCCCAGACTGGAACGGGCTGGGGCTGCTTTGAAGCGGCTCCTGCCCAATCTAAGGGGTCCAAACGCCTCCTGCCGGAGGCTCTACGCGGGGATCGTGCGGTCCATGGCCCTTTACGGGGCACCGGTGTGGGCGCGTTCTTTAAGGCTGCGACCAGCCCAGCGGTTGAACGCGTCCCAAAGGGTCATTGCCGTCAGGCTGGTACGGGGTTACCGCACGGTCTCCCGTGAGGCGGCGAGCCTCCTTGCCGGACTGCCGCCATGGGATCTGGAGGCAAAAGTCCTCGCGCACATCTGGGAGTGGCGCGAGGAGGCGAAACGCCGGGGTGAAACTCTGCTGCCGCGAGAAATCACGGCACGGCGGACAGAGCTCCGGCGGGATCTCATGGCGACATGGACGCAACCCAGCGCTGGGCACGCCACAATTGTGGCGATAAGTCCCCTCTTTGAGGAGTGGCTAGATAGGCGCCACGGCGTCCTCACCTTCCGCCTGACGCAGGTCCTCACCGGACACGGTTGTTTCGGGAGGTTCCTGTTTAGGATAAAGCGGGAGGAAACGCCCGGGTGTCACCACTGTGTGGATCGCCCGGAGGACACGGTGGAGCATACGGTGGAGGTCTGCCCAGCTTGGGCGGAGCACCGCCGTGTCCTCACGGAGGCGATCGGCGGCGGCGATCTCTCGCGTCCGGGCCTGGTTCAGGCCATGGTTCGGAGCGAGAGTGCATGGGAGGCCGTCACCTCCATCTGCGAAGCAGTTATGCTAGCGAAGGAGGAGGCGGAACGCGTGAGGGTGAGACAAGGTTCGCGCCCTCGCGCCCTTAGTCGCCGCAGGAGACGCCCAGGGCGTCGGGAGTCGCAAGCCGATTTCCGGCCACCGTAGGCGCGGGCTTGCGGACGGTGAGCGATGGGTAGCTCGCCGTCCGATAAGGACCAGGCCCGGGTCGACGGCGCGTTGTTCCACGCGCGCCTCAAAGAGATGTCAGCACAAACTGACGGGGTCCGTTAGGACCAATGCCTGCCGGGGTTGCGAGTTTGTCCGAAAGGGATATCGTGGCCCTGGCACACAGGCAACGGAAGGAACACGGGACATTATCAAATAACTTCTCCCGCTCCGCCCAGAGCGGGAGAAGTTATTTGATAATTTCCCACCCAAAAAAAAAAAAAAAACAAAATGGACAGTCCCTTCGTAAGGCACTGGGTACGGAGGCACGTGCCAACGCGTGTTGGGTTCACGTCGCTATTAGCTGTTTTAGGTTGTAAAAGTTTACTAACACAGTTTTTAAGTCATTGTTACCAATACTATATCCTGCCAAGGTTACGAGCCTGTCCGAAAGGGATATCGTGGCCCTGGCACACAGGCATCTGAAGGAACACGGGTGGGTTTTAGTCAGTAAAAGTCTGACACTCCCTCCCGCTCTACCCAGAGCGGGAGAAGTTATTTGATAATGTCCCACCCAAAAAAAAAAAAAACTAATGTGTGTACATGTAGGTAAGTGTAGTCCGAAATAAAGAATATAATATAATATACATATATCAAAAACTTCAACTATACTAAACTTTACCAAAACATTTTTCTCGAACAAAAAATGCTGCGGTAAAGTTGTCACCCTTTTATAGAGTGCCTATGAAGATAGCACCCACGACTTTTATCAATTTACATCGATCTGACTTCGCCCTTGCTCCCCGGGCTCCCTAAATACGATGTTATCGTCTGAACGATTGATAACTGTGTTTATTACTAACACACGAATATGTTTGGTCAATAAACGGGTGAAATTAAATGTTATGATATTTCTACGAATGTCATTGTCATTCAGTCTTATGAAAATCTATTTACAAAAAAACAACTGATTTCCAAACAAAACACTAAGGTCAAAAATAACTTCAATTTCGTATATCGGTGTCTTTGGAGATCCAAAGACACCGATATACGAAATTGAAGTTATTTTTATATTGTATTTTAGTTTTTTGCCACCGACTTCCGGAATTAAAAGTTATTTTTCACTTTGCAGTTTTTTTTAGGAAGTCGGTTGTTTTTTTTGTGAAAAAGTTTTTTATTTTTCACTGTTTAGTTGGTCAGTTTGTAATTTTTATTTAAGTTACAATAGCCTAATGCCAATTGGAAACACGTCACCCCCCAGACCTGGAGTGACCCGCAGGGACGGGCCACACGGACCAGCCGGCGATCGCGAAAGTCGTACATGATCCCCAGCCCAGGGCGTAGGACACACAAGAGGACCCGGGAAAAAAACATAAAAGGTTAGAACTGTGACTAACCGTGAGCGAGCCGAACGAGCGAGGCGAGCGGTCCCACGGGCGGCGAGCGCTACATCCAAGTTGGTCGCAGTTACTTGTCTATTTAGTAATTTTAGGACCCTAAAATAGGAATTATTCAAGGGTCGAATAGGAATTATTACCCGACTGCGCGGCAGCAAAGACAAGGTAACGGTATTTTTACGCGTATCTGGGTCGATATGCCCAAGCATCGCTGGGCAAATCGTCAAACGCTGAGCACGCTGAGCTTCGAACGATATGGCGGATACTAGATGGTCAAATCATGAAATGGCCACGCAGATCACGATATGGCAATTTCTAGTTTCTACGATCGGACCATGACATATTTATAAATGAAAATATATGCCATGTAAATAAGCAAAATAAATTGAATTTCGAGAGCTTGTTCAATCAAATCACAATACAATATTGGAACCAAACTAAAGAGCTCTCACCAACAGAAAGTATTGGATTTTGAACGAAAACAAATCCATTTTACCAATACAATGTATCTGAGAAATTTTCCTCACACAATATTCATAACTATGCAATTCATACTAGCTATAGCAAGTAAAACAAAAAACAAGATATAAAGACATCTATGTAATCTCCCAAACCCAAACCATTTACATGACTTGAATAAATTCTAGGACTTCAAGGTGCAAATTGTTTGCTATCACCAAACCAATAAACAGAGTAGTATATAACCTACATCAATTATATTCCTAACATATCAATCTATTAACAAGAAAATTGTGTTCTTGAAGCGATGGATGGGAAGTTCCCACCAACTTATCCGACGGAAATGTCACTTGCGGATAAATACGTCACTGGGCCCTCGCACTTGTTACTTATCAATATTACACATTATTTGCACAATTACTACAGCTATGTCTATATGGCTGTGATTCATCGCGGGCGGTAGTTGAAGATTGAAGACAATAGGAACAGGATGCGAGGATATTTTTACGATTATGTTTGCTTTTATGTTGTTTTCGTGCTGATTTGATATAAAAGGGCAAATAATAACTACTCAGGATTATAGCGCAAATAAAATCTTCCGGGGAAAGGTGCGGTCAAATGAACTGTGGATGTAGCAAGAAATCGGTCAGATAGCAATACGGAAAACACATGCTGACATGGAGGAAAACAATGTAATTCGTGGTCGTATCAATATATTACTGATTTTGTTGATGAACATGGTACTGATACCAAAAATATGGACACTCCTCTACAATATTGACGCACTAACATTATACGTTCATGGGAAACGAGCCAATAATCGTGAAGCTACAATATGTTTGCTACAGCTACCACTTTTAACTCCATCCCTAGGATAATTAACGAAAAATAAACAAAAGAAACCGGCCAAGTGCGAGTCGGACTCGCGCACGAAGGGTTCCGTACCATTATCTATAAAAACGGCAAAAAAGATCATGTTTTTAGTATGGGAGCCCCCCTTAAATATTTATTTTATTTTAATTTAATTATTTATTTTTAAAGTGAATATATAACTAAATATTCTGTGAATATTTCAAGCGTCTACCTGTTGCCGTTATCAATTTAGAGCAAAAAGGAGCAAAAAAATCACGTTTGTTGTATGGGAGCCCTCTTAAATATTTATTTTATTTTGTTTTTTAGTATTTGTTGTTATAGCGGCAACAGAAATACATCATCTGTGAAAATTTCAACTGTCTAACTATCACGGTTCATGAGATACAGCCTGGTGACAGACGGACAGACAGACAGACGGCGGAGCCTTAGTAATAGGGTTCCTGTTTTACCCTTTGGGTACGGAACCCTAAAAATGAGGATTAACTACCTCGTTGGTCTAGTGGTCTCGCAAGCGCTACTGGTGAGCATGAGATCCTGGGTTCCTAGGTCGGGCAAAGGGTTATTGAGTTTTGCCATTAGAAATTTGTCAGCCCGGAGTCTGGTTTTATGCCCGATTGATGGCAATAGGCTCGCTCCCTATTACATGAGACTTGTACTTTAGGTAGCTCCTCTGCCTAACCCTTCGGGAAGTACTCGCGTGATGTTATGTTTAAAATGAGATTAAAGGCAAATCCTCACCAAAGAGTCCCTGAACGATGGAAAAACAAGTCCTGTAGCAATTAAGATAATTATTGGCATGATCGATACGGCAATGACCATAAAGCAGGGCGGTAGTGCGGTACACAAACGGTAATGACTAACATGGGTAATGACAAGGTTGTTTGTGACAACCGTATGATAAAACTTCCTGTCATATCACTAATGTTGTATTGCTACGCTGGAAAGGACAAAGCTTTGATTGTTTGTTCATAATGGTTATGTTTAAAAGCTATTTCCACAAAGTGTTGTGACTGCTTTAGTTATTGCAACGTTCAAGTTCATAGAGACACTTGGAGGAGAGGCTAATGCTTCTCTCTCTTCTTCTTTTTTCTTCTTTCATTCTTGGACTAATATCCAGCGATTACAGTGGTCAAAGACATAAGGTAAAGTAAAGATAATTAAAACAGCTGTACATAATCAGCCTATAATGTTGCCACTGCTAGGCCTCCTCTCGGTGAGAGGGAGTAGGCTGTAATCCGCCACGCGTGCCCAGTGCGGGTTGGTAGATGTCACATGTAGTCGAATTTTTGATTCTAAGACATGCCGGTTTCCTCACGATGTTTTCCTTCACCGTTTTGAGAGCAGTGGTGATGAAATTATTTACACAAAGTAAAGCGCCTGCCTGTGTTAAAACCCACGACCTACAACTCGTAAGTTGGAGCAGTTACCACTGCTCTTTAAAAACAGCTTCACGAAATGCTTATTTGAATCCTAATTTACAGATCCAGTTACGATACAACACAATGTATGCAGCTTCAGTAATCTTGAATACGAAAGTGTATCTCGATAAATGTAAAGTATATGAACTTAGTCTCCATAACTTAAACAAACATGTTGCCATATTAGTACCAGAGCTGTGAATGCTGTGATACAAGTTATTGTTCCGGCGCAGACAAAGAGATCTCAATCTTCTCGCGAATTTATTTACTAAACATAGCGCAGGCGCTTAGCTTTCCTTCGTTTCCTTATTTAGATTAGGCTCACTGAGCGTTTGCTAGACTCCTAGACAGGCGTTTGATCATGATCTATGAGGAAATGAAATTAAATCGTTTATTCTGTAAATAGGATTTCGGAATCACTTTTACACGTTATATTAAAAAGTAAAAAATAAGCTAGATGTAGTCGACATTTCCTATCTGACTACCCCTGAGAAGAAATGGCGAAACAAACTCAGGAGTCAAAGTCCAGACATAATCTTGGTCAGATCATGTGAGGGCCATGTAGATCTGTGTCTCTGAAATTGTGGTCTTTTGAGGAAAGAACTACACAAATTTCGACTCAAGACTTAAGTAGCTCAACGACTCGACGAACAATACCAAAGAAAGGACATTTGGTAGGCCGCATAAAGTGCTCAAAATGCCAGACCACCATTAAAACTGAGAAAAAGCAAAAAAAAAAAATAGGAAAATATTTAAAGAAAAAAAAAAATGACCCACATAGTGCTCACATTCCCAATAAATTAAAGCAGTAAATATAATACTTTTCAAAGTAAATATTCATGTAATACGAGTATTGTATAATATTCTGCAATGTCTATAAAATCATGCATAATAATTAAAAATGTCAAGTTTTCTAGTTTGATCACAAGGCTAGCAGAGCGAACAACTCAATCCCAAGCTTGGAGAGGATATGCTGCGTTACGCTATAAAGTAAGTAGACGATCCGCTGGCGTCACAAAGGCGGTGCATCATTCTCTGATACAAATAACAACATTATGATCTATTTAAGCAATCAATATTGTTCTTATCAATAGTTTCTTTGGACTCATCATCATGCCATTCGGCTTTACCATAATGCCACGGCTTATTTTTAATTATTTTAGTTTTGAATTGTTTTTTTTTATCACGGACGCTTCTGACGTTTTGCATCGTTCTCACATGTATATTTTCAATAAGAATGATGTAACCAATACTTTGTATCAAATATTTTATTTTAAAAGAGTGTCTGTGGAGTTTCTTGCCCGTTCTTCTCCATAGGATCCTACTATTTGGAATGGGCAACTAGCTTCATATTTGTAACTGACTGACTTGTTGACAATTCAAAAGTGCCTGTAAATGGTTTAATTGAAATAAATGCTTTGAGTTTGCTGCGTTTACCTACTGCTATCAGGTACTTTACTCCGTCACCCTTACTCACACGACGCGAGTATTTATTTGTAGAATTTTTACCACCCTAAATACCCGATCATTTTATTGAATCGGAAGCTCAATGGCAGCAATCGTTGAGTGTCCCATGTTTACCGGTTATAACTTATAAAGCTTTGAACAAATATTGATGAATGAAAAGCCTCTTATAAAGTAGGGTTGCCAACTTGCCACTTCTGTATAAATAAAAGTGGGTTCTTGAAATTGCTCATTAATTGAACATGTGAGACATTGATAGTTTTTTTTGGTTTATCAATGTTGTGGACTAATTTAAAGAGACTATTTTAGGTGATTTTAATCTAAAACAGGGAAGTTGCGGATGCCGATTTTTATAAATCCGCGCATGCGGAGTTTTGGTGGCTCATATCCGCGGATGTTAAGTTTTTTTTAACGGATCCCTTATGGTGTCGAAACGAAATTCAAGATGTCTTACGTTTTTTTTTTGTAAATTGCAGCGCTGTTTCGTTGTATGTTGATCATAAATAATTCAATTCGCAGTAATTATAATAAAATAATTAGTAAATTACAATCATATAAAAATCAATATAGCTGTCGATCTATATGTGTTTGCTGGATATAAGATTATTTCGTGAAAACGTGACGATTTAGAGCTAGAGAGCTAGAGATATTGATGATTTAAATGATTATAATTTCGATTTTCTTGATTGTTTTTTACTCATACCCTTTTCCACCCACGCGGATTTCGAGGAATGCGGAATGCGGAAGCTCCGCAATTGCGGATGCGAATATCCGCAATATCCCTTTTTTTGGGGTACTGCCTCATTAAGCAATTCCTTTAAAAGCGATTCATTTTATAAATTCCCAGCAGATCATTAGCAATTCCTCTAGTTTTTGTAAAATGGTGACATTTATTAATTAGCTGAATCCTATTCAATTCAATTCTGAACTAAAATAAGGGCACGAAATATCAGACAGAATCGCTGAACCAAATCCTTGTTCCAGTTCATTTAATAATAATAATAATTTATTCAATCAATCAAATTATTATTGACTTATGCTAGTTAACAAAAACAGGTAGGTGTTGCAACCAGCACCCTTACTAAGTTATGAAATAACTTTTAAGGGCAGTGGTACAAGCCCATACATACTTTATTTTCACAAAGGAATTGCAGGCAGAACAAGTGTTACAAAGAAAAAAACAAATCAAAGTTATGATAAGACCATAATTGCAGAAATCAGAAATTGCAATTTAATTTATTTATTTAACATTTGGATTATTCGTGTTAGGGTGTGTGTGCGTGTGTGATGGTGTGTATTGTGTCGGTGCAGAATGTGTATTAATGTTCTCGGTGGATGGGTTTAGGGTGGGTTATTATCAGAGAAAAGCAGGCGTTCTGTATCCAGGTACTTAATTGCAAGTAGAAAGTAGATGTTTTCATTAGACGACATTTACTCGGGGAAAAGGTTTCTATAGAAATCTAGGTCTTTCCATCTATCCTCGCCAGGATGTCTGATAACCCTATCTGCAGCCAAGCATCTAAGTACAGAAGACACGCACTCGCGTGCTTAGCCGCTGCGTTGTTTTTTATGTCATTACATTTCTTGGGAGCTCCCCCTAATACATTTGTTACGTAAATCTATCACACCGATATGACTCAACGCTTTTAAAACCTCCATTGAAAAATGTGTCTAATCAAATTCTTTCGTTTGGGGGATATCTTTCGCGAAGCTTGAGTGTTTTTCACTTTGTTTGATATTGCTACGTTAAGTTTTATTGCTAATTTCCATTAGTTTTTTTTTTCAATACTTTCACAGCTCTATTCATATCAGTGTCATCAGTATTTTTCACAGCTCTATTCACATCAATGTCATCAGTATTTCTCACAGCTCTATTCATATCAGTGTCATCAGTATTTTTCACAGCTCTATTCATATCAGTGTCAACAGAATTTTTCACAGCTCTATTCATATCAGTGTCATCAGTATTTTTCACAGCTCTATTCACATCAGTGTCAACAGTATTTTTCACAGCTCTATTCATATCAGTGTCATCAGTATTTTTCACAGCTCTATTGATATCAGTGTCATCAGTATTTTGCTGTTCCTTTCTTCTTCCCGTTTATAGGTGGGCATAAAAATAAATAAATAGATAAATATTTTTCTTTACAATGCATGATGATACCGTGTCGTTTTGTGCGTCTAGTGCATATAATCGATTAATTCTATAGACGGCGAGTGACACTCGTATACGACGTTCAGAGACCGTGGACTCCCGAGGGACTGTTGCATTGATTGGTACAAAGCATAAGAGTCGCGCAACGGATGATTTATACTGTTTTTAGGGTTACGTAGTCAACAAGGAACCCTTATAGTTTCGCCATGTCCGCCTGTCTGTCTGTCCGCGGCTTAGCTCAGAGAATTAGTACTAGATAACCGTAATTTGGCATGGGTGTAATTGTTATATAAAATAATGAGAGAAAAAAATGTATGGTACCTCCTTTGCACGTAAAGAGGGGATGTTATTTATTTGTCTCGTCTATCCCATGGTGCGGGATATCGTTGGATAGGCCGTTCAAAAATATTGCGGGTCTGTAAAAACCATTTTTCGATTCAGGGATCCGTGAGTAGGTGTCGCCCTGTCAGCTAAATGGTTGTTTTTGAATATGTGAAAAAATTCATGGCAGTAGTATAATAACGAAATTAAAAGGAAAACTATCACAGCTAAGTAGGCTTTACAAGTTAACGAATAGTAGTCGACAAACTTACATTTGCAGTTGGAGAATTGACCGTGTCGTATATCGATGTATGGGAGAACATGTTTTTCAACTACAATGTTAAGTTTGTTTTTGGGGTTAATTCATCCCAACTACGGATCCTTTCATTATGCGTGGTCCGACACGCACTTGACCGGTTTTTTTTTAGTGCAGGCACTTACAAATATCAGCCCTTATTCAAAGTAAGGTAAGAACGAAAACATGTTTGTCATAGATTATGTTTACCTAGACTAAAAATTCCGTTGTTTGTTTGTTTGTTATGCTAACAATATCACCGTTACCGACCCGTAAAGTTACATATTATATTCTAGATTGCCACGAACCTACTTTCTGTAAACAAAGCTCCAGTGAAGCACAAGTCGTAAAGTCAACAAACATACTACCTACCCACATTCGGAAACTTTGTCGGAACAATCGCTGTCACTTGTAGCAAAACAAGAAACGGGTCTGTGGCGCCGGGCGCTACCCACGACGAATGCAACACAACTTCGTGTAAGGGACCCTACGTACTGACGGTCTGACGCGAAGGGAACACCCATTCAAACTCCCTGATTTAATGGGGCCATTCAAATTCAAACATCCAACAATGACCCAAAAGGGAAATGAAATTGGATATTATTATACGTTTTCATCATGTTGATTTGGGTTCGTTGAGTTAGATCTGTATGAAAAGTTTTGAGACACATTACAAATTATGGACGGATAAGTGGCGGGAAATATAAGGGATAAAAAAGGTTAATAGGATGCAGTGGCGAAAGCACCAAATAACACGATTCCTACCGGCTTCCTTACGGAGGTTCCCATCAACAATTCTACCGCTATTGAAAAATGGCACAGTCAATATTTGCCAAAAAATATAGTCACACTACGGGTATGTAATGCACCATAACATTCAAACAACAAATAAAATTTTGATTAGCTTAGAATTGAAATAACAAACAAAAAAGTTTTGTTTGTGTAGTGATGCGTCTTTTTGGTTCTGCTGCTTGACAATATATGGTGTAAAAATTTCAGTAAAGGAAAGACTTATTTTTAAGTAAATCAATAAATTTTTAGTTTATTGATAAGTAAGTCATTTAAACCGGCTTCGCTTCGGCTTCTCTCATACAAAATTTGACACCTCGCCGCTGATAGGATGAAGGAGAACTTATGTAAAAATAGGATAAGCAATTTGATTTATTGATTGACAATTATCCTAAAACAGGAAATTGGTTTCATTTGCCAATTTGTCGAGCAACCTTTCAAAGAGAATGTATGAAGTTGTGTAAAAGAAATACAATAAAACTTGAGGTAACTTTAACAAGCCCAGTGTAGCTAAGCAATTGCGACATTTCTCTAAATTGAAAAGAAATAAAGGACAAACCCGTGGGCGTACTCGTGCGAGCGGCCGGCCGAGAAAACCTACAGTTGCGAGGGAGCTGCGCCGCTGGCACTAGTGTGGGCGGCAAATAACAGAGCGTTTAAAGGCCGGGGAGCCGTTCTTCATTTATTACATAATGATACTTTTACTCCACAAAGCGATTTAGGCAGCCAATAGACACGAGATTCTTAGAGAAATTACTCACGCAGTTTAATAAGAGTCTGCCAATTTTTGGAGGCGTAACGAGGGGAATAAGATGTTGATAACATCATTTTGAAAAAAAAAACTTCGAAAATTTAAGCAAATTCGTGGAGACGGGTTTAATAAATTTGAATAAATAATTCAGTTTGTCATTTGTGCGACGGTAAATTTTTCGTTGTAATATGGTCACAGTTCAGTTAACCTAATATTGTTATGTCTCTTACTTTAAATAAAACAGACACATTAGGTATTCCGAGGACATACGAGGCTACAGTTTTTATAACTAAAACTTAGTTGCGTAGGTATAATGTATTCTGTGACACGCGTGACAATAAGAGAGAGACAGACTAAAGAGAAACTAGGCTTTCCAAATAATAATAGTAAGAAACTAGTCCTTTTTTGTAGTTTTACATAGGGCGACACACACAATGGGCGGTCTTATCGCTAAAAGAGATATTGTACAGACAACCTTTGGATGGATTAAAGGGAGAAGGAGAGACAACACTGCAGGTAGTCAGTGGTGTACCATTTACATATACAATAAATACATACATGCATAAAGCAATACACTTATCTATATAAATATATATATGCAATAATAAACATGAAACAAGAGCAAGGAACTGTATTCTATAATGATGATGTTTAAGGAGAGAGGAAGTGTTTTTTTACCATAATTTTAAAAGTGTACAAAGATTCAGTACGCCTTATCGACACGGGCAAGGCATTCCATAACCGTACTGCTTGAACTGCAGAGCTGCTTGATAAATCATATGAACCAAACAGAAAATTGATAATAGAGTATATGTTACGGCTAAGACCCGAAGTGCGGCTACATCTAGTTTTAGCCGGTTAGAACTAGCTGTAGCCACTTACTCTTGGTTAAACCTAGTACGAGCCGATTGTTTTCGGGTAAAACTAGGTCTAGCCTTCACCATGCCGGCTACAAACAATCCAGCCATTCCCTGTTGGATAAAACTAGGTCTATCCGATATCATTCCGGCTAGAACTGAATTTACCAACAATAGAGGGGATCTGGAGCTCGGCGGCCGCTGCCGCGGCACTTTTTTCAAAATTTTGTTTAATGTGATCACTCATCTTGACTCCATACGGGCCTAACAAGATCTTGACTTCTTAACCTAGGAGAACTTTGTTAAATTATCACAGATCCGTCTACTCAGTAATTAATTAGTTTAATTACGGGTAGTTATTTAAAACTCAAATGTTGGCCAGTTTAAGAATGATATAATGCTAACAAGTTGCTTGCCATCAAGCTTACCATCAACTTAAATTATTATAATTATGTTATACAAAAGTGAAGAAGTAAAATCAAACAAAGCATGTATGATGTAACAAAGACCGGTGATTATTCTGTACATGTCACATTGTCGATACAAATAAAATGAATTTGTTCTGGCAAATATGCTATCTTGTTTATAGTAAATAGATAAATAATGATTCCAAACATTTTAATGCCAACTAAGAGAAAATGTATCTTAGTTAGCTCGCATTTTGTTCTGTGCTCTTTTAGTCACATGTGTTTCCTCCCTCCTCATCACATGCCCATACCAAGGTAAACGATTTCCTTTCAACTTTTCTGTCACTGGCGCCACTTTCAAACTTACCCTTATAATAAAGGTTCAAATTTAATTAGTTAGCGAAACTCCGCAAACATGATGGGGATCGATATCTAAACACGAAAAAATAAAAATGAAAATGATTTTTTTGAGGTTTACGACCGCTAGTAAATAGTGTTGTTACTGGAAGTATGAGTTGAGAAAACCTATATTATTTTATTGTGTTTACGATACCCATCACGTCTGTGAAGTTTACACAAAAAACTGATTTTTTTAACTGATATATCAAGTGACTACACCCCCCTAAAAAAACACTCCTTAAATTAATTACTTTATCATGTTAAGATATCGATACGTCATCACGACTGCAGAGTTTCGCTAGCTAATTTAATTTGACCCTGTATACTCAAGACAAGACAGATCAAAAACGAACCAAATCAGAATGGGGTGAATGAGTGGTTTATCTGCAGTTAGTTGATGTAGGCAGTGGATGGAGATAAAAATCTGGAAACAATACACCTCTAAAAGTTCAACGATTTCCTGAACATCCCATGAAAGATGGACAAACTAAATTATATGTGCACAAGCTAGACATACCATACAAAATCACCCATACAAAACCGTTAATCACTACATGACAATTCTAACATTGTCGTTAACGTGTGGTAACCAGATTGAGACAGCTGACAGCAGTGACAGCCCGCCTTCTAAATTAGGCCACGCCGGCGCCTCTGGAGCCTTAACTGGGATTAGCACTTCTTATTTTAGTGTAGACAGATCTGAATTTTAGTGTAGACGCTTTATTAAACTTCAACTTAACGTCTACGCGTTAAGAATAAAGCGTCTACCATCGTCTAGCGTTGACCATTTAGCGAGTCAGATTACGCCAGGGTATGACATGTTTGGAAATAGGAGAGAAAATGAGATGAACAAACTCAAGATCAAAGATTTTTGGACTATAGGAAAAGAAGAGAAGAAGCTTTTCAGAAACCCGAAAAGCTTCATCTGCATTTTAGCGTTAAAGACTTAATATTATTTATTAAAATTATTAAATCTAGACATTTAAGTCGACACTGCAATACTATCCATATCCACAAGACCGCCTGTTATGTTTCTGTCGCTAATAAACTCTGCGAAATATTCAATAATGAAGGTGGATCCATCTTGGATTCATTTTAAAGGCTCGTACATACTAGTGCGACATCGCGGGCGCGACGCAACACTTGAAGCACAATTTCTTTGTCGGTGCCGGTCGCGCCCGCGATATCGCGCGAGTCTGTACGACCCTAAAAGCGCTTTTCGCCTCCTAATTTATGACCAGCGCGTTTATTAGGTTACGTTTTTATTAACGTGTTAAACGTTCTTACACAGAATACTGATTAGCCAACAATTAGTAATCACGACACGCCTGATTATAAATGTTTTATATCCATCTTCTTGTTTTTCACTTTAAACTGCTCGTAATAAGACTTTTGGTATGTTTATCACAAATTAAATATACATAATTGTGTAAGGCGTAAATATGCTGTACTTTTGAGGCTATACAAAACCTGTACATATTCATGTATTAGGGGGCAGAAAAGCCCTAATAAAAATGAACATAAAAATAACGCTGTGTTCACACGACCGCCAGCGACCGTAACCAGGCGTCCCGCTCCCTTGAGAACCAACTATTTAAAATCACTGCTTTAGATCAGTCCGTATAACCACGTAAGATAACGAGATCATTAATTATACAAACATATTCGTAGACAAGACATGTGAAATAAACTAGCTTTTGTTTGTGTTTACACGCTTGTCAATTATGATCATGAAGCATACGGTTTGACGGTGTATAGGTAGGTATACATTATCACGGCGCCAGAATCAGGAGCTTAAAGCATATTTAAAGGCTCTTACACACGCCTTAACTTGTTTACTGAACTCAGCTTATCAAACGATTTGTGATAAGCATGAAATATTCAATGATTCAAGGGTTAACACAACAGTCAACACTTCGGTAAATGCACGATTAAGTGCAAAGCTACTGGCTCAAATGACCAATGATCATTATTCTTTTCTACGATAAATAGATTATTTATGGTGTAGCCTGATAATTCACAAACCATGGTGTGCATTAAGAGGGTGACCGGCAGTATTCCATGCGTAGCGACAATCTTATCTGGCATCTTTCTTGCTTCAATGAGTACAATAGGGCGTCAGTAACAAACTACGACGATGGCCGATTTCAGCGAAGGTTATGGCGTCAAAGGCCCATTAAGTTTATGTAGAAAATTAGAAAACATTTGTAAAGAAAACTATCGACTACAACCGTATTTAAAGAACCAGAGTCTAGTCTTTTATGAGTTACCCAGGTTTCTGGAAGCTGTTGATAGCCGCGTGATAATTGCGTATTTTGACAGCTCAACAACATTAATTGCGTTATTTACGTTGCGGAGCAGATAAAACTTACGAAGTTATGAAATAATGGATTAGCAATATCCTTCAAAATTAATCAGATTGTAATAGAAAGTGTGTTACGCAATAGGATGCAGATCGAAATGAATATAATGATGTATAATTGTGTTGATAAATGATTTATTTCTGTAAGTAGGTTTGTACAAACACTTTTACACGTCAATCATATTTAAAAAAACTAGATGAGGTCGGCGTTTCGTATCCGACTACTCTGAGAAGGCCGAAACAAACTCAGAGTTCACAGTCTCTTTTTAAAGTCCAGACATAATCTTGGTCAGATCATGTGAAGACCATGTAGATTGGTGCCTGAAATGATCTTTTGACGAAAGAACCACACAGGTTGAGGGGACCTATCCAGTCAGTGCACGCATTTGTCAGTAGTCGTGCAGCTCAACTAAGAACTTAAGGAGCTCAACGATTCAACGAACAATACCAAAGAAAGGACATTTGGGTAGGCCGCATAAAATCACTCAAACTGCCAGACTATGATAAAAACTAACTGAGAAAAAAAGAAAAATGAACAATAACCCACATAGTCTTCACATTTACAATACTTAAAACAATATAATAAAGTAAATATTCATCTCATTGTATATATAAAATTAATCAATGTCAATGTGTATATAAAATACGGATATAATCTTGGTCAGATCATTTGAGAACCATGTAGATTGGTGTCTGACATGGTCTTTTGACGAAAGAACCACACAGATTTGAGTGGACCTATCCAGTCAGTGCACGCATTTGTCAGTTATCGTGCAGCTCAACTCAAAACTTAAGGAGCTCAGCGATTCGACGAACAATACCAAAGAAAGGACAATTGGTTAGGCCGCATAAAGTACTCAAACTGCCAGACCTTGAATCTGCCATTTCTCTAGTAAGTCCCTTAGCGCGCTTTGTAGTTCTCTATGCATTTTAACACCATACTGCGATCGCCAACCCGCCTGACAAGCGTGGTAATTATGACAACCCCCCCCCCCCCGCTCCCCTTTTGAGGGAGGCCTATGTTCAGCAGTGGATGTCTTTCGGCTGAAATAATGTGATGATGATGTGTGTTAAATCTGATGTACAGTAATTATGATTAGTTGTTCTGCATTTCCATCTAACATTAGGTTTGACAGCAGAATTTATTGATCAGTCTTTCCAAAACGGGAAACAAGTCAACATAAATCTTAGCCCTCAGTGGCACAAATACAGCAGTAAATGGTGAAAACAATACAACCAAGCCTGACATGCCAGTATGCAGACGTACTGACAATTAAACTGCCATTATACATGCATTATGATTTTACTGGCATTTGTGTGCACGGAGTCAAAACGATACTGTGGCATAAAAATGAAACATCGCTGCTCGTAAATAATTACGGTGTAATTGTCTTGTTTTATTGTACAGTGGATATGTTACGTATTGAATGTGTTTAAGGTGATTCCGCAGCTGTAGCCCGCGAAATTCAAATTTTCTTACGTTCTTTGCAATTTGCAGTTCAGTGTCAGGTTGTATCTTGACCAAAATATGATTCGCGACTATTACTTAGATTTGTTCCCCAACTTCAAGATTTTATGAAAAGTCATTCAATGGAACAAATCTGTGCGCAACCAGCCCAACCGATCGGACGCCTGCTGAGATACCCACCATAAAGCTGTGTATATTTTGCTGGCAGAGCAACCAAGGTCGCACTGCCAAAAAAAAAATATGGCTGGCTGCGCAACCGATCGGACGCATGATGAGATACCCACCATAAAGCTGTGTAGGTATATTTTGCTGGCAGCGCGACCATGGTTTCCTAGTGTGATGTAAACCTAAATAAATATATCTGAATCTAAGCAGTAAAGGCTAGAACTAAAGTATTTGTGAAAGTCAAAATTAATGGACATTTGGATAATGTTTCTTACCCAGAATCATTCATTGTAGCACTACAGGAGAGCCCATGTTTGGGAGCGGACATTTACGAGCTCATATGATTGATCACAGCGCTTACCTATTTGTGCGATCAATTCAGTATTGATAGGGCTCGGTTATCTCGAAACAATTACAGCTCTCCATTACTTGGGGAAGACTGAACAGTCACGCAGTAAGACATCGCCTTAAGAAAATACATCCCATTAAGTTAGGGAAAAGAAAAACTACATGTTATTATTGTTTACGCGTATCAATTCTGCTGTGTCTATGTCGATATTATCTGTGCATACATGCATTTCCGTATCAGGCGTATTAGTTTTATTGGTTGTAATGAGAACACTCGTAACTATTATATTGATTACAATAGCTTTAAACTCAATTTCCTTTTTTTGCTCAATCGGTGAGTTGCACGAAATCAACATTAGTTTAACGGAGACTTTAAATTGATGCTGTCACTTTCTTTTTGACAGAAAACGTAAGGGCATGCATTTAAAATCTCCGTTAAACTAATGTTGGTTTCGTGCAACTCAACGTTTGTAAATTATGCTAATAATCGTTCAGAGCACGTACTTTAGTATGTTGCCGAGACAGTATTTTGTATTTTAGCATTCATAAAATGATTACGATGTCCTAAACTTTAAGATGTTACGGACAAGAAGCATCAGTCGTTAAACCTCTGTCTGCCATCTTAATTATTCTCGTGGCTGATGCATGTGTAACAAACCATAATAATATATAATGCATACGTGTGAATTTAGGTACTTTGTTTGCTTTGATTAAATTGCATTGAAATATTGATTAGATGGTAGAAAGTCGTATGAAAAGCAAACTGTATAACTACTCTGTAACCACACCTATGTTTAACAAAATAAATGATTGATTAATTTAAACAACGAGATGAAAATAAATCTTTGTACCTTCACCGAAATGGAAAACCCCTAGTACCCCTGATGAACGTGCATTTCTGCACTATCCGCAGTTTTAAATTTTCTTTAAAACAGTGTTATCTACACGCCGCATCCATAATTTATAGAGACCTGTCTGAGGACACGTGAGCCCGCAAGATGAGGCGACGAGGACCTCCTCGCAGGAGTGAGAGGGACGGGAGGAACATGCCTTTACCTAATCTGGAAGACAATGCGGCTCTCAAGGACCTGCCAATGTTATTTTCGGAACTTGTGGAGCGAATAACGCTGTCGTCAGATAGGTATTTTCTTAACAAAAAGTAGTTTTATCCCCAAACTGGTTCGATATTGATGGTTGTTAATTATTTAAGACTTGGGAGTTGGAACTTCGGCGATAAGTTTTTTGTATGATTTATTGCTGGGGTATTGTTTAGCGAACCGTGGTGGATTCTTTCACGGGTGAATGGTTAGGTTAACTATTAGGTGTGAGCGCCAGGTTAACGAGGGGACGGACGTGTCGAAAATGGTTTCTTAGAAACCTTCTAAGCCACTGTCTTGAAACTAATAGCATAACTCCGTATAGCCAGCATGCCTAAAACATGTGCAGTGTAGAATATCAAATCAAATGAATGGATATTTCAGTCACAATATAATTATATACCAGTCAGTTAATAACTTGGGACTGGTATTCAATTTTAATAAGAGTAATAAGCGCCAGCTTCAAACAATTCTGAATTCTGATCTACCTGTGGAACTGGATCATGTCTAAAAGAAGAAAATAAAAAAAGCAACTCTGAAAACAGTGCTACAAAGTCTGCAGATTGTCTGTGCCACGAACAAAACGAAAGAGGTGAAGGTGGCGCACCCCTACACAATAATTTGTACAGTTAACCAACCAGCATCGGCATCGAAATATGTGCTGGGGGGCCTGGGGGCTTATTGAGCTTGCAAATTAAATGTTCTATAAAACGACATTTCGATTTCGAGCAGCTTTACATACAGCTTCATACTGGTGACACTCGATATATTGTCATCTGATATAGATCATGATTTACTTTTGCGTGTTCTATTTTCGGTAGAGATTTTGCATGGCAGCTAACTGCGAATTGGACCATCATACAAACATGGTTTAAATATTTTACACTATCGCACCCCGTTGCTGACAGCTATTCCATTTATGATATCTACCTCTAAACGCGTAGCTGACAAGCGAAAAATGCCGTGTTTCATAGGTTTATGGTTTGTCGGCAAAGCTCATGTTTCCCTGCAATAAGTACCGCAATATTATACTCGTGCAAGGACGGGCCTGGTTGCATGTTCCGTAAAAATTTTTAGTCAGTGCAGAATTTGAAACTTCATTCGAATCGTGGTTGTGGGTGGCACGTATACCTAGAATACCTACGTAGAACCTTCGCATAAATAAAGTATACGTTTAATCGTAAAGCAATAACAGGATATTGCAAGTCTTTCTCAACACGGAAGAATGCAGTACATAGCTGAAGCAAGCTGAAGTAAAAATAGAACTCGCAACGAAGTAGCATAATGTTGCTTGAGAAGAGTAGGAGTAGTTGAGGAGTATAAAATGTGAGCTAATGCAGCTATAAATTGACTGCCGAGAATATTAAGATTCTGAATGACGTGAATTGAATAACTAGTGTTGTGGAGCAAACTTGGAAGACAACTATCAGCGAACTACCCAAAAATAATGCACTCGATACTTCAAGAGGAGAAAAAAGACACGCCCTTGATAATAGCAAAACTAAAACCGTCGTACAGAAGAACTGTCACTTCCCATTTAAAGGCACACTGTAACCAATACTAAACCATCAGCCACTTTACTACAAACTTGTATTAGTTGTCCGAGCCATCGGATTATCGTTGTTAGTGTGGGGGGGGGTCACCTCACCGTGTTGAACGCTCTTTATTGGGGATCAATTGGCTTTAACTTTGTCTTTACAAGGCGCTACACGGCTCCATTTAATTTAATTGATCTGAAACTAAATATTACTGAGTGCAATTCACCACTAAAAACATCTTAAGCGACTTGAACGAACACACTTACACACTTTTACAGTAACTGGGTGTTTTCTGCGAAGGTCAAAAACAGGGCTTAATGCAACTTTTCTAAATTTACTTATTTCTGAAAGAACGCTATTGACTTTCATGATTACAGATTTCGTTTTTCACAACTTAAACAACCGTGGTTTCAATTCAATCAAAGGGCGGAGTGGTAGCAAGGGGATGAGGCGAATCCAATTAGCAGTGTTTATAAAGTTAATAATATCTAATAAAAAGCATGAGTAAATAATCGTGTATTGTAGATAGCATTAAACGTACGTAAACGGCGAGTACATCTCACACCTTCGTTTTGCCGATGACATCGTCATAATGGCAGAGACGCTGGAACAGTTATACCAGATGCTGCACAGCCTAAATGGAGCCTCTCGGCGGGTTGGCCTCGGCATGAATTTGGACAAGTCGAAAGCCATGTACAATTCGCACGTCTTGCCGAGTCCAATCCACATCGAAGGGTCGCTTCTCGAAGTTGTGAAGAAGTATGTCTACCTAGGGCAAGTTTTCCAGCTTGGTAGGCACAACTTTGAGAAGGAAGCCGACAGAAGGATCCGGTTGGGTTGAGCAGCGTTTGGAAAACTGCGTCAAGTCTTCTCGTCGTCAATCCCGCAGTGTTTGAAGACTAGGGTCTTCAACCAATGCGTCCTACCCGTTATGACATACAGTGCCGAAACGTGGACACTAAGGCTCGGCGCCCACTATCGGCATCGGCATCGATGGAGCTCGGGCGCTTTACAGCGGCTTCAGGCGCTTACGTAAAGTTTTCGAGAGCTTACGTAAAGCGCCCGAGCTCTACCGATGCCGATACCGATAGTGGGCGCCGAGCCTAACAGTCAGGCTGGTCCACAAATTTAAGGTCACTCAGCGTGCTATGGAGCGGGTTATGCTCGGAGTTTCTTTGAAAGATAAGATCAGGAATTAAGTTATCCGGAAGAGAACCGGAGTTACCGACATAGCCTGCAGAGTAAGCAAGCTGAAGTGGCAGTGGGCTGGCCATGTCTGTCGAAGGACCGATGGCCGGTGGAGCAGACGAGTCTTGGAGTGGAGACCGCGTATCGGCAAGCGTAGTGTGGGGCGCCCCCAGCTAGATGGACCGACGACCTTAAAAAGGTGGCTGGGACAGACTGGATGCGGAAAGCGGAGGATAGGGTGTTGTGGCGCAGCCTGGGAGAGGCCTATGTCCAGCAGTGGACTGCTATAGGCTGAGTTGAGATAGCATTAAAACTCGCTGAAAGCTTAGCTATCCAATAATGACTCGAATGACTTAGCAAATCCACGGAAATAGGAATCTTTTACAAAAACACTAGAACATGAAAGTGTGATATTTATATACAAGATATATCAAACACTACTAGCACAAAACTTAACAACTAAAGCTATAAGGCAGTATTTAAACAGATTGTAAAGCTCTCATAATGAAATGAAATAAATCATTGATAATATCCATCGTAAAGTCGCAGCATGTTTCAGTGGTTGGCTCGTCACAATAAAAAGAGGAACACTGTTAGTAACAGAGAAGCTGTGTTTGGTAAAGTCCGAGAACGGTGATAGAATTAACATCACTCTAGCAAGGCTAAAAGGACTTGACTCTGTATTTTCATCGAGCTAGTTCTTTGACACAGTAGATATGAAATTAAGAGTAATAAAGAGTTAGATTAAGGAAGATATATAGTTATATTATTCGATTTCATCTTGACAATAATGAGCATGATCAAAAGGCGTCTTGAAGAAATATAAAATTTTAGAATTTAACAGGATCAGTGCAAAAGATTCCGATTTGCAGGCAATTGTGGATAAAATCCAATTAACTGCATTACAATCATCTTCTACCATTTTTGTTCAAAGCTCGAAAGAAGCTAAGGCAAAAGTAAGAACACCATATTATCTAACATGTTTGTTTTTTAATACAGGGGTCTACTCCGAAGCGCTAAACCGAAGTATCGGCCGAATGTGCGGCCGTTTTATAACTTCCATACTTCCTTTTTTGAGTCCTTACCCGACTTCAAGTCACAGTTTTGACTTTGGCTTATCTCTTCAACTGCCTTTTGTTGTTTTTTTTTGCCGTAGTCAGTGATAGTTAGCCGTAGTAAAGAAACAACCGAACATTCGGCCGATACTTTGGATTTATGTTCGGAGTAGACCCCAGTATTCCAACAAGACTAAAATATATATTTATTTAAATAACGTAAAAGTATAATAAAAAAATCGGCAGCACCGCTGTCAATGGGAAAAGTGACCAAAATGCTGGCAGCATTGCCACGTTGGTTCGCAATACCGATTCTTTAGCCTACAATAAGGCCAGCCCTCTCACGCCAGCTCAGGTCAGGACACGTGAAGAGTAAAAAAAAGAAGGAAATGGAAACAAGATGACCTAAGTGACCAAAAGGCTGGCAGCATTGCCACGTTGGTTCGCAATACCGATTCTTTGGCCTACCATAAGGCCAGCCCTCTCACGCCAGCTCAGGTCAGGACACGTGAAGAGTAAAAAAAAGAAGGAAATGGAAACAAGATGACCTAAGTGACCAAAAGGCTGGCAGCATTGCCACGTTGGTTCGCAATACCGATTCTTTGGCCTACCATAAGGCCAGCCCTCTCACGCCAGCTCAGGTCAGGACACGTGAAGAGTAAAAAAAAGAAGGAAATGGAAACAAGATGACCTAAGTGACCAAAAGGCTGGCAGCATTGCCACGTTGGTTCGCAATACCGATTCTTTGGCCTACAATAAGGCCAGCCCTCTCACGCCAGCTCAGGTCAGGACACGTGAAGAGTAAAAAAAAGAAGGAAATGGAAATAAGATGACCTAAGTGACCAAAAGGCTGGCAGCATTGCCACGTTGGTTCGCAATACCGATTCTTTGGCCTACCATAAGGCCAGCCCTCTCACGCCAGCTCAGGTCAGGACACGTGGAGAGTAAAAAAAAGAAGGAAATGGAAACAAGATGACCTAAGTGACCAAAAGGCTGGCAGCATTGCCACGTTGGTTCGCAATACCGATTCTTTGGCCTACCATAAGGCCAGCCCTCTCACGCCAGCTCAGGTCAGGACACGTGGAGAGTAAAAAAAAGAAGGAAATGGAAACAAGATGACCTATAAGCCGTACAATCGCATGCAGTCGCAGGAGGCATCTTCTTAAATGTAAGAATAATGACCTATTGCCTCCGACTGCATGAGATTGTACGGCTTTGGGTGTACACGTGTGGGGATTGGAGACAGTTTAAAAGTTCAAGCAGTCGGCTTTTTTTTATTTTTTAATGATATGACTATATGATTTTCAAAGACCTATTCAATGATACCCCATTTGACGTAGTCAGTCGACTTTCATATTTTTTTTTTTTACATGGCGTTTGTCGCCATATTGAATTTTGATTACTCGTACTGACATGTCTCAGACAAATCGATTGACGTAAGAATCGTCAAAAGCGGGTCACGCGTTTGGTCTTTAGCGCCACAAAGGAACAAACATATATACATAATTATACAGGCTGATAATCACATTACCCTCCTTTGCATCGCGCAGTCGGGTAAAAAAAAAACATCGCCATCGCTTGCGCAGTGACATAAATATTGTGTCCGTCGCCTGATTCATGAATACTACTCTCGTGTTCAAAGAAAAACGCGTGTTCCACCTTTTAGGCGATAAATTAATACTTTGTGTCCCCGTGTATATTAATATACTTAAAAAGCTGGGTGGTCTCTATCCTAGACCACAGCTTCTTTTTGGAGAGTGAGAATAGTCTCATGATTAACAGGAACAATGCTAAGATTCCGATTTCCAGGCTAATATGGATGACATCCAATTAAAAAACCGGCCAAGTGCGCGTCGGACCACGCACAATGAAGAGTTATGTAGCTGGGATGAATTTATCCTAAGAACAAACTTAACATTGTAGTTGAAAAACATGTTCCCTCATACATTCCAACTGCAAATGTAAGTTTGAACGCACAATATTGAGAGATTTACCATGTTATTTTAACACCATAGACTTCTTTCTGGTATTCCTGTAATCTATAAATAAAGAACTATTTTGTTTTTTTTTTTAATATTGAGTTTCGGAGGGGGCGGGGTCACTTTCATACGACCGCAAATCTTTTTTTTTTAATTTTCTAATTTGCCCCCAAAAGTGACCTCCATATTTAAAATTCATTTCAAATCGGCTGTGACAGACGGACAGACACACACGAGAGATCCCAAAGGGTTCCGTTTTTTTCCTTTTGAGGTACGGAACCCTAAAAAGTGGATCCTAGCAAAAAGCTACGTAAAGCTTATGAAGGGTTTTTGTTTCAGCATGGTTTACTTTTGTTTTAGCATAGTTTACTTTGAGGCAAAGTTGGTTTTCGTAACCTCTTGCAAGATAAAGCAAAAATGTAGCTTTTTGATATAAACTTGCGGCAGCCTCTAACAAGACGCGGTCGTAAACTTCCCACCGTGACATACTTGTACACTACAATATCCAAGTTTATCCTTGAAGGAGAACCTATATCACGTCTAAGAATTGCACAATTACAGGCAGATGATAATTCACCTGCCTAGCCTTTTTCCCAACTATTTTGGGTTCGGCTTCCAGTCTAACCGCATGCACCTGAATACCGGTATTTTACATGGAGCGACTGCCTATCTGACTTCCACAACCCAGTTACTGGGTAATACGATACCCCTTGGTAAGACTGGTTGTCCGACTTTCGGGCTTCTGACGACCCGTCGTAACGACTGACCCCATACAAACATACATAATCTGCCTATAATGTTCCCACTGCTGGGACACAGGCCTCTTTCTGTGAGAGGGAGTCATACACACATAATTATTAGCCTAAATAAATAAAACGATTGGTGATAATTTTAAATGCTTTAAGCTGACTGGATGAGAGTTGCCGAGAATAGAGCTTAATGGCGTGCAATTGGAGAAGTCTATGTCCAGGCCATGGACGTATAATACGTCCATGGTCCAGCAGTAGACTTCTGAAAACGGTTCGTCACGATGATCTCTCCATTGACGTAAAACGTCAGATTGGAAGTCAGTCCACCATCAAAATAAACCACTATTCAGAACGTTATCGTACAGAATCTCGACGGCAACGCAACTTCATACAATAACCTTCCAAACGAATGTGCGGCAGGAATTATAATACTTTCTATACAATACGTACCATTTTCCCCGAGAGCGTCATTAACTGGTACATTTTCCTGTGTCACAAGCCGTTCTGTGCGGCACATAGTCGTATGTAACGAACACGCCTATGTAACAACTACACATCAACGGGCAATGCACTCTGCCTGCTCTATTAGATTTATGGATAGCAAGAAATTTACTATACGCTTTAGACACACAATGGCCGATTGAACTGGATAACCCACTTTATTACAAACATTTCACGAAACAGAAAATGACCGGATTCAAAAACATGTAGAGGTAGATTTGTATTGAAATTGCGATCGTCTTTTATTTGTCCATAGTAAAAAAGAAAATATTGAAATGTCAAAGAGGGACATTTGAATTCGGCCTTTTTAGAACTTTTTTGAAATTGGTGCAACCCTCAAATGTTGACCGAGTTATAAAATATACTATTTGATTATGTGAATAAAAATATGCTACAGTGATAAGGCTCGTGCAGATTGGCGCGTCATCGCGGGTGCGACTCGTGTCGCACGGTCGCGCCCGCGATATTGCACCAGTCTGCACGAGCCTTTATTGTATATTATTTAGCGGTCTTATAAAGTATCTGAAAACTGAAAATTCCCTATTAAATCTAAAATAATCTTTCGTTGCAAAAATTCCAATAACTTTTCTATAATACTTAAGGGAATTATGGCCTGGCGGTAGACAGCCTAGTAAAATAAGCGATAATAATGATGTAGGCTATACAAAAACGCCTAGGGACGCTAGTCCCACAAGTTAATTACTCCGGGAATTTGCGATATTGGTTTTCTGATTGCGTTCACCAGGGACCAGGTAATTTGTAGGCAAACATGTCGCTTGTGGAAAATATTTCAGATCTGATGAAGGTTCATATTTGTCTCATAATATTTAAATAGTAAAGGGGCTCGTGGATGGGTGATTATCCATTACATATCAAGACCCCCCTCGGAAAGCTAGTCAAGCCGTTGGTCCAATGGCGTATTTTAAAATTTGGAGCCCCGGGCCAATATGGTTTGCCGCCCCGTAATTCTACAAACCAAATAAATGTGAGAACGAGCGAAGTGAACTCGAAAATTTTAGCACTTCGGATAGATTAGATTTTGTTTTTACCATTCATACAGGTGATATTGAAGCTACTTTTTCGACTCATGCATTTTTTTTTTAATAATTTAATATATACTTTTTTATTTTTTATTATTTAAATTAATTTAATTCGATTATTGATGTTTGTTTTAAATTGCTAGATTTATGCTTGGTTTTTAATTGTTGTTTTTTTTTCAATCTAAATATATAGTGTATGTGTTAGCTTGTAAGTAATTGTTGCACTTATAAATGTATGGCGTGTACTTTTTAATGAAAGGAAATGTGCAAACAATTGTAGGCTAACCTATTGATAAATAAAAGCTTCAGAATAATTAAGAGATCGAACCGAGCTCAAAAATGTTTGCACCCTGCCTCAGATAGGTTTTTTTGACCATTCATACAGATTAGGAGTTAAGCAGGCTAGAAGAAAAGTAGTGTTTTAATCAAGAAAATCAGGCAGACTGCAAGGGGAGCCTTGCGCCGCCCTGGGCCATGGCCCTCTTGGCCTAAGGGTAAATACGCCACTGTTGGTTCCGGCTGTTATTCGTAGATCTTTGACAGTCGTTACGAGTAGTCAAAGCCCAAAAGTCTGACAACTAGTCTTACCAAGGGGTATCGTGTTACCCAGTAACCGAGTCGTGGAGCTCGGATAGGCAGTCGCTACACGTAACACTCGTATCCAGCTGCATTCGGTTAGACTGGAAACCGACCCCAACATAGTTGGGATAAAAAAGGCTAGGCAGATTGAACGATCTGTCAGTACATACATTAACTTCGCTACGTCCTTTATGCCCTTAATTTTCGGCCTTGTCTGGCCTTTAACCCGACTTCTTCAGTGTCCACAGAATGTAATAATCGTTTTATTTGATTGTCCTAAAGACCTTTTGTGTAAAGTTGAAAAGTATTTTCAAATGGATAAGAAAATATTTTTTGCGAATGAAAGCAGAAATTGAAAAGCATTTTTTGTGACCTGAATGTTGCAATCTAAAGGAGGTGCTCAGACACTTAATATCCTTGGCGCTGTTTGCTTCGTTTGTTGTAGAGCCGCTGACTCAGATGTACACGGCAGTTTAAAGGGGAGATTATCTTACAATAACATAAAACCTGACATGCGATGATTCACACCACACACACAATCACCAGTTCTTCTTTTAACCAGTTTAGAAGCAAATTCATTAGTCTCGTGCAAAGATATTAATATCACTAGACTCTAGTCTAGACAGTCAAAGTTGTCTCGTCGAAAATTTTTGGGGAAAATGTTGTTGGTAACACAGTTGGCCGTATTTTTAGGGTTCCGTACCCAAAGGGTAAAACGGGCAACCGACCGTTTTCTGGCCCCGAAAATCCCGGGAATGTACTTGGCTAATCTCGGGATTTTCGGGATTCCCACAAACAAGTCTAGTTTGTATTCCGTAGTCCGTTGCGCCTTGAAAATAACCTTGCCTAGATTATTTTAATACATTACGACAAAAAGCAACTCGTACAATACGTAGGTACCCACTATTTACTACACAGGTACAGTCCTAATAATATGTTTGTCGTAGAACTTAGAAGGGACTTCCCCACTCGGAATACTTTAATACAATACTCTTAAGGTAATTCCACAACGAACCAATCACCCGATCATCTCATATCATAATATTGTTGCGGGTATTTCCCGTCGGTCGGGGATTCCCTGTACGAAAGTAAAAATATGCAAATCAGGTTTTATTTTTTTCATTTATTGTTCTGTCAGTGACGGGTTGCGTAGGCTACGTCAGTGACGACGGGTTACGTAGGCTACGTCATTAAAATTTAAAAGTCAATTATCTGAAATTAAGTATTTCAAACGGCGGGAGACTTTGTTAGACCTACTTTGACCCTATCTTTGTCATCGCCACCTGATATTGCAAAATCTTATACATGTATAAAAAACTGCTTATTCATATCTCCACATTGCTTATTAGGTTAGTACTAAAAGAAACTTAACCCTTATTCCTGGTTCCATAGGCTTAGCATGGGAACCGTAGAGAAGTGTTTTAAAGTAGATAAAAATTACGCTTCTGTGTAGACAGCTGACAGTTTTCTACGAAGAAAGATAGACAAGCGATTTCTATTCTACAATAGAGTAGAAATAGAAAGCATCATGCTAAGCCTGCTTTTAGAGTTTTAATTTTGTGTAATAAATGAAAATCACCAGTCTTTCAAAGAGCATGGGAGATGGGCTTCTTTGAGGATAATTGATGAAATTATTGTTGCTCTGCTATTATTACTAATATTCAGTTTGAAAAGCCTTATCAAATCCCCCTTAAAGTTTAAACTTTAAGTTAGCAATTACCCATATTTATGGGTCTTGAGAAACTTAGCTCAAGACACCGTCTTGAGATACTTAGCTCAAGACACCGTCTTGAGATACTTAGCTCAAGACACCGTCTTGAGATACTTAGCTCAAGACACCGTCTTGAGAGGCTTGTGAAGCATTGATGTCCTAATCACCCGTACAAAGGTAATGGGTAAAACTGTGACATTAGAAGGTCACTAGGCAACTTAGAGAGATTAGATAATAACTTATTGAAGACTTACTGGACGTACTTATTGACGTACGTCTTGACTGCCATTGCATTATATAATACAAAAGTAATATACTGTGTACTGTAGGTAATTATATTATATATGTACAATGATATACACGAACTCCTCCATTTTCGAACAGGCTCATTTCACGTGCACGTGCCGTGCCGTGACGTGACCGTCTTGAGATACTTAGCTCAAGACACCGTCTTGAGATACTTAGCTCAAGACACCGTCTTGAGATACTTAGCTCAAGACACCGTCTTGAGATACTTAGCTCAAGACACCGCCTTGAGATACTTAGCTCAAGACACCGTCTTGAGATACTTAGCTCAAGACACCGTCTTGAGATACTTAGCTCAAGACACCGTCTTGAGATACTTAGCTCAAGACACCGTCTCAAGTCACCATTTATTATTTTATGCCTAGTATCTTGAGATAATGCTTGTCCCAATCACCCGTACAAAGGTAATGGGTAAAACTGTGACATTAGAAGGTCACTAGGCAACTTAGAGAGATTAGATAATAACTTATTGAAGACTTACTGGACTTACTTATTGTCTCGAGTCTTGACTGCGACCAACAGGCAATTGCAATATAAACATCACTGATCATAAATGCTGTAGAGCTCCAGACCGTAATCATGTAAAATATATGGAGTAGGTGCCGATATTAACTATTGCTGTCAACCCATATTTATGACAATTGGGGTTGGGAGGTCTTAGCTCAAGACACCGTCTTGAGATACTTAGCTCAAGACACCATCTTGAGATACTTAGCTCAAGACACCGTCTTGAGATACTTAGCTCAAGACACCGTCTTGAGATACTTAGCTCAAGACACCGTCTTGAGATACTTAGCTCAAGACACCGTCTTGAGATACTTAGCTCAAGACACCGTCTTGAGAAACTTAGCTCAAGACACCGTCTTGAGAAACTTAGCTCAAGACACCGTCTTGAGATACTGAGCTCAAGACACCGTCTTGAGATACTGAGCTCAAGACACCGTCTTGAGATACTTAGCTCAAGACACCGTCTTGAGATACTTAGCTCAAGACACCGTCTTGAGATACTTAGCTCAAGACACCGTCTTGAGAGGCTTAGCTCAAGACACCGTCTTGAGAGGCTTGTGAAGCATTGATGTCCCAATCACCCGTACAAAGGTAAAACTGTGACATTAGAAGGTCACTAGGCAACTTAGAGAGATTAGATAATAACTTATTGAAGACTTACTGGACTTACTTATTGTCTGGAGTCTTGACTGGGACCAACAGGCATCATAAACATCACTGATCATAAATGCTGTAGAGCTCCAGACCGTAATCTGTAAAATATATGGAGTAGGTGCCGATATTAACTATTTGCTGTCAATCAATTACCCATATTTATGGGTCTTGAGTAGAGAATACGGAGTATTAAAAAGTAAGTCGGGATCCCGGGATCCCGAGATCTCGAGATCCCGGGATCCCGACCGTTTTCTGGCCCCGAAAATCCCGGGACTGTACTTGGCTAATCTCGGGATTTTCGGGATTGCCACAAACAAGTCTAGTTTGTATTCCGTAGTCCGTTGCGCCTTGAAAATAACCTTGCCTAGATTATTTTAATACATTACGACAAAAAGCAACTCGTACAATACGTAGGTACCCACTATTTACTACACAGGTACAGTCCTAATAATATGTTTGTCGTAGAACTTAGAAGGGACTTCCCCACTCGGAATACTTTAATACTCTTAACGTAATTCCCCAACGAACCAACAGAGGAATCACCCGATCATCTCATATCATAATATTGTTGCGGGTATTTCCCGTCGGTCGGGGATTCCCTGTACGAAAGTATAAATATGCAAATCAGGTTTTATTTTTTTCATTTATTGTTCTGTCAGTGACGGGTTAGGTTACGTAGGCTACGACAGTGACGACGGGTTACGTAGGCTACGTCATTAAAATTTAAAAGTCAATTATCTGAAATTAAGTATTTCAAATGGCGGGAGACTTTGTTAGACATAAAAAAGACAGTGATACGACGTCAGTGTGGAGTTATTATTTAGTTGAGAAGGACGGGAATAGTGCTAAATGTAAGCGATGCCCAGCCATCCTCAAGACTTTGGGTGGATCAACTAATGGATTACATACACATTTGTTATCAAAACATAACATCAAGGTTATATCAGCTTCAACAAGTCAAGATTCTAAAAATCTGAACACAGCACCGCCCCCAGCCAAGCGAAAGTTAGATAATTATTTTACTAAAAGTGCCGCCGATAGCCTGGATGATATTTTGGCAAGAATGATTGCATTAGATGGATTTCCATTCAGTGTATTCATAACCTCAGATGATTTGAGAAAATTGCTCTTAGCAAAATACACGGATTTACCAAAGTCAGCCGTCACTGTTTGAAAACGTGTTATGAATTACAGTGAAAAAATCAGAAAGCAAGTAACTGCAGAATTAAAACATTTGAAAAGTGCAGGTGAAAGATTTAGTCTTTCTTTCGACGAGTGGACTTCAACTTCCAATAAACGATACATGGCGGTCAACGTTAATTCATATAAAAAATTTTGGAACTTAGTACTTGTTCCTATTTACGATAGTATGACAGCTGAAAATTGTCTTCGTATATTGCAAGAGCGTCTAAGTAAATTTGACATTTCCCTAGAAACTGACATCGTGGCTATTGTAACCGATGGACCGAATGTTATGATAAAGGTGGGGCGGCTTATTTGCACTGAACAACAACTGTGTCTCGCACATGGTATCAATTTGGCGGTCTGTGATGTGCTTTATGAAAAACATAATAATTTGCAAGATAGCCCTACCTCAGATGATACTAAAAATGAACCAGCTGTGACTGTTGATTATATGGACGACAGCGATGATGACAAATGGTGTTCATCATCGCTGTCCAGAATCAGGTTTAATCGTAATGTCACAAAATGATCTTGCGCCAGAACACGTACCAGAGTTAACACAAAATGAAAATATTAATGAGCTGATAAAGAAAATCCGCAAAGTTGTAGTGTATTTCAAAAGATCTCCATTGAAAAATGAAACAGTACTTCAAAAATATGTGAAAATTGAACATGGAAAAGAGTTGTCACTTCTTTTGGACTGTAAAACCAGGTGGAATAGTCTTTTAACAATGCTGGAGCGATTTTATCTTTTAAAAGCATGCATTCAAAAAGCTCTTATAGATCTCAATCATCCAATTCGTTTAGAAGATGTTGATTTTGAATTGGTATATAAAATTGTTGATGTGCTGACCCCAATTAAATTGACAGTAGAAGCAATCTGTCGGCGAGATGCTAATTTATGCACAGCTGATGCCGCTTTGAAATTTCTTATAAAACAACTGTCTAGCAAAAACTCAGCACTTGCCAAAAAAATTAAAACATCCTTAGTGGAACGTATAAAGCAACGACGAAGTGATGATTTAACTGGCGTGTTAAATTATTTACAAAATCCACGAATGGATGTTGAAAATCAGTTATTATCGGATTTGGAATGGGACGACTTATTTCCAGTTCCGACACAGGCTTTAGTGAGGAAGCAAATAAAGAGTATTGTTAAAAGACTTAATAGTCGAGATTACACGGAAGAAGAAGCAAGGTCAGGATCACAAACAGATGATGAGCTAAGGTCAGAAACCTCCCAACCCCAATTGACATTAAAGGAAAAGTTACAGCTGGAAATTAACAAGAGTATGAAATCCCCAGATCCTGAAGTACAAGTACAAAATGAATTGGGGTTGGCAAATAGTATTAGACGTGAAATGAGCCTGTTCGAAAATGGAGGTGTTCGTGGATATCACTTAGAAACAGCATATAAGTATCTATTGTCTATTCCTCCAACCAGCGTAGAAGCTGAACGAGCGTTTTCAGCTGCTGCTTATGTTGGCAATAAACTACGAAGCAGGCTCGGAAGTCAAACATTGGATGCTGATGATGATTTCTGCGATTATATTTTCGAAATTCTAAATAGTTATTTTGTGCTGTTTTTTAATTTCTTGCAAAAGTATAGTATTTTTTGGTTTGTGTTTTTTCTTTTCTTATTATTATTCTGATTTGTGTTGTGCAAAGACATTAAAGACATTTTTTTTAATTACTCGTGTTTTTTTTATTTTAGCCCAATTAGAAACCACATAGTCTAATCCCGGGATGAGCCCGGGATCCCGGGAAAAGGCTTCAAAAATCCCGTAAGCCCGAGATTGAAAAACATGCTCGGGATTGTATTTTCTAGTAGTAACGTAAACCCAAACATCCGTCCAGAAAGTTTTGATTTTTATTTTTATAATCCCGCCATGCCACGCGCGCTGCGCTCGCGTCGCTCCGTAATTTATCTCCTGTTATCTAATAGCCGTAAAAACTGGCACGTGCTCCAACTGAAATAGATGCAATATACAAATGCACCGGTCTAAATGTATCGTCTTTATGGCTTTTTGAGTGAAATGAGATAATTAAGCTGCGCACAATAATAAATAAAATATAAAGCACTCTTATTTCTTTCAATCTTATTTTCTGCTACGGGATTAAAGTCAGATGCGGTTACAAGTCCAACAAATAGTCGAGAAGTCCCGACTACTGATCTGAATGTTTAATCCGGAAGGAACCATTGAATGAGGATATTCTTGGAGCAGTTCTCGGCATTTACAAGTTCTTATTTCTTATTAATTTCAGAGACGACAAAACGAAGGTCTATGTCTGGATTTCCCTGAATTGTTAATAGGTAAATACTTAGGTTGATTAATACATCAATCAATTCATCAGCTGACAAACACAGTGATATTGTGTGACTAATTTAATTATTGTGATCTTAGCATTATCGAGGGTCAACGCAGGGGCCGATATCTCAGGACCTGTCTCGACGTAGTGTCGGGAACTAATATAGCTAGTTGGTACGTCAATATTTGCTTCATATTCAAACCAGTTTAGCACATGGACCAAAATAAATTCGTTGTCCAAGTTTGGATATTTTCATTCGTTACAAAGTTGTTCTGGATTATGGACGTTAACTTTTAGTAATCCTATATCTGTGTCAGAGTTAGTCTGCGACCTAATTTATTCTAATGTAGAGAAAATTGTCGCCTGGCCCGAAAATATACGCAATAATGTCCATTCAGGGACCCACACATAGAAATGGTTGTAATACGTATTCTCACATCCTTGTACGTTGGAATGCTTGCTAAATTTCTTGGCAGGCTCATTGGGCTTTATTAAAAGGTGTTAAGGACTAGAATATACAAATTCAGTAGCATCAAGGGTGGTCGTAATAAACGAATAGAAACAATTGCGTTGGCGGCCGCAGATTGAATAAAGCATTTAACCCATGACTTACTCTGCACCGCTGTTTTGACATTGAATTGAAACCCTCAGGTCCTGGACAGACGATTGATTTTTGATTGGAAGACAACTCCTGAGTGAAAAATGCTGTTTAGCGGAACATGTGAACGACTCGACGAAAGCCAATTCGTAGGTAAATGAACCCCGTCTGCCGCAACAAAAATCTAACGACTTTTAAAAAATGCCATAAAGTGACTTTAAAATCTACAGTTGTTCCTACTCTAAAAGCAAAAAGAATTTTCATTTTAGGAAGTGTTTATGTAAACTAAAGATCGTTGGATTAAATAATAGCGCTGAATCACTATGATGAATGGAACATTACGGTAGCTAATAACTTAACGATAGTCATTTTAACTTATAACACCGAACTATAATTACAAATAAAAATGTTCCGGTCTCATGATAAATGGACAAAGTTCTTTCATCACTTTGGTTGTTATGTTTTTTACTGACAGATGTTAACACAGCGTGATGTTACTTTTTTAGGCGTCACGCATTTCACGTTAGTAATGTGGCATTACCATTAAACAGTAATACTACGCGAAAGCGAAAGGGTTGTAATTTTGGGGCGAATATTTTTATTCTTAATTTTAATATAGGTACAATGAAACCTTTTTATGTGCGATTTCGAAACAATTCCTCAAATTCAAAGGAAGTCCTATTAAAATGTTTTTTTTTGGAACGAAGTTATTCGATAGGACTTTCTTTGAGTAATTTAATTTGAGCAAAACATTTCGGACTACCTAGCTCTCATTCGCCAACTGTGCAAAAGAGAAAGAATTTCGGTCCAACCCACGGGTCTCCCCCGACACTTCTGGACTGTTTTCCTTTTTTAATCCTTTCCTAAGCTTATTTCGAGCTTCTGATAATAGACATGTGCGGATTCGTCGCACAATACAGCTTTGCAATCTGTGACATGCGTAGTAATAACGGAGTGAAGCCTGAGGGATGAATAGGAGAAAAAAAGGCGCGGCTTGAATGGGGCCGTGATTGTGGCACAAAGGCTTCCCTCTGCGAGAAGACATTACTTAGTGCTCGAGCCGTGGAAGAGTCGCCGACGATAATAATAGGCAGTGGTTGATGGTAAAGACTAAGGAGAGATACCTACTCGTATATGGAGATTTTTGTGGAGATAGGTTGCAGTTACTGGATCAGATTCGAATCTGAAAAAAATGATGTAAGCGAAGTAAAAGACCAATATATACTGAATGAATGAATGAAATGCACCGACCCCGGCGTGGTTTGACCAGACTCGATTAATTGAATGAACACAAAGATTTGCACTTGCCCCTGGAACCTCATGTTTCATGGGGCTACAGAGACCATTACATATCAAAGAGTAGACCGGGGGGCGCGGTAATGGTAGGGCAGGCGTGCCCTTAGGATATGGAAGGATTATTAGAGCCGTACCGGATATGCATCCTTGAGTAAGCACTGGAATAGTGGGGAGACGGGTGATATTTATCTCTGAGTGGGCATCTTTTAATGACGTCGCCACCAGGTTGGTTCAGGTCCTTTGATATAGGCATGTGATGAGGAGGACGGAAACGTATGTGACTAAAAGATTGATGAATATAAATGTTGATGGATGAGAGGGAGAGGAAGGACAAAAAAAAGATAGATGGATTGTGTGAGTAATGATATGAAAGAGAAGGGATTGTGATGAGGAGGGCGGAAACGTATGTAACTAAAAGAGAGATGAATATAAATTTTGATGGATGAGAGGGAGAGGAAGGCCAAATAATGGTTTGTATGAGGAATGATATGAAAGAGAAGGGTCTAAATGATAGCGTGACGGTTGACAGGGCAGAATGGAAAGAGGAAACGTGTTGCGCCACCCCAAGTAACATGGAACAAGGGCGGGAAGTTGATGGTGCATAATCAGCTAAGAATGCCCCCACTGCTGGGACACAAGCCTCCTCTATTCGAGAGGGAGTGGGCTGTAATCCACCACGCGGGCCCAGTGCGGGTTGGTAGATGTCACATGTCTTCGAATTGTTGGTTCTAGGACATGCCGGTTTCCTCACGATGTTTTCCTTCACCGTTTTGAGAGCAGTGGTCAAGAAATTATTTACACAAAGTAAAGCGCCTGCTTGGGTTCGAACCCACGGCTCGTAAGTCGGGGCCGTTATTACTGGGCCACCACTGTTCTCTGATGATAATGATGAGAGGTAAAATTTGTGAGATTGAATGAAGGGGGTAATCTTCGGAACTGCTGATTCGATTTCAAAAATTATTTTGTTAATGGGTTAAAACTAGAAATTTCAGGCGGACAAAGTGGCGGGCAGAAGCTAGTGTCTTAAATAAGTGGTAGATTTATGATTTTGAGAGCTTTAAAGAAAACAATAATTTACTAAATAGGATATAATTACTATAGTTTTTAATATGACTAACCGCTAGTTGCACGTAAGTCCATCAAAATTAATTCCTGGTTAAAAATAATGCTGACTCTATTTAACGGAACGAATCAGAAAGTGACAGCATTACTTTTAATGGGGGGGGAATTAAATGTAATGGATTTACGAGCAACTAGCGGATAGTATTGTGCAATCGACTATGGACAACTAAACAAAATACAAAAAACAAATGGCACAGTTGTAAAGTGATCGACTATGTACTCGTAGTTATGTTTTCCGTACCGTTAGCATTCACTACTGCATACGGAATTTCGGTAGAGTTTCCTCGTAAAATTGTATTTGCCTATAGGCAAGTACTTGTATTAACTTCGGTAGGTAATGGTATCTATCTACTTTAATATTCTCGTAAATATTGTTGTTCGAAATAATAAGCAGACTGTTTTCATATTCTCGAATATTCTCAATCTCAACTAAATCCATTGTTAATAATACAATGAAAAAGCGAAAACTTGAAAGTTTTTGTTTGTTTTCAGAACAGTTAAATGTAATCATTCAAGTCTAGGTCTAGATAAAAGCCGCGGTCTGATGTCCTGAGTCTGGGCGCTCTATTGTCTGGCTGGCTTCGGAGACAATGCCGTAGACGACGGCATCGGGCTCTTAGAGAGCTCTTCCACATGCCATACAAAATTATTATCAAACATTCTAGGAATAACATTCTTATATGAATGTGTGCTTGGAAAAGCTTTGGAAATGAAGTCGTAAATGCCATTGTTAAATGTACAATATGAACAAGTAAACACAATTGGATTTAATTGATTTTGATTTCCCATTAAATCTTTAAAGAAATAGTCAAAGATAGTCAAGAAATCGAGATTTATTGTAAAAATATCAAATAACGCAATGCCGATAGATAGCTTAATATATCCTTATTTGATCAATGAGGAATAAAATATTGTTTTAAAGCTTCGTTGGTACGAAGATTTATCACCATCAATGTAGAAAGCTCAAAGCACTTTTAGCTTTATCTAAGCGTTAACACGAGGCGATTAAATACTTCTACAACAAAAAAGAAAAGAGTCAGCAGAGAAAATCTATTTACGTGACGCTTGTGCTGATTGTTTTTAGCAGTTTTGTCTTAGATATGAATACTAACCAAGTATGTGTTGCCATAAGATAGGATAGATAGGGTTTTTTCTAAGCGGTTCATCAAAAACCCATACGATAAGAGTAACCTTTTTGAACGGCTTAATTTATAATCCATTCGGTTACCCGGGTTTTGATTGGGTTTTTCTAAGCAGTTAATCAAAAGCACATACGGTGTGGCTACTAAGTAGCCAAGCTAAAATGAACTCTATAGTACATGCAATAATGATCATAGATGTTTTTTTTTAAACTAATAAAAAAATAGAAATTCAAATATCTCGAAAACGGTACGTCCTACAAAAAATTACAGAAATTTAAACTGGGGCGGGGAGGGGGTTACGGGGCGTTAAGTAGGCAGTAAACGATTACGGAACGTAACCCGTCCGTTTAGCATAGCTCCTATGTGGACCAATTAAAAGTTTAATAGGTCATAAATCGACTGCAAGAGCATTTGTTTGCTATTAATTCTGAATGAACATGTGCTGCGATAATTTAATGTTACTTGATGTTCAAGTCCGATTAAAGGCTTGTCCAGACTGGTGCGATATCGCGGGCGCGACGCGACTTTAGTAGCACAATTTATTTGTCGGTGCCTGTCGCGCCCGCGATATCGCACCAGTCTGTACGAGCCTTAAGTCTCAAAAATTGAACGCGATCGGCAAATCTAAACTGCGTTCAAGAGCTGACAGCGTAGACAGAGAGACAGTATCAATATTCCACAACAATGATGAAACTCACAGCTCTTGAACTGTCTTCATTGGTGAAATGAAAATGTTAATGAAAACGGATTTCTCACAGCAAAGTAATGAACGTCCAGGTTGCATGCTGCTAAGCCAATCCTTTAGCTGCAGCAGGCGTCGTTAACCAATTAGGTTAGACGTGCCTGAAGTACCGGAATTCTCGGAAGAAGCTAGGTAGTATTTGCTTGGTATAAACTAAGGCATCTGACCTACCGCCGCGCCGCGCCGATGAGGAAGCGACTAGCTATCAATGATTTTCTCGCCCAAGATTGTAGGTGCCGTGTAAGTAAAAGAGACATAATTATAGTTATATCGTTGGTCGCTGTCTGTTCACACCGCCGATGAGTACTCGTACTCGTTTGTCGCAGCGACAGAGAGAGTACTCGCTAAGCGAGCGACGCTCGCTGAGGCTTTGCGGGCAGAACGCTAGCTGAGATACTCACGCAGTCACGCCTGGTCATACGCATACCAGCGAGTAATTGCTCATCGCCGTCGATCACTCGCTGCTCGCCAACTCGTTTTTAGGGCTCCGTAGTCATCTCCATGTCCGTCTGTCTGTCCGCGGATTAGCTCAGAAACTCTTAGTACTAGAAAGCTGTAATTTGGCATGTCTATACATAATTGTAGGCGAAGCACCATGATTTGATAATACAACAACATGAGTTGTAACTATGTTTTATTTACTTATAGCATGCCATAGTCAGATATGCTGTAACAGATTGTGTTACGTATCACTTTACATGATAACAACATTGTAACATAACATGTATTTTGATAACATCATCATTTGGATAATGATCGTAATAATGCAAGGTAAAAACTCGGGTTGAAACATGCATGATCAATCTTACGCAATAATATTGTCAATTGCGTAAGATTAATCAAGTTGCAACACGATTCTGAGGTGGCGACCTAACTCAAGGCCAAACCCAGCCACGCTTTGGTAACCCGTAGCATTGTATGGAAGAAAAGTTAAAACCCTTCAGGGCCCACACGCTACTTGAGCTAATGACCAAAGCCATATATACAGAAGAAATTCAAATTAAATTAAGTTCTAAACGCTTAAAAGTTCTTATTGTGTCAGCAAGTGCAGTCTTCGACCAGTCTCCGGTGAAGTAACAGCTCCTCATAACTGTTAGCTTTACAAGTCGCGAATTTTCTATAAATAGCTCAGGGCAGTCAAGTTATCATAGCTTAGGATTATTTTACTTCTCTATTATTGTGTATTTCCGTGTACTCTTTAATGATCCTTTATGCTTATTTGACTGTATTTCCGTGTTGTGTACAATTAACTAACCTTACGTATGTGATTTAAATTCGTGTTAAACTATTGTGTGTGTAAATAGCAAATATAACGTTTTAAAAAGTGCTGAAAGTGGTTTCAATTAAATTCCCTCGTCAAGGGAACATCATCACCCCCGCCTACATCACCTGACTCCCGCGTTAATAACATTTTGGTCCTGTCGAGCCGGATCAGGTTCAACTAGAGGGAATTAATAAATAATAATAAATAATAAATTAATTAAAAAACCACATAATAATGAGTTTAAGGAGCGAAATAACCACACGCAGTAAACTACGTAAGCTAACGGAGGAAATGAGTGTTCGTAGACATCAAGAGATGGTCTCTGACTCAGGTGTGACCACCGAAAGGGCACCAGAGTCACCGTCTGTTGCACCAACGATGGCATCCACGTCTGCCCTCAATATCCCACTGACGGGTGGTCGAGTAGTCGACTTCAGTAGGAGTACGCCAGAGGGACCACAGGGAGGACAGACAGCCACTAAAGACCGACATAGATCGCCGCGAAGCAAAGGCTCGTCTAAACATAGCCGAGTCGATTACTTAAGGAAAAGAGTCGAATACGAAGCTGAGCGCGAGTTGGTGCAAATGAAGGAGAACTTAGTCAAAAAGAGACTAGAAGCTGACATCGCCGAAATAGAGGCGGCTGCTGACAGCGATGACTCTCACTCAGATGTGAGTACGACACAGCGCGTGGAAGAGTGGGTGAATACAACGCCCCAGGTGCCGCAATTGAACGAAGTATTGCGCACACCGGCTGTGTCAGGCGCGACCACTGAAATGGCTGCGCCCCGTGAACCATCTGAAACTGTAAGTAGAGTGAATCGCGTACCGAATACATACCGTGCGTCGTCAGTGCCTAATGAAAATGTGTCGCGTATAACAAGGGCATCTGAGCCAGTACCGTTACGTAACATAACGGTACCGAGTACGCCATCATACGTGCCAGTGTCAACAGAAGGTGTGAGATTTCGTCTACCCGAATATTATCCCGTCTTTACCACTCCGGTCGCAAGTGTACCTCAAGTATCAACACTTGAGTCGGATACACGGCGGCAGACGCAGTACGGAGCGGGTGAAAGAGAGAGACGGCGAGAATCGTCGGGAGACAGAGACAGCAAAATCGACAGACTGGCAGAGGCAATCTCAAGCATGGCACGACCACGGCCGGTACCAAGACAAGCTTACGAATTGCCATATTTTAATGGGGACCCATCCGACTGGATATCTTATAGAAATATGTATTGGGATACGACCCGGCAATACGAATTTAAAGCGCATGAAAACTTAGCACGGTTAAAAACCTCATTACAAGGCGAGGCAAAGATATCAGTGGAGGATTTATTAAGGACGTCGACGGATCCCACTGATATAATGCGTGCGTTAGAGGACGAGTTTGGTCACCCGACCTTAGTGCTACAGTGCGTACTGAAGAAAGTACGAGATTTACCTAGAGTGACGGAGAGTTGCCGGGAGCTAGGTAAATTCTCTTCTACAGTAAGAAATTGTGTATCATTATTAAAAAACATACACGCAGAGGGCTACATAAATAACCCACAATTAGTGAGTGACCTGCTGAGCAAGTTAACACCGGTACAACGTACGCAGTACGGTGACTTTGCGATGGGCCTAGATAACGCGCAGGGGGTGGATTTAAGAGTGTCACCGAACTTAGAAATGTTCTCGGAATTCCTGACACACCTAACACGCTCGGCATCATACTACGCGCAAGCTAACATGTTCGAGTCGAGTCCACCCAAACAACTTGCGAAGCAACAAAAGCATGGCGCCGGTCAAACCCGACCAGTGACCAATGCACGCCCCGCTGCCAGCAGGCCACCGTGGGTTCAAAAGGTGAACACGCAAAGTGACGAATCCCTCGCACCGAAAGAGTGCATAATATGCCAGAAGAAACACACCATTGAAGAGTGTGAACAGTTTAAAAAGCTGACAGTGCAACAGCGTTGGGACACAATCAAAGATAAAAACACGTGTTTCAAGTGCCTGGTGAGAAAACACCCTAAGAGGTTTTGCCGCGCAAGTAGATGCGAAAAGTGCGGCTACGGGCATCACCTGTTGTTGCACGCGGACAAGCAGCCGAAGGAGGATAAACAGCCGAAAACTGAGAAAACAGAAAGCATCACGAACATAGGAGAGTGGCGAGCAACCGCGTTATTAAAAATAGTGCCGGTATCAATCAGCGACAATAAACAATGTTACGCATTATTAGACGATGGTGCGACGGTATCGTTGATAGACAGTTCTCTCGCTACCGACCTAGAGGGTCCGTGTGTACCTCTTTCGCTGAAGACCGCGGGCGGCCACGGAGTGACGGACCTAACCTCGCGAATGGTACAAGTGCGCGTGAAAGGACCCAATGGTCAGTGTCACAACATTAAGTGTCGCACAATGGTAGACATAAACCTACCAACGCAGACAGTGTCCGCCTCAGTGATAGGCGACAATGCCCATCTCAGCGACTTGGGTTGCGTGGAGATGAGGGGCGCGAAGCCGCTGCTGCTCCTCGGGCAGGACAACTGGGAGCTACTCGTCAGCCAGGACATCCGCCAGGGACGATCCGGTAAGCCAGTTGCCTCACTTACTAGATTAGGTTGGGTCATACATGGACCATTCAATAATTCTAGTTCTGATGAAATAGTCAATTGCATGACAGTCTCCCTCCCTGACTTACATAACTTAGTTAAGTCACAGTTTGAGCTAGAATCAATAGGCATTTCAGAAAATAAGCGCAAACATAGGGATGTCGAAAAGGCGTTAGAAGTGTTGGACAGCACTAGCCATCGCACCATAGATAAGTCGCAATGGGAAGTAGGTCTATTGTGGAAGCATAATAACGTACAATTGCCCAACAACTACAATCAGGCCCGGCAGAGGTTGTACGGTATAGAGAAACGAATGCGCAAAGACGCTAGTTTCGCAGAGGCATATGCGAAGCAAATAAATCGATTAGTGGACGAGGGTTACGCGCGCAAAGTAGAAGGCGAAGTAGCCAGTACACCGGTTTGGTATTTGCCACATTTTGCAGTGGTAAATCCCAACAAACCAGGGAAACTTCGCCTAGTGTTCGACGCGGCCGCCACGTCACATGGAACGTGTCTAAATGACAACCTACTGACCGGACCTGACTTATTAAATTCATTGTTAGGAATTTTAATAAAATTTAGAATAGGCCCTGTAGCCTTTTCAGGCGACATCGCTGACATGTTCCTAAGAGTACGAATCAGGGCAGAGGATCAAGGCGCCCAGTTATTTTTGTGGCGAGACGCGGACCAACATAGGGAACCAGATACATATGCGATGAATTCCATGATATTTGGCGCAGCCTCATCACCTACCACGGCGATATATATATTAAACAAAAATGCCAGTGAGTTTGGAACGACATATCCCGAGGCTGTTGAGGCAATAAAGACCAGGCATTACATGGACGATTATCTAGACAGTGCCTGGTCCGCAGACGAAGCCAATAGGCTGGTTGAGGAGGTGACCAGTATACACGCCTCTGGCGGGTTCATAATCCGGGGGTGGGTCACCAACTCACCAGAGCTTAGGGATAGGTTGGCAATAGATATGCCTGATAGGGTAGCCCTTGAGAAAGGAGCGGGCACTGTGGAGAGGACCCTAGGTCTGATATGGTCACCAAAGAAAGACGATTTAGGCTTTGATCTCTCATTTAAAAGGCTGCCGGCCGAAATATTGAACGGTAACCTGGTGCCCACGAAACGTCAGTTCTTGAGCATGATTATGTCAATTTATGATCCACTGGGTTTCCTTTATCCATGCGTTATTCAGTCGCGCATACTGATGCAGAGGATATGGAAATCGGGGATCCAGTGGGACGAACCCTTACTAGACAAAGACGCCAAGGTGTGGTTCATTTGGTTAAGTAATCTGAAACGTCTAGAAGACGTAAAAATACCACGGTGGTATGGTTTAAACCTAGAAAACCTAGAGTTGCATGCCTTCGGAGATGCTAGCGAACTAGCATACGCCGCGGTCATTTACCTAGTGGGTTATAACTCCGAAGGTAGCAGGGAGATTGTCATGCTGCTAGGGAAGGCTAGAGTGGCTCCACAAAAAGTAGTATCTATTCCCAGATTAGAGCTGCAAGCTGCGGTATTGGCCTGCCGGTTGGCAGACACCGCTGAGAAAGAGTTAGGTTTGCAAATTAAAAAGAAATTCTATTGGACCGACAGTAAAACTGTCTTAAAGTGGATCAATTCTGATGCCCAAGAGTTCCAACGGTTCGTTTCTCACAGACTAGCCGAGATAGATAGGTTATCAGACAGAGGCAACTGGCACTGGGTACCCTCGGAGGACAACCCAGCTGATAAAGCGACCAGGTTGTGTTGGCCTGATAACCATGCAGAGTGGCTCTCGGGCCCCTCTTTCTTACGTAACCCACAGGAGCAGTGGCCGGCATGTCGCGAGCCTGAGGAAACCGAGGCGGACCTCGAGCGCATCCAGCGGGTCCACGCGACCACAACGCCCGCGGCTCCACTTCTACAGTACGAGCGCTACTCTTCATGGGCACGCATACAGCGCGTCACAGCGCGCGTACTAATTTTTGTCGCCCGGTGTCGTAAACGCCGGGTCACTACCGAGCTAAGCCCACGTGACTTAGAGGAAGCACACGACTTCCTAATAAAGTTGTGTCAGGAAGATAGCTTCCATGACGAGCGGGCCGCAATCCTAAAAGGCCTGCCCGTCCCTATCAGCAGCAACGTCAAGGCGCTCGACCCGATGATCGCCGACGGAGGGCTGCTAAGAGTGAGGGGACGTCTAAGTGCCTGTGAGGCGCTCACATTCGGCGAGAAGCACCCAATAATTTTGGAGGGTCGTCACCCTCTGACTAGAAAGCTAATCGCACACTACCATGCGTTGGCTCTACATGCTAACCACGAAACAGTCGTTAACAACCTACGAGAGAAATACTGGGTCACAAAGGTAAGGACCTCAGTAAAAGCAGTAATCGCAAGTTGTCAGCTTTGTCGTATTTGCAGAGCTAAACCAGCCCCACCAAAGATGGGTGACCTCCCACTCGCCAGGATAGAGGTGAACCGAAGAGCCTTCGTTCGAGTGGGAGTCGACTACTTCGGCCCGATGGAGGTCGCTATCGGGCGACGGCGCGAAAAGAGGTGGGGAGCCCTATTCACCTGCCTCACTACGCGCGCCGTCCACCTGGAGTTGGCCGCCTCATTGAGCGCCGACTCCGCCATACTAGCCTTGCGGCGCCTCATAGCGCGCCGCGGGCAGCCAGCGCATCTGTACTCTGACCAGGGTACCAATTTCATCGGGGCAAATACCGAGCTCCGAGCGGCCCTGAAAGACCTCAACCATGGTCGAGTAAGGGACGAGGCCATCAATCGAGGAATCGAGTGGCATTTCAATCCCCCGGCGGCCCCACACATGGGCGGCTGCTGGGAGCGCCTGGTGAGATCCGTAAAGAACGCGCTGCGGAGCACGCTTAAAGAGCGGGCCCCCCGTGAGGAGGTTCTGTATACCCTCCTCACAGAGGCCGAACTGATCATCAACAGCCGACCATTGAGCTACGTGTACGACGACCACCACCAGCCCGTGGTCCTGACTCCGAACCATTTGCTCCTGGGCACGGCGTCCGGGAGTACTCCGATGGCACCAGCCGACGTCGACGACGTCGACTCGCGCCGGCAATGGCGGCGTGTAAACGCGCTCGCTGACATGTTCTGGCGGCGCTGGCTGCGGGAATATCTCCCAACGCTGCAACGTCGCGAAAAGTGGGCAGATAATGTGCCAAATGTGCGTGTCGGCGACGTTGTGATAATAGCCGACAATAACAAACAACGTAGTGCGTGGACTAAAGGAGTTATAAAAACAGTGTACCACGGGAGTGACGGCATCATCCGTGTAGTAGACATTAAAACTACAAACGGGGTCCTGCGTCGGCCTGTAGCTAAGATCATCGTGCTTCCCACAGACCAAGAAATGTAATACGGTTGAACCCTGTTACAGGGGGTGGAATGTAGGCGAAGCACCATGATTTGATAATACAACAACATGAGTTGTAACTATGTTTTATTTACTTATAGCATGCCATAGTCAGATATGCTGTAACAGATTGTGTTACGTATCACTTTACATGATAACAACATTGTAACATAACATGTATTTTGATAACATCATCATTTGGATAATGATCGTAATAATGCAAGGTAAAAACTCGGGTTGAAACATGCATGATCAATCTTACGCAATAATATTGTCAATTGCGTAAGATTAATCAAGTTGCAACACGATTCTGAGGTGGCGACCTAACTCAAGGCCAAACCCAGCCACGCTTTGGTAACCCGTAGCATTGTATGGAAGAAAAGTTAAAACCCTTCAGGGCCCACACGCTACTTGAGCTAATGACCAAAGCCATATATACAGAAGAAATTCAAATTAAATTAAGTTCTAAACGCTTAAAAGTTCTTATTGTGTCAGCAAGTGCAGTCTTCGACAAGTCTCCGGTGAAGTAACAGCTCCTCATAACTGTTAGCTTTACAAGTCGCGAATTTTCTATAAATAGCTCAGGGCAGTCAAGTTATCATAGCTTAGGATTATTTTACTTCTCTATTATTGTGTATTTCCGTGTACTCTTTAATGATCCTTTATGCTTATTTGACTGTATTTCCGTGTTGTGTACAATTAACTAACCTTACGTATGTGATTTAAATTCGTGTTAAACTATTGTGTGTGTAAATAGCAAATATAACGTTTTAAAAAGTGCTGAAAGTGGTTTCAATTAAATTCCCTCGTCAAGGGAACATCATCACCCCCGCCTACATCACCTGACTCCCGCGTTAATAACAATAATAATCATGCCGACAAAGTTATAATAATGTGTTACCCTTTGCATAATACATAGCGAGCTTTAAAGTGAACATTTTTGTTATTCAAGTGTCCCCCCTCCCCGCCAGCTAAATGGTTGTTTTTGGATATGTGAAAAAATTCACAAGCTAAACAGGCTTTTGAGGCTTTACAAGTTAACGAGTAATAGTCGACCAACTTACATTTGCAGTTGGAGAATTGACCGTGACGTATATCGCTGGAGAACATGTTTTTCAACTACAATGTCAAGTTTGTTTTTGGGATAAATTCATCCCAACTACGGACCCCTTCATTGTGCGTAGTCCGACACGCACTTGGCCGGTGTTTTACTTGCTAGCTCTATTTGCTACTCGTTAAGGCTCGTGCAGACCGGTACGACTTGACACCAGTAGAACAATTTCCGTGAAATTTGGAAATTGTCGGTGTCACGTCGCACGACATGTCGCGCCGGTCTGCACGAGCCTTTAGTCGCCGGCGGTAGGAGAGGTGCCTTAACTAGGTTACGTACACACTCAGGAAGGCTTCAGACGAGAAACCCTTTATGAAAATTGCTAACTATGATATAACTTTCTACTTGAAATGCTAAATAAACAAGACCAATTTAAAGGCAATCTTGCTTTATTGAGTGTGTTCTATTACGCATGCGTGAAATTGTCGGGACATTTGATAAACATGTAAAATGAGGTGATGGGACTAGTCGTCACATATCCTGCGGGGTAGTTGGTTAACACACTATCAGTAGCAATGGCATGGCAGTTCAACAACATTCATTACACTCTTTAGGGCATATGGCCAGTCTCTGTACACGTGCGCCCTATGGGTCAGTTATACAAAAAACTCGTACGGTGCTCTGCGAGTCCAATATAACAATGCCGTCAGGGTGATGTTGGGACTATCGCGCTTTTGCAGTGCGTCGGGTATGTTCGCGGATTTTTATGCGCTGATGCGTTTGCGTATAGCGTCCCTGATACGGCGAGTGCGCGATAGTCCCAACAGTCTTTTGGCTACTGTGGCCAGCAGGATGGACAGCCCCATAATGTGGCATTGGATGACGACTCACAGAGCGTCATTCCAATGCCTTAAATAATCGTTTAAATATTTGTATTTATTTTATTTGATGCGTATTGATTGTGTTTTTCTATTGTAATTTTTTGTAACCTATGGAATATGTCTGATAATAAAGTTTTTATTTATTTATTACGTGGTTGAGCAGAATTTTTTTTCGAACATATTTACTCAAATATTAAGCAATGGATTAGCAATATACTTCAAAATCATTCAAATTGTGATTGATGATAGTTTTTTACGCACTTATATGCTAGTTTGTTCTCCATTGCAGTTTGAACGTCGTAATAAAAACGTGCTAATTCATTGGGAAAATAGGCGTCCAATTTGATTTCCACATGTGGATAGATAACTCAAACACAACCTTTGCCTGCGAGTTGTGAAGTCAAAAATCACTTAATGATTCAACAGATATTGCAAAAATGTCTGATCATTAATTAATGTCTTAATGCATCAGTTCCACAGCGGTAGCCCGCGAAATTGCAGGTCAGTGTCAGGTTGTATCTTGTATTATGTACCTATTTACAGAATTATAATCATTAGAGTGGTGGAAAGGGCAGTGGTGGCCCATTGGTTAACGGCCTCGACTTACGAGTAGTAGGTCGTAGGTTCGAACCCAGACAGGCGCTTTACTTTGTGTAAATTGTTTCAACACCACTGCTCTCAAAACGGTGAACGAAAACCTCCTCCTCGTCCTAGAACTAAAAATTCGAAGATATGTGACATCCACCAACCCGCACTGGGCCGCGTGGTGAATTACGGCCAGCAGTGGGAACATTATAAGCTGATTATGTAATCATTAGAAAGATTAATACATCTCTCTTAGTTAGCTTTGTTCCATAAGGGCTCGTGTAGACTGGGGCGATATCGTGGGCGCGACAACGATATCGCCCCAGTCGGCACGAGCCTTAAGAACAAATTAAATTCTTATGGGAAAGTTTGAATTTCGCGGGCTACCAATGCGGATCCACCTTAAAAAAAAAGGGACAGCAATGAAAACGAAGTACCTACTCAAAATAAAATGGAGAAATATTAGCACTCGAACCTAATATCATATTAATAGTATTTCCTTTTTGGTGCCGCAATTAGGTCAAAAGTTCCCACAGTCGACGTCCCAGATTCGGATATTACTTGGCCACCTGTGAACCCATTTAAAAATAGACTAAATTATAACTCATGAACGAGCAGCGATGTATTTTCGGAACAAATCGATATTGCAATGTACGGTGTAAGGGACATCGACACGCAAACTGTTACCAAGTACTTAGTAGGCACAGACGCCAACAGGTCAAGCTACCCGAAACTGTCAAATTTACCCCAATCAACCTTGAACCTTATGATTTAACGATAAAGTTGAAAATGTTTTAACGAGATTTGACAGATTGTAGGAGTTTGATGTGCTGGCGCCTGTACATGATTTTAAACCCCCAAGAGTAGAGTTTTTTGATGTTACATAATCAGCCTATAATGTTCCCACTGCTGGGACAAAGGCCTCCTCTCTTTGAGAGGGAGCGGGCTGTAAATCTACCACGCGGGCCCAGTGCGGGTTGGTAGATGTCACATGTCTTTGAATTTTTGGTTCTAGGACATGCCGGTTTCCTCACGATGTTTTCCTTCACCGTTTTGAGAGCAGTGGTGATGAAATTTTTTACACAAAGTAAAGCGCCTGCCTGGGTTGGAACCCACGACCTACCGTCGAAGAATGCCCCGTTGGGTGAATCTTTGGGTTCATTTGAGCAATCGAGTCTGGTTAAACCATGCTGGGGTCGGTGCATTTCATTCATTCATTCATAGGACTTTCTTAGTAACACAGCCCGAAGTTTGGAAGTCGGCGGTGGACCCCCGTGCCGCGGAAAGCACGTTAAGCCGTGTACCTTGCACCTGACTTCTCCCTGGTCGTGTCGGATTTCCGTCCCGTCCCATCGGACTATGAGAGTGCACCTGTGTCTGCGCACACACTTGTGCACTATGATATCTCCCGCGCCGAAGGCTGGTCTTCCGTGGCCGAAATTCGGTATGGAGGACTATTATTATTATTTTTATTACTTCCGTCGAATAAGATTCTTCTTCATGGTCGCGTACTTCATTACTGAAGGTCGTATCCCTGAAAGGCCTTCGTGGCTTTATGTATGATTCGTTCTCGGCTTCTCTCAGGGTGGTCGTTACCCTGCCAGGGTTACGAGTCTGTCCGAAAGGGATATCGTGGTCCGGTCCTGGCACACAAGCATCTGAAGGAACACGGGTGGGTTTTAGTCAGTAAAAGTCTGACACGCCCTCCCGCTCCGACCAGAGCGGGAGAAATTATTTCATAATTTCCCAAAAAAAAAGGTGGTGGTTACAGAGAGTCCAGTGAGGGCGGTTACTTGGCTGACCAGCGGGTAGGAGACCGGCCGCGAGGTCATTTCCCATTAACCTTGCCCATTACCACCAACTTTTCAAGGTTATCTGGTTCCCGACGGGTAATGTGATCACAGTAACCGGGAATCCTTTGGTAATAGATCGTGGATAGTGATCGGGAATATGATTACTAGGAGCTAATATCAGTTTGATGTTTATAAGGAAAATTCGGGAATATTAATATACATCGCGTAATACAAATTATGGTTGCGAGTTAGCAATATTCCATTTAAACTAACGTCACGAAAGTAGGTACCTACCTTTTTTTTTGTTGGGTGGTAAATTATCAAATTACTCCTCCCGCTCTGGGCGGAGCGGGAGGGCGTGTCAGACTTTTACAGACTAAAATCCACCCATGTTCCTCCAGATGCCTGTGTGCCAGGGCCACGATATTCCTTTCGGACAAACTCGCATAGTACCTACTTACAAACCGTTTTTGCAAAAACAACGGATTTGCTTATCTACGACAAATATGGGCTCCCGCAGACCGGCGCGACGCGACAGTGAGACGCGACAATTGTAGCACAATTTCTATGAAAACTTTATGGAAAATGTATCGCTGCGCGTCGCACTGCCTGTCCCGCCAGTCTGCAGTTTATTAGATACATAACATCACGCTTGTATTCTCCGAAGGGTTAGGCAGAGGTGTAGGTACTTGTAGTTCACCTACATTTCACCAGTTATGTTTAAGTCCCATATAACAGGGGGCGAGCCTATTGCCATCAACCGGACACAAATCCAGTCTCCAGGCTGCTAAAAAATTCCAGACAGAAAAACCCAATAACACTTTGCCCGACCCGGGAATCGAACCCAGGACCTCATGCTCAGCAGTACCTAGTGCTTGCAACCACTAGACTATCGAGGCACGTTTATTAGATACTCATAATATCTTTAAATATTTAGTCAAACGCTTAGAAAAGTACACCACAATTATTTTTTAACTTACGAAAACGTCATGACGTCATCTTTCCAGCAAATATAATTTTAATTAGGTCAACACGTAAAAATGATTGCCTACGCATAATTTTATATAAATAAAGGACAAGGCGCACCCCAGCTCCACACGAACTGTGACAATACTACTGTCCAATGTGCCGTGTGAAAGAGTTGTTTACCGCTCTGTCCAAATATAACATGTCTGTATCATGCTCATTTTATGTATGATGGAATTAATGGAATAAAACAAAAACGAAATTTATTTGATGAGTTTTTTTTGGGGTCATCAACCTTGGGGTAGTGTATGCATTTGAAATAACAGTTAAAAAATCAGTTTTTTTTTGTAAATTTTACAGACGTGATGAGTATTAATAACTGAACACGATATAATAAAAATAAACAGATTTTCTCAACTCATACTTTCCAGTAACAACATTACCAGCGGTAAACCCCGAAAAAAAAATATTCAAATCATTTTTATGTTTACATAGTTACATATCCATACAGTTTGCGGAGTTTCGCTAGCTAATTTAATTTGACCCTGTACATCAAGGATTAAAAGCGCAAAAACTAATGAACATTGTAGATTACCTGCATACAATGTTCATAGGAACATTAATTCTTAGAAAAAGAGAGCCATAAAACTATAATAAGAAATTATTCCACACTTATACCATGTGCATTTATCAGTAAAAACAATAATTACGTCGCTTTCATAACTAATTCACTGTTCTTATAAAGTTATTATGGCTTTGTTTCACGTTTAGTGACGCGACACGTAATTAGGCTGTTGAATACAGTTAATCGATTTATTTTCATACCCACCTACTACAGCTTTTAACTTTAATGGCTCCCTATTTGTATGTTAATTTGCATGAATATTCTGAAACAGTCACACATACAAGCAAAATTAAACTTTAGTATAATATATGATTTATTGGATCTTTTTCTTTCCATGTTGAAGACAGTTACCTACGTCATTGTAATATTTTCTCTAGATTCATTTTTTATTAAAAAATCATGTATTTTTTAAAGATAATTATAAAAAAACAAACAAGATTGTTTGGCTTTTATGTCTAAACTAAATATTCACAGCAAGAAAATATAGTTCATTATCCAGCCACCAGATATTTTTTCTCTAGATCAGCCATACTCAAAGTGTGTTCCGCGGAACCCTAGGGTTCCGCAAAGCCTCTGTGGGGGTTCCGCAAAAATACTGGTCAGAATAAAAAAATAATACTAAAGGAGTGTCTACCTACTATATTTTATTTTACTCTGGTACCTGAGTAACATAATATCAATCTAAATATTTCAACAAAAGTAAAAAAATATGTAAATTTTAATGTCAAGTAATATGATTATTAATGAAGAATACACATAAAACCATTTTTGATTACTTTAGGGCTCCGTCAAATATTTCGTTTTCGAAAAGGGTTCCGTCTCCAAAAAAGTTTGAGAACCACTGCTTTAGATCAATTATTACACACATAACATAACATCACGCCTTGTTTCCCCGAAGGGTTGGGCAGAGGTGTACACCCACATTTCGCCAGTCAATAAATTATTACTTTAGTTATAAACGAAATAAGAATTGAGACTTACGCTATTTAGTTTCGTGCTCGAACACGATCAAAGAGCGCACGCGATATTCAACTTTATTACTGATGTGTTAGCGTTTAGCACATAACGGAGTGTGGGGGAGCAAGGGGCGGAGTTTGCGTGGAAAAAAAGTTTAATCGATTTTAAGACCAGCCAATCTAAATCAAATATTTAGACTGCCTGGTCTTGAAATCGATTACACTTTTCAATGAGAATACATTACAAATCATCATCATCATCATCATCATCATCTTTTTTAAGTACATTGGGGTCGGCTTAGCTTCCAGTCTAACCGAATGCAGCAGAATACCAGTAATTTACATAGAGCGACTGCCTATTTGACCTCCACAACCAAGGTACTGGGTAATAATACGATACCCCTTGGTAAGACTGGTTGTCAGACTTTCGGGCTTCTGACGACACGTAACCACTGCCAAAGATGACAATGACAGCCGGGACCAACGGCTTAACGTGCTTTCCGAGGCACAGAGGGGTCTCGGTATCAACGGGATGGTCACTCATCCACGGAACGACCGCGGCAAGCGTAGCTTAACCTTGATTGATGAACTGTGCTGCTGTTACATTGTCACGAACCCCGAAAATACATTGAAAGTGATTCTACTAAATAGTAGATGGCATCAATCTGTCAAGTTCTATCTGTATCATTAAGGTGAAGCCGCAGGTAGCCCGCCAAAATTAGATTTATTCCTAATGAACAAATCTCTTATGAAAATGTTCATATGGAACAAATTTAACTAACCGCTAGTTGCATTGCACGTAAGTCCATTAAAAATTACCGATTAAAAATATTGCTGTCTCTATCTAACGGAACGTATCAGAAATTGACAGCATTATAATTCCGTAAATACATATTTGATAAGGACGCGAATCATATTTTGATCAAGATACAACCTGACATTGACCTGCAAATTCCAAAAAACGTGAAAAAAATTGAATTTCGCGGGTTACCACTGCGGATCCACCTTAAGTGCGGATTTCATCAATGAAATTAAACGTGATCAGTACTTCGAAACCGCGTTCAAGTGCTGTCAATATTCCACAAAAATTTTGACACTGACTGCTCTTGAACGCGGTTTAGAAGTACTGCAGGATTAGCACGAGAACCGCAGAGAAGCGTTTTGTCGACGGAAGAGTAGACGAAAATGACGTTTCCGTGTAAACAGTTGGCAGTTTTCTACCGAGAAGGGTAGACAAGCGATTTCTATTCTACAGTAGAGTAGAAATAGAAAGGGTGAAATTCGCCTTAGGAAGTAAAAGTAACAAATTATCCACTAATTTGTATGTCGTGAGCTTGTAGATGTAACGAAGCAACTGTGTTTGTCAAACTAATAGTTCTGCGAAATGCCAGGTACATTCAAAGAAATAGACACGTGAACATCAGGATACAATTTAAATGAAGAACCGTTGCATGCAGCAGCTAGACGGCCAATGTTCCACACGATATCACGTAAACACGCATCAAAGAGACTGACAGCACCCGCATTGGATAGCCTGCAGTGTACTCGGTTCACTCTCAAAGCGTGTCCTAGTTCGGTACACTTCCACCATCTGCAGGATTTAACGGCCAACACGTCGACAGATTTGTTGCGTTGAGATTACAATAAAGTAGAGGACGGAAGCAATACAGCTACTAATAGCTAAATCTAAGCGGGCACGCCAATTATGCCTGGAGGCTTTTATTTAGGTACGTTCTGTTTACGTTATTTCTGCTTGAGTATAGTTTTCGATGATTTTTTTTTTGGTATAATGGCGTGTGCTAGCTAACATAATACAAATAATTTAAGTTAATGTTTTGTGTTGCGTAATGCAATTTTTTTTACATTTTATTGTATAGATTCATGTTTTCTAACTGAACAGACAGCTGTGCTGCTGGGGAGTTTGCTGCGCCACTTCTTCTTCCCAGCTAAAGCATTAGGAAGTGCTGAAGGGTGGGCGTTTTTGGGGACTGTCTCATGTAATTTTTGATGTTCGAAAAGTACTGATTCTCAGCCTAGTTTGAATAAATGACTTTTGATTTTGAATAGGAATAATTTTGATGTTGATTAACGAAAAGGAAAACTTTCAAAAACAAGGTTTACTTTAGGCTGATTGAAAAAGCTTCCAGCGAAAATCCGTTGAAGCAGCAATAAGTTTGTTCCCTCCCAATCAGGCGTAAAACATAAACTACAAAGAAACGAAAACAAAATCCCTGGTCGATGCAGCTAACAAGTTGTCAAAGACAAATATTTGCGTTTACCACAAAACCAAAACGTTCGGAATTCCTCGATTTACATGAGAGTCTGTTAAACTAATCAACGGATGAGTCGGCGGGAAACGCTGAGAACACTGAGAGAATTAGGTCGCGGATGCTCAGGAACTAGGTCTCAGGTCTGTGAGATCCTAAGTGGCGAGTTAGGGTTAAGGCACGCTTGAAAGCTTTGCTAGCGTGAATTCGTGGGTTAAATTTTTAAGTAGTCTGACGTAAAAAGTTACCATTTTTGTTGATCAAGTTGTTTTACGGTGGAGTTATGATTTTAAAACAACGTTGGAATAATAATGGGACTTTTAAAATGAATAAGTAATCGTAGTATTTTAACTTCAGGGGGTCTACTCCGAACATAAATCCGAAGTATCGACCAAATGTTCGGCCGTTTCTTGACTACGGCTAACAATGGCTGACTAAGGCAAAAGAAAAAAAAAAAGACAGTCGAAGAGATAATGTCAAAGACAAAAATGTGAGTTGAAGTCGGGTAAGGACTCAAAGTCAAAAAAGAAAACTGTGGAAGTTATAAAACGCCCGAACATTCGGCCGATACTTCGGTTTAGCGCTTCGGAGTAGACCCCCAGTATTTGCATTTTGCGAATGCTTTCAAAAGCATTGTTCGTTCATAATCAGCCTATAATGTTCCCACTGCTGGGACAAAGGCCTCCTCTTTACGGGAGGGAGTGGGCTGTAATCTATCACGCGGGCCCAGTGCGGGGTGGTAGATGTCACACGTCTTCGAACTTTTGGTCCTAGAACATGCCGGTTTCCTCACGATGTTTTCCTTCACCGTTTTGAGGGCAGTGGTGATGATATCATTTACAAGAAGTAAAGCGCCCGCTTGGGTTCGAACCCACGATCTACAACTCGTAAGTTGGGAGCACTTGGCCAACTCAGGCTCCTTTATAAACTTGACTCCATTCAAATACCTACCTTGCTTTAGTGGTCGTTTGCACTAGAGCGTATATCGAGACTCGTAAGTCGGCCATTACCGGCCACCACTGCTGCATTGTTCGTTAAATTATATTAATTAAGGCAACGATAACCGACTTATAATGATTTTATACTGAAGATCACCTCTAAACGAGTAGTGTTAATGACTTCAGAAACGTTCACCAATTTAAAGATAATTTAATGATTGATCTTTTAGTTTACGCGTTTTATTAAAATACCTTTTGTTTTGAGTATAATAAATTAATAATGCGTCAAATTCGCAAGCTAACCACTCAAGGTCACTGGCATATATCTGCGTCTTAATAAATCTTCGTTTAAGAAATGTCCACAGATTGCTGTCTCTGCTATAATTATAGAAATAACGACACGAACATCTCGTCTTCAGCAGTAATTAATAATTAATAGAAAGACCAGCTTGTTATGAATGGAGAAAAAATCTGGGCCGCACTCAAGTGGTGGTAGAGCTAGGAGGCGTGCGCGGCTCTATTATACCCGTCAGCAGTTTAGGGTTAGTGAACCCGTATGTCGCGTGTGATTTTTTTGTGTTATTTTTTAAAGGAGCGACTTCAAAACGTCTGATAATGAATTGAGGGGTTTGAACTATCGTAAGTATCAGGAGGGTGATATTTTTGACACTACTAGTATTATTTTTCATCATGGAATCGGTCATTTTATGGGTAGTTTTCCATCGACATAACAATAACAAGGAAGATGTCAATTCAAACCTAAATATAAAATTATCAGTTTCTAATTTACGAGTAGTTCGCTACTTTGACCCCACCACATAAGGATTATTTCCTCAAATTATTGTTTATTACGCAAATAATTTTTGATAGGTATTCCTAAAGGCTAGGTATTCCTAAAAACCTAAAGGCTCAGAGAGGCGAAATTGTTCTACCAAAATCGCGACGCACTGTCGCGTCATGCCTGTCTGCGGGAACCTTAACACAAGCTAAAGTTTTTCCTTTTTTCCATTAAACAACTCTTCATTTAATTATGTTCACACATTTTAAATTACGGCTGTCACAATAAAAAAAAAAACAATTAATAAAAACGTTCCCATGACAAACCACAAACCCATTTTGAAATAATCGAACGGAAGTTATTTCCCATAGCTGTAAGTGCTAGAGTAGGTATATGAGTGTAGACGATTACAAGAACTATGGATTCCGCCGTCACCGCGACATTAGTACAACTTCCTCAAGACGTGCCATCCGGAATTACAATCAGCCTATTGTTTATTGTAGTCCCCTGTATGGCCCTATGGATGCATTGAGTTCTGGACCTTATACCGTATCGATGGGTGATAGGCGACGCTTTAACTAGGGCCTTTGTTTTCAAGAAGGGCATGCAAGTTCATGCATGGCGATGGCATTTGAAGTGGATATTCAAATAAGGGACTTTTGCGATTGTGAATGTAACTATTTGTCGCATTCCTGAGTCCTTTTTCACTTCCTTGACGTCAGTGATCTGGAATGCCGCCACTAAATATAAAATTATATATATAATATGGCCTATTTATATAATTATTCAACAATATCCTAGAATGGTTAACCTTGTTAGAATTTTATCAAAGTTAAGAGTCTCCGTTAATATCAACAAAGGCAATATCAAGCTTAAAAAAAACGGACTATTCTAAAAGAGGCTGAATGCGAACGTGCCACAGATAACAAATGAGTTGTTCTTAGAAGCAGGTGTTAGGTTTCTGACGTAACGCACCCTCGAACCCACCTGTTCGGTTGATACGTGTCGCGATGGATTAGCTTCGTTACGGCTGTCTCATCGTTCACGATCTGGAAAGAAAATAATCACATAAGTGCTTTCGTCCTTTTACAGGTTTGGGGCTTTATTTTTTGATTGTTGTTTTTTGTTTTGGGCAAAAACATACGATCAATTTCTGTAAATTGGACATAAACGTTATGTTGTTACTGTGGACGAATTTAAGAGATTTAATTATTGTAGAGACATAATTATCTACCTAATTCATTTGTCTGTCATTCGTAAATATTTGGCAGTCATTATATTACGTGACGTCAAATGCCCGAAAGTTTGACAACCAGTCTTACCGAGGGGTATCTCGTATTACTGACTCGTATGACACCAGGTGGCGCTAACTCAGCGCCATACAAATCTGAGTTTACGTTAACGCGATGGTGACGTTAAAAAAACTCACACTAAGCATACAGATAGGCAGTCACACCAAGTAAAATACTGGTATTCAAGACTTGAAGCCGATCCCAACATATTTGGGAAAAGGATAGGCAGATTGATCACTTGATCTAATTATACCTAGAATAAAGTTAAGACGGGCACAAAATTATAATTACATAGCAACTATTAGTTGCTAGTTAATCTATTAGATTAACTCTGAGAGTTGTCAAAATTAATCTCGCGCGGCCGGTGAAGCAGTGTTTTAGGGGGGTACGATTATTAGTTTTCAGAATCAAACCAGGGGTACCGTTCGCCCCTATGCACCCCTCGTATAATGTGACCATTAATCTTCCCAACGTAGCGGTAAGGTGTCTTATTTATGAACACAGAACAAAGTCTTAACAACTTTCAAGCACAAACAGCTATCGTTGAAGAATATAAAGAAATATTCTCAGAAACGCGTAATCCCATCGCAATATTGTGATATCAAATATCAATAATTTCCCCGTAGCGGGAACCAGGTCGCATCGGGATAGGAATATTATCACCGGTAACGGGTATATCAATATTGAGTTTTCTATCATGGCGCGTCGAGCCTCCCGCACATATTTTTACAGACTTTCTGCGTTACTGCGCTGAAGTTCACAATATGGAAATATTCCACTTTGTTGCAAATAACTGACGCCTGGGGGTCTACTCCGAACATAAATCTGAAGTATCGGCCGAATGTTCGGTCGTTTCTTTACTACGGCTAACTAACGCTGATTCGTCATCATTCAGCCGAAATACTTCCACTGCTGGACATATGCCTCCCCAAGCACCGCCACTTCAACCGGTTCTGTGCTTCCCGCATCCAATGGATACCTGCGGCCTTCACAAGGTCATCGGTCCACCTTGTAGGAGGCCTTCCAACGCTACGTCTTCCGGTACGCAGTCGCCACTTCAGGGGGCCAAGTCTGCTAACGCAATTGTGTCCGAATGGCCGATCATTGGCAACGTAATTGTAGTTTGACAGTTTTGCTAATCTCCTAATTGAAAGGCGTCTTTATGATTTTCCAATGACGTGCCACTGATACTCCCATTGGAAAAATTGTCTGTATTTGGTAATCACGTACTGACAGCTCCTATTATTTTGACTTCCCAATGGGCCACTGTCACGCCATTATGAATTTAGTAGGTTACACACTAGGTATTGGCACAATATGGTCATAGAGTTGCCTTGGTATGGTCGCCATAATGACCAATCGTTGAAAATAGCAGACTTGGCCCCCTGAACCTTTCAGCCCCATCGGCCATCAGTTCTGCGAGCAATGTGGCCTGCCCACTGCCATCGCTGATTACGGCGAAAAAAAAAAGAAAAAGGCAGTCGAAGAGATAAGCCAAAGTCAAAACTGTGACTTGAAGTCGGGTAAGGACTCAAAGTCAAAAAAGGAAACTTTGGAAGTTATAAAACGGCCGAACATTCGGCCGATACTTCGGTTTAGCGCTTCAGAGTAGACCCCCTGATTTCGGTGCGGTTAGAGTAGAGGTGTAGAATATCTACAATTCGCTGATGATGAAAGTTCCAAGTTCCAGCAGCTTTTTGGGTACAATTTCTAACATCAGGCTGCTCTGCTCCTGAGTATTTTTAACACCAAATAGTCAATTTTTCAATCATCGTCACTTTTACTTTCAGCATTACTGCAGTCGCTCCTAGACCATAATGAAGGGAATAATTACGTACACAATGTGTGGCTCGGGCTGTAAATCCGATACTGCAGTTCCAACTATCCAATCCATATTACAGATTCTGATAATTAATTAGTGAATATTCTGATATTGGCTGTTCAATATTGAGTTTCCGAATTCGCCTCAGGCCGTTCGGTATATTGGATCGAGTTGTTCTTCAGTTTAGCGAAGTGGTGATATCATCACTTCCTTGTAATATTGGATGGCAAAATACTATTCTACATAAAATATTAACGACTAGCTTCTGCCCGCGGCTTCGCCCGCGTGGATGTCGGAAAAAATGTCACGAGAACGTACTACTGGAATTAAAAGTACGTGTAGTAGTATGTGTTAATGCAGATTATTAACTATATGTATGTTACCAAATTTCATCTAAATCCGTTCAGCCATTTTTGCGGCAATCCGAAACATAAAATCATCCCCTCTAAAATTAACTACCTAAAAAAAAAGAAAATACGTTTATTTGCGTTTTTTTTTTTTTACCTTCTTAAATATAATATAAATACCGAGTTTCAAGTAAAGGCTCTTACAAACACCTGTCGCACCCGCGATATCGCGTGAGTGTGTAAGAGCCTTAAATCGAACCGCGCGTTAAAATCTTTCCATTCAATTATTTTCCACCACAAAATTCGAGAGCGGGAGAAGTTATTTGATAATTACCATCCAAAAAAAAAAGAGTTCAATTTTCGAAAAACTTTGATACATTTTATTCTTAATTTTTGTTTCTAAGTATAAATACTGAGTTTCGAGTTAATCGGACCGCACGTTGAAATTCTTCTATACAAACTTTGACATCCCCAAATCCCCTTTAAGGGGGTAGTTTGAAAAAACTAAAAATGACAAACTTTGTAATTTACTTACGTAAGTATTCATGCCATGTTTTAGGTTTATTAACTCTTGGAATAAGATTTTTCATACAAACAAAATTTTACCTCCTTAAAGGTCGAATTTCCAAAAACCCCTTCTTTGCGGATGCTTACTATGTACCAAATTTCAGCCCAATCCGTTCAGTGGTTTGAGCTGTGTGTTGATAGCCCAGTCAGTCCCACGACCTTATATTTAAATAAATATTGTGTATTTGTATGAGTTGGAGTAACATCTCGTTTTGTTTCATCGCAATCGCTTCATTCTATTCTAAAAGTTAGAAACGGTACACGTGTACTTATATTATTTTTACTTGAATACAAAATTTAGCGAATGAACAACTTCAATACAAAACGTCATCCCCCTCAACAAAAAACAATGGTTTACGTTCTGTTAGTTTCCAACCATAAGCCAAAATATTAGTTATTTTAACTTGAAAAATAATGAATTTCTTCCCCCTTTTCACTCCTTAAGGGTTGAAATTCTAATAACACCGTTGCGTTAGCTTCCAACCATAAGTCTAGATAATAAATTTTGTGATTTTTACTTCGAAAACTAAGGACTTTCCATACACAACTTCATCCCCCTTTTTAATCCTTCGGGGGTGGAATTATCAAAAACGCTGAGATATGTATAAATTAATTTTCAATTGTCAGCCTAAACACAAAATTTGAATATTCTAACTTCAAAACTGACGGACTTTCATATAAACTTCCATCCCCTATTTCACCCTCTTAGGGGTGGAATTTCAAAAAATCCTTTCTTAGTGGATACCTAATCTTTACAAAGAACACACTCTCCAAATTTCATGTCTCTAGGACCAGCGGTTTAGTCTATGCGTTGATATATCAGTCAGTGAGTCAGTCAGGACTTTGAATTTTAATAGATTAGTTCAAGCCTTTGTTTCTAACATTTTCAGCCAGTTGCTATCATTTGAAATTGCTAACCTGACGTCTTGGGCCTTGGCTCTTCACTTCAGCCAAAATATTATCAGACAACAGCTGTGTTTATGTTCAATTACCCCAGTAGTGAAGTTTCGAGCCAGATTTTGCCAAATTGGGTGGTTGTTAAAATATGTAAGCGAAGAACTGGGTCAAAACTGTTTACTGGTGAATACTGCAATAGTGTTAGAATGTATTCCACTTTATCATGTATATGTATATTGATGCAGAAACCCTGCCCTACTTCTAAGAGGACGTTCCGGGTGGAGATCGATTTTTAACGAGAAATACCTTCGCTTAGTAAAGAGGTCTTTTTAGAATTCAGTATAATATTTGTATGTATGCTACGGATGTTACCGACGTCGTTTAGAATCCTAGGTGGAAAAACTTTAAAAAACCGGCCAAGTGCGAGTCGGACTCGCGCACGAAGAGTTCCGTACCATTATCTATAAAAACGGCAAAAAAATCACGTTTGTTGTATGGGAGCCCCCCTTAAATATGTGTTTTATTTTAATTGAATTAATTATTTTGAAAGTGAATATATAACTAAATATTCTGCGAATATTTCAAGCGTCTACCTGTTGCCTTTATCAATATCGAGCAAAAACCAGCAAATAAAACGGACAGACAGACAGACGGCGGAGCCTTAGTAATAGGGTTCCCGTTTTACCCTTTGGGTACGGAACCCTAAAAATGAATATATTTTACCATGCAATACTCAAATAATTTATATTATAAGTATTCGAGCAACAAACGTGCGACCGAAAACCAAAATATGTTGTCACTTCCTGGCGGATACGGATTTCAGGATAACGTTATCATTTCAGTAGGAAATGACAATGCCAATTTCAAGTAATTTAATTAAACTATACAACATTAAGGAGGTTCTCAATTCGGCAGTATGTTTTTTTTTTTTTTTGTTGTATGTTTGTTACGTGATTACTCCGTTAATTATGGACCGATTTTGAAAATTCTTTTTTTGTTTGAAAGGGAATACTCCCGATGTGGTCCCATTGTCAAACCAGAATCAGATGAGGGGATCCCATGGAAATCGAGGGAAACCCTAAAAATTTATAGGCAAACCTATAGCGATTTGGGTATATTTTATAGTAACTCGTGCATTTGCTCTCGGAAAGCACCATGAACTCCTCAACAATCAACGTCCCAGCATCGGGAAAATAAATATTTTGTAAAAGGTAATGAGCAGTTAACATTAGGCTTACTTAGATAAATTCAAAACTGACCCACTAAAAAGTGTAAAATAAAAAACTTTTTACAAAAAAATAAGAACCGACTTAGTATATGCGAAACCTGAATGTAGTTTGTTCAGAATAAGGAACTGAATCGATTTCAATAATTTTTACACCATGTTATATTTTGTCCCAAAAATATTTTAGTGTGATGGAAAATGTTATCACCATTTAATTACATGCAATACAATCGCCGTACGGTTAGGTACCTACTGCCAAATTATTATCAATGAACGCAAGACGACCCTGGAGGCGCGGGGGCGGGCGCCGCGCCGCTGTTTTTGTATGGACAACCCGGTAAAATGACAACCTTATAACTTTGTGATTTTTCATGATACACTTTTGGAATGGGAGTGGGCTGTAATCCGCCACGCGGGCTCAGTGCGGTTTGGTAGATGTCACATGTCTTCGAATTTTTGGTTCTAGGACATGCCGGTTTCCTCAGGATGTTTTCGTTCACCAATACCTAGTAATTATAAATAAATAATTAATAAAAAAATATTTTTGCCAGTTTGTGCCACATAGGTAAGTAGGTAACAGATTTAATGAATAACTCAATAATAATGTAGTTTTAGATGCATTGTGGTTTGTGCAGATTGGCGCAATATCGCGGGCGCAACAGGCAGCGCGACACATTCCATGAAGTTTTCATAGAAATTGTGCTACTAGTGTCGCGTCGCGCCTGTCTGCGGGAGCCTTCATTCAGAATCTGAAGTTATCCCATTTATTTGCACAATTTTCCGCTTAGATTCAGGTTTCAGGTTAATAGACAATTATATTGTGTAACAGAATATGAACACTGATTCCATATAATGAATAGGCACCATTGACATTTATAATAAAATTGAGGAATACCGACACGAGTCACATTAGGCACGCGTGCGGGAAATTCGCAAAGTACCCACATATTTAAATGCATGATATAATATGTCAACGTGCATCTATTAAAACCTCATTACACAAAAATTAGTCACCGCGACATTTTAGGCGGGCACCGGAAAGTAGCGGGATCCAAAACGTATTCATTTTGATGATTACGTCACGCGAACCAGTGTTTCCAAACGTTCCCGGTCGTGGTGTGCTTATAAACGTATTGATTTGAATATGATTGAAACAATGTGCGGAAGGATCTATTACTTTATATTTAAACGAATCGTTATTTTTGGGGGCAATATACTTAATAATAAGGAAGTGTTATGATTATGTCACTGTATGAATGCATGATGCATTTTGCATTTGTAGTTCGTAAGCAGTGGCGTAGCTAGGGGGGCGTGGGGTTGGCGGTCCGCACCGAGTCCCACTTGATTGGTGGTGACACCCGACCGAGAGAACAACTCAAACTCAAAGCATTTATTTCAAATAAACCATTTACAGGCACTTTTGAATTGTCAAAGAGTCGGTCAGTTAGTCAGAAAGTGGAAGCTATTTGCCCATTCCAAAACGTAGATCTCTATGGAGAAGAACAGGCAAGAAACTCCAAGGACACTCTTTTAAATCAAGATATTACAAAATCCTGGGTACATTATTCTTGTCGCTTCTATATGTGAGAACAATGTAAAACACAAAAATAAGTACTTATATTAAAAAAAAAAAACAATTCAAAATATAAGATTAAAAGATTACAAAATAAGCCCTGGCAGTTAAGAGATGACCAGCCTCAACTGACAGCGCCCGTTCACGAACATGACGCGTGGATCAGCACCATCCAGCTCAACCACTTTGTAGGGAACCGAATGATCCAACACACGCGCCACCATCAGCGAGACATTTAAGTGAGCATGACATACTCTCAACTGCCAGGCTTTTTTAAGTCAACATACATCATAACATAATAAACGGCTCCATGATACTCACATTTACAAAAATGAAAAAATGCTTTTAAATTATACAAAACTATAGCTTGCAATGTATTTCAATGATTAATAAAATTTTACTAGCAAAAGGAAAATCGTTATTACCTATTGAAGTATTCAACAACTAAAACTTGACTAAGTACATAAAAATAAACGATAGTTACGAATGTAATGTCAAAACAAAAAATAAAAAAGGGGGGAAGCATCACTTCCAAATATTAAAATTCTAACAAGTGAGCCCAAGTTGTTGTGGAGCAGGACCAGCATTAAGCCAAGCATCTTTATCTACGATATAATCATCCAACTTATAATATGCTTGTCTACATAGTGTGCGTTTAATGCATGTTTTAAATGTCTTCTCATTTAGTTGAAGAATATCTAATGGTATTTTATTATAACATTTAACACAGTACCCCATAAAAGAAGTGTGTACTTTTGACAATCTGAAACGTGGTTGATCTAATTTGTTCCTATTTCTAGTGTTAAAATTATGCCTGTCACTAATCTTACTGAAAAGATGTAGGTTTTTTCTAACATACATAATATTTTCATATGTATATTGGCAAGGTACCGTCATGATGTTAATTTTTTTAAACAGTTCCCTTAGAGAATCGCGTCTGCTGAGGTTGTAGATGGCTCTGATAGCCCTCTTTTGCAGAATAAAGATAGAAACAATATCTGCAGCCCGTCCCCACAGCAAAATACCGTAAGACATGATGCTATGAAAGTAACTAAAATAGACCAGTCTCGCTGTATCCACGTCTGTTAATTGGCGGATTTTCCAAACAGCGTAGGCGGCTGAACTTAGCCGCCCTGCAAGAGATGTTAAGTGAGCACTCCACTGCAGCTTTGAGTCAAGCGTGATTCCCAGGAAAACAGTCTTTTCGACGAATTCTAGTATCTCTTTGTTCAATACAACGTGACATTCACTACATCTAACATTCGGTAACGCAAATCTTATGCATTTAGTTTTCTTCTCATTTAATACCAAATTATTTACAGTAAACCAATTATGGACCTTAAGCATAGCGTTATTTACGTCGTCAAGCTCCTGTGCATGTCTATTTACTTTAAAAATCAGAGATGTATCATCAGCAAATAACACCATTTGTGGTCGGTACAACATAATATTAATCACACTACGAGTATCACGTTTTATATCGATAAACCACTTAGGCTTGAAACCATTTTAACCAAGTTATCCAAACTAAATAATTTAAATAAAGCTAAAAAGAGAAGGATAAATCACGGAAAAGGAAAACGAGTAATAGTCGACCAACTTACATTTGCAGTTGGAATGTAAGGGAGAACATGTTTAAAAACTACAATGTTAAGTTTGTTCTTGGGATAAATTCATCCCAACTAGGGAACCCTTCATTGTGCGTGGTTCGACACGCACTTGGCCGGTTTTATTCTTGGATGACACAATTATGCGCAACGGGTGTCACCCATGCTAGGCTAGCTACGCCACTGTTCGTAAATAAAGGTTGGAGCAGTCATGGTAGCCTAGTGGTAATGATTACGAGCTTTACTTTTGTGTAAATAATTTCATCACCACTGCTCTTAAAATGGTGAAGGAAAACATCGTGGGGAAACCGGCATGTCCTAGAACCAAAAAGTCGGAGACATGTGACATCTACCAACCCGCACTGGGCCCACGTGGTAGATTACAGCCCGCTGTCTCAAAGAGAAGAGGCCTGTGTCCCAGCAGTGGGAACTTATAGGCTGATTATGATGAAGATGATTAAGTAAAAGTTGTGTAGTAAGTAAGGATGTGTAATAAATTGGCTCTTGTAATATATGAACTCCTAGTACACAGTTAAGCTCGCGAGGAGGCAGAACGCTTGAGGGCGAGGCAAGGTTCGCGTCCTCTCGCCCCTATTCGCTGCGCGACGCCCCCGGTGGCGGGAGTCGTAGGCTGATTCCCGGCCACCGTAGGCGCGAGCTTGCGGACGGTGCGCGCCGTAGCTCGCCGTCCGATTAGGACCAGGCCCGGGTCGACGGCGCTTTGTGTTCCACGCGCGCCTCAAAGAAATGTCAGCACAAACTGACGGGGTCCGATAGAGCCAAGGCCTGCCAGGGTTGCGAGTTTGTCCGAAAGGGATATCGTGGCCCTGACACACAGGCATCTGAAGAAACACGGGTGGGTTTTAGTCAGTAAAAGTCTGATACGCCCTCCCGCTCCGCCCAGAGCGGGAGAAGTTATTTGATAATTTCCCACCCAAACAAAAAAAAAAACAGGTACATATCAAGCTACACTTCTAGTATAAGCTGATCTCGCATTGTATACAATTTACGTACTATGAGAGAGGTCAGCTTATACTGGAAATGTATAGCTTGATATGTAGCCGCGTGTACAAGAGCCAGGGCTACATTGCTGTTTGAGCCTTGAAGTGAACATAAAAAAATTGTATAAAAAAAATTCGCTGTTTCACTGTGCCTAAAATAGATGTTCTAACTAGACCTAAAAGGTATTTCCTCTACAGGTATTTCAGGTCTGATATAAACGACATATTTTTCCTTTGTGTTATTTGTCGGGGAATTTAATATGAAACAAGAATTATTTTTCCTTTCTACTACACCATTGCAGGATTACACAGAAATGTAAAACGCCAGGAAATGAGGGATAAACCTGGAATGCGTAGGTGGCGCGAGGAAGAAAATTATAATTTATTACTGTCGTTTGTACGAAGGGGCGCCAAGGAGTAATGGAAGCCATTATTGGTCATTTAATAGGTTGTCTGACTCTGAAGACTCGTTCATACTGGCGCGATATCGCGGGCGCGACTGGTAGCGCGTTGCGCAGCGCGTCACGTTTACATAGAAATTATTTTGCTACAGCGTCGCGTCTCGCAGGTCTGCGGGAGCCTTAACGAAAGATTTGAAAATGGAATAGAAAACTCATTACAAAATACGAATTTATGGAATAACCAATCAATCTGTCTAGCCTTTTCCCAACTATGTTGGGGTCGGCTTCCAGTCTAACAGGATGCAGTTGAATACCAGTAGGTATTTTACTTGGAGCGACTGCTTATCTGGCCTCCACAACCCAGGTACTGGGTAACACGATACCCCTTGATAAGATTGGTAGTCCGACTTTTGGGCTTCTAACTACCCGTAATGACTGTCAAAGATCTACGAATGACGACCGGGACCAACGGCATAACGGGCTTTCCGAGGCACGAAGGAGTCTCAATATGTAATGGATGGTCACCCATCCACGAACTGACACGCCAAGCCTAGCTGAACGACTGATCGACCCGTGCGGCTGTAATTATTTACGCACGAACCCGTTAGGATCACTCGTGTGTCTGTTTGTCTGTCTGTCCGTCCGTCACAGCTAATTTACTCCGAATAAGCTGGACCGATTAAGTTGAAATTTGGTATAATATAAGTTTATGAATTTCTGTGACCCAAACACGGACGTATAACGTAAATAAATAAATTTTGAATATGGGGCAATCAATTTTGGGAGGCAAATTAAAACATAAATAAAATTATATATACGTACCTATATTAAAATATAGTATATATATATACTTTTAAAGTTATTTAAGAAAATAGACGAAAATTTACCAAATTTATCTCCGAAACTATTGAGCCTAAAAATTAAAAAAAAAATACAGAATATAGTTCTTTACTTATAGATTACAGGAAAGCCTATAAGATCAATCTCTCAATATTGTGCGTACAAACTTACATTTGCAGTTGGAATGTAAGAGGGAACATGTTTTCCAACTACTGTGTTATGTTTGTTCTTAGGATAAATTAATCCCATTGTGCGTAGTCCGACACGCACTTGGCCGGTTTTTGGAATAACCACGGCTCGTTAAATATTTCCACAAAATAATCAAAGTCCAGAAACCAATGATACAAGAATAGCAACACCAAAAAACCCCTTAATTAATTGTGAACAATTCCTCTCCACACATGCGGACTCATTAAGCTTTCATTAAGGAAGTAGTCATTAAAAGTGTGGAGCAATGAGCAATTTCCGTCGAGTACCTCGCATCGATACAAAGAAGAATGCACCATAACACGCAAATATCTGATACGCTGCACGAATATCAAATTATCTAAGCTTTTCGATGCATAAAGAATTTTTACACCGTAGTGCCGATAACGCTATGTTGTCGATACAATCATAATGTACAGAAAAAAACCCTTACTTCTTCAACTAACTTGGTAACACTTACATGTTTGATTTCCGCAACGAAGACACCTGAGGGGCTACTCCGAACATAAATTTGAAGTATCGGCCGAATGTTCGGTCTTTTCTTTACTACGGCTAATTATTGCTGACTACGGCGAAAAAATAAATAAAAAAGGCAGTCGAAGAGATAAGCCAAAGTCAAAACTGTGACTTGAAGTCGGGTAAGGACTCAAAAGTCAAAAAAAGAAACTATGGAAGTTATAAAAAGGCCGAACATTCGGCCGATACTTCGGTTTAGCGCGTCGGAGTAGACCCCCAGTATTGAAGCGATATCAGCACTCCTTCGACACTAAGTCATATTCCTCGCCCACAAATTGAGTGAGCATCTACACGTCTACAATTTCCTTACCGTTGGGTAAAGATTTATCTCCATCGTATCACAAAAAAAACACACTAGAGGCAACTCACAGGGGTCTGAATGGTTGCAGAATTGTTGGGACACCGTCCTAACGAGATGTTGATATTGCCAGAGCCGTAAGGAAGTAGCATGAGCGTTTGAACAGGACCCTAACTGACGGTCAAGTTAAAGATAAGGCGGCATATGGACACGACCTACATACATAACCATAGTCGCAATGTATGCGGTATGTACGAGAATAGCAAATCCAAAAATTAAATTCATACATGCTGTAATATTTAAATAAATGGTTACGAAAAAGCCCCAATTTATTTAGGTATCGCCTTAATACCTATCACGTCTGCAGAGTTTCGCTAGCTAATTTAATTTAATGATATATTATTTCTATTTTATTCATTGTATATTATGTTATGCGCAAGCCGAAGAAGTATGTCAGTGGGAAGCGCTTTGACCTAGTCAACCCCGGCGCAAAAGGAAGTCGGAAACCCAGATCGATTACGTCATAACCAGGAAGAAAACGGTACTCCCGGTACTTTTATCTTTTGAGTCATCGTAGTCAGCATAGTGCCGTATGGAGCCGGACGTAAAGAATGGCACCATCCTATATATTCCCATGGGTGTCGTAAAAGGCGACTAAGGGACTTACAGAGAATAGGCAGCAGCGTTCTATATGCATTTTAACACCATACTGCGATTGCCAACCCGCCTACTAACCGTGGCAATTATGGCAAACACCCCCCTTGGGGGAGGCCTATGTCCAGCAGTGGACGTCTTTCGGCTGAATGATGATGATGAGTCAGCATATTTACTGATAGTGTGGAGTAAATAGACCTTCTACGAGTGAATAAGACCATTCTATCCATAGTCATCAAAAAAGGTTTAATTTAAACACTAAGAAATATTATCAGATTTTGAAACATGTTGCATGTTTCAAAATTTGATAATATTTTATTGGAACCTAAAAAAATCTCTTTTCTTTATAAATTCGTTGCTGAAGGGGATGCAAAGCGTTTGCGAAGCAAATTATCCCCTTGGGCTGCTTTTATGGTGGTTGGGGTCAAGATTGCTAAATATATTATGAGAACTACCCTCAAATTGATACCCTAAAAAGGAACAACGAATTTATAAGAGAACTTTCGAAGGAACTTTGAGTCATTTTGTCAGTTTCCTCTACTTTTATGCATTTAAATAAATGCTGTCATTGATAGCTTCGTTAGTTTTCAGGGTTCCGTACCTCAAAAAAAAAAAACGGAAGCCTTATAGGATCACTCGTGTGTCAGTATGTCCTTCTTTCTATCACAGCCAATTTGCTCCAAATCTACTGGACCACGATTAAGTTAAAATTTGGCACACAGGATCACTCGTGTCTCTGTTTGTCTGTCTGTCCGTCCGTCACAGCTAATTTACTCCGAATCTGCTGGACCGATTAAGTTGAAATTTGGTATAATATAAGTTTATGAATTTATGTGAGACCCAAACACGGACGTGTAACGTAAATAAATGAATTTTGAATATGGGGGGCAAATTAGGTAGTTTTTTTTTTGTAAGTTTTGCAGACTGTACCCTGTGACATATCAAATTAGGTATAGATTTATATGAAAGGATTTCAAATATATATTTTTAAAAATTTTAAAATATATTTTGTAAAGTAATTTAAGAAAATAGATGAAAATTGACCATTACCCCTCTATCTCCGAAACGAATGAGCCTAAAATGTTGATAAGGTGTAAGTTCACTCATCAAGTAAGGTTTGCCATTGCTTTATGGCTTTTAAAGTATTTGCGGGTAGAATTGCCTTCCGAGAATTCGAAGCGCCAGTTATTTATTTATTTGCTAACATGTAAAACACTGGTAATTTCATGACATAGTATTAAGACATGCACCCTGGAAGGGTATTGCAAATTTTATAATCAAATTATTAAATTAAATAAGTTAATAAATCACATAACATTGATTCTAATTGTTGCAATTTATTACATTTGTTAGTTTTAAATTCCTCAACGGTGTAGTAGCATTTCTTAATTAAAAACGATTTTGAAAGATTGAATGACTTTAATAACAGTTATACTAAATAAAAACGGGAATACTTCAAATAAGGAAGTATTCCCGTTTGAGCACCAAAGGTATTCCCATTTGAGAATACAAATAGGTGCTCAAGCGGTATGCTTCAAATTAAACGATTGACAAAACAAAGCGATCCATTTTTTGGACATCAGGAATCCGGACTTACCGCGTAATAAATAATGATGGAGTACTGTATTAATTTCCATGTGCGGGAAATCGGGCAGGAAGGACAGCAGTCAATAATACTGTAGGAAGGAAAACCACAGCATTTGGTATCTCAGTAGCTGCTATTTCAGCAAAACCTCTCGTATTATTATGTGTTATACAGTGTCTTATACAGTGTATTATACAGTGTCATGCACTTGAACATCGAGTGTGTTTAGTCTGCATTCAATGGCGTTGAAATAAGGTCCACGTAAAGTGACTCAAATAAAGTGGGATCACTTTTCTATACAATATGTAATAAACAAAAGCTATATAATTTCCATGTTCACAAAGACGTACAGCTTCATCAATCATTCCTAAGAAATAGTAACTCATTATCATAGCATTAATAGTCCAAACACACGAGAGGTCAGAACAAACTGTTATATGTATGGACAAATACAGAACATGTGAGAAAATCTGCAGCTTTACGAGACAACACGACGTAGATGGCCTGTGACCACAATCCGTGGGAGCATGCTAGGTATTTGCATAGAGCTGCAACACATCATGAACAAGCGAGCGGTGCTAACTACCTCTCCTATCCTAGCCTATTCTTCTTCTACTATCAACCCGTCGACACACTGCCATGTTCGTCAATCAAAAAACATTAAAAAAAACACCGGCCAAGTGCGTGTCGGACCGGAAAACAAACTTAACATTGTAGTTGAAAAACATGCTCTCCCATACATCGATATACGTTACGGTTAATTCTCTAACTGCAAATTTAAGTTGTTCGACTATTACACATTAACTTATGAAGCCTACTTAGCTGAGAGTTCCTTTTAATATAGGTGAATTAGAATTTTTGTTTTTGGGGTGAATTTTTTCACATATCCAAAACCAACCATTTAGCTGGCTGGGGACACTTGACTCTTAACAAAAAATAGCTCTTTAAAGCTTAATATTACGCAAACGGATCCCTGAACTGAAAAATGGTTTTTACAAACCCACAATATTTTTAAACGGTCTATCCAACGATACCCCACACTATGCAATAGACGAGAAAAAAAATATGATCCCCATTTTACGTGCAAGGGAGATACCCTAAAAAAAATTGGTTTGTCATGGTTTTATTTTACGACTTTCTCGGCGTGATTACTATTTATACCCATACCAAATTGCAGCTTTCTAGTACTAAGCGTCTCTGTGCTAAGCCGGGGACGGACGGACGGACGGACAGACAGACGGACATGGCGAAACTATAAGGGTTCCTTGTTGACTACGGAACCCTAAAAACAAGCAAACGTCAAAAACACTTAATGGATTACTGAAAAGATCAAGTGACTAAAAAACTCACGAACATGGCTGCAATCTGCCGATCTATTCTGAAAAATCTCACCGTGTAAACGTAGGTGAAGTGAGCTTGAAGTGAGTTGTTAATAGTGTAAGTCCCTCACTGACAGTTCACTCCACGCTCACTTCACCTAAGTTTTCACGGTGAGATGGTTACAGGATAGCACTGCTGAAAGATCACGTTGAATGCGCATACATGGCGTGATGTGAACGAAAAAAAACAAATAAACGGTATAATATGTGTAAGCGAGAGGATCGTTAAAATCGAAGATAGCAAAAACTGTTTGACGTAACAATTAGCCCGCATACTCGGAAGTAAAGAGTAAATATTCGTAGTAGTAAAATAGTGCGGAGGTTGCGTGTCGGCAGCCATTACTATGGGCCATCGAGCGGGACTTCTGAGCCACGCGACGTGGCCCATTCTATAACAAACGGTTTCACGACAGTTTTAAACACCTTAGATTGAGTAATACTAAACACTTAAGTAGCGGGCTGTGTAAGTGTTGAAAGAAAAAATATCGTAAGTAACTTTGATGAAGTATGATCGACCAATATGTTGGCACTTGTCAGAGCAGTACTTTATGGCAATAAAAAGAAAATTATAAAAAAAGATAAATATGTATCTTTACAAAAAGCTGGTAGATAATTACACTAACAAAGTAACAACGTATTACATGAAAGCGAGAGACACAATCAATGAGATGTTTTGAAATTGCCGAATCATTCTGTTGATTGTTGAGACCACACCTCCTCGAATTGGTTGCAATCAGCTTTTTTTTAATACACGAACAGTAAACATGTTACGCTTCATTACATTGAGACTGCACAAAGCTTTATAGAAACAATGACTACTGTTCGAGCCAGCATAGCAACTTAGTGGTGGCCGCTACATTGTAGAGCAAAATCGTTTCAAATTCAATCTGAAACGCGGAGGAAGAGCTTAGTGTAATTAATTAATACTGCTTTTACCGTTTGTTCCAGCTGAACTAATCAACTAATATAAATAATAATAAGTCATGTTCCGCTGCTCGAATCGGATGCGAGTAGCGAAACATGACGCGAACCAGTACAATTTAACTACCGCGGTTCCGATGCTATGGTTTCGCGGCGGAGATAGCACATCCCACACCAGCGTTAAGGCCTGCGCAGACGAGGGACTTTTGTTCGCGGACAATTTGGAATCGTATAGAAATCCCGGCATTTTGTCCTACGTGCGCGTTAGATTTTCTTACGATTCCAAATTGTCCGCGGACAAAAGTCCCTCGTCTGCGCAGGCCTTTAGTTATACTTGCTGAAGAAAACGATGTTCGTTAGCATTTCCCACTTGCCTAAATTACGCATATCACAGGGTATCAAGCCCAATTTCAAAGGATCGTGATTCCGAACTGAAATTGACGAGTCAACCGGAGCTCCATTCGTGAAGGTATACTCGTAAATGATGTCGAGAGCTCTCCTACAGTTTGTGAACGCTTCTAGTACCCTGCACATGCCCCAGTGGATGAGCATCCGAATGTAGGACGCACTTGATAGCCTTTTTAGGGTTCCGTAGTCAACAAGGAACCCTTACAGTTTCGCAGTAATTTGGCATGGGTATACAAATACATTTATTTAGGGTACCCTTGCACGTAAAGTGGGGATGATATTTTTTTCTCGTCTTTTCCATGATGTACTAGGTATCGGGATAGGCCGATCAAAAATATTGCGGGTGAAAACCATTTTTCGATTCAGGGATCCGTTTGCGTAATATTAAGCTTTAAAGTGCTATTTTTTGTTAGAGTTAAGTGGCCAGTTAAATGGTTGTTATTGGATATGTGAAAAAATTCATGGCAGTAGTACTCGTATATAGGTATATAACGAAATTAAAATGAAAACTATCACAGCTAAGTAGGCTTCCGACCAACTTACATTTGCAGTTAGAGAGTTGACCGTGACCTATATCGATATAAGGGAGAACATGTTATTCAACGACAATGTTAACTTTGTTTTTTGGAAAAATTCATCCCAAGTACGGAACTCTTCATTGTGCGTGGTCCGAAACGCACTTGGCCGGTTTCTTTCCTTTCTTTTCATCTGGAATTCTGTAATTGAAAAGAGATCATTTTACGCAACTGCGTTGAAAACCTTGTACGAACGAGGCTTTCCACTGATGTTTTTGTTTATAATCAATCAGAGTTCAATAAGTACTCGTTGGGCAAACAGATACGCCCTTGCAATAGCTTACAACCAATATAGGACGTTAATTGACCTACAAATCGTAACGAGATCTATCAATAGCCCGACCATAACCACGTTCTCTAGTTATGTGCAAACACAGTATCAGCCTGAGCAAACCCATGTGTTCTCCGAGGGGGTTACAATTTCAGGCATACGGGTCAACGTCCTGACCACGTGTGTAATCACAATTTATTAGCCATAGTTTGGACCACGATTTGTTTTAGGTCAATACGCCCAGGATGTGACGAAGGCCAGATTTGCGCCCAAATTATCAGCAAGTAAATTAATTTTAACATAAACTGAGCTTGTTATGTCGTTTCATCAATGTCCGTAAAGGGTAAATAATGTAAATATGTTAATTTTAGTACCAGGAAAATTTACAGCCATAAAATAATGATTCTCCAGTATGCAGCACCTGCATGCATACGTTTTGTCTTGGGGATTCTTAGGAATGTTCAATTGTTTATTTATACAAATAACGTTAGAAGTTTAGAACCCATAAAAATACTTTTAGAATCAATTTCTCATTAGTAGAACGATTTATTTTAACAGTAAATTATATTGAAGGTTTGTGTAATGAAGATTGATTCGTTTGATTGTGAATAAGGGCTGAATTAGGTAATTTAATCTAATTATGTGTTTCAATTCAATCGCCATTTTATTTGCTTATCGTTATTGACTGAGCGATGTTCAATTAAAGTTATTTGTGCCATTTGTTTATGTTTAGTCTATTTCAGAGTGAACGTCTTGTTTATTATTTTATTTTTCAGATTTTTACGACTGCCCGATCAGCAGCTTGCAGAAATTTACGAGCAGCTGGTGCACAGTAATTTTTTTGGGGACCGAACTTTTTAGGCGTTCGCTTTTTACTCTCAGATGAACAAGACGGAACATTAAGTTACTTGATGACCTTCGAAAAGGTCATGTCCGTAGTACTCGAAACGCACATGGTGTAAGGTCGCACTAGGGATTTGTAAAGGATCAGAGCACGTGGCGTTTTGTTCCTGTCTATAGAGTATTCGCCTCTATAGACAGCATGTATGTATGTGATAAGAACTTGTCTATTGAAATGGACGTCATGCCGTTAGTCTAGCTCCACCAACGTGTTTTAAGTTCTTCAAACTGAACAGATAGCTATGCTGCTGGGGAGTTTGTTGCGCCACTTCCCAAAGTGTCTAAACACACTATGCGGAATATCCGCGACGGAAGTTCCGCGGCTGATTTTAAGTTCCGACGTATTCGGCTGATTTGCCGAACTTACGCGGCGGAAATTTCCGTTGCGCGGGGCGGGGGCGCATGCCTGCCTCCCGCTGCTCCCCACCCCGGATCTTCTTGGGCAAGCGAACCGAACTTCGGTCGTGTATAATGTGTGCTCTACAGAATACGTTGCCGTTGAACTTACGCCCGACCGAAGTTCGGCTGTACGCTATAACGCAACGTCAGTAATTCAAATAGCATTGCAGGCGTAATCATGCCGAACTTCCGTCGCGGATCTTCCGCATAGTGTGTCTAGGAAGTGGTGAAGGGCGGGCGTTTTGGGGGACTGTCTTATGCAGTTATGACGTTCAAAAAGTGCTAATTCTGAAATTAATATTAACAAATGACTAGATATTTTTTTTGTGTTATAACTACAAGCAAAACCCTAGAAAATGCTAGTTCACATAATGAATTGAACAGCAATTATGTTGAAAGAAAATATTTTGACTTCACTCATAATAACACTTTGTTAGACTAAATATACGACGTGTTATTTACACATGTAAAAAGTTCTGACTCATTCCATAGTCCATACAAAGCAATATAATTTGGTCACACGCATTCCCAGATGTTTGTCTCAAACATCATAACGAGAATAGAGATCTAAAGGTTGTGTGAAGAATTTTTATGACCTCCGTTGCAGTCTAAGATCGTCATACAACTCATACATGAACGTTCTGTGTACCTGGAGGGTAGACCAGCAGCCTAATTGCAAAACACAGTTTGAATCACAATCTGAATGATTCTGAAGTATATGGCTAATAGATCGCTTCATATGTTTGAAAAATGTCTGCTGAATAACGCAATGAATGTTGTAGAAGTGTCAAAATGGAACCCATAACTACTGATGATGAGTTACGTAGGTAATTATCCCGCTGAGATATATTATCATAACAAGCCAAGTTTAATGGGCCCAAGCCTAAGAAGGGAGGATAGGTATATTGGCAATAGACATGGGCAAACATAATTAGCTATCAGTTTGATTGAGTATTCTTCCAAACGATCGGGTCGTTAGCATTATTGGGGTATTTTCATAAAGATGGACGGCCAATATTTGATAGGAGAATTTTACGGCCTTACATGTGGTGCGGAGTATGATGATTGATTATACGGGACGAGTTTCCTTGGCTCATAGGAACAGTGAGATTTTCTTATATGGAAATCTCATCTTAGTTCTCACTCGCAAGAACGCTGAGTCGATATAGATGAACTTGACAGTCAGATAGAGTGATCGACCATGGATTAGGTAATCCATTGCGTCCTTTTTATACTGTAATCGTCAGCTTGGTGCGATGAGGAGGGAGTAATCGCATGTGACTAAAAGAGTGATGAATCAAACTCAACTCAACCTCAAAGCATTTATTTCAAATAAACCAATTACAGGCACTTTTGAATTGTCAAGGGGTCGGTCAGTCAGAGAGATGAAGCTAGTTGCCCATTCCAAATCGTAGCAGGTTCCTATGGAGAAGAACGGGCAAGAAATCCTACGGACACTCTTTTAAATTAAAATATTGTTACAAAATATTGGTTACATCATTCATGTTGAAATTATACCTACATATGAGAACAGACGAATATAAATGTTGATGGATAGGGAGAGGAAGGCCAAAGAAAAGATGGATGAATTATGAAAGAGAAGGCCGTGAATGATAGAGTGACGGTTGACAGGGGAGAATGGAGAAGAAGAAGAAAACGTGTTGCTCCGACCTTAAGTAACATGGAACATTGGCAGGAATATAATGACGTGAAGTAGTTTCCATAGAACGCGAGTGAAATAGGGAGCAATAGCTAGTATTAAATAGCCCTAGTTAAGTAATGAAATAAGAAACCTCAAGGCTTGCAGCTTAGCTCTACCTAGACCGTTTAGGCGTCACAGAGTTTATTTTGTAATAGAACGTGATTTAACGCGTTTATCGATAGTCTAGCATTATTGTTCAAAAGAACGTATCGATAGAATTAGCGTTCCATTTTGATATAAAACTGTCTTCTAACGAAATATTGACATTACGGCATGATTTTATTACAAGTGTTATCTTATTAATTTGATTGATAGATAAGTGTCTATTTGTATATATATCTCTAGGTGGTGGTGACATTACTTACTTGTTTCCTATTGAAAAACATAGTTATGTCTTTCTCAACGTATTTTATTGCAAGTACAAAAATAATAAGCCAAGTGTGGCGATTATGGCAACCCCCCACTTTTGGGGGATTCCGGATATGGGGTTTTCAGGAGGCCTATGTCCAGCAGTGGACATTTTTTGATGATGAAGTAACATACAGTGTGAAATTAAGTACATATTATTTTATCATATTATGATCGTGTGGGATCAACTCAAAACTACTCAATCGTGGCAGACAAAATATTTATAAAACTATATAATTTTATTAACCAGCTACATTAGACTAATACAGGATAACTAAGCGTGACAAATTATCCCTGTTCAAACCGCAGAGAGGAATGCGTACAGGCGCTCGCCGGCTGGCGATAAGTTGCGAAGCGCGGGCGCATGGGCATGATAATACGAGATACTGGATGTCCGGTAGTGTATTTTTAGGATGGGCTTCATAGGTACGATATTCTGTTGTTGCGAACTTAATAAAGTTTATACAGCAATCAATTTATAATTTTTGACCAAGCTTCTTCCGTTCGAAAGCATAGCATGCCCTCTCCCAATCTCCGCAAATTAGTGCTGTCATCTCTCTTCTTAATTTAGACTACTGTGGTCTAAAACACTCAAGTTCTAGACAAGCCCTTAGCTCTTACTATTATGACCTATTCTGCCAATCTTCAAATTCCCTTGTTAGATCTGAACCAATAACATAACAATGCTTGCCTTTGTCCGTTCCAACTTTGTAGACACAATTACGTGACTTCCAATCAACTCTGATGCATCTTTCGAGTCCATAGTTCTCGTTCGATTCGGTTGAACTATTATGTAAACAATAACACGCATGTATATACGTGAACGCGTTTACTACGGGTGATGTTTTTTACGAGTATATGAACACGCATACGTTACGTTGCGTTTTTGAGACGCTGGTGAAATATGTAGAAACCAGGACTATAAGAAAATACAGTTGTGGAAAAAGAAGTAAACTGAACTGATTGAATACCAAACCAAAAATATAGATCCTCTCAGACCAAATATGAACATAAATCTTAATAATGCACTCTTACGAGTACATTCTGTCACTAGACACATACAGAAGTTAGTTAAAAAGCAATAAATATCGTTCATGTAGAGACTGCCAACATTATCTACATCCTTTTCTATAGGAAACGAAGGTTAAAATAAAAAGCTTTCGTTTATTTATTGGTAGGACAAGTCGGGGATTTAAAAATAAACGATTTGGTTCCTAAAATAGACCGCTGTCTGAAGTTAAAGCTGTGCACTCACTTGGCGACAAGAATTAGACTATAATAAAGCCCACGACCAAGTAGCTAACTAACCGACGATAGTTGAAGAAGACGAGCAATAGAGTCACGGAGCACAACAACCAGGTTGTGCTCCGTGACCAGAGTGGAGAAGAACCTCTTCTAAAATTTGGAAAACAAAGTGGACGCATCTAAATGGACTGAATGGACCTTAAAACTGCGCCTGAGGCACGTTGGATGTGGAAGGCGGCGGTCAGCTTTTGTGCCACAACTTGGGAGAAACCAGTGTCCAGCATAGGACAACGATAGCCTTAGTTGATTGACCAAGTAAACTGCTTCCAAATATGCAGATAATCACCATTCGCCAGTTACAAGGTCTAGTAGGGTTTATTGTATGGGGCGATAAGGTAACCCTGTTGACCCATGTCATGTCACTGACATTTTGTCTCCTCGTGAATAAACGACTTTAGTTTACACTCTCGGGTTACAGAGTTTAAATAAAGGACTGTCACTTTGGCAGGACTTGACTGAATATCAACTGTAGGATGTTTTTATTCTCGTCTGTGGCGCTTCCCTTATTTTTAGAGAATTTTCTAGCACTTTGCAAGCCAACTTACTTACTTAGTGCAGAGTTGAAAAGTCCAGCAAAGAGAAAAAAAGAAATGTATCTCTAAAAGTAGACCCTTGTTTCAAACAACGCTATACTGCCCGTCTGTCACTGAAGCTGTTAATAATATATTTGACTTTTGCGTCATTAATGCGTGGGATAAAACTTTTTATAGGTAAAGACAGCAACTTCTTATTCCGGACAGTACTTAAGGGCAAATTGTGACTAATAGTTGTCCAAGTTTGCCCGAAAGAAAATCTTTCCTGCTTTACCAAATCAAGTAGATAGTTTATTCAAGTTTTTCTCGCGAGAAAAGCCAAAATACGTATATGTACGATATGATAATACGTGTATACTACTTACCTATTTCATGAAAAAACACCATGATTACTTCGTTGCCTTGATAAAAGGTCCGCGAAGGTCACGTTGAAGTAGGGGCCTATTATGCGGCGATTTCCATCCCTGTCGCGGATGATTGATGCCACGCTCATACCCGGACATTATCCACCATCAGATTACGAGAAAGTCAGACACGCTTGATCACAATCGTTAAACTTATTTATTCATGGCTACGTTAGGTAATAGCTTGTAATTGGTCTCAGACAATGTTTCTTTTAGTTACAGTTGGAAGAAATTATCTCTTCGAGGTATAATTGTGCACAAGATTTATTAAATGTGGGCAAGCAATACGTCAAGTTCGGAAATTGCTGACAAATTAACACATCGTGAAGTGGTTGATTCATGACTGCAGTGGGAAAAAACTGTAGTATACGAAAGGAGAAATAAAGCAAGATAGATTGGGCTGAAGGGCGAAGCGAAATGGATGAGAAAGTTGAGCTCCTAAGTTCTGAGTAGAGCTGCACGATTACAGACAAATGCGTGCACTGACTGGTCACTGGTTAGGTTTACTCAATCTGTGTGGTTCTTTCCTTAAAAGACCATTTCAGACACCAATCTACATGAAAGAGACTGTGACCTCTGAGTTTGTTTCAGCCTTTCTTCTCAGAGTAGTGAGATAGGAAACACCAACCTCATCTAGTTTTTAAAATATAATTGACGTGTAAAAGTGTTTGTGCAAACCTACTGACAGGAATAAGAATCATTTATCAATAAACAAACTTATTATGGGATTAATTCAGTCAGTTTTATCTCAAGTTCTCAACCAACGTCAGAAGATGCCAGAAAGTTGTGTCGGTTAATAACAGTCCTTAATCTGTGACTTCCATCTTTGTTCACTATTACAATACCTATGTTGGGTGTTTATATGTGTTATAAGTATATAAGTGTTAATGTTATTTATGCAATGTTAAAAGGCACGATGGAGTTGGCGTACTGTTTAGATAAAAGCCCCTAAATAAATAAAGAGAGAAAAAAAACATTTATCAAAGAATGTTTCTATGTTTCTCTTGTTGGTATCGAGGGGAACATTGTCGTCCAAACCTAAAAACTTTTATCAAAGTTACACCTGTAACTTCTTCCAAACACATTAAACCGAAGCTTAATTTAAACCGCCTGCTGAATATTCAACACTTGACCTCCGCTGTCTTTCGAGTTTGCAGACTACGGTATTAAAAGCGATTTGTAACTTCGTCGCGTGGCTGGCCGAAAGCCATAATGTGCCGTTCAATGGAGCATTTGATGTCCTACGAGGCTCGGGATATAGGAGACTTGGCATTGTAGATGTAAAGCAGATGTTTACGGCACATTGTGACCGAGTTAGTTGAGGGATCACAGCGAATTGGCTAATGGCTAACCGCAGGTCGAAATTACGAAACTAACTCTGGGTATTTAGTGCTAAATAGTTTACGATACAGAAGCTTTTTTAACTTAACAGAGTAGTGATAACACCATATTTGACACGTTAAATACTCCTACATCTCGGAAAGCTTCGAAATAGGCATGAGTTTTTGTATTTTATTTCGTAAATGTGGCAAACAAAACAACTCAACGCCTCTCTTAAGAGTCATGCGAGCTTTCGAACCTTCCTTTTATATTACGTCCGGACCTTTCATCAGATGATCCTGTGTAAAAATGCCTTGAATGTTATTCCTTGTTTGTTATTGTCGGTTTGAGTGTTGCTGAATTCTTCATAGACCGTACTTACTGAACAGGATCAGAATTTCGGTGTATTTTGTAGACTAGGCTACTTGATGTTATTTTTGCGTTTGCGAATTTCCCGTTCTGAATGGTGTATTATACAAGCTGGTTACAAAAGTTAATCTAGTCGTTTATCTTGGATTATTTCACACAGAATGCAGATGCGTACTATAAATATTTTGGGCCCAGCAGGTAGGAACATTAAAGGTCGGAACCACTTGCACGAAAACTGCAAATCGATGTCTGGTGTATTCGTGCAAAAAATACAAAATCTGTCACAGCTGCCGATGCAGGGAGCGGCGGCAGCGCACGCCGAGGCCCGCGCGGTATCGATGCACGATAATATCGATATAATTTACCGATTTTTTTGCTCAAAGAACGGGTTACGATGGTTTTCGAGAAACGGCGCAAATATTCGAAACATGCTATCCGCAGTAATTATGATGTGACTGAAAATGCGGCTTGCACTTTATCAAGTTAATTTTAATTAGCGGACATATTTATGCGGTTCTTTTGCAGGTTGCGTTAATTAATATCCTTTATTTGCAAATGTTGTTTTCTGTTCGACAATTTCAAAATGAAGTTTTCTTTTTGCGAATTATGTTATTACAGTGGGCGGACGGTTAATATTGACGTCAGGAAGATAAACCATTGTTTAAAAGCACATTAATTTCATTGTTATGCCAAATTTATTACGTAAAAAAACCTACATAATGTAACACTCAAATTGACATGAAATTATACTATTTTACGATATTTATTTGGTAGGTACTTACATATTTATTCGATAACAACTGTCACCTCTCTTTCTATAGTCCCTATCTCGAAAGAGCGAGACGGTGCATAACGGAGTCATAAAAAAAATTAAGGCGCGTGCACACCTGTTGTAAGGCGAGGGATCCGTACATCTGTCCGATCATTATATTGAAACGAGTACCTACCGGTAAATTATAGTGTTGCTGCAGCTACAACCGAATATTTAAAGGAGGTGATAAAATTCAAGTCGAAATGCGAATTGGATCGTTAGTATTGGATGCAGTTTCGCCATTTTGTATTCTAACCCAACGAAGGGATACGAACAACGTAAGTGGGAAAAAAAATGAAAATAAATTAGATCCTACAAGCCTACAACCAACGAAGTGTTTCAAGAGGCTGTCTCAAGTTAATTTAGAGCATTTTAAAGTGTTGGGAACTTGAGAGACAGCAATATCGCACGTGACTACATTCACACATCTTCAAATGAACCGAACCATATTTTTGTTTCCTCAACTATTTCGAAAGTACCAAAAACTGTACTGTGGTATGTATGTCTATTTCCAAGGAAACGATAAAGCTGTACTTAAAACACGACCCGAAACACGTAACTGTTAGTCTTAACTTTAACACAATTCATGTTAACAAGAAACAGCTACACAACTTAACGCAGCCTAAAAAACTTAAAGCATTTCTCTGATCTTGAAGAGTTAATTTCTGATGTAATAAAATCAGACGCTAAGCACTTTATTACTCACATCATCATAACGCAGACTTTCTTTTGATTAATAGTAATAGACTTCATACTTTGTTACGTAATTAGCACTAACTTATTGCTTACATTAACATTTGCAAGTTAAGATTGATGGCTGAATTTAATGTGCCCAAGGCAAGAAAAACATGCCTAGATAAAAATATATCAAGCTAAACGAAGCATGTTTCAAAGAGACTAGCACCATAATAACGCGAATTAAATTAAATTTACAGGGATCAGACGGGTCGGCTTCAGTAGAAAATTCCATCATTTATTAATTAAATGTAAATATTATAAGGCTAAAGAGTATGGAGACAGCAGGGTTTCAATATACTACTGAATATGCAAGCGCTAGAATTTAATGTATAGAATTTGGATTGGATACCTATCAATTTCTTATTTAAGAACCTTTTGTAATAAGCGGTAAAAATAATGAAAAAGTAAACTACACGACCGACTGATCAGCGTGCACTCTCCATTATATCGTAGAAGCAGTACCTCATAATGAAAAGGTAATAGGACAATGTACACAATAAGATGTGACATAAAGTCACTTCCATGTCGTGATAGTAAGGGCAAGTGCCCGGGTCGGGTCACCGTCGTGTCCACTTCCAGTCTCATGCCTATTATGGACACAAAACCGCGATTTTATCTCACTGACATCCATTTTGTAAGACGCCCGAGCTTTATACTCTTGCCACACTCCCGGAGCCGCCCGCCTGGTGTTTTTGACATTGATAACAACGCGATTGACTGGCGAAGATAGTGTTTATTTTTATAGTCTGGAGCGCAATGTCTTATCTGTGTCCGCACACGTCCACGCTAAACCTAGATTCGATTACAGACTTTTACAACAGTGAACAATTGTCAGAAAATTTTGTGCAGAGAAAAATGCAGGTCTCAAATCTTTTAAACATAATTCACAGGTTTCTTTTCAGGAAACTAAAATCCTCACGGAGAAAAAGTTGGTTGCTCATTTAAGCAACACGGCCAAAGGACCACAGAACGATAACAATAACGAGAAACAAGGAAAGAAATACAAAGAGCTTTGCGCTACAGACTTAGTTAGCCTTTAAGGTTTCTCCGCAGCTTTCCTTACCTCGGTACGCTATTGAATAACAAACTAACAAGACTTTCGCATTTGTTATATTAGCCAAGATTATGGGCGACTCGTGGTGGACAATACCCCTTGCCCGAAGCGATACGAAAGACGTTAACAGGCATGGGTACTTGGGTAGCCTTAGCGGTAACGGTTTCTTGATCTTTAACCAACAGTTTGTATTAACCTTTGAAGAAATAATTACACAGTATCGATGCGGATCAAAATTAATTCATTTTTTCGCTCAACCATCCAAGCGCGACGAGGACTCGGAGAAAAGTTGCGGAATAGATTATAATTTTGCTTTGCCCTATAATTATATATAATATACGTGTCCACATTTTTTAGTCTAGCTCAGCGTCTGGTGTAAGTCAGTTTGGGCTTAAAATACACAATCTATTCCAATGCACAGGGAACAAGATACTTAATTAGTTGCAAGATGAAAAAAAAAAAATATACATATATTTATTTTATTTTATTATTGTTTTTTTTTTTTTTAATTATAATAATTTAGTAATGTTATTTTAATAATTATTTAATTAGATTAACAATAATATAAATATTTGCACACCTTATCAGGTAATGATACAGAGTACTTTATATTTATTTGTAACACCTGTTTATCTATATACATCTGTCCTACCTGTATTATGCAAATAAATAAATTGATTTGATTTGAAAAGCATTCTCGTTAGTTATTTTGCAGTAAAGTCCATTATATCTCCTCGTTATTTCTAGTGGTTGCAGCGAGAAGCAGCCATAGAAAAGTTGGATGGGTTGTGTGAGGAATGATATTAAAGAGAAGGGAGTGAATGATAAAGTGACGGTTGGCAGGGAAGAATGGAAGAAGAATACGTGTTGCGCCGACCCAAGTAACATGGGAAGGAAGATGATGCAGCGAGAAGCAGCCGACAAGGGAATATAATTATCAGAAGGCTTCGGTACATTGTTTATTTAAATTTAGAAGTGATGTAGGTATGTTTAGAAGATTGTTTGAAACATAAATCATTTTCTCTATTGCAAAGTAGCCATAAGAGAAGTCGGGGAAACTGTTATGCAACAGACAAATTATAATGCCCAACTTTTTACTAAACGGAACGATACAACTCAGTAATGATGATGCCAAATGAAAACCTTTTAAAGCAGGCGAGGCGTTACTTTAGAAAATGCTTTTAAAAAACAGTTTATTTTTCCTTACACGGGCCTTTGTTATGAACGTGTTTGTTTTTCATTTACCCTGTTTTACTTTACGCGACGAAAACTGCACCTATTTATAAAGGCATCCAGACCAGAGGCGTCTGCACTCTCTCAATAAGAATACAGCAACATGTTTTGATATTGAACACTATACAATGCGCCAGTTGGATATAAACTCCATCCTCAAAAGTTTGAAGGACCGAAGCTCAAAGTTCTGCCAGTTTTATTTTGATGAAAATATTGATAGGGCTACTTGAGCAAAAGTTATGGTTGGGTATCTTTTTCTTCAACTTTATTGTACGAGTAGTTAGCAGTTTCTCGCCATTCTATCTTATACCAAGTACGGCTTTATTTAAATAAATTCTCACTTCAAAAACCAGCTGTTAAATAATTAATGATGAGAGTTTCTGTTTTGATGTGCGGAACAACAGCTGTCAGTGGGTTTGCACTTGGCACTGATTGATCATAATCCTTTAGGGCACTTCGTTTAAAATTGTACGCAAAAGGAGAAATCTCGTTAGCTGAATTCTGGGGCGGAGATTCTTGAAATGGTTTTTGGGAGTGATGTACCTACTGTACTTACGTACTTAATTTGTTGTTGATATCGTAAAATGTGTGTGTCCCGTGTGGTGCCGGACGTAAAGAATAGCACCATCCTATTTCTTCCCGTGAGTGTCGTAAAAGGCGACTAAGGGACTTACTAGAGAATGGGCAGCAGCGTTCTCTAATATTCTCTATGCATTATAATACCATACTGCGATCGCCAACCCGCCTGCCAAGCGTGGCGATTATGGCAACCCCCCTTTTGCGAGAGGCATATGTCCAGCAGCGGACGTCTTTCGGCTGAAAAGATGATGATGATGTTCGTAAAATGGGTAATTTTCATAACAAATTCTTAATGACTGTCTAGGAAAAGGAATACGTTCCAATGCGCAGATTATCAGCATCGACGCTTCTCGTACTATAACGTGTTGTGTGTAATCAACCGTTGCAGATTACAATACATGGAGCATGATGCCTGCTAAGCTTACGCTGTGAAATTGACTATTGATTGATGGCTGCACATCCAGTTGCCAATACATTCGTGTAATGTATGGCAGGTGGAGTCTACAAGACAATGGACTAAGAACGAAAGGAAAACTTAGCTTTTAGGAGAACGGTATTAGTCTTATTTCACAGCAATATGTATATCTGCTGGAAAATGAAAGGTGACTTGGTATGAGTTCAAAGTTTCGAACCACAGGTCACACGGGCATATCACGTCTGGAAGGCAACCAAGACGTCGTGCCAGTTCAGTTTTGAACCTCAAACGCCTCTTTTAAGTGAACGCAAAGGTCACGTAGGTCTGCTAGCAAAACGAGATAATAAATTTCTTTTAAATATATCTCTGAAACTCTGAATCATGTTCCATAATTTTCTAGATTTGTTTGTTGTTTTTTTCAAAGTTTGATAACTTATCCCAGTGAAATGAGCTAAGTTTCATCAACTACTCACTTGCATTTAAGTTACAGTTTGTCCACTGAAGTTTGGAAAGTCTTGGCGAAACGCGATAATAAGTTTGTAACTTGTCTCTTTTTATTTATTTTGTAACTGCAGTCACGCCAGTTCTTGGTTGGTATCTTTCCTGAGCTGTGCATAAAACTGTACATATAATTTTCTATGGCCATTCCATACCCGTTCAACGGTCATTTACCAGCAACATTACCCTGCTTTCAACTCAGGTAGTCAGTTAAATGTCATTACACAACTAAAGGTATATGCTAACGCAACACTTCGGTCAATCAGTAATATCTTTCTCGGAAACCGAGCCAAATATCCGTGAATGGCCTGACGCATCATCAGCGTACACGCAGTACCGGTGTTATGACGTCACCGAGATATCGACCCAGTTGTCTTAGGACTCCGGTTACATGACGCGCATTTGGTCGTAAGATTTGTTGTACCGGCTGTGGGCGGTGTGGTGTACGCACCATCAACGGGTTTACTGTCGTTGTACAAACAAATAAAGAGAACTTGTTTTGCGTCATTGACTCGAAAAAACAATTTAGTCGATCGTCACCATGCCTAACGGTTTTTTACACCTTGGACAGTTATATTTTCGACTCAGGTGCCTCTTTTGTTAAATTTGTGGGACTTAACGAATGAGTAGCTCAGTTTATGAGCTTATTCAAAACAGTATTAAACCGTCGGGGTTTTAATAATGGCCGAGTGTTGTATTACGGCGGCGGTAAGGACCGATGAAATATGATGTGATGTAGGTAAGCTTGTTAGTCGGTCAGCTGTTGAGATGACAAGGTGCAAAATTAATGTTACATTACACCTGATGCCTGGATCGGATGTATTGCAATTACTTACATATTTTTAATGTGATTATATCAAAACACATAAATAACCCAGGCCCTGCAGTCTCGACATAGCGATCGCTTTACGATCGAGTTCGATCCCAAAGTCCTAATGGGATCTCTAGACGGTCGAAAATTGCTTGATAAGCACGAAGAAATCCACAATCTTGTCAACCATTTTTGACCGTCTAAGGACTCGAGAGTCGAGACTGCAGGCCCTGGATGATCGAACTTTGGATAATATAAACTTAGCATTTTGTGATACTTAAAACATAATTATCAGTCCATGATAGTGCGCTGACCTAAACATTCTGACTTTAGGAATAAGAGCTAATTTTTGGTAAAACCAAACTGCACCTAATTTTCGTCCATAAACAAGCACGTCATACTAGCTCATAATCATAACGTATTTACTTACTAATATACACAGATTACAGATAGGAGTTCCCTCGGAGGTCGGATTCTAGCGCGATGACTCACATGATAATGACACGCTGATCTTGAAAGATTTACTCATTTCGAACTGGTTCCGTCTACACTGACTCACAAACTCACGCGCATTTTTCTTTTCTTTTGAAATGCATTTTTTAATAACACTCCTTTTACTGTCGGAGGGACGTTTGTGAGTGAGTCAACCGTTCGGAATTTGATATTTATGTTATTGGTGTAAGGGTGCATAAGTTGGGGTCATGACCTTTTTTGACGGTTTTAGAGCACGTACCTACTTTATTTAGACGTTTTGTTAAAGTGTTATGTATGAGGCCTATCACAAAATTGCGTTCGGATTAAGCACATTTACTTGTTATTATTATACAATTTAATTTCTAAAGAAGTAACGGATATTCTGGTTTAAATTTTACGTGATAATATTAATGTAGTAGGTAAGGAGAAATTTACAGTTAATTCTGAGCGTTTTTCGTAGTTATATGGTTTTTAACGAGATTTTTTTTTATAGATATTTCCATATGTATATTATATTTCAACATTCTGAGACCGCTATAAACTAAAAACTATTCTGCACCACTTAAGAGTCTCTGGTAAACTGGACTCCCTCGAAATACAACCCGCGGGATCACTCAACCCAATCACATTTTGAATAGGTCGACTGGACCCACTGCCCAAATTCATTATTAATACAGTCACGGAGTAAAGCCGAATCTTTTAGTTTTATGACATAAAATATACCCATATTATTCAATTAGGTAGGTACTTATTTACACTTCTGAGAAGAAAGGCCGCCACATACTCAGAGGTCAGTCCCTTTTATTTTAAAGTCCAGACATAATCTTGGTCTGATCAGTGAAGATTTTGATGAAAGAACTACACAGATTGAGTGGACCTGTCCAGCCAGTGCACGCATTTATTTGTCAGTAGTCATGCAGCTCTACTCAGAACATAAGGAGTTCAACTGTTCAACGAACAATACAAAAGAAAGGACATTTGAGTAGGCCGCAAAAATTACTCTAACTGCCAAACCATGATAAAAATTAACTGAGAAAAAAAAACAATCACCCATATAGTCTTCACATTTACAATAATTAAAATAATATAATACTTTACAAAGTAAATAATGTCTGTAATTTTTAAATAGTAAGTACTTATTTTTTTCAGTGTTATATTTGAGTATAACATTTAGTTAATATTCTCATTATAAAAAAGGTTTGTGTTGATTTTACTTACCTAATTTAAAAATATTTTAGATTTTGATTGAGAATAAACGTTTACACTTAATTTAAATTTATTGATTGCGTTTTATTATATTTTGACTAACCAATTTTGCGCTCGACTGTATCCACTGGTTGCTTTAAACAATAAATGTTTTTTTTTTTAAGTTTGTTCGTGGATCCAGTTTAACAATAAAAATTCAGAAAATAAATGATGTGGTCAAGTGGACCCGCTGGTACAGTAGCGAGCGGGTCCAGCTGACAGAAGACTTAATAATTAAAAATTGTCGAAGTCTTTCAGTTTCTCAGAATAAGTACGCCAAAGTTGGCCATTAAAAGGCTCATACAGACTGGTGCAAAATCGCGGGCGCGACAGGCATCGCGACCCTCGTCGCGCCCACGCGATCGCACCAATCTGTATGAGCCTTAACGCAAAAATCACGGTCGAAATGTAATACATAGGCCGTCCTCAAAGTTCTTTGGTGCAGGATAATTTATTACTTTTTACATGTAGGAATGTAGTCGTTTCTTTAGGACCTAAGCAGTACCGTAGGTTAGATGTAAGCAAGGGTTCAAGTCGTTTGCCGACCGTGAGACATGACATGCACCGATTGTTGAACGTAGCCAGTTGGTATGGGTATACCTACCTATGTAGAATGGAAAGTCAACTGTATTATCAAGCCATCAAACTAAGCTAATTCTATTTTCTAATTACTTTGATTACGTAAGTATTTTTACCTATGTGGGTCATTGAAGTGACCCTCATTAGGTACCGTACAGTGTAATGCCTGAAGTTGTTCTCTTGATCTCTAAAGCTTTGCCCGTTGTGCAAATTTTTGAGGTGAAATCTTCTTTGGGGGGGTTGAGCGATTTCTAGTAGGGGAAAAGCTTATGGGTTCGCGCCACCGAAATGCCCGCGCCGACATGCTGTAGTAAGTGATTTTAAATTGTAGGCGCGTTTAGCGATAAGTTTTCACTTCTAAGACGTCCACTGACCCTTCTATCGGTAGTCCTTAGGACAGCCTGTTTTTTTTAATCAGGAGGTATCAAGTTATCTTCTTATTAGCCAGAAACACGAGTTATTCCAGCTGGGTTCTCCAGCTGAACTAGGTACACTCAATGAGTCTAGATTAGCCAGTGTTATCTATTTAGGACACACATTTCCCACAGGGCTAGTGAATATATTAGGAGTTCATATGTATTGTAAACCCGGTCTGTTTTACCAAATCGCACACTAGAAATATAATAATAAAGCAAAAATAAAACAGTTTGATGGGATGTGGGTAGGTACTAATCCACTTACCAGCCAGAAAATACGAACAAACTGTCGAATAAACAGTAAATCGTATCCGATGCATTCAACAATTAAAAAAGCTGAGCCCCCCACCAGCAATAAAATAATCGTGAACGGAGTGCGCGCGGCCAACTGCGGCCAACCCTCGCATTATTATATTTTTCGCAATGGGGCGGGTGTGCGCCCGACAGGAGAAAACAAGCTCTCGCAACTACCAAACGACTAAATACAATACTGATAATTCATGAAACGTGCAAAAAAATAAGACTTTCATTCATACATACCCCTTTTATCGAAGAAATGTCGAGCTTATTTTATTGATCACATGTGTATGTACACAAACCATAAATAAAAATCGAATAAAATACCAAAAAACAATACAAAACGAGTAAATTTGGTCCTTTATGAATCTTCAGTCAATACAATAAATTTAAAATGTATAAGTCAAAACACTACGATTGAAAATGTTTTCAGTTCATAACAATTTTTAAATTTCATCTAATTCTGAACCACATAACACGACACCACTTCCGTCCAGTTGCACTGTGAGACTGAATGAAATGAATGAACAAATTGAACACTATTCAAGTATTATGAAAGATCAGGAGAAAGACCTATTTAGTTGAATGAACTAAAGGTTCCACATCTATGATTGGTCGTCCGTATTGGCCCGGGTGAGCTAGTTGAAGCTGAACTTCTAGTAAAGCACCATCTATCGAAAACGCGAGTAACATTTTACAGCGATACCTTTTGCTCTAGTATGAAATGGAAATAGCGCCATCCATTAGGCAATACAACAACCGCAATGTTCATTACAGATGGCAGTAAATTCTGTCTCCTGATTTAATGAGAAAGAACTGAAGAAGAATTAAGCTCGAAAAACATTACTATTTTCTACAGTTATTTTAATACAGTGTAGTAATACCATATAATTTTATATTTGTTCTATTTGGTATTTCTATCCCCCCGTATATAAAAACGAAAGGTCATTACACCTCGTGTTTCGAAACTAACTTCAGTCTATTCGACGCTGTCATTTACACGTCAAAAATGGAGGAGGACCGTCTTTTCGATGAGAGAGTTTCTATTCGGGATTCAGCTCGCCCTCTTAAAAAATATGGAAGTACTTGTAACCACATGAAAAGGAACGAAGAATACATCAAGCATGTAATGGCAAAAGGCGATACTTTGCAAGGGCTTGCCCTCAAATATGGTGTTACCGTAAGTGTACCAACATCGCATCAAGTGTTATTATTTCGTTAACTCTTCGGGTCTTGAACGGAAAGAGTGTTAAATGGGTCGTTTGGTTGTTATAGATGGAGAAAATTAGGCGGGCGAATCGCTTATTTGCTACGGATAGTCTGTATTTGCGGGAGTATTTATTGATCCCCGTCACCAAAGATTCTCCGTTCTACGAGAATGGTGAGCGGGTGACCGAACTGCCCCCGCCGAATCACCGGGCATCTATCGCAGGCATGCCCACGGTAGACTTTTCCCCGGGCAGCCCGGACGAAAAGAAGAGCTTCGACGAGTTCCTCAATAGACTGGACTCTTCACTTGCTGATATCAAGAAGCATGTAGAGAAGACCAAGGAAACTAGCGAGTGAGTACCTAACGTAATGTTAGTTTTCATCAATTTTCAAATTTTCAGGAAAAACTCCTAAAATAATCATAAACTATTGCCAGAGGTTTAGTTCTTTGTCTGTGGTTTCTTTGAGAGAAGGAATAGAAACTTTTTGCTTCAAATAAAATTTATTTGTGTAAAATGGGCTCCAACTTTCCGTATTGTAAGTAACATATTATGCTCATATAGTCATTGATAAATGATTTACATTTTTAGATCACCCCTAAAGTTTTGTCATAATAATTTACTGGAGTATATTTCGGAACTAAAATACATTTTATGATAAAATAATCTCAATGTTGAGTAAACAATTGTGGAAGGTGTCTGCTCTTATGATAAAGTGTGTTTGTGTAAAATTGATAACCGCGTGCTTACTTGATGTTCGGTGTACGTACGCACCCCCGTTATCAGTAGTACTGTGTCTATTTTAATATAGATTACTCCAACATTTATTCCTATGATGTACTACTATATTCTGCAAATAAGAGAAAAATGTGCAAATAATAAAGCAATATCATAATTAATAATCATAAAATATTTCTCAGTGAAGACAAATAAATCTCAGTCCTATCAAATGACATGCTTGCACTGCTAATCATTTTAATTGACATACTTATGTGTGCTAATGTTAGTGCAAGTGTTTGTTGTGTGTAGGCAGGAACACTGAAATAGTTACTAATTATAGTCACAATAGCTGCTGCCCGCAACGTCGGCCGCATGGATTTTTCTAAAATAAAAGTAGCCTAAGTTACTCTGTATAACATTAGCTATCTGCCAGTGAAAGTCCTGTCAAAATCGGTCCAGAGGTTTCGGAAATTAGCCGGAACAAACAATCAGACAGACAGACAAAAATATAAATAATTGATTTTTGTTTTACCTACTTACCGTATATACTTTCTTAAGCATTAGCTGTTATTTTGACATTATAAACAGACACTTAAATTATATTTATTTGGATTTTTGTGGTATTAGTATGAAGTGTCTATTAGGTAATTGATTGCGTGCCGTTGTTAGACACCAACTGAATATGTTTCAATTAGTGGAGGTGAACCGTCTTATCATAGCAAGAAAATTTTATAAAACTGTAATAACCTAATAAGAAGCCGAAACACTGCTCTGAGAATTTAAATATTTTTAGTACTTGGTATTGTTTAACTAGAAGAGGATAATAGTGAGTTTCATAATTTAAAACTATTTGTATGATATAGGAAAATAATTTCAAATAAATTATAGGAGCAAAGTAAGGTGCAAAATAATAAACTTTATGAAAATTTAAAATATTGATTCAACAAACTGGCAGTGATAGAGCAGTGGTGGCCCAGCGGTTACGAGTTGTAGACCGTAGGTTAAAACCCAGACAGGCCCTGTACCTTGTGTAAATTATTTCATCACCACTGCTCTAAAAAACAACAAAAAAAAACGGTGAAGGAAAACATTGTGAGGAAACTAGCATGTCTTAGAACCAAAAATTCGAAGACATGTGACATCTACCAACCCGTACTGGGCCCGCGTGGTGAATTAGGGCCACTACCTCTCACCGAGAGGAGGCCTGTGTCCCATTTTTTTTTTTTTTTTTTTGGGTGGGAATTTATTAAATAACTTCTCCCGCTCTAGGTGGAGCGGGAGGGAGTGTCAGACTTTTACTGACTTAAACCCACCCGTGTTCCTTCAGATGCCTGTGCGCCAGGGCCACGATATTCCTTTCGGACAGACTCGTAACCCTGGCAGGCATTGGCCCTTTCGGACCCTGGTGCTGACATCTCTTTGAGGCGCGCGTGGAACACAACGCGCCGTCGACCCGGGCTTGGTCCTTATCGGACGGCGAGCTACCCATCGCTCACCGTCCGCAAGCCCGCGCCTACGGTGGCCGGGAATCGGCCTGCGATTCCCGAGGCCTGTGTCCCAGCAGTGGGAACATTATAGGTTGATTATGTAAACAGGCAGACAAGGCAACCATTGATTATCTCATTATGGTTATCTAAGCGCTAAAAGGTGGTTCATACCCACCATGTTTAATGTCCATAATCATCAACAGTATAATTTAGAGTTTAGACAATCTACTTCTACTCCATATTTCTATGTTTCGTAGGTGCGGTAGTCAGTAGCAATCTAATATTACTACTAGGGCTACCATTTTTACTTTTCCTTCAAGTGCACCTGCACACGCCTAAAGTATAAAAAGTGTGATGAATGGACAGCCGATAACTGTTACGTATTGTAATATTGAATCGATTACGTTATGGATAGGTAATTATCTGTCGGACCGGTTGAGAAGTGCATCGGACGATGATGTTGCTGTAGAATAGGGGGAGAATAAAGAAATGATGGATGGACTGTTTGAAAGATGATAAATTGCTAGAAACGGGGAGACTACGGTGATGACGAGGAAAGCCGGATTTACATTACTGTGTTGTGTCGTGTCGTGACGCCTTCTGACGCAGTGTTAGCCAATCAAGACTCGTGATTTAAAGTAGTCTTTAACAGATTCGTTTGATTGGTTCTCCCACGTCACGACACAACACGATACAGTAACGTTCCGGTGGCTTAATAGACAAGTATGAGAGAAGGCGTGTTACGCCGACCCCAAATAAATTGGGATTAAGCCAAGAGGAGAATGAATATGAGTTTAATAATTATGTCATTAAGAACTATGAAGTAAATAGCTGCGCCCCGCGGTTTCACCCGCATTTGTCTCATTTTATGTTCTAATCCAGGTCATGGTCTACTCATGTGCCAAGTTTCATCGAAATCTGTTCAGCCGTTTTAGCGTAAAAATGTAACAAACAAACAAACTCACTTTCGCATTTATAATATGAGTTAGGATATTAGCTGATTTTATCCAATATCCGTCAAATTATTAGCTAATTGTCCTAACTTTCACGCCCCATTGTGGTTTGCACAGTTCATAATGATTTTGTAGCAATATACTGCTAATGTCGTAAGCTAATTAGTGCTCCGTAATTAGAGTTCTCCGGAAATCGACCGTTATGGAGACATTAATATTGCGTTGTTTTATCCTTGCCTCTCACAAAACCTTTAAAATTACCAATTTTTAGCTTACTTCTTAAGGGCTTTGGTACTTACTTTACACACACTTCACGCCTTGTTTCCCCTAAGCGATGGGCAGAGGTGTAACTATAAGTACAGTCAGTGTTCTACATTATCTGACCCCTCTAACAATGAAGAAGAGGGGGGGGGGGAGGGGTTATGCAGAGCACTGACTGTACATCCACATTTCGCCAGTTATGTTTAAGTCCCATGTAATAGGGGCGAGCCTATTGCCATCAACCAGGCACAAATCCAGACTCCGGGCTGCTACTGGGAAATTCCAGACAGAAAAACCCAATAACCGTTTGCCCGACCTGGGAATCGAACCCAGCAGCAGCTCATGTTCAGCAGTAGTGCATGCGAACATTAGACCAATGAGGCAAACTTTACTTGGCTGCTATCTACATAATTAAAAATAATCGAGAAATACTCGTTGTCTTTATTCTTAAGCAAAAACATGTTTTGTAAACACATGAAATCACGATAGCAATTCAATTATCAGTATCACACCTACGAACCATAGGCACGCATACACAAACAATACATTCTCTTCTTCTAGAACAATTTTATCCTGTTTTTGGTTTAGTTTTAGCCTTCAAACAAACAGTTTTACCATCTGTACTCAGCTAATTTATTTAGGGGGTCATACATAAATTACGTCACACGAATTTCATGATTTTTTTGAGCCCATCCTTGTCCCAGGTGGTCATATTTGTTTGCCCCATAGAAGTGGAAGTCATATATTTTGCCTTTTGAAATGAAACCTTATCTCAATAATAATAATGTTGGTAATATTTTCGTGGTGCAGGCGCTCAACACCTTAACATCTAATTAGAAGTAGATTTGTCGTATTGTCCATATAGCAGATGAGGTCCTAACTGACATAGCATGTCACGTATTATAGAACAATGTTTCCCTGTCTACTAAGACATTATTAAAAATATTATTCTAAAATATTCATCTATTATATTAATCTACACTCACCATGCCCCGGAAGTAACGCACAAAACCTCTTAAGGGGTCATTGTACTCATCATTATGAACAACTTTTAATATGGGATCAAACTTGAAATCGCGAAAAAAAAATCAGCTGTTCCATTACATTTTGACGAGTTATGAGAACAGTAGTTAGACAGATGAAATTTTCACAGGTGATGTATTTCTGTTGCCGCTATAACAACAAATACGAAAAAAAAAAAATTAAGGGGGCTCCCATACAACAAACGTGATTTTTTGCTGTTTTTATAGATAATGGTACGGAACCCTTCGTGTGCGGGTCCGACTCGCACTTGGCCGGTTTTTTTTTGGCGATTTCAAGTTTGGTCCCATACTCCCATAGTAAAAGTTGTTCATAATAATGAGTACAATGACCCATTAATAGGTTGTGCGTTAATTCCGGGACATGTATATCAAATATTATTAAAATAATGATTTAATAATATTTTATGTATATTTTTTTGAATATTTTTGGTGAATGTGAGACCGTTGTAGGCTTGAAAATCAGCGCTGTGCTGTGGGTTCCCCATAGCACAGCATCATGCTGAGTGGTAGCCTTCTTGTCACAGTCATGACGTGCAGCTGCCGACTATTTGTTTTTACCAGTTTATGATTTCATATTTTATGTTTTGCACGTGTTTCTGTGACAAATAAAATTATTTTTCTTTCTTTCTAATAGGCTAAATTTGTAGACCATTTTCTATCTTAAGTACCAGGGGGTCAACTCCGAGCATAAATCCAAAGTATCGGCTGAATGTTCGGCCGTTTCTGGACTACGGCTAACTATGGCAAACTACAACGAAGAAAAAAACGACAGTCAAAGAGATAAGGCAAAGCCAAAAATGTGACTTGAAGTCGGGTAAGGACTCAAAGTTAAAAAAGGAAACTTTGGAAGTTATAAAACGGCCGAACACTCGGCCGATGCTTCGGATTATCGCTTCGGAGTAGACCCCCTGGTACTTGTTGACGGGCCTGCACTGTCCGGGATACCTATTAACACTGTAATTTGAAAACATTGTAAAAGCCAATTATTTTTAAAAGAGTAACCGTGGAGTTTCTTGCCGCCTCTTCGCCATAGGAAACGACCAATTGGAACCGTGCTTTTAGCTTCTGACATTTCATAAGCGCCCATGTAGGTTTATGTGAAATAAAATATTTTGATTTTTATTGATTTCAGCCGTGTAATAAATAGCATGGGACCAGGTTATGCCAATAAAAACTGTTGATTATTTTTTGCCGTGCAACTGCGCGAAGGTCTCGGTTAAGCGCTCGCGTCCAACACTTTCTATGCGCGAGCGCAGTCACATGACAGCCGCTTCTTTTGTCTACGTATACCGCTACTTTCTTAAACACGAAAATAATAGTCGGTCGAACTATTATTTTCGTGTTTATGAAAGTAGCGGAATGCTAAATGTACCTTTTTTAGGTACTTAAATATACAGGGTCAAATTAAATTAGCTAGCGAAACTCCGCAGACGTGATGGGTATCGATATCTTAACACGACAAAAGAAAAATGAAATAGATTTGATAATTTCTTTTTTGGGGTCAGCGACCGCTGGTACTTGAAGTATGAGTTGAGAAAATCAGTTTTTTCTTTGTTTTATCGTGTTTTTTATACCTGCGGTTGATGAGCCCAAAAAAACTCATCAAATTAATTAATTTTTTGTTTTATCATGTTTAGATATCCCCATCACGTCTGCGGAGTTTCGCTAGCTAATTTAATTTGACCCTGTAGATTGATGACATCAGTTGTTCTAGTTATGATATAAGTATTTTTCCTTTGCCTTAGAAATCTTTGGCATTGCTTGATTATAATTTTAAATTATAATATTATGCAATGGCTGATCGTTTGTCGTCACGTCACAAAAAGGTTTTTTTATAGTATGTAAAATAAAAGTAAGTTATGTAAATTAAGTTTAGATAACATCTATCTATAATGATCAGTAAGAAAAAAATATAGGAACAGGCTTAGATTAAACCTTTAAGTTAAACATAATACCTGTGAAAAGGCTTCAACTTCAAGATATATCAGTAGGTTAATCCTCTATTCAATTGGGGTCTACTGTACTTTAACACCCGCGCGTGCGAAGCTTTAATTTTTTTTTGGGCATAGATGTCTTCATGTAGGACGCTTTCGCAAAAAATTCACACTGTGCAAACGCCTAGGTTTTGAGAAAAAACATCAAAAAGTTTCAAAAAATTCAATTTATTTGCGTAATAAAATTGACATTTTATTTATTTATTTGCTAACATGTAAAACACTGATTAGTGCCTGCATTCATGACACAGTATATTACGTGTTTTTTTTTAAATTAGTAGTTGTAATACGCACAACTACTAATAAAAAAAAACACGTATACAATAAAAATATCACAGATAATGTGCGAATTTCACTCCCCGTTGTTCCATTTTGCGTTCAGACAAAGTGACAGCGGATTTTAATGGTTTTTAGTATAAATATTGTAAGTTTTTAACTTTAATTCATTTTTAAATAGCTGGTATCGCAATGAACTCAATTATAAAGCAAATAATATAATTGATTAAATTAAAAATAATAAAGTTTTATTTGTACTCTTAAAAGATCGTGGTCGTGGGTAACGAAACCTAATCGAATGTAAGTGACAGTGACGCTATCGTTTGACAGTTCTCACTTAACGTATATACAGACGGCTACACATCAAGCTATACATTTCCAGTATAAGCTGATCTCGCATTGTGTAGGATTTCCGAGTTTCCGACCTGTGCAACTGTTATTACTTAGCCACAAGCCCCGACTACGCCTTTTTATTGCGTGATCTTCTCCACCCTTCATACTCCCACTAATCCCGAAAGAAACTATGGTGATTTTTTTCTAGGCATCTATGGTTTTGCGCACTTTGGGATTTTTCAAAAATATACTAAAAAGAGTCTATTGTACCCAAAAAAAGCTACTATAAAAAAAAGCGCCGGGTGTTCAAGTACAGTCATGGTTCCCTTCAATTTAATTTATTCTAACACTACCTACAAAATAAAAATTCACATGTGCTTACGGATCCGGTTTAGAACGTGTGAGATTAACAATAATTAATTAATTATGCTGGCTCTTGAATTAAGTCACAGAAACATTCAGAATACGTAATCTTATCGAATGATTTTATTTAATTGGTCGTACTAAAGATAGGGCATTCGTTAATTTCCTCAACCGTCTGACAAAACTGACCTTGCAGAGACAACAGAGGGTTAGGTTTGTTAAAAATAACAAACAAAATTATGACCCATTATTGTTTATTTGGGACAAACAAACAGTAACACATTATATCTGCGCAAATAATATAAACAATGATATTATATAAATGCGAAACTCACACTGTCACACCATCACTAAGGGCTGACTTAACCAAAGTCTTCTTCATCTTTTATCAGTGGGATAAAGTTGACGTCTGACAGTTTAAATTTAGTATGGAATTTAAAATTTATTCGTAGGATAAGACAATCAATCTACCTAGCATTTTCCCAACTATGTTGGAGTCGGCTTCCAGTCTATCCGGATACAGCTGAATACCAGTATTTTACATGGAGCGACTGCCTATCTGACCTCCACAACCCAATAACTGGGTAATACGATACCCCATTGGGAAGACTGGTTGTCAGATTTTCGGACTTGTAACGTGACTTGACCTGTAACGACTGTCAAAGATCCACGAATGACAGCCTGGACCCTGGACGGCTTAAAGTGCTTTCCGAGGCTCAAAGGAGTCTCGGTATGTAAAGATGGTCACCCATCCACGGACCAACCCCGGCAAGCGTAGCTTAACCTGATGGATCGACCCGTGAGGCTGTTATTACTTAGCCACGAGCTCCACCGTAGGATAAGACAACTATACTCCATTTGAAATAAGATTAGACATTTAAATAAACCTTTTTTACAGTCGGTTCAACCGATTTTAACTTCTATTGCGTTGGTGGCATGACAAATGGCAGCTGTAATAAACAGTTGGTATTGTAACCACGTTTTTGCTTTGAATGCCATCCTTATATCTACAGAATAGAAGTCAAAATCGGTTGAAAGGACTGTAAAAAAGTTTATTTTAATTTCTAATCTTATTTCAAATTAAGTATAGGTATAAACATTTGGTTGAATTCTCTCTTTCTAAGCCATATTGAAATCTAAAGATGGGTTTATCTAAATTTAAAATTTTCGTCTCTATCTTGCCCTAACCCTTATTCTACGAAATGTTTGCGTCGCGTCGTTTCGTTTCTGTTTCAAGTGAAATAAGTTGGTAGTTTGAATTCAAACGCAATTTTCCAAAACTTAGTTGCTATGCAGGCGGTCTACTCCGAACATAAATCCGAAGTATCGGCCGAATGTTCGGCCGTTGCTTAACTACGGCTAACTATGGCTGACTACGGCGACAGAAAAAAAAAACGACAGTCAAAGAGATGCCAAAGTAAAAAAAAAAATTAGACTTTAAGTCGGGTAAGGATTAAAAATAAAAAAAGGAAACTATGGAAGTTATAAAACGGCCGAACAGTCGGCCGATACTTCGGATTAACGCTTCGGAGTAGACCCCCAGTAAGCGCATAATATACCCAACGAAACTGTTGTTTTTACTAAGACAAGTAAGATATAAATACAATAAATTCATACGGAACGATGGTACGCATGCGACCTAATTGTGCATTTCTGATGCAGTTGCGCAGCCGCATGCATGAACTGCATGCTAACTGCATCCTAAATTCCGAACTTCACACACTCGTCCAGCACACGTTTGGATTATTTAACAATAATCCAAAACGTGTGCTGGACGAGTCGTTCAAGAAACTCGAGCATTGTTTGGCCTTGTCCTTTGCCATTCGATAACATGCTTTTTAATGTATGCATTTATCAAGTTTTCACGGTTTTGTAATTACTAGAGGTCAGTTATTATGGATCTGCATAGATACGGCCGTACATCGAAAGAAAATATTAGATTTATTTGATCGTTCGGCCCACTGAGTTTTGTCCTACATAAAAAAAATCTGGTTCGTCCCAAATAATATGCTTCGTTCGTCCCAAAATATAATTTTAATTATTTTATTCTTGCTTCGTCCTATTATAAATTCCTTGTACAGCCCATATTTTTTTTTGTATACGCCAGAGTTACTTTTTTGTACAATCGGAAAAAACGGTTACGTAATAATAAATATTTAACACAACTATTTAAAACAACCGCTTCTCTCTAGATTCTCCGCGAGAGAAAATTTACTCGTAATATTTTATAATAACATTATTCATGCAAGCCTAGTACTTTTTGTTAGGTCTACTGCTCGAAATTGTGCACAACGTGTCGTGTCGTGAACAGAATACCATCTTGTATGCAACGTACTACGGATAAAAAGTATACAGGTTATAAACTATTTCATCCAAATCCTAATTAGTGGGATAATACTAATGATTGAAATATTATCTTGAATTGATGCAAGGTGCAAGGTTAGGTTACTGCTATTACTATCTACAGTGATGAATGAAATCGGTAAAATCATTCTCAAGTTATGGCGTGACCGAGGGAAATAGGGATTCATTTTGATATATAGAATATTGTTTCAAAAATTTCATATAATATTTTTTTTTCAAAAATTTCATGTAATATTTTTTTTCAAAAATTTCATATAATATTTTTTTTTAACTTTAGGTACCTTTAAAGTATTTGAAATTTGGGACGAAACACAACATAAATAGTGTTATGGGACAAACTAAGATTATTTTGGAATGTGGGACAAAACTTCAGGACGAACGAAGAATAAATCAAATATGCTCATAAGAGTAACCAAGATTTCAAATAGTTTTGATAATAAAATGTATTAGACTGACCACAGGAGAGAGAAGCAGCACCAGGGAGTCTACTCCGAAGATAAATCCGAAGTATCGGCCGATTGTTCGGCCGTTCACTGACTAAAAATGGATGACTGCGAAAAAAAAAACAAAAGGTAAAGAGATAAGTCAAAGTTAAAAATGTGACTTGAAGGTAGGTAAGGACTCGAAAGTCAAAAAAGGAAACTTTGGAAGTCAAGAAACGGCCGATCCTTCTGATTATCGCTTCGGAGTAGACCCCTAGTCCCTAGGATGGTCGTAATAATTAGAAATATCTAAGTCAATCATAATAGTTATGTAGGTATATCAGTTAGTTATCCTGCTACTGAGTGGAATCAACAGCAATACACATCTTTTAAACCGTCACCGCGAATTAGTTTGCCCATTGCCAACAAATTAAGACGATTACTCCGTTGCTAAAGTACCTACGAGTACTACAATAATAAAACTGGCTTATGAGTGGAGTCATGGTCGTTATTGGCCCACATTGTCCTGCCAAGAAGGGGAGCGTGCACAGTAACCCATTTTCGTTTGTTGATAGGCTGAAATTTTAAGGCAGAGATTTCGTGAAAATGGTCAAAAAGGTGGTTTACTATAGCAGTGTATCTCTTAAACCGTAAAGGAATATGTTTTCCAAAACAAAAACAGTATGTGCATACGGTGATGGAACTCAAAACATAATTAAACATAATTTAATACATCAAAAAAATCTTCAAAGCCATCTCTTAATTATTTTTAAAAGCAGTTTTTCCCTTCGTTAACAGTTATAATTATAATTAAAAGTATACCATAAAATTGCAAATGCCAAACTGCATCCGGTGATGGATAAAAAATATTTATAATTTAGGTAATATCAAATTTTATAAGATTTTATTTGCATTTTTACGCCATACGTTGTGTCATCGCGCATCTCTTTCTTTTGTATGTAATCTGACAGTGACAGCGGTTTACCTGTTGTCAGCATCTTTAGTCATAAGTCTTTCAAGTGACGTATTTGAATTTGCGCAAATGGGATCTCAGCATGACAGTGTGTAAACTAATCGATCGATGAAATGACGTGATCTTTAGTTGTGTTAAATAAATAAATAGTCAGAATACCCTCGCCCGCCGCGCCCGTAGGGAATGCAGCGTTCGTTTATTGAATTCTTTGAGCGTATGAGAAAATTATCTTGTTTTTATTGAACTTTTATGTGTCTTTGTCTTCCTAATCTTTTCACATTTGTCGCTTATTCATTCGGAAAAACATGCATATTGTATTATTATTAAAACTTAGAAAAATATGTTAGTAGCATTGAAATCAAAAACAATTTTATTATTCCAATGAAAACCAAAAATTAAATTAAAATCAATATCAAAATCAAATTCCAAAACAAAATTTAAATGACTATTTGTTTAATTATTTGTTTGTTAATTATTGCTCATAGAAAATAATTATGTGCTGATAGATAGTTTAGCGGGATGCGCTAAGGTAGCCCGCAAAATTTAAATTTTCTCAAGTTTTTTGCAATTTGCAGGTCTTTGTTCAGGGCCTCAAGTCTGCTATTACAATAGTGTCAGAATGGTCGATCATTGATTTCATAATTGTTTATTTTGACAAGTTTGGTAATCTATTATTATAATGGCGTCATTATGACTTTCCAATGGTCGGCCACTGACACTACATTGAAAGAAATTGCATATATATTGGTAATCTCGTACATAATGACAAATGAATGACATTTCTACTAATGGGTTTTATAATAATGGCAATACCACAATGCCATTATAATAACACAATTATATTACGAGAACATTGACCGACCAATGATCCACCATTATGAATTTACCAGATTACGAACTTTTAGCAAAATGACAATGGCATGACAATGGAATGACTGAATTTATAAAATTAGCAGACTTGGGCCCCTGGTTGTATGTTGATTAAAATATGATTCGCGGCCGTAACAAATATGGCTTCACAGAATTATGGTTTACTAGCTGCGCCCCGCGGTTTCACCCGCGTAAGTCTCGATCCCGTGGGAGTATCGGGATAAAAAGTAGCCTATGTCTTAAATCCAGGGTGTCAGCTACCTCCATACAAAATTTTATCAAAATTAGTCCAGCCGTTAGAGCGTGAAGAAGTAACAAACACACACACGCACACTCACAAACTGTCGCCTTTATAATATTAGTGTGATGTGATGTGATGTGATGTGATAGTGTGATGAATTATAATAATTAAAATCAGCAATGCAACTAACTCTCAATACTCAATATCTTGCTTTACCATAATGTGTACTTAGGTGGTAACTATATAATTTAGATCATTATGGACCCTGTAGGGCACAGAAAAAGGGTACGAGAGAGGAAGCCCTGTTTTTAGGAGATCATTAAGTTGTTATTGGTGGGAACAAGTTTTAATTTACATATTTATAATCATAGGCAGGAGATCGCGAAAAGGATACTAGAACATTTCGCACTATTATATAATTATGTAACTGCAAAAGTACTTTAATATTTTAGATTATTTTTATATACCTGTAATTACGTATTATATTTCTGTTTATTCATTTAAGTATATAAATTGTAATTCTTTGAATAATTATTATTGCTATATTATTATCATTGTTGCTATTTAATTTAATTATTATTATTGTTATATTATTTGTTATTATTATATTATTTATTAATAATTACCGTACCATTATTATATTTTAAACATATCTATAAATTGTGTGATTATCATTAATTATTGTAATCATTTATTATTATTATTTATTATATTAGTAATTTCCTTAAACATATACTATATAAATTAAATTATTATTAATACTTTTTTTTTTTGTTGCTATTATTTATGTTTATCATTCAAATATTCATTTATTGAGTAATAACATTTGTTTACCAGTAATTTTTTAAGTTTTTTTATAAATATATTTAACTCTTCTTCTTTCTTTATAATGTCAGGTAGTTTATTATATATTATTATAGACATTACGTAGGGACCTGTGGAATGCATTTTTAGCTTGGATGTTGGTATGTTTAGCCTAGATCAGTGCCTAAGTGTGTACTGTGATTGGATGCCTTCGCGTTTAGTGTAGAACTCTTTGATGCTTGCGGACAAATTTACATGTTTCCAAAATATAAATACTGGGGAGGGTTAGAATATTATATTTTAGAAAATAGGGTTTGCAGCTGTCAGTTTGTTCAATGTTTGTCAAGATTCGAATTAATTTATTTTGTAGTGTAAAGAGTGTCGGTGCATCTGTACTATTGCCCCAGAGAGTTACGCCGTAGCTAAGCCATGCATTCGCATACGCATAATAGGTGGTAAGGGCAGTTTGTAGATCGGTTGTCTTTTTTATTTCCCGGAGAGCGTATGAAAATTTTGAAATTTTCGAACGGGTTTGTTGTATTTGTGTTTTCCAGTTAATATGTTTATCTATTGTAATTCCAAGTAATGTAAATTCATCAACAGTTTCCAATTTTGAGCCGTTGAAGTTAAAATTTAAGTAAAGAGGAGCTTTTTGAGAAGGGTGGAATGTCATTAATTTAGTTTTATTATAATTCATTTCTAAATTATGTGTGGTTATCCAGTTACATGTTTTTGTGAGTGTGGAACGGAGTTTTTCTTCTATGTTTGTGTTGTTTTGACATGAGACTAATAAATATACTAATAACTCTCTTTGTAGAATCCTATTATTATATTCAATAGGATTTTATAAACTTAGAAAATTGTATAGCTGATTCTTTGAATTTTAACATTGCAAAAAATGTAAGAAAATTTGAATTTCGCGGGCTACCCTGACGTTTTCGCCTTAATGTCTGCTACGTTGTAGCGACAGCATAAACACGCACAGGTCAGCATTTACGTAATGATATTAACTTTATTTCATGTAAAACGATTGCACGAATTACTTTATTGTAAAATTAATGTCGAAACAAGAAATATGCAGACTCGTATAGTTATAAGACAAGAAACATTTTATACAACTATGTCATCATGTGACAATTGACTCGCTTGCGTTTATTGAAGTTTCAATATATAGTTTAGATAACTGAAACTATATTAGTTTCAGTATACATACATGTTTAAATACAGGGTCAAATTAAATTTGCTAGCGAAACTCCGCAGACGTGATGGTATTGATATCTAACACAATAAAACAAACAGAAAAAAATATTTGATGAGTTATTTTTTGAAGTCATCTACCGCAGGTTAGTGTAGTGTGTAGTCACTTGAAATGCAAGTATATATATATATTTTTTTTGTTTATACTTCACAGACTTGGTGGATTTCAATATCTAAACACGATAAAACAAAAAAAAAAGCGAATTTTAAACCCATACTTCAAAATATCATCACAAGCTGTCATTGACCCAAAAAAATATCAAATCTTTTTATTTTATCGTGGTTTAAATATCGATAAATATAGAGATAATTTAAATATGTATACACTTATACAGAGTTCATATTAGCTGTGATATAGTTTCCGAAGTCATTGGCCTTATCACGCAGCTGTCGCGCTGTTATCTAACACATTGCGGTGCCGACTCATGGGATATTAGTAAGGCCATACGGGACACGCCTTGGCAAATTGAGTCTGAAGTTCGTAAGAGAAATATGTAATTTATATTTTACAAGCGGTCCGCCCCTGCTTCGCTCCGTTTTTACGACTTGACAAAACATAGAGATTTCTTTATTACACTCGCGGAAATTGAATACGGGTCAGTATGAAAAACTAAAATTACTCTTAAAATAATAGAGCTTGCGTCATGAATTAAACTGTATGTTGTAGATAATTTACTTACCAGTTAATAACACAACATCAAATGTTGGAAGCTAGTTTAATTATCAAAATTACATAAACAAAACAAAATATCAATAAATTTTACGTTGGAAAAATAATGGTTGGTACCTCACTTATAACACGCGCAACAACGCCGTCGTCGTCGGCGTCGTTCGGTTTCATAGGGAATATTTATTTTTAGTAACGAAAATATGAAAAATTAAAAAAATCACAGATATAATTATAAATGATAAACAAGTCTCTTCATACAAAAAAAAACATGAAAGTATCTTATGTAGTTTGAAAGTAATACTGTTTTTTATGCTTTGGGTAGACATTACTTCCTGAATATAGTTCATAAAGTATTTTACTACAATACTTAAATATAGAATTGATGTGTATGCGTTCTAGTTTAACATTTTTTGCATAACTTACTTGCATTATATGAAGGCGTAATAAATGATTGAATAGTCACTAAAATCATATATCTGCGCCTTAATGTATTAACAAATAATCCTTCCGGAATTAATTCTATAATTGATGGTGAAACCGCATTAAAATCTAATGCGTAGTTTCGAAGAAGCACGCAACCACACAGACAGACACGAAAAGCGAGTTCACTATAAAGCTTCAATGAAACGGTTTTTCCGTCCTATACTCCGTTTATCCTCCTACGTTGATATTATCACTACGTTATGGCTGCTGGCTGCTATTATCATAACGTAGGCATCAAAGATATAAGTATGTCTAGATGTGTAGTATGTCAGACTGAAAGCTGTGAACTCGTCGAAAAAAACTGCGTCCAACTGATGGCCGCCAGTGTAAGATGTAGCTGTGACGCACACCAGCCTAACAAAGTTGGCCTGTTCGTTTAAGTTCTTTTGCAGCGCGCACTCTATCTAGACATATTTTATAAATAATCAAAGTTAGGCATTTACTTGAGGATGTTATGACGTTCCGTCTGATAAATTTTTGATTAATTAACCTTTAATTTGCGATCTGTGGTTTCAACCGAACCGTGTCGAGATAAACATTGAAATTATATTTTAAACGGGTGAAGATTTACATGATTTATTTATGATTGCGTTTGTAAATAGCTGCTGTGTTTACTTAATAAGCACAGTTTGCAAGATAAATACCTGATGTGTTATTGACAAACATCGACTGTTCTTCGTTTTCAGACGCAAATTATTGTTTGATTAATTAGATCCTCAAAATGATTATCAGAGTCTGTACCTTCCAATGAGCTCATGTTCAATTAAAACGGCCCCGTTGTCAAATTAAAGACACAATGAATTATTAAAGTAGATTCTAAAACCTAGTTGAAGGTTAGATCAAATAACTAAATACACACTTTGATGGTAAAAATAAACTGAAAATATCTTTGCAAAGGTTCAAGGGTGTAGCCCGATTCAAACTTTATGGCGGCTCGGAACACGAGGCGAGTCGCTGCGCAGTTACAAATTCACGTGTCAGCGGGGGTGAGGGGTGCGGTACTGCGCAGCGAGAAGCGCATTTCTGAGCCGCCATCAAGTTTGAATCGAGCTGTACCTGTACCTAACAACTTTTTATTTTTTGTTGGGTGGGAAATTATCAAATAACTTCTCCCGCTCCGCTCTGGGTGGGGCAGGAGGGCGTGTCAGACTTTTACTGACTAAACCCATCCGTGTTCCTTAAGATGCCTGTGTGCCAGGACCACGATATCCCTTTCAGACGAACTCGCAACCCTGGTAGGCATTGGCCTTATCGGACCCCGTCAGTTGGTGCTGACGTCTCTTTCAGGCGCGCGTGTGACAACGCGCCATCGACCCGGGCTTGGTCCTTATCTCGTCCTCGTCAGCTAGCCCGCGCCTACGGTGGCCGGGAATCAGCCTGCGACTCGCGACGCCCGGGGCGTCTCCCGCGGCGACTAGGAGCGTGAGGGTGCGAATTTTGCCTCTCCCTCACGCATTCCGCCTCCTCCTTCGCGAGCATTATTGCTTCGCAGAAGGAGGTCTACCTAACAACCAGACATTAGATAACTAAGGCTTGAAGAACAAGTTAAGATGTAACAAAATACTCGAATATATTCGGCCGCCGTAGTTCTGCGAAGTCTCGTGAACGAACAAACAGTATCGATTGATCACACAGTAGACAGGCTAACGTAATTCGTCGGCTTGAGTGAGACTGACATTCATAGGTATTCTGAATGTCAGCTATAGGCCAGTCGATCCACTCACACGACGCAGAAATGGCTAATGTATTTAATTTTAGGGCTCCTGCCGTCATAAAGGCTCGTACACACTGGTGCGATATCGCGGGCGCGACGCGACACTAGTAGCACAATTTCTATGTCGGTGTTGTCGCGCCCGCGATATCAAGTGAGTTTGTAAGACCCATAACTCATAAAATTGGTTATACCTATACTCCATAGGTTTAGGTAGTTTAATAAAGGTAAACAAATCATAAAAAGGGGTTTTTATAGTTGACACTCTCTTGTTTAAAAATACGTTGTAACTTATAATCATTTTATTATTATTACGATAGTTTTCTCTTTTATTACTGTATGTTAAACTTTATCATATTTTATTCTTAAATTACTCTTCGTAGATGTAATTGCTTGAGCACAATTATTTAGTTAGATTTATATACCTATTACTTTATTATTTTGTAATCTGTCTATTGTAAAGGGTCCAAAAAGACATGTTCTCTAAACGTCAACGAAATAAAACGTTGCTAAATTGAAGAGTACAACTGTGACGTAGCATGCCAACTGAAGTACCAGGTATTACGTTAAGTCGGTTACTTGACAGCTCTCTCGTCACGTGGGTTTTTTGTTTACCTTTATTTAACTACCTAAACCAACGGAATATAGTTCAAGGCAAGAGACGAAGAAGAAACTCAATTACTCTTAAAACCTTAATTTCACCACCTGAGACTGCCTCGTTGATCGCAAGCACTACTGCTGAGCATGAGGCCCTGGGTTCGATGCTCAGGTCGGGCAAATTCGAGAAATTCCTGATAAAAAACCCAATATGTGGTTTTTTATCAGGAATTTCTTAGCCTCGGCCTCAGGGCTGCTACTAAGAAATAAAAGCCTGCCAACTCACACTATCAGTAGGAATCGGTTTCTATTTGACAGTTCAACAACATTTGGCCTGAAACACAGGTTTGAATAAACCTAGATCGGGCGGATCGCTACCTAACATTCTAATTCCAAACCATCATTACTTGCAGCTGTAATTATAAATATTTTAGCTTTAGTTTATTATAACAAAAATTGAAAAGAGTATGCTTAGATGGTTTGGTCATGTTGAGAGGATGAGTGGAACGCGACTAACAAAAGGTATTTATAAAGCAGAGGTGAGTGGAATCGCCGGGAGGGGACGCCCTAGGAAGACATATAGTGACCAAATTGGTGATGTTCTTCAGAAAGGTCAGGTGCGTAGTACTCGCAATCGGCGTGCGTGTATGACCAGATGTATGAACGTAGGGGAAGCAAAAGGAGTATGTAAGGAGCGTAGCAGGTGGCGTTCTATAGTTTCTGCCTACCCCCATGGGAAGAAGGCGTGAGTTTATGTATGTATGTTTATTATTAGGCACTATTATTGTATAGGATATTTATTTTATTATTGGCTTAATGTACACCTTTTTGTAAACGTTTTTATTAAACAAAAAAAATTATATATATTCATTGCGTTATTTACGTTTTTGAGCAGACAATTGCTTCCAACATAATATGGAGGAATGGATTAGCAATATACTTCAAAATCATTCCGATTGTGATTCAATCAGGGTGCTGGCTTGTGCCCGGTTGATGGCAACAGGCTCGCTTCCTATTGTAAGGGACTCTGGCGAAATGTGGGTGTACTATAAGTATCGCTATAGGTACACTTCTGCCTAACCTTGTGTATGTGTGTTATACATGTGGAAGCTTGTAATTAGCAATTTACTTACCTACTCATGATTTTTAAAGACTCGCGCGATATCGAGGGTGCGACAGGCACCGACAAAGAAGTTGTGCTACTAGTGTCGCGTCGCGCCCGCGATATCGCACTAGTCTGTACGAGCCTTAATCGTGTTATTAGTCTGTAAGCTTTCTGTAAAAAAAAAAAAAAAAATTAAAAACCACTCGGGGAAAACAGGCGTAATATTATGGTATGTTATGTTAATTTGACAGTTCTCGAAATTAAAAAACTGTAACGCCATCTCTATGAATAAAAAAATCGAGTTATAAGTGATCTATCCGACAGGCAGAAAGAGACTGGGTTTTTTATGATGTAAAGACTTTAATCTCGTTTCATATGTAGTAAAATTTTATTTCAGTCCAAGTAAACATAATAAAAAACGTCTCGTGGTCAAACATTGCTGAACAGATTATGATAACGATGAGCAGATTGGTGAGCTAATATTTTCATAACACTCTTGTCGACTGTTACTTGTAAGGCCGCTGACCAATATTAACAATTATTATTTACTCTTGCAAAACTTCCTTCTGTAACTATACTCCATTTGAAATAAGATTAGACATTTAAATAAACCTTTTTAACAGTCGTTTCAACCGATTTTGGCTTCTATTGCGTTGGTGAAATGACAAATGGCAGCTGTGATAAACAGTTTGTATTGTAACCACCTTTACCCTAACCATCCTTATGCCTACGGAATAGACGTCAAAATCGGTTGAACAGACTGTAAAAAAGTTTATTTAAACGTCTAATCCTATTTCAAATGCAGTATAGGTACTTAATTACTATCTATACTAATATAAGAGGTAAAGTTTGTGAGGTTGTAGAGGGTAATCTCTGGATCTACTGAACAGATTTTGAAAATTCTTTTACCCATAGAAAGCCACGTTATTTGTGAGTGTCATAGGCTATATAATAATTTAATCACAAGTAAAAAAAAATACCGCCCAACGAAGTGGGCAGGGGTCAGCTAGTAATAATATTATATAGAGGTACAGATGTTCTATTTCACGAAGTCCTCTCTTGTCGCTCTAATGGCGGTAAACATAAGGTTCAAATTGCAATAACCAAACGGACTTCGTGAAATGGTTTAACTGTAACATTTGTGAGTTTTTTTGTAGGCGGTAATTTTCGGAACTTCTGATCCGATACTGAAAATTCTTTCACTAGTGGGAAGCAAAGTATTTTTTTCATTTTTTTCGATCCATTTATTTAGCAGTGTTGCAACTTTATGCAAATGTTCAAATCATCAAATGATAGACTGGACAACCCCTAAGAAAAATATAGTTTCAAAGCGGGAACACTCGCCACTTGGCAGAAATTTAATTTAATTTGGTCCGCTCCATACAAAAAAATATCAAAATGCATTTTTCCACCCAAAGGAGCAAGTTTAGGAAAAACATTATCAGAATAATTATTATTGAGGTTAATGAGCTCTATCGATCCGCATAAAGAAAAATTAAAAAAAACAAAGTTGATCCCTAAGTCACTAAAATCATCGTTTCGACCCACTGTGCGTCGTGCCTGGTAATAGTTTATCTGTGGACTCGCTTTATGTTTAGCACAGAATTGTGCATCCGTATGATTGCAATGACAGGAATTGGGGGCATTAATCGGATGCATTAATTATTTACACCGACAGTCGTGGAGGCCCACAAGTGTCGATGCATAAGTGATTGTTTTCTGGTCAGTCAGCGCTGCTAACACTACCAAGCCGTTGCCTGAATAAATGTTTACCAAGAAATAAACTTAGCAGTCAAGCTCATGCAGACACTATACTTTGTATCATTACAATAATAATTGACCCTCTATTGGAGGTGATACAAGATTTGCATGATCGCAATGACAGGAATTGGGTGCATAAAGGCTCTTAAAGACTCATGCGATATCGCGGGCGCGACAGGCAGCATCATAGAAATTGTGCTACTATTGTCGCGTCGCGCCCGCGATTTTGCACCAGTCTGTACGAGCCTTAATTGGATGCCTTTATCATTTACGCCGACACTCATAGAGGATCACAAGGGACGATGTATAAATTATTGTACCCCGGTCAATTAGCCCTGCTGGCCGCTACCAAGCCGCTGCCTGAATAAATGTTTAACCAAAAAATAAACTTAGCAGTGCAGCTCATGCAGACACGAATCGTTCCAGTTTCTAATATCTAGTTCTCGATGCCAATTCTTAGGAAAGCATTTTCCTTTCATAATTACTTTAGTTCAGGGTTGGAACAGTGCCCGATAAATCGTGAACTTGCCTCCGTAACATTGTTACCTAATGCTGCTTTCAGCGAACGGTACTAGTTTCTCTATACAATGTTTACCCCTTCGAATTACGTCACCGTAAAGGTCAAGTTGCTGATGAGTGATTGTTTCCTTTCTATTTGTAATTAGTGTGTTTATAGTTTGCTGTTGGTTTCCCGGAAGAGTTAAATTGTTCAGTCTCTTTGTAAAAAGACTCATCTGGGGAACTACCATTCTTAAATTTTTCACCATCAAGAACTGCTGTGTTCCCGTCTGACCCAACTAATTTATCACAGACGGTATTTAGGTTAGTTAATTCTGAGGCTTTATTACGCCGGTAATGGAGAGGAGTAAACCTATTAATTGATGTTTGAAGTCGAGTAAGCGTGGTTGCCCCCCTTCAACTCAGCCTATCGCAGTCCACTGCTGGACATAGGCCTCTCCCAGGCTGCGCCACAACACCCTGTCCTCCGCCTTCCGCATCCAGTCTGACCCAGCCACCTTCTTAAGGTCGTCGATCCATCTAGCTGGGGGGCATCCCACACTACGTTTGCCGATACGCGATCTCCACTCCAGGACTCGTCTGCTCCATCGGCCATCGGTCCTTCGACAAACATGGCCAGCCCACTGCCACTTCAGTTTGCTTACTCTGGTTGCCCCCTTGCCACTACGAAACCACACTACACGCCACCTGATGGTTGAGACCCTGAAAAGTGTTATTATGTACTGTGATGGTCAACAAATGGAGTTCGCACAATCATTTTGATTGTTTGTGACCTTGGACCAAGTTTGTGGTTCCCATAGACATAGAACCCTGAACATGGTGCATAAGTGCTACACACGATTGTCACCTAAACGTTGTGAAAACCACTCGTAAAATTGCAAAATTGTTTTCCATGGACATAATAATAACATCAGCAAATATTATTGCTTACATATTGTATCATTGCTGTCAATGCGCAAATACATAAGCTATTAGTTTTTTTATAACACCAATAGCCGTGCCCTTCAAATGCGCACTAAATGTGTTCGACATCGCAAACCAAACCTTTCGCTGCTCTAATAGAAGTTAGTTTGCTTTGGACTTGCAATAATCGGAAGTCGTGAGTGTCAATTGTGCAGCCGGGTTTATGCCGCCGAGTGGTTCTAAAAATAAGATTCTTTGTGTATGGGCTAGTTTACTGCTGATCCCGTGACCGGAAGTTCGTGATCATCTGTATGTATGATCGTATGTCAGTGACGGGGTAAGGCTCAAAACTACTAAAGGATCTCTGATAGCCGGAATTCCTTTTACATAAAGATTATAATGCCTCAGCAACGTCGATGCTTCCTAATGCTTGTGGTTTCAGGTGAACTGGGAAAATAATGTAAAAACCGGGCAAGTGCGAGTCGGACTCGCGCACGAAGGGTTCCGTACCATTAGGTATCTCTAAAAACAGCAAAAAAATCACGTTTGTTGCATGGGAGCCCCCCTTAAATATTTGTTTTTTTTTAAATTTAATTATTTATTTTTAAGGTGAATATTTCAAGCGTCTACCTGTTGCCGTTATCAAAAACGAGCAAAAAATCACGTTTGTTGTATGGGAGCCTCCTTAAATAATTATTTTATTCTGTTTTTTAGTATTTGTTGTTATAGCGGCAACAAATACATCATCTGTGAAAATTTCAACTGTCTAACTATCACGGTTCATGAGATACAGCCTGGTGACAGACGGACAGACAGACAGACAGACGGCGGAGCCTAAGTAATAGGGTTCCCGTTTTACCCTTTGGGTACGGAACCCTAAAAAATTAGCTAAATTTATAATAGAGGTTTCTAATTCAGGGTCGAGGAAAGAAAAAAAAAATATTTATAATTTTTTGAACAATGTAAATAGTTCTGTCAATTATTAGATTTTTTATTTTTAAAGGAATAAGCGATCAATTTGCAGTAGGTCCTACTACTTCTCTCGTCCTAATGATTTCACCGCATTTTATACTTTAAATCTTTATATTTAACGTATTCCAAAGGATACGATCAGCTCAAATTTGCTAAATGGACCATGCTAACAAAAGCACAAAACGACAGTAATGCGAGAAAACTTGGACAAAAACCTTCATGCGGAAAATGAACAATGCGAAGTCGATAAGAGTTTTCGCCGAAAATTCGATTCAATTCCATTTAAAGCAATGTCTATGTGAATACGTAAGGTATCGTATCGATTCAGGGTGTTCTTAGATTAATCGCGTAGCCTTGCTCTGGCCTGTTGCCAGTATCCGTTTATAACAAATACTAGGTTATGACCGGCTGCCGACAACACGTCATTTCCGAATTCCTGAAAAAGAATACTGCATAAGTAATTAGAACGTTGATGTCAGCTAAGTTTGGACTAAAGCGCAATAAAACTGGGTATTTTCAGCTGGAATACTTTATTTTAGTATTCTTGGAGAATAATCAGAGTAAATACGACATGTGGATGTTGTCTCATTGTATCATTCTCTTTAAATATAACATCCGTTATCTTGAGTTCTCTAATGATAAACATTGCTTTATTAAGACAAAGGTCCAAGGTTCTGTTGATAAAACCATATACGCAGTTCTTTATTCCCAAAGGAAGTATTGGATAATTGCAAAGATTACCAGTATTCTGACAAGAACTTCCATATATTAATTGGTTTCCTTTTAAAACAACTACGTCTTTTCCGCAATCATGTTGAGCTAGATCTTACCTTCTATAGCCACACTAGAGGCCATTGAATTTCATTATGTGGTATACACGGAGCAACGACCATCCGATCCCTGTAATCTAAACCTTGTTCTACCTAGCTTACCATAATCATCAGGCTTGGCAGGCGAGTTGGCGATAGCAGTATGGTGTTAAAATATATAGAGAACCATTCTCTAGTAAGTCCCTTAGTCGTCTTTTACGACACCCACAGGAAGAAAAATAATGGTACTAATCTTAAAAAAAAAAAAAATTATAACTGTAATTTTTATGGTGTACATAATAAAGAGTATTCTATTCTTTACGTCCGGCACCACACGGAACCTAGCTTATGCTTGTAACTAATCCATACTCATTAAACATTTGCAGATTCGTAAAAGACCTGGAGGACGGCTTCGTCCGGCACCGGCCGACAGCTCGGCTCCGGCAGTCGGCGTCCATGGGCGCGTCCACTTCGTACAACGAGGTGATCCCGCCCCCGTTGCCCCCGCCGCCGGTCGGGCTCACCCAGGGCCGGCGCGTCGACACCTCGCTCAGACGGCTGGAGAGGGCGCACGACGACCTGTTCCAGTTGTAGCGGCCGAAACAGCGCAGGTGTGTATTGTCAAGAAGTTAGTAAGACGCTCGCCGATATATTCTGTTAAAATCTCACTCAAAAGTTATGTGAAGCTGGAAGAGCCCTGTCGATAGTGCCAAGCCCTGCATCAGATGGAATGACAGCTCACTTATTGAAATTATTACAGAATAGACCGACCGACCTATCCTGTAATAGATCGCCCGGTCTATTACAGAATTATGAGCCTTTGACCTTAAAAATAGACCGGATAGATGGCCGGTCTATTACATCATTATTACCCTTTGAACTTAAAAATAGACTGGATATATCGGCACGTCTATAACAGAATTATTAGCATTTGAACTTAAAAATAGACCGGATAGATCGGCCGGTCTAGTACAGAATTATTCGCCTTTGAACTTAAAAATAGACCGGATATATCGACCAGAATTATTAGCCTTTGAGCTAAAAAATGTAGGCCTCCGAAGTCCTAATATCAACTACTGTTAGAAGGACTACTAGGAAAGTCCTTCAAGCGTGAAGCGTGTGCGTGTCACACATTTCATAGTTGGGCAACCAACAGATTAATACCTGCTGCCCATCCAGTTTGTTTGACTGCCGAAGTGCCGATTCTGGAAATAAACAGACACAAGAGAACTTCATCGCTGGTAGTCTCTCTGATGTCGCGTATCTATATATTTAAATGACACAAATCTGACAAAGAAACGGAACGTTGTCGTAAAAATCTCTTCGGATATTTAGTCAAGCCGATGCCAACACCATCCCTTTCGGTGTCCAACAAAACTAGCGAAGTGTAATGATTATGTCATTGTTCTTACGAATATTCAGCAGCCCATGAGCAGCAGTAAGACAAGTCACAACCGGCTTCTATAATGTCTTGATTTTGATGGATTGTTTAAAAATATTATTGCAAACAACCCACTGGCGAATTCTTGTTCCTCTCAAAATAACTGATGACTCAGAAAAGTAATAGAAAATGTTATGTTTCCATTGACATAGTTCATTCGCTGCCCATCAGTTTTATGTTCCAATGATGTGTTACCATTCATATAGCTTAGTCCGGGAGCTTTTATTGCAATGTTTTAGTCTCTGACGTCATCGCAGTTACTCTCATATCTATGGATATAAATAAAAATGGCTGGACCGATTTTGATGAAACTTTGGTGAGCTTTTTGCATACGCGCGGGAAGGTTTAGGGGTAGGCTAGGATTAGGGTAGGGATAGGACACCACGCGGACGAAGTCGCGCCGGGCAGCTAGTTGTTATATCAATTTTAGATCGATAATGCATATAAGAATGAGCTCATGCCGCCTGTGATACAGGTTTAACCTAGTACGGCATCTAACATTATAATACCTTTGTAAATTATTTGATTTTTAACCGACTTCCAAAAAGAAGGAGGTTATATGTTCGGCTGCGATTACTCCGTCAATTGTGGACGGATTAAAAAAAATATTTGTTTGTATGGAAGGGTATGCTCCCGAGGTGGTCCCATTGCCACCAAATCAGAATCTGATGAGGGGATCCCATGGAAATCGAGAGAAATTCTCAAATTTTATAGGCATACCTATAGCGATTTGAATATTTTTTATAGTAATTCGTGCATTTGCACTCGAAAAGCACCATTTGGTGAAGTGGAACTGATGATGAAGACCACAGATGGTCACCGGAACTACTTAATAATAAGTATTTCACCACTGCGATTCGATTAGGCACTTTAAAATGGTTGCTAAGCAATTTATGCTCGTCAAAATGCATATGGTGAAGTCACCATCAGTTCTCCTGGTTCTTACCAGGAGAACTCCTCAACAATTAACGCCCCTGCATCGGGAAAAGCAATATTTTGTAAAAGGTGATGAGCATTTGACATTAGGCTATTGTAAAATTACAAACTAACCCACTAAAAAGTGAAAAATAAAAAACTTTTTACAAAAAAAAAAAACAACCGACTTCCAAAAAAAACACTTAAAAGTTACAGTTAATAACTTTAATTTCGGAAGTCGGTGGCAAAAAACTAAAATACAGATCCAAAGACACCGACTTCCGAAATTAAAGTTATTTTTAACTTTAAGTTTTTTTGGAAGTCGGTTGTTTTTTTTTGTAAAAAGTTTTTTATATGTTAAAATTTTACCAATTTTAATACTGAGTAAATATATTATATTATATTGTTTGGTCCAGATTCGGTTGGGAATTGGGATTGTGTGCCAATCTTATGATGTGCAAATATAACAGTTTGGGTTAGAAGAAAAATAGTTTATGTTTACTTTATCCAGAAATAATTAAAGTAGCTTTGCAGTACTTCTTTTTTCGTCAATTTAATGTTAAGAAGCTCTCTGTTCAATCCTGTTCCAATTTAATCCCTCTTGGGCCAAGGCCAAGTAAACAGATTTAAAGAAAATTTTACATAACCAGCTGCGCCCCGCGGTTTCACCCGCATATGTGTCGATCTCGTGGGAATAGCCTATATCCTAATATCCCTATATCCAGGGTCTCAGCTACCTCCATACAAAATTTTATCAAAATTGGTCCAGCCATTTGAGCGTGAAGAAGTAACAAACATACACACTCACAAACTTTCGCCTTTATAATATTAGTGTGTTGTTAGTTAGGATGGTAGGTAGTGAAGAGTAACGAGTTTCTAGTTTACGAATGAACATAACAAAATAGATAATCTTGGAAACTTGGCGCATCTAAATTGTAGGCCAGCAACTGCTATTAATAAATGAGGAGCTTCTTTTTAAAACTTGACGATTCCACTTGCGATAAAACTGATTTTTTATTTTTTGTTGTTTGGTAACAGTCAAATTCACACTCCGCGAAAATAAAATTGGGCCAAAACTTGATAATTAAACCAGAAAAAAAAGATTAAAAGTCATTACTTCGTCAAAAATTGATTATTCCACGTCAAAATGACATTACCCATTTCAAATTTTCTCAGATTGTGAAAAAACACAAAAAGTGTATTAGTCAAGTTTTGAAAAGAACCTCCTCAAATATTATTGACATGGGTGTGCTTTGAACTCAGATAATTCAATTTTGCCACGCGACGGTGTCTTGGAAAATTGGAGTGTTGTCTCAAGAATTAGACTATCAAATGCAAAAAGAATTTTCAAATCTGACTGGTAGTTCCTGAGATACCTCCTACATACAAACTTATAATCAAACAAATTTTATCTCTTTATAATTATCTATATTGAAAATTATTAATATAGATTATAGACGTGGCTAAGTAATAACAGCCACACGGGTCAATCCATCAGGTTAAGCTACGCTTGCCGGGGTTAGTTCGTGGATGGGTGATCATCTTTACATACCGAGATTCCTCCGGTGCACAGTGGTTCCGCGCCCTAAGAGAGGCGGTCATAGGGTTTCGCGAAGGTAATGACTGTCGTTATCAATACTAAATATTATCATTATGCTTTTTTGTAATACTTCATGTTATAATAAAATGAAAAAACCGAATTAATGTTAAAAAACTTATTTTATTAGAATAAATAATGCATTTATTGTACTTGACGAAATACTTACTAAAATACAATAAAGGAATTGGAACTTAATAACTAATAAACTTAAATATATACATTTTTATAATAAAAATAAAGTAAATACCTAATTATTACCTAACTACAAATACAGAAATGGACAAAAAATATATTATTTACAAGTTAATAGTTACATAATAGGAGCTGTATCTAAAATAATGTAAATCTAGTGTTTATTATATAACTATATACATTTTATTCTATACCGACAACAAATTCAACACCTCTTTAGATAGAATAGACTTCTTCTTCCGTGGTAACCTTCTCAAACCAGAAATATAAGGATCCGAATTAAGAAGAAGTCTATGTATCAAGTCGGTGTTTGTGACAACCCGGGACATTTTCCTCCTGTTGTCACGCCTAAACTGTTTAACTAACTTATTGTAAGATTCGGCGGCCTCTTCCGAAAGCTCACCTATTGACAATAATGCGTGGTCAATTACTTCCGAACCATGAATGAGGACCTTATGTACAGACGAGGGCAGGTTGTACCATGGATAGGTAGCAACAAGCTTACGTGCTGTGTCTAGAGCATACTCTTTAAAAGCCACGTTATTAATTTTGTATCCCGACGAAAGACACTGCAGCAGATTATGACATCTGTCAATAGTCGGTCTTTGTCTAATCCAGTAATTTCCGCTGAAATAGCTGAATTAGAAAAAAACCTTCTGGCAGTGTTTCCATCGTTGGATGTGCCACTTCCTCCACTTCGCGGTTTGTCGACTATTAGACCAAGTCGTTGCCTAAACTGTTGCTGGACATGTTGTTTTTTCTGTGCAAGAAGAGCTTTATCGTCTGAAGAACGCGCCTGCCATTTTTTGAAATCTAATCTATAGGTAACGTGAATAAAATATTCAAAGAATCGGATATGCGAGTGATGAGGAGATAGTCCAAATTGATATTTACTACTCGTCTACAGTTTTGCTACATGATTTATCTATATCATTCATGTCTTTTGGAGTTAAACCACAAATATAGCACCTACTACAAGATGTATCACTCAGAGCACTGCACACTTTACCATCAACCATGGTTAATTGTAAAGAATGCCACACCTTTATTTCACATCCATTGTGAGTGAAAGATGATGGCTGTAAACTGTCAATTTTAGTCTTGAAATAAGCTTCTTCTTGCACGGAAAGGTCTTTCGATTCTTTGGCAAATTGGAATCGAATAGGCCTACAATACCTGGTGGAGGAAGGGCGCGGGTTTTTCCAAACTATTTGGTCTGGGTCGGAAGTATTTGACTTACAAACTAATGGAGAGGACAATATGAAGTAAGAAACATACTGCCATCATCCTCGATACCAGAATCACCAAAACACTGTTTATATTCGCTGTGCCCCGTACTCCCATCGAAACCCCATTTTCCAATTAAAACAAATTCTTTATTAAGGTCAATATTATTTAAAACGTGTTTTTGGGATTTTAGTAACCGGCATGCAGTATGGTCTAACAATGATTGTAATTCTACTTCAGCCGATGATTCCGTGATAAACTCTTGCGATGGATAACACCGCTTCTTAGCTTCCAACACTTGGATAAGATAGTAATGCATTCGGTGATTTTGCATTAATGAACTCTTTCATCATAAGATACTGATGTTTAGTCAGTTTAGTCTCAGTTATGAGAGACAAGAACTTCATCAGTGTTGAAATTTAAAGAAGCGTAAGCGGCGTCAGATCGACTTGAATCAACAAATAATTGATCGCGGAACTGTCTACTTTACTTAACTCTGTAAGCCTGCGGCGTTTTGATCTCTTGCTACACTCTTCGAAGTCCTTCCTGTGCTGATGCTGTTGAGTGCTCGTCGAAGCCTCTGCTGCTGGCCGTTGAGTGTCGTGGCTCCCTGCTGCTGCACAATTTGACAGAACGCAAACTTCAATTTCGTTCAGCCAGTCTCCGCGTAAATACATATTTCTTACAGCCGCGAATCATATTTTGGTCAAGATACAACCTGACACTGACCTGCAAATTGCAAAAAACGTAAAAAGTATTAAAATTTAGTAATCATTGATTTGGTAACCAAAACAAAAATAGCTGACGTAGGTCAAAAGGCTGCCTAACTTAAATGGGACTGGGCAGGACATGTCTGACGCATCTGATCAACTGTGGGCCCAAATGGCACAGAATTGGTGCCCGGAAACAGTGCGACGGGGTCGCGGCAGACCACGTAGGAGATGGCGGGGCGAACTGGATAGGTTCCGTCAAAACTGGAAGGAGGACGCGCGGGCTCGCGAAAGATGGAACGAGTGGAGGGAGGCCTTTGCCCAGCAGTGGGACAGCATAGGCTAGAGAAAAAAAAATCATTGATTGTTAAATCTTCAATCACAAGGATTATTAAATTTGAACACTTATTTAAAACGTGCGTCAAACTTTTTTAATTGCGGTAAGTGTTGTAAAGTTAGGTCCATGTCAGATAATCGGTTTTCCTTGTATGGCGTTGAAATAAGCCGTTTATTAATTCTCATCTTTCCATGCAGTTTTACAATAATTTAATTAGCATGCAAGAAAGTTAATACATATTGAATGATGTATCTGTCTTGCATGCTTATTAAGTTTTGCAATATGTTTTGTTTAATATCAAGTTTTAATATTTTTTTGTTGCTAACTATCTTATTTTGTTTTATTTGATTTCCAATATATTATTATATTTAAATAATATTTAATTTAAATGAGAAAATGAAAAGTGTGTACTCTGTCGGGAAAAGGCCTCCTCCATCTTATATCCATTGTTTTCTATCTCTCGCTTTCGTTGGCGATTTATCTCCTGCTATATCTCTGATATCGTCGACCCGTCTTTTTGATGGTCTTCCTCGCTTTCTTTTTCCCTTGGGTCCTTCCCATACTACGGCATGACTCGTTCACTGGTCATCATCCATTCTAGCTAGACGTCCTGCGATTCCCCTTTAATTTCATAGTAGGAAATCCAATTGTTTTGTACAGTCGTCAGCACATCAAGCTACCACAAACTGTACAAATTTCTCATACGATTTTGAACTTAACCATCAACATTTTAAGGTTTAAATTCATTTGGAGAAATTGACTGGTATGACCTGATGTGCTGACTATACTTTCTCATATGTTGGTGTGGCGTACTGTATCTTTCCATGGTTGCTTGAAATATTTAATTTAATTACTTTAATTTAATTACTTTTTTTTTTACTTAAATTTAATTTACTTTAATTTAATTAATTCACAATATTAACACCAGAAATAAGGATAAATTACGTGCTCCTTTTCACTGGTTTCATAAGGTTCATAACTCATTTGTTGGACTTGGTATAACATTTTATAACAAGCTACCCTCTTCTTTGTTAGATTTGCCTTTTAATGCGTTTAAAGTTAAAGTTAAATCCAATCTTTGTTCAAAGGCATACTATTCTATCAATGACTACTTAAACGATAAGAATAGTTGGTCGCTGTGATTAACTCAAGACAATGTTCATGTTCTTTCTCCAGAATTAGCGTACCTACTGACAGGTTATATGAGTTCATATAATTGTTTATTTTTATTTGACTAAGTCAATTTATTTTTATTTATTAGTGACATAATATACTCATGAAAATGTTTTTTTTATGAGTTGTATTGCAATAAGTGGTTAGCTAGCGACCTAGACAATTGATTATATTATTCTTGCCTGAGCAACCGGCAGCAAGTTCGTCATGCTCCCTTAGATGTCACTGCTTGCGGTAGCGTCGGGGGTCGGGTTGCCTCCTTCCCTCAAATATGGCGAGGGGGGTGATGGCTGATCTTTGCGTTATGCTCGTGAACGGGTGCTGCTTGTGGTGACTGGTCGTCTTGCTGACCATGGTTTTATTATTGTTATTAATGATTAACTGTTTTTTATTTTACTACGATGGTGCTAGTTTATCATTTTTGACTTCGAGTTGCAGCTATAGCTTTGTGTGGGCGGGCACGCCCATTATGCCTGGAGGCTTTTATTTAGGTACGTTCTGTTTACGTTATTTCTGCTTGAGTATAGTTTTCGACGATTTTTATGTTTTTTTTTGGTATAGTGGCGTGTGCTAGCTAACATAAGGCAAATAATCTAATGTTGTGTTGCGTAATGCAAATTCTTTTACATTTTATTGTATAGATTCAAGTTTTATATCTGAACAGACAGCTGTGCTGCTGGGGAGTTTGTTGCGCCACTTCTTCCCAGCTAAAGCACTAGGAAGTGGTGAAGGGTGGGCGTTTTTGGGGGACTGTCTTATGTAATTTTTGACGTTCGAAAAGTGCTGATTCTCAGCCTAGTTTGAATAAATGACTTTTGATTTGATTTGATTTGATTTATTCTTATTTTTCTTTTGTAATAAGTAAGAAATAGCCATTAAAACACTTTTGATTGTCATAAAGTAACGCCACACGATATTGTGCCACGGTCAGTTGTTTATCTGTGTTTATAGCAGCAAATCAGCAATGATATTTAATGACGTGTCACTGATAACTGTGTTAATGAATTGTAACCAGCGCCCATTTCAATTACGATTAGTTCACGTGTTACATGTTTTATGACTGGCGCTGAAAACCAGCGCTGGGGCTCTGTCTCGCATAGGGTCGCAGCATTATGCTGAGCGATGGCAGTTTTGCGTGAATGTGACGCATATTTTCCCCAACTTGTTCTTTCGTGTTTGTGTTTTTTTTCTTTGCGTTATTTTTACCGCAAATAAACGCATAGTCGGAATAAAGTTCGAAATTCCATAATGGCTCCAAGTTTTAAACGTGGGTCTGAAGATAAACGTTGTTTTGTAATAAGGGGGTGTTAGTTTAATCAGGTTTAAACTGAATGCGTTTATTATAGTGACATCTAGCGGCGGGTACCGTAATTTGTTCGTTAAACTATTCCCTGTGGGCTTTAAACGGAAAAGTAATTTAAAAAGAGTGGATAATAAACAACTCTATCGTCATATAAGTGTGGTGTATTTTTAAATAAGCAATGACTGACATATTTCCTACTTTCATTCAATGTTAAATTACCAGTCACACCGATTTCTTAGTGTAACGAAATACAATAATTCACCTGTATAAGTGTGAGTTTGGGTACGCTGGTTCTGATACTAATGAAGCGCAATGCGATTTCTACTGTTTTTTTCCTGTTTTGTGGATTCCCAGGTTGGGCAAAGTGTTTATTGGGACTTTCCATTAAGAATTTCTCAGCAGCAGCCCGGAGTCCGGATTTGTGCCCGGTTGATAGCAATAGGCTCGCCCTGTATTACATGGGACTTAAGAGCGTTTACGACGTACGGCATTTCATACAAACTTTCAAGCCCTTATTTTTCGAAATGACTGAACCGATTTTAATGAAATTTCATACGCATAAGCAAGATACAAAGGTCTAAAAAGTTAGTTAATAACATTTTCGAAATGTCTTATATAAAAACAGATAACTCGAAAACTCTGTTTCTATGGAAGATTTAAAATCTGTCTAATTTGGCTGTAACACTATTTTTCGAAAATGTTCTTTTCGAAAGCGTATACCTTTTTTTTTTTTGATGGGTAATTGTCAAATAACTTCTCTCGCTCTGGCCGGAGCGAGAGGGCGTGTCAGACTGACTAAAACCTACCCGTGTTCCTTCATTTGCCTGTGTGCCCGGGCCACGATATCGGACAAACTCGCAACCCTGGCAGGCATTGGCCCTAATGGATCCCGTCAATTCGTGCTAACATCTCTTTGTGGCGTTCGTGGAACTCAAGGCGCCGTCGTCCCGGGCCTGGTCCTTATCGGACGGCGAGCTACCCATCGCTCACCGTCCGCAGGCCCGCGCCTACGGTGGCCGGAAATCGACCTGCGACTCCCGCCCAGGGCGTCTCCTGCGGCGACTAGGGGCGTGAGGTCGCGAGCCCTGCCTCTCCCTCACGCGTTCCGCCTCCTTCTTCGCGAACATTACTGCTTCGCAGAAGGAGGTGACGGCCTCCCATGCACTCTCGCTCCGAACCATGGCCTGAACCAGGGCCGGACGCGAGAGATCGCTACCGCCGATCGCCTCCGTGAGGACACGGCGGTGCTCCGCCCAAGCCGGGCAGACCTCCAACGTATGCTCCACCGTGTCCTCCGGGCAAGAGTGTATACCCTAATGTACTAAACGGAACCCTATTACTAAGCCTCCGTTATTCGTCCATCTGTCTGGACAGGGCTGTATCTCATGAACCGAAAAGGTTTTTGTAAGTTGAAGTTTTCACAGATTGTGTATTTCTATTGCTGCTATAAAAATAATCAAAATAAAATTAAGTTATAAATTAAAGGACCCCTCCCCATACAAGAAACGTGTTTTTTCCCGGTGTTTTTGTTTAAATATTCTGCGGTGGTACGGAACCCTTCGTTTGCGGGTCCAACTCGCACTTAACCGGTTTTTTCATCAAAATCTCTCCTAAGTGCGTTTTTTGATCACTACCTGGTCATATTTGCAGGCAGATCCTTACTCCACCTTCACCGCGGTCATCCATATTCTCTTTAAATCGTTTTTTTTTATTTGGGATGGGTTTGCAGAGGCAAAGTTTGCTCTCTCATTCATATCAATTTAATTTTCGGAAGCTATCAAAACAATCTCATTGATATTAATTGTGCACACCAAATTAATAACGTTTTCATTATTACCTTTTATCAATAAATTAACTGACTAACTTGAACTTGAACTAACTTGACTAACGTTGTCTACACATTTGTTCCGTTGCAAAACCAAATCTTTTTTTCTCCTATCTGAAGATTGCATTAATGAATCCAATCAGTATGAAAAATGTGGAGATTATAAGAATAATAAAATAACAGAGAAATTAATTCTCATGTAGACAGGGGACGATGTTTCCGTTCCACGGCTCCAAAATATTATCAGATAGGATGTCTGTTTGACAAAGAATGAAAAATTGTCAGCGTCTTCTTCAGCACCAATGATCTATCAATACTAGGGGGAGCAGCTAGGGTTGCCAACCATTCTGTTAAAAACAGTATAACTCATGCAATTGCACTCGGGAAGCACGAGTGCAAATGCATGAGTTACTATTAAAAATACCCAAATCGCTATAGGTGTGCTTATAAAATTTGAGGATTTCCCTCAATTTACATGGGATCAGATGTAATGCTCATCAGATTCTGATTTAGTGATAATGGAACCACCTCTAGAGCAAACCCTTTCAAACAAAACTAGAATCATTCAAATCCATTCATAATTGGCGGAGTAATCGCGTAACAAACATACAGTCGAATTGAGAACCTCCTCTTTTTTGAAGTCGGTTAAAAATACTGAATGATTTGTTTGAATTTGTCTGATCTATTCGAGAGTAACCCTCGTATTTACTAACCGCTATCATTTAATACAAATATACTTATCATGACACTAAATCGTTCCAGGTATGCGCGGTTACAATGAACGCGATGCGCCTGCGCTGTGCTGACGTCACAGCGATCGGTCGTCGGCGATCAAGACAACGGTCGCGTCGCGCGATCTTGTCGCTGATCGCGGTCGCACTGAACACTCAAGTACAGTCGGTGAGTCAGTCGTGAGGCCACTAAGTGATATTAGATTACTGTATTCTTAATGTGATGTGCTTGACTTCAAAACTACTTATAATTACTGTCTATAGGGTGTAGCCAGGGTTTATCAATAAGAGGTGTCTTTATAGACTTAAGCATATCATAATCAGACTATAATGTCCCGACTGCTGGGACACAGGCCCGTATACTATGATAATCCACCACGCGGGCCCAGTGCGGGTTGGTAGATGTCACATGTCTTCGAAGTTTTGGTTCTAGGACATGCCGGTTTCCTCACGATGTTTTCCTTCACCGTTTTGAGAGCAGTGGTGATGAAATTATTTACACAAAGTAAAGAGCCTGCCTGGGTTCTACAACTCGTAAGTTGGGGCTGTTACCACTTTGCCACCTCCTCCTGGCTCCTTTATAGACTTGACTCCATTCAAATACCTACCTTGTTTTAGGGCACGATTGCACTAGAGCGTATAACTCGACTTGTATCTGAAACAGATTTAAAAAAAAAACGTTATCCTGGCTAGATTCCTATAGACATTTCATTTAATGTGTATTGCACTACGAAAATGTAATTTGATTGATAAATAGAAATCACTGTCGATAAGATAATGTTTTCTTTTGCTATATTCCGTATTTTGGAATAAGTACATAACACATTGCAATAAACGAATTTGTATGCAAAAAAGTTGTATTAAAGAAAAAAAATCTATTTATGTCACCATGATATCAATCTCTATTCTTTACTACGTATTTAAAACATCGTTCTGTTTCTGTCAATGGTTTGAAGATGACAGAGACAGAATGATGATTAAAAACTATACTTTAAAAATCGTTTAGAGTTAAACGGCTTTAGTGATTAGTGGTGCAACTAGGCCAAATATATTTAAAAAAAACGATTTATAGACAATTTTAATTAGCTTAGATAACAACAGTTTGTATGATTGTGTTCATAAACTCATAATATGTATTGTCTTCATAACTATTGAAAGTAAACACTATCTTAACGTAGAGTGAAGACACACACACACATGAATGAAATCAATGCATAAAAGTAATAATACTTTTCAATTGTTACGTATTTCTATATAATATATACAATATTAGTTTTAGTATATGCGAAACCCGAAACACGTGTCTAGACACGTGTTTCGGGTATTTTTATGTAAATAATCAATGTACAAAATTTCAAAACTGTTTCATGAAAAATTACAAAGTTATAAGGTTCTTATGTTACCGGGTTGTCCGTACTAAAACATGCAAACGGCGCCCCCGAGCCCACAGGGTCGTCTTGCGCTCATTGATAATAATTTGGCAGTAGGTACCTAACCGTACTGCGATTGTATTGTAAGTAATTAAATGGTGATAACATTTTCCATCACACCTAAATATTTTTGGGACAAAATATAACCATGGTGTAAAAACTATTGAAATCGATTCATGCCTTATTATGAACAAACTAAATTCAAGTTTCGCTTATACTAAAAATAATGTTGTATATATCTCTTCCTTTATTATCTTTATGTTTAACTGTAGTTGACGTCCCTTGAAATAGCGTTATTGTTAAACTTTTAAGATGTACTATAATAGTGTAAATGATGTAATTGAGAATGTTTCTGAAATGCATCGAAAGTAGTGAATATGTAAACAGATTACTGGAAATAATGGTCTCAGTATGCATTGCAGCGGCATTAACTAGGTACTATCGCGGGTGTCCAAATCGGACCACGCCGTAAGGACTATTCCTGTTTGCAGCGTTCATCCGCCATAGTATCGCTTACCTACGCTTATCAACCAAAAGCATCGCCGTATCAGATTTTTGCTGAGCCCCTTGTTTTTGTAAATGAAAAAAAAAAAACGTAAAAATACCGGGTAAAGACAGACATCGGGTCAGACCATCTGTGATCATTGTAACAGAGCCTGAGAAATGTATTTTAAACAAAATATTTTTTTTTTCTACGCAAAACGGGGCGGTAAACGTTGTGGACATCAGGTGTACGGGATTTTTTTTTTCACGGTGGTCAGATGCACGCACCCGTGACTACACCTTATGGGATTGCGCCTACTGGCGGCACGGCACGGCAAACGATTTTTTATGCGGCGAATAGAAATATAACTTAATAGTATGACAATAAAATTGAAATTTCAACGGCAACGATGCCATGCCATCCTTAGGCATGCCGCGACGTCCTTAGGCATCATCATTGAAATTTCAATTTTATTTTCGTATAATATATAAGTTATATTTCTATTCGTAGCATAAAAATCCCTTACCGTGCCGTACCGCCGGGCACGGGCACAGTGGCGGGCGGCACGGTGGGCGCAGGCCCTAAAATCTCAAGAAATAATTGGTTGTTTTCACCAACCATTCGCTATACCTTATGAGATGAATCAGCAGATATTGCTGTTATTTCAAAGAATTAACTAGGTTTCAGAGACAAAAGGATAAGCTGTACAAGGATTTTTTGGCGCGTGGCCAAAATGAGTACTAACAGCGCCATCTTGCTTTTTCAATACATTTCTTTAAAACAATTTCACAAATTTTTACCAACAGCGCCCCCATGTCAATGTCATTCGAGCGCCAAAAGGTCCTTGTGTTATTGAAGCTATGAGCAAAATAAATCTTTTACTCAATTAAAGTAAACCTTGAAACGAGGGCCATCCACTAAATTGTGAACAAACTTCTAGTATCTAAACGTTATATGACTAAGAAATCTCAGCCTCACGCGACTCATCGTCTTAACGTGATATAAATATTAAACATAATAATGTAATGTTATTGTAATGATATATCGATACTATAATATACTGCTAAGGTTTGAAAACATGTGACCAATTTTTAGAAATATTTTCTTTTGAAATTTTGACAGTAATAAAGAAACGACTATCGGTCGTAATTATAATGATTTCCAATTAATATTTTAAGGATGCAACATATTTAATATCACCCTCTCTGTAAGAGTGTATCTCTGTAATAAATGCAGCTACCCAACTTTCCTACAGCGTATCCGCTTTTATTTTTGTGTTAAATTCAATTTAAAACAAGCATCGTAACTGACAAACAATTCGATGATATTTGAAACATTTTATTTATACAATTATACATATAACTAAGTCCTCAAATTGGTCAAATGTTATTAAACTCTTTTCAAACGTCCCTATACCCGTTATACATATATACATAGTGTATAAATAACTTTTGAGGCACTAAATACATTTGTACGTGTTGTTGAGCTTAAAGTTTGTCTAAAAATCAAGTAATAATATAAATAACTAAGCTGTAAGTAGTATAAACTCTTATTTTTAATTTGCTAGATCAAAATGATCGACCTTTTTTTATATAACACGATAAATTATTATTATTACAGAGCCAACACGACAACAGTGAAGCTCCTCCTGCAGATAATTTTTCAGTAGTCCTTGTCACTCGGTAACTAGATTATTTACTAGGTTATTTTTATGTCGACACCAAATGTTATATAAGTCTAGCAAATAAAAAATCAGAGAAATAAGTTATATTGTTGATAGTCTAAGATTGTGGATGTTTAAACTGTTTTTATGTTATAGCTTTTATAGATGTGAAAAACTCATGATGTAAATGTAAATAATCCGTGTAATAAATATAGCAAAAATTTGGATAGCATAATATACGAAATAACAATGTCATATTCAAAAACAAGTTATGTCAATAAAATGCTATAAAAACCTTTACAAATATTATTCGATGTCTATTAGTCGTCGGCATATCGTTAGTACAGTGCTTCTATTTTCTTAATGTCTCTCGGCAACCTTAGTGTTTCGTCAGTCATCGGATTTCTATAGTTCACACGGAAATCAAAACAACAATAAAGTACTTAGTTCTGAATTCAAATTATTATACACGATGAATTTAATAATTGATGGACATGGAAATTCGTTTGTAATAAAGTACTTAGTTCTGAATTCAAATTATTATACACGATAAATCTAATCATTTATGGACATGGAAATTCGCATTCGTTTGTAATAAAGTACTTAGTTCTGAATTCAAATTATTATACACGATAAATCTAATAATTGATAGACATAGAAATTAGCATTCGTTTGTATTCGGAAATGTGATGATTGCCGAAAGACATTAAGAAAATAGAAGCACTGTACCATCTTTATGTCTCCCTTGTCATTGACTACCTATTATGTAAATATAACTGTTACTTCCAGTCCTTACCTCATCTGTCACAAATGTATGTATTTTTAACCTTATTGTATATAATCGTATATCGATAGCTGTATTTTCATGATAAATGTATAAAATTAAACTTGATATATCGATGTTTTATTTTGAAACTAATGTATTGAATACGGCAAGTTTTTGTATGTATTTCAAATTGAGTTAAAAGTACGATTGTATGCCAAATAGAATTGTTACATCTGGGGTCTTATTCTCGATGCCAATGAGGGTTTTCTGGCAGCACTTGAGACGTCAGGGCAGGACCTGTCAAAAGTGTCAAAGCGCCTATATTTTCTTTAGACTTGACTGAATGATTAACAAATGAATGAAACGAGTGATGAACGTCAACGTTTATATTATTTTATAATTGTCAAAATGGAAGACGTCTTGTCAAAGTGGCGCCAACTACACCAAGCACTCGTAAATACCTAAGTGAAGATGACTGTGGTCGGACTCTCTCATTCTGAATACAAACAAAAGAACGGGACAGTGATATGTGTTTTCTTCGTCTTATGTATGTATTCAGAAAGAGAGAGTCCGACCACAGTCGTCTTCACTAAGTATTTTGAGTGTTGCCTCCACTTTTATCTATACCTTCATGGCCAAATAGTGGCGTGAATTCTCATGAAAACCCTTATTCTGTGACACTTTATGAAAAGTAATGCTTTGGCAGCTCGAAAACAGTAACAGCAATCAACCCAAAGTTTTCGTAGCGGAAGTACTGCAATGTCTGTCAAATAAATAATAAATCTGCGGGCTGATTGCATAACACACTATCAGTTGCAATGGGTTTCTTTATGACAGTTCAACAACATTCATTGCGATATTTACATTGTTGAGCAGACTAATTTTACGAACTTATGAAGCAATGGATTAGCAATATATTTCAAAATCATTCGAATTGTGTGATACGCAGTTAGGGCGCAGAACTGGCATCGATAGTAAAGCCTTCAGAAATATTCAATTAGTGTAGACTTTCCCTAAAAAAATATGGAAAATACGAGTATCAATGTTAATAATCGCTAGTAAAATTTACGATGACAGTGCCTTGTGATAGCTATTATTACTTCCTATAGATTAGCGGTAGCAGCTATAAATGTAATGTTAAAGTTCTGAATATATCGACTTGACATCTCTTTAGTATCATTATTTAAGGTTAGAAGAGCAATCGGCGGTAGTTGTCAAAAAGGCTCGTTTCGAGGATTCTTCTGACGAGCCTCTCTGAACATTACTACTGCGGGTTTAACAAAACTGCACCTTAAATTTATTGTGTAATTTGCTAGTTACGTGGCATCCAGCACTGAGCACTTGAATTGCATTGTATTGTTTGTAAACGAACGTCAGCAGCTGAGTAAGTTGAAAAAAAAAAACTTAAAAATGTATTTTTACTGAATTAACTTTTAACAAACAAAGCAAGATAATTAACTACAGTAGTACAAGAACACGACTTGTTTGTCGCCATTTTTGTGTATCTATAAAAATAATATAAAATATAAATAAAATTGAAGTGTGTGTTTGCAATGTCAAAATAACAGCTTTTTACTAAATGCATAAGAAAGTGTAAACGGTACTTATAACAAAAAAAACTGTCTGTTTGTTCCGGCTAATCTCTGAAACGGCTGGACCGATTTTGACGGAACTCACTGGCAGGAGTAGCTGGAGGAGTAACTTAGGCTACTTTTATTTTAGAAAAAGCCACGCGAGTAGCAGCTCGTTATTAATATAACCAAGCTAATTCGCAATGAAATTGGGCAATAAAATCTACTTCAAATAAGTTGGCAAGGATGCTTCTATCTTCATACTGCGTGAAAACTGGCGCAAATACAAATAGTTGACTTTCTTTCATTACTAAACAGGTGCTAATATAATTTGTCATAATTATAGTTTGATTCGGTTTAGGTCTGTCTACCTACAGGATAACATTATATCATGTATTTATGAGGAGCTTTTGCACACATCGATTTCAAGCGATGGAGAGTCAATTTATTATTACCGAAATACTTTTCGAACCCTCATTTTTGACTATGTTTTATGAATTATATGACAGCCCTGTTTATTCGAAGAAAACTACCGACCGTTTAAAATTGGTGGTGTGTGATGGCTTGAACAGTTCGAGTATTTATTCATTATATTTTGAATGTGTTCGTGTAAAGCTGCGTCCCCACTTGTAAGGTGTCGCCAACAAATCGCGAAATGCGAGTAGCAAAATGTGACGTCACACAGCTATCCCTTCCAAACTCATAGAAAATCTCAACGTTTTGCCGAACATACCTATTTTCAAGTCGACAGTCTACTTACACTTTCCAAAGTTGCTTAGTTCGTATGACCCTCAACATCCGCGGGCTGTCGGTTTTATCAAAGGATTGCTGTGAGCTCCATGTGTTGAGAACATTCTCTGGTATTTTCTAGCCTAAATTCATCACTAGAATTTGGAAGCCAATTTATAATTTTTCGCAAATATCACGTCCTAGGTCTAAACTCCCTAACCCCGCGTCGTATTTAAAAGAGATCGTCGCGCGAATACGCGATCGTCGGGTGTATATGTCACTTTTTGTTCGATAAGCCTGAAAACGCCCTCTGTCGGTGTTTGTTCGGTGAACCTGAACGCGAGGTCGCGCCACGCGTTCAGGTTCACCGAACAAAAAATGACATGAGAGCGATGATCGCATATTCGCGCGACCATCGCTTTTAAATAGGACGCGGCCTAACATGCTGGTGACATTTAATCCGATCCAGCCTGTCCCTTGCTGTTCTCCCCCAGTGACGCCCAAAGCCGAGGTCTGTACCCTACAAGGGGTTGCCCTTAGTCGTTTAGTTTGTAAGTTTAATGCCCTGGCTTGAGGCCTCAATTTATTGAGGCACCCACAGGAAGGTCCGGTTAAGCAGACGACAACCTCCTGTTGTTGACCTGCGAGATGCCTATTATAAAAAAAAAAACATGTTGGTCACTTGGTTGGGACAGTTGTTGGCGTGTTTGTTGCAAGTGAGGACTCATCCTTAGATATTTAAAATGTTAATAATGCAGCTCTATTAAAAATTGCCGTTCAGTTGTGCATGTGAATAAACTATAGAATAAAAATATTGGAATAAATTTGGATGTGTAATATAAGTCACTGTATAAAATGAATTAAGTTATAAATGTATAGTGTGTCAAAATTGTATGAGAGCGAACAATTTGTTAATACTATCATTTGCCGATTATTGTATGCTTTTTTATTGTCAACTTCTTTTATTTATTTATGCTAGTTGAGCTTTAATAAAACATATTTTATTACTCGTTTCATGGGCGTTTCATTGATCTTAGCAGCATTATATTATTTTGTTGAAAAAATAAGACACCTTTGTTCAGTTTGGAATAAAAAAACTTTTTACAAAAAAAAAACCGACTTCCAAAAAAACACTACAAAGTGAAAAATAACTTTAATTTCGGAAGTCGGTGGCATAAAACTAAAATACAGATCCAAAGACACCGACTTCCCAAATTAAAGTTATTTTTCACTTTGTAGTGTTTTTTTGGAAGTCGGTTTTTTTTGTTAAAAGTTTTTTTTATTTTTCACTTTTTAGTGCCGAAAAAGAATTTTCCAAATCGGTTCGTAAATGACAGAGTTATGCGCGAACAAAAAACGCAATGCAGAGTAAACGAAAAGATCGTTAAATGTAGACAATGTAGATACATTATTAGATTTTTGTTGATTTTTCAAAAACCGGTTGTCCGATTTCGATAAAATTTCATGGGACCATTTGGAAAGTATACACTTTCCAAAAAAATAATAATTGTTCAAATCAGTTAGGAAGCGACGGAGATAAGCGCGAACAAACATTAAAAAAATACAAACATCTGAATTGAGAACCTCCTCCTTTTTTAGAAGTCGGTTAAAAATCAAGGTTTCAACGATGAAAGGGTGTAAGCATGTTCAGCGCCATCTGGTGGATAAATGGCCCCACAGCAATCTATGTTTTCACTTCTAGTGCATGCCACTGCCCACTAGATGGTGTTCTCAAGCAGTTTAAGACACGAGGTAATCAAAATTATTACCCCAACTTCCGAATGGAATGGTTGCCCATTCCATTCGGAAGTTGGGGTCTCCAAAATACCCGTTTTGTAGGCGTCCACAGCTTCTTCAGGTGATGAAAATCTCTGTCCACGCAATTTATTCTTTATTTTAGGGAAAGTATAGAAATCATTAGGGCTTAGGTCGGGGCTGTACGGCGGATGGTCTAATAATTCTATGTTTTCTTGCTCTAAAAACTCTTTTGTTCTGTGCGCGGTGTGAGAACTCGCATTGTCGTGATGGAGGATGATGCGGCGGTTGCAGTTCTCTTTACGGAGTTCAGAAACGACCTGTGGCAAACAAATGCTAGCATACCATTCTGCATTAACCGTTCTTTGTCCCTCAAGAGGAATAGTCGTAACATGGCCGGTTTTGGAGACAAACGTGGCCACCATTTTTTTTGCAACACTCCGTAAACGAACAATTTTTGTTGGCTTTAACTCATTTTCGAACACCCAAACTCGTGACTGGTTTTTTGTTTCGGGTTCGTACGCGTATATCCAGGATTCGTCACCTGTTTCAATGTTGTATACAGCATTTGAGGATCCTGCGTGGAATCTTTCGAGAGTTCTGACGCACCAAGTAACGCGAGCCGCTTTTTGCTCTTCACAGAGCGAATGCGGTATCCATCGGGAAAACAACTTTTTTACACCTAATTGTTCATGCAAGATTATTTGTATTTGACTCATGCCAATGTCTAAAGTTGCCTGAATTTCGCGGTATGTCACATGTCGATCTTCCTCAATCAGCTTACGCACAGCATCAACGTTTTCTTGGGTGACTGCAGTTTTTGGACGACCTTGACGGGGATCATCACTGAGCTTGACACGTCCACGTTGAAATTCAGCAAACCAGCGATAAATTGTGGTTTTGGATGGGGCTTCATCACCAAATGCAGAAATCATCCGGTCAACACACTGTTTTTGTGTTAAACCGGTTCGAAAGTCATAATAAATCATCGCTCTTGAATTTTCTCGAGTCAATTCCATTTTCTCAACGACTAAACAAGTTTGACAAAACCTTGTGACAAGACCGAGAATCTTTTTTTAAATAAATAAATGGTATTCGATTTTTAAAACCAAGGAGTTTTCAATTAAAAAGGCTAAATAAGTAAAAAAGGTGATAAAAGAAATAAGTAAAAAAAGTAAAAAGGCGAAAGTTTAATTTAATATGACAGGAACAGTGGAAATATTCCATTCCCGATACTTTTAGTGCAGCCCTCGTAGCAGTCACGGTGTCGAGATAGACAACCTTTCACTGTTTTGAGCTTTGTCTCAGATTTGATCCGCTTCGTATACGTTGCCAAAATAAGTATCATTGTAATAAATATTTTAAATAATGCCTATTAAAAATATTTTTTGTTCCTTTCCTTGAAAATTATTGATGAACGAGGCCTCATTTCTTGTCCTGCCACGGATCTGATATGGTCAATCACTCACTAACAGACAGTTTTCGACAATCAACTGCCATGCAGTATACACATTATGCAGTAAATGGCATTTACCTACTGCATAATTGTCAAAGAAATAATTGAATCATTGTACAATGATTGAATTAATTATTTTACTAAAACCACATTTCAAGTAGGTAAGCCATAATGCTCGGTACTCTCGTTCTTCTCCTAAAATTGTTTGTCCGAAAATCATTATCCATAACACGTTTGCTATAAACTTCAGTAACCATAATGTTCAAAATCCCGAAATTTTGTTTTACATCTTTAGTTCTAAAAGTATTTTGTCATAATATCGAGTACTATAATATAATATTTGAATCTCCTAATTTTACATGACCTAAAGTCATATGTCCTAAGTATTGTGTTAAATGATGTGTATTATTCCGAATGTTCACTTATTATAAATTTTTTAGTTCTAAAACATTTGCTAAAAATTAGGTTTTAGTGACAGAAACGAATCGCTGTAAATCCGACTACACGCATTCTTGTCTGCTCTAGGTAGCTACTCGCCTACTCAGGTAGCTACTCACCTACGCAGGTAGCTACTCGCCTAGCTACTCTGCTACTCAGGTAAGCTACTCGCCTACACAGGTAGCTACTCGCCTACACAGGTAGCTACTCACCTACGCAGGTAGCTACTCGCCTAGCTACTCGGCTACTCAGGTATAGCTACTCGCTTACATAGGTAGCTACTCGCCTACGCAGGTATCTACCCACCCACGCTGGTAGCTATTTGCCTACACAGGTAAGCTACTCGCCTACGCAGGTAGCTACTCTTCTGCGCTGGTAGCTACTCACCTGCGCTGGTAGCTACTCGCCTACATAGGTAGCTACTCACCTACGCAGGTAGCTACTCACCTACGCAGGTAGCTACTCGCCTAGCTACTCTCCTACTCAGGTAAGCTACTCGCCAACTCAACTAGCTTTTCGCCAGACAGGTAGCTACTCACCTACGCAGGTAGCTACGCACCTACAAAGATACGCGGGTAGCTACTCGCCTACACAGATAGCTACTCGCCTACACAGATAGCTACTGACCTACGCTGGTAGCCACTCGCCTACACAGAAAGCTACTCTCCTACATAGGTAGCTACTCGCCTACTCAGGTAGCTACTCGCCTGCGCAGGTAGCGACTCACCTGCGCTGGTAGCTACTCACCTGCGCTGGTAGCTACTCACCAGCGCTGGTAGCTACTCGCCTACTAAGTTATAGCTACTCGCCTACGCAGGTAGGTAATAACCTATTAATAAAAACTTTTTTGGCAATACTTATTCAAATCCGATTCGATTCTGAGTCAAACGGAACCTCACAAGTAGCTATTTGATTGCGTAGTTCCGTGTGAGGAGGTAGGATAAAAAATGTAACACGTTGCTACTTTTTTTAAGAGGTTTTTTGTAAGAGGTTACACATGGTATCTGGTGCGGCTCGCTGGGAATGATACATGGTTGCGCTCAGCGACGACGATCGGACGTTGGATAGACATCAGTGTCGGAAGCACAGAAAAGAAGAAACTAACACTATCGAAAATAGCGTGACGGAAAAGGATGTGGGGAGCCAAACAAGGAAACTGTCAATATAATTTTGTTATGATAAACAGCTTTCTTTGTAGGTATATTTCCGAAATTATTTCGGTCTTAAAAGTCAAAGTAGATGCTATTTTATGTCTAAGTTTTTTTCGTTTGATGCAGATGTTGAAAAGGGAAGATACGAAATACAAGTTTTGTCGCAATGTGGTTGGTAATAAACGAATGTTGCAAGAACTATCTAAGAGTATGTTTGGTTGGTTATAGTATCTTATGTTCACTAAGCTACCAGAAACTATGATAATATTATTCTAGTTTTGTTTGATGTCGTGTATACAGGGTCAAATTAAATTAGCTACCGAAACTCCACAGACGTGATGGGCATCGATAACTAAACATGATAAAACAAAAAATAAATAAACTTGATAACTTGATGTAGTGTAGTCACTTGAAACATCCGTTTTTTTTAAAGTAAACTTCACGGACGTGATGGGTATGCAATGGATAACTAAACACGATAAAATAAAACTGATTTTCTTAACTCATACTTCCAATAATAAGAGAGCTTGTGGCTAAATAATAACTGCCGCACGGGTCGATCGATCAGGTTAAGCTACGCTTGCCGCGGTTGGTCCGTGGATGGGTGACCGTCTGTTCATACCAAGATTCCTCCGTGCCTCGGAAAGCACGTTAAGCCCTTGGTCCCAGCTGTCATTTGTAGATCTTTGACAGTTTTTACGGGTCGTCAGAAGCCCAAAAGTCTGACAACCAGTCTTACTAAGGGATATCGTGTTACCCAGTAACTGGGTTGTGGAGGTCAGATAGGCAGTCGCTCCATGTAAAATACTGGTATTCAGCTGCATCCGATTAGACTGGAAGCCGACCCCAACATAGTTGGAAAAAGGCTAGGCAAATGATACTTCCAGTAATAACACTAGGTACCAGTAATCGTTGACCCCAACAAAAAAAAAAATCTTTCCCACTAGGGACGGAGGCCTCCTCTCTTCGAGAGGGAGTGGGCCGTGTAATCTACCACGCGGGCCCAGTGCGGGTTGGTACGTAAGTACTTTACGAGTATAAATGAGATGAAAATTTCCTCTAGTAGCAGTAGTTCGGTTGTTAGTCCGGTTGACCGAACTACTGAAACTTTCAGTTGCGATAGTTCGGTTCTAACAAAGCACCGAACTACTGGAACGTTCAGTTGCGATAGTTCGGTTCTAACAAAGCACCGAACTACTGGAACGTTCAGTTGCGATAGTTCGGTTCTAACAAAGCACCGAACTACTGGAACGTTCAGTTGCGATAGTTCGGTTCTAACAAAGCACCGAACTACTGGAACGTTCAGTTGCGATAGTTCGGTTCTAACAAAGCACCGAACTACTGGAACGTTCAGTTGCGATAGTTCGGTTCTAACAAAGCACCGAACTACTGGAACTTAATATGTACCCCTTTTTAATCAGCTTACCCACCTCTCATTAGTGTGCCTATATCATGTTCCACCACATTTTGTAGGGCAATCCATCTTTCCTTCCCGCACATTATGTCCGGATGTCCATACTATTGTGAACAATTTCGTAGATTAGACGTTTTGGTGATTATCTTTATTGTTTTGTATGTAGTTTCTTGTAATAAATTGTGTTCGGACCGAATAAATATACTAGCAAACTGTACTGCATTGAGGAACACTCGAGAGACCCTCTTGTACAAAGAATTATAATAATTTAAGGTACTTTTTTTTTTAAAACCTTGCCCCACACTAGTAATTGCTTCTGTATCGTGGGTGCGTTTACAAACATTTAAACTCACTTACACAAACAGCCAGACCCGGAACAACTACTTGTAGGTCATACAAATATTTGTTCCGTGCGGGAATCGAACCCGCGACACGCAGCGCAGCAGTCAATCGCTTAACCACTGCGCCAACAGTGCCGTCTTACTTATAATAAGATAAATATTTGCTCACTATGTGAGCTGATAAATGATTCATGAGTGTTTTTTATATGCTTTTAGACCAATCGTGATGTACACTGGTGCTTTTATTTACGGTCGAAACAGTTACATTGTTTTACCATTACACCTAAACGCAGAGCATAAACAAAAAAAATTTCAACAAGAGTTGTTTATAATTTCACAGATACTTCCAACCTGATATTTTTATTACTGAATGTGTGACTTTGACAACACCCCCTTCAATTTAATTATATTTGATGGGTTTATTTCTGCATTTTATTAAATTAGGTATAGGGATGGAACAATGAAGAGCTTTCACAACAGAACAACTTTGAATTTGAAGTTGATGTTCCGAAAATAACAACTAAAACTCTAGTTCTGTTTTTAATGCAGCAGTTGTTAAGTCCTCACAAAGTTCTCATCGATTTCACAGCCAAGTTTATAACCGCGGCGTTCATAAATTCGCTTTCAAATAATTTATCGTTCATAAACACTGGTGAAGGAGAATTTAATAATTATATCGTGCCTCGGAACTAACGCTAAGCCGTTGGTTCTGGCTGTTATTTGTAGACCTTTGACAGTTATTACAGGTAGTCAGAAGCCCGCGACCAGTCTTACCAAGGAGTATCGTGTTACCGAGTAATTAGGTTGTGGAGGTCAGATAGGCAGTCGCTTCATGTAAAATACTGGTATTCAGCTGTATCCGGTTAAACTGGAAGCCGACCCCAACATAGTTGGGAAAAGGCTAAGCAGATGGTGATGATGATACACTGGTAAAGGAGAATATCCTGAAGCATAGCTAAAAATAAAATCAGTTGTATATTTTAGCAAGATTTCGTTGGTTTTCAAATACAAGCATTTTTATTTATATTTATATTCATAATAATAACCATTTTTTTTTAAAGAAAATTGATGTTTTATCAGCCATCAAAGTATTTTTTTTTACATTTTCCTTTTTTGTTTAGCAGTTTTTGCATAAAATAATGACAGTTGCGGAAATTTAACAATTAATATTACTTATTTAGAATATCTTTGTTGCAAAACAAAAAAAAGTAGGCCAAATTGGGTTACACTCTTTAAGTAGGAATATCTTGGAAAGGGTTAAGTAAGGACGGTCGGTCTCATAGTGATATCTGTCGGAATAACCCTAGACTACCTCCCCTTAACGGCTCCGCCACTATTTTCCAGTCACCCTGTATATGGCGGCATGGCGTATGAGCTCTAGGAAAAGTGGGTGGAGTCGAGAAATGATGAAATGTGGTGACACTCCCAAAGGAGTGTGGAATAGGTAAACATATAAAAGAAGCTGTATACCCCTACGATGTGCATGATCTACTAAATAGATCTAAAACATCACGCTAATGATTGCCAAAAGATTATGCAGAAGTAAAAGTTAACTATTCTTCAAAGTCTCGCACCAATTAAGAAATGAATGTGCCCAAGGAAACCGTAATTCCGGTGAAGCTTTCATGAAGTCAGAGAACTGACCTTGATACTTCAATACGGAGCGAGGCCGTGCCCTCATTATACTGTTCCACGTTTTCTTATCTAAGTTAGAATTAGCAATTCAGCATAACAAGATGTGAATTAAATAAATGAAATTTTCAGTGTTGCTATTAAATATTCCCGAAGATGAGAGAGCCTGATTTCTAAAGGTTTTTAAAGAAGTTATTTGGTCTAGTGGTCGCAAGCACGACTGCTGAGCTTGAGGTCCCGGGTTCGATTCCCAGGTGGGGCAAAGTGTTATTGGGATTTTCCATTAGGAATTTCTCAGAAGCAGCCCGGAGTCTGGATTTGTGCCCGGTTGATGGCAATAGGCTCGCCCCCTATTACATGGGACTTAAACATAACTGGCGAAACGTAGGTGTGCTATAGGTACACCTCTGCCTAACCCTTCGGGGATTACAGGCGTGATGTTATGTTATGTTTATTTAGGTTATACGACATACAATTTTTTTTAAGCGTGCCCCGTCTGGTATCGTTTGTGCCGCGTCTCAGTGACGCGAGTGTGAGCGGCGACCGAGTTGCCCGAGGCGGCCGGAGATCAAAGAGACGACACTCGCCACGGAATAGCTTTTATAACTACATGTTTGTAACTCGAGCTACTTAAGTATGGTAAACATGCTAGTTAATAAGTCCTTGAGGTCAGTGCAAGGGGAAGATAAAGAGTGTTTGTGTCGTGATTTATGCCCAAGGCCTTCATAGGCCACTACTATGAAGTATTCTTCTGGACATAGTCAGGCCCACGTACGTAGGTTTCAGAGCGGCCAATGCTCTTAACATCTTGAATAATGTATTACCTAACAATACACTATCAAAAACGAGGAACGTGTTTAATAACAGGGGAGTACACACAGTACTAACAAAATTAAAGGGTAAGCATTTGAAACACAGGTGGGCTGATGAGTTAATAGGTTCATTAGCTTCCTTAGTTTTTTAACATACACAATGTTGTTTGTTGACATGTTGTCATTTATGTAGTAAATGAGAACTAACACCTTATGTGCTGAATCGTTTCTACGGCGTAGTACGCCTAGGCGGGGTCTACGCCGCTATATATATAACAGCTTTTGTCTAAATATTGGTTTATACAAAACTGTTCTACAATTACTGGTTAAATGTTCTTATTAAATCACATATTCGAACCAATATTAAAAATAATCAAAAAACATTATGGAATGTATTGATGGCATGCCACCTTAATTGTAATTGCTTGTATATGTTAATTTTGTACGCCATATATTGGCAAATCATAGTGCACATATTTTACACAATATACTATCTGTAACCTTACCTATGTTTAACAAAATAAATGATTGATTGATTAATTATTTTTAAAAGCCAGCTGACATTTTCTTCCACTCGTCGCCCGGTGGAGTGCTGCGTCGTTTGATAATTTCCAGACAAGACATGCATTATGCAACAACCATTTTATTTAACAAAACATTTCATAGAGCGGAACTAATTCCACGTGCAAGCGATTTCTAACAAGAATATTAAACTGCTTTCCTGAATTAAATGACAATCTGCAAAAGAAAAAAGCCCAGTTGAAAACCTGCACCACCTAATTCGAACATAACAGCTTGATCTATTTGACGATTTGCAATTCTGCGTCTTCTTAATTACCAAATCGCTCGCGGAGAGAAGCATGGTAGGCTCAAAGAGACAGGACTGAATTAGGAACACAGATCTTCGGTCCAAAACAAAACTGGCCGATGTTCTAACACGAATAGACCAACAAAAGTGGAGGTGGACAGGCCACATGATGCGAGACGCTAAAGGCAAGTGGAGCAAGATAGTGAAAGAATGGTATCCAAGGGACGGCTAAAGAAATCGGGGAAGGCAGCCTACCCGCTGGGAGAAAGACAGACCTCAATGGAAATTGTTAGAGGAGGCCTATGCCGCGAGGCACACCGAAATTCGAGACAACTTGTGATTTTTGTGTTGACCATTATTGTTAGTGTAATTGTCTGGTTTCGGAATAAAAGGCTTTACTATTATTATTATTAATTCTGCGTCTTCCATCAAAAGCTCCATTAGAAGGTCCATCAAATATATATACATTCATAAACTCACACCTTCTTCCGATGAAGGTAGGCAGAAACTACAGAACTCCACCTGGTACGATCTCTACATAGTTATTTTGCTTCGTTTACGTTCATACATCTGGTCATACAAACACGCTGGTTGCGAGTACTACACACCTGACCTAATCAAATGTACCTACTGCAAAAATAATTTAAATAAGTAACATTTATATGAAACAAAGTAACTTCGTGAGGAAGTGAATGTTACAGTTTTATTTTTCTCAGTTTTAATGGTGGTCTGGCATTTTAAGCACTTTATGCGGCCTGCCCAAATGTCCTTTCTTTGGTATTGTTCGTCGAGTCGTTGAGCTGCTTAAGTCTTGAGTCGAGCGATTACTGACAAATGCTTGCACTGATTGGACAGGTCCACTCAAATTTGTGTGGTTCTTTGCTCAAAAGACCATTTCAGAAACGGATCTACATGGTCCTCGCATGATCTGACCAAGATTATGTCTGGACTTTAAAAGAGACTTACCTCTGAGTTTGTTTCGCCATTTCTTCTCAGGGGTAGTCAGAGTCAGATGTCAACTACGTCTAGCTTATTTTTTATTTTTTCATATGACGTCTAATAGTGATTCCGATATCCTATTTACAGAATAAACGATTTCATTTCTAACCGGATACAGCTGAATACCAGTATTATACATGGAGCGACTGCCTATCTGACCTCCACAACCATGGGTAATACGATACCCCTTGATAAGACTGGTTGGCAGACCTGACGATCTGTAACGACTGTCAAAGGTCCACGAATGACAGCGACCAACGGCTTAACGTAATTTCCGAGGCATCGAGTCGGTTCGGTATGTAAAGATGTTATGTGCGTGTGGTGTACAAATAATCTTGGTCCGTAAACGATATTATTAGCACTCTATAGTTTTTACTTAGTAGGTTCCTTCTAGGTTTTTACTGGCTGGATTTTCGTTTTTTTTTAGGTTCTGTCTGGCTGGCGGGTTATGTTTAGGTACCATATAAAATATTGTTTACCTAGTACGACATTCATTATAGTAAAAGCAAACTATATAGTGTAATCAGCGTTTAAAAGGTGAGTCTAAACTATTTACACGTATTATTGTACTCCTGTATTATTTGCCTACAGACCTCCCCGGCGCGCTTTGTTAAAAATCTTTGAAAATGTGCTTAGCATTTAGTGAACATTCCCAAAGAATTGTGAAAGTTGGAATCAGATTTTGTGTAAGTCAAATAAGCGAATTAAGGACTGTACAGTTGGGCCCTCAGTTCTCACATAGAGGATTGAGGGCCCACATGTACCTGATAGACTATGGACACTACAGAAAAAGTCTTTATGCCAAAAGTTTTGCTCAATTCATACACGTAAAAGTTTATTACGCAAATAAAATTAAACCATTAACTTAAAGCTACTGAATGAAATCCTATATGCTACTAAATAAATTGTGAAAATTTCAAGTCACCCATCCACGGACCAACCCCGTGAGCGTCAAGATGACGGGATCAAGTCCCCAAATTGAAATTTATCACATTAAAGTGTTTGTACTACATATGTACTATTTGTACCCAAAACAAAACATTTGTACCTCTAAAGGTAAATAAAGTACGTCAAGACGTCCCTGGATCCGCCACTTTGACGTCAAAGTGGCGGGGCCTTCTGGAAGCGCTACTCAGACGCAGGTAATTTACACCCGTAGAATTAGTACTACATAATTATGTACAAGTATATACTCAATTTTCAATACAATTGTAAGTGCCAAATTCAAGTTATGTGATTAAAACATTGGTCCCGCCAATTTGATGATTCATGTTATCGCTGAATTCATATGATAATCGTTAGAGCTCTTGCAAAATCAAATATGGAAACTTAGTACGTCCTAAGTACATGAAAGTGTGTAATTTTCATATTCATAATCTAAGTACATCAAAAGTTATCTATCATTCATCGTTACTTTTAATGGACACATCTATGCATAAATGAAACAAGCGAAAATGATTTTCATAATTATATTAAATCATAAATCTGCTATTTTAATCGAATAAAGAAATACGCATGGAAATACGAAAATGATTGCAATCACCCCTACTATTTCGTGATTCTTTCAATAATATGTTTCATTGATCTAAGAAAGCTTAAAACCATTTATCTTAAAGTAACACGTTTATTTTATCGTGTGAAATAGCAGGTGATTGCAATCATTTTCGTATTTCCGTGTGTATTTCTTTATTCGCTTAAAATAGCAGATTAAGGATTTCTTAAACTAAATTTTTTTACTAAACCTTCAACAACAGTTTTTTTTGTACTTAACATTTTCTTTAGTCTTATATTGTTTTATTTATTAAGTTCAAAATTATACGTATTATTTATAAGTAGTGAAAGATTTTTTTTATTTTATCCGTACTTGCGCGGCGGGACCCAAGTTCCCGTTTGTGTGCTAGCGGAGAGATTTTTCGCTACATTAACCACGAGCTCCTCCCAGATTTTTTTAACTGGATTAGATCACAGACAAACAAAGTGGCCAGCAAGCAATAACCAAATAATTTATGTTCAATTATGTTGTATTGAACCCCGGGCATCGGGAGTCGCAGGCCGATTCCCGGCCACCGTAGGCGCGGGCTTGCGGACGTTGAGCGATGGGTAGCTCACAGTCCGATAAGAACTAGGCCCGGGTCGACGGCGCGTTGTGTTCCACGCGCGCCTCAAAGAGATGTCAGCCCCAACTGACGGGGTCCGTTAGGGCCAATGCCTGCCAGGGTTGCGAGTTTGTCCGAAAGGGAAATCGTGGCCCTGGCACACAGGCAACTGAAGAAACACGGGTTGGTTTTAGTCAGTAAAAGTCTGCCACGCCCAGCTCCGCCCAGAGCGGGAGAAGTTATTTGATAATTTCACACCCAAAAAAAAAAGGGTTGTACTGAACAATGTACTTGAAGGGAGCAGAATTATTCATAGCAAGGTGCTAAAGATGTAATGAAATGATGGCTTTTTATGTTTTTTTTTATGGTAAGTAGGACGAATGGGCTATCTTTTTATTAGAGCATATTATGGAGAGCTAGCTCCTGTGAAACGAAATACCTAAATTAAAACATGGTAACATTATATTATGTCTTTTCCTGACGGTTGTAATACATAATAGATTATCAAGCCTTCGCCAGCACTGTTTGAACACAAGGAAAGCTGCAGGTGCAAACAGTGACCATTTTCAAAGTGCTTTTAGTTTCAACTTTAATTTATGTTACTGTCAATTCAAACCGTGCTACCGGTTAAATAAAATTATACCGACTCGGAGCATCTTATTAAGCTGCACTGTTCCTTAATAGTGTCTAATTGTAGCCATTACTCGTACATAAATCAAGAATGTAATTGTTAATCACTACACTTCAACCGGTGAGATGATTACAGAATAGCACTGCTGCAGTGCTATTCTGTAACCATCTCACCGTGAGATCTTAGGTGAAGTGAGCGTGACGTGAACTGTCAGTGAGGGATTGACACTGTTAACAACTCACTTCAAGCTCACTTCACATACTTCACGGTGATATTTTTTCAGAATAGATCGGCTGTACATATTTAAGGTTCACGAAGCGTGTTCTAGTTCAAACCCGAACTTTTTATAGAAGACTTAAATTATTTTAACTTTGTAAGAATAAAAATAGCAGTTTTCTTCTTAAACTTGTTTTTATATAGTCTCACGGAGTATATTATAGAACGCAACTTGAAGTTAATATCATTTATCTTAGCTCGGGCCGCGTCGTAGGGAACTAGTCTGAGACAGTGGAAACTTTCGAGACCAGCTGATGAAAGTACTCTATTTTCTTAGTTTCAAATATAAAAAAAACAATATCGATAGTAATTTTATTATAGCAATACCAAATTACTTAATTCGTTTTGCCAATTCAGAATACAAGACCCATTTTTTAAGTGATGACCAAGAAGCTTTTGCAAAGAAAATGATACTAAGCAATTTATTAGCAAATACTTGAACAAATAGTATAAATCTGGTTTATTAACGTTAATAAGGATTTCAAATCTATGCAATGAATAACCCCCAAACTGTAAGGGATGCATTCTGTTTTCAAAACGAAAATAAACGATTATCCACAACTATCAAGTCAAATTATTTATTTCAAATAGGCACATAAAAGGCTCTTTTGGACGTCAAATTTTACAAAAAAATAGAATTGATTCTAGTCGCCCCTACCAAAAGGTAGTTTCGTATAGAGAAGAAAGGGCAAGAAACTCCGCTGTTAGTCTTTTAAAATGTTTTACAATATTTTGTATAGGTACATTTATTATATAATTACATGTGAAGACGATGCACCTACAATAAAATTGTTCCTGTACCTAATGCCGGAAATGGTAGTAACGAGAATGGTTGTAGAGTTTTTTGCGGATGCCTACACCCGCAATTTTTACATTATCATAAGGTTGTGCTCAAAATGATAAACCTTTTCAGGTTTCCCTCCCTGTAGTTAAATATCTCGTAAGTAATTATTTTAGTATACAGCTGCATTACATAACAAAAAAGCGGAGTACAAAACGTCCACGCACATGCACCACACAGCGGGTGAACGAAAATAGCGAAATAAAATAGTAGTCGTGAATTATTGTTTAAAAAGTTAAACATGCTGTATTTAGGTTTTCCTTTTATACCTCAACGTCTGTATTCTCTAAAGAGGAAGGGATTGTAACAAGCGAGCACATGAAAATGCTATCTATACCTACCATCGTACTCCAGCTATGAAAACGGTTTCTTTTTTCAATCCGTAATGTTTTTAAATCCATGCATGTAGGTAGGCTAATTTAACATTACGCTTTATGATGTCTAAACGAGTTTCGGTTTACCGACGTTTCGGCAAATTTAGTATTCATAGATCGTTTTGAGAAAAGATGCTGAAACGAATTTAATTTTTAACCGGATTTGTATCTTTATAATCGTAGCTTTAAGGATTCACTCGCCCATGAGTTTATTTTGCTATTTTTACTTCAATAATTACAGTGACATACAAAAAACCGGCCAAGTGCGTGTCAGACCACGCACAAAGAAGGGTTCCGTAGTTGGGGTGAATTTATCCCTAAAACAAACTTAGTTGAAAAACATGTTCTCCCTTACATATATTATATATACGCCACGGTCAATTTACCAACTGAAAATGTAAGTTTGTAATCACAAAAAAGTATTTTTTATGTGATAATACTACAAATTAACAATTTTCGGACTTTTGCCTTGATTTGTGCTGTGAGACCTTGCTTCTTGCTAAATTTCATGATTCTAGGTCAACGAGAAGTATCCAATAGGTTTTTATTTATGTGCGAGATATTCGCAAAAAAAAAAAATGTGATAAAACTACAAATTTAAAAATTTTGGACTTTTTCCTATACTTGTGCTGTAAGACCTTGCTTCTTGCCAAATTTCATGATTCTAGGTGAACGGGAAATACCCTATAGGTTTTGATTTATTTGCAAGTATCGAAATATGTCGCAATAATGTTGCTTATACTCGTATCGCTGTATTTTTTTATTGCGTTGACTTAGAAGCTTGATTTTTTTAGAGCTCCAAGGGACCGTAGACTTACGTATTTGATATTAATTTCAACTTGATACCTATACGCGTTCCTGAGAAAAAGGGTCTTGACAGACAGACAGACAGACAGACAACGAAGTGATCCTATAAGGGTTCCGTTTTTTCCTTTTGAGGTACGGAACCCTAAAAATAAGTTGGTATCTCATTTCCTACGTAATGTTTGGGATTTTTTTTTGCGGTTCAAACGTCTGTTGGTCCTCAGTTGATAGTTTTTTGAGCCCTAAGCCCGAAAGTCAGGGAAAAGGCTAGTCAGATGATGATGATGAAGAAGACCGAAAGTCTGACAAACAGTTGTACTAAGGAGTATTGTGTTACCCAGTAATTGAGTTGTGGAGGTCAGATAGGCAGTCGCTTCATGTAAAATACTGGTATTCAGCTGCATGCGGTTAGACCCCGTTATTTATTTTTTTTGTTGCCGGAGTAGGAAATCCTCATGGACGTCCTCTGCCCTGGGGCGGGCGGAGGGTCTGTCAGACTCTTACTGACTAAAACCATCCCAGTATTCCCTTCCCACACTTGCGCCGGGGATCTTGGGATCTGTTATTACTTCCGCAATCCCCGGCTAGTGCCGGCCCGCTTCTGCGGGCCACCTCACGTTTGGGGTTTTGGACTCCCCCGCGACGACTGAAAGGGGCGCGCGTGGAACACTACGCACCGCCATCTCGGATCCAGTATGGTAGGGGGCGGCGGACGTCCCCGAGTCCGCCGTCCCTGGACCCATTTATGCGGGCCGGAAGAAGGCATTATGTCCCCTCATCCGACGCCCAGTGCGCATGCTGCGGGCCCGTGAGCGGACGAGATCTCCCGCTCCCTTTACGCAGCCACCTGCGACACGACTGTTTTGCAGAAGGATACCACCGCGTCCCAGGAATCCTCGCTGCCGGCCATCGACTCGACCACGGCCGGCAGCGACAGGTCACTGCCTGAGATGAGGGCACGGCGAGGCTCTTCCCAAGCGGCACAATCTGCCAGCGTATGCCGCGCCGTGTCCTCCCGGCTGTCGACGCAGTGGTGACACCGGGCGTCCGGCTCCCTGTTTATGCGACACAGGTACTTCCCGAAGCAACCATGCCCCGAGAGCACCTGCGTCACCCGAAACGACAGGGAGCCATGCCTCCTCCCGAGCACGACTCGAGTAATCCGGTTAGACCCACCCCAACATTAATGGGAAAAGGCTAGGCAAATGATGATTTTAAATAATGCTAGCATTAAAATAAAATAAAAAAGTCATAAAAGTTTTTGTGACAATTGCCCATTTTCTTGATGGCATTTTTTTTTTCAAAAATCTTCAAGTAATTAAGGACAGTCTTCTAAGACTGTTTTCCTGTGGCTACATTGCCCGTACTGCCCAGTCTCAAAAATCCACCCTGTAAGCAATCACTGAGTTTTTTGTTCACAATAATTTCAGTTCAGTTTGTCTGACATAACTCAACAAACAACCCGTATTGCACATAAATAATGAATAGGCAAATAATTAATTTCAAAATAAGCTAAATATAAACATGGAAGCTGAAATAATTTTATAAGGAAAATAAAAGCAAAATAGCATGACACAATAATCAAATAAAAATGTTATAGTCAAGGTAACGAGGGGAGACGTCGAGGTGGCAAATAATAAAGACATTATTCATTTAAACGTGTCGCGGTGAAATATTAGAACGAACAGGTGACTGGTAATTTGAACGCGATGCGTGAAATTGTTGATTTGATTCAATTTCCAAAGGTAGAAAATATTCTGCTTCACATCTCATTGTACCAGCTACAGTTTATTTTGTAACACAATTTTACGGCGGTGTAATTCAGAAAAACAAGAGTTATCTAAAATGATAAAATAAAACAACGCGTTTTCTCCCGCATTTTTCTTGTAGAAAGAAATAATATGATCGAGAAAATACAAAAGTGAAAGGTTTTCTTGGATTTTATGGAAAAGCTGGCAGAACACCACCTTTTCTTTCTCATACCTATTACGCAATTAAATCTTGAAGATTCATGATACTGGTGAGCTCAATAGGCCCGTCTACTTAATTAAACAGCCTTTTTCATTCATGTTTAGGTCGGTAGCCATCAAGTCTGCGGAATTTCGCTAACTAACTTAACTTGACCCTGTATATTTCAAAATTGAAATTTAAAACATTCATAAGAATTTAAACTACACGCTGATAGGTTTAACAAATGTTAATTGTAGACATTTATCATGACGACGCCGACGGCGCGGCGTTGGTCTATGCTTTCATTTCAACGAAACATAAAATTATTATACTTCCGCGACTCAACTATAGTAGATTGTTATACTAGGGTCGAAAGGAATCAATTCCCATACGAGGCATTTAGACGCCCAAGCGTAGCGATGGCGACTATATTCCGAGTAGGAATTGGTGACTTTCACCCGTGTTAAACACTCTACTTTTCATTTCGAATATAAGGAAAGTAAAAAAATATAGTTTTTCTTAAATATTTTATTTTCTTGTTTGCTCGCCACTTCATAAAATCATTGTATGTATTCAAATACCTTTCCTTTGAAATTTCTGGCAAAAGATTTTTGATTATTGTATTTGCCTCGTCTTTAACCGAATCTGGAGTCAACATTTCAGAATCGCTTGAGCTCATTTTTAATCAAATATTAGTCAAAACTCAGATTTTGAATTTCGGTACAGCTTACAGAGTTAGTATTCCATCAAATTATAATAGTCTTTTTAAGTTTTTAATATGGAACACCGCTTCACCGCCGCGGGCCGTCTTGCTTAATAGGTATTTTTTTTTAATTCACTCTGGCTGTTACACTCACAAGACCGCAGAGATTTTAAATATAGAACTAAATTTAGGTAGCTAACCAAATTTAGTTCTATATTTAAAATTCATTCCGGCCCAGGGAGGGAATCAATTATTATGAATCTTTCCCGCCCAAGGGTTGGAAGCAGCGTTTTCCACACGCTAGTTAGATCAAACAAACACTACTTTCCGAGTATGAGAAATGAAAAATACTTTGACAGTTTTCACCTAGTTTTAATTGAAAAGTTTTCTTCAAAGACGCTATTGTTAGAGGATTGAGTCTGGTGAAATAACTGGAAACTTTTAAGGAAATAACGGGTGTATTGGTAAAATTACAGTTTTTGAGATTACCCAATTTTACTTAGAACGAGCACGTTCTATTGCGACTTCATTGGATTCGGATTAAGTTCGTAAGAGTTCCTGTCATGGCGTCCACACAAAGATCACGAACACTAAACTTGTTGTCTTCTGATTGGCCGACTAGCCGTCGCGTCATCGCAGCCCGGCCAATCGCAGCGGTCGATTAGTGATTTCCGTTTAGTTTCTCGTAGACACCGTAGTGAGTGTAGTGACGTGAAATTAGCTTAGAGAAATTAGTAAAGTAATGCGGCAACAAGGTATAAGAATACTCGATATGAGTGCTGGTGCAAGCTGGGGAAGGACAAAGTGCTACTTAAAAATTCATCATCATTTTACCCGAGAGACTTAGGCGTGCCCAAAATTTCGCCACTTCGACCGGTTCTGTGCTTCTCGCATCCAGCGCATTCCTGCGGTCTTCACCGGGTCACTGTTCCATCTTGTGCCTTGGCCTTCCAACGCTCGTCTTCCGGTACGCGGTCACCATTCCGATTTTCGGCCTCATCGGCCATCTTAAAAAGTGTTCCCATTTAATTGGGTAGGTAACTTTTTTTTTTTTTAGGTGGGAAATTATCAAATAACTTGGGCGTGTCAGAATTTTACTGACTAAAACCCATCCGTGTTCCTTCAGAAGCCTGCGTGCCAGGGCCACGATATCCCTTTCGGACAAACTCGCAACCCTGGCAGGCATTGGCCCTAACGGACCCCGTCAGTTGGGGCTGACATGTCTTTGAGGCGCGCGTGGAACACAACGCGCCGTCGACCCGGGCCTGGTCTTTATCGGATGGCGAGCTACCCATCGCTCACCGTCTGCAAGCCCGCGCCTACGGTGGCCGGGAATCAGCCTGTGACTCCCGCCGCCCGGGGCGTCTCCTGCGGCGACTAGGGGCGCGAGGGCGCGAACCTTGCCTCTCCCACACACGTTCCGCCTCTTGCTTCGCGAGAATTACTAATGATTCGACTAATCTGTTAATAAAGCTACGTTAGTATTAAACGATCGCCCATAAAATAATATAATTTACAGATTTTCAATACAGTGAAATTCGCCGGAAAAGAGTTGACTCATTGAAAGATATTCAAAATCTTGCTACCTCTTTTTCTCTAGTCTAATAAGCTTGTGTTTAAAAGAGACGACGAATGCTGATCCGTAGATATAATATACCTACATATTATGGAAACGGATCCATAATAATGTAAATTAATGAAATAACTTGGTCACTATTTTTCTTTTACGAACTTTTCAGGTTAAATTTCAGGTATGTAATATTTTAGTCTCTCTGGAAATATGAAAATTCGAAATTTCATGGTTTTGACTTGAATATTTAGACACGAATTAGAATGTCGAGACGAGTTAGAGTAAAGACGTTACGATTAATATTGTATGCAAGCCTTACGGTGTGTTATTTATGTTCCATCCTGTCATTCAACTCAGCCTATCGCAGTCAACTGCTGGACATAGGCCTCTCCCAGGCTACGCCACAACACCCTGTCCTCCTTATTCCGCATCCAGTCTGTCCCAGCCACCTTTATAAGGTCGTCGGTCCATCTTGCCGGGGGGCGTCCCACGACTATGCTTGCCGATACGCGGTGTCCACTCCAGAACTCGTCTGGTCCACCGGCCATCGGTATTTCGACAAACATGGCCAGCCCACTGCCACCATGCTAGAAAAACAAAAATTGAGTGGAACTAATACACAGTTCCAACAGTTGAAAACATATTGTTAGTCAACAGAGTAGTCATTTGAGTCCCATCCTAGTTAAAACAAGACAAAGGAGAATGCCCAAAAATATAAGGTAAAAAACCCCACTCTCTGCCTCTGGGTTCTTCTAAGGAAATTCAAATATTATCGTCATCAACTAAGAATTTATCTAGCTAGTTGTAGCATAGTGTCTTCATGCTTAGCATCGGCGAGATAGTACAACATGCTGATTACCTATATGCGCACAACTTCCCAACGTACGACGACAGAGGTTTTATTTTTTAAATTATGCATGTTGCACCCTGTCTGGGTAGTGTTTTTGATATGCATTAACAAGGGCTGCTGTGATTCCTAAAGTCCCTCACAGCATTATTAGCACTCTCAGTTCTTAACTGACTTTCATTACGTTGTTTAGATGGTGGAATATGTGCAACATAACCGCATGGTGCGCTATCTCTTTTTGACCACAGGCAACTTTTATTCAACGCTTGGATTGTTGCCGCTTTGTGCACGCTGTGGCACTTATGGTGATTATTTTGAGAGAAACTAATTTCGCATTTGTTATCTACCATATATATATTACATGTAAGTATTTTTTTGCGATCCTGGGTTTTTTTGGACATTCTCCTTTGCGATTTAAGAGTAACATGAAGCTTTACTAAGCGTTTTCAATAAACCTTGTCTTAAAAACTTCGACATTGGTAACACTTAGGTACATTATTTTTCAAAGACTCAAACCGAATTCGGATTTTATTTTATTACTTATTTTTTTATTACTTAGGTCAAGTAAAGCATCGTTGGCAAAGAAGATTTAAAGAACGCAAACAATTTCAAATTCGATCAATAATGCTGCTTGAAGTGAGTCTGGAAATATAAGTTATTCGAAATTCACATTTAGCTTAGAAGCTTTTATTATGTCCAACTTGTGCAAAAAAGGGTGGAAATAATTAGTATCCTGTTCTAATTTGTAAATGTAGGTAGAAATAGGTAAGTATCGAATATCATGACAGGCATTCAGCATTATTGAACTCAATCAAATTATGACTCCGATGTTGATAGAGTTTTTGCCAATAAAACATTTCACAAGAAAAAGCTACTTAACCAGGTACAATCAGCACATTTTCAATTCGCCCAATAGGCTGCCTGTTTCCCCGAAAGAGCTGTAGGAAGCGAGCAAAGCTTAGTTGAAAGCCATTTATTGGCAATATCAGAAAACATGACACGTGCCGCAATTTCTCGACCTCGTCAGTTTAGTGGAATCAACTGTTAGTGTCGGTGAGCTCACAGCGCGCGCCGTGTGCAGGCTTTATACATCATAGCCCGTCAAAAGTAAGGAAGCGTGGGATGCCGGAATACGTTATACGGGTCATCGTACACCGTCAGTCATATTTCCAGGTGATTTATGTGAAGGGAAATAAATAGTAAGGTTAAGTTACGTGAAAACGGGTATATGACTATGAATGATAGGCTGAAAAAAGAGGTTATAAGGCAACGGTGCAGTTTAAAAGAAGATGTAGTAACAAAAATTGAAAAGACTATTGTTAGATGGTTTGGTCATGTTGAGAGGATGAGTGGAACGCGACTAACAAAAGGTATTTATAAAGCAGAGGTGAGTGGAAACGCCGGGAGGGGACGCCCTAGGAGGACATATAGTGAACAAATTGGTGATGTTCTTCAGAAAGGTCAGGTGCGTAGTACACACAATCGGCGTGCGTGTATGACCAGATGTATGGACGTAGGCGAAGCAAAAGGAGTATGTAAGGAGCGTAGCAGGTGGCGTTCTATAGTTTCTGCCTACATCCCATGGGAAGAAGGCGTGAGTTTATGTATGTATGTATGGGTATATGAGAAGATATCAGTTTTATTCGTTTTAACATTAATCGCTGAATATACTTAGAATTTATTGATATCTCAATTCCACCATATTATTTTTCAACTCAAACTCAAATTTAAAGCATTAATTTCAATTAAACCATTAACAAGAACTTTTGAATTGTCAAGGAGTTGGTCAGTCAGAAATATGAAGCTAGTTGCCCACTCCCAAAACGTAGTAGACCTTAATGGTGAAGGGTGGGCGTTTTTGGGGGACTGTCTTATGTAATTATGACGTTCGAGAAGTGCTGATTCTCAGCCCATTTTGAATACATGACATTTGATTTGTTAGGGAGAACGGGCAAGAAGCTCCAAGGACACTTTAAATTATATTACACAGAATATAATAGAAAAAAGGTCAAAGGTCAGGTGCGTAGTACTCGCAACCGGCGTGCGTGTATGACCAGATGTATGAACGTAGGCGAAGCAAAAGGAGTATGTAAGGAGCGTAGCAGGTGGCGTTCTATAGTTTCTACCTACCCCCATGGGAAGAAGGCGTGAGTTTTATTACACACACATGTGTGTAATAAAATAAAAATAAATATATATTATATTTAATTATATTATACAGTTCCTTGCTCTTGTTTCATGTTTATTATTATTTATATAGACAAGTGTATGCTTTTTTTTAGTGTATGAATGTATTTATTGTACTTATATGTAAATAGTACACCACTGACTACCTGCAGTATTGTTTCTTCGCTCTCCGTTTAATCCATCCAAAGGTTGTCTGTAAAAGATCGCTTTTAGCTATAAGACCGCCCATTGTGTAACCCTATGTAAAATTTTTATTATTTATATCTGTAACTTTTATGGTGTACATAATAAAGAGTATTCTATTCTATATAGTTACAAAATATTAGATAATGTTGAATTTATAAATTATGATGTGAGAACGATGTAAAACAATATTCATTCCAGAAAGCCTTTGGTTAAGCTGATTAAGTTCAGCGTAAATACGAGTAGCTGTGCTTGTGTAATTTCGGAGCCGCTCCTAAGTAAGTGCGACAAGCATAATGTTTGCAAAACTAACCAATTAGCTGTGATTGAGGCAAATGCTTGTAATACGGAAATTAACGTTTCTTAGTAAACTTAGTGGGTGCAGTTCAATGACTATAAAGCCAAGCCTTGGTTTAATTCTCTTTGGTGCAGTTCGTCAGTGTCTCGCCTCAAACATTTTGAAGTTTGTTAGTCTGTGTGCACATAAGTATGAGGGGACTATGTGCTGGCGGTACTAGCTTAGTTGTTAGAAGGAAATGTTCTCTTTTTATGACGTGTATTGTAAATTGTTAAGAAAACTGCTCGCGCCAAAACCATCTCTAAACCGTTAAGAACAGAAGTTCAGTGTTGTGTGGAAAACAAAATAGACAGTCGGAAGTTTCTTTTGAATTGACTGAGTCATGAAATGAAAATGTGCCTAATGTCGTCCTAACTCCTAACGTCAAACAAAGAACCTACTTAAAACGAAGATGTCATTGTGGTGGATATTATCTTTGAATAGAGTGCCAGCAGCCAATGTTGCTGCTTGATTCATTGAAATGTATGCTCTAAATGTAAAGATTAATGCTCATTTTACGATGGGAGTGCTAGTGAAGTCTGTTGGGACCTCAGTGGGACAGCTTAACAATCGATTGCTCTAATGACATCTTTTGAAAGGGTAGGATTGACACCGCCGCACTACTGATGAATGTTATGGAACATCCGTCTATAAAGTTATGGATAGCATTTATTTATAGCACACCTATGTGTCAGATAGAAGAGCAATGGTGGCCCAGGCCAGTGGTAACTACCGCGACTTACGAGTTGCAAGTCGTAGGTTCGAACCCTGAGAGGCGCTTTATTTTGTGAAAATTGTTTCATCAAAATCAAAATATTTTATTTCAAATAAACCTACATGGGCGCTTATGAAACGTTAGAAGCTCGTTTCCTATGGAGAAGAGTCGGCAAGAAACTCCACGATTACTCTTTTAAAAAGAATGGGCTTTTACAATGTTTTTAAGTTAGTGTTAATAGGTATGGGAGGACAGTGTAGGCCCGTCAACAAGTACCACGTCTTTGAAAAATAGAAGATGGTTTATAAAGCTACAGTCTATTAAGCCTACAACGTTCTCACATTCACAAATTAAAAAATAATCTTTATAAAATATTACTAAAATAATAAAAATAAAAACCTATTGAAACCAATTGACAAGATTGCCATTAGATACTACTGTAACAAATCTAAATTAATATTCATCACCACCACTGCTCTTAAAACGGTGAAGGAAAACATCGTGAGGAAACCGGAAAAAACCAAGAACCAACAATTCTAAGACATGTAACATCTATCCACCCGCACTGGGCCCGCGTGGTGGATCATGGCCCACAGAGAGGAGGCCTGTGTCCCAGCTAAAGGCTGATTATGATGATGTGTCAGATTATATCCTTGATGTGGTAGACTACAGTTTGAAACAGTAACGTGTTTCCTCTCCTCCCATTTCTCCAAGTTTTGAAATTGTACTTTGATTCGATGAGATTCAAATGGCAGTTCTATGGGATGTACAACATTTATTGTCAAATTTTGGTTATCCAATTTTGTTAAAAAAACACTGAATGGCCTCTGATTTCAATAGTTTACGATTGGATAACCCCATTAAAATTCCAACAAGACGCTTCCTGCGAAGAAAAAGGAGGATGACCGAGTTCTTGGTTAAACTGGTTGGTATTTACCGGTTTAGTATAGACCAAACCAAAGTGAATTCTATAAATTCAAGTGTTTCAATAGAATCGGTTATGTCCAAGTAAACTCTCCGATAAATCCTTGCCTCTGTAACTTGGACGTCTTAGCACAGAAACTTCGATGCTAAACCTCTTTATCAGTGATGTCGACTAAATACTTTTACCGAAAGGCAAATTATCACGAAAAAGTTTCTATGGCTTGAATATAAACAAAACGTACTGGACCAAATATTGGAAAAAATATAAGAATGCCGTTTTCTTTACAAAGAAAGAATATTTAAAATTTTATGGCATCTTATTTTTTTTTGCCTAAGTAACCAGCATCTGCAGAATATATTATGGTAAGGAAACCAAAGATGTTGCCAGCAAATTTTTAAACTTGAATATTTTAATATCTGTAACGTAAAGTTTGTGCTGCGAGGCAATATCTGTGACATTCCGGGAATAATCGCCAGTTATGTTATATTATTGTTTGAACTGTTTTAATAGATTTCTGATGTTGATTGTTTCATTCACATTAACGATTACGTTATAACCATAGTTTTAGTACATACAAAATCTATGGTTATAACTTTAGCTATATCTTATTTATAGCTGGGGTGACATAGTTTTGATAAAACCGATGAAACTTGAGCGCCCTTAATTTCGTATGAATATCTCAGTGTTATTTGTTTCCATAGGGCAAAGGAATGTGGTATATCTATGTAGTACCTACAAAATCTACTTTGATAATTAAAATGGTAGGGTTGTTATGTTCATAATAAACTTTACTTTTACCTTATTAGATTATTGATGTTCATTAATGTTATGTTTCCTCAAGTCTACCGCAGACCTCCATCAAACTTGATTATTATGCGTAAACTAAATCACTTGTGTCTCGTGAACGCTCGACTGCTCTCTTAACCGTAACATTTAGGATGGTTTATATTAATTGCCTATTCCGGGCAGTGCGGCCTTCTGGAACATGTCCATAACGACGGAAGGATATCGTCACTGAGCCTTTGCTGCGAACATTAATGTATGTGAGAATGTTAAACCTTTTTTTTTTTTTTTGTTGGCGTGGTGGAAAATCCTCATGGATGTCCTCCGCCCTGGGGTGGGCGGAGGGGTCTGTCAGACTCTTACTGACTAAAAACCACCCCGGTGTTCCCTTCCCACACTTGCACCGCGGATCTTGGGAGCTAGTATTACTTCCGTGATCCCCGGAAGAATGTTAAACCTACCGCAACTATTTACGCTAAAAAACAAAAAAACATTTAGTGTGTTAGCGTTCCGTACCTCTAAAAGAAAAAACGGAACCCCTATAGGATCACTCGTGTGTCTGTCTGTCCGTCTGTCACAGCCGATTTGTTCCGAATCTACTGGCCTGATTAAGTTGAAATTTGGTACACACATGAACTGCTGTGACCCAAATACGAACGTGTACGAGTAACGTAAATAAATAATTTTTGGATATGGCGTTCACTTTTGGGGGGCAAATTAGAAAAACGAACCGTGTTACACATCAAATGAAAGGGCTTATTGTAAGAAATTTAGATATATTTTTTTATTATTTTAAAATTATTTAAGAAAATAGATGAAAATTGACAATTCCCGCCCCTTTTATCTCCGAAACTACCGAGCCTAAAATTTTGAAAAAAAAAATACAGAATATAGGTCTTTACTTATAGAATAGAAGTCTATGATCTTAAAATAACATGGTAAATCTTTTAATATTGTGCGTACAAACTTACATTTGCAGTTGGAATGTATGATGTATCATATATGATAATAATAATGTATGATGTATGACATGTCTTTCAACTACGAGTCAATGTTAAGTTTGTTTTTGGGATAAATTCATCCCAACTACGGAACCCTTCATTGTGCGTGGTCCGACACGCACTTGGGCGGTTTTTATTTAAATTCTCTGCCAAAAAATTAAAATGGATTTTGTTAAAATTATTTTTTATTAAATACGTCTTTTATTTTTACCAACTGTCTGTAGGTATGCCAATTTGCAGGCTGCAATGGTTTCTATTTCGCTCGAAATGTTGGTAACTGTGTTTGATTTTCAACATACAGCTGTAGCCTTTATTTATCAATTCTATAGGCAGATGTGTATCAGTATATTTGTTTTAAAAAATTATTTAGAACTCAATTCTGCTTGCTCTGCTGGGCGGTAATGTCTTCATACGGTATGGCCGAATAAGATCGCTAAAGGAAAGAGAAAGACTTTACTTTTGTAAAACCGGCCAAGTGCGTGTTGGACCACTCACACACCCGCGATGTTTTTGAATGGCCTATCCCACGCCATCAGACAGACGAGAAAAAAAATCATCTCCATTTTACGTACAAGGGAGGTACACTAAAAAAAAAATATTTTTCTAGGTTTTATTTTACGACTGTCGGTGTAATTATTATGTATTCCCATGTCGAATTACAGCTATCTAATACTAAGAGCATCTGAGCTAAGCCGGGGACAGACATACGACTACGGAACCCTAAAAATGAGGTAGTTTATTGTAATGCAGACGACAATGAAATGGAAACGAAATCCTAAGTAGAGATCTTTTTGAGCGAGTTTAAACGATATACCTACGTAGTAACAGATATAAATGAGTACCTACTAATATATTCCCTTATAATTTATTGTCTGTCTTGACTTCGACAACCCCACTATAATTTCGTATAATTCGCGAGCAGTTTTCCGCGTTTAGTTAATTAAAGCCGTGTCAAAGTTGACTGTTCCTCCGATTGAACCTACATAGATTGTATAGCTACACTACAATATAATATTGTGTTGTGTTCCGTGTGGTGCCGGACGCTTAAAGAATTGCATCATCCTATGTCCTCTCGTGGGTGTCGTAAAAGGCGACTAAGGGAATTACTAGAGAATGGGCAGCAGCGTTCTCTATGCATTTTAACACCATACTGCGATCGCCAACCCGCCTGCCATGTTCGAGTACGAAACTAAATGGCGTAAGTCTCAATTCTTATTTCGTTTATATCTAAAGTAATAATTGATCTAGAAAAAAATATCTTGTGGGTGGATAATAAACTATATTTTCTTGCTGTGAATATTTATTTTAGACATAAAAGCCAAATAATCTTGTTCGTTTTTTATAATTATCCTTAAAAAGACATGATTTTCGAATAATATATGTATTGATAGTAAATATTACAATTACGTAACTGTATTCAACATGGAAAGAAAAAGATCCAATAAATCATATACTACGGTTTCATTTTACTTGTATGTGTGACTGTTTCAGAATATTCATGCAAATTAACATAAAAATACGGAGCCTCCTCTTAAGGCCGCGCAGTCTGGCGCAAAATCGCGGGCGCGACAGGCAGCGTGATGTGCAGCGCGACACTTTCCAGGATGTTTTCATAGAAATTGTGCTACTATTAGTGTCGCGTCACGCTGTCACGTTACGCATGTCTGTGGGAGCCTTCAAGTCAAACATGATTATGGAAACTATGAGATGGGTAGTGCGGGGTACTGCTACAATGGAATATATCAATAAATCAATCTGCCTAGCATTTTTCACAACTATGTTGGGGTCAGCTTCCAGTCTAACCGGATGGAGCTGAATACCAGTATTTTACATGGAGTGACTGCCTATCTAATTTCTTCCAGTGAGTGTCATAAAATCAGCGACTAAGGGACTTACTAGAGAATGGGCAGCAGCGTTCTCTATGCATGTTATCACCGTACTGCGATCGCCAACCCGCCTGCAAAGCGTGACGATTATGGAAACGTCTTTTGGTTGAACTGATGAATGATGACTGCCTATCTGACCTCCTTGTAAAAGGCGACTTAGGGACTTACTAGAGAATGGGCAGCAGCATCCTCTATGCATTTTATCACCGTACTGCGATCGCCAACCCGCCTGCAAAGCGTGGCGATTATGGAAACGTCTTTTGGTTGAACTGATGAATGATAACTGCCTATCTGACCTCCTCGTAAAAGGTGACTTAGGGACTTACTAGAGAATGGGCAGCAGCGTTCTATATGCATTTTATCACCGTACTGCGATCGTCAACCCGCCTGCCAAGCGTGGCGATTATGGCAACGTCTTTCGGTTAAAATGATGAATGATGACTGCCTATCTGACCTCCACAGCTCAGTAACAAGGTAATACTATAGGTACCCCTTGGTAAAACTGGTTGTCAAACTTTCAGACTTCTGACGACCCGTAATTAATGTCAAAGATCCACGAATTACAGCCGGGACCAACGGCATATAACGTGCTTTCCGTGACACGGAGGAGTATCGGTATGTAAAGATGGTCACCCATCCACGGACCAACCCCGGCAAACGTTGCTTAACCTGATGGATCGACCCACGCTACTGTTATTACTTTGCCCTCCTCAATGTAATGTATAAACATGACGTGTAATTTTAATAAAATAAAATTAATCAAGTCATCGTTACCCTATTTCCCCCATTATCTCTATAAAAGGAAATATTTCTACAAATTATTTGTCTACTTGAAAAGCTTTTCTCTTGATCAAATAATCGAATTTATAATTCACTGTACAGGAAAATTGGTACGTAATGCACGGAAAATGAATCAGTAATTTTCTTTTTTCTTTTCCTGGTTATCGTGATTTTGGAATTTCTTATTTTAAACTGGAATAACAATCGAAACTTTAAAAATAAAAATTTCCAAGTACACAGTTATTTTTAAATAAAAATGTTTTTCAAAATCCTTTGTAACGAAAATTAAACAGAGATAGGTTGGGGAAAAAGTTTCTTCGCATTTTTTAAGAAAATTCAAAACATTTTTTAATATAGTTTATTTACATTTAACTAAAGTATGTAGGTACCATTTTGTTCGATAACTTTTTGCCATCTTGTAGGTAGGGACACGATCCCATTGCTATAGAAATTTCGGGACTTCTGATCAAAATACCGCGACAAGTGGTTTTGGCAGTCCTCTCTTGATGTTAACCTGACACTGCCTAAAGAATTCTGAAGAGACCGAAACAAGTGGAAATCTGAAGGTGAAAGGTCAGGACTATACGGCGGATGCATTAACACCTCTCAGCCAAACTCTCTTAATTTTTGCTGAGTGGCTAAAGATGTGTGAGGTCTAGCGTTATCATGATGAAAAACCACACCCCTTCTGTTGATTAATTCCGGCCGCTTTCTCACAACTTCTTGCTTTAATCTCATCAGTTGTTCGCAGTAGAGTTCAGAATCGATGGTCCTGCCTGGTGGTAACAGCTCATAATGAATAATGCCCTTCCAATCCCACCACACACACAGCATCACCTTGTAGCGAGTTAACCCGGGTTTCGCCACAGTCTGTGAAGCCTGACCGGCCTTTGACCACGACCTTTTTCGCACGTTCTTGTCGTACGTGATCCACTTTTCATCACCAGTTATCAGCTTCTTCAAAAATGGATCGGTTTAATTATGTCGTAATAAAGAATCAAAAATGAGTACACGGTTTATTACGTTTCTTTCAGTGAGCTCGTGAGGTACTCAAATATGGAGCTTTTTTGAGTACCCAGTTTTTTTCAAATGTGCCAAAACTGTTTTGTGGTCAATTCCCAGTTCTTCAGCTACATCGTAACTACTGATAAGCCGATGTTGCGCCACTTTTTCAAAAATGGCATCTATTTTATCCGTAACAGGGCGACCAGAGCAACGTGCATCTTTGACATCAAAATTTCCGGATTGAAAACGCTTAAACCAAATTTGTGCTACTCTCATAGACACTGCACTAGGTCCATAAACATCGCATATTTTTTTTGCGGCTTGCTTTGCGTTTTTACCTTTATTGTAATAAAATTTTAAAATGTATCGAATTTCTTCATTAGATTCATTCATCTTGACAGTACGAAAAACAAATGAAAATCACACATTTTCCTAATTTGAATTTGGAATTATGTTCTTTAAAATTTAAACTTTCAATGATACCAAAACCAGCCAGATACAAATAGTATAGCCAAAGAGATTTTATTACAAGTTCATACATACTATAATGCGAAAAGCCTTTTTCCCCAACCTAAGTAACAGAAACAAGATAATTAGTTAATTGTCTGCTGAAATTATTTTAGAGATAAATATTTTCTACTTCCCGGACATTTTTGTTTGTCCCATGGAATTTATTTCAAAGTAAAGGAGGGAAGTAAAGGGTTATTCCCAAAGTACTCCAGAATGAGTTCCCAAACTACTCCATGAAAAATATAATATTTTTCATTAGGTTTCATTCTACTCCATGATAATATTAAAATGTTCTCAAAGTACTCCACTCCATTTTAATCAAAAAGCTAATTTAAATATGTACCGATTTTTTTTTAAGAATTTTCGTGACTGACTGTAATGAAATATATGTATTATATTTTATAGGTAATTATGTAGATGGAGCAGTTTAAGAATTGATAACGAATAATCGGTGGAGTATTTTGAGAATAATTTCAGATACCTATGGAGCAGAATGGGAACAAAATAATAAGTATTTTTAAATAATAATAATTCCTTGGAGTAACTCGGGAATTAATTAATGAGATTCTTATCTTTTTAGAACAAAATAATGGAGTACATTGGGAATAACCCGTTGTGACGACGTAACAATACCTCAGTGCTGTTTAAATCTTATTTCTATGTACTAGACTAACTGCTCATAGGTACCGGATATTAGTTTCCTGTAAATGACTTTCAGCGAAGTTAGTTCACCTAGCTACTACTGCGTCACAACTAATAATTGCTCACATACAAGTTAGTCGTAGGTACCACACTTGCGGCCGATAAGCTGACTATACTTCCAATATTGACTTTAATTAACAGTTTCCAAGCTGTTTATTAGTTTCACGTACTGTTTGCTGACTCTGTAAGTTTAGAACCGTATCATTGTCAAGCTTAGCTTGCCCCAGCATACATAGGTACATAGCTAGTTTCTAAAATCCTTCCTTAGGGTTCACGTTCTTTTTCTTTATAGAAGGTACTCGTATGTATATTTTGTGCTTCTAGGCTCAGCTGTTTAGGTTATGCGTCCTTGGATGAATTTAAGACTTTTATTATGTAGATGCTGACGCACAGCTGCGTCTTGACTCTGGTTTTGCAAACATCCATTGGCGCGGTTGCCAGTTACCATCTTATGCTCCGTCTCCTTGAATATAAAAAAATCCTATCATTAGTAAATAAGCTTCTTTTAAGGCTCCCAAATACTATAACTCCTCACCTTCCTCAGGTCATGAAGTTCAGTGTGTCCGTCGTGCGTGTGACCGTCGAGCGTACGATAGTTTTCTTCAAGAACTATAATCTGAATACGCCTAACAAATGATGGTCACATGACCATACCATGTCATGCAAAACCCAGAATACAACTAATATTACCATTGACCTCAAAAAGCCAGGCGTAATCATCCTATAATGTTCCTACTGCTGGGACACAGGCCTCCTCTCGGTGAGAGGTAGTGGGCCGTAATCCACATCCAAAAAGCCAGACATTTCCAGTATATTGTTGAATCAATCTGCCCAGCCTTTTTCCAACTAAGTACGTTGGGGTTGGAAGCCGACCTAACCAGGCTGTATACCAGTATTTTACATGGAAGTAAATGGTTAATAGAATAAGTTAATGAATAGTAATATAAAATACTTAATAGGATATAAAATAATTTAAACTTATAATAAGGAAAACTAATAAAGCGCTCTTCCTCTCTCTACTTATTTAAAAATTGCTGTGCCCGACAGGGTCCATAATTGTTTCTATTAATTTTTAGGGTTCCGTACCCAAAGGGTAAAACGAGAACCCTACTACTAAGGCTCCGCCGTCTGTGTGTCTGTCTGTGTTTTTGTCTGTCTGTTTGTCTGTCCGTCTGTCACCAGGCTGTATCTCATGAACCCTGATAGTTAGACAGTTGAAATTTTCACAGATGATGTATGTCTGTTGCCGCTATAAGAAAAAATACTAAAAAACAGAATTAAATAAATAATTAAGGGGGCTCCCATACAACGAACGTGATTTTTTTGCTCGATATTGATAAAGGCAACAGGTAGACGCTTGAAATATTCACAGAATATTTAGTTATATATTCACTTTAAAGAGAAATAATTAAAATAAAACAAATATTTAAGGGGGGCTCCCATACAACAAACCTGACTTTTTGCCGTTTTTATAGATAATGGTACGGAACCCTTCGTGCGAGAGTCCGACACGCACTTGGCCGGTTTTTATTTATCACCTGTAAGTGTACATTATGGATTGCAATAAACGATTTGATATTTGAACGACTGTCTATTTGACCTCCGCAACTGGCCATCATTTACTGGCCAGCACAGCACATAGCAGCATATTGTTATACTCCCTAATATTCACAGATTAGTATTCCGTGCGCCGTACAGATTAATAAGCTTTCATTATGAGTCTTCACCTGCACTATTACCTACATGAACTAAGTCAGCTGCTGCTGCGGTTATTAAGATTCGATTGCTTGTTCAGTAAGATCATGATTTAACTTGATTGATTTTAATTAGTTTGTGGCTGAAGTTCGTGTAAATCAATGTGTAACTTGACGTCCTAATCGCACCCCAGGGAGATGTCTATCCTGCCAGGGTCGCGAGTTTGTCCGAAAGGGATATCGTGGCCCTGGCACACAGGCAACGGAAGGAACACGGGTGGGTTTTAGTCAGTAAAAGTCTGACTCGCCGTCCCGCTCCGCCCAGAGCGGGAGCAGTTATTTGATAATTTGCCAGCCAAAAAAAAAAAAAATGGAGTTGTCTATTTATTTCCACTGTTTCACCACCAACATGTTTATTGTTTGCTCCCCTTAAAGTTATGGCATTATATTAGATGCAATACCGTAATAAAACACGAATGCATGAAAAGAAAAACAGGAAAATGTTGTCAAACACATTGCTTGCGTTTACTTTTCAGTTCTTAAGATTGTCGATAACTCCTTTTTTGCGTGGAAAATATAATAGAAGATTATGCACAAAGGCGAAAAACCAGTATCTTATCTCCCGAGCGAAGCGAGCGAGGACAAGACTCCTAAGTGCAGGGACAGATTCAAGCCCGCCCAAGAAAAAGGGACCATTATTCCCGAGGAGAATAGTGTGCTTTTCACACCATCCACAAGACAATTTATTTAAATTACAATACAGTTAGTAGACCTATTTAGTGTTTATATTAGAGGGGCGTAGAGCTTGGTACTTTTCGACAGCTCTTACGTATACTCCACGGACTACGAATTACCGTTCATTCTTTGATTTTGTTTCTGGCAAAACCAGCAACAAATAAGAAATTATCTGAATGTTTTTTTAATGTTTAAGAATTCATTTTCGCGCCATTCACACCAAAAATCAAGGCCACCTGTAACAAAAATAGGCAGGTAGGTTAGTAAGTAGGAAGGTAAGTTACGTATTTAAGTATATTAGTTCATATATTATTAAAAGTTATAGGAGGAGGAGCTCGTGGCTAAGGAGGAGCTCGTGGCTAAGAAGGAGCTCGTGATTAAGTAATAACCGGCGCTAGAATTAGTACATACTGTGGTAATTGTTTGCATGCGATTTTTACTTGAGGTTCCAAATTCAAATCACATTAATGACCAGCGGGTCATAATGAAATCCAGTACAATATTAATGCCCGGCTAGGGATTTAATGTATTATTTTAACTTAGGTTTGCTTATCATAAAATTTGACATTGTCGAGAACATGGTGTGAAAATAGGTTTTCATTTCTCATACTCGGAAAGTAGTGTTTGTTTGATCCGAGTAGCGGGTGGAAGACGCTGCTCCCCACCCTTGGGAGAGAAAGGCTCATAGTAATTGCTTCCCTTTCTACGGCGGGAATGATTTTTTAAAATGGAACTAAATTTTAAAAGAATTTGTAAAAAGTGTAGGTAGAGACGGCTACGAAAAACTTTACATAATTAAAAAAAAATATCGATTAAAATAAAAAAGTTGAGCCGCCGCGGGACGACTGGCAGATGTGAAACATCGCACTACACACCCTACTGCATATAGACTGTATAAGTGTATAGCACGGCACGGTTGGCGCAGTGGAAAAGCGATTGACTGCCACGCTGCGTGTCGCGGGTTCGATTCCCGCACGGAACAAGTATTTGTATGACCTACAAGTAGTTGTTCCGGGTCTGGCTGTTTGTGTATGTGAGTTCAAATGTTTGCAAACGCACCCACGATACAGGAGAAATTCGTAGTGGGGCAAAGTTAAAAAAAAATTGTGGCCGATTGCCACGCGGCATGCATCGCCCCGCCAGCAATCGGTTTTACGTGAGCCTATCTTAGAGCACTCAAAGGCGCCTATAGATGTTTCACATCCAAAATAAATGTTGCGGTCTTGTGAGTGTCTAAACAGCCAGTGTGAATTAAAAAAAATTGCGGGACGTACCGCGGCGGTGACGCGGTGTGTTCCATGTTTAAAATTTTAAAAAGACTATAAATAATTTGGCGGGATACTAACTCTGTAAGCTGCACCGAAACTCAAAATCTCGGTTTTAAAGACTAATATTTCATTAATAATAGGTAAGTAATACAAAGGAGTTCAAACGATTCTGAAATGTTGACCCCAGATTAGGTTAGAGACGAGGCAAATACAGTAATCGAAAATCTTTTGCCAGAAATTCCAAAGGAAAGATATTTAAGAAAACATGAAATGATTTTATGAAATGGCGAGCAAACGAGAAAATAAAATATTTTAGATAAACTACATTTTTTTTATTTTCCTTATATTCGAAATGAAAAGTAGAGTGTTTAACACAGGTGAAAGTCACCAATTCGATCCTTGTAATAACAATCTATTATTTCTTGTCTTTTTTGTAAAAACCGAGAATAATGTCAAGTGAAAACTTTTGCTTGTCTTTGTACCATATAAAGTCGGACAAAAGTTTATATAAGCAGTTTAATTGCAGTATTTTACCCTAAAGCTCACGTTCTATCATAAAATAATATGTTCGAAAAAAACAAAAAGAAAAAAAAAATATGATAAACTAGGCAGTTTCTACCGAGACACTATGCTTTTACCATACGTCCATGGCTTTTACATAGAATATCTCCACAACATACCCTAGTCTTATGATGCGGCCGGTAAAAGGCACTTACAATGAAAAATAACGATCTAAAAGTAAGTGCTCTTGGAAACTTGGCCATTAAACCTTCTAACTTAGTGTCTACTTATTCAGGTTGTAATGGAACGACTCGAGAAATCACTACCGCCACAAGTTATTTAATAACTAGCATTTACTTTTATTTACGATTGTTTTGAATTAGAACCACTAACCATTTTGTCAATTTCAACGTCTATCTCAATAAATCCCTTTGGTTGGAGCAATTTTTATAATTGAATGTCGATTTTTCACTGACATAACTGGACCGGGCTGGACATTCAATTCGACGAGAATGATTAAAAGCGTACGTGTGTCAAAGGTCTCAACTGTTGACTGTGACATCTGTGATTGTATGGAACTTTCACGGTTGTATGCATTTCGTGATCAGCAGGGGGTCCAATTGGAAATTGAAAAACGCAAAATGTGAGTGTTATTATTTTATTGTAGCTTATTATTTTTCTTTTTGCCTACTTTCACCGGTCTTTCTTTGCTTGAAACCTTTTAATAAATACACACGATAATTTCTTTTTAAATTAAATTCTCTTTCATTGCTAGATAAGTGAGAGTATGAGTTTTAAATCTATGTTCACACGCTTGCTCCGGCGCCCCCAGGGGGTCAACTAAATGGAAAGGTTGGCGATGCGTCACACACCAGATAGTGATTGAAATAAATGGTCCATTACATTCTATCTGAAGTTTCTGTTAGCACACACATTCATTTAATTTCGTTTAGTACAGACGTACATAAATGTAGAAGTCTTTTTCTTATTATATAAATTCAGTCACGCAATATGTTGTACCATGTGGAGCCGGACGTAAAGAATACCACCATCCTATTTCTTCCCGTGGGTGTCGTAAAAGACGACTAAGGGAATTACTGGAGAATGGGCAGCAGCGTTCTCTGTGCATTTTAACACCATACTGCGATCGCCAACCCGCCTGCCAAGCGTGGCGATTATAGCAACCCCACCCCTCCCCTTTGAGAGAGGCCTATGTCCAGCAGTGGACGTCTTTCGGCTGAAATGATGATGATGATGAATATGTTGTGATAGTTAACAGCTTAAGATAATGGGGCGATTGTTTTATAGCATCATCAGCCTACAGCAGTTCACTGCTGGATATAGCTCTCTCCTATTGCTCACCATAAAACTCGTTTCCCGGCAATACTCGTCCAGCTGCTGCCAGCCACCCTGCGAAGATCGTTGCCGCCACCTAGCCTGAGTGCGTCCTACGTTTGCCGATTCGCGGTCTTCACTCAAGAACACATCTACCCCAACGGTCATCGGTTCTACGGCTAATATGGCCGGCCTATTGCCAATTCAGCTTGCTTATTCTGTAACCTATGTCAACAAGTTTGGTTCTCCGCCGGATCATCTCGTTCCGGATTCGATCCCTCAGACAGAGTCCTAGCATAGCCTGTTCCATAGAACGCTGAGCGAGCTTGAATTTATGGATCAGCCGTAACGTGAGTGTCCAGGTTTCGGTTCCGTAAGTCATAACAGACAGGACGCGCTGATTGAAGACCTTAGTCTTTGTGGAATAGGCGATGATTGTTTTAATATGATAAATAAAAAGTCATAGTAAAAAATATACCTTCAATCATTTTCTTCGTGTATAATATTCATTGCATTCTTGTTTAACGTTTAAATGACAGAAGGATAATAAGGAGATACTAATCATCAGAATCATTAACATCTCTCTTAATGGATTTGTTCCATAAGAACCAATCTCTTATGGAAAAGTTCTTATGGAACAAATCTAACTATAATTCTGTAAATACATATTTGTTATGGTCGCGAATCATATTTTGATCAAGATACAACCTGACACTGATTTGCAAAATGCAAAAAAAACGTAAGCAAATTTGGATTTCGCGGACTATAATTGCTGATCCACCTTAAAGTCAAACGCTCGCAATAAGCAGCGTGGTGCCGACATCTGTGTCGTCATGTGACGTCACGCCTACAATGTCGACTGAAAACACTTCAGTAAGCCTTATTTATTTTCACATAATGCTACGCTTTTCGTTTATTACTATTTTTTTTTCTTTCTGACAGTAACATGTTAAGTCTTAAATGATAACATTTTCGTTTAAGTTAAGACTCGTATGACAATGAACAGCTGTATTAATCTAAAAGGAGACAAAAATAAACATATTACAAGCTATCATTTTGCACAATTTTGTGGTAATGATACCTGCAACTATAGATTTCATATTTTGCTCAATTCTCAATTCTTTATTGCGTACCATAATTTATATAGTTAGTAGGGAAATAATTATATTAGACACAATTATGCCCTGCAGGGCACAGCATAGATCAAGTAGGAGAGAGGAGGAAGAAAAAAAAATATAGTGAAGTAGCTTGAATTTAAGAATTATAATTATTGTTTTATAAATATGTACATTTATTTATTTATTTAGTAACATTAGAAAAACCCTTTATTTTTATTTAATTTAAATGAAGTCATCATTATTGTTTTTTTTTTTGCTTCAAGAGTCATGGCTAGAATTTCGCGAGGATTTTGTATTTCTATTTATACACAAAGTAATATTCTAAAGTAAGCGCTAGTAATAAAAGACGTATTATAAACAAACATCGTAATTATTCCTATCAGTCAATCTACTTATTTTCCGTCTAGGCCTGCACTGTTAGCACTCCACTGTTTTTTCTATTCTTATAAATAGGTAGTTATGTAAGTGTTTATCACATTATATATGCCACAAGCTCTGAGTTGAGTTTATCTGATTACTGATAAAATGCTTGCACTGACTGGACAGCTCCAGTCAAATCTGTGTGGTTCTTTCCTCAAAAGAACATTTCAGACACTAATCTACATGGTCCACACATAAATCTGACCAAGATTATGTCTGGACTTTAAAAGAGACTTTGACCCCTGAGTTTGTTTCGCCATTACTTCTTAGGGGTTGTCAGATAGGAAATGTCGACTCCATCTGGCTTATTTTAACACTTTGACAGACAAGCATTTTTCAACGTGCATTCTCCGGTTGTAAAAGCTCAGTTTTGCTCTGTGTAACGATCACGAATAAACAATTACATTTCATCAACTTATAAAATAAACGCGGAAGTTGCATGCAAAAGCCATGTAGGCTAAAACCTCTACAGTCAAAATCAAAATATTTTATTTCATATAAACCTACATGGGCACCTATGAAACGTCAGAAGCAAGGTGCACGGTTCCAATTGTTCGTTTCCTATGGAGAAGAGCCGGCAAGAAACTCCATGGTTACTCTTTTCAAAATATTTTACTTTTACAATGTTTTCAAATTACAGTGTTAATAGGTATGGGAGGACAGTGTAGGCCCGTCAACAAGTACCAGGTACTTAACAAAATAGAAAATGGTCTGCAAATATACAGTTAAGTAGTGCAAGTATAGCCTACAACGTCCTCACATTCACAAATAAATAAACTAGATAATATAAATTATCAAAATAATAAAAATAAAAACCTATTTAAACGAAATTACACGATTGCCATTACAACTGTAACAAGTCTGAATTCATATCCTGTCCACAAAATCCACTAATAAATAGTTGAAATTAAAATTGTAGGTTTATAATGTCAAATAATGAACAGATTATGCCAAGGAAGTATGTAAAAAAATAAAATAAACATCGTAAGTTGGGAGCGGTTAAGGGGCCGGCGCAGCATGCGTAGTTCATACAAACGTAATACCAAAATAATTTGTAAATCAAACATATTCCTAAGATAGTGTGTCTTTATTTCGATTGGAATACAGAATATCTAGGTTCCCAAATATATATTTTGCATGGACACTGATTTAAACAAGAGTTATGAGTATAATAAGTTTTCTATAGAACATAGATATTCTGTAATCCAATCGAAATAAATACACACTACCTTAAGAATATGTTTGATTTACAAATTATTTTTGGTATTACGTTTGTATGAACTACGCATGCTGCGCCGGCCACTTAACCGCTCCCAAATTACGATGTTTATTTTAGTTTTTTACATACTTCCTTGGCATAATCTGTTCATTATTTGACATTATAAACCTACAATTTTAATTTCAACTATTTATTAGTGGATTTTGTGGACAGGATATGAATTCAGACTTGTTACAGTTGTAATGGCAATCGTGTAATTTGGTTTAAATAGGTTTATATTTTTATTATTTTGATAATATATTATATAGTTTATTTATTTATTTGTGAATGTGAGGACGTTGAAGGCTTAATAGACTGTAGATTTGTATACCATTTTCTATTTTGTTAAGTACCTGGTACTTGTTGACGGGCCTACACTGTCCTCCCATACCTATTAACACTGGAATTCCCGGCGTAGGTCCCTTAATAGACATTTACATAGTCATGCCGTTAATGAGGTACCTAATAAAGAAGCCAAATGAGCAGAAAGATTTATTGCCAAACTTCCTTGTCTTATAAATGCTTTTTTGATAAGGACACGTGTGCCTACATATTATTTATCATCATCATTTCAGCCGCAAGACGTCCACTGCTGGACATAGGCCTCCCCCAAAAGGGGGTGGTTGCCATAATCACCACGCTTGACAGACGGGTTGGCGATCGCAGTATGGTTTGTTTTAATATGCATAAAGAACGCTGCTGCCCATTCTCTAGTAAGTCCCTTAGACGCCTTTTACGACACCCACGGGAAGAAATAAGATGGTGCTATTCTTTACGTCAGACACCACACGGCAAATTAGTTATAATGGTTATAAAATATTTAAATTGTAGATAGCAAGGGTGCACTATTACATATCTTTGTTTCCTTGACTTTTCCTAGAAAATGTGTATATATATATGTAGAGTAGCGTTTTCGGGCTTCTGATGAGAGAACTTGTTTTGTAAGATTAAACTGTCATGCTTAATACAAAAATGTATAAAAGTTCCATGCGCATGCTTTTTTGCATGAAGACAGTTCATTTAGCAGATTATGTATCCATTAATTCGGTAGCCTCCATAAAACTCAATTACAGAGAGAATAATCTTGTCTAAATTATAATAAAATTATATCAGCAGCTGCCTAACTGCCTTAATGCTGTATTAACGTTTAAGAGCCAGTAGCAGCCGATAGGATCGGGGCAAAGGTGAACCGGAATTTCTGTCGTCCGCAGTTTCAGGCTTACTTAATTAAAACCAACAAATTCAATCATTATTTCATAACATTTTCAGGTTCTGATTTCATTCTCCATTGACTTGAAAACAAGAATTAATTAGTATTCAAGTCGTGCTGAAATGGTCTTGAATACTAATTCTGTCAAACTTTATAATCAACATTTCTGTCTCGGACTCCCGAGATATTTAATTACACAATGCTAACTCGAGGTATTCACATTTTGCTTTTCGTTTTACAAACAGTTACAGAAGAACGGACCCGGAATAAATATAGGGAATTATTTAAAACGTAAAGGGGAGGGGGTACCGATGGAACTTTAACAATTTTTGTTTGTGTGCTATTCGATGTGGTCTGCCTCATTACTAGTTGGATTATTGTTGTGGATACTGAAGTGGTTAAGAAGTTCTCACATATTGGACGGTGGACTTTGAATTGTTTACCGTTCGGGAAACAATACATTGCGATTAATATTATAATTTTTATTGATTTTATATTTTTAATAGCTAAAGATTATAAGAAGGTGTGGACTGTGGGCTTATGCCCCGGAGTGGGACAGAGCAGCGCAGCAAAAAAAAAAAAAGATTGTAGCAAAACGCTTGTTACATTGACATTATTACTTGTCAGCAATATAAGCAAGCACAACTGAAAATAACATATTTATCATAATGATTTAATTTACGAAACAACCCTCGCCACATGTGGAAAAGAAATTAAATTAAATTGTTTATTCTTTATACCGGCTAACGGAATCAATTTAACACAACATTATTTTAATTTTTTTTTGATAAGCTAGATGGAGTCGATATTTCCTATCCTACCCCTGAGAAGAAATGGCGAAACAAACACAGGGATCAAAGCATAGATATAAGAAAGAAGAGTCAAAGTCTCTTTTAAAGTCCCGACATAATCTTGGTCAAATCATGTGAGAATCATGTAGATCCGTGTCTGTAAAGGTCTTTTGAGGAAATAACGACACAAAATTGAGTATACCTGTCCAATCAGTGCAAGCATTTGTCAGTAATCGTGCAGCTCAACTCAAGACTTAAGGGCTAAAGGAGGTAAAGTGCTCAAAATGTCAGACCATCATTAAAACTACTGAGAAAGGAAAAATAATGAATAAAAAAAAATATACCCACATAGTGCTAACCGAGTACAGTTCATAATATTCATCTGTATTCCCGCTCACACTCGCTGCAGTTCTGCACTGGAGCCTCACTTCCGATATCCACTGCCGGCCGCCATTGTGCGCGCCACATTATAGTACAACGCATATTGTTCAACTTCCTTTCACGATTTATTATTTTCATCTCAAGCTGTTCTGTTTACAGGACATTTTTGCGTGAAATACGTTGGTTTAATATTCTTCAATAATAACTGCAGAATTGTATACAAAATAATCCTTTATGTTTAAGATTGTAAGATGATACAATATTCGTGAGGTATTATTGCACATCACTGACCACCAGTGATTGCTATGTAATCAGTGCCGGATTAAGCAAGCGCGGGGCCCGACTTAGTAATGTAGACTTTAAGTCATACAAATAAATTCACAATTTCAACATTTTCAATCGAGCCATTTTAATTCTGTTATTCATCCACACTGGCACTGTCAAGGGAGCTCGCGCACGTTAGACTTTTTGTAGAGCGGATTATCGGGCCGATGAAAATTCTATACATTTATAAGAGCGACTTTTTGTAGAACTTCGTATGAAATTCTGTTTTATTTTCGCCAACGAAATAATCGGGTACCTACCGATTGTCTGACGTGGATTGTCTTAGTCGGAAATGGTGTTCGGTGTTTGGGACATCAGGTAAATTCAATATACCATTCAATAAATTACGCGCGAATATGGGTGGTTTTGGAGACGCAGGGCCCCCGTTTGCGCGGTGCCCGTAGCAATTGCTACTCTTGCTACGTGGTTAATCCGGCACTGTATGAAATGCTGAGTATTTGCTGTGGAGGAACGTCATTGAGGGAATGTATCACAAATTCGAGGAACCGATTCGTAGACAGGATTTCTATTGATTCTTATAACATTTTGAGTATATAAACGTGTTGCTTAAATCATTTTTCGATATGTAACATCTTTTCTCTCGCTTTCTGTGGGAGGGATTTCGTGAAAAGGGACGGTAGTGTGTAATAGGAAGTGACAGCTTGAGCATGGAATATGGAAGCACTTCTTAATAGCATGGAATTGGTAAGTACTTTATAATAGCATGGAATTTGTGTACGCATGGAATTAGTAAGTACTATATAGATTGTAAATAGAGGGGGTTGAATTTCGACCAGTGGGCGACTAGGTACTAGTAATGAATTATTGTATTCGAATAAATATTTCAGTATTTAGCTTTTTTGTATTTTAGCTTAATTTCAGTCACTGCTCAGTAGCTTATTACCAAGGTGAGATGCCAGATGTTACACATCATATGCGACTACTGTAAGGCCCGTTGCTTTTTTTTTCATAGACGTAAGATTGCGTTTGCTAGTTGAAAACCGTGATAAAATTTGTAAATTTTTCAAAATGTAGAAATAACAAATTATTCAAACGCAGCATCATGTTGTATCTTTTGTTAAAAGTTATGCATAGGTAGCATAACTTAACAGCATGTCGATTCTGTGAAAATCTCACCGTGAATTCTTATGTGGAGTGAGCTGTCAGTGTCTCTGACTGACTCTTAAATACTAGCTTTGGAATAATATAAAATGATCAACAGAATTTGCATTAAAAATATTTTTAAAATCTCGATTAAGATTGTAAATGTAATGCTTGGTTCATCCCTAGCATCAGGTGGGATGACACTGACAGCTCACTCCATGCTCACTTCACATTAGTTTTCACGGTGAGATGGTTAAAAAAACAACATGCAGTAAGGAATTGTGTTACAATATTTCCCTAATCAAGTATGTTTGTGTTGCTTCAGGCATTACATGGTGGTACGAACTTACAGAGTTTGTAGAGTAGATACTACGTCAGAGTAGAGCAATGGTAAATAGACATGACATTAAGGACGCTATCACATTTTTCCTCAAATATCAGTGCTTTTCAGGTACTGTATTAACGAATTAGGAGTCACAACTGCAAGGATATCATTGTCTCAAATTAAAGATAATATATTCATCTCCAGAATGGGCACATAAAAATTGTATAGCCCCATACAAATTTTTCACACAAATACGTTTTAACAATCACAATAAAACCAACAAATGAAAAAAATATAGGTCTGAATAGGAACCCATATAGCTAAATCCACTGCATAGTTATACATAAAAATAATAACAAACTGTTGCTTATATAGTCCTCTATACGGTCAACTAAATATTTTGTAAGTAAATAAATAACTTTTTTATTTATGATTAAAATAAGAAGCGCCTTCAAATTTCTCCATACATTTTCTACTCGCGGTTCGTCATTCCGCGCTCAGACGCGCCCGTGGAAGCACCCGTGTATCGATTATTCGCAAAAAAATATTTTCGTACAGAAGTGTGTGCTGTATTGTATACTGTGGGTGGACGAAGTTGATACTTTTTCGGACCGAAATAAAAGTAAGTACGATTATTGGAATTTGTTTTAAAAATAAATACATAGTTCAAAATGTTTGTATGAATCATGGTTGTAGATTACGGATAAACATTGTGTAAATAATTATATTATCTTTAATCAAATGGCGGAAATATTTTTTTTTTGAGATATTCGATACATAGTCAATTTTGGTGTTTTGGGGGTGGTGATTACGTATTTCATAAAAAAAAATATCCAAGATGACGGGTGTATTTTTTTAAATAAAAAATCGACATTGTTAGCAATTGTGAAGGTTTGTTATCAATTGTTGAAGGTGGTGTTTACAAATATACCATCCAACTCTTGATTCATGATGGCGGATGTACATTTTGGTGATAAATCGACTTAGTTGTCAATTCATAAATCCAGAATAGTAGATGGTTATAACTTTCGACACCAAGTATGGTTTTTGATTGTGGTGTGCATTGCTAAAATATTTACATTTGTTATTACAGATGCCACGAATTCAGAAATTTGGATAAAGGACAAAAAAACCATACACGTAGCAGTAAACAAAAGTAATGAGACTGTATTTTCATTCAGAAATCACAAATCTACTCAGGAGTTTTGTTACAGACGTTGATATACGTCTGTTGGTAATTTGTTTTATTTGATTTACCTTAGGTACTTACTAATGTTGTCTTTTTAGGGTTCCGTACCAAAATGGTAAAAACGAACCCTTATGGTGAGACTAAGTCTGTCTGTCTGTCGCACCTGGATATCACAAGAACTACTAATGCTATCAACTTGAAATTTAGAATAGTTTTAGATGACGTTTGCCCAATAATTTTGCAAACAAGAAATTAAAAAAAAATTGAAATGGAGCTACTAGGGCATGTGGGGTATCATATGAAAGAGCGCTGTTTGCACCTTCTCAAAAATGTTCTTTTTTTTTTAGGCAGCGTGGTTTCCGTCTTTTGGTGCAAAATGTAAAAAAAATACCGTTCCCCTTATCTCTGAAGTTTGCATAGATAAAAATCTAAAATTATTCTATGTGATAGAAGTTTATGTAAAGATTACCTACAGGAAAAATAAAACGATGTCTCTAAATAGCACAGTTTTTCAGAAATCATCAACATCATATATATCTACGGAACCCTCGGTGCGCGAGTCCGACTCGCTCTTGACCGGTTTTTTTTTTTCAGGAGCAAGAATAAGAGAATATAAGCCAAAAAGCACAAAAATAATCGAGATGGATTTCCTTTTTGAACAGCTAATCCTTGTAGGTAGCCACACTCCTCTTTTTGATTGCGGTGTGAACTATCTCATCATGAATAAAGAAAAAACAAGGGTTAACAAGATGCTTATACTGTGAAAATTTAAAGACTGTAGCTTCATCAACCGTTTGATTGTAAAACCTGTGTGATAGACGGACACGTGAGTGACAGCAATAGTGCTCCGCTTGGACCCTTCGGATACGGAACCCTAGAAAGAGCTGGCCTTCGTTCTAAATTTGAACTTCTTTGAAACATGAAATGAAAATATACTTTTTACTACCTACTTTGGTTTTAATTTTTATCAAAAGTACTGAAATCGCGCCCCAGTCTCTGTAAATAAAATACTGTTTTCATAAGGCAATGATTATTTTTAAATATCACAACGAAAGTTGATTGAACTAACTATAGATTTGAAATAAATTTGATTATGTAATGCTCCAACATTTTCCAGCAAAAATAATATTTACAAGTACCTGATGGCTGATGAATTTTAAAAATACTAAAAACATAATTATCACTCAGATAGTACTTAGCCACAGTTACTCAAATTCGATTGCAAACTTACAACTAACTTTATTCAATCAATACCAGTAAAATTAAAAAAAATATACCTTCAAGTACCAAGATTAGATAAGTTACGTATAAAATCGAGCGGTCAGCGGTTTCAATGTGTGCGTGCGCGTAATGTTGTTGTGTTGCGATTCAGATACCTAAACTCGAGCGAGTTCAAAATGTGATAGCGTCCTTAAGTAGTAATAGTCTAGTGGCGTGACCGTAGGACTGACAAGTCATAGGCCTCGAGTTCGAACCCAAGGCTTCTCTGACTTTTCGGATTCATGTGTGTATTGTATAGATAATTATTATAACTTGCTTAAAAAACCGTGAAGGAAAATTTCGTGAGGAATGCCTGAGAGATATTTCTCGACAGCATGTGAAGCCAAGTCAGAGGCGCATGGGTAGCGTAAAAACTCTGACACCGAGTTAATCAATAACCACACGAAAAATAATAGTACATTTTGATACAAGTGGAGAATGTTTGTTATTGCATTCGAGGCGGAATTAACACCCGAGCCGTAGGCGAGGTTGTTTTTGAGTCGAGAACTCCAATAACAAATGTCCACGTGTATCAAACGATGTTTTTCAATACACTTTTGTAGAAATAAAATAAAATAACGAATAATATTTTTGTCATGAATTATTAAGAAACTATGGTTTAATTTTCTTTTTTTTCCGAGCTTTGCTTTCGCCAGGTTGATGGAGACGCAAAGGTATATATCTGATAAACAGCCTAATATGAAAAATAGAAAAATAAAATATTTTTAAGTTTAGAACACAAATAAATGTTAATTTGTTCATAAACATTTTTTTATTGTAATAATCATGGTATTCTATTTATAAACATTATTTAAATATTCCAAAAATATTAACGCCGTAAAGAGGCATCTTTGCCGAGATTTAAAAAAAAAATCACCTCCGAATAGAGAGTGATTAAATCCGTCTCTGGCGCGAGACGGTGCGAATAGACGCATTGAAACAATTTGGACTAAGTATAGGTATAACTTATCAGTGGAAATTTTTATTCCAGCAGATTTAAAAATACCGCACGCGTGTGAAATACATTGCATTGTGAACATAATCGTAGTGCGATATGAACCAGTTTTCGAGGAAGTGTATTGAAAAGAAATACATGACATTCATAAAGTTATTCTAAAAACTGTGTTGTAAATGTTTATGTACCTATATTTTTCGTTTTGAGTTCGGCGAAAAGAACTTATAACAACAGTCTTCATTGTTTAAACCTCATTATTTTTCTCTTCGATCCTTACAATAAAGTAAATCCCCACCAGGCTACCTCATCAATTGTTTATCCGTCAAGTGCTACCAATTCATCAAGCTCTCGCTTCTAATCTCCTCTCTCCGTCTAATTGTAGATACCGTAAAAGCCTACAATGGTAGGATCATGCTGACGGAATGCTCGGACAACGCTGACATCCGACTGATTTACGATGTCATAACTTTCTCGCCGACACTACGGCTGTTGTGTTGTTTTGTAATTTGTTGGTTTATAGCAAATATTTATTGGAGCATTTTATATTGTGTGCTGATATTCTATTGTGTGAGTAACGCGTTTTGGGTTCAGCTTTGTTTCAGCAAGTTAGCTGTACACAGGATGAAAAGTTGACAATGCCGCTGTCCTGGGCCAGAGGTCCCTAAGGTATATTTTATCACGGAAATATTTATAAGGCTCCATTTTTACCAAAGCGTAGTCGAGCAAATAAAATTTTCCATGATACCGGTGCCGCGGTGTTTGGAATTTATGATTTTCTTCAACTTTTCAGTACAATCTAAGGTAAATACAAAATGTTGGCCAAAAAAAATTAACTGAACTTAACGAATTAAAAAAAACTTTTTACAAAAAGCACACTACAAAAAAGTGAAAAATAACTTTAATTTCGGAAGTCGGTGTCTTTGGATCTGTTTTAGTTTTTTGCCACCAACTTAAATAACCGAAATAAAAGTAAGTTTTCTCTTTGTAGTGTTTTTTTTTTTGAAGACGGTTATTTTTTTTTGTAAAAAGTTTTTTATTTTTCCCTTTTTAGGGGGTCAGTTTGTATTTTATATAAGTTAAAATACCCTTTTGCCAACTGCTCATCACCTTTTACGAAATATTGCTTTTCCCGATGCAGGGCGTTAATTGTTGAGGAGTTCTCCTGGTAAGAATCAGAAGATCTGGAGCTGATGGTGAAGTCAGTATCAGCTCCACTCATATTCATTGTGATGAGCATAAATTGCTCAAGCACATTAAAGTACCTAATCGAATCACAACCCGTGAAATACTTATTATTAAGTAGTTCCGGTGGCCGTCTGTGGTCTTCATCATCAGTTGCACTTAACAAAATGGTGATTTACGTGACTAAATGCACGAGTTACTATAAAAACATACGAAAATAGCTGTAGGGGTGTGTTGGGAGATGATTGAAACTGACGTAACCAGCAATAAAATAAATAGATTTATTTTAATAAGATAGCCGAGACATAAATAGATATATTTTATAAGATTTAAATAGACGTGCACTCGGTCTTAGCTGCTTTCCGAATGGCGGCGGGGCTCGCGGGCGAGTCCCCCCCGCGCAGCTAGTGTCCCCCCGCGCAGCTAGTGTCCCCCCGCGTCTCTCAGCCGCCATTGGTTTGGAATGCGCATGTACAGTGTGCCTATAAAATTTGAGGACTTCCCTCGATTTCCATGGGATCCCCTCATCAGATTCTGACTTGGTGACAATAGCTGGTACTCTTTCAAATGAAAAAACGAATTCACGGTTCACATTTGACGGAGAAATCGGTGAACATAAACTAAAAAAAAAAAACAGACGAGTAAAGTAACCTCCTCATTTTTGGAAGTCTGTTAAAAAGTCAGCCTCATCTTTTTCATTGTAAATATTATGTTGTTACCTTTTAATTCTTCGCTAAGTGCCTAATATACGTTGTTAATAATTAAAGACAATAAACGTTAATTTTAATTAGAGAATCGTTTACTCGTGTTTATTAAGAAAGGAGCGTTAAGTGTAATTAAAATTAATGAGAGCAATTTTGGGGAAGCACGAGAAAATTTCGCGGAAATACGAGGGAATGAGCGGAGTTAACGTAGAAGTAATAATATTAGCATTCAGCAAGAGAATTAATTCTGAAGTTGAATATCTTTTATAGTATGTGTGTCGAGGTACCTACTTTGTGGTTTTCATAATGTATGAATCTCTGTAGCCCGGAGTCTGGATTTGTGCCCGACTGATGGCAATACGCTCGCCCCCTATTATATGGGACTTAAACTTAACTGGCGAAATGTGGGTGTACTATAGGTGCACCTCTGCCTTACCCTTCGGGGATTACAGGCGTGATGTTAGCCTTGTGACCTTGATGTCAGCTGTCAATAGCAGTGTTATTCTGTAACCATCTCACCGTGAAAACTTAGATGAAGTGAGCGTGGAGTGAACTGTCAGTGTCATCCCACCTGCATGTCGATTCTGTAAAAATCTCACCGTGAATTCTTGCGTGGAGTGAGCTGTCAGTGTCATTCCACTGATGCTAGAGATTGACCAAGGATTACATTTACAATCATAATCGAGATTTCAATAATATTTTTATGCTAATTATATTGATAATTTTATGTTATTTCAAAGCTAGTATATATGTGTCGTCTTACCATTACTTTATAAGGGATTTTAAAATGATTGTTCATCATCACCTTTAATACTATTGGAATAAGGTGGGATATTGGATGGATATAATTCTGAAAGACGTTTTCTAACTGAAAACTAACTTTGTCTGGTTTCACTTTCCGTGTCAGGAAATAAAGTCAGTTTACGGCGGTCGCCCGAGGACATCGTACTGGCCACTAAATTGATGTCAGATGACAATAAATGAAACAGAAAACAAATAAAACCTGTGAAAATAAACAGGGATCGTTTGATTGGTAATAAAATATTTTACGTACCTATTTTTATTTACAGTTAAGGCTCGTACAGACTAGTGCGATATCGCGGGCGGGACGCGACACTTTTGTCGGTGCCTGTCGCGCCCGCGATATCGCGCGAGTCTATAAGAGCCTTTAAAAGTATTTTAAGATTAGGTATCGGCTATGGATCGGTTTCTCGAACGAAAATTGTTGCAAAATTAATGTGACAAACTGTCACATAATTTTTTATTTTATCAAAAGCGAATCGCAGCAGTTTACGGCCCATGGTCTGATACCTCATCTTAAAATGGCTCTACGACGAGATAATCGCTGTGGCTTCTGTTTGACGATGCAAGTCGCAAGCAGCAGTTTTATGAAAGGTATCTTGAGTTCAGTATGTCTGTGTGGTGCCGGACGTAAAGAATAGCACCACCCTATTTCTTCCCGTGGGTGTTATAAAAGGCGACTAAGGGATTTACTAGAGAATGGGCAGCAGCGTTCTCTATGCATTTTAACACCATACTGCGATCGCAAACCCGCCTGCCAAGCGTGGCGATTATGGCAACCCCCCCCCAGGTACCTAGTAGGGTGCCCTAGGCGCTCTAGACCTCCTCCATCCGTACTCTGGAAAGCTGCTATCAGATCTCATCAGAATCGTTACATGATGGAGAACCGACCTCGTTTGTATGAAAATGTTGGTCTGGGTCCTTAGTTTTGAGGGTAAGTGTATTTGGTAATCAAATCACGTGAGGTCAACCTCATATAATTCCACTATTCAATCTGTTAATCACAAAATGGCGAGCTGTCTGGTCAATTGTACTACTTATAAATAAAGCGCGGTGGTGGCTTCCATGACGAGGGTACATGCCATGTCACGTGGTACACACACTGCGTTCCACTTCTAAAGCCGAAAACAGTAAACGGGTTAAGTTTAGTTAAGGAGGTTAGGAGAATCCATTTCTCAAGTGATTCGAGTGTATTTGTAATTGAATAAAAAAACGGCAAAGTGCGTGTTGGACCACGCACAATGGAGGGTTCCATAGTTGGGATGAATTTATCCCAAAAACAAACTTGACATTGTAACATGTTCTCCCGTACATCGGTAAACGTCACGGTCAATTCTCCAACTGCAAATGTAAGTTGGTTGACTATTACTCATTAACTTGTAAAGCCTACTTAGCTGTGATAGTTTTCCTTTTAATTTCGTTATATTATGTACTGCTGCCATGATTTTTGTCACATATTCAAAAGCAACCATTTAGCTGGCAGGGGGGGGGCACATGACTCTAAACAAAATTTTGCACTTAATATTACGCAAACGGATCCCTGAATAGAAAAATAGTCTACACAGACCCTCAATATTTTTGAACGGCCTATCCAACGATACCCCACATCATGGGATAGACGAGAAAAAAATAATATCATCACACTTTACGTATAAGGGATATTACCTTATATCTCTTATACGATATTAGATATTACCTTACACGTAAAGTGTGACGATTTTATTAAAAAAAAAAAAAACAAGATTTTATTTTACCACTTTGTCGGCGCGGTTAATACCGCGAATAGGCGAGTATACATAAATACTCATGCCAAATTACAGCTTTCTAGTACTAAGGGTCTCTGAGCAAAGCCGGGGCCAGACAGACAGATATACGGACGTGGCGAAACTATAAGGGTTCCTTGTTGACTAAGGAACCCTAAAAAACGGACTTGCACGTGAAGACTTGATTTCAGTACCACCGCGCAATAATGAACACTACATATTATATTTTTAATGAGATCGAGCAAGAAACGCCAAAAAAAAAACACGTTTCCTGTAGTATGGGGATTTTTTATTTTAAGACGTAGTACTTTAATTTAAAATAAAACAATTTATTTATTTATCTATAGTTAATTTACACGGTACAATACCAATTACATTAATTCACATAGAAAACAAAACTATACAATGCAGACAATTATGTCATAAACAATTATCAGCTAATTAATAACATGGAACAGTGGACACCCTCGCGTACTGTTTCTCACAGAACATCAGACATACGCTCTTAATTTTACTCCATTCGTCTGCAAACACATCACATTCAGGGTTGGCCATCAGGAGGGCATTGAGCATCCTTAAAGTACGACACACAGGCGATTCAGCTCTGGCGACCGTTCTGCAAGGCAGTTGCGCGAACAGATTGTACCGGCGACTTTGGCGGTGACCGGTGACCGCCGAATACATCGGTGACCGATGTATTTGTCGGGCACAAATAGTCGATAGAAAAGGTCATGGAGCTCAGGGCAGTCGATACGACCGTTAAGAGTCTTACAGGCTACCATGAGCTGATCAAGGCCTCTTCTAACCTCCAACGAGTTAAACCCAAAGTCCCTAGAATATAGTTGGTGGGTACATGTAAGGGTAGCAATTAAAAGTTCTTTAAAAAAAAATCTAAGAAATGTTTTCTGCACTTTTTCGAGCATTAGTGTTTGAGCCGCGGTAAAGGGATGCCAGACACAACTACTAGTCCCTAGCTTAAAACGAACTAGAGTGGTGTACAGTGATATAATAACATGCGAGTTGTGAAAATCACGAGCATTTCGCAAAATAAATCCTAAGCGTCTGAAAGATTCTTTCGCAGGGGTGGAAATGTGATCTTTGAAAGTCAGACAGCGGCCGAAGGTCTCTCCCAGGTCCTTTAAGTTTGTGACTTAAGTTATTTTTTCACATATTGTATGGGAAGCTGCCATTCTTCCTTGGACAGGACAACGTCTCTCAGGGGTCAGCCAGTACTGAATATAGGGCACGCTAACAGTACCTATCAAAGTTTCGTATATTTGCGGTTCAGGGGGTCTACTCCGAAGCGCTAAACCTAAGTATCGGCCGAATGGTCGGCCGTTTTATAACTTCCATAGTTTCCTTTTTGACTTTGAGTCCTTACCCGACTTCTAGTCACAGTTTTGACTTTGGCTTATCTCTTCGACTGCCCTTTTTTTTTTTTCGTCGTCGTCAGCGATTGTTAGCCGTAGTAAAAGAGCGACCGAACATTCGGCCGCTACTTCGGTTTAGCGCTTCGGAGTAGCCCCCTGGTCCCAAATCTTTTAAAAGAATGTGTCCCAACAGTGTTACATGCGTTATGTTTGTAGGTCCGATGGGACCGACACAGATGTTATATGAAATGAAAGAAGATATCTGATATTCCAAAGGGTATATCCCGAAACTCGTGTATAATAAAAAGATATCTCTAAAAATGTTCCGTGGTTCCGTGCATTGATATACAGCTTGTATCAGATATGAATGTTCATATTCAAGGGTATGGTAGGGACCTTAAGGCGAAAGCGTCAGAATAGTCCGCGAAATTCAAATTTTATTGAGTTTTTTGCAATTTGCAGGTCAGTATCAGGTAGTATGTTGTTGTAAATATGATTCCTGGCCGTATCTCATATTCATTTATAGAAATATAATCATAAAAATCATCAATACAACTCTCTAATAAGTTCATATAACCCTATTGAATGACTATTTCATGAAATCATGACATTTGAGCCTTTTCTAACTAAGGGAGTTGTATTGCTGATTCTAATGATTATAATTCTGTAAAGCCATATTTGTTAAGGTCCCGAATCATATTTTAATCAACATACAACCTGACACTGACCTGTAAATCGTAAAAAACGTAAGAAAATTTGAACAGGGAATGTCAGGGGTTATTTTTCTTTTTGGGGAAAGAAATAATATGGGAGGGTGGGTTGCTAATCTCTTCGGACGAAGCCATCGTATAATTATGATCGAACTTCACGTACAGGTAAGTTCGTTTAATCATAAAATAAATAGATTTGTATCGCTTTTGAAATGGTATTCAAATAAAACCTTCCTACGTTTATTTCTATCACTGCAGCAGCACTCGCAAATTAACTGTTTTTTTTTTCGAAAGTTTTAAATAATTGCTCAGATAGATAGATAGATTCATTTATTTGCCTGAAATATGGTATTTTACAGATTTTATAACACATAAATAGTTCTTCATATTCCGCCTACATTCGGCATGCAAATTTTGTGACAATAAAAATGATTCTAATTTAAACAAAATAATTAAATTTCAATGTCAATAAAAAATCATCCGTCCTAAATAAAGAGTTGTCTACTTATAACTTACAAAAGTCGAAAAAAAATTAAATTACAATTTGTCCATTAACAACCTTCAAATGACAACCAAGGCAAATTAAATTACAAAAATGTCAACAGCTTCAAATTAAATAAAATAAAAATGTATAATTTAATGCAAAACATTTTCACCGATTTATGATTCTGAGTGTCGGATAAATATTCAGGGTATAAGGTACAAACTCGCCGCAGTCAATGTTTGAATAAACGCTATTTTGCAGCAAACAGTAAACATCACCGTATTCAACATACTTACGAGCCTTTAATCATACGATATTAAACTCTATTTGCTTCGTAAATAGAGTTCAAACTTACTTTCTACTTACGAACCATCAGACTACAAGCCATATAAGTTTCGGAAGCATCTCATTGCCAAGTCTATTACCCGACTATGGCAAAGCCAAAAGAGGATTATGATTTTAACAGGCTGTCTGTATATAGGCATGTATGTTCAATATGTTCATCTGTTCCCTCATAACTTCTAAACTCGTCGTATTTTGACAAACGTATCGTTGGAATCGGAAGGTTATAGGCGCTGTTTTTTTTTGTTTTCCGTAAGAGACTTTCTATATAAGTAGAGAGAGTAGAACCCTAACCGTAATCCAACTAGTACTTAATCCAATTTTAGGTTTATCTGAGAGAAAAACGAATTTTTCCCCAATTGAAATGGGTATAAAGTCCCTGAACAACGTTCAAACGACACCTAAAATTAATTTGATTTTTTCGTTTTTTCCTCTAATAGCCGTTTACAGTAAAGTTTAGTAACAATCTTATGAATGTTTAAGCAAAGCCATCAGCAGGAACAAGTTTAATCTTGAGACGGCCGACCATTACTAGTAATGGAAGAACATACGAAAATTCCGAATTACCTTTTTCTAAAATATCACTTTGTAAAAGAACTGTTGTAGAGGAAAGATTTCGTGTAATAGGCGCTTTTTAAACGAACTTCCTTTCCTATAAGTAATATAATTAATTATGTATTTATTTAAGTTTTTTTTTTGCATTATACAGGGTCAAATTAAATTAGCTAGCGAAACTCCGCAGGTATGATATTATATAAATTATTAAGATTTTATGTTTTTTGTTTGCGTCAACGACCTCTGTTACTGTTGTTACTGGAAGTATGAGTTCAGAAAATCCGTTTTTATTTTATTTTATCGTGTTTAGTTATCGTTACCCATCACGTTTATGAAATTTACACAAAAAATCAGATTTTTTAAGCTGATATTTCAAGTGACTAAACTAATGGCGGTTGATGACCCCAAAAAAACTCAAAATACCCATCACGTCTGTGGAGTTTCGCTAGCTAATTTAATTTGACCCTGTATGTGTAGGTATATTAATATTTTACTTTAAGACGTCACAAAATCATATTCATCTCTTCTTGTTCTCACACAGTATTGTCTACATTTCTTTTACATTTCTCCTTTCTTAGGTCTGCTGGAAGATTTTTTTAAAGAAATAAGCGGTAAGTGCTTTTGTACTCAATATTTATAATATATGTCGTATGTGTATCTATTTTAATGTGTGTAGGTACATAAATAATAAAATTAAAAATAAATAAGAAAGCTGAAGAGAAAGATAAATACTTTTCATTTGATATAAACTCTTTTGCAAAAAAAACGGGCGGTTTTGATTTGTCTACATTATTGTTAAGCATTTAGTTCTAAGGAGGTTTTAATAGCCAAACTGTGTTACTGGCACTTAATAAAGAGTCTGGGTATAAAAAAGTCAATTCCAAATTCGAAACTTGTTTAAAAAAATAATAATCCTATATTGTATTTGTGACATTTTACCTAATTTTCGCGGGTTGGGAGTTAAAAGGTTATCAAACAACTAAAACTAACTTCTCGTTTAGAAGAATAATTTATGATTGTCGCTTAATCCTGCCTTATTGTGACTTAAAACAGATATCTTTGTGTCGATTGTAATGACAGAAAAAGAATTAAGAGCTAGTAAAATTATAGCGCTGCTGGAAGAGGGGTATAGCCAATGTTACGTCTCACAGCGGTTAAACGTGAGTCGTTCAACCGTCCAAAGAACCTGGACTCGATACCAAGAGACAGGTTCCGTCCAGACACGGCAAGGTTCTGGGAGAAAACGTTGCACACAACCACGAGACGACCGCTTTTTAGTGACTCAGGCGCTGAGGAACCGCAAATGCAGTTACATAGATCTCAAAAGAAACCTTGAAGAGGTACGAGGAGCACAAGTTAGCCTATGGACTGTGAGGAGGAGGCTTTTAGCGGCTGATATACCTAGTCGACGACCGGCGCGGGCCCCCAGGTTACTCCGTGAGATTGCTCGATTGAGGTTCGCTAGAAATTGCCTATCTTGGACACTAGGTAACTGGAGAAGCGTACTCTTCTCCGATGAGGCTCGAATTTGTGTGAATGGTGAGGAACGACGTCGGCGAGTGTTACGAAGACCAGGGGAACGCTATGCAGACGTGTGTTTTGAAGAAATCACTCCTTATGGTGGAGGGTCTTTTATGTTTTGGGCGGGCGTAACTTCCAGCTATCGTACCGAGATAGTATTCATTGAAAATGTCTCACGAAATGCGCAAAGGTACATAGCAGAAATCCTTTGTCAACATGCACAACCCATACTGACTGTAATTGGTGAAGATGCCATTTACATGGATGATAATGCCCGGGCCCACCGTTCTGGCGACGTAAATGCTTATATGCAAGAGGTCAGTATTCGTCGTTTGGATTGGCCAGCTCGGAGCCCCGACCTTCACCCCATTGAGCACGTCTGGGACCTCATAAAAAGGCGAGTACGGTCTGTCCAACCACTTCCACAAAACATCAGGGAGCTTAAACGCGTGATCTCGGCTGAGTGGGAACAGATTCCACAGGACACCATCAAAAGCCTGGTGCAAAGCATGCCAAGATGATTTCATGCCGTAATCGCTGCAAGGGAGGTCATAATCGTTATTATTTTTTATTTTTTAATGTCTTTTTTATTAAAATACCATAAAAATACTCGTAGTCTTAATTTCGTTATACCGATAAAAATGTGCATTTTAACACGGCTCTCTGCTTACATAGACTAAAACAGTGATTCTAGGATTCAAGTGTTAAAAACTATATTCTCATTGGTAATAAGAAATTTCTAGTCATATATGCTAATGACATACTGAAAATATTAATATTATCTATAGAAAAATCAATGACTATAAGGTGCCCGTTTTTTTTGCAAAGGAGTGTATATACGATAATGAAAGAAGTATAATGGACTTCTTGGCGGGAAAGTGAAGCGTCATGTTAGCAGTTTTGTTTTATTTTCTAAAATTTGTGTTTAGCCGAATATTAATGGGTAATAGTGGTGGATTATTAACCATTAAGTGTTCGTGAACCTGCACTAGTGTAGACAAATGAAACAAAACAGTGCAACATCACTTTAAGTTCTCTCAAGAAGTCCGCGCGAGGTTTCAGTAAAGTGCCACGTCTTTACTGAAACTCAAGGGGAGCGGGGCGGGATATCATCTATCATCTTTATCATGCATCATTGAATGGAGTTCATTTCATAATTATACATTATTAATATTAGTTACAGCTTTGTACTAGTTACCTAATTTTACATGACACTGGCTAAATGCACAAACCGTGCGAAGCCAAAAAGAAAGAAAAAAAAAATGTAACAAATGTGCTAGAAACGACTAGACTTTATGCAGTACGTACTGCAAACCAAATAATTTATTAATTTTATCCCATCCATTGTGCCGCATGCTTTTTTTTTTGTTGGGTGGGGAATTATCATATAAATTCTTCCGCTCTGGGCGGAGCGGGAGGGCGTTTCAGACTTTTACTGACTAAAACCCACCCGTGTTCCTTCAGACGCCTGTGTGCCAGGGCCACGATATCTTTCGGACAAACTCGCAACCCTGGCAGGCATTGGCCCTAACGGACCCCGTTAGTTGGTGCTGACATCTCTTTGAGGCGCGCGTGGAACACAACGTGCCGTCAACCCGGGCCTGGTCCTTATCGGACGGCGAGCTACCCATCGCTCACCTTCCGCAGGCCCGCGACTACGGTGGCCGGAAGTCAGCTTGCGACTCCCGACGCCCGGGGCGTCTCCTGCGGTGACTAGGGGCGCGATGGCGCGAACCTTGCCTCTGTCTCACGCGTTCCACCTCCTCCTTCGCGAGCATTACGGCTTCGCAGAAGTACTCTCGCTCCGAACCATGACCTGAACCAGGGCCGGATGCGAGAGATCGCCGCCGCCGATCGCCTTCGTGAGGAACCGGCGCCGGCGCTGCTCCGCCCAAGCCGGGCAGACCTCCACCGCATGCTCCACCGTGTCCTCCGGGCGATCCACACAGTGGTGACACCCGGGCGTTTCCTCCCGCTTTGTTGTTTCCATCGAGCTCACAAACGCTCGTTGCATAAACAACGTCACTTGATACGGACATTGAACATGGCTCGATAATACACGTTTGATATTCGTTTGACCTATTTGAATGAATTTGATTTTGCGATAGAGCTGTTCGAAATTTGTTCAATTATGGCTAGTATACTGCATTTTCCTGTTTATGTTTCGATTAGAGACATATACTAAAGTCCGGTCGCGAAGCAGAAAAAATTTCGTACATTGCCCCTCATTACTTATCTCTATCGCTCGCGCACAATTGTATTGCCGTCGCGCTTGCGCATTTTAAGGTCCTTCTAATGTGCGAGTGCGACGGAATACAATTGACCGCGAGACTCTATCTCTCACTTATAAGTAATGAGGGGTCATTGTACGAAATTCTTTCTGCTTCGCGACCGGACTTTAGCAATAAACTTTCTCCCTGGGACGAAAACATAACTGGTGAAATGTGGAAGTACTATAGGTAAATCTCTGCTTAACCCTTTGGGGATTATTGGCGTGATGTTATGTTTATGTTATATACAATATCTACATATACTAATTTCCTGAAAATAGTAAATAGGTCGGGACGGTGTTGATACCTACTTGAACAAAAACTTTTCAAGTAGGTACCTTACTAAGTAAGTGTACTTATACTTGGCTTTGATCCGGCCACACGGTCTTCAGTCGCCTGGGGGTCTACTCCGAAGTATCGGCCGAATGTTTTGCTGTTTCTTGACTATGGCTGACTACGGCGAAAGAAAAAATAAACGACAGTCAAAGACATTAGCCAAAGTCAAAAATATGACTTGAAGTCGGGTAAGGACTCAAAGTCAAAAAAGGAAACTTTGGAAGTTATAAAACGGCCGAACATTCGGCCGATAATTCGGATTACCGCTACGGAGTTTCCGCTTGGAAACATTCTGCGGAATATTTTCATGACCTTTTACGTATTTTGATGGAAAAAGTCTCGTTTAGTCAGAAGCTGGCAGTTTCAGAAATGATTGGGCCTAAAGTCTAATTAATTGAAGTTTAATTCTAATTTACTGCGGGCCACGAAAACCTTGGTCGCATTAGCAATGCTAGCATAATAAGCTAACAAAATAAATTACCTAAAACAGTGGCTCTCCAACTTTTTGGTGACAGAACCCTTTTGGAAAACGAAATAGGTGTTTGACGAAGCCCTAAAATAATTAAAATGGTTTTATGTGCATTCCTTATTAATAAAAATCATATTATTTGACGTTACCATTTGCATATTTTTTTATTTTCTGTTGGAATATTTATATAGAATTTATTTAACTCAGGTTGCAGAGTGAAATAAAATATAGTACCCCTTTCGTATTTTTTTAATTATGACCAGTATTTTCACAGACGCTTTGCGGAACCCTAGGGCTCCGCGGAGCACACTTTGAGTATGGCTTACTTACAAGATCCTTGTTCATCTTTTACAAAATGGAAGCTAAGTTTCCATATTAAGTTCATGAATTTTAGATGAGAAACCCTACGAAAAAATTAAACTTGAGCGGTCGGAACGATGTAAGAAAATGACTTTTACGCCGTAATAGTTCGGTTATAGCAAGCAAAGCCTCCCCATAGATTGTTATCTCGTCCTCTACCCAACACTACCGCATAATACCGTCCCTCATTGACTCAAAAACCCAATTACTGCGCTCTTTTCTTTTGCCCTCGATTTAAAAATCCACTCTCGTATTCAGTAGATGATCGTTTGTGACTCGATCGCTGTTTTTATCTAGTCTAGTGTACGATGGTACAGTTTTGATATTCAGATTAGAGATAAGAAAAAAGAAAGAAAAGAAAGAAAATTCTTTTATTTGCGGTAAACATAACGCAAAGAAATAAAAACACAAACACGATAGAACAAGTTGAGGGAAAATATGCGTCACATTCACGCAAAACGGCCATCGCTCAGCATAATGCTGCGACCCTATGCGAGACAGAGCCCCAGCGCTGGTTTTCAGCGACAGCCGGATCGAGCCGCAATCTGTTTGCCTGTCGCCTCAACACTTGAGACAACAAGTATTTAGATTGTGAGCTTCTGAATACTGCTTTTTTATGATAACTGAAGGTAACGTAGAGTGGAGTTCGATTTTTAACTCAATTCTTTGTATATTCGATAAATATTATAAACTAGCTGCGCCCCGCGGCTTTACCCGCATAAGTCTCGATCCCGTGGGAATATCGGGATAAAAGTATCATATGTCCTAATCCAGGTCTGGGTTTACCCATGTGTCAAATGTCATATAATTCCGTTCAGCCGTTCTAGCGTGAAAGCGGAACAAACAAATAAACAAACTCATTTTCTCTTAATATTAGTTAGGATTAGGATTAAAGTAGCGTTTCGTGTCTATCTGTGTGACCGCGTCGTTCTTCTCAACTTCGTAACATATTTTGATGCGTTTTTCACCATAATTTATAGCATTTATTCCGGAAGGTGTGAATAATTCGGTACATTAATATAAACCTCAATTATTAAATAAATCTCGATGATTAGTTGTAAAAACCGTGCAAGGCTGGGGGCGGGTCGCTAGTAGTAGTATAAACTAGCTTTGGCCCGTGGCTTCGCCTGCGTGGATGTCGGTAAATATCCCACTATCCACATAATACTACCGGGGTTATAAACTATTTGTGTGCCAAATTTCATCCAAATTCGTTCAGCCGTTTTTGTGCCAATCCGGAACATACATCCAGACAAACAGACAAAAATTATTCGTTACTATATGTGTATAGATGAGGGAAGCAGTTACGTACGTCCTCTAGGTTTGTAACTACTGCTAAGTTCAATAAATACAAATAGTAGATTGTTATACAAGGGGCTAAAATGGACCATTATATACGAGGTAGTTTTATAGTAAATAGAAACCGAGTTATAATGGGTTTTTAGAGCCGTGTGTTACACTATACTTTTCACTACTATTGCGAGAAAAAAAAATAATCCAACGGTACCCAACGTTGGATTATTTAATTTTTACCTTGACGGCAACAGATTGAAAATAATTTCTTTTCCTTTCTCTTCCAACTGCAAATACGGGTCTCCATTCTCACTAGATGATGACATTCTCACTGTTGTAAAAGTAACTGCGGTCACCAATTCAATTTGTAATTGAGAAAAAAATATATAAAGATTTCACGCCAATGCCTTTTTAGGGTTCCGTACCTCAAAAGGAAAAACGGAACCCTTATAGGATCACTTCGTTGTCCGTCTGTTTGTCTGTCAGTCTGTCAAGACCATTTTTCTCAGGAACGCGTAGAGGTATCAGGTTGAAATTAAATCAAATCCGTAAGTCTATGGTCCCTTTAAGCTCTAAAAAAATCAAGCTTCCAAGTCAACGCAATCAAAAAATACGGCGACATTATTGCGACATATTTCGATACTCGCAAATAAATCAAAACCTATAGGGTACTTCCCGTTGACCTAGAATCATGAAATTTGGCAAGAAGCAAGGTCTTACAGCACAAGTATAGGAAAAAGTCCTAAAAGTGTAAATTTGTAGTTTTATCACATAAAAAAAAAATTGCGAATATCTCGCACATAAATCAAAACCTATAGGGTACTTCCCGTTGACCTAGAATCATGAAATTTGGCTACAAGCAAGGTCTCACAACACAAGTAAAGGAAAAAGTCCGAAAATTGTTAATTTATAGTTTTATCACACTACAAACTTAAATTTTCTGTTGGAAAATTGACCGTGGCGTATATTGATGTATGGGAGAACATGTTTTTCAACTACAATGTTAAGTTTTTTTTAGGGCTTTTTTCCCTAAGGATTCATCCTAACTACGGAACCCTTCGTTGTGCGTGGTTCGACACGCACTTGGCTGGTATTTTTATTTATTTCTTCTTAATACGCAACCAAGGAACATTTTATACTCATCTACGGCGAGGCCACAACGCAATGCACGCATTCTACCGAAGCGACCACCGCTTTTAGTTCCATTTTCAAAAATAAAATGTTCTTTTTTATGAAGCGTTAATTTGTCGATTCATGATTATTTTACTTAAGGTGAATCCGCAGCTGTAGCCCGCGTAATTCGAAATTTCTTACGTTTTTTGCTATTTGCAGGTGAGTGTCAGGTTATATCTTAATCACAATATGATTCGCGATTATAACAGATATATTATATATTTACATAACATTATTCATTCTAATCTTTCATACAGCTACAGCTGAGGATTCACCATAAAAATAATGACTTTTACGTTTTTGTAGGCTCGTTGGTAACAAATAAAAATTAAACACAATACTTTTTCGCTCTCGTACGCTTAAATGACGGACTTTTTGAGCAAGAGGAGTGAAAAATCATTTTCATTGATACTTTTATTTAATTGAAATCTGTTGAAGAAACAATAAAAATGAGAGAATACCAAATGAAAGTTTATGAAATAACAACCAACTGTTAGTCAGAAATCAGTTAATAAATACAAAAGCCGAGGGGCAGCGGAAATGAAATGGACGATGAGATACTTGGAAAATATTCTGAAAACATATTGAAAATATCGAGAACTGTGTCAATATGTGCTGTGTTGAATTTTTGTTATAAGAGAGATGTCTTTTGAATGTAAAAGTCTTGATAAGAGGAGTATTACAAAAATGCGCGTAGATGCATGATTTTCTCGTTGAAATTGAATACTATTCGTTGGTTCGTATAAATAATAATTACTTGGTAAAAATAGTTAGTTTTCTCTTCTAAAATAATAATAAAGCGATTTTTTAATTATTTATTTACGTATTTAGCAATAATCGTTCTCTTGATGCATGATAGGCAAACACTCATAGAGAGCTGATTTGAGAGGTCTGATTTGCAGATTCTGTTGAATAAAATCCATCAAAATATTTTTTTATTATATTACAAATATCATATACTTTTATAATAATAGAACATATTTTTGTTTTATGCCTTTTATATAAAGAATAAAATAGTGGACCTTATTCAACTTTCTACTGAAAAGGGTCAAGGAAACAAGTCTGAATATCTCCGTAGTTCTACATCATTTTTAAGTAGTTTTTATACCAAAATAATCTCCAACATTTTCTTAAACCTTGGCAATTTCTTTTTGCTTCCTAATTTTGTTATAAATAAAATAAAAGTACTATAATATTTCACCGTGCCGGCCGGCGATGTGCGCTCAATACCGCACGAATGCTTGCCGAGGACGGAGCCTATGTCAATTGATTTCAGGCTCTTTGTCGTTTCGATACTATAGTTGTGTATAAATAATACAAATAAAAGTAAATATATAAAAAAATAAAATACCGAGCGGCGCCGAAATGTGAGAGGGGAAACCTGTGAGGAAATGTATAACTTTAGGAACAAATTCTTTACTAGGTCAGTAAATGTATCCCAAATTAACATGTTTACAACCTATTTAGGTGAGTTTTAAAATTTAATATGGTGCTAGCGACCATCGACGTACGCGATCGTAGCATTTCGTAGCAAGACTCGGCGGCCGGGCGGCGCGGCGTAGCGATTCGTAGCCTGCGCTTCTGTCCGACTGCATACAAATCCATAACAATGAGCTTCATAAACATAATAAACTAATTCCCGTAATCGGAGGGATGGCCGATATTACCAATCTATGATTATTTTGCATTAATTCTGCAAAAAAAAAAACTTGTTGTTATGAATGGAGTTTCTTGCCCGTTCTTCTCCATATGTGTACCTACTATGCTTTGGAATGGGCAACTAGCTTCATATTTCTAACCGAAAGTTAAGCATCACTTCTTTAGACACACGCTAATCTGGTACGATGGATGATCCTTCAGACACGAATACACAATCTTTTCTCATTCATGTATTATAATTTCACATTTCACTACGCTTAAACACATACTACTAAAGGCTTCTTCTCTTGTATACTGCGCCACTCTTGATATCGTCTTCTGATGCAACCAATGTAACCTATAGATGTTTTCATTTATGTGAGAATGCTGGTCCATAACACAAGTTAAATCTTCCTTCGGATACCAGAGTTCATACAAAGACTGCATTTAGCACTAATGCTTATAATTGTAATACGCTATTATTGTATACGCCTGGTGTTGTTTGTAAGTGTTTGATTGTTCAACCATTATTTGTTCAAAAAATAAATCATACATCATATCTTTAAATAAATAAACAATATATTATGTCTTTAAATTCTAGTGTTTGATCATCTAATTAGTAGTTTTCCTAATGGTCAAGGTTGTTCATTAACTACAAACCGTGGTCTACATCGCTTAGCCTGTCTATGTCCCGGGTTATTGTACTACTTTTGTGCTCGGAAAGTATTTACGAGACCTTAGTCTGTATAATATTATTTGTGTGATTAATAGCGACGCACAAATTTGACTGGTTACAATAAGGTGTGCGCTGAATATTAAACCTAAGGTGATACGTAAAAAATAAATCGTAGCGAACTGGGCGGCCGTAAGAAAGTGACACAGTCAATTACGTTCACATGCGAAAAAAGAGACCGCAACAATGCGCTGGGACCAAAATACAACAACGTAAGAGCGCCACACCAAATAAAAATAGTAAAAATAATTTAAGCTATCTATCAAAAATATTTTCAGTCAGAGTTTTCAGTTACATAGTGCACACATTTGGAATGCAATTTTGCAATGAAATTACTTAGGATTTTAGAATTACAGGAGAAAATATGAAAAAATAGAGGTCTTTTCGGAATTAAATTTTAACGAGGAAATTTAACCCAATTGCGTTTTCCTTCAGTCATAGTATTAATCAAATAGTCAATAAACATAATATCACAAAATTAAAGCCATACATGCTGTAATACTGAAATAAATGGTTACGAAAATGCTCCCAAGTTATTTTTGTATCGCCTTAACCGATACAAGTTTTGATATATAATCGATACTCGATACACTCGGTTACAGTATTAAATTATATCATATACATACACATATTTATGGGGATATTGATAAATCCGATCGAATTCCAAATGTCACTTAAATAACGAATCTGCTAGCCATTAACCAGCAGAATCTGTCAGTAGCAGCCCGGAGTCTGGATTTGTGCCCGGTTTATGGAAATAGCACTCTTCGTGTACAATATAATAACGCCTTTAGAGCTATATTAAAGCTGCCCTGGCGGTGTAGTGCGACTGGCATGTTCGTTGAGAACAGAGTTACCGATTTTTACGGGCTCTTGAGGAAACTCAAAGCATCCTTCTTGACTCGACTATGTGCATGTACTAATCAAATAGTATCTGTAATACTTCGCTGTGTGTACATGCTAAGACGCTGATATATAATATATATTTTGACTTCTTGGCGGGAAAGTGAAGCGTCATGTTAGCAGTTTTGTTTTATTTTCTAAAATTTGTGTTTAGCCGAATATTAATGTGTAATACTGGTGGATTATTAACCATTAAGTGTTCGTGAACCTACATTAATGTAGGCAAATGAAACAAAACAGTGCAACATCACTTTAAGTTCTCTCAAGAAGTCCGCGCGAGGTTTCAGTAAAGTGCCGCGTCTTTACTTAAACTCAAGGTCACTCACCTTGAGTTTAAGTGAGGGCGGGATATCATCAATCATCTTTATCATGCATTGAGTGGAGTTCATTTCATAATTATTTAAATAACTTTGTACTTGTTACTTAATTTTTCATGACACTGGCTAAATGCACAAACTGTGCGAAGCCAACAAAGAAAGAAAAAAAAAAAAAATTTATTTAATTTAATTTAATGTACCTAATTAATTTAATTTCTATTGTAATTTAATTTAATTTTGATGCATGTAATTTAATTTATTTGTATATTTACTATGGGTTTAATACCTGAATTAAACGATATAATAATAATAATAATAGGCTCGCCTCCTATTACATCGGACTTAAACATAACTGCCTAAATGTGGGTGTACTATTGGTACACCTCTGTCCAACCCTTCGGGGAGACAAGGCGTGTTATGTTATGTCGAATTTAACAATCATATTTCAAAACGAAATATGTCCGGATCGTTTATATTTCCAATCAACTGCAGTTGTCTAGCTGACTGATCTACCGGACACACTACATCAATGAATGCTGTAATATGTCATCCGTCTCTCCATCACAATTTGAGAGAAGGCGTATTTTGTTCAAAACTGAACCTGTAGGTTGGGTTGTTTGAAAGATGCCTAATCTGTTCACTGTAAAACGTAGGTTCTTCAATGTCGTGAGTAGGTGTTAATATGTATTACTGTCTAAAATCACTTCCTTACACGGCCAGCAGCTAAAACAAGTATAAATTCGTTTGTGGTTATACCGTTTGGGAAATGTTGTGCCCGAATATACGAGTATTACCCTCTTTCTAAAGATATGGTCTCTCCAAAGAAGGTCTTTGTGAATCATCCTTTATCTCAGAGGAGCCTTTTAGAGTTTAAGTTATTGCCGGGCGAGCTTTAACAGGAGGAAATTGGGATATCAAAATACTAGGATTCAACCGAAACGTCTTATTTCGTAAAAAGTGGTACGAACCTTTGATCAGACAAGTAATCAATACGTTGTGTACGGAGATCAATTATTTCGTCTATAGGCGTGTATTGGGTTCTAATGTGTTCCAAGACTGGGTTTGAATGTGAATAATACCAATATACTTCCCGTGACCCAAGAGCTGGCTTTTACTTTGGCCAAAGGGTAAGCATTGTTGTACAACGTGGCAATGCCGCCAGTCTCTTGGGTACATTACCAGTCGACAGCGATGCGGGGGAATTTTTCGACGCCATATTTTCATTTGTTGATAGTTATAATTAAGTTAGGATATTATATTTTTATTTTATTTATTTATTAATACGACTGCTTCGTTGGTCTAGTGGTCGCAAGCGCGACTGTTGAGCGGGGGTTGGGTTCGATTCCCAGGTCGGGCAAAGTGTTATTGGGATTTTCCATTAGGAATTTCTCAGTGGCAGCCCGGAGTCTGGATTTGTGCCCGGTTGATGGCAATAGGCTCGCCCCCTATTACATGGGACTTAAACATAACTGGCGAAATGTTGGTGTACTATAGGTACACCTCTGCCTAACCCTTCGGGGATTACAGGCGTGATGTTATGTTATGTTATTTATTAATTATGTATCAGTTTTTATTTACGTACAGTTCATTTCAATTCTTAATAAATAACCAACATTTTGACTACATAGGTTATTTTAGCAAAATACCTACGCAGTTCACATGCGAAGTAATTTATAATACGGTGAAAATCAAATTGCTCACCAAGCTGGTAGATCAGGTGATAGGGGTGAATATGAATTCTTCACGCAATAAACTTGGGAAATCACTTCAAGTTCCATATCGGAGTTGTGGAGACTGGTCTGCAAACACAGATAAGATTTTGAGTTGATCCTTATCAAACAAAACTTTTGCCTTTATAGAATTGATGGATCTGATGAGCTCAAGTTTGCTTCAATCAACTCAGCCTATCGCAGTCCACTGCTGGACATAGGCCTCTCCCAGGCTGCGCCACAACACCCTGTCCTCCGCCTTCCGCATCCAGTCTGACCCAGCCACCTTCTTAAGATCGTCGGTCCATCTAGCTGGGGGGCGTCCCACACTACGCTTGCCGATACGCGGTCTCCACTCCAAGTTTGCTTACTTGAGCTTAATTCAACCGCATCTGAATCCTATTAACTATTTAAGCTTCATCGGATTCCTTCCATCGCCGTTGTATAAAGTTATGGTTAGCGTAAACTGTTAAATTTGTTATACAGTATGTTTTGCGTTCATTGATAGGGTTAAGTTTAATAATCCTCCTTTTTGAAGTGAAATAATATTTAGGCGCGTTGAGCGATTTTTGGTAGGGGAAAAACATAGGGGTTTGCGTCACCGATATGCCCTGCCGACATGATGTAGCACCAGAAAGTGAAGTTAAATTGACCACGAGAAAAGTTTAATTTGTGTATACTGTGCATTGTTTAAATTGTGTTTTAGATGATCATTATTTTATTTTAGTGAAAACGTCTCTAGGCGGGTTGAGCGATGAGTTTTCACATCTATCGGCAGTTCAAATGACTGCCTATGACTTTTTTTTTTTTGACTTAGCCATGAGCTCCTTAGTTGTTTGTAGGTATTTAGCCGCTAAGTAATAACAGCCACACGGGTCGATCCATCAGGTTAAGCTACGCTTGCCGGGGTTGGTCCGTGGATGGGTGAGCATATTTACATACTCAGACTCCTCTGTACCTCGGAAAGCACGTTTAGTCGTTGGTCTCGGCTGTCATTCGTGGATCTTTGACAGTTGTTACGGATCATCAGAAGCTCGAAAGTCTGACAACCAGTTTTACCAAGGGCTATCCTATTACCCAGATACAGGGTTGTGTAGGTCAGATAGGCAGACGTTCCATGTAAAATACTGTTATTCAGCTGCATCCGGTTAGACTGGAAGCTGACCCCAACATAGTTGGGAAGGCTAGGCAGGCAGAAATAAAGAGAAAGGCGCAGTCTTAAATACGCGTTACCCAACATCCAAAGCACGTGATTTTTGCAATCATACTCTGCTAAGGTTACAAATCAAAGCTAGGATAGACCCACGTCAGTCGTGTGTCTACCGCCAGATACAAGTGCCACACGACAGTATTACGTAGTTGAATAGGTGTGATCACTACGTGCGGCGACAACGTGACGTGATGACGTAGTCATGTTAAAGTAAAGTAAAAAAGTAAAAAAAAGTTTATTGATAATTTATAAGAACAAACCTTACACACAAATCCCAACAATCCTGTGATTTGTGTCTACTAATACAAACATAAATTAAATTACATAGAAATACCTGTGTTTCTGCGGTTGTTTGAGCTTAATTCACACCGATCTCCGTACTAGTGAAAACTGTATCACGGCAGATCGGTCTTCCTCGTTCACAAACACACACACTTCCACACAATTAAAACGATGATTTGCATTAGACTGCTAAATAAAACACTGAATGATGAATATCGCTATAAGAATACAGATACTAAGTGGGTATTTTTGAACATTCGATGATTGGATGACAATAATAACGAGGGTAACTAAAAAATATTAAAAGTATATGCAAAAATTACAGACAAAAAGAAGAAAACAAAAAGTTTGGATCGTATGAGACGGTTATGGACTTGATAAAAATAAAACGTGTGTCAATAATAACTAATTCAGCAAAATAATGAAAAAAGGAGATTATAAACATAAAGAAGAACTGATCTATTTGTGTGAAATGTAGGTTAGTGAATGCTTATGTAGATAGATGTGTTTGCATGGAATAAGAATGTGTTTGTATTTTTGTAAATCTATTTATGATATGGATGTTAATAGGTTAATAGGTTTTCTGTGTTAAAATAGTTCATTTCGATGAGATATTTATTTAAAGTTTTTTTTGCAAACAGAGAGAGTCGAATCGCGTAAACTGATGGACTTCGATAACTGGTTATATAAATGAGGCCCCAGGTGGTCAAAAAATTTATCTGAAAAGGCCGTCTTACGTTTAGGTATGGAGTACACCAGATCTTTTCTACGTCTTGTAGAGAAATAAGGTATCGGCAACTTGCAGTGCTGAACTAATATAGCATTGTTTATAAATATTTGTCTTACTGTGAGCAAACATAAATTGCGATGCGTTGGATATCTAAATTTCCTGAAGCTCATTACTTTTAATATTGCTCGCTGAGCTCTTTCGAGACTTAACATTGTGGTTTTTGATACACCTCCACAAACAGTGATAAAATATGATAATACTGATTGGCATAAAGAAAAATAAATAGTTCTAAGTAGTTTCAGGTCACAAACACTATGTTAGGTGGTGATTGTGTGACATGGAAGGTATATTGAAAGTACACACAAACATAATCCGCCTTATTGCAAAACAAGATTTATATTTTGACATGGCTTAAACCATTCAGCCAGTTTTTGTAATAAGAACGTAACAGTGATTGAAATACCGTTCTTTATACAAAACTGAAAACTTAGTTCGGTACTAAGTTGTCAGTTTTGTGTTTAGGAACTTTACCATAGTCGGATTAAAGTTCGAAATTCCATAATGGCTCCATGTTTTAAACCTGGGTCTGAAGATAAACCTTGTTTTGTAATAAGGGGGTGAGAGTTGGTTAGTGCGTTACAGAATACAGTGCAACGGATGTTTGAGAAACCTCTACTACTGATAATTATACTGAGGTTCCAGCACTTTTGCATTGAAAATACCTCTGTTACTGGGAATAATTAAACCTTTATAATGCATTTGTTCGTTTTCCTGTATAATGCATTTGTTAGAGTTCCCTCGTACCTCAAAAGGAAATAACGGGACCCTTAGGATCACTCGTTTGTCACAGCTGTTTTACTCCGAATCTACTGGAGCGAGTTGAAACTTGGTACACATTATTAATTTCTGTGCTCCAAACACGGACGTGTAACGCCATCTTGAACTTTGATTTTGACCCCATTATCGTTGACACCGCCCTCGAAAACCATGAATGTACCTACTTTACTCTGAACATTACATATTATTATCACGCCTGTATTCCCCGAAGTAAATCATTCTGTAGAGGTGTTATAAATTGTGATTTAAATAAATAAATAAATTCAGGGAATTCCAAGAATTTGTTACTAAGATAATATATATGGTTTATCTCAGCTTTTCCATTCATCTCTCATTTTTGATTACACATCACTGTCTATCATCCTGTTTGATTGATTGAAGATTAAATAGATGATGTTGATGATGAATGACTGTTTGAAGATTAAATAGATCAAAGATTTTCCTATTGTAAACCGTGTTATTCAGTACTGATTGATACCGTATAGGTAACTGCTGTTTATGTAATCTGATCTACATACATAATTAGTAAACATATACTGTAAATGTATTATTTAGCTTCATAATAGTTAGCTAATGGTTCTTTGAAAAATGTATACTCAATTTGAAATAAGATTAGAAATTGAAATAAACCCATTTTACAGTTTGTTCAACCGATTTTGACCTCTATTCCGTAGGCAAGCAAAAACGTGGTTTCAATACCAACTGTTTATTACATCTGCCATTTGGCATGCCGCCAACGCAATGGAATTCAAAATCGATTGAACGGACTGTAAAAAAGGCTTATTTAAATTTCTAATCTTATTTCAAATGGAGTATAGTGGATTAGCAATCCGTGTTGGAGTGTGTTCCGGTACCCAAGTTTTCATATTATAGTAGTTCAGGGTCTGAAGGTCTGAATGTGAGATTGAACGACATTGTGAACTAAACTTGAATGAGTTTCAGTCAGCATAATGTTCTACATGTAAAAGTTGAATGTACTTCTCTCCTGAGTTACTAACTTATGGCCACAAACTTTGCTCCGATAATGTTTATACCTAAGACTTCGAGTTGTAGTTAGGTATTATTTTGTCGTAGAACTTTGTTGAGAAATATAAATAAAATAAAATAATGTTTATTTCGGATAATATAACTTATACCTATGTTAGTAAACATATTTTCTATTAAATATGTCATCGAGTGTCGTTTCTGTGTTCATGATTAACTCAAAACATGTAAGGGAATAGATATTCTAGAAAATAATAATTATCAACCCTTCAAATCTAAATCTGCACCTTAATTCTGAAACACACTTTCGATCACAATCTGATGGTTTTGAAAGACATTCCTAAGCCATTGCTTCTTCGGTTTGAAAAATTCATACTCAATCAATCGTATGCTCAACAACGTTTCGTTGTTGTTTCGTTTCTTAAGTCCCCTCCCCACTCCACCGACTTCTACTCCTACTCCTTCACTGTGCACGCGGTGTGGTTGTGGAATTCGCTTCCACCTGATATTAGGGACTGCCAAACTGTTTCAGTATTTAAAAGAAGAGTGAAACAACACTATCTTTCCACTTTGTCATAGTTGCATTTAAGTATTTATTATTTTAAGTGAATTATAATTATTAATATTCTAGTGATATTTATTTTAGAAGTATGTATGTTTGTATGTATGTATGTACCTATGTATATTTGTATATTCTCATATTATTTGTTTAGTTTTATTAAGTGTATTGTTTTTGATTTTATGTATTCTATTTTCTCTTCTAGTCTTACACACGGTGTCTACATCTCTTTATACACTTTCCTATCGCAGTTATGCTGGAAGAGATTTCTTGAGAAATAAGCATCACTTTTGAACGTATTTTTCAGTTCCTTTCTGCTTGTCTGTTAATATATGTGTGTACATAAATATACACAATGACATGAATAATTACTTTGTAAAGTATTACCTATTTTCTTTTAATTATTGTGAATGTGAAGACTACGTGGGAAACACGGATACACATAAAGCTTATATACTTACGACGAATCGTTGAGCTCCTTAAATTCTGAGTTGCGCTGCACGATTACTGACAAACGCGTGCACTGCCTGGATAGGTCCACTCAATCGGTGTGGTTCTTTCCTCAAAAGTCCATTTCAGACACCAATTAACATGATCTGACCAAGATTATGTCTGGACTTTAGAAGAGAATGTGACCTCTTTTGGCCTTTCTTCTCAGAGTAGTCAGTTAAGAAACGCCAACGTCATCTAGTTAAAAAACATGATTGACAAGTAAAAGTGTTTGTACAAACCTACTTACAGAAATAATAGTACATTACTGCAGCGGCCAGCAAAAGAGCCATTGATGGACGAACGTTCGTCCATCAATGCCATTGTTGCGGCCAAGGCTTGTATAGAGTGCTTTTCTCAAATAATGCGCGGAAATTCAAACAAATTAAATTATTTATAAATTCCAGATTCAATGACGAACAACGATAATTTTTCACGCGTCGATGTGCCCTTTATTTTTTTGTTTCAATAACAGCTTTCTATTTGCAAGCCAGTTCGAAATTTAATAAAACCTTTTATGAGTTACCTCCTTGGTTGCCATGTTTCGGAGTAAAAGATCGTTACATTTTTAAATTTCAGGATAGATATGAGTATTTATTTAGCCGCTAAACCACGACACATATGGATTTTCATACAACTTTTGGTGGCCGCTGCTCGCATGTATTTGGCCAGTACAGCAATTTCGATTTATCTTAAAGAAGGTTGGCAAAATAATGCTCAAATTTCCAAACATGTTTGAGAAAAATCATTTAATATTTATCATTACCCTGCACATTCCAAATTTATAAGCGAAAAGCATATTTCTGTTAACATCTCCATATCGATACGTGCTTCATACAACAATATTATGTTTTATCTCAAATTGTCAAACAATAAGAAACATATTAATATCGACGAGGGTACTGACCCTCGTCATCCGCGTCCCTCGGCGATGAGCTGACAAATGTAGCGATAGTCTTGTCTTGGGATCAGTCACTAACATTACCATTCAATATTTGTATATAAATAAAACCATGAAAATGCGATTTTGAATAGAGGTTTTACTGAGAACTTACTTCTAATAGTTCTCTCTTTTTATTTCGTATCTAACTGGTAGAGGGTGGAGACCTGGTAACCTGAAACACAGGCCCTTAAAGCCTAGCTTATAGGCACCTGTCTCCCACAGTAAACTAAACCATTTCATGTACCATAAGTGTAATAACGTCTGTAATGTTTATTGTGGCGAGAAAAAATAAATAAAATACTTAAATAGTACATTATTGCCACGGTCATTAAAGCGCAGCTCCAGGGCAACACAGTGCGGTCAGCTTTGCATCCCTTTTTGGACAAGCTGGAATAAAGGCCGAGACCCACGGTCAAAGCCTTTAAAGCACCGGCAGCAAATGATGATCAAGCTTGAAGGCCAGGAGAGTAGCTAAGCTAAGCTCGAGGCCATCATAGCGTGGCCAGCAACATAGTCATTGCAGACTTGTATAGTGGTTTACTCAAACAACGCGAGTAATTTAAATAAAACCAGGTTTATTTTAAATATCACGAAAATTGATGGAAAACAATATGGAGAATTGTAAACATTTTCACCGCGCCGCACATATGTTACATCCCCGCACTTTTGTTGTTTTTTTTTTAAAATATGCAATAATGATTGTACTGCTTGTACCTACACAGCCAAATTCTGAATAAAATATTTTTGCATATAACTATTTTTGAAACAAACCTCGACAAAAATAATAGGAAATAATAACAATAAATCGATAATAATAATTTACCCATTTCTTCCCGTGGGTGTCGTAAAAGGCGACTAAGAGACTTATTAGAGAATGGGCAGCAGCGTTCTCTATGCTTTTTAACACTACACTGCTATCGCCAACCCGCCTGCCAAGCGTGGCGATTATGGCAATCCCCCCCTTTTGGGGGACGCCTATGTCCAGCAGTGGACGTCTTTCGGCTGAAATGATGATATTGATGAATAATTTTCAAAGGAAATTGCTGGTGGCTAAAACTAACCAGCAATGAAATTCCATACAACTTTGCTGGCGCCTATTCAAGTAGCACAGAAAGTTCGAGTTTGCTCAAAGAAGGTTGTCAAAATGTGGTAAGTATTTTTTATTCGCCGTTTAAAAAGGTTCAAGTTTTTTATTGTTCCATTATTCTGATTGATGGTAGTTAAGTTCTTTTACTCAAAAATGCATGTAATGTGGTCATTATTTTGACAACCTTATTTGAGCAAAGTCGACCTTGCCGTTCTGTTTCAAGGAGCGGCCGGCAAAGTTTTGCTGGTCGCTCTAACAGGCCGGCAAAACATTGCCGGCCGCTATTTTGACGTTTCAACGTTTTAAAAAATGAAATGCAAAAAGATTTTATTTAAAACACAGCTGTTTGTATTTATAGAGATAGGTACAAAAAGATTTTATTCCATATTTGGCTGTATAGTTCCAACTACTACTGTATTGTTAAAAAAAAAAAACAAAGAAGTAACAAAAGCGCGGTTCAGCGAAAATTATATTTTTATTTAGTGACTTTTTTGCTAAAAATGAGCTCTCAAAGCGAAAATTCTTCCGATTCAATGTGTTTAACACCGCCAGACATTAAAGATGAAGCTAAATTAGTGGTTGAAAATTTAATACCGCGAAACTCAAAGGAAAAATGTAAGCTTGCATATGAAAAATTTGTGCAGTGGAAAATCAGTAGGAAATCTAAATCTTTATCTGAAAATGTTTTTCTTGCGTATTTCAATGATCTTTCCAACAAAATGAAGCTTTCGTCTCTCTGGAATACCTATTCAATGTTAAAATGCATGGTTCTGATAAAGCACAATTTGAACATTAAAAATTACCACAATTTAACGAGTATGCTAAAACGACAGTCAGACGGATATAAATGTAAAAAATCAAAAGTGTTGACATCACAAAATGTAGAAAAGTTTATAAATGAAGCCCCCGACTCTGAGTACTTAGCGGTGAAAGTAAGTATTTATATCTAAAAACCCATATTTGTACTGTACACGTTCTCATAATTAATAATCGTACTTGTTATTGTTATAGGTGGTTCTTATATTTGGCATTTACGGTGCATGTCGATGCATCAAAATTACCAATATCACCGTTAATGACATTAAAAACTCACATCAACGTAATGATAATTACGTTCCGAGATACAAAAACGAAGATTGATCGTACTTTCGTTGTTCGTGACGCCTCATTTGCAGTGGTGCAAAAATATTACGCACTACGTCCAGTTGACGTAAAAACGGACCGATTTTTTTTAAATTATAAAAACTGCAAATGCAGCAAACAAGTGATAGGGTGGCATAAAATTGCTCAAATGCCCACAATAATTGCTACATACTTAGAACTGCCCCATCCGGAACAATTGTTCATTGTTTCCGGCGTTCATCGGCCACTATTCTTGCCGATACTGGGGCCAATCTTATTACACTAAAACGGCATGGAGGATGGAAACCCGATCGAGTTGCTGAGAGCTATATAGAAGAATCGGTGGAGAATAAAAACAGAATTACACAAAAAATTGGTCAAAGTATAAACTTAAAACGAACAACGTCTTACGAGTTCCAGGAAGCTTCAACATCTGCTCAAGAACATGAAGAAAAGAATGATGAAATAATGAATGATGAATAAATAATAAATGAAGAAATAATACAGCAGTCAAACACCGCATTAAAATTATCGCAAACTATTAGTAATATCAAACCCGGAAAGTCGGTGTTGAATTTTAGTAACTGTACTTTTCATAATTGTCATTTTAATTAAATTTCTAGTTAATTAATATATATTTTATTGAAATTACTTGCTGGTTTTATTTAGATTAGGCATTTTTGAGTAAAGCACTATACAAGCCTTGGCCCACTATGACTGCTTGGCTGGTCACGCTATGATTGCCTCGAGCTAGCCTAGCTATGCTCTAGGCCTTCCAGCTTGGCCATCATTGCAGCCCTTGCTGTCCTCGCTGTAAAGGCCTCGACCTACGGCCTCGGCCTTTATCTCAGCTCGTCCATCAAGTGCTGCACGCTGACCGCGCTGTTTCGGCCTGGAGCTGCGCTACGCTGCGCTGTCGACCATCATCAGCGCGACCAGCAAAGTAGTCATTATAGACCGCGGCAGTAATGTACTATAGTTGACTTCATACACACGGCACTTACCTGTTTTTTCTGAGGGACAAAGGTTTACCATATTCTCAGGCTTTTCCACACCTTTTCAGAGATCGAATGTAGAAATTTTGTGTTTGATATAGGTTTTTACCTGCTTAAGGGTCACGAAACTTTAATACTCTACCCCAAATATTTTTCGTACAAAGGGTGGATTGAAATGTAATTGCCAAGAGCACCTTCCCTAAGGACATGCAGTACCCACAAAATGTGTAGAGGAATTGAAGTAATAAGTTTATCTGCATACCATACAAGTTTAGCCCTTAAATAAAAAGCAAATCTAGATTTATTTTTTAACTGATTTCAAAAAAGGTATAGGTTCTCATTTCGTTGGAATCTTCTTTTTTATGTAGATATGTTCCCCGATTACTCGAAGGCCACCAGACCGATTCAGAAAATTCGTGTTTTATTTGAAAGGGTGGTTCTGGTGGTGTCTTCCTAGGTGGTCCCATATAAATATTAACTTTGCTTGGGTAGTTTTTGAGTTAGTTCAACTTTGTAGTGTTGTTTTTTTTTAATTTTTACTCTCTCAGGTCTGCTGGAAGAAATTTCTCAAGAAATAAGCAGTACCGTTGTAATCAACTTTTATATGTCGCATCTCTTTGTATTTTTCTGTTTGTTGTTCATCCTTACATATATAAAACAAAGTCCCCCGCCGCGTCTGTTTGTCTGAACGCGATAAACTCAAAAACTACAAAACGGATTTTCTTACAGTTTTCACGAATGGACGGAGTGATTCATGAAAAAGGTTTAGGTGTATAATTCATTACAGTTTTGTGTAAATTGGCTGAAATATGACGATGATTGTTGAATATGTTGGAAAAAATCATGCCAACTGGGAGCTTTACTGATGCGCGCGTTATGGTAGTACGTTTCCGTAGGATAATTTCCGACCTCCGCGAGGGCAAAACCTCGAGCAAAAGCTAGTAAATAATAAAAGAACAGAATCTATCTGGTAGAATTTTCGTGATGCTTTTTTTTTTTTGGGTGGGAAATTATCAAATAACTTCTCCCTCTCTGGACGGAGCGGGAGGGCGTGTCAGACTTTTACTGACTAAAACCCACCCGTGTTCCTTCCGTTGCCTGTGTGCCAGAGCGACGATATCCCTTTCGGACAAACTCGCAAACCTGTCAGGCATTGGCCCTAACGGACCCCGTCAATTGGTGCTGACATCTCTTTGAGGCGCGTGTGGAACACAACGCGCCGTCGACCCGGGCCTGGTCCTTATCGGACGGCGAGGTATCCATCGCTCGCTCACCGTCCACAGGCCCGCGCCTACGGTGGCCGGAAATCGGCTTGCAACTCCCGATGCCCGGGGCGTCTCCTGCGGCGACTAGGGGCGCGAGGGCGCGAACCTTGCCTCTCCCTCACGCGTTCCGCCTCCTCCTTCGCGAGCATTACTGCTTCGCAGAAGGAGGTGACGGCCTCCCATGCACTCTCGCTCCGAACCATGGCCTGAACCAGGGCCGGACGCGAGAGATCGCCGCCGCCAATCGCCTCCGTGAGGACCCGGCGTGCTGCCAAGCCGGGCAGACCTCCACCTTATGCTCCACCGTGTCCTCCGGGCGATCCACACAGTGGTGACCCACCCGGGCGTTTCCTACCGCTTTATCCTAAACAGGAACCTCCCGAAACATCCGTGTCCAGTGAGGACCTGCGTCAGGCGGAAGGTGAGGACGCCGTGGCGCCTCTCTAGCCACTCCTCAAAGAGGGGACTTATTGCCACAATTGTGGCGTGCCCAGCGCTGGGTTGCGACAATGGCACTCTCCATGCCGCCATGAGATCCCAGCCGGAACTCAGTCCGCTGTGCCGTGATTGCTCGCGGCAGCGGAGTTTTGCCTCGGCGTTTCGCCTCCTCGCGCCACTCCCAGATGTGCGCGAGGACTTTTGCCTCTAGATCCCATGGCCGTAGTCCGGCAAGGAGGCTCGCCGCCTCGCGGGAGACCGTGCGGTAACCCCGTACCAGCCTGATGGCCATGACGCGTTCAACCGCTGGGCTGGTCGCAGCCTCAGAGAACGCGCCCACACCGGTGCCCCATAAAGGGCCATAGACCGCACGATCCCCGCGTAGAGCCTCCGGCAGGAGGCGTTTGGACCCCCCAGATTGAGCACGAGCCGCTTCAAGGCAGCCCCGGCCCGCTCCAGTCTGGGAGCCAAACGTCGGAAGTGTTCCACGAAGTTCCACCGGCTGTCGAGGACGAGTCCCAGGTACTTCATCGTCGACTCGACGCCGATGTGAACCCCTCCCGTCGTTATCTGGGAACCCGACAGTGGTACGTTCCGAGGAACATAAAAACACATGGCCTCGGATTTGTGCAATGCCACCTCGAGTCCCAATAGCCGTATCCTTTCGACGATTGTCGCGACCCCACGTGTCGCCAGTTCGGCCGCCGCTTCATGCGACCTCCCCTGCGCCAGGACCAGCGTGTCGTCAGCGTAACATACCACGCTGATGCCGCTAGGTAGGTCGGCGCGCAGCACCCAGTCGTAACCGATGTCCCACAGATGCGGCCCCAGGACCGATCCCTGTGGGACACCGCACGACATCTCTCGCCGGTTCCACTCTCCGTGGTGACCGGCGTTGATGACGGCCCTGTCCGTCCCCACCCCGGGTAACAGCATCCCCCGTCGTGAGAGCTCGAACGCGCATGATGGCATCCACCGTAGAGCGCCCCTTGCGGAAACCAAACTGGGTCTCCGCCAAATCCGGTCCAACTCGCAACAGCCGCCTGACAAGGTGGTCTGCAATTACTCTTTCAAAGAGCTTGCCCACCTCGTCGAGCAGCACGATGGGCCGGTAAGCGGACGGAGAGTCCGCCGGGTGCCCTGGCTTCTTTATGAGGACCAGTTTACCCTTCTTCCAACGAAGTGGGAACTGGCCCCTCTCCAAGCATGCGCTTAGGAGCCCCCTTAGTCGAGGCCCGAGAGCCTCCAAGGCCAGAACCCAGGCTTTTCCAAGTAAGCCGTCGGGTCCTGGGTCGGTATTTTTGGCATTTAGCCTACGTACCGCCACTCTCAAATCTACCTCGGTCACTTCCGGAGTATCGTCGTCGTCGTTGGTGTGGTCCGCATCGGGCACCGCAGGAGGCGGAGCCATGGGCGGGGGAGTATGTTCCCCTAGCGAAGGGAACAGAGCGGTCACCACATCCTCCACGAGCTGGGGCCGGAGATTGCGTCAGCGGGGAGCCCATGGGCGGAGCTTATCTCGCACTCCTTTGTAGGGGCGTCCCCACGGGTCTCTGTTTAGAGTCTCCAGCGACTCCTCGCGGGCCAGTCCTCTGGCCCGCTGTATTCCCCCTCGGGGGGCGGTAGAATTTGCGTGATGCTGGAATATACATTCAGACAAACAGACAAAAACTCTAAAAACGATATTTTCGGCATTAGAATCGATCCCAGACCTCGTAGCACTTTACTTTTATTTTTATAATGTAGGTATAGATGAATGCTTTATTTATTTTTCCATGAAAGAATTGAATATTTGCGCCTTGTTTCGGTGATAGAGTGTTGACGTGTCTGGTAGACGTGTTGTTAAAATAAAAAAAAATGGGGTACGGATATCCCCCATAACAACACGTCTACTAGACGAAAAAACAAGCTGTCCTGCCTTTTTTTTTTTGGGTGGGAAATTATCAAATAACTTCTCCCGCTCTGGGCGGAGCGGAAGGGAGTGTCAGACTTTTACTGACTAAAACCCACCCGTGTTCCTTCAGATGCCTGTGTGCCAGGGCCACGATATCCCTTTCAGACAGGCTCGTAACCCTGGCAGAAGCTGTCCTGCCTGACAGCTTGTTTTTTTTTTTTGGGTACATAATTATGTTCTTGACGTAATAATCATCGCATTAATTGATATTACATTCCTGCAATTCTAATTGCAACTGTTTATTAGTGGTTTTTGTAGACATGATGTTTATTCAGATTTGTTACAGTTGTACGAGTAATGGTAATCATGTAATTTGGTTTTAATAGGATTTTTATTATTTTATTCATCTTATAAGATTATATATAATTCTATTTTGTGAATGTGAGCACATTGTAGGCCTTGTAGAATTGTTGACCTCCTTCTATTGTGTTAAGTACCTGATAATTGTTGACGGGCCTACACTGTCCTCCCATACCTATTAAAAGTGTAATTAGGAAATATTGTAAAAGCCAATTATTTGTAAAAGAGCAACCGTGGAGTTTCTGACGTTTTATAAGTGCCCATGTAGGTTTATGTGAAGTAAAATATTTTGATTTTGCTCTGAAATTTTAATGTTAAACGACTCTAATGGATAAACATTTTTTCTTAGCAGAAATGTTAATAACGCGCGCGTGCGCGTTAATATTGTTTGTTTGTTTGTTTTTGTTGTTGTTGTTGCTTGTTGTTGCTTGTTGTTGTTAATATAAGATTTTACCTGTTTCAAACACTTAGCTAATGTTTATTATAAAACACTTCAAAATTGTGAATTGTGATACTTTCGAAAAACAATCCATGTTTGGCTGGAACATCAAATTTTCAGTTTTCCACACACCAATGAAGTTTTTATCGAATATAAAAATCCCGATCCCATTCAGCGCACATACAATATTTCAGTAAAATCGTCGACGAGTGTGGCTGTAAAATATTATGTACACACAAATCGTCCATTTCGTTCTCTAACGCTCGGCACAGCTAAATGGAACGATAATAAACACTGATTTATACTGCTAGCTAAAAAAATGGACTTTGAATGTGTAAAATTACCTATATCTTGCTGGTTTGTTTTCAAACGTATCTAATGAAATTCGATAAACTATAAAAAACAGTGTTGGAATCGGACAATATAAAAAAATATTGTACCTACGTTTAGTTCAAAAAGATAGTGTTTAAAAAAAAAATCGTACATCTTGGAGAAAAGGAGTCAAAAACGATACTCTCTTCTAGTATAACACTTTAAAGGAAAAATAAATCAAGGAACCAAGATTAGACGCAATTTAATCATCAACTAATCAACTTTAAATTATCACATAATGATCAATTTGGATCATTCTAAGTTAAATCTATGAAACATTTATTTCGATTTCTGCAATTTGTTCAATGCACTGCATTCCGTCATTATTTTTGTAATGTGCTCTTTATAACATTTCTTCCGTGTGTTCGTAATCGGTGCAATTACCATTTGTGCTAAGTATTATTGCATCGCATGATAGTAATACAACTTGTCAACATAGAAATTATCGTATTTTTACGTACGATCATTGAATAAGGATAGTATATCGTACTTTATGATGAATAATCGTACAAAGACGATAATTATCGTACAAAATCCAACACTAAAGAACATAGATTTTTATAATGCTTCATCTAGCTTTGATTTTCATGGTCGAGAAAACAACACAACATAAAGAACAGTGTAGTTCTATTTGTGTCGCATCTTACAAAAACAAACGGTTTTACGACGATTGTGAATGGCCTAACTAACGGTCGCGCGTCGGCTCCTTGCTCAGGGAAGTAAAGGTCGCGGCCGCTCGACCCCTGTCACACGCTACAATAGAAAAAAACTGACAATAACTAAGTAATAAAAAGTCATCTCCTTTGGAACCGAGAATCTGGAGGAAAAATCGTTCGTTTATTTTAGGGTCAACTTAATTTGTAAGAAGTTTGAGACAAAATAAAGAAATTGCTCCAGGGAAAGTACGAGTACAAATAAGGGAATTTGTCTATATTTTGTGTCTCGTCTCATCTCGTGGAATATGATTCTTCTAAAAGAAATATTAACGTAAGGAAATGTTTAATATGAGCACATATTGTATTGATGTTTGTAAATGTTTCGTATATTTCATTTCATTCGCCTAGTCTTTTCCCGTCTAACCGGATGAAGCTGAATACCAGTATTTTACATGGAGCGACTGCCTATCCGACCTCCACAACCCAGTTACCTCTTGGGTAATACTGTTCCGTATATTTATTACGAATAAAACATTATAACACTCCAACCTTATTCTTTTGCATTAATGAAAGTACCCTAGAATCCTGCAAAAGCCAACGGTAAATAAAATATTTAGCTGGTGCCTGACTAAACAAAAGCGGTAGATCAAGAGGATGTAAACGGAAGCCGATATTCAAAGCTGTGAACTAACAGAACAAAAAGCAGCTAAACCTGGACAATTGTGTTCCGCGTCGGTGTTGTGCTCGACTCTATTGTCAACAAGCTCAGTGTTTGCAAACACTTTTCTCTCGGCACAGCAAAGAGATTTTATGCTTTATTTGGGATTAGGATTGTATAGAATCAAGTTTTTCTAACTGAACAGACAGCTGTGTTGCTGGGGAGTTTGTAGCACTAGGAAGTGGTAAAGGTAGTTCGTTTTTGGGAAAGAAAGAAAGAAAAATATTTATTATGGGAGATTGTCTTATGTAATTTTGACGTTCAAAAAGTGCTGATTTTCCGCCTAGATTGAATAAATGACTATTGATTTGCAATGTGTCTGCCACAAAAATGCCACCCGACCTACCCGTTGACGGAAGGCGGGTGCCTCGGCGTCCTTAGGTATGCTCACGACTGCCGAGGCAGCCCGAAGCCACCCGAAGCAGCTCTCAGGCGCCCGAACCCGCCCGAACCCGCCGTAAGGCATCCGAGCTGCACTGATGCCCACCGATTAGGGCGCCGCGCCTATTTGCTTTATGATTTCATATATTGCTATATAGCAAGAATCAGAAAGGTGTGGTCATCATTGGTATTTATTTGGTATTTTTTTGGTATTACGATATCGGTCCTATGGATATAAAGTTGTTCAGTTTGATGGTCTGTACCACACCTTTAACTTTGATCACAAATTTCTTATACACGCTGTATAAGAGCGCAGTCATTTTGTGTACCTTTGTTTATCGTGTGGTAATCCTCATAGATGTGACTCTGGGGTGGGTGGAGAGGTCTGTCAGACTCTTACTGATTAAAACCTCACGTTGTTCTGTTGCTACCTTTAGCCGGGGTGCTGCAGTGCTTGTGCATTACGTCACACGCACTCCTGGTTAGGGGTCACCCTCAGCGGCCTCATGCGGCCGCAATTCCTCTATAGAGAGGCGCGTGCGGAACACAGCGCGCCGTCGTTTCGGGCCTTTCACTGTTCAGGCAACTAACACTCCAAGGCTGTTGCCTACTGGCCTCATCCTAAGGCCTCATCACTTGTGTTTGTGTACACCGATATTATTGTATTACAATGGTAATCATGTTTTCAGCTATTGCAGGAAATTGGTCGGCAGCTGTAGGCTGGGACAAGTTTTCCTTGTGATTCCTTATAGCTGAAATGAACCTATTCTGTTTTTGTCACCAAAAGAAACCAAGAAATAAACAATTGAAAGATTATGCAGTGTAAATTAGTTAGTAATGTATGAATACAAGCACAACTTATAAAGTCAATCAAAACTTGTCTTGTTTTGTGGAATTGACGTCATCTGTGGAACTAATATGTAACTATTTGCAGTACCTATGAACCTGCATAACTAACAATGTAAAATCTTTTTTCAGCAGCTATATTTCTTTCAAAAGAAAGTGTCCGTACTACACTAGCCAGGACTGGCTCTATGCTACAAAGCCGATCACACAAGCGAGCCATCAAATTGGTCGCGAGTGCCAATCCCACCATTATCGCTGTCGGTCGTATGGGTCTCGTTGTGTAGCCGCATTGTGCAACAGGATCTGATTATCTACAAACCGGGATTATGAAGAGCCATTCGATAGTTTGGTTCGACGCTACTTTTAGCTAATTTATGAAACGTACCTAAGGATTTTTTTATGAATAGTGTGTTCTGGGTGTTAGATACATCGTCACCTCAATCAATCTGAATCAAAATTCATTTATTTACGTTACACTTTCGTGTTTGAGTCACAGAAATTCATATGTGTACCAAATTTCAACTTAATCGCTCCAGTAGATTTAGAGCAAATCGGCTGTGACAGACGGACAGACAGACAGACACATGAGTGATCCTATAATGGTTCCGTTTTTTTCGTTTGGAGGTCATCATCTGCCTAGCCTTTCCCCAACTATGTTGGGATCGGCTTCCAGTCTAACTGGATGCAGGTAAATACCAGCCTTTTATATGGAGTATATCCAAGGGATATCGTGTTACTGGGTAACACGATATCCCTTGGTAAGACTGGTTGTCAGACTTTTGGGCTTCTGACGACCCGTAACAACTGTCAAAGATCTCCAAATGACGGCCGGGACCAACGGCTTAACGTGCTTACTGAGTCACGGAGGAATCTTGGTATGAAAAGATGGTCACCCATCCACGGATCAACAGCGGCAAGTGTAGCTTAACCTGATTGATCGACCCGTGGGGCAGGTATTACTTAGCCACAAGCTCCTCCACTTCTCCAAAGTACGGAACACTAATAAAAATCTTAAAAAATATAATATGTAAAAATATAACCGGATTTGTTACGCACAGAGGCGGAATTTCCTTAAGCTAAGCTAAAGTAAATCCAGCTCGTAAGTACTTATATAAAGATGGAAACGAATCGTAACACTCTCGTTGCTCGTATCACGTTGTTACAGTAAATATGACTGAGAAATTATATTTATTACGTGAATGAAAGTAAATGTTTTACCCTCTTTATAATATGTAGTTTTCCTTTGGAAATACTATTCTCATGATATAGAGCATAACTTCATTCGTGCTCAACGTCTCCCTCTCCCTTGACAAAAAAATCGTCACGACCAAATATTTGTTGTCCAAATTAGTGGTAGGATCAGTGGTGGCCCAGTCAGTGGTAACGGCCTCGTTTTACGAGTAGTAGGTCGAAGGTTTGAACTCAGACAGGCGCTTTACTTTATGTAAACTATTTCATCACCACTGCTCTCAAAACGGTGAAGGAAAACATAGTGAGGAAACCAGCATGTCCTAGAACTAAAAATTCAGAGACGTGTGACATTCACCAACCCGCACTGGGCCCGCGTGGTGGATAACGGCCCCTCTCACAGAGAGGAGGCCTGTGTCCCAACAGTGGGATCATTAGGTATTGGCTGATTATGTATGTGTTCAAATAAGCATAATACAAAGTTAATCTATTAGATTTTTTAGTGGATGCGTGTATAATGTGTACCTACAGATAGAATTAAAACGTTGAAGTTCTTTTTAGTATTTATTTACTCACGATACTTACCTAATACAATGAGGAGCAGATAGCCGCACTGGTCGATCGAACAGGTTGAGGTACGCTTGCCGCGGTTGGTCCGTGGATGGGTGACCATTTTTACATACCAATACCCTTCCGTGCTTCGAAAAGCACGTTAAACCCGTTGGTCCCGGCTGCCATTCGTGGATCTTTGATAGTTGTAACGGGACGTCAGAAGCCCGAAAGACTGACAACCAGGCTTACCAAGGGGTATCGTATTACCCAAAGACTGGGGGCCTAAAATGGACACTTTGGCAGAATCATAATATGATAATATTATGAATCATATTAAAATTCGTAAAATGGTCACAAACTCACAATTCATAATAATTATGATCTACGTACAATTCATATCCCGCAATTCATCTGTTTGACAGTTTTGTATGGAAATTCGTAAAATGGTCCAAAAATTATGAATTGCTATAACGAAGTCTAATGTCGAATAACAGCTGTCAAACAGATGGATTGCGGGTTAAGAATTGTACGCAGATCATATTATGAATTGTCAGTTTGTGACCATTTTAGGAATTTTAATACGATTTATAATAATATCATTAGTATGATTCTGCCATAGCGTCCATTTTGGCCCCCCAGTGTTGTGGAGGTTAGATAGGCTCCATGTAAAATAATGGTATTCAGCTGCATCCGTCAGGCAGAATATGATGATGATACCGTTTATAGGTTCCAAATGGAAGTAGTTTATAAAGATCGAAAGTCGCGCGTCTTATTGGGGGCTACGGGACAACAGAAGTTTGCCGCTCATGCTCAAATCGAATAAAAAAAGTGTGCGTCAGCGTGTCTCTACAATATCATAAAAATAAATACAGTTTTCATTGAAATAATTTAATGTAATCAATCTATCAATAAATACGAGCTGTTTGAATAACGAGTGATAGATTACTATCAATCACACAAACTGATTCACAAAGCCACTACAAATTCAATCCAATCAATCCATTTTATAACATGATTACATGAGTGACGTTCAAAATCGATTCACTATATTGAATATCGTGACGGCCCAGTGGTTAAACCTATATCCCGGTTGCCATCCAGCATGCCTGCGAGTCCTGCGACAATCCCGGGGCATTCCCTCGGTCAATATTTGATTTGGCTTCAACCCGAGCGGGTCACGCATCGATGTTTTTCAATAGTATTACATACGGCTCGGTGAGCTCCCTGCCTATTTCCGCTGCAGTTGATACGGTGCGGATTTCTGCTTCGTTTAGACTAGAAATGAATGAATATTTGTTGTACAGAGTAAAGCTGTTAGTACTTGTAGTTTCGGTGTTGAGCTCGTTATTAATTAAAAAGTTTTGCAGCTACATTGTAATTTAAGTGCAGTATGAAATTAAATGCCAACTGTAGGTACGCTATTGTTATTAAATTATATAAAAGTTGATATTCTATTACATTATTCATTAAATTAGTTTCTAAAATGCAAACAGAAATCAAATTAACAAACCTTTTAATAAACACAATTATTTGTATTAGGTACGTAGCAAAACTAATAAGATTTATATTTGAAATCCAGTCCACTTATTCAAGTTGGTTCTTTTGAACTTTCATGACGACTGACTTTGGTGTTGAACATCTGAACCATCCTTTTAAACACACACACAATTTCACGAAAATCGGTCCAGCTGTTTGGGTGGAGTTCAGTGACGTACACACGTAAAGAAGAATTATATGTATAAAGATGATATGTGAGGTATGAAAATAAAAATAAAAACTTATTACTAAAATTACCAAGTACCAAGCGACAAAAATAATGTTTCAAATTAATTAGATAACCAGTGGAAAATTCATTAATACAATTTACAGAACTGTTACAGATTTTAATTAAAATTATTAACGATGTGCTTGTATACCCTGCCCGAAATAATGTGAACGAAATAATCTGTAATTAGAGTAATAGCAATAACACAGCTAACTAAAGATTTAAACATCACAAACTCCAATTAAAATAATGATCTAATTATTGTAACGTGAATACATTGCAGTCATCAGAATTAAAATAAATACAAGCTTGTATTTAGTCTGCGGTTTCATGAATGCAGAGCGAAGTGACTGGTGTCATGCCAAACAACAAATCGTCATTATATACTATGAAACAATTTCTAGTATTAAATGCTATTATAACATCAATGCATATCTAAATGACAAATTTTAAATTACATCACACTAATATTACAAAGGCGAAAGTTTGTGAGTGTGTGTGTATGTTTGTTACTTCTTCACGCTCGAACAACCGGACCAATTTTGATAAAATTTTGTATGTAGGTAGCAGACATCCTAGATTAAAGACATATATTACTTTTTATCCCGATATTCCCACGGGGTCGAGACTTACGTGGGTGCAACCACGGGGCGCAGGTAGTATATTATAAAATAATGAGGTACTTTAATAGTATACCAACTGATTAGTCAAATTAAAGTCCTCTTCTTCTCTCTTACTATGCTGTACCCGACAGCGCGCCGAGCACGAACGTGCCCAAAACGTTGTGACAAGACATGATAAATTATGTCATGTCAATTTGTACTAGCAGTTTATGACAAAACAGTTTTATCGCTCAAACTGTGATAAAATGTGTGACTCAAGTCATGTCACAGTAGGCCGTGCTCACCCCGCAGGGTCCATAATGACCATGTCTATTTAAAACCTACCACCTAAGAAGTTACATTGTGGAATTGGGTATTGAAATGTCGGCAAAATGGTAGTAAATAAAATCAACACACATAAATGTTTTAAAGGAAAATACTTATTCATCATAAAGCTGTTATGGGCGTCTTAAAACCTACGTACTTAGTTATTTGGATGTCTCACTGAGTGAATATAATACATTTGATTTATTATGCATCTTTATGCACGAGATTTAGATTTTTAATTACAGTGGCGACACTAGACTTAGGTGAAGACTCAACTACCATAGGTAAACAAAAGTTCTAAAATAAATCAATCACAAAGTAACCATAAAGTAATTTAAGTTTAGACTGTGATTTCATTATTTTAGCTAAAATATTTTACACTTAGCCTATTAATTTAGCCATTATTTTAATTAGTTTGATCCCATGGACCGCAGGCGTCAGTTCATGTTATGTTAAAAATAATGTACTCTTATGAGTCCTTACCTCCTTAAGAAATAAAGACTTCGTGATTCGTTTATAATAAATACGTCAGTTGTATTTTATTTTTATAATATATATAACTGATGGTGATTTGTGAACTTTTTTCCACAAATCCCCATTATGAGCTCTATGAGACGTCAATGGGGATTTGTGGAAGAAAAGTTTACAAATCCCCTTTGATGGGGAATTTCAATGGGGATTAGTGGAATTACCCACAGTAGCCCCCGCCAATGCATTGCACGGTTTTTACAACTTGAAAAAAATCGAGATTTATTTATTATATTCAAGTTAAATATCAATGTATTACACATATACCTACACAAAAACCTTCTGGAATAAATTCTCTAAATTATGGTGAAAACCGAATCAAAATCCGTTGCGTAGTTTAGTAGTACAACTTGGTCACAGACAGACTCGCAAAGCAGCTTAAAATATGTACAGATATTATTATGTCTGTACACCTTATATTAAGTCCTCCAGACCGCATTTCGGCAATGACGGCCAATCTCAGCGTACACTAGCCATCGACGTGGGAGATATTAAAGTGCAAAAGTATGTGAGCAGATACAGGTGGGCTCTCTTCTCTCACTCTCATAGTCCGATAGGACGGCAATCTGACACGACCGGAGATAGATCAGGCGCAGGACTAACGGCTAGGCACGGGGGTATCACACCGCCAACTTCAAAACTCTGTGCTGTTACTAAGGCCCGTATTAATAAACGTTCCCCAACGACGTACTCAAGTGCGTTATTATTTGATACGCCGTTATTACGATATCAGCATCTCAAGATCATTACTAATTAATAAACACATGAAAACAGTATCTCAGTTACCAAGATCAGCTCTTCAAGGAGCTTTACTTCATGAACGATTACATCACATTGACCGAAGTTTAGAATGACATTCATCACATTTCGTTCTTGACAAGTTGCTGTATCACGTTATAAATATTTCTAGGGAAATTGGAATACCTCTGTTACTGTATTTCACCAAAGAGTATTTTTATTAATGTGACTCTTGAACAAATCTGGATCATTTTTAGGGTTCCGAAGTCAACAAGGAACCTTATAGTTTCGCTATGTCCGTCTGTCTGTCTTTCCATATGACTCTTATTAATCACGCCGACAAAGTGGTAAAATAAAAGCTCAAAAAAAAATTTTTTTTGGGGTAGGTACCTCCCTTGCACGTTAAGTGGGGATGATTTTTTTTACTCGTTTATCCCAAGGTGTGTTATCGTTGGCCAGGTCTTTCAAAACTATTGCGGATCTGTGAAAACTTAAATTATTTTAAAACTTATTAACTTATAATAAAAATAAAAGGAAAGCTATCACAGCTAGGTAGGCTCTACAAGTTAACTAGTAATAGTCGTCCAACTTACGTTTGCAGTTGGAAAATTGACCGTGACGTATATCGATTTATAGGAGAACATGTTTTTCAACTACAATGTTAAGTTTGTTTTTGGGATAAATTCATCCCAACTATGGAACCCTTCATTGTGCGTGGTCCGACACGCACTTGGATGGTTTTTTTTAAATGTTCATTTAGTAACTCAAAAGGATTCGAGGCATCCCATATATAGATTTTTGGCAAAAATATCGTCATAGTACTTATTCTAATTCATCGTAATAATTATTTTCACCCAAAATATTTTCAAACTCCATGTTTCGCGCTACTAATCACGACCTCAAGTCACGGATTGCCTACACTCAGATTTAAGGACCTCGAGTACACAAACCTATTGTATACTTAAGTGTCGATTTTCGTTTATTAATCAGCCCATCACTCGGCTGATAACGTAAACCCAAGCCGTAACTTGAGTACATCAATTATTATGTTTATTAATACGATCATGACCTCAAGACTGTTATCAAGTGCGAGCTCTTGGGCTGAGTAACGTTTATTAATACGGGCCTAAGAAACTAATGAAAAAACCCAATAACACTGTCCGACTTAGGAAACGAACCCAGGACCCCATGCTCGGGCTTGCGGACAGTGAGCGATGGGTAGCTCGCCGTCCGATAAGGACGGCCCGGGTCGACGGCGCGTTGTGTTCCACGCGCCCCTCAAAGAGGTGTCAGCACCAACTGACGGGGTCCGATAGGGCCAATGCCTGCCAGGGTTGCGAGTTTGTCCGAAAGGGATATCATGGCCCTGGCACACAGGCAACGGAAGGAACTCGGGTGGGTTTTAGTCAGTAAAAGTCTGACACACCCTCTCGCTCCGCCCAGACCGGGAAAAGTTATTTAATAATTTCCAACCCAAACATAAAAACATAGGACCCCATGCTCAGCAGTCGCGCTTGTAATCACGAGACCAACGGGGTAGTCAGTACAGATACACCTAAATGCCAAACAATCTTGCTTGAGAAATAAATTAATGCTTTCTTTCTCTTCAAATAAGTATTCACGTTACACTAGCACCATCAGGGCAATATATTCCGATTTCCCAAGTCCAGCAAACTTAAGAAAATTTTAGGAATATAAGGTTTTAGGGTCGTATAAATGACGAAAAATGGAGTGTCCGTATGGTGCCGGACGTAAAGAATAGCACCATCCTTTTTCTTCCCGTGGGTGTCGTAAAAGGCGACTAAGGATAGAGGATGGGCAGCAGCGTTCTCTATGCATTTTAACACCATACTGCGATCGCCAACCCGCCTGCCAAGCGTGGCGATTATGGCAAACCCTCCCCTGGGGGAGGCCTATGTCCAGCAGTGGACGTCTTTCGGCTGGAATGATGATGATGAAATGAAGAAAGGTGACTTAAAGTGAAGTGATGTATGAAGTTTAACCACAAGACAAAAATAAGATGTATTTGTTCTGGATTAGTGGAAGCGAACCATCTCGGTGGTTTGGTGTCCGCAAGGTCGAGACACCATTATTTGCTCAGGAACTTTTTCTTGAAAGTATCTCAGTTTTATGATAAAAAATAAATGATGTTTCGAAGTTATTTTAGGTAATAATGATTATGATTAAAAGGCCTGAATTCAAAGAAAAATGAAATCATTGAAAGGAAAGTAAGCATACAATAATTATCTCATACCAAAATAAGGAAAAAATAAACTCGAGTTCAAGCATCATGTTCGCATCCAGCTTATACTCGTAACAAGTCAACAACATTATTTTCTCATTCCACGGCACAGTCGACGACAACCTCGTTACGTTGAATAATTACAGTAATGTGGCTCATTATTAACCTCCTTCCCACAGTGAGCCGCTCAAGGCAGGAACGAGCACAATTTCAATTTTCCCCGTCATAATAAGAATCTACGGGTATTTGTCTCACGTACCTGTACTTCCTCTTCGCATGAAGTTTTTAAGAATATAAATGTAAATTTCCATTTTCTTACACTAAAGTTATATTGGCTATAAAATTGTGTAATCTTTAACTCCACAGACAATGTTGCAGCCAATATATAACTCACTGTAAGAAAATAAAATTTCACATTTAGAGAAAATGCAAATACAAACGCGTTTAGAGTCAGTAAATAAAATATTATATGGCCGCTATAATCACTTGGTCTCTTATGGTAAACTAGTGCTATGAAATTAAGAGGTATTCGGCGATCTGCGCTGTATCATTTAATTAGTAGGTACTTACAATATTATACCCCAACAGACTTGCTTATATGAAATGCTTAATGTTCTGTAAAAATGACTTTTAGATATAATTTACGCGCTTTAAGGTTTAGAGTTGAACGCGTGAGTGTGTTACTAAACATGATGCAAATGTTTTCGAAACGTCGTAGAAGCTTACCTTACCGAAGATGGATTCTGAGCACTTAGACTACTAATAATATTGTAATACTATTCTCTATGGCCAAATAGTAACCCAGTCCGTTCATTGATTGGGGAAAGCACTGAAAGATCAACTTGATACATGAAACGTACTTGAAGCCACTTGATCCTGGTGATATTCTCGTTGGTGACGGTGAGCGCTCTCCTCTCGCCCAACTTGTAAAGATTTGTCATAGTACATGTACTCAGTGAACGTCAACCCACTAAACCTATGGTCAGAGGAAAGGTGCACGGTTCCAATTGATTGTTTCATAAGGAGAAGAGCCGGCAAGAAACACCACGGTTCCTCTTTTAAAAATAATTGGCTTTTACAATGTTATCAATTACAGTGTTAATATGTATGGGAGGACAGTGTGGGCCCGGCAACAAGTACCAGGTACTTAGGTAACAACATACAAAATGGTCTACAAATCTACAGTCTATTAAGCCTACAACGTTCTCACATTTACAAAATGAAAAAAAAAATCTATATAAAATATTATTAAAATAATAAAAATAAAAACCTTGTTGAAATTAAAATTGTACGTATAAAATGTCAAATAACGAAAAGATTATGTCAAGACACTATGTAAATAAATAAAATAAAAATAAACATCGTAATTTGGAAGCAGTTAAAAGAAATTTACACAGTTTTGTCGTTAATGAGGTACCAGGCAAGCCACATGTTCCTTGTCTTTAACGCAGTCTTTAATCTTATAGCATGCTTTTTTGATAAGGACACGTTTGTTGTCGGTTTTGAACTTTCCATCGTTAAGTTCTGTAACCGACTTTGGCATCTTGTTATAAAAGCGGATACTGTTTATAAGAAATGGCTGTCATTATCGTGCCCACGGGAGCCTTCAAGTGTCCGCCGAAGGTTTGTGGTCCTTGGTGCTTCCTGTCCTCTGCGTCGTTTCTGAGGAGAGTGAGAGCAGGCACCGCATCAGGAGCCTGAAACGGAAGAAACTGTTGTTAATATGATGTCTACATTCAGAAATTATTATTACGGTAAAATCAAACCTCATGCATAATTATTCTAGTTTTGAAACTGTAGCGGCATCAACACGCGAACTACGCGTCACGCTGACGTCACGCAAAATCCTGCATCGCGCAAGCAGAGTTTACCGCGCGACCAGTATATTCAACGTCCCGACATCAAACGTCGGGCAGTTGCCCACCAGACACGACACCCGTGTGGTCGGAGGATCTCTCATTTATATAAGTAGTCTATGGGAGGATCCTCCCTTTTGTATGGAGGTTGAGTGAACTTTACACCCTGTTCCTCATACCTATAAAAAACTAAAGATTGATGACATTGTTCGACCACTCCTCACTAATCTTCTATTGAAATCTATTGGAACCATCTCTAAGTGTATTTGGGATTGCAAGCTACTGAACGTTTCCAATAAAAAAGCGATCATTACTTTTGTGGAAAAAATAATGGGAAAAAGACAGACTAAAATGAAGTCATTTATTAAATGTCCCTTGTGGTACGTTAACTGCCCATTTCGTGATTAATGTCCGCCTCGTTTGTCTTTTAAAAATCCTTTAATCCAATTCATTGACCCTCGTCATTGCTCTTAGGTGTTACGTAGGTTCATCTTTTTAAGATGTAAACTTTTAAGTGAACTCCAACAAGATAAATTTTCGTATCAAATTAATTTGGCAATCTGACACAGTGCCGAGGTCAAATCAATCTGCCTAGCCTTTTCCTAACCATGTCGGGGTCAGCTTCCAGTCTAACCAGATGCTGCTGAATATCAGTACATATTATTATTATATTACCAGTACTTATTTTACATGAATGGACTGCCTATCTGATCTTTACAACCCAGTTTCTGGGTAATACGAAACCCCTTGGTAAAACTGGTTGTCAGAATTTCTGGCTTCTGACGACCCGTAACGACTGTGAAAGATTCACGAATGATAGCCGGGGAGGAGCCGAGGAGTCTCGGTATGTAATGATGGGCACTCATCCGTGGACCAGCCCCGGCAAGCGTAGCTTAACCTGATGGATCGACCCGTGCGGTTATTATTACTTTACCACGAGATCCTCACAGTGCAGAGGTCCGTAAAGCGATATTAGGTTAGCTAAAAACGTTACAGCAAAAGTTTTATAAGAGTTTGTCCTTACCTTTATAACTTTATTATTTCTTAGACAATATGATGTTACGAGTTTCACGCTGAAATTGGTTCCCTTTTGAGAGATAGCGCCTTATGTTTTTTTTTTATAACGGTTTTGGAATTTACGAATTGTATTAAAATGTTCTAATGGCATTTAGTTGGTGATTATTTTTCCACATGTTTTCTAAAGCTCCATAATTATTTTGGCTAAACATATTTCGCTTTGGAAATATGAAGATAATATGAATGTCTCAACTTGCCTTCAAAAACCATAATAAATTACAAGAATAAAAAATCACTTAGCTATAACGTTTTTTCATTGTTCAGTCAGCCCCAAAAAGATGTATACACGGCCAATGAAACATTTTATTGTCTACAACCATTGTTCCTTATCATTGTAGCGTACAGGTACAAAACATTGTATACAATTTATTTTACCAAACATGTAAACATTTTGTCCCAAAACATCTATACACCCTATGACCAAGACCTACGATGCGTACCTTTTGTTTAGAAACAGTAGGTACACCTACTATTTCTAAACAATACGCATATTTTAAATGGAGTATGTATAATAAAATTTGCTGTCTTTGAATCACGTCCGCGATGTATTGCGGCGTTCCGTTGACTACGGCGCTGCTGTGGTGAACGTAATATATTTTGAACTAGTAGGTATAACAGACGGAAAATTGGATTTTAGTTCCAGGAATCTACGAAGCCGTGCTTTGATTTTACTTTTAAGCAATTTTGATCGTAGCCATTGCATCGTACACATACATACATACATAAACTCACGCCTTCTTCCCATGGGGGTAGGCAGAAACTATAGAATGCCACCTGCTACGCTCCTTACATACTCCTTTTGCTTCGCCTACGTTCATACATCTGGTCATACACGCACGCCGATTGCGAGTACTACGCACCTGACCTTTCTGAAGAACATCACCAATTTGGTCACTATATGTCTTCCTAGGGCGTCCCCTCCCGGCGTTTCCACTCACCTCTGCTTTATAAATACCTTTTGTTAGTCGCGTTCCACTCATCCTCTCAACATGACCAAACCATCTAAGCATACTCTTTTCCATTGCATCGTAGGACGAAGATATTCAGTTTGTTATGTGTTTCTCTTGCTTTTGTAGAGAACGATTCTCACTGTCATTTTTAGTATTGCCTATAACAGCATACTATTTGGCATAGAGAAATATAGTACATGTTGCTTATATTACACTATTTATCTTTTTCTGTTTCCTACTAACAAAACAAGTAAGCAGGAAATCACCGTGCTCTACGAAAAATATTTTATGAAGATTAAACCAAATCAAGCAACCTACCTAGGATACCGACGAGGAACAGAGAAATAAAGTAAAATGCTAAAAACTTTAAGAAAAAGAAACAAAAGAACAAAAAAACGAAGCCGGCCGGCCGGCATGGCCTTAAATTCTCGAAGGCCACGTTTATTTATTTATTTATTAAGGCACCAAGAATACATAAAATAAAAAAAATCATTACATTATTGAAATAAAATACATTCAAATTCATTAGAACATTCAAATAAGATACATAAAAATTCATTAGATCATTAAAATTTATATTAAAATTGGATAGTCATTAAAATTAAATTTCATTGCATTGTCACTAATAAAAAATAAATTCTCAAAATCTTTATCGTCGGGGTATGAGGTGACCCTTTCGCTATTAGGGTTTTCGGTATTTTATCAACGTTTAGAAACAGTCTTTGACATGTACAGACACATTCAGTGAAAGTTTGATGCTGAAACTGGAGCACATTTGTCTCAGCGACGTTACCCGAATAAACTTGGACTGTTCAAGTAACTGGAGCTGAAAATCTGTTTGGACGAAAGAATGTATTGTTAGTGGAACCATCCGCAGTTGAACAATTTTTGTTTTTATTGAAGCTTTGTTCAGGAAGTTACTTTTTTGAGTTTATTAATTCTACTGCGTGGGTGTTTTTTCGCGAGTTTTGCAAACTAAAATTGCTTTAGAATGTTAGTCAGCTTTGTTTTGAGAATGATTTATTCCCAAAGAGACAAAATACCTTTCTACAAAAGGGATAAGCACATCACTCCAGGTTAGAGCTGAATTCTACCTGAGTTCTGAAGATAAATGTTTACCGCGGAAAGCCAGGACGGGTCGCAATAAATATGGTGTCTCCATGAAACTTGCAGGTAAATGGTGGAAAACCCGGAATACGTTAAGGGAAGGATCTCCTATTTAATTAATCTTTTGAAATACTAAAATTCAATATTCAAATTAAAAAATAATTTATTTAAATCCATTTAGGATCATAATTATATTAATAAAATTCAAATTTAATCACACTCTAAATATGTATATACCAATAATTAATTAAATATTAATAAAAAAAAATGTGTTTTCAAAGCATTATGTTAGGTTTTTTTTGTTTATTATTTTGATGTGATATTAGGCCTTTATCCCTTACATGTAATTGTACGGTGGCTCGATTTAAAAATCCGAGAGTGTATTTGTCAAGTTGATTTATAAGGAAATTCGGCCCCTCTAATGATGACGTTCCTACTTATAATATGTATGTCTAAATGATAACACAAGGAAAAGACAAAATTATATTTACCGAAAATATCAATATAAATTACTCCGCCTGCCTCTATTTATAACTCGATAATATTAATAAGGTCAGAATTAATACTTGGGAACAATGGAATATTATATGTAAAAAGACGGTAGGTAGGTTGTATAACCTATCCACCTCTTTAGCCAAGTTTTCGTCGTCTTGTCTAGTTTTTGCTCTCGATAATTACAAAATGCCGCAGCTCCTACTTCCACGTATCATTTAGTATTGTGACATAGTGCCGTTATAGAACATTTTTTTAATAATGATTCGCATCATAAAAAAAAAACATAACAATGAAATGAAAGTAGATAGAAACGGGCGGGTAGTTGGTAGATTGTTTACCTACCCATCGGTAGGTAAACAATCTACCTGTTTTACTAATAATTTCATTGATTTCAGATTTTAGTACAATTTTATTAGTATACTAACAGCCAGCGGTTTCACTAGCAACCTAGGGAAGTTTTTCCAGTTAATGTTACTTATTTTATTTACTTCCTAAGTTTTTAAAAAAAAAAAACAGACTTACGTAAAGTTAAGGTAAGTAGATAGATAACTCTTTATTATTCAACCAATTCGACAGACATTAACATAGAATATCTTTAAAAACCTGAGCCAGTTTGAAAGCAACACACAGTGAGTTGGTGAGGTGACCAATGATCATTTACTGTCTATAATATTGTGAAGGCAGCTTTGCCCGGCTGAGTAAAAAGGCTGATATTATTTAGAATGAAAATAAAGCATTTGTGGCGGCATCTACATCGCCAAATGCGAACTACATATTTATCACACTGACGTCACGCAAAATACTGCATCGCGCAAGCAGAGTTTACCGCGCATTGGGCAGTAGCCCACCAGACACATCACCCGTCTGGTTGGATGATCCTCCTTTTTCTAGTATGGAAGACGAGTGAACTTTACACCCTGTTCCTGATACATCAATACATTTATTTTTAAAGACGGCCGGTTTTAATCTACGCGAGTATATTCAATGTCTTATTCAAAGACTTCTTGGTCCATAGTAGGTGAAAATAATACTTAATACTATGTCCTAAAGTAAATGTATACAGGGTGTAATGAAAAGACCCTTCACGAAGCTTTCATCTACGAATTCTGTACATCAAACTAAGTCACTTTGTGCAAAAATAATTGCTGAGTAACGACTTTTATTTTTGGTGTGAAAATTCGAGGACGTATTTAAAGTTAAGTTATAACATTTAAAACTTGAATAAGTAAAAAAAACACGAGAAAAAGTTGGATCTTTGATATCTCCATTACCATATACCTTCAATATCTCCATAACCCGAAAGTTCCCAGGTATGTTCCATTACATAAAATTAATCAATATATCGGGAAGAACAAGTGACTCTCGGCTGCGTTAAGGGTTCTTTCACCCGTTATTTAAAAACTATTCATAAAATTGAAAATACGATAAAATTAACAAAAATATAAACATAATAATTTTGAGGCTTTTTAAATGAGAAGAACACAACCACGATGTGTGCAGTCTTAGGGAATATTTTTTTAAAGCTGAAGTGGGTATGCACCGTGATTTGGTCCCAGTGGACAAGGGGCTCACCCCCCTCTCCATGGCTAAAGTGAACTGGCGTTAACCTGTAGTACTTACTACCAATGACCCCAGGGAGGTATTGCAATGCAAGGAGCTTCACGGGCGCTTCTATTGGGCTCTTCATGAGCTCGGTGTAGATTTCTTTACGTCAGTATACTGGCTACGTTTTGGGTACCTTTTCGCACGCTTGTGCAATTATGGACGAAGTTATCTTGACGAATATCTACATGAGACTTATTATGAAGGACGGGACGGTTGCCGTGTGTCGGGCATGCCATCGTTCGGGTAAGTTCATCAGACATTTTATCTCTGGTTGTTCTCGTCTGGCTTATGTCAAGTACTGTCAAAGGCATAACTATTATTCACCAGCAACTTGCATTGAAATATCAACTTCTGGATTCTTACGTACCATATTATAAGTATTTTCCCGACCCAGTTCTCGAAAATGACCATATAACGTTGTACTGGGATCGGTGATCGGTTACTGACGGGACTATTGTCGCCAATAAGCCTGATATAGTGGTGATAGATCTATTAATGCGCCGTCCAATGATTGTCGATGTTACCATTCCACATGACGAGAACCTCGTCAAAGCTGAGAAAGAGAAACAAATCAAATATCTCGACTTAACACAGGAGGCTGTTGACATGTGGAATGTGAGCTCGGCTGTCATTGAGCCAATTGTCGTAATGGCTAATGGCCTGCTTGCCGAAATCCTCGAACATCTCTCGAGGCTCTCGTTACGCGGTTGGGTCTGGCTGTTTGTGTATGTGAGTTTAAAAGTTTGTAAACGCACCCACGAAATTCCTAGTGTGGGGCAACGTTTTTTAAAAAGAAGAAGGGCCTGTTTCAGAAAACAGTACTCTTTGATACGGCTCGCATTGTGAGGAGGTTTCTGTCCCTGGACCTCTAACCACCGGTAGCTTGGACCTTGCTCCCGCCACCGCGGCGGACCACTAATTTTTATATTTTAAAATATTTATTTTATTTAAGTAATATTTAAAAAAATGTCTGGATAAGTGCGAGTTGAACTCGCGTCTCACGAGTCTTGGGATAAAAAAACATGGTAGATAACATTATCTACTATGTTTTTTATCCCAAGATAATTTACATTAACATTGTAGTTAAAAAACACGTTTTCCCATACATTCCAACAGCAAATGTAATTTTGTACGCACAATATTGAGAGATTTCTGATAGGTTTTCCTGTAATCTACAAAGAACTAATGTTTAAAAAAAAAAAACAATTTTCTTGATTTTTTTTCCAAATTAGTAGTAGTCAGTAGTTTCGGAGATAAGGGGGTGGAGAGGGAATTACCAATTTTCATATATTTTCTTAAATAACTAATCGGTCCAGTAATTTTGGAGTAAATCGGCTGTAACAGACGGGCCGACAGACGACATACTCGTACGAGTATAGATGTAAACCAGATTTTCAACGTATTAAACAATTTGGTTTTAAACCGTATTTTTGTTTAAAACCACACTTAGCGGTTTAATTATGTTTTTTTTTTTTTTTATATATAATGCACTGGGACTACACACAAAGTGATCTAGACAACACCTACACAAAAAAACACGCTCATATATTCCGTCCGGCTCGGCCAAAACAATGTGAATACTAATAAACATTGACAATAACAATGCAAGAGTAGTCACACCTGCCTGCACCCTCTCTCCTCATACCTTTTTTTTTTTTGGGTGGGAAATTATCAAATAACTTCTCCCGCTCTGGTAAAGTGTGAGTGTCAGTAAAAGTCTGACACTCCCTCCCGCTCCACGCGGGAGGGAGTGTCAGACTTTTACTGACTAAAACCCACCGTGTTCCTTCAGATGCCTGTGTGCCAGGGCCACGATATTCCTTTCGGACAGGCTCGTAACCCTGGCAGCTCTCCTCATACCTACGCTGCGATTTTGGTAGCAAAGTGCAAAATAAAAACGCGACGTTGCCGTTCAGTAAAGCAAAATAATTTCTTAAGGTATTTGTTCGTTATAATATAAATAAGTATGTTACACAACTTCACCTAAATGAATAAGAATGGTGAATGATTTCCATTAACTTAATTTTTAAAGTAATTATTACGTAATCAATGTACGGTATTGTATGGCCCACGTGATCGTGGTTTTAAACCGTTTTAAATAAAATTAAAACGGGTTTTAAACCATTCGTTTTGGTTTAAAACGGTTTATTTACAACTCTACACACGAGTGATCCTCTATGGGTTCCGTTTTTTTCTTGTGTGGTACGGTACCCTAAAATGTATCTGGTAAGTGTCTCTCACTATACACGACTGCTAAAAGGCCAGTCTAGAGGGACTGACGTACGTTTGTTAACTAAATGGTCGACCATTGAGTTTACAAACGTATGTCAGTGATTGAGTTAACAAACACACAACGTATTGCTTCGTGGTTCGTAAGTAAACGTAGTGCTTCCCCTCTCTCACCGTATACAATTGAGCGCGCGGGAGGCGCGGTAGCTCGTGCGTCGCTGGTGGCCACGCGCGATCACCTGAGCTACCGCTTGCACCGGTCGCACTTCCGCTGACCGCGTAGTTAAGTATTTGCTGCTACCCCCTCATTTTTATAAATTTTTGATAATGTTAAAGGTTTAATTAAGGAATGCCTCATGCTGTAATAAGTTTGTAACCATTATTATTTTATACTTATAAAGCTGCTCCTAGCCTGTAAAAGTGTTGTTAATATTAGTGTAACTGTAACTTTACTTGTTTAAGTACTACAGTTATGTATTTTTATGTTAATAAAGAATTTTTCTAAACTAAACTATTGCTTCGTGGTTGGTGGATCTCAATTCTGTGGAGGAGATGAAAGGGGGGAGTATGTTTGCCTACGTGCATCCTATAGTGACTATAATTATGTAATGTTAGTCTGAAACGGACGAAAACAAGTCATATCCTAAACGTGTTCGACACGTCAAAAGTCGTATTAGTTCATAGTAAACGTGAAACATGTTTTATTCAATTTATTGATTCCCAATAGTAGAAACTTATTTTTAGACGGTAGTAAGGCATGATGAACTGGGAGGGCTAAGTAATGGTCGTCTTGCTGACCATGGTTTTGATATTGTTATTTATAATTAACTGTTTATATATTTTACTTCGATGGTGCTGGTTTATCATTTGTGACTTTGAGTTTCAGCTACAGCTTTATGTAGGCACGCCCATTATGCCTGGAGGCTTTTATTTAGGTAGGTTCTGTTTACGTTTTTTAGTTTTAATTTTTTATTTCTGTTTGAATATAGTTTTCGATGATCTAGTGGCGTGTGCTAGCTAACATATGGCAAATAATTTAATTTGATGTTTTGTGTTGCGTAATATAAATTATTTTATCAAGCTTTTCTATCTAAACAGACAGCTGTGCTGCTGAGGAGTTTGCTGCGTCACTTCTTCTTCCCAGCTAAAGCACTAGGAAGTGGTGAAGGGTTGGCGTTTTTGGGGGACTGTCTTATGTAATTTTGACCTTCGAAAAGTGCTGATTCTCAGCTTTGAATAAATGACTTTTGATTTTGATTTTAATAAGAGCCGCACGGGTCGGTTGATCAGGTTATGCTACGCTTGCCGTGGTTGGTCGGTGGATTGGTGACTCCGAGCCTCGGGAAGCATCAGGGATCGTAAAAACTAAGTTGGAGTATAATTTCTTACGAAATGTATGGGAAAAGTTTTTTGCGTTTTATGACTTTTCTAGTACTCAAACCTCAATTGGTCCAATAGAGGTTTTTGATCCTTATAAGAAAAGGATCGATTGGCATAAAAAAAAGTTTTTGTGAAAATTGCCCATTTTCCTGCTGACTGTACATTTTTTTCAAAATCTGTGAATGGGGATCAAAATTCCATAAACAATTATGGATAGTCTCTTAAGACCATTTTCGCGTAGCTGCAACGGATAAGGTACTTCCCCTTACTGCCCCGCTGAAAGTTTCCACCCTGTATACGCTGTTTTTTTTTACGTCGCACAATAGGAAAAGGACTCCATTCTGTGAAAAAAGCGCAGAAACCACTTTTAGAAATACACTGATTTTTTTTGGATTTTATATGGCTATGGAGAAAAGCATTCACTCGGTAAATAATATAAGTAGCGTGATGTTAGGGTACAACCCAAACTCGAGAGCACGTAAGTCGCTCATAAAACTCTATAACGTCTTCAGTTCAGTTCGGAATCAAAAGGAAATTCGACAACCTGCTAAATATTCAATTCGTATCAAGAAGCCTCGTAAGTCTTTTTTACTGGCAGTTACACTCATAAATCGTCTATAAGCAATCCGAGCTCCAATTCGCGCATTAATACTTAATTCTCTTTAAGTCGACTTCTTCAAACTCTTTGCTTTGCTTTAGCTTTACTTCCGAAATACCAGAAAATTATTAACCTGTGCCAATTTTTTTTGCCACAGTACCAGTAATCTAGCACATTTCCATCATTTGTTCAAAAATACTAATAACACACTTAAAAACCTACAAATTCCAAATCAAGCGAGCGCACAGCTGTTTAGGTACCTTCGCGCGTTCCGCTACACCGCGCACATGCTCCGGCCGGCAAGTCACCATACAACCAGTTTCAAAGTAAACATATATCTTTCGTTAACGATAACTTTATTATTTTGTACTAAGACATATCAAAATAAAACATATAATAAAACTCGCTTAAGTTTAATTTTTCAAAATTTGCGCACTACTTATTTTTTTTTCCCGTATTGCTAACGAGATGTGCGGACTCTCAGTGGTAATGGCGCGGGATGATTTAGGTGAGCTTAATGACGGTATGCCTCCGAACTTTTAATAACATGGAAGCCATGTACGTGAGGTAAGGAAGAAGCGGGTGTTTTGTTTGTGTCAGGCCAAATCTAATTAAGACGGCGGCTCTACAAGGTCAAATTCAATTAGCTAGCGAAACTCCGCAGACTTAATGAGAATCGTCTTAATTAGATTCGGCCTTTTTTTTTCGGTGGGAAAGGAAATTATCAAATAATATCTTCCGCTCTGGGGGACTTTTACTGACTAAAACCCACCCGTGTTCCTTCAGATGCCTGTGTGCCAAGGCCACGATATCGCTTCCGGACAAACTCGAAACACTGATTGGCCCTACCGGACCTCGTCAGTTGGTGCTGACATCTCTTTGAGGCGCGCATGGAACACAACGCGCCGTCGACCCGGGCTTGGTCCTTATCGGAACATGATAAGGACCAGGATATGTGTACCAAATTTCAACTTAATCGGTCCAGTAGATTCGGAGCAAATTGGCTGTGATCTTTTTTTCATTCAGACATTCGGACCTCGTACCGAAAGACGTAGCGTGGGAAGTCCTCCTACAAGGTGGACCAATGACCTTGTGAAGGCCGCAGGTATCCGCTGGATGCGGGAAGCACAGAACCGGTCGAAGTGGCGGTGCTTGGGGGAGGCCTATATCCAGCAGTGGACGTCTTTTAGCTGAAATGAATGAATGAATTTGGAACCCTAAAAACCCAATAACCCGGAGACTTTTTCACGGCTGTGAGGTTCATTAAATTGTATCAGACGGTTAAGTGGTTTTGATTTCACTACTGGTTGCAAGAAGATAACATTAGCACAAAACTTTTAGGTGATAACTGATAACAAATAATTTAAGTGCCTCTACACTTGACCAATATCATCGGGCAAGATACGGTTAACAAGGCTTTACTTAATTAAAGCATGTATGTATTTATTGTTTATGTAAATGGTACACCACTGACTACCTGCAGTATTGTCTCTCCTTCTCCCTTTAATCCATCCAGGTTGTCTGTAAAAGATCGCTTTTAGCGATAAGACCGCCCATTATGTCACCCTATGTAAAATTTCAACATTTATATCTGTAATTAGTATAGTCTCCAGACCAGCCAGTCGCGCCACCGCGCGTCTCCAGTCTAGTCTGGTGTTAGTTTAGTCTCGTAGTGGGTCTGTAGTGTATTAGTGTAAAAGTGTGTAAAAAAAAAACATACTAAGTAGCCAAAAGCCTCGCATCCAATACTAATGTATTGGATGCGAGGCTTTTGGCTACTTAGTATGTTTTTTTTTTTTTGTGACTTATTTTGTTGTACTGTGCGTTTTGTTTGTGCAGAATAAATAATTTTTCTTTCTTCTTTTTAATTTTTATGGTGTACATAATAAAGAGTATTCTATTCTATTCTAAAGCACGAAAGTGTGCAAACCCAGAGTGCAAGTGGTTCCAATAATTACGTTGTAATTACCAATTACGAAGACCAGTGAGACTGAAAGATTCATTAATGAACCGCTGTGATCGTCTATAACGAGAAACTATATTACTTTTAATTATGCATTGAGCCTCCAATCATTATGTACAAAGTAACGTAAGTAACTGTGATTTAATAATACAATAATTTATTTATTTATTAAACTATCAATCTGCCTAGCTTTTTCCCAACTTTGTTGGGGTCGGCTTCCAGTCTAACCGGATGCAGTTGAATACCAGTATCTTACATAAAGCGACTGCTTATTTATCACGATGTTTGTTTGTAACACGATACCTCGTGGTAAGACTGGTTGTCAGACTTTTGGGCTTCTGACTACCCGTAACGAATGAAAGCCGGGACCAACGGTTTAACGTGTTTTCTGAGGCACGGAAGGGTCTCGATATACCTACATTGGATGGTCACCCATCTAAGAACTGACCGCAGCAAGCGTAGCTTAACCTTCGGTCGACCCGTGTGGCTGTTATCATTTAGCCACGAGCCCCTCAAAAGGTTTATGTGTATAATAATACAACAATATTAAAACCAGGCAGTCTAAGTGCCCGTTTACGGAGACGCTGGGTGTAGCGCGTCGCGTGCAGCGCGGCGTCTCGTGGCGCGTCGGACGTATTTTCTGATTACAGAGAGGTGGTGCGTGCAGCGGCCCGCGTCATCACACGCGCAAACACAAACATTATGGAAAAACGTCGCGTGCGACGTGGCGGTGCCATCCGCGTGCTCCGCCTGCATTTCTAGCAAACGCGTGTAAAATCGCTTCACCGTAAACACTCTCATACAACACCATGTTTGAATTCAGTGCGGGCCGGACCGCACAACGCGACGCGCGACGCCCCGCGTCTCCGTAAACAAGGCCGAAATCAAATTTCCGCTCAAGCGCCGCTCCATAATCCCCGCCACTCCGTTATGTGTTAAACGCTAAGACATCAGTAATAAAATATCGCGTGCGCTCTTTGATGATGTTCGAGCACGAAACTAAATAGCGTAAGTCTCAATTCTTATTTCGTTTATAACTAAAGTAATAGTTGATCTAGAGAAAAAATGTCTGGTCGCTGGATAATAAACTATATTTTCTTACTCCGAACAATCTTGTTTGTTTTTATAATTATCCTTAAAAAAGACATGATTTTCGAATAAAAAATACATGGAGCGAAAATATTACAATTACGTAACTGTCTTAAACATGGAAATAAAAAGATCAAATTAATCGTATGCTAAAGTTTCATTTTGATTGTATGTGTGACTGTTTCAGAATATTCATGCAAATTAACATAAAAAAGGGAGCCTTAAACTTAACCTTAGTTATCATAATGAAATCTCGATGTTTTATCAAGTCGTAAAAACCATGCGAAGCAGGGGCGAGTCACTAGTCCTTACAAAATTATTAGAAAACAAAGTCCCCTGCCGCGTCTGTCTGCCTGTCTAAACGCAATAAACTCAAAAACTCCTAAACGGTTTTCACCAATGGACGGAGTGATTTATAAGGAAAGTTTAGGTGTATAAATCATTAAGGAAACGCGTAATTTTACCTCTGCCTAACCCTTCGGGGATTACAGGCGTGATGTTATGTATGTATGTAAGTATGTATGAAATAGACATGTTGCGCCGACCCTAAATAAAATTGGGATAAGGGCAGGAGATGGTGATGATGGTGACTAAAGCCTGCAGGTTAAATAGAAAGCTGTTTTCAGGGTTCCGCACCTCAAAAGGAAAAAAACGAAACCCGTAATATACACTTCGTTATCCGGCTGTCCGTCTGTCAGTCTTTCAAGCCCCTTTTTTTCCTTTTTCTTTTGAGGTATCAAGTTGAAATTTATATCAAATACTTAAGTTTACAGTCCCTTGGTACTCTAAAAAAATTAAGCTTCCAAGTCAACGCAAATAAAACTATACGGCCATTTATGCGACATATTTTGATACTCGCAAATAAATCAAAATCTGTCTACTTGCCGTTGACCTAGAACCATGAAATTTGGTAAGACGCAAGGTCTTATAACACAAGTAAAGGAAAAAGTCCGAAAATCGTTAATTTGTAGTATTTCCTATCACATAAAAAAGAAAAAAATGCAATTACAAACTTACATTTGCAGTTGGAAAATTGAACGTGGCGTATATCGATGTATACACCACACCGTGCCGTGCCGTGCCGTACCGTGTGTAACTAAAATGTTAAGTTTGTTTTTAGGATAAATTCACCCCAACTACGAAACCCTTCATTGTGCGTGATCCGACACGCAATTGCCCGTTTTTTTTCCTATGATTTCTACAGTATGAAAAGAACGCTAAACTGGGACGACAACCTTTTATGTACGAAAGAGCTGCATTTTACTTTAATTACATTGTCATCGTGTTTAAAGTGTTAGCGAGTAGCGCGTCTTTTGTGACAGGGAGTCGCTTTGTTCAGTGAGGAGAGCCATTTGTAAGAACTATGCGTTAGGGTGGAGGAAAATATCACGTGCTTTTGCTACAGCTGTGTTTAATTAAACAGGCAGGCGCCAACGTGTTTTAAATGTTCGGTCGTTTCTTTACTACGGCTAACTATCGCTGACTACGGCGAAAAAAAAAAGAGTCAGTCAAAGAGATAAGCCAAAGTCAAAACTGTGACTTGAAGTCGAGTAAGGACTCAAAGTCAAAAAAGGAAAGTTTTGAAATTATGAAGGAAGTTATGTTTGTGAGTTATCAGACGTGATGGATATCAACAAGATAAAACAAAAAAGATTTATATATATTTTTTTGTGGGGTTACAGACCCCATTCGTGTGGTCACTTGAAAAATCAGTTTAAAAAATCAGCCGATCTATTCTGAAAAAATCTCACCGTGTAAACGTAGGTGTAGTGAACTTGAAGTGAGTAGTTAATAGTGTCAATCCCTCACTGACAGTTCACTCCACGCTCACTTCACCTAAGTTTTCACGGTGAGATGGTTACAGGATAGCACTGCAGCTTTTGCAAATTTCCCAGACTTGATTGGGATCGATACTTAAATAGGATTAAACAAAAGAAAACAGATTTTCTCAACTCATACTAACAACACTACCAGCTGTCGCTAACTCCCAAAAAACCCTTCAGATCTTTTAAAAAAAAGATCTGCATAACCTGACCCCTTTTCCCCTCTTCTTCTTTGTAAGAGGGGTCAGATAATGCAGACCACTGACTGTACGTCATACGTAGTAGCGCTAATTTATTAGAGTTACGAGTATTTTTGGAAACGGTAGTTTTACCTCATAGTATTCCACAAAATGTATTCGTAGTGAACGTCTGTTAATACCGCGTATTGTTTGCGTCGAACTCAGAGTTATCTTTATAGCCTCTCTGATTACGCGTTCCGGCTCCGACAATTTGATTAGTTCAGTGACGTCACTGAGACACGGACGTGCAGTTCGGTCAGCAGAGTCCCGGGTAATTGAGAAAAATGTATGAACGACAAAGAAAACGTATCCAATTAAGTATGAAAATTCGGAGTAATGTACATACACTAGCATAACATTTATTACTTAGTAGATGTCAAAGGACTTGAGCAGCTCGTGGCTAAGTAATAACAGCCGCATGGGGCGATCCATCAGGTTAAGCTACGCTTGCCGGGGTTGGTCCGTGGATGGGTGACCATCGTTACATACCGAGACTCCTCTGTGCCTCGGAAAGCACGTAAAGACGTTGGTCCCTTCTGTCATTCGTGGATCTTTGACAGTCGTCACGGGTCGCCAGAAGCCCGAAAAGTCTGACAACCAGTCTTAACAAGGGGTATCGTATTACCAAGTAACTGGGTTGTGGAGGTGAGATAAGGCAGCCACTCCATGTGAAATACTGGTATTCAGCTGCATCCGGTTAGACTGAAAGCCGACCCCAACATAGTTGGGAAAGGCCTAGGCAGATTGATTGATGTCAAAGAACTTATTTTTAAAAGTCGAAGAATTCAATACGGCAAGGAAGCGAATATTTACATACTAATATTAAAATATAAATATAATGAAACGTTTTAACAAAGTTTCATTCTCGTGACGGAATGAGCTAATATCGTATACAGGTTGAAAAGGGTAGCAGTTCTAATACTAAGGACATAAAACTTGTAGCCTTTTGAACTCCGCGTTTATAAATATTCGAGGAGTCAATCAAACGAAAGCTTTCAACTGTTTTGCTATGCACAAAGCTAGGCATGCGCTAGCCGGTCAGGACACTATTTTTACCTCCAGAGCTCTGCAGATTTTGGGGATTGTTTGAGAGTTTTTTTACAGTGCAGAGACGTATAATCGTTTGAAAGCTAGACACTATACCTATATTTACAGACATAAATTGCCGGCTTTGTGAATATGAGCATGTCATAAAACATTTTCCATATAGACCAGAGAACAAAAAATAACGACAGAGGTTCGGCCTGAGCTCGTGCATAACTTGTGGTACTTACTCATTCAGTGGGTGGTTCTATCCATTCTTTTCTTTTTCGTTTTTATATAAAACTAGCTGCGCCCCGCGGTTTCACCCGCGTAAGTCTCGATCCCGTGGGAATATCGGGATAAAAAGTAGCCTATGTCTTAATCCAGGGTGTCAGCTACCTCCATACAAAATTTTACCAAAATTGGTCCAGCCGTTTGAGCGTGAAGAAGTAACAAACACACACACACACACTCACAAACTTTCGCCTTGACAATATTAGTGTGATGTGATGTGATTAGTGTGATTATATTATATTATATAGTGTGAAGTGTGATAGCCAGTCGTGTCCACAAACTGTTAAAAAAAACTCTTTCTTTTTTCATTTAATTCAATAATATTAAAGTCTTAGTGTCGTGTATGAGTGTAGTTCGTATCACGAAATATTAGCTAACACGGATGAGTTTCCCGATTATCTGAGCCCCGTGAACGCCTCTTCACACATTTTGACAGAACTAAAACTTAGTGTGTTAATTCATGTAACACTTTAAGCCTGTAAATTACAATTTTCGATCTTACTGGTACGTGTTATTTTCGCCTACACCCGGACAATGATGGTTCCCTTACAAAATGGTTGACCTGGATGATGCTGATCCACGCGTCATGTTCGTGAACGGGCGCCGTCAGTTGAGACTGGTCATCTCTTAACTGCCAGGGCTTTTTTAATCTTTTAATCTTATATTTTTAATAGTTTTTGAATATTTTTTTTTTATATTGTTCTTACATATAGAAGCGACAAGAATAATGTACCCAGGATTATGTAGTATCTTAATATTTTATTGAATAGACCGGCTTTGTTCCCTATTGATCGTCAGTTAGCCATTGATTTTCGAAAAAATCATACCAGGGCATTAGTATTGTAACAAATCTCACAAGCAATAAATCTGTTACGAATGATAAAATCAACAGCGGTAGATTTCATCCAACGCGGTAGGTAAAAGCGTTAAATTACCTAACGGATCATGGAATATGGCTCTGTAGAACACTACAGAGCCATATATTCCACGATTCGTTTCTATTTACAGTGGTCGCGTATGTATAAGCGTGTTCATGCGTGTGGGCTTGGGTAGTTTCGTAACTGAATATAAACTATTGTTAGCAGCCTAATGAGCTTTTCATTGTAAAGCGACGCGTCGTTGCTACGACAAGTGTTTCAATTGATATTTGGGCGTATCTATTTTTTTCAGGGCCACCACCCCTGAGAAGAAATGGCCGGCTCCATCTAGCTTTTTTTTAATATGACATTGACATGTAAAAGTGATTCGGATATCCTATTTACTGGAAAAAACATTTTCATTTAATTTCACTCAAAATTATAAATATAATTTAATTTTATATTATATTTCGTTTCTCTATATTTTACTGTGTGTACATAAATAATAAAATAAATAATAAATAGCTTCTAGATTTTGCAGTCAAAGTAATTAGTTTTCGTAGGTACTGGTTGTATTGATTCTAAGCAATTAATAATGTTTTTGTCGTATTTAAAATATCGCAGTCAATGTTTTGTGTTTAAAAAAGCGTCTTTGTCGTCTTTTAACAAACGAAGTCAAGACCACGCAATTAAATATAAATTGAGACCATAGTAAACGCGAATCTCGCGATTTAAATTTCATGGCACCGTGTCCATAATCGTAGTAAGCGACTCTCTTCCCGCCTTCAAAAGGGGACTTGACCGACGTCTATGACGTCACTATTTTTCCCGGATTCTTTTGCTTTGTCTGAATTTACAATTATTTAAAAAAAATTGTGTTGAATTGTCGCTGGAAACTTCCATGATTTCAATGAAACAATCCGCAATTTGTCTGTCGCCCGGGCGCAGTGTGATAACATTACCCGACAAACATCTTTATTGTCAGCTTTTTTTAATACGAATTAATAAAGCAGCATATCGTTTTAGCAGAGTATTAATTGTGTAAACGTTGTAATTACGGTTAGATTGAATAGGCTCATTATAATGGATAACTGTGTGAGTTTCACATTTATATAATATCGTTGTTTATATTATTTGCGCAGATATAATGTGTTACTGTTTGTTTGTCCCAAATAAATAAATAAATAAATAATCGTCCCTACGGAAATTGGAATGCTAAAGAGCTTCTGAACTTTAGTTCATAGCAGAGTAAAGTTCTTATTGTATTGTTTTTTATGATTTGTTACACTGTAACGTATAAGACTTTTTTTGCCTAAAATCCGTATAATTTAAAAATCCTGAAAAAGGTTTTTGTCTAATACTAGCTGCGCCCCGCGGTTTCAGGCGCGTATGTCTCGATTCCGTGGAAATATCGAGATGAAAAGTAGCCCATGTCTCAATCCAGGGTGTCAGCTACCTCCGTACAAAATTTTATCAAAATTGGTCCAGCCGTTTGAGCGTGAAGAAGTAACAAACATACACACACACACACTCACAAACTTTCGCCTTTATAATATTAGTGTGATTTAAATAACACGAGCGACAGCCTCGTCAGTCTAGTGGTCGCAAACGCTACTGCTAGGCATGAATGAGGTCCTGGGTTCGATTCCCAGGTCGAGCAAAGATTTGTGCCCAGTTGATGGAACCCCCAATACATGAGACTTTAACCGGCGAAATGTGAGTTTACTATAGGTACACCGCTGCCTAAACCCTCGGGGATTACAGGTGTCATGTTATGTTATTTAAATAACATCTTGGACAATTTTTATAAAAAAAAAATGTACATTGGCGTTTAATAGGAATGACAATTTTTTTTTTAAATACTAGCTGTGGCCCGCGGTTTCACCCACGTAAGTCTCGATCCCGTAGGAATATCGGGATAAAAAGTAGCCTATGTCTTAATCCAGGGTGTCAGATACCTCCATACAAAATTTTATCAAAATTGGTCCAGCCGTTTGAGCGTGAAGAAGTAACAAACATACACTCACTGTGTGTGTGTATGTTTGTTACTGCTTCTCACAAACTTTCGCCTTTATAATATTAGTGTGAAAAACATAATGAGATCTCATTTTTTTGCATGGAATTAGTATGTACTATTTTTCGAGAACAAGTTGTCAGTGTTTTTAAATAAGACGGTTGGCCCAAAACAGTACTTTAAACATCTTTATCGTAAATTGTTGGTCTAGTTTGATTAATAACTTGTAAAATGATAAATTGAACATAGAATTTTCTATATGACCGGTTGTTGCGATGTTTACTGTTAATATCAACCATTTCAAAAGCGGCCAACGCGACACATGCTATTCTCCTTATCTTACATCACATTTACACAAAGTGCGGTGCGACGATTGTCGATGTGCCATAACATTGTAAATGTTCACCATTTACGATGATGTCGGCCATAGGAATGGCCTATAGGAATAGGAATGGCATATAGGAGACCGCGTCATGTGTGTACGATACATATTGATCTGTTATCATTTACGTAACTTGCTGATCGTGTGATGCTATTTTTGCAGTATAAATAGGTGTACTGATTTGAGTTCAGGGGGCCTAAAATGGACGCTTTGGCAGAATCATAATATGATCTGCGTACAATTCATACATCCCGCAATTCATCTGTACAGTCTCAACTTTATATCTCACCACTTTTTCGAACAATTATTGTTTGAATAACATTACTAGAAAATAGTATTTGAATAATCATCGACATTATTTAAGTTATAAAATTAACTTCAATGGGGAAGGTCGGGCAAAGCAAATTGTAGATGGCGTGATCATAGCTAGGTCCCTACGGCCTACAATAAATCTGACATTTCGTGATTTCGTTCATTCATTCCAATTTGTGTTCATTCATGAGTTTGGTTTTATTGCAATATTTCGTTATTTTCAGTATTTTTTTCAATATTTTATTTACTAAGTATTTGACATGGAACGTGTCAGAATTTTCAAACTTTAAATATTTCCTTGTAACTTTGTTTAAAATGTTTCCGACATAACCTCAGTCTGTTTAATTAAAATACTACGAATAGCTTTAAGCTACAATCTTCTAATTTTAGGGTCTTTCGGGAGATGGTTGACTCCAATTTCGGAATATTTAGGAATACAACAACGGATCATTTTTGCAAAAATAAAATAAAACTCCTCACGCTTTGTATTATCAGCTTGTGTTGGGATCTAGCTACGACAGCGCCATTTTGACAGTTGCCTTATTGTCAAACGAAAAACATCTTCGATAAATTAAAATTTGCGGTTTATGTATTCAAATTCTCACTCAATTTGAAAGTCGCACTACGAACTGACATCCACCGTTACGTTTTCTGATCCATTTGTTAACATTTTCATAACATAGGTACTTTTGAGGTAGGTAATTTTAGGTCGTGGGTTCGAACCCAGGCAGGCTCTTTACAGTGTGTAAATGATTTCATCACCACTGCTCTCAAAACGGTGAACGAAAACATCGTGAGGAAACCGGCATGTCCTAGAACGTCCTTTACGACACCCACGGGAAGAAACAGGATGGTGCTATTCTTTACGAAGATTTTATGTAGGATGACACAATGGATGGTTTTAAAAAAAGCGCTAAAATGATATTGTAAAGACAACCTTCGGATGGCTTAAGGGAGAAGGAGAGACAATACTGAAGGTTGGCTGTGGTACGAGTATATTCTATTCACTTATACAATAAATATATAAATCATATATTTTATCTATATAAATATAGGTAGTATTACTGTGTCAAATTCAAAGGGATGCCATAAAACCACTAAACGGTTTTATGGTTGTGGAGTGTGATATTTGTTATGTTCGTAGATTTTCTATCATGCGATCGTCACCCAGGACAGCGCACCGTGAGCCGGATTTTGAAAAACTCAACTTGGGCAGGTGCGGAATATTCAAAGGAATATGATCAAATGAGCTTTGTATATGAATTGAAGCCAGCGCCACCGAGATGGATTGGTGAATTTCATTATATTCATCGCACATACATACCAGCCCTAATTAGGGTTCCGTAGCCGAATGGTAAAAACGGAATCCCTACAATATCAGACGAACCCCTCACTGTGCGTAGCCCGACTCGCACTTTTTCGGTTATGCATTTAATCAGGCAAATCAGACGCATTGCAAAATATTTATATTAAACAAATACGTTACTCTTTTGTAAAATTATTTGATGTACCTAAAGGTACGTATTAATTTAACGAAGTACCTATAAATATTCCATTCAGACCCCAACCAATTAGCAACTAGAATACCCAAAGCCTCAAACTAAACCTGCGACCCGAGCACAGGATCTCATCGACCATGACTCAGATCCCACATTTTACGACTACCCGCAACTTGTACACAATTAGCCGAAAATTAAACACACGCTTGACCGCACAGAGGCAGCGTTTATTAATACAGACTACGGATGTCTATAGAGCAACTTGAAAAGAGATGAATGTTGAATGAATTAGACTTTCCCTAAGGCACTCTGTCGACGAGCACGGTTTCTACCCGGCTCGGGGCCGGCGCGGCGCCGTCTAAGCTTGTCCACGTACACGTTTTAACCCGGTTCGTTGCATTAAATGCGGCCAGCGCCGTGTACACACCCTAACTCGTCAACAAACACTCATAGACTGTGATAATTATAAGGCCTTAGCCCGGCGCGCAGCCGGGCTAAGGCTGCGGTCTACTCGTATAAGACCTTACGCCGACAGCGACCGATGACGTCTAGCCGTCCGTCACCGACCGTCTCTAAAACGTCAGACACTACTGACAGCGTGCGGTAACGTCACGACGGACGACCGACATGCCGCCGTTGGCGAAAAAGTTCGTTGCTACCGTCGTAGATGTCTGTCGCGGGCGGCGTGCGACGGAGACCGCGCCTATGTCTTTACGATTATAGCATTCGGCCGTCGTCGGTGACGGACGGCTATACGTCGTCGGTCGCGGTCGGCGTGTGGTCAGATAGACCGCAGTCTTAGTTAGACACAGCGCGCGCCGGGCGTGGCTCCGAAGCGGGTCAGTGCTAGCGCCGGCTTCATGTACAGAACTGTATGGAGCTCCATACATAACTGATGACTGAAATGATGAATGATTATGAACAATAATAAAATTGAATTGCCATGCAGGTGATAATACAATTATAAGTATGACAGCCCTAATATGGAAGTAATTATATTGTAAGACATTTATATTTTAATTGAATAGTATGTATAATCGTCCTTTTTGTAATTTGTATGTCAATTGGCAAAACATAGCGCAGTACCTAATTTTTAAGAGCCTATATGTAATTATTACCTATGTTTACGAATAAAAAAATAAAAAATAAAACTGGCACCGGCCGGGCCGGATAGACACCGTCTCGTGTACACGCGCCCTAACTGAAGCGTTTCGGGAAGATCCCAGACTATTTATACAGTGTGAGTCATCATAAAGTGCACATATCGAAATGAAAGGGAAACTAAGCTTAATTTTATCGACGGAAAACATATTTAAAAAACAAAAAAAAAATATTTATAGTGTCTTTAAAATTCTTGTTCGCTGTTGTGACCCCTGTGTAAACAAACTGATATAACTTTTAAACTAAACGATCTATCACGATGAAACAATATTGTCTTTTGGCTTACCCTGCCTCCCCGCACCCCAACCCACGTGCATTTACAATAATTCACAAAAAAGGGTCTCTACCTGCTAAATTATGGTACATAGCCGAGTGCAAGGGCTTTCTTTAACAGTTGATAGGAAACGTTGTGATGGAGTTATAAACATGGTATTTTTACTTTTAGAAAGTTTTAATGAATGAAATGCACCGACCCCAGCATGGTTGAACCAGACTCGATTGCTCGAATGAACCCAAAGATTCACCCTAGTCCCTTTCGCCGTAGTCAGCGTGAGTTAGCCGTAGTAAAGGAGCGACCGAACATTCGGCCGATACTTCGGTTTAGCGCTTCGGAGTAGACCCCCTACTCAAATAATGACGATTATTAATTTAGATTGCAATTATGGTCTTATCATAACTTTGATTTGTTTTTCCTTTCTTTGTAACACTTGTTCTGCCTGCAATTCCTTTGTGAAAATAAAGTATGTATGGGCTTGTACCACTGCCCTTAATACAAGTTATTTCATAACTTAGTAAGGGTGCTGGTTGCAACACCTACCTGTTTTTGTTAACTAGCATAAGTCAAGCAAGTGTACCTACCGATGATAGTATTTAATGTTAACATTGTTATTTTGATTGATTGAATAAATTAAATTAAATTTAGATATATTAAATATTTTGTTGTGCTTAAAACATACGAGGATCAGAACATAATCACGTGCTTCACTCACGTCCGGTCTGAAATATGGTGCTAAAAAAAATTGTGGACTAATGGAAATTATTCAAATCGTTCGATTCAACTTTACAAAGTCGCTCAAATATCCGGATAATGAATATCGTTGCCAACAGATATGAATATTCGCGTAGTAAAAGGCGACTAAGGGACTTCTAGAGAATGGGCAGCAGCGTTCTCTATGCTTTTTTACACCATACTGCGATCGCCAACCCGCCTGCCAAGCGTGGCAATATAGCACCCCCCCCCCCCCCCCCTAAATGACAAGCACTAAGAAAAAACGGCCCCTAGTACCCGGGGGCGCTCCTACCCTTGGCTACGGTAGCGGTCAAGGCAACGGTGAGGCAAGTGGTGCTAAGAATCCCCTGAAGAGATCCGGCTACCACAAAAGGCCTCCTACAAGGTGGACCGATGGCCTTGTGAAGGCCGCAGGTATCCGCTGGATGCGGGTAGCACAGAACCGGTCGAAGTGGCGGTGCTTCGGGGAGGCCTATGTCCAGCAGTGGACGTCTTCCGGCTAATGATGATGATGAATATATTTGCGGCGCTAGAACATATTTATTTCCAGTATAGGCAATTAGAATTGAGATAAATAAAGCAAAAAAAAAATCGCAATAAATTCGCTTTAGTAATATTTTCAGTTTGAGGCAAACGATTTTCTGGTTTAAACAGTGTGTGTCTTTATGGACTGTATAGATTTTGATTAGGTAATCAGAAAAGATTACGTGCAGCTGAATAAGGCGCCAATGAACCGGTTGATGAGGACGTACAATGAGCTCCATACACGTTACATTAGAATTTACATCTTTGGCAACAAGCTATCGCAATTTCGAAAACAATTGTTATTGTTTATTTGTCATTGACTGTATTATTCTTTAGAACTTCATAATAGATTTAGCTTTTTTTAAAATTTTCAATTTTGTTTTTATGTAGTTTTGTTTTTTTTAGCCTGTATGTGTCTATAACTTGAAATATGTAAGTGCTGTGCTCACCTAATAAGTGACTAATTCACTCTATAATTTTAAGTTTAATTGTTACAGTACCCCAAAAAATGGATTAGTGAATAAGTCGTTGGAGTGTAAATAAATAAATAATAGTTTTTACTACCATTTGATTCGACAATCTCTACTAAAAAATCTTCTCGATCGGTGACTAATTAAATTATGGAAAAGGGTTACAATTCAGACACTCACTACAGCACTCAGTAACTTAAAAAGGGAATCACTCTACGGTATATTAATTCGTTTAATATTTCACGTAGCGAACTAATAAATCAGGGTCAGATGTTGTCGCAGAACTTTGGGTTTTAATTAAGTCGCCTCAGGGAGAATGGCTGTCAACGGTCACCATGACTTTGCTCTCTACCTTGTAAAATATTGTGGCTGTAATTCATTAAAAGTAAATACATCTAAACTTTGTTTGTTAAATTGCTTTCAAAGTATGAAAATGTGCGTTTAACCCTATGACATAAATAATTAGGTGATGATTTTTAGGGTTCCGTACCGAAAGGGTAAAACGGGAACCCTATTACTAAGGCTCCGCCATCTGTCTGTCTGTCCGTCTGTCACCAGGCTGTATCTCATGAACCGTGATAGTTAGACAGTTGAAATTTTCACAGATAATGTATTTCTGTTGCCGCTATAACAACAAATACAAAAAAACTAGTGTTGCCCAAATTCAGTCTTGGTCTTGCAGTCTTGGTCTTGTTCTTGCGTTTTTGCAAGACCAAGAACAAGACCGCGTATTTTTAGCAAGACCAAGACCAAGACTGACCGTGCAAGACTTGAGCAAGAACAAGACATAGCCTGCAAGACTCTTGCGTCTTGCAGCTAGGACTTAGCGCTATTTCACTGAGTAGTTAGGTGTAACAGTTCGGTGTATAGGTAGGTACGCTTAGGAATTCTATGAGACGCAAAAAACTGTATCAAAGTATATGAAAAACTGGACCTATGCGCATTACGACTAATACCATAAACATAGCGAATAAAAAAATATCTATTATTATCAAACTGAGTGCATGCATAGTTATGTTTTAACCATCGGCACTTTGATAATGCGGCATCAAAGGTTTTGTACTTACTTCTCAAAGAAATTTGCCGCTTTTCGGAAGTACATGGTTATGATACACGCGCCGGCGGCTTCTTTTGAAATCTAAAACAATCGTTGCCGCCACGCCGAAATCATAACATTTGTGACACTATTTGATTGCCGCCATAGGGCGTAGGTATACTCATGCAAAATAATTTCGAATTTTTTTAAGATAGATTGGTGGAGGACGCATGAGACAGAGTATCCGATTTTATCGAAAATGGCCCGTGATTTTCTCTCAATACCTGCAACTTCAGTACCTGCTGAGAGGTTATTTTCTAAAGCATCATTAGTAATTAGAAAACATAGAAATAGGTTAAGTGATGAGTCAGCCAGATGGTTACTTTGTATTAATTCTTGGTCAAAAAAATTGATATAAAGTATCATAACCTAATGATAAAGCTGTTGATTTGTGTTGTATTTTATTTTTTATTCAAATAAATGATAAATCGTAAAACTCTTTTATTAAATTTCTTATAAGTTGAGGGTTCAATCTCTTTCTAGACAGATAAGTATTGTTCTTTAAAATACAGTCAAGTTATTGTAATTAATTTGTTTTTTTACATGTTTTAGCAAATGTAAGCTTATAAATCATAAATGTTTATTAAGAAACAGTTACTTCCATGGAAAACGACATATAGGTCAGTTGATTTTTCGAATTTCTTATCAAATCTTCAGTTATTTATTAATCTGCTTGATCTTTACTATGGCTATGTTAATTCAAGCTCACAATGTTCCAATTCTAATACGTTTTTCTAAGATTTAAAGTAAACTTTAATAAATAGTAATAGACTAATAGGTAATTGCAAGACTTGCAAGACTCTTGCTGCAAGACCAAGACCAAGACCAAGACTGGGAGCGCAAGACCAAGACCAAGACCAAGACCAGGTGTATTGGCGCAAGACCAAGACCAAGACTGGCTAAGTCTCGTCTTGTTCTTGCATTTGGGCAACACTAAAAAAAACAGAATAAAATAAATATTTAAGGGAGCTCCCATACAACATACGTGATTTTTTTGTTCGGTTTTGCTCGATATTGATAACGGCAACAGGTAGACGCTTTAAATATTCACAGAATATTTAGTTATATATTCACTTTAAAAATAAATAATTAAATTGAATGAATGAATGAATGAAATGCGAGCATGGTTTAACCAGACTCGATTGCTCGAATGTAATTTTAATGTAATTGCCTCATATTTCATGAGACCACAGAGACCATTGTGTATCAAAGAGTAGACCGGGGGGCGCGATAATGGTAGGGAAGACGTGCCCTTGGGATATGGAAGGATTATTAGAGCCTACCGGATATGCATCTTTATTTATTTATTTATTTAAACTTCTCACACACAATTAGGTACAAAGGCGGACTTAATGCCTTAGGCATTCTCTACCAGTCAACCAAGGGTGGTGAAGAGATAAGATGACGGGTGCTCTGATTGAGAGAAAATAATAATATTAAAAAATATTAAATTATAACATAATTAATTATAAATAAAACAGGTGCACAAGTACATAAATAGGTTGATCTTTGAGCAAGCATTTAAAAAATAAATAATTAAATTAAACTAAAACAAATATTTAATATTCTACACAACAAACGTGATTTTTTTGCCGTTTTTATAGATAATGGTACGGAACCCTTCGTGCGCAAGTCCGACTCGCACTTAGCCCGTTTTGTTCTAATTGCAGCTCATTTACAAAAATAAGTATTTTGATCATTATTGCCCAAATAATAACTACCGTTTACTTTTTGTAATAATGTGCTAGGTAAACGATCAATCAAACCCGAATATTGTAAACCCAATTAAAACTTACTAATTAATGGCTCTTAATGGATGTCAAAACATGTTTATTCATCATAAAATTTAAAAGTTGGAACTCGAAGTGACTTATGGCAAGACTGCACTAATGAATAAAAGTACCTTCTGTATGGCCAAAAAAATATTTAACAAACTACCTGAACAAATAAAAACGTTAAATCTGGACAATTTCAAAACACAATTATTAAGAATATTGATAAATAAATGCTATTACTCACTACAAGAATATTTGGACGATAATTCTATAATTTCTGCTTCAGAAAATTGTACATCACCTCACCTATTTTGAATCTTATTGACATTAGCATTAATATTAAGACATGTAACCTAATATATTTGACATTTATTGAAATCGATTTTATTCTCTATTTATACTGATTAATCTATTTGACATTTTTATTGAAATTGATTATATTCTTTATTTATTTATATTGACATGCATGTACCTATCTATTAATTGATTTTATTACCAATGTGAAAGTCTACATAATTTTATATTATTCTACCACTTCATGATAATTATTTTAAAAGCTAAATTGTTGCTAGAAGTAAAGACAATGTAATTAAATATATTTGTACGCCTCTGGGCAAAACATAGAGGACCTGCCTATCTGTAACACCATTATTGTAATCCTATGTTTACAAATAAAGCATTCTGATTCTGATTCTGATTCTGATTCTGAATATTTTTGTGTTCACAAATAAAACCACTTCATTTTAGTGACGACGGTTTCGTTTCATATTTAATCAAATCAAATCATTTATTTGCTTAATGACGCTCCACCACTGTGTTTACAGAATTCGATACCTACATTTTACGTATTTTAACAAATTGAAGTGAAAACTCCAAATTCAAATCGTTTGTTGCGAACTAAGTGTACAATGTTGGTGTTATGTTAGTACTTATGACTTAGCACCCTTTTGCAAGCATTGCAATTATCATTCGCCTGCCTTTATCATCCTAAATTAGCATGCATTAAACATTATTAATACTTAATTATTTTCTTTTACATTTGTACAATTAAATTGAGAAATTATAGTTATGTCTTAATTAAAATGTCAATAATAATGAATTTAATACTATTATAATTATTCAGTAATATTAATGTTATCCTTTTCAGCAAATTATAATTTTAATTTTATATAAAGTTAAATAGGATAGACTAAATCTTATTGTTGATATAGGACAGATTGCCACGTTTGTACATGAGAGAAAATCGTTATTTTAAGCTAGACTCTAAGTATTCTTTTACTGAGTAGAAACATTTTTGGATTAGGTTCATTTTTAGACTTTTTTGGAATATTGTACAAATTTTTCAGTTTTAAACATGTTGGGCAACTGATTATATATTTTTATTACCTTAAAATAATATAAGCTATCGCTTAACATTTTAATTCTTGAGGATGGAGCGCATAACCTCTTTGTATGGCGAGTGTTGACGTTGTATGTATCTTCTACTTTCGAACTTGTCGATATTTTTAAAAATAAATACGCAAATGTCAAGTATAATTATTGACGTACCTATATTAACGGCAGAGTTAGAATCTGTTATTTTATAAACTATGGTTTGCAGCTCTCCGTATTATCTATTAAAACTAGAATTCTTATACACTTCTTTTGCATTATGAATAGTTTGTCTACGTTAGCATCTATTCCCACATAGCATGACGCCATATCGCAGCCATGAGTATACTTCTTTAGACGTGTTTAGCGATTTTCGGTAGGGGAAAAACTTATGGGTTCGCGTCACTGGCATGCGTCACCGACATGCTTATGTTAACAGTATAACTGTAGTTATGCATAGTTTTAGGTTTTCACTTCTTTCGGCAGTCCCAATGACTGCCAAAGTTTTGATTAAAACTTTACATCGGCCAACAACATTTATTTAATACATCTCTCTCTAACTTAGAAACAAACTACTTACCTATTCTTGTTCTACTTCAGTTAAAGCACGTGCATTTCAGAAGTTCCTTCAAGAGCCAACTTATCAAATATGTATGAAATATCTTACGTTAACTTGGACTACGGTCAAGTTCTCGTACATATCTGGTTTGTTCGGGAAGTCGGTGAGGCGAGTTAGCGACTCCTGCTCTGAAGTAACGCTGAACTTAGCCAGTTAATCGAGTGTGAATTTAGATGAGGAAGGTTGTTCATAGTACACTGGTAGATCGTTCATCACTTGTACTGCCTCATTTCGGATGAGACCAAACTGTAAGGGTGGAGATAAGTTTCATGTTGGGAAGGTACTTTAAACTTCAAGTATCATCATTATCATTTCAGATGAAAGGCTTCCACTGCTGGACATAGGCCTCCCCCAAGTGGGGGGGCTTGTTACAATCGCCGCGCTTGGCAGGCGGGTTGGCAATTGCAGCATGGTGTTAAAATGCGTAGAGAACGCTGCTGTCCATTCTCTAGTAGATTCCCTTAGTCGCCTTTTTACGACGCCCACGGAAAGAAATAGGATGGTGCTATTCTTTGCGTCTGCGGCACCACACGGAATAAAGTTCAAGTATATAACGTTCAAATCAGGGTAACAATTGCCTAAACTCAATTCCTGAAGAAAATCTCTTGAAGGGTCTCTTTAAGTTGCGAAGGGTCCTTCCCTTCGCAACTTAATTACCGTGATTTGGTCAGAACTACAGGACTTTAAGCATATTTGCAAAGATTACCTACATCCTTGTCCGCATCCCTCGGGGTAGTTCCAATAATCATCGGGATTACAAACACGTTTGCCCGACTATTTGTCTAAACCCTTCAATGTTAACGAAGCAAAAGTTTTTTGTCAAACTTACTTATGTTGACAACAAACTTGGTTGTTTGAACGAACTTGATTTCGTACGATATATTGGTAGCAGAATTAGGTGTTAGGAATAATAATGAAGTGGTTACGATTTATTTTCTGTTTCAAGTTCTTAAAAAAAATAACCAATTTAAATAAAATTACAGACCAGTCATTACCAGTGGCCTGAGGGCTACTCATACCCAATAAAACTAACAATACCCTGCGAATTCAATACAACAATGCCTTCAGGGTGCTGTTGAGGCTTCCTCCGTTCGTAGTGCATCACATATGTTCGCTGATGTGCACACGGATGATTATTTCGCGATCATGAATAAGAAAGTGCCGTCAATAATAGTCCTTTAGTCGTCAATAGTAGTCCTTTTGCCAGTCTTTTTACACGTGCAGTCTTTGGACCAGTTTTACGCAGAGGACATACAGTGATCTGCGTGTCCAATATAATAATGCGTTCAGGATACTGTTGGGGCGGGCGTGGCGATGTAGTGCGTCCGGTATGTTTGCGGAGGCGCATACTGATGACTTTTACGCCATAATACGCAAGAGGACCGCCTCCATGAATGGCCGGCTGCGCACCGCCACCAACAGTCTCCTGAGCGTGTTTTCAGATCGGTGGGACTCCCCTCTGCTGCGCCACTGGGTGAGAATCCACACCAATTAGCGTTTTTAATTAATTTTTGTTATTACTAACACTTAGTCTTTAAGTTATCTTGTATACTAACACTATGGACGCATGTCTGAAATAAATTATTTGAATTTGAATTTGAATTTGAATACGCAGAGTGAGAGCAAGCAGCAATATCATTCTGAAGGTATTTTCTGAATGGGTAGAAGGACCTATAATGGATAGGTTTAACAAGCTATATGTCAGACATGGGGCTTGATAAACCTTCCGGTAATTGGAGGCTTTTTTTTAGGGTTCTACGGAACCCTAAAAAAAAGCCTCCAATTACCGGAAGGTACGCCCAAAGGGTAAAACGGGGGCCCTATTACTAAGGTTTCGCTGTCCGTCCGTCTGTCTCTCCGTCTGTCACCAGGCTGTATCTCATGAACCGTGATAGTTAGACAGTTGAAATTTCACAGATGATGAATATCTGTTGCCGCTATAACAACAAAATAAACTACAAATACTAAAAAACAGAATAAAATAAATATTTAAGGCTCCCATACAACAAATGTGATTTTTTAGCTCGTTTTTGCTCGATATTGATAACGGCAACAGGTAGACGCTTGAAATATTCACAGAATGTTTAGTTACGGACGCGAGGAAGGTGTCATGGTGCCTCCTCAAATTACGTTGCTTTGTATCGTTACAAAGATTTTCAATTCATTGAAAGCCTATTTAAATACCCGATTTTTTAATTATAATAGGTATCTAAGTATGTTTCTAAAAATAATTTAAAAAAATTTTAATAATAAAAGTTGAGAACTTTAAAATTCAGCTACCGGTGCTTGGTGTCAAGCCCTACTCTAAGCTCAAAGGAATAGGGTATTTGACTGCTATCAAAATATACAACATTATATTTAGTAAATGGGAAACCAGAATATAGTTTGTTCTGATTAAGGAACTGAATCGATTTCAATAATTTTTACTATGTTATATTTTGTCCCATAAATATTTAAGTGTGATGAAAATGTTATCACCATTTAATTACTTACAATACAATCGCCGTACGGTTAGGTACCTACTGCCAAATTATTATCAATGAGCGCAAGACGACCCGGGAGGCGCGGGGGCGCTTAGCATGTTTTTATGCGGACAACCCGGTAACATAACAACCTTATAACTTTGTGATTTTTCATGATACAGTTTTGAAATTTTGTACATAGATTCTTTACATAAAAATACTAGACACGTGTTTCGGGTTTCGCATATACTAAAACTAATATTGTATATGAATTAATCCTTATTTTTATGAGTGTTACTAAAAAAACCGGGCAAGTGCGAGTCGGACTCGCGCACGAAGGGTTCCGTACCATTATCTATAAAATGGCAAAAAAAAACACGTTTGTTGTATGGGAGCCCCCCTTAAATATTTGTTTTATTTTAATTTAATTATTTATTTTTAAAGTAAATATATAAATAAATATTCTGTGAATATTTCAAGCGTCTACCTGTTGCCGTTATCAATATCGAGCAAAAACGAGCAAAAAAATCACGTTTGTGGGAGCCCCCTTTAAATATTTATTTTATTCTGTTTTATAGTATTTGTTGTTATAATGGCAACAGAAATACATCACCTGTGAAAATTTCAACTGTCTAGCTATCACGGTTCATGAGATACAGCCTGGTGACAGACGGACAGACAGACAGACGGCGGAGCCTTAGTAATAGGGTTCCCGTTTTATCCTTTGGGTACGGAACCCTTAAAAGTCGATTTGTTAAAAATTTAATCAAATCAATGGAAAAATGGAGAAATTACACGCTTTTGTAATTATCTTACTATCCTTGTCACGCAAAACGATCATTGTATTGTATACAGCAGTGCTGTCTCTGTCTAGCATACACTTTAAAACGCACACAATTTCGTAATTTTTTGAGATATTCAAGAAGTTTTTTTTCTGCGGCTTAATTTCATTCTATGTTTCAAAAAATCTAATCCAGTCGAATACTATTGAAACAAAATTAAGTTCGCTGTTATTAATTAATTTGACTGGCATTTATTTTTATGTTCTAGTAAGTCTTAATAATAAGTTATGCATCGTTTGTGTTGTGAAAAAACATCGTAACTGCCTTATTTGAGAGCAAAATAAGGAAAGTTTAGAATCTATATGAAAGTCACCACTCGATCACTTTAGTCCATTTGATGCTCCCGCGCTGCTTCAAGTGATTCATATAGTAATCTAAGTTGGTTTGTATAACAAGGAGAAAAACTAAACAAAGGAGAATTAGTAACTGCTTTTGAGGAGCTTGTTATATATTTAGATCAGCGCGCTGCTCATCCTGCCGACAGCCGAGTTCCATGAGTTGATAAGTTCACTCAACTGATAAGTTCTGTGGTTCCACACTGTTGACTCAGTAATAAATTATGATAGTTTGTGATTGAGCGCTTGATAAATTACGTAACTAATTTTATTGCCATTGTAATATTTTGTCAAGTATAGATAGATATTCCGCAAATGATTAAACTAGATTACAACACCGCAGAAACCATACAATAGTATTATCTGTCAGAAGCAGGTTTATTAATCCATTCCTCCATTTCTCCACCATTTTTATTTTCACCAGTCGTCAAACGAATAATTTCGACTTTAGTCACTAACTGAAGGTGAATATTATTGTACGGTGTACGTACATGGTTTTAAAATATATATTTTGATGCAGTATGTAAGTTATTAGGCTCGCGTATTTGCACTTTGATCGCGACCTACATTTGGGAGCGCAATGACATACGGCGGAGCCTAGATGATGCATTTTCTACATAATTTAATTAGTGTTCAATTAGACGTCTTTGAGTCGGACAACTTGCATTTTTATTTAGATTCATACCCGTTGGACATTCATTGACATACATTGGCATATCTTACAGTTTTGTTAACACGCCGAACAATTATAATTATTCTGAAACTTTCGGAGTTAGTTCTGGTAACGTTTTAGTTGTTTCTCTTCTTTTTTACTTTAATGTAGCATCCTGTTATACTTACTCTGTGCGTATGCGTGCGGAACTCCAACTTTCAGACACGTACCGGAATTAAAACTAAAAGTGTCGTAAAATAAAAGTTACTTTAATTCTCAATTATTACAACTTCTGCCTCGAACCCCGATAGTCCCTACTACTAAATGGGACCTCAAAACAGCTCTTTCAGCCTACTACGCATACGCATATTCGTGGCTAAACTATGGAATTATATTGTGGGGAAATAGTGTAGATATAGAGCGACTATTTATTTTACAAAAAAAATGCGTTCGAATCCTAGTAAATATAGAACGTACGGAAAGTTGCAAACAATACTTTATAGAACATAAAATTCTTACGCTAACAGGCATTTATATCCTAGAAGCTAGTAAATTTGTGAGAAAATACCCATCGCTTTTTCCGCTAGCAAAACAGCAACGCCCACAGCAACGCAGTCTTAGAAACCGATATCTAAACGAATTAGCGGTACCAACTTCAAGACTAGCTATGTTTCGTTCTGGGCCTCTGGCCATGTGCGTTAAAATCTATAATAAACTCCCGAATTCAGTTAAGGATACAGAGTACGACAACAAATTCAAAAATGACCTACAAAACTACTTAAACTTAAAATCATATTATAGCCTAAAATAATTTTTAACTGAGAAATAAATAAATTACTATCGACTCGAACACATTACACATACATAACTAGGTACTCTATAAGACATCAGTCAGAAAATGATAATTTATTTATTTAGTTTGTAAGAATGACATAATGTATAATAATAATTAATAATTTTTAAATTAATCTATATCAACAAATTGTATTAATAATGAATAATGATAGCATGTTAAATTAATTAAAACCTGTCGCCTATACATTGCTGTGCCCTAGCAGGGTTCATTGTTTGGAACTATCATAATGTAACAACCTGTAAACAACATGAAATGCAATAAATGAATATGAATATGGACCGAGAGGAAAACATAATACTTTTTTCAAGAAAGTTGGTTTATGTAAAAGACAAACTTCGGAAACAAGATAAAACCGTTTTTCAGACGCATTTTTTCAGGAAGAGAGAAAGGACTTTTTAAAACTTGAACAAATGAAAGTTGATGATACTCATAATCTGTAAATGGAGTTGTGTATTTTAAGTTAATGCTATGCGATAGCGATAAATAATTTTCGCATTCATTTTAACCGTAGTATACAACTTTGAGAAGGAAGCCGACAGAACGATCCGATTGGGTTGGGCAGCGTGCAGCGTTTGGAAAACATCGTCATGTCTTATCGTCGTCAATCCCGCAGTGTTTGAACCAATTTTTCTTCAACCAATGCATCCTGCCCATTATGACAAATAGTGCCGAAACGTGGACACTGACAGTCGGGCTGGTCCACAAATTCAAAGTCACTCAGCGTGCTATGGAGCGGGCTATGCTCGGAGTTTCTTTGAAGGATAAGATCAGGAATGAAGTTATCCGGAAGAGAACTGGAGTTACCGACATAGCCTGCAGAGTAAGCAAGCTGAAGTGGCAGTGGGCTGGCCATGTTTGTCGAAGGACCGATGGCCGGTAGAGCAGACGAGTGCTGGAGTGGAGACGGCGTATGGGCAAGCGTAGTGTGGGGCGCCCCCCAGCTAGATGGACCGACGACCTTAAGAAGGCAGCTGGGTCAGACTGGATGCGGAAGCCGGAGGACAGGGTGTTGTGGCGCAGCCTGGGAGACGCCTATGTCCAGCAGTGGACTGCTATAGGCTGAGTTGATTGATTGATACAAATTGTACTCTCTGTTTGGTATTACAATTAAAACGATGTGTTTTGGAATGTTAGGTTTGAATTGATTTAGCTGAAAATATCAATAAGTAGGTGCAATATTTTAACATAATAAGAAAATCATGTGAACTCTAAGTTGGTATGGAAGAGTAAGGAACAAAAATAAAGTTGGTAAGCACAATCTGAACAGTACTCTATAGATAAACATCAAAGTTTAACAAAAATATAATAAAGTTTATATCGAAAGGGAACATAATATTATTGGAGCTTGTTTACCGAGTTCACTCTCTGATAACACGAAACTGGCAGTAATTGGCGTTTTAAACTTTTAACGATGATTAGTTATTTTTAGTAAAACTACCAATGTATACTTTGGTATCTCATCATTATCATCCACAGCCCGACTTCACCCACTCTGAGGAGGGGCTGTCAGACTCTTACGGACTAAAAACCACCCCGGTGTTCCCTTCCCACACTTGGACCGGGGATCATGGGATCATATGCGACTTCCGCGATGTCCGGCTGGTGCCTGCCCGCCTCTGTGGGCCACCTCCACGCTCCTGTGCTAATGTCGTATGTTGTCTGCCCATCTCGCCGCCGGATAACCGACACTTCGTCTTCCCGTCCTTGGACGTCACTCGATCACTGCTTTACTTCACCTGTCATCACTGCGCCCTGCATGGTATCGTGCTCAACTCCATTTGAGTTCTATAACTCGTTTTCCGTTAACAAAAACCTTCGTTCGTCTTCGGATCTCGACGTTTGGAACTCTGTATATAAGCCTTATACCGAGCATGGAATGCTCCTTGGGCTCGGTGTAACTCTCACCCTGCACACAGCCTCGTGCGTGAACGTCCACGTCTCAACTCCGTACGTCATGGTGGGCAAAACACACTGGTTATAGATGCAAGAATTCCAACATTGTGGAGTTTTTCCTGATTTCAGAACGTCGTCCAATTTGATAAATGCGGCCCAAAAACTGTATATTCTTCTCGATATCTCGGTTTGTTGATGCCCTTTGTCAAATAAAAGAATTTGGCGAAGTTAGACATACTGGGCAACCATCTCCAACATTTCATTTTCTATTTTAACAGGATTTGAATTGCTGAAGATGTTTGCTATAATCTTTGCCTTGACCATATTCATCCTAAGTCCTACCTTAAAACAAGCATCATAAAGGTTTTGAAGCAGTTTCTAGAGATCTTCAAAGTTTTCAGCAAAAAGCTCAAGATCATCTGCGAAACTTAAGTGAGACAGGTAGGCACTATACTTGGCTTCAGTACCTAACTGCGATTATTTCATGCTCACCGTAAAATAAAATAGAACAGGTTCTAAAAGATATATACCGATTGTTGTTGACACAGCATTATCGTAAACCTTTAAAATAGCTATAAAATGCATCTACCAAAGTTAACTTGTCTACAACTTAAACTAAATGCGGTCACATTGTACAAATATTTATATCGCGAAAACAATTCCGGAATGGATCTAGTGAAAATTATATTTCCACACAATATTTCAGTCCTCGTAGCTGAAAATGCCTTTGGTGACTGTAAATTCGTAGAATATTGTTTGAAGCTACATCTTAAGCAGCTCTGGAGTAAATAAACATCTTTATTTACATCCCAATGCCAAGGAAATCTTGTGAAAAATTCAGGAAATTACGTCGATTTAACAAATTGCGGACCCGTTTTTGTAAAATGCTTCCTCTCGGGTAGGGGACAGGAGTTAAATTGCAAGTGAAGGAATGTTTATTCAACCCTCTTGTCATTTGAGAGGAAATGTCTTGTGTGATGACCACTCACTGTTTTTTCGGAACATTCCGGACACATTTCATTGTTTGTTTGTGATTAGTCATTTATATCTTGTACAGCTAACTAGTGCTCACGTTCTAGTTGGCAGATGCTGACCTGAAATATGTCACCATAGGTTTATAGTAACGTGTTCCGTGTGGTGCCGGACGTAAAGAATAGCACCATCCTATTTCTTCCCGTGAGAGTCGTAAAAGGCGACTAAACATACGAGGATCCGAACATATCACGTGCTTAACTCACGTCTGGTCGGAAATATGATGCTAAAAAAAATTGAGGCCAAATGGAAATTATTCAGATAAGGGTCGATTCCACGTTACAAAGTCGCTCAAATATCCGGAAAATTAATGTCGTTGCCAACAGATATGAATATTTGCGTAGTTTTGCCATATATTTTGGAATATCTCGCCGTAATATATTTGCGTCCCGTGTGGTGCCGGACGTAAAGAATAGCACCATCCTATTTCTTCCCGTGGGTGTCGTAAAAGGCGACTAAGGGACTTACTAGAGAATGGGCAGCAGCGTTCTCTATGCATTTTGACACCATACTGCGATCGCCAACCCGCCTGCCAAGCGTGGCAATTATGGAAATCCCCCCTAAATTGGGGGAGGACTATGTTCAGCAGTGGAGTTCTTTTGGCTGAAATGATGATGAATGATGAGGTTTATAGTTACCACAACATGCAAAATTGCTAAACCAAAAGGTCTAATTTTTTATTGTTTTTTGGTTTAGCACTAAATAAACACAATGGTGTCCCAGTCGTATTACGAGTTGTAAGTCGTAGGTTCAAACCCAGACAGGCGCTTTACTTTGTGTAAATTATTTCATTACCACTGCTCTCAAAACGGTGAAGGAAAACATCGTGAGGAAACCGGCATGTCCTAGAACAATTCGAAGACATGACATCTGCCAACCCGCATTGGGCCCGCGTGGTAGATAACGGCCCACTCCCTCTCACAGAGAGTGATTTGTGTCCCAGCAGTGAGAACATTTTAGGCTGATTATGTACTCTATAAATAAACATGCTAAATTACGTACGTACAGTCGGTGTAGCAGATTCTTCAACATGCAAGGCATTCGATTTCTTTGCGTAAGTCATGTTTTTTTAGTAAACAGTTTCTGTAACCACCGTCTCACCGTGAAAACTTAGATGAAGTCAGCGTGGAGTGAACTGTCAGTGTCATCCCACCTGATGCTAGGGATGGAACAAAGATTACATTAACAATCTTAATCAAGATTTTGAACAGAAACTCAATTTTGTTTTATTACATTTAATTGAGTTTGACTAAATTTCAGTTTTGAATAAAAATCTCCCTAAATAGTTATCTTTGAAATAATATCAAATGCTCAATAGAATTAGCATAAAAATATTATTAAAATCTCGATTATGATTGTAAATGTAATCCTTGGTCAATCCCTAGCATCAGTGGAATGACACTGACAGCTCACTCCACGTAAGAATTCACGGTGACATTTTTACAGAATCGACATGCAGAACCAATATAAAAATATATTTATTTATTTATATCGCAAAGACAGTTTTCATCGAACAACATAATGAAACAAATAAATAGATAATGAACTACTGATTGCTATGCACAAGTTGTGGTATTAAAGGGCAGCGACGTAAACGGGTCTATGAGATACGTTCGCAACTTTTCACTTCGCTGTTATGCAAACTTTTTATCGAGCTCGTTTCACAAGCAATTTGTAACAAAATATGGAGTGTTATGCGACCCTTTATAGTTAATTAAAATTGATGATTCGTACGCAGCACGAATTAATCACACGGAGTAGATGGTAAAGAAAGTTACTGCAAAATATATATTTCATAATATTTTCTCACACAATAAACAACACACGTATCAATGAATCGTAGCTCCTGGTTGCAACTATGGGAAAGTATGACCGTCTCAATGTTTACTACACAACTTTACGAGAAATGGACGAAGTCTCAAATCAGTTACGCAGGTAGTTCAGCGAGATATTTTATCCCTCAGCATAAATAAAGCTTGGGTACAGTGACCGACTCATCCTGAGGTAGACTATCTAGAGGTATAACATTAGAACACGGTTGCCCGAATTTTGGGGTAGGAAGCCCGAAGGGGGAGGGTTATTGACCCCTGATACCAATCTCCCACCTGCGGAAATGCTTAGTTACAGAGATACAGGAGGCAGGAGGGGGAGAGAGGGGAAGTATTTTTACTTGTGCATTAAGTTTTAAATAAATATATAATACACTAATTTAAAGTTTCTCAAAAATTAACAACAAATTACGACATAAAAGCTTTTGTGACGTCTCTGGCGCTATCTAGAGCAGTAAAGGGGGCTATCCTCCCTCCAAACCACCGGTTTTTATAAACACTAGCGGTTGGACATACAAGAACTAAGTGTAGTAGAGGTTGATGATACTTTAGTCATAATGAAATGTTCGTGATACACATTATATTATTACACATGTGACCTTTGGTATATGTAGACTTATGAAGTATAATCTAAGATTATACTGTGAGGGCGGGTGGTGTTGAAGATTATAAATAGTCTGTTAAGCATGTCAGCTCTTACAAGTGACTACTTATTTCTTAAAGAAAACAAGTCATTTCTACACACAAGAGTAAACTTTAATATGGAGCTCTAACTGCCACTTCAAAACGGGGCATATTAAAATGAATTCGTAGGTAGGTGGACTCTTAATAACGCAGCCATAATCTGTTCACTCAACACAATGTTACAGAGCTGTGCAGTTAATTACTGACAGCACTCGAAGGCGATGACGTCATACGCGAGCGTGGCGCGCTAACGAGAAATAATCCAATTAACTATTAATAATGTGTTGTAGCCCCGTTTAAGGGTGATTATATATATCTGTGGGAATTTTAATGAAGTAGCATGTTGTCTGAATGTAGCTTTATCTACATTTTTATTATCTGTATTGTCTTTATTCTAAAATAACATATAAAGCAGGAGTGAGCTCGAAATTTGAAAGGGTGGGCAGAGATAAAAAAAGGTACTCGGTGACAGGATATAAGACGTTAAAGATGAAGTGAGATCCAAGAAGGGTATTTTTATTTATATTTTAATTAAAAGACGTTAAACGAATTTTCAAGTTTCATTTCCGTCTGCACCCTACATATCGGTGCATGATATTTATTAGTTCATACCACCAGGTTTGTTAAAACACTTTCATAGACATCACAGGTAAAAGGGCTCGTGACTAAATGATACCAGCTGCACGGGTCGATGCGGTCGGTTCGTGGATGGGTGACCATCCATTACTAGTACACTTTTTCCAAAATTAGAATGTTTAGAAACATGCTGGTCCAGCTCCATAGGACAATCTAGAGTCTAGACAAAATCAAAATGGTTGCTAGTAAAATTTTATAATTTTTATGACATTTATTTTACATTCTGTGGTTACCTTAACTCACACACTGACCTATTACTTATTTTTTTTTTAGGAAAACGTATACTTTTACAATGTTTATAAATATGTGAGCACCATGTTTCTATCAGATCATTAATTTATCTGTCATCGCTTTTTTTTTAATTCTTTTTACCTATTGTATAGTAATTTTATTCTAGGTGCATCGTCTTCACATATAACTATATAAGTAATGTACCTATGCAAAATATTGTAAAACATTTTAAAAGAGCATTATTGTAGTTTCTTGCCCATTATTCTCCATTCGAAACTACCTTTTGGAAGATGCGACTAGAATCAATTCTATTCTTTTGTAAATTAGACGTTCAAAAGTGCCTTTTATGTGCCTATTTGAAATACTAAAATAATTTGACTTTGACTTTACATATCGAGACCCCTCCGTGCCTCGGAAAGCACGTTAAGCCGTTGGTCCAGCCCGGCTATCATTTTTAGATCTTCGACAGTCGCTACGGGTAGTCAGAAGTCCATAAGTCTGACAACCAGTCTTACCAAGGGGGTATCGTGTTGCCCAGTAACTGGGTTGTGGAGGTCAGATAGGCAGTCGCTCCATGTAAAATACTGGTACTCAGCTGCATCCGGTTAGACTAGAAGCCGACCCCAAGGCAGATTGAGACATCCCATGTAGAATTAAGGTACATTATGTTATCAAATATCATATTCTTGTACCTATATAACCTATTTCTTCCCGTTGGTGTCGTAAAAGGCGACTAAGGGACTTACTAGAGAATGGGCAGCACCATACTGCGATCGCCAACCTGCCTGCCAAGCCTGCATCCGCTGTTAGAGGTAAATAAGTACTAACAATTACTTCTCGTGGGTGTCGTAAAAGGCGACTAAGGGACTTACTAGAGAATGGGCAGCACCGTTCTCTATGTATTTTAACACCATACTGCGATCGCCAACCCACCTGCCAAGCGTGGCGATTATGGCAACACTCCCCCCTTGGGGGTAGCCTATGTCTAGCAGTGGCTTTTGGCTGAAATTATGATATTATCAAAGCTAGACCTATTCATAGCACTCATTTAAAATATCAGTATTTTATACTGATATTTTAAACACACACACACAGGTCTGAAGCTACTAGCAAATTATACATACGTAATTGGCAAAACCGCACAAATGTGATGAAATAATACAGCCATTACAGAACAAAGTACCCCATTACTGCTCACTCGTACATTCTGAACCACATAATAGCATTAATATTACAAAAGGATCACCTAAAAATGAATGTGGTTTTATAACCAGTCTAGCAGAAACGCAGTAAAGTGCTGAAAACGCCCAAAAGTTTTCGTATATCATACAAACGAGGCCATTTTAACAGATTTATTCGATATACTTATTTTTTCTGACGTCTATCTGTACAATAGCAGTCACAGATAATAGGGTTTGTTGAATGGTCACTGGACATCATAACGAATACCAGCTTATGGTGTATTTATGTCTGCGCCGATCAGCGTTGACAACCAGCGCTCGTCGGTGCCGACAAACACTGGCACATCGGCGCCGGTTTCCAGCATTCTACGTACGAAAGTATATTCACTATAAAGACTGTTCACAACGACACTTTTAATGCACAAGTGTTTATTTATTTAAAGCTTCAGTTACGTTATGATGGAATTTTTTCATGGAGTTTAACCCAGATTTCAACTATTGATTGAGCAATATTGAACAGTTCGGTTCTGTCACTAGGTATATTGTCTTTTTTTGGCTTCGCACGGTTTGCGCATTTACCCAATGTCATGTAAAATTAGGTAACAAGTACAAATTATGAAATGAACTCCATTCAATACATGATAGCTGATATCCCGCCCCGCTCCCCTTGAGTTTCAGTAAAGTTAGACACTTTATTGAACACTTTTGGCACTTTACTGAAACCTCGCGCGGACTTCTTGAGAGAACTTAAAGTGATGTTGCACTGTTTTGTTTAATTTGCCTACACTAATGCAGGTTCACGAACATTTAATGGTTAATAATCCACCACTATTACACATTAATATTCGGCTAAACACAAATTTTAGAAAATAAAACAAAACTGCTAACATAACGCTTCACTTTCCCGCCAAGAAGTCCCAGGTATATTGTTATTAACAAAGCAAGTCATCGAAATTCAAATCGTGTTCGAAACACAAATACCGCGCCATGTTTGAAACTGTTCCCTCACAGCGTGTTCATGTGTACTCTGTACTAGCGCTACTGATCAGTGACGTCATCTAGGAGACGCCCTGTAAACAGCCGATGTTACAGACCGCGTTATATTTGGGACTTTGGTTACGTGATAGTGTTTCGCTTGTGTGTTGATTTTCGGACCTACGGGTTCGGGTTTTATGTATCACCAAGTTACCTAAAGCTCCTTGTGGTAGTAAAAAATTGTGGGTTTGCTGTTATCAGTTGTTTTCAATCAAATATATTTATTTGCTAGAATATTGTACATAAGGTGTTACATAACATGGCGTGCAAATGTATTCACGATCAGCGATGTCAATTAATCTAACTTACAAATTACAGATTATATTGATTTGTCTTCTAAATAGTCCTTCATTTCAGCCGAAAGAAGTCCACTGCTGGAAATAGGCAGACATAGGGTTTGCCATAATTGCCACGCTTGGCAGGCGGGTTGGCGATCGCAGTATGATGTTAAAATGCATAGAGAACGCTGCTGCCCATTCTCTAGTAAGTCCCTTAGTCGCCATTTACGACACCCACGGGAAGAAATGGGGTGGTGCTATTCTTTACGCCCGGCACCGCACGGTCCTTAATAGTATAATTATATTTGAAATAGTAATAATTTAAAAAGTATTTATTTAAACATTGTCAGCGTCTTGAAAACTATTTATAAACTGCCTAGCCTTCTCCCAACTTTATTGGGGTCGGCTTCCAGTCTAACCGGATGCAGCTGAATACCAGTATATTACATGACTGCCTATCTGATCTCCACAACCCAGGAACTGGGTAATACGATACCGCTTTGTAAGACCGTTTGTCAGACTTTCGGGCTTCTGACGACCCGAAAGTACAGCCGGGACCAAAAAATAAGTAAAGATGGTCACCTATCCACGGATCAACACCGGAAAGCGTAGCTTAACCTGATGGATCGACCAGTGCAGCTGTTATTACTTAGCCACGAGCTCCTCACCATTAATACAACATGCGGGACTATAAATCACATAATCACATCACACTAATATTATAAAGGCGAAAGTTTGTGAGTGTGTGTGTGTGTGTGTGTTTGTTACTTCTTCACGCTCAAACGGCTGGACCAATTTTGATAAAAAAAATTATGGAGGTAGCTGACCCTGCATTGAGACATAGGCTACTTTTTATCCCGATATTCCCACGGGATCGAGACTAACGCGGGTGAAACCGCGGGGCGCAGCTAGTAAGTCATAAAATAAACTAAATTAAATGAATGTAGAAATAAAAATTATTTTGGTAGCAAAATTTTAATCTCTACAAAACTATAGCATAATCAGCCTATAATGTTCCCACCGCTGGGACACAAGCCTCCTCTATTTGAGAAGGAGTGGGCCATAATGTACCACGCTAACTAAACCCTACCGCCGTTTTCTATAAATTGGATACGATATCTGATAGAACCCTACGTTAAACTTGACTATAGAATATGCAAAGGACCCGAAATTAAATCAGGGATAAAAGGAACCTATTTAGTCATTTAAATTGTATTCCAGCAATGTATTCCGTCGGATTTCTATACAGAGTTGACCTTATTAACATTAACAAGAAAAGGGTCAGTTTTAAAGGCATCGTTCAATTGACGATAAGCATCTAATATCAAACATTGTGAATAGACTTTTGTCCCGGAACAAATTTAGGAGAATGAGCCGAAACCATAGTACAAATATACACATTAATGTCCCAATTGCGCTGGAAAGCGCATGTCAAAAAGAAAGACAAGAACTAGACATGCGTTTTAAAAACATGTATTGGTTGATTGGACGAAATTCCTGCCTATCGATACATTACAAAATGTTTTTATATAAGCATATTCTCATGCCAATATGGATGTATGGCATCCAACTGAGGCGCTGTACTAAACCAACCAATATCAAAATGATACAGACATTCCAAAATAAGGTACTCAGGAGTATTGTTAACGCGCCCTGGTATATAAGAAATTACGACCTCCATCGTGACCTAAACATGTAACCCGTCACCAACATAATTCAAAAATTTGCTGAGGCCTATGAATATCCACTCCACTGGCATGTAAATGTCGAGGCAATTCAGCTGTTAGACAACACAAATATAGTGCGAAGACTAAAACGAACGAAACTCTTTGAGTTAGTGTAGTGCTACTATTCTATAATCTGAGGTGTAGTGTAAAAAGTGTAGAAATAATAGTGACAATGACACACATATAACACATGAACAAAGTGTTTTTATTATATATATTAATAATTATCACATAATAATTAGGTTAGATTAATATTGCTTATTAGTCTTAAAGGCTAGATTGTAATTAGTTATTAAGAACCAGGTTCTTTTTAATAAAGCACAAAAAAATGTCCCTTCAATAGTTTGATTAGAATAGTTCAGATCCAGCCGTAGACTATCCAAAATAGTGTAAGGCCGTTTGTCCACCGCAACGTCAACCGGACATCAACGAGAAACGAGATGACGGCGCTGAAGTATTGATACATACATTCACTATGGTCATAATAAGTAAAAAGACGTAGATAGGTTACCTACTCAACATTCGATCTTTAAAAACGGCACAATGTCGCACTAATAGATGGGGTCCCTATGTTGTTTCGAACGCCGCTGTTGCGACACACGCTGTTGCGAATTATTTTTCCACTGCCTCACAGGTTCGAAAGCTCACGGACTCGAATGAAGTAGTCGCGAAAGACGCTGTTTCGAAAAACATTTTCACTGCCTCATACGCTCGAATGCTTGTGATTTCGATTTATTTAGTCATAAAGTGTACAGAAAAGTATTTAATCATTTGGGTTTGGTTAGGTTAGAACAGTGACCATTAACGCGCGAAGGCGAGCGAGCGAAGCGAGCGTGCCGCGGCAGCGGCCGCCGAGCGCCAGGTCCCCTCTATTGTTGGTAAATTCAGTTACCAAAACAAAAACTCTTCATCAATATCCAATTTAACTAAATTACTATACGTTATATTAAATGATGATGTTGACACCGAATTTGTTGATTTTATTTAATTACTGCTTAAATACTTTTCTGTACGCTTTATGACTAAATAAATCGAAATCACAAGCATTCGAGCGTATGAGGCAGTGAAAATGTTTTTCGAAACAGCGTCTTTCGCGACTACTTCATTCGAGTCCATGAGCTTTCGAACCTGTGAGGCAGTGGAAAAATAATTCGCAACAGCGTGTGTCGCAACAGCGGCGTTCGAAACAACATAGGGGACCCCTAATAGATGACACGTGGAAGTAGGACGGCATGTCGTAATTATTGGGAGCGGAAAAGAGACAAGACGAAGAAAATATGGCTAATTAGCCATATTTTGACGTGCCACTTGCGGAGCGTGTATAACCTATCTTTACTTACCTATTATCATTGATGGCCACGTGTTCACCGCACACTACCACAGGGACGTTACGTTCGGTTCGAATAATCTCTTTTGTCGTTGATATTCCGTTGACGTTGTGAGGTGGACAAACAGTGTAAAGATTTAACTTTACTTCTATATACATTATATGCAACATAAATATAAACGTGAAGACAAACCTAAAGCGCGTGACTTACCCACAAAATGGTCGAATTCACAATTTATCAAAGTTTCAATTGCTGACCACCATAAAGCGAATGCCTAGCTGACCCTTAAGTTTGAAACACACATAATAGCTCGTAAAGGCCGCAGGGTTGTCCTCAAGTCCTAAAGTATTCACAAATTCCCAACTATAAGTGTTATTCAGTTATTTACGAGAATTCCGAGCCCCCATTAGTGAGGTCTCGCTAGATGCTGGTAAACAAAATCAAGAGATTATTAAAGGCGACAAGCAACTACTTGGTAGAATTATGATAGACATTGAAATCCGTAATGAGTTGAAAGATAACGAAGTTTTTACAGCTTTGTTGAAATGAAAACCGTGTTTGAGAAATATTTACACAAATGAAAAGCGAAGATAACAGGAAACGTTAGTAAGAGGTATTCGCTTTTCCTTTCCAAGAACAAAAAATATAGCCTTCGACGCTGTGAATTGTTGGTTCAACTTTATCACGGTTGTTTTACAGGTAGCATAACTTACGTAACGATTTTTTGCGTAAAAAAGTTACATAGAAAACGAATCTTTAAACGCCTTACTTACTGAGACAAATAGACGTGCTATCTCCCGATTGATTTTTGTATTTGTATCCTTGAACGACACCCTACTTATACAAGTACTCGTAGACGTATTACTGACAATTCCTGCTACACTTGTCCCGAATAATTCTATTTATTATTTAATAAATAGAATTTATTATTTAATAAATAGAATTATTCGGGACAAGTGTAGCAGGAATTGTCAGTAATACGTCTACGAGTACTTGTCACGAGGACAAAAAAAAAAAAAAAAAAAAGAAAAAGGTGACTCGTAAATACGAGTCACCTTTTTTGCAAAGGTGACTCGTAAATAATAATATTCTTATAAATAAAACACTAAAAAAATAATTTTAATAACAAACTGCAAAAATTACATGACAAATAAAATAATAAGAAATTATATCGAACACGAAATGGGCAGAGGAACAATGTTGATAGGTCTACGACCGCTGGCAAAATGGACGAGTCAATAGGATATCGCTACGCCCCCGCAAGGGGGCGTGGCATGCAGTACCGGGACTATAAGTCCCCTGGCTGCGGAGGGTTCGCGGTGGTCCGCAACTACGGACCCCTCTCTATGTTCGCCTAGAGCGGCTAGCGGCGGCGGACACATTTTATTACAAATAAAATGCGTCGATGTGAGTGGTTGCTATGTGTAAAACTGTAGGCGCGCCGCGACGCTAATTTATATTAGCGCCGGTTTCTTCACGACACCACGGCGGTCGACCCCCACCAAGTGAGACCCCCGGTTGCCCGGGGGAGGCCCAGTGAAGGTGACCAGTGACGTGTGTGCCGACTCGACGCTCCTACAGAATAGGTGATTAGTCCCCCGCTCGTCTCGATGTCAGAGCTAGCCGATCACGGTCCGAGCTAAGGAACTGTCATGCGTGTGTGAGCGGCATTGTACTGTGAAACACCGCTCAGTGTCTACACGCATCGCAGCCCGCGCCGCGCCTGCGTGTATGTGAGTATAGATGCATGTATAGTAATGGATGTCTGTTGTTAGTTACGCGGCATGCCTATATTAACTTAGAACACGCCACGCAACAGATGTATGAGTCATCTGTGGAGTTCAGTTGGGTCGGGTAAGCCGCGTGTAACCTGAGTGCAGCTTACCCGAGGCGTCCAGTCCGGTGATGGGGTCACTCATCCGCTATCAGGTCGCGGGGCAGGGGTCTCGCGTCAGGGGGGCGCGTATGCCAGGGCGCGATCTGCTTGACATGGGGCCAAGCAGACACGTCGGCACGCGCGTACATCCCTTTCGCGAGGCGCCGCACGAACTCATCCAGGTCCTCAATCCTGAGGTCCCGCTGGATGACATCGTGCCTCACGAAGCAAGGAGCGTCAACTATGGTCCGCAGCGCAAGACTTTGTTGCGCGCGGAGCAGCTTCCGGCTCGACTCGCTCGTGAGGGCGAACCAAGCGGGGTCGGCGTACGTCAAGATAGGGCGCACGTACAACTTGTACACGCTCATCTTGACGCGCGCCGGGATGCGGGACGAGAGCACAGGTTTGAGCAGGTTGCGGGCGACCCTGCCCTGTGCGGCGACCTTACGGACATGTGGCCCCATAGTGAGCCAACGATCGATGGTCACACCCAGGTATTTAACCCGGGGCGCCCAATCGATGTCGGCCCCATGCAGTTTCAAGGGTGGCGGGAGAGGCGCGAACCCGGTGATTATCGCCTGCGTCTTACCCACGTTCACCGACAGCCACCACGTCGACAGCCACTCGGGAAGGAGCTCCAGGGCGCGCTGCATTTTGACCGCCGCGTACTTCGCATTAAGCGATGTAGTAATGTACGCGGCGTCTTTGGCATACAGCGCGAGCGTAGCGTCGGAAGTGGTGGGGATGTCGTCGGTGTAACGCGAGTAACATGCCGGCGACACGCAGCTGCCCTGCGGCACACCAGCCAGCACCGGGCGGGCGCCGGATAGCACCCCGTCGACCACCACCCTAAAGGTCCTGTTGGAGAGAAAGCTAGATACCACCCTTACAACGCGACGGGGCGCGTCCAAGGTGGACATTTTGTATAGTAGGCCCTCGTGCCACACACGGTCGAAGGCCTTCTCCATGTCGAGGAATACTGCCACCGAGTATTCCTTCTTGTTTAGCGCGGCTGCGAGGTGGTGCAGTACCCTCGACAGCTGGAGCGTCGTGCTATGCTCCGCCCTGAACCCAAATTGCTCGGGGCGCGGCGCAATGTGGGGTTGGAGATGTCGCAGCAGGAGTGCTTCGAACACCTTGGAGACTGTCGGCAGTAGGGTGATCGGCCGATAGCTCTCCGGCTTCAGGATATTTTTCCCCGCCTTGGGCAGCATAATGACGCGCCCTTCCTTCCACGAGGCGGGAAAGGCCCCGGTGCGCAGTACCGCGGTAAACAGGCGCGCCAGCGCCGCTACCATGCGGTATGGCAACTGGCGCAGTACTGCGTTGGTGATACCGTCGGCACCGGGGGCCTTCCGGGGCTTCGTGTTTAGGATGGCGCGCCTAACTGCGCCCGGCTAGAAAAAGACGGGGTCCTCAGCGGGAGCTATCGGCAATGCGAAGTAGTCTCCCAGGTGCTTCTCGACTGCTGCGACATGATCAGTGTCGCTGGTCGGGTTAGGGCGGAACTGACGTTTCAGGTGCTCGGCGAAGACCTCCGCCCGGTCCTCCACTACATACTTTAGCGCCCCGTCGCTGTTGAGTAGAGGGCGCACCGGGGCCGGGGTGTTCGTAAGCTGACCGCAGAGCTTATGTAACGACGGCCAGCTGTCCGTCGTGGCGTCGATACGATCTTCCCAGCCCGCGGCGGTATGCGCCCTGAGCTCGGCCTTCACTTTCTCCGCGAGACGGTTTAGCTGTCTCTTCAGCGTCGGGCATCTGAGCTGTTGCCACTGCTTGCGAAGGCGCCTCTTCACGGCGATCATCGAGTTAATATGTGCCGGCAGGGGCGGCAGTAGCCCTCTCCCCTGCGGCAGTGTTCTCGTCGCCGTTTCTAAGGCGCTTTCGATGCAAGCAGTGACGTCACCCGCCATCTGGTCCACGTCCGCGGCAGTGACGATAGGCCGAGTCGGCGTGGTGATCTCTAGCTTCTCTCTGAAAGCTTCCCAGTCTGTTGATCGACGTGGCGCGATCGGCTTCAATCGGGTCGGCATACCCGATATGACGACGAGTACAGGCTGGTGGTCCGATTGTAACTCGTCGTCTATCACTTGTTGGGTGATCTAGTAGTGCAGCCCTTGGTGGACTACGATGTCCAGCACGTCCGGTAAATTGTGTGCCGTATCCGGGTAATGTGTCGGCATCTCTGGGCCGGACACCGTCTAGCCAAAGGCTTTCGCGTCCGCGAAGAGCCGTCTCCCCTCGGTATTCATTGTATTACTATTCCACGCTGGGTGTTTATTATTTAAATCACCGGCGAGCATGGTAGCCTTTTGAGGCGTATTTATAAGCGCCCGCAGCTCTGTGTGATCTAAGTGAGCCACGGGCGGCTTATAGCAAGCGTACAGGTTTATATCCTCGCCGGCTAAATGCAGCTGTACACCCAGCGCGTAAAAAGATCTGAGTGACGGCAAGGGGAGCTCTTGATGGACGACTCCTCGCCTAACAATGACCGCCAGACCACGATAGCGGTTGTTGTTTGCCGACCTTACATCCTTCCTATAAACGAGATATCCCGGGAACCTAACCCTATCTTCGGGTCCCAGGAGTGTCTCGCTTATGAGCGCCACGTCGATATCCTGTTCCCTCAGGAGATGGCGGAGGGGGGCGACCTTGTTCCGGAGGCCGCGAGCATTCCAATGGATCACCCTCAATGGCCTAGCCATTATACATGGTCAGTAAGGTGGCCAGGCCATCGAGGATGACCATCTCCACATCTTGTCCCTGCCTTATTGCCTTTATAAGGTCCATCAATAATTTGATGGCGCAGGCTGTGAATTCTTTATTTGTAGAGTGGGCGCCGGTGGCGCCACCACTCATAATTTCGTGTCTCGGTCTTGATTTCATTTGTTCGTCCGCGGTAGCGCGGGCCGGGGGCGCGCGCAGTAGGCGCGGGGCACGCGCTGCAGGCGCGGCGCGCGCGGCCGGGGCGGGTGCGCGCATAGGCGCCCGGCTAGGGTCCCAGCTGGACCCGGTGCCTGGATAGGCACCGGTTGGAAGGCGGCAGGGCGCAGCGCGTGCGGTCGGCTCGACGACGGCATGGGCGCAACACGCGCAGGTGCCGATGACGTCGGTGGGCCGGCGGCTACAGCGGCGCTAGCTCCCCCCCCCCCTCTCCTCCTTCGTTTCTCGCTGCGAGGCTGCGGTAGTGGGCCGGCTGGCGGCGCACCGGAGGTCGCCCTGCCAATGTTTGGCATTGACGTCGTCCGGTCCAACGCCGGGCGGGCTCCATGCTGTTCCCCGGCATCGTGGCCCAACGAGCCACGCGTGCCGGGTTTCGGCATCGTAGTGGGCGTGGCCTCCGCGACCGCTGCGGTGATTGCTCACCGAGCAGCACGGAGGCGGCTTCCCCTGTGTCTGTACAGGTACCGGGGTGGTATCCTGTACATACACAGGGAAAAACGGTTAAAACTTTGCGGTCCGCACGGATACTGGCACTAACACTTAAATAAAAACACTTAGGTAGTCAGCACGATCGACCACGGGCTAATCCTGGACGAGTCCACGCAGGTGGCTTCTTTTTGTACGCGCGGCCGCGCTGGTGGGGAGTGCACGGTGTTGTCATCTAACAATATAATATAATAAAAATAAAGGACTGCCTCTTTGGTGTAGTGGTCGCAATCTACTGGCGATCATGAGGTCCGGGGTTCGATTCCCAGGTCGGGCAAAGTGTTTATTGGGTTTTTCCACCAGGAATTTCTCAGTAGCAGCTCGGAGTCTGGATTTGTGCCCGAATGATGGCAATAGGCTCGCCCCTTATTACATGGGACTTAAACATAACTGGCGAAATGTGGGTGTACTATAAGTGCGCCTCTGCCTAACCCTTCGGGGATTATAGGCGTTATGTTATAATAAAAGTAAGTAAAGCGTTTAAAGATTCGCTTTCTATGTAACTTGTTACGTAAAAAAGCGTTACGTAAGTACCTATAAAGCAACCGTGATAAAATTCAACCAACTATTTACAGCGTACAAGGCTATTTGAATTTTTTCTTGAAAAAGAAAAGCGAATACCTCTTAATAACGTTTCCTGTCATCTTCACTCTTCAAAAGTGAGCTGAAAATCTTCTGAAGGAACCTACTAACAGGGATTTGGATTTGTGGCGGGATCTAAAACGCCACATGCGAACTACGCATCAAAGACCTGTCGTCACAAAAATCCTGCATCTCGCAAGCAGAGTTTACCGTGCAACTGGCACATCTACAACATTCCGACATCAATCGTCGGGCAGTAACGCACCAGACACAAAACCCGTCTGGTCGAAGGATCCTCCGTTTTCTATAGAGTATGAGTGAACTTTACATCCTGTTCCAGTCCTCTATAGATTTATTTGTGGCTCATAAATCAACGAGGGCAAAAAACCGTTTTACTGTTTCTGATATACCTTCACAATAGTGGTTTGAACAGGTACAAAACATAATATTACCTACTTTAACAGCAACTAAGTACGTAATAATAATGAAATATTATGTTTTTAAATGTTATTTGTCAAAAATCATTTAGGGATGCGTCTTAACGTTCTCCTACCTATTCATCCTTATTATGTTTTAGTTGAAATGAAAACTTTATTCCCAAGAAAAGAGTTATTTTATTGAAATAAAATCATATTTTGAACTATACACCGTGGCAATTTAATCGTCTTACAACGGCAGCCCACTTCATGTATCCAATGACTACTAATCATTCATAAAAGTAAAATAAAAAATTAATAACATTTGAACAATAAAAAATATATGCATTATAAATTTATGACACAAGAAATAGTTTGAAACACCCTGTTAAGATGCGGTGCGAGTCTTGCGGTCCATTCGGCGCCGCCCTTGTAACGCAAGGCTCGCACCGCGCTCGTAACAGGGTGTTTCAAATACGTCATGCGTCATAATGATGTTTTTTTTTTAATTATTCAGACGTCAATAAAATATATTATCTTCATAAATGATTAATAGTCATTGGATACAGTGAAGTGGGCAGCCGTTGTAAGACGATTAAAATGCCACGGTGTATAGGTAATCTTTGCACCGATATAATAATAAGGCTATCAGGAAACTACATCAATATATTACGAACCCGAACCCTCTCATCAATCTGAAAAACATCTGTTCCACATTGTGTCAAATTTATAATATTCGCTGCTGTATATAGGGATCAGATGGACCCCTCAACGATCACATAATGTTTACGATTCTTGGAGTGTGTCCAGGGGGCAGAGCGCGCTAATTTTGAACGTTAATACCAAAACTAAACCACAACCATAACCGTTACGTTAGACACATTTCGTATCGCGCTAATCATTTCAACGGATACGATTTAGCTCTACTTTGGAAGTTACGTTGGAGGAACGATAGATCTAACTTTCAGTATTGGGTTTTTTTATTTTTTTTTGGTGGGAAATTTTCAAATAACTTCTCCCGCTATGGGCGGAGCTGAGGGCGTGTCAGACTTTTACTGACTAAAACCCACCCGTGTTCCTTCCGTTGCCCCTGTGTGCCAGGGCCACGATATCCCTTTCGGACAAACTCGCCACCCTGGCAGGCATTGGTCCTACCGGACCCCGTCAGTTGGTGCTGACATCTCTTTGAGGCGCGCGTGGAACACACAACGCACCGTCGACCCGGGCCTGGTCCTTATCGGACGGCGAGCTACCCATTGCTCACCGTCCGCAGGCCCGCGCCTACGGTGGCCGGAAATCGGCTTGCGACTCCCGACACCCGGGGCGTCTCCTGCGGCGACTAAGGGCGCGAGGGCGCGAACCTTTCCTCACCCTCACGCGTTCCGCCTCCTCCTTCGCGAGCATTACTGCTTCGCAGAAAGAGGTGACGGCCTCCCATGCACTCTCGCTCCGAACCATGGCCTGAACCAGGCCCGGCCGCGAGAGATCGCCGCCGCCGATCGCCTCCGTGAGGACACGGCGGTGCTCCGCCCAAGCCGGGCAGACCTCCACCGTGTCCTCCGGGCGCTCCACACAGTGGTGACACCCGGGCGTTACCTACCGCTTTATCCTGAACAGGAACCTCCCGAAACAACCGTGTTCGGTGAGGACCTGTGTCAGGCGGAAGGTGAGGACGCCGTGGCGCCTCTCGACTTATCGCCATAATTGTGGCGTGCCCAGCGCTGGGTTGCGATAATCGCTCTCTCCATGTCGCCATGAGATCCCGCCGGAGCTCTGTCCGCTGTGCCGTGATTTCTCTCGCGGCAGCGGAGTTTCACCCCGGCGTTTCGCCTCCTCGCGCCACTCCCAAATGTGCGCGAGGACCTTTGCCTCTAGATCCCATGGCGGCAGTCCGGCAAGGAGGCTGGCCGCCTCACGAGAGACCGTGCGGTAATCCCGTACCAGCCTGATGGCCATGACCCTTTGGGACGCGTTCAATCGCTGGGCTGGTCGCAGCCTTAAGGAACGCGCCCACACCGGTGCCCCGTAAAGGGCCATGGACCGCACGATCCCCGCATAGAGCCTCCGGCAGGAGGCGTTTGGACCCCCTAGGTTGGGCAGGAGCCGCTTCAAGGCAGCCCCGGCCCGCTCCAGTCTGGAAGCCAAACGTCGAAAATGCTCCACGAAGTTCCACCTGCTGTCGAGGACGAGTCCCAGGTACTTCATCGTCGACTCGACGCCGATGTGAACCCCTCCGTTATCTGGGATCCCGACAGTGGCGCGTTCCGAGGACCATAAAAACACATGGCCTCGGACTTGTGCAATGCCACTTCGAGTCCCAATTGCCGGATCCTATCGACGATTGTCGCAACCTCACGTGCCGCCAGTTTGGCCGCCGCCTGATGTGACCTTCCCTGCGCCAGGACCGTGTCGTCAGCGTAGCAGACTACGCTGACACCGCTAGGGTGGTCGGCACGCAGCACCCAGTCGTAGCCGATGTCCCACAGATGCGGCCCCAGAACCGATCCCTGTGGGACACCGCACGACATCTCTCGCCGGTTCCACTCTCCATGGTGACCGGGGTAGATGACGGCCCTGTCCGTCATATAGGCCTCGACCACGCGACAGAGGTAGGTCGGCATCCGGTGATACCGAAGTGCCTCCCTAATGCAACTCCAGGGCAAGGTATTGAAGGTATTGGCGATGTCAAGAGACACCGCCAAGACGACATCACCACGGGCAACAGCATCCCCCGTCGTGAGGGCTCGAACGCGCATGATGGCATCCACCGTAGAGCGCCCCTTACGGAAACCAAACTGGCTCTCCGCCAAATCCGGCCCCACCCGCAACAGCTGCCCGACAAGGCGATCTGCAATTACTCTTTCAAAGAGCTTGCCCACCTCGTTGAGCAGCACGATGGGCCGGTAAGCGGACGGAGAGTCCGCCGGGCGCCCTGGCTTCTTTATGAGGACCAGTTTCCCCGTCTTCCAACGAAGTGGAAACTGGCCCCTCTCCAAGCATGCGCTTAGGAGCCCCCTTAGTCGAGGCCCGAGAGCATCTAAGGCCAGAACCCAGGCTTTTACAGGTAGGCCGTCGGGTCCTGGGGCGGTATTCTTGGCATTCAGCCTACGTACCGCCACTCTCAGATCTACCTCGGTCACCTCTGGAGCATCGTCATCGTCAGTGTGGTCCGCATCTGGCACCGCAGGAGGCGGAGCCATAGGCGGTGAAGTATGTTTCCCTCGCGAAGGGAACAGAGCGCTCACCACGTCCTCCACGAGCTGGGGCCGGAGACTCTGCGTCAGCGGGGGAGCCCATGGGCGAAGTTTATCTCGCACCCATTTGTAGGGGCGTCCCCACGGGTCTCTGTTGATAGTCTCCAGCGTCTCCTCGCGGGCCAGTCCCCTGGCCCGCTGGATCTCCGCTCGGAGAGCAGTCTTCGCTGCTCTTTACCCCTCGTATAGCTCCGCCTGAATGGCTTCCGTATTCGGGGGGCGGACACGGAGCCTGCGGTGCCTGGAGTACCGGTAGCGCGCAGCAACGCACGCCTCGCGTAAAGCGGTCAGCTCACGCGACCACCAGCACACCTGGCGCCGGGCACGTCCGGGCTGGACCCGGGGCATTGCCACGTCACATATTTCGGACATGGCCTCCCGGAACCACTCCGCCTCGTCATTTATGTCGGCAGGCCTGTTCGGTGATGACACCCAGGCCTGCACGATTTAGGCTTCCAGGAAAAGCTCCCGGTCCAGCTGCTTCAGCGCCCACCGCGGACCACTCGGGGTCTGTCGGACCAGCGCACTCAAGGTCTGGGCTGGAGACGTCAAACCGGATGTACCGATGATCGGAATAGGTCTCCACCCCCTCCATGACGCGCCAGTCGATGACACGCGGCGACAGAGCGGGGCTGGCGAACGAGATGTCCACCACTGATTCACCCCGCATCCGCACACACGTGGGGACAGAACGCCGGTTTAGGACGACCAGGCCTGTCTCCAGAGCCCAGTCCTCCACCATCCTGCCTCGTGTGTCCGTATACCGGGAACCCCATGCCACGTTTTTGGCATTGAAGTCCCCGAGGACGAACACGGGGAGGGGATGGTACCCAACGATGACGACTCTCAGCTCCCCAAGGGAGTTGTGGAACTCGGCGAGAGTTCGGTTCGGGGAGAAGTAAACTCCTACCACGACAATCTTCCCGAACCGTGCTGCCACGCAACCCGGTCCCCTCTTGACGGCCTCGAGGTACGGGGTACCGGCGGCGGCCGACGAAATTAGGGTCACTGAGCCGCTCAGGTCCTCCACCCAGTCATCCCTGGGCGGGACAAAGTACGGCTCAGCGACCACGGCGATGTTAATCGACCACTGCGCCATGCTCTGGAGCAACGGATCCTGAGCGGCGGCGCAGTGGTTGATATTCGCCTGGAGCAGGCGTAATGGGGCCATCCATTTCAGCCTCCTCCTCCTGGGCCCCCTGGGATGGCCCTGCCACGGTATTAGCTTCGGCGATATCGACGGTGGAGGCGGCAGTGGTGGCGGCAATCGTGGTGGCTGCGGCGGTGACGGCGATGGCGGAGGGCTTGCCCCTGCCCCTGGGTTTGGTGGGTGGAGTGCAGGCCTTGCTCCCAGCCCGGTGATCGGCCGGTTTGCCAGCCGCCGCACAAGCAAAACAATGCGGCGTGGCATTGCACGAACCGGCCTTGTGACCGGGCTGACCACAGCGGCAGCAATCGTTGCTGCGGTCAACCTCCGAGGTGCAGTGGGCTCCCACGTGGTTGCCCATCCGGCAGCGGAAGCACTTCAGAGGCCTGGGTTCCAGCAGTTTTACCTGCGCAGATACCCAGCCCACCCGGAGCCTTCGGCCCTCCCAGGCTATTTTACTGGCTGCCGACACGTGGCAGCTCACCGTAACGGTTTGCATCCCCGTGGTGTCAGGATGGATGGTGCCCGCCCTCACCTGTTCGGCAGAGCACCCTCCAGTCCTAGCCGTAGTAGCCGTAGTCTTAGCCTAGGTTGCCACAACGTCTTCCGCCGTCACGCAGTCGTCCAGGCCCAGAATGCGCATGTCAGCGCTCTTAGTAGGCCTAGAAACCCGGGCCTCATCCGCATTTAGGGACGCCCTAAGCCTTTCAGCCAGGGCGTTAGCGGTCGAGCCACTGGCCGCACCGGGGATCTCCAGCATCCGGGCCCCCATCGCAGTGACCTTCATCCGGAAGCCATCAGCGACGCCGATCTCCTCCAGGTTCACTGCCACCCACGCCTTAGCGAGCACCTCGCGGTAGGTCACGCCCTTCTTTTCCGCTTCCGGCTGTAGTGTAATCACTACAGCTGCGGACTTCGGGGCGTGGAGCCTAGCCGCGGCGCTTCGCTTGTTGCGCCGCTGCCGCCTCTCCTTTCTGTTGGCCGCCCTTTTGGCATTACCCGCCTACTCATCGTATTGGGTAACGTCAACGATTTGGTCGCGCAGAAAAAATAGCGCGATACGGTTTCGTACATCAGCTAAACCAAAACCAAAAACGTTCCGTTCGAACGGTAATTACGTTGAGAAAAAGCGCGATCGGCCCCCTGTGGCCCTGGAGACGTACGTTGACAAAGCCTAAATGTTCCGCTCTTCATAAAAATGTCGGCAAAAAGTGTGTAAGTGTGAGACTAACAGTTATGTGCACGCCGTTTTACGCGCGGTTGAGTAGAGCACCAAGTTAATTGAGTATTTAAGTATTAATGACACGGAAAGTGTTTTTAGTAACAATGGTTGAAAATAAAGATCAAATCGCTTTTTATGACCGCTCCTAGTGAGTGCTCGAACTTTTCTTTATTCATTTCTTTGTTTGATTTACCCCGCGTCAGCGAACCAAAAAGCGTGGTTGCGTTGACAGAGGTCGCTTGCCGGTTTTCGGAACAAAAACTGACATAATGATCGCGACGCTCGCGTATTCGCAAGATAAATCATTTTGGTTAGGACACGGCCTAACACAGCCAATTTAATTACGGTCTAACCTCAGTTGTAATTTGTAAATAGTGTATGTTGTGTGCTTACCTGAAACGGAAAACAACACAAAACGATAAATTACTGCATAACTTTTGTAACACTTCAATAAGCTATTGAAGCTTGATTGCACTACTTAGTAACAATATCACCAAAATTATCTTCAGTGTTAACAAGAAAATATTATTAGATAAATAGTAGCTATCCGTAAATTACCTAAAATTCGCTCCATAAATAAATATGTTCTGTCTCTTTGTATCATGTAGGTTAGTGTGTGGTCCTATTAGAACCATTATCAGAGAAAAACACGATAGAATAGTACATTGTTCACCGAGGGGAGAAAGTGACCGATTACTAACGAGGCTGTATTTTGAGCCCCGAGGCCCAGCCGAGGGCCTTAATACACACGAGTTGGGAATCACACTTTCTTCCGAGTGATGCGTAGTGCTTTATCCTGTACCTACGAAAATAACAGAACTTTTTAACATAAAGAACACAAGGTACTTGGCTTATATTTTTGCGCTTTTTCGCTAAAATAAGACGGTATAATATTTTCAGAAAAAGAAGGCGCATTTTTCTCATTTCCACTGTAAAAAAATCTTCAAATGTCTTGTTATATTTGTTTCTGGATTTTTCGGACAAAAAGTTCTCAATAACAGCTTCGGCAGTTTCTTTTAATTCTGGCGGCGTCATCAAATCTTCTCTATCACTACTAAACAGCATTTTGAGTAAAATCGCAAACACAAATTGAAAAATTCAGATAAATAAAACAAAAGAAAGCAATCCGCGCGAGCGCGATTTTCACATGTTTATTCTTTTTTATTTGATTTTTAAAATCTATGTTCAGCAAAAGTATGTGGCCAGTATCATTTTGCGCTTAATGATAAAAACTTTTTGTCTTTTGGCAATAATTTAGCTACTGAGTTGCCCTAAATTAAAAAAAATATATATAATGGATTATCATTTAGTTTTTGGGCCCGATCAGCACGTTAACAATGGATTTTCATTCACGTTTTTGATCCGCACGTTAGTACTGTTATGAAGTACCTTCACACACAGTAATAACCCAAGTAGGAAAATTCTCCTATAGTCATTGACATAAAAGACACAAAACGAAACCTTATGGTACTTTCCGAGCAGGTATAGTATAAAAGCAATATACTGCATGTCGATTCTGTAACCATCTCACTGTGAAAACATACGTGAAGTGAACGTGGAATGAACTGTCAGTGTCATACCACCTGATGCTAGGGATGGGCCAAGTTTTACATTTAAAATCATAATTGAGATATTAATAAAAAAATATATGCTGATTCTGTTGATTATTTTATATTATTTCAAATAAAAAATAAAAACTTTTATTTCAGACCCAGATAGTCCAATTGATTAGTATACACACGACTTAGAAACTAGTGTTAGTACTTAAATCTACCAGAAAAACAACACAAACTATTAATTCCTACGCCACAGTGGCATGTAGGCGTATCCAATGTCCCAGTATGGGGCAGTCCCACCTATCAGCTATAGTTTTCAGGATGTTGTTGGGGCTGGCGCGTACCCTGCGCATGATGGCGTGAAAGCCATCTATTCGCACCTCTGCGAACAGCACTGCAGTAGCGCGGCAACCCCATCAACATCCGGAAAGCATTATTATATTGTACGCACAGAGCGCTGTATGCCCTCTGCGTGTAGTTGACCCACAGACTGCATGTATAGAACGACTGACAGTACGCTGTAAATAGTGTAGCCTTTACTTCAGTCGTGCATTTTGCAAATCTGCGAGCCAACATATTGCAGCGGACAGCCAACGCCCTGCGCTCACGCTCAATATCCAGACTGTCTTTTAGGTCTTCGAAAACCCAGTGGCCCAGATACTTGAAAGTAGTGACTTGTTTTAAGGAACTCCCGCAAAGTTTCAATTGTGGTTCCATCGGGTACGTTTTAAAACCTGCCTTAAAGACTAGAATTCATTCAAATTATTCATTTAGAATTCATTCATTCATCAAAGCTAGTATTTAAAGTGTCTAAACATAGTAATATTCAAGGACTAGTCTAGGAAAAATATGACAAAAAAACAAAATTGAATATCTGACTGAATTTTTGTTTTGCTATTTTATTTAAAAACCTCCTAATTAGTAATGTTTAGACACTTAAATACTAGCTTTGAAATAATATAAAATGATCAACAGAATTAGCATAAAAATAAATTATTAAAATCTCGATTATGAATGTAAATGTTCAATCCCTGGTCAATCCCTAGCATCAGTGAGATGAGACTGACAGCTCACTTCACGCAAGATTTCACGGTGAGATATTTACAGAATCGCACTGCTGATCCAATAACAACGCGCTTAAAGAGTACTTCACTTATAATAAAGTACTAGTAAAACTGAACTTAATAACAATTCGATACAATAATTTATTTATTTATTTACCAAGGCACCAAGTCCCAATATACCAATCCCAAATACATAAAATTCAAAATATTCATTACACTATTAAAATAAAATACATTAAAATTAATTAGATCATTAAAATAAAACATAATAAAATTGGATAGTCTTTACAATTAAATTTCATTACATAGTCACTAACAAAAAAAAAAAAAATGAAGCCCAATTCTTTATCATCGTAATAATGAGTATACTGTTATTGGGTTTATAGTATTCTCAGTGTGTTCACAGATCGGTGGGACTCCCCGATGTGGCGGAGGTGGATGCAGCTCCACGCTGAATTTTAATTTTAATTGTTTTGTTAGTCTTTGTCTGTACTAAGACTAGATAATAAGTAAAATTGTTACTAACCCTATGGAAATTTGTCTGAAATAAAATTATTCTATTCTATTCTATTAATTGTCCTACGGCTGGTTATTATTGGTGGATAGGGTTCGTATGCGGGGTGCGGGAGATTACTGAAACGCATGCCATGGGGCCCGCATGCAGGACACCGTTTTCTTAGCCGATACTCGATTGGTCGCAAGCACTACTAGAATCAATTCAATATTTTTGTAAATTTTGACATTCAAAAGTGCCTTTCATGTGCCTATTTGAAATAAATAATTTGACATTGATTACTGCCGAGTACGAGGTCCGGGGTTCGATTCCCAGGTCGAGCAAAGTGTTATTGAGTTTTTCCACCAGGAATTTATCAGTAGCAGCCCGGAGGCTGGATTTGTGCCCGGTTGATGGGAATAGACTCGCCCCCTATTACATGGGACTTAAAACATAACTAGCGAAACGTGGGGTACAGGCGTGATGTTATGTTGAATGTAGTCGATAGGGAACGATTACGGTATACGGAGAGTTGTTAGCAGTTTCTTTGAAGGTTCATTTTAATTGGGTATTGTCATTGGGTGTGAGTCTCCGCACGCTTTTTACCGACCGTTAAATTTCATTAGTCGCTACGCCCGCTACGCTGCGTTATCGACTTATGACTTTCATTAGCTGTCGGTTAGAGCGAATATGATTGCCCGCAGGTTTAAGCGTAATTCTACGGAGGTTAAAAAACACTTTTTAGAGCCTTTTGTTCTTCATTTTATATCTGTAGCCTGTGGGTACATTTTATGCAGAGATAACAGTGCCCTTCGCGTGCAGTACAACCTTTAGGGTGTTGATGGGGCTGCCTTGCTTCTGCAGTCAATGATGTTTGCGGAATTGCGTGTTGATTGCTTTTATGCATAAATGCGTAAAAGATCTGCGTCCTTGGTGCGGGCCAGTTCCAGCAGTATCCTGGGAGTTATTGCTGACAGGCTGGACTGCTCTAATGTAAGTCGTTGCTCCAGTATTTCAGCTGGAATGCTGAAGCAGTGATTATGTTGTTGTGTGTGTTTTGTAATTGTTTTTGTAATTGTATCACTAACTTAGTTGTAAGTTTAATTTATTGTTACTAACACTGTATGAGTCTCATGAGTTACTCTCAATAAAGAATTTAATAGTCATTATCATTTATTAGTCATTATCCCGCCTGCGAGGAGTCCTCGCATGCTGTATATCGACCGAGTTATCGACTATTGAAAATGAGCCATTACTCGGTTTTATCTAATAATTCTGTGCCAAAATTTAACCAAGTCAATAAAATTCCCTTCAATACATATTAAATTGTATTTCGTATTTGATACCCTTCTACAGAGCTCATGAAAACGATAACGCAAATGGAATACGAAATATCAAATAAATCATAAACATACACAAGGTACACGCGCGTACATTCTAGCCCATATTCTACCACGAATAACGAAAATATTCCTTCATGTTTAAATTGAGGAAACTTTATTTATTTATAGGTGGTATAGAGGCTACCCGTTTCAGCTTATTTATTAAATGATTTTGCTACTGGTAAAATAGACGTTTGTACATCTAAGTTCTAACAGCGTAGCGATGACGTCACGTGTGCTACGTCGTAGCAACTGCGTAGACCTTCACAACAATTTTGCAATTTTCCAAATTGTGCAAGTGATTCTATACAATTGCCATAGAGAACATTATCTTCCATCGAAGCAGTGGGGTGTCATGGAATATCGTATGGTAGTAATAGTATCTATTTATCAAAGCACAATCGATAACTTTTAAAGCCAAAAGTTAAACTGTTACACGAAGAACTTAGCACGCGTCTGCAAAAAGTTTTTGTTACGTGCGTGGTTTGAAAAGATCTATCGTATTCAACTGTATCATACATTTTCAGACAAATCTTCGAGGAAGCAAAGTAGATCGTAAACATCCAGTCACCGGCAGAAGGTTTTTACGATGCTATAAAAAATAGGGTCTTGTAGAAAGATATCTGGAGTCTGCGATATCGATAGCAGGACAGAGGCACATAAAATAGTTATACGATTAAACCTTTACTGACGTTTTAAAAATAATGTTACCATAAGTAAATACCTGTAACGTTAAAAGATAATGCTCGTCCACAAACCGTTAGAATTGCTTGACTTAAATTCGTGTCTTCATTGAAAATAATGAAGTGTTCATGTCGTCCGTCAAGCAATCGGCACCCTGTCTCTTGACTGTTATTTATGAAGCAGAGACGTCCTGAATCCTGTTATGACTGCGTAATAAAAAGAACATTGTAAATGCAATGCCTTCATTTAGGACTGCCTCGCTAAAAACGAATGACAATTTGTACCCGTCGTTGGCAGGAGTCGACTTTTTGCCCCTTTCGGCGTATTGCCGTCGCTGTTACTCCAAGAGTAACGCATTTTAGTTGTGCGCAAATTGCTACAGTTCAACTGAACCAAAGTTTCTGTGGGCTCGGTTGTCTTAATATTTGATGACAGTGAAAATAGATTGAGATTAAATTATAATAAACTTTACATCTCATTTAAACATTGTTGTTTTGATGATGAAGAAGATAATGGTTCAATCAATTAATCAATCTGTATTCGTGAACACAGGTATTATAATAAAGGTCCTATGTACCTATACATTTTAGTTGAGCTCTATGACCTACTAATGAAATTGGTGTACAAGTATTTTGTGTTTTTTTGTAATACCTCTGAATTTATACAACACAAAGTCACGTTCGAGTTATAATTGCAATTAAATGTGTTATTAATAAATAAGTAATTGATTGTCATAGGTATCCCTTCAATTCACTATCAAGTAAAAAAACAGTTTTTTTTACAGTTTTGTAACCTATCAGCGGAGCAAGAATATACTTACCTACATTGGTAAAATTAATTAGGTGCCATACAAAACCTGCCAATTATTTTTACTACGTGGCAGATTGAAATATTGTCATGAGCACACAAATATCATTTCAGAGCTCAGTATCACCATAAAAAAAATTGTTTTACTATTGATATCCTATTATATAACATTTAGTAACTAAAACAGTGTATCACCCACTTTATTCACTCTTCGGGAAGTGAAACAGTCGATTTTTATAACCTGCTGGTGCCGTTTAGTTTACCCATTTTTGACTTATGTGACCTATTTAGTTAAAGAGGAAGCAAATGTGAGCAAATGTTCAAGTACCTAATCTAGAAACTGAGCTAGTTCTATAAATAATTTAAGGGGCTTCATCTGTTGTAGTACAGGAAGCTTGTAAGAACAATAAGTGGATATTTACTATGGTCTACGTAGTATCGAACTTGACTTAATCATAACGTCATAAAAACGTTGACAGGGCCGCGGCAGGCCACGTAGGAGATGGCGGGACGAACTGGATAGGTTCAAACTGGAAAGAGGACGTGCGGGATTGGAAAAAGGAGGAAGGAGTGGAGGGATGCCTTTGCCCACGCGAGGGACCGCGCAGGCTTGAAAAAAAAACAATTTTCGTACGTTTTACACTCTCAAATTGAATTTAATTGACCACGACTTCATGAAGCTCTGGATTACTCAGTCAAAGCTGCACATGAGTTAGTTAGAAACTGTTCTAAGCGATTCAGCGAGTCTTTGGGAACATCTAAACTCTAGTCTACACTGCGCGCATACTTTCGATTGCTTCGAAAACTTTACAAAAGCCTTTGAAACTGGTTAGCTCGTACCCTGGGGAAATATTTACTAAAGAACTACCTACTTTCTTTTGAGATTACTCAAACCCAGCCTACGCGTAACAAAAATTGTTCTTTAATAATACACTTTTCTAAAAATATAAGAAGCTTTCGTTTCGTTTATTTTATGTATTTATTATAACATTATATGAAGAGATCCGCAGGCGAACCAAGGTAACCGACATAGCCCGAAGAATTGCCAAACACAAGTGGCAGTGGGCAGGGCTGGGGGTGGATGCTCGTAGAACAGATGGCCGATGGGGCCGTTTCTGGAGTGGCGACCGCGTACCGGAAGACGTAGCGTTGGAAGGCCTCCCAGAAGGTGGACCGATGACCTTGTGAAGGCCGCAGGAATCCGCTAGATACGGGAAGCACAGAACCGGACGAAGTGGCGGTGCTTGGGGGAGGCCTATGTCCAGCAGTAGACATCTTTCGGCTGACATGATGATGATGATAATAAGAGAAATCCCACTAATATTATAAAGGCAAAAGTTTGTGAGTGTGTGTGTGTATGTTTGTTACTTCTTGACGCTCAAACGGCTGGACCAATTTTGATAAAATTTTGTGTGGAGGTAGCTGACACCCTGGACTAAGAGACTTTTTATCCCGATATTCCCACGGGATCGAGACTTACGTGGGTGTAACCGCAGGGCGCAGCTAGTAAGAAATAAGTTCTAGGTAAGTGCACAGTATGTACCAAGATCGGAACTACTTTTAAAGTTTTAATGATAGTAGCTATGTACCATATACTATTACTAAAACTAAATTGGATAAATCCCCTCTATGATCCTCAAGTAATTTATCCTAATCCTAGCTTCCTAATCCTAACTAATATTATAAATGCGAAAGTAAGTTTGTTTGTTTGTTTGTTACCCTTTCACGCCTCAACCACTGAACCGATCATCCTGAATTTATCCATATACGTTGTTAGGTGTACAGAAACGGACATAGGGTATCTTTCATCCCAAAAAAATAACTACCAAAAAAGTACTGTTCCCGAGGAAAACAACAATAACGTTCTCATGATAATAGATGGCGCCACGTGTCTTTCGAATCATGATTGAATTATGTTATGGGATGTATTTAATAGCACTTTAAATTTCAAAAAGCAGAGTACAACCCGTAATGATTGTCAAGTCCCGAAACGAAGCCGCGGGCAAAACCTAGTAGAAAATAACATTAAAAGTTCTGCTTTTCCCTTCTTAAGCTGGACGAGGCATTAGATATTCCTAACTACGAATTGCCGAACTTAGCCAGACGTTCAGATTAACATTTTCAATTACAGCCACTGACTGGAACTTTGCCAAACAAATAGTAGTACGATTATCTATCATAATACTTATAACATTGTAATTAATGCGGTCAAACTGTGACTATCTGTGTTTCAACGAACCGATAGAAAATTAATATTTACCTACTCTGACGTAGTCCAAGAAATTGATTGATACATGGAAATTGAGCCATTCCCAGTATACTACATTACAGCTCAATACCACTTCTCAGTCTCAGAGAATCTACAATATATAATAGGGTAGATAGACAAAAAACTTTTGTAAAAGTAGATAGTAGAAGTTGATTACGAAGACATAATTTTGGAATGTAAAATGCTGCCGGTTAATGAGAGGGTGGGTAGTGTTGTTGTTGAGGGTACTGTTCTAAAGCTCTGATCTCAAAGGAATAATAACACTTATAATAATTATTATGGTCAAAAGTGAAGAATGTTTTTAGTCCCAACTATGTATTTTTAATAACCTTCCAGTAGATTTAAACAGCTGTATCACAAAAACCTTCTTTAAAAATAAAATATACTCGTACCTCTATATCTCTTTGATATATTTTGTGAAAGCCTTGCTGCAGAGAATGCTTAAATGGAAAAAAAAAAACAATTGTTTTTTTTATAAATTGGAATGCAAGATAGTTTTTAACCTTAACATAAAGGTTACTAAGTTATTATACTTTACTAGAGCTACGACGGACGTCTGCCAACAAACTGCTCTGAAGTTTGGCAGAAGTAAATATTATCTCTTTCAAATATTTATCTGAATAAACACTTTTTCATTTAATTTTTTTTTAATGATGTAGGTCACAAAACAATGTGGAAACCGCGGGACATCGGGTCTCAGTCCCGTTTTTCGGGGATTACTCGACGCTGCGCTTGTTATTATTATAGTAAAGTAACGTATTGTCATTAAAATACATTTCCTACGGCTGTCTATAATCATTGTAAACTAAATTTTCAAATAGAAGGGTAAGTAAAAAAATAACTACTGATTATTTACGTTTTTTTATCATGTCCCGCTTTCGACGAAAGAATCCCGCTTTTTTTTACTTAAAAGGATTTAAAAGCCAGCTTTGTCCTTAAAAAAATCTGGCAACACTGCTCGAGAGGCACAAAAAGAGAATAACTTTTTGTGTCTGGGAAATAGCTAATATTTTTCACACAGGGTGGCCATCTGTTCGAATTTCCCATGGACTTGTACCTAGTTTCCGAAGTATGTAGTTAGTAGCTACACCATCCGATGTTAGATGGGTCCTTTTTCAAAGTCCCAGTGATCGATGAAAGGGTTGCAGGCCATTCTTTTTGCTTTGGCATGTTTACCGGCTTTACTCCTGAAACCCAGTGGAAGATTTCCAGTGGATTTCCCAAAAACAGATGATGGAAAAATATTTCCGGATTTTGAGTTAGCATTTGTTGCCGAGCGCGTTGACGGATGCTACGGTAAGTGTGTTAGTTCATGAGAAATAAGATATAGTTAGTAATAATTATAGGCATTTGCGCATCTTAGATCGATAACAACATCGTAGTTCCGCAATCAGCCACAAGTATGGCACCTTGCTAAAAGATTTTATTTTGAATGGAATATATATTTTTTGTATTTGTATTAGTTTGGTTTTCATATTTCACAACCTAGGAGAGAATTCGCCACCGCTATGCTCCGAGAACTTTTCAAATGCCATAGGTCCTAACATCGTATTTTCAGTTTAATCCAAAACTATTTATGTTGTTAATGCGGACGTTCTGCAGTCGTTGATGATTAAGGAGATACTCGGGTTCCTTTACCGAATACAGTTGTAAATTGTATAAATTGAAAATCCTCTGTGGTATCATTGGATTATAGGACTCAAAGTGATTAGTTAACCGCGAATACATTTGTGAAGGTAATGAACTTCAATAAATCCTCCTTCGTAAATTCTTGTTTCGATAAACAGTTGGATTGGTTTCCATTAATTCGAGAGTGCTCCGATTCAATATGAATAGTCAAGCAATGAATTGCTTTTGAATGATTTTGTATGTATTGGTCATTTCATAACTTATTTTATAGATCTTTTCACAAAGAAATTGAAGCAGAAACCGCTCAACAATCACTAATGGGTGAACAAACACCCGAGGGTGGAAACAAGAAATTCAATTAAATCTGAATATTTACAATAAACTGAATTTTAATCTTGGAACAATTTAAATCCGTAACCGTCGCGATCTATTTCTTAATCCACAATTTATGTCGGGAAACGCATAATCCTTTTATTGAATCATAACGTTGGATAAAAGTGTTTGGTTTGGTTTTGTTTTTTTTTTTTTTGTGGTGTTTTTCGCATAGGGTCGCGGCATTATGCTGAGCGATGGCCGTTTTGCGTGAATGTGACGCATATTTTTCCTCACCTTGTTTGTGTTTTTATTTCTTTGCGTTATGTTTACCGCAAATAAATGTATTTTCTTTCTTTTCTTTTTATTTGAAAACTAGGTGCACCCCGCGGTTTAACCCGCGTAAGTCTCGATCCTGTGGGAATATCGGGATAAAAAGTAGCCTATGTTTTAATCCAGGGTGTCAGCTACCTTCATACAAAATTTTATCAAAAATGGTCCAGCCGTTTGAGCGTGAAGAAGTAACAAACATACACACACACACACTCACAAACTTTCACCTTTGTAATATTAGTGTGATTATATCTTAGCGAAAGGGCTTAATTTTTCGTGGAAATTGGATTCCGCCAAAAAACATTTAATGTAAAGTAGGTTGCCAAGACTTTTATAGCGCTTTCACTATTAAAGGAGTTATGAGATCTAATGTGCCTGTGTGCCGCATCAACATCGCCACATGTGCAAGCAGAGTTTACCGCGCGACTAGCATAATTACACAACGTCCCGACATCAACCGTCGGGCAGTTGCCCACCAGACACAACACCCGTCTGATCAGAGGATCCTTCCTTTTCTATGGAGGATGAGTGAACTTTACACCCTGATCGTCATGCCTTTATAAGCCAAGCCCCTAACTCTACAAATCTTACATCTTAGTCAAAATGTACGGCTTGGCCGTTTCGCGGCCATCGCACAGACACTCCTATGGGTTTGTGGTAAAAAATTAAGTCACTGGTCTTTAATGTTGAGTCATGTAATAGTACAATGTCACGGCCAAGCCATACATTTTGACCAAGATTTGTAGAGTTAGGCCTTGTGCACTAAGAGTGATTTTGCTAAACAAGTATATAACTGCAGGCTTCTGGAATAATTCTAAAAAAAGTATGCAATTTTAATGAACAAATGGACGCAGTGGGTTCAACTGCGCTACTTTACTGAACGTTCCAGTGCCTCAAAATCAAAAATCAAAATCAAAAGTCATTTATTCAAACTAGGCTGAGAATCAGCACTTTTCGAACGTCAAAAATTACATAAGACAGTCCCCCAAAAACGCCCACCCTTCACCACTTCCTAGTGCTTTAGCTGGGAAGAAGAAGTGGCGCAACAAACTCCCCAGCAGCACAGCTGTCTGTTCAGATATAAAACTTGAATCTATACAATAAAATGTAAAAGAATTTGCATTACGCAACACAACATTAGATTATTTGCCTTATGTTAGCTAGCACACGCCACTATACCAAAAAAAAACATAAAAATCGTCGAAAACTATACTCAAGCAGAAATAACGTAAACAGAACGTACCTAAATAAAAGCCTCCAGGCATAATGGGCGTGCCCGCCCACACAAAGCTATAGCTGCAACTCGAAGTCAAAAATGATAAACTAAAACCTCGGGGGTGTAATATCGTTTCGTTAGAGACACGGCAATAGTACTTTGAAATTTATTCTATGCTATTCTTTGAGTGGTATTTATTCACAAACGATACACACTATGGTTACCTAAAAAAATAAAACAGTTTATTCACAGAAATATTTTTACAATACGTATTTAGTACCTCTGCCAAAATGCAAAGTAGTTTGTTGGCAGACGTAGCTTCTTTTTTTTGTAAGTACATATTAACATGATTTTTATAATGCCACTAAAACTACTAAACTAAAACTATTATTGCATTCCTTAAATTTATAAAATAGACAAACAATATCTATTATATATTTTATTATGTCGGATCCGGTCATTAGTACGGACAAGAAACGAATCGCAAGCGCGCTACTACTGGCGACATCACGTGATCTCCTCTAGCGCGCTTCTACAGAGTCGTGATGTTTTGAGCCGATGGCGAGGAGGACATTAAGGATTCAGTGTCTGATCGCATCGGAGTTAGGACGTCGCGGAACTGTACTCGATTCGTTGTGCTCAGTTATTTTGGTAATTGTAATTTGTAGTGATTGTGTCAGTTCGTGATTTAAATAAACGCTGTGTATCGTACAAACCTACCCAGTGTGTGTTCATTGCACGAAACCCATCTTCTACCCACATGATGGCCGAATCTAACGGAGTAAATCCTGACGATCCGACATATAAATATATTTTTTTCTTTTAGTATTTCAGAATATTACTACTTGAAATTCCTCTAAAATGACGAAGCAATTACTTAAACAATTTGTAAATCCACGTTAAATAGTAAGACATGAAAACGACAAGGTTAATTCAATTTTGTTCATTAATTATTAGAGATTCTCTAGACGTTCAACAGTGTGGCTAGAGACGTCGTGCCGAGGTGCGTGTAGGTTAACAACAGCCATAGTTTAGTTTCGAGAAAATGAGGCAAGGTCTTGATTATGGAAGTTTGTCCGTGGTACAAAATAAAATACTTAAACGTGAGTAGATGGAATTTGTGTTTAAAGAAGAATGGCAGAACATGGAGCCCTGTCATTCTTCTCTCGTAATCTGGGTGTGACATTTAGACTTCGCGTATATTCGTAAAAATACTCACAAAAGATAGATCTCAATCAAATTAAGATAAAAGGTAATCATAGCATATTTTTTTAAGCATAGGGTTCGCCAGAAAAACTTTGTTTAAAGAGCAAGGGTGGCTCCGTTTATATTGACCCCATGACATTTAACCAAAGAGTATAATTGTGACATGTTGTGAACAGTACGACAATAAAAGATGGCGGAATTGAATAGTTCCAATAAATACCACTAGAGGAAAAATTGGCACTAGTAGTCCATTTTGTATATTAAGCCCTCTACACATTGTGCTCCATGCACTTTGCACACCAAACATAATTATGACGTGTTTCTTGAATGTCTTTCGTTATTATTATGATCATCTACGCAAACAACGTAAGGCACCTGTTTAAACCTAGTTATATGTGCATGCTGTGGTCTCCTGTAATTGAAGGAGCACACGTACAAGAACCTTTTATTATTATTCTGATTTATATTGTATATGTGTATCCAAAATAAATAAATAAACAAAAATAAAAGGAAACGATTTTGGACGAAGAAAGCAAAAATAATACCTTATGATACGTGCAACTTCGCTCGACATCTCTAGAAACACGTCGCGGGACTACGACTAGTGGGCTTTATCAATGACAACACTGTCAATGGCCTTAATGAGCTTTGTCAGACATGATGTCATTTACGAATATTTGCAATATTACATAACATAAACATCACATCACGCATGTAATCCCCGAAGGGTTAGGCAGAGGCGCACTTATAGTAAACCCACATTTCGCCAGTTATGTTTAAGTCCCATGTAATAGGGGGCGAGCCTATTGCCATCATTCGGGCACAAATCCAGACTCCGGGCTGCTACTGAGATAGCAATATTACAAATACATTTTATTATAAGTTTATGAAGGATTAGGCTGGGGAGGCATCGCATCATATTATCTTATTACTATGGTCGGCAAATTCCTACCTACCATGGATTGTGTTAAAATTTATCATATTTTATTGTAATATAATCTAATCTTAGAAGAACTTCGTCAAATAACTGAGCAGACAGCACGGGCTTCATGCTATCGTCGTCGGTATCATCTAACGATGCTCATCCCACATACTAGCAGCAACTGTAACCTATGACATAGCTGTATGCTCGATCATCTCTGCACACCAATTTTTTTTTATGGGTGGGAAATTATCAAATAACTTCTCCCGCTCTTGGCGGAGCGGGTGGACGTGTCAGACTTTTACTGACTAAAACCCACCCATGTTCCTTCCGTTGCCTGTGTGCCAGGGCCACGATATCCCTTTCAGACAAACTCGCAACCCTGGCAGGCATTGGTCCTAACGGACCCCGTCAGTTGGTGCTGACATCTCTTTGAGGCGCGCGTGGAGCACAACGCGCCGTCGACCTGGGCCTGGTCCTAATCGGACAGCGAGCTACCCATCGCTCACCGTCCGCAGGCCCGTGCCTACGGTGGCCGGCAATTGGCTTGCGACTCCCGACGCCCGGGGCGTCTCCTGCGGCGACTAAGAGCGCGAGGGCGCGAACCTTGCCTCACCCTCACGCGTTCCACCTCCTCCTTCGCTAGCATTACTGCTTCGCAGAAGGAGGTCACGGCCTCCCATGTACTCTCGCTCCGAACCATGGCCTGAACCAGGCCCACCTGGATTACGTATAATTCTCGTGTTCTTTGCTTCACCACCATCGATTTATATAGTTCACCACAAATACATTAAAACTAGTAAATAAATTACAACTATTCACGACCACACTTCAAGACAGAGAAGTGATCACTGTATGTGACATTAAAATGTGACAATTATGACATTTGAATGAAGACATCAGATTTAATGTTGCCATGGAAGCTAAATTCTTCAAAAAACTTATAAATAGTGGATTCATATTATTGTCATTAACGATAAGCTCCATAAATCTATACATCTATCTATCTTTTTATTTATTTATTTATTATCTAACATAATATTGCAATTACAGGGAATATGCACGTAATTCAAAACGTATCCATTATTTTAATATACATTGTGTAGGAGTCAAGAAACTAATTCCAATATTTTGTACATTTTTGAATGCATTACTTATTTTACAATTAATTAATGTATGTTGGTGGAAAGGAACGCAAACTCAAAACGCGTCCTCTTCCAAAATGCCGGAAGTGACGAAACAATACATTTGAATAAAATCTATTCTTAAAAAAAACGGAAATATCACTAAGGTAAATATGTAAGTGCAATTTCTACTTCAATAAAGCATAAACAGTAATTTAATATATATGATATGGGGCTAAAAAACAGATGTAAACAAAGCAGTTTCGTGAACAATGACGTCACATCATGACCGCGACAGAAACGGACGTTTGAACTGTAGTAGACAATTGCTGGAGTTTCATTTATTTTTTGAGCATCAATCAGTAGTTCAATTTAACTTTCAATACTTTTCTTAGGTTTATACGAGTATTACTGTCTATTATTGATTTAGTGAAAAAAAAAATACATGCATATTCCCTATTAGGCACTGGCTCCAAAGCTAAGAATAATAATCTTGTATTTCAAAGGACAGGAGACTTCTCCCAAAATGTCTTAGATGGAACAGAATTGAGGTATCCTTGAGTTGTCAATTAGCATGTATTACAGAAATATAAATTCCATATTTTGGTGAATATGATTACTCCACTGCTACTGAAAAAAAGGAATCCGAAGAACCTAGGCAGGTTCTGCGTTTAATTGCAAATAATTGCGTTTAGACATTCAGGTTTAATAAAATATTTAATTTTGTTTCTTCTTTTTTTTCTTTGTGCTGCTTATTAAATAAGGTATTCGTAATGCATACAAAGTAACGCCCCGTTATTTTTTAATATAATAAACATGTTTTCGTTCATGAACTACAAGATTCTTAGCTTTGGAGCCATCCAAAGCTAAGAATAATAATCTTGTATTTCAAAGGACAGGAGACTTCTCCCAAAATGTCTTAGATGGAACAGAATTGAGGTATCCTTGAGTTGTCAATTAGCATGTATTACAGAAATATAAATTCCATATTTTGGTGAATATGATTACTCCACTGCTACTGAAAAAAAGGAATCCGAAGAACCTAGGCAGGTTCTGCGTTTAATTGCAAATAATTGCGTTTAGACATTCAGGTTTAATAAAATATTTAATTTTGTTTCTTCTTTTTTTTCTTTGTGCTGCTTATTAAATAAGGTATTCGTAATGCATACAAAGTAACGCCCCGTTATTTTTTAATATAATAAACATGTTTTCGTTCATGAACTACAAGATTCTTAGCTTTGGAGCCATCCAAAGCTAAGAATAATAATCTTGTATTTCAAAGGACAGGAGAGTTCTCCCAAAATGTCTTAGATGGAACAGAATTGAGGTATCCTTGAGTTGTCAATTAGCATGTATTACAGAAATATAAATTCCATATTTTGGTGAATATGGTTACTCCACTGCTACTGAAAAAAAGAAATCCGAAGAACCTAGGCAGGTTCTGCGTTTAATTGCAAATAATTGCGTTTAGACATTCAGGTTTAATAAAATATTTAATTTTGTTTCTTCTTTTTTTTCGTTGTGCTGCTTATTAAATAAGGTAATGCATACAAAGTAACGCCCCGTTATTTTTTCATATAATAAGCATATTTTCGTTCATGAACGCTTCTGAAATTAAGCGACACCATTCTTCAAGCCAAAAGGATTTTCCGCATAAATCCAGTTGCTGATTAACATTTTTCTCAGTACGATTTGAAATCAAATGGCTTCGTTATTGACATATTTAAAAACCATTTGTCTCAAAAATCAATAATATTTTGTTGACTTTAATGTAAACAAGTAAACCAAAAAATAAATTGCAACCAACAATTTACTAACTGCACAAAGCGAGCGAGCTAAACTTGTCTGGAGGTGCAGCAAATTGAATGCTGCAGTTCAGTTGAACAGAACAAATAAACCCTGAACACCTTGAGTAATCTAGTGGGAATAGTTCACGCTTCCGAATTGGGGTTAACTTAAATAGTTTAGCGAAGAGGTGAAATTCAACTAATTCAGCCATATTATTATAGGACCACAGTGTAAACGTGACAGTCTCAAATCGTCGAATAGAATTTAATAGAATTGATAGAAGTTCTCGCTCATTGTAAAGAACCTAAAATTAATGAATATTGAATATGAATACATTGAAATATGTAAAAAAGGGGTTTTCAACCTTTTTAAAGTCCGAGAATACTTTGATTTTGGTTCGGCGGGCTGCAAATTTCCCTTGTGTTGCAGCCCGCCGAACCAAAATCTAGGCCCTCTGAACCCTTCCTTTTTTCCAGGCCCTCTGGACAAAGTAAGATAATGCGTAGCCAAATTGCACTTTTTGACAAGCGTTATCGCTAGTTTTTGATTCGTAGGAAGGAATTTGAATCGAAAACTAGCGATAACGCTTGTCAAAAAGTGAAATAACGATAGCGATTGTAGAAAAAAAAAACGCTCCGAAGCGAATGCCATTTGTTTAGGCCCTCAGGTCCACTAAATCTGTGTGGTTCAGACACCAATCTACATGGTCTTCACATGATCGGACCAAGACTATGTCTGAACTATAAAAAAGACTGTGACCTCTGAGTTTGTTTCGGCCTTTCTTCTCAGATGGGAAAAGCCGACCTCATCCAGTTTTTAAAATATGATTAAAGTGTAAAAGTGTAAACTGTCTGTGGTGCCGGACGTAAAGAATAGCACCTCCCTATTTCTTCCCGTGGGTGTCGTAAAAGGCGACTAAGGCACTTACTAGAGAATGGGCAGCAGCGTTATCTATGCATTTTAACACCAACCTGCGATCGCCAACCCGCCTGCCAAGCGTGGCGATTATGGCAAACCCCCACCTTTAGGGGAGGCCTATGTTCAGCAGTGGACGTCTTTCGGCTGAAATGATGATGAAATGATGTAAAAGTGTTTGTACAAACCTACTTCATCATCATCTGCGTAGCCTTTTTCCAACTAGGTTGGGGTCGGCTTCCAGTCTAACCGGATCCATCTGAGTACCCGTATTTTACATGGAGCGACTGCCTATATGACCTCCATAACCCAGTTACTGGGTAACACGATACCCGTTGGTAAGACTGGTTGTCAGACTTTCGAGCTTCTGACGACTCGTAACAACTGTCAAAGATCCACAAATGACAGCCGGGACCAACGGCTTTACGTGCTTTCCGAGGCACGGAGGGGTCTTGGTATGTAAAGATGATCACCCATCCACGGACCAACCGAGGCAAGCATAGCTTAACCTGATCGACCGACCCGTGCGGCTGTTATTACTTAACCACAAGCCCTTGTACAAACCTACTTACAGAAATAAAACCATTTATTTTATCAATAATAGTGAGGCATTTTCCGACCAATATAACCGTAGACAAAACTTATAAAATACCTTTCAGGTTTTTGTCTAACATGGACCGGACCTTACTTACGGTATTTTTTGCATGCGGAAATAAGTAAGTAAAAACTTTTCTCTTCACTTTTAAATTGATAGCTTTTTAGTTGTGGTACCCCACACAAATTCGAATACCACTACCAGAAGGCCAATTCTTGTAATTTAAAACGTTCAAAATCTAGTCGCAATCTCATCTTGGCGACAAACAAACGTCAAAAAATTGTCAAAATGTAGGGAAATAAGAGGTATTTTTGACAGATTGAGACTGAGATCAGACTGTGAACGTTCTTAAAATTAGTAGAATTGCCCCTCTGATATGTAAATAACAGCGACAGGAAGTAATAATACATCATCCACACAGACTAAGTGGGAAAAATACGTATTATACAGCGTGTTACGGAAAGGGTATATCCATACCATCCAACCAAGACCAAATTCGGATCTACGCAATTTAGTAAACGATCAGCTCAATTATATAACAAAATAAATAAAGAAATTTTCATATATGAAAAATCTTATCATTTAAGTAAAGAAATGTTGATTGACTGGATAAAACCACTGACATATGATAATACGGAAGCTCTCCTACAAAACGTATCTTAACAAGTATACGACCCGCTCATCCTACACATACATTCACACACACATACTCATACAATCACACATCCAAAACACTCATGCACACTCAACAGCACATACACACTCATGCACACGCTCACACAAGTTCACATAATTATAATTTGTCTTTTTACTGTATTTTTTGTTGTTTTATACTGTTTTTTATTGTGTTTTAAGTAAGTACTTACTGTTGTGAAGGAGCGGAGTCCTCTAATACAGGCATTGCTTAAATGAAGACTCCAAACCCAAAATTGTTCATGTATAATTTTTTGGACACAATAAACGTTATTATTATTATTATTATTATACAAACCGGGTGAAGAGTGCATTTCGTTCAGAATCTCTGTACAAAATTTCAGCTCAAAAAGAATAACTTTGAAAATGTTTGTAATTTTTTAAATTTCTATGGTTTATTAGATTTAAATCATAACAAACGTGTCACCGCATTATCCATTATATGTGTCTGTGCGCCTAGTACACACATCACGCACCTGCCACAGCTCCGCGATACGGCGCCGCACCGACACGTCGTGGCGCGGGCGGCACGATCGCGGCGGGATCAAACGAATGGATTAAAACGTGTACCAATCAGCTGACTTGCTCTAGTGATGTGTAGAATTCAATTGGAAACATTTGATTTTATTAGTTAAGTGATTCTTAGCTTTATAATTATGTAAGTATTATTAAAAAAATGTTGCCATGTAGTTTGTTATCACCAAAAGAATCCGTGCCTTTGATATGTCCCTCTGTGTTGTTACCCTTTCCGTAAGACGCTGTAGAAAACTAACCAAGCAAAGTTAATAAAAAAAGGATTTTCAAAATCGGTCCACAATTGACGAAATTATCGAACATAGAACCTCCTTTTTTGAAGTCAGTTAAAAATATGTGGAATTATTTATATTAAAAACTTTATATGTAGGTACCATAATATATTTGTGCAAAATAAAAATTTACCTAGGATACCTAATATGATTCAAGAGTTTAAAGTTCTGTCTGAGTTCAGTCTGTAGAGATACTTAACGATGATCTCCGGCATTCAATGTTTGAAGAAAGTCATTCTAACTTCGAAATAATTTAACAATAACGTCTCTCATTGTTCTTGGAACTTTTTGTGGATTCATATTGTTAAATCGTGAATGGATTTAACGCTTTGTTTGTTACAAGTTATTCAGAAATTCGAACTTTTCACGTAACATTTGCAAATCCAAAGAAAACTCTCCGTATTAAAAAAGTTGTTATTTTATCACCTTTAGATTTGATCCGTGACACTGTCTAGTCACAGATTATTAGTCTAGATTTAAAAAGCTATGCCTTTTACGAAGAAAAAGGTCTTTGTTTAAAGCATTTCTTGTTATATCTTTTAAACGAGTATAAAACTTAACATTCCATCGTCAGCTCTGCTACCAACCGGATATAAAACCTAGAGTTCAAAGCCTCTAACGCACATCTTTTCACGGTATTTTCGACACTTCTGTAACTTGCAGGAGTTTAATTAAGTGACCTCTTTATTTCAGAAAACGCAAAGCTTCCAGAGCGATGTGATGCCCCCTGACTCAGTTTTGGATTCAATGTTTACACCTATAAATAATTTAGATCCACTAACATTCAGTTCATATTTCAGCACAAAACACGTGCCGTAAAGTTTACACTTGGAAGAGAAAAAAAAACCGGCCAAGTGCGAGTCGGACTCGCGCACGAAGGGTTCCGTACCATAATCTATAAAAATGACCAAAAAAAACACGTTTTTGTATGGGAGAAATATTTGTTTTTATTTTAATTTAATTATTTATTTTTAAAGTAATATATGTACAGGGTGACCCGTAAATAATGGATCAAACGTAACGGGTAGGTAGCTTACCTCATTTCCAACAACTAATTTGAAAATTTGAACAGTAAAAAAAAACCGATAAGGTAACCAAGAATTTTTTTTTTTCGATTTTTACTATTTTCTGTACCAGCATTCAGTGTTTTTAATGCTGTTGCTGCCCATTTGAATCATATTTAGGTGTGATTTTTTCAAACATTTCTGAATGGTTTACTAATGTTATAAGATACCATTTTTTTAAATAACATTTTATTTGCCTTAGAAAAAAAATCTTGAATTGAAAAGTTTTGTTTTTACGATGAAAAGACCAGAATTGGAAAAATTCTCCTGTAAAAAAAATGTATGACACTAAAGTGTACCATTATTTTAAAAACTTGTAAAATTACTAAGGTTTGCAAATTGGTATAAAACTTACGCCTAGTCTTTGTCGTTACAAAGATATTGCTATGAATCTGACAGAGGTGCCAAATTACGAAATAAAATAAAATTTGAAAAAGTGTGCACAATTCAACTATTTTCTTAAAAATGTTTAGGTATCTCAGCGTATGAAAAAAATTAGGAGGTTAAATTAAAAAAAAAATACAAATAAATCGTTTATTTTGTTTTTACAGTAAATGTTCAAACTGACGTCCTCCTACGAGAATGCAAAGTCTGCACCTCCTAATAAAGGAAGCTCTTATCCGACGGACAAAATGGCTGTTGTTTATTTCTGATACAGCAGATTGGATGCGCTGACGTAATTCTTCTTCCGACATTATTCGTTGTTTGTAAACTTTGTCTTTTAAACATCCCCAATAAAAAAAATCTAAGGGATTTAAATCCGGAGATCGCGGAGGCCACAAAATTGGTCCTAATCGGCCGATCCATCTGTCAGGGTAAGTTTCATTGAGTTACGCCCTTACTGCCGTCGCATAGTGAGCGGGGCAACCATCATTTTGTAACCACATTGCTTGCCGCACGTCTTCTGGAATATTTTCTAATAACGTTGACAACTCATTCCTTAAAAAATGCAGATAGTATTCGGCGTTTAGAGTTGCTGGTAGTTCAAAGGGCCCTATTATTTGCCCATTTATTATTCCTGCCCATAAATTTATTTTAAATTGATGTTGGCTCCTCTCGCATCAAATGTGGGTTTACCAGCTGCTAACTGTGCAAATTATGCACATTGAGATATCCATCTCGCCGGCATGAAGACTCGTCACTCCATAAATTATATTAAAAAACCGTGGGTCCGCCCGTATCGTTCTAAGCATCCTTTGGCAAAATGCTACTCTTTGCGGGTAATCACGTGACGTCAGCGTTTGAACACGTTGCACGTGATATGGGTGCAACCGGTGCCTTTTTAGAACTCGATGTACCGTCGATCTTGGAATACCTGTGCGTTGCGCTATGACGCGAATTGAGACCGACGAATCTTCCTCGATTTCTCGAATAATAATTTCGTCCTTGACTTCTGACGGTCGCCCGTCACTGGCACCCGCAACTCCGGTGCCAAGAATTCTTCCCTCAAGAAGCGCGTTATGCACTCTAATGAATACGCGATAGTCGGGATGTCGATCCCGGTTCGGGTATCTTTCACGATACAATCTTGCGGCCGCCCTGGCATTACCTCTTGCTTCTCCGTAGATAAAATGCATTTCGGCATACTCCCGTGGCGTGTACTCGTAACGAGGCATCGTACTACTGCACACACGTACAACCTCACACAAACGATTGTTTTCGAAGTCCGTAGGATTGCCAAGTCATTTGTCCAAAACACAAACAGTTCCAAATCGTTAGGCAAAGCAAATGAAATATTTATATCAAATAAAGCGCCTGCCTGGGTTCGAACCCACGACCTACAACTCGTAAGTCGGGGACGTTACCACTGGGCAACCACTGCTCTCAAGCATAAGCCATTACGAGAAAGAAAAGTTAGATTGTACCATTTTAATTTCTGTTCTGTCTTCTTCATCACATTCATAGCAATATCTTTGTAACCGCAAGGACTAGACGTAAGTTTTATACCAATTTACAAACCTTAGTAATTTTACAAGTTTTTAAAATAATGGTACACTTTGGTGTCATACATTTTTTTTACAGGAGAATTTTGCCAATTCTGGTCTTTTCATCGTAAAAACAAAACTTTTCAATTCAAGATTTATTTTCTAAGGCAAATAAAATGTTATTTAAAAAAAATGGTATCTTATAACATTAGTAAACTATTCAGAAATGTTTGACAAAGATCACACCTAAATATGATACCATTTGCAGCAACAGCATTAAAAACACTGAATGCTGGTACAGAAAATAGTAAAAATCGAAAAAAAAAAAATATCTTGGTTACCTTATCGGTTTTTTTTTTACTGTTCAAATTAGTTGTTGGAAATGAGGTAAGCTACCTACCCGTTACGTTTGATCCATTATTTACGGGACACCCTGTATAACTAAATATTCTGTGAATATTTCAAGCGTCTACCTATTGCCGTTATCAATATCGAGCAAAAACGACCAAAAAAATCACGTTTGTTGTATATTATTTGTTATAGCGGCAACAGAAATACAGCATCTGTAAAAATTTCAACTGTCTAACTATCACGGTTCATGAGATACAGCCTGGTGACAGACGGACAGACAGACAGACGGTGGAGCCTTAGTAATAGGGTTTTACCCTTTGGATACGGAACCCTAACAACACAAAGTTGTCGCAGTACGTGTCTCCCGTTTATAGCCATTATGCACATAATTTTGCTTACCCAGCACTCGGTGTCCGGCGTACCTAATGGTGAACAAGCTGCAATTTGCATTTCGTAACAAAACCCACTCATTCGAATCTTATTGATACCGTGTAATGTGAAATCTGTCACCATACATTGTTGCGTTATTGTTGTGTGAAAACGTAGAACTTTTGCGCGTATTTGTTAAAAGGTACCGCAGTTTTAGTGTAATTAGTGTAATGGTTCATGTAATGAGTTCTTTGAACTGTCAAAGCTTACGTTACCCACTGTATAAAACAGGATCGGAAATCAAAATACAGTCCTAAACTATGTAATTCGGTATGTAAAGTAAAAATTAACCTATGCCAATTCCAAAACCATTTCGAGATTTTAAGCTTTTATGAGTTATTTTTCTATTAATATTCTTCTTAGGTCTTAAAATTATAAGATCGTATTTATTTTCACGAAAATACTTAAAATCACTTGACTTTTATTTGACCTCTAAATGTCATCCAAAGTGGATGACATTTAGAGGTCAAATAAAAGTCAATACAACAAGAAAATAAATACGATCTTATAATTTTAAGACCTAAGAAGAATATTAATGGAAAAATAACTCATAAAAGCTTAAAATCTCGAAAGCCTGAATTGGGAGTTTTCAGTGCCTCTTGTAATTAAATAATTAAGTTATTCTGTATGTGTCAAGTATCAATGTCAACGACAAATTTACATGAAGCACTTATTATTATTCAATTCAAATAGGTAAATAGTGTAGTTTTTCACCAGCGGCGACAGTACAAGTCGAATCGCATCGATGTATCGGCTCAGGAAAACTTAACTTACGTTCAAATGATCTACACAATAAAACAGACGCCGCGCCGCCCAGACTAGTACTCAACGTTTACTTCCTCGCACCATTTCTTTTTTAAGATTTCTTTTACTAACAATCAATTTGTGTCGGCTATTTGTTGTGGTGTTGTGTGTGACTGTTTGACTTTACTGAATTTTGTTTTTAAATAAGTGTTAAACGTGGCAAACATCCTAAGCTATTCAGGCTACTTTAGAAATCAGCACGAACAATACTTTAAAAAAATATATAAAAATAACTACAGCTTGTAAAAACTAAAAGATGAAATTATGTGTTTCAAATACTCTTATCTTTAAAATAAAAATATAAAAAACATACCTGAAAAATACTTTACATACCGAATTATCCTTCAAAAGTAACAAGTCAATTCGACCTGCTACTTTTGTAAGATAGTTACCTAATTTAACAAGCGTGATGTACGTGTGCGTGATTCTGGTTACCCATTGAAAGGGTTTTCGATAGGGTTTTTCTAAGCGGTTATACATAAACCCATACGCAATGAGTAACCCTTTGGAACGGCTTAAATTAAATTTTGGTTACCCGTTGGTTTTCGATAAAAACCCATACGGTATGGGTAATCCTTTTGAACGGCTTACTTTAAGCCATTTGAAATTACCCACACCGTATGGGTTTTTGATTAACTGCTTTGAAAAACCCTATCGAAAACCCGTTCAATTGAAAGGGTTTTCGATAGGGTTTTTCTAAAATGGTAACCAAAATGGTCCCTGGGTAGAATAAAGATCGAATTGGTCATGCAACGCGTGCTGGGCGGATATCGAAATAACATAATATTATGATTTTTTCATGTCACTGGGTTTCAAGTAGGTATAGAACCCATTGAATGTGTTATCATCTAACCATTTCACTGGGTTTCAAGTACCTATAAAAGGCATTCAATGGGTTATCATGTAACCCTTTCATTGGGTTTCTAGTATAAAAACCATTGAATGGGTTACCCCTTCGAAAGGCTTAACCCTTAACCGGGGTTGTACGGTCCCTGGATGTAATTTAAATTACATCTTTTATTCTTTGGTTACAAGTTGTAAACTCAACGAGATCAAAACCACGTGCCTTTGTAGTAACTCTATAAGTATTGCGCACTTGGTGTCCGTTCCATCCGGGGTGCAGTGTGACGTCACCGCGCTTGTGTTACGAGGAGATACACCACCGTGATGACGACCAGTCTGTAGTGTGCGGAAAGTAATTTAAAGAAAAGTAGGTTTGTCCGAAATACTAGTCTTTGTCCGTCCCTCGACTTATGGCGTTCGGTTTGAAAATACAGCCTCAATTTCGCGGTAAACTTTCCAATAACCGCCACAAAGTTTAGAGCATAATTTACACCAAAAGGCCAACTTCAACTGTTGTACATAATCTTAGTATTTCACGTGTTCTGAAAGCCCAGTTAGTGTAACTGGCACAAAACATTTTCGAATATCAATAATCAAAAGTTTTGCTATACAAACTTCGTCGAGCTTACTTTAGAGCTAATAGCTGCCATCTCGCTGTAGATTTGCATAATATACCCGAGGAGCTTGTGGCTAAGTAATAACTGCCGCACGGGTCGATCGATCAGGTTAAGCCACGCTTGCCGCGGTTGGTCCGTGGATGGGTGACCATCTTTTCATACCAATATTCCACCATGTCTCGGAAAGCACGTTAAGCCGTTGGTCCCGGCTGTCATTTGTAGATCTTTGACAGTTGTTACGGGTCGTCAGAAGCCCAAAAGTCTGCCAACCAGTCTTACCAAGGGATATCGGGATACCTAGTAACTGGGTTGTGGAGGTCAGATAGGCAGTCGCTCCATGTCAAATTCTAGTATTCAACTGCATTCGGTTAGACTGTAAGCCGACCCCAACATAGTTGGGAAAAGGCTAGGCAGATGATGATGACTCGAAAAGAAAATAAAAAAATTGGCGAAAAAGATGTTATTCTTTCTTACAGTAATGCCGTGCTGCCTAATAGAGAGAGTGTTCAAACAAGCTCCATTAACAACGTTTCGCAGTTCACACGACAATAGAAAAACGAGTCCTATTACAGTGAACGAGCATAATGCAGCCGCTGTTGAAGTTTGTCGTTTATTAAGAGAAGGCTGAGGAGACACTCAGGTGAATAGCGCTAAACAAAAGCGTTTTAACTGTTCGCTGACAATATTACAACGTTCTTGCAAAATTAAAGTAATAATAGTGTCAGCTTGCAGCGCTTCAATCACAAGTCAAAATCAAGTTCAAGTCTTTAGAAACACATGCGGAATAGTATCGTAACATCACACATCTAAATTAGATCTGGTTTTGGTAAAACGGGAACCCTATTACTAAGGCTCCACCGTCTGTCTATCTGTCTGTCTGTCCGTCTGTCACCAGGCTGTATCTCATGAACCGTGATAGTTAGACAGTTGAAATTGCCATAGATGATGTATTTCTGTTGCCGCTATAACAAAAAAATACAAAAAAAAAACAGAATAAATTAAATATTTCAGGGGGCTCCGCTCATACAACAAACGTGATTTTTTTTGCTCGATATCGATAACGGCAACAGGTAGACGCTTGAAATATTCACAGAATATTTAGTTATGTATTCACTTTAAAAATAAATAATTAAATTCAAATAAAATAAATACCCCCCCCCCCCCCCCCCTTAAATATTTATTTTGTGAACGTGATTTTTTTGGCATTTTTATAGATAATGGTACGGAACCCTTCGTGCGCGAGTCCGACTCGCACTTGGCCGTTTTTTTTTCTAATTAATTATAGCTGAAAAATACGCTGCAATAAAAAGCCATTTGATATTGGGAAAATAAGCCAGCCGGCTTTTCATTCACCTTCTTGTAGTAAGAACTCAAACGAGATAAGAAAACTCAGTTGTACTCGTTACTATTGAAATGTTGGTTTAGGAAATGTTCTCTTTTCTTGAACTTCTCTGCTTATACAAGCAAGCTTCACCAACGGTATTTACCTGTTTAATCCTACCTTTGTTAGGATGTCAGAAGTAAAACAGGTTAATCTTTTCGGGTTAACGTGAATACATGAAGCATTACCTCGGAAGATGGCAGCAGGAGCTGTCAACCGTCGTCATAAACCGTAGGGTCACGTGAAGTATGAGGAGCTGTGTTAACGTCATGAATGTGGTATCAGGTGAGCTGTTAAGGATTTGACTCAATTAAATAAAACCGTGTTTTAGATCCTTTTAAATATTTTAAAAGTGACCTATCTGAGGGCCTATAACGAAAACCTTAAATAGTATCAAATAAACAAGCTTAATGTTAAAAACTTATACAAAATTCTTCGAACATTCTTAGTACTTACCATTCAGAATTTAAAATATCTTGTTTCTACTTTCACTTAGATTCCAATAAAGATCAAGTTTTTTTTTTTACTTCAAATAAAGCAAACAAATATTTTAATAAAACAAGATATTTTCTAGAGAATCTATGTTATGCTGATCGATTGAAACGTTGGATAAACAACGTTGCAGACAGCCAGTTTGCCAGCAAACAGATAGATTCAGATTTTCATAAAATGTATAAAAATATTTTATGTATTGAATCAAAACGATGAAATGCAAAGTATTCCCAAGTGACCATTTGTTTATTTGATCTCTGCTGCATCAATTTCATACTGGTCGTATGTGTGTATTTATTTTCAGTAGCCTGGTTGGTACTACACGTCAATTAGCTCTTATCCTTGTACTGTGTGGATAGCAGCGACCTAAATAACGTTCACAAGTTCCCTCGCACTTAATACTTTAAGGCTCTTACACACTCACGCGATATCGCAGGCGCGACAGGCACCGACAAAGACAATTCCTTTGTCGGTGCATGTCGCGCCCGCGATATCGCGTGGGTTTGTAAGAGCCTTTACACATAATTAATTATAAAATTAAAGTTTTTTAGTTTTCCAAGTCTAAATATACAATACATTTTTTTACGGTCCAATAGAACAATAATTAACATTTTTAAACCTACTAGCTATGCCCCGTGTTTTCACCCGCATAAGTGAAAAAACATCCCTGGGGAAAAAACTTTGACTTTGACTTTGGTTGTGACTTTGAAATAGAGACAAATAGTATTCTATGTCCTAACCCAGGTCATGGTCCACTCATGTGCCAAATTTCAATCAAATCCGTTTAGCCGTTTTAGCGTGAAAGCATACATTCGCATTAATTATAATATTAGTTAGGATTTCAAAAATGTCAACTATAGTTTGACCGATACCGCTGTACCGCGCCTTAGGTACGTGCGCGGTGAGACGGCAGTACTGGCCGTTCATTCCTCAACGCCGCCCCGGGGGCCTCACCGAGCATTCCTAAGGCGCGGTACAGCGGTACCGGTCAAACTATAGCTAATTCAATTTCACATCACGTCTGTGGAGAGATGGCGAGCCGAGATAATCCCGCGTAATTTCGGACCGACAAATAAATGTTACCACTACAGATAATGTAATCTGTTCGTGTTGTGATAAGCAAAAAAGCAATTGGACATTTCTTTGGCAATCTAAACTAGTCTTAATTTAAGTAAATTTAAATCAACAATATTTAACACTCTTAAAGAGCTTCATTAGATAAGAATATAATATAATTTATTGTTGTTACAGATCTATTTAAGTAACAGAAATATCCAGAGAAAACTAAATCCTGGATAAGCGTATCGGATGGTCAGTTATGGTCACATTTATTTGTTATGGAGTACCTACCTAATGTAATACAACAAAATATAACTATCAAATCACCAACCACCGCTAGTAATGGTACAACTATCCAAAAGCGAGTGTTGTCAGGCAAACCGATCACGTATATCCCCGGGGACACGCACGTGAACCAATGTCTAACATTATTACCTACTCTCCCGGGATCTACTTATAACTTATAAAGTGCACACTTCCCACGCGCCTCACATACACACGACAATTTCACCAGACACTTCCAATTGGGCCATCAAAGGGGGCCCTTTAAGTGACCCTTTCTTCAAGTATAGCCTACATATGTACTCGGGTATAGCCTACCTGATAAGTGCCATGCTGACATGGGTCACAGGTAACTGAATGATAGCTTGTCATGTAAGTACAATATTCAATAATCGATAATTTCTCTAAACATAAATAATTGCTGGACAAAAAGTGAGTAGGTACGATCTTGATTTTTTTTCAGGATACCTGCTAAGTTTCAGCAAAGCTCGAGATACCAACATCATAAGTGTTTACCCATTTACCGTCTCTCAGGCGGTACATAGCATTATCCACATCTTATTCGAGCTTTTTGCCAGAAACTCTGACACGCTCCAGAGCTCTAATTAGTTACTTGGCACTAAATTATGCCTACTCGTACTGCACTGCTTTCTCTAAGTCCAAGGTTTTACTTTGAGATACGAGTACAAGAAGCGTACCTAATAGTCAAAGGAAGCGTCGTCTTGGCTTGGAGTGCTGACTTTATGGTAATTTAAATATTTATGTCTTACAAAACAATGCCCCAGAAAATCTTTATACTATTTCATATTCGATTAATTTGTGTTTGTCATCCAAAATACTAATGAAACCATTAGAACATCATCGTTGAGAAGTCAAACTTTTTTTACAATTACAATTTTTATTACGCGCACAAGCAACTATTTATCTCATCCAATGTAACGAGCTATACCTATATAAGATCAAAGGCGGAATTTCATTCGGGTTGAGTTTAGAAACGTGCCGACTTGCTAGAAAGAATGTGAGGCAATTTGAGGGGGGACGGGGGTATTCTGAACCCTCCACATATTTTTTTTATGCAGGAGACGCATTAAAAAAAATTGACCTTCACCTTTGATACGTTGACGGATGACATTGACCATGAAAATGAGTCTCCTGTGAACTGGTGGGTGGGGGGATGATTTGCCCTCTTCCTCTTACTTCCCTTCCACCTCTCTCTATATTTTATTTATCAACATTTTCTATGAGATTTATGTCATACTAGTTGCAAACCCGCGATTTAAGTATAAGTCTTGATAAAAAGTATCGTATGTCCTAACCCAGGTCATGTGCAACGCATGTGCATCCAAATCCGTTAACTAAGAGAGTGAGGGAAAAGATTGATCAAAATCTCCAGTGTCGATGGCTAGTCTCCCGAAATTTGGTCTGGAGGATAATATAAAAAAAAAAAGTGATTTTGGAGGGCTATTCGGCACAATGAGCACCCAAAAACAAATTTAATGTCACAAATTGAAGGAGCCATAAATACAAAACGATTTTTGGGTTCAGAGGGCAGAGGTCCAAGTAGAATTTACTGAAGCACTTACCTAACATACCTGACAGATAAATAACGCGAGTAACCCAATAAATGCCGCTCCCCAAAAGAGTTATTCCCTTAATTGAAAACGAAGATACGGAGACAAGACTTCGTTCTTCGCTTTGATTTATTTTTCCTACTCCAAATTGTGAGCAAAATTGAATTTCCGTATCTTCGGGGAGTGCAAGCGTTAAATTAAGGATTTATGTGTCACTTTTAATCGACAAAGTGCAAAATAATAATGATTAATTTACATTTAATTAAATGTTTTACGTTCAGGATTTCACGCTGGCTAGGGAGCAAAATCTGAATACAAAATGTACCTAAGTATTATCAGTTCATAATATTTATCGAAGCTTTCATTTCAGCCGCACAGCTCGGCAGTCCATCTATCTATCACTTCCAAGTTTCCGTTTGTGTATATAAAAGATTACCGAACCGCACTCAAATATTATCTAGAGTGACCACGTATCGCTCAAAGGGAACAGGAATGCCTTTTAGAATATAAAACGACCCACTCGTTCCTTTCAATTATTGAGCGCCATTGTAAGATTGTAAGGGCTCATAAAATGTAACGTGGCGAGATTTTACAGCAAGAAACTCTTCATGTCTCCGTTTTACTTACCAGCTGACAATATGATATTTATGTTTCTGGCCTCTCCCTTGGATAGTTTAAAGAACAGAAATTCTGTTTAGCAGCTGGAAAAGGCTTTTGAGGTCATACTTTTAGACAGCTCACATTCAGTAGCAAGTCTCTCAGAAACTGGGTCTCGTGACAGTGTCCTATTCTCACCAGACATTACTTGACCTAGTAAACAGGCATTAAAATCGCCTTTTAACCTGAGACTGGCCTCAAAGGGTACCGCTGTAAACTTTTATGAAAGGAATCGAGGTGGGCCGAGCACTTTTTCAAATTCACCACAATGTCGAAACTACTTTCATTTAAGATATAGCTATTTTGAGGATATTCGACTTAAACACTACAGGTTGATAATTATGACAATACCTCCAATTACGTGAAGTCTGTCCTTATTTATATTTATTCCACATACAAGAGACTAAACATTCCTATCTATAATTTAGTTGTATTTGCATTCACTATAACAAACATCAATTCAAACACCGTAAGAAAATATGCAAGTAAACAATGAACTCAACACAATTTACTATATTTGCACATCATTATTCTCTTCAACTGTACCGGAGCGCGTCAATCGCTACAACGTTGAGCAAATCGTTAGTGAGAGTGACACAACGCAACAAAAATAAATACCTACTAAATAAAGGAAAAATATTTTCTCAATTTCTTATATCTTTTCAGCTTACTTCGATATCTGTATGTCGCAGGCAGATTGTATAATTCGTCATTATACAAACGGCGCCGTCCATTTACAAACGCTCGCAGTTATGCAAAAAGTTGAAGGCAAATTGGCAACTCGTTCAATTGTTCAATTTCGACATTGATTGTCATGTCATCATGTGGGATGACCATCATAAAACACAGGTTGGAAAAATCAGACTTTATTTCAGGAATCAGTTAGGTTTATGTCACCGTAAAATTGTTAGAACCGTTAGTAGAAAAACTGTTGCAAAAATTGTGAACTGGGTGAAATGTGTTAGGTTAGGTTAGAACTGTGACTAACCGCGCGAGCCGAGCGAGCGGTACGTCCAAGATACTCGCAACTAGGTTGGCTTTTTAGTATTAGCGCAAGGTGCGTTATGTTGCAAGCAAGTTTGATACCAGTTCACAAATTGTTGGTATTATTTCCGAAGGATTTTATACTATCCAAAAATAATGCGTTATATTGTAAATGGATTGTTGCAGTTCAAAAATTTTCGACAGTTTTTGTACCAATAACATTTCGCAGGAGTCCTCTGAGCACCAGATTCAATGGATAACAAACTAACGGTATTTTTGCAAACGGCGTTGAATTGTCCATCATATTATGTGGCATATTATATAGTGACAAGGCAATTTACATTTTGCCTTCGGCATTTCGGCGTTTGTGAAATGAACGGCGCCGTTTGTATAATGACAAATCATACAATCTGCCTGCGACCTTAACATATTATAAAGTCGCTATTCGTGTCTGTCTGCGTGACCGCGTTGATCTTCTAAACTTCGCAATGAATTTTGATACGGTTTTCACCATCGTTCGAAAATTTATTCCGGAAGTTTATGTTTATAATTCCCTAAAAACAAAATTACATACTACCGTGCGCATCTGGGGTGGATCGCTATAGTGAATGAAAAAAAACCACTTTTTCGAAATATACAAAAATATAATTATCATAAATCTTGTGGGAGGCCTATATCCAGCAGTGGACGTCTTTAGGCTTTCAGGAATGATAATGATGATCATTATTATATTATGTTTATTATATTTATTTGCTTAAGTTATACAGATAAGATGTAACTTAGGCGCGTATTACAGAGCGTCACTCATCACTCAGGCATTGCTTGAAACTAGATTCAAGCCATTTGATTGGTTGAAACTGATTTTAAGTAATGCTTGAGTGTTGAGTGACGATCTATATTAGACTAGACTATGAGGGAGTACTCATTTTGTATTTATCTGTGGGGGCTTGTAATTAGCAACTTAGTTATATATTATTAGTCTGTAAGCCTTCGAAAAATAAATAAAATATGATCTTTTTGACAGGTAAATTAATTAACAATGGTCAGATCTATCTTGTGAATTGTGTGAAGAACAATAGTTTAATGTAATGCAACTCTTTTTTTCTTATAACTAAGCATAAATTGTTAATTGTTTTTAAGAGTATAGGTACATTACAAAATTATATCCTAAGTTATCAGTAGCTATAATTATAATTATTTTTAACTTTTTTAAGCTTGTCACATATCACATCCCTGTTTCCATGCCACTATTTTACTAACACTTATTATCGCTCATCCCGCACTACTAAGTGGGCGCTTCTTCAATGCGCTGTGAGCGGTGGTCGGCGGCTCGGCTCGGCGTCCTGTTGAGTAGGAAATCCAGGTCGTGCGATATCTTATGCAGCACTTTGTCAGTGTGTGTGTGTGTGGAGTGAGTAGTTGTTGTGTCGTATGCGTGTGTGTTGACTAGTTGTAGGTGTGAGCTGTTGTACTCATCGCTGCACTCGCGGTGGATGGACGGCAGCGAGCTGCTGCTCGATAACTGTGGCGTGCGCTTCTTGAGACAGCTCTTGATTGGACGAGCCGACACGTCGGGTGTCGACTGACTGCAGATAATACAGCTCTCCTGGAAAATTATGATTGGATTAGACTTCGAGTTGACATTTTAGATGTCTTTTAAACTTGACTTACTTTGGGCGTGTCGGTGCTGTCCCTGTAAGTGCGCATGTCTGTGTCGTGTGGCAGCACGTGCGGCGCAGGCAGCACGCGCAACTCCACACACACGCGCGACACGTGCGGCTGCGTGCGCACGTGCACATTGTCACCGTCTGCGGAGAGTCACATGAGTAACTATGTTGAATGAAGTCAAGCATATCGTTTAACGGCTATCGTTTGTTCTTTTAAATTCGTCGTGCTCCCTTAGTAGTCACTGCTTGCGGTAGCGTCGGGGGTCGGGTTGCCTCCTTCCCTCAAATATGGCGAGGGTGGTGATGGCTGATGGCTTTGCGTTATGCACGTGAACGGGAGCTGCTTGTGGTGACTGGTCGTCTTGCTGCCCATGGTTTTGTTATTGTTATTAATGATTAACTGTTTTTTATTTTACTTCGATGGTGCTACTTAGAAAGAAGAAAAGAAAGAAAATACGTTTACACTTCCGTTTCGTTTACGTTTCGTTTATACTTTATCATTTGATTTCGAGTTACAGCTATAAACGGGCACGCCCATTATGCCAGGAGGCTTTTATTTAGGTACGTTCTGTTTACGTTATTTCTGCTTGAGTAGCTATAGTTTTCGACAATTTTTATATGTTTTTTTTGGAATAGTGTGTGTATCGTAACATTATTACGTTACAAGAAAACGAAAAGGGTTGGGAAGTCTAATTACAGGTGACCACAAGTGGTCTACAATATGGCCCAAAAGTCTTTCGAGCTTCCTCAAACTACCAACAATACTATCCTTGACCTAGACTACTGCAACAAGTATTCACATAGCGCTACCTGTGGGTATAAGGTCGCACAGTGCGCGCGTGTGTGTGCGCGGTGACTGCAGCTTGTGCTTGTACTCCACGCACCGCACTATGTCCGCCACACACGCGCCGCTCGACTGACGCCTGTTGCTGTAAAAAGAGAACCAATCAGGACTGATGTATAAATTCAATCTATTAGTATTATATAATTGCATAGCACATGTGTGAGTACTATGTACTTACTATAAAGCTACCATTTACTGGGTACGTCTTTCATTGACTTGAATGTGCCCTGGCGGCTGAGAGTATGTCATGCTCACTGTAATGTCTCGCTGATGGTGGCGGGTGTGTTGGATCATTTAGCTCCCTTCAAAATGGTTGAGCTGAATGGTGCTAATCCATGCGTCATGTTCGTGAACGGGCGCCATCAGTAGGGACTGGTCATCTCTTAGCGGCCATGGCTTATTTTAATTTTAGGATTGTTTTTTTTTTAAATTCTTTTTATTACGGACGCTTTTGACGTTTTGCGTCGTTCTCGCATGTATAATTTCAACACAAATAATGTAACCAATATTTTGTAACCATATGTCAATTTAAAGGCGTGTCCGTGGAGTTTCTTGCCCGTTCTTCTTCGTAGGTACCTACCTACTAAGCTTTGGAATGGGTAACTGGCTTCATCTTTATGACTGACCGACCCCTTAACAATTCAAAAGTGCCTGTAACTGGTTTATTTGAAATAAATGTTTTGAGTTTGAGTTTGATATAGAAGGTACTTCGTGATCGCATCTGAGTATAGTACCTCAGTCCTCACCTGTACATGGTGTTCGGGCTCTCTAACGTCGGCGCTTGCCAGTAGGTGTTAGCGGGCGACACATGAGACGAGGAGCACTCCACCTCACGAGCTTGCTTGATGTATACTACAACAATATGATGAAAATAGCTTAGAAGTAAGTACCGCTTAACATTCACAAGAAGGAAACCGAAAGAGAAGGTAATTTTGATTAGGGATTCAGGCAACAGGGTTGTCTGTCCTATAATTTGACGATGGAAATGAGACAATATATACAAAGTTATTGTTGGTAGTAAATTAAATGTAGTCGTGCATTCAGCTGAAATAAACTATTTCAACCACTTATCAAAGACAAAAAGAGTTGACTACGAGTACAGTTGAAAACGGCTTATTGATGATTGATCATCCATTCTATTGTGGTGCTTTTTTTTTTTCGTAATATTTTAATGGCCTGGTTGCTGGGACCTTTTAGCCAAGTCTTTATTTAGTTACAAACTTTGTTTAAACATTGATGAAGTGAAATATTCAATGATAATGATATCCCCGCCCGCTCCCCTTGAGTTTCCTGACCCTGATCCTGACCTCACGCGGACTTCTTGAGACAACTTGAAGTAATATTGCACTGTTTTGTTTCATTTGCCTACAAATTCACGAACACTTAATGGTTAATAATCCACCATTATTACACATTAATATTCAGCTAAACACAAATTTTAGAAAATAAAACAAAACTGCTAAACAGCCACTTCACTTTCCCGTCAAGCTGTCGGTGCTCTGTTTGTAGTTTCTGGTACACACAGCTTCATCAAATAAATACCCCAGCCAACGACACGCAAGTTCAAATCCGACGCTGCATCACACCTTCGTTTTTTTACAAAAAACATATTTTATAATAATTATGTAGACAAGCAACGTTACAGAAGAATATTTCATGTTGAATGTTACTTAACTGTCTAGTTAGATCGGAGGATTGGAGGTTCTATTCCTAGAACATGGTTTAATTTTTGACATTACAAAATTAATTGTTTTTCAGTGTCTCCCACAGCCCGACCTTCTTCCATATTTTTTTTGCAATATTTATGATCTAATATTTATTACAAAAAATTCACAAAAAAAGTAACAAATTCATCGCAATCGCAGCGAGCTGACTGGAATGAGCGTTGGTTTGAATTCACGTCAAGCCACGCTTTTTTTAAAAGTATTCTTTAGAATAGTCTTAATGGTTATAGCAGTTAGTATTTTAACATTTGAGGGGTCCGATAACATAGCGACGCTGTCTTTACATCAAAATTGTGGCAAAATATGTGTTAAAAAGAAGAATGTCACTCACGACTATGTGAGGCGTCTCCCTCGGGTGCGTCCTGCCACTCGCTGTGTGAGGAGAGCGTGAGCAGGCGCCGCACTGCCTGCAGACACTCTTCGTCCATGATCACGTAGCACACCAGCATCGCTATGCCCTGGAGGAAAATGGGAGATCTTGGAATCTATTGATCTATGGCAGTAAGAATTTTATGTTGTTGGGTTTTGTTGACTCACATTAGCCAGCGCAGTGACAGCCAGTAGTACAACGTGCGGCATGTTGGTCTCTGCGGGCTGCACATATGCCACTCCGGCCAACTGCGTCGTGCACGTAGTGACCAGCAGCACAAGCGTGTGCCGCAGTACTCGTGATCGCTCGCGCACGTTTTCTCGTCTCCCCAGCTTGTGCTCGTGTGCTCGCCCTCTGAGCGCAAGCGCCAGTACGAGCGCGAGTGCTGCTAGTAGCGCTTGACCTGAAGCACACACGGCGTTGGCGGCCGCGCCAAGCTGCAGCGGTGCGCCGCCCCACAGTCGAGCTGTCAGCCAGCATAGTGTACACACGCCTGCAACCAGTTCACATGAGTATAGCGACACGTCCGGCCCTCCTGCACACCGGCCCGTCTGCACCTACACGTACCGCACAGTAGTCCGACAGAGGGCGCACGCGTGGCTGTGGCAGCCAGCTCGGCATGCAGTAGTAGCGGCGCAGCACAGAGCGCTGCGCAGCCCGCCATCCAGCACAGCGCCACCACCCAGCCCACGCTGCCCGGGCATGCTACGTCCTGCCCAACATAGCAAAACACCTCACTCACTTATTATTTGAAGCACATACACAGGACTTAGGTTATTAATACTCACCTGGCTTGTGTCACATTCAAGTAGAGCCAACATAGCTGCAGATTGAAACCCCGCAGTAGCAGCTTTGAGCAGCACTGGCAGCTTGGTTTTACTGCCAGCTGCCAGGCTAAGCAGCTGCAGTAATGCCGCCACAAGACACATCGCGCCTCCTAAGCTCATTGTGATCTTTACGATGCCTCGTAAGTCATTCTCTATACCTGTCTGAAAAAAAACATTTTTGAGTGCTTATCGAATTAAGTAGCCTCATATATCACTTCTGTTCTAGTACTCACGAATGTCTCCAGGTTCACAGTGAAGAGTGCAATGGTCGCTAGTCCCCGACAGCGGCACGCGACGTGTGTGCGCTCCGGTATGCGCACCTCACACGCCTGCGTGCTCCACACGCGCGGCGCCGAGCGCGACCGACCTCCACACGCGAGCTGAGGTGCTGATACAGAACAACTACATGAGCGAGCGTGCATTCTTGTTGACATCTTTATTGCAGGAGCTATATAGTGTATGGTATCTACTCACCAACAGCACTATAATTCTTGGAGTGCGCAAACCGCAGTGTGACAGTGTGCGGGAGCGTGGGATCAACTCCTGCACCGCTGACAAACACCTGCACCTGTTGTGAGGCTATTGTGTACTCTGTCGCGCGGCCAAACCTGGAAGAATTGGCGCTACAACTACCGTGTAGGAGGGAAATATTTATATAATTCTAATAATAATTATCTAATTCTATAACAAGTTGCCAAAGTCGGTTATAAAATTTTGCGATGGAAAGTTCAAAACCCACATCAAACGTATTCTAATCAAAAAATCATATTGAAAGATTAAGGACTACGTTGAAAACAAGGAAGTTTGGCAATAATTCCTTCTGCACATGGTGGCTTCCCTGGTACAGGTCATTAACGGTATAACTATGTAAATTCTCCCAAATTACGATGTTTATATATTTTTTTTTACACACCTTGACATAATCTCTTCATTATTTGACACGAAATACCTACAATTTTAATTTAAAATATTTATTAGGGACTTGTGGACAGAATATTAATTCAGATTTGTTACAGTTGTAATGGCAATCTTTTCATTTGGTTTAAATAGGTTTTTTATTTTTATTATTTTAGTAATAATATTTTATATACATTTTTTTTAAATTTGTGAATGTGAGAACGTTTAATAGACTGTAGCTTTGTAAACCATTTTATAATTTGTTAAGTACTTGGTACTTGTTGACGGACCTACACTCACCTCGCATACCTTTTAAAATAAATAAATAAAAATAAAAATGATTTAATTCGGACCTTGATCCATAATATTAGTAATACAAAATACGTATGCTATGTTAGTAACAAATGCAACTTAAATTTTAATTCAAATACCTGTTGCACTCACTTGACGCACCGAGTAAATGCACCCAATGTACCATAATGGTGCAACACGGCTTATCACTGACCACCAGAACCACAACAGAATCACCACACACACACCACCACATAACCTTCAGAATGTCGTTGACGCTCCCACGCACTCTGCGCATCATGGACGCGATCCTTTTTCGCAGGATGGTACTGAAACCATCAGTATGTGCTTCGGCAAACTTTCCTGATGCACTGCAGTAAAGTGGGAGCCCCAACAACATTCTGAAGGCATTATTATATTGAACTCTGAGGGCGTTATATGCCCTTTGCGTATATCGAACCCACAGAGTACAAGGATTGGCAAAACGCCTTAAAAAGAGTTACTTTTACTTCTGGTGTACTCGTACATCGAGCAAACCTGCGGGCCAACATATTGCATCGGACAACCAACGCCCTCCGTACTCAACACTGTAACTTGAAACATAGTAAAAGCCCATTTTTTTTAAAAGAGTAACCGTGGAGTTTCTTATCGGCTCTTCTCCATAGGAAACGACAAATTGGAACTGTGCACCTAGCTTCTGACGTTTCATAAGTGCCCATGTAGTTTTATGTGAAATTAAATATTTTGATTTTAATAAATAAATAAATAAAACAAAACAAAAACAATACTTTAAAAGATAAATGGAACAACCAAAAGGAGTTAATAAAAAAATCTCAAACCAAATAAATAAATCAACAAAACTCAACATAACTCAAACTAAATAAACTCAAAATAAATTTTAATAGCCTTACAATATTTTGGATCAAAATCATAATTCAGAGAGAGGGTCCTTACTTATACTCGACGTATCTTCTCAACGACGGTAACCTTGCTCCCAAGTCATGATATAGAACGGTGACCACGGAAGCATTGGCAGTTCTATCTGCCAGCTCCACTCTTGCTGACGTCACGAGCCATTCCTCGCTCCCCACTGGTGCTGGCTGAAGCTTGAAGTGCGCTGCGTTGTCGTCTACTGGTTTCGCTGTGACTGTGAACTCCTGGTAGAGCTTGTCAAAGTTACTCCTCATGCCCGCAGTGTCCACCACCGCGTTTTGAAGATCGAAGATTTTCTAATAGAAATAGTAACGCCAATTAATATAAATTTCTTAACTACTGAAGTTGACTTTGCTTCAGCTTCATCCTAAATCTTTAGCAACTACTTGCCTCTTCATCCAGGAAAGCATCAGGATGTGTGAGCAGGTGGTCATAGATGTGCAGCAGATGTTCCGCGCTGTGGTACCTGTCGGCTGGCTGAGCTGCAGCAGACATAAGGTAGTGCAGCATGTGTGCTGCGTGTGTGAGGGGAGGCTCGCCCTCACCCGGGTGTGTCGGCAGGGAGCGCAGCACTGCGCCATACTGCCGTGACAGGTGCGATACAGCGCGCCATGAGTAGCCCAGCGATATCAGAGTGAACTGATAACAACATACGCTTTAACTGGATGTTAGGTTTAAATAAAAGCTTCTGAATCATGTAGTTTTGTTTTTACCTGCTCATAAATATCTCTGAGTGAGTCTGCAACACAACCAGAGAAATCTGGTAGCATCCACTTGACGCCACGTTGTCCGGTTTTCGGCTCACAAAACCTGAAAATAAGTTAACTACATAAAATGTTTACTCCATGACAGAGAAACGATATTAACGATGGCATTTTTTCGATTATTTCTTTTAGTTTAATCAGTATTTTCCACCTTACCTGGTAGTCTCACCGCTGTGTCCAGGTGGACAGGCGGCTGTCGCGTGCGCTCCGGGAGCAGTCTTCGGCCAGCGCAAGCCATGGGAGGTGTCGGTCTCACATGCTACATCGTCAGCTCCTAGAGCCCACATGGTCACGCCTTTGGCGTTGGTGCCAGCTACCGATGATACTTGACATCGGAACTCGCTGGATTTCTATTTAAAAACCCGAAAAGTATGTTGAATAGTACAAAAGTGAATACTTTCTTATATTTTGGTATTCTAAACGTAAGCAACGCAATAGAGTGCATAACATACCAGTACATTATAAAGCTTGAGCACGCTTCCCGCGGGGTACAGATCCTCCCAGACCTCTCTGCCCGGCACCATCGGTAGTAGCGTTCTCTCCCTCGCCCAACTGAACCCAAGCGCGCCGTGCACCCGCCCCACTCCCGCCAGACATGTTATACTCACGTTGTCGCCCTAATACACATTTATATAAACTGTTATGTCAGAACAACATGAGAATTGATTTTACCGCCGGTCTAGAATGACCCACCTTATTAACAGTGATTGTGGAAGGCACGAGTCGTATATCGGGCGGTTTCAGTACCGTCATCCTCAACGCTCTACATCGTCTTCGGCCCGCATCGTCTGCAGCACAGGACCACTTGCCGCTGTCGGGCCTCTTCGCTTCTGATATGCCTAACACTGACATACGACGACCGAGCGCGTCTTCTGACACCGTGCGTGTCCAAATATCTCTAAAAATAAATACTCTTGTTTTCATATACATAAAGTCTAAACGAAATAAAACCACTAGGAAGCGAGCTTGTTGGAAGCTTTGTTAGGCCGATTAATCGGTGCGGTTAAATAACAGTCGCCGGTAATTGGATGGGCTCTCGTTTGTTACCGGTCCCCGTACACACAGTGCACAGGCTCGCTTACTCGTTGGTCTCGACGCTAGGCTTTTAGATAGCGTCCATTATGTCTAGATGTATCAGCCTGGTTAGTTTTTTAAGGTTTAATTTGTCCAACTAGAAAATACAGCCTCACTCACATTTAAAGTCCCATTGACTAACCTCGTAGTACCATTGAAGTTTATCTTGATACCGTCTTTGTACCACGTAAAGACGATGTTCGGAGATCCATACGCCATACATGTCAGTATGAACTCCGAGCCCTCCCATATTTCAGGACGATGGTTCACAACCAGAGTCTGCAAAAGGACGTTAATTGAAAATATCCTAGAAGTAAATGGAATTGCAGTAACGAATGCAACGATGAATAGACAGTTTGAAAATAAGATGTGTTTTGATATTTCGTTGTACGTGTAATCTCCACTTCTCAAAGGCTAAGTGTGGTGAAATACAATCTCAATAAAAAGCCGTTTAAAGGAACCGATCATAACTTTATGAAATTTAGCGCAAGTTTTCGTTTAAAAATAATAAGCTCCGCTCAATTCTGTTGGAATGCTAAATAATGTGTGGTGTTGATAAATTGACGTTTATAACATTCATTAGAGCGAAATAAAAATTAATTGATAGTGTTTGTTTTAGTGTTGACAGTTTAAATGTGTATTTTCAAAAGTGAAAAAAAAATCTTACAATATGGGGTGCCTTGATGAGCAAATTCCATAATCATATCATTTTTCTCAAACATGCTTGGACATTCGAGCATTATTTTGACAACCTTCTTCGAGATAAATAGAAATTGCTGTACTGGCCAAATACATGCGAACAGCGGCCACCAAAAGTTGTATGAAAATCCATAACTGTCGTAGTTTAGCGGCCAAATAAATTACATAGTACACTCATATCTATCGTGTAATTTAAAAATGGAACGATCTTTTCCTCCGAAACATGGCAACCAAGGAGGAAACTGTTCAAAGGTTTTATTTAAATTTCGAACTGGCTTGCAAATAGAAAGCTGCTTATTGAAAAAACAAAACAAATGAATACATTGGTGCGTGAAAAAATATCGTCGTTCGTCATTGAATCTGGAATTTATAAATAATTTACTTTTTTTCTTGAATTTCCGCACATCATTTGAGAAAAGCACTATACAAGCCTTGGCTGCAACCAGACATTGATGGACTCACGTATGAGTGCCTCGGCTTCGGCTCGGCCCGCATTTTCACGTTCGTCCATCAATGGCCCTTTTGCAGGCCGCTGCAGTAATGTACTATATTGGCATACATTTTGTAGGGTGTACATGCAAAACAAACTTTTCATCTTTGGCTGCAAACGATTTAATCAAACTTTAGCAAGACTGCGAATCCTCGTCCTCGTCCATCCTAACCACACCTCGCCTCGCCGTGGGAGTATAAAACCACATTTAGTGCTTATAAATTAAAGTCAAACGGAAATCATGCAATAGCATGCAACGGTACCCCAACTGCAATGACAATTTTATTTATTTGTTTAGTCAGCGAGTATTTTTATTTTATTATTTTTTACTTTTTAGTTCGTGTTCTAGCAGGCAGTCGTGTTCTTTTGTCGTTTATTTTGGAATGTTTAGTTGTAAGTCGTCAATTCATCTTTTACAGTAAAGTTGTATTGAGCCGTGGTGTAGAGCAGTGAGGGCCCAGAGGTAACGGCTGCGACTTACAAGTAGGATCAAATACTGACAGACGCTTTATTTTGTGTAAACTATTTCATCACCACTGCTCTCAAAACGGTGAACGAAAACATCATGAGGAAACCGGGCATGTCCGAGAACCAAAAACTTCGAAGACATGTGATATCTACCAACCGGCTTAGCCCGCGTGGTGGATTTCAGCCCACTCCCTCTCACAGATAGGAGGCCTGGGTCCCAGCTCTGGTAATATTATAGGTCGATTATGCATGTATTGAACCAGGACGATTTAAATAAGTCAAGGCTATGGAAAACTACTAGACCTACGACCTGTAACAACGCGAAAAAGTATAAATATTATATTACGTAAATTATACAGTGGCGTGGCAGTCTGCTCATACGGCATACGAATACGTACGGGCATTAATAGTTGCGTAGGAGACTAAAATGAAGGCATCTCCACAAACTTTTTCAATTAAGCTTATCGGGCTGTTTCAAGAATGTTAATACCTCGTAGGTACAGACGCCAGCACATCAAGCTACTACAATCTGTCAAATTTCTTTAATAGATTTTCAACTTTATCCCTACAGCATAAAGTTCAAGGTTGATTGGGAAAATTTGATAGTTTCGGGTAAAACTCCGCCGTGCTTGCAATAACAATATTCTAACTAATATTATTATGTAGTACACACAATAGGGATATAGAAGGCTAAATGTGCCCTTGGTCTAAAAATATACCAAATAGAGGCTGACCTTAAAAACCAATATACGGGTTGCATACATACATAACTAACTTAAACATAACTAAACTTGCATACATAACTAAAAATAATAGTTTAAAGACTAAAAACACGCTTTAATAGAAAACTAAACTAAAAAGTAGAAAATAATTTTAAATAAGTTTGAAATAATAATAGTGGTAGCAAGAAAATGTTATCGTAAAAAAGCGTGGGGTGCTTTTTAAGATATTTTCATAATGATTCTACTTTTACTAATATCTGTCAATAAAATATTTGCAAGAATTGATACCAAGCACCCCACGCTTTTTTATGATAAAATAAATTTCTTGTTAATCACTAGGTACTCGTATTATTATGTCAAACTTATTTAAAATTCTTTTCTACTTTTTAGTTTAGTTTTCTATTAAAGCGTGTTTTTAGTTTTTTTTAACTATTTTTTTTTTTTTTACTTTTTTAGTTTGCTTTTCTATCATAGCGTGTTTTTTAGTATCTATTAAAAAAAAAAACAAAAAAAAACTTATTAAATTATTGTATTATCATCGGTCCTTGATAAGTGTGCAAAATATTAAATTAATCCGACGTTTTGAAGTGGTCGAAAATTAAGTTCAAAGTTTCCATTACATACATACGTGTGAAGTTAATAAAAGCGTGTTAAAAAGGTCGTATTATTCCATCATTTTTACTAGGTTTCCTTCTTTAATTTGTCAAACTCATACATTTTGTTTTTCTGTGTCGGATTCGATTACACGCTACAAACATTCATTATTTAATTTCAGTTCGAAGTACTCGTAATTACCATAACTTACTTAGTAAATCAATGTATTTATTTTGTCATAACGTAAAGACATACACTGAAACAATATTTATAATTAGTATGTATCAGGAGGAAATAAAAACAAATTACTTAAGTCATCCTCAATTCTTGGCGCCCGTTGTAGTATTTTGTTCCGGGATTTGTTTCGGGGATGAGATCGGACACAAAAAAAAAGAAGATAATCCTGAAGATCCTGGTAAGGATAATGGAATATACTTATTAAATTATAGTATTGTCATCGGTTCTTGATAAGTGTGCAAAATTTTAAATTATTCTGACGTTTTGAAGTGGTCGAAAATCAGGTTCAAAGTTTCCGTTAAATATATACATACGATACTATATACAACGTGGCGATTAGGTTATCACATTAAATAGTACAGCGGTTATTACAAGTTGTTATCAGTCTGTTAAAATAATAAAAATAAAAATAGACCTAAAAATAGAAAACTGAATTTTTCTAACAAACTAAATAGCGTAAAAATTGGCAATAAATAATCCACCCTTGATACTACGGCGCACACGCCAAACGACAGTGAGACTAGCGGAGGGTAGGTACTTGCGCTCACGCGCGGGGCGTTATAATACATGATGTTGTTAAATACTAAAAGGGAAAAAAAGGTCTCACGGGTAGAATGTTAACTTTTATTAATTATTTTATTTATGTATGCTTAAAATACGTAATGTAGAATACGTGGTTTGAATTAATGTGATAACCTAATCGCCACGTTGTATATATGATACATATGATACTATAATATATATTACGATTGGTCCTACAGAAATAAACATTTTGTATTTTTTTTTGTATACATACTAACATTTTTTTTTTTTTTTTTTTTTTTTAAACGTTGCCCCACACTAGGAATTTCTCCTGTATCGTGGGTGCGTTTACAAACATTTAAACTCACATACACAAACAGCCAGACCCGGAACAACTACTTGTAGGTCATACAAATATTTGTTCCGTGCGGGAATCGAACCCGCGACACGCAGCGCAGCAGTCAATCGCTTAACCACTGCGCCAACCGTGCCAAACAAAACATACATATGAAACTAATAAAAGCGTGTTAAAAACGACCTAAATTTCCATGTTAAGGGCTGCGGCTATGACGTGATAATTTTTGAGCCTCTAAAAATCACTTTTACAGGGTAACGATAAACAATATTGGAAAAACTTTTTTTTTTTTAAATTAGGCGTTTTATCACCCTTCCATGGATTAAGATGGCGCTTAGCACAATAGCACAATCAACCTATAATGTTTTCACTGCCACACAGGCCTTCTCTTTTCGAGAGGCTTGCTTGGGTTCGAATCCACGACCTACAACTCGTAAGTTGGAGTTGTTACCACTGGGCCTCCACCGCTCTCCATGACGCTTTGCTTAAAGTAATACTTCGCCAACTTTTAGCTCCATGACACAAATGGCCGTTGTTTCAAGATATTACCTTAATTTTATATTTAACTAGCTGCGCCCCGCAGTTTCACCCGCGTAAGTCTCGATTCCGTGGGAATATTGGGATAAAAAGTAGCCTGTCTTAATCCAGGGTGTCAGGTACCTCTATACAAAATTTTATCAAAATTGGTCCAGCCGTTAGAGCGTGAAGAAGTAACAAACACACACACACTCACAAACTTTCACCTTTGTAATATTAGTGTGATGAACTGATGATAGTCGTAAAGTAAATTGGAACCACCTGGAATTTTCTTTTTCTCGGGTTAGTAAGAAATTACTTAGATCATTACTTCATTCACTTTGTCGCGACAATGTAGCCGTAGCATTACAGCTTTGATCAGTATAATATTACTCCTTACTTTCCGATCACATAATAATTACCTATCACTAAGTATTTCATTAATTATTTTTCATTAATGAAACAAAACTTACAACATGGTTGGTCATCCCGTTTATCCCATGTATCCCGTGTGCGGTTTCCCCCAATTTTCGGTGTGTTGACTCCGGATTACTCAAACCGAGCAATAAATTTCACTAAGCCCATGTAAGTATGAACACATAGAGCAGATAGACAAATTGTTCCAATTTATTGTTTGGGAAGTACTACACAAATAGTTTAAAACTATTAAAAATTTCCAACAAAGCACTTATCGAAACTCAATGCGGTTTTGGGAATCAAACTCGAGCCATTCTTTTCTTCAACTGCGGATGGATACTAAGGAATAATCAAGCTGAGATATCCCCAATTCCCTGCAGCGCTCAAGATTGCTCTTAAGTTGATTTCGCTGCTTGAAGATTGATGTTGTCGATATGGTAGTGACTCTTGGAAGTGATTTAGATGATTTAATTAGTATTTCGTCACGTTCAATATCCTACAAAAAATCGTTTAGAGAAAGATTGTGTTACGGCGGCAGATGAATGGAATACTGACCGGCTTTTCCGCGCTGCTAAGTAAGCTCAGAGTGTCATTCTACACAAGGGTAACCCTGAGTAGGAATGAAATTGTAAAAGCTGTGTACCGTGTCGTCCATCTCGCAAGAGAGGCAAAAGTTACCTATTGTATTTTTGTATTTTAATATGCTATCTGTGTGTTATTATGTATTTTAATATTCTATATGTTATTATGTTGATGCCGATGGTATTTAAGAGTATGTGTCTGTATGGTATGGGTGTAATAATTGCCTGAAATAAATGATATTTAATTTAATTTATAGGTAGGTGCTCACGTGCAAGCTAAGAGCAGGCTGCATGTAAAAGTGCAGCGTGTCGGTGCGCAGACGCACGTGGTGTGTGCGCATGCGCGCCAGTGCCGCGCGCAGTGCGCCCGCCTCGCGCCTCGCACCCCACACGCGCACCCAAACGCCGCGTGCGCCGCCCGCAGACACCGCACTATCACATACAGAGTCCATACATACGTCTTCACGAGGTACACAACAACAGTGCTTAGTAGAGACAAACTTACCTTATATTTAGAATTTCTATTTCATCTTCTAGTGTAATGTTTGATGCCTTTAAATAGCTTGTTAACTGAAAGAGGTAAGATAGCGGTAAAAAAAAATAGAATAATTATAATTATTCTGTGGTTTTATTTGTCAATAAATACCTGTTTCATTAATTCTTGAGATATGTTTACACCTGCTTGATCCACTACTTCCAGTCTTGTTTCAAATCGAGCCGATGCTATAAACATGCAAACGTTAGATACTTAGGGCCAGTTTTTCTAACAAAAAGTAACGCAAAATTAAGGTGACATATTGTAAAGCGGACGTAATCTGGGCAGTGATTGGTTGAATGATTTATGAATAGCAGTTTACGCGCGCTAGACAATTTGTCACATTAATTTTGCGATAATTTTTGTTCGAGAAACTGGCCCATTGTGGCATAGCATGTAATAGGTATCTACTACTTAAACGAATTTGTCACCGCTTCCTAGCATTATCGATTAATGTTAACACTCACAGACGTCTGTATCCTTAGGGTTACAGTCACAAGCTGTTCCTTCCTTACTACAAACTTCTGAACATTCTTCTATACCGCACTCTGAAATAAAATTCACACAAATAGTGATATGATCCTTAAGGCGCCGACAAGAGGCAAATGATAAAAGTAAACTTGTTTTAAACAAAAAAATTGCCAAATCTAAATAATTATGGTAGCGGAAAAGTATATGTTATTCTTGAACATATTTCTCAGAACTTGGTTGTTACCAAAACACGTTTAGAAAAAAAGAACTCGATAAAAATTTACGGTAAACTAACCCTTTACTTTGAGTTTCAATCAAAATATCTGTATTAAATATCAACATACGGTTGGTATTTAAATAATAACCAGAACGTCTTATTTGTATGCAGAACTTGGTTGTTTTTTATTTTCGATTACTCAACTCGTTTTTGAGTAAATAGATAATTGCTTCATATTTTACAATAAATTACAAACGTTGTGTCATCGCGCTTCTCTTTCTTTTGTATGCAGTCTGACAGTGACCGCGGTTTACCTGTTGTCATCGTCTTAATGATGAAATAGTGGCTTAAGAAAGAACCAATTCTGAGGGAGGCAGTACTGTTTTTACAAAAAGAAATGCTAGAAATTTTAAAGATGTTCCTTACTGGGTGGTGCTAGCTGGGCCTCGCACAGGTCGCCCGTGTAGCCCGGCGCACAGATACAGCTGAAGCCGGCCTGGCCCATCTGCCTGTCAATACATACGGCTTGTACATTATGGTTGAATAAATAACGTCTGAGAGCAGTGGAGGCCGAGAGCAGTGGAGGCCCAGTAGTAACAGCCCCGACTTACGAGTGTCCAAACTTAGCCATGCGCTTTACTTTGTGTAAACAATTTCACCACCACTGCTCTCAAAACGGTGAAGGAAATCTTCGTGAGGAAACCGGCATGTCCAAGAACTAAAAATTCGAAGACATAGGCCATCTCAACAACAAACACACGCGGATCACGTGATAGATTACAGCCCACTCCCTCTTGAAGAGAGGAGGCCTGTGTCCCAGCAGTTGGAACATAACTATTATAATGTTCTTGGCTGATTATGGTTATGGAATGACGTCTAACGGTTGATTTATTATTAGCATTTTTAATCGTGTTAACGTTTGAATAAAATACACTACTCTAGATGAAAATACACATTAACAAAACTTCTATCCACATTAGAAATGTGCCAGAAATCTACAAAACAACGTAACATAAGTTTATGGCCATTTTTGTTCCAGAACAAAAAACCGACGATGGTAAGGGTACATGACGTAAAAACAGGAATTGTCTCAAAAGATAAATGGGACCCTTATGTACAGATGTGGCTCAGTTCCCGGATGTAAAAAACCAGAAAGCTTTAGTTTAAAGGAAATGTGCTTTCGACAAATGTTTCCTGTTGTACTACTTCATAAAGATAAAAAAATTAAACATTACAGAAATTTGAGGAAATTGTGCTACGAAAAAAAAACTGGTGACCATCTTATTCGTAAATTATAAGAAAATGTGACGGACACGATGGCAAACAGAGAAGGTCATGAGTTCACTCACCTGCAGGTGCCGCCATTCTTACACATGTTGGAGGTCCTCGGACACAGCGGACCCTCTCCGCAGTCCGCTCCGGAGTAACCCTCGAAACACGAACAGTAAAACTCCCTGCGATGCGTAAAATATTGTGGAGTTAGCAATAAATTTTGTAAATAATGGCGTGGAAATATACGCGACCAGGTTATGTCGTGTCGGTACATTATAATGTGTTATCAGTGAATGACGCTTTCATACTTCCTTGTGTTAGTTTGTTATCGACTCTTGTTATAGAAACCTAATTAAATAGTTAGTTTCATTTCTATACTGTATTCGGTAGTGTATTGAGACTTACTGATAATCCCGCCTAGCGTAGCAGTGCCCTAGTAGTCTGCACTCGATGGCGCTGCAGGAAGTGGGTCCCGGTGACTGAGCTGCTCCTCGCACCTCATACGTCATGTTGAACCCGTACACGGACAGCAGACCCAGTGCCCTGAGCTGTGTGCCCTCGAGTCTGTTCAGGTTTAGCTCCACCACCAGCACTGGACTCTGGACCTGGAAATAAAATTCCAATTTTACAACCTGCTGAAATAGTGCAATCAATTTTTCAGATAGACTTTGGTAAACACAAAATACGAGTACTTATATTAGAAATCTATTTTGCAACTTAGTGTCTGTGATAAATAACCGTTACTTTATAAAAAAAACCTTTCGCAAAGATTAATTCTTTACTCGTTTTAGTGGTATTCCTATAAAAAAAACCTACTTACTACCAACACGACAAAATATTTGCCAAAACATGAAAGCTTAAGTGTAAGCTTCTGTTTGAATGAGAAACTCGCATGGTATTAAAATATTATTCAAAGGATTTCCAACATTGTTAATGTTTGACATTTGTAATATCCGTATAAGTATTCATGCGAAAACGTAATGATAAACAGTATAGGTATCAATAAGAATATCCGGCATCAGTGTTTATAAGAAGAGCTCAATGTAAAGTGTTGACATTAACTTCATCTTAATGCAATGTACCTAAAATTCAACACTCTTCACTTTTCTCGCATGGCAGATCGATTTCTTCGTAACAGACGTGACAATAGTCAAATATACATACATCATCAATATAGCACGACACTATGCGGAAAGTGTGTTTTGCGTGGCTCCAAAAAAACATACTACCTAAAAGCTGGAAGCATTGGGTGAAGTGGAACTGATGATGAAGACCACAGATGGCCACCGGAACTACTTAATAATAAGTATTTCACGGCTTGCGATTCAACTAGGCACTTTAATATGGTTGCTAAGTAATTTATAGTCGTCAAAATGCATATGGTGAAGTCACAATCAGCTCCTGTTCTCCTTGTTCTTACCAGAAGAACTCCTCAACAATGAATGCCCCTGCATCGGGAAAAGAAATATTTTGTAAAAGGTGATGATCAGTTGACATTAGGCTATTGTAACTTAGATAATTATTACTAACTAACCCACTAAAAAGTGAAAAATAAAAAAATAATGGTTGTTTTTTTTTTGTAATTGTTTTTATTTATTTTTACTTTTAACATCTCCTGCATGCTGGCATTTGTTTTGTAGTCATGTTTGAGAAAATAATGATCTTATATTAGCACTCATTTTATTTTTAAATAGCAAGAAGCGTTTCTTGGTCTTCTGTACCTTCTGGTACTGAAAACCAAGAAACGCTCGAACACATTTTTGGATAAGTACCTAAAGTTTCTAAGGTCAGCGTAACTACATATTATCGCTTATTTTGCAGCCTCATTTTCAATTCAACAACAAAGGAGACATAATTCAAAGAAACGCCCTGTCGAATTATTTATGAAGAAATTCGTCAGCCTCCCCCGCGCTGGAGCTTACAAGAAGAACGAGAATTACGAACCAGACAAATGAGGATTGGGCAAATCTCCAGACGAAGGAATTATTTCCTTTTTCCTCTCTTGCAAACTGGTTGCCGAAACACTTAATGAAACCGAAATAATGTAAGAACAGCAGCTAACACGACACAATAAGTAGAGAGAAGCAAACTGTATAGTTACAATTTATTGAGGCAATTAACACGTCATTTAAAATTACATCGAGTTGTTATCGCATTTCTCCTACGAGCGATAATATTATACAGTGTGAGTCTTCATAATGTGCACATATCGAAATGAGGGAAACTAAGCTTAATTTTATTAACGGATTTTTTTTTTTTAAATATATATAATAAAAAAAAGGATCTCTACCTGCTAAAGTACGTAGAAGAGTGCAAGGTCTTTCTTTAACATACATAAACTCACGCCTTCTTCCCATGGGGGTAGGCAGAAACTATAGAACGCCACCTGCTACGCTCCTTACATACTCCTTTTGCTTTGCCTACGTTCATACATCTGGTCATACACGCACGCCGATTGCGAGTACTACGCACCTGACCTTTCTGAAGAACAGCACCAATTCGGTCACTATATGTCCTTTCTTTAACCATTGATAGGAAACGTTGTGATTAAGTTATAAACATAGTGTTATTACTTATAAAAAGCTGATACGATGGAGAATAATTTAAAGTAATAAAAAGGGTAGGTAATCGATACTGTTATTGAGATATTTTAAATTATTGTAAAAAAAAATAGAAAAAATATTAGATTATTTTTATTAAATATCTCTAATTCTAAATTGAGGGCGAGTTTTTTCTTTAGTTTTTATTTTATGAAGATTTTTTTCCAGATTATTTCCAGTCATTACTGAGTTTTGTTTCATCGTGATAGATCGTTTAGTTTAAAAGTTATACTGATTTGTTTACACAAGGGTCATAGCAGCCTACAAGAATTTATAAAATGCTATAAAAAAATGTATGGTTTTTTAGATTAAAAAAAAAACATCGATAAAATTAAGCTTAGTTTCCCTCATTTCGATATGTGCACATTATCACTGTACCACTGTGTATTTATTTAATTTCATTATGTTGTTAAAATAATGTACATAAATAACAACTTATACCTAATTAATTCATAAAAATAACAAAATTATATCCTAACTAAAACTATACACAAGCTAAAATATGGCGTCAAAAAATTCATCCACATCACTGTCGACTGGTAATGTACCCAAGAGACTGGCGGCATTGCTACGTTGTACCTATATTGCTATATTTGAATAGGGTATTTGAATGCTATTAAAAATATTCATGAATTAATACCTATTTTTAAAGGTGTTACTATAAAAGACGATTTGTGAAAAAATAAATATAATCGGTGGAAAAATGAAGAAGTTACACCCTCTTGAAATGATTCTACTATGTTTGTCACGCAAAATGATCATTGTACTAAATGGCGCAAAGTTACTATAGCCTTCCTGTGTTGTGGCGTCAGCAGTGCTGTCTCTGTCTACAATAGACTTTAAAACGCATACAACTTCGGAATTTTTTGAGATATTAAAACATTTTTTTTACCGTGGCTTAATTTTTTTGTTGGTTTTGAAAAAACTAAATAAAAAAATGCGGGGCAGTCTTAGGAGACTGCCGATAGACGTGAAAACTAAGTAACTTGTGAATTGTATCGTCGAGCTAGCGTTCGGTGACGATGACGTCAGTTCCATGATTTTTGTTTACCCAAAAAGTGCTCAACGCGCCTAAAGAAGTTTTCACTTAAAAAAGCTGTCAGTAAAGGCTGCAAAGGTGTTTTGATCTTTTCACTTTTTTATTTGCGAGTAATAAAAGTCAACGAGTCTTCTGCAATATTTACGAGTTCTCAGGGGCGAGCAATTTCCTGAGCACTTTTGCATCCGAGCATTTGGAACGGTAGCTTTTGGGCGACGCGAATTTGTACGAAATGATTGAGACTATAATTTGAGCTCTCTTCTACGAGTACAATGGGAAAGTTAACTTTTTCCGATGAACGACACTCACACTGTGGTCTGTGTCTGTGAAATCACAGTAAAATTATTTCACTCCACAAAAAATTTACGGGAAATTTTTATATCTAAAATTTCAAGTGAAAAAAAAAATAAAGAAAATACTTTATTTGTGGTAAACATAACGCAAAGAAAAAAACACAGATATTAAAGAACAAGTTGGGGGAAATATTAGATGCGTTACATCCACGCAAAACGGCCATGGCTCAGCATAATGTTGCGACCCAAACCCCCAACTCCCTGAGCTAGTGAATGATGGAGTACGTACATTCGCAGTTCTGTAACGGGCCTGTCATCGTCATCCGAAAAAGTGACAACATTACAAACACACAAGTTTCATATTTTTCCACCTATACCGCCTTAATACACAAACAATAATCGCGTGATAAAACATAAGTCTCAGATTTCTAAAATAATAATTCATCAATGCAAATTCATAAATTGTAGAATTATTGATCAAATTAATAATTTTTAGCATAATTATTATACCTCATCGGTCCAACACTTCCTTTGTTACTTATTCCTGTCTACTTTTTATAAAATCAGTTTCCTGGGGTCAGTTTAAAACAATAACACTGAAAATAGCAATCAATAAATTAACATTAACAAACAAAATTAAGCTTTGTAGTGACGTAAAACAAATGAAAGATAATTTGAACATTCAAAAATCGAACACGCGCAGTTTACACTCTATTAAGCCATTTTTTTTTCACGCGAATACATATAGCTTCATTTCTCGTTCAAGTTAAGCCCTGTACACAGTTTCTAATACAAAGATTAACTCGGCAGTCAGTTATCGAAAGCTGAATTCCTTCTTCAATTCAACAACTGTCATGATCTGCGTCCGAGCCGCAGAAAGCATTAGCATAATTCATTTATTCAATTAGGTAATGAGTTTTTCAAAGAAGTCTCGTTTCGCCTCGTCCGCTGAATTCATCAAGTTATCAATGAAATATTTACTCACCTATAAAATGCTTCATTCTTCAAAGTAACTCTTTCTGTACTTTTTCCTTTACATTGATATTGGATTCTTATTACGGAGAAACGTCATTAATTAATGCTGACTAACGAAATTAAGTTGGCGTGAAACTACCCCTTTACAACTGCAAAGTATTCTTGTTTACAGGCTCATGGGTTCGGTACACATTGCCCACCCCTAAGGTTAGTAAATGGGGAATAATTCGCTGAGCACTCAGCGCATACAATATTCATCAGACTTGTGCGGTGTGAGCAAACACAATTATTTAATTATGAGGCTTTAAGTGTGATGAAACGTACGGCATGATTACCCTGTGGTGAACCAATATCAACGAAGAAGATTGAAGAGAAGAGATTTTGCGTAAAAATGTTGACTTAATGATAAAGGCATTTTAGCCCTAGAAAGAAAGAAAATACGTTTATTTGCGGTAAATATAACGCAAAGAACCCCAGCGCTGGTTTTCAGCAACAGCCGGCGATGACGTGATGACGTCAACCGGTGCAGCATTAAATGTGATAAAAATAAACAAAATAAGAAATAAAATAAATACAATACTAGTTATTGTTGCCCGAGTTTGTTTTCTGCAGGTTAACCGACCCATTACGCTGTACATCTGGTCAATCCAGGAAACCTATTTACCCACACATTAATGCAGTTGAAGCGGAATGCCTCAAGCCCTGATAAGTCTGCGGGTATATTGCGGCCTGGAGCACACCGGCGACTCACAACAAGATTTATGTGCCGGACTTATTCAAGTGTATTTCTTTGCATTTTGCTATAATACAACAAAATTTTGAACTTTTAAATATTATTTTTCTTTGTCCCTAAGCTTACTAATTTTCAACTGTTTGCTTTGTTTCACACGAATTCAGGACAAAAGGTAGCAGTCATAAAATAAAGGTCAGAGCTATTCCTTACTTTAACGGTACTAAGCTCACAGCTCTGAGTAACTTTTGCTTGTACAAAATACCTGGTTTAGTTTTAGGTACGCAGTACCTGTTCTTAGCATAACTTATTTTATAAGTATTAACTTTTGGAAGAATAATGAGACAACTCGAGGGGGTATAATACTTATAACTGTTTTATTTAGACCGGTAGTCTCAGATTATTTCTTTCACTAAAAGTGCTCGCTCTGGAGCGGCACAATAACGAACGCGGTGCGGCGGTCTACAGCGTGGGTTTGAATATTACATGAATCTCAAAAATATCGTCTTGCAAAGTGAACCAACGAAATATCAGAAGGAAATATATTTCTATAAATATTTTGCACGTTCTTGAAACATTTGTGCCAGCATCATATTGTTACGTTTCATATGTGTAGCCATCATTAAGATCTCGCTGCAGCATTAACATTGGGTACGAGCACGGAAATCGGATATAGTGCAGTACATATTCTCAGGAATTCTAGACGATGAGCCAGCATACTGTAGACACGTGGATACCTAAGGAATATGCAGATGCAATGCTTAAGCCGAACACGATAGTGCTTTCAGATCGGGGCGATACATCTTAGCAGGTTGCATGAGATTTTCAATTTGGCGTTGTGTTTAATTCTAGTTAGTAGGTATATACATAACAATACCAGTTACAAACGTTAAAACCAAACTAAAGAAATACGTACACTTGAATTAAAAAAAAAAGAGGAGCGTTATAGCAGTAGTCGCATATTATGATATCTAAAAACTGACATCTCACCTTGGTAGTAAGCAACTGAGCAGCGACAAAAATGACCCCCTCTACGTACAATCTATATAGTGCTTACTTATTCCATGCTCAAGGTATCACTTCCTGTTACACACTTCCGTCCCTTTTCACGAAAACACTCCCACAGAAACGAGAGAAAACTTGCACTCAAAACATATTGAATAGCCATTAGGTTTTTTTTTATTTATTCTTCTAATTTTTAAATAGCAATGCACATTCTATTTTCAGCAGAATTGGCCAGGATGCTATTTATTAATTATTTGATTGAATCTAAACTTTTTAAGATTTTAAGATAAAGTGGCTTTTAATAAACTCCATTATGGAAAACCCCGAGACCTGCTTACAAAGAAACTAACCCTGAAAGTGATGAAGTATAACCGAGTATGGTTTATTTATTTATTTAAGTATTTATTTCCTACCTAGCAATGTAACCAATGCAATGTGCCTTCTAATGTAGATAATGCACCGTTTTTTGGAAAGAGTACAGTGATGATGCTAAACTCAGACCCTTAAAAGGCCATAGTAATAAAGATGTGAGGTGTGCGAAATAAACCTTGAAGGCACTTTATCGGGTAACCAAAAAAATCTTCAAACGTTACGAGAGTTACCACGGGAATCGCTTACTCGAGCTTTGGCTTGAGCTTGAGCTTTATATGTAGTTTTAATTAATTTATCTTTTCGTCCATTTTCAAGAAAGTAGTAGATGTAATGATGGATTTAGTTCCAAAACTTAAGTTGGCGTGGCAGTTACTTATTGTTTCATACTTTGTGGGATTAGTATGTTCCCTTATCTCTCTCTCTCTCTCTTATGTTCTCTCTCTTCCTTTTCTCTCTCTCTTCTGTCTTTATTCTCTCTAGTATTGCACAGACTTCTCAGTCTGTGCAATACTACCTGACAATTGCTTCTTATAAACTGTTTCATGAAATTCTCGTGTGAATATTCAACACGTTATTTCGAGAATATCATTCTGTGTCTGGGGAGCTGTTGTTCATAGCTTTGCAGGGCTAACATGACACACGCAACAATTACTCACTCTCGTGCGAGTAATTCTTGTCTATTTCTGTAACCTATCTCGTTTTCTGACAGCGCTCCCATACAAAATACTCGACTCGTTCTGTCAAACTTGATGTTTTCTCGACAAACCCTAACATGGCACGTATTTTATCTCGAATTTTGACATTTCAACACGAGATATCTCTGCTTTTTCTGTCATTTACTCGTCCTCGATTTTGACGACGAGAAGAGTAGACAAAATTATGATACAAAAAAAGGCATTAACTGCCGACAGACGTGAAAAACTAAAACTTTGGAATAACATAATAAATACGTATACATGTACACAGGCCGCTGTGGGACGCCAGTCTGCTGCAACATTCGGTAACGTGGCTAACATATTGGCGAATAGGTAAGCATGTCAGTGAAGCAGTTAGCATGTCGGTGACGCGGTTAGTCAGTCAGTCTCGGTTAGCATGTCGGTGACGCTGTTAGCATGTTGGTGACGTGGTTAGTCAGTCAGGCTCGGTTAGCATGTAGGTGACGCAGATCGCACGTTGGTGACGCAGTTAGCATGTCGGCACGTTTTTAATATGTCGGTGACGCGGTTGGAACGTCACGCATTAGTTTACGTGTCGGGGACGCTGATAGCACGTCGGTGATGCTACTGACATGTCGGTGACGCAGTTAGCAAGTCAGACTTGGTTAGCATGTCAGTGACGCAGTTAGCAAGTCAGACTTGGTTAGCATGTCAGTGACGCAAGTAGTATGACGACAACGCAGTTAGCATATCGGCACGTTTTTAACATGTAGGGATGCTATTAGCATGTCGGTGACGCAGGTAGTATGACGGGGACGCTGATACCATGTCGGAACTCTTTGAGCAAGTAGGTGACGCAGTTAGTATGTCGGGACGGTTTTAGTATGTCGATGACGTAGTTGGCAAGTCGTGAATTTGTGTTTACATGTCGGGGACATTGATAGCATGTCGGTGACGCTGTTGACATGTCAGTGACGCGTTTAGCATGTTGATGACTCGGCCCCTACCAAAAATGTCTTACTCATTTTCATTTGCGTGATTTGGTTTTGTATTCTAATTTCGGCATGCCAAAGAAAAACATTTAATTTTAATCAAAAAGTCTGTTACACAAAAAAACTAAACATAAAAGAGGTGGATGAAAATCATTATAGTACAAACTAATTCCATGCGTAAAATCGAATTAATGAGCTGATGTGGCTATCATAAAAAATATTTGTTTTTAATCATTTGCACATCGGTCTCTCGTTGCGAGTTAAAGAACTGTCAAAGTGCCTTTTTCGAGATATCTCGAGCTTAGCGGTCATGTTAGTGTTCAGAATGACGTCAGAATCGTCGACAAATTTCGACAAATCGAGAACGAGAGCGTTCTCGCGCATGTCATGTTAGCCCTGTTGGTGTTCTACTCCAATACATTTCTAAGTAAGTAGTTTCCGCTAGAATTTATATTGGTTGTTACCGTTAAGTGTCGTACGCTCCTCACACGTTAACGAAAAAAGCTTCAATAAAAGTAACAAGTTTATGAGAAGCATTTCTCGGAAGCTCCTCGAGGTATTTCGTCCTTATTGTCGGTCCTCACATTCGGAAGGATAATTTGATCAAATTTTTTATAGGTAACAATTCAATGTTATTTTCTCTTTAGACCCGCTGTTTGTGCTGAGATAAAACGGTGGCCTTGTTATTAAGTCAGAAAATAAGGAACTAACATGGCGACGGTGACCGAAATATTGAATGCACCCTGTTTTGTGGTTTACAGAGACGTGCTGGAGCAGCTCACTTTTTAAAGGGACCTCACCACAGCCGCAATCCACTTTCTACCAGGAAAAGGCCAGAATGTCTCGGCGAACTGGTGTAGTTGTATAAACTGCTACAAATTATTCAAAGCCTGTACACGAAATAAGTATCGAATTTAGTGCTCACAGCTAAGGCATTTTGTTTCATAAAGAAAATAAATATGAATTTTATCAGCACTAAACACAGACACCTACACGGTTCTAGAATTAGTATTCATGGGACGAACAGATAAAGCCCAAAAGCGATTGGATTTTAGTATCACAGTGATCGTCCTCTTTTCCAACAATGATCAGATTTCTTCTTGCAGTAAGCAAAAACTAAGGGTATGCTTAACGCTATTTTTTTTTTTGTGGTTTAAGTATAAGGTGTATTCTGTGCAATGGTGTAGTGAAATTATAATAAAAATAATTAGGGGTGGCACTCTCATAAATCTAACAGAGGGATGAAAAAAGACGTGTGCGGTCAGGGGAACCCCAACCAGGAGCGAAGTTCCTTCTCACTTATAATTTATAAAAAAAAAAAAAATCGCAGCCTTCATCGTGTTCTTACAAATTTTGATAGCTCAGCTAATATGCTTGATATAAATATAATTTATAGCCTATAGCACTCAAAAATAATGTAGCTTTCTACCAGTGAAAACATTTTGAGAATTGGATCATTAGTTCCGGAGATTTCCCCCTACATACCAAATTTTACCTCTTAATAAAATTAGTATAGATAAAGGCTTATGAAGTGCTACTTCAGCTGTGTCATGGTCCTGCCAACAGCAAGGTTTTAATGACCTGAGATGGGACAGAAGATTACCTAGCAACAGAGACAATCTCTCAACAATAGTTACAGATAAGTTCAGTACTGCAGAGTACAGACGACATCATGAGGGCGGTTTGTTAAAGGTAGAACAAGAACATTGAAAGAAAGAAAGAAAATGTTTATTCTGCACAAACAAGACACACTTTATAAAAAAGAAAAAGAAAATAGACAAAATACACACTCTAAAACAAAGAAGCCAAAAATATTACAGTAAGTAGTAAGAGTACATATCATTCAATTAGTTAATTGCAATTAGTTTTTAACGTAATTCGTTACTTGCAAATGTATACGAACAAGATACCAGGCATAACACACTAAAGAAAACACGCCATTCAGTTAAAACTGTATCATACCCAGCAGGGTAATTTCGTAACTCACGAATGTATAATCAATGAGAATAAGTTTTACAGCAATAGGAAAGTTCTACATAATGGAAGTTTGACTTCGTAGAAGGAAATCTCATAAACAGTGGAATGAACTTGGTTTGATACTAGAATGGTGCAGCAATCAATCAAATGGCTTGAATCTAGTTTTAAGTAATGCTTGAGTATTGAGTAACGTTCTCTAATACGGTTCTAATAATTGCAAGTTCTTGATTTTGACAATTCGACAACATTCATTGCGCTATTAACGTTGTCGAGCAGACGAATTGTTCAAACATGTGAAGCAATGGATTAGGAATTTCTTTCAAAATCCTTCAGATTGTGAAACAATGTGTTACGATATTGGGATGCAAGTGGACGTCCATACGTCACTGCGCCGTTCTAGTAACCAAGTTCATTCCACAGTTTAAGAGTTTTCCTTCTACGAAGTCAAACTTTCCTTTTGCTGCAAAACTTTTTCTTTTTGATTATAAATTATTTATATTTCTACATAGAGTGTCGCGCCGCAAAAGAACTAAAACAAACAGGGCGACTTTGATAGGCTGGTATGCGTGCCAGCTACGTGTTATACTCGCACCACGTCATTGTGTAATTCAAATAGAGAATAGGCTGGTATGCGTGCCAGCTACGTGTTATACTCGCACCACGTCATTGTGTAATTCAAATAGAGAATAGGCTGGTATGCGTGCCAGCTACGTGTTATACTCGCACCACGTCATTGTGTAATTCAAATAGAGATATTTCAAAAAACACAGCACATACATTCATTCATACATACACCCACACATACACATTCACTCACCCGTGCACTCTCGTGCACACACAAATATTTCAATATAAGTAAATAAGCGGCTTAATTATAGTTTATAGAATTTATTTCTAATTGTTTTTTTTTATTACTTATACCGTTTATTTTTTATATTTTTTACAAGTTCACCATGTAGCACGTTCGATTTTTTTTTGTTTATATAACCTAGTTTGGAAGGCGCTGGTGTTTGTGATACAATGATTTTTTTCATTAGTACAGACACCAACGATACCATTATTTCTGAAATGTTTCATTTTTACTTTGAAAATTGTTTTGTGAGCCGTAAATGTGTTTTCTGAAAATAAAAAAAATATTTATTTTAAATTTAATTCTAGTGTACGTGCATTTTGAGGGCAATAGTTTGACGCAATTTTTTTCTATGATTTCACAGCTTTCACTGTATATATATCATATTTATATGTTTGCTTTTTCTGTCTCCGTAACAAGTAATAAAACACAATATTGTGTCATTGCCTTTAATAAAACCGCAGTACTAAATGGTAGTGTTCGGGTTATCGGCGGTGTAACATGCTGTGGCACTGCTGCTCAGCAAACCCGCTCTTATATCCCTTTTAGTAGTGGACTTTATATTTTGGTTTGATTGCCAGGAGAAGAGGGACGGGAAGAACACCAATGATACGTACTTTTACCTTGGCATTTAAGGTAAAAGTACGTATCATTGGTGTTCATGTAGTCTGAAGGCACCTTTTATTTTCACACCTTTTGGTGCCCCGTACAACAGGGACACATCGGTCGAATGACAGTAGGACAAAATATTAATTTAAATGTTGCAACTTCCAATAGGTAGTTACAGAGAAGACATGTTTTTAAGGGTATAGGTATTTTATTAGTAATTCGGAATGAGTGCCTGGTGATCCTTCACACAGGATCCTAGTGTGGACGCCAGTCTCTCACAAAGGATCATATTTTATGCATCTTTGTCAAAACGCTATAATTCTTGTCTCTATGTCTATAACTACGTGAACCTTTGTAAAGAGAAAAAAAGATTATACATATACTTATTTAATTAAGTTTTGACCCAAATCTTATTGAATTAATTCAGAGGTTGCTCGCGAAGGGAATTTCGATTTACTCGGTGTCTATTGATTACCAGAGCCCGCTTATAATGGAGGACGAATGAGTATTTATTAACCAATACCTAACCGATCCGGGCCATAAGCACGTAATAATTGGATATAATATGATTGATGAAGACATACCTTTAAACTAAGTTAATGCTGTTTTACCAGTATGTCCCAGAGGAATGCCATACTTGCTTTTAGAAATTAAAGACTTTTGGCTCAAATTATTACTACTGCTTCAATATGGCACGAACCATTTGATAATGGCACTTTCTGGAGCCCGAAGAACTACGATACTATGTACACATTCTTTGAAGTATATACAGCAAAAGATAGTTATGCTTTAGATAATCTTAGTCAAAGGTTTTAAATGCCGTTCAATGTATTTCAATTTAAACACAACATTGATTGTGAACCCTCCTTATTCCTTCTAGTACTACATCATTACGTATTAACGCAGCCACTCTCAACGTTCGCTTCCGACAATTTCAGCGTAAAAAAGCGTTTTTTATTTTAAACACACACTGCCACACTGTCTTTAATATGGACTTTTTTGTCTGAAATAAAATATTTTTATTTTTATTTTATTTTATTTATTACTGCTCTACTGTAAGAATATTACTGTTACTGTCCTAGTTGTTTATGTGAGTGAGCAGAGAAGCCCGTTCGCGTGTGCAAGTTACATGTATGTCACCAGTTAGAAGCGTGCCACAATCATCGCCCAATATTGAGGATTGAACCAAGAAGTTCAATTTAACAGCTATAGGATTTAGTTTTTTTAGCAACGTCATCGAAGCGACAGGAAATTGGGGGAAAAGTTACATATAAGAAGGTCGGCTGTCAGTGGCCTCCTGAAGCAACTTACAATTAGGTTTTTCTTTTGACCTAGAATCTTAGAAACAAAACATGGATGGGCAGGAAATTTATTCTACTTATTACATAACATAACATCACGCCTGTAATCGCCGAAGGGTTAGGCAGAGGTGTACCTATAGTACTCCCACATTTCGCCAGTTATGTTTAATTCCCATGTAATAGGGGGCGAGCCTATTGCCATCAACCGGGCACAAATCCATACTCCTGGCTGCTACTGAGAAATTCCAACTGGAAAATCCCAGTAACACTTTGCCCGACCTGGGAATCGAACCCAGGACCTCACGCTCAGCAGTAGCGCTTGCGACCACTAGACCAACCAGGCAGTCTACTTATTATTATTATTTATTTATCTTTAATCTACAAGGTAAGTACAACTTGTGCTGAAATACAGGCTATGCCTAGTTCGGCCTCAAATGCTAATACTTTTGTGTACTGTAAGTTTAGATTAAGCACTATATTTGATAAAAAATGTACATTTATATGTGAATAAACATTAAACAAACATTAAACAACTTATAAACTAAGCCCCACAAAACCGTAGTAGTGGTTTGACTGTAGGGCTGGTGAGCCTCTTTACATTCAATAAAAAAAATACTTAAAACTAATTATTGTTTATAGGTAAGTAGCACTTTAACATAACTCTAAATAATTGATCGCGACGATAGGTCGTAGTGGAGCAAAATTAAAGGTGAGTGGACTATATAGACATGTATATTGAAAGATGAAAAGGAAACATAAAAATACAACGGTGTCGGTTAGAACGGAAACAAGATTATGTATAAGGACGTTAATATAAACGCGAAAGCGCCGCCGTGCGTGAAGGCGTGCTACAGCTGACTTGTGTGTCGCGGGCCCAGGGTTGCCAGATGGCGAACTTTTTTTCTCGTACCAGGGCTGCCAAATATCTCGTACTTTCAATACATAATCTCGTAAAAGTATAAATTTTAAAATCCTTAATGTAGGTAAACTATGTACTATTACTAGCTAGCCTGGAGTAGGTACATTAAGTTTGGGGCAACCAAATGACAACATCATTAAGTGATTCATATAGAGCGAGTTATAAAAACCACTGAATCATTAGGGTGAAATTCTAATGTGCTGCAACTTCAACTACTATACGCGTACTGTACTAGCATCGAATACGCACAACACAAACACACTTTACTAGCTCACTTGTCTTACCTACTTCAACTTATTAATATAAGATTACTATGAATGAACTTGATCATAGGATAAACAACACTTACGACGTGCTCATTTTTGTTTATACCGCTCCTTTGAAAATCGAGAAGCACCGGCGCACAGACCATGTAGTGTTCCCTGGCAGTAAACAAGCGGATAGTAGGTACGGATAGTAGGTTTATACGCCGTAGAAAAAGCATTGTGAAAATCTCGTAAAAAAGTGTACGAGATTTTATTTTTCTCGTATCTCGTACAGAGACAGCTAAACTCGTACATCTGGCAACACTGCGCGGGCCCGCGTCGAGCCGTGCGGCCGTCTTACTCGCCGCTGCCCCCGCACCCCTCGTTCACTGCCGCCAGCGCGCGGCGATGTTGAGAAGGCTGGTCTCAACAATAATGTATTTTTATTCATTTCACTTCTTATATCAGCTGGCAGACTGTTCAATAAATATGGTATTCGTTTTTTAGGGTTCTGTCACCATAGTAATTAGTAACTCTGCGTACATTGAATTTGCCAGCAGCCATATTTCGTGTGTTATGGTTGTTGATTACATGAATGACTTTTATCAGTGCTTTTCTTTAATTAAAGTATATACTTTACTTTGATTAAAGCTTATACCCTAGACGAGTATATTGCCAGATTTTTTTATAAAATCAATTGTTCTAGAGCTATCAGCACAAACTTTTGATCGAACATAACTATGTACTTAGAAAAACCAGCCAAGAGCGTGACGGACTATGCACAATGAAGAGTTCCGTAGTTGGAATGAATTTATCCCGAGAATTGAAATTTAAATTATTTATTAGTAATCAAGTACATCATATACAGTGTGAGTCTTTATAATCTGCACATACTGAATCGAGGGAATCTTTGCTTAATTATATCGACGGAAAAAATGATAAAAAAAATCTAAATATTTTATTGAAATTTTTAATGGATTTTTTATTTATTTTTTCGCTTCTGTGACTCCAGTGTATACAAAACGGTGTAACTTTTTAACTCGATGTTTTATCACAATGAAACAAACTCCATAATGATTGGAAGTAATTAGGTGTCCGCATTAAATGAAAATTGTGTAAAAAACTGCCACCAATTAAAAATTAACACGTTTTTTCCGCAAAAATCTGTTTTTTTTTCATCAATTTTTGCAATAATCGTAAAATTTCTCAATAAGATGCCCGATTACCTTCATTTTTTATTACTTTAAATTATTCTTCATCGTATTAGCTATCCAATAGTAAAAATTGCAAGGGTTTAACTCAATCCCATCATTTCTTATCAACAACAAAAATAGCGCGTTCGAAGTGCCATCTTTAACACTTGATAGAAAGTGTTTTGTCTGAGCTAAAAGCATACAATTTTTATTATTAGGTAGCTAATACGATGAGGAATAATTTAAAGTAATAAAAAATGAAGGTAATCGGGGCATCTTATTGAGAAATTTTACGATTATTGCAAAAATTGATGAAAAAAAATCAGATTTTTGCGGAAAAAACGTGTTAATTTTTAATTGGTGGCAGTTTTTTACACAATTTTCATTTAATGCGGACACCTAATTACTTCCAATCATTATGGAGTTTGTTTCATCGTGATAAAACATCGAGTTAAAAAGTTACACCGTTTTGTATACACTGGAGTCACAGAAGCGAAAAAATAAATAAAAAATCCATTAAAAATTTCAATAAAATATTTAGATTTTTTTTATCATTTTTTCCGTCGATATAATTAAGCAAAGATTCCCTCGATTCAGTATGTGCAGATTATAAAGACTCACACTGTATAGGAATTTAAACGGTGATCCCCAAACTAGACGTTAGTCTGTATCTTGGGGATCAGGACAAACTTAACTTTATTGTAGTTGAAAAACATGTTCTCCCCATACGTCACGGTCAATTGTCCAACTGCAAATGTTACTTTGTAACCAGCAAAATATTTTTTTGTGTTATAAAAGCACAAATAAACGATTTTCGGACTTTTCCTTTACTCGTGCTTGGAGTCCTTGCCAAATTCATGCTTCTAGAATTCTAGATCCACGGAAAATACTCTGTAAGTTTTGATTTATTTGCGAGTATCAAAATATGACGCATAAATGGCCGTATTTTTTTATTGGTTTTATTTAGAAGTTTGATTTTTATAAAGCTCGAAGGGACCATAGACCTACGTATTTGATATTAATTTCAACTTGATACCTCCTCGCGTTCCTGAGAAAAAGGGTCTTGACAGACTGTCAGGCACACAGACCGCCAACGGTGTGATCCTATAAGGGTTCCATTTTTTCCTTTTAAAGAACAGAACCCTAAAAATTAGTTCACCGCCGTGCTCGAAAGATGGTGTTGGCGTCGAATCAGAATTAATTTTAGTTTCGTTACACGGTGCTTATAAGATAAAACCAGATTTAACGGGATATTTGACAATATTGCTGGCTACTTTTAAAACGATTTTTTTTGAAAGAAGGTTGGTCTCTTTGTACATATTTGGCAACAAGTTTTTAGATAATTTTGTGAAATTTTATCAGAGAGAGTATGCGTTTGAAAATGAACTACCATGATTGTAAATTATGCAGCGAATGGTTTTTTCCGGTAATGTCAAACGTTTTCATAGCGCAATATTTAAATTCTCTCATAAACTAAAACCACAATTTCAAGTACCTAAGCAATAAAACTCGCTACATTTTCAAGTTCTCAAGAGCTACTACTAAAAACTTTTACTGCAAAACATTCAAATCTGATTCAATTGTAAAGTCAAACAGAATTGCACAAGTAAATAGCGTGTGAGGAGGTGGAACAAGGAATGTAACGCGTTGCTACTTTGTATACGAGGCTTAAGTGGGTTCAGATGAGCTAGAAGAGGCTGCAGATGGAAGCTAGAGCGGCACACGGTGAATAATGCATGTTGCTCTCAGCGACACGCGGACGCTGGATAAACTTCAGTGTCGGAAGTGTCACACAGCATGGACACTGCGATTGTTTTATTCAGAAGTTTAGAGATTTGGGTGTTTTGAATATGAAAACTTCTGTTTTAACCAGTATTAGAGAAAGAGGCGGTTGTTAAACAATATTGATTTTCATATTGTAGACGAGTTTGTTACAGAGAAGTTGAAGCACGATTTAAATTAGATATTTGTGTTGTTTACAATATTTATGTACTTCATCATCTAGCTAGCCTTTTCCCAACTATGTTGGGGTCGGCTTCCAGTCTAACCAAATGCAGCTAAATACCAGTATTTTACATGGACCGACTGCCTATCAGACTTCCTTAACCCATTTACTGGGTAACACAACACCCCTTGGTAAGACTGATTGTCAGAATTTCGGGTTTCTGACGACCCGTAACGATTGTTAAATATCCAGAAAAGACAGCCAGGACCAACAGCTTAATGTGCTATCCGAGGCACGGATGGGTCTTGGTATGTTTAGAATATTTATGTAGGTTACCAATAGTAATTATGTCCTTCCAAAGGAATAATCAAGGTCTTGTCAAAAACTAAAAACATCGTGCAACTTACACTGTTGAAAATAAAGTAACATACCGGAGAGAGATGTGGTGTTGTGATCTCAATATAAATTTTTATGATACATTTTCTTGGTAAATTTTCGATCTTATTTTCGGACATGAAAGTCAAAGCAGGTATTCATTTATGGATGAGGTTATGTTTGTTTCATGTGGCGATATGTTGAAAAGTGTTGCGTGTGTAGTAAAAATATAACTTAGATTTACAAAAAAATAATAGAATTTGGGAGTTAGGGATTTAACGGAGGTCATCTTAGCGGACGTGGAGGCGGAAAAAATTACGAAAAATCATTTATGGAAAGGGCAGGTATTGTAGTTCGAGACTATGTGCGAGTAAATAACAGTCAGACACTATTATAGTTTTGTTTAGTGGTAATAATGAACTCTCTTATACACGAGAGTTCATGATCTGACTATTTTATGAGAATAATTGAGACAAAGGCTCAAACTAACTGCCACAGCACTATTTACACAGAACTGTTGACATTTGGTTCGTTCTATGAACCATTTCGTTTATTAGACTTAATTTCGTGACTGTCTTCAGCGTTAATTATATAGAATTGCTTGTAATATATATTCTGTTCTGATAGAATTATTATGTAGTAACTACACCGCGGTGCGGAACACTTGAAAGACCCTTTTGTACAAAAAAATTGTCAAAGTTATATTATACTACTTATTTTCTTTCTACGTACCTAAGCCGGTAATGATTCTCTATCGTCTGCTCTGCCGAAGCTCTAAATTTAAATTGAAGTGTTTCTTTAGGCGCATTGTGCGATTTTTGGTAGGGGATAAACTTATGGGTTCGCATCAGCGACTTGCTTGCTAACCGTGACGTGCTTATGTGACGTGTTGCGCCAGATTGGTGACGCGCAGCGTCTGTGTACATGTATACGCATATTATAATATATGACGACGCGCGATGATTTAGTTGATTTATTGTAACACTTTTTTAAAGTTGTAATCGATTTTTTTTACTCTATGGTTTAGAATTTATTTCTTTGGTAGTATTTTTATTTAAAGCAGGTAACACCGAATGGGGTTGTGAGTGTCATGGCGGCGGAAGGATCACTCTTTTGATGCGATCGTTACGCGGTGCATTTGCACAAATCCATTGGCCATCCAATATTTGTATAGGTTACACTGGTTAAGGAGGATATCCTGAAGCTTTTTAGGTTCGATGAAATGTACGTGTGTGTGGTGACGCAGGGGAGCGTGGTTAAGGTAAAAAAAAAAAAAACTGTATACTCCTACAAAATCATGCTTGACCTACTAAATATATCTAAAATACTACGAGTATGCTTCTGATTGCCAACAGGTTATGTTATAAAACGTAATCATCCTTCAAAGAGTCTTTGAAGAAAAGTTAAATTTTATGACATAACATTATGGTGAGAGCCTTTAGAAAAACACTCGTGCTGATTAAGAAATTAATGTGGCTAATGAAACAGTAATTCCGGTGGACCTTCTATGAAGTCAGAGAGCTGACCTTGATGCTTTAATACGGAGCGAGGCCGTGACCCCATTATACTGTTGAAACAATTTTCTTATCTAAGTTAGAATTCTCCCTCTCACGGTGAGCTGGCCTGTGGCCTATGTCCCAGCAGTAGCAACATGATCATCATCTATTCAGCTGAAAGACGTCCACTGCTGGACATAGGCCTCCCCCAAAGGTTACCATAATCGCCACGCTTGGCAGGTGGGTTGGCGATCACAGTATGCTGTTAAAATGCAAACATGGGAACATGGAATATTATAGATTGATGCGTATGCTTATAAAAAATAAAATGATTTAATTCGAACCTTGATCCATAATGTTAGTAATACACAATACTTATGCTATGTTCTATGTTAGAGGGTTTGGTTTCCGCACTTAGTCCTTCATGTGGACCATTGTGCGTGGGCCATGGCGGCCGTCATTGGTTTATTCCAACCAGCCCACCTCCCTCCAGAAGCTTATTAGATCTTCTGGTCTGCGTAGAATATCTGTGAAAGATCTGGGTGACCCGAGGGTTTCTGTTCTTATCTGGCTGACGCCTGTGCAGTCAAAGAGCACATGTGCAACGGTTTCATCAGCCTCCATGCAAGCCCTGCACAGAGGGCTGTCCGTTATGCCTATATTGTGGAAGTGTTTGTTTAGTGAGCAGTGTCCCGTGATGGTCCCCGTCACCAAGCGCAGGCCGTTCCTGTCCAGGCGTAGCAAACGCCTGGTTAGTCTGCCATCTAAGGATGGCATGGCTTCCCTGGACTGCCTGCAGCCCGGTGTCGAGGTCCACCAGTTCTCCGCTTGTGTGTGGGTGAACTCCTGTAGCCACCTGCGTATTTGGTTAAAGGGGATGGGTACAATAGGCTCGGGCCCACAGACTGACGCGCTGGATGCTCTCCTAGCTAGTTCGTCAGCTGCGTCGTTACCCAGAGATCCGCTGTGTCCTTTTATCCATTGCAGTGTCACTGCGTTACGGTGGCACACTGTCACCCGCTCCAGTGCATTGTGACATTCTAGTGTTAGTCTGGATGTAATATATTTTTTCTCTAGGGATTGCAGAACTGAGGCACTGTCGGACAGTATACGTATACGGGTGTCCGTAACTTTCCTGGCTTCTATGGCGTAAGCCGCTTGTATAATGCCCACGCATTCCGCCTGGTAGACGGTGTTGAACATTCCAAGCGGGCTGGATATATTTATGTTAAAATCGTGTGAAAAGACTCCGACTCCGGTTCCGGAGTTGGTCTTTGATCCGTCGGTGTATACTCTCATCTCTCTTGGGCCTGAGTGGTCACACCGTTCTTCCGTGAGTGTAACGCTGTAATGCTTCTGAAAGAAGTGTAGTTTCGGGGCTTTGTCGCAGGGTGATGCCATCATCGGTTGTCGTTTGATTGCATCTTCCCTTATGCGTGTGTGTTTGACCCTAGAGTCTTTGCTCAGGGTTCCCGATAGGTGGAGCCTGAAGGCGGCCAAGGCTGCCTCCTCCCGCACGATGAGGTGTAGGGGTGGCAGTCCTAGCATTACCTGTAAAGCGGCAGTTGGTGCAGTCCTCATACTGCCAGTTATTGCTACACAAGCAAACCGCTGCAGTTTTTCGAGGTCTTTTTGGGCTGTGCTCAGGTCCGTCCTGGGCCACCAGACCAGTGAGCCATATGTGATAATTGGTCGGATGACTGTGGTGTATAGCCAGTGGGTGACCTTGGGGCTGATGCCCCAATTCCTTCCGAGCAGTCGTTTGCACTGCCACAAGGATACACTGGCTTTTGTGGTAATGTAGTTGGTATGTTTTGCCCAGTTCAGCTGTTTGTCCAAATAGATGCCCAGGTATTTGGTTTCGGTTGATAGGCTTAGGGTAGTTCCAAAGAGTCGTGGCAGTTGTAGTGTCGCCAGCTTCCTCTTTTTTGTGAAGAGAATCAGTTCGGTTTTTGTCGGACTTATGCTATGTTAGTAACAAATGCAACTTAAATTTTAATTCAAATACCTGTTGCACTTACTTGACGCACCGGGTACATGCACCCAATGTGCCACAATGGTGCAACACGGCTTATCACTGATGACCTTCAGAATGTCGTTGACGCTCCCACGCACTCTGCGCATCATGGACGCAATCCTTTTTCACAGGATGGTACTGAAACCATCAGTATGTGCTTCGGCAAACATTCCTGATGCACTGCAGTAACGCGGGAGCCCCAACAACATTCTGAAGGCTTTTATTTTATTTTATGTTTGTAAATTACTAAATCATTTTCAGGGGGCTTGTAGCCTGATTTCAAAATTTTTAAAGAAGCAGTTGTGGTAAATTATACTACTTTTAGCTATCGCTTATTTAAACACTGGCGTGTGTCATACCAGATAAAGTTTGTGCCGCGTCTCAGTGACGCGAGTGTGAGCGGCTCTGAGTCGCTCGAGGCGGCCGGAGATCAAAGAGATGACACTCACCACGGAATAGCTTTTATAACTACACGTTTTTAACTTAGAGCTATTTAAGTATGGTAAACATAAATGCTAGTTTATAAGCACTTGACAGTTCAAGGGAAAGATACGAAGAGTGTTTATGTCGTGATTCAGACTATGTATTGTCTTTGTCAATAGTAGGTAAGGCTCATAGTGGCCAAAGTTCTTAACATTTTGTTTTTACATAATAATTATGATTTAAGAATCATAATTATTATGTAAAAACAAAAAACCAATCTGCCTAGCCTTTTCCCAACTATGTTGGAGTCGGCTTTAAGTCTAACCGGGTGCAGTGGAATACCAATATTTTACATTGAGCGACTAGCATATTATGTAACAACATACTTCTAAAACAGTGAAACGTGTTTAATAACAGGGTTACCCTCAGGGAGGCCTTAAAGAGCGAACATTTGAAAGATTAAGTATGACCCAACGGGTTGGACAGACGAGTTAATAGGCTCACGAGCTGCCGCACTGTATGTTTATGTTGTATTAATAATGTTAATATTTTTGGTATCAATAAATAAATAAATAATAAAAACAAAAAATGTTGTAAATTATTCATTATTAATAATTGTTTATTGTTGTTACTTTTATGGTGTACTAGTGAGTATTCTATTCTATTCTATTCTACTATTATAGTTTATACGAGTACTTTATATAAATGTTCTGAACCGTTGCTACGGCGTAGTACAGCCTACGCGGCCGCTACGTGAGATATGCTCTCGTAACACAAACATGTCGTAGCGAAGAGTGACCCAATATTTCGATAATAGTTTAACATTGAACTTCTTAATTGTTTTTATCAACTCTAATATCCAAATCTTTATTATAAATTGTAGAAAAAACATCTTAAAACGACCAGCTTTGTAAAAGCTTGCGAACATTTTTCCGTTTTATCGTCGCCCGGTCGAGTGCTGAGTCGTTTGATAATTCCCAGAGGACAGAATGTTTGAATAACCGGATAAAACTCTCAAGTCTCAAGACATGCATTATGCAACAACAAGTTTATTTTAGCCAAACTCTTTATTCGTATTAATACTTTCCTGATTGTTGGAATAATCCGTTTTCTTTGTGTAGGTAATATTAAAAAAAAAACCCAAAAGCTTCTTGGAATGTGGTCGGTATCTTTATCGTATTTTATGAATGTTGAAAACAATCACGTAGTTTGAAATTAGTGTTATCAGAATGGGTTAGGTAAAGCCTGTAAAACAATTTGTTTTTAAAAGTTAAAATAAAAACAATATTTGAATCGTCAGAATAATAAAATATAAGCAACCCATTTATACTCACCAAAATTACACAAACAACAAATCCTTTTACTGTAAAACCGTTTTAAAACTTTGTTATCCTCGGAACATTTCACCGAGCGGGATTAATTTCATTTGTAAACGATTTTTAACAAGGATATTAAAACTGCTTTCCTGAATTAATATATTATTGCAGATTTTGTTTTTGGATTTCTTGCCCTATAAAGTAAATTATTAATCATTGACTAGCTTTTACCCGCGGCTTCACACGCGTGGAGGTCGGAAATTATCTCAACATTTAAATAACTTTTATGGTGTACATAATAAAGACACACAGTATTCTATTCTATTCTATTATCTCACGGAAACGTACTACCTTAAGTAGCATAACCCATTGCTAGCATAAGTCTATATCTTGTGCCAAATTTCATCGAAATCATAAGTAATAAGCATAACGAAGGCGTCTCGGTCTCCTCGCTATCAGGGTGGCCATGTTGGATGGGTATCCAACAAGATGGGTATACGACGTACGGCATTTCATACAAACTTTCAAGCCCTTGTTTTTTGAAATGACTGAACCGATTTTAATTAAACTTCATACGCATAAGCAGGATACTAAGGTCTAAAAAGTTAGTTAAGGGCATTTTCGAAAAATAGTGTTACAGCCAAATTAGACCGATTTTAAAATTTCCATAGAAACAGAGATTTCCAGTTATCTGCTTTTAAATAAGACATTTCGAAAATGTTCTTAACTAACTTTTTAGACCTTTGTATCTTGCTTATGCGTATGAAGTTTCATTAAAATTGGTTCTGAGATTTCGGAAAACAAGTGCTTGAAAGTTTGTATGAATTGCCGTACATCGTATACGCTTTGAATAGTCTTAAATACTGTTAATATGAAAATTCTTATAATATGGTCAATTAAATACATAATCAGCCTATAATGTTGCCACAGCTGGGACACAGGCCTCCTCTCTGTGAGGGGAAGTGAGCCGTAATCCACCCGGCCGGGCCCAGCGCGGATTGGTCAATAAAATAAAATAAAGAATTAAAAACCGGCCAAGTGCGAGTCGGACTCGCGCACGAAGGGTTCCGTACTATTATCTATAAAAACAGCAAAAAAGTCACGTTTGTTGTATGGGAGCCCACCTTAAATATTTGTTTTATTTTAATTTAATTATTGATTTTTAAATTAAATATATAACTAAGTATTCTGTGAATATTTCAAGTGTCTACTCGTACCTGTTACCGTTATCAATATCGAGCAAAAACGAGCAAAAAAATCACGTTTGTTGTATTGGAGCCCCCTTAAATATTATGTTATTCTGGTTTTTAGTATGTTTTGCTATAGCAGCAACAGAAATACATCATCTGTGAAAATTTCAACTGTCTGGCTATCACGGATCATGAGATACAGCCTGGTGACAGACGGACAGACAGACAGACAGACGGCGGAGCCTTAGTAATACGTTCCCGTTTTACCCTTTGAGTACGGAACCCTAAAAATGATGTCAGGATTAATTAGGTAATAATAAAGTTTTATCATTTAGAAATACACAAATGAAGTAGTAACATTTATCAGTTAAACAGACTGATAATTTCTTTAAAAACAGTGGAATGGACTCGTTTTTTATTCCATCGGGTATTTTGTTAAAGATAATCGGGCACATATTTATAACACTTTTCCATAATAATGCAGTGTGCATACAAATACGTAGCATGTGTGTAAATGGCCTTCTAACTGGTCGTGTTCTATTGTCAGATGATTTATTAAAAAGATGCATATTTGATTTAAAACTTGTATTCGCAAAAAATCTTTAAAAAATGTTGGAACTTTTAATACCTCCGTAACCAGAAGGTTCCCAGGTTTGGTCGAGTACAAAAAATAATCACAGTGACGGGAGGATTACACACGTTGTATTTACTTTTTGTTCGAAGCATCAAATAAATTTCTGATTCCGGTACTTGAAATGTCAAGTCAAGCAACGTGGGTATAATATATTTGAAGAAGGGTAGCGATTTCTATTTGGTTCATCAAAAATGCGAAAATAAAATCAAGGAAATTGATGTTTGACTTTGTAGATTTGGTTTTCAATAGCTTGTTAAAGTGGGTACCTACTAAGTAACATAATATAATATTCTTATTTGTAAATGGAGGTAAAATAAGGTAGGTATCGAATATTGTTAAAGACATTCGGCATTACTGATATATAGGTATGAGGAACAGGGTATAAAGTTAATTCATCCTCCATAGAAAAGGGAGGATCCTCCGACCAGATGGATGTAGTGTTTGGTGGGCAACTGCCTGACAGTTGATGTCGGGATGTATCTTATTATAAGGGAACTATTCATAAGTTCTTATGAGAAATAAATATCTTTAAACCTATGTTGTATATATGTTACGGCTAATACCCGAAGTGCGGCTACACCTAGTTTTAGCCGGTTAGAACTAGGTGTAGCCACTTACTCTTGGTTAAACCTAGTACGAGCCGATTGTTTTCGGGTAAAACTAGGTCTAGCCTTCATCATGCCGGCTACAACTAGGTCCAGCCATTCCCTGTTGGATAAAACTAGGTCTATCCGATATCATTCCGGCTAGGACTAGGTCCAGACAATCCCTGTTGGATAAAACTTAGATGCGTGTCCCGCCAAGCCTTCCGCCCCGCGTCACACTCATGACTCACAGCATCTGCAGCAGCGGCGCGGGGTGGAGGGCATAGCGAGGCACGCGCCTCTGCAAAGTCATCTACTGTTATTGAATCATTTGGGTTAGGTTAGGTTAGAACAGTAACCATTAACAAGCGAAGGCGAGCGAGCGAAGCGAGCGTGCCGCGGCAGCGGCCGCCGAGCGCCAGATCCCCTCTATTGTTGGTAAATTCAGTTACCAAAACAAAAATACACACTTTTATAAAGTAAACTTGTTTGCATCTAGTTTTATCCAACAGGGAATGGCTGGACCTAGTTGTAGCCGGCATGATGAAGGCTAGACCTAGTTTTACCCGAAAACAATCGGCTCGTACAAGGTTTAACCAAGAGTAAGTGGCTACACCTAATTCTAACCGGCTAAAACTAGGTGTAGCCGCACTTCGGGTATTAGCCGTAACATATATGCCAGTCGCGCGGTAAACCCTGCTTGCGCGATGCAGGATTTGTGTGACGGCAGGTCTTTGATGCGTAGTTTTCATTCGTTTGTTATAGATGCCGCCATACTGATGTCAACCAAATTAAAACTCTAATAGGTATTGATAATGTTCTGTCCAATAAAACATATCGTAAGCGTTAATAGCATAACTTTTGGTTAAATGTTCGACAATATCAGAAAACAAATCACGTGCCGCAATTTCTAGTTTAGTGGAAGCAAATGTTAGTAGTATCGGTGAGCTCTCAGCGTGCGCCGCGTGCGAGCACTGGGTATACATCATAAGCACGTCAAATTTCAGGAAGCGTGGGATTCTGGAATACGTTATGCGGATCATCGCACTATTACATCCTCAGTCATATTTCTAGGTGATTTATGTGAAGGGAAATACGGTGAAGTCACGTGTAATCAGGTTAAGGTGAGTAGATATGGGTCTTAACATTCATCGCTGGATATAGAATTGATTGATAGATTTTTGGCAGCAGGAGCTTGTGGCTAAGTAATAACTGCTGCACGGGTCTGATGATCAGGTTAAGCTACGCTTGCCGCGGTTGGTCCGTGGATGGGTGACCACCTTTTCATACCAAGATTCCTCCGTGCCTCGGAAAGCACGTTAAGCCGTTGGTCCCGGCTGTCATTTTTAGATCTTTGACAGTTGTTACGGGTCGTCAGAAGCACAAAAGTCTGACAACCAGTCTTACTAAAGGATATCGTGTTACCCAGTAACTGGGTTGTGGAGGTCAGATAGGCAGTCCCTCCGTGTAAAATACTGGTATTCAGCTGCATCCGGTTAGACTGGAAGCCGACCCTAACATAGTTGGGAAAGGGCTAGGTAGATGCTGATGATAGATTGTTGGGGCAGGCGTGAGGCACACTCTTCTGCTAATTTCTTTCATCGCACTTTACACTTTTTACTTGTTTTTTTTTATCTTGTGTATTTTTGTAAGCCTTTTAGCCTGTGCTAAATAAATGTATTTTCTTTCTTTCTTTCTGATATAATAATATCCTAGATTCCACCATATTATTTTTCATATTACTATTCATCCCAGAAAGCTTATGGTTAAGGTGATTAAGTTCAGCGTAAAATACGAGTAGCCGCGCTAGTATAATTTCGGCACCGCTCTTAAGTGCGACAAGCATAATGTTTGCAAAACCAGCCAATTAGCATTGCACTAGTGATTAGGCAAATGCTTGTACGACGATAGTAAGTAAATTCAGTCGGTGCATTTCGTCACAGTGTGCAGTATCTCCATTGAGTGTCTCGCATCAAACAATCTGAAGTTTGTTAGTCTGTGTGCACGTATGACGGGGCTGTTGGCCGATGGCGGATCAGCTAAGTTGTTAGAAAGAAAAGTTGTCTCTTTAAGGCTTGTATTGCAAACTGATAGGACAACTGCTTGGAACTACTCAAAGCCAACACCAAAAACAAAAAAGAAACAAAACAAAAGTTCTGTGTGGTATTTAAACAAAATAAATCGTGGAAAACTTGTATTTAAACTGACATAAATACATGATGGGTTGACTGAATATTCTCTCACGGATAATTTTTTTTTTCAATCGAGAATATTCTGCAATATTCTTTTCGACGAGAATACTCTCGCAACATGGAGATTTTTTTTATGTTAACATTTTAATCTTTTAAAATAAATTTAAATTAATGTAACTGCCAATACCCAGTAACGACTAAAAACTTGTTGAATTAAGTCTGTTCCGAAGACAATTTATATTTTTTATAATTAATTATTATTAAGATGGGTGCCAGAGTTTCTCTAAGAGATTTTTTTAAGGATATTGGTATACTCACGGCGGCATCACAATTCATCTTCGCCAACATCTTATATGTTAGGCAAAATATACACTTATACACTAAAAACAGTGATATTAACACCAGAAATAAGGATAAATTACGTGCTCCTTTTCACCGGCTTCATAAGGTTCATAACTCATTTGTTGGACTTGGTATAACTTTTTATAACAAGCTACCCTCTTCTTTGTTAGATTTGCCTTTTAATGCGTTTAAAGTTAAAGTTAAATCCAATCTTTGTTCAAAGGCATACTATTCTATCAATGACTACTTAAACGATAAGAATAGTTGGTCGCTGTGATTAACTCAAGACAATGTTCATGTTCTTTCTCCAGAATTAGCGTACCTACTGACAGGTTATATGAGTTCATATAATTGTTTATTTTTATTTGACTAAGTCAATTTATTTTTATTTACTAGTGACATAATATACTCATGAAAATGTTTTTTTTTAGACAATTGATTATATTATTCTTGCCTGAGCAACCGGCAGCAAGCAAATAAAGCTCATTTTACGGTGGGAGTGCTAGTGAAGTCTGTTAGGACTGCTGAACAATCGATTGCTCTGGTCACATCTATTGAAAGGGTAGGCTTTACACCGCCGCACTATTGATGAATGTTATCGAACAACCGTCTATAAAGTTATGATAGTATTTATTGCCCAGTATGTGTCAGATGGGCAATAAATACGGTCGTTAAAATGGAGTTGAGCTGGACACATTTGCAGACTGGAAAGAGTTAGGTGGGCAAAAAGGGCTACGGAATGGACACCACTTGAATGTAAGAGGAAGAAAGGGAGACCCAGAATGAGATGGAGAGACATTTTCACCCTACAATGCGGACCAGACTGGATGAAGAAGGCGCGTGAGAGGGACAAGTGGAAAGATTTAGGGGAGGCTAACGCCACAGAGGCGTCAACTACATAAATATAGTTTTATAAATATATGTAATAGGTGTACTCGTATAATAAAGTAAAGAGTATTCTATTCTATTCTAATAGGTTTAAAAAGTGTGATAAGACAGTCATCTATATTACGTATTGTGTTAGGGTAGCTGAAATTATAGGCTTTTTTATTTATTTAACATAACATCACGCCTGTAATCCCCGAAGGGTTAGGCAGAGGTGTACCTATAGTACACCCACATTTCGCCAGTTATGTTTAAGTCCCATGTCATAAGGGGCGAGCCTATTGCCATCAACCCGGCACAAATCCAGACTCCGGGCTGCCACTGAGAAATTCCTAATGGAAAATCCCAATTACACTTTGCCCGACCTGGGAATCGAACCCAGGACCTCATGCTCAACAGTCGCGCTTGGGACCACTAGACCAACGAGGCAGCCGTTTTTTATTTATTTATTTTATGTGTCAGATGAAGATCTAGAAGATGGCGGGTCGAGCTGGAGATAACAACCGACCAGTGGTCCATATTAGGCATGGATTGAAACAGCTGAAAGTCATGAGGATAGGCCTTTGCCCAACAGTGGGATGACGCAGGCTATCAGTAACAGTATGTGTCAGATAAGATCGTTTTGTTATTCTAGTTTTCAGTTTAAGTTAATGTGTCTCCTCCCATTTCGTTGACCGAACTTGAAAGTTTCAAATTTTACATTGATGCAGTGAAATTGAAATGACAGCTCTGCGGGATTTACATTTTACATTTACACATACTGCCGGACTTTGGTTATCTAATTTAGATTGGAACAACTGAATTGCCTCTGATTTAAAGAAATCAACGATTGGATAGCCTCCATTAAAATACTAACAAGACCTTTCCCTTGAAACAAAAGGGAGTACGATCAAGTTCTTGGTTAAACTGGTCGTTATTTAATGGTTCAGTGGAGACTAAATCAAAGTGAATCCAATAAATTAAAGCACTGTAATAGAATCGGTTATGTACAAGTGAATTCACCGATAAATCTTGCCTCTGAAACCTCGAATGTCTTACTTACACTGTGACTTGGCACAGAAACCTCGACGCTAAACCTCTTTATCAGCGTCGTCGACTATTTGTGTTGCGATGACAATATCTGAGATAATTCCGGAATAATCTCCAGATATTTATTATTGTTTGAATTGTTTTAATAGATTTCTGATGTCGATTGTTTCATTAACATTAACGATTATGTTATAACTTTTACCAATGTCGTATTTATTGACGGGGCCCTGGAGGTTCAGAGTGTCATTTATTTTATTTTATATTTTATTTATAGTTAATTTACACGGTACAATACCAATTACATTAATAAACATAGAAAACAAAACTATACAATGCAGACAATTATGTCATAAACAATTATCAGCTACTTAATAACATGGAACAGTGTACACCCTCGCGTACTGTTTCTCACAGAACATCAGACATACGCTCTTAATTTCACTCCATTCGTCTGCAAACACATCACATTCAGGGTTGGCCATCAGGAGGGCATTGAGCATCCTTAAAGTACGACACACAGGTGATTCAGCTCTGGCGACCGTTCTGCAAGGCAGTTGCGCGAACAGATTATGTCGGCGACTTTGGCGGTGACCGATGTATTTGTCGGGCACAAATATTCGACAGAAAAGGTCATGGAGCTCAGGGCAGTCGATACGACCGTTAAAGATCTTACAGGCTACCGTGAGCTGATCAAGGCCTCTTCTTAGCTCTAACGAGTTGAAACCCAAAGTCCCTAGGATATAGTTGGTGGGGTACATGTAAGGATAGAAATTATAGGTTATTTTAAAAAGATATCTGAGAAATGTTTTCTGCACTTCCTCGAGCATTACTGTTTGAGCCGCGGAATAGGGATGCCAGACACAAGTACTAGTCTCCAGCTTACTGCGAACTAGAGTGGTGTACAGTAATATAATAACATACGGGTTGTGAAAATCACGAGCATTTCGCAAAACAAATCCTAAGCGTCTGAAAGATTATTTCGCAATGGTAGAAATGTGATCTCTGAAAGTCAGACAGCGGTCGAAGGTCACTCCCAGGTCCTTTACGTTGATGACTCGAGTTATTTTTTCTTTACCTGAGCTGTAGACTAAATGGATTGGTTGTAATCCTCGACCGAATGACATGACGTACCACTTATTTGTGTTAAAGATCAGCTTATTTAGAATGCTCCACTCATAGATAGCGTCAATATCGCTTTGCAGGAGTTTGCAATCCTCGTCCGTTCTGATGTGAGCAACTAGTTTTAGGTCGTCAGCATATAGCATGCATTTTGCAAACTTAACCTTATTGACAAGATCATTGATCATGATAAGGAATAAAAGCGGCCCCAACCCGGATCCCTGATAGTTTATTAGTAGTATTCTGTGTAGTACTTCTGGTCAAAGCAATTGATCTTGAACGTCGTTGAACTCATATCATATTACATAATTTCTGAATGTTATTCATTCAAAAGCCGAGGGGGGGGGGTTGCCATAATCGCCACAATTGGCAGGCGGGTTGGCGATTGCAGTATGGTGTTAAAAGATATAGAGAACGCTGCTGCCCATTCTGTAGTTGTCTCTTAGTCGCTTTTTACGACAACCACGGGAAGAAATAGGGTGGTGCTATTCTTTACGTCCGGCACCACACAGACAATATATCCTAACTATTAATATTATACTAGCCGATACGTACCCACTTCGTTGGGCGGAAAGTCTTTTTCGAAATTCAATTTTTCGGATTAATATACAGCCTATGACACTCACAAATAACGTGGCTTTCCATGGGTAAAGGAATTTTCAAAATCGGTTCAGTAGTTCCAGAGATTACCCCCTACAACCTCACAAACTTTACCTGTTTATAATATTTGGTATACATATAATCCTACGTTATGCTTTCACGCTTAAATGGCTAAACGGATTTGGATGAAATTTGACAGGTGTGTAGACCATGTCCTGGGTTAGGATATACGATACTTTGTATCCCGATGTTCTTACGGGATCGAGATTAAAGACTTCTACATACTGGCGCGACTTGTCGCGCGACGCGACACCGGTTGAACATTTTCTATGAGAAATTCAAGGAAATTGTTCTACCGGTGTCGCGTCCCGCGACAAGCCGCGCCAGTATGTAGAAGCCTTTATGCAGGTAGAACCGCGGGGCGCAGCTGGTAACTAATACAATTTACTTCCCAATTATAATTTTAAATAGAATAAAGAGTATGTTCTAGTAGGTCTATCTACATTTAACTAGGTAGTTATTGGAACCATTTTGTGTATATACTCGTATATTACCGTCATGTTTTGTCTTCACAGACTACCATCAAACTTGAACATTATGCGTAAACTAAATCGCTTGTGTCTCATGAACGCTCGACTGCTCTCTTAACCGTAACATTTAGGATGGTTTATGTTAACTGCCTATTCCGGGCAGTGCGGCCTTCCGGAACATGTCCATAACGACGGAAGTATATCGTCACTGAGCCTTTGTCAATGGCGTTTTTGTCCAAGCCTTTATTGCTGCGAAAAGGAATGTATGTAGGAATGTTAAAACTACAGCATCTCTTTATTCTACACTTTTTTCAAATGATAGTCTTGTATTTTTTTTTTAACAACAATCGTTTTTGGTTTTGTATTCGTCTTTTGTTTGTACCAACTTTCGGTGTGTTAATTTGCACGCTATACGGGTTTCTATTGTAGTTATTATTTAAATACTTGATTTTTTTTAATGTTGTTTAGTGTATTTGAAATTCAGCACACAGATGTAGCCTTTATTAACCAGTACAGATGTGTTTCAGTATAAAATATTTATTTTTTATTATTTACAGCACAGTTCTGCTTGCGTTGTTTGGCGGAAATGACACGGGAGAATAGAATAGGCTACAAAAGCCTTCTTACGGTTGGATGTCCGAACAATATCGCTTCAGGAAAGAGAAGGAATTTTCTTTTTGAAAAAGAAAAAGTTTACAAAAAATATAAACGGAACGTTTGGAAACAGCTTTGTGAGCGACCTTATAGGCTTTTCCCCTTTTATATTTGCTGGTCTTAGGTGATGATTTAAAATAAGATGTAGTGACAAACATTTTAAAGAGTATGCTTAGATAGTTTGGTCATGTTGCGAGGATGAGTGAAAGCCGAATAACAAAAGGTATTTACAAAGCAGATGTGAGCGGACCGGGGACGCCCTAGGAGGACATTATACCTGATTGGTGATGTTCTTCAGAAAGGTCAGGTCCGTAGTGCTTGCAACCGGCGTGCGTGTAAGACTCGATATATGAACGTTTTCGACTCGTTGTCGAATGAAAACTCAAAGAATTTATTTCAATTAAACCAATTACAGGCGCTTTTGAATTGTCAAAGAGTCGGTCAGTTAGTCAAAGAAAGTTGAAGCCCATTCCAAAACGTAAATCTCTATGGAGAAAAACGGGCAAGAAGCTCCAAGGGAGTGTCCTTGGAGTTTCTTGCCCGGTTCAAATTAAGATATTACAAAGTCCTGGGTATTTTGTTGTCATGAGAACAATATAAAGAAAAAGCTATTCAAAATATAAGATTAAAAATAAGCAGCAGTTAAGAGATGACCAGTCTCAACTGAAGGCGCTCGTTCACGAATATGACGCGTGGATCAGCACCATCAGCAAGACATTTAAATGCGCAAACAGCTATTAACATAATTATGGTTTTGACCAGAAAAAATATTTTCATCTTTAGTGATTAAATGGATTATTACAACAATTATTCGTAAACTTTGTGGCTATTGCTTTGGAGAATTCAGTTGTGCGACGCGATATAACGCGCTGCATCGCATCGTAAACAGCGTTTGTCGCATTGACATAACAGCTCCGTTCTTTTGTTACGAGTACTGTAATGAAACTAATGAACGACACACGGTGATCACTGCAGGCGAGAACTGCAGGATGTTGACGTAGAGACGTGGTCCATGTAGAATTCTCTTCCATTTTTCAACATACGACCGTACAGAAAGTATTTATTGTTTATCTACCAATTGAATATTAAATATCAACCTAGCTATGTATATCATCTAATACTGTTTACTAATTATCTAACATTTCGGTAAGTTAGCTCACCTTGCCACTACTGCGTTAGAACTAATAATGGTTTAAATACAAATTTGTACCAACACTTGCCGCCGATAAGCTGACTATACATACGTACTAGCTAATTAGGTATATATATTATATTTAAAGTTTTAATATGTATATCCTTATATTTAAATAAATATTTATTCCACAATTTTCGTTATTGCATCTACCACTGCATTCTCTGCATCATCCAAAGGCTGACTGGTAGAAAACACCTAGAGCATTAAGTCCGACTATGTACAGTTGTGTACTTAAAGAATTAAATAAATAAATACCTATAATATTGACTTTAGTTAATAGTTTACAAGGAAGCCGCGGCTTATTCGATTCACATACAAAGTTTGTTGACTAAGGAACTTAAACTTTGCTTAAACGTATCATGGCCTTTGATAAGGTTAATGTACTTACATACCAACACCATCACCCTAATTGCGTAACACAGTTTGAATAGCAATCCAAGAGTTTAGAAGGATATTGCTAATCCATTGCTTCATCGGTTTGAAAAAACGTAAATAACGCCATGGACGTGGGTGAACTGTCAAAATGAAACCCGTTGCCATCAATTGTATTTTATGTGTGTTACGCAATTTTCTCCGCTGTTGTATTGGATAGTTTTCTCGAAAGCAAATACTTAATTAAGATTTGCAAAAACCCAATACAGATTGAAACAGAAAAAGAAAGAAAATACATTTATTTAGCACAAACTAAAAGGCACACAAAAGGGTGTTGGATCATTTAGCTCTCTTCAAAATGGTTGAGCTGAAGGGTGCTGATCTATGTGTTATGTTCGTGAACGGGCGCTGTCAGTTGGGACCACCTGGTCATCTCTTAGCTGTACATACATCTTTTATGGGGTACTGTGTTAAATGTTACAACAAAATACCTTGTGATATATTGAAATTAAATGAGAGAAAATTTAAAACACATATTAAAAGTACACTTTGTAAACAAGCATATTACAAGTTAGAGGATTATATCCAGGACAGGAATGCTTGGAAACATGCTGGTCCAGCTCCATAGGACAATCTAGAGTCTAGACAAAATCAAACTGGTTGCTATTTTTATGGTAAAATCTGTTATTTTTATGATATTCATTTTACATTCTGTGATAACCTATACTCACACACTGACTTATTTTTTTAGAAAAACATACTTGTATGATGTTTGTAAATATGTGAACACCACGTATCTATCTAATAATTAAGTTATTTTTCATTGCTTAGTTTTTAATTCGTTTTACCTATTATGGTATAGTAATTTTATTCTAGGTGCATCGTCTTCACATATAATCATATAATTAATGTAATCAAACAAAATATTGTAAAACATTTTTAAAAGAGTACCGGTGGAGTTTCTTGCCCATTCTTCTCCATACGAAACTACCTTTTGGAAGGGGCAACTAGAATCAATTCTATTTTTTTTGTAAATTTTGACGTTCAAAAGTGCCTCTTATGTGCCTATTTGAAATAAATGGTTTGACTTTGACTTTGACTTTGACTTTGACTGCCATGGCTTATTTTAATTATTTTAGTTTTTAATTTTTGAATTTTCATCTTTTCTTCACGGACGCTTCTGACGTTTTGCATCGTTCTCACATGTATAACTTCAATATGAATGATGTAACCAATACTTTGTATCAATATTTTAATTAAAAAGAGTGTCCGTGGAGTTTCTTGCCCGTTCTTCTCCATAGGAACCTACTACTCTTTGGAATGGGCAACTAGCTTCATATTTCTAACTGACCGACTTCTTGACAATTCAAAAGTGCCTGTAAATGGTTTATTTGAAATAAATGCTTTGATTTTGAGATTGAGTTTGACAACAAAACATAATATTATAACTACTAGTAGAAAAAAAAAGAAACTATATAAAAAGTGTAAAAAAATAAAGGTAGGAAAGTGTCAGACAAGTAGTGACTGACGCTGGTTTTCAACTGGACCTGAAGTGTGAGGTGACAGATGTTTAAAATCAGTTTTATACTGCAATGTGTGTATGTGCCGGCTATCGCTGAAAACCAACGCTGGGGCTCTGTCTCGCATAGGGTCGCAGCATTATGCTGAGCGATGGCCGTTTTGCGTGAATGTGATACATATTTTCCCTCAACTTGTTCTTTCGTGTTTGTGTTTTTATTTCTTTGCGTTATGTTTACCGGAAATAAACGTATTTTCTTTTTTTTTCTTCTTCTTTCTTTCTATGAGTATCTAAATAAAATAAAGTGTAAGATAATAATAATAACGAATACTTATTTAAATAGTTATTGTGATATTAAATAAAACGGCAAAACAAAACAAACTGATAAACAAATGAGACGGATAACATGATACATCTAGATATTTTTCGAAACGAATAAAACCGGTTTTGAGCGATGCCAGTCTTTGCTATTACTCAAAGCCTACAAGACATTTCCAGGATATTTCAGATCCACGGATTAGTATCCCGTGAGTCGCTTAGATTAATAAAGGGCTTTCACTTTCAGCCTTCTGGCTGAAGCTGGTTAAAAGGATTAGATTGGGTGTTTGGCTAATAAACGATTTAACTTGATTGACGTTCATGAGGTTATGGTTTAAGTTAGTACCTATAGATCAATGTGCAACTTGACATTTAATCGCGAAGGCAACTAATATATTTTTTTCCATTATCTTACCACCAATGTATTGCTTACGGGGAGAAAGCAAAGACACGCCAAAGTATTGACATTATATTAGATTTATTACCATAATAAAACAGAAATCGGTGAAACGAAAAACAGGAAAATGTTGCAAAACATGTAAATAATATGTCTATGTCACCGTGATTGTGAGAACCGTGAGTTTATAATCTATCGGTATTATTTCAGTTAGATTATTCACTGTCTAAATTGTGAACTGGGTGAAATGGGTTAGGTTAGGTTAGAACTTGTCACGATCTCCTACGAGGCGGCTTGTGTACTGGACGGATCCCCGCCCTGGGACCTCGAGGCGAAAGTACTCGCATCACTATATCGGTGGCGCCAGGAAGCGACGACGCGGGGCGAGTGGCTGATGCAGTGACATGTGGAGTTGCGTCGGTCACAGCTTTGCGCAGCCCTGGTGGTGGAATGGCGGGAAAGGCTTTCACGCCCTACCTCGACACCATCTCTCAGCTCTGTCTCGTCACCACCGAGGCGGTCCGGCCAGTGCTCGAACCCTGGCTCGGTAGGAGGCACGGCTCCCTATCAATTCAGGTGACGCAGGTGCTCTCGGGGCATGGTTGCTTCGGAAAGTACCTGTGTCGCATAAACAGGGAGTCGGACGCCCGGTGTCACCACTGCGTCGACTGCCGGGAGGACACGGCGCGGCATACGCTGGCAGAGTGCCCTCATCTCAGGAGTAGGCAGTGACCTGTCGCTGCCGGTCATGGTCGAGTCGATGGCCGGCAGCGTGGAGTCCTGGGACGCGGTGGTATCCTTCTGCGAAACAGTCGTGTCGCAGAAGGAGGCTGCGGAAAGGGAGCGGGAGATCTCGTCCGCTCACCCGGCCCGCAGCAGGCGCACTGGGCGTCCACAGAGGGCAGATAATGCCCTCTTCTGGCCCCCCTAAATGGGTCCAGGGACGGCGGACTCGGGGACGTCCGCCGCCCCCTATCACACTGGACCCGAGGTGGCGGCGCGTAGTGTTCCACGAGCGCCCCTTTCAGACATCGCTGGGGCGGTCAAACACCTCACCCCCCCAAACTTGAGGCGGGCCGGCACTAGCCGGGGATCACGGAAGTAACACTAGCTCTCAAGATCCCCGGTGCAAGTGTAAGAAGGGAACACTGGGGTGGTTTTTAGTCAGTAAGAGTCTGACAGACCCCTCCGCCCACCCCAGGGCGAAGGACATCCATGAGGATTTTTCCACCCCAGCAACAAAAAAAAAAGGTTGGAACTTGTGACTGGCCCGCAGAGACGGGCCGGTGGCACTAGGCGGAGATCGCGGAAGTCTCACTTGATCCTATGATCCCCGGTGCAAGTGTGAGAAGGGAACACCGGGGTGGGTTTTAGTCAGTAAGAGTCTGACAGAACCGTCCGCCCGCCCCAGGGCGGAGGTGTCCATATGGATTGCGGAGCCATGTCTCATATTTAAATGAGGTTACTACCAATATTTAGTAGTAAATTAGTCGATTTTGGAGGCCCGATCCTGGAATTTGTAGTAGAAGACTTAAAAATATAGAGGACGTTTAAAGTGGCTCCTCAATCCAGACGTCTGAATTGAGGAGCCACTTTAGAAGTCGTAACTAGCCTACGAATATTTTTGAAAATTCAACCAATTAAAACATATTTTTAGTATAATTTACTATTAAATGAGTTCTAATTTGTACCCAGCTTTATTACGGCTTAAAATAACATGTCTGATCATGTTACTCCTTAATGTTAGGTAAAACAATTGAAACCTTTTCAAGCATTTTAGAGAATATATTTTTAGAAACTTATTCATTAAAATTCTCGGTAAGATAATGGCCTATTCTATATCGTAGTGTAACGTCCCTTGTAATAAAGATAACCTTTTGACATGTAAATGTATGTGACTTTTTGTACCAAGAGAGAATAGATTCGAGTGAAGGCGTTTGTTTGTTTCTGACCCTTATTTTACATTAGCTTCGTCCTCAAGATAAGCAATAATTACAATATGGTACCGCGTTGTAACGGATAGACTTAAAATATTTTTTTAACTAATAAGTTTCCTTTAAACACGATGCTTTTAGATTTACATAAAAATGCATGAAAAACGTCACAATGGTAGAGGTTTAAAAAGTCTTATCATGCAACTTGTGGAAGCACTTATAATAAAAACTACAGTAAAAATAAGAATTTTGCATCTGCGAACTTGGCCATTAGCGGCTCTAACTTAATGTCTACTTAGTCAAGTTTTGAAGGAGATCGTCGGGAGAAATTACCTACTTCCATCACAAGTTATTAATTAACTCCCGTTTCCTTTTCCTTTATTCAAGATTGTTTTAAATGAAAACCATTTAATATTTTGTCCATTTCCACGTCAATCTCAATAAATTGTCATCTTTTACTGGTTCATGTTTTCAGCCGAAAAACGTCCACTGCTCAGGGTGGCGGTTCCATAATCGCCACGCTTGGCAGGCGGGTTGGCGATCATAGTATGGTGTTAAAATGCATAAAGAACGCTACTGCCCATTCTTTATTAAGTCCCTTAGTCGCCTTTTACGACACCCACGAGAAGAAATAGGATCTTTTACTGGTTGTATCATCATAATGTACATTTTTCACTTTACGTAAGTGAAAAATTTACATTTCCGGACTGGGCTGAACGGACAGTCAATTCGGCGAGAGTGATTGTATGAATCTTTCACAGTTTTATGTGTTTCGTGATTAGCAGAGATTTGAGCGGAGATTGGAACGCGTGTAATGTGTTTGTTAGATGTTTTTGTAATGTTGGCTTTTTGTCATGCATTGTTTTGAAGACAAAATAAATATTGCGTATTTTTATCTCAATACTTTCTACTATGGTAAGTAGGTACATGTCTTTTCTTAACTTGAAAACAGTTACTAAACTTGAGTTCACACGATCATTTGTTTTCACATTCTCTTTCATCGCTAGATTAGTGAGAGTATTAATTGTAAATCTATGTGCACACGCTTGCTCCGGCGTTCCGAGGGAGGCGACTGAGTGAAAAGGTTTTTTTTTTTTTGATGCGGACCTATTGCAGATGGCTCCGGAGTGCCTGTTCTGCGTAACCGCGAGCGTAAGCGGGGCCAGAAAGGCCTCTCACCGGGTTAGAGATTTTTTTTAAGTAACACAGCTAAGGGCGTCCCATAGTGGGACTCGAACCTAGGCTTAGGGCGTTACTGGCTACTGTACAAGAGGGGACTTGTACTATCGGTATATTATTATTAGGGACATTTGTTAAAGTTACTTGCTCCGCGCGGGCGGGCGGGGGCAAGGGACGGGGGGGGGGGGAGTGAAAAGGTTGGATGCATGCGCTTTTATAGTTGATGGTTAACTACATTCTATCTGAAGTTTATGTTTGCACACAGAAAAAACACTTCCTCTCTCCTATCATCATAATATATTTCGTACACAATGGATTTCGTACAACAAAATTCGTGCCTACAAAGTTCAACACAGAGAGTCAAACTCAAATTTAATGCATTTATTTCAAATAAACCAATTACAGGCACTTTTGAATTCGGTTCGGAAAGGGGTCGGTCAGTCATAAAGATGAAGCTAGTTGCCCATTCCAAAGCTTAGTAGGTACATATGGAGAAAAGAGTGAAGAGTGTTGAACTTTGTAGGCGAAGTTACGAAATTCGTCCCGTTTAAAAGATAGGTAGTTTCCAAAAACTAATGGTAGCAAAAACTAATCTTTTTATTTATTATATTATGATAAAACTTTATTATTTATTACAGACTATTTATAATACCTTAGGTTACATTATTGTAATATTCATAGGGATTTCTATTAAAAAAAAAAAAAAACAGCCCATGTTACTCGCTGATAATGTAGCTTTCTATAAGTGAAAGAATTTTTAAAATCAATTTGGCAGTTTTTGAGTTTATCCATTACAAACAAACAAAAAATTTAATCTTTTCTCTTTATAAAATTAGTATAGAAGTATAGATATATTTTCTATAAATAATTATATACATTTATATACATAAGTATAGCGTAAGTGTAGCTTTATGTATGTATGTATTTATTGTATATGTAAATGGTACACCACTGACTACCTGGAGTATTGTCTCACCTTCTCCCTTTAATCCATCCAAAGGTTGTCTGTAAAAGATCGCTTTTGGCAATAAAACCGCCCATTGTGTATACATGCCAGGTATAAATGCTGAAAGTTTACATAGGGTGATGTAAATTTTCAGTATCTATAATATATCTGTAATTTTTATGGTGTACTTAATCAAGAGTATTCTATTCTATTTTATAGAGTGCTACAAGGATCTTTTGGCGTTTATGTATTTGTATTGAAAAAGCAAGATGGCGCCGTTAGTTCTGACTTTAGCCACGCGCCAATATAACCTACGTATTGTTGTACGTTAATACAATTTAATTTTATTCTGATCACACGTAGTTTTGTTTCAGACATTTTCTTTGTGGTTCACGCAGAAAATTTCAATTTATTTACGTTTTGTTCTGATAGTTGGCAGCTTATATTGTTGATGACGTTAAGTTAATTGTTTTGTTAATTAATAGAAAATATTCAATAATTTAGTACACTGGTATTAAAGTACACTGCATTCTTGTTCAACGTTTAAATGGCAGAAGAATAATAGGTGAAAATGTATGTATCTGTGAAGAACGTAGTTCATTTCACATTTGTATAATTTCTGTACCCTATCTTTTTGTACTTCTTATTGTGTAATTGTTTTTATTCCCGAATAAATAAAATAAAATGAGTGATGATATTAGATGGATTACCTACTCAATATTGCAAAGTACAATTGTCATCCAGCATGATTGCATTTGCCTCAGGTGAATAAGCTAAAATTCAAAGTTAATTCCATTATTGCGCAACACGAAGCCGTCACATTAAAGAACGCAGAAAAAAGAAATACAATACAAAAATGAATTGAATCTTAATAATACTATTTGCAGTCAATCATAATAACAAAAGAAACGAATAGAACTGGCAAGTTTAGATAAAAACATGGATATTAGATTAATATGCAATGAGATTTGCTCACTACATTCTCATTTCCCTTGGTTAACCGACTCCTTGACAATTCAAAAGTGCCTGTAAATGGTTTAATTGAAATAAATGCTTTGAGTTTGAGTTGAGTTGTATATTTAGTGTACAATAATTTAGAAACCTTTTCATTGAAATTGGATTTTCTGTCGCAAAAAATGTTATCCGCTCGTAATAAGCAGCTTGGTGCCGACATCTGTATGTCGTCATAAATCATGTGAAGTCACGCCTGTAATATCGACTGAAACGCTACAGTAATACACTTATTTCTTCTTACACAGTACTACGCTTTTCGTTTATTACTTTATTACTATTCCTTTTTAGGGTTCCGTACCCAAAGGGTTAAACGGGAACCCTACTAAGGCTCCGCCATCTGCCTGCCTTTAACAGGCAATGTATATCTGGCATTAATGCTGAAATTAACCTTTTTGTCGCAGCCGTGAGGCAAAACATCACAAAGCAAAACATTTTTTTTGTTTTTTTTTTGCAAAACATTTTTTTTATTTTTTGTTTTGTTAACTGTATTTTGTGTTTCACGAACTGTGTCCAAATAAACGTTATTATTTCTTTCAATTCTATGGAAGTCCATCACATAACTGCCATGCTTTAGTTTACAAAACTAAAACTAAACTGTAATTAGGAAATTTTGTCTTGTATAATGTTTCTTTCTATAAACCCATAGTTAAATATATCCTATCTATATTTTAATATACCAAGAGATTCGGACTAAATTATAATACATTGCGGCAGCTGCCCTGTTAGTGTTAAATACTTACCCAGAAGCAGCCGGTCGAAGATGACCCGGATAAACCTCCGGTGATTAGCCGGTAATTATGTAAAACGATCGGTGAACCGGCCAGATTAACATAAACACACACGTGGATACAAATCCCATAAAATTATTACATTTTAAATAAATATTATATATATTTTTAAGGAAAGCAGTTTTGTATTAGTAGGTACCCAGATTGATTTAATATTTCCACAGTTTTTGTCCTTAATTTTTATACCTAACTCGCGAGGTGTTATTGCCTCTTTTAAAATTCAGGTAAAAAACACTTCCTCACTGCTTAAACATCATCATTACATAATACAGTTCCTTGTTCTTGTTTATTATATATTTATATAGATAAGTGTATGCTTTATGTATGTATGTATTTATTCCCCCCCCTCGCCCCCTATTACATGGGCCTTAAACATAACCGGCGGAATGTGGGTGTACTATAGGTACACCTCTGCCTAACCCTTCAGGGATTACAGGCGTGATGTTATGTTGTGTTTGTGTGTGTATTTATTGTACGAGTATATGTAAAGGGTACACCACTGACTACCTGCAGTATTGTCTCACCTTCTCCATTGAATCCATCCAAAGGTTGTCTGTAAAAGATCGCTTTAGCGATAAGACCGCCCATTGTGTCACCCTATGTAAAATGTCAACATTTATATCTGTAATTTTGGGCTGCCCCGTTGGTCTAGTGGTTGCAAGTGCGACTGTTGAGCATGAGGTCCTGGATTCGATTCCCAGGTCGGGCAAAGTGTTTGAATGGGATTTTCCATTAGGAATTTCTCAGTGGCAGCCCGGAGTCTGGATTTGTGCCTGGTTGATGGCAATAGGGTCGCCCTCTATTACATGGGACTTAAACATAACTGGAGAAATGTGGGTGTACTATAGGTACACTTCTGCCTAACCCTTCGGGGATTACAGGCGTGATGTTATGGATGTTATATCTGTAATTTTTATGGTTTATATAATAAAGATTATTCTATTCTATTCTATTATTGCACATCTCTGACCGCCGGAGATTGCTATGTAATGCTGAGTTTTGAGCCGGAGTAACATCGGTTAAGGAATCTATCTTGAATTCATGGAATACTTCTTAGTTGAAGACAGGTTTTCTATTGCTTTTATCACATAGTACCTCCTGCTGTTAGCGTTTGCTAGTGAAAAATCGTGAATTCGCAGTATACACTCAAGAACACGTTTACCCCAACGATCATCGGATCTACGGCTAATATGGCTGGCCCATTGCCAATTCACATTGCTTATTGTGTGAGCTATGTCGATCACTGTGTTCTCTGCTGGATCACCGCCGGCAAACTTTAAGCGTAAATGAATAAATAAAATAAATACATTTTATTTCTCAAAAAACTTAGTAATATTTTACAGAAAATAGTTTGGCAGTATTAGTTTCTCATAAAATGAATGTAGCCACTGCAACCGAAATAGGCAATAGAAAGCAGGAGGGAAGCAGTAATTTTGGATGGGACGAGATAATTTCAACAAGCGTATGTACGGTAATGGTGATAACAATACCTACTGGCATTCTATTTCAAGTTGCATAGCTCTGTAAACAGGTAATTGTGATTTACCGCCCATAGGGAAAACAAAGTAAATGATTTTTTTTAGAGCAGTAAATTGAAGGCCGCAGGAATCCGCTGGATGCGGAACCAAAAAATGCAAACCGGTCGATGTAACGGTGATTGGGGGAGGCCTGCGTCCAGCAGTAGACGTCTTTCGGCTGGAATGATGATGATGAATGATGAGGTCCCATTTTTTGTCCTGCCCCGGGCCACATAACCGAAAGTTACGGCTCTGATGTCAGATGACAATAAACGAAACAGAAAACAAAATAATTTAAACAGGGATCGCTTGATTAATTGTAATAAAATGTTTTATGTACTTTTATTTAGAGTTTGTCCTATTTAGTCGCCGTGAGTTCTTTTGAATGATACAAGACACAAGCAGCAATTTTATTAATGGTTTTCATGTTCCGAATAATGCGGTAACGGAATCGCAAAGTAAGCAAATAATACAACACAAAAAGGGAACCGGGACCATGCACGTATTTGAGCAATAAATTGCTAAACTTAGTTGCAGCAGTGGCTCCCTCTTGAATAAATTTCACATTTATTCTGGACGCGGCCTGGATGCCAACACTTCAGGGCTATGAAAGTGAAACTAGCGTTTTGATTAATTGTTGTGACACCTGTGTGGCGGACGCTGGTAATAAAACCACATAAAATGGACTGTATTTAAATAGAGTAGTTAAAGGTGTTACACTGGCAGATTGCGAACGAAGACTGACTGTTGACATATGTTCGTTCACTTGAACGGAATGAGTGAATTATTATGTATGCTTCATACATAAATGGCAACACCGCCAAAGAAACCAAAGGCTATAGTTTGGAAAACAAACCAAAATGTAACTTAATCTTAAATTTACTGAATATTAGACAAATAGGAACATTTGTGTCCTTTTCACAAGTATAAATAAACTGTTTAAACTTGGGTACTACTTATTTACTGTTTTATAATATAAACAAAAATGTTTAACTATTTAGGTACCTACTTATTGGATGCTTCAATTCTTTTGAAATCCTTTAAATTGTTATGTACAGAATTACTAAGGAATAATCTAACAAAGTAAATTTAATTAATCAATAACTGGCAAACTACTTACTAAATTGTTAACTAATTTACACTGAGATTCGTGATTATAAAACCTATTGTATACATACATAACATACATTAATGTTACTTTCATTTAAGTACCTATGTACTATGCATTTTAAGTAGGTTGGTATGTGTCTATTACAAAATAGATGTTCACATATATTGCATTTTACCTTCTTAGAGTATAATTATGAATCTATTGAGTATGCTATATTTGTTTACATCATGTTTAAGTTCAACTATGATTATTAATCTAAGTGATTTTTTTTAACAGAAAATTGCCTTAACTAACGATATTTATACCCTACGTATATAGCCTAGTAAATGAACAAGTTCACATGACATGTCCAGCAGCCATACAGAGGTAAATTATTAAGTATAATTTATTCATAAATAGGAAGTACACAAACTTTCATAACACTAGGACGCATGATTTTACCACTATTAGTTCTTACAGATAATGCCCTGACCTTGCCATCTGATCCAGGGAAAGTCTGTTCTACTCTGGCCACTGGCCATGTTAATGGAGAGGTGTTATCAACTCTGAGTAGCACCAAGATCCCTTTTCAATATTTGGTACACTATTGTGCCATTTTGGCCTATTTTGTAACTGAGTCAAATATTGTTTTGACCAAGTTTTCCAAAAGGATTGAGCCATGTGAGTACATTGCTGCCAGAATGACAAACGGTTTGTGGGCACATTTGTCACATCAGGTTCAGGGAATGATGTAATAGAAGCACCTGTCAAAAAATGAGCAGGAGTTAAATAAGACATGTCATTTGGGTCAATACTTGGCAAAGAAAGTAAAGGCCTGGAGTTCAATAATCCTTCTATTTGAATTATCACGGTATTCAACTCTTCATAGGTTAGTATCTGTTTGCCAAAACTCTTTTCAAGTGATATTTAGCACTCTTAATTCCTGCTTCCCATAGGCCTCCAAATACTGGTGAATAAGAAGGAATAAAACTGAATTCAATACCAAGATCTGAAGTAAAGTTTATAATTTTGTCCTGATGTACCTGATTAAAATGTAATGAGTATAACTCATGCAACTGATTATTGGCACCCTTGAAGGTAGAACCATTGTCACAATAAATAATAGAAGGCTTATTGCGACGAAAAATAAATCTTTTTAATGCCTGTAAAAAACATTCAGTTGTTAAATTTGATACCAACTCAATATGAATGACCTTTGTTGTGAAACAAACAAAAAATGCTATGTACCTATGCTTTTAAAATTACTGATTTCCTAATACGGTGTAATTTTATTGAAAACGGACCGCCATAATCGATTCCTACCTTTTCAAAAGGTCGGCTGGGGTTCACCCTGTCTGAAGGAAGACATCTCATCATTTGCTCTGATGCCTTGGCTCTTAGCTTGAAACACAGTGAACATTTGTGAATTACTCCTTTGACTTCTCCAAGTCCATTAATTAGGTAAAACCTTTGACATAAACTGGCTAGGGTCAACTTCTTCCCAGCATGTAACAAACATTTGTGTTCATTGTTAATTATTGAACGTGTAATGTATGATTTTTTGGGTAATATGATAGGATATTTCTGATCATAAGGTATGTTAGCATTGTGTAACCTACCTCCTACTTTGAGGATACCTATTCCATCTAAAAATGGATTTAAGGATTTTAAATTGGATTTAATTGGTTTCTTGGACATGATACAATTCATTTCCTCACTTAAATGTTGTTTTTGATCTTGTCTAATTATATTTTTGAGTGAAAATTGAAGTTCTTTTATTTTTAGATGTCCGGAGACCCTATCTTCTTTCTTTACTTTGCAATTATTAAAAAACCTGTAAATATAGGCAATAATTCTTTTGAATATGTTAATATCCGAATAATATGAATATAAACTGAAATCTTTATTTGATTCAGAAGTCAATGTAATATTACAAAGCTTAAGTTTAGGAATTTCCTTAGAAATTTTGATATTTGTAGATTCATGTGTGTAATTCTTACTATGTAAAAATTGTGGCCCATGCCACCATAACTGGTTGTTTTTAAGTAAGTGAGGTTCTATACTCCTAGACAAACAGTCTGCAGGATTCTCAACGGTACTGAAGACTGACTGTTGACATATGTTCGTTCACTTGAACGGAATGAGTGAATTATTATGTATGCTTCATACAACCTGCAGCGGACAATTGATGACTTAATAATCCTATCTCACCTAGGAGAAAGGTTTAGAAATCGAGAAATGTTAAAATTATAATGAAAATAATATACTTTTTATTTGTTTACAGAATTAGCATGACCCGAGGAAATTCCTCCATGTTTTGTGCAAATAATACACACTTAACATTTCACACAAATAAGAGGCTCCATTACAGGCTCTAAGAAACTAGGTACCTTATTTAGGTACTTAATGCCTAACTAAGGTACCTGGTTACTTAATTAAGTGCATCGTACAGAGAAGCGACCAAAGTATATTCTTTTCGGATCCTTTTTACTAACTCTGTAAATATGGACCATCTAATTACTACATAGACACGGTATTTATAATGAGGTACTGCTCCAGAGTGGAACATCATAAAAATAAAATCTGAGCAAGTTCGAAGCTCGACCTACATTGTTGGAAAATCAAGAAAAGATTTTTCTAGAATTTGGAAGCGAAAAGGTTTTATACATTCAAGATAAAGCGCTTGCCTTTTGTCTTTTAGCTAACTCACTTTTCTGCGAGGCTTCTTCAAAATATAGCGCTATTGTTTTTTTACGCTCGTTGTTTTTAGTTGACATGGAATAAACTGGTGCGGTTAATATAACAGCCAGTGGCGTGTTTAACAGATTATATTTAGTTAAGTGACTTTTTTATAAAGGCACACATTCCACGTGGTGACTCGAACTGCAGTCCATTATTTTATATAAGCTTAGGAAACCTCAACGACCACTTTAATTTTGTCGCTTCTGTATGGTAAAAAACTGGCCAAGTGCGAGTCGGACTCGCGCACGAAACGTTCCGTACCATTATCTATAAAAATGGCAAAAAAATCACGTTTGTTGTATGCGAGTCCCCCTTAAATATTTGTTTTGTTTTAATTTAATTATTTATTTTTAAAGTGAATATATAACTAAATATTCTGTGAATATTTCAAGCGTCTACCTGTTGCCGTTATCAATATCGAGCAAAAACGACCAAAAAAAATCACGTTTGTTGTATGGGAGCCCCCTTAAATATTTAACCATCACGGTTCATGAGATACAGCCTGGTGACAGACGGACAAACAGACAGACGGATGGCGGAGCCTTAGTAATAGGGTTCCCGTTTTACCCTCTGGGTACGGAACCATAATAAAGCGTCTCTGGGTATTAAACGCAGTTTAAAACCTCTTAAGGGGTCATTGTACTCATCATTATGAACAACTTTTAGTATGGGACCAAAACTGAAATCGCGAAAAAAAAAACCAGCTGTTCCCTACATTTAACCTCTAAAGGGGTCATTGTACTCATCATTATGAACAACTTTTACTATGGGACCAAAACCAGCTGTTCCCTACATGTATCATAAAACCCGCCTAATATTTAGTCCTGTGGCTATAAAGAAGCTGAGAATTACAGTCCAACTGAATAAAAAATTAGAGCAATAAACCGAACAAACTATCATCAATTCCCTACCTTTATCCTAATTTATTTGGGGTCGGTGCTACATGTCCTGTTTTTCCATAATTTTGTATTAGTCGTCTTCTCGGTAGTCACCCCTTTCCTAGCCATATCATCTTTCACACAGTCCATCCATAATTTCTTTGGGCTTCTCCTAACTCTTGGAGCCATCGACATTCATTATCAAAACTTTCTTTACGACATTTTACTCATCCCTCCGCATCACATGACAACCGATTTCCGCACAACTTTTCAGTCACCGGTGCCACTTTCAGACTTTCTCTAATTTACTCATTTCTTATTCTATCCATTCGTGTCACACCACACATACCTTTTAGCTTTCTCATCTCAGCTGCATGCAATTGCCTTTCATTCATCTCTTTTGTGGCCCAATATTCTGATCCTTACAAGACAGCAGGTCTAATAAACTGAACAGCCCATCATCGAGATAACGTTGTGGTTTATATTTTACTAGCAACCAGCCCCTTGCACGATTTTATTTTAGCACTTGATAAAACATCGTAAAGAAAATCACAATGAATTATACACTTAAACCTTCCTCATGAATCACTCCGTCCATTTGTGAAAACCGTACGAAAATCCGTTTGGTAGTTTTTAAGTTTATCATGTTCAGACTGACAGACGCGGCGTGGGGGGGACTTTGTTTTATAATGTAGTGATTTTATATTTAGGTTATGATTGGTCCTCCGCGGATACATTTCATAATGATCGTTTTATAGCAATGAGTGATGGTTTTTAATCGTTAGTTATCTATTATCTGAGGAATAAATATGATGCTTTGACAGCTTTTTTGTAGAAAACATGTTAAACTTCCATAATTTGACGATGACGATGGAAAAATCGGCCCTCAATAATAAATTTGTCACCGAGTTAACTATTGTTATAACTTTATTTATTTCACTTCAAGACACAAACATTGAAGTGAAATGCAGCCCTGGCTCTTGTACTAGAAGTTCTTGTAAAACAAGAGGCAGAGTATTATGTCTAATGTTAAGTCGTCGTATATTATGCCTAATTTTAAGTTTCGATGACTCTTACTCTCTCTTGAATTTATCAAGACCATCAGCGTATCAAAGTTTCAGACGTCCCAATTAAGTTACTTTCAAATTAACTTTTCAACAATAACTAAGAGATAATCATTAGTGAATTACTTAATTGTTATTAATTGGGTTTGGTTTCTAACTTGCTAATAAATCATCTGAAGTCTAACTTGTAAAACCACGCCGACTTTGCTTATTACCCAATCTGCCTTGCCTTTTCCCAACAATTTTGGGGTCGACTTAAAGTCTAACCGGATGCAGCTGAATACCAGTATTTTACATGGAGCGACTGCCTATCTGACCACCACAACCCAGTAACTTAGTAATACGATATCCCTTGGTAAGACCGGTTGTCAGACTTTTGGGCTTCTGACGGCCCGTAACGACTGTCAAAGATCCACGAATGAACACCGGGACCAAACTAAAGGCTTAACGTGTTTTCCGAGGCACGGAGGAGTCTCGGTGTGTAAAAATGGTCACCCATCTACGGACCAACCCCGGCAAGCGTAGCTTAAGCTGATGGATCGATCCGTGCAGCGGTTATAACTTAGCCACGAGCTCCTCCTGCTTATTATCCAATTACGAAATTTATATCATTAGACAGCCAGATTTTTCTGTAATTATTGTAGTGATAGGACTTAGAAAAGGTAGTCCTTTGTCCCTAAGTATTGCTGGAATAATATTACCTAATTAGAGGAATAAAAGGGACCGCTTTGTTTGCCGAGTTGGGAGCAGTATTCAGTGTTGATTCTGAGATCCGTTTGCCGCGGTATAGCGAACAGCAGTCCACAGAGTTTAATTAGGGCCATGAGAGAGGGTCTTTTTCTTAATTAGCTTTTCAATTAGTAGAAAAGAAGTGAATTAGTCAAACAAAATTGTAAATATAAGGTTTTAGTAACGTAAGAACCTTAATTAGTTAACTAAATAATCAAATTTTTCAGACATTCAAAGAACAACGCCCTCTTTACCATACTATCCAGTAAACTAATCACATAAATCACGTTACGAAAACCCGGTTTTGTTTCCACTATTCAATCTGTTAATCACACAATGGCGAGCTATCCGGTCAATTACACCATAAATAAGCGCGGTTGTGGTTTCCATGACGAGGGTGCATGTCACGTCAGTTCATCCGTAATTGGGTTGTACAGGGCCAAGTTCTACTGTGGAACAGTTTTGGGGGACGAATGACCAAATTGAACTCTACTTAAGGTGGACCAGCTGATTACAATTTAAGTGGTAAGAGTATATTTCATAAATTAATGTGAAGAGCGGTACGTTTTCTCTGTCAATTTACTAAGTTTGAGGGTGGTTTTTATTTAATTTTCTGTCCACGGATTAGAATTTTTGACAACTCTTGATAAATTTCCATTAAAATGGATAACTTTTTTTTTAAAGGTCTGATCTATTCGGTTTTTTGCATTGGTAGACAGACAGCTAGGCACATTGTCGACAGCAGTCTACAGGTATTTTTGAAGACCCAAATAAACATTTATACTGTAGGTATTTTTTAAAACCTAACAGTAAAAGCATGGCCGAGGACACTGCAAAAAATATGTAAAAAAATATTGAAGCCATAATTTACGACCGAAGAAGAAAACTTTTTTTTCATTAATTTTACAAAAGAGACTGATCATTACTCCGTGCTCACTGTTGAGCATCTCTCACAACGTTTTCCATTTGTTTCCATTCTTCGCCGGCAGCTGGGTAAAGCGAGCATTTATAGTCAACTCGCGTGTTTTTGTATTCTATGTGGTATAACCGTTTTTTATAGAGAAACTTGGTGTTTGTATTTGTATTTTATTTCGCGTGTTTTGTTGGAGACAGTTCTTACTATGAAGGATTGTTTATTTTGAGCTATATTGGTTATTTCACGAGGTCCGGGGTTCGATTCCTAGGTCTGGCAATGTGTTATTGCGTTTTACCAACAGGAATTTCTCAGTAGCAGCCCGGAGTCTGGATTTGTGACCGGTTTATTGCAATAGGCTCGCCCTCTATTACATGGGACTAAAACACAACTGGCGAAATGTAGGTGTACTATAGGTACACCTCTGCCTAACCCTTCGGGGATTACAGACGTGATGTTTTGTTATTTGTTGGTTATTTCAGACGGTTTTTTTTAATGCAACCCGTTTTTATCCACGGTATTCTTTATAACACTGCGAGACTGTTTAACACCACAGTTAAACCTCAGATTATAGCTTTCTATAATCTAAAAGTTAAACATACTTACAACATGATTATTCTACCACATCATACCTGTTGATCTCACGTGATTTAGTGATTCCCTGTTGGGAATCTTTCTAAAGGTGTCTATCTCACTAAACGCATATCATTTACACGCGCACGCTGTGTGCGCCTCTTTTCAATTAAAGCGTAGTAATATAAAGAATTTAATGTACGTAATACATCGTTTGTTACCGAAAGAATTTGAGGTTTCTTCGGATGGAGAAAACTATTACAATACATAAATAAGCTAAAAGTTTTTGTGGTATTTCAGTGACGAACAAAACAATTCATTTCCCTTAGAGGACCAAAGCCTTCTTAGAAGAAAACTTTCTACAAGTATCAAAGTTTCGCGTTTGCGGTTCTGGTCTCAAATCCTCAAAATAAAAATGTGTCCCAACAGTGTAAGTTATTTGTGTTATGTTTGTAGGTCATTGGACCGACACAGCTGGTGTATGAAATGAAATAAGATACGGATGAAGGTAAATAAAGAAAGAAAGAAAAATAATTTTATTTGTCACAGAAACACGTGCAAAATATAGATTTAGATTTAGATTTAGATTTATTTATTTGCCAACAATGTAGGTACAGGTATAAGATGGTACATCACTAAATGCTTCCGCTACATTCTGCCTTACGGCATGCAAAGTCGTAAAAACTAAAGAAAAAAACATTTTCAAAATAACATGCAGTCGTAAAAACTAACGATACAATTTTAATCTAAATATACAATTAATAATTAAGTAATTCTGTTAAAATATAAATTCTTTGTCATAAATTTTAAATTGTTATAATTTTTTATCATTTAAAAAGTGTTTTATACAATAATAACATTTTTCTAATAATAATGCAGTCAGTTTAGATTTAAATATTCGTACAGGGTGTTCTTTAAAATTGTGCGGAATTTTATTGTATATTATAGGCCCCATTGACATAATATTTTTCCTAAGTAGTGCTGTTTTGTAATTGCCTGTATGTAATAATTTTTTATATTGTGTTCTCATAGGACCTGAACGAGTCCTAATATACGAAAACATAAACTGGTAAAAACAAATAGTCAGCAGCTGCACGTCATGACTGTGACAAGAAGACTTGCACTCAGCATGATGTTGTGCTATGGGGGACCCACAGCACAGCGCTGATTTTCAGTGGTCACCCGAAAAATACGTACGGAACCCAAGTCAGGTTTAATGAGTTGTACATAATAAATGGGTGGGATCAATCAATTCAGCCTATCGCGGTCCACTTCTGGACATAGGCCTCTCAGGGTAGGGTCAGTCTGTCCCAGCCACATTTTAAAGTTGTCGGTACATCTAGCTGGGATGCGCCCCACACTACGCTTGCTGATACGCGGTCTCTACTCCAGGACTCGTTTGGGTGAGACCTCGAATGGGTTATAAAACACGATTTGTTGACATCTATGTTATGTTATAGGTAAAGATATCTTTAAGAATGTTCATTTCAATTTCATAAATGGAATATCTACGATACCAAGCAGTTTGTTTATATGTTAACTCTGGCAAATAGCTCCACTCGAAGCTCTTAATAAAAAGAAGTCGCAAGTCTTTGATGTTAAGAAATCGCTAGAAACGTCGCGGTCAATGTTGGAATAAACACTATTTGGCATCGAGCAGTAAACATCATCGTGTACAACATACAAGCCTTAAAACAGGCCATATCAAACTGTAATCTAATAGAAATAGATTTCAAACTAATATTTAATCAATGAGCCATCAGCCTACAAACCACACCTTCCAGATGCATCACATTGAAAAGTCTAACCAAAACCACATTAGGTACATTTAGCCAATGATTTCAAAAAGATCATCTTATCATCATACATCATACTAAATCATAAAATCTTCATCACAGCTTCTTACCAAACGGGATGAGCATTACTGCAGATGTGTACTGTGAAGAACTGAACACAATGATGGAGAAGCTCGCACGTCTCCATCAGCTTTAATCAATCGCTCATCTCCGCTGCTCCTGCACGACAACGCGGCACCTCATACGGCACAGCAGACGGTCTCCAAGTTACAAGAGCTGGGGTTGGAAGCTCTCCGTCATCCGCCATATTTACCAGACCTTGAGTCTACAGACTTCTACTTTTTCCAGAATTTGGATAACTTCTTGGCGGGAAAAAAATTAAATACCCGAGAGGGAGTACAAAATGCCTTTGAAGAATTTGTTGCCTCCCGTCGAGCTAATTTCTTCAAGAAGGCATCAATAAATAGCCACTGCGTTGGCAAAGATGCATCGATTACATGGGTGATTACTTAAAAATATGGAAATAAAATTACGTTAACTTATTTAATAAAAAAAGGCAATTTCATAGGTAAAAACCTAATATATGAGTATAGGTACGTGGTTCAAACAGGTTGTACTGCAAACAATAATCAGAAAATTATATTCTACTCTGTTTTACATGTCCATTTTACATGTTTCGTTTAGGTACACACGGCTACACATCAAGTTAGACACCCTATATACCCATAACTACGCTACCAGCAATACAGAGAATTGTAGGAAAGGGACTGAGTATCGTGGCATCGGCCAATCACGTTATTTGATGTGTTGCGCGTACGCACACAGATGCACTTTTTTGCCAAAAAATTTAAATTTCACTAGTGTCGCGGTGTTCTATGTCAATGCCAGTCACACTGTCACAGTCAGTTCCATAGAGTATAGTAATAGATTGGGAAGTCAGTTCTCAAATATCGTCCGTCCGGTATTCGCGCATATTTAAGTATCTCGGCCGGGGCTGTTGTTCCCATGAGCAGTGTTTTTTTTTTTATATTCCGTGGTGTGTAGACATAATTAATTATTCTGTTTCGTTATTGTGCTAGTGCGTGGTGCAGCAATATTAATGGCACCACAATTAACTCCACAACAGCGGCAGCTGATAGTAGTGTTGCGAGAGGGTGGCTATACCATCAAAGAAATTGAAAGGAGGACGGGGATAACGGTGAGTGATAATTTTAATATATTATATATTTGCTCTGCACGGCGATAGATAATTATTTAGTCACTACCCAAGAGTCTCATTGCATCCAAGAAAATGGCTCCATTTTTAACATCTTCTTTTACAAGGCTGCGCCGCCACCGCCGCGCCGGGCGGCGGCGGTCGTTTAACAATAGATAGGTAATTAGTTAATTGTTTCTCATTACTCAATAGTTAACGCTTCAAAGGTATTTATTTACATTTACGCGACAGCGCCACAGCGCGCCTTTCATCGGCCGGCGTGCAAAAAAGGCCGCGCAAGATAACGATAACAATTATATACCCATAACTTACCTGATGATAAGTGACGATGAGATCGAGCACGTAGTCCACTGGTTCAGCAAAAGCCTATTCACTATCTATTTATTTATAGAAAAAATATGTCAGTTTCGCCTTTTACACAAACATAGGTAGGTTAATAAGCGTTCTTGTGCAACAATATTTACTAATATTTAGGTAGTTAATAAATGATAAAAAATTCATGTTATGTATAATTATTTTAGAGAACAACAATCAACTTTTGGTTGCGACGGAATGAGGAGACTGGGGGTGACCTATCGGCTCACCATCGGCAGCTCTATCAGCGCGCCACCACCACTGAGCAAGATGCTGCCATTATTGCGGGGCATACTAACCAGCCATTCTTGAACACGCAGATTACTGCCACACAATATAGCGTAAGTTGAATACATTTATAGAACTACCTAAAATCTGAAAAAAAAAACGAGACACATGTTCACAACAGTCTTCCAACAATAAACTACTAACAAATCAATGTTGACGCATCCAGACATAAAACAGTAATTATATGACCCAGGTGTTCGCGTATAGAATGCAAAAATCAGACTAAAACAGCGTTTTATTAAAATCAATACTAATTACTGTTTTTTGCATCCTATACGCGAAGGCGCCAGTCACAAATGGCAGATATCGACGTTTTTTATGCCTCATAATAACTCATTATCATTGTGCATTGCTCTGAACACACATTGTCATAAACATCATATTATGTTGTCTAAATTTATTTGACACTAGCATAAAGGCTCGTACGGGCTGGCGCGATATCGCACCAGTCTGTACGAGCCTTGACGGTCCGCTCTACAGATTTATTATACATAATATGGTAGATTACTAAAGGTAAAGTACGCGTTCTCGTAGTTTTTCACCTAAAATAAGTTTAAATCACTTTGAAATGGTTAAATCCAAATAAATCCGAAACAAATCTGAATTTAAAATAACAGAAACAAATACAGTCGCGTCTACTTATTATTTCCAAAATCAAAATGCATAATTAAAACCCCTTAAAATAACAACACCTTCTGTCAAAATTACGTCAAAGCAATAAAATAATGTAAAACTTGAGGTTATATTTTATCAAACTTTGATCTTTTTTATTTCCAAAAGTATATGTATATTTCCAAGACTTGAAACTTCGTGAGATTGCTCAAGATAATACTGTGCACAAAAAAAATCAAAGAGGGATCCCGTTTAAAAGAGACGAGCCTTATTACTTATTATAATTCTATCAGTGATTTTTTTCAAATATTCATAATTTCGTTAATAAAAATAAATAATATTCCCTATTAAACCTAACGGCGCGCGGCGCGGGGCGGGTGGCGATGGCGCGGCGGCGCGGCGCGGCGTGGCGTATGCGCGACGCGCATTTGTATGGCCAAGGTCAACGGTGATTACCCGACCCTTAATGTGCAATGAGTGTTCACGCGTAAAATTAAAAATGTGAAAAAAATAGACGTTGATTTGTAGGTATTTATTCTGAGACTATTTGTAGCATTTTTACAGTTTTTTCCCCACCATTGAGTTTAACCATTACCACCCGCTTACCGCCTTTTTGGAGATCTGTATTTTGTTATTATTAGAAGAAAATGTTCTGAAACTCAATCCGATATCATCAATATTGTGTGAAGAGGCAACGGAAAATAGTTTTTAATATTACTTACCTACTATTTTTAAATTTATGAGTAGGTTGTTATAATTTTAAAATAAATTAATTTACAACCTAATCGTATCGCAAGAGTATTGAAAAATGTAAGTTTATTATTATTTTAGCTAAGGTAAGGTATCATATTATTTTTATAGAAAATGTGTTTTGCTATTGTTTCAGGTATCAACCCAAACAATCCGACGTAGGTTGCAAATTGTCGGAATGAAAACAAGAATCCCGGCAAAAAAAATTGTATTTTCTCCGGCCCATGCTGAGGCTAGAGTAGGTTTTTGTTTAGAACTATATAATTTCGACTGGGAGAACAATGTTGTCATATTTGTCGATGAAAAAACGTTCAAATCTGACAAAGATGGGAGAAAAATATTAAAGCGGCGAGACAACAATCGATACCACATTGACAATGTCATACCCAACAGATCGAGTGGTCGGCTGAGCTTGGGATTCTGGGGATGGATGAGTTCTGTTGGTCCTGGCGAACTTGTAGAGATATCTGGCCGCATGACTTCAGAACAGTATGTGGATATTCTGAGAGATGTAATGGTGCCGACTGTGCGATTACACCATCCGACAGGCACTATCTATCTTTGCCAGGACAACAGTTCCATCCATAGTGCTAGAGTAGTTCAGGCGTGGCTCCAAGCTCAGCCGGATATTCAGCTTATACCATGGCCTGCGAAGAGCCCCGACCTCAACCCAATTGAGAACCTCTGGGGACAGATGGTTCTCAATTAGGATGTATCAGAAGTGCGCAACGTGGAAAACTTGCGGCAAGCGGCAATCCAAACGTGGGAAATGATGAGGGGGGATCTTCGTGATATGTGTTGGAACATGGTTACTGGAATGAAAGCCAGGTTGGATGCAGTGCTAGACGCTAATGGTGGACCCACCAGATATTAACGATCTAGCATTGGAATACCTGCGGCTTTCATAATTTTAACCAATTTTCACATAAACGCGTATTTTCTTTCTATCTATCTATTCTCCATTTGAAATAAGATTAGAAATTTAAATAAACTTTTTTACAGTCCGTTCAACCGATTTTGACTTCTATTCCGTAGGTATAAGGATGGCATTAAAAGCAAAAACATGGTTACAATACCAACTATTTATTACAGCTGCCACTTGTCATGCCACCAACGCAATAGAAGTCAAAATCCGTTGAACGGACTGTAAAAAAGGTTTATTTAAATGTCTTATCTTATCTTAAATGGAGGTATACGTATCTAAGGGATATTTTACGGATTTCGTTTTACAACACCAATGCCATTTACCATCTTGCACACTTCTGATATTTTGTATATTACTTCGTAGGCAAACTAATTAGGTTAATAGAATTGTTTCCAAATTTTTGTTTTGTTCTTATTCATATGAAACGCTTACTTTGCTTCGCAAAGTAGTCTTGCGTGCGGTTTGTGTATCTCGCCCTAAGTCATGATTATAAATTACACGAAATGTTTCTATAAATGTTGATTTGTATTACTTGTTTAGGAGTATAGAAAGTGTTGTTAACTATTATTTTGTATTGACATGTTTTTATATTTTGTTACTATTGTTGGCTCGCGTAGTAACTCGAGCTACGTTCATTTTGATTGTAGTCATAATCTATTATTATAATATATCATTGTTAAATGCTTGTTATATGTTAATACTTCACTTTTTTTTGTTGTGTCTGTTCTTTTGCAAAAATCATAAATATAATTTATCTAAGTAAAGTACTTACTTAGATAAATTATATTTATGACTAGCAAAAGTATTTACTCATAATTACTCTAGCGTGAGGATATTTCTCATACCTATTACTTAGCATAGACAAATAAACCATGACAAGTTATATTTTGGCATAGGTAGTTCAATAAAGAATAAAGTCACTGGATGATTTTTTATTATTATACCTATTTTGTTGCTCACATTTATTTTTAGATTTTTAACTATTGTTAGCTCCTGAATTAACTTGTAGTTAAGTTTATATTATGATAGTTATGGTGAATCCGCAGCTGTACCCTGTGAAATTCAAATTTTCTTACGTTTTTTACAATTTGCAGGTCTGTTGTGAATCAGTGAATTGAATGACTTTCATGAAACCATGATATTGGGGAACAAATCTAACTTAGAGAGATGTATTTATGATTCTAATGATTATAATTCTGTATATGTAAACATAGCTATCTGTTATAGTCGCGAATCATATTTTGATCAAGATACAACCTGACACTTGCCTGCAAATTGCAAACACGTAAGAAAGTTTGAATTTCTCGGGCTACAGCTGCGGATCCACCTTAATATTAACCATAAAAGCGTTAATTAATAAGACAAAATAATTTATCTTTGTTCATTGTTACGCGGACGCCCGCGGGTGGCTTTGTGAATTAAGGCTCGTGTAGACTGAGGCGATATCACGGTCGTGATGCGACACTAGTAGCACAATTTCTATGTCGCTGCCTGCCAGCGGTATCGCACCAGTCTGGACGAGCCTATGAACAACCTTTAGGTATATAAATTGATAATTCTGTTTAGCCTACTTTCTTTGACTGATTTCGTTTCCTGTCGGGTAATTCCGAAAACACATGGATGATCCATGCAATGAGTGACTTTAGCTTAGGCAACATGCATAAAGGCCTATTCAGTCAGATATAAGCGGTAATTGTGTGAACTCTAGCGGCTAGCGCGAAACCAGAATACAAATAGCCGGCGGATTACCGCTCGTATTTCGTTACTCACAACGGTATCTATCGAATATCGCGTACCTATCTGAATAGGCCTTTGGCTAATGTTTTTAGTAAGTTTAAGTTTTATTTGCCATTTATGAGGTAGGTAATGTTGAATAAAGAGTCGATTTTTAAAACGTTGTTTCAGTATTTAACCTAACTATGAAAAATAAAGCAATAGGTAAGTAATCAATTTTGACCCATTTGGAAACAATCCTATGGGTTCAAGCTACCCCTAATCAATTCAGTAGTTTTGCTGTGAAAGTGCATCAAACAGGTATACTTGCAGGCAAACAAACATACATTTTAATATTAGTAAGGTTTTGCCATAGAGAATGAGATATTTTCCAAACTTTCAATTATGTCGGTGCAAAAGGTTCGTCGACACGGTTGGCGCAGTGGTTAAGCGATTGACTACTGCTCTGCGTGTCGCGGGTTCGATTCCCGCACGGAACAAATATTTGTATGACCTACAAGTGTTGTTCCGGGTCTGGCTGTTTGTGTATGTGAGTTTAAATGTTTGTAAATGCACCCACGATACAGTAGAAATTCCTAGTGCGGGGCAACGTTTAAAAAAAAAAAAACACGTGGATGTATTGATTGCTTAGTTGTGTCGTTAAGAAGGGGTAAGGGGCAAACAGTTTAAAAGTTATGATAAATAAGTATTATAATTATTTTGGTTGAAAATAAGGAAGAAATACGTGTTTCAGTGTTTTTGTAAAGGTGGTGGTGCTTAAGGTGGTAAAATAGGGGTTGAAAGTTTGTGATAATCCGATATGATGTAGATTTCCGAATTACACGGGTGCGAACTACGGGGCAAAGCTGGAAATATATAATAATTATACATAATGGATGTATTGGTGCTCACTCACAGGCGCAGCACAAATCGAAAAAACTACCCATATTATTATAAACTGAACGCAACGAGCTCAACTTGTTTACCTAATACTTGATACACGACGTATTTATATATAGGTATAGTATAGTAAGGATAGAGCGCCGCATGGTGGCAGCAGGGGTGCGTGCCACGCACACGCATGCAGGCGAAGAGGGCGACGTGCGTGAGTGGGACGAAATAACAAAACACATAGCACCCTCTCGCACGATTCGCTGCGTTCAACTTCTAATAGTTCAAAGTCCAAACAGTCTAGGTTGATGCGTAGCCGTGTGTACCACATAAAAGTCTCTCATCTATCTAATTTATCAAATTACTACCAGTTTGAAAGTGCTGTAATATGATTAGGAAGGGTTAATGTGCTCCAGAATACCATAGGTAATCAATATTCCGAAGCTTCCTAAGAATTTAAACATGATACGTAGGTATTATCTCTGTACCTAGATACACACACTGCAAAGCATCGCCGCCATGCAGGCTATGATAAGCAATAGCTTAGCATCGAGTAGGCTTAAGGCATAGTACAAACTACTAGACGATTTTAAAAGGGTTTTGTTAAAAGAAAAATATATAGGTATGATTTTGATTTGCAATGTAATGTATGTCAAGGCGGTGGTATGTGTCTCAGCTGCATCCGGTTAGACTGGAAGCCGACCCCAACATAGTTGGGAAAGACTAGGCAGATTGATTGATGTATGTCAAAGGCATAATTTTCTCAATTAAGTATTTATTTTGTTATCCAGATCTTGATTCAGCAGCACTCCCTTATAATTGCCTTGTTGGAAATCTATCTGCAGATTGATGACCGTCTTCTCCAGATTCCTCTAAAAACCAAAGTCTACATTGCTTATCATATTATCTATCTCTGTGGTTATTTAACTGATTTCACTAGTCTTAACTTAACTGGTATTGTTTTAGAAAACAATTTCGAGGTATCACCGTTCATTACTACACACGATGGGCGCAGTGGATAAGCGATTGACCGCTGCGCTGCGTGTTGCGGGTTCGATTCCCGCACGGAACAAATATTTGTATGACCTATAATTAGTTGTTCCGGGTCCGGCTGTTTGTGTATGTGAGTTTAAATGTTTGTAAACGCACCCACAATACAGGAGAAGTTCCTAGTGTGGAGCGACGTTTTAAAAAAAAAAACTTGTTTTTTTTATTATTATTCTCAAACACAGGTACACAATAGTTGTTGATTACGAGTATACAATTTAACTCGCCAAACTTTCCAGTTTTATGGCGAGAAGCGCTCGTTGACATACACAAAATATGACCTTCCTAAAAAACTAACCTAAACTAACTCAAAGGATCAATCGCACCTGCACGGACAGATTGCGGGCAAGCTGCGGACACCAGACACTGACAGATTCTATTCTAAGTACACATCTGTCTGGAGATGTCCGCGTCCGAAGCCGCGTCCGCAGCCCGCCCGCGCCATCCCGACCAAACCCGTAGGCCCGCATTACAGAACCTCACCCAAAACTCAAGCACTACTCAAGACCCGCCTAAAGCAATTTGATTGGTTGAAACTAGTCTTAAGCAATGCCCAAGCCCCGAGCAATCTAATTATACTACATACTCGTATAAGCCATAAGGTGTGAATTTATCTCTCGGTAATGGCAGAATTCTCGTTATCGAGAAACAAACACCTTAATTTTGACTTTAACATACCTTTGCTTAATTTCTCGACATATAAAATAAATAGCGACGCACAAGTGTAGTTGATCCCTTAGTTGTTTATTACTTGTTTGATAAATTAATAGCGACACACAAGTGTAGCCTTCTTCCCCTATCCCTAAGTTATGTACACGGAACGTGAGCTGAGTATTACGCTTCATCGATAAAGCTTTGATATAAAATCGATATGTATTCGGTTAGAGGATTGAACTGAGTTCAATGTAGGGTAGCGATTAAGTGCCAATTTCACCAATGATATGATAAGATATTTATTTCGCAAATATGTGTACAAAAACACGGTGTCATAATAAAATATAATTAACAACAGCCATATTTAGCCCGAAGGCATGTAAAAGTACAAAAATACAATAGAGATGGCAAGTGCATAATAATAAAGATAAACAATATAAATTGTCATAATTTAATTACAATTGAATTATGAAGTACTTCAATGGTTTTATAAACACAATTCTTCTGCAGTCAAAATATAAATAAAATTAAATGTCTTTCAGGGGGATGCGCTAAGGTACCCCGCAAAATTCAAATTTTCTTACGTTTTTTGCAGTTTGCAGGTCAGTAACAGGTTGTATATTGATCTAAATATGATTCGCGGCCATAACAAATATGGCTTTACAGAATTATAATCATTAAAATCAGCATTCTGCATTCTGTAAAGCCATATTTGTTACGGTTTTAAAAAATAAAGTCAAGTTTATTTCTTTCCAACTTCTAATATCGAACGTGTTTCCGTATGACAGGTAGAATCACCCCCTTAACAGATGCAGGTGGCTTAATCGCCACCCCTGTATATTCGTGTTAATATTAAATCCGATTTGGTTCTGAATATCACTAGTATGAAGAGTCTGACAAACATATTTCGCTACGAAATATGTCCAGGACGTTTTTATTTCTAATCAACTGCAGTTGTCTAAATAAAGAAGAGGCCGTGAAACTGTAGTTACCCTTGTCAATCGTCCTTTGTGTTAGATTAGAGGCTATTTCCTATTGTAAACAGAGTAATTCTATGGGTCCGCGCCCACCCGGCCCGCTTAGACTCGACCCGAAGAATAATACCTGGATATTTCTGTTTTGATAGGCGTAAAAACGTCGATGTATAGTCAGACAGAAAAGTGTTGATTAAACGCTTGCACCACAGAGAGTGTAATACTTAAATAATGTTTGGATAAATACTTATCCTTTTTAATTAATATGGTATACGCTTTGTACTTTGTAGTAAAAATCACAGATTATTGTTAATTATCATTACAATCTTATAGCTAGTGGCACGCTAGGCATCTTTTTAAAGTTACATTTTTGAAACGAAATCACTGATTACCAAGATAAATTATGTTTTTAAATATCCAATGTATAATAAGTTTAATATCACTTTGCCTGACTGCACAAATGGCGCTGAATTGGTAGTAAAACATCTGGGATTATTCTTCGGGTGGAGTCTAAGCGGGTCGAGTGGGCGCGGACCCAATTCTATACCTATTGATCGATACTGTCTTGGTTCAGAAACATACATAATTGGTAAACATTGTATTATTTAGAATTATCTTTATAATAGTCGGCGAATGGTTCTTTGAAAAGTTTTGCGGATTAGCAATCCGTCTTGGAATGTACTTTAGTAACTAAGTTTTCACATTATAATTAGTAGTTCAGGGTTTTAATGTTATGAAGGTCTGAATGAAAGATCGTACGACATTTGTGAAGTTTTGAATTAATTTCCGTCAGCATACGTTCCACATGTAATGTGTTTAATGTACTTCTATACTGAGTTACTAACTTATATGTATAAACTTTGTCTCAATAATGTTGATATGGGACTCCGCCGCGATGTACTTTGTCGTGGAACTTTGTTTAGAAATGCGTTATCGAGGGTGGCTACAGCAATTATGATATAACACAAAACTTGTGGGGAAATATTAAAACAAATTACAAATACCTACTATTTCTTCAGACATAAATCAGATTCCATAGTCCGAAGCGAAAAGCTTTGTAACTTTAGCACACTTTCCGGAAAATACGCTGTTTTTTCTTTGCTTTTTATTCTGCAAACGTACCCTTGAATTTTGAAATATAAATATATGAGTTATGTTAGGGTCTCCATACTGACACTTCTTGTTTCACACAACAATACATTTTATGTCAAAGAGAAACAATAAGAAACATATTTATATCGCAATGACCTCGTCTTCCGCGTCCTTCGGCGATGAGCTGACAAATGTAGCGATAGTCTTGGGACCAGTCAGTAACATTACCATTTACAATTTCTATAAATAAAATATTTTTTTATATTGAGAACTTACTTCCAAAGTAAATATTGATTTACAATTTATGTGCTCGTTTTATACAGAAACCTTTCACGGATTCCGAAGTATAGCGTCCAAGAGAGCGTTGAGCGCAGAGAGTGTGCGAGAGACAGGAGATTGAGCTTGAGCGACGGTTCGACTCCCAGACACGACGAACAACCTATGTCTCCTGTTACGACTATAGTTTATCGGAGCAACAATGTGTTTTTTTCGTGAAGGATCTTACACTTATGAATAATTTGGTGATTTTTTCTTCTTACCTGAAGAGAATTGTACCCTAAACATCCTAAAAGAAATAACTTCTCCCGCTCTGGGCGGAGCGGGAGGGCGTGTCAGACTTTTACTGACTAAACCCACCCGTTTTCCTTCCATTGCCTGTGTGCCAGGGCCACGATATCCCTTTCAGACAAACTCGCAACCCTGGCAGGCATTGGCCCTAACGGACCCCATCAGTTGGTGCTGACATCTCTTTGAGGCACGCGTGGAACACAACGCGCCGTTGACCCGGGTCTGGTCTTTATCGACCTACATTGATACCTAAGATAGGCTTTTTGTACCTTTTCCAAGGGTAAAGTGTATTTTTTTTTCATATGGGTCCTAGACGCGTGCGCTGGAGTCTAGTTTGCTGCGAATGAGTTCATAAATTATAGTTGATACGAGTATATACATTTATAGGTGATTTCATACCACGGTACATATCCTGCTTTTTCCGAAAGTAAAATGTTTACCATATTATCAGGCTTCTCTGCACCCTTTCAGGTATCCAAATTATAAAGGTTGTTATTTAATATAGGTGTTTACCTACTTATTACAGAAGGGTCACGACATTTTGGTACTCTACCTCAAATATTTTTTGTAAAAATGGATATAGAAATGTATAAAGTTAATCTGCTAACCAAACATGTTGAGCCCTTAAATAAAACGCAAATATAACAGAGGCTCATAAAAGCAAACACATCGACATTAAGAGTTTGCGATACAAACAGAGATTGTCCGATTTTCCCAGGTCGGTATTTCATTTAATTTAATTAAAATATTTCGGAAGAATCAGGAACAAAGTTTTTGAATTTCCTCTCCTGCTGGAGACACCGTGTGTAGATAGCTGGTTTGCATAATTGTGTAACTTCTTTATCTTATTAGTTGGGGGAACCGTGGCCGGAGTTAGTACTTATGAATTAGTATTTTGACTTCTATATACCTTGTTTGCTGATAGTCTTTATTTAATTAATTTTGTTTTCCATCCTTCTTACCAGCTTTATAATATTAGCTTCCTTCGTTCGAATGTTTCCAGTTACTCAGATTGTCATCCATTTCTGGCATCCGATCGAGCTGAAACTTGGTATACATTTATAACTACGGTGACAACGATACCATGGAACTGGTCTGATGATGGAGCCCGAAGGTGGCCATAGGAACATCTCAACTAAATAAAATAGTGTCATTGAGTTTGAACTCATTAGTTTTATCATGACAAGTACAAGATGATGTCCAGGGGCTGATGATGAAGTTGGAAAGTGGCCATAGGAACTCCTCAATCAAACAAGATAGCACAATCGTGTGTGGATTCATTAGATTTGTCTTGACAAGTGCTATCACATTAGGCGGTGTCCAGTGTTTCATGATGGAGCTGGAAGGTGGTTGTAGGATCGTCTCAACAAAACAAGATAACACCATCGTGTTTGAACCCATTGGCTTTATCTTGACAAGTACTATATAGCCCAAGGTTGTATCCAGGGTCTGGTGTTGGAGCCGGAGCTGACAAACAAAATTTTGAAAAAAGAAGTGACATGTCAAAATTTTGTTCTGTATTTTAAAATTAGTTTTATTTAATTTTAAGTGTAATTAAGGTGTAATAATATATATAGATGTTAAATAACTGCATAAATACTCAGGATTATTGTTTTTATGCAAATTTACAAAGTCAAACACAGTGTGAACAGCTGATGTTCGACCTCTGGATTTAAACGGGGAGTATTGTTTACTTTTATTTTAAACGTAGCACACAGCATCAACTTCAACTGGACATACTTCCCAGGTACACATTTTTCCTTAAGGGCTCACCACAAAATTTCACGAGACACTCGGTCGAATGCCTTTTCAGAGACAGGCAAGCACTTCAATGACCACAAATAAACTTTCATCAAAATGATTTGACTGAAATTAATTTACAAGATGATATTAATTTTATTGTTACTAGCTAGCGTACACAACGCGCTGAAGCGTAGCTGTGAACCTGCCTCTCGTTTCATTGGGCATTCAATTGTCAATTCCACCGACCGACATTAGCATAAAAATATTTATCGAAACAAACTGCGACTCTTTAATTTTAACAGTATTCTATTTAAGAAATAAAGGCTATGTTTTGTATGGAATAATTGAACGTCCACGTTGTGCTTCTGTGGTTACGTTACCTATTCGAGGATATAGGTACTATCATTCAAATGGCAGAACAGCTTACTCCGAGATGAGCTTAAACGCCTCTAATGGATAAACATATTTGTGTTTTTCGGCTTAGAAAAGGTTTTTACTAACGCTATTCACGAGGTTAAATGTTTTATGTGACTATAGTTAAATTAGGTAAATAGGCGTTAAACATCTCGAATCACAATATTTTCAATAAACAACCCATGCTGCTATAGGTATTTAGTTTTGCTACGCGACAAAGACATTTTCATAGAATATTTACAGAATATCCATTTTCTATCGAAATAAAAATCCCGATCCCATTCAGTGCACATATAAAACTAGTGAAATTGTCGACGAGTGTGGCTTTAAAACGCATAAAATGTCCATTTCGTTCTCTAACGCTCGGCACAGCTAAATGGAACGATTGAACAAAGTACAAACGCTGATATATACCACTAGCTTTAGAGAAAATAAGATAGCCTTTGCCTGTGAAAAATTACCGAGGTTCATTCAAACCACTTCATTGTTAAGTTTGTTACGTAGGGAAATTGGAAAAGCTTAAATAAAACAAAACCGGCCAAGTGCGAGTCGGACTCGCGTACAAAGGGTTCCGTACCATTATCTATAAAAACGGCAAAAAAATCACGTTTTTGTATGGGAACCCGCCTTAAATATTTGTTTTATTTTAATATAATTATTTATTTTTAAAGTGAATATATAACTAAATTTTCTGTGAATATATCAAGGGTCTACCTGTTGCCGTTATCACTATCAAGCAAAAACGAGCAATAAAATCACGTTTGGTGTATGGGAGCCCCCTTAAATATTTATTTTATTCTGTTTTTAGTATTTTTTGTTATAGCGGTATCAGAAATACATCATCTGTGAAAATTTCAACTGTCTAGCTATCACGGTTCATGAGATACAGCCTGGTGACGGCGGAGCCTTAGTAATAGGGTTTCCGTTTTACCCTTTGGGTACGGAACCCTAAAAACAACCATCTATAAAAGTCAATACATAAGTTCCACGGCAGCCAGGCTCTTCATGGTCGAGAAAATAACATAAAGAAAAGAACGGAGTAGATACAAGTAACATCTCAAAAAAAAAAAAAAAGTGTGATTCATAAAAATCCTACGCACAAACACGTACTCAACAAACATACGTAGGTACCTATCAACTTATTACATTAACCTGTTTACTTTCAGGAAAAAGTTAAAGGTCGCTTGCGGATTAACTGGGTAATCATAAACTTTAATTGGAAAAGGGTAGCAAAATGTATTTCACAACGTAGCAACAATTTTTAACTTAGTCACATCGAAGTAAGTGACAAGAGAGGGCGGGCGGTGTGTCTTGTCTTGGAAAAATTTATACAGAACAATGGTGATAACAACCTAGTACGATACAGCGATAGAATCTAGCTGCTTACAATAACATTTTTTTTTCCAGAATCCCTTTATCCCTTAACCTGAAAATAGGCTAGTTGGTAGTAAAAAAAATACCTTCTGAATTTTATATTGTGAAATGGTTGTGAGCTAAAAATATCGTAACAAAAACCTTGTTGTTCCTTTTAGGGACGTATACCTACCTACAAGCACAACATTGGTGTAATTATAATTTAAAAAAATTAAGTATTGACTAGTCGAGAAGTCAAATTCAAAGAATGAAAGAGGTTAGAAATCAGTTAAACATTATAATAATTAAATATTTATTTTTATTATTTTTCTTGAACAGTTTTTATAAATAACTTGCGTTATTACGTATGTATACCGATTCTTAAAACGTAGGTACTCGTAGAAGGAGCAACAGGGTTTTTGTTACATATTGTATAAAGGATTTTTCTACAAATGCAGCCCGAAATGATATATTTGAACTTGAATTTTTATGTAAAAATATGGTCTAAGCTGTAACCCTGCTTTTAGATGATACCTAAGTAAAAAAAAATATTTTTATTATCTGTATAACTCGTTTCAGACCACTGACCTCCATATATTTCACACTGGACTGGCTGCTGTCATAATATTTTTGTGCCTATTTGAGTATCGCCATTTTGGCGCTGTAGGTAGAGACGATTGTCAATGGAACTAAAATTAGTGATGTTCTTAAGTCGACTGTGGTAATGATAATACATATCGATGATATGAATAAGTACCTTTTCTTAATAACTTCCGATTTTAAGAATCTTATTAAACCATAGATGATGTGTGTACATTTGCATAATGCTTCGGAAAAATTATTACTAAATCCTGCACATCTGCGGCGGAACAGCGCTGAACGTGGCAGAACAGCGCTGAACTCTATAGCACTCGCATGACAATAACACATTTGTGCTCATTTTATATTTGTTTGCCGCGAAAGCTGAATAGACGCGGAACGAATGCGTACGCGTCTCCGTAAAAAAACGTTGTTTTCTATGGGCATAAGCTGAATAGTGCTGAATAAGTGTGAGTAGTCCCTCAAGTCCCTCGCATAGCATGTGGGACTGACCCAGGTTTTTTTTTAATTCTACCCATATTTATTGAAAGAAGTAGTTTAGTTTTAAGATTAGATAATACTACCAAACTACCGAAAAAAATTGAGCCGTCACGGGACGACTGGCAGATGTGGAACATCGCACTACACACTACTACATAATTATAGTCTGTATAAAAGTGTAGCGGCCCGATCGCACCGCGGCATACGTCGCAACTTTTGGTATTGAATATCGACATCGAATTTGTCAATCACTAGTGCATTTACAGTGTCCGTCAAAATTAGTTCTCGGGACAATCGTAGTGGCGCTTCAAATTGCCGCACAAAATTAGCTGTCATTTGTATGGAGCAGCCTGTCCAGTGTGAAATATATGGAGGTCAGTGGTTCAGACTGATGTTAGGTTATGTTACCGCATATTAACTTTTGTTCGTCATATTATTCTGCCACTTATTAATAATGTTTAATTGATGGCCGCGAAGAAGAAGTTAAATTACATCATTTTTAGTCATTGGCTTTTCGTTAATTTAAGATATCAAGTCTATTCAATTCTACCAGTTTTGTAAGTTACCGTTACAGAAAAAAATCACTTCTATTTCTGCATCATTTAAATGCGAACTGAATCATGAAAACTTCCACTATTTCGACCCCACTTTTGCCCGCCAACTGCTTCCCTCACGGTCGATACCTCACCAGTCAACAGACGAAGGCCGCGGCCGTCCGACCCCTGTCAGACCCACGATACAATAGAAAAACTCATAAAATCTGGAGGAAATATCGTTCTTGTATTTCGGAGTCAATTTAATTTGTAAGAGATTATAGCAGTGTGTTCTGAATGGTCCTTGTTTGAGACCAAAGAGAGAAATTGCTTATCAGTTCACGAGTTACTATAAAACAATAAGCAGATCGCTATAAGTGTGCCTATAATATTTGAAGAGTTCTCTCGATTTCTCCAGGAATCCATAATCAGATCCTGACCTGATGACAATAGGACCATTTAGGAAGTATACCCTTTCAAACAAAAAAACAAATTTTCCAAATCAGTCCAGCCGTCTTCGAATAATCAGGGAACATACACGGTTTGTCCGCCGTCTCTTCCTACCAGTTTGTACGCCTCGATATGCGGCTGAACATGTTAGAACTTTTCTGTATCTTTTATTATCTTGCATGTAATGTATCATGTACAACATGTTTAAACAAATACAATTTTACTTACTTACTTACTTACAGAAAAAAAAAATATGCCGAAGAACTACGAACCTCCTCCTTATTTTGAAGTCGATTAAAAATAAGGAAACTATTCGTAACACTCATTGTTCATATCACGTTGTTGCAATAAATATTACTGAGAAACTTATATTTATTACGTGACCGTTTGGTCCGAAATAAAGTGTTACATACTCGCATTTTTTTTTTTGGAACTAATATTTTATGAATACTTTTTATCGGATTTTGCTGGGTACAGGATAAATTTAGCCATGAAAGGTTTATCTTAAATATTTAAATGTCTAATGGCAACATGTGCTGCCAGCACACCTAAAGATTCCAAGTTAAACGTCTATCGTTACAAACGTAAGATACCTACTATCAATGTTTGTGACCAAGTGTGAGCAAATAAGCACAATACATCACACAGAGCTATTCTTATCAATGAATTATGAGAGTCTATGAGGTGATTACTATTCCCGTCACGTCTCAGAGACACGAGGCCCGTTCTAGGTAAAAATAACAAAACTGAATTATTATGCTAATGGAAAGCATTATAGTTAAAAGGGGATTTTTTTTCCCTTACAAGAACGATGCAAGCAAGTTTTTGTTATATAAAAATAATTGTGGTCGTTCAATTGCGGCCAGAATATTGGCATAATTTATATTTCTATTCTACTAGCTGATGTGGCTTTTTCTATCTTCCAGTGAAAGTGCTGTCAAAATCTGTTCAGCCGTTTCGGAGATTAGCCGGAACAAACAGACAGATACAGACAAAAAAAACATAACATGAGTGCCGTATGATGCGTTTAGTAAAAAGCTGTTATTTTGACATTACAAAGAGACACTTTAATTTTATTTATTTGTTTATAGATTGAGGTTGTTGGCAATCAATCCATCAATATTTTTTTTTTTCTCCGAGTTTGTAACCAATTTCAGTATTAAATTTATTAGATTTATTTTAGTTAACAACATTAATAATAATGTATGTAATTTAACTAATGACTTGATTTTGGAGTTAACAATATGTAGCACTATTTTTAAGATCTTTATCTAGGGAGGCAAACTGTCTCTCCTTAATACAGGTTGCTCAGCTACCTATGGCCAGGAGAACAGTAGTTCACCCCTACAGATATTTGTTAGTTTTACTACTACGCATACTTTTTTTTTTGGTTGGGAACTTATCAAATAACTTCTCCCGCTCTGGTCGGAGCGGGAGGGCGTGTCAGACTTTTACTGACTAAAACCCACCCGTGTTCCTTCAGTTGCCTGTGTGCCAGGGCCACGAAACCCTCTCGGACAAACTCACAACTCATCATCATCATCATTTCAGCCGAAATACGTCCACTGCTGGACATATAACTATTCTATAACTATATAGAAGTAGGTACCTACTCAATTTTTGCCAAAATCCGGTCTGATCAAAACGTAGTCTAATATGTACTGTTTATTTATTCCAGTGACATTAAATTTATTTTATTTTATTTTTATTGTATAATAATTAATGACATACTTACCATAATTCAATGTAATTGCTAAGAATAACTTGACATGACATGATTGTACTTATCTTTTTCGACTACCTACCTACTAAAACTATCTGACTTAGAGACTGTTTGTAATTTATTTGTACTGTTTTTTTTGTAAGTTTTGATTAAATTTATGTTATGAACCTTAATTTAACTCAACAGCAAACCAACATTATGTTTTGCAGTGCCCTGACATCATGTACTAAATCCAACAGTAATTTATTGTAAAATGTGTGATGTGCATGAGAGCAAATATATAAATAAATAAACATACGCCTCCCCCAAGCACCGCCACTTCGACTGGTTCTGTGCTTCCCGCATCCAGCGTATACCTGCAGCCTTCACGAGGTCAACTCACAACTACACTTACTTAATTAATAAACTTTATTAAGTACGCACTACAAATACCGTCTAAGCAATACATATTTTTTTATGTTTAATTAAAATGTCCACCGTTCTCTGAACAACATGTGACTCTGCACTATCAATTTACTGAGATTGCGTCACAAGCACACTACAACATTCAAACGTTCCTATCAATCCATTTTGTTACATGAGTGACATTCAAAATCGATTCGTTATACAGGGTGTAAGGGACAGCCATCCGCAGACTGATGGGGTGAATTCAGTATATCGCACTAAGATGACCGGTACATGAAATTATTTTAAGAAAGTTATGGGAATCCAATGAACTTGATTTGTTTTATTATCTTACACGTTATGTATCGCTACCGTGGCAAAACGCACGCAGCGAAGGGTAGCGCAGCGATCTTTGGTTCGGACGTGCTGTTGAAATCAGTGCTCTGACTGGAATACCTCTTTCGGACGACCTCCCCGCAACTACGGACGGCCGCGCTCGCCCGACGTAACTTATTGTAAGAGAATTTCAACATCCATTGCTGTTTTATTTTTATTTTAGCTGTGTTATTTACATTCATGGAGAGAATGTAATTTTACATTGAAATAGTAACTGAAAAAAACGCATTTTTTTTTTATAATTTTAAAATGTATATTTTTAAAATTATTTACTGAGCCTAAAATTTTGAAAAAAATACAGCAAATTGTTCTTTACTTATAGATTACAGGAAAACCTATAAGAAGTCTATGATCTTAAAATAACATGGTAAATCTCTTAATATTGAGCGTACAAACTTACATTTGCAGTTGGAATGTATGAGTGAACATGAATTTCGACTACAATTTTATGTTTGTTCTTAGGATAATTAATCCCCACTACGAAACCCTTCATTGTGCGTGTTCCGACACGCACTTGGCCAGTTTTTAGGGTTCTGTACCTCAAAAGGAAAAAACGAAACCCTTATAGGATCACTTCGTTGTCCGTCTGTCTGTCTGTCAGTCTGTCAAGACCATTTTTCTCAGGAACGCGTAAAGGTATAAACTTTAAATTAATATCAAATACGTAAGTCTGTGGTCCCTTAAAGCTCTAAAAAAATCAAGCTTCCAAGTCAACGCAATAAAAAAATACGGCGATATAAGCGACATATTTTGATACTCGCAAATAAATCATAACCTATAGGGTACTTCCCGTTGACCTAGAATCATGAAATTTTGCAAGAAGCAAGGTCTTACAGCACAAGTGTAGGAAAAAGTCCTAAAATTGTAAATTTGTAGTTTAATCACATAAAAAAAAAAATTGCGAATATCTCGCACATAAATCAAAACCTATAGTACTTCCCGTTGACCTAGAATCATGAAATTTGGCAACAAGCAAGGTCCTTACAGCACAAGTAAAGAAAAAAGTCCAAAAATTGCAAATTTATAGTTTTATCACATATAAAAAAAAATACGAATATCTCGCACATAAATCAAAACATAAAGGGTACTTCCCGTCATAAGTCATAAGTAATTTATTTCATAACAATACATTTTCAACACAATGTACCTATACATTGTGTTGAAAATTAACAAAAAAAAAAACATTAAATACATTATGCAATTGCAATTAAAATAAAATTCATTAAATACATTTAGAAAAGTCGATCAATTAAGAAATCAAGTAATAACAGATCTAGCAATAATAAATGTTAAAATAGTAAATACAATCATAAGTTACAATGTCATATGTCATCTAGGAATTCATTGATACTGTAATAGCCTTTCCCCAATAAATATGTCCTTAATTTGTTTTTAAATAAGTTAACACTGTGTATGGTTTTAAATTCTATAGGCAACTTGTTGTATAAAAATACAGACTGATATCTCGGGCTATGTTTGACAACTTTTAATTTCGGTTGAATAGTGTTGGGCAAATCTTTCCTACGTGTGCTAGCTCTAGTTTTTCTTTGCTCATCAGTCTCAATTTTGTGCATTTTTTTTAATAAGCTGGTTAGCAACACTAAAATGTAAAGGCATGGCTAATAAAATGGTTTTTACATGATTCCGTCTGTTTCATACGGAGCATAGTCCTTAAAGCTCTTTTCTGAAATACGAATGCCATTTGTATGTTGTACTTGTAGCTATTGCCCCAAAACTCGATGCTGTATCTTAGCCTTGACTCCAGCAAAGCAAAGTACACACTTCTAAGTTGAGGTAAATTTAATTCTTCCCTCAGTGTTCTAATCGCATAGCATGCCGAGCTAATAGACTTCGTTATGGACAATGTCTCAACCTTCCAATTCAACAATGTATCAATGTGCACACCTAAGAACTTGACACTATCAACTATTTCGACATTCTTGCCACAAGATACAATCTCCAACTTAACGTTTTTTCGTATCGTGGGCTTAAATAAGACACACTTTGTTTTATTTACATTAAGTTTCAAATTATTAGTACTGAACCAGTTTTCACAAGCTTTCAGTTGACCTAGAATCATGAAACTTGGGCAGAAGCAAGGTCTCACAGCACAAGTAAAGGAAAAAGTCCAAAAAATGTTAATTTGTAGGTTTATCACATTAAAAAAAACAGTTTTTGCGATTACAAACTTAAATTTTCAATTAGATAATTGAAAGTGGCGTATATCAATATGGCGCATATACAATGTTAAGTTTGTTTTAGGGATAAATTCATCCCAACTACGGAACCCTTCATTGTGCGTGATCGGACACGCACTTGGCCGGTTTTTTTTAGGTTATATACCGCTCATTGTACATGCAACACACCGGGACATTCCCACGGTCAATATTTGATTTGCCCAGCCTATTTCAGCGGTTGCTGCTATAAGGTGCGGATTTTAGCGTGTGTGGAAAAGCCAAACGGCTTTTGAAATGAATAAATATTTGTTGTATAAAGAAAAACTGTTAGTAGTCTCTGGGTTGAGTTGACAGTTAATGAAAAAGTTGTGCAGGTAAATTTTAATTTAAATGGTCGAACATTATTGTTAAATGAAATATTTTATTTCCAGATATGAATCCATATACAACTTTCAATAAATACACACATAGATAACGTAATTACTACTGACTGCCTCATTGGTCTAGTGTTCACAAGTGCTACTGCTGAGCATGAGGACCGGGGTTCGATTCCCAGGCCGGGAAAAGTCCAGTCCCTGCCCTGGAGTTGCATTGGGGAGGCACTTCGGTATCACCGGATGCCGACCTACCCCTGTCGCGTGGTCGAGGCCTATTTGACGGACAGGGCCGTCATCTACCCCAGTCACCAAGGAGAGTGGAACCGGCGAGAGATGTCGTGCGGTGTCCCACAGGGATCGGTCCTGGGGCCGCATCTGTGGGACATCGGGTACGACTGGGTGCTGCGCGCCGACCTCCCTAGTGGCGTCAGCGTAGTCTGCTACGCTGACGACACGCTAGTCCTGGCACAAGGGAGTTCGCATCAGGCGGCGGCCGAACTGGCGGCACGTGGGGTTGCGACAATCGTCGATAGGATCCGGCAATTGGGACTCGAGGTGGCATTGCACAAGTCCGAGGCCATGTGTTTTTTATGGTCCTCGGAACGCGCCACCGTCGGGTTCCTAGATAATGGCGGGAGGGGTTTACATCGGCGTCGAGTCGACGATGAAGTACCTGGGACTCGTCCTCGACAGCCGGTGGAACTTCGTGGAGCATTTTCGACGTTTGGCTCACAGACTGGAGCGGGCCGGGGCTGCTTTGAAGCGGTTCCTGCCCAATCTAGGGGGTCCAAACGCCTCCTGCCGGAGGCTCTACGCGGGGATCGTGCGGTCCATGGCCCTTTACGGGGCACCGGTGTGGGCGCGTTCTCTGAGGCTGCGACCAGCGCAGCGGTTGAACGCGTCCCAAAGGGTCATGGCCATCAGGATGGTACGGGGATACCGCACGGTCTCCCGTGAGGCGGCGAGCGTCCTTGCCGGACTGCCGCCATGGTATCTGGAGGCGAAAGTCCTCGCGCACATTTGGGTGTGGCGCGAAGAGGCGAAACTCCAGGGCATAACTCCGCTGCCGCAAGAAATCGCGGCACAGCGGACGGAGCTCCGGAGGGATGTCATGGCGGCATGGAGAGTGTGATTGTCACATCCCAGCGCTGGGCACGCCACAATTGTGGTGATAAGTCCCCTCTTTGAGGAGTGGCTGGAGAGGCGCCACGGCGTCCTCACCTTCCGCCTGACGCAGGTCCTCACCGGACATGGATGTTTCGGGAGGTTCCTGTTTAGGATTAAGCGGGAGGAAACGTCTGGGTGTCACCACTGTGTGGATCGCCCGGAGGACACGGTGGAGCATACGGTGGAGGTCTGCCCAGCTTGGGCGGAGCATCGCCGTGTCCTCACGGAGGCGATCGGCGGCGGCGATCTCTCGCGTCCGGGCCTGGTTCAGGCCATGGTTCGGAGCGAGAGTGCATGGGAGGCCGTCACCTCCTTCTGCGAAGCAGTTATGCTAGCGAAGGAGGAGGCGGAACGCGTGAGGGTGAGACAAGGTTCGCGCCCTCGCGCCCCTAGTCGCCGCAGGAGACGCCCCGGGCGTCGGGAGTTGCAAGCCGATTTCCGGCCACCGTAGGCGCGGGCCTGCGGACGGTGAGCGATGGGTAGCTCGCCGTCCGATAAGGACCAGGCCCGGGTCGACGGCGCGTTGTGTTCCACGCGCGCCTCAAAGAGATGTCAGCACAAACTGGCGGGGTCCGTTAGGACCAATGCCTGCCAGGGTTGCGAGTTTGTCCGAAAGCGATATCGTGGCCCTGGCACACAGGCAACGGAAGGAACACGGGTGGGTTTTAGTCAGTAAAAGTCTGACACGCGAAAGCGTTATTGGGTTTCTACACCAGGAATTTCTCAGTAGCAGCCCGGAGTCTGGATTTGTGCCCGGTTGATGGCAATAGGCTCGCCCCCTAATACATGGGACTTAAACATAACTGGCGAAACGTGGGTGTACCTACTATAGGTATACCTCTGCCTAACCCTTCAGGGATTACAGGCGTGATGTTATGTTATGTTAACGTAATTAATATAAAATATCATAAATATGCCACATTCACATTTACACACACACACGTCGATTCCCCAATTCCCGGCCTTTGGAGCAATGAATTAGGTAATTGGTGTTTGGTAGGACTGCACCACGCAAGCAGAAAATGGCTTTTAGAGTTGTATGACAGAATAACTCTTCTAGGATTTATAGTCGCCATTAAACTTTTGCATGCTCTAGCATTAAATTAATGAATGTCTCTTATGTGAAAGATAAATGTAGTAACCTTGGCATAATATTTTATTGGGAATAACTTTATCTAATGTATTGTGTGTTGTTTTGTCTTCCTTTCAGTATAGAGAGAAGCTATTTTATTCGTTCATCAAACGTTTAATTTTGAGAACAAGTAAATATTGGTATCTTGTCTACATAATTAGCAAATATAGAAAACAAAACAGAATAGGTACACAGGAAGTTTCAGGAAGACGAACTAACATCAACAGTATTAAATGTAAACGTACCTGAAGCCACTTGATCCTGGTGATATTCTCGTCGGTGACGGTGAGCGCTCTCCTCTCGCCCAACTTGTAAGACTCGTCATAGTACATGTACTCAGTGAACGTCAACCCACTGGAAGTGTACTGCTGAGTAAAGTATATGGATATAGTCCCATTCACTATCTCGTGTTCTATTATCCATTTACACTTTATCGGGACGGGGAAAGGGTTGGGGAAGTTTGGTGTCGTTATCGTGCCCACGGGAGCCTTCAAGTGTCCGCCGCAGGTTTGTGGTCCCTGGTGCTCCTTGTCACGCTGCTGTGCGTGCGCGTGCTTTGCGGCGATGCTGAGGAGAGTGATGCTGAGCAGGCGCTGCATCGCGAGCCTAGAACAAGACAAACAAATTAATATGCTGTTTATGTTTTTGGAATAGGTATATATAATATGTTGGAACTTTAATGAAGTAGCCTGTTGTTTGAATGCAGCTTGATCTATCGTTATTATCTGTATTGCCTGTATTTTAAAAGAACATAAAGCAGGAGTGAGCTCGAAATTTGAAAGGATTTGACTGAGAATAAGACGAACAAGATGAAGTAAGAGCCAAGAAGTGTATTTTTTATGTATAACATGTTTCCTTTCGCTTTCTGTGGGAGTGATTTCGTGAAAAGGGACCGAAGTGTATAACAGGAAGTGACAGCTTGAGCATGGAATAAGTAAGTACTTTTCAATAGGATGGAATTAGTAAGTACTACATAGATTGTAATTAGAGGGGGTCTAATTTCGACCCGTGGGTGACCACTAATATTGAATAAGTATTCGAATAAATATTTCAGTATTTAGCTTATTAAAATTTTGAGGTTCATTTCTGTCACTGCTCAGTTGCTTATTAGCATGGTGAAATGTCAGATGTCACACATCATATGCGACTACTGTTAGGGCTCACTAGTTTTTTTAGGTTATATAGGCTCACTCGTTTTTTATTTATATTTTTATTTAAAACAAGTTAACTGTATTTTCATGTATAATTTCGGTCTTCACCTAATTAATTGATTTCATCCCGCTATACCATCACAGGGGAGCCCAGGGGTGGCCCAGTGATTAACGGCCTCGACTTACGAGTAGTAGGTCGTAGGTTCGAACCCAGACAGGCGCTTTACTTTGTGTAAATTATTTCATCACCACTGCTTTCAAAACGGTGAAGGAAAACATTGTGAGGAAACCGGCATGTCCTAGAACTAAAAATTCGAAGACATGTGACATCCACCAACCCACACTGAGCCCGCCTGGTGGATTACGGCCCACTCCCTCTCACAGAAAGAGGAGGCCTGTGTCCCAGCAGTGAGAACATTATAGGCAGATTATAGCATCACATACATTTCATAAATTATTATTAAAACTTTAGTATAAAATACAAGACATGATGTCATAATGCTAAACGTTACTGACATTTTCGACCACTCATCATTAATCTTCAATAGAAATCTGTTAGAACCGTCTCTTAATCTGTGTGAAATCGCAAGCTACTGAACGTTTTCTATACGACGCAATTATTACTTTCTAGGATAAAAAACGGAGAAAAATGAAAAAAGGACGGAGACTAAAATTCGGTCATTTATTAGATATCTCCTGCGTTACTTTAACTGTCGAACCATACCATAATCAGCCTATAATGTTCCCACTGCTAGGACACAGGCCTCCTCTCTGTGAGAGGGAGGCCTTTAACTGTCCACTTCGTGATAAATGTCCGCCTCATTTGACATTCTATAAGCCGACTTCGAGAACTTATTTCCTCTGCTGTTTTGAACAATTCTTTATATTTCCTAACAAACATACATGCTTCATACAAATATAATGGTAAGGTAGCAAACCAAGACTTTTAAATATAAGTTGACATGATTCATCACATGAAATACCATGGGAGTATATAGGTATATAGCTGGTATCAGCATAATCAAGGATGGGTAGAAGAAGTGATTATGCAAACGCAATCTTGGTAGCAGTCGGTAGCAAGTTACACAATCTCCTTAAAGATGCAGTGGATGTAAATAGCTTGCGGCTAACTTCTTATAATTGGGCAGTCCAAGAGAAGTGTTTATCAATGAATATTCCCAACTTTTTAACTTTCACACTGAAGGGACCAACTGAGTTGTCAGAAATTACGATTAACCGTTAAGATAGCCTCGGACAGATTTCCAAGAGGAGCTCGCGAGTAAATTTGTAAATTATCTGCATAGAGATAGTAGGAAGAAATTAGTTCGTCGGATATTGAGCCATCCTGTAGTAAATCGGTAGAAGTATTCTTCCAGGAAGACCAGCTCTCTCCAACGCAAATACGTTGCCGGTGATTGAACAGGTAACTATAAAAACAGTCAGTTACCGATGGAGATATGATATGTGAGCTCAGAATGCCAAGTAAAACATCAATCAACAGTATTAAAAGCATTCCTGCAATCTAGCAATGCTTTTTTTTTTTTTGTTTTTGGGTGGGAAATTATCAAATAACTTCTCCCGCTCTGGGCGTAGCGGGAGGGCGTGTCAGACTTTTACTGACTAAAACCCACCCGTGTTCCTTCCGTTGGCTGTGTGCGAGGGCCACGATATCCCTTTCGGACAAACTCGCAACCCTGGCAGGCATTGGTCCTAACGGACCCCGTCAGTTGGTGCTGACATCTCTTTGAGGCACGCGTGGAACACAACGCGCCATCGACCCGGGCCTGGTCCTTATCGGACGGCGAGCTACCCATAGCTCAGTGTCCGCAGGCCCGCGCCCGCGGTGGCCGGAAATCACCTTGCGACTCCCGACGCCCGGGGCGTCTCCTGCGGCGACTAAGGGCGCGAACCTTGCCTCACCCTCATGCGTTCCGCCTCCTCTTTCGCTAGCATTACTGCTTCTCAGAAGGAGGTGACGGCCTCCCATGCACTCTCGCTCCAAACCATGGCCTGAACCAGGGCCGGACGCGAGAGATCGCCGCCACCGATCACGTCCGTGAGGACACGGCGGTGCGCCGCCTAAGCTGGGCAGATCTCCACCGTATGCTCCACCGCGTCCTCTGGGCGATCCACACAGTGGTAACACCCGGGCGTTTCCTCCCGCTTCATCCTGAACAGGAACCTCCCGAAACAACCGTGTCCGGTGAGGACCTGCGTCAGGCGGAAGGTGAAGACACCGTGGCGCCTCTCTAGCCACTCCTCACTTATCGCCACAATTGTGGCGTACCCAAAATCTAGCAATGCTAAGACCGTTATATAACCATTTTCCATGGCTGACTTTATATCGTCCTTAACGTTCATAAGCGGTGATATGACCAGAATGGAAGCGAGCCGGAAGGTGTTGAGGAGATTATTTTTAGAGAGGAAAGTTAAGGATAAGAATAGAAGGAGACGAGAGTTAGTTGGTATTAAGACGTGGAAGACGAGAGTTGATTTTTATACGACCGGGGTACGAGTATAAGGACGCTCGAGTTTTAGGCTAGTTATAGTTAAGTGAGGAGACTTGGAGCGACTGGGAGGAGCAAAGCTGTGACGTGGCTGAAGTCGGTTGGGAAAAGGAGCTGCGTTAGAGGCGAGACTGGTACCTAATTCGTGCAGTATTTTGTGAGCTGTAATCTAATTTTCTCTAAGGAATTATTTGGTAAGTGTCAACTTTAATTAACTCTCATTTTTAGTAGTAGTGTGTATCGTAGTTACGGACTTCTATATTATTAATTGTTCTCGCATGTTGATTTGTATTGTGATTTATAAGTAGCAGTAAGGTGATTTTGCCCTCGAACTATTAATGATCATTTATACGAGCATGGCGTAAGTACTCTTATTTATTATCATATTTTATCATTAATGTTATTTTATCTTATATTACTTGCCCATCTCTCAATCCGTACCTTAACAGATATTTGTCATTGGCGTTTGGTTATAGGAAAACGGGGAAGGCCTTCCGCTACACTTGACACTAAGCATTATTGCAGACTTATGACGACTGGTGACCTTTAACTGACGCACTACATTTGAAAGGCAGAACCGTAAATAGTCACAGTTTGTTTAAAGCAAACTAGGCTATACGGCCAATCTGTATTGAATTATAAATCAACCAAACGTTAAGTATGTTGCTGTTCCAAAAAAGCCTCACCACAGAATACTTTTCGTGACGCTTGTTGACGCACATTTCCAGGAGTGGGGGTAGGCTTCACTAAGTACCCCAACTGAATTGGTAGTCGTTCTAAGAACGCTAGGGACCGTGTCTCATTAAAACCACACCCGGCTGTTTGTAGGCCAATACTAAATCGACACTATTTAATGAGACACACTATTTGGACGCAATGGGAAGTTTAACGAAATGTGATGTGACGAGATACCACTTCGGCGCACACCAAGTACGATCGCAATGAATTCTGCTAGAGACTGAGTCTACGGTGCGCTTGTGCAAGTGGTTGTGTAATCTTATTAAAAGGGGCCAGGCCGCCACGTAAGGGTGTTACACATTAGTACGCGTTTAAAACTACGCCATACTTGTCTTCCTCAATAGCAGGTGGACTTCGTAATACTCTGTCATAGGATTGAGTAGGACATTTATTTAGTGCTTAAGAAACGTGTTCTATTAGAATCGTATTAGTGTCCTCATAGGCTCATAGGTTCTAATGCGTTAGGTCTATCAGAGGACGTGAAATCAGAAAAACGTTGTAAAACGGTTCCCGGTCTCCCTGAAATGGGTTCATTGTAAACAGACAAATTAATGTAGCTATAAATAATGCAAGCGCAAGCGTAACAATCCCTTTACTTAAAGTTCTTGTAACTAGACAGCAGAGTCGTGTTGCTGGGGAGTTTATTGCGCCACTTCTTCTCCCCAGCTCAAAAACTAGGAAGCGGTTAAAGGTGGGCGCTTTTGGGGCTGTCTTTAGGCATTTAAGAGAGATTATCCAAAAACTCTATTAAGTAATGACTGACTAAATACCTGTTACGCTAGCGTAAGGGTTATTCACAAGCTTAATTGTAATAATATACTTTGCATCCATCTATTGTTTATTAGCTTTCTAAAACCACATCCAATTTCATAACTATGAATTCCTAAATCTTATTTAACATTTATTTTAACCCTTTCCTTTCTCATTAATAGAGTAATGAGACAAGGCGTTGAACTTCTTCATATATTTGGAATTCACTTAATCTCTGTCGGCGGGAGAGTGTCTAGTCTGGCGACGAGCTCTACGGGGTCGTACGGAGGTGGGGTGCGGCCCTTTCCCCTAATGGGGAAACCAACCTAAACACTAATATTAACAGAATTAGGAAAAGCAAAAATAATATTAGCCTGTGGTCATTTAGGAACAGTCACAATAGGAATGGTAAGATGGATATTAAGACGGTATTCAGAAAAGGATGTGGGATTAGACGTTTTAGGTAAAGGAATTATTTGAGCATCTTTCTTTAAGCATGGATCACCGCTAGATGCAGAAAAATCTAGGATGTGACGAATGATAACATCAGCACTGAGACTAGCATATTACGGCTGATACAGTCACTTCCTACTGCATTGGAAGTAATCGATAGTGTGCTCTTCTTATTGCTTACTAAAGCTATTATAGAATAAACTCTGTTTTGAAAGAAACAATATTTTTATGTAGTTCGGTTGCTATCTTTAGTAACGAATAACAGTTCTTATAGAAACTTTTTTTTTCTCTCAGACTTGAATTGTACCCGAGCTTTGAAGATAAACGTTCACCGCAGAAAGTCGTTGCGGGTCGCAATAAATAAGGTGTCTTCATAAAAGTTGCATGCAAAATGTGTGAAAAAGCTGTAACGGATGTGAGAGAGCAATACTTTAGGAGAATGAATGTTAATGAATAAAGAGCATTCATTCGTGGTCATGAATACTAAAATATAATAATTTGAGGTTTAGGTTAAATATAGAATTTTAAATTTGTATCTGTCATGATAAAAGCAAGCACATATACGACATAAGTACACGAGTTAAGCATTTTATAAAAGCAAGCACATATACGACATAAGTACACGAGTTAAGCATTTTATAAAAGCAAGCACATATACGACATAAGTACACGAGTTAAGCATTTTATAAAAGCAAGCACATATATGACATAAGTACACGAGTTAAGTATTTTATAAAAGCAAGCACATATACGACATAAGTACACGAGTTAAGCATTTTATAAAAGCAAGCACATATACGACATAAGTACACGAGTTAAGTATTTTATAAAAGCAAGCACATATACGACATAAGTACACGAGTTAAGTATTTTATAAAAGCAAGCACATATACGACATAAGTACACGAGTTAAGCATTTTATAAAAGCAAGCACATATACGACATAAGTACACGAGTTAAGCATTTTATAAAAGCAAGCACATATACGACATAAGTACACGAGTTAAGTATTTTATAAAAGCAAGCACATATACGACATAAGTACACGAGTTAAGCATTTTATAAAAGCAAGCACATATACGACATAAGTACACGAGTTAAGTATTTTATAAAAGCAAGCACATATACGACATAAGTACACGAGTTAAGCATTTTATAAAAGCAAGCACATATACGACATAAGTACACGAGTTAAGTATTTTATAAAAGCAAGCACATATACGACATAAGTACACGAGTTAAGCATTTTATAAAAGCAAGCACATATACGACATAAGTACACGAGTTAAGTATTTTATAAAAGCAAGCACATATACGACATAAGTACACGAGTTAAGCATTTTATAAAAGCAAGCACATATACGACATAAGTACACGAGTTAAGCATTTTATAAAAGCAAGCACATATACGACATAAGTACACGAGTTAAGCATTTTATAAAAGCAAGCACATATACGACATAAGTACACGAGTTAAGCATTTTATAAAAGCAAGCACATATACGACATAAGTACACGAGTTAAGCATTTTATAAAAGCAAGCACATATACGACATAAGTACACGAGTTAAGCATTTTATAAAAGCAAGCACATATACGACATAAGTACACGAGTTAAGCATTTTATAAAAGCAAGCACATATACGACATAAGTACACGAGTTAAGCATTTTATAAAAGCAAGCACATATACGACATAAGTACACGAGTTAAGCATTTTATAAAAGCAAGCACATATACGACATAAGTACACGAGTTAAGCATTTTATAAAAGCAAGCACATATACGACATAAGTACACGAGTTAAGCATTTTATAAAAGCAAGCACATATACGACATAAGTACACGAGTTAAGTATTTTATAAAAGCAAGCACATATACGACATAAGTACACGAGTTAAGTATTTTATAAAAGCAAGCACATATACGACATAAGTACACGAGTTAAGCATTTTATAAACTTTACTGGTTCACACTTTCTACTCATGTCAGATGTAAACTATTCCTAAGTTGTCATCCTACTTTGTAACAGACTGTACCTCTTTTTATGAAATAAATAAATATTACTATTACACTACGCGACAAGCACCGCTGTACTTTGTGTCGTCTCCTGTCGTGCATGCCACGAATTTGCGCGTACATAAACAAGATGAGCCGCGGATGTCTGCAGATATACTAATATACAATATTTCCAACAGACTACAGAACACATGACATACATACAACCAACGAGTGAATATAAACTAAGCGATGAACAGAACCACAATCTGTAAGGAAACACTAGGTTCTTGAAATGCCTGCCAGGGTTGCGAGTTTGTCCGAAAGGGATATCGTGGCCCTGGCACACAGGCAACGGAAGGAACACGGGTGGGTTTTAGTCAGTAAAAGTCTGACACGCCCTCCCGCTCCGCCCAGAGTGGGATAAGTTATTTGATAATTTCCCACCCAAAAAAAAAAAAAAAAAAGGTACTTGAAATCGAGTTCGACATGTTGTTTGACGAGATTTGATTTAATATCAATGTAGACTCTTCGTATTTTATTGGATAGTGTGTTGTACAATGTCTATATCTGGATCTAGGCAGATACTTCAACGGTGGGTCGCCACTGCAAAACTGCATAGCCCCATAAGGATATAGCGTGATGATAATCATTTAAAGGTTAATCTGTAACTATCTGCAATGTTCTAACCGTTTCGCTCGTCTATTTGCAATTTGTTGTAAACCATAGAGGAATACAAACATAATGCAATATTACTCATCCCCCATAGTAAATAGTGCGATAGTAAATATAACCTACCAGCTGACCAGAGTTATAGAGAATATATATGCAAAATTAGAACAGACTCTTTTCGGTAGAATTTGCGTGAATTCTGTTTTATGAGGTATTTCTTTCAGACTTGCAAGACAAACATTGCGATAGCTAATAAGCTTGATATACCTAAATATAATTTATAGCCTATTATAGCACTCAGGAATAATGTAGCTTTCTACCAGCGAAAACATTTTTAGAATTGGATCATTAGTTCCGGAGATTACCCTTTACATACAAACAAACAAATTTTACGTCTCTATAATATTAGTATAGATGAATTGGAATAGAGGCAAGCGAAATCAGCCTTATAGGTCTATCAGAGATTCGTAGCAAATGCGAAGATCTCCTCACATTAAACTCTGGTAACTTATTTACTTTAAAGGTCATGATGACTCATAATACGGTGGAGTTGGATTCCTTGTAAATAAGAGAATAGCTTCAGCCAGCTATCCAGCACATAAAGAGTATTTCCACACGCATTTTTTAAACAATAGTAAAGCTTAACAAATGCATTTCACTTAAGCCTATTCAAGTTTATGCCAGTTTTACGAAGATATAAACAAAGCTTTCACATAAAAACCCTATTACTTTACCACTATAATAGAAGGCTTTAACGCTAAGGTAGGCCCACAGTTAGGCAAGGAGGGGTCTGTCCAAAGTGTCGGTCTTGGCACGCGCCATCTCGGTCAGACCCTGGTCGACTTTCTAGAAATGAATATTCTATATGTGATGAATACTCCTATACTAAATGAATCCTTTAAAAACAACCTGTAAGAAAGTGGACACGTTTCAGCCAAGTTATTTACTTGTGTCTTGTCAATAATATAATAGCAGCCGTCGTTTTTGGCGAATATTAATTTGTGATTTTTCTATGTAGTAAGTACGTTGCATAGTGAAGATGCTTTTAAAATTCTAACACTGATCCCAAACACAGCTTCAAGCATTAAAATAAAACGAAACAAACTCATTTATTTAATCAATCCATATTTTATTTTTAGGTGCAATATTTATTCAACGCTCTGTTGTTCATACATTACAGTTAATCCGATCACCCTTTCTCTGTGTTTGCATCCCTTGAGATGTAAAGTCATCCATTCTACTTCCAGCTGATGGCATCTCTAGAGGATTTTGTACGAGATGTTTACACTTCAATACCTTTGCACATAATTATGAAAAAAGAGATTTTACCTTGTAAGCATACATAACATACTTCATTTGGAACAAAGGGTTTTATTTCGATACAGTGTGTACCTATAAGAGACGTCTCTTCCATACTAATAAGCACGGCTTTCATTCATCACAACTTGCTTGAAAACCGGTAGCTTAATTATGTATCTGACGTATAATAATATCATTTAGTGACAATAGTTCACTAACACATTACGTAAACATTCCTAACTGCCTCCAGATCCTCTATTCTCTGAATACGTCTAGGGTTTTAATAAAGCATCGGTCGGACCACGTTCCCTTAATTTAACTCATCCACAATGGTCGCCTTTGTCACCGTACAAAGGAAATGCCCTCAACTTATAGTGCCATAGAATGCCTGCTATTTTCCTGTTCCTGGTGGAAATTTTATGTCCTCTTAATTTTTAAAGATCTACGGGAGAAGAATCCGCATAGTTTACAGTCTTGCGTTGCGTTACCCACATGAACAAAATATAGCTAGAGTAAGCCTACGTTCGCACGCGACGGTTTTTACCGGGCACTGGATTCTGAACGCTCGGCTTGGCTCTGAGAGTTGAAAGTCCAATGGTGCACTTTTTTATGGCGCTAGGGATGTGCTCTGTTGGATTCTCAACGCTCGGCTTAGCGCTGAGAATTAAAAATACAGTGCGCCTTTTAATACCGCCGCTTTGAAAAAAGCGCCCGTGCACACGGAGGCTTAGTGAGTGTGGCGGATGTTGTCACTCTATGGGACGTTCCACAATGAGCATCCGTCTGTAGGGTTACTGCGTTCGGTTTTTTATACGTCAAACAAAAGGAAAAAAACTGCCTTGTGTGGAGAAAGTAGGTATAGAGCCTGCTTTTAAAACGGATATTTTATGGCATTTTATATGGCTATGGTTGAAAGCATTCACCCAGAACATAATTTTAGTAGCGTGATGTGAGGGTAAAACCCAAACTCAAGAGCACGTAAGCCGTTTATAAAACTTTATATTAAGTTCCGAATCAAAGAACCGACCAAGTGCGTGTCGGACCACGCACAATGAAGGGCTCCGTAGTTGGGATGAATTTACATTACAAGAACAAACTTAACATTGTAGTTGGAAAACATGTTCCCCACAAGTTGATTCCAACTGCAAATGTAAGTTTGTACGTACAATAGGCAGTCTTACAATAAACTTACAAAATTACCAAATGGTTACTAAATCGAAGTTACGAAACGGAAAAAGTCCTTAAGATAGTAAACTAACAAGGTATATTTATTGTAATTTTATTTTTATTATTTTTATTTATCTAATTTATTGTACTTATTTTGCAGTGTCTAAGGGGCTTCTACCAACGGGAAGCTACTCGGAGATGGTGATAGATACAAGTGCTTGGCAGTTTTCTACGTATAATATTTTTATATAAAATTTTCTATGCACATCTACATAATTTTACTATATATTTATGAAATATTGTATGTACAATAAATATACGCATACAACACACATACACACACCCTCACACATACACACACACACACACCCAAATACTCACACACACAACACTTATACATACACACACCATCAATCACTCGCAATTGTAGCACGTTGACAACCTTTACTATGTGATATAATGGCGGGCCTTAGTTCTAAAATACAGTCCTAGGCTTAGTTTAGACTCCAGATCTCCCACAGATCACAAAATATTCTCAAAATACCTGTCAACTTAATATGTATTATCTAGTATAAGATGTAATTTGTGGAGATAAATAAACATAATTTTATTATTATTAAAAAAATGTATGTATTATAGCGCGACCCCTTTTAAAATCGACTCCCCGTGCTTCTAGAGTTCGTCGCGTACCGGCCAGGTTACGCGACTAGTTACGGTTCGGCGCAAGGCGCAACACTATTTCTGTCGCCGCACGCCGCGCGCCGCCTTCCGCCTAGCCAGTGACCCACCAACAAGCATAAATCGCGCACGCGCTCGGCGACCGTACCTTACCGCCTCGCGAGCCGTCCATTTTGTACTACTAAAAGTTCTGGTAATAAAGAGTTTACACGCACAATAGTTGGAGTTTCTTTGTTTTGAGTACCCCGACTATAATATATTATATTCTTACCACACCCCACCCACATTACCTAAAACATTACAGGATTATTTTACCAAAAAATTTGAAAATACAATCAATTGTTCTCAATTCGCTGTATTTTTTTCAAAATTTTAGACCATTCCTCCTTATTTCCGGTCAAGTCATCTATTTTCTTGAATAACTTTGGAACTAATTATTTTGAAATAATAAAAAAAAATATTTGATTTATCCTCCAAGTGCTTTCATTTGATAAGTCACACGTTACAGTTTGAAAAACAGTTTGGGTTTCTTCCCCCAACCGATATTCAAAATTCATTTATTACGTTACACGTTCGTATTTGGGTCACAAAAACTCATAAGTGTACCAAAAAAAAAAATCATAATATATGCATACCAAATTTCAACGTAACCGATCCAGTATGTTCGGAGCAAATCAGCTGTGACAGACGGACAGACAGAGAGACACACGAGTGATCCTAAAGGTTTCGTTTTTCCTTCTGAGACGAAACCCTAAAATGGTTGGGAACTTGCTAAATATTCATTTTGTATCAAAAAACCTCGTAAATCTTTTACTGGCAGTACGGCTCACAAATCGTCAAGCTTCAGTTCGCTCATCAATACGAAACTCAATACATATCGAATTATTCGTACAGTATTAAGTACCCAATTAATACTTTTTTTACCCGACTTCCAAAACGGAGGTATGTTCTCAGATTACTCCGTCAATTGTGGACGGATTTTGAAAATTCTTTTTTTGTATGGAAGGTTATGCTCTCGAGGTGGTCCCATTGCCACCAAATCAGAATCCCATGGAAATCGAGGGAAATCCTCAAATTTTATAGGCATACCTATAGCGATTTGAGTATTTTTATAGAAACTCGTGCATTTGCACTCGAAAACCACCATTTGGTGAAGTGGAACTGATGATGAAGACCACAGATGGCCACCGGAACTACTTAATAATAAGTATTTCACCGTTGCGATTCGATTAGGCACATTAATATGGTTGCTAAGCAATTTATGCTCGTCAAAATGCATATGGTGAAGTCACCATCTTAGACATTAGGCTATTGTAAATTAGATAAATTACAAAGTGGCCCAATAAAAAAAGAAAAATAAAAAACTTTTTACAAAAAAAAAAAAAAACGACTTCCAAAAAAAACGCTACAAAGTGAAAAACAACTTTAATTTCGGAAGTCGGTGGCAAAACACTAAAATACAGATTCAAAAACACCGACTTCCGAAATTAAAGTTATTTTTCACTTTGTAGTATTTTTTTTGGAAGTCGGTTGTTTTTTTTTTCTTAAATGTAAAGTTCGTTTATTCTATGTGCGGACTAGCTAGCTAGTGGTTATGGCGTGGAATGATTTACGTGAGGTTAATGATGGAATGCCTCCCAGTAAATGTTTTGTATAAGACTAAATCTGGTGAAAGAGTGTATAATGATAAATAAGGGCTGCTCTACTTGTTATGTTCTTAATTTAGTCTGAGTGTCCCTTGGTCATAATTAATAAAAACTTCAACATAATAAAATAATTTACGAACATACAAATATGTACGTAATTATTATACCATAAATCACATGACGATTAAACAACTTGGTTGTGACATATGTGTCACATAGCTACCGTGACTCGTGCGCGAGAAACTTAACTAATAATTATCAGGCATATTGGATGATATTGTATGGTAATTTTGTTGTTCAGACCTCAACAAGAGCTGAGTTTTGAGGCCCAAGCAAGTATAGAACAGTACTTATTTCTTAAATTTTCGGGTCTGTTGAACGATATTGAAGATTTTCCGGAAAGTACTTTTATTTTATTTTTATCGGATTAGCGAATACCGATCTTTTACAACAGCAACAACAGCTTCAAAAAATATTCGATTTTTGTTTTATTATTTATACTAAAACCGAATATTTTTTGAAGCAAAAGTCAAAGCAAAACGTTCTATCTCTAAGCATTTACTTATTTTCCGGCAATTTATCTTTTCGTTTATTTTGTTCGATTGAATTTTTCACAACCGGTCGCCATCCAACTTAAGCGTTTTCCGATGAAACCAGCAAGTAATGCTTCTCTCTTTAAACCTATATACTAAACTGCTATATATATTAGAATACTTTGCAGGTTGCACCCGACGTGTTAGTTTATACGGTCATAAAATTTCGTTTATATATCAGGGAAATTCAGCAATGAAATCAACAAATACTGCCTACCGCAATGGGAAGAAAGCGTGTGTCTATATATAATATATTATGAATATGTATGTAAGTATATGTATATATATATGTCTATGTAAATCAAAAAAATTATAATATTCGTATTGAACAAAATTTCAGTGTAAGTACTTTCTCCCTGAGAGCAATGTTAGTGAATTATGTTCATGTTACGAGCCGCTTTTAGTGTCAGATCTAAAGGCGAGGCGTGTAGGAAGTAATTTGAAAGTTCCACCAGTCTTCTTCAAAATGAGAAGACTATAGTTTGAAGCAATTTCACATGATCACGTGTATCTGGGAACAAGATTGATACTGCAATTAATGTTTTCAAGGCAAATTATATTTTGTGAAACTTTGGAACGATAACAGCAAAAGGTGAACTACTAACGAACTACATAGATATGTATTACCAGTGTTTCATAATATCGAAGCACCATTTTCCAACCAATTTGAAATTCACCGAATCTTTTCATATTTAATTTGGATTCCTCTGAACACTATAAAATGCTGTAAAATCGGGAACATAGCTGAATTATGTGGCAATGTGTTCACGAGCTTCTCTACGTGACCACGTGACCTGCACACTTGCATTACGCGATACTGAGGTGAGCATGAGGAATCTGTTACTTGGGACGTTTATACATAACTAGTTTTTGCCCGAGGCTTCGCCCGCTTGGAGATCAGAAATTACCCCACAGGAACGTACTACTGGGATATAATGATTACTATGTCTTAACCCAAGACATTGTTTACCTGTGTAAAATTTCATCAAAGTCCGTTAAGCCTGTGGCGGCATTTACATCGCTACATGCGAACTACGCATCACAATGACGTCGCGCAAAATCCTGCATCGCGCAAGCAGAGTTTACCGCGCAACTAGTATATGTACCGTGGGGCAGTTGCCCGCTAGACACAACACCCGTCCTCGAGGATACTCTTTTTTCTATGGAGGATGAGTGAACTTTAAAACCTGTACCTCACACCTCTATAAGCCGTTAAGGTGTGAAAAGGTAACAGACAGACAGAGTTACTTTCGCATTTGTAATATTAGTAAATTAATTAAAAAAAAATATATTGCTTTTAGTAGAACTCACAGGTATTTGTAGAGGCCGAAATAGGACTGGGGGATAGATATTTCTATAGAGATAGATCAAGCTAGTCTATGATTCCAAATGCATATTTCAATAATAATGCCCATCGCAGTTGGCCTCTGTACGTACGATCACACGGTAAATAAAGCTTTATTACCAAAGCACAAACACAAAGATAACAGAAGCACAAAGCCTGCGCCTCGTGATAACTCGAGAATCGGTTTTCCTGTATCAAATGGTCACACACGGACACACGGATACGATGTGATAATTACATTGTGAACACATTAGTATCGAATGCTAGGTGAAACGCCGACCTAGCAGCTCGTTATTTTGAAGCTTGCAGATAACACAATCGATAACATAGGATAATGAGAACGCACGATACAGAAATATCAAAGCGTATTTCCGTATCGTGTTTCGATACACACTACATACGCCTAATTACGAGCACTCTTCAAAAATAGTTGGTATACCTCTTCAGATCAAATGATGAATTCATTTACCATCCACGGTTCATGGAAATGATGTTTGATAGCATATTCTAGTACTTAATGGAACTGAGGGGTTTCTAACATCGTTGCCATAAAGAAAAATACAAGAATCTCGACACATGCGACTACATGTCACTACAATAATTTGGCTCTTTCTCTGTATTTATCTATGCCCTGTTCGCTATATCCAAATCGTACCGTTCTGTTTGGCATGTCGACTGTACATTCGCGGGCAGTAATGTATCCGACGAATGGCGATCTATCACGTGGCAGTGAACCGAAGCCAATGGGAAGACGAATGCTCCCGTACAGTCGTTAGTAGTGACCTCACTGTTCTGAGCAAGAATAAAGACATGTTACTGAACAGATGATGGTCGGAGTTACCGACATAGCTTGCAGAGTAAGCAAACTGAAGTGGAGCAGACGAGTCCTGGAGTAGAGACCGCGTATCGACAAGCGTAGTGTGGGACGCCCCCCAGCTAGATGGACCGACGATCTTAAGAAGGTGGCTGGGTCAGACTGGATGCGGAAGGCGGAGGACAGGGTGTTGTGGCGCAGCCTGGGAGAGGCCTATGTCCAGCAGTGGACTGCGATAGGCTGAGTTGATTGACTGAACAGATGGCTACTGGCTCTATTACGACTATTTGTGTAAAAAAAATACATTTATTTTCCCTGACGTGTATAATATAGTTTGTAATAGTACTGACAGTTTCACACTTATCGATTATGTACTGCTTACCTAAAATGCATTCTTAATAAAAAATAAGGATAATTAGTCATAAAATAAATATAGTCTAAATAAGGATTGAAGGTTTATTTACTGCTTAGATTCCTACTGATACCCTGATTTTCTATAGGTATATCTCTGCCTAACCCCTAGGGGAATACAGGCGTGATATTATGTTATGTTATTCCTTATATATTCCAAGGAAAAATTTGCAGTAGCTCGTCTGATCTTATAATAAATATATATTCCAGACTATTGATCGCTGCTGACCTTATAAACCGGAGTAGACGATGAATAACGAATGAATTACTATAATATGTATTTGATGTCGCAAATACAACAAGCTTTTTAAGTCAGTTTCTTATTTCAACAATGCTCCTAGATTAAATGTTATTTTAGAACGAAAGAAACACACACATTCGTCTAGACAATTCAAACAGCCAACTTAAATATTATTCCCGAAGTTAATAGTATTTTTATATACTACAACTGTTTCTTTGAAACAATTTACACAACCGTTAATTTTTCTTATGTGTTTGATCTTTAGATAAACTTCAAATGTTATATCCATCCATTCGTTTTGTTACTAAAACTGAGTAATTTATATTTATTCGTGATAAATCGAAGTCCATCGTTCGGACAGTGAATTGACAGATCAATTTCGATCAATGTCTGACCGAAGAAAAGGTTGTAAGACGCATACAATTTCGGACACTATACGTTATGTAGATTCCGAAGTGTTCAAAGGATTCATGAATCTTTGACAGCTACTTGCCCTTATCGTTGACTTTTATATTCCGAATCTTTCGCCGACCTCATCTAGTTTTAAAAATATGACTGACGTGTAAAAGTGTTTATACAAACCTTCTTACAGAAATAAAAATCATTTATCATTTTCAGCTAAGTTTTTCAGTAGTTTTGATAAGTTTGAAAAACGTATCATCAAAATCAAATTATTACAATTTTACAGATTTTTTATCAAAATTAAAATAGTTCTTACGTTATAATAGTTTTATTATGGTCGTGCTATGCACAAAAAAAATAAAAAAAAAACAACTTTAAAAAAATACACTACAAAGTGAAAAGTAATTTTAATTTCGGAAGTCGATGTCTTTTGTTTTGTATTTTCGTTTTGCCACCAACGTATGAACTTAAAATAATATGTACATAAATAACAACTACGTATGAACTATATTAATTTCATAAAAAAAATTGTAAAATTGTACTAATTTAAATTTGAAGGCACGTTTTTAATTTCCTCATTTTAGTTGTGGTACCTAGGAAGTTATTATAACATGATCTACATAGACTAAGTGTACAAAATAATATGTATTATTAAAGCTAACTCAAAAACTACCCAAGCAAAGTTAATAAAATCAAATGAAAAAAAGATTTTCCGAAATCGGTCCTCAATTGACGAAAATATCGATGAACATACATAGAAATAAAAATAATTACATACAGACAAACATAGAACTTCCTCCTTTTTTGAAGTCGGTTAAAAACTAATACGCCAAGTGATAGCAACATTTTACGTAACGAGCACTCGCGTCGTGGAGCGAATAATTATATCGATGTCGAGACGATAAATTTTGTTTGCGAAGCAACATGCGGCGGCTGCCAGTCATACTGTTAGGAAAATTATAATAAATCTACAAATCATGTGGAATTATTTAACTTATGTGACACGAAACATGAAGTCTTTGAATAGGGAAAAGCAACAAGATGGGGATAAGTTTCGTAAGAGGTATATAACTTGTGTCAGGGCCTTGACCGGCTCAATCAAAAAGCTTTTATAGGTTTATTTGTATTGTATTTATATTGTTGCCTGTTTGTTTATGTAAATATTATTTAAGACCACGAAAATAAAAAATTAATTCCATTTTTTTTATGAAGAAAGATTTATTAAAAGCTTTTTAGATTACATTAGTTTGTTAACTACGAAATGGAGCAATTTTGTTCATAAATTAAATTAAGATTCTTAATTCACGAAGTAAGACTCTATTTTAAGATATTTATTTTATCCTGCAATTAAAGAACACGTTAATGAATTTATAAATTGACTTTGTTAATGTTTTTAGATTGAATACAGAGCAGAATATTCATGGTTAATCACTAAGTACCTTTCTTAATAAAAGCTCTTATTACCAAAGAGCTGCATTTTAATTTATTTACATTGTCATCTTGTGTAATTGCTCACATAGTGTCGGGGAGTGCGTCTTTTGTGAGAGGGAGTCGTTTTTAACCGACTTCCATAAAGGAGGAGGTTTTAATGTTCGTCTGTACCTATGTATGTCTTTTAAAACTGCTTTTCCACTAATTTTTCCGTCAATTGTAGACCTATTTTGAATTTGTTTGAAAGGGTATGATTTAGAGGTGGTCCCATTGTCACCAAGTCAGAATCTGATGAGGGTATCCCATGGAAATCGAGGGAATCCTTAAATTTTATAGGCACACCTAAAGCGATTAGGTTATTTTTTATAGTAACTCATGCATTTGCTCTCGGAAAGCACCATTTGGTGAAGTGGAACTAATGATGAAGACTATTATGATGATGAGGTACTTTAATATGGTTGCAAAGCAATTTATGTTCATCACAATGCATGTGGTGAACTGAAGCTGCAGCTCCAGTTCTGCAGGTTCTTACCAGGAGAACTCCTCAACAATTAACGTCCCTGCATCGGGAAAAGCAATATTTTGTAAATGGTGATGAGCATTTGATATTAGGGTATTGTAACTTAGATAAAATTACAAACTGACCCACTAAAAAGGGAAAAATATAAAACTTTTTACAAAAAAAAAAAAAACAATTAACTTCCAAAAAAAAGCTCCACAAAGTGAAAAATAACTTTACAAATCCAAAGACAGCAAATTCCGAAATAAAAATTATTTTTCACTTTTGTTCAGTGAAAAGAGCCATTTTGTAAGGACTATGTCTGCTATGGTGTCGGAAACTATTACTTGCTTAGATGTGCTGAGTTTTTCAACAGCTGTGTTTAATTAGCAGACGTCAACAAAATGCCTTACATCGTTTATAGTTTCTTATTTCTGGGAAAAACATGTTTACTGTATTAACAACGACCAGGGTTCGGTTCGATTCAAACAAATGTTACGCTTCATTTAGTTTCCTCATAAGAATTTAGCGTCAATAGTTTCAACATACTTCTGTGAACACTGTTATTTACTAATCAAATGGGCTTAGAATTGATTATACCATAAATGTGTGCACGCGGTGCGGTTGTGGAGTTCACTGCCACCTGATATAAGGGACTGCCATACTGTTTCAGTATTTAAAAGAAGAGTGAAAGAACACTATCTTTCCACTTCGTCATACGAGTAGTTGCGTATGTTTTTATTATTTAAATAGAATTATAATTAATATTCTAGTGATATTTATTTTAGAAGTATGTATGTTTGTGTGTATGTATATTAGTATATTATTTGTTTAGTTTTATTAAGTAAATTGTTTTTGATTATATGTATTCTATTTTCTCTTCTACTCTTACACACGGTGTCTACATCTCTTTATCGACTTTCCTATCGCAGGTATGCTGGAAGAGATTTCTTTAGAAATAAGCATCACCTTTGTACGTATTTTTCAGTTCCTTTCTTCTTGTATGTTTATATATGTGTGTAGGTACATAAATGGTTAAATAAAATAAATAAATATATTTCGTGGAACAGCACGTGGTAAAACTGCCGTCTCCAAAAAGCCAGGGAGCCATTTATAGAACTCCAATTAATTACCGCTATCTACCTAAATACACGGCAAAGTACTATATTATTAGGTTAGGCATCCACTGCGCCTCTCCCTCACGTTAATATAATGAACGTCCTGAATACCGCGTAATGGTGCGTCACACTCTGAGTTATCTTTATAGCCTCTCTGATTACGCGCTCCGGCTCTGACAATTTGATTAGCTCAGTTACGTCACTGAGACACGGACGTGCAGTTCGGTCAGCAGAGTTCCGGATAATTGAGGAAAATGAATGAACGACGAGGGAACAAGATACAACTAATTAGGAAGACTCGGAGTGTTGAGCATCAGCGTAATATTTATTATATTTAGTAGATTTAAAGGACTCAGACTTTGTGCAGATCAGAAAAAAGTTCATTACGCCGCGGAAAACGCCGAACGTTCCATATACCAAAGAATCTAGTAGGAGTATGTACATAATAATACCAAAAAAGTATTCACAATAATCTGAACGTAGCATTCTGCGCCACAACTGTTAATTTTTAAAGTATTTTCCATTTGTTCTCTAACGGTTTTCACTTTTCGCAGAACACCACATCCTCTTGAAAAATAGCTACAAAATTTAATGTAGACGTTATAATAAAACGGGTTGCACTTATCATAAAATATGGCCTGGATAAATAGAGAGAAATGGAAGGAAAGTAGGAATGCCTTTGCCGAGCATTGGGATAATTTAGGCTAATAATAAAAAAATAGATGTTTTAATACTAGCAGGTCCTGATGAAGATATTACGGCGACTTACGAGTTGTAAGTCGGTGGTTGGAACCCCGACAGTCATTTTACATTGTGTAATTTATATCATCACCATTGCTCTCAAAACGGTGAAGGAGCACATCGTGAGGAACCAGCACCAAAAATTCAGACATGTGACATCCACTAACCCGCATTGGGCCCGCCTGATGGATCATGGCCCACTCCCTCTTACGGAGAGGAGGCTTGTGTCCCAGCAGTGGGAACGTTATAGGTTGATTATTCTATATTACTTACATGTTAGAAAGAAAATAATTTTCACATGCAATGTGATATCAAACATCAGTATGTCACTAAAGATGAAATTAGCAGGAAACCTTGCAGCGTCTTATGTAAACGGCATTAACAATAACTAAAATCATTATTTCGATTACGGGTTGAAGCCAGACTAGTGCTTGGCTGTCGCTGCCAGCTTATTTAATTAGTATGAGGATGTATCCAATCAGAAACAAATCACATTCAATTCTGCCTGTAGTAACTTCAATGTGAAGATATTTCGTAAGAAATTTTACCGTTAACAACGATGCTGCATTTAATTACCGTAACGGAACTACTTTAGTTCGCGTATAAATAAAACTGAAATACCTTCTGACTAATAAATATTCAAGGAGTCAATCAAACGGAAGCTTTCAACTATTTTACTGTGCATAAAGCTACGCATGCGCCAGCCTGGGTAAAACTATTTGTACCCCTAGAGCTTAGATTTTTGAGATTCTAGTTTTGTTCAAGGATTTTGTTAAAGTGCAGTTTTATAACCTTTTTAAATCTATATTTTCGAAAGATAAATTGCTTGCTTTGTGAATATGAACAAGTTATAGAAAATTTTCCATGTGAAACGAAAAAAAAAAATATAACGACAGAGCCTCGGCCTGAGCTCGTGCATAACTTGTGGTATGCAGATATCATGATGTTGGATCTACGGAGACTTTTCTTATTTGCACACGAACAGCGACATTTAACCCATTTCCAATCCGACCCACCACACCAAAGTTGGGCTATAAAAATATACATAATTAAAATATTTTTTGGCTCACAATTTATTGATCTATGTGACAATTTCCTCAAACTATGAGCACTAAATCCAAGGTTTACCAACTTGCCCGTGGTGTTTTAGTTCTCCTGCAGTTATTAATTTACGCATGTATGAAATCTTTTTTAAATGTGCCTATTATTATCCTAGAATTATCAAAGGCAAGTAGTTACTAGTTGTTCATCGTGAAATTCTTTCAGCGAGTTTTTCTCGACTTGTCAGCTTGATCTATAGTTGAGTTCTGGCGAAAAATATGAAGTCGAGTACTTATGCATCGCTCTTTACCGTAAAAGTAAGTGGCCTTACTAGATTTAAATGTCTAATTTAAAAAAAGAACTAGTAATATTTTTATGCTGCGCTGAAGTGAAGAAAATCGCTGTAACAATACGTTGCAATATATCTTTTGTTTTACAAAGAACAATTTCAGAAATGATGACTAACAAGAAACTCCATGAATGTGAAACAGTTTTTGCTGCACGTTTGGGAAAACTTCGTTCTCTTGTTTCTAATATAAAAGCGGAAGGAAAATAAACCCAATCGTGTTGACAATTTGCAAATACAGTTCTAAAAGAACAAGTATCTGATGTAAAGTGGGGCGCGCAGGATTATCTTTTTATGTTTTGAGCCAGACACGTTTTGTAAGTAGTTTTTCCTTTTAGTTTTAGTTACAGTAAATATTTTTTTTTTCCAGAGAGAGGGACCAAGACATAACATAATTATTTTTGATTTTTTTACAGAATCTCATTAATCAATGAGAAGGCTGCGATGGATGATTTAATTGCAATGAAATTTTAATTAACACTGGCTGAAAAACCCTTTTATATTTTGTTTTTGATAGTGGCTAGGGAAGTACGAGTATCTAGGAGATGATTTTATAAGTGTAAACTGAGAACCCTATTGAGCTTAGTACCTAATGGTGTTCGCCAAAAATAACAATGTTAGTTCTACAACAAAGGAAACAAAAGTTCTCATGTTTCCAGTAAAACAGTTGCCTATAACTTCTTATCAAAACTAATTTCAGAATGATTAACTATCTAAGCCAGTGGTTCTCAAATTTTTTGGAGACGGAACCCTTTTCGAAAACGAAATATTTGACGGAGCCCTAAAGTAATCAAAAATGGTTTTATGTGTATTCTTCAATAATAATCATATTACTTGACATTAAAATTTACATATTTTTTTACTTTTGTTGAAATATTTAGATTGATATTATGTTACTCAGGTACCAGAGTAAAATAAAATATAGTAGGTAGACACTCCTTTAGTATTATTTTTTTATTCTGACCAGTATTTTTGCGGAACCCCCACAGAGGCTTTGCAGAACCCTAGGGTTCCGCGGAACACACTTTGAGTATGGCTGATCTAAGCTATATGATTTTTATGTTGTTTTGCTCCGTGATTAATTAGGTACCTCTCAGTAGAAACTTAAACACAAAGTCAATGTAACAGAAGCGGCTCCGGGTCGCAGTTGATAAAGTTCTCGTTACTAAACTTTCAAAGAAACAGTACTTACCACTGCCATTTAATTGTTTCTTAAATAACATAATTAGTTCGGGAATAATAATGTGTGTTGGAGAATTATATCTTAATTACCCTTGATATTCTATTATTAAAACCCGATTTGAATACGTACCTGAAACAAAAACGAATATAAAGTATTATTTTTTGTGAAAATAAGCGGTTTATCATAATAATATTCAAATAAAACCTAAAGATGTTTTTTTCGGGACCGCAGAAAAAAAAGTACGGTTTTTCATACACAAATATTCAAAATACTCGTACATTGTTCGAAAACCTATTCAATTTCGATATCCATTACAAAAATGCACCAAAAACATAAAACATTGGAATTCACAAAACAAACAAAAAATACAATTTTATTTATTTTGTGAAATACTGTGATTTACAAAAACTAACAACATGGCGGCATTATGTTTATTTCGGATTTAATTAAAACAACAGCAGACGAATAAAAAGTATAAAGTTACGTAGATATTAGAGAGTCAAGGGTTCTTGCAGTTTTATCTTAATTATAATAATGAGAGCACTTTAGTCGACTAGTTAGAAAGTTTTATAAACAGGTATCTAGTGACAAACAACATGCATAGCGTATGTTTAAGCAAACGTGTGAATGTGGACTCATTTAGTTTCGTAAATAAATACAGCATTATGTTAGCAGCCTACTGGGATTTAGTTGCAGATTAGGACTACGTTTTTAATTATTATTTGGGCTTAACTAAATAAAAATTAATTGATTTAACGTGCAAATAAACGGAGTGGGTATAATGTTAAATTAAACGATGTTTATGATAAAATAACACTTTTATATATTGATTAAAAGTAAAAATACAAGTGTGACACACGCGAACTATGCAATGGCGGAAAAAAGGAAAGAGCGAGATAGCACATTAAATAAAAGTTGGCTATATGACAGTGACCACAGATTAGAAAAGAGTATTCTAATGTCATGTAAACAAGGCTACCGATTTACAAGTATATATCTAACAGTATACTTCGCAAACCATACATTACAAAAGTTACCTATTTCATATATTTTTGCTCCAAACGAAACTTCCGGAGTTACCGACATAGCCTGCAGAGTAAGCAAGCTGAAGTGGCAGTGGGCTGGCCATGTTTTTCGAAGGACCGATGGCCGGCAGAGTAGATGAGTCCTGGAGTGGAGACCGCGTATCGGCAAGCGTAGTGTGGGGCGCCCCCCAGCTAGATGGACCGATGACCTTAAAAAGGTGGCTGGGACTGACTGGATGCGGAAAGCGGAGGACAGGGTGTTGTGGTGCAGCCTGGGGGAAGCTTATGTCCAGCAGTGGACTGCTATAGGCTGAGTTGATTGAACGAAACTTGCAAAATAAAATGAAATTCTCTCCGTGAAAATCTCGAGCTAACAAAGTCAACAAACACCACACAACCTCACAAAGGTATAAACCAAGACAATGGAAAACAGTAAAACGAAAAATCGCTTGAATCTAATTGTGTTAAGAGATTTAAATGTCGTCGCGTTGTGTCCGCAGTCGCAGTAAACGACTTCTCTTCCCGCCTTCAAAGGAGTACTTGAGCCACAGTCTATGACGTCACAGTTTTGCGTCACCGTTTTTCCCGCACTCTTTCGCTTTGTCCCGAGACCGGGCAATGCGGCTTTTGATATGCTAATCTTGCTCGGCGGTGATATCCCTTTATTAATGCTTAGTTTCAGCGTAATCGTGGATTTACTTTAATAAACTGTTGACCTCATTTTCTAGTATTATGTAATACCAATAAGTACGTATGAAAAACTAAAACTAATACGTTAATTATCATTTAGTGCGCACTCTGATCGTATTTAATATTCAATATTGTAATAGAGGCATACAATATTGTTTCGGTGTGTGTAACAAATAGCCAGGGCTGGCAGCTTAAAAAACTAGTCGTAAAATATTATTATTATTGTTGTTTGTTGTTTAAAAAACACGTGGTTGTAACTTTCCACGAAAAATCTTAAACCTGCGACAAAATATCAATCCTTACCATCCCTAAATATAGTCCTTAAAACTTCAGTCCTTACCAACTGAAATATTTAAAAGCATAATTATTTTAGATCTCATGAACCCGGTTTAAGATTCAGATATTTATTACAATTTAATCATTTAAGGCCATTAAAATCTCTCTTTTTTTTTTTTTATTAAGCTGATTATTAACAGACAAGCTTAATCCTACCGTCCTAAGTAATATTATAAATGTAAAATTCAGTTTGTTTGTTTGTTCGTTACACTTTCACGCCATGGACCTATAAAAAACTCGGACGGAACTCCCGCTAAGACAAAACTGTGTCCCGTAATGGCGGCGACAGTCTTAAGTGTGAGTGAATTTAGGGTTGCCATGTTAACAAAATTTACCCATATATTATTGTTTTATTTTAAGACAAATACAGGTCGAGAGACAAGTTTCTTGGAAATGTCGGTAGAATTATACCGTGCTATTTTATTTAACAAGTTAATGGTAAGAACCAAATCTCAATGAAAATATGTGCAATTAACAACATAGTTAATAATTGAAAATATTTTAATTGTAAAAAATATTAACTGTATCACTTGTATTATATAACATCCCAAATGCTGAGTATGTTTTTTTTTTAATTCAGTCATTCTGACAGTTACAATTTAGATTTTTTTTAAATCCAATAATTTCTCCATACTTTAGAAATTCTAATAAGAAGAATATAAAATAACTAGTAATAAATAACCTAAAGAAGTTGAATTGATTAAATGAAATATAAATTTCCCATATATTTAGGGTAATTTGCACACGTGAATATTGACAACACTGGCCTTGTGATGATTTTTTTTTGTTCTAGTGAATGAAGATTGATTGTAATCTATAAAATTGGGAACTAAGTTGTTGAATTATTCATTTACCTATAAAACGTGATTCCTGGATTTTTTTTCTTTCGATCGCTACGGTTTTTACAACATTCACCACACAAGACATGCTGTATTTCAATACTTTTTTGCCACGTAGGACGTGTCGACTGTGTTGACGTTTGCACGCGTAATGGGTGAGTATGCTGTGAATGTGTGCGTACAGCGAGCTGACTGACTTTGAGTGACACAGTTTTCTGTTAACGAGAATCCGTCCGAGTTTTTTTATAGGTCCATGTTTCACGCTAAAACGGCAAAACGGATATGGATGAAATTTCGCAGATGAAGTAGACCATGACCTAGGTTAGGACATAGCATGCTTATAATCTTGGTAGGACTATCCCGTGGGATTATTTCCGACATTCACGCAAGTGAAAACGCGAGCAAAATCTAGTAAAAATGAGGTTTTCACTTAATTATGGTCATAAATGATAATTTATATGGAAGAGAAGAAGAACATCTTTGATATCTTTTTTTTAAATCTTTATTTATTAATGAAGGTTTGTTCATATTTGAACATGACACCCCCGTAAGAATAAACATGAAAATATACACATCACAATACTAAAATTAACGACTTATACAAATCATGCAGTTAACTTAAGGTGATCTATTTTTAATACCTATATGTGTAAGCCTATATAGCAACTTGGCCTCCTGAAATAACGAGATAATGTTTTTATGAGATGCTTTCCATTATTGAGTAAAATTCATGCACTCGTTGAATTTTCACTGGAAAATGCATTTAATACGATTCTCGTAATGTTTCTGTTAGAAAACCAATCAGATCATGTGTATGTATATCACCCGACCTCATTGTGACAGCCCTACGAACATGTTTATTACCAGCTTAATTTATTCGCCTTTCAGCTGTCATTCCAACAATATACGATTTAACAGAGAAATCATTGTATAAACGTTGTTATTACAGTTACATTGAAACGGCTCATTATACTTGTACCTTCGGGACAAAGTTTTTGCGGTACAACCGCAAAAACTTTTGAGTTGCAGTATAAAGCAAAGGAATATTCGTATTGTATTCTGCTTTTTATGATTCGTTGCACTGAACGTTTTGCGCGAGTTTGAGCAAGAATTATCATACCGTTTAAAGCGTTATTATATTAACAGTAAGTACCCCGAAATACTTTATGGCTTTTTGTATCGCATAATAAATTCTTCGCTTACTTACATGATTACCAAATCAACAAAAAAAATGTTGCTGAAATATTTTCGCCAGGTTAATAACTGATCAAGGTGAAGTGTTTAAGATGATTTTGTGTTGTTGACAAGCGTTCAACGCTTCAAGATTTGAAAATACAGTAGTGCCTGCGGCACGTAGAAGAAGAAAAATGTCTCAATATGAAATATTTTTATTTCTAAAATAAACGAAGGTTCTGCTGTTTATCCTGTAGGCATCCTGTCAGTATTATACAATGTTAACTTTGCCATTACGCAGAATTTATGTATTTTGTTTGCATAAGTTATATTAAAACATCAAACTTATCTGAAAAGTAGGATCTACGTAATAGAAAAAGTTTTGTAATAGCTCCACCAGCTGATATTTAATGTTTCAAACATTCGTCAGCTGGGAATCTCGCAACGAAATTTCTAATAATAGACAACCAGCTGAACAAACAATATCAGTATATTGTTTGTTCAGCTGGTTGTCTATTATTAGAAATTTGTAAAGACATACATTTTTAGAACATAATAAAAATTTCTAATAATTTCATTAAAACATGGCTAAGTAATAGCAGCCGCATGAGTCGATCCATCAGGTTAAGCTTCGTTTGCCGGGGTTGGTCCGTGGATGGGTGATCATCTTTACATGCCGAGACTCCTCCGTGCCTCGGAAAGCACGTTAAGACGTTGGTCCCGGCAGTCATTTGTGGATCTTTGACAGTCGTCACGAGTCGTCAGAGCCCGAAAGTCTGATAACCAGTCTTACCAAGGGGTATCGTATTACCCAGTAACTGGGTTGTGGAGATCAGATAGCCAGTCGCTTCATGTAAAATCCTAGTATTCAACTGCATCCGGTTAGACTGGAAGCCAACAGGAAAATTGATTGGCACTTACACATTTCAGTTTTCCAAAAGTTACATTTTTGTCCAAACCAACAGAGGTTACTGAAATCCTAAAATGTATGTTGTTTCCTGTTTAATAAATATAAAGTCACATAAACTCGTTACAAACTAAACAGCTGCTCGGCGACTTTTTCTTTGCAGGGACGTTATTGGTCTCCAGATTTAATTAGAGAACACAGTTTCACTGTAATACGTGTCTAGTTTGTCTATTTTATTGGTACGACGTTTCTTATCGCACTTTATACGAGTACTCTACTCACTTAGCAAATGGGAGCTAGACCGAAAAAAGTGTACTATTTTCACCGTCAAAAGTTACACTTTTTCTTTGCACGGTTGGCAAATGAGAGCTAGATCAAAACAAGTTTACCATTTTGACCGTCAAAGTGTTACAATTTTTCTCTGCACTCTTGGCGAATTAGAGCTAGACCAAAAAATTAAACATTTTGGCGTGGAAAAGGAACTTCGTTCCAACAGGATGTCCCACGACACCTCTAATTGTTTTAAGGATGTTAAACACACTTTTTTTTTTTATTAATCAGTGGAAAGTAAAATACGTGTGCGTATTCACATTTGTTGTCCACCACATTAATTTTCCGGATATTTGAGTGTCTAAATATCCGGAAAATGAATGAGGTGGACAATGGATCGACCCTTATTTGAATAATTTCCATTAGCCCTCGGTTTACTTGAACTTTTCTGTGATTCACATGCTGTTATAATTATGTGTATAGAACAGTGACGTCAGAGTTTAGGCAGTTATATTTAACGCCCCTCTTGTCTTAAAAGAAGAATGGGAAGGTTTAATTTTATACGACATAAACTGTTATGTTGTATGTTTAGAAATTACTAAATATATTTCACAGAACAAAATTGTATTGTTAAGTTTATAAGTAAAAATAAATTATACCAAATCGGAGTGAAGAAAATAATCTCGTATCTCCTAGCAAGAAATTCCAAGCATTCACTTGAATACCTATTGTGTACTCTAAGATTTATTTTCACACTAAATTAACTCCATTACAACCGTTTACAATTAAGTTCTACCATCTCAAAGGATACTGCTAGCTAACTGCTAGCTAGCTAGCTAAATTATATACACGTTAATATTGGATTGCCACTTGGATAAGCAACAATCAGACGCGCATCTGTTGTAATAATGATTACTACTGCTACCATTGTTTACTATTCTCTATAACACCATAATCTACAGAAATATGCCTACATTGTGGTAAGCAACATTGATTACATAATCACATTATAATTATGCACATAATCAAACTAGTAGATGTTTTCATAAGAAAACAATAGCAAGTGTTGAGTTTGAACCACTAAGAAACTCTTGAGAACTTAACTCCAGCTGGCACAGTTGTGTAGATATAATTAATATAGAGATTCAATGAAAAACAGGTCGATAATGTCTAACAATAGATCAGACAACTTAATTGAAAAACATACAGGAATATTATTGATTTCAAAATTACAGCTTTCCGCAATTCAGGTCAGGGCGTCTACTCCGAACATAAATCCGAAGTATCGGCTGAATGTTCGGTCGTTTCTTTACTACGGCAAACTATCGCTGACTACGGCGTAAAAAAAAAAGACAGTCGAAGAGATCAGCCAAAATCAAAACTGTGACTTGAAGTCGGGTAAGGACTCAAAGTAAAAAAAGGAAACTGGAAATTATAAAACGGCCGAACATGCGGCCAAAACTTCGGTTTAGCGGTTCGGAGTAGACCCCCAGGATAGAATATTTATAAGTATTTCATTTGATTAATCTTTCTTCTTTCTTTCTTTTTTTAAAAAACGTTGCCCCACACTAGAAATTTCTCCTGTATCGTGGGTGCGGTTACAAACATTTAAACTCACTTATACAAACAACCAGACCCGGAACAACTGCTTGTTGGTCATACAAATACTAGTTCCGTGCGGGAATCGAACTCGCTACACGCAGCGCAGCGGTCAATCGCTTAACCACTGTGCCAACCGTGCCGTATTTATGAATACATATAAAATTTAATATACTTCATTTGTTTGCATCTGATGAAATTATAAAGGCTTTTATTCGTGTTATGAATATATTTTTAATTCACCGAACCATCCCACTCGCGCTTGCTTCGGTTTATATGCAAGGCCAAATTGGTCATAAAACTTTGAATATTTCGCACCAGCTGCTGATGAGTTTATTAAATTCGGCTCACGATGCGCTGTTGTCGCGCGCCGACCGCGCCAATCGCCGATCGCGTGAAAGTAAATCTATGTACAAAACAAATATCGCACTCCCCATACCACACCACAACCATAACGCTGGTAGCACACCTCCGCGGCGAACCATAGCAGCGAAACCGCGCCGCGCTACTTGAACCGGATGCGAGTAGCGGAACATGACGCGAACCAGTATAATTGAACTACTGCCTTCTAATGAAGGTAATATTATTTATTTTTCTTGTAATCAAGACGAACATTAATATTAGGGAAGCAACATTTATCAACGTTAAAGACGTAAATTAAGAATAAAGAAGAAATTCATAACTTAATTATCCTTCGATGTATTACCTACTTTGATTATATTTGCTACTTTTTAGGGTTCCATACCCAAAGGGTAAAACGGGAACCCTATTACTAAGGCTCCGCCGTCTGTCTGTCTGTCTGTCCGTCTGTCACCAGGCAGTATCTCATGAACCGTGAAAGTTAGACAGTTGAAATTTTCACAGATTATGTATTTTTGTTGCCGCTATAACAACAAAATACTAAAAAACAGAATAAAATAAATATTTAAGGGGGTTCCCATAAATCAAACGTGATTTTTTTGCTCGTTTTTGCTCGATATTGATAACGGCAACAGGTAGACGCTTGAAATATTCAAAGAATATTTAATTACATATTCACCTTAAAACTAAATAATTAAATTAAAATAAAACAAATATCTAAGGGGGCTCCCATACAACAAACGTGTTTTTTTTTTTTTGCCGTTTTTATAGATAATTATACGGAACCATGCGTGCGCGAGTCCGACTCGCACTTGGCCGGTTTTTTATACTTAAAGTACCGAATGGATTTCATACTAATATTGAATTCAATATTATCACCACAAGTTAGATTCCCTCTTCACATAAATCTCTCTGTTGCACAAGACGTACAACGTTGTGTAAGCTGATAACATAATTTCCTTGCAATATGCAAGCGAACCCGACGACGTGTGACGTCACATAGCAATATACTGAATTGCTGTATTTGCTGTGCTCGGTGGAGTTGGTTACGTCATACACGAACATTAGTGCATTCAAAAACAGCGTAAGCCACGAATGTAGCTACATACTTGCCTACAATGATACAGCGCGTGAAGAAAAGGAAAGACCTATACCGATATCTGTTGTTAGAAAGAGATGAACATACATATTTAGTTACGTCACTGGCGCGTACGTAATAATAATAATTACTTGTGTAAATGTCAGGCAATTGCCTGGCATTTACTTTGCCATTATTGAGCGCGGGTAACGCATCATTGGTCAGAGCAGAACAAGTTTGAGTATACAACATCGACATTCGACGTTCGACAATGCTGTCAATTTGTTGAAGCTACTTTCTATAGTTACAAAACAGTCTGTAGACAAGTGAATCATATTATTTTAATAGAAGTGATTTTAAACTCAAAACAAAATTATCCTATAACGGTTAAAGAAGTATTCACTTTGATTCACGCTTCATAAAGTTGTTAGGGGAGGCCTATGTCCAGCAGTGGACGTCTTTCGGTTTAAACAATGAAATGATGATGATGAAAGTTGTTGATCGCTCCGAGGCGAAGATTCCTATTTGCATTTGTATTCCTTTGCATTGAATAATTGAGTATATAATATTCATATTCATATATTTATTTGCATTCCACAATGTTTAAAGGTGTGACAATGGCTTAAAGCTAAGGAATTATGTACTAATAACTTTGTTCCATGTTGTTGAAGAAAGTATTAGATAAAAGTACCTATTATTGTGTTTAAAGTTTGTCATACCAACAGCAGCACATACACACAGCAGAATTTTATAAACAGAGAGCTACACCTATTTCTAATGTCTCTCAGATCTTGATTAAATAGGTAATATCCTGCTCGCAAAACTTTGCAAGCAACGGAAGTATGCGCGTAGCGCTGTCACTACGACGTAGCACTGAGTTGCGGCGTAGCGCTGTCACTACGACGTAGCACTGAGTTGCGGCGTAGTGCCGTCGCTACGACGTAGCACTGAGTTGCGGCGTAGCACCGTCGCTTTGACGTAGCACTGAGTTGCGGCGTAGCGCCGCCGCTACTATGTAGCACTGGGTTGCAGCGTAGAGACATCGCTACGAAGTAGCACTGACATGCGGGATAGCGCCGTGCCGTCGCTACGACGTAGCAATGGCTTGTGGGATAGCGCCGTCGCTACGTCGTAGCACTGAGTTGCAGCGTAGCTCAAACTACAACACATTTTGGAGGGACTTACTATCATCCATAGCTTTCAACCCAGCGAAATCTTAACTTAACATAACCATATGAGTATGTTAATCGTCTCGGCACAAACGATTACAGAACTAAAAAATACAACACACGAACCTATAATTCTTATCAAATCACCAGGATCCGATAAAATCAATCAAGAACCCCCTTTTTTTTTGCAGTGGGAAATTATCAAATAACTTCTCCCGTTCTGGCCGGAGTGGGAGGGCATGTCAGACTTTTACTGACTAAAACCCACCCATGTTCTTTCAGATGACTATGTGTCAGGCCCACGATATCCCTTTTGGACTAATTCACAACCCTTTCGCGCATTGGCCCTATCGGACCCCGTCAGTTGGTGCTGACGTCTCTTTAAGGCGCGCGTGAAACACAACTATGAAACGTAACTAAGTATCTCTTTTTATACACGCGATCTTTTTTACGTTTCTTGAGCGCGCGAAAATCGATTATAGCTAGTAACTTCTTCGTTACGCGGTGGGGCATGTGCTTCAGGCGCCAACAAATCTTTTTAGCAGTCTAGTTTGAGTAGACAGATCTACAGGGTGAAATTAAAGTAGCTAGCGAAACTTACAGACATGATGGGTATATCCAAACATGATAAAACAAAAAAAATATAAATATGATGATTTTTTTGGGGCCATCGATGGTAGTGTACAAGAAGCTTATAGATCAAAGTGGAGACCTAAATACCTAAGTGAAGATGACTGTGGGCCGACTCTCTCATTCTAAATACATACATAAGAAAGAGACAGTGATATGTGTTTTCTTTATCTTATGTATGTTTTCAGAAAGAGCGAGTAGGCCCACAGTCGTCTTCACTTAGGTATTTAGAGTGTTGCCTCCTATACCTTCATGGTAGTGTAGTTAATGTTTTTTTTATTTTATTAACTTAGCTGAAGTTTTGAGTATAGATGTCTAAACACGATAAAACAAAAGAAAACAGATTTTCTAAAGTCATATTTCAAGTAATAACACTACCAGCGGTCATTGACTCTGGAGCGGGCCGGGGCTGCCTTGAAGCGGCTTCTGCCCAATCTGGGGGGTCCAACCGGCTCTAGGCGGGGATCGTGCGGTCCATGGCCCTTTACGGGCACCGGTGTGGGCGCGTTCTCTGAGGCTGCGACCAGCGCAGCGGTTGAACGCGTCCCAAAGGGTCATGGCCATCAGGATGGTACGGGGATACCGCACGGTCTCCCGTGAGGCGGCGAGCCTCCTTGCCGGACTGCCGCCATGGGATCTGGAGGCGAAAGTCCTCGCGCACATTTGGGTGTGGCGCGAAGAGGCGAAACTCCGGGGCATAACTCCGCTGCCGCAAGAAATCGCGGCACAGCGGACGGAGCTCCGGAGGGATCTCATGGTGACATGGAGAGTGCGATTGTCGCAACCCAGCGCTGGGCACGCCACAATTGTGGCGATAAGTCCCCTCTTTGAGGAGTGGCTGGAGAGGCGCCACGGCGTCCTCACCTTCCGCCTGACGCAGGTCCTCACCGGACATGGATGTTTCGGGAGGTTCCTGTTTAGGATTAAGCGGGAGGAAACGCCCGGGTGTCACCACTGTGTGGATCGCCCGGAGGACACGGTGGAGCATACGGTGGAGGTCTGCCCAGCTTGGGCGGAGCACCGCCGTGTCCTCACGGAGGCGATCGGCGGCGGCGATCTCTCGCGTCCGGCCCTGGTTCAGGCCATGGTTCGGAGCGAGAGTGCATGGGAGGCCGTCACCTCCTTCTGCGAAGCAGTTATGCTAGCGAAGGAGGTGGCGGAACGCGTGAGGGTGAGACAAGGTTCGCGCCCTCGCGCCCTTAGGCGCCGCAGGAGACGCCCCGGGCGTCGGGAGTCGCAAGCCGATTTCCGGCCACCGTAGGCGCGGGCCTGCGGACGGTGAGCGATGGGTAGCTCGCCGTCCGATAAGGACCAGGCCCGGGTCGACGGCGCGTTGTGTTCCACACGCGCCTCAAAGAGATGTCAGCACAAACTGACGGGGTCCGTCAGGACCAATGCCTGCCAGGGTTGCGAGTTTGTCCGAAAGGGATATCGTGGCCCTGGCACACAGGCAACGGAAGGAACACGGGTGGGTTTTAGTCAGTAAAAGTCTGACACGCCCATAGCGGGAGAAGTTATTTGATAATTTCCCACCAAAAAAAAAAAAAAAGCGGTCATTAACTGCTTAATAGAATACATCAAATCATTTTAAATTTTTAACAGTTATAAGTTTTATTTTATCGTGTTTAGTTAGCGATACCTATCACGTCAGCAGAGTTCCGCTAGCTAATTTAATTTGACCCTGTATACAGTTTATAAATAATCTTGTAAAAAAAATAACTTAACAGAACATTGAATTTAAAATAAATAACTTAACAGAACATTGAATTTAAAATAAATAACTTAACAAAAAATTGAATTTAAAATAAATAACATAACAGAACATTGAATTTAAAATAAACAACATAACAGAACATTGGATTAAAAATAAATAACTTAACAGAACATTGATTTTAAAATAAATAACTTAACAGAACATTGGGTTTCCTCAATGACCGGTTGATGTGATGCACAGCAACCATTTTAATGGAATCAGCGCACAGTACCAAGCCCACGCCGTGCACGCTTTTCACCTTATCTAATTTCATATTGTCACACAGTGCGGTGCGAAGATTGTCGAAGTGCCAATAACATTGTAAATGTTCACTATCTACGTCAATGTCGGTAACAGGAGTGCAAATATAGAAGATTTAGTCATTTGTGATACGATACATAGAATAGAACAGAATACTCTTTATTATGTACACCATAAAAATTACAGATATAAATGTTGAAATATACATATTGACGTGTTATCATTTTGACATGTTAGCATAGCACATGTGTGAGTACTATGTACTTACTATAAACCTACCATTTACGCATGTTGAATTATCTTCTTTGATTTTATTTTGGTTTTTTATTTTATTGTTTGTTATTATGATTTTATTTTTGATTTCTGAATAATTTTAATTTTAATTCATATTTTCAAAATTAATTATTACTTGTGTCTTGCTGTGCTGTGTCACGCTGAACTGTCAATAAATCAATCTGCCTTTTCTATCTCTATTGGGCCACCAAGATACAATTAACCTTCCTTCAATTAACACTGTTCCTGTTTACGAATGTTTCCTACCTTGTGTGAGTCAATAAATTGATTTTGTTTTTTATTTTATTTTTTATTTGGTTACTGGGTACGTCTTTCATTGACTTGAATGTGCCCTGGCGGCTGAGAGTATGTCATGCTCACTGTAATGTCTCGCTCATGATGGCGGGTGTGTTAGATCATTTAGCTCTCTTCAAAATGGTTGAGCTGAATGGTGCTAATCCTGCTCGTTAAAATAAATCATGTTCGTGAACGGGCGCCATCAGTAGGGACTGGTTATCTCTTAGCGGCCATGGCTTATTTTAATTTTTTATTGTTTTTTTTAATCTTTTTATTACGGACGCTTTGAACGTTTTGCATCGTTCTCACATGTATAATTTCAACACGAATGATGTAACCAATATTTTGTAATCATATGTCAATTTAAAAGAGTGTCCGTGGAGTTTATTGCCCGTTCTTCTCCATAGGTACCTACCAGGGGCGCAGCTAACTAATAACCCGATTCCTGTCGGCTTCCCTTAGGAAATTATGACAGTCAGTAGTTATCAGCAGTATTTAATAATCACACTGAATGTATTTAATACTTAGGTAATAGGTACACCATAAAAATAAAGTATTACAAAACCCCAAACTACATTAAAAGAATTGTCTTTATATTCCAACGAAAACAAAACATTTAAATTGCGCGCAAAACTCCCGCGCCACTTGCCGCGCAAACATTTTGCTCCAGTATAACTCGTTGTCCGCCCGGGTTATGAACACATACATTTCTATACAAAATAATCTCATCATGACGTCACTTCAGGTCACGTGACATGCTGTTTTTTGAGGCAGTTGTAAGCCGGAAAAAGTCGAGTTATAGTAGGTACATTCTGAATATCGGTCCATTCGTTGAATTTCGTAAGCGCTCGGGTGTCTTCGGGGGGCCGAACCTCACTCGAGTCTCGACGCTCTCGGACAATAATTTTGTCATTTTAAAAATGTTTGTTATTGTTGCCCGTTGACGTAAATAGTTAATAGAATTATAACCTTTTATTTTGTTGATACTTGTAGTTAATTAGCATTTTTTTCATTGTATTCATATAAGTTATTAGTGTAGAATTAGTGTAACAATTTGAATTTGATAATCGTGAGTTTGTTGAGAAATTGTGCGTTCGCCGTCGATGTAATTAGGAATTTGTGGTAAGTCGATAGATTAGCAAGTTGAAATTAGTTTTTTAGAGTAGATTTGAAAAGTTATTAGTAGGATGGCATTAATAGTTTTAGATTGTTGTGTGACAGATCATTTGCTTCGTGAGGAAACATGCTTTTCAAGGTTAAGTTTTGAAAATAAGAAACACATAATTAGGCTAGGTCGTGCTCGACCAGATATGACTATAAACTGCAAACAACGCGATGGGTTTTTCAAAAATTTTAATGTTTCCCTTTACGATAAATATCAATGGCTGACTGGTAGTTGTAAATTAAATATGATGTTTTGTTTTCCATGTTTACTTTTCTCAGATTCTAGTAGTTTATGGAATGTAGGGGTTTTACAGATATTAATAATCTGACGAATTCATCAAAAAAACATGTGCAGACTGAAAAGCATATTCGTAGCTGTTTAGATTTACATGACTTCGGGAATAGTAGGATAGAACCATTTTTCAGTAATTCGCATGAACCTCATAATAGGAAAGTAGCTCGAAATAGGAATTTAATGAAACGGTTTATTGACACCGTTATTTTGTTAGGTAAACAAGAAGTAGCTTTTCGCGGCCACGATGAACGTCCGAATTCTGATAACGGCGGTAACTATATTGAAACCTTGTTAACCTTGTTATATCTGAGCAAGTATAACACCGTAGTGGACTCTCATTTGGAACTATGTTCTTCAGTTCAGAACCTCGCGTTTTCTGGTCTCTCAAGTGATATTCAAAATGATTTAATACATAGTAGGTATTGCATCCGTTTTACGAGACCACATTAGAATCGAGATAGATAAAGCTCAATTTCTGTCTGTAATGATTGCCGAAACTCCCGATGTCAGTCATAGGGAGCAATTGACTGTAATTTTTCGATATTTATCTAAAACTGGAATCGAAGAACGATTCCTAGGTTTTTACGATGTTAGCGGAAGTCGAACTGCTGAAGTTTTATCCAAACAGTTGTTAGAAATACTTGACCAGTATCGGTGTAGAAATAAGTTAGTTAGTCAGTCTTACGACGGCGCGGCATTAATGTCTGGCGAGCACGGTGGAGTACAAGCAAAAATTCGCGATGCATTACTTATGGCAATGTTTGTCCCATGTTACGCTCATATATTAAATTTAGTACTTAGCCGTTCCCTTGAAAATATTCAGGAACTGAAAACTTTTTTTGGACACGTAAATAGTATTGTTCGGTTTTTCAACAAATCAACTAAACGGTAAACCCTTTTGAAGAAAATAGCTGACCGCCGTATGCCTGGAGTATCAGAAACCCGTTGGCACTATCACTCAAGCATTATTAATGTAATTTGTAACTGTAGATTAGACATGATTAATACTTTTAATTCGATGTTAGATAACCCGCAATCTTGGGATAGTGAATCTCTTTCCTTGGCAGAATGTTTCCTCAGTAAGTTAGAAAACATGCGGTTTTTTTTTTTTGCATGTCGTATCTGACATTTTTCAAAAAACCGACGTTCTTTTTAATTTATTGCAGTCAAAACAGATTGATATCGAAGTGGCAAACCGCGAAATTGATTCATTCAATAGTTGGCTTGCGAATGATTTTATAAATATTTTATTTATGACAGTGTCCAGGAACTCCATGAGCCGCCGCGACAGCGTAGACGACTAAATACAGAAGTAGACACTAGAACTATGTATCGGCGTCTTTTCATTGAAATAATAGACAATGTTAAGACGCAAATACAACACAGGTACCAATCACTTTCTCAAATGAGTTTTCTTAATTTACTTAATAAATCTAAGTATAGTTTTTATAGTAGATCATTTCCTGATGAAATAATATCTTCTTTGCTATAAAAATTTCCGCAAATATTTGAGTTCACTGCTTTAAAGAACGAGTTGAAAGTCTTATACACAACTCCGTCTTTGAACAAACTAGATTTTAACGAGCTTTATCTCAATTTTCAAAATTCATTATTGTGTGACACTTTTCCACAAATTACAAAATTATGTAGTATATTTTTGACACTTCCCGTTACAGTGGCATCCGCGGAGAGGTCGTTTTCGGCTTTGAAGAGAATTCATACGTACTTGCGTAATTCTCAAAAACAAGAACGATTATCTGATCTAGCCATTTTTTCTATAGAAAAACATTTATTGCTAAAAATTAAGAATGATCCCGGTTTTTATGATAATGTCTTAGCGCACATCATACGTCAACGTCATCACACTGATCACACCACAAACGGCTTTTGTCAAAGCTACTTTTATTATACTTGCAAGATACTGTTTCAATCTATCAGTGCTTACACGTATGATAAAGGTGGACTGAAGACATCTGCTTATAGAAGACTGAAGCCAGGAAGTCAGTCACAGATTTTAGGTAACTGGACTACGTGCGCCACGTCCGGGCTAGGTAAGCATTTTTTTTGCTCCGGGTTACCTTTCTCATAAACCCACCTACCTACTAAGCTTTGGAATGGGTAAATAGCTTCATCTTTATGACTGACCGACCGACCCCTTGACAATTCAAAAGTGTCTGTAATTGGTTTATTTGAAATAAATGCTTTGAGTTTGAGTTTTGCGGTGGCTCGCTCAATAGCATAGGTATTATTTTCGCAGCACAAGTTAGTTAGTTCTAGTATTATTAGAAATAATTAGAATTATGATTCATTTCTGGCCGTAGTACACCGTGGTCTAAGGTCAAAACTTGCTTGAGCTTAACTTTAGTATTTTATTGATCTACAGTTCCAATACCCACGAGACTATACCTGAAACTAACCAATTACTCAATAGTTTAATGTTTAGGAGTTCTCGATTCGCGCCCTCACGCCCCTAGTCACCATGGGAGACGCCCCGGGCTTCGGGAGTCGTAAGCTGGTTCCCGGCCACCTTAGGTGCGGGCTTGCGGACGGTGAGCGATGGGTAGCTCGCCGTCCGCTAAGGACCAAGTGTTTTACGCGCGCTTCAAACGCGCGCCTCAAAGAGACGTGAGCAGCAACTGACGGGGTCCAATAGGGCCAATGCGCGCCAGGGTTGTGAGTTAGTCCGGAAGGGATATCGTGGTCCAGGCACACAGTCATCTGAAGGAACACGGGTGGGTTTTAGTCAGTACAAGTCTGACACGCCCGCCCGCTCCGCCCAGAACGTGAGAAGTTATTTGATAATTTCCCACTGCAAAAAAAGGGGGGGGGGGGGGTTCTCAATTGATTTTATCGGATCCTGGTGATTTGATAAGAATTATAGGTTCGTGTGTTGTATTTTTTAGTTCTGTAATCGTTTGTGCCGAGACGATTAACATACTCATATGGTTATGTTAAGTTAAGATTTCGCTGGGTTGAAATTTATGGATGATAGTAAGTCCCTCCAAAATGTGTTGTAGTTTGTGCTTGTTTTAACATGAAATCATAGAATTGACCGTAGCGAGTCAGCTACGCTGCAACTCAGTGCTACGACGTAGCGACGGCGCTATCCCACAAGCCATTGCTACGTCGTAGCCACGGCACGGCGCTATCCCGCATGTCAGTGCTACTTCGTAGCGATGGCTCTACGCCGCAACTCAGTGCTACGTCATAGCGACGGTGCTACGCCACAACTCAGTGCTACGTCAGGGCGATGGCGCTACGTTGCAACTCAGTGCTACGTCAAAGCGACGGTGCTACGCCGCAACTCAGTGCTACGTCGTAGCGACAGCACTACGCCGCAACTTAGTGCTACGTCGTAGTGACAGCGCTATGCGCATACTTCCGTTGCTTGCAAAGTTTTGCGAGCAGGATATTACCTATTTAATCAAGATCTGAGAGACATTAGAAATAGGTGTAGCTCTCTGTTTATAAAATTCTGCTGTGTGTATGTGCTGCTGTTGGTATGACAAACTTTAAACACAATAATAGGTACTTTTATCTAATACTTTCTTCAACAACATGGAACAAAGTTATTAGTACATAATTCCTTAGCTTTAAGCCATTGTCACACCTTTAAACATTGTGGAATGCAAATAAATATATGAATATGAATATTATATACTCAATTATTCAATGCAAAGGAATACAAATGCAAATAGGAATCTTCGCCTCGGAGCGATCAACAACTTTCATCATCATCATTTCATTGTTTAAACCGAAAGACGTCCACTGCTGGACATAGGCCTCCCCTAACAACTTTATGAAGCGTGAATCAAAGTGAATACTTCTTTAACCGTTATAGGATAATTTTGTTTTGAGTTTAAAATCACTTCTATTAAAATAATATGATTCACTTGTCTACAGACTGTTTTGTAACTATAGAAAGTAGCTTCAACAAATTGACAGCATTGTCGAACGTCGAATGTCGATGTTGTATACTCAAACTTGTTCTGCTCTGACCAATGATGCGTTACCCGCGCTCAATAATGGCAAAGTAAATGCCAGGCAATTGCCTGACATTTACACAAGTAATTATTATTATTACGTACGCGCCAGTGACGTAACTAAATATGTATGTTCATCTCTTTCTAACAACAGATATCGGTATAGGTTTTTCCTTTTCTTCACGCGCTGTATCATTGTAGGCAAGTATGTAGCTACATTCGTGGCTTACGCTGTTTTTGAATGCACTAATGTTCGTGTATGACGTAACCAAGTCCACCGAGCACAGCAAATACAGCAATTTAGTATATTGCTATGTGACGTCACACGTCGTTGGGTTCGCTTGCATATTGCAAGGAAATTATATTATCAGCTTACACAATGTTGTACGTCTTGTGCAACAGAGAGATTTATGTGAAGAGGGAATCTAACTTGTGGTGATAATATTGAATTCAATATTAGTATGAAATCCAATCGGTATTTTAAGTATAAAAAACCGGCCAAGTGCGAGTCGGACCCGCGCACGCAGGGTTTCGTACAATTATCTATAAAAACGGCAAAAAAAAAACACGTTTGTTGTATGGGAGCCGCCTTAAATATTTGTTTTATTTTAATTTAATTATTTATTTTTAAAGTGAATATGTAATTAAATATTCTGTGAATATTTCAAGCGTCTACCTGTTGCCGTTACCAATATCGAGCAAAAACGAGCAAAAAAATCACGTTTGATTTATGGGAGCCCCCTTAAATATTTATTTTATTCTGTTTTTTAGTATTTTGTTGTTATAGCGGCAACAGAAATACATAATCTGTGAAAATTTCAACTGTCTAACTATCATGGTTCATGAGATACTGCCTGGTGACAGACGGACAGACAGACAGACAGACGGCGGAGCCTTAGTAATAGGGTCCCCGTTTTACCCTTTGGGTACGGAACCCTAAAAAGTAGCAAATGTAATCAAAGTAGGTAATACATCGAAGGATAATTAAGTTATGAATGGAAGCTACTTATCTAATGCCGTCTTTAACGTTGATAAATGTTGCTTTCCTAATATTAATGTTCGTCTTGATTACAAGAAAAATAAATAATATTACCTTCATTAGAAGGCAGTAGTTCAATTATACTGGTTCGCGTCCTGTTCCGCTACTCGCATCCGGTTCAAGTAGCGCGGCGCGGTTTCGCTGCTATGGTTCGCCGCGGAGGTGTGCTACCAGCGTTATGGTTGTGGTGTGGTATGGGGAGTGCGATATTTGTTTTGTACATAGATTTACTTTCACGCGATCGGCGATTGGCGCGGTTGGCGCGCGACAACAGCGCATCGTGAGCCGAATTTAATAAACTCATCAGCAGCTGGTGCGAAATATTCAAAGTTTTATGACCAATTTGGCCTTGCATATGAACCGAAGCCAGCGCGAGTGGAATGGTTCGGTGAATTAAATTATATTCATAGCACGATAAAAGCCTTTTTAATTTCATGCAAACAAATGAAGTTCATTAAATTTTATATGTATTCATAAATACGGCACGGTTGGCACAGTGGTTAAGCGATTGACCGCCGCGCTGCGTGTAGCGAGTTTGATTCCCGCACGGAACTAGTATTTGTATGACCTACAAGCAGTTGTTCCGGGTCTGGTTGTTTGTATATGTGAGTTAAAATTTTTGTAACCGCACCACGATACAGGAGAAATTCCTAGTGAAAATTCCTAAACCTTTTTTTAAAAAAAGAAAGAAAGAAAGATAAATCAAATGAAATACTTATAAATATTCTATCCTGGGGGTCTACTCCGAACCGCTAAACCGAAGTTTTGGCCGCATGTTCAGCCGTTTTATAACTTCCAGTTTCCTTTTTTGAATTTGAGTCCTTACCCGACTTCAAGTCACAGTTTTGACTTTGGCCTATCTCTTCGACTGTCTTTTTTTTAACGCCGTAGTCACCGATAGTTTGCCGTAGTAAAGAAACGACCGAACATTCAGCCGATACTTCGGATTTATGTTCGGAGTAGACGCCTGACCTGAATTGCGGAAAGCTGTAATTTTGAAATCAATAATATTCCTGTATGTTTTTCAATTAAGTTGTCTGATCTATTGTTAGATATTATCGACCTGTTTTTCATTGAATCTCTATATTAATTATATCTACACAACTGTGCCAGCTGGAGTTAAGTTCTCAAGAGTTTCTTAGTAGTTCAAACTCAACACTTGCTATTGTTTTCTTATGAAAACATCTACTAGTTTGATTATGTACATAATTATAATGTGATTAAATAATCAATGTTGCTTACCAAAATGTAGGCATAATTCTGTAGATTATGGTGTTATAGAGAATAGTAAACAAAGGTAGCGATAGTAAACATTATTACAACAGATCCGCGTCTGATTGTTGCTTATCCAAGAATATTAACGTGTACATAATTTAGCTAGCTAGCTAGCAGTTAGCTAGCAGTATCCTTTGAGATGGTAGAATTTAGTTGTAAACGGTTGTATTAGAGTTAATTTAGTGTGAAAATAAATCTTAGAGTTCACAATAGATATTCAAGAGTATGCTTGAAATTTCTTGCTAGGAGATACGAGATTATTTTCTTCACTCCGATTTGGTATAATTTATTTTTACTTATAAACTTAACAATACAATTTTGTTCTGTGAAATATCTTTAAATAGTAAACTATTCAGTAATTTCTAAACATACAACATAACAGTTTATGTCGTATAAAATTAAACCTTCCCATTCTTCTTTTAAGACAAGAGGGGCGTTAAATATAACTGCCTAAACTCTGACGTCACTGTTCTATACACATAATTATAACAGCATGTGAATCACAGAGAAGTTCAAGTAAACCGAGGGCTAATGGAAATTATTCAAATAAGGGTCGATCCATTCTAATAGGACACTCAAATATCCGGAAAATGAATGTGGTGGACAACTAATGTGAATACGCACACGTATTTAATTTACCACTGATTTTTAAATGAAACGTTTGCTCGACATCCTTTAAAAAAACTAAAGGTATCGTGGGACATCCTGTTGGAACAAAGTTCTTTTTCCACGCCAAAATGTGACTTTTTTTGGTCTAGCTCTCATTCGCCAAGAGTGCAGAGAAAAATTGTAACACTTTGACGGTCAAAATGGTAAACTTGTTTTGATCTAGCTCTCATTTGCCAACTGTGCAAAGAAAAAGTGTAACTTTTGACCGTCAAAATAGTACACTTTTTTCGGTCTAGCTCTCATTTGCTAAGTGAGTAGAGTATAAAGTGCGATAAGAAACGTCGTACCAATAAAATAGACAAACTAGACACGTATTACAGTGAAACTGTGTTCTCTAATTAAATCTGGACACCAATAACTTCCCTGCAAAGAAAAATTCGGCGAGAGGCTGTTTAGTTTGTAACGAGTTTATGTGACTTTATATTTATTAAACAGGAAACAACATACATTTTAGGATTCCAGTAACCAACACAGGTTACTGAAATCCTAAAATGTATGTTGTTTTGGACTGTTGTTGTTATGTTGGTTTGGACAAAAATGTAACTTTTGGAAAATTGAAATGTGTAAGTGTCAATCAATTTTCCTGTTGGCTATTTATATTACAGTTGAATATTAGTATTTTACATGAAGCGACTGGCTATCTGATCTCCACAACCCAGTTACTGGGTAATACGATACCCCTTGGTAAGACTGGTTATCAGACTTTCGGGCTCTGACGACTCGTGACGACTGTCAAAGATCCACAAATGACTGCCGGGACCAACGTCTTAACGTGCTTTCCGAGGCACGGAGGAGTCTCGGCATGTAAAGATGATCACCCATCCACGGACCAACCCCGGCAAGCGAAGTTTAACCTGATGGATCGACCCATGCGGCTGCTATTACTTAGCCATGTTTTTAATGAAATTATTATAAATTTTTATTATGTTCTAAAAATGTATGTCTCAGTATATTGTTTGTTCAGCTGGTTATCTATTATTAGAAATTTCGTTGCGAGATTACCAGCTGACGAATGTTTGAAACATTAAATATCAGCTGGTGGAGCTGTTACAAAACTTTTTCTATTACGTAGATCCTACTTTTCAGATAAGTTTTGATGTTTTAATATAACTTATGCAAACAAAATACATAAATTCTGCGTAATGGCAAAGTTAACATTGTATAATACTGACAGGATGCCTACAGGATAAACAGCTTCGTTTATTTTAGTAATAAAAATATTTCATATTGAGAAATTTTCTTCTTCTACGTGTCGCAGGTACGACTGTATTTTCAAATCTTGAAGCGTTGAACGCTTGTCAACAACACAAAATCATCTTAAACACTTCACCTTGATCAGTTATTAACCTGGCGAAAATATTTCAGCAACATTTTTTTTTGTTGATTTGGTAATCAAGTAATAAATTCTTCGCTTACGAAGAATTTATTATGCGATACAAAAAGCCATAAAGTATTTTGGGGTACTTACTGTTAATATATTAACGCTTTAAACGTTATGATAATTCTCGCTCAAAGTAGGGGTTATTTTCAATAATCTCTCTCGAAATATAAGTTAATTTTCCAACAAGGCGAAAAAATTACCTTGTATTTAATGTTGAATAGAGTGGAAAATTTGAAGATAAATTTGATTGATACAAAATCTCGTGAAGGCATCATAATCGGAAAGCAGGCTTAGATGGTACGGCCACGTAATGAGAAGGGATGATAGTTCCTCAGAAATTACAGTCCTGAATATCCCTACGATACGCCTGAGAGCAGTGGTGGCCCAGTGGTAACGTCCCCGACTTATGAGTTGTAGGTCGTGGGTTCGAACCCAGGCAGGCGCTTTACTTTGTGTAAATAATTTCATCACCACTGCTCTCAAAACGGTGAAGGAAACCGGCATGTCCTAGAACCAAAAATTCAAAGACATGTGACATCTACCAACCCGCACTGGGCCCGCGTGGTAGATTTACAGCCCATTCCCTCTCGAAGAGAGGAGGCCTGTGTCCCAGCAGTGGGAACATTATAGGCTGATTATGATTATGATGGCGCCTGGGAAGAGGAAGACCCCCCGCTACATAGTGATCCAGTATCGTGAGAGAGATGAAAGCGCAGAACCCGACTTCAATGACAACCCAAGACAGAGCGTCCTGGCACCGTTGTACAAAGAAGACCCGACCCCAGATAGAATTGGGATTAAGGGATGCAAGTAGAAGAAAACAGCTGGACCAATTTTGATGAAATTTTTGTGTGTTTGAGTGGCTCCCTGTATGGTTTAGATTCACAATTAGATCCAGTAGTTGGCGCTGCTATCGAGTTCTAGGAAATAGGACAACGTCTGTCCGGTTAGCTAGTCAAATATAGATTTTGATTAGGTCATCAGAAATTATCACGTGCAACTGATTGATAGTATCCTGTCTGGTGTTTGTGTAGACAATCACTACTAAAATTGGTTCTTGATCGGTAATTAATTGAATTATATAATAGGTATCCGAATCAATTGAATCTAAATTCAGTATTAAGTACAATATTATATTATTAGCTATTATGTTCTGACAAAATTCTGACACTACAGCACCCAGAAACGTTAAAGGGAAATCGTTCTACTAATAAATCAGCTACTAAATCAGGGTCAGATGCTGTCGCAGAACTTCGGGTTTTAATTAAGTCATCTCAGGGATAATGGCTGTCAACTGTCGCCTTGAGTTTGCTCTTTGTCTTTTGAAATATGGTGGCTGTCATTAGAAAACCTACGACTTTGTCTACGGTTAATATTCACGGCCAAAACTTTATATCGACGTGTACTTCTAAATCTTTACGTACTTAAAGTACGAATATAATGTTTTATTATGATTTATTTTATGCAGCATTAAGGCGCGGGCCCACCGCGGTGCACGGAGAGGCTACGCACGTGTATTAAGCTTCGCTTTGTAAGAAAATGTATGTGGTTGTGTCCACTGCAACCCACGGAGAGGCTATGCATGAATTGACGTCATTGATACATGCGTGGCTTGCTCGAATAGGCGGTTACATAGCTCAACGCTGTGGACGTGGGTCTACGTTTCCACTGGAGTACACGAATATGACCCATGACTATGTACAGCTCGCTTATCGCAGAGCAGTTTTCAGTCATACAGCGTAGCCGTACGTAGCCTCTCCGTGCGCCGTGCCACGCTACACATAGTCGTGGGTCTTCGTGTAGGTACTCCAGTGGAAACGTAGACCCACGTTGTCAAACAAATTAATACACGCAGCTAAATTGCGCCGCGTGCCCGTGCTCAGCATGCGCCGCGGTGGGTCCGCGCCTTAAAACTATTAAAATAGCATTTAACGGTAGCTACCGATTTGTTATTAACGATGTCTTGTACGAGTATGCATATTCTACAAATTAGTTTGTGCTCACGAATAAAACCGCTTCACTAACGCAATGATGAAGCTCTCTATACAGAATGTTTGATTTCACACAAACGAGTCCCCGAGTGTAAATTACATTATTACTAAACTACACGAAGTTTTCCAATTTAATCAAACTAAGCTTATGGTTGGCGGTAGAGAATACAAATTAAATGATTGTGTAGTATTCGACCCTTAAATTTCAAATTGTTCGAAACTATCAAGGATTCCACGAGACAGGCTCGAGTCTCGACCTAGTGTGGAGTCCACAAGTTAAAATATAAAAATTATGTTTCCTTTATTATAATTATTAAATCTTTTCGTACGTGGTCTTAACTAACTCAATTTCTGATTTGTTTGTTATATTACCTAAGGTAGAAAATAATGTCTTGGAGTAGTTCATTTGTATTAGTGTTAAGGATACGTAAGAATAATTTTAATTGCTTAACGATTTGTTATTATTTTATTAGGTTTTCGAACGTGTATATTTAAAAAAGAAACTTGTAATTGGGACATTTTTTAACACATAACAGATCAATATTGTCAAACAATCTGTTAAGTTTATAGTTGAGCAAAAGTAATAACAAAAGAGATTATCTACAGAATTATTTCATCGGAAGGTTATCAAATTTTAAAAACTACATCTATGAATCGTCCCAAACTAGTTCGACTTCAGTAAAAGCACGTGACATATCAGACTTTAAAAGCCAACTTATCAAATATGTATAGCATAAATCTCGTGTTAACTTGGACTCGGGTGAAGTTCTCGTTCCTATCTGGTATGTTCGGGAAGTCGGTGAGGCGAGTTGGCGACTCCTGCTCTAAAGTGACATTAGCTAATCTGGTGGAGAGTTTAAATAGGAAGGTTGTTTATAGTGTACCACCTCACTTCGAACGACACCGGACTGTCGCGTGGAGATAAGCTTTAAGTTAGTTACGTTAAAGTTAGAGTTCATAAGGTTTAAACCATAAAATCAGGCTGTCGCAAACCAGCGCTGGGGCTCTGTCTAGCATAGGGTCGCAGCATTATGCTGAGCGATGGCCGTTTTGCGTGGATGTGACGCATATTTTCCCCCAAATTGTTCTTTGGTGTTTATGTTTTTTCTTTGCATTATGTTTATCGCAAATAAACGTATATTATTTCTAGTTTGAGTGAACTCGATTTCAAAGAAAAACTTTATGAGAGGCTGTAGCGGCATCTACATCGCCACATACGAACTACGCGTCACACCGACGTCACGCAAATCCTGCATCGCGCAAGCAGAGTTTACCGCGCAACTAGCATATATACAACGTCCCGACATCAACCGTCGGGCAGTTGACCACCAGACACAACACCCGTCTGGTCGGAGGATCCTCCCTTTTCTATGGTGGATGAGTGAACTTTACACCCTGTTCCTCATGCCACCAAAAGGCCTTTCTCCCCTTCGTAACCTTTTAACCATCATTGAATTAGAACTACTGGACTTTAAGCCTTTTTGTAAAGATTACATATTCGTCTTAGCAGACGAGTCCTGCAGAGAGACCGCGCATCGGCAAGCGTAGTGTAGGGCGCCCCTCAGCTAGATGGATCGACGACCTCAAATAGGTGGTTGGGACAGACTGGATGCGAAAAGCGGAGGTCAAGGTGTAGTGGCGCAGCAATGCCCAGCAGTGGACTATGATAGGCTGAGTGGACATCTTCATCCGCATTCCTTGGGATAGTTCCAACAATTGTCGGGATTAAAGCCGTGTATGGCCGAATATTTTTATACGCCCTTCAATGTTAAAACAAAAGTTTTGTGAAACCTCAAACCTAAAATATTGACAAGAGATACTTGATTGTTTAAACAAACCAGATATTATTGTAATAAAATATAAGAAGTGGTAACATTATATTTTCTTTTAAAAGTCTTATTTTTTTAACAAATTGCTAATTCAAATTCGATTTTAGGCAAGTCATTACAATTGAAATTGGCTATTATAAAATACACTAGCTAGCTTGATGTTGAAACTGTTTCCTTTGCACTGCTACACGAGTTATTTTAGGTTCACCCTTTTGAGGAAAAAGTGAACATGTATATTTCACGCACGATAGCACCGTTCAATTATGGCATCACAGAATACTGGAAATAACTTATCCCTGTCGACTTGCACGCTCAATTGTTTTTTTCATGTTAGTAGGTACGGAGTAGAATAGTGTCTAGAGAGAATCAATCTGTCTAGCCTTTTCCCAACAATTATTATTTATTCATCATCAAGTAACAATAGACTCATACTAATTATTAGGCATAAAATTTCAATACAAATACAAGCAATTTCAAATCACATATCACTGGTCATAAAAATTAAAACAAAAGACAATAATTAAAATTTTCTAACCAGCATAGGAACAGCAACATGCCTGCCACAGCCATGTCAGACATAAGGGCATTCCAGCCTGTCGGCGATCATTGCCAGGATGGTATGGGGGCTGGCCCGCACCCGGCGCACCAGGGAAGTACACCGCTTACGCATATTAGCGTGGAAATGTGGACAATGTTGGGGTCGGCTTCCAGTCTAACCGGATGTAGCTGAATACCAGTATAGAATATAATAGAATAGAATAGAATAATCTGTATTATGTACACCATAAAAATTACAGATATAAATGTTGAAATTTTACATACGGTGATACAATGGGCGGTCTTATCGCTAAAAGCGATCTTTTACAGACAACCTTTGGATGGATACAGGAGCCAGCAGCAGTAGCAGTTTGCAGTTTAGATGCAGTATACAGTTACATGAAGCGACTGCCTATCTGACCTCCATAACCAAGTTACTGGGTAATACGATACCCCTTGGTAAGACTGGTTGTCAGACTTTAGAGCTTCTGACGACCCGTAACGACTGTCAAAGATTCACGAATGACAGCCGGGACGTCATTAAGTGCTTACCGAGGCATGGAAGAGTCTTGGTATGTCGAGATAGTCACCCATCCACGGACCAACCCCGGCAAGCGTAGCTTAACCTGATGGATCGACCCGTGCGGTTGCTATTACTTAGCCACGAGCAGTGACTAGAGAGAATGTAAGCAATAATTTTTCTTTAACTACAGATCGTATAAGATAGTTCCCTGTGTAACATAACTGTCTGGTTAGTTTGATGGTTTATTAAGCATGGTGTCGAGGAAATCGGGTTTCAAGTATTTGTTTTGGATAAAAGTGGGTTTGCTGATGCAGAAATTGAAAATAAATTTCTGAAGATGACGTATCTCGTTAAGTAAAAAAAAAGACCGTATTTAAATAGAATAATTATAACCTTTTGTCCGAAATACTAAATGATTGTCGTCTTTGATCTCGCTGTGAAATCGTTGCTGTAGTTAAATACACTGCAAACCGAAACTTTACTCAATTCAATGAAAAGAGGGCCGGGGCGACCAAGTTGTGCTCTTTCCAAAGTTAAGAAAAAGCTAAGTTAAAGGAAATTTGACTTAAAATTTATTTCGCATTGTCTAATTAGATCCCAAGGATCGCCATGGCTCATTTGTATTTAAATACCTCTTTACAAATTAAATAGAAACGCGACAGGCGTATTCAAAGTACGGCGTATTGTATCGTTTGAAAAGATCTACAGTTCAATTAAACTTTACTGAAATGTTTGAAACTTCTAGTTCCATAAACCTTATCTAGGAATTTAAATGAGTTCCCAATAAACTATTATTATTATAATTCGTTTTTTAACCGACTTCTTTAAAAAAGGAGGAGTTTCTCAATTTGTCTGTATAAATATTTTGTTTTTATATGTTCATCGATACTTTCGTTAACTGTGGACTGATTTTGACAGACAAAATGACAAATTGCAGAAAGATTTCGGCGTGATGTCAGAAACTAATAAAATAAATGTCACTTTGCATAAAAATACGTATTATTATGTCTAATGGTAGAGTAGAGATAGAAGTGGTCATGCTACGCGTGCTTGGTCAGCCATTGTAGTAACAGTGGAGTTAGTTTTGTTTAAATTATTGTTAACGAATATTTTGCCAAAGTTTAGTTACGGAACGAGAGAAACTAACCGAAGCTGAATATTTTAATTATTCACAAAATTTCAGAGTTTGGTAGACTAACATCTAAAATGTTACCTAAAATAGTAGGTAACATTTTAGATGTTAGTCTACCTTTGTATCTACCGTTAGATACGTATACGTCCTTTGTATGAATGACGATGATAATTATGTAGTATTCCATTTTACTCGGGAACAGGTAATCTATGAATAAATATTTTTTATTATTATCATTTATTTGCAATAAGTATTGGTACAGTGTTGGTCTTAAAGTAAGTAATTAAGTTCCTAATACATATATATAGTCAGAAATTTGACATGGTATTTAATAAAAATTGATTGAAACACAATTTCAAGTGGATGCAAGGACATAATATATTTTTACAGTGACACAACACAATCAATCATAATAGACATAGATCTATTTCAAAAACATATGGAACAGATTAATATGCCAGTATCAAATCTAAGTGGCCTCCAACACACCCCCTTAATCTATTACATATAATACAGGCAAGGCAAAACATTCAACAAAAAAAAATTCACTTCTGTACTTGCCTGTACTCAACATTTAAAAGAACAAATAAAATTACAAAGTTGTGCTAACCCTATAATATTATCTTTCTATAGCGTATCGCGCACAAAGTAAAATTAAACAAATGATTGCAAGGACTGATAACAAATTCAATATTATTCTATTACCCAAAACACTATCAAAACATAAAGCTTATAAACGCAAAACATAAAACTTTAAATCGTATAACTACTTATCCGGCCCCTTAATAGAGTAATTCGTCAAAGATAACTGCCCTAAGAATTATTTAAGTTTTGGACCATGTACAGACTTAGTTAAAATGTCAGCTATCATTTTGTCAGTTTGCATGTATCTAATTTCAACTTTATTACTTAGTACACATTTCCTAATAAAATGATGTTTTATATCTATGTGCTTCGTCCTTATATGCATCATTTTGTTGCCTGCAATTTTATGTGCCGACTGGTTGTCATTATAAATGACGACCGCTTTACTATCCACAGATATTAAACCGGTAAGTAAACTACGTCAATAAATCGCTTCTTTCGAAGCTTGACTTATACTACATATTCTCCAGACTGGAGCGGGCCGGGGCTGCGTTCAAGCGGCTCCTGCCCAACCTAGGGGATCCAAACGCCATGGATCCAAGGGTCATGGCCATCAGGCTGGTACGGGGTTACCGCACGGTCTCCCGTGAGGCGGCGAACCTCCTTGCCGGACTGCCGCCATGGGATCTAGAGGCAAAAGTCTTCGCGCACATCTGGGAGTGGCGCGAGGCGGCGAAACGCCGGGGTGAAACTCCGCTGCCGCGAGAAATCACGGCACAGCGGACAGAGCTCCGGCGGGATCTCATGGCGACATGGAGAGTGCGATTGTCGCAACCCAGCGCTGGGCACGCCACAATTGTGGCAATAAGTCCCCTCTTTGAGGAGTGGCTAGAGAGGCGCCACGGCATCCTCACCTTCCGCCTGACGCAAGTCCTCACCGGACACGATGGTTTCGGGAGGTTCCTGTTCAGGATAAAGCGGGAGGAAACGCCCGGGTGTCACCACTGTGTGGATCGCCCGGAGGACACGGTGGAGCATACGGTTGAGGTCTGCCCAGCTTGGGCGGAGCACCACCGTGTCCTCACGGAGGCGATCGGCGGTGGCGATCTCTCGCGTCCGGCCCTGGTTCAGGCCATGGTTTGGAGCGACAGTGCATGGAAGGCCGTCACCTCCTTCTGCGAAGCAGTAATGCCAGCGAAGGAGGAGGCGGAACACGTGAGGGTGAGACAAGGTTCGCGCCCTCGCGCCCTTAGTCACCGCAGGAGATGCCCCGGGCGTCGGGAGTCGCAAGCCAATTTCCGGCCACCGTAGGCGCGGGCCTGCGGACGGTGAGCGATGGGCAGCTCGCCGTCCGATAAGGACCAGGCCCGGGTCGACGGCGCGTTGTGTTCCACGCGCGCCTCAAAGAGATGTCAGCACTGACGGGGTCCATTAGGACCATTGCCCGCCAGGGTTGCGAGTTTGTCCGAAAGGGATATCGTGGCTCTGGCACACAGGCCCCGGAAGGAACACGGGTGGGTTTTAGTCAGTCAAAAAAAAAAAAAGTCCTACATATTCTGCCTCCGTGGAAGATAAAGATACAGTAGCTTGTTTCCTACTCTCCCACGTCACAACATTATTTCCTAATTTGAAAATTAGTCCAGTGAAAGATTTTCTATCATACGCACCACCCCAATCTGCATCTACGTAACCATTCAAATCTAATTTTCCTGACTTCCTAAATGTAAGACAAAGATTTGACGTACCTTTTAAGTACCTTTTTTTTTTTTATTGGGTGGGAAATTATCAAATAACTTCTCCCGCTCTGGGCGGAGCGGGAGGGCGTGTCAGACTTTTACTGACTAAAACCCACCCGTGTTCCTTCCGTTGCCTGTGTGCCAGGGCCACGATATCCCTTTCGGACAAACTCGCAACCCTGGCAGGCATTGGTCCTAACGGACCCCGTCAGTTTGTGCTGACAGCTCTTTGAGGCGCGCGTGGAACACAATGCGCCGTCGACCCGGGCCTGGTCCTTATCGGACGGCGAGCTACCCATCGCTCACCGTCCGCAGGCCCGCGCCTACGGTGGCCGGAAATCGGCTCGCGACTCCAAACGCCCGGGGCGTCTCCTGCGGCGGCTAAGGGCGCGAGGGCACGAACCTTGTCTCACCCTCACGCGTTCCGCCTCCTCCTTCGCTAGCATAACTGCTTCGCGGAGGTGACGGCCTCCCATGCACTCTCGCTCCGAACCATGGCCTGAACCAGGGCCGGACGCGAGAGATCGCCGCCGCCGACCTTTTAAGTACCTAAGGACTCGCTTTGCGCACATTCATAACATGAATTAAACTGGGAAAGTACACTTACAGCGTGTGTGATGTCCGGTCACGTATTGCAACCTAGGTAATTTAAACAACCTATTAAACTTTGATATGGCAGTTTACAATTGGAATCGGGTGATTTTTCCAACTTCATTCCGACTTCCATTGGAGTGGTAACAGGCTTAGCATCTGTCATGCTAAAATCGTCTAAAACACTCAGAATAAACTGCTCCTGATCTAAATAAATAACATCTTGATCCTTCCTCAGTCTCATCCCTAAAACATGTCTAGCCACGCCTAGGTCTTTCACTTTAAACTTTTTAAGTAGATTCGCTTTTAACTTTTTCTTTTCTTGTTCGCAATTTCCAAAGACAAAAATATCATCAACGTAAATTACCACTATAAGCTTCTTGTTATCATTCAGTTCTTTTTGATACAAGCATGGTTCTATTTTTGATTGTGAAAATCCTAACCCTAACATCTCTTTATCTAACTCATTAAACCAAGCATTTGAGGCTTGTTTTAATCCATATAAAGAACGTTGAAGCTTACGTACTTTCGTTTCCTGACCCTTAACTACAGCTCCTTTAGATTGAAGCATGTAAATGTCTTGTTTAATCCTACCATATAAGAAGGCAGTAGTGACATCCCATTGGTCAATAAAACAACCATATTCAACCGCCAAAGAAAACAACAAACGTAAAGTAGAGCTTCTAACAACAGGGGAATAGGTATCATAGTAATCTACACCACGTACCTGTGTAAAGCCTTTCGCAACTAACCTAGCTTTGGACTTCGTCACCTTACCATCACTGTCTTTCTTGACCTTGAATATCCATTTGCATTGTATTGGCTTCTTATCAGCTGGTCGATCAGTCAAAATCCAGGTCTCGTTCTCCTTCAACGACTGTAGTTCGTCATACATTGCTTGTTGCCATAAATTACCGTCAGGTCTCGCTAAAGCTTCTTCAACAGTCAATGGATCATCATCAATCATGCTTTCTATAGCACACATGACATTACAGCCATAGTGATCGACTTGTCTTCTCTCTCTGAGAGGATACCTTCTGACAGTCTCTTCAGGAATAGCCATTACCTCTTCAGGTATCACCACGTCTTCCACAGCGTCACTAAATGTACTTCCATCATGCTCCGAGGGTCCCACTTCATTAACAGATACTGGTTCTGTAGCAACAGTACCTGGGTCTCTTGCCACATCCAGCTTAACGCTTGCTTCATTATCCAGGTTAATCGTACTGACGGGATCGTCAGCATTTACTTTCTCGTCTTGTAGAAAAACTTGTTCTAAAAATTTGACATCTCTTGCCGTTGTTACTTGCCCTGTCTTGGGGTTCATTAAACGATATCCTTTTTGATTATCTGGGTATGCAATAAAAATCATAGTTTCTGTTTTCATGTCTAGTTTACGTCGCTTTTGCTTCGGTTTCAATACAAAAGCCAAACAACCAAAGATTTTCAGATGTCTCTCATCTACATCTTTCCCGTCCATAGTTTCTCTGGTACAGCATTGCTTACAGCCTTCGTAGGGCTCCTGTTCTTTAAATATACAACAGTTCTCACTGCTTCTGCCCAGTACTTTTTGCTCAGTTTGGCTTCCGACAACAGAGTTCTCGCCTTTTCTATAATGGTTCGGTTGGCCCTTTCCGCCACACCGTTTTATTCCGGCGTGTAGGGTACAGTCGTTTGGTGCTTTATACCTGCAGACTTCAAAAATGTATTAAATTGTCCACTACAGAATTCTCCACCGGTGTCAGATCTCAAACATTTTATTACTCATCTCATTCTCAACTTCCGCATTATATTCACGAAATTTATTAAAAGGCTGACTTTTATTCTTCAATAAATAAGCATGAGTTTTTCGAGTATAGTCATCAATAAAAAGTAGCACATACCTCGAACCACCGAACGACGGTTCCTCCATCGGACCACATAAATCAGTGTGAGCGATCTCTAAAATATCTTTCGCTCTCGTACCTTTGTTTTTAAATGGACTCTGACATGTCCTGAATGAATTTCCAGTTTGGATAGTCCGACGTACCTTGTAATTTTCTTATTCCGCTCAATCTGCTTATGCCAGGGGAGTTTTCTTCCGACATAATTATTGTGCAAAATATTTTCGCAAATTTTATAACCACTTTCTATTTTTTATTTAAAGAACGTTACTCAAATGCTATATGCTCATTTCTGGGGTTCTGGGCCCATAACCTAATGGAAATTGATTGAAACACAATCAATCATAATAGACATAGATCTATTTCAAAAACATATGGAACAGATTAATATGCCAGTATCAAATCTAAGTGGCCTCCAACAGTATTCGTGCGGATCTCCAACTTTCAGACACATAACGAAATTAAAAAGTGTCGTATAATAAAAGCCACTTTAATTTCCAATTACAGAAACTTTTGTCCCGAACTTTTATAATACGTACTACTGACTAATTGGGACCGAGCGGGAAACATAATACTTTTATCAACAAAGTTGATTCATGTGAAAGGCAAAGATAAAACTGTTTTTCAGACGTCATTTTTCAGGAAGAGATTAACGGGCTGTTATGAAACTTAAATAAAGTTGATGATACTCATTATCTCTTAATTGAGTAGTGTTTTAAAGTTAATGCAAAGTGATATCTCTGAAATAAACTACGAAATTTTTTCAAGCTTGTGGCTAAGTAATAACTGCCGCACGGGTCGATCGATCAGGTTAAGCTACGCTTGCCGCGGTTGGTCCGTGGATGGGTTCCACTATTTCATACCAATATTTCTCCGTTATCTTTTCATACCAATATTTCTCCGTGCCTTGGAAAGCACGTTAAGCCGTTGGTCCCGGCTGTCATTTGTAGATCTTTGACAGTTGTTAAGGGTCGTCAGAAGCCCAAAAGTCTGACAACCAGTCTTACCAAGGGATATCGTGTTACCCAGTAACTGGGTTGTGGAGGTCAGGTAGGCAGTCGCTCCATGTAAAATACTGGTATTCAGCTGCATCCGGTTAGACTGGAAGCCGACCCCAACATAGTTGGGAAAAGGCTAGGCAGATGATATTAACAGTATCATGAACATTGTGCTCTCCCGTTTGTTTTTTTTACAACCATTCGTTTTGGACTGTACGGTTTACATAGATTAGCTGAAAACATCAATGAGTAGAATCTTTTAACATAATAAGAAAATCGTAAACTCATAACTAATATGCAAAAGCACGGAATCAATTATGTATATTAAGTTGAGAGAGAAAGAACTTAATAAATGTGGGCTTATTCTTATAAGCCCACATTTATTAAGTTGAGTTAAGAATAAGCCCACATTTATTTGTTGATTGATACAAAAATGACCTTCATCATAATTTCAGGCGAAAGACGTCAGCTGCTGGAGATAAGCCTTCTCCAATTACCGCCACTTCGACCAGTTCAATGTTTCCCGAATCTAGTAGATTCCTGCGACCTTCACAGTTTCATTGGTCCACCGGTGATCGAATCAGAAATTAAAAGATCCGCAGGAGAACCAAGGTAATCGACATATCCCGAAGAATTGCCAAACTTAAGAGGGCTGACTGGTAAACCGCTGTCACTGTCAGATTATCACAACATATGGCGTAAAAATGCAAATAAAATCGTATAAAATTAGATATTAACTAATTAATAAAAATTAATCCATCATCGGATGCAGTTAACTGTTAACGAAGGGATAAACTGCTTTTAAAAATAATTAAGAGTTGCCTTTGAAGATTTTTTGATGTTTTAAATTATATTAATTATGTTTTGAGTTCCATCACCGTATGCACAAAAGACTTGAAAATAACATACCGGGTAAAACGGGGTGAATAGAAATGCAGGGGTGAATCGAGACGCAACTTTAAAATGGATTTGAGCCTTGAAATAATAATATAGTTTGTTGCCAAGGCACTTAATCGTTAATTATAGTACAGGTAACACATTAAAGTCCTTTTTGGCAACAAAAGATATTATTGCAACGTTAAAATCCATTATAAAATTGCGTCTCGATTCACCCCTGCATTTCTATTCACCCCGTTTTACTGTTTTTGTTTTGGAAAAAATATTTATTACGGTTTAAGAAATACACTGCTTTAAAAAAACACATTTTTGACCATATTCAAGAAATCTCCGCCTTAAGTGGCAGTGGGCAGGGCACATTGCTCGCAGAACAGATGGCCGATGGAGCTGAAAGGTTCAGGAGTGGGGACCACGTACCGGAAGAGGTAGCGTTGGAAGGCCTCCCACGAGGTGGACCGTGGAAGGCCGTAGGAAAAATCCCCTAATTACCCTACTTGACCTTGATTGTTTTATAAAAGAAAGAAAAGAAAGAAAAAGCATTAGCATTTATCTGTAATTATCTTAAAAATCGTTTGTTACTTTGGATGGTGCTGCCTAAACTAGGTAAAACACATATTATCTTGGGGAGATGGTGGTAAGCACAAGCTGAAACAAGTTCGTGTCGGACCACGCACAATGAAGGGTTCCGTAGTGGGGATTAATTTATTCTAAGAACAAACTTGACATTGTAGTTGAAAAACACGTTCCCTCATACATTCCAACTCCAAAAGTTTGTACGCACAATATTGAGAGAATTACCATGTTATTTTAACATCATAGACTTTTTAAAGGTATTCCTGTAATCTACAAGTATAGAACTGTTTTCGGTATTTTTTTTTAATTTTAGGGTCAGTGATTTTGGAGATATAGGGAGGGTTAATTATCATATATTTTCTTAAATAAATACTTTTATTTTAAAAGTATGTTTCTTAATCATTTTTTGTCCAAACGGTACAGTTCGCAAAACTTTTTTTAAATTTCCTAATTTGCCCCCCAAATGTGTAAATAATAATATAATATATAATAATATAATAATAAATAAAAATACTCAAAATTCATTTATTTACGTTACACGTCCATGTTTGGGTCACAGAAGTTCATAAATGTGTACCGAATTTCCACTTAAGCGTTCTAGTAGATTCGGAGAAAATCGGCTGTGGCAGACGGGCAGACAGACAGAGAGACATACAGACGAGTGATCCTATAAGGGTTCCATTTTTTCCTACGGTACGGAACCCGAAAAATTAGATAAACATCAAAGTTAAACTAAAATAAATGAAGTTTATATCGAGTCCTAACATAATATTATTGGAGCTTATTTATCGAATAAACGTTAACTAGCTGATAACACGAAACTTGGCGTTCAGATAAACTTTTAACGATGATTAAGTATTTTCTTGTCAAGCTGTTATGTAATTTTTTATCTAACTGCGACGATTTCACGCTTACGCTGGTAGCACATCTCTGCCGCGAAACCATAGCAGCGAAACCGCAGTAGTTCAATTGTACTGGTTCGCGTCTTGTTCCGCTACTCGAATCGGATGCAAGTAGCGGAACATGACGCGAACCAGTACAATTGAACTACTGCGGTTTCGCTGCTATGGTTTCGCGGCGGAGGTGTGCTACCAGCGTTAACGTTAAATAAAGTAGAACAGTTCCAGAAGATAAACACACACACACACTGAGTATATTGGTGAAGCAGCATAATTATTCGAAAACTTATAAAATTGCTTTAAAAAGCATGTGCCAATATTAAATTATAAACTACATAAACGAAAAATGGTCGCGTTGTACGAGTATACGGCGAAAACAATTCCGGGAGCAATCTAGCGAAATTATATTTCGACACAATATTTATCCTTTCAGTGATTATAAATTCGTAAAACATTCTTTGAAGCTTCATCTTAAGCATCTCTGGAGTAAATAAACATGTTTATTTACTACGCAAAGCCAAGGAAATCTCGTGAAAAATGTAGGAATTACGGTGCTTGAAGAAATTGCGGACGCATTTTTGGGTAATTTTTCAAAGAATATTTATCAAGTCTTTTGTCACTTGGGAGGAAATGTCCCGTATGACGACTACTCACTGTTTAACTGAATATTCCAGAATATCAAACTGCAAGCAAATGTGTTTAGGAATTTATAGCTTGAATACAGCTAGTTAGTGGTCACGTTCTAGTTGGCAGGCGCAGAGTTTTGCTGACAAATATTACGCTACAGTTTACGCTTTATAGTAATCACAACATTCAAAATTTCCGACCCGAAAGTTATGCTACTTACATTCCTTTTTGGTTGAGTAATCATGCCTTTGTATTATTGATGCAGTATATGTTCTTAATATGAACTAGGATTGATTTGCGCCTGGGATACAGGACACGAGTGTAAAAAAACAAAAAATGTGGTGTCCTCCCGTATAACGGACGACAAAGTGTATGTAATCAAGTTGCGATATCAAATGGAATGATAGTTAATTTTGTAGTAATCAAATGTAGCGACGTAAACGGGCCAGTGTCATAAGCTTGCAACTTTTCACTCAAAATCAAAATATTTTATTTTCTCATAAACCTACATGGGCACTTATGAAATGTCAGAAGCTAGGTGCACGGTTCCAAATGGTCCTTATCTATGGAGAAGAGCCGGCAAGAAACTCCACTGTAACTCTTTTAAAAATAATTGGATTTTACAATGTGTTCAAAATACAGTGATAATAGGTATGGGAGGACAGTGTAGACCTGTCAACAAGAAGCAAGTACTTAACAAAATAGAAAATTGGCGACAAATCTACAGTCTAAAAGGCCTACAACGTACTCACTTTGCTGTTATACCTACAAAATTTTTATTCAGGTAATTTTTTAAGCAATTTGTATCAAAACATGGGGTATGATGCTAACCTTTGTAAAAAAAATATCGTTGTTATAAAAAAAGACGAATTAATGACACAGCCCGACTAGATAACTATCATCATCATCATCATCATCATTCATCATTTCAGCCGAAAGACGTCCACTGCTGGACATAGGCCTTCCCCAGCTACATGAGGCTCAAACTCAAATAACAGAACTTCAAACCACAAATCATAACATCACTGCCTCGCTGAATCAAAGTCTGTTCAGCGAGTTGATGCCTGTTGCCCCGTCAATGGTTTCTGCCATAAATCCCTCCTACACTATTGATTTGACAGGTAATGATGATTCAAAGTCATGTAATTCAGTGCGGGTAGTCACCAGTAAAAATAAACTTAAAAAATACATTAAAATTAATAAATACATTGTTAAAACTCAAAAGATGGTTAAAAGACAAAAGTTCTTTATTAAAAATGTTAAACTTAATAGAGAAAGGCTTAATCTACTAAAACAATTAGATATGTATTCTTTTAATTTGGAACAAAGTACCAGGAAATACAACATTGACACAGAGTACTTGCAATCTAAACTTGACCATTTACAGGAAAATCTTAGTTCAATGACTATCAAATATAATACCTCTGAAGATCTAATGAGGGAATATGTGTTGGCAATGAATGAGCTGGTAAACTCACAAACAAGCAACTGTGAGCAGTGTCAAATACCATCCAATGTACTTACACCGGACCATTCATTGACAACATGCAATGCCACCTTACCGCAGCCCTGTGTTGATTTGATATTTCCTACTGTAAAAAGTGATATAGTGTTATTTTGCGATGAAATTGGAAAGGACTTGGGCCACTTGCTGACAGATGAATATCCGGGACACTCCATAATAAATTACTGTATGCCTGGTTGTTCTTTATTTGTTATTATGAAAGAAATTATTAAATGTAACTTTAACCAGGACACTACATTATTAATTTTTATGGGTAATAGGGGAAATGTGAACAAAGGAGAATTGCTCCAATATTATAGGACTTTGTGTAATCTTAGTTTAAAAAAAATTGTATTGTTTACATTCCCTTACAGTAACAGTTTGCCACAGGAAGAAAATAAAATACGATTTGAAATAAATTTGACATTGCATAATTTGACATTTAACAATAACCTATTCCATCTAGTGGATATTAACAATTATGTTAGTAATAATTTGTATCTGACAAAAGATAGATATAATATTTATATGTACTATCTTTCTAACTATAACAAAAGACAGATAGCTGTGTCGCTATCATATTTTTTTTCTATTTCAGCCAAAAATTTGGCTAAACAACTTGCTTCTTTTGAGCAATGCAATGACTTTTTAAATAATTCTGCCAATAATTTGGCAACAACTAATGACATTGATTATCATTTAAATTAGAAATTAGGACAATAGAGGAAACCTCTTGCTTAATAAATGTTACACAAACTTCTTTGATATCACACCCATCAAATTGTAGTAATCAAAATAAATGTAATAATAATACTTTAAAAATAGTTCATCAAAATATACAGGGTGTGATAGGTAAGGAATTAGAATTAGAGTTGTTCATGAACTGTAGTTATATTGATATCCTATGTGTAACTGAACATTGGTTAAAAGTCCACCAGTTCATGTTCAGCTTTAACAACCACCAGGTTGCCAGCTCATTCAGCAGAGTTAATATGATACGTGGTGGCTCTTTAATAATTGTTCGTAATAATATGAAATTTAAAGAACGTAAGGATATTGTGAGCCTCTCTGTTGAGCGAGTTATTGAAATAGCTTGCATTGAGCTTTTGAGCTTGAGCAGTTCATTGTAGTGAGTGTATACAGGCCCCCATGTGCTTCATATGATATTTTTGAGAAATATATGGAAGAAATATTATTAAAGACTTGTAACAGTAATAAAACAGTTGTTGTCTGTGGAGATTTCAACATTAATATACTGGAAAAATCTTCTACAGTAAATAAGTTTATAACCTTATTAAAGTCATATAATTTGTACAATACATTCTTTGAGCCGACTAGAATAACTGCCACTAGCGCTACCTGTATTGACAATATTTTTACAAACTTAAGACCTTCTAGCCATTTAATTCTAAATGAATTGGACTCTGATCACTGTGGCCAGTTAGTCACTTTCCCTCAGAAAATAGTCAGAGCTCAAAGAAAACTTGTGAGTTTTATTCCTGTAAACATAAGTCGCTTAGAACAATTTAAAAATAATTTAATGGAAAAACTACCGGGTTTGTCTTATCACACCGACCCAGATCAAGCTTATACTTCACTATTTAACCTCATTAATAGTGAATTTAGGAAGGTATTCACCTCAAAAACATTGCCTGTTTGTGACCGCGTTATATTTAGTGATTGGGCAACACCAGGTATTTACAAAAGTAGGCAGAGGTTATACGAATTGTATCATGAAAAAACATATAACCATGATGAAACTTTTAAAGAATTCGTTAAAAAATATTCTAAAACTTTTAAACGAGCCTGTTCCTCAGCAAAAGCCATACATATTAAAAATAAAATAAAATCTTCTGGTAATAAAATTAAAACAACTTGGAATATTATTAATTCAGAAACAGGTAGAACAACAGTACGTAATCGTGACTTCCACCTAAAAATCAATGATGTAGATATTAAGGCAGACGTGGAGGTGGCAACTGAGTTTGAAAATTTCTTTACTAATATTCCCATTTTAACAACCAAAACTCTGTCATCGTCGTCCTCCACTTCTGCTTACTCCATACTAAAAGAATGCGTACCAGAATGTGATAAACACTTTAAATTCACGGTTGTTACCGCTAAGGATATTATAGAATCTTTTAAAGATCTTGATGTAAAAAAAACTGCTGACCTTTGGGGATTATCAGTACATACCATGTCTTCAATAATCGATGTTATTTCACCGTTTTTAGCAATTGTTTTTAATTCTTGTATTGCATCTGGTGTATTTCCTGATCTGATGAAACTTAGTAAAGTGATTCCACTGTTCAAATCTGGCAGCACAACTGATCCCACGAATTTTCGGCCAATTTCGATATTACCTACATTGAGCAAAATCTTTGAAAAGTTAATTTTAAAACAAATGTTAGGACATTTCAATACAAATAATTTACTTCATCTGAAACAGTTTGGTTTTACAAAGGGTCGTTCAACTACAGACGCGGGCGTGGAATTACTGAAGAGCATATTCGAGGCCTGGGAGGAGTCGCAGGATGCTCTTGGCATTTTCTGTGACTTGTCTAAGGCCTTCGATTGCGTTCATCATGATACACTCATCCGAAAATTGCACCACTATGGTATGAGGGACAGTGCTCTCGACCTTCTGACTTCTTATCTGAACAACAGAATTCAGAGGGTTGATGTTAATGGCAAGAGATCTGCAGGATCTGCGGTCACTATGGGAGTTCCGCAGGGTTCAATTCTAGGTCCTTTCTTGTTTCTAATTTATATAAATGACTTACCTTATCACATAAGGGATAATCACAAGATTGTATTATTCGCAGATGATACTTCCCTTATTTTTAAAATCAAACGTCAGCTAGTCAATTTTGAACACGTTAACGATGCACTCTCTAAGGTTGTCCATTGGTTTAATGTAAATAATCTTCTCTTGAACGAAAAAAAGACTAAGCTCATTAAATTTTCAATGCCAAATGTCAGGCAGCTAACTTCCAATGTTCAACTTAATGGAATAGAGTTGGACCCTGTTGAGTCGACAGTTTTTCTTGGGATAACTATTGACGGTAAATTACAATGGGGCCCACACGTAGAAAAATTGTCAGGAAGGCTTAGTTCAGCCGCCTATGCTGTTAAAAAAATTCGACAGATAACTGATGTAGATACTGCGAGAATTGTTTATTTTAGTTATTTTCATAGTCTTATGTCATATGGGATTCTTCTCTGGGGAACCTGTGCGGACATTAATACTATCTTTGTTTTACAGAAAAGGGCTGTTCGAGCCATTTACAATCTAGGTCCAAGAGATTCACTTCGTGAAAAATTCAAAGAAATAGATATTCTGACTGTAGCCTCTCAATATATATTTGAAAATCTATTGTATGTACACAAAAATATATCAAATTTTAAGAAAATGTCCGATATTCATTGTTTAAATACCAGGAATAAACACAATCTTGCTGTACATCGCACTCGCCTCCACAGAGTAGGCAACTCGTTCATGGGTCAATGTATACGCTTTCACAACAAACTTCCTACTGACATTCGAAACTTACCCATTAAACGATTTAAAAGCTGTATTAAAACCAAACTTTGTAAAAAAGGGTACTATAAAATTTCTGATTATTTAGAAGACAAAAAAGCTTGGGATTGAGCTGCTCGCTCTGCAAGCCTTGTGATCAAATACTGCTTTAATTTATTGTGAATGTGAGCACTATGTGGGTCATTTTTTTTTTTTCTCTTTAAATATTTTCCTATTATTTTATGCTTTTTCTCAGTTTTTAATGGTGGTCTGGCATTTTGAGCACTTTATGAGGCCTACCCAAATGTACTTTCTTTGGTATTGTTCGTCGAGTCGTTGAGCTCCTTAAGTCTTGAGTCGAGCTGCACGATTACGACAAATGCTTGCACTGATTGGACAGGTCCACTCAAAATTGTGTGGTTCTTTCCTCAAAAGACCATTTCAGACACAGATCTACATGGTCCTCACATGATCTGACCAAGATTATGTCTGGACTTTAAAAGAGACTTTGACCCCTGAGTTTGTTTCGCCATTTCTTCTCACGGGTAGTCAGATAGGAAATGTCGACTACATCTAGCTTATTTTTTACTTTTTAATATGACGTGTAAAAGTGATTCCGATATCCTATTTACAGAATAAACGATTTCATTTCATTTCATTTCATTTCATTTCATTTCATTTCATTTCATTTCATTTCCCCAAGCACCGCCATTTCGACCTGTTCTGTGTTTCCCGCATCCAGCGGATACCCGCAGCTTTCACAAGGTCATCGGTCTACCTAGCAGGAGGCCTTCCAACGCTACGTCTTCCGGTACGCGGTCGCCACTCCAGAACCTTTCGGCCCCATCGGCCATCAGTTCTGCGAGCAATGTGCCGGGCTGCCCACTGCCACTTAAGCTTGGCAATTCTTCGGGCTATGTCGGTTACCTTTGTGCGCCTGCGGATCTCTTCATTTCTGATTAGTTCACGTAGAGAAACAACTAGGGAGGGACGTCACGTAGGGAGATAACTATGGAGACAGCAAAAATATCTTTGATAATATTTTCTCGTTCAAAATATTGCAGTTACCTAGCATCCAACGCGAATGATGCCCATCGGAATGTTTACACGACACAAAGTTACGAGAAATAGACGAAGCTGTTTCATAGATAGTGCAATGGGACGATTTATCCCATAGCAAGAATAAAGCTTTATGTCCAATGGCTGATTCATCCTCGTCAGCTTAGCTTACGACTTGATCTATATTTTTGTATCATTTATCATTCGGACTGTTTCCACGAAACGGTCTACTTTTCTTATTTGTAGGTGGTTTAAGGATTAAGTTTTTTTTTTTACTATTGGTCAACTTGTTAGTTGCATTTTTTGTGTGTCATCTCGCAGGTCAACCTAGTAGGTTGTCATCTGCTTAACCGGACTTTCCTGTGGGTGCCTCAATAAATATAAACTAAGCGACTATACGCTAAGGGCACCCCCTCTCGGCGTAGGGCGTCATTGGGGGAGGACATCTATTAGGGGACGAATTTAAAGCTTCAGGTTCACCGGCACGGGCTGGCTCGAGTAAGGGTCGGGTGGTGACGGACGGGGACGTCGAGGCGGGCCTCGGCGGTGTGGACGGAAGGACGGCGGTCAGATTATGTTTTCATAAAGGTACCTCGTGATTTGCATTATAACGTGCAACCTTTGGTAAGATCAAATTCTAAGCTATAACTTTATGGTTGTGTTGAAGATTATTAGTGTGTCGGTTATGACAACTTTTACAAGTGACCACTTATTAAAATTGCTTATTTTCTGTAACAGGACCAAGAGAATTCCAGCTTATTTACTTACGCAAGAGTAATCTTTAAAAGGGAGCTACGAGTATTCCTCTTTTAAAATCGAACTTAATAATATTAAAATCAATTATAGTATCCCTCTCCTAATAAGGCAGCCACAAATTTTTCATTCAACACGATGTTACAGAGCTGTGCAGTTAATTACTGGCAACATTAGTGGATGATGACGTCACACGCAAGCGTGCCGCGCTAACGAGAAAGAATCTATGCCCCATCGAAGGGTATCTATGTGTGATTGATAATGTTGGTAAAGGAAATTCATTGATTCGGTAGATCAGTTATAATTATGTACATATACTTTTACAAATATACTTTCATAAACATCCCTTATAATTTACATTATTTCACCCTAAAACTATGAATTCATAGCACTCCACAAAAATATCAGTATGACCGCACAGCAAGTGGCGCCGCCCCGTTTTGTTACGAAGTTACTACAATCACCGAAAAGGTCGGTTATGAGTGACACTGGCTGGTGACAGTCACTCTAGGAGAGCTTCGCATGGATGATTGCGTGGCGGCTGCTTTCTGATGACAGATGATGTCAGGCCCAGGTCGACGGCGCGTTGTGTTCCACGCGCGCCTCAAGGAGATGTCGCTACCAATTAACGGGGTCCGAAAGGGCCAATGCCTGCCAGGGTTACGAGTTTGTCTGAAAGGGATATCAGGGCCCTGGCACACAGGCATCTGAAAGAACACGGGAGAGTTTTAGTCAGTAAAAGTCTGACACGCCCTCCCGCTTCGCCCAGCCCGGGAGAAGTTATTTGAAAATTTCCCACCCAAAAAAAAAAGGGAAACCGCTGTCGTACCACGTTCACAACGAACTGCTATATTCCGGCACAATCCTTATGGTATTGATACTGCTGAACCACTTTTTCGATGATACCTTATGGTAAAGGGTATCCTGAGCCGATAACAAGACTATCACTTTTAAAGTACTGGCCAAAGCTACTAGCCAATTATACGAAATAGGCAAAACCACACAAATATGATAAAATAATACAGCCATTACAGAATGAAGTACCCCATTACTGCTCACTCGTTCATTCTGAATCACATAGTATTAGGTATTATTATAGGATCACCTAAAAAATAATGTGCTTTTATAACCAGTCTAGCAGAAACGCAGTAAAGTGCCGAACGCCCAAAAGTTTTCGTATATCATACAAACGAGGCCATTATAACAAGTTATTGTTATATTCGATACATTTATTTTTACTGATTCCTACTTGCCAGTAAATAGTCAGCTCTATGCTAAGCTTGGTTGTGTGTACATTGTACAGTTACAGGAAAACTTTAAACAAGGCTTTATCTCAATGATAACGGGGAGCGATATATAAACAATAATGATTATACGAAACACCAAACGCAAAATTCTTGCATAATTAAAGTTTTGTCTAAATAAACGAGTGTTGGTTATAATTAAACCGTTTGCTGGAGTTTCCCTAATATTAAAGATTTCAATTACCAAGCAAAATTAAGCACTGAACTGTTCGCTTCTCTTACTAGATAGGTATATTCCAAAGCAAGTCATGGAAATTCAAATCGTGTACTAAACACAAATACGGCGCCATGTTTGAAGCTGTTCCCTAACAACGTGTTCATGTCTACTAGCGCTACTGATCAGTGACGTAATCTAGGAGACACGCTGTAAACAGTCAATGTTACAGTACGCGATATATTTGTGACTCGTAATAAAAAGGTACGTGATAAAAGTATTTCGCTTGTGTGTTCAGGGGGTCTACTCCGAAGCGCTAAACCGAAGTATCGGCCGAACGTTCGGCCGTTTTATAACTTCCATAGTTTCCTTTTTTGACTTTGAGTCCTTACCCGACTTCAAGTCACAGTTTTGACTTTTTTTTCGCCGTAGTCAGCGATAGTTAGCCGTAGTAAAGGAGCGACCGAAGATTTTGTTTAGCGCCTCGGAGTAGACCCCCAGTTTCGGACATACGGGTTTCGGTTTTATGTATAATAACCTGCTCACTTTAAATACGTCAAAAACCAATTACATTTGCTTCAGTATTAACAAAAGTAGTCAACCAAGCGAGGATCTCAATCTAAGAATACACACATGCGGTGATACCAATAACAGATACTGTTATTGTTCATGCATAAAACAAGTAACTCAAATTAAATATCTAGGCGTGATAGTCGATCAGCGGTTATCCTGGTATCCACATCTAGAACAGGTCTCAAATAGGGTTAGGAGATTAAGCTGGATCTTTAAAACACTTCGACATGTTGTTCCAAATAATATTACGAGTAAACGAGACCCCCCAAGAAATGTTCTTAATGAGATCTACATGGCTTTGGTGCAGTCTGTCTTGTTATATTGCATCCCTATTTGGGGAGGTGCAGCAAAAACTAATTTTATAGACGTGGAGCGATCCCAACGAGCTCTGATAAAGATAATGTACTACAAAAGTAAAAGATATCCTACTGATATCTTATATAAAATGAGTAATCTGCTTTCCGTAAGAAAACTGTACATTATCCAAATAGTTTTAAAAAAGCATAAAACCCTGCAATATGATCCACACTTATTACGAAAAAGGAGGACCGACATTGTTGCACAAATTCCTAAAACCAAAACCATGTTTGCTTGTAGACAATTTAATAAACGGTCTGCTCAACTGTACAACAAAATAAACAGACATATTAACATATACTCAAAAAAAAGTTATGAATGTAAAAAAACAATAACCAGTTGGATAAAGACACTTACATATGATGAAACGGAGGCACTTTTAGAGCACATAAAGTAGCAGATACACTCACACATACACTCTCACTTACACTTTAACATACACTCCTTACACTCTAACATTCACTCTCATTCACTCTCGCATACACTCGCGCACACACCCCCATTCACTCTCACATACAATTACACATACAGACACACTACGCACTGGTATTCACACTCGAATCACACTCTCACTAACATACTTGTTTTTATTTGATATTTTAAGATATTTTAGGTAGGTACCTACGGAATTGTTTTATAGATTAAGATTATGCTGTACTATGGAAGAGCGGAGTCTCCTAACACAGGCATTGTTTGCTTAAAAGGAGGCTCCAGACATGAAACCCTTTATATGTAAACTGAAGCATAAATAAAAACATTTTTAATTTTAATTTTTTAATGTATCCCGAAGTTACCTAAAGCTCCTCGTGATAGTAAAAAGTTTGTTGGTTATTTTCTGATTATAGCAGATGAGATAGTTATGTGATCTGTCGTCTCTAGACAACCCGTTTTATAAATACGTTTAGTTTTCTACAATTGTGACTTTTCTATCTTCATAACGAATTACCAATTTTCTTTTCTTTGTGTGGCTTTAATATCTAACCTTGAATTCTACGATTGTGAAGTTGCAAACATCTCATAGGTGTGACACGTTATTCATTTAATCCTAAATTTGTTTGTTCGTGGATTGATTTTTATATTGAAGATATAAACTGTGAACTCGTGACTATGAATGATAGGCTGAAAAATTATGTGATAAGGCAACGGTGCGGTTTAAAATAAGAAGTAGTGACAAAAACTTGTATGCTTAGATGGTTTGGTCATGTTGAGAGGATGAATGAAAGACGACTAACAATAGATGTGAGTGGAAATGCCGGTAGGGGACGCCCTAGGAGGACATAATTATAGTGACCTAATTGGTGATATTCTTCAGAAAGGTCAGGTGCGTATTACTTGTAACCGGCGCGGGCGTGCGTGTATGTCCAGATCTATGTAAACGAAGCTAAAGGAGTATGTAAGGAACTTAGCAGGTGGCGTTCTATATTTTCTGCCTACCCCCATGGGAAGAAGGCGTGAGTTTAATGTGTTGTAGTTCCAATCCCACAAATATGTTTTTTAATTGTTTTGTAAACGCTTAACCAAACAAAAGAATTATTAATATACTTATCAATAACGCTTTAGTTAAGGTTTCGTTAGTTTGCTACGAATATCATTCAAGTTCATTCATTCGAATTCATTTTATATATTTTATAGTACCTAAACTAAAACCAACAAACAATTTTAGGTTTCATAGTTCACCCATTAACTAACCACGGGTAAGCATGTAGGCAACCCAGTTTGTGGTTTGTTTAGGGTAAACTAAAACTAAACTATAAAATTAATTAAGACTGTAAATATTTGGATACTGTATAATTATATTTTCGATACTCTACTACATACGGGACTATAATTAATAGTCTTCAAATAAACAGGATATCCGAAAGGAAATTGTTTTTGATACTTAAATTATTATCTCTACAGAAATATGATTTTACTTAACCCTGCTGTTGCGTTATTTTTAGGGTTCCGTACCCAAAGGGTAAAACGGGATTCCTATTACTAAGGCTCCGCCGTCTATCTGTCTGACTGTCTGTCCGTCTGTGACCAGGCTGTATCTCATGAACCGTGATAGTTAGACAGTTCAAATTTTCACAGATGATGTATTTCTGTTGCCGCTATAACAACAAATACTAAAAAAAAAACTAAATATTTAGGGGGCTCCCATACAACAAACGTGTTTTTTTTTTGCTGGTTTTTGCTCTATATTGATAACGGAAACAGGTAGATGCTTGAAATGTTCACAGAATATTTAGTTATATGTTCACTTTAAAAATAAATAATTAAATTAAAATAAAACAAATATTTAAGGGGGGCTCCCATACAACAAACGTCATTTTTTTGCCATTTTTATAGACAATGGTACGGAACCCTTAGTGCGCGAGTCCGACTCGCACTTGGCCGGTTTTTTAATATTATTTTTGATATTTTCTAAAAGCCAAATCTACCAAAGAATATGCAAAGGACTCCAAATTAAGGCTCTTACACACTCACGCGATATCGCGGGCGCGACATGCACCGACAAAGGAATTGTCTTTGTCGGTGCCTGTCGCGCCCGCGATATCGCGTGAGTGTGTAAGAGCCTTTAATCCAGAGATGAAACAAAAGTGTTTAGTAATTTAAATTGCGTTCCAGCATTGTTTTCCGACGGTTTTGTATAGAAAGTAATTGATACACTGAAGTCATTAACAAGAAAACTGTCAGTTCTAAAAGCATCGTTCAAGTGACGATAAGCATCTAACATCAAATATTATGAACAAACCTTTGTCCCGAAAGCAATTCAGGAGAATGAGAATGCAAAGAGAAATACCAATGTTCATTTAGTTTGTTTAGAACCAGAATAGTTTACACCCAGTCGTATACCATCTGGTTAAGTAGAAAAAAGTTAAATCATACGCTAAATTGAAAATAGTGTAAGGGTAAAACTTTATCCTTGACGTAAACTAGAATACGATCATAAAGATGAACCTAAAACGCGCGACTCGCCCGGTAAATGGTTGAATTCCCAATTTATCAAAATTTTAATTGGTGACAACCATAAAGTGAACCTTAAAGCTTACCCTTAGGTTTGAAACAGACATACTAGCTAGTACAGGCTACAAGGTTGTTCTCAAGTCCTAAAGTATTCACAAATTCTCAACTATAAGTGTTATTCAGTTATTTACAAGTATTGCGAGCGCCCTCTCATTACATTAGTAAACAGAATCTATAGATTATTAAAGGAGACAAGCAACTACTTGGTAGAATTATGATAGCCATTAAAATCCGTAAAGAGTTGGAAGGTAACGAAGTTTTTACAGCGTTTTTGAAATGAAAACCTTGTTGGAGAAATATTTACACAAATGAAGAGCGAAGATAACAGGAAATGTTAGTAAGAGGTATTCGCTTTTCCTCTTAAGGCAAGTTAGCCTTCGAGACTGTAAGAACAGCATATGTAATCACGGTTGATTTATAGAATTTTAAAAACAGCATAGTTTAATGCTTACGTAAGCTACCTATGATTGTTTAACGCATAAGTAGCGAATCTTTTAACGCTGTTTTCTTGAAACAAGTCGATGCGCTTTTCTGGTTATTGAATTTGTATCCCTGAACTACACCCTACGAGTACCAGCACACGTAGATATATTACGATCTCTGCTACATTTGTTCCGATTCCTCACTTACAAGGCTCCTACTTTTTGTAGTGAGCTGAACATCTTCTGAAGGTACAAGGACTCGGATTTATCGTGACTCGTAAATCAACAAAGGGCAAGAGGAAACCATTTTATTTTTTCCTGCTGCTTTAACAATAATGGTTTGTACAATGGTTAGTTGCTGTTACAGTACCTAGTATTTTTTTCAATTTGTTAAAAATCCTTTGGGGCTGCATCTCAATTTTCTACCTATTCATCCTTTGTATTTTTTAGGTGAGATAAATGGTAAGGTGTAATATTTATGTCTTACTCGGATACAGATGTTTCTGTCAACTTTAACAATAAATTACGTAAACGCGCCACTCATTAAACTTCCAGCTGTGTTAAATATTTCAGTATTCATTCCGTACTTATTGTCTTATCAATTTAACTCACGGCATTACTTTGGCAGATGCCGCAACACATTCAGCATAAAAACGTTCAATTTATCACGCGCGCTTAGCAGATATTGCAGGTATTTCTCATAAATCGACGGACAGGCTATAAATAGAGAATATTTATGGATATATGTGACTCGCTTCTTGTGCTGTGCCTCGGTGAGAGCAATCTTGTTTTCACGGGTAAGTAGAAATTGCCTTATCTAACGCAAGCTTGTGCGTATGTGAGTTATGCGTCCACGCCTCGTATTATGTGTCACTTGTGATAGTATTGCGGCAATAAACTTTATGACGTGCATGCAGCCTTCACTTCATCTTCTGAGAGAAGTGGGTCTGTGTTGTGAGCCGATAAGTAATAGAGCTCACTATAATATGCTGTGGATAACGGTGTGAGTTTCACATTTATATAATATCTTTGTTTATATTATTTGCGCAGATATAATGTGTTACTGTTTGTTTGTCCCAAATAAATAAATAAATAAAAAATAAATAATAAACGTAAGTATAAGCTGCAACTACTGCGAGGAACGTAGACACGTTCTTCACGCGATCATTAGGCTTGAAGAACATCAAACACTAAGATACACACTATCTCTCTCCTTAAACATATTTTTTTTTGTGCTTTGCTCTTGTTTCATGATTATTATTGAATATATATAGATAAGTTTAATATGTGATATGTATGTATGTATAAATTGTATATATAATGTAAATAGTACATCATAGACTACCTGCAGTATTGTCTCTCCTTCCTTCTTAATCCATCCAAAGGCTGTCTTTAAAATATCGCTTTTAGCGATAAGACCGCCCATTGTGTCACCCTATGTAAAAGTCTACATTTATATCTGTAATTTTATGGTGTACATAATAAAGAGTATTCTATTCTTTTCTATGCTCTAGTTATAATCGTAAAGCGGTTGCTTTATGATTATAACTAGATCTTAGAATACAAACTAAAACAGAGGAATTTCCAACTCCAACTTGCAGCGTGTCAATAAGTTTACCCAGTAACTGGGTTGTGGAGGTCATATAAGCAGGCGCTCCATGTAAAAAAACTGGTTTTCAGCTGCATCCGGTTAGACTGGAAGTCGACCTCAACATAATTGGTTAAAGACTACGCAGATTGATTGCCCATGACTGCTTGCAGCTCCCTACAGTTATTAACGAGAAGATAAAGTGGTGCTTGTCAATAAGGTCATGTTAATTGCGACATAAAACAAGACATAATTTCCTTGACCATAGCTTTTTCTCAGTGAGCTTTCTCTATCTCTCTGGTGAGCAGTGGTGGCCCAATGGTAACGGCTCCGACTTACGAGTTGTAACGTGGGTTCGAACCCAGGCAGGTGCTTTACTTTGTGTAAATAATTTCATTACCACTGCTCTCAAATCGGTAAAGAAAAACATCGTGCAGAAACCGGCCAGTCCTAGAACCACAAATTCGAAAACATGTGATATATACCAACCCGCATTGGGGCTGCGTGGTAGATTAGAGCTAACTCCCTCTCGAAAAGAGGAGGCCTGTGTCCCAGCAGTGGGGACATCATAGGCTGAATATCCTAATAAGCCAAGTGTTTCTTCAAACATTTAATGATAGAATTGGATCATAAAAAACGGAGGCACTTAGTCCTTATGTAAAAGATACATAATACATAAGACACCTTTTTTTTTGGGTGGGAAATTATCATATAACTTCTCCCGCTCTGGGTGGAGCGGGAGGGAGTGTCAGACTTTTACTGACTAAAACCCACCCGTGTTCCTTCAGATGCCTGTGTGCCAGGGCCACGATATCCCTTTAGGACAGGCTCGTAACCCTGGCAGAAGATTAAGACACCTCCGGGAGAAATGTTGGGAAAAAGTAAAACTATAAAAAGTTCGCTTAACATATTACAGAACCGTTTATGATACGCCACAGACAGAATAATAAAGTGATACGATAAAGTTATTATATTTTTTGTTACATATCTCATGAGAAGCAGACCTCTTCCTTTCCTTGGTATTTTTTTTATTTCCTGTGTAAGCACCTGCACACCATTCAGAAAATTTTATAGTGGTCTATTTAATCACGCGTTCATTATAATGGGTATCTTGACGTTATGCTTATGTATGTACTATTTGGTTTTACTATATGGAATTTCTTAGCAGCAGTCCGGAGTCTGGATTTGAACCCGGTTGATGGCAATAGGCTTGCTCACTATTACATATATATTAAATATATTTAAAACAAAATTGTTCACTTATTTGAACCAGAAGTGCTACTACACATTGCAAAATTGAAAATGTAAAATGATAAAAATGTATTGTAATGTTTTTTTTTTTTAATTTTGTTTTGTTTTGCAGTGCCCTTACAGGGTGCATGTTTGAAACTTTTATGCTTATTCCACCCTCTGTACAACATGTTTGCAATAAACTGATTTGATTTGATTGATTACATGGGACTTATACATAACTAGCGAAACGTGAGTGTACTATAGGTACACCTCTGCCCACGCCTTCGGGGAGACATGGCGTGATGTTATGCTATGTATGTCCAAGTTTTCCCTAAAGAATAGACGCTCTTTGTGTAATATGTTCAAATATGAACTTTGGTGGCCCTAGTTAATAACGAAGTACTAGCAGTCATATTGTATTATCAAATATTGAATTTATCCACTGAAGGAAAAATAATAATATGTGAACATGGTCATCAGTTTAACAACCTTTGGTTGTCTCAAAGGTTCACTCAAATTATTTGAAATGTAGGTACTGTTTACATAAACCCTTGGGTCTAAGGAAAACAATGAGGAAAACCGTTCAGCTACATTTTACACAGAATTACCATAATTTGAGCGATCAGCAGAGTTGACAAGCTTAGGGGAGACCTTCGTAAAAAACCCGTTTGATGACCCATTTTCTTAGAAATATAAAATGTATTGCTTTTAAAACAGTTAAGGTAGTTTACCAAGAAATTATTAAGTTTATACGCTGCTTTCACCTTGAATTAATCCTAGTCTGGGCCCATGAATTCGTTTTGATTTTTCAGACGATTATTTTCAAATAAAAACAACAACCATCTCATCAAAAGCTCTCAAGGGTACTGGGATCACCATCTCAGAGTTCTTGACACAAATTCGGCATCGTGTGTTTGCAGCTGCTCGTAAGCATTTCGGTATGCCTAATTGCTGGTCTATGGAAGGCAAGATTGTTGTTATTTGCCCAGACAAATCCCGCCGGAAGATCGAAACGGCAGGCGAACTTCACGATCTGATCGCCAAATTCCCGTCTTGTTCAGTCGACAACGAGGATTCTGCCCAATCTGAAGAACCTGGATCTCCGAAAGCCGCAACCTCGGCGACTCCCGCTAAGAGAACGAGGAAGACGCGCCTGCGCAAGTAACACATTCGTTGTTTTGTTGTCTTCAGTCGGTTTACTTTACTACTTCTCAACTTGGCCGCTTTGCTTGCTCACAATTATTTTAGGCCGGTAATTGAATAAGTAATTTTTATTTTTATTTGTCTCACCGCTAATCATTTTACTTTTTATTTTTAATTATCGACAGATTTTGATGTTCTGACAGTGCACGATGTGACAGATGTCAGTGTCACTGCTTTTTTTTTTTTTTTTTTTTTATATATGGCATCTCGCAGTTGACCTTGAGAGGCCGTGACTGCTTAACCGGTCTTTCCTGTGGCTGCCCTAAGGTATTAGCTTAAAGCCTCCAGCCAGGAGCGTAAATAAAAGTATTAAAAACTAAACGACAGCGCTCTAAGGGCACCCCCTGTGGGGTACGAACCTCGGCTTAGGGCGTCGTTGGGGAAAAACAAAGCAAATTGGGGACGGGCTGGATCGAAAGTTTAAATTCATGATTATTAACGGGGATTACTATTAAATGCTACGGCTCACTCAGCCTCGGGGCTGGCGGTTCAACGTGCAAGGGACGGGGGGAACAATTTATTCTTGATCTTCGCGTGGTACCTCGGCGGCGAGGACGGAATGACGGTTTGTGTTTGTGCACTGTACTTGTGGCCCTATTGCTTTCCTGAAGGAGAGTAATGGGGTCATCCGGGTCTAAAAGAGTATGCCTAGGTCGGCGAGTCTTACTAATTTGAGATGGCCTATAGCTAGCTGCCTGCACAACCAAGGGGTTGCGATGTCTATCTGCGGACTCGAAGAACCGCTTTGTCGCGCGTTTCAAAAACTGCTTAATGGTGGGGATTCTAAGATCTACGTGTAGGGTTTCGTTCCGAACGAACCATGGAGCGTCCGTAATTTTACGGAGAAATCGGTTTTGAAGTGCCTGCATTCTGTGAATGAGATGGGGACGGGCGTGTGCGAAAGCGGCACACGCGTACGTCATAATCGGCCGGATGCACGCTGTGTAAATACGCAATTTGCCCTTAAGGGACAACTTGCTGCGTGAGTTCAGGACGCAATGAAGCCTACCGAGAGCGAAAGCAGCGCGCGAACGCACTTGCTTTATGTGCTCAGCGAACGAAATGTGGTGATCTAAGATCACACCGAGATATTTGGCTCGCTTCTCCCAAGGGATAGGCTTGCCGAACATCTTGATCTGTCGTGGTAGGTCCGGTCTACGCCGGGGCCTAGAAAAGAGGACCGCTTGGCTCTTATCAGGATTGACCTCGATCCTCCACTTCCTGAACCAGTCACCGAGTCTGTTGACTTCGGTCTGTAGGATGCGGGAGATCTGGTCTTGACTGCGGCCGGTGTAGTAGATGGCCGTGTCGTCTGCGAACAGAGCTAACTGCGCCTTTCTACTTTTCGGGATGTCACTGGAGAACAGCGTAAAAATGAGCGGAGCCAGCACAGACCCCTGAGGGACGCCTGCGCGGATCGGATGAGGGGAAGAGAGCGCACCCTCGATGCGATAGCGGAAGGTGCGGTTCAACAAATAGTCCCGTAAGATGAGCACGAGACGACCTGGCACACCGAATTTGTATAGCTTATACAATAAGCCGTTGTGCCAGACTTTGTCGAACGCTTTCGCGATATCGAAGAACACAGCACCCGTCATGAACCCGCGCTGGAAACCGGCGTTTATGTGTTCTATGATACGGTGGACCTGTTGTACGCAAGAATGTTGGGTTCTAAAACCGAACTGATCGTTGGGGATGAGCCCCTTCGTCTCGGCGTAGTCTCTGAGACGCTTATAAATAAGCCTCTCATAGACCTTGCCGAAAACGTCGAGCAAACTGATGGGACGGTAACTGGAAGGCCCGATCTTAGGCTTGCCGGGCTTCGGGATACCGATGACGGTGGCATTTTTCCACGATTGTGGAAAAATGTTATTACTAAGAGCACCATTGAAGATGGTGGTCATTAGCATGATCAGGTGAGCCGGGAACAACTGGACCACCCTATTGGTGATACCGTCTGATCCAGGGGCTTTACGGGGTTTCAGACCCTTGATTATATCGTGAACCTCGTGGAGACGGGAGACGGGGTCTAGAGGACAATCAGGGTCTTCGACCGGAGGGAGAGAGGCTCTACGCTCGACTTCGGCATCCACCTCGGCGAGGTGAGCCTGGTCTACTGGTTGAGAGCTGGGCGAGCACTGGGTCTCGAGGCTGTCAGCTAGGCATTCAGCCCTGTCAATGTCGTCAAATGCTATCGTCCTGTCGGGTAGTGTCACTGCTCATAACCATCACTTTTGTACCCAGCCGTCATTGGGTCACGTTCCATTTTATGTTAAGTTCGATGTATGAATCGGCTGTTAAAATTGTTCCCGTCTAATTTTATTTTTATTCTGTTTCTATTTACATAACTTTTTTTTTTTTATAATTGTGAACCATCAGCTAACTCCATCTGTTCTATAGACATTTGTATTCTTTCAAAAATTCTGCCCATGTTCTAGCGAGTGGGGGGGTTAAAGGAAAATTTGTAGTAAGTATTTTTAGTACTTACGGTATTTTTTTAATTGTTTTACACTTATATTTTAGATACGAGTATTCATATTATTTTTATATTTATATTATATATTATTATTATTATTCATGGATGATGTAGCTGATCTTAACGACAGCTTCTTCTCGTGTTCTTCTTCTACTAGTTTTGTTAGTGCGGACAGTGACTCTTCCATACCACTTACTTTACATGATAAAATCTCTTCTCTTTTTCCAATGACGCTAAGAATCTGCATATAGCTCACATAAATGCTCAGAGTGTTCCTGGTCACTATTCTGACCTTCTGGCATCCTTTAGCAGTGCTCACCTGGATGCTCTCTTGATATCGGAATCCTTTTTGAAGCCATCTCTCCTCTCTACTCAATACTCACTCCCCGGCTTCGTCTTGATCCGCAACAATAGGACTGGCAAAGATGGAGGAGGTGTTGCTATGTACCTACGTGCTGGTTTACCATATAAGGTGGTCAGTTCATCTCCTTCACGGTATTCTGAGTCCGCTGAATATTTGTTTCTTGAAATTGCTGTTCATCACACAAAAGTTTTGCTTGCTGTGCTCTACAGTCCTAATCTTCACATTGACTACTTTAATTCTCTCGAATCCACTCTCAGTGACCTTTGCCCCATGTATGAGCACGTAATTTTAATGGGTGATTTGAATACTTGCTTGATTAAAAATGACTCTCGCTCTATTAAACTCCTTTCACTCTTGTCTTCTTTCAATCTTCAAGTTTTGCCTCTCTCTGCAACTCACTATTTTCCTAATTGTACACCCTCTTTTCTAGATCTTATGATTGTATCCTCTCCTAATAATGTTTCTTACCACGGTCAACTTACGGCTACCTTTTCTTACCACGATCTCATTTATCTTTCCTATCGTATCCGTGTTCCCAAGCGTAAGTCTCAGCTTTTATATCTTTGTAACTACAAGGGCATAGACTTGGAGGTTTTGCAGCGTGATGCCAGCGATTTCGACTGGACCCCTCTGGTCGAGATCGATGACATCGACGATAAGGTGAATTGTTTTAACGCAACCGTTCTCGGCTTATATGATCAGCATGCCCCTATCTGACGTGTCAAAGTTCGACATAACCCTGCACCATGGATTACGCTACAAATTAAAGAGCTTATGGCTCGCAGGGATATGAGCTAAGAGCAGATATAAGCGCAGACCTTCAGAGCTGAATCTCTCTTATTACAAATCCTTGCGTAATCGTTGCAGTCATTTGTGTCAAGATGCTTAGAGACGCTATTTCCACGATCAACTCATTAACCGCAGTTCCTCCGATGTATGGAGATTTCTCAAATCTGTAGGTATAGGCAAGTCACCTACCAACCAGTGTAAGGATGTGAACCTCAATGATCTAAATAAACATTTCTCTCTCCTTCCCTTTTCTCTTGATCCGTCTGTCAAAGCAGCGACACTGGAGAGTCTTTCTTCTTTACCGTTACCACAATGTGCTCACTTTAAACTTAGCGATGTTACTGATGATGACGTTAAGAAATCTATAGTTGCGATTACTTCTTCAGCAGTCGGTAATGATAAGTTGTGTTCAAGAATGATAACTCTTATCCTTTCCACGTTACTTCCTGTTCTCACTCACATCTTCAACCACTCATTTTCCTCTTGCTCATTTCCGTCTGTTTGGAAACAGGCTCACATAATACCTTTACCTAAAACTAACAATCCTACTTTATTAACAAACTTTAGACCTATTTCTATTCTCCCATTTCTCTATAAAGTTTTTGAGCACATAGTTCATAGACAATTATCATTATTCTTGGCGTCAAACTCGATAATTTCCCCCTTTCAATCCGGTTTTCGCTCGGGTCACAGTACTGTGACCGCGCTTTTAAAAGTAACTGACGACATCCGCTGGGCAATGGAGAATAAGTCCCTCACTGTTCTAGTATTGCTTGACTTTAGTAGCGCCTTCAACTAAGTGGATTTCGATATTTTACTTGGTATCCTCAAATCTATAAATTTCTCTTCTTCCGCTTTAGCTTGGTTCGGTGCTTACCTACGGGAGCGCTCTCAGTGTGTTCGCCTGGAGGAATCCTTCTCCGATTGGTGTAGCCTCACGGAGGGTGTTCCTCAGGGTAGCGTCCTCTCTCCTCTTCTTTTTTCTATTTTCATAAACTTTGTTACCAGAGTAATCTCCTCTAGTTTTCATCTCTATGCAGATGACTTGCAGCTTTACCGACATTTTAGTGTAGCTGACGCGGGTTCTGCAATTGCTGCTATGAATCATGATCTGGCTTGCATCAGCGTTTGGGCTAAGTCTTTTGGTTTGCAAATTAACCCAACTAAATCCCAGGCCATGATCATAGGTAGCAGATTCGTTCGCAATGTGGCTGCTGTTACATCTCTGATGCCTTTATATCTCGATGGTGTTCGCATTGACTATACCGAAACCGCCAAAGATCTGGGTGTCATTAATGACTCCAATCTTTCATGGCGTAATCAGGTCAACGAGGTCAGTCGAAAGGTACATTTCTCCTTTCATTCGCTGAAAAACCTTCAAGGTCTCCTGCCCTTGAAGACTAAAATTCATTTGGCACAAACGCTTATTCAGCCGATTATAGATTATGCCGACGCCTGCTATCTGGATGCTACTGAGGAGCTACTCAACAAGCTTGAGCGCATGCAAAACTTGTGCATTCGCTTTGTTTTTGGTCTTCGAAAGTATGACCATGTTTCTCACCTTCGCAAGGAACTCAAGTGGCTCCTCTTCAACATCTTACACAACCCGTCTTATCCTTCCTACCTGCGGGAGCGTTTTTCTTACGCTCGTCCTAGCGACGCTCCATGTAGATCGCACCTTAGATCCCTCCTTAAATCTCATCCTCATAAAACTAGCTACTATTCTTATTCCTTCTCGGTGCGTGCTGTAAGGTTGTGGAACTCACTTCCGCCTAGCATTCGTGATTTAAAAACAATTTCCTCATTTAAATATCAATTAAAAGAGCACTACCTTTCCTCTCAACTGTGAATATTTTTATATATATGCTTTATGTATTTGTTTAGGTATATGTAAGTTTTTTGCACGTGTGTACGTGTACGTATTCGTGTGTAAATTTTATATGTATATGGTATAGTATAGGTATATTTATCATTTTAGTTAAGACTTCGCATATTCATATTTTTCTCTTCTTGTTCTCACACACTATTGTCTACATTTCTTTTTCATTTCTCCTTTCGCAGGTCTGCTGGAAGAAATTTCTTAAGAAATAAGCAGTACCTTTGTACTAGTATTATAATTATGTCGTATCTCTCTGTATTTTACTGTGTGTACATAAATAATAAAATAAATAAATAAATAAATAACCATAGTATCTTTACGGTAACAAACATTGTCTTTATTAACTTTTAGTAGGTTTTACAATAATTCATTGTAAGAATATACACTTGTACAGAATATACCTAGATAAGTATTTCCCACAAATGTACATCAAATAAACGCCATAATTAATAATCTAAATCTCCAGACGATCGTAGCCTCCGCTGTCTCAGATGCAGTGAAAGTACGTAAATCTCGCATAATGTACATACATTTCGTTAAGTTATTCGAGTCGCGTTGGCAAAAGCGCGTACGTAAATATTCCCGTACCTATCACGAGTTTTTAATATCCATCGCGGAACTTTACACAACCCACTTTTACAAAATGTTATATAATTGCAAATTGATCGTTGGCTTTACTCAGTTTTAGGAATTTGTTGTAAAACTCTAATTCCAACATGAGTTAAAACTTTAAGTTCAATACTCAAACACATAAACACACACATAAGCTATATTTATTTATAAGTTATTCATTCAAAGGTTTGAGTGAAATGTGCCATTCAAAGCCGTTTCTTCATTTTAATTTAATCATTTTATTTAATTAAATCGCCGTTTTCAAAGTAATCGCTTTCTTATCCCACTATCATGATTCATTAAATTTTAAGAGGAGGTTATTAAATCTTAACAGCGCTTACCGTAGGGCTCGTGAAAGAAATTGTAACGTAAGAGAGATTATTATCTACTAAGAAGAGTGAAAAATAAAGAGACTTTGTATTTTATAAAATCATAAACTAAATACTGACTTACTACCGCTAAGTATAGGTAACTATTCAAGTTGATATCTAGACGCAGACGGTACAAAGTGATGTCCTTAAATAAATACCTCACTATACAATATCTATCTCATTTTTATGAACAAGTAAAGTATCCTGTTTACGTAAGAACTGACAATTTGATACACGTACGTTACAGTTTATCACACGCAGTCATTTACAACTACTGAACATTAATACGAAAAAATGTTATACAACATAACTGGGCCTAAAACATAACTGGAAAAATGTGGGTGCACTATAGGTACACCTCTGCCTAACCCTTCGGATACAGGCGTGATGTTATGTTATTGAACAAAAGGAAGAGAATCGGTTTGATGTCCTCAAAATCTTTTTGGTGGTCTGCGAGTGTCAGAGAGACATTGGATTTGGCAAGGTGCTACCGAACCTTTTTTTTTGGGTCGGAAATTATCAAACAACTTGTCCCGCTCTGGGCAGAGCGACAGACTCAGACTCGCGTCAGACTTTTACTGAATAAAACCCATCCGTGTTCCTTCAGTTGCCTGTGTGCCAGAGCCACGATACCCCTTTCAGTCAAACTCGCAACCCTGGCAGGCATTGGCCCTTTTTTTTTTTGTTTTCGGGGGGAAACCTTCTAAAGGCACCTGGACTTTGGGGAAAAAGACCAGGGAGTGTGGGATTCTTACCTCACTAAAACCACCCCGGTGATCACCATCAGCAAATTGAGGGGATCCCGTTACCTCTTAATAGACCAATCTGGAACCCCCTTAGTGCAATGCCTATTAGGGCACCTCTCTGGGGAAGCCATTGGCCCTAACGGCCCCGTCAATTTGTGCTGACATCTCTTTGAAGCGCGCGTGGAACACAACGCGCTGTCGATCCGGGTCTGGTCCGTTGGACGGCAAGCTACCCATCACTCACCGTCCGCAAGCCCGCGCGTACAGTGGCCGGGTATCGGCCTGCGACTCTCGATGTCCAGGCGTCTCCTGCGGCAACTAGGGCCGCGAATTTTGCCGGGCACACCTTCACCGTATGCTCCACCGTGTCCTCCGGGCGATCCACCCAGTGGTAACACCCGGGCATTTCTTTCCGCCATTTCCTGAACAGCAACCTTCCGAAACAACCGTGTCCGGTGAGGACCAGTGTCAGGCTGAAGGTGAGGACGTCGTGGCGCCTCTCTAGCCACTCCTCCAAGAAGGGATTTATCGCCACAATTGTGACGTGCCCAGCGCTGGGTTGCGTCAATCGCACTCTCCATGTTTCCATGAGATCCCGCCGGAGCTCTGTTCGCTGTGCTGTGACTTCTGGCGGCGGCTGAGTTACGCCCCGGCGTTTCGCGTGCTACCGTACCTGGGGTATCATTTTTATAGAGGAATAATACCAAGCCGTTCCTGTATATTCATAATTAGCAAATTCAATTAACAGGCGTAAGTCAGAGGTCTACAGTCATTAGCCAATTAGTTAGTTGTTCACTTAATGCATCAAACCGGAATCTAATTACATTTAGACGATTTTCACAGATTTTCAGCTACGAAAAGCGAGCGAAATCCATATCACTAAAGATTTTAGATCAGTCGACCGTGAGCACACCCACACTAGGGCTGCCTGATGGAGGTATTTTTGATACTTGATCAAAATCTATCAACTCTTTACATTGATACCTGAAAGACTCTAACATGAGTATTCATGGAGGAACATTTCCAAAACCAGGACGATGGTGCTTGTAACCTGTTGAGGTCAGTACTTATAATGTAATGTATAATATTATTACTTTCTTAAACACAGAAGTAGTGATTTTGTATGTAACACGGCAACAAGTAGGTAAATAAATGATTGAATATATATTTTCCGCGTCACGTTCAGTGGCATCCCTGCAGTCATAAATTGGAGCAATGTGTGGGACCAATATATATTTTTTTTATGAAGAATTTAGTCACGTATCTGGATTTATTTCTCCGGAAGCATTTAGGGGCATGTGCTTTACCTATGGACGGCTTTACCTATGGACACTAACAATATTTCAATGAATAAAAGACCTATATTCATAGCTTGAACGCATCCGTAAACTATTTTTAACGAATGGCAACACTGACTAACTGTCATTGTGCTATCTGGTCTAAGTTCGTTGTGGTGTGCTGTTGAAGATATTTACTACAAAAAGTAAGTTTTTATGTTAATTTTCAAGGTATTATTCAGTTAGATAACTCAATCTAGAAGTGAGAATGTAGGTGTATTACAGAACGTAGTGTTTTTTTATTGCTTTAAGTACATTTTCGCAATCCTATTGATATTCTTTGAAAAGTTTCAAATACTTAACGGTCATATCTTAATATTTGTACCTGTGGACGGGGTATCGGATGTACCTATGGACTGTCCACAGGTACAAATATTCGGTTGTACCTGTGGACATAATTTAGATACATAAAAGATGTTACAATAATTTTGTATTTTTTCAGTGCCACGTAGTAAAACCGGAGTGAAACGAGATAAAATTTGTCCAGACACTCTATCGGAGGCTCTTAAAGAAGTCAAAAGTGGATGCTCAGTTCGTAAGGTGGCTGAAAAATACAAAATACCTAAGTCTACAATTTTCAAATATTTTCAGCTTAATAAAAACAATGATCTTAGTGAAAAATCAATAGAACTATTGAAGAATGACGTAAAGAAGGTATTTGAAGAGCATGAAGAGATTCAGTTACGTGAATACTTAGAAAAAGCAGCGTACATGCATATGGGTTTAGATTCTAAACAAGTCCGAGAACTTGCTTACCAGTTTTCTGTAGCAAAAAATAAAAAAAATACTCCTGAAAACTGGCATCAAAACAAAATGGCTGGCATAGGATGGTTTCGATGTTATCGACAGCGTTTTCCAGAGCTTTCGCTACGAAAACCTGAGGCAACCAGTTTGGCGAGAGCTACGAGTTTTAACAGAACAAATGTTTCCAATTTCTATGATAATCTGGAAATTTTTTTGGAGAAGTATAGCTTTCCACCTGATTCCATATATAATGTTGATGAGACCGGAATATCAACAGTTCATAAGCCAAGAAAGGTGATAGCACCAAAAAAAATTAAGCAGTTAGGAAAATTAACTTCTGGAGAAAGAGGTGTCAATACGACCATGATTGCTTGCATTAATGCTGTAGGAAACTCAGTACCTCCGATGATAATTTTTCCTAGAGTTTTTTTTAAGGATAACATGCTAAAGGGTGCCCCGCCGGGTTCTGTTGGAGAGGCAAATCAATCTGGATGGTCCATAGAACAGATTTTTAGACGATATTTAGACCATTTTATCGCATTTGCCAAACCTACAAAAGAACGTCCAGTTCTATTAACAATGGATAATCATAAAACGCATATCTCCATTGAAATAATTGACAAAGCCTCAGACAACGGTATTATTCTTTTAACTTTACCTCCCCATACCTCTGACAATTTGCAAGCACTGGATAGATGTGTGTTTGGACCGTTTAAGACACAATATAATAAGGCCGCTGACAGATGGATGATGAACCACCCTGGAAAACCTATTACGATTTACGATGTTGCAGAGATCATAGGAGAAGCATACGCTCTCTCATTCACACCAAAAAATATAATTAAAAGTTTTGAAGTAACGGGCATATGTCCTTTTAACAGGGAAATATTCACAGAGGAAGATTTTTTGTGTTCGTATGTCACTGATCGCCCAGAGCCATCTGTCATTGATACTACAGTTCACAATTTGGAGCAAGAACCACTTGCAGAAGATCTTGGTTTTTCTCTGGAACAAGTTTGCGCTAGTATTAGCGAAGAACAAAATCAGTCAGAAGTTGTGATTCCTGTTGAACGCTTAGAAAATCAAGCTTGTCGTGTTTTATTTTCGGACCAAAATTCAACCCCTGAAGATTCTGCTACTTGTCCATCATTGGAATCTTTACGTCCTTTTCCAAAAGCGCCATCGAGAAAGTTATCGCAACGTGGAAGAAAACCTGGCAAAACAAGAATTCTTACTGACACGCCGGAGAAAATAGCCATCCGAAACGAAGCTGTAATAAAGACTGAAAAGAAACGAAAATCTGAAGAAAGAAAAGAAAAGAAGAAAGAAGAGAAACCGAAAAGACCAAAAAAGAAACCTGCGCCAGTCGATCTTCTTTCTAGGCCAGGCCCTAGTTCAAGAAAAATACCTTCAAACAAAAAGATCGACATCCTTGAAGATCGTCAAATATCACTGGTGATGTGTGTAGCGTGTAGAAAATATGAAGATAAGAAAAAGATGCTTACCTGTTCATTATGTGAAGGATGGTATCACCAAAAATGTGTACCAAAATCTCACAAGGATAATTTCGACTCTGATGATGAGTGTAACTTTGTTTGTCTGAGGTGTTACAAATTAGATGATGACTCTGATGATAGTACAGATTCTGCCAAAGATTTATATAGTGAATATTGCTATAATTCCAAAAATCTATATTAGACTGCTAGTTCCTATTTAGTTAAGAGTTCTTATATTTTTTTTAAAGTTTATTGATGTTAATTTTAAATATTCTTGTAATAATGTTTATTGATTGTCCAGAGGTACATTTCCGTCCACAAGTACATTTGTGCAGTCCATAGGTACATTTGTATGTTGTACCTATAGACAAAATAAGTTTATTTTTTAATCTTTAATTTTCACAGCGATTATGATAGACATCGCATTAGAAACTGATTTTTTTTAAGAGTTAATTAGTAATTCAACCGTTAAATAAATAAGTTTTTCATACAAATAAAGGGTTTATTTAAAAAAAATACTTTTGTGTCACATTCTGGAAAACGTCCACAGGTAAAGCACATGCCCCTACAGTTAAAAAGTTTAATTTCGTATGTACTAGAGACATTTTCATACGCATTGCCTTTTAAGAATCGGTACTTCGCATCCTCAATTATTTTCGTATGACATAATTTCTACGATTTTTTTTCATTAAAAATCGTCTTTCGGTAACGTTAAACAATAAACTTGACCGCCTTCTCAATAACTGTATTCGATTCGTTTTCAATCTTCGTAAGTATGACCATGTATCCGCGCACCGACTGCTTTTGAAATAGTTACCCTTTCGTCAGCGCAGAGAGTTGAGGGCTCTGTCTATGTAGTTCTCTATTCTCGACAAACCCACTTCTCCTTCTTACCTGACTTCCCAAATTAAATACTTATGCTCTGCCCATAGTAAAAATCTTCGTTCCACCAACAATCGTCTTCTACGATGTCCTTCGCACCGTTCTGGCTTCATTCATTCTTTTTTCTTTGTCCAGGCGGTCTTTCTTTGGAATGCGCTCCCTCTGAACATCAGAACGGCAACCAGCCGGCTATCATTTAAAGTGAAGGCACGTGAACATATTCGTCAGAAGTTGGCCGAAGCATCTCAGCGGTGATTTGCTGGAGTCGTTTTCTTCGCTACCGGTTGTTATTTCTCCTGATAAAGTTTATTTTGGTATATCTATATATATAAAATTCAAAGTCCTGACTGACTGACTGATATATCAACGCACAGCCTAAACCGCTGATCCTAGAAACATGAAATTTGGAGGGTGTGTTCTTTATAAAGAGGAGGTATCCACTAAGAAAGGGTTTTTCGAAATTCCTCCTCTAAGAGGGTGAAATAGGGGATGGAAGTTTATATGAAAGTTCGTCAGTTTTGAAGTTAGGATCTTCAAATTTGGTGTATAGGATGACGATTGAAAATTAATTTACACGTGTCTCAGCGTTTTTGATAATTCCATCCCCGAAGGGTTAAAAAGGGGGATGAAGTTGTGTATCAAAGTCCTTAGTTTTCGAAGTAAAAAACACAAAATATATTATGTAGGGTTATGGTTGGAAGCTAATGCAATGGTGTTGTTAGAATTTCAACCCTTAAGGGGTGAAAGGGGATGAAATTTTCTTTTTAATTCAAGTTTTTTTATTTTTTAAGTTAAAATCACTAATATTTCGGCTTATAGTTAAATGATAAATAAATGATAAATGATTTATTTTCTGTAAGTAAGTTTGTACAAACACTTTTACACGTCAATCATATTAAAAAAAAAAGGTGGAAACTAACACACAGCCTAAATCGCTGGTCCTAGAGACATGAAACTTGGAGAGTGTGTTCTTTGTGAATAGTAAGTATCCACTAAGAACGGATTTTTGGGAATTCCACCCCTAAAGGGGTAAAATAAGAGATGGAAATTTATATAAAAGTCCGTCAGTTTTGAAGTTAGGATCTTCAAATTTTGTGTTTAGGCTGATGATTAATAATGGCTGATAATTTATACGTGTGAGACACGTATAAATTATTTTGATAATTTTACCCCTTTTTTTTTTTTTTTTTTTTGGGTGGGAAATAAATGGGGATAAAGTTGTGTATGGAAACTCCTTAATTTTCGAAGTAAAAATCACAAAATTTATTATCTAGGCTTCTGGTTGGAAGCTAACTCAACGGTGTTATTAGAATTTCAACCCTTAAGGGGTGAAAAGGGGGATGAAATTCATTATTTTTCAAGTTAAAATAACTAATATTTTGGCTTAAGGTTGGAAACTAACAGAACGGGTGAAAAGGGGGATGATGTTTTGTATTGAAGTTGTTCATTCGCTAAATTTTGTATTCAAGTAAAAATAATATAAGCACACGTGTACCGTTTCTAACTTTTCATAGAATGAAGCGATTGCGATGAAACAAAACGAAATGTTACTCCAACTTATACAAATACACAATATTTATTTAAATATAAGGTCGTGGGACTGACTGGGCTATGAACACACAGCTCAAACCACTGAACGGATTGGGCTGAAATTTGGTACATCGGTAGTTATGACGTAAGTATCCGCTAAGAAGGGGTTTTTGGAAATTCGACCTTGTAAGGAGGTAAAAAGGGGAATTTTGTTTGTATGAAAAATCTTATTCCAAGAGTTAATAAACCTAAAACATGGCATGTATACTTACGTAAGTAAATTATAAAGTTTGTCACTTTTAGTTTCTTCAAACTAACTAATTAAAGGGGATTTGGAGATGTCAAAGTTTGTATAGAAGAATTTCAACGTGCGGTCCGATAAACTCGAAACTCAGTATTTATACTTAGAAACAAAAATTTAGAATAAAATGTATCAAAGTTTTTCGAAAATTGAACTCTTTTTTTTTGGTGGGTAATTATCACATAACTTCTCCCGCTCTGAGTGGAGCGCGAGGGCGTGTCAGACTTTTACTGACTAAAACCCACCCGTGTTCCTCCATCCACCAGCCACGATATCCCTTTCGGACAAACTCGCAACCCTGGCAGGCATTGGCCTTAACGGACCCCGTCAGTTGGTGCTGACATCTCTTTGAGGCGCGCGTGTAACACAACGCGCCGTCGTCCCGGGCCTGGTCCTTATCGGACTGCGAACTACCCATCGCTCACCGTCCACAAGCCCGCGCCTTCTGTAGCCGAGCATCGGCCTGCGACTCCCGACGCCCGGGGCGTCTCCCGCGGCGACTAAGGGCGTAAGGGCATGAATTTTGCCTCTCCCTCACGCGTTCCGCCTCCTCCTTCGCGAGCAATACTGCTTCGCAGAAGGAGGTGACGGATTCCCATGAACTCTCGCTCCGAACCATGGCTTGAACCAGGGCCGGACCGACGAGAGATCGCCGCCAGCGTCGTCTCCGTGAGGATATGGCGGTGCTCCGCCGAAGTCGGGCAGACCTCCACCGGTGTTCTCTGGGCGATCCACACAGTGGTGACACCCGGGCGTTCCCTCCTGCTTTATCCAGAGTAGGAACCCGTGGATATAACAGGATGCCGTGGCGCCTCTCTAGCCACTGAAACTGACCCCTAACGGGGTAAAAAGGGTAGTCAATTTGACAAGGGAGGATTTTACTGTGATTAACTCTAAATTATGACGTAGGCATCTGCTGAGAAGGGGTTTTTGGAATTCGACCTTTAAGGGGTGAAAAGGGGGGATTTTGTTTGTATGAAAAATCTTATTCCTTGAGTTAAGAAACCTAAAACTAGGCATGAAAGTAAATTATAAAATTTGATTTTTTTAAACTACCCCCGGTAGTACGTTCTCGTGACATTTTTTCGACATCCACGCGGGCGAAGCCGCGGGCAGAAGCTAGTTATGTATATATGTATATATCTATCTATGTATTTGTATGTATGCTTGTATTTTATAGTTATTTCCGAGCTATCTATCCCGTACGTTGCACCTGCCATGTTTTGTCTCTGCATCACCCTAAGGTTGACTGGTAGAAAATGCCTCAGGCATTAAGTCCGCCTTTGTACAGTGTAGTTTTTACTTGTGCATAAAGTTTTAATAAATAAATAAATAAACGTAGCATGTAATTTATTAACAACAATAACAATTCTTTTGAGGTAGATGGGGAGGAAATTCTGGAATTTATATCAACCGAAATAAAACATGACACTTCATTAATGAACATCAAAGACAAAATTGCTTTGCCATCATTTTCCGATATAGAAAAAAGTCGTATAGTCCAATTCAATTTCCTTTTCATCTAAATCAGCGTGTCAACAATTCAACCATTCAAATCTCGGAATAAAAAAGATTCCATCTCTAATTTAACATTTCATTATTCAAAGCGTTCGGTTTGACGACGTGACTCCACAAAAGCTTTTTTATTTAAATAATGATCGTGTATTGTCTAAAATAAATACCAGAGTCGACGAAATCCATTGTCGGAATCAAAAAATCTGTTAAATTATTCAGCAGGCCCTGTTATTCTTTCTCTGTGATGTGAAAGACACAAAGGTTTCGTTTGTTTTAAAAAGTAGACAACATTGTTTAAGTTGCGTCTATTAACCATGAAAATATAAAATGTACTTTTCGTACACATTTCGAAATATTACGAGGAAAGACAAAGAAGAATGGTTTTTGGCAAAGCTCAGCTTTACAAATTCCGTAAAGAACACTGAAATCTTTACAGTTTGTTTAACTTTTAAGTATAACATTGTAGTTGACGGTGTTTTTATAGTATCCACTTTACTAATCTATACAGAAATATAAATTATATTTTTATGCCGTTTGGGGTTGAAACCCTCGGGCCATGGCGTCCGAGTGCTCATGTTTTGTTCAAACAAATCTCCAAACGGCTGGTTGACACTTCCCGTGACCCAAGGGCTGGCTTCTGCTTTGACCAGAGGCTAAGCATTGCCATACAACGCGGCAATGCCGCCAGTCTCTTGGGTACATTACCAGTCGACAGCGATGCGGAGGAATTTTTTGACGCCATATTTTAGTTTATTAATAGTTCTAGTTTATACAGGATATAATTAAGTTATTTTTATAAATTAATTAGATATAAGTTGTTATTTATGTACATATTATTTTAATTATAAATAAATTTATAAATTTAATAAAAATACAGAAAGTCGCTTTTCGTGTCTAACTGTGTGACCGCGTTGTTCTTCTAAACCACGTAACGAATTTTGATGCATTTCTCCAATATCATAGATAATTTATTCCGGAAGTTTTATGTTTTATACAAAAATAATAAACAAACTTATTATCATAACTACATCTCGATGGCTTGTTATGTTATAAAATCGTGTGAAGCAACCCTGGGATAATTAAGTGTTTAATGGCAACACAAAAACCGGAGTGAAACAAGTATTTTTGACAGTATGTTATAACATCTTCGTCTCATATTAAATGGCAACTCCTAATATAATCCGGTCATTTGATTTCAAATGAATCAATAAAAGAAAAAGCCTCTCTAAAGAAATTCATACGATAACTACACATCCCACTGCTACTGTTCGTATTATTGCCCCCAAGACATTGGACACTAGCCAAAGACGGAATCGCCTCTGAAACTTTCTTTGAGCTACATGATGAGTGATCGAGGCAATTGCCTAAAAGAAAATAATGTTTAAAAATAGATAATTATAACAAAATAATGAATGACACTCAAGAGTGGTAGTGTTTTACGTACAACAGGTAGCAATCACGGATCTTATCACATAATCTCACCAATTACAGAAAAACATGTTTGGAACAAGAGAACCTTTGCACCGATCAACTAATCAGGGTTTTAGGAAACTACATTAATATGTGCTTCCAAACACACACAATAATCTAAAAAAAACTTCTGTTATACTTTGAGTAATTTATAAATACCGTTGTTTACGTGGATCAGATGGACCCCTCACAGAACACATATAGTTTACGATTCTCTGAGTGTGTCCAGGAGATTCACTTCTGTTGACAAATCCCACATGTTCCGCTCTTCATGAAACTGTCGGAGCGATGCAAAAAATGTTTAAGTGTGAGATTAATATACAGTACAGCTTAACTACGAGTATTATATGCTTACTGTTTCACGTGTGGGGTGAGTAAAGCAGTTGTAAGTACAGATGTTCTATGTCACAAAGTCCTGTTGGTTATTGCAATTTGAACCTTATGTTTACCGCCATTAGAGCGACAAGAGAGGACTTCGTGAAATAGTTTAACTATACCTAACAATGAAAATGATCAAAATGCTTTTTTATGACATCTCATTTTGAGTGACTGAACATTTTTTTTTTTAATAAAACGCCAAAGTTCCTCATCTTACGTTATACTTTGCACACTTGGCGAAAGAGAAAAAACCGAAAAATAATACCTCACTACCTTTTTAGACTTCCGTAACGCAAAAGAAAAAAAATAGAACCCTTATAGGATCACTTCGTTGTCTATTCGTCCATTTGTCTGTCTGTCTGTCAGTCTATCACTACTCTTTTTCGCAGGATTACGAGGAGGCAACAAGTTGAAATTAATATGAAATACGTAGGTTGACGGTCTCTTGAAGCTATAAAAATATCAAGCTTCTAAGTCAACGCAATAAAAAAAAATACGGTCATTTATGCGACATATTTTCATACTCGTAAATAAACCAAAACCTATAGGGTACTTCCCGTTAACCTAGAATCATGAAATTTGGCAAGAAGCAAGGTCTTACAGCACAAGTAAAGAAACATATGCGAAAATCGTTAATTTGTATTTTTACCACATATAAAAAAAATGCGATTGCAAACTTACATTTGCAGTTGGAGAATTGACCTTGACGTATATCTATGTATCATGTTTTTCAATTACAATGTTAAGTTTGTTTTTGGGATAAACTTATCCCAACTACGGAACCCTTCATTGTACGTAGTCCGACTCGCATTTCTTTCCTTGATTGACACGGCTATTTTAATTGCGGTTTAAACTTAGTTTCAACGTGTAAAATAGAATATTTTGTGTGGTGTCTTACCTGAAACAAAAAGAAAATAAAATGTTAAACAACTACATAATTGGTGTAAAAAATCTATAAGTTAATAAGGCTCGATTGTTCCACTTAGTAACAACCTAAATACCACTTAAATTATTTTCTCTATTGACAAGAAAAATGGTTGATATAACTAAAATGCCTAAATGCTACTCCATAAATAAATATGTTCTGTCTCAAACCTGCTATATTTATTAAACAAAAAAAGTGAAAACAATTTGCAACGTTCATTTAATTAAAAGATTACCACAGACTACAGAGTTTTTAGTAGCGTTACATGTGAAGTACATTTAGAAATATTCTGTGGTAGTGATGTAACAATTGATAAAGAACTAAGAGCGGATAAAGAAGAAAGGTATTTAATTAACTAAAGCGGGAGGTCCTATTAGACACTTTCGGAGGAAGACACGAACAAAAAAGCAACATACCAATAGGTCAAATAACACCACGTTTAAAGAGCACTTGTCTTTTATTATAAGTAGGTACTACTTCTAAAAAGTAAACGTAATATAATTTTGATAGAATAACGAGTCATCATAATCAGCTTGTAACGTTCCCACTGCTGGGACACAGGCCTCCTCTCTACGAAAGGGAGTGGGCTGTAATCTACCACGCGGGCCCAGTGCGGATTGGTAGATGTTACATGACTTGTTTCTAGGACATGCCGGTTTCCTGACGATGTTCTCCTTCACCGTTTAGAGAGCAGTTATTTTACATAAAGTAAAGCGCCTGCTTGGGTTCGAACACATGACATACAACTCAAAAGTCGGGGCCTTTACCATTGGACCACCACTGCTCTCAATAACGAGTACTGGGTTTATATTTTTCCTTATTGATAAAATAATTCTGTGCCAAGATTTTTACCAAGCCAGAAGCCCCTGTAATACATATTAAATTGTATTTCGTATTTGATACCCTTCTACAGAGCTCATGATAACATGAAAGAAATACGAAATATCAAATAAATCATGAATATGCCCGAGTTATACCACTTACAATCCTTTCAGGAACAAATAAATTGGTTCTGGAAATTACTCTTTCAGTTTTTGATACATTTTTGTGGTATGAGGAACAGGGTGTAAAGTTCACTCATCCACCATAGAAAAGGGAGGATCACGTCGGGATTACCAGTTTGGTGGTATGAGGAACAGGGTGTAAAGTTCACTCATCCACCATAGAAAAGGGAGGATCCTCCGACCAGACGGGTGTTGTGTCTGGTGTGCAACTGCCCGACGGTGGATGTCGGGACGTTGTATATAAATGCTAGTTGCGCGGTAAACTCTGCTTGCGCGATGCAGGATTTGCGTGACGTCAGTTTAACGCGTAGTTCGCATGTGCCGACGTTGATGCCGCTACACATTTTTAAAAGAATTTGTACCACGAGTAGCTAAAACTAAACTAAATGATAAGTGATTTTTTTTCTGTTTGTAGGTTTGTACGAACACTTTTACATGTCATTCATATTTTTTAATACTAGATGAGGTCGGTGTTTTCCATCTGACTACTCTGAGAAGAAAGGCCGAAACAAACACAGAGGTCAAAATTTCTTTTAAAGTCCAGACATAATTTTGGTCAGATTATGTGAAGGCCATGTAGATTAGTGTCTGAAATGGTGTTTGGATGAAAGAACCACAGAGATTGATTGTAGCTCAACTCAGAACTTAAGTACGTGGAGCTCAACGATTCAACGAATATTACCAATGTAATGACATTTGGGTAGGTCGCTAAAATTACTCAAACTGCCAGAGTATGATAAAAACTAAGAGAAAAAATAAAAATAAACGATGACTTACATAGTCCTCACATTCATAAAAATATAAAAATAATAAATAAAATACTTTTTAACATTTATAATTTTTTTTTATGTTTAAATGTTTAATTCAAAAAGTTCATAAACGGCTGTAGAAACAGTTCGAATTTTGCTATAGTCAAAACAGTCGTTTACATCAAGCATCAACAGCGTAGCGGTCGTAGCCGTGACATTATCGTGACGTCATCTCGCCGGCTACGTCGTAGCAACCGTGTAGTCCTCTATTATACTTCACAATACTATTATGCTTTTGTTGTTTTTTTTTTGTAGCTATCTAAATATAATGGCGCCTATTTCATTTAATGTTATAAAGGGGCATTCATGTTCCTACCCCGGTGTCATAAATATTATAAATATTTTCTCCAAGCACAATAAATATTTTCCAAACTCAGAACCAAAAGTTAAACTGTCCAAGTTCACGAGTTTGTGAAGTTTCCGTTCCGTCCGAGTGGTTTGAACAGGGTCTATTTCATTCAACTGTATCATATATCTTGCGACAAATCTTCGAGGAGGGAACGTAGATCGTTTGTAACCTGTCATCAGCAAACTGTTTTGAGGTATTCAGTTAAAAGTGCGGGATGGTTGTGGGTTTTCGCTTTTGATGTGTTTATCTCTTTATAATTATGATATTAGACTCTTTCATCGAATCCTAAAGATTGTTTTATATCCTGAACTAGTATTAGTCCAATTTCCTTACTTTTTAACATTCTTGGTTGAGATACTTAAACAAGCAGCCTTCGCTTTCACAAGTCTTGAAACATCATTTAAACTGTATCATGAAAGCGTTATAACAAACTTACGTGAGAAATATAGCTGTGATATAAATTTGACCCCGAATTCAGTTTAACAAATTACAACTAACCCGATGTAATAAATTACGTTGAAGTAAATTCTTTATAAGGTAATTTGCCATTTTCTCGTAACCCACTGTGAAAAATGATGTGATATTAAAATTTTCTCAATCGTGAAAAGAACACACCCCGCTTTTAGATATACCTAACTAAGGCAAATAATTGTTATTAAAACCTTAGCTAAGTAATATTACTGCAGATATTAGGTACGCAATAGAACGCGGCGTGGGACGCGTTGATGGCAATAGGCTCGCCCCCTATTACATGGGACTTAAACATAACTGGCGAAATGTGGGTGTACTATTAGGTACACCTCTGCCTAACCCTTCGGGGATTACAGACGTGATGTTATGTTATATTAGGTACGCAAGCTTCGGCTTCACTTTATTCAAATACTAGCTGCGCCCCGCGGTTTCACCCGCGTAAGTTTCAATCCCGTGGGAATATCGGAATAAAAAGTAGTCTATACCTATGTTAATCCAGGGTGTCAGATACCTCCATACAATTTTTTTGCAAAATTGGTTTAGGCGTTTGAGCGTGAAGAAGTAAGAGACATACACACATACACTCTCACAAAATTTCGCCTTTATAATATTAATGTGATCTGAGGCATTGCTACGAAACCAGAGTAGATTATTCAAATATTTGGGGTTCAATTGTTTTATCTAATGTAGTTTTCTGTGAGTGTTGTGAGTTGTGACTAATGAAAGTCATGCAAGCGCTGTGCACGCGCAGCATTCACAGCACTCGTGGCGACTTACTTTATAAGCTAGACTTACTCGGCCATAGATCGGCCTAGATCGGGCGGGTCGCTACCTAGCATTCTAATTCCGAACTATCATTACTTGCACCTGTAATTAAAAATATTTTAGCTTTAGTTTATTAGTACGCACTGTAAATGTACGCCTTTTGTAAACGTTTTTATTAAATAAAATTTATTATTATTATCGGGATGTTTTTTTTTCTCAGCTTTTAGGCTGGTTTTTAGCTACATTTACGGGCCAAAGCCAAGTAAATGCAGCGTGTGGTGAATTTTATGGTGAGAGTGTACTTTCGTCTAACTGCATAAATTTCCTAACGATTCTGCATGTGTTTAGATTATTATTATTATTACAAAACAAGGTTTATCTTTAGACCCAGGTTTAAACGATCGGGTAATTTTTGAATTTCGAACCATCTAGGATAAAGTTCTTAATACAAAAACTGATTTTAAATCCGAGTCTAAGTCGTCAACTTTGTATTAAGAACTTTATCTCAGACGAAATAAGGTTCAAAATTAAAAAATGACACGATGGTTTAAACCTGGGTCTAAAGATAAACCTTGTTTTGTAATAAGGCCTACTAGGTTTATATTTATAGGCAATCACACAATTTATCGCCTGATACGTTGTCAATAACATCTACTGCCAGCTTATTCAAGCTACGTTTGTGTACTGAATTACTTCTCTTAAACATCCGAAACCACTGTATAAGGCGGGATGTAAATAGTAAAATAAAATATTTTAACTAATTGGCAGCATTAAATATTAACATGAGTACAGGTACAATTAATATTTCACAGCTCAGTCGAAAAATATCACTACATAATGCAACCGTGACAAGATGGTTTTATTAATAATTGGGCTTCTGCAGTTTCATCAAAAAGAGATGCCTTCTTATAAAGATTATGTGAATTGATAAGTATTATTTTAATAAATATTGATAAATTACGAAATTCCTATAGTGGCTTTCTAGTAGTTTTTATGGTGTAAATCTAGAGGGTTTCTACTGCACCGTAATAGGTTACAAACATTCCTTTCCATTTCAAGACTAAAACAGTGTGTCAGCTATGGGCTGCTGAACGGGTCGCACAAACCTTGAATGTTAGCTAGAAGTCAAGGATAGCCAAAAATGATGATTTATTTAATAGTTTTAACTACCACGTAACTAATGCTATATGAATGTTCGAGAGGCGTGATGAGAAAAACACTTTTTTAAAGACATCTTCGTTTATTTTGGCTCAATAAACACAAATTACAATATTTTCCATCGTAACGTCGTCGTTTAGTTCGCAATCATCCGCCATTTTTTTTCTGTCCCCTTTTCACACTCTCTCCTCTTAATCAGTCGTCTACGTTCCATTCTACCAATGAATTTAATGTTCCGTTTCAGGGTTACTTTAATTATTTTAATTTCAAAGAAAATAGACCCACATGAATGTTGTGTGAATGAGTACCGCTGACTAATATGAACGCTGACGCCAGTAGCACACCTCCGCCGCGAAACCATCACAGCGAGACCGCAGTAGTTTAATTGTACTGGTTCGCGTCATGTTCCGCTACTCGAATCGGATGCGAGTAGCGAAACATGACGCGAACCAGTACAATTTAACTACTGCAGTTTCGCTGTTATGGTTTCGCGGCGGAGGTGTGCTACCAGCGTGATTGTGTACGGTCGCGTTACACTATAATTTATGCACGGAAAAGTGCTGATCTATGCAATGCGCGCGTGCCATGTCCGATATAAATTAAAAAACAAAACATAAGAAGACAAATTAAAAATCCTAAAAATCCTAAGAGTCCTACATAGTCGGTTCGATTCGCCTTAATTACATAATTTGTCTGTGTGTGATATCTTGTTTATACCTTTTTAGTTGGAGTTTTTTGTCGTAGTTTTTTTTTTGGGTGGGAAATTATCAAATAGCTTCTCGCGCTCTGGGCGGAGCGTGTCAGACTTATACTGACTAAAACCCACCCATGTTCCTTCCGATGCCTGTGTGCCAGGCTACTATATCCCTTTCGGACAAACTCGCAACCCTGGCAGGCATTGGCCCTAACGGACCCCGTCAGTTGGTGCTGACATCTCTTTGAGGCGCGCGTGGACAACGCACTGCTCCTCCTGCCCTCCTTCGCAGGCCCACGTCTACGGTGGCCGGAAATCGGCTTGCGACTCCCGACGCCCGGGGCGTCTCCTGCGGCGACTAAGGGCGCGAGGGCGCGAGGGCGCGAACCTTGTCTCACCCTCACGTGTTCCGCCTCCTCCTTCGCTAGCATTACTGCTTCTGCCTGCAGAAGGAGGTGACGGCCTCCCATGCACTCTCGCTCCGAACAATAGTCTGAACCAGGGCTGGACGCGGGAGATCGCCGCCGTCGATCGCCTCCGTGAAGACACGGCGGTACTCCACCCAAGCCAGGCAGAGCTCCACTGTGTCCTCCGGGCGATCCACACAGTGGTGACACCCGGGCGCTTCCTTCCGCTTTATCCTGAACAGAAACCTCCTAAATTGCTGGATCCTATCGACGATTGTCGCAACCCCAGGTGCCCCCAGTTCGGCCGCCGCCTGATGCGTCCTTCCCTGCGCCAGGACCAGCATGTCGTCAGCGTAGCAGACTACGCTGACGCCGCTAGGGAGGTCGGCGCGCTGCACCCAGTCGTAGCCGATGCGGCCCCAGGACCGATCCCTGTGGGACACCGCACGACATCTTTTTTAGTCGTAGCTGGGTTTTAGTTTTTTTTAACTTTAAATTGTATGTATATTTAGGTGGATTCGCCTGATGTAATAATCTTAGGGAGCTAAACATTATATCAAGTAAGAGTTCTTTAGCAACCGCCATTCAACATCCTTTTCACAGTGGCTAAATTGACTTATGGTAAGCAAAAAGGTAGGTGTTATCATTAATCTATTTTCGTACACATTTTATTGAATAAAATCGATTGTGATGGACCACAACTTCATGTACATCTAGATTACTCAGTCAAAGCTGCACTTGAGTTAGTTAGAAACTGTTCTAAGCGACTCCGAGAGTCTTTGAGAAATCTAAAGTCTATTTTCTACTGCGTGCATACTTTTGATTCCTTAAAAACTTTACAAAAGCCTTTGAAACTGGTTAGTTCGCCTGGGGAAATATGTATGGGAACGATGACTTTGTTTTCAGATTACTTAAAGTAAAACTACGTAACTATGGTTGTTCTTTAATAATATTTTTTTCTGAAAATATAAAAGAAAAAAAGAGAGAAAAATATTTTATTTGAGACACGCACAAGAAATACAAAAAGTTAAAAAGAAGCATTTTAAAACTAACAAAATTGTCATAATCATTTGTTCGAATAAACAAAATACAAAAAGAAATTAAGACCTGTGCGATGCCAAAAAGGCTTCTATATCAGCATAATGTTCCGATATTAAAAAAAAAAAAAATACCGTAGCGATATTAATACGCGATAGTAAATATAGTATTCTAATACTCGTAGGCCCGTTGTAATGCCACGGATACATCTACGGACATAATTATATAAATCCTACTAGGAGAATAAAAAATAAATAAAACAATAATTTAAAACCTAATACAGGAATTTCATTTAATTTCAGCATTTATAAAGAGTAGAAAATATTATATTATTTATTACAATGATACAAGAGCATTAACTTACGCCCACTCTCGAGACGAAAATAGTTCCAATCTTGTTATATTAAGTATTGAAGTTTTATTCTCATTAAAATTATAGATAAATCATCGCTATGAGCCTCAAGCATCTAAGTAATAGGATATTAAATTGTAAGTTCAGCATTTCACTTGATTAGCTGGACAAGCCTTTAGATATTAACCTAATTACGTATTGCCCAACTGAGCCAGACGTTCCGTTTGACATTTTCAATTGAAACCGCAGACTGGAACATTGCCAGACGAATATATAGTGCGGGTATCTATCATAATGTATGTATGTGTATTATGCGGTCAAACTGTGACTATCTGTGTCTCAACCACCCGAAGAAAGAAATCAATACCTACACTTGGCAACCGCGTACCGGAAAATGTTGGAAGGCCTCCTACAAGGAGGACCGATAACCTTGTGAAGGCCGCAGGAATCAGCTGGAAGCGGGAAGCATAGAGCCGGCCGAAGTGGCAGTGCTTGGGGCAGGCCTATGTCCAGCAGTGGACGTCTTTCAGCTGAAATGATGATTATGATGACCTCCAAATGTGAATGTTGAACGTTCCAAGAAATGGATTGGTAAATGGAAATATAGCCATTCCCAATAAACTATACTTCCCAGTACCGATGTTATTTAATCCGGGTTTCGCAAAACTATGTACAGCTGAAATAAATAGAACAGACGTGTAGGTTACAACAAGTGTGAAAATCTTTTAAGGCCGCATGCCCGGAAATAATAAACTGAAATAGTTTTTCACTAGTAACTCTTTTTAAATGTTTATTAAGGAAAATAGCCAATGTTCTCACAGAGGGATGGTCATCTATTCGAATTTAGCCTTTGCCTCTTTAGCCTGTTTATCTAGACCTGCAGCAGGTAATTTTACAAAATCCCAGTGATCGATGAAAGAGTAACAAAGCCATTCCTTTTTGCCTTGGGGTTTTACGGACCTTAATATACTAGGTACTTATTTGTATCTGATTATGTTTACATACCGTCTGGTATTTCTAGCGCAAACACCAGTCTCTCAGTATTGTCACATAGTTTTTAAGCTTGTTTGAACAAGCTTCAATTTTTTACAATACTGAGAGACTGGTGTTTGACTGGTGTGTTGACTGAGAGAATTGAACAAATTTTACCAAAAAAAAAAACCAGACCCAAGCCAGTTCCAGTTTTTTGTTTTTTTTTTTACTCATATTAAAAAGAGGTAAAACTTTTTCAATTTCTTCCAATTCTTGAGGTTATTAAACGTCATGTTATGACTTTTAGGAGCCGAACAAAATTAATAAAGTCAGAAAGAACGCTAAGCGAAAACTAAGCAATAGTGCGGGCGGGCGATGCGATGCGACGCAGTGGGTCGGGGAACTAGAAATATCGCGGAGAAAGTCGCGGGCAGAAGCTAGTCTAAAATAATATGATGCCATTGTTTGTGAAGAGAATTTAAATTATTTGAATTTGATACTTTTTTGACCTGGGATGCAAAACAAAAGTACCTACTTATTATGGAGCACAAGTTACCAATTTTTATAATTCAGAACCTAATCCAGTCACAAAATGTATGCAAAAAGTTCAAGAATGAAAAGAAACGTCAACTGTAAACATAAGTACGAAGAATGCAAATTAAAGTGTTTCTTGTTAGTTTAGTTCGAACCTCCGGCACAAAGTACCGGGGGCGCTGATGTTGAAGGACATGAATAGAAATTGGAAACCTGCAGATGATTTACGAGCTTTAATTTTCGCTGCATACATTGAATGTGGACGATGTCTGAGTATTCATATTGAAATTGGTTTATTTTTATTTGGAGTGCTGATACGAGAATATTTTTAGTATATTTTACAATTTTGCAATGGATAGCATAGCGGGATCTTGCGAGCAGCATAGAACCGGTCATAGTGGCGGTGCTTGGAGGAGCCCTATGTCCAGCAGTGGACGTCTTTGAACTGAAACGATGTTGAAAACTAGCGAGATATTCAAAAGACCTAAAGATTTTATTTAAAAAAAAATAAACGCAAGCGAACCTACATCTCCTTAATTGATTATTAAAAATCTTTTTTTCATTATGAAATATCAAAAATAGCAACTGCAATAGCATTTAAGTATGTCATACACTTCGTTATTACCCGACCTCACTCGTATAACTCCACATTCTTACTTCCAGTATTTTAATTAGTGAAGCATTTCTTCACTGCGGCCTCTCCCATTGTAGGCGAAGCACCATGATTTGATAATACAACAACATGAGTTGTAACTATGTTTTATTTACTTATAGCATGCCATAGTCAGATATGCTGTAACAGATTGTGTTACGTATCACTTTACATGATAACAACATTGTAACATAACATGTATTTTGATAACATCATCATTTGGATAATGATCGTAATAATGCAAGGTAAAAACTCGGGTTGAAACATGCATGATCAATCTTACGCAATAATATTGTCAATTGCGTAAGATTAATCAAGTTGCAACACGATTCTGAGGTGGCGACCTAACTCAAGGCCAAACCCAGCCACGCTTTGGTAACCCGTAGCATTGTATGGAAGAAAAGTTAAAACCCTTCAGGGCCCACACGCTACTTGAGCTAATGACCAAAGCCATATATACAGAAGAAATTCAAATTAAATTAAGTTCTAAACGCTTAAAAGTTCTTATTGTGTCAGCAAGTGCAGTCTTCGACAAGTCTCCGGTGAAGTAACAGCTCCTCATAACTGTTAGCTTTACAAGTCGCGAATTTTCTATAAATAGCTCAGGGCAGTCAAGTTATCATAGCTTAGGATTATTTTACTTCTCTATTATTGTGTATTTCCGTGTACTCTTTAATGATCCTTTATGCTTATTTGACTGTATTTCCGTGTTGTGTACAATTAACTAACCTTACGTATGTGATTTAAATTCGTGTTAAACTATTGTGTGTGTAAATAGCAAATATAACGTTTTAAAAAGTGCTGAAAGTGGTTTCAATTAAATTCCCTCGTCAAGGGAACATCATCACCCCCGCCTACATCACCTGACTCCCGCGTTAATAACATTTTGGTCCTGTCGAGCCGGATCAGGTTCAACTAGAGGGAATTAATAAATAATAATAAATAATAAATTAATTAAAAAACCACATAATAATGAGTTTAAGGAGCGAAATAACCACACGCAGTAAACTACGTAAGCTAACGGAGGAAATGAGTGTTCGTAGACATCAAGAGATGGTCTCTGACTCAGGTGTGACCACCGAAAGGGCACCAGAGTCACCGTCTGTTGCACCAACGATGGCATCCACGTCTGCCCTCAATATCCCACTGACGGGTGGTCGAGTAGTCGACTTCAGTAGGAGTACGCCAGAGGGACCACAGGGAGGACAGACAGCCACTAAAGACCGACATAGATCGCCGCGAAGCAAAGGCTCGTCTAAACATAGCCGAGTCGATTACTTAAGGAAAAGAGTCGAATACGAAGCTGAGCGCGAGTTGGTGCAAATGAAGGAGAACTTAGTCAAAAAGAGACTAGAAGCTGACATCGCCGAAATAGAGGCGGCTGCTGACAGCGATGACTCTCACTCAGATGTGAGTACGACACAGCGCGTGGAAGAGTGGGTGAATACAACGCCCCAGGTGCCGCAATTGAACGAAGTATTGCGCACACCGGCTGTGTCAGGCGCGACCACTGAAATGGCTGCGCCCCGTGAACCATCTGAAACTGTAAGTAGAGTGAATCGCGTACCGAATACATACCGTGCGTCGTCAGTGCCTAATGAAAATGTGTCGCGTATAACAAGGGCATCTGAGCCAGTACCGTTACGTAACATAACGGTACCGAGTACGCCATCATACGTGCCAGTGTCAACAGAAGGTGTGAGATTTCGTCTACCCGAATATTATCCCGTCTTTACCACTCCGGTCGCAAGTGTACCTCAAGTATCAACACTTGAGTCGGATACACGGCGGCAGACGCAGTACGGAGCGGGTGAAAGAGAGAGACGGCGAGAATCGTCGGGAGACAGAGACAGCAAAATCGACAGACTGGCAGAGGCAATCTCAAGCATGGCACGACCACGGCCGGTACCAAGACAAGCTTACGAATTGCCATATTTTAATGGGGACCCATCCGACTGGATATCTTATAGAAATATGTATTGGGATACGACCCGGCAATACGAATTTAAAGCGCATGAAAACTTAGCACGGTTAAAAACCTCATTACAAGGCGAGGCAAAGATATCAGTGGAGGATTTATTAAGGACGTCGACGGATCCCACTGATATAATGCGTGCGTTAGAGGACGAGTTTGGTCACCCGACCTTAGTGCTACAGTGCGTACTGAAGAAAGTACGAGATTTACCTAGAGTGACGGAGAGTTGCCGGGAGCTAGGTAAATTCTCTTCTACAGTAAGAAATTGTGTATCATTATTAAAAAACATACACGCAGAGGGCTACATAAATAACCCACAATTAGTGAGTGACCTGCTGAGCAAGTTAACACCGGTACAACGTACGCAGTACGGTGACTTTGCGATGGGCCTAGATAACGCGCAGGGGGTGGATTTAAGAGTGTCACCGAACTTAGAAATGTTCTCGGAATTCCTGACACACCTAACACGCTCGGCATCATACTACGCGCAAGCTAACATGTTCGAGTCGAGTCCACCCAAACAACTTGCGAAGCAACAAAAGCATGGCGCCGGTCAAACCCGACCAGTGACCAATGCACGCCCCGCTGCCAGCAGGCCACCGTGGGTTCAAAAGGTGAACACGCAAAGTGACGAATCCCTCGCACCGAAAGAGTGCATAATATGCCAGAAGAAACACACCATTGAAGAGTGTGAACAGTTTAAAAAGCTGACAGTGCAACAGCGTTGGGACACAATCAAAGATAAAAACACGTGTTTCAAGTGCCTGGTGAGAAAACACCCTAAGAGGTTTTGCCGCGCAAGTAGATGCGAAAAGTGCGGCTACGGGCATCACCTGTTGTTGCACGCGGACAAGCAGCCGAAGGAGGATAAACAGCCGAAAACTGAGAAAACAGAAAGCATCACGAACATAGGAGAGTGGCGAGCAACCGCGTTATTAAAAATAGTGCCGGTATCAATCAGCGACAATAAACAATGTTACGCATTATTAGACGATGGTGCGACGGTATCGTTGATAGACAGTTCTCTCGCTACCGACCTAGAGGGTCCGTGTGTACCTCTTTCGCTGAAGACCGCGGGCGGCCACGGAGTGACGGACCTAACCTCGCGAATGGTACAAGTGCGCGTGAAAGGACCCAATGGTCAGTGTCACAACATTAAGTGTCGCACAATGGTAGACATAAACCTACCAACGCAGACAGTGTCCGCCTCAGTGATAGGCGACAATGCCCATCTCAGCGACTTGGGTTGCGTGGAGATGAGGGGCGCGAAGCCGCTGCTGCTCCTCGGGCAGGACAACTGGGAGCTACTCGTCAGCCAGGACATCCGCCAGGGACGATCCGGTAAGCCAGTTGCCTCACTTACTAGATTAGGTTGGGTCATACATGGACCATTCAATAATTCTAGTTCTGATGAAATAGTCAATTGCATGACAGTCTCCCTCCCTGACTTACATAACTTAGTTAAGTCACAGTTTGAGCTAGAATCAATAGGCATTTCAGAAAATAAGCGCAAACATAGGGATGTCGAAAAGGCGTTAGAAGTGTTGGACAGCACTAGCCATCGCACCATAGATAAGTCGCAATGGGAAGTAGGTCTATTGTGGAAGCATAATAACGTACAATTGCCCAACAACTACAATCAGGCCCGGCAGAGGTTGTACGGTATAGAGAAACGAATGCGCAAAGACGCTAGTTTCGCAGAGGCATATGCGAAGCAAATAAATCGATTAGTGGACGAGGGTTACGCGCGCAAAGTAGAAGGCGAAGTAGCCAGTACACCGGTTTGGTATTTGCCACATTTTGCAGTGGTAAATCCCAACAAACCAGGGAAACTTCGCCTAGTGTTCGACGCGGCCGCCACGTCACATGGAACGTGTCTAAATGACAACCTACTGACCGGACCTGACTTATTAAATTCATTGTTAGGAATTTTAATAAAATTTAGAATAGGCCCTGTAGCCTTTTCAGGCGACATCGCTGACATGTTCCTAAGAGTACGAATCAGGGCAGAGGATCAAGGCGCCCAGTTATTTTTGTGGCGAGACGCGGACCAACATAGGGAACCAGATACATATGCGATGAATTCCATGATATTTGGCGCAGCCTCATCACCTACCACGGCGATATATATATTAAACAAAAATGCCAGTGAGTTTGGAACGACATATCCCGAGGCTGTTGAGGCAATAAAGACCAGGCATTACATGGACGATTATCTAGACAGTGCCTGGTCCGCAGACGAAGCCAATAGGCTGGTTGAGGAGGTGACCAGTATACACGCCTCTGGCGGGTTCATAATCCGGGGGTGGGTCACCAACTCACCAGAGCTTAGGGATAGGTTGGCAATAGATATGCCTGATAGGGTAGCCCTTGAGAAAGGAGCGGGCACTGTGGAGAGGACCCTAGGTCTGATATGGTCACCAAAGAAAGACGATTTAGGCTTTGATCTCTCATTTAAAAGGCTGCCGGCCGAAATATTGAACGGTAACCTGGTGCCCACGAAACGTCAGTTCTTGAGCATGATTATGTCAATTTATGATCCACTGGGTTTCCTTTATCCATGCGTTATTCAGTCGCGCATACTGATGCAGAGGATATGGAAATCGGGGATCCAGTGGGACGAACCCTTACTAGACAAAGACGCCAAGGTGTGGTTCATTTGGTTAAGTAATCTGAAACGTCTAGAAGACGTAAAAATACCACGGTGGTATGGTTTAAACCTAGAAAACCTAGAGTTGCATGCCTTCGGAGATGCTAGCGAACTAGCATACGCCGCGGTCATTTACCTAGTGGGTTATAACTCCGAAGGTAGCAGGGAGATTGTCATGCTGCTAGGGAAGGCTAGAGTGGCTCCACAAAAAGTAGTATCTATTCCCAGATTAGAGCTGCAAGCTGCGGTATTGGCCTGCCGGTTGGCAGACACCGCTGAGAAAGAGTTAGGTTTGCAAATTAAAAAGAAATTCTATTGGACCGACAGTAAAACTGTCTTAAAGTGGATCAATTCTGATGCCCAAGAGTTCCAACGGTTCGTTTCTCACAGACTAGCCGAGATAGATAGGTTATCAGACAGAGGCAACTGGCACTGGGTACCCTCGGAGGACAACCCAGCTGATAAAGCGACCAGGTTGTGTTGGCCTGATAACCATGCAGAGTGGCTCTCGGGCCCCTCTTTCTTACGTAACCCACAGGAGCAGTGGCCGGCATGTCGCGAGCCTGAGGAAACCGAGGCGGACCTCGAGCGCATCCAGCGGGTCCACGCGACCACAACGCCCGCGGCTCCACTTCTACAGTACGAGCGCTACTCTTCATGGGCACGCATACAGCGCGTCACAGCGCGCGTACTAATTTTTGTCGCCCGGTGTCGTAAACGCCGGGTCACTACCGAGCTAAGCCCACGTGACTTAGAGGAAGCACACGACTTCCTAATAAAGTTGTGTCAGGAAGATAGCTTCCATGACGAGCGGGCCGCAATCCTAAAAGGCCTGCCCGTCCCTATCAGCAGCAACGTCAAGGCGCTCGACCCGATGATCGCCGACGGAGGGCTGCTAAGAGTGAGGGGACGTCTAAGTGCCTGTGAGGCGCTCACATTCGGCGAGAAGCACCCAATAATTTTGGAGGGTCGTCACCCTCTGACTAGAAAGCTAATCGCACACTACCATGCGTTGGCTCTACATGCTAACCACGAAACAGTCGTTAACAACCTACGAGAGAAATACTGGGTCACAAAGGTAAGGACCTCAGTAAAAGCAGTAATCGCAAGTTGTCAGCTTTGTCGTATTTGCAGAGCTAAACCAGCCCCACCAAAGATGGGTGACCTCTCACTCGCCAGGATAGAGGTGAACCGAAGAGCCTTCGTTCGAGTGGGAGTCGACTACTTCGGCCCGATGGAGGTCGCTATCGGGCGACGGCGCGAAAAGAGGTGGGGAGCCCTATTCACCTGCCTCACTACGCGCGCCGTCCACCTGGAGTTGGCCGCCTCATTGAGCGCCGACTCCGCCATACTAGCCTTGCGGCGCCTCATAGCGCGCCGCGGGCAGCCAGCGCATCTGTACTCTGACCAGGGTACCAATTTCATCGGGGCAAATACCGAGCTCCGAGCGGCCCTGAAAGACCTCAACCATGGTCGAGTAAGGGACGAGGCCATCAATCGAGGAATCGAGTGGCATTTCAATCCCCCGGCGGCCCCACACATGGGCGGCTGCTGGGAGCGCCTGGTGAGATCCGTAAAGAACGCGCTGCGGAGCACGCTTAAAGAGCGGGCCCCCCGTGAGGAGGTTCTGTATACCCTCCTCACAGAGGCCGAACTGATCATCAACAGCCGACCATTGAGCTACGTGTACGACGACCACCACCAGCCCGTGGTCCTGACTCCGAACCATTTGCTCCTGGGCACGGCGTCCGGGAGTACTCCGATGGCACCAGCCGACGTCGACGACGTCGACTCGCGCCGGCAATGGCGGCGTGTAAACGCGCTCGCTGACATGTTCTGGCGGCGCTGGCTGCGGGAATATCTCCCAACGCTGCAACGTCGCGAAAAGTGGGCAGATAATGTGCCAAATGTGCGTGTCGGCGACGTTGTGATAATAGCCGACAATAACAAACAACGTAGTGCGTGGACTAAAGGAGTTATAAAAACAGTGTACCACGGGAGTGACGGCATCATCCGTGTAGTAGACATTAAAACTACAAACGGGGTCCTGCGTCGGCCTGTAGCTAAGATCATCGTGCTTCCCACAGACCAAGAAATGTAATACGGTTGAACCCTGTTACAGGGGGTGGAATGTAGGCGAAGCACCATGATTTGATAATACAACAACATGAGTTGTAACTATGTTTTATTTACTTATAGCATGCCATAGTCAGATATGCTGTAACAGATTGTGTTACGTATCACTTTACATGATAACAACATTGTAACATAACATGTATTTTGATAACATCATCATTTGGATAATGATCGTAATAATGCAAGGTAAAAACTCGGATTGAAACATGCATGATCAATCTTACGCAATAATATTGTCAATTGCGTAAGATTAATCAAGTTGCAACACGATTCTGAGGTGGCGACCTAACTCAAGGCCAAACCCAGCCACGCTTTGGTAACCCGTAGCATTGTATGGAAGAAAAGTTAAAACCCTTCAGGGCCCACACGCTACTTGAGCTAATGACCAAAGCCATATATACAGAAGAAATTCAAATTAAATTAAGTTCTAAACGCTTAAAAGTTCTTATTGTGTCAGCAAGTGCAGTCTTCGACAAGTCTCCGGTGAAGTAACAGCTCCTCATAACTGTTAGCTTTACAAGTCGCGAATTTTCTATAAATAGCTCAGGGCAGTCAAGTTATCATAGCTTAGGATTATTTTACTTCTCTATTATTGTGTATTTCCGTGTACTCTTTAATGATCCTTTATGCTTATTTGACTGTATTTCCGTGTTGTGTACAATTAACTAACCTTACGTATGTGATTTAAATTCGTGTTAAACTATTGTGTGTGTAAATAGCAAATATAACGTTTTAAAAAGTGCTGAAAGTGGTTTCAATTAAATTCCCTCGTCAAGGGAACATCATCACCCCCGCCTACATCACCTGACTCCCGCGTTAATAACACCCATGGTTCCGCATATTTTATGAACATCATGAGAGATGTGTTGAATGAGACGAGGGAGCGATGGTATAAAAGATCGCACGCAATTGTGTTACATAAAAACTATGGGTACATTAATTACAAATTTAAAAATTTAAATTAGTTCTAGCTAAATAGATAAGTCGCTGAACTTGGCAGCAGTTTACGTTGCTAAATGCAAATGTGAGGCTATAATTAGAATGTAATGCGGGTAAATATTAGCTGTTGCGAAAATGTCGTAAGCAGACTCAAATGTGTAGTGTTGACATCAGCGACGCAGTGCAACTGATTTACGAACTAATTACACGTGCCAGCAATCAACAGAGTAAAGCTCCATTTACATGGTGCAAGTTTATTGCTTGTGGCATACCATAAAATTGAAGGGCTACTAACTGGCACCGTCTAAATAACACGTTCAATATTGTTGCACGATGCGGCCAAGTTATTTGCCGTTCAAAACCGGTATAAATAGGTGTGAACACCACGTACAGTAAAATTGCACATGCAATAAAATCGCATTCAACTCTACAAGTACGAACGAATGAAACAAGTCAAAAAAGATCTTGAGAAGGCGTTTAATAATAATTTAATGAAATATTTGGCAGCGCAAATACGGGAAATACTTAAATCAATTTTTCAAGGTTGTACAACTCTGTATAAGGACCAGGCAAAACTTGCATGTAATAATCACCTTGCAATAAAAACCTTTCTGTAAATCGCATGCAGTTTTATTCAACGGCAAAACTTTATTTCTTTCATTTTATGGAAATCGCACGCGTGTACATACTGCAAGCATTTCTTGAATGGCAATAAAATTGAACGTGCTATACGGCATGCGATTATTGCTCTTGAACGTTCAAGAAATTTGCACCGTGTAAATGGGGCTTTACTGATTGATACTGACAGATGTGAACATGGTTCTTCCGACTAGAATCAATTCAATTTTTTTGAAAATTTTGACGTTTTCCAAAGTGTGCCTATTTGAAATAAAAAAATTGACTTTGACTTTCTGTTTTATCATCAACCTATATGAATTTAGTTTCGAAACTAGCAAGCAAAGATGATACTAACTATACATTTTCAATTTATAAGACTACGCGATAGTAATAAATCATAAAACGTCGAAGTTTGCAAAATACATGGAAATTACTAACTCTCCCATTCATCTTGTGAAAGTCTTCCGCGTTGAAGATATTTTTCGGCACGGCTATAACTCTTGATTATGAAAATAAATAATGTGAAACATTAATTTTTTGTACCAGAAAATGTTGCTAAAAAGATGCAAAGTGCTTTTACGGTAAATTTATTGTAAGCACACACAAAAGCTCTTAAAAGTCCACTGTTGAACACGCAGGTACCTACAGGAATACTTTTAGAAACTGTATGAGAGATTATAACGAAAATATTTTTCTCTCTAATATAACAACAGTAGATTGAGTTGGATGATTAATAAAGCCTTACTTACAGTTCCCAAATCTTTTGGGTCACCGACGGTACAAAAATAGGTTATCACTTATTTTTACGTAGAAGAGTAGCAGGTAAAAAGGAAAATAAGGACCGAGCTTTTTCCGACCGATTCTCTAGGTTGCGAAATTGCAGCCGAACTAGTCTCAGAGCACCCCCCGTGCCCTTGATTGCCAAGATAATAGTTACATAACCTGACATTTGGCACCTAATCAAAAGTTACTGATTAAAATTGTTATTTTGTAGACTGCAATGGATATTGTTATTCAAGGTCGCTCAGCGAGCTATGGAACGGGCTTGGAGTCTCTCTGAGGGATCGAATCCGGAATGAGGTGATCCAGCTGAGAACCAAAGTTTGCCGACATGGCTCACAGAATAAGCAAGCGGATTTGGCAATATTAGCCGTAGAACCGATGACCGTTGGGGTAGACGTGTTCTTGAGTGGAGACCGCGAATCGGCAAACGTTAGGTAGGACGGCCTCAGGCTAGGTGGAGCGACGATCTTCGCAGGGTGGCTGGTGGCAACTGGATGAGAGTTGCCGAGAATCGAACTGAATGGCGTGCAATTGGAGACGCCCATGTCCAGCAGTGGACTGATATGGGCTGATGATGATATTGATTACAAAAACCTCTTACGGGAATAACAAAAAGCAAAACTATAGATAATTAGCACATAATAGTAAAATGTTATCTGCAAACTCTCAACAGGAATGCTGTAAATATTTATGAAGCTAGAAGAGAATTTGCATCCATTATGCTCGGAAAACTTTTCAAATACGGTGAGATTATTCGGACACTAAATAGCATTGTAGTCCAACGTCGCACTCTTGTTAATCCTCACATACGTACCTCACGTAGAGTTTCAGTTTAATACAAAACGATTAATGCTGTTAATGCGAACGTTCTCCTGCAGTTGTATTACACTTGATGATTAAAGAGTTAATCTGTTACCAAATATAGTTGTAAATTGTATAGATAGAAGATCCTCTGTGGGTGGTTTCAATGGATTAAAGGCGTGAGTGATTTGTTTGATTTGCAAATACATTTTTGACCGTGAGTAATTAACTTCAATGTAAATTATTGTTTCGATAAACCGCTGGATTGGTTTTCATTAATTTGATAGTGCTCCGATTCAATAATAATAGTTGATTATCAACCTGTTCTGTATATAACCCATGATTGGACGTATTTAGCAGTGAATATCTGTATACGCTCGCTAAGTCGGCACGCGATTGGCTGTGTCGTACCACGAGGTACTGGACATCATTGCGAATAGGTGACGCGCGCGCCATCTGAAGGAAGCTTGGCGTGCGCATGGAGCCGACGAGTCTGTCGTCGCCATTGACCCAATGAACTGTCTAATTTTGACTCCGTGAGTGTAAAATAGATAAAACAGGAACAATGGTGCATTATCGTGTGGTGTCACTCGTGCCAAGTTCAGTGGTCAACGGTCAAATCAAAAGACCGTTTCAGATCAATTGGGAGCCAGCCGCAGCGGGAGAGAAGGTGAGTCGTACTCAGTCATCTCTCTGTGGAATTGTTTCTGGATTGGGTGAACGGCTACCTAAGTTCATACAGAACAACCTCAATTTCAATCTACAACCAGCGTATCTTACAGTCCACTCCTCTAGTCCACACAACCAAACAATTGATTTTTAGTGATTTTTAGTCTTTATTGGTATCTTATTTTATTGCTTTCTCATTTATTTGAACGATGTTATGTAAAGCAGAAACCATTCAATAATTACCCACTGATTTGCAACTTTCAACCAAGCGTCATTTATCTTTAAATATATTATATGAAAATAATTAAAAATAAACTCAATTTTAAACCTGGACCAATTTAATCCGGAACCGCCGCCGTGATCCATTTCTCACTCCACAATATTTATCCAATAGCTGGCTGATTGACTTAAAATGTTTGAATATTTCTTATTTTCGGGATAAGTTGCAGTTTCCTTGTTTTTTTTCATTAAATAATCGTTCAAGGGCCTCTAAAAATAACTTTGACTCGACAATAGAGACTATTTCATCCTTAATCCAGCATGACAGCTTGGCGGAATAATTTAAAAGCGATAGGATTTTTCTGCACAATCCAGTTATATCTGACAAACTAGGTCATAATCAACTTGATTGATGATTTACTCTCCTTGGTGCCGGCGCTACTTTCCTGTTTCTCGTTTTCGACGTAGGTATCCGAAAAGTAATCGTCACAAAGAGAACTGATGGTAGTGATATTAAAATTATCATGTTATGTAGGGTAGGAGGTATTCAAAGTATTTGCTGTACACAAACTTACAACGTTCAATGTAAACAAATAAAACAACAAATCGCAATTAAATGTCAACTAACAAACTGTACAAAGCGAGCGAGCTAAACACATCTTGAGGTGCACCAAACTGAATGCTGCAGTCGAGTTGAACAGAAAAAAAACCCTGAACGCCTTTAGTTATCTAGTGGGAACTGTTCAGTCTTTCCAAAGTGGTTAATTTAAATAGTGAAGCGAAGAGATGAAATTTGACGAATTTAGCAATAATGTACCATTGTCGAATAGAATTTGATAGAATTGATAAAAGTTCTCACTCAGTGTTAAGTACTTAAAATCAACAGAACTCTTAAAATATTTTTTTTTTTGTGCTTTATTAAAAAGAACCTGGTTCTTAATAATTAATTACAATCTAGCCTTTAAGACTAATACGCAATAAATTTTAATCTAACCATATTTTTATGTGATAATTATTTTATAACTTAGATTAGTGTTTATTGCACTTTACTCAAGTCCGTTCCACTTTTTTAGAGTCTGATATTATAATAAAAACACTTTGTTCATGTGTTATATGTGTGCCATTGTCACTATTATTTCTACACTTTTTACACTACACCTCAGATTATAGAATAGTAGCACTACACTAACTCAAAGAGTTTCGTTCGTTTTAGTCTTCGCACTATATTTGTGTTGTCTAACAGCTGAATTGCCTCGACATTTACATGTCGCTGGAGTCGGTGTTCTTGGGTCTCAGCAATTTTTTTTTTTTAATGAACGTAATGTAACTAATAATAAAAATATATAAATACACCTACATTGAAATTGACGTGGTGTTTAAACAGGTATCGAAAGTGAATGTAATTTTAGGCTAATGCTAAATCCATCTACTCGGTACGTTTGATCGAGGGATCACACGTATTGAGTTGATGGGTGAGACAGTGCTCTGTTCGGTACCTGTAAACACACAGCACAGACTGAGGTGTACTAGACTAAGCTAATATTCTGTGTTGCGTAATGCAAATTATTTTACATTTTATTGTATAGATTCAATTCAAGTTTTATATCTGAACAGACAGCTGTGCTGTTGGGGAGTTTGTTGCGCCACTTCTTCTTCCCAGCTAAAGCACTAGGAAGTGGTGAAGGGTGGGCGTTTTTGGGGGACTGTCTTATGTAATTTTGACGTTCGAAAAGTGCTGATTCTCAGCCTAGTTTGAATAAATGACTTTTGATTTTGATTTTTATTGCTATCAGCGGTTACGGCTAAAATAATGTGACCGTTGTCAAAAAGGTTGTCTTCGGGACTAAAGGACCATGTTTTGAAAATAAAATTTATCTGAACTTTCAGCTCATATTTCAGTTAGTACAGAAAAGCCAATAAAGCTTACACATGGAAAGGAAAATATAAAACAAAGTTGATGACACTGGACGCGTCCAATCTATGGTCATCGTGCGTCAGTAACATGTTATAAACAGCGTACATTCTGCTAACCCAGCACTCGGTAGCCGGTGTAATGGTCACGCGAACGAGCAACAATTTGCATAACGTTACAAAACCCGCATATTTGAATTTTATTGATGCCGTGTACCTAATGGGGCAGTTTATCATCTGTCACTATAGATATACAGAGTCAAATTAAATTAGCTAGCGAAACTCCGCAGATGTCATGGTTATCTATATATAGAAATTATAAAACGCAAAAGAAATAAATTTGTTAATGATTATTTTTGGGGTCAGTTACTGCCGGTAGTGTAGTTGCTTAAAAATCAGGTTTTCTTTGTGTAAACTTCACAGACGCGATCGGTATCGATATCTCAACACGATAAAACAGATTTTATCAACTCAAACTTCAAGTAAGTAACAACAATATCAGCGGTCATTGACCCAAAAAAAATTATCAAATCTTTTTTGTTTTTATTTTGTCGTGCTTAGATACCATCACCCCCCATTACCCCCCATTAGGTGCCCATCACGTCTGTGGAGTTTTGCTAGCTAATTTAATTTTACCCTATATATGTAATATTGTGATGTGAAAACGTATAGCTTTTGCACGTATCATTATGAAAAGTCATGTAAACTGGTGCTTACTAGCTGGTCCGACCCAAACTTAATGGCGGCTCGGAACATGAGGCGAGCCGCTGCGAAGTAACGAATTCATAATTGTGTTAGCGGGGGTGAGGGGTGGGGTATTGTGCGTCGAGTAGCGCACTTAAGAGCCGCCATAAAGTCTAATACTTCATGTCGTAATTAATATTCAAGTTAAATGATGTAAGTTCTTTGTGTTGTCAAAACTTACGTTACCCAGTTTGTTAAACTAATAAAACAGGATCAGAAATAGAAATAGGTACAGGGCTAAGATTAAATCTAAGACTACCCTGATTTAAAATTTGTTGGATTGGCAAGTCGCTAAGCTATTTATATATTTTACAAGCATGCTGATCTAATTGGCACAACATCTCTCATCGTTTGTTTACTAATAGTAAATCAAACATCATCCACACTCGATCAAAACCACGTGCTTTTGTAGTATCGCTATAAACATGGAGCGCTTGGCTTCCGTCCAATCTGTAATGTGATGTCACCGCGGTTGTGTCTTGATGAGATACACCGCTATTGATGACGAGCAGTCTGCATTCTGTGGATACTGTTCACAGAAAGGTATTCACCATGAGAACACCAATCAATATACAAAGCAAAATTATTAGCTGTTGCTTGTGAATTAATTAAAAATGTTTTCATTTTTCCAGGGCTTTTCAGTCAAATTCCCGCATGAGAGCATAAAACTCTGTGTAAAAAAACAACCGACTCCCAAAAAAAAAACACTAGAAAGTGAAACATAACTTTAATTTCGGAAGTCGGTGTCTTTGGATCTGTATTTTAGTTTTTTGCCACCGACTTTTCCGTCTTTTAAATGTTTTTATTTTCAGTTTTTACTTGGTCTGTTTGTAATTTATCTAACTTACAATAGCCTAACTAATGTCAACTGCTCATCACTTTTTACAAAATTTAGCTTTTCCCGATGCAGGGACGTTAATTTTTGAGGAGTTGTCTTGGTAAGAACATGGAGAACTGGAGCTGATGATGACTTCACCATATTATGCACTATGACGAGCATAAACTGCTTAGCAGCCATATTAAAGTGAATAAAGAAAAAAAAAAAAAAAAAAGTACCTAATCGAATCGCAACCTTTGAAATACTTATTATTAATTAGTTCCGGGGCAATCTGTGGTCTTCATCATCAAATGAAGCTTTCCGAGAGCAAATGCACAAGTTACTACATATAAAAAGAAACAAAACGCTATATGTGTGCCTATAAAAGAGGATTTCTCTCGATTTCCATGGGATCCCCAAATCGATTCTGACTTGGTGACAATGTGACCGCCTCAAGAGCATACTCTTTCAAACATAAAAAGAATTTTCAGAATCGGTTCACAATTGACGAATAAATCGGTGAACATACATTACAAAAAAAAAACATACAGACAAACATATTATAACGTCCTCCTTTTTGGAAGTCGGTTAAAAATAAAACACGAGTAGGTAGGTATCAACTTTAGTAGCTCGTAGGATTGTATTTTCTTAGTAACCAAATGCTCACTCATAACTGCAGACAGATCTATCAAAACTACGATACAAAGCCTTTACATTCCTTACTCTAAAAATAACTTTAACTATAAACAATCTCGCTATATCACGTACTCTGAAAGCCCAGTTAAAACTAGCACAAAACATTTCGGTAAATTGAAGATTAATAGCATCGCTATACAAAACCTTCGTTGAACAAACTTTGTAGTGCATTTTGTAATAGCCGCCACCTCGCCGTAGATTTGCATAAAGTTCTTGAATGGGTAAAATACAAAAAAACCGGTCAAGTGCGAGTCGGACTCGCGCACGAAGGGTTCCGTACCATTATCTATAAAAACGGCAAAAAATCACGTTTGTTGTATGGGAGCCCCCCTTAAATATTTGTTTTATTTTAATTTAATTATTGATTTTTAAAGTGAATATATAACTAAATATTCTGTGAATATTTCAAGTGTCTCTGTTACCGTTATCAATATCGAGCAAAAACGACCAAAAAAATCACGTTTGTTGTATGGGAGCCCCCTTAAATATTTATGTTATTCTGGTTTTTAGTATTTGTTGCTATAGCGGCAACAAAAATACATCATCTGTGAAATTTTCAACTGTCTAGCTATCACGGATCATGAGATACAGCCTGGTGTCAGACGGACAGACAGACAGACAGACAGACCGACGGCGGAGCCTTAGTAATAGGGTTCCCGTTTTACCCTTTGGGTACGGAACCCTAAAAAGGAGGAAAAGCTGTAATTATTTCCTGCGCTAGTGCCGCGCTGCCTAATGCAGTGGGTCTGTAAAAACAGGCTTTATTAACAACGTTTAGTAGTGTCGTTCTCACGGTACAACATAGAAAAACGAGTCCTTTGTAGGAGTTGAAGTGAACGAGCACAATGCAGCCGTTGTTTAAGTTCATCGTTCATTAAGAAAACGCTGAGGAGACACTTAGATGTAGCGCTAAAATAATAAAACAGTTAAAACACAAGCGTTATAACTATTAGCTATTATATATTGTCTGTACGGTGCACGTACATGGATAAATATGTATTTTGATGCAATAAATCAGTCATTTAGGCTCGCGTATTTGCACTTTGATCGCGACCTACATTTGGGAGCGCATTGATATACGGCGGAGCCTAGATGAGGCATTCTTGTATATAATTTAATTATTGTTCAATTAGACGTGGTTTGAGTTGGACAACTTGCATTTTTATTTAGATTCATACCCGTTGGGCATTCATTGACATACATGCCATATAATATGTTACAGTTTGGTTAACACACCGAACATTGTAAACGCTTTATTCTGTGCAAGTCTTTAGATATAATTTTATAATTTACAGAATTATTTAGCGACATCACGTACCTGAAATAGAGTGGGAGCTGATATATAGAGTTTACCTAAACACCAGTTGGCTTTCTGAACCAGACTTGATTTACCTACACAATTTTGTAAGAACATAAACAAGCCAAAAAAAAAAATGTTTTAAGTATCTACTTTTTTAAATTTGGGTTTACCGTCTCTTCTCGTCTATGGTATGTATTTCTTAACATAAACAAGCAAGCCTCACAACACAAACACTGCACGGTATTTACCAGTCCTACCATAATTAGGATTATGAGGGAACACAGGTTAATCTATTCGTGTTAATGTGTGCACATACGGCATTACCCGGTGAGAGGGCAGCAGGGGGTGCTCGAGCCCTCAACCGTGGCGTCGTCATAGAACAGAGGGTTCCGTGAATGCTAATAGCAGTCGTAACGCAATAAAATGAAACCATTTTAGAAAAAAAAAGTGACCTGTCTGATAGCCTATCTTGTGTTAGGAATGTTATATTATTTGAATTCGAAACACATAAACAGTATCAAATAAAGAAAAAAACCGACCAAGTGCATGTCGGACCACGCACAATGAAGGGTTCCGTAGTTAGAATGAATTTATCCCTAAAACAAACTTGACATTGTAGCCACGGTCAATTTTGCAACAAAAAAATTGAAGTTTGTAATCGCAAAATTTTTTTTTTATGTGATAAAACTACAAATTTACAATTTCCGGACTTTTTCCTTTACTTGTGCTGTAAAACCTTGCTTCTTGCCAAATTTCATGATTCTAGGTCAACGGATAGTACCCTATAGGTTTTGATTTATTTGCGAGTATCGAAATATGTCGCAATAATGTCGCTTATATCGCCGTATTTTTTTATTGCGGTTACTTGGAAGCTTGATTTTTAGAGCTTCAAGGGACCATAGACTTACGTATTTGATATTAATTTCAACTTGATATCTCTACGCGTTCCTGAGAAAAATGGTCTTGAGAGACTGACAGACAGACAGACAGACGGATAACGAAGTGATCCTCTAAGGGTTCCGTTTTTTTCCATTTGAGGTACGGAACCCTAAAAACACTGTTACAAAGTAATCCTAACTAATATTGTAAATGCGGAAGTGAGTTTGTGTGTTACGCCATTCACGCTAAAAAAGCTGAACAGATTCGGATGAAATTTTGCACATGAATAGACCATGACCTGGGTTAGGACATAAGATACTTTTTATCCCGGTAAACTCAGATGCAGTCGCTGGCAGAAGCTAGTATAAAATATTTGGAACATTATCCTTCTAAGTACATACACTTCTGAATTTTTTAAATATTTTGTTTATGCTTTTACTTAGATTCCAATTAATTTCAAATTAAAAGCAAACAAACAAAATATTGATTTAATAAAACTATCTCTAGTAGATATATGTTAAGCTGAGCGATTTACACGTTGAATAAGCAACATTGCAAAAAGGCAAACAGATAAATTCAGAATTTCATTTAAAATCCAATTCAATCAATGCGATGAAATGCAAAGTATTGGTTTTTTTTTTATTTCATCTCAGCATCAATTACGTTCTCTCATATTATGTAGCTTATGTTCTATAGCCTGGTACTTCCTGCATGACAAATTAGCACTTATCATTGTACTGTGTAGATGATGGTGACTTAAATAATGTTAACTAATTCCCTCGCGAGTACATAATCAGCGTATAATGTTCCCACTGCTGGGACACAGGCCTCCTCTCTCTGTGAGAGGGAGTGGGCCGTAATCCACCACGCGGGCCCAGTGCGGGTTGGTAGATGTCACATGTCTTCGAATTTTTAGTCCTAGGACATGCCAGTTTCTTCTCGATGTTTTCCTTCACCGTTTTGAGAGCAGTGGTGATGAAATAATTTACACAAAGTAAAGCGCCTGTCTGGGTTCGATCCTACGACCCACAACTCGTAAGCCGTGGCGTTTACCACCAATGTCTTCTGGTACTCTATATTTATGTTACATATCTCCTTGAGATGTATCACTTCCACGCATACGTGATGAATCGAGTGTACCTACCAATTGGAATGGAAATAATGTCAGCAGGTTTTGGGAATACGTTATGAAGTTATGATTTGCAGTTACGTAAAGCCATATTAGCGTCATAATGATAAATAAACACCAATTTACTATTTTAATAGCCTGTATAATATCCACTATCTAAACAGTACGGGCAATGCGTCAAATTAACGACACAACTTATTACATTGATGCACAATAACCAGCTAACGATGGTAGGTTAATCTCAACTAGTAATAACAGATTTCTGATGTTAATACTGTTTTGAAGTAGGCTGTTCTGTTGTGATTAAACTAAGTCATGGTTAATACTGATTCTCTCGGTTCACTGTTATACGGTACACTAAAAACTAGGATAAACTGTTGCAGTATTTAAAAGATGAGTGAAAAAATACTATCTTTCCACTTCGTCATAGTTGCGTGTGTATTTATTATTTTAATTTAATTATAATTATTTATATTGTAGTGATATTTATTTTAGAAGTATGTGTGGATGTATGTTAGTATATTTATATTCTCATATTATTTGTTTTACTTTAATAAGTGAATGGTTTTTGATTTTGTATGTTCTATTTTCTCTTCTACTCTTACACACGGTGTCTACATCTCTTTATCTACTTTCCTGTCGCAGGTATGCTGGAAAAGATTTCTTTAGAAATAAGCAACATCTTTGTACGTATTTTTCTGTTCCTTTCTTCTTGTATGTTTATTTTATATATGTGTGTACATAAAAGGTTAAATAAATAAATTAATGCAGAACATTACCATCCCAAAGGGGTTTTGTTCAATGCGTAGTTTTCTACTGTTAATTACGTGTGTTGAAGTTTTGCCCTGGCATACATTACTATAAAATGAGATTCCCTTTTTGAATGCATTACACATATGTAGGTGTAATTCGAGGCAAAGACTTTCGTTGAATTTATAGCAGAGTATTGGCTCGTCCTTATTAATTGTTCGGTTTTAATAAATAAACTCAGACACAATTAAATTATAATTTCGATCACATTTTGTTGCTATATGTTATATCAGTAGCCAACAGTGGTTGGTATGTGAACGCTCACTATCTACGAAGAAAATTGAAGAAACGTGAAACTGTCATCGACAGTCGTACGCTTGTACTGCGCCACTGAATCCGTCATCCATGTAGGTACGTGATGAGTTTTTTGAACAAAACAAATAGACAATAAGTGACTACAGCTTTGGAACCACTGTTTATGTAGAAGATAACGTCTAACAACGAACTACAATCTGTTTGTTGGTGATAGAAATCATTATTTTCTCATCAATTTTAAGCATTATTATTTGTAAGAGTTTATTCATGAAACACCTCAACATAGAATTGATATGACAGTCATCATGTTTACGCTTTTCCGTGTAATGCCGGACGTAAAGAATAGCACCATCCTATTTCTTCCCGTGGGTGTCATAAAAGTTGATTAAGGGACTTATTAGAGAATGGGCAGCAGCGTTATCTATGCGTTTTAACACCATACTACGATCGCCAACCCGCCTGCCAAGCGTGGCGATTATGGAAACCCCCGTCCCCCATTGGGGGAGGCCAGCAGTGGACGTCTTTCGGCTGAAATGATTCATGAAATACCTCAGCATATAATTGTTATGATGGTCATCACGTTTACGCCAACTTCTCTCATTATAATAATGTCTCCCTGAATAGAACAATAGGTACGTTTTTCTCATAACATCGTTCTTATAAAAAACACTACATAATCACCGAAGGATGTGTATACGGTATACCTAACTAGTAAATAAACATGAAACACATTGTCTGCCTAGATAAACCGCCTACACAAATATACGAAGCTTATTTACGTAAGTACCTAAATATTAAAACAATGTTCTCTTAAAAATACTTTGAGTTTATTAGGTTTAAGAGCGTTCATGCCGCGCAAGCTGGCAACGTCGCTTCTAGCGGATTTTCGTGATTATTCTATTAAATTTAAATCAAAGTACAAAGTTTTTTCAGCCAAGGCCATCGCTCCATCTTTGGCCATCGTTGGCCTTCCAACGTAGGTAGGTCTTCCGGTTCCGGTACGCAGTCCCACTCCAAAACCTTTAAGCGCCATCTGCCATCTTTTCTGCGAGCAATGCCCACTGCCTTCTTTTCTGCGAGCAATGCCCACTGCCACTTAAGTTTGACAATTCTTCGGGCTATGTCGGTTACCTTGGTTCTCCTGCGGATCTCTTCAAATAAACAGTAATATATTAAAAATAAACGAAATTAACATTTAATTTTTTATTTTATTTTATCATATTGAGCGGCGAAAACTTGGATTTTATTAATCAAACGGTTTTCCTCGGATCAGTCTAGACGAGAAACTACAATGGGGACCACGTAAAACCTCACTTGCGGGGCGGCTAAGCTCGGCCGCTTAAGCTGTTTGAAAGATAAGACAAACAGTTATAGAAACCGCGCGTTTGGTTTATTTTAGCTACTTCCACAGCATTATGTCGTATGGCATTTTACTATGGGGTCGAGTTGCTGACATTGAGTCCATCTTTATTTTGCAAAAGAGAGCTGTCAGAGCAATTTATAATCTACATCGCCGCGAATCTCTTAGGGAACTATTTAAAAAGATCTATGACGGTACCTTGCCAATTCATTTACGAAAATATTATGTATGTAAGAAAAAATCTACATCTTTTTAAAAAGATAAGTTATAGACATAATTTTAATACTAGAAATAAAATACAATATAATATATATAATCTATTATATCGTATACACATACATAATGTGTATATGATATAATAGATCAACCGTTTTTCAGCTTAGCTTAAGTATATACATGTTTTATGGGGTACTGTGTTAAATGTTACAACAAAATACCTTGTGATATATTGCACTTAAATGAAAGAACATTTAAAACACATATTAATAGTACACTCTGTAAACAAGCATAATAAAAATTAGAGGATTACATCCAAGATAGAAATGCTTGTAAACATGCTGGTCCAGCTCCATAGGACAACCTAGAGTCTAGACAAAATCAAACCGGTTGCTATTTTAATTGTACAGTTCGTTATTTTTATGACTTTGATTTTAAATTCTGTGATTACCTTAACTCACACGCTGACTTATTATTTCAACATTTTTAGGAAAACATATACTTTTAGGATGTTTTTAAATATGTGAGCACCATGTATCTATCACATAATTAAGTTTTTTTTCATTGCTTCATTTTTTTTTTAAAATATATATTGTGATATAGTAATTTTATTCTAGGTGCATCGTCTTCACGTATAATCATATAATTAATGTACTTAACAAAATATTGTAAAACATTTTTAAAAGACTATCGGTGGAGTTTCTTGCCCATTCTTCTTCATACGAAACTACCTTTTGGAAGGGGCAACTAGAATCAATTCAATTTTTTTGTAAATTTTGACGTTCAAAAGTGCCTCTTATGTGCCATTTGAAATAAATAATTTGACTTTGACTTTCCCAAAGAAAATCCCCGATACGACCACGACCATCACCATCGCAGTCTAACCTTAATAATTATTCTCCTGCCACGTAAGTCTTTCTGAATGTAGTTAACTCCTTTGTGTTATCGCGAGAAAATGTCCAAAGAAAATTAGTTCGCAGTGACTCGAGAAAATGGAGCGTCGCCTAACGTCTTTTATGTACGTCGGGGTCAAATGGCGACAGGTAACCAGAAAGATTACTAAACACGGGAAGAGCCAAATGTTTTGCTGGCAGCAACCTGGAGGATAACAATAATTATGTCTGTGAAACGGACGCCTCATTAAGTATCACCTGACTAAACATAATCTATGTTAATATAATAGATAAGCTTCTCCCGAGGGCTTTCTCAAACTTCCAACGTGTTCCAACTACAACAAACTTAACAAAAACACCAGGATAATTCGAACACTGTGTCTATTGTGTCTAATATTTAGCACGGAATGACAGAACTGTCAGGAGAACTGTGAGGAGCTTGTGGCTAAATAATAACTGCCGCACGGGTCGATAGATCAGGTTAAGCTACGCTTGCCGCGGTTGGTCCGTGGATGGGGGACCATCTGTTCATACCAAGATTCCTCCGTGCCTCGAAAAGCAAGTTAAGCCGTTGGTCCCGGCTGTCATTTGTAGATCTTTGACAGTTGTTACGGGTCGTCAGAAGCCCTAAAGTCTGACAACCAGTCTTACCAAGGGATATCCCAGTAACTGGGTTGTGGAGGTCAGATAGGCAGTCGCATGTAAAATACTGGTATTCAGCTGCATCCGGTTAGACTGGAAGCCGACCCCAACATAGTTGGGAAAAGGCTAGGCAGATGATGATGACGATGAATGACAGAACAGTCAGCTAGCGGCTGACAGTTCTGTCATTCTTTGACAGTTGTATGAAATGGATAAAGAACGGTAATTTGACGTAGTGTGTCAATTAGAATGTGTTGGTAGATTCTGGCACTCGCCGGCCGCTGCCGCGGCACCGCTCGCTTCGCTCGCTCGGCTCGTGCGTAGGAGGTCATAGTTTTAACCTAACCTAACCTACCCATTTTTTTTAAAGAAGAAATTAACCCAATCGAAATCTCTCATTTTCGGCGAAACGTTTCATCGGCAAATCATTTTTTCGTTCAACAAACCGTCGGAGTAGAGTGTTATCGGAAAACCGTCCTTTCGGTGAGCGGTATTTCGGAATACCATACGTAGATGGAGTCTAATATAGGCATAGAATATATTCTTATAGTAAAATAAACTCCAGTTCGTTTACTGGTTACAGTCGTTCACTAATTAGCGAGCGATAAAGCGCACCACTAGTTCTCTTATTTGCTATGTTTGCGAATGAGAGATCGGAATTACAAACCACGTATTCGTGGTTTTGTTCAGAGTCTATTCTCTTCGAAAGCTTAAATGCTCGCAATTAATCTATCGTATCCAATAAACCAATGAATGTTTTTGCTGACTGATCTAATTCGGCTGAATGAGGAAACGCAGATTAGTTTATTATTGGGTGCCTAAACAAAAATATAGATTATATTTGCAATCGAAGCTTGAATTTGAAAAGTCTTTGATGCCGTGTATTATGGAATTTATAGATGGTAATCTAATAATGTTATTAGTTAGGGTTGTTACTGCCTCGAATTAATTGGCGATAGAATTAAGATGTTATTGTTAAAAGTAGGTATGGTAAGTAATTAAATGCCTTAATAGTACCTCAGTAGATTTTATTTGCAATAGTTGGCGGATTTTGAAAAACCATTTAATTTAGTAATGCTCCTTGTGGTTTATTCATTTACCCCAAATAAAAAGGACTAAAAAAAATATTTATAACGTAATTAATTTTGATTGTAAAACCCGAGTATTCTGTCATGGGGCCTCAAGTGATTTCAAGACTTTCATTCTGAAAAATCTGCAAGGTTTTATAACAGTATAAATAAAGTTTATTTTAAAATTATATAAAATATATATTTGATATAACTGCCTCGTTGGTCTAGTGGTCGCAAGCACGACTGCTGAGCATGAGGTCCCGGGTTCGATTCCCAAGTCGGGCAAAGTGATATTGGGATTTTCCATTATGAATTTCTCAGAAGCAGCCCGGAGTCTGGATTTGTGCCCGGTTGATGGCAATAGGCTCGCCCCCTATTATATGGGATTTAAACATAACTGGCGAAATGTGGGTGTACTATTAGGTACACCTCTGCCTAACCCTTCGGGGATTACAGGCGTGATGTTATGTTATGTTATATCTGATATCCTTAAAACAAGTTTTTTCATTTGATATGTCACACGGTACAGTTGGCAAAACTTTTTTTTTAAGTTTCTAATTTGCCCCCTAAAAGTGACTCCATATTCAAAATTAATTTACGTTGCACGTCCGTGTTTGAGTCACAGGAATTAATATGTGTGCCAAATTTCAATTTATTCACCAATACAATTTTTTAGATTCGTAACAAATTGGCTGTGACAGACGGACAGACAGACACACGAATGATCCTATAAGGGTTCCGTTTTTTTTCCTTTTGAGGTACGGAACCCTAAAAATAAACCCTGATTACTTAGTTCTATTTGTTTAAATTATATCTACCTATGACATCTCAACAAAAATGCGAATTGTCTCGCAAATTAAATTACCTCTTTTTTGAAAGAAGGAGACATTGCCTTCTACAGTAGGAACTGCCTCCAATCCACGACGACCTTCTTCAGGCCGTATATTAAATTGGGTTTGCAAATTAAAGCTTACTTCGCACCCTAAAAGATTCAACCTCGATATGTAATCTTGAGAAGCGTATTATTTCACGAGCTCGAGCCTTTTATGATTCTTAAAAGAAATACTTTTCTCCGTACCTCGTCGCTAAGATCTCAAGCTGTAATGTGTCAACAAAAGTCCAACCCCGGAAAGTTCAGGTACCTGCATAGAGTTTTTAATTATTTTTACTAATAATAGTACTTTTTCTCAAACATGCTTGCAATTAGAGCTTTATTTTGACAACCTTCTTCGAGATGAATCGAAAATGCTGTACTGGCCAAATAAATGCGATCAGCGGCCGCCAAAAGTTGTATGAAAATCCATATATATATTTTTTTTTTCTTTCTTTTTGGCTTCGCACGGTTTGTGCATTTAGCCAGTGTCATGTAAAATTAGGTAGCAAGTACAAAGTTATTTAAATAATTATGAAATGAACTCCACTCAATGCATGATAAAGATGATTGATGATATCCCGCCCCGCTCCCCTTGAGTTTAAGTAAAGACGCGGCACTTTACTGAAACCTCGCGCGGACTTCTTGAGAGAACATAAAGTGATGTTGCACTGTTTTGTTTCATTTGCCTACATTAATGCAGGTTCACGAACACTTAATGGTTAATAATCCACCACTATTACACATTAATATTCGGCTAAAGACAAATTTTAGAAAATAAAACAAAACTGCTAACATAACGCTTCACTTTCCCGCCAAGAAGTCAAATCCATATTTGTCGTGGTTTAGCGGCCAAATAAATTACATAGTAAATCTATCGTGTAATTTAAAAATAGAACGATCTTTTATTCCGAGACATGGCAATCAAGGAGGTACCTTATCAAAGCTTTTATTTAAATTTCGAACTGGCTTGCAAATAGAAAGCTGTTTATTGAAAAAACAAAAAAACAAACGAATCGTTGTTCGTTATTGAATCTGGAATTTATAAATAATTTTCTTTGTTTGAATTTCCGCTCATTATTTGAGAAAAGCACTATACAAGCCTTGGCCGCAACCAGGCATTGATGGACTCAAGTATGTGTGCCTCGGCTTGGCCTCGGCCCATGTTGTCACGTTCGTCCATCAATGCCCCTGTTGCAGGCCGTTGCAGTAATGTACTATAATGTGGTATAGTAATTTTATTCTAGGTGCATCGTCTCTCCACATATAGTTATATAATTAATGTACTTATTAAAATATAAAGAAAATATTGTAAAACATTTTTAAAAGAGTGACGGTGGAGTTTCTGGCCTATTCTTCTCCTTACGAAACTACCATTTGGAAGGGGCAACTAGAATCAATTCTATTTTTTTGAAAATTTTGATGTTCAAAAATGCCTCTTATGTGCCTATTTGAAACTAATAATTTGACTTTGTATTCCGATTGTTCTCAGTAGAATTGTATCGTTTCAAACAAGTACCTGCTATTTTTTTAATGGAAGTACAAACTAATTTATGAGACTTATTTATAACAATGTCTGATAAAGCTCATAATTATATAGATCATTAAATTGTTAATATAAGTGTAACATCTTTCCTCGCTTTCTGTGGAAGTGATTTCGTGAAAAATGACGGAAGTGTGTAACAGGAAGTGACAGCTTGAGCATGGAATAAGTAAATACTTTTTAATTGCACGGAATTAGTAAGTACTTATAATATACTACTAAATAATACTTATAATACTTACTTAATAAAGCGTGGAATTATTGTACTCATGGAATTAGTAAGTAAGTACTATAAATAGTGTGAGATGTCAGATGTTACACATCATATGCGACTACAGACTGTAAGGCTCGCTCGTTTTTTTAATTCCTCCATTTATCTCCATCTATTGCAGGGTTTCTTATAGTGGAGTCCACGGACCCCTTAGGGGTACGTAGCTTATGTATCAAGGGTCCTCAGTAGGTCAGTTAACTCTAAACATATTTATTAGGAAATTGTGTAGTAAACTCAGCATTTCTCGGCCAAGCCACGAACTCGCCGCGACGACGACGCACTTTCGTCGTTGGGCGGCGATTTCAATAGGTAATCACTGTGCGCTGTCTTGATATCGGCCACTCGGCTTGGAGTGCGGGGGGACTGTACCTACGCGCGGGCTAGAACCACCACGCCGCCCGCGCCCGCTCGCTTACTCACTTAACTTAGTAGTAAGTGTAATGGAGGAGACGCCCCGGGCGTCGGGAGTCGCTAGCCGATTTCCGGCCACCGTAGGCGCGGGCCTGCGGACGGTGAGCGATGGGTAGCTCGCCGTCCGATAAGGACCAGGCCCGGGTCGACGGTGCGTTGTGTTCCACGCGCGCCTCAAAGAGATGTCAGCACCAACTGACGGGGTCCAGTAGGACCAATGCCTGCCGGGGTTGCGAGTTTGTCCGAAAGGGATATCGTGGCTCTGGCACACAGGCAACGGAAGGAACATGGGTGGGTTTTAGTCAGTAAAAGTCTGACACGCCCTCTCGCCCCGCCCATAGCGGGAGAAGTTATTTGATAATTTCCCACCCAAAAAAAAAAAAGTGTAATGAAACTACCAATAGAATACTTATTTAAAAAAAATAAAGCTTGTTTTCTTTTCCTAAAATATTCTTTGACAGGGGTCCGTGGAATCGTTTAAATTGTAAAAGTGGTCCGTGACTGTAAAAATCTTAAGAAACCCTGATCTATTTAGTAACTATCTTGTTTAGTTGAGCTTGAGAATCATTAGTGGCAATTAATTGCGTATTACGTCGTTAATTTGAGTAGGTAATGACAATGATGACTCGACATTATAGTATTATATGGAAACTTAGTAGATATAATTATGTGTACACTCCAATCTTACTAATCGGCAGCTCTACAATGCCATTCTACAACTGTATAATAATATCAACATCAATGGACACGAATGATCAATCAGCTGTGATACGTAAATAGTATCGTTTGTTCGGTAACATAGCCCATGCTATGTTACTGAGACCATTCTCATTCGCACGACTGCTCTGTTCTGTTCAGAACAGTAACATCAATTTACTCACAAAACAAGCATTGTACGCGAGCCAACTCGGTAGATCAGACCTGCTAATACATTGTCAAGGTTCGCAGACTACTATACTCCATAGGTTTAGGTAGTTAAATAAAGGTAAACAAATCGTAAAAAGGGTTTTTATAGTTGACACTTTCAAACACTCGTTTAAAAATACGGTATTACAAAATTTAATTTATTTTCGATTTATACGATGATTTCCTCTTTTATTAATGTATACTAAACTTTATCATTTAATCTTAAACTACTCTTCCTAGATATTATGTAACTACTTAAGCACAATTTGTTAGTTAGATTTATTATATTATTAAAATATTTTGTAATCTGCCTATTGTAAAGAGCCCAAAAAGACAGGTTCCCCAAACCTTTTAGAAAATACAACGAATTAGATAACATTGCTAAATTGAAAAGTACAACTGTGATGTAGTACGGCAACTGAAATGGCAGGTATTACGGTTAGTCGGTTAACCTGTCGCCTATGACAGCTCTCTCAACTTTTGCGAGTACGTTTCGAATTTGTTAAATTGTGTTAAATAGCTTGTTTCTTTGTTTTGTTTTTGTTATTTAGTTATTATAGAGTTATTGGTTTTTAAATTCATATTGTTAAAAATGAGTGAACCCGAGCCTGGTACTAGCCAGACCAACTCCGTACTTTCATATCCATCACCGAAGAAAAATCGCATCAAAACAGGACCTCTTTCATCCTCTGAGAAACAGACAGTGATAAATGTGTTTAAATATGTGGAAGAAACACGGCCCAAAGATTGTTATCCGTTGAAAACTGACATTGTGAAAAAAACTGCAGAAATAATGGGTATGTGTGTACCAACTGTGTACCGTGTTATTAACCAATACAAAACATCGCATAGAGTTCAGTCTCCTCTTCCACCGGCAACGAAACCAAGCAAAATTGACAGTTTCGATGATATGGATTTATCCGCAGTAAGGAGAAAAATATACATGTTTTTTTTAAAAACGAAATTCCAACTATTGACAAAGTTTTGGAAAGTGTCAATAATGATGACAGTCTGCCTAATATAAAACAAAATGTGATGTTTAAGTTGATGAAAAAATTAGGCTTTAAATACTCCAAACGCAATCACAAGAGTTTGCTTATAGACAAACCAGACATTGCAGTATGGCGTGTAAAGTATTTAAATGAAATTGCAAAATATAGAAGAGATGGAAAGAAAATATATTATGTAGATGAAACATGGGTAAATGAAGGTATGATATCAACATTAATATGTTTTGAAAATAAATATTGTACACATTTGTAAATATCATAATTATACTCATTAATATTGATTTTTGCAGGATAACATCCTCCAAAGAGGCTCACAGGCAGGGTTTGTCTACAGGGGTAAAGAATCCCAGCGGGAAAGGAAAACGCCTTATTTTAGGCCACATTGATAATAATATAACTTATAGCTACCAAGATGATAATTTTATTATTAAGCTTGTGATAAACATAACAAGTATAAAACTTAATATCATGCCGTTTCCCCGAAGGGTTGGACAGAGGTGTACCTATAGTGCACCCATGTGTATGTTTAAGTCCCATGTAATAGGGGGCGAGTCTATTGCCATCAACCGGGCACAACTCCAGACTCCGGGCTGCTTCTGAGAAATTTCGAAAACCGTGAACCTCATGCTCAGCAGTAGCGCTTGCAACCACTAGACTAACAAGGCAGTCATGTATAATAGATTAACATTATAAGTCATAATATGAAATGCTCATAATATAACAAAATAAATGATTATTAGTCAGTTGTTGAATTTTATTTAAAACTATGTTTCTGGTTCATCAAGCGGTTTTGTTGAAGGAGGAGAACTAATATTTCAAGCAATTAAGGGTGCTGGTGATTATTACTCAGAAATGGATGCACATAATTTTGAGAAATGGATCACCACAATTTTCAACAAACTGGAACAAGACTCAATTTTGGTGATGGAAATGCACCCTATCATAGTAGAAAAAAAGAAAAAGTGCCAACAACCGCATCAAGAAAGGCTGGTATTCAGAAGTGGTTAAAAGAAAAAAATATTGCTTTTGAAGAAGCAGAAATAAAAGCACAATTATAACTAAAAGTAAAATATGAAAAACACAAATACCCATCATATGTTGTGGATGAATTAGCCAAGGAAAATGGAGTCACAGTATTGCGGCTACCACCATACCATTGTGAGCTCAATCCAATTGAGCTAATATGGGCTCAAGTTAAGGGCTATGTAGCCGAGAAAAATAAAACTTTTAAAATGGCTGATCTTAAAATTCTTTTGCCAGAGGCTTTAGCTAGTGTGACTGCTGAGAATTGGAAAAATTGCGAGGGCCGAAATAAAAGAAGAACTGAAAATGTTTAAATTTGACAAAATGATTGATGATCCAACTGAACGATTTATTATTAATGTGACAGATAGTTCATCCGATTCTGATTCTGATTCAGAATAGAGTTGAGATTCAGAGTAGATTGATTTACTATATTATATAAGATTTTAACATTTGAAATAAAAGGTTTCGCATCTATGAGTCACGTGGTTTTTTTTGTTTACCTTTATTTAACTACCTAAACCTATGGAGTATAGTGTATGTTTATTGTAAACAAAGCCAATTGCAGATAATATGTCTGTTTGTACCGCTCTGTTCTGGGAAACCAATACAGACGTTGGATAGTTTTCATTTCTGTAGATCTACCATGAGTTTATACAGCCAAAACTCGCTATAGTGTCTCCGTAAATGATATGTATGAATTATTGTACAGCGCCCATATCGGTCATAGCGAGAATTAAAATCCCCGGAATTAGTCCCCGAAACGATAAATTGCAATTGACAAAAGGAGCTTGCCCGTTTTTCTAGGGACCGCCGTTGCGGATCAAACAATTGTGTATGGTAGCATAAATTGGATATAAAAGAGGGGTGATATCATACTTTCAAAGGAACTAAAAATTATCCATTTGGTTTGTGGGGTTTTTGGTGTTTCTTTGGGTTTTTGTTTAGTTTTGTAACAAACCATCCACCAAAAAAACAGTCCTTTTCAACAGTATGATCTGAATTCACTTATGACAACAGAAAATGGTTAGAACAAACCAATAACTGATCCCAAATAAATAACATTACAAAGGTAGATCATGTTAAATGTAGGTTTGTATACTACTTAAGTAGAAATAAAAATGCTTGATTATAGGAATGAATTAGTTTTATTGGTCCATATTATCATATTCATAAAATATATCGTCTAAAAACGGAGCCGGCGGCTCAACAGACCTAAATCGAGCCCAACTAAGATACCACAGAATGGTCATAACGTGAGCACAGCATCCCACAGTCCGATTACCCACAAAACAATTACAATAATAGCCAGTTATATTATCAGCTACTGAGTTACATGTAGCCCTATTAACTAAAATGTAGGTATAGTACACCTTACTGCTAACATGTCGTGACTTAATTCTTCCCCTTACTAAATACATGTCCGTTCCCAGTACCAAAGGCAAGTCATCCTCAATGTCGTTTGCTACTTCAATTTCATATTTTCCGTTCCTACGGACATCGGCTCCCCATAATACGACCGAGCCTGTTTAATCTGATAGGAACCTAGAGATACTGTCATCAGATCATGTAATGACAGTCTCGGAAATGTGTCCAAATGTGGATGTTCAGCATCTTTAGTTAAGAAAATAGCTCTCCTATTAATATTTTCATTTTGGATGTACTCTCCCAAACAATTGATTGTATTTAATCTAGATTTTGCTATTTCCAACAACTGTTGAGCGTCAGGTCGGTCCACAATTGGTGCATGGAACTTATTTAAAAGTGCACATGCAATATTAAAATCTAACAGCAGGTGTGTTGATGCACGGTTGAAGTATATTGGCGAAATAATTTATAATCGCGTTTTATCCGCCCATTTACAACTTCAACCACCCATCGACACATCTTGATCGATTTGCCTGCACTGTGGTTAACTGATTTTCGCCTTCCAAAAGAGACTCAGGCATATACGCTTTATAGCCATGGCTGTGTAATTCCCCAATTACAACTCTGAAGCCCCTATCTAAAATAAAAACATCTCCAGGTCTAAAATAATTTCTTAATATAGTGGTTTAATTGCGAAATTCAGTGGACATAATGTCCGAGTCGCTTTTGGTTGCTGGGAATGGTCCAAGTGATTGCAAAATGAATCCATCACAGCAGACAAACAAAAATGGTTTTACCAAATTAACATATTTCTGTAGGCTATAAGTTTTTTTTGGTACAAATAATTACTACTGCTTTGCACGTAGACATAAGTACCATCACAGATAACAATTGCTGGCTTGGTAGAAACTGGCATATCTGGATTTCCAAATAAACCGTCTGGAATTATCTTATTTCTAGCTGCCACGTCTTGTATTGACATGTGACCAAGTCCTAAATATAAGGGTACAAAGGTATTACCCAAATAATTTCTTGCTTTAGACATGTACCTTTCTAAAGTGCTTCTAGGAAGTTGAAATAATGTAGATAATCGCTCATTACTGTCACCAGTTCTAGTTTTAACCAGCATAATAGTCAAAGCCACACTTGGACAAGGAGTTCCCTGTGCCAGCTGTGGTATGTGTGATAACAATTGATAAAACTGTTCAGGGTTGATACCTAACCAATAATGACAGAGGTGTGGATTCATTTCTCTGATATTAGAAAAGTTGTACTGTCTGCGAGTACCTCTATCCATAATTGACATCATGTCATCCATTTGGCACCCAGTAAAGTCATTATAGTGAAACTGTAATTCATACTAAGAACCAACATTGAAATGATGATTGCATATTCGGGCACTAGCTGGTACATACAATTTATGCTCTAACAGTAACGTTTCCTTTATAACAGATGGTACCAACAATCGTTCTGTATTCCTACACTCACTAAAAATACAATGCCGTGATGATGCAGCAGCTCTTTTATAAATACGTGAGATTATTTTAGTGCGGTGTGCAACATTATGATCCTGATGCAATTGCTTAATGGGTTGTGGTGGTGTAGGTATTGAGAAATCCCTTGAAGGCATAGAAGTTTCGGATACACCGACCGCCTCATGTCTTGATGTAGAAACATCCATATTCTTTTGGTGTGCAACAGCTTCTTCATGAACAATCTGCTGTTGCCTATTCTGATCATACTTGTAGGCGAAGCACCATGATTTGATAATACAACAACATGAGTTGTAACTATGTTTTATTTACTTATAGCATGCCATAGTCAGATATGCTGTAACAGATTGTGTTACGTATCACTTTACATGATAACAACATTGTAACATAACATGTATTTTGATAACATCATCATTTGGATAATGATCGTAATAATGCAAGGTAAAAACTCGGGTTGAAACATGCATGATCAATCTTACGCAATAATATTGTCAATTGCGTAAGATTAATCAAGTTGCAACACGATTCTGAGGTGGCGACCTAACTCAAGGCCAAACCCAGCCACGCTTTGGTAACCCGTAGCATTGTATGGAAGAAAAGTTAAAACCCTTCAGGGCCCACACGCTACTTGAGCTAATGACCAAAGCCATATATACAGAAGAAATTCAAATTAAATTAAGTTCTAAACGCTTAAAAGTTCTTATTGTGTCAGCAAGTGCAGTCTTCGACAAGTCTCCGGTGAAGTAACAGCTCCTCATAACTGTTAGCTTTACAAGTCGCGAATTTTCTATAAATAGCTCAGGGCAGTCAAGTTATCATAGCTTAGGATTATTTTACTTCTCTATTATTGTGTATTTCCGTGTACTCTTTAATGATCCTTTATGCTTATTTGACTGTATTTCCGTGTTGTGTACAATTAACTAACCTTACGTATGTGATTTAAATTCGTGTTAAACTATTGTGTGTGTAAATAGCAAATATAACGTTTTAAAAAGTGCTGAAAGTGGTTTCAATTAAATTCCCTCGTCAAGGGAACATCATCACCCCCGCCTACATCACCTGACTCCCGCGTTAATAACATTTTGGTCCTGTCGAGCCGGATCAGGTTCAACTAGAGGGAATTAATAAATAATAATAAATAATAAATTAATTAAAAAACCACATAATAATGAGTTTAAGGAGCGAAATAACCACACGCAGTAAACTACGTAAGCTAACGGAGGAAATGAGTGTTCGTAGACATCAAGAGATGGTCTCTGACTCAGGTGTGACCACCGAAAGGGCACCAGAGTCACCGTCTGTTGCACCAACGATGGCATCCACGTCTGCCCTCAATATCCCACTGACGGGTGGTCGAGTAGTCGACTTCAGTAGGAGTACGCCAGAGGGACCACAGGGAGGACAGACAGCCACTAAAGACCGACATAGATCGCCGCGAAGCAAAGGCTCGTCTAAACATAGCCGAGTCGATTACTTAAGGAAAAGAGTCGAATACGAAGCTGAGCGCGAGTTGGTGCAAATGAAGGAGAACTTAGTCAAAAAGAGACTAGAAGCTGACATCGCCGAAATAGAGGCGGCTGCTGACAGCGATGACTCTCACTCAGATGTGAGTACGACACAGCGCGTGGAAGAGTGGGTGAATACAACGCCCCAGGTGCCGCAATTGAACGAAGTATTGCGCACACCGGCTGTGTCAGGCGCGACCACTGAAATGGCTGCGCCCCGTGAACCATCTGAAACTGTAAGTAGAGTGAATCGCGTACCGAATACATACCGTGCGTCGTCAGTGCCTAATGAAAATGTGTCGCGTATAACAAGGGCATCTGAGCCAGTACCGTTACGTAACATAACGGTACCGAGTACGCCATCATACGTGCCAGTGTCAACAGAAGGTGTGAGATTTCGTCTACCCGAATATTATCCCGTCTTTACCACTCCGGTCGCAAGTGTACCTCAAGTATCAACACTTGAGTCGGATACACGGCGGCAGACGCAGTACGGAGCGGGTGAAAGAGAGAGACGGCGAGAATCGTCGGGAGACAGAGACAGCAAAATCGACAGACTGGCAGAGGCAATCTCAAGCATGGCACGACCACGGCCGGTACCAAGACAAGCTTACGAATTGCCATATTTTAATGGGGACCCATCCGACTGGATATCTTATAGAAATATGTATTGGGATACGACCCGGCAATACGAATTTAAAGCGCATGAAAACTTAGCACGGTTAAAAACCTCATTACAAGGCGAGGCAAAGATATCAGTGGAGGATTTATTAAGGACGTCGACGGATCCCACTGATATAATGCGTGCGTTAGAGGACGAGTTTGGTCACCCGACCTTAGTGCTACAGTGCGTACTGAAGAAAGTACGAGATTTACCTAGAGTGACGGAGAGTTGCCGGGAGCTAGGTAAATTCTCTTCTACAGTAAGAAATTGTGTATCATTATTAAAAAACATACACGCAGAGGGCTACATAAATAACCCACAATTAGTGAGTGACCTGCTGAGCAAGTTAACACCGGTACAACGTACGCAGTACGGTGACTTTGCGATGGGCCTAGATAACGCGCAGGGGGTGGATTTAAGAGTGTCACCGAACTTAGAAATGTTCTCGGAATTCCTGACACACCTAACACGCTCGGCATCATACTACGCGCAAGCTAACATGTTCGAGTCGAGTCCACCCAAACAACTTGCGAAGCAACAAAAGCATGGCGCCGGTCAAACCCGACCAGTGACCAATGCACGCCCCGCTGCCAGCAGGCCACCGTGGGTTCAAAAGGTGAACACGCAAAGTGACGAATCCCTCGCACCGAAAGAGTGCATAATATGCCAGAAGAAACACACCATTGAAGAGTGTGAACAGTTTAAAAAGCTGACAGTGCAACAGCGTTGGGACACAATCAAAGATAAAAACACGTGTTTCAAGTGCCTGGTGAGAAAACACCCTAAGAGGTTTTGCCGCGCAAGTAGATGCGAAAAGTGCGGCTACGGGCATCACCTGTTGTTGCACGCGGACAAGCAGCCGAAGGAGGATAAACAGCCGAAAACTGAGAAAACAGAAAGCATCACGAACATAGGAGAGTGGCGAGCAACCGCGTTATTAAAAATAGTGCCGGTATCAATCAGCGACAATAAACAATGTTACGCATTATTAGACGATGGTGCGACGGTATCGTTGATAGACAGTTCTCTCGCTACCGACCTAGAGGGTCCGTGTGTACCTCTTTCGCTGAAGACCGCGGGCGGCCACGGAGTGACGGACCTAACCTCGCGAATGGTACAAGTGCGCGTGAAAGGACCCAATGGTCAGTGTCACAACATTAAGTGTCGCACAATGGTAGACATAAACCTACCAACGCAGACAGTGTCCGCCTCAGTGATAGGCGACAATGCCCATCTCAGCGACTTGGGTTGCGTGGAGATGAGGGGCGCGAAGCCGCTGCTGCTCCTCGGGCAGGACAACTGGGAGCTACTCGTCAGCCAGGACATCCGCCAGGGACGATCCGGTAAGCCAGTTGCCTCACTTACTAGATTAGGTTGGGTCATACATGGACCATTCAATAATTCTAGTTCTGATGAAATAGTCAATTGCATGACAGTCTCCCTCCCTGACTTACATAACTTAGTTAAGTCACAGTTTGAGCTAGAATCAATAGGCATTTCAGAAAATAAGCGCAAACATAGGGATGTCGAAAAGGCGTTAGAAGTGTTGGACAGCACTAGCCATCGCACCATAGATAAGTCGCAATGGGAAGTAGGTCTATTGTGGAAGCATAATAACGTACAATTGCCCAACAACTACAATCAGGCCCGGCAGAGGTTGTACGGTATAGAGAAACGAATGCGCAAAGACGCTAGTTTCGCAGAGGCATATGCGAAGCAAATAAATCGATTAGTGGACGAGGGTTACGCGCGCAAAGTAGAAGGCGAAGTAGCCAGTACACCGGTTTGGTATTTGCCACATTTTGCAGTGGTAAATCCCAACAAACCAGGGAAACTTCGCCTAGTGTTCGACGCGGCCGCCACGTCACATGGAACGTGTCTAAATGACAACCTACTGACCGGACCTGACTTATTAAATTCATTGTTAGGAATTTTAATAAAATTTAGAATAGGCCCTGTAGCCTTTTCAGGCGACATCGCTGACATGTTCCTAAGAGTACGAATCAGGGCAGAGGATCAAGGCGCCCAGTTATTTTTGTGGCGAGACGCGGACCAACATAGGGAACCAGATACATATGCGATGAATTCCATGATATTTGGCGCAGCCTCATCACCTACCACGGCGATATATATATTAAACAAAAATGCCAGTGAGTTTGGAACGACATATCCCGAGGCTGTTGAGGCAATAAAGACCAGGCATTACATGGACGATTATCTAGACAGTGCCTGGTCCGCAGACGAAGCCAATAGGCTGGTTGAGGAGGTGACCAGTATACACGCCTCTGGCGGGTTCATAATCCGGGGGTGGGTCACCAACTCACCAGAGCTTAGGGATAGGTTGGCAATAGATATGCCTGATAGGGTAGCCCTTGAGAAAGGAGCGGGCACTGTGGAGAGGACCCTAGGTCTGATATGGTCACCAAAGAAAGACGATTTAGGCTTTGATCTCTCATTTAAAAGGCTGCCGGCCGAAATATTGAACGGTAACCTGGTGCCCACGAAACGTCAGTTCTTGAGCATGATTATGTCAATTTATGATCCACTGGGTTTCCTTTATCCATGCGTTATTCAGTCGCGCATACTGATGCAGAGGATATGGAAATCGGGGATCCAGTGGGACGAACCCTTACTAGACAAAGACGCCAAGGTGTGGTTCATTTGGTTAAGTAATCTGAAACGTCTAGAAGACGTAAAAATACCACGGTGGTATGGTTTAAACCTAGAAAACCTAGAGTTGCATGCCTTCGGAGATGCTAGCGAACTAGCATACGCCGCGGTCATTTACCTAGTGGGTTATAACTCCGAAGGTAGCAGGGAGATTGTCATGCTGCTAGGGAAGGCTAGAGTGGCTCCACAAAAAGTAGTATCTATTCCCAGATTAGAGCTGCAAGCTGCGGTATTGGCCTGCCGGTTGGCAGACACCGCTGAGAAAGAGTTAGGTTTGCAAATTAAAAAGAAATTCTATTGGACCGACAGTAAAACTGTCTTAAAGTGTATCAATTCTGATGCCCAAGAGTTCCAACGGTTCGTTTCTCACAGACTAGCCGAGATAGATAGGTTATCAGACAGAGGCAACTGGCACTGGGTACCCTCGGAGGACAACCCAGCTGATAAAGCGACCAGGTTGTGTTGGCCTGATAACCATGCAGAGTGGCTCTCGGGCCCCTCTTTCTTACGTAACCCACAGGAGCAGTGGCCGGCATGTCGCGAGCCTGAGGAAACCGAGGCGGACCTCGAGCGCATCCAGCGGGTCCACGCGACCACAACGCCCGCGGCTCCACTTCTACAGTACGAGCGCTACTCTTCATGGGCACGCATACAGCGCGTCACAGCGCGCGTACTAATTTTTGTCGCCCGGTGTCGTAAACGCCGGGTCACTACCGAGCTAAGCCCACGTGACTTAGAGGAAGCACACGACTTCCTAATAAAGTTGTGTCAGGAAGATAGCTTCCATGACGAGCGGGCCGCAATCCTAAAAGGCCTGCCCGTCCCTATCAGCAGCAACGTCAAGGCGCTCGACCCGATGATCGCCGACGGAGGGCTGCTAAGAGTGAGGGGACGTCTAAGTGCCTGTGAGGCGCTCACATTCGGCGAGAAGCACCCAATAATTTTGGAGGGTCGTCACCCTCTGACTAGAAAGCTAATCGCACACTACCATGCGTTGGCTCTACATGCTAACCACGAAACAGTCGTTAACAACCTACGAGAGAAATACTGGGTCACAAAGGTAAGGACCTCAGTAAAAGCAGTAATCGCAAGTTGTCAGCTTTGTCGTATTTGCAGAGCTAAACCAGCCCCACCAAAGATGGGTGACCTCCCACTCGCCAGGATAGAGGTGAACCGAAGAGCCTTCGTTCGAGTGGGAGTCGACTACTTCGGCCCGATGGAGGTCGCTATCGGGCGACGGCGCGAAAAGAGGTGGGGAGCCCTATTCACCTGCCTCACTACGCGCGCCGTCCACCTGGAGTTGGCCGCCTCATTGAGCGCCGACTCCGCCATACTAGCCTTGCGGCGCCTCATAGCGCGCCGCGGGCAGCCAGCGCATCTGTACTCTGACCAGGGTACCAATTTCATCGGGGCAAATACCGAGCTCCGAGCGGCCCTGAAAGACCTCAACCATGGTCGAGTAAGGGACGAGGCCATCAATCGAGGAATCGAGTGGCATTTCAATCCCCCGGCGGCCCCACACATGGGCGGCTGCTGGGAGCGCCTGGTGAGATCCGTAAAGAACGCGCTGCGGAGCACGCTTAAAGAGCGGGCCCCCCGTGAGGAGGTTCTGTATACCCTCCTCACAGAGGCCGAACTGATCATCAACAGCCGACCATTGAGCTACGTGTACGACGACCACCACCAGCCCGTGGTCCTGACTCCGAACCATTTGCTCCTGGGCACGGCGTCCGGGAGTACTCCGATGGCACCAGCCGACGTCGACGACGTCGACTCGCGCCGGCAATGGCGGCGTGTAAACGCGCTCGCTGACATGTTCTGGCGGCGCTGGCTGCGGGAATATCTCCCAACGCTGCAACGTCGCGAAAAGTGGGCAGATAATGTGCCAAATGTGCGTGTCGGCGACGTTGTGATAATAGCCGACAATAACAAACAACGTAGTGCGTGGACTAAAGGAGTTATAAAAACAGTGTACCACGGGAGTGACGGCATCATCCGTGTAGTAGACATTAAAACTACAAACGGGGTCCTGCGTCGGCCTGTAGCTAAGATCATCGTGCTTCCCACAGACCAAGAAATGTAATACGGTTGAACCCTGTTACAGGGGGTGGAATGTAGGCGAAGCACCATGATTTGATAATACAACAACATGAGTTGTAACTATGTTTTATTTACTTATAGCATGCCATAGTCAGATATGCTGTAACAGATTGTGTTACGTATCACTTTACATGATAACAACATTGTAACATAACATGTATTTTGATAACATCATCATTTGGATAATGATCGTAATAATGCAAGGTAAAAACTCGGGTTGAAACATGCATGATCAATCTTACGCAATAATATTGTCAATTGCGTAAGATTAATCAAGTTGCAACACGATTCTGAGGTGGCGACCTAACTCAAGGCCAAACCCAGCCACGCTTTGGTAACCCGTAGCATTGTATGGAAGAAAAGTTAAAACCCTTCAGGGCCCACACGCTACTTGAGCTAATGACCAAAGCCATATATACAGAAGAAATTCAAATTAAATTAAGTTCTAAACGCTTAAAAGTTCTTATTGTGTCAGCAAGTGCAGTCTTCGACAAGTCTCCGGTGAAGTAACAGCTCCTCATAACTGTTAGCTTTACAAGTCGCGAATTTTCTATAAATAGCTCAGGGCAGTCAAGTTATCATAGCTTAGGATTATTTTACTTCTCTATTATTGTGTATTTCCGTGTACTCTTTAATGATCCTTTATGCTTATTTGACTGTATTTCCGTGTTGTGTACAATTAACTAACCTTACGTATGTGATTTAAATTCGTGTTAAACTATTGTGTGTGTAAATAGCAAATATAACGTTTTAAAAAGTGCTGAAAGTGGTTTCAATTAAATTCCCTCGTCAAGGGAACATCATCACCCCCGCCTACATCACCTGACTCCCGCGTTAATAACAATACTGATTCTGTCTCCTTTTACTTCTATATGTATTAGACCAACAACGTAAACAAACTCTTTCAAGTCTGTGTACCTAAAAACATAAAAATGAAAGCTTAAACCCATACATAATAAAGGTTTGCTAGAATAACATTTATATATGGAGGTTTAAAACGATTACAATCGTTTTAAACCTCCATATATAAATGTTATATGTGGAATAAAGGACAAATGCACATGACCAACTTGGAAATAGCATGCTCCATATTAATATCATAAGGCTTTGGTTTTTGTTTTTTTTTAAAAAACGTTGCCCCACACTAGGTATTTCTCCTGTATCGTGGGTGCGTTTACAAACATTTAAACTCACGTACACAAACAGCCAGACCCGGAACAACTACTTGTAGGTCATACAAATATTTGTTCCGTGCGGGAATCGAATCCGCGACACGCAGCGCAGCAGTCAATCGCTTAACCACTGCGCCAACCGTGTCGTCGAATTTCATGAGGTGTTTGTGTACAATCGAAGAACTATTACATTATTTATATGTGTTATTAAAAGCATAGATACCTGCTGAGTAGGTATGCATGACATGATGAGATTTCCTTCAGGGCTATCAACTGATACTTTATGTGTCTTAGCTCTTAATATGGAAGAACCACAGACAAAGCACACTTGTTGATGTATATAAGCTCGTTCAGCTGTTGATCCACTTGACAAGTTTAGAGATGCTCTTTCTAATATTCATAACATTCTTGACAAAGAACATCCTCCGCTGACAGCTAAAATTAATTATACAATTTCTAGTATCAGCTGTAAAACTTAACTGTAAACGATAAAATACAAATAGTGATGAAAGACTTAGGCCACCGTTTCGTAGCATTAATTATTATCTAACATAATGTACCCATCTCACCTTTGCAAATACGTCTAAAAAGTATGTGTATTCTGAGAAAAGTGGTAAATATTACAATATAAACATAACTGAAAAAATAAGAGATACTAACCGTTGCTGGAGTAATCCAGGATCGTAAAACTCTAACCATTACATCCATTGCCTCCCCAACTTGACGATGGGGTAGAGGATGTATCAAAGAAAGGGAACAGTTCACACAGCGTGACATTTTTGCCGAAATCGTTTTTGATTTACTGCACAGAGAACACGGACCGTAGTCGTAAAAACGTTCTACACAATCCACACCACCAGCGCAGAAACAGTACAATGGTCTTCAAAAGAGTTCTTGGTCGTGCAGGAATCCGAAGACTTGACTGGACACGAACTCAACGAAATGAGAAGTTATTTATTAGCACAACAAACTCAACAACTATCAACGCATTTATTTAAACACAAAAATTCGCAGTTACCGAGTCGGCACACTATTCTTTGTTTGACAGTGACACTTTTGGCAGTTCACCTTTCACATTGCCCGTGACAGTGCTACCAACAGTTAATCTAAATCACCCTGACCTTTAGTGATTTGTCAACTAAAGAAAGATTTTTTGTAAAGTAATATTATTTTATTTATGCTAATTAAAATAAAAGTATTAATTGCGCGGAACAATGTCAATAGTTGAAATTACTTTTAAAACTCAGCATCTGCCCCTTCGCTATCCGTTAAGACCCATTATGGGGAGGTTCTTAAAATTGGCAACACTGTTGCACGAAAATATGCCTTCTAAAAAAGTATGTAATAAATTAAAATCAATAACTAATTAAATACAAAATATTAACCCCACATATGATGTCGATCATGAGAACTAAGAACAGTTAAAAAAATATTTAATAATTTATAAGTCTATCCATATGGCCATACTCTTTTACTTTAAAGCGATTCTGCTTTTGGTCTATGTCCTTTACGCGATTGATTCACACACACAATGGGCAATTTGATCCTCTCGGGGACTCCTAAAAAACTGACGCACGCTGTACGTATAACTCTTTATTAATTAGGGGCATAACTAATTAGACTGTGCCAATCATGACCACACACAAAAATAATCGTTTATATTTTTGTTTTTCTTCTTCTCTCCTTACGTATTGATTAAGTTCGAATAAATAAATACGTTACATTATTAACTGCCCTCTTATTGAATGTGCAGGTTTTTGTACACTAGTACCTACTTACTTTGTATGTATGATGAATTGATGACGTGTGACAAATTATAAGAAAGGGATCGTTAAAAAAATATATTCTACATTTGTGGGTTTTAGATTTGTAGGTACTTCTGAACGAAAAACGTCATCTCTCCAACCTGTCATGGCTGGCTGTCGACGGTCGTAACTCTCATGAGAAACGTCAAACATTTTCACTTTTTATTTAGTGGCTAAAACTTTAGACATTGTCAGAATAGTCGACACCGGCTTTGTTTGCCATACAACAAAAATAGAATAGAATAGTGCCAAAAATATTTGTTGTTATATAAAAAAAAAAAAACTATTTTATGTATTCAGGGGATCGTTTCCCAGGTTTTCTAAGGCGTACATGTTATGGCCGGAGTCCTATACAAAAATGAAACGTCTCCTTTGTTTTTTGGACACGCCCGTAAATCTTTATATCTTACGAAAAACAAGACCTTATTAGGCCTTAACTGGGATGCACCCAAAACGGTTTGGATAGTCATCGTGCATTTTTTTCACCGCTAGTGCGCGATTCCGTGATTGCGTTTGTTATAGCGTACGGCAGAAATAACGCACCACATTCCGCCGCACCGCAGTGCGCACTAGCCCTAATTATTTTAAAATAAAATCAATGGATCAAATGCATGGATCTAAGTAACACCGTAATGAATTTAAGTGGGTCAGTTAGACACTGCATCTAATTTTTATCTACTAGCTAAATTAAATAAATAATACTCACATTTCAATCGCCAATGACCTTTACTTCTGATAAAGAAAGAACATCCCGGTGTATCACTCACTATTTTCACTTTTACTTACGCACCACACTCGACATCGTATTCACACTCGCGACCACGAGAACAACCGACACAGAGCACACGTCCACTCACTACGACAGACGCCGCGGTACTGAAACTTTGGTGCTGTAAAGTGGAAATCAGGGTGAGTTTTCCCTCCCCCATGCGTACCAACACTTAGTGCTCGCAACTTATCGCGCTGACACTTGAAGCGATTATTGTTCTTTTAAAGGTGCTCTTCGCTCTTAAAACATTATAATTAAGAGCATAAGTTAAGTTTGCACACGCGGTAGGTACTAACTTAATACTTCTGTAGGCGAAGCACCATGATTTGATAATACAACAACATGAGTTGTAACTATGTTTTATTTACTTATAGCATGCCATAGTCAGATATGCTGTAACAGATTGTGTTACGTATCACTTTACATGATAACAACATTGTAACATAACATGTATTTTGATAACATCATCATTTGGATAATGATCGTAATAATGCAAGGTAAAAACTCGGGTTGAAACATGCATGATCAATCTTACGCAATAATATTGTCAATTGCGTAAGATTAATCAAGTTGCAACACGATTCTGAGGTGGCGACCTAACTCAAGGCCAAACCCAGCCACGCTTTGGTAACCCGTAGCATTGTATGGAAGAAAAGTTAAAACCCTTCAGGGCCCACACGCTACTTGAGCTAATGACCAAAGCCATATATACAGAAGAAATTCAAATTAAATTAAGTTCTAAACGCTTAAAAGTTCTTACAGTTCTAAAAGTTCTTATTGTGTCAGCAAGTGCAGTCTTCGACAAGTCTCCGGTGAAGTAACAGCTCCTCATAACTGTTAGCTTTACAAGTCGCGAATTTTCTATAAATAGCTCAGGGCAGTCAAGTTATCATAGCTTAGGATTATTTTACTTCTCTATTATTGTGTATTTCCGTGTACTCTTTAATGATCCTTTATGCTTATTTGACTGTATTTCCGTGTTGTGTACAATTAACTAACCTTACGTATGTGATTTAAATTCGTGTTAAACTATTGTGTGTGTAAATAGCAAATATAACGTTTTAAAAAGTGCTGAAAGTGGTTTCAATTAAATTCCCTCGTCAAGGGAACATCATCACCCCCGCCTACATCACCTGACTCCCGCGTTAATAACATTTTGGTCCTGTCGAGCCGGATCAGGTTCAACTAGAGGGAATTAATAAATAATAATAAATAATAAATTAATTAAAAAACCACATAATAATGAGTTTAAGGAGCGAAATAACCACACGCAGTAAACTACGTAAGCTAACGGAGGAAATGAGTGTTCGTAGACATCAAGAGATGGTCTCTGACTCAGGTGTGACCACCGAAAGGGCACCAGAGTCACCGTCTGTTGCACCAACGATGGCATCCACGTCTGCCCTCAATATCCCACTGACGGGTGGTCGAGTAGTCGACTTCAGTAGGAGTACGCCAGAGGGACCACAGGGAGGACAGACAGCCACTAAAGACCGACATAGATCGCCGCGAAGCAAAGGCTCGTCTAAACATAGCCGAGTCGATTACTTAAGGAAAAGAGTCGAATACGAAGCTGAGCGCGAGTTGGTGCAAATGAAGGAGAACTTAGTCAAAAAGAGACTAGAAGCTGACATCGCCGAAATAGAGGCGGCTGCTCACAGCGATGACTCTCACTCAGATGTGAGTACGACACAGCGCGTGGAAGAGTGGGTGAATACAACGCCCCAGGTGCCGCAATTGAACGAAGTATTGCGCACACCGGCTGTGTCAGGCGCGACCACTGAAATGGCTGCGCCCCGTGAACCATCTGAAACTGTAAGTAGAGTGAATCGCGTACCGAATACATACCGTGCGTCGTCAGTGCCTAATGAAAATGTGTCGCGTATAACAAGGGCATCTGAGCCAGTACCGTTACGTAACATAACGGTACCGAGTACGCCATCATACGTGCCAGTGTCAACAGAAGGTGTGAGATTTCGTCTACCCGAATATTATCCCGTCTTTACCACTCCGGTCGCAAGTGTACCTCAAGTATCAACACTTGAGTCGGATACACGGCGGCAGACGCAGTACGGAGCGGGTGAAAGAGAGAGACGGCGAGAATCGTCGGGAGACAGAGACAGCAAAATCGACAGACTGGCAGAGGCAATCTCAAGCATGGCACGACCACGGCCGGTACCAAGACAAGCTTACGAATTGCCATATTTTAATGGGGACCCATCCGACTGGATATCTTATAGAAATATGTATTGGGATACGACCCGGCAATACGAATTTAAAGCGCATGAAAACTTAGCACGGTTAAAAACCTCATTACAAGGCGAGGCAAAGATATCAGTGGAGGATTTATTAAGGACGTCGACGGATCCCACTGATATAATGCGTGCGTTAGAGGACGAGTTTGGTCACCCGACCTTAGTGCTACAGTGCGTACTGAAGAAAGTACGAGATTTACCTAGAGTGACGGAGAGTTGCCGGGAGCTAGGTAAATTCTCTTCTACAGTAAGAAATTGTGTATCATTATTAAAAAACATACACGCAGAGGGCTACATAAATAACCCACAATTAGTGAGTGACCTGCTGAGCAAGTTAACACCGGTACAACGTACGCAGTACGGTGACTTTGCGATGGGCCTAGATAACGCGCAGGGGGTGGATTTAAGAGTGTCACCGAACTTAGAAATGTTCTCGGAATTCCTGACACACCTAACACGCTCGGCATCATACTACGCGCAAGCTAACATGTTCGAGTCGAGTCCACCCAAACAACTTGCGAAGCAACAAAAGCATGGCGCCGGTCAAACCCGACCAGTGACCAATGCACGCCCCGCTGCCAGCAGGCCACCGTGGGTTCAAAAGGTGAACACGCAAAGTGACGAATCCCTCGCACCGAAAGAGTGCATAATATGCCAGAAGAAACACACCATTGAAGAGTGTGAACAGTTTAAAAAGCTGACAGTGCAACAGCGTTGGGACACAATCAAAGATAAAAACACGTGTTTCAAGTGCCTGGTGAGAAAACACCCTAAGAGGTTTTGCCGCGCAAGTAGATGCGAAAAGTGCGGCTACGGGCATCACCTGTTGTTGCACGCGGACAAGCAGCCGAAGGAGGATAAACAGCCGAAAACTGAGAAAACAGAAAGCATCACGAACATAGGAGAGTGGCGAGCAACCGCGTTATTAAAAATAGTGCCGGTATCAATCAGCGACAATAAACAATGTTACGCATTATTAGACGATGGTGCGACGGTATCGTTGATAGACAGTTCTCTCGCTACCGACCTAGAGGGTCCGTGTGTACCTCTTTCGCTGAAGACCGCGGGCGGCCACGGAGTGACGGACCTAACCTCGCGAATGGTACAAGTGCGCGTGAAAGGACCCAATGGTCAGTGTCACAACATTAAGTGTCGCACAATGGTAGACATAAACCTACCAACGCAGACAGTGTCCGCCTCAGTGATAGGCGACAATGCCCATCTCAGCGACTTGGGTTGCGTGGAGATGAGGGGCGCGAAGCCGCTGCTGCTCCTCGGGCAGGACAACTGGGAGCTACTCGTCAGCCAGGACATCCGCCAGGGACGATCCGGTAAGCCAGTTGCCTCACTTACTAGATTAGGTTGGGTCATACATGGACCATTCAATAATTCTAGTTCTGATGAAATAGTCAATTGCATGACAGTCTCCCTCCCTGACTTACATAACTTAGTTAAGTCACAGTTTGAGCTAGAATCAATAGGCATTTCAGAAAATAAGCGCAAACATAGGGATGTCGAAAAGGCGTTAGAAGTGTTGGACAGCACTAGCCATCGCACCATAGATAAGTCGCAATGGGAAGTAGGTCTATTGTGGAAGCATAATAACGTACAATTGCCCAACAACTACAATCAGGCCCGGCAGAGGTTGTACGGTATAGAGAAACGAATGCGCAAAGACGCTAGTTTCGCAGAGGCATATGCGAAGCAAATAAATCGATTAGTGGACGAGGGTTACGCGCGCAAAGTAGAAGGCGAAGTAGCCAGTACACCGGTTTGGTATTTGCCACATTTTGCAGTGGTAAATCCCAACAAACCAGGGAAACTTCGCCTAGTGTTCGACGCGGCCGCCACGTCACATGGAACGTGTCTAAATGACAACCTACTGACCGGACCTGACTTATTAAATTCATTGTTAGGAATTTTAATAAAATTTAGAATAGGCCCTGTAGCCTTTTCAGGCGACATCGCTGACATGTTCCTAAGAGTACGAATCAGGGCAGAGGATCAAGGCGCCCAGTTATTTTTGTGGCGAGACGCGGACCAACATAGGGAACCAGATACATATGCGATGAATTCCATGATATTTGGCGCAGCCTCATCACCTACCACGGCGATATATATATTAAACAAAAATGCCAGTGAGTTTGGAACGACATATCCCGAGGCTGTTGAGGCAATAAAGACCAGGCATTACATGGACGATTATCTAGACAGTGCCTGGTCCGCAGACGAAGCCAATAGGCTGGTTGAGGAGGTGACCAGTATACACGCCTCTGGCGGGTTCATAATCCGGGGGTGGGTCACCAACTCACCAGAGCTTAGGGATAGGTTGGCAATAGATATGCCTGATAGGGTAGCCCTTGAGAAAGGAGCGGGCACTGTGGAGAGGACCCTAGGTCTGATATGGTCACCAAAGAAAGACGATTTAGGCTTTGATCTCTCATTTAAAAGGCTGCCGGCCGAAATATTGAACGGTAACCTGGTGCCCACGAAACGTCAGTTCTTGAGCATGATTATGTCAATTTATGATCCACTGGGTTTCCTTTATCCATGCGTTATTCAGTCGCGCATACTGATGCAGAGGATATGGAAATCGGGGATCCAGTGGGACGAACCCTTACTAGACAAAGACGCCAAGGTGTGGTTCATTTGGTTAAGTAATCTGAAACGTCTAGAAGACGTAAAAATACCACGGTGGTATGGTTTAAACCTAGAAAACCTAGAGTTGCATGCCTTCGGAGATGCTAGCGAACTAGCATACGCCGCGGTCATTTACCTAGTGGGTTATAACTCCGAAGGTAGCAGGGAGATTGTCATGCTGCTAGGGAAGGCTAGAGTGGCTCCACAAAAAGTAGTATCTATTCCCAGATTAGAGCTGCAAGCTGCGGTATTGGCCTGCCGGTTGGCAGACACCGCTGAGAAAGAGTTAGGTTTGCAAATTAAAAAGAAATTCTATTGGACCGACAGTAAAACTGTCTTAAAGTGGATCAATTCTGATGCCCAAGAGTTCCAACGGTTCGTTTCTCACAGACTAGCCGAGATAGATAGGTTATCAGACAGAGGCAACTGGCACTGGGTACCCTCGGAGGACAACCCAGCTGATAAAGCGACCAGGTTGTGTTGGCCTGATAACCATGCAGAGTGGCTCTCGGGCCCCTCTTTCTTACGTAACCCACAGGAGCAGTGGCCGGCATGTCGCGAGCCTGAGGAAACCGAGGCGGACCTCGAGCGCATCCAGCGGGTCCACGCGACCACAACGCCCGCGGCTCCACTTCTACAGTACGAGCGCTACTCTTCATGGGCACGCATACAGCGCGTCACAGCGCGCGTACTAATTTTTGTCGCCCGGTGTCGTAAACGCCGGGTCACTACCGAGCTAAGCCCACGTGACTTAGAGGAAGCACACGACTTCCTAATAAAGTTGTGTCAGGAAGATAGCTTCCATGACGAGCGGGCCGCAATCCTAAAAGGCCTGCCCGTCCCTATCAGCAGCAACGTCAAGGCGCTCGACCCGATGATCGCCGACGGAGGGCTGCTAAGAGTGAGGGGACGTCTAAGTGCCTGTGAGGCGCTCACATTCGGCGAGAAGCACCCAATAATTTTGGAGGGTCGTCACCCTCTGACTAGAAAGCTAATCGCACACTACCATGCGTTGGCTCTACATGCTAACCACGAAACAGTCGTTAACAACCTACGAGAGAAATACTGGGTCACAAAGGTAAGGACCTCAGTAAAAGCAGTAATCGCAAGTTGTCAGCTTTGTCGTATTTGCAGAGCTAAACCAGCCCCACCAAAGATGGGTGACCTCCCACTCGCCAGGATAGAGGTGAACCGAAGAGCCTTCGTTCGAGTGGGAGTCGACTACTTCGGCCCGATGGAGGTCGCTATCGGGCGACGGCGCGAAAAGAGGTGGGGAGCCCTATTCACCTGCCTCACTACGCGCGCCGTCCACCTGGAGTTGGCCGCCTCATTGAGCGCCGACTCCGCCATACTAGCCTTGCGGCGCCTCATAGCGCGCCGCGGGCAGCCAGCGCATCTGTACTCTGACCAGGGTACCAATTTCATCGGGGCAAATACCGAGCTCCGAGCGGCCCTGAAAGACCTCAACCATGGTCGAGTAAGGGACGAGGCCATCAATCGAGGAATCGAGTGGCATTTCAATCCCCCGGCGGCCCCACACATGGGCGGCTGCTGGGAGCGCCTGGTGAGATCCGTAAAGAACGCGCTGCGGAGCACGCTTAAAGAGCGGGCCCCCCGTGAGGAGGTTCTGTATACCCTCCTCACAGAGGCCGAACTGATCATCAACAGCCGACCATTGAGCTACGTGTACGACGACCACCACCAGCCCGTGGTCCTGACTCCGAACCATTTGCTCCTGGGCACGGCGTCCGGGAGTACTCCGATGGCACCAGCCGACGTCGACGACGTCGACTCGCGCCGGCAATGGCGGCGTGTAAACGCGCTCGCTGACATGTTCTGGCGGCGCTGGCTGCGGGAATATCTCCCAACGCTGCAACGTCGCGAAAAGTGGGCAGATAATGTGCCAAATGTGCGTGTCGGCGACGTTGTGATAATAGCCGACAATAACAAACAACGTAGTGCGTGGACTAAAGGAGTTATAAAAACAGTGTACCACGGGAGTGACGGCATCATCCGTGTAGTAGACATTAAAACTACAAACGGGGTCCTGCGTCGGCCTGTAGCTAAGATCATCGTGCTTCCCACAGACCAAGAAATGTAATACGGTTGAACCCTGTTACAGGGGGTGGAATGTAGGCGAAGCACCATGATTTGATAATACAACAACATGAGTTGTAACTATGTTTTATTTACTTATAGCATGCCATAGTCAGATATGCTGTAACAGATTGTGTTACGTATCACTTTACATGATAACAACATTGTAACATAACATGTATTTTGATAACATCATCATTTGGATAATGATCGTAATAATGCAAGGTAAAAACTCGGGTTGAAACATGCATGATCAATCTTACGCAATAATATTGTCAATTGCGTAAGATTAATCAAGTTGCAACACGATTCTGAGGTGGCGACCTAACTCAAGGCCAAACCCAGCCACGCTTTGGTAACCCGTAGCATTGTATGGAAGAAAAGTTAAAACCCTTCAGGGCCCACACGCTACTTGAGCTAATGACCAAAGCCATATATACAGAAGAAATTCAAATTAAATTAAGTTCTAAACGCTTAAAAGTTCTTACAGTTCTAAAAGTTCTTATTGTGTCAGCAAGTGCAGTCTTCGACAAGTCTCCGGTGAAGTAACAGCTCCTCATAACTGTTAGCTTTACAAGTCGCGAATTTTCTATAAATAGCTCAGGGCAGTCAAGTTATCATAGCTTAGGATTATTTTACTTCTCTATTATTGTGTATTTCCGTGTACTCTTTAATGATCCTTTATGCTTATTTGACTGTATTTCCGTGTTGTGTACAATTAACTAACCTTACGTATGTGATTTAAATTCGTGTTAAACTATTGTGTGTGTAAATAGCAAATATAACGTTTTAAAAAGTGCTGAAAGTGGTTTCAATTAAATTCCCTCGTCAAGGGAACATCATCACCCCCGCCTACATCACCTGACTCCCGCGTTAATAACAACTTCACATGACTAAATGAAACGCCAATTAGAGACCACTAACTTTATTCCAGTATGGCGGCGGGCGCCACGGCCGCGTGAGTAAGCAAATGTATTTACGCATACGTACTTAATTATGATAGTATCTGAGAAACACTATTAATAGAAAACTTAAAAAAAAAAGTTTTTTCATTTTTCACTTTTCAGTTATGGTGCCTACAAATTAGAATACCACTACTTGCTATGTAAAGAACAGGAACTAGGAAGTACTATAACATCACTAAGCAAAGTTCTTCATCAAGCAAATTAAAAAATAATTTTCAAAATCGATGAAAATATCGATAACCACATTAAAAAAAAAATACATTTATAACGACGCAGGATAGCCTTCACTAGAAGTGGTCATCGTATTAGTGGTTCAGCAGCTTCATTAACATCAGAATTGTGCCGGAATTTAGCAGTTTGTCGTGGACGTGGTGCGACAGCGGCCGGGCCATCCTCTTATATCATTAGAAGACAGCCGCCGCGCAACCATCGATGCGACGCGACGCTCTGCTAGAGTGACTGTCAGCAGCCAGTGTCACTCTTATCCGACCTTTTCGGTGATTCCAGTATCTTCGTAACAAAACTAGATGGCGCCACTTGCATATACAGACGAATAAATTGAGAAACTACTTCTTTTTAGGGTTCCGTACCCAAAGGGTAAAACGGGAACCCTATTACTAAGGCTCCGCCGTCTGTCTGTCTGTCTGTCCGTCTGTCACCAGGCTGTATCTCATGATCTGTGATAGCTAGAGAGTTGAAATTTTCACAGATTATGTATTTCTGTTGTCGCTATAGCAGCAAATACTAAAAACCAGAATAACATAAATATTTAAGGGGGCTCCCATACAACAAACGTGATTTTTTTGGTCGTTTTTGCTCGATATTGATAACGGTAACAGGTAGACGCTTGAAATATTCACAGAATAATTAGTTGTATATTCACTTTAAAAATCAATAATTAAATTAAAATAAAACAAATATTTAAGGGGGCTCCCATACAACAAACGTGTTTTTTTTGCCGTTTTTATAGATAATGGTACAGAACCCTTCGTGCGCGAGTCCCACTCGCACTTGGCCGGCTTTTTGAATTCGGTTAAAAAGTTTCATAATTTAATATGTGTTTTCATAAACTGTTTCTACCACTAAAGATTGTATCCAAAATATTTTTTTTCCTTATTTATGTGTATGTACACAATTTTACGCCAATGTTCAATCGATAACAAGGCCAAACAGACAAACTGATTAGGGACAGTCTAGTGGACACAAATTGAAAATAATTCAATTACACAATCACGTCTGTGGAGAGATGGCAAACCGAGATAATCCTGTGTAATTACGGACTGACAATAAATGTTCCCACTACAGATAATGTAATTCTAGAAGACTGTATCGTGTTGTAATCCTAACTTCAATATTATAAATGCGAATGTGAGTTTGTTTGTTTGTTAAGTTTTCACGCTAAAACGGCTGCACGGATTTTGATGAAATTTGGCACATGGGTATACCGTGACCTGGGTTAGGACAGGATACTGGACTTGGGTTAGGATTTTTTATGGATATTCCCACGGGATCGAGACTTATACGGGTGCCCGCGGTACTGGTAACCGCGAGGCGCCGCTAGTATCTAAGCAATAAAAGCAATCAATGCTCTGCTAAGTTTTCATAGTAGAATAGAATAGAATACTCTTTATTATGTACACCATAAAAGTTACAGATATAAATGTTGAAATTTTACACAGGGTGACACAATGGGCGGTCTTATCGCTAAAAGCCTACCTACCTAGCTAATGCATTAGAATAAAATAGAATAGACTGGTAGAGAATGCCTAAGGCATTAAGTCCGCCTTTGTACATTATTGTGTGTGAGAAGTTTAAATAAATAAATAAACTTAATTTTCAAATTTCCAATTTACACAATTTTTATTTATGACAATATTGTTTTTTTTTAATTGCATAAATCACTGATTATCCAGTGCCAATGGTTGCATGATTACCTTCAGCACCCAAGCTAAGATTAATCTTGGGTTATGGGTGCCAGGGCTCTCTCTACTTATAAATAAAATTTTCTAATTTATACAAACTAGTACAGAGTTGTGCTAATAGCTATAGTGTTTGAGTACAAAAAGAAAATAATGTTAAATTAAACTATGGAAACAGAACCAAGGGGGCCGACAGGTTCTGGAGTGTCGACCGCGTACCGGAAGACGTAGCGTTTTAAGGCCTCCTACAAGGTGGACCGATTATCTTGTGACGGCCGCAGGTATCCGCTGGATGCGGGAAGCACAAAACCGGTTGAAGTGGTGGTGCTTGGGGAAGGCCTATATCCGTCCAGCAGTGGACGTCTTTCGGCTGAAAAGATGATAGTGAAAGAGAACAAAAAAAAAATTATAGCGTTTGTCCAGTGTGAATTTGGGTGTAAGTGTATGTGTCATGTGTGTGTTGTGTGTGTGTGTTTGTGTGTGTTGTGTGTGTGAGGGTGTGTATATGTGAGTGTATGGTGCATGTGTGTAGTGCATTACCTGCCTTACATGGCTATACCAGTAGGACCTACTGTGTCTATACAATGCCAGAATTTGCGGGACAATGTCCTCCAGTTAGTTAGGTCTCCTGAGATGTATGCTACACGTAAACAACATAATATTGTTGTTTGATCAACACATAGTCCATTGAATTCTCCTAGAAGCCTTCCGTCCGAAATACGATGCAACAACATTAGTATTAGTTTAGACAACGTTTAACATGGATATAGACATCTTCATTAGAATAGAAAATAATTTAATTAATTGTTGTTACAGACTTACATTATTATTTAGTCTTGTTCTAAATACATACCAAAAGCTTTTAAATATAATAGAGACCATTAAACACTTCAACACTGGATAAGATTATCGGTTAGTCAAATACGGTCAGATTTATATTTTTTGCTAGGACCTACCTACTGCTAATATAAGACATACTTACTATAAAAATCACCACGAATGTTGTCACGCAAACCGAATACGTCTGTCCTCGGGGACACACACGTGAACCACTTTCCAACATTATTTCCTACTCCCCGAGACCTATAGCATGTACACAATTCACGCGTGGCCCATATACACACAACAATAACACCAGCCGTTATTAGGACATCAAAAGGGTCAGTTAAAGTAAACCTTTCTTCAGGTAGGCATAAACCTACAAGGCTGCAATGGTAACGGAATTAAAACTAAACTCGATAAAGTCGGAGTCGGTCGGTAAACATTTAAAGTGAAGGCACGGGAATATATTCGTAAGAAGTCAGCAGAATCACCCCAGCGCTGATTCGTTTTCTCCTCCACCAATCGTTATTTCTCCTGACACTTTTTATTTTGTTTATAAGTATGTATTTATCTATGTATTAGTATATATTTTTGAATTTCAAGTTATCTATCCCCTTTGTTGCACCTACCATGTTTTGTCTCTACATCACCCTAAGGTTGACTGGTAGAAAATGTCTCAGTCATTAAGTCCGCCTTTGTACAGTATTTTTTACTTATGCATAAAGTTTTAATCACACTAATATTATAAAGGCGAAAGTTTGTGAGTGTGTGTGTGTGTGTGCATATTTGTTAGTTCTTCACGCTCAAACGGCTGGACCAATTTTAATAAAATTTTGTATGGAGGTAGCTGACACCCTGGATTAAGACATAGGCTACTTTTTATTCCGATATTCCCACGGGATCGAGACTTACGCGGGTGAAACCGCGGGGCGCAGCTAGTAAATAAATAAAGATCCTGTGAATACTGTGACTGCAGAATACAGCGTAATTAATAATTATTGTCTATACATAGAGCCGTATTTGTGCTCATTAAAAATAAAAGCATTTCTTTAGAACTCGTCATGGCATGTTACGTACTTAAACTCATTTACAAAGTCTCTCAGACGATGCAGAACAAACATTAAGAACATTATCTAGGTCTTACTCGGGCTTTTTGCCTGAAACTGACAAGCTCCGGCGCTCTAATTAGAATATTTACTTGGCACATAATAAGCCTACTGCACTGTTTTCTGAAATTCCGAGGTTTAAGTTTGAGATACGAGTATAAGAAGCGGAATCTTGGCTTGGAGTGTATACTCTATGGTATTTTGATTTCCACCGTAGGCGCGGGCCTGCGGACGGTGAGCGATGGGTAGCTCGCCGTCCGATAAGGACCAGGCCCGGGTCGACGGCGCGTTGTGTTCCACGCGCGCCTCAAAGAGATGTCAGCACCAACTGACGGGGTCCAGTAGGACCAATGCCTGCCGGGGTTGCGAGTTTGTCCGAAAGGGATATCGTGGCCCTGGCACACAGGCAACGGAAGGAACACGGGTGGGTTTTAGTCAGTAAAAGTCTGACACGCCCTCCCGCTCCGCCCAGAGCGGGAGAAGTCATTTGATAATTCCCCACCCATTAAAAAAAAAAAAAAAATGGTATTTTAATTATTTCTGTCTTAAAAAACTATGCCCCCAGAAAAGCTTTGTACAGTTTAATTTTCGATTAATTTGTGTTTGTCATCCAAAATACCAAAAAAAAAACCATTAGAATATCATCATTGTGAACACAAGCGTCTTTCAATTTAATCCTTCATCCCCCACGTAAGATTTTTGTTTACAATGAAACGCATTAGTCAAACCCAATTTTCACCAGACAATTTTTTCAACAAAGATAATCGTATATCATGCGAACATAATTTGATAGGGTAAGAAAATAATGTTAACGACTCAACAATCTTTGTTACCGTTTTATTACGCGCACAAGCAACTATTAATAACACCTCTTGTAACGAGCTATACCTACATAAGATCGAAAGCCGAATTTCGATAAGACTAGACGCCATCTAGGGTTTTAGAAGGGAAAATAATGTTTTTTTTTTGCATTTGGAAGAGAAACGAATATTCACCACTCAAAAGCGGCTCAACTTGAAATTCGTTAATTAGAAAAGAAAGAAAGAAAGAAAATACGTTTATTTGCGGTAAACATAACGCAAAGAAATAAAAACACAAACACGAAATAACAAGCAGCTTGCTGGAGTTCTATGCAGTCTTGAAACAGCGTGGTGAGCTTAATTAAAAAAGTTTGAGATGCCTATATTTTCGTTTTCTACGCAACTTTCTAAGTAATAAGGTATCGTGTAAGCCGCAGTAGCATACTACTACAATACATATTCCATAGTTTTGACTTCTAAAAAGTCGTCCTGGCTCAATACAGCTTAGCCGGTAAAACAGGACAAAATAAAAAGTACACTTGCAAAGAAAATTTAATTATGGAAGCAAAGATTATAATAAATGCTCGAACACATTTTTGGATAAAGGTCAGCCTAACAATTCATGCTTATTTCGAAGCCTCATTCTCAATTCAACAACAAAGGAGACGTATACTTCAAACAAACGGCCCTGTCGAATTATTTACGAAGATATTCGTCAGCCACGCTGGAATCTACACGAAGAACGGGAATTGCGAAATTTACTCATAGGAATTGGGAAATCTCCAGATAAAGATTTTATTACTTTTCTTTTTATATTAAATGACATAGAACTTTATTTCAGACTAAAGTCCATAATTTTGTTTTTTATATAATACATTACATTAAATTATCCTAATGCAAACGAAGATAAGTAAGGCTGTATTATTTATTTTATAATATAAGGCATAGTACTCACCCATTTAATTCTACCAGCACAACACACTTGGCACAGTGTTAATGTTATGGGCATCAAATTACATCAGTGCTGTGGAGAAACCTAAAGATAGCCAAGGAAGATGCGTAAAGTGCTGGCAGCCACAAACCAAGGAAAGCAATAGGATATTGTTCGCCTATATAATACAGTGGTTTACACCTACGAACATAACATCAATTACTGGGCAGTGCACATATTCATCTAATTTTCAGCATTTTTAATATATATATAATTATAGCTAGAACGATGTTTTACTTTATATTTATTTGTTATAGCTTTTGCCCGCGGCTTCGCCCGCGTGGATGTTGGAAAAAATATCACGAGAACGTACTACCGGAATTAAAAGTACGCTATGCGTTAAAACTTAAAAACCCCCTTTTGCCCCGTAAGGGTTACATTTGAATAAACCCAAAAACATGTAAAGCTTTATATTCTGTGAGCATTAGGTATATATAAAATACCGAGTTTCGAGTAAATCGGACCGCGCGTTAAAATTCTTCCATACAAACTTTAACATCCCCAAATCCCCCTTAAAAAAAACAAAAAATTACTATCTTTATAATTTACTTAGGTTAGTATTCGTGCCAAATTTCAGATTTATTAACTCAAGGAATAAGATTTTTCATACAAACGAAATCCCCCTTTTCACCCTTTAAAGGTCAAATTCTCAAAAACCCCTTCTTTGCAGATGTCTACGTCATAATTTAGAGTTAATCAAGCCACGCAGTAAAATCCTCCCTTGTCAAATTGACTACCCCTTTTCACCCCGTCAGGGGTCAATTTTCGAAAAACTCTGATACATGTTATTCTTAATTTGTATTAATACCAATTTGCAAGTTAATCAAGCCACGCAGTAAAATCCTCCCTTGTAAAATTGACAGCCCCTTTTCATCCCGTTAGGAAAAGATTTAGAAAAGCTGATACATTTTATTCTTTATTTTTGGTTTTAAGTATAAATACTGAGTTTCGAGTTAATCGGACTGCGCGTTAAAATTATTTTATACAAAATTTGACATCGCCTAATCCCCCTTTAGGGGGTAGTTAAAAAAACGAAAATTACGACTTTATAATTTACTTCGGTAAGTATTCGTGCCAAGTTTCAGGTATATTAACTCAAGGAATGATTTTTCTTACAAATAAAATCCCCCATTCACCCCTTAAAGGTCGAATTTTCAAAAAACCCCTTTTTAGCGGACGCCTACATCATAATAAGTATATATGTGCCAAATTTCAACCCAATCCGTTCAGTGGTTTGAGCTGTGTGTCACCAGTCAGTCATGGTTTCCTTTTTAACTACCCCCCACCCCGTTAGGGGTAGATTAAAAAAAAACCCTGATACACGTTTTGAATATTTTTGGTTTTAAGTATAAATACTGAGTTTCGAGTTAGTCGGACTGTGCGTTAAAAGTCTTCTATACAAACTTTGACATCCCCCAATTCGGGGGAAATTTTGAAAAAACTAAAAATGGAAAACTTTATGATCTATTTTGGCTAGTATTCGTGCCAAGTTTCAAGTTTATTAAGTCAAGGAATAAGATTTTTCGTACAAACAAAATCCCCCCTTTTTACCCCTTTAAAGGTCGAATTTCCTAAACGGATGCTTACGTCATAATGACTATCTGTTTGCCAAATTTCAGCCCAATCCGTTCAGGGGTTTGAGCTGTGTGTTGATAAACCAGTCAGTGTGTGGCCAGAATATTAATTCTCATTCAATCTTGTCATTTGGTTTAAATAGGTAGGTTTTTTTAAATTATTTTAGTAACTTTTTATATAGATTTTTTTTTTATTTTGTGAATGTGAGAACGTTGTAGGCTTAATAGACTGTAACTTTATAAACCATCTTCTATTTTGTTAAGTACTTGGTACTTGTTGACGGTCACCTACACTGTCCTCCCATACCTATTAACACTGTAACTTGAAAACATTGTAAAAGCCCATTCTTTTTAAAGAGTTACCGTGGAGTTTCTTGCCGGCTCTTCTCCATAGGAAACGACCAATTGGAACCGTGCACCTAGCTTCTGACGTTTCATAAGTGCCCATATAGGTTTATGTGAAATAAAATATTTTGATTTTGAGTCACGGTTTCCTTTTTGACTACCCCTTTTCACCCCGTTAGGGGTAGGTTTTTATTAAACCCTGATATATTTTTGGTTTTAAGTATAAATACTGAGTTTCGAGTTAATCTGACTGCGAGTTAAAATTATTCCATACAAACTTTATGAATGAACAACTTCAATACAAAACTTATTTTATTTTATTTATTAGGGACAACAGACAGCAGTATATTAAATATTACACATGATAGGAGTACTAAACTAATACAATTAACAAATACACTACTCACGACGTTATCCACAGATTACCATATAAAATAATTAGCATAGGTCCTGTTAATAATAACAATAGGGGCAAACTTAAAGATACTCATTACAGGGTTGTAATTATTACTCGGTTTGTTTTTTAAAATGTATCTCTGAGAGCATAAAATAAAGCGAGAAAAAAAAAATATCTGCGTCTTAATACTAGGGACAAATGTAAAGGTTTGGAATCAGATAAAATCGGCATGCAAAAAACTAACTTAAAGCTGCATAAATACATGAGGTATAGGAAACAAAATTAAGTAACATCGAAACTTATGGCTGTTCCTTTAAAGTGGAAATAACTTGATTTTTGAACCTAGTCTTGTTCAGAAATATAATATCAATAGGTCCAAACTTTTTATTATAAGTGTCGACGAATCGGTGCAGCGGTGAGCGTGCGCCTGAGTTGGTAGAAATTAGTGGCAAACAAACACCGTGAACGTACTTCTCTACTCTGTATTGTACGAGGGAACTTTATACCCTTTTCACCCCCTTATGGGTTGAAATTAAAAAAAAAACGATTTCAATACTCAATACTCAATACTTTATTGCATTCCATAATGTGTACATAATATAACAGTTGGTATGTTAAACATAGAATCAGTTATGGACCCTGTCGGGCACAGCAACACTATTTTAGTGTGTTAAAATAAATTTATATTCAATTCAAAGTGAAATTTAAAATTAAATATTATGTAAAAAAGGTAAAAAAAGGTACTTATTATGTAAAAAAGTTTTTATTGTTGTTGAAATGTATCGCTAAAATATTCGTTAATAGTGTAGTGTAGTAGCTTTTGATTATCAGAAATTGTTTTAATTTATTTATAAAGATATTATTTTTATTTATACTTTTGATATATTCCGGTAACTTATTGTATATTTTAATGGACATAACGAATGTACTAGAAGAGTGCATTTTTAAAAGTAGAGGCAGGGCAGGGTTAATATTTTTAGATCTGTAAAGTGGGGCTTACAGGAGTCTGTATTTTCGATATTTAATAAAATTCTAATCATTTTTTTCTGTAGAGTGAATAATGTAGGCGCGTCTGTACTATTTCCCCATAGGATAATTCCATTTTACGTTCGTACGTACATCCAGATTTACGTTGTATAAGCCAACCATAAGCCGAACTATTAGTGATTTTAACTTAAAAAATAAGAACTTTAATTAAAAACAAAATTTCATCTCTCTTTTCATCCCTTAAGGGTTGAAATTCTAACAACACCGTTGCGTTAGCTTCCGACCATAAACCTACATAATAAATTTAGTAATTTTTACATTCTAAAATGAAGGACTTTCCATACACAACTTCATCCCTCTTTTTAACCCTTCGCGGGTGGAATTATCAAAAACACTGAAACACGTATAAATTAATTTTCAACCATCAGCCTTAACACAAAATTTGAAGATCCTAACTTCAAAACTGACGGACTCTCATATAAACTTCCATCCCCTATTTTACCCCTTTAGGGGTGGAATTCCCAAAAATCCTTTCTTATTCCTTGTCTACATTATAAAGAGAACCTCTGTACAAAATTTCAGCTTTCTAGGTCTAAGGGTTTAGGCTGGGCGTTGATGAGTCTGTCAATCAGTCAGTCAGTCAGTCAGGACTTGTCTTTTTATTTATATAGATGAATATCACCGAGCTATCCAATATGTAGTTATGCCGAGAGGACATGAATTAGTAGAATATTCACCAAGGGGACAAAGCAGTGTCTCATGGCGAATCTTTAGACACTGCAGCAATCTATTTTCACGTTCTCACGTAGTTACCTACATCTCTATTTCAATTTTAAGTGCTAATAGCGCATTTTTGCATCAGAACGCTCTACCGCAGACGTGAGTTTTCATAAAATGATTCAGCATATAATACGTAGGTAGGATTAAAATGGCATCGTTGCAGGAATTAATTTAAAAAACACAGACTGTGGACTGTGGTAAAATAAGAACAAATCTTCAGGAAATCTCATCGAGTTCAAGTCTCACGCTAAGCTTATTGTGAATGATTGTGTACATTCGTAGTTCTGTCTCGAGCCTCCCAAGTTAGCATAGCGTGCTTAAGGTATAAACTCATAGTTTGGCTAGGTGCCAGGCGAGTGCGCTGTCACACAAGTTTAATATTTGTCCACCTATACCGCCAATACATAATTGTGTGTAAAAACAAGTCTAAAATTTCTAAAATAATCAATGTTCAACCATGAACAGACAGCAGTTTACACGCGCCAGCAATAACACCGCGCATCGTCAGCGCTAAGAAGTGAGCTACTGAGATCTTCGCTTCATCGGCTGGATACATACACAAAACACATGTAAATAGCTATCAATGTGTATTGACCACAAAATTTGTATATAGTTAAGTTAATTATTGTAATAAATTAGTCATCAAGCTGGAGTCAAGTTGTATTCATCTCCTATAACTCCTCTCACTGTGGCCAAGACACCTTTAGCCGTCATAGATCCTATGAGTCTGTGGGATCGGCACTGAGAAAACCATTTCCTGTGTACATTGCACGACGTACACAAAACCCTATTCCTACCCAAATTCCGTCTGTTACCGTAGGTCTCCTTGAAACAGACTTCCCGCACGTAAAACCAACGTAACTTACGCTTGGTATGGCTTGTATGGTAGGTTAGGGCGCTAGGGTAACTAAGGTGCTAGGTAATTACTGTAGGGCTAGGTTGACCGTCAGTAGGGTCTTAGGTAACTGATAGGTACTAGGCTCAATTGTCTCAAACAAAGCCACCCTGTACACGTTTGTGATAGCGGCCATACTAAGCTGTAAGCCCCAGTGCGTACAATCAATACAAATTCATATTGGTCAAAGATGTAATTTGAATAATAATGTTTAGTATGGCAATCGTCATACCTTTTTACTTAATTTTAACGTAGGCATCTTCTTAAATTTAACAATTCCGACTGCATGAGACTGTTTATATAAGGTGTGTCTATTCACACACGAAATCTCTTAAGGGGTCATTGTACTCATCATTATGAACAACTTTTACTATGGGACCAAACCTGAAATCGCGAAAAAAAAATCTGCTGTTACCTACATTAATAATTTCTCTAAACAAAACTAAGCTTTGTAGTGACCACAAAGAAATAAAAGATATATGAACATTTGAAAATCGAACACCCGCAGTCCACATTCTTGTTTACTGTTGTCAGTTATTAGGGTTCCGTACCCAAAGGGTAAAACGGGAACCCTATTACTAAGGCTCCGCCGTCTGTCTGTCATCAGGCTGTATCTTATGAACCGTGATAGTTAGACAGTTGAAATTTTCACAGATGATGTATTTCTGTTGCCGCTATAACAACAAATACTAATCGTGATTTTTTTGCCGTTTTTATAGATAATGGTACGGAACCCTTCGTGCGCGAGTCCGAGTCGCACTTGGCCGGTTTTTTGTCACGTGAAGATATTTTAGCTTAATTTCTTGTTCATGCACACTTTTAAAACCTTTAATTCGGTAGTAAATTTCATTTCATTAAAGTTGGACGGCGTTATTAATTATACACAACTGTTACGACCCGGGTCCGAGAAACAAATAATAATTAAGATAATTTATTTATTTAACTAGTTACTTTAAGATTCTCACAGAGGCCTCGCCTCGTCCGCTGAATTCATCAAGATATTAAGGAAGTTGTTACTTATCTATCTTATTTCTTCATTCATTTTAAAGTTGTTTGAGTCATTTTAAACATAATGACTCTTTTTCTACTTTTTCCCTTACATTGAGTTTGGATTCTCATTTTTTTGGGATGGGTTTGCGCTTGACGTTAGTCTGGGTCGGAGGCGACAAGAGACAAAGTGGACGATGGAGTGAGCTTACCCAGAAGAAGCCTGCTCACTCTAACTTTGAAGAGACTAGGGTTGTATGCGTTCGGAAACACAGACGCAGGCAGAGAGTTCCGACAAACGGTAATATTAATGCTGACCAACCTTTTTGGTGGAATTTCGAAATTCCACGAACAGACTACAAATTAGCCTTATTTATTGGCACATAGGCACACAGTGACCACCCCCTGAGGTCAGTAAATGAGGAATAATTCGCTGAGCACTCAGCGCTACACTATTCAGTGATTCGTGTGGTGTGGGTAAACACTGTCTTTAATTATTATGGGCTTTAAGTGTGCGGATGGGCGGCCGGCATAATTGCCAGGAGTGAACTCGTTTAAAATAACATAAATAGTTCCAGCGCATGTTAAATACAGCGTAGGTAAGAAGTAATTTAAGGAGATTTAGTATGTACAAAAGAGGCGAGTTAATTGCATTTTTGCCCGTAGTCTTCTACAGATTAACATAACACAACATCACGCCTTGAATCTCCGAAGGGTTGGGCAGAGATGTACCTATAGTACCCACATTTCACCAGTTATTTTTAACACCCATGTAATACGGCGAGCCTATTGCCATCAACCGGGCACAAACCCAGACGTCGGGCCACTACTGAGAAATTCCAGATAGCAAAAACTCAGTAACATTTTTCCCAACCCAGAACCTCATGCGCAACAGTAGAGCTAGCCACCACTAGACAAACGAAGTTGTTCTTCAAATGTTCTTTATATTAAAAGCCACAATATTGATCCGTAATACCGTGGTTCCAGAAAAAAGTTTGACTTATTTAACCCAGACTTTGGTGCAGTTGTAGCGGGATGCCCAAGCTCTGGTATAAGTCTGCGGGTATATTGCGGCCCGGGGGTAACACTAGTGCGGCGGCGCGCGTGTGGCTCTCAACAAGCACATCGCGGTGATCACAAATAGCGGCAGGGGATTTATATGTGCTTGACTTTTTAATATGTAATTTCTACTGCTCTTTTACAAAAGTATTTCTACGTGTTTTGCTGTACATACGAACAAACTGGTACTTTTATACTTATTACTTTTCTTTTACTCCCAAGGCTTACTAATTTCCAGCCGTGTTTGCTTTGTTACCCACGAATTTAGGACAAAAGGTCTCCATAAAAGAAATACAGCTATTCGTTTGTAAGCACTAACTAAGCTCACAGTGGCTCTGAGTACCTTTTGCTTGTACTAAATACGTGGCGGTCTATGTAGGTACCTACGCAGTATTCTTATTTTATTAGCAGTAACTTTTGGAACGATAATAATATAACTCAAAACTCTTACATTTATATTGGTGGTCTTAGATTATATTTCTTTCCCCAGAAAGTATGCTGGGTCCAGAAAGCGGTAGTTAAAATAACGGACAGCGGTGCAGCGGTCGGCTGAATGGGTTTGATTACTATATGAATCTCTAAAATTATATCTCTATGGCAACGAAATAATAATATGTACGTAATTCAATAAATGTTTTGCACGTTTTTGAAATATTTTACTTCGGAGTCTCTAAATATCTCGCGTCATCGCGAAGCGGGCCATGATGCGGTATTCTCTGATATTATAGACGACGAGCAGCAAACCGTAGACACATAATATGCAGATGCGAACCTTAAGCCGAAGAGGATAGTGCTTTCAGATCGGGGCGATACATCTTAGAAGGTAGCATGAGAATTTCAATTTGGTGTTGTGTGAATTTCTGGTTTAACATGACAATACCAGAGACGATGTTTCCATTTATAATTTCAAAGTTTATCCGTTTGGCAATCCCCGTATTTTTAAGAACGTTTGAATCCTAATTTCAGTGTAAATCTGTCAAAAAATACCTCTGATTTACTTATGCAGGCAGCACACGTGACGATATACTTGCACAAGATTGAACTTGCACAAGTATACATTAACGTGACTGGGAGGAATTAGCACAAGTATCCTAGCCATTCGGTGTCACGCAGACTAGTGCAAGTCTAATTTGTGCAGGTTTACAGTAATGTGTATGCGTACCATTACATTTTATTTACTACTAGCTGCGCCCCGCGGTTTCACCCGCATAAGTCTCGATCCCGTGGGAATATCGGGATAAAAAGTAGACTATATCCTAATCCAGGTCATGGTCTACCTATGAGCCAAATTTCATCCAAATCCGTTTAGACGTTTTAGGCGATTAACACACGACACCGCGCACCGCCGCGGTCGGAGAGGGTTTGAGCATCGCTCGACCGCGCGGTCGGGCGGTATACGTGTGTTAGGCATCAACGGATTTATAAGAGGCCAATGCGACATGAGATCCGCTTCACCGCCTACCGCGGCGGTGCGCGGTGCCGTGTGTTAATGGCCTTAGCGTGAAAGCGTAACAAACAAACAAACTCACTTTTGCATTTATAATATTAGTTAGGATAGGAAGATAGGATTAGGATATCCATAAAAAAGTTTTTTCCAAAAAGGTTTGGATAATCACGTGTAAATGTGTAGAGACATTTTAAAATTGTCTCTACACATTCTCACGTAATTATCACAGGCACTTATTATAAGTAACAGTAACAATAAGATTCTTATTTACATCAAGAAAATGTTGAAATAGTTTCTTGATCGTTAATATTATATGAAGTTTTTGTCTGTCATAGGAGTGCCCCAGCAGTGTGCGCTCGAAGACGCTGCATGAAGTGGCTACCGGTGACTACGCTGCTCCTCGCACCTCATTCGTCACGTTGAACCCGTGCACGGACAGCAGACCCAGAGCCCTGAGCTGTGTGCCCTAGCGTCTGTTCAGGTTTAGCTCCACCACCAGCACTGGAATCTGGACCTGGAAACAATGTCACGAGTTTTGCTGAAATATTGCTATAAAACATTCAGACAAAACTTTAATTTACCTGAACGCAAAAACTATTTCTGTTATTTTTATAAACATCCTTTCACAGAGTTCAATTCTTTTCCGTTTTACTCGTGACCTGTAAACAAAGTCTTCACCTTAACTGATACCAAAGGCCGAAATATTTGTCGAAACGAGAAAGCCATGTAGGTTTGTATAGGTCAAATCATTATTTAAAGGATTTCCAACATTGCCAATGATTGACAAACTTTGTTAAATCCGTTTAAATATTCATACGAAAACGAATCTAATATTAAACAGTATGTTAATAAGAATAATCGCCTTCAGTGTTTATAAGAAGAGCTCTTATTTTCATTTTACATGCTAATAAATTAACTAGAGATAAAGAAAAGCTGGAACATATTTTTGCATACGAGTAAGTACCTAAAGTTTGTAAGGTCAGCGTAATAATTCTCGCTTATTTCACATCCTCATTCTCAATTTAATGACAAAGGAGACATACATCAAAGAAACGCCCCGACGAATTATAATTATGAACATATTCGTCAGCCCCGCGCTGGAGTCTACACGAAGAATGGGAATTACTGACTGGACATGATAATATAGGAATTGGCAAATTGCCAGACGAAAGAATTATTTATTTTTTCCCTTTTGCAAACTGGAAGGTTGTTAATATTGTAAGAGAAATAATTCTGACGAGAAACCAGTCTCGTCAGAATTATTTCTCTTACAACATACGACACGACACGATACAAACTAGCTACAATTTCTTTGTTAATAAAAAACATTTATCATTTTCTCAGATTATAAATATCGTATTTCTCCCACGAGCGAGATTTACATTTAAATTGCAAAAGGTTGTTTCATTTTTTGCTGTTTATTTGACAGCAATAAAAGTTACTTATTGTGGTGGATGAGTTTTATAAACGAGTTTACTGAATTTTTAACGAGTTCACAGGGGCGCTCGCCCCTGTGAACTCGTAAATATTTCAGTATGTATGTATAATAGCAATGATGACAACTCACGAACATAATTTTTATAATGCAACAAACGAAGCTTCGATATGATAATTATATTATTTTAAATGTCTTTGACATATCTCGAGACCCTGGTGTTCCAGACCTTTGGAAGGCGAACGAGGGTCATAACCCAACTTGCAGAGGCCCGTTAGGAATTTTTAATGAAATGAGGCACCAACCGACGACGATTATCCCTGTTCGCACTATGCAAGTTCACCCAAGGACAACCCTCGGTTATTTGAAACTCTTTGAACTTACGCACCTCACATTCTATGTATGCATCTAATCATCTATTTTTCTCGCATATAATGATGTCCATACTGATGTGAACAATCTCGTTGGTTAGATTTTATTTAATGATTGTATTTAGTGTATTGTTATAGTATTTTGTAATAAATTTTCTTCTGACGAATTATTATCGCGCCGTGTGGTGTCGGGCGTAAAGAATAGCACCACCCCATTTCGTCCCATGGCTGTCGTAAAAGGCGACTAAGGGACTTACTAGAGAATGGGCAGCAGCGTTCTCTATGCATTTTCACACCATACTGCGATCGCCAACCCGCCTGCCAAGCGTGGCGATTATGGCAACCCCCGCACCTTTTTGGGGGAGGCCTATGTCTAGCAGTGGACGTCTTACGACTAAAATGATGATGATGAATGGTTGGAGGTTTATCCTAGCAACTATATCACAGTGTGAAAAACTCGAGAAACCTTTCTGTACATAAAACTTAATCATTCAATATTATTATTATTTTTGTACAAAAGGATATCTCTATAATAAACTAGTTATTGTCTATCTAAGGGAGCTGATAATGATTGACTATCGCCCGATTGTGTGTTTTTATATATTTTCGGAGTAATTGTTTTACTATTACATTTAAACGTAGAGCATTAACATGAGACGACACTTGCCATGGAATAGCTTTCATATTTACATGTTTTTATCTTTGACCTATTTCATTATGGCATTTGAGGTCAGTGCAAGGAGAAGATAAAGAGAGTATGTACATGTCGCGATTCAAGTCCAAGTAGTGAGCCATGTTCTTCTCGATATAGTCAGGCCCTGGTAGTACAGTTTCAGAGCATTCAATACTCTTAGCATCTTGAATAATGTATCACGTTATAATAGAATTATGAACTACCAAGATAAATAGAAATTTGTTTAATAACGGGGTACTCTCAAGGGAGTACACAAAGTACTAGTTTAATAAATTAAAAGCTAAGCATTTGAAACGTTAAGTAACGAGCTGATGTGTTGGACTGATGACTGAATAGGGTCACGAGCTGCCATAGTGTTTATATTGTAAATTATAGATTGAACGAGTACATACATTCATGGTTTATACCGTTGTTTTCTCAATCCCTATTTCGGAAATTAATTTTATATTGAATTTCTAAACTGTACTAATAAAATATAATAACCAAATCAAATCAAAAGTTAAAAAGTTGCAAACTTTTTTCCGTTTTATCGTCACTCGGTTCAATGCTGAGTCCTTTGGTAATTCCCTGAATTGTTAAAAAATCAGGATGAAACTCGCAGAGTCTCAAGACATGCATTATGAAACAACAAGTGTATTTAAACAAAACAATCACTTTAGTCACTAATACCTTCGTTCTTTGACAGCATGTGGAGCTGCACGGCTCTGCAGTAGCTCGGTGACTCGGCCGGGGAACATAATGTCAATTTAGTGTTGTGTTGCCCGTTCTTATTTTTTATTGCTTTATTGTTTTATTTTCAAAAATAGTGACCTATGCTTTGCAACTTGATCTCATTAATTGGTATTTTATTAATCAGTCAGTATGTCCGTCTACAATATAAGTAATAGTGTAACTATACATTTAGAAAATTATAATCTGTCAAATAATATTTTAATTCGTGTTTTACGTAAATAATTATATTCTAGTATCTGTGGTAATATGGACTTTACATTCTAATGTGTAACAAGATTAGTAGTAAGCGCTTTTTAAACAAGTATTTAAAACGGCTTTGTAGCTGAGATGAGAATGCTAAGAGGAATGTGTGGTGTGACACGAATGGATAGAATAACAAATGAGTACATAAGAGGAAGTCTGAAAGTGGCACCGGTGACTGAAAAGTGGTGCGGAAATCGGTTGTCATGGTATGGGCATGTGATGCGGAGGAATGAAGAGGAAAGTTTTGAGTATGCATGTCAATGGGTATAAGAGTAGGGGAAGACCAAAGAAACGATGGATGGACTGTGTGAAAGATGATATGGCTAGAAAGGGAGTGACTACCGAGATGACGACTAATAGAGAAGTATGGAAGAAAGGGACATGTTGCGCCGACCCCAAATCAATTGGGATAAGGGCAGGAGAATGATGATTTAAAACGGCTTTCCATAATGTTCATAAGGTTTTTGTTCACAGTAGTTCGGGTCGAATCACAAAATAAGAATTTAAGGATACTCATGCAACTGTTACTGTAAACTACACCTGATATAGTCACTACGCGTCTACAATTTATATAACAACCTTTACTTTAGACGATTTACATTCCGCTTCTTCTTTCAAAAGGTCCTAAAATGTACCGCGAAAATAAATAAACTGAAAAACAAAGTAACTTCGCGAGGAAGTGAATGTTACAACCGGGGAGTCCTCCCGGTAAGTTATGTCCTCCTGAAAACAATTAATGTACTGAAGGGAGCAAACTTATTCATAGCGAGGTGTTAAAGATGTGACAAAATGACAACTTTTTATGTTTGTTTTATGATGTAGTCCGAATGGGCTATGTTTTTATTAGGGTACGAGTTATTATGAAGAGCCCCTGTGAACTTTAATTATAACTCAGTTACATAATATTATGCCTTTACTTGTTGACATTGGCATGATGAGCATTAAATAAATATAAAATTTGCGCCTTTCAGCGCACAATTTGATCGTTCTAATACCAAATCACAAACTTATCAGGGTACTTTAAGGAAAATATAAAGCCTACCAGCCAGATTATTGTGAGGCTCACCATTAATACATTTCTGAGCGTAATTTATTATCCGATAATGTATTGAGTTAAGATTATTGTAACGGTTTTCCAGTTACGACAAGAAGTAATAAGTTACCTACGTACATCGTTGAAGAATAAAAACATCTTGCGTATGGTAACTTTGCGTATAGGGCCTAAGAATTTGACTGGTCTATAAATTACGTAATAGACAACTACAAATTGTTCGCAATCAAATAAAATATTTCCTGATTTACATTGTTTTCTTTATAACGTAGTCTGGTCGACGTCACTCATAAAACAAATCATAACAAAGCTGATAATAAGTTTGCCAAGCTAATTTTTAATATAAAATTTTGCAATAATAAACTTGAAACCTGGCATAACTGTGACAAGGTAAATAAAAGCAAGCAGACATCATGACATAAATAATTAAATAAAAATGTAATAGTCAACGTAATGAAAGGAGACGTCGAGGTAGCAAATAATAAAGATATTATTAATTTAAATGTCTCGTGACGGATTTATTAAACAGCAACTGCCAGTCGGCCTATTCTGCGGAGCACCGCCGCGTCCTCACGGGCTTTTATGGATAAACTTGTAGAAAAATCTCATTTTTTTTGTACCTATTAATTAAGCAGACTCTTTTTGTGTCAACCATTCATATATTAGTTTAAGATACATCTAATAATTAAACATATTCTGTTTGAAAACACACTGATATCACGTAGAGACGTATGAAATCACAACTGCCTACAAATTATAACTTTGGCCTATTGCCTGGAAATAAAGAGCGTGCCTTAGGGCAAATAAAAAGATAAAAATAACTTATTTAATAACTAGGTTCTCGTATTTTGCTACACTTGTGCTGAAATTTCGGGACCGTACCTACTTTCTTGAGTCTCAGTTTGTTGAAAAACTTGAGTAAAGTAATGAGATAGTAATTGTTCAAGAGCTACGCATTTTGTGCGCGAGTACGAATAATCTTACCACTTTACAACGCGGGTCTCGCTCAATAAAAATGTTACGAAATCAAACAATGATGACTAGAGAAATTTTGTAGAAAACAGTTTTTTTAGTTTATTCCAAATATTACTTTTAAATGGCTCCAACTTTTAACATTCATAAGGATTGGGTAATACTTTACCTTGGCAACAAATTCATTTTAAAACACGCTGCAGGAATTGATAACGACGCGCGTCGGTCTGAACTTTAATTTGAACGAAACATAAATTATATCGTGAAATATATTTCCGCTACGTACTCAAGAAAACACATTTTCCGTTGTCAGCTAGTTTTAATTGCGAAGTTTTCTTGAAAGACGACATTTTCATTTAGATGTATTTTCCGGGAAGAGCTTTTTGTAAGTAAAACATGGAAGGATTGGAATTGCTAATAAAAAGCGTTTATAGGATTAAAAGTAATGTCTTAAATTGGATAACTTAACGGTATCAATATGTACGCCGACTTGCAATAAGAATGAGCATTTGGTGATGTAAATTTCAAGTTATAATCTTAAAAATCGGCCAAGTGCGAGTCGGACTCGCGCACAAAAGGTTCCGTACCATTCTCTATAAAAACGGCAAACAAATCACGTTTGTTGTATGGGAGCCCCCCTTAAATAATTGTTTTTTTTTTTTTTAAGTGAATATATAACTAAATATTCTGTGAATATTTCACGCGTCCACCTGTTGCCGTTATCAATATCGAGCAAAAAAAATCACGTTTGTTGTATGGGAGCCCCCTTAAATATTTATATTATTCTGTTTTTTTTTTGTATTTTCTGTTATAGCGGCAACAGAAATACATCATCTGTGAAAATTTCAACTGTCTAACTATCACGGTTCATGAGATACAGCCTGGTGACAGACGGATAGACAGACAGACAGACAGACGGCGGAGCCTTAGTAATAGGGTTCCCATTTTACCCTTTGGGTACGGAACCCTAAGAATCAAGTGGTCATCCACAAATGAAAATGTTGAAATTCCCCGGGAATTAAAACTCTTTCAAAGATATTATGAAATTCAAGATTTTGCTACCTCTTTTTGTCTAGCCTAATAGGAGACAACGCATGCTGACTCGTAGATGTATTACTACAGACGTTTATCTTGGTTCCATAATTATGTAAATTAATGATATTATTTAACTTGGGTACCTTTCTCAAAGAAAGAAATACATTTCGTCTCTTCTTTTACGATCTTTTCGAGTATGTTAAAAAAAAGCTTTTGGTTAAACTGATTAAGTTAAGCATAAATACGAGTCACGCTAGTATAATTTCGGCGCCACTTCTAAGTGCGCCAAGCATAATGTTTACAAAACCAGCCAATTAGCATTGCACTAGTGATTTAAAAGCAAATGTTTGTAATGCGGAAATTATACAGGTGGTCAAATAATGTAAGTTAAAATAATTAGTCGGTGGATTTCGTTACAGTGTCTCTCTTCAAACATTGTTCAGCTCGTTGACTGCACATACGAGGGTGCTGTCAGCCGGTGGTGTTATCCGCTAAGTTGTTAGAAGGAAAAGTTTTATCTTTAAGACTTGTATAGCAAACTATTAAGAAAACTGCTCAGAGCTACTTGTTCTTCTTTTCGAGACGATGGCAAAGGTAAAAATATTATGTTGTTAGCTATTGCCGTGACTTCGTCTGCAATCTAGGATGAAAAGTATCTTATGTCCTTTTCCAGGTCTAGGGCTACCCATGTGACAAATTTCATCCAAATCAATGCAGCCGTTTTAGCGTGAAAGCGTAACAAATAAACAAACAAACTCACTTTTGGGTTTATAATATTAGTTAGTATGCTAAATGAGTTTGGCTCAGTACATAGGTGGCCACGCCAATCGTACTACGATTCCAAACGCCCGGCGCATCCTGGACAGCTAGCACTCGGTAACGCAGACTCCAGCTGACCAATCTTTTCTCCACGATAGTAATCCCAGACGAATTGGAGCTACTTAAAAGCGTAAAAGAACAGAAGTTTTGTGTTGTTCAAATCAAAATAAGTAAACGGAAACTACTTATTTTTGAAATAACTGAGCCATGAAAAAGAAACTTATATAAACACTTTTAACTGCAGACATCACTGTGGTAGATAATATCTTTGAACGATCTTCCAGTAGCCAATATTGCTGCTTGATTCATTGAAATGTAAAATCTGTGTCTGAAGAATAAAGCTCGTATTACGATGAGAGTGAACTCTGTTGGGACAGCTGAACAATCGATTGGTCTGGTGACATCTATTGAAAGGGTACGCTTTACACTGCCGCACTATTGATGAATGTTATCGAACAACCTTCTATAAAGTTATTGATAGTATTTATGTGCCAGATTAGATTGTTTGATATTGTACTTTGCAGTTGAAGATACCTAGTTCAGAATATGTCTCCTCCAAGTTCCATATAACTTTGATGCAGCGAGATTTAAATGGAAGCTTTGTCAGATTTACAACATTTACTGGCGAATTTTGCTGATCATTATGTAGAAGCAAATGCATGACCTCTGATTTCAATACGTTAACGATTGGGTAAATCTCCATTAAAATTTTAATTAGGTCTCTCCGCAAAGCAAAATGGAGTGTGACCGAGTTCTTGCTTAAACTGGTCGTTATTTAACTGTTTAGTGTAAAACAAACCAAAGACAATGCTATAAATTCAAGTGTTGCAATAGAATCGGTTATATCCACGTGAACACTTCCATAAATCTTATCTCTGGAAGTTGTTCGTCTTACATTGTCACTTGGCACAGACATCCCGAAGCTAATCCTCTTTATCAGCGTCGTCGACTACTCTAATATGTGTTATAACGACGTAAAGTATATGCTGGGATGAGAATATCTAAGACATTCCGGAATAATCGCCAGTTATGTTTTATTGTTTGAACTGTTTTAATATATTTCTGATGTCGATTGTTTCATTCTGATTAAGGGTTATAGTATAACTTTGGCAATATCTTATTTATTGCTGGGGGTTCGGTGACATAGTTTGGTCAAACCAATGGAACTTGAGCGTCATTGAACTCTTAATCATGTTGTACTTTCTGAGTGTTATTTTTGAAGTGAAAACTTATTTAGCCAAACTTATGGGGCCGCGTCACTGACATGCTAATTTGACGTATTGTGCCAGACTGGCGATACACAGCGGCCTGTGTTCCTTTCTTTCTTCTCTTTTCTTCAAAGTTTTAAGTTTTCACTTCTGTCGGCCATCCCAATGCCACTGCCATTTTTTTTTTCGGCTTATGTAATGTAATTTTCATTTTCATAAAACATAATGAGTTCCAGTTAAAATCTATATAAAATAGTTTTTTATAATATTATTATTGCGTTTTGTCTCCGCAGACCTCCATCAAACTTAAATGTTACGTAGTTACAAACTAAATCACTTGTGTCTCATGAATGCTCGACTGCTCTCTTAACCGTACCAATTAGGATGGTTTATATTAATTGCCTTTTCCGGGCAGTGCGGCCTTCCGGGAACATGTTCATAATAACGGAAGGATATCGCCACTGAGCCTTTGTCAATGGCTTCTTTGTTCGATGTCCGACCAACAATGGTCTGTGCGAATAGATGTCGCGATTCAAGCCCAAGTAGTGAGCCATGTTCTTCTCGATATAGTCAGGCCCTGGTAGTACAGTTTCAGAGCATTCAATACTCTTAGCATCTTGAATAATGTATCACGTTATAATAGAATTATGAACTACCAAGATAAATAGAAATTTGTTTAATAACGGGGTACTCTCAAGGGAGTACACAAAGTACTAGTTTAATAAATTAAAAGCTAAGCATTTGAAACGTTAAGTAACGAGCTGATGTGTTGGACTGATGACTGAATAGGGTCACGAGCTGCCATAGTGTTTATATTGTAAATTATAGATTGAACGAGTACATACATTCATGGTTTATACCGTTGTTTTCTCAATCCCTATTTCGGAAATTAATTTTATATTGAATTTCTAAACTGTACTAATAAAATATAATAACCAAATCAAATCAAAAGTTAAAAAGTTGCAAACTTTTTTCCGTTTTATCGTCACTCGGTTCAATGCTGAGTCCTTTGGTAATTCCCTGAATTGTTAAAAAATCAGGATGAAAATCGCAAAGTCTCAAGACATGCATTATGAAACAACAAGTGTATTTAAACAAAACAATCACTTTAGTCACTAATACCTTCGTTCCTTGACAGCATGTTGAGCTGCACGGCTCTGCAGTAGCTCGGTGACTCGGCCGGGGAACATAATGTCAATTTAGTGTTGTGTTGCCCGTTCTTATTTTTTATTGCTTTATTGTTTTATTTTCAAAAATAGTGACCTATGCTTTGCAACTTGATCTCATTAATTGGTATTTTATTAATCAGTCAGTATGTCCGTCTACAATATAAGTTATAGTGTAACTATACATTTAGAAAATTATAATCTGTCAAATAATATTTTAATTCGTGTTTTACGTAAATAATTATATTTTAGTATCTGTGGTAATATGGACTTTACATTGTAATGTGTAACAAGATTAGTAGTAAGCGCTTTTTAAACAAGTATTTAAAACGGCTTTGTAGCTGAGATGAGAATGCTAAGAGGAATGTGTGGTGTGACACGAATGGATAGAATAAGAAATGAGTACATAAGAGGAAGTCTGAAAGTGGCACCGGTGACTGAAAAGTTGTGCGGAAATCGGTTGTCATGGTATGGGCATGTGATGCGGAGGAATGAAGAGGAAAGTTTTGAGTATGCATGTCAATGGGTATAAGAGTAGGGGAAGACCAAAGAAACGATGGATGGACTGTGTGAAAGATGATATGGCTAGAAAGGGAGTGACTACCGAGATGACGACTAATAGAGAAGTATGGAAGAAAGGGACATGTTGCGCCGACCCCAAATCAATTGGGATAAGGGCAGGAGAATGATGATTTAAAACGGCTTTCCATAATGTTCATAAGGTTTTTGTTCACAGTAGTTCGGGTCGAATCACAAAATAAGAATTTAAGGATACTCATGCGACTGTTACTGTAAACTACACCTGATATAGTCACTACGCGTCTACAATTTATATAACAACCTTTACTTTAGACGATTTACATTCCGCTTCTTCTTTCAAAAGGTCCTAAAATGTACCGCGAAAATAAATAAACTGAAAAACAAAGTAACTTCGCGAGGAAGTGAATGTTACAACCGGGGAGTCCTCCCGGTAAGTTATGTCCTCCTGAAAACAATTAATGTACTGAAGGGAGCAAACTTATTCATAGCGAGGTGTTAAAGATGTGACGAAATGACAACTTTTTATGTTTGTTTTATGATGTAGTCCGAATGGGCTATGTTTTTATTAGGGTACGAGTTATTATGAAGAGCCCCTGTGAACTTTAATTATAACTCAGTTACATAATATTATGCCTTTACTTGTTGACATGGCATGATGAGCATTAAATAAATATAAAATTTGCGCCTTTCAGCGCACAATTTGATCGTTCTAATACCAAATCACAAACTTATCAGGGTACTTTAAGGAAAATATAAAGACTACCAGCCAGACTATTGTGAGGCTCACCATTAATACATTTCTGAGCGTAATTTATTATAGAATAGAATATTTATTTGCGTAAAACATGGTATACAGGGGTGTTAAATACAAATTGAGGCACAAGCATGTTTAGCTAGGATAAAACATAGCATGCAACATTTTAAAGACACGTTAAGCAACAACAATCGCTTTTTTTTTATAAACATCAACATTTTTATCTATAAATTCTTTTAGATTATAAAAACTACACTCGAGTAACCACTTATGAAATTTAATTTTAAATAATTTTGTATTTAAAGCTTTGAAATGCATTGGCATTTTATTATAAATGCACACACACATTGCCAAGCAGTTACTATTGTATTTAGACAGTCTAGGCAAATCATTTAACACCAGCCTTTATGGATCTCGTCGGTTCCGAGGATTTACATCATTTGCAGTCTTAAATAGTTGCTTATTTTTCATAACAAACACACATATTTCGTAAATGTAAAGCGCCGGTAACGGTAACAAATCAAGTTTTTTAAATATTGGTCGACATGAGTCGTCGGGCTTAAGTCCACAAATTGCCCTCATGCACTTTTTTGAGCGATGAATGCTCTTTGGAAGTCAGTGCTGTTACCCCACATTATTAGTCCATAACGTAGCAACGATTTGACGTACGCGTGGTATGACATTACAGCAGTTTTTATATTAGTTACATTTTTTACTTGTTTTAATGCATAAACAAATTTATTAATTTTAGTGCTAACATTGTCTATGTGCTCTTTCCAGTTAATGTCTTTATCTATTATTACACCTAAAAATCTGGTACACGTTACTTCATTGATTTTATTAATATTGAGTTTAATGTCATTTTTGTAATTATTTGATCGATTAAATTGGATGTAAACGGATTTGTCTAAATTTATTTTCAAATGGTTAATGTCAAGCCAATGCAATAAGTTGTCAATTGTATTATTAATGTCAAGTTCATGTTCTGAAATGGTATTTAGTTTTTTATTAGATGTCACTATAATAGAAATATCGTCAGCAAATAATACGCATTTATGGTTAGTTATTTTTATGATGTCATTTATATAAATGAGGAATAATATTGGGCCTAGCACACTTCCCTGTGGAACGCCATATTTATTATGTTTATATTCCGATGAATAAGATATTATTACATTATTTTATTTTTTTTTATTGATGATGACACATTGTTTTCTATTGCTTAAATAGGACGACAGCCACTGAAGTACCGGTCCTCTAATACCAACAGCTTCCAATTTTTGTAGCAATATGTCATGTGACACAAGATCGAAGGCTTTCGATAGATCAAAAAAGAGGCCTGTAGTTATATAATTATTATTAATATTTGAAAGTATAGCTTGCATGTGGGAAAAAATAGCTAACTATGTGGACTTGTTCTTTTGGAATCCAAACTGCTGGTCACTTATAATATGAAATTTATTGCAAAAGTCAGTTAACCTTTTAAGCATACATTTTTCAAAAATTTTAGTCAATATGGATATAAGAGTTATAGGTCGGTAATTGTTGATGTCACATTTATCTCCCTTCTTGAATAAGGGCTTTATTAACGACAGTTTTAATTTTTCAGGAAAAGTGCCTTGTGAAAATGACATGTTTATTAAATGCGTCAGAATACCAGTCAATTCGTTACAGCAGGCTTTGACGATTTTTGTATTGATCTCATCATAGCCCTCCGACCTAGTGTTAGACAGAGACATTATTTCCTGTCTTACTTCGTTAACCTCCATTGGTCTAAGAAACATAGAGTTGACACACGTACTTTTGAAGCGCTTTTGATTTGTGCTTTTTTCCCCTTGTACATGCGTTAAATTAACATAATTTTTATTAAATATAGTAGCCATTTGTACAGGGTCTGTAGTTATTGTTTCATTGAACTTAATACTTTCTATGTTGTTACTGTTTATTTCGGTTTTAATGACATTCCATGTGGCTTTACACTTGTTATCATGATTATGAATATATTTTATATTTGCACTCTTTTTTGAATTATAAATGCATTTATTTAGCAGACTGGAGTAGTTTTTATATTTAGTTTTATTAATTAAATTTTTGTTTTTATAATATCCATACCGTAGCTTCCGTTTAGTTTTACAACTTTGTCTCAAGCCTTTACTTATCCACTTTTGTTTGTTTTCCTTATTACTATTGATTTAAACTCTTACTTTAGGAAAACAGAGACCATACAACAGACACAATAGCTCATGAAAATCATTGAATGCACAGTTAGTGGCAGTTTTGAGATAAATATCGGACCAAGAAAGATTTTCCAGACATTCTTTAAATTTTCGGATGTTGTCTACGTTATAGTCTCTTTTATAAATATAGTATATTGTTGATTTCTGTGGTTTCTTTTTGATTGGAAAGCTTAACATTTGTGCTGTGTCGTGATCAGATAGATACAGGGGCAGTACAGCGGCAGTTGCGTTGGCAATGTTGATTAAAATATGGTCAATACAAGTCAATTTGCGAGTAGGTACATTGATGTGTATTTTTAAATTATGATTGTTAGATAAATCTTGCAATCCATTTGTGTTGTTACCTTTTTTAAGAGTATTTATGTTTAAATCACCGGCCACAACTATGTTTATATTGGACTTGTATTTATTTGACAAATCGTGCAAAAGATTGTGTAGTTTTGTCAAAAACAGATTTGGGTCAGATTGTGGTGTTCTATAAATACATATTACTATTAATTTATTATTTATAATTTCTATGCCACAAGCTTCAAACGTGTTTTGAGTTGCATAGTTTTTCACAAATGACAGCTCTTTAAAAGGTAAACCCATTTTCACTAATATGCATGTGCCACCTCTTTGCTTTTCTCTACAGTAGTTGGTAGCCAACTGATAGTTGCAGATTTTCACATAATTTTCATAACCTTTTTTTACAAAGGTTTCAGACAGACATATAACATCTGGATCAATATTCGCTTCTTTTAACTCCTGAATAGTCATTTCTAGCAGTTCTTGTTTAGATAATAAACTCGCTATATTTTGATGGAGTATTCTAAACTGGTGTGTTTTATTAGTTTGAGATACGAAAAAAAGAGTCACGCTTGTTTAACACAGGAAAGTAATAAGGTATAGTCCCTATTTGACCTTTTGAGTTGTGTTGCAAAGAGGAACTATGTTCGTGGTGCGTTGTACCCTCAATACGACCAAAGTAGTAAGGGATTGTCCCTTTTTTGGGTTTATCTGTAGGAACGTTTAATTTGGAACTTGATTTGTTACTCGCTATTATTTTTCGTATTTCGCTCGGATTTAAATACTTATCACTATAATCGCAACAATCTACAAGATAATTTATTGACTTACAAACATCGGATAGATTTGTGGATGTTTGATTTACGAAGTGACAATTTTTATAACTATTACATACATTTTTTATAGAGTAGTTTAACTTACGGACATTGAGGTACACGTTATTGACGACATTTAACACAATAATAGTGTTATTTATAAATGTATTTAATACAATTTGCAATTGAGACAACAACAGGTTAGGGTTGTTGTCATTTTCACCTATGCATATCACAAGTTTGTCTTCAGTGGTCAATTTAGTATTTCTGCAGTTTGCTATAATTGCGTTACTAGGCGCATTTGGCTTTGTTTCAGCAACGAGTCTGTATTTTTCATACTGCGTATTAGTCCTTGAGTGTGAAATGGCTGCTGTTAGTCCGACGCAACGCACTCAGCGTTGCGTCGGACTAGCAGCAGCCATTTCGCCGTAGATAAATATCTTCCTTACGGGGATATTATTCCCGTCTGTGGCAGCATATGTCTGTATTATCCGATAATGTATTGAGTTAAGATTATTGTAACGGTTTTCCAGTTACGACAAGAAGTAATAAGTTACCTACGTACATTGTTGAAGAATAAAAACATCTTGCGTATGGTAACTTTGCGTATAGGGCCTAAGAATTTGACTGGTCTATAAATTACGTAATAGACAACTACAAATTGTTCGCAATCAAATAAAATATTTCCTGATTTACATTGTTTTCTTTATAACGTAGTCTGGTCGACGTCACTCATAAAACAAATCATAACAAAGCTGATAATAAGTTTGCCAAGCTAATTTTTAATATAAAATTTTGCAATAATAAACTTGAAAGCTGGCATAACTGTGACAAGGTAAATAAAAGCAAGCAGACATCATGACATAAATAATTAAATAAAAATGTAATAGTCAACGTAATGAAAGGAGACCTTTTGATTTGCTACCTCGACGTCTCCTTTTAAATGTCGCCAATTTAAATGTCTCGTGACGGATTTATTAAACAGCAACTGCCAGTCGGCCTATTCTGCGGAGCACCGCCGCGTCCTCACGGGCTTTTATGGATAAACTTGTAGAAAAATCTCATTTTTTTTGTACCTATTAATTAAGCAGACTCTTTTTGTGTCAACCATTCATATATTAGTTTAAGATACATCTAATAATTATACATATTCTGTTTGAAAACACACTGATATCACGTAGAGACGTATGAAATCACAACTGCCTACAAATTATAACTTTGGCCTATTGCCTGGAAATAAAGAGCGTGCCTTAGGGCAAATAAAAATAACTTATTTAATAACTAGGTTCTCGTATTTTGCTACACTTGTGCTGAAATTCCGGGTCCGTACCTACTTTCTTGAGTCTCAGTTTGTTGAAAAACTTGAGTAAAGTAATGAGATAGTAATTGTTCAAGAGCTACGCATTTTGTGCGCGAGTACGAATAATCTTACCACTTTACAACGCGGGTCTGGCTCAATAAAAATGTTACGAAATCAAACAATGATGACTAGAGAAATTTTGAAGAAAACCGTTTTTTTAGTTTATTCCAAATATTACTTTTAAATGGCTCCAACTTTTAACATTCATAAGGATTGGGTAATACTTTACCTTGGCAACAAATTCATTTTAAAACACGCTGCAGGAATTGATAACGACGCGCGTCGGTCTGAACTTTAATTTGAACGAAACATAAATTATATCGTGAAATATATTTCCGCTACGTACTCAAGAAAACACATTTTCCGTTGTCAGCTAGTTTTAATTGCGAGGTTTTCTTGAAAGACGACATTTTCATTTAGATGTATTTTCCGGGAAGAGCTTTTTGTAAGTAAAACATGGAAGGATTGGAATTGCTAATAAAAAGCGTTTATAGGATTAAAAGTAATGTCTTAAATCGGATAACTTAACGGTATCAATATATACGCCGACTTGCAATAAGAATGAGCATTTGGTGATGTAAATTTCAAGTTATAATCTTAAAAATCGGCCAAGTGCGAGTCGGACTCGCGCACGAAAGGTTCCGTACCATTCTCTATAAAAACGGCAAACAAATCACGTTTGTTGTATGGGAGCCCCCCTTAAATAATTGTATTTTTTTTTTTTTAAGTGAATGTATAACTAAATATTCTGTGAATATTTCACGCGTCCACCTGTTGCCGTTATCAATATCGAGCAAAAAAAATCACGTTTGTTGTATGGGAGCCCCCTTAAATATTTATATTATTCTGTTTTTTTTTGTATTTTCTGTTATAGCGGCAACAGAAATACATCATCTGTGAAAATTTCAACTGTCTAACTATCACGGTTCATGAGATACAGCCTGGTGACAGACGGATAGACAGACAGACAGACAGACGGCGGAGCCTTAGTAATAGGGTTCCCATTTTACCCTTTGGGTACGGAACCCTAAGAATCAAGTGGTCATCCACAAATGAAAATGTTGAAATTCCCCGGGAATTAAAACTCTTTCAAAGATATTATGAAATTCAAGATTTTGCTACCTCTTTTTGTCTAGCCTAATAGGAGACAACGCATGCTGACTCGTAGATGTATTACTACACACGTTTATCTTGGTTCCATAATTATGTAAATTAATGATATTATTTAACTTGGGTACCTTTCTCAAAGAAAGAAATACATTTCGTCTCTTCTTTTACGATCTTTTCGAGTATGTTAAAAAATCCAGAAAGCTTTTGGTTAAACTGATTAAGTTAAGCATAAATACGAGTAGCCGCGCTAGTATAATTTCGGCGCCACTTCTAAGTGCGCCAAGCATAATGTTTACAAAACCAGCCAATTAGCATTGCACTAGTGATTTAAAAGCAAATGTTTGTAATGCGGAAATTATACAGGTGTTCAAATAACGTAAGTTAAAATAATTAGTCGGTGGATTTCGTTACAGTGTATCTCTTCAAACATTGTTCAGCTCGTTGACTGCACATACGAGGGTGCTGTCAGCCGGTGGTGTTATCCGCTAAGTTGTTAGAAGGAAAAGTTTTATCTTTAAGACTTGTAAAGGAAACTATTAAGAAAACTGCTCAGAGCTACTTGTTCTTCTTTTCGAGACGATGGCAAAGGTAAAAATATTATGTTGTTAGCTATTGCCGTGACTTCGTCTGCAATCTAGGATGAAAAGTATCTTATGTCCTTTTCCAGGTCTAGGGCCATGTGACAAATTTCATCCAAATCAATGCAGCCGTTTTAGCGTGAAAGCGTAACAAATAAACAAACAAACTCACTTTTGGGTTTATAATATTAGTTAGTATGCTAAATGAGTTTGGCTCAGTACATAGGTGGCCACGCCAATCGTACTACGATTCCAAACGCCCGGCGCATCCTGGACAGCTAGCACTCGGTAACGCAGAGTCCAGCTGACCAATCTTTTCTCCACGATAGAAATCCCAGACGAATTGGAGCTACTTAAAAGCGTAAAAGAACAGAAGTTTTGTGTTGTTCAAATCAAAATAAGTAAACGGAAACTACTTATTTTTGAAATAACTGAGCCATGAAAAAGAAACTTATATAAACACTTTTAACTGCAGACATCACTGTGGTAGATAATATCTTTGAACGATCTTCCAGTAGCCAATATTGCTGCTTGATTCATTGAAATGTAAAATCTGTGTCTGAAGAATAAAGCTCGTATTACGATGAGAGTGAACACTGTTGGAACAGCTGAACAATCGATTGGTCTGGTGACATCTATTGAAAGGGTACGCTTTACACTGCCGCACATTGATGAATGTTATCGAACAACCTTCTATAAAGTTATTGATAGTATTTATGTGCCAGATTAGATTGTTTGATATTGTACTTTGCAGTTGAAGATACCTAGTTCAGAATATGTCTCCTCCAAGTTCCATATAACTTTGATGCAGCGAGATTTAAATGGAAGCTTTGTCAGATTTACAACATTTACTGGCGAATTTTGCTGATCATTATGTAGAAGCAAATGCATGACCTCTGATTTCAATACGTTAACGATTGGGTAAATCTCCATTAAAATTTTAATTAGGTCTCTCCGCAAAGCAAAATGGAGTGTGACCGAGTTCTTGCTTAAACTGGTCGTTATTTAACTGTTTAGTGTAAAACAAACCAAAGACAATGCTATAAATTCAAGTGTTGCAATAGAATCGGTTATATCCACGTGAACACTTCCATAAATCTTATCTCTGGAAGTTGTTCGTCTTACATTGTCACTTGGCACAGACATCCCGAAGCTAATCCTCTTTATCAGCGTCGTCGACTACTCTAATATGTGTTATAACGACGTAAAGTATATGCTGGGATGAGAATATCTAAGACATTCCGGAATAATCGCCAGTTATGTTTTATTGTTTGAACTGTTTTAATATATTTCTGATGTCGATTGTTTCATTCTGATTAAGGGTTATAGTATAACTTTGGCAATATCTTATTTATTGCTGGGGGTTCGGTGACATAGTTTGGTCAAACCAATGGAACTTGAGCGTCATTGAAATCTTAATCATGTTGTACTTTCTGAGTGTTATTTTTGAAGTGAAAACTTCTTTAGCCAAATTTATGGGGCCGCGTCACTGACATGCTAATTTGACGTATTGTCTGGCGATGCACAGCGGCCTGTGTTCCTTTCTTTCTTCTCTTTTCTTCAAAGTTTTCAGTTTTCACTTCTGTCGGCCATCCCAGTGTCACTGCCAATTTTTTTTTGTTCGGCTTATGTAATGTAATTTTCATTTTCATAAAACATAACGAGTTCCAGTTAAAATCTATATAGAATAGTTTTTTTTACAATATTATTGTTGCGTTTTGTCTCCGCAGACCTCCATCAAACTTGAATGTTACGTAGTTATAAACTAAATCACTTGTGTCTCATGAATGCTCGACTGCTCTCTTAACCGTACCATTTAGGATGGTTTATATTAATTGCCTTTTCCGGGCAGTGCGGCCTTCTGGGAACATGTTCATAATGACGAAAGGATATCGCCACTGAGCCTTTGTCAATGGCTTCTTTGTTCGATGTCCGACCAACAATGGTCTGTGCGAATAGAAATGTAGGTGGAAATATTAAACCTACAGCATTTATATAAGCTACAAAAAATATTTAACTGCAAGCTAAGAAATAATAGCATAAGCGGTTACAGTGATTTTGTACGTTTTTTTTTTCAAATTTAATGGAAAACGTTAGTCCTAAAATGTTAGTGGAAGGATTTTAATATCAAATAATATGTTTATATTAAAAATTCGTGTTTTTTTTTTACCAACTGGGTGTACGTCATTAGGGAATATGCACGTAATTCAAAACGTATCCATTATTTGAATATACAGGGTGGAAACTTTCAGCGGGGCAGTAAGGGGAAGTACCTTATTCGTTGCAGCTACGCGAAAATCCTTATATCCTTGGATCCTTATAAGAAAGAGGATCGATTGGCATAAAAAAAAGTTTTTGTGAAAATTGCTTATTTTCCTGCTGACTGTACTTTTCTTTCAAAATCTGTGAATGCAGATCAAAATTTCTCAAAAAGATAAGGATAGTCTCCTAAGACCATTTTTGCGTAGCTGCAACGGATAAGGTACTTCCCCTTACTGCCCCGCTGAAAGTTTCCACCCTGTATATTGTGTAGGAGCCAAGAAACAAATTCCAATATTTTTTACATTTTTTAATGTATTATATAATGAAAACACAATTCTCGTCTGTGGTCCGGAGGAAATGTCCCAGGAGATTTTAATAGGCTACAAAGCCTTCTCAGTATGTCCGAATAAGATCGATACAAGAATGAGAAGGATTTCGCTTTTTATAAAACGAGGAAGTTTATCGCAATGTAGATAGAGGTATAAAGAATTGAAACGGAACCGTGTGGAAATAAAATAGAATACTCTTATGTTTTTTGTCTTTATCAGTTCGGGTTTCGGCCAGGACTTTCTACGGAAAGTGCAGTTTTGTGTCTCAAGCAGGCCGTCAGGTACTACACAAAATGAAGAACACCTGTTTTCGGTTGCTTCCTGATATATTATGGAAGAAACTTGAAGCTATAAGCTTGCCTATGGAGCTTATAAGTATCTTCAAGCATTGGTATGGAAACCAGGTCAACAATGTTCAGTGGGCAGGTGTGCTTTCGGAGCCATATCAATTTGAGTGTGGAGTGAGACAGGGAGGGTTGACCTCCCCTGCCCTCTTCAATTTATATATGAATGCCCTAATTGAGGCGCTTAACGGTCATCAATTCGGTTGTCATATTGACAGTGTCTGTGTCAATAATTTAAGTTACGCGGACGACATGGTGCTGCTGAGCGCGTCAATCGGCGGTATTAGGACACTGTTGACCACATGTGAGCGTTATGCAACTGAACATGGGTTACTGTATATTGTTCAGAAAAGTCAGTACATTGTTTTTGAGGCGGGAACTAAATACCACCACGACGTGCCTCCCATACGGCTAAACCGTACGGCTAAACCGTGTTCCCCTTGAGTGAGTGGAACAATTTAAATATCTAGGTCATTTGATCACCCAGAACCTTAGAGACAATGATGACATTGAAAGGGAACGGAGGGCTCTTTCTGAGCGTGCGAATATGATAGCCCGCAGGTTTGCAAGTTGTCCTGCAGACGTAAAGGTAACGCTATTTAGAGCATTCTGTACCACCTTCTACACATGCAGCTTGTTGGATAAGTATTCGCGGGGGTCGTATGGAGCCCTTCGTGTCCAATTTAATAATGCGTTCAGAAAACTGATGGGGTTGCCATGGCGTACAGTGCTTCGGGGATGTTTGCAGCGGCGCGTGTAGATTGTTTTTACACAATAATGCGCAAGCGCGCAGCATCCATGGTGGCTCGAGTCATGGCCAGCCCTAACAGGGTTCTGAAAATGATTGCTGACAGAGTGGACTGTCCGTATGTTATTCGCTGCTGTCAGTTACATGTGCCGTCGTATCGTGTTGTTTACTAACACTTAGTTTTAAGAACAATGTCATTAACCCTATAAGAGTCTTCGCTCGAAATAAAGATTTTGAATTTGAAATATGTACACCATAAAAATTACAGAAAGTCGACATTTTACATAGGACGACACAATGGGCTCGCTAAAGATCGCTTTTAGCGATAAGACCTTGTCGCTAATAGCGATGTTTTATGGGCCACTTGTGGATGGATTAAAGGGAGAAAGAAGGAGAGACAATACTGCAGGTAGTCAGTGGTGTGCCATTTACCTATACAATAAAAGCAATACAATAATGCATATACTTATCTGTATAATATATATATAAGTACATATACAATAATAAACATGAAACAAGGGCAAAGAATTGTATTATGTAATGATGATGTTTAAGAAGAGAGGAAGTATTTTTTTACCAGAATTTAAAAAGTGGACAAATTATGAGCAGTGGATACATCTTTATGAGCGAGCTTAAAGGCTTTTGACTGTTTGACATTTTAAGACCAAATCGAAATTGTCTGTTTCCGTACGGAAATAGCAGTATACAAATAAGAAGATAGGTATTGATAATCCCCTATAATTTATGGTCTGCAGTTCTCCATAAATCTAGTCTGTGACAACCCTGTTTGACAATTTCGCATAACTTGCGATCGGTTCGGGGCGGTTAGTCAATTAAATTTGTGTCGAAGTTAAATGTTCAATCCGATTCTAACCTATATGGGTTGTATAACGATCACTCATTGACTGGAAATGTCTCAGCTTCGATATCGAGATCGTTGATGAGTGAGATACGTTGAGTGTAACAGATAATTAACATGCAAACTAATAGCGTATATTTAGATTCTATGGGATGAATAGCACTGTGTTATATTTCATGCCAATAAAAGATATAAATTAAACCAATTAAGTCACCGAACGCCTACATTACTCTCAGTTTTCACTAAGTATCCCAGATTCCCTTAAAAAAGAAAATTGTTTCTAAAAATTGTATATTATTCCTAAAAAGTTTTTCACTTGACCAAATAAACGAATTTATATTCCACTGTACAGGAAAATTGTTAGGAAATGCACGAAAATTTTAAATAGTATTTTTCTTTTTCTGGCTAGTTATTTTAGAGAAGAATAACAACAACATAAAAAAATATAAAAATGCAAGTACACAAAGGTTTAAAAAATAGACAAGTCTTTGTGATGAAATTTAAACAAAGACAACAGAAACATGAGAATTAGTTCCGTGCCTTTTTTTTTTTTTTTTTTTGGGTGGGAAATCATCAAATAACTTCTCCCGCTCTGGGCGGAGCGGGAGGGCGTGTCAGACTTTTACTGACTAAAACCCACCCGTGTTCCTTCCGTTGCCTGTGTGCCAGGGCCACGATATCCCTTTCGGACAAACTCGCAACCCCGGCAGGCATTGGTCCTAACGGACCCCGTCAGTTTGTGCTGACATCTCTTTGAGGCGCGCGTGGAACACAACGCGCCGTCGACCCGGGCCTGGTCCTTATCGGACGGCGAGCTACCCATCGCTCACCGTCCGCAGGCCCGCGCCTACGGTGGCCGGAAATCGGCTTGCGACTCCCGACGCCCGGGGCGTCTCCTGCGGCGACTAGGGGCATGAGGGCGCGAACCTTGTCTCACCCTCACGCGTTCCGCCTCCTCCTTCGCTAGCATAACTGCTTCGCAGAAGGAGGTGACGGCCTCCCATGCACTCTCGCTCCGAACCATGGCCTGAACCAGGGCCGGACGCGAGAGATCGCCGCCGCCGATCGCCTCCGTGAGGACACGGCGGTGCTCCGCCCAAGCTGGGCAGACCTCCACCGTATGCTCCACCGTGTCCTCCGATTAGTTCCGTGCCTGGCGTGAATAACTTGACTCATGTCTAAAATGTCAATTTTACAGGACGGCCATTTAAAGGTTTGACCTCATTTTAAGGTTACTGTAAATCATGTTATTATAGCGCATAAGTTAGTAAGATAACATATCAATAATAAATGATTTTGTCAAAATAAACACGTTAAAGTGAAAGATGATATATTAGTTACGGAGACAATTTCTACAAAACTAATTTCGGAGATTCTGAGATGATTTTTTTTTTTCATATACATTCGTAAACGTAGAAAGCGTTTGAGCTAATAAAAACAAATCATGCTAGTCGAGTTGTCAAGTTATTTATCCAAGGTACGGTTAATCGTCTGCTGAAATTGTATTAGTGTCCAACATTTTCTACTTGCTTTTCGTTTGTTCAACCCGTGAGGTCTTGACATTTATTTCTGTGAACAGCTCGTCTCACGCTTTTCTTCCTAGAATATTGGAACAATGTGAGCCCAGTGGCAACACTACCGTGTAAAGTTACATTTGGGTACAACAGAAGATGCTATTAATTAAGATGGAAAATCACATTTCCTTTAATTTACTCCGTTTGATTGCTACTGCCACACACCAAAAAGATCAGGTTTTTCGTAGGCCGTAGCAGGCCAGTATGTACTCGTTCTCGGGACTAGTGGCTATTGATAAAATATAACCTAACTTTTCCTTCTGTTACACGTAATATGTCGGATCCGGTCATTAGTACGGACAAGAAACGAATCGCAAGCGCGCTACTACTGGCGACATCGCGTGATCAACCCACACCTCTAGCGCCCTTCTACAGAGTCGTGATGTTTTGAGCCGATGGGCGAGGAGGACATTCAAGATTCAGTGTCTGATCGCATCGGAGTTAAGACGTCGCGGAACTATACTCGATTCGTTGTGCTCAGTTATTGTGGTAATTGTAATTTGTAGTGTTTGTGTCAATTTGTGATTTTAATAAACGCTGTGTATCGTACATTCGTACCCAGTGTGTTTTCATTGCACAAAACCTACCTTATGCCCACATGATGTCTGAATCGACACACATATATATACGTAAAGTTGTTAAAAAAATTAAAGTAGGTACATACAAGTTTGACGTGACCATATAACAAGTGCAATACAATATAAGTTAGCTTAGTTCTATGATCTAGAGTTCTAGACTAACATCTCATACCGTATGTTTGTTTCATTTTTAATTATAACTTTCAGCGAAGTATGCTCACCTAGCTACTACGAGTCTTTGGTCAACTGGACCCATTCGAACTGGTCCCGCGGGATCAGTCAGCCCAATCACATTTTGAATAGGTCGACTGGACCCACTGCCCAATTTCGTTATAAGTACAGTCACTGAGTTAAGCGGAATCTTTTAGTTTTATTCTTATGACTTCCAATATACTAATAATATTCAATTAGATATTTACACTTACGCACCACACTTATTCACTAACACAAACTAAATATTTTTTAATTAAAGATTTTTATAGATTTTGATTGAGAATAAACGTTTAAACCTATTTGAATTGTGTTTTATTATATTTTGACTAAACAATTTTGCGTTCGACTGTATCCACTAGTAGCTTTAAACAATAGATTTTTTGTGTGGGTCCAGTTAACCAATAAAAATATAGAAAATAAATGATGTGGTCAAGTGGACCCACGGGTCCAGTAGCGAGCGGGTCCAGCTGACCGAAGACTCCTACTGCGATATAACTAATAACATCTCACGTACATGGTAGTCGTAGGTACCAATATTAGTTGTTTGTTGGCTTAGTAAGTTTAAGTTCGGCTAAATACATCTCAAACCCAAACTCAAAGCATTTATTTCAGTTAAACCAATTACAGGCACTTTTGAACTATCAAAGAGTCGATCAGATAGTCAGAAAGTTGAAGCTATGTGCCTATTCCAAAACGTAGATTTCTATGGAGAAGAATGGACAAAAGCTCCAAGGACACTCTTTCAAATCAAGATATTACAAAATCCTGGGTACATTATTCTTGTAGCTTCACATGTGAGAACAATGTAAAAAAAAAATATAAATTCAAAATAAAAAATAAGCCCTGGTGCAGTATTATGAAGTATAAATGCCATCATGATTCCAGTGCAAGAGAGAGATGGATCTATACATGACCGCTAGCACCGTCCCTTTGTTGCTCTGGAATCATAATGGCATTTATACTTCATAATACGGCCCCTGGTAACTGCCAACAGAGATGACCAGTTTCAACTGACGGCGCCCGTTTACGAACATAACGCGTGGATCAGTACAATCCAGCTCCAGCACCAGCAACAACATCCACCATCATTGTCAAGCTTAGCTTGTCTTAGCCTACATACCAATAATAACGATATTGGTAATGTATGCTAAGGCAAGCTAAGCTAATAACGATAGAGGAGCTCGTGGCTAAGTAATAACAGCCGCACGGGTCGATCCATCAGGTTAAGCTACGCTTCCCATGGTTGGTCCGTGGATGGGTGACCACCTTAACATACCGAGACTCCTCCGTGCCTCGGAAAGCATGTAAGCCGTTGGTCCCGGCTGTCATTCGTGGATCTTTGACAGTCGTTACGGGTCGTCAGAACCCCGAAAGTCTGACAACCAGTCTTACCAAGAGGTATCGTATTACCCAGTTACTGGGTTGTGGAGGTCAGATAGGCAGTCGCTCCATGTATAATACTGGTATTCAGCTGCATCCGGTTAGACTGGAAGCCGACCCCAACGTAGTTGGGAAAAGGCTAGGGAGATAGATAGACCAATAATAACGATAGTTTTCTTATATAACTATCGTCCGATAAATGCCTATAAGTTATGGCCACGTGACTATACTAAAGTGCATGTCATACAAAAACCAGAACACAATATATTATTAACCTCAAAACGCTAATTTGGGATTTCAAGGATGCTGTTATAATCCCTAATATACACAGCTTAGTATTCCGTGCGGCGCACATATTAATAAGCTTTCATTATGACGCCAGTAGCACACCTCCGCGGCGAAACCACCACGTTTCGCTGCTATTGTTTCGCGGCGGTGATGTGCTACCGGCGTTAGTCTTCACCTGCACTACTACCTACATGAACTAAGTCAGCTGGTGCTGCGGTTATTAGGATTTGATTGTTTGCTCAGCAAGTGAATGATTTAACTTGATTGACGTTAATTAATTTGTGCCTGAAGTTCATGTAACTGAATGTGTAACTTGACGTACTAATCGCACCCAAGAGAAATAAAATAGTCACCTATTTATTTACGCTAAGTATTTCACCACCAATATGATTATTGCTTGCTCTACTTAAAGTTACGGCCATAAATTAGATTTATTCACATAATAAAACATGAATGCGTGAAAGAGGAAATTGTTGTAAAACACATTCTGTCTTATTACAAAACAAGGTTTATCTTCAGACCCAGGTTTAAAACATGGAGCCATTATGGAATTTCGAGCTTTATTCCGACTATGGTAAAGTTCCTAAACACAAAACTGACAACTTAGTACCGAACTAAGTTTTCAGTTTTGTATAAAGAACGGTATTTCAATCAATGTTACGTTCTTATTACAAAAACTGGCTCCATGGTTTAAGCCATGTCAAAATATAAATCTTGTTTTGTAATATTGATTGTGCCGATACATTTTTGTTTGGAAACCATAATTGAACAAATGTTGAAGTTAAGTTATAATCATTTATTTTTTTGTATTTCTTATTCGTTTGTTTTTAGGGTTCCGTACCTCAAAAAGAAAAACGAAACCCTTATAGGATCACTCGGGTGTCTATCTGTCTGTCCGTTTGTCACAGCCGATTTGCTCCGAATCACCTCAACCGATTAAGTTGAAATTTGGTACACATTATGAATTTCTGTGATCCAAACACGGACGCTCCATGTGGTGCTGGACGTAAAGAATAGCACCACCCCATTTCTTCCCGTGGGTGTCGTAAAAGGCGACTAAGGGAGCTACTAGAGAATGGGCAGCAGCGTTCTCTATGCATTTTAACACCATACTGCGATCGCCAACCCGCCTGCCAAGCGTGGCGATTATGGCAAACACCCCCCTTAGGGGGAGGCCTATGTCCAGCAGTGGACGTCTGTTGGCTGAAATGATGATGATGATGATGAAACATGGACGTGTGACGTAAATAAATGAATTTTGGACATGACACACTTTTGGGGGCCACATTAGAAAATTTAAAAAAAAAGTTAAGCGAACTTTACCGTGTTACATACCAAATAAAAGGGCTTGTTGTTTTCTCTAATATATATTTTTTAAAGCTTAAAAAAAAACATTTATTTAAGTAAATAGGTGAACATTTACCATTCGCCCCCTTATCTCCGAAACTACTGAGCCTTAAATTTTGAAAAAAATACAGAGAATAGTTCTTTACTTATAGATTACAGGAAAACCTATACGAAGTCTATGGTGTTAAAATAACATGGTAAATCTCTCAATACTGTGCGTACAAACTTACATTTTTTGTTTAGTTACATTATTATTATATTTACGTTATAGTAAACAGCTCTAAAACATTAAGTTCGATACTTACGATTTTCTTCACTGTAAGGGATGATTATTAAACTAATAGACTTGGTAACTATTAGACTTTTTTTATAAAAATATTAAGCTTTGCTGACTATGCTTTTTCTCTATTCTCATTTATTAATTGACCATAAAGCCTCATAACGCCTATTCTTTTGAAACTGAGATTAAATGAGTCCAAATTGGTTCAATACCTCTATTCACACCGTCTCGCGCCAGAGACGGTCCTCTCTATTCGGAGGTGATTTTTTTTTAATTTCGGCAGAGTTGCGTCTTTGCGGCGTTAATATTTTTGGAATATTTAAATAATGTTTATAGATAGAATACCATGATTATTACAATAAAAAAAACGTTTATGAACAAACTAACATTTATTTGTGTTCTAAACACTAAAATATTTGCATTTTCTATTTTTCATATAGGCTGTTTATCGGCTTTATACCTTTGCGTCTCCTTCAACCTGGCGAAAGCAAAGCGCGGAAAAAAAGAAAATTAAATCATAGTTTCCTAATAATTCATGACAAAAATATTTTTCGTTATTTTATTTTGTTTCTTCAAAAGAGTATTGAAAAACGTCGTTTGATACACGTGGACATTTGTTATTGCAGTTCTCGGCTCAACAACAACCTCGCCTACGGCTCGGGTGTTAATTCCGCCTCGAATGCAATAACAAACATTCGCCACTTGTATCAAAACGTACTATTTCGCACAAGTTCTCATTCTATCGTAAAATTATTAGTCCAAAATAGCAAATAATTATTTTTAGCGTACGAAGTAGAAAATACTTTGATAAACCAGGAAGTTTCTACGAAGACACGTCACTTTTACATTAAAATACACACACATACATAAACTCACGCCTTCTTCCCATGGGGGTAGGCAGAAACTATAGAACGCCACCTGCTACGCTCCTTACATACTCCATTTGCTTCGCCTACGTTCATACATCTGGTCATACACGCACGCCGATTGCGTTAAATGTCGTCAGAATAATAGGTAGGTAAGTCCTATGGTGCATCTGAGCACTTACAAAAAAGAATATAAGAATATTTGGCTTGATTCTAGGAACATGGCCATTCGTGGCTCCAACAATCAACTTTTGATGAAGCACGTCGTAAGAAATAACTTCCATCACTAGTTGTTTAATAACTCGCATTCGTTTCAGTCACGATTATTTTAAATGGGAACCATTTACCATTTTGTCCATTTCAACATTTATTTCAATACATTGTCATGTCCCTTACTGATTGCATCGTCTATAACGGCAAGTTTTCTCTCAAACCCGGGCTGGACGCTGCACATTCAATTCGTCGAGAATGATTAAAAACCCGCAACTGTTGAATGTGAATTATGTAACTGTACGGAACGTCCACTGTTTTATGCATTTTGTGATCAGCAAATCTGATCGGAAATTGAAACGCACTAAATGTGAGTGTTATTATTTTGCTTTAATTTTCTTTCTACCTACTTTCATGAGTATACAGGATCATTTGTTTCCACATTCTCTTTCATCGCTAGAGTCATCTCTGTCATCGCTAGCGAGAGTACTAATTGTACATCAATGTGCACACGCTTGCTCCAGTGCCTCGAGGGAGTTGACTGAGTGGAAAGGTTGGCGATGCGTAATGATAGTTTATGGTCCATTATATTCTATCTGAGGTCTCTGTTTGCACATACGTTAATTTCACCTCATTTCATTTAGTTCACACGTCGGTATAATATACATTTTATTTGTTGTTCACGCAGAAAATTGTGGATTTATTTACATTTTGTTCTGATGATGGCGCTTAGTGAATTGGTTCGATTAAGTAATAAAAGTCACTGCACACTTTTGTTAAAATAGAATTATAATATTGAATAATTTGGTCGCGCAGAATTACGATAATAGACCGCAAACGGATGATTCAATGGACCGCAAACGGATGAGCCCGATTGCCACCTAGCATGATGCACCTGCCTCTGAATTAAAAATTTCAGGTGAATAAGCTTAAGTATTTCATTACTGCTTTTGATAATTAATAATAAACGGGATGCTATTGGAATAAAAAGTTGACGATGACCAGCACTCAGTCAAAAATTAGATGGGGAAGTCATTACCTTTCTATATGTTAGAAATAATGCGAACCTGAGTGATTAATTAACGAAGCTATGAAGCTTGGCATGCCGCAGAAATGTTTTTGGTTGTGTTATATAATTATGCCTGTTACAATAATAATCTAATAAAACGGGCAACTCCCAAGCCATGACGCAGGAAAAATAAATTCAAAAGAATTCCATCATAAAATCACCGGCCAAGTGCGTGTCGGACCACGCACAATGAAGGGTTCCGTAGTTAGGATGAATTTATCCCTAAAAAAAACTTAACATTGAAGTTGAAAAACATGTTCTCCCATACATCGATATATACCACAGTCAATTTTCCAACGTTTGTTATCGCAAAAAAATGTTTTTTTATGTGATAAAACTACAAATTAACCATTTTCGGACTTTTTCCTTTACTTATGCTGTGAGACCTTGCTTCTGCCCAAATTTCATGATTCTAGGTCAACGGGAAGTACCCTATAGGTTTTGATTTATGTGCGAGATATTCGCATTTTTTTTATTTGATAAAACTACAAATTTTCAATTTTTGAACTTTTTACTTTGCTTGTGCTGTGAGACCTTGCTTATGCCCAAATTTCATGATTCTAGGTCAACGGGAAGTACCCTTTATGTTTTGATTTATGTGCGAGATATTCGCAATTTTTTTTTTATTTGATAAAACTACAAATTTTTAATTTTTGAACTTTTTACTTTGCTTGTGCTGTGAGACCTTGCTTATGCCCAAATTTCATGATTCTAGGTCAACGGGAAGTACCCTTTATGTTTTGATTTATGTGCGAGATATTCGCAATTTTTTTTTTATTTGATAAAACTACAAATTTTTAATTTTTGAACTTTTTACTTTGCTTGTGCTGTGAGACCTTGCTTATGCCCAAATTTCATGATTCTAGGTCAACGGGAAGTACCCTTTATGTTTTGATTTATGTGCGAGATATTCGCAATTTTTTTTTTATTTGATAAAACTCCAAATTTTTAATTTTTGAACTTTTTACTTTGCTTTGAATGTGTGCACATACGGCATTACCCGGTGAGAGGGCAGCAGGGGGTGCTCGAACCCTCAACCGTGGCGTCGTCATAGAACAGAGGGTTCCGTGAATGCTAATAGCAGTCGTAACGCAATAAAATGAAACCATTTTAGAAAAAAAAAGTGACCTGTCTGATAGCCTATCTTGTGTTAGGAATTTTATATTATTTGAATTCGAAACACATAAACAGTATCAAATAAAGAAAAAAACTGACCAAGTGCATGTCGGACCACGCACAATGAAGGGTTCCGTAGTTAGAATGAATTTATCCCTAAAACAAACTTGACATTGTAGCCACGGTCAATTTTGCAACAAAAAAATTGAAGTTTGTAATCGCAAAAAATGTTTTTTATGTGATAAAACTACAAATTTACAATTTCCGGACTTTTTCCTTTACTTGTGCTGTGAGACCTTGCTTATGCCCAAATTTCATGATTCTAGGTCAATGGGAAGTACCCTTTATGTTTTGATTTATGTGCGAGATATTCGCATTTTTTTTTAATGTGATAAAACTACATATTTAGCATTATAGGACTTTTTCCTATATTTGTGCTGTAAGACCTTGCTTCTTGCCAAATTTCATGTTCTAGGTCAACGGGAAGTACCCTATAGGTTTTGATTTATTTGCGAGTATCGAAATATGTCGCAATAATGTCGCTTATATCGCTGTATTTTTTTATTGCGTTGACTTGGAATCTTGATTTTTTTAGAGCTTCAAGGGACCATAGACTTACGTATTTATATTAATTTCAACTTGATACCTCTACGCATTTCTGAGAAAAATGGTCTTGACAGACAGAGAGACAGACGGACAACGAAGTGATCCTGTAAGGGTTCCGTTTTTTCCTTTCGAGGTACGGAACCCTAAAATCACGATTTACAGTGTAAAACATAATAAAAATGAACGAATAAATGAATGGAAAAAGTGGAAACGGCTAGTTTAGATAAAAACATGAATAATGCTATGATTCTATTTTTTGTAAATTTTGACGTTCAAAAGTGCCTATTTGAAATAAATAGTTTGACTTTGACTTTGATCTAATTTTCCTTGGTTTTTCGTCTGCTGTTTACTTTTTCTATTAAACTGGATTTTGAAACGTTTTGTCGCACGAATTCCTAATTTAAAGTCAAACGCTCGTAATAAGCAGCGTGTTGCCGACATCTGTCTGTAATGTCGTCTGAAACGCTTCAGTTAACCACTTATTTGTTTTAACATAGTACTACGTTTTTCGTGTACCACTATTCCTTTTTAGGGTTCCGTACCTCAAAAGGGAAAAACGGAACCCTTATAGGATCACTTCGTTGTCCGTCTGTCTGTCTGTCAGTCTGTCAAGACCCATTTTCTCAAGAACGCGTGGAGGTATCAAGTTAAAATTAATATCAAATACGTAAGTCTATGGTCCCTTGAAGCTCTAAAAAAATCAAGCTTCCAAGTCAACGCAATAAAATAATACGGTGATATAAGCGACATTATAACGATAAGCGATAGCGATATTATTTAAAATTGCAGAGTTATTTGTCAAAACAAATAGTGTAGAGTCATCTCAATTTAATGTCTTTTCATTGAATTTGTATGTATATATATATAATGTAGGGATATATTATAGTAAATATATGTGTATTATAACTAAGTTTATAACCTATTTATGTACTTTTGTACCTATTATATTTACATTTAATTATGTTATATTTTATAATATTATTATTTTCTCTCAATCAGAGCACCCGCCATCTTATCTCTTTACCACCTTTGGTTGACTGGTAGAGAATGCCTAAGACATTAAGTCCGCCTTTGTGCATTATTGTGTGTGAGAAGTTTAAATAAATAATTATTGCGACATATTTCGATACTCGCAAATAAATCAAAACCCGTACTTCCCGTTGACCTAGAATCATGAAATTTGGGCAGAAGCAAGGTCTCACAGCACAGGTAAAGGAAAAATTCCGAAAATTGTTAATTTGTAGTTTTAATACATTAAAAACACATTTTTACGATTACAAACTTAAATTTTCAGTTGGAAAATTGACCGTGGCGTATATCGATGTATGGGAGAACATGTTTTTCAACTACAATGTTAAGTTTTTTTTAGAGATAAATTCAACCTAACTACGGAACCCTCCATTGTGCGTGGTACGACACGCACTTGGCCAGATTTTTTCATATTCTGGAAGTAATATGTTATAAGTTTGTGTTGCCTCAAACGTGAACATTTTCGTATATGACCCGTGTGACAGTGGACAACTGTATTTATCTAAATGGTGACAAAGATGAACATAAATTACGAGCTGACATTTTTTACAACTTTGTGGTTATGATACCCAAAACAATAGATTTCGAACAAGTGTGAAGTACTGGATTTCTTTATTTAATTGAGTTTTTCTAGAAAATATGAATGCCTTTTAGATGGAGCGTAGTGTTTTTGGGCTTTTGCTTAGCAAAAAACATGTATAAAAGTTTCATACGTCTGCTTTTTTGTATGAAAACATTTCTTTTAGCAAATTATGTATCCATTACCTAAGTAGGTCTCGGCACTCCAGCATAATCTAGAAACATAAATAGGCAGCCAGAATAAACCTGAATGAATTAGCTTTTAAAATTACAGAGAGAATCCTGTTTAAATTATAAAAATGAAAGTTAAAAACTAAAACCCGACTACGACAAAAACGCCAACTAAAAAGGCCAAAGGCATAAAAGAAGACATCACACACAGACAAATTAAAAATCCGGAGTCACACGTCATTTAATTAAGGCGAACCGAACAGATTACGTGTGACTCCGGATTTTAAATTTATCTGTGTTGGATGTTATGTGACATCGTATAGCCTATAACCCGCGAAACACGAACACGACGCTGCCAACGATACCTTGTTTATCAAAATACGACGAGTAGTTTAGGAGTTATGAGTGAACAAACGAACATAGCCTGTTAAAATTATAACCCTCCTTTGGGTTTGCCGTAGTCGGGTAAACATACATTTCGGCAGCTGCCCTGTTGACTTTTAATACCCAGTAGAAGCTGGTGCCAGTGGTGCAAAGGTGAACCGAGATAACCCTGTAATTATGTGAAACTCCGGCAAACGGATTTGATCAAACTAAACACACACATGGATTCTGAACCCTTAGGATACTTGCATTTTAAATAATTATCTAAGTTACAAATCAAAACTGTTTAAGAAACCTCATTAGTCTAATGGTTGAAAGCGATACTGCTGAGAATGAAGTCCTGCGTTTGATTCCCAGATCGGGAAAAGTGGGACTCCATCAGTTTCTCACCCCTGAGTCTGGATTTGTGCCTAGTTCATGACAATAGGCTCAATCCTATTACATGGGACTTAAAATAACCGGTAAAATGTGAGTACTATGAATAGAGGTATAGTTCTCCCTTACCCTTCCAGGAAAACAGGCGTGAAGTTATGTTTAAGAAATAAAAAAAAATCATTAATATTTAAACTGTTTTGAATGTTTCAAATTTTTCGTCCGTAATTTCATGCTAACGAAGAGTTAATTAAAATTAACAAATTCTTTAAGTCTTTCAATACTTTTCCATTTTGTGATTTCATACTCCATTCAATGGAGTTACTACATTGACTTGAAAAAATCCACTCTTTCGCGCTGTACTACTTTTGAATACTAATTCTGTCGTACTTTATAATCAACATTTCTGTCTCGGACTCCCGAGATATTTAATTACACAATGCTAACTCGGGGTATTCACGTTTTGCTTTTCGTGTTGCAAACAGTTACAGAAGAACGGACGATGAATAAATAAATGAGGAATTATTTAAGGGGTGAAGGGGAAGTGAGGGCGGTGCAACTTTAACAATGTATTTGTTTGTGTGAACAACTCGTTAGGAAGTGTCTGCTATACATCTAGTTATTTTCCAATGTTTGGTATTATATTTAGCACTGTTTTCCGTGGGAAACTAATTTGGTATAATTTCTTGTCATTTTTGACTTGATGTTTTGGTGTAAGGATAATTTTTCACTACTGAATAATACTTTTTGCACTTACTTTCGAATTATTATCTGGCATGAGCGACGTTAAATATTTTAAAAGAGTAACGGTAGAGTCTGCTGTCCTTTCTTCTCCATACGAAACTACCCTTTGGAAGAGGTGAATCAATTCAATTTTTTTGTACATCTTGACGTATAATTTGAATTTAACTTCACTCGAACACAATAAATTAATGTCATGTCTATTTACGTAAGTCTCTGGAAACTTGGAAAGTCTGACTGTATTTCGTTTTAAATTGTGAAGAGTGACATTTACCTACAACAGTCTTCGTTATTTATACGTCAACATCATATTCTTTTCAAACCTTCGATCCGTACAGCAAACTATATCCTGACTCATCGCTACCTCTTCAAGATCTTTATATCTTCGAATATCTTTGCTTTTTGTTGACTTGGAAGAAGCTTGTACGGTTATCGTAATTCAGCCAGCGGCGCCTTTAACGGTTTCTTTTGGTTAGTTTAGTGACTTTTCCCTTTTTCATTCCCCTCGGTGGCATAAACTGCAGTCAAACATTTTGGGAAACCTCAATAGACACTTTAATATTATCGTTTCTGTATGGTAATAAAGCGTCTCTGGGTATTAAACGCTGTTTTAGTATCATAAAACCCTCTTAACAACTTTTCCTGTGGCCATAAACGGACTGAGAATACTATCCAGTCCCCCTGAATAAATAAGAGCAATAAACTGAACAGCGGGGCAATTGCGTAAAACACTTACAATTGCAATGTCTTTCACTTTGACACATCAAGAATACACTCGTTGCGTTATTTACGCTGTTGAGCAGATGATTTTTTTGTTGAGGATCAACGTCCGCACATCTGAACGTTTCTAAACGTATGGCAATTATTTTTTATCTGTGACTGTGTGCGATGGGTGACAGAACTCTTTAAAAAAAAACGAGTTATTCAACTCAGAGCACTGATTACAACAGCACTTGTCCGAACCGCACCTGTATAATTTTTTTTAAATAAATTTATTAGAAATTTCTTTCAAAATCCTTTGGATCAGGAAAAAAAGTGCGTTACGCAATTGGGACGCAGATCTACATCAAGATAAGTTTAGTACTTTAGTAGGAAGCTATAATGCGCAAAAGCTTTGATGTAACATTTACGGTTTACTTTGCGTAAATTTTCCATCACCACTGTTCTCAAAACGGTGAAGAAAAACATCGTAAAGAAACCGGCATGTCCTAGAACTAAACATTCTAAGACATAAATATGACATCCACCAACCCGCGCTGGCCCCGCGTGGTGGCCCACTCCCTCTCACAGAAAGAGGAGGCCTGTGTCCCAGCAGTGGGAACATTGAAGGCTGATTATGCTTGATGTAACCCGGGTATACTTGTGGTTTGTATAATTATTTTCTTTCCTCCCGGTTTGGTCACGATGTGTCCTGTGCAGATATAATTATTTTCTTTCCTCTCGGTTTGGTCACGATTTGTCCTCTGCAGATAAATTAACTTCGCTATAGAATTATTTCACAAAGTGAGGTTTGTTACAGAACGTCAGCGTTCATTAAAATAAGGCATATATTTAACACGGCGACAAATTAATCTGAATTTGGGATTAAAAAATAATTAAAGCCGGTAGCAAAAATAATAGGTTAAATTGGCAGCTACAGCGAAGTATTATTTTAAGTAGAAAGTAGCAGCTCAATAATCAGTTTTTAGCTTTATTTTAATTTAAACTGGCATCGAATTTTTGTTTTGGTAACTGAATTTACCAACAATAGAGGGGATCTGGCGCTCGGCGGCCGGTGCCTTGTTAATGGTTACTGTTCTAACCTAACCTAACCCAAATGATTCAATAACAGTAGATGACTAATAATCGCTGCCAAGTTATTATTTTAGTAGCAAATAGTTAGTCGCCCTTTAAGTTATTAGTCGCCAAGTTATTATTTTAGTAGCAAATAGTTAGTCGCCCTTTAAGTTATTAGTCGCCTGGAAAATTATTATCCTTAAAATAATAACATTTAGGTGTCGCAATAACTCAACTCTCTCTTGAACTTATCAAGATAATCAGCAAGTCAAAGCTTAAGGCGTCCTTATTAACTTACTTTCAAATGAACTTCGCATTAATTACTTAGAGAGAAACTTTAGTGAATTACCTTATTGATATTAATTGGGTTTGGAGTTATGTTGGTACGATATTATCATAAGTCTAACGTAACCTTGCAGTAATTTTACCAAATTAGTATACTCGTTAATCCAAGAAAAGGACTAAAATTCAAATTCAACTATGTAGTCCGACGCTCAAAATAAAAAATCTCAGACAGTTTTCTACTACACTAAAATTACGGACGCTCCATGGTTCGTTCGGAACGAAACCCTACACGTAGATCTTAGAATCCCCACCATTAAGCAGTTTTTGAAACGCGCGACAAAGCGGTTCTTCGAGTCCGCAGATAGACATCGCAACCCCTTGGTTGTGCAGGCAGCTAGCTATAGGCCATCTCAAATTAGTAAGACTCGCCGACCTAGGCATACTCTCTCAGACCCGGATGACCCCATTACTCTCCTTCAGGAAAGCAATAGGGCCACAAGTACAGTGCACAAACACAAACCGTCATTCCGTCCTCGCCGCCGAGGTACCACGCGAAGTTCAAGAATAAATTGTTCCCCCCGTCCCTTGCACGTCGAACCGCCAGCCCCGAGGCTGAGTGAGCCGTAGCATTTAATAGTAATCCCCGTTAATAATCATGAATTTAAACTTTCGATCCAGCCCGTCCCCAATTTGCTTTGTTTTTCCCCAACGATGTCCTAAGCCGAGGTTCGTACCCCACAGGGGGTGCCCTTAGAGCGCTGTCGTTTAGTTTATAATACTTATATTTACGCTCCTGGCTGGAGGCTTTAAGCTAATACCTTAGGGCAGCCACAGGAAAGACCGGTTAAGCAGTCACGGCCTCTCAAGGTCAACTCCGAGATGCCATATATAAATAAAAAAAAAAAAAAAAAAAAATGTACTACACTCAAAACGTCCATTACTATTGTGGTCATGATGTGCCGTCATTATGCACAACACTACTGCTTTGTTTACTTCTCTTCTTTTGCCCCCATTCACATAAATAAAATTATTTGTTGTTCTTTATTTAAGCAGAACTCGCACTTTTTCACTCGTTTGGGCTGCTATGATTAAACTAAACTAGATACCAAATGCTTTTGGTACTGAGCTTTGAGTTTTCAGCTCTGTTTATCATAGTTAAGAGTCTATACAATACCTCAGATTGCTTAGCATGATCCTCCAATATATCCAAAATACTGCAGCGTTATTTTTGAAATAAATATATAATATATTGGTAAGCTTGAGGATTAATGTATATGTACTATGTTTGAAGAAAAAACCGATTCCATAAAGTTTTCTCTATAGAAAAAAATTACAAAGTACCTCCAAACCGAACAATAAACTGCTAGTATTAAAAAAATACTTCAGTTTAGATGATGAAACTTTTACTTTTATTTCACCCTAAAATAAACTACCTAAACTATCGGTGCCATGGAGCCTTCTCCCTGCCACCCTTTCTCGCTAGCTCGCGTGTCAGCAGTAGTATGTGAGGGAGACAAAGAGTGAGGTGGCGCTGAGGTATTATGTACTCTTAATATCTTTAAGAGTACACAATACCTCAGCGCCACGGAGGAGTTTTTTCGGAGTTGTTGCTTTTCTGTGAAACTTAACTTCAACCACGCATTTAATTCCTATAGTGTGTTCAATAAATCAAGTATTTACGTTTGGGCTTTTATGAATACACTAACAGACCACAGACTTAAATAATGTGAGCAGAGTACATGAAACAGTTAAGAATAAAGCTTCACTTGTAACATTGTACTGGTACCTAAATGTCACAAGCTACGCGAGACGAATAATCCTACGCAGCGTATTTTTAATTTTAAGCAGTAGTTACAATTTATTGTGTCGGTTGCTTCAAGTTGCTGGTTACGTCCGTTATATGCGTAGTATAATTCGAAGTTACTTACAACGATGAGAATACAAATAAACAAATCGAGGAATGCTCTTAAGAATTTATTATAATAGTCACTAAAATCTAAATGCTACCATTGATTAAATTTCAAAAGTGGCATGTGATTTGTGTTTTTTGTAAGTTTTAAAGATGGTATTCGGAACTACTTATGCAAACAGGAACCAATCCACCACACACATGCCAAAATCGAGATAAGTTAATAAAAGCTTTCAAATATGCACCTTAATATTATATTTGTATGCATATAACAAATTATTTTGTACAATATTGTAAATAAACTTTCTTCAAAATAACAAACAATTTTATTATACGCAATTATTTTACAAAAACGGCTTTTTCTCAAAACTGTCGATTGTGTGGGTTGATTCCGTTTTGCGTAAGGAGGTCCGCTATATGTATATATGATATGATTGTATGAACTGACTCATCCCATTATCGACCTCCGGTCTCCAGAGGGGAGTGATGTGGTGGATCTACGAATCTATTGATCTATCGATCTACTATGCAAATTAATCATCAAGGACTGATGTCACACAAATCCTGCATCGCGCAAGCAGAGTTTACCGCGCAACTGGCATATATACTAAATCCCGAGATCAACTGCCGGGCAGTTGCCCACCAGACACAACACCCGTCTGGTCGGAGGATCCTCCCTATTCTATGGAGGATGAGTGAACTTTACACCCTGTTCCTCATGCCTCTATAATGCCATTAAAATGGAAGATGTTTAATCACAATCTCGCGGTAATCTGTCCAATAATACGAACATAATGCAATATTGCTACTCCCCCGTCGCAAATAGCGTGATAATATAAAGCCTATACCAGACTTTTATAAATATTTATGCAAATTTTAAACAGAATGTTTTCGGTAGTTTTTGAGTCAATCCGGAACATTCATCCAAACAAGCAGACAAACGGAGTAAAATGCTACAAACAATATTTCCGGCATCAGAATCATTTCCACATCTCGTAGGAAGTTATTTTTCTAAAATATTAAATGAACAGTTTTGACTTCGCCACGATTTTATTATAATGTAGGTATAGGTATAGATTTTTTAACGGAAGTTGATTCATATGTTTTCTTTACGATTATCAAGTTATACGAATAAGTATATAAGCTATTGTGGTACTCAGTGACGAACAAAACAATTCATTTCCTACAGGGGACGCAAGCCTTCTTAGAAGAAAATTATCTACATCAAAACGTTTCTATCAAAGTTTCGTATCTGCGGTTTTGAGTCCCAAATCCCCAAAATGAATATGGGACACATATGTTATGTTTGTAGATCATGAGAACGACACAGATGATAAATGAAATAAAAGAGGATGTCTGATAAACCCGAAGGGTAAATGGGTAAGATTTTATTTATATTTCTTATTTATATGTACAGGTTTGGTACACATTTGCGACAATGTCAATCCCATGCGTAAGATAAAAAAACATGATTTGTTGTTGGTATCCCGATTCTCATGCATAATAAAAGGATTATCCCTAAAAATGTTCAATGGAAGTAAATAAATGGAAGGTTCGCTTGTGAAAAGGATTCCAGGATTCCAAATGAGACCTACAAACTGCACTGTTTGTTTATAGCTTTGACTAAAAGCTCCACTCGAAAAATTACAGAATTTTGTCAAAAGCTTTTATATTGCTCGAAAAGTTTTCACGAATTAAAAAATCCGAAAGTTGGATAAATATTCAGGGGGTAAGGCACAAGCTCTCGCCGCAGTCAATATTTGAATAAAACGCTATTTGGCACCAAACAGTATACATCACCGTAATCCGCATTCAACATACGAGAATAATCAAGCAATATCAAACTCTAGTGCTTTAAAAATAGAGTTCATATTATGCTACACACATGCCATCAGTCTACAAAACACGCATGTTTCGAATGCATTTCATTGCCAAGTTTGACCAAAACCACTTAACATTTTTGCAAATATTTAAACTTGCTTTTAGGTTAAACTAGTAAAAAATTAAGGTTATCCGATGTTCCACAGGAGCGGTCCAGTTTGAGGCCGAGTTTGAGCTGCCGTTACATTTCTAATAGAACGAGAAACAGATTTCTGCGAAATTAGTGCCTCCAACTAGGTTTTGGTAACTCCCAGTCGCATAAAAGGACAATTCCACTAAAACCTGCAAGAATTATATTAGTATTAGGTACTATTGATTTTCCAAACAAAGTCGTGATATCATTGATAAAAGTTATGTATCAAAAACAACATAGGTACCTTATATTTTGGTGATAAATCACTTCTTCTCTTAGAAGTTGGCATAAAGGGATTAATGTTTTCATGTATAAACAAATCCTTGCTCACTCTATAATTTGCTTTAAATTCGTCTTCATTTGTCCGTATAACGCAACATCCGACGCTCATCTCGTCTTTGTTTTTATTGTTTTTTTATGAGAATTATGTAAAACACTGTATATTACTGCTAATCGTGCCATATTATATACTTATTAGTCACTGAAAATTACTTAAAATACAAAACAATTTCTAAAAAGGTACACTTTTGGTATTGGAAAAATCACATTGAACAAACAATCCCAACGTAATACTGTCGCAATATATAGCTGTCAAAAAAACTCAAGAGTAGCGTTTAACGCACACCAAGCCCGATCCCGATTCCACTTAGTTCTCCAAAATGGACACGCAATTTCAAAACAATTTGGCGCTAGTGTCAAACTCAAGAGTATGAAACGTCAAAATTCCAATGCCGGTCGATCGGAATTGAATTTAAGAGTAAGCGCCCTGATAGACTTATTGATCGGATTGATGGAAACTGGGTTCTGCATAGCTTCTATTCACAACCATTTGACAGGTTGTCGTGTAAAAATGCCCATAGAAGGTGTGGCCCATGTCACAATCAGTTCGGAGTTAACATAATGGTAGGGAGAAGCACGGCATGACTTGCACATTTTGAGTGAACATACGATACAAGATATCAAAATGCACAGAGCTGTAGGCAAATAGGTTGCATGGTAAATATGAATGCAGCAGGCATAATAAGCTAAACAAAGGAAGCAAGTAAGTAGACGCCCTAAGTTAACCTATATAGGTAGGTACATAGAAAATATAAAACTTAATTAGCTGTTCAACACTTACCCAATATGGGGTTACGAAAACACAGAATTTAATAAGGTTGACTAATATGAGCCAATAAAGACTGTTGCCTGCTTTAGGCTTTTCAAACGGTGAAGACCACGTATGTAAGGTCACAAGTGATATGGAATCAGGTGAACGTGCGCCTTCGCCCGGAGCAGAATTTCGAATCAATTACTAGAGTTCCCTGCCCCCGACAGCTAATGGCTGTCAGACGAATGGCGGTCACCTATGTGATTTCAAATGAAAAAATTGACCAGATTTTATCCGGATTGATGTAATTTGGGTTTACGACAGCGATGCGGAGGAATTTTTTGACGCCATATTTTAGTTTTTTAATAGTTCCAGTTTATATAGGATATAATTTTGTTATTTTTATAAATTAATTAGATATAAGTTGTTATTCATGTATATATCCTATTTGAAATAAATAAATAGTATACTTACCTAATTAAATAGTTCGGTAAATATTGCTCTAAACAAAGTGTGTAAGTATGTGTGCATGAATGATTAGTAGTCATTGGATACATGAAGTAGGCTGCCGTTGTAAGACTATTAAAATGCCACGGTGTATATTGTGTGATCGTTGTTAACTTTACATCTTCCGGGACACTAAACGAGACACAATAAAAGTTTTATTGTTATACGTCTATGGGCGTTTAATGTCCCGGAAAGTGTTAACTGTTGAGTACGTGGATAGACGGACGACATAAAACCTTCGTTAATGGAGGGTGTTTGGTCGATCGGTCAGTTGCACAACTGCAGTTGATTGGAAATTAAATCATTCTGGACATAATTCGTGTATTTGTCAGAGTCGTCATACAAGTGATATCCATGAACCAAATCGAATTTATTACTATTCACACGAATATATTGAACTCAGTTCAATCCTCTAACCGAATATACTGTCGAATTTATATTAAAGCTGTATTGATAAAGCGCAATATTCAGCGCACATTCCGTGTCAACAAGGGATCAGTCACACCTTTGCGTCGCTATTAATTAATCAAATATATTATATGAAATAAACTAAATCCTTGCCTCCTAAAACAATAAAAATCAAGTTGAGTGGAGTCTTATGAATTAATATAACAACCAGAGAGATAATCATGATAAAACGCAGTCCAAAGTTTTTAGAGGAAACACACGATTTGTATCGATGAACGGAGAGAGTGAGAAAATAATGCCTTTAAGACAATATCATATTTTTCTTCGAACGCCCTTTGCAAAATAGTACCGTCGTAGTCTGCACTAAGGCTGACTACTGGGTGTATTACCCTATAATGGCGGTGTTAGTGTCGAGATCGTCAAAGGTTAGATCACAATAGAGCCTATTATAGTGCCACATTTATTGGGTTTATAAATGCCGTCTATCTGGTTACAAATTTAAAATGAGAAAAGAGTTTTTCCAATTTCACAAATTTTATTATTCAATTTGCCGAGAAAGTTATAATAACTCGTTTGTGTCAGAATAGTCTATTTCCAAATATTTCGGTCGACAATTGGTTTATTATGCTTAAGAAACTCATTGCAATAGAGTTGTATGCAATCGAATACGACGTGCTAAGAACTGCTACGAGCCATAACATTTACCCGGTGCAAGTTTATTGCCAGTGGCATATCATAAAATTTAAGAAAAAACTGACTGACACCGTCTAAACAACACGAACAATTGATGCACGATATGGGCAAGTAAGGTGTATTCAAAACTGATAAAGGTGTAAACAGCACGTACGTGTAAAAATGCATTCAATTCTGTCATGAAAATTTTCTATAGGTAATACAAACTTGAGTGCGGTAAGTGCAACTCCGTGTTTAGAAGAGGCAAGACTTGCATGCAATAATCACCTTGCAATAATAGCCTTGGTGTAATAATAAAATAAAATATGGCGTCAAAAAATTCCTCCGCATCGCTGTCGACTGGTAAAGTGGTAAAAAAAAAATTATTTTAATTAACGCATGATGTAGTTTGAAACACCCTGTTATGAGCGTGGTGCGAGCCTTGCGCTCGCATTCTGCACCACCCTTGGAACGCAAGGTTCGCACCGCGCTCTTAACAGGGTGTTTTAAACTACGTCAAGCGTCATAGTGCAAATATTTTTTTTTTTTTTTATTGATTCAAATGTTAAATAAATATTTTTTTTACCTTTATGAATGATTAGTAGTCATTGGATAGATGAAGGTGACGTTGAAAGACGATTAAAATGTCACGGTGTATTATGATAACTGTAAATGATCAAATCTAATTGTAAAATATAAATCTTTGTAGTAAAATAAGATCAAATTTTTGTTAAATATTATATAATTATACAATAACAATAATAAATATTAATAAATGATTATTAAAATATTAAAATTTTCTTGATTTTAAATTCTTCATAAGTATTACTAAAACAAAATAGAAAAATACTTTATATTAAATAAAGTATAATGCATGACAAAAAGCACATTTCGTGCCTAGGATTTGAACCTTCAATCTTATGCACGGCAAGTGGCCTTGAAACCTCCAGTCTATTTAGATTTTGTAGAATTATTAGTAAATGCTTTGCCCTATTACTGCTTGTCGTTATACGCAATAATGAAAGTATTAACGATTTATTGAAAAAAAAAAACAATATTAAAAACATAGGTACTTTAAAAAAATATACTTACTTATAAACTAAATAAACTTATTTATTCACTAAAAGAATACATTAATTATAATAAAATGTTTTTGCAAAATACAAAAAACCAACTTGGGCCTATCACGGATTTGAACGCACAATATGTCTTTTGAGGGGTAACCACTGTTCCCACCCAAAAAAAAAACACTGTGTGTACGTGGTACAAGATCTGTAGCTAACAATGTAAATTCGTTTTGCGGTCATATCCCCGAGGAAATATTGTGACCGAATATAAATCACCTACCCTCTTGGGTTCAAATGTGTTGCACACATTAACCATTCAGGATAGGGTATTCTGGACTTCAAATTAAGTGTTCTGTTAGTAGGTACAAATAGGTATCTCCGTATCGACACGTGTTTGATAGAACACTATGTTTTATTTCAAAGTGTCAAACAATAAGAGTAGTATATAATCCATTAAGGGTCTCAAGCACTGTCTTTTGTCACGGGCGCTATTTTGAAACCTGAACGTAACAAAGGATTCTAGGGCTCCATATTCCTTTAAACTGATTGATGATAAAATCATTAGTTGACTTTATAAACACAGCACTTAACCTACTTTTTGAAGGTAAAAAAACCGGCCAAGTGCAAGTCGGACTCGCGCACGAAGGGTTCCGTACCATTATCTATAAAATCGGCAAAAAAATCACGTTTGTTGTATGGAAGCCTTAAATATTTATTTTATTCTGTTGTTTAGTATTTGTTGTTATAGCGGCAACAGAAATACATCTACTGTGAAAATTTCAACTGCCTAACTATTACGGTTCATGAGATACAGCCTGGTGACAGACGGACAGACAGACAGACGGACGGACAGCGGAGCCTTAGTAATAGGGTTCCCGTTTTACCATTTGGGTACGGAACCCTAAAAATAAGGTTTCACTATACTGACGGGCTTTTCTATACGCGGGCTTTTTCGGCGCATTAACGCCAGTAGCGCCAGTACTCGAATCGGATGCGACTAGCGGAACATGACCCGAACCAGTTGAATTGAACTACCATGGTTTCGCTGCTATGGTTTCGCGGCGGAGATGTGCTACCTGCGTAAATGTATCAAGGTTTCTGCTTCATAACAGTTTGATACATTACATATTTAGCCCTTAAATAAAAAGCAAATATAACAGAGACTTGTAGCAAACACATCGGCTGTAAGAGTTTGCGGTACTAACAGAGAACGTCCAAGTTCCTCGCGCCGACATAATTTAATTAAAAGATTTCGGAATTCTGTTGAATAAAGTTATTGAATTTTCTCCTGGGAGCAACGTGTGTAGATAGTGGCTTTGCGTATTTGTGAAACTTCGTCATTTTATGCCTGACAGCCTCGTTGGTTAAGCAAGAGCTAATGCTAAGCATGAGGTCCTGGAGGTTCGATTCCTAGGTCAGTCAAAGTGGTTTTTTCTTCAGAAATTTCTCAGTAGCAGCCCGGAGTCTGGATTTGTGACCGGTTGATGACAATAGGGTCGCCCTATATTACATGGGATTTAAACATAATTGGTGAAATGTGGGTATACTCAAGTACACCTCTGTGGCCATCATGTCATTTGATTTAAGTAGGTTTTTATATTTATTATTTTAATCATATTTATATAGATTTTTTTTAAAATTTGTGAATGGGAGAACGTTGTAGGCTTAATAGACTATAGATTTGTAGATTATTTTCTATTTTGTTGAGTACCTGGTACTTGTTGACGGGCCTACACTGTCCTCCCATACCTGTTAACCAATTATTTTTAAAAGAGTAATCGTGGAGTTACTTGCCGGCTCTCTTCCATAGGAAACGACCAATTGGAACCGTGCACCTAGCTTCTGACGTTTCATATGCGCCCATGTAGGTTTATGTGAAATAAAATATGTTGATTTGATTTGTTCATTTTAAGACCCACTCTTTCGGAAGCACTACTGAGGTCATCGAGCATTGTACTCAGGTCCGCCATAGTCTCAGCCATGATTACTACATTGTCGGCAAACCGAAGGTGAGTGATGTACTCGCTATTAATGTTGATGCTTAGCCCTTTCCAGTCCAGAACCTTGAAGACATCCTCCAGAAGATTCAAATAATTACGCCCTCAGAGAATTGTTGGTAGGAAATTACTACAACATGTATCACAGCGATAAAACAAAAGCCTTTATTAACATATCACACGATCTTTCAAGTCAACCAACTGAGCCTGAGCACCCAGAGTTATCTCTGTTCAGCTGCTTCATTATGTACCGGCTCGGGATTTGTAAGCGATGAGGTGAAATGGTTTTCACGATAACAAAATTGATAATTTAATGAGTGAAAACTTTTTCAGTAGGAATTTGGAGGTTCAGAATTTATTTTTTAGATTAGGTAAATGGGGTTTAAATACTGAAATTGGTTTCTATCGAGTATACTTACCTACTATCCAACGTACATTATGATGACCCGAGCTAATAATGTGAGCGGTTGAAGGGCTATTGAGTGTCACATGAAAATTGTTTTGTGAAGTACCCACCATACATGTTTTTATACGATTACGCGGGAAACTGGCAATTTTTTCAATAAACCAACTGAATCGGAAAATTTCATTGTTTTTTCATTAAAATTATCGAACTAAAATGAATTCACAAGCTGATATTAGTTTTATTGTTACTCGCTACCATACTGTTATGATGACAGCCTCTGGTTCCTTTGAAATAAAACACTTTGGTTGCTCCTATACAATCTAAATATTTAATAAAAAAAACTGTACACGAAATATTATAACGAAAAAAAAATGTGGAACAAAGTTTGTGGGTTCACTGCACCGTTATACATATTGAACAGTTTTATGTAGTACTCCTAAGTAGTAAGTAAGCGTAGCTGTGAATCTGCTACTACATGTTTCATTGGGTATTCAATTGTCAATTCTACCGACCGACTGCAGAATTAAGATTTTCATGGGAAATAGTTATGCAAATAATATTATTTTGTTCAGTATTTCTTAAATAATTGCAGTCTTTACTTTTGTTATGAAATAATCAATTATTCATGGCATGTGTTGGTGATAAGTGGTTACGTATGTGGTAGACGACATAGACGTGTTGTAGTGTTGTTATGGGGGGTATTTAACTGTCAGTCAAATGGATTGGCAGGTCAGCTGTCTGTTAAACCGCTCTAATGGATAAACATTATTTTTCCTTAATGATTTTGTTTTAGTAACGCTAATATAAGATGTTGCTTGTTTCAATATACATATAGCAAAAGTTGAATTGGATAAACATCAACATTCTGAACTACGCGATACTTTCGATAAACGATCCATGTTTGGCTGGTATTGTTTTCAGTTTTCCCAGACCAAAAGGTTTTTGTCGAATTTTACGGAATGTTTGATTGATTTATTCAATTCAAATGAAAATCTCGATCCCGTTCAGCGCACATGGAATATTCCAGTAAAATTGTCAACGAGTGTGGCTGTAAAAAGTTATGTGCCCACAAATTGTCCATTTCGTCCTCTAACGCTTGGGCAGCTAAATGGAACGATTGAATAAAATACAAACCATGACTTATACTGTTAGCTTTAGAATAGAAATGGACTTGGAGTGTGAAAAATTACCTATGTTCATTTGTTACTCGATTAATGTTCCAACCTATGGAAATCGGAAAGATATCACAATCATGTTCATAGTCGAGAGAAGAACGCAAGATAAATAATCTTTGTTACATCTTAAGAAAAAAATAAAAAAATGTTATGACACACACAAAGCCCACACAGACCTTACAACAAATTCCTATTTTTGAGGTACCTGAAACTGTTTCATTTCAGCAAACATTGTGATTAACATAATAGAAGTCGGTTAAAGAGCTACGGGTGAGCGGTCAAAGGTCGCTCCCGGATTAACTGGGAACAATTAATCAACAATCTTTTTACAAGAAACTTTAATAGAAAGGGTCCCTAAATGGCAATATTTTTACCAGAAACCCAAAATGTGTTACACAACAACATAGCAACAATATTTAACTTTGTGAAATTTTATCGACATAAGTAACAAGAACGGGCGGTGTGTCTCTTATGTCTTGGAAAAAGTTATATTTAAATTATAAATATTTATGAGTAAATATAAAAAAAAAAATCTTTGTATTTCCTATATGGCTTAGTGGTCGATACGCATAAATTTACTCGCCCAAAACGGGCTAATCGACACTTTTAAATAATATGATTATAGAAATACGTATTATGCAATTGGCACACTAAATATTTTTTTTTTATATTTACTCATAAACATTTACTGAATAAAATATAAACTTGTACATTAATAATAGGTAAATGTAGTTTACAGTGTACTTTTTTCATAACTTCACTGCATAAATTTCAAAATGTGGCAATTGCTTATTTCTGGAGTCGTTGATTCGCCTAATAATAAATTAACTTCGTACGAAACACCTACATAAGCATAATACATTATTAAAAGTGTCATCAACCAATAAGCTTCCTTTATTGACCTGAAAATTATGAAAACAGCAGATTCGAATTGCGTGACAATCTATTATGACACCGGTCCCCATTTATTTTTTTGATGGGAAATTATCAAATAACTTCTCCCGCTCTGGGCGGAGCGGGAGGGCGTGTCAGATTTTTACTGACTAAAACCCACGTGTTCCTTCATTTGCCTGTGTGCCAGTGCCACGATATCCCTTTCGGACAAACTCGCAACCCTGGCAGGCATTGGCCCTAATGGACCACGTCAAGTCGTACTGACGTCTCTTTGAGGCGCGCGTGGAACACAACGCGCCGTCGACCCGGGCCTGCTCTTTATCGGACGGTGAGCTACCCATCGCTCACCGTCCGCAGCCCCGCGCCTATGGTGGCCGGAAATAGGCTTGCGACTCCCGACGCCCAGGGTGTCTCCTGCAGCGACTGAGGGCGTGTGGGTGCGAACCTTGCCTCTCCCTCACGCGTTCCGCCTCCTCCTTTGCGAGCATTACTGCTTCGCAGAAGGAGGTGACTACCTCCCACGCACTCTCGCTCCGAACCATCGCCTGAACCTTTATCCTGAACAGGAACCTCCCGAAACATCCGTGTCCGGTGAGGACTTGCGTCAGGCGGAAGGTGAGGACGCCGTGGCGCCTCTCTAGCCCCTCCTCAAAGAGGGGACTTATCGCCAGAATAGTGACACCGGTCTCCTGCGCAGTGTCGAATTCAATACCTTAAGAATTATTAGATCTAAAAAGTACAGATTTGCAGTGAATTTTGTTAACTTAAGATATCAAGTCCTATCATTTTACATATATAATTTTACCACTTTTGAAAGTTGCTGGCAGTTTTATATGACCAATTTCACTGTCATTTCCAAATTTTATAAATATTACCCAATGTAAAATTTTAACATTTATATCTGTAACTTTTATGGTGTACATAATAAAGAGTATTCTATTCTATTTTATAACGGCGCAGGATAGCCTTTACAAGAAGTCATCATCATATTAAAGGTTCAGCAGCTTCAATATCATCATGATTGTGCCGGAATATAGCAGATCTTCATATACGCCCGTCCTCAGGCGTTCATTTACTATTTAAAGCTGTTCTGGAATAGAGCAAGTCTCAATCACTCATTTATCAAAAAATAATAAATTTCAAATGATTAAAACTTGGCCATGGCAACTTTCACCATTTTAAGTTTGCCCGCACTTTAGCCCGCCAATTTCTTCTCTCACAGTCGGTACCACACCAGTCAACTGACGAAGGTCTTGGCCGCTTGACCCCTGTCGCACGCAACAATACAAAAAACTGAAATGGATAACTATGTAATAAAAAGTCTTCTCATTTGGAAAAAAAGAATCTGTAGGGAAATTGTTCTTGTGTTTCAGGATCAATTTAACTTATAAGAGGTTGTAGGAGTCTGTTTTAAAGGGTCTTTTGTTTCAGACATAAGAAAACAATCACTTCTGTTAGACAATTCTATATTTTTAATAATAACACTGTCCTATGTATAAAATAACTTTATTGTACACACGGAATACTGACTACAGTGTCAACCGACTTGCTTCATAGTTCCATAATCCCTGGCTCTGCACAGCCTTTTACCATTTTAAAATGACTTTTGCCTCACCCAGAAATAACGAGAATGTCAACCGTCATTTCTAAGTGTTACCAAAGTAAAAATACTACATTCAGTTGCCATAGTGAAAATACATTTAAAAGTTAGTTACATTATCAATAATTTGTTCTTTGACAGTGTTTCCACACTGGATATTATACTTCGGTATTTAAATAATACATTTTTTATATTAAATTCAGACTTCCATAATAATCGATAAGTTTTAGTAGAATTCACAACTTATTTTCAACGAATGACACAAATGTATCTAGAAATAGCACAATATTTATTTTAATTTAAAACATGAATTTAAAACAAGCTAACACTTCAGAGAAAGTATAATTTGTGTTTGACTATATTTCTGTTGAATTTAGTGGAATATGATTTTCCTACAAGGAATATTAACGTAAGAAAATAATATTTAATATAAGCGCATACTTTATTGACGTTTCCAATCGCTGTTTTTTTTTTTTACAACTAAATCATAATTCACAACCCCGAACTTTTCCTTTGTTTTAAAAGGCCATTACAAATAAAGTACTCAGCTGGTATCTGAATAAACAATAGGAGTAAGATCAAGTGGGGGCAAACAGAAGCCGATATACAAAGCCGTGAACTAACAGAACAAAAAGCAGCTAAACCTGGACAATTATATTGGTAACCAACTCTGTTTACAAGTATAATGTTTTCAAACACTTTTCTCTCGGTGAAGCAAAAAGGCTTTATATGGTAAAGCACCCCGTATTTAGCCTTTTAGCGAGTATTTGAACTTTGAAGAGCTGTCAGTTCAAGATTTCTGAACATAGAAACAAAGTTGTGCAATCAGCTTAATGATCATTTACTAAACTATTTGATTATTCAGTAAAAAATTAGAAAATCTTTTGGAAATGTACCAAAACTAACTTTAAACAAAAGGGTACTTTCCCCAGTAGTTAGCTACTTGGTACCTAAGGTCAGCCTTTGCGGATCCAATAGTCAGCCGCTTATTGGCCATAATTAAGTGATCTAGAAAATTAAAATATAATACGAGAGACTTACAAAAAATTATATTTTTTACAAATTTGAAACATAACTTATCATCACGCTTGTAATTCCCAAAGGGCTAGGCAGAGGTGTACCTGGGGCATTGTCCTATTCAACAAATCAACTTTTTTCTCTTACCAAACGTGTTGTCAATAGCCAAGTTCCGTTATACAAGAAGTTGGGTAAAAAGAGATCGCCTCTGTGCTAAATCAAATGACTCGTTTTTACATTACATTAGATTAACGACGGAGTCTGATACTAGGTAATGCTGAATGCCCTGATCTTGCTTTAACTCTTTTTTATAAATCCCTCATTCAGATGAAGTGTTAAATTTCACTAGAACAAAAATCAGATTAATTATAGTTTTTGCTTTAGTTTTCCACATTGCTCGGAGGAAATGTTTTTGCAAACAGTTGCGTTCTAAGTTAGTTTTTAAACACATTTCCTCAGCATCTACCAGCAAACTGTGAGGCACACACGCCGTCCACAAAGTCATTAATTTATCTCACATTGTGTTGCTCTCATACATGCTCGCTTGTTATAAACAAAGCAACGAACAGGACAAGTTTAAAAAAATCTTTTTAAAAACAACCGACTTCAAAAAAAAGACTACAAAGTGAAAAGTTAAATTTTTTTTTTTAAGTCAGTAGTTTTTTTTTGTATAATGATTTTTATTTTTACTTTTTAATGGGTAATTTACTATTTATCTAAGTCAACTCACGTAAGCCTAATGTCATCACATTTTACAAAATGTTGCTTTTCCCGATACAGGGGCGTTAATTGTTGAGGAGTTCTTTACCATATGCATTGTAACGAGCTTAAATTGCTTATCAACCATATAAAGTACCTAATCGAATAACAACCCATGAAATTATTATTATTAAGTAGATCCGGTGGCCATCTGTGGTCTTCTTCATCAGTTCCACTTCACCAAATGGTGCTTTCCGAGTGCAAATGCATGAGTTACTATAAAAAATACCTAAATCGCTACAGGTATCGCTACAAAATGTGAAGTTTTCCATGGGATTCCCTCATCAGATTCTGACTTGGTGACAATGGAACCACGTCAAGATTATAATATATATATTTTTTTTTCATTATGTTTATTTGTTGAAATGTGCGTTTTGTTTGTGCAGAATAAACAATTTTTCTTTCTTTTCTTTTTTCTTAAACAAAAATATTTTCAAAATCGGTCCACAAGTGACGGTGAAAACCGTGAACACCCATAAAAAAACATACAGACGAACATATTTTATAACCTCCTCCTTTTTGGAAGTCGGTTAAAACAGAAGAGTTCTGTATGGAGGCAATTAGTCAAGCGGTTGGCTTTTAGCTTTGTAGTTCCAATATGAACAGAGAACAGAATGTTATTTTTCTTCGGTTTGAAAGAAAACAGCCATATCGTAGCAATATAATTAGAGATCGGATATTCGGATGCATATTTACCTTCTTTTTTTTTTGGGTGGGAAATTATCAAATAACTTCTGCCGCTCTGGGCGCTTTTACTTACTAAAACCCACCCGTGTTCCTTCCGTTGCCTGTGAGCCAGGGCCACGATATCCCTTTCGGACAAACTCGCAACCCTGGCAGGCACTGGTCCTACCGGACCCCGTCAGTTGGTGCTGACATCTCTTTGAGGCGCGGGTGCAACACAACGCGCCGTCGACCCGGGCCTGGGCCTTATCGGACGGTGAGCTACCCATCGCTCACCGTCCGCAGACCCGCGCCTACGGTGGCCGGAAATCGGCTTGCGACTCCCGACACCCGGGGCGTCTCCTGCGGCGACTAAGGGCCCCAGGGCGCGAGCCTTGCCTCACCCTCACACGTTCCGCCTCCTCCTTCGCGAGCATTACTGCTTCGCAGAAGGAGGTGACGGCCTCCCATGCACTCTTGCTCCGAACCATGGCCTGAAACAGGGCCGCACGCGAGAGATCGCCGCCGCCGATCGCCTCCGTGAGGACACGCCCAAGCCGGGCAGACCTCCACCGTATGCTCCACCGTGTCCTCCGGGCGATCCACACAGTGGTGACTCCCGGGCGTTTCCTCCCGCTTTATCCTGAACAGGAACCTCCCGAAACAACCGTGTCCGGTGAGGACCTGCGTCAGGCGGAAGATGAGGACGCCGTGGCGCCTCTCTAGCCACTCCTCAAAGAGGGGACTTATCGCCACAATTGTGGCGTGCCCAGCGCTGGGTTGCGACAATCGCACTCTCCATGTCGCCATGAGATCCCGCCGGAGCTCTGTCCGCTGTGCCGTGACTTCTCGCGGCAGCGGAGTTTCACCCCGGCGTTTCGCCTCCTCGCGCCACTCCCAAATGTGCGCGAGGACCTTTGCCTCCAGATCCCATGGCGGCAGTCCGGCAAGGAGGCTCGCCGCCTCACGGGAGACCGTGCGGTAACCCCGTACCAGCCTGATGGCCATGAACCTTTGGGACGCGTTCAATCGCTGGGCTGGTCGCAGCCTTAACGAACGCGCCTACACCGGTGCCCCGTAAAGGGCCATGGACCGCACGATCCCCGCATAGAGCCTCCGGCATGCATATTTACCTAAAGTTTGAGAGTTGACTAGTATGAAGTGCGCTTCGGTACGGGAAAAGTTGAAAAGTCGGTTTCCAGGACCGACGAATTTTTAAGAACCACTCTTTTGTTCTTGCGGGCGAATAAATAAATATATACCAATTTAGATTAAAAAGTTTTGAAGAAATTTTAATAGTATTAATTTACGTGTTAATTTTTCCACAAATTCTTGCTAAGTTTTAAATAGATAAGAAATATTTGTTATGCTAAGGAATACAAAATTTTATACACACTGTAAATGAAACCCCGCGATCCCGGGAAATTAATATTTTAAGAAGCCGTTTTCATACTTTCACAGTGAAGAAATCACTTTAGGTAAATATGTATCCGAATATCCGATCTCTAGTATAAGGTAAAGTTTATGAGTTTACCAGCTCTATTGTATCTCTAAGTGTACACGTAATAAATCACATGGTTCATAATTCTAGCAAAATAATAGTAACTGCTTTTGTTATGCACGAAGGTGGGATGTACTTTACCGAAGCAAAAGAAATTCCGGTTCGAGCCGACTTATAAAAGAAGAAAACGATTCGTAACAATCTCATTGTTCCAATCACGTTGTTACAATAAATATTGCTGAGAATCTATATTATTTATTGCGTGAACGTTTGGTCCGAAATAAAGTGTTAAGACCAACTTATATTTTTTACTTTGGAGCTAAATATTTTATGAACACTTTTTTATCGGATTTCCCTGGATAATGGATAGAATTTGCCATGAAACATATTCCAATATGTTCCCAAAGGTTCTGGAGTGGCGACCGCGTACCGGGAGACGTAGAGTTGGAAGGCCTCCTACAAGGTGGAGCGATGACCTTGTGAAGGCTGCAGGTATCCGCTGGATGCGGGAAGCACAGAACCGGTCGAAGTGGCGGTGCTTGGGGGAGGCCTATGTCCAGCAGTGGACGTCTTTCGGCTGAAATATATAAATATTCCAATATCTGGTGTTAACAAGTGCTACCTAGTTTCTTCAATATTCCATCCTAAAAAGGAATTTTTCTAACAACAACGATGCAATAATCATTCTACGAGTATAACAAAAATTGTTGTTGTTGTTTGCCGTTCAGTTCAAGCGAGAACCGACAAGTTGACAGATTTTGAGTAACCGATTAGTAGTGTTCCTTAAGGTATATTTTCCGGAAAATATGAGTATTTCAGCTAAACACTAACAATAACAAAACTGATTTTTCATGAACCGACTTCAAAAAAAAGGAGAAGGTTATGCATTCAACGAGTTTTTTTTTCTTGTATACAATGTACACTGAGTTTTCTGTGATTACTAGTCCGATTACGTGATCCATTTTTTAATTTGATAGATGAAGCTCGCGCGGTGGTCCCTTATAATTTTTCTTAACATTGCTTGGGTGTTGACTTAGCTCCAATAATATGTAATTAATCCACGTAGTGTAATGTTGATAATGTAACTTTCTGTCACTGTTGTTTGCATAGCAAGTAGGGGTATACGAATTTGTGTGGGTCACGGTACCTAACACAACTGAAACATGAAATAAAAAAACAACTTTTTCAAAAAACACAACAGTCTTAAAAAAAAAAGAAGGAAGAAGATTACCAAGTAAAAAATATTCGGTTATTACTCACGCCTTCTTCCCATAGGGATACCACCAGCGAGACTTGAACCCATCGCGCCACTCTAACATCACAAACAAATGGTCGAACCAAGGTGAGCGCAGGTAGGCCAAGGATTCTTGATGGCCGCCTCACGAAACAGCTTCTCCAACTAACTAAACAGCAGCGGCGTACAGTTACTGTAGCTGTAACTGGCCACGGGTCATTTATTAAACAGCTCTTTGTCATTGGAGTAACAGACAGTCCGCTGTACAGGGCCTGCATGAAGGACGACGAAACAGCAGCTCATGTGCTACTAAACTGTCTGGCTCGCTACATACAGGGCAAAGTACTTCGGTAACCCAGGTACCCTCCGTGAGATTTTTAGTAACACCAAGAAAGGCGTCGTTGCTGGTTTTTCTTGAGGAGCTGGGTGAGATCGAATAATTAATTTTCCCACCCGTACGCAAAATACGCGCATTGACGTGGAGGTTGAATATATAGTTTAAGTGGAAGGCAAAAGTAAGACGTATTTGCTTTGGCTTCATAGAAACGAGTCATCTCGGTTATTTGATGTCCGCAAGCTCGAGACACCATTCTTTACTCAGTAAGTTCCACCTCACAATAAAATTAATACTAACAATCAATGCTAATTGCTACAAATAAAATGATGTTTAGAAGTTATTTTTACCCAACTACGACAAAGCAAAAAGGAGTGTTATGATTTTGACAGATATGTATGTGGGTATGGATAATTATTTATCTGTTCCCTCATAACTTCTAAACTACTTATCATAACTTTGACAAATGAGATATCGTTGGAAGCGTCTTGATCCGCTGGTTCCGGTGGCTATGTGACGTGAATAAGGCGCCCTATAGAGGACATAAAGTCATGAACTAAAAAAAATAAAAAAAAATAAAAATTATGTTCAGATGATAGCCGTGTTCTTATGCCACCTACCCTAACAAAACAATACATTCTAACAGCAGTAAGCGATCATAAGCTTTAGGGAATTATGTATTAAATAAATTCAAATATATTACGTGTAAATCGTTTACTTAATAGACGATAGGTATTGAATAGTTTGTACATAACAAATTCAGATGAGAATAGTTTCTTGTTTCATACTTTTTAGAGCGTGATTTTTCATTAGGAGAGCTCCTCTCGCCCAATTTAAGAAGGCGTGAGTTTAAGTATGTACCTATATATACATAAACTCACGCTCAGCGAATTATATTAAATTAATTATTATATATATAATAATAAAAAAAAATATATATATATATTTGTATATATTTTTTTTAAATTATTATATATTATTATTATTTTTAGCGAATAAGCTAGATTGTAATGCGAATAAGGTATATCCATCCGTGATACTTTATAAAATGTAAATTAGACGTACCTTGCGGTAATTTTACTGTCCAATTCGAGATTAATGTCTGCGTCATTTGTCATTTTAAAATCCTTTAATCCAATTCATTGACCGTCGTCATTAATCAGGTGTTAAGTTTTAAAAGATGATTTCGGTTCGTCGTTTTATGGTTTAAACTTTGAGTGAACTCCAACATAGAAGATTACAAAGAGATCAAATTAATTTGGCGACGTAACGTGGTTCAAAGTTCCGTGGAGCGATATATAAGAGATTTTCCCTTCATAACTTTTTTATTCCTTGGATAATATTGTGTTCGGGATTCGTTCTAAAGTGGTTCCTTTATGAGGATTGCGCCTTATTTGATGTTTATCGGGACTTGCCGAATTGAACCAAAATATTCTAATGGCGTTTCAGTGTTTTTTTAAAGCTCGCTAGTTATGTACTAACGGCCGCACCCACTAACCTATTTTCAGTGAAAGACAGGTCGCTATTGATGACAATAGATAAACAGATAAGTATACTATTAGAGGATTTGACAGCAGAGAGGGCGGCGACATCCGGTCGTTGCGATGACGTTGTCAGTGGAAGGGGTGACACACCATGAGCCGTGTGCTCAATCGCCTCGATCACTTTTGCTGCCGAGCTCGGATGCGATGGACGCGTACTAGTGATCATATTTAAACATTTTCTTGTAACGTTTTTCTAATTTAAATAAATAACAGTAGTCCGTTTTGTATTTTATTAAAAAAAAACTTATTAGGCTTCTGATCCCTAAGAATACAGTATAATTCTATCTATCCTTGAATGACCTCTCACATTCATTGTTATAGGCTATCTAACGAAAACAATAAGTAGGGTTTTCTAGTTGGCCTTCCCATACGTTCCGTTACAACCAACATCACTTAAAAAAAAAGTGTGTAATTAGCCTTATTAAAAAACTACTTTGTTTCTTAATTCTAAATAAATTACTGGATTAAGATATCATCATTTTCATTACAGCCGAAAGACGTTCTGCTGGACATAGGCCTTCCCCAAAGGAAGGGGGGGGGGGGGGGGGGGTTGCCATATAATTGATATAATTAATTTAAAATAAATGATACAAGATTTTATTGCATTTTGCTGAACAAATAGTTAACGCTGGAGAGGAGTAATGAAACGTAGTTGACAGTTTGTCATAGGAAACACCACACGTTGCTAAGGTTACTATAACTCCGTTGGTTTAGGTAGTTAAATAAAGGTAAACAAAAAAAAACCACGTGACGAGAGAGCTGTCAAGTAACCGACTAAACGTAATACCTGGCACTTCAGTTGTCATGCTGCGTCACAGTTGTACTCTTCAATTTAGCACCGTTTTACTTCGTTGGCGTTTAGAGGACCTGTCTTTTTGGGCTCTTTACAATAGACAGATTACAAAATATTATAGTATTGTTATAAGTCTAACAAAAAAACCGTGTTCAAGCAGTTACATCTACGAAGAGTAGTTTAAGAATATATGTTAAAGTTTAACATACAGTAATACTATACGTAAAAATCAAAAATGAATTTAATTAGGTTATAAGTTACAACGAATTTTTAAACAAGAAAGTGTCATCTATAGAAAACCCTTTTTATGATTTGTTTACCTTTATTTAACTACCTAAACCGATGGAATATAGACGATATATTTCGGCGCTTAAATTACTCACAGCTATTTTATTTAAATTAATAACAGCTTAATTTGTATGGTCGATGCGGCATTTATAGTTAAGTTCTCTGTAAACTAAGTGATTGGACCACTTTTCGAATCGATAACATCTGCTACCATTTCAAAATCACCTCCAGATAACGCACTTTTACTTGAATCGGACTTTTGTTTTATATGATTAAAACCATCAATAGATAGATTTTCTATCTCCAGTATGCCAAAACTGGTGATAGATAGGTTATTGGGTTCAGCCGTTAGTTTGCATTCAGAAGTACCATAATTATGTCAACTAATGTTAATCTTCCGAAAAATCTCCGGGCTCCGTGTGGTGCCGGACGTAAAGAATAGCACCACCCCATTTCTTCCCGTGGGTGTCGTAAAAGGCGACTAAGGGACTTACTAGAGAATGGGCAGCAGCGTTCTCTATGCATTTTAACACCATACTGCGATCGCCAACCCGCCTACCAAGCGTGGCGATTATGGCAAACACCCCCCCCCCCCCCCTAGGCGAGGGCTTTTGGCTGAAATGATGATGGTGATGAATGTTAATCTTATAATATAAACAATAACATCTCGAGTTCTCTACAAAAACCTCCATATATGATATAATAACTTACGTATAATTTGTACCTACAGAGTAGGATACGTATTTGCGGGGTGTGCGCAGTTTCTGAAACACGTCTGTGACTCATTGCAGTGTTGCATTGACTGCGGCGAACGTGAAATATTTTCAACTTGTATGACAGCTTGAGAATTTGATTTGATTTCCTGGAATCTATTTTCCGTTGGTATTTTACAGAAATTTTGATCGTATCATGGTGAAATGCTCTTTTCTTATCAGTGTGCAACTGACACAGTGTCGTTTCGTGTTGGTGTCTAGATCGGCATCATTTTTGGCAGTTTCAAAAACAAATTTCTTGTTTATCTTATCTTCTCCTGTGACGTAATTAAAAACAAGTAAACAGGAACTGATTAATGTTTTGCGCAAAATACCAGAGATACAACCAAATGAAGTCTAGCTAGCTATCTACGAGAAAATGAGAAATAAGACTAGCTAAAAGTTTAAGAAAACGAAACAACAGCTTGGACAGGTTTATGGCGCAGCCCCTTTCGTTATAACGGAAGAAACGAAATAAAGAATAACGTTTATTATTATATTATTTAAAGGATTTCATGTATTTTGCAAAATTCAGAAATAGAATCAGAGACGTTCAGTGGCAGTTTGATGCTGAAACTTGAGCACATTTATCTCAGTGACGTTAGCCGAATAAACTCGGACTATTCAAGTAAAAGAAATTAAAATCTGTTTGGAGGATAGAACGTATTTTAGTGGAACGTGAACGGTGAACGTATTTGGGAGCATCCGCAATTAAAGATGTTTTATTTTATTGAAACTTTGTTCAGTACTGCGGGCTTCGAGCATGTTATTACTTGCTTAGATACTTTTATACTTGTATGTCTAGATGTTTTCGCGAGATTATTGCCAACTAAAGCTGCTATAGAATTTTAATAAAAATTAATTGTCTAAAAGTCTCCAATGAATTGGAGATTTTGTTAGATAATATCGATATCTGAATCTAGACCGAAATTCTCTGATGGTAAGGATTCGCAATCAGTTATGTCTACGTTGTGTTGTGTTGTTGACATCGGAAATCAAACCAAGCTTTCCGTTGAACAATACCGCAATGGTGATTTATTTGAAGATTTCTATAGGGAAAAGTACAAAGTCACTATCGTTAACTACTTAGCTTCTAATTTCTCACTAACTGCCCGACTCTTTGACAATTCAAAAGTGTAAATGGTTTAATTGAAATAAATGCTTTGTAATTTGAATTTTAAACCAGTAACGATAATAATGTTGTACTTTTGAAATGGAGTCTTACCACAACATAAGATGCATTAATCATTATAAAAATGTAGTAAATGAAACGCTTCATTCATGTATTTCTCTTATATAATAAAATTAATTATTATTGCCAAGCATTGATTACCTAAAATCAATTCTACCTTGATAATATTAGGTATAAAGAAATAGTGGCGCCTATAAAGCCGCATTCGTCGGTGTTTGCAAAACTTAGGTACATAAAAAAGATTGATTCAAAAAGAGAAATCATGCAAAGTGTCTAATAATATTCATCAAAAGAAAAAATAAATAGTTTTGTTTGGATTTAAACGACATTTAAGGAACACGTTAAAACCTTGACCATATTGTATGATGACACAGGTAATATACATAATTATGTACCTATACGAGAATATGGTACCCACTAAAGGTGTGATTGTTATGTAAATACCGCGAGACACGCAACGCAGGGTAGCGAAAAGTGATCTGATCAGCGTATGACGTCACACAGCGGTACTTGTCTATAACCGACGCAAATTATCTGTTTAATATGAAGTGAACGGAGCAGTAAAATAACTCATAATTTATTATAATAATTTAAACGGAAATTGTTGTGAATTATTTATTAGTACGCCGATTCCGATGCAGGCACGTCAAGTAGATTTACAGAGCTTTACAATGCTTTAAAAGACGTATGAATCTTTGAACGTCAATACTAAAATACTTCAAACGGTCCAAATATAAACTCGCATCGTTATTTTTTTTGCAGAGGGAAATATAACATTTTAGGTTCAGTCGTGAGTAACATGATGCCTTATCTAACACTTTCACGAGTCCTTGTTTATATCATCTGCGATAATAAAGAATGATTATGTAAATGCCCCACTTGACTGTGGTGTCGTCCCGCAATTTATGTGTTACCTCGTATTTGTAAATGACAGGCTCATTTGGTGTGTTGTGTAGAGAATAATAATTGAATTTAAAATGTAGGAAATTGAGAGCAATAAAACCTATAAATATTAGCCTTTTTTGCAGTCAAACATTAATACTTGATGCTTTTTAACCGAGTTCACAAAAAGGAGGAGGTTCTCAAGTCGTCTGTATGTTTTTTTTTTTTTTCTTTTAATGTTTCTTACCTCAAAACTCCGTCGTATACGAACCGATTTGGAAAATTATTTTTTTATTTGAAAGGATATACTTCCAGATTGGGCCCATTTTATCAAAATCAATCATCAACAAGTCAATCATTTGCATTCAGAAAGTATAATTTGGTGAAGTGGAACTGATAAAGAAGGCCACAGATGGCCACCGGAACTTCTCAATACTAAGTATTTCATGGGTGGCGATAAGATATCTGGATTAAGATAGTTAAGCAAAGCTAATTTAAATAAATAGTTCTGATCAAAATAGTACCATCAAACTGATCTGATGATGAAGCCGGAAGGTAGGCACTGGAACTCCGTAATAAAACAATGTATCCTACCCGTGTTTGGTCTTATTGGAATTGTCATGAGATGCACTCTGACTATAAATGATTTTTAACCGACTTCAAAAAAGGACACCGTGACCGATTGGTCTGTCACCACATAGTTCAAACCACTGAACAGATTCGGCTGAAATTTGGCAGACAGTTCTTATGACATAGTCATCCGCTAAGAAGAGGTTTTTGGAAATTTGACTTTTAAGGGGGGAAGGGGGGATTTTGTTTGCATGAAAAATCTTATTCCTAGTGTTAATAAACTTGAAACTTGGCGGCGCGAATACTTACCTAAGTAAATTATAAAATTGGTAATTTTTTGTTTATCTTAACTTCAATGGATGGGATGTCAAAGCTGGTATAGAACTTCCTGTCACTGTTTTTTTCATAGCAAGTAGTGGCATACGATTTGATGCGGGGTAGGTACCACAGCTAAAAAGTGATAAATATAAAACTTTTTTACAAAAAAAGAAACCGTCTTCCAAAAAAACACTATTGAGAAGATGAGTGAAAGGTGACTAACAAAAGGTATTTATAAAGCAGAGATCAGTGGAAACAGCGGGAGCACGCCCTAGGAGGACATAATTATATAGTGATGTTCTTCAGAAAGGTCAGGTGCGTAGTACTCACAACCGGCGTGCGTGTATGACCAGATGTATCAACGTAAGCGAAGCAAAAGGAGTATGTAAGGAGCGTAGCAAGTGGCGTTCTATAGTTTCTGCCTACCCGCATGGGAAGAAGGCGTGCAATGAGTTTATGTATGTATGTAACATTGTACCTAATGTTTTGAAATAATAAGGAACCAAAGTCGCACATGTTATACAGTTTAAGAATAAGTATGACATAACATCACGCCTTTTTTGTCCGAAGGGTTGAGCAGAGGTGTACCTATAGTACGCCCACATTTAGCCGGTTATGTTTAAGTCTCACATGAGACTTAAACAGCCCAGTTGATGGCTCGCCCCCTATTAACAATTAACAATTCCAGACTCCAGGCTGCTACTGAAAAATTTCAGATAGAAAACTCAATTATAAGACTTTGCTGGACCTGGGAATTGAACCTCATGCTCAGCAGTAGTGCTTGCGACCACTAGACCAACGAGGCAGTCAAAAATAAAGGCAGGAATAAATATGTTAAGGGTGGGTTGTACCAAGGCAAAGGCACGGCAAAGGCAAGGCAAAGGCAAGGCAAAGGCAAGGCAAAGGCAAGGCAAAGGCAAAGGCAAGGCAAAGGCAAGGCAAAGGCAAGGCAAAGGCAAGGCAAAGGCAAGGCAAAGGCAAGGCAAAGGCAAGGCAAAGGCAAGGCAAAGGCAAGGCAAAGGCAAGGCAAAGGCAAGGCAAAGGCAAGGCAAAGGCAAGGCAAAGGCAAGGCAAAGGCAAGGCAAAGGCAAGGCAAAGGCAAGGCAAAGGCAAGGCAAAGGCAAGGCAAAGGCAAGGCAAAGGCAAGGCAAAGGCAAGGCAAAGGCAAGGCAAAGGCAAGGCAAAGGCAAGGCAAAGGCAAGGCAAAGGCAAGGCAAAGGCAAGGCAAAGGCAAGGCAAAGGCAAGGCAAAGGCAAGGCAAAGGCAAGGCAAAGGCAAGGCAAAGGCAAGGCAAAGGCAAGGCAAAGGCAAGGCAAAGGCAAGGCAAAGGCAAGGCAAAGGCAAGGCAAAGGCAAGGCAAAGGCAAGGCAAAGGCAAGGCAAAGGCAAGGCAAAGGCAAGGCAAAGGCAAGGCAAAGGCAAGGCAAAGGCAAGGCAAAGGCAAGGCAAAGGCAAGGCAAAGGCAAGGCAAAGGCAAGGCAAAGGCAAGGCAAAGGCAAGGCAAAGGCAAGGCAAAGGCAAGGCAAAGGCAAGGCAAAGGCAAGGCAAAGGCAAGGCAAAGGCAAGGCAAAGGCAAGGCAAAGGCAAGGCAAAGGCAAGGCAAAGGCAAGGCAAAGGCAAGGCAAAGGCAAGGCAAAGGCAAGGCAAAGGCAAGGCAAAGGCAAGGCAAAGGCAAGGCAAAGGCAAGGCAAAGGCAAGGCAAAGGCAAGGCAAAGGCAAGGCAAAGGCAAGGCAAAGGCAAGGCAAAGGCAAGGCAAAGGCAAGGCAAAGGCAAGGCAAAGGCAAGGCAAAGGCAAGGCAAAGGCAAGGCAAAGGCAAGGCAAAGGCAAGGCAAAGGCAAGGCAAAGGCAAGGCAAAGGCAAGGCAAAGGCAAGGCAAAGGCAAGGCAAAGGCAAGGCAAAGGCAAGGCAAAGGCAAGGCAAAGGCAAGGCAAAAGCAAGGCAAAGGCAAGGCAAAGGCAAGGCAAAGGCAAGGCAAAGGCAAGGCAAGGCAAAGGCAAGGCAAAGGCAAGGCAAAGGCAAGGCAAAGGCAAGGCAAAGGCAAGGCAAAGGCAAGGCAAAGGCAAGGCAAAGGCAAGGCAAAGGCAAGGCAAAGGCAAGGCAAAAGCAAGGCAAAGGCAATTCAAAGTTAATTTGAATAGTAACATTAACCCTTAATTATAATCGGAATATAATTTTGGAGGCGACTTACAACTTAAAGGGCGACTAGTTATTTGCTGCAAAAAAAAATAACATGGCAGTGATTAAATATTATTTCTTAATCGCTGCAAAGTCATCTACTGTTATTGAATCATTTGGGTTAGGTTAGGTTAGAACAGTAACCATTAACAAGCGAAGGCGAGCGAGCGAAGCGAGCGTGCCGCGGCAGCGGCCGCCGAGCGCCAGATCCCCTCTATTGTTGGTAAATTCAGTTACCAAAACAAAAATTCGATGCCAGTTTAAATTAAAATAAAGCTAAAAACTGATTATTGAGCTGCTACTTTCTACTTAAAATAATACTTCGCTGTAGCTGCTAATCTATTATTTTTGCTACCGGCTTTCATTATTTTTTAATCCCAAATTCCGATTAATTTGTCGCTGCGTTAAATACATGCCATTATAATCTTACTACGTGCTGTTGCACATTCATGTCAAATGTAAAAGTTAAAGTTAAAAGGGTGACAAGTGACAAGACGTCTTAAATCCCCAAAAAAGTACGTTGATACTTTTTGCCAATGGCAACACTAACTGCAAGTTCGCTACCACCATGCTTTTTTAACCGACTTCACAAAAAGGAGGAGGTTCTCAAGTCATATTTTTTTTTTTTTTAATGTTTGCTACGTCAGAACTCCGTCGTTGATGAACCGATTTGGAAAATTATTTTTTTATTTGAAAGGACATACTTCCAGATTGGTCCCATTTTTATCAAAATCCAGTTTTGATGTTGGGATCCATGAGTAACTGAAGAAACTCCTCAAATATTATAGGCATACATACAGCGATTTTTATATTTTCGTCAACAAGTCAATCATTTGCATTCAGAAAGTATAATTTGGTGAAGTGGAACTGATGAAGAAGGCTACAGATGGCCACCGGAACTTCTCAATGATAAGTATTTCAAGGGTGGCGATAAGATATCTGGATTAAGATAGTTAAGCGAAGCAAATTTAAATAAATAGTTCTGATCAAAATAGTACCATCAAACTGATCTGATGATGAAGCCGGAAGGTAGGCACTGGAACTTCGTAAAAAAACAATGTATCCTACCCGTGTTTGGTCTTATTGGAATTGTCATGAGATGCACTCTGGCTATAAATGATTTTTAACCGATTTCAAAAAAGGAGGAGGTTCTCAATATAATATCTAGCCTTATATATAAAAGGACACCGTGACTGATCGGTCTGTCACCACATAGCTCAAACCACTGAACAGATTGGGCTGAAATTTGGCACACAGACAGTTCTTATGACATAGGCATCCGCTAAGAAGGGGTTTTTGGAAATTTGACTTTTAGGGGGGGGGCGAGGGATTTTTTTTGCATGAAAAATCTTATTCCTAGTGTTAATAAACTTGAAACTTGGCGGCGCGAATACTTACCTAAGTAAATTATAAAATTTGTAATTTTATCTTAAATTCAATGGATGGGATGTAAAAGCTGGTACCTGCAACTGTTCCTGTCACTGTTTTTTTTCATAGCAAGTAGTGGCATACGAATTGATGTGGGGTAGGTACCACAGCTAAGAAGTGAAAAATAAAAAACTTTTTTCCAAAAAAAGTCGACACCGACTTACGAAATTAAAATAAATATAATATTAAATGTCGATGTACTACAGGCACACCTCTGCCCAACTCTTCGGGGAAACAAGGCGTGATGGTATATTAAGTGCTTCCGAAATTAAAGTTATTTTTCACTATATAGTGTTTTTTTGGAAGTCGGTTTCTTTTTTTGTAAAAAAGTTTTTTATTCTATTCAATTACCATTAAAATGATCATTGATATAACACTGGCTGTTATTTATGGAGAAGCACATCATTACACAGTGTACTTAGCGTCGAGTAGGTACCTACGTAAGTTAATTTTCATGTGTTATTGAAACCGCAAATTACGAGCGCTTACTGTATTTGTGGCAACATTATCAACATCCAACATAAATACTTTCACGTCATTTAAGCGAAAAAACCTGATCTCCAACATTCACAAAGAAAAGAAAAACAAAAAGATTTTTGCTATTATTTCCCGAAGAAATAACCAACAACCTAATTTATCTTCCCCAGGCATTGTACACAGAAGTTTGTTGAAATAAATTATTATTATAATAAAGAAAAGAAGAGATAAACTCGAATGAAGTCGGATACAGAAGTTTAAGAAACTTAGCTCAGATACCAAAAAAAAACAAAGTGAAGGAAAGTACTTAACTAGGTCTTTATTAATAAAAGAAAAAGGAATTTATTGACCAGAAAGAGAAATAAAGACGTCTTATTTTTAGAGTTATTTTTATTATACACTAGGGATGTAACGTAGGCCATCTTAGCACAGGTGGAGACGGAGGCAGAAAAATTAACAAACAAAAAGATTTATTAAATGTTTATTTAAAAAAAAAAAAACATCTATTGGTAATCTTTGTTTAGAAGGGCGAACTATATTTCACAAAAAACAGTTTCGTGGTTTTGTCACATTCTAGGCGATTTCTTAGCGGTTCGTAAATTAAACCGGCTTCACTAAACAGTTGCTCATTTGGTACTGAACTTAGCGGCGCGTTGGCGCAGCGGCGGCGAATTCAGTGACATAATATAGAATAGTGAGCAAAAACTTGAAACTTTTAGTTATATTTCCATAACACTTAAGAGTTTTCGCTTAGTTAGAGCCGATTTTCTACTTTTAGACATCCATTACTCCGAGGTGGATACGGATGGGGAAGTATACAAAATATAAAACATAAATACAGCTTTTACATTTACGAATTGATAACAAGCTAATACCTATTATGAGCAACTATTTCAATTAATCAACGCCTCGCGAAAGAAGTACTTCCTAATTTATTCTTCTTTGTTTAGTAAGCTAAAACCAGAACAGAAAAATAATTAAAAAACCGGCCAAGTGCGAGTCGGACTCGCGCACGAAGGGTTCCGTACCATTATCTATAAAAACGGCAAAAAATCAGGTTTGTTGTATGGGAGCCCCCCTTAAATATTTGTTTTATTTCAATTTAATTATTGATTTTTAAAGTGAATATATAATATATATTCTGTGAATATTTTAAGTGTCTACCTGTTACCGTTATCAATATTGAGCAAAGACGAGCAAAAAAATCACGTTTGTTGTATGGGAGCCCCCTTAAATATTTATGTTATTCTGGTTTTTTAAACGACTTCTAAAAAAGGAGGAGGTGCTCAATTCGGATGTTTGTATTTTTTTTAATGTTTGTTCGCGCATAACTCCGTCGCTTGCCAACCGATTTGAAAAATTATAAATTAATCGTTGGAAAGAGTATACTTTCCAAATGGCCCCATGAAAATTTTATCGAAATCAGACAAACGGTATTTGAAAAATCAACAAACATCTATCTAAATTGTCTACATTAACGATATTTTTGCATACTCTGCATTGCGTTTTCTGTTCGCACGTAACTCCGTAATTTACGAACTGATTTGGAAAATTCTTTTTCGGCACTAAAAAGTGAAAAATAAAAAACTTTTTACAAAAATAATAACGGTGGCATAAAACTAAAATACAGATCCAAAGAAACCGACTTCCGCAATTAAAGTTATTTTTCACTTTGTAGTGTTTTTTTGGAAGTCGGTTTTTTTTTTTTGTAAAAAGTTTTTTTATAGTATTTGTTGCTATATCGGCAACAGAAATACATCATCTGTGAAAATTTCAACTCTCTAGCTATCACGGATCATGAGATACAGCCCGGTGACAGACGGACAGACAGACAGACGGCGGAGCCTTAGTAATAGGGTTCCCGTTTTTTCCCCTTTGGGTACGGAACCCTAAAAACTACTATTGCGCTGCGTAGCTAAAAGATTTCCTTAGGTTATTTGTTCAAGCGCGTGAATTTTACAATTGGATTGGAAATGACAGGATCCGTCGAAAAAATCGGTTCATGAATTGTTTAAAATGAAAACCGTCGCGAACACTCAATCTTTGCGAAATTGTATGTCGAAGATTTTGAATTGGGAAGTGGGTTAATACTCAAAAGATATCAGAGAGTAGTTATAAAGCTGGTTATGCTGTAACTACTCCGTGATGGAGACAGTAAATATTCTTGAAAATAAATAATTTGTTGCGATTAATTTAAGCAGTTTGATTACCAGAGCTTTGTTTCCACATCGTGTCAAACTATACACGATTGCTAGCAGGTCAGTCTCGAAGGACTAACGCACATCTGTTTAAGTTAATAAAGTATTTATTCAGAATTAAAATGATATGTACATAAATAGCAACAAAGCAACTTATACCTAATTGTACGTTAGTCAATTTAATTAAATTCTACCTATGTAAACTGGTTTACTGTTCATCTTGTTTCCATCCTTTCAGTTCATTTTTTTGCAGTCGGGTTTTTTGTTTTTTTAATAATTTGTTTTATTTTAAGCTTGTTAGTGTTATTATTGAACAAATTGTTCAGTTAAGTATTTTTAAGTTAAACGATAACATTTAACTTATTAAGTAGAGGTAGCAAGATAGGATAGGATAGGTTTCAGAAAAGACTAGCTTCTGCCCGCGACTCCGTACGCGTGGAAGTTGTAAGATATACTAAAATAACAGCCACAGTTTTATAGAAAACAGCCTAGTTGGTCTAGTGGTCGGAAGTGCTACTGTTGAGTATGAGGTCCTGGGTTCGATTCCGGTCAGAGGTCGGTCAGACAGTATTATTGGGTTTTCCATCTGACATTTCCCAGTACCAGTCCGAAGTCTGGTTAGTGGCAATAGGCTTGCCCCCTATTACATGGGCCCTAAACATAACTGGCAAAATGTGCCGTACTAAGTCCACCTCTGCCCAACCCTTCGGGGAATACAGGCTGTTATGTTAAAAATAAATTTATTTATTAAAGTATTTAATTTTTTATAAAAAATCCCTGTATGCTACGTTTATAGTTTTGATCTCAGCAGCCAAAATATACAGAGACTCAGAACTGGCGACGCGGGAGCAAGTGACGTATATAATAGTTGTCCGTATTAGAAGCAGTCTTAGTCTTGAGGTCGACTCCGTAGTCTTCAGTAGCGATTCCCCATTGCTTGCGAAGTTTTTAGTTTTTAGTGAATTAATGAATGCCTGCGTTCCTGCTTAAACTACCTAATGTCAGAACACTGATACGTTATTTGATGCATTCTTACAGATTTTTCCCGAAGAACGGCTATTACTAAAATAACAATCACCAGTTCTCATGAACAGTCGCCTAATATTAATTTATATAGATAGTATGTTGCTTGTGATATCTGACATTCTAAGAAAAAAATTAGGACCTCAAATAATTTAGAAGGTTTAGACTTTTATGGGTATATTTTTATGACCTGTATTGACTTGAATAATTTGTTCGTTTCTTTCATAAAATTCTTAATGTTAAGACACCGATTTAATACCTATTTTTTTTTAAGGCTCGTACATACTGGTGTGATATCGCGGAAGCGACGCGACACTAGTGGCACAATTTCTTTGTCGGTGCCTGTCACGCCCGCGATATCGCGTGAGTCTGTAAGAGCCTTTAACTGACTAACGTCCATTAAATATTTGCATGCCATCAGTATCGGTGGAATATGTCTTTGCAATGAATTTTATACAACTTTTGTACCCATTTGTACACATTTATGCAAATAAACGATTTTGGTGGGAAACGCTTTTTGCTATCTCTGAGTTTTATAGCGGCCAGTCTATTCATTATAAAAAACCGGCCAAGTGCGTGTCGGACCACGCACAATGAAGGGTTCCGTAGGTTGGATGAATTTATCCTATCAAGATATGTCACATGAATGGCCGTATTTTTTTAATGCGTTGACTTGAAGGATGATTTTGTTTTAGAGCTTTATGGAACCGTAGACCTTCATATTTGATATTGATTTCAACTAGATATCTCCCCACGTTCCTGAGAAAAAGGGTATTGACAGACAGACAGACGGACGGACAGACAGACAACGAAGTGATCCTATTTTCGTACAAGTAAGTTCGCGCAAGTGTCTTTAGCGGCAATGTCATTCACGCAAGTGTACCAGATCCGATGTATCAAACCACAGTTGGTCTAACTTTCTCATAAGAACCAGGATCTATTGGCCTTTTTTTTTGTGAAAATATCTCATATATCAGTCTCCTAAGACCGATGTCATTATTATGTAGCTACAACGGTTAAGATTTACCTCCCCATCTTAAAAATCCACCGTGTATATGTCATGATGATTGACTACTTAGCTCCATAAAGATATAGAGTGATGATAATCATTTAAAAGATTAAATCTGCAATGTCCTAACCGTTTGGCTCTTTTTATAATTTACTGTAAACCATAGAGGTATACAAACATAATACAATATTGCTTATTTCCCATAATAAATAGCGTGATAATATAAATATAGCCTACCGGGTGACCAGACTTATAGGTAATATTATGCAAAATTTGAACAGAATCTATCCGGTAGAATTTTTGTGATGCTGGAACATACATTCAGACAAACAGACAAAAATTCTAAAAACTATGTTTTCGGCATTAGAATCGATTCCAAACCTCATAGCAATTGCTTTTGTCAAAAATATTCAATGTACAATTTTGATTTCGCTACCATTTTGTTATTGTACCTATAGGAAATGAACTTTTTTTAGTTTGAGTCAAAATAGTAGCTAAAAAGTGTTATAATATATATATATTTGGAATTGGCTTTTTACTAGCTTTTATTTGATACCCATATTATTAAATTCACAATTTTTTATTTTTTATTTCTTCTGTCTTTTTTGATTCGCAGATGCCATATGAAAATTTTATACCCTATGACACTTCTGCAACTAAAACAAATCTAACGATACCTCATATGTTAAAATCCATCAAGCCGTTTAGGCTACAGAGCGTGCCAAAGAAATAGACATACATACACTCGAAAAACATAACCCTCCTTCTGGAGCAGTCGGGTAAAAAGTATTTTCAACACATTTGCTCAAACAATGCATTTACGAAGCCTGTTTATATTGTTCGAAAGTTAATATTTACGCACCATACAACAATGTGATCATATTTGCGCAGGCCTAATATAAGTCTTATACAAAAGTTTTGAAGTCGCTCAAGTTTATCCAGTAGTGCCTCAGTGAGATCGAGATAACTGACATCAGCGTAGTCAAGGATGGGTAGTAAAAGGGAGTGATTGTGCGAGCGCAGTTTTAGTGGCAGTTGGAAGAAAGTTCCGCAATCGCCTCAGGGACTTCCCGGATGCAAAAATTTTGCGACTTACGTCCTGTAGCTGGGGACCTCAAGAAAGATGTTTATCGATCCAAACGCGCTGAGCGCTCGGCTCAGCTCACTAGCTTTTTGTTTTTGTACTTATTCGTTATTGTTTTTTATCTGACGCAGATTGATTTTATTTATTTATGTTTAAACACGTTGCAGTATAAAACTGATTTACATCCGTCACCTCACACTTTCAGGTCCAGTTGAAAACCATCGTCAGGCACTAGTTATCTGGAATTCTTTTGCTGAACTGGGCCTTTTTGGCGCAGCCGTGAGGCACACTTTACTGCAAATTTCTTACACCGCATTTCACACTTTTTTCTTGTTTGATTTTTATTTTTACTTTTATTTAATCTACTGTTTATTAAATTGTGTGCTTTTTAGTCTGTGCTAAATATATGTAGGTATTTTTTTTCTTTTATTTCTTCAAACTGCAAGGTTCTTAACCTTTTCGCTTACTGGAATAGGCGTTCCGTTAAATTAAACTTGGGGAATCTGCGACCAGTTTATCTTGGGGTTCATCCTTGAGCTGCCTACAACAATGACCTGACTCTTCGATGGATTAATCTGCAACCCATGCGCCTCACTCTACTCGCAGATCGAACCCAAATTGTTTATGATATTAGTTGCATTCAGCCAAATTCGCAAGGGCGGCTTGTTTATATATTTGTAAATCATCTGCTTATCGGTGGTAGAAAGAAATAAGTTTTTTGGAAATACAGGTTATAAATATTGCGAAGAGTAAAGGAGATAAAACGCCACTCTGAAGTAAACCGGCAGAAATATAACACCAAGAAGAGCGAGACTCTTCTATGCATATTCGTATACGATATTGGAGAACACTTAGCAAAACATCAGTTGCTCTTAAAAAACTGTCCTGGGTCCAAAATTCTCAATTTCAAAGAAGAAATTTTGATAAGGTGCCAAATGTTAGGTTACCTACGATCTTTGCTATTAAAGGCCGGGAAATGTGATTCAGACTAGCTCGGCCGCAATTTTTCCATTTCGACCCAGATTTTTTTTGCCAAATTTCTGTTTCCAAGCCTAGAGAAATGCTCGTGAAAGCCCGTTTTTTGTCCATCGACATCACGACTAGGGACAAATTAACTGTAATTCAGGCTTTATTTATGGCTCAACCGTTGTTTATATTATATAAGTGTTCCGATCCTTGTTCACCAGTGGTTCATTTTTATTAGCTTTTGCCATAAACGTACAATAAGTTATACAACAACAGTTTGCAGTGTTATGATTATGAACAATAATAAAATTGAATTGCCATGCATGTGATATCACAATTATAAGTATGACAGCCCTAATATGGAAGTAATTATATTGTAATTTATATTTTAATAATATAATTTTAATAATATTTAATAGTATTTGTATAATCGTCCTTTTTGTAATTTGTATGTCAATTGGCAAAACATAGCGCACTACCTAATTTTTAAGAGCCTATATGTAATTATTACCTATGTTTACGAATAAATGATTCTGATTCTGAAGAACTACTGTGTCATTTTTCATAATCAAGAGTTAGATGCGATGCGGGAGCGTTTTGAGACGATTTGAAATGTGGGCAAAACGCAATTTGTCATTATTATTTTATTATCGACTGTCACCTTATTCACACATTTCTGCGCAAATAAACTTAGAATGATGTTTTTCCCATTGATCTTGTCTAAGTACTATCCATGTTGTTTGAAAGAAAGAAAGAAAAAAAAAAAAAAAAATTTATTTGTCACAGAAACACGTGCAAGATATATGAAAACATAAACTGGTAAAACAAATAGTCGGCAGCTGCACGTCATGACTGTGACAAGAAGGCTAGCACTCAGCATGATGCTGTGCTATGGGGGACCCACAGCACAGCGCTGATTTTCAGTGGTCACCCGTTTTGTAATCTTCGATGTCATTATTTGTCTGTGTTTGTCTTTTATCTTTTGATTGTAACTTATTTTCCTTGTTTTATGGTCTTGGTTTATGTATATTTTATTTAAAATTTACGCATTAATACAGAATATATAATAATATATAATTTCGCAGCCAGCCGACCGGCACATACTTTTTCTTACTTTGAGATTATCGTTCAATTGTCACTATGCCGATGCCGGTTAAAATTTGTCAATTTATGATAGTTTAATAGTTACGTTTGCGAAAACTATCAGTCAGCTGGGTGTGGGTAGGGAAGTTCTGTCAGCTGGACCCTAAAAGATTCTGTGCATTACTCAAATAACCTGTATCTATACTGCGTCATCTGACGTTCTTTCCATCAGTACACATGCAGCTGATTGTTGTTTTCGTACTTTTAATTATTTAAACAATCACCAAGTTAAATCTCATCCAGCGACTTTATTTTACGTGTTTTTTTTTACAAATTCATGCGAGCAACTCCTGCATAGTTAGAAAGAAAAAAAAAGAAAGAAAATACGTTTTTTAGTTATCCACGATACAGCTGACGATTTTTTTTCAGCTCAGTGTGATGTCAACTATTTATAAAAAAAGTTTTAGCTCTATTACTTTTTTTTTACCACTTCCGCAACTTTCCAATCCACCACATGCGCCAGCTGACGCTTGGTTCACATATTGGTCATTCGAAATTCTTGAAAAAGATGGCAATCGATCGGCGTAAAAACACTACCTAAAATGCAACGCTACCTTCCGGACTACAACGACTCATCTATTTAGCTGGGAGTACCGCGATCGCTCGCTACTTCATTTGCAAACATTTTAAGAGCTTTTTAATTAATGTACCGACAGTTTTTATGTAACACAAATGCATACAATCTTTTTATATACCATCGCTCCCTCGTCTCATTCAGCGCATCTCTCATGATATTCATAAAATATGCGGAACCACGAGAGAGCTCGCAGTGAAGAAATGCTTCACTAATTAAAATACTGAAAGTAAGAATGTGGAGCGAAACGAGTGAGGTCGGGAGATAACGAATTGTATGACGTATGACGTATTACAATGCTATTGAAGTTTCTCAGCCATTTTTTTTATTAAAGAAAGATTTTTAATTATCAAATGAGAAATAGGTTCGTTCGCATTTATATTTTGAAAAAAAAAATCTAAAATAGGTATTCTGAATATCTCCCTAGCATTACAAAATAAATGTATGTCATAACAAAATTTTCTTACCAGCGCTCCAAATAATAGCAAACCAATTTCAATACGAGTACTCGGAAAACGTCCACATTCAATGTTCAGCTCAGCAAAATTAAAGGTCACCGCAACTTTCCAATTTCCATCCATTTCCTTCAACATGGCGGCGGCGCCGCGGCGCCAGAGTCCGGAACTGGGGCTTGGATCCTGAAGTCAACTAACGAGAACCTTTAATTTGCATTCTTTATATAGAGTTACAGTTACCGTTTCATTCCGTTGTTGGACTTTCTGCATATAAACTTTAGACCTTGATTAGTTTCTAATAAAGAATCAGTAAGGAGACTCGGTTATATAGATCAAACTAGCTGCGCCCCGCGGTTTTACCCGCGCAAGTCTCGATCCCATGGGAATATCGGGATAAAAAGTAGCCTATGTCTTATTCCAGGGTGTCAGCTACCTCCATACAAAATTAGTCAAGCTGTTTGAGCGTGAAGAAGTAACAAACATACACACACACACTCACAAACTTTCGCCTTCATAATATTAGTGTGATATTTTATTTGAAAAACCAATTCAATTCTTTAAATCTGTGTTCCAAGATGCGTTATTAATTGTACTCTTATTTTTTGCGTCTTAGGCGTTTTCTCAGCCTGCTATTTTATTTATCACGAAACACACCTCGCATCTGTTAACCACTTCTTGAGTGAAAAGACAAAAGGATAACCCTTTAGGTAGTTTATAACATAATCCGCCTTTTGGTTTAGTGGTCGCAAGCACGACTGCTGAGCTTGAGGTCCCGGGTTCGATTCCCAGGTCGGGCAAAGTGATATGGAGATTTTATTTTATTATTAGGAATTTCTCAGAAGCAGACCGGAGTTTGGATTAGTGCCCGGTTGATGGCTATAGGCTCGCCCCCTATTACATGGGACTTAAACATAACTGGCGAAATGTGGGTGTACTATTAGGTACACCTCTGCCTAATCCTTCGGGGATTACAGGCGTGATGTCATGTGTGTGTGATGTGTATAATCAGCCTATAATGTTCCCACTGATGGGACACAGACCTCCTTTCATGGAGAGGGAGTGCGCTGTAATCTACCACGCGGGCCCAGTGCGGGTTGGTAATTGTTACATGTCTTCGGATTATTGATTCTAGGCCGGTTTTCTCACGATGTTTTCCCTCACCGTTTATGAGAGCAGTGGTGATGAAATTATTCATACAAAGTAAAGCGCCTGCCTAGGTTAGAACCCACGACCTGCAGCTCGTAAATCGGTACCACCACTAATTACCTAGTGGTGGTACCGATTTACTCAATTAATTTGTACGACAGGGAAATACTAACTCAAAATCCGGCAATATTTCTCAGTCATCTATTTTCGGAAAACCCAAAGGAATATTGAAAAGCCTGTATAAACGCCAAAGCAAAAAATAATGGCTTGAAACCCTTTCATTGATCACTGAGGCTTCGAAAAAGGATCCATTAAACATCGGATAGTGTAGCAAACTACTTTAGAAAGTAGTGAAAATCCTTGAGAAATTCGAATGGATGTTCGTCCGTCAGATGATACCATGCGGGCGCACGCGCGCAGGTTCCAGCGGATTTTAGCAGTAGGGTCGGACGCACTCGGCTGCCATCACGTGCACGCGCCTCCACTATAACGAGCTGCGTTCCGCCGCGGCTCGGCCGGTGGAAATCGTACTTAACGGAATGTAAAGGCTCGTACAGACCAGTGCGATATCGCGGGCGCGACGTGACACTAGTAGCACAATTTCTTTGTCGGCGCCTGTCGCGCCCGCGATATCGCGCGTGTATGTACGAGCCTTTAGTGTTCTTTTCCACACTTTTTGTGATCTACATTGGTAACCTATTCATCAACTCAGCCTATAGCAGTCCACTGCTGGACAAAGACCTCTTCCAGGCTGCGCCACAACACCCTGTCCTCCGCTTTCCGCATCCAGTCTGTCCCAGCCACCTTTTTAAGGTCGTCGGTCCATCTGGCTGGGGGGCGCCCCACACTACGCTTGCCGATACGCGGTCTCCACTCCAGGACTCGTCTGCTCCACCGGCCATCGGTCCTTCGACAAACATGGCCAGCCCACTGCCACTTCAGCTTGCTTACTCTGCAGGCTATGTCGGTAACTCCGGTTCTCCTCCGGATAACTTCATTCCTGATCTTATCCTTCAAAGAAACCTAGGTAACCTATTAATACCGACGTACTCCTCTGATTTTTTTCTCCGCTTTTCATACTTTATTGAAACCGGGAATTAATTACGTCGATACTTACCGATATTGGAAATATGCTATCCATGTTACAATCAATTTCATGAAGACACAAAGAATTTAATATTAATTAATCTTTAGTTGAGGCACAGCTAGTACCTAACAGTTTTTATGTGGCCGCATTACAATATTACGCGCTAGAGCTCGACTCTTACTCATCTGGCAATGTTCCAGTCTGTGGCTTCCCTTGAAAATATTAAACTTAACGTCTGGCTAAGTTCGGCAATCCTTAGTTAGGTTAATGCCGTATCCAGCTTAAGAGAAAGATAACTTTTAATGTAATTCTTAATTTCTAGTTTAAGGATCATAGCGGTGATGTATTAAATTGAGAGTTCTGTTTAAATAATTGTAATAGTAAATCAAAAATAGTCTTCAAATTTGGTACCTATGTAGGTATACATAGGTACCAATTACCTATGTAGGTATACATAGGTACCAAGACTGGAGACTATTTTCGTCTCGAGAGTAGAAGGCTTAAATTAATGCTCGAATACAATAACATAACATTGCGTGTAATCACCGGAGGGTTAGGCAGAGGTGTACCTATAGCACCACCCACGTTTCGTCAGTTGTGGTCAAATAACATCGTAATAAATACCTATAAATAATATTATAATATATTTTTTTACTGTATATAAAGCCTGAACACAAAATAAATGAAAGCTTCTATTTTTTTTAATGTATTTTTGGAGAACAGCTTTTGTTAGGTAGGTTCGCAAAACCATCCTTTTTTTACGTATTTCAAACGCTTTTTTAAAGTTTTCAAAGCAACCAAAAGTATGCACGTGGTAAAAACAAGACTTTAGATTTCTCAAAGACTCGCGGAGTTATTTAGATCAGTTTCAAACTAACTCAAGTGCAGCTTTGACTGGAGCAGTCAAGAAGTTCATAAAGTCGTGAACCGTCGCAATCAATTTTGTTCAGTGAAATGTGTATGAAATGAACTGAAACCTAGTTACTTTATTATTAAGTCAATTTAGATACTGAAAAGATGACAGTATTTATTATGGTTTTCAATAAAAAAAACTCCATTATGTTCCTTATTCACTACATGTATACGTGAACCTGTGCTATCCTCACCTCGTATTCACCGATAAAGCTTTGTCTTAAACGAGGTCCCACAAGTCAAAAATGGGTAAACTAGGCGGCATGCAGCATAATGAAAATTTACTGTTTTCACGTCAACGATAGTAAAAACTGTCCATAGTGGGTAACGCACTGTTTTGGTTGCTGAATTAAAATAAATATTTTTTAACTATTCCATTGGATTAATAAAGCACTATTAGTACCTATGTGTATGTTAGTCTCACGAGAATTAACAATTTATATAAAAATTAACACGGTATTATTATTCAACCTTGCCATAACTTTACGACAACGACTTTATGACAAGAATTTTGAGAAAACTACGGAACCCCAATTATTAAAACCATAGAATGTAACTGAACTGAGATGTGAAATGAATTGTGCACTTATGTCAATATTTTATTCTGCCACGTAGTACAAATAATTAGCAGGATTTAATGGCACGTAGAATTTTGACAATATAATTTCTGGTAATTTTTGTTGCGGTAGGTTTTTCTAAAGTACCCAAAAATGTATGGGCAAAATCCCCAGAGTCGATCACAAAAAAAAAGTTAGGTTTGGTAAAAGGTTATACTTATGAAATTACTTTCTTGAAAAAATATCCCCATGATTGGCTATGATATTTTTGATTTTTATTATTAATGATTTTCTTGCTCTTTACACGTGCAAGTTATTTATTATTTATTTATCACAAACACAACTATCATTACAGGCAATAATCCTAATGCGGTAGCGTGGTCTTTAGTTACATTCTAAATTACAATTAAAGCTACTAGTTATATATTAGCATAACATAATACAAACAATGTTACCTTTGTAAATTCATTCAGAGAGCAATTAAATAAATCTATCCTATCAGCAGTGTCATTCAGTGTATGCAAGGCTCGCGTCAGGGGCGCTTTACTGAGCAGGTTGGTTCGCGCGCGTGGCACTGCTAACAACCGTGGCCGTCGGCGTCGCAATGCGTACTTATCAGGCACATTCAGACATATCTCTTTCAAAACACCAGCATTAAACACTTTACCGCGCAACAGCTTAAAAATATACGCGGTTAAAGCCAGGTCCCTTCTTGTCTCCAGTTTGTTGTACCCAACCATGCCAATTACGAACAAGGTTGGGTACATCAACGGATAGAAGGGGTAGACCCCGTAAAGTTTCATATACAAATACCTGATAAATTTGTTCTGTATGCGCTCCAACAAAAGACTATATTTAATCTCATGTGGAGCCCATATGACAGCATTACACTCAAGTTGAGTTCTTATCAGAGCATTGTACAATGCTGTTACCGCTGTAATGTTTGTAAAACCCGATGCCCGACGGAGTATGAAACCCAGGCTTCTATATGATTTTTTACAAACATTTATAATATGTTCACGAAATGTGAACTCGGTGTTCAGGCGCACCCCCAGATCGCGTACATTTTCTACCCGCTCATCTAACGCATGTCATCTAACGCATACCCGTGATGATGTGGCTCTCTCATTCTGCCAAAGGTTATAACCGTAACGTTTTATAACAATATATAAGCCTTACAGCAAAAAAAAAAGTATACAGTAAACCACGCCTATCTATGTACAACTTAAATGAATCACTTTTTGGAATGACAACGAGAGGCAATAACCTGAAACGGGCAAAATGTGAACCCCAACGAGACGGTTAAAAATCATCATTCGTTTCTAGCGAGGCAAAAAAAAAAGGAATTTGCATTGTTATTTTTACTACCCATAACGAATCATGATGTCTCTGCTCCATTAATAACAGACAAGAGACAGGCTCTCGACTGCTTGACGGACGGCAGTGAATGCTTCATTATTTTAAATGGAGACGCAAATTTGTTTCTTATCATTTCTTCAGAAAAATGAAGTAATTCTAATGACTTTAGAATTGCTTAATTTTTTAAAAGAGGATTATCTTTTCTCGTTACTGGTATTTACTGATGGTAAAATTTATTTATTTACTGCCAGAAAACATCTAATCGTAAAACTATTTTATGTTTGTCTTACTGTCGACATCGGAGACTCCAGGTTATCTTTTTATGAGACGCTAGTTTTTTATAGCATTGTATGCAAGTGATGTTTCAGAATAATCAGAGCGAAAATTATGATATTACGTGTTTTCATCATCTAGTTGATTTTGAATAGGCTTATTCTTGTCTATTGTCTTGTATATTAGGTACAAAGATAAAAAAAAAGTAGAATTTTTAAAATTTGAAATATTTTGCCGAAGTGTCTGGTCTGAAGGTATTGAAGTTGTGGCTGGAGGGCACAAAGGTACACTATGAGATTTGTGAACCTAGCCATAGTGTATCCGTAGCCCCCGTTCACCTTTAAAGAAGCGTGTCTGGGAGCAATCGAGACATCTTACCTGGACATCAAGCGATGTAGCAGGATGACTGGCACTAATTCAAGCAGTCGCTACAGCCAGTATTTATCATAAAAATATACTTACCTAAATGATACATGATTTTAATTTCTGTAAGTAGGTTTGTACAAACACTTTTACACGTCAGTCATATTTTTAAAACTAGATGAGGTCGGCGTTTCCTATCTGACTACTCTGAGAAGAAAGGCCGAAACAAACTCAGAGGTCACAGTCTCTTTTAAAGTCCAGACATAATCTTGGTCAGATCATGTGAAGGTCATGTAGATTGGTGTCTGAAATGTTCTTTTGAGGAAAGAACCACACAGATTGAGTGGACCTGACCAGTCAGTGCACGCATTTGTCAGTAATCGTGCAGCTCTACTCAGAACTTAAGGAGCTCAACGATGCGACGATCAATACCAAACAAAGGACATTTGGGTAGGCCGCATAAATGACTCAAACTGCCTAATAGGCTTATTTAATTTAAATGCGTCAGATTTCATGGTATTATTAGTGGGTTTGGCATTTGAGCCCATAAGGTTGTTCTAAACAATCGGCCAATTAAATGCTATAACGGTTACTTAACGTGGCTCCCGATTTTGAGATAATTCTTTATACAAATAATTTTACCAAACAAGAAGTTATTTAGAGCATTACCTAAGAAAAATAAGTAATCAGCTAGGCATTTAAGCATAAAATAAACCATAACCAGCCTATAATGTTCCCAGTGCTGGGACACGGGCCTCCTCTCGGTGAGAGGGAATGTACTCCACCGCGCGGGCCCAGTGTGGGTTGGTATAAATTAGAAAAGTCAGTGAAGTCAGTTATATTGCTTAAAACTTTTTGATAATACGTGGAATCTCGCGTCCTATCATTTATAAATGTTTCACCTCTTTTTATTCTCTAAAAGTTTTATGCGCAAGTCACATCAATGGAATGATGCACCTTGAATAAGCTGCTTCTAGATCTAATTTACAACGAACCGGCAATAAATTGTGTTACTGGCTAAAAAAAATATACCTAGACCAGTCTATCGGTCGTCACGAGTGACCGTTTTACGTTCATTGGTCACAACCACACCAGCTTTTGTTGTATTCCTATACATAGGTAAACCCTTTCTATTTTTTTTATACAGATGTGGCGTAAATAATGGATAACCCTGAAAATGTCGATCTATCATTTACCCCACTTATATCACCATATCGCCCATACAATTTTTTTTCGATACAGGGGCCCAAAATTGCATAATTCCTTAGAAAAAATGTTAAAATTTGAAAATTAGTATTTTTTGTAATGTTATATTCGCATGTAAAAAAAAATCTTGATACTGATCTGAAAATACAAATATTCAGGAGTGACATAAAAAAACAAAACGAGAATAAATCACCAATTGTAGAAATGGCAGCTGATTTTGTAAGAGTAAGTACGATTTTAATTTAAAATATCAATAAGTGGGGTAACTGATAGATGATAATCTGGCCAATCGACAGTTTCAGGGTTATCCATTATTTACGCCACATCTTGTATAGTAACAATGTTCAAGAAGTAATGTTTTTTTAAATAGTCGTGATGCTGCAAACTTGTAATTATTAAGATGTATCTCTGTGTCATTGAGAATTAAAGTCGTCATAATTATGTTCTCAAACTATGACCCATATATACAACTATTACATAACATGAAATGAGGCTGTAGTTTCTGAGGAAATTAAACATCAGAATTTCATCTCAATTAATGTTAAGATACTCTGGTGTGTTAGTAGAATCTCAGATATTCAGGGTTAGGCAAAGCTTGCGTAGTACTTAGTCTGTAGCAATAATACTGAGCTGAGCTTATCAATCATTTTCCTAAGCCTAAAATCGGGTTGATGATTTTAAGACTAATTTCAAGAATTTTAATTTAATAATGTGTTTGTTATTTTGACGCTTCAGAAGAATTTAATGGAACATTTACGAAAATTTAAGAAAATGGTAAATTTACCATTTTCTCGAATTCAACCGCTTTGACAAATGATGTCATATTAAATGAAGATGATGATTGTTTTTATTTATTATTATTAAATTACGTCAACGTAATTTATTACAACGGATTAGCTGTAATTTCTTACTGTCAAAATAAATAATTACAGCTAATCGGAGTCAAATTAATAGTATCATTAATTTTTAGTTTAATACCAGATTCGTACTCAGACACACTATCATTAAATAATAGTTATATTTGATGATTGAATGATCGAGAGCCCACTTATATTGGTACTAGATTTTCTTATAAGGCAGACAAGAAATAAATATACCTAACACACGTATTAAAGAACGCTAGTAAGTAAGTTAAAATATGTTTGTTACCACTTTAATTAAACAATTTAGTAAACGATCTGCTGCGCTATATAATAAAATCAATAAATACATCTATGTTTCTAACTTTCGCAAGATACTCAAGTGGCTCCCTATTCGACTTCGCAGGAACTCGCGGATTTTGTGTCTGCTATTTAACCTCCTTCACAATCCTAAAACACCATCCTATCTGCGGGAACGTTTTTCCTACGCTCGTCCTTCTGATGCGCCTTGCAGGTCGCATCTTAGAAATCTTCTTAAGTCCCCTCCCCACACCACCGACTTCTACTCCTACTCCTTTACTGTGCACGCGGTGCGGTTGTGGAATTCACTGCCACCTGATATAAGGGACTGCCATACTGTTTCAGTATTTAAAAGAAGAGTGAAAGAACACTATCTTTCCACTTCGTCATAGTTGCGTATATTTTTATTATTTTAATAGAATTATAATTAATATTCTAGTGATATTTATTTTAGAAGTATGTATTTGTGTGTATGTACGTATGTATATTATTTGTTTAGTTTTATTAAGTAAATTGTTTTTGATTATATGTATTCTATTTTCTCTTCTACTCTTACACACGGTGTCTACATCTCTTTATCGACTTTCCTATCGCAGGTATGCTGGAAGAGATTTCTTTAGAAATAAGCATCACCTTTGTACGTATTTTTCTGTTCCTTTCTTCTTGTATGTTTATAATGTGTGTACATAAATGGTTAAATAATAAATAATAAATAAATAAATAAATAAATAAATCTATATTTATCCCAAAAACTAATATGACAGTACAAAAAAAATAATGGAATGGATACAAAACGCACACACTCCAATGAAACCGAAACACTTCTGAAACCTTGACGCATACACACCCTCACACTCACGTACTCTCACTCACGCCTACAGGCTACAGTTTTACTTACATAATTATAGGTACGCACACATATACTTACATCCACTCATACTTATTCATGATTTATCTAATTTAATTTTAATTTTGATTTTAATTTAATTTTAATTTTAGTTTTAATTTATAAAATATAATTATATACAATATTTAATTAAAATAATAATTAAAATTTAAATTTTACATCTTTTTTTTTAATTATACGTTTTGCTTTTTATATCACGTCACGTCATGCTATGGGAAGAGCAGACTTACCCTTAATACAGACAAAAACAGAAATTTTTGATTGATGATAGCCGCCTAAAAAAAAACAATCAAATTTTTTTGTTTATACTTATCTTACCAATAAACTATTTTTTTTAAATCTAAAAACAAATCAACAATCAAAAATTTTTGTTTATACTGGTCTTACCAATAAACTATTTTTTTTTAATCTAAAACATTCGATGAGGAGTTGCATTGGTCTACTTTTCCTACTCAAGATCTGTTTTAGAATTTACGATACAGTTGAATAAAATAGGACCTTTTCAAATCACTCATCATCATCATTTCAGCCGAAAGACGTCCTTTAAGCCACCCCCAATCACCGCCTCTTCGACCGGTTCTTTGCTTTCCGCATTCCTGCGGCCTTCACAAGGTCATCTGTCCACCTTTTAGGAGGTCTTCCAACGCTACGTCTTCCCGTACGTGGTCGCCACTCCAGAACCTTTAAAACCTTTAAACCTTTGTCAATTCAATCACGTAACAAAAACTCTCTGTAGTCGTGTTCTTCGTTAACAGTTTGATTTTTGGCTTAATGCTTTTAAAGATATCCTTTGTGCTTGGATGGAATATTAATTAATGCACTCTATGACAATTGAATAAAATCGCTTTTACAATTCGAAAAATTGCAGGTGTCGAGAAGGGCTACGCGGTTGCTACGACGTAGTAGCACACCTGACGTCATCGCTACGCTTGCTAGATACGCTGTTAAAACTTTCCTGTGCCAAAACGTCTACTTTGTCTGTAACATAATAATTTAATGAATAATCGTGTAACGGGAAACCTATATACCTATATAGAGCGTGTTTCAGAAATTTGTAGTCATATAAGGGTGTGTTACAGACCTTCAAACTGGACAAATTTCTCAATGGGACCAACATCTTAAACGCGAAAAAATTATCGACCCTGGGTGGGTTACAAAACTTCAATGACTACTCGACCCAAATGTATGAGACGGCTGGTTATATTTTCGCGATAAAGATGTTGGTCCCATGGAGAAAGTTGTTAAATTTGATGGTCACGACACCCTTGAACATGACCACGACTTTCTGATACAAGCTGTATAAATAAAACCTTCCTCAGTTTAAACATGAAGGAATCGTCATTCTCCTGCCTTTATGCCAATTTATTTGGGGTCATCATGAAGGAATATTTTCTTAAAATTACACTAAAGTTTTTTTTACTATATATACGTTACTACCTGTTCGTTCCCGGCATCACCCGTCCATCCAAAAATCGGACATCCCCGTGGATTTTTTTAAAAACATAACAAAAATAAAACTGCCAATTAGGTCCAACCATTCTCAAGTTATGATCTTTCTTCATACATGTGGCAATTGATTTTATTTATAAAGATATCTTATAATTGAAGTACCTACAAAGTACAAATCCATCTAAAAATAAACCACAATTCGATCAAGATTTTCCTGGAACCAATTTACGTTCAATATGGCTGTATGTGAGCGTAACACGTGTATGTTTATAATTTATTTTATACTAACTTTTGCCCGCGGGTTCGCCCGCGTGGATGACGGAAAATCTCCCACAGAAACGTACTACCGAGATTAAACGGAATCGAAGTGATGATCGCGTACCTAGTAGCCGAGGAAAAGGTCATTGAGTCCTGTCCTAGCGTTGCGCCGGCGCCGGCAACCACAATTATTTTGTTACGCGTAATTTTGAATTTATGATATCTTTGAAAGTATTAATTTAAATAACATGTTTTATTGGATATGGATTAATACATTACTGGTCAAAATAGCTTCGGAAAAAGCGATTAAATATTTATCAAATTCTGAAAGATAAAAATGGTTACTGTGGGTCATCCTTAAACTTTTTAAGATGTACAACCTGTAGAACATAAATTTTATGTATCTCTTACGATTTACGCCAGTAAACCTCCCAGTTGACATGATTTTTTCCAACATCTTCAACAAACATCATCATATTTCAGCCAACTTATACAAAACCTTAATGAATGATACACTTAAACTTTCCTCATAAATCACCTCATCCATTGGTGAAAACCGTTGGAAAACCCGTTTGGTAGTTTCCGAGTTTATTGCGTTCAGACAGATAGACAGACGAGCCGGCGGACTTTGTTTTATATGTAGTGATGATATTTATTATAATATAAAGATTTCGTCATCCTTTTACGTTAACGTTTTCATGAGCTTTGTAGAAGGATATCAAATACGAAAACCAATTTAATATGTAGATATTGAAGGGTCTTTTTTCAAATTCAAATTCAAATAATTTATTTCAGACATGCGTCCATAGTGTTAGTATACAAGATAACTTAAAGACTATTGTTAGTAAACATGAAAATGAATTAAGTTAGTATACAAAATAACTTAAAGACTTAGTGTTAGTAATAATAAAAATTAATTAAAAACGCTAATTGGTGTGGATTCTCATTTTATTAACTTGATAAAATCTTGGCACAGCATTATTAGATCCAAACGAGTAAGAAAAATAAAAACCTAATAAGAGTCTACCTACACGTTATTGTATCGAAATGTTATCACGTTCAGTTATTAGAAGAGTACTTATAATAAAAGCGAAGTCTTCTTTAAGCTTGTTGTTATTGGACTGAATATTGCTTTTCCATCGTGTTTTTCTCCAAGAGTCGGTCTAATAGGACCTCCCACTTATATGATAGAGACATAACATTTTTACATGTATAGGTTGGTTATTTTGGGTACTGTATACAGGGTGACTGGAAAATAGTGGCGGAGCCGTTAAGGGGAGGTAGTCTAGGGTTATTCCGACAGATATCACTATGAGACCTACCCTCCTTACTTAATCCTTTTTTTTAAAGAAAATTTATGTTTTATCAGCCATCAAAGTATTTTTTTTTCATTTTCCGTTTTTGTCTAGCAGTTTTTGCATAAAATAATAACAGTTGCGGAAATTTAACAATTAATATTATTTATTTAAAATATCTTTGTTGCAAAACAAAAAAAGTAGGCCAAATTGGGTTACACTCTTTAAGTAGGAACATCTTGGAAAGGGTTAAGTAAGGACGGTCGGTCTCATAGTGATATCTGTCCGAATAACCCTAGACTACCTCCCCTTAACGGCTCCGCCACTATTTTCCATTCACCCTGTAGATAGCAACCATTTTTCTAATAACATTTAATTTTAACAACACACACACTTACACACACCCATACAACACATAACACACATTTAACATTATTATTTCATATTAGAAATAATAATGTTGATCGTTGTTACTAAGTATACAATCGAGTTTTATTGACTTACTAGCTGCGCCCCGCGGTTTAACCCGCGTAAGTCTCGATCCCGTGGAAATATCGGGATAAAAAGTAGCCTATGTCTTAATCCAGGGTGTCAGCTACCTCCATACAAATTTTTATCAAAATTGGTCTAGCCGTTTGAGCGTGAAGAAGTAAAAAACATACACACACACACACACACCCCCTCACAAACTTTCGCCTTTATAATATAATATTAGTGTGATTAGAGTTACAAAAGTTATTTTGTAACTTAACATGTTTTCGTTTTATTTATTTTATCGTTTTATAAGCTACAACTGAGGTTACGCCGCAATTAAAATGGCCGTGTTATTCAAGCAATGAAATGACCATTCGCATGCTAATAAACGTAAAAAGTTCAGACACTCGCAATAAGCCGTCATAAAAATATGTTTTTATCTTTATTTTCAACCATTGTTACTGCAAGCTACTTTCCATGCCATTAACACTTAAAGACTCAATTCACTTGGCACTCTACTCACCCCACGCGCGAAATAGCGTGCAATTAACAAGTACGCTGTACTGTTTAATACTCTTACACTCAAATATTTCATGCACCGTTCTGGCAAATTTTATGAAGAGCGGAGCATGTAGGCTGTGCCAACAGACGGGTGACCTACTCCAAGAATCGTAAACATGATGACATGTGTTCTGTGAGGGGACCATCTAATCCACATAAAAAGCATTGAATAATAATTATATGTATTTGATAGGTATTTAAACATAGTCTATAACAGAAGCTTTTTGTGTTATTGTGAGGGTTTGGGTTCACATATCGATGTAGGTCATGTGTCTCAAAGAAGCTTTCAGGCGATTAGTGTTGTAGAAACCGTAGTAAAAATGTAATGGCACTCTTAGAGGCCGGCTAGGGCTTGTGGTTAAGTACTAACAGCCACACGGGTGGATCGGTCAGGTTAAGCTACGCTTGCCGCGGTTGGTCCGTGGTTGGGTGACCATCTATACATGCCAAGACCCCGCCGCGCCTCGGAAAGTACGTTAAGCCGTTCGTCCCGGCTGTCATTCGTTGATATTTAACAGTCGTTACGGGTCGTCAGAAGCCCAAGACTTACCAAGGGGTATTGTATTGGAGGCTCTACGCGGGGATCGTGCGGTCCATGGACTTTACGGGGCACCGGTGTGGGCGCGTTCTTTAAGGCTGCGACCAGCCCAGCGGTTGAACGCGTCCCAAAGGGTCATGGCCATCAGGCTGGTACGGGGTTACCGCACGGTCTCCCGTGAGGCGGCGAGCCTCCTTGCCGGACTGCCGCCATGGGATCTGGAGGCAGATATATGTAAAATATTAAAGGTATTCAGCTGTATCCGGTTAGACTGGAAGCCAACCCCAACATACTTGCGAAAAGACTAGGCAGATGATGACTCGTAGACACCGGTTTCCATCTTTGGCAAGTCTCCAAAGTCGTGGCGGCAATAATACGGACAGTAGCAGTGGGATGTAGGTGTTGTTATAAAAAGCAATTGTCTTGAGTGACTGCCACATTAGTTTCAATTTACAATTATTGAAACGAGAGGCTTTTATTAAGAAGTTGAATATTCACAAGAAAAGTTTTGTTTTCCAATAATAAAATTATTTTAATTTCAAACGCATGGTTCGTTTTAGAGTCCCTTACGGAATTCGAATGTCCTGTAAAACTAAAGATTAAAGAAATCTTGTTGGGTGTTTTTAATATTGTATGAAAGTTGATACGTCGCATAAAAACTATACCTACTCGTATATGGTTTTTGTGAAACGAAAATATTTTCATAATTATTAAATAAACGTGAATTTTATATCACAAAGAATAATATGACCTGCTGAATAACCTGCTAGATTCGAACAATTGATTTCGCCGAGTTCTGGTATTTATTTTAGACAATACGATAATTTATAAACGATAATTATTTGACGAAAAAGGCTTTTCACGTCGTTCACCCGAACGCTTTAAATGATGGAAATAATGCGAAGTTGAAAATGGAACCTTTTTTATTCCGACATTTGAATGATTGAATTGTGGACACGCTGATTTAGATGAAAAGGAAATTAAATTGGAATGTAGTTACGAGTTTTTAATCTATCTGAAAGTGAGGTCGAGGCAATTCTGTATTTGATGTTCATTAACAAAGTGTCAGGGTTTTATTTCGATTGAAATAATTTACGACAACTTTTTAACAATCTACCTCAATATAATCAATTGAATACGTCACTGTAGCGAAGTAAACTTGTCGTGTCGGTTTAAAATGGTGATGTTTACCACAGTTGCATTATTATTTGATTCTTATACGAGTTTGGTGGTATGAGGAACAGGGTGTAAAGTTCACTCATCCACCATAGAAAAGGGAGGATCCTCTGACCAGACGGGTGTTGCATATGGTGGGCAACTGCTTGACGGTTGATGTCGGGACGTGGTATTATTTTCCTTTTTAATTTACCTTCCTTCATAGGCGGTACCCAGGGTACAGTAGCACCTACCAAAATCAATATTAAAATTTCTTTATCACTAGCAGACAACACAAAAAGGTCTCGAGAGCCATCGAATCGATTCTCTTTCTCTTGTTAAATAACAGTTGCTCATAAATAATGTTCAGTAGTCTTAAATGGCTGCGTGTGATAAACTGTGACGTACAAGTATCATGTCCTTGATCATTTGAATATGTACATACACTGCGGTGAGAATTAAATCTTTATCTTATCTTATCAAACGTGTCAGGTTTTACGCAGAGAGGATACTTTACGTGTCCATAAAAAGGAGATATTGATTGTGTAACGAGGTGTTGTATTTTCTGTACCTACCGCCCGCGTCGCTGGAGATATAACTGACTGACCTGAAAAATAATATAGGTACCGCTCCGAAGTTCTACTGAAAACCTTCTTTCAAGGGTATGTTCACAGGTCACACTTAAACTTCTGACATCATCATCAGCCCATAGCAGTCCACTGTTGGACATAGGCTTCTCCAATTGCACTCCATTCAGATCGGTTCGAGCTGAATGGCGTGTTCTTCTCAGGGTGGCTGGTGGCAGCTATCCAGCTGCCAGCAGCCACCCTGTGAAGATCGTCGCTCTACCTAGCCTGAGGGCGCCCTACATTACGTTTGCCGATTCACGGTCTCTACTCAAGATCACGTCTACCCCAACGGTCATCGGTTTTACGGCTAACGTGGCCGGCCCATTGCCACTTCAGCTTGCTTATTCTGTGAGCTATGTCGACAACTTTGGTTCTCTGCCGGATCACCTCGTTCCGGATTCGATCACAATTCAAACTTCTGACATAGCCAACCCGAACTGAATGTGAACGTTAGCTACCAATTGTCAGCATATTATTGTTCTACTTTATTCGTGAACTATAAGAGCTGTAATACAACCAAGAGCTTCTCATGGTCTTCCTAGATGCTTGCTTGTTTGTATTTTTACTGTCTGCTGAATAAGGGTCGTTCAACTACTGACCTGAACTTTTAGGACATGTTTATAATGCATGGGAGGATAAATGCGATGCTTTGGGCATCTTTTGCAATTTTTCCAAGGCATTCGATTGCGTTCTTCATGAAACATTTATCAGGAAACTGTACCACTACGGAATCTGAAAAGCCTCTCTGGATCTTCTTACTTCATATTTAAGTGATAGGATTCAGAGAGTTGATGTTAACGGAAAAATATCTCCCAGATCTGTAGTAAGAATGGGGGTACCCCAGGGCTCAATTCTTGACCCATTTTTGTTCTTATTTATATAAATGACTTGCGTTACCTCATAAATGATAAACATGATATAGTGTTGTTTGCAGACGACACTTCACTTTTATTTAAACTCAAACGTCAGCAGTTGGTTACTGACAATGTAAATAGTGCCCTCGAAAAAGTAGTTAACTGGTTTATAACCTACTTCTTAACGAGAAAAAAACTAAATGTATTAAGTTTACAATAACTCATGTTAGACAAGTAAAAACTAGTGTGCTCATAAAGGGTGAAGAGTTGAAACCCGAAGATACTACAGTGTTCTTAGGCATAATTTTGGATGCCAAGCTTCAATGGGGCCATATAGATAAATTGTCGAAAAAGCTTAGCTCTGCAGCATACGCCGTTAGAAAAATTCGTGATTTAACTGATTTAGAGACAGCCAGCTTAGTATACTTTAGTTATTTTCATAGTGTAATGTCGTACGGTATTCTGTTGTGGGGAAATGCCGCCGACATTCAGACAATTTTTGTTTTACAAAAAAGAGAAATTCGTTCAATTTATAAATTAAGTCCCAGACACTCCCTCAGAGACAAATTTAAAGAGATTATGATACTGACTAGAGCTTCTCAGTATATTTATGAAAATCTATTGTATACACATAAAAATATTAATCTGTTTAAAAAATACAGTGATATCCATGATGTAAATACTAAGAACAAGCACAAATTTGTTGTTCCTAAAACCAGGCTTAAAAAAATAGGTGGCTCGTTTAGATGCCAGTGTATACGTTTTTATAATAAACTTCCCAGCCATATTCAAGAATTAATAAATTCAAATGTTTTATAAAGCGGAAACTGTGCCAGAAAGCATTTAATACTGTTAAAGACTTTATTGAAGACAAAAAGGCTTGGGATTGAACTGCTCCAATTTACAGTGAGTCTTGATTTGATTTCTTTTGCCACCTATTTATATTTTTCTTTGATTGAAATTTTTAAATACCTAAACTATGACATGAATATTTACTTAGTAAAGTATTATATTATTTCAATTATTATGAATGTGAGGACTATGTGAATTGTTTTTTTATTTTTATTCTCAATCAAAAAATTTTTTAATGCTGGTCTGGCAGTTTGAGTAATTTTATGCGGCCTATCCACATGTCCTTTCTTTGGTATTGTTCGTTGAATCGTTGAGCTCCTTAAGTTCTTAGTTGAGCTGCACGACTACTGACAAATGCGTGCACTGACTGGACAGGTCCCCTCAACCTGTGTGGTTCTTTCGTCAAAAGATCATTTCAGGCACCAATCTACATGGTCTTCACATGATCTGACCAAGATTATGTCTGGACTTTAAAAGAGACTGTGACCTCTGAGTTTGTTTCGGCCTTTCTTCTCAGAGTAGTCGGATACGAAACGCCGACCTCATCTAGTTTTTTTTTATATGATTGACGTGTAAAAGTGTTTGTACAAACCTACTTACAGAAATAAATCATTTATCATTATCATTAAGTTGCGTCTAAACAGATTGTTTTAAACACGTTCAATTTTGTGCAGTCGTCGGTATGTTTAGTTGCTTTGGTGCGTGTCGCAACTTCTTTACTATCTGCTAAAACCACTCAAATATTTGTGCGGACGAATCCTTGATTGAATATGGTTGTCGCCATTGTTCTTTCTACTACTGTGTGCATACTCTTCAAGCTGTCAGTGATACTGGGGTTTTATCCTCGACAAAAAGAAAGAAAAAATTCTCCTAGCAAAGCAAGAATTTGTGAACTATTATTACTTTCTGAAAACTATTAACTAACTATAATAATGGAAATACAAACTATTTTAAATTTAAATTTATTCTTAATTGGAAAACTTACAGCATCTTTAAAAAATATTAAAAAGCAATAACGAAAAGCAACTGTTCGAGATCGAATTCAAGAAGCGTGGCTTACAGGGTGAGGGTGGAACCGTTAGGCTGTTTACTTCATTGTCAATGTAACTAAATAGCCGTTCTAATACATATCAAGATTGACTGCTTAGCTCCTTGTAGGTATGGCGTGATGATATTCATTTCAGAGGTTAAACCAAAAAAAAAACATTATATCACAATGAAATTAATATATTTCAAATTCATGACAGTGAAGTCAAAGAAATCAACTTTGCAGTTAATCTGTACACCCAACGTTAATTGTCCCGTACTATTTACCTACTGACAGACTGATTGTAACTCGATTCTTCTCACAAATATAACTTAGAAGGTTATTTTAATAAATTTTCAATTTTATTTCTGACATAGTTTAACAATAAGTGGGTGTAGACAGTTACAGCAGGCGATGTTAATTAATCAACGCAAATTATTAATCAAACAATAACAATTAGGTATAAGAGTTGTATACTGTACACGGTGCTAGACTGAACACAATATGCTTAACCCTTTCGCGGACAGTGAACGCCTGATGACGTCATAACAATAAAATTTCTATTGTGTCTCCTTCACCGCCCGTGAAAGCGTTAATTTTATACAATGTATTTTATAAAACACACACGATTTCTTATTATTATGGTATAGGTACCATAATTTAAAATAAAGCTGATTTTTTTAATTCCTAGTTTCTAGATAATATAAAGCACCATACTTCAATATTTTTTTTCTTTTTCTCGCAACTAAAGACTACACCGATAGTTGTACAATACACACAGGTCTATGGAATGGAGGTATGAGAAACAGGGTGCAATGTTCACTCATCTACCATAGAAAAGAAAGGAACCTCAGACCAGACGGATGCTGTGTATGGTGGGTAACTGCCCGACGGTTGATGTGAGGATGTTGAATGCTAGTCGTGCGGTAAACTCTGCTTATGTGATGCAGAAGTTGTGTGACGTCAGGTCTTTAATGAGTAGTTCGCATGCCACTACATCACTCGGAGACTCGTCCGAGACCGGAGGTCTAAAGTGTGGGCTGAGTCAGTGCATATTTTGATGCTTGCCAGGACCAGTTGTGGTTCCAGTGAGTCGGAACCGGGTGCCGTATAGTTCTCCGTGAATCGGAACTGCGGCGATTCTCCATTGAGTGGGGATGGCACTGTGTTATGCTCCAATTCATCAGATGTGGTTAAGCGCTGGGTTGAGGCTGACTGCTGACGTCGACCAGGAGATGTATCAAGGGCTCTTCTTGTGGACCGGCTGTAAGTGCAGTGTGTTGTGACGAGGTTGCTGATGAGGCTGTGGGAGATGACCAGATATGCGCAGTTGCTGCATGCTAATGGTCAGGATGCCCGTTGGAGCCGTAGGTGCTGGCTGGCTGTGTGAATCGCCGCTTGAAAGCTCGAGGAAGTGGTGATGATGGCATCACTCTGAATTAGCTGCTCGAAGGCTGCGTCAATGTCCGAAGTCACCGGTTTCAAGGCATGAAGAACAGGGTGTGATATCACTCATCCTCTATAGAAAAGGAAGGATCGTCCTACCAGACGGGTGTTGTGTGTGGTGTGCAACTGCCTGACGGCGACGATTGATGTCGGGATGTTGTATATATGCCAGTCGCGCGGTATAGAGGATATGATGATTATAAATAAATATTATCATCAATAAAACAAATCAAATTATGATTATGTATCTTCATCATATGCGTTGTATACATTGCTAGGCCATAAACAATATACTAATACAATTTCAGTGATTTGTATTAAACGTATAATATTTTGATTATAATGTAAAAAAATTGTCATTAGGTAGGTGCTTGAATTTTTCGTCAACCACATTTTATTAATTATTTTTAATATTTATACATCAAAAACCGCTGCCACCGGGCGGCAATCAGTAGTTTTACAATTAATTATTCCATACATGTTGATATCGCGATTACTATGCCTTGCTGATAACGACCTTTGTTTAAATTTATTTACATAAAAATCATACCATATTACTCGGTTATTTTTAGCAACGATTAAAAAAATTGATAATACAAATGCATTAAAATTCATTAAAATTATTTCTAAAAGAAGCATTATTGTGGTCGAATTGATTTTAGAAAATAGAGACACAACATATTCAGACAACATAATAACGTCGCTCAATATAAATATTAAAGTGGCAATGTACAAGCGCCGCCAGATGCTAGTAGCTGTATTTGCACTCATGTTGAAACTACGGCAAATCGAATGTACAATAATTATGTATAAACAGCTGTTGGCCATCAACGCTAAAATCGAACTACCCCTGGTAAAGACTAGAATGTAACTAAAGGAACGATTCAATGGCACCATATCACGGAAATTAAACAAAAAATAATAAAGCATAGAGACAAAAATTGTGGTTGTTACAAAAGACACACCCCAAGCAAACAGAGTACTTTTTAAATATCTTCTTTGAGTATGCCCATCGAAAACTTTTACAAAATCGATATAAAACAAATGGCATATAACTAACAGCCAGTGGTTCTTTACAGATATTAAGTAAACATTTAGACACATTAAAAACTTTGGAACCCACGCAGGTTGAATTCTTGCCATACTATATGGTATCACGATTTTTATTACTATAATTTGGAGAAAGCTTGTTAAAATTGCATTAAGAAACACATAGTTTCTGTATTTGCGGAACTTCTTTAAGATGCACCATGATGTTACTCCATATACTAACGTAACTAGTGTCAGTACCAATAGACTGGTTTTCACAATTTTATCGACTTTTGATATTAATTTCGAGTTATAATTATCGTCAAAACTTTCTGCGGCATGTACGTAAGTATCGTTGCCAGACATAGCGAATTTCACTTCAACAGATTTGTTGATACACTTTTTTGTGTTTATTGTAAAGTAATAACGTGTTTGTGTGGTAAGCAGTGGTAAATAATAGAGGTTCACTTGCTACTCAAGGTTATTTTGTCCACACACAAAATACAGAAACATTCACTGATGAAAGGCACATGAGTTAGACACATACCTACATCGATAAATTGTTACACAGAGAAGAAAGTCTATTGTTTACGGGTTTAAAAGTTCGTACACAGAAACACTTAGGATGCTACGATAATTCCGAAGGGCTAAGGTGAATATAAAATATAAACAACCGGGGCGCTCAGAGTTGCGTGGGCTTCGCGGCGCGACAGCGTAATCGGACTAAACATAGACTAATATAAATAAATGAGATAGACTGGCAACTCAACGTCAGACAGAATACGAATATGATCAGCGCCACGCCAAGCCATGGAACTAAAATATCTATTAGATATACGTAGTGCAGTATAATTCCTGCATTAAAACTTTTTTTGCGCGTTCCGAATTCGAACTCTTTGTGTATTTTGGGCTATTTTTTTTTTAATTTTAATTGATTGATTTCAAATTCAATTTTTTTCTCAATAAGCTTCGAAACAATATTGTTCAAAGAGCTATTTTTTCAGTTGAGAGGAAGCGTTGGCGTGTTCACCCTGTTTTTTTTCTCATATTATCCGAATCCTTGATGTCGTGGCTTAAAAGCATATTTTAACCGTTGTGACGGTATTTTTGTGTTGTTTGTTCGCGTTTTTCTTTTAATGGTATGTATTCCTTTCATTTTTAATATTTTTTTTGCTTTCTGCTTTATTTCCTTGGTCTCAACAAAATTTTCTTAATTTGTCCTAGGTTAGGAATCAACCATAAGGGCCAGATTTTTGGTCCAAGGTACCGGCTCGATTTTAACCGATTACTACATTTCACCTAGTTCGACTTCCATCCAGCTTCGAACAGAAGACCGCTGTGCCACGGAGTCTTTTTTTGGTAACACTTAAGAATCTTGTCCGTTGCGAACGCCTCTCCTATTCTGATGTCCGTCCGACATTAAAGCGCGGAAGAAAGCAGTACGAACGCAACAAATTTTCAGCAGAGGAGCTCCACGTCACCGTGTCTATCTCAAGCACAGCTTGGGAAACTTTTCTGTGACAAACAACTCGTCCCAGGTGTGGTGAGGTTACGTCGAAACCGGGAACGACCTTTTTATTTAATAATACTTACTAAATTCAATGTGATTCAATAATATGTTTTCATTGATCTAAGAAAGCTTAATACCATTTATTTTAAAGTAACACGTTTATTTTATCGTGCGAAATAGTAGGGGTGATTGCAATCATGTTTCGTATTTCCATGCGTATTTCTTTATTCGCTTAAAATAGCAGATTTAAGATTTCTTAAACTAAATTTTTTTTACTAAACCTTCAACTCAACATTTTTTTATACTTTACATTTTCTTTAGTCTTATATTGTTTTAATTATTTAGTTCAAAATTATACGTATTATAAGTAGTGAAAGATTTTTTTATTTTATCCGTACTCGCGCGGCGGGACCAAGTTCCCGTTTGTGTGCTAGCGGAGAGATTTTTCGCTACAGTAGGCATAAATATGTATATTGGTCGTATGAATGAAATATGCTCGTGAACGGGTGCTGCTTGTGTCGTCGTACTGGTCGTCTTGCTGACCATGGTTTTGTTATTGTTATTAATGATTAACTGTTTTTTATTTTATTACGATGGTGCTAGTTTATCATTTTTGACTTCGAGTTGCAGCTATAGCTTTGTGTGGGCGGGCACGCCCATTATGCCTGGAGGCTTTTATTTAGGTACGTTCTGTTTACGTTATTTCTGCTTGAGTATAGTTTTCGACGATTTTTATGTTTTTTTTTGGTATAGTGGCGTGTGCTAGCTAACATAAGGCAAATAATTTAATGTTGTGTTGCGTAATGCAAATTCTTTTACATTTTATTGTATAGATTCAAGTTTTATATCTGAACAGACAGCTGTGCTGCTGGGGAGTTTGTTGCGCCACTTGTTCTTCCCAGCTAAAGCACTAGGAAGTGGTGAAGGGTGGGCGTTTTTGGGGGACTGTCTTATGTAATTTTTGACGTTCGAAAAGTGCTGATTCTCAGCCTAGTTTGAATAAATGACTTTTGATTTTGATTTTTGATTTTGATTTTGAATGGCCGCTAAGTTTTAATTTTTTTTATTAGATACTTTCAAATGTGTTTTTGAAAGTATATGCCATTCACAAAACAAGTAAGTAATAGTATAAGTAGAATAAATAAAATAGAAACGTCACAGCAACACACACACACACACACAGCACATACACAGTGCATTCCCAGAGCAGAGCAGCAGCAGCAGCTGCAGCAGTGGGTAGGTGGTGCAGCGTGTGGTGCGTGTGCGTCTACAAAATTAGTAGATTAAAATGTGGGAAATTAAAGAAGTTAACAAAACACGAAATATACTAAGGACGTAATAACAAATGAATGAAACATTAATTTCTAAACCAGTTTACCTCGTTTGCATACTTGCATTTCGTTTTAATAAAATGTTTGCGAGCTTTTATGAAGTTGCGGTCAGTTTCATCACTTACATTTACAAAATTATAATAACTATTGAGCACCTAGGAACACAGCGTTTATTAAGCGTATAATAAACGTATCTCGGCAATGTGTAAAATGTAAAACAATACTACACTAAAATATATGGTCCAAATTCCTTACGGAGGGCCTATCTACACTACATGTCTTTTGTTATTTTTGTGACAGTGCCTGTCACAAAAACATTCACAAAACCTCAGTTAATGCTGGAATTTTGGTGTTTCAAGGACAATGCAACTAATTGGGCCAAATTTTTGAAACATGTTACCCAAAGTTGAAACCAATAGTAATTAATACCTAGATCTTATCGTCAATAGTAACTTTTCTTTCGTCATAAATAACAATGGCACCAAAAAAGCCACGGTAAAAAAAACGTTCATTAGAAGAAAAATAATATTATATTTAGGTACTATAAAATCGATTACACTTGTTTTTTACATCGAGTGAAATTGATTACAAGAGCGTAATAATGAATGTCTGCTTATTTAATTAGGAATGATGATAATTTAGATGATTGATTTATATCAATCATCTAAATTATACCTATAAATGTAACCTAAATTAGTTTATTCACTAAAATATTCATTGTTTCTAAAAATTCATTGTTTCTGTGTTACTAAAAAGTTTTATGGATGTATTTAAAATCTGAAATAAATGAATAATAGTAATAATAAAAACAATTAATATATTTATGAATAAATAAGTAATCTCCGCAAAGAGTTATTATGTCTAAACATAAAAACTCTTTGCGGTGATTATAGTAGTAAAATACACTAGTGTGGTAATGTAAAGTAAAAAACAAGAGTGTATAATAAGCTAAATTATGAACCTAAATACGTCGCCATAAGAGTCACTTTACAAGCGAGTGTGTTGAAATAATGTTTTTACTGAAAAATCTTTTCATTTATGTTCATTCATATTTTTACAATTATTATTTTATAGTAACGTAAAATTATTCATCACTATCGATCATAACACTATCCAGATTAAGAGCGGGCGATGAATCTATCTTAGTGTCTGGCCCATGCAAAGTACCTATAAATATTGTTCTTCTACCAGTTAAACAACTGCAACAGTAATTGTTTATTCTGTCTATACCCTGTAAGAATATTTAATTAACAAAAAATACATTAAAAAAAATATCGCACTGCTGTGGCGACTTTTGATTCGTGCTCTTATTAATAAAACATAGGAATCAGGCAAATTAAGCTCGTTTAAATCTGTTAATTCCGCTTCACCATAATTAAATGTATTTCTGTTATATTTAAAGACGCCACCGCGAACAGGCTCACTCGTGATACGTCTCAACTGAAAATATAATCATTTCGTCATGATGTTACTATGGGGAATTACAAAATATTAGGCAAAGCTCCTGAAATATTTTGGAAAGCTATCCTTTGTCTATTTAAATTCTTAACCTGCACATAGTTAGCTAAACGGTTAGGAATATTAAAGCGGTTCTGTCGTGGTCAAACATTACGAAAGTAATATGAAAAGCATTTGCAAATGCCGCGGTTTTAACATGTGCGTCATTGATTCATTAAAATAGCTTTGAATAATTAATATTCTGTTATCTGTAAACAGCCGTTTAGTACTTCAACGGGTCAGCAGCAAATAGTTCACAAAACTTGATTTAATAGCTTGCTCATTTGAAGGCCGATTCATTGGCCCTGTGCTTGATATTGGCATTACAGCCTCATATCCATCGGTAGCTCGCCGTCCGATAAGGATCAGGCCCGGGTTGACGGCGCGTTGTGTTCAACGCGCGCCTCAAAGAGATGTCAGCACCAACTGACGGGGTCCGCCAGGACCAATGCTTGCCAGGGTTCCGAGTTTGTCCGAAAGGGATATCGTGGCCATGGCACACAGGCAATGGAAGGAATACGGGTGGGTTTTAATCAGTAAAAGTCAGACAGTCCCGCTCCGCCGAAAGCGGGAGAAGTTATTTGATAATTTCCCACCCAAAAAAAAGGCTGTTTTGGAGTGTTGGAATGTTGGCGCTGGATACATTTCGGATTACCGTGAGAAAGGAGAATGCCCCTAAAATGTATGGGCAAAAAAGCCAGAGTCGATTAAAAAAAAAAACGTAAATATGTGGGTTAAAAGGGCATTAATTGCAGTTATTAAATATGAAATGAAATTACTGTCTTTAAAAATGATCCCCATGATTGGTTTTTTAGTTTTTAATAATGAAATTTTGTTTTTTTGATGTACATAAAGTAGGTTAGCAGTAGATAGCTTGGAGTTGTGCGACCGATAAATACTCTCTTACTTATTTTTTTTTTATGTCTTCTAACTATCAAAAATAAGCAGGTATATACATACATAAACTCACGCCTTCTTCCTATAACCAACATTTCTTTGGCTTGCCGTATAGGTAGATCATGGCTCTATAATCAGAAAAAGTTCATGATCATATATTGTGCGTGTGTTACCAAGGCATGGGACTAAAAATCTGTCAAGGTGGACGAACTCTCGCTGAATAACTCATGCGCATCGACTACGTCACTGTGTGACGTAGATGCGGCGCGTTCCACGGTGCGTTATCGTTGTCTACGACGCGATGAAGTTGTTGAATTTGTATAAACAATATTAAAATTATATGCGTAAATGTGATAAGTATTGTGTAATGTATGCGTTATGGTTATATATGTGTATAATTGTTGTATTGTGTAAGATAAATGTTAAGGATTGCCGCAAATTATTTGTGAATAATTTGACGTAACGCACTTTCAGGAAGTGTTTCAGGTAATACAAACCAGGTTAGTGTTGCTTCTGAAACAGTCAATGGAACAAGTATTATAATGTAACTAAACGCTACAAAACGAATGTACAGTCAGTCTCAAAAAAATGTTTACTTCGACAAAAATTAATTTAATTGTAATATTAATTTGTTCCATATTACGAGTATTCTATCAATATATAGCCACAAAACCTATAACAATTTGGGTACTTAATTGTAGCTACACATTGATACAGTATTCATCATCTTCCTGCCTCTGTCTCCCCTCACTCTATCATTAATTTCTTTGGCCTTCCTCTCTCTCTTTATCCATCAACATTTATATTCATCACTCTTTTTGTCACATGTGTTTTCTTCCTCCTCTTCATATGCCCATACCAAGCCAAATGATACAGTACACACACCAATTGAAACAGTGCACTACATAGGTACACACACACATTTGGATACAGTATTAAGGAACACAAAATGTAGTCATGCCACTGAATTCATGTCGAAGAATAATTGTATATATCGTTTTGCAGCTGACTGTACCTAGATATCGAGATAAACAAACAGGAAAATTAAAAAACTGCTGTTCGTTGTTAATCGCTTACTTCAGCACGGCTGGACCGATCTGGATTTTTTTTTAAATGTTCGTAACCCGAATCACGTTCATACGGAAAGAAAAATCTAAAGGAAAACTGAAAGTGCATTTTTTATGGGAATTTTGTATGAATTATTGTTTGGACAGGACAACGACTGTCGGGTCAGCTAGTTTTTATGTAATATATGTTTAATTGAAATAGGGGGCCGATCGCGCTAATTTTGAACGTTAATACCAAAACTAAACCACAACCAAAACGTTACGTTAGACACATTTCGTATCGCGCTAATCATTTCAACGGAAACGATTTAGCTTTACTTTGGAAGTTACGTTGGAGGAACGATCGATCGAACAATACTCTCACAAAAAAAAGCGCGATACCGTTTCTTACACCAGCTAAACCAAAACTAAACTAAAACCAAAAACGTTCCGTTCGAACGGTAATAACGTTGAGAAATAGCGCGATCGGCACCCTGGTCTGATAATACAAACGTTGTCATGTTTATAATATAATTGTTTGTAATTTTGCTTACAGGTTATTTATTTTTTGTAGACTGACTTATAACATCGCCTTGGATGAATATGTAAAGGTGTTTGCGATTTAAATAAATAAATATTATCTTCTAAATCGAACGACAAAATTGCATGCTATAAACCCCAAAGTTTATCTCCATTAAAAGCTCATCATGAAAATGCATTTTTTTTAATGAATTGTATTTTATATCTAAAAACGCGCCTTAACATCACTCAAAAACTATTAAAGAAAAATATAACCTTTGGAAACTACAAAAACCGTCATTGTGTCTTAAATATCAAGAAAATCGAATGATCAAGCATGTATTAGCGAATTACTGAGAATAAGGTTTTTCTATTGACGTGATTGAGTGGAACAATCATGATATGGGCGGGTATTTGGATCGATGGAAGAATCTGTTAGCAGAGGCCATCTCAATGCACAGATTTTCGCTGATATAACTACTTCGAATGCTGTCATTTCTTTGCAGACCAAATTGGATGACAACGCACGTCTACACAGCCAGAGTAGTTACAAACACACATGCTAACATCAACGTCTTATCATAGTCTGCTCAGTTACCAGACTTAAACCCCATTGAGCACGCATAGGATATGGTTCATAGAAGAGCTTTGCTAAGTATGGATACGATACATTCATCACCAAAAATCTTTTTCACCTGTTACACCGGACTTGGTTGGTCATTCCGCCAAGTGATTTAGCTAAACTTAGATTGAGCTTGACACATTGGTGCAATTGTGGGATACCAGATACAGATTACTGATTGTTCATTTTATCCAATATAAACTTTTAATACATTTTATTTTTAGCAGTTTATCACTTTTTACCGACTTCCAAAACGGAGGAGGTGTTAATAATATTCGTCTAAATATATATATTTTTTTTTAATTATGTTCACCGATTTCTCCGTCAATGAACTGATTTTGAAAATTATTTTATTGTTCCAAGGGTACGCTCTCGAGGTGGTCCCATTGTCACCAAGTCAGAATCTGATGAAGGGATCCCGCGGAAATCGAGATAAATTCTCAAATTTTGTACTAACTACCAGGATATAGTCACTTTTATCTAGGTATATATTGTATCTAGGTCTGTATTTTGTATTACAATCGTTAGTAGCATAATATTTTTGTCTTTTTTCCGAGAAAAGTAGAGTTTCTCACGAGACATTATACAAAATTCCAAAGAATGTTATCGTATCTCTCCGTTGTTCAACGTATCATAAACTGTATTCGGATAAGCGAACCTTTTAGGGGTTTCTTGCCAAAATGTCCCGGAGGTGTCATAGAATTTCACATAAGAGCAACCAAATGTCGCTATTTTTCGTGTTTCTATGTTATCACAAATGTTTTAGTGTATTTTGCTACTAGTAACTAAGAACTCAAACTCAAAGCATTTATTTCAATTAAACCATTTACAGGCACTTTTGAATTGTCAAAGAGTCGGTCAGTTAGTCAGAAAGTGGAAGCTGTTTGCCCATTCCAAAACGTAGATCTCTATGGAGAAGAACAGGCAAAAAACTCCAAGGACACTCTTTTAAATCAAGATATTACAAAATCCTGAGTACATTATTCTTGTCACTTCTTTATGTGAGAACAATGTAAAAAACAAAAAAAATAAATAAAAAAAAACAATTCAAAATATAAGATTAAAAGATTACAAAATAAGCCCCTGGCAGTTAAGAGATGACCAGTCTCAAATGACGGCGCCCGTTCACGAACATGACGCGTGGATCAGCACCATCCAGCTCAACCACTTTGTAGGGAACCGAATGATCCAACACACGCGCCACCATCAGCGAGACATTTAAGTGAGCATGACATACTCTCAACTGCCAGGCTTTTTTTAAATCAACATACATCATAACATAATAAACGGCTCCATGGTACTCACATTTACAAAAATGAAAAATGCTTTTAAATTATAGAAAACTATAGCTTGCAATGTATTTCAATGATTAATAAAATGTTACTAGGAAAAGGAAAATCGTGGTTACCTATTAAAGTATTCAACAACTAAAACTTGATTAAGTACATAAAAATAAACGATAAGAATGTAATGGCAAAACAAAAAAGGGGGGAAGCATCACTTCCAAATATTAACATTCTAACAAGTGAGCCCAAGTTGTTGTGGAGCAGGACCAGCATTAAGCCAAGCATCTTTATCTACGATATAGCTAATCATCCAACTTATGATATGGTTGACATAGTGTGCGTTTAATGCATGTTTTAAATTTCTTCTCATTTAGTTGAAGAATATCTAATGGTATTTTATTATAACATTTAACACAGTACCCCATAAAAGAAGTGTGTACTTTTGACAATAAGAAACGTGGTTGATCTAATTTGTTCCTATTTCTAGTGTTAAAATTATACCTGTCACTAATCTTACTGAAAAGATGTAGGTTTTTTCTAACATACATAATATTTTCATATATATATTGGCAAGGTACCGTCATGTTGTTAATTTTTTTAAACAGTTCCCTTAGAGAATCGCGTCTGCTGAGGTTGTAGATGGCTTTGATACGAGTAGCCCTCTTTTGCAGAATAAAGATAGAAACTATATCTGCAGCCCGTCCCCACAGCAACAATGGGACGTATTTCAACAATGATCCTTAATTTGATTAGATACATTATCAAAACCTTGGTTTATGCCTCAAAAAAATGTATTCCTGTTCACTAGCAAAACTCTCGCAGATTACTTTGTAGCGGCATCAACATCGCCATATGCGAACTACGCGTCTCACCGCGCAAACAGAGTTTACTGCGCAACTAGCAAACATACAACGTCCCGACATCAACAGTCGGGCAGTTGCCCACCAGACAAAACACCCGTCTGGTCGGAGCATCCTTCCTTTTCTATGGGGGATGAGTGATGTTTACACCCTGTTCCTCATGCCTCTATAACTTCTTACATGCAATAATATAAATTATTTTCTATATGCACTATGTTATTCCTTCAACACAGTCAGTGTTCTTAATAACTTGAAGATTGTAGATCTATGAGTGCGAATTACCTACATAATAATGATACGAGTAGTCTATTCTTTTTTGATAACATCTTTCGTCTCGCTTTCTATGGGACAGTTTTCGTGAAAATGGATGGAAGTGTGTAGCAGGAAGTGACAGCTTGAGCATGGGATAAGTAAGTACTTTTGAATAGCGTGGAATTAGTAAGTACTTTATAATAGCATGGAATTAGTCTACTCATGGAATTAGTAAGTACTATATAGATTGTAAGTAGAGGGGGTCATTTCTGTCGTTGCTCAGTTGCTTATTACTAAGGTGAGATGTCAGATATTACACATCATATGCGACAACTGTACGGCTAGCTCGTTTTTTTTTTTGTTATTAAAACTCCTCAAATTGTATGGAACATAAGCCTTCGCTTTTGACAAAGCCTATTTAGCTGTCTACTCTAGGAGTTGCATAAGGCTTATTATCTGCGCAGTCTACGTATTACTGTGAGCTCCATTAACGGCTCACAACCAAACGTTGTTTTAAAGTGTTCAAACCACTGCTGAGTATTTATAGGTCTCCTCCCTTTTGTGCCATGCTTCCCTGGTCCATCTCCTCCAGTCCAATCTCTGCTTACCCATATAAATTAGATTACTGTCACCGAGGCGCTGTACAGGAAGCGAGTCACATCTGCATAGATATTCTCCCTATACAGCCTTTCCGTCAAAAATACGTGCAATATCAACAAAGCGCGTGATAAATTGAACGTTTTTCGATTGTTTAATGTGTTGAGCTCGTACTGCCATCTGTCAAAGTAACGCCGTGATTTATTGTTGTTAAGATATTACGTGGGGTACTTACTGATTCAAGTAAGTCTAAGTTGTAATCTGTGGAATACGTAGTGGGTAGTATATTTGTTAAGTTATTTCTGTTTGTTTTTAATATACTACTGTTTTCCCTTGAGGAGCTCATGGCTAAGTAATAACAGCCGCACGGGTTGATCCATCAGGTTAAGCTACGCTTGCCGGGGTTGGTCTGTGGATGTGTGACTATCTTTACATACCGAGACTCATCCGTGCTTCAGAAAGCGTGATAAGCAGTTGGTCCCGGCTGTAATTTGTGGATCTTTGAAAGTCGTGACATGTCGTTAGAAGCCCGAAGGTCTGACAACCAGTCTTACCAAGGGGTATCGTATGACCCAGTTTCTGGGTTGTGGAGGTCAGATAGGCAGTTGCTCCATGTAAAATAGTGGTATTCAGGTAGCTGCATCCGGTTAGGCAGATTGATTGATTGTTTTTGAACACAATAAAAAATAAATTTTAGTAAATGGGCGGCGTTGTTTAGGTAATTGACTGCTACAGTTGATAGATATAACGTCTGTATCCAAGTAAGACACAAACAGTACGTCTTACCGTAAATCTTTAACTCACACATAATAAAGATGAATAGTTATAACGTTGAGACGTAGCCACAAAGGATTTTTTGACACAAAAAATACTACTATAGCAAAAACTAGATAATATAGTAATATAACCTATGTTTAGTGAAACATATAAACCATTATTGTGAAGGATATCAGGGAAAAATAAAGCGATTTCTTGCTCTTGTTGATTTACGAGTCACAATAAATCCGAGTCCCTGTTAGTGCCTTCAGAAGATGTTCAGCTCACTACAAAAAATAGGAGAGTCGTGAATAATGAATCGGAACAAGTCTACGTGTGCTTGTATTAGGTGTAGGCTTCTGCAGGACGAAGTTCAGGGAAATAAATCACAAACAATTTACATTTACCTATTTGTATAATTTACAAGGTGATAAACTACAAAACTCTAGCATAATTGTAACGGAAAAACCTTAAAATTATGTAAATTGTAATGCTACTACTTACATATACTACGATACTATTTACATTTGTGGAATTTCTGTGTTCCGTAATACTTTCTACAATTTAACAATTTTGTCGAATTGTAGACTTGTAAAGTTTTGTGGTATAGACTGGGCTCTATACCACAAAACTTTACCCGTCTTATTACAAAACAACATTTATATTTTGACATGGCTTAAACCATGCAGCCAGTTTTTGTAATAAGAACGTAACAGTGATTGAAATACCGTTCTTTATACAAAACTGAAAATTTAGTTCGGTACTAAATTGTCCGTTTTGTATTAGGAACTTTACCATGACGGAATGAAGTTGAACATTCAATAATGGCTCCATGGTTTAAACCTGGGTCTGAAGATAAACCTTGTTTTTTAATAAGACGGTACAAGTCTACAATTACAAAGACGAAATAATTTTTCAAATATGAGCTGTGGTTCCGGCGATTGCCCTCCACATAATATAATATACATTCTCACATAATTCACTCTGTCTTTTTATAATATTAGATATAAATTTCTGCAATTGACAGAAATAAAGTTCTGCCCATAAACTATTTTCACTTTTGAGTTGTTGTTGATGTGATTTTACTTTAAAATCCCGCTGGATCTAAACCATTCTAAACAAACTAATGAACATTAAAGTTTATCTTTGCAGTATGGTTTCAGCTCATTCTCCTGAATTGTTTCCGGAACAAAAGTCTGTTCACAATATTTGATGTTAGATGCTTATCGGCACTTTTATGTTGCATTTGGATTGACCTTTTTCTTGTTAATGTTAGCAAGGTCAACTTTCTATACAAAACCGTCGGGAAACACTGCTGGAATACAATTCAAATTTCTAAACAGTTTTGTTTTATCTTTAATGATAAATGATTTATTTCTGTAAGTAGGTTTGTACAAACACTTTTACACGTCAATCATATTTAAAAAAAAAAAAAGTAGATGAGTTCGGCGTTTCGTATCCGACTACTCTGAGAAGAAAGACCGAAATAAACTCAGAGGTCACGGTCTCTTTTAAAGTCCAGACATAATCTTGGTCAGATCATGTGAAGACCATGTAGATTGGTGCCTGAAATGATCTTTTGATGAAAGAACCACACAGATTGAGGGGACCTGTCCAGTCAGTGCACGCATTTGTCAGTAGTCGTGCAGCTCAACTAAGAACTTAAGGAGCTCAACGATTCAACAAACAATACCAAGGAAAGGACATTTCGGTAGGCCGCATAAAATTACTCAAACTGCCAGACCATGATAAAAACTTACTGAGAAAAAATAAAAATAAACAATAACCCACATAGTCTTCACATTTACAATACTTCATTAAAACAATATATTAATACTTAACAAAGTAAATATTCATGTTATTGTATATATAAAATTAATCAATGTCAATGTGTATATAAAATACGGATATAATCTTGGTCAGATCATTTGAGAACCATGTAGATTGGGTTTATTCGGGTCCTTTGCATATTGTTTGGCCAGGTTTAGCATAGGGAATTATAGCAGATAATCGTATCCATTACAATAAAAACAGTGGAAGGCTATTATAGTTTATGGAGAGTGCGATTGTCGCAACCCAGCGCTGGGTACGCCACGATTGTGGCGATAAGTCCCCTCTTTGAGGAGTGGCTAGAGAGGCGCCACGGCGTCCTCATCTTCCGCCTGACGCAGGTCCTCACCGGACACGGTTGTTTCGGGAGGTTCCTGTTCAGGATAAAGCGGGAGGAAACGCCCGGGTGTCACTACTGTGTGGATCGCCCGGAAGACACAGTGGAGCATACGGTGGACGTCTGCGGAGCTTGGGCGGAGCACCGCCGTGTCCTCACGGAGGCGATCGGCGGCAGCGATCTCTCGCGTCCGGCCCTGGTTTAGGCCATGGTTCGGAGCGAGAGTGCATGGGAGGCCATCACCTCTTTCTGCGAAGCAGTAATGCTAGCGAAGGAAGAGGCGGAACGCTTGAGGGTGAGACAAGGTTCGCGCCCTCGCGCCCTTAGTCGCCGCAGGAGACGCCCCGGGCGTCGGGAGGCGCAAGCCGATTTCCGGCCACCGTAGGCGCGGGCCTGCGGACGGTGAGCGATGGGTAGCTCGCCGTCCGATAAGGACCAGGCCCGGGTCGACGGCGCGTTGTGTTCCACGCTCGCCTCAAAGAGATGTCAGTACAAACTGACGGGGTCGGTTAGGACCAATGCCTGCCAGGGTTGCGAGTTTGTCCGAAAGGGATATCGTGGCCCTGGCACACAGGCAACGGAAGGAACACGGGTGGGTTTTAGTCAGTAAAAGTCTGACACACCCTCCCGCTCCGCCCATAGCGGGAGAAGTTATTTGATAATTTCCCAACCAAAAAAAAAAGCCTATTATAGTTCAAGTATTTGTTGGGATTTCGCTTAACTAACAAAGCTTTTTGCTTTCGCATTGAATTTTTATTTTAAGACTTATTTATAGTTCCGCATTTCGCATTATTTTTTACATACTTACTTTGTGATACGTTTTTAATTAATTTATAGTTTAGTATCCTAAACAAACCATAATTTGGGTTACATGCATACCCGTGGTTACTTAATGGGTGAACTATGAACTTTCATGTACTTCAGCTTTACAGTAAAATTGTTTGCTGTAAATTTACTAAGAATATAAAATGAATTCAGTACACCAATAACGCTTTTGTTTAGTTATATAAGTGTGTTAATTAATTTGTTCAGTTTGAAGATTAACAGAATATATTTGTGGAAGCTACAAATATTTGAATCAAGTCACGATAATACAAGTCTAGGATTAAATTAATAAAGTGTCATAAGTAACATAAGTTACGTTTTTGGTGGCATGAGGAACAGGGTGTAAAGTTCACTTATCCACCATAGAAACGGGAGGATCCTCCGACCAGACGGGTGTTGTGTCTGGTGGGCAACTGCCCGACGGTTGATGACGGAACGTTGTATATATGCTAGTTGCGCGGTAAACTCTGCTTGCGCGATGCAGGATTTGCGTGACGTCAGTGTGACGCGTAGTTCGCATGGGGCGATGTTTATGCCGCTACACGTTTGCAAGGTTACAGTTACGACAGTAATTTCAATATTACTGTCGTAAATGACGTTGTTTTGAAGTTGAATATTGAAGTAACACAAAGAAAGGAAAATTGTTAATGCGATATTTGAAGGTAGGTTTGCAATGGTAGAAAACTAAACGGATGTATATAGCGGGGTATTTATCTAGAGCACATTACGATATACCCTTTTAGAGGTATGTAAGCAGCAGCTGTAGTTGTCCCGGAATTTCACCAGGGACTGTAGTGTAAGGTGTTTGAGCAATGCAGGCGATAATGAGCGTTAAGATGATAGGCGGAAATGTGATTTTACTGTGCACTGATTACGATGAAAGGACAAAAACAAACTACTTTAATACACTTTTAAACTAAGAAATTTATTATTTACTTTTAACACTAATATAATCTACATGCAAATAAAAAATCGTAATGAAACTAAAGCGGGCGAGAGTGAATACAAAAGCTATCTAAAAAGCGCGTACGCGTGTCGACAACCAACTGAAGAGTGCCGGCCGGCCGCATGCTGCCGTGCGCCCGCGCCCGAGGCGCGGGCGCACGGCAGCACGCGGCCGGCCGTTGTTGATTTCTCTGGGACATTCCCGAAGGAAGGCGGAGCTTGCGCGACGAGACAAAGGATCACGTCATTTGACGTCACATGTAGGACGCGGTCCAAGGTTTACAAGTGGAGCGGACTATGTAGTGGGTTGATGGTCACTACAGTAATCCCCCGCTGAGATCGTGACTGGTACGATCGATAGTAACCGGACCACTCGTCCCGACCTCGTCTTTTTGGCTGGAGTCTGGTTCGTGTCCCCCTCTGTTGTTGGCACTGGTGTGTTGTCACAGGTTGGTTCGGGTGGATCATTTCGGGCCATGTATGCTGGTTTTAATCGATTTATCGATACGGTTGCTGTTTTCCTTGCACGTCTATGTCGTATGACTTCGTCCCTCGTCGTATGACCTTGTAAGGGCCTAGATTAGAAGTTTACAGAGGTCTGTGTGCAGGCCCCTGCCGAAGAAATACGTGAGTGAACGTGGCGAGATCTTTAGGTATGTAGAATGTGCGTGCGGTGTGCCAAGAGGTTGGGTGAGGTGTGAGTTTTGTGATGTGGGAACGGCTACGGGAACTAGTGGACAGGTTGAGAAAAACTATCCAGGCAAGTATAGTGGCTCGCCGTAGACTAGTTCTGCTGCTGAGGTCTGAAGATCTTCTTTCCACGCGCTGCGGATGCCCAGGAGAACCAGAGGCAGTGCCTCCGTCCAACGCGTGTTGTTGCCGCCCTCGATCGGTCGTGATGAGCTCGGGGCAGCCGAACCTGGCTACCCAGCCCGACACGAAGGCGGTAGCACATGTCTCTGCCGTGATGTCTTGGAGTGGGTATGCCTCAGGCCAACGTGTGAAGCAATCAATGGCAGTGAGGCAGTTCCTGTAACCAGAGGAAAGCGGTAAAGGGCCGACAATGTCCATGTGGACATGCCGAAAACGAGCTGAAGCTAAGCTAAATGTTTGTATTGGTGCTTTGGTATGACGATGTATTTTGGCTCCCTGACACTGTAGACATTCTTGCGCCCACTGTCGACATTCCTTTTTAACGCCAGGCCAAGCAAATCGCTGAGTGATTAATCCTATTGAAGCCTTTGCGCCTGGGTGACTAAGGTTGTGTAGGGCCTCGAATGCTTGTCGACGGTATTTTTGCGTCAGAAATGGTCTTGGTTGCAACGTGGTAGTGTCGCAATACACTGACATGTAAGAATCTGGAACCTTGATTTGTTCTAGTCTCAAAGACGTCCCATTTTGTAGTAGATCTTGCAGTTCCTCATTTGTTGCCTGGTCCTGAGCGAGAGCCTGGTAATCCAAATTATTTGATGTGAGCTCTTCGATGCACGATAACGAGTCCGCCACGACGTTGTCCTTACCTGGAATTTATTTGATGTCCACACTAAATTGACTGATGTAATCTAAATACCTGAACTGTCGTGGGGTACAGTTATCTCTTCTTGTACTGAAAGCAAACGTTAGTGGCTTGTGGTCAGTAAATATTGTAAATATTCGTGCTTCTACTATATTTCTGAAATAGCAAACGGCTTTATAAATGGCTAGTAGCTCCCGATCATACGGACTGTACTTTGTTTGTGGGGAGCTTAACTTCTTTGAATAGTATGCTAGTGGTTACCACGCGTCACCTTGTCGTTGCTGCAGTACCGCACCGATGGCCTTGTTTGAGGCGTCGGTGTGGATAGCCAATTCTGCGTTAACGTCTGGGTGGGCTAAGAGAGCTGCTTGAGCCAGGCCAAATTTACATTCCTGGAACGATGTCAGCTGCTCTGCCGTCAGTGTTATGTTTTGTGAGCCTTTTTTCTTTGGTCCTGCTAATAGTTCGTTTAGGGGCGCCTGTAATTCTGCTGCCCGTGGGACAAAACGTCGATAAAAGTTTACCATTCCCAGGAACCGTCTGAGCTCCTTGAAAGTAGTGGGTGGCTGGTAGTCATTGATCTCTTGGACCTTAGTTTTCATTAGACTTACCTCTGCTTCTGAGACCTTATAGCCTAAAAAAGTTACCTCCGACTGTCCAAAGATGCAGTTGGACGCATTGATAAGAAGTCTTACTACTCGTACGCCCGCTCGTCGTCTAGTCGTACTCTTGAAGGCGAATAAAAAGCGTCCTTATGTGCTGCTCATGTTGTTGAATGCACTAAAATGTCATCGATGTATCCATAACAAAAGTCTAATTCCCTGAGGACTTCATCCATGAAGCGTTGGAATGTTTGTGCTGCGTTTCTAAGTCCAAAAGTCATATATGGAAACTCGAACATTCCAAATGGCGTTGTGATCGCCGTCTTGGGTATGTCTTCACTGGCGACTGATATTTGATTATACGCTTTAATTAGGTCTATGGTACTGAAGACTTTTTTACCTGACAACTGATGGGCAAAGTCCTGAATTTGGCAGACAGGGTACCTATCGGGTATCGTGCGTGCGTTAAGTGCCCTGTGGTCCCCGCAGGGTCTCCAGCCATCGTCCTTCTTTCGAGTCAAATGTAATGATGATGACCACGGACTCTCAGATTGCCTAGCCGTGCCGGTGCGGAGCATGTCTTCAAATTCCTTTTTAGCTATTCAAAGTCAAAGTCAAACCATTTATTTCAAATAGGCACATAAGAGGCACTTTTGAACGTCAAAATTACAAAAAAATAGAATTGATTCTAGTTGCCCCTTCCAAAAGGTAGTTTCGTATGGAGAAGAATGGGCAAGAAACTCCACCGGTACTCTTTTAAAAATGTTTTACAATATTTTGTTTGATTACATTAATTATATGATTATATGTGAAGACGATGCACCTAGAATAAAATTACTATACCATAATAGGTAAAACGAATTAAAAACTAAGCAATGAAAAATAACTTAATTATTAGATAGATACGTGGTGTTCACATATTTACAAACATCATACAAGTATGTTTTTCTAAAAAAATAAAAAAATAAGTCAGTGTGTGAGTATAGGTTATCACAGAATGTAAAATCAATATCATAAAAATAACAGATTTTACCATAAAAATAGCAACCAGTTTGATTTTGTCTAGACTCTAGATTGTCCTATGGAGCTGGACCAGCATGTTTCCAAGCATTCCTGTCCTGGATATAATCCTCTAACTTGTAATATGCTTGTTTACTCATTTAATTTCAATATATCACAAGGTATTTTGTTGTAACATTTAACACAGTACCCCATAAAAGATGTATGTACTTTAGATAATCTGAAAAATGGTTGATCTATTTTATCTTTATTTCTAGTATTAAAATTATGTCTATCTCTTATCTTGTTAAAAATATGTAGATTTTTCCTTACATACATAATATTTTCATAAATGAATTGGCAAGGTACCGTCATAATATTAATCCTTTTAAATAGTTTCCTAAGAGATTCGCGGCGACGGAGATTATAATATGCTATTGCTAACCTTTCAGGGTCCAGACAGCGAGGGTGTCCATAAACTGGTGGCCCAGGTGTTGTTCTGATGTGATGCGCTGTGTTGTGTTTAGGAATTCCAGGCTTACCTGCTGGTCGAGTAAGGTTTGGGAATTGTCTAAGTAAGTTGATATATGGTGTCTTGTCGGTGCTGCCTAATGTGCGGACAAAAGCGGTTGCCTCCTGATTGTTCTGTTGCTGCGCTAGGATGGCCAAGGTTGTTTTGCCATCAACTAGTCGCTTATTGTAACAGTCAACTAGTAAACTGTAATATATTAAAAAGTCCACCCCTATTATGGGTTTTGACACGTCTGCTATGACGAATCGCCATTCAAAAGCACGACTCAGACCTATGTTTAAAATGTGGGTAACGTACCCGTATGTGTTGATTACCGTGCCGTTGGCCGCATATAACTGGTACTTGGTCTTCTCTGTTGCTGCAATTCTAGTAGCCGAGCGTGGATAGACACATACGTCTGAACCTGTGTCCACCAGAAATTGCTGCTTTGTGGTTTTGTCCGTTACAAATAGGCGGCCTGCGTTTTGTTGACAACCGCTGGAGGCCACTAGCGGTTGCTCGTAGAGTTTCTTGCCTGGAAGTTGCAGGGTTGCTCACATTTCCTTGCTCTGTTCCCAAAATTAAAGAGATACCAACAGTGTGGGTGGTTTTCTGCTTTATTTTCTGCTGCGTGATCGTGAGCGTGATGGGCGTCTGTCGTTCCTGTATGTATTTCTATAACTATGTTGTACCTTTGATAATGCTTCCACTTGCTTTGTCAGCTCTGCGACCATACCCTCTAATGCGCTAACAGCTGCGGGAACAGGTATACTCGCCGCTGGAGCTGACATGCTGGACACGTAAGGTGCTGGCTGCGCGATGTCGTTGACCCGGTCTGCGAGGTCCGCCAACTCCTCCAGGTTCATCTTGGGCTGTGAAGCAACTATAGACTGCACGTTAGTTGGTAATCTACTAACCCAAATGGTTCTAATGAAATCGTCTGGTACTTCTATCTCTGCTAAGCCTCGCAATTGTCTTAAAAACTGTGAGGGTTTTCTGTCACCTAACTCCTCGTGCTGTATTAATTGGAAAGTTTTCTTCTCGCGGGAAAACGATATACGTTTAGTCAACTCGCTCTTTAGTTTGTCATACTTGCCTGTGGCGGGGGGCCTAGTCAAAATATCCTTCACTATTTTCACATGCTCCATATCCAACTGAGCGGCTATGTAATGGAACTTCGTACTGTCGCTAGTAATGTTCGCCAAAATGAATTGGCTTTCCATTTGTGCGAACCACGTTTCTGGTTCCTCAGGTCAGAAGGGAGGTACTCGTACACCGACTCTGAAAACCTCACTTCCTAAACCGCTTCCGCTTATGCTTGGGCCATCGCCTGATGCCTGCTTATCAATATCACTTGGGTTACCTTGATTTTGTCCAGAAGTACCAGCACGTATAGCACTTGGGTCCACGCTTCCTTGTGTAGGGGCTCCTCCTGCACTGTTGCCAGCTAAGCCGTAAACATACCCGTCTATTTTCTTCAAAAAAAAACTTCCTGGAATCACGTCGGGGGCACCACTTTAGAGGTATGTAAGCAGCAGCTGTAGTTGTCCCGGAATTTCACCAGGGACTGTAGTGTAAGGTGTTTGAGCGATGCAGGCGATAATGAGCGTTATGATGATGAGAAAAACAAACTACTTTAATACACTTTTAAACTAAGGAATTTATTATTTACTTTGAACACTAATATAATCTACATGCAAATACAAAATCGTAATGAAACTAAAGCGGGCGAGAGTGAATACAAAAGCTAGCTAAAAAGCGCGTAAGCGTGTCGACAACCAACTGAAGAGTGCCGGCCGGGCGCGGGCTGCCGTGCGCCCGCGCCTCGGTGTTAATTTCTCCGGTACATTCTCGAAGGAAGGCGGAGCTTGCGCGACGAGACAAAGGATCACGCCATTTGACGTCACATGTAGGAGGCGGTCCAAGGTTTACAAGCGGAGCGGACTATGTAGTGGGTTGATGGTCACTACACTCTTATCTGTCTCAGGTATCTTGACCATAGATGAAATACTTGTAACTGTCTCATCTGCTATAATCAGAAAACGAAACTGTATCAGCAAACCAACAAACTTTTTACTACCATAAGGAGGTTTGAGAAACGTCGTGATACTTACAACCCGAACCCAAATTGTACGCAACTTAAAAACTCAAGCTAAACACTTTTATCACGTAACTTCATGTAACACTGACTGTGCAGCGTGTCTCCTAGATGACGTCACTAATCAGTATCTGGTACACATGTAAAAGTTGCGAGGAGGGGCACTTACAAACATGGCGTCGTATTATGTTTTGGAATCCGGTGTAATTATAATTTATAAAATATATATATAATTGTAATTTATAAGGCCGTATTCCTGAAATAAAAATGATTTGATGTAATTTGATTAGTGTTTCGTACACGATTTGAATTTTTATGACTTGTTTTGTCAATATAGTTAGAGAAGCGAACTGTAGAATGTTGATATTTTTAGGGTTCCGCACCCAAAGGGTAAAACGGGAACCCTATTACTAAGGCTCCGCTGTCTGTCTGTCTGTCCGTCTAACACCAGGCTGTATCTCATGAACCGTGATAGCTAGACAGTTGAAATTTTCACAGATGATGTATTTCTGTTGCCGCTATAATAAAAAAAAAAAACAGAATAAAATAAATATTTAAGGGGGCTCCCATACAAAAAACGTGATTTTTTTGCTCGTTTTTGCTCCATATTGATAACGGCAATACGTAGACGTTTGAGATATTCACAAAATATTTAGTTATATATTCACTTTAAAAATAAATAATTAAATTAAAATAAAACAAATATTTAAGGAGGGCTACAACAAACGTGATGTTTTGCCATTTTTATAGATAATGGTACGGAACCCTTCGTGCGCGATTCCGACTCGCACTTGGCCGGTTTTTTTATAAGGTAAACCCTGGCAAACAGTTTAATCTTATCCCACACAGGTTTATTTACACCAAACTTTATTATTAATATTAATTTATTATTTCAAGTTACATGACTCATATACAATATTTAATACATTATACACACAGCAGACAATACATTAACTGGTTATAAAAGAATAGTAATTTTTAGGTGATCCTTTCGTAATTTCTGCTACTAAGTGGTCCAGAATGGACGAATGAGCAGTAATGGGGTAATTTGTTCAGTAATGGCTCTATTATTTTATCACATTCGTGCGGTTTTGCTTTGGTAATAGGTAATACGGGCTAGTGTCCGCAACTCCATGTCAATGCGCGTATTTTGAGTAGTGGTTTTGCTTATTACGTAGGCATAATGTTATGTGCATATGTGTATAAAAGGTGTAACAAAACAAATGCGAGACCTGACAATAGTTTGTTCAGAATCGGTTTCTGGGGGTCTACTCCGAAGAGCTAAACCGAAGTATCGGCCGAATGTCCGGCCGTTTCTTTACTACGGCTAACTATTGCTGACTACGGCGAATTAAAAAAAAAGAAAGACAGTCGAAGAGATAACCCAAAGTCAAAACTGTGACTTGAAGCCCGGTATGGACTCAAAGTCAAAAAAGGGAACGATACTTCGGTTTAGCGCTTCGGAGTAGACCCCTGAGCTTCAAATGCTGAAAATAGATGATTTAGTGGAAATAGTTCCAATGGTAAATTATACGAATATCTCGATGGTAAGCTAAGCTGACGAGGATGTCAGCTATTGTAAATAAAGCTTTATTTTTGTTGAGCGATTAAATGTCTGAAAATGAACAGATTTAGAAAACCTCAGTCCCTTTCTCGTAAAGTTTTGTCGTAAACATTGAGACGGTCATCATTTGTGACAGTGGCGATATATTGAGTGAGAAAATATTATAAATGATATTTTTTGTCGTGTCCATAGTTATCATCTACTCCCGCGGGGTGTAAATCGGGTTTTTAGTACGAATAATTGATTTTATTAATTAAGGGTAGCATCACAATCCATATTTTGATGAGACGTTACTTGGTTACCGCAACTTGTGCACATACTAAATCAATCAATCAATCATTTGATCATAATCAACTATGTTGGGGTCAGCTTCCAGTCTAACCAGATGCAGATGAATACCAGTATTTTACATGGAGGTAATGTCCGTCTGACCTCCACAACCCAGTAACTTGGTAATACGATACCCCTGGTGTGACTGGTTATCAGAATTTTGGGCATCAGACTACCCGTAACGACTGACAAAGATCTATGAATGAAGGGCCGGGTATAATGGATTAGCGTTCCGATCCACGAACCGACCGCAGCAAGCGTAGCTCAGCATTCGATCGACCCGTGCAGCTGTTATTATTTAACTTCTGCACATGTTAAGTGGTTCGATAAAGACCAGGCCCGGGTCAGCACGAATTGACGGGGTCCAATAGGGCCGATGCCTGCCAGGGTTGCGAGTATGTCCGAAAGGAATATCGTGGCCCTGGCACACAGGCAAATGAAGGAACACGAGTGGGTTTTAGTCAGTAAAAGTCTGACATGCCCTGCCACTCCCCCCAGAGCGTGAGAAGTTATTTGATAATTTCCCACCCAAGAAAATAAAAAGGGTGGATACTACATTTTTAAATTTTTGCATAAGTCACTCTTCTTGTCGTGGATCGCAGGAGGAAATCGATCCTAGTTCATATTATGAAGATGTATTACATCAATATACGGAGGCAAGATTACTAAACCAAAGAGCAGTCTCAACATTCAACCACGAGGGCTGAAATATTGTATGGGAATAATAATTTTCGCTAGATCAATCTCGGAATTGTTTTCGCCATTTACTCGTACAATGTAACCACGTTTCCTTGACATTTATTATTATTATCCTTTATTTCATTATATACATATAAATTACATTTTTAAATATTAGAATATAAAAAAAAAATATATAAAAACATTTAAAAATATAAAAAATAGTGCTTCGCTGGTATCGGGAGCAGGGTTCAAGCTACCGGCGGTTAGGGCTCCAGAGATAGGAACCTCCTCACGATGCGAGCCGTATCGAGGAGTACTGCCTTCTGAATCAGGCCCTTGATCCAACCACCTAACGAGAGCCTCGAGAGATGTTGATCGAGGCTTTCGGCCATCAGGCCATTAGCTGATACGATAATCGGCACAATGACAGCCGAGCTCACATTCCACATGTCAACAACCTCGTGTGCTAAGTCGAGATATTTAATTTGTTTCTCTTTCTCAGCTTTCACGAGGTTCTCGTCATGTGGAATGGTGACATCGATAATCATTGCGCGGCGCGCTAATTATTATTATTATTATTATATCGTTTATTTCAGGCACTAAGCCCATACTAAAATTACAAAAATACAATCCATTATAACCATTTAACTTAGCAATTTTCTAGACAGATTTTCGATCATGCTGTATCAAAAACACTCAGTGTTTATTATGTTTCTCTTCTGGAACCGTTCTTCTTTATTTAAAGTTAAGTGTCAAAATATAGGTGCAGTTAGATACCAAATTATATAAAAGCTTTACAACAAATACCTAGTCATCGTTTCTTGTTATCAGCGAGTTCACGTTTATTCGTTAAACGAGCTCCAATAATTATGAATTATGTATTTACTTTATTTATTTTTGTTTAAGTTTGATGTTTGTTTATAGTTTTCAGCTTGCGTTTACCATCTTAACTTTAATTCTTTTTTTTTTTTCATTCTTTTATTGTCTTTCGAAAGAGACTGGATTCGCGACACAAGGTATCCTAGTGCGGGATCCAGTGTCATACCTAACATTGTAAAACTTGTGTATGAATCAGTAAAACTTTTTATTATTTATTATTCTGTAGGTATTTTAGAATTGAAGATTTCCATAATAAGTTAAAATATTTTATCTACGGATTGACGTTTTCAGCTAAATCTATTTAAAAATTCCAAAACAAATTATTTTTAAATACCAAATGGAAGAGTACAATTTTAATACGATACTTCCAGTTAAAATTATTGCGACAATTTACCTCTGAATATTTTTCGACATTTATATCCGCTATATCACCTTGGATTCAGTTTCAACACGACTCCATTTACAAATAATGAACATCGTCAATTTAAATTTTGTTCAAGTCTTTTAAAAGCCCTTTAATCTCTGTGTCTGTCTATTTTAAAATATATGAAAAACTGTTTTGTCTTTGTTCCGAAGTTTTGCCGTTCTCATAAACCTCTCGCCTATTTTTTTGAGAATTCCTGACCAGTTTAAAAATATTGTTTGAAACGTTCATCCGCGAGTCGAATTACAATTCTTAATGTATTCCAATCGTTTCGACGTTCAACTACAAGAACACGTTACAATGATGTCCCCTGACATCAATATACATAATCTTAACATTGATTTCTGTTGTTCGTTATGCGTGTTACAAGAGCGGTTACAGAATTGTATCTCATCGCTTTAATTTGCAACCTAAACTAGTTCCATATTCACTAGCGTGTAAAAACCGGCAAAAGTTTCAGTATTTATAATTAAAATATTCAGCGGTTCGTGACTAAACTTTGTCAACCTTATTCGTCCACAATAATTGAAACAAACCTTCGCTGTTACTACTATGACAGGCCTGATATTATCTTCTAAGCCAATATCAGGCCATTATGATGATTTTTCACAATACTAACACGTTGTAAAATATTAATTTACGCCATGTTTTGTAGAACAGTGAAGGCCCAGGGGTAGCGGCTCTGACTGACAATTTGTAGGTCTTGGGTTCGAGCCTAGGCAGGCGCTTTACTTTGTGTAAATAATTTTATCCCACTGCTCTCAAAACGGTGACGGAAAACTTTGTACTAGAACCCCAAATTCGAAGACATGTGACATCTACCAACCTGCACTAGACCCGTGTGTTAGATTGCAGCCCACTCACTCTCAAAGAGAGGAGGCCTGTATCCGAGCAGTGGGAACATTCATTTAAGCTTATTATGCTATTCTATGCCTTATTTGTATTGTGAAAAAACTTCAAAACTGCCTTCGTTTTTCTAATCTAGACGAATTTTTGGAACCTAAATAAAACTGTAGCGTCAATAAGGTATATTTGATGCTCCCGCGCTGCTTCAATAGCGATAGTAATCTAAGTTTGTTTGTAGAACAACGAGTGTCAATTAGTAACTGTTACTGAAGAGCTCGTTATACATTTAGATACTCTGCCCACCCCTTGCGAACTCGGTGGGTTGGTAAGTTCACTCAACTGATGAGATTCTGTGTCTACAAATAAATCTATTGTTTGTATTTGTAGTTAATTATGATAGTTTGTGATTGAGCTTTGATGAATTACGTTACCGAGTCATTGTAATAATTTATCAATTTTTATATTGTGTTTCAGTAAATTAGTTTACTGGATTACAATACAACAGCTAAGTAATATACAAAAAGTTGAGCTATTGGCAGCAAACCAGCCACGGGTAGCTGTAGTTTAAAGCTTTTAACTTTTATTATTGAAACTTACATTCTGACTGAAAAATAAAACGAAAATTATTTAAACGGGTTGACAATTAATTGAAGATTTTTATAAACGATACAATGCACCGTATTTTGAAAAGGAACCATGACGCTTCGGTCCCATTTGATTTGCAAAGAGGTATTTTAAACACAAAATGGACTGGAAAGAACCGTGAGATTTAATTAGAGAGTGCAAAAGTTTTGAGCTTGTCTAATTTGTTCTGCTTACCTCATTAAGCGTATTAAGCGTATAATAAGTACAGTTATGTATTAATTAATTAGGACAAAAATGTATTCTTATTTCGAACAGAAATCTATAAACATTCTATGAACGATCATTACATTTTCACACCATATCATAGAAATGACTTCCCATTTTCTGCATCAGAAACTCAACTTTCCTCGAATACCTAGTTGAAACTCGATTACGCTGTCATCATGTTAAACACACCATCAAACAAACTAAACAGTGATGTCAATAAGAGAACTGTCTTGTACGTAACATAATGATTATTACTAACATTATCTCTCTTGCCGCCATTACAGTTCACATGAAAAACAATGAAGCGTGCGAGTTGACAGCAATCACCTGTTTTCTATCCCTACCTCTGGAATCTTATTTAGACGTTAAAGTTAAAAAGTTGAGCTATTGGCAGCAAACCAGCCACGGGTAGCTGTAGTTTAAAGCTTTTAACTTTTATTATTGAAACTTACATTCTGACTGAAAAATAAAACGAAAATTATTTAAACGGGTTGACAATTAATTGAAGATTTTTATAAACGATACAATGCACCGTATTTTGAAAAGGAACCATGACGCTTCGGTCCCATTTGATTTGCAAAGAGGTATTTTAAACACAAAATGGACTGGAAAGAACCGTGAGATTTAATTAGAGAGTGCAAAAGTTTTGAGCTTGTCTTATTTGTTCTACTTACCTCATTAAGCGTATTAAGAGTATAATAAGTACGGTTATGTATTAATTAATTAGGACAAACATGTATTCTTATTTCAAACAGAAATCTATAAACATTCTATGAACGATCATTACATTTTCACACTATGGTGTCCATGTTATGACATAGAAATGACTTCCCATTTTCTGCATCAGAAACTCAACTTTCCTCGAATACCTAGTTGAAACTCGATTACGCTGTCATCATGTTAAACACACCATCAAACAAACTAAACAGTGATGTCAATAAGAGAACTGTCTTGTACGTAACATAATGATTATTACTAACATTATCTCTCTTGCCGCCATTACAGTTCACATGAAAAACAATGAAGCGTGCGAGTTGACAGCAATCACCTGTTTTCTATCCCTACCTCTGGAATCTTATTTAGACGTTGAAGTCCTGTGTCTCTTATTTCCCTCAAAATTTTGGGTTTTGTACTGCATCAATGGAATATGTGAACTTTAAATATATTGCTCTGGATTACTTCCAACATTGCAGTGATGTCAAAGGAAACAGCATCAAAGGCAAGCGTTCCGGTAATGCGCTTTCTAATTGCCAATTTCAATTAACCAGGTAATGACTTAACTCGGTACCTATCTGAAACTGAATTTAAATGAGTAATTTGTAAAAAGAAACTACAAAAGAAAATGAACGTATTAAATTCATATTTCTTCATTTTACAATATCGTACGAAATCTAGTTCGTTCAAGTAATCTAATTTCCGTTGTCAACACGATAGGCAACGCATCAGTCAACTTGAAAGGTCCTAAACAAATGGTCAAACGCATGCGGCTGTAATCCCGACGGTGATTGTTAGAAATATCCCGAGGGATGCGGAAAAGGATTACAATCTTTACAAATATTATGCTTAAAGTCTGACCCAAGTATGGTAATAAGGTTACAAAGGGGAGAAAGGTCTGTCAAAAGGGTTTTCTGTGAGCGCTTAGTTGATGCAATTGCTACTTTGATTTTGATCTTTTAGTACCTTTAGATTTAGCATAAATATTTATGCATTATTCAAGACATAAACGACTGAGAACATTTTCCTACTTCAGCTGTTGAACCCCTGCGCGTCTTGTGGTGAGACAAAGGGATGTAATTTCCCCGAAATTGTTCTCTAATGCATTGGAGGATGTGTTTAAGACATTGAACTGGTTTATCAATTAATCTAGAATGTTACCTTCTAACAAGATCACTGACATTTAAAAACACAGCAACAGCTACAAGCTTATCTCCACGCGACAGTCCTGTGTCATCCGAAGTGAGGCTGTTCACTATGCAACGTTATCTAAACTCTCACTCGATTAGGTTAATGTTCAGTTACTTTAGAGCAAGAGTCGCCTGACCAACTTCTCAAACATACCAGAAATGTACGAGTACTTGACCCGAGTCCAAGTTAACGCGAGGTATTTTATACATGTTTGCTAAGTTGGATTTTGAAGGAATGTCCGATATATTACGTGCTTTACTGAAGTTGAACAAGATATTACCTATATTCTGGCAAATAAAGAATTCATTAATTCATTCATTCATTATTGATAAGGTAACCTATAATATAGAATTTTGATAACTTAAGTAATATTATGTACTCATTGAATTGCCTTTTTAATGTAAAACGATCGAAAATAATACGTAAAAGGGAAAAAAAACTTTTATAAAATAGAAATAACCATTATCAGTGGTTTGATTTGTGAGCAAAAATGTATTATTAATTAATACTGTCAGAAGCAATTCGGAGTCTAGATTTGTACCCGGTTGATGGCAATAGGCTCGCCCCCTATTATTATTACATGGGACTTAAACATAACTGGCGCAATGTGAGTATACTATAGAAACACCTTTGCCTGCCCCTTCGAGGAATTCAGGAGTGATGTTATGCCAAATACCCACATAAAGATCAAATTTTTAATGAGAAACGTCGTCAAAGCCTCATGAATTCTAATTACAGTCACAATATTTTACAAGATAAATAACAAAATCAAGGTAACCTCTGAAGTCATTCTTCCTGAGGTAGCTTAATCAAAAGCCGAAGTTTTCTGACAACATCTGACTCTGATTTATGAGCTCTCGCTACGTGAATTAATAGCCGGATTAATTTACCGTAGAACGATTTTCTTGTGACGTTACCGAGTGCAGCAGCCGCTAATGTCTGAAGAACGGAAGTATAATTGAAATTCAATTAATTCAATCTGGTGGGTCTGCAAACCCAACATAACAATACAATCTTATACAGGTTGGATTTTTGAGATGGGGCAGTAAGGGCAGCTACCTTAACTGTTGTAACTACAGGAAAATGGTCTTAAGAGACTGTCCTTAACTTTTTGGGAAAATTTGATCTGCATTCACAGATTTTGAAAAAAAAATACAGTCAGCAGGAAAATGGGCAATTTTCAGAAAAACTTTTTTTTATGCCAATCGATCCCGTCGCTTTTTTATAGTAGGTATTTTTTTTAGGTAGATTAGTAGACCCTTTTTATTGTAAATTTGAAAACCCCAAAGTGTGCAAAAGCATAGGTTCCGTGAAAAAAAAATCTAGTTTGGTTCGGGATTTGTGGGACAGTGGGAGTATTAATGATGGGGAAGATCACGTGGCGGATCTAAATTTGTTACCAAACAATAATAAGACGCGTTCGACGGGACCCCGCTGCGCGGGATCCCTATTTCTGAATGGTTTAAAAATAAATAACCACGAAGGGGATGGCGCCATCCCATTCGAACCTAACCTGTTCGAGTCGGGGTGCCCAAGTCCCGAGCTCGCTTCGCTCGCTCTTGCATCTTAAGTTCTCCTAGTAACAGTAACATTGCCTTGTCTTTATTACGATGAGTGAAAATGTTAGTGTCATGGTCGCTTTATTAAATTCGATTACGTTTCGTTACCCACAATCTTTTAAAAACCTACAAATAAGACTATTTAAAAAAAAAAATTAATCATATTATTTGATTCATAACTTAGTACTTTACGGCAGTAGATATGTAAAAAATAATTATAGTTAAAAACTTACAATATTAGTACTAAAAACCATTAAAATACGCTGTCACTTTGTCTGAACGTAAAATGGGACATTCTAGGAAGGAAATTCTTGCATTATCTGTCGCAAAATGTCAATTTTAATATGTAAATAAGTTGAATTTTCAGAAAATTTAGGATTTTTTTTCTCTAAGTAGGCGTTTGCACAGTATGAGATTTTGCGAAAGTGTTTTACTCGAATTCATATATACGCTATAAAGTTGTGAAGCTTTGCACGAGCAGGTTCTCAGCTGCAGTGAAGCCGCATGCTGTCTTAAACTGAAAACCCTTTCCTTCAAACTGAAAATATTAGTAAAGCAAAGATTTTGCTTTATTTATCTCAATTCAAATTGTCGACATTGTAATAAAATATTTGCTGCAAATACGAATATATTACGGCAACATAAGTATATCACGCACAATGGTCCACATGAAGGCCTAAGTGCTGAGACCAAACCCGCTAACATAGAACTTAGAACGGCAACTTAATAAAACATAAATACGGCCGTTTTGCGTGAATGTGACGCATATTTCCCCTCAACTTGTTCTTTCGTGTTTGTGTTTTATATTCTGTGAGCATTAGGTAATATAAAATCTAGTAAATCGGACTTTAACTTCCCCCAATCCCCCTTTAAAAAAACAAAAAATTACTAACTTTATAATTTACTTAGGTTAGTGCCAAGTTTCAAATTTATTAACTCCAGGAATAAGATTTTTCACACAAACGAAATCCCCACTTTTCACCCCTTTAAAGGTCAAATTCCCAAAAACCCCTTCTTAGCAGATGCCTACTTCATAATTTAGAGTTAATCAAGCCACGCAGTAAAATTGACAACCCGTTTTCATCCCGTTAGGGAAAGATTTATAATAAGATTTAAGATATTTAGAATAAGATTTATTAGAATCGGCAATACAACTAACTCTTTTCGTAAAATCCTATTGAATGACAATGACTATTTCTTAGTAATGAACTTAGAGAGTTGTAATGCTGATTCTAATGATTATATTACTGTAAAGCCATATTTGTTACGGCCGCGAATCATATTTAGATCAAGATACAACCTGTTACTGACCTGCAAATTGCAAAAAAACGTAATAAAATTTGAATTTCGCGGGCTACCTTAGCGCATCCCCTTAATCGGACTGCGAGTTAAAATTCTTCTAAACAAACTTTGACATCCCCAATCCCCCTTCGGGGGGAACTTTGAAAAAACTAAAAATGGAAAACTTTATGATTTCCTTAGGTAAGTATTCGTGCCAAGTTTCAAGTTTATCAACTTTATTATGTTTTATTGAATATAAAATTTTGCGAATGAACAACTTCAATACAAAACTTTATCCCCCTTTTCAACCCCTTGTGGGTTGATTTAAAAAAAAAACAACGATTTACGTTGTATACGTCAACCATAAGCCGAATTATTTGTGATTTTAAATAAAGAACTTTAATTAAAACCAAAATTTCATCCTTCTTTTCACCCCTTAAGGGTTAAAATTCTAACAACACCGTTGCGTTAGCTTCCGACGATAAGCCTAGATAATAAATTTTGTGAGTTTTACATTCTAAAATGAAGGACTTTCCATACACAACTTCATCCCTCTTTTTAACCCTTCAGGGGTTGAATTATCAAAAACACTGAAACACTTATAAATTAATTTTCAATCGTCAGCCTAAACACAAAATTTAAAGATCCTAACTTCAAAACTGACGGACTTTCATATAAACTTCCATCCCCTATTTTACCCCTTCAGGGGTGGAATTCCCATAAATCCTTTCTTAGTGGATACTTACTCTTTACAAAGAACACACCCTCCAAGTTTCATGTCTCTAGGACCAGTGGTTTAGGCTGTGCGTTGATATATCAGTCAGTGAGTCAGTCAGGACTTTGAATTTTATATATATAGATTAAAACCATTGATTACTGTTCTCTGTTACACAACAAATACGCCTACATTATGGTAAGCAACCTTGATAACATAATCACAATATAAGTACCTATGTACATTATTAAATTAGTAGTAATGTTATCGTAAGCAAATAAGACAAGTGCGTATAGTGAGTACACAATTTATAACAACAAGATTACCAAAAGAATGTGATGAAATTAGCAATACTTACCTATAAAATGAAATAGAAATCAGTATTGATTTGACTTTATCCGATTTAGCCTGTCGCTTGCTGTCCTCCCTCAGCCACGCCCTAAGCCGAGGTCGCCGAGCCGCTAATTTCCACAATTATAATACTTTTGGTGGCAATACAAAGCACGTAAGAAGTTTAGTGAAAAGTTACAAAGGTACTCGCTGACGTAATTGCTCTGACCCGAAAAACAAACCAACAATGTAAATAGTCTGTAATCTTCCCGAAACAGTTCAGTTAGGGAAGTCTAATTCATTCAAGACATGCTCGGTATGTTTCTCTATAGCTTTAGCTCCCTTTATGCGGTCAAGCGCGTGTTTCATTTTCGTCTAAAGTGTACAAGTTTCGGATAGTCGTAAAATGTGGGATTTGACTTATGAATGATGAGATTCTGTGCTCGGGTCGCAGATTTAGTTTCAGGTTTTTTGTATTCTAGTTGCTAATTGTTTGAGGTTAGGATAGAATATTTAGGTATGTTTCAAATAATAATTTAATTCACCGATCCATCCCGGTGACGCTGGCTTCAGTTCCTATTGAAAGCCAAATCGATCAAACGGTTTTGAATTTTTTGCTGCTGATGAGTTTTTTTTATTCGGTTCATGTTGCACTGCCGTGGATATCGATCAAGGATTGGGCAAAGCCATGTCGTCCAACTAATTAACCTGTTACTTGATCGATTTGATTAGGTTAGGTAACGATTTCTGTCTGCGATTACACATAAACGAAACTGCTATTTTATTTATAAACGAGCTCGCCGTTCTATGTTAATGTTCATAGTTGAGTTTGATGTAGACGCATACAGTTACTCTGCTAGCAATGACTGGCATTTATATACTAGACTTATGTTTATTTGATAAAAATAATATGCATTATTTTAATTTCAAATCTGATTTTAAGAGAAACATTCCCAAACAATATTAAATATGATATATCCTGTTATTAATAATATGATTTATTATAAAAGTGCCTTTGTAACTGCTATTCGTTTATACAACCAGTTACCACCCGCTATGAGGCAATTAATTAGAAAAAAAGAAAAAATAATGTAAATTGATAATGCATTTTATAATCTGCACGAGTTTTCCTTGAGAAAATAATCTATGTACCTATGTAATTTGTCTGTAATCTATTTGAATTTTATCTTGCCTTGTAAGACTATTGCATATCCAACTTGGGTAGACTGTTGAGCCTAAAAAACATACGTTTAAAATAAGAATTGGATGTACCTACACAGTTCTTTTTTTTCCTCTTTATTTGTTTAGGGGTTTTTATCTTAAGAGATACGCCAACCCCATCGTGCCTTTTAACATTGTAAAAATAACATTGACACTAAAATATAACACATGCAAACACACAGCTTATTATAATAGTAAACAAAGATGGAAGGCACAGTTGAAGGACTGTGATTAACCGACACAACTTTTTGGCACCTTCTGACGTTGGTTGAGATAAAACTGACTGTATTAACCCCATATTAAGTCTGTTTAAGTCAAAGTCCTTCAAAAATGACTCCCTCTCACGCTTGTTCCTACCTACACAGTGCACACAGTATTCCAAAGTATTCCAAATATATTTATTGCTTACAATAAATATATCTTTATCGTTTGGAACGATTTATACCTACCGCAGCGTCGCGTCGGATCGAACACCATAGTTAACGAACTGATTTAAATTAGTTTTATTTATGTTGAGGAGATAGATAGATATGTAGAATACTCTTTATTATGTACACTATAAAAAATACAAATATAAATGTATTTTTTTTACATAGGGTGACACAATGGGCAGTCTCAACACCGCCCAATGTCGGTAGTTCAACAATTTAAGCTAAAACTGAATTAGTATTCACTTCAGCTTTTGAGAATATCGGCTGTACACAATTTATAAGAGAAGATAGTTAGTTAAACAAGGATTCATAAATAAGTGTAGATATTCAGTGTTTATTTCTTTTAAGGAAGATTAGGTCTATACATAATAACTTTTGTAAAATATGTATTAACGAAGTCAAAACAGTACATCGAATATTTTTTGAAAAAAAAAATTGCTACGAGGTGTGGGAACGAATCTGATGGCGAAAATATAGTTGTTAGAATGTTTGTCTATTTGTATAGATGTATGTTCCGGATCACACTAATATTATAAAGGCGAAAGTTTGTGAGTGTGTGTGTGTGTGTGTGCGTGTGTGTATGTTTGTTACTTCTTCACGCTCAAACGGCTGAAGCAATTTTGATAAAAATTTATATGAAGGTAGCTGACACCCTGGATTAAGACATAGGCTACTTTTTATCCCGATATTCCCACGGGATCAAGACTTACGCGGGTGAAACCGCGGGGTGCAGCTAATAGGTGCATAAACGGTTGAATGGATTTGGATAAAATTGCCGGTGGAGCGGACGAGTCCTGGAGTGGAGACCGGGTATCGGCAAGTGAAGTGTAGGCGCCCCCCAGCTCGATGGACTGACGACCTTAAAAAGGTGGCTGGGACAGACTGGATGCGGAGAGCGGAGGACAGGGTGTTGTGGCGCAGCCTGGGAGAGGCCTATGTCCAGCAGTCGACTTCTATAGGCTGAGTTGATTGATTGAAAACTATGCGAACAATGGAAATATGTGCGTAGCGGTGTCGCTACGACGTAGCTCGCACTGAGTTGCGGTTTAGCTGACACGGTTTCAATCGTACAATTTCATATTCCACAAACTAAACCACATTTTGGTGGTGCCATGTGTCAGCCATCGGTTTCAACCAGGCGGGGTTACGGTCAAGAGTAGACCCAATAGTTAGTTAAAAAAAAAAAACCCCTTCTTAAATCTTACAGTCCCTGAAACGAACCTATTTATGTGTAATATACGAATTCAGAATTAATTAATACCACATAAGAAACTGTAATTTTAATCAAATAACCAAGATCTAGTAAAATTGAATCAATCGAGAACCCCTAAACATTGAATTAATAATTGTACCTAAATTCCAAAGTTGTTTAAAATTTCAGGTGTAGTCTCGTGGGTATCGAATCTGTTGACCAATAAATTACTAAAGTTAAGCTCAAGTTTTGACCTTAGACCGCGGTCTACTAAAGCATGAAAATATTCAGGTAGAATTAAAATAAATTAAATTAAATTCTTTATTAAGAGTAAGTCATGAGACGCATATAGTGTTAGTAACAATAAAATAAACTTACAACTGTGTTAGTGATACAATTACAATAACAATTACAAAACACACACAACAACATAATCACTGCTTCAGCATTCCAGCTGAAATACTGCAATGACTTACAATAAAGCAGTCCAGCCTGTCAGCAATAACTCCCAGGATGCTGTTGGAACTGGCTCGCACCCTGCGCACCAAGAACGCATATCTTTTACCATTATCATTAATGCATACAAAGCAATCAACACGCAATTCCGCAACATCCCTGACGTGCTACAGAAGCGAGGCATCAACACCCTGAAAGCATTATTATACTGCACGCAAAGGCCACTGTATGATCTCTGCGTAAAATGTACCGACAGGCCACAGGTGTAAAATGAAGAACAAAAGGTTCTAAAAAGTGTTTTTTTAACCTCTGTAGAAGCACGCTTAAACCTGCGGGCAATCATATTCCCTCTAACCGACAGCGCCCTCCGCTCTCTCTCAATATCGTCATCGTCCTTAAGGCTAGTGGTTAAAATATGCCCAAGGTACTTGAATAAGTGCACAACACAATTAATTAAAATTCTAATACTACGCGGACAAACGAATATATACAGGGAAATAAAATTTATTGAGCGAGCAACCGCAAATGTGGCATTGGGTAAGTAAGGAGAATAGGTCGTGTCGCGTTGGTTATGTCCGCGGTTTCACATGAAATTGAAATTTTGTATCGTAACAACCGCTCATTAATGAAATTCAATGTTGTGTTTTTATTTAACAGGATTCATCGATTTATCAACTCAAATTACAGCAACAATTTTCAATTAAAAAGTATTAAATGCAGTTTTGGGCCAACCTTTTTACATTTACATTTTAAATACTGGCCGCTTGCTCTCAAAAAATACTGAGATGCCATAAAGTTTTTTTTTATTTTACTTTTTTCTTTCTCATTAAACAGCAATGCACATTTTTGTATGAATATTTTTTTTACTTTTTTCTTTCTCATTAAACAGCAATGCACATTTTTGTATGAATATTGACCAGCACGTCGATTCTGTAAAATTCTCACCGTGAATTCTTACGTGGAGTGAGCTGTCAGTGTCATTTCACTGATGCTAGGAATTGACCAAGGATTACATTTACAATCATAATCGAGATTTTAATAATATTTTAATGCTAATTCTATTGATCATTTTATATTATTTCAAAGATTACTATTTAGGAGGATTTTAAATAAAATAGCAAAACAACAATTTAGTCAAACTCAATTTAATGTAAAAAAAACAAAATTCAGTTTCTGTTCAAAATATCGATTATCATTGTTAATGTAATATTTGGTCCATCCCTAGCATCAGGTGGAATGACACTGTCAGTTCACTCCACGGTCACTTAATCTATGTTTTCACGGTGAGATGGTTACAAAATGGCACTGCAGGATGTTATTTAAATATTTGATTGAAACCTTTTTAAGATTTAAAACTATGAAGATGTTAGGCAGAAAAATATACCTTAACGTTTAGCAACGAATCATAAAAAAAATACTCTATCAGCTTTCTTCTTTTTTATGAACTGCAGCTCAAAACTTTTTGCGGTCAAAGTCCTGTGTGTACACGTATAATGAGTCAATTCAGTCCAACCATCACAACGATTACACAATGATTTCTCTGTTATATCATATACTGTTGAATTGAAATCTGAAAGGCGAATAAATTAAACTGATAATAAACATGTTCGTAGCGTAGGGCTGTCATACTGGTTGCCGAATGACATACAATATGATCGTTGATTATTTCATTGAAGCATTACACAGTTGTTAGGGAATTGGCGTAAATAATACTTAACCAGTTGATGTATTGTACTGATTAAAGTTTCCAGTGAAAACTCGACGAGTGCAACCATATACAGTGTTGAAAAAGTTAAAAGTATCTCATTGAAACATTATTACGCTATTTTTTATTATAATGGGCAATGAGACCCTTCACTCTCTTCAATAATAATTATAATATTAAGACGAAGCTCCCTATTTTTATGGTAATTTGCATGAATATTCTGAAATAGTCACACGTTCAAGCAAAATTAAACTTTAGTATAAAATTTATTGGATCTTTTTCTTTCAATGTTGAAGACAGTTATATAATTGTAATATTTTCTCTAGATACATTTTTTATTCGAAAATCATGTCTTTTTTAAGGATAATTTTAAAATATAAACAAGGTTGTTTGACTTTTATGTAAATATTTTCACATTAAAAATTAACGTAATATTTGTTATTGTTTCAGGTATTTATCCGAGTCGGGGTTTAGCAATAGAATGGAGTTTAACAATGCTGCAAATTACATTATTATTCCGGAAGTAATTATGTTAATCAAGAGCCATTTAAATGTCACTGACAATAGTGTCTGTTCCTTTGAAAGTTTAGTAACGAGAACTTTATCAACTGCGACCCGGAGCCGCTTCTGTTAAATTAACTTTGTATTTGAGTTTCTACTGCGGTGTAATTAACGAAGGAGCACAACAAACACAGATCTCATCATCTCGCTCATCATCTCGCTCATCATCAGCTTAGATATTAATTGTGAAATAATTTTGATGAGAAGTTTTCTGCAACTCTTGACTCTTTGTTTGTAGAACTTACCTTACCCATAAGCCTTATCAATAAGTTTAGTAGAGTTATCTGCTTACACTAGTAATATTTCCTCTTAGATGGATTTCTACCCAGTGGAAAAACAAAACGTATAATTTAAAACGAGAAGGGCTTACCTACTTTTACGGTAAACTAACACCACAGAGTGGTGCAAATGGAAATACCATACACGAGTTCACATCGTTTGTCCAGAACATATCCATAAATCATGGTCATAAGTCGAGAAAAACTCGCCAAAAGAATTTCACAATGAACATCACTAGTAACGCCAACTTGTTTTTGATAATTCCAGGATAATAATAATAGGTATCATAATGTACAAAATATTTCATAAGCACACCCTTAGTAAGGCAAATTGGGAAATCTTGGATTTAGTGCTCATAATTTTACGAAATCGTCACTTAGATCACAGTCACTGTACTGTGAACGATCGCAACGGAATATTATAATTTTGTATATTTATCGCCCACACAAACGTTAGCAAACGAGTTGGAGTCGCACAATCTTGATAATATCACATCCCACTTCACATGCTTCTTACCTGAAAATTTCGCAGTTCGTGAATAAATAAGGAAAGTCTCTGTAAATTCAGCATCACGGTATCTGTATCCCACAAGTTATGCACGAGCTCAGACCGAGCCTCTGTCGTTATTTTATTTTCTTGGTTCCATATGGAACATGTTTTATGACTTGTTCATATTCACAAAGCCGACAATTTATCACTGTAAAATATAGGTAGCATCTAGCTTCGAAATAATTATACGAGTACGCCTCTGCACTATGAAAACCCTTAAATAAAACTTTAATCCAAAAATCGAAGCTGTAAAAATAGTTTCGTAGCCGGGTGGCATGGGCTTTGTGCATAGCGAAACAGTTGAAAGCGCTCGATTGCTCGACCCCTCAAATATTTATAAACACGGGGTTCAAAATTTCACAAACCTGAGAATCAGACAATACGCCAGACACCTGCCGCATAGTAAGAATTTTTTTATAACTAGACTTGGATAATAATTTCAATGCAGAACAGAGTAATTACCTTCTCAGAATAATAACTAGAATCTCACCAAGGTTCACACCCGTGAGATTCTGTAAATACCAGGTAATATAATAATAATAATACCTGAGAAAATTAAATTTAAAAACCAAAATAATAATAATAATTGCTGTATTTTCAGGCAACTAAGGCCCATAGACAAAATAATCTTACAAAACAATACATCCATACATACATAAACTCACGCCTTTTTCCCATGGGGGTAGGCAGAATCTATAGAACGCCACCTGCTACGTTCCTACAAAATAATAAACTAATATATAATAAAAACATCACTACAAATTCTAGTTACAAGCGAATTAAACGCAGCAACGTTGTGACGTAGCGAAACGTCTTACTTACGAAATATCAACACACAAAAAAGCTACATCAAAGCAAGTCGAGAATTGGCTATGATTGGATGTTAATTGCTTACAGTCTCGCATTTATTAAATTAGCTGTAATCGAGTGCCATTATGCATAGTCTGGCTTCGGACCCGTAATCGAAATGGAGGTATTCATTATTCATGTCGTTTACTGGCAACACTGCAACGTTTCCTAATAATTTCTTCTTTTTGTGACATACTGATGAATGACGTTTGAGTAATCACATTGCATGTGGGAATTATTTTCAGATTATGTAGGTGTAGAGATTAACTACGATAATATGGCCCGCCCCTCCAAAATTCAAAACGTTTGAAAGTATTTGTACCAATGTGTGAGTAATGATTTGAGCCGTCAAACAAAAACAAATCACGGATTTGTCGCTCGACTAGTAGCGTCATTAATCGCTCATTATTATTAGTATGGCGATGCACTGACGTACTCTATGAAAACGACACGTGCGTTGTCTGGCGCGATCGGTTAGTTATGATTAGTTGACCAACAAATCTGGTAATAAGTGAGATATTACGAGTACTTACAACTACATAGAAACTCTTTCGTAAGGTTGTGACTGCACACATTGAAACAATAATTTGGATGGGCGAGCCATATTATCGTAATTTATCTCTAGCTACCAATTATTCTGCTGTTTTTATTATTGCCCCGTTTTATTATCATCTCTTCTTAATTTTTGTAATTATTTCGCAAGAAAAAAATGATCTGCGATAAATTTAGTCAATCAAAAGAGACTGGAAAATACTGCAGAAAAACAGAAAAATAATGTTGTGTAGACTGTTCTTGTGGAATATTATTTGAATACTACTTTTACTACTTTTCAAGGTTGTGTTATGATTTTAATATTATTATGTATTCCAACTACATAATTTACATTCTTTGGCAAAACTATAGAATATTTCGGAGTTTTCCTTAGAAAATAAGTCCTTTGATATCTACTATGTAATAAATATAACTCTGATGTATGTACATTACTCCAAGTCTTTATAATTAAGTGTATAATTTTTCTATTACATATTATATACATAGACAACATTGAGAAAAATCATAAACAAAATCTACATAATTATGGTTTTATTACTGAGAGTGGTGCCATCTAACCGCACTGACACGAGCTAATTAGAATCACGCCTAACTACAACAAGATATATTGGTTCTAATCAACGATCGAACAATCTTCATGGTTAGCTGAGGTCGTGTCGTCCGGTGATCAAAAATGGCGCTGCGTTAACATACTGGCCCCTCTTGAGAGCCATAGCTCTCAACCTGGGCTGCCTTGTCTTCATCTTCTGGTGACGATGACGAGACTGGGAGAGGGCAGATCTTCGAAAACGCCCTCTCGATGACGCCAGTTGCTGTGTCGATACAAGCAACTCTGGAAACCTTGTCTCGTCCAGGGAGCGTCTGCAGGATTCGTCTGATATGCTATGCTGGTGTATAACTGGCATCCTCCACATTTTGCCATTATCGCCTCAACATCGACATAATTATGCAAGATATGTAAAATGTTGTTACCACTCGGCGTATTAGTTTAGGTATTGTATTTCGTGATATGGAGCCAAAAAAAATTATTTTAACGTTATCACAATTTTTCTTTATGTGTGAAAATGTAGGTAGCTGCTAATTTGATTTTGAAGATTGGTTTTTCTATCTAATCAAAACTATTGAAAAACTTAGCTGAAAGATTCGGAATAAAAGTCAATGAAAAGAGAAAGTAGCTCTCAAAGATTCTGAAATCTTGGGTGCGAATATAGAGTGTTCGAGATTTTATGCGTCTGACAACCTTTTCTTAGGGTCAGACATGATGGCGTGATGGAAATTGCGGTCACTGTCTGGTCGATTGGCTTCGATTTATCACGAACTAGGTGCGTCCCGCGGTTTCACCCGCGTAAGTCTCGATCCTGTAGGAATATCGGGATAAAAAGTAGCCAATGTCTTATTCCAGGGTGTCAGCTACCTCCATACAAAATTTAATCAAAATTGGTTCAGCCGTTTGAGCGTGATGAAGTTACAAACATACACACACACACTCACAAACTTTCGCCTTTATAATGTTAGTGTGATGATGATAAACCATATCTCACTGTGTTGGTAACAAAATCAATAGACGTAATATTTTAAGTTTAATAAAGAACATACACAAAAATATTATTATAATTGTTGAACAAAAAAAATCTTTTAAGATACGATTTTCTTACAAAAGTTATTACGAGAAAAATATGAAACTCATCTTTAAATTATCTGGACGATGTTTGGTTTCAATTATTGTAAAATAACATATTGTTTGGGCGCATTGTTGAAATAAGAAAAAACCTTGTTGTATTTTTGCCAGCAAAAAATATCAAAGCGATTCATTCGTTATTCATAGTCTGCTCCGGATTACAAGCTCAGCAGCGATCGATAATCCGGAATTCATTTATATATTGAAAGATGAGACAAGATCCTACAAGGTTTTTCTTGATTCGAAAGGATTATTTACAGTAAATAAACCTTTTTAAACGTTTTGATACAAATTAAGGAGATACAATTCTATAAATAATTTATTATATTAATATAAATGCGCCTTTCATTGATAATCCACAACACAGAGGTCACTGCTTTTTTTTGGGTTGGGAAACTATCAAATAACTTCTCCCGCTCTGGCCGGAGCGGGAGGCGGTGTCAGACTTTTACTGACTAAAACCCACCCGTGTTCCTTCATTTGCTTGTGTGCCAGGGCCATGATATCCCTTTCAGACAAACTCGCAACCCTGGCAGGAATTGGCTCTAATGGACCCCGTCAATTCGTGCTGATATCTCTTTGAGGCGCGCGTGGAACACAACGTGCCGTCGACCCGGGCCTGGTCCTTATCGGACGGCGAGCTTCCCATCGCTCACCGTTCGCAGGCCCGCGCCTACGGTGGCCGGAAATCGGCTTGCGACTCCCGATGCCCAGGTCGTCTCCTGCGCCGACTAGGGGCGTGATGGCGTGAACCCTGCCGCTCCCTCACGCGTTCCGCCTCCTCCTTCGCGAGCATTACTTCTTCGCAGAAGGAGGTGACGGCCTCCTATGCACTCTCGCTCCGAACCATAGCCGGACGCGAGAGATCGCCGCCGGCAGAGGTCACTGCTAACGACTGTACTTCGTCTTTCGGACGCGAAAGTGCAGTTGACATGCCAAACAATACAATACTATGTAGGTGTAGCAAACTACACCCACATACTATGGTAATAATATCCGAAGGTTCTTAGTTCTGCTTCATATAATAAAATCCAATTGTGATCAAACAAAAAATCTCATTTTCTGGATGATTGAGTCTACCTTTGATCCCTATTATTTCTGAAGTGAGCTCCCAATTCACATGAAACTTCAGTACCGGGCAAACAGATAATAGTCTGCAACGTTCAACATAACGGGTTGAAAATAAGTAGAAAAGATGAGAAGAACTAGAAGTTGTGTTTTAATAAACATTACCTTGAAATTTTTTTAGTTTTAATAATTTTACTTACAGCTACTCACAAATACCTATTTCTATATGAAATGGTATGTTAAACTATGCGAAATACATATACTTAACTTTGCAAGTGATCCTCATCCATGATTTCTTTCAATATAGTTCACACATGTAAGTTTTGAGGAGCTTGTGGCTAAGTAATAACTGCCGCACGGGTCGATCGATCAGGTTAAGCTACGCTTGCCGTGGTTGGTCCGTGGATGGGTGACCATCTTTTCATACCAAGATTCCTCCGTGCCTCGGAAAGTACGTTAAGCCGTTGGTCCCGGCTGTCATTTGTAGATCTTTGACAGCTGTTACGGGTCGTCAGAAGCCCAAAAGTCTGACAACCAGTCTTACCAAGGGATATCGTGTTACCCAGTAACTGGGTTGTGGAGGTCAGATAGGCAGTCGCTCCATGTAAAATACTGGTATTCAGCTGCATCCGGTTAGACTGGAAGCCGACCCCAACATGAAAAGGCTAGGCAGATGATGACATGTAAGTTTTGAACAAGAACTGCTACACAGGGAGAGTAAAGCTAAAACAAACTGCAGTAAGGAATCATTAGTGATGATTGGTCGTTTATATATTTTATGATCCTTCAAAGCATAGACTTTCGAAAAGGTTGATGCTAATTTTGCAGCAAGCATTTTAATGGATAGCGGTAGTTCGCCAATCCTAACTATATAACTATATCCTAACTAATATTATAAATGCGAGTGAGTTTGTTATGCTTTCACGCTAAAACGGCTAAGTGGATTTAGATGGAATTTGGCACATGGCTAGACAATGGCCTGGATTAGAACATAAAATACTTTTGAAAAAGAAAAAAAAAGAAAAATAGTTTATTATTTTAACAAGTAAACCTTAACAACTAGTGATTGAAGCCTCCTTTTAAGCAGATATGTTTGTGTTAGGAGACTCCGCTCTTTCATAACTTAAATAAGTATCATTTACTTGTTTTATGCAAAGGTAGGACTAAACAATATTAAATAAAAACAATATATTATAAACAATATATAAATTTATATCCCAATATTCTCACGGGATTGAGACTAAAGGCTCGTGCAGACTGGCACGCATATCGCAGGCGCGACGCGACTGTAGTAGTACAATTTCTTTGTCGGTGCCTGTCGCGCCCGCGATATTGAATTGACTGAAGATCTTCCCAAAATTTTCAAATAGAGATATCTCAAAAACACAGACACATACTTACATACACCCACACATACAGAATCACTCACCCGTGCACTCTTGTGCACACACAAATATTTCAATATAAGTAAATGAGTCGTTTAATTGTAGTTTATAGAATTTGTTTCTTATTGTTTTTTTTTTTTTTTTTAATTATTTATACCGTTTATTTTATATATATATATATATATTTTATACAAGTTCACCATGTAGCACGTTCGAAATTTTTTAGTTTATGTAACCTAGTTTGGAAGGCGCTGGTGTTTGTGATACAATGATTTTTTCATTAGTACAGACACCAACGATACCCTTATTTCTGTAATGTTCCATTTTTACTTTGAAAATTGTTTTGTGACCCGTAAATGTGTTTTTTCTGAAAATAAAAAACATATTTATTTATTTATTGCTCCAGTCTGTAGGAGCCTTTATGCGGTAACCGCGGGGCGCAGCTAGTCACACTATCACACTAATATTATAAAGGCTAAAGTTTCTGAGTGTGTGTGAGTGTTTGTTACTTCTTCACTTTAAAAAAATGGACCAATTTTGTATGGAGGTAGCTGACACCCTGGATTAAGACATAGGCTATTTTTTATCCCGATATTCCCACGGGATCGAGACTTACGCGGGTGAAACCGCGGGGCGCAGCTAGTAGTATTATAAATATGAAAGTAAATTTATCTGTTATGCTTTCACGCTAAAACAGCTGAACAGATTTAGATTAAATTTGGCACATGGGTACTCTATGACCTGGACTTAGACATAAGCTACTTTATATCTTGGATCGCAGACGAAATCGCGGGCAACAGCTAGTTGCGTTATGTTTTTGGAGCGGATTATCCATTTCCCGGAACCTATCAGCGGTAATGCACGCGTAATATCACATACTCAGTGTTTAGTTAATTTACATTCATTTACATAACCATCAGTGAGTAGTGATGCTCGATTACAAACTAAGTCAAAGTAAAAGTCAAATTATTTATTTGAAATAGGCACATAAGAGGCACTTTTGAACGTCAAAATTTACAAAAAAATAGAATTAAATAAAAATAGAAAACATTTTCACAAAGAATTAAAAATAGAAAACATTTTGGAAGGGGCAACTAGTGCCCCTTCCAAAATGTAGTTTCGTATTGAGAAGAATGGGCAAGAAACTCCACCGGTACTCTTTTAAAAATGTTTTACAATATTTTGTTTGAGTACATTAATTATATGATTATATTATGTGAAGATGATGCACATAGAATAAAAATACTATACCATAATAGGTAAAAATAATTAAAAACTAAGCAATAAAAATAACTTAATTATGAGATAGATACGTGGTGTTCACATATTTACAAACCTCGTTAAATTATGTTTTCCTAAAAATTTTGAAATAATAAGTCAGTGTGTGAGTTTAGGTTATTACAGGATATAAAATCAATGTCACAAAAATAACAAATTTTAAAATTATAATAGCAACCAGTTTGATTTTGTCGAGACTCTAGCTAGATTGTCCTATGGAGCTGGACCAGCATGTTTGCAAGCATTCCTATCTCGGATATAATCCTCTAACTTGTAATATGCTTGTTTACAAAGTGTACTTTTAATATGTGTTTTAAATTGTCTTTCATTTAATTGCAATATATCACAAGGTATTTTGTTGTAACATTTAACACAGTACCCCATAAAAGATGTATGTACTTTAGATAATCTGAAAATTGGTTGATCTATTTTATCTTTATTTCTAGTATTAAAATTATGTCTATCACTTATCTTAGTAAAATGTAGTGTACACTACTTTGTTATGTAAAAACTCGTCGAATGAAACTAAGATACGAGTCGGAGCAGTGAAGATCACGTACTTACTGTACTGCAGGTGTGCTGGTCACGTGTCACGTAGCGATGTTCCTGATCATATTACCGCGTTATGCAGTTAGGAAGCTATGGTGTGTTCATAAGGTGCAAATAATTTAAATAAGTCGGAATGTTTATTTGATTTGATGCTACTAGTAAGCTTTATCAAGTTTATTTGTGTAACCTATCAAGCTAAGTTATTAGCTTAATAAGGTACTGGTGTAACTCCTTGCATAGTTACAATACTTAATCATTACTTTTTATATATTGTATATTTACTTTTATATACATAGTATTTATTATGACAAAACCTTATTATTTAGTTTGTTAGTATGTAGGCGTGAAATCTTGCAATCTGAATTAAAATCAAATTTAAGAAATTTCGTATTTGCCTCAAATTGGCTTAATTTACTAACATTGCATTTCCAACTCTTTGGAAGAACGTCATATACGAATGCCTAGAAATAAAATGTAAATTAAGAAAACTGTATTTTCTATCTTATGGCGATGGCCCATTTATGACCACACATAAACAACGTGTTTAACACCAACTACTAAAAAATTCCGCTAAAATAGTTCACTTTATAGCGAGATGCATCCTTTATTACTCCTATCTGGTTTCAGCGCAAAACGCTGAAAATGGATGGCTACGGATTGTGAACTACTAACAAAATGAATAAAAAGCTAAAAAATAGTGTGTTTTGCTTTGACTTTTGCTTCATAAAAAGGAATAACATAAACAAGACATTGCGCAATTTTTTAGCCTTTTTTGAAATCTGAAAGCGGTCGTCTTCACGGAGAGCCCCTATCTGAAACCTCTCACATACATTTTAGGCGTTCTCTCATGATGACTCGCCGCAACCACGACTCATACAGCTATTAAGTTTTCATGCTGAATATGATTGCAGAAAAACCCGCTAGGCTACCATAATACTTAAAATAAAAAAAATCACGTGTTTCAGGGTTATTCAAAAATCAACGCCTTACGGGGTGGGAAGGGGTAATAAAGATTAAGGGGAGGATTTTACTTCTTGCTTCAATTAACTCGAAAATGGGTATAAATAATGTTAAAGTCATATTATATTTATAGATCAGAAAGTGAGAAGTTACACAGTACAGCTCTTAAGGACAATCAGTTTTATTTACTTACTTGAGTTTTACACTTAAAATGAATCTTACTCAAATCAAAGTCAAGTCATATTATTTATTTCAAATAGGCACATAAGAGGCACTTTTGAAAGTCAAAATTTACAAAAAAATAGAATTGATTCCAGTTGCCCCTTCGAAAAGGTAGTTTCGTATGGAGAAGAATGGGAAAGAAACTCCATCGTTACTCTTTTAAAAATGTTTTACAATATTTTGTTATGTTTTTTTTTATTATATACATTAATTATGTCATGATTATAATTATGTGAAGTCGATGCACCTACAATAAAATTACTATACCATAATAGGTATAAAGAATTTTAAACTAAGCAATAAAAACAACTGAATTATGAGATAGATACATGGTGTTCATATATTTACAAACATCCTAAAAGTATGATTTCCTAAAAAAAATAAGTCAGTGTGTGAGTTTAGGTAATTACAGGATTTAAAATCAAAGTCACAATAATAAAAAATTATACAATTATAATAGCAACCAGTTTGATTTTGACTTTAGACTATCCTATGGAGCTGGACCAGCATGTTACTCCACTAGACACCAAACTAGAATGCCTATGTTTACGTGTGCAATGCTTTCAAGTGAACGAACGAACGTCAGAGTGAAGTGTCGGAGTGAATGACAGATGAGTCAGCAGACCATATACTCGAACACACACATTGAATTATAAAAAAAATACAAATACAAAGACCGTAAATCATTCATCTTCGAAAACTGCCTTTTAAAAGGGTGTTAAAAAATAAGAAAAAATCCATACGGACAAAGTTGCGGGTGAAGTACTAGTATTTTTTTAACCGTTTTATTATTATTTATGTAAGCATAATTATAGATAACCAATACATTTTTATAAAATTCCCCTAAAGACCTTTCATTAAATACCAAACACGATATACAATATTAGTTTTAGTATATGCGAAACCCAAAACACGTGCCTAGTATTTTTATGTAAAGAATCTATGTACAAAATTTCAAATCTGTATCATGAGAAATCACAAAGTTATAAGGTTGTTATGTTACCGGGTTGTCCGTACAAAAACATGCTAACGGCGCCCCCGCGCCTCCAGGGTCGTTTTGCGCTCATTGATAATAATTTGGCAGTAGGTAACTAACCGTACGGTAATTGTATTGTAAGTAATTAAATGGTGATAACATTTTCCATCACACTTAAATATTTTTGGGACAACATATAACATGGTGTAAAAAATATTGAAATCGATTCAGTTCCTTATTCTGAACCAACTATATTCAGGTTTCGCATAAACTAAAAATAATGTTTTATATCCAAATATTTACGTAATAGGATATTATTATTAATATATAATATTTACCTAACTTGAATAAAATCACTATTACTTTACATCCGCTGTAAGCCACCGTGTTGCCACCTTTTTATATAGCGTCATTTAGCCTGTAATCTGTGGAGCAACATAACGTTTCCAACGATAACTCGTTGGTTGATATACGACGAGTAGTTTACATACATGCCTGTTAAAATCATAACCCTCCTTTGGCTTTGTGGTAGTCGGGTAAAAGTATTCGGTTATCGTATCGTAATGTGTTCTCAAAGCTCGGTTTCGTAACTCCGTTTAAACTAAAACTCCCGGAAAATCTCCAATATCCCGCAGCGTTCAACGGACCAGAAAATTTATGAAATAGTTATTGCCCTATACTCATTTGGGCCTCATAAATCAGGCCCTTTGTGAGATCTGAATAACGTATTATCACATAAACAATATCGTCCAAAATGTCTGATATTAGCAAAGTTTCTCGCGCACGCTATTTACAGTAGCTATGAGACACATCTGTAACAGATACTTATTTAATCTCCACGTGATTTATGGAATAATAATAACGTACATATTTGTGGCTAAGAAATAATAGCTGCACGGGTCGATCTATCAGGTTAAGCTACGCTTGCCGCGGTTGGTTCGTAGATGGGTGACCTTGCCCCCGTGCCTCGGAAAACAGGTTAAACCGTTGGTCCTTGCTGTTATTTGTAAATCTTTGACAGTTGTAACGGGTTGTCAGAAGCCCGAAAGTCAGAAGCCAGAAAGACAAGCAGTCTTACCAAGGGGTATCGTGTTACCCAGTAACTGGGTTGTGGAGGCCAGATAAGCAGTCACTCCATGTAAAATACTGGTATTCAGCTGCATCCAGTTAGACTGGAAGCTGACTCCAATATAGTTGGGAACTAGGCAGAAGATGAGGAATTACGTATTGCTATTATTAAGTTGAAGGTTTTATTAATTTTGGCCAAGGGGTGCTCTTTTAATTAAGAACATAACGAGTAGAGCAAATCAAAGCAATTATTTTCATTTTGGATATTGTTATTCATCCACCTAATACAAACTCTCATTCTTAGCATGGATCCAGGACTCGATGCAGAATTTAAGTTGACTTGTCTACCACCTACGTATTTTTTTTCTTTTTAACATGATGTTTTCATGAGAAACAACACAAAAGCGTCAGTGTATTTCTGTATGATTTTTAAAAGCATTTTCATTCACAAAGTTATCTGACAAAGTAAAATTTTACTTTGATGATGGTATTTGTAATAAGTTAATAACACAATGCCTTTCTAGTGTAATTGCATTGGTCATGTCGTAAAAAAAAATATATTATTGAAAGAATGAACACATTAATTTCATTTATAAAATACTATTCAAGTCCAACAGATGTTTTGATTCTTACAAGAGCGTGTTTTTTCAGTTTAACATGCTTGTAATTTAAAGTCTAGATTTTATAGAATTTAATTATGTTAGGAACTATTTGCCTGCGTTATTCACGCAAATCTTACAGCTTGACTATGCATTAAAACTTGAGAAACTCCATTTGAAGTTTAACTTTCCTTAGCAGGCGTGTAAAACTTAAACACTTGAAACTAAAGCTACAGTGTTGAATTTAACCATAATAATAATTGTATGAAGCTAAAAGGCGAGTGCTCACTATTAAATCAACCAGAAGGTTCTGATTACGTATTGCGGCTTATTTGGCATTAACTGTGATTGCTGGATCAAATTTTAATTGATTAGTTAACTGAGAACGTCATGTCGATATTAATGTAATTTGGGAGCAGTTAATAGACATTTACATAGTAATGCCGTACCGGTGAAGTACCAGGCAAGCCACATGTGCAGAAGGAATTATTGCCCAACTTCTTTGTCTTCAACGTAGTCTTTAATCTTATTATATGATTTTTTTACAAGAACACGTTTGATGTGGGTTTTGAACTTTCCATCGCTAAATTCTGTAACCGACTTTGGCAACTTGTTATAAAATCCGCTTAGGGTGTCCGATAATATTGGTATAATATAAATGCAAGTGTTGAGCCACTTCAAACAATTAGGGCAAGCCAACCTGATTTTATTATAATCTTGAAACCAGTGAAGATAAACCACATGCCTCCAAAAGTCTGGTATAATTATTAAATTTACTATATAACTACAGACATTACTTTGGAACACCAAATACGATGTATTATTGGATTAATTTATATCTTGACGCCACTGTTCAACTGGTTAGGAATTCAATCTTGAAGGAATTTTCTTTGAGTCGCGTTAAGGATGCTTGTGGACCAGAAATGCTTTGTTTGATCGTTAAAATTATATTTCTCTTCTCATAAAAAAAAAAAAAGGTATGCTTCTTGATTCAAACTGAATATTTAGCGGGTCTAGAATTGGAACTGAATCTGAAGACATTTTGGTTATAAAGTTTTATAAGCGACTTACGTGCTCTGGAGTTTGAGTTGTACCCTCTTTTTTTTTTTTTTTTTTTTTTTTTTTTTTTTTGGTGGGAAATTATCAAATAACTTCTCCCGCTCTGGGTGGAGCGGGAGGGAGTGTCAGACTTTTACTGACTAAAACCCACCGTGTTCCTTCAGATGCCTGTGTGCCAGGGCCACGATATCCCTTTCGGACAGGCTCGTAACCCTGGCAGGCATTTTGAGTTGTACCCTAACATCACGGTTCTATAGTATATTATGTTCCAGGTCTACTAGTTAAACTAAACTAGTCTCTATGTTTTTTTTCTTTTAATAGAATATTATGTGACGTAAAAAAAAAACCAACGCAGTGACCCTACAGCCGGATGCTCATTGTGGTACATGCCGACGTCATCCATCACACTCATACCTCAATACAAGTATATGTTTTTGTACTCGTGGGCGTTGCAGTAAGATAAGCGGATTCTCCTTTTTGAGCCTTTAGAAGACGAAAATAAAATGAGGAAAAGTATTTTACCTGAAACAGAAAAGCACAAATCCTATGACGCTTATAAAATATATTTTTAGGGGATTCCCATTCACCCAGGTGCACAAAGGCGTCCATTGTGGACGAGTTAAATCACACGGATGCGATCCGATCGTTGTTTCATTGAAACTCTCGTCGGATTCAGAAAATAGACAATATGGAGGCTTCACTTTAGTAACACATCGTTATAAAATCCAAAAGAGTGAACGTATCCTGAATGATTTACCTACAGCCTTTCTATAATAAAAGTACACTTTGTAAACAAGCATATTACAAATTACAGGATTATATCCAAGATAAGAATGCTTGGAAACATGCTGGGCCTGCTCTATATGACAATCTAGAGTCTAGAAAAAATCAAACTGGTGGCTAGTTTAATCGTATAATTAATATATAATGTACAAAATACTTTAAAACATTTTAAAGGAGTAACGGGGCAACTAGAGTCACTTCTATTTTTAACCGACTTCCGAAAAGGAGGAGGTTATATGTTCGGCTGTATGTTGGTTTTTTTTTGTTTTTTTATGTATGTTCAACGATTATTCCGTCAATTGTGGACGGATTTTGAAAATTCTTTTTTTTTTGGAAGGGTTTGCTCCCAAGGTGGTCCCATTGCCACAAAATCAGAATCTGATGAGGAGATCCCATGGAAATCGAGGGAAATCCTCAAATTTTATAGGCATACCTATAGCGATTTGAGTATTTTTTATAGTAACTCGTGCATTTGCTCTCGGAAAGCACCATTTGGTGAAGTGAAACTGATGATGAAGACCACAGATGGCCACCGGAACTACTTAATAATAAGTATTTCACCGTTGCGATTCGATTAGGCACTTTAATATGGTTGATAAGCAATTTATGCTCGTCAAAATGCATATGGTGAAGTCACCATCAGTTCTCCTAGTTCTAACTTAGGAGAACTCCTCAACAATTAACGCCCCTGCATCGGGAAAAGCAATATTTTGTAAAACTTGATGAGCATTTGACATTAGGCTATTGTAAATTGGATAAATTACAAACTGACCCACTAAAAAGACGACTTCCAAAAAAAACACTACAAAGTGAAAAATAACTTTAACTTCGGAAGTCGGTGGCAAAAAACTAAAATACAGACCCAAAGACACCGACTTCCGAAGTTAAAGTTATTTTTCACTTTGTAGTGTTTTTTTGGAAGTCAGTTGTTTTTTTTTGTAAAAGGTTTTTTATGTTTTTTGTAAATTTTGACGTTCAAAAGTGCCTTTTATGTGCCTATTTGAAATGAATGGTTTGGCTTTGACTTTGATAAAGGATTAAGCATAGACATGAGAAACCCCGTTGAAAAAGTCGTGATAAATGATAGATAGTCTTTGTTACTAGACGGATTGTAGAATTTTCATTATACCATCTATGTTTCTGTTCGGATATTGTATGTAAAGCTATTGAAGTGTAAACGTCTCAAGCAAAACCCTCTAGAGATACCCTCAGATGGAAGTAGAATGGATAACGTTTTACTTCTCTCAAGGGATGCTGTGTGATTTGTACAAATGCTATCTACCTACGGAGGGCTTGTTTTGATATAAAAGTGAAAACTATATAATTTAACTTTTTCCATAGCTTAACGCATAAGGCGATGCCAAAATGAAACCTTTGTTGGCCAATTTAATTGTGCCTTACTACCAATTACAGGGTCAAATTTAATTAGCCAGTAAAACCAAGCACAAATCTAATAAGTATCGATAACTAAACATGAATAAAAAATTGGTGATTATTTGTTTGGGGTAGGTACTTGAAATATCGGTTTAAAAAATCATTACTTTTGTGTACCTGCTAACACTAAACTTCACAGACGTGATGGGTATATTGATATCTAGTGACAACTAAACAAAAAAGAAACTGATTTTCTCAACTTGCCAATACTACCAGCGGTCGTTGACCCCGAAATAAAATAACTTTTTTTTTTGTTTATCGTGTTTGTTATCGATACTCACACAAAACATAATGTATGACCACCCTTGGTTGACTGGTAGAGAATGCCTAAGGCATTAAGTCCATCTTTGTACCTTTTTTGTGTGTAAAGTTTAAATAAATATATTGTTTCTGGTAAACTTCTGACGTCAATTCGTTCTGAATTGAATGCACTGAAACATCACGGCTGTAATCCCCTAAGAGTTGGGCAGAGGTGTACCTTTACACCTCTGCCCAACTCTTCGGGAAACACAGTTCATATGTCATGGATGCCCACATTTTGCCAGTTATGTTAAAATCCCAATCACTATGAATGAATACGACTTTTTACGTCTTGAACACGTTTGACAGTGAGTATGACTAGTTTTCAGAAAAAAATCATAAAATGAATGACCAATTAGTAAATCCAGTTTCATTACAGACAAACAATATAGCCACTCAAGGCTACTTGCAGCTGACTATGTTCTATTTGTTCATCTCTTCCTTTCATCCTCTCCACAGAATTGAGACCCTCACCATGAAGCACCATCAATACGTTTTGTGTTTGTGAACAAACGTTTACCTTCGTGAACTCGACCATTGAGTTCACAAACGTACGGTAGTCCCTCGAGATTGACCAGTTAGCGGTTGTGTATAGTGAGAGATGATAAGGAAACAAAGCTGTTCTAATTAAACTGCAGAACAAAAACGGATTTACTTCCTCAATAATCAGCTTGATGTGTTTTCTAAAATGTTTAGTTTCTGTATACCTACTTTTTCCTCGCCTAGTAATTTTCGAGTGGTTACTCGTAGAAGAAGTTTTTCCTAAATTTCCAATTTTAAATAATATAACAATCAACACCATACGATTTTGCAGAGATCTCTACGGTATTTTTTTATAAAGAATTCATGGAAATCATACTCGAATCTTTTGACGAATTACGTCATTTCCATTTCACTTGTAAAATTCTCATCGGAATTTCTATACCTGCAGGAAAAAGCGCGCTGAAACAAATAGCGTTAAGGTTAGACTTTGTGTTTTAGTCACATTTTGCTGTTGTAGCTTTAGGTCAATTTTATATTCTTTGAACATATAATAAACGGTCAAGGATATATTTCGTAAGTCACAATTCACTTTGATTTAATGAACTTGTTGCTCTTATCAGCTTGTTATCAATTAGCTACCGTAAAAACAGTTTTTATTGTTTTAGTTTTTACTGATAAATAATTTCCCTTTCCTTTTAACAATAAATACCTAGATAAGTATCCCACTATTTTCGGGGTCAGCTAAGTTTCTTAAACTTCTGTATGCCACTATATCCGAATATAATAGCTCTTCTTTTCTTTAATATAACAATAATTTATTTGAATAAACTCCTGTTGAGTTACTTATTTTATTGTTCTTGTCTACATTGCCTGGGGAAGATAAATTAAGTTGTTGGTGTCTTTGCGAAATAATAGCAAGAATCTTTTTGTTTTTCTTTTCTTTGTATGGTGGAAATGAAAATTTCCGCAAATTGATGGGTCGCCTAAATTCCGGATTGGGCTTAGATGATATTAAATATTGCTTTAGAAGAGATAAACAAATACAACAATGAAAATCCGATAATGTTGACATAAATCCAGTACGCTCGTAATGTGCGGTTTCAATATCACACGAAAGTTAATTTATGGACCCATTCGACACTATTTACACTGTGTAATGATGCGGTTCTCAAAAAAACGTCGTTAGTGTCATTCTAGGAACAATAATTATTAGATTTATTGTAATGGTAACTGAATAGGATAAAAGCATTAAATATATGTCGCATCCGGCATTTAATGTTTACAAAAAGACAAGGCGCGCCACCTAGCGGCAACTATCAAGACTAGAATTGGCGGGCTTTGACAGAGCCGGAGCGTTTCCGGTCGGTTACGAGGTTGAGGAGAACGCGCCAAGTCGGCGCAATTCCTTATCTGGCCTCGAGCTGTGAGGACGTCTCGGAACTGTCCTACGTTTTGTTGTGCTCAGTTATTGTGGTAATTTGTGATTTTAATAAACGCTGTGTATCGTACATTCGTACCCAGTGTGTTTTCATTGCACGAAACCCACCTTATGCCCACATGATGTCTGAATCTAACAGAGTAAATCCTGACGATCCGACATCAGAAGTGGGATCACATCGTGCTATTGAGATCACACGCGGGGGGACAGTGACCATAATAATCAGTGGCGGTTACTTTTTGAAATTCAAAACCAACAAATGCACGCGCTGATACAAAACCCAGCCAATGAATAGCAAGTTGGTGTTGCGCGATCATGGTGCGCTAATGCTGACTTGTGTTTCGACGGGAGTGCAGTGGAAGGAAGCCAGCTTATTTTGACAATAAGCAAGGCGTTGAAGGGGAGCCCTTCATCTCCGCATCTACATGGCTGTCGAAGATGACCTATACAAGGAAGACCGTTTCAGTACATACACAATTTTAAACGCCCTTTTAAAAATTTCAGTTATTAACCACGGCGCTTTTTTTTTATTTCAGCTACAAAAAAATAGGCACATTGCAAGCCACTGGTGTGTTTCAAGTGTGGCACGCGGCGGCTACATCGCCAGTCGCTGCATAGCGGGTGGGTCCAGCGCTGCTATACCGGCGGAGAAACGAGTCAACCTTTGCATCGTCGAGCCTCCATCAGGAACATTAAAGCATTTTGGTGAGTGTTTCAAATTTGATTTTGATTCTGGTGTTAAATGTTCTTTAATGTAGGAGAGTATTACTTGTTAGAGGTAGAAATTAACGATTTCGCGACGGAGATTCTATTCCACGTTTTGGCAGATAAGTACTTGCGTAGTAACATCCTATTAAGTCAAAAGATTTTGAATAACGGTTTTTTGTGTGAGCATGACTAGAGAATTAATTTTGACTAGAGGGAAAACTATAAACGTGTGTAAAGCTTATCAGACTATGGCAATAAAGAATAATTTTAATAACATTGACACCGATTTATCAATTGATAGAAGACTACCTACTACCTCCACACTGGTGAGTTGGAGGTAGGGATTGCAGATATTCGATAATTTTTAGTAGTCGAATATTTGGATACTTTTTCAGCCTTGTTCAAATTATTCGAGAGATATTCGAATTATCCGAATAGTATTCGAATAATATTCGAATATCTCTCGAATAATTCTTTAATTTTTAATTTAAGACGAATATTCGATTGCATTGCCTAGTTGGAAGTAAGATTGATAGACCCTAATCGTACAGTGCAAAGACGTCCTTACAGATTGTCTCCGGACGAACATCGAATCATGCTGGATGGAGTTAATGAATTGTTACAAGCTAAAATAATTAGACCCAGTAAAAAAAAAAAAAAAGAAAGAAAAAAGTAAGATGGATCAGATCGTACGTGCATAGATTTTAGAGAGCCGTTTCAAATTGTTGAAGTGTTAGATGGCGATCGGTATGTTTTAAAATCTCTAGTTAAGAAGCGTACTTACAAATACGCTCATGACTGTGTTCAGAAGATGCCCGATGGCCAAGTACTTATTGAGATTGTAGACGAAATAGATGATGAGTTGGCATCACTTTAGTTTGTGTAATCAGGTTCTCGATTCGTTGGGTCAGAGACCGTACCAGAGTATCGTAGCCATAGCCCGTTAGAAATCGGCATCTACTTGCTAGACCGTGGGTACGTGGTAGTGCGGTAGCTATAGGTGGTATGGTCGGGTCTAGCCTCGAAGCCAAGACCGTAGAGTCAAGGACGACTCAGCATTCCTGCGGGAAGTGCGTATGTGACAAATCTGTGGGAGCTATGTTATAGCTGTGCATGTTGACCGCGAATGAGATACCTGAGGTTTTGTTTTCTTAGATTAATTCAATATGGAATCGTTGTGCTTGGTCTCGGTTATCTTGAAACTAGATAGTTCCAATTCGTAGGTTAGTCTAGTTTAAAGTTTTTAAATTTTAGTTTCAAATAGCTTGGGAATTAAAATGGATTTAAATAGTAAAGTCCCTTTTAATTATCTCATCAGTCTTCATATGAGTCAGGATTGGACGAGCAGATACTGTGGCGAGATTTTGTATTTTCCAGATTAACAACACACGAGGACGTGTGTCCTCGCAGGATGGTCGTGTCGCATCCGGCATTTAATGTTTACAACAAGACAAGGCGCGCCACCTAGCGGCAACTATCAAGACTGGAATTGGCGGGCTTTGACAGAGTCTTTTAGCATTCGTAAACGAAAATGAACCAGTGCAGACGTGTGTACGAAACCGATCATATACATATATGATCGGTTTCTTTAGTTTCCTTCTAAAAAAGTATATTTTATTATAACATGGGTATAATCATTGTGTAGATCATGTTTTTTTGTGTTTTCAATACAAATTATATCAATATAATTATTTTCGTACGCTCATGTTTTGTAAACCCTGAAAAATTACTCCTAAGTTCCATTGAAACAAAATGTTCACATGCTCCATAAATCTCGTATAAATAGATAAGTAACTTGTTTCGCGTCGGTGACAAATAAATACCGCTGTGTGACGTCACACGCTGAACGGATCATTTTCCGCTACACCGCGTCGGGTACATCGCGGTATTTACATATTTATCACACTCTTTGTGCGAATGAAATACTTATGAATCTATAGATCTGTCTCATGTGCCAGATATGGTCAAGAGGGGTTTATATCTTGTGAGAAATTTAAAGAAAGAAGAAGAAAACCCCTTCTTCGTTTTCTTCTTCTTTTCGAATCAATGGATAAATTAAGTGAGTTGAGACAAGTAGGTGATCATAATTTATTCATTTACATATTATTATAATTTTGTAACATTACAATTTGAAAGAGTGTCCATGGAGTTTCTTGCCCGGTCTTCTCCTTATGTACCTACTACGATTTGGAAAGAGCTACTAGCGTCATATTTCTAACTGACTGTCTCCTTTACAATTCAAAAATGCCTGTAAATGGTTTAATTGAATTTAAAATTTAATCGGTTTGAGTTTGAGTTTCTAATACGTCATTGGAGTTACCCAAATTGGAAATTCGAGTCTTTTTGTAAAACTACCTACCTACTCTTTTTAACAGACTTCCAAAAAGGAGGAGGTTATATGTTTCGGCTTTTTTATGTATGTTCACCGATCACTCCGTCAATTGTGGACGGATTTTGAAAATTCTTTTTTTGTTTGGAAGGGTATTCTCCCGAGGTGGTCCGATTGGTACCAAATCAGAATCTGATGAGGTAATCCCATGGAAATCGATGGAAATCCTCAAATTTTATAAGCATACCTATAGCGATTTGAGTATTTTTTATAGTAACTCGTGCATTTGCTCTCGGAAAGCATCATTTGGTGAAGTGAAACTGATGATGAAGACCACAGAGGGCCACCGGAACTACTTAATAATAAGTATTTCACCGTTGCGATTCGATTAGGCACTTTAATATGGTTGATAAGCAATTTATGCTCAAACTCAAACTGCATATGGTGAAGTCACCATCAGTCCTCCTGGTTCTTACCAGGAGAACTCCTCAACAATTAACGCCCCTGCATTGGGAAATGCAATATTTTATAAAAGGTGATGAGCATTTGACATTAGGCTATTGTAGATAAATTACAAACTGACCCACAAAAAAGTAAAAAATAAAATCCTTTTACAAAAAAAAACAACCGACTTCCAAAAAAATCACTACAAAGTGAAAAATAACTTTAACTTCGGAAGTCGGTGGTAAAAAACTAAAATACAGAACAAAGACACTGACTTCCGAAGTTGGTTGTTTTTTTTTGTAAAAAGTATTTTTTCTATCCAGAGTCAAAATTGATTTGAAAGACAGCAGAACAATATTGTTCTCTAATATAATAACTTTACCTTAACTTTATAACTTTGGCTTCAGCAAATAACAACAAAGAACCGAAGCCCTTAACTTTGAATCTAATGTTCTTCAGTAAAGTACCTAGGTGTACCTTATAAAAAAAAAGGTATTTATAGAAAGTCACGATTCAAAGCATCTAATCCTATCGTTACTTGCTTTGAATCGTGACTTTCGTGAATATTTTGTTAACTCGATAATATTAACGAAGTCAGAGTTAATAATTATTAATATTAACTCTGACTTGACGAAAATAACCATGAAAACGTATCTACTTGTTCAAGTAGCGGAATTTCCTAATATCAACTTGGCAGAATTTATTTTGGCGACGCACAGAATAAACATTAATATATTTTTGAATTTCTTGCATTATGACATCAAAATGTGTTTCGAATATATTCATCAAATATCGTCAAACTTCATTGCGTCAGACTTAATTGATAATTATAGTTCTTTTGCATTAAAAAAATCCTCAAACGATATTTTCTTGATGGTACCTATAACACAAAGAAAAACTTTGTTTGTTTCCCGATGTGGACACAAAATTGACTTATAGGATTGGAAACTTTCACTAGCAGAGAGCTAGCTCGTGCCTAGATCCAAATACCGAGATTGTGTAGCAAAGTATCTAACAAAATGCGAATAGTCGACACAGACATAATATCAAATCTTGTGCAACTTTATCATCATCCTCTTTATTCTTAGGTCAAACACTATTTCAAGCTTCCTTAAACAAAATGCTGTTCTGTTCACCGTTTACCCGCATATAATATCATCACTCATTGGTTGTATATTGGCCATGTCTGTAATAGTTACCAGATATTGTTGTAGGTATTACGAGTTGTAGGTGGTGGGTTCGCACCCAGGCAGGCACTTTACTTTGTGTAAATAATTTCCTCATCACTGCTCTCAAAACGGTGAAGAAAAACATCGTGAGGAAACCGGCATGTCCTAGAACCAAAAACTCAAAGATATGTGACATCTACCAACCTGCACTGGGCCCGCGTGGTAGATTTACAGCCCACTCCCTCTCGAAGAGAGGAGGCCTGTGCCCCAGCAGTGGGAACATTATAGGCTGATTATGATGTTGTAGGTATATTTGCAGACAGCCTCATGCTTATGTTTCTGTACGCGCGTGTTCACGATGGGCGCGAGTCTTAGGCTCAGTAGTTTCGGAGATAAGGGGGTAAATTGTCATCTATTGTCTTAAATAACTTTAAAAATATTTATTTTAAAATTATATAAATAAAACATACTTGAAACTCTCACAGTAAGCCGTTTTATTTGATATGTCACACTGTACCTGCAAAAATATTCACACAATATTCAAATCCCATAGTAAAAATTCATTTATTTACGTATCCCAAACAGGTTCACAGAAATTGATATGTGGACCAAATTCCAACTTAATCAGTGCATCAGATTCGGAGCAATTCGGGTGTGACAGACAGAGAGACACAAGAGGGATCCTGTACGGGTTCCGTTTGCTCTTTCAGACATACGGAATCCTAAAAATATTCGACCCCCAAAAAAGGACACTGCAAAGTTAAAAATAGTTTTTTTTCGGAAGTCGGTGAAAAAATCGAAAATACAAAACTAGACACAGATTTCCGAAAAAATATATATCTTTTAGTGTCTTTTTTGGAAGTCAATTTGTTCTATAGATTAGTATACATGCTCTAAAGCAGCCTCAGAGTATGCTCCGCAGAGCCCTAGGGCTCCGCAAAGCCTATGTGGGTGCTCTGCGAAAATACTGGTCATAATGAAAAAAAAAATACTAAATGGGTACTATATTATTTATTTTACTCTACAACCTGAGTGAGATAAAATTTATCTAAATAATCCAACATAAAGTAAAGAAGGATACGAACGTTAATGTCAAGTAATATGATTATTAGATATTAAAAAATACACATTAAAAAAAATGATAATTTTAGGGCTCCGTCAAATAATTCGTTTTCCAAAAGGGTTCTGTCCCCAAAAAAGTTTGAGAACCACTGCTCTAAAGTATAAATTATTGCTTTCTCACATCCGTACCAAGTTTTTCCCACATTTTCCTGTAATTTTAATGGAGAAACCTTATTTATTGCGACCCGTTACTATGTACTTTCTGCGGTAAACGTTAATCTTCAACTCTGGAGCCAAATCCAAATTCTCTATCCTACTTGCTCTTTTGTCGAAAGGAGTTTTGTCTTTCTGGGAATTTGGTCTGCCATTCATGTAAAAAGGTAACTTCTATAATAGAAAATAATATTAAGTAGGTAAGGTACTTAAAAATACAAAGTTAATAAATATACTATAACAGCTTTTGTACGCAATACTCAAGCATGCAATCATTTAGGGAAATGGCTTTGGATATTTGTTTTAGCGAGTATTTTAGTTAAATTAAGCTAAGCTAAGTAATTAAGTATCACAACAATATTGTGGAAGCGACTATTTTTCTTTTTTACACTTGTCTTTAGCACATTTAACCTCTAGTTAAATCGTGGGCAATGGTGTGGGTTACATGTTTGTTATATCTTAGTCAAATTCCGCAGTAAATTTAACAAACTCCAAATTATTACTTCCTGATCAAAACTTTAATAACAACAAAACTACTTAAACTGAGGATGGTTCCACTAAACTTTTACTACATTCCATCTTCCAAAAAGATTTCAGTTCTATTTACTTGACAGTCCGAATTTATTCAGATTGTCGCTGAGACAAATGTGCTCAAGTTTCAGCACCAAACTGCCAACGAATGCGTCTTTAGGTTCTCAGGGACTGTTTCTGAATGTATCAACATTGAGATACATGAAACCCTAATAACAAAAGGGTCTGCTCATAAACCTGTCCTATGATCCGATTTAAGGGTGTTTTTTTAGTTTCGTTTTTCTGAAGTTTTTAGCATTATTTTGCATTAGTCTTATTTCTCTTTTCCTAGTAGATAATCGTAGAAATTTGATTTGGTCTTATCTGATATATATATTATCTGAGGATATTTCACGTAAAACATTGGTTCCTGTTTATTTTGTTGTATTTAGCTGACCAAGAACCCGGCCGGTTTTGCGTGAATGTGACGCATATTTTCCCTCAACTTGTTCTTTCGTGTTTGTGTTGTTATTTATTTGCGTTATGTTTACCGCAAATAAAAGTATTTTACTTGTATTTTTTTTTGTAAATAAAAGTATGTGTTGGTACACGCACAATGAAGTAGTAGTACAAACTTAACATTATAGTTGAAAAACATGTACCCCATACATCCCAACTGGAAATGTAGGTTTGTACGTACAATATTGAAAGATTTCATGTTATTTTAATACCATCGACTTCTTATAGGTTTTCCTGTTATCTATAATTATGTAAGTGTACTACCTATATTTTTTTCAAAATTTTTGTCTTAGTCGTTTTGTAGATAAGGCTTATTATTTGCCTCCCAAAATAACTCCCATATTCAAAATTCATTTATATACGTTACACGTCCGTTTTTGAGTCACGAAAATTCATATATGTACCAAAATTCAACTTAATCGGTCGATTAGGAGCAAATCGACTCTGACAGATGAACAGATACACACGAGTGATCCTATAAGGGTTCTGTTTTATCATTCAGACTTACGGAACTCTAAAAAGTGTAACATAAACGAGCCGTATAAAAAGTGTAACATAATATCGTCGCCATTCTATGGATATGATCAAAATTTCTGTAGCGTTTTGTCGAAGCAGGACTTCGTAGGTTCCAAGAACTGAAATCAAATTCTGAAGCTGTCATACTAGTTGAAAATATTTCATGTTCAGCACAGCGCGAGTCAACGAGACGCTGCAATATATTACGGACGTATTTGAAAGAATGCGCGTTTTCACTTCACATAGGTAGACACATAATTATGTTGATACGCTGTTCGAATTGTACGTACTGTTGGACATAAATCACTGGATAAACGCGGAAGCTAATGAAATTCATTTAATTTTATTCATGTATTTTATGGAGGTTTTAGTAGACAAATCAAAACCTTTTTATTCTCTTCTATATTCTTAGGAGCATGATTATTCTAAATACGGTATTTCTGAAAGTATGTATATAAATAACCAGCAGGCTTAGCACGAGAACCGTACAAAAGCGTTTTGTCGACCGAAGAGTAAACAAAAATGACGTTTCCGTGTAAACAGTTGACAGTTTTCTACCGAGAAATGTAGACAAGCGATTTCTATTCTACAGTAGAGTAGAAATAAATGGCGTCATGCTAAGCCTGCTGCAAGCTTGAAAAAAAAAAAACACCGGCTAAATATCATTAGAACATTTTGATGGTAGGAGGTTTCTAGTAGATTTCTATTGAAAAGCCATATCAATATTTTAATTTAAAAGAGTGTCCGTGGAGTTTCTTGCCCGTTCTTCTCTATAGGAACCTACTACTCTTTGGAATGGGCAAATAGCTTTATATTTCTAACTGACCGACTCCTTGACAATTGGAAACTGCCTATAAATGGTTTAATTGAAATAAATGATTTGAGTTTGAGTTTGAATAGCGGTATAACATCAATTCAGTAGGATCGTATAAGAAAATAAATGAAAATTTAATAAGGTATTGTTTGTTTTGTTCCAGAGTCGCGATATGGCATCTATTTAGCATCAATCTCCTCAGCGTCGCCGCAGAGCACGCGCACGCGCAGCAGCTTGACCGGAAGCACCAGGTACCACAAACCGGCGGGGGACACTTGAAGGCTCCCGTGGGCACGATAACGACACCAAACTTCCCCAACCCTTTCCCCGTCCCGATAAAGTGTAAATGGATAATAGAACACGACATAGTGAATGAGACTATATCGATATCCTTTACTCAGCAGTACACTACCAATAGATTGACGTTCACTGAGTACATGTACTATGATGAGTCTTACAAGTTGGGCGAGAGGAGAGCGCTCACCGTCACCGACGAGAATATCACCACGATCAAGTGGCTTTAGGTTCGATTCAATTTAACAAGATACGTCGTGTATATGTTTAGTATCCCTTAATTGTGGACGAAGTCTGTTAGTATTGATAGTTTCAGTGACAATTCACAGAAATAACTTGTATGAAACGGTAGAGATTTGGGTTCAAAGCATTTGCATCATCAAACAGTATGGACTTTACCCCTTTTATCCCCTGATGTACCCAAGTCTGTTCGTCCTGGGCAAGGTTAGGTACACCAGGCTGACAGTGAGAAGGAACGTGGCGCTGGTCAAGTTCGTGGTTCGCGTACTGCTAGGGTTACTGCACTACCCGGAGGTGCAGGCAGCGTTGCGGCTGCGCGCGCCGGACGGGTGCGTATGTGCGCGCCGCCGCCGCCCCGCTCTGTTAGACATGCCAGTGGCTAGGACTAACCTACTCAAGTTTGCCCCTATGTTACGAGCTGCACGTATTATTAACAGTATTACAGTTTCAGAGGATATGTTTGGGCAAAACCTGCCGAGATTCATTGAAATGGCACAAATAATGATTGAAAGAGGTATAGTTTATAATAAAAAAATTGTCATGTGTATAATAAAATGTAATTTAATTGTGTGTTATTTTCCTTACTGATCATTAATTTTGTATAAATCTGTGTAAGTAGACATTGTGACTTATAACATCGCCTTGGATGAGTCTGTAGAGGTGTTACAATTGTGATTTAAATAAATAAATAAATCATGTTTGCTAAATATCCATGCTCTAAACCGATTATCTTTCTATGTTATGTTTAAAAAACATTAAACATGACATAGAAATGAGTGCTTTGGGAAATTGCGACATTTATTGTTAGTACGAGTAGGTACTACTTACTATGAAATACTCCATCACTGATCGGCAAATGTCTCGGAATGACAAAATACTAGCTTACTTAAGAGACCAACGGATTTATAGCGGCTATAAATTCTTTAAATGGATATTATAATATTTTATCTGGTAATACTAAAAGCCATCTTACCAAGTTATCGTACAAAAAAAAAAAAGTGAAAATATAAAATATTACCCAGTTACTAGGTTGTAGATGTCAGATAGGCAGTCGTTCCATGATGTGAATTACTGGTATTCAGCAGCATCCGGTTAGATTGGAAGCCAACCCCAACATAGTTGGGAAAAGGTTAGGCAGATTGATTGAATACTTAAAGACATCTGTTGAGATGCTTTTAAGTCTAGTCTAGTCAGACTACTGCAGACAAATTTGCACCAAATTGACTTCATTGTATAATATTAGAAATTAACATTCGCATAATCAACTACGATCAGATCGATGGTGGGATAGTTTGTTCCCACTGCGTGCGACACAAGCCTCCTCTCTGTGAGAGGGAGTGGGCATAATCCACCATGCGAGCCCAGTGCGGGTTGGCGGATGTCACATGTCTTCGAATTTTTGCTTCTTGGACTGCCAGTTTTCTCACGATGTTTTCCTTCACCGTTTTGAGAGCAGTGGTGATGAAATAAATTACACAAGGTAAAGTGCCCGCTTGGGTACCTACACATTAATATCCTTAAAAAAACCATGTTTAGTGGAAGTACAAGTACGTGAGACAAAACCCCTACATTTTTATTATGACGGAGAAAATTGTGCTCGTTCCTGCTTTGAACGGCTCACTGCGGGAAGGAGGTTAATAATGTGGCACATTACTGTAATTATTCAACGTTACGAGGTTGTTGTTGACTGTACCGTGGAATGAGAAAATAATGTGGTTGACTTTTTATACTCTGGATGCGAACATGATGCTTGAATATTCGAGTGTTGTTACCCGACTGCCTCAGAAGGAGGGTTATGTTTTTCGAGTGTATGTATGTATGTATGTCTATTTCTTTGGCACGCTCTGTAGCCTAAACGGCTTGATGGATTTTAACATATGAGGTATCGTTAGATTCGTTTTGATTGCAGAAATATCATAGGGTATAAAATTTTAATATAGCATCTGCGAATAAAAAAAGACAAGAGGATTTTTTTTTTTTTGTGATTTTAATAATATGGACCATATAAAAGCTAGTGAATAGCCAATTCCAAATATATATATATACTATAATACTTTTTAGCTACTATTTTGACACAAACTACAAAAAAGTACATTTTCTATACAATAACAAAATGGTAGCGAAATCAAAATTATACATTGAATATTGTTGAAAAAAGCAATTGCTATTCAGGTTTGGAATCGATTCTAATGCCGAAAATATAGATTTTAGAATATTTGTTTGTTTGTCTGAATGTATGTTCCAGCATCACGAAAATTCTACTGGATAGATTCTGTTAAAATTTTGCATAATAATACCTATAAGCCTGGAACCCGGTGGCTATATTATCACGCTATTTAATATGGGGGATAAGCAATATTGTATTATATATGTTTGTATTCCTCTATAGTTCACAGCAAATTGTAAAAAGACGAGCCAAATGGTTAGAACATTGCAGATAGGTAGATATTTAATATTTTAAATGATTATCATCACAGTATATCTTTATGGGGATAAGCAATCAATCATCATGACATATACACGGTGGATTTTTAAGATGGGGAAGTAAATCTTAACCGTTGTAGCTACATAATAACGCGAAATCGGTCTTAGGAGACTGTCCTTAAAATTTTGAGATATTTTAATCTGCATAGGTACACAGATTTAAAAAAAAAGTTTACAGTCAGCAAGAAAATGGGAAATTTTCACAAAAAAAAAAATGCCAATAGATCCTGATTCTTATGAGAGAGTTAGACCAACTGTGGTTTGATACATCGGATCTGGTACACTTGCGTGAATGACATTAATTCCGCTAAAGACACTTGCGCGAACTTACTTGCACGAAAAGATGGTTGTCGTGATTTTGTGATGTTTTTCGTCATGAGTGTCATGTCGTTTTCGTGTTTTCGAGGTCTCTGATAACAAAACTCGGGTCAAAATCAAAATTCAAGATGGCACCAACGAAAATTTGCAAATTTTTCGTCATGGGTGTCGTTTTCATGGTTTTCGGGCGCCGACGACGATAACGGAGTCAAAATCAAAACGCAAGATGGCGCCAATGAAAAGAAAACCGAAACCTCATAGGTACGTCACTTGCTCCCGCGTCACCAGTTCTGAGTCTCTGTATATTTTGGCTGCTGAGATGAAAAACTACAAACGTAGCATACAGGGATTTTTAAAACAACTTATTAAAAAAAACAAAAACCCGACTGCAAAAACATGAACTGAAAAGATGGAAACAAGATGAAAAGAAAATGTGTATCCTTTAAGCACCAAAAAGAAATAAATGCAGTCGGAGGCATCTAGGATTAACGAACGCCTTAAAATTTGCCTCCGACTAATATTATAAAGGCGAAAGTTTGTGAGTGTGTGTGTGTGTTTATTGGTTACTTCTTCACGCTCTAACGACTAGACCAATTTTGATAAAATTTTGTATGGACGTAGCTGACACTCTGGATTAACATATAAGTATATGTATGTATATACTTTTTATCCCGATATTCCCACGGGGTGGAGACTTACGCGGGTGAAACCGCGGGACGCAGCTAATCATCACATCATCACACTAATATTATAAAGGCGAAAGTTTGTGAGTGTGTGTGTGTGTTTATTGGTTACTTCTTCACGCTCGAACGGCGGGCCCAAATTTTGATAAAATTTTGTATGGAGGTAGCTGACACCCTGGAATAAGACATATGCTACTTTTTATCCCGATATTCCCACGGGATCGAGACTTACGCGGGTGAAACCGCGAGGCGCAGCTTGTATATCATAAATTAAGGTCGTTTTCGTGTCTTTTTGCGTTACTGCGTTGGTCTCAAAACTCTCTAGACCACGCAACGGATTTTGATGCAGCTTTCACCATCATAATAAAAATAATTTATTCCGGAAGTTTTAGGTGTATAATGTTATATTGATATTGAACTTGAATATAATAAAGTAATCTCGATGTTTTGTCAAATCGTAAAAACCGTGCAAAGCAGGGGCGAGGTCGCTTGTCACACTAATATTATAAAGGCGAAAGTTTGTGTGTGTGTGTATGTTTTTTACTTCTTCACGCTAAAACGGCTGGACCAATTTTGATAAAATTTTGTATGGAGGTAGCTGACACCTTGGATCAAGACATAGGCTTTTATCCCGATATTCCCACGGAATCGAGACTTACGCGGGTGAAACCGCGGGGCGCAGCTAGTATATCATAAATTAAAGTCGTTTTCGTGTGACTGCGTTGATCTTAAAACTCTCTAGATGACGCAACGGATTTTGATGTAGTTTTCACCATCATAATATAAATAATTTATTCCGGAGGTTTTAGGTGTAGGTATAATATTTATATTGATATTGAACTTGAATAATTATAATAAAAAAATCTCGATGTTTTGTCAAATCGTAAAAACCGTGCGAAGCAGGGGCGAGGTCGCTGGTATGTAATAAATTGACGATTTAAAAAAAAATAGTGTGAGCTTTACAAGAGTCGCATAATTATGATACGTAACATCTGACAATCTCACCTACCAAGGTGAGATTGTCATAAGCAACAGCTATGGAACAAAAAATAAATAAACAGAAATTAACATCAGAATTTAAAAAAAACTTTGCTCTGCCTAAACCTTCGGGGATTACAGGCGTGATGTTAAGTTATTATTATTCATGACTAGTGGACGCCCACTGGTTGAAATTCAACCCCCTTTAATTTCAATATTTATAGTATTTTCTGATTCCATGAGTACACTAATTCCATGCTATCATAAAGTACTTACTAAGGAGAGGAGGGGCTTATGGCTATGTAATAAAAGCCGCATGGGTTGATCGATCAGGTTAAGCTACGCTTGCCGTGGTTGGTCCGTGGATGGGTGACCATCTTTTCATACCAAGATTCCTCCGTGCCTCGGAAAGCACATTAAGCCGTTGGATCTGGATGGCATTTGTAGATCTTTGATAGTTGTTACGGGTCGTCAGAAGCCCAAAAATCTGACAACCAGTCTTACTAAGGGATATCGTGTTACCCAGTAACTGGGTTGTGGAGGTCAGATAGGCAGTCGCTCCATGTAAAATACTGGTATTCAGCTGCTTCCGGTTAAACTGGAAGCCGAACCCAACATAGTTGGGAAAAGGCTAGGCAGATGATGATAAACACATACACATACATAAACTCACGCCTTCTTCCCATGGGGGTAGGCAGAAACTATAGAGCGCCACCTGCTAAAAAAAAAGAAAAAGAAAAAAAAGAAAGAAAGACCCCCCCCCTGGGTCCTTACATACTCCTTTTGCTTCGCCTACGTTCATACATCTGGTCATACACGCACGCCCATTGCGAGTACTACGCACCTGACCTTTCTGAAGAACATCACCAATTTGGTCACTATATGTCCTCCTAGGGCGATGATAAAGTACTTACTAATTTCATGCTATTAAAAAGTACTTACTTATTCCATGCTCAAACTGTCACTTCCTGTTACACACTTCCATCCCTTTTCATGAAATCTCTCCCACAGAAAGCGAGAGAAAATGAAAATCAATAATGAAATATCCTTGATTTTTTTTTAACGATCAATTTTAGAGTCTACATTGTGTTGATGTGGTTTAAATTAAAGTTTGTTATGACTGTGTATTGTTTGGTATGACACGAGTCACTCCGCTCTTGAAACACATTCATGAAACCGCAATGTAATTTCAAGCTTGCATTTAGTTCTAATGATTGCAATAACTAGAACATTACTGTAGTTAAACTTTGTGGTGCTAAACATAGTTTATTTTGCTATTTACTCTAATTAAACGATTGATGGTTACTATTTGATATATTATTTGCTGTTTAATGATTATTTCGTTCACATTATTTCATGCAGGCAATACAAATAAATCGTTAAACATTTGAATTAAAATCTGTGAGTTGAATTAATTAATTTTCCAGTATCTAATGTATTTGAAACAATATTTTGTGTTGCAGAATACATAATTTGCACTTTGGTTAATTACAATTTTCAAATCTCACAGCTCTGCAAACAAGTGAAGTTGAATACTATGTTAAATACATTTTTTTTTTGGGTGGAAAATTAGCAAATAACCTCTCCCGCTCTGGTCGGAACGGGAGGGCGTGTCAGACTTTTACTGACTAAAACCCACCCGTGTTCCTCCAGTTGCCTGTGTGCCAAGGCCACGACATCCCTTTCAGACAATCTCGCAACCGTGGCAGCCATTGGCCCTAACGGACCCCGTCAGTTCTTGCTGACATCTTTTTGAGGCGCACGTGGAACACAACGCGCCGGCGACCCGGGCCTAGGTCTGGTCCTTATCGGACGGTGAGCTACCCATCGCTCACCGTCCGCAAGCCCGCGCTTACGATGGCTGGGAATCCTGCCTGCGACTCACGGGTTCCGCCTCCTCTTTTGCGAGCATTACTGCTTCGCAGAAAGTGGTGACTGCCTCCCATGCACTCTCGCCATGACCTGAACCAGGGCTGGACACGGTGGTGCACCGCCAAGCCAGGGTGACTTCCACCGTGTCCTCCGGGCGATCCACACAGTGGTAACACCCGAGCGTTTCCTCCCGCTTTATCCTGAACCTCCCGAAACAATCAGGTCCGGTGAGAACCTGCGTCAGACGGAAGGCGAGGACGCCATGGCGCTTCTCTAGCCACTCCACAAAGAGAGGACTTATCGCCACGATTGTGGTGTGCCCAGTATATAATATTACACATAATCTTACAATAACGTCAAAAGTGATAAAAAGCGTTCGATTTGTCACTAGTTCCGTTTTAGTAAAATAGAGCAAGTAAGTAATAGAGGGATGCACGGAGCAATAGCAATTTCCTTCTGGAGCGGACTGAGGAAGAAGATAAAGGAAGGAATGTCGGATGTGAACCCGCGCCGACCGAGGATGATTTTAATTTGACTTTTCATAAGTAGGATGGCTGATTTCGATGGATAGAGGCAAAACAGTTTTTCCATTATGAATATAGAATTTACAGTTTATAGGCATCACCATATTAAGCGTATTTTTATAAAATTAATGTTCTACAGCACAGTCAGTCGCAAAAAACTTCAGAAAAACCAACTTGACTAAAAGGTCTACATTTCAAACAGAAACTTATTAGTTTTGCTTAAGTTTACATTGCAAATTAAAGGTACGCATATGATACCTATTACATTAATAATAATTCAATTAATACTGTAATAAATTATAATTTAAACTTTGATAACTTGTAATAACATAAGCGTACCGTTAAAATGAATGAAAATGTATAATTATTTACATGTATTTCCAAAACACTTTTCGTCGTCGAGTCGTTGAGCTCCTTAAGTTCTGAGTGGAACTACAAGATTGCTGACAAATGCGTGCATTGACTGGACAGGTCCACTCAAATCTGTGTGGTTCTTTCCTCAAAAGACATGGTCCTCACATAATCTGATCAAGAATATGTATGGACTTTAAAAGAGACTGTGACCTCTGAGTTTGTTTCATCTCAGAGTTACAAACCTTATCTAGTTTTTAAAATAATGATTGTCGTGTAAAAGTGTTTGTTGCAAACTACTCCTTCTATTAAAATCATTTATCATTTATAATTTATCGAGCTACGAAATCGGCTCAACAATTCCATACTGCACTTGAATTAAAATATACTTGCAAAACTTTTCCATTAATCTTTAGACCGAAACTAAAAGACAAATATGAATTTCATTGCAACAGTAATTAATTTGGCTTTTTCATACCCGAAGCAGAAATCCGCTTCGTACCAACTGCAGCTGAAACCAGCTCACCGAGCCGCTACGTAACGCTATTAAAAACGTAACGCGATCGGGTTGAAACCAAATCAAATATTGACCGTGGGAATGTCCCGGTGTGTCGCATGCATGCTGGATGGAAAACGGGATATATAACCGCTTAAAATAAAAAAAAAAACGCTTTATTTTACCAACATTCAATACCTATACACTGACGTGACTCATGTAACAAAATGGATTGATTGGATTGAATATTAAGTGGCCTTGTGAAGCAATATGTCGTGTTATTGACACAAGTTTAGAAACCGGAGCTCATATTTATTGATAGATTAATTGCAATTCGTTAAATCCTTGATACTCTTTAGTCAGTAGTCATAAGCCCAAAAGTTTGATAACCAGTCTACCAACGGGTATCGTGTTGCCAAGTTACTGGGTTGTGGAAGTCAAATAGGCAATCGCTCCATGTAAAAGTCTAGTATTCAGCTGCATCCGGTTAAGTTGCCAGCTCTCAACAAATTGACATTGTAAGAAAACATCCTGTATGTTACTACTTAAACTGTAGTATTTATACAGACCTTTAGCATATTCTTCGTTCTTTTTACCTAGAACGAGCTTCGGGTCTTAGAGACGTGAGCAGAATGGTAATCACCTCTCACAGGCGATCATTATTAATAAAATTGATATGAGCAGTATTGTGCACAATAAGTTACAAATAATGGTCGCAAAGCTAATAAGGCCAAGACAACTTTGAGCTCGAAAGCATGTGGCAATGGTTAACTTTATTAGATTTCTGAATCACGGAATATTTTTTATCGTTTATTTTAATAGAGCCATGGAGCCAAAATTATATACTAGTTTGTCTGGTTTTTACAGAAATTTAACAATATCTGTTACAAAGTGTTCATAAAAACATAATTCTCAAGAATAATACATACAAGAAACTGTGTGTACAAGGGCTGTGAAACACTTACAGATCAAATGTTCACGTAATAAGTATAGTTTCTCAGTTATTTATTGTAATAACGTGATACGAATAATGATGATGATTACGAATCGTTTCATTCTTTTTTCTATAAGTAGCCGAATTTTCTTTTGCATGATTAAAGCAACTCCTGCCCTAGAGCGTAAAAAAAAACAACAAAGAAATGTAAAAAAAAAACATGTACAAGTGTACATAATTTTCACTAATTTTTATGTAGTTTTGTTTGAAGAAAAATGTACTTAACACTTCTAGATTTATACACTTTTATTCCATAAAAACCTTCCGACTTAAAAATACTTAATAAAACGTTTGTGAGACTTGCCTTACAATCATGTGTCTTTCACATACTCTTAATATCGGAACAATACATCAATTAACACCAACCGCTTGACGCTTGCTTTGTGTAAATTTTTTAAATGAAATTTAGCATTGACGTTGCAACGCAACAATCATGTCCATTTATGCGACTGACATATTACATTCCTCCGACTTCTATGAACCAGACAATTTTTTTTTGAGTTTTGGCGCAGCATGAAATTATTATTTTTTTAAGTTTTTTTTACAATTTTGACATGCTCTAACTTTGGAATCTTCCACTACTGGAGCAACTGACGTTAGGATTCTTTATGAACCAAGAAAAAATATCTTTGTTACGATTTTCAGCAGGTTTATATTATGTATGTAAGGAAAAATGTACATATTTTTAATAAGATAAGTGATAGACATAATTTTAATACTAGAAATAAACGTAAAATAGATCAACCATTTTTCAGATTATCTAAAGTACATGCATCTTTTAAGGGGTACTGTGTTAAATGTTACAACAAAATACTTTGTGATATATTGCAATTAAATGAAATAAAATTTAAAACACATTAAAAGTACACTTTGTAAACAAGCATAAATTACAAGTTAGAGGATTATATCCAAGATAGAAATGATTGGAAACATGCTGGTTCAGCACCAACAACAAACAAACAACAACCGACAATCTAGAGTCTAGACAAAATCAAACTGGTTGCTATTTTAATTGTAGGTATAAGTAATTTGTTATTTTTATGACATATTTATACATATTATTTTATTTTAGATCTTTTTTTTTATATACTTTTACGATGTTTGTAAATATGTGAGCACCATGTATCTACCTAATAATTAAGTTATTTTTCATTGCTTAATTTTTTATTACTTTTACTTATTGTGGTATAGTAATTTTATTCTAGGTGCATCGTCTTCACATAATAATATTATAATTAATTAATGTACTCAAACAAAATATTGTGAAACATTTTTAAAAGAGTAACGGTGGAGTTTCTTGCCCATTCTTCTCCATACAAAAATACCTTTTGGAAGAATAAAAAAAAACTAGAATCAATTCTATTAATTTTTTTTATAATTTTTGATTTTCAAAAGTGCCTCTTATGTGCCTATTTGAAATAAATAATTTGACTTTGACTTGTTCAAACTAATGCCACCTGTATAAGAAAGAAACGAATTGCGACAGGAGTGGTTGCTTAGGAGTCTTACGTTAGACATTACATATCTAGGCGTTGCTAAACTTGACGTTAGGGTAAACGGGAAATAGTAGCGGGTTGGTAGATGACATGTCTTCAAACTTTTGGCTCTAGGACATGCCGAATTCCTCACGATGTTTTCCTTCACCGTTTTGAGAGCAGTGGTGATAAAATAATTTACTCAAAGTAAAGCGCCCGTCAGGGTTCGAAACTACGACCTACAATTTGTAAGTCGCGGATATTACTACTGTGCCACCACTGCTCATAGATATGAATAAAATCTTAAAACTAAATAAATTATAAGCGAAACGAGTATTTTGAATTTTAAGCTCGTGTGTTCTAGGCCCATTGGTGATAAGAGTCGGGTACAACACCGGTGCGGAAGATAACTATCCAGGGGGCCGATCGCGCTAATTTTGAACGTTAATACCAAACTAAACCATAACCAAATATGTTACGTTAGACATGATTTCGTATCGCGCTAATCATTTCAACGGAAACGATTTAGCTTTACTTTGGAAGTTACGTTGGAGGAACGATCAATCGAACTTTCAGTACTGGCTAACGTCAACGATTTTGTCGCTCAGAATAAATAGCGCGATACCGTTTCTTACATCAGCCAAACCAAAACCAAAAACGTTCCATTCGAATGGTAATTACGTTGAGAAATAGCGCGATCGGCCCCTGGTTCAACTCTTTTTAGTTCTGGTAGTTCACGGCTTTGAATATCGACAAATGTTTACTCCCACTGATCTTACCGCTACTGTTTATTCAGGTACCAGCTGAATATTTTATTTACCGCTGACTTTTGCAGGATTTTGGGGTGTTTGTGGTTATACAAAGAGAATATTTTTACCTAAGTAAACAATAAATTCAAGGAGTCCGGTACTACGCCTATTTACAATGTATTGTGTACAATTTTCATAACATATGAACCAAAAAGAAGACATACAAATTCGCAAAACCCAATTATACATTCCTTGCAGCGATTTCTTTCTTTTATCTCAAACAAGGACCCTTTAGAACAGACCTCTACAATTTATCCTAAAATAAAAGTACGATTTTTCTCGATTCTTGTTTCAAAACGAGATGATTTCTTATTACTTTGTTTTCCGTTTAAGTTTTTCTATTGTAGCGTGTGACAGGGGTCAAGCGGCCGAGACCTTTGTCAGTTGACCAAAGAGCCGACCGTGAGGGAAGCAGGTAGTGGACAAAAGTAGGGTCAAACTTAAAATGTATGAGGTTTTCTATCGCCAGTAACTAACAAAAGTGGTAGAATAGTGTATAACGGTAGAACTTGATATCATAAGTTTAATGAACTTACAATCTTAGTTTTTGCAAAATTCACTACTAAACTGTACATCTAATTCATGGGGTTCAATTTTTCGATTCGACGCATTTGCGTGTTTTTTAAACAAACAATGTACAGATGTCCAGTAAATTGAATGCTTAATAAATTGTTATGCGAATCGAATCTGCTTCGTAAGTTTCAGGTCAATAAAGAAGTTCTGATTATCGTTGTCGTGCTTTATCATTGTTTAGTACAAAATGTGAACCGTACTATTCGTAGTTCTGTGTAACTTTTTCGAAGACATTCAACACACCGCCAACTCTTGTTACTTAAGTTGATAAAATGTCATTGTAACAAATTTAAATATTATAGCTAAATTGTTGTTGTGTAATACGTTTTCTTACCCAACAACTAAAGTTTTTGGTAAAATGATTGTCCGGTTTTCAATGAAACTTTAGTTAATTTATTATCATTTCAGCCAAAAGACGTCCACTGCTGGACATAGGCCTCCCCCTAAAGGGGGGTGTTTGCCATAATCGCCACGCTTGGCAGGCGGGTTGGCGATCGCAGTATGGTGTTAAAATGCATAGAGAACGCTGCTGCCCATTCTCTAGTAAGTCCCTTAGTCGCCTTTTACGACACCCACGGGAAGAAATGGGGTGGTGCTATTCCTTACGTCCGGCACCACACGGAGCTAATTTATTAAAACAGGTAAAATCATATATTTATGTCAATAAAAACATTTCCATAAAGCAAAAAAAATATTATCCGTTACAGCCGTTTAACATTAATATTTTATTTTCAGAGTAAGCTGACCTGCCAATCCATTTGACTGGCACTTGAATATATACACAAATAGGTATCATAACACGTCATTCATATCTACACGTTACTACCCGACCACCAAGCCATGACGTGAATATTTTATTATCTCATGCAAAAAATAAAGATAAATATTCAACTCGCAGTTTGTTTTCATGAAAATTTTAATCCTGCTGTCGTTCGGTGAAACTCACGATTGAATACCCAATTAAAAGTGTGGCAGGTTTACAGTTACGCTTCAGCAAAGTTGTGTGTTATTTAATAAATAATTCAATCAACTCAGCCTATCGCAGTCCACTGCTGGACATAGGCCTCTCCCAGGCTGCGCCACAACACCCTGTCCTCCGCCTTCCGCATCCAGGCTGACCCAGCCACCTTCTTAAGATCGTCGGTCCATCTAGCTGGGGGGCGTCCCACACTACGCTTGCCGATACGCGGTCTCCACTCCAGGACTCGTCTGCTCCATCGGCCATCGGTCCTTCGACAAACATGGCCAGCCCACTGCCACTTCAGTTTGCTTACTCTGCAAGCTATGTCGGTAACTCCGGGTCTTTTCCGGATAATTTCATTCCTGATCTTATCCTTCAAAGAGACTCTAAGCATAGCCCGCTCCATAGCACGCTGCGCAACCTTGAATTTGTGGACTAGCCCGACTGTCAGTGTCCACGTTTCGGCACCGTATGTCATAACGGGCAGGACGCACTGGTTAAAGACTTTAGTCTTCAGACACTGCGGGATAGGCGACGAGAAGACTTGACGCAGTTTTCCAAATGCCGCCCAACCCAACTGGAATAAATAATTAAAAAAATTCAATTCCTTTACTGAAGGTTTACTCATGATTATTAAAATCAAAAGTGTTTCCAAGTATTGTATTCTGTCATATAAATTAAATACTTTACAAATTAATGTTCAGAATGCTTGTGACATGACATAATAGCCCATCAACCGCACACATTATTAGCTTGGCTTGTGATATTATGTGCTGGGTAGCAATAATATATGCAGCATGTATGCAATCACTTTACGTAACTTTTGTTTTTATGTGCTTGGAACAAGTAAATTAGAATACAACATTCACATGACGAGGAATGCTTTAGCGACACAACATACATCAATTAAGTTCTCTGTTCATGTGGAAAATAAGCGGAAATTCCGGTAGACATTAGTATTTTATAACCCAACCGTAGCATTGTGAGAGATTTCAATGGTAAATATTCGAGTGATGCTAAATATCTCACAATTATTTAATTAGTCAGTTGCTAAAACCATGGTCCAACACTATTTTTCTGAGATGTCTCAGCATTTCGAAATCCGCTTGCATAACTAGCAGAAGCTATTTCCTGAGCATCAGGATCTGTGTGCCCCCATCTGGGTTCTACGTCCGGGCTAAGGGCAGGAGATCTACATTACTGCACGCGTGCTTTAAGGTGTGGTAGTGCTCAGAACAGTGGAAAAGAGTGACCTTACCAGCGACCTAGCCTACTAAGAGTTATATGTATGAACTAAACTTATGTGTTTCCTTTATCTCTCACACTGACCTACCTGTTGGTTAAGCGGCCTGCGTAGTCTACCTGCAAATCCCTAGCCATTACACACCAAACAAATTTAAACCAGGCATTTTAACCCCATTTACTCAAAAATGTATCTTTAAAACTTCCATAAAGCTACTTAAAAGGGTTCCGCTGATGAAATTTACATCTCTGGAATGGTGAAAACAATTTAAATTACCTCATCGCTTACAAAGCCGGCGGCCGCCGCGCCGGTACATAATGAAGCAGCTGGACCGCGATAAGTCAGTGTAATCCTTATCACTCCTGTGTTCTGGTCATGTTTAAGAGTTTCGATCCCATGGAAATATCGGAATAAAACGTATCCTATGGTCCTATCCAGGTCATGATCTACTCATGCGCCAAATTAAATGCAAATCCGTTCAGCCGTTTTAGCGTGAAAGCGTAACAAACAAACAAACAGACTCACTTTCGTATTTACAATAGGATAGGAAGGAAGGACAGGATTGCATTAGAAGTGCTCAGGTTCAAGATCACACTAATTGCTAAGTTAACTCAATATGCCACATGCGAACTACGCGTCACACTGACGTCACGGAAATCCTGCATCGTGCAAACAGAGTTTACCGCGCAACTAGCATATATACAACGTCCCGACATCAACCGTCGGGCAGTTGCCCACCAGACACAACACCCGTCTGGTCGGAACATCTTCCCTTTTCTATGGTGGATGAGTGAACTTTACACCCTGTTCCTCATACCACCAAAAACTCATAACTTTTCCCCTACCGAAAATGGCTCAATGCTCCTACAGAACGTAAAAAAAATAAAAAAATACGTTCATTTCAAAAATCTCTCTGTTTATTATTATAAACAGAGAGATTTTTGAAATGAACGTACGTACGTAAAAACACTAAGGGGGCCAATGCTCAAATGTTCAATAGAACATTTGAGCATTGGCCCCCTTAGTGTTTTTCAACATTTTCAGCTTACTCAAGATTTAGTCTCAGAATTGATATCTGAATCCAAGCCATATTGGATTCAGATATAAATTCAAGAATTACTTCAATATTGCATTTGCACCGCTGTCACCTCACTCCTGACTGAACTGTAATATACGAGTGTCCGGGTATGTTTGATCTCATATCAGTTTCCGTAAATGTAGCTTTCTAAGTATCCTTTTTACCGTTAGTTTGTTGAAAAGTTTAACATTTATTTCAGCATTTACACTGTACAATTGTTTGAATTATTATTTTTCTCTTGTTTTTTTAAATTAATTACTTCACCTAAATTTATATAAAAATGTTTGCCTTACTGGGGAAGAGACTGGACCCCACAACACAAGGAGTCCTAGTGCGGGGTTCAGGGAATTTGTAAAAATCTAGCACTTATGGCTCCTACATGTAACCTATTACTATATTTTTTTAATGATGTACCGTGGTTTTTGAACTGTTTAGAGGTTTTATTTATTTATTTAAAAATTTCTTCTTATAAAAAAATACAAGCATCTCTACAAGTACTGGTTACCAATAGCTGCTGGAGCTGCAAATGCGTTTGTTTAATAGAATTGAGTAGGTACTGACTTAATTATATTAAACAAAACGAGTTATTGAATCATTCACACATGACTGTCACATTGTCGCTGCACATTGTGATCACACTTTGAACTATGTACCTACGTAATATCGTCGTGTGTCAGTTGTATGTGGGGGCAGACATACGGCTGTCATGGGTCTATCTTTGCTTAGTTTTGTAACCTACAGCGGAGTATTATTGCGTAAACCATAAGCTTTGGATGTCTCGTAAAGCGTTTTAATACTGTGCCTTACTCCAAGTTTGTACCAAAAAGAGGCAGTAAACTTAAGTGATTGTTGCATATATCGCGTATCTCTGACTACGCATCAACCAATGAACAAGATTGTCAAAATGTTTAGTGTATTGGATACGAGGCTGTTGGCTACTTTGTATGTTTGTATTTTGACTGTGTTATTTTGTTGTACACGGTTTTTCTTTCTTTCTTTATATCAGAAACCTACACAAGTAACCTTTCATGTAACTGTACCTTATCCGTGACATCAAAACATTAGGTATATACAAATAAATAAAACCGAAGTGTCTGTTTGTAATAGGAAAATAACAGATTTTTACTAAATGCATAAATTCATGCATAAATTAAAGTATTTTACGGTACAACATATTCTGACGGGCACTTTCATTGGCAGAGAGCTGCTGATGTTATATGGAGTAACTTAGGCTTTAGGCTAATTTTATTTTAGCAGCTACAGAGTTTAATATAATTAATAGCTTGCGGGAACCACAACTTCGTCTGACGGAAAGGATCAGTCGAAGCTTATTATAGTTAATAGGATTGTTGTGGTTAAATGTTTCTCAAGTTTGTTATCATACATACATACATACATAGACTCACGCCTTCTTCCCATGGGGGTAGGCAGAAACTATAGAACGCCACCTGCTACGCTCCTTACATACTCCTTTTGCTTCGCCTACTTTCATACATCTGGTCATACACGCACGCCGATTGCGAGTACTACGCACCTGACCTTTCTGAAGAATATCACCAATTTGGTCACTATGTGTCCTCCTAGGGCGTCCCCTCCCGGCGTTTCCACTCACCTCTGCTTTATAAATACCTTTTGTTAGTCGCATTCCACTCATCCTTTCTACATGACCAAACCATCTAAGCATACTCTTTTCAATTTTTGTTACTACATCTTCTTTTAAACCGCACCGTTGCCTTATCACCTCATTTTTCAGGCTATCATTCATAGTCACGCCAGACATGCTTCGCAAGGAACGCATTTCCACTGAATTTATTCTACTTTCATGCTTCTTTTGCCACACCCAACATTCACTTCCATACATAAGCGTAGGCACACCATTGTGAACAGCCAGTCGAGTCTTTTTGGGCATCGACTGATTGGCCACAATCGCATGTATAGCACCATTCACTTTATTTCCCGCATTTACTCTCCTTTCCACATCTTCATCAATCTTTCCATCCCTTGTAAACTGACTCCCCAAATATATAAACTCACTTACTTGCTCCACACTCTTATCATTTATTTTCACATCACACACCGATACATCCTCTTCTCTTTCAAACACCATAACCTTCGTCTTATTCACATTTATATTCATCCTTTTCCTCTTATATGCTTCATCCATCACAGTCACCATGTCTTGCAACTGTTCTGCAGACGAAGCAAGTAGAATTGTTATCATATCAATACCATATAGGTACCTATAAGTTTTGTTTGTTAAAGATTCAATCTAAATTGGCTTATCTGTGCTATGATCTCCACAAATCCGTTATTGGGAAGTTGAAGTGATTTTCTAAAATTTTCGTGAAGACATGTTTAATTGGTTACCCCTATTACTTGAGCTGCCAGCGTAGCTTTAATAACAATTAGATTTACACCGTATTACATTACCTAGCCTCTGACTAACGAACAACGAAGTATTATTCGCATTCAAATCTTAGCTGTGATAGTTCTGAATGATTAATATATATCTGACTATATGGAACACATTTGAACCTCATACACCATTGATTATAGACGATCTGATTGATCTACATACTATGATTTCTTGTTTAATCAAAGCGTCGTGCAGCTTTTACCTGAACAAGATGTTGCAGTTGTATCCCAGTTTTCTGATATTCAAAAATCCTTCTGCTTGACCTCAGTCTCACAATATCTTTAACTATAAAAGTCTCTTCTGAGACAAAGGCTGATCTACGAGTGAGTCCTTTCTGCACCCACAAGCACTTTTTTTGGAGAAACCACTTTCCTTAGGAAGAGGGTAGGTTATTTAAACTCGGTCACAACGCTTCCTCGGGTATATGACCGTTAAATAGATTTATATTTTTAACTATCGATCTTGTACCACATGCATTACAGGACTGCCTCTTATTTATTTTGACTGAAATGTAACAGCTTAAAATAAAATTTCTAATGCAAACTGTAGTTCTGATACTAGGATAGCTAAAATAACACGGCCTCTTCCATACAATAAACATAATTAAGAATATTACATAAGAACCTTTTTAATTAATTGGAATTATTACCTTCCTACGAAAATATGGACACATTCTGACCAACATTTGCATTTGCTGTAAAGTGAGAGAAGAGACTGACGACATAATTAAAACATTCCTTGATGGAGTGTGTCCGATTGATCAGTCAGTTTGACAACTGCATTTGCTTGGATATTTACGACGCGTCCACAGCCGCATGCATCTGTTGCGCAACTGATTTGTTTCTGTGCACCCCGTTGCAAGTGGGGAGCACCTAAACATCCGATAAACACGTAGTGTTTACAAAAATAAAATTATATTATGATATAACACTTAGATTTTGTTTCTGAAACAGAGTTTATAAACAATTGTTTCTCAGTGAATACATGGCTTGATATATGATTTTTTTTTTCTCTTAGTTTTAATGATGGTCTGGCAGTTGGAGAACTTTATGCGGACTACCCAAATGTTCTTTATTTGGTATTGTTCGTTGAATCATTCAATTTCAATCATTTATTGATTCACTTCACAAAAATGTAATCACGTTCCAATTTGTGCTAAGCTTTGGTAAACAACCCGATAGTAATCTGATAAATTAGCAAGACGATGAGGCTTTTATGTGGCTCACGAAATATAACAGTGGTTAATTTAGTTAACTATTTCAACGTAGGCAATTCTCTAGTGTTTTTTGTTCTGTACGGTTGTATTAATTGGATATCCCGGGGTATTCATAATATTCCATAAGTAAGAGGGTTAAGCTAAGGGGGTATCATAAATACCGTATATTCGGTTAAAAATGTCAAATGGAACGAGTTATTCAATTCCACAAACTTTTGTTGTGTCAATTGCAGAGAATGTTTAAAATATGCTATACCATTTGTATCCAGTCGGATACGATATACTAGGACCCGCTTCGACGTGCTACGAGCCGCTACGCCGCGTCTTGCTATGAAATCCTACAAACAAAATCAAAAAATCAAAATCAAAAAAAAATATTTCACATAAACCTTTTATGTGAAATATTTTTTTTGGTTTTGATTTTTAGGTTAGCGGCTCGTACTAATAAATAATATTTTATTTCACATATACCTACATGGGCACTTATGAGACGTCAGAAGCTAGGTGCACGGTTCCAATTGGTAATTTCCTATGGAGAAGAGCCGGCAAGAAACTCCTCGGATACTCTTTTAAAAAAAAGTGGGCTTTAACAATGTTTCCAAGTTACAGTGTTAATAGGTATGGGAGGACAGTGTAGGCCGGTCAACAAGTACCAAGTACTTAACAAAATAAAAGATATTTTACAAAGCTACAGTCTATTAAGCCTACAATGTTCTCACATTCACAAATTAAAAAGAATCTATATAACTACTAAAATAATAAAAAAAAAACTTTTTTTAGTAAAAAATACTTTTACTAAAATAATAAAAATAAAAACCTACATATTTAAACCAAATTGTCACTAACGGCTTCGTCGATAGTCGCTAGTACGATACTGAATTCTAAAAGCCAGTTAAATTGCAACTTATATCCTTATTGCAGTTCATATTTTGAGATACGTTGGCTAACTAACATAGTTAAGAATTTTATCATTCTATTCTTTTTTTTGTACATTATTGTTTGGGTTGTTTTGATATTTGGCATTCCTCAGGCAATATTAGTAACTAAGGAATTGTTTAGCAACAATAAGTTTTGAACTCAAATTAAACACGGTCTTAAGAGATTGGAATTAAACATAATACAGAGTTTATTTAGCAAATATGACATGAGGTGATTCTGACATAGATTAGCAACAATAAGTTTTGAACTCAAATTAAACACGGTCGTAAGACATTGGAAGTTAATAGGGAGTTTAAACAAATATGACATGAGGTGATTCTGACATAGAATTGATATCAGCCTGACGCAGTCTACGTTAACATACTACTGACCTAGTAGTACATGGCAATAAAGAGAGAGAAGTATAGTCGCTGGCACGTAACTTGGCAAGGGTTTGGCGTAGTGGGAGTACGAAAAAATTATCACTTTTATTGCTTGTCATTATCCTATGGCTATTGTCAGAATTTATTTTTAAACGTGTCTGTTTAGAAGAAAGTTAAAGAGCTACTTCTGGAAGAAATGATTTACTCAATAAACGACTGGTTAAAAGACTAATGTGATTTAACGTACGTCAAGATTGAATCTCAGAGACATGTTGATATTGAAACTTAATAAGCTACATTATAATTATTATCTTACATGATTAACTTTCACATCCCATACTAAGGCTAAATAGAATATAAGACCAAATAATGTAACATGTAAAACCACCAATTGTACTTACTCTATTTAAATGTGAATAAATTAATATGAATATGAAAGAAAGGAGAGAAACATGTAACGATTCTTGCCAAGTTACGTGCCAGCGACTATATCTTGCTCATTCAATCTGAAAAACTGTTACCATTAAAAAAACTTTTTACAAAAAAATATAACCGACTTCCAGAAAAGACACTACCATGTGAAAAATACCCTTAATTTCGGAAGTCGGTGTCTGTCTTTGGATCTATTTTGGTTTTTATCCACCGACTTCTGAAATTAAGGTCATTTTTCACTTTGTAGTGTCTTTTTCGGAAGTTGAATTTTTCTTTGTAAAAAGTTTATTTTTTATTTTTCACTTTTTAGTGGGTCAACTTGCAATTTATCTAAGTTACAATATCCTTATGTCAACTGCTCATCACGTTTTACAAAATATTGCTTGTCCCGATGCAGGGGCGTTAATAGTTGAGGAGTTCTCCTAGAAAGAACCAGGAAAACTGGAAATGATGGTGATGACATCACCATATGCATTGTGACGAGAATAAATTGCTTAGCAACCATATTAAAGAGTCTAATCGAATCGCAACAGTGAAATAATTATTTTTAAGTAGCACCGGCGGCCATCTGTGGTCTACACTTCACCAAATGGTGCTTTCCAAGTGCAAATGCATGAGTTACTATAAAAAATACCGAAAGCGATATAGGTGTGCCTATAAAATTTGAGGATTGCCCTCGATTTCCATGGGATGCTCTCATCAGATTCTGACTTGGTGACAATGAGACCACAAATCAATTCATAATTGGCAGAGTAATCGCGTAACAAATATACAAAAAAAAAAAAAACATACCGCTGAATTGAGAACCTCCTCCTTTTTGAAGTCGCTTAAAAATGGGACCCAAAACTCCATTCCAAGTTGCTTTCAGCTAAAACCAAAGTAAGGAGGTCTATTTAGCAGTTCACAATCATAAAGCGAACATTTATTATCTCAAGTGTTGAGACGGCATACAAACAGATTGCGGTTTGCGATCTCTAATCTGAATGTCAAAACAGTACCATCGAGTACACTAGACTAGACGAAGACAACGATCGAGTCACAAACGATCATCTACTGAATACGAGAGTGGATTTTTAAATCGAGGGCAAAAGAAAAGAGCGCAGTAATTGGGTTATTGAGTCAATGAGGGACGGTTTTATGCGGTAGTGTTGGGTAGAGGACGAGATAACAATCTATGGGGAGGCTTTGTTGTGCGTGAGAGCCTTTCGATTAAAGCTTGTTAAAACCAAACTATTACCTCATAAAAGTCATTTTTTGAGATCGTTCCGGCCGCTCAAGACTTTTTTTTTTTTTGTTGGGTTTCGCATTTAAAATTCATGAAGTTGCTGATTTTTTTTAAATTCATGAACTTAGCTACTATTTGCCATCCAACGTGGCAATGTTGCCGCAGCGTTATGGGTAATTTTTTTGATGCCCAGCTCTTCCCTTTTTTCATATACTTAGACATAATATTATATATTTTTCTCAAAGATGAAAAATTGTGTGAAAATCCTATCTGTCGTGGTTTAGCAGCCAAATAAATTACATAGTAAACTCATATCTATCGTGTAATTTAAAAATGGAACGATCTTTTACTCCGAAACATGGCAACCAAGGAGGTAAATTATCAAAGGTTTTATTTAAATTTCGAACTGGCTTGCAAATAGAAAGCTGTTTATTGAAAAAAAAAAGAAATGAACATATTGGCGCGTGAAAAATGATCGTTGTTCGTCATCGAATCTGGAATTTATAAATAATTTACTTCGTTTGAATTTCCGCGCATTATTTGAGAGAAACACTATACAAGCCTTGGCCGCGACCAAGCATTGATGGACTCACGTATGTGTGCCTCGGCTTCACCTCAGCCCACATTTTCACGTTCGTCTATCAATGCCCCTATTGCAGGCCGCTGCAGTAATGTACTATTAGTGTCAGCTTGTATATTAATTTTAAGAATAAATAAAAATAAACAGCTTCTATTTGTAAAGTAAAATATACAAAGATATTTTAGGTACCTAATTTATTTTGTGAACTAATTATGCCAGCATTAGCAGACCAAGGTTGTCGTGTCCCGCAATAAATTTAAATGTATCTTTAATTAAATAGCAGACCCAGTAGGCCCAAAACTTTTCAGAAATTGCCAGCTTATGTATAAAGACGATTTGACCAGAATACTTTAAAGTTTAGATAAATATGCCTCCGTAAAACACATATAGTTTCCAGGTTACTGAAGACTGTGTGGGTGGATCAAAATCTGAGTACATTCTTCGTATGTTGGTGTCCAAGTACCTACCTTCTAATTCGTAATAATTACTCATTTTTAGGGTTCCGTACCCAAAGGGTAAAACGGGAACCCTATTACTAAGGCTCCGCCGTCTGTCTGTCTGTCTGTCTGTCCGTCTGTCACCAGGCTGTATCTCATGAACCGTGATAGTTAGACAATTGAAATTTTCACAGATTCTGTTGCCGCTATAACAACAAATACTAAAAAAACAGAATACAATAAATATTTAAGGGGTAAAAAAATCACGTTTGTTGTATGGGAGCCCCCATACAACAATCGTGATTTTTTTGCTCGTTTTTGCTCGATATTGATACTGGTAACAGGTAGACGCTTGAAATGTTCACAGAATATTTAGTTATATTATTATTTACTTTAAAAATAAATAATTAAATTAAAACAAATATATAAGGGGGGCTCCCATACAACAAACGCGATTTTTTTGCCAATTTTATAGATATTGGTACGAAACACTTCGTGCGCGAGTCCGACTCGCACTTGGCCGGTTTTTATTATTATTTGTAGTTTTTATAGTGTACATAATAAAGAGTATCCTATTCTATTCTACTAACACCATCCCAACCTACCTTCGATTTTCAGTAAAGTGGTATCCACTCGTTTTTATGCTCAAATACCTACATAATTTTAAACGTTCCGTTTAAAAGAACAATGCCAACTGCCCATACATTTGAAAACCTGATAATGAAAGTTTATGTATAGTAATAAGGTATACTAGAAAGACTACATGTAAGTTTATAAAATAATGTCTTATACTCATTTTTACGATTTAAACGCTACGAAGTCCAAAAAATATTAATATTACTTTTTAGGTTAGAAATTGCCGATACCAAATACGAGTATAAAGAAATAAATGTGCTAGACCTTTTAACGCTTGAAGTTCAGTCTAAAATAGGAATACTTGGTCTGTAGGTCGTCTTAGGGGGTACCTACTTACCACACCGACGACAACGATGCTCCAGAGGTGACCGAGGTAGATCTGAGAGTGGCGGTACGTAGGCTGAATGCCAAGAATACCGCCCCAGGACCCGATGGCTTGCCTGGAAAAGCCTGGGTTCTGGCTTTAGAGGCTCTCGGGCCTCGACTAAGGGGGCTCCTAAGCGCATGCTTGGAGAGGGGCCAGTTTCCACTTCTTTGGAAGACGGGGACTGGTCCTCATAAAGAAGCCAGGGCGCCCGGCGGACTCTCCGTCCGCTTACCGGCCCATCGTGCTGCTCGACGAGGTGGGTAAGCTCTTTGAAAGAGTAATTGCAGACCGCCTTGACGGGCGGCTGGTGCGGGTGGGGCCGGATTTGGCGGAGAGCCAGTTTGGTTTCCGTAAGGGGCGCTCTACGGTGGATGCCATCATGCTCGTTCGAGCCCTCACGACGGGAGATGCTGTTGCCCGGGGTGGGGTCGTCTTGGCGGTGTCTCTTGACATCGCCAATGCCTTCAATACCTTGCCCTGGAGTTGCATTAGGGAGGCACTTCGGTATCACCGGATGCCGACCTACCTCTGTCGTGTGGTCGAGGCCTATTTGACGGACAGGGCCGTCATCAACTCCGGTCACCACGGAGAGTGGAACCGGCGAGAGATGTCGTGCGGTGTCCCACAGGGATCGGTCCTGGGGCCGCATCTGTGGGACATCGGGTACAACTGGGTGCTGCGCGCCGACCTCCCTAGTGGCGTCAGCGTAGTCTGCTACGCTGACGACACGCTAGTCCTGGCACAAGGGAGTTCGCATCAGGCGGCGGCCGAACTGGCGGCACGTGGGGTTGCGACAATCGTCGATAGGATCCGGCAATTGGGACTCGAGGTGGCATTGCACAAGTCCGAGGCCATGTGCTCCTCTCTATGGTCCTCGGAACGCGCCACTGTCGGGTTCCCAGATAACGGCGGGAGGGGTTCACATCGGCGTCGAGTCAACGATGAAGTACCTGGGACTCGTCCTTGACAGCCGGTGGAACTTCGTCGAGCACTTCCGACGTTTGGCTCCCAGACTGGAGCTGGCCGGGGCTGCCTTGAAGCGGCTTCTGCCCAATCTGGGGGGTCCAAACGCCTCCTGCCGGAGGCTCTACGCGGGGATCGTGCGGTCCATGGCCCTTTACGGGGCACCGGTGTGGGCGCGTTCTCTGAGGCTGCGACCAGCGCAGCGGATGAACGCGTCCCAAAGGGTCATGGCCATCAGGATGGTACGGGGATACCGCACGGTCTCCCGTGAGGCGGCGAGCCTACTTGCCGGACTGCCGCCATGGGATCTGGAGGCGAAAGTCCTCGCGCACATTTAGGTGTGGCGCGAAGAGGCGAAACTCCGGGGCATAACTCCGCTGCCGCAAGAAATCGCGGCACAGCGGACGGAGCTCCGGAGGGATCTCATGGTGACATGGAGAGTGCGATTGTCGCAACCCAGCGCTGGGCACGCCACAATTGTGGCGATAAGTCCCCTCTTTGAGGAGTGGCTGGAGAGGCGCCACGGCGTCCTCACCTTCCGCCTGACGCAGATCCTCACCGGACATGGATGTTTCGGGAGGTTCCTGTTTAGGATTAAGCGGGAGGAAACGCCCGGGTGTCACCACTGTGTGGATCGCCCGGAGGACACGGTGGAGCATACGGTGGAGGTCTGCCCAGCTTGGGCGGAGCACCGCCGTGTCCTCACGGAGGCGATCGGCGGCGGCGATCTCTCGCGTCCGGGCCTGGTTCAGGCCATGGTTCGGAGCGAGAGTGCATGGGAGGCCGTCACCTCCTTCTGCGAAGTAGTTATGCTAGCGAAGGAGGAGGCGGAACGCGTGAGGGTGAGACAAGGTTCGCGCCCTCGCGCCCTTAGTCGCCGCAGGAGACGCCCCGGGCGTCGGAAGTCGCAAGCCGATTTCCGGCCACCGTAGGTGCGGGCCTGCGGACGGTGAGCGATGGGTAGCTCGCCGTCCGATAAGGACCAGGCCTGGGTCGACGGCGCGTTGTGTTCCACGCGCGCCTCAAAGAGATGTCAGCACAAACTGACGGAGTCCGTTAGGACCAATGCCTGCCGGGGTTGCGAGTTTGTCCGAAAAGGATATCGTGGCCCTGGCACACAGGCAACGGAAGGAATACGGGTGGGTTTTAGTCAGCAAAAGTCTGACACGCCCTCCCGCTCCGCCCAGAGCGGGAGAAGTTATTTGATAATTTCCCACCCAAAAAAAAGGGGGTACCTACTTACCTAGCTATGGTCTAAAACTTTGTTAATTCCTTGAAACCAACTGCCCTCGTCACTGCTTAGACTCTCGATGATTGTCAATATAAATTAAGTGTCGAGCATTAACTGTTATTTCTCCAGCACACTTAATGTACTTACTAACTACATTTTTAGTATAATAAACGATAGTTACATAGTTTCTTTACCTCTATATCTAACTCAGTTCTTGTATTGTCAAAAGTGCGTAGGGCCCAGGGTAGCGTCCTCTCTCCTCTTCTTTTTTCTATTTTCATAAACTTTGTTACCAGAGTAATCTCCTCTAGTTTTCATCTCTATGCAGATCACTTGCAGCTTTACCGACATATTAATGTAGCTGACGCGGGTTTTGCAATTGCTGCTATGAATCATGATCTGGCTTGCATCAGCGTTTGGGCTAAGTCTTTTGGTTTGCAAATTAACCCAACTAAGTCCCAGTCCATGATCATAGGTAGCAGATTCGTTCGCAATGTGGCTGCTGTTACATCTCTGATGTCTTTATATCTCGATGGTGTTCGCATTGGCTATACCGAAACCGCCAAAGATCTGGGTGTCATTATTGACTCCAATCTTTCATGGCGTAATCAGGTCAACGAGGTCAGTCGAAAGGTACATTTCTCCTTTCATTCGCTGAAAAACCTTCAAGGTCTCCTGCCCTTGAAGACTAAAATTCATTTGGCACAAACGCTTATTCAGCCGATTATAGATTATGCCGACGCCTGCTATCTGGATGCTACTGAGGAGCTACTGAACAAGCTTGAGCGCATGCAAAACTTGTGCATTCGCTTTGTTTTTGGTCTTCGAAAGTATGACCATGTTTCTCACCTTCGCAAGGAACTCAAGTGGCTCCCAATCCGCCTTCGCAGGAACACTCGGATTTTATGTCTCCTCTTCAACATCTTACACAACCCGTCTTATCCTTCCTACCTGCGGGAGCGTTTTTCTTACGCTCGTCCTAGCGACGCTCCATGTAGATCGCACCTTAGATTCCTCCTTAAATCTCATCCTCATAAAACTAGCTACTATTCTTATTCCTTCTCGGTGCATGCTGTAAGATTGTGGAACTCACTTCCGCCTAGCATTCGTGATTTAAAAACAATTTCGTCATTCAAATATCAATTAAAAGAGCACTACCTTTCCTCTCAACTGTGAATATTTTTATATACAGGGTGGAATTTTGTGATGCCACCTAGAGGGAAAGTACTCTTAATACTGCAGATAGAAAATTTTACTCAAAGGAAACATTCCTTTATTTTTGAATAGAAAGCAAACTGCATTCAAAGATTTTCGAAAATTCTCTTCTCCTACACCCGGGAATCGAACCGGCTAAAATCTGAAAAAATTATACCCTGTACTTTTATTGCATCGATCGTTAGGGTCAATTATAAGGATGAAATCTCTCTAACAAACATGATAAATTAAATGAAATGAAAACCAGGAAATCTGAAGTTACAAATTCAATGAGTCAAGTTAAAGCTCTTTAACTAACATCCATCTTTTGTAATGCAGACTCCTTTGCGACATACTCGTAGCTGCGTGTATGAGGTAATTTAAATATGGAATGTTAGATTAAAATTTGAAAATTAGATTGTCATAGTTGTTATTCACATTTGATTGTTTTTACAACTCATTTCACATTTTGTCTCACGGTGAAAATGGCTTATCAAGAACAGTTTGATTTAATGGAAGCTTATTTTATAAATAACAAAAACGTGAATCTAGCTTTGCGGTGGTATGGAGAGAGATATCAAGACCGACAGGCACCAACTCGGTTCGTATTGAAAAGAATGGTAGAAAATTTAAAGAATACGGGTGGTTTCAAGAAGAGACGGCAAACTATTCAGCAAAACTATTTCAATTTTGAACTAGATGTTTTAACATACTTTGAATCATTTCCAAAGGCTTCAAGTAGAGATGCTGCCGATGAATTAGGAACAACTCACACTCGCGTACTTAAAGTGCTGAAAAAGTATAAGTATAAATGCTATCGTGAAGGTCGGTTGGTGCAAAAATTGCATATTGGGGATCGTGACAGACGATTACAATTTTGTGAAAACATGCTTGGAGAAATTGACCGAAACCCTCATTTTTTGAGTAACATTGTATGGTCTGACGAAACCAACTTCAGCAATAATGGCATGTACAATTGCCGCAATAACCATTATTGGTCTCGAGTGAATCCTGTTCGTGTTCATGAAACTAACAATCAAGTAAGATTTTCTTTCAACGTTTGGTGCGGAATTATGAGAAATAATGTAGTTTTAGTCCACGTGTACGAAGGTCATTTAAACACTGTCAAGTATATTGAGATACTGGATCTCTTAAGAAACGAGTTAAATGGTTTCCCCGAGGAAGAGCGAAACCAAATAATTCTACAGCAAGATGGTGCTCCAGCACATAACAGCAGAATCACTACTGCCTACATTAATAACCATTTTAATACCTGGATTGGTACAAACGGCACAATCAGATGGCACACCCTCACCCCATTAGATTTTTTTTTGTGGGGATATGTAAAAAATCAAAGGAGACGTTCACGAAATGTATGGGGCTTGGTACTAAAATAATTGAAAAATTAAACAGCCTTCTGACCTATATAGGCTGAAAGAGGGTAATTATTTTGACGCCTTTGGGTATTTAATTTTTTTTTACAGCCACCCGTTTTTTTTAAAACAAGTGTTGAAAAATAAAATGTTCTACAAGCATTATTTATATTTTAGGGATGGCAGCCCTGTGGCAAATGACGTGACAATGACAACGTCAGTCAGCAGGGCTTGACATTTACAGCGGATATTTAGTCCGAGTTTACAGCTTTGACTTTTTTCGATACGTTTTGTTATTGCATTGTCATGATAATCAATATTTTTTGTCTTAATTTCATGGAGCTGCAGCTAAAATTATAATGAAATCTCAAAGTATTTAATAGAAACGGAAACATTAGCCACATAAAATAATTATATTGCATAGAAATGAATAAATAAAGACTATGTGCGTTTTGTTTGTATTGAAACATTTTTCACTTTTTCACAAAAACGGGCGCCTGAAAAAATCAGATTTAACTATAATCAAGTAGCATAATAAATAAGCTTTCTAATAAGGTACATCACATTAGCGTTTAAAAATCGTCTGAATATTATACCAATTTTGACCTCTCCTTTACATGAAATCTTATGCGAATGACGAGTTGAGAGGTGAAGTTCAGAATACGATTTATAATATTCACCACAACACTTTATTAAAGGTTAACTAGAAATGAATTCGTTAAAAGAATAAATTTGTGTATCCAAGAGAATGGAGCCCATTTCGAGCAACTAATTAGTTAGTTTACCATTTTTTGTAAATAATTAAATTAATTTAAGATTTCCTGGTTTTCCTTTCATTTAATTTATCATGTTTGTTAGAGAGATTTCATCCTTATAATTGACCCTAACGATCGATGCAATAAAAGTACAGGGTATAATTTTTTCAGATTTTAGCCGGTTCGATTCCCGGGTGAGAGAGAAGAGAATTTTCGAAAATCTTTGAATGCAGTTTGTTTTCTATTCAAAAATAAAGGAATGTTTCCTTTGAGTAAAACTTTCTATCTGCAGTATTAAGAGTACTTTCCCTCCAGGTGGCATTACAAAATTCCACCCTGTATATGTTTGTATATATATGCTTTATGTATTTGTTTAGGTATATGTAAGTTTTTTGCACGTGTGTACGTGTACGTATTCGTGTGTAAATTTTATATGTATATGGTATAGTATAGGTATATTTATCATTTTAGTTTAAGACTTCGCATATTCATATTTTTCTCTTCTTGTTCTCACACACTATTGTCTACATTTCTTTTTCATTTCTCCTTTCGCAGGTCTGCTGGAAGAAATTTCTTAAGAAATAAGCAGTACCTTTGTACTAGTTTTATAATTGTGTCGTATCTCTCTGTATTTTACTGTGTGTACATAAATAATAAAATAAATAAATAAATAAGTGCCCACTAATCTACCCAACACATTTCATTGGCCTACGGTACATACATACATACCTGATGAACAAAACGGGAAAAACAAATAAAACACTATGTTAAAGTGGAATGTTTTATTAATTATCATCATTTTCCTCTATATCTCTTATAACTACGTCATCCAGAAATGCTGCTGGAATAGATATATTTCCTGATTGGTACCTTTCGGTACCAAGGAAATAGCCCATAAGCCCATCCAAGGTACCACACTAAAATCATAACGTGAGCGCACCATCCAATGGTTCGATATCAAGGTCCAGGGGCGGTAAATAGGGTCGTAAAAAGAAGTAACACACACAAAATGGCACAGTTCACAACGAGACGCCAACGCAACTATGAAGGACTCAGGGGCGAGGCGTATTTTTGGTAACAGATAGAAATAACAGATATTTAAAAATAACAAATAAAAATTGTTCCTACCAATATAACTTATCTGTTACTGCTACCGTGGCTGTTACTTACATACATACTCACATAAAAAAGGAATAAAGCAAATAAAAAATCGCCTAAAATACCGTTGGTGGTCTGACAACAACAAACATTTTCTAAAAAGTGACTGTGAATATATTTATTTAGACATAAAAGCTAAATAATCTTGTTTGTTTTTTAGGATTATCCTTAAAAAAGACACGATTGTCGAATAAATAATAAATATTGACTCCTTGATTAGGTCATGTTACCTGTTACTGTGACCAGTGTCCAATATAAAAACAACTTAATAAATACGTATATTTATCGTGCGTACATAAATAATAGGCTGTTATTTAATAACAGATATTTGAATCTGTTATTTTTGTGCAACAGTAACAGTGATAACAGATATCGTGTTTAACCTGTTACAAACCATCACTCAGTACTGCGCCAATGCCAATCGTAGAACTGTCAAATGTCAAAAAAATCCGTTTCACTTGTGCCAACTCAATAACATACTGCATGATTAATTTATTTAATTATTATGTTATTTTTATTTAATCTGTAGGTATTATACAAAGACTAATAAAGAAATACTAACTGATTAAATAAAACGTAAAATAATGTATAAAACTCAGAAACGAGAGTTAAATAAAGTCAAGTAGCAGTGTCTAAAATGGAACGTCGTAAAAAAGGGTAGTTGAGATGCGTTCAAAACATGGTAATACGTTTACCCTTGACGTAGAATGAATAAAGAAATATTAAAATATATATTTTTCCTGCGTTTCTTTTAACATTGTGATAAGCGTAATTAATATACAATTCAATTAGCTGAATTTTAAGATTTATTTCATGTCTATACATAGTCAGGTGAAAACTGAACATTCTTCTTTGTTAAATTATTACAGCTTTTTGGCTGTGAAACGAATAGCTCTCTGTTTGTATCACGAGACATGTCCGTATCACGTGACATTGTTTATGAAACGAGCGTTTGTGAGCTCAAACAGCACAATGGTGGAGATGAAATTGACAAATGCCGAACATAGGTGAAGTGAGCTAACATTCCAGCTGATGCTAGGGATTGACATTATTGTCAGCTTATTTGAAGCTCACTAAGTTTTCACGGTGACAGTTTTACAGAATAGACTGGATGATTAGATTTTTATTTGCGTAAAATCATGCAGATTTGCGTAATATTTATTCCGTAAATCGTTTTTTTTGCAGTACCAAGTGTATTGATAACAAATATTTTACGATAGTACAGTTAGCGATAAATAGATGAATACATGGACAAGAATAAATTAATTTAATTGTCTACAAATTGTGTTTCATAATAATAAAAAATAAAATAATCATTTAATTCAGATAACTTAATCCATACATTTACAATTTACAACAAAACACACACACCACTCAAATTACCCGCTCAATAAAGGATCTCCACAGCGGAGAAGAGATCCTGTCGGCAACAGTCTTCAGAATTCCGTTGCAGCTGCCACGCATTCTGCAGATCAGGGATACGGTTTTCTTGCGGATGACGGCAAGAAAGCTGGCACTGCGATACAGCGCAAACATCCCCGATGTACTACAGAAGCGAGGCAGCCCCAACATCATTCTGAAGATGTTGTTATACTGGACGCGCAGGACATCCAGCGATCTTTTGGTGTGACTGACCCACAGATTCCCCGTATAAAAGCTCTGACAATATGCCTTGAACAACGTTAGTTTCACTTGTTCAGAGCAGCGGGAGAATCTACGGGCCAACATGTTACCTCTGACCGCTAAAGCCCTGCGCTCCCTCTCAATATCAGGATCGTCTTCAAGACCCTCAGAAATGAAATGCCCCAGGTATTTAAATTTCGTGACACAATTTATGCACAAGCCATTTAAGGTAATATTATGTGAATCATTGGGGCATCCACCAGCGGTCTTAAAGACCATATATTCCGATTTTTTGACATTGTATACAAGCCCATGTGCACCTGCATAGGCCTCACACACTCTTAATAACTCTCCGAGACCTCTCACCGTCGGACTCAGCAGCACCATGTCGTCTGCGTAGCTAATGTTAATAATGTGTCAATATGTAGCCACAAAACATACACATTGGGTACATAATTGTAGCTGTCTCTCTGGTCTGTTTGAGGCTAGTTAGCCTCAACACACACACAGTGACAGTTGACAGTTGTACATAAATTATGTCAACCACATTCTGCGGAGCCTGGAGCATAAAATAAATATACATCCATATTATTAGAATCAAATGAAACTGGAAGCTGATACTGCAGCAATACGGAAAACCAATCTCTTCCTTTGTTTTGTTCGCTACTTCGTTCGATGAAATAAGATTTTTATTTTATAGGTCTACGAATCTACGTTATGATATTTTATGCAAGAACACAAATATTTTTCTTCGTTGGAGTATTTATTATTTTAAAACGTGAGCTTATTTAATAACATCATTTTAAAAGCGGGAAAATATTGGCAAACATCATAAAGAAGCCTATTACACGAAATCTTTCCTCTGGGACAGTTCTTTTACAACGTAATATTGTGGAGAATAGAAATTTGGAAGTTTTCCTGTAATTATTTTTCAATTACTCGTCATGGTAAGCCATCTCAAGATTAAACTTGTTCTTGTGGTTATGGCTTTCCTTAGAAATTCTTAAGATTGTTTACTAAACTTTACTGTAAACGGCTATTAGAGAGGAAAACGAAAAAATCAAATTAATTTAAGGTGTTGTTTGAAAGTTAAGGCGGTTGTTATGGTAAGATTAGACCCATTTCATTTGAGATGTTTTTCTCAGTAAATACTATTAAATTATATTTAACTGTTAAACATTTTGGTCGCTAAAGGTAGTCTCGTTGATAGTTTGGATCTCCTTAAGAGTTCTGTAATGCCCAAGAATATAGTGTCCCGGTATTAGCGACTATCAACGTAGCCGTTTGTAAGATTTCGTAGTTAGACGTGGCGTAGCAGCTCGTACCACGTCGTAGCGGTTCGAAGTACGTTCTATCCGGTTGCATACAAATCGATAACAATGAGCTTCCTATGTATAATAAACCAATTTCATTAACCGGAGGGATTACAGACATTATCAATCTATCCTTATTTTGCATTGTAATATTCTGAGAGAAACAAGTTATTTAGTATTCTCTGCAATTTAAACAATTAAAGTGACATACTGACACCGTTGTTCGAGCATACCGTCAGCATAATCTTACCATTGTGGGCTATTACGACATCTACAATTAGACGGAGGGAGGAGATTAGAGGCGAGAGTTTGATGAATTGAGAGCTTAATTAATTGATGAAGTGGCAATGACTCAGGGCATACGAGTAGTACTTTGTTGATCGGATGGGAAAATAATGATGTTTGATTGTTTACACAATAGAGACTGGATAAATACCTATATATAAACTTGAGTATGCATACATTTTTGGGATTGTGTTTGAAATAACGTACACAATATTATATTCGTGTGTCCTATGTCCATTATTCTAATCTCATACAGCATCTACTCTATAAACTCCGTAAGCTCACCAAGAAGGTAATGCCTGAGAGAACACAAACATACTTGTGTACGGAAATATAATACTCGTATGGACAACTGGGTCACTGAATATGAATGTTGTTTCTGTTTTGAAAATTCGCATGACTATCAAAATCTCGAAACTTACGATTTCTATCGTAATTTTTTTCCATATTTTTGACTTAGGTAAGCGAACGCAAGGAGTATTCCGAGACGAAAGAGAGAAATTGTGTTCACCTTAATTGGATTACAGTATCTGTAAATAACAATGTTTATTTATTTAAAGAAAAACAAACAGTAGCACAATAAGGGACAGTCATAAAATCTTAAATATTACATTTTAAAACATTTTTTTTTTAAATTACGCTAGGTACCCACTACGTTCTCCACAGATTACAATTTAAAGTATTTAAAAACTAGCTAGTAACACAGAAATAATAACTATACATCCAACACTATCCTAGAACTCATAAATCTTTATTTTTTAATTTATAAAAGTAAAATAAAAAAAATGTTGACACCGCCGTGATGAAAATATGTTTGCTCTAACAGAAAAAATAACGAAAAAACTAAGTCAAAATGCACTGTAATTTTACGTTTAAATTACATTTTTCATAGACGTAAGATTGCGTTTACGCAATCTTACGTCTATGAAAAATAAAATATTTAAGCAGGACGCCCACTGAATATACCTGTCTTAAACCAACAAGACGTGTTCCATGAATTCAAGTTTCCTTAACCGGTGTTACTCCGGTTCAAATACTCAGCATTACATTGCAATCTCCGGCGGCCAGTGATGTGCAATAAAACTTCGCGAGTCACAGCCTCTGCCGCCCGCTCCTTGCCTTCAGAACAACAACGTATGAACTGTAAAGGAATACCACAGTACAGAACAATACTACCTATCTACATAAAATTTTCTGTAATGATTGAGACTCTTTTTTTTTTAACAATTTTTAGTTTCTTGTTGTGATTTTGACTATTCAATTCAACCTAGCGTGGATAGTAAATTATCTGTTATATTTATTTTTTTGCAATTTTATCTTTAAATCACAGCAGCCAGTTTGATCAATGTTGATCAAGCTGGCTGCGTTTAAACTTAAAACAAAGCCTCCTAAATGGCGTATCTAAAGTTTGTATGTAAGGTGTCTATTCCGCTCCCTTAGCTCCCTTCGCTCCCTTTGGCATTCCTTAGACAGCATCACAAACACACGTCGCGGCGTCGTATCGAATTGACTGCACAATGCACTATTATTTTGTTTACTTGTGTTTACATTTCCTCCAGGATAAGGAAAATCATTTTATGTTGGACGTCGTATGTCTTCTATATAATAGTTTATTTAAACTCATAATATTTTACACAAACATTAAACAATAAATTATTAGGTGCCTGGAACATTTTCAGTTTCACATGGCGAAAATCGTGAATGCCCGTCGAACAATATGCGTTGTAGCTAGTACAATGGAGGCTGGCAGTGAATATCGGATGTGAAGCTCCAGTGCAGTAGTGCAGCGTGTGTGAGCATGAACACAGATGAATATGGACTGTATTTATTTAGCACTATTTTGTAGACACCGATTTCGGGTCGATTATTCGATGAATTAATAATCATCGATTTGATGTTTTTAAGCGACTTCCAAAAAGGAGGAGGTTCTCAATTCAGCGGTATGTTTTTTTATTTTATTACTCCGTTATTTAAGGACCGATTTGGAAAATTCTTTTTTTGTTTGAAAGGGTATAGTCCCGAGGTGGTCCCTTTGCCACCAAATCAGAATCAGATGAGGGGATCCCATCGAAATCGAGGGAAACCCTTAAATTTTATAGGCAAACCTATCGCGATTTGGGTATTTTTTATAGTAACTCGTGCATTTGCTCTCGAAAAGCACCATTTGGTGAAGTGGAACTGATGATGGAGACCACATATGACCACCAGAACAATATAATAATGAGTACCCCTATTTAACGGGTTGCGATTAAGAAATATATGCTCGTCACTACGCATATGGTGAGTGGCAGTTTTCCTGGTTCTTACCAGGAGAACTCCTCAACAATCAACGTCCCGGCATCGGAAAAGCAATATTTTGTAAAAGGTGATGAGCAGTTAATATTAGGCTATTGTAACTTAGATAAACTCAAAACTGACCCACTAAAAAGTGAAAAATAAAAAACTTTTTACAAAAAAATAACAACTGACTACCAAAAAAAACACTACAAAGTGAAAAATAACTTTAATTTCGGAAGTCGGTGGCAAAAAACTCAAATACAGATCCAAAGACACCGACTTCCGAAGTTAAAGTTATTTTTCACTTTGTAGTGTTGTTATTTTTGGTAGTCGGTTGTTATTTTTTTGTAAAAAGTTTTTTTAGTTTAAATATTTGTTAAGTAAGCCTGTTACTGATTGTGGTTTCACAAAAAGGTCTTTCGAGTAAATTTCCCATGAAAGGGAGTATAGTGATTATAATATCGTTTTGTCACATTTAGCAAGAAGTTTGTTCAGGTCTACAGTCAACCACTTTGTTTGCGTCATGTTAAACAATTCTAAATTCAATAGAACAACAGCAGGTAGGTACTTTCTAACCAATTCAACATCCCCACACTAATCCAACTTGTAATGAGCGAGACCACATCGAACAGCTCACCACTAAACAAATTGTTGAAGTTTCATTCCTCACCCCTTCACCCGCCTGGTGAATAGTACCTTATTTATTTATTCCGCGTCCGTGTTTCTGCAACAGTTTGTAAAGCCAAAAGCAAAATGTGCATACCTTGACCTAAAATAGTATTATTAAATATCTCCGGAGTCCGAGACAGAATTGTTGACTATAAGTTGCGACAGAATTAGTATTTGTTGGGATTTCTGCGTCAGGTCGTCGTCGTGTCAGCGTCGTTGGTTAAATTAGACACAAGGCTCCTTATGATAACGTGTACTAATATCGTTTTACAGATGGATGTCTTTTTCACAATAGTTAGATTAGCTTTTGTCCGTTATAAATTGCGTGAGATGGTTGTCGAGTCACCAAGACAGTGAAAAATCCGCAGAGCGTCGCTCGTGTCGCGCCGCTGGGCTAGCTCCTTCCTCGCGCACCGCCTTCATCCCATCGATTGGTATGATTAGTCGCCAGTAGATGGCGCTGTAGTCGTCAACAGTATTCAAGAGCATTTCAGCACGAATGGGTGAACCTTTTCAAGACAATGGAGGATGTAATCACAAACTGAAGACATTTTGAAATAATTATAGAATTTGTTGATTTTAATTTTAACTTTTCGTTAGCCTGAAATTATGGACGATAACTTTAAATAAACAATCTAGTACATACTAAAACAAATTTGTTTTTACAAGCTTTTATTTTTTCAGCACCGTCTTTCGTGTTTATATTACTCCGGTGTGTTCACCGGTCATTGTACATAATTATTACTGGCTAATCATCGGCGGATATTCCGCTTCACCTCCGTCCCACCGTCTGGTACAGGTTCTACCCAACTAACGTTAACAAGGCAGCTGCCAAAATATATTATAATTTAGTCCGTATTATTTTCTTAGTATTTTTAGAAGCTTATTATGAATTCAGAATGTATTTTGGCTATACGTTTGTATATTATCCCAGAAGCCAACATAATTATGTAGAATCATACATTTATAATTAACTACAGTTTACATTAATAAATTGTCCCAACTTAGTAATTTTTGTATATTAACATGACAGTTTACGTTGGGGGATTTCAAAGCAACGTTTTTAAAGAGGCTACGCTCATAAGCTAACGCTACATGTTCATATTTTCAAAGAACACCTACTTAAAAACATAATAATATGTTCCATTTGCAATTTATTACTTTAGGTTACTTTAGAATTTCAAAACGAACTTAAGTTTATTACTTTGTGAATAAACAGAAATATGTTGACAATATTCTAGACATGTAACTCTCGTGGCAAACTACGAAATCTAAAGTCGTATTATAAGCATAAAGTTGTGCAAACTGTCAGCTCGTTATAATAATAGTTCGTTTATCTTTGTCTCCTTTAGTTAAATACAGCATTTCACTGTCACACGAGTCTTAAAGGAAAATGTTCACATTTAAGGCAAGAGAAACTTATAACATATTACTGCCAGAATTATTAGAAAGCAAAAATAATAGTAATAAACGAAATGCGCAGCATTATGTGAAAATAAATAAGTGGCTAACTGGAGCGTTTCAGTCGACATTACAGGCGTGACGTCACATGATGTGTGACGTCAGCAAAGTTGTCGGCCCCACGCTTCTTATTACAAGCGTATAAGAGTTTTCTGGTAAAATGTATGAAAATTCTGTTTTACTAAAAAACTTTGTATTTTATTGTGAACTGTAGACACAAAAAACAGTTCACATTCATTTAAAAAGAGTTTACGAGTTTTTATTTTTCACTTTTTAGTTGTGGTACCTGCCCCACACAAATTCGTATTCCACTATTTGCTATGTTAACAGCATTAAAATAATAACATCATCAACATCCATAAATACGTATTATTGTCATACATTAAAACCATAAACAAACAGATGAACATAGAACCTCCTGCTTATTTTAAGTCGTTTAACAAAGGGAAATAAGCTCTGTCTGTAGTGAGGAAACCCCATTTATTTCCTGTAACATTATTATACATATTTGTGTTTGCAATTACATATCCCGCATAACGATAATCCAGGACTTCGTGGCGGGAAATTGAAGCGTCATGTTAGTAGTTTTGTTTTATTTTCTAAAATTTGTGTTTAGCCGAATATTAATGTGTAATAGTGGTGGATTATTAAACATTAAGTGTTCGTGAACCTGCATTAGTGTAGGCAAATGAAACAAACATCACTTTAAGTTCTCTCAAGAAGCCCGCGCGAGGTTTCAGTAAAGTGCCACGTCTTTACTGAACCTCAATAAAGAGATACCTTAATAAAGAGTATTCTATTCTATTCTATTCTCAAGGGGAGCGGGGCGGGATATTATCTATCATCTTTATCATGCATTAAATGGAGTGCATTTCATAATTTGTAATTGTTACCTATTATAATTTCACATGACACTGGCTAAATGCACAAACCGTGAGAAAAAAATATAATTCATGCTTTTATCTAAATTTGCCGGTTTCTCTCATTCCATTCATTCGTCCATTTGTTTTTATGATTTGCGGTATAGGTAGTATTTTTATGATGCAATTCATTTGAATTGATTTTTTTCTGCTTTCTTCATGGTCCAGTTCTTTGATCAATATGAATCGACTGAATATTTCCAACACTTAAATTAATTCCTTTCCCATCTTTCCTTTTGATTGATTGGTATTTTTATCAAATACATTGCGAGATAAATAGTCGTCGCGTTTATCATTTCTTATAAAACGTAATAATGGAATAACTGAGCTTATTCCCCTGACAGCATTAAATCAGAGGCAGATGCATCATCATTATTATGATAAATAAGATTAGCGTATAATGTTCCCACTGCCAGGACACAGGCCTCCTCTTTTAGAGAGGGAGTGGGCTGTATATAATGCTGTAAAATTAATACTCTCACTAATCTGGCGATGACAGGGAATGTGGAAATAATTGATCTTTCACCTGTCCTTCTTTGCCTGAAAAACTGTTACCTATTATTACCTGTAACCTGATATTAAAAAAAAAGGAATAAGTTGTAATAAAATAATAACAATCACATATTATACCACGGGCAACAGTTAAGGCCTTTAATCATTCTTGACGAATTGAACATCCATCCCGGTTCGATATGTGAGTGAAAAATTTAAATTGTGACTATACAACCAGTAAGAAATATGACAATGTATTGAGACTGGCATTGAACTTAACAAAATGGTTTCATAAAAAAACAATCGTGATGAAAAAAAATGCGAGTTATGGAATCCTTCGTGATGAAAGTAATTTCTCGTGACGTCTTCCATCAGAACTTGACTAAGTGGACATTAATGTCTACTTAGTCAAGTTAGAGCCGCTAATAGCCAAGAAGCAACATTTTTATTTTTAGTGTGGTTTTTATTGTGAGTGCTTCCATAAGACTCATCATAAGACTTGTAACACCTCTACTATTGTGAGATTTTAAAAGCATTTTTATGTAAATGTTAAAGCATCGTGTCTGAGAGAAACATCCTATAGTTTATAAAAGTATGTTTAGTCTATCAGGTAGTACATTTTAATAATTGCTTCTCCCGAGGAGGCAGCTGAAACACCTACACACGTCGATAATCTCTCTCAATACAAAAATACTAATAAACTTTATAGCGACATTTACAAATACGTTAGAATTGAACACTTTTTTATTTTCAGACAAATTTCCATAGGAACAGGGGGGGCGGGGGTAGGGTTAGTAACAATATTACTTATCATCTAGTGTTAGTACAGACAAAGATTAACAAAACAATTAAAATACAGCGTGGAGCTGCATTTACCTACGCAACATCGGGGAATCCCACCGATCTGAAAACACACTGAGAATACTATTGGTGCTGCCGCGAACACGCGACATCAGGGATGCCCATCTTTTTCTTATAATGGCGGCCTAACAATCAATTTAATGGTCCGCAAATATCCCTGACGCACTACAACGCCACGGCAGCCGCAGCAGCACCCTCAGTTCGTTATTATATTGAACGCGTAGGTCGCTGTATGCCCGAGTGAAATTGACCCACAGGCTGCACGTGTAGAAAGGACTGACAGTAAGCTTTGAAAAGCGTTACTTTAAACTGCCCGCGACATTTACATATCAAAAGCTAATCTTTATTTCAAAGGAAGTTCCACTTCACTATAGCGCTTTATTGTTCAGCTTATAAATATGAATAAAAAAGGCCTTTGTTTTTCAGAGCATTTTTATGAACATAGTTTCTGAAAATGTATTCTCTATTAAGTTGAAATGGTTTCTGGTTTCAATTGTTTTCCCTAACACTAAGGAATAACATATTCAGACATGTTATCTATATCTGTATGTATACTTGTAATAAAATCGTAGCGAAGTAAAAATAACACATTGAATATTTTTGAAAAAAAGTAATTGCTACGAAGTCTGGGATTGATTTTAACGCCGAAAGTATAATTTTTTGAATTTTTGTCTGTTTACCTGAATGTATGTTCCAGCATCACGCTAATTCTACCGAATAGATTCTGTTTCAATTTTGCACAGATATTTCCTATAAGCCTGGTCAGTCGGTAGGCTATATATTATCGCTTTCCTTGCGAAGCATGTGTGGCGTGACTAAAGAATGATAAAGGCTAAAAAAACTTTTTACAAAAAAAAAACAACCGACTTCCAAAAAAAACACTACAAAGTGAAAAATAACTTTAATTTTGGAAGTCGGTGGCTTCTGATCTGTATTTTAGTTTTTTGCCACCGACTTCCGAAATTAAAGTTATTTTTCACTTTGTAGTGTTTTTTTTGAAGGTCGGTTGTTTTTTTTTTTTTTGTAAAAAGTTTTATTATTTTTAACTTTTTAGTGGGTCAGTTTGTAATTTATCCAATTTACAATAGCCTAATGTCAAATGTTCATCACCTTTTACAAAATATTGCTTTTCCCGATGCAGGGGCGTTAATTGTTGAGGAGTTCTCCTGGTAAAAACCAGGAAAACTGATGGTGACTTCACCATATGCATTTTGACGAGCATAAATTGCTTAGCAACCATATTAAAATGCCTAATCGAATCGCAACGGTGAAATACTTATTATTAAGTAGTTCCGGTGGCCATCTGTGGTCTTCATCATCAGTTCCACTTCACCAAATGGTGCTTTTCGAGTGCAAATGCACGAGTTACTATAAAAAATACTCAAATCGCTATAGGTATGCCTATAAAATTTGAGGATTTCCCTCGATTTCCATGGGATCCCCTCATCGGATTCTGATTTGGTGGCAATGGGACCACCTCGGGAGCATACCCTTCCAAACAAAAAAAGAATTTTCAAAATCCGTCCACAATTGACGGAGTAATCGGTGAACATATATTAAAAAAAAAAAAACAAACATACAGCCGAACATATAACCACCTCCTTTTTGGAAGTCGGTTAAAAATGATGTGATAAGGCAACGGTGCGGTTTAAAAGAAAATGTAGTGACAACATTTTTAAAGAGTATGCTTAGATGGTTTGGTCATGTAGAAAGGATGAATTAAAGGCGACTAACAAGAGGTATTAAAAAGGCAGATGTGAGTGGAAATGCCAGGAGGGGACGCCCTGGGAGGACATATAGTGACCTAATTAGTGATGTTCTTAAGAAAGGTCAGGTGCGTAGTACTCGGAACAGGCGTGCGTGTATGAACGTAAACGAAGCAAAAGGAGTATGTAAGTAGCGTAGCAGGCAGCGTTCTATAGTTTCTGCCCATGGGAAGAAGGCGTGAGTTTATTTTTGTATTTATGTTTTATAAAAATAACATAGCATCACGTCTCTTTTCCCCGAAGGGTTAAGCAGAGGTGTACCAACCTATAGTACACCCACATTAAATTTCACCAATTATGTTTAGGTCCCATGTAATAGGGGGTGAGCCTATTGCCACTAACCGGGCACAAATTCAGACTGTAACTGAGAAATTCCAGACGGAAAACCCAATAACACTTTGCTTGACCTGGGAATCGAACCCAGGACCTCATGCCCAACCTTAGCGCTTGCAACCAATAAACCAACGAGCTAGTTTTTCATAAAAATGTGGCCGTAATTTGTATATTGTGGTGTATTACGATTTCCACGCGAACAATGTCGCGGGCAGAACCTAGTTATTTAATATTATAACTAAACCAATTTGTCTTTAACATACCATCTATGCCGCGTTTAAAGTATCAACACAATCTTAGGAAGTGGAAAGTAAACACAAACATTATGTATGTTTTACAACATTTTCCTGTTTTTTGTTTCACAAATTCGTGTTTTATTATGGCAATCAATCTAACATAATTTGATTACGTTAAGGGCATTAAGCAATAAACATATTGGCGACAAGATAGTGGAAATAATATTAGCTGCCATCCTGAGGTGCGATTAAACGTCAAGTTGCACTTTGATCTATTTAACTTAAACCACAAACTCATTAACGTCAATCAAGTTAATTCATTGATTAGATGAACAGCTAATCAAAACTTAATATCCAGTAGCAGCTGACTTAGTTCATGTAAATGTGATTACTAAAGCTCTTCATTAATCTGTGCGCGCACGAAATACTAATCTGTGGATATTAGGGAGTCGATATAATATTCTGGAAATGCCTTGTAGGCTTTTGCAGGTCAATTCGTGTCAAATGTTTGCGAATCTCTATATATTTTCTACTAGTTCGTCTTCTTCAATAAAATTATCCTGAAGCTATAGAACGCATTAATGTAGCAGTGTGCAGTGGCTTCATAAATCAACAAACTTTGTATGTGAAGCTATTAAACAGTGGCTTCCTTGTAAACTGATAATTAAAGTCAATATTAGGACTAAAGTCAGTTTATCGGCGCTAACTTGTATGTGAGCAATTATTAGTTGTAACGCAGTATGGCTAGGTCGTTAGGTAACTTCGCTGAAACTAAAATAATGTGTAGGAAACTATGTTACGGTATGAGAAGTTAGTCTAGTCCATAGAATTAAGCTACAAATAGCCCTTAGTTATGCCTTAGTTGTTGTTTCGTCACGTCTGACTTTTTATGTAACTACTTTTCTTCTTCGAATAATCTTTACAGGTATTGGTAATAGTAGGAAAAGTTAGGTTAAGTTTACCAATAGTCAACGGAAAGGGAGAGGGAGATTTCGAGTGCTCTCCCGGCCCGCAGCAGGTGCACCAGGCGTCGGCAGAGGGCAGATAATGCCCTCTTCCGGCCTTCCTAAATGAGTCCAGGGACGGACGACTCAGGGTTGTCCGCCACCCCGTATCATACAAGACCCGAGGTGCTGGCGCGTATTGTTCCACGCGCGCCCCTCTGAGATGTCGTGGGGCGAGACGGGGCCCGCAAAAGCGGGCACCAGTCGGTCCAGTGCGTTAAAGATTGCTTAAAAGCCCCCGTAGCCTGCGGTGCAAGTGTGCGTGGAAACACGAGGTAGTTTTAGTTAGTAGAAGTTTGACAGACCCCTCCGTCCATCCCAGGGCGGAGGACATCCATGAGGATTTCCAACCCGTTACCAAAAAAAAAAACTTTGCCAATAGTCCCGAGGAGGATCTCTCCTTGCCTGCTATGGCCTCTGCAACAGATTTTGATGCGGATGACTTGTAAATCTATTCGCCATCATTTATATTTATGTGTGTAACCATTATTTCACCCGAAAGACGCACTGCTAGGCATAGGCCTCCCCCAACATTTGGGGGTGGGTTGCCATGATCACCACGCTTGGCAGGCGGGTTGGTAGTATCGTTTTAAAATGCATAGAGAACGCTGCTGCCTATTATCTAGTAAGTCCTTTAGTCTCCTTTTACGACACTAACGGGAAGAAATAGAGAAATATGAGTAATACATGAATATTAAGCTTATTTATAATAGAGAAACCTTAATGTTTCATCTAGTCGTTAAAACCGTGTGTAGTGGTGATGGTTCACTAGTTGGCAATAAAACGGGGTTAGTTTGAGGAAATGTAATTTCCCATCTTAGTTAATAGCAGCTCCTGCTGTTAGAAAGAAAGAAAATACGGTTTTATGCGGTAAACATGACGCAAAGAAAGAACACAAATACAAAAAGAACAAGTTGGGGGAAAATACGCATCATACCACGCAAAACGGCCATCGCTCAGCATAAACCATCCAAACTACTTAATTCTACATGTTTATGTAAATATAATTATAATATTTAAAATGGCAACATTTCGTTCCGTCAGCAACGACGTACGCGCCGCCGGCGTATCTGTGTCTGTGCACGCAGCTGTCAGAAAACTATTTGTTTGATATTTGGATATACTGGTCAAATCCCAGCGATCGCAACTCTGTAGCGTGTCGTGGTTCGTTCATTACTGTAACAAAAGAGCGAGATATCGTCGTCAAAGGATGCACATTGTGTACATGTGCACGTGTGTGCGCGTGCTGCGATACTGAGCGCGGCTTTACACGATGATATGTTGCCGCTGCGTTCTCATTGTTCCAGTCTGAGTATTTCCATTGTATTCTAGGAAGAAAAGCGTGTGGTGAACTGTTCACAGAAATAAATGTCATGTAGACATGGGTTGGGCCAAAAATAAAGTCTAGCAGATAATATTGGTCACCAATATAATTTCAGCAGGCAGTTTTCATGTTTCGATTGCCTTATCAGTTATCAAAAAGGATTTTTTGGAAGAATTTTAATTTTTACCTATATTTTTGCTGCCTTTTATTCTGTATTAGCTTCTGTCCGCAACTTCGTTCACGTGAAAGTCTTAAGACGCCACAATATACAAATAAGCCAACAGTCACATTTTTATAAGACACTGCCTCTTTGGTCTAATGGTCGCTACTGTTGAGTATGAGATCCTGGGTTCGATTCCCGGTTCAGACAATGTGTTATTGGGTTTTCCATCTGGAATTTCTCAGGTACAGTTCGAAGTCTGAATTTGTGCCCGGTTGATGGCAATAGTTCCGTATTCAAATTAATGCCACAATCATGATAATCAGAAAATGAAAAGAAAATTACTGATTCACTGGAACACAACATGAAACAAGGTGATCAACAACACTTACATATTGCCAATTATTCACTAGCAACTTCTTACACTAGAGATGATAGAAATGGGGGATCATGCATTCTAATCAAAAACACACATAAATTTGAGGTTTTTAAAGTAAAGAAATGGGCTATACCCAATTTAATTGAATGCTGCGCAATTAAGCTAATCTCTCACCCCTTCATAATTATTTGTATCTATAGACCACCAAATAATAATAAACATAAACTACTTATGTTTTTTGATCATCTAGATCTGATCCTAAAAGAAATTTGTTTGAAGTCAAATAATGAGGTTATACTCTGCGGCGATTTTAATATAGATATTTGTAAAAATAGCAAAGCCTCTCTCACCTTTCAAAATATATTACTAAGCTATAATCTAATTTTGGGTACTCGATCACCAATACGTCTATGCAGTGGGACCTGCATCGACAATATAATACACAATACCAGAGGCAGCAAATGTGAGATCAGAGAGTTAGCATTATCAGATCACACGGCGCAACTACTAAAGTGTCGGGTCAAAAAAACTTGCACGTTATCTCATTGGTTTATTCAACAACGCGACTATAGTGATTAAAATTATCACGAAGTTTAGAGAATGTCTTCAAAGCTTAACATTTCATAATGTATACATGTGCGCCGATCCCAATGATGCATTTGACGAGTTTCATAACGTATATAAGCTCTTCTATGATTTATGTTTTCCAATAAATAAAATAAAAGTTTCAGCAATTAAAAAACCTAAATGGATCTCAACGGGATTAAAAAAATGCTCCAAACGGAAAAGGGACATGCTATGGGAGTATCGAAAGGCACCTAACCCAGATAACAAAAATAAACTTAAAACCTACACTAATCGACTGAAACGCATAATTAAACAAACACAAAAAGTCCAAAATTCTTATACTATTAACAATTCTGAAAACAAGAGCAAAGCTACATGGAATATAATTAATCGACAAAAAATTTATTACCCTAAAGAAGGAATTGATCAGATAATTATTGACGGAAAAATTATGAATAGTACAGAACAAATAGCGGAATCATTTAATGAATATTTTATAAATCAAATTAAATCTCAGAATGACATTAACTATAATAATATGCTGACATTTGACAAAATTTCTAATTCAATATTTATGATACCCACATTACCAACTGACATCATTAAAATAATAAATTCTTTGAAAAACACAAACAGCACTAGATATGACGATATAAACACAAAAGTGATTAAAGCTACATCTTTCATTATTGCACCAATACTTAGCCATATTTTTAATGATTGCACAGTGAGATTACACATATTCCCAGAAAAACTGAAAATTTCTATAATAAAACCAATGTTTAAAAAAGGTGACAGAGAAGATCCTAGTAACTACCGACCAATTGCCCTTATTCCAGTGTTCTCTAAAATTTATGAAAAAATAATTTATAAAAGTTTATATTCCTTTTTAGAAACCAATAAAATCTTAATCAGTAACCAATATGGTTTCAGGCAAAGTAAAACCATTAACTCCGCAATATATGCGCTTGTTCAACACGCACTTACAAATATTGATCATAGAACTCCTGCTGTAGCATTATTTATGGACATGACCAAGGCCTTTGATCACGTTAGCCACAAAATACTCCTTAATAAACTGGAAAAATATGGCATCAGAGGTAATGTCCTTCAACTTATTAAATCATACCTAACGAATCGACAACAATGTACGTGTTTAAAGAAAATCTGCCCCTACACAAAAACAGTAATGACATATAAGTCTGAATATCGTGAAACCTTATTCGGTGTACCACAGGGCGGTGTCCTAGCACCATTACTTTTTATCGTATATATTAATGACATGCCTAAAACTATTTCTAATCCGATGATCCTATTCGCGGACGACAGCACAATACTATTTAAAAACGAAAATGTAGAGACTTTAGAAGATGACATAAATAATAACCTAACTGACATAATAACCTGGCTCACTGAAAATAATCTTAAAATAAATCTGGAAAAAACAACGTACATCTCGTTTGAACAAAGAACAAATAATCAAAAACTAGATATTCGATATGGTAATAAATATATTCAGGAGACGGACAATACAAAATTTCTAGGTATTTGGATCGATAAAAAGATGGACTGGAAAATACATACCGAAAATGTATGTAAAAAACTTAGCCAATGCTCATATGCCCTATATAATTTAAGGAAAGTTACAAATCAGTCAACATTATTAATCGCGTACCACGGATATGTTGCATCAACACTGCGATACGGACTCATATTTTGGGGGAACTCGTCCGATAGAGAAATCGTGTTCAAAGCACAGAAGAAATGTATAAGGGCAATATGTGGCATTCAAAGCACAGACAGCTGTAAACCACATTTCCAAAAGCTTCAGTTACTTACATTTCCATGTCTCTACATATACGAAGTGGCAAGCTATGTTAAGTCAAATATACACATATATAATCACCCAAAGAGTTTGCGGCACAAGAATGAAATATGCGCAATACCACATAAAAAAGCAATATTTAATAAAAGTTTTCTTGGTATGGCACCCAAAATATATAACAAGCTACCTAAAAACCTAATTGAAATTAAAAGTATAGATCAATTTAAAAAAAAGCTTTACGAATTTCTAGTTGCGAAATGCTATTATAATATCAATGATTATTTAAATGAAAGATGCTAGGCCTACTATATCCGATTTAACACATGAGGGTTTAAAATTATTAAGAATAAAGTTTTGTAAGATCCAATATTGTTACTAAATTAATTTATATTTCAATTTGTTATTAATTGTTTAATGCTCTGACATATAATTTTTTTTTTTTTTAAATTTATAACTGTGATTGACAAGGCTGACATAATTAATTAATTTACTGTTTTAGAATAGAATATTTGCATACCCATGTGATGGTTAAACATGGAGAACTCTAGTATTTAAAGAAAACATCAATGTATATTCCTACCCATGTTTGCAAATAAATATATGATTTATGATTTACTTTCCGTGCATTAGGTACATATTGTTTTATTTGGTCACAAGTGGAAATCCAAAAACTTCCGACTTTGAGACTTCCGAAAAAAAGTTATTTTTCACTTTTAAGTGTTTTTTGGAAGTCGGTTGTTTTTTAAACACCAAATCTTTCTCATTCCTATATCCATCTTATTCGGACATACTGCGAAGGCTTTCGTAGCATATTCCACTCTCCTGGGACATTTCCGCCCAACAGCGCAAGTAGAAGTGTGTTCTAAATAAAAATTTAAAATGAATTTTATACTGACACCCATCTGCCTTTAGAAGTGGTAAATAAAGGCTACATCTGTGGCTGAATTTGAAATACACTAACCAACATTTCGAGTAAATAAAAACCCATGCAGCCTGGAAATTGATAGACATAACAACAGTTCGTAAAAACAAAAGCCGAATTTAATTTAAAAAAAACCGGCCGAGTGCGTGGCGGATCACGCACAATGAGGGTTCCCTAGTTGGGATGAATTTATCCCAAAAACGAACTCATTGTAGTTGAAAAACATGTTCTCCCATACATCGATATACGTCACGGTCAATATTCTCCAACTGCAAATGTAAGTTGGTAGAATATTACTAGCTAAGATAGTTTTCCTTTTAATTTCGTTATAATGTGCTACTGGTATGATTTTTTTCACATATACAAAAACAACCATTCGGCTGGGAGGGATACACTTGACTTTAACAAACATTAGCACTTAATATTACGCAAACGAGGTCCTTGAATCGAAAAAGATTTTACGTTATCACTTTATCGCCATGATTAATATGTATACCCATGCCAAATAATAACTTTCTAGTACTTAGAGTATCTAAGCTAAGCCGGGGACAGACAAACGGACATGGTGAAACTATAAGGGTTCCATGTTAACTACGGAACCCTAAAAAAGATGCTACAAGACAAACAATTTCCATTGAGTTTGAATTTTCTTTCGTACTAGCATAAAAAAGGTGAAAAACATCACTGCAATTGCCGATGACGCTGATAAAGAGGTTTAGCATCGAACGTGACAATGTGAGTAGCCAAAGTTACAGAGATAAGATTTATCGGAAATTTCACTTGGATGTAACCATATGTTCTTTGCACCGCTTATATTTATGGCATCCACTTTGATTTGGTCTACACTGAACCATTAAATAACGACCAGCTTAACCAAGAACTCTGATACCACTCCACTTTGCCTCAAGAGAGGGCTCTTGTTAGTATTCTCATTGAGGTTATCCAATCGTTAAACTTTTGAAAACAGAGGCCATTTAGTTATTTTCATCTAAATTGGATCAGCAAAATTCGGCAGTTTAAGTTATTAATCCTACAGCTAGAACATTTTAATCTCATTGAACTTAAATCTAACAAGTTTGGCTGGCGAAAAAGAAGGAGACATTGCAAACTACAACATCAACAATCTAACCGGACTAATACTGCATAAATAAATAGGTACTATCTATTACTCTGATGTTTGTTCGATAACATTCAAAAATAGTACGGCTGTGTAAAGCCTACCCTTTCAATAGATGTCATCAGAGCAATCGATTGTTCAGCCGCCCCAACAGACTACACTGGCACTCCCGTCGTAAAATGAGCTTTATTCATCACAAGTAGAGCACACATTTCAATGAGTCAAGCTGCAATTCTGCAGTCTGTTCAAAGATCTTATCCACCACAATGTCGACTTCGTTTTATGTAGGTGCTTAATACGAGTATTTGACAAAGTATTAGGCACTTTTTCACTTCTTCATTGCTCAGTTAATTCAAAAGTAGCTTCCAGCTGTTTAATTTGCTTTCCAAACAACGCATACCTTTTATTCTTAAGAGCGTATACGACGTACGGCATTTCATACAAACTTTCAAGCCCTTGTTTTTCGAATACGCATAAGCAGGATACAAAGGTCTAAAAAGTTAGTTAAGAACATTTTCGAAATGTCTTATTTAAAAACAGATAACTGGAAATCTCTGTTTCTATGGAAAATTTAAAATCGGTCTAATTTGGCTGTAACACTTTTTTTCGAAAATGTTCTTAACTAACTTTTTAGACCTTTGTATCCTGCTTACGCGTATGAAGTTTCATTAAAATCGGTTCAGTCATTTCAAAAAACATGGGCTTAAAAGTTTGTATGATGTGCCGTACGTCGTATAAGCTCTAATGGCTCTATGCAGCTATTACCAGTTTTTTTTTTAGTATGCAATACGAGACCTAAAGAGAATAGTTTTCCTTCTGAGCAAATACCGCCACCGAATGACAACACCCTCATACGTGCACGAAGAATGTTTGGAGGGAGACACTGTGACGAAATGCACCGACTGAATTTACGTACTAATGTCGTTTGGACACTTGTATTATTTCCGTATTACAAGCATTAATTTGCTTGAATTACAAGTGCAATGCTAATTTTGCAAACATCATGTTTGTAACCCATACTTACCTGAACTCAGGTTGTCAAGGGAAAAAGAGTGAGATCAAGTCAGCTTGACCTCACTCTATTAACGTTTACTAAGTAACGTTTATAGGTCTCGGTCTAACATTTCATTTCTGGCGAGTTCGAGGACTTGCGGTACGATGTTTGTAGGTCTCGGTCTAACATTTCATTTCTGGCGATTTCGAGGACTTGCGGTACGATGTTTATAGGTCTCGGTCTTACATTTCATTTCTGGCGAGTTCGAGGACTTGCGGTACGATGTTTATAGGTCTCGGTCTAACATTTCATTTCTGGCGAGTTCGAGGACTTACGGTACGATGTTAATCTGATATTGTCGAACATAATGTATTTATGGACATCATCACACTAATATTATAAAGGCGAAAGTTTGTGAGTGTCTGTGTATGTTTGTTACTTCTTCACGCTCAAACGGCTCGACCAATTTTGATAAAATTTTGTATGGATGTAGCTGACACCCTGGATAAAGACATAAGCTACTTTTTATTCCGATATTCACACGGAATTGAAACTTACGGGGGTGAAACCGCGGGGCGCAGCTAGTAATATATAAAATGTTACTTTATTACTTCAACAACCCTTTTCGGATACCAAGCGTCTTCTGGGAAAAGCCTATTCGTGGAACCGGAGACGTATTGATTATATTTTCTTACATAGGAGTTTTTTCCTGCAACATGTTTTATTGGTAAAAAAATAATCAACATCGGAGTCATAATTTTACTGACATCGATAATGCTGAGCGTCTGTCATGATATTCGACCCCAATCCTAATTCTACCTACATTTACAAACAATAACAGGATATTATATTTCAACCCTTTTTCAAATAACTTCTCCCGCTCTGGGCGGGGCGGGAGGGCTTGTCAGACTTTTACTGACTAAAACCCACGCATGTTCCTTCAGATGCCTGTGTGCCAGGGCCACGATATTTTCGGACAAACTCGCAACCCTGGCAGGAAGAAGGAACTACCTAAAATTTAAATTTCTTAAGTTCGAACTGTGTATTAATTCTACGCGGTTTTGCTTTTACCACTTGATACAGGATGGAACATAAATAATACACAATCAAGCTTGCATACAATATATAATATTAACACGTACTTAACTAAACCCGCGTTTTCTCTAACTCGACTCAGTATTTACAATATTAATTATGAATTCTTCTTTGTTTCATAAACGTTTTAAACTAATGTAAATATGGAACGTTGATGAATGTATAACTGTGTGAAAGAGCTGTATACGATGGTGTAAGTAAGACAGACTGATGACTTATGTATGCCAAAGAAGTATCGGTAACGTGGAAAATATTTAAAAGGTAAAATGACAGCTGCTTCTTGAATGACGGAGCGAAGACGATAAGACGTGATTTTTAGGGTTCCGTACCCAAAGGGTAAAACTTCTACTTAACTTAATATTTATTTTATTCTATTTTTTTGTATTTATTGTTATAGCGGCAACAGAAATACATCATCTGTGAAAATTTCAACTGTCTAACTGTCACAGTTCATGAGATACAGCCGACGGACAGACAGACAGACAGCCAGACGGCGCGGTGGCGGAGCCTTAGTAATAGAGTTCCCGTTTTACCCTTTGGGTACGGAACCCTAAAGACAAACTTTATAAATAGCGCTTATACCCTTCAACTTCATTTTAAATTCTCCATGTCTAACTTAAAAATAGCTCTTTCCGGAAAAATACATACACCTAAATTAAAATGTCACTTTCCCAGAAAACTTCGCAATTAAAAGTAGCTGGAAACCGAAAATGATTTTTTTTCCAGTTACGGAAAATATCGAGCCATAATTCATGTTTTTTTGAAATGTAAACTCGGAGCGATGTTCGCAACATGTTATTGAACACTACTCTTAAGAGCATTCGTTTATTTACAATTTCTTTATGTTGCGTGGAGTTGATTCTTGAGATGAGTTAGGTAATGTTAATTCAATTTATTATTAAAATTAGAATCTACATATTTTTAATAAGATAAACGACATACATAATTTTAATACTAGAAATAAAGATAAAAAAGATCAACCATTTTTCAGATTATCTAAAGTACATACATCTTAAACTTTATGCTTGTGCTTTATACATTTACCTTGTCATGTAATCTAGTCCTAGTTGAACATTAAATCTTTTTATCTTTTATCTTTTTTATCTTTTATGGGGTACTATGTTAAAAGTTACAACAAAATACCTTGTGATATATTGCAATTAAATGAGAGAAAATTTAAAACACATTAAAATTACACTTTGTAAACAAGCATATTACAAGTTAGAGGATTATATCCAGGACAGGAATGCTTGGAAACATGCTGGTCCAGCTCCATAGGACAATCTCGAGTCTAGACAGAATCAAACTGGTTGCTATTTTTATTGTAATTTTTTTTTTTTTTATGATATTAATTTTACATTCTGTGATTACCTATACTATGACTTTTTTTTTTTTTTACAAAAATATACTTTACGATGTTTTTAAATATGTGAGCACCATTTATCTATCTCATGATTCAGTTATTTTCATTGCTTAGTTTTTAATTCTTTTTACCTATTATGGTATAGTAATTTTATTCTAGCTGCATCGTCTTCACATATAATCAATTATATAATTAATGTACTCAAACAAAATATTGTAAAACATTTTTAAAAGAATAACGGTGGAGTTTCTTGCCCATTCTTCTCCATACGAAACTACCTTTTGGAAGGGGCAACTAGAATCAATTCAATTTTTTTGTAAATTTTGACGATCAAAAGTGCCTCTTATGTGCCTATTTGAAATAAATAATTTGACTTTTGACTTTTTTTGACTTTTGAATACAGTACACATTTGAAACTTGGAGGAGCGAACTATAATAATTTAGTTTTCAACATTAAACCTATTATAAAAGTATCTTGAGATTTTTCTTTTAATTCTAAGCTTCCTTGTAAAGCGCAAAGTTTATAATACCTTCTAGTGTACAAAATGCGTAGCCCTTGAATAATTACTGTCTCATTAATTATCACAAGTTAAAACTTTGTCAGCAAACTGAGACACAGGAAAGTGCTGACGCGGAACTTTAGCATAAATGTAACATAAATACAAGTTGGTCGAAGTAGTTATTAAATAAGTTATATCATATTTCTGTTTGCCCATATTATAAGATACGCGAATTGTTTCCAGGCAATTGACGCCCTATTTTTTTTTTTTTTTTTTTTTTCTTTTTGGCTTCGCACGGTTTGTGCCAGTGTCATGTAAAATTAAGTAACAAGTACAAAGTTATAATATGAAATGAACTCCACTCAATGTATGATAAAAATGATTGATGATATCCCGCCCCGCTCCCCTTGAGTTTAAGTAAAGACGCGGCACTTTACTGAAACCTCGCGCGGACTTCTTGAGAGAACTTAAAGTGATGTTGCACTGTTTTGTTTCATTTGCCTACATTAATGCAGGTTCACGAACACTTAATGGTTAATAATCCACCACTATTACACATTAATATTCGGCTAAACACAAATTTTAGAAAATAAAACAAAACTGCTAACATGACGCTTCACTTTCCCGCCAAGAAGTCCAATTGACGCCCTAAGAGTTATCAATATGTGCAGACAGTTGTGGTTTGTTGTCTGTCATGTTACTGTGTTTTCAAAAAGTATCTAGTCTATCTTTATTATAAGTATCAGCTACGCGCAAAAAGTAAAATTAAGTTAACGTTCCTATTGAGTCACATTTACTGCACCAGCATCGTGAATCTTTAAGAATTAATTACGTAATAGTTACGAGAAGAAATGGGATGTTTTCTGCTAGCTTTTCCATAAAACCTTCCATATTTGTATTTTACCGATCATGTTATTTCTATCTACAAGCAAACTGCCGTAGAAAACGCGTTGTTTCATTTCATATTTTTTTTATTTCTGTGTTTTCCTTCATCATACCGTTATGAATGGAATTGTAAAACAAACTGTAGCTTCAATGAAATCTGAAGCAGAATATTTCTTCCTCTGGAAATTGAATCAAATCAACAATTTGTAGCTTCGTGTTCAAATTACCAGTCACCTGTACGTTTTTATTATTTCATTTGCTTTATAAAAAATCCGTCGCAAGACATTTAAATGAATAATGTCTTTATTATTTACAACCTCGACGTCTGCCCTCGTTACTTTGACTGTAACATTTTATTTCATTATTCATGACTTTGCTTTTATTTTTCTTGTCAGTGTTATGCCAGCTTTCAAGTTTAATCTTGTATAATGTGATATTAAATATTTGTTTGATATACCTATTACCAGCTTTGTTATATGGTTTGTTTTTGAGTGACGTCGAGCAAACTACATTGTAACAAAAATATGTAAATCAAGAAATATTTGATTTGAAAAAACATTAAAGACATGGCATAATAACTAACTATTTTATAATATCCCATCGTATTGGTTTTTAATAATTGTACGTTTAAACTATTCATGTGCATGATGAATATTTTATCTATTCATTTCAAAACCAATTGTTAAAGTGCCAGTACATTACAGACCAGTCCAGTTCTTAGAGCCTATTAGCGTATGGTCACATACTCACGATGTATCTTCAATAGTATCGATGTAAATAACTTGTACTTTTATATCTAATTAATTGTCCTTGTCGGAATTGGAAAAACGTCAACAATGTACTTAAAGTTAATACATTACCGAATAATAAATTACGCTCAGAACCTTTACGGTCGAACAAAAGGCACTATAACGGTACCCTCACAGTTTTCCGGCTCGTAGTTTATTGATATTTATTGTCCTCAAAGGGCTCTGACATGTTTGTGACAAAGGAGCCATGAAAATTTTCAACTTACAGCTTTTGACAAGAAAATGAAACATCAAAAGGAAATGGTATATCTTCAAATACTTCGGGCGAGTGAATCTTTGAAGACACAAATCAGGTTACTTTTATTTATTTTTAGCAGCTTTTTTCAAAACGAGCTATGTATACTAAATTCACCGAAACATCGATAAACCGATACTCGTTTATAAATCATGAAGCGTACTTTTAACTTAGCCCACATGCGAGGATTTAAAAACGTAGAGTACATAGTTATAGTATGTTCACATTCTCGCTTTGTACAGAATAAAAAATAAAAAAATGAAAAAATGTCTGTATTCTCTAGAGGGAAAGAGGGAGGGGTCCCTCTTCCCCTCTAGAGAATACAGACATTTTTGGATAATAAGCGGAAAACCTAAATACGGGATGTTGAACTTTTTAAACAATAAGTAACTACTACTTAATTACCCGACTGCCTCAGATGGAGGGTTATGTTTTTCGAGTGTATGTATGTATGTATGTCTATTTCTTTGGCACGCTCTGTAGCCTAAACGGCTTGATGGATTTTAACATATCGCTGCTTCAATTCAAAACTACCACATATCAAAATTACACTTTTTTACAGAACAGCCAAAAAAAAATGTTTTGGTCAAATGCTTACTTATTTTATGTCAAATATATGCTTACAATGCATCGTTAAACGCGTATTTTTAAGCAGCATTCAATGATTTGAGTAGTTTTATAATAAACTGAATGCTAGAGGAGATATAAGCATATAAGTTACTTTTGAATATAAAAAAATACGTTTGAAATATACTAAATAAGGAATAAATCAACCATAAGTAAAAAAAATATTGTATTAATCATGTTTCTCTATAAAACTTTTAAGGAATACAATAATAATCGCCATGCAATTTAATAAAATAACTAAAATGCTATCTAAAACTTAAAACAAATCAAAGTTTTCCTCAAATTAACAAATAAAAATCTGAGAAAGTTTATTTTCAGACACGCACTTTTCAACATAATCGCGATGTAAGGCTGCTAGGGTAAGGCCACCTTCAATATATTCGCATTTTGATTGACTACGACAGTAGTGGCTTTCCGTTCGTGGGATGGAATTAATATGGGCCCTGACTCCGTATTTTAGAGATGGTTCAAGCTGATAACGATTGTTATGTTTTCCTCTTTGTTCTTTGAACTGGATGACTTTGGGGTTAGATTGGTATTTTTTAACAACAGGGGCCTTACTCCCGACAGCATCGAGTACTGAATCAATCGAATTAGATACGAATTAAATGACGATCCATACTCTTGAAACCGACATTAGCGCACGATCGTGCGGTGGTTCAAAACGACACTAATTTCGATCGAAAGATTCGTTAGAATCGAAAAGTTCGTACTCCACACGCCATCTGACAGTTATGTATCGAGTAGTTGAATCAAAACTAAACGTCAAATTACTCGATAGCAAAGAAGCTACTTTATGAAGATCGAGCGAGATTTTTTTGTGTTCTTTACTGTTTTATTTCTTCAAAATCTTTATTATTATGGCTCGCCTTACTTTGTTTTTCAATGTTCTTGAGAAAACATCGTATGGATCTTCGTGCGAAAAGAAATATGAATCGATATAATACCCGGGGCTATAGAAATGGATTCGGAAGAATTTCGAAGAAGTTATAGTTACTCGAAGGAGTTGTTTAATGTGTTGGTAGAAGATTTAACACCATACATGAAGAAATTAACCAGATGAAGTGACATTTCTGACAACCAGTCTTACCAAGGGGTATCGTATTACCCAGTTACTGGGTTGTGGAGGTCAGATAGGCAGTCAACATAATCAGCCTATAATGTTCTCACTGCTGGGGCACAGGCCTCCTCTGTGTGATAGGGAGTAGGACGTAATCCACCACGCGGGCCCAGTGCGGGTTGGTAGTTTTGACATGTCTTCGAATTTTTGGTTCTAGGACATGCCACCGGTGTCCTCACGATGTTTTCCTTCGCCGTTTTGAGAGCATTGGTGATGAAATAATTTATACAAAGTAAAGCCCCTATCAGGGTTCGAACCTACGACCTACAACTCGTAAGTCGCTGTCGTTACCACTGGGCCACCACTGCTCTCAAATAGGCAGTCGCTCCTTGTAAAATACTGGTATTCAGCTGCATCCGGTTAGACTAGAAGCCGAGCACAACATAGTTGGGAAAAGAATAGGCAGATTGGTTGATGTTTTTTCATAGGGTTTTATTTGTTAAGTTAAAATAAAGCACTAGGGTATCGTTTTTTACGTGGGAAAGTGATAGAGAAGTAAATAAATTCAACCACATAAAAGATTCTAACCACAGACATAAGACACTTGACAATGACGTAATCCATGAATGATAGGATATAGACAATGACAGGCATAACGACGCTGATAATACTCGAACCTATGTCGATCTTGGTTTACGATTCGATTTAGTTCGGGAGTAAGGTTTTAAATCGAGTTCAGATCAGAAACGAGTTCGAATCGAAAACAAAATCAAACTCGAATCGTTTTCGGGAGTAAAGCCCCAGTTCTAATAACTGTACCAGAAATTGAAAGGGTATTCATTAAAAAAACTTTACATACTCTCGTACGGTCTCTGTCTAAAGGCAAGTAGTACGCATTATTATGATTTTTGCGAGAGTATCGATATTTTGGTTCTATTTCGGTCATGTAATTATAAATAAATTGTCTTTGTGCTTTCAGATCACCAGTATTCCAATATTCATTAAAAATAATTAGTCTATCCTGGTTAGTATTTTTTGTAGAACACTGAAACTTGAATTTACCAGAACAAACCGAACCCATTTTCTTTTCTTCTACGTTTCTCTTCGTTTTCGACATCGAGGTATATGCTTTGCCACTGTTTCTTAATAGTTTTGACATATTTTTCTTCCATGAATTTGGATTGGGTTTCCGTTTGCGACCTCTTCTTTCAATGTTTTCGTTTTCAACATAAGGAGAGGTCGTTTCAACACTTGATATACCAACGCTGGGCACTTGCATGTTGTCGTTGTCTGATTGTAAGTCAATTGGCTGACCATCAATACTTTCAGATTCCAGTCTCATCGGGACATCGTCGAAAAAAATATCTGCTATCGGATTACTACGGCCAGATTCTTCAATCTCTTTATATAAACCAGAGGGTCCAGGTTCAGGCAATAATTGTTGTAGTCTGCTTTTAGACAGGACTTTTAAATTTTGAATACAATCTTAATCCGAATCTGAATCACTTAAAGCTAATTCTTGCCTAATTTTAAAATTTGGATCTTTAACACTATCGTCCGAAGAGAAATCTGAACTAGAGCTGGTCGAATTTGTAGACTCAGAAGTGTCGCTATCATAATCGCTTTCTGGGACAACTACGTTGGGTTTCTTTTTTAAACATTCATCATCAAGTAGAGACAAACTGAGTCTCAGTTTGTCTCTACTTGATGATGACTGACAAGAATAGAATTACTATCAAAAGATTCATTCACAGGCATATCTGGTACTTCCAATATTGAATAGTCAGTTTGCGGATGTTTTTCCAAGTCTTGAACATTTTCGCCATTACTTTTACTGTTATCTCTTACCATGTTGAGTATTCTATGTACTCTTCTATTCATTCTATAAAAAAAAACAATAAATAAATATATAATGCCCTATAAATACCAAAGCCACCCAACTACCCGCCGACCTAAACCACCGGCTGCTTTTGATCAATCATGATTCAAAAGGAGCCTGGCGTTTTTAAAATTACTAAACCTCATAAAATAGAATACCTAGTTAACAAAAAAATTCAAATATATCACCTTACAATAAAGTTAATTTATTTAACATTAATACCTACGGAATAATAATAATTTATTACGTAAAAATATACGTACAAGTTTATAATTAAAATGATTACAATACCTTTCACAAAAAATGCTAAAGTAACGTATCTCAAAACATGACCTTATCGAATACCCTATGTATTTAAACAACTCTGTTAAAATAAAAGCAAAACGAGTGTATTCCTGAATAAGGTCCTTTTGATTTGAAATGATAATAATATAGAAAGTAGTTTTTTTTTATATTCAAAATAAACTATTTTTAAATACCGTACTTAATATTAAATAACTTAAATGCAAAACGAACACATTGTCTCATAAGTTTGTTTTGATCAAAAAAATTTGGTTCATTTAGGTATACTTTCTGTGCAAAACAACCAGTTTTGAAATATGGTTATTTTGATTTAAAAATAGTGTCAGACTTACGTGAATCATTTATTCAAAACTGAAGTATTCCAAAATATGGTCGTTTTCTTTATAGAATTAATGAGTAACACAGATAAAATTTCGAGATATGGCACTTTTGCACAAAAGAAACATGCTTTTAGTTCGGTTGTTGACGCGCAACTGACAATATGGCGGTTTAGATCATATTTCGCGCGTTCAAAACGAAAATTCAAAAGAAACGGTTGTGTTGTTTTTGTACGTTAAAATGCAAAATCAGTGGGTGTTTTTTTTTTACTATAAAATATGAAGGATTGCGATTGTATTTTTGCAATAAAAACATTTTTGCAATATTTTTAGTTGTGGTACTTTTGAATTGAAGCAGCGATATGAGGTATCGTTAGATTCGTTTTAGTTGCAGAAGTGTCATAGGGTATAAAACTTTCACATGGCATCTGCGAATCAAAAAAGACAGAAGGAATAAAAAAAAATATTTTGTGATTTTAATAATATGGGTATCAAATAAAAGCTAGTAAACAGCCAATTCCAAATATATATTATAACACTTTTTAGCTACTATTTTGACTCAAACTACAAAAAAGTACATTTTCTATACAATAACAAAATGGTAGCGAAATAAAAATTTGTACATTGAATATTTTTGGAAAAAGCAATTGCTATGAGGTTTGGAATCGATTTTAATGCCGAAAATATAGTTTGTATAATTTTTGTCTGTTTGTCTGAATGTATGTTCCAGCATCACGAAAATTTGAATGGATAGATTCTGTTCAAATTATGCATAATATTACCTATAAGTCTGGTCACCCGGTAGGCTATATTTACTTTATCACCCTATTTATTATGGGGGATAAGCAATATTGTATTATGTTTGTATTCCTCTATGGTTTACAGTAAATTGTAAAAAGAGCCAAACGGTTAGAACATTGCAGATAGGTACAGATTTAATCTTTTAAATGATTATCATTAAACTATATCTTTATGGGACTAAGCAGTCAATCATCATGACATATACACGGTGGATTTTTAAGATGGGGAAGTAAATCTTAATTGTAGCTACATAATAACGCGAAATCGGTCTTAGGAGACTGTCCTTAAAATTTTGAGATATTATTTTTAATCTGCATAATGAGATATTTTTACAAAAAAAAAAACCAATAGATCCTGATTGTTATGAGAGAGTTAGACCAACTGTGGTTGAATACATCGGATCTAGTACACTTGCGTGAATGACATTTCCATTAAAGACACTTGCGCGAACTTACTTGCACAAAAAGATGGTTGTCGTGATTTTGTGATGATTTTTGTGTGGTTTTCATGTTTTCGAGGTCTCTGATAACAAAACTGGGGTCAAAATCAAAATTCAAGATGGCATCAACGAACATTTGCAAATTTTGCTGACGACGATAATGGGTGTCAAAATCCAAACGCAAGATGGCGCCAACGAAAAGAAAACCGAAACCCTCATAGGATCACTTCGTTGTCTGTCCGTCCGTCCGTCTGTCTGTCTGTCAATACCATTTTTCTCAGGAACGCGGGGAGGTATCAAGTTGAAATCAATATCAAATATGAAGGTGTACGGTCCCTGAAAGCTCAAAAAAAATCATCCTTCAAGTCAACGCAATAAAAAAATATGGCCATTCATGCGACATATTTTGATGGGATAAATTCATCCAACCTACGTTCATTGTGCGTGATCCGACACGCCCTTGGCCGGTTTTTTATAATGAATAGACTGGCCGCTACAAAACTCAGAAATAGCAAAAAGCGTTTCCCATCAAAATCGTTTATTTGCAGAAATGTGTACAAATGGGTACAAAAGGTGTATAAAATTCAGTGCAAAGTCATATTCCACCGTATACTGATGTCATGCAAATATTTAATAGACGTTAGTTAGTTAAAGGCTCTTTCAGACTCACTCGATATTGCGGGCGTGACAGGCTCCGACAAAGAAATTGTGCTACTAGTGTCGCGTATATATTTTGGCTGTTGAGATCTAAACTACAAACGTAGCATACAGGGAATTCTTATAAAAATAACATAACAGCCTGTATTCCCCGAAGGGTTGGGCAGAGGTGTACTTAGTACGGCACATTTTGCCAGTTATGTTTAGGTCCCATGAATAGGGGGCGAGCCTATTGCCACTAACCGGGCACCAACCCAGACGTCGGACTGTTACTGGGAAATTTCAGATGGAAAACCCAATAACACTGCCTGACCGACCTCTGACTGGAATCGAACCTAGGACCTCATACTCAACAGTAGCACTTCCGGCCACTAAAACAACGAGGCTGTATTCTATAAAACTGTGGCTGCTATTTTATGTTAGTATATCTTACGACTTCCACGCGTATGAAGTCGCGGGCAGAAGCTAGCCTTTTCTAAAACCTATCCTATCCTATCTTGCTATAAACTAAACGAACAATACTTAACTAAACAATTTGTTCAATAATAACACTAAAAAGTTTAAAATGAAACATATTATTAAAAAAACAAAAAACCCGACTGCAAAACACGAACTGAAAGGATGGAAACAAGATGAACAGTAAACCAGTATCCTTTAAGTACTAAAAATAAATAAATGCAGTCGGAGGCAATTAGGATGTTACGAACGCCTTAAAATTGGCCTCCGACTGCATATATTTATTTTTGGTACTTAAAGGATACTGGTTTACTGTTCATCTTGTTTCCATCCTTTCAGTTCATGTTTTGCAGTCGGGTTTTTTGTTTTTTTTAATAATATGTTTTATTTAACTTTCGTTTCATCCGCAGTGTGGTGAGTTTGCTTGCAGATTTATACTCCGATGAATCTTTTGTTATGTAATGAACAGCAGCTGCTGTCTACCGAAATACTTACCTACGAGATAATATTTGGGTTTGAACAATTTTATTTCTCATAAGAACTTAAAAATAACAGTTCGCATAAGTATAATGAGATACTTAGGTAATTATAACTCGTACTATTAACATTAGTACCTCTAGGGTGTTGGAGATATTATATTAGCATATTCTGTGTTATGTTATTTCAAATGTTGTGTTCCTCCAGCCAATATTGTTTTTTTCCATAATTAGTGCGAGCGTGCGCTGGTTTTAACTGGATTATGTTTTTATTCCTTACGTTGTATGTTAAATTCTTTTTTTTTATGATTTTTTTTAATAAGATCGCAATTAGTGTAGCATTTGTAAAGCTGTCATATTTAGAAGGATGACCTCAAAAAATTGATTACTCAACTACAGTGTGACAAACCTGAAAAGGATTATCATTTTGTAAAAACTTTTTACATTAAAATTATCGTACCGACACCCGTTTCACGTTGTATATATTTCCGGCAGTAAGAGAACAATTACTTAACTAATAATATCACAGTAAGTTCCTACTGAACTCAGTCTCAAGTCTAGTTTCCTAGGACCCGAGCCAAGATAAATGATATTTAGCTTTAAGTTTTGCTTTACAAAACACTCCGCAAGACTTTATGTAAAGAGTTTAAGAAAAACTTCCGCTTTTTATTCTAAATAAAATCAAACTGGTTCCTAATTTAATTTGTATAATTTATTATTTTTATGACATTAATTTACATTCTTTGTTACATTAAAAAAAAATCGTTTAATTCAGTGTATTTAAATGTCCATATTTTGTTAGTGTTACAGTATCTTAAAACTATGTTAGTCATCAGGAGATAAATTAATGTATGAAGTAGATAATGTAATAAAATTGTAAATTAAATGAGATTGAAATAATTAAAAATTAAATTGAAAAAAAAAATAATGAAAAAGTTGACTAAAATTAAAATTAAATTGAAATAAATAATTAAAAATTAAATTGAAAAAAAAAATAATGAAAAAGTTGACTAAAATTAAAATTAAATTGAAATAAATAATTAAAAATTGACTAAAGTTAAAATTAAATTGAAATCAATAATTAAAAATTGACTAAAATTAAAATTAAGTTGAAATAAATTATTAAATTAAAATACAAAGAATCAGGTGACATGCAGCCTGATGAGCCTTCCCACAGCTGCCGAATTTGGTCTGTCTGCAATCATCCTTAGGATTCCGTTGCCACTCCCTCGAATTCGGCGAATTAGTGAGGCTGACTTTTTGCGCAATATAGCGTAAAAGTCATTCACCCTTGCGTCGGCAAACATGCCCGAGGCACTGCAAAATCGAGGTAGTCGCACCAGAATCCTAAAGGCGTTGTTATATTGTACTCTGAGAGCATTGTAGGCCCGTTGCGTGTAGTTGGTCCATAGGGCGCTGGTGTAAAAGCTTTGGCAATAGGCTCTGAACAAAGTTATCTTTACCTGTGCTGTACACCGCGCAAACCTATGCACCATATTAGCCCGTACCGACAATGCTCTCCGCTCTCTCTCAATATCTGCGTCATCATGTAGGGTTTCAGTCACAATATGCCCTAGATACCTAAACTGAGAGACCCGACTGAACGATACTCCGTTAAGATATACAGGTGGTATATGTTCAGGTTGTTTAATCTTACCTCTGATAAGCATATACTCACTCTTTCTATCGTTGTATTTTAAACCGTGACACATACCTAGTAGTTTCCGTAGGCCACCAACAGATGGACTCAGCAACACCATATCGTCCGCGTAACTGATGTTATTGACGCAAACGTTATCTATGTGACATCCGACATGGCTATTGCTGAGCTCATCAATCAGCTGATTGACATACAGATTAAAAAGTCTTGGAGAGGTCAGACCCCCTTGCCTCACACCACACTCAAGTTTATAGTCATCAGAATATGCGTTCCCCCACTTGACAAAGTTTTTCTGTTGGTTATACCAGAAAGAGAATATGTTAATGAGTTCAGCAGGAGCGCCGACCTCCCCAAGCTTAGACCAGAGTCTATTATAATCGACTAGGTCGAAGGCCTTCGATAAGTCAAGAAAGCAAGCATAGACGGGTGTTTTTCTATCAACATAATAGGTGACTGTATGTTTTTAAAGTCAAAATAGCACTTTCCGTTGACAAACTCCCACGAAACCCAAACTGAGCATCATGAAGATTAACATACTTGCTGAGCTGAGCATCAAGAAGACCATCAAAGACCTTCGACATCACGGTAGCCAGGGAGATAGGCCTATAATTACATTTATCAGTCACATCACCAGTACGATTCAGTGGTTCCATCGGATGCAGAGACGTATTGTAAATTGACACTATTTTGAAAAGATTTAATGCGACTAATAACTTCCTAGTTTGTTCACACTGATGCACCTCCACCGCGAAACCATAGCAGCGAAACCGCAGTAGTTCAATTGTACTGGTTTGCGCCATGTTCCGCTACTCACATCCGATTCGAGTAGCGGAACATGACGCAAACTAGTACAATTGAACTACTGCGGTTTCGCTGCTATGGTTTCGCGGCGGAGGTGTGCTACCAGCGTCAGTTTTTGTTTTCCCAAGAACTTTCAGTGTCACCCTCGTATTTCGTAAATTTTCAGGAACTTTAACAATAATAGTGATTAGGTGTCAATATAAACACCGTTTCTTCTTCATCATTATTTTCTTCATTCTTGTAAATTTTGATTTCCACAAGTGCCCATTATGTGCCTATTCGAAATAAATGCTTTGACTTTGACTTTAAGATGATTGAAATAATTTAAGTTTACTGTATCTTAATCAAAATAATAATAATAATAATTTATTTATTTCTTACCACAAATTACAGAGAATGTTACTTTAAAGTCTACAGACACAATTTTATAATTAATTTGTGGAAGACTGGTGCCTAAACTATGTTTTTTTCAAAACCTGTACTTCAGGTCACCAGGCCCCCTAAAACAAAATTTTACATTTTTATGGTTGTACTGGAGACGACCTGATTCGCGTATAGTTAATATTATTCAAATAAAAATCTCATACATTATAATGTTGCAATATTGCTCATAAAAATTGATTTACAAAAATAAAAATAGAGATATAAAAGTAATTCATTACATACACATGCATGTATGCAAGGGAAGATGTAAGTGTATGTGTGTGGTGTTTGTGTGATGGAATGAATGAAAATGGTTGTTTTAGGAACTAACAGCCTTCGTGACCCTAAAAGACAGTACAGGTTTTAGGACATTCTTATTTCAGGTAACGTGGCTACTTTTGAACACTAAGTATTCCTACCATAACATGCTCCCAGTAGAAGTAATCAGGTACCATGGTTTGAATTGGCAGTTAGATCAACTGAAGTTGAAACTAAAAGCGCTTCGAAAAGGGTCACAATTTGGACCTGTTGAAACTGACTTATAACTTATGTTCAAACTGTGCTGTAGACGTATCGATCAATAACCACTTACCTCTTGTTACCGTCAGGAAAATACAGCCATACTCAATGTTATAATTTAGGGGCTCTCCAAAATACACCACATAGCGCATTTGTCCAAGTTATCATAAAATAAAGATAAACATCCATCATTTTGTCACACCTTTAACTCCTTGCAATGATAATATTCTGCTGCCTTCAGGTACCTATGAACATTTTTTTCAGGAACACATAACTTACCGGAAGAGCCGGGGCCATCTGCTTCCCCGCCTGTAACATTCACTTCCTCACGACGTAACTTAGTTTTTCAGTTTATTTATTTTTGGGGTACACACTTTATCGAACTTTTGCAGGAAGAAGCAGAATTTAAGTAAATCGTCCAAATGGACAATCATTTATGGGTTATTATAATTATTATTATAGTTCTGGGCTGCCTCTGTATAGATTGCCATCGACACGCTAAGAAAAAGGACTATTATAATAAATCATAGACACATGTTGTAGTTAGATAGTGTAGTTTGACCCTACATTCTAATCTTAATTTTTGACCCAAACCATTTACTATGAATGGAAATTCAAGAGAGATCAATTCAAGATTCGCTTACAAATATAATTAATTCTGCACGATGAAATGTTCTATAGCAAATGGATTTTAAAAAGTGAAATGTTTTCCCAATTTCAGTTGAGTTTAAATGTATTTCTTTATGAACTTAATTATTCATAGAATTAGATACAAAATTAGTTAAAGTTTAAGTTATTTTGAGTATGAGTATTCAAACACAACAAAACAAACATCTTAAAATAACATAGAACACTTTATTTGCAAGAACCAGGAAGGTATAAGAATGAAGAGATTGTTTTGCTAAAATAAATCGGTTATTGCATAATGCATGTCTTGAGACTCTTGAGAGTTTTTTCCGGATTTTCAAACAATCTGTGCTTGGGGTATTATCAAACGACTCAGCACTCGACCGCGACTAGGCGACAATAGAATGGAAAAATAGCTGGTTGTTTTAAGATATTCTTTCGAATATTTTTAGAACAGTAGTTTTCATAAGAACAGCTGTTAAGATATAATTTTGTATTGAACGTAAAACAATTTTAGAAATATTGAGTCACCATTTTAGGTACGACATAACTATATTTGTGCTAAGACAGCTTAGCGGACGCGTAGGCTTACTACGCCGTAGCAACTGTTCACAACATAAAATATGTAAGTTCTCATTTAAACTATAGTTTACAACTTTAACATAAACACTAATTCAGCACTTGAGCCTATTAACTTGTCAGTCCGACCCAACGGTTCGTTACTTAATGTTTCAAATGTTTACCCTTTAATTATATTTCTAGTACTGTATGTACTCCCTTGAGGCAACCCCTGCTATTAGACATGTCTATCTGTCTTGGTAGTGTGTTGTTATGTGATACATTATTCAAGATGTTAAGAGCATTGGCTGCTCTGTAACTAACCTACCTGGGCCCGACTATGTCGCGAAGAAGACTCAACACACAAAGTTATTACTATTGAGTGGCGAGTATCGTCTCTTTGATCTCCGGCCACCTCGAGCGGCTCAGGGCCGCTTACACTCGCGTCACAAACTAACCAGGGAAATACAGGACAAGTTTAGAAAAAAAAGTAATTTTTAACCTAAATAACTTCTTAATGAAACTTTGAAGGCTTTATAATATTCTAGAACTAAACCGCAACTCATTACGCCATAACTATGTTAATTCTAACCTAAGATAAACGTGGAGCAGTATTATCAGGATAGGGCGTCGCTCCGTATTGAGAATCAAGATCAGTTCTCTGACTTAATGAAAGCTTCACCAATATTTCTGTTTCTGTGAACAGTTAAGTTTAACTTCTGCATAAACTTCTGACAATCATACGTGATATTTTAGATCTATTTAATGGATCATGCATTGTTATGCATAGGTACATAGGTACTCCTACAATGTCTTGTAGGGGTACCTATACAGCTTCTTGTTTAATATTTACCTTTTTAAAACTCTCCAACGTACATATTTTCATCGTACCAAAACATAATGCTTCAGGATATTCCTCTTCGCCAGTGTAGGCAGACAGGCAGATTGCTTTGATGTTTGTAAAATTTGTGTGCAGCACAGCTGATGTTTGGTCATCCACTAAAATAAGTCATTTGGAGGTTTGACAATCCATTGGATTGATAGTAAGACTCTTGAGGGAAAAAACTCCTCAACAATTAACGCCCCTGCATCGGGAAAAGCAATATTTTGTAAAAAGTGATGAGCATCTGACATTAGGCTATTGTAAATTACATAAATTACAAACTGACCCACTAAAAGTGAAAAATAAAAAACTTTTTCATACATTACATTTCACTATATAATATCAACATCAAAAACGTGTACCTACACTGTGTCAGCAGCCTTGATACAGTTCCTATTTACATGTATTTTCCTTATGGAAAAAATGCCTATGTTGTTAAATAATAAAAAAGAATTGTAGCCAATCACTACTAAAAATATCTTTTCCCAGCAGTGGACGTCTTTTGGCTGAAATGATGAAGCATATAGCTGGAAATTACTAAGCCTTGGGAGTGAAAGAAAAATTATCTTTTCAAAGTACCAGTTTTCCGTATACAACAAAATGCTCTAGAAAAATTGAATCAGAAATATCAAATTAAAAAGTCCAGCATTTAAATCGGTGCGGTCACCGTGACGTAGGCACTTGTTGCGACGAGCTGCCGCCGGTGTGCCCCCAGGCCGCAATATACCCGCAGACTTATACCAGGGAGTGAGGCATTCCGCTTCAACCGCATCAAAGTTGGGGTTATATTATTTTTAGTTTTGACCAGGCCTGCAGTATTAATAGTTCAATTTTATGTTTTAACTAGCTTCTGCCAGCGGCTTCGCCCGCGTGGAACTATTATAAATTTCGGAAAAATGTCACGAGAACGTACTACCGGAATTAAAAGTACGTGTAGTAGTATGTGTTAATGCAGATTATAAACTATATGTATGTTACCAAATTTCATCTAAATCCGTTCAGCCATTTTTGCGCCAATCCGAAACATAAAATCATCCCCTCTAAAATTGACTACCTCTTTTTTTCAGTTTATTTCCGATCTTAAATATAAATACCGAGTTTCAAGTAAATCGAACCGCGCGTTAAAATCTTCCATTCAATTATTTTCCCCCACAAAATTCAACACCCCCTTTAAAAGGTTGTTTTCGAAAATTTATGTTTACGGCCGTTTTATTTATTAAGAAAATATCCGGGTCAATTTTCAAGTTTTTTGATCAAAGGAAACATAATTTTGATATAAACTGTCGCCCCCTTTTCACCCCGAAACGAGTTTATTTTTGAAAAATATTAAATCATGTTTTATTCAATTACTTTGGAGTTTATCATGACGCGCAGTAAAATCCTTCCCTAAAAACTTAATTACCCCCTTTTGCCCCGTAAGGGTTACATTTGAATAAACCCAAAGACATATAAGGCTTTATATTTTGTGAGCATTAGGTATAATATTAATTCAAAAAGCATACTACACAATAAACGAATACATACATGACAAAAAATTAGATTTAACACAAACTGACAACACAAACAGTTAGTCGGCAAACAAATACGTAAAGATAAATATTATAATAATAATGTTAAATGTTTAATTGACCTTTGAAATAATTATAATACACTGATCTCAATAAAATAAAGTTAATATTTATTTAATTAATGTTAATAATCCATTCAAAGCTAATTGCTTCCTAATTTTATTTTTATTTTATTTTAAGAATTAATTTTATTATAACTTTTGCTGTGCCCTACAGGGTCCGTAATTGTATCTTAGCTTTAAGCCATTGTAACACGGAAACCTTTACTTAGACATTATGGAATGCAAATAAATATATGAATATGAATATATAAAATATCGAGTTTCGAGTTAATCGGATCGCACGTTAAAATTCTTCTATACAAACTTTGACATCCCCAAAACCCGTTTTAGGGGATAGTTTAAAAAAAACAAAAAATTACTAATTTTCATGCCTAGTTTTAGGTTTATTAACTCAAGGAATAAGATTTTTCATACAAACTAAATCCCCCCTTTTCACCTCTTAAAGGTCGAATTCCCAAAACCCCTTCTCAGCAGATGCCTACGTCATAATTTAGAGTTAATCAAGCCACGCAGTAAAATTCTCCCTTGTCAAATTGACTACTTTTTCACCCCGTTAGGGGTCAGTTTCAGTGGCTAGAGTGGCACCACGGCATCCTGTTATATCCACGGGTTCCTACTCAGGATAAAGCGGGAGGGAACGCCCGGGTGTCACCACTGTGTGGATTGCCCAGAGAACACCGGTGGAGGTCTGCCCGGCTTGGGCGGAGTACTGCCATGTCCTCACGGAGGTGACGCTGGCGGCGATCTCTTGTCGGTCCGGCCCTGGTTCAAGCCATGGTTCGGAGCGAGAGTTCATGAGAGTCCGTCACCTCCTTCTGCGAAGCAGTAATGCTCGCGAAGGAGGAGGCGGAACCCGTGAGGGAGAGGCAAAATTCATGCTCTCACGCCGTTGCCGCGGGTGACGCCCCGGGCGTCGGGAGTCGCAGGCCGATGCTCAGCTACAGTAGGCGTGGGCTTGCGGACGGTGAGCGATGGGTAGCTGGCAGTCCGATAAGGACCAGGCCCGGGTCGACGGCACGTTGTGATACACGCGCGCCTCAAAGAGATTTCAGCACCAACTGACGGGGTCCGTTAACGCCAATGCCTGCCAGGGTTGCGAGTTTATCCGAAAAGGATATCGTGGCCCTGGCACACACGCAAATGAAGGAACACGGGTGGGTTTTAGTCAGTAAAAGTCTGACACGCCCTAGCGCTCCACCCAGAGCGGGAGAAGTTATTTGATAATTACCCACCATAAAAAAAAGAGTTCAATTTTCGAAAAACTTTGATACATTTTAGTCTTCATTTTTGTTTCTAAGTATAAATACTGAGTTTCGAGTTAATCGGACCGCACGTTGAAATTCTTCTATACAAACTTTGACATCCCCAAATCCCCTTTAAGGGGGTAGTTTGAAAAAACTAAAAATGATAAACTTTATAATTTACTTTCGTAAGTATTCATGCCATGTTTTAGGTTTAGTAACTCTTGGAATAAGATTTTTCATACTAACAAAATTCCCCCCTTTACCTCCTTAAAGGTCGAATTTCTAGTCATAACTAGCTGTGTGTTGATAGCCCAGTCAGTCCCACGACCTTATATTTAAATAAATATTTTGTATTTGTATAAGTTGGAGTAACATTTCGTTTTGTTTCATCGCAATCGCTTCATTCTATGAAAAGTTGGAAACGGTACACGTGTACTTATATTATTTTACTTGAATACAAAATTTAGCGAATGAACAACTTCAATACAAACCGTCATCCCACTTTTCACCCCCTTGTGGGTTGAAATAAAACAAAAAACAATGGTTTACGTACTGTTAGTTTCCAACCATAAGCCAAAATATTAGTTATTTTAACTTGAAAAATAATGAATTTCATCTCCCTTTTCACCCCTTAAGGGTTGAAATTCTAACAGCACCGTTGCGTTAGCTTCTAAACATAAGCCTAGATAATAAATTTTGTGATTTTTACTTCGAAAATTAAGGATTTTCCATACACAACTTCATCCCCATTTTTAACCCTTCGGGGGTAATATTATCAAAAAATAATTTATACGTCTCACACGTATAAATTATTTTCAATCATCAGCCTAAACACAAAATTTGAAGATCCTAACTTCAAAACTGACGGACTTTCATATAAATTTTCATCCCTTATTTTACCCCTTTAGGGGTAGAATTCCCAAAAATCCGTTCTTAGTGGATACTTACTCTTCACAAAGAACACACCCTCCAAGTTTCATGTATCTAAGACCAGCGATTTGGGCTGTGTGTTAGTTTCCACCTTTTTTTAAAATATGATTGACGTGTAAAAGTGTTTGTACAAACCTACTTACAGAAAATAAATCATTTATTTATCATTTAACCATAAGCCGAAATATTAGTGATTTTAACTTAAAAAATAAAAAAAACTTTAATTAAAAAGAAAATTTCATCCCCCTTTCACCCCTTAAGGGTTGAAATTCTTACAATACCGTTGCGTAAGCTTTCAACTATAAGTCTAGATAATAAATTTATTGATTTTTATTTCGAAAATTAAGGACTTTCCATACACAACTTCATCCCCCTTTTTAACCCTGTTGGAGCGCCTACGAAAGTGATCTTAGCTTTAAGTGTTCCGTCCTATGGCAGCTATCATGTAATTGTTATGTGCTTGTACGCACGTCATTCATGTGTCACCTTTTTTTTTACATTATTAAAACTCATACACGTTACATGTGCCTGCTGCCTTTTTATTGAGACCACGCTAATTTCCGCACATAATGGTCCATTACGAGCTGGATTGATTACCTAAATAGCAAGGATCTGCTATTATTATAAGAAGATCAAGAAGTTAATAGTGAAATTAGAGAATATGAATTTATCAGTGCAACGAAGTCACTGACCGGCAGTGTGGTATGTGAAACAAGTACATAAACAAAAGCGGTGTTAAGTCTAATGTACTCGTATTAATAATATCGTCACCCAACACTCAATCAGGTAGTATATAACGCCAATTAAGGATTCATAAGGTTTGTCTTATTAATTACCTATTGTATTTCCGTAATTAGTTTGTTCCGTTAATTACCCTACCATTTGCATTGTGATAGTTTTATTGTCATTATTGTGTATTCGTAGCAATTAAATTAGAAATCATACTTATTTTAGTGTAGTAATATTGATTCATTATATTATATTGTTTTAATTTAATTGTCTTTGCCAAAGTATTACTAATCACGTTAAGTATTTTTGCATAGGTAGTAGGTACTTAGGAGCAATATAATTTAAGAGTGTTCGATATTGTTTATTAATGTTTACTGTTAATATAATTACCGTATTATTTTAGTTTTTGTTCTGTTGTACCTACTTTATACAAGTCATTTTAATTTATTGAGTTTGTTTATGAATAGAAACAAGTTGCTTTATTTAGGTAGGTATTCACTAATTGGTCATCTAGGTATCACTTGTAGGTGAATCATAAGACATAGGTACCTACTTATAATATTGTTTAAACTTTATTGTTTAAATTCCAGATTTACACTCGAATCCCAGTATGACCGAGGAAAGGGAGTTAATAAAGAAGCGAGGTAGCTTCAAAGGCCGATTAACTGCTTTTGTGATTATTTGGACACGCTGGATGATAAAACGTTATCTAGTTCTAATATAACGGAACTACAGCTGCGTATAGGCAAGATGGAGTTGTTATACCAACAATATGATGGGGTACAGTTACGTTATGGAGTGTATTGCTGATGATATCAAGGCACAGTTTTCTGAGCGTTCTGATTTTGAATCCCCGTATTTCAAATCAATGTCTAAGGCTCAGGAATTTGGAAATAACTATAATAAAGATAATGAATTTGTCTCTCGAAATAAAAGTGATTTTGGTAGTAGTTGTAAGCAAGTAAAGTTGCCCACAATCCAATTGCCAAAGTTTAGTGGATCTTACAATAACTGGTTGGAGTTCCATGACACCTTTACGAGTCTTATTCATTCCAATGATGCTATCGACGAAATCAACAAATTCCACTACCTTCGAACGTCTCTGGAAGGATCCGCTGCCGTAGTGATCCAGTCGTTCGAGTTTTCGGCTACTAATTACTCTTTGGCATGGAAAGTATTATGCGAGCGGTATGATAATAAGAGATTATTAATACACAATCATGTTTCGGCTATTTTTAACATGCAGACAATTACAAAAGAATCCTCTGTCATTTTAAAGAATTTAATTGACCAGATACATAAAAACTTACGAGCATTAGACACCTAAGGTGAGCCTGTTAAGTATTGGGATACCCTTTTAATTTACATTGTTACTCGCAAGTTGGATAGCAGAACGTTCCGTGAGTGGGAGGAGTACAAAGGTCGTATTGATAAAGATAGCAAGATTACCTTCGATGCATTCCTTCAATTCGTACGTGAGCGCGCTGAGTTACTTGAAACTTTGGAATTGTCGCGTAATAACCAGCCTCAATCTGTTAATAAATCAGGGGCTCAGCTGAAGTCTATGGTTACCGTCCAAAGTGGTGGTAAGTCTAGTTCAGAGTCTAAGGTCTGTCCCAAATGCAAAGGTGACCATAACTTGAGTGAGTGTGCACAGTTTCTCGCACTAAGTAACGAAGCACGTATTAAATTGCTGCCAAATTTTAAAGTGTGTTATAACTGCTTTCATTCGGGTCATTTCGCGAATCATTGTAAAAGGCCAGGTTGCAAGCTGTGTAAGCGCAGACATAATACTCTTATTCTTGTTGCTGATTTTAAACCTTTTGCTAATAGTCATAATAATACGAATAACTCGTGTGATAACAGCTTGTCGCCGCAATCGTCTTCGACTGAAACGAATAATGTCGCGTTGTCGGCCAACGTCACATCCTCGCACATTAGTATGAGTCATGATGTGTTATTGTCAACCGCATTAATTAAATTACATGATCGTAATGGTCGAGAACATGTTGTTCGTGCAGTTCTTGACAGCGGTAGTACATCATGCTTTGTGACGGAAAGACTATGTCGACAGTTAAATTTAGAGACAAGGCAGATAGACAAGTCGATATTCGGCATTAATAACGTGACCTCTCACGTAGGTAAAACGTGTCGCATTAACATGACGTCATTACACAATAGTTTCAGTACTGAACTTTATTGTTTCGTTTTACCATCAATAACTAGTGAAGTGCCATGTCGTGAAGTAAATCTATCTATTCTGAACATTCCGTCTCATATCTGTTTAGCAGAGCCTACTTTTTGCAAGCCCGCTCATGTTGATATTTTGATTGGTGCTGATGTCTTCTGGGACTTGCTTGGGTCACAAAGAATCAAGTTAGGTACTGGTAAGCCTATTTTATGCGAAACCAAATTAGGCTGGATTGTCTCCGGTCCTATTAGTCGAAATTACATTGCATTGCTTTCTAGTAACATTAGGTGTAACTTTACTAAAATCGATTCTTCATCTGACGACGATTTTGATAAAATTCGAAATGATTTAACTCGCTTCTGGCAGTTGGAAGAAGTAAATAAGAAGTCTTCTCATTATTCGCCAGAAGAGAAGTTATGTGAAAAGCATTTTCGCAATAATACGAGCAGATTGCCTGATGGTCGTTTTTGTGTTCGTATTCCTCTCAAACAAGACCCTTCTATTTTGGGAGATTTAATTAATAAAGCTACTCATTGCTTACTGTCGTTAGAACGTAGGTTAAAAACGAAATCTGATTTTAGTAAAATGTATCACGAATTCATGTCTGAGTATGAGTCACTAGGTCATATGACTGAATGCAAACAATGCGATTTAAGCCCTTCTGGGTATTTTATTCCGCATCACGGCGTATTACGTGAAAGTAGTACCACTACAAAACTTCGAGTGGTATTCAACGCAAGTTGTCCTTCTTCAACTGACGTTTCATTTAACGATTTACAGATGGTTGGACCTACCATTCAGGACGATCTGTTGTCGATTCTTCTCCGTTTCAGACAGCACAAGTATGTATTGTCAGCAGACGTCGAGAAGATGTATAGACAAATAGTCGTCCATCTGTCTGACAGATATCTGCAGCAGATATTGTGGCGAGGTAAGGCATCTGAGCCCGTTCAATTTTATAAATTAAACACCGTCACCTATGGTACGGCTAGCGCGCCATTTTTAGCTTTTCGATGCCTTCATCAATTAGGGCTCGATTGTAAGAATCAGAAGGTTGCTGAGGTCATAAAGCACGATTTCTATGCTGATGACCTATTATCTGGCGGTGATGATTTAGATGAGGTTAGATTTATTCGTCAGGAAGTCACAAATGTACTTGCATCGGCTGGCATGCCATTGCGTAAGTGGAAATCAAACGAGCCCAAATTATTGTCTGAAGTTGCTCAATCTTCGCTTGACTTAAATATAGGTTCTAGTGAGCCTGACAAGTTGCTCGGGCTAGGTTGGTATGCAAGTTCAGATGAACTAGTATTTTCCATAGGCTCAACTATATCCTGTAATAGTAACACTAAACGTGATTTACTTTCTGTGATTGCAAAGATCTTCGATCCTTTGGGGCTGTTGTCACCATTTGTAATCACTATGAAAATGTTACTACAGAGAATATGGTTGGATAAATTATCATGGGATGATCCACTGACCCCTGAAATTAAATTACAATGGCAGACCATTATTATGACTCTGCCTCTTTTAAATGAAATTCGTATTCCTCGTATTGTTGTGTGTCATTCATACAAGGAGTTGGGACTACATATATTTAGTGATGCGTCTGAGCGCGCGTATGGTGCGTGCGTTTATGTTCGCAGTGTTAATGATGCAGGTGAGTGCATCGTTCGGTTACTTATGGCCAAAAGTCGAGTGGCGCCAATTAAACCCACTACAATTCCAAGGTTGGAGTTGTGTGGCGCTGTAGTGGGAGCTCGTCTATATGAGAAGGTTTTAAACTCACTTCGTCTTAAGTTCTCGCGCGTCTTTTGTTGGACTGACTCGACCATCGTATTGGGATGGCTACAGATATTGCCTTCGAAACTTTAGCCATTTGTACGCAATCGCGTCGCTGAAATTTTAGATCAGGCGAGTCATTGTACCTGGCGGCACGTCCCAACTAATGAAAACCCAGCAGACCTACTATCTCGTGGTGTGAATAGTAGTCATCTGCAGGGTTTAGATATGTGGTGGTATGGTCCTGACTTTCTCCAACAAGACTCAAGTAGTTGGCCTTCGCAATTTAAATGTTTAGAATTAGGCTTACTCCCCGAAACTCGAACTGATGTCACTTTAAATGTTGTCCTTGACACTGACCATAAGGCATTTATTATAGATTATACTCGTTTTTCTAACTATTTAAGACTTTTACGTTCCATGGCATATGTGTTGCGATTCATTAAGGCGTGTAAACACCAATCGCCACAAAGTAAATTTTTATCTGATAACTAATTAAAGAAAGCATTAAATGTTTTAACCTATCAGTGTCAACAAGAATCGTTTCCCGAACATAAATTACTTTTAAATAAACACAGTTTGCCAAAAAAAGAGCGTCCTATTAAAATTTAATGTGTATTTAGATGACAACAATCTAATGCGTGTCGGAGGACGTCTCGATAATTCAGATTTTACACATAATAAACGGCACCCTATAATTTTACAGTCCACTCATTCTTTTACTAAATTATTATTTGATTTTGAGCACAAAAGGTTAATGCACGCAGGCCCACAACTATTGTTAGCATCGATTAGAGAATCCTATTGGCCTATAGGAGGACGAAATTTAGCTAAAGCCTGTTATCATAGATGCGTTCGGTGCCAACGTATGAAGGGTAAGGTTGTTACTCCATTGATGGGTAACCTACCGCGGCAACGCCTTCTTCCAGGTGGGTATCCGTTTGAAAGCACCGGTGTTGAATATGCGGGCCCTATTATGAGCGCTAGTCGTCAAGGCCGTGGATGTAGACTCGTCAAGGTGTACATAGCAATTTTTATATGTTTTACCACAAAGGCTGTGCATTTGGAGCTTGTGAGTAACTTGACGAGCCATAATTATTTATTAGCCTTGATCGGTTCATTTCCCGAAGGGGTAAGCCAGTTGACATATACTCCGATAACGGTACCTCATTTGTTGGTGCGTATTACGAGCTATCTAAATTTTTGAAAATGAATTCTGATGCTTTGAGTGAAAGCATAGCTAATGACGGAATCAAATTCCATTTCATTCCCGCGTATACTCCACATTTCGGCGGTCTCTGGGAAGCGGGTGTCAAATCGGTAAAATATCATTTACAGCGAGTGTTGGAACAATGTAATTTAACTTTTGAGGAACTTAACACCACATTAGCCCAAATAGAGGCAATATTAAATTCACGCCCACTAACGCCACTGTCTTCAGACCCTGCCGATTGCATTCCATTGACACCAGGTCATTTTCTCGTCGGCCGGCCACTCACTTCATTGCCACAGAAGAATTGTGAAGACCAAACTGCAACCCATCTTAGTCGTTACCAACGTATTGAGCAACTCCGAAAACATTTCTGGACTAGATGGACTAAAGAGTATGTTACAGAGTTGCAGCAACGGACAAAGTGGCGTTCTTGCAAGAATGGCTTGAAGCTGGATTGAGTTTGTTTGATTTAGTCATCAAAGAGGAGAATCTTCCACCTCTGAAGTGGTGACTAGGCAGAGTCATCGCCGTGCATCCAGGTACTGATGGAATTACCCGTGTAGCAGATATCAAGACCTCTACTGGAGTCATCCGAAGGGCCTTCAACAGGATATGCCCATTACCTGTGTCTTCAGAATCTAAGTCTAGTTGAAAGCACGACTTTCAACGCCCGGGGGCATGTTGGAGCGCCTACGAAAGTGATCTTAGCTTTAAGTGTTCCGTCCTATGTCAGCTATCATGTAATTGTTATGTGCTTGTACGCACGTCATTCATGTGTCACCTTTTTTTTACATTATTAAAACTCATACACGTTACATGTGCCTGCTGCCTTTTTATTGAGACCACGCTAATTTCCGCACAAACCCTTCGGGGGTGGAATTATCAAAAACGCTGAGATATGTATGAATTCATTTTCAATTGTCAGCCTAAACACAAAATTTTAACATTCTAACTTCAAAACTGACGGACTTTCATATAAACTTCCATCCCCTATTTCACCCTCTTAGGGGTATGGAATTTCAAAAAATCCTTTCTTAGTGGATACCTACTCTTTACAAAGAACACACCTTCCAAATTTCATGTCTCTAGGACCAGCGGTTTAGGCTGCGCGTTGATATATCAGTCAGTGAGTCAGTCAGGACTTTGAATTTTATATATATGTATAGATATAAAGTTAATCAAAAGAGAAAAGAGTATGCTGAGATGGTTTAGTGATGTTGAGAGGATGAGTGAAAGGCGACTAAGAAAAGATATTTATAAAGCAGAGGTGAGAAGTAGGAGAACATCGATGACGTTCTTCACCAAATTGATGATGTTCTTCAGAAAGGTCAGGTGCGTAGTACTCGCAACCGGCGTTCGTGTATGACCAGATGTATGAACGTAGGCGAAGCAAAAGGAGTATGTAAGGAGCATAGCTGGTGGCGTTCTATAGTTTCTGCATACTTCCATGGGAAGAAGGCGTGAGTTTATGTATGTATGTTAATCTGTAGAATATTACGGGCAAAAATGTCATTATGTCGCCTCTTTTGTACATACAAAATCTCTTTAAATAACTACTTCCATATACCTGTATTAAAACATGCGCTGGGACGTATGTTCTTATAATAATTAAATGGGTTCACTCCTGGGCAATTAGTATGCCTTCCGTCCGCACACTTAAAGCCTCATAATTAAAGACGGTTTTCCCACACCGCACAACCCACTGAATACATTATGCGTTGAGTGCTCCGCGAAATAATATTCCTCATTTACTAACCTGGGAAGGGGAAGGTAGATCCGTTCATAAGTATAGCCAGCACAACAGGATTTACCAAACAATCACTCCAAATAATTTAAACCTTAAAATGTTGATGGTTAAGTTAAAAATCAAATGAGAAAATTTTAAAGTTTGTGGTAACTTGATGTGGTGGCGACTGTACCTGCAAACAATGCTACTTTGTCTTTACAACGTAGCCTTTTTTTTACAAGCTTTTGCTTTAGATAGTTTTACGCAATAACTGAATTTCCTCAAACGAGGTTAGTCAGCATTAAAATTATTAACAAGGGCACTCTGCCTGAGTTCTTTGCATTCCTCCATTTTGAGAATCCAATCTAATAATGTTAGTGAAGTAAAGAAAAAAATCTTAGACTAACGAATGATGTGCCATCAGCTGCAGACGGGTAAAGTTCTGTGTAAAACTAATTAGTTGAAAAATTAATTATCTTAATTCTATCTGCTGCTCGGACGCGGATCGTGCCTGTTACGTATAATGTAGAACGAATGCAGCTCTCAATAACTTTGTCCGAATTTACTAAAATGAATGCCGAGTTGTATTCGAAAATGTGTACAGGGCTTTACTTGAACGAGAATAGAGGTTAAAATGACTTCGTGTGAAATAAATAACTGGCTTAATAGAGCGTGTTCGATATTCAAAATTCAAATAAAATAAAAAAATATTTGTGAGTGGTCACTACAAACCTTAATTTTGTTAATTTGTTTGATTGAATTTATTGATTGATATTTAATGAGACCGGGAAAGTTTTATTGACGCCAGTAGCACACCTCTGCCGCAAAACCATACTGTAGCGAAACCGCGGTAGTTCAATTCAACTGGTTCGCGTCATGTTCCGCTAGTTGCGTCCGATTCGAGTAGCGAAACATGATGCGAGCCAGTTGGATTGAACTAATGCGGTTTCGCTGTGATGGTTTCACAGCGGAGATGTGCTACTGGCGTAAAAGAAAAATAGGAATAAGTAACAATGGAGGCGTCTAACGATCATGCTATTTATTTAAATAACTCCTTTGATAAATAATAGAATTGTACTGATTATGAGTTTGCTGTTGAGCAAGTTGTATCCATTTATATTTCAGTCGAAAATAATTATATTATATTATTTAAATGAAAATTCAATCGTGGAAACTTTTAATATTGTTTTGCTTTATAGATACTTTGTCGTCATGTCGTTATGACTCTCCTTTGTAAATAAAGACTGAAAGATAAACGATGGTCCTTTTCATTGTCCACTCGGCATCACTTATATTGATTAGCTCCGTGTTCATAATACATATGATTCTGTTAAAATCTCTATTCTATTCTATTTTTGTTGTATGGCAAGCAAAGCCGGTGTCGACTATTCTGCCAATGTCTAAAGTGAGTTGAGAAAACAAGTGTGCATGAAAATAAAAATAAAACAAAATATATATATATATATAATATAAAAAAAAAATGAAAATAAAATATGAAGAAAATAAAATAAAAACTAATAAAACTCTTCGATTGATTGATACTGTTGAACACAATGTAGATCTTGTTGGATTAGTACGGGACTGAAACAAACAAAAAATAAATAAATAAATATTATAATTGTAAAAACATAAAATATACACATACCACAACCACACAAACGTAATAGTTCATAACTTTATGTTATTGTGACGGATGAAGGTCATCAGCGCCACAAGCAGATCTTGAGAGGAATATGTTAGTAAGGAGGACTGTTAAAATCTCACCGTGAATTCTTACGTGGAGCAGGCCTGCGACAGCTTTAGTTCCAAAAAATGCGTTATGGCGCTACTTTCGGTAGCCATGTTGTTGGCAGCCATTTTGGGCATTGTATTTATCTATTAAACTGACAGATTGTATTTTCCAAGAACAATAAACTGGTTTGCTGGGACTTCTTGGCGGGAAAGTGAAGCGTCATGTTAGCAGTTTTGTTTTATTTTCTAAAATTTGTGTTTAGCCGAATATTAATGTGTAATAGTGGTGGATTATTAACCATTAAGTGTTCGTGAAGCTGCATTAATGTAGGCAAATGAAACAAAACAGTGCAACATCACTTTAAGTTCTCTCAAGAAGTCCGCGCGAGGTTTCAGTAAAGTGCCGCGTCTTTACTTAAACTCAAGGGGAGCGGGGCGGGATATCATCAATCATCGTTATCATGCATTGAGTGGAGTTCATTTCATAATTATTATAACTTTGTACTTGTTACCTAATTTTACATGACACTGGCTAAATGCACAAACCGTGCGAGGCCAAAAAGAAAAAAAAGAAAGAAAGAACTGGTTTGCTGAAGTTAATTTATAATGTGTAATGTGGTGTTGATAATATTTTTAGAGTACCAAAGCACAAAACACAAAAATGAAAGCCAATTGCTTATTGCCCTTGTTATACTTATATATAATCATGTAATATTTCAGAAACTACAGCCTCCGGTCAAAATGTCAGTGAGACAATGGCTACAACAGGCGAAGCTGTGGCATTCATCGATAAACTCTTTGATAGCGTGAACGGATCTCGAGGGAGCATTGTCCAGGGCAAACTGCGTGGGCCAATAAAGCCGAACGCTCGTCAACTCTACAATTTTTGGATAGACGCCAAACATAATGAAAAATATACAAGTTTTGAAAGGTCTAAACTGTTGTTCGAAAAACACGCAACAATCTGAAATGTCGTTTTATTTTTACATTTCTTTCGTTACATTCGTATCCAATGAATATAACGAAAGGAAATTATTGAACCTAGCAAATAATAAAATTAACCCTATAAAAATTTTCCATGGAACATCACTATGCTATCGATATTCTATGGTAATCGCTATCGTCACTTTTCTATTAAGCTGTGGGTAATCACTAGGTGACATTTCGACACTAGCGCTTGGCGCATATTTTTGGAATTAATCGTCAACCATTGTACTGTCCTATCTGTCTCTGACTAGTATATAGTTATCTGTGACGTGGAGTGAGCTGTCAGTGTCATCCCACTGATGCTAGGGATTGACCAAGAATTACATTTACAATCATAATCGAGATTTTAATAATATTTTTTATACAAATTCTGTAGATCATTTTATATTATTTCAAAACTAGTATATAAACATTACTAATTAGGAGGTTTTTAAATAAAATAGCAAAACAGAAATTCAGTCAGAAACTCAACTTTATTTTTTTCCTAGACTAGTCCTTAAACATTACTATATTTAGACACTTAAATACTAGCTTTGAAAGAATATAAAATGATCAACAGAATTTGCATTAAAAATATTATTAAAATCTCGATTAAGATTGTAAATGTAATACTTGGTCCATCCCTAGCATCAGGTGGGATGACACTGACAGCTCACTCCATGCTCACTTCACATTAGTTTTCACGGTGAGATGGTTGCAGAATCGACATGCTGTTGGTGAAACATCAGTCTAGCGATAATTTAATTAAAAAAGCTTAACCTAAAATGTATAACGCTGTAATGCTCGTAGGTTTTTTTCATGCAAACAATATTCTGTTGCATTTTCCTTTGCTGTATTCAGGTTTGTCCACAGCACTGAAGTAACATTTGATGCCCATGATATAAACACTGTATGCCAAGACAAGTGTGTTGTGCTAGTATGCTTTAAATGGTGACTGCTATTAAATATGCCATATTGTCGCTAGCAAATCAATAAAACGGCCCACAAATATTCGTTAGTTGCATTATTAAAAAAAAAATTGTTTATTAGTAAACCAAGTTTTTTTTTACCAAAATTTTTTTGGTTGCCCTTTACACAACCACAACCACTCCTTTTTTTTTTTTGATTATACAAATTATGCTCTTATGGCATCGTGAAATCGTGACACAAAGTTACCGTTTCAAAACTTAATGTTATTGATATGGATTCGAAAATGCTGTGGAAAATGCTCACCCCTGAGAACTCTAAAGTATTGAAGCACGCTATGTTAAACTCATCCACCGCAGTAAAAGACTTTTTTTTATCATTCGCAATAAAAATCATAAACATCAACACAACCTTTTGCAGTTTAATTAATGTACATCTGAATCATTGGAGGAAATACGATAACAATTCGACAGATTTTTAAAATGAGTAACATGTTTTAAGAAATTGTAACTAGTTTATTTCTTCCTAGATATTTACTTACTTTATTTTATCGTGTTAGCTGCTGTTGTCAAATTATTGCGCTTACATTATTAACAAGCTCCCAGTTTGCAAAAGGGAGAAAATAAATAAACATTTATGTCTGGAGATTTGCCAAATCCTCCATCGTGTCTAGTTCGTAATTCTCGTTCTTTGTGTAGACCCCAGCGCAGGGTAGGCTGACGAATATCTCCATATATTATAATTCGACAGGGCGTTTCTTTGACGTATGGATTCGTTGTTGTTGAATTGAGATTTTTTTTTTCCTTATAAAGTATCACACTTGGTGATACTTTATTCACATTACAATCTAGCCTATTAGCTAATAAGTAATTTAAATATAACTTAAACTGCTAAGTAACTATAAAATTAAGAAATCGTCCAATAACGTTTTAATGGAACTCTTAATTCTATTGTATATCCAAGTCGATTCTAAAACTTTCCCAGTCTGTATAAGTATTTACAAGTGTAGGGTTCAAAGTCAAAGTCAAAGTCAAAGCATTTATTTCAAATAGGCACATAAGAGGCACTTTTGAACGTCAAAATTTACAAAAAAAATAGAATTGATTCTAGTTGCCCCTTCCAAAAGGTAGTTTCGTATGGAGAAGAATGGGCAAGAAACTCCACCGGTACTCTTTTAAAAATGTTTTACAATATTTTGTTTGATTACATTAATTATATGATTATATGTGAAGACGATGCACCTAGAATAAAATTACTATACCATAATAGGTAAAACGAATTAAAAACTAAGCAATGAAAAATAACTTAATTATTAGATAGATACGTGGTGTTCACATATTTACAAACATCATACAAGTATGTTTTTCTAAAAAAATAAGTCAGTGTGTGAGTATAGGTTATCACAGAATGTAAAATGAATATCATAAAAATAACAGATTTTACCATAAAAATAGCAACCAGTTTGATTTTGTCTAGACTCTAGATTGTCCTATGGAGCTGGACCAGCATGTTTCCAAGCATTCCTGTCCTGGATATAATCCTCTAACTTGTAATATGCTTGTTTACAAAGTGTACTTTTAATATGTGTTTTAAATTTTCTCTCATTTAATTTCAATATATCACAAGGTATTTTGTTGTAACATTTAACACAGTACCCCATAAAAGATGTATGTACTTTAGATAATCTGAAAAATGGTTGATCTATTTTATCTTTATTTCTAGTATTAAAATTATGTCTATCGCTTATCTTGTTAAAAATATGTAGATTTTTCCTTACATACATAATATTTTCATAAATGAATTGGCAAGGTACCGTCATAATATTAATCCTTTTAAATAGTTCCCTAAGAGATTCGCGGCGACGGAGATTATAAATTGCTCTGACAGCTCTCTTTTGCAAAATAAAGATGGACTCAATGTCAGCAGCCCGACCCCACAGTAAAATGCCATACGACATAATGCTGTGGAAGTAACTAAAATAAACCAAACGCGCGGTTTCTATATCTGTTAGCTGTCTTATCTTTCTAACAGCATAAGCGGCCGAGCTTAGCCGCCCCGCCAGAGAGGTTATATGTGGTCCCCATTGCAGTTTCTCGTCTATAGTGATTCCTAGGAAAACCGTTTGATTAATAAATTCCAGTTTTTCTCCGTTCAATATGATATCACATTCGCTACTTCTAACATTAGGTAATTTAAATCTAATACATTTGGTTTTTTTTTTTATGGTTACTCTCTATGCGTCGGATTCGATGCCATACTGATAAAATTATGGGAGAATGGTCCGAATTCATGTCAAAGCATTCATCGATGCTTAAATAATTACTACACATATTTTTAGTAACAAAAAAGTCTATTAGGTCCGGTACTTTGCGTGGATCGCTTGGCCAATAAGTTGGTTTTCCGGTAGATATAGCTTCACACTTTAGGTCTTTCATGGCACTCATGAGTTCCTTTCCTTTAGTGGTGGTTAGTCTTGAACCCCAACACGTATGTTTAGCGTTGAAGTCGCCACCTAAGATTAATCTTTGTCCGACTTTCTGTAAGAACCTCACATAATGGTCTTTTGTATATTGTATCTCGGGGGCGAGTAGATGGCTGCTACGGTGACTGGATACAGTTGAGATTGAATACAAATCGCCACAGCTTGAATTTCATGACATTCATACTTAACTTCTTCGTAATGACAGAGATTTTCTTTGACTATAACTGCGCTACCACCTCAGGCAGAGTTATCAGGGTGCAGTACATGGTACACTTTATAACCTTGGAACTTTACGAATGATTGCTTAGTAAAGTGAGTTTCAGATATAAGGCAAATATCGATGTTTTCTGTGATCAGGACTACTTCTAATTCTTGTTGATGTTTAAGTAGTCCGTTTGAGTTCCATGCCATTATTTTCAATGAATTATTTTTTTCTGCCTGGATATAGCATTTGTAGCGCTATTTTCTAATCTATCCAAACGAGCGTTAAATGAGGACATCAACTTAATAATTTCGTCCAACTTTTCTTCCATACCATTGGCATTAACATTGTCACGAACATTTGCAAAGTTAACAGTTTTGGCTGTAACATGCGCGTATGTTTTTTTGTAGGGTTTTGTGTCACGTAATGGTTTTGTGTTTTAGAGCTAGATTGCACTTTTTCGTTAACGTCTCGCTGGCTTTTTGATGTCGGCTTCTTGACAGTTTTGTTTTTTATTGTCTGCATTTCCCGGGCTACTATACATCCTCTATAATTAGCAGGATGTGGTTCCCCACAATGGACACATTTTGGCTGCTCGTCTGCCGGTTTTTTGCAGTCAGCAGTAAGATGTGTGCCTGTACATTTGACACATCTAGGTTCCTTAGAACAGTATTTGTGAGTATGTCCGTACGCCTGGCATCTCTTGCATTGAGGCACTAGCCTCGAGGTGTGAAGAGGATGTACTTCTACTTAACATCCTAATATTGATTTTATGCCATAAATTTTGTTTATGTCTTCATTATTTTTGAATGTCAGCATAAACATGTTCAGAGGCTCCTTATTTTTCCACCTCAATTTGTTTGCTGCATCTTCAATTTGGTAACCTTTATTTAGTAAGTCCTCAATAATTATGTTGGACTTGCATGTGAAATGAAGGTTTTTAACCATAACTCTTATTGGTCTTTCCTGCTTGTTTTTGTACTCGTAGGAGTGCCAAAGAAAGTTATTTTCTGTCAATAACTGTGTAATAGACTTGTATGTGTCTTCGTTCCCTGCATTTATTTTAACGCATTTCAGTCATAACATTTTAGTCGTAAATTTATCACCAGACTCAGACTTTGACAATAAGTCAAACAAGGCCTGGTAGTCCTCGACGCCATCTACTACTACAGGCGGAGGTAGCGGAATCTTTTTGGTGTTCAATTTCTCGGTTTTAACAGTCTCTAAGTGTTCAATGGTGGCTGTGTGAGTGAGCGATATGTTTAATTTTCGTTTTTTCCTGCTGTTTTGCCTAAAACGCTGAGTTTCCCTGACTAGCTCCTCCTCGTCCGTACAGTATTCAGGACACTGTGTTGGACTTTTATTGGATCAGCTGGGTTACTGGTTGCAGCTGTGCCTTGTTCTGCTTTATGAAGTAAATATCTCACTTGTTGTTGGAGGCTTTCTATTTGTTTCTCCATATCAGAAATAACATTACGCAGTTGCTCATTATCTGCTCTTTCTGCGTTGTAGTATTTGTACAGCAGTTGTTCATTTTCGGTTTTTACCTTAATTTTGGTGGTCTCAGCCATGTTATTGGCGAGATAATAAATATAACTTAATAATTATAATTAGAATGTAGGTAAATTCTTACGTAATCGTATGTGACATCGCGGCGAGCGCGGTCCGGCCGGCGCGGTAGGTTTGCTGCGTCTGCACTTTGCACTTAAGTAGAGCATGCGATCGACGCGACTAATCTCAACGAATATTTAGACACGTATGTGCGTGAATTGAGAATGTGGCTGAATAATAAGCAAGAATTGTTACGCTGACCTTAGCAACGGTAGATAGGTATTTATGCGGAAATGTTTTCGAGCATTTTTTGGTCTTTGACTCGTCCTAACCAAAAGCGATCATCACGCGAGTATTTCATATCCTGCGTGATAACTAAAAATATCGTTCATTTGTTCGGAAAACCGGAAAACGTCCTCTGTAGACGTGACCGCTTGTTCTGGTTCACCGAACAAAAAGTGACAAATGAACGCGACGATCGCGTATTCGCGCGACTATCACGTTGGTTATGGCGCGGGCCCCGGGCGTCGGGAGTCGCAAGCCGATTTCCGGCCACCGTAGGCACGGGCCTGCGGACGGTGAGCGATGGGTAGCTCGCCGTCCGATAAGGACCAGGCCCGGGTCGACGGCGCGTTTTGTTCCACGCGAGCCTCAAAGAGATGTCAGCACAAACTGACGGGGTCCGTTAGGACCAATGCCTGCCGGGGTTGCGAGTTTGTCCGAAAGGGATATCGTGGCCCTGGCACACAGGCAACGGAAGGAACACGGGTGGGTTTTAGTCAGTAAAAGTCTGACACGCCCTCCCGCTCCGCCCAGAGCGGGAGAAGTTATTTGATGATTTCCCACCCAAAAAAAAAAAAAAAAAAAAAAAAAAAAAAAAAAAAAAAAAAAAAATGGCGCGGGTTTAGGTCATTTCTATGTAAAATAAAAATGAGAGCTCTTCTTGTAAACACTGAAATCAGATATTCTTATTGACATACTATTTAATATTACGTTTTTGAATGAATACTTAAACGAATATTTTAAATGTAAAACATTAGCAATGTTGGAAATCCTTTGAATAATTATTTTAATACCATGCGAGTTTAACATTTACATAAAAGCTTTTATAACTTTCATGTTTTGGCAAATATATCAACTAATAAGGTTGTCACTAGTTTTCTTTTTCGTAGTACAATTTTCTCGAATTTCTGCAATAATAAAATACATGAAAAATAAGTTTTTTTAATAGTATAGAAATCGTGTAGAAACTAATTTTCTTTCAAACTACAGTTTTGGTTTTCCGGAGACTGAGCCACATCTGACCCATTTAGCGTTTGAAACAATTCAAGTTTTTGTGTCATATATCCTCAACGCCGTCTTTTTTTGTTCTGGAACAAAAAGGGGTTAGAATTAAAGTAATTACCAAAAGTTTAGGTTTAGTTGTTTTCTAGATATCTGGCACATTTATCAATGTGGACAGAAGTTTTGTAAATGTGTATTTTCTATCTAGAGGAGTGTATATCAAATGTTGATCGATCGATCAAAAATGTTCATAATACATCAACCGTAAGACGTTATTTATTCAACCATAATGTACAAGCTATATGTATCGACAGACAGATGGGCCAGCCGCCGTCACTTGTATCAGTGCGTTGGGCTGGGTGTGTAATGTTTGGTATAATAACAAATGCTCTAATTTCACTTGAAATAACGTTCATATAATATAATTTTCATATCAAATAACCTAAATTCATATGACCTAATGTTTTAATCATATAATTTTTCTTTAATATAATAACATTTATTATAACGTTAATTTTATATAATTATCAATATGTATTCTTTTTATATAACGTCCATTTGAGCTAATGTTCTTTTGACCTAATTTTCATGTATAATGGTCTCTGTTCTAGCCTAACCTCAGCCAAATTATTCAATAACAGTAGATGGTATCTGACGCAGATATGAACATTCAATAAACCACAGTTTTAATTACCATATTTTCATTTCACCAAATGCCTAAACAATAGAGGGATGGCGAGGTATATTCTCTCGCTTCGCTCGCTCACATGACCCCGCCACCCCCTTCTAAGCTAACCTGTCTGAGTCGGGGTGCCCTAAAGTCCAGATTGTATATTAACGTAAGTATATTAACTGAAATTAGGTCAAGTGAACGTTAGATTTTTGTTATTATATCAACCGTTACACACCACGTCGGGCTACACGGGCGACCTGTGCGAGGCGCAGCTAGCGCCACCCGGTGAGAAATATTTTATGTATTTTCTTGCTTTTATCACTGCCTTCATCAAAATAGGTTCTTTCTTATGCCGCTATTTATATTTTCATTTGAAATTAAATGAAAGATTTATTGCCTAGAGTAAAAACTTGTACCTACCTAATAATGTCTTGCACGTTATCATTATTTGTGTGAATTTTGTTTCAGAGTGCGGTATAGAGGAATGTGAAGAAGTTTTCAGTAAAGAAGGAACAGAAAGTGACTGTAACCTTAAGGATACAGACTTCTGTGAGTGTTAACATTAATCGATTATGCTAGAAAGCGGTGATAAATTTGTTAAGAAACTGTTACGTAACAGTAAGTTGTACGTTTATAGCATCAGTCCGATTTGAAACAAGACTGGAAGTAGTCGATGAACAAGTGTAAACATATCTCATGAATTAATAAAACAGGTATTTACTGAGAAATTAAACGACAGATATTGAGGGAAAAAATGATTAATAACAACTTACTTCTTTCATGCGTAAAGCATCCAGCTTTACCAATTTTACAAAGTCTCTCAGACTGCACCCACAGAGTAAACATTAAGGGCATTATTCTGGTCTTAATCGAGCTTTTAGCTTGAAACTCTGACACGCTCCTGAGCTATAATTAGAATATTTACTTAGCATTTATTATGTCTACTGCACTGCTTTCTCTAGTTCCGAGGAGGTTTTGTTGTGTAAATTGAACCAATAATTCAAGATTCAATGACAAAACATCCTTAGTCTGTAACCTCCCAATTTCAAGGTGAAGAATCCAGAGTCAACACCTTGAGGCTATTTGCGAACCTCTTAAGAAGGAACGAAAGTAAATTTCGGTGTAACAATGAAATAAGAACAGTGGAGCAAAAAGATGGCAAGTATTAACGCGAGAGAAAGAGACAAACCACCTTATTGTAAGAGTAATGTTGAGAAATAGATAGGTACAGAAGGTTAACTCACTATAAAGAACGAAAATAGGTGCACATATACATATTCGCCTCCGTAGGCTCCAGTCCCACCACCTAAGCGACTAGCTATCAACGATTTTATCGCTCAAGAAACGTATGAAAGATCCCGTGTAAGTAATGACATACGAATACCAGAAGCGTAATAGTCCTGGATTGCAGAGCAGACTTAACATCACATAACATCACGCCTGTAATCCCCGAAGGGAAAGGCAGAAGCGCACTTATAGTACACCCACAACAGAGCAGACTTTATGACAATTTAATTATTTATGTCTTACAAAACAATATCCTAGAATAGTTTTGTACTATTCAATATTCGATAAAGTGTTTGTCATACAATATACCAAATAAAAACCATTAGAACATCATCAGGGTCTTTCAATTTCACCGGGACCACTTGAGATTTTTTAAATGAAACGCAGTATTCAATCTCCCCGCCATTTATACCAGACAATTTTTCAGCAATGATAATCCTACATCATGCCAACATAATTTGATGGGAAAATCGTTCCTGCCAATAGGTACGTGATCATCGCGTTCATAAAATGTTACTCCTTTGTACGAGAACCCGAAAGACGCCTTCTGTTGACGCGACCACGCGTTCTGGTCCTCCGATCAATCGCACTATCACTCGACGATCGCGGTGGTTAGGACGCAGGGTAAGAAAATAATGTTAATCACTTAACAATCTTTGTTACAGTTTTAATAAACGCCCAAACAAGCTATTTATAACATAACATAACATCACGCCTGTAATCCCCGAAGGGTTAGGCAGAGGTATACCTCACCTTTCTTACCATACTACACCCACGTTTCGCCAGTTATGTTTTTAAGTCCCATGTTATAAGGGGCGAGGCTATTGCCATCAATCGGGCACAAATCCAGACTCCGGCCTGCTACTGAGAAATTCCTGGTGGAAAAACCCAATAACATTTTGCCCGACCTGGGAATCGAACCTCGGTCCTCGCGCTTGCCAGTAGCGCTAGCAACCACTAGACCAACGAGGCAGTCAGGCAAGCTATTTATCGCAACTAATACAACGAGCTGTAGGTACCTACATAAGATCAAAGGCCGAAAATAAAAATAATAAGCAAATAGAAATAAGCAGTACCTTTGTACTAATATATTTGTATAATATATGCATTTGTACCTATACATTTATTTTTCTTCCAAAACTGGAGTTGGTGTGTAAAAATGGAATGAAATTCAATTCAATTCACAATTATTCTTTATTGCATTCCACAATGTTAGTAAAACAGGTAAAATACAGAGAGATACGACATAATTATTACTATGTCGTATCTCTCTGTATTTTACTGTCTGTGTATAAATAATAAAATAAATAATTATATAATTACCAGAATACCTTAATAATATAAACATAAATAAGCACTCTTCCTCCTCTCTCCTAATATGCTGTGCCCGACAGGGCTATAATTGTGTCTTTAATTTTAAGCCTATCACCTGTTTTACTAACATTGTGGAATGCAATAAAGAATAATTGTGAATTGAATTGAATTTCATTCCATCTTTACACACCAACTACAGTTTTGGAAGAAAAAATAAATGTATAGGTACAAATGCGAAAATATTAACTGTCAATGTACCATTACCGTCGTGCCGTTACTGCCACTTTTATGAAAACCTGAACATTTTTAACGCGTGCTTCACTTTCCCCTCGCAGGAAATCCTTCATACAAACAGTTTAATTAAGTAGATTTGCTGTACGCAAAGTAAATGTTAGCATGCAATTGTAGTCCTTATGGATATATTTTTAAGAGTGAATGTTGGTGTGTAAAAGCAGCTGGCTCAGTGGACAGTTAAGAGATTTAGTTGAAGTGCCTCCAGCGAGACCTAATTGAGCGCTAAGTCTCAACTGTCCAACTACGACACGATGTTGGTACTTCCACAAAGTTTGACACTTTAATAGTGCTGTAGAGGCTTATACACATATTACAGTTATGTAATACATGAACAGCGCTGTTAAAGAAGTGGTTTTCTACTTAAATAGGTACCTACATATTATTACGTGGCGGCATTACCATCGCCACATGCGATCTACGCATCACACTGACGTCACGCGAAATTCTGCATCACGCAAGCAGAGTTTACCGCGCGACTACTATACAATATCCCGACATCAACTGTCGGCGTCGGGCAATTGCCCACCAGACACAACATCCGTCTGGTCGGAGGATCCTCCCTTTTCTATAGAGGATGCGTGAACTTTACATTCCTCATGCCCTTATACCTACATGGTACCTACCTACATAAGATGCGTTAGTGATTTTAGTAAGCAATTTAGCAGAGAAAAAGGCAATACGAAAAGAAATTCCTTTTTAACTGACTTCCAAAAAGGAGGAGGTTATATGTTCGGCTGTATGTTTGTTTGTTTTTTTTTTATGTATGTTCACCGATTACTCCGTATTCTCAGTATTTTTTATAGTAACTCGTGCATTTGCCCTCGAAAAGCACCATTCGGTGAAGTGGAACTGAAGATGAAGACCACAGATGGCCACCGGAACTTCTTAATAATAAGTATTTCACCGTTGCGATTCGATTAGGCACTGTAATATGGTTGCTAAGCAATTTATGCTCGTCAAAATGCATATGGTGAAGTCACCATCAGTTTTCCTGGTTCTGACCATGAGAACTCCTCAACATTTAACGCTCCTGCATCGGAAAAAGCAATATTTTGTAAAAGGTGATGAGCATTTGACATTAAGCTATTGTAAATTAGATAAATTACAAACTGACCCACTACAAAGTGAAAAATAAAAAACTTTTTACAAAAAAAACAACCGACTTCCAAAAAAAACACTACAAAGTGAAAAATAACTTTAATTTCGGAAGTTGGTGTCTTTGGATCTGTATTTTAGTTTTTTGCCACCGACTTCCGAAATTAAAGTTATTTTTCACTTTGTAGTGTTTTTTTTGGAAGACGGTTGTTTCTTTTTTGTAAAAAGTTTTTTTTACAATCTTTGTTAATAGCTTGCTTTGATCGTATGTGTTTCCAGTTACTCGCATTGTCATCCATTTTTCAAGCACTTCCTAGCATTGAGCTTCCTAGGATTGAGCTGAAAGGCATACTTATTATAACTACGGTGATAACGTGAAAAATATGATGATATCATGGAGCTGGTCTCATGATGAAGCTGGGCTCAAAACAAAAACTCAAACGAAACTCCTCAATAAAATAAAATAGCGTCGTTGAGTTAGAACTCGTTGGTTTTTAGGGTTCCGTACCCAAAGGGTAAACCGGGAACCCTATTACTAAGGCTCCACCGTCTGTCTGTCTATCTGTCCGTCTGTCAACAGTTGAAATTTTCACAGATGATGTATTTCTGTTGCCGCTATAACAACAAATACTCGTACTGAAAAACAGAATAAAATAAATATTTAAGGGGATCCCATACAACAGACGTGATTTTTTTGCTCGTTTTTGCTCGATATTGATAACGGCAACAGGTAGACGCTTGAAACATTCACAGAATATTGATTTATATATTCACTTTAAAAATAAATCATTAAATTAAAATAAAACAAATATTTAAGGGGGGCTCCCATACAAAAACGTGATTTTTTGCATTTGTACGGAACCCTTCGTGCGCGAGTCCGACTCACACTTGGCCGGTTTTTTTCTCATTTATTTCTGGAGTGTGACACCCACGGTGTATGCGTATTCGGTAGTAGACGGAGACGGGCTAAATCATACCAATCATACCGGGGAAATTCATACCTTTAACATTTTCTTCCTGGTATAGGACGAAGAAAATCCTACCCATTGTTTGCATTATCTCAAATGTACTGGCTACATTTTTATAAATAACTAGCTGCGCCCCGACGGTTTCACCCGCGTAAGTCTCGACTCCGTGAGAATATCGGGATAAAAAGTAGCAATAGTATATGTTAATCCAGGGTGTCAGCTACCTCCATACAAAATTTTATTAAAATTGGTCTAGCCGTTTTAGCGTGAAGAAGTAACAAACATACTCACAAACTTTCGCCTGTATAATATTAGTGTGATTTACAATCCTTAGTTTCAGAAAAAAAGAGTCATATAGTTTATCGATAGGTAAAGTTCGGCAAGGTCTTAATGTACTTATAACAACAGTTTTCAAGGGATACTAACCATAACCGTGCAAGAGTAAGGCCAATCTGACACCCTTACCCAATAATGTAGTTTATGTAGTTCTTACACTCCTGGGGATCCGAAAACGTGAGAAATGTGTATAAATTGTTTGTATTACTAGTCCCAATGGGGCCGAAAGGTTCTGAAGTGGCGACCGCGTTCGAAGGCCTCCTACAAAGTGGACCGATGATCTTGTGAAGCCCGCACAGACCTATAACTCTAGATAAATAGGCATATCAGACACAAATAACACATAATAACTCAATAAAATAATAATGAATGCCCCTTAGAGGCTTACACTCGAACACGCGGTGGCTTGGCAAAAGTTATTTCTTTAATCGAAAACGAAGATCTGCGTACCTCACTTTTATTTATTTTTCTCACTCGCAGCTGTAAGCAAAATTGAAATTGCATATCTTAGGGGAGTGCAAGCATTAAATTAAGGATTTATTTGCCGCCTTCAACCGACAAAGTGCAAATATTATTTAACATTTCATTGTAAATTGAATGTTTTACATTCAGGATTTCACGCTGGTTTGGGACTGAAATCTGAATACAAAATGTACATAATAATATCAGTTCATATTATTTATCTAGGATTTCATTTCTGTTGCATCGTTCGGCAGCCCATATATCACTTCCAAGTTACCGCTTGTACCTATACATTAGAGATAACATAATCAGTCTATAATGTTCCCACTGCTGGGACACAGGCTGCCTCTCTTCGAGAGGGAGTGGGCTGTAAATCTACCACGCGGGCCCAGTGTGGGTTGGTAGATGTCATATGCCTTTGAATTTTTGGTTCTAGGACATGCCGGTTTCCTCACGATGTTTCCCTTAACCTTTTTGAGAGCAACGGTGCAGAAATTATTTACACAAAGTAAAGCGCCTGGGTTCGAACCCACGACCTACAACTCGTAAGTCGGGGTCGTTACCACTGAGCCACCACTGTCTCACTGGGCCACCACTGTCTGACTGGGCCACCACTGTCTCACACACATGTGTTATCTCTAATGTCTCACATTAGAGATAACCAAACCGAATTCAAAAATATCATCTGAAGTGGCCACGCATCGCTCAAAGTGAACAGCAGTGCTATTCTGTAACCATCTCACCGTGAAAACTTAGGTGAAGTGAGCGTGGAGTGAACTGTCAGTGAGGGACTTACACTATTAACAACTCACTTCAAGCTCACTTCATCTACGTTTACACGGTGAGATTTTTTCAGAATAGATCGGCAGGAATGCCTTTTAGAATATAAAACGACCCTCTCACTCCTTTCAATTAAGCGACATTCATTGTAAAATATATAGGGCTCGTAAAATGTAAAGTGACAAGATTTTACAGATAAATGAAGAGTTAGTTGCTCTAACTCTGCATTTCTACGTTTTGCATATTTACCAACTGACAATAATATCTGACATTTATTTTCTCATTCATTTGAAAGATTAAAAATCTGGCCTCTCCCTTGTATTGTTTTCCAGTTGGAAAAGGTTCAATACTCAATATATTTATTGCTTCCACATGTGAACTGAGATGACACTGAGGAGACTGACGTGGTGACTGTGTGAGGTTTTTGAGGTCATACCTAAAGACAGCTTACATTCAGTAATCTCACACGTAAACACTTTTATGAAAGGAATCGTGGTAGGACTACGCCTATCAAATTCACCGCGATGTTGAAACTAGTGATATTCGTTCGAGATAGATTTGTTTTGAGGATATTTCATTACTATTTTTTTTTAAGTTGAAAATCAAATATCTGCTCTAAAAGCCATAGCTTTCGAAATGACACAAATTTATCGAATATGAAATAGTACAAAACTATTCTGAAGTATTGTTTAGTGCGACGGAAATAATTAAATTATCAAAAAGTCTGCTCTCCAAATCAAGGCGACGCTTCCTTTGACTATTACGCTTCTGGTACTCGTTAGTCAATGTAAAACCTCGGAATTAGAGAAAGCAGTGGGTAGGCATAATAAATGCTTAGTAAATATTCTAATTATAGTTCTGGAGCGTGTCAGAGTTTCAGGCAAAAGCTAAGACCCGGATAATGTTCTTAATATTTACTCTGTGGGTGCCGTCTAAGATAGTTTGTAAAATGGGTAAAGCACATAAGATGCCTTTATTACGAGCTTTATTAAAAATTTGTACGTAGTCTAGAATATTTTGAGCAAAATAAATCACAAAGAACATTTACAAATTGGTTTCTCAAAAACTGTCAACTAGCCTAAACAGGCTCAGACAATTGTTTAAACATATACATTTTGAAGCAGTCATGTTGAAACATTGTAATTTGTAGTAAAAATAAAAGCTTGTTTGGAAAATAATTTAATATATTTACATGATTGTATGTTTAAGAATTTCAGAACTTTAAAAAGTAATATTTAATATAGAGAAAGTGTCTGCGCCATCGCCTGATGTTTATATAATACCACCAAGTTGCACATTCAAGTGATAACTTAATAATTCGTTTTTTGTAATCTTTTTTACTTACACCTGCACACTTTGACATTTCTCACTTCTTAAAAGTACATAGCTGCGTCGGGATCAAAATTTCAATATTAAATTTAACAATTTCCAAAATCTGAATTAAAGCTGTTCTGTGAAGAAACTGAGGTTTTCATTATTAAACTTCCAAATGTCCAGTATCAGACAGAAAGAAATATAATATATCAAATTGCACTCGAAAACAAATAAAAACTAGACTAACATCCTGGCTGCTAAACTTATCAATAACGACATTATGTAATATAAATTGCAAACATTGCAACATGATCCTATCATTAAACATACGGTACAGTCCGTAACCCTGTTGGCATTACTGGCGTGATGTTTTATTATAAAGGCATCGTAAATATAAAATTTGAAATATTAGGTGGCTAAAGTTAGAACCAGAGAAAGTTCAAATTTTATGACAATATTTTTGAAAGGCAGAAAAGTACCGCCAAGTTGGGACTGGTCATCATTCATCATTTCAGCCGAAAGACGTCGACTGCTGGACATATGCTTCCCTCAAGCTCCGCCACCGGTTTTGTACTTCCCGCATCCAGCAGATTCCTGCGGGCTTCACAAGATCATCGGTCCACCTTGTAGGAGGCCTTCCAACGCGGTCACCACTTCAGAACCTTTCGGCCCCATCGGGACTAGTAATACAAACAATTTATACACATTTCTCACGTTTTCGGATCCCCAGGAGTGTACTACATGCCGATTCCCGGCCACCGTAGGCGCGGGCTTGCGGACGGCGAGCGATGGGTAGCTCGCCGTCCGATAAGGACCAAGCCCGGGTCGACGGCGCGTTGTGTTCCACGCGCGCCTCAAAAAGACGTTAGCCCCAATTGACGGGGTCCGAAAGGGCCAATGCCTGCCAGGGTTACGAGCCTGTCCGAAAGGGATATCGTGGCCCTGGCACACAGGCATCTGAAGGAACAAGGTGGGTTTTAGTCAGTAAAAGTCTGATACTCCCTCCCGCTCCACCCAGAGCGGTAGAAGTTATTTGATAATTTCCCACCCAAAAAAAAAAAAAAGGAGTGTACTACATAAACTACATTATGGGGAAAGGGTATCAGATTGGCCTTACTCTTGCACGGTTATGGTTAGTATCCCTTGAAAACTGTTGTTATAAGTACATTAGCCTCTTGCCGAACTTTAGCTATCGTTAAACTACATGACTCTTTTTTTCTGAAACTAAGGATTGTAAATCACACTACATACAGGCGAAAGTTTGTGAGTGTGTTTGTTACTTCTTCACGCTCAAAAGGCTAGACCAATTTTGATAATATTTTGTATGGAGGTAGCTGACTGGATTAACATATAGGCTACTTTTTATTCCGATATTCCCACGGGATCGAGACTTATGCGGGTGAAACCGTCGGGGCGCAGCTAGTTATTTATAAAAATGTAGCCAATAGATTTGAGATAATGCAATCAATGGGTAGGATTTTCTTCGTCCTATACCCTCTTATTTATAAACGTGGCTTAAAGTTAAGAGACGTTTAAAAGTCCAAAATGTATGGTTCAACAGTCGCTAATCATTACTTAAATTTAAGCAACGTTTATTAAATAATGAAGAAAATGTTAAAGGTATGAATTTCCAATCACATGAATATTAATTCTCAAAACAGGACGTGACCATAAAGCTGACTGGTTTAGCTGCAATCACCATATTAGCACGTATTATAAAGCACAGAGATTCCAGTCATCACCGAGGTATTTGTAATTAATTAGGATCAGAATTTTCGTTGCTTGTACATTTAGTATCCATGTATTTATGTATATATTATTTTGGATAAATATAATATCTCTGTATCTATTTTAGTATATTCTTTAATTATTATTTGCACCAACGACAGCCCCACTTTATGTTCAGGCAAATCACTGTCCATTTCAACGTTGCCTGTTAGAGATCGCAGAAAGCGATAAGGCCGCCCATTGTATATTTTGTAGTGTTTGTTTTTTTTTTAATGTATTTTTGTGATGTACAATAAAATATAATAAATAAATAAATAAGTAAGGGAACCTTAACTGTTGTAGTTACGGGGAAACATTCTTGACACTGTCCTCATCTTTAAGGAACCTTTAATTCTGACAAGGAATACTATCGCAAAATTTAAGGCTCCTGTAAAAGGAAAAAAAAAGCCTTATTTAGTTATTTAATGTTACGGAAGTGTTTCGGCCAAATTTCTCTTTTAGTTTATTTATTCCTATCTTCGTGTTAGCTTAATTAGATGGAAATGTTATGTTGGCGATGCGATGGTTGTTTGTTTGTTTGTTGCCATCAGATTGTGTGTAATTAGTGCTAACTGTAGTTCGACATTGACCGCTTTACTGACGAGACGTGCTTACGACTCACATGCCCCTAAAACTAAGCCTGCGACATCATTTTTGAGAGCAACGGTGCAGAAATTATTTACACAAAGTAAAGCGCCTGGGTTCGAACCCACGACCTACAACTCGTAAGTCGGGGACGTTACCACTGAGCCACCACTGTCTCACTGGGCCACCACTGTCTGACTGGGCCACCACTGTCTCACACACATGACTAATGTCTCACATTAGAGATAACCAAACCGAATTCAAAAATATCATCTGAAGTGACCACGCATCGCTCAAAGTGAACAGCAGTGCTATTCTGTAACCATCTCACCGTGAAAACTTAGGTGAAGTGAGCGTGGAGTGAACTGTCAGTGAGGGAAGGACACTATTAACAACTCACTTCAAGCTCACTTCACCTACGTTTTCACGGTGAGATTTTTTCAGAATAGATCGGCAGGAATGCCTTTTAGAATATAAAACGACCCTCTCACTCCTTTCAATTAAGCGACATTCATTGTAAAATATATAGGGCTCGTAAAATGTAAAGTGACAAGATTTTACGGATAAATGAAGAGTTAGTTGCTCTAACTCTGCATTTCTACGTTTTGCATATTTACCAACTGACAATAATATCTGACATATATTTTCACATTAATTTAAAAGATTAAAAATCTGGCCTCTCCCTTGTATTGTTTTCCAGTTGGAAAAGGTTCAATACTCAATATATTTATTGCTTCCACATGTGAACTGAGATGACACCCCTCACACTGAGGTGACTGTGTGAGGTTTTTGGGGTCATACCTAAAGACGGCTTACATTCAGTAATCTCTCAGAAACTGGGCCTTGTGCACCATCAACAGACATTACCTAACCCAGTAAAAACGCATTCAAGTCTCGTTTAAGCCGAGACTGGCATTTCAGGGTACCGTTAAAACACTATTATGAAAGGAATCGTGGTAGGACTACGCCTATCAAATTCACCACGATGTTAAAACTAGTGACATTCGTTCGAGATAGATTTGTTTTGAGGATATTTCATTACTATTTTTTTTGAAGTTGAAAATCAAATATCTGCTCTAAAAGCCATAGCTTTCGAAATGACACAAATTTATCGAATATGAAATAGTACAAAACTATTCTGAAGTATTGTTTAGTGCGACGGAAATAATTAAATTATCAAAAAGTCTGCTCTCCAAATCAAGGCGACGCTTCCTTTGACTATTACGCTTCTGGTACTCGTTAGTCAATGTAAAACCTCGGAATTAGAGAAAGCAGTGGGTAGGCATAATAAATGCTTAGTAAATATTCTAATTATAGTTCTGGAGCGTGTCAGAGTTTCAGGCAAAAGCTAAGACCCGGATAATGTTCTTAATATTTACTCTGTGGGTGCCGTCTAAGATAGTTTGTAAAATGGGTAAAGCACATAAGATGCCTTTATTACGAGCTTTATTAAAAATTTGTACGTAGTCTAGAATATTTTGAGCAAAATAAATCACAAAGAACATTTACAAATTGGTTTCTCAAAAACTGTCAACTAGCCTAAACAGGCTCAGACAATTGTTTAAACATATACATTTTGAAGCAGTCATGTTGAAACATTGTAATTTGTAGTAAAAATAAAAGCTTGTTTGGAAAATAATTTAATATATTTACATGATTGTATGTTTAAGAATTTCAGAACTTTAAAAAGTAATATTTAATATAGAGAAAGTGTCTGCGCCATCGCCTGATGTTTATATAATACCACCAAGTTGCACATTCAAGTGATAACTTAATAATTCGTTTTTTGTAATCTTTTTTACTTACACCTGCACACTTTGACATTTCTCACTTCTTAAAAGTACATAGCTGCGTCGGGATCAAAATTTCAATATTAAATTTAACAATTTCCAAAATCTGAATTAAAGCTGTTCTGTGAAGAAACTGAGGTTTTCATTATTAAACTTCCAAATGTCCAGTATCAGACAGAAAGAAATATAATATATCAAATTGCACTCGAAAACAAATAAAAACTAGACTAACATCCTGGCTGCTAAACTTATCAATAACGACATTATGTAATATAAATTGCAAACATTGCAACATGATCCTATCATTAAACATACGGTACAGTCCGTAACCCTGTTGGCATTACTGGCGTGATGTTTTATTATAAAGGCATCGTAAATATAAAATTTGAAATATTAGGTGGCTAAAGTTAGAACCAGAGAAAGTTCAAATTTTATGACAATATTTTTGAAAGGCAGAAAAGTACCGCCAAGTTGGGACTGGTCATCATTCATCATTTCAGCCGAAAGACTTCGACTGCTGGACATATGCTTCCCTCAAGCTCCGCCACCGGTTTTGTACTTCCCGCATCCAGCAGATTCCTGCGGGCTTCACAAGATCATCGGTCCACCTTGTAGGAGGCCTTCCAACGCGGTCACCACTTCAGAACCTTTCGGCCCCATCGGGACTAGTAATACAAACAATTTATACACATTTCTCACGTTTTCGGATCCCCAGGAGTGTACTACATGCCGATTCCCGGCCACCGTAGGCGCGGGCTTGCGGACGGCGAGCGATGGGTAGCTCGCCGTCCGATAAGGACCAAGCCCGGGTCGACGGCGCGTTGTGTTCCACGCGCGCCTCAAAAAGACGTTAGCCCCAATTGACGGGGTCCGAAAGGGCCAATGCCTGCCAGGGTTACGAGCCTGTCCGAAAGGGATATCGTGGCCCTGGCACACAGGCATCTGAAGGAACAAGGTGGGTTTTAGTCAGTAAAAGTCTGATACTCCCTCCCGCTCCACCCAGAGCGGTAGAAGTTATTTGATAATTTCCCACCCAAAAAAAAAAAAAAAGGAGTGTACTACATAAACTACATTATGGGGAAAGGGTATCAGATTGGCCTTACTCTTGCACGGTTATGGTTAGTATCCCTTGAAAACTGTTGTTATAAGTACATTAGCCTCTTGCCGAACTTTAGCTATCGTTAAACTACATGACTCTTTTTTTCTGAAACTAAGGATTGTAAATCACACTACATACAGGCGAAAGTTTGTGAGTGTGTTTGTTACTTCTTCACGCTCAAAAGGCTAGACCAATTTTGATAAAATTTTGTATGGAGGTAGCTGACTGGATTAACATATAGGCTACTTTTTATTCCGATATTCCCACGGGATCGAGACTTATGCGGGTGAAACCGTCGGGGCGCAGCTAGTTATTTATAAAAATGTAGCCAATAGATTTGAGATAATGCAATCAATGGGTAGGATTTTCTTCGTCCTATACCCTCTTATTTATAAACGTGGCTTAAAGTTAAGAGACGTTTAAAAGTCCAAAATGTATGGTTCAACAGTCGCTAATCATTACTTAAATTTAAGCAACGTTTATTAAATAATGAAGAAAATGTTAAAAGTATGAATTTCCAATCACATGAATATTAATTCTCAAAACAGGACGTGACCATAAAGCTGACTGGTTTAGCTGCAATCACCATATTAGCACGTATTATAAAGCACAGAGATTCCAGTCATCACCGAGGTATTTGTAATTAATTAGGATCAGAATTTTCGTTGCTTGTACATTTAGTATCCATGTATTTATGTATATATTATTTTGGATAAATATAATATCTCTGTATCTATTTTAGTATATTCTTTAATTATTATTTGCACCAACGACAGCCCCACTTTATGTTCAGGCAAATCACTGTCCATTTCAACGTTGCCTGTTAGAGATCGCAGAAAGCGATAAGGCCGCCCATTGTATATTTTGTAGTGTTTGTTTTTTTTTTAATGTATTTTTGTGATGTACAATAAAATATAATAAATAAATAAATAAGTAAGGGAACCTTAACTGTTGTAGTTACGGGGAAACATTCTTGACACTGTCCTCATCTTTAAGGAACTTTTAATTCTGACAAGGAATACTATCGCAAAATTTAAGGCTCCTGTAAAAGGAAAAAAAAAGCCTTATTTAGTTATTTAATGTTACGGAAGTGTTTCGGCCAAATTTCTCTTTTAGTTTATTTATTCCTATCTTCGTGTTAGCTTAATTAGATGGAAATGTTATGTTGGCGATGCGATGGTTGTTTGTTTGTTTGTTGCCATCAGATTGTGTGTAATTAGTGCTAACTGTAGTTCGACATTGACCGCTTTACTGACGTGACGTGCTTACGACTCACATGCCCCTAAAACTAAGCCTGCGACATTATTGCCGATTTCAATTACATTTTTTTTTTTTGGGTGGGAAATTATCAAATAACTTCTCCCGCTCTGGGCGGAGCGGGAGGGTGTGTCAGACTTTTACTGACTAAAACCCACTCGTGTTCCTTCATTTGCCTGAGTGCCAGAGCTACGATATCCCTTTCGGACAAACTCGCAACCCTGGCAAGCATTGGCCCTAACGGATTTCAATTACATGGAATGTCGTCATAATGTCTTCACTACCCCCGATTGTAATAACATCTTAATCATAAAACGTATAACTTCTACTTTAAGGACATTAAATTGAATGTTTCCAACCATTTGCCCTGGAACATGAACTTGAGTGTAATTACAGTTATTACTAGTGAGCAGCTCGTGGCTAAGTCATTATCAAATATCTTTATTTAACAACGGACCAATGATCAAAATGCACTTATCCTAAGCAACATTAACTCATTATAATTGAGGCACTTTATGAGGCTAATTATTCGTCTTTCAAAGCTTATGACAGATATATAGCTTTAACTGATAACAACATAATTTTAAAACACAATAAACAAGGGTACTCGTACACGATGACAATTACGCAAAATTATTTAGTTACATATAATTTTGCTGGTTGCATGTTGCTAAGTAATAACATCCGCATTGGTCGATCCATCAGGTTAAGCTGCGCTTGCCAGAGTTGTCCCGTGGATGGGTGACAATCTTTACATACCGAGATGCCTCTGTGCCTCATAAAGCACGTAAAGACGTTTGTCCCGGCTGTCATTCGTGGATTTTTGAAAGTCGTTACGGAAGCACGAAAGTCTGACAACCAGTCTTACCAAGGGGTATCGTATTACCGAGTAACTGGGTTGAAGAGGTCAGAGAGGCAGTCGCTCCATGTAAAATACTGGTATTCAGCTGCATCCAACTGGAAGCCGACCCCAACATACAACATAGTTGGGAAAAGGCTAGGCAGGTTGACTAGTGATTTATTAATAATGTAAGACTGTGAAGGGTTGAGGGATCGTTCCCTCAATGGACCCTTTTGTTGTTAATCGCACATTTCAGTTTAATCGGTGTTCAGGCTGATATCAATATTTGATTCAAGGAAGTGATTTATTGTGTTACTAGACTAGTGTCATGATTTTCAAATATTATTAAGATTTGCAGTGATTTTAAATAGTAAATATAAAATTGAAAGTATGTGATTTGCCTCAAATGATTTTTGTATCAGGTTAGTCATGAAGTTTAAAAGTATCTCATTTGACAGTTACGGTAAAAGTCCTAGTTTTTTAACATAATGGAATGAAACACATGATAATTGGGGCGTCACGTAGTTGATAGATCAGTTCTCTTCGAGCCTCGGAACATAAAGGTTGTCTTCAAGAAGTCTAAAGTCTATACCAATATTATATTTTTTAGGTAGGTACCTAATTAAATAGTTCGTTGAATATTGCTATATACCAAATTTGTATGTGTGCAAGAAGATAAATTCAGAAATATTCGTACTGAAAAGGTGTTTCATTGCACTAGCGACCCGCTTTGCACGGTTTTTACGACTTGACATAACATGAAAATTTCGTTATTATATGTACGTTTAGTAGAACGTATGTAGGTTTTATATAAGTACTTTTAGAATTTATTGCGGAGAGTTTATGCGTATATTATATTTATGTATTATACGCATAAACATTCCGGAATAAATTCTCTAAATGATAGTGAAAACCGCATCAAAATCCTTTGCGTAGTTTTGAAGAACAACGCCATCGTACAGACAGAAATGCTGACCTCATCTTGTTTAAAAAATATGATTGACTTGTAAAAGTGTTTGTATAAATCTGCTTACATAAATGAAATCATTTATCTAAATAACTATCAGACACGAAATACAACTTTAATTTATAATTGTGTATAGTTATTTATGTAGAAGTTATTAAAAAAATAAGGTTAATTTTAAACAAATGCCAAATTACAGCTTTCTAGGACTAAGAGTGTCTGAGCTAACCCTAATCTAGGTTAAGTTTATTACATTTTCACAATTATTAACTCGTAAATGTTGCAGTTTGACAGTTTGTATTGCTCATAAGTCTTCATTGTATTCAAACAATATACTTATTTTGTGTTGTTTGTGATCATTTATGTACAATACTTTTCATCTGTTTGTTTCAGTGACAGTCGTCAACAAGTTTCACATTAAATTCAATTAAATTTTGTAATCAACTTATTATTGGATTTTGTTTTTTTTTTTTTCTCCGCACGTTTTCTCTCAACACATCTGACATTGGCAGAATTGACGACATCGGCACCATTGCCAAAGAGAAAAATCACATCACACTAATATTATAAAGGCTAAAGTTTGTGAGTACACACTCACAAACTTTATTGTTTGTTACTTCTTCACGCTCAAACGGCTGGACCAATTTTGATAAAATTTTGTATGGAGGTAGCTGACACTCTGGATTAAGACATAGACATATTCCGATATTCCCACGGGATCGGGACTTACGTAACCGTTTATAGAATATACTTCTTACGAATTTTTCAGGATTGGGATAATCAAATCAATGAAAAAGTTAGACTGAAGAAAAGTACCATATAAATTTTCGTGCTGTGATTTTTCTTTTTGCAATACATTCTGTTGACACACTTCACTTCCACTACCACTACTACTACTGGTAACTACTATGTAGGTATGTAAAGATAGATGACGTCATGTTATTGTAAAGCTTGTGGGATGAAAAAATGTATGTAGAGGTGTGGTGTAACTTTATGTTAACAAAATAAAAACTTATTGAAATAATGGTTAAATTTTGTATACGTTTTATTTTTTGCACAATAAACTGGGAAATGTTCGCTCACCCTGATTTCAAATTAGAAATATTACAAGGCAAAACTGTGCTAATTTATTATTATTGTGTTAGCTTCTTTCATAGCAATTCCAAAGACGTTAGTTTTATATGCAGCTGCCATATAAAATTTTAGAGATATCTTCATTTAAATCACAGGTGCCGATATCGCTCGAGACCACCCACGAAATACCTTGACATTTCCATTAATGCGGATTTGCGCGTATCGTGAAAGTAAGAAGGAAAAAGTTTATGTGAATGTCTTTCCAATGTGTTTGTATTACTATTGTCTCCCAGTAATAACACAAGTTCGGTAGTTACCGGTGAACCGAGATTACCATGTTGATTATTATGTTGAGGCCGACAGTTTACGGCTTCTTGCTTTCAGTAAAGTCAATATTGACATGGTAACAAACATTGCCCATTCATTTTCAATATAAATGAAATGATAAAATACAATCACATTAGTCTGATTGAGTTCTCCCAGTTAGAGTCGCCGCGTCGTGTGATTACGAGTGTCACATGACGATAATTGAATTTAAGGATTTGTGAATAATATTCGCGTTTGCATGCAAATGTGTCACAGTGTGGGTGCGCCAAAGTTCAAAGCGCTGTAAAAAAAGTATATGACTGGGCACAAAAATGGAGAATCAAATTGAATGAATCAAAGTCACTTCACATTGATTTCACCAACAAGAATTGTGATTACCACCCTATCTTCATAAATGGTCAACAAGTGCCATACGCAAACACAGCCAAATATCTTGGCATAACGCTTGACGCGAAATTGCGCTGGAAAGCGCATGTCAAAAAGAAAAGACAAGAAGTAGACATGCGTTTTAAAAACATGTATTGGTTGATTGGACGAAATTCCTGCCTATCGATACATAACAAAATGTTATTACATTAAGCATATTCTCATGCCAATATGGACGTATGGCTTCCAACTGTGGGGCTGTACTAAACCGACCAATATCAAAATGGTACAAACATTCCAAAATAAGGTACTCAGGAGTATTGTTAACGCGCCCTGATATAAGAAATGACGACCGCCATCGTGACCTAAAAATGGAACCCGTCACCAACATAATTAAAAAATTTGCTGAGGCCCGTGAACACCGACTCCAGCGACATGTAAATGTCGAGGCAATTCAGCTGTTAGACAACACAAATATAGTGCGAAGACTAAAACGAACGAAACTCTTTGAGTTAGTGTAGTGCTACTATTCTATAATCTGAGGTGTAGTGTAAAAAGTGTAGAAATAATAGTGACAATGATACACATAATATAACACATGAAAAAAGTGTTTTTTTTTATAATATCAGACTCTAAGAAAGTGGAACGGACTTGTGTAAAGTGCAATAAACACTATTCTAAGTTTTAAAATAATTTTCACATAAAACATTTGGTTAGATTAAAATTGCTTATTAGTCTTAAAGGCTAGATTGCAATTAATTATTAAGCACCAGGTTATTTTTAATAAAGAAGAAAAAAAAAAAGATTATCTAAAACACAATTTAAACAATACACAGTAAGTATAAGCACATTTTATTAAACTTTTCACGTGGTCAATTTAACTTCAATTATTGCTACTACAGCATGTCGGTGACGCGAACCCATAAGTTTTTCCCCCACCAAAAATTACTCATTGCCTAAATAGTTTACATTTATAAAATATTTAGCAAAAAGACGCGACAGTAACAACCCTATTTACATTTTATTTCTATGTCATACAACATAATTACGTAGCTCAACGAATTTTCAAAATGAATGTGAACGCATTTGATTAGAACCAGTATTTCTATTTCTTTAAGCATCCATATGAACTAATCTGCTTACTTATTCACATTTAGTACATTTTGTCAGTCAGCTAAACATTAATTTGGTTTATTGGTTACGATTGCAAATACGAGCAGATTGCGAAAATATGCCTTTAAGCTTTCGAAGAGTTTAGATTCTGAACCAAACCACCAATACGTGGTTTGACCTCTTATTCGCAAACATAGCAAATTGAAGAAAGGATGGTTCGCTTCTTCGCTTACTAATAAGTGCACGAGTGTAACTAGTAAATCAACTGGTGTTTACCTATACCATTATGATATTCATTCTATGCTTAAAGACTTCTAAAGCGATGCGGTAAAAAAGATATGAAAAAGTTTAAGTTTATCATAAGTTCTTCTTAAAAACGGAAAGTTGAAAACTAAAACCCAACTACGACAGAAACGTCAACTAAATAGTTTAAGCAAGACATCGATGTTGATTTTTTTTTCAGTTTTCGTATAACCGGAGTCATATGTGATTATTTAGTCATGTAAATCGCACAGATTACGAATCACAAAACGAATTGGCCTCATTCATTAAAATCAGATGTATTATTTGCGCCACGGTAGAACATACGAGTACATAAATAGGATAGGATAGACTGCTTAAAACATAATCCTTCCTTAAGAGGGCCCTTCCCGGTCCGTCTATCGTCATCGCAAGCATGGTCAAAAAGTTTGTTGTTTCATCCAGCGCAAGTGAAAACTATTAACAAACGAGTGAGAACACGATAACATTGAACGAAAAACAATGTGTGGAATTTTCATAAAACTTGTTCCAGGAAATACGTGTTTTTGAGTAAGCCTTACCAGTTTGTGAAATAAATGTTGGTCATTTAAAATCTCTATTACATTTGCAAGGTTTCTATTGTAATGTTTACTTAACATTTACAATTTATGAGTACATTATGAATGGCCAAAGTTCAGGTAAAATTTGTGCAAAAACCAGATTTTTGCTGATTCATACTGACTTGTTTTTCAAAAATTTTATGTTTTGCTTGCATAGAAACCTACATACAAGTGCACAAGATACCTATTGGTTCAAAAATTTCAAAGAAAGATGTGTTACAACACCATAATCACGTACGAGCATTTGTATGAAAAGTATGTCGGGTTGGCCGCTCTTAAGCCTTTCCAGTAGTTGAGTTAAAATATTAGACAGAACATTCGTCTTACTAAAAATTACTTGATTTGAGATGATTACTTGGTTTTCTGTTATTTGCGGGCGCATATTATGTATACCGACAGTGCAAGCGTAGGTAATAGACCTAGTGTACCTACGTAAGCCATTAATACGACAGAGGCTACTTGATTCAAACTGCTGTTAGATATTTCACACAGTGTAATGATTATCCCAGTGTTATTGCTCATGAATGGTTTATTTGGAACACGTTGACAGTTTGAGAAAGCCCTCGGGAAGGGCTTATCTATTTACTTTGTAGTATAACATGTGTTTAATATGCTAACCCTTAACTGCTTAACGAGACGTTCATTTCATAAACATGACTATTAGGTATTACCTTTCAGGCATAAGTAAGTGAACCATTTTCGTGTCTTCGTGTTTATTAATCAACGTGTTCCCTTAGAAACAAATTCAAAGAAATTTATGTACTAACTCTGCCTTCTCTTTATATCTTAGAAAGTATTTTATATGTTCGCAAAAACAGACTTTTCAAAATAAGAAGCGATTTTTATAATATAAATACACGTAGTAAACATGAATTTGGGATACCCAAATTTAGATTAACTAAAACAAGCAAGTCATTTCTTATAAACAGTATCCGCTTCTATAACAAGTTGCCAAAGTCGGTTATAGAAGAAGAGAAAGAAGAAAGTTTTACCCACATCAAACGTGTCTTAATCAAAAAAGCATATTACAAGATTAAGGACTACGTTGAAGACAAGGAAGTTTGGCAATAATTCCTTGCACATGTGGCTTCTCTGGTACCTCATTAACGGCATAACTATGTAAATGTCTATTAACTGCTCCTAAATTACGATGTTTATTTCTTTTTTTTTATATACTTTAACATAACCTACAATTTTAATTTAAAACATTTATTAGTGACTTGTGGACAGAATATTAATTCAGATTTGTTACAGTTGTAATGGCAAATAGCAATGTTGTCATTTGGTTTAAATACGTAGGTTTTTATTTTTATTATTTTAGTAACATTTTATATAGATTCTGTTTTAATTTGTGGGTGTGAGAACGTTGTAGGCTTAATAGACTGTAGCTTTGTAAACCATCTTCTATTTTTTTAAGTACTTGGTACTTGTTGACGGGCCTACACTGTCCTCCCATACCTATTAACACTGTAACTTGAAAACATTGTAAAAGCCCACTTTTTTTTTAAAAGAGCAACCGTGGAGTTTCTAGCTGGCTCTGCTCCTTAGGAAACGACCAATTGGAACCGTGCACCTAGGTTCTGACGTTTTATAAGTGCCCATGTAGGTTTATGTGAAATAAAATATTTTGATTTTTGATTTTGATTTTTCATAAAGCCATTTGACCTCAAATTTTTCTTCGGCCATTTTCTCACGACAATACAAAGGTTAACTATGGTCTAGACAGACTTACGTGGGATGACAAAAATTATTAAGGTCAGACTCCACTAACCTGACCTTCATTATGAATGATCCGGAACTTTATTTTTATAGGAAAAATATTTGCAGTAATTTTGTCCTTTTAACGTTGTCAATACCATTGAATTTACCATTTATTACGCAAGTTTGTTGGAATTAACACGAAAATATAAACGAACTAAAAGCAAGGAAAACTTAACTTTTAGTAACCTAATCTAATTTTAAATAAAGGGTATTTGCTCACTGTTATAGTACTGGAAATGGTTCTTAGCTTCGTAAAGTCAATTCTGTTTAATCATGAAGTGATTAAATAAAGTTAAATGAGCCATTCAAGTTGCAGCGTTAAAGAAAATTGCTTGAGTATTTGCTCTGAAACAATTCTAGTTTGTTACTATGCAGGTAAATGAACGTGGCTAAGTATTACATAGGTCCGAACACAACATAGGTACTAGTTGACCGTTTTAACCGACATCAAAAAAGGAGGGGGTTTTTTTTTTTAGGGTTCCGTATCTCAAAAGGGAAAAACGGCACCCTTATAGGATCACTTCGTTGTCCGTCTGTCAAGGCCCTATTTCTCAGGAACTCGTTGAGGTATCAATTTAAAATCAATATCAAATACGAAGGTTGATGCTTATGGATGCGGGAAGCAAAGAACCGGTCGAAGTGGCGGTGCTTGGGGGAGGCCTATGTCCAGCAGTGGACGTCTTTCGGCTGAAATGATGATGATGAACCTTTCGTTACATATTAGGGAAAATATGGTATAAGCTAAAAATGTTAATATGAGAAATTGAGAACATTGTTTCATAAAGGCTCCTGCAGAAAGGCGCGACACGACGCTAGTATCACAATTTCTATGAAAACTTCATGGACTTCAGTCTGCACGAGTCCTAATGCAATATTTAGGTACCTAAATATGCTCTGTATATTTGTATAAGCTGTTTATCTAGGCAGAAAATTACGTGTTAAATAACTAAGTAGATATCCTGCGGTGATTATGTAGTGTGTTTGTGGGAACAATATGAAGCGAAAATATGTTTCCATTATTCAACGAAACATTATTTTAATGAGACAAGTTCACGTAAACATGATGACCGTTATAACAATGTTTTATGTTGAGGTGTTTCATGAATACAAATTCTAACACGATTCTACGACAAAAAGAAAATATATTGCCGACTTCCAGATTGTAGTTCGTTATTAGTCCGTACCTTCTACATAAAGGTGAATCCGCAGCTGCAACCCGCGATATCCAAACTTTCTTACGTCTTTTGTTATTTAAAATTCAGTGTCTGGTTGTATCTTGATGAAAATATGATTCGCGACTTTATCAGATATGTATTTACAGAATTATAATCATTAGAATCAGTATCACACCTCTCTAAGTTAGATTTGTTCCATTGAATGACTTTTCTATGAAATCGAAACATTAGGGAGATACAACCTGACGCTGAACTACAAATTTGAATTTCGCGGGATGCGGCTGCGGATTCACCTTAAGGGTCTATACTACCTCAGCGCCACCACACTCTTTATCTCGCTCGCGCACTGTTCCCGCGGTCACGCGAGCAAGCGAGACAGGGTGGCAGGGAGAAGACTCCATGGCACCGATATTTTAGTTTATTTCTTTTTACGGTGAAAACAATGGTAATTAAAAAAAAAATGACATAAGACTTGCTTTATAATTAGTTCAGTTAATATGCAAAGTTTCATTATCCAATTTGAAGTATTTTTTAAATACTCGTACCAGTGGTTTATTGTTCGGTTTGGAGGTAACTTTGGATTTTTTTTCTAACAAGAAAATTTTATGGAATCGTGTTTTCGTCAAACATAGTACTTAACATTAATCTTCACCTTTACCATATATTTATTTCAAAATTAATGCTGCAGTATTTTCGATATAACGGAGGATCATGCTAAGCAATTTGAGGTAGTATAGGCTCGTCTATTGATCTATTCGCAGTGTTCAACAAGCTCATCTCATCGATGGATCAAGGAATTATAAGTGCAGTATAAAACTATAACTGTCGTTGATAGATGACCAATAATTTTTGATGTTTAACAACTTTCTTCTCGCTTTCTGTGGGAGTGATTTCGTGAACAGGGACGGAAGTGAGTAACAGGAAGTGACAGCTTGAGCATAGAATAAGTAATTACTTTTTAATAGCATGGAATTAGTAAGTACTTTATAATAGCATGGAATTAGTAGAGGAGGTCATTTCCGTGACTACCGCAGGACCACGAACGCCAATCGCTTCCATATTTGGCAAATAATTAGTGCTCAATTGGTGCTAATTAGTGCTCGAACAACAGAATTGGTGCTTTAGTAGTTTTAGAGAAAATCGACTTTGAAGGTGGTCCTGCGGTAGTCACGCTCTCTTCAGCAAGACCACCATGAGCGCCGAAAAACGGGGCATGCTACAGCTATTCTAAGTATACAAATAATTAGTGCCCTTAAATGTGATTCATTTCGTAACAAAAAAAGAACTGAAACGTTTGTATTTACCGAGAAATCAACGATAATAATTTTCGCGCGCTCGTTCAGCAGGACCACGACTTTGAATGTTGATTACAAGTTTCAGGAGCTAGTCGCTTTCCTCAAACTTACATAAAAAATTAGTGCTCTGCGAGATAAAATTGATACCCAAAATTCAAAATTACTACTCTAGTAGTTTACGAGATATACCATACCATTGGTGGGGTGGCGGTAGTCACGGTGTTAAATTTTCATTTGAAGATTTCCCTATTAAAAACTCAGTGATTTCTTCCCAAATTTATACAAAAATTAGTGCTCCTAAAGAAGTTAAAGTGACCAAAAATTCAGATTCCCAAGTGTTGTATTTTAAGAGAAATTAGCTTTCATTACTTTTCCATACGAAACCTCCGCGTATAACCCGACCAAATTAAGTTGTCAATGGTATTGAGTTGTATATGAGATGTACACTCATGCACATAAATTGATGGATGTCGTAATAGTAATAAGAACAGTTCAATATCCATAATTTTTATACAAACTGTGTACCTAGGTACATATTAAGAAAAAAAATAATCTATCGTTACCCATGGTCTGTGATACCTTTGTTAATGACGTGGGTAGGTAACTACTCGAATAAAAGGCTCGCTCGTTTTTTAGTATTCCGTATCTCAAAAGGAAAAAACGGAACCCTTACAGGATCACTTCATTGTCCGTCCGTCTGTCAGTCTGTCAATACCCTTTATCTCAGGAACGCGTGGAAGTATCAAGTTGAAATTAATATAAAAAACGTAAGTCAACAGCCTCTCAGAGCTCAAAAAAAATCAAGCTTCAAAGTCAACGCAATAAAAAAATATGGTGATTTATGCGACATATGTTGTTACTCGTAAATAAATAAACATATAGACCCGTCATGTAGATCCGTTGACCTAGAATCGTGAAATTTGGCAAGAAGCAAGGTCTCACAGCACAAGTAAAGGAAAAAGTTCGAAAATTGTTAATATGTAGTTTTGTCACACAAAAAAATATTTTATAGCGATTACAAACTTACATTTTCAGTTGGGAAATCAACCGTGGCGTATATCGATGTATGGGAGAACATGCTTTTTAACTACAATGTTAAGTTTGTTTCTGGGATAAATTCATCCCACCTACGGAACCCTTCCTTGTGCGTAGTCCGACACGCATTTGACCGGTACACGCTTACAAACGCAGGATGAGCCGGAATCTGCTATAAATTCAAAGTAATGTCATGAAATGGGTCTCGTATAACATTATGCTTAATGCATACAAAGGAAGTCTCATTGTATACCTTGTACCAGAGGCGAAACTACAACACACGTTGCAGTAGGTAGTTAATTTTGAGAAAACTACACATTCTATGAATGAACACAACCCACCCCTTTGGGATGTTAGTGTTCAGAACGTCTCATACTTCGTACTACTATGTCGTATTACCTACTATATTTTATTCAGTATTAACTACGACTGAGTTCAACCACAACAGAACAAATGACTTTAAAACAATTTTATCAACTGAAATCCGGTATTAGGTACTAATTGGAAGTTAATTTTAACCATCATTTGCTGGTTTTTGTGTATTAATGTGATAAGTTTTGTCGTTAGCTTGACGCATTGCCCGGACTGTTTAGATTGTTACCAGAAATTATAACCTGGTTAACACTAAGATAAATTGGTATAATGCTATCATTATGCCTCTATAATGATTTTGTATTAATGTTAATCAAAACGTATTCCCAAAACCAAAGATTAATTCCATTCCCAATGCTTAAAACCCACCTCGTCCTTTAGATTCATCAAGGAGTTGCATAATCATAATGGAGAGTACAAGACGTGATGGTGCGGAAGAGCTCGGACCAAAGCAACGGATATCATTATGTAATGAGTGTTAAAAGCTGCTCCTCGCGAGAAACTTGTAATAGCTATTTGTCATAAAAGGCTGCAAAGTTTCTTTTTGGCGCGAGTACTTGTATTTAAACCTGAACAAGCGAAGGATTCTAGAGTTATATTTAGAATAGGATTTTAGAAATATGGAGTGCTGAGCGTAGCGAGGGTTGCAAAGATACGAGACGCAGAATAACATTGCTGCCGAGCGAAACACAACTTTTTACCTCACTATAACGAGGAAAATGCTAGGTGTAAGAAAAAAAGCTTAAATAATTTATAGACATCATGTAACGCTTGCACTAACTCTACAGGTGTTAAATTTATTTCTTCGTCGCTGCTAGCTCATATTTTATTTATTTCTTTCAATTCTGCATGAAAACAAACCAAAATTATGGAAAGTGGATTAAATAAAAAGAAGATTTTTTTTGTTTTCATGCAGTCGTCGTGCTGGCCAGTGCGATTATGCTAAAACTGAGGTTAGCGCACTGACATGAAATAAGTATTAATGAGTTTTCAGTGGACTGGCGGTATAGAAAGTTATCGAATAGAAAGGTTCGAATTTTAAAAAATCTTGGCACGCTTGCAGATAAAATGCACCTTTGCACTCATATTTTAAATGGTAAACAGAATCTTTTTTCGAGGTTGTCAGGTGAAAACTTTATTTACAAGTGTGTAGCACCAGGCTATATAAATACCTACGTACATACGAGAGCATGAAATTGATGCAGAAATTAAATATTACAACAAAAAGGGGGAATGGGATAATTTTTCATGGTTAGAATACATAAAATAGGAGCAGCTTGGGGCTAAGTAATAACAGCCGCACAGGTCGATCGACCAGGTTTAGCTACGCTTGCCACAGGATCCTCCGTGCCTCTGAAAGCACGTTAAGCCGTTCCCAGCTGTCATTCATGGATCTTTAACAGTCGTTACAGGTCGTCAGAAGCCCGAAAGTCTGACAACCAGTCTTGCCAAGGGGTATCGTATTACCCGGTAACTGGGTTGTGGAGATCAGATAGGCAGTCGCTCAATGTAAAATACTGGTAGCTGCATCTGGTTAGACTGGAAGCCAACCTCAATATATTTGGGAAATAGCTAGGCAGCTTACGTACAATAGTTGTATGTATTTATATTATTATATTTTATTCATTTTACGAAAATCTGAATCTGTTTGCTTTTCTGCAACGTTGTTTATCCAACGTTTCAATCGCTCGTCTTATAAATAGGTAATGGATCCACTACAAAATATCTCGTTTTATTACAAGAATATTTGTTTGTTTTCTTAACTTAAATAAACATTTGGATCTTAACTAGAATCTAAGTAAAAGCAGTAACAAGATATTTTAAAATTCTGAAGGGTAAGATAATGTTTCAAGAATGATTTATTACTGCAAGCTTGTTTATTTGATGCTGTTTATATGTTTAATAATATTAAATTCTTAACATAGGATAGGCTCTCGGACACATCACTTCTACTTATAAGATTTTATTGTTCAAAAATTATACAAATATAATTTTGATAACGCTCTCATTTAATAAGGTCACGTCCTATTTCATATTTCACGTGGCCCTACGGTTTGTGACGACGGTTGACGGCTCAAGCAACCTGCTGGCCTCTCACCGGTATTCACGTTAACCAGTAAAGATTAACCTATGTTCCTTCGTAATCCTAATAAATAAGGATTCAAATCGCAAATACCGTATACGGCGTTTGTGAAGCTTACTTGCTTATGTAAAGAAGCACAAGAGGGGCGAGTAGGGATGTTAAACAAAAGGATTTCAGTAAGTTGAAACAACCGACTTTTCCAGGCTCGTTTATGCACTTAATACATTTTGTAGGTAAATTAAATCTGTTTCGGAAAGCCTACTGGCGTGTAGATTTTTAATTCTTGATATTAAATTGCTATTTTCTGTGCGTTGCAGTTTTTAAGTTCCAATTATTACATACCTACATACATAAACTCACGCCTTCTTCTGGTGGTATGGGGGTAGGCAGAAACTATAGAACGTCACATGCTACGCTCCTTACGTACTCCAACTATTGGTAAATGGGAAACCCAGTCTTTTTCCGATGCGTGATATCCCCACATTATTCCTCAAATACTTAAAAAAAAAACAATTGACTTACAAAAAAAAACACTACAAAGTGAAAAAAGTTTTTTATTTTTTACTCATTCGTGGGTCAGTTTCTAATTTATCTAAGTTAAAATAGCCTAATGTTAACTACTGGTCACCTTTTTACTAAATATTGCTTTTCCCGATGCAGGGACGTTAATTGTTAAGGAGTTCCACTTGTCCAATGCATTGTGACGAGCATAAATTGCTTAGCAACCATATTAAAGTACCTAATCGAATCGCAACCCGTGAAATACTTATCATTAAGTAATTCCGGTGGCCATCTGTGGTCTTCATCATCAGTTCCACTTCACCAAATGGTGCTTTCCAAGAGCAAATGCACAAGTTAGGTACTATAAAAATATCCAAATCGCTATAGATATGCCTATACAATTTGAGGATTTCCCTTGATAGGATGAGATCCCCTCATCAGATTCTGACTTGTTGTCAATGGGACTACCTCAAGAGCATACCCTTTCGAACAAAAAATAATTGTCTAAATCGGTTCACAATAATCGACGGAGAAATTGGTGCACACACATTAAAAAAAAAAACATGCAGACGAACATAATTATAACCTCCTCCTTTTTAGAAGTCAGTTAAAAATATTTCTTATACAACTAGCACAGAACGAAGCGCTGACAATATTATAACTTTTCTTTCTCAAGATAGTTGTAATAGTTTCAACGAACTGTTAAAACGCTTTTGTTTAACGCTACACCTTAATTCTCTTCACAAACTTCAACAACGACTTCAACAACACTTCAACTTTTACAAAGGCCACATTTCTCTAAGAACTTTGTGCTCTAAGAACAACACTGCTAAACGTTGTTACTGGATCCTGTTTGTACATTCACTCTATTAGGCAGCGCAGCAGTACCATAGGAACTATTTACTCCCTTTTCGCCTCTTTTATTTCTTCCCTCTATATCTTTATGCAAATTTACGACGAGGTGGCGGCCATTACAAAATGCGCTACAAAGTTAGCACGACGAAGTTTTTGTATGGCGAAACTTTTAATTATCGATTTTCAAAAATGTTATCTGCAGATTCAATAAATGGGCTTTCAGAACACGTTAAATTGTGAGATTATTTGTAGTTAATGCTAGCCTTTTAATAATTTTGTGCAGTGCAATTTGTGGCAGTTATAGCGTGTTTGTGTTAATTGTTTTTACATACCGCACTGTAAAATTAATTACTTCGTAACATTAAAGTGCTCGTCGATGTACCCACGTTCCAGTATATCTACAGCTCAAACATATTAATGCTCGTCATCACAGCGGTGTACCTCATTTTAGTCACACAACCTCTGTGGAAGGATGCCAAGAGCGTATTATTTATAGAGATACTCAATACTACTTAAGCAAGTGGTTTTGGTCGCGTATAATTACCTATTGTAAATAAAAAAAAAATATGTTTACCTAATGCAAATTAGATCTTGCTTGTTAAGTTATTTATCTTTCAAAACTGACGGAAATTGTTGAACTCAGTTTTATACAATGTCTGTATTTCTCAGTCACATAAAAAGCTTTATAACGTATCCACACAATAGTAGCTATCTACGGTGACAAATGACTAACGGCATCAATAAAATTCAAATGTGCGGGTTTTGTAACGATATGCAAAATGTTACTCGTTCACGTGTCCATCACGCCGGACACAGAATGCTGGGTAAGCAGAATATACGCTGTTTATATCGTGTTACTGGCGCACGTTGGCCGTAAACGGGACTCGTTTAGTGTCATATTTTTTTCTCGTCCACGTGGAAGCTTTATGGCATGTGTTATGTGGTGAAATATGAACTGCATATTTTATGGTTAAAAGTTTTCAGTTTATGAATGTGTACATACAGGACGACTGTCAGTGTCCACGTTTCGGCACCGTATGTGACAGGACGCATTGATTGAAGTCTTCAAACACTGCGGGATTGACGACGAGAAGACTTGACGAAGGTTTCCAAACGTTGCCCAACCCAACCGGATCCTTCTATCGGCTTTTTTCTCAAATTTGTGCCTACCAAGCTGGAAAACTTGCCCTAGGTAGACATACTCCTTTACAACTTTGAGAAGCGACCCTTCGATGTGAACTAGACTCGGCAAGATTCATCATATTAAAAATTAAGAAATAAGCTTGATGTAGTTGACATTTCCTATCTGACTATCTCTAAGAAGAAATGGCGAAACAAACTCAGGGGTCAAAGTCTCTTTTAAAGTCCAGACATAATCTTGGTCAGATCATGTGAGGACCATGTAGATCCGTGTCTAAAATGATCTTTTGATGAAAGAACCACACAAATTTGAGTGGACCTGTCCAATCAGTGCAAGCATTTGTCAGTTTCGTGCCGCTCAACTAGACTTAAGGAGCTCAACGACTCGACGAACAATACCAAAGAAAGGACATTTGGTATTGTTCGTCGAGTCGTTGAGCACTTAAGTCGTAGTCGATATCAGGTCTGCGGAGTTTCGTTAGCTAATTTAATTTGACCCTGTATAGATACAAAAGCTACGTGCAAACATTTACTCGTATATTCAGAAAAAACCATCCAAGTGCGAGTCGGACTCGCGCACGAAGGGTTCCGTACCATTATCTGTAAAAACGGCAAAAAAATCACGTTTGTTGTATGGGAGCTCCCCTTAAATATTTATTTTATTGTTTTTTAGTATTTATTGTTATAGCGGCAACAAAAATACATCATCTGTGACAACTTCCACTGTCTAACTATCACGGTTCATGAGATACAGCCTGGTGACAGACGGACAGACAGACAGACGGCGGAGCCTTAGTAATAGGGTTCCCGTTTTACCCTTTGGGTACGGAACCCTAAAAATGAGACAGGTCATTGTGTTCGTCAAACTCTGAATGTCATATAGTTACGTAGCTCAGGAACTTTAAACTTTACAATTAGGTATTTAGAGAACATTTAAATCATCGACAGTAGGTATCTCGGAATCCTTCAACGTTCTAAAACATATATCCTAAGCAAAATTCATTAATACTGGCGAACTATCTACAAGTTCACAGTCGATTCTAGCTGTAATCGAAACCATTCACTATTTAAGCTAACCCCAATTCAGAAGCGTGAACAGTTCCCACTAGATTACTCAAGGTGTTCCGGGTTTATTTGTTCTGTTCAACTCGACTACAGCCTTCAGTTTGGTGCACCCCGAGATAAGTTTAGCTCGCTAGCTTTGTACAATTTGTTAATAGTTCGTTTTATTGACTTATTATTTTAATTGTTTTTTAGAAAAACATACTTTTACGATGTTTGTAAATATGTGAGCACCATGTATCTATCTCATAATTAAGTTATTTTTCATTGCTTAGTTTTTAATTCTTTTTACCTATTATGGTATAGTAATTTTATTATAGGTGCATCGTCTTCACATATAATCATAATATAATTAATGTACTCAAACAATATATTGTAAAACATTTTTAAAAGAGTAACGGTAGAGTTTCTTGCCCATTCTTCTCCATACGAAACTACCTTTTGGAAGAGGCAACTAGAATCAATTCTATTGTTTTGTAAATTTTGACATTCAAAAGTGCCTCTTATGTGCCTATTTTAAATAAAAAATTTGACTTTGCTCGTTTAAATTATAGTAAAAACCTTATAGTTTTTGAAAACATTTACCCTAAAATTTTCTCTTTGCAAACTTCTTCAATTTATGTTGAAAACGAAGTTAAATGATTTTAAAAGAATCTAGCTTTGGCAGCGGCAGTAGGATCAATCAAGCAGATTAGGACTTAGTCTGGCAGATGAAATAACTGGATTTGTGCGGAAAAGTCCTATCCACTTTAGAATCTACGTTTGAAACTTAAATGCTCTCATCTCAGTTTTGCAAACTAGAGAATCGTCGATCATTGTTCAAGTCGTTTTGATTTTTAAGGTAAAATTTTTGAAATTTATTATTAAATGAAGCAAGAAAAGCTAAGCAAACATTATTTAAAAAACACAATTATCGAGAAATAACGAAATATCCAAAAATTTAAACACAAACTCGGATTTATTATAATTTAATTTTGTACAACGGACCAAAATGTTCATAATCAAGATTTGGCGTGGTCTTTACTCCGACGTGTCTAATTTTCTTGAAACAAAATTAAGGCTGTAATACCTAGTCGTGCCTCGCTTGCCGTCGTCAAGCCACACCGTCTGGAGAATCGTCTCCTACTAATGAATAAATGAAATTAACCTTGTCTTGACAAGGTTAATTTCATTTAACATGGATTTACTAATAAATGGACGTTCGTGACAAATTGTTTAAGTAATTGCTGCGGTATTAGGGTTCCTTACTTCAAAAAGAAAAAACGGAACCCATAAAAGATCACTCGTTTGTCCTATCTGTCTGTCCGTCTGTCACAGCCGATCAATTTGAGCGAAAAAATTTAAAAATTTAAAAATAAAGTTTTGCAAACCGTGAGCGATTTTTTTTAATTTAATAAATCAGTTTTAAAGTTATTAAAGAAAATTGACCATTCCCTTGCCCTTTTTATAAGAAATCTATAGCCTTAAAATAACATCGTAAATGACTCAATAATGTGCGTACAAACATACATTTGCAGTTGGAACGTATGGGGAACATATTTTTCAACTACACTGCTGTTTCAGTTTGTTCTTGGGATAAATTCATCCCAACTACGGAACCCTGCCTTGTGCGTGGTCCGGTACGCACTAGGCTGGGTTTTTTAGAGGTGGAACTGAATGAATAATGTGGGAATATTCTGCTGCTTTTATGATTCGTCAATAGTAACAAATACTGTAGCCACATGCTACAGTATTTGTGTGCAAGTACTTTTCTTTCAAGTCAATAAGGACACAATAATGTTTACCTCTTTAACACAACTCACCACAAAATAAATACAGAACAAGATAAACTCCTCATGGAAAAGATACTGGTCCTTATATAGAATATTAAAACATTCATCCATAGTTACCCCTTGAGCTAAAATACACACATTCAACTCTTGCCAAATATGGTCCCTAACTCATCATCATCATTTGCCTATCCTTTTCCCAACTATGTTGGGGTCGGCTTCCAGTCTAACCCGATGCAGCTGAATACCAGTATTTTTTTTTATTTTTGGTTACCTATTGTACTTTTGTATTTTAATATTTAATCTGTGTGTTATCATGTATTTTAATATTCTATCTGTTATTATGTTGATGCCGATGGTATTTAAGATTATGTGTCTGTATGGTATGGGTGTAATAATTGCCTGAAATAAATGATGTTTAATTTAATTTACATGGAGCGACTGCCTATCTGACCTCCACAACCCAGTTACTGGGTAACACGATACCCATTGGTGAGTTTGGTTGACAGACCTTCGAGCTTCTGATGGGGTCATCAGAAGCTCGAAGGTCTGTCAACCAAACTAATAATTGGTGGATTTTTGACAGTCGTTACGGGTGTAACGACTGTCAAAAATCCACCAATTACAGCCAGGACCAACGGTTTAACGGTCTCAAACATGGTCCCTAACTAATAAAAATATTTAAATAACTAGAAACATGGCAACATAATATGGAGCCAAGCATACTACATCCCAAGAAAAAAAGTAAAGTGAAACTAAAATTACAAAAATAACATAAACATTAAAAACGAATATTACAGATGTGACATTCACAAGAAAGACACTGGAATGACAGTTACCACACCTATTACTATCAGGAGCAAAATAGAAAAATGAGTGAAAGACGTCACTGAATGGTATCCGAGAGAGGGAAAGAGAAAAACAGGAAGACCGGTGCGTAGGTGGGGGAGGATGACCTTAGATCGACAGGAGGTGCGACATGGAGAAGGAAAGCTTACGATCGAACACTGTGGTCTAGGAGAGGCCTTTGCTGGAAAGCAAAACTAACTCATTACCGATGAATAATGTACGCACAAATTTTTTATTGTAAAATTAGTATAAACTTGTTACTTAAGGCTATTTGAATTTGAGTGTTTATCGATTGTGAATAAGAATAGAATAGAATAGAATCTCTTTATTTCGGACACAATTATCCATATGGTGTTAGTAACATACAAAAAATAACTTATTGCCTAGTGTTAGTAACAATCAACCTCCGCACAAACTGCTGCATAATCGGAGAGCCGAAGCTCTCGGCTATAGTTTTCAGGATGCTGTTTTGACCGCCCCTCACTCTCCTCAGAGAATAAACACCACTTTAAAAAAGTAGCGTAAACAAAATTCAAAGTACAATTCTGTGTCTCTAACGAGACAGTATTGCACACCCCGAGGCAGTGGAACGCTTAGCAAAGTAGCGAAGTTTAATTCACTGCTTCCGTCTGTTCATTAAAATTGCATATCTGTGTACAGAACTTTAACAGAAGCCTGCAACTATACGTATGCACAGGTATTAAACAAAATGAATGATATAAAAATCAAAAGGTTGGCATTTAAAAAAAAAACCCATTTCCATGATAAATCACATTAATATTATAAAGGCGAAAGTTTGTGAGTATGTGTGTGTGTATGTTTGTTACTTCTTCACGCTCAAACGGCTGGACCAATTTTGTATGTAGGTAGCTGACACCTTGGATTGAGACATAGGCTACTTTTTATCCCGATATTCCCACGGGATCGAGACTAACGTGGGTGAAACCGCGGGTCGCAGCTAGTTATATCATAAAATGATATCTCTACGAAAGGACTGCTTTAAAGGACTACCCTTTCGGAAAGATATCATTTTAGGGTTCCGTAGCCAAAGGGTAAAACGGGTACCCTATTACTAAGGCTCCGCCGTCTGTCTGTCCGTCTGTCACCAGGATGTATCTCATGAACCGTGATAGTTAGACAGTTGAAATTTTCACAGATAATGTATTTCTGTTGCCGCTTTAACAAAAAATACTAAAAAAGAGAATAAAATAAATATTTAAGGGGGCGCCCATACAACAAACGTGATTTTTTTGCTCCTTTTTGCTCGATATTGATAACGGCAACAGGTAGACGCTTGAAATATCCACAGAATATTTAGTTAATATTCACTTTAAAAATAAATAATTAAATTAAAATAAAACAAATATAAAGGGGGCTCCCATACAACAAACTTGATTTTTTTTGCCATTTTTATAGATAATGGTATGGAACCCTTTGTGCGCGAGTCCGACTCGCACTTGTTTAATACCTACCTTCATCACTATTACTCAATACAAGGATTATGCGTTCCTCCAGTTAATTATTGTGAAGTGAGTAATGAATCACGGTATGGATTAAATTGGTTTGAGTTTATTTAAAATTATATTCGGATTAATTTTAAGTTCTCATTTCCATCCTCGGGGTGGTTGTACATCCATTAGTGATTGTTGAAAGGGTTGTGCTTTACTTTTCACTGTGAAAAGATTAAAAAAATAAAAGATCAAATCAATTAATAGCAATTATTTGGTTGAATACCATTAATATTAACTCGGAATACTTTTTTTTAATGGAAAACAATCCAGGGATTTATTGAAACAAGAATTTACATTGAATTTCATTACATTTACAAACCTATTCCCGGTTAATAAATCACTTTGTCTCTTCATAAATTGAAACCACAGAGGATCTTCAATTTATACAATTTTAATCATCAGGTGTAATACCACCGCAGAATGTTCGCATTAACGACATTAATAGTTTTGTAATAATTATACTGAAACACTACGTAAGGTATGTGAGGATTAATAAGGGTGTTGGACTACAAATGGTATTTAGTGTCCGACTAATCCTGCCCCATTAGAATAGTTTTCCGAGCATAATGGATGCAAATCCTCTTCTATGCTTATGAATATTTACAGGATTCGCGTTAAAAATGCTGTTTATTTACAAAATAACTTTTATACTATCATGATCTCTTTAGCAATTTAGCTTTCCTTTTTTCAAAAAATATTCATTTTTAGGAACATCCTTGAGATGACAACTATGGCTCGAAAATGATTTTCTTGAAAATAGGGAATAAGCATGAATGTTTTTTTCACTAAATCAATAATAGACAGTCATATAAACCTAAGAAACGTATTGAAAGTTAAATTGAACTACTGATTGATGCTCATAAAAATTATGAAACTCCAACAATTTTCTACTACAGTTCAAACGTCTGTTTCTGTCCAGTCCCGTACGGTATATCGAATTACCCTTGAACGATATAACTGTCTACAGAAAGCATGGTTCACCGACGAACGGTAATACGAGAAAACTATTAGTCGATACCATTATTTAGCGACAGCACGTTTCGCCGAATAACGCTACATAGAATGAATGGTTGGCCGATACCAAGATTTGCCGATGTCATGGTTCGCCGGAACACGCTTGAACTAAATAATCCTTTATCGATAGCAGTTGTATGACAATGGCATGACAATGGGATCGTGTTGGAATGACTGCATTTATAAAAATAGCAGACTTGGGCCCCAGAGCGTATATACATTCTTTGCCAGATTGAATCATTTGGGTTAGGTTAGGTTAGAACAGTGACCATTAACCAGGTCCCCTCTATTCGATAAAGCAAACTGCTATCGATAAAGGATTATTTAGTTCAAGCGTGTTCCGGCGAACCATGACATCGGCAAATCTTGGTATCGGCCAACCATTCATTCTATGTAGCGTTATTCGGCGAAACGTGCTGTCGCTAAATAATGGTATCGACTAATAGTTTTCTCGTATTACCGTTCGTCGGTGAACCATGCTTTCTGTAGACAGTTATATCGTTCAAGGGTAATTCGATATACCGTACGGGACTCGTTTCTGTCGCGGTCATGATGTGACGTCATTGTTCACGAAACTGCTTTGTTTACATCTGTTTTTAGCACCAAATCTTATATATTTAATTATTGTTTATGCTTTATTCAAGTAGAAATCGCACTTACATATTTACCTTAGTGAGATTTCAAGTATTTAGCAAAGAATAGATTTTATTCACATGTTTTGTTTCGTCACTTCCGGCATTTTCGAAGCGGACGCGTTTTCAGATTGCGTTCCGTTTCACCAAAAAAAAACGCAACATAAATTAATTAATTGTAAAATAAGTAATGCATTAAAAAATATTGGAATTTGTTTCTTAACTCCTACACAATGTATATTAAAATAATGGATACGTTTTGAATTACGTGCATATTCCCTATTCCCAATTGTATGCAAGATGTTTCGATAAGGTGCCAAATGGCAACTGCGATCTTGGCTATCAAGTGCAGAAGAAGCTGGCTTAAGACTAGCTCGACTGCATTTTCCCATTCTGACCCCGGTTTTTTGCCAAATTTCCGTAGTCGCTGTACTTATTTTCATATTATCTGCTGTCCTGTGTAAAAACCTATTTTTGTTTGTCGACGATTTGGGGACAAAGAAACTGTCATTAAGGCTTTATTTATGGGACAACTCTTGTTCTAATATTGAATAATAAAATGTTTACATTATAATCCCACATACCGTTCCTTAGTATTGCTCCAGTACCTACTTGTTTAACAGTGAACTTTAAAGAAATTTGGATGTGCTTATGATAAACTTAAGGTAGACGCACTTTACATCTTTTTAGCAACATTTTACTTTACAAAGAATTAATGTGTCACAATTTTTCTTTTCACAATCAAGAGTTATGCGGGGTCGTTTAGAAACGCTTTACTCAAGTAGGGTACTTGAGTAAAGCGTCTCTAAACGACCCCGACTTCTACATGTAGCGAAACACTTATTTCAACTCAACATGTGGGTCGCGTGTCATTATTTCATTAGCATCATTCTGTCGTCTGTTTCTGCGCACATAAACTTAATAATGAAACAACTTAAAATTATGAGAAACACCTGAAACACTCAAGATAGAAGGGAGGGTTAGTAAATAACATGTTGTTTGTAAACTTCAACGTCAAGTGATTTATTTCAAATGGTTATAAATTGAAAATGTGTAAAGGCTCCGACAGACTAATACGATATCGCGGGTGCGACGCAACACTATGTTCCGATTGGCCGGAGGGCCAGTCGTAGGTCACAAGTTAAAAAGTAATACAAAACTATAAAAGGAATATATAAGTTGTCAGTGGCTCGGGCTCGGGAAAGTCAGGAACTGGACCAGGTACACGAACAGGATCTTCAGCCAACTTCAGGACAGATTCAGGTCGGGGCTGTAGTGCCTGCGTCCCACAGTTGGATGGGCAGGAAGTGGCAATTCTGGTCAGGAGTGGAAAATGATGGTGTAAGTCTTCATTTTTTGTCTGTCTTTTTGCGATAAGTTTATTTAATTGTTCACAAGATTTAGACTTCTCCTAACGTATTAAAACGCTGTATTTAGACATAAAAACTTAAGTTAATCAGTATCAAGAATTTAATAACTCAAGTATTCACCACCGAAGATGAACTAGAACGGAGGTCACAGAAAACTTATACTCAGAGAGACGAAGGTAGACCCAACTGGTGTCAGCTGTGATGACCGATTTTATAGATTCCGGGCTCATTCTAGAAGCTACGACAATTTAAAAATTACTTATTGTTTGATCGTCAGCCAAAATCAATAAAAACGGCTTAAATGTGAACCCGGCATTGCAACACTAGTTAGATAAGTGTAGACCTGGCTTAATCAAGAAAGCTATAGAGTTTAGAAAATTAAACACAGTCAACTTTTAATGAAATGTGTCAAAGTCACAGATATTCTAAGATTGTTTACATTATGAGAAATATTATTATAAAATACAGTATTTGTATGAAAAACAATTAAAAGCGACTAAAAGTATGTGTTTTTGAGCGTTAATAGTGTTCCAGGAATAATTTGTAAAGGGGATGATAATATATGTGTAAGAATTCATGTTTGAAAACAAAGAATAGATTTAACAAGATTTGATGGACATAGTAGCCATTTAAAAGGTGAATAAAGGTATAAATATAATAAAGATGTAGTTTTGAATAGCAAAACACCACAACTAGTTTAGCACAATTTCTTTGTCGGTTACTGTCACGCCCGCGATTTCGCGCGAGTCTGTACGAGCCTTAATAGGTATAGAATAGAATAGAATACTCTTTATTATGTACACCATAAAAGTTACAGATATAAATGTTGAAATTTTACACAGGGTGACACAATGGGCGGTCTTATCGCTAAAAGCGATCTTTTACAGACAACCTTTGGATGGATTAAAAAGAGAAGGAGAGACAGTACTGCAGGTAGTCAGTGGTGAACTATTTACATGTACAATAAATACATACATACACTAAGCATAACTTATCCATAATATATATATACAATAATAAACATGAAACAAGATCAAGGAACTGTATTCTGTATTCTATTATTAGGTATCATCATTATTTGCTAGTTTCAAAGGTTAATAAATAAATAAAATAGAAGCAGCTTGTAACATCTGTCAGTATCCTAACTAATCAGTAACCTACCCTGTTGAAGTCGTTGATTGCTACTGGCAGATGTCATTAGTTCGAAATCTGTTGCACTGCGTTTTAGATGACAACACGCCACATTTGAGTCTGCTTACGACGTTAACGTTAGAGCATGCAAAAACAAAAACCCACATAACTACATTCTAATCATATCCTCCATGTGCACGACTCGTCTACTTAGCTACGAGTGCCGTGATCACTCGCTACTTCATTTGCAAACATTTTAAGGGTTTTTTTTTTATGTAACACAATTGCGTGCAATCTTTTATTGGTAGGCGATTAATTAAAATAGCTTTTAGAATACGATCAGGGCCTCAAGTCTGCTATTACAATAGTGTCAGAATGGTCGATCATTGATTTCATAATTGTTGATTTTGACAGGTTTGGTAATCTACTATTATAATGGCGTCATTATGACCTTCCAATGGTCGGCCACTGACACTACATTGAAAGAAATTGCAAAGAAAATGATCGACCATTATGAATTTACCAGATTACGAACTTTTAGCAAAATGACAATGGCATGACAATGGGATCGTGTTGGAATGACTGAATTTATAAAAATAGCAGACTTGGGCCCCTGGACATGTACCACATAAAAAAAAAATCCTTTTTAATGAAGAAATCCCTTTCACCTAACTGTACTGCTTGTGATGAACTAGAAGATGTCCAACGCCTCCTTATGCTCGTATATTGTATTCGCAATGATTTTGAAAGACAATATTTATGCAAAAATAAAAAATTAGATGCGTTACATTTAGGTAAATTTCAATATATTCTGGCTTACCCTGCAAGCAATAAAGCTAAGCTTATTTAAATAAGTTTATATTTAATAGTCTTAAGAAAATTTTGTAAGTAACTTGCTTATGGAAATGATGGGGCTGACATGACTTGTTAAAGGTTGTAAGTCACTACTACAAAAATAGAAAACAAAAAAAACCTTTTATAGCATCGCTCCCTCGCTTCATTTAGCAGATAATATGTTATAATATGCGGAACCACGGGAGAGACCTTTGTGTAGACATACTTCACTAATTAATATAATAAAAAATACTGGAAGTTGAATATGGATTAGGACGAGTGGCGTCGGGTATAAACGAAATGCGTGACGTGATTTCAATGCTATTGAAGTTGCTCAGCCATTTTTGTTTAAAATGTTTAAAAGAAGTACGGATTTTTGTATATCAAAATGAGGAATAATTTCGTTTGCGTATAAATTAAAAAAAAAAAACTTTATGAGGTCTTATATAGCGTTTATGTAAAATATGAGAATATTTTTATATAATATTAAATATTCTCCTACCAGCACTCCAAATAAAAACGGCGGTTCGGATCCTGACTCTAAAACTAAGGGGAACCTTTCATTTGCATTCTGTGTACTTATACAATTGACGTTTCATTTTGTTTTTGGACTCTTTGCATCAATTTTATACCTTGATTAGTTTCCGATAAAAAATCGCAGTAGGTAGCGCGGGGTTATATACGAGTACCTAGTAGGTTTTATAGTTCAAATATTTTATTACAGGTATTAAAGGTAATCGTTGAATCGGCGTTCTGAGAGGCGATATGTGTACATACCTGAGTGCCTTTATTTTTGGCGTCTCTGTCTTTTTCTCAGCCTCCTATTTTATTTATCACGAAACATTTACCCTCTTAGGTTTCACTGAAGCATCTTCAATATTTATCTACGCATTCGTTTGACAATCCGCTCTACTGAGTGAAAAGATAACCTTTAGTAATTTACATAAAGAACCGAGAAATGTTAATTCGAAATGTGGCAATATTTCTCCATCATTTATTTTCGGGAAATCCATTTTTCTTTTTCGGATGATTACCTACTGACTGACCTGGGGGTGTACTCCGAAAATAAATACGAAGTATTGGCCGAATATGTTGCCGTTTCATGACTATGGCTGACGACGGATAAAAAAAATTACGGTAAAAGGGATAAGTCAAAGTCAAAAATGTGACTTGAACTCAAAGCCAAAAAAGGAAGCTTTGGAAGTCAAGAAACGGCCGAACATTCGGTCGATACTTCGGATTATCGCTTCGGAGTAGACCCTCTGGTGTGAGAGTTTTTAATGACGCCCATGGGCCTCTGACCGAGTGATGGACGTCTGAGTGATCCGTGCAATATATATATGGCTTTAAACATCATGAGAGATATATGTCTCATCTCTTTCTACGCTCACTGGGACTATGAAAAAGGACCCTTTTAACACCGGATAGTGTAGTGACTGCAGCGCCTGCTGGGAACCAACCCATGTAAAATCCAAATATATAGCCACCCTTTTTTTTTTGGGTGGGAAATTATCAAATAACTTTTCCCACTCTGGGCGGAGCGGGAGGGCGTGTCAGACTTTTACTGACTAAAACCCGTGTTCCTTCAGTTGCCTGTGTCCCAGGGCCACGATATCCCTTTCGGACAAACTTGCAACCCTGACAGGCATTGGCCATAGATAGATAGCCGCCCAGTATTGGCTATTTCCCTGAATAAAAATGTTGTCCTCCTTTTATGACCCTCGAGTAACTAGTGAAAAATCTATTTCAGTTTTCCGGGGCATGTGACCATAGTAAGAGAATGTTAGTTTTCGGTTAACATTTTTAAAAAGATTTTCACACTTTTTCTAACTTACATCGCTAGACATCTGTGTCATTTCATTTGGCTTTACACAGTTTTGCAAAACACGGATAAAATAACGTCAGTACTGGGAACTTTCCCAGTGGGAAATATGATATTTTATATTGGGAATGGATTGTTTCATGACTATCATTTTATAAACATTATGTATAGTGTAATGTTTATTATTACATACATACATTATTATATTATACTATGTAAATAATACACACAGACTACCTTCGGTATTGTCTCTCCGTTTATGTCCATCCAAAGGTTGCATATAAAAGATCTCTCTTTTAGCGATAAGACGCCCATTGTGTCATCCTAAGTACAATTTGTACATTTATATCTGTAATTCGTATGGTGTTCATATTATAGAGTATTCTTTTCTACATAATTCTATTCTAATGGCTCTATTTCCATGTACTATTCAATTTCATGGAAACACATTAAATATTAATGTTTCAATCCGGGCCTTGAGACACAGCTAGTTACAGTTTGTTAATGATCGACTTATTCCGTGTTCAAGCTCGACTCGTACTCATCTGGCATCGATCAAGTCCACTGACTTGATCGACATATCTAACATTTTCAATAAGCCTAAGCTTATTGAAAATTTTAAACTGAACGATTGGCTAAGTTCGGTAAATACGTAATTATAGATTAATATCTCATGCCTTATCCAGCTTAATAAGTGAAAAGCAGAACTTTTAATGTAATTTTTATATACTTACTCCAGGGTCATGGCGGTGCCGGGAGGACACGGCGCGGCATACGCTGGCAGAGTGTGCCGCTTGGGAGGAGCCTCGCCGTGCCCTCATCTGAGGAGTAGGCAGTGACCTGTCGCTGCCGGCCGTGGTCGAGTCGATGGCCTGCAGCGAGGAGTCCTGGGACGCGGTGGTATCCTTCTCCGATACAGTCGTGTCGCAGAAGAAGGCTGCGGAAAGGGAGCGGGAGATCTCGTTCGCTCACCCGGCCCGCAGCAGGCGCACTGGGCGTTGGCAGAGGGCAGACAATGCCCTCTTTCTTCCGGCCCCCCTAAATGAGTCCAGGTACGGCGGACTTGGGCACGTCCGCCGCCCCCTATCGCACTGGACCCGAGGTGGCGGCGCGTAGTGTTCCACGCGCGCCCCTTTCAGACGTCGCGGGGGGGTCAAACACCCCTCCCCCCCGCCCCCCGCAGACTTGAGGTGGCCCGCAGAGGCGGGCCGGCACTAGCCGGGGATCACAGAAGTAATACTAGCTCCCAAGATCCCCGGTGCAAGTGTGGGAAACACCGGGGTGTTTTTTAGTCAGTAAGAGTCTGACAGACCCCTCCGCCCACCCCAGGGCGGAGGACATCCATGAGGATTTTCCACCCCGGCAACAAAAAAAAGGGTCATTGTGGTGATTTATCAAATTTAAAGTTTTACTGTTTTATTGATAATAATTATGCACAAAAACTGAAAATATTTTCATCGTGAGAGTAGTGGGAGTAAGTTAAATGCTCGTAATAAATGACCTTGAGATAACTTTTAGAACGCCAAAATGAAGGTATACATGAAAATTCAGCTTATTATCCCTTACCTCATTCCGAGGTTGACCCCTTTTTTATGCTAATGTAACTGGACTAAAAGCAATCCTCAGGTACATATTTTCACTGGGTACGACTACGAGCTAACTAGTTTCAAAGGATTCTGTAAAGTTCAAAGCAACCGAAATTATGCACACAGTAGAAACTAGACGTTAGATTTCTCAAAGATTCGCGGAGTTGCTTAGAACAGCTTCTAACTAACTCAAGTGCAGCTCTGACTAGAACAGTCTAGAAGTTCATGGAGTAATGGATCATTGCATACAATTTTGAGGGTGTTAAACAAATACGAAAATAGGTTTATGATATTAGAATTAAGCTAAGTTATAAACTGCGTAGATCATCGTAAATATCCACCATCCCAATATCCCATATCTTTTCGTTAATCTTCCCTGTATCACAAGCCGGAAGCCACTTAAACCCAGCGGATATAGTTCAGTTTTTAGATTACTTGCACGTTCTCTCACCAATAAAGCTTCGTTTTTAACGAGGTCACACAAGTCAAAAGCGGGTAAACTAGCGGCATTCAGCAGGTAATGAAAAGCGCCTGTTTTTATGTCTATAACCGCGGAAATGTAAAAAATGGGTCACTGTTTTGGTTACTGAATGAAAAGTAATGTTTATAAACATATTATCATAGCATCAGGTATTATGTCAATAGGACTCACGCGAATTCCAGAATGTAATCAAAAGTAAATTTGTTTTCCATTTACATAAGCGCGCGGAAACCCAATAATGAAAACACTTAAGAGCGTATACGCCGTACGGCATTTCATACAAACTTTCAAGCCCTTGTTTTTCGAAATTACTCGGTTCAGTAATATCTAAAAACAAGGCCTGGAAAGTGTGTATGAAATGCCGCCCGGCGTATACGCTCTTAATGTAAGGTAGGTAAGTATTGTATGGTGATGTTACTGAGCTCTGAAATGATAATTGTTTACTCATGTCAATATTTCAATTTGCCACTATCTCTGCGTTGACGTTGTGGTGGGGCTTGTGCGCTCCTTAACTGTAGATCTGTGCCGGTAGGGTTTACTTTGCCAAAACAAGTCTAGGGTGAGTAGCCAACCAAGAGAGATACATAATCTCGCAGAACAGCATGTGGCGAGCTGTTGGACAGTACCGACCCCACGGTCCCTATCTCCCGGGAGGAATCTTGTTCCTTAAATGTGGCTTGCCTTTATTGGCCGGCTGGAGTGAATACTGACGAGCAATAGAGCGCCCACCTGTTTCTTGCCTTTATTGGCCGGTTTGATTGGAGATTCGCAAGAGCAAACGTACCTACTCTGAAGAAGGAAGTATAAAGATAAAGGGGCTATAAAGGAAACGACCCGGGCTGATGATGACGGCTTCGTGACGGTGCAAAGGAGGAAGCGCCGACAGAGCAGCTGTAAGAACCGCTGCGGCAAGGCTCCTAAGGAGCTTTGGTGGCATGAGGAACAGGGTGTAAAGTTCACTCATCCACCATAGAAAAGGGAGGATCCTCCGACCAGACGGGTGTTGTGTCTGGTGGGCAACTGCCCAACGGTTGATGTCAGGACGTGGTATATATGCTAGTTGCGCGGTAAACTCTGCTTGCGCGATGCAGGATTTGCGTGACGCGTAGTTCGCATGTGGCGATGTTGATGCCGCTACAGAGCCAAACGAAAAACTGCGTGCTGCGAAGCCAAATACTCCGGTGTATATTTCCTGTCTCCACTACACCACTGATGTGGAAGACATCGTGAATTACGTACGCCAAAAGCTGAAGTACGCGCCGAGAGTGCAGTTGCTGGAGTCGCATCGCAACGTCAACTTTAAGGCGTTTGTGGTGCGCATACCAACGTGCTACCAGCATCAGGTGATGGCAGAAAACTTGATGGATGTGGTATTCCGCCGCTTTCGCAGTCTAGTGCCATCAGAACGCCCAAAGACTTAGTGCACCTAAGTGATATTAACATAGCTTTAAGTTTTATTTACTAACGCAATTGTTAATATTAATAGGTTAAGGTATTCAACTATGGGTCTTTTTAACCTGAAAATAAATGGTTTATTATTATTATTCCAGTATGATGCTGGTAAGGATCATGACCATACTTTCGGGATTGTCCTGTTAGCCATGAAATACATCTCCACTCCTTAAGCACCTCAGGAAGTGTTACCCCTTTGTCGCTACGTCACTATGTGCTAGCGACCGTTTTTGAGGGCTCATTATTAAGTGTGCAAGTCACCCTCTGCCATTTTATCGTTGTATTACTTATAATTGCAGGCAGTTTATCAATGAAGGGATATTGTTGTTCTGTTGCCAGGTTATACCTAAAACTGTTGAAAAATACTTAATTTACTTGAAGGGATACCAATGACAACGTTTAGTTTCAGGAATTTATTCTGTATCGTGGATGCGTTAAACTCACATACACAAACAGCCAGATCCGGAACAAGTACTTGTAAGTCATACAAATATTTTTTCCGTGAGGGAATCGAACCCGCGACACGCAGCGCAGCAGTCAATCGCCTAACCACTGCGCCAACCGTGTCGTATTAAGACAACAGATCCCACAAAAACCTTGGTTCAGTTAAACTATGGTAATTTGTGTAAAACTATAAGTGCCAACGAGGGTAGCACGTGTAAACGAGCAAAAGTCGACTCCTGCCAACGATGGGTACAAATCGTCATTCGTTTGAAGCAAGGCAATCCTAAAAGAAGGCTTTTACGATGTTCTTTCTACTATCCATAACGTTTCAGGACGTCTCTGCTCCATTAATAACAGACAAGTGACAGGCTGTTGACTGCTCGACAGACGACAGTGAACACTTTATTATTTTAAATTGCGCAAAATTGAGATTTTGCGTTGCTTCAAAAAATCAAGCAATTTTATTTCTTTAGAAAGAAAAGAATTATAATTGCTTATAATCTAGAATCTATAATTATAGTCGATATCGCAGACCCCAGATATCTTTTTACACGACCCTAACTAGGGTTCAACAGTTAAACAAGGAACCCATAAAGTTTCGGCAAGTCTGTCTGTCCGCTGTTTAACTCAGAGACCCCTGGTACTAAAAAGCTGTAATTTAGCAATAATCATGCCTACAAGGTTGAGATATAAAATCTTAAAAAAAAAAAGTTTTTGCGTACCTCCCTTGGAGGTAGAGCGAGTAAAGCGTTCCATTGAACTATTGCATGACACAATATTAAAGACCAGTGACTTCCATAAGCCCCTAGGAGTGTGCCTGTACCACGGCAACGAAATGGCAAGCCGTACATTTTGACCAAGATATTATAAGGTTTGAAGAGTTATTCCTTGTAGAGTTAGGGGCTTACCTCTACGTTAGATCTGAATGATCTGATAACCTTTTAACAGTGAAAGCGTTATGTGAGTCTTGGTAACCTACTTTACATGAAATGTTTTTGGTAGGATTTATTTGTTCCTGGAACGGGTTGTAGGTGAGTGTTAACTCGTGTGTGTTTATGATTTATTTGAAATTGCTTATTCCTTTGACGTTATCGTTTTCATAAGCTCTGTAGAAGGGAATCAAATACGAAATACAATGCAATGTAATATGTATTGAAAGGGTATTGGCTGGGTAAAATCTTGGCACATAATTGTTAGATCAATGCGAGTAAGAAAAATATAAACCTAATATAAAAATAAAAAAAAAACTTCATCATCATCTGCCTAGCCTTTTCTAAACTATGTTGGGGTCGGCTTCCAGTCTAACCGGATGCAGCTAAATACCAGTATTTTACATGGAGCAACTGCCTATCTGACATCCACAACCCAGTTACTGGGTAACACAATATCCCACTGGTTGTCAGACTTTTGGGCTTCTGACGACCCGTAACAACTATCAAAGATCTACAAATGACAGCCGGGACCAACGGCTTAACGTGCTTACCGAGTCACGGAGGAATCGTAGCTTGACCTGATCGATCGACCCGTGCGGCAGTTATTACTTAGCCATAAGCTCCTTGAGTGTACAAACCTTATTGTATCAAAATTTTAGAATAGCGAAAATCCTCCGACCAGACGGGTGCTGTGTCTGGTGGGCAACTGCTCGACGATTAATGTTGGGGCGTTGTATATTCATGCTAGTCACTCGGTACACTCTGCTTGCGCGATGCAGGCTTGCGCCTTTGCGTGACGTCAGTGTGATGCATAGTTCGCATGTGGCGAAGTAGATGCCACCACATAGGTAACTTATGATAAAAGTGAAGTGCTCTCTATGCGTGTTGTTATTGGACCTGTATATTGCTTTTCCATCGTGTTTTTCTCCGAGAGTGGATCTAATACGACCGGGAACTTACAAGATGGCAACTGAACATTCTTTATTTATGGAGTAACATTTAGGTAGTTTGAGATAGCAACCTTTTCATAATTTAATTTCATTCTAATGGTGGCACTTCACATCTCTATTCGTGTCCGCGTATTTGTCTTATTCGCCCAAATACGATGGTGTGAAGTGGCTATATTTGTCTATATTTGCCTATTCTCACAAAGAAGACGAATACGCGAATACACGAACACCCGTATCCGCAAGCTTGTCGGTTTTTTGCAACATATCAAAGTATCGCAAATATACCGAATATGTTCGTTTGCCGTCCACACATCGCACGTTAAGTAGTGTGCGGTGCGCGGCAGCGGCGGACGTGTTTAGTTAGTTTGTTTACAGCTCAATCGCGCCAAAATGGATTGAACAAATGACCTTGTCTAGCGATTTCTGGAATACTATCAAATGCATCCCTGCCTAAGGGACCTGCAACATGCATCTCATAAAAACAGAAGCAAAGTTATTGTTATTGACGAATGGAATAGTACTTATAATGCCTGGTATAGAGCAATGCATACTTCTTGTATTATTTTTGAGATGATTTGACTTGATATATAGACGTCTTCTTCTCCATGGTCTTTTAATGATTTTGTTTTTATGTACATAGTATATATATATATACATAACATGTACTAGTGATTAGCACAATGGAAATAATAAGCCACTGCTGCAGTCAACACATCCATCTTTGCGTTGGATGCGTTCGATACTATAGCAAAAATATTCGTAAATGTTCGGCATATTCACTGTTCCTGAACGATGTGTAGACGGTGTATTCCTATTAATCGGTTTTCAACACGAATATAGGGAACAAAGCCAAAAAAACGCGAACACCGAATAGCGATGTGAAGTGCCACCATAATAATAAAACTCGAATCAAAATCAAAATCAAAAATCAAAAGTAATTTATTCAAATTAGGCTGAGAATCAGCACTTTTCGAACGTCAAAAATGACATAAGACAGTCCCCCTAAAACGCCCACCCTTCACCACTTCCTAGTGCTTTAGCTGGGAAGAAGTGGCGCAACAAACTCCCTAGCAGCACAGAATGTAATCTATATTCGAGCTTTATTAGCTTACTGAATTTGCAACAAAAGTTTTATTATTCGTTCGCGTGGCAGTCGTCAGACACCATGTAGATGTCTTACGTTGCCGTAAGTGTGGGAATCCAAATAAGGCACGGGTTTCTTGTTCACACTTTATATTGTTCCACATGCACAGATATAGTTCGGACACAAGCAGACAGATATTAATAGAAGGAGAAAGAGTCAAGAGAGATAGATCACACATACAACTTGAGAAAGCACCGCAGGTAAGCAAGCTACTTTATTACGACCGCACGGAAGTAAACAAAAGCAATAGCGTGCGAGGGCGAATAACAAGCGCTTCGCGTAGGAGAGGTGTCTCGACTGGCGGGCGGCCGGTGGCGATGCCCGCGCGCAGCTAGGATACCTGCCCCGCGACCCCGCGCGTTCCCCTCAACATTCCAGCATTGTTAGACCAATGCGAGTAAGAAAAATATAAACCTAATATAAAAATAAAAAAAAAACTTCATCATCATCTGTTTAGCCTTTTCTAAACTATGTTGGGGTCGGCTTCCAGTCTAACCGGATGCAGCTAAATACCAGTATTTTACATGGAGCAACTGCCTATCTGACATCCACAACCCAGTTACTGGGTAACACAATATCCCACTGGTTGTCAGACTTTCGGGCTTCTGACGACCCGTAACAACTATCAAAGATCTACAAATGACAGCCGGGACCTACGGCTTAACGTGCTTACCGAGTCACGGAGGAATCTTGGTATGAAAAGATGGTTACCCATCCACGGACCAACCGCGGCAAGCGTAGCTTGACCTGATCGATCGACCCGTGCGGCAGTTATTACTTAGCCATAAGCTCCTTGAGTGTACAAACCTTATTGTATCAAAATTTTAGAATAGCGAAAATCCTCCGACCAGACGGGTGCTGTGTCTGGTGGGCAACTGCTCGACGATTAATGTTGGGGCGTTGTACGAGTATATTCATGCTAGTCGCTCGGTACACTCTGCTTGCGCGATGCAGGCCTTTGCGTGACGTCAGTGTGATGCATAGTTCGCATGTGGCGAAGTAGATGCCACCACATAGGTAACTTATGATAAAAGTGAAGTGCTCTCTATGCGTGTTGTTATTGGACCTGTATATTGCTTTTCCATCGTGTTTTTCTCCGAGAGTGGATCTAACACGACCGGGAACTTACAAGATGGCAACTGAACATTCTTTATTTATGGAGTAACATTTAGGTAGTTTGAGATAGCAACCTTTTCATAATTTAATTTCATTCTAATGGTGGCACTTCACATCTCTATTCGTGTCCGCGTATTTGTCTTATTCGCCCAAATACGATGGTGTGAAGTGGCTATATTTGTCTATATTTGCCTATTCTCACAAAGAAGACGAATACGCGAATAAACGAACACCCGTATCCGCAAGCTTGTCGGTTTTTTGCAACATATCAAAGTATCGCAAATATACCAAATATGTTCGTTTGCCGTCCACACATCGCACGCTAAGTAGTGTGCGGTGCGCGGCAGCGGCGGACGTGTTTAGTTAGTTTGTTTACAGCTCAATCGCGCCAAAATGGATTGAACAAATGACCTTGTCTAGCGATTTTTGGAATACTATCAAATGCATCCCTGCCTAAGGGACCTGCAACATGCATCTCATAAAAACAGAAGCAAAGTTATTGTTATTGACGAATGGAATAGTATTTATAATGCCTGGTATAGAGCAATGCATACTTCTTGTATTATTTTTGAGATGATTTGACTTGATATATAGACGTCTTCTTCTCCATGGTCTTTTAATGATTTTGTTTTTATGTACATATATATATATATATATATATATATATATATACATAACATGTACTAGTGATTAGCACAATGGAAATAATAAGCCACTGCTGCAGTCAACACATCCATCTTTGCGTTGGATGCGTTCGATACTATAGCAAAAATATTCGTAAATGTTCCTGAACGATGTGTAGACGGTGTATTCCTATTAATCGGTCTTCAACACGAATATAGGGAACAAAGCCAAAAAAAAACGCGAACACCGAATAGCGATGTGAAGTGCCACCATAATAATAAAACTCGAATCAAAATCAAAATCAAAAATCAAAAGTAATTTATTCAAATTAGGCTGAGAATCAGCACTTTTCGAACGTCAAAAATTACATAAGACAGTCCCCCAAAAACGCCCACCCTTCACCACTTCCTAGTGCTTTAGCTGGGAAGAAGAAGTGGCGCAACAAACTCCCTAGCAGCACAGAATGTAATCTATATTCGAGCTTATTAGCTTACTGAATTTGCAACAAAAGTTTTATTATTCGTTCGCGTGGCAGTCGTCAGACACCATGTAGATGTCTTACGTTGCCGTAAGTGTGGGAATCCAAATAAGGCACGGGTTTCTTGTTCACACTTTATATTGTTCCACATGCACAGATATAGTTCGGACACAAGCAGACAGATATTAATAGAAGGAGAAAGAGTCAAGAGAGATAGATCACACATACAACTTGAGAAAGCACCGCAGGTAAGCAAGCTACTTTATTACGACCGCACGGAAGTAAACAAAAGCAATAGCGTGCGAGGGCAAATAACAAGCGCTTCGCGTAGGAGAGGTGTCTCGACTGGCGGGCGGCCGGTGGCGATGCCCGCGCGCAGCTAGGATACCTGCCCCGCGACCCCGCGCGTTCCCCTCAACATTCCAGCGCCTGCGGCGATAAAGAACCGGTTGCCGTGGTGCACTAGCTAGATCGCTCATAGTAAAATACAGTGAGTGTCTGTTTGTTTGTTGACATATTATTACTATGATATCTAATGTATTAAAATTAAAGGTGATAAATACTAAAAACATAAAACTAAACAAGTACATCTTAAATAAATAATAAATTAAATAATTAAATAATAATTAATAATAAAAAATAAAAAAATAAAAAAATTAATTAATAATAATAATAATAATAATAGCTCGGCTATCATTGTGCCGATTGTCGTATCGGCCAATGGCCTGATGGCCGAAAGTCTCGAGCAACATCTTTCGAGGCTCTCGTTAGGTGGTTGGATCAAGGGCCTGATTCAGAAGGCAGTACTCCTCGATACGGCTCGCATCGTGAGGAGGTTCCTATCTCTGCAGCCCTAGCCACCGGTAGCTTGGACCCTGCTCCCGATACCGGTGGACAACTATTTTTTATATTTTTAAATGTTTTTATATATTTTTTATATTCTGATATTTAAAAATATAATTTGTATGTGTTTAAATTAATAAAGGAAATAATAATAAAAAATAAAAATAAAAAATAATAATAAAATATTATAATAATAATAATATAAAATATAATATAATATTAATATTATTATTATATTATTATTATTTCCTTTATTAATTTAAATACATACAAATTATATTTTTAAATATCAGAATATAAAAAATATATAAAAACATTTAAAAATATAAAAAATAGTTGTCCACCGGTATCGGGAGCAGGGTCCAAGCTACCGGTGGCTAGGGCTGCAGAGATAGGAACCTCCTCACGATGCGAGCCGTATCGAGGAGTACTGCCTTCTGAATCAGGCCCTTGATCCAACCACCTAACGAGAGCCTCGAAAGATGTTGCTCGAGACTTTCGGCCATCAGGCCATTGGCCGATACGACAATCGGCACAATGATAGCCGAGCTCACATTCCACATGTCAACAACCTCGTGTGCTAAGTCAAGATATTTAAAAAAGTCAAAATATAATATAATATTAATATTATTATTATATTATTATTATTATTAATATAATTATTAATATAAATATATATTAATAATTTATATTAATTTTTAATTAATTATTATTAATAAAGAGTATTCTATTCTATTCTATTCTATTCTAAATTTACCTGCCTCGTTGGTCTAGTGGTCGCAAGCTAAGCTAGTTTTGTCAGGCAAAGTGTTATTGGGTTTTCCATCTGGAGTTTCTCAGTAACAGTCCGTAGTCTGGATTTGTGCCCGGTCAATGGCAATAAGCTTGCCCCCTATTACATGGGACCTAAACATTACGTACGTGTATACTATAGGTACACGCGTGATACTACGTTTGTAGTTTTGGTCTCAGCAGCCAAAATATACAGAGACTTAGGACTGGTGACGCGGGAGCAAGCGATATACAGTTGCCCGTGTGAGAAGCAGTTGGCCCTGAGGCAATACCGTAGTCTTCAGTAGCAATTTCCCATTGCTTGCGAAGTTTTTCGTTTTTTGTGAATTAATGAACGCCTGCGTTCCTGCATCATATACTACCTTATGTCACAACACTGATACACTGACTGATGCATTCATAAAGATTATTCCTGACGCACGGTTATCACTAAAACAACAGTCACCAGTTCTCATTAACAGTCACCTAACATTTATATTTACAATATTTCACTGAATTAACGCATATTATGAAAGTACTCGTAGTTTGTTCAGAATCGTTTACTGAATAGTTTTCTGTCATTTTTAGGGTTCCGTACCCAAAGGGTAAAACGGGAACCCTATTACTAAGGCTCCGCCGTCTGTCACCAGGCTGTATCTCATGAAATGTGATAGTTAGACAGTTGAAATTTTCACACATGATGTATTTCTGTTGCCGCTATAACAACAAATACTAAAAAACAGAATAAAATAAATATTTAAGGGGGCTCCCATACAACAAACGTGATTTTTGTGCTTGTTTTTGCTCGATATTGATAACGGCAACAGGTAGACGCTTGAAATATTCACAGAATATTTAGTTATATATTCATTTTAAAAATAAATAGTTAAATTAAAATAAAACAAATATTTAAGGGAGCCTGCCTTACACTACCATACAACAAACGTGATTTTTTTGCCGTTTTTATAGATGATGGTACGGAACCCTTCGTGCGCGAGGCCGACTCGCACTTGGCCGGTTTTTATTATTGGTAATTTTTTATCCCAAAAATAATTAAAACTACGTAAGTTACAGCCACACTTCCGCTGTAAAATCAAAACAAACCAAAACGGACGAAACCCCTTCTACGCTAGACGCTGTGTGTGCGTGCATAAATTTGTAATGTGACCACAGTTATTATTTTCTCCCACAATCAGTATAAGTAATTATGTAAATAAACCATGTTTTAATACATAATAGTAAAAATTCAGTGTATTTAGGATTCTAACATAATATTCTAATTGGGGTGTTTGGTGGTGTTCGTCAATTCCGGGACATGTAGAATGAAGAATGGCCGAAAATTACCAACATTTTTAAATTTCGAACGAATACGCGTTATAATTTTATTTGCTTTGAGAACAGAATTTAGATAGTATGTTGCTTGTAATTTGTGTCATTCTGAGAAAAAAATAAGGACTGCAAATAATTTAGAACGATTAACGACTTTATGACTTTTCGTTCATAGAATAGATTCTTAACGTTAAATCTCGAATTTAATACCTATTTTTTAACTGACTAACATGCATTACATATTTGAATGCCATATCAGTGCATGTGGCTGAATGCGTCTTTGCACTGAATTGTATATATATAACATATTTTGTACCCACCACATTTTATGCAAATAAACGACAATATTTTTGTTATAAAAAAAACTATTACATCGCAAAGAATAACAGGACCTGCTGAATAACTTAAGATATTTTTATGACTTTGACAATGGGTTTCCTCGAGTCTGGTATTTTTTTTAGACATTACAAGATCATTATTGGAATAAAAAACGTTTCATCTCTAATTTCGCATTTCAACACTTTGAGTGATGAAATGCGAAATTAGAGATGGATTTTTTTTTATTCTGACATTTGAATGATTGATTTGTGGACACGCCGATTTAGATCAAAAGGAAATGAAAATTGAATGTACTTATAAAATTTACTATCTAAAAATGAGGCGCAGAGGAAGTGCTTTCATTTTATGTTTTAACAATCCCACTTTGTTTTAAAGAGTACTGTTATGTAAGGCTGTTGGTACGTTCCGAAAATCGTTTTTCTTAGTAAAATTTTTCTTCGTTTATTTAATCAGGCGTCGTTTGACACTATGGCGATCATATTCTAAACCCTTACTTGTCTACTATTGCTTTTTAGGGTTTTGTATCTTAAAACCAAAAAATGAAACCCTTATAGAATCACGTCGTTGTCCGTCTATTTGTCAAGACCCCTTTTTTCAGGAACGCGTGGAGGTATCAAGTTGAAATTGATGTCAAATACGTAGATCTACGGTCCCTTGGAGCTGTAAAAATTCAACCTTCTAAGTTAACGAGTCCTACTCGCACTTGACCGGTGTTTATTGGCACCTTGGAATTTTATAATTAACGCTAGATGGGGCAGACTTGATTTATTGACTCGCGGCAAATGGCTGTTGGAAATTCCTCTATTGTAGTGTATTCAGGTGGTTGCTTTACAATAATTACTAGATCTTGGTATTTTAATATTCTTACAACTTGGTATATTAATGGTCTCATAAAGATTTTTTACAAAGTCAAAATCAAATTATTTATTTCGAATAGGCACTTAAAAGGCACTTTTGAACGTCAACATTTATATAAAAATAGAATTGATTGTAGTTGCCCCTTCCAAAAGGTAGTTTCGTACAGAGAAGAATGGGCAAGAAACTCCACTGTTACACTTTTAAAAATAATTTTCATTATTTTATTTCAGTACATTAATTATATAATTACATGTGAAAACGATGCACCTAGAATAAAATTATTATACCACAATAGGTAAAAATAATTAAAAATGAAGCAATGACAGATAATTTAATTGTAAACGATTGGAGCTATAGTCTTCAAATGTTCACAGTATTAGCATCTTGTTAACCCGAAGCCATACAAATGATCAAAAAAGGAGGGTCCCATAGAAAAGAATAGCTCAGCTTGCTAGCCCGCTTGATTGCTTGTTGTTTGGTTTAGCTGTATGGTCCCATATAGTTAAAGGGAGGCGAAAAATATTAGCCTTTCCCATCGAGTGGGGTATCGTTAATTAGAACTTATTGAGTAGAAAAATACAGCACTTTTTGTTTTAAAAAATTCTTGGAAAACAAAGAAATGAGAACCCATCAAATTCGTATTTTTTTTACAAAATCTTACTAAGAACTTTTAACTTTCCATTGTCCTATGTACTTGAGGTGATAATGTTTATTATTACGTATGTTTTACTAACAAATACTAATATATTGATAAATCAGATTTTTTCTTTGAAATTCCCTCATTTTTCCATCCAACCTAAAAATTTATACAACCAGCTTGATTTTGTGGTCAAATACGGCTACTGCTTATAAATAATTCTGCCATTCGGATGGCTTATATTTTTTTTTTTTTTATATTATTTTTTATTCTACATTTGGTACGGAACCCTAAATGTGTGAAGTCCGACACGCAATTGGCTGGTTTTTTTATTGTTGTTAAGACAATGCGTACCCCACACATTGTCTTAGCAACTTACTCACTACAAAAAATAGGAAACAAAACGCCGTAATCGACGTATATAAGGAATCAGAACAGGGGTAGCAGGGATTGTAATATTATAGATTCACGGGTGCTTATGTTGATGTGGCGTAGTTTAGGGTTATAAATTTAGCAATCAATCAGGATTTATTTGTTTAATTTATTCATAATTTAGCACGTCGACTTGTTCCAGGAAAAAAGCGTTTAAGGCGCTGAAAGAGGCAAATGATAAAAGTAGTAGTAGTCTTAAACAAAAAAATTGCCAAATCTATAATAGTTTGTGGAAGTGGAAAAAATATATTTTATTCTTGAACAAATTTCTCAGAACTTGGTTGTTACCAAAACACTTAAAATTAACGGTAAACTAACCCTTTACTTTGAGTTTCAATCCAAAATATCTCTATTAAATATCAACTTAGAAAGAAAGAAAGAAAGAAAAATATTTATTTGGGTCACTAAAATAGCATTTAAAACTAACAATATACACAAAAAAATAAAAACGACGGTCAGGAACTTACGGTTGGTATTTAATTAATAACAAGAACGTCTTATTAGTATGCACAACTTGGTTGTTTTTTGTTCTCAATTACACAACTAATTTTTGAGTAAATAGATAATTGCTTCATATTTTGCAATAAATTACAAGCGTTGTGTCATCGCGCTTCTCTTTCTTTTGTATACAGTCTGACAGTGACTGCGGTTTATCTGTTGTCAGCGTCTTAAAAGATTCGGCTTATAACTTGTAACGTAATAAGGAAACTAGACTTAGAAATTAAAATTCTACAGACAATGTTAAAACAACTTTATTATTTTATTACATCGTTGAAGGCTATTTGTTATCATTACTTGGAGAGGAAACATTTCCTGTTATCTTCGCTTTTTATTTGTGTAAATATTTCTCCAACAATGTTTTCATTTTAATAAGGCCATAAAAACTTCGTTATCTCTAAACTCATTACGAATTTCAATGGCTATTATAATTCCGCTAACTAGTTGCTGGTTGGGGGGGTGGGGGTTGGTGCAGGTCTTAGTGGAGCGGGTTCTTTCGCCAGGGAACTCGCACCTAAAAAATGCTAAGCTGCCAATAGCGTACGCCTAGGTGTGTGAAGCTAGGCTATCAGGCGCTCACCGACAAGTGCTTCATACACGTCTACGCCGTCGCTAGTCTGCCGCCGTGGTCTAGCGATGGGCCCACATACTTCAACGTTTGTGGGTCCCCCCCCCTAGGCAATGCTGCAGTCCGTAACGAGCTCCACACACTCCGTCTATCTCGGGACCTGTAGTAGCCAAGTATGAAGCGCAAGGGCGAGCCTTCGGCGCCCGATTTTAAACCGAACAAACTGGGTAGGGGAAGAAAACCCTGAGATAAAAAATAACACAACAGCGGGAGACCTTACCTCGTCAGCGCTGGAACAGCAATTGGTCTAGAAGATGCTAACTCCGAAATTAAACTGCAACCGCTGCCTTGTGGAGAGATGTTGGATCATCAAAGGCTAGGGCGTTACCCCGAAATTGTAACCAGCTCAGAAGTTGCTAACTTCGATACCAAAAACGGCACCTACTGCCTTGTAGAGAGATGTTGGGTCATCAAAGGCTAGGGCGTCAACCCGAAATTGTGACGTGTAGTGCCTTGGGAAAGTGCTTCACTATCTTCCCAACCATCGTAATGAAATGAGTGAAAATAATGAGAATAATTTGCCATGCATTCCGGCTAGCCCCCGGTGCTCACAGGTACCCGGGCCTGTGAGTGAGAAATTGATTACCGAAGACTGTAAGAGGGCGGGTACCCAGGCCCCCTTACCAGTAAATACTACTGGTCTTAAAGAGAGTAAGAGTAAGAAGCTAGTTCAGCAAGCTTTCCATTCAGGTCTATTAGAGACTAGACCAAGAAGTGTATCACTTAGCTCGGTAAGGGATACTAATATTGAAATACATACCGAAAATACACAGCATAATGTTATGAAAAATAGTATGGACAACAAAGACGCCAATCCTCCTACCTGGCAGAGAGCACCAGTCCTACGAAATGCCAAAAGGAAGAAAGTATCTTCACCGTCTCCTGAGAGAATAATCGTTACCGACACATTCAGTGGACTCCCAGTAGACCAGGAAGAAGACACAACAATATCAAAAACTGAGACAGTTAAAAAAGTTGTAAAGCCACCACCCATAATCCTGTATGGCATCGAAGACCTTGCCAAGCTAACTGAGCTCCTAGAGAGTGTCATAAACAAAGGGGACTTCACCTACAAAATCATTAACCAGAACCAACTAAGAATTAACTGCATCAATATAGAGGTCTACAAAACCACAATAGATATAGTTAGACAAAAAGGACTAATTGGAGATACAGTTAACAGGAAGGATAAGCGACCCTATAGAATAGTAATAAGGAACCTCCACTACACTACACCAAACAGCGTTATAAAAGAAATACTAGAGGAGACAGGTAATACTGTGATTGGGGAAATAATAAATGTAAAGTATGGTCCAGAAAAGAAACCAACATCAACATTCTTCGCCAACCTCCAACCCAGCCCTAACAACAAGGCTATAAAAGATATTAAATTCATACACCATCAGTCGGTAACTATAGAAGACCTAAGAAAACGAACCTCAGTAGTTCAATGTCAAAGATGCCAGCAGTATGGACACTCTAAAAACTACTGTATGAGGCCCTTCCGGTGCGTGAAATGCGCTCAATCACATAAAACATCAGAATGCCCAAAGAAGGATCGCAACACCCCAGCAAAATGTGCCCTGTGTCAAGGCGCTCATCCAGCAAACTTCAAAGGTTGCGAAGTATACAGGGAAATACTAGCAAGGAAATCTAACATACAACCTCACATTAAGGCCAGAGAAAACCTTAAACCAAATGCTGATGGCAAGGCCCAGTCACTAAAGAAAAACTACCCATCAATTCCAAATGAATGGACCAGACCCACGCCTGCACCCTACCCAACCGCACTACGGTCAAGACATTACAACATGCAAAAGCCATATGCTGAAGTAACAAAAGCTGACAAAACCAGCAAAGATGGCAATGTTCCCACAACAAGCAAAGCACAAAGCATAGAAGAGATACTTTTATCACAAGCAGAAAAATTTGATCTAATCCTACAACAAATGAGTATGTTAATCAATCTCATAACTACCCTAGTCACTAAGATGTCTCAATGACTTCCCTCAAGATAGCAACGTGGAACCCAGCGGGGCTCTCTCTAAATAAAGTAGAGGTAGAAGTTCTGTTACACACCCACAACATAGACATACTACTACGAGTAGTGCCAGAATCTCATACAACTGCAAACAGCAGGATTAAAATACATAATTATAACATATACTGCACTGATCACCCAGACGGAACTGCACACGCCGGAGCGGCTATAGTAGTAAGGTCTAGCATCAAACACTATGAACAACCACGTTTCAAAACTGAGCACATACAAGCAGCAACCGTCGCAATAGAAGATCGAAATGGAACATTTAATGTATCTGCTATTTATTGCCTTCCCAAACATAATCTGAAGGAGGAACAATATAATGAGTATTTTAACACCCTAGGCACCCGCTTTATAACCGGAGGTGACTGGAACGCCAAAAATGTTCACTGGGCCTCCAGACTTACTAATACAAGAGGCAGAGAACTGAAAAAGAGTATAGAAAAAAACCATCTCAAGACAATTTCTACAACAGACCCAACCAACTGGCCCACAGACCCAAACAAACTCCCGGATGTCATAGATTTTTTCATTGTAAAGGGACTATCCCGGCTTTTTCACCATGTAGAGACAAGTCTGGATGCCAACTCTAGTCATGTCCCAGTAATACTGACGATTGGAACCACGGTCCTAAACTCTGAAAGAAACCTCAAATTATATAACAAGCGCACAGACTGGTACTCTTTTCGCGAATTGGTTGAAGATGGGATCAACCTTAAAATATCATTGAAAACAGAGGTGGAAATCGACGTAGCTGTAAAAAATTTAACCTCGGTAATCCAAGAAAGTTGTTGGAAGTCAACACCAGAAGTCAAAGAACGTTCACATCAAAATAAAGTATACTCTGAAACCAACCAGTCACACATTATGGAAAAAAGAAGACTACGACGTTTATGGCACACAAGTAGGCATCCAAATGACAAAACGGAACTAAACCGGGCTATTAAAGAACTGAAAACTCTTATAACTGAAGCAGATGGTGTCGCTCTAGATACGTACTTGGAAGGTCTCATGGCTACAAAAACGACCGACTACTCATTATGGAGAGCATGTAAAAACCAGGATCGACCCTTGCACCACAAACCACCGCTTGGGAACCTAAACGGAACCTGGCATAGAACTGAACAAGACAAAGCTGATGCATTTGCGAACCATCTCAGCAATGTATTTAAGCCTAATAACCCGAGACCAAATGCGGATGAATCTGATATCGAACTTGTCCTCAACCAAGATATTCAACTGGATCTACCCTTGAAGCTAGTAACGCCTAAAGAGATACATAGGAACATAAACTTAATGGACAACAACAAGGCCCCAGGTATACCCGGGGCCCGGGTATCTTATCGACAAAAAAGTCCTTCAAGAATTGCCTCGCAAAGGAATTGTGTACCTCACTATACTTTTTCATGCCATTCAACGAGTGGGCTACTTCCCAGATATATGGAAAGTATCACAAGTAATAATGATCCATAAACCAGGTAAACCGATACATGATGTCACCTCATACAGACCGATCAGCCTCTTGCCGATTATGTCTAAGCTGTACGAAAAGTCTCTACTACATAGAATGTTACTTGTTCTCATTGTCTCAGATCACCAATTCGGATTTCGTAAAGACCATGCTACCATAGAGCAAGTCCATAGAATGTGCAGGACAATCAGAAAATCCTTTGAGAAAAAAGAATACTGCTCAGCTGCCTTTCTTGACATACAACAGGCCTTCGACAGAGTCTGGCACAAAGGTCTGCTATTCAAAATAAAAACCTTATTACCACATACATTCTATGGTGTAGTAAAATCTTACATTACAAACAGAATATTTCAAGTAAGAGAAAATCAATCCACCTTGGGATTCCATGAAATATCTGCAGGAGTACCACAGGGCTCGGTTATTGGACCCGGATTGTACACCCTGTTTACTTCCGACTTGCCACAAAGCTCTGAGATCAAAATTGCCACCTTCGCAGATGACACTGCGTTACTTGCTTCGCACAAATGTTCAACACAAGCATCTCGCATTTTGCAAACCAGTTTAAACGAAACTGAAGAATGGCTAGCCAAGTGGAGAATTGCCGCCAGCGTATCCAAATCAGTGCATATTACATTTACACTCCGTAGAAATAATTGTGACCCGGTCACCCTAAACGGTAGTCAACTCCCACACCACGAGTCTGTTAAGTATCTGGGCATGCATCTTGACCGCAGGCTCACATGTAGGAAACATGTCGAAACAAAAAGAGATGAAATGAACCTGAAATACAGAGGCCTTTTCTGGCTAGTAGGAAGAAACTCAAAACTGGCTATAGACAATAAACTCCTCATATACAAAACTATACTAAAGCCAATCTGGACATATGGCATCCAACTTTGGGGAGCAGCCAGTGCCTCTAACATAATTAAAGTGCAAAGGGCACAAAACTACATACTGAAACAATTATCCAATGCACCTTGGTTTATCAAGACAACAGAGATCCATGAAATCCTCAATATTCAGACGGTCATTGAGGAGATATGTACACATGGGGACAAATACAAATCCCGACTGCTAAAGCATCCGAATATGCTTGCGGGTCAGCTTACTATCCCAGAAAGCATCCGCCGATTGAAAAAGCGGCGGGACATTTTCGACCATAACAGTCAGTGCGAGGAATGACTGCGAACAGAACCATCTCATCTGCTCATAGTCTACAAGACTGATCGCATGATAGAACCGGAAAAAAAAAAACTAGTTGCTGGTCTCCTTTAATAACCTCTTAATTTTGCTATCCAGCGGCTAAAGAGACCTACCTAATGGGAGCCCGCTCGCAGTATCTACTCGTCATCATCTGCCTCGATTTTTCCCAACTTGGTTGGGGTCGGCTTCCAGTCTAACTAACTATTTTACGTGGAGCGACTGCCTATCTGACGTCCACAACCCACGATACCCCTTGGTAAGACTGGTAATCAGACTTTCGGGCTTCTGACGACCCGTAACAACTGTCAAAGATATACAAATGACAACCGGGACCCACTGCTTAACGTGCTTTTCGAGTCACGGAGGGGTTAGTGTATGTAAAGAAGGTCACCCATCCACGGAACAACCGCGGTAAGCCTAGCTTAAGTTGATCGATTAACCCGTGCGGTTGTTATTACTTAGCCACAAGCCACCATTCAACCTACTCGTAAATAACTGAACAATACTATTATGTAGTTGGGAATTTGTGAATACTGTAGGTCTTGGGGACCACCCTTTTTTTATCGGTGTGAAAATATTAAATACCTTCTTCAGACTTCGTCAGACTTTTACTGACTAAAACCCACTCGTGTGCTTTCAGATGCCTGTGTGCCAGGGCCACGATATCCGTTTTGGGCAAACTCGCAACCCTGGCAGGCATTGGCCCTAATGGACCCCGAACACAACGTGCCGTCGACTCGGGCCTGGTGCTTATCGGGCAGCAAGCTATTAATCGCTCACTGTCCGCGAGCCCGTGCATAAGGTGGCCGGGAATCGGCCTGCGACTCCCGTTGAGGACCACCCTGCGGCTTGTACGAGCGATTATGTTTGTTTTAAACATAAGGGTGTGGTGAGTCGCGCGTTTTAGGTTTGTCTTTACAATCGTATTTCTGCTTACAACAGAAGTACTGTCACTTCCTTAAATTATTTTCTCTTAGAGGTATGACTACTTTGTTTTTGCTGTACCAGATGGTCTATCACTGGATCTAAACTATTCTAACAAACTAATGAAGATATATTACGAGTATTGTTTCTCTTTGCACTATAGTTTCGGCTCATCCTCCTGCATTGCTTCCGGGACATTCTTAATTAAATATAAAGTTTAGTATCCTAAACAAACCACAATTTGGGTTACATGCGTAACCGTAGTTAGGTAATGGGTGAACATTAACGTGTTTGGGTGGGTGTATATTTTTCTTTCTTTCTTTCTTTAACTATGAAATTTGATAGTATGTAACTTTTCAGTAAACTTTTTTTGGTCATTCATTTACTACGAATATAAATTTGATTCAGTAGGTATACCAATAACGCTATTCTTAAGTAATGTAAGTTTTTAATAACAAGTCACGGATGAACAAGTCTAGGATCAAATTAATAACGTCACCTAAGTGATGTTTGCATTTTTTTTATTCCGTGAGACAGCGCGCTTAGTTTTTTTTTCAATTAGTTCAACCATGTTTCGGACTGGCTAAAGTAGATTCATCCGTCATGGGGTACTTTTTAAAATGTTACAATAAAATACCTCCCCACATACTCCAACTAAATGAATCGAAATTAAAATCTTGTAAAAAACGCACACTATGTAGCCAAGCATATTATTATAAGTTGGGGGATTACATCGTTGACAAAAATGCTTGGCTTAACATTGGTCCACAAGCTTGGCTTAACACTGGTCCTGCTCCACAAGGGCGCATAAACTAATTGATTAGCATTCGAAAATATTGTTGGTGCTGCTGAAGATTGTAAATACTATCTTTATATTGTATAAATTAAATCTCTTAGCATAGCACATGTGTGAGCACTATATGTACGTACCATTTCCTGAGTACGTCTTTCATTGATTTGAATGTGCCCTGGCGGCTGAGAGTGTGTCATGTTCACTCAAATGTCCTCACTGATGGTGGCCTGTGTCTTGGATTATTAAGTTCCCTTCAAAATGGTTGAGTTAAATGGTGCTGATCAATGCGTTCAGGTTCTTGAACGGCCGCCGTCAGTAGGGACTGGTCATTTCTTAGCTGCCACGGCTTATTTGAACTTATTTAATTGTTTTTTTTTATTTTATCTTTTTATTACAGGCGCTTTTTTTCTTATATGACATGTATACTTTCAACATGAATGATGTAACCAATACTTTGTAACCAGAGGCGGCTCGTCATAAAGAGCGCTGGTGCAGTGCACTCCCACGAAAATAGCATAATCTATATTTCTTTATTATAATCCTATACATACATTATTTCTACTATGCCCATACGCATACAATAGCAGTTTACTAGAAAACTATTTCCTACGCGTACATTTGGCGTCAAGTTGTAACGTGTGGAGCGCCAGCGATTGCGCTCCTATGAAACAAAGTTCAGTACGATTTCTAGCACTGTATTCAATGAGTGCGAAAGAGAAATATCGACACAGTCCGACGCGTGAAACAAAAGATTTTGTATGAGAAATTAGCCTAATTTGGAGCGCCGCTCACGCGCGACGTTGCCAAACGGCGCAAGGCGGCCGCCGCGCGGGAATGCGATCTATGCCTATGCGCTGTTGCCGATCTTATGTAAACAAACGGTCGGCTCAACTCGGCTGTCAGTAAATTCGCAGTGTTTATTCTAAATAATTATTAAAAATAGTTTGTGCGCGACATTTGTATTAAAAATGGAACAATACAGTGTATCTTTTATTAAAAATTGTGAAAAGACTCTCGAAATGCGTATCGAACTGAAAGCTAAGGGACCACCACGTCCCGAAATTGCACTTTCTCAAAAATGTGTTACGAAAAATAAATCTTTTACGCGTGGTTTTAAATCTGAACAATATTTCAAAACACCTTGGTTGTGTGGATGTGAAGAAAGCAACAAATTATTTTGTTTCCCGTGTCTGGTGTTTGGAGCTGGCGCCGGCAGTGGTGGTGAATCTGCATGGACGGAAACGGTCGTGTTGACGATTTAGCGCATCTTTCAATAAAAAGTGAAAAAACATTCGCAATCTCGATTTCATATCTTATGTGAAGTACAATTAGCATCTATCGGCCGTCAAGATATTCGTAAGGCGCTCGATTCTTCGTATCGAAAATCTATTAGAGAGTTCAATGAACGCGTTGATGAAAATCGATAAAGATCGCCGAATGGATTTTCTTTACAAATAAAATAAATGGTAAGCTCTAGTTCTACGTTTCTTTTTTTAGTGAACCCCCACAAATAAATGTCACGAGCCGCCTCTGTTTGTAACAATATTTTTTTTGAAAGAGTGTCCATGGAGTTTCTTGGCCGTTCTTCTCCATAGGAACCTAGTATGCTTTGGAATGGGCAACTAGCTTCATCTCTCTGACTGACTGACTGACCCCTTGATTATTCAAAAGAGCCTGTATGAATGAATGAATGAAATGCACTGACCCCAGCATGGTTAAACCAACCTCGATTGCTCGAATGAACCCAAAGATTCACCCTAGTCCCTGGACCTCATATTTCATGGGACTACAGAGACCATTGTATATCAGAGAGTAGACCGAGGGGTGCGATAATGGTAGGGAAGACGTGTCCTTGGGATATGGAGGGAGTATTAGAGCCATACCGGTTATGCAACCTTGAACAACCTTGAGCAAGCGCCACCAGGTTGGCTCAGGTCCTTTCTGTTCTTGACTGTGTCACTGCTATGCTGTATTACACGTTGCTGATTCCAGAGTCGTGTTGAATCTTTTGGCGGGGTTAAACTGCTTCCTCGACGCTTTTATTTGTCCCTGCTATGCTGCGTTACAAATTGAAGTTGCCAATGTCTTCATCCAAGCTTTCTGGTTATTATTTTATTGGTGTAGTAGTAAGTCGCACATAATAGAATTCAATGCATTTCAATACCACTTGTAAATCCCGAACCCAAAGCAAAAAATCTAACCGGAAATGCCCCTCGTCTTTGCTCCATCCTCACGACCCTTTTTTTTCTGTGGGTCGGGGTGACCACTTGAAGCTAGACTATGACAATTTCTAAAAATAGAATTAATATTCACAAAAACAAAGGATTTTTGGCCACTTAACACTGCACTGCTCATAATATTATTATAATATATTTGACACACGCTTATTATTGATTAAATTTAGGTACCTACGCTATTTGTTTAGCACTTATAACCGATTAAACAAGTAGGGACAAAATAATCTAATGACTTAAAATGACAAAAGGTTTTCAGAACGCTTAAACGACTCACTCACTCACTAACAACAGCACAACGCACTCACAACAAGACAAAAGAAACGAAGTTCGATTGGCAAAGCAGATGTGCTGCGCGTCGCAATGGGCGCTTAGCACAAAACTATTGCAGTTTCTGGGACTCCAGCCCAATGTAAGTTCTAAAGTTCAAGGAATCAGTAAGAACAATTACAAATATTGTCTTCTGAGAACAGTTTAAAGTAGTAAATAAGTTATAGAAATATATCACCAGGCCTGCTTGCTCGTTCAGTTCGTATGTATTACACACGTATATGTCCAGTCCACACCACTTTTCACTGATATAATTAATTTTCACGGCATTAAGACACAACCAAATCAAAACAAACACAGATCGATTGCGGACCCGGCGAGCAACCCAAGCACACTTGCTCCAAAAACCAGATTTATAGCAAAAACATGCCGGAGGCCACTTAAAGACGTCCGAACCGTTCAACTATTCATGTTCTGTGCGTTCAACGCTTGAACAACCAATCCTTGATAATTCAAAAGTGCCTGTAATTGGTTTATTTGAAATTTGATTATATGCTTTGAGTTTGAATTTGACACGGACAGACGCGCGCGATCAAAATGCTCACGCTACTTCAAATGCTGTTGCTACTGTAACTGTTTAGTATTTATTGGCTAAAAATTAGTTAAAATACAACATTTCTTTACTAAGATAAGTGATTTTATTAAAACTAAGAAACATAAATGCAACTTCTAACTTAAAATCAAATCAACTACTTTTATTTAAAAAAAATTGTAGGGCTTAAAAAAAACATTATAAACTATGGAACGTAACAAAATCTTAATTTCACTCTTCTATAAATTCTAGACGAGTGTGTCACTGGAAACACGTTAAACACATAGGTATACGTGATGTGCTCGGTACAGAGTAATTGCTTTTTAGGCGTGAATGTCCTTCTTACACTTAAAGATAAGACTCAAGCTTTTAAGAAAATATTAAAGTGTTATTATTACGTACGTTTTATTTACTTAGTACTTTTTAGTTCATAAAAGCTTGTTTTAAAAAAGATTTTTTATCACAGTATAAATGAATGTATCCAATATAATGATAACTTCTTATAATGGCCCCATTTATATGACTTGAATGAATGGTGTTTTTAGCACTGCGTTTCTGCTAGACTGGGACTGCTACCAAGGGATATCGTCTTACCCAGTAAATGGGGTGTGCAGGTCAGATAGGCAGTCGCTCCATGTAAAATACTGGTATTCAGCTGCATCCGGTTAGACTGGAAGCCGACCTTAACATGGTTGGGAAAAGGCGAGGCAGATGATGTTTCTGCTAGACTGGTTATAAAAGAACATTAATTTTTAGGTGATCCTTTCATAATACCTGCTAATATGTGGTTCAGAATGAACGAGTATAATATAATAATGGCTGAATTATTTTATCACATTAAATTTTGTATAGTTTGCCTTACGTATATTTCTTAACGTATATTTATTTAATTAGCTAGAAGCTGTGAGCTGTATTTTTTATTAACCGACTTTCAAAAAGGAGGAGGTTATATGTTCGGCTGTTTGTTTTTTTTTTTTTTTTATGTATGTTCACCGATTACTCTGTCAATTGTGGACGGATTATGAAAATTATTTTTTGTTTGGAAGGGTATGCTCCCCAGGTGGTCCCATTGCCACCAAATCAGAATCTGATGAGGGTATCCCATGGAAATCGAGGGAAATCCTCAAATTTTATAGGCATACCTATAGTGATTTGAGTATTTTTTATAGTAACTCGTGCATTTGCACTCGAAAAGCACCATTTGGTGAAGTGGAACTGATGATGAAGACCACAGATGGCCACCGGAACTACTCAATAATAAGTATTTCACCGTTGCGATTCGATTAGGCACTTTAATATGGTTGCTAAGCAATTTATGCTCTTCAAAATGCATATGGTGAAGTCACCATCAGTTCTCCTGGTTCTTATCAGGAGAACTCCTCAACAATTAATGCCCCTGCATCGGGAAAAGTAATATTTTGTAAAAGGGGATGATTATTTGACATTAGGCTATTGTAAATTGGATAAATTACAAACTGACCCACTAAAAGGTGAAAAATTAAAAACTTTTTACAAAAAAAAAACAACCGACTTCCAAAAAAAAACACTACAAAGTGAAAAATAACTTTAATTTCGGAAGTCGGTGGCAAAATACTAAAATACAGATCCAAAGCCACCGACTTCCGAAATTAAAGTTATTTTTCACTTTGTAGTGTTTTTTTTGGAAGTCGGTTGTTTTTTTTTTGTAAAAAGTTTTATACTGATATTTTAAAGGCGCCGCGGTGATGCGACACGATTCTAGTGGAACAATTTCGATGAAGTTATCATAGAAATCGTTCTACTAGAGTCGCGTCGCAGTTGTCAGCCTTAAATGAGTACTATACACATGGGATGTCTATGAAAGTGAATGAACTAAACTAGTGTTATGAATACACAAATATACACCGATATAATCACACATAATTATATGAGCGATCACCCTTCGACAGGGCTACAATATATGATGTACAGTTAATTTGATTCATTCTCGTTAGCGCGTCACGCTCGCGTGTGACGTCATTGTCGACGAGTGTTGGCAGTAATTAACTGTACAGCTCTGTAACATCGTGTTGAATCAACAGACGACAACTTCATTAAATCTTCATGTGAACTCTGCTATTGTTATATTTATTACAGGTTTTATTAGTGGCCGCGTATTTAAAGTACCTTATATTAATCAGTTTTTAGATATACATATTTAATTTGCAGTAACCGAGCCCGAAGAATTGAAAAACTTAAGAGACAGTGGGCAATGCACATTGCTCGCAGAACAGATGGTTGATGAGGCCGAAAGGTTCTGGAGTGAAAAACCGCGTACCGGAACACGTAGCGTTGGAAGGCCTCCTACAAGGTGGACCGATGACCTTATGAAGGCCGCAGGAATCCACTGGATGCGGGACGCACATAACCGGTCGAAGTGGCGGTGCTTGGGGGAGCCCTATGTCCAGCAGTGGACATCTTTCGTCTGAAATGATGAACCCCATTTTAAACGTTTCAGATAGGCTGGAATCCTCTTGATCCCATAATATAGATTATGTAACTTGTAATTAGGCGTCACTGACCTATTATAACTGACACTATGCTGGACATAGGCCTCCCCCAAAGCGAATTTGCCATAATCGCCACGCTTGGCAGGCGGGTTGATGGCAGCATGGTGTTAAAATGCGTAGCTGCCCATTGTCTAATAAGTCCCTTGGTCGCTTTTTACGACACCCACGGGAAGAAATAGGGTGGTGCTATTCTTTACCTCCGGCAGAGAGAGGGGCTTGTGGCTAAGTAATAACAGCCGCATGGGTCGATCGATCTGGTTAAGCTACGCTTGCCGCTTTTAGTCCATGGACGGGTGACCATCTGTACATACCAAGACCCGTCCGTGCCTCGGAAAGTACGTTTTTATCTATATTCATTAACTTAGAATTTAGGATGTTCTTATTATGTTTAAAGATGTATTCGATCATATTTTCAACAAAATCTATTCAAATGGTACCATTCGAAAACGGATTGTTTTAAAATCCCATAATGTTCGAAATAATATATCACTTTGCATTAACTTTAAAACAAAACTCCTTTCAAGAATAATGAGTAGCATCAACTTTAATTTGTTCAAGTCTAAAAGCCCTTTAATCTCTTCCTGAAAAATTGCGTCTGAAAAACAGTTTTATCTTTGTTCAGAAATTTTGTCGTTCTCATAAATTAACTTTGTTGAAAAAAAGTATTATGTTTTCCTCTCGGGCCCAATTAGTAGGTAGTAGGTATTTAGGGTTCGGGAAAAGGTTGTTGTAATTGGAAATTTAAGTTAATTTTATTTCACGAACCTTTTGGTTTTATTCCCGTTAGGTAACCAGTAGGTAGGAGGAGATACTGAATTTGTCATCGTTTATTTATACAAAGCCTAGAACATGGAACAAAGGCAAGAGTAACAATTATAACGTTGCTATTCCTAATCGAATTCTAAAACATTCATAATAATTGAAATATTTAGCATGAGATAGTTTTGAGTTTTGAAGCCATACTGCTGAGCATGAGGTCCTGGGTTCTATTCCCAGGTTAGGCAAAGCGCTATTGATTTTTTTCATGCCAACCAAGACATTCTCTGTAGCAGCCCAAAGTCGAGTTGTGCCCGGCAATAGGCTCGCCCCCTATTGCATGGGACTTGAACATAACCGGCTAAATGTGGGTGTGGTATAGGTATACTTCTGCCTAACCCTCCGGAGATTACAGGCGTGATGTTATGTTATCTTAGTTTGGCAGGTACCACTAAACTGTTCCGAAATCATTCATTCACAATAAATATTCGTGAATCAAAACGAATAAAAAATCAAAATATTTTATTTTAAATAAACCTATTATTACTATACCTATTATTATTGTGTTATTAGCACTTATGAAAGTGCACGGTTCCAATTGTTGTTTTTTTTTTTTTGCTGATATTACAATGGCTTAGTTCTTTTTATTATCATTACTGAGTTACTGCGTTTGTTTAATTCAAGTCGAGGTAGTTGTAATATAATAAAACTAAATGAGTTCCTAGTTATGTACAGTGAACTAAAAACATTCAGACATTTCAGTAAAGTTTGACTGTACTGTGCTCTCACAGTTTTCTCGCGGGTTTTTGAATACTCCTGCCATGCCCTATTTAATTTGTAAAGAGGTATTTTAAATACAAATGGACCCTTAGCGATCCTTAGGATCTAATTTGACAACGCGGAATAAAGTTTAAGTCTGATTTACTTTGGAAAGAGCACAACTTGGCCGGCCCGGACCTCTTTTCATTGAATTGTATCAATTTAGCAAAAGTTTCAGTTTATAGTACATTTAACTAGAGCAACGATCTCACAGCGAGATCAAAGACGACTAATAATTTCGTATTTCATAAAAGGTTATAAAATTTATATTTACGTACGATCAATGATCTTCATAACTTACTAAACGACATACATCTTTAAACCATAACATACAAATTACCTACATCTCATTTTCTGCATCAGAAACCCAACTTTCTTCCAAAACAAATACTTGAAACTCGATTGGTTGACATCATGCTGAACACACCATCAAACTGACCAAAAATGTATGTCGTTTCGTTATAGAGAACTGTCTTGTACGTAACAGATTGATTTATTGATAACATTCTCTCTAGCCGCTATTGAACTAAGTACATGCCTGCAAAAGTACTGTTCACATGAAAAACAATGGAGCGTGCGTAGGGTTGCCAGGTGTCTGGCTTTTAACAATCGTGTCCGGCCAAATATATACTTGTTTTTGTTAGGTTTTTGGTCAACCCCGCCCCGCGAAAAGATGCCGAGCGAAAGTATAAATTAATTACTTTAGTAAGAACAAAATGTGATTCTTAATAACATAATATTATAATTAAGAGTGGAGCTTAATCTAATCTTAATTATACAGGGTGTTAAAGAAATTGCGTGCCATAGCTTAGGGGTAGGTTCAGTGTCGATAAAGGAACCCAGGAAAAATAAAAAATAAATCCAAAAAGTAAAATAATAATAAAAACATAAAAAAAAAATATTGCAAGTACAACCTATTTTAGTACCTACTAACTTAAAATAGCAATCGTTTAGAATTAAAATTATTTTATTTGTTTAATTGGTTTAATTACTTACCTACTATCGAAGGCGTTGGTAAATAGGTAGTACTAAATTAGGTTGATCTTGCAATATTTTTTTATTTTTTTATCATTTTTTATTTTTCCTGGGTTCCTTTATCGATACTGAACCTACCCCTAAGCTATGGCACGCAATTACTTTAACATCCTGTATAATATTTCAAAATGAATCTCAGATGAATAACAGTAATAAACACACAAATAAAGGTATCCATTTTTCTTTTATAAACCAGTGTGTCAGACTTTCAGGGCAACATGTGCGGCTAAATATGAATCTGTGTCCGGTTTTTCCATTTTTGGGCCTAGCAACCCTAAGGAACCAGATAACAGCGTTGTTTCCTTTATAGTGTCTTATTATCAGGACGGTGCGGTCACGTGTGCCATTTTACATGTTCTCTTTTTCCATAAAAAGTAGGGTATTAGTCTGCATCAATCAAATGGATGATCTTAAAGTAACTCATCTTGGATTACAACCAACGTTAAAGTGTTTACAAAGGAATCATTTTCAACATCAAAGGCGATCCGGTAGTACGCTTTCTAATTGCCAATTTCAATTATCCAGGTATAATGACTTATCCGTTGGAATTGAATTTAAATGGGCAATTTGCGAAATGATTAGATCCCTCAATAGCAAATACATTTTTTTTTAATTCCATCTTGTTACGCCGCGTGTGTTTCATTCGAAAATGAATGAAACACACGCGGTTTTTTGGGTGTGAAATTACTCGTATCAAATAACTTCTCCCGCTCTGGGCGGAGCGGGAGGGCGTGTCAGACTTTTACTGACTAAAACCCACCCGTGTTCCTTCCGTTGCCTGTGTGCCAGGGCCACGATATCCCTTTCGGACAAACTCGCAACCCTGGCAGGCATTGGCCCTTTCTGACCCCGTCAGTTGGTGCTGACATCTCTTTGAGGCGCCCGTGGAACACAACGCGCCGTCGACCCGGGCCTGGTCCTTATCGGACGGCGAGCTACCCATCGCTCACCGTCCGCAGGCCCGCGCCTACGGTGGCCGGAAATCGGCTTGCGACTCCCGACGTCCGGGACGTCTCCTGCGGCGACTAAGGGCGCGAGGGCGCAAACTTTGCCTCACCCTCACGCGTTCTGCCTCTTCCTTCGCTAGCATTACTGCTTCGCAGAAAGAGGTGACGGCCTCCCATGCACTCTCGCTCCGAACCATGGCCTGAACCAGGGCCGGGCGCGAGAGATCGCCGCCGCCGATCGCCTCCATGTGGACACGGCGGTGGTCCGCCCAAGCAGGGCAGACCTCCACCGTATGCTCCACCGTGTCCTCCGGGCGATCCACACAGTGGTGACACCCGGGCGTTTCCTCCCGCTTTATCCTGAACAGGAACCTCCCGAAACAACCGTGTCCGGTGAGGACCTGCGTCAGGCGGAAGGTGAGGACGCCGTGGCGCCTCTCTAGCCTTTCTTCAAAGAGGGGACTTATCGCCACAATTGTGGCGTGCCCAAAACACACGCGGCTGTAATCCCGACGATTGTTGGCAAAAACCTTATTCGGACTATGACGAACATTTTTAAATTAAATTAATCAAATCGGTCTATTCATTCTCAACTGATGCACTTACCAACGTACATTTTATTTTTAGGGTTCCTTAGTCAACGAGGAACCCTTATAGTTTCGCCATGTCCGTCTGTCTGTTTGTCTGTCCCCGCTTAGCTCAGATACTTTTAGTACTAGAAAGCTGTTTTATTTTTTAATTTTGCCCCACACAAGGAATTTCTCCTGTATCTTGGGTGCGTTTACAAACATTTAAACTCACATACACAAACAGCCAGACTCGGAACAACTACTTGTAGGTCATACAAATTTTGTTCCGTGCGGGAATCGAACCCGCGACACGTAGCGCAGCAGTCTATCGCTTAACAACTGCGCTCACCGTGCTGTTCCTTACACGTAAAGTGGGGATGATTTTTTTTTCTCGTCTATCCCATGGTGTGGAGTATCGTTGGATAGGCCGTTCCAAAATATTGCAGCCGTTTTTCGATTAAGGGATCCGTTTGCGTAATATGAAGCTTTAAAGTGCTATTTTAGGTCAGAGTCAAGTGACCCCGGCCAGTTAAATGGTAATTTTTGAATACGTGAATAAAATTGTGGCACTAGTATATTAATATATAACTAAATTAAAAGGAAAACTATCACAGCTAAGTAGGCTTTACAAGTTAACCAGTAACAGTCGACAAACTTACATTTGCAGTTGGAGAATCGATCGTGACCTATATCGATGTATAGGAGAACATGTTTTTCAACTAAAATGTTATGTTTGTTTTTGGGATATATTCATCCCAACTACGGAATCCTTCATAGTGCGTGGTCCGACACGCACTTGACCGGTTTTATTTATATAGATTTGAAGCACAGTGAATTACAAGAATTAACGTGTCGCGCTCGACTTCGCGTTCAATTTCATTTGATCAATGCCCCGCACTGGGCCCGTGTGGTGGATTACGGCCCACTCCCTCTCACAGAAAGAGGAGGCCTGTCCCAGCAGTAGGAACATTAAAGGCTCATTATGTAATGGTTATTTTTAGAAAAACAAAAGTATGAGCAGCAAATACTTTATAAGTAAACACTTACATAATATGGTTTATAAGAAGAAAAGAAAAGAAAGAAAAGACGTTTATTTGCCGTAAACATAACGCAAATAGATAAAAACAAACACGAAAGAACAAGCTGGGGGAAAATATGCGTCACATTCACGCAAGACGGCCATCGCTCAGCATAATGCTGCGAACCTATGCGAGACAGAGCCCCAGCGCTGGTTCATCATCATCATCATCATCATCATCTATAGGCACCTTGCCTATCAACATCCAAGCGGCTCGAGGCGGCATGGTTATATTGGTTATCCGTCGGATGCGTCTAGTCATCCTCTCTCATGCCGATAGCGGTGTACCTATAGGTACTTTTACGTAAGCAGTATACACAACACCTCACGTTTGATCGTCGACTAAGACGCACACATAAGCCAGTTACTGTTGGTATGTCGTTTGGCGGTGGTAACTCACTATACAGTGTCAATAGTCTCGCGTGACGCGCCTCGCCTCGTGAGTTCACAGGACACGTGTGCCGTGCGCGCCACCACGTGAGGTAAGTACGCGAGCGATGGGCTCGGCTCGATGTCTCTGCAATCGGCAAATGCAGCTGTAGTCTGTTCTTTATTGTATAAATTATGAGCAGGCGCGTAGGCGACGCGGAGGCGAGGGTGGAAACAAAACACTGGATATTTTTGTGTAATAAATGTTTTAGGTGGGTACTTTATTTATGCATGGTGATGCAGATGGCACATGGTGATGTGGATTTATTTTTAGGCTATTTAATAATATTTATTCTTATAATTATTGGTTGTATAGGCATTATATTATTCTAAGTACTGTTTATTTTATTTTATTTTGTTATCTATTTACTGTAAAACTCATCAAACCTGACTTGGGTTCCGTACGTATTTTTCGGGTGACCACTGAAAATCAGCGCTGTGCTGTGGGTCCCCCATAGCACAGCATCATGCTGAGTGCAAGTCTTTTCTTGTCACAGTCATGACGTGCAGCTGCCGACTATTTGTTTTTTTGTGCTCGTGATTACCTATATGTAGATCTGTTTAATTTGTGTAATGTTTACCTTCGAGTTTATTAAATATGTTTATGCACGTTTTTTCTGTGATAAATAAAATTATTTTTCTTCTTCTATTTATAAGATTAGAGGCTAATCACCCTGAGACCTCAGAGACTTTCCGAGACATAATCAGCCTATAATGTTTCCACTGCTGGAACACAGGCCTTCTCTTTCTGTGAGAGGCCGTGATCCACCGCGCAGTTTCTTCACGATGTTTTCCTTCACCGTTTATGATGTAATAATTTACACAAAGTAAATGTATATACTGCTAATCAACTTTATGTACATGAAAAAAGCAAAATATCATTATTATTAAACAGCCAATCATGGGGATAATTTTTAAAGAAAGTAATTTCATATTTATTATCTACAATTAGGTAATGCCCTTTTAACCCACATACGTTTTTTTTTATTGACTCTGGGTTTTTTGTCCATATATTTTTGGACATTCTCCTTTCAACATAATCAGTCCAGATTCGGAGCAAATCAGCTGTGACAGACAGACAGACAGACACACGAGTGATCCTATGGGGTTCCGTTTTTCCTTTTAAGGTACGGAACCCTAAAAACTCATCTGCAGCTGGTGCAAAATATTCAAAGCGGTTTGGTCAATTTAGCTTTGCATATGAATCAAACTTAGCACTACCGGGATGGAATGGTGACTTAAATTATTTTCATAGCACATACCACACATATTTTTTATTTCATCAGGCACATCGGATACATTGCAAAATATTTATTAAACAAATACGTTACTCTTTTATATAATAATTTTTACAGGTATTCGTCTAACGAAATACCTATAAATATTCTATCCTGACCCCAAACAATTAGCAACTAGAATACACAAAGCCTGAAACTAGACCTGCGATCCGAGCACAGAATTTCACCGACCATGACTCAGACCCCACGTTTTACGACTACCCGCAACTTGTACACAATTAGCCGGAAATTAAACACACGGTTCACCGCACGAAGGTACGGACTGCGGATGTCTATAGAGAAACATGCCAAGTGATGAATCTTGAATGAATTAGACCTTTCCTCCCTGAATATTTTGGGAAGGTTACGGACTATTTACATTTTTGCTATGTTGTCCAGGTCAGAGAAATGCGTGGTGTTGCCCTGTTTGCTTATTGAAACAAATCTATGAGTTTGATTATGTACTTAATTATAATTATTATGTTACCTATGTTGTTTACCACAATGCAGGCTATTTCTGTGGATTGTGGTGTACGAGTTGTGGGTCGTAGGTTCGAGCCCTGACAGGCGCTTTACTTTGTGTAAATTATTTCATCACCACTGCTCTTAAAACGGTGAAGGAAAACATAGTGAGGAAACCGGCATGTCCAAGAACTAAAAATTTGAAGACATGTGATATCTACCAACCCGCACTGGGCCTACGTGGTGGATTACTGCCCATTCCCTCTCATCGAGAGGAGGCCTGAGTCCCCGCAGTGGAAACATTATAGGCTGATTATGCGCGCTCTACACTCGCGAATCTTGCTGTGAATTGACGCCGCTATTCACGCCGTGAACTTCGCATAAAAACGTATCCTTCAACTACCGCAAAGTTTCGCAGTTACGTTCGCGATCTCAAAGAAAATGGACGACGATGTGGCTGTTGCTGGTGCTGCCACGCGATGTGCTGTATTTAAAAATATCAAATAAATAAAAAAGAGATGGAGAAAGAGAAGATGGTGGATGACGAACACCCATCGCAGTAGAACCAGATAAATATATATATATTTTTTTTTTAAACCCAACTGCGACCTGCTAACTGCGAAAAGTTGTGAGAGTATATGCGTTTGCGCACTTTGTCACAGGACAAAAAATCGATACAGATTTGGGAACGGAGCGAAGTGCGAAACCATCTACACTTTTCACGGCTTTCGCGGGCGTTTACGCCGCGAGTCTGGAATGTGGGCTTAACAGAACAATGGCACCAATAAAAAACTGGGTATAATATATCCGCGTCTGTTTATTGCTAATCCCGGAATATGCTGAGGATACTGTACAACGTGTACATAATTAACACTTGAGCTAGCAGTATCTTTTGAGGTGGTTGAATTTAATTGCCAAGAATCATATTTGAGTTAACGAAGTGTGAATACTCATAACATGACGCCTATAAACCCCGAAGGGTTAGGCAGAGGCGCACTTATAGTACACCCACATTTCGCCAGTTATTTTTAAGTCCTATGTAATAGGGGGCGAGCCTATTGCCATCATTTGGGCACAAATCCAGACTCCGGGCTGCTACTGAGAAATTCCTGACAAAGACTGACAAATGCGTGCACTGACTGGTCAGGTCCACTCAATCTGCGTGGTTCTTTCCTCAAAAGACCATTTCAGACACCAATCTACATGGCCTTCACATGATCTGACCAAGATTATGTCTGGACTTTAAAAGAGACTGTGACCTCTGAGTTGGTTTCGGCCTTTCTTCTCAGAGTAGTCAGATAGGAAACGCCGACCTCATCTAGTTTTAAAAATATGACTGACGTGTAAAAGTGTTTGTACAAACCTACTTACAGAAATAAAAATCATTTATCATTTATCCTGATGAAAAAACCCAGTAAACACTTTGCCCGACCTGGGAATCGAACCCCGGACCTCGTGCTCGCCAGTAGCGCTTGCGACCACTAGACCAACGTGGCAGTCAAGTGTGATTTGCTCATTCTATTTTAATTATCAAGTTTTTAATTTTTTTTTTTAATAAAAAAATTTAATAATTTATTCCTGCAAATAATGTAGTTCTTCTTGTGAGAAAATAGTTGACTATAATAAACATTAAGTACATCAAAAAAACTCTAAAGAATAAAAGTCATTGTATCGTTCCGACGTCACCAATTTTATGACATACACGATTAAACTTTTCTGTCTTTTCTAAAACATATGGCAAACAGGAGTCCGATCCTAAACACACACAACTAAGTGAATCACAGAGATGCTAAACTAAATCGTGGGCTAATGGAAATTATTCAAATAGGGGTCGGTCCTACGCTATAACACGTTCAAATATCCGGAAAATTAATGTGGTGGACAACAGATGCGAATATTAACGTGCATTAAACTTACTACAGATTTATTATATGTATCAAGCAAGAGTCGTAAAATTTCCAATGGACGTAGTTCACACAGTTGTTAACTTCTATATTTTGATAATAGTGAAACTGTATTCTCTACTAAAATCTATTAATGAGTGAACATTAATGGTGTCACTTTAAAAGAGAAAGTAGGCAAAAATGAAACATGCTTTTTCATTTGTAACGAGTTTGAATGTGACTTTCTATTTAACGTACAGGAAACAACAACAATTAGGATTTCAGGATCCTGTGGCTTCGGTCTTATAGGGGACTAAATAGTGGTGGAGGTCAACATAAGCCTGCTGGTGGCTAAAAAGGCCAATAAAAAGTGAAATGTATAAGTTGCTCGGAAAACATTTGTCTAATTAGATTGTTGCTATTATTAGAACTTTTACGGTCCGATTGATAAATGATTTATTTCTGTAAATAAGTTTGTACAAATACTTTTACACGTCAATCATATTTAAAAAAACTAGATGAGGTCGGCGTTTCGTATCTAAATACTCTGAGAAGAAAGGACGAAACAAACTCAGAGGTCACAGTCTCTTAAAGTCCAGACATAATCTTGGTCAGATCATGATTGTGAAGACCATGTAGATTGGTGCCTGAAATTATTAGTTGATAAAAGAACCACACAGATTGAAAGGACCTATCCAGGGACCTGATTACTAACTAACATAATTATTTAACGTTGTTTTTGCAGATCTAGGGCTATTACAAAACTTTTTCTATCAAATACGAAAGATAAGTTTTGTTGTATAATAAACTTCTGCAAAGATAATAAATTCAGTTCGATGGCGAACTTATAACATCGTACTCGTATATTTCTCATGACGGATCCAGGATAAACATTTGAACTTTTGTATAGTTAAGTAATAAAAAAAGTGTTATAAAAATATTTTTATCATTGAGACGTTGAAAGCGTGTCACAAACACAAGATCGACAAACATTTCACCTTGATCAGTTATTTACCTGGTATGAGATATTTTAACAAAAAAATTTTCTTAAAATAGATTCTGGTAACGAAGCAAGTTAGCGAAGAATAATTAGCCATAACATTTTCAACGTTATAATATTTTTTTTATTTCAAAGCGAGGGTTATTTTCCGTAATCTCACTCTAAGCGAATATTCAATTTATGATAGAGCGAGTAAATTGCCTCGTAGGTATTTAATTTGAAATAAATTTACGTAAGTATAATTATAGAAAATTATATGCAGCATCTATAATAACTAGTGGTCGAAATTCGACCCCCTTTACTTACAATCTATATAATACTTAGTAATTCCATGAGTATACTACTAATTCCATGCCATTATAAAGTACTTACTTATTCCATGCTTAAGCTGTCACTTCTGTCATCTATGTTACCTATGAATATATGGATCAGTCAGTCAGTTTATGTATGTTTATGACATTTCATATTCATATATTTATTTGCATTCCATAATGATTAAAAGGTATTTGTTCCATAATTAAGCTAGTGTTTAATACTTTGTTTTTTTTTTTATTAAATTACTTTTGGTCGGTTCGCATTTAGCTCTACTTTATAATAGATTTTCCGAATGGAATTAAATTATTTCGAATTAAAATGAAATCTAACACAATGTCCAATGAAGAGTTAATAAACGAACATGACTACAATGTTTAATACACATTTATAAATACCAATTTTTAGTACCGCTTATCAAAATATAGGGAATCGTTCTACAGTAAATTAATTCGTTTAATATTGCACGTAGCGAGGTAACAAATCAGGGTCAGACGTCGAAAAACTTCAGTTTTTTTTAATTTATTTATCTCAGGGAGAATGGCTGTCAAGAATAAGATATAATATGGTAACTGTAAACGACTTTGTCGATGGTTAAGATTCATTACCTAAACGTATAATTTAACGTGTGTTTCTGAACCTTAAGATGGATGCATAGTTCATAGAAACGTAATACCAAAATAATTTTTAAATCAAACATATTCATAAGGTAGTGTGTCTTTATTCCGATTGGGATACAGAATATCTAGGTTCCCAAATATATATTTTGAATGGATACTGATCTAAACAAGAGTTATGAGAAAAATAAGTTTTCTATAGAAATTTTAAATTCCTCATATCTCGTCTTTATATCATTGTCCTTTCAAAATAATATATATATTTGGGAACATAGATATTCTGATTTTGATTTGTAAATTAAACATATTCTTAAGGTAGTCCTTAAAAATATGTTTGACTTAAAAATTATTTTGGTATTACGTATGAACTACGCATGCTACGCCGCACAGTGGGCCCATAATGAAAATTTGTGGACTTAGGCAACAAAGTTTCAATATCGATGCAATTTTTTTTTATATGACGTAATATAATATTCCTGACATCTTTTATTCTTATAAAATTTCTTCTAAAGTTGATAATTTGTCTTGAAAAAAATTATTTAGATTTTTTTGTATGAAGCGAATCACGTTTAATTTTTTTTCTTAAATTGTACTAACATGTTGGGTGTGTGGCGTGAGTATATGATAGCTAGGGTCATTCTCTATCCACGAAAAATAAAATCAACGCCGGCCATCTGCGGCAGCGCGAGTAATCATTCGGTAAAAAAAAAAATGTTTTGTAAAAATTTTTTTGCCATTTCAAATAAATTCAAAGTATATATTTTGTGTCATTAGGCTGATTGACCTTCTCTTTATTAAATATATAGTTTTAATAGCGCATAGGTACTTATAACTAATTATTCTGGTAGAAATTTAATTATTATTGCTATGTTATCGGTAGCACCTGCATTGTGATTGATGACTCATTTGTTTGTGCGCTCGGCTAAGCGCATAACTAATGAGTCATCGTAAAATGCTCGTCTCTGATTGGCTGTGTTATTTTTTTAACTGCACGTTATCTATTGTTAAAAAAATATCGTAATAAGTTTCAGGTTATACTATTTTTTTTAATGATAGGGCAGTCTTTTATAATTATCTACATAATCAAGCGTATGTATTATATATTATAGTATAAGTTATCGTACGTATGATCAATATGAAACGGTGAAGTAATTGTAGCCCTCAAAAGGGATGTTTGTCATATTCCTAGCCCTGATGGGCTTTTGTAGGAATAATCTAGAGCCGGATCACATTATTTCTTGTTCCAGAAGTGCTAGTGGGTCCGGCAAATTTTCGGACTCTGCTATGAGGCATTCTTCTTCCTCCATAAACTCACTGTCACAGGGAGGCTCAGTAGTCTGTAACAACTGAATTGCTTCAGGCAACAACTCATTATCAACCTGTTTCGTTAATTTAGGCCTTATGTAGGATATGTGGGGATCAGCTTATTAGAAGTCCATGGATAATGTCTTCGTTTGATGCTATTCTCCCCGTTTTCTGAGTGTGCCTCTCCCTAACGTTTCTGAAGTCCTTATTACGGGCTTCAGAAGCTTCTTCAGAAAAGGTACCTAAAACGCATAAGTACATGAATTTTAATGTCAAAACGTAATCGAGTCAAATAATACATCAAACCATATTTATTTTTTACTTACCGATTGGCAAAACACCAAAGTGGTTACAGATGTCCGCACCGTGCATTAGAAGTTTATGTACACTAACTGGCATGTAGTACCACGAATAGTGTTGCACGTACACATCAGCTGTTTCTCTACAGTATCTTCTAAATTTTTCACAGTCAATGTTTTTGCCTGATGATATGGCTTGTAGAATAACGGAAAATCTAAAAATCAGATTTTCGTCAATTCCCGTTATTCTGGATGTTCTTTTGTAATCTTGGAAAAAGCGCCTCGCAGTATTCCCGTCATTTGTAGTTCCAAAACCCTAAAATGAGAAAACAATACTGTAATATACAATACATAGAGATATAATGCACAAAAAACATAAAAAGAGCGAAAATTAAATACATACCTGTTTGACTATATCAATCAGCATTCCAGTTTGCTCACGAAACTCTTGTTGCGTGGTATTTTTTTTAGCTTGTTTTAAAGTCTTATGTTCGCCTCTAGCAGTCCATCGTTAAAAATCCAGATTATAAGATACATGGCGAAGACATTCCATACACCGAATCTTCATATGCAGTGAAGAAATTCCATGTTTGTAAATTTCTTCGCGAAGTGGTTTGGAAGTCAAAGCGTCTAAATTACTCATCTCGATCGGTTTTGCCAAGCAAATGGGACACGTTGCATATGATGGTACTTCAGCAATAATATTGGCCACTTTTCCATCAATCATGGTCATATGCAATTCATGTGATACAATAATATTTCCACACTGTGTAGATATCCGTTCATCAATTTGTTTTTTCATCTCAGACTCTTCAGACTTTATAAAATCAGCTGTCTCCGAAGTGAAAATGAACTTTACTGGTCGACAGTACAGATTTGAGCAAGGTGTGGGGTTCTCCCAAACTATATTTTCATTCCCAGATGATGAGCTAGAAGACACTAGCCCAAGAGGGACGATGCTTATCATGACTACTGATGAATCATCGAACTCTGTAACTGTGTTTGACGTTTTCTGTTTATAATTACTCTGCGACGAAGAACCATCAAGTCCCCATTTCCAGGTCAACTTGAGTTCTTCATTTTGAGACCTATCAACAGAATTAATATCTAGTAGAATCCTCTTCACAGTGGGGTCCAATAGCGCTTGTAATTTAATGTGAGCTCTTTTTCGGTAATCTCCATACTCTCTTGTGGTGGGTAACATCTTTTCTTGGCATTTACAAGCTTTGGATAAGATGGAAAGGCAGCATAGTTTTCTTCTTTCAGAAATTGTCGAAGAGCTAAGTAGGTACTTCCATTTCGAGAGTGCAACTGATGTATAAAGAGCTAAACACTTATCTTCAGAGACAGTACTTAAGCTCTGCTTTTTTAATAGTCGCTCGTCTACTTCGGATAGCGCATCTGGATTACTGGAAAGGTATTCGACCACTTTTGCCAGATTCTTTTTGCCGTTGTCTTTCAATTTTGTTATGTACCAGTGCTGCAACTCTTCCTCGGAATTTTCTTCTACTATGGAAGTAGAACGTCTTTTTTTTTGCTTATTACTTAACTCTTCGAACGGTTTTCTGTGCTCCTTTTCTGTAGATGTTCCCGCTTCCGCAGTACATACTGCAAGAATAAGAACATGGGAATCTATATCCACGGGCTCAAATAAGGCTGCGTCCGAAAAGCCCATCTCACTTCTCAGATCAACACTGTCACAGACAGACCACTTGATTTTTTTTCCAACCACTTGCGATTACTTACACGATTCATAAAAGTTTTTTGATTTCTACTTGATTCTATCCACTTTTTATTTAGATTTACACAAAAAAGTCGACAGAACTCCTTGATTCGGTTCTTGTCTTCTTCAGAAACTTCAGTAGTCAAGACAGAAATGATACTTTCATATAGAAACATATGATTTTTCAGATCACCGCCACTTCTTAATTTCACAAAAAGATCTAGGTTGGTACAAAATCCAGCCATAGTTCTAATAAAATAAAAATAAAATAAATGCGTCCATGATGCGCAGAGTGCGTGGGAGCGTCAACGATATTCTGAAGGTCATCAGTAATAAGCCGTGTTGCACCATTATGGCACATTGGGTGCATGTACATGTGCATGTACCTGGTGCGTCAAGTGAGTGCAACAGGTATTTGAACTAAAATTTGAGTTGCATTTGTTACTAACATAGCATAGGTATTGTGTATTACTAACATTATGGATCAAGGTCCTAATTAAATCATTTTTTTTTTATAACAGTGAGTGAAAAATATTCAGCCAATCAGAGACGAGCATTTTACGATGATTCATTAGTTATGCGCTTAGCCGAGCGCACAAACAAATGAGTCATCAATCACAATGCAGGTGCTACCGACAACATAGCAATAATAACTAAATTTCTACCAGAATAATTAGTTATAAGTACCTATGCGCTATGAAAACTATATATTTAACTAAAAAGAAGGTCAAAACAGCTACATGAAACAAAAATATACTTTGAATTTATTTTAAATGGCAAAAAAAATCTTACAAAACATTTTTTTTTTATCGAATGATTAGTTGCGCTGCCGCGGATGGCCGGCGCTGATTTTATTTTTCGTGGATAGAGAATGACCCTAGCTATCATATACTCACGCCACACACTCAACATATTTATACAATTGAAGAAAAAAAATTAAACGTGATTCGCTCCATACAAAAAAATCTAATTAATTTTTTTCAAGACAAACTATCAACTTTAGAAGAAATTTTATAAGAATAAAAGTTGTCAGGAATATCATAACACGTCATATAAAAAAAAATCGCATCGATATTGGAACTTTGTTGCCTAAGTCCACAAATTTTCAGTATGGGCCCACTGTGCGCCGGCCCCTTAACTTAAGGTATGACTATTTTTCACCGGTACTTTGTTATTTAAACACAAATGTATTATTCAAATTTGTATAATCACAAATAGCATTTAACGATTGTAATCAATATTTTATTAATGACGTGCTCAATGTGCTCACGAATAAAACCGCTCCATTATGCCAATGGAGCTCCAACCGTATAGAATGTTTGAATTTACACAAATTAATCCTTTTTGTTGTAAATTCGTGAGCACGAATATTTCTGCATGAAGTTTTCCAAATAAATAAAACTAAGCAAATGGGTAGAGGATACTAATGATTTTCTAGTACTGGATTTAGTTTACGCCTGGTCCTCAATCCTCACCTAATGACTACCGTGCAGGGGGGACAACAAAATAGAAATGATTGGAACAAGAGAAATTATACAAGACAAATATCGTATTCAAGGTTATGTTCTTTAAACCATTCAGATTCTCAACCGAGATACTTTATGTATCGTCTGACGTTCTGAAAGAAATGAGTATACATAAAAGAAAAGGCTGAAATTTATACCGGTCACTGAAAAGATGTGTGGAAATGGGTTGTCATGGTATGGGCATAATTATGATGCGGAGGAATGAGGGAAATGTCGTCAGGAAAGTTTTAAGTATGACTGTGGATAGCTAGGAAGGACGAGTAGAGGAAGACCAGAAAAATCATGGAAATTATAAGTAACCTGAGGTATTTGAAACTTTAACTTGGTTCCTATGTTTCAGTTTTATTTATAAGTCAATAAAATAAAATAAAAATTGTTGTAATAAAGATAATCTATTGAAAATTATTTTATTACTGTGTGTATTACTGTGTCACACTGAAACACATTATTACAGGTGTATGTCGTTTATTTCTTATGTCATTGGTCACATCGAAGGTCTTCAGGCACCCATCAAATCGGAACGCATCTACGGGCATCCATTAAATTGGAACGCATCTAAGGGCATCCATTAAATTGGAACGCATCTACGGGCATCCATTAAAATGGAACGCATCTTCGGGCATACATTAATACATTTACTTTTTTCTCGTTAAGAAGTAGGTTATAAACATAAAACCAACTAAATAAAAACTAAACTAACTACTTTTGCGAGAGCGCTATTTACCTACATTGAAAGTAACCAGCTGCTGACGTTTGAGTTTAAGTAAAATTGAAGTGTTCTGCAAACAACACTACATCATGTTTATCCTTTATGAGGTAAGGCAAGTCATTTATATAAATAAGAAACAAAAATGGACTGGAATAGAGAATTTCAAAGATGAAATACGCTACCAAAATACTCTACCTACTGTTTTTTTTTTACTACGCCTTCGCTCTCTCACTGCTAAGCAATGGTCTCCTTTCCACTTCATTCTATCCAGGCCTTATTTTACAATAATTGCGCTTTGTTTTATTATAACTTCAACATTCAGTTTTATAATTATTTTGCAAAATAATGTTGTATTTTGCGTAGAACTACATTCTACTCAAGAGAGTATAAGCAATTCTTCCTATCTGCTTAAAACATAAATACCTACTTCTGGTTAACAGTCATGGCCGCTGGGGGCGTCACTCGCTAGTCACCCATAACCACGCAACTAGGATGGTATCAGCAGGTAAATTTAATGTTCCTAGAATAAGGAATTATTTTGGCGACTGAACCCTTGATAAAAGAGTACCATACCTTCTCAACCAGTTGCCTACTGATATAAGAAGTCAGGAAATAAAAGGTGAATTTGCCAAGTTACTTAAGCAGTTGTTTTTCAGGAGTCTGTAAACGATGTTCTTAGGAAAATGGTTTGCAGATTGTTGGGGGAAAGCAGATGAGTGATTAGGTATATTATATAAGATATAAGTCATAAGATAATTGTTAGTAACTTTATATGTACAATTAGTGAAATTTAAGTGTCCGCACTAGTAAACCTAAGTTTTAGAACTGAGTTCTGTTCCAACAGACAAACCGTGAACCGCTTTTGCGGGGCAAGGTCCATAAGTCAAGGTTTTTTGTAAACACTGTTTTTTAATAAATAAATAAATAATAATAAAAGAGAATAGAAAAAACTGCGCAAAATAATAGAAAAAATTACCGTTGAAAGAAAACTAAAAAAAAGAACCTTTTAGTAGATAACAAAGAACTTTGATATCAACTAAATATTACGCTGATATACAACACTCCGAGTCTTCATAATTAATTGGATCCCGTTCATACGTTTCCTCAATTACTCGGAGCTCTGCTGACCGACCTCCACGTCCATGTATCAGTGACGTCACGAATCTAATCAAATTTTCGGAGCCGGAACGCATGGTCGGGAGAGGCCATAAAGAGAACACGGAGTGCGACGTAAACATTACGCGGTATTCAGGACGTTAATTATATCAATGTGAGGGAGAGGCGCAACGGAAGCCTAACCTAATATAGTACGTGGTAACGATAATTGATGAGAGTTCTATTGATTAATGGCTGCCTAGTTTTTGGAGTTTTGCCGCGTAGTGTTCCACGAAATATATATAAGGTACAATTCCATTTCCATTATCTATAAAAACGGCAAAAAAATCACGTTTGTTGTATGGGAGCCCCCCTTAATCATTTGTTTTATTTTAATTTAATTATTTATTTTTAAAGTGAATATATAACTAAATATTCTGTGAATATTTCAAGCGTCTACCTGTTCCCGTTATCAATATCGAGCAAAAAAGAGCAAAAAAATACGTTTGTTGTATGGGAGCCCCCTTAAATATGCAAATGGCAACAGAAATACGTCATCTGTTAAATTACAACTGTCTAACTATCACGGTTCATGAGATACAGCCAGGTGACAGACGAACAGACAGACAGACAGCCAGATGGACAGACAGACAGACAGACGGCGGAGCCTCAGTAATAGGGTTCCCGTTTTACCCTTTGGGTACGGAACCCTAAAAATAAATACAATGTCATTATTAGTTACATAACAACAATGGGTAGAATATGGACAAAGGAAAGATGACCAATATATTGAAACCCATGTTCAACCCCTGGGGGGTTGCCCACCCCATGGTCAGGGGTAAAGATTGAGGTGGTTGAACATGGACTAAATCTAACCTATAGTCTAGTTCTCAGGCCCTATTTTGTAAATATTTTTATGTAAATCAATTATTTCAATAAACAATTTTAACTTCCTAACTAATATTATAAATGCGAAAGAGAGTTTGTTTGTTTGTTACGCTTTCACATTAAAACGGCTGAACGGATTTGGATAAAATTTGGTACATGGCCTGGGCTAGGAGATAGAATAATTGGACCTACTTATGCAAAACAGAATCAACCCACACAATGACAGTTTTGAGATAAAGCCGTTTTTGTCAAAATTGTGGGTACAAAGAAAATGTTTGTTATTTTGAATAAAGTTTATTTAGAATATTGAACAAAACAATTTGTTATATGTATACAAATATAATATTGATGAAAATCATTAATATTTCTAAAAGTAAAACAAAAAAAAACTCATTGGTTCCTTTTTGCAAAATTTGCTATCTGTGTGTGGATTGGTTCCTTGTTAATTTATTACCATGCTATAAGTTCTACAGTAAAAATAAAAAATCTCATATTTATTTAATCATTTTACTGAAAAATAGAACGAATATATAAAGTTTGAAGTTTAATCTGCGTATTAAGCCTCTTAAAAAAGATACGTGTAATAAGTGTGACTTTTTTGAAAGTCAAATACTGCACGTGTCGTCAGAACAAAATAAAGCCGACATTGAACATAAGCGGGTAGCGCATTAAGAAATCGCAAAATCTCTACAAAACCAATTGAGAACTGACATGCAGCTGGCTAAAGATGATCCCTCTGTTGAAACCATAACATTTGGTCTCGAAAAAACGTTGCCTTTGCCGCGTATACACACAAACATCGTCTTTTACAGAAGACAACTCTGGGCGTACAATTTAGGTGTACATACTGGAAGCAAAGATGAAGCTCATTGCAATGTGTGGAAAGAAGGAGAAGCTGGCAGAGTTGCTCAAGAAGTGGGGTCCTGTCTCATCAAACATATCACAGAAAGGCTTGACGGTAACTTGAAACGTCTGATTTTATGGAGCGATTCGTGTGGTGGCCAGAACTGCAATATAAAATTAACATTAAAGCTCAAAGCCATGTTGAATGAACATACAACTTTAGACCAAATTAATATAAGATTTCTTGAATCGGGGCATAGCTTCCTCCCAAATGATATAGACTTTGGGAAGATAGAATGTGCGTCAAAACGTCAACAGAGGCTCTATACACCGGACGATTACATACAGATTATGAAAACCTGTAAAAAAATCACACCAATGCATGTACACAGGATGAAAAAGGAAGATTTCTTGTCATCGTTAAAGTTAGAAAAAAATATAATTAATAGAAAGAAAACGATAGATGGAGAGAAAGTTTCATGGCTCAGTACTAAAGAAATAATGATTAAAAAGAATGAAATGTTCATAATTTAAATGAAGATTTTAAGGCAGTGGATATAAAAAAAAATGTTCGTGGAAGACAGTATTTGGTAACAAAAGAAATAATGCAGCCACTATGGCCAATGGGAAACCTGTCCCTGATGCTAAATTGCAAGATTTGAAAAGCATGCTGTACCTAGTTCCGAAAGACTCGCACGATTTCTATGTAAAGCTCGTTGGAAACCCAGACCTAGAAGACGATATTGAAGGTTTTTCGGGACAACCTGATTTTCAAGTTGAAGAATTAGATACATAATATTATTATAAGTAATTCGATACATTATATTATAAGCATTTACGATTTGTTTCTATTTTTCACTAAATTGATTAAATAAATATGAGATTTTTTATTTTTACTGTAGAACTTATAGCGTGGTAATAAATTAACAAGGAACCTATCCACACACAGATAGTTTTGCAAAAAAGGAACCAATGAGTTTTTTTAATTTACTATTAAAAATATGAATAATTTTCATCAATATTATATTTGTATACATAGAACAAATTTTTTTGTTCAATATTCTAAATAAATTTTATTCAAAATAACAAACAATTTCATTGTACCCACAATTTTGACAAAAATGGCTTTATCTCAAAAGTGTCATTGTGTGGGTTGATTCTGTTTTGCATAAGTAGGTCCATAATCGCACAACGACCCGAACGTTTCTGTTTTTTGACGCAGTGTTGCCATTGTCAGTTTTAATTACCTACTGTTCAGTTTAGAAAGTTGCCATAATCTTACTAAAACAAAGTTACCACACAAAATGTATTTATTTTAGGAAAAAAATAATTGAATCTAGAAAAACTAGTGAATTACAATAATGCACGTAGGTATCACTGAATTCAGTAAATAATTTTATCAAGAAGTTCATTTAACAACAAAGATTCAAAGGACATGACGTCTTGTTAGATGTTGTAACTAGAGTTATATCAACAAGGAACCTAGAAATGTGAGTCTTTGTAAAAATATAGTATTAATGCTATTTTTAATATGCAAACAAGAATCAACCCGCATGGTTCTAGATAATTCATTAAAGAAAATATTTTACAAGGAACCATTTTCTATGGGTCTTTATGAAAGAAAACTATTTCAATGATTTTCTAGATTGTCGGGTTACCATGGGGCATGGATCTCGTTAGTTTATTGAATAACTGTTGATATGTGGATTGATAACCTTGTCTATTCTATTGTAATTTTGTTGTATGGCAAGCAAAACCGGTGTCGACTGTTCTGCCAAGTCTAAAGTGAGTTGAGAAGATAACCTTGTCATAGAAATGTTTGTTCTGTCAAAATTGATCTTTACAGGGTCGATAAAAGGTGCATTTTGAAAGCTTTCTGTATACTTATCTCGATTTTGGCCTGTGTGTGGATTGGTTCCTGTTTGTATAAGTAGGTCTAATTTTCATCCCGATATTCCCACGTGATCGAGACTTATGTGGGCGAAACCGCGGGGCACAGCTAGTAATCAATAAAGAACAGAAAAAAATCCAAGAAGAATATTGAAAGTCAAATTTAACAACTGCTTGTTGTTAAAAATATTATTTAACTCCAAAAATTTTCTACTGTTTTAAACAACCGTTACAGTCCGGTACTGTGACCAACATGTAACGTCATTATCCACGGAACTGCTTTATTTACATTGCTTTTTAGCCCCGAATCATATAAATTAAATTATTTTTTGTGCTTTATTCAAGCAGAAATCACACTTATCTTAGTGAGAATTAAAGCAGTTTTCTAATAATAGATAGTTATTCATAATATGGCTTTTGACGTCACTTTCGGCATTTTCGAAGACGACATGTTTCGCGTTTGCGTTCCATTCCACCTACACGCAACTTAAAATTAGAAATTGTAAAATAATGAAGCATTAAAAAATTACAACAAAAAATACATTTTGTTTCATTCCTCTCTTATACGACGTATATTTAAATAGTGAAAAAGTTTTCAATAACTTATATTCTCTGATGTTATTCGTTCATAACGATAATAACCTAAATATTGAAAAATAGTTTTTATCTGAACGAAGCTTATTAACATTCTATAGCAGCTTTAGTAAGCGATATTCTCGCGAAAACATCTAGAAATACAAGTAATAACATGTGAACTTCAAAGTTCACTACTTCTTGAACAAAACTTCAATAAAAACAAAACCTCCGCTGATAATAATAAGGATACAGATAAACTAAAAATACGTTCAATCTTCCAAACAGTTTTGCGTGTTTCGAGTTACGTTGCTAAAGACAAAAATATGCTTAAGTTTCAGCATCGAACTGACAACGAACACTAACGCTATAGGTACATCTCAAGGACTGTTTTTGAATTTTGATAAAATACATGGAACCCTAATAACAAAAGGGTCTGCCTCATAAACCTGGCCTTCGAGATTTTAGGTGTACTTTTGTTTTGTTTTCCTTAAGTTTTTACCATTATTAGGGTTCCGTACCTCAAAAGGAATAAACGGAACCCTTATAGTATCACTCGTGTGTCTGTCTGTCTGTCTTACAGGAAAACCTGTAAGAAATCTATGTTCATAAAATAACGTGGTAAATCTGTCAATATTGTGCGTACAAACTTACATTTGCCGTTGGAATTTATGATAGACCATGTTTTTCAACTACAATGTTAAGTTTGCCTTTTGGACAAATTCATCCCAACCACGGAACCCTTCATTGTGTTTTTTTAGCACCTATTTCTCTTTTCTTCGTACATTAGTAGGCACCCACTTGATTTAGTGTTATCTTCATAGAATATTTTAAGTAGAACACTGGTGATTTCCTGTTTACTTGTTTTGTTCTTTAGGAAATGATAAAATGTTACATAAGCAAGATGTACAATCATTTATTTTTGCCAAAAAATATACTGTTGTAGGCAATACTAAAAACAACAGTATGAGCCGTTTACTACGAAAGCAACAGATAATGGACAGAATATCTTGGTTCTTCGACGGATACGATCAGAATTCCCGTTACGTAACATCGAAAAACGGCTTAGTAGGTTTCAGGAATTGTAATCAAATTCTTCGACTGTCATACTAGATCAAAATATTTCCAATCCACTTTGGAGTCAACGCAACGATGCAAATTATCAAGGACAATGGACATGTCTCAGAGACTGCCCTTCTAAACCTCTTCCGCGGATTAAATACCTTAATTACTTACATTTGGTAGAAAAGTTGAGACATGTTTAGTCCAATTAAGATATTTCTGAAAACATGACTGGAACAAACTACCGACCTGAAAAAAAAACCGGCCAAGTGCGAGTCGGACTCGCGCACGAAGGGTTACGTACCATTATCTATAAAAACGGCAAAAAAATCACGTTTGTTGTATGGGAGCCCCCTTAAATATTTATTTTATTTTAATTTAATTATTGATTTTTAAAGTGAATATATAACTAAATATTCTGTGAATATTTCAAGTGTCTACCTGTTACCGTTATCAATATCGAGCAAATACGACCAAAAAAATCACGCTTGTTGTATGGGAGCCCCCTTAAATATTTATGTTATTCTGTATATATGTATATGTGTATTTGTTGCTATAGCGGCAACAGAAATAGATCATCTGTGAAAATTTGAACTGTCTAACTATCACGGATCATGAGATACAGCCTGGTGACAGACGGACAGACAGACAGACAGACGGCGGGCGGAGCCTTAGTGATAGGGTTCCCGTTTTACCCTTTGGCTACGGAACCCTAAAAATACCAGCAAAGCCATTAGCACATTTTGGTAAAATGTGGTACTTTCCAGAATCCTTATATAAACATTTTAAGGCGTGACAGATCAACAGGGAACCACTTTAGAACAAATCCCTAACATAAAAATATTGTCCAAGGTAATAACAAAGTTAGGGCGGTAAGGAAAAGCTCTCATAAAACTTGTACGTTTTCAGCCAATCTAATATCGCTGCACAGAACTCTCTCTGAACTTCGTCACGTTGCCAAATTAATTTCATCTCTTTACGAGGTACGTTGAAGCTCGTTTAAAAGTTTATTTCTTAAAAATAAGAACCGAAATTAGCGTATTAAACTTTAATACTTCCGCAAGGACGAGGGTCAATGATTAGGATTAAAGGATTTTAATAGAACAAATGAGGTGGCCATCACGAAGTGAGTAGGTAAAAGGTTAGAAATCTAATATAATTATTTCATTTGGATCTGTCCTCTTTCCATTAAACTTTTAGGGATTCGTACCACAAAAGGAAAAAACACACCCTTATAGGAACACTTCGTTATATGTTTTTCTGTTTGTCTGTCAGTCTGTCAAAATCCTTTTTTTCAGAAACGCGTGGAGGTATCAAGTTGAAATACCAAATACGTCGGTCCCTTGCAGCTCTAAAAAACCTATCTTCTAAGTCAACGCAAAACCGGTACTTCTCGTTGACCCAGAATCATGAAATTTGGCAAGAAGCAAGGTCTCACAGCAAAAGTAAAGAAAAGGGTCCGAAAATCGTTAATTTGTAAAAACTTTTTTTTGCAATTACAAATTTACATTTGCAGTTGGAGAATTGACGTATATCGATGTATGGGAGAACATGTTTTTTGACTACAATGTTAATTTTGTTTTTGGGATAAATTCATCATTCATCTATGGAACCCTACATTTTGCGCGGTCTGACATTCACTTGACTGGTGTTTCTCTATAGTACCTACCTAAAATTATGGCTTTGTAACGGTATAGGTTATGGGGGCATTTGGAAACATATTATAGTACCTTTCAATCCAAAATATGTACATTTTTAGACGATTTCAACAAGTGGTCTCAGGAATAATTGCTGGGGTTTGCTCTATGCGGATCATTGTCTGAAACTTGTGCGAAACGAGTAATTCAAAATATTCCCATTCAACATTTACAATTTTTTGTCTTGTTCTAGGCTCGTGATACAGGCGGGGCCAGCTCATTATCTCCGCAGAGCACGCGTACGCGCAGCAGCGTGATAGGGAAGCACTGGGGCCCAAAAACCTGCGGCGGACATTTGAGGGCTCCCGTGGGCGCGATAACGACACCAAAATTTTCCCAACCCTTACCTCGTCCCGATAAAGTCTAAATGGAAAATACAACACGATATAGTGAATGGGACTATATCCATATACTTCACTCAGCAGTACACTACCAGTGGGTTGACGTTCACTGAGTACATGTACTATGATGAGTCCTACAAGTTGGGCGAGATGAGAGCGCTCACCGTCACCGACGAGAATATCACCAGGATCAAGTGGCTTCAGGTATGATTCCTTGTATCAAGTTTCGTACTTTCCCCAATCAATGAACGGAATGGAATACTATTTGAACATAGGTAATAGTATTGTGTTGCTTGTCGGTGCTCAGTATAGCTTATCCGAATTTATCTTTAGAAACTGTAATAGCTTCTACTCAAAATCACTTGTATCATGTTTAAATCAAAAGCATATCAATTTTCTTTAGAAGTTATGTTTATAAAATATTTTGTAATTGCAAGTAATTGCTTTGGAACTTAAATATTGAAAGTACTATTTCTCATGATGTCAAAGCACTAGTTTACAATAAGAGACCAACTGATTTATAATCCTGGATATAATATTTTATTTGGTGTTTCTAAATCACATCTTTAATACCGCAGACAATTTTGCAGCCAATTTTATTTAGTGCTAAAAATTGGTAAGTAATTTACGATCTAATTTGAATAACGTAAAACCATTACTAATTCATTGTTAGGTAACTTTTATCTCGGCAAGGTTAGTTATAAATTATAATAACTGTCTAGAGTTTTATAAAACTCACGGCAATTATTCAAATTTACATTATTACAATGAGATAGAAGTTATATATTGCAATGAGTTAAGAGATTAACTAGGTACGATAATATGGCCCACCCCTCCAAAATTCAAAACGTTTGAAAGTATTTATACGCAATTGTGCGTAATGAGACGGACAAAAAACAAATCACGGATTCGTTGCTCAACTAGTCGCGTCATTAATCGCTCATTATTATTAGTATGGTGCTGCACTGACCTACTCTATGAGAACGACGCGGGGGTCGTCTTGCGAGATCGGCTAGTTATGATTAGTTGACCAACAAATCTGGTAATAAGTGAGATATTACGAGTACGTACAACTACATACAAACTCTTTCGTAAGGATGTGACGAAACACATTGGAACAATAATTTGGAGGGGCGAGCCATGTTATCATAGTTTATCTCTACTAATGGATTTACGTCATTCAATTTTGATCGTGAATGTCCTTCTAAATGGAAATGCACATTAAAGTAAGACATTCACGATCTAATGTGAACGACTGAAAATTAACCAGCTCAAACCAATGGCACGAACTCAAATTATTACCCGACTACGGTGCAGCGGTGACGCAAAAGGCAGGGTTAGAATTTTGACCAATTTTTTTGATTAAATTGAATGCAATATTCATTCTGATGTTCTGAGGATACGTGGTCAAATTCACTTTGCCCTAAAGCTTATGATCGCTTACTACTGTTAGAATGTATTGTTATTGTTAGGGTAGTTGGCGTACCAGCACGGCTATCCTTTGAACATCAGTATGAATATGTGTTAAATATATTAAAATATATTACGTGTAAGTGACGATAAATATTTAATAGTTTGTACATAACAATTTCAAATGAGAATATTTTTCTTCTTTCATACGTTTTGTGCATTATTTTTCAGTAGTCGGGTTTTAGTTTTTGAACTTACTTTTTTAGAAGCCTTTCATGCGAAGGGGAAGTAGGTAGTCGTAGATTTTACATTATGACTGAGAAAATTGTGCTCGTTACTGTATTGACCGGCTCACTGTGTGAAGGTTACTCTGCAGTAATGTGGCAACATTACTGAAATTATTAAACGTAACGAGGTTTTTGTCAACTCTACCGCAGCTGTGATGGCAAAATAATGTTTTTAACTTTTATACGCTTATAATGAATATGATCCTTGAGTTTTTTGCCTTGTTTTAATACGAGCTAATTATTTTGTGCACTCTTCCTCCACAATATTTTTTATATTTTAATTATCATAGCGATGCACGGGCTTAAATAAGGCGAAGACTAACCACACAATTAAACGTTAGATAACTTCTATTCTGATCTAAAATAATTATATTCGTAGCGTAAAACAGAGATACTTTAAAATGTTTCATGAGCAGCGTAAACTTTATTAATTGTTGTTTCAAAGTTCCTAAGTAAAGAATGTTGTCTCGAGCTTGTGGATATCAAACAGCGGAGATGATTCGCTTCCACGAAGCCAGAACAAATACGTCTTAGTTTTGTCTTCCGTATAAACTTTGTACCTCATTCCAACTTTAGTCACCTTTCTTCATTTTATACAACACTAACATAATATATATTCCTAATAATATCTTAAAAGACTTAGTTTTCTTGACTATCAAAATTGGAACTTATTACCCTGGCTTTGCTAGTGCAAAATTTGAACTGTCTTAAATTAAACTACAATAAGTATTATGTTATTTTGCGATATAGTAGAAAACATTATCTTAGATCTTTGTATCTACTTATAAAGAAGAAAACTTGGCATTATATACAATAATATTATTGTACTTACCGACTTCTCCTGTTTTAATTTTATTTGTGTGTCAACACACATCACTCTGCTGTTCGAACTGGTTTTTAATAGAACGTATTGGAAACATGATAATTATTGAATAAATTGGATAAATTAGAAGCTCTTCAAATTCGATTCTTGAAACTACTTGTTACACAAAAAACCAGAAACAGTTGTAAAGGAGACTATAGGAAACTATTTAAAATATGTAAAATTCTACCGATCAGTTACAAACATAAGTATCTTTTAGCAGTTAACCACCATGGTACCCAAGAGCATAACCTAACTCATGTAATTAACAACCACAACACACGATCTATGGCTGCTGGCAAATTCAATGTACCCAGAGTTACTAATTACTATGGTGACAGAACCCTAAAAAAACGAATACCATATTTATTGAACAGTCTGCCAGCTGACATAAGGAGTGAAATTAATAAAAATAGTTTTAAGGATAAATTAAAAATACATTATTTAGAATTAATATAAAGTGCTACTTACCTATAAATAATAATTCGTTTTAAGTAAAAGTTTATTGAGTGTAATGGATAGAGGCTCACCGACCCCACAGTCAAACCACTGCTACGGTTTTGTGGGGCTTAGTTTATAGGTTGTAATTACCTTGTTTTAATAAAGATAAATAATAATAATTTAGGGCGTCGTGTAGTTGCAATGGGGTCTCCCTTGTTTGACCGAAAGGAATTTGACAAATTTTCACTTCCCAAAAATTTTCTCGCATAATTTCATTTGCCAAATTATTACTTAGCAAAAAATCTATTCACAAAAAATTGTAACGCAAACGTAATGTTTGACAAATGAACGTTTAAACTATAACTTGTTTACCAACTAGTACTTTTAACATTTTTTATTTAAACAAATATTTCAGTTGGAATAACAGTTTTTACGCAAAATCAAATAATAATATAAATAAGTAATTAACCTAATCTAAATAGTTCAGATCCTGGTAACCTACTAAAAACAATCTCTTTTTTCTATTAATGCAAGTCGTTTCTGGCACTCGCCGGCCGCTCCCGCGGCACTGCTCGCTTCGCTCGCTCGGCTCGTGCGTAGGAGGTCACATTTTTAACCTAACCTAACCTACCCATTTTTTTTAAAAAAGAAATTAACCTAATCTAAATAGTTATGTCCCGGGTAACCTACTAAAAACAATATCTTTTTTTCTATTAATGCAAGTCGTGTCTGGCACTCGCCGGCCGCTGCCGCGGCACCGCTCGCTTCGCTCGCTCAAAAACGTTTATTGTCTGAAGATTGTTTGCTGTAATAAATCATTTGATTAAAGACCAAATGCCATAATGACATTATACTTGGTAATATTTTGCCAAGTAAAAATTTGACCAAATGAAAATATGCGTACTAAAATCATTCGATATATTGCAATGGTATAAAAAAAGGTTGCTAAAATTTGTTTGGGTAATGAAACTTTGGCAAAATCTTTTCGGCAAAACGGCAGGATCCCGTTGCAATGTTAATTGTCTTCGAGCATCGGACTTCAATCAAACGGGAACCCTATTACTAAGGCTCCACCGTCTGTCTGTCTGTCTGTCCGTCTGTCACCATGCGGTATCTCATGAACCGTGATAGTTAGACAGTTGAAATTTTCACAGATGATGTATTTCTGTTGCCGCTATAACAACAAATACTAAAAACTGAATAATATAAATATTTAAGGGGGCTTCCATACAACAAACGTGATTTTTTTGCTCGTTTTTGCTCAATATTAATAACGGTAACAAGTAGACGCTTGAAATGTTCACAGAATATTTAGTTATATATTCACTTTAAAAATAAATAATTGAATTAAAATAAAACAAATACAACAAACGTGATTTTTTTGCCGTTTTTATAGATAATGGTACGGAACCCTTCGTGCGCGAGTCCGACTCGCACTTGGCCGGCTTTTTTTTGGTTGGGTAATATTATCAAATAACTTCACCCGCTTGGGCGGAGCAGGAGTTCTAATTAAATAGTTCGTTAAATATTGCTATTGTACCAAGTTTGTATGTGTGCAAGAATATACATACAGAAATATTCGTACTGAAAAGGCGTTTCATTACACACATAGCAAACGTAATTTCCTGTTAAACAAGAGTGAACTGAGGAAGAGGATAGACGAAGAAATGTCGGATGTGAGCCCGTAGTGACAGAGGACAGTTTTAATTCGATTTTCCATACATAGGATGTCTGCTTTCGTTGGTCAGAGGCAAAGCTTTTCATACTGATCTACAGTATAAAGAAACCAGCATAATAATCTCATTTGATTAAAATATATTCGACATCAAAGTCAGTCGTAATAAAAGTTCAAAAGTACCAACTGGAATAAAAAGACTGGATCTCAAATAGAAACTTATTAGTTTTGCTTAAGTTTACATAATTATTATTAACTATTTAAATAATTTATTGTATTTATTTATTAAAAGGATACTACTAATTTGATTTCTGTTTGCCATTTAAAAACGAATTTAATGAATAATGTAGTATACTGTCAATTTTCAAATATTTTAGTAACATACGCTATTGTTATTAAAATATTTGAAAATTGATATTCGTTGGCATTTCATTTCATACTTCGCTTAAATTACGATGTATCTGCATAACTGTTGAATTATTAACCAGCTTAACACCGCAACTACTAACAGCTTTATTCTTTAGAAGAAAATATCATTAATTTCCACAGCCTTTTGGATTTCCCACACACGAAGCAGAAATCCGCTCCGTATCAACTGCAGCTGAAATAGGCTGGGAGCTCACCGAGCCGTACGTAACGCTATTGAAAGACATCGACGCATGACACGCTCGGGTTGAAGCCAAAACAAATATTGACTCTGGGAATGTCCCAGTGTGTCGCATGCATGCTGGACGACAAACGTAGGTAGGTAATACATAACCTAACTAACCGTTTATTTCACTGGCGTTCAATAAAACGATTCCATTTTGAATAACTTATGTACCTACGTAACAAAGGAGATTGATAAAAACCGGCCAAGTGCGAGTCGGGCTCGCGCACGAAGGGTTCCGTACCATTATCTATAAAAATGGCAAAAATAATCACGTTTGTTGTATGGGAGCCCCCCTTATGATATTTGTTTTATTTTAATTTAATTATTCGTTTTTAAAGTGAATATATAACTAAATATTCTGTGAATATTTCAAGCGTCTACCTGTTGCCGTTATCAATATCGAGCAAAAACGAGCAAAAAAATCACGTTTGTTGTATGGGAGCCCCCTTAAATATTTATTTTATTCTATTTTTTAGTATTTGTTGTCATAGCGGCAACAGAAATACATCATCTGTGAAAATTTCAACTGTCTAACTATCACGGTTCATGAGATACAGCCTGCTGACAGACGGACAGATAGACATACAGACAGACAGACGGCGGAGCCTTAGTAATAGGGTTCCCGTTTTACCCTTTGGGTACGGAACCCTAAAAACGGTGGAATTTTGTAGCGTCCTTGTAAAACAATCGCAGCAAATTGACAGTGCACACCATGCTGTTTAAAAACCGATCAGCATTTTTATTGATACATTGATTGCCATTGGTGAAGTCATATAATAGAAATGTAATCTAATTTATGCTATAATTCCCGCCACAACTGAACTATTAGAATTTTCATGATAAAATAATGGCTGCATCGTTGTTGGTAGAAAATTTATTCTTTAAAGTATAAACGCTTTCCATTCTTTTGTTATTTTTACAAAGAACGGGGTTCGTGTCTCCGAGACGTGACGGGAATAGTAATCACCTCCACAGACTGTCATAATTCATTGATACGAATAGCTTTGTGTGATGTGTTGTGCTCTATTTGCTCACAATTGGCCACAAATATTGATGGTATCTTACTTCAGTAATGTTAAACGTTTGACCTGGAATCCTCAGGAATGCTGGCAGCACTTGTTGAAACTCAAGCTTTGGAATGAGTTTCATGGCAAATTCTGTCTTTTACTCAGCAAAATACGATATAAAATGTTCATAAAACATTTGTTTTTTTAAGTAAAAAATGTTTTGAACGGTTTATTTCAGTCAATTCACGTAATAAATATAACTTTTTTGCCTCCTTGGTCTAGTGGTTCTGCTGAGCATGAGGTCCTGGGTTAAATACATTATTTTCTTATATAAGGTCCTAACAAATTAAGTACCAATATTTTAAGAGGTGTTACATTACATCAAAACAATTAACTTTAAATAGAAATTAAGAAAACTTTTTATATGATATTTTTGTTTTAATTTACGGAACAAAATAAATTAATTAAAATTTCGCCCAAACATAATCATCCTGTGCTTTTAACTGACAAGACACACTTTCTGTCAAGTGAACATCGTCGTTTGTGACTAACGTCAATGATTGTTGACTATCTATTAACAGGGTGTTTTTACGCAGTAACGTTGTTTCCCTAATTATCTCCAAAAAGTAACATAAACTTTTCAATGTTTCATACTTAAGTCTACTCCTAGAGACGAGTACTATCAGCTCTAAAAGTATTGGTACCTAATTTGTTAGCACCTTATATATTTATCATTTAATAAAATTACTAGATTCAATAGGACTAGTAAACTCATAAGGTTAAACTCACATTACGTCATGGCTGTTTTCTTTCAAAGCAAAGACAAACAAACATAATTATTGTTTATATTAGTACAACAATTAACTATATCAGTAAAGGCCAATAGCGTGACTAATTGCCTCCGTACGGAACTCTGTTGTTCTAAACTTCAACTGCACGTTGCTTTGTTGGTGAAAAACGAGCTTGTGTGAAAACAGCAAAATAGAAGTTACTAACTTTGTGGACCGGTCTGTCGGTTTACTGTTAGAGGCTGAGGAAATGTGTTTAAAAACTACTTAGAACGTAACTGTTTGCAAACCCATCTCTTCTACGCTATGTGAAAAACTATCGTGTAAACCATAATAATATAATGTGACTCTTGTTCGAGTAAAATCTACCCTAACACTTAACCTGATTTATGAAATTCGAAAAAAGGGTTAAATTAAAATCAGGACTTTCAGCATTACCTGAGATCAGAATTATCATGCTCCATCGTTAACCTAATGTAACTTTAAAACGGGTCATGTGATCCAGCACACAGGTAATCTCTTTCGGTATAAACGGACCTTGGCAATTGTTTGGAATAATACTTTCAGGAAAGGAAAATGATTTGATTTCTGGAATTGAACATTTGACCAAAACACCAAACCATTTTATCTAATAAATTATTTTACCTAATAAATAATAAATTTACAATTTTTTTTAGAATGAGAGCTAGATAACGATGTATCTAACACACGGAAAACACATTAACGTTACGTTAGATGTGTTCTATAAACCCATCAGCGGCCTAGTCTTATCCCAACTTTGATGTTGGGATCAGCTTTTAGTCTTACCGGAAGCAGCTGAAAAAAAAAAAACGACTAGCTCTTCTTAATGCCGTATTGTAGGTAATCGGATCCTGTTGCATAATGTCGCTACACAACGATACTCAGACGACCGACAGGGATGATGGCGGGATTGGAACTGGCGACCAATTTTCCGGCTCGCTTATGTGATGTTTTGTGATCGGCTTTGTAGTATAGAGGCAACGTGTGTGATCCAAACGTACTGGCTAGTCTAGTACGGACACTTTTTTACTGTATTTAGATTGAAATATAACTTCTGGAAAAAGAGTTTTCATTATTAGTTATGAAGGTAGCGCAGTGTAAAATGTGAGGCCGTCACGGCGGGGGATCGGACCCAGGCGTGATGTAGCAAAATCAAACACAAATTACTACAAGAACACCTATAGTTTGATCTTAAAATAAAAATGTACTCGAAAAAAGGTTAAAGAGTAGTAAAAAAATGCGATATAAAATATTAAAGAGTCGTATCGAAGGTTAATTAAAAACTTTTGCAAATATAAGCATTATTTCGAATACAATATGCTTCGCGAAGTCTAGAGTTCGATTGCAATCGAACAAAGAGATGAAGAAGAGAGAGAAGATACATAACATGATTATGTTATGTATCTTCTCTCTCTTCTTCATCTCAGTTTTAATAATATTTGTGACCCAAATGAGTTCTTCTGTTACCTAGGGGATTATCTTTATAATGTTATCAATAAAGCTCTAAATATTTACCCACTACACAAACCCAGTTGTAAGCAAAAAGTAACCGAATTCTTGAAAACTCTTTCCTATGATGGCACAGAGAAATTGCTCCACTCAATTAAATAACACTTGTATTCAAACAATTGCCTACACTTTCACCATCATTCACCTACAAATTCACCACCATTCACCTCTAGTCACATTCACATTCACCAAGATTCACCTACACATTCAACTCCATTCTCCACCATTCATCCTTTGACTGCTTTTGTTGTGTTATTTTAATTTTAATTTAATTATTTTTTGTTTTAATTTTTTAGTAGAAATACATGTTACCTGCCTGTTTATGTGTATGATGCCACTAAGTGGGGCCTGGTACATACATACAGGTTTTTTTCTAAAACCTACTTCAGGTACCAGCTCTCACAATGTGAATTTTTATAGTTCAAACTGTTAAGTGCTACAAAACATTGTGAAAGAAAATAAATAAACTAATTATATATTATTATAGCCTATAATGTTCCCACTGCTGGGACACAGGCCTCCTCTTTCTGTGAGAGGGAGTGGGCCGTAATCCACCACGCGGGCCCAGTGCGGGTTGGTAGATGTCACATGTCTTCGATTTTTTTAGTTCTAGGACATGCCGGTTTCCTCACGATGTTTTCCTTCACCGTTTTGAGAGCAGTGGTGATGAAATAATTTACACAAAGTAAAGCGCCTGTCTGGGTTCGAACCTACGGCCTACAACTCGTAAACCGCGGCCGTTACCACTCGGCCACCACTGCTCTCAGAGAGAGAAGATATTCGTTGCTAATTACGTAAATATCAAAAAAAAATAGATTTAAGTTTTCACAACATAAATTTGTACATAACATAAATAACATCACGCCTTGTTTCTCAGAAGGGTTATAAAGCAGAGGTGTACCTATAGTACACCCACGTTTCCACCAATTTTTCAGAACTTTGAGTATTTGAAAAATTTCAAGCAGAATTTACGAGAAATTGTTAAGTAAGAATGTAAAACTATTATAATCCGATTCAAGTATTTATTCAGCGAATAATAACGCTGCATTAAGTACATATTGTAAATAGCTACATAGTAGTTTCACAGGTGACGTCAGTACGTATTACAGGCAGGTCGCACTTACAACTTTCGCTGCGCAACTCCACAAAACAAGAAAAGTTTCGATTGGCGTTATTAGCTGTTTGTGGAGAACTAAACAACAAACATTACCAACTAAATTACCCTTTATTATTGTATTCCCTCGATTGCCTCGCAGGTCTAGTGGTTGTAAGCGCTACTGCTGAGCACGAGGTCCGTGGTTCGATTCCCAGGTCGGGCAAAATGTTATTGGTTTTTTCCACCAGGAAATTTCTCAGTAGCAGCCCGGAGTCTGTCTTTGTGCCCGGTTGATGGCAATAGGCTCGCCCCTTATTCATCATTTAAGCTGAAAGACGTCCACTGCTGGACATAGACCTACAACAAAGGGTGGGGTTTGCCTTGATCACCACGCTTGGCAGGCGGGTTGGTGATCGCAGTATGGTGTTAAAATGCACAAAGAACGCTGCTGTCCATTCTCTGAAAAGTCCCTTAGTCGCCTTTTACGACACCCATGGGAAGAAATAGGATGGTGCTAATCTTTACATCCGGCATCACATGAGACTTAAAACTAAACATGGGTAGCTCGTGAGCGAGTGATAGAGAAGAGCTAGCTCTATTCAATTAACGCCGCTCTTGTTCACTCACTCGCTCGCTAAATAGCTCACTAGCTCAGTTAGCTCACTCAGAATTTGACAATGACTATTGAGCAAGACGACCCGTTTCTACGACGCGCGTGTAGCGGAGCTAACAGTCGGCGTCTGAGTCACTGAGCTATAGAAGAGCTATAATAGTGAGTAACAAAGAGTCCAAACTTCCAAAGAGCTATTGACGGGCTTAGTCGTCTCCTTCGACGCGCGTGCGGCGTGAGTTAAATGAGCTAACAGTCTGCGTCTGAGTCACTGAGCTATAGAAGAGCTAGTGAGCTAGAAGAGTGATACCTATAGCTCTTTAGAGTGAAAGAGCTAATCGCTCTTTAACTTTTCAGTGAGCTATTTTGCCCATGTCTACTTAAAACATAACTGGCGAATCGTGGATGTACTATAGGTAGGTTCACCTCTGCCTAGCCATTCGGGGATTATAGGCATGTTATTATGCATGTATTCATTCAATGGCTTGATTTATTATAGTTTGTAGGTTTATCTCCTGTTATCATCTGGTTACAAACCAAGAACGGATTAGTTCTCAGTTATGAATGAGACGGTGAATTTATCCCAGCTTACAAAAGCTGCTGACCAAAATCCTGAAATAAATTAAAAAGTTTTATTTTCGTACTAAAACATCAGTGAGTACCTTCACAGGTGTGTTATTGCTCCCACGTCACAGTCCTATTTTTTGTAGTATTTTACCCCAACAACGAGGGCGAATGAAATCGTAAACCATAAAAACACACTCAGACGCGAGTTAAAAGACCGGCTAAGTGCCTGTCAAACAATGAAGGGTTCCGTTGTTGGGATGAATTTATCCCAAGAACAAACTTTACATTGTAGGTGAAAGACATGTTCTCTCATACATTCCAGCTGCAAATGGAAGTTTGTACGCACAATATTGAGTGATGTACCATGTTATGTTAAGCCCATAGACTTCTTATAGGTTTTCCTGTAATTTATAAGTAAGGAAGTCATCATCTGCCTAGTCTTTTCCCAACTATTTTGGGGTCGGCTTCCAGTCTAACCGGATGCAGCTGAATACAGTATTTTACATGGAGCGACTACCTATCTGACGTCTACAACCCAGTTACTGGGTAACACGATATCCCTTGGTAAGACTGGTTGTCAGACTTTTGGGCTTCTGACTACCCGTAACAACTGTCAGAGATCTAGAAATGACAGCCGGGACCAACGGCTTAATGTGCTTTCCGAGAAGATGTAAGGAAGTATTATCTGTATTTTTTTCAATATTTTAGGCTGAGCAGTTTCGGAGATAAGGGGGGGAAATGGTCAGTTTTCATCGATTTTCTTAAATAACTTTAAATGTATTTATTTTAAAATGATTAAAAATATACATCTGAAATTCTTAACATAATCCCTTTCGTTTAATATGTCACACAGTACGGTACGTATTTTTTTTTAATATTTCTAATTTGCCCCCCAAAAATGATCCCCATATTGAAAATTCATTTATTTACATTGCACGTTCGTGTTCGGGTCATAGATATTCATACGTGTAACAAGTTTCCACTTAATAGGTCCAGTAGATTCGGAGAAAATTGGCTGTGACAGACGGACAGACAGACTGATAGACACATGAGTGATCCTATAACGGTTTCGTTTTTGCCTTTTGAGGTACGGAATCCTAAAAACCTCTTTGCTTTACTGAGATCAATGTGTTTACAAACCGGACCTAATAGGAAACGAGCTTGGTGACAATAGTCATTAAAGTTTGGTCAGTCTCAAAAAGATTGTATACATCGACAAGAATTCACTTGATTGTATACAACTTGTGTTACCACAATTTATCAATGTTTAGGTACAAATAAGTACCCAAACTATACTAATATTACAACGAGGCCCATTGTTTGTTTGAAGTCTGTATGTAGGGGATAATCTATACTGGGGGACTGTAGATTTGAAGACAAACTCAAACTCAACTCAAACTGAAACCATTTATTTCAATTAAACCATTTACAGACACTTTTGAATTGTTAAAGAGTCGGTCAGTTAGTCAGAAAGTGGAAGGTATTTGCCCATTCCAAAACGTAGATCTCTATGGAGAAGAACAGGCAAAAAACTCCAAGGACATTCTTTTAAATCAAGATATTACAAAATCCTGGCTACATTATTCTTCTCGCTTCTATATGTGAGAACAGTAACAGAAACAATTCAAAATATAAGATTAAAAGATTACAAAATAAGCGCTGGCAGTTAAGAGATGACCAGCCTCAACTAACGGCGCCCGTTCACGAACACAATTTTCTATTTTGGTAAGTACCACATACATTGTCCTCCCATACCTATTAACACTGTAATTTGAAAACGTTGTAAAAGCCTATTATTTTTAAAAGAGTAACCGTGGAGTTTCTTAACGGCTCTTCTCCATAGGAAACGACCAATTGGGACCGTGCACTTAGCTTCTGACGTTTCGTAAGTGCCCATGTAGGTGTATGTGAAATAAAATATATTTTTTTTTATTTTTTATTGAATCTCTGGAACTAGCAGCCCAGCAAAAGAAAAAAATCGGAAATAACGCTAAGCGAAAACAAAGTAATAGCGCGGGCGGGCGATGCAATGCGACGCAGTGGGTTGGGGGAAGAAAAAATTTCACGCGGATGAAGTCGCGGGAAGAAGCTAGTGTGTAATAAAAAAAAACTACAATTGAAACTGAAATTTGGCATGGGTATGGGTAGAGGCTCTGAGCTAAGCCGGGGACAGACAGATATACAGACAGACGGACATGGTGAAACTATAAGGGTTCCTTGTTGACTACGGAATCCTAATAATGAAATGCTGTTCGTTGATAAGCGCATCACTTGAAAACGGCTGGATATTTTTTTATTTTAAAATGTTCCTATTAGTCCTAATTAGGTTAATGGATTTTTTTTTTAATTTCCCGGAAAATGTTCAAATTCGGGAAAAACTGAACTTTATTTTTTCTATTAGATTTTAATATTAACTATTGAAAAGACAGGATAACGTCTGTCTGGTCAGCTAGTTCTAAATAAAATTCAACCTAACAAACTTGATAGATAAAAATAAACGAAAAAAACCGAACCAAAATACTAACTTGTAATTCCTAACTCCAGCCACCAGCTCCCCTACTAACAAGATAAAGAAGTTACACAATTATGCAAATCTACTATCTACACACGATGCCCCCAGCAGGAGAGGAAACTCTGAAACTTTATTATTCCACGTTCTTCTGAATTTTTTTAATTAAATAAATAATGTCGGAGCCAGGAACAGTCAGCCACAAAGTCGATTAACGCTACAAGTTTTCTAATTCTTAATTATTAAGCAAAATGTTTAAATCGTACCAGCAGATTAAAAGAATGTTTTGATTTAAAAAATGTAGATTAGCGGATCATTTGTGTTTTGCCATCAAATTGCATTTCGCGATTTTAATTGATTATTCATAATCATCATGATTTCAGCCGAAAGACTTCTCTGTTGAACATAGGCCTCCCCCAAAGGGGGGGTTGTTTCCACGCTTGGCAGGCTGGTTGACGATCGCAGTATGGTGTTTATGGAGCGCTGCTGCCCATTCTCTAGTAAGTCCCTTAGTCACCTTTTACGACACCCACGGGAAGAAATAGGATGTACGTCCATTTCATTGATGAATTGATTATTGATTAATGCTAAATATCTAAAAGTTCATATAGTAAATGCCTTTTTAAGATGTTTCTAAGTACCAGAAATTTTACGAGTACGTCACGGTACGGTACAGTTGTCTAATTTGAAAATGGTTTTTTCTCAAATCAAGCTTTTTCAGAGTTTTAACTTCAAATGTCTGATAAAAGAAAATGTGCCAGTTATTGAATATTTTTTTAATTAATCCTTATTATGAATGGACTATTCTAGATGCCGAATCTAGTCTGAACTCAATACCCCACAAAACAGTCTCTAATAATTATGTTTGGTCAAATTAATCAATCAAAGGATTATAGACAATGATGTGTTATTATTAGAAATGAGATATTAATCAACCTCAAGGAAACATAAGTATAACTAAGTATGGAAATCTTGTTGCTGTGCCCGAAATAGCCTAATAGAATCTATAAGCACCATACATTATAACATCCGCTGTTGTTACACATATTAAAGCTGTTAAAAACAGCTTTAATATGTGTAACAACTAATATGGGTTCCGTAGCCATTTAACAAAAATGGAAACTCAATGCATTTATTTCAATTAAACCATTTACATGCACTTTTGAATTGTCGAGAAGTCGGTGAGTTACAAATATGAAGCAGTTGCCCATTCCAAATAGTAGGTTCCTATGGAGAAGAACGGGCAAGAAACTCCACGGACACTCTTTTAAAATAAAATATTTGATACAAAGTATTGGTTACATCATTCTTATTGAAAATATACATGTGAGAACGATGCAAAACGTCAGAAGCGTCCGTGATAAAAAAAAACAATTCAAAACTAAAATAATTAAAAATAAGCAGCTAAGAGATGACCAGTTACAACTGACAGCGCCCGTTCACGAACATGACGCATGGATCAGCTCCATTCAGCTCAACCATTTTGAAGGGAGCTAAATGATCCAACACACACGCCACCATCAGCGAGATATCTGAGTGAGCATGACATACTCTCAGCCGCCAGGGCATATTCAAGTCAATGAAAGACATAATATGACCCGGTAAATGGTAGCTTTATTGTGGAACCCTTATATATTATAAGAGAAATGGGAATTTAGAAGTTTTCCTATTTATTTCAATTACCTACTCGTAATGGTCGGCCGTTAAACTCAAGATTAAACTTGTTCCTGCTGATGGGTTTATTTAAACATTCATAAGATTGTTTACCAAATACTGTAAACGGCTTTAAGAAGGGATACCGATGAAATCAAATTATTTTTAGGTGTCGTTTGAAAGTTAGAGCGATTGTTACCCAGTTCATTTTAGACTGGAAGCCGACCCCAAAATAGTTGGGGAAAGGCTTAGCAGATTGATTGAATACATCTAAAAGTAGATCATCACTCTCCTGCCCTTATCCCAATTGATTTGGGGTAAGTAGATATAGGGAACAAAGTAACTCACAAGTTACATGACACTTACGTTAAACAAAGGTAGCATACAGATTTCAGTGACACTCCCAAAAAAATCATACGGCTTTCCCTGATTTCTTAATTTGCACTTAAGGCGCTGACAAAGGATAAAAGTAGGCTTGTCTTAAACAAAAAAATTGCCAAATCTATATAGTTTGTGGTAGCGGAACAAATATATGTTATTCTTGAACATATTTTTCAGAACTTGGTTGTTACCAAAACACGTTTAGAAAGAAGTCTCGATAGAAATTAACGGTAAACTATAACCCTTTACTTTGAGTTTCAATCCAAACTATCTGTATTACATATCAACGTACGGTTGGGATTTAATTAAGAACAAGAACGTCTTATTTTAATGCAGAACTTGGTTGTTTTTTATTTTCGATTATTCAACTCATTTTTGAGTAAATAAATAATTGATTCATATTTTGCAATAAATTACAAGCATTGTGTCATCGCGCTTCTCTTTCTTTTGTATGCAGTCTGACAATGACAGCGGTTTATCTGTTGTCAGCGTCTTAATTACTGTTTCTGTTACATGATGTCACATTATCGTACACTACAATGAAGATAACAAGCAACCGACACAATACTAAATTGTAACCATAGATACTGCATAAAATCAAAAATACACTGCGAGAGATTAGTCGTCTCGTATACCTTGTGTTTAAGAACAACGTCATATGTGAAGCTCTACTGTAAACTGTTTCACGTGATCTGCTCACGTTATTTAGTACGTGGTCCGTGCTCTGCGGTTTGTTGGTGTACTCATCGAAGCCCAAACGTAATATGCTTGATTTATTGCATACATATTCGCAATGAAATGCGCAGGTTTGAAGTCTAGAGGTTTCATTACCAAATAACTTCGATAAACAGCACCCTAATTGCTACAGTTTGAATCAATGATTTTGAAGTATATTGCTAATCCATTGCTTCATTTATTTTCGAAAATTTTGTCTGCTCTACAACGCAAACGGTTTCGTGAATGAATTTATAGTATATAAACATAGCTTCGAAGGGATATAGTAACAGCTCAACAGATCCCGTTTGAATTTCCTGATAACAGCTAAGTTCTAGGTAATACGAACTTAGGTGTTATCAGGAACTTCAAACAGGATCTGTTGAGCAAGCATTGTCCCAAGCTTAAAAATAGTAGATGACAATTACCTTTTCATTACAAAAAAGCATTTATTTAGTACGTATACTCTCTTTTCCATAACAAACACCCACAAATTCAGAGCACTTAAGAAATGGATTCTCCTAATTTCCTTTACTTTACTAAACCCGTTTACCACTTTTTTTATACACTGTCGCACGTAATTGGGTAATAGAGGGTATTACCCAATTACGTGCGACAGTGTGTGTATCGTGCGACATGACATGTACTCTCGTCATGGAAGCCAGAACCGCGCTTTAGTTATGGTGTAATTGACCGAACAGCGCCATTGTGTAATTGTGCATGTCGATTCTGTAAAAATCTCACCGTAAATTCTTGCGTGGAGTGAGCTGTCAGTGTCATTCCACTGATGCTAGGGATTAACCAAGGATTAAATTTACAATCATAATCGAGATTTTAATAACATTTATAAGCTAATTCTTTTGATAATTTTATATTATTTCAAAGATAGTATTTATGTGTCTCAACGTGTCGATGCGCATTTAAAAAAAATAAAAAAATACATAAAAAAAAAACAATTTTGAGTTTCTGACTGAATTTCTGTTTTGCTATTTTATTTAAAAACCAATAAATAGTAATTTTTAGACACTTAAATACTAGCTTTAAAATAATATAAAATTATCAACAGAATTAGAAAATGAGGAATTGGAAATGAGGTTTTCCTCACGTGATTAATGAGATTAGATTACTGAATAGAATTGGCAAAAAATGAATATAGTGCTGAAACGGTAAATAAATAGAATGTCTAATTGAGGTTTCTAAGTTAATAAAAGGTTATCTTTTCCGTTTACTACTTCTTTTCTCCTAATACAAAAGTTAATTAAGAAAAAGGCCTTCTTTCACGGCCCTAATTAGATTTCACTACTCTGTGGACTGATATTCTACGGCAAGCGGAATCCAGATCTCAGAATCAACACTGGATACTACTCCCGACTCGGCAAATATAGCGGTCCCTTTCATTTCTCTAATTAGACGATATTATTTCAGCAATACTGAGGCACAAAGATCCACCTTTTCTAAGCCCTGTTGCTTTTATAATTGCAGACATAATCGGTGTGTTTAATAATTTAAATTTCTTAGGCCGAATTTCACCAATGAAACTGAACGCGATCAGCACATCTAAACCGAGATCCAGAGCTGTCAGTGTCATTATTGTTATGGAATATCGACACTGACAGATCTTGAACTCAGTTTAAATGTGCTGATCGCGTTCAGTTTTTTTGGTGAAACCAGCCCTTAATTGGTTAGCTAGGCTTAGTTAAACGTTAGACTTGAGATAAATTCATAGTAATAAATAACTAAAACCCCAATTAATTAATTATGTAAGTAACGAAAATTTAATTGAAAGTACAAATGGCCGAAGAAGTTTATTTCAAAATAAAGTTAAAAACTAAAACCCGACTACGACTAAAATGCCAACTAAACATAATTAAACATAACATTACAGACAGACAAATACAAATAACATCGGTTTTCGTATAACTGTAGTACAAATAAAAGACAAATCCGTGTTACAGTACCTATAGATATTTGCGTATTATGTTAAAGTACTAAAATCATATTAACATTACAGTTGAAAAATATGTGCTGTATCTTCTTTGAAAGAATAGACATCAATGTCTTGTTTATACCTTTTTAGTTAAAATGTTGTAGTAGTTGGGTTTTACTTTTTACCTTTCTTTCTGTACCTGTACCTGTTTCTGTGTTTGTGTTTCTTAAAAAAGGACAAACTCTAAATAAAAGTACGTAAAACAATTTACAACAAACGGTCGCTGTTTATTTCCACAGCTTTTATTTGATTTCTGTTTCGTTTATTGTCATCTGACATCCATTTAGTAGACAGTACGATCTTCTCGGACGACCGCCGCCGCGCCGCGCCGCCCGTAAACTCACTTTTTTCCCTGACACGGGAAGTGAATCAAGACAACATTATTTTTCCAATAAAAAAGGAACTTTTAGGTTTCTTCCGTTCAATATTCCACCTTACGCCGAAAACAATAAAGGTTATGCTGATCAAATGATATACAGCGAAAGATGAAATGTAAGTTAGTAACACAATCTAAATTGTTTGTATCACGTCTATTGCTAATTCGGTTATATTGTATTATCTACCTTGACAAATTTTTAAAATAGCGTTTCGTTTATTGTGATTCGAACTGTATGTTTATTGATACTGAAACAATTATGTGATAGGTACACGTGGCTTGTGTTGTACTTATATTTATTTGACTGCCCCGCTGGTCTCATTGTCGTAAGCTCGACTACTTAACGTCGGGGGGTCCTGGGGGTCTACTCCGAAGCGCTAAACCGAGGTATCGGCCGTTTTATAACTTCCATAGTTTCCTTTTTTGACTGTGAGTCCTTACCCGACTTCAAGTCACAGTTTTAACTTTGGCTTATCTCTCCGACTGCCTTTTTTTTTCGCCGTAGTCAGCGATAGTTAGCCGTATTAAAGAAGCGACCGAACATTCGGCCGATACTTCGGTTTAGCGCTTCGGAGTAGACCCCCTGGGTTCGATTCCCGGGTCGGGCGAAGTATTACTTTAATTTTTTTTAGGAAGGAATTAGGAATTTCTTAGCAACAGCCCGGAGTTTGGAAGTTGCCGGTGTGATGTGCCTCGAAAGCACATGAAGCCGTTGGCCCTGCGCCTGATGTCTCTTCGGTCGTGTCGGATTGCTGTCCCATCGGACTATGAGAGTGAAAAAATGGAGTGCACATGTGTCTGCGTATACACTGATTGTGTACTATATATAATTTCTGGCGGCGCCAAGGCTGGTCTCCGCTGAGATTGGTCGCCAAGGCCGAAATTCGGTATGGAACACTATTATTACGTATGTTTACAATAGATAACATGATACGCTCCGTGTGGTGCCGGACGTAAAGAATAGCACCACTTAATATAGGAATATTAGGAATAGACCGGCAGCACCTCATCGCTGTTTGTAATTTTAACTCTTCGTATACAGAACGGGCCTGTGATAATACTTCTCTATAGGTATGTGGTGCACAAGCCTTGCTGTTCTAACCTAATGCATTGTTTTATGTTCCGTTGAGTTGGACAACTATAATTATAATTATGTATCTGTTGACTATAATATCTCTGACAGCCACGTATGGCAATGATTGCTGCTACTGTCGGGTGCAGTGCGTCAGCGGGTTTGTCCACGCTATCAGCTAATAGCAGCAGGACGGACCGTGGGGCTTTTGCTTGGCGCCAGACGGAAGGTATCTTCCAAGATATTTACTTCTGACAAAACTGTATTTTTAGATTGGGTCTAGTAGTCACAAGCTCGACTGCTGGTCGAGGGGGCGCGTGAGTCGCGGGTCGTTTTACGTCAGCGCCGCGCCGTGCCGCTGCACTCGGTGCCTCTTATCAGACAACATAACGTTGAACAGTCTCGATCTGATGACTCGCCCCATAATATACATACAAATGTACTTTTCAGGAGCAATGAATACAAACACTCACTTTAAAATTGTTTAGTTTTATTCCAGTCGGTAATAGACGAGGTCAATAATTGACCTCGTCTCGTATAATTATTGTACAATATTTTGAGTTTGTTAGTAATAATGTTAGTAGTATACTGTAGGGTAATAACTGTAGTCTCCGTAGCCCCCATTCCCGTAGCGACCGTAGCCACCGTAGCCGAGGCCGACTCCGTAGCCGAGGCCGACTCTATAGCCGAGCCCGAAACAGGGCATGGCTTGTGCGCTCCACAGCGCGCCTACCACCAGCAGCAGTACCAACACCGTCTGCAACCAACCATTCGTTACTATAATGTGCTCTGCTTAATTGTACCAGCAATCCGAAAGGTTAGATAACATAGAGTAAAAGGCACTTGAACCAAATTAATGCACGTATCATTATGAGGACAAATTAAACTTTTTTTTTAAATAATATTATTATTGAAGTATCAGGTAATTTGAATATGTGAGAGTATAACTTACGTGTTTAAACATTATTCAGCCCGCGCAGGTAGTGATACCCGGAGTCACATGCGCTTACTTTTTATAAGCCCTTAATGGGCTAGTCATTGAGCGTTATCTATTGCTTAATTTAGTTTATTTAATTAATAAACCGTTAGTGATGACGAAATACCAACCGCACTTTTATCTTATCACACTTCACACTAATGTTATAAAGGCCAAAGTTTGTGAGTGTGTGTATGTTTGTTACTTCTTCACGCTCAAACGGCTGGACCAATTTTAATAAAATTTTGTATGGAGGTAGCTGACACCCTGGATTGACACATAGGCTACTTTTTATCCCGATACTCACACGGGATTGAGACTCTCGCGGGTGAAACCGTGGGGCGCAGCTAATTGATAATAAAATCAATGCACGACGCGACTCTGTCATCGTTCTCGCATTCCAAACACACCGAATATTAGGTATATCTCGAAACCATGGGGCCGGACCTTTGGATGGCGTACAACTTACTGTTAGACAACTTTATTCAACATTAAATACCAACCAACCGACAATTATTTTAATTGGTATCTAGTTAGTCATTTTTCTTAGTGCCTTTTATTAGTACATTGTGTGTGCAGGTGACACGCAGCAGCTACTGCTACCGGACAGTGCTGTATATCTCTCAACATTAGGAGTCGTCTGGTGAAGTCGTGTTGGTTGGCCTAAGGTCTATCCCCACGAGGACACGGTGCGGCATACGCTGGCAGAGTGTGCCGCTTGGGAGGAGCCTCGCCGTGCCCTCATCTCAGGAGTAGGCAGTGACCTATCGCTGCCGGCCGTGGTCGAGTCGATGGCCGGCAGCGAGGAGTCCTGGGACGCGGTGGTATCCTTCTGCGAAACAGTCGTGTCGCAGAAGGAGGCTGCGGAAAGGGAGCGGGAGATCTCGTCCGCTCACCCGGCCCGCAGCAGGCGCACCGGGCGTCGGCAGAGGGCAGATAATGCCCTCTTCCGGCCCCCCTAAATGGGTCCAGGGACGGCGGACTCGGGGACGTCCGCCGCCCCCTATCACACTGGACCCGAGGTGGCGGCGCGTAGTGTTCCACGCGCGCCCCTTTGAGACGTCGCGGGGGGGTCTAACACCTCACCCCCCCGCAGACTTGAGGTGGCCCGCAGAGGCGGGCCGGCACTAGCCGGGGATCACGGAAGTAATACTAGCTCCCAAGATCCCCGGTGCAAGTGTGGGAAGGGAACACCGGGGTGGTTTTTAGTCAGTAAGAGTCTGACAGACCCCTCCGCCCACCCCAGGGCGGAGGACATCCACGAGGATTTTCCAACCCGTGAACAAAAAAAAAAAAGTCCGTCCCCACACCTTGTAGTCTACGGTCTAGAGACCTGCTTCATAACTTCGATGTGAAATCATAAGATGGTTTTTGGCTACCTCTTCATTCTCTCTACATTCTCGTTTTCTTTACTTAGTTCTTGCATTATCAATGTATTGTTGGATGTCTGAACATGCTCAGACGTCTATTCCGAAGCGCTAAACCGAAGTATCGGCCGAATGTTCGGCCGTTTTATAACCTCCATAGTTTCCTTTTTTGACTTTGAGTCCTTACCCGACTTCAAGTCACAGTTTTGACTTTGACTTATCTCTTCGACTGTCTATTTTTTTTTTGTTTTGCCATAGTCAGCGATAGTTAGCCGTAGTAAAGAAATGACCGAACATTCGGCCGAGACTTTGGATTTATGTTCGGAGTAGACCCTCAGTCTCTAGTTTCCCGGATAGTTTCGGTCTCAAAATGTGTATCGGAATTTTCAAAAGCACCGAAAACAGTTGTAATTTATAAAAGTAAACGTGTACCATTCGTTAAAGGAGTAGTTACGGGTCTGGTTAACTGAATTACCTACTCGACCGAAGAGGTTTTTGTGAATCGAAAAATATTGCAGCTCAGTGATAAATAAATAGTTTCTGCTCGCGACTTCGTTCGCGTGGAACTTGTAAGACACCACAATATACTAAAATAATAGCCACATTTTTATGAAAAAATCTCTGTATACTACGTTTGTAGTTTTTGGGTTGGTTTTGTTACGAGTACATACATAAACAGAGTCAGGACTGGTAACGCAGGAGCAAGCGAAGAATATTGTCCGTGTGAGAAGCAGCTCGTCCTAAGGTCGACACCCGCTGCCTTCAGTTGCAATTTCCTATTGCTTGCGAAGTTTTTCATTTCTAGTGAATTAAAGAACGCCTGCGTTCCTGCTTAAACTACCTTTTGTTTTTTTGGGTGGTAAATTATCAAATGACTTCTCCCGCTCTGGGCGGAGCGGGAGGGCGTGTCAGACTTTTACTGACTAAAACCCACCCGTGTTCCTTCAGATGCCTGTGTGCAGTGGCACAACACGACTGATGCATTCTTACAGATTATTCCTGACGAACAGGTACTACTAAAATAATAATAACAGTAGATTGTAAACATACGGGATTTCTCATTACCATTGTAAACATACGGGATTTCTCATTACCAGTCACCTAACCATAGATATTTATTTTTATAATAAATATAGATGATAGAAGAGGCCTAAACTTCATGATTTTCTGGTACGTTCTACGAACTTCTTATCATAAAACCACAAATGCCAAAATGTAAAAAAAAAAACACAGAAAATATCAATAGTTGGGTGGTTGGGGCAATAGACCCGTGGTCGTGGCGTGGTGGTGGTTGGGTAGTTGGGGAGGTCCTTCTTGTTAAGAAGATGCCTCCGACTGCATGAGGTTGTTTATAGTATTCAATTATATACCTAAATCTTGTTTCCTTCTTTTTTTAAGTTCACTTTTTACGCAGTCGTGTTTTTGATGTTTTTAATTTACTTTTTAATTTTACACTTTTTGCTTAGGATTATAAGAAGGTAAATTAGGTTATTTATTCACTTATAATTGGGTGATAACGGTCGGTTACTGACTCACTCCAAAAGTTCGGGATAGTTTTATTATCATTTCTCGTTTAAATTACATTTAAACGTAATCACCTTGTGAAACCCTTCATTTTGATACCCCACTCGATGGGTTTGGGAGATATATTTTTTTAAACATAAATTTTGGCGCTAAAAATCCGTCATTTTGTTTTTTTTTTTAATTTTAATATAAAGTGACACTCGCGCAATAAAGACAAATCTAACGACATAATTATCATTAATTAAAATCGGTTCAGCCGTTTATTAGTTACGAGGGAACATAGGCACAAACATACATACATACAGGTCAAAGACATAACCCTCCTTTTTCGGCTTCGCCGCAGTCGGGTAAAAATAGAAGATTATAAATATTTCACTATAACATAATCATACAGTGATATACGATAGGTACAGTCAACTTTTCATCCTGTGTGCTGATCTTGCTGAAACAAAGCTGAACCCAAAACTCGTTACTCACACAATAGACTATTAACGCACAATATAAAACGCTTCAAAAATATGTAGGTACTATAAACCAACAAATTACAAAACAACAATAGCCGTAGTGTCGACGAGTATGGTATGACATCGTAAATTAGTTGGATATCTGCGTTGTCCGAGCATACCGTCAGCATAATGCTACCATTGTATCCTGTTACGGTATCTACAATTAGACGGAGAGGAGATTAGAAGTGAGAGCTTGATGAATTGACGCACTTGACGGAGAAACAATTAGTGCAGTGGCGATGAGTCAGGATTATTATTATTATTTATTTATTTAATAAAAAACAATGTTTACAAAAATCTTGACTTAGGGACTTTACCCCGCAAAACCATTTTCACGGTTTGTCTTCGGAACAGAACATACAGTTCTACAATTTAGGTTCACTAGTGCGGACACTTAAATTTCACAAATTGTACATATAAAGTTACTAACAATTATCTTATGACTTATATCTTATATAATATACCTAATCACTCATCTGCTTTCCCCCAACAATCTGCAAACCATTTTCCTAAGAATATCGTTTACAGACTCCTGAAAAACAACTGCTTAAGTAACTTGGCAAATTCACCTTTTATTTCCTGACTTCTTATATCAGTAGGCAACTGGTTGAGAAGGTATGGTACTCTTTTATCAAGGGTTCAGTCGCCAAAATAATTCCTTATTCTAGGAACATTAAATTTACCTGCTGATACCATCCTAGTTGCGTGGTTATGGGTGACTAGCGAGTGACGCCCCCAGCGGCCATGACTGTTAACCAGAAGTAGGTATTTATGCTTTAAGCTGATAGGAAGAATTTTGCAAATTTTAAATAACTTATTATAATCGTCTTTACATTTGTTTTTAGTTTTCTTTCTTACTAATAGTTTGAAAAAATCTTATTTGTTGTGCTTCTAATTTTACTAAGTTACTTTTGAATGTGTGTGAGTCCATAGCAGTCGAGGGCGTCACTAAATATTGGGTCAACTAATTGTAGATAAAGGCACATAAGAGGGCCCTTCCCGGTCCGTCTATCGTCAACGCGAGCATGGTCGAAAAGTTTGTTGTTTCATCCAGCGCAAGTGAAAACTATTAACAAACGAGTGAGAACACGATAACATTGAACGAAAAATAATGTGCGGAATTTTCATAAAACTTTTTCCAGGAAATACGTGTTTTTGAGTAAGCCCTACCAGTTTGTGAAATAAATGTTGGTCATTTAGAATCTCCATTACATTTGCAAGGTTTCTATCGTAATGTTTTCTAAACATTTACAATTTATGAGTACATTATGAATGGCCAAAGTTCAGGTAAAATTTGTGTAAAAATTTTATTTTTTGCTTGCATAGAAACCTAGATACCGATATTGGTTAAAAATTTCAAATAAAGATGTGTTATAACGCCATAATCACGTACGAGCGTTTGTATGAAAAGTATGTCGGGTTGGCCGCCCTTAAGGGTATTACTTGGTTGGTACTTCAAAAGCTTAGATGGTAGAATTTACCGAGTAACATTCTAAGTGTATTATACAAGTATTCAATGTGGTTTGACCACGAAAAGTTCTCGTCGACATTTACTCCGACGTATATTACACATTTATCGCGTACAATTGGCTTACAATTACAGTCAATATAGTTTTTATGAATGAACGTAAACTCATGTGTGTACATCGTTGGTGGTTCACCAGGTGGTAGTAAATATGGTGAACGTATCAAAACTAGCTTAGTTTTATCCGCGTTTAGGATTATCCCATTGTCGTGCGACCATTCAACAACTCGGTCTACGTCATGCTGCACGAGTCGACAAGTTTCGGCGAGATCGGTGCCAGCGCGCAGCACGCACAGGTCATCCGCGAACATGTACGCTGAGCAGTTGCGTAAAACGCCGCACAAGCTGTTGACGTGCATTTGGTAGCATACAGGCCCGCATCCCGCGCCCAGCGGCACCCCGCACCTCACCTCCCTCGCGTCACTGTACGACTCACCCACCTTTACGCGGTAATATCGCTTCATGATAGTCTCTAAACCAGTTGTTAAGACGCAGATATATGCCAGTGACCTTGAGTGGTTAGCTTGCGTATTCTGTACTGAGTTCACGCAACGCGTCGTACGTTCAGCCAGTAATAGGACTCGCCCATCAAGGAGCGCTGTCCCCAATTTGACGCATTATTATTATTTTATACACAAAACAAAAGGTATTTTAATACAACGCGTATACTAAAAGATCAATAATTAAATTATCTTTAAATTGGTGAAGGTATCAGAAAAATACGCTTGGTAGATTTTGCGCCATTCTCGGTTTTTTATCCGCATTAGACATAACTTGACCAATTGATTTCACTGTGTAATATAAACATAATCTGAAATATTCGTATATTATGTTATTAAGAAAATGCTCTAATTTAACATATATTTTTGTCAAATCATTAACACTAGTCGTTTAGACGTGATCTATAGTATAAAGTCATTAAAAGTCAGTTATCGTTGCCTTAAGTGGTTCCCCCACCCCGCACTCCTCCATTGCATTTAATAAAGTATTTATTTCTAAGGTTATAATCAAAAAATACTGCTACAACAAATTGCTTTTTAATTAAATTATTATTAATTTCGTCACAAAACTTAGATAACAAGGTGGCTTTTACTCTTTTGAAATACATGTTGACATTCACTAATAATGCTATTGTTTTGAAGATAATTTCCTAGTTGATTAACAATACATTTTTATAAAATTTTGTCTACACTTGATAAAATGGCAATTGGCCTGTAATTTGACAATGTTTTACGATCACCTTTTTTAAAAATAGGACGCACTATAGCCTCCTTTAGCTTGCTCGGACATGTATGTACTTACGCATAAATTAATAAGACGCACGAGCACGGGACTCACTATATTGACCAAATATTTAAGATCAGACATGCGTATGAGATCGCTTCCGGGTGATTTATTTATATCCATACCAGGGGGCCGATCACGCTATTTGTCAACGTAATTACCATACGAACGGAACGTTTTTGGTTTTGGTTTAGCTGATGTAAGGAACGGTATCGCGCTATTTTTTTCGTTACCCAATACTGAAAGTTCAATCGATCGTTCCTCCAACGTAACTTCCAAAGAAAAGCTAAATCGTTTCCGTTGAAATGATTAGCGCTATACGAAATGTGTCTAACGTAACGTTTTTGGTTGTGGTTTAGTTTTGGTATTAACGTTAATATGCTACGATTACCTATTAAAAGGTAATCGTAGCATATTTTTTTTTATATTGGGTGTTGCCAGAAAAACGTTGTTTAAAAGAGAAGGTGGCTCCATATATACAGACCCCTTGCCAGTAAACCAAGGAGTATATGGAGTAAACAGTATCTGATACCTATTCAAAGATGGCGGAAATTAATAGAAGCTAGTGAAGGGAAAAGTGATACTAGTAGCTTTGTATATTAGGCCCCCTACACATTGGACATCTAGAAGAGCGTCATGTCCTATTGTGCTCCATGCACTTCTAAGCAAAGCAAGCAGCCACAATAACGTGATGATTGACAAAATGTCTTTTGTTATTACTACTATTGTTACCGTCATACATAAAGGCAAAGTAAAGAAAACAACGCTTTTGGATGAAGAAAACCAAAAAGGCGACCTAAGGATACGTCGAACATGAAGATGCACCTGCTGTGGAAGATGCGCTTGCTGTGGTAGATGTGCCTGCTGTGGAAGATGCACCTGCTGTGGGAAATTCACCTGCTGCGGATAATCCGCCTGCCATGGAAAATCTACCAGCCGTGGAAGATCAGCCCGCGGAGGACGACATTCTAGGACAAAACGTAACATTTCACCTTCCCGGAAATTATTTCCGAGCCCCAAATACGTCAAATGCTTGCATGGTGTACAATTGCACAAATAATACTCGTCGGCGACTACCAAAAAGTTTGAAAGTGCAGTTACTTATTAATAATAATTATTATGTTCCACCATACGCACGTGTGTGTCAGGAGCATTTAGAAGACAACACATGGGATGATATTTTTACGGCACCAAATCGTTGTTTTGATTTTAGTCCCCAACAAGTTTTTGATATGATCGATTTTGAGAACCTTAATGCGCTGCATGATCAAGAATTGCATTATTGGACAGGCCGCGCTCGAGATGAATTCTAAAGATTATTTAATCAAACTCCACTTTTAGCACACAGGTGTCAAAATCCACGAACCGCATTAGGTGTTATACTTGCCAAAATGAGAACTGGAGAATCCAATGAACGACTCGTTACGTTTTTCAAAATGTCTCGTCCAAACCTAGAACGAAGAATGAAAATAGCTAGGGAGTGTCTGGATAGTGATTTTGTCTCTCGCCACTTGGGATTCGACCATATTTCCAGAGGCAGATCGTTGAAAGAAATCTAGCAGTCCCTAACGCATTGTTTGCAAATAATCAAGAAGCTGTTGTTATATGTGACGGTACCTATATGTATATACAAAAGAGTTCCAATTTCTCGTTTCAAAAAGACACGTACAGCATGCACAAGTACAGGAACCTACTAAAACCATTTTTGATAGTCACATGCGATGGACACATTATTGAGGTTTGTGGGCCCTATGCTGCGCTTACGAATGACGCAACCATTTTAAACAACCTTCTAGATGGGCCGGATAGAGTCATTCATTGGCTGTTACAGGCGGGTGATATTTTCATATTAGACAGAGGTTTTCGCGATTCTATTGCGTCTTTAGAAAGCCACGGATATGTCGGCATCATGCCACAATCGCAGACCAGAAGAGGCTTACAACTTACCACACTCGACGCCAATAAATCGCGGTTGTGCACCATTTGCCGGTGGCCTGTTGAGGTGGTAAATGGACGACTAAAACGGGATTTTAAGATTTTTCGTGAAGAATACTGTAATCTGGCCATGAGCCACTTTAATACAGATCTCCGGATCGCTGCAGCGATAACTAATGCCTTTCATGTTGATATTATAAACAATACCAATGCACGTGAATTTATCAATATACCCAGAGAGCGTGAATGTTGCCAATCACTTAGCTGAGTATGTTGATGAAAGAAGGCTAAACCGGAACAGAGTTAACTTCGAAAATGTTTCAGTGGGTAGGGATAATGTTGCTTCATTTCCCATGTTAACACCGGAGGAATTAACTCTCTTTACAGTAGGAACGTACCAAATCAAACTTGCGCCTAGCTATTACAGCGAGCATATACGCACCACGGACACATTTATTATTCAAAACTGTAACGGTCGCCTTAACGACCTCTCCGATTTTTGGATGCCCACCAGCAATGTGCAATTAATTCGAGCGCACATAAATAGCAGACATACATCTTCAAAAGTGTATCATTGCTTTATTTTAATTGACGAGAACAATTATGGGCTCGATTCCGTTCAAAATTATTGCTGCTCATGTTTTACTGGGCGAAGGACGATCGGCAGTTGTGCCCACGTTGTTTGCTTAGTTTGGTTTTTGGGATGGGCTAGGCACCAAGACGTTTTGAGGCGCCCTGCTTTATTTTTAGATTCAATAATTATAGACGACGATGAGGATGACGATTGATTAGGTATTTTAATGTTTACATGAGGCCGTATAGAGGATAATTAATTATGTTGTAAACCTATGTAACGAATAACAATTGGTTGATTCAATGACTATCCTTAACTAAGTGTTGTTATAATAATATAATCCATTGTTTATAATATACCATCTTTTATTTTAAAAATACGCGGTTGATTATGAGTATTCGTCAATGTAAAATCTATACAATAGATATTTTTTTCTTAATATTCCTCGAATAGATTCTGAAGCGCTTTGGGTTACAGACTAGTATTAGTCTAAGGAACATTATGCACTATGATTCAATGCTGGGCAGCACTTGGTCCAACGTCCATACAAAAATGGTCAATCTCCTTTCACATCAAATGTTAAAATTCATGGTTTTCCTTTTATTTGTGACACTATGTTATTTAGCGAAAAATAATCCTTATGATGAAGCCTTTCGATCGGTATGATAAAGCTACAGGGTGATTGTTTTTCTCGTGTAACGGGTTCGATTTCCGGCTCAACCATGTAATTATTTAAATATCCTCTCGAATGTCTTATGTTACACAGTTCGACATAAGAAAAAATGCTCCAAGTGTCTTAAGTCGGACAGTTACACTTAAGGGCTTGGTCAGGATTGGTCGCTAAATATCTGTAGTTGTGTTGCAAGTAGCAATATGTTCTGTATTAAAAGAAATGAAAAGGAATTGAATTGAAAGGAATGGTTCATTCACTCTTAATTTTAGTATTTTTCAACAGCAGAAACATTATTTTGAACGAACTAAAAAATAAATAAATTCATCTGACATTCCACTCACGGCCAACGTCAAAGAGTACAAATTTGTGCGAAAGGAACGGAGAAATAAACGATGAATAGAGGCAGAAAACCATAAGTTTTCTTATAAAAATCTATATAGAATTACTGAGAAATAAGTGTAGATTCCGTATTGAGTAATTGTTTTTCAAAAAGTAATGATTATATAGGCGAAAAAAGTAACGAAAGTTTAGACTTAACATTTTTTTTCCATAATGGCCGTTGTGTTATAACATGTTTTTGCTACAAATATTCTCGTAAATAGTTTGAAATATATTTAATTAGTTAGCATATTTACCTATAAACAAAATAAAAGTAATATATACTTATACCATCACGTATTGACATCATTATTGTGTGTCAAAGAGAAAAAGTCGTAAAATTGGCGCCAACCATGACGGTTGGCGGGACAAAGTACGTTACCGGCCAGGCAGTATTGCCGCCGCACAGTGGGCCCATACTGAAAATTTGTGGACTTAGGCAACAAAGTTCCAATATCGATGCAATTTTTTTTTATATGACGTGTTATGATATTCCTGACAACTTTTATTCTTATAAAATTTCTTCTAAAGTTGATAGTTTGTCTTGAAAAAAATTATTTAGATTTTTTTGTATGGAGCGAATCACGTTTATTTTTTTTCTTAAATTGTACTAAAATATTGGGTGTGTGGCGTGAGTATATGATAGCTAGGGTCATTCTCTATCCACGAAAAATAAAATCAACGCCGGTCATCTGCGGCAGCGCGAGTAATCATTCGGTAAAAAAAAAAATGTTTTGTAAGATTTTTTTTGCCATTTCAAATAAATTCAAAGTATATATTTTGTGTCATTAGGCTGATTGACCTTCTCTTTATTAAATATATAGTTTTAATAGCGCATAGGTACTTATAACTAATTATTCTGGTAGAAATTTAATTATTATTGCTATGTTATCGGTAGCACCTGCATTGTGATTGATGACTCATTTGTTTGTGCGCTCGGCTAAGCGCATAACTAATGAGTCATCGTAAAATGCTCGTCTCTGATTGGCTGAATATTTTTCACTCACTGTTATAAAAAAAAAATGATTTAATTAGGACCTTGATCCATAATGTTAGTAATACACAATACCTATGCTATGTTAGTAACAAATGCAACTCAAATTTTAGCTCAAATACCTGTTGCACTCACTTGACGCACCAGGTACATGCACATGTACATGCACCCAATGTGCCATAATGGTGCAACACGGCTTATCACTGATGACCTTCAGAATGTCGTTGACGCTCCCACGCACTCTGCGCATCATGGACGCATTTATTTTATTTTAATTTTATTAGAACTATGGCTGGATTTTGTACCAACCTAGATCTTTTTGTGTAATTAAGAAGTGGCGGTGATCTGAAAAATCATATGTTTCTATATGAAAGTATCATTTCTGTCTGGACTACTGAAGTTTCTGAAGAAGACAAGAACCGAATCAAGGAGTTCTGTCGACTTTTTTGTGTAAATATAATAAAAAGTGGATAGAATCAAGTAGAAATCAAAAAACTTTTATGAACCGTGTAAGTAATCGCAAGTGGTTGAAAAAAAAATCAAGTGGTCTGTCTGTGACAGTGTTGATCTGAGAAGTGAGATGGGCTTTTCGGACGCAGCCTTATTTGAGCCCGTGGATATAGATTCCCATGTTCTTATTCTTGCAGTATGTACCGCGGAAGCGGGAACATCTACAGAAAAGGAGCACAGAAAACCGTTCGAAGAGTTAAGTAATAAGCAAAAAAAAAGACGTTCTACTTCCATAGTAGAAGAAAATTCCGAGGAAGAGTTGCAGCACTGGTACATAACAAAATTGAAAGACAACGGCAAAAAGAATCTGGCAAAAGTGGTCGAATACCTTTCCAGTAATCCAGATGCGCTATCCGAAGTAGACGAGCGACTATTAAAAAAGCAGAGCTTAAGTACTGTCTCTGAAGATAAGTGTTTAGCTCTTTATACATCAGTTGCACTCTCGAAATGGAAGTACCTACTTAGCTCTTCGACAATTTCTGAAAGAATAAAACTATGCTGCCTTTCCATCTTATCCAAAGCTTGTAAATACCAAGAAAAGATGTTACCCACCACAAGAGAGTATGGAGATTACCGAAAAAGAGCTCACATTAAATTGCAAGCGCTATTGGACCACACTGTGAAGAGGATTGCTACTAGATATTAATTCTGTTGATAGGTCTCAAAATGAAGAACTCAAGTTGACCTGGAAATGGGGACTTGATGGTTCTTCGTCGCAGAGTAATTATAAACAGAAAACGTCAAACACAGTTACAGAGTTCGATGATTCATCAGTAGTCATGATAAGCATCGTCCCTCTTGGGCTAGTGTCTTCTAGCTCATCATCTGGGAATGAAAATATAGTTTGGGAGAACCCCACACCTTGCTCAACTCTGTACTGTCGACCAGTAAAGTTCATTTTCACTTCGGAGACAGCTGATTTTATAAAGTCTGAAGAGTCTGAGATGAAAAAACAAATTGATGAACGGATATCTACACAGTGTGGAAATATTATTGTATCACATGAATTGCATATGACCATGATTGATGGAAAAGTGGCCAATATTATTGCTGAAGTACCATCATATGCAACGTGTCCCATTTGCTTGGCAAAACCGAGCGAGATGAATAATTTAGACGCTTTGACTTCCAAACCACTTCGCGAAGAAATTTACAAACACGGAATTTCTTCACTGCATATGAAGATTCGGTGTATGGAATGTCTTCGCCATGTATCTTATAATCTGGATTTTCAACGATGGACTGCTAGAGGCGAACATAAGACTTTGAAACAAGCTAAAAAAAATACCACACAACAAGAGTTTCGTGAGCAACCTGGAATGCTGATTGATATAGTCAAACAGGTATGTATTTAATTTTCGCTCTTTTTATGTTTTTTGTGTATTATATCTCTATGTATTGTATATTACAGTATTGTTTTCCCATTTTAGGGTTTTGGAACTACAAATGACGGGAATACTGCGAGGCGCTTTTTCCAAGATTACAAAAGAACATCCAGAATAACGGGAATTGACGAAAATCTGATTTTTAGATTTTCCGTTATTCTACAAGCCATATCATCAGACAAAAACATTGACTGTGAAAAATTTAGAAGATACTGTAGAGAAACAGCTGATGTGTACGTGCAACACTATTCGTGGTACTACATGCCAGTTAGTGTACATAAACTTCTAATGCACGGTGCGGACATCTGTAACCACTTTGGTGTTTTGCCAATCGGTAAGTACAAAATAAATATGGTTTGATGTATTATTTGACTCGATTACGTTTTGACATTAAAATGTATGTACTTATGCGTTTTAGGTACCTTATCTGAAGAAGCTTCTGAAGCCCGTAATAAGGACTTCAGAAACGTTAGGGAGAGGCACACTCGGAAAACGGGGAGAATAGCATCAAACGAAGACATTATCCATGGACTTCTAATAAGCTCTGATCCCCACATATCTTACATAAAGCCTAAATTAACGAAACAGGTTGATAATGAGTTGTTGCCTGAAGCAATTCAGTTGTTACAGACTACTGAGCCTCCCTGTGACAGTGAGTTTATGGAGGAAGAAGAATGCCTCATAGCAGAGTCCGAAAATTTGCCGGACCCACTAGCACTTCTGGAACAAGAAATAATGTGATCCGGCTCTAGATTATTCCTACAAAAGCCCATCAGGGCTAGGAATATGACAAACATCCCTTTTGAGGGCTACAATTACTTCACCGTTTCATATTGATCATACGTACGATAACTTATACTATAATATATAATACATATGCTTGATTATGTAGATAATTATAAAAGACTGCCCTATCATTAAAAAAAATAGTATAACCTGAAACTTATTACGATATTTTTTTAACAATAGATAACGTGCAGTTAAAAAAATAACACAGCCAATCAGAGACGAGCATTTTACGATGACTCATTAGTTATGCGCTTAGCCGAGCGCACAAACAAATGAGTCATCAATCACAATGCAGGTGCTACCGATAACATAGCAATAATAATTAAATTTCTACCAGAATAATTAGTTATAAGTACCTATGCGCTATTAAAACTATATATTTAATAAAGAGAAGGTCAATCAGCCTAATGACACAAAATATATACTTTGAATTTATTTGAAATGGCAAAAAAATTCTTACAAAACATTTTTTTTTTTACCGAATGATTACTCGCGCTGCCGCAGATGGCCGGCGTTGATTTTATTTTTCGTGGATAGAGAATGACCCTAGCTATCATATACTCACGCCACACACCCAACATGTTAGTACAATTTAAGAAAAAAAAATAAACTTGATTCGCTCCATACAAAAAAATCGAAATAATTTTTTTCAAGACAAACTATCAACTTTAGAAGAAATTTTATAAGAATAAAAGATGTCAGGAATATTATAACACGTCATATAAAAAAAAAATCGCATCGATATTGGAACTTTGTTGCCTAAGTCCACAAATGTTCATTATGGGCCCACTGTGCGCCGGCGCACGCAGAATCGCAGAATTTTTATCGGTTGACAGAATAAGTTGTTGTGTCATGCAAATAGTGTATTTAGTAGTGATATTTAGTATGTTATGAATGTGTAAGCATATGTGCCATCGTATTCTAGTGAAGTTTTAGTGAATATATTTGTGGATTCGACGTATTGTGATAAAGTGTGTAGGTTATGTGAATGAATATTATCAAAATGAAAACATATCACGTCACTGCAATGTCAGGTCAGTTTTATTTCACTACGTAGTTGTTTTATTAGATAGGAAAACTAATGAGGATTACGGGAAGGTATCATTTATAATTTGTTATTATCAATTTAACAGTATAATCTTCCTTTTTCTGAAGGCCTACCTAAAGCCTTCCTTACTCGTAAAAGCGTTGACATTGACGTAATGTGCGTGTACGGAGGTCGACACCCGAAAGGATATATATGAATGCAGTTTAAATTGTTTTTTTAAATTCAAATTGTCTTAAAGGGAAAATGTGGCATATCCGTGGGGCGCCCTGTATCGAAGAACTTCGTCGAATAACTGAGTAGATGGTGCGGGCGTTATGCTTGTCGTCGGCATCTCCAAACGATGCTCATAACACATACTCGTACTAATAGCAACTGTAAGGCATGGTTCTAGATTCGATCATCTTCTAATAATATCATCTAATATTTCAAACCAAAAACATCAGCTGCCTAGCCTGAATCAAATATTGATATCAGCCTGAACACCGATTAAACTGAAATGTGAGATTAACAACAAAAGGGTCCGTTGAGGGAACGATCCCTTAACCCTTCACAGTCCTACATTATTAATAAATCACTAGTCAATCTGCCTAGCCTTTTCCCAACTATGTTAGGGTTGGCTTCCAGTCAAACCGAATGCAGCTGAAAACCAGTATTTTACATGGAGCGACTGCCTATCTGACCTCCACAACCCAGTTACTCGGTAACACGATATCCCTTAGTAAGACTGGTTGTCAGACTTATGGGCTTCTGACGACCCGTAACAACTGTCAAAGATCTATAAATGACAGCCGGGACCAACGGCTTAACGTGCTTGCTGAGGCACGGAGGAATCTTGATATGAACAGATGGTCACCTATCCACGGACCAACCGCGGCAAGCGTCGCTTAACCTGATCGATCGACCCGTGCGGCAGTTATTATTTAGCCACAAGCTCCTCTCAAGCCACGAGCTTAAATTTCAAACCAAAGTATTGCATAAAATTGTCTTGCACGACACTGCAACTACATAGTTATGCCCGGAGCTCCGGAGAGGTATAATGTAACGATCGACTGAGGACGTTGTGTCGTAATACAAGGAAGAAAATTATTATATGTGGGGATACAAATATCGATATTTTAAAACAGTCAAAGGAAAATAGGGAATATAATTACATGTTAAATAGTTACAACATAAAACATGCTATCTTGAAACCTACTAGAGTAACAGAAAAGACACAAACTTGCATTGATCACATCATCACCAGCATAGAAAAAGGGTGTGCAAATACTCGTATACATAATTTAGGTTTATCAGATCACTCAGCCCAATCATATTCATGGGCTGTTACAAAAATAAATCAACCAGCTTTAAAATGGTGTATCAATTTAAACGAGACTATAGTAATGACAATAAGGAAACATTTTTAAACGCAATCTCATGTCTATCTTTTAGTGACGTATTTGAGGAAAACTCAACAATGAAGCATTGCGCAAATTTATCGATACTTTTCTGCTATTTTATAACTTATGTTTTCCTACCATTCGCGTAAAAGTTACCAATAAAGCATTAAATAAATTAAACTGGCTTTCTAAAGGTATAAAAATAAGCTGTAGGAATAAAAGTGGATTACACTATAAATTAAAATATAAAAATAATGAATCTCATAAAAACAAGTACAAAAGCTATTGTAATTTAGTGAAAAAATGCATTTTAACGTCTCGGAAAAATAATAATACCAAATACATAAATAAAGCCCAAAATAAGTGCAAAGTAGCGTGGAATGTAATAAAAAAGCATACCGGCACAGATTTAAAACGCTCCTGTATTTCAAAAATTACTATGGACAACAGTGACTCTATAAGTCCCGATTCTATTGCAAATTGTTTCAATATTTTTTTCATAAACACGGTTACCAATAATAGCCTTGATAATAAAGTAGATTCAAGATTAAAACAAATGGATCATATTTAATCAATTAGTAATTCAATATTTTTGTACCCACTGGATGGTTGTGACCTTAAAAAAATAGTGATGTCTCTAAAAGATTCCAAAGCTAGTGGTTATGATAATATTCGCACTGATATCATAAAACTGTCAGTTAATATAATTCTAGAGCCACTTCTACATATTGTTAGCCTCTCTCTAGAACAAGGAATATTTCCCGGTTTATTAAAGATATCAGTAGTGAAACCAATATTTAAAAAAGGGGATAGCACTCAAATGGACAATTACAGACCAGTGACATTGATACCTATATTTTCAAAAAAAAAATGAAAAAGCGTTTCATAACAAACTAGCAAACTTCATTAAAAAGCACAGTATTATTAAGAACGAACAAAATGGGTGTCGTAAAAATAAAAGTACATATTTAGCAGCCTTTCAAATAATAAAAGAAATAACAGACTGTATCGACAAGAAAATACCTGTTACAGTTTTATTCATGGATATGAGTAAAGCGTTTGATCACGTCTCTCATGAACGATTATTGGAAAAAGTTTCCAGATATGGAATCAGAGGAACGGGCATATAACTGGTTGGAATCATATTTGTCCGACAGAGTACAATCAGTGGAAATAACGAATTATAATGAGCAAACTGAAACGTTAGAATCATGCCAATCTTCCTATATATTTAATAGATATGGCGTGCCACAGGGCAGTATTTTAGGGCCGCCAATGTTTTTGCTCTACATAAATGATTTCCCAGATGTTATAAATCATAAATGTGTACTGTTGCCGACGATACTACAATTATAGTTAAAGGAAAAGATAAAAGTTCGTACGAACAAGAAATAAACATTGCTCTTCAAAAAACTATAGAGTGGCTAGAGGCTAATAATTTAAAAGTTAATATTAATAAAACAAAATTTATGCAATTCCATACCTATCGATCAAAACCGCTTGCCCTAAATATATCTTACAAAGGGGTCGCCCTGGCGGAAACTGACTCTGTTAAGTTCCTTGGTATACATTTAGATAAATTTTGTTCATGGAAAAATCATTTAACTGACATTAATTGTGTTAAAATAAATAATTGTATATACCCTTTGAGGCGTATTAGCTGCGAGGTATCTAGAAATGCCGCAATAACGGCTTTCCATGGCTATATAACCTCCACTCTAAGGTTATCCTGTGGGGTCGTTGTGTGGAGATTGATCAAGCATTCGTAATGCAAAAAAAGTGTCTACGAGCTATATTTGGGTTGAAGCAAATAGAGTCATGTCGTCCATTCTTTAGGAAATATAAAATACTAACTCTACCATGTATTTATTAGAATGCTGTATATTTGTTTTCAAACATGAGAGACTCTTTCAGCAAGCGACAAGCTACTATGCCCCACGATCTATGTATACTAATAAGCTATTTCAACCGAGGACGAATCTCACTTTTACAGGTAACAACAGCTATATTATGTGCATAAAATTGTATAACAAAATACCAAACTCCATAAAAACGCTACCATTTTCTAGATTTAAAAATAATTTGACGACGTTTTTAATTGAAAAATGCTTTTATAGTGTACATGAGTTTTTAGATTATAAATTGTAGGTTTTGTAAATTGCACGGTCATTTTGAATTATGATTGTTATGATTATTGTGGCGAATCTCTCCTATTATTGACATGATTATTATTGACATTTATGATTATTATTTTTTCATTGATAAATTGACATTTATTTAATTCAATAATACAATTTTAAGGGGATTATTTCTGTTTAATGACTGCATGATTATGATAAAAAATATTAAAAAAAAATATATAAAAAAAAATATATAAAAAAATATGTAGCTTTATTTTGTATTTGCACGCCGAAATTAAAGGCAGAATAAGAGAACAGTTTTGTACGTTTTTACCAACCTTCTGTACCTTATTTAGGCAAATAAATGATTTTGTTTTGTTTTTTTTTTTTTGAGCATTTTCACATTGCGAAAATCGTGAAAGGCTGTCGAACAATATGCGTTGTACTAGGTATAATGTGGCGAGCACAATGGCGGACGGCAGTGAATATCGGAAGTGAGGCTCCAGTGCAGCAGTGCAGCGTGTGTGAGCGGGAATACAGATGAATATGAACTGTCCTTTGTTACCACATGTGGCCAGAGTCGTTTCGTAAATATTTAATCTATTATGAGAATTAGATATTTGTTGTGCTTTTTTAGGGTTCCGTAAGCAACAAGGAACTCTTAAAGTTTCGCCATGTCCGTCTGTCTGTCTGTCCCCAACTTTAGCTCAGAGACTCTTAGTACTATAAAGCTGTAATTTGGCATGCATATTAATCACGCCGACAAAGTGGTAAAATAAAATATACAAAAAAAAAAATATTTTTAGGGTTCCTCCCTTGCACGTAAAGTTCCCTGCTGGTCAGAAGGTCTAAGTAGCTAAATGTCCAACAGCGCGAAACGTCTAATGAGCAGTAAGTCTAATTAGCAAAATGTCCATGTAGCAAAACGTCCAACTATCAGATAGTCTGTATAGCAGAAAATCTATTTAGCAAAAAGTAATTTTTTAAATGTGTATACTCATAAATTTTGGGGATGTTATTTTTTTTTCTCGGGTATCGTTGGATAGGTCGTTCAAAAATATGGCGAGTCTGCGAAATCATTTTTCGATTTATGGCTCCGTTTGCGTAATAATACGCTTTTAAGTGCAATTTATTGTTAGAGTCAGGTGCCTTGCCAGCTAAATTGTTGTTTTTGGATATGAGAAAAAAATCATAGCAGTAGTAGATAGGTATATATTATAACGAAATGAAAAGGAAAACTATCACAGCTAAGTAGGCTTTACAAGTTAAACAGAGAATTGACCGTGACGTATATCGTATATCAATGTTAAGTTTTTTTTGGGATAAATTCATCCCAACTATGGAACCCTTCATTATGCGTAGTCCGACACGCACTTGGCCGGTTTATGCATGACTGACAGTAATAATGTGAGTGTGACAAGCTTTTACAATAACCTGTACCAATTAAAAGATAAAATCAATATAAAACTAACATTAATTATAATCTATTGTTTGCGGTATAGTAAACAAATCTAGGTTCTAGCTCAATCTTTTGAAAACTTCTTAACCCTTTCAGTATCCACAACACTTATCCAACTTGTGCGATGAGCGAGATTACATCGAACAGCACACCAACAAATAAATTGTTAAAGTTTCACAACCCTTCAGGAATTATTCAAGGGCCACGTGGGCCTTGAATAATTCCTCATTTATTTATTCCGCGTCACTTCTTCTGTAACTGTTTGTAACACAAAAACCAAAATGAATATCTCGATTTAGCCATATGTAATTAAATATCTCGGGAGTCCGAAAACGTTGATTCTAAAGTTTGACATAATTAGTATTCAAGAGTATTCTAAATCAATGGAGGATGAAATTGGAAATGTTTTGAAAAACTGATGAAATTTGTTGCTCGGAATTAACTTTTCTTTACAGAAATGACGGACGAAAAAGTTGAGACAACCAAGGGATCTTTATGAAGTATTCAAAACGAGATTACTTCTTAGAAAAAATATTTTGAAATGTTGTAATCTCAAGGGCGCTTGTGTGTGTCTTTATTTTAATCCGGCCTGTTCTCCAGTCGCTGTACTTAATTACCGGCTAATCACTAGTGACAATCCGGTTCTCCTTCGCCGCACCACCACCGGCTGCTTCCCTGTATTTAATGCTAACAGGGCAGCTGCCGAAATGTATTACATTTAAATATAGTCTAGATCTTTGTAGTTTTAGAAGCTTATTAACTCAGAATATTTTTTGGCTGAGGGTTTTTATAGCGCATGTAGATTGTTTCTACACAACCATGCGAAAAAGATGTGCTTCCATGGTGCGCAGGGTGTGGGGCAGCTCCAACAGTATCCTAAGCATGATTTCAATTCGTCTCGACTGTGTTTTTGTGGGTCGCTGTTGTGCCATCTCACATGGGTTGCCACAACGGTGATCCACTATCATTTGTTTGTTTTTGTGAAGTGTCAGTTCTTACTAATATAGTTGTAAGTCTTACTAATCATATTTGAGTCTAAGATACTTGAATAAAGATAATTCTATTCCATTCTATAGACATTCCAGAAGTTTACAATATGCAAATACATAAATTCCTATTTGTAATTTATTTGTATTGTATTTTTTATCACTTAATGAGGGAAAATTCAATTAGGTATTGCGTGATAAAGCCTATTTACCTGGCAGTCTAAAATGCAGATGCATCATGATGGGTGACAATGAAATCGTACTCCGCAATATTAGATCCATTACCTTCTTCCCATCTATTATCGTCATTCATTTTCAACTGTTAAGCTTCGGCCATTCAAACGATGAATAAGAATACGGTGGAGGTAGTACAGTGCAGTACTTTATTACATGAAAACAATTATTGAATTTTTCTCTATTTAAAAAAAAGTTTGCAGTGACTTTTTATTAAATAACCAAAACAATTAACTAAGAATCCTAATCTCATGTCTGTTACTAAAAGCTGCCAACTATCAGAAGAAAACGTACATAAATTCGCAATTTTCTGCGTAAACCACAAACCAAAGGTCTGCAACATACGTACGTCAAAACTGAATAAAATTAACATATGTGTGAACATAAACTTTAGACATACACTATCAAACAACCTGTCCACTCAGTAGACTCCCTCGAGGTGCCGGAGCAAGCGCACAGAGTACACCTATGAACATAGATTTACAATGAATGCTCTCGCTAATCTAGCGGTGGAAGAGAATGTTAAAGGTTTTCAAGCTAAGTGCTCGTTTACGGAGACGCGTGGCGTCTCGCGGCGCGGCGGACGTTTTTTCTGTTTACAGAGAGGCAGTGCGTGCAGGGGCCCGCGTCATCACACGCGCAATCACAAACATATGGCAATGTACGATGTTGTTTATGGAGACGCGAGGCGTGAAGAGTAGCGGTGTCCGCCGCTGCGGCCGCGGCGGAACTTCTGCCTGTAGCATAGCTGGTATAGCTGTATGCTCGTACTGGGGCGTGCGACGCCGGCGCGGCGCCGCGGCTGTTGTTACGTTTTACCCTTAACGGAGAATTACAGAAACGCAACACCGCGTGCGCTGCCCTGATAACCGTCGCGTGCAACGCGGTGGTGCCATCCGCGTGCTCCGCCTGCATTTCAAGCAAACGCGTGTAAAATTGCTACTGCGTAAACGCTCTCATACAACGTCATAGTTTGTCGAGGCATCGCGTACCTACAACCCGCACTAAGTTCAAACATATGGCGTTGTGAGTGCGTTTACGGAGAAGCGATTTTAGACGCGTTTGCTTCAAATGGAGCGTTTTTTGCGGCCGAGCCCGCGGCTGGCACCACCGCGTCTTACGCGGCGTTTATCGCGGCGGCACACGTAGCGGCAATTCTCGATGAAGCGATGCCCACGGCGGAATCTTCTGCCAGTCATATTTGGAAATTGCAGAACGCAGACCTATTCACCGTCACAATGGAGTACGATATGATCGATTTTTTATTGGAAGAAAATTCAATGTTAAAAAGTGCAAAATGCAATTTTATATAATATTGATGATTTTAAACAGTTGAAAGAATTTAAAGATGATTGTGCTTTTATTTATGTGAGTAATGTTTTTGTTATTTAATTTTAGTTATAATACTATGAATTTGGTGTTTATTTAAATCTTTGGTTACTAACATTATTCGTAAACTAAAAAAATATGGATCCATGTGTCTGAAGTAAATAAATAAATTAAATTAAATTCTGTTAATAGACGTTGAAATACATAAAATGGTAAATAGTTCCCATTTGGAACGTGGGTTAGTTATTTCTCGCGTTATCTGCCATCACAAATTGACTAAGAAGACACTAAGTTGGAACCACTAATGGCCAAGTTCCTAGTAGCAACATTCTTATATTCTTTTTTTATTGTAAGCGCTTTCACCGGTGACCAAACGAAGATACATCTCGTCTACCATAACGCTAGAAAGAATATTTATTTCGGACTTTACAATGGAATGTGAACTTTAGTGCAATCAAATTTAAGTAAAAATCTTTCCAAAGACAAGGTTGTAATGACATAGGTACAAAATAAAACTTACGTAAACATAGAATTTTAATTGTTTCTGAAAAGCTTGAGGCTTATTTTTAAGTGTAACAAGGACATGTCTCAAGTTGTTCATGCCTCAAGCTTTTAAGAAACAATTAAAGTTCTAGGTTTACGTAAGTTTTATTTTATCCTATAGCTTGTTTAAAAAAATATTTTTACTTATATTTTATTTAGTACTTGTTAGCATTTAGAATTTGTTTAAATATCTATGCTATCACCTTTACAGACCGCAGCACCAGCTGAATTAGTTCATGTAATAGCAGATGGAGACTTATAGTAAAAGCTATTTATTGCGGCGCTGGGAATACTAATCTGTGAGTATTAAGGAGTATAATAATACTGATTCTACAAGGTATACACCTTGTGGAATCGAGGAGGTCAATGAATACAATTAGCCTTTGAGTACCTAATGGTTTTTACAAATCTTATATTCACTTTCAAGAAAGCTATCCAAACTAACACGTAGGTGTGTAGATATGCATGTTAAACTTAGCAAAAACCATAGATTTGTTTAAGCAAAGTTTAAGTCCCTAAGTCAGCTAACTTTGATTGTGAAACTAATAAACAGTGGCTTCCTTGTGTGGTTAATTTAATTCAATATTAGGAGTACCTACAGTTAGTTTATCGTCTGCAAGTGTGTAGGTACGTCTAACTTGTATGTGCGCAATTATTAGTTTTAACGCAGTAATGGCTACGTGAGCCAACTTCGCTGAAAATCGTTTATGGAAAACTAATTTACGGTATCAGAAGTTAGCCGATTTCATAGAACTAAGCTATAAACAGCACTTAGTTGTTGTAACGTCGCATCTGACTTTTAACCGACTTCAAATAAAGGAGGAGGTTCTCAATTCGATTGTACTTTTTGTATGTTTGTTACCTCAGAACTCCGTCATCTAAGAAACGATTAATAGCTAATTGTTTTTTTTGTTTTCAAAGTCAAATTCAAATTATTTATTTCAAATGACACATAAGAGGCACTTATGAACGTCAAAATATACAAAAAAATAGAATTGATTCTAGTTGCCCCTTCCAAAATGTCGTTTCGTATGGAAAAAAACTGGGCAAGAAACTCCACCGTTACTCTTTAAAAAAACCTATATTACCTACATTAATTACGACGATGCACCTAGAATAAAATTACTATATACCTTAGTAGGTACAAAGAATTAAAAACTAAGCAATGAAAAATAACTTAATTATGAGGCAGATACATGGTGATCACATATTTACAAGCATCGTAAAAGTATAATAAAAAAAAAAAAAAAAAAATCCTAAAAATTTTAAAATAATAAGTCAGTGTGTGAGTAGTTTGAAAAGTATACTCCTGAGGATAGACAAAACAATTCAAGTTTTTATGAGTGATTTTTGAGTTAGGTTGGATATATTTTTTTCACTTAGTGTATGTTGATGCTGTTATAATAAATTCATGTCAAAGTTATTTACATATCTAGCAAGTAGTCGTATTCGAATTTGTGTGGGGTAGTATCACAACGAAAATGGTAAAACTGATCATTTTTACAAAAAAAAAAAACTACCGTCTTCCAAAAAGAAAAACACTGCAAAGTGAAAAATTACTTTAATTTCGGAAATCGGTGACAAAAAACGAAAATACATAACCAAAGACACCGACTTCTGAAATTAAAGTTATTTTTCACTTTGTAGTTTTTTTTTATAATTATGTTCTTTTCTTCTTTGAACAACTTTACAGTTATTGGTAGTAGAAAAAGCTAGGTTACGTTTTACCAAGTCCGAGAAAGAGTACTGGCCTGCTACGGCCTACGAAAAACATCGTCATAAAGGGTTCTCTAAGAAAGTGGAAAGGACTTGTGTCAAGTGCAATAAACACTTTTTTGCAATAAACAAGTTTTAAAATAATTATCACATACAAAATTAGGTTAGATTAAAATTGCTTATTAGTCTTAAAGGCGAGATTGTAATTAATTATTAAAAAAAAAAAAAAGAAGTTTTATTGATTCATACAAAAGTGTCACAATATTTAGATATGACACTGGATCCCGCACTAGGATACCCTGTGTCGCAGGATCCAGTCTCTTTCGACAGATATGAATTTAACAAATGCACCGGTTTCAGTAATCAAACTTAGGACTTAAAGGTGACCAAATGTATGTGTGTATGTGAAGAGTGTAAGTATGTAAGTGATGAGTGTGAGTGTGAATGTGATGAGTGTATGTATGCATGTGATGAGTGTTAGTGTGATGAATACTTTAGTATTTGAAAGATAAAAGATTTTCCGTTTCAGTATTAAGAACCTGGTTCTTTTTAACTAAGCACAAAAAAAGGGTCCTCGCAGAGGTCTTTTGTTTCGTTTCACATTTATGATAGCGGCAATAAAATAAAGTCAATATAAAGACATGTGATTAAACTGCCATGCCATTTTTGTTTAATAGCAGATTCTGTTGTACCAAAATTGTATTTCATAGTAGGTACGCTACACCGGAGCTCGTAGTGTTGTGGTTCGTTCATTACAGTTGCAATAGCGCGAGATATCGTCGTTAGTGACGCACAGGCATGTTGTGCGCTGGGCACGCCACAATTGTGGCGATAAGTGGCTTTGAGGAGTGGCTAGAGAGGCGCCACGGCGTCCTCACCTTCCGCCTGACGCAGGTCCTCACCGGACACGGTTGTTTCGGGAGGTTCCTGTTCAGGATAAAGCGGGAGGAAACACCCGGGTGTCACCACTGTGTGGATCGCCCAGAGGACATGGTGGAGCATACGGTGGAGGTCTGCCCAGCTTGGGCGGAGAACCGCCGTGTCCTCACGGAGGCGATCGGCGGCGGCGATCTCTCGCGTCCGGCCCTGGTTCAGGCCATAGTTCGGAGCGAGAGTGCATGGGAGGCCGTCACCTCCTTCTGCGAAGCAGTAATGCTAGCGAAGGAGGAGGCGGAACGCGTGAGGGTGAGACAAGGTTCGCGCCCTCGCGCCCTTAGTCGCCGCAGGAGACGCCCCGGGCGTCGGGAGTGGCAAGCCGATTTCCAGCCACCGTAGGCGCGGGCCTGCGGACGGTGAGCGATGGGTAGCTTGCCGTCCAATAAGGACCAGGCCCGGGTCGACGGCGCGTTGTGTTCCACGCGCGCCTCAAAGAGATGTCAGCACAAACTGACGGGGTCCGTCAGGACCAATGCCTACCAGGGTTGCGAGTTTGTCCGAAAGGGATATTGTGGCCCTGGCACACAGGCAACGGAAGGAACACGGGTGGGTTTTAGTCAGTAAAAGTCTGACACGCCCTCCCGCTCCGCCCAGAGCGGGAGAAGTTATTTGATAATTTCCCACCCCAAAAAAAAAAGAAAAAAAGGCGTTTTGTGCGCATGTGCATGTGTGCGCGTGTACACCTGTGCAAGTGTGCACGTTTTGCTGCGACACTGAGCACCGCAGCTTTACACGGTAACGTGTTGCCGCTGGGCTCACAGTGTTGCGGTGTAAATATTTCCATTATATTTTTGGCAGAAAAGCGTGTGGTGAACTGTTACGCAGACAGGTAATATATTTAAATTCTCTTGTTTCTGTTGCCTTATCACAAATAATTTTGTGAAAGAGTTTTAATTTTAAAAAGCTTTGCTGCCTTTTGTTCTTTATTTAAATAACAACTGCCATAATCGTGATAACCAGGAAAATAAAAAGAAAATTACTGATCCATTTTCCGTACATAACAGAATTATTTTCCTGTACAGTGGAATACAAAATTCGTTTGTTTGTTCAAGTGAAAAGCTTTAAGGGACAAAATAATTTGTAGAAATGTTTCCATTTGGATATAATAGGGGAAATAGGGTAATTTGAGTGCTATTTGGGTAATTGTTGACTTGATTTATTTAATTAAAATCTCTAATGTTTATAATGATAATATATTATATTATAGTAGTACTACCCATCCCATAGAATTTTTTAATCATGTCTGACTTAAATACCAATACGCTTTCATTTAATTAATATCCACTACACTTGTATCTTATCTCGAAAAAAACGAAATCTTCGTGTGAGCTTAACAAAGAGGGACAGATTTATGGGAAACTTTAGTCTATATTCGATCTTATTCGGACATACAAAGAAGGCTTTTGTATCCTGTTTCCCTGGACATTCCCATTAGACGGCAGACATAAAAATAAATAAAATTTTAAAATAAACTTTATACTGAAACACATTTGCATTGAGTACTGTTAAATGGAAGCAACGACTGTGTACTGAGTTTCAAATACACTAAACATGTAAAACATTATATTCTGTCTAGTATGCAAATTGGCATTCCTAAACGCCATTATTGAAAACTGAAAACAGACTACTGATGCAGGTGTTGGGAAGACGGTTGATGAAAAATGATAATATGATGATAAATGATAAACTTACAACTTTGTATATTGTTATCATTCATAGACACGTACAGAAAATTAATCGGATTCCTCGCTTGAACTCTTATTATTATTTTGTTTATAAAATATCAGTCGGCAAGTCGCAACAATCTTTATTTATTTATTTAAACTTCTCACACACATTAATGTACAAAGACGGACTTAATGCCTTAGGCATTCTCTACCAGTCAACCAAAGGTGGTGAAGAGATAATATGGCGGGTGCTCTGATTGAGAGAAAATAATTATTATAAAATATTAAAATATAACATAATTAACTATGAATATAATAGGTACAAAAGTACATAAATAGGTTATAAACTTAGTTATAATACACATATATTTACTATAATATATCCCTACATTATATATATATATACATACAAATTCAATTAAAAGACATTAAATTGAGACGACTACGCTATTTGTTTTGACAAATAACTCTGCAATCTTTGCCGTTTCTAATATGAAATGGCGCGAATTTGCAAATGGCGAGCGCGTGGTGAAAATTAGTAATAAATCTTTCGTCTCATTTTCTCCTTAATAATAATGTGAGATATACGTATTGAGCAAAAACGCTTCCAAGGAGGTTCGATCATTCAGCTTATTTATTCTTATAATATGAAACTCCTTGTTTTTGTTTATTATACTCGTAGAAATAAAAATAAATAAAAAACCGTAAAGGATACGCACGGCGCTATACAACGGAGTATGTGGTAAAACATGTACTTAGGTTAGAGTACCTATTTTACCGCACATTCCGTAGAAATGTATGATGCGTAATTTTTAACTTTCGAACAAAGTATACAGGCTTCCTAAATGCAGTTTTTGAGCAAAAGTGTTTAAAAATATATTGACCAACATAATAGTTATTTGACTATGCTATAGTAAATTATGGCTTACCTAATTCAACTATTTTTACTATCAACGTTGTTTGCTTATAGTGCGTACTTAGTTCAAACATGTTTTTGAAAACTTTTTCAAATACTTAGCAGGTCTCGACACTCTCGACTCAGTCTCAAGCCTAGTTACAAGATGGCCGAGATATTGACTTCAAGTTGCGTTACGATAATAATACTTTTAATACCGTAATTACCGTAATACTTTTTGAAACAAGTTTAAAACTGCTCCTACTTAAATTATTTGGAACTTCGAAAGTAAAGATACTTTCGAAGTTCCAAATAATTTAAGTTTGTTGTAAACAGTTTAGGTTTGAGGAGGTTAATTAAAGAACTAAAATTCTTCGTGAACTAAAGGTAAGTATAATATGTTGGGGATTGAAGTGTGGTGTTCAACAATAATATTTTATGTTTCAGGTAATAGCTACAATTATACATTATAGAATAGAATATAATATAAATTGTTTATTTGCATAGAATGTAACTATACAGGTGAGTTGTTGATGTCTTCTAATGAGGCCCATTATGAACGACCACGTTTCAGTGCCATATGTCTTCACTGACAATACGCACTGGTCGAAGTCTCACACGTACTTCAGACACTGCGGTATGCGAGACAAGAAGATATTGTGTAGCTTCCCGAACACTATGTGAGTGGGTATTATATGACCATTTGACATGACCTTTTGTCATTTGAGGCCTTAATCGCCACGCATGGCAGGCGGGTTCGCGATCACAGTATGGTGTTAAAATGTATAGAGAACGTTTCTGCCCATTCTCTATGTATATATAGGATAGTGATTCAGATTCTTTACGTCCGGCACCACACGGCCGAAGATGACGAGAAGCATGAAAGTCATACAAAAAAAAATGGAGAAGGCTATGCTCCCGTCGTGATTGTATCAGAATTGAAGACATCCGCAGGAAAACCAAAATAACCGACATAGCACAAAACTTAAGTATTAGTGGGCAGTAGGCAGGTTACATTCCTTGCAGAACAGATGGCCGATGGGGTTGAAAGGTTGGTTTAAGACTTAGCTTTGGAAGGCAATCCACAAGGTGGACCGTTGATCTTGTGAAAGCCGGAGGAATCTATTAGATGTCAGGAGCAGAATGTAAATCGTCTAAATCAAAGGCTGTTAAAACGTGGTCGCCTGGTAAAATTAGATAATTTAGTTTACTGTTACAGCTGCTTGAATTTCCCTATTTTCTTTATTAGGTTTTAATTTTAGAGTCTCACCGCAATAAGACCTGTTTACGTACTTATGGGTTTTCATGAAAATCTTTATTACAGCCTATCTTCAGCTGATTTACTGACGCTGCATCTATCATCGTTGAGTGAATGTAATTAAAGTGCAGTATTATTATGCATAAAAAGAACCTGAGCCCAGGTATCGCCAATTCTCGCAGCCGCCTCCACTGGATTCAAGGTCAGTCTATTCCTTCCATTACTTAATAACGAAACTTTGGAGGAGCTTGTGGCTAAATAATAACTGCCGCACGGGTCGATCAATCAGGTTAAGCTACACTTGTCGCGGTTGGTCCGTGGATGGGTGAGCATCTTTTCATACCAAGAGTCCCCCGTGCCTCGGAAAGCACGTTAAGCCGTTGGTTCCGGCTGTCATTTGTAGATCTTTGACAGTTGTTACGAGTCGTCAGAAGCCCATAAGTCTGACAACCAGTCTCACCAAGGGATATCGTGGTACCTAGTAACTGGGTTGTGGAGGTCAGATAGGCAGTCGCTCCATGTAAAATACTGGTATTCAGCTGCATCCGGTAAGACTGGAAGCCGACCCCAACATAGTTGGGAAAAGGCTAGGCAGATGATGATGACTTAATAACGAAACTCTCTTGATTCGTGAAAGCATCACGCAGATCCTATAACCGTGTATAAATAATTACCTAATATCATTACCGCACGTAATTTAAATTAACGCTTAATAAAAAACCCCAGCAGTTTGACTAAAACAAGGTATAATATAAATGAGTGAAAATCTCCGTTGTCTGATTATTTCAGGAAAACAGTTGTTAAAAATCGCTTACAAATGGAATTAGTACACACGGCTACACATCAAGCTTTACTTTTCCAATATACGCTGACCTCTTATTGTACGGAAATCCTACACAAAGCGAGATCAGCTTATACTGGAAATGCACAGTTTGATGTGTAGCCGTCTGTACCGCTCGATGAACCGTTCTGCAGCAAATGGGCTTTTATAAGAGAATCGACAGTAAAAGGTTTTCCTATTTATATCATTTCGGATTTCTTCAAAAACTTTCTTATTCCGTAGATCTAGGAATGACAAATATTGATTCTTATTTATTACATCCTCGAAAAGCCTCATTATCAGATCTAAAATTAAATATTCGCTTAAAACTACGTCATTGTTTTCAACATTCGTAAAGTACCTAATACGTAATGAAATTACTCCCCAAGAGCTAAAACGCTTTATTCCAAGAAGCAGGAAAGTTTTAGCAAATGAAGAAAAAGTTTTGGAAAAATAAACTTGCGTTGTTGCATAATGCATGTCTTGAGACTGAGAGTTTTACCCAGATTTTCAAACGAATAGTGCTTTGGCAATCCACCCGGGTGACGAGTGGAAAAAAAATATAAGCACGCTTCTACGAAGCTGGTTATGGTAAGATGTTTTTTCAACTCTTTTAGATATCCATTTAGAGAATCTTGTTGAAGAACATTAACAAGTTCAATACAAAACTAATTGTTTAAATATCGAGTCACCTTTGGCTAAAGTAAATAAAGAATGATTTATTTATTATTTATAAGGCATGTATGTGCTACGATAGCGAGCTCACGTAGCGGCCGCGTAGGCTTACTACGCCGTAGCAATGGTTCAGAACATAAATGTAAGGGGTCTCCAAAACAATCAATTGCAATTGATCAATTGCCATCAATTTGCTTTGTAATATTACTGTCAATCGCTTCAATTACATTCTGTAGACGATTAATTTACGCATCAAAGTGTATCAATCACGTAAAAATTGACAATTGCAATTGATCGTTTCGGGAAACCATAAATTCTCATTTTAACTACGTAATTTACAACAATAACATACATAATAAGTCAGCTCGTGAGCTTATTAACACGTCAGTCCAACCCTTTGGCTCTCCATCTATACGCTGCAAGTTTCTGGAACGTTCGAGAGCAGTAATCGCATGCCATAGAGCACGTTCAATTTGATTGCCATTCAAGAATTACATGCAAGTGTTTACATGCGAGCGATTACCATCAAATAGCATACAATAATTTAATGCAAGATTTGCCCTTCAATAAAATTGCACGCGACATACACCAAGGCAATTTTATTGAAAGTCAATTATTGCATGCAACTTTTGCCTCTTCCTAATACAGATTTGCACGTCCTTGTACAATTGATTTAAGTATTGCCCGTATTTGCGCTGTCAAATATTTTATTAAAATTGTATTGAACGTCTTCTCAAGATTTTTTTAACTTATTTCATTTGTTCGTTCTTGTACAGTTTAATGCGATTTTATTGCTCATGCAATTTTACTGTGTGTTGTTTAGACGATGATAGTTAGTTGCCCTTCAATTTTATGTATGCCACAGGCATACTTGTACCGTGTAAATGGAGATTTAATATTTAAAATACTCGCCCTTTGATTATGTAGGTACAAAGTACCATGTGTTATTAATCATGCTCGACTGTTTTAATGGTATATTGTGAAGGGTTACCTATCATAAGTTGGAAAAATATTTGACCGAATTTCATATCACCTAAAACTTTTCAACTATTATCGCTTCGTTTTTTTTGTACTTCATCGAAGTGACGTCTGCCACTGTATCAGTTGACCTATTAAATCAATTCGATTTTTTTCATTACCCCGACGTTTCATTTGGACGAAAAACTTTTTACCGAAGTTACACTTACCCGAAATAACATTTTTCCAAAGTATTATGTTTCCGAACATTTATTATACCGCTGTTTTAATTACCATATTTTCATTTCACCACACGCCTAAACAATGGATAGGATGTGGTCACTGTTCTAACCTAACCTAACCCAAATGATTCAATAGTATCTGACGCAGGTATTTAAAATCAGGAAAGGTGCATGCTGCATGTAAGCAAGCATGCAACATGTAGCATGTAACATGCAGCCGGTATTGTTTCAGTCACGGCTCCAGCCCTTCGGGGTTTGGGCGGCCCCACGCGAGCTTAAATTATACTCTAGGGGTAGGGCATATAAGACTGTGTGAAGTCGGTTTTACAGCGATTCGTTTCTCACTAAATTTTGTAGTAATATTGAAAATGCTACCAAGTAACCGGCTATATATTTGTGATCAAATAATATTCCGTAGAATGCTGTTTCGGTGTAGTAAAAAAGTTCAAAAGAAGCTGCGGCCAATAACATTAAGTTATTTTGTAAATCGGCGAAATATAGTTCGGTAAAATAATACCTACACATGATACTTCGATGATCAAAAAAAAAGTCAAATAATGCATATAGCAAAAAAGACGTGAGTCAATAGTTTTTAGTAAAATTAAATTCGAACAAAAAAAAATCGGAAAAGTTATCGGTTTCCATTGTAAAGTGATGCATTATTTAAGATTTTAATAGCATAGGCCACTTTGAAACTTATCTCACCTGACTACTTCGAGAAAAAGACTACATATTAGGCTGAATGACACGAACATTCTATCGTCCTCACTAACCTCAAGTGCTTATAAACTAGCATTACTATACTTAAGTAGCTCAAAGTTAAAAATATGAAGTTATAAAAGCTATCCCGTGGTGAGTGTCGTCGTTTTGATCTCCAGCCGCCTCGAGCAACTCAGAGCCTTGTTCTGCTTCATAGATTACGCTCTGGTACTACCCATCCCACAAGTTTGGTTATTTGATGAATGAAGTGAATTCTCCCAATTGTGAAACATGCGGAACAGTTGAAGATGTTCACCAACTACTTGTGGAGTGCACAAAGACTAAGAACATTTTTAAAAGAGTAACGGTGGAGTTTCTTTCCCATTCTTCTCCATACGAAACTAGCTTTTGGAAGGGGCAACTAGAATCAATTCTATTTTTTTTGTAAATTTTGACGTTCAAAAGTGCCTCTTATTTGAAATAAATGGTTTGACTTTGACTTTGAAGGAAAGAGGAACATTGTTAAGTGCGATAAAAGGTAATGAATATGATATTGGTACTTATGTTAAAGTTTTGGCGCAGCCTTCACCTGAGATAGCAAACCTACTTACTGATTTGTTTAGACATTAATCATTTATATTGTATAATTGTAGATTTCGTTTAGAATAGTTTATGTTATGATGAGGCTGGCATGCCACTGTGGATAAAAGCCTCTTATAAAATTAAAGAATAAAAAAATAAACTCAGAGCCACTCACACTCATGTCACTGAGACGCGGCACAAACTGTACCGTCTACCCAGTGGGACAAATGGGAGCGTATAAACTTTACCTAAAAGTAGTAGTTATTACCAAAATTGCTTCTTTAAAATCAGGCTATGAGCACCCTGAAAAATATTATATTACCAACACTGAACACTTCACAAACTTCTAACATTTAGACGCATCTCGTTACGATAAATGCTAATTATTTTCTAACTAAGATAAGAAAACGTGCACGGGAGATCACGGCGTCGTATTGAACGGATCACGGTCAGTTCAGTGACTTCATGAAAGCATCACCAGCACACATACACACCATTTTTTTTCTTTAGAAACATTACGATGTTTGTAAATGTACAGTAAATGTTAGAGTAATTAGTTAGTGAATTTGTTTTAGTTTAAAGGACATTTGTATGGAATAATAGTTATTGCGTGATAATAATGTGATAATAATGTAATAATAATGTAATAATAATTTAATTATAATGTAATTATAATGTACTAGGTATTAATAGAATCTGCATAATAATTGTGGCATTAAGTCCGCCTTTGTACCTAATTATGTGCGAGTAGTTTAAATAATTAAATAAATTGTGCCTTAAAATCATGAATAATTTGCACGCTTGCTCGCTGGCAGAATACTATGACTTTAAGGCTGTAAGATCTTCCCGTGTAAACCTTGTATTTTCTTGCAAATAAACAATTTGAATTGAATTGAATTAAATATGTGAGCACCATATATCTATCTCATAATTAAGTTATTTTTCATTGCTTAGTTTTTAATTCTTTTACCTTATGGTATAGTAACCAGTTGAATCCACATACCGCACCAGTGCGGTGTTTTTTATACTTTTGCAGATTCTTGGGCTTAAACTGGGTAATTTCATTCTAGGTGCATCGTCTTCTCATATAATTAATGTACTCAAACAAAATATTGTAAAACATTTTTAAAAGAGTAACGGTGGAGTTTCTTGCCCATTCTTCTCCATACGAAGCTACCTTTTGGAAAGGGCAACTAGAATCAATTCTGTTTTTTTGTAAATTTTGACGTTCAAAAGTGCCTCTTATGTGCCTACTTGAAATAAATAATTTGACTTTGACTTTTCATGAAAGCTTCACCAGCATTACTGTTTCTTTAGAAACATTCACTTCTTAATTGGTGCGAGTCTTTGAAGAACAGTTATGTTTTACATCTTCATTATCACGTGTCATCTATGAGCGGTATGTTTTAGATCTATTTAGAAAATAGTGTATGTAATGGTAGTAGTAACAGCTTCTACTTTTATCTTTACGTTGACCACACTCACCAATGTCACCAACATTTCATCGTACTTAAAACATACCTACAAGCTTCTGGATATTTTCTTTTACCAGTGTACATGAACGATAAATTATTTGCGAGCGAAGTCACGAATACCTCGGTTATAAACTTGGCTCTGAAATTCGTGAGATTTTGCTGTGGACTTAACAAGTACTGCATTAATACAGAACTGAATTTAAGTTGTTGTTGTGTTTAAAGTTCGGAACTTCGACTTCAAAGTAGTTCTGCCTAAATAATACCTCATCAACAAGTTGACCTCTCTTTGTCTTTGCCTCGATCCATCTTGTGAATTTTATTAAAGGCACACAAAGAAACTCATTAAAGAGAGTCAAATTGACGAGAGTATTGTCAAAGTCAGCCATTAAAAAGTCAAATATGTTGAACGAAGTAGTACATAGTCTGTGAAATTATAAACAACTCTTCAATCATGATTTTTTTTGTTAAAGCTCTATGTTTAAGTGCAAAACAATGTAACGGTTTCGACCCTTAAATAAAAACACTTCTACCACCTAATAGCTCTGAAAACTTATAAAAAACAAACAATCAGGCTTAAGCGAACGATCGTGATTCATTATCAGCTTTTATAGTGAGAAAATAACTAGCTTTATTATACCTTGAATATTTTTTTTTATACAAAAGGGTCTCTCGAGTGTTCCGCACTGCGGTATAGTTGCTACATTATTATTCTGTCAGAACAGGATTTATTACAAGCAACTATAATAATACACTAAAGATAGTCACGAAATAAAGTCTAACAAATGGGATGGCTCACAATAGTAGGTATAAACATAATGAGCGGGAACCGTAGTGTTGTTTAATGTAACATAATATTGTCGGTCGGAAACAGTAATGGAACATTTCAAAATGGCCTGTTCTGAGTAATTAAGGTTTAAAGTTTTTGAAAATATTCAAATGCTATTTTATTTTATCTAGAGACCATTTTGTCAATTTTTTTTTATTGAATAATATGCAGATTATAGCCAAGTTTATTGTGTTTTACTAAGATTCAGAATATCATTTGTAATTAATGAGTTATCAGTATTTTTGTGAAATGTTCCAATAATGAATTAAAAAATTCCTGAAAATCTAAGAACTAATTGGAATATTTCTAAATAAGCCAGTAATGAAATCAAACAACTAATCAATTTAGAAACCTTAATGGTTTATTTATATTAAAAAAAATAAAAGAAACCAGTTAAATCTTAAAATAATTAGGTGCGTCAAATTAATCATTTTCGTTATGCTCATCGGGTTCAATATGATTGTCTCCAGCTTCTAAACTTGAGTAATACTCTCGGTAACTAACAATAATCAAGTGAAGAATTTCAGAGCCATACTAGAACATTTCAAAATATTCGATTAATTAATCATGGCTGCACTTTAAAATTTAGGCTGCCAGCGGGACATTTCTAAATAAACTGATACTGAAAACGAAGAGATCACTAAAATCTATATTTCTTTATCGTAATAAATAGTTTTCTGTCAAAGAGAAATGACATTTGAGTTGTACCGTTAGTGATTTGGATAAAATATTCAATTTCCTACCATTCTACATACTCATCTCAAAACACGTGATTTTGGAAATGTTCCGGTAATGAATCCGACCGACGATATGTCAGTTTAATTAACTTTATCTACTCTCTTATTATTGTAGAATTCGAATAATAAACTTCAAAATGGGTTTAAATTGAAATACTTCATAAACACACTACCGAAAATTAAAAACAGAATCTTAATAACACTTTTTCTCTAACTAATAAATCATGTCATAAAACAATTTTTTTACCAATACAATACAAATCCAAGAAGTTAATATAACCAAGGAGTTTCCATCAATGTTTTTTTCTAATGGATGCATAAGCGGGGCGCGCCTTTCTAGAGCATTAAAAAAAGTTTTGATTCCAATTTTTACTTGTTGTGGCAGCGCCCGCTTTAGCGCATGCGCGGTGTTGGCGCCATTCACACGTTTTGTTTTATTGGATTTCGTAGGTTTTTTTTTTTTCATTCTTGCTCTTTTATGCATAAACTATTTAAACTTTCGATGAATTTACATAGGGTTCTTACAACATTATACAACAGCCTATGGTTTCCATCAAAATATTTTCAGAGAATGTTTAAGTATTTCTTCGAGTCTTCCATGATACAAAATTATGGTAAATCACTAAATAGCGCTCTCGCGATTTTGGCGGCGAGAGACCGTTTTATGCAATTTGCGCCTCATACAAGATTTCAGGTGGAGTAGATTCCATATTAATATCGGATTCCTCGCTTGAACTCATATTATTATTTTGTTTATAACAGTCGGAAAGTCGCAACAATCTTTGACGTTTCTAATATAAAATTGGCGCGCATTTACAAATGGCGGCAAGTGCGCGTGGTAAAAAACTAGTACTACATCTTTCGTCTCATTTTCTCTTTACTATTAAAGTGAGATAAACGTATTGAGCAAAAACGCTTCCAAGGAGGTTCGATCATTCAGATTATTTATTCTCGTAATGTGAAACTCCTAGATGGAATTCTTATATATATATATATATATTTTTTTGAGACTTCTTGGCGGGAAAGTGAAGCGTCATGTTAGCAGTTTTGTTTTATTTTCTAAAATTTGTGTTTAGCCGAATATTAATGTGTAATAGTGGTGGATTATTAACCATTAAGTGTTCGTGAACCTGCATTAATGTAGGCAAATGAAACAAAACAGTGCAACATCACTTTAAGTTCAAGAAGTCCGCGCGAGGTTTCAGTAAAGTGCCGCGTCTTTACTTAAACTCAAGGGGAGCGGGGCAGGATATCATTAATCATCTTTATCATGCATTGAGTGGAGTTCATTTCATAATTATTTAAATAACTTTGTACTTGTTACCTAATTTTACATGACACTGGCTAAATGCACAAACCGTGCGAAGCCAAAAAAAAAAAAAAAAAAATTATGGATATTAAAAAAAACCTTAAAGGATACGCACGTCGCTATACAACGGAGTATGCGGTAAAACATGTACATAAGTAAGATTACCTATCGTACATTCCGGTGCGATTTTGAGCAAATGTGTTGAAAAGTAATGAACTAAAAAAATGTGTGGCACTTAATCTTATCAGTTTGTACATGACAGTTTCAGATAAGAATATTTTCTATGAAAAAAATTCAAGAACAAAATACCTACTCTCCAAAACTCGATGGTACAAGAAAAATCCAATCAAAATTGTTTTGGCATCCTAACCATCCTTTTGTTCTCTCTCAAAACAAGTAAAAATCTAATTCGTGTTCAAAAACAGGATGTAAACTGTGATACTAAAATCCTATCTCTTGTGGGCTTTAAGGGTTCGTCTCTTGAATACTAATTCAGGTAACGTGTACCTACCTACACGGTACAAGTTGGCTCTTGCTACTGATAAAATTCACTTTTATTTCCCGGCTGGTTTTAGATGCCTTTTCTGTTGAAAACTTAGCGCTAGTGACGATATTTTTTGTAAAAGCTTTAAATAATCTGTACTGGCCATTTAGAGGAAATTGGAATTTATTATACTACCATATTTTGGTCTTTTACCGGTAAAAGTGTTTTGCGGTTATGTGGTTTGCCGAGATGTATTTGAGCTGTAAAGCCTAAAGGCTGGGGCCGTATTATGAAGTATAATAGTAGATTATTCCAAGGGGATAAAGCAGTGTCTTCTGTCGCGGATGGCGATTTAAATCGCGAGCGTAACGAAGGACTCGAGGTTTACTCCCAAGCGTAGCGAGGGTGTTAAAAAAACGAGTCCTGAGTGTAGCGAGGGATTTAAGTTCACCCAAGACTAAGACAGCTTTATCACCGAGGAAAATACTCTACTTTTCGTATCATTTGCGAAAAAAATAACACAATAATAATATGAGATAAGCATTTATTAAAAATAATGACAATTAAAAGTAAAAGTTAACATTCGAAACATTGGTCCAATTATTGATAGAGAGAGTTACATTTTTGTTTGGTACATTTATTGTTGATGAGTTGATTTGAGTATTTCTCTGCTCTTGCGTCTACGCCCGGGTGTTACCACTGTGTGGATCGCCCGGAGGACACGGTGGAGCATACGGTGGAGGTCTGCCCGGCTTGGGCGGAGCACCGCCGTGTCCTCACGGAGGCGATCGGCGGCGGCGATCTCTCGCGTCCGGGCCTGGTTCAGGCCATGGTTCGGAGCGAGAGTGCATGCAGTGCATGCATGGGCCGTCACCTCCTTCTGCGAAGCAGTAATGCTCGCGAAGGAGGAGGCGGAGCGCGTGACGGAGAGGCAGGGTTCACGCCCTCACGCCCCTAGTCGCCGTAGGAGACGCCCTGGGCGTCGGGAGTCGCAAGCCGATTTCCGGCCACCGTAGGCGCGGGCTTGCGGACGGTGAGCGATGGGTAGCTCGCCGTCCGATAAGGACCAGGCCCGGGTCGACAGCGCGTCGTGTTCCACGCGCGCCTCAAAGAGACGTCAGCACGAATTGACGGGGTCCATTAAGGCCAATGCCTGCCAGGGTTGCGAGTTTGTCCGAAAGGGATATCGTGGCCCTGGCACACAGGCAAATGAAGGAACACGGGTGGGTTTTAGTCAGTAAAAGTCTGACACGTCCTCCCGCTCCGCCCAGAGCGGGAGAAGTTATTTGATAATTTCCCACCCAAAAAAAAAAAGTAAAAGTTAACATTCGAAACATTGGTCCAATTATTGATAGAGAGAGTTACATTTTTGTTTGGTACATTTATTGTTGATGAGTTGATTTGAGTATTTCTCTGTTGTTGCGTCTGAGGAACTTGTGTTTCATTGTAGATAGTACGAGTATACGTCGGAGATAGTGGTGGTGGTGCATCGTGAGTTACGGACGAAGATAAGATGGCCGGAAGTTGATGGCTGATGCACTAAGTTTTATATTTTTGTTAATTTGACTGCTTAATATGGTTTTATTCACCATTGAGCTTTCGATATAACCCTCAGCTACTCTATCAGAGCTCCAACCACCGTGTCTTTTTATTGTCGTAATATCCGCCCCTGAATCTGCCAAGAAAGTCGCCGAAGTTCTTCTAAAGCAGTGACCGGTGTAGAGTTCAACATCTTTAAGTTTTAAATATTTAGCAATTTCCTTTGGCATATTGCTAATTTTATTTTTGCCGATGTCTTATCGAGTACATTTCCCATTCCGATAGTTTATAAAAAATCTATTGTTTTCCATGTTGGTGGGACGTAATGCTTGGTATTTATGAATGATTTTAGTATATTGTCCTTGTACAATGAATGACCGATTTTTCTTTGTCTTATTTTCCTTTATATTAATCAGCAGTAACTCATTGGAATGATTTTCAACGTCCTCCACCTTTAAGTTTACATCCGCGGCAAGCACCATTGAGTCCAATAATTAAGGCCACCTATAACAAAGATAAAAAACAGGTAAATATATAGAATAATTACCATTACTAAGATACGAAATATTCATAGTTAAATCATGTATACTTACTTTTGTGGGCAGAAAAATTTCGTCAGGAGCTTCATTAAGAAATATTTCCACATTTTGAGTCGTAAAAATTTTAGACTTCTTTGCGCAATGCCTTTCTGATTTTCTTTTTAAAAAAGCCAGTAATTTCGTGAATCTATTTATTTCAATGCTGTGTTTGATGCTTATTGTAGCTTTCAGTTTTGAGTATATGCACCAAAGTGTATTCGGATTCTTTGTCTTGGATAAATAATCAAAATAGACAAGAAGTACTGATTCTGAAATTGATAGACCTTTCGCACTTCTCCACGTTGAAAATTCTTCATAAGTTTTTAAATAATTTTCCTTGGATTTTGTTGGAAGCAAATTATTCAATATTATGGAATCCGACAATTCACTGTCACTGTCGCTTTGATTTTATATCGTAACGTATTTTTAGAACATTAACTTATTTATAAAAATAAATTAAAATAAACTTAACGTTTATGTATTTGAAGAAAACAAAAACGCGGCAAATTCGTAGACTAATATTTTTTTGTCGGAAAAGCAAAGGCATCAAGTTCATACGGCCTCGTCGGTTTTCGTAATTTTATTTAATAATCATAACTGCATAATAAATGCGTATTCCTTTTTCAAAAGGATGTATAATGCTTTATATACAAACTCAATGGTGTAAACACAGATGTAGTTCAATATAAATTTCGGTAAGTATTCCAAAGGAGAGGTCAAAATTGGTATAATATTCTGACGATTTTTAAACGCTAATGTGATGTACCTTATTAGAAAGCTTATTTATTATGCTACTCGAGTATAGTTAAACCTGATTTTTGCAGGCGCCCGTTTTTGTGAAAAAGTGAAAAATGTTTCAATACAAACAAAACGCACATAGTCTTTATTTATTAATTTCTATGCAATATAATTATTTTATGTGGCTAATGTTTCCCTTTCTATTAAATACTTTGAGATTTTATTATAATTTTAGCTGCCGCTCCATGAAATTAAGACAAAAAATATTGATTATCATGACAATGCAATAACCAAACGTATCGAAAAAAGTTAAAGCTGTAAACTCGGACTAAATATGCGCTGCAAATATCAAGCCGAGTCCTGCTGACTGACGTTGTCATTGTCACGTCATTTTCCACAGGGCTGCCATCCCTAAAATATAAATAATGCTTGTAGAACATTTTATTTTTCAACACTTGTTTTTTTAAAGCCACCCGTGTGGCTGTAAAAAAAAATTAAATGCCCAAAGACATCAAAATAATTAACCTCTTTCAGCCTATATAGGTCAGAAGGCTGTTTAAATTTTCATTTTTTTTAGTACCAAGCCCTATACATTTCGTGAACGTTTCCTTTAAATCACATTCTCCCCCTAGAGGATGAATGAAATTCATTACAATTTTCTTTCCCTGTTTTTAACAGATTAAAAATGACTATTGTTATGTTCGCTTTTTGGGGCATAGAATGTCACTTTTTGAGCAAGTGGTACGAAAATACCATTATGATTCCAGACCGAAAAAGGGACGGTGCTAGCGGTCATGTGTAGACCCATCTCTCTCTTGCACTGGAATCATGATGGCATTAAAACGTCATAATACGGCACCAGGTTCTTACTCTGCCATATTCTTCTTTGAATTTTACACATTACAACCCTTTACCTTAGTGGCAGTTCTAAAGACATAATAAAATGGAATTTTAACCAATTACAAAAATAACTATCTTTCTGAATTGGAGAACGTCAATTACGACCAAACATCCCGAGCAGCTTCGAAAAAATGCAATAAACTTGTAACTTTTATTGCAGCCTTTTTCGTTAACGGTGAGGAGTGAATGACACTAAAAGGTAATAAACAATACACAATAAACATGATTGGTAACTACTTATTTAGAAATAAATTTGAGTAAATAAGCTTTATCTCCAAAGCAGTGAACAACAAAGCTCCCCAGAGACCGAACGACATTCTCTAGTGTAAGATCTCTTTAGACCCGCCATTAAGGTAAAGGGTTGCTCTATGTGAAAGTCAACGAAGAATATGACTGATTACCCACCTGATGCCGAGCGGCTTGCAAAAAATTGTCTTTCGACGTGACATTTGTTAGTGCTGAACGTCCAACCAATTTTCTTAGTTCGATTCAAAAGTTGCTTACAGCCTAATCGATACTCGCAATGAAATCGAGCTTGGAAAAAAAGGTAGAAACTGAATAAAACTCTTTGGTATATTATCCATTAATCATTTATGTTTAAAATTAATTTTACTTTAATAAACAAACATAGATTTTTATTTCGTTGGCATAATCTCTTTTGCACACCATTCCAATAAAAAAAACAATAATAATGGTCGGTGATTTTGAACGAAAATCGAGTAGAGGTAATTAATAGAAATTAATAATACGTTTTAATGGACCTGTGCTTGTAAATAACGTTTTAATCTGGGCATTTATGATATTTTCCTCATTCAAAATATAATTTTGAATAATATTTGTCACATTTTACTTCTGTCTTCCGATGTTGAGCGGGGGGAACGCGCGCGAATATGCAGGCCCATAGATTTAAAAATCACGCGGTTTTTAAAGCATACTGCACATCCCTGTACTCTAGCGCTCTATGGATCAGCTGTATTTAACGTTCCGCCAAACATTGCGTGTTCAATACAATAACGCTTTTAGAGCGCTGTTGCGGCTACCACGTTATTGTAGTGCATCTGCAATGTTTGCTCGTGCCGGAGTAGATAGCTTCTCAGCTGTAGTGCGGAAAAAGAATGCATCTCATCTCACCAGATTACGGGACAGTAGCAACAGCCTCCTGAAAGTTATTGCTGATGGGCCTGATGAGAGCCCCATAATGAGGCATTTGATAAGCACGACTCTGTTGGTATTAAAATTTAAGTACTACCATAGCAAATAAGTTGAATTGCTTACTAACATTTAGAATTGTCGCGCACCTCACTAAGGCAACTTTTTGTCCTGAATTCGGGTGTAACAAAACAAACACTGCTAAAAATATAAACACATGGAATATTTTTAAATAACTAGGTTTTTACCATGCCTACAGCAAAAAGCTTGCTTGAAAAAGAGCAGCAAAATTCCATATCAAAAGGTACAGTACTTACCTACTTACGAGTATATCCCCTCATGATATGTGCAGTCACCGTGGCTTACCGTGGCCCCGGGCCGCAATATACCCGCAGACTTATACCAGGGCTTGTGGCATTCCGCTTCAACTGCATCAAAGTCTGGGTAAATATGTTTATCGTTTGGAGTTTGACCGGACCTACGTTTAACCGCAATATTGTGTGTTTTAATATAAAATTTATTTGTTCGCACACTTAAAGCTTTATAAATGACTGTGTTTGCTTACACCACACTGAATATTGTATACGATACGCTGAGTGCTCAGCGAATTAATTCTCATTTACTAACCTCAGAGAAAGGACAACATGTTCATATATTGTGCCTGTAAACAAGGCTACTTTGTAAAGAGCTAGTTTCACGCTAACAGAATTTCCACCAACAAGGTTAGTCAGCATTGAATATTATTATAAACAACACAACCTTGAGTTCTTTACGTTCCTCCATCATCATGAATCATCAAAATACTGAATTAAAGTAAGATTTCAACTAACGAATGAAGTACCTACCATTCTTATTAATACCTCGATGAACTCAGCGGACGAGTAAAGGCTCTTACAGACTCACGCGATATCGCGGGCGCGACAGGCACCGATAAAGAAATTGTCCTACTATTGTCGCGTCGCGCCCGCGATATCGCGTGAGTCTGTAAGAGCCTTAAAGGTTTGTGTAAAACTTAGGTATTAGTTGAATAAATATTCATTGCTACTCGGACGCCGCTCGTGACTTTTACGTTACGTAGAACGTATGCAGCTTTCAATAACTTCACCCGCATTTCCTGAAATGACTGCCAAATTGTATTCAAAAATGTGTACAGGGCTTTACTTATACGAGAAAGCAGTCTAAGTGTCGCGTAAAAAAAAAACTGGTTGCATAAAGCGTGTTCGATTTTCAAAAGTTCAAATCATACTTCATTTATTTTTGGTGGTCACTCACTACGCTCCGTGTCGCTTAATTTTGTTTGTTATTGTTAATTAATTGATTGCTATTAATGCTTTGTTCTGTGCTAAGGTTCAGTGATGATAATATTTTAAAATGGCGCCGGGAAATTGATTTTATAAAATGAAAAATAGGATTACGTAACAAAAGTGGCGTTTAACGATCAGGTACCCCAAACATTTATTTATACAATATTATTTTTGGTATATGCGAAACCCGAAACATGTGTGTAGTCTTTTTAAGTAGAGAATCTATGTACAAAATTTCAAAACTGTATCATGAAAAACCACAAAGTTATAAGGTTGTTATGTTACCGGGTTGTCCGTACAAAAACAGCGGCGCGGCACCCCAGCTCCTCCAGGGTCGTCTTGCGCTCATTGATAATAATTTGGCAGTAGGTAACTAACCGTACGGCGATTGTATTGTAAGTAAATAAATGGTGATAACATTTTCCATCACACTCAAATATTTTTGGGACAAAATATAACATAGTGCAAAAATTATTGAAATCGATTCAGTTTCTTATTCTGAACAAACTATATTCAGGTTTCACATACATTAAAAATAATGTTGTATAAATTAGTTCTTTGATCAATAATTTTACTACTTATAGAATTTGTATTGATATTTAGAAATCTGAGACATGTTTTTCACGAGGTTATTGTTTTTGTATTGGCGGTATGGGTGGACAAATTAACCTTGTGTGTCTGTAATGTTGTCACTTTTTCGTATGACAGTGCACTCACCACCGGCAGCTCGCCAGACTACCAGTTTATACAACCAGCACGCTAGTTGAAGTGCTAACATGATAGGCTTGTGGCAGAACTGCTAATGTACTCAATCTACCTTAGGAATTCGACTAATTGAGGTTGTACGAGGGTGACACTGAAAGTTCTTAGAAAATCAAAAACTGAATAAACTAGCAAGTCATTAGTTTTATTAGGTATATATTTTCAAAATAGTGTTCATTTACATCAATACATCGCTCATTCGATGGAACCACTGAGAAAAGCACTTTGCCCACTCTTCCTTATAGGTGTCTTCCACGGCATTTTGAAACGCAGCCACTGCTTTCTCAGCGTCCATAAACCGTTTTCCTCGAAGTTTTTCTTTTATTTTCGGAAATAAATAAAAATTGCAAGGTGCGAGGTCAGGGCTATAGGGCGGGTGACCCACTAATTCCACGTCTAATGTCGCCAAGTAGTCGATTGTTTGCTTGGAGGCGAACGAGGCGTTGTCGTGGTGAAGGAGGATCCTACTGCGAGGTCGTTTCTCCCGAACTTTTTCCAAGACAAGTGGCAAACAATTGTTAGTGTACCACTCTGCAGTAACTGTTGTTCGATCTTCTAAAACAATTGTTGCGTAATGACCTGTCCTTCCGAAGAACGAGGCCACCATCTTTTTTCCCACGCTTCGACCTCTGTTCACTTTAGTTGGTAAGTCCTCGGAAGGAAACACCCAGACAGCAGACTGTCTCTTAGTTTCAGAATCATAACAATAAATCCAGCTTTCATCACCCGTAAGTATGTCTAACACAGCATTTGAGTCACCTCCGTTAAATCTTTGAACCATTTCATGACACCAATCAACACGACGGAGTTTTTGGGCCTCTGTCAAATTATGAGGTATCCACCGGGCACAAAGCTTCCTGACCGCTTAAAGTTCATGGGGTATTTGGTGAACTTAACTCATACCAATGCCTAAGCTTGTCCGAATCTGCTGATAAGTCACTCTTTTGTCAGTCTCTATCATACGCCGCACAAGACTGATATTATCTTCAGTCGTCACCGTAAGAGGCCGTCCCTCACGCAGATCATCGATGAGATTAGTGCGACCACGTTTAAACTCATAAAACCAGTTGTAAACACTGGCACGAGATAGGACTTCATCGTGAAAGGCCTATCGTAGTCTATCATAACATTCTTGTTGACTTAAATGACATCGAAAGTCATAAAAAAAATCATTTTACGAAAATTTTGTCGCGTTAAATTCATGCTGACGTGACACAGACAATTCAATTTGCCGCCAAATCGTTAACAAATGACAAATTAATAAAATACATACTCAATTATATTGGCAAAGAGTAGGTACTATTTACAAAATTTTAACTTTTTTTTTATTATATCGTTTACAAGTGGCCAGTTCTAAAAACTTTCAGTGTCGCCCTAGTAATAAGTAAATAGGTGAGTTAAATTTATCACAGATGGAGAGAATGTAAATTAACGTCATAACACTAATAATTATACAAATTAAATTAGAAACCAGTTTGATTTTGTTTAGAATAAAAAGCGGAAGTTTTTCTTAAACTCGTTACATGAAGTCTGACGGAGTATTTTGTAGAGCTCGAGCGCAACTTAAAGCTAAATATCATCTATCTTGGCTCGCGTCCTAGGAAACTAGACTTGAGACTGAGTTCAGTAGGAACTTACTGTGATATTATTAGTTAAGCAATATTGTTCTCTTACTGCCGGAAATGTATGTAACGTGAAACGGGTGTCGGTACGATAATTTTAATGTAAAAAGTTTTAATAAAATGATAATCTAAGTGTACTTAATTTTAAAGTGATTTTACAGTTCTTACGCCTCACGTAGGCGATCGGCGACGGCGATCTCTCGCGCCCGGCCTTGTTTCAGTCCATGGTTCGAAGCAAGAGTGCATGGAAGGCCGTCACCTCCTTCTGCGAAGCAGTAATGCTCGCGAAGGAGGAGTCGGAACGCGTGAGGGAGAGGCAAGGTTCGCGCCCTCGCGCCTTTTGTCGCCGCAGGAGACGCCCCGGGCGTCGGGAGTCGCAGGCCGATTTCCGGCCACCGTAGGCGCGGGCCTGCGGACGGTGAGCGATGGGTAGCTTGCTGTCCGATAACGACCAGGCCCGGGTCGACGGCACGTTGTGTTCCACGGGCGCCTCATAGAGATGTCAGCACCAGCTGACGGGTCCGTTAGGGCCAATGCTTGCCAGGGTTGCGAGTTTGTCCGAAAGGGTATCGTGGCCCTGGCACACAGGCAATGGAAGGAACACGGGTGGGTTTTAGTCATTAAAAGTCTGACACACCCCCGCCGCGCCGCCCCGCCCAGAGCGGGAGAAGTTATTTGATAATTTCCCACCAAAAAAAAAAGCTCTTGGGAAATACGAAAAAAATACAATTCAGTAGGATTTAAAACATTCCAAAGAAATTGTAAACTACATAGTTGGTTTACACCTAATCGTGTCGTATTAGCCGGTCTGGATATATTGCTTGGCTTAACTTAGTGCCAGAGTCAGTGCTGACAAAATAGTGAACGTCATTCACTGATTGCTAATTCTGGTGTAGGTACACAGTGACGTGGCGGGTAGTGCCGTACGATAATGCGTAATATTTATTGTTATCTCCGAGGGTCCGCTGTGTCCGAGGACCTCCAACATATTGTGTAAGAACGGCGTCACCTGCAGGTGAGTGAACTAATGACCCTCTGTTTGCCATCGTTTCGACCATTATGTTTCTATGACTGCCATTCGGTTGATGTTGTTCGCATAACCACGTTTATGTTTAAAGTTTTACTAAAAAAATATATTTTTTTAATTAAAAAATGTAAATGACAACAAGCAAAACAGGAAAATGTGTAAAAAAACTTTTTTTTTTTTCTTTTGGAAAGTTCTGCATTTTTATTGCCCGAGACGTAGTCACATCTGTATGAAAGGGTCACATAAGCATTTGAAACATTTCCACTTTTTGCGTCGTGTATCCCTCAATTACGATGGTTTTTGTTCTAGAATAAAAAAGGGTTAGCAATGTTTACCATTAAAGTACTAACCCTATACTTGGGTAATATTATTTTGTAGAATTTCAAGCACCTTTTTTCAATGTGGAAGAAGTTTTGTTACTGAGTATTTTTTGCTAAAGGAGTGTATATCAAACGTAGACTCGATAAAGAAGGTTTAATAAGGGTGATCATAAATTGTTATGCATAATTTACGAGCTGTTTGTATCCACAGACAGATTTTCCCGGCTGACGTCAGCTGTATCTGTACGCTATGGGTGACCTGTGCGAGGTGCAGCTAGCATCCGGAGCAGATTAGCAATATACTTCAAAATCATTCCAATCCCGATTCAAACTGCGTCACACAATTAGGGCATAGGTATGTAACAAAATATTGTATCTTTTTAGAATAGAATAGAATAGAATAGAATACTCTTTATTATGTACACCATAAAAGTACCTTGTACCTTTTTATATGATTTATTTCTATAAGTAGGTTTTTACAAACACTTTTACATGTCAATACAAACACTTTTACACGTCAATATAGCATCAGTACATTTGAAACAAGACTGGAAGTAGTGGATCAAGTAGGTGTAAACATATCTCAAGAAATCATAAAACAGGTACTTACTGAGAAATAAAACCACAAAATAATTATATTGGGCCTGGGCTGGCGAACCTTAATACAGGTTACCATGTACCCTAGCTAGGACGCCAGATTCAATTACGTTGTTATTCTCTTTACGATTTTTCCCTAAATTGTTAAATCATGTTTGTTGTAACAGACTGTATGTACCACAATTTTTTTTAATAAATTATATTATTATTATAATCCAAGGGAAAAAATAATTTTTACGTTACTTCTTTCAGTCAACAATCCATCTATAGGCGTCAAACATAATATTAGAAGAAGTCAAAGTCAAAGTCAAGTTACTTATTTCAAATAGGCACATAGATGACACTTTTGAACGTCATAATTTACAAATAAAATAGAATTGATTCTAGTCGCCCTCTTGCAAAAGGTAGCTTCGTATGGAGAAGAATGGGCAAGAAACTCCACCGTTACTCTTTTAAAATGTTTTACAATATTTTGTATCGGTACATCAATTATATAATGATATGTGAAGACGATGCACCTAGAATAAAATTACCACAATAGGTAAAAATAATTAATAATGAAGCAATGACAGATAAATTAATTATGTGATAGATACATGGTGCTCACATATTTACAAACATTGTAAAAAAAAAAAAAAAACGTTTTCCTAAAATAATTAATATCAGTGTGTGAGTTAATGTGATCACAGAGTGTAAAATAAATGTCATATAAATAATAAAATTACAATTAAAATAGCAATCAGTTAGATTTTGTCTAGACTCTAGATTGTCCTATGGAGCTGGACCAGCATGTTTCCAAGCGTTCTTATCTTGGATATAATCCTCTAATTTGTAATAAGCTTGTTTACAAAGTGTACTTTTAATATGAGTTTAAAATTTTCTTTCATTTAATTGCAATATATCACAAGGTATTTTGTTGTAACATTTAACACAGTACCCCATAAAAGATGTATGTACTTTAGATAATCTGAAACATGGCTGATCTATTTTATCTTTAAGATGAAACATAAGGTAAGTTTCTGTTCACTGTGTATCTCGTAGTTTTTTCTGAATTTTCGAATATCGTAAGCCTGTTAAAGTAGGTATATTTTTTAGAGGATCAAAAATATTATGTGATAGACGCGACGGCGACCCTTGACATGGAATACAGAAGCAAAACTATAGTGCAGTTAGCAGACGTGATGTCGTTCCTAATTAAAATCCTGTACAATGATTTTTGAAGTCAACCTATATTTGGTCTATGTTTAGAAAGGGCACATTCCGCGTCCTTTACACCTCACTTTCCGTTCTATGAGTACTACCAACATAATAATATTAGTTGGAATTTTATTATTATGAAGACGGGAATGTGGTAACATGCCAAGGCACGCCGGAGTTCAGTACCTACTTACAAGGTATTAAGCTCAACACACACAGGCAGCGGGTTCGGAGCGGGCACGGATCGGGCGCGGGTCGGGACGGCAGACGGCGTGCTGTATTCTCTGTATTTATATGAACGTCACCCGGCCTACCCGCGCCCAACCCGCAGCCGCTGCCTGTGTGTGTTGAGCTTAAAATTCTTGATATAGCGTGGTAAGCTTAATTGAAAAAGTTTGTGGAGATGCCTTAATTTTCGTCTCCTACGAAAATATAATGCCCGTGTATGTATGCTGTGGACGCATACAGCCTGCCACTGACAGTCTGGCGATGAGGTTATGAGATTAATTGAAACCACATACCTACCCTAAATGACGTTCTTTGAACATACACAATAAAAAAAAATAATAACAATTAAAATTTTAGTCGCCGTCCCTTTTTTTCGATAAAAAAGATGTTACAAAAGGCTTAAAACTAGGTACAAAATAAGGACCCTGTTAGGGCACAGCAATAGGTAAAAATTTTAAATTGTTTTTTTTTTTAATTAAAAATGAAACTAAAACTATTACTTATAAAAATAAAAAACTAGGTATTTAAATAAAAAAAAAGTATAAGTCGTAGACTCTTTTATTTAGATGTGTATTGTGTTACAGTACTTTTAAATTAAAAATTAGTGACACTAGCCATCTAGTTTTTTTTTAATTTACTCGCAAAGTTTCGGACTTCAATTAAAGCTATCCATGCGTATATAGATAAACGTATGTATAGGTATTTCTACTGATTTATTCCTCATAACCAGAACCCGAGAAAGATCATGAATTTTTATTATTCTTTCATTAATTTATATTTTAAACTTTAATTAAGGATGCTCTTACAAGTTTATATAAATACATGTTCGGTATCATGCATTTCGAATGTTTATTCACTTTTATTCCTAACTAGTATTATAAATGCCAAAATAAGTTTATTTGTTACGCTTTCACGCTAAAACAGCTAAACGGATATGTATGAAATTTTGCAGATAGGTAGACGATAACCTGGGTTAGGACAAATAATACTTTTTATCCCGATTTTTCCACGGGATCAAGACTTATGCGGGCGAAACAGCTGGACGCAGTTTGTGTAAAATAATAAAAAATTAGGATAGATCTCAACATATTAAACAAAAAAAAAAGTTAATTCAATTCCTTCCTGTAATTTTCAAATTTTCATAATATAGTGGTGAGTTGAGATATAACTAGACAGTCATTCATCATTTCAGCGAAAAGACGTCTACTGCTGGACATAGGCCTCCCCCTAAGGGGGGTGTTTTCCATAATCGCCACGCTTGGCAGGCGGGTTGGCGATCGCAGTATGGTGTTAAAATGCATAGTGAACGCTGCACGCTGCTGCCCATTCTCTAGTAAGTCCCATAGTCGCCTTTTACGACACCCACGGGAAGAAATGGGATGGTGCTATTCTTTACGTCCGGCACCGCACGGAGCACTAGACAGTGGAATAACTTTATTTTAAAACAGACCGCTCTTTCAAGAGTAATGCCTGCTGGAAAGCACATTATAAAAATTAAACGGCTGCTGGTATCCAAACGAATTTATAGATACATCGCTTAAAATGAATACCGCGATCCTCATCAAAAGAGCGATGCTTTTTATTCCGGCTATCGCACCAACGTCATTACGAAAACTCTGAATTTTTATGCAGATATTTCATTTTCAACTCCAATAAAGTAGTGTTAAAGTCGAATATCCTTTAAATGGATCTCTCAAGAATGAAAGTAGTTTCAACAATGTGATGAATGTGAAAAAAGGTGCGCGGCCCACCTCGATTCGTTTCATAAAAGTTTTATAGCAGTACCCTTTGAGGCTAGTCTCTGGTGTAAACGAGATTTAAATGCCGTTTTACTGGGTCAAGTAATGTCTATTGATGGTGAGGACAGGACACAGCCACGAGGCTCAATTTCTGAGAAACTAGTTAGTGTATGCAAGCCGTCCAAAGGTATGAATGACCTCAAAAGCCTTTTCCAGCTGTCAAACAGAATCTCAGCTCTATAAACTATTCAAGGGAGAGACCAGATTTCGATATTTGTTCTTTCAAATGAATGGGAAAATAAAATATGTCATTTTTTCAGTAGGTAAAGAGCATTGTTGACTCAGTGGTAACAGCCACGACTTAAGAACTGTAGGTCGTAGATTCGAACCCATACAGGTGCTTTACTTTGTGTATATTATTTCATCACCACTGCTCTCAAAACGGCGAAGGAATACATAGTGAGAAAACCGGCATGACCTAGAACCGAAAATTCGAAGACATGACTTTGTGACATCTACCAACATGCACTGGGCCCACGTGGTGAATTATGGCCCACTCCGTCTCACAGACAGGAGGCCTGTGTCCCAGCAGTGGGTACATTATAGGCTGAATGTTCTAAATAAGTAAAACGGAGAAATGAAGGGTTCAAAAGCGTCAAAGTCGTTTTATATTCTAAAAGGCGTTCCTGTCCACTCTGAGCAAACCGTGGTAACATTAAAAAATAATTGAGTGCGATTCGATTATTGGGATTTACACAAGTGGAAGCGATAGATGGATGCGACTGAAATAAAATCCTAGATAAATATTAGGAACCGATAATAAGTTTGTATCTACATTTTGTATTCAGATTTTGCTCCCAAACTTGAATCAAATTCTGAATGTAAAATGTTGAATTGAAAACGAAATGTTAAATATTATTTGCAACTTGTCGGTTGAAGGCAAATAAATCCTTAATTTAACGCTTGCACTCCCCGAAGATATGCAAACTCAATTTTTCTCACAGTTGGACTAGGAAAAATAAATCAAAGTGAAGTGCGAAGACCTTCTTTTCCATTAAGGTAGAGTCCGACCGAATTTCGTTTTCGGTTTTTGACGATTTTCGGCCGTACTAATATGCATTTCCGGCAATCTTTGTTTTCGGCCAAAAAAATTAAGTGCTAACTGCAGAAATAAATACTACCAATTTATTTAATCATAGAAAATCAATACTAAAACTAAAAGTAGAATTATTGTGAAAAAAAATGGTTGTTCTCGCATTAAACATCAGATTTACATCGTGTTTGAAAAAAGTATAAAGTTTAGTGTGATTTAAATTTATTGAATTAAAGATATGTTACATTTATAGATTGACACTGCATTTATTTATTTATTTGAACTTCTCACACACAATAATGTACAATGGCAGTCTTTTACAAAAGAAAACCTATCGACAACCAAAAGTTTACTATTTTTCGTTTTTATTTTCCTAATACAGGTTGCTCAGCTACCTAGCTAGGAGAACAGTAGTTCACCCCCACAGATATTTGTTAGTTTTACTACTACGCTTAATTAAGTACTAAACTTTAATATGTACGTATTACAAATACCCTGTATGCAAGTTTTTTTATGATATATGTTTATGTTTCATTTTCGGCTGAAAATGAAAATTATTCGCAATTTCGTTTTCGTTTCCGCCGAATAAAATTTCATCTTCGGTCGGAGTATAGATTAAGGGAATGAATTTTGGCTATCGCGTATCCTCAGGTAAGCCTCTGAGGGAGTGGCATTTATTAGATTACTATTGAAATACTCACTTATCTGTCAAGTATATTTATACAGTGATGGTTGCACTAAATTATTCCTACTAGGATTTTTGCCTACCCATTTGAACCCAAAAACTGTTTTGTATTTATGACTCGTTAAATTACATTTTGTGATATTTGTGTGCCGAATAAACCTCTAAAATCAGAAACTTTATTTACATAGGTAGTGTAAGTACTCTGTATATAAAACCGTTCCTTAACTGCACTATTTAAGTTAGTAACTTTGTGCAAGTACCAACATCGTGTCGCAGTTGGACAGTTGAGACTTAGCGCTCAATTAGAACGAGTTGGAGGCGCTCCCAACTAAATCCCTTAACTGTTCACAAAGCCAGCTGCTTTAACACCATTATTCACCCTTCAAAATACCGTAAGGACTATAATTCCATGCTTACAGTTGTGTCCCACACGTATACCTAATTAAACTGTTTGTATGAACGATTTATTGAGTAGATACGAAATCTTTAATTGATGAATCTCAAATTAAATTTACAAAGAAATAAATATAGTTTCTGCATAAATAAAACGCACCTCATAAAATACACACAAAGTAGTCAAAAGCCCAGTTTTCGAGTAATATTAAAAAGAAAATAATTATTAAAAAGTTAACTGTTTTACAATTTTTTATTTATTTAATACACACACATGTATAGAGGCGGATTTAATGCCATAGGTATTTTCTACCAGTAAACCTTTGGGTGATGCAGAGACAAGCAGTGGTAATGCTATAACGAAAATTGTGGAATATTTTTTTTTTATTCAGCTGCATCCGGTTAGACTGGAAGCCGACCCCAACATAGTTGGGAAAAGGCTAGGCAGATGAATGATTTTTTTTTTAAATATATGAATATACATACGTTATACTTACTAAAAATTTTTTTTTTTTTACGAGTATTGTCGAATTGGTCGATTTAAATTTTATCGAAGCAGAAATTAAATTCCGAATTTAATCTTTTCACGATGTCAGCAATTGAGAAATCTGATGTAAAAAGATTTAACTTAGTTTGTACCTTTCCAATTCTTTCCCTTAGTGTTGAAATCACAATTATTATCTTATGAAGCACACGCAATATATTATTCTGATAGCTATTTAAAGAAGAGACAGTAAAGGCCGCAAACAGGACAGCGCGACGTGAGACTGGTAGCACAATTTCAATGAAAACTTCATGGAAAGTGTCGTACTGCGCGTCACGCCCGCGATATTGCGCCAGCCTGTACGAGCCTTTACGTTCTACATTGCCCGTAAATATTTTCGCATTCTTTTTTTTTTTTTTTCTTCCAAAACCGTACCTAGTTCACCTGTAAAGACTAAACGAAGTTCGGCCTTTGATCTTTTGTACAAAAGATCAAAGGTATGTGCGAGTAATAAAAGTGTATCAAAGATTGTTGAATCATTATCATTTTGTATTCTCTAAAATTATATTCGCATGATGTAGTATCATTATCTTTATTATCTTTGTTGAAAAAATTGCCTGGTGAAAATAGCTAGAAGCTTGATTACTGCGTTTCTTTGTAAAAAAATCTTATGTGGAGGATGAATGCTGAAATTGAAAGACGTTTGGGACCACAATGATGATGTTCTAGAGGTTTTTTTTAACATGTATATTGAATGGCAAACACAAATTAATCGAATATGAAATACTGTCTTAGTGGATACAGAGCTTTTGCGGGCATTATTTTGTGAGACAGAAATAATTAAATTACTTGGTACCATAAAGTTTGCACTCAAAGCCAAGATTACGTTTCCTTTGACTATCAGATTCGTTTCTTGTACTCGTATCTCGAAGTAAAACCTTGGAATTACAGAGAGCAGTGCAGTAGGTATAATAAGTGCTAAGTACATTTTCTTATTAGAGCTTTGGTCTTACTCAACCTTTTTGCCTGAAACGCTATACTTCAGTAAGACCTGAATAAAGTTTTACTGTACCGTCTGAGAGACTGTAAATGTGTGAAGCACATCCTATATTTATGATGCCTTGATCTTGAGCTTTGTTGAAAATGAGCACATATTCAAAAATATTTTCAAGACCTTAGTGCTCACAACTGGGGTGTGTGTATGATGAAATGTATAAAGTTTACGAAGAAAAAGGATTTTGTAAGGTTTGTAGTACGTGGCGTTCTGTAGTTTCTGTATACCCTCATGGGGGAAGAAGGGTTTATGTATGTATGTATAACTTACGTAACTACTCACTTATTGTTTTTTTTTAACCACAACGGGGAAGCTCTTGTCTTTCATCTCACCTTATGGTAAGTGATGATCTGACCGAAGGTGGAAGTGAGCTTCACCCGGAACCCTCAACCACATAGGAACAGGCTATCTTACCCATATCAGAAATGATAACGGAAAATGGGCCATAAGTAATGAGCAAAAAGCTCTTAGATTTGCACATCATTTAAAAGAAACCTTCCAGCCAAATGACAACTCTGTAGACAACCTACAGTTTGCCAATATTATGATTCAGAATATTGCAAGATCAGAGATTTAAGCTTGTGACCCCGAAAGAAGTTTCAAAGGAAATTCAGAACATTAATCTGAAAAAATCCCCCGGATATGACCTTCTTACGGGAGAAATCTTGAAACATTTCCCGCGTAAAGCCATCGTCAAACTTACCAGACTTATCAATGCTGCATTCGTGTTAAAACATGTACCTGAGCCCTGGAAAGTTACTGAAGTGATTATGATTGCAAAGCCGGGTAAACCACCTCACGAAGCATCATCATATCGACCCATTTCCCTATTGCCTGTGCTATCAAAGCTGTTTGAAAAATTGTTTTTAAAACGTCTAAAACCTATTATAAACGACAGAAACTTGACCCCTGACCATCAGTTTGGTTTCAGAGAGAAACATTCCACAATAGACCAAGTACACAGAATTACCAACACCATTGAGAGAACGCTTGAAGATAAAAAAGTCTGCTCCACTGTATTTTTAGATATAGTGCAAGCTTTGGATAGAGTTTGGCATAAGGGTTCGATATATAAGCTAAGATTATTGCTGCCCAATGATTTTGCCGATATCTTGGTATAATATATTATATTACAGATATAATGTTTTGAGTGAGGCACGAGGATGCCTATTCCGATTTAAATATTATTAAAGCTGGCGTGCCTCAAGGTAGTGTGCTGGGTCCAGTCCTCTACCTGTTGTACACGTATGATATACCTAAGCTGGAAAATAATACTGTTGCGACTTTTGCAGACGACACTGTCATTATGGCTACAGGGTCATGCCACAAGGAAGCAGCCAAAAAGGCGCAAATCGCTGTAAATACAGTTCATGGCTGGGCACAAAAATGGAGAATCAAATTGAATGAATCAAAGTCACTTCACATTGATTTCACCAACTAGAATTGTGATTATCACCCTATCGTCATAAATGATCAACCAGTGCCATACGCAAACACAGCCAAATATCTTGGCATACCGCTTGACGCGAAACTGCGCTGGAAAGCGCACGTAAAAAGAAAAGACAAGAACTAGACATGCGACAATGACACACATATAACACATGAACAAAGTGTTTTTATAATAATATTAGACTCTAAGAAAGTGGAACGGACTTGTGTAAAGTGCAATAAACACTATTCTAAGTTTTAAAATAATTACGAGTATCACATAAATTTATAATTAGGTTAGATTAAAATTGCTTATTAGTCTTAAAGGCTGGATTGTAATTAATTATTAAAAACCTGGTTCTTTTTTATAAAGCACAACAAAAATCTTACCTCTTAACTGCCAAAAAACAATGCTGTTAACATTGTTGTTATGGCGGTAAACTTAGATACGATGATGGTAGCTAGCCAGGCGGACTTAAAACCAACCAAACCAAGCAGACAATGTTGCCCCTGCTGGGAATTGAACCCGGGACCTCTGGGTCTGAGACAGGTGGTCTTACCATTGGACCACAGAGATGGTCGTGCAACTATGAAGCGATTACCTGCTTCTGTTTAGAGAATGACTAGCTGCGCCCCGCGGTTTCACCCGCGTAAGACTCGATCCCGTGGGAATATCGGGATAAAAAGTAGCCTATGTCTTAATCCAGGGTGTTAGCTCCCTCCATACAAAATTGTATCAAAATTGGTCCAGCCGTTAGAGCGTGAAGAAGTAACAAACATACACACACTCACAAACTTTCGCGTTTATAATATTAGTGTGACTAGCTGCGCCCCGCGGTTTCACCCGCGTAAGTCTCGATCCCGTGGGAATATCGGGATAAAAAGTAGCCTATGTCTTAATCCAGGGTGTTAGCTCCCTCCATACAAAATTGTATCAAAATTAGTACAGCCGTTTGAGCGTGAAGAAGTAACAAACACACACACACACACACATACACTCACAAACTTTCGCTTTTATAATATTAGTGTGATGATAATATTATTGTACTAGGTACCATAATAAGTAGCGTGAACATATTCGTCAGAACTTGGCCGAAACATCTCAGCGCGAGCGGTGATTTGCTGGAGTCGTTTTCTTCGCTACCGGTCGTTATTTCTCCTGACAAAGTCTATTTTGGTATATTATGTATGTATGTATGTATGTATCTATCTATCTATGCACATCTATCTATCTATCTATCCCGTACGTTGCACCTGCCATGTTTTGTCTCTGCATCACCCTAAGGTTGACTGGTAGAAAATGCCTCAGGCATTAAGTCCGCCTTTTGTACAGTGTAGTTTTTACTTGTGCATAAAGTTTTAATAAATGAATAAATAAGCTGTGTTCAGCTCCTACCTTAGACCCATGTCAGCACGGCAAAGACATTATGTTAAACCTGAACAAGTGACACTAAGGTGTCCCATTAGTGTCTCATGTGATTGTTGTGTGTATGTGAGGCGCGTCTGAAGTGTTTGCACATTATAAGTTATAGATCTCGGGAGAGTTGGTAATAATGTTGGACATTGACTCACGTACGTGTCCCCGAGGACAGACGTGATCGGTTTGCCTGACAACACTCGCTTGCGAGCGACGAGCGAACGAGCGTTGGTTGGTGATTTAATATGTGTATACAAATGTGACCGTATCCTGACTATCCTATACGCTCAGCTAGTGTTTAAGCTCGGTACTCTATGGAAATAAAGCAGAGCATTGTTTAGTTATTGCTTTTATTGCTTATCACAACACGACCCATTCTTCTAAAGAAAGATTATATTAATATTATCTGTAGTGGTAATATTTATTTGTCAGTGTGTAATTACGCGGGACTATCTCGGTTATCTGTGGTAACTGAATTACGTAATTTATTTCAACATTTCGCCGCCTGGCTGTACTTTAGCAATTTTGTCGGTATGGCTTTGCTAGTCAGGAAAAGTTATTGAGGAGTAAGTACTTCTTGAAGTTACTTTTAACTCACTATACAGGTGGATTTTTGAGATGGGGCAGTAAGGACTAGTACCTTAATCGTTATCGCTACAAGAAAACGGTCTTAAGAGACTGTCCGTAACTTTATGAGAAATTTTGATCTGCATTTATAGATTTTGAAAAAAATGTATAGTCAGCAAGAAAATGGGCAGTTTTCACAAAAACTTTTTTGATGCCAATCGATCCTGTTTCTTATAAGGATCAAAAAAATATATAGGACCAACTAAGGTTTGAGTAGGTACTAGAAAAGTCAGATATCGCAAAAAACTTTCTCCATACTTTTGGTAGTAAAGACAAAACTTACTTTTTTATGATGGACAGACTAGCCGAAAATAAACGAAAAATTTAAACTTCGAAAGCGCGTTATATTTTTTTTGCTTTACGAACAATATAGTTTGTTGCTTGTGATTTCCGACGTTCTGAGAAAAAAGAAAAAAATTACCTCAAATAATTTATAACTTTCAACTTTCAGTCTTTTTTGAAGTTTCCTTGTATGGGAAACGTTAACGTTACAAAAGTCAGAAAAAGCAAAAAAAACAATATATGGAAAAAATCTGTCTGAAAAATGTGTCTATCAAAATTTTGTCCCCAAAGCAAATAAAATTAAAACGTGATCCGTTCGAAATTTGAAGTAACTTTTTTTTTGTTTATTTTCGGTCTGTCTCCCCATCGTAAAAAGTAGTTTGCAGTCTCATTTCCTACGAAATGTATGGGAAAAGATTTTTGCGATTTCTGACTTTTCTAGTACTCAAACCTCAGTTGGTGCAATAGAGTTTTTTGCTCCATAAAATAAACAGGATCAATTGGCAGCAAAAAGTTTTTGTGTAAACTAACCAGTTCATTGCTGACTGCACATTTTTTTCAAAATCTGTGAATGCAGATCAATATGTCTCAAAAAGTTAAAGACAGTCCTATAACCGTTTTCCTGTAGCTACAACGATTAAGTTACCTACCCTTACAGGCCCGTCTCAAAAATCCACCCTGTATAATACATCTTTACTGATGGAAAAACTTTGTGATCACACATCGGAAATTATAAAACTTTTATGCTCAGATAAAATGAAATCACGTTGTTACTTCTATCAAGTGAGAATTTATTAGACATACTTTTCAGATACTTAGATTGATTTCATTGTACAGTATACGTAACTTTTCTTATTTGTTTACACTTATCCTGCGTCCTAACCGAAAGCGATCATCGCGTTAATTATCATCATTTCAGCCGAAAGACGTCCACTGTTGGACATAAGTCTACCCCAACCACCGCCACTTCGACCGTTTCTGTGCTTCCCGCAACTCGTCGCGCCAATACTCGATTTAATTGATCGCGCGAGTAGGCACGTCATATTCATAAAGATGAACACGACGATCGTGTTGAATAGGATGCGGGCCTTAGACCAACCAAATACTGCTTTATCACAAGCAGAAAAGGAACCTAAATGGTCGGTGGTGAGTTGATTTATAATATCTGATCATAAAATTAAAATATAGGCCTATAATTATGTACTTTCAATAAAAAGTCTTTTCCTTTCTAGGAGTCGTTCACTTTGCTGTTTGTTGGCTTTTCATTTCTGATAAATTTGATTACGGCTAATATTGAGCCAACGAGACGTGACGATGAAATTAAATTTTAATAATAGCGTTTTTCAGATTGGATCGTACCTAATTATTTTACTTTGCAAACCAAATGAGCGTTTCCAAGGTCATCACTACATCCTTTGTAGGTAACCTAACTGTTGTACTCAAGCCTAAATAAAAATTGTTAATCGTAATTTGATTTTTCTTGAAATTGACAACACTTTCACTCAACACACTACACTAAGACGACGACTACGATCAATAACGATCATAATGGGCGTAATGTGGGTGTACTAGGTATAGATACACCTCTGCCTAACCCTCCGGGGATTACAGGAGTGATGTTATGTTAGTAATAGGATATTTTTTTTATAATTATTTTTATTATTATAGTTTGATCAAAACCGCTATACCGCTCACGGTGATTCGCCCCGCGCCTGGCCCCGCGCCTCGCCCCGCATTCCTAAGGCACGGTACAGCGGTTTCGGTCAAATAATAATATTTATAAAAACATTTATTTTCTCCACACAAGTTATGAACTTAATGCTAATATTGATAATACCTATGATGAATAAATTACTCCTAGTATGGTATTCTAAGAAATTCCTTTTAGTTTTGTATTTATTACGATTTAACTAAAATGTACTAAATAAAACTGACGTAACTTTAATATTTTCCTAAAAACAGAGGTGTGCACATCCTTCTTAAACTTAAAGATAACCCTTAAGCTGTTACGTAAGTTTTTTGATTCAGTAAGTTTTATTTTGTACTTTTTAGTTTATTAAAAAGCTTGTTTTTTAAAAGATTTTGCAGTTGTTTTTCTTTCTGTATTTATGTATCGTGATGGCCCATTGTGTGCACGAGGTTGTGGGTTTAAACCCGTGCAAGTACCAATGTGAATTTTTAAATTCGTATATACATTTTGAGTCAAACCTAGATTTACAGTAAACTGTAAAGTCTAGGTTGGCGATTTCAAACTTATAGATACTTGTATATAACTTCAGGTCTGAAATCGCCAACCCGTCTTGAGCAAGCCTGGTGATCAATACTCGTGCTTTCTCTGTATGAGAAGAGGCCTTAAGTTGCCCTGCAGTGAGACAATAATAGACTGGTATTATTATTATTATTTAAACCCACTCTCCATAATAAATTTGTTACTATGAAAAGCGCCTTATGTTCAAAAATAAAAATCTAAATATACTATTTCACATAAACCTTCATGGGCACATATGAAACGTCAGAAGCTGCACGGTCTCAAATTGTCGTTTCCTATGGAGAAGAGCCGACAAGAAACTCCACGGTTATTCTTAAAAATAATTTACTTTTATAATGTTTTCAAATTACAGTGTCCGGGGTTCGATCTCCAGGTCGGGCAACGTTTTATTGGGTTTTTCACCAGGAATTTCTCAGTAACAGCCCGGAGTCTGGATATGTGCCAGGTTGATGGCAATAGGCTCGCCCCCTATTACATGGGACTTAAACATAACTGGCGAAACGTGGGTGTAAAGAAAGAAAAGAAAGAAAGAGAAATTGTTTATTCTGCACAAACATGACTCACTTTACAAAAAAAAAAAAAAAAAATTGACAAAAACACACTAAAAGCCTAGGGGCCTGGCGGAGCCTGGGTGTACTATAGGTTCACCTCTGCCTTACCCTTCAGGGATTACAGGTGTGGTGTCATGATGTTAAATGACAGTGGTAATAGGTGTAGAACCAAAGTATAGGCCTGTCAATAAGGGGTTTTTCCCAGTGGTCCGATAGACGGCCAGACTAGTCTTTCCAACGGGAATTTTTTTAAGTACTTGGTTTTTAACAAAATAGAAAATGGTCAACAAATGTACAGTCTACAAGGCCTCCAACTTCCTCACATTCACGAAATATAAAAGAATGTTTATAAAAGATAAATATGTTAAAATAACAATGATCGCTTCAACTATCAGCGCGTTAAGAGGAAGCCCCCTATTTTATGTTAATTTGCATGAATATTCTGAAACAGTCACTCATACAAGTAAAATGAAACTTTAGTATATAATTTGTTCGATCTTTTTCTTTTCATGTTCAAGACAGTTACGTAATTGTAATATTTTCTCTCAATACATTTTTATTCGAAAATCATGTCTTTTTTAATGATAATTATAAAAAAAACAAATAAGATTGTTTAGCTTTTATGTCTAAAATAAATATTCACAGAAAGAAAATATAGTTTAATATCCCGACACGAGATATTTTTTCTCTAGATCAAATTATTACTCTAGTTATTTAACGAAATAAGAATTGAGACTTACGCTATTTAGTTTCGTGCTCAAACACGATCAAAGAGCGCACGCGATTTTCAACTTTATTACTGATGTATTAGCGTTTAGCACATAACGGAGTGGCGAGGAGCGAGGGGCGGAGCTTGCGTTCGAAATTTGATTTAGACTGCCTGCTCTTAAGTTGCAGGTGCTAAGTGACGGTACGCATGGGGAAAATTACCCTGATTTGCACTTTACAGCATCAAAGCTTGAGTACCACGGCGTCTGTCGTAGTGAGTGGACGTGTACTCTGTGTCGGTTGTTCTCGTGATCTCGAGTGTATTCGCAAAAGTCAATACATGGTATTTCAGGGAGGAACCAAATGTCCACAGCAAGTACTCCCTATTCGCTTGAATGGTGTACCGTACGAACGGGTAAATCAATTTAAATACTTGGGGTACTGGGTGACAGCCGATCTGAAAGACCATGTCGACATTGAGCGGGAGCGGAGGGCACTGTCTCTTGTTCAAATCCGGTTAAATTCACACTTTTTAAAGCTTTCTGCACCTCCCTATACACGTGCAGCCTATGGGCATCTTACTCACAAGCTGCTTACAGTGCCCTTCGTGTCCAATACAACAACGCGTTCAGGGTGGTGTTGGGGCCCCGCTTCTGCAGCGCCTCGGGCATGTTTGCGGAAGCGCGCTCCGACTGTTTCCACGCCACCATGCGCAAGCGATGCGCGTCCTTGGTGCGCAGGGTACGGGCTAGCTCCAACACTGTCCTGGCGATGATTGCTCAGCGACTGGATTGCCCCTACGTTGGGCATTGTTGTAGCAGGCATATTGCTGGTGCTTAAATTATCATTGTATATAACTAAATCTGTATGTGTGTCTTATGGATATTATAATTGGTTCTTGGCGGGAAAGTGAAGCGTCATGATTAGCAGTTTTGTTTTATTTTCTAAAACTTGTGTTTAACCGAATATTAATGTGTAATAATGGTGGATTATTAACCATTTAGTGTTCGTGAATGTGCATTAGTGTAGGCAAATGGAACAAAACAGCGCAACATATCACTTCAAGTTCTCTCAAGAAGTCCGCGTGAGGTTTCAGTAAAGTGCCACGTCTTTACTGAAACTCAAGGGGAGCGCACGGGCGGGGATATCATCTATCATGCATTGTTTAAAATTCATTTCATCATTACCTATACAAAGTTTGTAACTAAATAAAGACTTGGCTAAAAGGTCCCAGCGACCAGGCCATTAAACTATTATTCAAAAAAAAAAAAAAAATATTATAATTTTTTACTTCTGACATAACATAACATTTACTCTTAATTTAATTCATTGTCCTATTTAATTTATTTTTATTTTGCTTTGTACTTTTATTGATTTGATTTGACATTTATTTGAGACCCTTAATTTTATGAATATTACGAAATTTAATTAATGTAATTTATCTATTACGCACTTATATAAAATTTTTTTTACAAAAAAATAAGAACCGACTACCAAAAATAACACTACAAAGTGAAAAATAACTTTAATTTCGGAAGTCGGTGTCTTTGGATCTGTATTTGAGTTTTTTGCCGCCGACTTCCGAAATTAAAGTTATTTTTCACGTTGTAGTGTTATTTTTGGTAGTTGGTTCAAAAAAGTTTTTTATTTTTTACTTTTTAGTGGGTCAGTTTTGAATGTATCTAAGTTACAATAGCCTAATGTTAACTGCTCATCACCTTTTACAAAATATTGCTTTTCCCGATGCTGAGACGTTGATTGTTGAGGAGTTCTCCTGGTAAGAACCAGGAGAACTGCCACTCACCATATGCATCGTAACGAGCATAAATTGCTTAATCGCGACCCGTTAAATAGCGGTACTCATTATTATATTGTTCCGGTGGCCATATGTGGTCTCCATCATCAGTTCCACTTCACCAAATGGTGCTCTCCGAGAGCAAATGTACGAGTTACTATAAAAAATATCCAAATCGCTATAGGTTTGCCTATAAAATTTAAGGGTTTCCCTCGATTTCCATGGGATCTCATCATCTGATTCTGTTTTGGTGGCAATGGGACCACCCTTTCAACCAAAAAAATTATTTTTAAAATCGGTCCATAATTAACGGAGTAATCGCGTAACAAACATACAAAAAAAAAAAACATGCCGCCGCCGAATTGAGGACCTCCTCCTTTTTGGAAGTCGGTTAATAATTGACATAATTGGGTATTGTTTTTGTATTTAATATGCGTCAAGGACCTGCAATATTTTTTTTTATTTATTTATATAACGCGCCCATAAACATGACTACATACATAGTAACGAGTTTTCCAGAAATATCCATCACATTTCTGGAAAAATCCTCTAAGGAGGGAAATCTAGGTATAACTATTAGTTAACTAGGTAGATACTGTGTCAGTCATTAACGCACAAAAAAATCATCATGTTTGTTTTTGTTTTTTATAACTAACGTTAACCTAACTTATTGATTGAGCTTGAACAAATAAATACATTACAATACAGTGCATAAGTCTCTCGGCGAACTTCGTGATCGTAGATTTTGTGAAAATGTTGTACAGTGCTTCTATTTTTTACGGCCGAACCTAATAACCTATTTTCAGTGAAAGACAGATCGCTACTGATGATAGACAGTATAATTTTATCTATCCTTGAATGACGTCCCACAATCATTGATAAAGGCTATCTATCTAGCGAAAACAGTAAGTAGGATTCTCTACTTTGCCGTCCCGTGCGTTCCATTACAACCAACATTACTCTAAAAAATAACGTGTATAATTAGCCTTATTATAAAACTTCTTTATTTATTATTTCTAAACGCTCTCGAACCTGCAGAGAAGCATATTATCTACGTACATACGAGTATTTTTAGTTACATAATTATATTATACATTTCATAGAAATAATAATTATTAACTTGCAAGTTGCAAGGTTGCTACTAAGGCCAGTAAAACAATTTCCTCTACCCATGTTTAGTAATAGAATCTACGTGGTTACCTGAGGTGTGACCCCGACATACATAAAATACGCTTAGGACGCTTCCATTTTCTCGAGTCACTACGAACTAATTTCCTTTGGACATCTTCTCGCGACAACATAAAGGCAGTTCAACTTGACCTTACGTATGACTGATCCTATCTGAAACTTTCTTTAGAAAATTATCGAAACATATTTTGTCGTAATCCTGTGTCGTAAAAACAAATTATTTTAAGCTTTCTAACGGAAGCTTACAAGGATAACCGAAAATATAAACGAACTAGAACCATAACAGTATCATTTCCGAAAACTTAACTTTTAGCAACGTAATGTAATTTAAAACAAAGGGTATTCGCTGTTATCTTTAATGTTATAATACTGAGAATAGTTTTCAGCGCTGTAGAGTCAATTCTGTTTAATTATGCAGGAATTAAATGAAGTTAAATGAGCCATTGAAGTTGCAGCGAAATTGCATTTATTAGCTCCGGAAAAATTCTAGTTCGTTACTATGCACTGTGCAGGCCCATTCTATTCTCGAACAACTATGCATAAGAAATAGACTATCCACGATCTGTTACCAAAGGGTTATCGGTTACTTTGGTCATATTCAGGGCCGGATTTAAAGGTGTGGAGGCCCTGGGGTAACCAAGGAGTGGAGGCCCCGAATTGTTTTTGGAACAGACAAAAATAAATAAACAATTTAAAAAGTTACCTTGTGAATGTGAACTTTTATGATGTATCTTTCCTCTCGCTTTCTGTGGGAGTGATTTCGTGAAAGAGAGGGAAGTGTGTAACAGGAGTGGAATAACTAAGTACTTTTGAATAGCATGTAATTAGTAAGTACTTTATAATAGCATGAAATTAGTGTACCTACTCATGGAATTAGTAAGTACTATATAGATTATAAGTAGATGGGGTCAAATTTCGACCAGTGGGCGACCACGAGTAATGAATAATTATACGAATAAATATTTCAGTATCTATTTATAGGTAGCTATAGCTATTTAGTATAGTTTTTTTTTTATATTTTGAGGTTAATTTCTGTCGCTGCTCAGTTGCTTATTACCAAGGTGAGATGTCAGATGTTACCATGAAGCTATAGATAAAAGTGGAGGCAACACTCTAAATATCTAAGTGAAGACGACTGTGGGCCGACTCTCTCTTTCTAAATACATACATAAGATAAAGAAAACACATATCACTGTCTCGTTTTTATGTATGTACGAGTATTCAGAAAGAGAGAGGCAATCCACAGTCGTCTTCACTTAGGTATTTAAAGTGTTGCCTCCACTTTTATATATAAGCTTCTTGGATGTTACACATCATATGCGACTACTGTGAGGCTCGCTCGTTTTTTTTTCCTTTGGTGGACACAAAGGATGTATTTTTTTCTTATAAAAAACAAAAACTAATTGTGGAGGCCCCTTCTTTGTGGAGGCCCGGGGCTAGAGCCCCTGTTGCCCTGCCCTAAATCCGGCCCTGGTCACATTGCACGTAGGAAACCAAATAACCTTGAAAAGTTGGTGGTGATGGGCAAGGTAAATGTGAAAAGACCTCGCTGCCGGTTACCTAACCGCTGTTAAGAACATCATACACAAAGCCACGAGGGCCTTACAGGGACACGACCTTCAGTAATGAAATAAGCGACCAAGATGATGACTATGTTGGTAAATGAACTTGGCTATGTATTATAAGGGCATTGGATAATTACTCCTTCGAAACCAGGTACAAAGTAGTATAAAAAAGCCTTCATGGAAATCTGTTACATAGACGTATAAAAAAAGCCTTCATGGAAACCAGTAACGAAACCCCGGTTTACTTGACGGCCGAAGCGTCTGAGGGTGTCCTACGTTTGCACCAGCACTCCACAGGATTGATTGGTACTTATATTATACCTACACAATCATTTGATCGTTACCGTTAGTAAGTATTTCTTTGACCCGTGCGTGCTGCCAGTGATGATCTATGGCACTGAAACGTGGTCGCTCACAATGGCCTTATCAGAAGGCGAAAAGTCACCCTAAGGGCAATGGAGAGGGCTATGCTTGGAATTTCCCTACGCGATCGAATCAGAAATGAAGAGATCCGCGGTTGAACCAAGATAACCGACATAGCCCGAAGAATTGCCAAACTTAAGTGGCAGTGGGCAGGGCACATTGCTCGCAAAACTGATGGTCGATGGGGCTAAAAGGTCTGGAGTTGCGACCGCGTACCGGAAGACGTAGCGTTGGAAGGCCTCCTACAAGGTGGACCAATGACCTTGTGAAGGCTGCAGGTATCCGCTGGATGCGGGAAGCACAGAACCGGTCGAAGTGGCGATGCTTGGGGGAGGCTTATTCCAGCTGTGGACATCTTTCGGCTGAAATGATGATGATGATGAAATATTTCCAGGTGTTGTGTTCATAGTACGTGTCATAGATCATCAATTTAATTTGTTTTACGAGTTGTTTACAAGGTTCTTCAGAACATAAAGAGGTTTGGTCAGTGCAATGTGTTTGATTGTTGCAAACACGTATTGCAGTATTTAAACGCATTACAGTGATCTTTGCAGGTAGTAGTAATAGGTTACTAGTATCTCAAATAATTGTTGGGTATAGACGTCTCGCCAAAATGATTTCTTGTTCACAGTTAACACGCTCCACGTCTGTCTTTCAAAATAGCAAACCTAACCTAACCCCAGAACTCGTCAACGTTAGTACAAAGTAAAAGCAAACTAGTACAATTACATTATCTACATTGTGCTGTCTCCTCATTACGCTGTTTCGTGGTGGTATGAAAAGTTTGTTCCCTACGAGCTACGTTAGCGCTTCGTCTCAGAGTATTACCGACAAGGGTAACATTCTAGACTTTTATTTATGCTGTTCTGAAAACAGTCTCAGCATCTCTCCTGCCCTCAGGTATCCTAATTTATTTGGGGACGGCATAACATATAATTTTCTTCCATACTTCTCTCTATTAGTCGTCATCTCGGTAGTCACTCCCTTTCTAGCCATTTATCATCTTTCACACAGTCCATCCATCTTTTTTTTGGTCTTCTACATTTATACTTACTCAAAACTGTCCTGACGACATTTTCTTAATTTCTCCGCACCACATGTCCATACCATGACAACCGCTTTCCACATAACTTTTCAGCCACCGGTGATCACTTTCAAACTTACGTAAAGATAATGTTAAGAGGGATGCGTAACACCGCACATCATTCTCATCTCAGCTGCATGCAATTGCCTTTTATTCATCCCTTTTGTGGCCCAATATTCTGATCCATACTATGTGTACTACCAGTCTACTGAAGATTAATACATACGAGTACATGAAATTGATGCAGGGTAAAAGAAATCAATCACACTAATATTATAAAGGCGAAAGTTAGTGAGTATGTGTTAGTTACTTCTTCACGCTCAAACGGCTGGACCAATTTTGATAAAATTTTGTATGGAAGTAGCTGACACTGATTAACATATAGGCTACTTTTTATCCCTATATTCCCACGGGATCAAGACTTACGTGGGTGAAACCGCGGGGCGCAGCTAGTAGAGAATACTTTGCGAAACGCAAACTATTCTCAATAAAATTGATCTTATTGATTCAATATTTTCGTTTTCATTCGTTTTATGAAAGTCTGAATCTACTGTTTGTTTTTCTGCAACGTTATTTGTAGATCTACTAGAAAATACCTCGTTTTATTAAAATAGTGTTTGTTTCTTTTCGTTCACATTTTAAGTAGAAAAATAAACAACTTAATTGGAGACTAAGTAAAGGCAGGATAATGCTGCAATGCTAAGGAGGATAATGTTCCAAGTATTTTGTATTAGTTTGTAACAGCAAACTTGTTCTTGAGTACGGCTGGACCGATTAGGCTATTTTTTGTTTTAAAATGTTTGTAATAGAGAAAAAAATTAAAAGTATCCCGTACAATTTTCTATTTCGCGAACAACTGAACATCCTTGTTCTATGGGATTTTTGTATGAATAAATTATTAAAATTTTGTCAAGACAACATCTTTCGGGTCAGCTAGTTATTAGTAAATTCTTAACATGAAATATGCTCTGAGACAGGTCGCTTCTAAAATATTTTTTAACATTTTTCCAATTTCTAAAATGTCCTCATTTTGTCATTAATTGGGTCACGTCCATAATATTTCACCTATTAGCACATTTATGATGTGAACACAGCTCCTCATACTTAACGTGACCCTCTGTTTTATAACGATGGTTGACGGCTCGAGAACCCTGCTGCCCTCTCACTGGATAATGCTTTAGGTATTCGCGTTAACCCGTAAATATTAACCTGTGTTCCTTTGTAATCCTAATTAAGGTCGGATTAAATTGCTAAATAAATTGCATGGCGTCCGTGAAGCTTGCTAGTATAAGCAGATGTAAAGAGAATAATACCACAATCAAAATATTGCAGTAGTTACTACTGAGTTTTCCTGTCTCATTTAAGTTCTTACTACGATGTGAAGGTAAATAAAGTTTGTTACGGAAAGTGTTTTCTCAATATCAAATCGCAATGTTTTTGCAGTCCTAGCTGGTACCTTCTAGTTTCCAGCTATTAATTAACGGGAAAAATCAGTCTATTTCAGAAGCGTGCTGTCCCCACATTATTCCGCAAATTCTTTCTAAAGACTTGCACAGAACGAAGTACTAGCAATTACAACACTATTATAACTTTAGTTTCCCAAGAAAGTTGTAATAGTGTTAGTGAACAGGCCTCAAGTCTGCTATTACAATAGTGTCAGAATGGTCGATCATTGATTTCATATTTGTTGATTGTGACAAGTTTGGTAATCTACTATTATAATGGCGTCATTATGACTTTTCAATGGTCGGCCACTGACACTACATTGAAAGAAATTGCTTATATTGGTAATCTCGTACATAATGACAAATTAATGAAATTTCTACTAATGGGTTTTATAATAATGGCAATACGACAATGCCATTATAATAACACAATTATATTACGAGAACATTGGCCGACTAATGATCGACCATTATAAATTTAGCAGATTACGAACTTTTAGCAAAATGACAATGGCATGACAATGGGATCGTGTTGGAATGACTGAATTTATAAAAATAGCAGACTTGGGCCCCAGTTTTAAAAACGGTTGTGTTGAGCGCTACACCTTAAGTGTCCCCTCACCGTTTTCTTAATGAACGACGAACTTCAACAACGGCTGCATTGTGCTCGTTCACTTCAACTCTAAAGGACTCGTTTCTCTATGATGTGCCGTGAGAACAACACTGCGAAACGTTGTTACTGGAGTATGTTTGTACACTCACTCAATTAGGCAGCGCAGAACTACCGTAAGAAATAATTACAGCCATTTCGCCTCTTTTTAGGGTTCCGTACCCAAAGGGTAAAACGGGAACCCTATTACTAAGGCTCCGCCATCTGTCTGTCTGTCTGTATGTCTGTCCGTCTGTCACCAGGCTGTATCTCATGAACCGTGATAGTTAGACAGTTGAAATTTTCACAGATGATGTATTTCTGTTGCCGCTATACAAATACTAAAAAACAGAATAAATTAAATATTTAAGGGGGCTCCCATACAACAAACGTGATTTTTTTTCTCATTTTTGCTCGATATTGATGAGGGCAACAGGTAGACGCTTGAAATATTCACAGAATATTAAGTTATATTTTCACTTTAAAAATAAATAATTCAATTAAAATAACACAAATATTTAAGGGGGGCTCCCATACAACAAACGTGATTTTTTTGCCATTTTTATAGATAATGGTACGGAACCCTTCGTGCGCGAGTCCGATTCGCACTTGGCCGGTTTTTATTTCATCCTATTGAGAACTTAACGCCTAACTGCAGCGAGGTGGCGGCCATTGCAAAATGGACTACGAAGTTATTCCGGCGAAGTTTATTTATGGCAAAACTTTTAATTACCGATTTTCGAAAATGTTTTGTGCTAGTATCGATAACTGAGCTTTCAGAACACGTAAAATAGTGGATTTGTTTGTAGTTAAAGTTGGTCTTTAAATATTCTTTCTTTCATCTACGTAGTAATATTATCACTAAGGCGCAGATATATGATTTTAGTGACTTTTAAATCTGTTATTACGCCTTCATATAATGCAAGTATGTTATGCAAAAAATGTATGTTAAACTAGAATGCATGCTACACATCAATTCTATATGTGAATATTTAAATATTGTAGTAATTTCTTTATGAAATAAATCCTGGAAGTAATGTCTACCCAAAGAATAAAAAAACATATCACTTTGAAAATATCTTAAGTAGTTTGCTACTTAAGATATTTTTTTTTGTCTGAATAAAGAAAAGAAAGAAAGAAAAAGTATTTATTGGGACTCGCACAGATCATTAATTAAACTAAAACACACAGAATAAACTGAATAGATTGTTTTATTATCGATAATTCTATGTGTGACTTTCTTCAAACATTCGTATTTTCGTTACTAAAAATAAATATTCCCTATGAAAATTAATGGTAGCGCGGCGCCCCGGCGTGAGCGCGACGCGCATTTGTATGGCCAAGGTCAACGGCAATTATCTGACCCTTAATCACTACAAAACCGATCACAAAGGACGTATTTTGTGCTTAGAACCAAAACAGTGCAGAAATGTTATATGAAATTTCATGGTTGCACAGTTTTTCATGAATGCACTATTTTTGATTTTTTATTTATATAAATAAAAAATCCAAAAAAATAATAATAAAAATAAACCCATGTGGTAAATTTATATATATATATATAAATTTACCACATGGGTTTAATGTCTCCCATTATGTTTAATAACTATAAAATATATGCATTAGATCAAAAAGATACTGGCTGAAAATAAATATCGGCTGAATAAAACCGACTTGGTGAAAAACTTTGTTTTCATTAACTTGAGTTTTTATTTTGAGTAGGTATATTTTATCACGGTAGGTAGATTGGTAGTTGAAAGAAAAGTAGATTACCCACCTTGCTAAAGTGAGTAATTAATGCACTCGTGTTTATTTAGTGCCCGAGCGATTAATAACTCACTTTACGCTCGATGCAACAATCTAATATTGTACATGGCAGTTTGTGACTTAGTGTGTTTTAAGGGTCGCGTTTATGGGTCGGCAAAACACGTTTTTTTTCTTCCATTCTGCAATACCTGTCAGCCGTCACGTTAGGAGTAGCACCGTTGAGTCTTTTATCTCCAAGGGTGTTAACTAAGTAATTATGAGTTAAGACTTTTTTATATAAGAAATGTAATTAGCGTTGCACTACTACTAATCGTAATAATTTAAAACGTATCTCACAGAATCTCACTACTTATATTTTATTAATTTGTGCAAAAACTCAAGGTAACACCAAACACTGTTTTTTTTTTTAACGTTGCTACACTAGGAATGTCTCCTGTGTTGTGGCGGGTGCATTTACAAACATTTACACTCACATACACAAACAGGTACACGATTTCATTGTTATTGTTTTTTTAATCTAATATCGTAAAATATAATATTTTAATCTAATTTTATATACTTTATGATCAATCAAGATTGCGTACACTTTGCATGCTGTACGGTCAAATCACTTGAAACATTTACATTTAATTTTAATACCACCATTGTAACAGTGTTTTCCGCAAAAATAAATGATTTGATTTGATTTTTTTTGCAATGAGTGCGGCTGCTATACGGTTGCTAATATTATTAATACGTTGAATATTAGCGCGTGCCTACCCACCTTTTTGGAAGCTACCGTTTCATTTTACTTTTTGCACAACCGTGGTGTCATCACAATGCAGATTGGACAGATGCCAGCGCGCAATATTTATAGCGATTTTACAAAAGCACGTTGTTTTGATTTACTATTGAAAACAAAGTGTTAATGATTTATCATATGCAAATAAGATCACGCTTGTTAAATTATTTATCTTAACAAAACAGACGAAAATAGGTCAACTAAGTTTTAAATAATGTCTGTAATTCTCCCTCACGTACAACGTGCCACACATTAGTTAATTAAATAATTGATTAATTCTATGGTGACAGTCACCAGCCATGGTGTCAGACACGGCCATTAAAACGGGTCAATAAAACACAAATGTGCGGGTTTTTAAAGTTATGTAAATTGTAGATCATTTGCGTGATCATTACCCTGGACACCGAATGCTGGGTAAGCAAAATGTGCTCACGATGGTCGTAAACGGACCATGTCCAGGTGTCAGCTTCGTTTTGGTTTTTCTCGTCCGACTGTAAGCTTTATAGGTGTTTTTTTTTTTTTTTTTTTTTTTTTTTTTTTTATTGGGTGGGAAATCATCAAATAACTTCTCCCGCTCTGGGCGGAGCGGGAGGGCATGTCAGACTTTTACTGACTAAAACCCACCCGTGTTCCTTCCGTTGCCTGTGTGCCAGGGCCACGATATCCCTTTCGGACAAACTCGCAACCCCGGCAGGCATTGGTCCTAACGGACCCCGTCAGTTTGTGCTGACATCTCTTTGAGGCGCGCGTGGAACACAACGCGCCGTGGACCCGGGCCTGGTCCTTATCGGACGGCGAGCTACCCATCGCTCACCATCCGCAGGCCCGCGCCTACGGTGGCCGGAAATCGGCTTGCGACTCCCGACGCCCGGGGCGTCTCCTGCGGCGACTAGGGGCATGAGGGCGCGAACCTTGTCTCACCCTCACGCGTTCCGCCTCCTCCTTCGCTAGCATAACTGCTTCGCAGAAGGAGGTGACGGCCTCCCATGCACTCTCGCTCCGAACCATGGCCTGAACCAGGCCCGGACGGGAGAGATCGCCGCCGCCGATCGCCTCCGTGAGGACACGGCGGTGCTCCGCCCAAGCTGGGCAGACCTCCACCGTATGCTCCACCGTGTCCTCCGGGCGATCCACACAGTGGTGACACCCGGGCGTTTCCTCCCGCTTAATCCTAAACAGGAACCTCCCGAAACATCCATGTCCGGTGAGGACCTGCGTCAGGCGGAAGGTGAGGACGCCGTGGCGCCTTTCCAGCCACTCCTCAAAGAGGGGACTTATCGCCACAATTGTGGCGTGCCCAAGCTTTATAGGTGCTGTTGTGTGTTGAAATATGAGGTTCAGTTTTAGTTCAAAGATGGGGTGGTACACAAAACTTTCACGATCATATTATTTGACGGTTAATCTAAAACGACAATAATTATTATTATGACAGACTAAAATTTATGAAAAAAAACTTTTTACAAAAAAACCAACCGACATCCAAAAAAAACACTACAAAGTGAAAAATAATTTTAAAGTAAGTGTATAATGTCGGCTCTGTATTTTAGTTTTTCGCCACCGACTTCCAAAATTAACATAAATTTTCACTTTGTAGTATTTTTTTTGGAAGTCGGTTGTTTATTTATAAAAAGTTTTAAAATTGTTCACTTTTGGTAGGTCAGTTTGTAATGTATCTAAGTTGCAATAGGCTAATGTATGCCCATCACTGTTTTCAAAATATAAATAAATATTGTTGAGGAGTTCTCTTGGTAAGAACCATCAGCTCCACTTCTCCATAATATGCATAATGGCGAACATAAATTCAAACAAAGAAAATAATTTTCAAAACCAGTCCTCCATAAAAAAATAAAAATAAATATAAAGAAGAACATGTATTATGTCTATATTATCCTCCTCCTTTTTGGTTGTCAGTTAAAAAACTAGTCCCGTCTTTTCAATAACTTACACAAAAAACCCATAAAAAGGACGTTTAGATTTTCGCGAATTTGAAAATTTTCCGGGTATTTTTCCATTTTTTCTTTCCATAAAAACCTAATTCGGACTATTTTGAACATTTTAAAATAGCCAAATCTCTTTTGGTTCGGTTTTAATTGATACGCTTAACAACGAATAGAATTTCATATTTTTTTATACATAATTATGGATTAAATATTTTTTAATCAAAAAATAAATATTTAATTTAATGAGCTGCATAATTATAATATATTTTATAGGTATCATACACGGGAAGTACAACATTGCTGAAATAAAGAGGTCACTTAATTAAAGTCTGATAAAATTACAGATATGCCGAAATTACCGTGAAATACCTGGGTTAATAGGGAGGTCCGGCGGCAGTGCGGTTATTTAACGTGCATGGCTCGGTGCTGGTGGTATATTTTTAACACCAGTTACATTTACATTTTGATCTGACGATAATTAAATTAAAGTGCATACGAAAATATGACGAGGGACAGCTTTGAACAGACATTCTCATCACTCTAGTAGAAATAATGAAACTACATTATCACAGTAGCGACGTTCATAAGCATCGCAAAATACAAAGATAATAATTTCTGTTATCCAAAGAGCTTTATTTGCTAAAGAAAAAATACGTACCTAACTCGAGTAGCTCGTTGTGTCTACACGAATGATAATAATTAATTTGAGTAGGTACGACTGATTTATCAACCTGAAACCATAACGTAAGAAAGTTTCATGAAAAATGAAAGACATTATTGGTAAAATATTTAAGTTACATTTAAGAATGCTGCGTTTCATAATACTTTGGCGAAATATGTCATAAAAACACAAGTATGGTGATATTAAACGTATTATTTATTTCCAGCAATAAATATTTTATGTAACTAATCTCAGACATCATATTTACATAACCTTACTGAATTGTCATTATGTTTAGAGGACAATGAATGATCGATAGAAAAGGTAAATCAGTCCATTGATGAACAAAAACTTAATTTAAAGAATTTGGTATAGTTTGTTACAGTGATAGAAAGATTTATAACTGCTTGAGTAGGAAGAAGATCATGAAAACGTTAATCGACGTTTTAGAACATTAGTGCTGAACACACATTTGTTAACTGTGCAATATCTAGGTACAAGATAACGGTTTAGTGACTATAGGGTTAAAAACTTCAGCTGCGAATCGATAATTTGCACAACAGGTTGGCTAGCCAACCAAAGTAGTAAGAGTACTTTTATGAATTGTATTTTGTGCCTTAGTAGCATAAGGCACAATTTCTTGTTATACGAGTAACATGCAAGTATTTTGTTATTTTGTAAAACAAAATATTGTGTAACGTTGTAACGTTCTCGTTTATTATAATTCAAATATAAATACATAAAATAAAGATATATCAGTAGATTTAGCTGCATTATAACATTCTAATTGTTTACTTTTAAATAACCAAATTGCCAACGCCGTCATTCAACGCAATGCGCGTGACATTCATCAATAGTCTTTTTTTTATTATTCTATCTGAGCGGTCTGTAACTCAATAAATAAGCCATTGCAGGAACTCCGTATAGTTACTCCGTAAGTAAAGCCAAAACTAGAAAGAACTTATTTCTTGATTTTATTTAATTATATTTGAGCGGCTTGCCATTCATAAAATAAGCCCTTGCAGGAGTGGGTGGTTACTCCTTAAATAAGCCTTCATCCAATTCAATATTTTATGTTTCTTTTTGAAACTTTTATTTATATACTTGGTTTTTGATGTAAGTAGCTACTAGCTCAGTCTGATTTGCGCGAGTATTGAGTCAACTACGGACTCAATACTCGCGCATACTCAATACTCTGACATATTTGTAAGGATGCGGACGCACCTCATTTTTAGGTGGTCTGCTGGGTTAACTGGATTGTGAATGAATGTAATGAAAATGATGGATAAATGAAGATGAATAAAAGGGTCGTATTTCAGATGGTAGCAAGTGTAACAGTAAAGGATTTTTACCCAGGTAAAAACTCTAACCTAGCGGGGGGGTATTGTAACGTTGTAACGTTCCCGTTTATTTTAATTCAAATATAAATACATAAAATAAAGATATATCAGTAGATTTAGCTGCATTATAGCATTCTAATTGTTTACTTTTAAAAAACTCAATTGCCAATGCCTTCATTCAACGCAATGCGCGTGACCTTGGTCGACGCATGACAACTCGCCCGGTAAGCAACCTCCTCTTCCCTCTCCCCTGTCACTCCTCGCGGAGACCCGCCAGGCTGGAGTGGAGCCCCGTTGTCGCATACGCCGCCGGGGACAATCAGACGGTTCAGACCGTTCTCCGCTGACTTGAAGGGAGCACGAATTCGCGACGCTATACCGTCGCGACATTCATATGCGTGCCCCGTCCCTCAGCCACGGTTCTCGTTTTGTTTTATAATGGACTATACATATTATAGTCATGCGTCATTAAACTCAGTGTAAATCCCCATATTGGGTAAGTGTTGAACAATGTCGCTTTTATATTCTATGTACTCTACCTATCTAGGTCAACGTCGTGTACCTACTTGCTACCTTTGTTTAGCTTATTATGCCTTCTGCATTTATATTTACCATGCAACCTATTTGCCTACAGCTCTGTGCATTCTGATATCTTGTATATGTGCTGAAATAGGGGCCTTTTGGCCTCGTACAGGACTTTCTGTTTTTATTTTATTTTTTTTACTTTGTTTTATTTTTGTTCTTTATGTTTCTATGAGTGTGTTTTAGTTTAATTTGTGATCTGTGCGAGTCCCAATAAATGCTTTTTCTTTATTTCTTTTCTTTCTTTCTTGTATCGTATGTTCACTAAAAATGTGCAAGTCATGCCGTGCTTCTCACTACCATTTTGTTAACTCCGAACTGATTGTGACATTCACACGCCACCTTCATTAGCGCACTAGTACATCTTGCTTTGTTTATGCTTGGTGTCACAATCAGCGGTCATCTTGTGACACGCTGGACGTTATGTTCCAGGGTCCAAAGTTCCGGCTAACACCTCCGGCTACCATCTAAACTTCCGGCCTACCGATCTTTATTTATCGGTGGCATCCGGCCACCTTCTACCATGCCATCACCTGCCGGCAGTTCTGGCAAACCTCAAGCTCCGTGCCGGGTACATATTTTTACCCGCGCGGCACGTCGAGCTGAGCTTCGGGTCTGGCCAGAACATCCGCCGACCGTCACCATCCATGGCGTCTGCAGCGTGGCACACCCGCCGCAGTCTTCATCACACCAGGCTGAGCCAGGAGAGTACTATGCTACTCCCAAGGGAATTTAGGGAAATCCTAGTGACCATAGATCTACCTAACCCCTTCACTTTTTATGTGATTTTTTATGTTGACAATTTACGTGGTCTTATTTATATCTGGTCCCATCACGTAAGCCCTTTCCGTCACAATTAATAAGTTAAGACAAATGAATTTGCCGTAATTTTCTTAGAGTTAAATTCTATCCAGTCCTTTTACGAAGTACGGCCCTTTACGCTAATAATTACTTTCTCGACTTTCAATAGCAGTTTTAACACCACGTGAATGCTCGACTTCGGTGTAGCCGTATTGCAAAAGTCTCGACCCCGTGTGAATATTGGGATAAAAAGAATTTTATGTCCTAGCCTAGGTCATGTTCTACCCATGTGCCAAATTTTATCCAAATCTCTTCAGCTGTTTTAGCGTTAAATTGTAACAAACGTTCAAACTTACTTTCGCATTTATATTAAGTTAGGATTAATACAAAACAATATGTTTATTTTAGGAATCTAGCGCTGAGCAAGAATTTCTATAAATTCTATGCGACATCTCTCGACTGTCCACTTAAACTATAGTCCTATAATAATATTGCTGAATTCGTTGAACTTCACCTTATAGTTTCACTATTTAAGTTCATCCCAATTCGGAAGCGTGAACATACTCCACTAGATGACTCAAGGAGTTCAGGGTTTATTTGTTCTGTTCAACTCTACTAAAGCATTCAGTTTGGTGCACCACGAGATAAATTACCTAAGCTGGCTAGCTTTGCACAGTTTATTAATAGTTGGTTCCAATTGTTTAATTTACTTGTTTACATTGAAAGTTTGTGTACAGCAAATCTACCTTAGATGCTTCTTAGCAAACGTTTTAATAAAACAGCTGCACGCTCCGCCATACATCGATCAGCCAATTGTTTGGTGGCCGCGGTACAAGAATGGATCATGGATCAATAACCCCATACATATAAGGTGGCAGTACGATTACACACCCCAAACACGCCGATTACCTAATTCGCTGCTCCAGACAGCGAATTGTCTAATAGATATGTGTGTGTGTAATGTGATTGTGGCGTATTTATGATATTATTGAATATTTATTTATCACGTTAAATATGTGTCTATTTATTATAAGTTGTATGTGGATTTATATCTAGAAAATAAAGATTTAATTTCATTTAAGCTCAAAGCTATCCATCTGTTCTTTTTGTAACGATTGTTTTTTAAATACCTCGAAAACGCGGAAAACTAGAGCAAGCGTGGTGATCAGTCCTTCTCTGTATGAGAAATGGTATTCTCCCTGCATTGGAACAAGAATATGCTTTTTATGATAATTATATAATATAATATAAAAAAAAAACCGGTCAAGTGCGTGTCGGACTACGCATAATGAAAGGTTCCGTAGTTGGGATGAATTTATCCAAAGAACAAACTTAACACTGTAGTTGTCCTATATTATTATGTTCTCCCATACATCGATTTAATTCTCCAACTGTAAATGTAAGTTGGTCGAATATTTCTCGTTAATTTGTAAAGCCTACTTAGCTGTGATAGTTTTCCTTTTTAATTTCGTTATTATAATTATACTACTTAAATAAAGTTATTTTGATAAGTATGACTAGCAAACCACTGTATTAGTAGGTACCTAAATGAAGTTGGTATTTTGGCATCAAGTACTGCGAACGTACTAAAGAAGAAGGCAATTAGGTCAAAACACCGTTTAATTGTTGATTTTGAACAGATAAGTACTACAAAAAGAATTAAAAAAAAAAAATCGGCCAAGTGCGAGTCGGACTCGAGCATGAAGGGTTCCGTACCATTATCTATAAAAATGGCAAAAAAATCACGTTTTTTTGTATGGGAGCCCCCTTAAATATTTATTTTACACTTAAATATTTGTTTTAGTTTAATTTAATTATTTATTTTTAAAGTGAATATATAACTAAATATTTTGTGAACATTTCAAGCGTTTACCTTTTACCGTTATCAATATCGAGCAAAAACGAGCAAAATAATCACGTTTGTTATATGGGAGCCCCCTTAAATATTTATTTTATTCTGTTTTTTGTATTTGTTGTTATAGCGGCAACAGAAATATATCATCTGTGAAAATTTCAACTGTACAACTATCACGGTTCATGAGATACAGCCTGGTGACAGACGGACAGACAGACAGACGGCGCACGGTGAGCTGGAAATCGGCTTTCATAGACTTAGGGATTTCAATTTGCAAGTGCTTGATTTTTTGCCGGATATCGCTTCTATTAGTCATTACTACTATGTACAAAAATGACACCCGAGTTAATTCTGCCCAAAAACGAAGGAAATATAATTTTTTTAAGAAAAAATTGTATGAAGCTAGTATGAAAAATCGAATTATCTCCTAAACGGCATGTTTAACCGTACTATCCTTGGAGGTGGTCATAGTGCTAATTATTTATGATTTTTTGGTTGCCGATTTCACGAAAAATTTAATGCCGTTTTTTTAAAAAAAATCGTCAAAATATTTTTATTTATTTTTACATGTAAAACGATCCCTTTTAGTGTCCAAGTTAAAAAGTTCGATATGTTATTAACCCAAATATTAAGAACACACAAAACAAGAAAAATTAAATAAAAAAATTGCTGTTTTCTGACACATTTTTATTAATTTAAATAAAAAAAGATTATCAAACTCTTATTTAAGTAACACATAAAGTTATATTATATACAAAATAATTTAATTTAAGGAATTAATATGAAGCATTTGTAAAATAAAGTAAAATAAATAAAAAAAGACAAAATATCATTAAATATTACAAAAAAAAACCCAAACACACTCAAATACAAATTTACAAATACGTACATATATAATTTTTTTACAAATTTTCCTTATCACTCTCGTTGTCAGACTCCAATTCTGAGTCAGCATCCAGATTGGATATATCCAAAAACTCGAACTCAGTTTCCTGAAATTGAATTAAGTCGAGAGTTTCAGCAAAAAAGCTCTGCTTTTTCTTGGCATCTAACTTAGGCCTTTGTGCGCTTAGCAAAGGATCCGAAGAAACAACAAGCATATTTAAAATGTCTTGATTGGAATCCTGCCTGCTTTTTTTCCGCGAATGATGTTCTCGAAACCTCCTAAAATCTTTGTTTCGAGACTCTGAGGCTTCTTCCGAGAGTCCCAATCGGCACAATATTATTTTTCTCGATTATGTCAGCCCCATGGATTAAAAATTTATGAACGGTTGACGACATGTAGTACCAGTCGTATAATAATACGTACTTTTCTGCTGTTTTGCGGGCATAATCTCTAAATTTTATTATATCGACCTGCTCTCCAGATGTAATTGCTTGTAAAATTACAGCAAATCTTTTGATGAGGTCTTCATCCAAACCGGTTATAGCTGCGGTTTTATTAGGAAACTCAAAGAATTTTCTTGCAGTATTCCCGTCATTGGTGGTTCCCGAGCCTTGTTTTACTATATCAATCAACAGATTGAGCTCATCTTTGAATTTATTTGGAATTATTTTCTTCCTTGTCTGTAGCATTTCTTTGTGCTCATCACTTCTCGCTGCCCACCGTTTGAAGTCGAGCATACATTGCATACAGATGCAATGTGTAACAGACATTCCATACAATTTATACGGGCGTGTAGGGATGACAAGCCAAATTTATACAGGTCAGAACACACAATTTTTGATGTTACAGTATCTAAGCGGTTCATTTCTGTAGGCTTTGCTAAGCACAGGTAGCACGATGCATTTGATCTAGGTTCAGAAAGGTAAGTGCGAACTTTAGCGTCGATCATCGTCATCATTAGTTCATGAGTCACCCTATTATTATTATTGCACTCTGTGGGGATAAGGGCCTCAATTTCTTCATCCATTTGTTTTTTCAGCTCAAGGACAACTGCTCCACTCTCCTTTACAAAAGTAAACTGAACTGGACGACAATACAAAACTGAGCATGGTTTTGGGTTCGTCCATAAGATGTTGTCTCCATCTGTCAGTTTAAGTGGCACCAAGAAGGTCATGAAAATGCTCGAGGCAATATATTACGTTGCGAGAGGCTGCCATTCGGGAAGGTGCTAAGGATATTTATCCATCTTACTATAAAGTGCAACAAACTAAGCTTGATTGCTACCCTCCGAAGCAATCAGTGACAGTTACTGATTCATCGGCTAGGATTACACTTCAAGCTTTACTTGATATCACAGTTACAAGAATCCTTCAAAGCCTTTCTAAGGAAGAGCATAACAAGCAGTTGAAGCTGATATCCAAGTGGGGATTTGATGGTGCTTCTAACCAAAGCCGATACAAGCAGAAAATGGAGGGTGAGGAAGATGAATCGAGCATCGGTACTTGTTGACGGCCTACACTGCCCCTACTTGCCTCTGCCCAACCCTAAATGTAGTCGATCATATCAAATACTTAGGAGTATATATAGACAAAAACCTTAATTTTAAAACTCAAATTAACCAACTAACCAGTAGAGTCCGCAGGTTAATTTATATATTTAAAACCCTCCGAAGTATCGCGAATCCTAATATTATACGTGTAGTCTATTTTTCCCTGTGCTTATCTATTGTTACTTATTGTATCACATGCTGGGGTGGCGCTGGGAAAACTATACTAAAACCACTCGAGATCGCTCACAGAGCGGTACTGAAAGTGGCTACTTCAAGATCTTTCATGTTCCCTACTCATCTATTGTATAGTAGTTGTAATGTTCTTAACGTTCGACAACACTTCTTCCTGCAAACAGTTCTTTTAGTGCACCGTAAAACCCCTTATAAAATAGTAACAAAGCGTAGGAAAGACTTAGTTTGCACTATTCCACAAGTACGCACATCATTTGCGAGTAGATTTTGTAACTACTTAGATCCGACTCTTTACAATAAATTTTTATCAAAATATGCTTGATCTACGGATTATCTAACTTTAAGTGTAAAAAGATTCTACGTTCATTTCTTCAGAATAAAAGCTATGATGAAACAGAAAATTATCTCAGTAAGTGACCGTGACAGATCAAATATTACCTCACAGGACTTCAATGAAAACAAACACAAACTCTCTTTCACTCATCACACACACAGACATATACACACCACCAACACAATACAATCATTCACACACGAACACACACACACACACGCACATATTCAATTATTTAAACTTTGTTGTAGTATTATAAAATAAAAAATATAATTAATTGTACTAGTTTATTGTATCTTTTTGTAAGGGACAGGGACTGCTATTCCTTAATACAGGTTATTCTATAACCTAGCTAGGATAGGAGAACTTCACCCACCAGATTGTGTTTGACATGGTACAAACTTATATGTATACCTACTTATATGTAAACTTCATGTACTACAATCTCCTTTTTATGAAATAAATTTACTATTTACTATTTATTTACTTATTTACTGTCCTCCTATACCTAATAACACTGTAATTTAAAAACATTGTAAAAGCCCATGATTTTTAAGAGAGTAACCTTGTTGTAAAAGCCCATGACGTGTTGCTCTTTTAAAAATCATGGGCGGAAACGACCAATCGTGCACCTAGGTTCTGACGTTTCAGAAGTGTAGGTTTATGTGAAATAAAATATTTTGATTTGAACCGAAACGGAACTTTGAGCTCCGTGCAATCCTATAATTGCACGGAGCTCAACGTTTCGTAGCTCAAGACATCGTTCGTTTCCAGTTCTTCTAACGTCATTATTATGTAATAAAGGGTTAGGCGTCTCCTGAGTTAAAATTGTAAGCAAATCGCACGTCGAGTAATCGCGCCAGGTAGATTGAATTGGTTCATGTTTAAAATTGAGTTTATTATGATTTATATTCGGATTTATTACAAGTATAATGGTCCTTTGAAAGGTTGGATACCAATTTGAGGTGATTAAGATCGATTCCTTATATTATTATTATAGGTGGACAAAATTTTACCTTAGGGTCTAAATTGGTAAAAACATGCATGGAAATTCGAGCATTATTTTGACAACCTTCTTCGAGATAAATCAAAATTGCTATAATGGCCAAATACATGCGAGTAGCGGCCACCAAAAGTTGTATGAAAATCAATATGTGTCGTGGTATAGCGGCCAAATAAATTACATAGTAAACTCATATCTGTAGTGTAATTTAAAAATGGAACGATTGTTTACTCCGAAACATGGAAACGAAGGAGGTAACTTATCAAAGCTTTGATTTAAATTTAGAACTGGCTTGCAAATAAAAAGCTGTTTATTGAAAAAAAAAAACAAATTATCGTTGTTCGCAGGGATACCTGATTGGGTTTTTTTTTCCGCAATTTTGGGTAAACAATTGGCTCTTGGAGAAATCGCGCCAGGTAGATTGAATTGGTTCAAGTTTAAAATTGAGTTTATTATGATTTATATTGAGATTTATTACAAGTATAATGGTCCTTTGAAAGGTTGGATACCAATTTGGTGGTGGTTGAGCGGTTTTCGCATCACTTTTTTATGATTTGGTTGTAGGACTTGGGTGTTCGTGGTAAAGCTCTTGAAATTTTCATAGATTACCTCAAAAACCGTACTCAACAAGTTCAAATTGGTCCTAATTTTAGTAACGAGGAGCTAGTAACCTACGGCGTACCACAAGGTAGCATAATAGGGCCGACATTGTTTCAAATTTATATAAACGATCTCTGCAATATGTCGCTCCCAAACTGCAAAATATACACCTATGCTGATGACACCACAATTATTGCCCATGGTCCATCTTGGTAAGCCGTTAAAAGCAACGCTGAGTCTGCCCTAAGTACAATCATGCACTGGTTTAACTCTAACCTACTGACGTTAAATCTGGCCAAAAGTTCATATGTTCCTTTCGCCATCCGTTGCAATATGAAACCACCAAGTACCTTCTCCATAACGGCGCACTCATGTACAAGTCTTTCAACACGTTGCTCCTGTCCAAAATTAAGAAGAGATGACAGCGTAAAATACCTCGGCATCCATATAGACAACGGACTAAGATGGGACAAACACCTCGACACACTTACCACCCGAACATTGCATCTTATCCCTATATTTAAATCACTCAGGGGGTCAGCTGACCATGATGTTCTTAAAATGGTGTATTTTGCGGTGTGCCAATCGGTGCTGGGGTACTGTATTAATGTATGGGGTGGAGCCAATAAGACAGGTCTCCTGAGGGCTGAGAGAGCACAAAGAGCAGTCCTTAAAGTTATGACAAAGAAACCACGCAGATATCCAACAGCGCAACTTTATGCAGACTGTAAGGTTTTAACTGTACGACAGCTATTTGTGCTTCAATCAATTCTTAGGATACATGGCAGTTTGGCACCCTCGGACCCTAAAAAACGTAAACATATAATCCCCAGCATTCAACATAAAACGAAGTTCGCAAGGCACCAATTTTACGTAATAAGTACCCACATTTATAACAAAGCCCAAAAAAAGCTAAATATTCTCGGTCTCCCCAGCTTTAAACTAAAACGTGCAGTAATTGATTGGCTGCTAAAACAGGACTACCATGGAACGGAATCTCTTTTAACCTACATCACCTAAACAAAGAGGTGTTTCTCTTTGTGTGTAATTCACCTATTTTTCGCACACGCGCTAATCACTCACATCTCTAACACACTACAAACACACACTCACTTCTTTCACTACACACAACATTATCATAAAACATCCCATCCACTTCCTCACACAATCATCAAACATTTACTCTTATACAATAAAATTCACTCTTCACTTTCTCGCTCTCACATTTTTAAAGTTTACCACAAGATCAAATATGCACCCACTTCACACAGTCCACTGGCACGTCTGCCAAAATAGAATCATATAAGCATACTCTATAGCTGGGTACTGCCCCCTAAGATACAGGCCTAGCCTAGTTTAGGGGACAGGGTCGGACCAATAATGTACTTATCTACCTAATGCTAAATTAAGATCTTTAATCTATATACAGTGCAATGTACTCGAAATTTGTGGTAATAAACAATTTATTTATTTATTTTTATTTAAATAAATTAAATAAGCAAGTAAATTACTTAAAACAATACTAGGGCCCGCGTGGTGGATTACGGCCCACTCCCTCTCACAGAGAGGAGGCCTGTGTCCCAGCAGTGGGAATATTATGGGCTGATTATGCTATCTAAAATAATATTACTATTAAATCGGAGCACTTTGGTTTGGAAACCAATCCAGTGTTTTGAACAAGAATTTGCATTGAAGTTAATTTCGTAAACAAATGCGGATATGCGGTGAGCAAAACTTCACAGGTCTTCAATTTATACATTTTACTACTGCCACCGCAGAACGATAAATAGTTGGTGGAGTGCCATAGCACCATCCTATTTCTTCCTGTGGGTGTCCTAGAGAATGGGCAGCAGTGTTCTCTATGCATTTTAACACCATACTGCGATCGCCAACCCGCCTGCCAAGCGTGGTGATTATGGCAACCCTCCTCGTTTTGGGGGAGGCCTATGTCCAGCAGTGGACGTCTTTTGGACTGAAATGATGACTACGTGAAGTATGTGCGGGTTAGCAAGGGTCTGACGTTGGACTACAATGTTATTTAGTGTCCGACTAATCCTAGCGCATTAGTTTTTTTACGTGCATATTGGATGCATATCCTCTTTTCCTCTTTTAGCTTCATATTAATACTTACAGGATTCCTGTTAAGAGCTTTGCCATTTACGAAACAGATACAATGTTACTGTTCTGTGCTAAATGACAATAGTTTTTCATTTTTAGGGTTCCGTACCCAAAGGGTAAAACGGGAACCCTATTACTAAGGCTCCGCTGTCTGTCTGTCTGTCTATCTGTCCGTCTGTCACCAGGCTGTATCTCATGAACCATGATAGTTAGACAGTTGAAATTTTCACATATGATGTATTTCTGTTGCCGCTATAACAACAAATACACCGCACCGCATAAATCGAAATTGCTGTACTGGTCATATACATGCGAGCAGCGGCCACCAAAAGTTGTATGAAAATCCATTATGTGTCATTGTATAGCGGCCAAATAAATTCATAGTAAACATATCTGTCGTTTAATTTAAAAATGAAACGATCTTTTTCTCCGAAGCATGGAAACCAATGAGGTAACTTATCAAAGGTTTGATTTAAACTTCGAACTGGCTTGCAAATAGAAAGCTGTTTATTTATTTATTTATTTATTTAACCATTTATGTACACACATTATAAACATACAAGAAGAAAGGAACAGAAAAATACGTACAAAGGTGATGCTTATTTCTAAAGAAATCTCTTCCAGCATACCTGCGATAGGAAAGTCGATAAAGAGATGTAGACACCGTGTGTAAGAGTAGAAGAGAAAATAGAATACATATAATCAAAAACAATTTACTTAATAAAACTAAACAAATAATATACTAATATACATACATACATACACACAAACATACATACTTCTAAAATAAATATCACTAGAATATTAATTATAATTCTATTAAAATAATAAATCATACGCAACTATGACGAAGTGGAAAGATAGTGTTCTTTCACTCTTCTTTTAAATACTGAAACAGTATGGCAGTCCCTTATATCAGGTGGCAGGTGTTTATTGAAAAAAAAAAACAAATTATCGTTGTTCGTCATTGAATCTGGAATTTATAAATAATTTTCTTTGTTTGAATTTCCGCGCATTATTTCAGAAAGCACTATACAAGCCTTGGCTGCAACCAGGCATTGATGGGCGAACGTTTCGCCTCGGCACACATTGTCACGTTCGTCCATCAATGCGGGCTATTGCAGGCCGATGCAGTAATATACTATTTTCGTATGTTATATGTTTAATGACATAGAATTAATGTGTCACAATACTTTTTTTCATAATCAAGACTTATAGCGATGTGGGAACGTTTAGAGACGCTACGATGGACGTAACTATATAGGCGAAACACAATTTGTCTTTATTATTTTCCCAGAATTTCACACATTTTCTGCGAATATTAAAATTATAAAACAAAAAAAAACAATAGGGTTTATGTGGGAGACGTTCAACGCGGAATACTTTCACAAGATAAATGGGAGAGTTAGTAATTTCCATGTTGTTTGCAAACTTCGACGTCTTATGATTAGGACCTCTTATGTTAGGCCTTAGGTAAATTAAATATGTATCCTAGTAGGTATCATATTTGATTGATAGTTTCGAAGGTGACGATTCAAAGTATGACTACAGCTTTTGTAGGTAGGTGTAGCAAAATAGAATTACTATTATAAACTAATAGTAAAGCTGGCATGTCTAATAAGTTCGTAAATCAGTTGCACTGCGTTTCAGATGTCAACTCACCGCATTTTTCGGCTTACAACAGTAATATTAGAAAGAAAGAAAATACATTTATTTAGCACATACTAAAAGGCACACAATTTAATATACAGCAGATAAAAAAAAACAAGTAAATAGTGTAAAATGCGGTGTAAGAAATAAGTAGTAAAGTGTGCCTCACGGCTGCGCCAAAAAGGCCCAGTTCAGCAAAAATGCCAGACAACTAGTGCTTGACGCTGGTTTTCAACTGGACCTGAAAGTGTGAGGTGACGGATGTCAATCATCATATTAAGAGCATGCAATTACTCACATCCACCGGCCCGCATCACTTCTGCGTGATGCCGGACATAAAGAATAGCACCACCCTATTTCTTCCCGTGGGTGTCGTAAAAAGCGACTAAGCGACTTACTAGAGAATGGGCAGCAGCGTTCTCTATGCATTTTAACACCATACTGCGATCGCCAACCCGCCTGCCAAGCGTGGCGAGTATGGCAATCCCCCCCTCCCTTTTGGGGGAGACCAATGATGAATTACTCTCATAACTTCATTCTAATTAGAACGACCGATGATCTTGTGAAGGCTGCAGGAATCCGCTGGATGTGGGAAGCACAGAAAAGGTCGAAGTGGCGATGCTTGGTGAAGGCCTATGTCCAGCAGTGGGCGTCATTTGGCTGAAATAATGATGATGATGATGTGCACCGAGCAACGTGAACTGCTGCCAAGTTCAACGACTCATCTATTCAGCTAGAAATGCCGCCATCGCTCGCTACTTCATTTGCGAACTAAGAGCTTTTAATTAATGTACTACAGTTTTTATTGTGTGCATACAATCTTTTATACCATTGCTCCCTCGTTTCAATCAGCGCATCTCTCATGATATTCATCAAATAATGCGGAACCTCGGGAGAGACCGCGGTGAATAAATGCTTCACTAGTTAAAATACTGGAAGTAAGAATGTGGAGCGAGATGAGTGAGGTCGGGTAGTAACGAATTGTATGACGTATAACAATGCTCAGCAGATTTTTTTTGTTTTTAGGGTTCCGTACCAAAATGGTAAAAAGGAACCCTAATGGTAAGACTAAGTCTGTCTGTCTGTCACACCTGGATATCTCAAGAACTACTAATGCTATCAACTTGAAATTGAGAATAGTTTTAGATGATGTTCGCCCAACTATTTTACAAACAAGAAAGAAATTTAAAAAAAAATATCTCTTTTGCAAAAGGGAGGGGGTTTTAAAAATTTGAAGTGGGGCTACTAGGGCATGCGGTGTATCATATGAAAGAGCGCTGTTTGCACATTCTAAAACAAAATTTTTTTTTAAGCATCATAGTTTCCGACTTTTGATGAAAAATGTAAAAATAAAATACCCCCCCCCCCCCGCTATCTCCGAAGTTTGTATAGATAAAAATCTGAAATTATTCTATGTGATAGAAGTTTATGTAAAGATTACAGGAAAAATAAAACGATATCTCTAAATAGCACAGTTTTTCAGAAATCATCAACATCCACGAACGTTCGGAACCCTCTGTGCACAAGTCCGACTCGCTCGTTTTTTATGAAAGCGCAATACTAATAAAATGTGTTTTGAAAATATTATAAAATACAGAACGAGTAAATATAACTTAGTAAAAATATATGAAGTACAAGCTTAGTAGTAGCAATCCAAATAAAAGCAAACCAATTTCATTAAGTGTACTCAAAAATCTTCCCCTTATAATGTACGGTGAAAATTAAAGCTTTTGGTCACCGCAGATTTCCAATTTCTATCCATTTCCTTGAACATGGCGGCGCCGGAGCCCGGAACCGGAGGTTCGGATCCTGAACTCAAATAGCAAGAACCTTTTATTTGCATTCTTTGTACTTATGGTTACAGTTGACGTTTAATTTCGTTCTTGGACTTTTTGCATCAATTTTGTGAATTTATTAGTTTCCGATAAAATGTAGCATTGGATTCGGTTTTATATATCAAATATTTTATTTGACTAAGCAATTCAATTCTTTAAGTTGGTGACCATGTTATTACACAAAGTGATAGCTACCTAGCATTTCTGTCGAGAAATGAACTGCTTTACTTTTGCTTCGCCTACGTTCATACATCTGGTCATACACGCAAGCCGATTGCGAGTACTTCGCACCTGACCTTTCTGAATAACATCACCAATTTGGTCACTATATGTCCTCTTAGGGCGTCCCCTCCCGGTGTTTCCACTCACCTCTGCTTTATAAATACCTTTTGTTAGTCGCGTTCCACTCATCCTCTCAACATGACCAAACCATCTAAGCATACTCTTTTTCAATCTTTCCTTTTCAATTAATTACTTACTAATTCCATGCTATTAAAAAGTCCTAACTTAATATTCCATGCTAATTTGTGACCAATTGTGCACAAATTAGCACTGCCACTGTTTAATTAAACTGCGTCATTTTTTAGGGTAACAGCGAGGGCATTATGCCAAAACGACAAAACAATTGAAATATGTCAACAGCAGGCACCAATTGTTCATTTTAGCAAAAAAAGTCCTGAGAGAAGTCATTCACAATGTCCTTTTTATAACCTAGAATTATCCGAGACGTCTCTGGTCCATTTACAACGACAAAAGACTGCTTGACTTTCCCGGTCAATACGGAGTACTTAGGTATTTTCGATGAAGAAACGAACTTGAGTGTTTTTCTTATTAAATTTTTCGGTTAAGTACAAGATTTTCTTTACTATTTACTTTGTTTATTATATTTTGATCACTTTTTTGACGATCACGAAAACAATTTGTGCATAAACTTGTAAGAACTGGCATTGTAAAATAGTGTTCTAAAAATAGGTAATCAATTGTATAACAATCAGTAAACTATAGAATATTTTTTGTGCTCCTGTACGTATTATCTGATTTCACATTCTAGTTACAGGTATTTTTTATGATTAATGTTATTATATATTTTAATGTTTGATAGGATCATAACATATTTTTTAGATTTACTTGTCTGGTTCTGTCATAATCCAGATAGAGCAGGGTTAACAATAACCTGATAAATAAGTTTTAGTTTCATATTCTGTTTAAATACAAAATAAGTTTTACGGATTATGTAATACAGGATTTTATTAGATTATGTTTTGCTTTAGCATTAACCCATCGAGTCGTCGAGATTTAAACAATAAGGCATATTCATGATCTAAAATGCTTTCTTAGTTTAATAGAAAATTTCAAACAAATTATAATACTAAGCAAGGACGGATATTTTTACCTGGTTTCGTGGCCTTCCTGGACGGCGCGCGAAGCCGCCAGTCTACAAGTATCGATGGTGAATTCTTTGAACGGCAGAACGGCTTACATGAAGTTTTGTGCTTACGTTTCGCCGACTAAGGCCAGACAAAAGAAAAATAATTCAGAATCCATAATTTGAACATAGACATAGAATGTGTTATAATTATACTCTAGGCACAGAATAGAAAGTAAGGAAAAATTATTTCGTTACTCTTTTTATGCAAAACAAAACAAATAACTATTGACTTATACTACTGACCTTTCTGAAGAACATCACTAATGAGATAAGAAAGAAAGAATAAAATGTATTTGGACACAGTTCGTGAAACACAAAATACAAACAACAAAAAAAAAAAACAGTGGAAATAATGTTTTAACAACAATAATGTGTGCCTCACGGCTGCGCCAAAAAGGTTAATTTCAGCATTAATGCCAGACAGATGCTGTCTGACGCTGGTTTTCTAATGAACCTTTAGGGACAAGTGACCGGAAGTAGGTAAAAACAGTTTCAACATACCTATTAATACATATTTGTATACTTATAAATAGAAATCACTTTACGTCCTCCTAGGGCGTCCCCTGCATTTCTACTCCCAAATACGCGAATGTGTGACGTTCGTATGTATCTGAAACTGGTCACAAACTTTAATGACTGAATTATTCAATTTAATCAGTAGATGCTCAAAAGGCTGCCCAACTGTAATGGGAATTGGTGCCATGAGACAGTGAGACGGGGTCGCGGCAGACCACGTAGGTAAGGTATTTCTAGAAGTGAGAATACGCTCTGAAATTATAATTTAAATAAACAATTGAACCTCAATATTTACTCTGGTATGTTAGCAGTGACTTAGATATTCGAATAAAGTAAAGCATAAGTAATATCTTCATAGCCTTGCTTTTAGTTACGATTATTTGATAAAAGTACCAATAGCTACCTAAAGAATAAAATTATTAGACTCTTTATTCGTCAGATAAGTGGTTGTCAATTAACTCTAAGCCTAAAAATAACTATCTGATCGATCATCCAAGCTTGCAAACGTCAGTGTCATGTCACTTTTATTACGGTACGTCCGTTAGGAGGTCCTTTGTTTGGCTCGTGGTGTTTTTATTTGTGATTTTTAGTTTTGATAGATGTTTAGTTAACCAAAAAAAGGGAGCATTCAGTGAACTCTAATAATGCTAAGGTTCAATTATTTGTGAGTTTTGTCGAGACCTACTAGCAAATAATAGAAAATAAAAGACTGACTCTGTTATAAACAAAGACAAAAAAAATCTGCATGGAAGAATATTGATAGTTTTTTCAACTCATGTGGAATCTCAACAATTATTGATCGCTCTTGTAAAGTTAAAATATGAGGGAATAAAAAAGCTACGAAAAAGAAATCCTCTGTCCAAAGACAGAAGATGTACAGAACAGGAAGGTGTTCTTCGAATTTTCCTAACTTCACCTACGTCGAAGAAAAGGTTATAAGTATTTGTTCGAACATAAAAGGGCTCGAAGCTCGTCATGATAGTGATACAATTATGGCTTCCTCCTCAGTTGCCATGTCGTCAATACTATCGAAAATATCCAGTTCACTTGTAAAGCACGAATAATTAACCTTAAACTTAAGTAACGTCACCGTCGTTTATCTGTGGAATAAGCGGTTATCTGGCTGTCAAACATCCAAATAGATTTATTCCTCAGATAAGTGAATTATTCGACGAATAAAGCCTATTTGACGATTGAATAACTGATGTTTTTGCTATTTAACGAATAAACCCTATCTGTCTGTTTATCTGAGGATTGAAAAATCGTCACTTGGAAAGGTGTATCTATAAGCGGGTTGATAATTCTAAGACAAAATTCTGGCATTTTCATTATGTAATGAGTTCTTTTCACGCTTGAGGAGAATTTAATAACACATCATTTGTCAAAGCGGTTGAAAGAGAATGGCAAATTACCTCATAAAGATTTAACATAAATGTAATTTATTACATTGAGTTAGTTGTCATTTGTAACACTGACTTCAGGGTCAAACTAATACAATCACTATATTTTTTACATACCTAGTTTGAGAAAACGCTTGCATAATACAGTTGAAACTATCAGCACCAGCCTAGCCTTTTCCAAACTATGTTGGGGTCGACTTCCAGTCTAACTGGATGCAGCAGAATACGTGTATTTTATATGGAGCGACTGCCTATCTATAACCTCCACAACCCAGTTACTGGGTAATACGATGGTAAGAAGACTGGTTGTCAGACTTTGGGGCTTCTAAGGACCTGTAACGACTGTCAAAGATCTACAAATGATAGCCGGGACCAAAGGCTTAATGTGCTTTCCGAGGCACGTTAAGCCGTTATAATATATAAATACGTCATAAATACAGTTGAAACTATCATGGCTTGCTAAAGCGTTGACTGCTCGTTTGCTTTGTATCAGACCGATACAGGAACGTTAAAAAGGAAGGACAGTGGACTAATACTGGTTACGAATATAAAATAAATCTTTAGAATACGATGAAATAATTGACTACCATCGGATAACAGAGAAAGCGAAATTACGGGATTCTTCTCTGGGGAACCTGTGCGGACATTAATACTATCTTTGTTTTACAGAAAAGGGCTGTTCGAGCCATTTACAATCTAGGTCCAAGAGATTCACTTCGTGAAAAATTCAAAGAAATAGATATTCTAACTGTAGCCTCTCAATATATATTTGAAAATCTATTGTATGTACACAAAAATATATCAAATTTTAAGAAAATGTTCGATATTCATTGTTTAAATACCAGGAATAAACACAATCTTGCTGTACATCGCACTCGCCTCCACAGAGTAGGCAACTCGTTCATGGGTAAATGTATACGCTTTTACAACAAACTTCCTACTGACATTCGAAACTTACCCATTAAACGATTTAAAAGCTGTATTAAAACCAAACTTTGTAAAAAAGGGTACTATAAAATTTCTGATTATTTAGAAGACAAAAAAGCTTGGGATTGGGCTGCTCGCTCTGCAAGCCTTGTGATCAAACTGGAAAACTTGACATTTAATGTTACGAGTATTATGCATGATTTTATATAAATATTGACATATTTGGTATACATTGGTATTGTTCGTCGAGTCGTTGAGCTCCTTAAGTCTTGAGTCGAGCTGCACGATTACGACAAATGCTTGCACTGATTGGACAGGTCCACTCAAAATTGTGTGGTTCTTTCCTCAAAAGACCATTTCAGACACAGATCTACATGGTCCTCACATGATCTGACCAAGATTATGTCTGGACTTTAAAAGAGACTTTGACCCCTGAGTTTGTTTCGCCATTTCTTCTCAGAGGGTAGTCAGATAGGAAATGTCGACTACATCTAGCTTATTTTTTACTTTTAATATGACGTGTAAAAGTGATTCCAATATCCTATTTACAGAATAAACGATTTCATTTCATTTCACGCAACCACTTTAGTCTTTATACCTCAAAACAGTTTGCTGGTGACGGGTTACAAACAATCTACTTTTCCTCCTTAAAGATTTGTCTTAGAATTAATAATAATAGTTGAATAAAAGAGAACCTATCCGAGCCAGTCACGTAAAGGGAACCTTTCGAAAGTCGTAAAATATGACAGTTTAACTGTTCTTTTGGTTTAACTGTTTAATTCAGGGTTTTGTAGAAATAATCTTTGTGCTTGTATAAATTGTTAATGGGACGATATGTGAATGTCCTTTTATAAAAATAAATGAATCCATCCCTTCCTGGTTGCTATTCCACCAATTCGCACTAAGCGTTTCCAAATGTCTTTTATAATGCGCACAGCAAAAGAGTGGAACTCCCTACCTGCGTCTGTTCTTCCGAACGCATACAACCCTAATCTCTTCAAAGTGAGAGTGAACAGGCTTCTTCTGGGTAAGCTTACTCCATCGTCGACTTTGTCTCTGTCACCTCTGATCTAGACTAAGGTCAAGAGCAAACCCACTGCAAAAAAAAAATTGCAATTTTTGTAGAAAGATTTAAAAAAACAGATGTATTGTGAAGTATAAAGGACTACACGGTTGCTACGAAGTAGCAGACATGATGACATCACGGCTACGAACATCGTATGTCTTAGGTGTAAATATCAGTATTATAATAGTTGTGACCGTACCAAAAAATTTGATAACTAATAGCGAGCAGTTTCCATAGGCGTAAATGAACCTTTTTGTATTTAAACAAGAAAACTTTTTTATATGTGCATAAAATTCATTTATTTTTGGAAACTCATTATTCGTGGCACGAATCCTTCTAAAAATATATCAAAAATCGATAGAGAAATACCCAGAACCGATTTATTTGTTCCTGGAATTGACTGTACGTGAGTGTAACTCGTGTATATTTATTTGATATTGCGTACTCGTATTCCTTTTACGTTATCGTTTTCATGAGCTCCGTAGAAGGGTATCAAATACGAAATATAATTTAATATGTATATTTTAGAGACTTTTGTTGACTTGGCAAAATCTTAAATAGAGCAATACGAATAGGAAAAATACTAAACCACTAAGATTAGATTTATATTAGTTATTCTATCGAAATGTATATGTATAATATATTAAAAGTCAAGTGATCTTTAGGCGTGTTGTTACTGGGCCTATAAATTGTTTTTCTATCGTGTTTTCCTCTGAAAGTGTGTATAACAGGACCTCCCACTTACATGATATAGACAGAACACATTTATTTATTTATAGAGGTGTAATTTAAGAGATAGCAAAATTAAATATATTTAGTACCCTGATATAGAAAAAATTTTACCGTCACGGGACGCCTGGCAGATTTGAAACAAAGAAATTATTTACACACTACTACAATCATAGACTGTATAATAATGAGGAGCCACGCGACATGCGTAGCCCCGCCAGCAATCGGTTTTACGTGCGCCTATTGATGTTTCTCATCAATAATATTTTTTGTGATATTTATGTAACAATCGAGATTTAACTCATTAAAATGTTACAAGAGTTAATATTATTATTATTTTATTTTCTTTTTGTTCCAAGTGAGAGACAACACACAACATACACTGTTTACAAGTTCAACTGATGTGAGACCCCAAAATAAAATAGCTGCGTCAAATCATCGTCATCAGTGTAGCGTTTTTCCCAACTATGTTGGGGTTGGCTTTCAGTCTAACCGGATGGAGCTGAATACCATAGAGCGACTGCCTATCTGACCTCCACAACCCAGTTACTGGGTATCACGTACATAACCTTGGTAAGACTGGTTGTCAGACTTTCGGGCTTCTGACGATCCGTAACAACTGTCAAAGATCTACAAATAACAGCCGGGACCAACGGCTTAACGAGCTTTTCGAGGCAAGGGTGGGTTTTGGTATGTAAAGATGGTCACCCACCTACGGTTCAACCGCGGCAAGTGTAGTTTAACCTGATCGATTGGCACGTGCGGCTGTTATTACTTAGCCACAAACAAAGATAATAAATTAAAATAAAGTTCTGACACTAACAATAAGCTTCCAAAAATAAATGTTTTGATATTTATTTCGAACCAATAACATTAACCATTCACGCCTTAATACTTAAAGCAATAACTTAATACTACCCTCGCGCGTGAAACAGCGTGCACATCACTCAAACATTTTTTGCATCGCTCCGACTGTTTTATGAAAAGCGGAACCAGAGGGTCTACTCCGAACCTCTCAGCGTTACTAGTGTTAGTGTTCACTTTTTTGCGAAATAAAAGAATTATTATTATTAAATACGAAGTATCGCCCGAATGTTCGGCCTTTGCTTGACGACGGCAAACTAAGGCTGACTACGGCGAAAAAAAAAAAACGACAGTCAAAGAGATAAGCCAAAGTCAAAAATATGACATCAAGTTGGTTAATGGTTCAAAGTCAAAATCGGAAACTATGGAAGTTATAAAACGGCCGAACATTCGGCCGATACTTCGGATTAACGCTTCGGAGTAGACCCCCAGGCTTTGGGAACGGGCTCAGTCTTCTGGACACACTCCAAATATCGTAAACTTTATTGTGTTCTGCGAGGGGTCCATCTGACCCACATAAACAGCAACGAACAATAGGTAGGTATAGATTTGATATTTATACACAGTGTGAAACATATTTTTTTCGGATTATTGTGAGGGTTGAAACCCTTATTTTTTGATCGTTGCAAAGTTTATCTTGGTCCAAACATATTTTTAATTTATTGGTGAGTTCATAAACTAGATCCGTGATTGCTGCCTGTAGTAGGTAAACAACTGCCACTCTTGAGTGTCATGTGTTTTAAATATTTTGTTATTTTAAGTAATTTTAGTTCGATCACTCATCGCTTTCCAAGTGTAATATTTTTTTAAAGATATTAACATTATCCTCTCGCTAAACTAACCTTTCTGACAATTAGTTTTACAGCAGTCGCATTAAAAATAAAATTGTAATGGCCGCGGCACTCTTAGTGATCGGCTTCCGTCTTTGGCAGGTCTCCAAAGTCGTGGTGGCAATAATACGGACAGTGGCAGTGGGATGTAGGTGCCGTTATCAAAAGCAATTGTCTTGAGTGCCTTTCATAAAGAATAGATTTTTTAATGAAATTACTGGATTTGCTTAATTAGGAATTTAAGAGTTGACATTTTTTATGATAAATTGAATGAATACCTATATTTTATAATACGTGACGTTGTACAAATACAAAACGTACATAATAATTATTATTATATTTGTTTAAAATGAAAATATTTTCATACTTTAAAATGGTATCTACTTTTTAAAACAAACTAAACCTTGATGCCTTTAACATCACAGATAAAGAATACCAAGACCTGCTGAGTAATTTAAAAGATTTTTTGATTCCAATAAATAATGGATTTCGTCGAATCTGGTATTTATTTTAGATAATAAACAAACATTATTGGAATAAAAAAGGCTTTTGTGGAGTCACGTCATCTACCCAAACGCTTTGAGTGGTGAAAATAACGTGAATTTCGAGAAGGATTTTTTTAGGGTTCCGTAGGAAAACAAGAAACCCTTATAGTTTCACCAAGGCTGTTCCTCTGTCTGTCCTCGGTTTAACTCAGAAACCCTTGGTGCTAAAAAGCTATAATTTTGCATGGTTGTATATAGTAATCACGCCGACAAAGTTGTGACCTGAAGTCTTGAATAAGATTTTTTTTTGTACCTCGCTTACAGGTTATGCGGGATAATTTATTTTTTACTGGTCTATTCCATTGTGTGGGGTGTCGTTAAATAGTTCTTTCAAACATATGGGAAGTATGTTATGAACTTTTTTCGGAATTAGTATTAATTTATGGATCTGTTTACAAAATATTAAGCTTTAAATGCAAATCCTGCAAATTTTTGTTACAGTCACGTATGTACCAGCAAAACTATACTTTTTTTATTTGAAAACTATTCACGAATTAAATATTGTAGTATCGAAGTTCAAAAGAAAACTATCACAGCTGAATACGCTCTACAAGTTAACGAGTAATGGTCTACCAACTTACAAAATGTACTTGTAATATGTCAAAAAATAAGCATTATTTATGATGAAAGTACATAAATTTCCTTTCTTTATAACTTCACGCTTTCCTTTGCGGTGAGGGCAGATAGTTTTGAGCGACATAAATGCGTGTTGGATCCCATAATTAAAAATATTATGATGATTCTAAGTGTCTTTACTATTTGGATATAGTTTTCGGTTACAACCGCAGAAATATCTTTGTTTTTCATATTTTTTTTGAAAAATTCTATGAAATACAAACTTATTTTTGTGGTCGATATAAAGAAAACTATTTTTTTGTAAATATTCATCCCAACTACAGAACCTTTTACTGGGCGTGGTCCGACGCGCACTTGTCGGTTTATTTTTCCGAAATTTTTGAATGTATGAATAGTGAACACGCTGAGTTTGAAAACAGGGAAATTAAAAAGGACTGTACGAATTTTATTTGGTATCCAGAAATGAGAGACAGGCAATTCTGTATTTGATGTTCAATAACGAAGTGGCAGGTTTTACTTCGGTTAAAGTACATTACTGTATTTCATATTCATCTACCACATTTTAATTAATTGTAATTCAATATGTCACTGTAGTAATGATAAATAATGTTCTGTAGCGATGTTTGACGTTAACGACTGACGACTTATTACTTTTGCTTATTGGAAAGTAGAAAGTCAATAATTTATACAACAAGAGAAGCCTGTCAAAAAAAACACTAAATTAAATATTAGCTACGAAACGCAAGTACCGTTAATTTGTCAACAGCTAACGCGTACGAATAACTCTTTTACACATACAAAAAAAAAAAAAAACCCTAAATATTCCCGGAGAAATACATCCTGGTTCGTGACTAAATTATAAAAAAAAAAAAAAGACGCTCCGTGGAGTTTCGCGCCCATTCTTCTCCATAGGAACCTACCTACTATTTGGAATGGGCAACTAGCTACATATTTGTAACTGACAAACTTCTTGACAATTCAAAAGTGCCTGTAAATGGTTTAATTAAATAAATGCTTTGAGTTTGAGTTTAAGGCTGCCATTTAAAGTAACGTGGAAAATTGATAGTCCATTATTTTTTTGTGCGTGTTCATCACCGTGAAACATACACCATCACCGTTTCGGTGTTTTCATAAAATTTATTAAATTATATATTACATGGTAGGGGGAAAAGTCTTTTCGCATTATAGTATATATGAACTTGTAATAAAATCTCTTTGGCTATAATATTTGTATCTGGCTGGGTTTGGTAAAGTTTAAATTTTAAAGAACATAATTCCAAATTGAAATTAGGAAAATGTGTGATTTTCATTTGTTTTTCGTACTGTCAAGATGAGTGAATCTAATGAAGAAATTTGATACATTTTAAAATTTTACTACAAAAAAGGTAAACATGCAACGCAAGCCGCGAAAAAAATTTGCGATGTTTATGGACCTAGTGCAGTGTCTGTGAGAGTAGCACAAATTTGGTTTAAGCGTTTTCAATCCGGAAATTTTGATGTCAAAGATGCACGTCGCTGTGGTCGCCATATATTACGGATAAAATGGATGCCATTTTTGAAAAAGTGGAGCAAGATCGGCATATCAGTAGTTACGACGTAGCTGAAGAACTGGGAATTGACCACAAAACAGTTTTGGCACATTTGAAAAAAACTTGGGTACACAAAAAAGCTCGATATTTGGGTACCTCACGAGCTCACTGAAAGAAACCTTATGAACCGTGTACTCATTTGTGATTCTTTATTACGACGAAATGAAACCGAACCATTTTTGAAGAAGCTGATAGCTGGTGATGAAAAGTGGTTCACGTACGACAAGAACGTGCGAAAAAGGTCGTAGTCAAAGGCCGGTCAGGCTTCACAGACTGTGGCGAAACCCGGGTTAACTCGCAACAAGGTGATGCTGTGTGTGGTGGTATTGGAAAGGCATTATTCTTTATGAGCTGTTACCACCAGGCAGGACCACCGATTTTGAACTCTACTGCGAACAACTGATGAGATTAAAGCAAGAAGTTGAAAGAAAGCGGCCGAAATTAATCAACAGTTGCGGTGTGGTTTTTCATCATGATAACGCTAGACCTCACACATCTTTAGCCACTCAGCAAAAACGAAGAGAGTTTGGCTGGGAGGTGTTAATGCATCCGCCGTATAGTCCTGACCTTGCACCTTCAGATTTCCACCTGTTTCGGTCTCTTCAGAATTCTTTAGGCAGTGTCAGGTTAACATCACGAGAGGACTGCCAAAACCACTTGTCGCGGTATTTTGATCAGAAGTCCCAAAATTTCTATAGCAATGGGATCATGTCCCTACCTACAAGATGGCAAAAAGTAAAAAATGGTACCTACATACTTTAGTTAAATGTAAATAAACTATAATTATTAAAAAATGTTTTGAATTTTCTTAAAAAATGCGAAGAAACTTTTTCCCCAACCTATTACTAAACTTTACAGAATAGAAGCACCATGTACAGCGTCATGGGTTTGCAAATCTTCCTCAACAAATATTCATGTTATTTGTCTTTCAGGCGGCAATGTAATGGGCAGATAGTTTATGATTAGATATCGAAAATATCATTATCGGCAGCCTTAGTGTGTTTCTTCTCACGGTTGACTGATCTAAAATTTTACTGATATGGGTTGCGCTCGCTTTTCGTCGCTAATGATCCGTGAAAATCGTCTACATGGAATTTGCTGATACATGCTATGTTCCGTCTTGATTCATTAAGTGAATGTCTAACTAATTGGCTAATGTTTGAGCTCTGGTTAACGCCTGCTAATAGGGAATATGCACGTAATTCAAAACGTATCCATTATTTTAATATACATTGTGTAGGAGTTAAGAAACAAATTCCAATATTTTTTTACATTTTTTAATGAATTACTTATTTTACAATTAATTCATTTATGTTGCGTTTTTTTGGTGAAATGGAACGCAAACTCAGAACGCGTCCTCTTCGAAAATGCCGGAAGTGACGAAACAAAACATGTGAATAAAATCTTTTCTTTGCCATATGCTTGAAATCTCAGTAGCGTAAATATGTAAGTTTGATTTCTACTTGAATAAAGCATAAACAATAATTTAATATATAAGATTTGGGGCTAAAAAACAGATGTAAACAAAGCAGTTTCGTGAACAATGACGTCACACCATGACCGCGACAGAAACGGACGTTTGAACTGTAGTAGAAAATTGCTGGCGTTTCATAATTTTTTTTGAGCATCAATCAGTAGTTCAATTTAACTTTCAATACTTTTCTTAGGTTGATATTACTGTCTTTTATTGATTTAGTGAATAAACAATGTACATGCATATTCCCTATTGAGTATGCTAATATAAATACGCACGACCGGCTTGGTATTTTTCTTTTCCAATCGCCTTACTTCATAAATGGTACCCAATGTACAGTGTGTAGCTCTTGCCAAAGCCAATATTTCTCTATCACTTGCAGAGATAACAAAAAGGTCTCGAGTGCCACCAAATCGATTCTCTTTCTTTTGTTCTATAACAGTTGCTCATAAATGTTCAGTAGTTGTAAATGGCTGCGTGCATGTATCAAGTGTGTCAGTTCTTACGTAGAGAGGATATTTTACGTGTTCATAAAAAAACCGGCCAAGTGCGAGTCGGATTCGCGCACGAAGGTTTCCGTACCATTATCTATAAAAATGACAAAAAAATCACGTTTGTTGTATGTAGCCCCCCTTAAATATTTGTTTTATTTTAATTTAATTATTTATTTTTATAGTGAATATTCATATTTATTTTATTTTGTATACTAAATATTCTGTGAATATTTCAAGCGTCTACCTGTTGCCGTTATCAATATTGAGCAAAAAAATCACGTTTGTTGTATGGGAACCCCCTTAAATATTTATTTTATTCTATTTTTTAGTATTTGATGTCATAGCAGCAACAGAAATACATCATCTGTAAAAAAAACAACTATCACGGTTCATGAGATACAGCCTGGTGACAGACGGATAGACAGACAGACAGACAGACGGCGGAGCCTTAGTAATAGGGTTCCCGTTTTACCCTTTAGGTACGGAACCCTAAAAAGAGATATTGTGTAGCGAGGTGTTTACGAACAGACAGTACTTTGCAGGTAACGACCGCGTCACTGGAGATATATATCTCTAACGACGCGTATATTCAAGTATTTATATTCTTTATACTCGAAAAGGCGTGAAAAATGTTTTAATTTAACAGCATTTAACTAGTGATTTTATTTTTATTCTTGTTAATAAACATCTTTGAAGTAACTATTTCTTTCACGCACCCTACGGTTGGCGCTACTTCTTAAATTATAATTGGATTTTTTAAATCCAATTAATCATTTTAATGGATTAAGAAAGCGATTTAGTTGAAAGCGTGTATTGAAAAAAAATGATTGTCTTTGAAAGAGCCGAATCACTCAATTAAATTAAAGAAATTGCTTCGAGAGGCACATTTATTTACATTTCAACGCTGACTAAGACTTGAAAGCTTAGATCTCCTTTATTTAAAAAGTCAGGTTTTCATTAATGGTCACTCGTAGAAAATAATACTTATGAAACTAAGTACAATACAATAGTAAAATAACCTATGACTAGCGAGATGGTTTTTGTGGAAAGTAATTGGTGATCGTAAGTGGTGAATTTAATCTTTATCATAGAAATTGTATATGGTAGCTTACCCCAGTAAGTATTTCGTGTTAAATAACCTGTTTCGGATTAAATAAATAAAAAAATGTACTCTAAATATCATTTTAATGAGGAACTTGCAGTTACAAGGTATGTGGTTGTTTTTAATCAAGAAACTTGACGTGAGATCAACAATTACAGATAAAATAATAAAAATGAACATATTTTAACGAAATTACTTATTTCCATAAATTTAAGGTACTAGTCAACTCAAAAATCACAAGAAAAAAAATCACAAATGTAATTTCACAAATCTGACAGTTGATATTATTATATCAACTTTGATATTTTTTATTGGCAGTAAGTGCATTTCTTCCGCACACTGCAAGCACACTGTTTTTCGCACGAATAACATTGGTAATTTGATTTACGATACAATTTAGGAGAACACCTGGCACAGGTTTTCCATGTTTTGGGGATGTTGTGGTGCAAGTGGCAAATCAGAACCCAAAATACGCGCAAAAAATTGATCTTAGAATTCGCGACTAACGAAAACTGTTTACTCGTGTTTAGCACTATATTTCTGTTTCCCGACTGCCTATGCTTCTTTTTAGAAGATTCAGAGTGATCAATTGCGAGTAATAGCTGTAAAAATGAAATAAATCAATACAGTTAAAATTGCAAAAATTAGTTAAGTGGTGACATAAGGTCTCCGCTGCAGAACTTAACATCGATCTTACTTACCAATTTGTGCCTGGGCGACGCAAGATAATTGCGTCGCCCCTCTGCGTCGTGGGCGCGCCTAAACTTGAAACTACTCAGATCGTCAAACACGGGGAGCGCGAGGAAATGGGTGAAATGATGTTTTGCTAGTGCCGCTGCGTGGCTCGGCCTGAGATATCGCTTGTCACCAGTTATAGGATAAGTTTAGTTTCTGTTGCTATCAGACCTGCCGTAAAGTAGGTATTCGAATTATCATTTTCGGAACATTTTGGTAAAATACTAAAAGACATGTGCATAAACGTTCGACACATTGCCAGAATGGATGTTAAAAACTCGTAATACGGTAATATCTAGCTTCAGCCGACGCAACGTGAACACTTTACGAGATTCATGCAAGATTTATATACACTTTTCCCGCTGCTCAGACGATGGAAGCTGCGAACGTCAGGAGATGTAGATATGGCGTTCGTTTGATGTATGTTAGTGGGAAATGGGTAAAACCCGTACATTCTTAAGATCATTCATACCTAATTGAAAACAGTTGAGTAGGCCTTAGGCTCTCGGGCCTCGACTATGGGGGCTCCTAACCGAATGCATGCAGAGGGGGTAGTTCCCACTTCGTTGAAAGACGGTGAAACTGGTCCTCATTAAGAAGCCGGGGTGCCCAGCGGACTCTCCGTACGCTTACCGGCCCATCGTGCTGCTCGACGAGGTGGGCAAGCTCTTTGAAAGAGTAATTGCGGACCGCCTCGTCAGGCGGCTGGTACAGGTGGGGCCGGATTTGGCGGAGAGCCAGTTTCTCTTACGCAAGGGGCGCTCTACGGTGGGGGCCATCATGCACGTTCGACCCCTCATGACGGGGGATGCTGTTGCTCGAGGTGGGGTCGTCTTGTTGTCCAATGCCTTCAATACCCTGCCCTGGAATTGCATTAGGGAGGCACTCCGGTATCACTTGAGTCAACCTCCCTCTGTCTCGTGGTCTAGGGCTATTTGACGGACAAGGCCATCATCTACCCCGGTTACCAAGGAGAATGGAACCGGCGAGAAATGTCGTGCGGTGTCCCATAGGGATCGGTCCTGGGGCCGCCTATGGGACTTCGGTTACGACTGGGTGCTGCGCGCTGACGTCCATAGTGGCGTCACCGTGGTGTGCTACGCTGACGACACGCTGGTCCTGGCGTAGGGGAGGTCGCATCAGGCAGCGGCCGAACTGGCGGCACGTGGGGTTGAAATAATCGTCGATAGGATCTGGCAATTGGGACTTGAAGTGGCTTTGCATAAGTCCGAGACTTTATGTTTTTATGGTCCGCGGAACGCGCCACTGTCGGGTTCCCAGATAAACCAGGAGGGGTTCACATCGGCGTCGAGTGGACGATGAAGTACCTGGGAGTCGTCCTCGACAGCCGGTGGAACTTCGTGGAGCATTTTCGACGTTTGGCTCCCAGACTGAAGTGGGCTGGCACTGCCTCGAAGCGGCTCCTGCCCAATCCAGGGGCTTCAAACGCCTCCTGCCTGAGGCTCTACGTGGGGTCGTGCAGTCCATGGCCCTTTACGGGGCACCGGTGTGGGTGCGTTTTATAAGGCTGCGACCAGCCCACCGATTAAACGCGACCCAAAAGGTCATGGCCATCAGGCTGGTCCGAAGATACCGCAAGGTCTCACGTGAGGTGGCGAGCCTCCTTGCCTGACTACCGCCATGGGATCTGGAGGCAAATGTCCTCGCGCACATCTGAGGAGGCGAAACGCCGGGGCGTAACTCTGCTGCCGCAAGAAATCACGGCACAGTGGGCAGAACTCCCGCGGGATCTCATGGTGACATGGAGAGTGCAATTGTCGCAACACAGTGCTGGGTACGCCTCAATTGTGACTATTAGAAAGGCTAGAAAGGCGCTACGGTGTCCTCACCTTCCACAGGTCCTCACCAGACACGGCCGTTTTGGGAGGTTCCTGTCCAGGATAAAGCGGGTGGGAACGCCCGGTGTCACCACTGTGTGGATCGCCCAGAGAACACGGTGGAGCATACGGTGGAGGTCTGCCTAGCTTGGGCGGAGCACCGCCGTGTCCTCACGGAGGCTATCGGTGGTGGCGAACTCTCGCGTCCGGCCCTGGTTCAGGCCACGGTTCAGAGCGAGAGTGCATGGGAGGCCGTCACCTCGTTCTGCAAAGCAGTCATGCTCGCGAAGGAGGAGGCGGAACGCGTGAGAGAGAGGCAAGGTTTGCGCCCTCGTGCCCCTAGTTTCCCGCGGTGACTAGGGGCGCAAGGATAAAGGCTGTTAATAAACGTCATACTGTTTATAGCCACATTACTATCACACGTAGCACATAATACGACACGTGGGCACATAAAACCCTAGATAAGGCAATCTCTGCTTACCCATATAAACGACATTACTCTCACCGAAGCGCTGAACAGGAAGCGAGTCATATTTGCATAGATATTCCCTATTTATAGTCTTTCTGTCGATTTGTGAGAAATACGGGCAATATCTGCGAAGCGCGTGATTGATTAAATGATTTTATGCTGAACTATCTTCTGCCCGTGACTTCGTCCTCTTGGTTTTTTTTACTCCTCCGACGACTGCGTCGCATTGAATCGCCCACCCGCACTATTATTTCGTTTTCGCTTAGCGTTCTTTCCGACTTTTTTTATTTTTGTTAGGCTGCTAAGGGTCGTAACGTGATGGTAAATAGCCTTCCTCAACCTTCCGCTATCATAGGTGTGGCGTATGTGCTGCCATTTGTCAAAGTAATGCCGTATTTTATTTATTGTTATAAACACATTACAGAGGGAAGTATACTTAGAACGGCTGGCTGGAAGTTTAGTGGATAAAAAACGTCGTTTTTTTACATGAAGGTATTTTTTTGCTAAAGTTATATATATTATTTGCTAAAGTTTTATTATTTTATTTTTTGCAGATATTATAACGTCTGCATCTAAATAAGATATCAATAACAGTACCCTTTACCATATAACTGAACTAAAACATAATAAGGATGAATAGGTAGATCGTTGACACCCCAAAGTATTTTTGACAAATTGAGAAAAATTATACTGTTGCACAAATTATACAGTTTTTTGTGAACTGTAAAAACTACTATCGTGAAGGATATAAAAAAAAATGAGCGAGCCTTACAGTAGTCGCATAATTATGATGTGTAACATCTGACAACTAACCTTGGTAATAAGCAACTGAGCAGCGACAGAATTTAACCTCAAAATTAAACACATAACATAACATCACGCCTGTAATCCCTGAAAGGTTAGGCAGAGGTCTACTTATAGTACACCCACGTTTAGCCAGTTATGTTTAAGTCCCATGTAATAGGGGGCGAGCCTATTGCCATCAACCGGGCACAAATCCAGACTCCGGGCTGCTACTGAGAAATTCCTGGTGGAAAAGCCCAATAACACTTTTCCCGACCTGGGAATCGAACCCAGGACCTCGTGCTCGGCAGTAGCGCTTGCGACCACTAGACCAACGCAGACTCAAAATTAAAAAAAAGCAAAATACTGAAATATTTATTCGAATAATTTTTCATTAGGTACTAGTGGTCGCCCACTGGTCGAAATTAGACCCCCTCTACTTACAATCTATATAGTACTTACTAATTTAATGAGTACACTAATTCCATGCTATTATAAAGTACTCACTTATTCCATTCTCTTCCGTCACTTTTCTCGAAATCACTCCCACAGAAAACGAGGGAAAAGATGTTACACATCGAAAAATTAAACGGTTTCTTGCTCTCGTTGATTAACGAGACAAAAATAAATCCGAGTTAGTATCTTCAGAAGATCTTTAGCAGTATAAAAATTGGAGACTTGTAAATAATGAAACAGAACAAGTGTAGCAGAGATCCTAATAGATCTACCGGTGCTTGGGTCGGTAGGCCGCGGTTCAGGGAAACTAAAAATTAGTTGGGTGACGCACGACGACTGATTTCAAGAAAAAAAAACGTGTGTGGTCGGGGGCGCACCATCATGAACGAAGTTTCTTACGCAATACTCGTACACACACGCACACACACACTCATACATAATAAAAAGACAGAGAGAGAGAGAGAGAAAGTCACATGGAGAGAGAGAGTCACATAAAGTTTTTTCCTTACGTGACGATTTCTACCAATCAATTCCTACCACAAGCCGCGTTAAGGAACTTCGTTCCAAAAAAGGCGTTTAAAGATTCGCTTTCTGTGTAACTTGTAGACAAAATAGTTTGCTTTAATCAATTTCCATCAATAATGTAACCATTGTTATTTAAAAACAGCTTCAAGGATTTCTTAGTGTCTATGGATATATTATTATTAGCTTGTCGTGAAGAGGAAACCGAATACATCTACTAACATTTCCTATTATTTTCGCTATTCATTTGTGTAAATATTTCTCCAACAAGGTTTTCATTCCAATAAAGCTGTAAAAATTTCGTCTTCTTCCATCTCATTACGGATTTCAATGACTGTCATAATCTTGCCAAGTAGTTGCTTGTCTTCTTTAATAATCTCTTAATTTTGTTTACCAGCAGCTAACGAGACCTCACTAATGGAAGGGCGCTCGCAATACTCGTAAATGTAACTGAATAGGTAACACTTATGTGTAGTTGGGAATGTCTGATTATATTAGGACTTGAGGATAATAGGACCTGCGGCCTGCACGAGCTATTATGTCTGTTTTAAACATAAGCGTCAGTTACGAACAGCCATAAAACAACTTTATCCTGGCTCAGTACACTGAGGTCACTGCTAACGACTGTACAGGAGCATTTGTCTTCACATTGGCTTCGGTTCACTGCCACGTGATAGATCGCCGTTATTTGGATACATTGCTGTCCACGAATGTACTTACAGTATAGTAGACTTGCTAAACAATGCAATACTTTGTGGATGGAGCGAACTGTGTGATAATAATGTTTGAAGGTTCTCAGTTCCACTGCTTCAAAGAATAATGTTCAATTGTGATCAAACAAAAATTCTCATTCGCAGGAAAATTTAGTCTACCTTTGATTCTCTATTATTTCTGAAGTATGCTCTCAATTTACATAAAACTTAGACTTCCGTTAACCCATTATTATAGGTAATGGACAAACAGACAGTAGTCTGCATATTCAAAATAACAATATGCTGTTAGCAAAAAAGATGATAAAAACTACGACTAAGTCTAAGGCCTCGTTTAAAACAACTTAGCATAAGCATAATCAGCCTTTAATGTTCCCACTGCTGGGGCACAGGCCTCCGCTCTTCGAGAGGGAGTGGGCCGTAATCCACCACGCGGGCCCAGTGCGAGTTGGTAGATGTCACATGTCCTCGAATGCAACTTGATTGGTTGAAACTAGTTTTAAGATGGTTGGGTCTTGAGTAAGGTTCTTTAATACGGCCCGGCCAGAAGGATCAAGTTGAATTTTAAACATTCCGTTGAGTTTTAATTTCAACCTTCTTCGCTTTGTGGTGGTCACCAATCGAAACTTTGATTACAGTGAGTTCCTCTATTTTGCGCGTTTTAGGTGTATCTTTACGCTCGAATGTCTGATAACAACAGTAGTAAACTCCCTTATGATATTTTTACTTAAGGATCAGCTCACACCAAGACGCGATGCGACGCGACGCGACGTGACAATACTGGAAGAGGCCAGTGATTTCGCGCTGCGCCGCGCGCCGCCGCGAGACGCATCGCAAGTTCGCAACTTGTGAGGCGCATAGTAAAATCGTTGGCAACACGACGCTTCGGAACGCGGCAGCGGAACGTGTCTACATTCGCCACGTGCTCCCGCCCCGCCCCGCGTCCACCCGCAGTCTACCATTTGCAAGTGCATGAGAACGACGTACGGCTGCGCCTCGGGGTGTCGCGCGGTGTCACGCAGCTTCATGAGGCGCAGCGCCGCTCTTGCACACCGCGCGTACCGGCGATTCACCGCTGCGTCGCGATGCGTCGCTTTACGCCGCGAGGCATCACGAGGCGTAGTGCTGCGTGGTGTAACGTATTCTAAATTCTCACAATGAAATGTGTATCTTTTCGTGTAGTAAATAAAGTTATATTTCGAGTCGCTCTTTTAAAGTGTGCGCGCAGCGTCGCGTCGCGTCGCGTCTCGGTGTGAGCTGACCCTAAGAGTTATGACTGGTGGCCTATTAATAGATATCGAAAAAAAATAAAATGAAATTGTTTATTCTGTAAATAGGGTATCAGAATCACTTTTACACTTCATATTAAATAAAAATTATGCTAGATGCTGACTGCCCCTGAGAAGAAATCGCGAAACAAACGTAGGGGTCGTAATCGACTACCGCTATTTCTTTAAGCATTATAAACCAATAAACCAAATAAGTATAAACATTGGACGTTTATACTTATTTACACTATGATTTTGGCAAATTTTCCTAAATTGTTTTGAAGATAAAGGTATCAACACAATACTTTATATTTTTGATGCTTATCGTCAGAGACACGATGCTTTCACCCTGACCCTTTTCTTTGACATATAAATAAAATCAATGGTTCTACAGGAAGCCCTTCGAAAACATTATGAAAATAGATTAAAACTTCTAAAGTGTTAATTTAAGGTCCTTTATTTAACCTTTGGTCAAGTTTAGTGTAAAGTATTATCAGATAATGAGGAAAGTAGCTTTACAATTTAGTTCAAGCAATTTTTTTTCGAAATTATAGTCTCGCATTTATGCAATTATTAGTCTTCGAATTTTTCAAATAATAACTGCCGTTTAAAACTTTTTAGGTAGATATTTTGTGTTAGTTTTAATTAATTTTACAGTTTAGTTCCCTAAACAAACCACAATTTGGGATACATGAATACCCACTATTATTTACTGGAAGTTAATGGATGACTATGAACTTTCATCGGGTACAATAAAACATATTTGTTGGTCATTATTTTACACAATACAATGTATGTTGTGGACTAAACTTTCATTGGGTGATTGTTTAGTGACATAATATACCCATGAAAATGTTTTTTTATGAGTTGTATTGCAATAAGTGGTTAGCTAGCGACCTCGACAATTGATTATATTATTCTTGCCTGAGCAACCGGCAGCAAGTTCGTCGTACTCCCTTAGATGTCACTGCTTGCGGTAGCGTCGGGGGTCGGGTTGCCTCCTTCCCTTAAATATGGCGAGGGGGGTGATGGCTGATCTTTGCGTTATGCTCGTGGACGGGTGCTGCTTGTGGTGACTGGTCGTCTTGCTGACCATGGTTTTGATATTGTTATTAATAATTAACTGTTTTTTTATTTTACTTCGATGTTGCTAGTTTATCATTTGTGACTTCGAGTTACAGCTACAGCTTTATGTAGGCGGGTACGCCCATTATGCCTGGAGGCTTTTGTTTAGGTACGTTCTGTTTACGTTATTTCTGCTTGAGTATAGTTTTCGACGATTTTTATGTTTTTTTGGTATAGTGGCCTGTGCAAGCTAACATAAGGCAAATAATTAAATTTAATGTTGTGTTGCGTGATGCAAATTCTTTTACATTTTATTGTATAGATTCAAGTTTTATATCTGAACAGATAGCTGTGCTGCTGGCGAGTTTGTTGCGCCACTTCTTCTTCCCAGCTAAAGCACTAGGAAGTGGTGAAGGGTGGGCGTTTTCGGAGGACTGTCTTATGTAATTTTTGACGTTCGAAAAGTGCTGATTCTCAGCCTAGTTTGAATAAAGGACTTTTGATTTTGATTTGATTTTTATGTCTTAAAAGCTTAAGGCGTGAACGTCTTATTAACACGCTTTTTTATAAAGAGAAGAGTCAAGTTTTTGCGTCATGTTTACCGCAAATAAACGTATTTTATTTATTTACTGTCTTATTTACTTCTGTTGTTTAATTAATTAGTGTTTCATACAAACAATTTCGAATAATAAAGAGTTACATCACACTGTAATTTGTTAAAAATTGCTTATTATGAAATGGCCTGAATAAAAAGTTTGTAGGTATAACAGTGAAGTGTATAGTTGCGAGCTTATCACATTGACCCATTTACGTCGCTACACTTGAGTGCAACGATATTGACCTATATCGCTTTACTAGATTACCGTAACTTGTGCATAACAATAACTACTTAGTTTGTTATGTTATGTGGGCGGAAGCCTCACCTGCAATACATAAATCTACGTATTGATGATAAACTAAATTCCAGTTTTCAGCAAAATTTTTGGTGCAACAATTTAGAACATTTGATACATTTGTCAGCAAATCTCAGCGGCTGCCAACTAGAATGTGACCACTAACTTGCTGCACCTACAGGTTATAAATTCGTTCTAAAACACAAACATTGCTTGCAGCTTTAATTTCGAGATTGTTCAGTAAAACAGTGAGTGATCGTCACACGGTACATTACCTCTCAAGTGACAAAAGGCTTGATAAACATTCCTTTACTTACTATTATAACTCCCACGCTCTCTTCTGTGGCCGCAATTTACAAAAACGCGTCCGCAATTTGTTCTAGCGACGTTTTCAGAATTTTTCACGAATTTTCCTTGGCTTTGGGAGTACATAAAATGTTTAGTTACTCCAGACCTGCTAAAGATGAACCTTCAAAGAATGTTTTACGAATTTACAGTCACAGAAGACATTTTCAACGTTCAGCTACGAGGACTGCAATATTGTGTGGATTTGTTATTTTGGCTTGATTCCTCACGGAATTGTTTTCGAGTTATACTCGTACATGGCCATAATTCATTTCTGTTTTATTTTATTTACCGGTGAGTGTAAATTAATGGTCGCAGTTAGATACCTAATTATACAAATGGCAGCTTTACAACAAATTAGGTATTTTGTATCGTCGTTATCGTTCATTTATCCAAACGCCAATTACTGCCAGATTCATGTTATCAGCGAGTTAACGTTTATTCGATAAACGAGCTCCAGTAATAAGGATTATGTAAGCACTCGATGTAAACTTTATTTATGTTTGTTTAACTTTGATGTTTATCTGTACAGTTATCAGCTTGTGCCTACCATCTTACCTTTCATTATGTACTTTTGCATATAAACTTGGAGTTAACGATTTCCATAATAAGTAGATACAAATTTTGAACTACATCTATTAAGGGTGCTATCACAAAAAAAAAAGTTTTTCGTCAATTTCTTATCTAATTGTGTGAAATAATTGAAACATTAAGTCTGTATAACTAGAAAAGTACAGTTTTCGTGGTGATAAACCATTCGTGTCAGTCTCAGCACCTGTTAGTAGTTCCATCACTTTTGCGCTCTCGAAAATATACCTTATTTCGCCGTTCATTTACGTTATGAAGATATTGTATAATCATTAAAAAAAAATGATTTTATCACATGGATAGCTGAAGCCCAGTGTGTGATTTTTAAATTTCTTGATATAGTTTGTAAATAATAGGAAAAAAACATTACCGACAGTGTTTTTTAAAAAAAATATAGGTTTTTTCAACGTTATTTTCTGAGACTATTTGTAACATTTTGATAGTTATTTTTGCTACCTTTTTGAGTTACACATGTCTGCTTACATAAAATATTTATAATAACTAAATTTTATGTTATTGTATTGAAGAAAAATGTTCCTAAACTCAACACGATATCGTTAATTTTGTGTGAAGAGGCAACGGAAATTATTTTGTACAATATTATAAACCAACATTTTCGAATAAAAAATTGCTACTAATGGAGATGAAGGAGTAATCTATCTGCACCAATTATTAGTTACATTTGGTTTAGTTAAATTTTGCCGCAAAATGTACCGAAAAACTGCAAATTTTTGTCAGATTTTGTGATAGCGTCCTTAAAACATTACATTCTAAAACGGATTGTGATTAAAATATCAAACGGGAGAGTGACATTTTTATGATGCAGTAAAAATAATGCGACGACTTGTATCCGTATGATTTTTGTCGTTTATCTCCGCGACATCACTTTGCATAAAACTTTAAACACCATTAACAGATAATGGGTATCAACAACACAAATTTTGTTCCAATCTTTTAAAAGCCCTTTAATCTCTTCCTTAAAAATTGCGTCAGAAAAACAGTTTTATATTTGTTCCGGAGTTTGTCTTTCACATAAATTAACTGTGTTGACAAAAAGTATTATGGCTTCCTCTTAGTTCCAATTAGTAGTAGGTATTATTCAGGTTCCAGGACAAAAGTTGACGTAATTGGAAGTAGTGACTTTTATTTTACGACATGTTTATTCCGTTATGTGTCTGAAACTTGAATTTCCGCACGAATAACTGTTCCCGAGCAAAATGGAATTCTAAAAGCAATCATATATTTATTATTCGTACAAAAGACGTATACGTACAAATAGGTAGAAAGGTAGAGTAACATCTAAAACGTTACCTGCCATTATCAAACTCTGAAACTTTCAGAATAATTAAAATATTGGCATATATTTAATGCGGCAACTAAGTAAAATGAATATAGGTTTTAAAAAAAAATAGAGTGGGTACCATATATAATGGGTTGGCAGCTAATAAGGAGTATCGTAATAAGTAATAGGTAGCATATTAATATATCAGTAATAAGCGCCGTTTTAATTTAAACTAGCATCAAGTTTTTCTTTTGGGAACAGAATTAATGTCTAAGCGGAAACTTAATGGCGAAAATAAAATAGAAAATGGGCATTCATAAATAATATATTATTATTGTATTATTAGGGCAGGTTTAGATTTTCTATATAATCTAGTCGTTTCTGGCACTCGCCGGCCGCTACCGCGGCACCGCTCGCTTCGCTCGCTCGGCTCGTGCGTAGGAAGTCACAGTTTTAACCTAACCTAACCTAACCATTAAAAAAAAAAAATAACCTACTCTAACTAGACTGGTAATATATTATCTTTGCCACCCTACTAACATTATTAGTCGCCAAGTCATTATTTATAGCTCCTCGCCTAATATTTTATTTGACTGGTATAGTTTATTTGCTACCTAAACGCAGCTGCTAGTTTTTAGTTTTTATAACACCTTTAATTTTGAACCTTACATAATATAATAGTCGCGAAAATATTTAATCGCTGGCAAGTTATTTTATTTGTTGCAAACATTTAGTCGACTTTTAAGTTATTAGTCACTCGGAAAATAATAAGCTTAAAATATTCAGCTTTGTTTAGTTTCGGTTCCGTAACTAAACTTTGGTTAAACTATTCGTTCACAATAATTGAATCTAAATAAACTTCACTGTTACTACAATGGCTGCTCTGATGAAGGCTAGTTCGATTTCGTTTTATTGAAAAAAAAAACAATTAAGCTCTAAGTTATGTATAAAGAACTAGAACCATCAGACATTTCAGTAAAGTTTGACTGAACTGTAGATCTTTACAAACGATACAATACCGGTACTTTGAATACGCCTGGCGCGTTCCCAGATAATTTGTAAAAAGGTATTTTAATTTAAATACCTACAAATAGATCGTAGCGATCTTTGGAAGATAATAGACGATACGGTACAAAGTTTTGTTTTGTAAGAATACAATTGTATAATATTTATTTAAATGTTGTATTGAATGTTTAAGGAATACACAAACTAATTCCCTGAGAAGAGCGAAATCAAACAGATCTCATTACAGTAATTTAGACATAATCACACTAATATTATAAAGGCGAAAGTTTGTGAGTGTGTGTGTTTATTACTTCTTCACGCTCAAACGGCTAGACCAATTTTGATAAAAAATTGTACGGAGGTAGCTGACCTTTTTATTTATTTTTTCACGCTGAGAAATGCATTACGCATGCCCGCTCGTGGGGGACGAGTTGGGGTATGTGGGACTCCTGTCACTACAGTATACCCACTAAAACTCAGCGGTGTTCCCACATCGCCGTGTTAGGAGGGCCATGGGATAACGGCTCAGCCTTTTCTTCCACAACCCTCCCGGCGCATGCCCGCCTAGCTGGCGGGCCCCTCATGCCCCCCCGTTACTGGGGGAGGTAGCTGACACCCTAGATTAACATATAGGCTACTTTTTATCACGATATTCCCACGGGATCGAGACTTATGCGGTTGAAACCGCGGGGCGCAACTAGTTATAAATAAAAATGAAATGCTATTCGTTGGCTAAGCGCATCACTTGAGAACGGCTAGACCGATTTGGCAATTTTTATTTGATGTTTGTAACAGTCTGAATTAGGTTTTTAAGGAAAGAAAAATTTGAAATGTATCCTGGGGGTCAAGTCTGAATATAAATCCGAAGTATCGCCCGAATGTTCGGCCGTTTGACTATGGCTGAATACGGCGAAAGAAAAAAAAAAACACGACAGTCAAAGAGTTAAGCCAAAGTCAAAAATGTGACTTGAAGTCGGATAAGGATTTAAAGTCAAAAAGGAAACTTAGGAAGTTATAAAACAGCGGAACATTCGGCCGATCCTTCGGATTAACGCTTCGGAGTAGACCTCCTGGATTTTTTATAAATTCGGGAAAAACTGAACGTCCTTTTTAGTATGGGATTTTTGTTTGAACTATTGAATTTGGACAAGACAACATCTGTCGGGTCGTCTTCTATAATAATTCCTAAAACTTATTTAAGTAGATCATGCATAACACACAATCAAACTAATTATATAATGATGACATTTTTTTTATATAATTTTTAAATGGCCCTGCTCTTGGTCTCGATGTCGTGACTCTGGAATCTTCAAAGTGAGAGTGAACAGGCTTCTTCTGGGTAAGCTATGGAACGAGCGTGCCCATGTTATGGGACTTGTACAAGTTATAAGTAATGGAACAATTTTTTCTTACATTCTCTCTTGCCGCTATTGTTCTACACAATGTCCGTACATGAATCACAATAGAGCGATTGAGTTGACAACAATAAGTAGTTTCCTCTATGATTTCTTCTTTGAACGGTACCACCATTCGTTAAATAATTACATTCTCTCTTTTTCCTTAGAAATTAGGGTTATTTCTATTCGTCATCAATGGACTGGGTTTACTTAAAATAACTCATCCTGATTCCCCTCCAACATTGCAGTGTCATCAACATCAAAGGCGAGCAGTCTTGTGGTGTGCTTTCTAATTGGCAATTTATGATTTGCCTGAAATTGAAGTTAAATTGGTAATTTGTGAAAATAACTTTTAACAAAAAATTGAACACTTTTTAGTTCAATTCTATAATGTTCCCATAATATCGTACGAAATCAGTTTGCTCAATAAATCAAGTTTCTGTTGCCATGCCAATATTTTATGTTTGGCAAAGCTTTTGCTTCGTCAACATTGAAAGGTACCTTTAAAAAAATACCTTGTAAAGTACCTTTACAAATATTCGGGCACACGCAGTTATATCCCGACGATTATTGGAACTGCCCCGAGGGATGCGGACGAGGACGTAGCCTTTACAAATAGCTTAAAGTCCAGTAGTTCTGACCCAACCGTGGTAATAAAGTTAAGAAGGGGAGAAGAGTAAGCGTTGTCAAAAGGGTTTTCTTTTGGAACTTAGTTTTGAACCTTAAAAATCTTTAGTTTCAGCAAAAATATGTTTTCATTTGTAACTAACGGTAACCATTTTTAAGGAGATGTTAAACGACTGGCAACATTGTCCTACTTCAGCTATTGTCTAAAGCAGCCATACTCAAAGTGTGTTCCGCGGAACCCTAGGGTTCCGCAAAGCCTCTGTGGGGGTTCCGCAAAAATACTGGTCAGAATAAAAAAATAATACTAAAGGAGTGTCTACCTACTATATTTTATTTTACCCTGGTACCTGAGTAACATAATATCAATCTAAATATTTCAACAAAAGTAAAAAAATATGTAAATTTTAATGTCAAGTAATATGATTATTAATGAAGAATACTTAGTCGCCGCAGGAGACGCCCCGGGCATCGGGAGTCGCAAGCCGATTTCCGGCCACCGTAGGCGCGGGCCTGCGGACGGTGAGCGATGGGTAGCTCGCCGTCCGATAAGGACCAGGCCCGGGTCGACGGCGCGTTGTGTTCCACGCGCGCCTCAAAGAGATGTCAGCACAAACTGACGGGGTCCGTTAGGACCAATGCCTGCCGGGGTTGCGAGTTTGTCCGAAAGGGATATCGTGGCCGTGGCACACAGACAACGGAAGGAACACGGGTGGGTTTTAGTCAGTAAAAGTCTGACACGCACTCCGCCCAGAGCGGGAGAAGTTATTTGATAATTTCCCACCCAAAAAAAAAAAAAAAAATAAGGGCTCCGTCAAATATTTCGTTTTAAGTTTGAGAACCACTGGTCTAAAGAATGTGAACTTCCAACAAGTTCACCGACATTTATTTTAGAAACACATATCAACTGCTACAACCTTACCTCTCGATAGCCCGGCGTCGTCCGAATTGAGGCTGTACACTATAAACTATCACTCGATTAGCTAATGTTCAGTTACTTTAGAGCAGGAGTCGCCAACTCGTCTGACGGACTTCCCGAACATACCAGATACCTAAAAAACTTGACCCGACTCCAAGTTATCGTGAGAATAAGTTGGCTTTTGAAGTCTTGTTATGTCACGTGGTTTTACTGAAGTAGAACTAGACTGGGACATTTTGTAGATGTATCTAGTCTTAGAATTTTGATATTCTAAGGTAACTACAGTTATTACTTTTGCACAGCTTTATGGACTGTTTAATAATTTTTCTTTATGGATTGTAGTTGTAGTTGTTGTTTGTTTTTTTTTTAACTAGAAAATCATGTGTAATGTTAAAAATTGTATTAACTTTACATTAGCTTAGTATGTAAGCATAGGATAACATCACAAATGTGTTCCCCAAAGAGTTAGGCAGAAGTGTACTTATAGTAGGCACAAATTTCCCTAGTTACGTTTAAGTTCCATGCCATTGCCATTAAACGGGCACAAATCGAGACTCCGGCTCCTATTCAGAAATTCCGGATAGAAAAGCCAATAACAGTTTGCCTGACCCGGGAATCAAACCCAGGACCTCATGCTCTGCAGTAGCACTTGCACGACCACTTAACCGACGAGGCCCATTACCTTAGTTTTATTTAATTTGTAAACTTCATGTAGAAATATTCGCTCGCACTTTACAACAAAATGGACACACTTATGTAAACTCAAACATTTTGCATGATTCTGCTTCAACATAGCCATAATGTACGTCGGTTGCATTCATGTGTACAAATTAATGTATTGAGCACGCATTAAACATATCGATGACCACTGTTAAATTCTATTTTTTTATTAAAACGTTGCATAAAAAACAGTATAAATCATGTGTTTAAATAACAAAATAGCAGTGTAAAATATTTATACTTTAAGTTAAGGTTTAGCAGCACACGTTAATATACAACGCCAGTTTTTGTATATGCGAAACCCGAAACACGTGTCTAGTATTTTTATGTAAAGAATCTATGTACAAAATTTCAAACCTGTATCATGTAAAAACACAAAGTTATTATAAGGTTGTTATGTTACTTGGTTGACCTTACAAAAACATGCTAACTAAGCGACGAGGCGCCCGCGCGCCCCGCGCCTCCAGGGTCGTCTTGCGCTCATTGATAATAATTTGGCAGTAGGTACCTAACCGTACGGCGGTTGTATTGTAATTAAATGGTGATAACATTTTCCATCACAGGCTTGGAATGTCGTAATGGTCAAATGTAGGTAGATATTAAATGAACGGGAGCGACACGCGCGCGTCAACTCGTAGCACTCGGGCCGCGGCGACTGAAAGAACGGGTGGTTTTCCCCCGCCCCGCTGTGCGCCCGCGCCTAATGCCGCTATGACCTGCCGTGATCTGTGTTGTGCGCATATGATTGCAGATAGGTAGTTAGTGGTGTTCGGTGTCCAACTTTTAACCTTTTTTAAATATTTTTGGGAGTAAATATAACATGGTGTAAAAATGATTGGAATGGATTCAGTTACTTATTCTAAACAAACTATATTCAGGTTTCGCATATACTAAAACTAATGTTGTATAAAGTTTAGGTCATGAATCTTAACCGTCGACTAAGTCGTAGATCTTCTTATTACAGTTTTCTTATTACCTTATTTTACAAGACAAAGAGCAAGTTCAAGGTGATTGTTGACAACCATTCTCCCTGAGGTGGCTTAATTAAAAGCCGAAGTTCTCCGACAACATCTGACCCTGATTTATTAGCTCGCTACGTGCAGTACTAAGCGAATTAATTTACTGTAGAACGATTCGCTTTAATATAGGTTCTATTTAGATTGGCGGTACTGTAGATTAGTATTTATAAATGTGTATTAACATTTTAGTCATGTTAGTTTATTTTTTCAGCATTAGACATGTAGGTATTAAAAATAGATTTAATTCAAAATCAATTTTAATTTAATTCGGAAACCTATAATATAACTCGTGAGGCTACAAAACCAGTACTGACCTTCATCATCATCATTTCAACCGAAAATCGCCCACTGCTGGATATAGGCCTCCCCCAAAAGGTTGCCATAATCGCCACGTTTGGCAAGCGGGTTGGCGATCGCAGTATGGTGTTAAAATGCACAGAGAACGCTGCTGCCCATTCTCTAGTAAGACCCTTAGTCGCCTTTTACGACACCCACGGGAAGAAATAGGGTGGTGCTATTCTTTACGTCTGGCACCACACGGAACTACTAACTGTACTGACCTTAATAAATATTAAAAACACCAGAGAAATAATATTAACTTAATTATGTCAGTTGTACGTGATCATTTCTGGTTTATCGTTTCCATTTTACTGTATAACATTTTGTCATGCAAAAAAAACATTAAAATATATGTGTTAGTTGATAATCTGATCTTATAGTAGACAACCAGCTGAAAAAACACAAAACAAACAATATTACTTTTCTGACAAATATTTTCCGAGCAAGTTATTTTTCACTTTTACAAAAGATTCCTTTTTGCCCGCATGCAGGATTATGTTGACCTACGCAACCACTAAGTCCCAAAAATGACCGAAGCATTTTACAAAGGATAATCAGAAAATATTTGTTGTTTCCTGTTTTTAGGGTTCCGTAGTCAACAATAAAGCCTTATAGTTTCGCCATGTCAGTCCGTCCGTCCCCGGCTTAGTTCAGAGACTCTTAGTACTAGAAAGCTGTAATTTGGCATGGGTATACATATTAATAACGCCGATAAAGTGGTAAAATTTTAATTTTGAAACTTTTTTTAGGGTGCCTCCCTTACACGATTTTTTTTTCATCTACCCCTTGAATTGGGGTATCGCTGGATAAGCCGTTAAAAATATTGAGGGTCTGTGAAGATCATTTTCCGATTCAGGGATCCGTTTGCGTAATATTAAACATTAAAGTGTAAATTTTTGTAAGAGTCAAGTGTCCCTGCCAGCTAAATGGTTGTTTATGGATATGTGACGAAAAATCATGGCAGTAGTATAATAATTATACCGAAATGAAAAGGAAAACTATCACAGCTAAGTAAGCTTTATAAGTTGAAGAGTAATAGTCGACCAACTTACATTTGCAGTAGGAGAATTAACCGTGACGTATACGAGAACATGTTTTTCAAATACAATGTCAAGTTTGTTTTGGGATAAATTCATCACAACTACGGAACCCTGCATTGTGCGTGGTCCGACACGCACTTGGCCGGTTTTTTAAATAAATATAAAGTCACACAATCTCGCTACAAATGAATTAGCATGTTCCATGTATTTATAAATAGGGGCGCCGCCTTTCTGTTTGCAGTGACACCATTAGTCACTCTTTATTAATTTCTTTGTTTTAGAAAATTTTCTCATTGGGTAGTACTTAGGTACCTGTGGTCTGGCCACGGGAACGGGCGACGCGAACGGCGATGCGGCGGGCGGGTCGGCAATCCATACGGCACAGTTTGCGGGCCACGGGCAGTAGCGTTCGCCACCGCGACCAGTATATACCGAGAGCGAAATGTCTATTATCAAAGTTATCTTGATATTGCTTGGAAAGTAGTATTTTGGTTCAAAACATAATATTTGGAACAGATTGTAGAGTACATGATTTGAATAAGAATCGGAGTGTAGATGGAGAATTCCACAAGAAATACTAAAAATTAATACAGACTATAACCAGATTTTTTTTTCAATTATACCCGAATGAGTGTTGAAACCTTTGATTATATTCTTATGAATATACAACCAGAACTGGAGATAACGGTAAATACAGATGGGATTTTTGCAATAAAAGTTTCGGTGTTCATTATTTCGCGGCGAATACAACTAAACTTGTTTGGTTCCTGCACTATTTGCCGCGTCTACCGCACGATCACCGTGGCATGCGCCGTACTGTTCCATACATTTGTTTCTGCCACCCGCCGCGCCGCCAGACGCTGTTGCGATTCGCTTGGCAAAATTCGCCGGTCGCGCCGCCCGCCGGTCGCCGCTACGCGTGCCATGATTAGTACATTTCTATACAATTGTTTTAGTCGCCAGACGCTTCGCCGTTCACACCGCGTGTAAATTCGCTGCAGCGAATGTCCCGTGGCCAGGCTGTTAGAGTAATGTGTGTAAATATTCGCATACTAATATGTTATCCACCACATCAATTTTCCCGATATTTGAGCATCTTAATTGAGTAGGACCGACCCTTATTTGCATAATTTCCATTAGCCAGCGGTTTACTTCAGCATCTCTGTGATTCACTTGGTTATGTGTGTTTAGGACGAAACTCCTGTTTGTCATAAATATTATGTTTTTGGGAAGGATGGAAAAGTATAATCTTCTTCGACATAAAAGTAGTGATCAAGCAACGTTTAAATAATTTTTCTTACTTATTTTTAACGCTGTTTTGTTAATGTAAATTACAGCTACAGTAAAGCATTTCCACAGAGGAACAGTTTAATTATTTTTAGCAATCAATCAACCAAAATCATTGTAATTTCTCATGTATTTTTGACGTTCGTAAAGTGCTGATTCTCAGCCTAGTTTGATAAAATGACTTTGGATTTTGATTCAATAACTTGATAAAATGACTTTGGATTTTGATTCAATAACTTGATAAAATTAAATATGTTAATATGTTAACATATTTAATAAATAATTTAATCATTTAATTAAGGTAAGTTTGAAAATTTTAAGAACTATGGTTCTTAAAACTTTCAAACTTACCTTAATTACGAGTACAACTAGAAACAATAAAATTCAACCTCCTGAAAGAATACTGCTAGCTCAAGTGTTAATTATAAAAACGTTTTAATGTTCTTGGATCAGTAAAAATCAAGCGCAGATCTTTTATATCAAAGTTTATTATTGCTACCATTGTTTATTATTCTTTGTAACACCACACAGTACATAATCATCCCTAATCAAGTAATCAAGGTTGCTTGCCACTGTGGCAAGCAACCTTTATTAGATAATCATTATAATTAAACTGGGTATTTTTTTATAAGGAAACAAGGCAAATGAATACAGTGAGTTTAAACTGCTAAGAAGCTCTAGAGAACTCTCTCCAGCTGGCACAGCTGTGTAGATAGAATCAACAAAGAGATTCAATAAAAACAGGTAGGTAATGTCTAACAATAGATCAGGCAACTTAATATAAAAGCAAATAATACTATTGATAACAGAATGTCGGTTTTCCGCAATTAACATATTTTAAGCAAATCTTTGCATCAGCCGAAATTACACATAAGCAAGGACTTCCCAAGCAGTGGGATGATATAGGCTGACATTAACAGTAACAGTATTTTAGATGAAAGTTATAACGCCTCAGCCAACATAATCGCGTTGACCCGAACAACATTGCAACAATGTAAATCTTCCCGAAATACTTATTTAGGAAAGCTGTAATTCATTCAAGATTCATCACTTGGCATGTTTCTCTATATAAATCCACAGTCCGTATTAATACACATCAAGCCCTCTGTACGGACAACGCGTGTTTCATTTTCGGCTAATTGTGTGCAAGTTGCAGGTAGTCGTAAAATGTGGGATCTGAGTCGTGGTAGATGAGATTCTGCGCTCGGGTCGCAGGTTTAGTTTCAGGTTTTGTGTATTCTAGTTGTTAATTGGTTGAGGTCTGGATGGAATATTTATAATTTGACATTATGAATATCTGTTAAAATTGAATTTATTCTAATCGTAACAGAGTGTATAGTATTTGTTTGTTAAATATTTTGCATTGCAGCCGATTACGACGTATTTGCTATGGAAAATAATTTAATTCACCGATCCATCCTGGTGACGGTGGCGCTGGCAGTGGTTTGATCACTTTGCTTTTGCTTATGAAGTGAAATATGCAAAGACAAACTGTTCAAACCACTTTGAATATTCTCCACCTGCTGCTGATGAGTTTTTGAATTTGGTTCACAATCTGCTGCAACGATCGCCTCATATAAAGGTATGGTTACTTATAAATGCAAAAGGGATTATGGAAGACCAGGGTAATAAGTTTTTGCATTGACAAGGATGGGGCAAAGCCATGTCGTCCAAGTAATTACACTTGATCACACTGATGGCATTGTCACTTGATCGATTTGATTAGGTTAGGTAAATATTTATGTCTAGATACCTACGTTGATAAATAATTAATATATTAATATTGATAGGTAAGCTTGTTCAAGATGCACACAGTTGTGTTGCTATCGTTTGGAACGCTTTTTGTCTACCACAGTGCTTAGATCGAACATAAACGAACTGATTTACATTAGTTTCATTTAAGTTCGGTACCTCAACAAAAGCTGAAACTAAATTAGTTTTCACTTTCGCTGTTGAGAACATCGACTGTGTATCAGTTTATAAGAGTACCTAGGTGGGTATCTATTTATGGTCAGCAGCATGAAAGTTTACCATAGTTAGCTAAATAAGGATTCATAACCAAGATACTTTATCTAACCCAATTGTAAGTTTCTAAAATAACGAAACAAGGCTAGTTACAATTAAAATCTTTAATCAATAAAATAAAGAATAAAATCAAAGGTTGGTTCTATGGGAAAATAATTGTCGTGCTTCCAAATGTTGTTGATCGCTTCGAGACGAAGAATAATTGAGTGTCGATGTTCATTTAGGAATAGTGAGATACAAAATATTGCTGTATTTGAGGTTTGCACTAACATATACATGCATATTTACAGCTTCATTTTCTACGCATAAACAGAGAGATAACTACTTCTAGGTCTCGTAGATCTAAATTAATGATAACATTCTGGTCGCAAAACTTTCTAGGCCACATAGATATGCGCGTAGCGGTGTCGCTATGACGCATCTCGCACTGTGTTGCGGAGTAGCTACGCTCAATGCTACGATTCTAGGATCAATAACTAAAACACGTTTTGGAGGTGACTACTATCCATCGCTTTTAACAGTTTCAACCAGGGGTGGTCGTAGGCAAGAGTAGAGCCAGTAATTCTTAAAAAAACCTTTATCCATATTTAATTTTACCATGGCAAAAGGATAAATACATACAAACGAATACACACGAAATTATATTTAATTACAATAAAATTACCAAGATCCGATAAAATTAAATACATCGCGAATGCCTAAACATTAAACTATTGATTGCAAACTACCGCAGGCGGCCGCGACGGCCGAGTCCTCAGCACTTTAAGGACCTTATCAGTTCAGGTGCCGCGCCGGGGGGAAAAGCGATAGAAGATAGTACATTTTCTATTAAAAAGTGTTAAGTACAGTCGGTGACAAACATTACCTGACCCTTCTTCCATTATTCTTCTTTGTAAGAGGGTTCTTTGTAAGAGTTTGCCCAAACCTTTTTGATTTGCATAAAAAATACTGGCCACTTGCTGTCAAAAAATACTGAGATGCAATTAAGTCTCAGAATGACTTCTTGGCGGGAAAGTGAAGCGTCATGTTAGCAGTTTTGTTTTATTTTCTAAAATTTGTTAGCCGAATATTAATGTGTAATAGTGGTGGGTTATTAACCATTAAGTGTTCGTGAACCCGCATTAGTGAAGGCAAATGAAACAAAACAGTGCAGTTCATCACTTTAAGTTCTCTCAAATAGTCCGCGCGTGGTTTCAGCGTCTTTACTGAAACTCAAGGGGAGTGGGGCGGGATATCATCTTTATCATGGATAAAGATGATATCCCGCCCCACTCCAAAAAAAAAAAATCATGTGAATGATCAATGATTCTGTTGATTTTATTAAAAGAAAGAAAATACATACAGCACAGACTAAAATATACACCAGATAAAAAAAAAAACAGGTAAAAAGTGTAAAGTGCGATGAAAGAAATTAGCAGAAAAGTGTGCCTCACGGCTGCGCCAAAAAGGCCCAGTTCAGCAAAAAACTGCAGGCAGAAAAAATTAAGGTGAGAGTTTACTAAAGTAAAAGCGGTCCCCTAGTTATCTAATTTGTCCTTAATAAATATCTTAATAATAATAGTAGGTCGTACATCAATAGGTATCAATAACAATTTAAATTAAATTAATTGATTAAACTTTTAGACATGACTTTTACCTGTAAACGTGCCAGCCCTACAATTTGTATCACACACCGAAACAATTTTAAAATACAATCAGAGTGCGCTCTAAATGATAACTAATATTAGCTATTTAATTTTTTTATGAGTTTATGAGTTTATGAGGTATGAAATGAAATGAAATGATATGAAATCGTTTATTCTGTAAATAGGATAATTATCGGAATCAATTTTACACTTCATATTAAAAAATAAGCTAGATGTAGTCGACATTTCTTAACTGACCACCCCTGAGAAGTTAAGAAATGTCGACTACATCTAGCGAAGGAGGAGGCGGAACGCGTGAGGGTGAGACAAGGTTCGCGCCCTCGCGCCCCTAGTCGCCGCAAGAGACGCCCCGGGCGTCGGGAGTTGCAAGCCGATTTCCGGCCACCGTAGGCGCGGGCCTGCGGACGGTGAGCGATGGGTAGCTCGCCGTCCGATAAGGACCAGGCCCGGGTCGACGGCGCGTTGTGTCCCACGCGCGCCTCAAAGAGATGTCAGCACAAACTGACGGGGTCCGTTAGGACCAATGCCTGCCGGGGTTGCGAGTTTGTCCGAAAGGGATATCGTGGCCCTGGCACACAGGCAACGGAAGGAACACGGGTGGGTTTTAGTCAGTAAAAGTCTGACACGCCCTCCCGCTCCGCCCAGAGCGGGAGAAGTTATTTGATGATTTCCCACCCAAAAAAAAAAAAAAAAAAACCACCCCTGAGAAGAAATGACGAAACAAACTCAGGGGTCAAAGTCTCTTTTAAAAGTCCAGACATAATCTTGGTCAGATCATGTGAGGACCATGTAGATCCGTGTCTGAAGGTCTTTTGAGGAAAGCACTACACGAGTGGACCTGTCCAATCAGTGCAAGCATTTTGTCAGTAATCGAGCAGCTCAACTCAAGACTTAAGGAGCTCAGCGACTCGACAAACAATACCAAAGAAAGGACATTTGTGTAGCCGCAAGCTCAAAATGCCAGACCATCAAAACTAGCTGAGAAAAAGAAAAAAAAATTACCCACATAGTGCTCACATTCACAATAAATTAAAATAATAAATATTATAATTATAATACTTTTCAAAGTAAATATTCTTATAATTTTGTTTATAATATTCAATGTCAATATGTATATAAAATTATATATAATGATCATTTTGCATAATAATAATAAATTGTACTTATATGTACTTTATAATGGTACAGATTGTTTCATTTGTCAAATCAAGTTTTATTCATGCAGTTATTATTTATAGTGTATACTTCTTTGTACCTCGTTGGTGGCAAGCGACTCAGGACTTACCTTTATCGCTCTGATCCCCTCCATTAAAGAGAATCAAAGCTGCTGTACGAAAGTTTTCATCGAAACACTAAAATGTGGTCTAATTGTAAATAAAGCCACGATTGCCATCGATTAAATGAATATCACCGCGGAGCAAGATTAGCATATCAAAAGCCGCATTGCCCGGTCTCGGGACAAAACAAAAGAGTGCGGGGAAAATGGTGACGCCAGACTGTGACGTCATAGACTGTGGCTCAAGTACTCCTTGAAAGGCGGGCAGAAAATCGCTTACGACGACTGCGGATACAACGCGACAAGATCTAAATCTATTAACATGATAACGCTCAAGCAATTTTCCGTTTTGCTGAGATCTATTATTTTAATTTATACTATTGTCAGTTGTATGTATAGTTTTGACTTTGTTTTGAAAGATATATATTTTTTTGGCAATGTTCGTTAAAACCAAAAATAACGAAACTAACTTTTGTAAAAGTTTATTGGTAAACGATTATCTAAATATTTTTCGATTTTATTCGAAGAATAAAAAGTGAATGACATAATGATAAACTTACCTTGAAAAAAAAAGCCTTAACATCAAATCGACAACAGAATTTCGAAATAACGTAGTGATCAATTTGCTCATCATCTCAATTTATGTTCGAAGAGGAATCCGAGGGGAATCGTATATTTTTATTGGTTAAGGAAAAATGGGTTCGCAATCAATTTTGTTTGTCTGTGAATTGGACGATATTGAGCTATTTGCTGTGTTAGTACCTATAATAAAGCAATGAAAATTATTTGATAGTTTGATAGAATAACATAAATTCGCTGTCGGTTACAACGAATTTATGTTAATCTATAAAATAATTTAGTGATCGCGAAATAATTATTATGTTTCGCGATCACTATAAATAGACATACCTTTATTAAATATTTGATAGAAAGTTTTCCCAAAGTGAATACCCAGTAGGTAAGTGTGGAAATGCAGTGGGAAGATGACTTTAGTACCTACATACGTAATTTTTCGAATCGTTAAACATTTTTAATCCCTAAAGGGTGCATCAGGTGCATGCGACCGAATAAAGTACATGTGCTACGATATAGAAAGCGTCATTATGTGGGTACCCCTCATGTTTTAAAATGTTATACCGGTACTGTTATAACATTGAATTTTTTACGACTATACGCATACTTTTAAAAGAGCACGGTTGATGTGGTTTTTAAAAAAAAAGGAAAAAGTTTTTATTCAGAGAAATATTTTTAAAGACATATTTATTACCTCTGCCAAACTATACATCAGTTTGTTATTTTTTGGAACCAACGCATCGCCCAATGTCGCCAATCAAGCCAACAATCAACCAGCAAACAATCAACCAGCAAACAATCAACCAACAAACAATCAACGAGCAATCTAGCCAGCGAGCTCGTTGCAATTTGCGATGATTTTATTATAATATTATTAAATATTTTATTGCAGAATAAATTTACATTCCATACATTGTTATTCTAAGATACTTATAGCATAATTATGTTGGTAAAATTATTAATAGGTCATATTTATTTACTATTATTATTTACAATAAAATTGTGCTCTTATACTATCATCTGTTCTAATTTCTCATTCGGTGTCTGTCTGATTGATGGTTGTTATAATTTGAGGATGTGCATTAATTTTAACCTATGTTAGTAAAATTGGCGAAATGTGGGTGTACTATAGGTACACCTCTGCCTAACCCTTTGGGGATTACAGGCGTGATGTTATGTATGTATGTATGTTAGTTAAATTATTAATAGGTAATATTTATTTATTATTATTATTATTTACAATTGCGCTTATATACTAACATCCTTTCTAATTTATCATTCGGTTTCTATCTGATTGATGGTTGTTATAATTTGAGGATATGCATTCATTTTATTTATGTTGTGTCCACACTATTCGCATTACATTATACGATACATTAAATTCATTACACGTTACAAAATTAGCTGAAACTGGCTTTATAATCAAACTATAGAACAAAAACAGACTTAATTGATTTTGTTTCCAACCATATACTTTTTCCGAGCACAAATCCCAACTACGGGCTGAAACTAAGAATTTTCTTATAGAAAAATTACATTTAACAACGAAGGTACGATATCAAAAATTCATACCTTACGGATCCCGTAATTCTTCATTTCAATAGTAAAATTCACAATCCCCATTGAGTTTTCAATATTTGTTGGAAACTTTTAGCTTCGAAGTGTCAATTATTGTTCTTTAAAAGTATTGTTCTGTTATGGCTTTAAGTTAACTTTGTATGCTTTTAACAATTAATAAGAATAAATGGTAATGTATTTATTTCGCAAGGTATAGCCGTTGATTTTGTAAAATTATTGCTCATATCATCTTGTTTTCAGTTAGCCAACTTAATAAAAAACAGTCTATTTTGTAATTGTTAGTAGAGTTGTTGATTTTAACGAAATCTGAAAAATACGACATATATTTCTTACTGTTAATAAATTTCCTTATTTTTTTATTCATATTAATACCTAGTTAAGTACTTACCTACTTTCCTCCAAAGTATTTTTCTTGGTAGCTGAGCGAAGTTTCTTGAACTGTTGTATCCGACTTCCGAATATAATAGCTCTTTTTCTTTATTATAATAATAATTTATTTGAATGAACTCCTGTTGAGTTAGGAAGTTGTTTTATTATTCTTGTGTAAAATAATAGCAGGAAATAATAGCACAAAACCCTTTTGTTTTTCTTTTCTTTGTCAAAGTTGAAGATAAGATTTTCTAGAGTTAGTGGATCAACCTAAGTGACGCGAAATTAATCATGTCTATTAGGCTTAGCCAAATTAAATATTGCTTTAGAAGAGATAAACCAATGCAATGCGACAATGTTGCCACAAATCCAGTACGCTCGTAATGTGTGGTTTCAGTTTACACAATGCTGTTTACACTGTGTAATGATGTGCTTCTTCATTCTCAATTTCAATTATAAAAAACATCGTTAAATCAAATGAACAAAAGCTCTATTGTAATGGTAACTAAAGCATCAGGTATTGATGTTTTACGAAGAGGAAAGGCTGATATTAACACATTGTAGGTAATTCTCAACATTCATCAATATTATAAAATAAATAAAACAACACACCAAATGAGCCTGTCAAATAATATACGAGATAACACATAAACTGCGGGATGAGGTCACAGTTAAGTGGCGCACCCCCGCCCCCACGTTTATATAAATTCACTCACATTCTTACTGCAGATGATATGAACAGGAAGCGTGAAAGTGTTAGATATGGCAATATGTTACTCACGTGAGGGCTTTGAAGATCGTACGGATTTAACATTTCCTTCTGCAAGAAAATAACGACGGGAGGATCCTTTCACACTTTGAACTCTTGTAGTATTTTCGTTCAAAGGCACATACGCTCTGGAAATGAACAAGGCGTGTCTACATTATCGGATTATTCTTGTGAAATTACTCTCTTGTTTCCATTGGAATTGAAACAAATACAAAATAATTATTGATGTTCTATCCTTCCTCTTCACCACATATTATACTAATATAATTAAATAATAATGACGTGTGGCGCGCCGGTTTTGTATTAATACCAATGTGTGATTGTTGTCACACGCTGATAGGACCTCTTTCTGCTACCCGGCGTCGTGTATCTCGCGGTGTTTACATATTTATCGCACTCTTTGTTCGGATTTCTTTTTGATTCTCAGGACCCTATAGGGATCTATAGGGTCCTGAGAATGAAAAAAAAAAAATCTAAACAAAAGAATGAAAACGACATAGCTACTCCTTTTTCGATCGCGGGTGAGCTTTGATTTTAAAGACCATAGAAAAATATTGTTCTCACGATAGAAAAAAACTTTGATAATCTTGGCAAATATTAACAAAGACCAGAACGGGACCTTTTAACTTCGAAGTTCTTCACTTTTCGAAGCATCTAATAATAATATTTACTCTAGTTGGTTTAATATTATCTAGTTATAAAGGAAGCAGGCGGCGTAATATCATATTGAACATTTTTGAATAATTTGCCTCGCACCGAAAAATCAAGAAGAGCAAAAATAAAAAGGCAAACGGACCTACCTACTTATTCAACCGGCGGAATTTTCTAATATCAACTTTGCATAATTGATTTTGGGGACACAGAGAATCAATCAGAATGATTTTGTTTTAGAAATTAATAAATTTCCCACATTATATCAACTGATTAAATGTGTTTTGAAATATTTATATCATAAAACTTCACTGACTAGGAAGGCATTTAATTAGTTTGTACTTTTCTATTTAAAAAAATCCGCGAAATTATAATCCAATCTGTACCTACAACACAAAGGAAAGCTTTGTTTGTTTCCCGATGTCAACACAAAATTAACTAATCGGATTGGTAACATTCACTATCAGAGACCTAGCTTGTGCCTGGATCCCGATATCGAGATTGTATAGCAATCAAACCAACAAAACGCTACACAGATGGTAATATCAAATCTTGCCCAACTTTATCATCTTCTCTCTATTCTTATGTCAAACATGATTCTAAGTAGGTACCTATTGTTTCCTTTTATCAGCTTGTGGTTCTGTTCACCGTGTACCTGCCTATGTATGTTATATTCACTCATTGGTTGTTTGTCGATCATTATCTGTAGTATTGTGTCCCAGACGATGTAGCATATCTGCAGACTTCCACCGCTCATGTTCGTGAAGTGCTTGCAATGAGTCTTTACTAAGTAAAACGATGCTTGTAGTGTGAACCAATTAAGTTTAGCGGGCCTTTACCATTAAATTTTTTGAGGTAGGTTGAACAACCACATATTGCTCTAAAAAATCATTTTCGTATTTCATAACATTAAAATATTGCAATAGTTTTACGCAATTATCTCGAGAAAACTTTTAATCACCGGTAGGTTAATATGCAAACAAGGAATGACATGCTCAAACCCAGCAGAAGAATTAACAAAGTCCAAAGTTATATTATATTATATTAAAAAAAAGTTAGCAGGTGTTGGTTTCACCCCACACTCACTTCAGTTTTTTGCCAGTTATTTGAGGGATAGGCAGCAATATGTGGAATATGCGGGACACGTGTCAGATCGATATTTCACGAGGTCCGGAGTAAGTCAAGGTAGTAACCTTGGCCCTTTGGGCTTCCTTCTGATGGTAAACGATCTGCCAGAAGTAGTCCAAGACGCAAATTGTTTGTTGTTTGCCGACGACCTCAAATTGTCCCTCGCGGTAAAAAGCGGTGATGACTGTGTCAGGCTACAAAGGGACATTGATAGGGTGGTGAGCTGGAGCAAAGAAAATCTCTTGCAGTTTAATAGCTCGAAGTGTGTAACCATCACTTTTTCTCGCGCACACAATCCCATCCTACATACCTACCATATTGATGGGTTACCTATGGTACGGGTCACAGAAGTCAAGGACTTGGGAGTGGGTTTTAACACTGGTTTGAATTTTCGTGATCACATCATGCGTAGCTGCAAAAGAGCGTATAGAAATTTAGGTTTTATGCTCCGTACGGTCCGAGGGTTCACGAATGTGAAAGCTCTTATAGCATTATATAATGCATTGGTAAGGAGCCAGCTAGAATGTAATGCAGTCATCTGGTCTCCGCATGAAGCTAAATATAGTCTTATGCTGGAGAGGGTACAAAATAAATTTATAAGACATTTATATAAGTATTATTAAGGAGTATATCCCTTTTACCCGCTAATGTATCCAACCTTATTTATTTTAGGTATGGTAGGATACAATGAGCTAAGGGTTAGGAGGGATCTTGCAATCACCTCATATATATTTAAATTAATAAGAGGGAAGGTGCATAATGCAGTTATTTTAGCGCAGGTGAGCCTGTGTGTTCCGGACAGGTACGTGTGGCGACGACGGCAGCCGCCACTGCTAGTGGAACCGCGCGCTCGGACCAAACTTGTAAGGGAGGCGCCGCTGACGCGTGCGCTTCGCACGCTCAACCTCATAGCGATTGAGACAGACTTATTCTGTTGTTCTCTGAGTGAATTCACAAGGAATGCATTGTATGTAATTTGTTATAGGTAGGTACCATGAATTAGTACTTACCTATTTAGAATAATTAAGTTAGGATAAGCGCATTTACCGCATTGGGTTACTCTGTAATGGTAGATGTAAGAAGAAAAATAAATAAATAAATAAATTATAGGTAACAACTTCCTGAACAAATCTTCAGTAAAAACAACTTTGTTAACTGCCAACTTTGGTAGCCATAATAAATACATGGCCTCCAAACTAATTTTCAGTTACATTTATTTGGACAGTCCGAATTTATTTGGGCAACGTCGCTGAGACAAAAATGTGCTCAAGTTTCAGCATCAAGCTTCATCTGTACATCTCGGATACTGTTTATTCTAAATGTTTATTAAATACAGGAAACTACACCACCAACCTTGGCGTTATCACTCTCTAGTACCTACCAGAGCTTTAGTTTTATCTTTGTAAGTTATTTTATGTTGAATATTGTGGATATCCTGTTTACTTGTATTATTTTATGTCTACGGGAAAAGATGAACATGATACATAATAAACTGTGCCAGCTTTTCACGACAAAGCCAAGAGCAGTACCTAGTTTTTTTGGGTGGAAATTATCAAATAACTTCTCCCGCTCTGGGTGGAGCGGGAGGGAGTGTCAGACTTTTACTGACTAAAACCCACCGTGTTCCTTCAGATGCCTGTGTGCCAGGGCCACGATATCCCTTTCGGACAGGCTCGTAACCCTGGTAGGCATTGGCCCTTTCGGACCCCGTCAATTGGTGCTGACGTCTCTTTGAGGCGCGCGTGGAACACAACGCGCCGTCGACCCGGGCTTGGTCCTTATCGGACGGTGAGCTACCCATCGCTCACCGTCCGCAAGTCCGCGCCTACGGTGGCCGGGAATCGGCCTGCGATTCCCGACGCCCGGGGCGTCTCCTGCGGCGACTAGGGGCGCGAGGGCGTTGATTTTGCCTTACCCTCACGCGTTCCGCCTCCTCCTTCGCAAGCATCACTGTTTCGCAGAAGGAGGTGACGGCCTCCCATGCACTCTCGCTCCGAACCATGGCCTGAACCAGGGCCGGACGCGAGAGATCACCGCCGCCAATCGCTGCCGTGAGGACACGGCGGTGCGCCCAAGCAGGGCAGACCTCCACCGTATGCTCCACCCAGTCCTCCGGGCGATCCACACAGTGGTGACACCCGGGCGTTTCCTCCCGCTTAATCCTAAACAGGAACCTCCCGAAACATCCATGTCCGATGAGGACCTGCGTCAGGCGGAAGGTGAGGACGGCGCCTCTCCAGCCACTCCTCAAAGAGGGGGCTTATCGCCACAATTGTGGCGTGCCCAAGCAGTACCTAGCCTAGATAACAAGCAGAATATCGGATACGATCAAAATTCCTGTAACGCAACATCGAACTTCGAACATCCGAACAACTGTCTCCCATACTAGTTGAAAATATTTCACGTTCAGCACAGCGCCCGGAGTCAACGCACCGCTGCAATACAGGGTCAATTTAAATTAGCTAGTGAAACTCCGCACACGTGATGGATATATTTAAACACGACAAAATGAAATTAAAAAATAATTGCTGAGGTTTTCACCCGCAAAAAACGGACTTTTTAAACTGATATTGTTGGCAACACTACGACCGGTAGCAGCTACGCAGCGTCTCCTAGCAGACGACAGCCAGCCTACGGGAATCGTCGAGAGTAGCCGGTCGGCGCGACATTATAACAGGAAAAACCCGAGCTGAGCGGGCATTGTGATTTGAGAATTAGTCCGATGACCATCAACTTGTGAATTAGTGTTAAGAATTAATTAAAGTATTGTTTGGAAGGCCTACTTTACTTTTATATCAACCTGTTTCTAAAAATATGCCTTCAGTATAAATTAAATAAAAATATTTTAAGTGATTAGGTTGGTGACACCAAAAAAAATCAATAAATTCTTTTTTTTTTGTTATGTCATGTTTAGATATTGATACCCATCACGTCTCCGGAGTTTTGCTAGCTAATTTATTTTGACCCTGTATAACACGGTCGTGTTTCAGAAACTGCGCGCTTTTATACCTCTTCCACACACTCTTTTCGTTATAGTTTTGGTAAAGACATTTTTATTAAGGTTAGTCGATTTAAATTATTAATCAGTACATTTCTGAAAACATAACTGTAATAAACTAGTGAGCTGAAAAATCACCGGCAGTGCCATTATTGCATTTTGATACAATTTCACATTTCAAATCGCTCAAAAGGTAAACTTTAGAAAAAATCCCTACATTATTGCCCAAGGATTAATAAAGTTATGAAGGTTAAGGAAAACTTATACTATTACGTTTTCAGTCAATCTATTATCGCTCCACGGACCTCTGAACTTCGTCACCTCGCCAAATGAATCTGAGCTCTGTAATATTGTACGGTGGAAATCACTTAATGTTTATACCATAAAAAGACGAACCGAAATAGTCTTTTAAAACTTAACACCACATTGATGACGAGGGTCAATGAATCGAATTAAAGGATTTTAAAAAGACAAATGATGCGGAAATGTATCATGAAGTTAACAGTTAAATTAACGCAGGGGGCATCTAATAAATAACTTTATTTTAGTCTGTGTCCTTTTCCCATCACCTTTTCCACAAAAGTTATGATTGTTTTTAATATATTCATAAATTGAAATTAATATCAAATACGTAGGTCTAATGGTCCCTTGAAGCTCTAAAAATATCAAGCGTCCAAGTCACCGCAATAAAAAAATACGGTGATATAAGCGACATTATTGCGACATATTATTTCGATACTCGCAAATAAATCAAATCCTATAGCGTCCTTCCCGTTGACCTAGAATCATGAATTTTGGCAAGAAGCAAGGTCTTACAGCACAAGTATAGGAAAAAGTCTGAAAATAGTAAATTTGTAGTTTTATCACATTAAAAAAAAATTGCGAATATCTCGCACATAAATCAAAACCTATAGTGTACTTCCCGTTGACCTAGAATCATGAAATTTGGCAAGAACCAAGGTCTCACAGCACAAGTAAAGGAAAAATTCCGAACTTTGTAAATTTGTAGTTTTAATACAAAAAAAAATTTCGAATACTCGCACAATCGCGTAGTTTTATCACAAAAAAAAAACATTATTTTGTGATTACAAACTTAAATTTTCAGTTGGAAAATTGACCGTGGCGTATATCGATGTATGGGAGAACATGTTTTTCAACTACAATGTTAAGTTTGTTTTAGGGATAAATTCATCCTAACTGCGTGGTCCGATACGCACTTGGACGGTTTTTTTAATGGTTTTATGTGTTTATTGCGGATGCTTTTAACGTGCACGTCTTTCTACATTGTCCTTACATGTATAATTTCAATATGAATGATGTAACCAATACTTTGTCACAATATTTTGATTAAAAAGAGTGTCCGTGGAGTTTCTTGCCCGTTCTTCTCCATAGGAACCTACTACGCTTTAGAATGGGCAACTAGCTTCATCTCTCTGACTGACCGACCCCTTGACAATTCAAAAGTGCCTTTATTTCGTTTATTTGAAATAAACCAACCAGTAAGCAACCAGTTTGAGTTTGAGGCGAGTAGCTGCCTGAGTAGGCGAATAGCTACCTATGTAGGCTAGTAGCTACCAGCGCAGGTGAGTAGCTACCAGCGCAGGTGAGTAGCAAATTCAAATTCAAATCTTTATTGCTTATCACATGTGTGTACAAGATCTTAAAAATAATTATAAAGTTCACATGGACCCTGTCGGGCACAACAATTTGACACAACAAATCACAATATGAAAGTAGCATGCTTTAAAATCATTAAGTAAATAGAAATAAATTTGTACGTGCGTCATAATAAAATAATAGGTTATAAGTATTTGGCTAACATTTGAAACTTAATCAATTCAAATAAATAAATAATATCACATTGTAGTAATATACGTCATTACAAATTGTAGAATTAAAAAATCAATTAAATTATACCATTATCAATTCAATTAGCTGATTTGAATATAATACATAACATAACAATAATTGGCATCATTCAAAATTCAATAAAAATAAGAAATAAATAATAATGTCACAGATTAAAATAATATTAAAAATTGAATTAAATTAATACAAGTAATAAAAATCAAATAAATGTCTAAAATAGTAAAGTCATCCCATTTTGATGTCATCACTAAAAAAATCATTCAATGTGTAATAGCATTTATCCACCAGTAGTTTTCTGAGCCGTTTAATAAATATTTTATCATTTTGTTCCATTTTTATGTCGTTAGGTATTTTATTATATATTTTAATTGATGTTACATGAGGACTTGTGCTGTGTAATTTTAGCCTAGATTGTGGTATTACGAGTGTGTTTACAAAACGTGAACGCGGTGCATATCGGCGTGGTTGGTCAGTAATTTTAAGGTAGAAGTGTGGATATTGTCTAACGAATTTACAGATTTCTAAAATATAAATGGATGTCAAAGTTAAAAGGTCTAGTTTAGTTAGCTACCTGAGTAGGCGAGTAGCTACCTGAGTAGGTGAGTAGCTACCAGCGTGGGTGAGTAGGTACCTGAGTAGGCGAGTAGCTACCTGAGTAGGCGAGTAGCTACCTGCGTAGCCGAATAGCTAGGCGAGTAGCTACCTATGTAAGCGAGTAGCTATACCTGAGTAGGTGAGTAGCTACCAGCGTGGGTGAGTAGTTACCTGCGTAGGCGAGTAGCTAGGCATGTAGCTACCTATGTAGGCGAGTAGCTACCTATGTAGGTGAGTAGCTACCAGCGCAGGTGAGTAGTTACCTGCGTAGGCGAGTAGCTACCTGCGTAGGCTAGTAGCTACCTGCTTAGGCGAGTAGTAGCTTTCTGTGTTGGCAAATACTTACCTGAGTAGGTGAGTAGCTACCAGCGTAGGCGAGTAGCTAGGCATGTAGCTACCTATGTAGGCGAGTAGCTACCTATGTAGGCGAGTAGCTACCTATGTAGGTGAGTAGCTACCAGCGCAGGTGAGTAGCTACCTGCGTAGGCGAGTAGCTACCTGCGTAGGCGAGTAGCTACCTATGTAGTCGAGTAGCTACTTGCATAGGCGAGTAGCTACTTGCGTAGGCGAGTAGCTAGGCAAGTAGCTACCTATGTAAGCGAGTAGCTATACCTGAGTAGGCGAGTAGCTACCAGCGTAGGTGAGTAGCTACCTGTGTAGGCGAGTAGCTACCTGCGTAGGCGTGTAGCTATTGGGGTTAGCACCCTCGAAAACCATGAAAACGATACACATGACGAAAAGTTTTTTGTATTGAGTCTTTGTATTGTTGACATTCATCGGAGTCTATGATTCTGAGGAGTTTAATATTTGTTATGTGCTTTAATCGCAGCACTACTTAGCAACTTACAGCCTTATTTATGAAAATCTCGCTAATGACTGATTAGCCACTGTTTAGCTAAATAATTGGTTAGCTCCTAATCAATGAGTAACTTTCTTTATTTATAAACGCTAGTTAGCAAGTGATTAGTCGCGAAACGAAATAGAGGAGACAATATGCGGTCGGCACAGATTATAATCAAAATAGTCGACTAACAAAGCAGATTATTATGAATAAAGTTGTCAAAACCACGATATTTGTATCAGTTGAGACAATGGCAGACAAAAATCAAAAATTTCATTAGAAAATTTGAATTTGAATATATTAATTTATTAAGGTTATTTCAATGTGTTTGCGATGGTAGGAGCAATTAAAATAATAAGCTCCAATAAATTGGAGCTCCTAAACGGAAGCAACTTGGACAGACACTAAGAAAGTTCTCTGGATAATTTGGTCGAAACTTACAATTACACCTGGAAAATAAAACCCTCATTTATAAAGCTATAATCAAGCCTTTAGGGACCTATGGCATGCAGCTACGGATTATAGCATCACACTCTAACATAGAGATCAAACAACGATTTCAGCACAAGCTTCTTAGAACAATCACAAACGCCCCATGGTTTGTACTACATGAAGCTCTACCTACACCATGATCTGAAAATACCGACAGACAAACATGAAATAAAAAGCTATATCAAGTTGTTTATAGAAATAATTACTCGCCACCCAAATAATACGAGTTGACTGCTGCTATGAAAGCCACTAACACCTAGCACCTATACAATCCATTTCGCAAAGACGGTTAGGGAGGAAAACATTCTACGTGAAAAAGATGCGGAATGAGAGTGGCATGAGAAAAGAATGGCACCCATGTCTTTGGAGGAAGAATATTGGAAATCAAAAAATAATGAATTTATAACAAATTGTAGCTTTATTATGTATCAAAATATATTGTTTTCTTTAAAAATGTCTCTGGTTGTTTATGTATGACATGGCTTTTCTTTAGTTCTGGGCCTTATAGCTGCCGTCCTAAGATGGGCACATGGGGTAATCACAATCTCCGATGTGCTTCCTCACGAACTCATTCTCTTCAAACCTACTGAGCCTCGTCCTGATGTAGCTTTCCCTATAAATCCTTTCATCATAATTATGTACTTCTTCATTCGAAGAATGTAATAGGTAATTATTCTCGTAGTAGATTTAAACGAGCTGTGTACGTCTTCCTCCATCTATTTCCTTCCGGTGGCGTTTAATTCTTCTGTGGTTCTAAAATCCCGTAAAAGATTATCGAAATCCATATTTACTTAGGCTCAGAACAAAATTACCTCGAACTACACAATAATCTTATTGAATCGATCAGCTGATTGAAATAAAAATCCGCCATCTTTCCTCTTAGCATCCTCTTAGCAAGATCTAAACAGGGTACCTGTGGTGTTTAATTTTGACAGCTATTAATCAATTGCTTAGCGACCTATTAGCGCTAAATAGCGTTTATGAATAAGAATTTTGCTAATCAGTTGCTTAGATAGATAGATAGATAGATTTATTTATTTTCCTGAAATATGGTATTTTACAGATTTTATAACACATAAATAGTTCTTCATATTCCGCCTACTACTTTCGGCATGCAAATTTTGTGACAATAATAATGATTCTAATTTAACAAAATAATTAATTTTCAATGTCAATAAAAAATCATCTGTCCTAAATAAAGAATTTTCTACTTATTACTTACAAAAGTCAAAGAAAATTATATTACAATTTGTCCATTAACAACATTCAAATGACAGCCAAGGAAATTAAATTACAAAAATTTCAATAGCTTCTAATCAAATAAAATAAAAATGTATAATTTAATGTCATGCAACTTTTCCAATTGTCCTAGAATCCATAAATTCCCTAATGGTATAAAAACAATTTTCAATAAGCCATGCTCTGAGATGTTTTTTAAATAAGCCGGTTCGCAGTTCTCTAATAACCTTTGGTATATTATTGAATATCTTTATTGCCATTCGACAAGTGTTTTTATGGCAGTATGCTGTTCTACATCTTGGCATTGCCAATTTTGTTGGATCCCTTGAGATTTTGCCCACCTTATAAACACTGTCGCTATCGGCTGTATTGAATAAGTGAGGATGTTTTTTTACAAATACCCCCATTTCCAGTATATATGTATAAGCATGCTAATGTTAATAATTTATGTTTTTTTAAGATAGGTCTGCACGATTCTAACGGGTCTGCACCAAACACAGCTCGTAAACACTTTTCATCACTTAGCAATTGATTAAAATTTAACATGCGTTTATAAATAAGACTGTGATACTCCTAGAGTATATATGTTCTGTGGTGATAGTCGCTGTCACGGTGCTGCCAATCATACGATTTAAATCGTATTTTATTAAAATTTTATAAAAAAAATATCATATTTTTGGCATTTTTTTAACAGCAAGTTAGCATAATTCATGTTAGCCTAGTTGTACTTTTAATTCTGGTAGTACGTTCTCGTGACATTTTTCCGACACCCACGCGGGCGAAGCCGCGGACAAAAGCTACTTTGAAATAAATGCTTTGAGTTTGAGTTTGAAATACATAAAGAGAAGGAAGCCATAGCGAGATGACATCAGTAGGTATATATCTTATTCGAAAATAAATCAAACATTACATTAGTATTGTTTGTCTTCTTGCAGGCTCATGATGCGGCGCCTGCTCAGCATCACTCTCCTCAGCATTGCCGCAGAGCACGTGCCCGCATAGCAGCGCGACAGGGAGCACCAAGGACCACAAACCTGCGGCGGATACTTGAAGGCTCCTGTGGGCACAATAACGACACCAAACTTCCCCAACCCTTTCCCCGTTCCGATAAAGTGTAAATGGATAATAGAACACTACATAGTAAATGGGACTATATCTTTAAACTTTACTCAGCAGTACACTACCAGTGGGTTGACGTTCACTGAGTACACGTACTAAGACGAGTCCTACAAGTTGGGCGAGAGGAGAGCGCTCACCGTCACCGACGAGAATATCACCAGGATCAAGTGGCTTCAGGTATGATACCTTGTAGCTTGTACTTGTAAGTTGATATTTATGTAAAACTATTTGCGGACTTTCCCCAATCAATGAACGGAGGGGGTTAGTATAATACCATAGGGAATAATATATTGCGTTGCTTGTCGGTGCTCAGTCTAGGTCCTCAGAATTTATCTTTTGAAACGGTAGATTCTGCGACGTTTTAAAAGCATTTGCATCATGTTTACTAATACACTCAGACTCTAAATCCAAAGCATGCCAATTATTTTGAGTGCTTTGAGACTAATAAGACTAATCTATTGTAAGTACCTTGTCAGCGCAAATCACCGAATGTCTCATAATGTCATTGCTATAGATTGCATTAAAGGAAGGATTAATGGCTGCTATAAAACATTTTAATAAATCAGTTGGTATCTACAACTGATTTACTAAAACGTTTTATAGCGGCCATCAACCTTTTAATGGATATAATATTTTATTTAATGACTCTAACAGCCATTTAACTCCGCAGACAATGTTGCCGCCAGTGTAACTCACTGTAAGAAAATGAAAATTCACATTTGTATCCTTAAAAACTTCTTGAAGAGGAATTACTTTTCTAAACAGGAATTAGAGACTGGTACGTGAAACAATTACCCGGAATGGTGAAAATTGTGCTCTTTCCTCCGTTGAGCGACTCACTGTGGGAAGGAGGTTAATAATGAGCCACATTACTGTAATCATTCAACATAACGAGGTTGCCATCGACTGTACCGCGACTGCGAAAACAAAATAACATTTTTAAATTTTTATAGGTACGTTTATACGCGCTTTTTATGTATTTTCCAAATACATTAAAAAAATTAAGTCTTTTAAGCATGTTATATGCATTATTAAGACTTCAAGTAGGAAGGCAACAGTTTAACTCATAAACATCATTATATTTTTAATGAGCATCTTAACGTTTATTAATGGAGAGGCGCAAGTTCCTGAGTAAAGAATGGTGTCTCGAGCTTGCGGAGATCAAACAACCGAGATGACTCGCTTCCACGAAGCCAAAACCAATACGTCTTACTTTTATGTTCCAGTTAAACTTTATACCCTCATTCCACCCTTAGTCACCTTTCTTCTCTGAAATCTGAAATTTTTACCGTGGCTTTGGTAGCGGAAAACTAGATCTTTTTCAAGGAATACTACATGATATTAATTTGTGATAAAACAAAAAAGATATTATACCGAATTTTTCTCATGAAGTAAAGGCAATATGAGATGTTATTTCCGAAGCAAGATGAGTAGGTAGATAAAGTCACGTGCACTTTTAATGCTACGTGCCTAAGTAATGATGCCTACATTAAAACGACATATTATATATCTACATGGTGTGTTTGTGATTCAAATAAAAATAATGTACATAATTATAATAATTAATCAAATCAAATGAAATCATTTATTTTTGTAAACATAAGTAATTAGTACATAGATGTTTTCTTAAAATGTAGTCCTCCATATTCTACCGCCTCATGGGCATGCAAATAATATTCAAATTCAAAATTAAACAATAATTCTATTGATATTGAATAAATATAAATGTAAATGATTAATTTTATATATACAATGACATGAATATTTACTTTGTTTAGTATTATATTGTTTTAAGTATTGTAAATGTGAAGACTATGTGGGTTATTGTTCATTTTTCTTTTTTTCTCAGTTAGTTTTTAACATAGTCTGGCAGTTTGATTAATTTTATGCGGCCTACCCAAATGTCCTTTCTTTGGTATTGTTCGTTGAATCGTTGAGCTCCTTAAGTTCTTAGTTGAGCTGCACGACTACTGACAAATGCGTGCACTGACTGGACAGGACCCCTCAACCTGTGTGGTTCTTTCGTCAAAAGATCATTTCAGGCACCAATCTACATGGTCTTCACATGACCTGACCAAGATTATGTCTGGACTTTAAAAGAGACTGTGACCTCTGAGTTTCTTTCGGCCTATCTTCTCAGAGTAGTCGGATACGAAACGCCGACCTCATCTATTTTTTTTTAATATGATTGACGTGTAAAAGTGTTTGTACAAACCTACTTACAGAAATAAATCATTTATCATTTATCATTTATGTCAAATCATTAGAATTGTAGCTGTTTGTGTATGTGAGTTTAAATGTTTGTAAACGCACCCACGATACAGGAGAAATTCCTAGTGTGGGGAAAAGTTATAAAAAAAAATCCAAAACATAAAAAGTTAAATAAAAAAACAGACTACTCGTAATATCAGTAGTGACATTTTTACAGTTATGCCAAAAAAATAATAAAGTATGTCAAAGTGTCAATAAGAATAAAAAGTGTCAGAATAGAAACATGTATGTCAATCTCATTAATAATTTATAAATCAGTGCAGAGATTTATCATTAAAGAAGTCGTCAATTGTGTAATAGTTTTTCTCAATTAATATTTGGTTTAGTGCCCTTTAAAATTTTATTACGGTCATATTTTTTATTACATCATGTGCTTTATTATAAATACGAGGGGCGATACCAAAAACACTTTTCTGCATAAGTGCGGTATTACATTTCACTTGGCATAGTTTGTTTACATATTGAGTCCTTATCGGATTTTTTCGGACTGCTGACAGTTTTTCAAATAATTGTGGATTGTTTTTTACAAATAGAGCTGTTGCCAAAATGTATAAAGAAGGAAAAGTTAAATTTTTTATTAAAGACTGAAAATAGGAAAGAGCTATCTGTTGTTTTAAGACCGCACCGACCTTATGCATCGCTTTTGCATTCTAAATACCCATTCCTTATCAGTAGACTGTAGATTAAGCTTTGTGTCGTTTTTTGTTCAGTGTAACATACATAACTCCGCTTTCCAAACACGTTGATGAAACCACAAACTAAATGCTAGCTCTAATGCATTGTAATCATCAGAATATTATTATTAATAAATATTGTGGTTCTAGAAACAGTTATAATTTATAACGACTTAACTCTATTTAAACTGCTGTTTACCAAAAGTAATTATATTCGCAAGCATTTATTTTGTTCACATTGTTTCGTGTGAGTTTTTCATCGGTAATAATTTGAAATAAAATTTGTCACAGTACTGTGAATTGATGTGATTAATTTTTCACTCTATAAATTATTTTGCTGCAGACTGTAGTTTGTCGGTTCGTTGTTTCATAACAATCTTACAAAAACAACATTAAATAAACCTTAGGTAGGTATAGCGTCCGATATATCACGATTTCCATGCAAACATACAGGAATACATTGCTGTTACTAATATTATTACAGAGGGATGCACAGAGCAAACGTAATTTCCTGATAAACAAGAGCAGACTACTGAAGAGGACAGAGCAACGAATGTCGGATGTGAGCCCGGCTACCAAGACGCAATGCCTAGTTCCGGCCAAAGGTTGTAAACTACTTTTCTCAAATAATGCGCGGAAATTCAAACTAAGAAAATTAAAAAAAAATGTAAATAATATTAAATTAGTAGTTATTACATAATTAGTAGTTATTTAGTTGTTTTTTTTTATTATGAATTCGATTATGGAATTCATAATTATTTTAATGACGAACAACAATATAATGTTCATTTGTTTATTTTGTACCATAAACCGCTATATTTGCAAGCAGGTTCTGAGCTTGTTCGTGTGTAATGAACACGCTTTCCCTGATTTAGGAGATTGAAAGAAAGGCTTAAAGCAAATCAGGATTTTTAGCATTTATATCAAGAATCAGACTGCAACGTTAACGGGCGCACGGGCGTGTTAACGTTTTTTCTTTGCATAAAAACGGTACTTAGCAATTAGATTTTTTTTTTTCATCTTTTTGATGGACCGACCCCTTGATCATTCAAAAGTGTCTGTAGTTGGTTTAATTGTAATAAATGAGTTTGAGTTAGAATTCGTACCGTGCCGCTGAAGAACCGACAAATAGCGAGATTGGCATCCATTTAGCCAGTTAAATTGAACAAAATAAATAGAGGTAGTGTGTGATGTGAAGGTAGTTAGTCGTGTGCACCACTTTCAATTTTAGGGAAAATGCTTCAGGTGAAATTGTAATGGTTCCAATGTTCGCGTACGAGTAGCTACACGAATGACATCAGCTCGTAGATAGTTTTTGTGTGCTTACAACTTTCGCTGTGCAACTCTACAAAACAAGAAAAGTTTTTATTGGCGTTATTAGCTGTGTTTGTGGAAAACTAAACAAACATTACTAACTAATCACTACAACTAAAAACCCTTTTTATTTAGCATTCAATGGCTCGAGTTATTCTTATTGTATGTTTATCTCCTGGTATCATCTGGTGACAACACAAGAACAGGTTAGTTCTCAGTTGGGAATGACACGGTGAATTTGCCCCAGTTTACAGCTGCTGACGAAAATCCTGAAATAATTTAAAATGTTTTTGTTTTGTACTAAAATATCAGTAAGTACACAGGTGTATAATTGCACTTACCTTCACATGCGAATCCTATTTTTGTAGTTATTGGACCGTAACAGCGAGGGATGAAATAAAACACTAAAAATACATGTGGGTAGCTCGAGGATATCGCTACGCCCCCGTAATGGGGCGTGGCACGCCGTGCCGTAACCTTAGTTCCCTGGCCGCGGAGGGTTCACGGTGGCCCGCTAATACGGACCCCTCTCTGTATTTGCCTAATGCGGCTAGTGGCGGCGGACGCGTTTTTTAAAACGCGTCCATGTGAATAGTTGCTATGTGTAAATCTGTAGGCGGGTCGCGACGCTAGTATGTTAGCGCCGCTTTCTTCTCGACAGTACGGCAGTCAACCCCCACTGAGTGAGATCCCCGGTGACCCGGTGGAAGCCCAGTGATGGTGACCAGCGCGCGACGTGAGTGCCGACTCGACGCTCCTACAGAATAGGTGATTAGTCCCCGCTCGCCCCGCTCTCAGAGCTAGCCAATCACGGTCCGAGCAATGGGACTGTTGTGTGTGTGTGAACGGCATTGTAATGTTGTTCGCGACGATGCGTCACATATGTAGTATTATATTGTTTTTTAAACAATCTTCTCGTGACATTTTTCCGACATCCACGCGGGCGAAACCGCGGACAAAAGCTAGTTTGAAATAAATGCTTTGAGTTTGAGTTTAAAATACATAAAGAGAAGGAAGCCATAGCGAGATGACATCAGTAGGTATATATCTTATTCGAAAATAAATCAAACATTACATTAGTATTGTTTGTCTTGTTGCAGGCTCATGATGCGGCGCCTGCTCAGCATCACTCTCCTCAGCATTGCCGCAGAGCACGTGCCCGCATAGCAGCGCGACAGGGAGCACCAAGGACCACAAACCTGCGGCGGATACTTGAAGCCTCCTGTCGGCACAATAACGACACCAAACTTCCCCAACCCTTTCCCCGTTCCGATAAAGTGTAAATGGATAATAGAACACGACATAGTAAATGGGACTATATCTTTAAACTTTACTCAGCAGTACACTACCAGTGGGTTGACGTTCACTGAGTACACGTACTAAGACGAGTCCTACAAGTTGGGCGAGAGGAGAGCGCTCACCGTCACCGACGAGAATATCACCAGGATCAAGTGGCTTCAGGTATGATACCTTGTAGCTTGTACTTGTAAGTTGATATTTATGTAAAACTATTTGCGGACTTTCCCCAATCAATGAATGGAGGGGGTTAGTATAATACCGTAGGGAATAATATATTGCGTTGCTTGTCGGTGCTCAGTCTAGGTCCTCAAAATTTATCTTTTGAAACGGTAGATTCTGCGACGTTTTAAAAGCATTTGCATCATGTTTACTAATACACTCAGACTCTAAATCCAAAGCATGCCAATTATTTTGAGTGCTTTGAGACTAATAAGACTAATCTATTGTAAGTACCTTGTCAGCGCAAATGGCCGAATGTCTCATAATGTCATTGCTATAGATTGCATTAAAGGAAGGATTAATGGCTGCTATAAAACATTTTAGTAAATCAGTTGGTATCTACAACTGATTTACTAAAACGTTTTATAGCGGCCATTAACCTTTTAATGGATATAATATTTTATTTAATGACTCTAACAGCCATTTAACTCCGCAGACAATGTTGCCGCCAGTGTAACTCACTGTAAGAAAATGAAAATTCACATTTGTATCCTTAAAAACTTCTTGAAGAGGAATTACTTTTATAACGAGGTTGCCATCGACTGTACCGCGACTGCGAAAACAAAATAACATTTTTAAATTTTTATAGGTACGTTTATACGCGCTTTTTTTGTATTTTACAAATACATTAAAAAAATTAAGTCTTTTAAGCATGTTATATGCATTATTAAGACTTCAAGTAGGAAGGCAATAGTTTAACTTATAAACATCATTATATTTTTAATGAGCAGCTTAACTTTTATTAATGGAGAGGCGCAAGTTCCTGAGTAAAGAATGGTGTCTCGAGCTTGCGGAGATCAAACAACCGAGATGACTCGCTTCCACGAAGCCAAAACCAATACGTCTTACTTTTATGTTCCAGTTAAACTTTATACCCTCATTCCACCCTTAGTCACCTTTCTTCTCTGAAATCTGAACTTTTTACCGTGGCTTTGGTAGCGGAAAACTAGATCTTTTTCAAGGAATACTACATGATATTAATTTGTGATAAAACAAAAAAGATATTATACCGAATTTTTCTCATGAAGTAAAGGCAATATGAGATGTTATTTCCGAAGCAAGATGAGTAGGTAGATAAAGTCACGTGCACTTTTAATGCTACGTGCCTAAGTAATGATGCCTACATTAAAACGACATATTATATATCTACATGGTGTGTTTGCGATTCAAATAAAAATAATGTACATAATTATAATAATTAATCAAATCAAATGAAATCATTTATTTTTGTAAACATAAGTAATTAGTACATAGATGTGTTCTTAAAATGTAGTCCTCCATATTCTACCGCCTCATGGGCATGCAAATAATATTCAATTTCAAAATTAAACAATAATTCTATTGATATTGAATAAATATAAATGATTAATTTTATATATACAATGACATGAATATTTACTTTGTTTAGTATTATATTGTTTTAAGTATTGTAAATGTGAAGACTATGTGGGCAATAACCCACATAGTCTTCACATTTACTGTCATTCATTTTTCTTTTTTTCTCAGTTAGTTTTTATCATAGTCTGGCAGTTTGAGTAATTTTATGCGGCCTACCCAAATGTCCTTTCTTTGGTATTGTTCGTTGAATCGTTGAGCTCCTTAAGTTCTTAGTTGAGCTGCACGACTACTGACAAATGCGTCCACTGACTGGACAGGTCCCCTCAACCTGTGTGGTTCTTTCGTCAAAAGATCATTTCAGGCACCAATCTACATGGTCTTCACATGATCTGACCAAGATTATGTCTGGACTTTAAAAGAGACTGTGACCTCTGAGTTTGTTTCGGCCTTTCTTCTCAGAGTAGTCGGATACGAAACGCCGACCTCATCTAGTTTTTTTTAATATGATTGACGTGTAAAAGTGTTTGTACAAACCTACTTACAGAAATAAATCATTTATCATTTATGTCAAATCATTAGAATTGTAGCTGTTTGTCTATGTGAGTTTAAATGTAATATCAATAGTGACATTTTTACAGTTATGTCAAAAAAATAATAAAGTATGTCAAAGTGTCAATAAGAATAAAAAGTGTCAGAATAGGAACATGTATGTCAATCTCATTAATAATTTATAAATCAGTGCAGAGATTTATCATTAAGGAAGTCGTCAATTGTGTAATAGTTTTTCTCAATTAATATTTGGTTTAGTGCCCTTTAAAACTTTATTACTGTCATATTTTTTTATTACATCATGTAGGTACTTTATTATAAATACGAGGGGCGATACCAAAAACACTTTTCTGCATAAGTGCGGTATTACATTTCACTTGGCATAGTTTGTTTACATATTGAGTCCTTATCAGATTTTTTCGGACTGCTGACAGTTTTTCAAATAATTGTGGATTGTTTTTTACAAATAGAGCTGTTGCCAAAATGTATAAAGAAGGAAAAGTTAAAAATTTGAAAGACTGAAAATAGGAAAGACAGCTATCTGTTGTTTTAAGACCGCACCGACCTTATGCATCGCTTTTGCATTCTAAATACCCATTCCTTATCAGTAGACTGTAGATTAAGCTTTGTGTCGTTTTTTGTTCAGTGTAACATACATAACTCCGCTTTTCAAACACGTTGATGAAACCACAAACTAAATGCTAGCTCTAATGCATTGTAATCATCAGAATATTATTATTAATAAATATTGTGGTTCTAGAAACAGTTATAATTTATAACGAACTAACTCTATTTAAACTAGTGTTTACCATAAGTACCTATATTCGCAAGCATTTATTTTGTTCACATTGTTTCGTGTGAGTTTTTCATCAGTAATAATTTGAAATAAAAATTGTCACAGTACTGTGAATTGATGTGATTAATTTTTCACTCTATAAATTATTTGATACTATATTTGCTGCAGACTGTAGTTTGTCGGTTCGTTGTTTCATAACAATCTTACAAAAACAACATTAAATAAACCTTAGGTAGGTATAGCGTCCGATATATCACGATTTCCATGCAAACATACAGGAATACATTGCTGTTACTAATATTATTACAGAGGGATGCACAGAGCAAACGTAATTTCCTGATAAACAAGAGCAGACTACTGAAGAGGACAGAGCAACGAATGTCGGATGTGAGCCCGGCTACCAAGACGCAATGCCTAGTTCCGGGCAAAGGTTGTAAACTACTTTTCTCAAATAATGCGCGGAAATTCAAACTAAGTAAATTAAAAAAAAATATAAATAATATTAAATTAGTAGTTATTACATAATTAGTAGTTATTTAGTTGTTTTTTTTTTATTATGAATTCGATTATGGAATTCATAATTATTTTAATGACGAACAACAATATAATGTTCATTTGTTTCTTTTTTACCATAAACCGCTATATTTGCAAGCAGGTTCTGAGCTTGTTCGTGTGTAATGAACACGCTTTCCCTGATTTAGGAGATTGAAAGAAAGGCTTAAAGCAAATCAGGATTTTTAGCATTTATATCAAGAATCAGACTGCAACGTTAACGGGCGCACGGGCGTGTTAACGTTTTTTCTTTGCATAAAAACGGTACTTAGCAATTAGATTTTTTTTTTCATCTTTTTGATGGACCGACCCCTTGATCATTCAAAAGTGTCTGTAGTTGGTTTAATTGTAATAAATGAGTTTGAGTTAGAATTCGTACCGTGCCGCTGAAGAACCGACCAAATAGCGAGATTGGCATCCAGTTAGCCAGTTAAATTGAACAAAATAAATAGATAATATTTTAGGGAAAATGCTTCAGGTGAAATTGGAATGGTTCCAATGTTCACGTACGAGTACCTACACGAATGACATCAGCTCGTAGATAGTTCGTGTGTGCGCGCACTTACAACTTTCGCTGTGCAACTCTACAAAACAAGAAAAGTTTTTATTGGCGTTATTAGCTGTGTTTGTGGAAAACTAAACAAACATTACCAACTAATCGCTACAACTAAAAACCCTTTTTATTATTTAGCATTCAATGGCTTGAGTTATTCTTATTGTATGTTTATCTCCTGGTATCATCTGGTGATAACACAAGAACAGGTAAGTTCTCAGTTGGGAATGACACGGTGAATTTGCCCCAGTTTACAGCTGCTGACGAAAATCCTGAAATAATTTAAAATGTTTTTGTTTTGTACTAAAATATCAGTAAGTACACAGGTGTATAATTGCACTTACCTTCACATGCGAATCCTATTTTTGTAGTTATTGGACCGTAACAGCGAGGGATGAAATAAAACCCTAGAAATACATGTGGGTAGCTCGAGGATATCGCTACGCCCCCGTAATGGGGCGTGGCACGCCGTGCCGTAACCTTAGTTCCCTGGCCGCGGAGGGTTCACGGTGGCCCGCTAATACGGACCCCTCTCTGTATTTGCCTAATGCGGCTAGTGGCGGCGGACGCGTTTTTTAAAACGCGTCCATGTGAATAGTTGCTATGTATGAATCTGTAGGCACGCCGCGACGCTAGTATGTTTGCGCGGCTTTCTTCACGACACTACGGCGGTCAACCCCCACCGAGTGAGACCCCCGGTGACCCGGGGGAAGCCCAGTGAAGGTGACCAGCGCGCGACGTGAGTGCCGACTCGACGCTCCTACAGAATAGGTGATTACTCCCCGCTCGCCCCGCTCTCAGAGCTAGCCAATCACGGTCCGAGCAATGAGACTGTTGTGTGTGTGTGAACGGCATTGTAATGTTGTTCGCGACGATGCGTCACATATGTAGTATTATATTGTTTTTTAAATATTAACTTAAATTCCAGTTAAAATACTTATAGTTAACGTATAGAAATAACATGTAAAATGTTTTGTATGTAGAACGGTAATTTTTTTCCGAGAAAAGCCATTAGAAAACCGATTATAGTTAAAAATAATATTATTTTTACTGTTTCCACTGAAAATTCCTTTCAGTGGAAACAGGTATAGTTGATATGGATACTTCAGGTCATAGGGAATTTCATGAGGATTCCAACGATATGCCACATGCCATAGGTATGTGTATATTTCATGTGCTATTATGCAACATTATACTTGTTAATTAGTGAAAACTTCATTAAAATAAATTAAACCAGGAAGTAATTAGCGGCTCTCGTTACGGTAAAGTAGGCTTGTAAGTACTTAAGCAAACATAGGAAAATTGAAATTTGTAGTCATCGGCAAGGTATTTTTTGCACTTTTAAATAGCTTCAATGTAGTTTCATAGTGTTCCCACGAGTCCCGAAATTGCTTCCTGGGTGTTCTTCAAGACTTGTGTTTTAATCAGGTAGTGAGTATACTATACTGTGTTACTGTGGCTAAATCGTCAAAAACGTTATCACTGAATCGTCAAAAACGCTATAGCTGGAAACTTCAAAACGTAATCGTTCGTCAGGGGTCACATAAAACTCTTCCCGTCTAACTGGTACACAGAAGTTGAAGATCGCAGGCTGCCCGAAGATACCTAGAACTATAGGTGCAGGACGTCAGCGCCGCATGGACTGGGAGACCTACACATACAACGGGAATAAAACCCTGGATAGGCATACACACTCCCCGCACACATACCGCGTCCAGCGATCACGCCCGTCCGGCACGAATGTGAAACACCGCTCAGTGTCTACGTGCATTGCGTGCGATGCATTTGTATAGTATTGGATGTTGGTTATTAGTTACGTGACATGTCTATATTAACTTAGAACACGCCACGCAACAGATGTATGAATCATCTGTAGAGTTCAGTTGAGTCGAGCAAGCGGCATGCAACCTGAGTGCAGCTTGCTCGAGGCGTCCAGTCCGGTGATGGTGTCATTCGTCCGCTATCAGGTCGTGGGGCAGGGGTCTCGCGTCAGGGGGGCGCGTATGCCAGGGCGCTATCTGCTTGACATGGGGCCAAGCAGACACGTCGGCACGCGCGAACCTCCCTTTCGCGAGTCGCCTCACAAGCTCATCTAGGCTCTCGATCCCGAAGTCCCGCTGGATGACAGCGTTTCTCACAAAGCAAGGTGCGTCAACAATGGTCCGCAGCGCAAGGCTTTGTTGCGCGCGGAGCAGCTTGCGGATCGACTCGCTAGCGGGGGCGGCGTACGTCAAGATTGGGCACACGTACAACATGTGGGTGAGAGTTATAAAGCCTATTTTGCTTTACCAAGACCAAAAGTGTTTGCAAAAAGTTCTCGGAAACAGAGCGTGTTGGCAATAGGATCGAGTACAAAACCGACGCAGAACACAATTGTCCAGGTTTAGTTGCTTTTTGATCTGTTGCCCCCACTTGATCTTATCGCTATTATTTATGCAAGTAACGGCTGATTATTTTATTTACAGGATTCTGGGGTTCTTTCAGTAATCCAAAATCCGCGCTCATATCAAACATAATATTCCTTATAGTTTTTTTATTTGCCTGTCTTGTCCCGCTGCAGAACAAAGGCATTTTAGAGTTACAAAATAAAAATCATTTTCCACGAATTATAACACAGAATAGAGCCAAACTCCTTAAATCTAATTACCTATACTTTCACTAAAGCGATTTTTTCTTTTGTCTTATAGAACGACCTTTTATAACAGACTTCTATAATCTCTTACAAATTAAATTGACCAAGCACGGTTCTTCCTCCAGGTTATTATTTCCAAACAAGATTTTTTTTTGTTTAGCTGTAGCTATCCATTTCAGTTTTTTGTATTGTTGCGCGTGACAGGGGTCGAGCGGCCGAGACCTTCGTCAGTTGATCGGTGAGGTATTGACTGTGAGGGAAGCAAATACCGGAGAAAAGTGGGGTCAAATTTAAAATGGTTGAAGTTTTCATGGGTGAATTTGCAATTATATGATGTGGAAATGTAAGCAAAGTTTATCGTATAGCTGCCAGTAACTTACAAAGTGGTAAACTTGTATAGAACGGTAGGAATTGACATCTTGAGTAAGCATAATTCACTACAAAACTGTAATTATTAGATCTAATTATTACTGCTATTTGTGTTCGACCCATTTGCGAGTTATTTAAACAATGCGCAGGTGGCCAATGAATTGAATGCATAATAATTTGTAATGCGATTTCAATCTGATATTTTTGTAATTTTTTGGTCAATGGATGGTATTTGGAAGCAGTCTAGTATTCTAAGCGACGGGCTTTATCACTGTATCGTACAAGATCGTTATCGTCATAGTTCTGTATAACTTTTTCCAAGACAAGACACACCGCTGATAAAATGTAACAAAGCTAAAGGAAGCCAAAAGCGACCTTTGGCCGGTCACCCTTAGCGCTTTTTATTTAAAGCACATTTTTTCTGAAAGGAAACGGTTTTATGTAATTTTATTTCGCTACAATATAAACATAATATTGTGGTAAATAATATAATAATAGTGGCTAAATAATAACTGGCGCACGGGTCGATCGTTCAGGTTAAGCTATGCTTGCCGCGGTTGGTCCGTGGATGGGTGACCATCTTTTCATACCAAGATTCGTCCGTGTCTCGGAAAGCACGTTAAGCCATTGGTCCCGGCTGTCATTTGTAGATCTTTGAATGTTGTTACGGGTCGTCAGAAGCCAAAAAGGCTGACAACCAGTCTTACCAAGGGATATCGTGTTATCCCAGTTACTGGGTTGTGGAGGTCAGATAGGCAGTCGCTCCATGTAAAATACTGGTATTCAGCTGCATCCGGTTAGACTGGAAGGCGATCCCAACATAGTTGGGAAAAGGCTAGGCAAATGATGATTATGTCTATGTTGTAGCGAAATGAAAATTCACCACTTTAACACGTATAATAATATATTAATAATTTTGAAAAGTATCGCATCAAAAAATTAAAAAAAAAAAATATAATTAAAAACAGTCGCGGAACAGGTTATTTGGCCAAAATGATAATAGATTACGAGAAAACTTTACTATTTTGGATGGTAAATCTTCGTTACGCATTTGGTTTCCGAGCCAATCGTAAAAAAGATTTACCATCCGATGTACCCTTTTTTTTGTGTGGAAAATTATCAAATAACTTTTCCCGCTCTGGGCGGAGCGGGATGGCGTGTCAGACTTTTACTGACTAAAACCCACCCGTGTTCCTTCATTTGCCTGTGTGCCAGTGCCACGATATCCCTTTCGGACAAACTCGCAACCCTGGCAGGCATTGGCCCTAATGGACCCCGTCACTTCGTGCTGACGTCTCTTTGAGGCATCCGATGTACCCTAAGTTTTCTTGTAACCACAACCGCACATGTTATTTGCTCGGTTCACTTTAATGTACGTAGGTACTGCGTGACCTCTGCGGTTTAAACCTATTAGATTTGACTAAGACTTGAACAAGGTTGTCAGGTTTTTATAGAAGAAACGTCACTTGCTAAGAATCTGAAGTTCAATCTAGTCGATGGTATAAAATTTCGGACTTTATAATGAAAAATTGTACCAAGTTAAAGTTACGATATACATATTTTATTGATTGTTGAATTCTGCAAATGGTGGTGCAAATTGTGTAAGATATTCTTCTAATTTGGTATGTACCTAATATTCCCGTATTTGCTCACTCAACAGAAGTTTTAGCCTTTTTTCTAGTGTAATACCCTATTTTATTTGTCTTAGGTGTAGAACCAGTTGAAATGGGCCGGCTTCCTTTGTTTTCCTGGTTCCGGACTATATGCCAGGCATTTGTGCTCTTGGTTCGTCTTTATTAGCAGCAATTTTGTATGCTGCTAATAAAGACGAACCACGAACCTTGGAGTTCGAAGACGAGTCCGTAATGGTGTGCGACATATGATCGTCGTATCACCTGCGACTCAGGCGAGATTCAGCTCGTCAGGATCGAGTTTTTACGTAAACCTTCACAGTTAATTACTATAGTTATTAGTACTTTTTGCGTTAAATTTTAATACAATTGATTTTTTAATCAGGTCTGTTTCTGTCGAGATAACTTGAATTCATCTTATTATGATAATATTCATTTGAAAGGTTACGTAATGTAGGGGTAACGAACCTTAACCCGATTCCAATCGATTCCATGATTCGGAAAATAAGTTCGTGGCTAAGATGTACCTTCATTTTTCTCGTAATCTCTCTTCATTTAACCCAAAGTATCGGTTCCGCAACTATTTTGGTTATTATTTAACTTAAGTTTCCCATACTTTTTTGCTCGGTTCCTTTTGAAAATATTATTAAATTATTATACATATGTATGAGTAAGTGGTGAATTATCGTTTTTATTTCGCTACAGTATGTAGATACGTACTTGCTTGATACTTGATGGGAACTCTCTTATGAACGTTAGTAATTTATCACCCAACAGGCTAATTTCAGCATTTAAGCCCCATTTAATCTAAAACTCATGTTCTGCATCTCCATATCTCTACATAAAAAGGGTTCCACTCATCATCAACTTATCATTTTATGCTATCGTTAAAACCATTTTAGTTACCTCATCACTTACAAAGCTTCGCATCGGTAGACAATAAAGCAGCTGCGTGTAATCCTTATCACTCCTGATTTCTGATCATATTTATTAAATATCAGAGATGCTGCTCAGGTTCAGTCGGTTGGCTTGACGATCTTGTGATAATTATGTTATTCGGGTTTTGCTTAATCGCTGAACTATGCGTTTGCACCGGAAAACATTCAACATGTAGATGTCTCGAAATATAACTCGTTTTGTCGATTTTTGCGTGCGCACTGCATTAAACATGACTGAGTTTTAAGACAGATCTCAAGATTTGTTGTTAGCTGTGTTCGCACTGTCTAGAAACATAATCAATAGACATGTTTAACATTTTTATTTGTCACTTTTGCGTTCTGTTATAAGCACACACTGAACCCTAAATTGCTTAGTCATCATGGCCTTCAGCCATCTCAGTATAATAGTCGTAGTCAGCAATAATCATTGGTACTAAAGTTAGTCTATTAAAAACCTTTACGGTGGTCGGTTGCATATGGGTCCCTTTTTCTTAATTGTATTAATTAATCAAATAAATAATAATTATCTTTGTAAATAATTTCTTTTTTTAAAAAGCCTCTTTGTAGGGACCCTATAAAATTTGGTGGCAGCGGTGGGATGCGGAAATCCCCAGTGCCGATTCGCGTAAACTACATTTGCGTTAAATCAATAAATAGACTCTCCGTATCCTGCAGTCCTATAAAACAATTTAATGGTAATAAAACCAGTGAAGTGTTCATAAGTAGCACGTTACGATTCTGCGAGTCGTGTTTATCCTGAGTGCATAATCATAAGTGCAGCCTACATGTATCCTGTGAGTGTCCTGTGGACATCCTTTAATCGTCCTGCGAGTATCCTGTGAGCGCTAGTCGCGCCCTTCAACCGACTAATAGCTTCACATACTTCTGGCGCCCTGCGAGTCGTCCGAGCATCCTGTGAGTTCTGCGAGCATCCTACGAATCATCCGAGCATCCTGCGAGTCCTCCAGGGATCCTGCAGATCCTGAAACGTCATAAGTGTCGACCTACGACCCGCGAGTGTTTTGTGTTTAGTCTAACAAGTGTTCCGTGAACCTAAGAGTGTCGGTTGTGTTATCTGCGTGTGAGTGTCGCTATGCAGCCGTTCTCAGCTCTAGCTCTTATCGCCGCCTACGTATTCCTGTAAGTCAACGAACAATTGCTAACCGTAACCTTATTTCTGCTAGTTTAAAATTAATATTTTGTTACTTGACGTCGAGAATTTGCATGTTATGCCTCCTAAAGTACCAAAAAACGAAGATAGTAAATTGCAAATTGAAATCCCATCTGAGCTTTCAGACCTAAAATCTCCAATCTTATCACCAAGAATTACTAGGCAAACAGTAGAAATGGAGCTTAATACTTTATTAAAATTCGTAAAACCATATGACGGCAGTCGCGAGAAACTAAATTCGTTTATTAATAATTGCAATAATACTTACGAGCTAGCATCCGAGGCACAAAAGCCAATTATATTTAAATACATATTATGTCAACTTACAGACAAAGCCGAAATTGCGTGTTCAATTAAAGAGTTCACATCTTGGGAACAGTTAAAAGAGTTCCTTAAAACTCAATTTTCAGAAAGAAAACACTATACACATTTACTTAATGACCTCCAGGAAAGCAAACAAACTTCGTCTGAAAATGTAGGACAATTCGCCCTTCGCATGGAGACTTACCTTTCTCAATTATTAACAGAGATATCACTCTCTAATTATAAAGCCAAGGAAATACCAGGTCGCACAGCAGCCATGGAGGACCTAACACTCCATCACTTCCTTATGGGCTTAAACCCTCGCGTATCAAACATGGTAAGGTGCAGGGCACCTAAAACTTTTAATGAGGCTGTTAACTTAGCCATTTCCGAAGAAAGGATTTTAGAAACTCTTTATAGGCGAAATCATAGCTCACAACATGAAAAACAGGCTAGCCAAAATAGGTCTAAACCTAAAACCTTCGCTCAGAATAATAAAAACTCGCAGAAATAATCGTCGCAACCGAGTACGTCGGGCAGCAATCATAAACATGACCCAAACCTTACATGCAAATATTGCAAAGAGATTGGTCATGATATAAATAACTGTCAAAAGCGACAGAAACGTTACCCGAGTTCTCAACCTCAACAGGATCAAAGTAAATCCTCTGGGTCCCAACCCAATACTAAATCTCCTCAAGTCAATTTCATCGATGATTGCGATGACTCTGATGAATCTACCCACGATGACGAAGGTGAAAATGTCGAAGTGGAAGATTCAAACGAATAAACGTCCTGCAACCGTGCCGAACGGGACGTCAAGTCAAAGTCGGCACACATTCGAACCACATGAGTTCAACCTTTCAAACTTCCGAGGTTATACATCAGGGTAACCAGCCCCAAAACGGCAACCTCAATCCCCTTAAGGTTATACATCAGGGTAGCCAGCCCCAAAACGGCAACCTTAACTCTTCCGAGGTTATACATCAGGGTAACTAGCCCCAAAACGGCAACCTCAATCCTCTTAAGGTTATACATCAGGGTAACCAGTCCCAAAACGGCAACCTCAACTCTTCCGAGGTTATACAGCAGGGTAACCAGTCCCAAAATGAAAACCTCAATTCTCCTAATAAAATTTATGAGGTTAGCATTGATACCTCTAAAAAACTACTACCTCATGTGTTGATAGAGTCACAAGTCTCTGATATCCCACTAACACTCCTTGTAGACTCAGGGTCTGCAATCTGCTTGTTAAAAGAATCAAGTGTCCTAAACAAGCCAAAAATCATTCATAAACCTATAAGCATTAAAGGCATCGATCCTGGGGTTGAAACCACTGAAACTATAGGTTATTTTAATTTAAAACTAAAAGTTTCTGATTCTAAGTCAATTAGCCATAAATTTCATATGATCAAAGAAATTAACCTACCTTATGATGGCATTATAGGTAACGATTTCCTGACGACTAACAGTTGCAACATTGACTACAGTCGCGATGTTCTTAAAATAACTCGCAATGAAATTAAAATCCATTTCTTTGACTCTTGCTACATCATACCACCACGCACAGAGACTGTAATAGAATGTACCGTCACAAACCCAGAATTAAAAGAAGGCGTGATCCTAGATCAACATCTTTCTAGTACTCTTCTAGTTGCTAATTGTATAACAAAAGTTAAAGACAATAATAGAGTCAATATATCCGTTGTTAACACCTCTAATAAACCTGTTAAGATTAAACGCAACCTTAACCTTAAACTAGAGCCAATTGTCGCTTATCCTATTCAATCGACTCCTTTTAGTGAAAACGTAGTTGAACGTACTAGGAGAGTTCTAAATTCCCTGAGAACCTCCCACCTGAATGACGAAGAAGCTCAAGCGCTCTTTAATTTATGTTCAGATTATTCTGATATATTCCACCTACCTGAAGAGGCTCTGTCTTTTACGCCAACCATTCAACATGAAATCAAAACAACCAGTAACACTCCGATACATACAAAATCTTACCGTTTTCCAGAGTGCCACAAAGAGGAAGTGGACACCCAAATTGGTAAAATGTTGGACCAAGACATCATCAAACCCTCAAATTCCCCATGGTCTTCTCCTATATGGATTGTTCCTAAAAAAGCAAACGCTTCTGGCCAAAAGAAATGGCGCATCGTAATTGACTATAGAAAGTTAAACGATGTCACAATAGGTGAAATTTATCCTATCCCTCAAATTACCGAAATTCTTGACCAATTGGGTAAAAGCCAATATTTCACTACCCTTGACCTTTCATCAGGTTTCCACCAATTAATGATTTCACCAGAAGACGCACCTAAAACAGCCTTTTCTGTACCTCAAGGCCACTTTCAATTCAATAGAATGCCGTTTGGCTTAAAAAATGCCCCAAGTACGTTTCAGAGACTCATGAATACTTGTCTTGCTGGGCTACAAGGCTCTCGTTGTTTTGTTTATTTAGACGACATAGTCCAGTATGCATTCGATTTAAATTCAGCAATCCTAAATCTCAAGGCCATTTTCGACAGACTTAGAGAATTCAATTTAAAACTTCAACCAGAAAAATGCGAATTTCTCAGAAAAGAAGTTACTTACCTAGGTCACATTATTACCCAAAATGGTGTAAAGCCAAATCCAGATAAAGTGAAAGCTGTAACACAATATCCCATTCCAAAATCTGCAAGAGATATTAAATCTTTCTTGGGCCTCGTGTCATACTACAGGCGTTTTATCCCTAACTTTTCGAAACTAGCCAAATCCCTTACCTTGCTCCTGAAAAAGGATGCCCCGTTTGATTGGACAAATGAACAACAACTTAGTTTCGAAACCCTAAAAAATAAACTAGTCGAAGCACCTATATTAGCATATCCTGACTTTAATCAAACCTTCTTGTTAACCTGCGATGCATCTAATTACGCTATATCAGCTATCCTGTCTCAAGGTCCCATCGGACGTGATCTTCCAATTGCTTATGCGTCCCGCACCTTAAATAAAGCCGAAAGTAATTACAGTGTTACGGAAAAGGAATGTTTAGCGATAGTATTTGGAACTAAAACCTTCCGACCATATTTATATGGTCGCCGATTTACCATTGTAACAGATCACAAGCCGCTCCAATGGTTATTTAATTGCAAAGATCCCGGATCTAGACTTGTTCGATGGAGGTTGAAACTTGAAGAATTTGAATATGATATTCAGTATAAAAAGGGTAAAATAAATGCCAACGCAGATGCTATATCTAGATTCCCTGTTAATCCCGTTCAACCTACTGCCGACGAAATAACAACACCTAATCTTCTAAATTCCGAAGCTAATATTACACCTGAAAATTTTGACAGTAATTCAGACAGAGATTTCTTCGACTTCATTACATCACCTACTTCCCTTCAGTCAGATGAACTTAATCCCGACCGCCTCTTTGAAATTCCTACCCCAGAACTTATTAATACAGAATCTCCAAATCCTATCTCTACAAGAGTCCCATCAGAAAATACTATAATTCAAGACGCGCACCTCAGTTCCGCCCCTGACTTATCCACAGTCGACTATTCCAACTTCCTGAAACAAATAGCGGATAAAAATAAATCATTCAATACACACATTATCGAACATAATGACAGTTTACTGAAAGCCGCTTCTAAGGTTATCTTAGTGCCCACATCGATCGATTTGGATGAATCAAATCCGTATATTAATATTAAATAATTTGGAAACTCAAGACCAAATCCGCAACCAAGAAAAACAACTACATACCTTCTATAAAGTCCAATCAGGAAATAAAGATTTCTACTTCCTGTACGTAAAGGTACATCACTTCGACCAGACGTCATATGACGAAATATTTAAAACTCTCAAATATATTCGTAACGAACTTGTAATAACTGATCAAATTAAAGAAATTAGTATATCCGACTTCCGTGACCCTTTTGAAAAACACAGTTATATTAAAATCTATAATATTATAAACTACCTATTTCATAATACTGGCATACAAATAGATATCTATCATAATAACGTTACTTACCCATCACCGTCTGAAGTTAAGAAAATTCTCTACGACAATCATGACTTACCCATAGCTGGTCACCTTGGTGTCAGTCGTATGTATGATAGATTAAAACAGTTATATTATTGGAAAGGTATGCGCAATGACATAGAGTCGTATGTTAAATGTTGTAAATCGTGCCAAGAAAACAAAGCTTTACGCAAAATAAATCGCGCACCAATGCAAATTACAAGTTCGTCAACCAAACCGTCTGAGCGCATATCACTTGATATAGTAGGACCTCTTCCAGAATCCGGTCCGGCAAACCTTAAATTCATATTAACACTACAAGATGATTTCACTAAATTCTCGACCGCGTACCCCGTGCGCAGCACGACAGCCGAAGAAACATGCGAATGTTTATTACATTTCATATCAATATTTGGGCTTCCAAAAATGATTTTCACAGACCAAGGCACTAACTTTACAGCAGACCTATTCAAGAAAACGTGTGAATTTCTAAAAATTAAACAGCTATGGTCAACTCCATACCACCCACAAACACAAGGCGCCCTTGAACGCAGCCACTCAACCTTGAAAGAATACTTAAAATCTTTCGTCAATAAAGAACAAACCAATTGGCCCTGTTATGTTCACACAGCCATGCTTACTTATAATACTACTGTTCATACCGTAACGCATTACACCCCGTAAGAATTAATGTTTGGCAATAAACCGTTTATCCCAAACTCTATATGTAGCGAAAGCCTGGACGCCACATACCCCGAATATGTCCGCATGCTACAAAACCGCTTAAAGTATTCTCGCGATAAAGCTCTTGAATACGTCCACAGATCTAAGATAACGTCTAAAACATTTTATGATTCCCATAGTCGGCCAGTACAATATAAAATCGGCGATTACGTTTACTTAAAGAACCACCTTAGAATGCGAAAGGCCTTATCACCCATATGGAAAGGTCCGTATAAAGTCGTAAAAGTTCACGGCAATAACACTTTATCACTACTGATAAACAGACGACACGTCCGTCACCATTATGACCAAGTGAAATTAGCAGAAGTCGCCAATAAATGATAAATGATAAATGATTTATTTCTGTAAGTAGGTTTGTACAAACACTTTTACACGTCAATCATATTAAAAAAAACTAGATGAGGTCGGCGTTTCGTATCCGACTACTCTGAGAAGAAAGGCCGAAACAAACTCAGAGGTCACAGTCTCTTTTTAAAGTCCAGACATAATCTTGGTCAGATCATGTGAAGACCATGTAGATTGGTGCCTGAAATGATCTTTTGACGAAAGAACCACACAGGTTGAGGGGACCTGTCCAGTCAGTGCACGCATTTGTCAGTAGTCGTGCAGCTCAACTAAGAACTTAAGGAGCTCAACGATTCAACGAACAATACCAAAGAAAGGACATTTGGGTAGGCCGCATAAAATCACTCAAACTGCCAGACTATGATAAAAACTAAATGAGAAAAAAAAGGAAAATGAACAAAAACCCACATAGTCTTCACATTTACAATACTTAAAACAATATAATACTTAACAAAGTAAATATTCATGTCATTGTATACGAGAAATTAATCACTGTCAATGTGTATATAAAATACGGATATAATCTTGGTCAGATCATTTGAGAACCATGTAGATTGGTGTCTGACATGGTCTTTTGACGAAAGAACCACACAGATTTGAGTGGACCTGTCCAGTCAGTGCACGCATTTGTCAGTTATCGTGCAGCTCAACTCAAAACTTAAGGAGCTCAGCGATTCGACGAACAATACCAAAGAAAGGACAATTGGTTAGGCCGCATAAAGTACTCAAACTGCCAGACCTGCATTAAAATTTTTTTTGATTGAGAATAAAAATAAAAAAACAATTCACATAGTCCTCACATTCATAATAATTAAAATAATATAATACTTTACAAAGTAAATATTCATGTCATAGTTTAGGTATTTAAAAATTTCAATCAAAAAATAGTATAAATAGTTGGCAAAAAAAATCAAATCAAGATTCACTGTAAATTGGAGCAGCTCAATCCCAAGCCTTTTTGTCCTCAATAAAGTCTTTAACAGTATAAAATGCTTTCTGGCACAGTTTCCGTTTTATAAAACATTTGAATTTATTAAGGCTTAATTCTTGAATATGGCTAGGAAGTTTATTATAAAAACGTATACACTGGCATCTAAACGAGCCACCTATTTTTTTAAGCCTGGTTTTAGGAACAACAAATTTGTGCTTGTTCCTAGTATTTACATTATGGATATCACTGTATTTTTTAAACAGATTAATATTTTTATGTGCATACAATAGATTTTCGTAAATATACTGAGAAGCTACAGTCAGTATATTAATCTCTTTAAATTTGTCTCTGAGGGAGTGTCTGGGACTTAATTTATAAATTGCACGAATTGCTCTTTTTTGTAAAACAAAAATTGTCTGAATGTCGGCGGCATTTCCCCACAACAGAATACCGTACGACATTACACTATGAAAATAACTAAAGTATACTAAGCGGGCTGTCTCTAAATCAGTTAAATCACGAATTTTTCTAACGGCGTATGCTGCAGAGCTAAGCTTTTTCGACAATTTATCTATATGGGGGCCCCATTGAAGCTTGGCATCCAAAGTTATGCCTAAGAACACTGTAGAATCTTCGGGTTTCAACTCTTCACCCTTTATGAGCACACTAGTTTTTACTTGTCTAACATGAGGTATTAAACTTAATACATTTAGTTTTTTTCTCGTTAAGAAGTAGGTTATTAACATTAAACCAGTTAACTACTTTTTCAAGGGCACTATTGACATTGTCAGTAACCAACTGCTGACGAATAACCTGTGAAAGAAAACTTTTAAATTAGAATCATAATTAAATCGATATTTTTAGTATAGATAGACTATATACCTTTATGTAATCCTTATAGACTAGTTAGGTTAGTAGTAATTAGTTATTACATTAAATATTTAGTTAGTATTCATAACACATGCATACCTATGTACTTACAGTGCCTCAGCGGAGCTCCAACCATCTAACGAGTATGTCCACGCGATAACTGCGAGTCCTGGAATATACTTCGATTACATAGGGAAATTAAAAATCAATAATGGCATCCTAAATGTCATTATGCCGTTAGATATTTTACATATTAAACCGCATATAGAAAATATAAATTTGGCATTAGAAATAGTAATTTATACATGTAAACAAACTGGCTACATTAAACACTCAGAATGCCACAATGCAGTGGAACCATTAGTAGTTCAACAACGAAATTTAATAAAACTATTTAGTTCTATATCTTACCTTATTGATAATGGTGACCACAGAAATAAAAGAGCATGGATTGGAGGAATTGGAATGATTCTGAAACAAGTTTTAGGTACTTTAGATGAAGACGACGCTATTCAATATGATCGAGCTATTGAATCAATGCAAAACAACCAAGATAAACTTATGTCTATCATAAAAAATAATATTTTAATAACTAAATCTGTTATATCGACATATAATAATACGTTTCACAAGATTCAACAAAATGAAGTAAAGTTAAATGACGCTATCAGCAAACTCTCGAGCAGTATTCAAAATATTTCTAAAACTACGCATATTTTAGAACTAGATTTTGTCCGCAATACATTGGAAACTGCCATGGTCACCCTAACATTTCAACTTGAAGATATAACGAATGCGATAATGCTTTGTAGTCAAAACATACTGCACCCGTCCGTTATGTCGCCTACCGCTATGTACCGAGAATTAGCTGATAACGTAAGGCACCTGCCGAATAATCTAAACTTACCTGTACAATTAGATATAAGTTCAGTTCATACTATTATAAAAGTGTCTACTTTATTGTGTTATTATTTTAACGACAAACTAATATTTCTTTTGCGCGTCCCTTTGATATCCAATCAAGAATATACTTTGTTTAATAATATTGCATTACCAACACCTCACGACGCCACTCAACTAAACACCTTTGGTTTAATTGTACCAAGCGCTAAGTATATAGCTATAACAAAAGATAAATCAAATTACTGTAAATTAGAATCATTGGAAAATTGTAAACTAATACATTTAGCAGAATATTTATGTGAAATTCCTATTATTTACAAAACTGATTCAAGACCAAGTTGTGAAAGCGAACTGTTATCTAAAACTATCAAAGAAATTCCCGCGATATGTAATATTAAACTTATTCATGGTAATCTAGATATTTTTAAACCACTCAATAATAATAAATTTATATATGTTCAATCTGAATTAACGAAACTTTCACTAGATTGCCAAGATCACAATCAGATAAAGGAAATAAATATATTCGGTATTGGCATCTTATCTATACCAACCAATTGTATCGCCTATTGTAGAGGTACCACGAGGTACCTAGATATAGTAATGTTCTAAACTTAACTTCACCTATTAATCTGCCAGATTTCAATTTAACGAATAGTAGTTGTTGTAAAAGAAATAGTATAACGAATAATATGTCCCCTATCCACTTAGAACAAATTAACTTAGACGATATGAATCATGTTAGCAAGGCAATTAACAACCTCCTATCAGACGTTGATAAAATTCAGGAAACACCCCACATAATTAAATATGGGACACATTATTCAATAATTATAAGTTTAATTGTATGTTGTTTTTTTTTGTACTTAGTTTATAGAATTTTAGTTTTTTGTAAACCCGATTGCAACCTTCGCAAATATAGTTTCTGCAAATGCGATAAATCTAAATCGGAATCTGTGGAACTGGAGCAAACCATTCAAGAAATTCCAGGTCCAGCTCTAAGAACCTCTTTCTAGGGTTAACTTTGGTAATCATCCCCAAAGTTCACTCTGATAGGGGAGGTGTTATAAGCACACACTGAACCCTAAATTGCTTAGTCATCATGGCCTTCAGCCATCTCAGTATAATAGTCGTAGTCAGCAATAATCATTGGTACTAAAGTTAGTCTATTAAAAACCTTTACGGTGATCGGTTGCATATGGGTCCCTTTTTCTTAATTGTATTAATTAATCAAATAAATAATAATTATTTTTTTAAATAATTTCTTTTTTTAAAAAGCCTCTTTGAAGGGACCCTATAACAGTTCGCACCGTTGCTAGTTTATGTCTCGCAAAACATCGAAACATGGAGTGACAGAGACGATAAAGTTTAAAGAGCTTTGGCAAGGCTTTCCATGTTAGTAGATCTGTAGACTATAAAAAAGTTTCGATATTCTTTATTCTTTACAAGCTGATCAAATGGGGAATGGATGGTGTTACTCCGATCAAAAGGAAAATTGCGTCTTTGAAAACACAATTCAATAGGGAATGAAATAAATTAAAAGCCAAATCGGCAGCCGGACTAGACGTGGTAGCTCAGTCTAGCTGGTATGCTTTAAATAATAAATAGTCCTCATCGCATTAATGTATGTAATCATTCACTAATGAACTTTCGGGTGTTTTTTTTTTTTCGAGGTGGAGAACTTTAAGAGGAGGGTCCCTATGTTTATGTTAATTTACATGAATATTCTGAGGCAGTCACACATACAAGCAAAGTTAAACTTTAGTATGTGATTTATTGGATCTTTTTCTTTCCGTGTGACATTTCAGTTACGTAATTGTAATATTTTCTCTCAATAATTTTTTTATTCGAAAATCATGTCTTTTTTAAGGATAATTCTAAAAAAACAAACAAGATTGTTTAGCTTTTATGGCTAAAATATATTTAATTTAATTTATTTATTTAGGTTAACCAACAATTGTTTACACTATATACATTTCTGATTGAATGACTATAGTAACATTTTCAGGTGCAGCAATTAATTACAGGTTAACACCACATGCACAGAAAACGGCTTTAAATAACATATTATTGATAAATTATTGAAATTAGAAATTTTACATATGATGAATAAGTACCTAATTCAAAACAAAAATAAAAAAAATTATCATAACATTCAATGCTGTTTACAACATATAAAAATTAAATAAAAAAAAAAAATCATTGGCCTGTGATTACCGATTAAATTATAATTGATTAAATTGATTACATTAAGATTAATTATTAATTGAGTTATAAATAAAGATACTGACCATAAATTGATATGAGAATAAAATAAAAAGAATTAATAGAATACATTGAAAAAAATGATAACAGGTGTAAAATTAAAATAATATTAAATCGCTGTTGGATTGTTTACAAAAGCTCGTAGAAATTTATTTATAGTATCGTGGTGCACATCTACTAAGTCACTGCGGCCATTAAGGATTCTACACAATCTAGGTATTGGAGAATTTGCACCAAGTACAGACTTTCGAAGTGGCGGACACAGGGGTGTTATCTTATTCCTAGGATATCTAGAAGGCGCTTGAAATCTAATAAGCTTCAATAAACCGGGGCAGTCGATCTTATTGCGCAACAGTTTGTAAAGAAACAACACATCGGTTATATCTCTACGCATAGACAACGATTGCATCCTGAAATGGCACAGACGGACTCTGTAAGAAGGCAGGCGCTTAGATTTTCCCTCACTAAAGGCTAAATGCTACGCAAAACGTTTCTGTACCCTTTTCAGACGAAACACGTGAGTGGCATAGTGAGGTGTCCACACAACACTACAATATTCCATAACACTGCGTACAAAACTGTTATATAACATTATCTTAGTGCTACTTTTACGAAAGCCTTTGGTGTTACGAAGCAGGAACCCTAACATTTTTGATGACTTTTTAATAATGTTTTCAATATGAGGCACACCTTTTTGTCAAAGTGTACTCCTAGATCCCTTATTGTATCGACTTCTTGGACTGGCTCCTGGTCTATGAAGTATTCTGTCTCAATACAGTTAATTTTCCGCGTATACTTAACATGGTAACATTTCTTCGGATTAAGTTGCATTTTATTATTGTGGCACCATTTTATAGCTTGGTTAAGATCGTCCTGCAGAAGTTCGCAGTCTCTTTTTGACTCTATTACTCGTGAAAATTTTAAGTCATCAGCATACAGAAAAGGTTCAGAAAAACGAAAACACTCAGGAAGATCATTAATGTACATAATAAATAGTATTGGAGCTAAGTGAGATCCTTGGGGGGCGCCCGATGTTATTTTGTGTGCAGCCGATCGAAAACCGTTTACAACGACAAAGAATTCGCGTTCAGTAAGATAAGACTTGAACCAACCTAATAAAGGTCCCGTTGTACCATAGGCTGCTAGTTTGTAAATCAGTATAGAATGGGGCATTTTATCAAATGCCTTACTGAAGTCGGTATATACTACGTCAAATTGTTTGCCTCCATCTACAGCCTGTATTAGTGACTCCGTGAATGACACTAAATTTGTGGCTGTAGACCTAGATGCCACAAAACCGTGTTGATTGTCATTAAGATACAATCTCAAATGTTGCTGAATATGCGGACTTATAATAGATTCAAAAATCTTTGCGAATGTGGATAAAATTGAAATTGGCCTGTAGTTGCTCACGGTATCTTTTTTATCTGACTTATGTACTGGGACTACCTTGGCCTTTTTCCATTCTGATGGAAAAGCTCCAGTTGCCAGCGATGCATTATATATTATTAGTAAAGGAGACACTAGAGCTGAAGCACAATTAGAAATAAAAACAGGTGGGATGCCATCCGGGCCAGGTCCTTTACTAATATTTACTGTTTTTAGCTTTTTTAGTAAACAGTCGCGGTAAATTACTGGAATACTTAATCCCTCACTATGATTATGCAGTGCTTGGAGGTACTTTGTACGGCCGCTAGTTTCTGTATCCTTGTCAGTCGTGTACACCGTTGCGAAATGGTTAGCGAAAAGGTCGCAGATTTCAGAACCGTTAGATGTAACAACCAGTCCATCAGTCATTGCCAAAGGGTAGCCACTAGTGCCACCACGTTTCGCTGTTATGTAACTCCAGAGAAGTTTGGGATTATCTTTTATGTCCTTCTCCATTCTATCAATATAGTCATTATATAAATTCATGGCTAGTTTTTCACACCGCTTGGAAACCAGTTTCAGTTCAATTTTATCTAAAGGATTTTTGTATTTTCTGTAACGCAACCTGAGCCTATTTTTTTCCTTTAATGATTTTATCAATGCTGTATCAAACCACGGTGGATAGTGACTATTGTTTGGTTTCCGATCAGGCACAAATTTTCTAATAGCATCTCGCAAACATTTGTAAAAATTTGCTACCATGTCATTCACATCACAAGTATTTTGAAGAAGTTCATTCCAGTTAAACTCATTTAGATAATTATTAATTTCAGGGTAATTAGCCTTATAAAAGTTAGGTCTTGAGTCCATACTATATGGCAAATTACAATTCTTTAGCAAAGACATAGTTAGTTCAAAGGGGGGATGCAATTTATCGATAGCTACCAGAGAACTGCTAGACTGACTCACCAAACAAGTTGGTTCTGTTGATAAAACCAGATCCAGTATTCGGCCAGAACAGTTTTTTACATGATTATGTTGTGATAGTTGATTTACATTTATAAAATCCAAAAGGTTTTGACAAGCTTTAGGTAAAGAATCATTTACGGCGGATTTATCCCAATTCAATTTACTTAGATTAAAATCACCAATTATGTAACATGGGATGTCCGTTGAGTCGAGCACTCTGTTGCAGCCATCCACAAAATGATCCAACGTTGCGAGACATACTGGTGGTGGTAGATAGACGGCACAGAGAGCAACTTGGCGTGACTTGTGAGATGTCGATATGTCAAGTGTGACCCAGAGGTCTTCACAATTACTTTCCCAGTGTTCGATACGTGCGGAGTTAATTTTTTTATTAATTGCTATCAAGACTCCGCCCCCATTTTTGGTGTGGTGAAACCCAGTTGTTTCTCTGTCCCGTCTGTAAACTTCATAACGATCATCAAACAATTCACAACTCAATACATTACTGTTTAGCCAGATTTCTGTTAATATTATAACATCATAATTCATATTGCACAGATTACAGTAAAAAATATTCCTTTTAGTTCGCAAGCCTCTACAATTTTGGTAATAAATTAAAATATCTTTGAATTTTAAGCAGTTCAAACCTAATGCATGCATTAAATTACAATAGTAAAAACAACCTTACTAAGACTACTCTTGTTCCTTATTTGTATGTACTCTGCACCATCAATTTTCCTCACAAATATTCTGCCATTTCTGACCCACACGTATTTATAATTCTTCTCCTTGGCTTTTAACCTCGTAGCTGCATGAAGAGCTCTATTTGCCGCGGACAGATGTTCAGCAACAAATACCGGAGATTTTGGTCCAGCGTAACCAAGGTGTGAACAGTTCAGTTTTTCTTGGGGGTTAGCTTGATTGTACTTAATGGTCGCTGCCAGAAGATGATCACGCATCCTTGGTGAGGTCAATTGGACGATTATAGAGCGAGGGCGATCACTTGATGGGTTGGCCTTAGCAATACGAGTGCAATGTAATACATCTCTTTCACCGATTTCGCAATTAACCACACGCGCAAGTTGAGTTACTATGTTGTAAACATTTTCATTTTTACTTTCCGGTACACATTGCAATTCTATGTTGTTCGATACGACAGACTTGCTAATCTGGAGCAACAGTCAAGCTGTTGCTCCAGATTAGCAAGTCTGTCGTTGAGGTCTTCTACGGTGACCTTAAGATCTGTGTTTTCCAATTCTAATTTTGTGATAATTTTCTTAGACAACTCATGTGCCCTCATTATGTCTTCGAATTTCCCATTCATGAAAGACATAGACTCAACAATATCTGCTATTTCCTTTTTAATTGGTGCCAGTTCTTTGCTAATCGTGGTAATAATAGTGTTATTAAACTTCGCCGACATCTCACTTAATTCATGTTTTATTACTTCACTTATAATGGAACGCAGATCGTCGTTATCATCGGACGTGGAAGGAGGCGAAGGCGCCTCCGTGGCTTGTCTTTTCGGGCCTCTAGTCGTCGACACGTTACGAACTGGAGTTGAGTCGTCCCTACCCAACTTTGGCTTTTTACTCAAACATGACGGACATTTCCAGGTAGCCTTCTTATTAGGAGATTTAGTAAGGGATATACAAGCATAATGATAACACTTTGCACAAACTGGGCACTTTATGGATTTCGCCTCTAAACCTGTTTCACATTCATTAGTGCAACAACCCCATTGTTCATTTTTGCCAGCCATAATAATTATAATTTATTACTATAGTTAATGAGACACCAGCAAAAAAACAATAAGGATCACAAAAAAATGTGTATGTGTTGCCTTCTTAGAGGCAATCAATAATAGACATCAAGTGCTGTCCCGTCTGTGTTGACTTATCTTTGACGCGAGCCGTAGCTTGAGTCATCGGACGCCGCTGCAAGCAATATTGACGGTTCTGCGCACGGCCGAACCGTGCGAAATCCGTGCACTGCGCGCAAAGTGTCTTGTTATTCACTCACCGGCTGATTCTTTAACTTTTAAAACTTCTAACTGTTTGCACTTAATATTGTTCAAATTATACACTTTACTTTAGTTTTTTCAAGTTAATCACACATTAGCAGTGTCATCGAGTCACTGTATCACTATTATTTGCTACGCTACTTTTATGTCTGAGAATTTAAAAGCTTTTATGTCTATAATATATTCACAGCAAGAAAATATAGTTTATTATCCCGACACAAGATATTTTTTCTCTAAATCAATTATTACTTTTGTTATAAACGACGTAAGAATTGAGACTTACGCTATTTAGTTTCGTGCTCAAACACGGTCAAAGAGCGCACGTGATATTTAACTTTCTTACTGATGTATTAGCTTTTAGCACATAACGGAGTGGTGGGGAGCGAGGGGCGGTGCTTGGGTTCGAAATTTGGTTTAGACTGCCTGCTTTTAAATTGAAATAAATCAATCAAATGTTTATAATATCCATTAAATTATTGCTTTATTTGACAAATCATTTTATGGCATTCTTGTTTGAATATCATTTCAGGCTTATGGCCACCGTGGCTGATGCAAAGGCCTAATTTACTGAAAGAAACATTGAAGAACGACTAATTTCACGAAATCTGGCCACATCGTTCGTGCAATTTGACGGCATTACATGATTTTTCTGGGGATGTGTAAAGTTGCATGTCTACGCCGATAAATCAGAAACAATTGACCACTTGGATGCCAACATTCGACGCATTATTGCCGAAATACAGCCTGATTTACTGCGAAGACTGTGAAATTTGGCCTCCAGATTACGCCATGTCCGCGCCAGCCGCGTTGGCCATAATCCCGATATCATATTCAAATATTAATGACATAAAATTGTCTGCCTGTCTGAATAAAGTCAATTTCATGGATAATTAAAACCAGTCAAGTGCGAATCGGACTCGCACACGAAGGGTTCCGTACCATTATCTATAAAAACGGCAAAATAATCACGTTTGTTGTGGGAGCCCCCTTAAATATTTTTATTTTTTTATTTATTTTTAAAGTGAATATATAACTAAATATTTTGTGAATATCTCAAACGGTTACCAGTTGCCGTTATCAATATCGAGCAAAAAAAACACGTTTGTTATATGGGAGCCCCTTTAAATTTTTATTTTATTCTGTTTTTTAGTATTTTTTGTTATAGCGGCAACAGAAATACATCATCTGTGAAAATTTCAACTGTCTAACTATCACAGTTCATGAGATACAGCCTGGTGACAGATGGACAGACAGAAAGACAGACGGCGGAGCCTTAGTAATAGGGTTCCCGTATTACTTTTTGGGTACGGAACCCTACAAATCACGTTTGTTGTATGGGAGCCCCATTAAATATTTATTTTATTCTATTTTTTGAATTTGTTATTATAGCGGCAAAAAAATACATCATCTGTGAAAATTTCAACTGTCTAACTATCACAGTTCATGAGATACAGCCTGGTGACAGATGGACAGACAGACATACAGACAGATAGACAGACGGCGGAGCCTTAGTAATAGGGTTCCTGTTTTACCGTTTGGGTACGGAACCCTAAAAACAGTTTTCTGTGTTATATTTAAATTTAAAGTTTGTCAATTTTGTTCATTGCTTGATGTCAAGGCCAGGGACTAAAGACAATTTACTTTGCTTAATTAATCTATGTTGCGACACTGGTAAATGACAATGGCTGGCAAATTACTCTAGAGAACATTAACCCTCCCTAATCATATTATACCACTTTACAGAAAAAGGAATCACGTTCCATTTGCGCCTAGCTTTGATCAACAAACCCGTAATAATTTGTTATATTGGCTAGATGATGAGGCTGTTATGTGGCACACGAAACATAACAGTGGTTAATTTAGTTAATAATTTGAACGTAGGCAATATCTAATGTGTTTGAGTGCCGCCTTTATATTGCCGCATTCATTCGTATGATTGGGGGGATAAATACAGTATATCTTGTTAATAATGTTATACAACATTTTATGTAACGAGTTTTTACATTTACAAACTTTTATTGTTTCATTTGCAAATAATGTTAAAATAACTTGTTTCTATCTGGATATTGCAATGCAAAATAACGATAGAATGAATCTATCGTTTTAATGTCGGCAATCCCTCCGATTAAAGAAAATCGTTTACTATGCATAGGAAGCTCATTGTAATCGATTTGTATGCAGTCGGAGACGATGTGCTACGATCGGCTACGACCTGCTACGAACCGCTACGCCTTTGGTATTGCTACGAAATCTTATCAAACAGCTACATTCACAGATGCTGCCCGATACTAAATTCTAAGATACAAATATAATGCTCGTAACCATGTTAATTTGAGATTCATAGGCTAACCTAATGGGCAGCAGCGTTCTCTATGCATTTTAACACCATACTACGATCGCCAACCAGCCTGCGAAGCGTGGCATTTATGGCAAACATCTTCCTTTAGGAGGAGGCCTATGTCCAGCAGTGGACGTCTTTTGGGAGAAATGATGATGATGATGAGGCTAACCTACTGAGGAATTCGAGCGAAAAGGGCTTTTGTTGTAAATCATTCTTTGGGTTACTTCGCTCGTTTGGATATAACTGAACTGTAACTAATATCACTTCAAGACCACCTAAGACGATATTAGTTCCCATAAGTTTTGAACTTTGGGTTCAGACATACATGTAAATTATAAAATGAGGTGATTGTGGCGGAGCAGTGAAGACAAACTACAGTCCACTGCCACAACAGGATGCACAGCATGTGTTGGTGGAATGTTTCAGATATACTAACAAAAGAAACGCATTTCTCAAATTGTTGGAATTGTCGTAACGGATGGTGGAACACTCCATGGTACTTTAGCGAAGCCTGAAGCAGCAAAAATATGATATACTTTTTATATAAAAAAATAGATTAAGTTAGTTTGTGTGACTAAGATTAGGTAATTTAGTTTAGGAGTAAGTTGTTATTTGTAAAACCACGATGGGATTGCATAAGTGTACAAAAATCCTATTTTTTTTTTTTGTAAGTTCTCTGCCACTTAATGCGAGACATTACATAGGCCTGTCCCAAATTTCTCCTTAACATGATCTCCATTCTTTTAGCTGCCTCATTCAGACGTATCTACTTCATAGTTTCCTGCCTCCCAAGATACAGGATTTTCCAAGTTTGGGGGGCAGGGTACCCATTCTTTTTGGACTTCCGACCTCATTACAGTCACTACCTACCTTTTGTTTTTAATCTTTGTGTAATTTTTCTCAAGTCTGAATGGTACTTATTGTCAAAGTTTATGTTTTGTGAATATAAAATGTATGTATGTAGTTTTACCTTACCTGCTTCACTTCACGTTGCAATTCTAATATTTATAATGTGGTTCCTCATAGGACAAAACTTTACCAATCTACCGGCTCAATCAACAATCTAAAATCTCTTCAATAATAACAACTCAACCCATCTTATATTGACACATTTCTCGATATTTTCAATAACTATTCTGACCTCTATGAATATTTTGGCTGCTGAGACCTAAACTACAAACGTAGTATTTTTTTTTAAATGTGGCTTTCATTTTAGTCTATTAAGGTGTCTTACGAATTCCACGTGAATGAAGTCGCGGGCAGAAGCTAGTTCCGATATTTTTCCATGTTTCATATTTTCAATTTAATTTCCACTGTGCCTCGACTTTTATATTAATCAACTGCGTTCAGACAAACACTTGGCTGTTTTTTCATTAGTTTTGAGTTCGTATTCAATACTCACAATATTTTTATTTATATTATTTATTTAGTTTTTTTAAGTCGCGGGCAGAAGCTAGTTAATGAAAAAGTTTAACTAATTTACTAGGACAGTTCTTAGCTAGATTTGCACGATCTTTTCTATATGGCTGCAAACATAAGAATATTATAAGTACCTTCCTGTGATTCTTCGTTAGGATCTTCATATTCCTCCAAAAATTCAGGCACATTCTGGCCAACAGTTTCCATTTCAAAATTGGAAATGCAATTGCTTTCAACTGTAAAGTGGGTGGAGAGACGGACGACATAAAACATTGGTGGATGGAATGCTTCCGTCGATCAGTAGTTAGACAATTGTTGATTGGAAATACAAGCATTCCGGGCTATACATTTCTTCTGTATATAATGAACTAAGCAGTACAAACCGTAGAAGATACCGTAAAGAAGTTCGAAGAAAATATCGTATCGATCAAAAAAAAAAACAAAAGTTATTTATTCAAACTAGGCTGAGAATCAGCACTTTTCGAACGTCAAAAATTACATAAAACAGTCCCCCAAAAACGCACACCCTTCATTACTTCCTAGTGCTTTAGCTAGGAAGAAGAAGTGGCTCAACAAACTCCCCAGCAGCACAGCTGTCTGTTCAGATATATATAAGATCAAAGTTCGTGTTCCACTCCACGTCACACACAGCGAATACCAAAGTATGTACTTGTAACAGCTCTATTCAGAAGCGCACAGTCACATAATCTAAACAGTTGTTGCCTTAAGTGTTGAGGCGACAGACAAACAGATTGCGGCTCGCGATCTCTAATCTGAATGTCAAAACAGTTCCATCGAGTACACTAGACTAGATGAAACCAGGGATCGAGTCACAAACGATTATGTACTGAATACGAGGCTGGGTTTTTAAATCGAGAGCAAAAGAAAAGATCGCAGTAATTGGGCTATTAGTTCAGTGAGGGACGACATTATGCGGTAATGCGGTGTAGGCTGAGATAACAAGCTATAGGAAGGCATTATTGTGACTTTCGATTAACACTTGGTATAACCAAACTATTACCACGTAAAAGCCATACCATTTTCTTAGATCGGTCTACGGCTAACGATCTTTTTAAGTTGAGTTTTTCATCTAAATTCATGAAGTTTTTGGGAAACTTAGCTTCCGTTATGTAAAAGTAAAATTAACAAGGGTCTTGCAGATAATTTATTTTGTGAGTTCATAATGCATTTGGGGGTTCCGTAGCTCAGAAGGCAAAAACGGAACCCTTATGGGATCACTCGTGTGACAATCTGTCTGTCACAGCCGATTTGCTCCGAATCTACTGGTTTAAGGAGCTAAATATCAATGCGTTCAAACGTCAGTTGATAGTGTTTTTATCGCAAAAAACGTATTACAGTGTGTCTGAATTTTTAGTTGAAAAACTTGTCTGACATTAATTTTATTATAATACTAGCTTTTGCCCGCGGCTTCGCCCGCGTAGATGTCGGAAAAATGTTGCAGATTATAAACTATGTTACCATATTTCATCTAAATCCGTTCAGCCATTTTTGCGCCAATCCAAAACATAAAATCATCCCCTTTAAAATTGACTACCCCTTTCCACCCGGGTAGATTTTTTGACAACCCTGATACACCTTTTCCTTTATTTCCGATCTTAAATATAAATATGGAGTTTCAAGTTAATCGAAGCGCGCATTAAAATTCTTCTATACAAACTTTGAGATCCCCCAATCCCCCTTTAGATTAAAAAACAAAAATGACAACTTAATAATTTACTTCGATAAGTATTCGTGCCAAGTTTCAGGTTTATTAACTCAAAGAATAAGATTTTTCATACAAACAAAATCCCCCCCTTTCACCCCCTTAAAGGTCGAATGTTCAAAAACCCCTTCTTAGCGGATGCCTACGTCATAAGTATCTATGTGCCAAATTTCAACCCACTCCGTTCAGTGGTTTGAGCTGTGTGTTACCAGTCAGTCATGGTTTCCTTTTTGACTACCCCTTTTCACCCTGTTAGACGGACCCTGATACACGTCATTCTATATTTTTGCTTTTAAGTATAAATACTGAGTTTCGAGTTAATCGGACTGCGAGTTAAAATTCTTCTATACAAACTTTGACATCCCCCAATCCCCGTTCGGGGGGAACTTTGAAAAACTAAAAATGGAAAACTTTATTACTTACTTAGGTAAGTATTCGTGTTTTAAAGTTATTTACGAAAATTGACCTTATCTCCGTAACTATTGAGCCTAAAATGTTGAAAAAAGTACAGAAAATTGTTCTTTACTTATAGATTACAGGAAAATAATGAAGTGTGAATAGTTAAAATGACATGGTAAATCTCTCAATATTGTGCGTACAAACTTATATTTGCAGTTGGAATGTATGGGAGAACATGTTTTTCAACTACAATGTCAAGTTTGTTTTGGGATAAATTATCTTGGGATAAAAACATGGTAGATAACGTATTCATTGTGCGGAACCCTCACCACGCGAGTTTAACTTGCACTTGTCCGCTTTTTGAGTATCAACACCGTCCTGACCTATTTACGATTCTCAGGATATTATAATAATGCCACTTGTTCCATGTTTACTACTATTTTACTTTGAAATGACACGTGATAACTGAGACCTCTGATTCTTCATGGAAACATATTATGCAGACTAAAAACTCACTGAAGTCAAAATCGGTTGAACGGACTATAAGAAAGGTTTATTTAAATATCTATTCTAATCTTATTTCAAATGGAGTGTACATAAAACTCCATAAATCACTAACACACACAGCGTGCACGTGAGAAATGATACACGTTTAGTAAGATACCTCGAGAAGGATTATCAATATAGGGAATCATTAAGGATCACATGAGATCTACGGATATGATGTGGTAGATACAATGATGGTGTAAACAAGTCTTATGTCATAAAGAATACCTAACCTGGTTATACGAGTAGCATAAAAAGAGAACGGTCTGAAATAACCAATATACACCAAAAATACAAACCTTCATAGTACTTTACTTCAGAAAACATCGAATAATAACTAGAATATAAAACATACAAACAGCAGTGTCTCTGCATAAGACGGTGATACACACATTGTAGAAACACGCGGGTTGAATAAGAATATTCGCTTTACTAGCTGACAGCGAGGAATGGAAACAAATGGAGAACGTTGTGAGAGATGCACCAGAACGGGCGCTGATAGATAAACAGATTTTTTGTAAAATGAATGAAAATAAAAGTTTTCTTCATCGGTCGTCAATAATTTTCACAAACTTTTTTTTACAAATCATTCAGCTTTTTCACTTAGGTCTTAAAAATACTTCTTAAAACATTTATACCTATTTGGGTCATTAAAAATACGACTAGATCTGACACTTGCATTGCAGAATAAACTAGGGTCAGCCCTTTTAAACAAAGAAAAAGTTTGTTTTAAAGTGTGTTTTAATGGGATCTGTAATTTTTTTGTTTTTTTTACTGCCTCGTTGTTCTAGTGGTCACGAGCGCGACTGCTGAGCATGAGGTCCTAGGTTCGATTCCCATGTCGGGCAAAGTGTTATTGGGAGTTTCCATTAGGAATTCCTCAGTAGCAGCCTGGAGTCTGGATTTGTGCCCAGTTGATGGCAATAGGCTCGCCCCCTATTACATGGGACTTAAACATAACTGGCGATATGTGGGGGGTGTACTTTAGGTACACCTCTGCCTAACCCAACGGGGATTACAGGCGTGATGTTATGTTATGTCTGTAATTTTTTTTAGGAGTTTTCGGTCAACTTGGAATATTTTGAGGCCCTAAAAATAACTACAAAAATTACATTTACGTCTTAAATAACCGACATCTTCAACAATAATTGTCATATTTCAGCCAATTAACACAAAACCTTAATTAATTATACACCTTCCTCATGAATCACTCCGTCTATTGCTGAAAACCATTTGAAAATCCGTTCAATAGTTTTTGAATTTATTGCATTAAGACAGACGCGGCGGGGGACTTTGTTTTATAGTATGTAAGGATTTTCCGATACAAACGTAAATTGTGGTTTAAAATAAATTACATTGCTAACCTTCGTCTGAATTATGTCAGTAAGATGACAAAATGTAATGTGATGTGTGTAATGTGTGTGTGTGTGTGTATAGTATGTTTATATGTTAAAATAGATATAGGGAACAAAGTTACGACACTCACAAGTTACATGCCACTTTGAAACATTAAAAAATGTCAGCATACAGATAAACAGAGTGATCATTATAACTTCTTACAGGTTTACTGGCATTTTTCTTAATAATCATTTTCAATATTTCAGGTACGTGATGTAACACAAAAGATTTACTTTGTAAATTATTATATTATTTTAATTATTATGAATGTGAGGACTATGTGGGTTATTGTTTATTTTTCTTTTTTTCTCAGTTAGTTTTTATCATGGCTGGCAGTTTGTGTAATTTATGCAGCCTACCCAAATGTCCTTTCTTTGGTATTGTTCGTTGAATCGTTGAGCTCCTTAAGGTCTTAGTTGAGCTGCACGACTACTGACAAATGCGTGCACTGACTGGTCAGGTCCCCTCAATCTGTGTGGTTCTTTCATCAAAGATCATTTCAGGCACCAATCTACATGGACTTCACATGGTCTGACCAAGATTATGTCTGGACTTTAAAAGAGACTGTGACCTCTGAGTTTGTTTCGGCCTTTCTTCTCAGAGTAGTCGGATACGAAACACCGACCTCATCTAGTTTTTTTTTTTAAATATGATTGACATTTGTGTCAATCATATTTAAAAAAAAAAACTCAGGTGTGTAAAACCACAGGTGTACAAACCTACTTACAGAAATAAATCATTTATCATTTAACATTATCCTACGTGTACAGTGGAGGTAACAAGCAACCGACACAATAAAAAAACAAATGTAACTACTGCTTAAAAAGAAGAATACACTGCGTAAGATTATACATTTTACGTATCTTGTGATTTATCACAAGATACGCGAGATGTACTGCACTGTAGTACAATGTCACAAATATGAAGCTCTATTGTAAACTGTTTCATGTGCTCTGCTCATGGTTTGTGCTCTGCGGTCTGTTAGTGTATTCATAGAAGCTCAAACGTAATAGTCTTGATTTGTTGCATACATATTCGGGTCACTTTTATTCCTCTAACAAGACGATATGATTTTAGCAAAACTTGTGCAGAAATGTCCACCATTTCTGAACTTTATCGGTTTTATAAATTGCAGACAAAATTGGTTTGGGCAAAGCCTGCAAGGGTTCATTTATACGTTAGGCTTTATAAAATATCATACACAGAACTCCAAAGCCAATTAATATCCATTTAGTAATTTAATAATGTTTGTTTTGGCCTTGTAGTGCGTTAGCAGGGTGGAGATGTTTCTAGGTCTCAGGGGCGAAAGAATGAAATTACGACGCTGTCAGTTTTACGTTATTTTTTTAATGATAGTGCAAAAATTGAAGGATGTACATAGATAACATAGAAAAAACGTCACAAACAAAATCTACATGATTATGGCTTTACTACTGAGTGGTGCCATCTAACCGCACTGACACGAGCTAATCAGAGTTACGCCTAATTAATGATCGAACTATCTTCGTGGTTAGCGTCCGGTGGTCAAAGATGGCGCTGCGTTAACAATGTTTGTAATTGTTGAGAAGTTAATTTGAAAGTAAGTAAGTAGTTAAAGTTATTTGCTGATTGTCTTGATAAATTGAAGAGAGAGTAGTATTATTGCGATTTAATGGTGTTAATATTTTACTTAACTCTAGGTCGGTGACAAACCGCAGTTTGTGAAATTACTAATTCTGTAACGAAGACTCATGCAGTATCTACAGAGGAAAAATGAAGCAGTTACACCAAATCAATTGCGTATTATGCTAATGTTCTATCTTTAGTTTTATTGCAATTCTAATTGTATTTAATAATTTATTGACATATATAATTTGAATTCATTGACATTTGTAATTGAATTTGTTGTCATTTTAAAATTTCTTGGCATTTGTAATTGTTTTTTTTGACATTTTAATTTAATTTGTTGACATTTCTAGTATAATTTATTGGCATTGTACCTGGTCCGAAGGTTTTATATATATTTTGTTTTTGTAATAATATGAGAATTTTAATAATTATAGTAATGTTGCTTAATGAATGGAATGCATTTTTTTTATGTTTGTTTATGTTTTTTTGTCTAGTAAATGTATTATATTAAATAATTTTGCATGCCGTAAGGCAAAATGTATCGGGACTCATCAAAAATAACCATCATTTATCTGTATACCTACATTAATGGCAAATAAATGATTTATTTCTTTCTAAACTACCAAAATAATGTTATCTTATTTATGAATACACTTATGAAACAATATATGTATAATATACATTATAGGAGCTCGTGGCTAAATAATAACAGCCACATGGGTCGATCCATCAGGTTAAGCTACGCTTGCCGGGGCACGTTAAGCCGTTAGTCTAGGCTCTAATTCGTACATCTTTGTCAGTCGTTACGGCTCATCAGATGCTCGAAAGTCTGACAACCAGCCTTACCAAGGGGTATAGTATTACCCAGTTACTGGGTTGTGGAGATCAGATAGGCAGTCGCTCCATGTTAAATACTGATATTCAGCACCATCCGGTTAGACTGGAAGCCGATCTCAACAAAGTTGCAAAAAGGCTTGGCAGATTAATTGTGCACACATTATATAAACAGACAAGAAGAAAATAAACGAAAATTACGTACAAAAGTGATGATTATTTCTAAAAAAAATCTCTTCCAGCATATCTTGATTTAGGTCTGTTGAAATTATTGCTCTAATTTCTTCAAGCGAACTGGATAATATTCTCAGGTCATATAAGGCCACAGGTCAAAAGGTTGGGAGGGTTTTATGATACTAATCCAGTGTTTAATACCCAGGAAGGCACGCTTTATTACCATAAAGAAGCGATAAAATTAAAGCGGCAGATTAAGGTTTCCTAACTTTTACAAAATGGTTGGTTGCAGTTCAAGCCACCGCTGGGTTTTTTTTCTTTTTATAAAAGTCACTTAACCAACCTAAAGAAACCGTTAAAGTCACCACTCATACAGTTAAAGAAAAAAAGAAAGAAAAAGCATTTATTGGGACTCGCACAGATCACAAATTAAACTAAAACACACTCATAGGAACAGAGGCGTCAGGCGCAGCGGCGGCGGCGCACAGTGGGCCCATACTGAAAATTAGTGGACTTAGGCAACAAAGTTCCTTTATCGATGCGATTTTTTTTTTATATGACGTGTTATATTATTCCTGACAACTTTTATTCTTATAAAATTTCTTCTAAAGTTGATAGTTTGTCTTGAAAAAAATTAATTAGATTTTTTTGTATGGAGCGAATCACGTTTAATTTTTTTTCTTCAATTGTACTAATATGTTGAGTGTGTGGCGTAAGTATATGATAGCTAGGGTCATTCTCTATCTACGAAAAAAAGCGCCGGCCATCTGCGGCAGCGCGAGTAATCATTCGGTAAAAAAATAATAATTTTGAAGAATTTTTTTGTCATTTAAAATAAATTCAAAGCATATTTTTTGTCTCATTTGGCTGTTTTCACCTTCTTTTTAGTTAAATAAATAGTTTTAATAGCGCATACGTACTTAGAACTAGTAATTCTGGTAGAGATTTAGTTATTATTGTATGTTATCGGTACAAATGAGTCATCAATCACAATGCAGGTGCTCTGCATTGTGATTGATGACTCATTTGTTTGTGCGCGCATAACTAATGAGTCATCGAAAAATGCTCGTCTCTGATTGGCTGTGTTATTTTTTAACTGCACGTTATCTATTGTTGAATAAATATATCGTAATGTTTCAGGTTATACTAATTTTGTTAATGATAGGTGAAATAATTTAAATTTGTACGGGCAAGTCGTTGATAATTATCTACATAATCAACTGTATGTATATTATTATAGTATAAGTTATCGTACGTATGATCAATATGAAACTGTGAAGTAATTGTAGCCCTGAAAAGGGCTGTTTGTCATATTTCTAACCCTGATGGGCTTTTGTGGGAATAATTTAGAGCCGGATCACATTATTTCTTGTTCCAGAAGTGCTAGTGGGTCCGGCAAATTTTCGGACTCTGCTATGAGGCATTCTTCTTCCTCCATAATTTCACTGTCACAGGGAGGCTCAGTAGTCTGTAACAACTGAGTTGCTTCAGGCAACAACTTATTATGAACCTGTTTCATTATTTTAGGCCTTATGTAGGATATGTGGGGATCAGAGCTTATTAGAAGTCCATGGAGGATGTCTTCGTTTGTTGCTATTCTCCCCGTTTTCCGAGTGTGCCTCTCCCTGACGTTTCTGAAGTCCTTATTACGGGCTTCCGAAGCTTCTTCAGATAAGGTACCTAAAACGAATAAGTACATACATTTTAATTTCAAAACGCAATCGAGTCAAATAATACATCAAACTATATTTATTTTTTACTTACCGATTGGCAAAACACCAAAGTGGTTACAGATGTCTGCACCGTGCATTAGAAGTTTATGTACACTAACTGGCATGTAGTACCACGAATAGTGTTGCACGTACACATCAGCTGTTTCTCTACAGTATCTTCTAAATTTTTCACAGTCAATGTTTTTGCCTGATGATATGGCTTGTAGAATAACGGAAAATCTGAAAATCAGATTTTCGTCAATTCCCGTTATTCTGGAAGATCTTTTGTAATCTTGGAAAAAGCGCCTCGCTGTATTCCCGTCGTTTGTAGTTCCAAAACCCTAAAATGGGAAAACAATACTGTAATATACAATACATAGAGATATAATTCACAAACAACATAAAGAGAGCGAAAATTAAATACATACCTGTTTGACTATATCAATCAGCATTCCAGTTTGCTCACGAAACTCTTGCTGTGTGGTATTTTTTTTAGCTTGTTTCAAAGCCTTATGTTTGCCGCGAGCAGTCCATCGTTGAAAATCCAGATTATAAGATATATGGAGAAGACATTCCATACACCGAATCTTCATATGCAGTGAAGAAATTCCTTGTTTGTAAATTTCTTCACGAAGTGGTTTAGAAGTCAAAGCGTCTTATTCATCTCACTCGGTTTTGCACAGCAAATAGAACACGTTGCATATGATGGTACTCCAGCAATAATATTGGCCACTTTTCCATCAATCATGGTCATATGCAATTCATGTGATACAATAATATTTCCACACTGTGTAGATATTCGTTCATCAATTTGTTTTTTCATCTCAGACTCTTCAGACTTTATAAAGTCAGCTGTCTCCGAAGTTGGGCACGCCACAATTGTGGCGATAAGTCCCCTCTTTGAGGAGTGGCTGGAGAGGCGCCACGGCGTCCTCACCTTCCGCCTGACGCAGGTCCTCACCGGACATGGATGTTTCGGGAGGTTCCTGTTTAGGATTAAGCGGGAGGAAACGCCCGGGTGTCACCACTGTGTGGATCGCCCGGAGGACACGGTGGAGCATACGGTGGAGGTCTGCCCAGCTTGGGCGGAGCACCGCCGTGTCCTCACGGAGGCGATCGGCGGCGGCGATCTCTCGCGTCCGGGCCTGGTTCAGGCCATGGTTCGGAGCGAGAGTGCATGGGAGGCCGTCACCTCCTTCTGCGAAGCAGTTATGCTAGCGAAGGAGGAGGCGGAACGCGTGAGGGTGAGACAAGGTTCGCGCCCTCATGCCCCTAGTCGCCGCAGGAGACGCCCCGGGCGTCGGGAGTCGCAAGCCGATTTCCGGCCACCGTAGGCGCGGGCCTGCGGACGGTGAGCGATGGGTAGCTCGCCGTCCGATAAGGACCAGGCCCGGGTCGACGGCGCGTTGTGTTCCACGCGCGCCTCAGGGAGATGTCAGCGCAAGCTGACGGGGTCCGTTGGGACCAATGCCTGCCGGGGTTGCGAGTTTGTCCGAAAGGGATATCGTGGCCCTGGCACACAGGCAACGATGATTTCCCACCCAAAAAAAAAAAAAAAAAAAAAAAAAAAAAAGCTGTCTCCGAAGTGAAAGTGAACTTCACTGGTCGGCAGTACAGAGTTGAGCAAGGTGTGGGGTTCTCCCAAACTAGATTTTCATTCTCTGATGATGGCCTAGTAGACACTAGCCGAAGAGGGACGATGCTTATCATGATTACTGATGAATCATCGAACTCTGTAGCTGTGTTTGACGTTTTCTGTTTATAGTTACTCTGCGACGAAGAACCATCAAGTCCCCATTTCCAGGTCAACTTGAGTTCTTCATTTTGAGACCTATCAACAGTATTTATATCAAGTAATATCCTCTCCACAGTGTGGTCCAATAGCGCTTGCAATTTAATGTGAGCTCCGTTTTCGGTAATCTCCATACTCTCTTGTGGTGGGTAACATCTTTTCTTGGAATTTACAAGCTTTGGATAAGATGGAAAGGCAGCACAGTTTTCTTCTTTCAGAAATGGTCGAAGAGCTAAGTACTTCCATTTCGAGAGCGCAACTGATGTATAAAGAGCTAAACACTTATGTTCAGAGACAGTGCTTAAACTCTGCTTTTTGAATAGTCTCTCTTCTACTTCGGATAGCGCATCTGGATTACTGGAAAGGTATTCGACCACTTTTGCCAGATTCGTTTTGCCGTTGTCTTTCAATTTTGTTATGTACCAGTGCTGCAACTCTTCCTCGGAATTTTCTTCTAATATGGAAGTAGAACGTCTTTTCTTTTGCTTATTACTTAACTCTTCGAACGGTTTTCTGTGCTCCTTTTCTGTAGATGTTCCCGCTTCCGCAGTACATACTGCAAGAGTAGGAACATGGCAATCTATATCCACAAGCTCAGATAAGGCTGCGTCCGAAAAGCCCATCACACTTCTCAGATCAACACTGTCACAAACAGGCCAGTTGATGTTTTTTTCCAACCACTTGCGATTGATTACACGATTCATAAAAGTTTTTTGATTTCTACTTGACTCTATCCACTTTTTATTTAAATTTACACAAAAAAGTCGACAGAACTCCTTGATTCGGTTCTTGTCTTCTTCAGAAACTTCGGTAGTCAAGACAGAAATGATACTTTCATACAGAAACATATGATTTTTCAGATCACCGCCACTTCTTAATTTCACAAAAAGATCTAGGTTGGTACAAAATCCAGCCATAGTTCTAATGTAAATATAAAAATACAAGTATTTCACTGTGTTCACAAACAAGCGACAAGAGCGAAACTAGATGGACTTAATGAATGTCTTTATATTTATAGTTAGTGTTAATTACTCAAGTAGTGGACATAACAGTGAGTGAAAATTATTCAGCCAATCAGAGACGAGCATTTTTCGATGACTCATTAGTTATGCGCTTAGCCGAGTGCACAAACAAATGAGTCATCAATCACAATTCAGGTGCTACCGATAACATGCAATAATAACTAAATCTCTACCAGAATTACTAGTTATAAGTACGTATGCGCTATTAAAACTATTTATTTAACTAAAAAGAAGGTGAAAACAGCCAAATGAGACAAAAAATATGCTTTGAATTTATTTTAAATGACAAAAAAAATCTTCCAAATCATTTTTTTTTTTTACCGAATGATTACTCGCGCTGCCGCAGATGGCCGGCGCTGATTTTTTTTTCATGGATAGAGAATGACCCTAGCTATCATATACTCACGCCACACACTCAACATATTAGTACAATTGAAGAAAAAAAATTAAACGTGATTCGCTCCATACAAAAAAATCTAATTAATTTTTTTCAAGACAAACTATCAACTTTAGAAGAAATTTTATGAGAATAAAAGTTGTCAAGAATAATATAAGACGTCATATAAAAAAAAATCGCATCGATATAGGAACTTTGTTGCCTAAGTCCACTAATTTTCAGTATGGGCCCACTGTGCGGCGGCTCAGTGGCGTTTTTAACAGATTCTTTTGGTTAGTATAGTTACATTAACTGAACCACTTCCTTCCAAGTCAACTAAAAGCAAAGAGTGTACACAGACAATACTCGTAGCACTATAGGTAGGTATGTATTTTGAAAAAAACCTCTCAGAAAAGTGAGTTAGTTAAAAGACAAAAGGCAAGAATCGGGCTTGAATTTACAAAAACTTTTCGTTTCATGACTGGCGAAATGCGGGTGTACTATAGGTACACCTCTGTCCTAACCCATCGGGGATTACAGGCATGATGTTATGTTTTATTTATGTGTTTTCGTTTATACATTCTATAATAAATTTACCTTATACTAGCTGCTGCCTGCGACTTCATCCGCGTCAAATTTTGGCCCACCACGTCGCATCGCATCGCCCGCCCGCGCTGTTACTTCGTTGTCGTTTAGCTTTCTTTCAAAATTTTTATTTTTGCTCACGTTCCCAAGGGTCGAAGAGGGATGTTAAATAACCTTCCCCAAGAATTGGGCTATCAAATGCAGAAAGTATTTTTCAAATCCGACTGGTATTTCCAGAGATTAATTAAGGTTCAAACAAGCAAACAAACAAATAAACTCTTCAGCTTTAATAAATAAATTTAGATTACTAACGATGTAGGTCGAGCTCCGAACTTGCACTGATTTTATTATTATGATATTCCACTCTGGTGCAGTACTTCATTATAAATGCCGTGTCGGCGTAGCAATTAGACTGTTCATATTTACAGAGTTATTTAAGGGTCCCAAACTAATACACTTTGGTTTCTAGTCTGTACGGTGCACTTAACTAACTATATGCAACATTACCTCTGTAATAAAGCCTCTTCCTAGTGTAAACATAATGTTAAGCGTGCAAAATGATAACGGAGGCTTTTTCTCGTGAACTTGACTGAGGCTATTTGCTCAGATTAGTTCTTCAAACAAATAAAAATAATTTCAATCGTTCACTTGATTTCCGCTTCTAAATATTCATCTGTTAGGAGTAGATTAATATGTAAGCACTTTGTCCGCTGGTAGGCGTCACAACAATGAATCAAACCGCGAGTTTCACTTTCATAGCCCAGCAGTGTCGGCATCGAGGACGCGTCTGGAACAAATGTGAAATTTATTAATGCACTGCTCCAACTAAGTTTAGCAATTTATTGCTCAAATACGTGCATGGTCCCGGTATTTGTGCACTTAAGAGGGGAACTAAAACAAAATTCCTACAGAAAATTTGATTTATCATAGAATCGCCAAGACTTAGCTATAAAATAAAAATAGTACCATGATATTTTCAACGTTTTTGAGGAACACAAACATAGAATAAGAAAATTTTCTCAATAAAAAAAACGCCACGAAGTTATCTCTTATTTTTACGCATTTTCGAATTGTTCATATTATGCTAATGGATGCAAATGTGATAATGAATTGTATCTTATTTGGGAATTGCATCATAAGGCGAAAAAAATAGAGAAGGCATTTTATGAATTTCCTTTTATTACAAAAGCCACCAAGATCCGGCCAGCTTATTCAAGCACTGGATTTCCCTATGTTCCTATACGCTGCTGAGATGTGGACGCTGCGTGACATCCAGAAGAAGAAGATAGACGTTCGGGAAATGAGGTGCGGGAGTAGAATGCTAGGGGATCATGCTATCATGGATCGAGTTTCGCACCAATACCTCTATACGCCAAGAACTCGCTATCTAAGACCACGACCGCTCTGACGCAAGAGTGCTACGACAAAGAAGACAAGCTAAGCTCTTACGACGTTCTAATTTCGTGGAAGAAGTCATCTTCCACATTGCGGGAACTTCAAACATAGTTTTGGTTGCACAAATCAGTCGCCGTCGCACTGTTGAGACGAGAGGACTACCCTTAATTTTTTTTATTTGCGTAAATAATATTTTGGTGGACTATTATAAGTACACCTCTGCCTAACCCTTCGGGAATTACAGGCGTGATGATGTTATGTTAATAATATTTTCCTAATTTATCAGATTATAGGAAAGATCTGAAATGTAAAACATGAAAGTCACATTGCTATGATGCGTGATGCTATTGGAATAAAACGGTGAGTGGTCTACATTGATTTTCTGAGCCGATTCCGTGGTTTTGCGTGACACCATTTTTTTAGTTCATGATTCGATGCCTACATAATTTTTTTGTGGTTTTACGAGTACGTCTTTCATAGTTGGTTTTACGTCTTCCAAATTTTAGCGCGAATAGCTTACAAGTCTAAAACTGCAACTAAATATATACATTATAATTTACTTCACATACTCGTACTAAGAGGATATTCAACTTGAATTAGAATGCTCATACGTTAACAGCACTCATTAACGTACATTTCCTCGTATTTAGGCGATCTCGTGTTTATCCAAATTTCTTCCATTAATTATATTCACATAATGCTCCTTTCTTATTAAAAACGAGCAACAACATTCCCTAATTAAAATGAACTTTAATTATTTGCTTTAATTATTAACAACGTTTATTAAGCATTAGCGATGAATTAAAAAGGTAACAACATAATATTTACTATGAAGAAGATGAAGCTGACTTTTAATTTGATCGGTACATTTTATTCATATTTTCAGTCAATATTTCGTATTTGCCGTTATCGCTGTGCTAAAAAAAATTACAAAATCAAAAATTCAGAATACCCGTATCATGGAAAATTTAATATTTATTTACTCTACAACGCTTTGTTCGTGGCCTTCTGGGGCAGTCGGGTAAAAATGGAGGCTTATAAATATTTTACTAAAATAACCAGACAAGTGCGAGTAGGGCTCGCGCCCTGAGGGTTCTTTCTAATGCCGGCTGCCCGCAGCTTCACTTATGCAACACGGCCTATGAATTTTCAATTCCGGATAGAAGGACAAATTTATCTATGCAATTGAAGAAAAAAAGTTGATAGAGTGAATGTGTGGTGATGAAGTGAAATGAAATAAAGACTAAAATAAGATAGCGTTGTTCGAACAACGCTGTACTTATCGCCAGCATAATCCTACCGTTGTAGGCTATTACGGTATTTACAATTAGATGAAGAGAGGAGATTAGAAGTGAGAGCTAGATGAATTGCTAGCACTTGACCGAGAAACAATTGATGAGGTGGCGATGAGTCAGGATATACTCTGTTGTACTGTGGTATGGATCGAAGAAAAGAATATGTTTACATAATTGCAGGCTGTAGGTACATGTCTCTTTTCGCTATTATAACCTTTGTAAGTCTCCGACATAGTCATTAAATGTCATATCTGTTTACCATTAGGTGCACGAAATCTCGTGCAACATCTACTCTACAAACTCTGTACCAAAACCATGTAATGCCTGAGGCAACATAAACATACTTGTCTACGGAAATATCACAACTCGTCACTGAATACGAATATTGTTTCTGTTGTTATAAGGTATGCATACTGAAACTGTGTTTGGACAAATAATTTTCATTTTTACATTTTGGATAATGCATTAATTTTATCACGGTTTTTCACTAGCAAACGCAATCTTACGTCTATGAAAAAGCTACTATCTAGCTACGATGCAAAACGTTTAATTTAATTTAAGAATCAATGGAAATATATATATATTTTTTTTTTTTGGTGGAAAATTATCAAATAACTTCTCCCGCTCTGGGCGGAGTGTCAGACTTTTACTGACAACCCACCCGTGTTCCTTCCGTTGCCTGTGTGCCAGGGCCACGATATCCCTTTCGGACAAACTTGCAACCCTGGCAGGCATTGGTCCTAACGGACCCCGTCAGTTTGGTGCTAACATCTAAATCTTGCCTACAAACAAGACCTGTACCTCAAATTTGTGATACATTCTCTCACCGACGTTCCTCCACAGCAAATACTCGGCATTACATAGTAATCAGTGCATCGTGGCCAGTGATGTGCAATAATACCTCACGAGTCACTGCGTATTGCACCATCTTACAATCTTAAACTGAAAGGAATTTTTAGATGCATTCTGTAGTTATTTTGAAGTTGTTATTTCATCCGAAGTATTTCCACACAAAAATGTCCTGTACACGGAACTTCAGTAAACTGGAAATGGCCGGAAAAAAATTCACATTACGAAAATCCTGAAAGGACGTCGAACAATATGCGTTGTAGTTTATTTTGGCGAGCACAATGGCGGCCGGCGGTGAATATCGGAAGTGAGGCCCCAGTACAGCACTGCAGCTTGTGTGAGCGTGAACACAGATGAATATGAACTGTATTCACCACATGCGGCTTGCGTCGTTTTGTAGGTCAATTTATAATGATAATCAAGCTTTTGTTTTTTATGTCGCTGATGCCAATAATAATGTAAAAGAGGGTGTTAAAAGTAGTAATTATTATTTCAATGAACTGACTAAAAAATATCAAGTCATGTTCACCAAAATTTTTGAAATAATTTTCTTTGCCCCACGGAAAACATTTCTCAGCGAAATACCCGATATCTAGCAGACACTTCTAACCATTTGTTCAACATCCACCACACTATTCCAGTGAGACATCATGGAACTGCAAACTAGCAAATAAATTGTTACCGTTTCAATGCACCCCCCTCCCCTTTACCCCGTAAATAATTCCACATTTATTTACTCCGCGTCCGTTCTTCTGTAACTGTTTGTAAAACGAAAAGCAAAATGTGAATATCTCGACTTAGGATTGTGTAATTAAATATCTCGGGAGTCCGAGACGGAATTTTTGATTATAAAGTTCGACAGAATTAGAATTCAAGAGCATTTCGGCGCAAAGTCCAATGGGTGGTTTTTGTCAAGTCAATGCAATGGAAGATGAAATCGGATACTGTAGACGTTTTGAAATACTGATGGAATTTGTTGATTTTAATTAACTTTTTGCTAGCCTGATATTTCGAAAACTTTCGAAAGATTCAAAACAATCTCAGTATTCAACAAAAAAAAGATTTATCATAAACAATTATATTGAAAACAAAAAAATATATATTTATGTAAAATTTTGGAAATAGTAAGGGTAATCGTAAGGGTTTCAGCATCCACGTGTGTGATTATGTTTATCCGGGCCGCGCGCCGGTCGTTGTGCATAATTACCGGCTAATCACCGGCGGATATTCCGGTTCACCTTCGCCCCAGCGAGCGCCACCGGCTGCTACCGTTAACAGGGCAGCTGCCGAACTGTGTTATAATTTAGTACGGATTATTCTCTTTGTAATTTTAGAAGCTTTTTAATTCAGAATATATTTTGGCTATGGGTTTTTATATTAACCCAGAGTGTAACATAATTATGCAAAAACATAATTTTCTAAATATCTACAGTTTATATTGTATTAGGTGTTTTTGTGAGTGTTATACGCACACAGGTAAGCATGACATTTTATGTGATGGGATTTTATAGCATTACTTAAAAAAAACGGTGGTGGCCCAACGGCAACGGGGGACTTACGTGTCGTAGGTCACGGGTTCGAACCTAGGCAGGCACAGTACTTTATGTAATTTATTTTTATCACCACTACTCTCAATACGATGAAGGAAACATTGTAAGGAAACCGGATGTCTTGGAACCAAAAATTTGAAGACATGTGACAACCAGCAACCCGCACTGGGAGCGCGTGGTGGGTTATAGCCTACTCCCTCTGATAGAGAGGGATTAATTAATTAAACAATTATGATGATGACCTGAAAAAGCTACGCTACTACATCTTCGTTTTCAAAGAACACTAAATTCAAGACGTTAATAAAACAAAAACATGTATTGAATTGTATGCATATTATAAAGGCGAAAGTTTGTGAGTGTGTGTGTGTGTATGTTTGTTACTTCTTCACGCTCAAACGGCTAGACCAATTTTGTTAAAATTTAGTATGGAGGTAGCTGACACCCTGGATTAAGACATAGGCTACTTTTTATCCCGATATTTCCACGGGATCGAGACTTACGCGAGTGAAACCGCGGGGCGCAGCAAGTCATGTAATAAATACTTTAGATAACTTTAAAATAGTAGGAAGGTAGGTAGGTAACTGTAAAATAAAAACATCACTACGAAATTCTAGACATACTAGCAAACTTCAGAACCTAGTGTCCTATATAATAATAAACAGAAACTTGTGCGAAATGTTATCTGGTGATATTTTTTTTTCTTTGTCTCGTTTCAGTTATACACAGCTGTCCACTGTCACACGGGTTTTTAACGAAAATATTCAGGAGTTGCGGTGATTTTGACATTTAGGCGCGCACGAGTCACATAATCGAGCTTTTCACGGCAAAATCGCGTTTCCGTAAAGACCGTATAAAACGATTAATCGTATAAACAAATCGATCTTTCCGAGTCTGACTGACTCGAGTCAATCGAAAATTCACCAGTCTCAAAAAATTCGATTGACTCCTGAGAGTACCATTCAAACGTTTTAAGAGATACCTAAAATAAGCCTTTTGTACTTTTTCTAAGAGTAAAGTGTACTTCTTTTCGTGCGGGTTCCAGACGCATGCACTGGACTCCAGTTTGCTAAAAACAAGGACATTTAAAAAAGATTTAATACTGCTGATGTTGCTAAAATCTTTAGCATTGCGCAGAATGAAACCTAATCGCCTAAATTATCTTTTGCTACCGATGCTATGTGATCATGAAACGTTAGCTTGTTGTCAAATGTGATACCTAGCGCTATTGGGCTACCATCCGATTCATTTATATTGTATTCTACCGCCATTTAACAAACTTCAAGGCTTTGGTTTGGTAGTTTTTCGTTTTCGCATTTATATTTAATCTGCGGCATGATAAGCTTCATAGCTCAGTTTTTTGATCACTAAAGATCATCAGAGTAATTCTAACATAACACAGAAACATAATAAATTCTCCATCTCATAGTTTTTGATTGACTGCTGGTCATTGTCGTCTTTGTATTATTGCCAGATGAATAAAAATACGTTTCGTGCGCCGCGTCAGTAATGGAATACCTGAGCTTATTCACCTGACAGTCTTAATGCAGAGGCAGATTCATCATACTGGGTGACAATCGCACTCCACAATACTGAGTAATCCATTACCTACTTTCCATCTATTATCGTCATTCATTTCCATCTATATCATTCTGCCATTTAAACGTTGAACAAGAATGTATTGAATTTTAATACACGAAGAAAATTACTGGATGTTTATTTTTTCATAACTATGACTTTTTGTGTTTAACATAAAACAATAGCATCATTATACTTTAGCTACCCAACTATCACAACAAGTGACTAAATTGTATGTATTGTAGTAATGTCAGGCAACTAGTGATGCGTGTGCGCTTTAGTGATGTGGTAAGACACTTAATAATTACTCAACGAAATGCTGTTGTGAAGCCATAACGTTACAGCACATCTGATGAAAAATCCTCCAACATTTACGTCTGAACAGAACGAAATGAAATAAATGTGTGTGCAAACATAAACTTTAGACAGAATGTAATAGAGATTATAACTATATTTCAATCACTAATGTGTGACGCCTTTCCATTCAGTCGACTACCTTGGGGCACGCCGGTGAACATAGATTTACAATTAATTAATACTTCTGGCGATGAAAGAGAAAATGGAAACAAATCCTGTATAAATTGCTCATTGTTTTTTTGTTTTTCAGTTTTTTGTTTTTTTATTCAGTTTGTTTACAAGCAAAGGAAGATAGGTAGATATAAATGGACAACAAGGAAAATGATTTCCATTTTAAAAAAACGCGAATAAAAGGAATGAATAACTTGTAATGGAAGTTATTTCTCGCGACGTCCTCCATCAAAAGTGACTAAGTTGACTCCAAGTTACTCCAAGAGCCACTAATGACCAAGTTCCTAGAGCCAAAAAAATATTTGTTATATATTTTTTTATTGTTAGCGCTTTCAGCAGATACCTATATCATTATAATATTATTAGACTTACCTATATTGTGACGACACTTTTATTGTCAAAGTGGCTTGTCTTGATAGAAACTTCGTCGTTTATCAAAGTATTTTTTACTTCGTAGAATATAAGGAATACTTATTTTTCAGTCTTAAAATTTTACAATATTAACTGTAAAATGAAGGTGAGGGATTGGCTCACTTCTCTAAACTATCAGGAAACTGAGGATTTGCTGACTAGCATCACTGGCTAATCTACATTATATCGCACGCACCTTCAAGCACACATCTGCAACCAATCAACTCACACACATACACACTCACACTACACTCACCCTTACACTACCCTCACCCCTTACACTGCATCCAATTCTTCACATACACATATTAAAGCAGAGATAAAATGGGTAACATAATTTTAGTTATAAATTATATAAAGCAAAAAGTAACCAAAAAAAAAATTTTTTATCTCTCAAACAGGTAAACAATAAGTTTGGTTTCACAATATACCTGGCACGAAGGAAAGCTGACACCTGAGATACCTGAGGTTCCTAGTTTGGGTGTCGGGAGTTTCATAAATCGAGCATGTACTTACTATAAGGATCTAAGTTAATTAAGTAATTCATTGTTAACCCTTTTTCTATCCTTATGTATAAGGCTTAAAGGAAATAAATTAAATTAAAAAGAATAGAATGTGAACTTTACCGAAGAAAGACTGCTGTTAAATATAGACCGTATGCATTTCCAATGTGTTGTCTCACCGTTTACAAAGACAAACAAATTTTTCACTTGACGTTATTCTCGCTCGGTATAAAAGACAAGAGCAATGCAAGTACATTTACACGTCAGAAAGTAGATAACTTCAATGGATATGCTGATGATATGGCTTTTATGTACAGCTTACAAAATTAAATAATAACAGAGAAAAGACAAGGTTAGTATCGCTTAGTATTTTTACTAAAAAAGCATGGCCTATGTTAGTACTTAATCATTAAAAGAGATCGGCTCACTAGCGGGCTGTCTGCACGGGCGGCTATCGACTGTAGGATAGTGTTGGTACTAACACTACAGATTTCTTATGCCATAGTTCATAAAAGCAGTGCGTACATCTGCAAACACTGCCGCTGTTGCGTTAAGCTGAACATAAACATACTGAGTCAGCAAACATACTATGTGAAACTAATAAACAGTGGCTTCCTTGTAACTGTAACAGTCAGTTTATCGGCGGTGAGTGTAGGTACGACTAACTTGTATGTGAGCAATTATTAGTTCTAACGCAGTTGTAGTTAGGTAAGCTAACTTCGCTGAAAGACATTTACAGGTAACTAATTTATGGTATGAGAAGTTAGTCTAGTAATATAGTTCATAGAACTAAGCTATCGGCACTCACTTGGAACACAACACAACCGGATGCAGCTGAATACCATTATTTTAAAAACGTAATACCTATCAATATCATAGCAAACAAACCAAAATAAAGAAAAAAAATTATTGCTAAAAATATTTATACTTTTAGGAACGACCTGTATCAAGCTAAGTCACATTCATAAACCACTTTTGTTTGAAGGACGGTCAAATCGGTCACCGATGTTCGCTCGTTTGTTTAGTAATAGATAAATAACCTCGCTGTTATTTTTGTTGTGTTTAATTTTAATTAAGAACTTAAGTTTGGTTTATTCTCTAAATTATGTGGTTGATGATTTTGGTGCACGGTAAAACTCTAATGAGTTTATGTTTCCGCCAACTTATAGGTATAAAAATGTAACTATACTACTGAATAAATGAATAAAAAAAATAAACTTGTTGTATTGTCACGTCTTTTTTTTTTTTTTTTTTTGGGTGGGAAATTATCAAATAACTTCTCCCGTTCTGGGCGGAGCGGGAGGGCGTGTCAGAATTTTACTGACTAAAACCCACCCGTGTTCCTTCCGTTGCCTGTGTGCCAGGGCCACGATATCCCTGTCGGACAAACTCGCAACCCGGGCAGGGTATTGTCACGTCTGACTTGTATGTACGATAGACCTTTTAATTAAACTGTTGACTTTGCACACCTTTAGAGGCAGCGTGACCTGGCGACGTCGCCATAGCATCCTAGTACGTTAGCACCGTTTTATATATAGGTAGTAGGAACGGTTAGGTCTTACCAGTAGTCACTGGACCCGAGAAAGAGTACCTACTGGCCTGCTATTGTTTACAAAAAACCTATTTTTTTTGTCCTTTTCGTATACGGTCAATATCTATAAAACGTAGTCAATTTGAGGAAATGTTAATCTCAGTTAATAGCAGCTTCTGTTGTGGCCAATTGTAATTTTGAATAGTTGATGATAGTTGATTGCAACACCGTAGCTCGTAATATTGTGGTTCGTTAATTACAGTAACAACACACACACACACACAGCGCGAGATATCGTCGTCAAAGTGACGCACATTATGCGCGTGCTGTGACACTGAGTGCAGCTTTACACGGCTACATGTTGCCACAATGCAATCCCCATTGCAATCTAGGAATAAAAGCGTTGGTGAGCTGTTTACAGAAATAAATGTCAAGTAGACATCGATTGAGCAATCAATAAAGTTGAGCAGAAAATATTGCGCACTAATATAATTTCAGCAGACAGCTAACCTAATTAAATCCTCTTGTTTATATTAAAAGCCTTAGCACTAAAGATTTTGTGGTTGACTTTTATTTTTAAAAGCGTTGTTGTTTAGTTCTATATTAAAATAACTATCACTATAACCAGGATAATAAAAAGGTAAATTATGCCGATCTATTTTTCGTTGCATGACCAATTTTCCTGTACAATCGAATAAAAATCCGTTTATTTGGTCAAGTGAAAAGCTTTTCAGCGTTTTATAGAAAACAATTTATTTTTAAGGGAAACTGGGGAAATACCTAGTTGTAATCTGAGGTAACGTTGGGAATTCGTTGACTTAATTAAAAAAATGTAAAACTTGTATTAGCATGGCAAATTAAGGCTCTTACAAACACACGCGATATCGCGGGCGCGACATGCACCGACAAAGGAATTGTCTTTGCCCGTGCCTATAGTGCACGTGCTACTAACGCTTAAATATTGAAAAACATTTTAAAAGATTAACGATGGAGCTTCTTGCCCATTCTTCTCCAAACGAAACTACCTTTAACATATTATTATCTATTACACCCGACTCATCACACTCATCAACGTTCTCGATATCAAAGCTGAGACGTTCCCAGTCAATGAATGGTCTTTATATAAACAATGTAGGTCTGAATCGTATTGAACAATTAACTTCGACTCGAATTAAATTTACTAACTGCACCGAACCATAAATAAATTATGCGAAATAACCATCCACAGTAGTCAAAGAGCAGACTTATGGAGAACTGCAGAATATAAATAGGCGGAATGCTGGTATCTATCTACTCGTCCTTTGTATTCTACTATAATAAAGGTACTGAAATAGACATTAAATAATAAGATCTCGATTTATAAAACGGGTAAAAGCCTTTAAGCTCGCTCACAAAGCTGTTTCTGTACGATTTCGTTTCAATTCTTTGTAGGTCTGCATTGCAATAAAATCCTCTCTTGAAGCGATTTTATTCGGACATACCGTAAGAAGGCTTTTGTAGCCTATCCCATTCTGCCGGAACTTTTCCAACAGACTGCTAGCGAGAATTGTGTTCTAAATAAATTTCAAAAAAGAATTCTGTACTGAAACACATCTGCCTATAGAACTGGTAAATAAAGGCAACATCTGTGTGTTGAATTTCAAATACACTGAACAATATAAAAAACTTCACGTATTTAAACAGCGAGCGAAATAAAAACCCCTGTAGCGTGCAAATTGACAAAACCAAAAAAGGGTTGGTAAAAACAAAAGACGAAAATAATAATAAAAAAACTGGTGTTTAAATCTTTACAGGACTAACAATTTCCATAGAATATGAAAAAAAATGTGTAATAATCACTTTTATTTCTACTATTTCTTTGTACGCAATTAAATATATATTTTAAACATTAAGAGATGCTATTATTATAATTAAAATTCTCAAATAATTATAATTATTCCTTTTCGCAGCAGAAATTTAATGTGATTAGTCGCATCGGACATAGAAGATATTGACAAAGGCTCAGTGACACTATCCTTCCGTCGTTATGGAGATATTCCCAGAAGGCCACACTGCCCGGAATAGGCAATTACCATAAACCATCCTAAATGTTACAGTTAAGAGAACAGTCGAGCGTTCGTGAGACACAAGTGATTTAGTTGACGTAAAATATTCAAGTTTGATGGAGGTCTGCGGTGACAAAAAATAATCTATACACATAAGATCACGCCTGTATTCCCCAAATGGTTATGCAGAGGTGTATCTATAGTAACCCTCATTTCGCCAGTTATGTTTAAGTTCCATGTAACAGGAGGCGAGCCTGTTGCGATCAATCGACCACAAATCCAGACTCCGGGCTGCTACTGAGAAATTAATCTGATAAATTATTTTTTATTTAAGATATTAAAAGTACAAAGGTACCGACACATTTACATTTTAAAATTAATTTTCTCCTTAGGAAACCAGAAACAAATAACACACAGAAGCTATACAAAATGAAGGAGAGTTCTACGACTCTCCAGTTCCTCTCCATCATCGGATTGTTTAATCACTAAAGGCCCAAGCTATAAATACAATATTAATATTACTGAAGCTAATACTACCTATAATCGTTATTCTAAATGAAACAATCGACATCAGAAATCTATTAAAACAGTTCAAACGATGACACAAATATCTGGCGATTATTATTATTCCGGAATATCTCAGATATTCTCATCGCGGCACAAAGTTTACGTCGTCGTGACAGTTAATAAAGTAGTCGACGACGCTGATAAAGAGGTTTAGCATCGAGGTTTCTAAGCCAAGTGTCAATATAAGTAGGCAAGATTTATCAGAGAGTTCACGTTTGAAGTTATGGCATTCATTTTGGTTTGGACGTTTGGTCGACACTGAACCATTAAATAACGTTCAGTTTTAACCAAACTTGGAACTGTAACTTGGTCATCCTCTATTCTGTTCCGCATGAAGTGTATAGTTAATATTTTAATGGAGGTTATCCAATGGTTATACCATTGAATTCAGAGGCCATTCAGTTGTTTTAATCTAAATTGGATCACCAAAATTCGACAATACTTACTACAGAATCACGATCTAATTTGTTACAGCTCCTGTATAAATAAATAATACTCTGACGGTTGTTCGATAACGTTCATAGTGCGGCAGTGTAAAGCCTACCCTTTCAATAGATGTCATCAGAGCAATCGATTGTTCAGCTGTCCCAATAGACTTCACTAACTAGCATTCCTATCGTAAAATGAGCTTTATTCGTCACACATAGACCATACATTTCAATGATTGAAGCTGCAATATTGGCTACTGGCAGTCTGTTCAAAGATATTATCCACCACAATGACGTCTTCGTTTTATGTAGGTTTTTAGTATGTGACGAAAGACTAGGCGCATTTTCACTTCTTCGTAACTCAGTTAATTCAAAAGTAGTGGTTTCTGTTTATTTAGTTGCGTCAAACAAAACACAGAACCTCTGTTCTTAATGGCTTTTAGTGACATCGAGCAGTTTTCTTAATAGTTTGCATAAAAGACAAAGATAAAACTTTATCTCCTACTTTAAACGTTCACTCAGCTGTTACCGCCACCGGCTGACAATACCCTTCTATAAGCACACAGTCTAACAAGCTTCAGAATGTTTGAAGCGAGACACTGTGACGAAATACACAGACTGAGCTTACATATTAACGTTGTTTGAACACCTGTATAATTTTCGCATTACAAGAATTTGCCTTAATCACCAGTGAAATGCTAATTGGCTGGTTTTGCAAACATCTTGTCGTACCTTAGAGCGGCGTTAAAGTTACTCACAGACGCAGCTTTTCGTATTTTCTGCTAAACTTAATCAACATAACCTAAAGCTTTCTGGAATGAATACAGTGGAAACATTATATGACAGAATCCAGATATTATTACATCAATCAAATCTATATTCGGCGATGGATGAGAAAATGAATAAAACCCATCTTACTTGAATCTAACACGTGACTGGACCTTACTTTATTTCCCTTCACATACATCACCTGGAAATATGAATGACTATGTAATTGTGCTATGACCCGCGTAAGGTAATCCAGAATCCCATGCTTCCTTACATTTGATGTATAGTGCTCGCACGCGGCGCACGCTGAGAGCTCACTGACACTACTAACAGTTACATACATACATACATAAACTCACGCCTTCTTCCCATGGGGGTAGGCAGAAACCGCGCCACCTGCTACGCTCCTTACATTCTCCTTGTTCTTTGCCTACGTTCATACATCTGGTCATACACGCATGCCGATGTACTACGCACCTGACTTTTCTGAAGAACATCACCAATTTGGTCACTATTTATGTCCTCCTAGGACGTCCCCTCCCGGCGCGGCGTTTCCACTCACCTCTGCTTTATAAATACCTTTTGTTAGTCGCCTTTCATTCATCCTCTCAACATGACCAAACCATCTAAGCATACTCTTTTCAATTTTTGTTACTACATCTTCTTTTAAACTGCACCGTTGCCTTATCACCTCATTTTTCAGCCTATCATTCATAGTCGCGCCAGACATGCTTCGCAAGCCACGCATTTCCACTGCATTAATTCTACTTTCATCCTTCTTTTGCCACACCCAACATTCACTTCCATACATAGGCGTAGGCACCAGCACATCATTGTGAACAGCCAGTCGAGCCTTTTTGGGCATCGACTGATTGGTTACAATCGCATGTATAGCACCATTCACTTTATTTCCCGCATTTACTCTCCTTTCCACATCTTCATCAATTTTCCATCTATTGTAAACTGACTCCCCAAATATATAAACTCACTTACTTGCTCCACACTCTTATCATTTATTTTTACATCACACACCGATACATGCTCTTCTCTTTCAAACACCATGACCTTCGTCTTATTCACATTTATATTCATCCCTTTCCTCTTATATGCTTCATCCATCACAGTCACCATGTCTTGCAACTGTTCTGCAGACGAAGCAAGTAGAACTACTAACAGTTGATTCTACTAAATTGCCGTGTTAGAGAAATTCTAGCACGTCTCATGTTTTCTGATATTCGCATATTTTTATGGCTTTGTACTAAGTCTTGCTCGTATGCTCTGTAATGTATTTTTAAAACAACTTTATAAACTAAACCATGTATTATGCAAATAAATATTATTTATATTTCATTTCATACAGCTCTTTCGGGGAAACAGATAGCTTATTGATACATCCGGAATATTCCACGGGAAAACGTGAGAACATGGTGCACTCTATACCTGACGAGGGATTGTCACTAATTGCGAATAACCTCGATAGAGATCTACTCACACTACATGGCAGTTAAACTAAATCACCAGCGCTGGGGCTCTGTCTCGCATAGGGTCGCAGCATTATGCTGAGCGATGGCCGTTTTGCGTGAATGTGACGCATATTTTCCCTCAACTTGTTCTTTTGTGTTTGTGTTTTTATTTCTTTGCGTTATGTTTACCGCAAATAAACGTATTTTCTTTCTTTTCTTTAAATATATTGATTTCTCCAAGACCGGAACACTTATAAAAAAACCCAGACTGCATCACTGCTCGTTTAGCATTTCTACTTCCCCTTGTAACTGTTCTCCTCTTGAATGTACCATTTCCATTTAATACCGCAGTATTCTTATTGACGACCACGTAACATTTAAGCAACGTAATTTTAACCAACCTTTCTAGCAGAATAAGTCAATTTGAATGATAATATGCGTAGATTACACACGCATCACACATACACACCTAAGTTCCCCGAGCCTGAAGATACAGATACGGATTCATTTATTTATTGTAAAATATAGGTACATTATAAGTTCTTAGTTGGTAATACAGTGCGGGCGCTCTGTTTTGCCTCTACGGCGTACAATAATAATAATATAATACATGCAATATAGTTAAAACAATAAATTAATATAGGTATATGAACCACAAATAACAAGTAAATAAATTAGATCTTCAGAGAAACAATAAAAATAAAAATGTCCGCAGTTATTGTAATAAAATAAAAATTGTCAGCACTTCCTTATTAAGAATGTTAATGAAAGTGAATTATGGCATTAATTAAAACAGACTAACGGTCTAGTTTGGGTCTCACTGACAAATAATATTATGTAACCTGTTGTTGGTAATATTTTAAGCTACTCATGTCTTCTCAACTGGGTATTAAGTGTATAATAATTTTTCTCTATTTCCATTGGATCGATGAAAAATTGTGTACCTACCTAAGTAGATTTTTCCTGCAAAATTGTTTATTGGTTAAATCTTTAAAAACATAACCCGCCTTATTACAAAACAAGATTTATATTTTGACATGGCTTAAACCATTCAGCCAGTTTTTGTAATAAGAACGTAACAGTGATTGAAATACCGTTCTTTATACAAAACTGAAAACTTAGTTCGGTACTAAGTTGTCAGTTTTGTGTTTAGGAACTTTACCATAGTCGGAATAAAGTTCGAAATTCCATAATGGCTCCATGTTTTAAACCTGGGTCTGAAGATAAACCTTGTTCTGTAATAAGGGGGCATAAGTTTATTGACATCAATAATGCTAAGTGTCTGCCATGATATTCAAAATTAACTTATTTATATTCCATTTACAAACTAGAACAGGATATAATATTTCAACCCTTTCTCTCAAAAATGTGAATTACGTTGAATTTATACCAGACTAACTAGATTTATTCCAGACTTACTTCAAGCAGCGTTAATGATGATCAAATTCGAAATAATTTTCGTTCGTGAAATCTTCTTTGCCAAAATCGCTATACTTATCATTTTCAGTAATAAAATAAAGTCTGAATTTAATTTGATACTTTGAAATAAAGTATTAGTGTGGAATTCCAATTTCTGAACATTTTAGGTATTTCATTTTGTATTTAAAGTCTCAACTTTATTTTGTTTTAATCGAGGATGGAACTCAATTCCATACAGCTATTGTGAATTAAAAGATATATAGAGATCTCTGCAAGACAATTGTACAACAAGTTAACGTTAGCACAGACTCTGTTGAGTAACATTATAGGACTAAGATAATGTTTCATTTATTTTCTAATGTTTGAACTGAGTATAAATTCTACGTAGTTTTTATTTTACCACCTGATACAGAATGCAATGTAAAGATAATACAAGGTCAAACTTACAATCATACAATAGTAATTGCAACCCACCATTATTCTAACTCAAAACGAAATTGTGTTATCAAATATGAATTCTTATTCGTGTCGTAAATATTCTAAACTTTATAACCAAAAACATGAATTTTCAAAATTTCAAATTCCTGGAAGCAAGACCAGAAAATTAATATTACATAACCGAAAACCCTATTTCTTCCCGTGGGTGTCGTAAAAGGCGACTAAGGGACTTACTAAAGAATGGGAAGCAGCGTTCTCTATGCATTTTAACACCATACTGCTATCTTTATTATGGGGTATATATTATTATGGGGTACTGTGTTAAATGTTACAACAAAATACCTTGTGACATATTGAAATTAAATGAGAGAAAATTTAAAACACATATTAAAAGTACACTTTGTAAACAAGCATATTACAAGTTAGAGGATTATATCCAGGACAGGAATGCTTGGAAACGTGCTGGTCCAGCTCCATAGGACAATCTAGAGTCTAGACAAAATCAAACTGATTGCTATTTTTATGGTAAAATCTGTTATTTTTATGATATTGATTTTACATTCTGTGATAACCTATACTCACACACTGACTTATTTTTTTTACTTTTTTTAGAAAAACATACTTTTATGATGTTTGTAAATATGTGAACACCATGTATCTATCTAATAATTAAGTTATTTTTCATTGCTTAGTTTTTAATTCGTTTTACCTATTATGGTATAGTAATTTTATTCTAGGTGCATCGTCTTCACATATAATCATATAATTAATGTAATCAAACAAAATATTGTTAAACATTTTTAAAAGATTACCGGTGGAGTTTCTTGCCCATTCTTCTCCATACGAAACTACCTTTTGGAAGGGGCAACTAGAATCAATTCTATTTTTTTTGTAAATTTTGACGTTCAAAAGTGCCTCTTATGTGCCTATTTGAAATAAATGGTTTGACTATGACTTTGACTTTGACTTTATCGCCAACCCACATGTCAAGCGTGGCGATTATGGCAACCACATGTTGGGGAAGCCTATGTCCAGCAGTGGACGTCTTTCCGCTGAAATGATGATGATGAACCGAAAAGATCGTAAATGAAAATAAAAGTAACAAAGTATCATTAATTTATATAAATATGGAAATAGGACATCCACATAATAATGTATATCTACGGATCAGCATTCGTCGTCTCTTTTTAAAACAAGCTTAATACAGTAGTTGAAAAGAGGTAGCAACATTTGAATTTCATATGTTCTTTCAAAGACTTAGCATGTCTGGAGATTTTTACTGTAATTAAATTATGTAAAAATGGGTTCTTTTGTGGACGACCGCTTTGTTCATAGGTTCATAATTTGCAATCAATCCAAAAGGTGACTCCATCAGCTGATCATTCTCATTCTATTTTTGCATAATTAAAGCTGTGTGAGCATGATAATCTTTTCTTTTCCAGCATTTGTTATTAAAATTTTCCAAATAACTACAAATATTACGGCTTTGTTGCTACGGAGAATCACGTCACAGTTAAATTTAGTAGTTTAGATACTTAGATTAGGAGTCGGAGTATTTTCCGGGCACGCCACAATTTTGGCGATAAGTCCCCTCTTTGAGGAGTGGCTAGAGAGGCGCCATGGCGTCCTCACCTTCCGCCTGACGCAGGTCCTCACCGGACATGTTTGCTTCGGGAGGTTCCTGTTTAGGACAAAGCGGAAGGAAACGCCCGGGTGTCACCACTATGTGGATCGCCAGGAGGACACGGTGGAGCATACGATGGACGTCTGCCCGGCTTGGGTGGAACACCGCCGTGTCCTCACGGCGGCGATCGGTGGCGGCGATCTCTCGCGTCCGGCCATGGTTCAGGTCATGTTTCGGATCGAGAGTGCATGGGAGGCCGTCATCTCCTTCTGCGAAGCAGTAATGCTCGCGAAAGAGGAGGCGGGACGCGTGAGGGAGAGGCAAGGTTTGCGCCCTCGCGCCCCTAGTCGCCGCAGGAGACACCCCGGGCGTCGGGAGTCGCAGGCCGATTTCCGGCCACCACCGTTGGCTCGGGCTTGCGGACGGTGAGCGATGGGTAGCTCGCGGTCCGATAAGGACCAGGCCTGGGTCGACGGCGCGTTGTGGTCCACGCGCGCCTCAAAGAGATGTCAGCACCAACTGACGGGATCCATTAGGGCCAATGCCTGCCAGGGTTGCGAGTTTGTCCGAAAGGGATTTCATGGCCCTGGCACACAGGCAACGGAAGGAACACGGGTGGGTTTTAGTCAGTAAAAGTCTGACACGCCCTGCCGCTCCGCCCAGAGCGGGAGCAGTTATTTGATAATTTCCCACCCAAAAAAAAAAAGAGTCGGAGTATTTAAATATTGACCTTTGTATTAGGCCTTTTATGTTTTTAATCATAAGGATATTGGAAAAAGCTTTTGGTGAAATAAAGAAATTGTTATTCTTAAATTATAAAGGCGAAACTTTTTAAATAACGCATAAAACCCTAAAATTTATTTCATTGGCTATTTCAAATCATCCTACGTTACAACCCGTCTTACTTACAAATAGCTTTCTATTATCCGGGAAATACATCTCAATTAAAAAGTCTTCTTTCAAGAAAACTTCGCAATTAAAACTAGCTGGAAAATGAAAATGTAATTATTATACTTCAGTTACGAAAAAAATCGTGCCATTTTATATTGGTAATTCATGTTTCTTGAAATGTATGTTCAAACAGACGCCGTCGGTCGTTATCAACGTCCGCACCATGTTGCTCTTTTAAGCATTTGTGTGTTTATAATTGCGTTAAGTAATAAGTAGGTATTTCCAGTGTTGATTCTTGAGATAAGTTAAAGTTATATCCATTAAATATTAAAATAAGAAAGAAAGTAATTTATGAATGAATTTGAAACTTGGAAGAACGAACTTTATATATAATACAAAATTAGTTTTAGCTTAAGCGAAACCTGAGTATAGTTTGTTCAGAATAAGGAACTGAATCGATTTCAATAATTTTTACACCATCCTATAAGGTGACCCAAAAATATTTAAGTATGATGGAAAATATTATCACCATTTAATTACTTACAATACAATCGCAGTACGGTTAGGGACCTACTGCCAAATTATTATCAATGAGCGCAAGACAACCCTGGAGGCGCGGGGGCGCCGGCCGTTAGCATGTTTTTGTACGGACAATCCGGTAACATAACAACCTTATAACTTTGTGATTTTTCATGATACAGTTTTGAAATTTTGTACATAGATTCTTTACATATAAATACTAGACACGTGTTTCGAGTTTCGTATATACTAAAACTAATATTGTATATATTTTTTAATAATTATTATCCACCTTGTGATTTTTCTTTCAATTCTAAGCCTTCTTGTAAATAGCAAAGTTTATAATAGGTACCTACTAGCGCACAAAATGCGAAGCCCCTAATCAATAATTGTCTCAATACTTATCACTAGGTACAATATTTTCATCAAACTGAGACTCGGAACGGGGAAGTACTGATACGTAATTTCAGTACAACAATGTAGAAAAAGTAGAGAAAATAGAGTTTGGTGAAGTAGTTATTAAATAAGTTATTTTATCTTTCTGTTTGCCCTAAGATATGCGAATTGTTTTTGGGCAGGCAGGCAATTGGGCAAGAGTCACAATATTTGAAGACAGTTGTGGTTCGTTATGTCTATGTGCTGTTACTGTGTTTTTTTCTGAGTATCTAGTAATCTTATAGGTACTATATGTACCGGCTACGCACCAAAAGTTTAATGAAGTTAACATTCCTATTGAGTTCACCAGTATCGTAAATCTTTAAAATTTTATTTCTTTATAAACGAGGGTACCTACGAGAAAAAAAGGTTGTTTTTCTACTTGCTTTTCCATAAAACCTTCCGTTGTTTGTATTTCCACGATCATGATTTACTTTCTTCAAGAAAACTACGTCGTAAACGCGTTGTTTTATTTCATATTGAGAGATTTTTTTGTTTCCTGGATCATATCTTTGTAAATTGAATTGTGAAATAAACCGTAGCTACAATGAAATCTAAAGCAGAATATTATTTTCTTCCTCTAGAAATTAAATCAACCCAACAATTTGTGGTTTCGTGGTCGAATTATTAGTCTCTGTCCATTTTATTATTATGTCATTTGCTGTTTAACAAGTCCGTACGTTTATTGGCCCGATCATGTGTACCACAACTACACCACAACGACAACACGTCAATCAATCAATCAACTCAGCCTATAGCAGTCCACTGCTGGACATAGGCCTCTCCCAGGCTGCGCCACAACACCCTGTCCTCCGCCTTCCGCATCCAGTCTGTCCCAGCCACCTTTTTAAGGTCGTCGGTCCATCTAGCTGGGGGGCGCCCCACACTACGCTTGCCGATACGCGACAACACGTGGTCGGGCGCTAATTTTTAAGAAATTTAATAGTTCATTCACATGGCATATTTAAATAATTATGATGGCGAATTCTTTGAAAAAATGTCTCATTTATCTAACTCATTTATTTATAATAATTCTATCTTTATACTATCCATGTATAAGGCCATATTTTATCCAGTCGTTTCAAAACCAATGGAGTGCCAATATTATAGATGAGTCAAATATTTAGACACTATGGGATGGGATTTTCCATTAGGAATTTCTCAGTGGCGGCCCGGAGTCTGGATTTGTGCCTGATTGCTGGCAATAGGCTCGCTTCCTATTACATGGGACTTCAACATAACTGGCGAAATGTGGGTGTACTATAGATACACCTCAGCCTTTCCCTTCGGAGATTACAGGCGTGATGTTATGTATAGTATGGTATGGTCAAATGCGCACGATGTATTCATTAACCATGTAGGTAACTCTGAACTTTCTAGCAAATTGATTGTTCTTGACGGAATTGGAAAAACGTGGACAATATTCTTAACTTAATATATTACATTACCGTACAATAAATTACGTTCGGAACCGTTCGCTTTTATGGTCGAATAAATAGCGCTATAATCGTGAGCCTTACAAGTTTCTTGACATTTTTCTTAAAGTACCATGACATGTTTGTGATAAAAGAGTCGTAAAAATCTTCACATACAGCCTTTGACAAAAAAATTAAACGAAATGAAGCGTCCAAAGGAATTGGCATAACTTCAAATCCTTCGAGCGAGCGAATGTTTATAGATACAAATCAGGTTACTTTTATTTATTTTCAGCATCTTTGCTCAAATCAAGCTATGAGCACTAAATTTACCAAAACATCGGTAAGCCAAAATGCGTTTAGAATCAAAGACGTAGAGTACGATGGTATAGAATGTCCATGCCCTTGCTTATAAAAGTCCCTTCCTGTTCCCCCTAAAGAATACAGACGCTGCTTTAGAAATGAAAACCTAAATACAGTATAATAAACTTTTTAAATAATAAGTATTGCTATTTCACTTTAGGTTCACCCGCACTAAGGTGCATGTGCATGGAGATTTATACTCCTTCTTATAATATTTTCTTATGTAACGCACACCGCAGCTGTCTAGTGAAATACGGGATACTTAGAATGATGACATCATAAAGTTTTTACCCAATTACAAGGTGAAAAACCAGAAAACGAATACCATTTTGCAGAACGCCGCAGGAGACGCCCCGGGCGTCGGGAGTCGCAGGCCGATTCCCGGCCACCGTAGGCGTGGGTTTGCGGACGGTGAGTGATGGGTAGCTCATCGTCCGATAAGGACCAGGCCCGGGTCTACGGCGCGTTGTGTTCCACGCGCGTCTCAAAGAGATGTCAGCACAAACTGACGGGATTCATCAGGGCCAATGCCTGCCAGGGTTGCGAGTTTGTTTGGGATATCGTGGCTCTGGCACACAGGTAACTAAAGGAACACGGGTGGGGTTTAGTCAGTAAAATTCTGACAACCCCTCCAACCCCTCCCACTCCGCCCAGAGCGGGAGAAGTTATTTGATAATTTCCCATCCAAAAAAAAAGTCAGAGGTTTACCTATATAATAATATACCCACATTTCGCCATAAATATATTACCTGCTTATTGCCATCAGCCGGGCACAGATCCACACTCCAAGCTGCTACTGAGAAATTCTCAACCATTATATATCAATCATGGACACACTCGAGCATATAAGCAATCAAGCAATCAATAAGAAGGTATAAAATGCTCATACATACAAATAGCTTGTGTTCAGGGGAACACGCATTTTATCATAAGAGTGACGACTGCCTTTAAATCATATCTATTCTGCTGAAAACACTCTTTGAGAGTTGGGATAAAACGAACGCCTTATTTGCTTTGTCTCCGTTGTTACCACTAAAGACAAGAATTATGAGTTCCTATCAAAAAAATCATTCACACTAATTGACTAATTTATTTATTAATTGTGTCACTTATTTGTATTGTTGTGGAATATCGTTTGCATTATTATCATTCTGAAAAAATATGCTTTTCATACGGTTTTGTGGTCACCATTGTGTGTATTTTGAATCCTAATTAACATTATTAACCCGGACTTGATCACATAGTATCATGTGTTCATGTGTATTTGATAAATAAACTATTACTTCCAATTCAAAAGCCAGCTATTTGGTCTGTATTTAACTATTGGTTTTGCATTCTGCTTGGAAAATATAAATAAAAGTAATTAAATGACTTGTTTTCGCATTTGAACATAAGAAAACATAGTACCCATGTTAAGTTCAGTTTTGGTTTTTAACACGTTTTCATACAGTTGGTCTTGACTCTCTCAACTCAGTATCAAGTCTAGTTCCCTACCGGTGCTGTCGCGAGCTAAGGTAACTGATATTGACTTCAAGTAGCACTACAACGAACTCCGTGAGACTCTTTTAAAACAAGTTTAAAACTGCACCATTTATACTTAAGAAGTTTAAAATGATTTAGTTTGACGTAAAGAGTTTGTAGTAGTTATTTTAAGAACCGTTTTTGAGCTCCATGTGATGCCGGACGTAAAGAATAGCACCACCCCATTTCTTCCCGTGGGTGTCGTAAAAGGCGACTAAGGGACTTACTAGAGAATGGGCCGCAGCGTTCTCTATGCATTTGTAACATCATACTGCGATCGCCAAGCCGCCTGCCAAGCGTGGCGATTATGGAAACCCCCCCCCCCCCTTAGGGGGAGGCCGATGTCGATAAAGGATTATTTACTTCAAGCGTGTTCCGGCGAACCATGACATCGGCAAATCTTGGTATCGACCAACCATTCATTCTATGTAGCGTTATTCGGTGAAACGTGCTGTCGCTAAATAATGGTATCGACTAATAGTTTTCTCGTATTACCGTTCGTCGGTGAACCATGCTTTCTGTAGACAGTTATATCGTTCAAGGGTAATTCGATATACCGTACGGGACTGGGCTACTATTGGACACTATTACTACCATAACACGCTCCCAGTACAAGTAAACAGGTAACACATTGAATTGACAGCTAGATTAATAAAAGTTCAAAGTGAAAGCGCGTTGCAGTTTGCACGTGCTGCCTTACTTATGTTCAAAATGTGCTGGCGAAATATCAATCAATAATCCCTTACCTCTTACAACCGTTAGGAAAATACATCAAATATAATGTTACCATGTTATAATTTAGATTCAAAGGGGTTTCCCATAATATTTAAATGCCTTAGTATAATAAAAAACATAGCCCATTTTGTCCTATTTATCATGAAACAAACATTGCTGACGCCAAAAAAGTAATAGAAACTAATGGATTCTTATAGTCAAAAGGCAGTCATTATTTTGATTAAAAATGTTTAAGATTATTATCGATGGGCATTCATTTATGTTTCCTTGATCCTGTCCCTTTCACTCTATAACCCGATTACAATGGTTTAGAGATAAGAAGGACTTCGGAGGCGTTCGGAAAATAACGGTTGTGTTTCCACCTGCATTGTGTAACCAAAAAACACTCCACCACGAGCAGCCATAGAATAAATACACGCACCAATACACGTTGTGTACCGTTGTGTACGCGCCCAGGAATATAGAAACTTTTATAACAGCCATAATTATTGTGAAATGAATACCGCAAGCTATTCACTTTTGGGCACGCCACAATTGTGGCGATAAGTCCCCTCTTTGAGGAGTGGCTGGAGAGGCGCCACGGCGTCCTCACCTTCCGCCTGACGCAGGTCCTCACCGGACATGGATGTTTCGGGAGGTTCCTGTTTAGGATTAAGCGGGAGGAAACGCCCGGGTGTCACCACTGTGTGGATCGCCCGGAGGACACGGTGGAGCATACGGTGGAGGTCTGCCCAGCTTGGGCGGAGCACCGCCGTGTCCTCACGGAGGCGATCGGCGGCGGCGATCTCTCGCGTCCGGGCCTGGTTCAGGCCATGGTTCGGAGCGAGAGTGCATGGGAGGCCGTCACCTCCTTCTGCGAAGCAGTTATGCTAGCGAAGGAGGAGGCGGAACGCGTGAGGGTGAGACAAGGTTCTCGCCCTCATGCCCCTAGTCGCCGCAGGAGACGCCCCGGGCGTCGGGAGTCGCAAGCCGATTTCCGGCCACCGTAGGCGCGGGCCTGCGGACGGTGAGCGATGGGTAGCTCGCCGTCCGATAAGGACCAGGCCCGGGTCGACGGCGCGTTGTGTTCCACGCGCGCCTCAAAGAGATGTCAGCACAAACTGACGGGGTCCGTCAGGACCAATGCCTGCCGGGGTTGCGAGTTTGTCCGAAAGGGATATCGTGGCCCTGGCACACAGGCAACGGAAGGAACACGGGTGGGTTTTAGTCAGTAAAAGTCTGACACGCCCTTCCGCTCCGCCCAGAGCGGGAGAAGTTATTTGATGATTTCCCACCCAAAAAAAAAAAAAAAAAAAAAGCTATTCACTTTGAGTGATTGAAGCACAGTAGTCTAGTTCAGCAATTCAACCAAGCAGCCGTCTCAAGCAGGAGGCTGCTTGAGACGGCTGCTTGGTTGAATTGCGAGGGATTATTCCAAGAAACAGGAAAGTATTAATACGTATTAAGGACGCTATTACAAAATCTGACAAAAATTTGCAAAAATTTAACTAAACCGTAATTTAACTAAAATGTAACTAATAGTTGTCACACGTAGATTACTCCTTTATCTTCATTAATATAAATTTTTTATTCGAAAATGTTGGTTTATAATATTGTAAAAATTTGTCTCTTTACACAAAATTGACGATATCGTGTTGAGTTTAGGAACATTTTTCTTCAATATAATAACATAAATTTAGTTATTAAAAATATTTTATGTAAGCAGATATGTTTAACTCAAAAAGGTAGCAAAAAGAACTATCAAAATTTTACAAATAGTCTCAGAAAATAATGTTGAAAAAACATATTATTTTTTTTTAAAAAACACTGTCGGTATTTTTTTTTCCTATTATTTAACAAACCATATCAAGAAATTTAAAAATCACACACTGGGCTTCAGCTATCCATGTGATATAATCAAAATTTTATTTTATGATTATACAATTTATCTTCATTAAGTAAATGAACGGCGAAATAAGCTATATTTTCGAGAGCGCAAAAGTGATGAAACTATTAACAGGTGCTGAGACTGACACGAATGGTTTATCACCACGAAAACTGTACTTTTATAGTAAAACAGACTTAATGTTTTAATTATTTCAAGCTTTCTCACAATTAGATAAGAAATTGACGGAAAACGTTTTTTTTTGTGATAGCACCCGAGTTTTGCTAAAATAAACTTCTTGTTGCTTAATGCATGTCTTGAGACTCTGAGATTTTTATCCGGAACTGCAAACATTCCGCGCTCTGGGAATTTTCAAACGACTCAGCACGACCGGGCAACGATAAAATGGAAAAAACGTTCGCAAGTTTTTAAAAAGCTGGTTGTTTTAAAATATTTTTTCAACTAAAAACTAATTATACCTGCAATGTCAATGACTATTTTTGTAATGGTAGAACACAACATAAAAGGCTTTTTGGTATTACAGTGACAGCAGAACACTGACTCCTAAGTCACAGGGTCACCGAGTTTAGGAGTCAGGGTTTACCTTATCTGCACCGACACAATACACACCATCACCATTAGACACATATACAACTTCGCACACAGGACACACACACGCCATCACACACACACGCACACACACAAACACGAATAATCCAATTGTTAAATAAATAAATTAAATTGTAATTTCTGATTTCTGCAATTATGGTCTTATCATAACTTTGGTTTGTTTTTTTCTTTGTAACACTTGTTCTGCCTGCAATTCCTTTGTGAAAATAAACGCCCTTAATACAAGTTATTTCATAACTTAGTAAGGGTGCTGGTTGCAACACCTACCTGTTTTTGTCAACTAGCATAAGTCAAGTGTACCTGCTGATGATAGTATTTAATGTTAACATTGTTATTTGATGGATTGAAAAAAATATTATTATTATTATCCGTATGACTTTTACTTAACCTATGTATGTCTTAAGCAATGTCAAAGGTTTTTGTATCAATAAAGTTTTTTTTTTTTTTAGATAAACGTTTATTTCTTGCTATAGCTTTTCGCTGATCTGAGATTATTTGTTTTGAAACATATATCTCAGGATATTGTCGTATAAAAAGTTCATGCAATTGTTGTCTGTAGATGGTCATGTCGGTCTCTAATTTAGTGACGTACAAGTAAGTTCGCATGTTAAATAGGTTAACTTCTTTGCTCCATCTCATGCGAATTCTAGCTTTTCCAGCCTTGGTGGACGCGGGTAAAAAGGAACTAATCTCCCGCGCAACATTCAAGGTCGGAGTGGGTGGAATTGAATTTAAACTATTAATGAGAGGTGACGATGGTATGGATGGTGATCCATACCATCGTCCTGTACCTGTTCGTCAGTCTGTCACCATTGTCAATGATTTCAGCTGTAGCATCTTTGTCGGTGGGAGCCCACCTGTTCAACTCCTCACCGCTGACGGTTCTTATGCTGAGACACCCAGCGTCAGGTCCAGGTGCGCCCCGGCGATCGCCCCCGGGCAGAGGCCCTATACGTTTACTTTTCGATCGTGTCTCCATTTTAATGGGTTTCCAGAGCCACGTTAGCCACGCCTGTAATTTCTCATTAGTGTGTTCGCTCCCCACGTGATTAAATGGACAATCAGGATGTGTGATTGTTTAGGAGGCTTATTATTTTTATTATAATTGTATATTAGATTTCATAAAAATAGTTAAGAAGTATAGTTTTAAACTGTTGTTAAGACGTCGAGTCACTCTTGGCTACGACATGTCTCATCGTCAATTATTTAATCACCACTGCTCTCAAAACGGTGAAGGGAAACATCGTCAAGAAACCGGCATATCCTAGAACCAAAAATTCGAAAACATGTGTCATCTACCAACCTGCACTGGGCCCGCGTAGTGGATTACGGTCCACTCCCTCTCACAGAGAGGAGGCCTGTGTTCAGCAGTGGGAACATTATAGGCTGATTATGTAGGCTAGTGAGATAGTTTAATTTATTAATAATAAAAATATTATAGTTAAATTAATATAAAATAATATTAATTAAAAAATAATATAAATAATAATAATATTAATTTATATAATTAATGAACTAGTATTGAATAGGTTTTTTTTTATATGTATTTTTTTTAATAGGATGGGGATCTATTTTTTAGCTAGTGGCGTCCCCTCTTCCGCTGATTTACCACCCTAGCTTGTGTTCTAGCCTCATGGAGTCGGCAAGCTCAGCCCCATCGGATCATGTTACTCCACGGAGTCAGTCACCGCAATGCATATTAATACGCATAATAGCATAAAATTTACTAGCATCGTGTAAACAGCTCTAGCATGTGCCAAGCCAAGACAGCAAGCCAGAATATTACACCGAGGTTCTAGCTTGCAATTTTAGCTTTGAAAAACTAGCCTCGTGTATCTAGGGCATAACGCAGCTCGTGGGCCTATTATCTCGTCAGTTTAACCCGTCGGCTCGTTACTTAGTGTTTCAAATGTTAATTATGTACATAATACCTACTGCTTGTACTCCCTGAGGGTATCCCTGTTATTAAACATGTTCCAACATTTAGTATCTTGTTAAAATTATGTGATACATTATTTAAAAAGTTAAGAGCATTTGCCGCTCTGAAACTTAACTACCTGGACCGGACTCTGTATGTTGAGAAGAAGACTACATGGCAATGAATCACGGCACAAACACTATATTTATCTTCCCCTAGCTCTGTCCTCAAGTGCTTATAAATTAGCATTTTTTTTGTAAAAAAAATATTTTTCACTTTTCTATTGTGGTACCTACCCCACTCAAATTCTACTACCACTACCCGCTATGCTAATAACAGAGACAGGAAGTTATTATAACATCATTCACATAATTAAGTGGGGAAAAATACGTATTACGAGTATTGAAGCTAACTCAAAAACTACCCAAATTTTATAAAATTTATATGGGACCACCGCGCAAGCTTCCTCTACCAAATGAAAATAGAATTTCCAATATCGGTCCCCAATAAAATTGACGAAAATACCGATGAACATCATAAAAAAAATACAGAGAAACATAGAACCTCCTATTTTTTTGAAGTCTGTTGAAAAAATAGTTAAACACTACCTCAAAAGTTTTAATAACCTAAAACTTGTTAACATTTGGCTTATGATAGAGCCAACTCCAATTCCTGCAAAGCGATAAGAATCTAAATAACAGTAGGTAGCAGGGGCGACGGCTTCATACAACCCCATTCCTACCGGCTTCCCTTCGGAACAAAGACTCTATCTGAGTTTACTATTACTAAATAATATAGTATATAGTCACATTACAGTTATTTAATAAGTAAATCATAAGATAAAAAACGCGTACCTAGGTACGTACGCGTTTTTAGGATAGACTATAGGTATCCTAAATCGTGAACGCAGTTTACATTTTCTGTTTTAATTAAGAATTCCGACAAAGTTAAATGGCGTTAAATTAAGAAAAGTAAAGGAATGACAAACATTTTTGAGGTAATTTTGATGTTATCTTGAATTTATGTGAATTGAACAACTTTTCTACGGCTTCCCTCTAATGGAAGTTGTAGCTTCGCTACAGGTAGTTTAATGTATGTACTCAGGTCAAATCAATAATATCCATTTGCTGTTTATAAACAAACTGTCTGTCTGTACACCATTTGACCTTGGCAACAACTGTTCAAACTATACCTAGTAAAATTAAAATAATCAAATGCATGATGCATTTCTTTGGGTCAGCGCAGACAGAGAGGAATAATCCCCGCGCGGTATCGGGTATTTCCTTTACGGATCACCTATATCTTCGAGGACGCGCGAGCATTTTTTATCAGGTTCAAGCATTTATGCACTTTATCGTAATAGTTTTAAAGTTTATTTTCAAGTACGTTAATAAAATCCTCTCCGCTGCGCTCCGATCTGTCTGCGCTGAGCCTAGGCTTTGTTGATCATACTTAAGCAGCTCAAAATTAAAAACATGTAGTTATAAAAGCTATTCCGTTGCGAGTGTCGTCTCTTTGATCTCCAGCCGGCTGCCTCGAGTGACTCAGAGCCACTCACACTCGCGTCACTGAAACGGGGTACAATCTATATCTAAGGGCCTAACCAAATGGCAATCGCTTCGGAGCGATTCTATTTCTAAAATCACTATCCCTTCTACGATATCGAAATTCGATTAGCAGGTGATAACGCTTGTCAAAAAGTGGCACTTGGCCACGCATCTCTAAGGAAGTTATCGTTCGACGCTGCCGATTCGTTTAGTGGAATCGAATGATGATAACATTGTCTAGCTAATTTCTATTCATTGACCTATGATCAAGTGACATTTCGTTAGCTTATGTCGACCCGTACATTTTTTGGCTTTTCTACCAGCGTTATCGCTAATCGTATGTTACTTTGTTTAGGCCCTCAGGTAGGACACACTTTACCAAAATTGCTTCTTTAAAAAAAATTGTAATTTGACTACAAGCCCCCTGAAAAACACTAAATGCAAAAAAAAAACACTGGAAACTTTGCAAAATTCTAACATTTTGCCACATCTCGTCGTGCTCAATGCAAATTTAAACTTAGGTAAGAAAACGTTGAGCAGTACAATGAGGTCACGACCTTGATTGACCTTGATTTTAATACATCATTCAATGCACCAAAGTCCACCGAATTACTGTTTCTTTAGGGATATGTATTTCTTACCTAGTGCAAGTCTTTTAAGAACAGTTAAGTTTTTTATTCTACATACCTACATAACCTTTTGGCAAGCGTGATGTTAAAGATATATTTTGTAGGGTATGTATGACATTTTATGATTAAACAGCTTCTTGTTTTATTTTTACGAATCCTGACCATACTCTCCAACGTCACCAAAATTTCATCGTAACTAAAACATGCTTTAGGATATTTCCCTTCACCACCGTATATGAACGATACATTATTTGCAAGCGAAAGCTGCGAATACCTCGGTTATAAACTTGGTTTTTAAATGTCGTAATTTGCTGTACTCGTAGAATTAACAAATACTGCATTAAAACGGAACTGACTTTGAGCTGTTATTTTAAGTTCGGAACGTCAACTTCCAATTCAACGATATTAGGCCATAAAAACACTTCATAAACGATTTTTATTTATTTATTTAACTGGTTCACCAACAATTATATACACTGGTTTATGCAATTGAAAAAGAAGCTACACATAAGAATAGAGTGTAACAATCACTTATAGGTAAACTCTGCACGCACACAAAACATTGTTGAACCTACAAAAAAAAATTTAAAGAAATCAAAGACTATATTATAAAGTTGCACTGAATAGAACTTATACACTAAATTAAAACAAAAACAAATTAAAACAAAACCAAAACAAACAAAAACAAACTAAGTAAACAAAGAAAAAAAAAATACAAAAAAAAAAATATAAGTAGCCTAAATTCACCCACCCAGTGAGATAACGCAGGGCCAAGAAAATCGATATTCATATGGGAAGAAATTGAACATTCTTTGAAAGAAGAATTGAACATTCTTTGTTCTATCTCGTGAATTTAAATTTTATTTTATTTGGTATTGTTCTTCGCATTGTTGAGCTCTTGAAGTTCTGAGTTGAACTGCACGATTACAGACAAATGCGTGCACTGACTGGACAGGTCCACTCAATCAGTGTGGTTCTTTCCTCAAAATACCATTTCAGGCACCAATTTATGTAGGTACATGATATGACCAAAATTATGTATGGATTTAAAAAAAAGAATGTGACATCTGAGTTTGTTTCGGCCTTTTTTCTCAGAGTAGTTAGATAAGAAACGCAGACCCCATCTAATTTTCGGTCAGGCCCTAAATCAAAGGTCACCTAAATGGTGCCGGAAGTATTAGCCCGTATTAATGCTTCCCCTTAACGTTAAGCCCCGTTGACAGTAGGCAGTTGACTTTTATTACTTTTTACTTTTTTATTTATACATGCTGTCCAGTCGTATCGATAGATGTTATCGATAAAACGATGTTTGTGTTACAATATGTTTAAAATAAAAAATATTTTGCTTTTTGGAATATTTTACCGACGACGAAAAAAGAAGGGTCTCAATTCGTTTGAATGCATTTCGACCTGTATGTATGTATGAGAGTCTGTTCTCGTAGTACTAACATAAATTGATGAAATTATTATGCACATGTTGTAAACACATAATATCACGCCAGTATTGAGACGTGTGTCGCCATTTGTGTTGTGTTGTTGTGGTGTTCACAGGTTGTAGTTGTATATCACGCCCAATGCTGAATTTGAGACCGGAACAAAAAGCCTCGATTCTACAACGCCAAAAAACAGTGCTCTCTGCTAGATAAAAAAAAAAATTTGGTTATGTTTTCAGTTTTGCAAACCTCTCGATAGATGTATCATGATTAGTGTGAGAGAGAGTAAACCCCTTAAGGAGACCCTCAAAAAATGTTATTTTTGCTCTATCTCGCTTCCTTTTACAAGGTATATTGGTTTTTACGTTTTTTTGGGGTTAGGTCGGCATTGCATGCTAATAAATGGATTTAGAATGCTTTGTAATTGAGTTGTGAGCTACCCAGAAAGTTTCAGCCGGATAGCTAATCGGGAAGTGCTTGAAATTGTATTATGTGTTTACAACATATGCATAATAATTTCATCAATTTACGATAGTACTACGTGAAGAAACTGTCATATACATACACACAGGTCGAAATGAATTCAAACGAATTGACACCCTTCTTTTTTCGCCGTCAGTAAAATATTCCAAAAAGCAAAATATTTTTTAATGTCAAACATATTCTAACACAAACACATCGTTATATCGATAACATCTATCGATACGACTGGACAGCATGTATGTGGGATTAGCTCAATTGCTCTTAAATTAAACTGCTGATTAACTCTTAATTATTGTATTTTTATTTTCTGTTCACATAACATAATCTTAACACCTTTTTCTTCCTAATCCCGTCTCCCTTCTCCCCTCTCCCTTCTCCCCTATTCTACATATTAAACATTCATTCACTATCTCTTTCACTCCTTGACTATTTCGTTCATTCATCTCTGTCACTCTTTTATGCTTCATGTCTGTCAGCCGTCTTCACGTCTCGTTTCACTGTCCTGTCATAACGTTCCATCCTACATGTATAAATGTCAAGTCAACTGCCAACTGTCAGTTAAGTCAACTGACAACTGTCAGTTAAGTCAACTGACAACTGTCAACGGCGCTTGACGTTAAGGGGGAGCACTTTATCAGACTATATCCGGTATGATAGCCCGGGGCCTGAAAGGTTTACGATTGACGTTTAAAAGTGTTTGTAAAAACGTAAATTTACAGAAAAAAAGTGTACAAATAAATCAATCAAAGTCATAGTCAAATTATTTATTACAAATAGGCACATAAAAGTCACTTTTGAACGTCAAAATTTATAAAAAAATAGAATTGATTCTAGTCGCCCCAATCAAATACAAACGAATTGTCGAGACAGAGTATTTATTGTCAAAGTCAAAAATTGTTCAATCCACGAACTCAAAATGGTGAAGTATCTGTGAGATTGATTTGGAAGCAAACTAACGTTTGATCAATCTTCATTTTATTTTATTTATTGATATGACACTTCAACCACTTACTCAATTAAACATACACAACCGAAAATCATACACAGTTTTTGTCACTTACAGACGTAAGTTGAATTACGCACGAATTACATACGACGGGAAATACAGAAATGTGTAAGAACAAAAAAAGCTGGAAAAGAAGAGAATGAAGCGGCTACAATTATTGATAGGCGGCTCGTGTCGCACAAAGGTCTCGAGACTCCGAGCTGGTTAAAGGTCTCGTGCGGAATTCGTAAGACGAAAAGGTTATGTACTTATAACTAATGGTAAAACAATGTAAATGTTTCGACCCGTAAATAAAAACGCCATTATTACGCTATTTCTCTGAAAGCATGTAAATGAACTCTAGAATATTATAATCTCTGAGATTGTATATGTATGTAACTTCTTTCCACAAGTCAAAGAGAAGTATTGATATTCAATACCTAAATTTCAAAACTTTAGAAATAAAACAATCGCAGTGTCCAGGCTCTGGGACACTTCCGACACTGAAGTTTATCCAGCGTCCGCGCGTCGCTGAGAGTAACTTGCATTATTCACCGTATGCCGCACCAGCTCCCATCTGTAGCCTCTTATCGCTTACCTACACCAGCCTAAAGCCTCGTCTACAAACTAGCAACGCATTACATTTCTTATTCCACCTCTTCGTACGCTATTTACTTGTGCAATTCCGTTTGACTTCACAATTGCATCGGATTTGAATACATTGCAGGAAATGTTTTAGTAATAATTTACGAGAACTTGAAAATGAAGCGACCGTTATAGCATAGATATATTTTTTAGTTGTGGTTTTAGTAAAATAAATATTTTAAATATTATGCTATGAAAAATGGTTGACATTACCATTAAATGCCATTTTCTGCATAATTCATAGATAAGATAATTCATTTTCAAAGGATTTTTGTGATTGAATTACACAAAATAATCTTCTCGTACAAGCAGGCGAAAATTGTTTTTTTTTTTTAAATATAAGTATGACGGATCATCAGGATTTACTCTGTTAGATTCAGACATCATGTGGGCATAAGGTGGGTTTCGTGCAATGGGTACGAATGTACGATACACAGCGTTTATTAAAATCACAAATTACCACAATAACTGAGCACAACAAAACGTAGGACAGTTCCAAGACGTCCTCACAGCTCGAGACCAGATAAGGAATTGCGCCGACTTGGCGCGTTCTCCTCAACCTCGTAACCGACCGGAAACGCTCCGGCACTGTCAAAGCCCGCCAATTCTAGTCTTGATAGTTGCCGCTAGGTGGCGTGCCTTGTCTTTTTGTAAACATTAAATGCCGGATACGACAAGTATTATATTTCTTTCTTTTTGGACAATGGTCACTATAGTATATCAGCAGCCACTTACTTTTTAGTGAACGCAATATTATAATATAAATTTATAACTGAGTTGTCTGTTGGTAAGCCTTCGTCAATAAAATTACACCAAATTATTAGCGACTTTTTGCTCGGATCGTGTCGGTATTGTTAAATTAATCTACATTGATAGTCCTCCGGCTAGCGTAATCAACAGATGGCTCGTACCTAAATAGAAATTCCTTTCTCCGTGCAACCTTTGAATTAATTCAATAAGGTTTGGATCACTTAACTTAATTAAATAGCCTTAAAACCCTTCTTTATAATTACATTTCTGTAATGCGACTTTAAAAGGCAATGAAAGAGTGTTACGTTTTGTTTCTTGTTACAGAAATAGAAAAAGTTGTACAGCAAAAGAGAATGTTTAATGGGAAGTTTGACTTTGCACGAGGAAAACTCTGCGAAGTTAAAAAGGGAATGAACTTGGTTTGATACTAGAATGCCGCAGTGACGTTCATCTACCTTTCCAAGTAACAAATTTACATATAAATGAATGGTTTAGATGTTCTTGGTTTACAAAAAACCGCCCTCATGATGTCGTGTGGACTCAGCAGCACTAAGCTAACTGGCAATTACTAATGAGAGGTGGTCTTTGATGCTACGCAATCATCTGTCCCATTTATTTTTCGTTTAAATAAAAAATCTACACATCCTAGAACAAATGCCCTTCTCTCTAAAACACGATGCACAAGAAAAATTTACCGAATTTAAATGACAAACTAACCAACCTTTGTTCTGTTCTACAAGATGGCAAAATCTAATTCTTAAACGACGGCGATAGATAGGCTGTATGATAGGTACCCACTCTAAAACCGTACCCCTTTTGGGCTTTTAGTGTTCGTCTCATGAATACTAATTCTGGAAATGTGTGCCTACACGATGTAAGCAGCCTCGGTACAGATAATATTCTTATATTCTTTTTATTAGTCTATATTAAAGTAGAATTGTAGCCAATCACGACTTGAAATATCTCTCTGAATGCAGGGAAAGTCAATTATGACGGCACATGTCGAGCAGCTTCGGAGAAATGCTTGGAATAAACTTGTTACATTTATTGAAGCCGTTTTCGCTAATACCGGAGAAGTTAAAAAACCTTTAAAGGCCAATATGTAGTTTATAAACTCGAGTGGCAACTTTTTACTGTAAAATGTATTTAAATCAATGAGCTTTTACTCCAAAGCGCTGAACAAAGCTCTTCAGACACAGATGTTTTCAAAATAACAGTTTAGAAGAAGCAATTTTCAGGTGGTATTGCACCGATTTTCCTAAGAGACCATTGTAAATAACAAACACACACACACATTCACAGACATTCGCCTTTTGTGATTAATTATGTAAGAAAAAAACTACATCTTTTTAATAAAATTAGTGATAGACATAATTTTAATACTAGAAATAAAGATAAAACAAATCAACAAAAGAAAAAAAAAAAAATATATATATATATATTATATTATATTATATTATTATTATTAATAAAAAAAAAAAAATTAAATAAAAAAAAAATAAAAAAAAATTAAATAATATATATATTAAAAATAAATATAACAAATAAAAAAATACAATAAATAAAAAATATAATAAATAAAAAAAATACAATATAATAAAAATATATAATAAAAAAATGATATAATATATGATATGATATGATGTTATGATATATAATATTTATTATTTTTATTTTATTATTTATTTTTATATTTTATTTTTTTATTATATATTTTTTTTTTTTTTTAATTTCAGATTATGTAAAGTATCTTTCATAAATTTTACAATAAAATGCCTAAAGTAATAAATGAAAGAAAATATCAAAACTTATATTAAAAGTAGAATTTGTAAAGAAGCACATTAGAGAATTATATCCAAGATAAGCAATATATAGATAATGCAAAATGAATATTATTAGATGAAAGACCAAATTCGTTATAATTTCTTCATAATTACCTACCAACTTAAAAAATTATCCGGAAATGATCCAAAAGCTAAAAAAGTAAACTGTCATCACATCAGTCAATAAATCTTAAGCAGTTGATGAGCAGATGTCAGCAGTTCTCGTGCAAACTCTCGTAACGTTTGAAGATTTCTTTGGTTACCCTTATAGTATCTTCAAGGGTTCTTCAAAAAACCTCACATTTTATTACGAAGACCTTTTTAAGGGTTTGAGTTTAGCATCGTCACTGTACCCTGCTCAACAGACGATGCATTGCATTATTAAAGATTGTGGCTGTGACCCATAAACTATAGTCGGTCACACTTTATCATTTTCAGGGTTAGTTTCCTTATAAAAACTGTCTCGGCGGTTTAAGCTGTTTGGAGTTTCCATAAAAGCTACATAATTTATGTGTAAGCTTTTTAGAAAATTATTGTTGCTTTGCTTGCAATGTAGGACTTTACGCATTTTACATTACATTTTGCCATTATAATTGTTTGTAATATTATCATTACAATAAAATTATTTTTGTTCATACTGTTTTAAAATTATTAACTTTATCTCTCGTAGGTATTGTTACGTATGAACTAGAAATACATACAACGTCAAATTGTAATTCTCAGGCTACCTGCTAAGATGTACCTATACACGATCTAAAAGCCGTATCGTGTTCGGCTAAAGGATCGCATTTGCATATTATGTGTCTACAGTTTGCTGCTTATCCTCTAGAATTCCTGAGAATACTCCAAGGTTATAGTGCAGTATTCGGTTCAGGAATTCTAGACGATGAGCCGTTTCCTTTGCTTTTAAATGCTCAAAATCAAAATGCTGTAGCAAGATTTTTAGATACCAGAAGGCAATATTTTTGGGGATTCATATTCAAACTCGCATTTGATCGCTCCTCTGCGTCCGATTGTACCGCTCTTGGGAGCAAGAACTTTCAGGTTAATAAATATATTGCAATCTGTGACCACCAACATAAATGTAACAGTTATCTCGTCAGTTATAAATATCATTATCGTTCCAAAAGTTACAGCTAATTATATAAGGTGAGATAAGAATAGGTACTACGTAGGCTCCTACATAAACCCGGCCAGGTATATAGTACACTCGGCTACATAATCAAGCTATTCATTGCACGGAAATCCTATACAATGCGAGATCAGCCTAAACTTGATATGTAGCCGTGTATGCAAGCAACAGTTACTCAGAGCTGTGAGCTTAATATTTACGAAGGAATAGCTCTGACCTTTCATTTATGGCGACCTTTTGTCCTGAACTCGTGTGTAACAAAGCAAACATAGCTGAAAATTAGTGTGCTTTGGTAGTGAACACAGAGAATGTTTTAAAAAGAGAACAGTTTTTTTTACACATACTCGTACAGCAAAATGCGAACAATTATTATCGAAAAAGAGCAGTAGAAATGCCATATCAAAAAGTTGGGCACATAAATCCTCTCACACTACGTGCGGTCACCGTGACGTACTATCGGCCCAAGTTAAGCATGCTCACTTAAGAAAATATTCCTGCGAGAGCGCAGCTAGTGACAAACCACACCCCTTCCTAGTTTCCCCCAATTAGAGACAATATGCATTTGTGTGAGTAATGAGCGAGTAACATAAAATAACAAACATTAGCTAGAGCGCGGCAGTGCCAATTTGCTCTCGCTAATTGTTGACGCTTCCCTTAAATTCCTATCGCCATTTCATTTTACGACCTGTATATTTCTATCGGACTGATTGCCTGCCTAACTGTGATCTCTGCTTGTATACCGGACTTTGATCGAATGCCTCTTCTTGACCCTAGCTTGTATCCTGGACTGTGTGTGTATTGTGTGTGGGCTGTGACTAACGTGGTGCAACCATGACGACCCGAAACATGATTCAGGAAGAAAGGAATCAAATTATTGTTTTGCATAGACAAGGGTTAAATATATCCCAAATAGCAGTGGAGTTGAACATGCAAGTAAGTTATGTTTTTGTATTCAGATAGAGGGAGAGATATAGAAATAAATAAAGTGATAGTAATATTATTATTTCATAGTTTGCATTTTTCCTTATATTGCAATTTAAAAACAAATTCCATGAAAAATATTGGTATTCAGCTGCATCCGGTTAGACTGGAAGCCGACCCCAACATAGTTGGGAAAAGGCTAGGCAGATTTATATATAAAAATAATAAAATTATTATAACTTTCAGATGGATTCTTTTTAAAAGTCTCATAAGATATTACCTACTTATAGTAATGCATTCAAATAAGATTGTTCTTTTTATTTATTTTTGCTTTCAAAGACGTTGTTGGAGCCTTTTAGGACCCGATAATAAATCCTAAACCAAAACAACCTAAACAATGGTGCCTTATCTCACAGCGTCGTTGCCGCATTTTAATTAGAAAAACCAGAGCGCATTCGTCGCATTTCTAGAGGCTTGATCATTATATTTCAAACTACAATTTTTTTTCGCCCAAGCACAAGATAATTGTTTTTTATAATTATTTTTAACATTTATTTTATCATAATACTGCAGATGGAAAGTAATTGACAATAATGTAAATTTTTGTTAGTAGTGCTCGTAAATACTTACCAAAAAAACTTAAAAAAAATTGCACACATAGTTTTAAATACTAACGATTTAGTGCTTGGCTGGCCGATAAAATAGCAAGTACTTACTATTTTTTCGGCCAAGCACTAGATCGTTGGTATTTAACCACGAAAAACCTTTAGAAATGCCACGTTGCCAGCCCGCACGGGATAAACACTTTTAAATAGTAGAGATAAAGCACAAATTTGCTTGGGACAGTTTCATACAATGTTGGAATTTACGCTATGCCATTTTTCTTACTCATAGGTATACGAGGTGTAAATTGCAATATCTGAAAACCTCTTAAGGGGTCATTGTACTAATCATTATGAACAACTTTTACTACGGGACCAAACCTGAAATCGCGAAAAAAAAACAGCTGTTCCCTACATTTATGTTCGCGTAACTCGTCAAAATGTATGGACCAGCTGCTTTTTTATCGCGATTTCAGGTTTGGTTCTCATAGTAAAAGTTTTTTATAATGATGAGTAATGACCCCTTAAGAGATTTTCAGTTATTGCATTTACAACTTGTATTTTAAAATATAGTTATGAATGTTATAACTACTTAAATTAGTTATAGAAAAGTTAAGAGTTTATTTATCATGAAGTCAACCATAATGCACACCTTAAGTATTTCAATACTTATAATTTTTATTTATAGTGTACTAGTTGTGCCCTTTGAATAAGACTTTTGTAGTGTACTCGTATTATTATACTTAGTTCCTATATTATGTAAAAAATCGATGCTGATTGTTTTCTTTTTTTTTTTTTTCGTTATAGAACAACGGTGCGCCGCTGGGTGCGAAGATATGAAGAAGGAGAAATTACAGAACGCGTTCGTGCACCTCGACCCCGGGCTATAAACGAAAACGAGTTAAATAATATGATAGCCACGTATGAAGAGAACCCGTTCACACCCACTCGCAGTTTCGCACAAGAATACGAAGTTTCGATGCAAACTATTAGAAACGAGTTGCATCGAGCTGGAGTCCATCACAGACGTCCCGCAAAAAAAATTATTTTGACGCAGGAGCAGAAAGCTGCTCGCGTGCGATTCGCTCGTGACTACAGGGACTTCGATTTCTCTTACGCCATATTTTCTGATGAAAAGTGCTTTAGGTCTAGCCAACAAGGTCGTCGGAATTTATGGCGTGTAGATAACACAAGATACGAACCTCGAAATGTGAACCCAAATGCAGAATCGGGAAGAATTGTAGTGAACATGTGGGGCTGGATGAGTGCTGCTGGACCAGGCGAGCTCGCTTTTATACCAGGGAGGGCAAACGGCCAAACGTATTTAGAGGTGCTACAAACCATCATGGTACCCACAGTGCGCACGGTGTATCCACAACTGGACGTGCCAGAATTTTATTTTTTCCAGGACAATTGCCCGATACACCGTGCGCGGGTTGTTCAAGAGTGGTTGCGAGGGCAACCACAAATTAAAACAGTGCCATGGCCCTCCCGATCGCCAGACTTAAACCCCATTGAAAATTTGTGGGGTTTAATGGTCCAGAGATGGGATAGTAGAGCAGAAAGAACGAAGGAAGCACTTGTCACACATTGCGAACAAGTTTGGGACACATTCAGAGGTTCGAATTTGTGCGAAGTCCTGGCTAGGTCCATGCGTAGCCGTTGCGATGCTGTGATAGATGCGGGAGGAGCAGCGACGAAATATTAAGTTAATATAATTTTTAACATGCACTATGTTAATTAACGAAAGGCGTTCCCGTTAACCCGCAATAGTCCAAACATGCTACAATTAATATTACCATTTAAAAATTCGCGAAAAAAAATCAGCTGCTCCCTACATTTTGTTAAGCTAGGTATGCGAACATAAATGTAATGAACAGCAGATTTTTTTTCGTGAATTTTCGAATGGTCATATTTTGGTAGCATGTGGACGCTATACTATTGCGGGTTAACGGGAACGCCTTTCGTTAATTAACATACTGTATAATTACATCATACAGGGTTATTTTTCTAACACCTGGTAGGACTATATTAGTACAACCACTTTTGATCTATGACTTTTTAGAATACCAAAAGTAAACTTTCAAGTTTTTGTTGTAATATTTGTAATAACACTTTTTAGATCTGTATTTTGTAGTAAGTACCGCTGCGACCCTGCATTCGCAACGCACTGTTTGTTTATTTAACTACTTACATATTTTGGTACCGCGTAGAGTTGTTCAAATTTAGAGCGATCAAAATAAATATTTTTAATTGTATTATGAAATTATTTTTTTATGAATTATTAAAAGTCATACAACAAAAGTTGTTATTTATGATGTTAGTATTATAGTCCTACGAGCTTATTAGTGTTTTATCATCAAATGACTTCTCCCGCTCTGGGCGGAGCGGAAGGTCGTGTCAAACTTTTACTGACTAAAACCCACCCGTGTTCCTTCAGTTGCCTGTGCCAGGGCCATGGTATCTCTTTCGAACAACCCGCGACTCCGGCGGCTTGCAAATAACCCTGTATAGCTATTTTTATTAGGTTTATTTTTATTATTCCAATTTGTATTATATTACTTCGTTGATTAATGTCACAGGGTAGACTGTAGACCGTAATCATAGTTTAAAATATTGCCAACGATTTTGAAGTCTTCTTGTAAAATTATTGATGTCAATTTAGTGTCATGTTGCCTTTATTGGTGGATTTGTTGTTTTATTTACAATCAATGTTGTCGTAAGCCCCGATCTCGTTAGTTTGTTATTTTACATATTCAGTAGTGTCATCATATCCGTCCACCTCATAAATAATTGATCTCATTTGCTTGATAAACCTAGTCTGTAGTGTAATGTAATTATTGCAAATTATAAAAATTATTAAGATTCTTAAATTGTACTAATCTTAAAACTTTTCAATTTCATTAGAACTGCACGAGCAATATTCTCCTAATCTTATTTACTGACAGGCTTTTTGCCTGTTGTTGTTGTGTTGTCTGTTTGTCATTGTTGTGTTGATTTCATATTTTGAACTTTACGATATAAGTGTAGATAAATACAGTTTATAAATGATATTATGAGTAAGAATCTTTTCACTTATAATATTTTGCATTTTGATGATAATTTCTGTGTAATTTTTTGTTATAATATGTTAATTTCTGGATGAATCTTTAATGTTTTGAAAAAGTCTATTAAAAATAAATTAAGTTACTTATATTGTTTTTTTTTCTACAACAGCAAATCCTTAAAATTGTTCTCAAGTAGATTTTAACTAACTGTTTATTTTTTCACACTGAGATTACAGCCGATAGTTTCATACAAAAAGCACTTACTATACATCTTTTATTATACAGATAAGATTTAAATATCAACCTAAATAAATCTTTAATCCTGCATAATGTTAAATGAACACAAACTAAAAATATATATTTCGCTAGTACCCAACATTTTATTTCAATCCTTTCACTCTCACTGCTGCCAAGGCACAAATTATAGTTTAGTTTAATTACTTGATAAGCTTCTGAATTTTAAAGTGGCGTCAAAAAAAAACTTGACATGCAATGTCGGTAACGCGCCTGTAGCGTTGATTTCGCTTAAAATCATGAATTGTCAAACTTTGACTAGAGCATGAATTATAAAAGAGTAAAGTGTTGGTTTGATTATAATCCAGTCTTAAAGTGCTCATCCTGCACGGCATGCCTGGGCATTTTAATTGCAACGATACCTTGTTCGTTATACAGGCTGAAATTTAATTCATGGGTATCCTCTTAAGGGGTCATTGTACTCGTCATTATGAACAACTTTGACTATGGGAACAAATATGAAATCGAGAAAAAAAAATTGCTGTTCCCTACATTTTGTCGAGTTATGCAAACATAAATGTAGGGAACAGCTGATTTTTTTTTCGCGATTTCAGGTATGGTCTCATAGTTGAAGTTGTTCATAATGATGAGTACAATGACCCCTTAAAAGGATGCCCATGAATTCAATTTCACCCTGTATTATTTTAATGAATAAAAGGTAATATTACAATTACCTACTATTAAAAGTATTAAACCAAATACAAGGAACAACTGCAAAACATTTGAGATAATCCTAAGGTAATAAAAAAACGTATGGCCCTTGTATTAAGCCGTCCTCTATTGTTTAACCGAATTTCCAGACATTCCCACTAAATAACAATGGGTCTTAGATAATGAACTTATTTTTATTTCAGTTGCAAGAGTTGTGCGGCTTGCGGCCTTGCGTTAGCTACAAACAAAAAGCTCTGATAACATTGTATGAACTGCGCAGAGTATTGGTTCAAATATTACTGTAATTTTCAAGTATTCCCAAATTGCCCAAGTATGAACAAACACATAGAAATTTAGATAGTTATTTACTTTTAATAAAGTCGATTAAACACAAAAAATTTCAATATAAACATTTGATACCTTCATGCAGTGCCGGTCAACGCACCTATACCTAACGTATTCAGGGAGCCGTGAGATAAAAGGTAAACAAACCATAAATGTCCGTTCAATCGATTTTGAATGCTATTGTGTTGGTGGCATGACAAATGGCAGCTGCAGTAAACAGTTGGTATTGTAACCACTTTTGTGCCTTTAATGCCATCCATACGCCTACGGAATAGAAGTCAAAATCGGTGGAACGGACTGTAATAAAACGGTTCGTTTCAATGTCTCATCTTTATTGTGAAGGGAATATGGTGCGGTTGCTGCGGCATGCGGCATCACATAGGATATGGTGAAAATTGGAGAGGCAGTGAAAGTGTTCATAAATAACCTATATCTATAGACCCGATAGAGAGAGGAAAATATTAAAGTGGATTAATACATATAAATTGTAGTTTATTAGTTATTACAAATTATTTTTGTAAATACTGCAATATCAATAATACATTTTCTAAACCAAACAAACAGAAGATATGAGTACTAAAATTAATTCTTGTCAATAATAAAATAACAATTGAATTCAATAACAAAGAGCTCACGCCGCCGCCGCGCCGCGCTGGCCGTGCCCATTAAAAACTCGTCTCTTAGCAGAAACAAGTGAGCATAGTACGCTCCTAGTGTGAGTGTCATACATTCTATACATGATTATACTAATACGAACACCACTAAAATACGCTTTGTGCATCCTATTGGTCAAAACTCGTGCATTGTGCGATCGAGTCGTGAGTCGTGCTATGCGATTATCGCCTTTAAGGTGAGCATGCGGAACTTTGGCCGATAGTACTTTTAGTGGTGACCCACCGGCCGGTGTGCCCCCGAGCCGCAATATACCCGCAGACTTATACCAGGAAATGAGGCATTACGCTTCAAGAACATCGAAGTCTGGGTTAAATAGGTTTATTGGATTGACCGGACCTACAGCAATACGGATGTATGGTAGTGGATGTACTTACTTGGTAAAGAAACAACCAGTTCTTCTAAATAATGGAGATATATTCTCACCAAACACCATAAATCAAGTAGGCAAGAGCACGTTGTCGACCTGTCGCGACCCGCTCCGTGAGGAAAGTGAACGAGGCTCTCAAATAAAAATGGCTGCCGAGAGCGCACGATAGTCATGTTCGTATCATTTAGTAACATTTAGTGTTAAACAGTGAATACTTTATAGAATAAAGTTAATCTGTGAAGACTACGGGCAACAATTGCTCCAGGAACATTTGCACCCCGGAGGTGATCTGCAGAGGCCTTTATGGAAAGCTCTCAATCGATAACGTACCCAAGTAGGCCGCTGCAGACACAATTTTTTGAAGTGGGGGATTACTGACCCACCCGACACTCAGTACGAGTGCGGTGCTTCTGATCAGACCAGGCCCCACTTGCTGAAGTGTCCCAAGTGCCCTGCACCTCGGAGAACTTAAAGAATGCTACTGACCTACTGGGCTCAATATAAAAACATTGAAGAAGAGTACTATCGCCACGAAAAGAAGAAGACGGTCAAAAATACTTTGTCATTATGTCACTTCTTTTATACACATTAATCTCTTCAATTTGCAATTGTATAACTCACTAACAATTGCAATGCCTTTCATTTTGTCAATTCGACAACATTTATTACGTTGTCGAGCAAACGAATTATCCAAACATTATTTATTTATTTATTAAAACTTTATGCACAAGTAAAAGCTACTCTGTACAAAGGCGGACTTAATGCCTGAAGCATTTTCTACCAGTCAACCTTAGGGTGATGCAGAGTCAAAATATGGCAGGTGCAACGTACGGGATAGATAGCTCGGAAATAACTATAAAATACAAGCATAAATACAAATACATAGATAGATAAATAGATACATACATACATACATAATATACCCAAATAAACTTTGTCAGGAGAAATAACGAACGGTAGCGAAGAAAACGACTCCAGCAAATCACCGCTGAGATGTTTCGGCCAACTTCTGACGAATATGTTCACATGCCTTCACTTTAAATGATAACCGGCTGGCTGACGTCCTGATGTTCAGAGGGAGCGTATTCCAAAGAAAGACCGCCTGGACAAAGAAAGAAGAATGAATGAAGCCAGAACGGTGCGAGGGACATCGTGGAAGACGATTGTTGGTGGAACGAAGATTATTTGCAATGAATTATTTGCATTATGATGCAATGGATTAGGAATTACTTTCAAAATCCATCGGATTGTAAAGGAAAGTGTGTTACAAAATAATTGTGGTGCTGGTCTACTTACCTATAATTTAAAACTACTATTTACTTACTTTAAAACGTGTGCTGGGACTACATGTTCTCATAATAATTAAACGGGTTCACCCTTGGGCAATTTTGCCGGTCGTCCGACCGCACACTTAAAGCCTCATAATTAAACACAGTGTTTGCTCATACCACACAACTCACTGAATATTGTATGCCCTGAGTGCTCAACTAATTATTCCTCATTTTCTACCCTCAGGAGAAGGCCAATGTGCATGTATGTGCCTATTGAGATAATTATACCTACTAATGTGCTTGTAAATAAAACCACTTTGTAAATAGGTAGTTTCACGCCAACTGAATTTCCACCAACATAGTTAGTCAGCATTCCATATTAACAAGGGAACACAACTTGATTTCTTTGCGTTCCTCAGTAATGATAAATGATAAATGATAAATGATTTTTATTTCTGTAAGTAGGTTTGTACAAACACTTTTACACGTCAGTCATATTTTTAAAACTAGATGAGGTCGGCGTTTCCTATCTGACTACTCTGAGAAGAAAGGCCGAAACAAACTCAGAGGTCACAGTCTCTTTTAAAGTCCAGACATAATCTTGGTCAGATCATGTGAAGGCCATGTAGATTGGTGTCTGAAATGGTCTTTTGAGGAAAGAACCACGCAGATTGAGTGGACCTGACCAGTCAGTGCACGCATTTGTCAGTAATCGTGCAGCTCTACTCAGAACTTAAGGAGCTCAACGATGCGACGATCAATACCAAAGAAAGGACATTTGGGTAGGCCGCTTAAATGACTCAAACTGCCAGACCATGATTAACACTAACTGAGAATAAAAGACAAAGTGAAAATAAAAATAAAAGAGCAATAACCCACATAGTCTTCACATTCACAATAATTAAAATAATATAATACTTTACAAGTAAATAATCATGTCATTACGTATATATTACGTTACGTATATAAAATAATAAAAGTTAGCAAAAAAAAACATCAAACAATAAAAATAAACCACTTCAATAATTAAAAATTGGAGCATCTCAATCCCAAGCCTTTTTGTCCTCAATATAATCTTTAACGGTATAAAAAGCTTTCTGACACAACTTACGTTTAATGAATGATTTGAATTTATTAAGGCTTAGATCTTGAACGTGGCTTGGAAGTTTATTATAAAAGCGTATACATTGACATCGGAACGAGCCACCTATTTTCTTGAGCCTTGTTGTAGGTACAACAAATTTATGTTTGTTTCTAGTATTTATATTATGGATATCACTGTATTTTTTAAACAATTTTATATTTTTATGGGCATATAAAAGATTTTCAAAAATATACTGAGAAGGTACAGTCATTACATTAATCTCCTTAAATTTCTCTCGGAGAGAGTGTCTTGGACTTAATTTATAAACTGATCGTACAGCTCTTTTCTGCAAAACAAAGATATTCTGAATGTCGGCGGCATTTCCCCACAACAGAATACCGTACGACATTACGCTATGAAAATAGGCAAAGTACACTAAACGGGCTGTCTCTATGTCAGTTAAATTACGAATTTTTCTAACAGCATATGCTGCGGAGCTTAGCTTTTTAGACAGTTTATCTATATGTGGGCCCCACTGAAGCTTAGCATCCAAAGTTAAGCCCAAGAATACTGTGCTTTCTTCAGGATTCAATTCTTCGCCCTTTATCAACACATCAGTTTTCACCTGCCTAACGTGAGGTAGCGTAAACTTAATGCATTTGGTTTTTTTTTCATTTAGAAGTAAATTATTAACATTGAACCAGTGAACTACTTTTGAGATCGCGCTATTTACATCGTCAGTAACCAGCTGCTGACGTTTAAGTTTAAACAAAAGTGAAGTGTCATCTGCAAACAACACTATATCATGATTATCCTTTATGAGGTAAGGCAAGTCATTAATATAAATAAGAAACAAGAAAGGACCAAGAATTGAGCCCTGTGGAACTCCCATTGTTACTATAGATCCGGGAGATCTTTTTCCATTGACGTCAACGCTCTGGATCCTATTACTCAAGTATGAAGTAAGAAGATCCAGAGCGGTGTTCCGGATCCCGTAGTGGCGGAGTTTCCTGATTAACGTTTCATGAAAAACGCAATCGAAAGCCTTGGACAAATCACAAAAAATGCCCAAGGCATCGCATTTATCTTCCCATGCATTATAAATATGTCCTAACAGTTCAACACCAGCATCAGTAGTCGAACGACCCCTTGTAAAACCAAACTGTTTGCTATGTAGTAATTTATGTTTATTAAAAAATCTTTGCAATTGGTCCAAAATTAATTTCTCAAAAATTTTACTAAAGGTAGGTAGTACTGAAATAGGTCTATAATTTGTGGGGTCTGATGTACTACCTGATTTAAACAACGGTATTATTTTACTATTCTTCATGAGGTCAGGAAACACCCCACAGTCAATACAATTATTAAAGATAAGGGCTAAAGTAGGTGCTACGATGTCTATAATAGACTTAGCAACTTCTACAGAATTACCCCACAGATCTGCAGTCTTTTTTACATTTAAAGTGTTAAAGGTTTTAATTATATCTCTACAGGTAATATGTTCAAAGTGAAATTCCGAATCGCAAACATTTACATTTTCCTTAAGCAAAGACTCAGCAACAGAAGGTGATGAGTTTAGGGATTTAGTAGTTGAAACGGGAATATCCGAAAAGAAATTTTCAAAGGCCACGGCGACTTGTGAGTCTGATTTTATTATGTTGTCATTAATTGACAGGCTATAGTCAGTATTTCGGTTCCTAGACCTTCCCGTTTCACTATTAATAATATTCCAAGTCGTTTTAATTACATTACTACTGTTTTTAATCTTCGAACTCAAATAACGCGACTTGGCCATACAACAAACTTTTTTGAATAATTTTGAATAATTTCTAACATACAAATTAAATTCATCAGTGTTTACATAATACCTTTCATTGTACAGCTCATAAAGCCGTGTTCTACTTTTATGAATGCCAATGGTAGCCCAATCACTGAAAGATGCGTTACTATTAACCGAGATAGTCTTGGGAATAAATGTGGAATTAAATTGTTGACAGTAAATATTAAAAAAAACATTATAAAGATGATTAAGATCATCATTAATAGATGGAACTGGTAATTTATCAATGAGTTTACCTTTAAAAGCTTCCAAGCGACGTGCTGTTTTGGGGTTAACAGTGATATCCTTTTTAGCCACTTTGTTGTTTCGGTTTTGGATAGTAATCCTTTGCCCACAATGATCAGAATCAAGTAAATTTATAATTTCTTTGTGGCTTGGTATAATATCTGTATAAATATTATCTAGACATGTGGCACTAGTAGAAGTGATTCTTGTGGGCTCCAAAAACAAGTTTACAAGATTGTATGACTGAAACAGACTTATTATTTTACTACAAGAACCTGAGTTCTCTAACAAATTAACATTAAAATCACCACAAGTGATAATGGACTTGTTTGAGTTACAAATCTTGTGCAACACTTCCTCCATTACCTTTTCAAAGCAGTCGTACAATCCTGAAGGGGGTCTGTACACACTTAATACAATAAACTGCTCCAATTCTATACAGGCTATTTCAACAGTCCGCTCAACAGATAGGCTCACAATATCCTTACGGTCTTTAAACTTAAGCTGGTTACTTACTAAAATTAATGAGCCACCGTGTATAGCATTTACTCTGCTGAACGAACTACCAACCTGGTGATTATTAAAATTTAACAAGAACTGGTGGATTTTAAGCCAATGTTCTGTTATACAAAGAATATCAATACTGTTAAAATTCATAAATAATTCTACTTCTAAATCTTTGTTCAGAAATCCTTGAATATTTTGATGCACCAGGTTGATACTATTGACTGATTTTAAACTTTTATTTGATTTATTTTTGCAATTCTGTACATTATTGCTAGAGGCTAAACATAGAAATTAGGACTTTAAATTAGAAATTAGGACAATAGAGTCAACTCTATTGTCCTAATTTCTAATTTAAATTATTTTTAATGTCAATTTTTGTTACCAAATTATTGGCTGAATTATTTAACATGTCATCGCATTGCTCAATAGAAGCAAATTGTTTAGCCAAATTCTTGGCTGTAATAGAAAAATAATAAGATAGCGACACAGCTATCTGTCTTTTACAGTATTTAGAAAGATAGTACCTATCCATAAAAAATCTATCCTTTGTCAAATAAAAATAATAATAACCAACATAATTGTTAGTGTCAATTAATTGAAATAAATTATTATTATAAGTCAAATTATGCAATGTCATATTAATATCTGATCTAAGTTTGTTTTCTTCCTGTGGCAAACTTTGGCTATATGGGAATGTGAACAACACAATTTTTCTTAAACTTAGGTTGCACAATGATCTATAATATTGGAGTAATTCTCCTTTGTTCACATTACCCCTATTACCAACAAATATTAATATTATAGTATCCTGATTAATAATACTCCAATTCAAATGTATAGCTGTAGGTAGCACTGAAGTTAAGGAAGATTTCTTCGACTAATGAATGAAGGTGCCATTCTTATATGATACCTTGATAAACTTAGCAGACGGGGAAAGTTCTGTGTAAAACTTATTAGTTGAATAAATTCATTATCTTAATTATATCTGCTACTCGGACGCGGATCGTGACTGCTGCTTAAAATGTAGAACGAATGCAGCTCTAAATAACTTCGTCGAAATTATGACTGAAGAGTGGAATTCGAAAGTGTGTACTGGGCTTTACTTGAACGAGAAGTGAGGTTGTTATTGTTACATTATTTTTCACTACTCTTGCTCAAAAAGTCCGTCATGCATATCATCTTCTAGGGGAAAAAGTTTTTTTTTTAAGTTTTTTTTTAAAAAAAGGTAGGCTCAACAAAAACAAAAAAGTCATTATTCTTAAGGTGAATCCGCAGCTGCAGCTGTATTAATGATTATAATTATGTAAATACATATCTGTTATAGTTGCGAATCATATTGTGATTAAGAAACAACCTGACACTGACCTGCAAATTGAAAAAAAAGTAAGAAAATTTGAATTTCGCGAGAAACGAGGACGAGCTGCAGATTCGCCTTTAAGAATAAAAACTTGACTTATTACTGTTACATATAAAAAAAAAAGAAAAAGAAAATAGAACTAAAAGCGGTGGAATGAGTTTATTGCGTTGCGGTTTCGCCGTAGGTAAGTATAAATGTTCCTTGGTTGCGGCTACAGAAGAAATAAAAAAAACCGGCCAAGTGCGAGTCGGACTCGCGCACGAAGGGTTCTGTACCATTATCTATAAAAATGGCAAAAAAATCACGTTTGTTGTATGGGACCCCCCTTAAATATTTGTTTTATTTTAATTTAATTATTTATATTTAAAGTGAATATATAACTAAATATTCTGTGAATATTTCAAGCGGCTACCTGTTGCCGATATCAATATCGAGCAAAAACGAGCAAACATATCACGTTTGTTGTATGGGAGCCACCTTAAATATTTATTTTATTCTAGTTTTTAGTATTTGTTGTTATAGCGGCAACAGAAATACATCATCCGTGAAAATTTCAACTGTCTAACGGTTCTACTATCTATCTATCACGGTTCATGAGATACAGCCTGGTGACAGACGGACAGACAGACAGATGGCGGAGCCTTAGTAATAGGGTTCCCGTTTTACCCTTTGGGTACGGAACCCTAAAAAGACGTTGTCGCGAAATCTTTAGATTTTTTTTCCCCTAATTAATAATTGAATTGGTGACCGTAATTTATTTTACGAGTACAACAGTGAAAATGTCCTCGTCTAGTGAGAATGGAGACCCGTATTTACAGATGGAAGAGAAAGGAAAATAAATAATTTTCAATCGGTTGCCGTCAAGGTATAATGTATTATTTTATTTTCTCGCAGTCTTAATCGTAGTGAAAAGTATAGTGTAATACACGGCGCTAAAAACCCATTATAACTCGGTTTCTATTTACTCCCTCGTATATGTATATTGGGTTATTTAAGCTCCTAGTATAACAATCTACTATATTGCTATATGCAGTAAAAAAAAATACTATAAAATTGTGACATAATTTTAAAATGACGTTGTACTAGTATAATTGTTTTTTTTTAAGAAAGTAGGAATGAGTAAAGAAAGCGTCTAACGATCGGATGATGCTAAACAGTATTATTTAAATAACGCCTTGGATCAATAATTCTACTGATCATGAATTTGCAATACTTTAGAAATCGCGCGATTACTCGTATTGTTTGTACATTGGCGGTATGGGTGGACAAATTTTATTAAACTTGTGTGTTTGTTGTCACCTTTTGGGATGACAGTGCAGTCGGCTGGCAGCTATCCAAACTGCGAGGTTATACAATCAGCACGCTAGTTGAAGTGCTAACTTGAGCATTTATTTATTTATTTTATTTTAAACAACGTTGCCCCACACTAGGAATTTCCCCTGTATCGTGGGTGTGTTTACAAACAATTAAACTCACATACACAAACAGCCAGACCCAGAAATAGAAACCAGATTCAGAAACCCAGACCAGATTGGAGGTTTCCAGATTTGAAACGAGATACCTGCTTTTTTCTCATTCTTCTGTAGGTACATGCTCAGACCAAATAAAAAACCAAGACATAGCGCTGCTAACAATACAGTGAAGCCATGCGAAAACTACACCTCGCTCTGTACGTACACATGCACTCACACGCACACATTTAAAACCCAATTCAACCAAACTACATCTCACTAAGTGCACACATGTTTACGAAACCGGCCTCACGTCACTGTTGACAGCGCTATGTCTTGGTTTTTTATTTGGTCTGAAGGTTTAGGTATGAATAAGTTTTGTTCTACCTAAGGATTGCTGTGATTCATCACATCATGTGTATCTATAGTGCACATTTTGACTGATATGGTTACGATCACTTTAATTAGTTTTCATAATATCTATTCCAGTCTACGCTGAAATTATATCCTAACAGTTGGGTTACCGACCTATATTTTTTTCTCGGTGCCCAGTTGGTAATATTCATAGCGTCTGGCCGCTTTACTCGCGCTAACGAGTCTGGTAACTTTAGCAAATGTGGAACGTTTTCATATCTTTTTTCTGCCTATTTGTTTCGATTACCGACTATCAGGCTCATTAGAAGGATTAATAAATTAGAAGGACATTTGTCATGGACACAAGTCCAAGTGGCAGATTATAATATTCGGTTGAGACTAGAATGCAAGTACTTATATCTCATAATAACAATCTAATTTCGGCTGAAAATAATTACATTAGGTAGGTGTAAATTAAATGAAAATTTAATCGTGGAAACTTTCAATTTACTATTTGCTAATTTGTCATCGGGTCGTCAATAAGACTGTCTTCTTAGCAAAGGACGACTTTGAAAGTTTAAAATTGTTCCTTTCCATGTCCGCTCGGCATAATTTGTATTGAAATGCTCGATGATATTCATAATAACATAGAAGTAAAACATTGGTCTAGTTAGTACACACGGCTACACATCAAGCTATACATTTCCAGTATAAGCTGGCCTCTCATTGTACGAAAATCCTATACAATGCGAGATCAGCCTAAACTGGATATGTATTATTCATACAAACAATATCCTATTATTGATTTGCGGCTGCAAGTACTTTGTGTATTTTCTTTTCCTTTGCTGTAGCACTTACTGTTAAGGGGGATGCGCTAAGGTAGCCCGCGAAATTCAAATTTTATTACGTTTTTTGCAATTTTCAGGTCAGCAACAGGTTGTATGTTGATCTAAATATGATTCGCGGCGATAACGAATATGGCTTTACAGAATTATAATCATTAGAATCAGCATTACAACTCTCTAAGTTCATTAAATTCTACTGAATGATTATTTCAGAAATTCAATAGGATTTTACGAAGAATGTTGCCGATTCTAATGTTTATATTTGTTACGGCCGCGAATTATATTTAGATCAACATATAATCTGTTACTTACCTGCAAATTGCAAAAAACGTAATAAAATTTTAATTTAGCGGGCTACCTTAGCGCATCCCCCATAAATAGTCAGTAATCTCCTTGACCAGAAAACGCGTCCCTCTCCCTAAAACTTATAAACTTAAAAGCCAGCTATTACAGAGATGCGAAGGTGTACGCGACCTGGGCGTTTTTCATGATTCAAAACTTTTATTTAACGTGCACATCGAGCAAATAGTGGCTAAACATCGAAGTCACTGGGTTTTGTTATAAGACTCGCAGGGTGCTTCAAGAAAGCCAAAACCCTTAAGATTCTTTATTGTTCTTTTGTAAGAAGTCATCTTGAATATGCGTCACAAAGGAACCCATGTTATGGCAAATACATTGATCGTATTGAAAGTATACAGAAATAAATTATTCTTTTTCTATGTTTTCAGCTGCGTATTCCATACCATTCTGATAATTACTTAGATCTCTGCAAGAAATTTCATTTACAGCCACTTATAAATTATCGTCGATTAGTAGATTGCACATATCTTTTCAAAATTATATCTAACGAGATTGACTGTTCTGGGGCCCAAGTCTGCTATTTTTATAAATTCAGTCATTCCAACACGATCCCATTGTCATTTTGCTAAAATTTCGTAATCTGGTAAATTTATAATGGTCGATCATTGGTCGGTCAATGTTCTCGTAATATAATTGTGGTATTATAATGGCATTGTCGTATTGCCATTATTATAAAACCCATTAGTGAAAATGCAATTTCATTAAATGTAGTGTCAGTGGCCGACCATTGGAAAGTCATAATGACGCCATTATAATAGTAGATTACCAAACTTGTCAAAATCAACAATTATGAAATCAATGATCGACCATTCTGACACTATTGTAATAGCAGACTTGAGGCCCAGGGGCCCAAGTCTGCTATTTTTATAAATTCAGTCATTCCAACACGATCCCATTGTCAAGCCATTGTCATTTTGCTAAAAGTTCGTAATCTGTTAAATTCATAATGGTCGATCATTGGTCGGTCAATGTTCTCGTAATATAATTGTGTTATTATAATGGCATTGTCGTATTGCCATTACTATAAAACCCATTAGTAGAAATGTCATTAATTTGTCATTATGTACGAGATTACCAATATATGCAATTTCTTTCAATGTAGTGTCAGTGGCCGAACATTGGAAAGTCATAATGACGCCATTATAATAGTAGATTACCAAACTTATAATAGTAGGCCCAGGGCCTCAAGTCTGCTATTACAATAGTGTCAGAATGGTCGATCATTGATTTCATAATTGTTGATTTTGACAAGTTTGGTAATCTACTATTATAATGGCGTCATTATGACTTTCCAATGGTCGGCCTCTGACACTACATTGAAAGAAATTGCAAAGAAAATGATCGACCATTATGAATTTACCAGATTACGAACTTTTAGTAAAATGACAATGGCATGACAATGGGATCGGGTTGGAATGAATTTATAAAAATAGCAGACTTGGGCACCAGGTCTCCTGCACAAACTGCGTTTCAATGTCCCTCAGAGATCAGTTAGATTTAATCCACCTATCTCTATTCCATATTCCTCTTCTAACTACAGGCAAAACTCATACACGGTGCGAGCGAGTAAGGACTTTAATATTCTTTGTAAAGAGTTTTCATTTGACCCATTTACCACCAAAACCTATTCTGCACGCACGCAGCTTAACGCCGACATTTTTAGAAGTGCATAGTGTTTATTGTACCTTACATTATATTATTTTCTATCGTGCGTGTTAGTGATCCTAAGATTTCTACTAACTTTTCTGTTTTTTGCCCGTGAGAACCGGTAATTGGCTCAGCGTTTCATATAAAATTGTTAAAGCTGTTGGTTCCCCTATATATAAATAAAGAAATAAATATTTGATGCCCATAATATAAACACTGTACAGCCCAGTATGTTGTGTTACTATGCCTTATGGTCGACTAGATTTTGCCCGCGACTTTCGTTGCAGAAAAATCGTAAGAAACCACAATAACAGCCAAATTTTTATAAAACTTCCCTGTATAAAACCTATTTACTAGATAGGTTTGTAGTTTTGTCTCAGCAGCTAAAATATACTCAAGACTGGTGATACGGGAGCAAGGGATGTACAGTTGTCCGTGTGAGAAGCAGTTTCTCCTGAGGTTAACCCGCAGTTAGCAATTTCCCATTGCTTGCGATGTTTTTAGTTTTTAGTGAAGCCAGCGTTCCTGCATGGGTTGCGAGTTTGTCCGAAAGGGATATTGTGGCTCTGGCACATACGCAACGGAAGGAACACGGGTGGATTTTAGTCAGTAAAAGTCTGACACGCCCTCCCGCTTAAAGCGGGAGAAGTTATTTGATAATTTCCCACCCAAAAAAAAAAGAAGCGTTCCTGCATAATTATTACATTTATGGCACAATACGGATGCACTGACTGATGCATTCTTACGGATTATTTTTGACGAACGGCTATCATTAAAATAATACAGTAGATTGTGAACATACGGGATTACTCATTCACACAACAGTCACCTAACCATAGATAACAAAACATATATTCCCTGAAATGTTAGGCAAAGGTGTACGTATAGTACATCCACATTTTACCATTATCCACAGATGACAGAAGAGGTCTAATTTTCATGGTTTTTTAAGTATAATATGTTCTAAAAACGATCATATTTATTAGTATAATAACAAAACATAAACAAAAAATAATATCAACAGTTGGGAATGAATTTACATCCACGGTTAGCGACGCAGTCGTCGAACCACTAAGCTAATTGCTTTGTTCAGTTGATTAAAATGTATGTCATGATTGATTGCTTAGCTCCATAAATGTATATAGCGTGATGATAATCATCAAACCTGTATCTATCTGCAATTCAAATAAATCCAAATCTTTTTACAATTTGCAGTAAAAATAAAACATAACATCAAGCCTGTAATCCCCGAAGGGTTAGGCAGAGATGTACCTATGGTACACCCACGTTTCGCCAGATATGTTAAGTCCCATGTAATAGGGGGTGAGCCTATTGCCATCAAACGGGCACAAATCCAGACTCCGGGCTGCTACTGAGAAATTCCTGGTGGAAAAACACTATAACACTTTGACCGACCTGGGAATCGAACCCCGGACCTCGTGCTCAGCAGTAGCGCTTATGGCCACAAATTTGCAGTAAACTAAGGAAGAATATGAACATAATGCAATATTGCTCATCTCTCATTGCAAATAACGTGATAATTTATAGCCCACAGACTGACCAGACTTGTAGGGAATATCTGTGCAAAATTTGAAGAGAATCTATGCGTCAGTATCCGCGTGATGCTGGATCATACATTCAGACAAACAGACAAACGATCTAAAAACTATAGTTTTGGCCTAAGAATCGTTCCCAGACCTCGTAGCAAAAATATTCAATGTATGGTTTTGACTTTGCTACGATTTTATTTATTTTATTATTGTACACAGAGTAAAATACAAAGAGATACGATATAATTACTAAATTAAACGAACTTACCTAAGTGAAGTTCTATTGTAATTATACGAAGAGCTTAGTCCTCGATCATTATCCTGATTTACTATGTAGTTCCACTAATGTCCATCGTGTACACGCGAATATTCAGAGAATAAAATCCTGAAAAAAAAACTTTTATGCTGGCAACTATATCCAGCTTATGTCATTCTATTTAGAGTAATCTGCAATCGAGAATTAATATTAACGAACAATAATTTCCCAACTTCAATCCCGGGGACAAAAAATAAAATAAAACAAACTATGGCCTTGTTTAGGGTTTGGGAGGGAACATAGTATCGAGGACTAAGCTCTTCGTATAATTACAATAGAACTTCACTTAGGTAAGTTCGTTTAATTTAGTAATTATACTCAAGCTTAGTCCTCGATCATTATCCTGATTTACTATGTAGATGTTTAGAGATGAAGTTGGAAATTACAACATGTTTGACACTATTAAACAATAAAACATGCAAATAACATAAAATCAACCTTTTAATGTAACTGAAATACTTTTCAACATTTTTAAAATTAATTCTCTTCTAATTATCACTTAAGTATTGAGTATTCACCTTTGGCTTAATATTAATTTATGACTAAATCACATCAGTCTATATTACAAATAGTCTTTGCAAAATTATATTTATCGTTTTCTTTAATCAGAGGTCTATTATAGTGGATTGCAAAAACCTTTGATCCTACGGACCAACCAGCTGTTTTAAAAATAGTATCTAGGGTCACACCTTCTCTACTCGCCATTGAGGTGGATGCATGACGTGTTGAGTGAGGAGTAAATTTCTTGATATCTATGCCACTGTCCATCATCGTTTGTTTAATCCAGCGACTAATTGTTTGGCAACTTACACAATTATAAGGTTTTTTAAAACTAATCAATAACTTTTCTGTATTACCTAACTCTGGCTTCCTCAATTTGTGTGTATAATTTATATAATATTGTAATGTAATCACAGGACAAATTTCAGGTTTCATCTGAAAATAGGGTAACATAATACTTATTTGCTGTTTTCCTGGCATAGATGTTTTTAACAAATCAGTAATTTTTATGGTAACACCTGAATCAATAAATTGAATGTTATTCAGTTTAATTACAGATATGGTTTGTATTCTTTGTGCACTAGTAAGAGCTAAAAGAATAACCAACTTTTTGGTAACCTTGTCCAGTGATAATTCTTGTAATGGGTACCATCTTTCTATAAATTTTAGTACCGTTGATGGATCCCACGTATCATTATATTTAGGGCGACTTGGTCGTAACTTAAAAATACCTTTAAAGAACCTCTTAATTTGAGGGTCTGTCCCTACTTCAGAATTTACGATCAATGATAATGCGGATCTATTAGTGTTGAGTGAAGTATATGAACTGCCATTGTTGAACTGTTGTGTAAGAAACTCTAATATTTTAGTGATTGAAAAGTCATAGTAATTTTTACCGTTACAAAAAATCCACCACTTATGTAGTGCTACTGAATACTGTTTGAGAGTGTTATCTGATAAGGAAGATATCATGACTTGAATGGTGTCTTCTGGTATCATTTGCTTCTTAAACGCTTCCCTGATAATATGCAGGCCCCCAGGGAAAGGCTTCTGTGCAGAGGATGCAGTATTCTGGAAGGTGACAACAATAAATGGTTTGATGGTTTGAATACTTTAATTTCTGATATGACCATGGAATTAATAAATGGATACCAAGGTTGTGATGGCCACATAGGAAAAACTAAGATGCCCAAAGCTTGATCATCTTTAATTTTCTGAATGGTTTTTGAAATTAATGCAAATGGTGGAAATGCATAAAATAATGGGTAATTTTTCCAATTTACTGTAAATGCATCTATATTTTCCGCAAGTGGATCCCTATGCCAGGACAGATATCTATCGCACTTAGTGTTAGCTCTAGTAGCAAATAGATCAATAGAAGGATTTCCAAATGATCTCACTATGCCCTGAAACGCAGCAGGAGATAGTTCCCACTCACAATCAATGTTTTTGTTTCTAGACTCAAGATCAGCTTCTATGTTATCTTTAGATTTTACATAAGATGCAAATACCCAAATTTTTCGAGCTTCACACCACTGCCATAAATCCCGAGCCAGGTAATTAAGATTATCAAATTGAATACCACCCATTCTATTGATATAAGCGATGGCAGTAGTATTGTCTATACGTAATAAAATTTGGCATGAATTTAAGTCTTTGGCAAAACATTGTAGACCAAGAAAAGCTGCTAAAAGTTCCAAGTAGTTTATGTGATTTTTCTTGTCTTTTTCTGTCCAAAACCCATTTGCTACCTGACCATCACAAAATATTCCCCAACCAGTGAGAGATGCATCTGAATAAATTTCAATTTTGAATTGACAATTTTTTATAGTGTTCTTAGCAGTTCTTATACATTTATGCCACCATTGTAAATCTCTTTTACACTCCGTATTTATGTTCATAATTGAATCAAAGTCATCATTGTGTCTAAGTAACTCTGCACATTTCTGTTTCTCCAAAACTTTTGTGTATAGGAAACCATAACTCACTGCTGGACAACAAGCTGTTAATGTTCCAATGAGTTGTGCAAAGTCTCTTATAGAACAATGACTCTTATTCAAATACTCTTTAAGTAATAAATGAATGTAACACCTCTTTATATCTGTCACCGATAAGGTCATATTCTTTGTATTAATCAAAAAAACCCAAGTACTCAGTAACTTTTTTGGGTTGGAGATTACTTTTATCCTTATTTATAGAAAAACCAAGGCACTCCAAAAGAGTGATTGTTTTATTACAATTTTCTAAACATTCTTTATAAGATTCTCCAATACAAATAATATCATCGAGATAAATCACAGATTTAAATCCCCTACTACGTAGATACGATATTACTGGTTTTAGTATTTTAGTAAAAGTCAGTGGAGCAGTACATAAACCAAAGCACAGACAATTGTATTCATAAATATTGTTTTTGAAATAAAACCTCAAATATCTTTTGTCATAACTGTTCACTGGTATTAAAAAATAGGCATCTTTTAAATCAATTGTGCACATGTAATCATTTTTAGAAATAAGTTTGCATAAAGTCCTTATGTCTTCCATTTTAAAATGTTCTGTATGGATAAACTTATTCAAACATTTTAGATTTAATATAAGTCTAGTACCTCCTTTTTGTTTGGGTACAGCAAATATTTTTGATAAAAACTGTCCACTGACAGGTGCACACTTATTAATAACACCCAAATCCAACAACCTATCAATTTCTTTTGATATAACAATATTTTCAGACTCTGAAAATGTACAATTTGTAGGTGATATGCGTTGTCTAGGAATTTTCTTAAATGGAATTTTATATCCTTCTAGCCATAACAAGATAACTTTATCTTGTGTGATCTTTTGCCAACAAGAGTAAAAATATTTAAGGCGGCATGCAAATGTCTTTACTATGTTTACTCTATGTTTGACGTACATGTTTGTAACGGTACGTCTTGCCTGATGAGGCCCTCTGCTGCTGCTGCCTCCCCATCCTCGGTTGATACCTGCCCCCCCTCCCCTGTTTGGCTCGACTCAACTGTGGGGGGGCATTGAAGTTTTCCTTATTTTTGTAATAATAAGTTGACTGCTTAGGTTGTGTCTTACGAAGGAAATTGGATTTTTTTAGTATAGTTGGGGCTGACTTCTTGATTGCATTTGCAGACTTGATGTTTTCATTAAACTTTTCACCAAACAGGAAACTGTCCCGTTTCGTAGCATCTGCTGTTTTTATAATGTTTTTGTCCAGGTTAACTGCAACCAATTTCCTCCGAGTACAGGTATCATTATAATGTAAATCGCTTAACAATCTTGAGACATCTGTGAGGATTTCTATATTAGAGTTTTGGTTGGTTTTTATCAAACAATTGACGACTGTTAACACCGAGGATAATGCAATCCCCAATTGCTGTTGGCGGTCTTCCACCCTTTTGTCCCTCTCCTTGATGGGGTCACTCAGTAGACCCTCCAATTCCAAGTTCAATTTTGGAGCATCCAGTAATTGTAAATTCTTAGGTATAAGATATTTTTTACATAATTCATCTTTAATGTCTTTATCCAATCCGCTTGTCAAGATGTTTTCCACACGTTTTATTATTTCTGGATGGATGTCATCAGCGTAGGGTTTCTCGGAGGTGGATGGATTTCCCAAGGCCGATAGCACTGTATCATCCAAGTCCATTACCCAATCTTCCTTTGATTCTTGAGTATCTACAAGATACACCATCATTAGACTAACTAAGTCATACGATACGTGATAACTATGTGCAGGTCTGTTAATTGTATAACAATAGTAATAATAATTTCTCACGAGAGAAACAATATTACGTGCATATCATAGAACTTCTAGAAATGCATTATATTTTGTGCTTTTTTCCCTCAACTTGAGGTTTCGAGATTAAACCTCGATGTCTTGTCGTAACACGAACTTTCATGTTACATTTTTCATGAACGGATGTACCCAACGCGGAACCGCCGGCAACATGGCGGATATGTAAACGCTTAATCTGTTGCTTGCAATCGAAATCAATTACAGTCATCCTGTGAAAATATTCAATATTATCACACATACATACCTGTGTTTTCTTCCACATTTACCGCATTAGGTATCTTTTCCTGATCGGCCTGTATTACTGAATCCAAAGAGGACGTCGAAGACGACCTTAGCCGACGTCGCCCTCGTGCTCGCTTACGCAGTTTCTTTTCTATTTTTTTTAATTTCTTCCACAATTTGTCGTCTGGCATTGTATGTTGTTAACAATATTATAAAAATAAGAAGTTATAGTAAGAAAAAGCAATATTTTTCTTTTAGTAACGTACGCTACACGACGCGAAAATAGTGAAATGACATAAGCTGGATATAGTTGCCAGCATAAAAGTTTTTTTTTCAGGATTTTATTCTCTGAATATTCGCGTGTACACGATGGACATTAGTGGAACTACATAGTAAATCAGGATAATGATCGAGGACTAAGCTTGAGTATAATTATAATTATAGTGCTCGTGAACTTTAAAACTTATCCAACGCAATATGTGACTTTTATGCTCTCAAATAAACAGCAAAATATCAAGACAACCTTTTGCAATTTAAATCTAAATCTCGCTCGTGGGAGAAATACGATATAAAATTTACAAGTCGAGAAAATGTCGTTTTAGTTTTAAAGAAAGTGTAGCTAGTTTGTGTGGTGTTAACCGGTCTCGACACAATTGTTTATTGTTTCGTCTTACAACATAATCAATCTTCTAGTTTGCAAAAGGGAGAAAATAAATAAGTCCTTCATCTGGAGACTTGCCGATTCTTATATTATCGTGTCTAGTTCGTCATTCCCGTTCTTCGTGTAGACTCCAGCGCGGAGGAGGCAGACGAATATCTTCATAAATAATTCGACAGGGCGTTTCTTTGACGTATGTCTCCTTTGTCGATAAGTTGAGAATGAGGCTGCAAAATAAGCGAGAATTATTAGGCTGACTTTAGAAACTTAAGGTACTTATGCAAAAATATATTCGAGCGTTTCTTGGTCTTTACTTAATTTCTTAGTGAAAATGAGAACTCTTCTTGTAAACACTGAAATCGGATATTCTTATTGACATACCTATTGTTTAATATTAGATACGTTTTCGCATGAAAATATAGCATATTGTAGTCTTTTTTTTTTTGGGTGGGAAATTATCAAATAACTTCTCCCGCTCTGGGCGGAGCGGGAGGGCGTGTCAGACTTTTACTGACTAAAACCCACCCGTGTTCCTTCAGATGCCTGTGTGCCAGGGCCACGATATCCCTTTAGGACAGACTTGTAACCCTGGCAGGAGCATATTGTAGTCTGTGGTTATTACAAAATATGAAGTCAAACATTGCCAATGTTGGAAATCCTTTAAATATATTTTAATACAGCGACTTTTTCATTTACCTACATAGCTACATAACTGGGTTTCATATTTTGACGAATATTTTGGCCTGCAGGTTTTGTTTATAGGACATGAATTAAATGGGTAAAGAATTGATCTTTCTAAAAGGTTTAATAATAATAACAGAAAACAAAAGGTAAAAATAATATGTTTTTACAGAAAATAAAATTTTATAATTTTAATAATAAAGTAAAAATAAAATTTAATAATAAAGTTTAATTGCAGCATATCAGAAAGTTGCTAAAGTCGTAATTTCGTATCCAGGTCCAGAGTCCAGTGCTGGTGGTGGAGCTAAACCTGAACAGACTCGAGGGCACACAGCTCAGGGCGCTGGGTCTGCTGTCCGTGTACGGGTTCAATATGATATACGAGGTGCGAGGAGCAGCGCAGACACCAGGACCCACTTCATGTAGTGCCATCGTGCATCGAGTGCAGACTGCTGGGGAACTGCTACGCCAGGCGACATTATCAGTAAGTTGGTCACGAATAAAATAATTTACAATTTTCTCAATGTAATCCTCATTGTTACCTACATACCTACGAACTTGGCTATTCCAAATTAGACTGTAATATACAATAAGTGCCTTTGATAATCAGTACTCGCAACCGGCGTGGGGGTACGACTAGATGTATGAACGTAAACGAAGCAAAAGGAGTAGGTATGTACGAAGCGTAGCAGGTGGCGTTCTATAGTTTCTGCCTACCTCCATGGGAAGAAGGCGTGAGTTTATGTATGTATGTATGTATATTAAGCATTTTCAAAGTATTTACATAATTTAAAAACTAATCAGACTTAAAATAAAAATAATAATAATTATGTACAAGTAAGTATATAAAAAAGGAGGGGAAATAATCATAGGGCATCAAAAACTTCTTCCGCATCGCTGTCAACAGGAAAAGTGCCCAAAACGCTGGCAGCATTGCCACGTTGTATGGCAATGCTGATTATTTGGCCAAAAAATAGGTCACCATCACGTGAGGAGCCGACCAACCGCTTGGCGATGTCTCGAAAAACTAAGTGGGCACTCGGACCCCATGGCCCTAGTGTTTCAACCCCAAACGGCTCAAACATATAAGTCCCAGTAAGATTGAAGTATTTGCGCCGTTTGAGGTTTTCCGCTTGTATGTACTTCATTACTTGAGAACAAAACAACAAAGGCGAATATTTTATTTTCAAATAGGAACAGTCTTAGTTGGAAACTCCGTTAGTGAAGGCAAAAGGCGTGGAAATGTGCAAGCAAGAACAAAACATTCTCTATTTACAAGTTCTGGTGTAGACAGCAAAAAACCTCGCTCTCATAATATTATAATACCGTGGCGTATATATTTTCATGACTGTATTTACAATATTTATTATTAAATCCACAAAATTATCCACATCGCAGGGAGTTTTACTGTTCGTGTTTCAAGGGTTACTCCGGAGCGGACTGCGGAGAGGGTCCGCTGTGTCCGAGGACCTCCAACATGTGTAAGAACGGCGGCACCTGCAGGTGAGTGAACCTATGACCATCCGGTTGGCATAGTTTAGTATTTATTAACGGTATATTTCTAAGACTGTCATTTAGTTAATATTGTTCGCATAACCATGTTTATGTATAATATTTTACTGCTACATTATATTTATTTGACATTACAGCGAAAAAGGCAAAAGTGTAGAAAACAAATTTACATTTCTTCAGTGGTACAGTTCCGGTTTTTTTATTTCCCGATACGAAGTTACATGTGTACCTAAGGGTCACATTTAGCGTCAGCGAAACAATTTCCGTCGTGTATTTTCAATTTCTTTTGTTTTCAGTTTAAGAACAAAAAGGGGTTACAATTAGATTACCATTAACCTAGGTTACGTTACGATAATACGATACCCCTTGGTAAGACTGGTTGTCAGACTTTCGGGCTTCTGACGAACCGTAACGACTGTCAAAGATCCACGAATGAAAGCCGGGACCAACGGGTTAAACAACTCCTTCCACAAACTATGATTTCTTCGAAATTCTTCTGAATCCATTTCTATAGCCCCGGGTGAAGCTTATATTGACTCATATGTCTTCTCGAACGAAGATCCATACGATGTTCTCTCAAGAACATTGAAAAACAAAGTAAGGCGAGCCATAATAATAAAGGATTTGAAGAAATATAGCAGAAAAGAACACAGAACAATCTCACTCGATCTTGATAAGATAGCTTCTTTGCTATCGTGTAATTTGACGTTTAGTTTTGATTCAACTACTCGATACATAACTGTCAAATGGCGTGTGGAGTAAGAACTTTTCGATCCTAACAAATCTTTTGATCGAAATTAGTGTCGCTTCGAACCACCGCACGATCGTGCGCTAATATCGGATTAAAGAGTATAGATCGTCATTTATTTCAAATCAAATTCGATTGATTCAGTACTCGATGCTGTCGGGAGTTAAGGCCCGTGGTATTTACAAAGAACTTAAACAACAGAATACTTAATTATATTCTACAGGGAAAATTAATTAATAACAACTATTCTTCCTAACTTTCTTCCTTTCTTTCCTTCGTTAACTTTCAGTTAAAAAGTTATTTAAAGGCGTCAAACATTACATTAGAAGATGAAATAGAAATTCTTAATATAAGGTAAGTTTCTGTTCACTGAATACTGTCTGTATCTCGTGGTGACTTGAACTGGTGTGTACTACACTGTACACGTGTGAATGCGTCAGTGCGGAGTCTGCGGGCGGCACACGCGAGGTTTGGGTGCGCGTGTGGAGTACGCGGCGTGAAGCAGGCGCACTGCGCGTGGCACAGGCGCGCACACTCCACGTGCGTCTGCGCACCGACACGCTGCATTTCTACATGGAGCCTGCGCTTAGCTTGCACGTGAGAACCCACACTTCTTTTATTTATCGTCGTAAAGCTATACGATTCTCTGGACGTCTTTTACAGGATCTTGAACATACAAATCTTTTATTACCGTCTCACTTCTTGTAACGAAATCCTCTAATAATAATTCGCTTACCAAGACTCACGACCATAATGACGACTGTAACGACACCATCAATATTATCGCAGCGAAATCTACTAAAGAGCAATCATTGAGTGCTTCAGGGATTCGGGGATTTCTCAGCTTGATTAATTCCTAAGATAGATTAGGTTGGTTATATTGGTTGGTTTGGTGTTTGATTGGTTAGATTTTTTTCGGTCAAATCGGTCACCGATGTTCGCTCGTTTGTTTAGTAATAGATAATTAATCTTTCGCTAAATACTCTGGCTGTTATTTTTGTTGTTGTTTAATTTTAATGAAGAACTTAAGTTTGGTTTATCTTCTAAATTATGTGGTCGATGATTTTGGTGCACGGTAAAACTCTAATGAGTTTATGTTTGCGCCAACTTTTAAGTATAAAAATGTAACTGTACTACTGAATAAATAAATAAATAAATCCATTCGCAGTTGACGAAAAGAATCGTTCGAGCTTGATACTCAAAACTATATGGAATTTTGGAGGAAAGACTTGTATGAAAACTGTAATTGTTTTAACGATTTTTCTAGAACATTCCAATGATTCCAAACAATAAATTGGAACAATTGATGTATCTGCTCTATTTGTTCATACTTGCATGGGCTACGTGAAATTTATTGCTCCACATAGCAAGTAATAAACACACCATAAGCAAACCGAGCATAAGAAAACCGGAGTTTGGATACCGAAAATTTGGGGAAGTCGCACGCGGTATAAACGGGACAACCCCTACCAACCATGGTGTCGGTGGTGGTGGTGGGTAATTTTGCTTGGTTAACGGTCAATAATTAAAACGTTTGCACAGAATGCGAGAAGTACTATAATATTGTTCTAGTAAAAACTGAAAATTACCGCCTAGCAAACAATTAGAAGCGTAGTTAGACAAAGGTTTATTGCTTGAAATAGCGCGGTAAGCTTTATTGAATCTCTTCGTATTATACAGGGTGGAATTTTGTAATGCCACCTGGAGGGAAAGTACTCTTAATACTGCAAATAGAAAGTTTTACTCAAAGGAAACATTCCTTTATTTTTGAATAGAAAGCAAACTGCATTCAAAGATTTTCGAAAATTCTCTTCGCCCACACCCGGGAATCGAACCGGCTAAAATCTGAAAAAATTATACCCTGAACTTTTATTGCATCGATCGTTAGGGTCAATTATAATGATGAAATCTCTCTAACAAACATGATCAATTAAATGACAGGAAAACTAGGAAATCTTAAATTAATTTAATTATTTACAAAAAATGGTAAACTAACTAATTAGTTGCTCGAAATGGGCTCCATTCTCTTGGATACACAAATTTATTCTTTTAACGAATTCATTTCTAGTAACCTTTAATAAAGTGTTGTGGTGAATATTATAAATCGTATTCTGAACTTCAACTCTCAACTCGTTGTCACTCGCATAAGATTTCATGTAAATTTGATTTTTTACATATCCCCACAAAAAAAAATCTAATGGGGTGAGATCTGGCGATCTCGCAGGCCATCTGATTGTGCCGTTTGTACCAATCCAGGTATTAAAATGGTTATTAATGTAGGCAGTAGTGATTCTGCTGTTATGTGCTGGAGCACCATCTTGCTGTAGAATTATTTGGTTTCGCTCTTCCTCGGGGAAACCATTTAACTCGTTTCTTAAGAGATCCAGTATTTCAATATACTTGACAGTGTTTAAATGACCTTCGTACACCTGGACTAACACTACATTATTTCTCATAATTCCGCACCAAACGTTGAAAGAAAATCTTACTTGATTGTTAGTTTCATGAACACGAACAGGATTCACTCGAGACCAATAATGGTTATTGCGGCGATTGTACGAGTACATGCCATTATTGCTGAAGTTGGTTTGGTTTGGAAGGTTGGTCAAACCATACAATGTTACTCAAAAAATTAGGGTTTCGGTCAATTTCTCCAAGCATGTTTTCACAAAATTGTAATCGTCTGTCACGATCCCCAATATGCAATTTTTGCACCAACCGACTTCACGATAGCATTTATACTTATACTTTTTCAGCACTTTAAGTACGCGAGTGTGGGTTGTTCCTAATTCATCGGCAGCATCTCTACTTGAAGCCTTTGGAAATGATTCAAAGTATGTTAAAACATCTAGTCCAAAATCGAAATAGTTTTGCTGAATAGTTTGCCGTCTCTTCTTGAAACCACCCGTATTCTTTAAATTTTCTACCATTCTTTTCAATTCGAACGGAGTTGGTGCCTGTCGGTCTTGATATCTCTCTCCAATCCACCGCAGAGCTAGATTAACGTTTTTGTTATTTAAAAAATAAGCTTTCATTAAATCAGACTGATCTTGATAAGCCATTTTCACCGTGAGACAAAATGTGAAATGAGTTGTAAAAACAATCAAATGTGAATAACAACTATGACAATCTAATTTTCAAATTTTAATCTAACATTCCATATTTAAATTACCTCATACACGCAGCTACGAGTATGTCGCAAAGGAGTCTGCATTACAAAAGATGGATGTTAGTTAAAGAGCTTTAACTTGACTCATTGAATTTGTAACTTCAGATTTGCTGGTTTTCCTTTCATTTAATTTATCATGTTTGTTAGAGAGATTTCATCCTTATAATTGATCCTAACGATCGATGCAATAAAAGTACAGGGTATAATTTTTTCAGATTTTAGCCGGTTCGATTCCCGGTTGTGGGAGAAGAGAATTTTCGAAAATCTTTGAATGCAGTTTGCTTTCTATTCAAAAATAAAGGAATGTTTCCTTTGAGTAAAATTTTCTATCTGCAGTATTAAGAGTACTTTCCCTCCAGGTGGCATTACAAAATTCCACCCTGTATAATTGCATATCCAGGTGTAAGAATAGCATTACCACCACCTACCACTACCAGCTACCATTTATTGGGTACGTATTTTATTGACTTAAAAAATCTGGCGGTTGAGATTATGTTATGCTTTCTCAAATGTTTCACTGATGGTGGTGCTTGTGTTAGATCATTTGGTTCCTTTCAAAATGGTTATTGGCTGTTCCATGTGGTGCAGAACGTAAAGAATAGCACGTAGGTGTCGTAAAAGGCGACTAAGGGACTTACTAGAGAATGGGCAGCAGCGTTCTCTATGCATTTTAACACCATACTGCAATCGCCAACGCGTCTGCTAAGCGTGGCGATTTTGCAACCCCCCAACTCCTTTTGGAGGAGGCCTATATCCAGCAGTGGAAGTTTTTCGGCTGAAATTATGATGATGATGAATGGCTGAATGGTGTTGATGCATGCATCATGTTTTTTGACGGGCGCCGCCAGTTGGGACTGGTTCATCTCTTAGCTGCAACAGCTTACTTACTTTGCTTTGCTTTTGTTTGCTTACTTTTATGGTGTACATAATAAAGAGTATTCTATTCTATTCTATTCTATTCTTACTTTATTTTAGAATTGTTTTTTTTTTGCTCTGGATGCTTTTAACGAGCACGTCTTTCTACATCGTTCTCACAATACGTAGCCCTAATTTCAACATGGATGGTGTAGGTAACCAATATTTTGATTTACAAGAGTGTCCATAAATTTTCTTGCCCGTTCTTCTCCATAGGAACCTAATACGGTTTGCAATGCGCCACAAACTTTATCTTTCTGACTCACCGACTCCTTGACAATTCATAAGGGCCTATAGAGAAATAAATGCTAAGAGTTTAAAAAAAAAAACAGTCTTCATTTTCGTCTTAAACGCAACTATAATCCCCGTGTATGTTTGCGGTGGAAGCAGACTGCCACGCCACTGTATATGATATTTATATATATATATTATATTCTTTATTTCAGACTACACATCACACAATCCATATAGTATTAGTAACAATGACTTAAAAACTATGTTAGTAAACTTTTACAAACAAAAACAAATAATAAGGATGTGGCCCAACACGCGTTGGCACGTGCCTCCGTACTCAATGCCTTACGAAGGAACTGTCTATTTTGTCTAATAATGTTTTTAGGACGTTGTTGGAGCTTCTGAGCAACCTACCCATTATAGACGCTGTTTTTTTCTCATAATGGCATGAAAATCGGCAAAACGGGCTTCCGCGAACATCTGCGAAGCGCTGCAGAAGCGCGGAACCCCATCAACATCCTAAATTCATTATTATACTACACGCGCAGGATGTTGTAGGCTCTCTGCGTATATTTCACCCACAAGCTGCACGTGTAGAAGGTTTGGCAGTATGCTTTATACTTATTCGCGTCGTGATAGGTAGTACAGCAGTTTCCCTTAGCCTTGACTTATTCAAGGCAAGTTGTATTGACAACTTTAATGTAAAAGCTGGTTAAAGTAAATTCACGACATGCAAATAAACATTCCAGCAAAAAAAAAAAGAAACAATAATTATGCTGCAACAATATCAGAATATCAGCGCTGTGACACTTATTTTTAAATGTCGCAGGATCATTGTTGGAATATATACTTGTAAATCTGTAGCCTTGTTTACATGACATTAGAACTATTTATACTAATCTGTGAGCATCGTTATATAGCCAACTCGTTCTTGATGTGCTAGCTCGCTCTCCCCTTTTTGCACGTCTGCCATTGCATAGTTCGCATGTGTCTCTCTTTTATTTTTACTATTGTTAAATATACCACTGTTATTTTATCAAAACCTCGTTTAATTTAACAATCATGCTGAGATAGGAGCCTTTTGGCCTCGTACAGGACCTGTTTTTTTTTAAATACTTTTATCATCGTGTGTTTAACTGTTTAGTTTTGTCTGTGATCTTCCTGCGCAGGTCACAATAAATACTTTTCCTTTCTTTATTTCAATGAGCTTGAATCCTGCGTTCAATTACTAATAATAAGCGTTTAGGTGCTGACCATAGCGACATTTGGCGTCGGTAGTACACATGCTACCAGATAACACTCGTTAACCTTGCTCAGCTCTTTCTTTGTGATGCTCATTGTTGGGAAGACCCTATCAGCCTTTCACTCTACGAAATCTTATGAACCGCAATGTGTCCATTTGAACCCAACAAAATCGAGCGGAAATTACCTATGATAAAATTATTGAACGAAATCCAGTAAAGTTAAATGTCATAAAGTTATAATCGATTCCCTTAAAGATACATTTATTGAGATTGGATTCCTCCCTAGTCCTTAAGAAATGTAAATTACACGAGCAAAGAAATTTAAAACATTTTACCCATCCTATTTTCAAACTGTATTCATCTTTGCATTCTTTGCTATAATTCCATTTACTTACAGAATAACTTATGCTCGAACATTTTCAATTAAGTAACGTCCTTTTGCAGACTCTGGTTGCGAACCATCGTCCAGAAATATGGGAGGGGTCAGAGTTCATACTGACATGTATGGCGTATGGATCTCTGAACATCACTTTTACGTGGTACAAAGACGGTGTCAGGATAAACTTGAATAGAACTACGAGGTAATTGAGGTACTTTGAGTGTGTGTGTGAGATTTTATTTTATAGTTCTTTGACAAATTAAGCCGTTTTGACATAACGGACGCTACCTAATAGCCTACCGTCGAGACCGACGAGTGAGCGAGTCTGTGCAGTCCCGGCACATAACGAGCGCCCATCCAATTACCGGCGACTGTTATTTAACCGCACCGATTAATCGGCCAACTTCCTACTCGCTCGCTCCCTGATGGTTTCATTTAATTTGGATTTCTACAATATAATAAGTATATTCAGCAGAAGTTAAGATTTTAAAACGATATTTGAAACAGACTGCAGCATTGACATAAGAGCGTCCTATTTTCAGAGACATTTGGACGCGCACAGTGTCAGAAGACGCGCTTGGTCGTCGTATATCAGTGTTAGGCATGTCAGAAGCGAAGAGGCCCGACAGCGGCAAGTGGTCCTGTATAGCAGACGATGCTGGCAGGAGACGATGTAGAGCGTTGAGGCTGACGGTGCTGAGACCGCCCGATGTACGACTCGTGCCTTCCGCAATTACTGTCAATAAGGTGAATCGATCTAAATCACAAGTCAGGTGATCTACTCCGAAGCGATAATCCGAAGGATCGGCCGTTTTATAACTTCCAAAGTTTCTTGTTTTGACTTTGAGTCCTTCAAGTGACATGTTTGACTTTGGCTTATCTCTACTGTCATTTTCTTTTTTAGGGTTCTGTACCAAAGGGTAAAACGGGAACCCTATTACTATGGCTCCGCCGTCTGTCTGTATGTCTATCCGTCTGTCAACAGGCTGTATCTCATGAACCGTGATATTTAGACAGTTGAAATGTTCACAGATGATATATTTCTGTTGCTGCTATAACAGCAAATACTAAAAAAACAGAATAAAATAAATATTTAAGGGGGCTCCCATACAACAAACGTGACTTTTTTACTCGATATTGACAATGGCAACAGGTAGATGCTTGAAATATTCACAAAATATTTAGTTATATATTCACTTTAATAATAATAATTAAGTTAAAATAAAACAAATATTTAAATATTCTCATACAACAAACGTGATTTTGTTGTCGTTTTTACTCGCACTTAGCTGGTTTTTCTTTTGCCATAGTCAGCCATAGTTAGCCGTAGTCAAGAAACGGCTGAAAGTTTGGCCAATACTTCGGATTTATGTTCAGAGTAGACCCCCTGGACCTGTGTTAATATCTGGTGTGGAAAACAAACTTTTACAATATTGCAATAAATATTCTCAAGTTGTAGTTAACCAGGGAGGTGGGAGCAGTGGTGGCCCAGTGGTTAACGGCCTCGACTTATGAGTAGTAGATCGTAGGTTCGAACCCAGACAGGCGATTTACTTTGTGTAAATTATTTCATCACCACTGTTCTCAAAACGGTGAAGGAAAACATCGTGAGGAAATCGGCATGTCCTAGAATTAAAAATTCGAAGATATGTGACATCCACCAACCCGCACTGGGCCCGCGTGATGGATTACGGCCCACTCCCTCTCACAGAAAGAGGAGGCCTGTGTCCCAGCAGTGGGAACATTATAGGCAGATTATGTATATATGGATGTGTAGTTAACAGTTAATGTAAATGTGTGTCAGGGCGGCAACGTGAGTATAACATGTCTGGCGGGAGCGGGGCGGGTGCACGGCGTACTCGGGTTCAGTTGGGCGAGAGAGAGAACGCTACTACCGATGGCGCCGGGCAGAGAGGACTGGGAGGATTTGTACCCCGCAGGGAGCGTGCTCAAACTTTATAATGTACAGTTTAGTTACATGATGAGCTTCCAACCAAAAAATAACAGAAATTCTTCCGTTTTCCTACTATTCAACATGCCTTTTGGGGTTTTTTAATTAGAAATCCAGCAAGTTTCGTTGTCAAGTATCGTCGGTAGCTGGCACCAACGCCAAAGGCGTGACAATGTGGGCTCTAGGAGCTGATGACGTAGCGTGTGAAAGCGATGCCTCCCATGGCTTGCACTGGCCGAAGACTGCTCCCGGAGCACACGCTTCAGTCTTTTGCACACCTGGATACAGCGGGGAGACTACCAGGCAAGTGGAAAATGCTAATTAAACTAAAATAAATTGTCGATCAAAGACAATAATTAAATTTCGATTAACTATAACCGTAGCAGGAGGCACAGATTGTTCGCCGTGCCTTGGAGTCAAACCGTCGCTCGAGCCCAGTCTCCTGTCCCTCGCACACTCTCTGCGCTCAACGCTCTCTTGGATGCTAAGCCTCACTTTGATGTGTTCGCGAATGAATGGAAGAAGATTTTGTCATCATGTCTGGAGTATTGTGAGATGAGGGTATGACTGTCGAGTAGCTGTATTCTTTTGTTTTTGTACATATAATGTGTTGTGTCTTTAACTGATGGAATTGGTCTTTGGCCGTTTTATGTTAAAGTAAAATAAATAATTAAATAACTTTTTTGACATGGAGTAAAAGTTTTTATGTCGGTAACTTATTTCAGGTATTGTGAGCCGAAAACTGGGCAAAATAGCCCTTTGGTTGTGTTGCAGACTCACTCAGGGATATTTATGAACAGGTAAAAGAAAACATAACAAAATTTAGATGTTTTTGTCTATTCATAACAACCAGTTAAAACGTACATTATGTTGATGTCAGTTCACTCTGATATCGCTGGGCTACTCTTGGCGCGCTGTAACACAATGGTCACGGCAGTACGGCGCAGTGCTGCCCTCCTTGCCAACACACCCGGGCTAGGGCGAGCCTCCCCTCACACATGCTGCACTACCTTATGTCTGCTGCAGCTCAGCCAGCCGACAGGTACCACAGCATGGTACATCTGCTGCACATCTATGACCACCTGCTCAGATATCCTGATACTTTCCTGGATGAAGAGGTTAGCAATTACTGGAATTTAATATTAGCTTGAAGCAAGGTCAACTTTATAATTATGTAGTTTAGAATATTAAATTGATTAGCCATGCTATTTCTATTAGAAAATCTTTGATCTTCAAAACGAGGTAGTGGACACAGCGGGCATGAGGAGTAGCTTCGACAAGTGTTACCACGAGTTCACAGTCACAACGAAACCAGTACACGACGACAACGCGGCACACTTCGAGCTTCAGCCAGCTCCAGTGGGGAGCGAGGAGTGGCTGATGACCTCAAAAGGAGTGGAGCTGGCGGATAAAACTGGCAATGCTTCCGTAGTTACCGTGTTATATCATGATCTGGGAACTAGGTTGCCGTCATTGAGAAGATACGTCGAGTATAGGTAAGGACCCTATATTTTATTTCAGACAGTATTACAGTCCATTTTAACAGTTTTAAGAATATCATTACAGCACTAATTAAGAGTTTATGTTTTGCAATAATTATACAGGGTGTAAAAAGATCCTCCAGTTATCTGACATCTGCACATTCTGTACATAAAACTAAGTTACTTTCTATAAAAATAGTTGTTTTATAAGTTATTAATAAAATAAATTTCAGCTTCTGTTGTTGTTTATCCATTGTTTTCGTTTCCCTGTTACACGATAGTTGTAGCGGCAACTGTTCCAGGTCCGGTTGCGCGACAGAGTACAAAGCGGCATCACAGCAGGTGCAGGTATCTGTCAGCGGCGCGGGAGTTGACCCCACGCTCCCTCACACTGTCACACTGCTGTTTACGCATTCCAATAATTATAGCGCTATTAGTGAGTAAGACACCAAATACAACAAATCTAGAATGTACGCTCGCTCATGGAGTTGTTCTGTGCCAGAACCTCAGCTCGCGTATGGAGGTTCTGTGCCAGAACCTCAGCTCGCGTGTGGAGGTCGGTCGCGCTCGGCACCGCGCGTGTGGAGCACGCAGGCGTGTGAGCTACGCATACCAGATCGCACACACATCCCGTGTGGCTGTCTGGGACTGGCGACCATCGCACTCTTTATTGTGGACCGGGAGACATTTGTGAGTACTACATGAGAAGCTATGTAATATGAGGCTACTTATTTCGATAAGCACTCAAAAAAAAATTATTTTTTTTTGCACTCGAGCGCAAGCTGAAGAGACAAAACCACGTGCGCGAGCGAGCACGAGTAGTGTGGCACACGCTGGTACTACTGGTCACTACGTGCACGACGCAAACGGCCGGAGTGGCGTACGTGCAGCCTGGAGAGACCAGCATGCCGCTCGTTGTAGTACTGGCCGCCGCCGCGCTGGCTAGTGTGAGTCAACTCAACTCATTGACATTGATTCATAATTTTCATAGACCATTGGACTCAGCCAAAATCTCTCATTCCTTGTCCAGGGTATAGCGATGCTGGTGTGTTACGTGGTCATGGACGAGGAGTGCCTGCAGGCAGCGCGGCGCCTGCTCACACTCTCTTCACACAGCTAGTGGCAGGATGCACCCGAGGAAGACGCCTCACACAGTTGTGAGTGAGTTTCTGCTTTTTGACACATATTTTGCCACGATTTTAATGTACAAACAGAAAAAAAAGAGTTACCTACGTTACATTAAACTCTTATTCATCACTTGATTAACTCGGTAGAACTGACCAATGTTAATTATGTTATCAAAAAGATAATGATCATCATCAGTTCAGCTGAAAGGCGTCCACTGGCTGGCCATATGGCCATGTCCAGGATATGATAAAATTAATTATATTTTTGTATATAATATTTCGGAAAAATGTTGTTTTAATTAACGTATTTATTCATATCGAAAGGTATGCTGTAAATATGTGTATAATGCTGGAGATATTTTTTTCCCCTTTATTTAGGCTTTATTTGTGTAAAAAAACGTTGTATCTAACTAATACTAACGATTCGCTCAACATTTGCGTTGTAGTGATTAACGCGCTCCGGTATAATTGAAGAGAAATAAATATGTGCAAAAACAATCATTTGTCTGTTGTGTTCGTCCCTAACATGGAAAGATGTTTGGTACGGTTTTTGTATTGATGAAGTAACTAGAGCGTGGAATAATTAGAAAACATACCGTTCTTTCACGTGAAATATTTTTGGAAATATTAATGTCGTGGCGAGCTCATCACACTACCGCATCGCTGGAAACACGCTCTTAAATCGCCAGTGTGATAAGGTCCTTAGTTGCTGTAAAATCTCGCCACGTTACATTTTACGAGCCCTTAAAATCATACAATGACGCTCAATTGAAAGGAGTTAGTGGGTCGCTTTATATTCTAAAAGGCATTCTGGTTCACTTTGAGTGATACGTGGTCACTTTAGATAATATTTGGGTGCGGTTCGGTTATCTTTGATATACACAAGCGGAATCTTGGAAGTGATAGATGGACTACCGAGCGGTGCTATTGAAATGAAATTCTAGGTAAATAATACAAGCTGTTAATATTATGTGGAGCGGTGGTGGCCCAGTGGATATGGCCCCGACTTACAAATTGTAGGTCGTAGGTTAAACCCCAGACGGGCACTCTGTGTAAATTAATTCATAGCCACTCCTCTCAAAAACGAAGAAGCACCAGGAATACTGCACCGGTTGACGTCATCACGTCAATGCCGGCTGTCGCTGAAAACCAGCGCTGGGGCTCTGTCTCGGATAGGGTCGCAGCATTATGCTGAGTGATGGCCGTTTTACGTGAATGTGACGCATATTTTCCCTCAACTTGTTCTTTCGTGTTTGTGTTTTTATTTCTTTGCATTATGTTTACCGCAAATAAACTTATTTTCTTTCTTTCTTTTCTTTCTAAAAGGAAAAAACGGTGCAGAGCCAAAATTTGAAGACGTGACACCCACCAACCCACACTAGCCCACGTGGTGGATTATGGCCCTAATCCATCTCACACAGAGGAGGCCTGTGTCCAAGTACTTCCTGATTTGGTTCCCAAACCTGAACGAAATCCTGACTGTAAAATATTCAATTTAAAACGAAATGTTAAATAATATTTGCACTTTGTCGGTTGAAGGCGGCAAATAAATCCTTAATTTAACGCTTCCACTCCCCGAAGATATGCAAATTCAATTTTACTCACAGTTCGATTGGGAAAATAAATCAAAGCTAAGAAGATCCTCGTTTTCGATTAAGGGAATAGCTTTTATCAAGCCACTGCGTATCCTCGGGTAAGCCTCTGAGGGAGAGGTATTTATTAGGTTGCCTAATATTAACATAGGAACTCGCGTTAAACGTCTGTCAAGTACCTATGTTTACAGTGATGAAGGTAGCACTAAAGTAAATTCTACTAGGTCGCCCTCTGAACCCAAAAATTGTTTTGTGTTTATCGCTCGTTCAGTTTTTGACATCACATTTTGTGTTTTTTCCTGTGCCGTTTCCGTGTGCCGACTAGCCCAAAAATCTCAGTCTCATCAGACTTTGTTTTTTGTGCAGGCAATACTTGTATAGAAAACCGTTATTTTTACTGCACTATTAAAGTCCGACTTTGTGGAAGTACTGACCTCGTGTCGCAGTTGGACAGTTGAGACTTAGCGCTCAATTAGGACGTGCTGGAGGCGCTTTCAACTAAATCCCTTAACTGTTCACTAAGCCAGTTGCTATTAACACCAACATTCAATCTTAAAAATATATCCGTAAGAACTACAATTCCATGCTTTCATTAATTACTTTGTGTACATATACCACCCAATTTAACTGGTACGTTATTATGAAGGAAATCTTTCATTTATGAATCCCAAAATAGACTTCGACATACATAAATATTATATTATATTATTATATAAATATTATATTATAAATATTATACATTACAAAATAAACATAAAATACACACGCTTAAAAAGAAGCCAAAAGCCCAGTACTCCACAAATATAAAATCGGACTCGCGCACGAAGGGTTCCGTACCATTATCTATAAAAATGGCAAAAAATCACGTTTTTTGTATAGGGCTCCTATAAAACAAACGTGATTTTTTGCCCCTTAAATATTTGTTAAATTTTAATTTAATTATTTATTTTTAAAGTGAATATATAATTAAATATTCTGTTAATATTTCAAGCGTCTACCGTTTGCCGTCAATATCGAGCAAAAAAAAATCACGTTTGTTGTATGGGAGCCCCCTTAAATATTTATTTTATTCTGTTTTTTTGTATTTGTTGTTATAGCGGCAACAGAAATACATCATCTGTGAAAATATATATCCAATTCTTTTTGTTAGTATCTATTGTAAAACTAGGAATTAAGCCCTATTCAGATATAAGCGATATCGCTGTCGCGCTCGGTAGCGATACTGGTTTCTGGTTAGCCACTTTGGATCAGAGGGCCTAGACAAAGTAACATTCGTTTAGCGATATTGTAGCTTTTCTACTAGAAGCTACAAAATGTTTGGGGTTGTCATAAGCTATCTAAAATAACTAGACAATGTTATTTTAATTCGATTCCATGAAACGAATCGATAGCGTCGAACGATAACATCCTTATAGATGCGTAGCCAAGTGGCGCTTTTTGACAAGCATTATCGCTTGTTTTCGATTTGTATGAAATAATTCGAATCGAAAACTAGCGATAAGGCTTGTCAAAAAGTGAAATAATGATATTGATTGTAGAAATAGAATTGCTCCGAAACGAATGCCATTTTTCTAGGCCCTCTGTATCGCTACCGAGCGCGAAAGCGATATCGCCTGTATAGGCCTTTACTCGAGCTTTTTGATTAAATCCCTGACACGCTGCAGCGCGACTACTAAGCTAATTTTTCACTCTAGGTTTCAATTTGAGATACAAGTATAAGAAGTCTTAGAGTGCATAATTTATGCGAATATAACCATTTTCTTGTTCCTATAAATCACAATTATAATAATTATACAAAGTCATAAGTCATTTTGTTTACGTGTATTTTAGATTACACTATGTATGTAGGTACATTCATTAATCTTAGATATCGCTCACGTGTTATTTATATTTGTACAGTTTCCTATCGTATTATCGGAGAGTACACGACAACTGTAGGTTTTTTTTCCTAATTGGATAATATTAATATTAATTTATTTATTGCGTTAAATATTAATGGGGATGTATTTATATTCTCGAGGCCGAATTTTTCACAAGTTTCCCCGAATTTAGCAATAAGAAAAATGCGGCCTAGCCTCAGTAAAAGCCTGCTCTGTTACAATTCAAACCTTATTTTAATGATGTTATCTTTTTCCCACTTTTCATGAAACTTACGAAGTTTTTTCACCGAATTTCTCTTTTAGTTAACATTGTCTTCGTGTTTGCCTAATTAAACGGAAATGTTAATTAAGCAGCGATTTTTTGTTGCAAACATTTTGTTTTACAGGTTACTTGGTTGGGATACGCATCAGTGCTAACTGTAGTTCGACATTGACCGCTTTACTGACTTAGCTACTTACACGCGATGCTACAACATGGACTAAATCCTATAGACTGCAATAGTTCTACCAATATCAACAACATGAAGCGTCGTCATAATCTTTAACTTACCCCCCGGCCATGATAACATCATAATCAAATAAGGTTGACTGGTGGAAAATGCCTCAGGCATTAAGTCCGCCTTTGTACAGATTTTTAATTATGCATATTTCAAGTTTTAATAAATAAATAATCGCAAAACGTATAACTTTTTATTGGACATTAAAATGAATGTTTCCAACTATTTGAACTGAACATTCGAATGTAATTAAAATTATTACTAGTGATGTAATAATATTATAGGACGGCGTGTAAGTAAGAAATATTGTTTCAATAATACAATATTCGTTTGCTCCATAATAATTAATAAGATTTGCGAACAGAGAGAACTTTATAATTGATCAGAGACGTGTTTGTAGGTAGGTTAAATAGCCAGGTTATGTATATTAAATAAATTAAATAAAAATCTTTATTGCAGACCAAATGAGCCATTAAAAACACCAAAAAACAATTGTTAGGTACATAATACAAAAAAATATAAAACAATAAAATGGCATAAATATTTACGCGGCTATTTCCAACCACCGCTTGTAGGTTTAATACATTTTCACAATGCTCACTACGAATAGTTTTCCAGATTCACGGTTGGTATGGCTCCTAATTCGATATTGAATTTGACAAACTGCAAGTTTGAAGTGCTGATGAATTTTTCAGGGTTAGGATAATTAAAACAATTACAAAGTTACTCTGATGAAAAAAATCCATAAACGCTGTAGCATTAGATTTTTTCTGCAGTACATTCTGGATACGTTTTACTTTTATACTACTTTTAGCTAGATATACCTAATTAAGGTACTTTTAAGAGTAATGAAAGTAAGAAGGGAAAGTTTACGTAAATGTCTTTCCAATATTGTGTGTTTGTTTTACGATTTTCTCCCAGTAATGAGACAAGTTCGGTAGTTACCGGTGATCCAAGTTTGTTATTAGTACTGGAGGTACTGCTCGATTTTTTCGAATTTTGTACCGAATAGACAGTGCTAATAGTTGTTATTCAATAATAATCAGAATAAGGGGAATCCAAAGTTACAGCTAGTGTCTAAGTTGTAAAAAAAACTTATAAATAAGTGTTTTCATACCGCGCCAAAACCTTAGGGGATAGGTAATATTTGAAATCATATTCAACCAAAAAAAAAAATAGTCAGCTGCTTGAAAGTGACGGGAATAGTTAGTTAGAAAGTTAACTCTCATGTATACCCATGGCAAATTACAGCTTTTTAGTACTAAGAGTCTCTGAGCTAAGTCTGAAGACAGACATACAGACATGCGGAATTGGCGAAACTGTAAGGGTTCCTTGTTGACGACGAAACTCTAAAAGCTGCCTGTCAGGATTCGAACCCGATTTTCTAACAAAAACAGCAACCTACTGTTTGATTTAAGGGTTTGCGAATACATTCATATTTACATCCAAATGTGTCACAGTGGCGATGCGCCACGGCATATTAAACAAATGAAATGCTAATGTGCGACCGGACTAAAATAATTCTGCGTAAGTTTGTTGCGATCACACTCAAAACTCAAAATCGTTAAGGAGTCGGTTAGTTAGAAATATGAAGGTAGTTGCCCATTCCAAAGCGTAGTACGTCCATAAGGAGAAGAACGGGCAAGAAACTCCATCGAAACTCTTTAAAATAATATAGTTACAAAAATATTGTTACATCTTTAGTGTTGAATTTATAACTAAATGTGAGGACGTACACAATAGCATTCCATTAGTTTATAGCTCCGTGGTGCGCTCATACAAAGTAATGCTGTTTTATTCAGCTGTGATTCGTTCGCAGAATTTTTGTTGATTGTATAAATATTAGATAACTAAGCAGTTTTTGTTGAGGTTGGCTTTGTATAAAACTTCTTAATTAAATATTTATTAACCTGCGAATTACAAATAACATCAGCTTAGGTATTGTTCAAACATTTAAGTACCTAGTTGCCATACTATTAAGAATAGCATATTATTTCTATCGCCGATTTATTTTAAACACGCGGCAGTAGAATAAGAATAATTTATTTGTGAAACATACGTAATTACATAAGAAAGATCTGTTTTGCCATAAGTACTATTAAATTACAATGATAAATTTCATCATCATCATCAATTCAGCCGAAAGATGTCCACTGCTGGACATAGGCCTCCCCCAAAAGGAGGGTTGCCATTATCGCCACGCTTGGCAGGCGGGTTGGCGATCGCAGTAAGATGTTAAAATGCATAGAGAACGCTGCTGCCCATTCTCTAGTAAGTCCCTTAGTCACCTTTTACGACACCCACGGGAAGAAATAGGATGGTGCTGTTCTTTATAATTTATATGTGGAATATAAGCTGCGGATGATAAATTTATTACAATATAATTATTATGAGTATTTGAGTACCTAATTGTAAAAACGCATGCATGTAAACTAAATTGTATTACAATTTATTCAGTCAGCATTATAAATAATTATAATTATAGATTTGTCGATAAATAATAGAGAAAATAATATCTTTCAAGTAGTAACCCGTTATGTGATTTTTACACTTTTAACGACTTAGTAACAACCAAATCTACGAGTACATTATTACATTATCTTTCTGCTCCATACAACAGACATGGAATTAACGAATTTTCAAAATCAATGTAATCTTTTGATATGAACCAAAATCTCTATTTGTTTAGGCATCCATTACTGAACTAATCTGTGTATTCACGTTCGATCGTCAATTTTGGTTGGTCAGTCAGCTACAGCAACATTAATTTGGTTTATTGGTTACGATTGTAAATACGAGCAGAATTGCGTAAATTTGCATTTAAGCTTTCGAAGAATTTAGTCTCTAAACAAAATCATGGATAGTGTACGTGGTTTGCAATTTATTCCGATCTTATTCGTTCGTCGTTGATGGTACGCTTCATTATTTGCTACTTAATGCACGACTGTAACCATTAAACGAACTGGAGTTTACCAATACCTTACGAATATACATTAAGTATATTCCTATAGACTCAATAGGGCTGCGATAGAGGTATTAAAACATGATAATCTTCTTCTATCTTCTATATAAAATTATCAATGCTTGTTTGTCCTCTATAGACTGCAAAAGGGCTGGACCGATTTTGATGAAACTTTGGTGAATTTTTCTGCATACGCCCGTGAAGCTTTAGGGTAGGAATAGGGTAGGGGTAGGACACCACGCGAAGTCGTGCCGGGATAGTTGTGATATAAAAAGCTAGCTTACCTTTATCCTAAGTTCATAAAAAAAAATATTATAGTAAAGAAAATACATCTACAATAGCTGAAAATTGCTTGATCTCAGATGATTAGGTACTTAGTTCATTGAACGCCGACAGGCGTAAGTATGAGGCCTTGTTTACGGAGACGCGGGGCGGCGCGCGTCGCGTTAGGTGGTCCGGCCCGCACTAAATTCAAACAACTAGCGTTGTATGAGAGCGTTTACAGAGAAGCGATTTTACACGCGTTTGCTTGAAATGCAGGCGGAGCACGCGGGTGGCACCGCCGCCGCGTCGCACGCGACCTTTATCGCGGCGTTGCTTTTTTGTAATTCTCCGTTCAGGGTAACGTAACAACACCCGCGGCGTCGCACGCCCCAGTACGAGCATACGGCGATACCCGCTACGGTACACGCTAGAAGTTTCGCTGCGGCCGCAGCGGCGGACACCGCTATGCTTCACGCCCCACGTCTCCATAAACAACATCGTACATTGCCAAATGTTTGTGTTTGCGCGTGTGATGCCGCGGGCCGCTGCACACACCGCCTCTCTGTAATCAGAAAAAAACGTCTGACGCGCCGCGAGACGCCACGCTGCACGCAACGCGCGACGCTCCGCGTCTCCGTAAACGAGCACTTAGATAACTATCCAGAAACTAATTACCTACGTTAACTAATCATACCACAGAGGCTGCGTGATTTGAACAGCTGATAGCTCTATTGTTAGATATTAGATTAGACACTCTGTTAAGATTATCCCGGTGTTATTACTAATATGTTGGTAGTTTGAGAAAGCCCTCGGTCTTAGTTTACCTATGTACATAGAGTATGTTTAGTTCACGTAGTTACGTAAAACGTACGTTCAAGTCCCTAATTAAAAAAGAACAAAAAACATATTGCCATTATTAAGAAATGAACGCCTCATTTAAGCCCTCCTTAAGCATTTTGTTCATTTTTAATTAGGGACTTTTATAAGCGCAATGCTGAGGTGGATCGACGAAATAAATAAAACAGCAGGAAATGACTGGGTTTTCAAGGTATCAGAGAAACATGTTGGCACTACATGCTCTAGACATAAATATTTCTTGCAATGGTAGCCAGTATATCTTGTTTTTCAGTTTTTTTGCAATCCACACTCATAACACCGACCATTTCTAGAATGACCGTTATCCCAGGTGCCTAATCAATATTCAAAATTTTAAGTTGCAAGTCTTTATGTCATCAATCATCGAAATATTTTAGTGATATACAACATTATTTTTAGTATATGCGAAACCTGAATATAGTTTGTTCAGAATAAGGAACTGAATCGATTTCAATAATTTTTGCACTATTTTATATTTTGTCCCAAAAATATTTAAGTGTGATGGAAAATGTTATCACCATTTAATTACTTACAATACAATCACCGTACGGTTAGTTACCTACTGCCAAATTATTTTATCAATGAGCGCAAGACGACCCTGGAGGAGCGGAGGCGCCGTTAGCATGTTTTTGTACGGACAACCCGGTACACACCTTATAACTTTGTGATTTTTCATGATACAGTTTTGAAATTTTGTACATAGATTCTTTACATAAAAATACTAGACCCGTGTTTCGGGTTTCGCATATACTAAAACTAATATTGTATATGTAGATAAAATTATACAAATAGTTTACTGATTACAGAATAATAAAAATTACACAGTAACTCATCATTAGAGATCGGATATTCGGATGCATATTTACCTAAAGTACGTTGTTTTCCCGGCAAAGGATACAAAGTATGGAAACGGCTTCTTAAAATATAATTTTATTCCGGGATCGCGGGGTTTCATTAATTACAGTGTGTAGGTATACAATTTAGTATTCCTAAGTATAACAAATATTTCTTATCTATTTAGACCTAGGCAAGAATTTTGTGGAAAATATAACACGTTTAAAAAACACTATTAATATTTCTTCAAAACCTTTTATTCTAAAATGAAATATATTTATTCGGCGATACACAGTACAAAAGAGTAGTTCTTAAAAACTTGTCAGTCCTGGAAACCGACACTTTTTCCCGTACCGAAGCGCACTCCATACTAGCCAACTCTCAAACTTTAGGTGAATATGCATCCGAATATCCGATCTCTACTCATCATTATTCTCCTGTCCTTATCCCCAATCCCTTATCCAAAAATTACACAGTAATTATACTATCAAAATAAAACTAAAAGTAAATACCTTATCAGAAAGTTAAAATTAAACTTCTTAAATTCTGTTAAATCATGCAATTATTGAATAAAGTTAAATGAGCCATTAAAGTTGCAGCGTTAAAGCCAATTGCTTGAATATTAGCGCTGGAACAATTCGATTTTGTTACTATACAGGTAAATGAACGTAGCTGCATAACTATGCAGTAAAAATAAATTACTCGTAAACTTCTGTTTTATCTGTTCCATTAAATCGTTAACTATTTATACGTGTAGGGCATTACTGTACTCGTATGATGTTAATTATGACAATGTCATTCATAGTAAATAAATCATAAATTTTTAGGGTTCCGTAGTCAACAAGGAACCCTTCGCCATTTCCGTCTGTCTGTCTGTCTGTCCGTCCGTCCGTCTGTCCCCAGCTTAGATCAGAGACTCTTAGTACTAGAAAGCTGTAATTTGGCATGGGTATAAATATTAATCACGCCGACAAAGTCGTAAAAAAACCATAAAAAAAATTTTTTTTAGAGTAAGTACCTCCCTTGCACGTAAAGTGGGGATGATATTTTTTTTTCTGGTCTATCCCATAGTATGGAGTATCTTTGGATAGGCCGTTCAAAAATGTTGTGGTTCTGTGAAAACCATTTTTCAATTCAGGGATCCGTTTGCGTAAAATTAAGCTTTAAAGCGCTATTTTTTGTTAGGGTCAAGTGTCCCCCCCCCCCCCCCCACTGCCAGCTATGGTTGGTTTTGGATATGTGAGAAAATTCAGGGCAGTAGTATACATAACGCGATTAAAAGAAAAACTATCACAGCTAAGTAGGCTTTACAAGTTAACGAGTAATAGTCGACCAACTTAAATTTGCAGTTGCAGAATTGACCGTAACGTATATCGATGTATGGAAGAGCATGTTTTTCAACTACAATGTTAAGTTTGTTTTTGGTATAAATACGAAACCCTTCATTGTGCGTGGGTCATGCACTTGGCCAGTTTTATTTATAGCTATTAATGTTGTTTAGTTAAGAAGTTGTCTCTGCATATTGCAGCGTTGAAACTCTGCGGTGATAACTTTTTGCTCGCAAGCTGGTCAAAGATTCTTTATTCTTTTTTTTTGGATAATCAAATAATTATAGGTTTCTAAACGTAAATTTATTCATAGAAACAAGCAGTCGTGGAAAATTACTGATTGGAACGAGACACAAAATTGTTTGGTATACAATATTAAATTACAAGCCAACTTATTGTATTCTAGGGGTCTACTCCGAAGCGATAAACCGAAGCATCAGCCGAATGTTCGGTCATTTCTTTACTACGGCTAACTATCGCTGACTACGGCGAAAAAAAAATGTCTGTCGAAGAGATAAGTCAAAGTCAAAACTGTGACTTGAAGTCGGGTAAGGACTCAAAGTTAAAAAAAGGAAACTGTGGAAGTTATAAAACGACTGAACATTCGGCCAATACTTCGGTTTAGCGCTTATTTATTTAAACTTCTCACACACAATAACGTACAAAGGCGGACTTAATGCCTTAGGCATTCTCTACCAGTCAACCAAAGGTGGTGAAGAGATAAGATGGCGGGTGCTCTGATTGAGAGAAAATAATAATATTATAAAATATTAAAATATAACATAATTAAATATAAATATAATAGGTACAAAATTACATAAATAGGTTATAAACTTAGTTATAATACACATGCGCTTCGGAGTAGACCCTCTGTACTGCAGTGAAATCGAGTGCTTGTGAAATTAAAAGTTAATGTAGCTATCTCCAGTCATCTATTGAATTCTGCAATGTGGTTACGTTATGATTGGTGCAAGATTATTTCCTCTGACAATCAGAGGAAATATTTCCTCTGATTGTTCTAATTCTATCTGACGGCTCGTCATCATTTTCTCAACCTAACTTTTAGTCTTTTTCTGTGGTCTAAAACCTTTCTTATTTAATTTTGTTGTAGGTAAAAGACCAGTTGAAAAGGCCGTCTTTGGCCCTTCTACTGTGGTACTAGTATATCGACCAACAGGCTTAGCACGAGCACTGTAAACAAACGTCTTGTCGACGGAAGAATAGACAAAAATGACGTTTCCGTGTAGACAGTGGAACGTTTTCTACTGTCCTTAGCACGGCGATTACAACATTTATATCTGTAATTTTTATGGTGTACATAATAAAGAGTATTCTATTCTATTCTATTTTATTACAGTTCCCTAGACAGTTGTCAACAACGTCGAGCACGGCGTACAATTTTTCTCCGATGTTGACAGCTTGGGATAGAAACCTTTCTTCCGAAATAGTCTACATATAAAAGGCCCTTGACAAAGATTCGTTAGCTGTTTTTTCGTAATTCTAGTAATTTTAGGCGGTGCTTTTTTGCTTTTATCATTTATAATAAGCTGAAATTAACATGTTGGGTTCAAATTGCGCTTTTTATTATCTTAAGTTTTTATATTAAAAAACTTCAGCGAAGATGGTAAAAAAATACTATTAAAGAGCTTGCTTTACTGCGAGGAACTCGGCCAGGACCTGTCCCCAAAATAAATGATAGATTTTTGATATTAACAATAAAATAAGAACAACAAAATATCCTACAATTTTTTTTAATACAATCCCAGGGAATATTCAATATCTGAATAAGAGACTTAAAATCTCCTCATTGAACACTGACTAAATCTCACCTACTCAGTTTTAAATGGAGCTAAATACTAATAAATAAAATATCGATAAACTACAATAAAATAACATTGTAAGTACCTAATAAAAACATAAAAGCTCGCACAGAAAGGCGTAACGCGACAGCGCGACCCGCCATTCTGCGGTACCCTTAAAGGATATTTACTTCTTGCACGACGCCATCAAAATAGTATAATTATGGCACTCTATTTAATTAATGCCTGTACATTATACGCAATACACACAAATGAGTTTTAAAACTTAGTTGGTGGCTTTAACTTGTATGCTCCATATCCATATATCAATATTTATAACATCAAATAGACCATTTGCGTTTTATTATTGCAGAAATATTAGTTAAAAACACTTTGCTTCATATATTTGCTTGAGAACGAAACGCAAAAATACGGTAAAATTGGGAAGTAATACACACCACTAGCGAATACCCCGTTGCTATGGACAAGTTACTGTCTACAAAGAAACCCGAGTCTAGGTGCGACCTCGTGCGCAAAGAAGAGGTTACGAGAAGTGTAGACAAGCGATTTCTATTCTACAGTAGAGTAGAGATAGAAAACGCCATGCTAAGCCTGCTGGTGGTTTTTCCTACCAGCCGCATTACTTCGAGTTCGGCACCGACGTGTGTGGCTCGGTTTGTGTCTGTGAGGCTATCCAGGCGATTTACGCCCGAGGGTCCAGTTTGCTGTATTCACAGTCATCCACAGTCAGTCGAGGCACTAAGTGCAGTTCGTCGTCAGGAGTGGCTTATTCCAAACCATCGTATTTGATATAAATCGTAGTTACCAGGACTTGAAGGTTTATTTACCATTAATTTTGTTTTATCTTTAAAAATAAACCTGGTCTATTTATACCGGGAAAACTTAGGTTCATCACAATTTGACGTGTTCTTTACGTAATCAGTGAACGCGGACTTAGTGGATTGTAATCAATCTGCCGTATTCGCAACCTAATTCGTAGTAAAGATTTACCTTTTGTAAAAATCCAAAATTATAATACGTACGTGGTGAAGAAATTGTTTTATTTCACTATTATGTACTTAGAATTGGTGCAATCAGTCATGCATGGAACTGTCGATGACAAATAAATAGGTTCTGAAAAGGTCTAAATAGGTTCTGATAGGATGAAATAGGTTGCTTTATGAGGCTACGACTACATTATGAATAGAAATGGTAATTCATTGATAATTACAAATCCCCGATGAATATTCAACGGCGCGGCGGGGTAAGACGATGTAGGCAAGATACTTTTTACGAGGCCATTTGTGTGATTTTTTCGGAGAGGTCGGAATATGTTTTTGAAATCTATTCATCAGTTTTGTGGCGCAAGCGAAAGTCCGTCTTATTGCCTATCTTAAAATAACGGTGATTTTCCAAAAAGAACATAGAATGGAAATTTTATCACCTCGGCTAGGCTAGGTTCAGGAAAGTATTAGCGCAAATCTAAGTTTGTACGCACCATATTGAGTAATTTACCATGTTATTTTAAGACCATAGAATTTTTATAGGTTTTCCTGTAATTTATAAGTACAGAATTATTTTTATTTTTTGAAAATTTTACGCTCAGTAGTTTCGGAGATAATGGTCAATTTTCATATATTTTCTTAAATAACTTTAATAGTATTTAATTTAAAATTATTTGTTATGTTATTATTTGTTTCATTTGATATTTCACATGGTACCATTTGCAAAATATTTTTTTTTAATTTTCTAATTTGCCCCCAAAAGTGATTCAAAATTCATATATTTTTTTGAATTTGGGTCACAGAAATATGTGTAGCAAGTTTAAACTTAATCGGTCCAGTAGATTTGTAGCAAAGTGGCTGTGACAGACGGACAGGCAGACAGACATGAGTGATCCTGTAAGGGTTCCGTTTTTTCCTTTTTAGGTACGGAACCCTAAAAACAAGATGGCGGCGTTAGTTCAGATTTCGGCCATGCGCCAAAATAAACTTGTGGCGCTATTCTCGTTATGGAAAAAAACAGAAACAAATGTAATCGAAATTATCATTCAATTATTCATAGTCCAACGAAACAATTAAATCCTTACAAACGCAGGATGATCCGGAAATCTGCTATAAATTCAACGTAATTCCATGAAATGGGTTTCGAACCACACATGGCTCACGTTTTACATAATGTAAGCATTATCATGATTTTGCTGCGTAAAAAATTTTCTTTAAATATGTAATAGGTACCTATTGTTAACCACAAGTAAAACTTCAACACACAGCAGTGGTTACTTTCAGAAAAATACACATTGTATGAATGAACACAATCCCCTTGGGATGGTAGCGTGCAGTTTCCCGTACTTTGTACTGTACCGTACAGCAGTGAACGAGTTAGTATTAACCACGACATATTTCAACCACATCGGAACAAATTAGTTCAAATAGTAATAACATCTGAAATCTGATAATACTTGTGTATACATTGATACGTTGTTTCGTTGATTTGACCATATCAATAGTTACATTATTTTGTGAATTGGTATTTATTTATAACATGCCGCTGTATCGGTTTTGTATTTACACACATACACATAAACTCACGCCTTCTTCCCATGGGGGTAGGCAGAAACTATAGAACGCCACCTGCTACGCTCCTTACATACTCCTTTTGCTTCGCCTACGTTCATACATCTGGTCATACACGCACGCCGATTGCGAGTACTACGCACCTGACCTTTCTGAAGAACATCACCAATTTGGTCACTATATGTCCTCCTAGGGCGTCCCCTCTCGGCGTTTCCACTCACCTCTGCTTTGTATTTGTTTTTTGTATTTATATTACATAATTATTTATACCATTATATAAACTCACGCTTTTTTCCCATGCATCGCACGTCGCGCATAATTTATGTTATTAAAAACTTACCTATTCCCAAAAACAAAGATTATTTCCATTCCAAATGGAACTTTTTAGTTTCTTCGCGCATGCGTATTGATAGGAGTTATACAACATATCTTCGGCCACAAGGAGTTAGGTATGTAATATAAGTACAAGACGAGATTGGTGCGTAGGAGCTCGGACCGAAGCCTTCAGGCAACGAAATACATTAGGTATTATTGAGTACTCGTGAAGGAACTTGTAAACGTTATTTATGTCACCATCATCAACACCTCATCACTCGACGAATTGGCACTTATCATTGTATTTACACAAAAAAAAATCAAGCTTTAGCAAAGTACTGATTTGGCTTGGCTAAAAATTATACGTCTACAAATAACCAAGACTTATTTAATACTTAGTTTTGTTAATTCCAAACAAGTAACTTACGTTAGCCAAGTTCACTTTTATTACACGTTTAATTCTAGCAAGAAACTTTGCAGGCTCCCTCCGAACCAAGTCGCTCGGTTGTATATAGCCATTACGTTTGTTCCGTGTACCCGATAAATCTTAACTAATATTATAAATGCAAAAGTGAGTTTGTATTAACTACTCAACCGATCATCATGAAATTTTGTATACACGTTGACACAGATCCCCATACTTCATGCGACGCTCTGGTTTATGACGACGGTTGACGGCTCGAGCACCCTGGTGCCCGCGCAACGGGTAATGCTTTATGTATTCGCGTTAACAGGAGGCTCTCTATTTTTATGTTAATTTGCATGAATATTCTGAAACAGTCACACATACAAGCAAAATGAAACTTTAGTATATGATTTATTGGATCTTTTTCTTTCCACGTTGAAGACAGTTACGAAATTGTAATATTTTCTCTCAATACATTTTTTATTCGAAAATCATGTCATTTTTAAAAGGATAATAATAAAAAAACAAACAAGATTGTTTGGTTTTTATGTCTAGAATAAATATTCACAGCAAGAAAATATAGTTTATTATCCAGCCAGAATATATTTTTTCTGTAGATCAATTATTACTTTAGTTATAAACGAAATAAGAATTGTGACTTTCGCTATTTAGTTTCGTGCTCGAACACGATCAAAGAGTGCACGCGATATTCAACTTTATTACTGACGTACATAACGGAGTGGCGGTGTGCCACTCCGTTATGTGCTAAAAGCGTTCGAAATTTGATTTAGACTGCTCTTAACCCGAAAAGATTAACCTGTGTTCCTTAGTCATACGCGGATACGTGCGGGAACTGATTTTTCCTGGCTCGTTTATATTCTTACTACATTGTGTGAACAAAGTTTGTTTTCGGTAAGTCAGTTGGCGTGTTTCTCATCAAATCGCTATTAATTGCAGCGCTATTTCCAGCTACAAATATTTAGGAAAACCCGATCCATTTTAGATGTATGATGTCACCACATGATCTGACCAAGATTATGTCTGGACTTTAAAAGAGACTGTGACTTTCGTCTTTCTTCTCAGAGTAGTCGGATAGGAAACACCAAACTAATCTAGTTTTAAAACATAATTATTATGACGTGTAAAAAAGTGAAAGGGAGCTTGTGGCTAAATAATAACTGCCGCACGGGTCGATCTATCAGGTTAAGTTACGCTTGCCGCGGTGGGGCCGTGGATGGGTGACCAACTTGTCATACCAAGATTCCTCCGTGCCTTGAAAAGCAAGCTAATCCGTTGGTCCTGGCTATATTTTGTAGATCTTTGACAGTTGTTACGGGTCGTCAGAAGCCCAAAAGTCTGACAACCAGTCTTACCAAGGGATTTCGTGTCTTTATTACCGGTACCGTATTATTATTTGGTAACGCGTTCTTCCCATGGGTGTCGTAAAAGGCGACTAAGGGACATACTAGAGAGAGAGAATGGGCAGCAGCGTTCTCTATGTATTTTAACACCATATTACGATCGCTAACCCGCCTGCCAAGCGTGGTGATTATGGCAAACCCCCCCCCCCCCCCCCCCCCCTCCTCTTTGGGGGAGGCCTATGTCCAGCAGTGGACATATTTCGGCTGAAATGATGATGATGATGTCTGTATTTGTCTTAAACGATATAAAGTTTTTACAGTCTAGGATCACTCATTAAGGTTTTAAAATAACAACCTTTGTTAAGTATCTGAAGACTTTTCTTTATATTTGAAAATGGTCCATGAAAAGTTCGAGTAACTTGTAACTTAATGAGCTTGAGTCTACACGTGCGCATATCAAACAGAGCGGTTAATCAGTTCAATATTTTTAAAGGCGAACGGCAGATTTCGTACCGCATATTTTTGTTGTTGTTTTGTTATAGAATTTATACCACTTATCAAGGCAACTAAAACATTTATTTTCATGTAAGTGTACTATTTTTAGAAGTTCGGATTAATGGATAATATCAATAAAAAGATTTTAATAATTAAACGTAATAAAATCGTAAACTAAACGCAGTTAGGTTTTTTAAAGTTGTCATAAGTAAAATAACACTAATAACGAAATGATAGATTAATTATTTAGAAATAGAAATAACAGTAAATATAATTAAACACTACTATATTATACCTAAGTATGCGTGATTGTTACATACAATTATAATAGTTAACAATATAATGATAGGAATGATTTTCGCATTCAAAATTATTTTTGTTCATATGGCAATTATTTATTGACAGGTAAAGAAAATCTGTATTACTGTTACTGTCTTTCAGTTCAGTTCTGTGGTCCAGTTCTTTGTTGTTGTTTTGGATTGTGGTTTGTGACTGCATCTGAGCAATTTAGCGAATTAACTTCATCATTATCAAACTGTTGCAGTACGCAGCTGGACATAGATATCTCCTAATACACCCCTCACTGAGTAGGTACAATTCTCATCTCAATCTACCTATTTAATAGTAAGTAGAACACTACAAAGATAGCGACAAGCAATCTAGAACATTTACTTTATCACCAAAACAATGTTTATGTACCTTTAAGTAACAATCTACATTGGTACACTAGTACATAACCTTAAAAAATATAACTCGTTATAACTTTTACGTCCCAACTTCTAAAAATCTAAGAATTTAAAAAGGGCTTGTCTATCTTATTAACTACCTATTAAAACAAAAAATATCCCAAAACACGAAATTTTATTAGCGGTACGAAGTTCCCATACAAGCCTGCCGTTCACCTTTGAATCTATGAAAAAGTGAACGATGAAAGACGTTGTTGTGGCATTAAAGAAGTTCGGCTGACTTTTTTAAGTTTTGTCTTTCATAATTCTTCAGGGAAATTTCATAAAATTAACTTAATCAACCAATCAACTCAGCCTATAGCAGTCCACTACTGGACATAGGCCAACACCTTGTCCTCCGTTTTCCGCATCCAGTCTGTCCCAGCCACCTTTTTAAGGTCGTCGGTCCATCTAGCTGGGGGGCGCCCCACACTACGCTTGCCGATACGCGGTCTCCACTCCAGGACTCGTCTGTTCCACCGGCCATCGGTCCTTCGACAAACATGGCCGGCCCACTGCCACTGCAGCTTGCTTACTCTGCAGGCTATGTCGGTAGCTCCGGTTCTTTTCCGGATAACTTCATTCCTGATCTTATCCTTCAAAGAAACTCCGAGCATAGCCCGCTCCATAGCACGCTGATTGACCTTAAATTTGTGGGCCAGCCCGACTGTCAGTGTCCACGTTTCGGCACCGTATGTCATAACGGGCAGGACGCATTGGTTGAAGACCCTAGTCTTCAAACACTGCGGGATTGACGACGAGAAGACTTGACGCAGTTTTCCAACTGGATCCTTCTGGATCTTTCGGATAAAATAACCTAAGCTCACGAATTTTATACTTTTCAATCATAGGTACCTACTTATTTAGAGAACATTAAGTCATCGCCAAACCCATGTTTATTGATACTGGCGAAATATCTACAAGTTTACAGTGGATTCTAGCTGTAATCGAAATGATTCACTATTTAAATTTCTCCCACCATTACTCAGTATTCAGGGTTTATTTATTCTGTTCAACTCGACTAAGCATTCGGTTTAGTGCACCGCGAGATAATTTTAGTTTGCTCACTTTGACTTAGTAAATAATTGGTTGAAAATTTTTTTTTGTTTACTTGTTTAAGTTCAAAGTCAGCAAATACTTTCCTATTTTTAACCGACGACGGCAAATCCAAAAGGAAGTGTTATCATTTTAGCAGTCTATGTATTCATGTAAATACAAACATACAAAAAAAATAAAACAGAAATTAAGACATAGTTACAAAAAATGATCAAGACCATTTTTGTAACTAATTCTTAATTTCTGTCTGAAATATTTTATGGTTTCGTACTTTTTAGATCACTTTTATTTTTCCGTAGTCAGGTTACAGGATTTTAATATTGAACGTTTAAGTACCCATTGTAAACACCTTTAATTAGTTTTAGAATGACGTCACAGGTTAAACAAGTACTTTCTTCTTTAATACGTCGAAAACGAAGCTATTTTGATTTCAAAGGTACCGGCAGAGGGATCAATCAAGTAGATTAGGGCCCAGTCCGTTAGATAAAGTAACTGGATTTATGCGGAAAAACCGTTTCAGCTTTTGAAACTCTGTTTGAAACTAAGTTTTGTCTCAGTTTTCTAGGCTAGATACTTACTATGCATGATTCAAGTCACATCGACGTTTTTAAAAGAGAAGAATAAACTTTTACCTAATACTTACTAATAAATAATGAACATCTAAAACAGCTAGGCTTCAAACGATAATATGAAATATTCTATAGAAACACAAACTCAGCTACAATTATTTTTTCCACAGACCAAAACGTCCATAATCTAGATTTTAGACCTTGCGCGGTCTTTACTCCGAGGTATTTTATTTTATCGAAACAAAATTATGGCTGTAATGCGTACACGCATTTTGTCCTGCGTCATCAAGCCATACCGTCTGGAGAATCATCTCCTACTAATAAATAAATGAAATTAACCTTGTCGTGTTCGTGTCATACTATTCTATCGTGGATTTACTAATTAATGGATCTTCGTGACAAATTGTTTAAGTAAATACTTCGGTATTTACGAGTAGAGGTGAAACTGAATGAATAATGTGGGAATTTCTGTTTAATTTTGCTACTTTTATGTTTCGTCAATCATAATAACTGTTTCGTTATTACTGTTGCAATTCATATTCTTTTAAGCCGATTAGGACAGAATCAGTCAGTGTCTGGTTAGACAGAAAACAGTCTAACCAGATGCAGCTTACATGGAGTACAGAGAGTACATGAAGTTATATGGAGTAAAATTTTATATGGAGCGACTGTCTATCTAACCTCCACAACCCAGTTTGGGTAACACAATACCGCTTAGTTTTGGGTTTCTGATTCGTAACGACTGTCAAAGACCTACGATTGACAGCCGGGACCAACGGCTTTACGTGCTTTCCGAGCCACGGAGGGGTCGCTATGTAATGGATGGTCAACCACCCACGAACCCACTGAGCCAATCGTAGCTTAACCTTTGATCGGCAGTTATTATTTAGCCACGAGCCCCGTTCTTCACCGATGTCGGTATTGTCCAAGACTAACTCAAAAAGTACATATGAATTGAAAAAAACACACTATACTTGCCCGGATTTGAACCCACATTACGACATATTTTAATAAAAGCGTAAGTTAACGCACAATTTTCTAACGATGTTGCACCTGGAGGCAGAGAAACGTTCTATAACGTAACGGACTTTAACTCACTGCGTCCATTAGAATGATAATTATAATAAAGATAATAATAAATATGGCGTTCCACAAGGTAGCGTAGTAGGCCCAATACTATTCCTCATTTACATAAATGACATTATAAAAATAACTAACCATAAATGCATATTATTTGCCGACGATATATCTATTATAGTGGCATCTAACAAAAAACAAAATACCATTTTAGACCATGAGCTTGACATTAATAATACAATTGACAGATTACTGCTTTGGCTTGACATTAACCATTTGAAGATAAATTTAGACAAATCCGTTTTTATCCAATCTAATCAATCAAATAATTATAAAAATAACACAACTCAATACAAACTTAACACAACACTAATACCCCAACTAACAGAAAAACAAAGCAAAAACACAACAACAATACTAATAAAATCAAAGAAGTAACGCATACAAGATTTTTAGGCGTAATAATGAATAGAGACATTAATTCGAAGGAACACGTAGGCAATGTTAGCACTAAAATTAATAAATTTGTATACGCACTAAAAGAAGTTAAAAATGTAGTTAACATAAAAACTGCTGTAATGTCATATCACGCGTACGTCGAATCGTTACTACGATATGGCCTTGTAATGTGGCGTAATAGCACCGACTTCTGTAGAGCATTCATCGAATCATCGCTCAATAAAAGTGCATCAGGTTAATTTGTGGTCTTAAACCTGACGACTCATGTCAACTTAATATTTAAGTAACTTGGTTTGTTACCGTTACCGTCACTTTACTTCTATGAAATATGTGTGTTTGTAATTAAAAATAAACAATTATTTAAGTCTGCAAATGATGTTAATCCTAGGAATAGACGAGATCCTCATAAACTAGTGTTGAATGATTTACCTAGACTAGCTAATTACAATAATAGCTGCCTAGCAATGTGTGTGCGCATCTATAACAAAATACCAAGGCATTTCAAAACATTAAATACAAGATTATTTAAAATTAAGTTTTATAAATGGTTACTTGAATGTAGTATTTATAGTTTAAAGGAGTTTTTGATAAAAAAAAAATTGATATTGCAAAAATGATGATGGCTGATGCCTTGTTCACCTAACTTTATAATTTTGCATGCTATTTTTTTATCCTAGCTAAACATGTTTGTGCCATATAAAGTTGTATTTAACACCATTTTATACCATGTTTTACGCAAATAAATATTTGATTTGATTTATAATTTTCTAATAAGTGACATGCTTTCACGAAGGGTTAGGTAAATGTGTACATTATAGTACACCAACATTTCGCCAGTTATGTTTAAGTTCGTGTGATGGGGATGAGCACATTGCCATCAACCGGGCACCAATCTAGACTCTGCTCTGCGACTGAAAAATTCCAGATGGAAGAAATCCAATAAAACTGTACCGGACCTGGAAATTGAACCCAGGACCTCATACTTCATATTTTCTTATACTTTTTAACCGACTTTCAAAAAGGAGGAGTTTCTTAATTTGGCGGTATGTGGTTTTATTTTTGTATGTTTGTTACGCGATTTTTCCGTTAATTATAGACCGATTTTGAAAATCCTTTTTTGTTTGAAAGGGTATACTCCCGAGGTGGTCCCATTGCCACCAAATCAGAATCAGATGAGGGGATCACATGGAAATCGAGGAAAACCTATAGCGATTTGGGTATTTTTTATTGTAACTCGTGCATTTGCTCTCGGAAAGCACCATTTGGTGAAGAGGAACCGATGATGGAGATCACATATGGCCACCGGAACAATATAATAATGAGTACCCTTATTTAATGGGTTGCGATTAAGCAATTTAAGCTCGTCACTATGCATATGGTGAGTGGCAGTTCTCCTGGTTCTTACCAGGAGAACTCCTCAACAATCAACGTCCCAGCATCGGGAAAAGCAATATTTTGTAAAAGGTGATGAGCAGTTAACATTAGGCTATTGTAACTTCGATAAATTTAAAACTGACCCACTAAAAAGTGAAAAATAAAAAACTTTTTACAATAAAATAAGAACCGACTACCTAAAATAACACTACAAAGTGAAAAATAACTTTAATTTCTGAAGACGGTGGCAAAAAACTCAAATACAGATCCAAAGACACCGACTTCCGAAATTAAAGTTATTTTTCACTTTGTAGTGTTATTTTAGGTAGTCGGTTCTTTTTTTTTGTAAAAAGTTTTTTATCGCCATTATTATTATTCAATCAAAGGATTATGCATTTCCTGAGTTAAGTAAATTGTGGAGTGAGTAATGGATCGCGTTGGTTATGGATAAGTTGGTCCAAGTTTTAAATTGAGTTTATTTTAAAATATACCGATTCAGATTTATTTCAGGTTCTCGTTTCCATCGTTGGTTGTACATCCATCAGTGATTGTTGAGTGGTTTCAGCTTCAAATTTCAGTGTGAAAGAATAATATAAATAAATCTAATAAAATATAGGTAAAAATCTTTTTTTAAAACAAGCTTTTAAGTAACTAAAAATTACCAAGTAAAACTAACGTAAACATAGAACTTACTAATATTTCCTTAAAAGCTTGAGACCTACCTTTAGGTGTAGGAACAATGTTCACGCTTCAAACTTTATAGAAAATATGAAAGTTCTATGTTTAGGTACTTGGTAATTTTTAGTTCATTAAAAGTTTGTTTTTAAAAAGGTTTTTACCTATATTTTATTTTTAAGAAGATTTTTACTTTTGTTAATACATATCCAATGAGCCCAAACCCAAATGTGCTATATTAATTGGTTGAGGAGTTCCTATAACCACCTTCCAGCTCCATCATCAGACCCTGAATACCACCTTATGTAATAAAACTTTTCAAACTTATTCAATGAGTTCAAACATGATTGAGCTATCTTGTTTGATTGAGGAGTTCTATGGCCACCTTTTGGCTCCATTATCAAACCCTGGGCACCATCTTGGGTGCTAGTGCTTGTCAAGACATAACCATCGAGTTCTAACACAACGACGCTATCTTATTTAGTTGAGGAGTTCCTGTGGCCACCTTCTAGCTCCATCATCAGGCCAGCTCCATGGTAACATATTTTTGCGTTGTCACCGAAGTTATGTAAATATCGGTGTCAGCTCAAACAGATCCGCGGAGGAAGCGCTTGAAAAATGGATGACAATGCAAGTAACTGGAAACTTATGAACGAAGCAAGCTAATAATAAATATGAAGCTAGTTAAATTAAATGAAATAGTAATGAAATTAACGATAACGACCAACTCAATCAAAAGCAATTGTTTCGTTGAATATTATTAATATTAAAACGGATCACTCTCGAACTAATGGAAACCAATCCAGCGGTTTATAGAAACAAGAATTTACATTGAAGTTCACAAATGTATTTGCGGTTAACAAATCAGTTTCCCTCCCTGTTAATCCATTGATACTTTCAAAGGAGATCAGTATTTGGTAAATTGTATTCATCATTTCAGCCAAAACACGTCCACTGCTGGACATAGGCCTGGGGGTGTTTGACATAATCGCCACGCTTGGCAGGCGGGTTGGCGATCGCAGTATGGTGTTAAAATGCATAGAGAATGCTGCTGCCCTTTCTCTAGTAAGTCCCTTAAATTGTATTAAACTGGAAATATGGGTAATGTATGCAAGAGTGTAACGTTGGACCAAAATGTTAGTATTTAGAGCCAGACTAATCATAAGGCTATTTTTTTTAATGAATAGTCCTATGGTTGCTACACCTATTGCTTACGTATAAATATAATAAAAGATCATCCTCAAATATTTATAATTATAATTCTCAATCAAAAACATCTTGTTTTGGTTATGTGCGAAATGGCAGGTTGAATTACTACGATCTTGACAAAACAGGAACAAGATAATTCATACTAGCTCGGCCACATTTGCCCATTCCGACCCAGATCTTTTTGCCAATCCTACAGAATTTCCCGGTCTTTATTTTCGTTATATCGGCTCAATGTGAAGGCCTAGTTTTGGGCCAAGCACCGGGAAAAAGGGAAATTAAATAGATTACTTAACTTCAGAACCCACCAGATTTTCTTTTACCTATTCAATTTGTTACTCGCTTGTCAATGTTTTCTGTTTTGTTTAAAATCATTCAACACAACAATTTAAAACCCGTATTCAACTTTGAAATTTGAAGGGCTTATTTACTCTAAGATCTTAACTGTTCTCTATAGAACCATTTTCCTAAAATAAAAATAGTACATGATTCTTTGCTGTCACTTATTATTTACCTGCGAGTGTCGGTAATGCAGCGACGTTTAGAGATCGACGCTACGCTTGATACGAGAGCGAAACACAATTTGTCTTTCTTGTTCTAACATAAATTCAGAAATTCTGAATATGACTGCATATTCAGAATTTCTCACATTTCTGCGGAAATTAAGTTATTAAACAAGAACAAGGTGAATTGATGTGGAAGTCTTTCAACGCGGAATACTTACTTACAAAAGATAAATAGGAGAGTTATAATTTGCATAATATTTGCAAACTTCGACGTTTTATGACGTATATATTTATTTATTTATTTAGAACATTGTTCACTTTACAAATATACTTAGGTACGTACCTATTTTCCACAAACATAAACCATATAATATATGCCATATCTACATCTCCTGACGATCGCAACCTCCACTGTCTAAGACGCAGCGAAAATGTGAAAATATAAATCCCGTAAAGTATTCGCGTTGCGTCGGCTGAAGCACGATATTACCATAATTATCACCAACGAGTTTTTAACATCCATCGCGGAAATACGTCGAACTTCACTTATTTAGCTCTTATTTTTTCAAATTGATCTAAAAATGTAAATTTATCTTGCTTTTACCCAATTTTGTGATTTTGTAGTAAGTTAAAACTTTATTTGTTTCGATTGGGATCGACGCTATCTCAATATACGTATTGTAATTTTAATGTTAAACGATTATTTTACTTATTTAGCTCAATACAAGAACACAAAAAATTACAGTACTTAATCAATGTTTATTCCTATGTTATTAATAAGTTAGATCTAGCTTCCAAATACCCAACAAAATATGCTTTTCAAAGCCATTTCTTCAATTTGATTTAGTGATTCTGTTCAAGCACAATCATTTTATTTAATAGAATCGCCATTTTCAAAGTAATCGCTTTCTTATACCATTAAAATGATTGGTGGATCTTAAAAGGAGGTTTGTTAATCTAAAAAGTAGCGTCTATCGTAGGGCACGTGAATGAAATTGTAACATAAAAAAGTTTATTAAATGAAAAATAATGAGACTATGTATTTTGGGCGGATGAAATTGTTACCATCGCGGGTAGAACCTGTCACTGGAGTTTGAGGATTGGCACAAGAAAAGAGAGGCTTATGCTCAGGAGTGGGTGAAGTCAGGCTGCGGAAGATGATGATGATGTATTTTATAAAATTTTATATTTGGTAAAATAACAAAATAAAAGCTGACACAAGTCAAGTCTTATGCGATGCAGACGGTACAAATACAGCTGTCTGTCCATAAACCCCTCGCAACACAATATCTTCTTTGAATGAACACGTAAAATATCCTCTCGACGTAAGAACCGACACACTTAATACATGTACTCATATGTCAGTTTATTACCCGTAGCCATTTACAACTACTGAACATTTATATCACAAAACCTCCACTGCTGGACATAGGCCTCCCCCAAGGGTTTGCCATAATTGCCACGCTTTGCAGGCAATATGGTATTAAAATGCATAGAGAACGCTGCTGCCCATGATCTAGTAAGTCCCTTAGTCGTCTTTTACGACACACAAGGGAAGACAAAGGGTGGTGCTAGTCTTTACGTCCGGCACCACACAGACATGAACATTAAGGCAAAAATTAACATTTATGTATGAGAAACCGTTACTGAATACGAGAAACAGTACCTATATCATTTATATAGGAAGGCGAAAGGAAACGAAAAATACCGCGTCATCGGTTCTACACATTCATACGAGTATTAGCGACTCTATTTTTTTTTTTGCGATGGGTTTCACCTCTGACCTTAGTCTAGGTCAGAGGTGAAAGAGACAAAGTCGACGATTGAGTGAGCTTACCCAGAAGAAGCCTGTTGACTCTCATTTTGAAGAGATTAGGGTTGTATGCGTTCGGAAACACAGATGCAGGCAGAGAATTCAACTCTTTTGCTGTGCGCATTATGAAAGCCATTTGGAAACGCTTAGTGCGAATTAGTGGAATACCAATCAGGAAGGGATGGTAACCTGCAGTGCCTCTAGATGTCCGATAATAGAAGGGGGCCGGTGGAATGAGGTCGTGGGGTTCTTGGGCACACTCAACGAAGTACAGTCTGTAGAAGACCGACAAGCAGGCAACCTTGCGGCGATGGGCCAAGCAATTAGCAGACGATAGCGATAGCTCAATCATTAGCCAATTATTTAATCAAGTCCGAATAGGACATGTTGTAATTCAAATTAAACGATTTCCACAGATCACTAGCGATGAAAACAGAGCTCAATCCATATCACAAAAGATTTTAGATCAGTCAACCGTGAGCACAGATACCTACCTAATACCTACTTTGGCTGTCTGGCGGAGATCTTTTCAATATCTGACTATATTAACTATCAGGCCATTTCATTGCCTTGTAGTAGAATTAGACCGTTAATATGATTAATATTCGTGGAAGAAGATTACCAGAACATACTTCTGTCCTGTAGAGATTAGTACTTAATGTAGGTTATTTTCCACGTTCCGTTCTGCAGCAGCGTTGCAGCTTCATATTCCAATGCATGGGAAACCAATGTATTTTTCATGATTATTTTAAAGAATTTTTCACGATTTATTTCTCCAGGAGCATTTACGGTTAAAAAGTTTAATTTCAAATGTGTAAAATATATTTTTATACGCTGGTAGCCTATAGGGGTAGATAGACTAACTGCCAATAACTCGTCAGTAGTACGAGTTTTGGGTCCCTAATTATACTCCAGGATGCGTCATAGTACGTCATTCACCATCATTTATTTTACATTTGTGCGAAGCACGGCATCTCAGTCACCATTTAGTAGTGGTGACATGTTTTTGATTTTTAGGGTTCCGTACCCAAAGGGTAAAACGGGAACCCTATTACTAAGGCTCCACCGTCTGTCTGTCTGTCTGACTGTCTGTCTGTCTGTCTGTCTGTCACCAGGCTGTATCTCATGAACCGTGATAGCTAGATAGTTAAAATTTTAACAGATGATGTATTTCTGTTGCCGCTATAACAACAAATACTAAAAATCAGAATAAAATAAATATTTAAGGGGGCTCCCATACAACAAACGTGATTTTTGCTATTTTTATAGATAATGGTACGGAACCCTTCGTGCGTGAGTCCAACTCTCAGTTGGCTGGTTTTTCATACTCGAAAGTGATATTTTACTATCGTATACTTTTTGTTGTGAAACCTATGTATGTATGGTGAACTATATACTTTTCTAGTAGTACAAAAGATTACTTAAGACACGTGGACGATACTATCACAGTGTTATTTTTATCGAAGTCAGTGTTTAGGTTATTTGGTTTACAGAAATGTGATAGAAAAAGTGTGTCAATTAATTATTTTTGACAAAAGAAGCGTTAAAGCGGTGATAAAACCGTTTGACATTAATATAAGACTTTGAAAATATAGATACGTGTTGAAATAAAATTTAAAACAAGAAAATGAGATCACAAATTAAAATAAATGAGTCTGTCAATATAAAAAGTAAATATTTCTGTTGCAAACGTTATTTCGTTGTATGAGGCTTATTGTGTATATATAAATTTTATTGAATTGCTCCTTCCTTCTCAATATTTTACCTATGGTCAACCTATACCGGTCCTGACGTAGGTTGGCTAAGATTCCTCGTTGTGCGTAAATCAGTAAATAACATAATAATGATAATATGGATGTTAATTATTTTATTAGGCTAATACTACTAAAGCTGCTAACTATACGGCTATGCTTTTAAATAAAGTATTTTTCCTCGACCCCCGACAATTCAACCCCAGAACAACTTGACCCGGACAACTCTCAACTCTAATGAGTTTATGCTTTCGCTAACTTATATGTATAAAAATGTAAGTATACTACTGAATTAATAAAAAACGAAGAAACGTATCTTCGGCCGTAACTATGCAATTCGTGCTTAAGGAGTAGACCCCCTGAGACATCTCGGACCTCGATCAATCGGCTCCGACATGGGAATGGGAACAAAGTTATTTAAACCCCAACTAGTATTAACATAACGCCATCAGTTTCCATCTTACCATTTTTACCATTCCTTAGTAAACCAGGAACTTTATATAAATGCTTTTAAGTGACTTTGCTTTTTAATCCAATAGTTTTTGAGATATTGTCGGTCACGTGGTTTTTCATAGTTTTTTTTTTAGAAAAATACTGTAAAATACAAATTTCTTTTTGCGGTCGATAAAATCAATACTAAAAACACGAAATAGGCAAAAATAGCGCTCGCCCAACGCCTTAACAAACTTTGCAGAGTTGATGGGTATCCAAATCTAAACACGATAATAATGTTGATACCGACAACTCGACCCTGACAACTCGACCCCAACAGCTCGACCCCGATAACTCGACCCCGACAACTCGACAGTTCGTTAATGAACATCAAATACAGATTTTTAGATAGAATAAAAAAAATCGTACAGCCCGATATTATTTCATTTTCAACTCAATCAGTGTGTCCGAAATTTCATCATTCAAATGTCGGAATAAAAAAGATTCTACCTCTAATTTAGTATTTCATCACTCGAAGCGTTTAGGTGGACGACGTGACTAAACAAAAGCCTTTTCCAAATAATGATCGTGTATTGTCTAAAGTAAATACCAGACTCGACGAAATCCATTGTCGAAATCAAACAATCTGTTAAATTATTCAGAAGGTCCAGTAATTCTTTGACTGTGATCATGTGAAATTCACAAAGGTTTAATTTAAAAAAAGTACATAAGTACCATTTTAAAACCTATGTCTACCTAAGTGACATAACCTAAGTGTTTTAAGTATGTAAATATTTTCATTTCGCAAAATAAATGTATTTTAAGTTTGCAACTTTCATACAATGTAGCAATTCACTTCACAACATCACGGGGAAAGACAAAGAACAAAGGTTTTTAGCAAAGCTCAGCTTTAAAAATTCCGTAAAGGATGCTGAAATCTTCACAGTTTAGTTTTACAAGTAAAACGATCTAAGCATACTTTGTGAATGCTTTCTTTATTGGAAAAATAAAAGCTTCCATATTTGCGTGTATATTACTGTAGTTGTCAGTTTTTATCTTGTATTCCACTTCAAGAATATACCTAATGGTTTTTAAGTTTAAACTCGTAACAACACGAAAAAACGGCTGAAACAAATCCATAATTGTTACAGGAGACATTCATATCTTCATGCCATATTAACACACATATTAAATGTCAACTCCTTATTAATAAAATCCCGTCATTTGGTTAAAATATAATCGTAATGAAAGCCACTCAAGACAATTGCATTTGAAAATGACATCTATATCCCACGGTCGCTATCCGTATTATTAGACGTGACTTTGGAGACTTGCCAAAGACGGAACCTCTGAGAGTGTCATTACAGTTTTTACTACGACTCCTATTAAACCAATCGCCTGAAAGGTCCTTTAAGCTATATGATAATCTTTGGTAGGATATTAAAAGGAATAATTACATTTTGGAATTGATGAGTGATCGCAGTTCAATCACTGATCACTTTCAAAATGTAATCATTATTTTAAAAATTACTGCCGCTAGTTTACCCGCTTTTTACTTGTATAACCTCGTTGAGCGAATGTGATCTAGAAAGAAGCTTTATCGGTGAGCGAATGTGATCTAGAAACTAGGTTCAGGGATATTTTAAATTGGCTTACTAAACTCCGCGACGCGATGGGTATATATCTAAACACGATAAAAAAAAAAAAAAAAAAAAATGATGTTTTGTTTTTGGTAGGTTAACGATCGCTGTTAATGTTGTTGTCAGATTTCAAACAATAACGTTATATTCATGTCTGAATTTAGTGTAGGGAATCGATTATAACGAAAATAAAAATATTAACCCGAGAAAAGAACAGCTTCTCATGAGATATTAAACAAAAATAATAACGTTATGGTATCTCTGTTGTTCAATACCGTACCGTATCATAAAGTGTTCAAGCATTATATTATGATACGCGAACTTTTATGGTTTTCCTTTTTCCCAACCTATCTCCCGGAGGTATCATTGAATTTTACGTTAGAACTCTTAGTGCCAGTGTCAGTATCATTATTTTCTTTGGAATATTGGCACTGACAGCTCTTGAACTCGGTTCAGATGTGCTGATCGCGTTCAGTTTCATTGGTGAAATTCGCCCTTAGTGTCGCTGATCCATTATTATCGCAAAAAAATTGCAGAAACAGCTATGGTCAAGGACATTAAGTTAAGAAAGAAAGAAATAAATTTTATTTGCTCGAACATATTAAAATAAAATAATACATGCATGCAAGATCTTAAATAAGAGTGGCTCACGACATCGAAACGAACGAAGCCACGAAGCTTGTTGTATATCTCCTCCACTCCTCCCAATTTCATAAACAGCATGTATCAGACAGGTGTTGCCTTAAGGGTGTGGTACAGACCATGAAACTAAACAACTTCCCCAATGGGACCAATGACGTAATGTCAAAACTTCAATACCTAATCGACCGAAATTTATGAGATGGCTAATTAGTCCCAAAGGATTTTTGGCATATTGTATCAAACTATTACTGTAATACAAACAAGTAAAATGATGTCTTTTTAAACTATATAAGCCATCATTGTGAAGGATTTTGGCAAAAGAAAAACGGTTTCATGCTCTTTCTGATCTACGTGCCATAATAAATCTAGTTAGTACTTTCAGAAGATGTGTAGCTCACTACCAAAAATAGGAGACTCGTAAATAATGAATGGGAACCAGTGTAGCATGGATCATGATATATCTAAGTGTGTTTGTAAAGTTAAGTTAGGGCGTAGTTCAAGGATGTAAATGTGATAATCATTTAGGAGTACCGATCACGTTAGCTGTAACATAAACAGCGTTACGTAAGCTTGAAAGCAACCTTTGAAATTCTATAAAACCACCATAGTAAAATCCAACCAATCAATCAATCTGCCTAGCCGTGTTCCAACTATGTTGGGGATGGTTTCCAGTCTAAACACATGCAGCTAAATACCAGTATCTGACCTCCACAACTCAGTAACTGAGTAATATGTTCATGGTAAAATCCAACCGACAACATTAAATACATCTTCATGTTTTTCTAACAATCTCGAAGGCTATATAGCTTTTCTTAGAGAGGAAAAACGAATACCTCTTACTAACTTTTCCTGTCATCTCCGCTCTTCATTTCGGTAGGTAAATATTTCCCCAACAAGGTTTTCTTTTCAATAAACCTATAAAAACTTCGTTATCTTCCGACTCATAACGGATTTCAAAGGTTGATCATAATTCTACCAACTAGTTGCTTGTCGCCATTAATAATCTTTTAATTTCGTTTACCAGCAGCTTACAAAACTTCACTAATGAGACCCGCTCACAACACTCGTAAATAACTGAATAGCATTTATAGTTGAGAATTGTTGAATACTTTAGGACTTGAGGACCCTTTACGAAATGTCTGTTTTAAACACAAGGGTCAGGAATTCGCTTTATAGCGGTCAGCAACTGAAACTTTGCTAAATTGTGAGTTCTACCATTTTATAGGTCAGTCGCGCGTTGTGGGTTTATCCTGACGATCGTATTTCTAATAGAGACAAAAAAAAGTTCCTCCTGCTATTTTGGCTTTTGAGTTATGAGTTTACTTTTTTTTTCTGTACAAGATGAGATGATATTTCTATGCCTGGATCTTAACCATTCTAAACAAACTAAAATAGGGTTATTGATGTTTATCTTTGCACTATGGTTTTGGCTCATTCTTCTGAAATATTTCCGGGACAAAGGCCTGTTCACAATATTTGATGTCAGATGCTTATCGTCATTTAAGCGAGGCGTTTAAAATCGACCCTTTTCTTGTCAATAAGGTTAACTTTCTTTACAAAATCGTTGAAAAACACTGCTGGAATACAATTAAAATTTCTAAACACTTTGGTTTTATCTCTAGATTGGTTTCGGTTCCTTTGCTTGGCTTTCGTATTCTTTGGTCAAGTCTAGCGTAGGAAATTATCAGATAACGTATCCATTATAATTTAGATACAATATAGATTCAACCTTCATACTTCCCGAGACTATTAGTCCCACATAGTTCAAATATTTGCATGCGTTTAAAAGTTGATTAGTTTGTAGTACATTTTAAAAACTTTATATTTTTGGATCCTAAACAAATCAAAAATTGGGGGTTACTTGCGTACCCATCGTCATCCGCCTAGCTTTTTTCCAACTATGTAGGGGTCGGCTTCCAGTCTAACTGGGTGCATCTGAATACCAGTATTTTACATGCAGCGACTGCCTATCCACTGAATTGTCTCTACAACCCAGTTACTGAGTAATACGATAACACTAGGTAAGAGTCGATTGGCAGAGTTTCAGGCTTCTGACGACCCGACAACTGTCTAAAATCTACAAAATATAACAGCCGGGACCAACAGCTTAACGTGCTTTCCGAGGCACGGATGGTCTTGGTATGTAAAGATGGTCACCCATCCACAGACCAACCGCGGCAAGCGTACCTTAACCTGATAGATGAAGCCGTGCGGCTGTTATTACTTAGCCACAAGCCCCTCACTTTTTGGTTACTTGCGTACCCGTCGATAGTTAATGGATGAACTATAAACTTACACGTGTAACTTTACAGTAATATTGTTTGTTGATCTTTAGTTTAATATGAATATGAAATGGATTCAGTATACCACAGTAACGCCTTAGTTTAGTTACTTAAGTATTTACAGGTGAAATATTATACCTACTACGAGTATTAATATTAATTTGTGGTAGCTATAAATATGTAAATCAAGTCCCGTGTAAACAAGTCTAGGATCAAATTAATAACGTCTCACATAAGCGACGTCGTTTGGACTTTACAACAGTAATATTAGAGGTTAAATATTTAATCCACACAAAGAAAGAGAAATTAATTGTTAGTTCGATATTTTGACAGTCATTGAAAACGAATGCCATTTTCACTAAAACTAGGCATTCATTCAGGTGTTTCCTATTGTACGAGTATATGAAGTATTATGTACGTATTGCAGAGGAGCTTGTGGCTAAATAATAACTGCCGCATGGGTCGATCGTTCAGGTTCAGCCACGCTTGCCGCGGTTGGACCATCTTTTCATACCAAGATTCCTCCGTGCCTCGGAAAGCACGTTAAGCCGTTGGTCCCGGCTGTCATTTGTAGATCTTTGACAGTTGTTACGGGTCGTCAGAAGCCAAAAAAGTCTGATAATCAATCTTAACAAGGGATATCGTGTTACCCAGTAACTGGGTTGTGGAGGTCAGATAGGCGGTCGCTGCAGTTAAAATACTGGTATTCAGCTGCATCCGGTTAGACTGGCAGCCGACCCCAACATAGTTGGGAAAAGGCTAGACAGATGGTATACACGTATTGCAGTGAAAACACGCATAAACGAATTTATACCACGGGTTGTCTAGATGACAAGTCTCGAAACTATCTCGTCAGGTTTAATCAGAAAACAACAGATATCAGCAAACCAACAAACTTTTTACTACCACGAGAAGCTTCAGGTAACTTTGTGCCATAAAAACCGAAATAAATGATAAAACCCGGACCCGTATGTCCGAAACTAAACACAAGCTATTAATTTATCACGTAACTTTATGTTACGAGTCACAAAGATATCGCGGTCATAACATCGACTGTTTACAGCGTGTCTCCTACATAACGTCACTGATCTCTAGCGTTGGTACACATGAACACAGTACACTGGTACAGCTGTGAGGGAACAGTTTCAAACATGGCGCCGTATTTGTGTTTCTTAGAGGACTTTAATTTCGATGGCCAGCGACGCCCTAACCCGAGGTCCTTACACCACATGGGGTGCGTGTAGGTTATGCCCAGGCTGGAGGCCTTAATTTATTGAAGCACCCACAGGTTAACATGCGAGACGCATTTCACAACAAAAAAAAACGGTTAAGTGCGTGTAGGACCACGCAAAAGATTCCGTAATTGGGATGAATTTATCCCAAACCCAAACTTAACATTGTAGTTGAAAAACATGTTCTACCATATCGATATACGCCACGGTCAGTTTTCTTTAACATAGGTAGTACTCTCATCGTCTTGTATTGCAGGCGGAAATCGGTCCTAGTTCATATTACAAAAATGTACTGCCTCAATATAGGCAAGCATGATTACTAAGCCAAAAAACAATCTAAGTTAATAGGATCACTTTCGGCTTGGCAATTTTGAATGTTCTGATTACTCTAACCCTATAGCGAAATATTTGTCAGCAAAGCTCAGCGCTTGCCAAATAGGACGTGACCACTAACTAGCTGTACAAGCTATACATTCCTAAACACAAACCTCGCTTGCAGCTTGAATTTCTAGAACGCTTCGTAAAACAGTAAGTGGTCCTCACACCGGTTATTACCAATCAAGTGACAAGAGGCTTGATAAACATTCCTTTACTAAGAATTCAACTCCTGACTTCTACCCTCATGAGTAGAGGAAGCATTTTACAAAAACGTGACAGCAATTCGATCAAGTGACGTAATTCCTGATTTTTTCACGAAATTTCCTTGACTTTGAGAAGTTAATAAATAAGTTTACTTACTCCAGAGCTGCCGTGAAGCATCAAATAATGTTTTACGAATTTACAGTTACCGAAGTCATTTTCAACGTTTAACCACGAAGACTGAAAAAAATTGTAGAAATATTATTGTTTGCTAGATTAATCCCGGAATTCGGTATGTAAAGTATTTTTCAGGTATGTTTTTTATATTTTTATTTTAAAGATAAGAGTATTTGAAACACATAATTTCATCTTTTTGTTTTTACAAGCTGTAGTTATTTTTATATATATTTTTTAAAGTATTGTTCGTGCTGATTTCTAAAGTAGCGTGAATAGCTTAGGATCTTTGCCACGTTTCACACTTATTTAAAACCAAAATTTAGTATTATAGTAAAACTGTCAAATTTGACAGTTAATTTGTTTACATTTCGTAGTTTAGCGATTTCCGTACCTTTAGTTTAAAGTTATAGCTTATTAATAAAATGAATGGATCAAAGACTACTTCTGCTAAGTGCTTCATACCGTCAAGTATAAACACCACAACCAATAGCCGACACAAATTGATTGTTAGTAAAAGAAAATGACGAAAAAGAAATGGTGCGAGGAAGTAAATGTTGAGTACATGTCTGGGCGGCGTTTGTTTTATTGTGAAGATCATTTGAACGTAAGTTAAGTTTTCCTGAGGCGATACATCACTGTGATTCGACTTGTACTGTCGGCCGCTGGTGAAAAACTACACTATTTACCTACCTGAATAGAATAATATTATGTGCTTCACGGAAATTTTTCGTTGACATTGACACTTGACACATACAGAACAACTTAATTATTTAATTACAAGAGGCACTGAAAGTTCCCAATTCAGGCTACTTTGGATGACATTTAGAGGTAAAATAAAAGTCAAGTATTTTTGTGAAAATAAATACGATCTTATAATTTTAAGACCTATTAATAGAAAAATAAGCCTTAGAAGCTTAAAATCTCGAAATGGTTTTGGAATCGGCATAGGTTAATTTTAACTTTACATACCGAATTGTTTTCGCCATTTAATTATTCGTAGAAAGTGACCACATTTCGTTTATGTTGTTGACAATTTAACTTTGATAGATAAATTTTATAGTTTTACGATAATGATGTACATGCCAGCAGGTCAAGCTACCCGAAACTGTCATTTTTTTCCAATCAACCTTGAACCTTATGCTTTAACGATAAAGTTGAATTTTTTTAAAGAAATTTGGCAGATTGTAGTAGCTTGATGTGCTGGCGTCTGTACTACATATCAACAACACCCGGTGTTAATTGTGTTTATTGTGTGGAACCTGTCCTACGGTGAGCATGAAATAGCCACGTACCTAATTATACAATTGGCAGCAGGTACCGTTAAAAGTTTATCTAAGTGCCAATTACTGCAGTTTCGTGTTATCAGCGAGATAAAGTTTATTCGATAACAAGCTCCAAAGACGTCAGGCGCTCGTGTAGATTCTGCTCAAATAAAACTCACTTTTAGGCACACTTAATACTTTTATTATTTCACTTGGTTGCAACACAGTTAGTAACAAACTGACCCAAGAGCTAACGCGCTGGCGGCTATTCTGCGCCGCCCCGCCGCGCCGCCGGCAACCAACAAGAATGAGGACCGGATGTAGTGCGCTACCTCATTTGGTAAAACAGTATAATTAATTGTCCTCTTGAATACAACCCAAAACAAATTTTTAAAATTATTAAAATAATTGATTTAACGTTTGTTAAAATACAAGAATAAACTAATGTATAAAAAATTAAATAAATTATAATAAATTTATTTAAATTATAATTTTTCTTTAAAATCAATGTTTAATAACAAAATAAATGGATGGTAACCATACCAAAACTAACGCCATCTAGTGGTATAAGATGACAGTCATATCTAACTTAAAAACCGAGTCAGGCTTGCACACGAAGGGTTCCGTACCATCGTACAATATTTGGCAATAACGCCGAAAAAGCACATTTCTTGTATGGACAAAAATAAAATACCAACTTACCAACCACTTAAAAACTTACGTAACTTTATTTTTTACTTTATTTTATTATAGCGGAAATGAGACGGTTGAAATTTTCACAGATTGTGTATTTCTATACACAATCTGTGAAAATTTCAACCGTCTACATATTACGTTTATGAGTTAACTACAGCCCGCTGACAGGCAGATGGACGGACGGACGGGCAGCGGAGGCTTGGTAATAGGGTTCCATTTGGCACCCATCGGATACGGAACCCTAAAAATGATTGTCATCATACCCACATAGCAATAACTAACAGATTAATACACTTTAAAAATCAATAGCCTATCTTATTTCAACTAAATTCTAACACTCGATATAAACTTTATTTGTTTTTGTTTAACTTTGATGTTTATCTCCGTACTTTTGCATTATTAACTTAGAATTCCCGATTTTCTTATTACCAATGTTAAAAGATTGTACCTACTTATAACACAAGCAACACACCGAAATGTACTCATTGGTGTCGAACTCGAAGTAATGTCGCTGGTAAAACAAACTGCGTGGTGGGGTTTCAGCTAAATCTATTCAAACCGTACGTTCTATAACGGATTGTTTTATAAAAAACTTTTTACAAAAAAAAAACAACCGTCTTCCAAAAAAAAAACACTACAAAGTGAAAAATAACTTTAACTTCGGAAGTCGGTGTCTTTGGATCTGTATTTTAGTTTTTGCCACCGACTTCCGAAGTTAAAGTTATTTTTCACTTTGTAGTGTTTTTTTTGGAAGTTAGTTGTTTTTTTTTTTTTGTAAAAAGATATTATTTTTCACTTTTTAGTGGGTCAGTTTGTAATTTATTTTATTTAATTTAGCCTAATGTCAAATGCTCATCACCTTTTACAAAATATTGCTTTTCCCGATGCAGGGGCGTTAATTGTTGATGAATACTCCTGGTAAAAACCAGAAGAACTGATGGTGACTTCACCGACGAGCTTAAATTGCTTATAAACCATATTAAAGTGCCTAATCGAATCGCAACGGTGAAATACTTATTATTAAGTAGTTCTGGTGGCCATCTGTGGTCTTCATCATCAGTTCCACTTCACCAAATGGTGCTTTCCGAGAGCAAATGCACGAGTTACTATAAAAAATACTCAAATCGCTATAGGTATGCCTATAAAATTTGAGGATTTCCCTCGATTTCCATGGGATCCCCTCATCAGATTCTGATTTGGTGGCAATGGGACCACCTCGGGAGCATACCCTTCCAAAAAAAAAAAAAAAAATTTTCAAAATCCGTCTACAAATGACGGAGTAATCGGTGAACACATATACAAAAATAAATAAAATACATACAGCCGAACATATAACCTCCTCCTTTTTGGAAGGCGGTTAAAAATACCAAACAAGTAAGTAGAGCGGTAATTAGTAAGTAGTAATAATTATAGTATACCTAAGTGAGAAGTGATTAAGTAGGAGAGTACCATTTTCATTTATCTGAATAATTTTCAACGTTAATTTCTGCGATATCTTTGCATTAACTTTAAACACACCTCCATCTACAGATAATAATGAGTATCATCAAATTTAATGCGTTCAAGTGTTTTAAAAGCCCTTTAATCTCTTCCTGTCCAATTGCGTCTCATTAGAGTTTTATCATTGTTCCAAAGTTTGCCTTTAACATGAATTCACTTTGTTAAAAAGAGTGTTATGTTTTCCTCTCCTAATTAGTGGGTTAGGGTTTAAGGATTTGGGGCAAAAGTTGTAATTGGGAGTTTAAGTGACTTTTATTTTACGACACTTTCAGTTTTAATTCCGTTAAAAGTTGCTGTTACCCACGAGTAGATAGGTAGGTACTGTGTAGGTAACACGAGACACTAAATTAGTTATCGTTTATAGGTAGAACATTGCTATACTCAAATTCCGAAACTTTCAGAATAATTGAAATATTTAACTTTAGTTAGTTTTGCAGGTTCCGTAACTACACTTACAAAAAAATTATTGTTATATAAAATTATTCATTCACAATAATTAAAAGCTGCTTTCCAGATACATCAAGCGATACTAATCTAAGTTTGTTTGTATAACAACAATAGTGATTAGTGAATGTTTCTGAGGAGCTCATTAAGCATTTAGATCAGAACGCTCCTCTCCTCATGAATTGGTAAGTTCACTCAACTGATAAAATTCATCGTGTTGACGGATTAATCTATTGTTTGACTTTGTAATAAATTGTCTTAGTTTGTTGCTCTTGATGAATTACGTAACGGATAGATTTTTTTTTAACAGAACATAAATACTCCGGAGTCATAGCGATACCCACAGACTAAGTAGTACTGCGATACCATAGAACACCACAGGCAGAAAAGGCACTGACAAGTAACTGATGTTACGTCGGGTTCACACACGCGGTATACGTTTACAATTATTATTACCTACAATAATTTTATTATGTTATTTTTATTATGTTAATTTACTAATATATTTTTATTTTTATTTATTTTCGTGTCTGGTCTATCCGTGACATCACAGCGGGCCCTATCAGAATACCAGCGCTGCGACACTTATTTTTTTTTTTAAGTGCCGCAGCATCATGCTGAGATAGGGGCCTTTTGGCCTCGTACAGGACTTTCTGTTTTTATTTTCATTTTTACTTTATTTTTGTTTTTGATCTTTATGTTTCTATGAGTGTGTTTTTGTATAGTTTAATTTGTGATCTGTGCGAGTCCCAATAAATGCTTTTTCTTTCTTTCTTTCTTTCTTTTATTATTTCTCAATATCTCTATTGCATTTTAGTAAATAAGACAACTTGATTACAATACATCAGCTACTATACAATAGCTTTGAGATCTGTGTAGAATTTGGCAGCGAAACAAGCTCGAGTAACTGAAGTTCTCAACTTTTATTATTGAAACTTAGGTACTTACTGTAATTGAAAAATCGGATAACTCAAACTCAAAGCATTTATTTCAAATAAACCAAAATTACAGGCACTTTTGAATTGTCAAGGGGTCGGTCAGTCAGAAAGATGAAGCTTGTTGCCCATTCCAAAGCGTAGTAGGTTCCTTTGGAGAAGAACGGGCAAGAAACTCCACGGACACTCTTTTAAATTAAAATTCTTGAAATTTAAATAGGCTTTCAATTAATTAAAATCCGAAGATTTTAGACCTACCCCGAGGGATCTGAAAGAGGACGTAATCTTTACAATTTTTTTTAAAGTTCAGTAGATACAACTCAGTCACGGTCATAATGTTACTACGGGAAGAAACTTAGTTTATGCAATTGCTTCTTTGATTTTGACCCTTTAGAATCTTTAATTGTAGCACATGAAATATCTTTACATTTCTTATTATCTTATACCATTATTCAGGAGGTAAACGACTGGAAATATTGTCCTACTTCAGCTAATATAGAAATAATCAACAATGTAAACTTCCAAGAGGATCACTGACATTTAGAAACACACCGCAACTGCTACAAGATTATCTCCACGCGACAGTCCGGTGTCGTCTGAAGTTAGGGCTGGGGTGGGGGGGGTGGGAAATAACCGTCATATCTAAACTCTCCACTCGATTAACTAATGTACAGTTACTTCAGAGCAGGAGTCGCCAATTCGCCTGACCGACTTCTCGAATGTACTAGATATGTACGATACTTCGACCCGCGTGCAAGTTAACATAAGATATTTCATACATATTTGATAAGTTAGCTCTTGAAGGAACGTCTGATGTACCTATCACGTGCTTTACAGGCGTATAACAAGATTGGGAAGCTTAGTCAAGTTTGATATAAGGTACAATGATGTGTATGTAATTCTGCTGATAATTATTCCATTTACACACTGCACTACGGTTATTACTTTTATTTAGATGTAGGCTATATGCATTGTATAATAAACTTCAATAATTTTTGTTCCCGATATTATAGGCTATGGTAAGGACACAGGCCTCCTTTGTGTGAGAGGGATTAGGGCCATAATCCACCACGCGGATTAACAGATTGAATTTTGCTAGAAAATCAGCATTCTCCTGCCCTTATCCTAATTTATTTGTGGTCGGCGCAACATGTCCCTTTCTTCCATACTTCTCTATTAGTCGTCATCTCGGTAGTCACCCCTTTCTAGAATTTTGCTGGAAAATGAAGTGTTTTATTTTTTTAAATTGTCTCGATTGAATAAGTTTTTCATATAAACGTACCTAAAACCAGTACTACAAAATCATTTATATTCTCTACCACCAACTCATTAGCTTAGTTTTATTTAACTAGGAAACTTCATGTGGAAATACTTATTCGTGCTCATGAATACATTTTACAAAAACTTTTTACAAAAAAAAAAATCAACAGACTTCCAAAAAACACTTTTTTTGGAAGTCGGTTGATTTTTTTTTGTAAAAAGTTTTTTATTTTTCACTTTTTAGTGGGTCAGTTTGTAATTTGTCTAATTAACAATAGCGTAATGTCAAATGCTCATCACCTTTTACAAAATATTGGTATTCCCGATGCAGGGGCGTTAATTATTGAGGAGTTCTCCTGGTAAGAACCAGGAGAACTGATGGTGACTTTACCATATGCATTTTGACGAGCATAAATTGCTTATCAACCATATTAAAGTGCCTAATCAAATCGCAACGGTGAAATTATTATTAAGTAGTTCCGGTGGCCATCAGTGGTCTTCATCATCAGTTTCACTTCACGAAATGGTGCTTTTCGAGAGCAAATGCACGAGTTACGACAAAAAATACTCAAATCGCTATAGGTATGCCTATAAAATTTGAGGATTTCCCTCGATTTCCATGGGATTCCCTCATCAGATTCTGATTTGGTGGCAATGGGACCACCTCGGGAGCGTACTCTCCCAAACAAAAAAAGAATTTTCAAAACCCGTCCACAATTGACGGAGTAATCAGTGAACATACATAAAAAAAAAAAAAAACAAACATACAGCCGAACATATAACCTCCTCCTTTTTGGAAGTCGGTTAACAAAAGGATCTCGTTTGTGATAAGTTACATAATATGTAAGTTAACAGAAACCAGATCTATATGGAACTACATAATTGCGTTAATGAAGTGGTTTTATTCCTGAGCACAAATTATTGTGTGCATGTATGAAACACATCATCGAAATGTAGTAAAAGTTACATTTCGATATCAATCGTGAAATGCCACTTGTTTATTTAAAAGATGCATAAAATAAATCGAGTTATCATTATATAATTATATACCTACTGAAATAAAAAAAATACGTGAAAAAATATTTATACAGATAAAGTATTACTCGTATACGTCAAAATATAGAGTTTTGGCCGTGAATCTTAACTGACGTCAAAGTTGTAAGACTTCTAATTACAGTGACCATATTTTACAAGATAAAGAGCGAAATCAAGGTAACTGTTGACAGCCATTCGCCCTGAGGTGGCTTAATTAAAACCCGAAGTTCTCCGACAACATCTGACCTTGATTTATTAGCTCGTTACGTGAAATATTCATGGAATTAATTTACCGTAGGACGATTCCCTTTTATGAGTTACTGAGGGCTGTAGTGTCTATAGAACCTAACATCGATTCATATTATACGAACCTAATACCTTATTATCAAGATTTAATTAAATCAATTCGTATATACAGGGTGGAAACTTTCAGCGGGGCAGTACAGGGAAGTACCTTATCCGTTACAGCTACGCGAAAATGGTCTTAGAAGACTATCCTTATCTTTTTGAAAAATTTTGATCTGCATTCACAGATTTTGAAAAAAATGTACAGTCAGCAGGAAAATAAGCAATTTTCACAAAAACTTTTTTTTATGCCAATCGATCCTCTTTCTTATAAGGATCAAAAACCTATATAGGACCAATTGAGGTTTGAGTACGAGAAAAGTCATAAATCGCAAAAAACTTTTCCCATACATTTCGTAAGAAATGATACTCCAACTTAGTTTTTTATGATGGATAAATGGACCGCTACAATGAAGCCCCTGTATACCTATTACATAACTCAATGGTTACCCATTAAGAAGCAATTTCAAGTGATTGACTACTTTGTCTAGGTAATCAACCACTAGTAAACGATCGATTGAACTTTGTAGTCTTAGTTTCGATACTAATAGAGTTCAAAATGGCGACTGATAGAACAGAACTACCAATCAAATGACTGCAACATTCAGTGATACCAATCGCGGCACGCGTAAAGTTATAGTGAACGTACAGTAGTTGCCCCTGTTCCATGTTTAAAATTAAATGAGAGTTGTCTTCCGAAATACACAATGTTCACATTGCCATTGCGCAGAATTTATTATGTTTACAATAAGTTTTATTAAACATCAAAACTTATCTCGAGAAGTATCTAATAGAAAAAGTTCTGTAATGAATGACCTAAGATTTGTGAAAAACATGAAATATATCAGCTGCTGATGTGGCCGCAAAACTTCTTTGCTAGTTGTTACTAGATATTTTACAGTATTTTTGTGCTAGCAACATACCTAGTATCATGAGTTAGTGAGTAGTAGTTATTTGAAGTACGTAAGGAAGAGTTAGTAGATTCAGAAATAAATTTTTGAAAAAAAAAATATTTTGCAAACATTTTTTCAGGTAGGTTTACTACCTGAGCAATTTTAGCAAAATATATCTCTTGATACATGTCAAGAACAACTGAAACAGGTACAGACTTTTGTGAATACTTAATCCATATATCTACCTCACCTGCACAGTTATCAGCTATGTAGAAAATGCGTAAGTTTGAAACGGATAAAAAGGGTACTCCGAGTGTGAACTGAAATAACCCAAAAAGGTAGGTTTCAGAGTAACTTGTCCATTTCACTTTTCCAAAAGTTTTCTTTTAGCCATAATCAGGCTTATGTTGGCCTCAGTAACCTCTAAGACCCAAATGACTGAAGCCTTTTACAAAACATACTGATATCCTAAAAGGCTGTTTGTTTCCTGTTTCTTTAAAAAAAAAACACATAAGTTCCTTACCAATGAAACAGTATATTATTATGTTCCATTTTACTGATTTTCTCTTCGAATTGACATCATTAATGTTCGCTCGCATTAAGTAATAGATTCCATTAGAGTTTACAATTTCACTCTATTTCAATATTAAAGCTCTCATCTATTTCTATTAGCATGTTGGGACTACGTGATTTTGGAACCTCAACTAAGCAATACTCTCATACGACTTCAACAGTTCTATAAGATTTACTTTTAAACCAAGTTAACTCAATTACAATTAAATTCAGCCACCTCAAAGGTTACTGCTAGCTCAAGTGTTGATTATGTACACATTAATGTTCTTGAATTAGCAACAATCAGACGTTGATCTAATGTAATCTTGATTATTATTACAACCATTGTTTGCTATTCTCTGTTACACCACAATCTACAGAATTATGCCTACATTGTTTTTAGCAATATTGATTACATAATTTTTATTTGTGATGGCTTTGCTCTTGACCTTAGTCTAGGTCAGAGGTGACAGAGACAAAGTCGACGATGGAGTGAGCTTACCCAGAAGAAGCCTGTGCACTCTCATTTTGAAGAGATTAGGGTTGTATGCGTTCGGAAACACAGACGCAGACAGAGAGTTCCACTCTTTTGCTGTGCGCATTATAAAAGACATTTGGAAACGCTTAGTGCGAATTGGTGGAATAGCAACCAGGAAGGTATGGTAACCTGCAGCCTGGCCTGGCCTGGTAATTACATTATATTTATGTACATAATCAAACTAGTAGACATATTTTGTTTTCGTGAGAAAACAGGGCAAGTACATATTATACTCGTATACAGTGAGTTTGAACTACTAAGAAGCTTTTACAGTTGTGTAGATAGTATCAACATAGCGGTTCAATTAAAATAAAAACAAGTCGATAATTTCTAACAATGATAAAGCAAGCAGTGGCCACCTACTGGGCCCTATTCATCTAACATAATAATATATTTTGTACTTTTGCCATCGACTCGAAAAAAAGAAGAAGCTACAAAAACAAATAGGAATCACTATTGATTTAAGAATTATGGACTACGCTGTTTTTAACATTTATAAAACTTTTAGTAGCAATGGAAAGCACGCAAGCAGTTTAGTAAAAAGTTATAAAGGTCTTCGCTGACGTAATAACTCTGACTCGAACAACATAGAAACGTTGGAAATAAGTTGGACGCTTCGCGAAACGCTCATTTAGGAAAGGTCTAATTCATTGAAGATTCAGACATCCGCAGTCCGTATTAATAAACGCTCCTTCTGTGCGGCCAAGCCCGTACTTCATTTCCGGCTAATTGTTAAAAAGTAATGGATACTGTGCTTGGGTCGCAAGTATACTCTCAGGCTGTCTGTATACTAGTTGCTAATCGGCTGACCCAGTGTGGAATATTTATATTTCGTTTGATATATGAGTACCTCTAAAAATGCAATTGTAATAGAATAGCGTATTCTTATTGAATAATTCAAATTGCATCCAATTTTCCTGATGAAACGGACAAGGTTAGTATGTTTGTGCTAAGAAAATAAAGCCCGAGATGAGTTTTTTTTTTTATATCGGCTCACAATTTGTTGTCCCGAGGGTCTAAACAAATGTTAAATAACTTTAAAAGTATTTATTTTAAAACTATAAAAAAAAATATCTGATTTCCTTACAAAAAGCCCTTTCATTTGATATGTCACACGATACCGTTTGCAAAACTTTTTTTTTCTTATTTGCCCCCAAAAGTGACCACATATTCAACATCATTTATTAACGTTACACGTCCGTAGATCACGTCCAGTAGATTCGGAGCAAATTGGCTGTGACAGACAGACAGACGGATGGTCTGTCTAGTGAAAAAAAACGGAACCCTTATAGAAGGGTTCCGTTTTTATCTTTTGAGGTACGAAACCCTAAAAATATACGTAAAAAACAAATATCGCACTCACACATCCATAAAACCGTAAAGTGTTTTTAAAGCATCCCTTTGAATTTGATACGGTACAGAAATATTACCTTTATTACACATCAACGATATTAGAGGCGCAGCTGCGCAGGCAGTAGGAACTTGAACAAATAATAGTTTTTCAAGTTTGAACATAATTCATTGAAACCATCCATGTCTATGTTACCTACCTTTGTTACTTTTCATTCTAAAAATAAGGATTGGATTTTATATAAGTACTTAGTTAACCGGCCTGGCTTCAAACCCTACCTGCCCTACCTACCTACCCGACCTACCTACCCTACCTTCCTACGATAATATGTTGGGCATATTGTACCATTAACAGTTCGTTGTGACTCAAATGACCATTTATAACAAATGAACGACTAGACTGATGTTTTGACTAGATTTTTTTTTGTTCATGAATATCATATTTTAATACTTATTAGGTATCCTATTCCGGACGAAGACAAACCCAAAAACATAAAAATCGGTCCAGCCGTTCTTGAGTTATAAATGATGTAACTAGGTAACACGACTTTGTTTTATTTATATAGAAGATGGAATTCAATATGAACACCACACGTTTAGATTACCTCTTCAACCAGATCTCTATTTCACAACACGTACATAGCACACTGTGTAAGCTGATAATATAATTTCCGTGCAATATGCGAGAGAACTTGACAATGTGTGACGTCACATAGCAATATACTGAATTTTTGTATTTTCAAGTGTTAATAATAATTATTCTGTGAAGTTGGTGAGATTAGGTTAGGAACAAGTTTGAGTATATACGACATCAACGTCCTTCGTAACGTGTTATCAACTTGTAGAAGCCGTACTTTCTAATTTTATAAATCGATCTGTTTATAGAAAAGGGAATCATAATTATTTCAATCACAGTAACTTTAAACTCTAAACAAAATCATCTTACCATAGTTAAATAAGGCTTCACTCTGATTTAATTTCAAGTTTCTTAAATAACGAGATGAGCCAACTTTCTACTAACTACTTCTATCGCTAGAATAATTCAAAACAAAGTGAAAAGTGTACTCTACTCTACGGGAGAATAAGTGTCACGCTTCATAAAGGTGTTGATCACTCCCAGGCGAAGATTCGAAGCATTTCATTGCATTCCTTGGTGGTCAGTAATTGAGTTTCAATATTCAGCGTTTATATCCTTTTTGTAAAGACAAAGACATTTATTTGTAGGATATGGTAGTTGCAGAGTTGGATAATTGGGTTATGTTCGGGACACATCCACCGCTGCAAGCGGCATAGGAATATTAAATATTGCACATGGGCATAAAACCTAACTTACCTATACAATTACCACTTTTATTATATTTCACAAAACAAAACACTTAGACTATAGACACAAAGATACATATAAACTCTACTAAACAATATCAAAAACACAACAACAAGAACATTTGTAATAAAAAAATAAAACGAAATATATCTAATTTTTATTACTCTTATGTTCAAGGAATTGTATATGGATATAATATGTTTGTGTTTAAAGTGTATCATACAATCATAGCAGATTTTTATAAGAATAGAATACTACCCCTAGCCCTGCCTAGCCCTTCGGGGATTACAGGCGTGATGTTGTTGATGTTGTGTAGAACACTCTTTATTATGTACACCATAAAAATTACAGATAAAATTTTGAAATATTACATGGGGTAAGGGCGGTCTTATCGCTAAAAGCGATCTTTTACAGACAACCTTTGGATGGATTAAAGACAGAAAGAGAAACAATACTCCAGGTAGTCAGTGGTGTACCATTTACATATACAATAAATATATACATACATAAAGCAATACACTTATCTATATATATATAATATACAATAATAAACATGAAACAAGAGCAAGGAACTGTATTATCTAATGATGATTTTTAAGGAGTGAGGAAGTGTTTTTTTACATGAATTTTAAAAGTGGACAAAGATTGAGCATGCCTTATCGACACGGGCAAGGCATTCCATAACCGTACTGCTTGAACTGTCAAAGATCTGTCGTAAAAGCTGGTGGAATGCATCGACGGCATCTCTAGTCGATAAGATCAAACAGAGAGCTACACCTCCTAATAGTGTCTTTCCGACCAAAATAATTATTTAGGTAATATTCTGCTTGGGCGGAGCACCGCCGTGTCCTCACGGAGGCGATTGGCGGCGGCGATCTCTCGCGTCCGGCCCTGGTTCAGGCCATGGTTCGGAGCGAGAGTGCATGGGAGGCCGTCACCTCCTTCCGCGAAGCAGTAATGCTCGCGAAAGAGGAGGCGGAACGCGTGAGGGAGAGGCAGGGTTCGCGCCCTCACGCCCCTAGTCGCCGCAGGAGACGCCCTGGGCGTCGGAAGTCGCAAGCCGATTTCCGGCCACCGCAGGCGCGGGCCTGCGGACGGTGAGCGATGGGTAGCTCGCCGTCCGATAAGGACCAGGCCCGGGTCGACGGCGCGTTGTGTTCCACGCGCGCCTCAAAGAGACGTCAGCACGAATTGACGGGGTCCATTAGGGCCAATGCCTGCCAGGGTTGCGAGTTTGTCCGAAAGGGATATCGTGGCCCTGGCACACAGGCAAATAAATTAACACGGGTGGTTTTTAGTCAGTAAAAGTCTGACATGCCCTCCCGCTCTGCCCAGAGCGGGAGAAGTTATTTGATAATTTCCCACCCAAAAAAAAAAAAAAGATAAGATTCTGCTCGCAAGACTTAGCAAACGGTGGAACTATGCGCGTAGCGATGTCGCTACGACGTAGCTCGCACTGAGTTGCGGCGTAGCTGGCACGCTACGCTCAGTGCTACGAGTTCATATCGTTCAAACTAACCACATTTTTGAGGTGCCTTGTTTCATCCACCGGTTTCAACCAGCGCAGTTACGTTCAAGAGAGGACCCATTAATTAGTTTAAAAAACCTTTGTACCTACATCTTCCATGCTCATAAAATTACCCTATCTACTCGTATATAAAAAAAAATCGTGGCCATTGTCAACATTTTTTTGTGTTTAAAGTCTAGCTTTTCGTGCACAAGGTTATGGGTTTAAATCCGGTTAAGTTCCTACCAGTGTGATTTTTTCAATAATTCATATATACTTTATTTATTTATTTATATTTATATATACTTCACTACAAAATCATAAATTAAACACTACAAAATATACAATGGGCGGCCTTATTGCTTTCTGCGATTTCTTCCAGGGCAACCTTGAGTCTTACTTTCTGAGTTAATCTTGGACATTACTGACATCGGTGGTGGAAAAACATCGTGAGAACATGTGGACTTACACTAACTATATAAGAGGAGGGGTGTCTTCACGATTGAAAGCATCTTCATTATTCATTATGTTTTATTTATAAATCACTTTTTTTGTAATTTAACTCGATACTTACAACATTTTTAATTAATCGAATTCAATAATAATAATTCACTTAAAAAAGGTCCGACTAGCTGGGATGCTAACGAACGAATGACCACTCCATAGGATATCGCTACGCCCCCGCAAGGGGGTCGTAGCATGCAGTGCCGGGACTATAAGTCGCTATTAGTTGCTATGTGTACAACTGTAGGCGCACCGCTGACCGCATATCTGTAATTTTTATGGTGTACATAATAAAGAGTGTTCTACACAACATTAACAACATCACGCCTGTAATCCCCGAAGGGCTAGGCAGGGCTAGGGGTAGTATTCTATTCTTATAAAAATCTGCTATGATTGTATGATACACTTTAAACACAAACATATTATATCCATATACAATTCCTTGAACATAAGAGTAATAAAAATTAGATATATTTCGTTTTATTTTTTTATTACAAATATGTTTTTTAAATTATCGTTGATGTGTAATAAAGGTAATATTTCTGTACCGTATCAAATTCAAAGGGATGCTTTAAAAACACTTTACGGTTTTATGGATGTTTTATGATGTTTTTTACGTATATTTTTAGGGTTTCGTACCTCAAAAGATAAAAACGGAACCCTTCTATAAGGGTTCCGTTTTTTTTTCACTAGACAGACGATCCGTCTGTCTGTCTGTCACAGCCAATTTGCTCCGAATCTACTGGACGTGATCTACGGACGTGTAACGTTAATAAATGATGTTGAATAAGGGGTCACTTTTGGGGGCAGATAAGAAAAAAAAAGTTTTGCAAACGGTATCGTGTGACATATCAAATGAAAGGGCTTTTTGTAAGGAAATCAGATATTTTTTTTTATAGTTTTAAAATAAATACTTTTAAAGTTATTTAACATTTGTTTAGACCCTCGGGACAACAAATTGTGAGCCGATATAAAAAAAAAAACTCATCTCGGGCTTTATTTTCTTAGCACAAACATACTAACCTTGTCCGTTTCATCAGGAAAATTGGATGCAATTTGAATTATTCAATAAGAATACGCTATACTATTACGATTGCATTTTTAGAGGTACTCATATATCAAACGAAATATAAATATTCCACACTGGGTCAGCCGATTAGCAACTAGTATACAGACAGCCTGAGAGTATACTTGCGACCCAAGCACAGCATCCATTACTTTTTAACAATTAGCCGGAAATGAAGTACGCGCTTGGCCGCACAGAGGGAGCGTTTATTAATACGGACTGCGGATGTCTGAATCTATCGCTATTCCCGCGGGCGCGGACAATCATGCGCCACGTGCTCGCCTCCGCATCGCACACAAGCGAGCGGGCGGTGGCACTGGTGCGAGCTGTGCCGGAAGCGTTGGCACCGGTGGCATTGCGCGGGCCCACGCTTTCCACGCCAAGCCTCGATCTTGACACCCCGCATAAACATAAATACGGTGGTGTCAAAGATGGCCCGGACGTCGGGTGTCTTCTTGATGATTGCGTGGAACACGCAGCCGGGTCGTCCTTGTGCGCCCTTAATGTGGCCCACATACTCCGGCTGGTACCCCAACGCCCGGAGCTCCTCCTCAATCTCCTGGGGGTCCGTATCCGCTGGCAGCCCCCGTATGGCGATCTTCAAGTTTCGGTCCGCCGGTAGTGAATAAGCGAACCAAGACACGCCGCTATCCTTTTCCAGGCCCGTCAAGTACCGCTGAACCAGCCTGTATTCGCCCTCGCTGTCGGGGGTGAAGCGGACTCCACTCCCGAAAGGGCGGGCGTTTGGAGGCCGGCCCAGCTTGGCACTGAGGGCCCGGAAATGGGCGGCCTAGTTTGGCAGCCGCTCCACCACCAGCGGTAGGAACCTCAGCTTTTTCCCCTGCTTCTACTTCGTTGAAGATGCGGCGGCGGGGGTAGGCGGCGGCAGGGGGGGCGGCAGATACGGTGGGGGCACGGGGTAAGCTAATATCACTTACCCCTGCTGGTGTCACGTCCGGTGATTACGGCGGTGAGCGGCGCACCGCATCGGAGAAGGTGGGCGACGCTGCGGCGCCCCGACCCCACGGCGCGCTGTCACGCTGAGGCCGCGGCGGGTCGAGGCAATATCGCTTTGGAATGACCACTCAATAGGATATCGCTACGCCCCCGCAAGGAGGCATAGCATGCAGTGCCGGGACTATAAGTCCCCTGGCTGCGGAGGGTTCGCGGTGGTCCGCAACTACGGACCCCTCTTTATGTTTGCCTAGAGCGGCTAGCGGCGGCGGACACATTTTATTAAAAATAAAATGCGTCGATGTGAGTGGTTGCTATGTGTAAAACTGTAGACGCGCCATGACGCTAATTTATATTAGCGCCGCTTTCTTCACGACACCACGGCGGTCGACCCCCACCAAGTGAGACCCCCGGTTGCCCGGGGGAGGCCCAGTGAAGGTGACCAGCGACGTGTGTGCCGACTCGACGCTCCTACAGAATAGGTGATTAGTCCCCGCTCGTCTCGATCTCAGAGCTAGCCGATCACGGTCCGAGCTAAGGGACTGTCATGCGTGTGTGAGCGGCATTGTACTGTGAAGCACCGCTCAGTGTCTACACGCATCGCAGCCCGCGCCGCGCCTGCGTGTATGTGAGTATAGATGCATGTATAGTAATGGATGTCTGTTGTTAGTTACGTGGCATGCCTATAGTAACTTAGAACACGCCACGCAACAGATGTATGAGTCATCTGTGGAGTTCAGTTAGGTCGGGTAAGCCGCTTGTAACCTGAGTGCGGCTTACCCGAGGCGTCCAGTCCAGTGATGGGGTCACTCGTCCGCTATCAGGTCGCGGGGCAGGGGTCTCGCGTCAGGGGGGCGCGTATGCCAGGGCGTCATCTGCTTGACATGGGGCCAAGCAGACACGTCGGCACGCGCGTACATCCCTTTCGCGAGACGCCGCACGAACTCATCCAGGCCCTCAATCCCGAGGTCCCGCTGGATAACATCGTTCCTCACGAAGCAAGGAGCGTCAACTATGGTCCGCAGCGCAAGACTTTGTTGCGCGCGGAGCAGCTTCCGGCTTGACTCGCTCGTGAGGGCGAACCAAGCGGGGGCGGCGTACGTCAAAATAGGGCGCACGTACAACTTGTACACGCTCATCTTGTCGCGCGCCGGGATGCGGGACGAGAGCACAGGTTTGAGCAGGTTGCGGGCGACCCTGACCTGTGCGGTGACCTTGCGGACATGTGGCCCCATAGTGAGCCGACGGTCGATGGTCACACCCAGGTATTTAACCCGGGGCGCCCAATCGATGTCGGCCCCATGTAGTTTCAAGGGTGGCGGGAGAGGCACGAACCCGGTGATTATCGCCTGCGCCTTGCCCACGTTCACCGACAGCCGCCACTTCGACAGCCACTCGGGAAGGAGCTCCAGGGTGCGCTGCATTTTGACCGCCGCGTACTTCGCATTAAGCGATGTAGTAATGTACGCGGCGTCGTCGGCATACAGCGCGAGCGTAGCGTCGGGAGTGGTGGAGATGTCGTCGGTGTAACGCGAGTAACACGCCGGCGACACGCAGCTGCCCTGCGGCACACCAGCCAGCACCGGTCGGGCGCCGGATAGTGCCCCGTCGACCACCACCCTAAAGGTCCTGTTGGAGAGAAAGAAAGAAAAAGCATTTATTGGGACTCGCACAGATCACAAATTAAACTATACAAAAACACACTCATAGAAACATAAAGATCAAAAACAAAAATAAAGTAAAAATGAAAATAAAAACAGAAAGTCCTGTACGAGGCCAAAAGGCCCCATCTCAGCATGATGCTGCGGCACTTAAAAAAAAAAAAAAAATAAGTGTCGCAGCGCTGGTATTCTGATAGGGCCTGCTGTGATGTCACGGATAGACCAGACACGAAAATAAATAAAAATAAAAATATATTAGTGAATTAACATAATAAAAATAACATAATAAAATTATTGTAGGTAATAATAATTGTAAACGTATACCGCGTGTGTGAACCCGACGTAACATCAGTTACTTGTCAGTGCCTTTTCTGCCTGTGGTGTTCTATGGTATCGCAGTACTACTTAGTCTGTGGGTATCGCTGTGACCTCGGAGTATTTATGTTCTGTGGCTGTGACAAGTAAAGAGACGCAGGCGCCGATAATCCGGCAAAAATAAATAAAAAACATTACGGCTGTTTAATTGCTACAGTATTATAGTATAGTGAATAATACAATAAAAAGTGCTCTGTGATAGTTGTTTAACGGCAATTAGAGAAATAAAGATAAACTAATGGTATGAGCGTTATAAGAATTTGAAATCACGCCAATGACAAACAACGAAAAATAAAAATAACAAACAATGCGAAACGACAACTGTGCCTGTTCAGTGAACAGTCGCTGCCAAACGCTCGCCACTCCACCATTGCTAGCTACGTGCAGATCCTGGGTAAGTCTAAAGTGCGGTATCTTTTTGAAGCTGTAGTAAGTACTGTTTAAATTTGATTCTAAAAGTACCAACTGCCTTCATAGCACGAAATGGAGGCGGCAAGTCGTTCCAGCACCGAGAGGCAGCAAATTTGAAACTACCACGGAATGCAGCAGTTCTGTGTGATGAGGCTAACATGAGGTATGAAGATGCTCTAGTTTTAATCTTGTTAACATCGCGCGACCAAGACAGTTTCTTAAATAAATAGTCTGGTTTCTTTGTGAGAATAGTGCCAAAGAGTAGGGTCGCCAGGTGAAGCTTTCTGCGCGCTGACATTCTCATCAAATTACCCTTATTTAAAAATGGAGTGGTGTGGGATTGTGGTGGGACATTATAGCAGAATCTTGCGCAAGCATTCTGCACCCGCTGGATTAGTTTCTGGCTTCTACCGAGAATGCACGCCCCATACACAGTGTCAGCATAGTTCAGCTTGGATAAAACAAGTGACTCGCATAGCATGACACGCATATCCACACTTATGTAGGGACGGACACGATACAAGAGCTTGAGTCGGTAGAAGCAGTTGCGCACAGCCTCCAATATGTGAGTTTTGAAATGCAATTGCCCGTCAAATACTACCCCAAGATTACGAGCCTCCAGAACTCTTTCCACACCACAACCATCAATCCTGAGGTCCAGGTTGCAAGCAAGCATTTTGTTCAGGAAATCCCTAGATCCCATCACAATATACTTGGACTTACTAGGGTTCAAGACCAAGGAGTTTCTTCTGGACCAAGCAGAAATCCTTTCTAAATCCTACTAGAGAAAGCTAGATACCCCCCTTACAACGCGACGGGGCGCGTCTGAGGTGGACATTTTGTATATTAGGCCCTCGTGCCACACACGGTCGAAGGCCTTCTCCATGTCGAGGAATACTGCCACCGAGTATTCCTTCTTGTTTAGCGCGGCTGCGAGGTGGTGCAGTACCCTCGACAGCTGGAGCGTCGTGCTATGCTCCGCCCTGAACCCAAATTGCTCGGGGCGCGGCGCAATATGGGGTTGGAGATGTCGCAGCAGGAGTGCTTCGAACACCTTGGAGACTGTCGGCAGTAGGGTGATCGGCCGATAGCTCTCCGGCTTCAGGATATTTTTCCCCGCCTTGGGCAGCATAATGACGCGCCTTTCCTTCCACGAGGCGGGAAAGGCCCCGGTGCGCAGTACCGCGGTAAACAGGCGCGCCAGCGCCGCTACCATGCGGAATGGCAGCTGGCGCAGCACTGCGTTGGTGATACCGTCGGCACTGGAGGCCTTCCGGGGCTTCGTGTTTAGGATGGCGCGCCTAACTGCGCCCGGCGAGAAAAAGACGGGGTCCTCATCGGGAGCTATCGGCAATGCGAAGTAGTCTCCCAGGTGCTTCTCGACTGCTGCGACATGATCAGTGTCGCTGGTCGGGTGAGGGCGGAACTGACGTTCCAGATGCTCGGCGAAGACCTCCGCCCGGTCCTCCGCTACATACTTTAGCGCCCCGTCGCTATTGAGTAGAGGGCGCACCGGGGCCGGGGAGTACGTAAGCTGGCCGCAGAGCTTATGTAACGACGGCCAGCTGTCCGTCGTGGCGTCGATACGATCTTCCCAGCCCGCGGCGGTATGCGCCCTGAGCTCGGCCTTCACTTTCTCCGCGAGACGGTTTAGATGCCTCTTTAGCGTCGGGCATCTGAGCGGTTGCCACTGCTTGCGAAGGCGCCTCTTCACGGCGATCATCGAGTTAATATGTGCCGGCAGGGGGGGCAGTAGCCCTCTCCCCTGCGGCAGTGTTCTCGTCGCCGTTTCTAAGGCGCTTTGGATGCAAGCAGTGACGTCACCCGCCATCTGGTCCACGTCCGCGGCAGTGACGATAGGCCGAGTCGGCGTGGTGATTTCTAGCTTCTCTCTGAAGGCTTCCCAGTCTGTTGATCGACGTGGCGCGATCGGCTTCAATCGGGTCGGCATACCCGATATGACGACGAGTACAGGCTAGTGGTCCGATTGTAACTCGTCGTCTATCTCGTGCGTCTCTACACAAGCGAGCGGGCGGTGGCACTGGTGCGAGCTGTGCCGGAAGCGTTGGCACCGGTGGCATTGCGCGGGCCCACGCTTTCCACGCCAAGTGTCGATCTTGACACCCCGCAAAAACATAAATACGGTGGTGTCAAAGATGGCCCGGACGTCGGGTGTCTTCTTGATGATTGCGTGGAACACGCAGCCGGGTCGTCCTTGTGCGCCCTTAATGTGGCGCACATACTCCGGCTGGTACCCAAACGCCCGGAGCTCCTCCTCAATCTCCTGGGGGTCCGTATCCGCTGGCAGCCCCCGTATGGCGATCTTCAAGTTTCGGTCCGCCGGTAGTGAATAAGCGAACCAAGACACGCCGCTATCCTTTTCCAGGCCCGTCAAGTACCGCTGAACCAGCCTGTATTCGCCCTCGCTGTCGGGGGTGAAGCGGACTCCACTCCCGAAAGGGCGGCCCAGTTTGGCAGCCGCTCCACCACCAGCGGTGGGAACCTCAGCTTTTTCCCCGGCTTCTGCTTCGTTGAAGATGTGGCGGCGCCGGGGGAGGCGGCGGCAGGGGGGGCGGCAGATACGGTGGGGGCACGGGGTAAGCTAATATCACTTACCCCTGCTGGTGTCACGTCCGGTGATTACGCGGCGAGCGGCACACCGCATCGGAGAAGGTGGGCGACGCTGTGGCGCCCCGACCCCGCGGCGCGCTGTCGCGCTGAGGCCACGGCGGGTCGAGGCAATATCGCTTTGGAATGACCACTCCCGCACTGCGCACGCCTTTTATAAGCACTTTGCTACTGCTGGGGCGTCGATAGCGGGGCGCGCCGCATGAGTAAAGGCTCTTACAAACACACGCGATATCGCGGGCGTGACATGCACCGACAAAGGAATTGTCTTTGTCGGTGCCTGTCGCGCCCGCGATATCGCGTGAGTGTGTAAGAGCCTTAACTCGTGACGATTCGTGGCACGTGCGCTCTGCGCGCGGTTGAAGTGCCGTTTTTTACGTGCGTAATAGTTGCGCCGATAACTATATGTCTGAAATCGCCAACCCATACTAGAGCAAGCGTGGTGCTTAATGTTCCTGCCTTCTCCGTGTGAGAATAGGCCTTTGCCCTGCCGTGGGACGTTAATAGGCTGATATTATTATTAATTATATAATTAATTCATGTAAATTTTAAACATCATGTATGAAAATTAAACGAATGCAGAATTATTAAAATCAAGAGGCTATTTAGATGGAACACATTTATTAATACCACAATAATTAATACAATAGAGAACGACTTTTACTCTTTGACGGAACAATTTATTTTTCTTCTTTCTTTTTTTTTTTTTTTTATATATATATATATATATTTTTTTTTTTTTTATTTACTCTAAACAGTTTTACGCGAATCTTATAACACTATCATGTATACAACCTGCATCAAGAATTGTTTAATACAACATACGAAACTGTATTTCTTATCACATAACCAAGATCCGTTAAATTTAATCAATAACCCTAAAACATTAAACTAATCAATATTAGTTTAATGTTTAGGGGTTATTGATTAAATTTTATCGGATCTTGGTTATTTACCCTAATTCCTAACTTGGTTAAAGTTTCAGGTGTAGTCTCGTGGGTACCGGAACTGGTGATTAAATTACTAAAGTTAAGCTCAACTTCTGACCTTAGACCACGCTCTACTAAACCGTGAAAAGATTCCTATACAGTGAATTACAATGATATTACTGGGATGAACGAACTTAAACAGCGAAAATATGTATATGACGGAGGAGGACATTTTCCATCACCATTAGTAGTCATGATTGGTCCTCTTTAACTGTGGGCGTCGGCGGGTAGTATTGGATGTAGAAAACAGACTTGTATACTCCAACAGATTATAATTCAAATCTAACTAACAGTTACAGCATAGTAGCTAGGTAGGCACGTATAGCTAAATAGATACGTATCGCAAAAGTTCTCGATGGTTTAGTGATCCGCACGCGCCACTCGCCAACAGAGAAATGAGTCTAGAATCGATGGCGTGCGCTCCACCAACTCCATCGAGCGCTACCAGATGGCGCTGGCGTACCGGATAAGCCCCGATTGCGACATATATATATAATCTACGATATTGAGCGAGCAACCACGAATGATAACACTTCACTATATCGTATCACATGACTCGATCTCCTATAATTGCATTTCTATGGCCGACATCGAAGAGGTGGTGAACTTTAATTACTATGTTATTGGGGCTTCGACAATTGTCGCACCACACTTTGTGTGAACCAGGTAAGGATAAAATCGCGTTGGATACTGTTCGCTGTTTCGCTCATGGACACTGAATGAGACACAATATAATAGGTAATTGAGGAAAGTCAATGTTCTTTTAATTTATTTAATTACCAAGATTATTGATAAACTATATAGTTTTACGAGTATCAACTCAAACTACAGCAAAAATGTTCCATATTAAAGCTTCGAAATAGTACCAATAGTACAGTTTTGGCCCAAGCTTTTTAAATTTACATGTGAAATACTGGCCGTTTGTTCTAAAAAAATGTAGAAATACCATTAAGTGTTTTTTTTATTATTTATTATTCCTTTCTATGAAACTGTGCCAGGATGATATTTAAATATTTGATTGAAACTTTTTAAGATTTAAAATTATGAAGATGTTAGGCAATAAACACCTAAACGTTAAGTGCAAGAAATGAAAACAAGAAGAATACAATTTAACTTTCCTGTGTTACGAAGCTCAGCTTTTCAGCTCAAAATCATTTGCGATCCGATGTCCCGTGTGTACGAGTATAATGAGCCGATTCAATCCAACCGTAATCACAACGTTTACACAATGATTTCTCTGTTAAATTGTATATTGTTGGAATTAAAGTTGAAATTAAGCGGATAATAAACATGTTCGTAGCGTAGGGCTGTCACACTGGAGACCGGATGACATACATATTTGTTGATTGTTTCATTGAAGCATTTCAAAGCTGCTAAGGTTTTCACGTCGAACTCAAAGCATTTATTTCAAACTAGTTGCACCCTGCGGTTTCACCCGCATAAGTCTCGATCCCGTGAGAATATCGGGATAGATATTACACTAGGTATATCCTAATCCAGATTATTGTCTACTCATGTGCCAAATTTCATCCAAATCCGTCCAACCGTTTTAGCGTAAAAGCGTAACAAAAAAACTCACTTTCGCATGTATAATATCAGTTAAGATAAACCAATTGAGGGCACTTTTGAATTGCCAAGGGGTTGTTCAGTCAGAAAGATGAAGCTAGTTGCCCATTCATAAGCGTAGTAGGTACTTAGGGAGAAGAACGGGCAAGAAACTCCACAGACACTCTTTAAAATCAAAATATTGGTTACATCATTCATGTAGACATTATACGTGTGACAACGTTGCAAAACGTTAAAAGCCTCCGTAATAAAAAGATTAAAAAAAAACAATTCAAAAATTAAATTTAATTTAATAAGCCGTGGCAGGTAGGAGTTGACCAGTCCCTACTGACGGCGCCCGTTCACGAAGATAACGCATGTATTAGCACCATTCAGCCTAACCATTTTGAAGGAAGCTAAATGATCCAAAATACACGCCACCACCAGCGAGACATTAGAGTCAGCATGAAATACTCTCAGCCGCCAGGGCACATTCAAGCTTAAAAATAATAAACCAGTTGACGTACTGTATTAATTAAAATTTCCAGTGAAAACTCGACGAGAGCAAGAATTTTAAACAATAATTTATGGAAAGTTGAGAAGTATCTCATGGAAACATTATCACGCTATTTCAATGATCAAATGCCTTGCTCTCTTAAAAGCAAATTATAATTTATGATCATTAGTAAGGGGAAGCGTTATGGTTTAATAAGCTGCCTTGGTATTTCTGTACGTAAGGAGTTATTGATGTGTCGCTGACTTGAGGTTTATCATGCAAAGTTGGACGTGTTTTGTGCATCACTCAGTATACGATAACAATATACTACAAGTCTTGAAGCTGCGAGCCCTAGCAATTTGTGATACACACCAAAACAATTGTGTATCCGACATTACAATAGTAACCGCACATACCTAATTGAATATTAAAATCGATCAGCGTGTGCACTAAATGATTACTAATGTTAGCAATTTCGTTTTGTTATTTATTATTAATTAGTAATCTATTAGTTCTAGCTTTTCATCTATAAATAATGAAAATGAAATTTTGTTCATGGTTGTGGTTCGGTGTGATCACTTTATCTAACGGCTGGACTGACTTGGCAATTTTGTTTTAAAATGTTCGTAATAGTCCGAATTGGCCGTGTGGCGCCGGACGTAAAGAATAGCTCCACCCTATTTCTTCCCGTGGGTGTCGTAAAAGGCGACCAAGGGACTTACTAGAGAATGGGCAGCAGCGATCTCTAAAATTTTTAAAATTCGGGAAAACTGAAAGTGCTTTTTCTAAACAAAATTGACGGACAGGACAATGTCTTTCGGATGAGCTAGTAAATTATAAAGACCGGTTGCTTAAATTGTCATAAATTTTTTTAATCATGGAGTTATACTGTTTGCTTCTTTGTTCTTAGTAGGTGTCAAGCGTCTCACTTTCTATCCTTATCGCTGTGATCCCGAATTCTTGTTTGTAATTAATTCTTTGTACGAAATCACAGCTGATTGCAGTTTGATATTTTTAACTATAATATTCACTAAAATGAGGTCACCAGTTTATTAAGCGTGAAGCCACGATTACGCTCAAACTAAGCATTAATAAAGAGAGATATCACCGCCGAGCAAGATTAGCATATCAAATGCCGCATTGCCCGGTCTCGAAAAAAAAGCTAAAGAGTGCGGGAAAAATGGTGTCGCAAAATTGTGACGTCATAGCACCTTTTGAAGGCGGAAAGAGAAGTCGCTTACTACAACCCGACGAGATTTAAATCTCATAACACAATTAAATTCAAGTTATTTTCAGCTTTGCCATCCTTTGTCTTAGTTTAGACCTTATCAAAACAAGTAGCTCCTACCTAATTCTACGCTAATATAACACCACGGAGCGATGCAAATGGAAATTCCATACACGACTTCACATTTTTTGCCAGAACACAACCATAAATCAGGCTGACAACTCGAGAAAAACTCGCCAAAAGAATTTCACAATGAACAACAGCTAGTAACACCAACTTGACTTTGATAATTTTAGGATAAAACTTTTATTTTTAAACCTTTAGATCAGTATGAATATTGTTTTCATCACATCCCTTAGCATCCATTTGCATTCATTCATTTAATTCCTGTATTTTTAGGGACGCTCGAACCGACTGCAATTTCACATAATATTAAATAGGTTTTATGTATATATATTTACTTAGGTACTGTAGTTGTTTTTTCAGAAGTTGAAGAGTTTTTTCAGATCATAGTTTAATTGTTTCGATGCTAGTACACCACAAAATGTTTTTGTGCAAGTGAGTAAGCGTCCAGGCAGGCGGCCTGCGATGGCGGCTGCGATGGCGAGCGCGGTTGCGGGCGCTGTGGCGTATAGTTGTGTCGCGGTATCTACAACGCCACATGCGAACTACGCATCAAAGACCTGACGTCACACAAATCCTGCATCGCGCAAGCAGAGTTTACCGCGCGACTGGCATATAGGTATACAACGTCCCGACATCAACCGTCGGGCAGTAGCCTACCAGACACAACACCCGTCTGTTCAGAGGATTCTCCCTTTTCTATAGAGGTTGAGTGAACTATAGGTACATCCTGTTCCTTATACCTTTAAATAGTTGAATGTACTATCTGATGTGGAGGTACTCAAACGCACGCAGACTATATTACAACTTTTTACCACCGCCACCGCCACTGGCTCTGTCTGATCGACAAATAAGGAAAAGTCTCAGTAGATTCTACATCATGTTATCTGTATACCACAAGTTATGCACGAGCTCAGGCCGAGCCTCTATCGTTATTTTATGTTCTTGGTTCCACGTGGTATTTTATGACTTGTTCATACTCACAAAGCCGCCAATAATTTATCTCTTAATAAATAGGTAATATAGCACCTGGCTTACAATCGATTATATGCCTCTGCACTTTAAACACCCTTGAATAAAAACCTGAGCTCAAAAAAAAAAAAAAAATTGTTTTATGACCGGCTAGTCCGAGCGTAGCTTTGTGCATAGCAAAACAGTTGAAAGCGTTCAATTGATTGATTCCAAAATATTTATCAAGCTACCAGTTTTATTTTATAAGTTGAACATGAAAATATTCGGTTTCGTAGGTTCACCAGAACGTAACGCAGCATGGTTGATAGGCGTGAAAATATTAGATGTTTGTTTATTGTTTAGAAGGAGCTTAAGTAAAATTCCAGTGTTCAAGATAAAGTCTATTGACAGATGACCAATAGACCATAAATATTAGGCACAGTGATACTTCTTACATAATATAAGTTAACAGAACACAAGTTATTACCACGGCGCGCGGGGGGAAGACGATTGGCCGCTAAACTCTATGCACAGGGAACCTTGCGTTTTGCGTTGTTAGCATTGTTGTTTGCAGTTCCTACATGATACATGTTATATGGCTGAGCTTTGAGTTATGCTCGTGAACGGGTGCTGCTTGTGGAGGCTGGTCGTCTTGATGACCATGGTTTTGTTATTGTTATTAATAATCAACTGTTTATATAATTTACTTCGATGGTGCTAGTTTATCATTTGTGACTTCGAGTTACAGCTACAGCTCTATGTAAGCGGGCACGCCCATTATGCCTGGAGGCTTTTATTTAGGTACGTTTTGTTTACGTTATTTCTGCTAGAGTATAGTTTTCGGCGATTATTACTCTTTTTTATTATTTTTTGGTATAGTGGCGTGTGCAAATTATTTTACATTCTATTGTATAGAATCAAGTTTTCTAATTGAACAGACAGCTGTGCTGCTGGGGAGTTTGTTGTGCCACTTCTTCCCAGCTAAAGCAATAGGACGTGTGGAAGGGTGGGCGTTTTTGGGGACTGTCTTTAATAATTTTTGACGTTCGAAAAGTGCTGATTCTCAGCCTAGTTTGAATAAATAACTTTTGATTTTGATTTATAATAACATCAAAGTTACTCCAGAAATACCCTACATGGCTAAAATTTTTGTTTCATTTTTATACTTAGTTATTAAATTCTTCATGGTTCAACTCATATCTAATCGAAATTATTATATTATAGTTATTCCCGCGGCTTCGCCCGCGTGGATGTCGGAAAAAATGTCACGAGAACGTACTACCGAAATTAAAAGTACGCTATGTGTTAATGCAGATTATAAACTATGTTACCAAATTTCATCTAAATCCGTTCAGCCATTTTTGCGCCAATCCGAAACATAAAATCATCCCCTTTAACCCTTAACCACCTGACATACGTCTCTCAGACGCAAGGAAATTAAAATCGTTAATATTTTAGCGAGCAAAACACGTATCAACTTGTACGCCCCTGTACCTTCCCGCCGCGTCCCTCAGAGCCGCGCAAGCGCTCGTCGTGGTCGGAGGCGCGCGCGTTTGTCACTGGTAAGCTAAAAACGTTCGTATTCCGTCTGTGAGACGTATGGTAGGTGGTTGCGTGACTTTTTTGAAATTGTGATTTTTTTGTTTCGGTTTAAAATGGCTTCTAATGATAGTGTTATTGAGCGTTGGTTAGAACAAGATCCATCTGACTACTAAAATCTACCAAATGATGAAGGCAGCGATGTCAAACGATGTGGAAATCATACTTTTCTACAATCAAACCAAGATCGGAGTGGACCTTTTTGACCAAAGGTGTTCCAATTATACCACAGCTCGTCGAACGCGTAGATGGCCATTGGCAGGGCAGTATTTTACAGGCTGCTCGATATTTCGGCCTCAAACTGCTACGTCGTCAGTTTATCTGATCTGCTCAAGCCCAAGGACAAAAGATTGACAGCAGATTCAAATTTATGAAAAACCTAGCTGAATAGCTCACCAGACCGTGTGAATATTCAACAGGATATTTGAATCACACTTTGGCGCATACTTCATTGCGGCAATGGCTCGACCCCACCAGCTCTACCAGGTGGAAGCAGTTTCAAAGAAAGGTTGGCTTCTCAAAAGAACTGCTCAACCTGCGACCCTAAAAAGAAACGCAGGATACAATACATGTGTTTTGAGTGTAAAAAGCCGATTTGTATCGAATGATCCCAAAAAATGTGCATTCACTGTCGGGAAAATCTATAAGATTGATGCCCTGCAATTTTGCCAATAATACAATTATAATAAGAAAGTTTTGATTTTATATTACTTGTTGATTATTATATTTTTATAAACAGAAAGAAATAAGTTCCTAAGTCAGTTATAATTAAGAGTTGTTTAAAACAAATTAAGATTTTAAGCAAATGTATTACAGTACAATACAACAATACAGTTAAAATACAGTTATAATTAAGAGTTGTTTAAAACAAATTAAGATTTTAAGCAAATGTATTAATTTTTATGTGCCCTGTTTGCTTTAATAAATACTTTGATATGTATTTTAACTGATTTTAATTAAAAAACAAACCTTTCACCCTTAGATTTTACATACGAAAGTATGTATTTTACTCCGTCTGTGAGAAGTATGGTAGGTGGTTGTGTAACAAGATTAGGTGGTAGGTGGTAGAGGGTTAAAATTGACTACCCTTTTTCACCCCGTTAGGGGTAGATTTTTTGTCAACCCTGACACACCTTTTCCTTTATTTCAGATCTTAAATATAAATACCGAGTTTCAAGTTAATCGAACCACGCGATATATCTTTCCATACAATTATTTTCCCCCAGAAAATTCAACACCAGGGGGTGTTGAATTTTAAAAGGTTGTTTTCGAAAATGTAAGATTATGGTCGTTTTATTCAATCATGTGTTATTCAATTACTTTGGAGTTTATCAAGACGCACAGCAAAATCTTTCCCTAAAACTTAAAAACCCCCTTTTGCCCCGTAAGGGTTACATTTGAATAAACCCAAAAGCATGTAAGGTTTTATATTCTGTGAGAGTTAGGTATATATAAAATACCGGGTTTCGAGTAAATCGGACCGCGCGTTAAAATTCTTCCATACAAACTTTAACATCCCCCAATCCACCTTTAAAAAAACAAAAAAATACCAACTTTATAATTTACTTAGGTAAGTATTCGTGCCAAGTTTCAAGTTCAACAACTTTATTATTTTTACTTGAATACAAAATGCGAATAAACAACTTCAATACAATACAAAACTTTATCCCCCTTTTCATCCCAAAACAACGATTTACGTTGTATAAGCCAACCTTAAGCCGAACTATTAGTGATTTTAACTTAAAAACTAAGAACTTTAATTAAAAACAAACTTTCATCCCCCTTTTCACCCGCTAAGGATTGAAATTCTAACAACACCGTTGCGTTAGCTTCCGACCATAAGCCTAGATAATAAATTTAGTGATTTTTACATTCTAAAATGAAGGACTTTCCATACACAACTTCATCCCTCTTTTTAACCCTTCGGGGGTGGAATTATCAAAAAAACTGAAACACGTGTGAATTAATTTTCAATCGTCAGCCAAAACACAAAATTTGAAGATCCTAACGTCAAAATTGACGGACTTTCATATAAACTTCCATCCCCTATTTTACTCCTTTAGGGGTGGAATTCCCAAAAATCCTTTCTTATTCCTTGTCTACATTATAAAGATAACCTCTGTACAAAATTTCAGCTTTCTAGGTCCAAGGGTTTGGGCTGGGCGTTGATGGGTCAGTCAATCAGTCAGTCAGTCAGTCAGGACTTGTCTTTTTATTTATATAGATTTATGCTACTATTGTATAATAAGGGGTATGAAAACACAGTATCTCATGAGTGTTTTAATACCTAATTATGTACAGTTGCATACAAGACGTTATGTACACCCATGATAAATATGAATCTCACTAATAGTATAAAGGCGAAAGTTTGTGAGTGTGTGTGTGTATGTTTGTTACTTCTTCACACTCAAACAGCTGGACCAATTTTGATAAAATTTTGTATGGAGGTAGCTGACACCCTGGATTAAGACATACGCTACTTTTTATCCCGATATTCCCACAGGATCGAGACTTACGCGGGTGAAACCGCATTCTATAAAAGGTAATCATTTTTGCAATACTAGGTAATATTGAACAAAAATGGCGGGTTATGACGTGAATTTGAATAACCTATAAGTTTGTTTTTATTACGGCGCTGGTGTAGTAAAAGGCGCGTTCATGACAATGTTCTCTTTTTAAAATTCATAAAGATACCACGAATTGAGAATTTGGCTGTTTGATCGAAAAAGCAAAGGAGTTGCATAATTAAATTTAGTACAACATTACAACACTCGTTTGGATGATATTATTATGGTTACTATGATACCGGTTGTTTTAATGTTGGCAATAAGCTAACTGTATCAGAAAGTTTTATTGAGGATTTATGGGTGTAGCTATACATTTATTTGTTAATGTTGTTTGCAGGCAACACTGGAAGATTTTCTTCTTTTTGTGACCTAATGATGAATGACATTTGAGTACCTAAATACGTGAAATTATACATAGAAAGAAAGAAGAAAGAAATGAAATTGAATGGGTTATTTTGTATTTACAACTGTGGATTCTGTAAATAATCTGCATAAAAAAAAATCTGTGACTTGCAGCAGCAATTTTTTTTATTTTAAACGGCATAATATGACGAGATCTTTTAGCCCACGATATTAATAGATCAACACATTGTGCACAAAAAATACTAGGAGTCCAGGTTTTGTCCAAATTTCGCACCGGAAAGCCAAAATAATTAAAATAACATTTTTTAACTAATGCTGTCAAACTACGACGTTGACTTTTCAGAACAGTAAGTTGATCGCAAAAATAGCAAAAGTTATCAAGATGATTTACACACAATCCTATTACGATCTATAGCAATACCAATCACAAAAAACAAACCGTTTCAGTTAAAATAAATTTAATTTATCGCAAACACACGTAAGCAAAATTCGCGTAATTAATTTAGTGAATGATTAACGGAAACTGAGGGTGATAGCCCCCATTTTGATATCGGGTAGGTAGTATAGTTTAAAAAATAACTCGATTTTATTTAACAAAATCACTGTTTACCAGTGTGATTTGCAGGTGTTAATAAAAATACAGGGGCGACGGCTTCATACAACCCCATTCCTACCGGCTTCCCTTCGGAACAACGACTCTACTTGAGTTTACTATTACCAAATAATATGGTACATACATAGTCACATTACAAGTATTTAATACATCATAAGATAATAAATGAGGTAATAAATTTAGATGATAACTTGTGTTTATGAGCACTTAACAATTTTTTCTTCGGCTTCCCTCAATTGGAAGTTGTAGCTTCGCTACTGATAAAAAACGATGTACCCTGTTAATTATTTCACAAAAAAATATCGTAATGGACTTTTTTTCTAATCTGCACAAAGCGATACCTTTCATATCTACTAAACATAATAAAAATTACGCTGATATACAACACTACGTGTCTTCATTATTAATTGCATCTTGTTTCTTTGCGGTTCATACATTTTCCTCAATTACCCGGAATTTTGCTGACCGTACCCACGTCCTTGTCTCAGTTACGTTACGGAGTTTATCAAATTGTCGGAGCCGGAGCGCGTAATCAGACAGGCTATAAAGATAACTCGGAGTGTCACGTAAACATTACATGGTATTAAGGGCGTTAATTATATCAACGGGCGGGAGAGACGCAATGGATGTCTAACATAATATAGTGCGTTGCTGAGTATGCGTAGTAGTGGTAATTTATTTATTAAGGCACTCCAACGAGTAATTCACAAAAACATTAACAGAAAAATTAATCTTATTATATACTTAACTGCTGCACCGAACTTGTCACTTAAAGGTGTGCACAGCACTTACATAATTTGCCTATTAGATATAAAGATAATCATAAAATCAAATAAGTTAACAATAATAAAATCAAATTAATCAATAATAGAACAGTAAAATGAATCATATTCATTTATCAAAAATAATCACATTCATTAAAAAGTTCAAGTTGTAGCAATATAATAATACAGAACAACAAAAAACAGTAATTGATTAGAGTTATATTTTTATAATAATTGGCTTCTTAGCTTTTTGGAGACGGCAGTTTTGCCACGTAGTGTTCCATGAAATATATCTAATGTATAATCAATTCTAAGTCCATACAGAACAACAAAAAACAGTAATTGATTAGAGTTATATTTATAATAATTGGCTTCTTAGCTTTTTGGAGACGGCAGTTTTGCCACGTAGTGTTCCATGAAATATATCTAATGTATAATCAATTCTAAGTCCATACAGAATAACAAAAAACAGTAATTGATTAGTGTTATATTTATAATAATTGGCTTCTTAGCTTTTTGGAGACGGCAGTTTTGCCACGTAGTGTTCCATGAAATATATCTAATGTATAATCAATTCTAAGTCCATACAGAACAACAAAAAACAGTAATTGATTAGAGTTATATTTATAATAATTGGCTTCTTAGCTTTTTGGAGACGGCAGATTTGCCACGTAGTGTTCCATGAAATATAATTATCTAATGTATAATCAATTCTAAGTCCATACAGAACAACAAAAAACAGTAATTGATTAGAGTTATATTTATAATAATTGGCTTCTTAGCTTTTTGGAGACGGCAGTTTTGCCACGTAGTGTTCCATGAAATATATCTAATGTATAATCAATTCTAAGTCCATACAGAACAACAAAAAACAGTAATTGATTAGAGTTATATTTATAATAATTGGCTTCTTAGCTTTTTGGAGACGGCAGTTTTGCCACGTAGTGTTCCATGAAATATATCTAATGTATAATCAATTCTAAGTCCATACAGAACAACAAAAAACAGTAATTGATTAGTGTTATATTTATAATAATTGGCTTCTTAGCTTTTTGGAGACGGCAGTTTTGCCACGTAGTGTTCCATGAAATATATCTAATGTATAATCAATTCTAAGTCCATACAGAACAACAAAAAACAGTAATTGATTAGAGTTATATTTATAATAATTGGCTTCTTAGCTTTTTGGAGACGGCAGTTTTGCCACGTAGTGTTCCATGAAATATATCTAATGTATAATCAATTCTAAGTCCATACAGAACAACAAAAAACAGTAATTGATTAGTGTTATATTTATAATAATTGGCTTCTTAGCTTTTTGAAGACGGCAGTTCTGCCACGTAGTGTTCCATGAAATATATCTAATGTATAATCAATTCTCAGTCCATTTGAGTGGTAAATAACAGCGTTCAACGATGTTGAAATCAAGAGGCAATTTGGATGGAACACATTTTGAATAATGCCACAATTATTATAGACAACGTGACAACTTCCACAACGACTTTTTTACCTTGACAGTTTGTAGTGACAGATTCTAAACAGTTCTACTCGAATCTTAAAACACTATCATGTAGGTATACAACCTCCATCAAATGAAAACGAGCAAATAGGTGCCTACTGCTTAATTATTCAGCATAATTTATGTTGAAACTATTGATGCCTGCTAAATTCACATGGGTAAACTTCATGAAACGTATTATCGTATTGAATCGAACCAAAATCCGGCCGTTGTTAAAACAATTTTTCTCCAGAAATAATAAACAATCTGCGACGTAAGGCATTTTATTGGAGTCTGCCAATTTAAACACAGCTCTTTAAAATAGCACGTTATAGTTTCTTCCACCATAGTTCTTACAAATGGCTCTCTTCACTGAACAAAGCGACCCCCTGTCACAAAAGACGAGCCACCCGACACTATGTGGACACATGAACCACGATGAAACAGTAATTAAAATAAAATGCAGTTCTTGGGTAACAAGCTTTTATTAAGAAAGGTACAGTCTGCGTCAGTATGTGCTAACCCCTCAAGTTTTAAAATATTACACTGCTACAACATTGAATTCGTTACGAATAATCTAAAGAATACTTCAAAAAGAGTTCATTGACTTCTTGGCGGGAAAGTGAAGCGTCATGTTAGCAGTTTTGTTTTATTTTCTAAAATTTGTGTTTAGCCGAATATTAATGTGTAATAGTGGTGGATTATTAACCATTAAGTGTTCGTGAAGCTGCATTAATGTAGGCAAATGAAACAAAACAGTGCAACATCACTTTAAGTTCTCTCAAGAAGTCCGCGCGAGGTTTCAGTAAAGTGCCGCGTCTTTACTTAAACTCAAGGGGAGCGGGGCGGGATATCATCAATCATCGTTATCATGCATTGAGTGGAGTTCATTTCATAATTATTATAACTTTGTACTTGTTACCTAATTTTACATGACACTGGCTAAATGCACAAACCGTGCGAAGCCAAAAAGAAAAAAAAAAAGAGTTCATTGTTTCGACTCGGATTTGAACCATCGGCATCGCATCAGCGAACCTCGTCGTTCTCATCAGTTTTACGAACTAACCAGCGAGCCCATATAAATTGAGATGAAATTGTTAACTAGTAGGTATCGTCCGAGTAACTTTATCTTTAGGTGTCTGTCTAATCAAAAGATGTTATAATTTGAGGGTATCCATTTTACGTTTATTTAAAAGATTAATCCATACCCTCAAGTTATAACTACAACGTTCAATGTATACGTTCAAATAAACGACGAAGAGTAAACGACTACGATTTACCCATTATTAATTAAAATTATTTCTAGTTATAAATGAGAACAAAAATAGTTGTTCTGTATGAACAAAATCTGAGCATAAAGGAATTGCGAGTCAGCTTGGCATAGCAGTAAGTTAATTATAATATTGAGTTAATAGTTGCGGTATCTTGTGAGTGGTATTTAATAACTTATTTAAAACTATTATTTTCTGTATAAAAAGACAAACGGTGCGATTATGGGTGCGCAGATTCCAAGAAAACGGCGATATTAAGACAAGATCCATGGGTCGGAAGACTACAGTACTGGGGGTCTACTCCGAAGCGTTAAACCGAAGTATCGGCCGAATGTTCGGTTTTGCTTAACTACGGCTAACTATGGCTGACTACGGCAAAAGAAAAATAAAAAACCACAGTCAAAGAGATAATCCAAAGTCAAAAATATGACTTTAAGTCGGGTATAGATTTAAAGTCAAAAATAGAAACTATGGAAGTTATAAAAAGGCCGAACATTCGGTCGATACTTCGGTTTAACGCTTCGGAGTAGACCCCCTGGGATCTATACGGACCAATCTGAACGTCATTGGGGTATTGTGAAGGTTCACACTACATCGCCGTTCACATCCACTCGTTACAGTTCGCAACGGCATGGAATATCTCTGTCCACGGTTCGAAGACATTATTTACACGCAAAGTTTATTTAAATTTTAATACAGTAAGTATATTAAATTATTATTATAAATTATAAACTTTATATAAATCACTAGTATTTATAATACTACTGAATTATAATAAAGTATATACTTATAATAAAGTCTTACATAATGCATTAAAATAATTTATATTAATAAAAATATAATGAATGACAAAAAGCACATTTCGTGCCTAAGATTTGAAACTCCAATCTTATGCACGGCAAGCCGTCATTAAATTTCCGGTCTATTTGGACGCTGAATAATATTTCGTAAATGATAACCGTATTATTGCTAGTCGTTGTACGCAATAATAAAAGTTTACCCAACCGGTGTGTTTTAAGCGTTTTATTGAAAAAAAAAACAATCATAAAACAGACTTAAAAAAAAATACTAACTTAAACTTATTTATTCACAAAAACAATACATTAATTATAATAAAACGTTTTTGCAAAATACAAAAGCCAACTTGGGCCTTTCTCGGATTTGAACGCACATGTATTATATTTTGGGGTGGTAACCGCTTAATGGAATTGTGTGTACCTATTTAGTGATTAAGAAAATTATAATATTGTTTATTCAACCTGAAAGCATGAACAAAGTCAATGTATAAGTAATTCATCGCATGTTTTTTAATTGGAGCTTAAGCAACTTAAATTAGAGTCTTACTCCGTGAATAACATAAATAGAGAAAACACGAGCTCTATTCACCGGTATACAAATTCGTTTCAATAAGTTATTTGAATAGAATTAATAGATTTTCACCCTTTCATATAATTCTTAAGAAAATGTATTTCGAATGTTCATTACTTTAGAAAAACTCCTTATATTAATCATTCATCTCTCAGGAAAATTACCATCTTGTTGCTTTTTCCTACATGTAACTGCAAATTACGTTTAAAATGAGGCAAGTAATTTACATGATTTGAAGAAGTTTAATTTAAAAAAAATCTTAACAGTCTGACTGACAGGCATGTTGCCTTACATACAAGATTTTCGCTCCACGACGCGCGTACTCCTTACATCAAATGTTGGCACTACTTACCGTTTTGGTATTGTATTTTTTTATATGAAGCTAAGGGACTACTTTAGTGTTAAAACTTTTAAATGTAATAAAAATTCTGTCGGCAAATAATATATTTCGAAGATTGAAAGATTTCCTTGCCAACCGAAACTACTGAAAAACTGAGCTGAAAGATTCGGAATAAAAGTCAACGCCATGGGCAAGTCTGGCTGTCAAAGATTCATGGAACCTTTGTGCTTGGGAATCTAGATTAGGGTTAGTCTTTGAAATTGTATGCAATTGACACCCTTTTCTTCGGTCAGACATTGATCGAAATTGCGGTCACTGTCCGTACGACTAACTTATCTATCACGAATGAAAATTTATAACGATAGTGCGATAAAACGTAGTACCTATAGACAAAATAAAATATTAAGTTCCTCTAAAATACACTTGGTCGCTTTTTACTTTTAAAAATGGAATTCCAGGCTGAAAATTCCGCAGATTTCGGGGCTAGTTTTGCCGTGAAAAACGTACACAAAATGAAGAAAATAATAATAAAATGATTAATCGTATTAATAATAATACTCGGGGGAGCCTGGATCGCTCCAACGCGGATGCATACGTACATCCGTGGTGGGGCGACCCGGACTGCCAGGCACTTCTTCTCCTGCAACCGAGTGGGTGGGCAGGTTGCGGATAGCCCAACTTCAGCTGCGGGACCGAACGTTTAAAGGTCGATCCCGCACCCGGAACAGCTCGTGGAGATCCCGGACAAGAGAAGTTTCCGAAGGCCAAACCCCAGGCTTAGGTTAACCTTTCTACCTTTTCCTATGCATCCATCATATAACCACCCATCCTTCCTTCTCCATACATCCTGTCGATCCCAAATCCCTAGGCCAAATTCCAAACCTAGGGTGACCCTCCAATTACCCATGCTCTCTACCCACGAATACTTCCCTCCCATCCCTATATCCCGTCGGTCCTAGAGGAGGGGTAACCTCGATTCCAAAAAAGCCCACCCCCCCCATAATGAAACAGAATGAGGAAAATATTACCCAGGTGGGTCCCAGCCAAGCCGAGGAATCCCACACCGCCTCGGCGGTCAGCCCCCAACGTAATCTGGGGGGAGCACCAATCTGTTCTTTGGCGCCGCGCTCATCAGCGCAGCCGGCTGCTTCTTTAGCGTCCACTACTCAGGCTGCGACTTACGCGCCCATTAACCCGACCTTGGCTGCGATCAACGCGCCAACACACCCAGATACGGCTGCGATACACGCGCCAGCAACCCACACGAAAAGCACGCTTTCCGCGAGCATCTGGCAGCAGAGCATCGTGCGGAAAAGCTTTGCCTACCCAAAAAGGAATACAGACCGACACGGACAGACAGAGACGGGGAAAGATGACGGGCCCAGCAGCTCCAAAACTCTCCCGGTTGATGTTGATGGAGTACGCCGCCTGAAAAAGCGCGGAAAAATCTTGGCCCGGGAGAGGAAAGTAGGCGACCGAAAGCCCGAAACCCGCCAAGGCATTAGCCAGCGCGGTGAGCGATCGGACGCTGAAGAGAGAGTATGCGACCAGCCACGAGTACGCGAAGGGGAAACCCAGCGCGCAAGGGGCCGGACGCGGAATCACGTGACCAGCCGCGAGTACGCGAAGGGGAAACCCAGCGCGCAAAGCGGCAGGACGCGGAATCACGCGAGCGGGGGCAAGTACGCGAAGGGGCAACTCAGCGCAAAAAGCCTCCGCAAGTGACGGAGTTCGACGAGGCCGACAGCCGACCCCATAACACTGACAGCACCCACGACCGACCTCGACCTAGACGCAACAGGAGATCCGGAGGCCTGTTCCAGGCGTCGCCGGCAAAAAATACCCAGCCTGGCACCTCCAAACCGCAGCCTGGACCGAGCGGTACAGGGCCGGCGTAGAAGGAGCGCCCTGATGACACAGCTTCACCAAGCATGTTCCAGAGGGACGCGAAACACTCCAGGATCCAATCCACTCCGGGGGGTCAAAGGACCTACGCGCGAGCCACGAAGGACATCCCTGCGCGGCTGGCTGTAGCAATCTGTCCCCCCCCCCCCCTCCAGGGACTTGACGAGGGAAGAGGCCGAGCACGTTAAGACAGACCTGGAAAATCTTGTACTGGACACAGACTCGTCAACGCCGCTCCCGGCCTTCCGCGGATACCCACGGGTAGCGGAAGGAACCGTGCAGATGTGGTGTGAGGACGATAATGCCCTTACTTGGCTGACCCAAAACGTGCCCAAAATCAGACTCCCAGACACTGACCTAACACTGATAGTACTGCGACAATCCGACGTGCCCACCCGAGTCCGAGCCTCGCTTTTCGTCCCTCGTTACGATGGTGACGTGGCCCGGCTCCAGAGTATTCTGATCCATCAGAATACTTGGTATGACATCGCAAAGTGGTCCCTGTACAGGGCGACGTCCGTTGGCGGCGACAACTATGGGACCTTTTTGACCCTGGGTGTACCGCCGGAGGAAGCCGCAAAGGTCCTAGCCCGGGAGCGACGTATATCCTACCTGCTTGGTTCGATATACGTTCGCTTTTGGCCCACCACCGTACCACCTGACACCCAGACTGACAGCACGGATACGACGACGACACAACCGGCACAGACAAAGGACACGGACATTGCCCAACTGGAGGAGGTCATGCATGGAGGCCAGAGCAGCAATGGCCGACGACGAGGACACCGTACCGCCCTCATCCCCTGGCTGGCCCGAGCAACTGCTTGCGTCGTCGCCAGGCGATCAACACGAAGGCCAGTACAGAGAAGAGGTGGTGGAGGGACTGTCCGATGGATCCACCACGGACTAGCTCCACTCCACCATCGTCACCGCCCCTCAACATCATCCAGACCAACCTCCAACATAGCCAGGCTGCCACGGCTAGTCTACGCAGGGCATTGGAGGTGAAACCCCGAACCATCGCACTGATCCAAGAGCCGTGGATCAGGAACAACAGAGTATGCGGCCTCGGTAACATAGGAGGTAAGCTTATCCTAATACACACATAGCCCGGACAAACCAAGAACCTGCGCTTACATACCCAAAGAAATCCCTATCGCACCACTTACTCAATTCTGTTCCAGAGATCAGACAGCTGTCAGGCTCCAAACAGAAGGCGATGCTCCAAATGTTGTACTGGCCTCAGTATACATGCCAGGCGAGAACGCTGACTGTCCGCCGAAAGAGATGGTCGACTTAGTACAGCACTGCGAGCGCGCTAACTTAGACCTGATCATCTGCACTGACTCGAACGCCCACCACACGCTCTGGGTCAGCGACGCACCGAACACCAGAGGAGAGGTACTATCCACCTATTTATTTAAAACTAACCTTAACATCGTAAACCGCGGCTCGGAACCCACTTGGGTCACTGTGACGCAAGTGCGCAACGCTTTCTACAGAAAACGCGACAAACTTTATCACAAACTGGCACGTGTCGGACGAGCCTTCTTGCTCAGACCATAGAAGAATTCGCTTCACACTTTGTTAGTGTGAACGTTAAAAAACCCATACCGAGACGAAAGCCTCGGCGCACAAATGTACCGGGATATAAGCGCCTCCTGGCATCACTGCTAGATAGGCACCTAACACTAACAACCTTAACAGATCCTGCACAATTAGAATACACTGTCACAAAGTTATCAGAATACATTACCGAAGCCTACCATGCTTGTTGCAAACTAAGGGCACCACAAACCAAGACTGAGAGAAACCCCTGGTGGACCGCCGAACTCAGTAAACTCAGAGATGCACTTCGTAAGCAATTTAACAGAGCCAAGAACACGAGACTCCCAGATGACTGGGAGCTATACAAAGAAACCCAATTGCTTGGCGGAAATTATGTGAATCCATAGAGACAAATAACGAAGCCGCAAGGGTAAGGAAAATCCTGTCAACTGACCAGGACCGAACTCTTGGCGCGCTGAAAAAATCCAACAACACATATACCACAACTGACCATGAAACCAGCAAGGTCCTTCTTGAGACTCACTTCCCGGACTGCAAACTCCTGGAGGACAGGACGTGGGAGGTTGTGCCAGAATGGACCCCAACGGACCAAGACTGGTCAAGAGCCCATAACATAGCAACAGAAGACCGTATAAAGGGGGCCATCAACACGTTTAAGCCATTTAAGTCCGCAGGGTTGGATGGTATCTTCCCAGCCCTGCTACAGTGGGGGATAGATCTTCTGACACCGTGGCTGGTGGAGATCTATCGAGCGTGCATAGCCCTCAGACACATACCACTAGCATGGCGCGAAGTGAAAGTCATCTTCATACCAAAACCGGGCAAAACCGACTACACACAACCCAAGGCTTATAGCCAATCAGCCTTAAATCCTTCCTACTAAAAACCCTGGAGAGACTGTGATAGACACATTCGAGACGGACCTCTTCGGGTAAAACTACTCCATAAACAACAGCACGCGTACTCCACAGGCAAATCGACAGAATCCGCGCTACACAGCGTGGTCTCTAAGATAGAATGCGCAGTGGACCACAAATGCTCATCACTGGCCGCCTTCATTGACAACGAGGGCGCCTTTGACAAAACCATGTTCAACAGCATTAACATGGCTCTAGACAGACACAACATAGACCCGACCCTGAGCGGCTGGATCACCAATATGCTCAAAATGAGAGCTGTACAAGTCACGGTAAATGACACTACAAGGGCCATTGTGGCGAAGGGCTGCCCGCAAGGGGGCGTCCTCTCGCCGCTTCTATGGAACCTGGTTGTAGACAGCCTCATCAAAACACTCAACGACAAAGGTTATTTTACCGTAGGCTACGCCGACGACATAGAGGAGGCAGCCCTGGCTGGTTTCAGGCTCAGCATAACGGGAACCCTAAGCAAAGCCTCTAGGGTCAAGCACACACGCATAAAGGAAGATGCAATCAGACGACAACCGATGATGGCATCACCCTGCGACAAGGCCCCGAAACTTCACTTCTTTCAGAAGCACTACAACGTTATACTCACAGAGGAACGGTGTGACTACTCAGGCCCGAGAGAGATGAGAGTTTACACCGACGGATCAAAGACCAACTCCGGAACCGGAGTCGGAGTCTTCTCACACGATTTTAACATAAATATATCCAGCCCGTTGGGAATGTTCAACACCGTCTACCAGGCGGAATGTGTGGGCATTATAGAAGCGGCTTACGCCATAGAAGCCAGGGAAGTTACGGACACCCGCATACGTATACTGTCCGACAGTGCCTCAGTTCTGCAATCCCTAGAGAAAAAGTATATTACCTCCAGATTAACACTAGAATGTCACAATGCACTGGAGCGAGTGACGGTGTACAACCGTAACACAGTGACACTGCAATGGATTAAAGGACACAGCAGATCACTAGGTAACGACGCAGCTGAGCATGCCATCCTTAGATGGTAGACTAACCAGGCGTTTGCTACGCCTGGACAGGAACGGCCTGCGCCTGGTGACGGGGACCTTAACGGGACACTGTTCACTAAACAAACACTTACACACAATAGGCATAACGGACAGCCCTCTGTGCGTGCATGGAGGCTGAAGAAACCGTTGCGCATGTGCTCTTTGACTGCACAGGCGTCACCCAGATCAGAACAGAAACCCTCGGGTCACCCAGATCCTTCACAGATATCCTATGCAGACCAGAAGACCTAATCAGCTTCTGGAGGTGGGCTGGTTGGAATAAACCACTGACGGCCGCCATTGCCCACGCACAATGGTCCACATGAAGGACTAAGTGCGGAACCATACCCTCTAACATAGAACATAGATCGTATTAATATGAGAAGAGAAACAAAAGGATAGCCTAACAGGGATAATATCTTAGTTAATCTGTGGCAACGGGTAACATGCTATCATTAAACACGGTAGAAAGCTTAAAACTGTAGCTCGGGATCTAGAAATATGGCATTTCTCTAAAACAGTAACATTTTGTTCAGTTTTCTTAATAAATGAGACATGTACATACTATTTAACACCAGTATTTTTTCTCTAATTTATGTAAATTAATTTTTATTACTGTATCTCTAATGATCACAATTGCTACCGGAACATCTTACCTCAACGATGTAACAACCAACCCCATGACTGAATGGCTGAATGTTTCTGGCTATGAAGATATATCCAACTTAATTAATAGGACCATTTAGCTAATTCTGCCTTTATGTATAAATCCGAAATTCTTGGAGATCAGACCGCGTTTTAACAGTTTTTTACGTGTTGCTTGAAAATTGGCACTTGAACTCCTCCCCTACAAACCTATGTTCTTTAGTAGATACTATTTTGATGCTAATGTTTCACAAAATGTAATTGTAGTATTAAACCCCAGATACACGTTATCAAGCGAAATTGGCTGAAACTATAGTCTTTTCATTTTCAAGCAGATTGGTGTAACTTTCAAACTACCAACACACGCCTCGCATAGTTACGATGCTTTAACAAAACTTCGGATCTGGCACTAATTGCGCAATATTAGTAAATTATGTCCATATTACGAGCCGTAATATGTGTGTTCTTCGAGAGAAAGTATAAAGACACTTGGTTCAATACAAATAAAATTAGTTTGTGATTGTTGAATTTTCCTGTGTTTTTTAAAGGAAATGTGTGACCATAATACACTAACAATGTCTGGTGCAACTTGCAAAGTATTCTATAAAGCAGTTCAGTACAGCTATAAACCGTGATGCATTACTCGCTGGTTCTAGCAAAAAGCTCTGAAGATGGATAGTGACTGATTGTGAAAAATGCAATCCAACAAAATGAACGAAAAGCTAAATCGCCTGAAAATAGAAAAACGCAGGTGGATAAAAAGGAAGGTGACATGTGTGTTTTCCTGTGACTTTTGCTTAGTAAACATATAATTGTATTCCCAAAGCTCGGTATTCGCTTCTCCGTTAAAACTAAAAGTACTTCCTGGAAAATATTAAATAATTTTAGAAATAAGTACCTATTGCGCTATACTTACTTGGGCCTAAAAGTTATAACTCAGCCCCTTTGTGAGTTCTGAATAACAAACATGTGTCTGATATTAACTAAGTTTCTCGCGCTCGCAAGTCACGGTAGCTTTGTGGCACATCTGTCACACCTGACACATAAGCTCAATTCACATTGAGAGGGCAGCGACTGGTAGCGTCAAGCTCGGCAAATAGTATTTCCAAGAGAAGGTGCATGGCCCCGGTCTCGCGCTATGCATTGGGATATTTTACACTCTACATACAACAAAAAAAGTTGCAGGATGCCACCAGCAGCTGCCCGCGTCTGCTCGAGCAGTCGCGGGCAGCTGCTGGTGGTCGCTAGACTGCTCGCAGCGCGCCGCAAGCGGCCGCATGGTATTTTCGAGTCCCTCAAATCACACTAATATTAGAAAAGCGAAAGTTGGTGTGTGTGTGTGTGTATGTTTGTTACTTCTTCACGCTCAAACGGCTGGACTAATTTTGATAAAATTTTGTATGGAGGTAGCTGACGCCCTGGATTAATATATAGGCTACTTTTTAACCCGATATCCTCACGGGATTGAGACTTACGCGGGTGAAACCGCGGGGCGCAGCTAGTGATACTATATATTTTAGCAATGAAGATAAAATTAAAATTATTTGACACTGAAACTGCTCGACGCTTCGCTGCCTGCTGCCATCTCGGTTTGTATTGAGCCTTATATAATCTTCGGATGATTTATGGAATAATTATTAATATTCCACTGCAGTTTGAACCATATCTGTGAGGGATAAGGTAGTAATTGCTGTTGAAGGTTTTATTAATTATGATCAAGGAACACTTGACAGGCTTAATAAAGACCATAATGAGTAGAGCAAATCAAAGTAATTATTTTCACCGTGGATAGGTACTGCTTATACAAACTCTTATTCTTAGCATGAAGCCAGTACCTGCCTTCTTGTTGCAGAATTTTAGTTGACTTGTCTACCTTCTGTAAATTTTTCACAAAATGTCCTGCAATTTTTCAAAAAATGTCTTCTTTCTATCACCAGGTTTTTCATATCAATCAACGCTAAACAGTCCGTGTATTTCTGCTGTGTTTTTTAAAAGCATTTCCATTACTAAAGATCCACGACAAAGTGAAAATTGAATTTGACGATGGTATTTGTAATACCTAACACATGCCTTGTAGAGTTATTGCATTGCATAATAAATTACACATTCACACAATGAACACAGTTGATTGCATATTTGCTACACAGATAGAACTACAACTTACAGGTAGGTATCTTGAACGATTTTCTACGAAAACTTCTTTTTGATGTGTAACATCTTTCCTCTCGCTTTCTGTGGGAGTGATTTCGCGAAAAGGGACGGAAGTGTGTAACAAGAAGTGAGAACTTGAGCTTGGAATAAGTAAGTACTTTTAATAGCATGGAATTAATAAGTACTATAATTATAATAGCATGGAATTTGTATACTCATGGAATTAGTAAGTCCTATAAAGATTGTAAGTAGAGGGGGTCGATTTTGGAGCAGTGGGCGACCACTATTAATGAATAATTATTCAAATAAATATTTCAGTACTAAGCTTTTTAAATTTTGAGCTTCATTTCTGTCGCTGCTCAGTTGCTTATTACCAAGGTGAGATGTCAGATGTTACACATCATATGCGACAACTGTAAGGCCCTGCTCGTTCTTTTCTTCTTAACATGCATTTAACTTGCCTAGAATTTGATATCTTTGGAACTATTGTGTGTAATCCTACACCTAGCTTGTTAGAAACTACATTTGAACCTCTCCTCAGAAGGTTGTGCAAATGCACGCAAAACTTTCACCTAGATCTTAAGCTTATTATGCGAAAATCATTATATTAAAAATACCAAGTTCATTCTAGAACTTGTATTCATATAAGTTAAAAGGAGTGCTTAGTAAATAAAATGAAAGGAGAGGTCAAAAGTGGTATAATATTCCCGAAGATTTTTAAACGCTAATGTGATGTACCTTATTAGAAATCTTATTTATTATGCTACTCGATTATAGTTAAATCTGGTTTTTTCAGGCGCCCGTTTTTGTGAAAAAGTGAAAAGTGTTTCAATACAAACAAATCGCACATAGTCTTTATTTATTCATTTCTATGCAATATAATTATTTTAAATGTGGCTAAAGTTTCCGTTTCTAATAAATACTTTGAGATTTTATTATAATTTTAGCTGAAGCTCCATGAAATTAAGACAAAAATATAGATTATCATGACAAAACGTGTCGAAAAAAGTGAAAGCTGTAAATGTCAAGCCGAGTCCTGCGGGGCAAGCACGGCCTACTGTGACATGACTTGAGTCACACATTTTATCACAGTTTGAGCGATAAAACTGTTTTGTCATAAAATGCTAGTACAAATTGACATAACATAATTTATAATGTCTTGTCACAAACGTCTTGGCACGCCCGTGCTCGGCCCGCTGCTGACTGACATTGTCATTGTCATTGTCACGTCATTTGCCACAGGGCTGCCATCCCTAAAAAATAAATAATGTTTGTAGTTAGTGATGCAAACATTTTATTTTTCAACACTTGTTTTAAAAAAAACAGGCGACTGTAAAAAAAAATTAAATGCCCAAAGACATCAGTATAATAACCCTCTTTCAGCCTATATAGGTCAGAAGGCTGTTTAAATTTTCAATTGTTTTAGTAGCAAGCCCATTACATTTCGTGAACGTCTCCTTTGAGTTACGTTATGAATATCTACGAGTTTCACATTTGATTTATTGACGTAAATTGAATGCGTTTACACTGTGACATTTGTGTTTATTAGCATCACACATGTCTGATAGGTACCAGGCACTACATTTATCTGAGCTACTATCTCATACAGAACACCTACATATTCAATTTATAACTTAACCAAACTACTGAGCGTCCTCTTGTACAATATATTCGGTGTTCGTCGAAATAATCATGACACCACTAAGAGACTGAGCACACAAGGTTAGCTCTCACCACAATGTTAAATTATTCAAGGGTACCTATTCGTAATCTACAAGGATTACCAAAATGGAGAGAACTAATGTTTATGTAGCTGAATGTTCAGAGAAAATAATAAGAAACTTACGTAATCTAAACTTGTGATGAATGATTGAGTTTCATTTTGATTAATTATTTTCGTTTGAGGGTTAGAGTATTATAGTGTTAATGCATTTTTATTTCATTGTCTAAAAGCTGAAAGCTGCAGACTAAACACACAGGAAGTATTTACTTTTCAGAGACGTTGTATGGTGATGGACATTGTTGCTGTCACGAAAAGGCCTTATCTTGTAATGACGTCATTCTACGAGAGGACGTGAACCTAAAATTGAATTAGAAATCATTAACATAGATAGCACACAAACTTTGGTTGTGGACTGCGGTGTTATGTGTCGCGCGTTCAAACCCGGTCGTCTTCATGATTGTCTTTTTGTGTTTCTCTTGAAATTTAAAGATCATTTTTCCTCAACATTAATAAATAATAGTAGATATATGACCGTGAGTTTGAAGGACACATAGCAGCGCAAAGACAAGTCGGAGACAGACGTGTCGCTTTGAAAGCGAATTTGAATGTTCATATACCGCCATGTCAAAATTATAACTATTAAATATTGTAACCGGCCAGAATCTATTTTGGTTTTTGGATATAAAGGACAATAAAGGGGTGAGTTGCATTATGTATCGCTAGTCTTGGTTACCTATTAGGGAGTGTTATTTGATTTACATAACGGTGTCAATTGTTCCAGCATACCGTCACACCATTTGATTGTTGGAGAAAACCATAAGAGTTTCCCAAACGCTCCTTTGCCGACTGTATGTATAACCCTTGATAACCTTACCTTAGTGTTATTTATACTGTCATCATTGTTCACCACTTAAGTGGCGAAGACTCACGCCAGCCGGCATTACTGAGGTCTGGAAGGGTTCCTTGCACCTACCGCCGCCTGCCTTAAACCCTCCTCGCGCCCTTTTTTATCTAGTGTTTAAGTTAGTTAAGTTTTAGTGCGTAATTATACTTGTATAAAAAATTGAGTGTTTACATTATCCTCCACCACCATCATGAGGGTACGTAACAATCTATTTAAAAAACCCTGAGTAATAAATTAAATAGAGATAATTATCGAAAATATTTTCATTCGTAATTGTAAACAATATTTATATCATTATATATATTTTTATTTTTTTGTTTTTCATTATTTATTATTATTATATTATTATTTCCTTTATTGCATTTGTATAGACATTAATTACATTTTTGAATATTTTTATAATAATAATTAAAAAAAAAACATTTAAAAATATAAAAAATAGTGACCCATCGGCATCAGGAACAGGGTCCAAGCTGCCGGTGGTCAGGGCTCTAGAGAGAGGAACCTCCTCACTATACGTGCCGTGTCCAGGAGTACTGCTTTCTGAATCAAGCCCTTGATCCAGCCGCGCAATGAGAGCCTCCTGAGGTGTTGGTCAAGGCTCTCCGCTATTAGGCCATTTACCGTTACAATTATCGGTACAATGATTTTGGCTTTCAATAAAATTTGGTAACAGCACATCCAGGGCACACACCAGTGCTCTGTTTTTTTTATTCATGGGCAAACGTGGTAGCCGTGGTCTAAGGTCAGTTAATGTGAACCGATACTCACGGATCGCATCCTCCAGTACGCTTCTTAATTCCACATTGCATAGGTTATCTGTAGAAATAGCCCTGGTGTTCTCCTTCACAGCATGCTTATTTGCCCGCAGTGCAACTGCGGCAGGCGCATGTACGACATTCTGGGATGGGGGAAGGTCGTTAGCAGGGCTACCTTGCATTTCCGAGCGCAGCCGATCAAGTGTAGCGTCATCCAACCTATGATGATATTGTGTTGAATGACACGCACCTGATTCGACAATCGTTGGGCCGAGACGTTGACGGCAGGTTCAACCACCTGAAACAGAGAGAGCATCCGACTTCGGTACACCGCGCGCCGTAAGGTTAATTCCTCCCTCTGTAGCCCCATTTATATTAATTATTATCATGTATTATTTATTATTATCTCGTAAAACTTGTAATAAAATAAAATCACCGCGCTTATTAATAGATGTAAAAAAAGTGATTATGTATGACAATAATAGGCTGGTATAGTAATATTAATAATAAAAAACTATGCATATTTTTTTAAATTTAATTAATATGGTTTCCCGTTGAAAACAGTTGCAACGGTTCAGTAAATGATTTCTTGGTGTCGCTGTTCTTCATGATTGGTAATTACTAAGTGAACATTGGAACCTTTCAGGTTCGTGCGCTTTCGAGTTAATTGGATAAAGTCTTTTTAAAATATGTTTGGTGTCCGATGATATTAGTGTATATAATTATGTACAAGTGTTGAGTCACTTCAAACGTTTAGATGACTGCAACCCAATGCTAATTTTATTATAATCTTGAAACCAGTGGAAGACAATTAAATTATTTGAATAAAATCAAATTATTCTATAATCAATCTTTAAAACTAAAATATTTGAAAAATGAAAAAGTAAAACTAAAATAATAAATCGTATTAAATTTAATTCAGATCTTATGTATAATTTTCTATAATAAATTTAAAAAAACAAACATTCGATTATAATTAAGACTATAATGGATTACAATAAATTTATTTAAATGAATATTAATTTGTAAAAATTAATGGAAAGTGGATTTAAATGTAATTTTATTTAATTTAATAAAATGATTAATAATTAAAATAAAACCACTTGCACCCAAATATCTGATGTAATTTAATGAACTTCACAGCCGCGCGCCACGCTTACATCGGCGACACATGCAGCGGATATTACAAGTCTCTACAGACATTAATATGCAGCACCAATTACAGTTTATTATTGGATTCATTTAGATCTTGTCGCAACTGTTCAATTGGTTAGAAATTAAATCTTGGATAAATTAAATGTAAGAGTTATGTTAAGGATGCTTTTGGACCAGAAATTCTTTGATTGATCGATATAATGGTATTTCCCTGTTAATCCTTATGTATAATTAAACATTATTTGTTCAAATTTGGTCTCATTAACAAAACCTCAGAGCAGTGGTGGCCCAGTGGTTAACGGCCTCGACTTACGAGTAGTAGGTCGTAGGTTCGAACCCAGACAGGCGCTTTATTTTGTGTAAATTATTTCATCACCACTGCTCTCAAAACGGTGAAGGAAAACATCGTGAGGAAACGTCCTAGAAAATGTCCTAGAACTAAAAATTCGAAGACATGTGACATCCACCAACTCGCACTGGGCCCGCGTGGTTGATTACGGCCTACTCCCTCTCACAGAAAGAGGAGGCCTGTGTCCCAGCAGTGGGAACATTATAGGCAGATTATTGTTGTTGTTGTTGTTTGTAACAAAACCTCTCAGACTTTCATGTCTCACACACATCAACTGCAGTCCCATTAACTATAAAAACCGGGGAGCGCACCATCATTAACCTCACCTAAATCATTCCGGTCATTATCGCGCGTTTTTGTTTGGAAAAAAAAACCTACCTAGTAATCCAAATAAGGAAGATAGAGTGTGAAGAAATCGATATAAAGGAAATAACCAACAACCACCATCATTTATGATTAACCTTTAAAGCTAAAGTTCGCGAGCACATTCGTAAGAAGCTGGCAGTATCATCACAACGGTAAACTTTTCCCATTGTTTGTTTGGTTTATAGGTATATTCGTGTATATATGTATTTATTTGGTCTTATATTTATGTATAACTAGCTTCTGCCCGCGGCTTCGCCCGCGTGGATGTCGGAAAAAATGTCACGAGAACGTACTACCGGAATTAAAAGTACGTGTAGTAGTATGTGTTAATGCAGATTATAAACTATAATAATATGTATGTTACCAAATTTCATCTAAATCCGTTCAGCCATTTTTCCGCCAATCCGAAACATAAAATTATCCCCTCTAAAATTGACTACCTCTTTTAGATTTCCGTTTATTTCCGATCTTAAATATAAATACCGAGTTTCAAGTAAATCGAAGCGCGCGTTAAAATCTTTCCATTCAATTATTTTCCCCCACAAAATTCAACACCCCCTTTTAAAAGGTTGTTTTCGAAAATTTATGTTTACGGCCGTTTTATTTATTAAGAAAATATCCGGGTCAATTTTCAAGTTTATTGATCAAACGAAACATAATTTTGATATAAACTGTCTCCCCCTTTTCACCCCGAAACGCGTTTATTTTTGAAAAATATTAAATCATGTTGTATTAAATTACTTTGGAGTTTATCATGACGCGCAGTAAAATCCTTCCCTGAAAACTTAATTACCCCCTTTTGCCCCGTAAGGTTTACATTTGAATAAACCCAAACACATGTAAGGCTTTATATTTAGTGAGCATTATGTACATATAAAATTTTAAACGAGTTTCGAGTTAATCGGATGGCACGTTAAAATTCTTCTATACAAGAAGTTTAAAAAAACAAAAAATTACAAATTTTATAATTTACTTTCATGCCTAGTTTTAGGTTTATTAACTCAAGGAATAAGATTTTTCATACAAACAAAATCCCCCCTTTTCACCTCTTAAAGGTCGAATTCCCAAAACCCCTTCTCAGCAGATGCCTACGTCATAATTAAGTTTTTTTTTTTTTTTTTTCAAGCCACGCAGTAAAATCCTCCCTTGTCAAATTTACTACCCTTTTTCACCCCGTTAGGGGTCAGTTTCAGTGGCTAGAGAGGCACCACGGCATCCTGTTATATCCACGGGTCCCTACTCAGGATAAAGCGGGAGGGAACGACCGGGTGTCACCACTGTGTGGATTGCCCAGAGAACACCGGTGGAGCCTGCCCGGCTTGGGCGGAGTACCGCCATGTCCTCACGGAGCGGAGGTGATGCTGGCGGCGATCTCTCGTCGGTCCGGCCCTGGTTCAAGCGATGGTTCAGAGCGAGAGTTCATGGGAGTCCGTCACCTCCTTCTGCGAAGCAGTAATGCTCGCGAAGGAGGAGGCGGAACGCATGAGGGAGAGGAAAAATTCATGCCCTTACGCCCTTAGTCACCGCGGGAGACGCTCCGGGCGTCGGGAGTCGCAGGCCGATGCTCGGCTATAGTAGGCGCGGGCTTGCGGACGGTGAGCGATGGGTAGCTTGCAGTCCGATAAGGACCAGGCCCTGGTCGACGGCGCGTTGTGTTACACACGCGCCTCAAAGAGATGTCAGCACCAACTGACGGGTTCCGTTAGGACCAATGCCTGCCAGGGTTGCGAGTTTGTCCGAAAAGGATATCTTGGCCCTGGCACACAGGCAAATGAAGGAACACGGGTGGGTTTTAGATAGTAAAAGTCTAAAACGCCCTCGCGCTCCACCCAGAGCGGTAGCATTTATTTGATAATTACCTACCAAAAAAAAAAAAAAATTTTTCGAAAAACTTTGATACATTTTATTCCTAATTTTTGTTTCCAAGTATAAATACTGAGTTTCGAGTTAATCGAACCGCACGTTGAAATTCTTCTACACAAACTTTGACATCCCCAAATCCCCTTTAAGGGGGTAGTTTGAAAAAACTAAAAATGACAAACTTTATAATTTACTTACGTAAGTATTCATGCCATGTTTTAGATTTATTAACTCTTGGAATAAGATTTTTCATACCAACAAAATTCCCTCTTTTACCTCCTTAAAGGGCGAATTTCCAAAAACCCGTTCTTAGCGGATGACACGTATAAATTATTTTCAATCATCAGCCTAAACACAAAATTTGAAGATCCTAACTTCAAAACTGACGGACTTTCATATAAATTTCCATCCCTTATTTTACCCCTTTAGAGGTGGAATTCCCAAAAATCCGTTCTTAGTGGATACTTACTCTTCACAAAGAACACACCCTCCAAGTTTCATGTCTCTAGGACCAGCGATTTGGGCTGTGTTAGTTTCAACCTTTTTTTTAAATATGATTGACGTGTAAAGTGTTTGTACAAACCTACTTACAGAAAATAAATTATTTATCATTTAACCATAAGCCGAAATATTAGTGATCTAAACTTAAAAAATAAAAAATAAACTTTAATTAAAAAGAAAATTTCATCCCCCTTTCAACTATAAGCTTAGATAATAAATTTATTGATTTTTACTTCGAAAATTAAGGACTTTCCATACACAACTTCATCCCTCTTTTTAACCCTTTGGGGGTGGAATTATCAAAAACGCTGAGATACGTATAAATTAATTTTCAATTGTCAGCCTAAACACAAAATTTGAATATTCTAACTTCAAAACTGACGGACTTTCATATAAACTTCCATCCCCTATTTCATCCTCTTAGGGGAGGAATTTCGAAAAACCCTTTCTTAGTGGATACCTTCTCTTTACAAAGAACACACCCTCCAAATTTCATGTCTCTAGGACCAGCGATTTGGGCTGTGTTAGTTTCCACCTTTTTTTTAAATATGATTGACGTGTAAAGTGTTTGTACAAACCTACTTACAGAAAATAAATTATTTATCATTTAACCATAAGCCGAAATATTAGTGATCTAAACTTAAAAAATAAAAAATAAACTTTAATTAAAAAGAAAATTTCATCCCCCTTTCAACTATAAGCTTAGATAATAAATTTATTGATTTTTACTTCGAAAATTAAGGACTTTCCATACACAACTTCATCCCTCTTTTTAACCCTTTGGGGGTGGAATTATCAAAAACGCTGAGATACGTATAAATTAATTTTCAATTGTCAGCCTAAACACAAAATTTGAATATTCTAACTTCAAAACTGACGGACTTTCATATAAACTTCCATCCCCTATTTCACCCTCTTAGGGGAGGAATTTCGAAAAACCCTTTCTTAGTGGATACCTACTCTTTACAAAGAACACACCCTCCAAATTTCATGTTTCTAGGATCAGCGGTTTAGGCTGTGCGTCTATATATCAGTCAGTCAGTCAGGACTTTGAATTTTATTATTATATATAGATTAGGTATATTTATTATATTTAAAGTTTTTAATAGTTACCTATTAAAAACTTTAAATATAATAAATATATAAATATATGGATGGGGGATGGGGGTGGGTAGGGATATATATCCTTATATTTAAATAAATATAGATTTCACAATTTTTGCTATTGCACCTACCAGTGCTTGTCTCTGTATCACCCAAAGGTTGACTGGTAGAAAATGCCTATGGCATTAAGTTCGCTGCTGTATATTTGTGTGCTTAAAGTATTAAATAATTAAATAAAAAAGAGAATTAAGTATTGATACGCAAACTGAGGCTTGGAGTGCCTATAGACGATTTGTGAGCGGAATTGCCAGTAAAAAATAATTTACGACGCTTCTTGATACGAGCTGAATATTTAGCAGATTGCCTTGTCTTTTTAAATATAATCTGTAGACATTTTAGTCATAAAGTTTGACAAGTGACTTTTACGTGTTCTTGAGTTAGAGTTTATTTTTATTTTTTGTTGCTGAATGGGCCTGTTGTTTACATCGATCACGCCTGATGGAAAGCGATGGATGAGGTCTATTTTGGGACGAGCTTGTCCAGAAGATGCATGTTCACTCTTGCTTTGCTTTGAAGGCTGATGGGAACACAGACGCTGGCTGAGAGTTCCACACTTTTGCTGTACGCATAATAAATGTAGAGGAGAAGCACTGAGTACGACTGGTCGGGATATCAACCAAGTGCGGATGGTACCCTGCAGTACGTCTCGTAGTCTGGTAGTAAGAGGGCGATGGTGGGATCAGGTCGTGAAGCTCCTGCGTACGCTCTCCGAAGTATAGTTTTACCCTAAAATACGCTACTATATTATTTTATTTATATATTTATTTATTTTAAAATTACGTAAATAACACCATAACAGCTATAATGTGCCAATGCGATGTTACTACAATAAAACATACATCATACTTATACTAAATTAACAAAAATAACAATCAAATGGCCTCTAAAAGTTACAATGCACTTCAGTGCTACTTCTGTGAATCTGTTCAGGCTTCACTGAAATATATCTACCTCCATAGAAATAATATTTATAATCTTATGGCTCGTGACAAGGGGGAAAACTTGTTCAGGTTTATCCTAGAGCATGGCTCCAGTAGCGTAGGCGTGGGGCGACGCGCGCCCCCGCGGGTTTTATTCCGGGTGAATACTTTTGGCACTCATTGCCATACTATACCCGTTTATTTTAAATCGAATAAAAAAAGACATTTCGTTTTCTATACAACGCAGTCTTCTTTTGTGTAACGTAAAAATAACCGGTGCAGTAAGCCTACAGACGGTTGCTCAGTGGTAAGTAGGTACATTCCGTCGGGTGACGTCATCCACCACACTCACTAAAGGCCTGCACAGACGAGGGACTTTTGTTCGCGGACTATTTGGAATCGTATAGAAATCCCGGCATTTTGTCCTACGTGCGCGTTAGATTTTCTTACGATTCCAAATTGTCCGCGGATAAAAGTCCCTCGTCTCCGCAAGTCTTAACTCTGCAATTATATACTTACTATATTTTGTTCATTCATGTAACGTAAGAATGTTAAGGTTTTTTTCCTTTTAGAGTCTTAAAAAGATGAAAATGGAAAAAGCAAAAATAATTTTACCGGAGAAAGGCAAATTGCTGGAAAACTACGAAACTTATAGGTAAATATATTCCGAGGGGAATTTCCACACGACCAGGTGCACAAAGGCGGCCATTGTGGACGAGTTAAATCAAGCGGACGCGATCCGAACGTTGTTTTATTGAAACTCTCGATGGATTCAGAGAACAGAGGATATGGAAGTTTAAAATGAAAAATTATATCTAGGTTAACGTGAACAGGTAAGTCTACGTACACGTAGGTTTTAAACTATTGTCATGGTAAATCGTCAAATGCATTGGTCGTGACAAATGAAAGCCGTTCTTATAACAAATTACACGTTTCATAAGAGCATAAATTATAAGAATAAGAATAATTTATTTGTTCAAAATCATACAGACATTTAAATATTTTAAGGTACACTATATTACACTTTTATTCTACGATGTGATATTGAACATCTGTGTCCGCACTAGATATAAAATATCTGTATTTTAGACATCAGCGCTCTTCCCCTGATGTAGGCGACACTAGAAATTAAACTTTGTTTGACTTCTATAACATATCTATAACACATTAAACATAGAGATATAATAAAATAACATTAAAATAAAAGGAAGTGACAAATATAGGAGAACAATCTTAAATTAGATGGTTTGGTCATGTTGAAAGGATGAGTGGAACGCGACTAACAAAAGGTATTTATAAAGCAGAGGTGAGTGGCAACGCCGGGTGGGGACGCCCTAGGAGGACATATAGTGACCAAATTGGTGATGATCTTCAGAAAGGTCAGGTGCGTAGTACTCGCAATCGGCGTGCGTGTATGACCAGATGTATGAACGTAGGCGAAGCAAAAGGAGTATGTAAGGATCGTAGCAGGTGGCGTTATATAGTTTCTGCCTACCCCTATGGGAAGAAGGCGTGAGTTTATGTATGTGTATTCTTAAATTAGTTGTATAGTGATGGCCTCCGGTGAGTAGAGTGTAAATGAGTGGATGTGTGTAGGAGGGTAAGTATTATTATAAGCTACTTAACAACAGACAACAGGTCTTCGGTCTCATTGTAGTTTAGCTTGCGAATGTAGTCTACTACCATAAGTTTACACTTGTTCCTATTTAAGGGGTGTATATCTACAAGCTTATTTAGTCTTTCATACAGAAAAGAGCCTAGGAAACAATAGTACTTGCGAACGTATGGGTGTTTAAAGGTCAGTAGATCATTGTATGTAATGATCTTTCATCTATAGGTAAGTAGATATCGCGTTAAAAGCCAGTGTGAAAATCAGATTCAGTACTATATAAATATTGATACTGAAATCGTTGTTTACATGTAGGTATGTAAAGTGATTGAAGTGTGAACAACTCGAGCAAAATCCTCCAGAGACTTCAGATGGAAGTAGAATGGATCACTTTATACTCGTATCTCGAGGGATGCTGTATGATATGAACACAGAGAAAAGGTGATCTGGTTAACAGTAATGTATGTACGAACAATAGAATGAGTTTTGTTAAAAAAATGTTCTGTTGTATGAAAGAGATTTTTGCTTTTTAATTTGTATCAAAATAACTTTGAAACTTAAAGCGATGCGACGCAAAGGTACTGAACAATTTTATCAAGCTCTACTACCACTAATGAAAAGTTCATCTGTATTTCGTGGTCCGATCGTAGAAATGGCCATAACGTGATCTACCTGGCGATTTCACGATACGCCGCCATTTCACGATTTGATCATCTCACATCCGCGATATCGTTAAACGCTCAGCGTTCAACGATTTGCCCAGCGCAGCGTATCGATCCAGATACGCGTAAAACACATAACCCTGGCTTCGCAGCCACGCAGTTGGGTAATAATTCCCATTTGACCTGTTCCTACTCAAATAAATCCTATTTTAGGGTCCTAAAAATACTAAGTAACTGCGATCAACTTGGATGTAGCACAGATTATAAAGTGTAAAATGTTCCCACTGCTGCGAAACAGGCCTCCTCTGTGAGCACACATGGTTTCGCGGCAGAGGCGTGCTACTGGCGTGAAAGTCTGAGAGGTTTTGTTACAAACAACAACAACAAACAATAATCTGCCTGTAATGTTCCCACTGCTGGGACACAGGCCTCCTCTTTCTGTGAGGGGGAGTGGGCGGGTTGGTGGATGTCACATGTCTTCGAAATGATTGTTTCTACGATATGCCGGTTTCCTTACGATGTTTTCCTTCACCGTTTTCAGAGCAGTGGTGATGAAATCCTGCCAGGGTTGCGAGTTTGTCCGAAAGGGATATCGTGGCCCTGGCACACAGGCAACTAAAGGAACACGGGTGGTTTTTAGTCAGTAAAAGTAGAGAAGTTATATGATAACTTCCCACCCAAAAAAAAAAGTGGTGGTGAAATAATCTACACGTAGTAAACTTTGGGTTTGAACCTATGACCTATTACTTGTAAGTCGCGGCTGTTACCACTGGGCCACCACTGCTCTCGATTTAAAAGATTATAAAATAAAAGATGAAAATGAATATTTACTACTTATTTAATGCAAAAATACGTTATGGTACTTAACAATAATCAAACAAGTTCTGAAATGCTTACCTTATTGATTCCATTTCCTCGCCATCTCGATTTATGTTCAAGAAGGAATCCTAGGAGAACAATATATTTTTATCGGTTAAGGGAAATGGGTTCCGTAATCAATTTTGTTTGTCGGTGAAGTAGGAGTGAGTAATTTGTTCTGTAAGTGTAACAACGTAATTGAAATAGTTTATCATCACTTCACATCACACTAATATCATAAAGGCGAAAGTTTGTGTGTGTGTGTGTATGATTGTTACTTCTTCACGCTCAAACGGCTTGACCTGTATAGAGGTAGCTGACACCCTGGATTAGGCCATAGATTACTTTTATCCCGATATTCCCACAGGGTCGAGACTTACGCAGGTGAAACCGCGGGGCGCAGCTAGTAGATAATAATTATAAACCATATTTCGCCACATCGATCATTCCCGTGCTTGTTGCATTCAGCGAATTCTCACGGCCTTTATAAGTTCTTCGGTAATTCGTATCAGACAAACATTTAAAATCACTAAACGCTGCATTTCAAGTAAACTCCATGTGTACGTTTCTTCCTTTCATCCTTGTCAACAGAATTGAAAACCTCACGGCGTAGCACCATCAATACAATATTGTGTTTTGTGAACAAACGTTTACCTTCGTGATCTCGACCATTGAGTGTACACATGGACGTCAGTCCCTCGAGACTGACCTTTTAGCAGTCGTGTGTAGTGAGAGACGATGAGGCAACAAAACAAAACGAGCTCTTCTATTCAAACTGCAGAACAAAAAAAAAACGGATTAATTAGCACGACGAAACGTTTCGTTTCAGTTTCTAACTGTATTTTTCTGTAACAGGTATACTTGCTTCCTGGAAGCGAGCCTTTTGTTGAGCAAAAATCCCTACTCCAAAATCCCAAATCAAAACTGAGAATATAAACAAAGTAGAAACGATATAAGAAATTCATACCTTTTGGATCCCGTAATTTCAATAGGAAAATTCACAATCCACGTCAGAATTTCAATATTTGCAGGAAACAAATAACGTTAGAGAAATATTAGCTTCGAACCATGACTCGTATTTTAAAAGTATTTTGCCATTGTGAGTTTTACATAATTTCATATCTTTAGAAACAAATAAGAAACAATAGGATAAGAACAAAACAAATAGGAACCGGCTATCCGTTGAATTAGTAAAATTGTTGCTCATAATATCAGTAAATAAAAAACCAGCCTAGTGCATGTCGAACCACGCATAATTAAGGGTTCCGTAGTTGGGATGAATTTATCATAAAATAAACTTTACATTGTAGGTGAAAAACATGTTCTCCCATAAATTGACATAAGTCACGGTCAAATATCCAACTGGCAATGTAAGTCGGTCAACTATTACCTACTCGTTAACTTGTAAAGTCTACTTAGCTGTGATAGGTTTTCTTTTCATTTCGTTATATTTTCTTTGTACTTAACGAAGAAATGTCTTCACAGGCGAGAAAAAAATATCATCCCCACTTTACGTGTAAGGGAGGTACTCTAAGATTTTTTTTTCAATATTTTGGTTTTCACTTTGTCGGCGTGATTAATATGTATATCCATGCCAAATTACAGCTGTCTAGTACTAAGAATCTCTGAATTAAGCCGGGGACAGACAGAGAGACGGACAGACAGACGACAAAGACGAAACAATAAGTTTTTAGGGTTCTTTGTTGACTACGGAACCCTAAATACCATATTTGTGATTGTAGATGTATATTATAAGAAGAACTCTGAAAAATAAGATGGCTTGATTTCTTACATAAACGTATTTCCTTTTTTGTTTTATTCATAAAAACCTAGTTAAGTATTTTCCTCCTCTTGGTATCTGAGCTAAGTTTCTTAAACTTCTGTATCCGACAATATTTGATGTTTTTTTTTATTCCAAAAATTTGTTATTTGAATAAACTCTTGTTGAGTTACCTGTTTTATTGTTCTTGTGTACAATGTCTGTGGAAGATAAATTAAGTTGTTGGTTATTTGTACTGAAAAAATAGCAGAAATCTTTTTGTGATACTTTTCTTTGTCAAAGTTGGGGCTAAGGAGTTCCGCAATTGGTGAATGTGGCGACGTGAAATTATTTATGAGCGGTTTCAATTACTCACGAAAGTTAATTTACGTGGGTACACTTCTCCCTTGAATAACAGCCCATGATAAAATATCGATTTAATGTCATCCTAGGAACAAAAGATTTATTGGAATTATAACTAAATAGAATATTTATGCAAAAAGTACTTTAGAAGTACTTTAATTGTGGGAAAAGATTAATATATTTAATACATTGTACTCTCATATACCGGAGTTACCGACATAGCTTGCAGAGTAAGCAAACTGAAGTGGCAGTGGGCTGGTCATGTTTGTCGAAGGACCGATGGCCGATGGAGCAGACGAGTCCTGGAGTAGAGACCGCGTATCGGCAAGCGTAGTGTGGGACGCCCCCCAGCTAGATGGACCGACGACCTTAAGAAGGTGGCTGGGTCAGACTGGATGCGGAAGGTGGAGGATAGGGTGTTGTGGCGCAGCCTGGGAGAGGCCTATGTCCAGCAGTGGACTGCGATAGGCTGAGTTGATTGATTGACTCAATACTCTCCACCGCCATCTATTAGATCTACACTTAATATCACCATAATTTAGAGAATTTATTTCGGAACTGTGCATAATAAATAAAAACGGAGATATGCATAATACATTAAGATTAAATATTAGGTCTCAGACCAAATAAAAAAGGTAGACGGAGCGTACGCCAACAATAGCGTTCAAATAAGTGAAGCCTCGTTTTCAAGGTTATGATGTCTAGCGCGTTCGGTGTCGCGCGTCACTCTGGAACACGGTCGGCTTCCTATTTTAAATTTGGCTTTCATTACCCTGCTTCACTCTGAGAGCGCCGGGCTCCGTCTACCTTTTTTATTTGGTCTTAGGTATAAAGAAATCTTGATGTTTTGTTATGTCGAAAAACCGTGCAAAGCAGCGGCTGGTCGCTAGTTGATTATAAAATAAATAAAGAACAAAATAAATGTGCTTGCCACCTATAAATACGATGTAACACATAATCTGTGGGATGAGGTCACAGTTAAGTGGCGCCCTCCCCCCGCGAGCGCGAGTCGCGTGTCATTTACATATTCACTCACGTCCTTACTGCAGATGATATGAACAAGAACGCGTGAAAGTGTTAGATATGGCAACATGTTATTCACGTGAGTGAGATCTTTGAAGATCCTTGTAATTTAAAATTTCCCTTTGCAAAGAAAATAACGATGCGAGTGTATCTTTTTTGAATTCTTGTAGCATTCTCGTTCAAAGGCTCGTATTTTAAAGGGATCGAAGCTCTGGAAATGTACAAGGCGTGTCGTCGGTGTCCTTCAGTTTCTAACAAAAGAGTATAATATTTTTTTTAAATATTTTTTTACCCTAATCTGCGTAGAATGAATGGATAAGTACATTGTATACCTAATTTAAAAAAAAAATGGAATATCGATCGTGTTATTATTTACATATATGCCAATATATTGTAAGCCCCGGACAAAATAAACAGCTATTGTATTCCATTGAAACAAAAAAAGTTAAATTCAAATCATTTCCGTTTATCGTTTCTTGTTCCATCCATCCTAATTTCCCCTCTTAAACAACAGATAGATGAGCAAATATAAATCAATGAATCATGTCTACATAATTTTTAGTGTTTTCTTTTAACTTAGAGGACTCAAAGGAAAAGTTTATCACAAAATAATATCTACACCCACACGCAAAGCCAGGGTAATAAGTTCCGATATCCCGAGTCCAGAAAACTTAAGAAAATGTGAAGAATATTATGTTTAGTGTTGTATAAATGAAGAAAGGGGAGTAAAGTTTAACTGGAAGAAAAAAGTAAGATATATTTGTTCTGGCTTTGTGATTGCGAACCATCTCGGTTGTTTGATGACCGCAAGCTCGAGACATGATTCTTTATTTACTCAGAAAGTTTCGCCTCGCCTCAATAAACGTTACGCTGCTCATGAAACGTTTAAAGGTACTTATTTCAGTTTAATGCTACAAATAAAATGATGTTTAAATCGGTTTAGTAAATATTTTTTTAATATTTGGTTGTACAGACGCCAGCAGATCAAGCTACCCGAAACTGTCAAATTTTCCCAATCAACCTTGAACCTTATGCTGTAGGGTTAAAGTTGAAAATTTATTGAAGAAATTTGACAGATTGTAGTAGCTTGATGTGCTGGCGTCTGTACTTATGGTTGCCTGGAATCTGGGGGCACGGCAGTGCCCCCACCAAGTCGAGCAACAACAAGTGGCACGGCCGTACCATCCTTTTCTCGAAGTATTTCAGGACATTTTCTACCCCTATAACTTCGTTGTGGATAAAACTAGAAGCCTGAATTTTCCGTAGCCAAGCAGGTATTGTATAAACTCGGTATATTTCAATTTTATTCAATTTGTACCAGTACTTTAAGAATTATAACTAGTCAAATTTTGTTAATTTGTCACTCACTCACTGACTGACTGACCGATCATCAAAACTCTAAGGCACTTCTAGCAGACATAGAGACATCAAATTTATAATAACACTTAGTGTTTAGTGTATAAATCAAGTAAAAACTAGAATATTTTGAAATTTCGGTCCAGTTTTCTAGATACACCAACTGCATTCATAACTTTGTAATCCTATATAAATCTCCTATATTTCGACTGCCGCAACAAACATTATCGAAACTTCATATCACGTACTTTAAAGGAGAGCAATACAAAGTTGTAATTCGATGTAGAAGAATTAGTATTATTAAATTCAGTAAAATCATGTATAGAATAATTAGTAAATTTTATACAGTTTTTTTTCCTTGACTACTAATTTCATATTTCATATACTTTTCTAAATATTTCACTTTGAATATCGCATATGTGAATATCGAATATGGTACTTTCGTTACTGTTCTACGAAAGTTATTATAGGAAATAATAAATAAGAGCACTTTCGATATCTTGCTTGGCACTCACTTAGGTCTAGTATGTTTATCCGATTTAATAAATTAGAATGTATTACTCATTAATTTTAAATAAGTATATATTTTAAATAAAAACAAATTATATAACATGTCACAAAGAACTTAAAATCGAATCATTTCAGACTTCTTCATTGCACTTAATTGGAATAAGACCAATCTTACCCATAATGACTAATAAAAACAAACCACAGCCAGCCTTTGGGTTGGGTCTAGAAAAATCAAACATATATTTTCTTATTCAAAGTAATAACTAAACCAATGAGATCAGTAAAAATAACATTACTGCTTAACTAATAAGTATAACAGTTATAATGAAAACATACTAGTTAGATACAATAAAAAGTCTATATTGTCTGTTGGCAAAATTTTATTGGTATTATGATAACAATAAAATTTTGACAATAAACAAATGTCTTTATTTTAAAATTAAAAAGCAATTAACTGAGCACATAAAAGCACATAATCAGACTTAGTTACCTACAGATACCTTAGTTATTTAATCATCATCATCATCACTTTCTGGCAAACCTTCATTTGGTGTGTTAAGGTTTTAAAAAAAAATATGATATTGTTTCGGTATAAGTCCTGCTTCACACAAATATACTAAATCTTTGTATTTTGCCTCTGTAATCGGTAAACTATTTGAATAAAGTGGTTTCAACACATCATTGGAAATATCAGCCACAGATTGCCGGTTGCGCCGAGTCTGAACTAACGTATTCAATGTTAAATAATCAGTCAATAAATAATAATCAAACAAATAATCACATTTTTTTATACAGATTTCTTTTATATTATTCCACTTTACAACTTGATTTAAAATGTTCTTCTTATAATTTCTGTTAGTTAACAAGTTCTTCAAATCATATAACATATCTTGTGAAACTTCTGTTACATTGTATGGCACATCATTGGTTTTAGCCCAGCGAACCAAAGCATACCACTGGTCTGGTGTGTAAATAATCTTCCCTTTAGCTGATCGTTCTATTAGGGCGTGTACACTGTCAGCTTCTTGTTGGGTATGGCCAGACTCTAAAAATCCGTGTACAATATTGATATTGTATTTCCTGCTAGCATACATGCAAAGGCTATATACCACTCTATTCCGATTTTGTCCAGTGCAATTGTCAGACCAGAACCTTATTTATAAAATCGTATGTTGCACATACGATCTTAGATGAACTTTGCGTTGCTTCATCTTTATCAGTTTTGTAAGTAGATTTACGTTTACGTATCGTAGATACATTCGAAGAAATAGGATTTTCATTTTCAGATTCAGTTATCAACGAGTTCACACTCAAAATGTTGCCAAGTTCTTCAGACTGTCCTGTTTCAGTGGAAAAATCATTCTGAGAATAAGGCGATGGAACAGGCGTAGCTTCATCACTACCGAGTATAACTGTGCTCCAGTCATTTGGTAGGCAGTCATTCTCTTTCTCCTCCTCTGACATTGCGATTATTATGTTGGATTCACTTACCTTGATAAGTGAGTCAGTATCTTTGTCATCATTTAATAAATTATTTAGAACCTTCCATTCCTCATCATTAATTTCGTAAGTAATAACATTTGTAAAATATAAATAGACACCTCTGCCAACCAAATTCATCTATAAACGTAAAACAACATCGAATGTGGTAGATTCAATATATTTAGTAACCAAAAAAAACATCGAAATTTACAGATTCGATAGTTACAAAACTTTACGTATTATCGAAATTATACGAATATTATCGAAACTGCCACTTTCGATAAATATGCAGATGTACTTATCATCACAATGACTGGACACTATCGAAACCACCACTTTCAACAATGTTACTTGCTAATCTCGAATTATGGCCACGTATCCTAATAATACAGAAAGAGCAATATATTTCATGTAAAACAAAACTGTGTTGTTGTAACAAGCACATTAAAAATACGCAAGAGACAGTTTTATTACATAATTACCATTATTTAGAAACTCTGCACAACTTACCAGAATAAATATTATCGTAGTTTGTTTCATTGGGTTGTTCATTTGTTTGAACCAAATTAACAAGTTGTCTACCCCGACTCACCATTTTAATATGACTGTTAAGAATAATAAAACCAAAAACTAAACACGAAGAACCTAACCCTACCTAACGAAACAAAACTAACGCGACCTCACTCCATCACATCGCGGCGAACACTGACGATTCTGGTAGTTTCGGGACGCTCGCGCAACACGCTTGCACGGAACATCATTGTAAGTACCATTTCCAAAGATGTTCGTCGCGCAACATGTCCTGTATCGATTTTGTTCAATTAAAAACTATTGTAATAATGACTTTTTAATTATAATTTTTAATGGGTCCGACAGAGTTTTAAATTCTCTTTTCAATTATGTAAAAAAGCAAATATCGTTTTTTTGCAGTTTCGATAGTGTTTGTTGCGACAGTCGATTTATATGGAACCCACCAACCAATCTTTAATATAATATGTGTTACTTGTGAGATACATTGTGATTTCATGATATGGTCAAGTCAATCTATTTTTTTAAAACATAAAAGATTTTTAATATTGATATAGATATGGTCACTATAAGATGTTGTTAGGTTAGCTAATTACGTAATAACTTAAGACAGAAGGATCCTTAAGTAGTGACTGAATAAATTGACCGGCTTGGATGGATCTCACAACTTTTTACGATAGAAGAACTGAGTTGCGAGACTTGTTTTTTTTTTACAATTTATGTTTCTGATGGCATAGTACTGTCTACTAGAAGTCTTAATAACGCCCGTGCTTAGACAAGTTAATTTAAAAAAAGTAGCAGTGTAAACGAAAAGTTGCCACAAAATAATCAGCTCTTACTAAAACAAGGAAAACATGAACCCAACTTTAAGCATCATGTTCGCTTCAAGAGCATAAAAAGTCAATCACATTATTTTCTCATTCCGCGATACTGTCGACGACAACGTTGAATAATTACAGCAATGCGGTACTTTATTAACCGCCTTCCCACAGTGAGCCGCTCAAGGCAGGAACGAGCACAATTTTCTCATCATAATAAAAATCTACGGCCATTTGTCGCACGTACCTGTACTTCTTCTTCTCATGAAAATATAAAGAATATAAATTTGCATTTCCATTCTATTATACTGAGTTATATTGGCTTTAAAATGGTCTGGCTTTAATATAATCATATAATTAATGTAATCCAACAAAATATTGTAAAACATTTTTAAAAGAGTACCGGTGGCGTTTCTTGCCCATTCTTCTCCATACGAAACTACCTTTTGGAAGGGGCAACAAGAATCAATTCTTTTTTTTTGTAAATTTTGACGTTCAAAAGTGCCTCTTATGGTTTGACTTTGACTTTGACTCTGAGGTAGTTTAGATTGGCTTTTAATATCATTAAATAAAATATTAAAATATCCATTATTTAAGGATTTATAACCGCTATAAATCTGTTGGTCTCTTAAGTAAGCCAGTGCTTTGACATTCTGAGATATTCGACGATCAGCGTTGAAATATTTCGCAAAAAAAAAATAATTAACCATTAACCTCACCTATTAACACAAATGTCTAAATTTCCCAAATCACAATATAACATAAAAAGATAATCAGTTTAGAGCGTGGATGTTTCAGCAAATATGTGGCAAATGCTTTGAATCCAAAGCTATACCGTTTCATAGAGGTGATTTCTCAGAATTGTGACGGAAACTATCAATACTAACAGACTTCTCCAAGAATAAGGATAGGTACTAAACATACAAACGTATCTCGTTAAATTGAATCAAACCTGAATCCTGGTGATATTCTACGTATTCGGTGACGCTGGGCGCTCCTCTCGCCCAACTTGTAAGACTCATCATAGTACATGTACTCAGTAAATTTCAACCTACTGTTGTTTACTGCTGAGTAAAGTATATCGCTATAATATTCACTATGTCGTGTTCTATTATCCATTTACACTTTATCGGGACGGGGAAAAGGTTGGGGAAGTTTGGTGTCGTTATCGTGCCCACGGGAGCCTGTAAGTGTCCACCGCAGGTACCCTGGTGCTACCTGTCGCGCTGCTGCGCATGCTCGTGCTCTCGGGTGATGCTGAGCAGGCGCCGCATTAAGAACCTAATACAGGGAAAATAATGTTTTTTTTTTTGTGGATTTACATAATTATTATGTAGTTTTCTGAAAGTTGTTTCAACCGCGAGCTGTGACCAGTCACTAAAGTTAATAATACGAGTTGGACCTCTCCTACTACTCTCTAATCTTTTATTAAAATATTTAAGAACCGTCTCTTTATATTTTCAAGCTGCTGCAGGTTTCCAATCAAAGTAACAGATAAAGGGATAGATACTAAAATTGAGTAATTTAAAAACGTATCTTGCATTACTTTTATTCTCCTCTACATGATACATATCCGCCTCAATTGAAAGAAAGAAAAGAAAAAAAATACGTTTATTTGCGGTAAACATAACGCAAAGAAATAAAAAACAAACACGGAAGAACAATTTGAGGGAAAATATGCGTCACATTCACGCAAAACGGCCATCGCTCAGCATAATGCTGCTGTAATTGTCTTTTTAAAATCCTTCAATACAAATCATTGACCCTCGTCAAAGCTATTTTAGGAATTATGTTAGAAAGATGATTTCAATTCGTCTTTCTAAGATAAACTTTTAAGTGAACTCCATCGTACAAGCGTAGGTACAAAGAACAATTTTGTATCAAATTAATTTGGCAACGTGACGAAGTTTGAAGGTCCGCAGTGCGATATTAGATTGGCCAAAAATGTAACAGCACAAGTGAGAGTTTTTCCTTACCTTCATAACTTTATTATTTCTTGGACAATATTTCGTGGAGGCTAGCGCTAAATGTGGTTCCCTTTTGAGAGGGATTGCCTTATGTTGTTTTTGTAATGTACTAGAAGTTACCAAATTGTATCAAAAACAGATATAATGCTACTTACATATTTTTGTGAAAACACGCAATTACGTATCACACTAAGGCGAAAGTTTCTGAGTGTGTGTGTGTTTGTTACTTCTTCACGCTCAAATGGCTAGACCAATTTTGACAAAATTTTGTACGGAGGTAGCTGATACCCTGGATTAACATATAGGCTACTTTTTATCCCGATATTCCCACGGGATCCGGAATTACGCGGGTTAAACCGCGGGGTGCAGTTAGTAGTTTTATACAATTAATATTGTTAAACCAGCATTGTTAGTTGGCAAAAGGCTAGATGATGATTTCAACACGTGTGTTTGAGATTTCGGTAAATTAACGTTGTGTGATTATTAACTACATCTAGTATCATTTGTTAATTGTTCAGCGTGACATAAGTCACTCCGCCCTTCGAACACATTGATTCGTGAAACCACATAGTCAATATAGATCGACTTAATTATAACACCATTCTAGTTGAGCTGCTCCAATTTTTACTTATTGAAGTGGTTTATTTTTATTGTTTGATGTTTTTTTGCTAACTTTTATTATTTTATATACAGCGATATTTTTAATAATTATTTCAAACGTAATGACATGAATATTTACTTGTAAAGTATTATATTATTTTAATTATTGTGAATGTGAACACTATGTCGGTTATTGATTTTTTTTTTCCCTTTGTCTTTTATTCTCAGTTAGTGTTAATCATGGTCTGGCAGTTTGAGCCATTTATGCGGCCTGCCCTTTCTTTGGTATTGATCGTTGCATCGTTGAGCTCCTTAAGTTCTGAGTAGAGCTGCACGATTACTGACAAATGCGTGCACTGACTGGTCAGGTCCACTCAATCTGTGTGGTTCTTTCCTCAAAAGACCATTTCAGACACCAATCTACATGGCCTTCACATGATCTGACCAAGATTATGTCTGGACTTTAAAAGAGACTGTGACCTCTGAGTTTGTTTCGGCCTTTCTTCTCAGTCGGCGTTTTCTATCTGACTACTGTCAGATAGGAAACGCCGACCTCATCTAGTTTTAAAAATATGATTGACGTGTAAAAGTGTTTGTACAAACCTACCTTCATAAATAAAAATTATTTATCATTTAGTTGGACATTTTGAGGCATTCCACTGAGAGCACTTATTTCAACAGCACTTGACCGAACCGCACCTGAGTACTTCCACTAACGGCACTGAAACAAAATTTTGATGAGTGCGGTTCGGAGGAACAGTTTTCTAATATTACTATAGGTCTCCGAACGGCACCTGCATACAGTTTGTAGTGATGGGACGTATATTATATTCTGTGTTCAGGACATTACCAACTATAACATAACGAGTAGTAAGTGCAATCGAACCAGTAAAGGGCTCCGATATCGTACGTAATGAATGCGGGTAAATTTTTACGTATGCCATTTGTTTAACGTTGGATTCAAATCACTAAACTATTTCAACATAGCATAATAGCAGAGACGCTGAAAAAGTTAGACCAGATGCTGCACAGCTAAACTGGAGCCTCTCGACGGGTTGGCCTCGGTATCAATGAGGACAAGACGAAAGTCATGTACTATTCACACGTCTTGCCGAGACCAATCTACATCAAAAGGTCGCTTTTTGAAGTTGTGAAGGAGTATGTCTACCTAGGGGAAGTCATCCAGCTCGGTAGACACAACTTTGAGAATGAAGCGGACAGAAGGATCCAGTTGGGTTGGGCAGTGGTTGGAAAACTTCGTCAAGTCTCTTCGTCAGGTGAAGACCTTGGTCTTTAAACATTGCGGGATAGGTATCCCGCAATGTTTAAAGACCAAGGTCTTGAACTAGTACGTCCGGCCCGATATGACATATGGTGAGAAAACGTGGACTCGGGCTGGTCCACAAATTCAAGGTTGGTCAGCGTACTATGGAGCGGGCTATGCTTGGAGTTTCTTTTTTAGGATAAGATCAGAAATGAAACTATCCGGAAAAGAACCAGATTTACCGACATATTCGTATCAAAGTAAGCAAGCTTAAGTGGCAGTGGGCGACCCATGTTTTTTGAAGGACCGATGGCCCATAGACAGACGAGTCTTGGAGTGGAGACCGCGTATAGGCGAGATGGACCGACGACCTTAAAAAGTTAGCTGAGACAGACTGGATGGGGAAGGCGGAGGACAGGGTGTTGTGGCGCAGTCTGGGAGAGGCCTATTTCCTGCACTGGTCAGCGCAAGGCTGAGTTGATAGATCACGTTGACGATATAATAGTTACATATTATGAGGAGTTGATTTGATTCCATTCACACATTCCTAGATACATACATAATAATTAAAAAAATCTAAACTAAAATCAATTTTGAAAGCAATCGTTTAAGTTAGTTACTACATAACACACATACATTATCAGCCTATAATGTTCCCACTGCTAGGACACAGGCCTCCTCTCTTCGAGAAGTAAAAAAGTAACAAGTAGTAAGTTTAAGTTACTAACAAGTCCAAAATGGCGAAAAATAATAATAATTAATATGCCTGACCTAGTTCTCGAAAATTAACATGTCACGTTGTACTGGGATAGGTCTATCATTACTGACTAGACTATTGTCGCCAATTTGCCTGATATAGTGGTGTTAGATCGATTAGCGCGCCGCGCAATGATTATAGATGTTGCCATTCCACATGACGATAACCTCGTGAAAGCTGAGAAAGAGAAACATAATATCTCGACACGAGCTTGTTGACATGTGGAATGTGAGCTTGGCTGTCATTGTGCCGATTGTCGTAACGGCCAAAAGCCTGATGCCTGAAAGCCTCAATCAACATCTCTCGAGGCTCTCGTTTGGCGGTTGGATCAAGGGCGTGATTCAAAAGACAGTATTCCTTGATACGGCTCGCATTGTGAGGAAGTTCCTATCTCCTGCGGCCCTAACAACTGGTAGCTCGAACCCTGCTCCCAACACCGGCGGAACTCATTTCTTTTATATTTTTAAATGTTTTGTTTTTTATTTTTGATTGTAAATATTTAAAAATGTATTCTGGTAAGAAAACAAAAAACAAACGACATAATTCTTATTATAAATTAGACATCCTACCTACATGATAACACGCAATTACTAAACTTGCCTCGATGTGACAGCCCCGACTCACTGCATACTGAAACATACTTAGATTTCATGTAGCTATCTATATGTGTGAGTGTGTTCATTCGACCATTTTGTTCCTAGTTGAAACTGTACTGTATGATTTGAACCTCAGAACAATTTTGAACAAACGAAATCGCTAAGAAAAGTGACAAGGTCTCTCATTTTTTGTTTACTGACAGCGACTCAAATAAAACATTACTCTTTGCTCCAGGTGGACAAGGTGGAATTATCCGGAAGACTTAACTTCTGCTGATTTGTATCGATATGTTTTGTTTACTTATGTCTTGAACAAAAAAATACACTGCATCACTAAAAAAATATTTTACATAGGTGCCGTTCGGGGACTGAAAATAATATTAATAAACTGTTCCACCGAACCGCACTCATCAAAATTTTGTTTCAGTGCCGTTAGTGGAAGTGCTCAGGTGCGGTTCGGTCAAATGCTGTTGAAATCAGTGCTCTTAGTGGAATGCCTCGACATTTTGGTTCTAGAAATTGTTTTAATTACCATTTATCTTTACATCTCCTCTCATTAAACGCTTGTTGTTTACCATTTATATTTTTACCAATTCCGTGAAAAACTTATGTTCCCCAACCATTCATAACATTTGATCACGTTTAATGCAGTCGTCTTACGTATAATAATCACACGAAAATTAAACTAAGTATCTTTTATTTATTATTTATGTAATTAAATCTGGTGTTGTATTTTACTTTATATTGTCTTCCTATGGTAAAGTCGCTCATATTTGTCTTTCATTGTTACAAAAAATAAGATGGTTCATTTTAAATCACTTTGTTATTATACCAAACATTACACACCCCATAAACTTGCAATTCAACCACATCTCATTCTCCATCCTCCTTCATCCTCTCCTCTTTTCTCATCTTTAAATACTTAAATCATATTTTATTCAAATTAATATTTAACAGTGAGAGCAATGTCTGTCTTATTAGAAGTTCAAAATAAATACAAGAGAAATACTTTGATAACTTTACTCGTTTTGAACTTTACTTTTGCTTGCGTAAAATTTCATTTTACTAAAAGGTTTTTATTAATTTGATTCTGTTTGCACTTTAGAAACTAATTTAATTAATAATCAACTTTGAAATATTTTAATAACAAAAGCGTACCATTCGCATTTAATTTAACAGGCTTAACAATTTCATACTGCACTTAAATTGCAATATACTCGCAAAAAACCTTAATTACCAGCTCAACACCGAAACTACTAACAGCTCAACTTTACTCAACAAATATTCATTAATTTCCACAGCCGCTCCGTATTAACTGCAGCTGAAATAGGCTGGGGGCTCACCGAGCCGTATGTAACGCTATTGAAAAACATCGCCGCGTGACATGCTCGGGTTGAAGCCAAATCAAATATTGACCGTAGGAATATCTCGGTGTGGCGCATGCATGCTGGACAACAAACGCGGTATGAGAATCGAATATAAAACCGTTTAGGTAACTGGTGTTGAATATAACGAATCCATTTTGAATGTCTCTCATAAACAAAACAAATTGATAGAAACGGTTGAATTTTGTTGTGTTCTTAAGAACCGATCTCAGTAAATTGATAGTGCAGTGTCACAACATGTTGTTCAAATCTGTTCGGCATTTTTATTTTCATCATAAATTGATTGCCATTGGTAAAATACTGGTCCAAAATTAAAATCAAAATATTTTATTTCAACCTAAATGGGCACTTATGAAACGTCAGAAGCTAGGTGCACGGTTCCAATTAGTCGTTCCCTGTGGAGAAAAGCCGGTTACTCTTTTAAAAATAATGGGCTTTTACATTGTTTTCAAGTTACAGTGTTAATAGGTATGGGAGGACAGTGTAGGCCCGTCAACAGGTATCAAGTACTTACTTAACAGAATAGATTTTCACAAATTAAAAAAGAATCTATATAAAATAATATTACTAAAAGAATTGCGAAAAGAACCTATTTAAACCAAATGACAACATTGTCATTACAACTGTAACAAATCTGAATTATTATTCTGCCCACAAGTCACTAATAAATATTTTAAATTAAAATAGTATCAAGATGCGTCCGTTAAGACTGGAAGCCGACCTCAACATAGTTGGGAAAATGCTACGCAGATGATGATTAATTGCCATTGACGTCAATAGAATAGAAATATAATATTAGTTATGGCATTATTATTCTCGCCGCAACTAAATGAAAATAATTTTCATAATAAAATCATATTTGCATTGTTATTGTTAGAAAAGATACCCTTTACCGTATAACGCTTTCCATTAGCATATTTTGTTTTGTTATTTTTACCTAGAACGGGCTTCGTATCTCAGAGACGTGACGGGAATAGTAATCACCTCTCAGACTCTCACAATTCAATATACGAGTGTAATGTATTGTACTTAGTTGATCATACTTTGTCACAAATATTGGTGGTAGCTCACTTAACTATTAAAGTAAACGCAGTGGAAATTGGTTTAATTATATATTGCGTACGTTGTAGAATATTTTAAAGTACAGACAAGCAACGACCCCATAGATGTAGTGTATATGATGTGAAGTGCTTTCCTAACATTAACGTTACATGTTTGTCTTGAAATCTTGTTGACACCAGACATTGGAATATGTTTCATTACAAATTCTATCCATTACCCAGCAAAATTCAATAAAATATAGCCCCAAAGAAAAAATACAAGTTGGCCGTAACACTTTATTTCCGCCCACATTATTTTACGTTATAAATGTAGGTAAGTTGCTCAGTAATATTTATTGTAACAACGTGATACGAACAATGAGAGTGTTACGAATTATTTCCTTCTTTTTATAAGTATGTTCGAGCCGGATTTTCTTTTGTGGTTTAGTAAAGCAAAATCCGCCTCTGTGCGTAACAAAAGTGATGTTCATATAACGTTTCCTTCGTTTTTGCCAGTTAAGTTAGAAGAAATACTTTACTGTACTCGTCGATTGGATTGGATATTATTTCCCAAACACCTAAGGAACAACCATAAAATGGTAAGACAATATGTTTGGTTAGAGCTCCTCAAAACTGTTATTTACTTCTTCTCCAATAGATTTTAGGGTTCCGTACTGAATAAAAAAACGGAAACCTTATATGGTTACTAGTGTGTCTTGTCTATGTATACATCTGTCACAGCCAATTTTGGAAAACCTGGTTTTAGAGTTAAACACACGTAAATAGGTTTGCACTGTAGAGTCACACATGTTTATATTATGGTCTCCAGATATCAAGTTGGTATGGTGAATGTGTAACAAATAGTAGCAATATGTTGATGATATATATCGTTTCATAATGTACGGTCAACCTCAAAAAGATGATATACATCGACAAAAATTCTTTGATTGTCTTCTATTTGTGTTTCATAGTACTGTATCAAATGCAGCTACTAATATGTACCCAACACAGTATGCTATGTGTAATATGTTCCTGCTGTGACTCCTGTTTCACAATGCGGCTACACAATGAGACTCGTACGTCCAACAGGGATGATGGCGGGATTGGCACTGGCGTCCAATTTGCCGGCTCGCTTGTGTGATTGGCTTTGTAGCATATAGGCAGTCTTGCCAGCGTTGCGAGTTTGTCCGAAAGGGATATCGTGGCCCTGGCACACAGGCAACTGAAGGAATACGGGTGGGTGTTAGTCAGTAAAAATTTGACACACCCTCCCGCTCCGCCCAGAGCGGGAGAAGTTATTTGATAATTTCCCACCCAAAAAAAAAAAAAGCATAAAGGCAGTGTGTGTGATCTGGACGTACTTGCTGGTCTAACTCTTGACTTTATTTTGAAGAAAATATAGCCACTGGATTTGCATCATTAGTGATGTCTGTCTAGGTACATAATTGAAATAGCTACATAGTGGTTTCACAGATGACGTCCGTATGTGGGCAGTTCGCGAGTGCAGGAACTTTCGCTGTGCAACTCCACAAAACAAGAAAGTTTTGATTGACGTTATAAGCTGTGTTTGTGAAGAACTAAATGAACGTTACTAACTAATTACCCTTTATAAGTATTCATTCAATGGCTCGAGTTGTTTGTATGTTTATTTCGTGGTAGGTATCACATACAGAACAAAAACTTCGTTCTCAGCTAGGAATGACATGTGAATTTGTCTCAGCCTACAAGTGCTGACCAAAATCTTGAAATACTTTAAAAAGTTTTATTTTTGTACTAAAACGTTAGTAATTACACAGGCCTGTTATTGGTCTTCCGTCCGAATACTACTTTGGGTGGTATTTGGCCCTAAAACTGAGGGATGAAATCGTTAACCCTAAAAACTGAGGGATGAAATCGTTAACCCTAAAAACTGAGGGATGAAAGCGTTAACCCTAAAAATACACGCGGGCGCAGGTTATACAGCCCCTTTGCTTTACTGAGACCAATAGTGTTTGCAAACAGTAGTTAGTACTCAGGAAAGAGCCTGGAGATAATATATTCAAGTTCAACACCGACGTGGAACACATAGTCCAGGTTTAACTGCTTTTTAGGGTTCCGTACCTCAAAAGGAAAAAACGGAACCCTTATAGGAACACTTCGTTGTCCGTCTGTCTGTCTGTCTGTCAGTCTGTCAAGACCATTTTTCTCAGGAACGCGTGGAGGCATCAAGTTGAAATTAATATCAAATACGTAAGTCTATAGCCCCTTAAAGTTCTAAAAAAATCAAGTTTCCAAATCAACGTAATAAAAAAATACGGCGATATAAGCGACATTATTGCGACATATTTCGATACTCGCAAATAAATCAAAACCTATAGGGTACTTCCCGTTGACCTAGAATCATGAAATTTGGCAAGTAGCAAGGTAGCACAGCACAAGTAAAGGAAAATGTCCGAAAATTGTTAATTTGTAGTTTGACCACATGAAAAAAACCTTTTTTGCGATTACAAACTTAAATTTTCAGTTGGAAAATTGACCGTGGCGTATATCGATGTATAGGAGAACATGTTTTTCAACTACAATGTTAAGTTTGTTTTAGGGATAAATTCATCCTAACTACGGAACCCTTCATTGTGCGTGGTCCGACACGCACTTAGCCGGTTTTTTGTTATGTTTGTACAAAATCCGAATACTTTCAATAATATTAAATATAATAAGGCTATAAAAATATGGCTCTGAATATCCGCTTCCGTTTGTTCTCATACTGATCTCACCGATATTTTTTATGCAATACCAGCTGAATACTTTATTTGTCACCGGCTTTTGCTAGTATCTGGGAATGTTCAGTATTACGAAAATAATGTCATGGTTGGGAATGCTAAGATTTAGCCGTCAAAATATACACAACAATTGGAAACCTCAATACAATATGCGTTTATACATTTCCGTACGTTAATATTCATCTTAGAAAAAATCATATTCCACGAAATGAAACACAGAATACAGCCAAATTCCTGAAACCCAATTATAATTTCCCTGAAGCGATTTCATTATTTTGTCTCAGGTCGCACCGTCTTTTACGTTACACCGATACCATTTCGCAACAAGGAATCTTTAGGAACGGACTTGTACAATCTCTTATACAAATTAAATTGACCCTGAAATACAAGTAGGGACGATTTTTCCTCCACATTCTTATTTCCAAACGAGATGATGTTTTATTACTTAGTTATCCGTTTCAGTTATTTGTACGGTTGCGTATGACAGGGGTCGTGCGGCTGAGACCTTCGTTGGTTGACCGGTGAGGTACTGACCGTGATGGAAGCAGTTGGCGGGCAAAAGGGGGGTCAAGCTTAAAATGGTGGAGTTTCCATGGTTTTCATTTAATAAACATATGAAAAGAAAATGTCAGAAATATTAATCATTCATGTCCCGGGTTGGTACGTGTAGAAACATTATAGTTAAGGACCTCCGCGCTGATAGGATGTATGTTACCAAGACCTACAAGCGGTAGTTGGAAATAGCCGCCTAAATGTTAAAAATTAAGAAAGGCGTAATTTATGTTTGTTTGTAATTTTATTGTATTTTTTTTTTCATTTTGTATTGTGTAACTATCTTATTGTGTTTTTTTTTATGGACCATGTGGTCTGCTATAAAGATTTTTATTTATTTAATTTATAAATCATTTAACTGCCAGTAATTTACAAAAGTATTAGAATTGTATAGAAGGGCAGAAATCGATAAGGCCATCCTTTGTATATTTTGTAGTGTTAGATTTATTTTTAGTTATGTATTTTTGGAATAAATCTAAAAAATTCAAAAATTAAAAGCAAAATTCACTACGAAACTGTAAATCTTATTCATAAGCTTATGTGTATGTGTTGAAGCGCAGGTGTCCATTGAATTTAATGCATAATAGATTGTAATACGATTCGAATCAGATGGTTTCGTAATTTTCAGGTCAATAAAGGGAATCTGAAAGAAAGCTGGTATTGTAAGTGACTGGGCTATAGCACTGTATCGTACAAGATGTAAACCGTAACGAACTCGTCGTAGTAGTTCTGTATAACCGAAGACATAAGACATGTGTCTTGTTACTTACGTCGATAAAAAAATGTAACAAAGTCGTCGTTGTTGAAGTTTGACGGCACGGTTGGCGCAGTGGTTAAGCGATTGACTGCTGCGCTGCGAGTCGCGGGTTCGATTCCCGCACGGAAACTAATATTTGTGTGACCTATAAGTAGTTGTTCCGGGTCTGGCTGTTTGTGTATGTGAGTTTAAATGTTTATAAACGCACCCACGATACAGGAGAAATTCCTAGTGTCCAATTCCAACGTTTTAAAAAAAAGAAAGAAAGTTAAATATTTTGCTACGTTGTTGTGTAACACATTTTGTGACTCTTTTTCATTAAAGTGTGTGGTAAAAATATTTTCCGGTTAATCCGTGAGCGACTCTTGACTAAGACTCACCCGTAGCGTTCTTTTATTTTAAACACTATGTTTGCTGAAATGAAAAACTTTTATGTACGACTAGCTGCGCCCCGCGGTTTCACCCGCGTAAGTCTCGATCCCGTGGGAATATCGGGATAAAAAGTAGCCTATGTCTTAATCCAGGGTGTCAGCTACCTCCGTACAAAATTTTATCAAAATTGGTCCAGCCGTTTGAGCGTGAAGAAGTAACAAACATACACACAAACACACACACACACTCACAAACTTTCGCCGTTATAATATTAGTGTGATGTGATTTACCTACTGATAGGCATGTTTGTTAGGTTCCCTTTTTTCCTGCGTGGGCTTTGTAATATGAGTCTTGCAATTTCTATTCATTATTTTTATTGTATTATGTAACTACCACGCGAAACGGTTCTTTGTTGTTGTCTCATCCATGTAGATGTTTGATGTTTTTCCATTTTAGTCTTTCCGATTTCCCTGCATTAGAAAACAAATCGAATAACAAGATATTACAGGTTATTTTCCATACTCAAAGTCCATTAGTTATGAAGCTAAGCTAACAGTATAAATCACCACTTGTACTTAGTTGAATCGTTCCATTTAGCTGTGCCGAGCGATAGAGGACGAAATGGACAATTTGTGCGCACATAACATTTTACACACTCGTCGACCATTTTTTGCCGGAATATTATGTGTGCGCTGAATGAGAACGGGATCCTTATTTCAATTGAATAAGTACATTCAGTAAAAAATGTACTGTGTTTAACTGAAAACTATTCTATTCAGTGTGGCGATTAGGTTATCAGATTAATTGAAACCGCGTATTCTACATTACGTATTAGTAGCGTAATTTAGCCATGGGACCTTTTTTTCGTTTTAGTATTTAACGACATTAAACTTCATTAATGTGATTATTTGGTCAATACCATAAAGTTTGTATTGAATTGATCGCCGTAGTCAGCGATAGTTAGCCATAGTAAAGAAACGACCGAACATTCGGCCGATACTTCAAATTTATGTTCGGAGTAGACCCACTGGACTTTGAAGTGTTATCAGTTTACAAGCAACATTATCCTAAATTGTTTTTATTGGCAACATTCTATAATCATGTAATATGTCAAATGACGTGTGTGTAAATTCTCTTCTCTCTGCTTTGCCGCGTATTATTAAAGTCGTTACAATTTTTCACTCGTTGTTTTATTAGTACTTAATTACACGTAACCCAAACCCATCATAAATCAACACTAAGTTATTGAAACAGGTCCAATCGTATATGATTTGCTTGTTGAAAAAATGTTTACCCATTAGAGCCGTTTAATATTATTATTTCAGAGCAAGCTGTTTGACGGACGGGTGAATATCCTTCATATCAGTCTACTGTCTATTATACACGTAACATAACCACTCGACCACCAAAACATGACTTGAAATTTCAATTGTTTCATGGAAAAAATAAAGCCTTTATTGTTTTATTAGAATACCAGAAAATAATGTTACTCGCACCTTTTCCATTAAAAATTTAATCATGCTGGCGGTCGGTGGAACTAACAATTGAATACTCAATGAAACGTGAAGCAAGCTCACAGCTACGCTTCAACAACGCTGTGAACTGTTTTGAAATGAATTATAACAGTTCAATTTCTTAAGAGGGCCCTTCCCGGTCCGTCTATCGTCAACGCGAGCATGGTCAAAAAGTTTGTTGTTTCATCCAGCGCTAGTGAAAACTATTAACAAACGATTGAGAACACGATAACATTGAACGAGAAATAATGTGCGGAATTTTCATAAAACTTGTTCCAGGAAATACGTGTTTTTGAGTAAGCCTTACCAGTTTGTAAAATAAATGTTGGTCATTTAGAATCTCCATTATATTTGCAAGGTTTCTATCGTAATGTTTTCTTAACTTTAAACAATTATTACTTTTAACAATTTATGAGTACATTATGAATGGCCAAAGTTCAGGTAAAATTTGTGCAAAAAGCAGATTTTGCAGGCTTATACTGACTTTGTGTTTCAAAATTTTTATTTTTTGCTTGCATAGAAACCTACATACAGTACACTAGATACCTATTGGTTCAAAGATTTCAAAGAAAGATGTGTTAAAACGCCATAATCACGTAGGAGCGTTTGTATGAAAAGTATGTCGGGTTGGCCGGTCTTAACTGGAAGTTTAATAAAATCAAAAGTGATTCATATTATTGTATTCGCTTACAAACAATAATATTACAAATTAATGTTTCTATAACTGACTGACTGTTTCACAAATAATAAACGTTCAACCACACACACATTACTAGCTCGCTTCATAATAATGTTCGTTGGATAGAATAAGTACGTATGAAACATTTATGCTGTAATTGTTTTATTGAACGTGTGGAATAAGTAACTCGTGTTATAATTCTGGATAAGATTAGTTGTACATTATTCATTTTATTGAAGTGAAAACTTCTTTAGGCGCGTTGAGCGATTTTTGGTAGGGAAAAACTTATGGTAGTACTTGTGGCAGTATTCTATTCTATTCTGTTCTACGGATTCGCGTCACCGACATGCCGTGGTAGCTGTAAGTGAAGGTAAATTGTCCATGTGAAAAGTTTAATTTGTGTATACTGTACATTGTTTAAAGTGTGTTTTGGATAATCATTATTTTATTGAAATGAAAACTTCTTTAGGTGCGTTGAGCGTTAAAAAGGTAGGTACTTTTATTATACAGGGTGTTAAAGAAATTGCGTGCCATAGCTTAAGGGTAGGTTCAGTATCGATAAAAGAACCCAGGAATAAAAAAAATATTGCAAGAATTTTAAAAAATTATACTAAAGTTTCATTTTACTTGTATGTATGACTGTTTCAGAATAATATTTATTTATTTATTAAAACTTTATGCACAAGTAAAAGCTACACTGTACAAAGGCGGACTTAATGCCTGAGGCATTTTCTACCAGTCAACCTTAGGGTGATGCATAGACAAAACATGGCAGGTACAACGCAATATTCATGCAAATTAACATAAAAATAGTGTTCCGTTACCATGACGTTTTTTCTAATGCTAACGATCAATTTCTAAACGTATCGATGTTTCAATTTCTTACAAGATGGCAGCACCGGAAGCAGCTCAACTAGCTGTCATTGCACACATGTATTTGTCTTTTTTGGAGCGAAGGTAGAGGTCGTGTGAGTGAAAGCAACGCGCGCGCGCATCGTCTTAATCGGTCGAAATCCTAAGGGAAATCGAATCATCCCCTATTTCGCGTGTGATCAACCCTCTAGGCATGAAACCCTGAAGCTAGCTTATGGACAATCGAAGGTGGAAGCTCAGCGAGCGCCGGAACAGTCCAAGGTACGTGAGTGCATTGTATTCGCTGCGGCCTATGTCGAGTTATTGAACATCGTAATTATACGAAAATCTTTATTTCCCAGTGTAGTATCAAAACCATCCCTATTTCGGCTTGGTGCGTATGCTACAAATAGGGAGCCTCCTCTTAAGATTAAATCCGTCAAAGACGAAACATACAATGTACAAGGAAATAAAATTTTACTCGGGTAGACAATTTAGTGAAAATACCAGTAGGTTAAACATTAGTATTTTATCATCCAACAGTCTAATTTCAGCATAAAAACCACATTACTTATGTTCTGAACCTCCAAATTTCTACTCAAAAAGGGTTCCACTGATTACCTTCACATTTCTGTTATCGTGGAAACAATTAATGACCCCATCGCTTACAAAGCCCGCACCGTTACATAATAAAGCAGCTTGGACAGATATAAGTCTGTTGACCCCATCCAGCCTGTCCCTTGCTGCCCTCTCCTAGCGACGCCTTAAGCCGAATCCCATACCCCGCAAGGGGTGCCTTAGCGTGTAGTCGCCTAGTTTATAAGTTTTATGCAGAGATAATTATGTCTGTATCATTGTCATTCTTATCACTCTTGTGGGTAAGTCATGTTTATTAAAATATTAGAGGTGCTCCTTGACGATCTTATGATATTATTAAATACATACATACACACGTACATAAACTCATGCCTTCTTCCCATAGGGGTAGGCAGAAACTATAGAACGCCACCTGCTACGCTCCTTATATATTCCTTTTGCTTCGCCTACGTTCATACATCTGGTCATACACGCACGCCGATTGCGAGTAGTACGCACCTGACCTTTCTGACTCGCTTCCCAGTCCCAATCATTTTTGCTCAATGTTACGTAGTTTGATGTAAAGAATGCGTAATTAAATTATCGACTATGTGATCGGTCTTTTTAATCCCTGTCTTTTGATAAATTTGTGAGTGTCCGTGGACTTTCTTGCCCGTTCTTCTCCATAGGAACCTACTACGCTTTGAAATGGGCAACTAGCTTCATATTTCTAGCTGACAGACTCGTTGACAATCAAAAGTGCCTGTAAATGGTTTAACTGAAATAAATGCTTTGACTTACATGGACGTAACTGAGGTAGCAATCTTTTATTAGAGTGACATGAATTATTTCTACTTAGGTACCTTATTTAAAATCTGCCTCCACATCATTTCCATCTCATCTCCATACCTATTTATAAGCAACCGTTTTATATTATTTCAGTATTGAATATACAAAACAATGTAATAGGTATGATGTTTCGCAATTTCAGGTAGTCTGCTGTAATAAGACGGAGATCCCTTTAAATTAAAGGTTCATTCTTGTTGATATTGCATTTCTCGGTATTTCTAAAGGGACAATTAAGTGCTGAGAGCCTCATAATGAAGAAACCGCTTGTGTTATTCCAGTTGGAACCCCTTTGTTTATTCTATCATCATATTTTCACGTATACGTAACGTTGTTTATGAAACGAGCGTTTGTAAACTCCATACAAACAACCTTTATGTTCGCTCCACAACGTGGACATGAAATTGATAAATGACTTGATTTAGATTGCATAAAATCATACAGTTTGCTTAGTATTTCTTCCACCCATAATACGTTTATTTCGTAGTATCGACTCAATATATCACGATGCAAAATAAAATAAAATGTTGTCAACCACATCCTGCGGAGCCTGAAGCACAAAATTACATCTAAAACCACATTATTTGACTCAAACGAAACTGGATGCTTATGTTGGAGCAATACGGAAATCCAATCCTAGGTTTGGTTCGTCACTACGATGAAACAAGATTTTATTTTATAGGGTTAGGGTTTTTTTTTATACTTTAACGCTATGCGAGTAAGTTCAAATATTTGTAAATGTTTATGAGACGATGATGATGATGACTTTACTTTAACATTCATAAGATTTTTACTAAACTTTGTTCTAAAGGACTATCAAGGGGAAAACAAAAACGCAGAAAAAAAGGGTGTCGTTTGAAAGTTAAAGCGGTTGTTACGCCAAGTTTGAACCATTTCATTTTGGGTGATGTTTTTCCTCTCCGTAAATACTATTTAACTGTTATCCATTATAAGTCGTTAAAGATGATTGGATTGTTATTTTAGATCTTCGTTAAGAGATCTGTTGATGACTCTCATAATGTGTTAATTAAACAGAAATTCTTTCAGTAGACTTAAAATATCATATATATATTATCATGATAACTTTTCTCCTCATTCTACTATAACTTGGATTGACAACAACACCGTAATATTTATACCTAAATAGTTACTTGTTATGACGATGATATGTTTATTCTTTTTATAAACTAGAAACAGACTAGTCTAAAAGCTCGAACCTGCATTTTCAGCGAACATCATCTAGTTTTATTAGCCAATTAAAACTATCTAAGCAAATGTAATGTGGTTTTAGTCAGCCTCGGCAATGAGATGTATCCAAAACATGTGTGGTTTGTAAACTGATGGCTCGTACATTAAATGTTAGTTTGAACTCTGTTTATAAAGCAAATAGAGTTGGATGTTGCATGATTAAAGGCTCGTATGCTGTGTAAGGTGATGTTTACTCAATGCTCCCAAATAGCGTTTATTCAAACATTGACTGCGGCGAGAGCTTGTGCCTTAGCCCCTTAATATTTATCCGGCACTCGGAATCGTAAATTTGTGAAAATGTTCCAAGTGATTTTAAACCTTTCGATAAATTCAGTCTGTTTTCGGGTGGAGGTTTTAATTAGTGATAGAAACAAACATTGTAGTTCGTACTTAGCTTTCATTTGGTAAACCCTTTCACAAGCGAAAAAAAAACCATTTTTATACTGTAATGAACATTTTTAGCCTGCCTTTTTGTATGCCTTTTATTGCACGGTTTCGAGATTCCTACCAGCAACAAATTAGTTTTTTATATCTTACACATGGGATTGAAGACACCGTAAATTTGTAGGTACCAAACCTGTAAATAAATCACATAAATGAATAAAAATAAAGAATAAAAAGTAAAAATAAAATCTTATCTATTTGCCTGTTTGGAATTTTAGATATCTTCTGTCTTTTCATATAACACCTGTGTCAGTTCCATGACGTATAAATTAAACACCTATGATTATCTCACAATGTTGGGACACATTCATTAAAGATTTGGTTCTCCAAACCGCAGATACGTAACTTTGATAGATACTTGTAGAAAGTTTGCTTCTGAGAAGGCATTGTTCCTCCGAGTATTTTTAAATGTTTTGGATAAGTAAAGTTATTAGAATACATAAATGACCTCAAAGTTTGTGTGGTTTTTGTCAGTGACTAACAACACAATTAATTCTGGAAACCTCAAGTTCTTTGGTAAAAAAAACGATATACCTACCTATGTCGCAGATGGATTGTCAAATCCACTGTTTTACATAACAGCTCGCTGTTTTACAAAACAGCTCCGTTATGTAAAACAGCTGAACGACGGTGACGTTAAGTGATTTTCCATAATTACTGAACTTTAGCACGATGAATTATTGCAACGTTTTGCATTTATCAATGCCGCGGGTCAACGATTAGATGTTATGTAAAAAAGCGTGAAATGAAACGTCAGATTGTAGATTTTGTTCAAAGTTTTGTCGCTCGTGACTGTGTGTCATCATTTCAGCCGAAAGACGTCCACTGCTGGACCTAAGTCCATTTGAGGAGGGGCTTCCCATAATCGCCAAGCTTTGCAGGCGGGTTGGCGATCGCAGCATGGTGTTAAAATGCATAGATAACGCTGCTGCCCATTCTCTAGTAAGTCCCTTAATCGCCTTTTACAACACCCACGGGAAGAAATAGGGACTCTGTGTGTCATAACAATAATAATGATGTCTGAAAAAGAAATAAATAAAACCAATATGAGTGAAAATTACCATATCTCAAGTGAAAACAGTAATTTTAAGGACATTTTTAATATAAAGTTATCAGAATTTATGAAAATCAGTTAAAAATACTAAATAATCAAGTAACTGCCAAAGGAAGTGGACGTGGCGGAGCCCGGATACTATGACGAAAAATTAGATAGGCTTCATCATAACGGAAAAAGCATTTATTCAGGGATGACTTTGGTGATCAACAGGTTCAACACCAGTGATCACAGACTTGTCCAAGGCTCTCTGAATATCAACTTCAAAATCGAGCGAACTCGTTTGATGAAGTCTAGGCCGACTTTTAAAGAGGAACACCGTACATCCACACAGTGCGACAAATTATATAGAAGTCCGAAGTGCGAAGTATAATCGGCCACTATGTCTTGCGTTTGTGGACTATGAGAAGGCTTTGACTCTATCCACAACTGATCTGTTTTGGAGTCTCTGCAGCAATGCCAATTCGACTGGCGATACATACAAGTGCTGAGATATTTTTATAAAAATGCGTCAATGACCGTCCTAACTCAGAATCAGCGAACTGAACATATCCCCCAGCATCGAGGGGTGATACAAGGGGATTTAATTTCAGGATGTGCTAAAGACGCTAAACTGGGAAGGATCAACAACATGCGAGTTCATCTCACACTTGAGATTTGTAGATGACATCGTCATACTGGCTGAATCGCTGCATGATTTGCAGCATATGCTGGACGGTCTAGTTCATTCTTCTGTACGCATTGGTATCTTGGATAAAGCCCAGGTTATTTTCAACGAACACGTCACGAACACGTGTTTGAGAGTACGTTTACCTCGGGCAAACTGCAGTTTGGTAAGAAAAACTTTTAGGGAAGTTAACAGAACAATTCAGCTGAGCTAAACCCCATTTGGGAAGCTTCTTCGAGTTTTCTCATCGCGTATTCCACATAGGCTAAAGACGAAGGTCTTCAATCAGTGCGTCCTGCCTGTTATGACTTACAGAGCCGAAACGTGGATTCTTCGCGGATTAATCTAAAAACGGCATTCAGCTACTACTACTACTCCCAACTCAGCAAATAAAGCGGTCCCTTTTAGTCTTCTTATTAGATATTATTAATATTTCAGCAATACTTAGGCCCAAAGGTCCATCTTTCCTAAGCCCCATCACTTTTATAGTTGGAGACAAAATCGGGCAAAGCAAGTCAAGTCAAATGAAATGCGTGGTTTTATACGTTATTCTATACTTTAGAGAATTTCATAGAAACAAGTAACTAGAAACCCAATGAATAATAATTATGTAATTCACGAACGTTTCACGCAAAGGTGAAGATATTTCTTTAAAAGTAAGTAAATCGAGATGTCTCAACTTTTGACACGCTGAGTCTTGCAAAATTCAAACTGATGAATGTAGGCATAATCATGATCAAAATGTGCGATTGGAAACTTCTTCGTGTACTATGTAGAAAGACCGACTAGAAATAAACAATAAACCATACAGTACCCGTGTTACTGTAAAGATATTGCAAAATATATTAAAGTAACTAATAGAATAATGCTATTTCGATGTAGATCTGTTCAGTCTATTGCTCTAAATTATTCAGGCAAATGGGCTAAAAGACAAGAGGTAAGCCCTATATTTGAATTTACAAAAAGCTTTTCGTTTCCAATTTCAAGAAAAACCTTTTTTCTTATCATTCTAACAATGCAGGTCGAACTCCAAACTTCTCATGTTATTAACCGACTACGGCAAAGCCAAAAAAAGCAAGGGTTATGATTTTAGCAGTCTATGTTTGTATTTACGGGCGTTCCACCGTAGCGCCTAAATTACTGAACCGATTTTGAGGATTCTCCCAAAATTTATTATGGTGGACTTTACACGTACATTTCTGAACTCGAAACAAAATTTATTAAGATAATCATGACATGTTTGGTATCATAAGACAGATCTTGATGAGCACATTACAAGTTTGTATAATTAAAATATATCATACTGTCTGTAAACAAATATGTTGAAATAGTTAAAAACAAGCAAAAGTTCGACTGCGCTACGTACACCGCGGCTGAAAAGTTAATACCTACGTATTAGATATATAACTAGCTTTGCCCGCGACTTTGTCCGCGTGGACTTCGATCTTCCTCAGCCTGTTATTATAAAATACAAAATGACTTTGTCTGTTTGTTAGTGTGACAATTTACACCCATCGTTTTGGTGTTTGTTGTTTGGGCACGTTATAGACTTGATTCGATAATTACCTACAGTTTTTCTAGCTTCAGATATCTAGCTTCTATTTTTCTAATGTCTCTCTCTCAGTAATCACATTTTTGACGTTAGCAGCTTTCCTACCATTTTTAAAATAAATTACAAAATAAGTAAAAAGAGTAGTGACTTTATATACGTACAAGTCAAGTGCAAAGTAAATCCGACGACTGACAAAACGAAGTTTGCCGGGAGACATTAAGAAAATAGAAGCACTGTATGTAAGTAAAGCCGCAACCAATGTACTCTGCAATCTACAATAACTCTTGTCTGAATACTATAATAGAAGTCGAACAGTTTTTTAAACTAATTCTTTTTCAGGTTCTTCCGCTCTGGAGCAGTACCTCATTATAAATACCGTGCCTGGTGTAGTAATCAGACTGTTCATATTTACAGAGTTAATTAAGTATCCTAAACTAATACACCCTGGTCGCTCGTCTGCACGTATCTGTACGTAATTAACTATACACAACGCTACCTCTGTAATGGAAAACTGGCTCCATTACAGGGGTAGTGTTTTTGTAAATTTCACCTCCTAAGTTAGATAGGAACATGTTATCACTTGTCAATTATTAAAATATGATGAGTTTCACTTTCATTGCCCTGAAGTGTCGGCATCGGGACGCGTTCGGAATAAATGTGAAATTTATTCAACATCGCGCCACTGCTGTAACTAAGTTTAGCAATTTATTGCTCAATTACGTGTGTGGTCCCCGGTATTTGTGTACTCAGTATGTGAAATCGTATTCACACTTTACATGCTGAAACCATAAATAAAATTGTTGCTTGCACCTTACATCGCATATTGAAAGCCACGGCGACCATCGCGTCATTTTCTTTATGCGCGTTGAGCGATTTTTTGGTAGAGGAAAAACTTATGGGTTCGCATCACCGAAATGCTTTTGCCGACAAACTGTAGTAGCAGTACCTAAGTGAAGTTAAGTCGACCACGGGAAAAGTTTAATGTGTGTAAACTGTGCATTGTTTAAATAGTCAAAAATCTAAATAAAAATATTTTATTTCACATAAATCTACATGCAGCGTGTACCTAGCTTCTGACGTTTCATAGGTGCCCACTTATGAAATGTCAGGAGCTAGGTGCACGGTTCCAATTGGTAATTTCCTATGGAGAACAGCCGGCAAAAAACTCCAAGGTTACTCTTTAAAAAAATATTGGCTTGTACAATTTTTTCAAATTACAGTGTTAATAGGTACAGGAGGACAGCGTAGCCTTGTCAACAAGTACCAATACTTTACAAATGGTCTACAAACCTACAGTCTATTAAGCATACAACGTTCTCACATTCACAAAATGTAAAAGAATCTGTATAAAATAATAGAAATTTAAACCTATTTACACTAAATGACATGATTGCCATTTCAACTGTAACAAATCTTAATTAATATCCTGTCCACAAAAGGCACGACTAATTGTTGAAATTTGAATTTTAGAGGTATGAGGAATAGGGTGTAAAGTTCACTCATTCTCCATACAAAAGGGAGGCTCCTCCGACCAAACAGGTGTTGTGTCTGGTGGGCAACTGCCCAACGGTTGATGTCGGGACGTTGTATTTAAGCTAGTCGCGCGGTTAACTCTGCTTGCGCGATGCAGGATTTTGCGTGACGTCAGTGTGATGCGTAGTTCGCAATAACACAAAAAGGAAAAAAAATAAAATGACGACGACGATTAAAAGAAAGAAAGAAAAAAGAACTGATTTATTAGGACTCAATACAGGAGATCACAAATTAAAAAAAAAATACACTCTTAGAAACATAAAAAATAAAAAATCCAAGTAAAATTAAAATAAAAACTAAGTCCTGTACGAGGCCAAAAGGCTCCTATCTCAGCATGATGCTGCAATTAAAAGTAATTGCCGCAGCGCTGGCGATTGACATAGTTATGCCTTTAATGATTTCGATCGAGTAGTCAATTAGTAAACACTTACATTATGCCGTTCCGTAAACAACTAAGTATTAATATTGTAACAACTTCGCTTACGATAAAACATTGTGTGGAAGCTAAAGCCAAGTGTAGGTGTCAGATGTAATATCATTTGCAGTGATCAGTGATTGTATTTTAACAAAAACATAAAATAAGCATTTTCAAAATTAACATATACAAAAATAAACATTTTTATGGGGTACTGTGTTAAATGTTACAACAAACTACCTTGTGATATATTGTAATTAAATGAGAGAAAATTTAAAACACATATTAAAAGTACACTTTGCAAACAAGCATATTATAGGTTAGAGGATTATATCCAGGATAGGAATGCTTGGAAACATGCAGGTAGGATCTGTATCTGTATCTGTATGTGAGTATAACTATATGTATTAACTTTATGACTTATTATTTTTCAAATTTTTAGGAAAATATATATTATTTTACTTTTACGATGTTTGTAAATATGTGAGCACCATGTATCTATCTCATAATTCAGTTATTTTTCATCGCTTAGACAACGAAAGAATCGAAGAATAAAAGAAAAAAATTATATGAAATGATGATTATGTGATTATTATTTATTTGATATTAGGTGCATCGTCTTCACATATAATCATATAAATAATGTACTTAAACAAAATATTGTAAAACATTTTTAAAAGAGTAACGGTGGAGTTTCTTGCCCATTTTTCTCCATACGAAACTACCTTTTGGAAGGGGCAACTAGAATCAATTCTACTGTTTTGTAAATTTTGACGTTCAAAAGTGCCTCTTATGTGCCTATTTGAAATAAATAATTTGACTTTGACTTTGAAAAAGTGACTGCAAGTTCCAATTCTTCCGAAGGGGGGGGTGTTTCAAATAAACTTTGTCAATCAACTTCACTCTGATCGCTAGTAGTGCGATAACGCAGCCATTATTATATTTCAAACTAGAAGAGTCTGAAATCGCAAAAACCTTTTCCCATACATATCGTGGGAAATGAGGCTCAACTTAAAGGAGGTGTTTTTTTTTCGGCCAAAACTTGTACTGAGGTACAAATTAAAAGTTAAATTGTGTTATTAGCAGTATTTAAAATCCTCCAATATTCGATGGATTGAGAAATAAACGAATATAAAAATCACGAAACGGTCATATCAGCAGTGACAGGCGGTCAAACTATTCGATCTGTCTAATTATTACAACGGTGACTTTAAGGTTGTTGAACATTTCGGTCAGTTTAAAATCAACACGATTAAATACGATGTATCAATTATTTTTGTAAGTACTTAAACCATTGCTGCAGGCTGTTTTTCATTGTGAAGGCAAAAACAACGTAACAAGGAATTATTCATTAGAGTGTGTATGCTAATGGGAATTAAGTTGATATTTGAAATAAAACCAATAACATGTTTATTATTTTCTTTTATTCCATTTCCTCATTTTCAATATCTTCTCTAACTAGGATATAGTCTAGGAAGGAAGCAGCTGCTGTAATATCCCGTTGATGTCGAGCCCACCCCATATACCAAACAACAGTCATGATGTGAGCACAGCAATAAAATATAATAACGTGATAATGTCCATTACTTACACAAAGCTAATCCTTTTAATCAGAGTCCAGAGTATAATAGCACAGTTGTCGAGCTCCAACTAAAGTAAGTCCACAACCAAATCACAAAGTCAAGTCCAAATGGGTTAGCCAGGTCGTCAGGATAAAAGAAATCAATCGAAAGTTCATGGAAGAATAGCCAAATCAACAATAAGGAAACACACATACGAAATAGCACTCTAGAGTCGGAAAACCAACTAACAGGGCGAGAAACCAACACGAAATGACATTCATGGTAAATGACAACAAATGATAAAAAAATAGATAATTATCGGCCTTAGAGCACAGTCTTTTGGCCTCTCAATAAGCTAACCAAACGCATAAAATAATCTGAAATGTGAATTATATGTATTTTTAAATTCCTATTCACTGAATGTTTCACAAAAAGAATGTGCTGGGCAAAAATTGTTTTAATACAAAAATATAAATAATAATCAGTTCAGTTTAGGTTAATTTCTTTTTGTTACGTTTAATAGAATCAAGTTACGAAACGCATCATCGGGAGAAGTATCACGAGATTGCCAGATTAAAATTCTTGGGTTGCAAGATATTAACATCTTTAAACGACAATTCCAGGAGGTACAAATGTATAAAAATATCCAATATATATTTTTTCAGATTCTGCGATATTTTTCCTGTATTTCCGTACCTTTGTTCTTAAGGTACATTGTTTGGCCACAGTTGTATGAAAAAAAAAACAACGAAAACCATAAAGGATCACTTCGTTGTCCACTCGTCCGTCCCTCTGTCTATCTGACAGGTATCAAGTTGAAATTAATTTCAAATACGTAAGTCTACGGTCCCCTGGAGCTTACAAAAATCAAACTTCTAAGTCAACACAAAAAAAAAAACGGCCATTTATGCGACATATTTTGATGGCATAAATTCATCCCAACTACGAAATCCTTCATTGTGCGTGTCCGACCCGCACTTGGCCGGTATTTTAAAAGTTCATAAACTAGCCGCTACAAAATTAAGAAATAGCAAGCCGTAGCCGTAGTCAGTATATAAGCTTTTCGCATCAAAATCGTTTATTTGCATAAATGTGGTGGGTAAAAAAGATGTATAAAATTCATAAATTGATGTATTATGCGTGCTGCTGGCATGCAAATATTTAATAGACGTTAGTCAGTAAACCGAAACATACCATTATAGACAAGTTCATAAAAAAGGCAAGTAAATTAGAGTTTTAACGTTAAGAATTTATATGAAAAAAAGTAACGAATTAATCAAGTCAATAAAAGTCATAACACAAGTCGTTCTAAATTATTTTAGGTTTTAATTTTTTTTTCAGCAATCATAAGCAACATTATAATTATTTTTATTATATTCCCAAAGCAAATAAATATTTTTGCGTATTTGTAAGAAAATCGAAATTTAAACATTTTGGTAATTTTCGGCCAGTCTTCATTGTAACGGCCAGTCTACATACATAAATGTTAGGTAACTATTAATGAGAACTGGGGGCCGATCGTGCTATTTCTCAACGTAATTACCGTTCGAACGGAACGTTTTTGGTCTTGGTTTAGTTATGGTATATATATACACGGTATCGCACTATTTTTTCTGAGCGACAAAATCGTTGACGTTACCCAATACTGAAAGTTCGATCGATCGTTCCTCCAAGGTAACTTCAAAAGTAAAGCTAAATCGTATCCGTTGAAATAATTAGCACGATACGAAATGTGTCTAACGTAACGTTTTTGGTTGTGGTTTTAATTTTGGTATTAACTGTGACTGTGTATTTTAGTAATAGCCGTTCGTCAGGAAAAACCTTTAAGAATGAAATTGAATGAATCATTATCTTACATACCATTATATTTATGAGACATTTTCTCGTGTTTAGCTAAAATTACTTCCATTAATTATATTTACACTTATCGCTCCTTTCCTTATAAACACGAGTAAACGAAATTCTCATTAAAATTAACGTCAATTTGCTATAAAACCACAAAATAAGGCACTCAGCGAAGAATTTAAAAGGTAACAACATAATACTTGCAGTGAAGAAGATGAAGCTGACTTTTTTATTCGATTGGAATATTTTTTCATATCTACAGCAATTGTAGCCAATATTTTGAGTGTACCGTAAGTTGCTGTGCAGAATTCTATGTGCGTTCTCTATGCATTTTAACAGCATACTGCGATCGCCAACCCACCTGCCAAACGTGGCGATTATGGCAACCCCCCCCCCCCCCCATTTTGGGGGAGGCCTATGTCCAGCAGTGGATATATTTCGGCTGAAACGAACTGAATAATTATGTTATATGATACTCAATAGAAAACGTGTCTTCAACCAAGACATGTTCCATGAATTTAAGATAGATTCCTTTACCGGTGTTACTTTGAAACGAATACTCAGCATCACATAGCAATCTCCGGCTGTCAGTGATGTGCAATAATACCTCGCGAGTCACTGCCTCAGCCCGATCCTTGCCATCAGATCAATGATGTCAATGATGTATGAAGTGTAAAGGAGTACCAAATTCATCATCTTCCTAGCCTTTTCCTAACTATGTTGGGATCGGCTTCCAGTCTAGAATACCAATATTTTACATGGAGCGACTGCCTATCTGACCTCCACCCCAGTTACTGAAGGTTTGTAAAAGAGGACCACAATACAGATCTATAAGTATTATTGATCTAACACTTTTTGTAATGTGACATTGATCGAAACATTTTTTTTAACAATTTTAACTAATTGTTTTATTTGTGATTGTTTGGATTTTAATGCATTCGAAATTTAGTATAATATGGATACGGCTGAAGACCGAGATAAGATCAAGAAGATAAGATAAGATCATAGATAAATATCACCCGTCTCTCCACAATTCCAATGCTTACTCAGGGATGCACAACCGGTACGGATCTAATAATCCTTCTTTATTCCAAGGGCACGTCTTTCCTACACCACTATCGTGCCCCCAGGTCAACTCTTTAATATGCAATGGTCTCTAAAATCCCATGACACATGAGGCTCCAGGGGCTTGTGTGAATCTTTGGGTTCATTCGAGTAATCGAGTCTGATCTAACCACGCTGAGGTCAAAGCATTTCATTCATTCATTAATTCAAAACTTAGAAAAAACAAAATGGGACTATTGGGACCTACTGTGCATAATCATTCATCATAATTATCAGCTGAGAGACGTCCACTGCTGGACACACGCCTCCCCTAAGGGGCCGGGGTTGCCATAATCGCCACGCTTGGCAGGTGGGTTGGCGATCGCAGTATGGTGTTAAAATGCATGGAGAACGCTGCTGCCCATTCTCTAGTAATACCTTAGTCGCCTTTTACGACACCCACGGGAAGTAATAGGATAGTGCTCTTTACGTCCGGCACCACACGGTGTTTGTGTAGTGTGTACTATAGATAGAAAAATCTAATAGGTAGCTATTAGATTTTTTGCAATTTTACCCATGCCTAATTAACAATTAGATTAGGTCAGTTAAAAAAATGTCTCCTCAATGACGTATCCACAATTTCAAAACTTCATGTAAGGTGTCTATTCCACTCCGTTAGCAGCACCTTTGGCATTCCTTAGACAGCATCGTAACACACATCGTATCGCATCGACTGCACAATGCACTGGTATTTGGTTTGCTTGTGTCAAGTTTGCAGGAAAACGAAAATACATGCTTACATAATTATGACTTCAACATAATTATGTAAGCATGTATTTTGTGTATGATCAGAAGTAGATTCCGTATGCTTAAGCAAATTATGATAATTATTTTTATAGGAACACTTGTTTGTGTACCTTCCTACGGGTAGGAAGGTACACAAACAAGTGTTTTGTTTTGTTATTTTTACTTTATTTTGTTCATTTAACCCTGCCTACATTCATTTTACCCTGACTACAGTTAATGTTTTCCATCAGTTTATAAATATTCAAGTTGTAATCTGTGGAAAATGTAGTGGGTGGTATATTTGTTAAGTTAAAAGTTATTTCCGTTTATTTTTAATATACTACTGTTTATTTTCTTTAATGAAATAAATAAATAAATAACAGGTCGTAGGTGTAACCGTAATAACAGTCGTAATGCACGAAGTATTTTACACAAACAGTACAAATTATTAGGTAAGGCCGAAATCATAAAAGGCCGTCGAACAATATGCGTTGTAATATAATTTGGTGAGCACAATGGCGGCTGGCAGTGAATATCGGAAGTGAAGCTCCAGTGCAGCGAGTTTGAGTGTGAATAGAGATGGATATTGTGAACTGTATATATTTACTACATGCAGCTTTTACCCACAATCTGATATTTCCAGTAGTTTTGTCTACCTAAGGCAAGTTTTCCAGCTTGGTAGGCACAACTTTGAGAAGGAAGCCAACAGAAGGATCCGGTTGGGATGGGCAGCGTTTGGAAAACTGCGTCAAGCCTTCTCGTCATCAATCCCGCAGTGTTTGAAGACTAGGGTCTTCAACCAATGCGTCCTGCCCGTTATGACATACGGTGCCGAAACGTGCACACTAACAGTCGGGCTGGTCCACAAATTTAAGGTCACTCAGCGTGCTATGGAGCGGGCTATGCTCGGAGTTTCTTTGAAGGATAAGATCAGGAATGAAGTTATCTGGAAGAGAACCGGAGTTACCGACATAGCCTGCAGAGTAAGCAAGCTGAAGTGGCAGTGGGCTGGCCATGTTTGTCGAAGGACCGATGGCCGGTGGAGCAGATGAGTCCTGGAGTGGAGACCGCGTATCGGCAAGTGTGGGGCGCCCCCCAGCTAGATGGACCGACGACCTTAAAAAGGTGGCTGGGACAGACTGGATGCGGAAAGCGGAGGACAAGGTGTTGTGGCGCAGCCTGGGAGAGGCCTATGTCCAGCAGTGGACTGCTATAGGCTGAGTTGATTGATTGATTGATTGAGTAGTTTTGTATTTTTTTAATTGCTCACAAGTAGTAATGTTAGTGCGTAGCACAAAACTAATGATGAATAATCTCACGCAGTCTGAGATTATTCATCTCGCGTAGCTTGTGAAGTTATGATACACTACAACGTCGCAGTGAAGCTTTGTTGTAAACTGTTTTACGTGCTCGGCCTGGCGGCGGTCTGTTAGTGTATTCATAGGAGCCCAAACGTAATAGGTACGCTTGATTAATATACTTACTCGTATAATAATATTCTGTACTATCATAATTCAATGCGTGGGTGTAAAGTTCAGACCACCGCGTGGGTCTAAAGAATGAACTAAATTTTAAGATTCCTGAAATTACCTAGTACAGCTTTCAGTTCTCTTAATAAAGCTCTGAATTCTAATAATACTTTAGAACAGGGTTTCTAAATAATTTTAAATAGAGATTATAAAATATTTGTAATCCCATCGTTCAATTTCAATAATGTCTATCTACTGTAGCATAAAACAATTAGTCAATATCAATATAAAATGCCATTGCAAAAATTCAAGATTTTTTATCGACGCCATTTTTTCACTTCGTTAACTTTTTTCCGTAAAATTTAAGCGTAAATGATGCGCTTTATTTATGGTGTAACTGACTGGACATGATTAACACATTAAAATAATAATGGAAATAAATGAGCTTTAAGAATAGATTACTGAATAGATAATTAGGTACGTATTCGTTAAATGTTTGAAAAACTGGATTATAAGGTTAACCAATGTAGATTTCTAAGTTCATAAAAGTTAGCATTTTCTAGTTTTGATTGAACTTTTTCATTTCTTTTCTCATAATAGAAAAGTTAATTAAGAAAAAAGCCCTCTTTCTTGGCCCTAATTAATTTTGCTACTCTGTGGAATTATTTAGCGAGGCAAGCGGAATCCAGATCTCAGAGTCAACACTGAATACTACATCCCAAGTCAGCAAATTAAGCGTTCTCGTGTATTTATCTCATTAGATATTATTTCAACAGTATTTAGGCAAACATCCCACGTTTTGTGTCCCTATTACCTTTATCAAAAAAACAAAATGGTGTTCTTGTTCATTTCTAAATATTTAATGAGCAAAGCTTAATTAATGTCTTAAATTGTTATCAAATATCTTGTACGTAATTTTCCTTTAATCTACTTTGCGTGGGAAGTGTTATTAAAGATGACGAGAAAATTTCTGGAAATTCGACCTTTAAAAGGTGAAAAGGGTTTATTTTGTTTGTATGAAAGATCTTATTCCTTGAGTTAATAAAACTTGGCACGAATACTTATCTAAGTAAGTAATTTATAAAGTTTTTTTTTTTGTTAAAATTCTTCCATACAAACCTTGAGGGTTCTTTAGAAAAACAATCTAAAGAACCCCATAGGTTTGTAAGAAAGAATTTTAACACGCGGTCCGATTAACTAGAAACTCAGGATTTATAAATAATACCAAAAATAAAGAATAATGTGCATCAGGGTTTTAAGAAAATCTACCCTTAACGGGGTGAAAAAGGATAGTCAATTTAATAGGGGAGGATTTTACTGCGTGGCTTGTAGTGTTCAATTGTTTCAATCAATGGCTTTGTTGACTTAGTACAGCCAGATCTACAAGTTTCTCTTAATTCAGCTTAACTGTAGAAAGTAAAGCTCATGCAACTCCGCATTCAATTAATTTCAGTTGTCCGAACATACCGTAAGCGTAATCCTACCACTGTAGGCTATTATCTATCTACAAAAAAATATTTCGCTCTACCTAACTGTAGAAAGTTCATTATTCTGACAAAAAGATAACCAAGACGGTAGCTACAATTAGACGGAGAGAGAAGATTCGAAGCGAGAGCTTGATCGCTTGCTAGCACTTGACGGAGAAACAATTTTATTGATGAGATGGCGATGAGTCAGGATATACTCTGTTGCACGGATTGAAGGAAAGAAAAACTATGTGTAAATAAAAAATACGGTTTTAGGAAAAAATCTAGCAATTTAAAATAAAAACTTAATTATAACCTAATTATTTCCAAGTCTCCGAAATGTTACAAAGTATTTAAATAAACAAGCGAGCCTTACAGTAGTCGCCTATGATGTGTAAAATCTAACATCTCACCTTGGTAATACTAATTCCATGCTATTAAAAAGTACTTACTTAATCCATACTCAAGCTGTCTTTTCCTGTTACACACTTCCGTCCCTTTTCAAGAAATTACTCCCACAGAAAGTGAGAGGAAAGATGAAACACATAAAAAAAAATATGCGGGTACACAAACACAGTAAACTAATGTCATGTCAATTTACCGTTACTGTTCATGCAGCATCTGCTCTGTAAACTTTGTAAGCACCATGTAGTGCCTGAGGCAACGCAGACGTACTTGTTTAAGGAAATATTATAGCACAACTCCTTCCTGACGCCGGTAGCACATCTCCGCCGCGAAACCATAGCAGCGAAACCGCGGTAGTTCAATTCAACTGGTTCGCGTCTTGTACCGCTAGTCGCATCCGATTCTAGTAGCGAAACATGATGCGAGCCAGTTGAATTGAACTACTGTGGTTTCGCTGTGATGGTTTTGCGGCGGAGGTGTGCTACTGGCGTGAACACGAATGTTGCTTCTGTTGTGAAAAGTCATGTATATTATAAATATGCTATGTTTGAATAAATTGTAACCTTCAGGGTTTGGTCAAGTTATTTAAAAATGCGACTATTTTATTTATTTTTACAAGGTTTATATTAGCTTGCTTCGTTCGTATGTGTTTCCAGTTACTCGCATTATCATCAATTTTTCAAGCACTTCTGACATCTGATTGAACTGAAACTTGGCATAGGTACTTATATAACTACGGTGACAACGCAAAAATATGATGCCATCGAACTAAGCCTAACGAGTTAAGCCACAGACAAGCCAGTTTAGCCGGGCATATGGGTAAAAAGACCGGACACCCTTAATTTTTTTAGTCTTAGTATAAAACGTTTTTTTTTTTAAGTTAAAAATGGCTTTTTTAACATTTAGGTAGCATAAAATCTCCTTAAATTCTGATGAAACAACAATAAAATTGACTGAATCAGTCTTTATTATTAAAGCGGAAACCAACTCATGACAAAAATGTAAAAAAAAATGACAAATTTAAAAAGCCTTGCAAAAGCCGGACAGGCCGGACACCGTCTATTTTGGCCGCACATGCAACCAAAAAGCCTGAATGTATCCGGCTTTATCCGGACGCCTGGCAACGCTAAGCCCGAAGATGGCCATCGGAACTCCTCAACTAAATAAGTTAATAACTTTGAACTCATTGGTTTTGTCTTGACCAAGAACTATAGCCGAAGATGGTGTCCAGGGCCTGGTGATGAAGCAATAAGTGGCCATAGAAACTCCTCAATTAATTATAATAGCACCATCGTGTTTGGACTCATTGATATTGACAAGTGTTATTACAGTAGGTTCTGTCCAGGACTTGATGATGGAGCTGGAAGTTGGCCATAGGAACTCCTCAATCAAACCAGATAGCACCATCGTGTTTAGACTCATAGGTTATGAATTGACAAGTGCTATTGCACTAGGTGTTGTCCAGGGTCTGATGATGGAACCGGAAGTTGGCCATGGAAAAACCGCAATCAAAAAGATAGCACCATCGTGTTTGGACGCGTTGGCTTTGTATTGACAAGTACTAAGCCACCGTCGTAGCCCAACGTTATATCCAGGGTGCGATGATGGACCCGGAAGGTGATCAAAGTCACTCGTCAAGTAAACTAGATAGCCCCGTCGTGTTTGGTTTCATAAGATTTGTTTGCTAAGAAGTACAAAATAAAATATAAGTACAAATCTTTTTTTTAAACATGGCGTACAGATTTTTTTTTTTAATCTTTATCTATTAGAAAGGGTTTTATCACTTAGTGATAATGTCTCTCCCGTAACAGAAACATTAAACAATGACAAAACAACTTAAAACTAAACAATGGGTTGTAAACAGTTATTATTATAATTTATTTTATTTATTTATTTATTTTTCTTCTTACATCTACCATTACAGAGTAACCCAATTCGGTAAATGCGCTTATCCTAACTTTATTATTCTAAATAGGTAAGTACTAACATTCATAGTACCTACCTATAACAAATTACATACAATGCATTCCTTGTCAATTCACTCAGAGAACAACAGAATAAGTCCGTCTCAATCGCCATGAGGTTGAGCGTGCGAAGCGCACGCGTCAGCGGCGCCTCCCTTACAAGGTTGGTCCTTATGACCTACTTAATAGTGTTGACCCTATTCGTTTTGGTAAATAACCAACAACAGTCGACACAACATCCTAGTCTCCTCCGACAAAGGGGACGCTAGGATGCTGTTGAGAAAATATTAAAGTTCTATGTTTATGTAAGTTCTATTTAGTACTTTTTAGTTAGATAAAGGCTTGTTTAAAAAAAATATTTTTATGTATGTTTTATAAATTTAAGCATAAACACGGTACGGAATATAAATGTACCTATAAGATTTTTGCACAAGACGTGCTCCACGAATTGGTGATACATTCTCTCACCGACGTTCTTCCACAGCAAATACTCAGCAATACATAACAATCCCTGGCGGTCAGTTATGTGCAATAATACCTCACGACTCTCTGCGTATTGTACTTCTAAAGGTAAGCCTTTTGAACCGGAATGGATATTTATATAAAAAATCTGCTGTCTTATTTTTGAAGTCGATATGTATTTCATTCGAAGATTTTCGCACAAAAAATTCCTTTACGTAACTATAGCAAACAAGACACCGGGAAATTTTTACATCACCATGACGAAAATCATGAAAGGCCGACGTACATTATGCGTTGTTGTATAATGTGGTGGTGAGCACAATGGCGGCCGGTAGTAAATATCGGAAGCGAGGCGTCAGTGTAGCAGCACAGCGTGTGAGTGTGAATACAGATGAATATGAACTGTATTTACCACATCTGGCTTGCGTCGTTTTGTAGGTTAATTTATTATGACAATCTTTTAGTTTCAGCGAAATAATAATGTGAAAAGTGTGTGTAAAATAAAATATCAAACATTTGAAAACATTAAAAGTGTACCTAGCACTAGCAGACACTTTCTGACCAGTTGTTCAACATCGACTACACGAATCCGACTTGTAATGAGACAGACCCGAGTCAGACCACAACGAACCAAATACAAACAAACAAATTGTTAAAGTTTGACACCCTTTCTCCTACCCCTTGAATAATTCTCTATTTAATTATTTCGCGTCCGTGCTTTTGAAACTAATAGTAATAATAATAATGTTTATTTTTCACACTAATCAAAACACAGTACAGACATTATTAAAATAAATGGAGTAGACTGGAGCCTAAACTAGGGCAGCCCGGTATTTCAGGACTCCAGTACCCTAATCGCGTAATACAGTTGGAATCGGAATGATTTTGAAGTATATTGCTAATCCATTGCTTCATAAGTTAGAAAAAATTGTCTGATCAACAATGTAAATAACGCAATGAATGTTGTTGAACTGTCAAATTCAAACTGATCCCTACTGATAGTGTGTTACGCAATTAGCCCTCTGGTCATCCTCCTGCGGCGAGAATCTATTATTAAACTGTTTGTAAAACGAAAAGTTTGATGTGAATACCTCTACTTAGCATAGTTTTTTTTTTTTTTTATTGATTATTATCAGAATTTAAAATACTCTCGAGTAATAATTCTGTCACACTTTATAATCAACATTTATCAATCAAGCTATATGGATTTTTTCAAGTCAATGGGGGATGAAATCAAGAACTGAAATGAATTAATGTTTTGAAATTGATGGAAATTGTCGGTTTAACTTTTCGTTAGTTAGCCTGAAATAACGAATAAAACTTATAAAATAATAAAACAATGTTAGTTCTTAAACTAAATGTACTTCTTTCTTAAACTAATTCTTAAAAAAAACTTTTCTTAACAATTTGGTTTTGAAACTAAGATTTTTTTTTTAATTAACCTAAAAATCTCAACGGGTCAGTATCCACGTGTGTATTTTAGACGTTTCGCCGATCGTTGTACATAATTACCGGCTAATCACCGGCGGATATTCCGGTTCACCTTCGTCACTAACTACTATTGGGTAGTTAACTATGACAGGGCAGCTGCCGAAATATTTTATTATAATTTAAACAGGATTATATTCTCTGAAATTTTAAAAGCAAATTCATTTAGAATTAAGGTTAAGTACTTTGGTTATCTATAGGTACATTATGACAACTAATAGAAAAGTACGGAAGAAAAAGACATGAATACCATTTAAGTAATGTTTGTATTCGTATATACTCCATTTGAAATAAGATTAGAAATTTAAATAAACCTTTTTTACAGTCCGTTGGACCGATTTTGACTTCTATTGCTTTGATAGCATGACACATAGCAGCTGTAATAAACAATTGGTATTGTAACCACGTTTTTGCTTTCAATGCTTTCATGCCTACGGAATAGAAATCAAAATCGGTTGAACAGACTGTAAAAAAGGTTTTTTTAAATGTCTAGTCTTATTTCAAATGGAGTATAATAAGCTCGGAGGTTTTAAGATCGCTTGAAGCGGATATGATTGGAAGTTCAATTCCCACAAACGAGGTTTTCTTTTTGACAATACAAACTTCACGTTTTTCAATGCATGGTTTTTCTCTTACTTTATTTTGCAATATTTATTACAAATAATTCACAAAAAATAACAACTAGTAAATAAAGTTAATAACCTTATATTTCTTGCTACATATATTACAAAGATTAGCATTTTGTGCATCGGTATATAGCGGTGCATCCACTGTCAATGCACCAAATAGGATTTAGTTTCTCACCCAGCATAACCTCTTCGGTAGTACTCAATAACATGGTTGTCTTTTGCTCATTGTTTTTACTGCCTTCTAACTTTTGTGCACTTTGCTTATGCTTATTGGTGTTCTTAGTCTTGCAGTCTCTCGCTAAATGTGCGCGACGACCACAACGATAACATTCAACATTATTTTTATGGATTATCAGTATTATTCTTCTTCTGATTGGCATATTTATTTTTATTGATACGTTTGATGAACATAGCCCCTTGGTCTATCGTCTTAGACTTACGAGCTTCGTAATCCTCGATAATCTTGACCTTTAACGTTTCCGTTGATGACAAATCATCGCGCGATTCCATTGCCGTCCTGAACATGGCAAACGAATCCGGCAAACTGTACAACAATAATATGGCTAGTAGTTCGTCAATAACAATCAAACCGATTTCTTTGAGTTTTTCAACTGCATCAAAAAAATCCGCGATGTGCTTCTTCAAATCATCATCTTCCTGCATACGAGTAAGCACCAGCTTTTTCAATAACGAGGCTTTTCTGGCAGGTCCGCTCGACTGGTACATAGATTTCAGCTTATCCCATATAGCCTTGGAACTTCCCAAACCATCTATTGCGGCCAACTCACTTGGACTTACCGCCAACAATATGGCTGACTCGGCTTTTCTGTCCGTTTTTATCCAGTCGGCATATTTCATATCACCTAAATGTGGTTTTGGTAAAGCTCCCGATACATATTCCCATAGATCGTTCTTGATCAGAATTGCTCGCATGTGTATCTTCCATGTATCGTAGTTATCACCAGTAAGTCGATCAATCTTAACTGATGTAGCCATATCAAAGTTTCTTCAACTCCAAGTAAAACAGCAATGCAGATAACAAAATCTTCGTAATAACTTATGAATTGTCGTAAACAAAGGCGAACGTAATTTGCAAGTCCACGTTACACTAATTACCTTGGTTAAACCTTAACTCACGTAGACGCGTTTATAACTTTGTTTACGACGAACTGTTTTAGTTCAAATCACTGCAATTCTTTACTAATCAGTTTTGATTTAACTCACTGGCAAAGCCTGGGCCCATACCCTGAAGGGGTATGGGATAAAAAGCACCTTTTATAGCAATAAAGTCTATTTAATGAGGATAATGATTACAACGATGTTAGCGGCGCAAACGCGGAACCGAACTCAAACACTTGCGAATTAACTTATAATAGATGGCATGGATATAATAGATGGCACCCATCAATTAGACCGATAACGAATGATAAAGTAGAACGGACGATAGTATGTAATGAATTCAATTCGTAATCGCAATGAGCTCGCTAGCTAGTTGCTTAAAACTGCCAGTAATGAATGGCGACGTTGGGCGGAGCGTTGGTTCGAATCCACGTCAAGCTGTATTCTTTTTGAACGGATACTCCGTCGTAATAAATGCAGTATAATATTTGAAGCTGTCTGTACTTAGCATGCCAGTATAATCTTACAAAAACAGTTCTTTCAGCAGAAGCCCGAACACGCTACATATTCATATTTTCTAAGAAAACTCAAGTAAACAAAGAAATTTAGTAGTACGCAAAACAAAATTGTAGAGAGTAAGGGTTTGTTCTCTACAATTTACATACTTTATTACCATTACAATATGTATGTATCCACTACTTTAGAATATTACTTCACGTATGAATAGAAACACAAAATCCTCACGACGTTTTATACATGACACTCGCAGCAAAATACAAAATCTATTGTTGTTGGTATCACAAACACAAACTAGTGCAAAATGTTAGGTCGTAATATGTTTATCTTTGTCTCCTTTTAGATAAGTACAGCTGTCCACTGTCACACGGGTCTTAAACGAAAACGTTCACATTAAAGACACAAAAAACTTAACATGTTTCTGCCAGAATAAATATAAAGAAAAAGGAATAGTAATAAACGAAAAGCGAGGCATTATGTGAAAATAAATAAGCGGCTAACTGGAGCGTTTCAGTCTACATTACAGGCGTGACGGCAGATGATATATGACGTCATACAGATGTTGGCACCACGCTGCTTATTACCAGCGTTTGACTTTAAAGATAAGAAGCTGTACGACAAAACGTTTGAAAATCCAGTTTTAATGAAAAAGTTTCGTCTTGTCGTCTTTTAATTATAATACCAGGGGGTTTACTCCGAAGCGCTTAACCGAAGTATCGGCCGAATGTTCGGCCGTTTTATAACTTCCAAAGTTTCCTTTTTTGACTTTGTTTCCTTACCCGACTTCAAGTCACAGTTTTGACTTTGACTTATCTTTTCGACTGTCTTTTTTTTTTCGCCGTAGTCAGCGATAGTTAGACGTAAAGAAACGACCGAACATTCAGCCGATACTTCGGATTTAAGTTCGGAGTAAAAAAAAACCCCTGATGATTAAAAATGCGTTTCGCGCCGCGTTTATCACGCAATAATGGAAAACTCGAGTATTCCATAACTGCGTGATAAAGCCTATTCACCTAACAGTCTTAATGCAGATGAATCATGCTGGGTGACACTCGCACTCCGCAATATTGGATCCATTACCTATTTCCCATCTATTATCGCCATTCAATTTCACCTGTTATTCTTGGCAAAGTAATAACAGCCGCACGGGTCGATCCATCAGGCTAAGCTACGCTTACCGGGGTTATCCGTGGATGGGTGCCCATCTTTACATTCTGAGACTCCTCGTTAGAGAATTTCAACATCCATTGCTGTTTTTTTTACTTTACCTGTGTTATTTATATTAATGGAGTACTGCGTACAGAGAATGTTATTTTAAATTGAAATAAAGGAATAGCAACTGAAAAACGATTAACAAAAAAAAAATCCTGAGAAATTTTTCAGTGGAATATGATTTAAAATAAGGAGCTGAATGCACCCTGTTCCTTTGCGGAGGGCTGTCCCTTACACCCTGTATACTCGTATATATATGCATATACACAGGCCGCTGCACGTCACCAGCTAAGAGCAACACGTCACATTAGCATGTCGGTGACGCAAACCCATAAGTTTTGCCCCTACCAACAATCGCTCAACGCGGCTAAAGAAATAAGAACATGACGCCTGAATACCCCGAAGGCTTAGGCTGAAGTGCACCTATAATATAGTACACCCTCATTTCGCCAGTTATGTTTAAGTCCAAGTAATAGAGGGCGAGCCTATTGCCATCAACCAGGCACAAATCCAGACTCCGGGCTACTACGAAGCAATTCCAGATGGAAAACCAAATAACACTTCGCCTGACTCGGGAATCGAGCTGCGACCACCAGACCAACAAGGCAGTTTTATTTAATAAAAATGTGGCTGTTATTTTAGTATATTGTGGTGTTTTACGACTTCCACGCGAACTAAGTCGCGGGCAGAAGCTACTATAAAATAAACTCGTAATGATGTAACTTGAACATGTGTTTCATAAGGATACAACGCATTTGCGTACTACAAACCACGATATCTATACTATACTTACATAAATAGTATCGACTCAATCTTAAGAAGTGAAAGTAAACACAAACAATGTGTTTTATAACATTTTTCTGTTTTTTCTTTCATGCGTTCGTGTTTTACAATGGTAATAAATCGTATTTACTGCCATAACTTTAAGGTGTGCAAGCAAAAACATATTGACTATAACTTGTTGGTACTGACATTTAAGTCATTCCGGGATGCTGTAAGTAGGTTGGTATCTACGTCAAGTTGCGGATTTATTTGTGGTGGCATCTACAACGCCCTATGCGAAGTACGCATTACACTGATGTTACGCAAAATCCTGGATCGCGCAAGCCAAGTTTGACGCGTGACTGACTAGCTAGTAATTATATATGTCGCAGATGGTTTGTCGCATCCGCTGTTTTACAAAACTGCTATTTGTTTTACAAAACAGCTCCATTATGTAAAATAGCTTAACGACGTTTAGCGGTATTTCATAATTACTGAACTTTAAAAACGTTTTGCATTAGAGAGATTAGAGGTTAAGTAAAACAGCGTAAATTGAAAAGTCAGATTATAGATTTTAGTTCTAAATTTAATCACTCGTGGCTCTGTGTGCCATTCAACAATAACACAAAAAAATAAACGAGTAGGTAATATGAATAAAAATCACCCTCTCAAGTGAAAATATATGAGTTTTTATGGAATTCATCTATATAAATAAAAAGACAAGTCCTGACTGACTGATTGACTGACTCATCAACGCCCAGCCCAAACCCTTGGACTTAGAAAGCTGAAACTTTGTACAGAGGTTCTCTTTATAATGTAGACAAGGAATAAGAAAGGATTTTTGGAAATTTCACCCCTAAAGGGGTAAAATGGGGGATGGAAGTTTATATGAAAGTCCGTCAATTTTGAAGTTAGGATCTTCAAATTTTGTGTTTAGGCTGAAGATTAAAAATTAATTTATACGTGTTTCAGTTTTTTTGATAATTCCACCCCCGAAGGGTTAAAAAGAGGGATTAAGTTGTGTATGGAGAGTCCTTCATTTTAGAATGTAAAAATCACTAAATTTATTATCTAGGCTTATGGTCGGAAGGTAACGCAACGGTGTTGTCGGTGTTGGTGTTGTTGAGAACTGACTGGTAACACACAGCTCAAACCACTGAATGGATTGGGTTGAAATTTAGCACATAGATACTTATTATGACGTAACCATCCGACAAGAAGGGCTTTTTAAAAATTCGACCTTTAAGGGGGTGAAAGGGGGGGGGATAATGTTTGTATGAAAAATCTTATTCCTTGAGTTAATAAACCTGAAACTTGGCACGAATACTTACCGAAGTAAATTATAAAGTTGTCATTTTTGTTTTTTTATACTAAAGGGGGATTAGGGGATGTCAAAGTTTGAATAGAAGAATTTTAACGCGCGGTCTGATTAACTCGAAACTCAGTATTTATACTTAACACCAAAAATAAAGAATAAAATGTATCAGCTTTTTTTTTAAATCATTTCCTAACGGGATGAAAAGGTTTGTCAATTTTACAAAGGAGGATTTTACTGCGTGGCTTGATTAACTTGAAAATTGGTATTAACACTTAGCATCAAAAATTAAGAATAACATGTATTAGAGTTTTTCGAAAACTGACCCCTGACGGTGAAAAGGGGTAGTCAATTTGACAAGGGAGGATTTTACTGCGTGGCTTGATTGACTCTAAATTATAACGTAGGCATCAGCTAAGAAGGGGTTTTTGGGAATTTTACCTTTAAAGGGGTGAAAAGGGGGCATTTCGTTTGTATGAACGACCTTATTCCTTGAGTTGAATTTTTGTTGAAAAAAGAACTTGGCATGAATACTAACCTAAGTAAATTATATAGTTGGTAATTTTTTGTTTTTTTTAAATGATGTTGGGGATGTTAAAGTTTGTATGGAAGAATTTTAACGCGCGGTCCGATTTACTCGAAACCCGGTATTTTATATATACCTAACGCTCACAGAATATAAAGCCTTATATGTTTTTGGGTTTATTCAAATGTACGGGACAAAAGGGGGTTTTTAAGTTTTAGGGAAAGATTTTACTGTACGTCTTGATAAACTCCAAAGTAATTAAATAACATAATTATGATTGAATATTTTTCAAAAATAAACTCGTTTTGGGGTGAAAAGAGGGACACCTCTTTTCACCCCAAAAGGAGTTTATTTTTAGTTTATATCAAAATTATGTTTCGTTTGATCAATAAACTTGAAAATTGACCCGTATATTTTCTTAATAATTAATAAAACGACCATAAACACACATTTTCGAAAACAACCTTTTAAAGGGGGTGTTGAATTTTGTGGGGGAAAATGATTGTATGGAAAGATATATCGCGCGGTTCGATTAACTTGAAACTCAGTATTTATATTTAAGATCTGAAATAAAGGAAAAGGTGTATCAGAGTTGTCAAAAAATCTACCTCTAACGGGGTGGAAAGGGGTAGTCAATTTTAAAGGGGATGATTTTATGTTTCGGATTGGCGCAAAAATAGCTGAACGGATTTAGATGAAATTTGGTATCATAGTTTATAGTTTATAATCTGCATTAACACAGCGGACTTTTAATTCCGGTAGTACATTCTCGTGACATTTTTTCCGACATCCACGCGGGCGCAGCCGCGGGCAAAAGCTAGTTTCTAATAATACTGCGACCAACTTAGAAATAGCGCTCGCAACCGCTTGCTTCGGTCGCTCAGCTCACATTCGGTTGGTCACAGTTCTAACCTAACCTAAGCCAATTGATCAGGGTGTCGTAGATCTGTTACTGCGACCAATTCAGCATTAGAAGCCACACCAAACGGTTATTGTGACTGCAGATAGGCCATTCTGTAAATGTAGCGCATTGCATAACCGAGCTGTTTTGTAAAACAACCAACGGTTTTGTAAAACAGCGGATTTACGACATATTATACAACGTCCCGACATCAATCGTCGGGCTGTAGCCCACCAAATACAACACCCGTCTGGTCGGAGGATCCTCTATTTTCTATGGAGGGTGAGAAACGTTACACCCCGTTTCTCATACCTCTATAGATTTACACTTACTTAAACCACAAGCTAATTAACGTCAATCAAGTTAAATCATTGTGTAAACTAACCAGTCAATCAAATCCTAATACTCGCAGTTGTTAACTTTGCTCATGTTACCTATAGCAGATAGACTCACAGTGAAAGCTCTTTATTGATCTGTGCTGCGCAGGGAATATTATCTGTGTATATTAGGGTATATAATATGCTGGAAAGACCTTGTCTTTTGGAGGTCAATGATTGCCTACTTTAACCTACAATCGAGCGGTCAATGCGATTTTTTTTTTGTCAATAAAACTATCCAATCCAACACGTATGTAGGTACGTTAAGCTTAGCAAAGACCATAGATACGTTTAAGCGAGGTTTAAGTTTCTGAGACAACGTATGTGAAACTAATAAGCAGTGGCTTCCTTTTAAACTGTTAGAGTCAATATTAGAATTCGTATAGTGAGTCTAACGGCTGCAAGTGTATTAACTTGTATTTAAGAAATTATTAGTTTTGACGCAGTAGTGGCTATATGAGCTAACTCAGCAAAATTTAGATAACAAGCTTACGTATTGGAAGTTTTAACGGTATGGGTTGACTTTAAATATAATTTGTTTGTTATCGCCGACATACTACAGACACAAAAAACATAGTAAGAAAGATACAATGAAACATATAAAGGTTTTTTTTTACAGTTTCTGGTCTTTGCAACGCGTAGAAAAGTGTAAGAGAATTAAAAAATAATATTTACTTCCGTAAGACCACATCTCTATGTCATTATCCTGCAGTTCTCGGCTGCAGTGATTACCGTGTGTCACTCGTTACAGTAACAAAAGAACGGAGCTGTGTTATGTGGTACATGCTGTATTGCGTCGTAGCGTCGTAACGTACACCACGATCATTCACTACTGTATTTCGCGAATGAATGAATAGAACTGTGCACAGAAATAAATGTGAAGACACGGGTTGAGCAAACAATAAAGTCTAGCAGTAAATATTGGTCACCAATATAATTTCAATACACACCGAACGAAATAATATAGTTCCCGTTGCCATTATTATGTCTTTGTTTAGTTTTCACCACAAAGTATTTTTTAAAGGATTTTTATTTTTTTTAAACCTTTGTGTACTTGGCAAAAATTTTAAAACTTCGTTGTAGTCTTGCTCGAAAATAACAAATGCCAGAATTACGATAACCAGGAAAATTAAAGAGAAAATTACCCATTCATGTTTGTGCATTACAGATTTTTTTTTACTGTATCTACAGTGGAATAGTGGTTAAGTGAAAAGCTTGTCAGGTATTTGTAAAAATAATTTTCGTTTTAGGAACTCCGTGTACACTAGGTATTTCCAAAAGTATCTTGTTGGACATAACTAGCGTACGCGGAGTTTATTGTGGGAATTCGTTGACTTAAATTTAATATAAGCTTTCGTAACAAGCAGAGGATTAACCTCAATGTTCATTATCCACTAATTTTAGATTTTTATCATCTCACAGTAGATGCAAAAAGTAGAGTATTCTCCTCGGATTAAAGGTGTATTTTTGTCTTGGGCGAGCTTGAATCTCTCGCTGCTCTCGGGATTCTAGTCTTAACTCCTCGGGAGTCCTTCGTTACGTTCGAGATTCAATATAACGCCCGTGACATAAGACATTGCTTTATTCCCTTAGTGCATAATCTACTATAAAACAATTCGAACAATAAAACATAAATAGCGATTATTTCAGAATATGCCGGGCATGTTCATCTCAGCATACCGTTTACGTCGTCACGACAGATATATTGTCGATGCTGATAAAGAGAGTTGCAAAACTTCCGTTTAAATCTCACTGAATCAAAGTAAATCTTGGAACATACTAGTTTGGTTGATGAAATTGGGGAAGACACATTTTTAACTTTCTTGAATTCGAAACTACAATAGCACCGATCTAATCTGCCACGTAACTACTATGCAATAACTATTAATAATAGATGTTGCTATATAGACGGTTATTCGGTAACATGCATCAATAGTGCTGCAGCGTAAAGCCTTACCTTACAATAGATGTCATCAGAGCAATTGAGTGTTCAGCTCCCAACAGAGTTCACTCCCATCGTAATATGGGCTATTTCCATTAATCAAACAGCAAAATCAAATCATTTATTTTTGCGGAAAACACTGTTCCAATGGTGGTATTAAAATTAAATGTACATGTTTCAAGTAATTCGACCGTAAGGCATGCACAGTGTATACAATCAATAATCGCAATAATGGCTATTGGCTCACTGTTCCAATATTTTATCCCCGACAATGATCGTACCTTCTTCATGGCTCAGTTTATTCAAATTTATGTAGTTTTCTCACTGATGACAACACCCTCGCATGAACACACAGACTAACAAGCTTCAGAATATGTGAAGCGAGACACTGTGACAAAATGCACCGACTGAGTTTACTTATTAATGTTGTTTGAACACCTGTACAATTTCCGCATTACAAGCATTTGCATTATGCTTGTCGCACTTAGGAGCAGCGCTGAAATAATGCAAGCGTAACTACCTATACTTCATTTATTATACACTGAAAAAAAGGCAGACTAACTTAGATACATTTTCACTTAGTTTGCCATTAAAATGTTTGGAATCATTATTTATCTACACTAATATTATAAAGAGGAAAAAAAAATTTGTTTGTTTTTATGTTTGTAACGAATAGGCTCCGAAACGATTTAAAAAAATATTTCACCAATAGATAGGTACATTATTACAGAATAACATAGACTATAATTTATTTTAAAAAAAAATAGGGATCCGTAAGATAATTGCAATATTGAACCCAAGGTAGAAAACCCAAAATTGTTTTAGGCGTGCGCTGCGAAAACTATTAATGATAGAACAAAATAATGTACTACAGGTTTATAATCACAATAACAGCTTTTGTGTTCTAAAATTTAATTACAATGCAGGTAGGAACAAAGGTTAGTTCCATTCGGGTCATGGTATGAACTATGAGCCCTTATCCAAATAAATTATTTCATCATCTTTGACCTTTGTCATCATCATCTGCCTAGCCTTTTCCCAACTGTGTTGGGGTCGGCTTCCAGTCTAACCGGATGCAGCTGAATACCAGTATTTTACATGGAGCGACTGCCTATCTAACCTCCACAACCCAGTTACTGGGTAACACGATATCCCTTGGTAAGACTCGTAACAACGGTCAAAGATCTACAAATGACAGCCGGGACCAACGGCTTAACGTGCTTTCCGAGGCACGGAGGAATCTTGGTATGAACGGATGGTCACCCATCCACGGACCAACCGCGGCAAGCGTAGCTTAACCTGATCGATCGACCCGTGCGGCAGTTATTATTTAACCACAAGCTCCTCCATCTTTGACCTGTGTAATAGTGATGAATTCGCCAAACCATTACTTTGCCACGAAGTTGCTCACTATTACACATGGTCAAACAACAAATTTTCAATTTTTTTTTTGGACGCCCTTGGTGGAAGAGGCAAAACTTTCTTTTCTAATTTAATATTAGGCAAAGTACGGCAATCTGGAAGAAAATCACTAGCAGTTCCTTCTTCCGGAATTGCTCCAACGCTATTAAGTAACGGGAAAACTGCACACTTACCGTTTAAATTACCGTTGACTGTGTCTATATAGAAGCAGTCCGTATGTTCAATTCGTAAAAATGGTCCCTTGGGAAACCTTTCACAAAACACGTCGCTTATTATATGGGACGATTGTACCATGAGCCATAGAGCTCATGTTGAAGCAGTAGATCGGATTTTGAAAGACCTTCGGAACTCAAGTGCTGTGATAGTAGGAGTGACTATTGTGTTTGCTGGAGATTTCAGGCAAACATTTCCTGTTATCGCTGAAGAAGCGCGTGCTGATATCATCAAGGCTTGCCTTAAATCATACCATTTATGGAACTCAGTACATACGTTCAACTTACGCACCAATATGAGAGCACGTCAAACGAACAATTATGATGCCCATTGCCCAGAAAAGTTACTTAACTTTGGGGACGGAAAATTTCCATCTAAATGTAACACCAAATAGTATTGGATAATGGATTGATTCTGCGATAGTAAAAAGTCCTTCTTTTACTTTAATATTAAAATTGTGAAGGTGTGTGTGTTAGCATGTAGGTATGTTTGTTCCCTCTTCACGCAAAAAATACAGTACCAATTGCGATGAAACTTTGTACTTATATAACTGGAGTTCTGCAATAATACATAGATAACTTTATCCCGCAATTTTCCCAAAGAATCGGCTCTTACGCGGGCGAAACTGCGGGGGCGCAGCTAGTCTATTCACTATAAACGAGATAGCATATTTGCCAGAACAAACTCATTTTATTTATATCGACAATGTGACATGTACAGAATAATCACCGGTTTTTATTATATCATACATGCTTTGTTTGATTTTACTTCTTCACTATTGTATATAGAATAATAATTTAAGTTCATTGTAACAAACAATTTGTTAGCATTATATCATTCTTAAACTGGCCAACATTTGAGCTAAATTAAATAATTACCCGTAATTAGTTATAATGACGGAACTATGATATCTAATTTAACAAAGTTCTCTTAGCTTCAGAAGTCAAGATCTTGTTAGGCTCATCTGGAGTCAAGATGCGTGATCACAAAAAACAAGATTTTTGTTAAAGCAAACACTTTTTTTTTCAGTGTAACATAAGAAAAATAACTGTTATCACGCTTTCTTTATGTGGATATAAACGAATAATAAACTTCGTTACTTCACGATAAATACAAAGCAATGTTATCTATTTACCATTTACTATTAAAAAAAAACCTCGTAAAGTGCAGTAATTTCAACAATATTACACAATAATTTTATTGTAGTTATTTTGACGTTATTTTTCTAATGCTTTAATAACATAATACAGTATACTCGTATTTTAAATACTACTAAAATACTGGTATTCATCTGCATCTGGTTAGACTGGAATCTGACCCCAATATAGTTGGAAAAAGTCTAGGCAGATGATGACGCGTATGTATTTTAACGCGGAACTTAATCAGCTGAACCAATAGGTTTTGAGAGTTTTTATCGTGGAAACACAATTTGACGGAATCCAGATTCATCTAAATATCAATCTAAAATCCATATTTAGCAATGATTATTCACAAAAATGCACTTTATTACACGTGACCTGATCTCACTTTAACATCACGCCTTGTTTCCCCGAAGGATTAGGCAGAGGTGTATACATAGTTAGGTATACCTACATTCCGCCAGTTATGTTTCGATTCTCACTCTATTTACCATCACATAAATCACCTGGAAATATTACTGACGATGTAATTGTGCGATGATCCGCGTAATGTATTCCGGAATCACACGCTTCCTTACATATTGACGGGCTATGATTTCTATAATGCTCGCACACGGCGCGCGCTGATTCAGCTGGTTAATTCCACTAAACTGACGAATCCGGGAAATAGTGGCACGTGTCATGGTTTCTGATATTGTCGAACGTTATGAACAAAAGTTACGTTATTACTTAACAACGCTTTCCAGACCCCTTTTCTGATTCCTTCAGCTTCTTTGGGAAATAGCCAATTTGTGGAACCGTAAACGTATTGATTATAATATTATATTCTACGTAGGTAGTTTTTCCGGAAAACATTTTAATGGTACAAACAAATAATTTGAATGACATCAATAATGCCGACTGTTTGACATAATATTCGACACTTCCGTATTTTAGCTCAATTTACAAAAATATTAAATATTCCAACCTTTTTTCACGAATTATTTAACATTAAAGCTACGAGTAAATGTTAATTTCGTTAAATAAATTTATTTCCAGACTCACTTCAAGTAGCGTTATTAATGATCAAATTCGAAATTGTTTTCGTTCGTCAAAACTTCTTTGCCAACATTTTACGCTCTAAGTGGTACTTGACATTTTCAGGAATAAAATAAAATCTGAATTTGTTTTGATTCCTTGAACAAAAATGATATTGTTTCCCATTCTGAACAGTTTAGGTATTTCATTACACAATAATAAAAATATTAAGTCGCAAGTTTGATTTATTTTTTATCGACGACGGAATTCAATTTTATACAGCAGATCTACACTCGCGAGCAATAAACTGGAATCACTTCATCGCGCGTTGCTCAAGACAATTTTTTACAATTTCTAAGAAATGAGCTGTGGATTGTAGTATATCACCTGAAAGGTAATTTTGTTAGCTTTCAAAAGATATCAAAAAGATTTAAAATTAATTAAATTTTCTACCTCATTTTTGCAATAGGTTGAACTTGTGGACGTCTAAATGAATATGAAGTAATATGAAAAGATAAAATTTTTATTTACAATTTATGTTATTTTGTGTTACCCTGGCCCTAATGATTACCTGTAAACGGTTATTCATTGACCGAATGAGTTTCCTGATGGAATCCTGTGAGATTTTCTGCCACTCTTCGACTAAAGCAGTTTTCAGGTCTTCTTTGACGCCGGAGCTGAACATCTTCCTCGTACCCGCCTTTTCAGCTCGGCCCATATATGTTCAATCGGATTTAAGTCAGAACTGAGGGCTGGCCAGTCTAGTGTAGGATTCCCGACTCTACAAGGTACTGTCTGGTCACTGCAGCGGTGTGGCAGCGATCATTATCGTGCATTAGCAGGAAATCTTCACCAATAAACCGTAGGCGTACACATGGCCTAGCAGAATGTCGTTGATATATCTTTATGCAGTTAGCCCCACTCCCTGACCTCCACCAGGTACGAATATCAACTCCATTTTTTCTTCAATAGATATCGCCGCCCACATCATACAGGACGTATGCCACGCCACTGTTTCCGCAAAACAGCATTGTGCGAATCGCTCCCCAGGTTTCTAATAGACTCTCTGTCGACGGTCGCTTCCATGCAAGCACATCCTAAATTCGTCCAAGAACAGGACTCGCCTCCATTGCTCGATAACCCAATCTAAGTGATCCCGAGCAAACTGAAGCCTGGCTTGTCGGTGGGCAGGGGATAATTTAGGTCCCGTGGTTGGCCTTTTCATGGTCAAGTTCACTTCTTTGAGTCTTTGCCTCACTGTCCACTTGCTGCCTTCCCTCGAACTTCCCTGAGCTCCACGCCGGTCAGTTGTCGATCGGAGAGAAGAGGTGACAATAAATCTCTCACCGAGTGCATCGCTGACGTCCAACTCCTGGTCTCCGGACTATGTTTCCAGTCTCCTTGAATCTCTTGTATACCTTCGAGACACAAGACTGGCTCGGATGAAGCTGTCGAGTGATAGTACGCTGAGACAATCCTTGCTGGATTAGGACGAAGACTTGAGCGACTTCTGTAGGTGTGGTTTCCATTTCATTTTAGCTTCAGTATTCCCAGTCACGTGAAATATTGGACTGATGGTCAATTTTCATAAGCGCCCCCTTTTTATGGGTTCCAGAACTCTTTGGTTATGATATTGAAAGAGATTGAAAGCTAACAAAATTGCCTTTCAAATTTTATGCCACAATCCATAGTTCATTGCATAAAAGTTGTAAAATTTTGTTTCAAGCAGCGGACGATGAAGTGATTCTAGTTTATTGCTCGCAGGTGTAGATCAATACCCTTTCAACGTATCAAGTCAACGTATACCTTATTTAATTTTTAATTGTTTGAACTGTGTATTTAATTGTTTGAACTGTGTATTTATAGACATTTTTTGCTTTTAATCTGATACAGGATGGAACATAGAAAACACACGGTTAAGCTTGCATATAATAACGTTTTGATTAGCCGGAGGCCAGTTGTAAGGCACGTGTTATTAAAAAAACAAAGTTAACTAACATAATTATTATGAGATTAAAAGTTTGTATAAATAGGAGTTCCAGAGAGACGCTCGGATGGCGGGAAGTAGGATCAGCAGGCAGTAGTGGAGCAGGACGAAGCCTTTCTATATGCCATAACTATTTTACTCGTTTTATAACTATTGTTTTTAGGGATATAATCGCAAAAGGTTATTTATAAATTTTCATCGACGATATAATGTTAATGGCTGAGACCTATCAAGAGGCACTTGACAGACTTAGAGAAGTATTGAAAGTGGCTGCTGTAGATGGACTTCAAATCAATTGGAAGAAATGTAATTTACTAACCACTAGGGTTGAGTACCTAGGTCATATAATTGAGGATGGAACAGTAAGGCCCTCGAGTGAGAAGGTGGAAGCAGTTATGAAATTTCCAGAGCCACGAACTATTAAACAACTCCAAAGCTTTATAGGTTTGACCTCATATTTCAGAAAATTTATTGAAGGTTACTCGTGGATTGCAAGACCACTAACAGATTTGTTAAGGAAGAAAACTCATTATTATTTTGATGATGAGCAGCAAATTGCTTTTAATCAGTTGAAAGAGAGGTTGACACAAGGCCCAGTGCTCAAGATTTTTAATCCATCTTTGTTCGGCAGTTCGGCGCGCGCGCTCGTGTTAGTCGCACGCCTTATCTATAACCCCCTCCCAGTTATTTCGCATCGTCACTAGTGATGGGAACGCGATCGAAAACAAGTTGTCGATATGGATCGTTTTTTGACGCGCTCCAATTCTGTTGGCAAACGCCCTCTCGAAGGTGCCATTAATAGCAATGAATGGAAAATACCCAGAAAAGCTGCGCGTCAAGCCGAACAACGCCCACCGGAGCCGATCAAGACTACCAACAGATTCAGCCCTCTGCCTGGCAACCAATCTTCTGCCGCTGACTCCGGCACAAGACTTCGTGATGCAGTCTCTAAAAAGGCTAGCCGCATTCCTCCCATCGTCTTGGAGATACAACCTACCTGGACGCACGAGTACATCAGAAGCACAATCATGGCTTTCTCGAAAAACTTTCACCTGCAGTACAGACGTAATAATCGAGTAGCTGTTATCTGCTACACGTCTGAAAGTCACCAACTCATCAAAGAAGGTCTTCGAACCAAGAACATTGCCTTCCACACCTACTCGCGAAAGGATGAGAAGATGTACAAAGCAGTAATCTTCGGTCTTCCTGACTACGTCGAGGATGTACTTCCAGCCGAAGTCGCCTCGCTTGGGTTCGAGAACGTGATTGTTCGTAAAATGAAAGTACCTGCTGAAAAGACTTCCTACTGCCCCCCTTTTCTGGTTCAATTGCCACCCGGCGCTGATTTCGCCAAATTTCGACAGATTAGGCTCCTTTGTAACACTGTAGTACAAATCCGAAAATACCGAAGCAACAATCTTTACGGAACACAGTGTTACAGATGCCAAGGATTCGGCCACTCATCAACCAACTGCAACTTAGCACCCCGCTGTGTGAAGTGTACTGATGCCCACCAGACTGTAGAATGCCCCAAAAAGACCCGAGACCAGCCAGCCAAGTGCTGTAACTGTGGTGGAAATCACCCTGCAAACTTCCGTCAGTGCAAAGAGCGCGAAAATTATTTAAAAATGGTCCGGGAACGCCAGGAACGACTAACAGATGTCAGGACTATGAAGCCGCCACTGAAGACAAACACAGTAGATAAGCGACCCTGGAATTTCGTTGCTGCTGCTAATACACAACAAGCCACCGTTACAGAATATGCTCAAGATCAGGCGACAGCTGATATGTTAGCTATATTAATGACGATTAAAACCATCAAAAGCCAATTTCAGGGATGCACAAGTATGATGGATAAAGTTATTTTAATATTAACCCACCTTGGTCAATATGTATAAAACACAAAATATACGTATCCTCTACTGGAATGCCGACGGTATTCGTTCCAAAATCACGGAACTGTTGGACTTGGTAAGCGAGCTTTCTATTGATATCGTAGCTTTGTCGGAGACCAGAATATCCCCTCTCATCAAATTACACACCCCTGGGTTCACCTGTTATCGGCGCGATAAGAAATCTGATGGACACGGCCAAGGAGTCGCAATCTTAGTCAAGTCGGACATAGAACATACCCCTTTAAATATTCCCACAACTCAAAACCTAGAATGTGTGGGTATACAAATAGCCCTATCTAATCATAAAATCGCCTTTATCTCAGCCTATCAATCGCCCAACCTAGCTTTACTACCTACGGACTTAGGCGGAATTATTAACGTTCACTCAAAAACCCTAGTTATGGGTGATCTTAACACCAAACATCCCTACTGGCACTGCTCTCGCTCCAACATCCATGGCGAGGTACTTTTCGACCACATGATCCAAAACGAATATGACATCCATGCTCCTTCTAGTCCCACTCTAGTCCACTACCATAGCACCCACATACCATCTACTCCAGACATTATCCTAGCTAACTCTGTCTATCACCTTTCAGAGCCTCAGGTAATTACCAGTCTTTCTTCCAACCACCTGCCTGTATTCTTTACCGTAGGTGGTAAAGTCAACAGACAAGCCCGTATCATCTTCAACTACAGAAAGGCGGATTGGGGAGGTTATAGGTCTCATTTGAATAAGTCTATAAATTTAAATCAATCAACATTCAGCTCACCGGAGTCAATTGACCTTGCCGTTGAACACCTAACCCAATCAATAATAAATGCAAGAGATAAGGCCGTTCCTAAATTACCCAGTGATGGTGGTCAAAAACTCCCGCGACGGATCAGGTCACAAATTAAAATTAAAAATCGTTTTCGTAAACTAGCTTTAGAAGAATCTAATCCGTATAACCGACGTCAGCTATTCTCCCAAGTCAACAACATACAGAAATGTATCAAATCTAAGATCCAAGCTCTAAACGACAATGTCTGGAACAACAAATTATCCAAAATATCCAACCCTACGTCAGACTTATGGAGAGTGGTCAAGTCAATAAACCATCAGCCTATCTCAATACCCCCTCTAAAAACGTCGGATAATACTACCACATCCTCAGACCTTGAACAATGTGAGACATTAGCCGATACCTTCCTAGACAATATGAACCTAACCAATCATTGGGTCAGCGATCCCAGCATGACGCATTGAGCCAGGGTGGCTCACCTACCGGTGCTGAGGAGTCGCTGGGTTTTATTCCCAGTACGTCCACGGCACCGAAAGAAAAAGCACAAAGAGTGCCAAAGGCGCGAGCACAATTTGTGCGCCCGGCTACCCCGGTTGCCGTAGAGGAAGGGAGTGATGCGGGGTCGGAGTCCGACGCTGCATCTGGCGCGAAGGGCTCTTTTAAGAGCCCGGAGCTCGTGGAGGTGGGGGCTGCAAAGTTCCTAAAGAAAAAGCGCTCCAAGCCAGGGGACGGCCAGGGGTCGTCCTCTGATGGTGGGCTCAACTCGGGCCGGAGGAAAATTGGCCGGCGGGGCGGGGTCCAAGGACGGGGTGGGGGCAGAGGGCTCACCACCCAGGAGCCCAGCCGAGCTAGTCCAGCCGAGCCGGCCCAGGGAGCCGAGAGGCTCCCAATGGAGACGCTGTCTGATACCTCTGGTGGTGAGCTGGACGCCGCTGCCGGCTCCAAGGCGGAGCGAGTCGCCAGCAGCTTTGAGCAGGTCGTGGTAGCCGCGATTAAGGGTGTGGCCTTGAAGAGGATACAAGCCTCCAAAGACAAGGTCGTACCCGCTGCTACGGCCTCCATTATGGCAGCAGCGAGGGCCCTTCAGGCCGGCCTAACGTCGGACGAAATGTCCGAGATGCGGGCGGAGGTCGGCCGCCTGACGTCCGCTATGGAGCTTCTCCGAAAGGAGAACGAGGAACTCCGAGCGGACCTGGCCCGGCTCCGAGGAGCTGGCCCTCAGGAGGTACGACAGGGGGTGGAGCAGCAAGGGCAGGGTCTTCCCGTGCCTGCGGAAGACCGGGTTCTGACCCTGGTGCGGCAGGAGCTGGCTGCCTTCCATAATCGGTTTTCCGTTCTGGAGGGCATTGTCCTGCGCCCTCCATTAGCGGCGAGCAAGCCAGCCACCTTTGCCGCCGCCGTGGCTGCCACGGCCCGGCCCACGGCCAAGCCCGCGGCAAATCCCGCGGCCAAACCCACGGCCAAACCCGCGGCGGCGAAATTAGTGCCACCCAAGGCCAAGAAGGGCGGGACAGCTGCGCAGGCAGCTGTGCAAAGGGCGAGGCCCCCAGCCCTGACGGCGGGAAGGCTGCCCCCACCCCCACCCCCGCCTTCCAATTCTTCTCCGGCGGATACCGAATGGCAGGTAGCTGGAGAGAACAGGAGGGCGGGTAAGGCCAAAAGGGCGGCCAATAGAAAGGAGAGGCGGCAACGGCGCAAGAAGCGAAGCGCCGCGGCTAGGCTCCGCGCCCCGAAGTCCGCGGCTGTAGTAATCACACTACAGCCGGAAGCGGAGAAGAAGGGCGTGACCTACCGGGAGGTGCTCGCTAAGGCGTGGGCGGCAGTGAACCTGGAGGAGATCGGCGTCGCCGATGGCTTCCGAATGAAGGTCACTGCGACGGGGGCCCGGATGCTGGAGATCCCCGGGGCGGCCAGTGGCCCTACCGCTGACGCCCTTGCCGAAAGGCTCAGGGCGTCCTTAAATGCGGAAGAGGCCCGGGTGTCCAGGCCTACCAAGGGCGCTGACATGCGCATTTTGGGCCTGGACGACTGCGTGACGGCGGAAGAAGTTGTGGCCGCCGTGGCTAGGACTGGAGGGTGCTCTGCCGAGCAGGTGAGGGCGGGCACCATCCGTCCTGATAACACGGGGATGCAAACCGTTACGGTGAGCTGCCCCGTGTCGGCGGCCCAAAAGATAGCCGGGGAGGGCCGAAGGCTCCGGGTGGGCTGGGTATCCGCGCAGGTTAAACTGCTGGAACCCAGACCTCTGAGGTGCTTCCGCTGCCGGGTGGGTAACCACGTGGGAGCATGTTGCACCTCGGAGGTGGACCGCAGCGATCACTGTTTCCGCTGTGGTCAGCCCGGTCACAAGGCTGGCTCTTGTAATGCCACGCCGCACTGTTTTGCATGTGCGGCGGCTGGCAAGCCGGCCGATCACCGGGCTGGGGGCAAGGCCTGCGCTCCCCCCCCCAAACCCAGGGGCAGAGGCAAGCCCTCCGCCACCGCCGTCACCGCCGCAGCCGCCACTATTGCCGCCGCCGTTGCCGCCACCACCGCCGTCGCTGCCGCCGCTAACACCGCGGCAGGGCCTTCACAGGGGGCCCAGGAGGGGGCTGAAATGGAGTGCCAATAAATGGCCCCATTACGCCTCCTCCAGGCGAACATCAACCACTGCGCCGCCGCTCAGGATCTCTTGCTCCAGAGCATGGCGCAGTGGTCGATTAACATCGCCGTGGTCGCTGAGCCGTACTTTGTCCCGCCCAGGGACGACTGGGTGGAGGACCTGAGCGGCTCAGTGACCATTATTTCGTCGGCCGCCGCCGGTACCCCGTCCCTTGAGGCCGTCAAGAGGGGAGGGGGTTGCGTGGCAGCACGGTTCGGGGAGATTGCCGTGGTGGGAGTATACTTCTCCCCGAACCGAACTCTCGCCGAGTTCCACAACTCCCTTGGGGAGTTGAGAATCATCGTCGTCGGGTACCATCCCCTCCCAGTGATCGTCCTCGGGGACTTCAATGCCAAGAACGTGGCTTGGGGTTCTCGGTATACGGACACACGGGGCAGGATGGTGGAGGACTGGGCTCTGGAGACAGGCCTGGTCGTCCTAAACCGGGGTTCTGTCCCCACGTGTGTGCGGATGCGGGGTGAATCAGTGGTGGACATCTCGTTCACCAGCCCCGCTCTGTCACCGCGTGTCATCGACTGGCGCGTCATGGAGGGGGTGGAGACCTATTCCGATCACCGGTACATCCGGTTTGACGTCTCCGCCCAGACCTCGGGCGCGCCGGTTCAACAGACCCCGAGTGGTCCGCGGTGGGCGCTGAAGCAGCTGGACCGGGAGCTCCTCCTGGAAGCCACGATCGTGCGGACCACACCGACGACGACGATGCTCCAGAGGTGACCGAGGTAGATCTGAGAGTGGCGGTACGTAGGCTGAATGCCAAGAATACCGCCCCAGGACCCGATGGCTTGCCTGGAAAAGCCTGGGTTCTGGCTTTAGAGGCTCTCGGGCCTCGACTAAGGGGGCTCCTAAGCGCATGCTTGGAGAGGGGCCAGTTTCCACTTCGTTGGAAGACGGGGAAACTGGTCCTCATAAAGAAACCAGGGCGCCCGGCGGACTCTCCGTCCGCTTACCGGCCCATCGTGCTGCTCGACGAGGTGGGCAAGCTCTTTGAAAGAGTAATTGCAGACCGCCTTGTCGGGCGGCTGGTGCGGGTGGGGCCGGATTTGGCGGAGAGCCAGTTTGGTTTCCGTAAGGGGCGCTCTACGGTGGATGCCATCATGCGCGTTCGAGCCCTCACGACGGGGGATGCTGTTGCCCGGGGTGGGGTTGTCTTGGCGGTGTCTCTTGACATCGCCAATGCCTTAAATACCTTGCCCTGGAGTTGCATTAGGGAGGCACTTCGGTATCACCGGATGCCGACCTACCTCTGTCGTGTGGTCGAGGCCTATTTGACGGACAGGGCCGTCATCTACCCCGGTCACCACGGAGAGTGGAACCGGCGAGAGATGTCGTGCGGTGTCCCACAAGGATCGGTCCTGGGGCCGCATCTGTGGGACATCGGGTACGACTGGGTGCTGCGCGCCGACCTCCCTAGTGGCGTCAGCGTAGTCTGCTACGCTGACGACACGCTAGTCCTGGCACAAGGGAGTTCGCATCAGGCGGCGGCCGAACTGGCGGCACGTGGGGTTGCGACAATCGTCGATAGGATCCGGCAATTGGGACTCGAGGTGGCATTGCACAAGTCCGAGGCCATGTGTTTTTATGGTCCTCGGAACGCGCCACTGTCGGGTTCCCAGATAACGGCGGGAGGGGTTCACATCGGCGTCGAGTCGACGATGAAGTACCTGGGACTCGTCCTCGACAGCCGGTGGAACTTCGTGGAGCATTTTCGACGTTTGGCTCCCAGACTGGAGCGGGCCGGGGCTGCTTTTAAGCGGCTCCTGCCCAATCTAGGGGGTCCAAACGCCTCCTGCCGGAGGCTCTACGCGGGGATCGTGCGGTCCATGGCCCTTTACGGGGCACCGGTGTGGGCGCGTTCTCTGAGGCTGCGACCAGCGCAGCGGTTGAACGCGTCCCAAAGGGTCATGGCCATCAGGATGGTACGGGGATACCGCACGGTCTCCCGTGAGGCGGCGAGCCTCCTTGCCGGATTGCCGCCATGGGATCTGGAGGCGAAAGTCCTCGCGCACATTTGGGTGTGGCGCGAAGAGGCGAAACTCCGGGGCATAACTCCGCTGCCGCAAGAAATTGCGGCACAGCGGACGGAGCTCCGGAGGGATCTCATGGCGACATGGAGAGTGCGATTGTCACAACCCAGCGCTGGGCACGCCACAATTGTGGCGATAAGTCCCCTCTTTGAGGAGTGGCTGGAGAGGTGCCACGGCGTCCTTACCTTCCGCCTGACGCAGGTCCTCACCGGACATGGATGTTTCGGGAGGTTCCTGTTTAGGATTAAGCGGGAGGAAACGCCCGGGTGTCACCACTGTGTGGATCGCCCGGAGGACACGGTGGAGCATACGGTGGAGGTCTGCCCAGCTTGGGCGGAGCACCGCCGTGTCCTCACGGAGGCGATCGGCGGCGGCGATCTCTCGCGTCCGGGCCTGGTTCAGGCCATGGTTCGGAGCGAGAGTGCATGGGAGGCCGTCACCTCCTTCTGCGAAGCAGTTATGCTAGCGAAGGAGGAGGCGGAACGCGTGAGGGTGAGACAAGGTTCGCGCCCTCATGCCCCTAGTCGCCGCAGGAGACGCCCCGGGCGTCGGGAGTCGCAAGCCGATTTCCGGCCACCGTAGGCGCGGGCCTGCGGACGGTGAGCGATGGGTAGCTCGCCGTCCGATAAGGACCAGGCCCGGGTCGACGGCGCGTTGTGTTCCACGCGCGCCTCAAAGAGATGTCAGCACAAACTGACGGGGTCCGTTAGGACCAATGCCTGCCGGGGTTGCGAGTTTGTCCGAAAGGGATATCGTGGCCCTGGCACACAGGCAACGGAAGGAACACGGGTGGGTTTTAGTCAGTAAAAGTCTGACACGCCCTCCCGCTCCGCCCAGAACGGGAGAAGTTATTTGATGATTTCCCACCCAAAAAAAAAAAAAAAAAAAAGCGATCCCAGCATTGAAGAGGCAGTCAAAGATTCGATTAGGTTGCTAGACGGTTACCAGATAGATGACTACCCAACACTTGTTAGGCCGATTGAAATCCGGAAACTCCTAGGGAAATTAAAATCAAATAAAGCGCCTGGTTTCGACGGCCTGGGTAATGGTTTACTGAAGAACCTCCCTCAGAAAGCTCTTGTATATTTGACTAAAGCGTTTAATGGTTGCCTACGCCTTGCATACTTCCCGAAGATATTAAAACACGCTAAAATCATAGCTATAAAGAAGCCTGGGAAAGATCAATCGATTCCATCTAGCTATCGACCAATCAGTTTATTACCAAGCATAGGAAAACTTTTAGAGTCCATCATTTTATCCCGTGTCTGTAAAACAACTGCCCATGTCCTGATCCCTGAACAGTTTGGATTTCGTAGCTCACACTCGACCACGCAACAGTTAGCCAGAGTAGCTGAACACATAGCCCATGGGCTAAACCGCGGTCTTTCTACAGGCATGATTTTACTAGACATCGAAAAAGCATTCGATTCTGTATGGCAAGATGGCCTATTGCACAAGTTAATAAATCATGAAGTACCTCTTTGTCTAGTGAAACTCATTCAAAACTACTTACGTAATCGATCGTTCTCTGTTTTTGTGGGCAAAGAGCATTCTGCCCCTAAAATCATCCCAGCTGGTGTGCCTCAAGGTTCGCTCGTAGGTCCATACCTTTTCATACTTTACCTGAATGATATACCTAAACAGGCACACACACAACTTGCCATCTATGCTGATGACACAGCAACATTCACGACGGACAAAGACGTTGACATAGTTATTGGACGGTTACAATATTCACTCGAACTACTCAGCCAATATTTTAAGTCCTGGAAACTGAAACTAAATTCCGCAAAAACCGAAGGAATTCTGTTTACCAGAAAGCGTACACTGCCCACAACACTTGTTAGAATTGATAATTTCCAGATTTCGTGGAGTGAATCGGTGAAATACTTAGGCATAATATTAGACAAGACACTGAACTGGAACAAAAAACACTGAATTAACTATAAGGAAAGGTGCTAAAGCCCTAAATTCATTGAAACCTATTTTAAATCGCAAATCCATCCTCAGTCCTTCAACAAAATTGCTAATTTATTCTACTTTGGTCAGACCTTGTTTAACTTACGCAGCACCCGTCTGGTCCAGTCTGGCAGAAACTAAGTATAATAAACTTCAAACTATCCAAAACAAAGCTTTAAAAATATCGTATAACACACCATTTCGCACAAACCTTAAAATATTACACACCCGAATAAAGTATCCATTTTTAAAAGACTTTATATTAAAAATTTCTCGTAAATTTTATTTGCATAAAAACCCATCACACCGTAATAGTCTAATATCTGCAATTGGCAAAAGTAGACTAAGTACAATATCTTACGCTCGCACGTACAATCGATACCGACTTCCCCATCACTACTTTCTCGATGACGCGTCATGACGATAGCTCGCTTACTAGCCGACGCCGTCACTCCGGCCACATAATCTTGATGTTTTCGCGGACTACCCGCTACTTACTTTATTTTATTATAATATATTATAATAAAGCGTACCTTGTGTAACTCAAACACTGTAAATATTATGTGAGTCCATACTAAGACTTGCACTTACCTACTTACTAAACAATGTTCATAATTATATAAGTTAAGTCATGTCAACGCAAAATTAAATAATAAAAATATGTTTAAATGTTTGTAAAGGCGACACAGCCTATGTAACAAATAACTTTATGATTTGTATACAAATAGAATAAGATCATTTGTAAACATCATTGTAACAACGTGTGTGTAAATAAAGACCTTGAAAAATTAATTTATTAATCCATCTTTGAAGACAGAACTGCACACTGATGCCTCCCAACAAGCTTACGCAGCAGTGCTCATGCAACAAGATCCGAATGATAATTGTTTACATCCAGTGTACTACATGAGCAGGAAAACTACAGATGCTGATAAAAAATATACTAGCTACGAGTTGGAGGCTTTAGCTGTGATAGAAGGTGTGAAAAAATTCAGAAAAAATCTATGTGGGATCCCGTTCAAGATTGTTACAGATTGTTCAACATTTGAGATGACCTTAAAAAAGAAAGATCTAACCACCAGAGTGGCTAGGTGGGTCCTCTTATTGCAGGATTATGATTATACAGTTGAACATCAATCTGGAAGCAAGATGAGGCATGTAGACGCTCTGAGTCGTAGCGCCTATGTAAATATTGTTACAAGAGGGGTCCATGACTAGTTAAGACAGGCTCAACAGTGTGATGAAGGAACAAACGCTATTTTAGAAGTTGTAAAACAGAAGCCATACATGGATTATTATGAACATAATGGACTATTGTATAAAGGTGAAGAAGGCAAAATAGTTGTGCCAAAAGGAATGGAAATGCAAATAATAAAGAAAGTACATGAAAATGGTCACTTTGGTAAAAAGAAAATGATATAGCTTATTGAAAAGGATTATTATATTAAAGATGTCAATCGGAAAATAGAAGAAGTTATTGTCAGCTGTATACCGTGTTTGCTAGCAATGAAAAAGAAGGAATGCAGGAAGGCTTTCTGAACAGTATAGAGAAGGAAAGTATACCTCTTAGCACTCTGCGTTGTGATCACATTGGTCCTCTATCAGAAACTAAGAAACAATATAATTATATTTTGACTGTAGTAGATGCCTTCACTAAGTTTGTGTGCTTGTTCCCGACAAAAACTACAAATTCTACAGAGCTAATTAATAAACTAAGGATTCATCAGCAAGCATTTGGGAACCCAAGCAGAATGATAACAGATAAAGGAGCTGCATTCACTAGCAAGGATTTCTCAGAATATTGTCAGGCTGAAAGCATACAACACGTTACAGTTGCTACTGGTGTACCCCGTGGTAATGGACAGGTGGAGAGAGTACACAGAGTTTTAATCTCGATACTTACCAAGTTGTGTTTAGGGGATGCAAAGCAATGGTACCGTCATGTAAGTCAGGTGCAAAGATCATTGAATAGTACTTTTCAGCGCAGCATAGGTACAACTCCTTTTGAGTTATTAATCGGAATTAAAATGAAACTTAAAGAAAATATAGAGATACTTAACATGTTACAAGAAGAAGAAAGAGAGGAGTATGTACAGGATAGAGAAAAACTGAGACAATACGCTAAAGTACAGATTCTGAAAATACAAAAAGGAAATAGGAAGAATTATAATAAAAAAAGGAAGGAGAGTGTGAAGTATACTGTGGGAGATTTTGTAGCTATTAGAAGAACACAATTCGGAAAGAATTTGAAGATAAAGGCAAAGTATTTGGGACCTTACAAGGTAGTGAAGATACTTGGAAAAGATCGATATGAGGTGGAAAAAGCTGAAGTTACAGCTGAGGGTCCTATAAGAACATCAACTGCAGCCGACTACATGAAAAGATGGCCAGGGGTAAGCTACTAAGCTTTTCTGTTGTTTGTTCTGTTAGACGTTCCTTAACATTTCAATCTTAAGTTTTCTTTATTTATTTATAAACAGAATAAAGTAAGATAAGGCATTGTATCTCAGGTGTTCAATGTCATTTTAATTTAAGATGTTAGATACTAAGATGTTTGTACTGGTTTATTTCTAAAACTGTTACGTTGTTTTAAAATATTTAAGTAGTGGAGTAAGTTCATAGTCTGAGGCCAGACTATGGTAGGAAGGCCGAGTTGTGGGCTATTTTATATTATTAGTTTTGTAAGTTCTTCAATTAGTAGATTTAGTCGATTAATTCAATTCGTAGAGGCATAGACGAACGGACGAAGCATAGATAAAGGCTGAGAGTAAAAACAAGTGGTAGTTTAGAAAAAGATGTGAAAAGATGAAAAACGTATTAAATTAGAAGCTGTTTCATATTATTAAAAGGGTGTTTATTTCTGTTATCTATTCTATTTCTTCCATCCTACACATATTATATGTATAAATGTAATTAAATAATAAAAAAAACTATCCCGAACTTTTGGACTATGTGAGCAATGTCACCCGATTATAAGTGAGTAAATAACCTAACAAAAAAACAAAAAATCCGATAAAAAAAAATGAAATCATAAAGAAGAAGGAAAGGTAGTCAGTACTATGTTCAATTCAGTTTTGATTAAAACGTTTTTAACTATGTAGTTGGTCTCCATCCTCTCGACTGCGTCTCAAGTCTAGTTCCGTACGACGCGAGCTAAGATAAATGATATTATCCAAAATTATGTCTGGACTTTAAGAGACTTTGACCCCTGAGTTTGTTTCGCCATTTCTTCTCAGGGGTAGTCAGATAGGAAATGTCGACTACATCTAGCTTATTTTTTTTTTTTTTAATATGTTATTAAAAGTGATTCCGATAACCTATTAACAGAATAAACGATTTCGAGTGAGACGCTATTAAAACAAGTTTATAACAAAACCATTTACACTTACGTCTAGTTTAAAATACGTTAAAGTGTACTTTTGGTTTGCCAGGTTGGTCAGGTTTGGTCAGGTTTGCTGTAAAAACTTCGGGTTTAAAGTTGTTATTTTAAGAACATGCATCGTGAAACTTTTACACGTACATGTTGGGTATTGAACTGTGGGTATTAACAATAACATTTTTGTTTAGGAATAGTGCAGGCTAATTAGACGCTCCCAGTGCAATTATAAAGGTAACGCGGTTGGAACTAGCAGTAAGATTAATTAAAATTGAAACTAAAAGTGCTTTTAAAATGGTCACAGTTGGCACATGTTGCCTTACTTGTACTAATAGTAGGTACTGGCGAAGTATCGATCAATAACCGCTTACCTAGTAAACCACTTACAACCGTTAGAAAAAGAAATCATAAATAATGTTACCATTATATATTTAGGGCTCACAGGGGCCTCCATAATATGCAAATAAAAACATAGCCCGTTCGTCCTTTTTATCATAAAACAAACATAAAAAAACATAATTTCGTCACATCTTTAACGCTTTTTTTTGGGTGGAATATTATGAAATAACTTCTACCGCTCTGAACGGAGCGGGAGGGCGTGTCAGACTTTTACTGACTAAAACCCATCCGTGTTCCTTCAGATGCCTGTGTGCCAGATATCCCTTTCGGACAAACTCGCAACCCTGGCAGGCATTGGTCCTTTCGGACCCCGTCAATTCGTGCTGACATCTCTTTGAGGCGCGCGTGGAACTTTATCATCTTGCTATTATAATATTCTGCTCTCTTTAGGTACATAAATTGTTTTCAGGAAGACGTAACTTACCGGCAAGACTCCCCCGGTTGTAACATTCACTTCCTCGCGAAGTTACTTTGTTTTTCAGTTTATTTATGTTATTTGTTTTTGCGGAACATTATAGGGCGCTTTTTAAGGAAGATGCAAAATGAAAATCGTTCATTTTATTTAGCTGTTATAAATGATAGATGTACCTGTTTTCGAACTTCAACTGTTAGATGGGTAGTTACTAGCTGCTTGAGTACTTAGTAAGTAATACTTTCTTATCTAATTTAATAAATATTACTCAAGGATCGAAATATCTAGAAAATATTAAAAGCATGTGTGAAAACTAAATTCACAAAAATTTTGACGAAATATCAAGCACTAATACTAAGGTTCTGTTCATGAAATGGATATCGCTTTAATGAATTTTCATCATCTGTTGTGTTTTTATGCTAACATTGCTTAAAATTATACATACTTTGGAAAGTGAGATACAATAAACATTTTTTTAATGAATATTGTAATAAAATTATTTTTTACATTTTATTATCTGCTCACGAACACAGTTCGCAAAAGTCCAAAGCAAAAAAAAATCGTGGTCACTTTTATTGCTGACGACATAAATACCTTTGTTTTTTATGAATTTATTGCTAACAACCTCCCGAACCACAATTATAGTTCTATGAATCACTGATGCAAAATACTTTAGGGTAAGAAATCCGTCAAACATCAGTTATTTTAATCGCGGATTTTTTTACTGTTTGCTGTGCGTTGAATGTGTTTTTAAAGTTATACAGCGTTACACCGAAAAGTTTATACAAAACAAACTTCTTGAAACGAATTTCATATGTAAATTAAATCTGGAATAAAAGGAAGAAGTTTTAGCCCTTGTTTAAAATCGTTTACAAAATGAAATTAGTTCCACTCGATGAAACGTTCTATAGCAAATGGGTTTTTAGAACTAAAAGCATTTTCTCGTTGTGTAATTTCGGTGAATCTGAATGGATCGAGGAATGACAAATATTGGTTTTTATAAACTTTTCTAACAAAATTATTTTACAGCCTATAAAACCCGTTCCTTTGATCTAATATGAAAAACTAATTTCATATTACGCGATTGTTTTTCACATTCATAAAATATTTATTATGTAAAAACTAATCTACTGTCCAAAACCCCTTGCCAAGAACATTAAAATTTTAAAGAATGCTTTATTCCAGGAACGAAGGAATTAGCGAGGGAACAGATTGTTTTGAACAGATTGCTAAAATAAACTTGTTGTTGCGTAATGCGTGTCTTGAGACTTGAGAGTTTTATTCGGAATTTCAAACAATCTGTGTTCTGGGAATTATCAAACGACTCAGCACTCGACCGGGCGACGACCGGAAAGAAAAACGTTCATAAGATTTTAAAAAGCTGGTTGTGGAAAGATATTTTTTCAACTCTTTTAAATATACATACGGATATCAACATTAACGCCAGTAGCACACCTCTGCCGCGAAACCATCACAGCGAAACCGCACTAGTTCAATTCAACTGGCTCGCGTCATGTTCCGCTATTCGAATCGGATGCGACTAGCGGAACATGACGCGAACCAGTTGAAATGAACCACCGCGGTTTCGCTACTATGGCTTCGCGGCGGAGATGTGCTACCGGCGTAATCACTATATCACACTAATATTATAAAGGCGAAAGTTTGTGAGTGTGTGTGTGTATGTTTGTTACTTCTTCACGCACAAACAGCTGGACCAATTTTGATAATTAATTGTGTATGGTGGTAGCTGACACCCTGGATTAAGACATAGGCTACTTTTTATCCCAATATTCCCTCGGGATCGAGACTTACGCGGGTGAAACCGCGGGGTGCAGCTAGTCATCACATATTATAAAGGCGTAAGTTTGTGAGTGTGTGTGTATGTTTGTTACTTCTTCACGCTCAAACGGTTAGACCAATTTTGATAAAATTTTGTATGGAGATAGCAGACACCCAGGATTGAGACATAGGCTACTTTTTATCCCGATATTCCCACGGGATCGAGACTTACGTGGGTGAAACCGCGGGGCACAGCTAGTAAGTTCAATAAAAAACAAACTGTCAACTCCGTTCAAACGACAGCACGTAGCGGCCCCGTAGACCCACTACCTATGCCGTAACGACCGGTACGAAACATACACGTAATCCCTGGCCTTTCTAAATTTGCCAAAGATATAAACACCAATAACCGCTCGAAATTTCGTTTGTTTTTTTTTTTCTTCATTTTGTTTAGTGATGTGGTTATATGAATTTGTTGTATGAAGTTGTCTGATGCTCATGACCCTTTGGGACTCGTACAACCGGTGAGCTGGTCGCCCCCTCAAGCAACGCGCCCGTACCTGAGCCCCGTAAAGGGCCATGGAACGCACGACCCCCGCGTAGAGCCTACGGTAGGATGCGTTTGGACCCCCTAGATTGGGCAGGAGCCGCTTTAAGGCAGCCGCCTGAACATGAACTAGCTTTCATAACTACGTGTTTTTAAAACAGAGCTACTTAAATATGGTAAACATAAATGCTAGTTTATAAGCACTTGAGGTCAGTGCAAGTAGACGATAAAGAGTGTTTGTGGCGTACCTACTGATTGGTATTTAGCCGTCTTCTCGATATAGTCAAGCAAATTAGGTGCCTTACCTACTTTGCTTGACTTGACTTGACAGAGTCACGACTTTAGTATATTATCATTCTAAGTACTAAAACGGTTGAACATGTTTAATAACATGTGGACCCTTAGAACACACAGTACCACTTACATAATTAAAGGGTAAGTTGTAACATTAAGTAACGAGCCGACTGGATTGACTGACGAGTTAATGGGCTCACGTGCTGACTTAGTATTTATGTTAATGTTTTAAGTTATTGAACCGTGATCTACGCAACGCTACGACAAAAGTCGAAATTCTGATTCACACAAAATTGTTCTTTATTTAATTTGTTAATGTTCTTAATAAATCTGATATTTGAATCGATTTTAAAAAGCGTTGAAAAACATCTAACAAAAACCAGCTTTTTTAAATAAGCTTACGAACATTTCCTTCCACTCGTCGCCCAGGCGAGTGCCGAGTCGTTTGATAATTCCCAGTGCACTATTCGTTTGAAAATCTGGATAAAACTCTCAAGTCTCAAGACATGCATTATGCAATGACAAGTTTATTTTTCCAAAGCAATATCATATTTAGCTAGTACCTTCCTGCTTCTTGGAATAAAGCGTTTTATTTTTGTAATGATCTGTTCTAGCAAGGGCCTCTCGGAGAGTAGTTTAGTTTTACTATTTCATGAATGTTTAAAAACATCACGTAATTTAAGCGTTATTAAACGTTAATTTAATGAAAGAAGCTGTAAAAAAAAATTCATTCCATCAGAATTAGTTCTTAATCTGTTTAGACTCTTCGAAATTATACTGAGAGGAAAACCTTTTACCATCGATTCTGTTTTATAAAACCATTTGCTGCAGAACGTTCCATGGAGCGAAATTATTTACATTTAAAACTGATTTCCTGAATTACTCAAACTCAAAACTCAAAGCAATTATTGAAAACTAGATACTTCTCGCGACTTCATTCGCGTGGAAGTCGTAAGACTGGTGTCTTACGACTTCCACGCGAATGAAGTCGCGTGAAATTTATTAAAATAAAAGCCTAATTTTTATTTTAAAAAACTGCTCGTTGTTCTAGTGGTCGCAAGCGCTACTGTTGAGCAAGCGGTACTGGGTTCGATTCCCGGGTACAGCAAAGTGTTATTGAGTTTATTTCAATTTTCCAGTCACAAGCCGAAGTCTGGATTTGTGCTCGGCTAATGGCAATAGACTTGCTATTACATGGGACCTAAACATAACTGGCGAAATGTGGGTGTACTATGGGTACTCCTCTGCCTAACTCTTCGAGGAATACGAGCGTGGTGTTATGTTATTTTTATAAAACTTCCCTGTATACTACGTTTGCATTTTTCATTTCAGCAGCCAAAATTGACGGAGTCTCAGTACTGGTGGCGCGGACGCAGAAACAAGCGACGTACAGTACGTCTACCATGAGTTTTTATAGAAAAATTACTCGCTAGCGTTAACTCCCTAGCTTATTAACGTACATCAAATAGATTTCGATAGAATAGAATAGACATTTAATTAGCAAATATGGGACATAATAGGTGACGGTACATGAAAGCTCCGCCATATTTCACCATTTGGCATGCAAACATTTATATTATTATTCACTTAAGTCTAACCAAAGGCAAATCCATTAATACAGAGCAATTCAGCAAAAAAAAATATCCGATAAAAACTCAGTCACACTGTAGTACGACTTATCCATTAAAAATATACGTAGTCTACTCTTAAACTGCACTGTTGTTAAGTCTCTCCAACCACTTGGTAATTTATAATGTTTGCACCATGAGTTTTACGGAGTCATACGCAGACGCTTACGATTATTTCATCACCACCGCTCTCAAAACGGTGAAGGAAAACATCGCGAGGAAACCGGCATGTCCTAGAACCAAATAATCGAAGACATGTCAAAATCAAAATCAACATTTTTTATTTCACATAAACCTACATGGGCACTTATGAAACGTCAGAAGCTAGGTGCACGGTTCCAATTGGTCGTTTCCTATGGAGAAGAGCCGGCAAGAAACTCCACGGTTACTCTTTTAAAAAAGTGGGCTTTAACAATGTTTCCAAGTTAAAGTGTTAATAGGTATGGGAGGACAGTGTAGGCCCGTCAATAAGTACCAAGTACTTAATAAAATAAAAGATAGTTTACAAAGCTACAGTCTATTAAGCCTACAACGTTCTCACATTCACAAATTAAAAAAGAATCTATATAAAATATGACTAAAATAATAAAAATAAAAAACCTACATATTTAAACCAAATGACAACATTGTCATTACAACTGTAAAAAAAACTGAATAAATATTCTGTCCACAAGTCACTAATAAATATTTTAAATTAAAATTGTAGGTAAAAAAAATTAATAAAAATAATAATTTACGAGCAGTTAATAGACGTGTACATAGTTATGCCGTTAATGAGGTACCAGGGAAGCATGTGACATCTACCAACCCGCACTGGGCCCGCGTGGTGGATTACGGCCCGCTTCCTCTCACCGAGAGGAGGCCTGTGTCCCAGCAGTAGGAACACTATAGGCAAATTATCACGGCAGCGATCGGCGGCGGCGATCTCTCGCGTCCGGCCCTGGTTCAGGCCATGGTTCGGTGCGAGAGTGCTTGGGAGGCCGTCACCTCCTTCTGCGAAACAGTAATGCTTGCGAAGGAGGAGGCGGAACGCGTGAGGGTAAGGCAAAATCAACGCCCTCGCGCCCCTAGTCGCCGCAGGACATGCCGCCCCGGCCACCGTAGGCGCGGGCTTGCGGACGGTGAGCGATGGGTAGCTCGCCGTCCGATAAGGACCAAGCCCGGGTCGACGGCGCGTTGTGTTCCACGTGTGCCTCAAAGAGACGTCAGCACCAATTGACGGGGTCCGAAAGGGCCAATGCCTGCCAGGGTTACGAGCCTGTCCGAAAGGGATATCGTGGCCCTAGCACACAGGCATCTGAAGGAACGGGGGTGGGTTTTAGTCAGTAAAAGTCTGACACTCCCTCCCGCTCCACCCAGAGCGGGAGAAGTTATTTGATAACTTCCCACCCAAAAAAAAAGCATTAAATAAGCATTTTATGTTTTTGTGTGAGCTTTTGTGTGCGTTAAACTGGGTCAAATAAATTTATTTTCTTTCTTTTCTTTTCTTTCTTTCTTATTTTAATCGCATAAAATATAGTTTTATTTGAGTGCTGTATCGCACTGATGGCTTTCATGCCGTCATCTACAAGAAAACCGTATCCCTGATCTGCAGAATGCGTAGCAGCTGCTACGGAATTCTGAAGACTAGTCGACAGGATCTCTTCTCCGCTATGGAGATCTTTTATTGAGCGCGTAATTTGAGTGTTGTGTTGTGTTTTCATTTAAATTGTAATTATATGGATCAAGTTATCTGAATTAAATGATTTTTTGTACTAGGGTCTCGTACCTCAAAAGGAAAAACGGAACCCTTATAGGACCACTTCTTGTCCGTCTGTCTGTCTGTCCGTCTGTCTGTCTGTCAGTCTGTCAAGACCCTTTTTCTCAGGAACGCGTAAAGGTATTAAGTTGAAATGAATATCAAATACGTAGGTCTATGGTCTCTTGAAGAACTAAAAAAATCAAGCTTCCAAGTCAACGCAATAAGAAAATACGGCGTTATAAGTGACATTATTGCGTCATATTTCGATACTCGCAAATAAATCAAAACCTTTAGGGTACTTCCCGTTGACCTAGAATCATGAAATTTGGCAAGAAGCAAGGTCTTACAGCACAAACTTAGGAAAAAGTCCAAAAACTGTAAATTAGTAGTATTTTAAAATAAAAAAAAACCGGCCAAGTGCGTGTCGGACCACGCACAATGAAGGGTTCCGTAGTTAGGATGAATTTATCCCTAAAACAAACTTAACATTGTAGGTAGTTGAAAAACATTTCATATCACATGAAAAAATAATTGCGAATATCTCGCACATAATGTTAAGTTTGTTCGTGCTACAATGTTAAGTTTGTTTTAGGGATAAATTCATCCCAACTACGGAACCCTTCATTGTGCGTGGTCCGACATGCACTTGGCCGGTTTTTTTTATTAACGATTTTCAGACTATTATCTTTAATTCAAACTCAAACCATTTATTTCAAATAAACCAATTACAGGCACTTGAATTGTCAAGGGGTCGGTCAGTCATAAAGATGAAGCTAGTTACCCACTCCAAAGCTTAGTAGGTAGGTACCTATGGAGAAGAACGGGCAAGAAACTCCACGGACACTCTTTTAAATTGACATATGGTTACAAAATATTGGTTACATCATTTGTGTTGAAATTAAACATGTGAGAACGATGCAAAACGTCAAAACCGTCCGTAATAAAAATAATTTAAAAAAAAACAATTCTGAAATTAAAATAAGCCATGGCTGCTAAGAGATGCCAGTCCCTACTGATGGCACCCGTTCACCAACATGACGCATGGATTAGCACCATTCAGTTCAACCATTTTGAAGGGAGCTAAATGATCCAACATACCCGCCGCCATCGCGCCATCAGCGAGACATTACAGTGAGCATGACATACTCTCAGCCGCCAGGGCACATTCAAGTCAATGAAAGACGTACCCAGTAAATGGTAGCTTTATAGTAAGTGCATAGTACTCACACATGTGCTATGCAATTATATAATACTAATAGATTGAATTTATACAATGCAAAGATAGTTTTTGACATCTTCAGCAGCTCCAACAGTACCTATTTTTATATATAATGCTAATCAATTAAGTTTTTGCGCCCTTGTGGAGCAGGACCAGCATTGAGCCAAGCATTTTTATCAGCGATGTAATCTCCCAACTTATAATATGCCTGGCTGCATAGTGTGCGTTTTGTTAAATTTTGTTTCATTTAGTTGAAGTATGTGCAGAGGTATTTTATTGTAACATTTTAAACAGTACCCCATGAAAGATGAGTCTACTTTAGCCAGCCTGAAACCTGGTTGAACTAATTGGTCCCTATTTCTAGTCCTATAATTATGTATTTCGCCTCTTTTACTAAAAATATGTAGATTTTTCCTAACATACATGATGTTTTCATAGATATATTGACAAGGTACCGTCATGATGTCAATATCTTTGAACAGTTCCCTTAGAGCGTCGCGCCTGCGGAGGCCATAATTATATGGCTCTGATGGCTCTTTTCTGCAGAATAAAAATAGACTCGATGTCTGCAGCCCGTCCCCATAGTAAAATATCGTATGACATAATACTATGAAAGTAACTAAAATAGACTAGCCTCGCGGTATCTACATCAGTAAATTGACGGATTTTTCTTACAGTATATGCTGCTGAACTTAGCCGTCCTGCAAGGGATGTTATTTGCGGACCCCATTGAAGCCTTGCTTCTGGCTTTTTGGCTGTGTTATCTTGCTTCTTGCCAAATTTCATGATTCTAGGTCAACGGGAAGTACCCTTAAGTATTTTGAGGTGATTTATTTACGAGTATCAAAATATGAATATGTCGCATTAATAGCCATATTTTTTTATTGCGTTGACTTAGAAGCTTGATTTTTTAGAGCTCCAAGGGACCGTAAACCTACGTATATTATGATAGTAATTTCAACTTGATCCTTCCACGCGTTCCTGAGAAAAAGAGCCTTGACAGGCAGACGGACGGACGGATAACGAAGTAATCGTATAAGGGTTCCGTTTTGTTCTTTTGAGGTACGAAGCCCTAAAAAGTAAGTTGGGAGTCTCATTTCCCACGTAATGTAATATCATCATCATTTCAGCTTAAAGACGTCCACTGCTGCACATAGGCCTCCCCCAAGCACGGCCACTTCGACTGGTTCAATGCTTCCCGCATCCAGCGGATTCACGTTCATTAAATTCCCACGTAATGTATGGGAAAAGTTTTTTGTGATTTCTGTCTCTTCTAGTACTCAAACCTCAGTTGATTTAATAAAATTTTTGAACCTCATATTATAGAGTATTAGTTTTTTTTTGTTTTCTGAAAATTTCCCATTTTATTACTGACTGTACATTTTTTTTTTTCAAAATCTGTGTATACAGATCAAAATGTCTCAAAAAGTTAAGACCGTTTTCGTGTAGCTACACGAAAACGGTCTTAGGAGACTGGCAGGTACCTTAACCGTTACGGTTAAGGTACCTACCCTTACTGCCACATTTCTAAAATTCACACTGTATATGTCATGATGATTGAGTGCGTGGCCCTATAAAGATATAGCGTGATGATAATCATTTAAAAGCTTAAATCTTTAACTATCTGAAATGTCTAACCGTTTGGCTCATCATTTTACAATTTGCTGTAAACTATAGAGGAATACAGACTTAAAGCAATATTGCATGTAGGCGAAGCACCATGATTTGATAATACAACAACATGAGTTGTAACTATGTTTTATTTACTTATAGCATGCCATAGTCAGATATGCTGTAACAGATTGTGTTACGTATCACTTTACATGATAACAACATTGTAACATAACATGTATTTTGATAACATCATCATTTGGATAATGATCGTAATAATGCAAGGTAAAAACTCGGGTTGAAACATGCATGATCAATCTTACGCAATAATATTGTCAATTGCGTAAGATTAATCAAGTTGCAACACGATTCTGAGGTGGCGACCTAACTCAAGGCCAAACCCAGCCACGCTTTGGTAACCCGTAGCATTGTATGGAAGAAAAGTTAAAACCCTTCAGGGCCCACACGCTACTTGAGCTAATGACCAAAGCCATATATACAGAAGAAATTCAAATTAAATTAAGTTCTAAACGCTTAAAAGTTCTAAACGCTTAAAAGTTCTTATTGTGTCAGCAAGTGCAGTCTTCGACAAGTCTCCGGTGAAGTAACAGCTCCTCATAACTGTTAGCTTTACAAGTCGCGAATTTTCTATAAATAGCTCAGGGCAGTCAAGTTATCATAGCTTAGGATTATTTTACTTCTCTATTATTGTGTATTTCCGTGTACTCTTTAATGATCCTTTATGCTTATTTGACTGTATTTCCGTGTTGTGTACAATTAACTAACCTTACGTATGTGATTTAAATTCGTGTTAAACTATTGTGTGTGTAAATAGCAAATATAACGTTTTAAAAAGTGCTGAAAGTGGTTTCAATTAAATTCCCTCGTCAAGGGAACATCATCACCCCCGCCTACATCACCTGACTCCCGCGTTAATAACATTTTGGTCCTGTCGAGCCGGATCAGGTTCAACTAGAGGGAATTAATAAATAATAATAAATAATAAATTAATTAAAAAACCACATAATAATGAGTTTAAGGAGCGAAATAACCACACGCAGTAAACTACGTAAGCTAACGGAGGAAATGAGTGTTCGTAGACATCAAGAGATGGTCTCTGACTCAGGTGTGACCACCGAAAGGGCACCAGAGTCACCGTCTGTTGCACCAACGATGGCATCCACGTCTGCCCTCAATATCCCACTGACGGGTGGTCGAGTAGTCGACTTCAGTAGGAGTACGCCAGAGGGACCACAGGGAGGACAGACAGCCACTAAAGACCGACATAGATCGCCGCGAAGCAAAGGCTCGTCTAAACATAGCCGAGTCGATTACTTAAGGAAAAGAGTCGAATACGAAGCTGAGCGCGAGTTGGTGCAAATGAAGGAGAACTTAGTCAAAAAGAGACTAGAAGCTGACATCGCCGAAATAGAGGCGGCTGCTGACAGCGATGACTCTCACTCAGATGTGAGTACGACACAGCGCGTGGAAGAGTGGGTGAATACAACGCCCCAGGTGCCGCAATTGAACGAAGTATTGCGCACACCGGCTGTGTCAGGCGCGACCACTGAAATGGCTGCGCCCCGTGAACCATCTGAAACTGTAAGTAGAGTGAATCGCGTACCGAATACATACCGTGCGTCGTCAGTGCCTAATGAAAATGTGTCGCGTATAACAAGGGCATCTGAGCCAGTACCGTTACGTAACATAACGGTACCGAGTACGCCATCATACGTGCCAGTGTCAACAGAAGGTGTGAGATTTCGTCTACCCGAATATTATCCCGTCTTTACCACTCCGGTCGCAAGTGTACCTCAAGTATCAACACTTGAGTCGGATACACGGCGACAGACGCAGTACGGAGCGGGTGAAAGAGAGAGACGGCGAGAATCGTCGGGAGACAGAGACAGCAAAATCGACAGACTGGCAGAGGCAATCTCAAGCATGGCACGACCACGGCCGGTACCAAGACAAGCTTACGAATTGCCATATTTTAATGGGGACCCATCCGACTGGATATCTTATAGAAATATGTATTGGGATACGACCCGGCAATACGAATTTAAAGCGCATGAAAACTTAGCACGGTTAAAAACCTCATTACAAGGCGAGGCAAAGATATCAGTGGAGGATTTATTAAGGACGTCGACGGATCCCACTGATATAATGCGTGCGTTAGAGGACGAGTTTGGTCACCCGACCTTAGTGCTACAGTGCGTACTGAAGAAAGTACGAGATTTACCTAGAGTGACGGAGAGTTGCCGGGAGCTAGGTAAATTCTCTTCTACAGTAAGAAATTGTGTATCATTATTAAAAAACATACACGCAGAGGGCTACATAAATAACCCACAATTAGTGAGTGACCTGCTGAGCAAGTTAACACCGGTACAACGTACGCAGTACGGTGACTTTGCGATGGGCCTAGATAACGCGCAGGGGGTGGATTTAAGAGTGTCACCGAACTTAGAAATGTTCTCGGAATTCCTGACACACCTAACACGCTCGGCATCATACTACGCGCAAGCTAACATGTTCGAGTCGAGTCCACCCAAACAACTTGCGAAGCAACAAAAGCATGGCGCCGGTCAAACCCGACCAGTGACCAATGCACGCCCCGCTGCCAGCAGGCCACCGTGGGTTCAAAAGGTGAACACGCAAAGTGACGAATCCCTCGCACCGAAAGAGTGCATAATATGCCAGAAGAAACACACCATTGAAGAGTGTGAACAGTTTAAAAAGCTGACAGTGCAACAGCGTTGGGACACAATCAAAGATAAAAACACGTGTTTCAAGTGCCTGGTGAGAAAACACCCTAAGAGGTTTTGCCGCGCAAGTAGATGCGAAAAGTGCGGCTACGGGCATCACCTGTTGTTGCACGCGGACAAGCAGCCGAAGGAGGATAAACAGCCGAAAACTGAGAAAACAGAAAGCATCACGAACATAGGAGAGTGGCGAGCAACCGCGTTATTAAAAATAGTGCCGGTATCAATCAGCGACAATAAACAATGTTACGCATTATTAGACGATGGTGCGACGGTATCGTTGATAGACAGTTCTCTCGCTACCGACCTAGAGGGTCCGTGTGTACCTCTTTCGCTGAAGACCGCGGGCGGCCACGGAGTGACGGACCTAACCTCGCGAATGGTACAAGTGCGCGTGAAAGGACCCAATGGTCAGTGTCACAACATTAAGTGTCGCACAATGGTAGACATAAACCTACCAACGCAGACAGTGTCCGCCTCAGTGATAGGCGACAATGCCCATCTCAGCGACTTGGGTTGCGTGGAGATGAGGGGCGCGAAGCCGCTGCTGCTCCTCGGGCAGGACAACTGGGAGCTACTCGTCAGCCAGGACATCCGCCAGGGACGATCCGGTAAGCCAGTTGCCTCACTTACTAGATTAGGTTGGGTCATACATGGACCATTCAATAATTCTAGTTCTGATGAAATAGTCAATTGCATGACAGTCTCCCTCCCTGACTTACATAACTTAGTTAAGTCACAGTTTGAGCTAGAATCAATAGGCATTTCAGAAAATAAGCGCAAACATAGGGATGTCGAAAAGGCGTTAGAAGTGTTGGACAGCACTAGCCATCGCACCATAGATAAGTCGCAATGGGAAGTAGGTCTATTGTGGAAGCATAATAACGTACAATTGCCCAACAACTACAATCAGGCCCGGCAGAGGTTGTACGGTATAGAGAAACGAATGCGCAAAGACGCTAGTTTCGCAGAGGCATATGCGAAGCAAATAAATCGATTAGTGGACGAGGGTTACGCGCGCAAAGTAGAAGGCGAAGTAGCCAGTACACCGGTTTGGTATTTGCCACATTTTGCAGTGGTAAATCCCAACAAACCAGGGAAACTTCGCCTAGTGTTCGACGCGGCCGCCACGTCACATGGAACGTGTCTAAATGACAACCTACTGACCGGACCTGACTTATTAAATTCATTGTTAGGAATTTTAATAAAATTTAGAATAGGCCCTGTAGCCTTTTCAGGCGACATCGCTGACATGTTCCTAAGAGTACGAATCAGGGCAGAGGATCAAGGCGCCCAGTTATTTTTGTGGCGAGACGCGGACCAACATAGGGAACCAGATACATATGCGATGAATTCCATGATATTTGGCGCAGCCTCATCACCTACCACGGCGATATATATATTAAACAAAAATGCCAGTGAGTTTGGAACGACATATCCCGAGGCTGTTGAGGCAATAAAGACCAGGCATTACATGGACGATTATCTAGACAGTGCCTGGTCCGCAGACGAAGCCAATAGGCTGGTTGAGGAGGTGACCAGTATACACGCCTCTGGCGGGTTCATAATCCGGGGGTGGGTCACCAACTCACCAGAGCTTAGGGATAGGTTGGCAATAGATATGCCTGATAGGGTAGCCCTTGAGAAAGGAGCGGGCACTGTGGAGAGGACCCTAGGTCTGATATGGTCACCAAAGAAAGACGATTTAGGCTTTGATCTCTCATTTAAAAGGCTGCCGGCCGAAATATTGAACGGTAACCTGGTGCCCACGAAACGTCAGTTCTTGAGCATGATTATGTCAATTTATGATCCACTGGGTTTCCTTTATCCATGCGTTATTCAGTCGCGCATACTGATGCAGAGGATATGGAAATCGGGGATCCAGTGGGACGAACCCTTACTAGACAAAGACGCCAAGGTGTGGTTCATTTGGTTAAGTAATCTGAAACGTCTAGAAGACGTAAAAATACCACGGTGGTATGGTTTAAACCTAGAAAACCTAGAGTTGCATGCCTTCGGAGATGCTAGCGAACTAGCATACGCCGCGGTCATTTACCTAGTGGGTTATAACTCCGAAGGTAGCAGGGAGATTGTCATGCTGCTAGGGAAGGCTAGAGTGGCTCCACAAAAAGTAGTATCTATTCCCAGATTAGAGCTGCAAGCTGCGGTATTGGCCTGCCGGTTGGCAGACACCGCTGAGAAAGAGTTAGGTTTGCAAATTAAAAAGAAATTCTATTGGACCGACAGTAAAACTGTCTTAAAGTGGATCAATTCTGATGCCCAAGAGTTCCAACGGTTCGTTTCTCACAGACTAGCCGAGATAGATAGGTTATCAGACAGAGGCAACTGGCACTGGGTACCCTCGGAGGACAACCCAGCTGATAAAGCGACCAGGTTGTGTTGGCCTGATAACCATGCAGAGTGGCTCTCGGGCCCCTCTTTCTTACGTAACCCACAGGAGCAGTGGCCGGCATGTCGCGAGCCTGAGGAAACCGAGGCGGACCTCGAGCGCATCCAGCGGGTCCACGCGACCACAACGCCCGCGGCTCCACTTCTACAGTACGAGCGCTACTCTTCATGGGCACGCATACAGCGCGTCACAGCGCGCGTACTAATTTTTGTCGCCCGGTGTCGTAAACGCCGGGTCACTACCGAGCTAAGCCCACGTGACTTAGAGGAAGCACACGACTTCCTAATAAAGTTGTGTCAGGAAGATAGCTTCCATGACGAGCGGGCCGCAATCCTAAAAGGCCTGCCCGTCCCTATCAGCAGCAACGTCAAGGCGCTCGACCCGATGATCGCCGACGGAGGGCTGCTAAGAGTGAGGGGACGTCTAAGTGCCTGTGAGGCGCTCACATTCGGCGAGAAGCACCCAATAATTTTGGAGGGTCGTCACCCTCTGACTAGAAAGCTAATCGCACACTACCATGCGTTGGCTCTACATGCTAACCACGAAACAGTCGTTAACAACCTACGAGAGAAATACTGGGTCACAAAGGTAAGGACCTCAGTAAAAGCAGTAATCGCAAGTTGTCAGCTTTGTCGTATTTGCAGAGCTAAACCAGCCCCACCAAAGATGGGTGACCTCCCACTCGCCAGGATAGAGGTGAACCGAAGAGCCTTCGTTCGAGTGGGAGTCGACTACTTCGGCCCGATGGAGGTCGCTATCGGGCGACGGCGCGAAAAGAGGTGGGGAGCCCTATTCACCTGCCTCACTACGCGCGCCGTCCACCTGGAGTTGGCCGCCTCATTGAGCGCCGACTCCGCCATACTAGCCTTGCGGCGCCTCATAGCGCGCCGCGGGCAGCCAGCGCATCTGTACTCTGACCAGGGTACCAATTTCATCGGGGCAAATACCGAGCTCCGAGCGGCCCTGAAAGACCTCAACCATGGTCGAGTAAGGGACGAGGCCATCAATCGAGGAATCGAGTGGCATTTCAATCCCCCGGCGGCCCCACACATGGGCGGCTGCTGGGAGCGCCTGGTGAGATCCGTAAAGAACGCGCTGCGGAGCACGCTTAAAGAGCGGGCCCCCCGTGAGGAGGTTCTGTATACCCTCCTCACAGAGGCCGAACTGATCATCAACAGCCGACCATTGAGCTACGTGTACGACGACCACCACCAGCCCGTGGTCCTGACTCCGAACCATTTGCTCCTGGGCACGGCGTCCGGGAGTACTCCGATGGCACCAGCCGACGTCGACGACGTCGACTCGCGCCGGCAATGGCGGCGTGTAAACGCGCTCGCTGACATGTTCTGGCGGCGCTGGCTGCGGGAATATCTCCCAACGCTGCAACGTCGCGAAAAGTGGGCAGATAATGTGCCAAATGTGCGTGTCGGCGACGTTGTGATAATAGCCGACAATAACAAACAACGTAGTGCGTGGACTAAAGGAGTTATAAAAACAGTGTACCACGGGAGTGACGGCATCATCCGTGTAGTAGACATTAAAACTACAAACGGGGTCCTGCGTCGGCCTGTAGCTAAGATCATCGTGCTTCCCACAGACCAAGAAATGTAATACGGTTGAACCCTGTTACAGGGGGTGGAATGTAGGCGAAGCACCATGATTTGATAATACAACAACATGAGTTGTAACTATGTTTTATTTACTTATAGCATGCCATAGTCAGATATGCTGTAACAGATTGTGTTACGTATCACTTTACATGATAACAACATTGTAACATAACATGTATTTTGATAACATCATCATTTGGATAATGATCGTAATAATGCAAGGTAAAAACTCGGGTTGAAACATGCATGATCAATCTTACGCAATAATATTGTCAATTGCGTAAGATTAATCAAGTTGCAACACGATTCTGAGGTGGCGACCTAACTCAAGGCCAAACCCAGCCACGCTTTGGTAACCCGTAGCATTGTATGGAAGAAAAGTTAAAACCCTTCAGGGCCCACACGCTACTTGAGCTAATGACCAAAGCCATATATACAGAAGAAATTCAAATTAAATTAAGTTCTAAACGCTTAAAAGTTCTAAACGCTTAAAAGTTCTTATTGTGTCAGCAAGTGCAGTCTTCGACAAGTCTCCGGTGAAGTAACAGCTCCTCATAACTGTTAGCTTTACAAGTCGCGAATTTTCTATAAATAGCTCAGGGCAGTCAAGTTATCATAGCTTAGGATTATTTTACTTCTCTATTATTGTGTATTTCCGTGTACTCTTTAATGATCCTTTATGCTTATTTGACTGTATTTCCGTGTTGTGTACAATTAACTAACCTTACGTATGTGATTTAAATTCGTGTTAAACTATTGTGTGTGTAAATAGCAAATATAACGTTTTAAAAAGTGCTGAAAGTGGTTTCAATTAAATTCCCTCGTCAAGGGAACATCATCACCCCCGCCTACATCACCTGACTCCCGCGTTAATAACATTGCACATCCAAAACAAATAGCATGAAAATATACAGGCTTCAGACTGACCAGCTCTAGGGATATCTATGCAAAATTTGAACAGAATCTATCCTGTAGAATTTGCGTGATGCTGGATCATACATTCACACAAACAGACAAAAATTCTAAAATATTCAATGTACCTACAATTAAATTTGACTTCGCTACGATTATAAACAAGATTTAAATTTCGTTTCATTCAATTGAGTGTTTAGTGTTTACTTAATCCTTTATTGCAGAGTCTTATTTACTTTTAGATTCTAAAAATATGGTTTAGTTAGTAATAAAAGTGAACACATACACTGATTCACTTTCGAACATAATTTTATTAGTCACGAGCACAAATAAAAGGTGAAATATTATTTTTGTTTCAACAGCCATAAAATGTTTAATGATACTTTCTAATATTTTATTTCCACACGATTGTAATAAAACATAATTTTAACAATTTTGTTAACGCGTGAAACGTGTGGGAAATTCATGAAAACGTGTCACTTGATAAGCAGCAGCTTGAAATTACGCCAAGTTTGTTGTGACTATCCTAACTAGAGTCAAAATGCATTTATATATTTCTGAAATTTCCATTCTAACCTAACCATCCAATTTGGTCGGGATAGCTTAGGTACAACGACCATCAAGGCTCGAGCATATTTGTTCACAATTCTTACTTAACCTAACTCATTTGGTCGGGGTGGCTAAACTTAAGTCACTGCGACCAGCTGTGAGAAAAGGCCAGGCAGTTGAAAAGAGGCTCATTTGTTAAAAAAAAACGAACATCTTTAGGTTTACACGTTTTTAGAGGAACAATTAATTATAGCGGCTCCGTGTGGTGCCGGACGTAAAGAATAGCACCACCCCATTTCTTCCCGTGGGTGTCGTAAAAGGCGACTAAGGGACTTACTAGAGAATGGGCAGCAGCGTTCTCTATGCAGTTTAAGACAATACTGCGATCGCAAACCCGCCTGCCAAGCGTGGTGATTATGGCAAACAGCCTATCGTGGCCCTGACACACAGGCGTCTTGGTTTCCGAACCAAGGAATTGATTGCAAGTGATTTTAGGTTCGCGACCACAAAATTACGTAAACTTTCAAATTAATGTTATCTTATGAAGATGAACCTAAGTAATCCCGATAGAAACAGTCCTGGTTAAAGGTCAACTGGTATTAAAATGTTAACCCTAAAAATACTTATAACTATAATGTGTGATGGTTTTAATAATAAGTCGATCCTGAAGAACTGCATCCTCAAAGCGTAGTAGCCCGCCTCGACAGCATCGTAGGTGATACGACGATTATGTATCGCGCACCAAAACGGACTTACAAGTCTCGAACTCTATGGATTCTATGCGATTGTTAAAAGAAAACCAGAAGCACCCAAGCCTGATGAATAGTCCGGTCTCCGGAAAAGGCCGGAAGCGGCCCTTTCTAACTGGTTCTACACCTACGACAATAATAAAGATTCCACCAGAGAAAAGGCTAACATTTTTGCTGAGATAGCAAATAAGGGAGTACTTAAGTACTAGGGTAGTAGTAGAGTAGGTAATTACATACCAAATTCGAAGAATATATTGCAAAACTCAACAATCTAACTTGGTTGACTGCAGATAACAGAACATAATAACCTAAAACTTGATTAGGAATCAAGGCAAAGTATAATCAATAAAATTCTCTTGGCCCAATTTAAAATTAAAATTCCGAAATGTATAAAAACGACTGGATATAATTCCCATTTTTCTGCGACTAAAGTTATTTTTACAAAAAATAGACAGCCTTGTTTACGACATAATCAAACTAGAAAAAAATATAATAAAAAATTTATGGCCAGTTATATGAACTAGAAAAACAAATTGATAGGTTAAAAACGCAGCGGTCATGCTGCAGTATGTACCAGAGAAATATTCACATCGAGGTGTTAACGATGTGATGAAATTATGGCTTTTTATGTTGATTTTATGATGGACGAATGGGCTATGTTATTATTTGGGCATATTGTGGGGAGCCTAAACTATAACATATGATTATATTATAATTATTTTTATGTGTTTTGTTCCTTTGGAAGGCGTATGAGGGGCTGAAGCCAACTCGAAGATGGGTTCGAGTTAGACAATTATAAATGGAATGAGGTACCAACCGACGATTATCCCAATTCGCACTATGCAAATGCACCCAAGGATAACCCTCTGTTAGCGTAGGGCTATTGCAGGTTATGGAAACAAAACATATTGGGCATACATACATACATACACTCGAAAAACATAGCCCTCCTTGTCTTAAAAGCCATTGTGTCTCGCGTGGATCCACGTTCCGCAAGTTTAAACAAGACAACAGGTGCAAACTGTGGCCATTTCAAAGTGCTTTTAGTTTCAACCTAAGTTAATCTTACTTACTGCCAATTCAAACCGTGTTACCTGTTCACGTGTACCTACTGGGAGCAACTTACGAAAGTGTCCAACAGTAGCCACTCATTACCTGAATGTCATCGGTAATCACCACAACCTGTAGGTACTTCTTTAATCATCTTAGTTCCTAAAATAATCATTTTGAACATAATGCAGCAAACTTAAGTTATTTCAGATTCTTGAGAATAATTATAATAAAAAGCGGCAGTTTTACTTAAACTTGTTTTATAAAGTCTGACGGAGTATTTTGCAGAGCGCATCTTAAAGCTAATATCATTTATCTTGGCTCGCGTCCTAGTAAACTAGACTTGAGACCGAGTCCAGTAGAAACTTACTGTGATAAGTAATCGTTTTCGTCACGCCAGAATTGTACGATAACGGGAATCGGTGCAGCGTTTTGGCGGGTGCAGGTACGAAAATGTTAATGTAAAAGTTTTAATAAAATCCTTTTCAGGTTATCTCCCTGTACTTGCGTAAATACTTTTTGATGTCATCGTTCTTCATATCTCGTAAGTAAGTATTTTATCAGACAGCTACATTACATAACAAAAGATTCATCGGAGTATAAATCTCCATACACATGCACCATACTGCGAATGAAAGTTAAATAGTAGCCATTACTTGTTTAAAAAGTTCTACGTCCTGTATTTAGGTTTTCCATTTATAACTCAACGTCTGTATTCTCTAGAGAGGAAGAGGAAGCGGCTGTAACAAGCGAGCATATGAATATGCTGTACCTACCATCGTACTCCAGCTACGGATACGTGTTTCATATTTCAATTCGTAATGTATTTGAATACCTACACGCATTAAAGATGGTTTAAAATTACGCTTTATGATTTCTAAACGAGTTTTAGCTTTTCGATGTTCCGGTGGACTTAGTATTCATAGCTCGTTTTGAGAAAAGATGCTGAAACGAATTTAATTTTTATCGGATTTTTTTTTACCTTTAGTTTTTTTTTAAAACGTTGCCCACACTAGGAATTTCTCCTGTATCGTGGCTGCGTTTACAAACATTTAAACTAACATTATACAAACAGCCAGACCCGGAACAACTACTTGTAGGTCATACAAATATTTTTTCCGTGCGGGAATCGAGCCCGCGACACTCAGCGCAGCAGTCAATCGCTTAACCACTGCGCAAACCGTGCCGCCTATAACTAGTTTACAGATTCACTCGCTCGAAGGATTTGAAGTTATAACCATTTCTTTTGACGTTTCATTAATTTTGTTTTCTTGTCAATTACGGATCTGTAAGATCCCCGGATCCCTGATTCCCGGTTCCCTTATAACATACATGTCACAAGACTATCTGGGAAATTGTGAGACTCCCCGTCATAGTAGTAACCATATTTAACCGAAAGGAACGTTAGCGTAAATACACAATAAAATAAGGTCATTGTTGTGCTTTTCTTGTTTCCGACGAGGACAAACACGCAAGAAAAGTCTAATAAAAATATTGGTGTGACCATAAGTTACAATTTTTTAATTAAGTTAGGTTATAATATTATACGAAGAGATTTTTAAATGTCTGTCATCATATTTATCATTGCTATTCCTGAGTTATTTTTAGCGTTCCGTATCTCAAAAGGAAAAAAACGGAACCCTTATAAGATCACTTCATTGTCCGTCTGTCTGTCTGTCTGTCAGTCTGTCAAGACCCTTTTTCTCAAGAGCGCGTAGAGGTATCAAGTTGAAATTAATATCAAATACGTAAGTCTATAGTCCCTTGAAGCTCTAAAAAAATCAAGCTTCCAAGTAAACGCAATAAAAAAATACGGCGATATAAGCGACATTATTGTGACATATTTCGATACTCGCAAATAAATCAAAACCTATAGGGTACTTCCCGTTGACCTAGAATCATGAAATTTGGGCAGAAGCAAGGTCTCACAACACAAGTAAAGGAAAAAGTCCGAAAATTGTTAATTTGTAGTTTTATCACATAAAAATAAACACTTTTTGCGATTACAAACGAAAATTGACCGTGGCGTATATCGATGTATCGGAGAACATGTTTTTCATCTGCAATGTTAAGTTTGTTTTAGGGATAAATTCATCCTAACTACGGAACCCTTCATTGTGCATGATCCGACACGCACTTTTTCACAATAATGTCAGTTTGTCTGACATAACAAACAGACCGTAGAGCTGAACAAAATACAAGCAATTATTTAATATTAAATTATGCAAAACATAAACTTGAAAGATGGAAATAATTTTGATAAGAAAAATAAAAGCAAGAGAATTTATTCTCACAAAGAACTCAAACAGTTCACTTACCATGATAAGATAATCCATACATATTATAAACTGAAATCGCTTTTTGCGTCTGTCTGTGTGACCGCGTTGTTCGTCTAAACTACGTAACGGATTTTCATGGTTTTCAACAAAACTTAGAGAATTTATTCCGGTAAGTTTATGTGTATACTTACATAAATTCACGCCCTCTTCCCAAGCGAATGGACATTTGTGCAAAAGACACTTGCTCGAATTCACTTGCGCGAAAGAACAGTTGCGCGAAAATGTTTCGGAAATTAGATTTCTTCATAACATCACGCCTGTATTCCTCAAAGGGTAGGGTAGGGGTGTATACCTATTGTGAATAGTAATACACCCACGATTCGCTAGTTATGTTCCAGTTACAGACAGACTGGAAGTAAATAGTCCAATTAGGCGTCAATAGATAATGTCGTCGTTTTTTTATTGTACCATTTTCTAGTGTATTTTTATTTATTTGCGACATGGGTGTCATTTTCATGGTTTTCGAGGGCGCTGATAACGATAATAGGGTCAAATATTAAGATGCTTAGTGGAATCAACTGTTCATAGCATCGGCGAGCTCTCCGCGCTCACCGCGTGCGAACGCTATAATACATCATACCACTTCAAATGATACGCTACGTCCTACGTAGGCGGTTCAAAGCGAACGCGATTATGAAGCGATTCTATGCGGTGACACACGAATTCAAAGCGATGCGGTGCGACGCGGCGGCTATGTCCTACATGCACGCGAACCGTCCAGCACTTGACACCGCGGCCGCGCCGCCGACAAACAAAAACGTCGGCACCGCATCCAGTTCGCGCGAAAATATCAAGCCAACTATCGCGTTCGCTTCATTTTGCGCCGCACCGCACCGCACCACACTTGCGTATGGTCACGTAGGCCATTTCAATAGGTTTCGACTGTTTGTTTTTTTCGCGCCGCGCCGCGCCGCTTCACACTCGCGTCTAGATCGCTCACGCAGGACATCGCGTAAGGAAGCGTGGGATTCCGGAATATATTACACGCGTCATCGCACTATTGCAACGTCAGTAATATTACAGGAAATTTAAGTTAAGAGAAATAGAGTGAAGTCTAGTCACGTGTAATCAGGTAAATGTGGGTTCGCTAAACATAGATTTGATTGATATAGGATTCTGCCGTATTATGTTTCCACAATATATTTTCCTGAAAGCTTTTGGTTAAGCTGATTCAGTTCAGCATAAAACACGAGTAGTTACGCTAGTATAAATTCAGCGCCGCTCCTAAGTACGCCAAGCATAAATGTTTGCAAAATCAGTAAATTAGCATTGCACTAATGATTTTGGCAAATGCTTGCAATGCGAAAATTATACGTTAATAATAAAACTCAGTGGGTGCATTTATCACAGTGTTTCGCTTCAAACATTCTACAGCTTGTGAGACTGCACATACGAGGGTCTTGTCAGCCGGTGGCGGTATTCGCTAAGTTGTTAGAAGGAAAAGCTTTCTCTTTATATCTTGTATTGCAAACTGTTTAAGAAACAGCTCCAAGCTGCTCAAAGCCGTTACGAGCAGAAGTTCTATGTTGTGTAGAAAGTAAAATAAACAGTCGGAAGCTTCTTCTGAATTAACTGCGCCATGAAGAAGTGAAAATGCACCGAAAACCTACTTAGTACCTACATAAAAAGAAGACATCATTGTGGTGGCTAAGATCTTTGAATAGGGTGCCAGTAGCCAATATTGCTACCGGATTAATTGTAATGTAAGCTCTAAGTTTTGCCATTAAAGCCAACTTTACGATGTGAAAGTCTATTTTTATTTAACTTTTGATTGTGTAATGGGCCTGCTCTTGTCCAAGGAGCGTGCCCAGAAGATGCCTGTTGAGTTGACTTGAAGGCTTGCTTTGAAGGGCGCTGAGTTGTTGGGACAGCTGGATAATCAATTGCTCTGGTGACATCTATTATAAAGGTAGGCTGCGGCACTGCCGTGCTATTGATGAATGTTATCGAAAAACCGTCAGAGTAATGAATATTATTTTTTTAAAGAGTAGGTATGTCCCAAATTGGATCGTTGGCATTGAAGTCTCCAATTTAAGAAACTTACGTTTCAAACTTCTAGGTTTCAAGTTTTCATTCCATTTAATAAGACTGAAATGGTATTTCTGTGAGATTTACTACATTTATTGGCGAATTTTGCTGATGTAATGTTGATGAAAACCACTGAATGGCCTCTAAGCTCAATAGTTTAACGATTGGATAGCCGCAATTAAAATACTAACAAGATCCCGCGACTTAAAGTGGGTATCCCAGTTCTTGGTTAATTTGGTCGTTATTTAATGGTTCAGTGTAGACCAAAATCAAAGGGGATGCCATAAATTTAAGCCATGCAATAGAATCGGTTATGTCCAAGTGAACTCTCCGATAAATCTTATCTCTGTAACTTGGGCTAACTTACATTGTCACTTGGCCGAAACAGCAATGCTAAATCTCTATAACAGTGTCGTCGACTACACCGCTACAAGGCTATTTTGGCGCGTGGCCAAAATTGGAACTAATGCCGCCATCTTGTTTTGCCAATACAATTTCTGTAGATAATTTCACAAATAATTACCAACGACGCCCCCGTGTCAATGTTATTCAGGCGCCAAAAGATCCTTGTAGCACTCTACTTTTATTTATCTGATGGCAATGTATCACAATAAAGAAAGAAAGAAAAATAATTTTATTTGTCACAGAAACACGTGCAAAACATAGGAAAACATAAACTCGAGTAGGTAAAAACAAATAGTCGGCAGCTAAAAAGTAAAGCAAAGTAGTAAGCTCGGTTGCAGAAAGTTTGTATGCGTAGAAAATATAAACATCAACTTTTTGAAAAAATATAAGTATGCCAGATCTAAAAATATCAAGTTTCATAGGCAACGCGATAAAAAAATACAGCCATGTAAGCGACATATTATTATTTTAATTCTCTCAAATAAATCAAAACTTTTAGGTTACTTCCCGTTGATCTAGAATCATGAAATTTGCCAAGAAGCAAAGTATCACAGCACAAGTCCGAAAATCATAAATACTAGTAGTTTTATCACAACATTTTTTTTCGTGATTGCAGTTGGAGAATTGACCGTGACGTATATCGATGTATGGGAGAACGTGTTTTTAACCTACAATGTTAAGTTGTTTTTTTAGATAAATTTATCCCTACTACGGAACCCTGCATTGTGCAGTGCATGGTCCGACACGCAGTTGGCCGGTTTTTTTTAACGAAGAGTACTCAGTATCTGCATACTAAAATTTTAATAAGATACCTGCAGAATATATGCAGTATGTGCTGCAATGCGAATATCTGAGATATTCTGGCATAATCGCCAGTTATTAACCGCCGCCCGTTATTACTTCGCCGGTTATTTATTTTCGTATCTGATCTATCCGTGACATCACAGCGGGCCCTATCAGAATACCAGCGCTGTTACACTTATTTTTTAAGTGCCGCAGCATCATGCTGAGATTTGGCCTCGTACATGACTTTCTGTTTTTATTTTCATTTTTACTTTGTTTTATTTTTGTTTTTGTTCTTTATGCTTGTATGAGTGATGTGTTTTAGTTTAGTTTAATTTGTGATCTATACGAGTCCGAATAAATGCTTTTTCTTTCTTTCTTTATGTTTTATAGTTTAAACTGTCATATTTAATAATTATGATAGTTGATGTCGTCGATTGTTCCATTCAGAATAACATTATCGTATAATTTTAGTAACATCGTATTTCTTGCTTGGGTCGTACCTATTACCAAAACAGGTAGGCTCATTGCAATCCTTATGAAGTAACTTTTCACCATAATTATATTATGTGACATTTTTCAGTTCTGAGACTATTTACGGTCGTTATGTCTATATTATAGTTTTAATAAAACTAAACGATAGAACTTGTTTATTTATTGGTCTATCTACAATCGTTACACTGTTCAACCAATTCACACAAGCCAACATACATGCCAAGTGCACAATATTAAGCGATGGACACCATGCAAAAACGATATTAGAAAAAAAAAAAACAATATAAGTACAGAAATTACACATAATTTTTACACAATTGTAACACTAATGATTGACTACTTGATACTTGAGAGGGTCTCTCCTTCATTTTGTATAGCTTCAAAATTTTATAAATTTGTTTCTGGTTTCGCTTTGGGAATGTTGTTTAGTAAAAATATAAAAACTTACCGCATTGAAATATGTACTAAATTTTTTTTTTTAACAAAAAATAAAGTTTTTTATTTTCATTTATTATTTGAAATTCAACACACATCACCAATTTTATAGACTGATGTGTTATGGTATAAAATTCGTTATATAATTTTATTTGTTACACAATTTCATTTTGATGCTCTGTTCAATGGAAATGTTTCAGGAAAACAGAATAGGCAACAAAAAAGCTTCTTTCGGTATGTACGTGTAAAATTGTAATAGGAACGAGATGGATTTAATCCAGGTTATAAACTATCTAGCCAAATTTTAGCCAAATCCGTTCAGAGTGGAGTCACAAACATTCAAATATACAAACTTCCACATTTAAAATATTAGTAGGATAAATCAAGTCAACAAATACTACTTTAATACTCAAATTACCCTGTTTTCCTCCAAAAGGAAATATTTAAACAAATTATTTTGTCCCTGAAAAGCTTTTCACTTGACCCAATAAACGAATTTGTTTTCCACTGTACAGGAAAATTGTTCAGTAATGTACGGAAAATGAATCAGTAATTTTCTTTTCCTGGCTATCGTGATTGGCAAATTGTAATTTTAATACTGAGCAAAAGTCAACCAAGCATTTTAAAAATAAATGTCTTCTTCTTCTTCTTTCCTTTGTGAAAAGGCAACATAAATAAGAGTATTTAAAGGTTAGCTGTCTACTGAAATTATATTGGCAACCAAAATTTTCTGCTAGACTTTATTGTTTGCCCAGCCCATGTCTACTTCACATTATTTTTGTGAACAGCTCGCCATACGATTTTCTTCCTAGAATACAATGGAAATATCTACACTAAAATATGGTGAGCCTAGCGACAATATGTTACCGTGTAAAGCTGTGGTGTGTCGCACACGCGAACACGTGTAAACGTGCACACACGCATAATCTGCGTCACTTTGACGACGATATCACACGCTATTGGTACCATAATGAACGAAAATTGTGTACCTACTATCAAAATTACAATTGGGTAAAACAGAAGCTGCTATTAACTAAGATAGTTATTGGGTTTTTATTGACTGTTCAGCTAATTAATGATTTAACTTGATTGACATCGGTGAGTTTGTGGTTTAAGTTAGTGCAGCCCAATGTTTAAACTCGACGTTTAATCGCGCCCCAGGGAAGCTATTTTAGGTGACTATTTTATTTCTACTTTTCACCATTTATTTTTGTTTATTAGCTGATCCCCTTAAAAATATGGTATAAAAATAGATTTACATATATACATAAAGCTCCCGCCTTCTTTCCATGGGGGGTAGGCAGAAACTATAGGACGCCACCTGCTACGCTTCTTACAAAGGTACTCATTTTGCTGCGCGACGTCTGCTATGATGTCGCGCGGGAAGCGCTTGTAGTCGGGAGGTCGCGCGTGCCACGGTGCAATGTCCCTGATGTGGTGCAGCTCAGAGACGTCGGCACGCGCGAACATTCTCCTCGCCAGGTTGGTGCTGAAATCCTCGATGCTTTCGACACGCAGGTCTCTGTGGATCACAGAGTTCCTCACGAACCGAGGTGCTTTGGTAATTTGACGCAGAACGTAATTTTGCTGCGTCCGGAGCTTCTTGATGTGTGTCTCGGCCGTAAGGGCGAGCCAAGCTGGGGCGACGTAAGTGGTCCAATGAACTGAAGACGTCGCTGCGCCCCCGTCAGGGGGCGCGGCTGGCGGGGTCGGGGCGTCGCCCCTCGCCCGCGGAGGCTATACCGTGACCCGCCAATGCGGGCCCCTCAATGTGTTTGCCTACTGCGGCGATAGTGGTCCAATGATGTCGGAACACTCGCTTTTATAAGCAGCGACAAACGAGTATGACTCATGTTTCCATAAATGATGACAAGTAAACATGAATCATACTTATTTGCTATACAAAATTTAAACACATCTTATTCTATTTAGAATTATGTTATTTACTATACTTTTAATAAGAAATAAATTATTAATTTTTATTACAACACGAAATACGTTGTTATGTATTAATTACGTCGGTATAAATCTAACAAATGCATGAAAGTAAAAACAAGAAAATGTAGTAAAACACATTGTTTGTGTTTACCCACTAATACGATCAAAAACTAAATCTGGCCCTTGAGTTGCACGCTCTAATTGTACAATGCCGAGACTGGGCATTGAAAACAGCGCTGACAATTTAATTTATTTGAATTTTTTGAACGCAGCTGCGTGTGTGTGTGTGTATATGGTGGCGAAAAGCCCTTGTATCATACTATATTTAAAAAAATGTAGCTGTGTTATAACATGCTGTGGATATATGAAATCTGTGGTAAAAATGCCAAAGTTAGTTTGTTGAACTGACATTTCCGTGCAGTGTTTTGTGACAAATAGTACTGGTGAGTAATGTTATTTCATGTGAGATTTTATAGTCAAAGTCAAAGTCAAACCATTTATTTCAAATAGGCACATAAGAGGCACTTTTGAACGTCAAAATTTACAAAAAAAATAGGATTGATTCTAGTTGCCCCTTCCAAAAGGTAGTTTCGTATGGAGAAGAATGGGCAAGAAACTCCAACGGTACTCTTTTAAAAATGTTTTACAATATTTTGTTTGATTACATTAATTATATGATTATATGTGAAGACGATGCACCTAGAATAAAATTACTATACCATAATAGGTAAAACGAAATAAAAACTAAGCAATGAAAAATAACTTAATTATTAGATAGATACATGGTGTTCACATATTTACAAACATCATAAAAGTATGTTTTTCTAAAAAAATAAAAAAATAAGTCAGTGTGTGAGTATAGGTTATCACAGAATGTAAAATCAATATCATAAAAATAACAGATTTTACCATAAAAATAGCAACCAGTTTGATTTTGTCTAGACTCTAGATTGTCCTATGGAGCTGGACCAGCATGTTTCCAAGCATTCCTGTCCTGGATATAATCCTCTAACTTGTAATATGCTTGTTTACAAAGTGTACTTTTAAAATGTGTTTTAAATTTTCTCTCATTTAATTTCAATATATCACAAGGTATTTTGTTGTAACATTTAACACAGTACCCCATAAAAGATGTATGTACTTTAGATAATCTGAAAAATGGTTGATCTATTTTATCTTTATTTCTAGTATTAAAATTATGTCTATCGCTTATCTTGTTAAAAATATGTAGATTTTTACCCGACTGCCTCAGAAGGAGGGTTATGTTTTTCGAGTGTATGTATGTATGCATGTAAGTCTATTTTTTTGGCACGCTCTGTAGCCTAAACGGCTTGATGGATTTGAACATATGAGGTATCGTTAGATTTGTTTTAATTGCAGAAGTGTCATAGGGTATACAATTTTCACATGGCATCTGCGAATTAAAAAAGACAGAAGGAATAAAAAAAAATATTTTTTGATTTTAATAATATGGGTATCAAATAAAAGCTAGTAAAAAGCCAATTCCAAATATATATATATACTATAACACTACCACCACGCTACTATTTTGATTCAAACTACAATAAAAGTACATTTTCTATACAATAACAAAATGGTAGCGAAATCAAAATTGTACATTGAATATTTTTGAAAAAAGCAATTGCTATGAGGTTTGGAATCGATTTTAATGCCGAAAATATAGTTTTTATAATTTTTGTCTGTTTGTCTGAATGTATGTTCCAGCATCACGAAAATTTTAATGGATAGATTCTGTTCAAATTTTGCATAATATTACCTATAAGTCTGGTCACCCGGTAGGCTATATTTACTTTATCACCCTATTTATTATGGGGGATAAGCAATATTGTATTATGTTTGTATCCTCTATGGTTTAAAGTAAATTGTAAAAAGAGCCAAACGGTTAGAACATTTCAGATAGGTACAGATTTAATCTTTTAAATGATTATCATTACGCTATATCTTTATGGGACTAAGCAGTCAATCATCATGACATATACACGGTGGATTTTTAAGATGGGGAAGTAAATCTTAACTGTAGCTACATAATAACGCGAAATCGGTCTTAGGAGACTGTCCTTAAAATTTTGAGATATTTTATTTAATCTGTATAATGAGATATTTTCACAAAAAAAAAATCCAATAGATCCTGATTCTTATGAGAGAGTTAGACCAACTGTGGTTGAATACATCGGATCTAGTACACTTGCGTGAATGACATTTACACTAAAGACACTTGCGCGAACTTACTTGCACAAAAAGATGGTTGTCGTGATTTTGTGATGATTTTTGTGTAGTTTTCATGTTTTCGAGGTCTCTGATAACAAAACTGGGGTCAAAATCAAAATTCAAGATGGCACCAACGAAAATTTGCAAATTTTGCTGACGACGATAATGGGTGTCAAAATCCAAACGCAAGATGGCGCCAACGAAAAGAAAACCGAAACCCTCATAGGATCACTTCGTTGTCTGTCCGTCCGTCCGTCTGTCTGTCTGTCAATACCATTTTTCTCAGGAACGCGGGGAGGTATCAAGTTGAAATCAATATCAAATATGAAGGTGTACGGTCCCTGAAAGCTCAAAAAAAATCATCCTTCAAGTCAACGCAATAGACACGCACTTGGTCGGTTTTTTATAATGAATAGACTGGCCGCTACAAAACTCAGAAATAGCAAAAAGCGTTGCCCATCAAAATCGTTTATTTGCATAAATGTGTACAAATGGGTACAAAAGGTGTATAAAATTCAGTGCAAAGTCATATTCCACCGTATACTGATGTCATGCAAATATTTAATGGACGTTAGTCAGTTAGAGGCTCTTTCAGACTCACTCGATATTGCGGGCGTGACAGGCTCCGACAAAGAAATTGTGCTACTAGTGTCGCGTATGTATTTTGGCTGTTGAGATCAAAACTACAAACGTAGCATACAGGGAATTCTTATAAAAATAACATAACAGCCTGTATTCCCGAAGGGTTGGGCAGAGGTGTACTTAGTACGGCACATTTTGTCAGTTATGTTTAGGTCCCATGAATAGGGGGCGAGCCTATTGCCACTAACCGGGCACCAACCCAGACTTCAGACTGTTACTGGGAAATTTCAGATGGAAAACCCAATAACACTGCCTGACCGACCTCTGACCGGAATCGAACCTAGGACCTCATACTCAACAGTAGCACTTCCAACCACTAAAACAACGAGGCTGTATTATATAAAACTGTGGCTGCTATTTTATTTTAGTATATCTTACGACTTCCACGCGAATGAAGTCGCGGGTAGAAGCTAGTCTTTTCTAAAACCTATCCTATCCTATCTTGCTATAAGCTAAACGAACAATACTTAACTGAACAATTTGTTCAATAATAACACTAAAAAGTTTAAAATAAAACAAATTATTACAAAAAACAAAAAACCCGACTGCAAAACATGAACTGAAAGGATGGAAACAAGATGAACAGTAAACCAGTATCCTTTAAGTACCAAAAATAAATAAATGATTTTTGGTACTTAAAGGATACTGGTTTACTGTTCATCTTGTTTCCATCCTTTCAGTTCATGTTTTGCAGTCGGGTTTTTTGTTTTTTTTTAATAATTTGTTTTATTTCTTACATACATAATATTTTCATAAATGAATTGGCAAGGTACCGTCATAATATTAATCCTTTTAAATAGTTCCCTAAGAGATTCGCGGCGACGGAGATTATAAATTGCTCTGACAGCTCTCTTTTGCAAAATAAAGATGGACTCAATGTCAGCAGCCCGACCCCACAGTAAAATGCCATACGACATAATGCTGTGGAAGTAACTAAAATAAACCAAACGCGCGGTTTCTATATCTGTTAACTGTCTTATCTTTTTTTTTTTTTTTTTTCTTTTTGGCTTCGCACGGTTTGTGCATTTAGCCAGTGTCATGTAAAATTAGGTAACATGTACAAAGTTATTTAAATAATTATGAAATGAACTCCACTCAATGCATGATAAAGATGATTGATGATATCCCCCCCCCACTCCCCTTGAGTTTAAGTAAAGACGCGGCACTTTACTGAAACCTCGCGCGGACTTCTTGAGAGAACTTAAAGTGATGTTGCACTGTTTTGTTTCATTTGCCTACATTAATGCAGGTTCACGAACACTTAATGGTTAATAATCCACCACTATTACACATTAATATTCGGCTAAACACAAATTTTAGAAAATAAAACAAAATTGCTAACATGACGCTTCACTTTACCGCCAAGAAGTCCTGTCTTATCTTTCTAACAGCATAAGCGGCCGAGCTTAGCCGCTCGCCAGAGAGGTTATATGTGGTCCCCATGGCAGTTTCTCGTCTATAGTGATTCCTAGGAAAACCGTTTGATTAATAAATTCCAGTTTTTCTCCGTTCAATATGATATCACATTCGCTACTTCTAACATTAGGTAATTTAAATCTAATACATTTGGTTTTTTTTTCATTTAGTACCAAATTATTTACCGTAAACCAATCTTGGACCTGAAGAATAGAGTTATTCACTTCGTCAAGATTTTGTGATCGTCGATCTATTTTAAAGATTAATGATGTGTCATCAGCAAATAACACCATCTTCGGTTGATTTTGAAGTAATTGGGGTAAATCATTAATGTAAACTAAAAAGAGGAATGGACCCAATATCGAACCTTGAGGAACGCCCATTGCCATTTCAGACCCTAATGAGTTAACGCCATTTATTTGAACTTTAACCTTTCTATCTTTTAGGTATGATCTTAGTAAATCAAGAGCTGCGTTCCTAATCCCATAGTGCTCTAGTTTCAGCAAAAGTGTCTCATGCTTCACGCAATCGAACGCTTTAGAGAGGTCGCAAAAGATTCCAATGGCATCTTGTGCTTCCTCCCAGGCGTTAAAAATGTTCTTTATTAGGGTAACACGCCGGTGTTACCCTAATAAAGAACATTTTTAACGCCCTTTAGTGAAACCGTACCGCTGTTCATGAAAGATGGAATTTTTATTAAAGTGACGTAACATTTGATTGAGCATCAACTTTTCAAACACCTTACTGAGAACTGGCAGAATTGACACAGGCCTATAATTATTGGGTTCTTTACTATCTCCGGATTTGAACATAGGAACTACTTTACTGTGTTTCATGAGATCCGGAAAGACTCCTTGATCCACACTGGTGTTAAATATAAAAGCTAAATAGGGCGCAATGGTTTCGATTATAGATCTACAGACTTTTACAGACATGCCCCAGATATCTTCTGTTAATTTAATTTTAAGATCTTTAAAAGTTTTATAACAGCCTGGGGGTTTGTATGTTGGAACCTAAATTCCAAAAGGCATACTTTTACATTCTTTCTAAGTAAGGCAGCAGAGAGCGCGGGTGAGAAACTTAAAGTTTCAGTAGTTTTAAGGGAAATATTAGCAAAAAAGTTTTCAAATTCCTGAGCTATTTCTATCTCTGAAGTGATGGGCCCATGTGCAGTTTGATGTTTGTTTGTTTTTTCCTACCTGTTTCATTATTTATTATTTGCCAGGTAGTTTTTATTTTATCATCAGCTGATTTTATTTTATTGCAAATATAAAGAAGAGAACTTTGTGTAAATACTTTTAGTCTTTAGTGGAAAAGTGTCATTAAATTGTGTGTTTAATAGTGAAAAGAACTCGGCGTAGAACTCATTTGGGTCACAAATATTATTAAATCTCTGAACACATAATGCACTGGCCAAAGAATTATTTAATTTCTCTAAATTTTTACTTGTAATTGGCCTAAACCTTATTTGAGTTTTTTGTACAGGCATATAGGAGCAAAATGTTATTGTTTGTCCACTATGATCAGATGGCAACTTATTTACAATTTGTTTGTGTAAGTAATCACAATTACAAAAAATATTATCTATAAAAGTGGCAGAAGAAGCTGTCACTCGGGTTGGTTCAATAAAAACATTTGACAAATCAAATGACCTAAAAAGACTTAATAATATGACAGTGTTCGAGTTATTTTCTAATAAGTTAATATTAAAATCACCACATATGATTATTGACTCACTATTAGTACTAAGTTTTTTTAACACATCTTCCAGTACAGAATCAAACAAAGATAGATTCTGGTAACTTGGAGGCCTGTATACGCATACTATAACATGCTTATCAAGCTCAACACAGGACAATTCAATGGTGTGTTCAACAGACAGTGCGATGATGTCTTTCCGTTCTTTCGATAGATTTGATAGAATTAATATTAATGATCCGCCACGTATCACTATAATACACAATAATTTTCATAATTAATTGACATCACTTGATGCTCTTTTAACCAATGTTCTGTTAAACAAATGACATCAAACTTGGTATTTTCTAAAAACAATTCTATTTCCAGTAATTTGGAAGAGCAACCTTGGATATTTTGATGAAATAATTTTAAAGTATGTTGCACTCCCTTTGTTTTTTTTATGAGTTAAATGGCCAGAAGATACCTTTTTATTATTCGCTAATAATAATAATTGGTTATTTGAATGGGTAACTTATGTTGTCTTACAGTCTAAGAATGATCCGGAGTGACCTCCACAACTACAACTGAAGAGTCTAGAATGCCTGTATGAGTTCCAGCAGGAAGAGAATACCCTATCTGACTGGTAGTGGCCTCCAAGGATGTTGGTATTATAGGTGGATCCTCCTTCGTACTACATGATGACTCATAATTAATCTCTATGTTGTTAGTATAACTAGACAACACAGACTCGTCACTAACACTAAATTTCGTTATATTAGCTATAAACTCATTAATATTATATGCTATATATACAGGGTGGAATTTTGTAATGCCACCTGGAGGGAAAGTACTCTTAATACTGCAGATAGAAAATTTTACTCAAAGGAAACATTCCTTTATTTTTGAATAGAAAGCAAACTGCATTCAAAGATTTTCGAAAATTCTCTTCTCCCACACCCGGGAATCGAACCGGCTAAAATCTGAAAAAATTATACCCTGTACTTTTATTGCATCGATCGTTAGGGTCAATTATAAGGATGATATCTCTCTAACAAACATGATAAATTAAATGAAAGGAAAACTAGGAAATCTTAAATTAATTTAATTATTTACAAAAAATGGTAAACTAACTAATTAGTTGCTCGAAATGGGCTCCATTCTCTTGGATACACAAATTTATTCTTTTAACGAATTCATTTCTAGTAACCTTTAATAAAGTGTTGTGGTGAATATTATAAATCGTATTCTGAACTTCAACTCTCAACTCGTTGTCATTCGCATAAGATTTCATGTAAATTTGATTTTTTACATATCGCCACAAAAAAAAATCTAATGGGGTGAGATCTGGCGATCTCGCAGGCCATCTGATTGTGCCGTTTGTACCAATACAGGTATTAAAATGGTTATTAATGTAGGCAGTAGTGATTCTGCTGTTATGTGCTGGAGCACCATCTTGCTGTAGAATTATTTGGTTTCGCTCTTCCTCGGGGAAACCATTTAACTCGTTTCTTAAGAGATCTAGTATTTCAATATACTTGACAGTGTTTAAATGACCTTCGTACACGTGGACTAACACTACATTATTTCTCATAATACCGCACCAAACGTTGAAAGAAAATCTTACTTGATTGTTAGTTTCATGAACACGAACAGGATTCACTCGAGACCAATAATGGTTATTGTGGCGATTGTACATGCCATTATTGCTGAAGTTGGTTTCGTCAGACCATACAATGTTACTCAAAAAATTAGGGTTTCGCTCAATTTCTCCAAGCATGTTTTCACAAAATTGTAATCGTCTGTCACGATCCCCAATATGCAAATTTTGCACCAACCAACCTTCACGATAGCATTTATACTTATACTTTTTCAGCACTTTAAGTACGCGAGTGTGGGTTGTTCCTAATTCATCGGCAGCATCTCTACTTGAAGCCTTTGGAAATGATTCAAAGTATGTTAAAACATCTAGTTCAAAATCGAAATAGTTTTGCTGAATAGTTTGCCGTCTCTTCTTGAAACCACCCGTATTCTTTAAATTTTCTTCCATTCTTTTCAATACGAACCGAGTTGGTGCCTGTCGGTCTTGATATCTCTCTCCATACCACCGCAGAGCAAGATTCACGTTTTTGTTATTTAAAAAATAAGCTTCCATTAAATCAAACTGTTCTTGATAAGCCATTTTCACCGTGAGACAAAATGTGAAATGAGTTGTAAAAACAATCAAATGTGAATAACAACTATGACAATCTAATTTTCAAATTTTAATCTAACATTCCATATTTAAATTACGTCATACACGCAGCTACGAGTATGTCGCAAAGGAGTCTGCATTACAAAAGATGGATGTTAGTTAAAGAGCTTTAACTTGACTCATTGAATTTGTAACTTCAGATTTCCTGGTTTTCCTTTCATTTAATTTATCATGTTTGTTAGAGAGATTTCATCCTTATAATTGACCCTAACGATCGATGCAATAAAAGTACAGGGTATAATTTTTTCAGATTTTAGCCGGTTCGATTCCTGGGGGTGGGAGAAGAGAATTTTCGAAAATCTTTGAATGCAGTTTGCTTTCTATTCAAAAATAAAGGAATGTTTCCTTGGAGTAAAATTTTCTATCTGCAGTATTAAGAGTACTTTCCCTCCAGGTGGCATTACAAAATTCCACCCTGTATATACCATTTTGTTAGAGATTTTACGTACTTTAATTAATTATATTTCATATCGCCGTGAAGTAAAATACATGGAATTCCGAGTTGTAAAATAGAAGCTACAAGTAAAAATATGTTGATTTGCTGTCTGAAAAATTGATAAGTTTCTAAAAACTTGATAAATATAAATACGTTGCTAGTTTCTACTTAACTTATTGTATAATAACTCTATAGCATGATTATTTACGAACAATTTGGTACCAATTTATATTTAAATAATTTTTTTTTTTTATTTTTTTTTTATATTTAGTTAAAATTTCGAAGTAGGAAAAGGATTTGTTGACGCCGATACAGAATGTAAATTTAATTATCCTAGTAGTCACTTTTTATTTTTCTCTCTTGAACTTTGTGTTCTACTTTAAATTAAGTGAAAAATCTTTAAGTGCTAACGGGAGCTGCAGATCCCAAGTGCTCACGGGATCTGCGGTTCCCAGATTTTGTTTTGCCATAAAATGCTGCTGGGATCTGTACTTCCCATCTAGTATTTCCAACATAAACATTGAAACCAAAATAATAAAGCATTCACGGATGTTTGGTTTAATCACACACACATACAAGCAAGCCAGGCAAGCTCGGATTTCGTCCACGCAATGTTCTTTTGTTTATATTTCAAAACTTTGGTAGGAACAATGCTAGATATTATTACGATGTCATTTGAAGCATACTGAATTGGACTTTATTTTTTGTTAAACAAAAGAGGAATATCGCTTTAGTTATTAAAATGGTTTGTGTTTTGTTTTGTATTGGCGTAATAAACAAAAACTTAGTCATTTAAAGTTACAAAACAATTTGTCTTGTAAGTATAGCCTTATCTATCCACTCAACAAAATAGCCATAAACTTACCATAGGTTCATAGATTTTTTTGTTTACAAGACATTTTTACGGCCGGTGAGCGATAAAAAAAGGTTAAGGACAAACGACGCGGGGGGTCCGCGCGCGCGACACGTGTCAGTGGTCAATTTCTACGTACGTGTTGATAAATTTTTGCGTAGAAACTATAAGAAACACATGGGTATTCAAGTTACATCATTAAGTGCATGTTTATTTCATATGTTACAATATGTAATAGTGAACAGCTCTAAAACATCACGTTTTTCTTAAACTGTGTGAACCTGTGTGAGCATTGAAATAGTTTCAAAAATTATGAATCTCAAAATGTCCTTTCATTATATCAGAAACTGTGGACTGTTTTACTCATAACATAAAAATACTAAACATTACTACTTTATCATAAAACACGCTGAACATAAAAACATGTTTTTTTTACATAAAATATATTCACAATAAACCTAAGGATTATGATGTGTCTGGTGAAAGGCACTTACAATAACTATATCAGAGTAAGTAGTGCTTCTAGAAACTTGGCCATTAAAGCTTCTAAGTGTCGACTTAGTAAAGTTGTAATGGAACACCTCGACATATCAAAACCGCTACAAGTTATGTAATAACTCATACTTCCATTCAGGATTGTTTTGAATGGGAAAAATTCACCATTTTGTTCATCTCAACAAATCGTTAATCCTTTACTGGTTCCATCGTTCATAACTTCAAATTTGTCACTCGTATACCAGTCCGGGTGGGACATTCAATTCGACGACAATGATTCAAATCACTCGTGTATCAAAAGCCTCAACTGTTGCCCGTGATATATGTGATTGTACGGAACGTTCACGGTTTTATGCATTTTGTGATTAGCAGGGGTCCAATAATGTAAATTGAAACGCGCGAAATGTGAGTGTAATTATTTTATTGTAGCTTATTATTTTTCTATTCAACTTTTCTTTCTACCTACTTCCACATGTCTTCCTTTGCTTGAAAACCTTTTAATAAACTTGAGTTCATACGATCATTTGTTTCCACATTCTCTTTCATTGCTAGATAACCGAGAGTATTAATTGTAAATCTATGTGCACACGCTTGCTCCGGCGCACCGAGGGAGTCAACTGAGTGGGAAGGTTGGCGAAACGTCACACACTAGAGTATGATAGTTTTTGGTCCATTACATTCTAGGGTACAATTTTTTTATTATTTATATTAATGAATGCCGCTTTTTTAAAAGATTTACTGAGAAATTGTCTTCCTTTTATAGGCTAGATGTAGGTTATAGACTGACTCTATAACTAATAACTAACTCTATGACTACTAGTGCCATTTATAGCATTAAAAAAAATCATTTGTTATCCACGCATTGATTTACTATCAGTAAGCAAAAAGGTCGATCCGCAATAAAAGCTGTTTAAACAATTTTTCAAGGCTCGCTATAAAACCGAACTGGCGATAGACTTGATAGATACAATTTGGATTATTTCACCAACTTATTATATGTCTCATCTCTCGCTTTATGTATTTTTTTTCCATCACTTTATTTATATAGTCATAAAGCGGAATACTGAACGGTGATATAATATTGAAGGTTCGTTTTCTTAGTAAAGTTACTTTTGTCTGGATTCTCTTTCCGTGTCAGGAAATAAAGCGAGATAACGGCGGTCTCCCGACGACATCGAACTGTCCATTGGATGTCACTTGTTATTAAACGAAACAGAAAACATATAAAAGCTAAAACAATCAACACCTCACTCACCTCATTTAACTAAACCAAATGTAACTAATAATTGCTACATATAGATTACTCCTTCATCTCCATTTGTAGCATTTTTTTATTCGAAAATGTTGGTCTATAATATTGTAAAAAATAATTTCCGTTGCCTCTTCACAAAAAATTGACGTTATCGTGTTGAGTTTAGGAACATTTTTCTTTAATATAATAACATAAATTTAGTTATTAAAAATATTTTATGTAAGCCGACATGTTCAACTCAAAAATGTAGCAAAAATAACTATCAAAATGTTACAATAGTCTCGGAAAATAATGTTGATAAAACCTATTTTTTTTTTAGCACACTGTCGGTAGTGTTTTTTTTTCCTATCATTTACAAACTATAAAGAAACTAACTATCAAGAAATTTAAACTATCTTCTATTTCTCTCTTCTATCTATTTAAATTCTAACTATCAAGAAATTTAAAAATCATGCACTGGGCTTCAGCTGTCCGTGTGAAAAAATATTTTTATTTTTTTTATGATTATACATTATTTTCATTAAGTAAATGAACGGCGAAATAAGCTACATTTTTGAGAGCGCAAAAGTGATGAAACTATTAACAGGTGCTGAGACTGACACAAATGGTATATCACCACGAAAACTGTACTTTTATAGTTACACAGACTTAATGTTTCAATTATTTCAAGCTTTCTCATAATTAGATATGAAATTGACGAAAATCGTTTGTTTTGTGATAGCACCCTTAAGACGCGACGGTTATAAAAATGCTAAAAGCAAGAAAAATGCCACGGTGTGAGCGAACAGTCCTACGCTCTATTCGTTACCAACACATTTTTTTTTGGAAACGAATAGAAACAATTGAATAGTAGTTTGTATTCAATAATAAAGTTTGTCATAATATAATAAATAAAAAGATCGCAATCATTAGTTTTCGGAACATGTCTTTTAAACGGGACGGATAGTGTTGAACTTAGTAGGCGAAGATACGAAATCCACGCGGATGAAATCGCGGCTGAAGTGCTAGTTTGTTATCAAAAATGACGTGATAATTGCTATGACTACTATGCAAGTCACAAGCAGCTGTGAATGGTTTTTATCAACCCAATAGGTACTGCGCGGGCGGAATCTAGAGTAAAGCTAGTATATTTTATAAGAAGCACACAAATACCGCGACCATGCACATTGCACGTATTTGAGCAATAAATCGGCCGATGGCTGATGGAGCAGACGAGTCCTGGAGTGGAGACCGCGTATCGGCAAGCGTAGTGTGGGATGCCCCCCAGCTAGATGGACCGACGAATTTAAGAAGGTGGCTGGGTCAGACTGGACGCGGAAGGCGGAGGACAGGGTGTTGTGGCGCAGCCTGGGAGAGGCCTATGTCAGCAGTGGACTGCGGTAGGCTGAGTTGATTGATTGATCGAGCAATAAATTGCTAAACTTAGTTGCAGCAGTGGCTTTCTCTTGAATAAATTCCACATTTATTCCGAACGCGTCCTCGTTGCACTCCAGGGCAATTAAAGTGAAACTCGGGTTTTGATGGATTGTTGTGATTGAGACGCCTACGGCAGACAGGTGCTGACATGTTTATAAATATGAGATGAAGATTTAGAATAAAATAAGTTGACGATTTAACTACATACATAAACTCACGCCTTCTTTCCATGGGGATAGGCAAAAACTACAGAACTCTTGCGATTTGCCAATATAAACTACGACTATAAGAAGATGACATACATGTTCCTATTCTGACACTTTTTGTTCTTATTGACAATTTGACATACCGTACTTTATAATTTTTTTGACTAAAAATTTCACTACTGATAGAGTCTGTCAAGCGAGTCGAGTCCACAACCATTTTACTGATTTCTTATAATGGCAATACTATTATCTGTCAAACAGATTGTCACAATTTCTGTTCTAACCTCGAAGCATTCCGTTTTTTGTTGAATTTTTTAATGTTATAATGCCAAAACCTATTAAAAGTAGTGTCAAGAGCCTGCTGTTTACAATGATTAATAAATATAATCATGTAAAGATTGAATCTGATGACGTGTTAACAGAAAAACGACGACTTTTGGATGAAATTGTTTCAACAACAGGTAGGTTGGCTACAAAATGTTGATACTTTTAGCACAATTGTCTAATTTTGTTTATTTTACTATGATGTGATCACGATTTCGGTTTTGGTTTAGATTCAGACGTCGTATACATGACATTGAATCTCAATGGGGCACCTATAAGTGAAAAGTATTATAAGAGATTGTTGTCATCTTTTTTCAGCCACCTTGGATGATGAATTAATAAAAAGCACAATTGATAATTTAGTTAAGAAAGTCATAGCCATAGATGAGAATAAAAAAATGAAATCTGAAACAGACTATTTGACAAAAATTGCTGCTATGACAGGTTAGTACAGATTTATTTGTTTACATTGTTTGCATTTTCTACAAATATTATCATAAAATTTGTGCGTTTGATACTGAACTGACATATTGAACTTTCAGATTTAAGTGTGAAAACACTGCGAAGAATTAAAAAAGAAGGTGCTATTAACCAAGGCGAGTGGAACACACCGGGGAAAAAACGTCCACGACAGCCAACTGTAGCCAATCTGGATAATTTTGACTTATCAGCCATACGCAATAAAATTAATGAATTTTACTGTGTGAAAAAGCAAGTTCCAACTCTACGAAGTTTGCTTGCAGATTTAAGAGAGTCAATTGGATTTACTGGATGTCATGAAACATTGAGACAATTATTACTCAAAAATGGATTTGAATTCAAAAAAAATAAAAATGAGAGATCTCTTCTTATTGAAAAGTATGAACTAGCTGCATGGCGACATAGGTATCTCAGAGCTATTGATGAAAAGCGGAAACAAGGAAAATTAATAGTTTATCTTGATGAGACCTATGTCCACCAAAATTATAAAGTTAAAAAATCATGGCAAGGGCCATCAACAAGCGGTGTAATTGACAAAATATCGTCAGGCAAAAGACATATTGTTGTTCATGCTGGATCCGAAAAAGGTTTTGTTTCCAATGCATTATTGGTATTCAGTACTAAATCAAAAATGGCAGATTATCATGATGATATGAACAGAAATAATTTTATGAAATGGTTACGTGAAAAATTAATACCCAATTTAAGTCAGCCCAGTGTCATTGTTATGGACAACGCTAGCTACCATGTAACACAAATAAATAAGCCACCATCTATGAATGATTTAAAGGCTGACATTCAGAAATGGCTAACTGAAAATGGAATTCATTATGAAGAATTCTTTACAAAGGCTGAGCTTATGTGCCTTGTGAATGAACATAAAACAACTCCAATGTATGAAGCTGAAGAATTTTTGAAACAACATGGCCATGAGGTTTTGAAACTTCCGCCATATCATTGTGACCTGAACGCAATTGAACTCATATGGAGTTTGGCTAAAAGAAAAATAGCCAGCAAAAACTTAGGGATTCCAGGTAAAGAAATGGAGAACCTTATAAAAGAATGCTTTAATAGTGTCATAGCCAATGATTGGAAAAAATGCACAGATCACACTATTAGTGTCGAAAATAAGTATAAAGTAAGAGACAGGATATCCGAAACCGAGTTGGAACCCTTCATCATTTCTGTGCGTAATGATTCTACTGACAGTGATTTCTCATTTGAAGGCATTGAATTTCTTGATTCTGATTTTAGTTCTGATGAATAAATACGTACACTGAAATGCTTTTTTTTAAATTTATCCCAAGTAATTTTTTTATCAAAATTCAAGTATCAACAAGTTTTCAGCGTGCTATATCAGTGTTGACACCTGAAAGATTTTTGAATTTGCCGCCTTTTTCATGGGACTAGACTCGCTTGACAGACTCTATTAGTCAGTTTTTTGATTTTTTTTGGAATTTCTAATGATTTGACATTTATATTTATTCCATACCAATAGAATTAGGAAAACATCGTGAGGAAACCGGCATGTCCTCGAATCAAAAATTCAAAGACATGTGACATCTACCAACCCGCACTGGGCCCGCGTGGTAGATTTACAGCCAACTCCCTCTCGAAGAGAGGAGGCCTGTGTCCCAGCAGTGGGAACATTATAGGCTGATTATGATGAATAGAATTTTTGTTTATTTTTGAATTTGAATATTATTTGCAAGCCCATGAGACGGTCCAATATGGAGGACTACATTTTAAGAAAACATCTATGTACATTAGTACATAGATACCTATTTTCTTAAATTATACCTACCCATGTTTGCAAAAATATATGATTTGATTGATACCTATTTATTTATTTTTGTTTGAAGAACTAATCTGAGCTAATAACCATAGTGAAGTTCACGAGAAAAAGCCTCCATTATCATTTCTCTATTTGACGGTGCAGCAAGTAGCGCCACCCCGTTGTATCGAAGTTACTGGAATCACCGAAAAAGTCGGATAAGAGTGACACTGGCTGCTGACAGTCACTAGCAGAGCGTCGCCGATGGTTGCGTGGCGGCTGTCTTCTGATGACAGAAGAAGATGTCAGGGGAGCCGCTGTCGTACCACGTCCACGACGAACTGCAGCTGCTATATTGCGGAACAATTCTGATGATATTGAAGCTGCTAAACCACTAATATGACGACCACTTCTGGTAAAGGCTATCCTGCGCCGTAACATTTAGTTATTTGCAAAATTAATATTTTATTTACACCAGGAAGATCCTTCATTTGAGAGTAGCGTTCTGTTCCCATAGTAAGTTGTAAGTGCACCGTACAGACACGTGCAGACGAGCGACAAAAGTGTATTAGCTTAGGATACTAAATTAACTCTGTAAATATGAACAGCCTTATTACTACACCAGACACGGCATTTATAATGAGGTACTGCTTCAGAGTGGAATATCATAATAAAACCAAAGCAAGTTCGGAGCTCTACATACATTGATAGGAAAAAAAAACTATTTGGAACCGAAATTTTGTACAGAGGAGCTTGTGGCTAATTAATAACTGCCGCACGGGTCGATCGATTACGCTACGCTTGCCGCGGTTGGTCCGTGGATGGGTGACCATCTGTTCATAACAACATTCCTCCGTGCCTCGGAAAGCACGTTAAGCCGTTGGTCCCGGCTGTCATTTGTAGATCTTTGACAGTTGTTACAGGTCGTCAGAAGCCCAAAAGTCTGACAACCAGTCTTACCAAGGGATATCGTGTTACCCAGTAGCTGGGTTGTGAAGGTCAGATAGGCAGTCGCTTCATGTAAAATACTGGTATTCAGCTGCATCCGGTTAGACTGGAAGCCAACCCCAACATAGTTGGGAAAAGGCTAGGCAGTTGATGATTTTGTACATTCTAAATATAACGCATGCTTTTTGTGTTTTAACTAACTCACTTACCGGAGAGGCTTCTTCAAAATAGCGCTATTATCTTTTTACACTTTTTGTTTTTTTTTGACTTAGAAGAAACAATTGCCCGGTGTCAACACTGCGTCAACTGCCGGGAGGACACGGCGCGGCATACGCGGGCAGACTGTGTCGCTTGGGAAGAGCCGTGCCGTGCCCTCATATCAGAAGTAGGCAGCGACCTGTCACTCGATGGTCTACAGCGAGAAATCCTGGGACCCGTTGGTATCTTTCTACGAAAGAGTCATGTCGCAGAAGGAGGTTGCGGAAAGGGAGCGGGAAATATCTCCGCTCAACCGGCCCGCAGCAGGTGCACCGGGCGTTGGCAGAGGGCAGACTTGACAGAATGCCCTCTTCCGGCCCCCTAAATGGATCCGGGAATCGCGAAAGTCGCGCATGATCCCATGATCCCCGGTGCAAGTGTGGGAAAGGAACACCGGGGTGATTTTTAGTCAGTAAGAGTCTGACAGACCGCTCCATCCATGAGGATAAAACAGGTGAGGTAGCTCGAACTACAATCTTATTTTTAATTAATTAATCAAGTTTTTTTTTAGTTTGTAACCTCAACAGCCACTGTAAGCTATCGCTTTTGAATAGTAATAAAGCTTCTCTGGGTACGCTGTTAAGTGTTTGTTTGTTTATTTTCCAAAAAAGCCCTTCTAACCGTCTTCTGACCATAAACGGGTTGAGAATATTATCCAGCCCGCCTGAATAAATAATGAGCAATAAACTGACCAGATATACATCGAGATATAATTATTTTAGTTGATTCTTTAACATAATACTCAATATCTTTGCTGTTGCACAGTGTGGTTTCTCCTATATTTCAAGTTGGCCCTTCTACTTAAGTTTATGAAGATCGTTACAGTTAGTTTTATCTCTAAACTCACATTTAGATAATTATAACACCTACATGAATCAGTCACAATGGCTCTAATAAAGTTTTAATTTGCAAGACTCTCAGCGTGTCAAAAGTTTAGACATCTCCAAATGGAGATGTCTAAACTTTAGGGGAGAATGTGCATAATATACCAAAAGTACTGCAAAGTTACAATTTTACACCTTGGGCCAGTTTTCAAAGTTGGATTTTTCAAATCACCAACGGCTCTTTCAAATCTTTGTGCGATTAGGATTCAATTGAATTGATTGATTGATCGTTTTTAGGGTTCCGTACCCAAAGGGTAAAACGAGAACCCTATTACTAAGGCTCCGCCGTATGTCTGTCTGTCTGTTTGTCTCTCAGTCTGTCACCAGGCTGTACCTCATGAACCGTGATAGTTATTAGACAGTTGAAATTTTCACAGATTATGTATTTCTGTTGCCGCTATAAACAACAAATACTAAAAACAGAATAAAATAAATATTTAAGGGGGCTCCCATACAACCAACGTGATTTTTTTGCTCGTTTTTGCTCGATATTGATAACGGGTAGATAGAAGGTAGACGCTTGAAATAATCGCAGAATGTTTAGTTATCAAATCAAATCAAATCATTTATTTCAGATAAATCCATAGTAAAATTGTTTATGTCATAATACAAAATAAAAAATCGCAAACATAGAATTAAAATCATAATTAAAAACAAAATTAAATTCAGAATTAAGGTCAAAATTAAAAACAAAATTATGATCAGAAATAAAAATAAAAATTAATTAAACAAAAATTTAAAAACAAAATTATCATAAAAATTCAAAACAAAATTAAAAATTAATACACATTACATTAAATAATAAACGCAGACGCTGGCATGCAGCTGCAGCCACCTCCGCAAAAAAGGCGAGTCCCACCGCTCGGACAACACACTCAGGAGTCCGTTCGAGCTGCCACGGCCACGGCGCAGAAATGACGCACTCCTTTTCCTGATTATACAGTGGAAATCATCCGTTCTTGCCTCAGCGAACATTGCAGACGCGTTACAATACCGTGGCTGCCCGAACAGGATCCTAAACGCGTTGTTGTACTGGACACGTAGAGCGTTGTACGCCCGTTGAGTGAAGTTGGTCCACAGGCTACACGTGTAGAAGGTCTGACAGTACGCCCTGAACAGGGTTACCTTCACCTGCGGAGAACAACGCGCAAATTTGCGAGCCAACATGTTGCACCGGACAGACAACGCCCTACGTTCCCTCTCAATATCCGCATTATCAGACAAATCCTCAGTGACCCAGTGACCCAGATACTTGAACTGATTTACCCTGTTCAAAAGTGATCCGCAAAGAGTAACAGGAGGTACACTCGAGTAACTTTTAGCACCCGCTTTAAAGATCATGTATTCACTCTTCTTTGGATTATATCTGAGCCCATGGGCCCCAGCGTAAGTTTCACAAATACTCAACAGTTTACGTAGTGCAGAGAGCGAAGGGCTCAGCAGCACCATGTCATCCGCATAACTGATGTTGTTTACACAAACCCCATCAATAGAACAACCGACTTTAGTGCTGCTGAGCTCCCCAATCAACTGGTTCATATACAGGTTGAAAAGACGTGGCGAGGTTAGCCCCCCTTGCCTCACGCCGCACTCCAACCTGTATACATCCGAATGTGACCCTGCCCATCTGACACTATTCTGCTGATGACTGTACCAATATTCAAACAGCGATATAACATCATGTGACAATTTCGTCTCGCATCGCAATTTATCCCATAACTTATCATAGCACACCATATCAAAAGCCTTTGACAGGTCTAAAAAGCATGCGTATACAGGTGTATTCCTGTCAGTGTAGTACTGAACAGTTTGCTTAAGACAGAGGATGGCACTCTCAGTCGACAGACCAGGCCTAAAGCCAAATTGGGCGTCATTCAGATTTAAGTGCCCTCCCAACTGTTGATCAAGCAAACTATCCAGCACCTTACTTATGAATGTTGCTAACGAGATGGGTCTATAATTAGAAATATCAGCACAATCACCAGTTTTATTCTTAACAATTGGAACAACTACGGTGTACATTAAGTCATCAGGCAAGTAACTATGACTCACACACAAGTTGAAAAATAGAGCGAGAACTCTTGGCAGATGTACACCGGCGTACCTCAGATGCTCGATGCTGAGCCCATCGTGTCCCGGGGACTTACCTCGGACCATCTTCTTAATAACAGCAGCCACATCCTTGGCAGAGAATCTAATGGCAACGTCCCCAGGGCGATCCCCCGCAGCAAGCACCCGCGTCGCCGCCCCGAGCGGTGACTCGACCTTGAAATGTCGTTAGAAGGCACAGGCTATGTCCCGGGGCTCATGTGCACCGTCGACACTCACAGGGAGGCTCGACACTGAGTTCAAGTTTTTGGTATTTTTCCAGAAATCACTAAAGTTCTTATTTGCATGGTGCTCAGCTATATTATTCATTTTGATCTGATCTTCATTATTCTGACAAAATTTTAATTTTGATTTAAATATTTTCCTAGTTTCACGCATGTCTTTGAACACAGGTCCAGTGCTAGGTTTACCGTGAAGTACCCAGGTTTGAAAACAAAATCGAGCCCTCCTATGAGCGCCACCGACAAACCTGTTCCAACCTGGTACATGTTTATGTTTTCTACGGTTAGGTACATGTTTGTTACAGCTGCACTCTGCTGCTGTAGTCAAAACATTCACAATTCCCTCATACAATTTACTAATTATTAACTTGTGGGCCCCATTATCACACATTCTATCGGCACAATGTATAAACTCTGATGGGAAATCGAATAGTTTTAACTTTGAGTTACAGTAGTTAAAGTAAGTTTCAATTTGTTTATTATTTCTAGTGCCCCAATTTATTTTATTAAACGACGAGGTAATTATTTTTGTTTTAGGTAAAATTACATTTAAATTACATTCCACTAGCAAGGGAAAGTGATCAGACCAATAGATGTCATACAGAATAGACACATTAACTATCGAACGTCGCGCTGAGCCACTCACCACGCAGTGATCGAGCCAGCGACGACACCCGTGTGCATCGCTAATAAAAGTATACGCGTCGGAAGGTAAAAGTTCCATGTCTACGCACGACCACATCTGTTCTGCACAAAAAGATAATAGTTCACAAGAAAACTGCTCACCTGGGTGCGCGTTGAAGTCCCCAAGAGTAAATACGGTTTCCACATCACTACTCTCGATTATAGCATTTAATTCACTCAAACACTCAGTAAACTCAGTCAAATTCTCAAATGAATCGGTCGGCATATACACCGTTATAACTAAAATTGACCTGTCGTTAATCACTATCTTAATTGCAGCGAGACGCACACTTTTACACGCTATAATCGATACCGACGGAAAAACAGACTTTCTCCACAGCAGAGCAACCCCCCCATATGGTCTACCTCTAACGATCCCGGCAGACGTATCCACGGCAGAATTACCGGTGTATGAGAACGCGTCATCGATGGTACCCAGGAACGGTATATCATGCGGAAGAAGCCACGTCTCCTGAAGCGCAACAATGTCAGCCGATCGACACAACTTCCTTACACAATCAACTGAACGAGTGACGCTCTTACAGTTGAAGCTTACAAGTTTTGACATACTATTCTCAGCACTCATTAGTAGTAGTTTTCATAACAGCCAACTCCCGATAGGTACGCTGCACCTTGTTTTGATTGAAGTTAACAAAACGGCGATAAAGTACCCCATCAGGCCAAAAGTCATCATTTAAAAATATTTCCATTTTAGATCTAGGAACGAACACAATGTATGCATTGTAATCCTTATCTGTTTTCATGTTCATTTTTTCTAAATGCACGTCTAGGTTAGTCTTGTTGTCCTCATAAAGAAACCAGGGCGCCCGGCGGACTCTCCGTCCGCTTACCGGCCCATCGTGCTGCTCGACGAGGTGGGCAAGCTCTTTGAAAGAGTAATTGCAGACCGCCTTGTCGGGCGGCTGGTGCGGGTGGGGCCGGATTTGGCGGAGAGCCAGTTTGGTTTCCGTAAGGGGCGCTCTACGGTGGATGCCATCATGCGCGTTCGAGCCCTCACGACGGGGGATGCTGTTGCCCGGGGTGGGGTTGTCTTGGCGGTGTCTCTTGACATCGCCAATGCCTTCAATACCTTGCCCTGGAGTTGCATTAGGGAGGCACTTCGGTATCACCGGATGCCGACCTACCTCTGTCGTGTGGTCGAGGCCTATTTGACGGACAGGGCCGTCATCTACCCCGGTCACCACGGAGAGTGGAACCGGCGAGAGATGTCGTGCGGTGTCCCACAGGGATCGGTCCTGGGGCCGCATCTGTGGGACATCGGGTACGACTGGGTGCTGCGCGCCGACCTCCCTAGTGGCGTCAGCGTAGTCTGCTACGCTGACGACACGCTAGTCCTGGCACAAGGGAGTTCGCATCAGGCGGCGGCCGAACTGGCGGCACGTGGGGTTGCGACAATCGTCGATAGGATCCGGCAATTGGGACTCGAGGTGGCATTGCACAAGTCCGAGGCCATGTGTTTTTATGGTCCTCGGAACGCGCCACTGTCGGGTTCCCAGATAACGGCGGGAGGGGTTCACATCGGCGTCGAGTCGACGATGAAGTACCTGGGACTCGTCCTCGACAGCCGGTGGAACTTCGTGGAGCATTTTCGACGTTTGGCTCCCAGACTGGAGCGGGCCGGGGCTGCTTTGAAGCGGCTCCTGCCCAATCTAGGGGGTCGAAACGCCTCCTGCCGGAGGCTCTACGCGGGGATCGTGCGGTCCATGGCCCTTTACGGGGCACCGGTGTGGGCGCGTTCTCTGAGGCTGCGACCAGCGCAGCGGTTGAACGCGTCCCAAAGGGTCATGGCCATCAGGATGGTACGGGGATACCGCACGGTCTCCCGTGAGGCGGCGAGCCTCCTTGCCGGATTGCCGCCATGGGATCTGGAGGCGAAAGTCCTCGCGCACATTTGGGTGTGGCGCGAAGAGGCGAAACTCCGGGGCATAACTCCGCTGCCGCAAGAAATTGCGGCACAGCGGACGGAGCTCCGGAGGGATCTCATGGCGACATGGAGAGTGCGATTGTCACAACCCAGCGCTGGGCACGCCACAATTGTGGCGATAAGTCCCCTCTTTGAGGAGTGGCTGGAGAGGTGCCACGGCGTCCTTACCTTCCGCCTGACGCAGGTCCTCACCGGACATGGATGTTTCGGGAGGTTCCTGTTTAGGATTAAGCGGGAGGAAACGCCCGGGTGTCACCACTGTGTGGATCGCCCGGAGGACACGGTGGAGCATACGGTGGAGGTCTGCCCAGCTTGGGCGGAGCACCGCCGTGTCCTCACGGAGGCGATCGGCGGCGGCGATCTCTCGCGTCCGGGCCTGGTTCAGGCCATGGTTCGGAGCGAGAGTGCATGGGAGGCCGTCACCTCCTTCTGCGAAGCAGTTATGCTAGCGAAGGAGGAGGCGGAACGCGTGAGGGTGAGACAAGGTTCGCGCCCTCATGCCCCTAGTCGCCGCAGGAGACGCCCCGGGCGTCGGGAGTCGCAAGCCGATTTCCGGCCACCGTAGGCGCGGGCCTGCGGACGGTGAGCGATGGGTAGCTCGCCGTCCGATAAGGACCAGGCCCGGGTCGACGGCGCGTTGTGTTCCACGCGCGCCTCAAAGAGATGTCAGCACAAACTGACGGGGTCCGTTAGGACCAATGCCTGCCGGGGTTGCGAGTTTGTCCGAAAGGGATATCGTGGCCCTGGCACACAGGCAACGGAAGGAACACGGGTGGGTTTTAGTCAGTAAAAGTCTGACACGCCCTACCGCTCCGCCCAGAGCGGGAGAAGTTATTTGATGATTTCCCACCCAAAAAAAAAAAAAAAAAAAAAAAAGGTTAGTCTTGTTGTTTATATATGTTTTGATGTCACACACAGACGCTTCCATTGACACGTTATAAATATAAATAGGAATCTTAATGTCAGCTGCTCTAAAATTAGTATTGGCGTTCACAATAGCAGTTCCTGACTTGCCCAAAAAACGATTTCTCAGCCGCTTCCTCTGAACAAGCTTCCATTCTTCAGTCGGCTCTTGAGTTATATATTCAATTTAAAAATAAATAATTAAATTAAAATAAAACAAATATTTAATTACCATACAACAAACGTGATTTTTTGCCATTTTTATAGATAATGGTACGGAACCCTTCGTGCGCGAGTCCGACTCGCACTTGGCCGGTTTTTTTTTACTTTTAAGCTTATAAAAGCTCAAAAATTCTGTTTCGGTAAAATTTATTAACAAAAATATTTTTCTAATAAAATGCTAAATATAATGCATATTAATATACCTTTTTTTTGGGTGGGATATTAAATCAAATAACTTCTCCGGCTCTGGGCGCAGCAGGAGGGCGTATCAGACTTTTACTGACTAATTTTAATTGTTTAAATTTATTAATTTGTTTCAGACACAAGTGATCCATATTTTTGTTAGTATACTTAAGAATTATGTTAGTAACCAAGCTTTAAATACACACCACAATTATACTATTATAACTAAAATTAAATAACAGATGTACCAACTCACATAAATAAAATCCTGAAATTCATTAAAATGGAATTTTAAAATATCTAATGACCATCATCAATATTATTAATAAAGTTAAGAAATTGACTAAAATCATAAAACAATAAAATAAGAATAAAAATGAATAGGTAAATAAAAATTAATATAATTTTATCAGTTTCTATTTATTATTATTATTTTTTGTTTCTATCAGGAAATTTCAATTGTCGTAAAGGACAAAATACGAGTTTTCAGTAGAGCAAAAAAATTAAAAACTAAATTGTTTTTGTCTAATATCTTTTTCAAACAAAGTACTATATTCACGATGTCAATAGAAAACCTAACTATTTTTTCGTGTTCTATCCGTACCAATTAACCAAATAAACCAAAATTAATTATTGACGAAAATGAGAGTCCTTTACAGCCCACAAAAATTGAACTGAAGTACTTTACAGCCACGAAAAATTGGCTTTGATAAAGTCAGATCTGTAGTAAAGGACTAATCTTAATCATCAATGGGTAGTACAAGTCATTTAAATCAGAGACTAAGGGGGTAAAAGGAACAAAAAACGTAAAGAACTGGTTAGAAATTCCTATATAAGGTAGTAAAACTAAGTGAAATAAAAGGTTTTTTTATTATTATTTTTTTATTAATCAAAATACTCAGTAACAAAATAAACAAAAATGTTATTCTAATAGGAACTGAAAATGTGATGCTATTTTTTAATTTAAATAGAAAGTAATTGTTGCGATGCTGACAAATAACTTAATTTTTAGAAATAATAAGCTAATAAACTTATCCACTAACTAGTTTTTTTAAATAATTATGAATGAAACTCAAACAATATTTATCAGAACAGTCTTAAACTTTATAAAAATAACCAAAATAATAACAAATTTTGCCCACTTTAAGAGGGTGCGTCCTAAAAGTTGGCAACGTCGTAAATAGCTGTCAAATATTCACCTGTTTTGATTCATTTGGAAATAATACTGTATGGAAATAAGAAATGTGGCTAACTAACTAACTAGAATATTAATAATGAATTGCAATCATAACATTGAATTTGATGTTGTACCCGTTTTAGGTGTAAAAAAGGCATTTGGAAAGTCTTTCTTTCTTCTTTACATCTAAAACTAACTATTCGGTGTTACGATATTAATTGTTGCATTTCATAATCAATATTCTAGTTCGCTAGTTAGCCACGTTTTTTATTTCCATACAGAAATATTATCAAATTAATCAAAACAGCGAAATATTTGACAGCTATTTACGACGTTGCCAACTTAATAAACCCTCTTAACTCCAAACTCAAACAATTGACATTCTAAAGTATGAATTAAATGACAAGTTACTTCAGTCTTTTAAAATTATTAGTAATTAAACTTAAACAGTAAAATCTTAGCCATCAAGATTTTACATTTTTTTTTACTAGTTTTACATTTTTAATGAAACTCAAACAATATTTATCAAAATATTCTTAAACTTATGCTAAAATTAAAATAACCAAAACAATAACAAAGTTTGCCCCAGAACTCAAAACTCAAACAATTGACATTCTAAAGTATTAATTAAGTGACAAGTAACTTCAGTGTTTTAAAATGATTAGTAATGAAACTTAAACAGTAAAATCCTAGAGATCAATTGTATCGACATCGTCTTCCTCGTCAGTTTGAGGAAGAATGTCTTTATATGATAAATGATAAATGATAAATGATTTTTATTTCTGTAAGTAGGTTTGTACAAACACTTTTACACGTCAGTCATATTTTTAAAACTAGATGAGGTCGGCGTTTCCTATCTGACTACTCTGAGAAGAAAGGCCGAAACAAACTCAGAGGTCACAGTCTCTTTTAAAGTCCAGACATAATCTTGGTCAGATCATGTGAAGGCCATGTAGATTGGTGTCTGAAATGGTCTTTTGAGGAAAGAACCACACAGATTGAGTGGACCTGACCAGTCAGTGCACGCATTTGTCAGTAATCGTGCAGCTCTACTCAGAACTTAAGGAGCTCAACTTTAACAGTTCCTAAAGACGGTAGATCTAAATATTCCTTATGAAATCGCTTTGGTATAGTTCCGTTAGTACATAAACGCTTTAAATCGTTATACTTAGCGACCGGTATAGGGTTAGGTTTCTCATAAAGTGATGGTAAACCAATACTAGAAGTATCATCTTCTACTTTGTCGGCACCTGTTAGATCTTGGTTTTGTTTTTTTGTTTTTTTTCCTTTGCCTTTTACTTTCGATCCTCTTCCTTTATATTCATCATATAATGTTACTACTTGAGCGTCTTCGTTTTCTATCATTGAATATTTTACTTCAATACTTTTAGCGTTTTTTTTCTTGAACGTGACAATGCGCATTGCTTTTAGCTGTATTTGCCTTTGAGAAGTATTGGTAAATTTTTCAGACACCAAGCTGTCCCAGTTGATAAAATCGGAGTACTCCAAAACATTAATTTTGTATGGTTCAGGACGTTTTCTTGCAGATTCCATGTACGTTGGCCATTGACTCGGACTCTAAACAATAATTCGTCTGACCTCGCGTTCACGCACTCGTTCGCGTGACTGCATGCATTGAATCGACGGGCATATACGTATGCCCAGGTAGTCAGTAATTTATTTGTACCACTTCAATGTTTTTGGAATTCTGTAGAAATTAGTGTAGGGCTGTGAGAACTATCTTATTTTTGTTCTGCCCAGGTCAAGAGTCACAATAAAATAATACATTTTTAACAGGACGTTTATCAATTTCTAGTAGGAATTTATAAATACAAGTAGCAATTTCATTGCCACCCCTTTTTCCATCGCTTTCTCCCCATATATAACAGTGTCCTATTTCGGGTCGTAACCCATCGCACACTTCTTTGCGCCATCGGCAATAAGAACGAGACAAAATCTATAATTGCCTTTTTCTTAAAATTAGGGTCGTAAAGGACAATTAAAAAACAAACGATCTTTACGCCCTAATTACGTAAGTTAAAGCAAAGCATAGATTTGGTCGTAAGGGTTTGGATTATCAAATAGCATGTTAACGACCTTTTGATTTGTAATAATAATTATTGTTTATAATGTCGTATACAAAATTCAATGCAAAAATGAGGATTACGACCTCAAAAATAATTAAAACATGACTTTACGCTCCCTATTGAAAATTATTTTTATAATACATCCCAAATAGTAAAAAAAATTGAACTAGAGCCGTTCAAATTCCAGGTCGTAAGGGGCTTTTTTTAAGAGATAGATTTTTTTTAAATATACTATTCGATAGAGCTCGTGACGCTGATTCCAAATATATATATAACTCATTTTCGGTAAAATGTCCTTTACGACAATTGAAATTTCCGGTATCGATATATTTTTAACATACAACTGTACACAATGGCAAAAAATTGGGCAGTCAGAACTGCCAGCCACAATGCTAAGAATGCTTTTGCCACTGCCGCGGACACGACTTAGCAACGATGCAGCTCTCTTTCTGAGGATGGCATGAAAGCCATCAATACGAGCGTCGGCAAACATGCCCGACGCGCTGCAGTGCCTCGGCAACCGCATTAACATCCTAAAGGCATTGTTGTACTGAACGCGCAGGGCGTTGATTGCCTTCTGCGTATATTTGACCCATAGACTACACGTATAGAAACATTGGCAAAATGCCCGAAACAATGTAACTTTTACTGGTTTACTGCAGTGTGCAAATCTACGAGCCAACATATTGCATCGGACAGCCAACGCCCGGCGCTCTCTCTCAATATCCTCGTAGTCTGAGAGGTCATCAGAGACCCAGTGGCCCAAGTATTTGAATCGCGAATCTCTGGGTAAAGAAACACCGTCCATGAGGACGGGTGGTACGTGTGTGACCTTATGACCCGGTGATTGGAACACCAAAAGCTCGCTTTTCTTTACATTATACCTGAGCCCATGGGCCCCGGCATATTCCACACATATAGCGAGGAGTTTTCGAACAGCGCTTATAGAGGGGCCCAGCAACACCATATCGTCTGCGTAACTGATGTTGTTGACGTATTTTCCGTCTATAGAGCAGCCAACTTTGGTGTTACTGAGTCTGTCAATGAGTCCATTTACGTACAGATTGAAGAGACGAGGCGAAGTTAAACCGCCTTGCCTTACCCACCCGTGTTCTTTCCGTTGCCTGTGTGCCAGGGCCACGATATCCCTTTCGGACAAACTCGCAACACTGGCAGGCATTGGCCCTAACGGACCCCGTCAGTTGGTGCTGACATCTTTTTGAGGCGCGAGTGGAACACAACGCGCCGTCGACCTGGGCCTGGTCCTTATCGCACGGCGAGCAACCTATCGCTCACCGTCCGCAGGCCCGCGCCTACGGTGTCACAGTGTTCGGAATGATTCTATTACGAGCTACTTTAGGTACAAACATCATGGCAATATAAATTGAAATTTGCAAGTGATTAGGGTACATTATTAGTCGTACAACTCGTTCCCACGCCAAATTTGCCGATTCCGGGAAATGTTCACCGCGCAGCACTGCACTAATCCCACGCGATAACAATACCGCTACTCATCGCATGTGTTTACGCTCTGTTCTTACAACTGTTTTTGATTTTTTAAATATTTTTTTTGTTTCATCATGGGTTCCACGTGCACAGGTAAGATATACACCAATTTGTTAATCATATATAAATTCGTATTACTAGAAAATACATAAAATAAAATTGAAAAAAATAAAAAAAATTGCAAAAAGTTTAAACGTTTAATAGATTCCAACTTTTTCCCAGCCAATTCCAGCCGTCCATGTTTTTTTGTGAAACTCGAGTATTTATCTAGCTTTCGAATGAATCTAGTTTCAATATTCGACTCGCCACGACTTTTGAGTAATGTAATTTTTTCGTTTACCAGTTATTACCCGAGGAATAACTCGCCTTCACCTTTTCGACCTTTTATGTCGTCATAAACTGGTCAATCAAGCAAATAAGGGATCTTCTATTGCTCGGATGGTAGACTATGTCTCTTCAGAGATTCCAGGACTTCAAGTAGAAGTTATTAAAAATAAAATAAAGGGGTTTTCTGCTGTGCTAACCAAGAAATGGAGTGCTATCAGGAACAAAAAGAAGTTTGTTTTAAAATGCAACAACTGGCTGCAAGAAGAGCTTTGGTCCGTACAAAATCAAGATGATGGACAACCTAAATGTACACCTGCTCGATCTACTGTAGCTCAAAGGATAGATTTTGTTGGTTTAAGTGCATCAGCAAAGAAAAACCGGACGAAGATGTTGGTGGCAGGCCATTCTCCGGAGGAGCTTGCCTATGCCACTCAAACAAGTTTCACAAAGATTGGTAAGCGGAATATGGCCACTGTTATAAAGGCAGTAACTGTGTCGTCACCTAAATCACTTCGGATGATTAAAAGAAGGAAAATAACGCCGAGATTTATACGTCCATATACTTCCGACGAAGCATTAGCTCTGATAACAAATTCCACACTGAGCGTGGACCAGTATAAACAGATTCGTAGAGGAGCTAAAGAGAGAGGGTGTGATATATACCCATCATATGATAGAGTTCTGAAAGCACGAAAAGAGTGTTACCCGAACGACATAATAATAACTGAGACGAAAGGCGAAGTTAAGCTGCAAAGTTTGCTTGATCATACAGCACAAAGACTAGTTAAAGTTCAGCTAGATGTAATAGCAGGTGTAGTGATCGAAGATGGAAACAGCAAATTCTACCTTAAATCAAAGTGGGGATTTGACGGAAGCAGCAGCCAATCAGAACATAAGCAGCGGTTTACAGAAGATGCGGCCGCGTTAGATGCAGAAATCTTACTCACATTGCTAGTTCCACTACAGCTAGTGATGAATAGAGAGGAAAATGAGACAATTCTTCGGCAAAACCCGAGATCTTCCTCCACTCGCTTCTGCCGCCCGATACGCTACCAGATGTTAAAGGAAAGTTACACGGTTCTAAAAGATGAAGACGACTACATCAACAGCCAAATAGCTGCTCTAAACGCTACGCAAATAGACATCGGGGATCGAACGGTCAAAATTGAGCACATCTTAATGGAGACAATGCTAGATGGAAAGGCCGCTAATGCACTCTCTGACAATAAATCTTCCCAGACTTGCAACATATGCAAGGCAACACCTAATCATATGAATGATATTGATGCGGTCATTCAGAGGCCATGCAACAAAGATTTGTATGCATATGGATTGTCAACATTGCACGCCCATATTCGACTGTTTGAGTGTGTGCTCCACATATCGTATAGGAAGGAACACAAAACATGGCGTGACTAAGAACATAAAAGAAGCAGTGGAAGAAAAAAAGCGCGCCATTATAGAAGAATATCGTCGTCGAACTGGGCTCCTCGTCGATACAGTAAAGCAAGGTAGCGGCTCAACCAATGATGGTAATACTGCGCGAACGTTCTTTGAAGACCCTGCTCTCGCAGCTGAGATCACTGGGGTTAACAAAGATCTCATTACAAGATTCTCTGTCATACTCAAAGCCCTTTCGTGCTCGTACGATGTAAAGCCAGAGGCCTACAAGTCAAAGTCAAAGTCAAAGTCAAAGTCAAACCATTTATTTCAAATAGGCACATAAGAGGCACTTTTGAACGTCAAAATTTACAAAAAAAATAGAATTGATTCTAGTTGCCCCTTCCAAAAGGTAGTTTCGTATGGAGAAGAATGGGCAAGAAACTCCACCGGTACTCATTTAAAAATGTTTTACAATATTTTGTTTGATTACATTAATTATATGATTATATGTGAAGACGATGCACCTAGAATAAAATTACTATACCATAATAGGTAAAACGAATTAAAAACTAAGCAATGAAAAATAACTTAATTATTAGATAGATACGTGGTGTTCACATATTTACAAACATCATACAAGTATGTTTTTCTAAAAAAATAAGTCAGTGTGTGAGTATAGGTTATCACAGAATGTAAAATGAATATCATAAAAATAACAGATTTTACCATAAAAATAGCAACCAGTTTGATTTTGTCTAGACTCTAGATTGTCCTATGGAGCTGGACCAGCATGTTTCCAAGCATTCCTGTCTTGGATATAATCCTCTAACTTGTAATATGCTTGTTTACAAAGTGTACTTTTAATATGTGTTTTAAATTTTCTCTCATTTAATTTCAATATATCACAAGGTATTTTGTTGTAACATTTAACACAGTACCCCATAAAAGATGTATGTACTTTAGATAATCTGAAAAATGGTTGATCTATTTTATCTTTATTTCTAGTATTAAAATTATGTCTATCGCTTATCTTGTTAAAAATATGTAGATTTTTCCTTACATACATAATATTTTCATAAATGAATTGGCAAGGTACCGTCATAATATTAATCCTTTTAAATAGTTCCCTAAGAGATTCGCGGCGACGGAGATTATAAATTGCTCTGACAGCTCTCTTTTGCAAAATAAAGATGGACTCAATGTCAGCAGCCCGACCCCACAGTAAAATGCCATACGACATAATGCTGTGGAAGTAACTAAAATAAACCAAACGCGCGGTTTCTATATCTGTTAGCTGTCTTATCTTTCTAACAGCATAAGCGGCCGAGCTTAGCCGCCCCGCCAGAGAGGTTATATGTGGTCCCCATTGCAGTTTCTCGTCTATAGTGATTCCTAGGAAAACCGTTTGATTAATAAATTCCAGTTTTTCTCCGTTCAATATGATATCACATTCGCTACTTCTAACATTAGGTAATTTAAATCTAATACATTTGGTTTTTTTTTCATTTAATACCAAATTATTTACCGTAAACCAATCTTGGACCTGAAGAATAGAGTTATTCACTTCGTCAAGATTTTGTGATCGTCGATCTATTTTAAAGATCAATGATGTGTCATCAGCAAATAACACCATCTTCGGTTGATTTTGAAGTAATTGGGGTAAATCATTAATGTAAACTAAAAAGAGGAATGGACCCAATATCGAACCTTGAGGAACGCCCATTGCCATTTCAGACCCTAATGAGTTAACGCCGTTTATTTGAACTTTAACCTTTCTATCTTTTAGGTATGATCTTAGTAAATCAAGAGCTGCATTCCTAATCCCATAGTGCTCTAGTTTCAGCAAAAGTGTCTCATGGTTCACGCAATCGAACGCTTTAGAGAGGTCGCAAAAGATTCCAATGGCATCTTGTGCTTCCTCCCAGGCGTTAAAAATGTTCTTTATTAGGGTAACACCGGCGTCAGTGGTACAACGCCCTTTAGTGAAACCGTACTGCTGTTCATGAAAGATGGATTTTTTATTAAAGTGACGTAACATTTGATTGAGCATCAACTTTTCAAACACCTTACTGAGAACTGGCAGAATTGACACAGGCCTATAATTATTGGGTTCTTTACTATCTCCGGATTTGAACAAAGGAACTACTTTACTGTGTTTCATGAGATCCGGAAAGACTCCTTGATCCACACTGGTGTTAAATATAAAAGCTAAATAGGGCGCAATGGTTTCGATTATAGATCTACAGACTTTTACAGACATGCCCCAGAGATCTTCTGTTAATTTAATTTTAAGATCTTTAAAAGTTTTTATAACAGCCTGGGGGTTTGTATGTTGGAACCTAAATTCCAAAGGGCATACTTTTACATTCTTTCTAAGTAAGGCAGCCGAGAGCGCGGGTGAGGAATTTAAAGTTTCAGTAGTTCTAAGGGAAATATTAGCAAAAAAGTTTTCAAATTCCTGAGCTATTTCTACCTCTGAAGTGATGGGCCCATGTGCAGTTTCTAAATTTAATTCAGTATTACGCTGTTTTTTCCTACCTGTTTCATTATTTATTATTTGCCAGGTAGTTTTTATTTTATCATCAGCTGATTTTATTTTATTGCTAATATAAAGAGCTTTAGCTATTTTGCACACACTTTTAAAAGTTTTAGAATATTTTGCAACATATTGATGAAAGCTTGTATTATTCTTATGTTGCTTTAGGCCATAAAGTTCAAAAAGATTTTCCCTGCTTTTACGAATACCTGGAGTCGCCCAATCACTAAATACGAACTTTGTGTAAATACTTTTAGTCTTTAGTGGAAAAGTGTCATTAAATTGTGTGTTTAATAGTGAAAAGAACTCGGCGTAGAACTCATTTGGGTCACAAATATTATTAAATCTCTGAACACATAATGCACTGGCCAAAGAATTATTTAATTTCTCTAAATTTTTACTTGTAATTGGCCTAAACCTTATTTGAGTTTTTTGTACAGGCATATAGGAGCAAAATGTTATTGTTTGACCACTATGATCAGATGGCAACTTATTTACAATTTGTTTGTGTAAGTAATCACAATTACAAAAAATATTATCGATACAAGTGGCAGAAGAAGCTGTCACTCGGGTTGGTTCAATAAAAACATTTGACAAATCAAATGACCTAAAAATACTCAATAATCTGACAGTGTTCGAGTTATTTTCTAATAAGTTAATATTAAAATCACCACATATGATTATTGACTTACTATTAGTACTAAGTTTGTTTAACACATCTTCCAGTACAGAATCAAACAAAGATAAATTCTGGTAACTTGGAGGTCTGTATACGCATACTATAACATGCTTATCAAGCTCAACACAGGACAATTCAATGGTGTGTTCAACCGACAGTCCGATGATGTCTTTCCGTTCTTTCGATTTGATAGAATTTTTAATTAATATTAATGATCCGCCATGTATCATACGTTTTCGGCTAAAATGGCTAACTACACAATAATTTTCATAATTAATTGACATCACTTGATGATCTTTTAACCAATGTTCTGTTAAACAAATGACATCAAACTTGGTATTTTCTAAAAACAATTCTATTTCCAGTAATTTGGAAGAGCAACCTTGGATATTTTGATGAAATAATTTTAAAGTATGTTGCACTCCCTTTGTTTTTTTTTTATGAGTTAAATGGCCAGAAGATACTTTTTTATTATTCGCTAATAATAATAATTGGTTATTTGAATGGGTAACTTCTGTTGTCTTACAGTCTAGTTTAAAGAATTATCTGGAGTGACCTCCACAACTACAACTGAAGAGTCTAGAATGCCTGTATGAGTTCCAGCAGGAAGAGAATACCCTATCTGACTGGTAGTGGCCTCCAAGGATGTTGGTATTATAGGTGGATCCTCCTTCGTACAACATGATGACTCATAATTAATCTCTATGTTGTTAGTATAACTAGACAACACAGACTCGTCACTAATACTAAATTTCGTTATATTAGCTATAACCTCATTAATATTATATGCTATCAACATAGCAATCTTATGTCTACATTTCCCAGACAGAGATAAAGTTCTCTGAGTCAACTTAAAACCACTAACAAACTTATTAGTGTCAAAATACAGTAATTTGTCACTATGACAACATGTCAGCCTATGAATAGTATTATTCAACCTAAAAATATAATTATTATCATCATCTGATAAGGTGTCAGAATAAGGAAAAGCACACAATATCAGCTTTCCTACATTTAACTTTAATAAGGTGTTCACACCATCCACTATGTCCTTTCTGGTAATACTAGTACTATTTCCTAATAACAAAACCATTGTAGAATAATTATTTAGGTTTGTGTCTGTAATTCTTTTAATCATTTGTTTAAAACTTATGTTATGATAGCTCTGATTGGTAAAACTATGGCTAAGGTAATTGAGTAAAATTTTTCCAAAGCCAGAACCTAATTCATCACAAAAAAATATTGTTTTATTTTGCTGTGAGCTAACACAGGTCTCTCCTGGAAGAGCCAACACCGGAGGGTTCAAGTTAGGCTGAGGCTGAGTAGGTAGTGGCTGGTTGGCACAGCTACATGAGAGGTTATTAGTCAGAGACTCATACCTCTCAGCATTGCACTTCACCAAATCCAGTAGTTCCCCAGCCTCCAACAAGCGGTCACTTAGTTGACATTGTGAAGTTTCATATTTTTCAAAAATATCCTTCAGTAAGTGCTCCTTGTGTAATAAATCATTATAGAGCAGCTGGATGTCAGTGTCATATTTTTGCCTACATTTATCTAATTCAATAGTACATGTATTTAAAGTTTTTGATAGGACTACACGTTCCTTTCTTAGGGAAAGATTCAATTTTAAGAGATTTTGTTTTTTAATTGCTCTCTGTGACCGTTTAATTAATTTCTTCATTCTAATGTATTTTTTTAATTTATTGTGACTCATAACAATAGGACACAATGGTATGGTGTCATCACCAGTCAAATCAATCATTACAGCTGGCTCACACACTGAATTTGGCTTACTACCTACCAATTCATTAAATAGGTTACTGGTACTAGCAACATGTTTGCTGACCTTGATACACTCTGAGAGAGATAGCGCCTTTTGAGCTTCACACAGTTGGTGTTCAAGTTCTGTAATTCGATTCAGAGCCAGTTCATGGGTGTCACTGCACTCTTGAAACGTTGAAACTAGATGTTGTAGTTCACTGTGCTGACCAGTTAAGTCCATGTGCTGTGTGTGTAACTGAGACAGTTCGTTCTTGAGGGATTTGTTCTTTAAATTAATGTTTTCCACTTCCACTTCACTGTCGTCCCTTTCCTGGAGCAGCTGTTTGCACATAGCTTTAGAACCCTCAAGCTCCTTCAAGGTAGCTCTTAGTTTTGCTTCCATATCCCTGATTGTAGCACTGCGGGTCATCATTTTCTTTGAAATGTCAATAACCTGGAATGTGTGAAGTTATGCAGCTAAATAACAGTGTAAGAAAAGATGTTCTAACATTTAGATTAGTGGCAGGTAGACGGGAAAAATTAAGTTGAGAATAGGTAAAGAGTTGTTAACAAATAAGTAGATATTACAATTAGATGAAGTTAATAAGGAATTAGATGGGAATGTTAAACTAAAGTGAAGTTACAAAGAATAAACTGCTTTTATTTAATGACTCATAGAAACTTGATTGACAATAACAAGTTTACACACATTAAAGGTTTAATAGTCTAACATATGAATAATATTAAATAGTAATAAATAAGGCCTAATGAGCCTATTTTTGTGTAGTAAAATTATGTAGTGTTTATTGTCTGAGCAAATCTTATCGTCGTCGATTTTACTTCCACAAGTTGTCAAGCAAAAGGAGACATAAACCGTGCTAGTGTGTGATGGACGTAGCTCAGAGACCCGAGCAGTATTTGTGTTGTTCTGCGGTCTGTAAATATTATGTAGAATAATAATATAACTAGAACAAAATACTCCCCGGGATTGATGATATTTTGAAATCCGTCACCGTTGGGTTGGTTGATTTGACAGCCGGCTTAATATCCCTTTTGTGCGAAGTTTTCGCAACAAAAAACACTGTATAATCACTGAATATACTTAAAAATAACTAGGTATGACTATAGAATACTAATTTAACATAAATAAAACACTTTTTATTAATTTTCTAACTTAAATACTACGGATCGTTTTTTTTGACGACCAGCTACAAGGAGTATACACTTGACACAGCTGGACTCTACGTCACCAAGTACCAATGGTACAAAATGCCTTCTAGTGTACATAAAATATTAATTCACGGAGCTGATGTCATAGAATCCCTTCTGCTTCCTATAGGTCAGCTTAGCGAAGAAGCTCTAGAGTCTAGACACAAAGACTGCCGCTATTATAGAGAGCATAGCACGAGAAAAATTGGAAGGAAGCAGACTATTGAAGACCTGTTACATGCTCTGCTCATCTGCTCCGACCCATTCATATCTAGCATCAGACCATTACCTACGAGAAAATCGGGTACTTTGGCGCCAGAAGTCTTACAATTATTGAAAGCTCCTGAAGCGCCTGAAAGGACGCACTCATCCGAAGAAGAGGCAAACAACGAGTAGACAAAGGCCTTTTTCAGGGCCGCCTATTTAAAAGTGTCATAAAAGCAAAAAAAAATATTTAAAGACTATATTATGTACATGTACACACTATATAAATACAACATCTACTTAGTAATATTTTTTATCGTATAAGTCCACAAACCTGTACCTACCTACATTTAAATAAAAAAAATCATAGTGGCTCGTAATATAACCATTCCGAACACTGTGGCGGTGGCCGGAAATCGTCTTGCGTCTCCCAACGCCCGGGGCGTCTCCTGCGGCGACTAAGGGCGCGAGGGCACGAAACTTGCCTCACCCTCACGCGACCCGCCTTCACTAGCATTACTGCTTTGCAGAAGAAGGTGACGGCCTCCCATGCACTCTCGATAATTAACACCTCAATTTTATATATAATTATGTGAAATATCTTTTAGGTTAATAAATAAAGTTTATATTCAAAGTTTATACGAGTAGGAACCGCAAAAATCTAACTTTCGCGTTGAAAAAATTTCATTGTAGTTCTACATCGCCATTTTATTTCTTAGAACTGTCACGTTTTTGTGAGTGACGGCTGTCTTGTGCTGTTATAGACACAGGGTACAAATAAGTTATGGTAGGAATTTTATAAGTTGGTGAAAATCACATCGGCTCTTCCAAAACCTGCCTCTCTCATACACACTCTCCCGTAATAACTTAATAATATATATTCAAACATTACTTTTAGTGAAATATTCGTTAGTTACACGATTACTGTTAATTGGGTCTCTAGTTATAATTTGTTGCTATGAAATTCTATAAACTAACGTGTAAAACCTTACAAACTTTGCTTATTACCTAATTAAGAAATGAATAGCATTAGACAACCCGATTATGTCTGCAATTATAATAGGGCTTGGAAAAGGTGGATCTTTATGTCTTAGTATTGCTGGAATAATATCACCTAATGAGAGAATTAAAAGGGACCACTTTATTTGCTGACAGACTTAGATGTATTAGGTATTCAGTGCTAATTCTGAGATCTGGGTTCCGCTTGCCGCAGTATATTAGTACACTGCGGAGTGAAATCTAATTAGGGCAACGTTTTTCTTAATTTACTTTTCTATTAGAAGAAAAGGATTGAATAAGTTGAACTAAAATAGACTTAGAAACCTAAATTATTAAACCTTCTTTTACAGAATACCCGTAAACCAATCACATCTATCACATTAGGAAAACCTCATTTATTTTCAATAATCAATCTGTTAATTACAAAATGGCGCTATCCGGTCAAAAACTATAAATAAAGCCTGATCGCGGCTTTCATGACAAGGGTACAAGTCATGTCGCGCGCTACACACATTGTGGTCGGAACGTAATGGGGTAGAAATGGTGAACGGGCTTAGTTCAGTAAAAGAGATTAGGAGAATCCATTTCTTGAGTGCTCTGTATGTAAGGGAGGCTTTTTGTATTGCAAAAATAATTGTCATCTACTAATTTGTAGGCTAGGAACAATGCATGCTCAACAGGTCCTGTTTAAAGCTCTTGATTACACCTAAGTCAATACTCAATATTTATTTACATACCACAATGTGAACTTAAGTGGTAGATTTAACAAAGATATGATCATTGTGGACCCTGTCGGGCACAGCTAAGTAGGATAGATGAAGAAGGCTTTAATTTGATTATGGAATAGGTACCTATTATTATGTTGTTTATTGAATTAATGCAACCCTCCCCAAATGTTGGGGGAGGCCTATGGCCAGCAGTGGACATCTTTCGGCTGAAATGATGATGATTGTGATGATTTAATTAATGTATTATATGAATAATTATTGATTAATGGTAACTAAGACATTAATATTGCCAAATTTAGGTATGTGCTAACACTAATGTTTAAGTTGTTTATGTAGAAACTAGCGTGGATACGCGTGGATTTCGGAAAATATCCCACGGGCACGTACTACCGGGATTAAAAGTAGTAAACCACAAAAAAATAATGTCTAGGTTACTAATAGACTAAGCGTAGAGCTGTTCGCTTTCATTGCGACATTTTTCTTACTTTTAGCATTTTTATACCCGTCGTAACTTCTAAACGAAAGGTCCGATTTGAACAATAAAAGAGGAATTTACATATATTATTATACAACTATTTAGTTTGATCAGGATTAATATCGTGATGTGAATGTCATCGACTTTCGATTCTACCCATGTTTTGATTGAATAATTTGATCAAAAAACGGTTATTGTGACTTAACTATAATAGTTAGACATATAGACTTATAGCCTCGTGTATTTTTTATGGGTAATGATGAGTACTATAAACATGTAGTACATAATTTTATGTATCATCAATAGTTTTTGCAGCGCACGCAAAATAATGACTTTTATAGGCAAATTTTTGACACCTTGGGTTACATTATTGTAACTTTCATAGGGATCTCTAATTTTTTTTTAAATAAAATATAGCTCATGTTACTGGCTAATGTAGCTTTATACAGGGTGGCAGGGACATCGACGCGAAACCTGTTACCATGTATTCAGTACATCATACTTGACCCCCGTGCATTGAAATTTCGCGTCGGTAATTTAAAAAAAAACCAGCTGTTTCCTACAGAAGTGCAATACCTACTCGGTCAAAACAGCGAATTTTTTTTAAAATAACCGACGAAAAATTTTAACGCGGGGAGGTCAAGAATGATGTACTGAATCCATGGTAACGTCGCTGTCCCTTCCACCCTGTATAAGTGAAATAATTTTTAAAATCAGTTAAGTAGTCTTTGACTTTATCCATTACAAACAAACAAAAAATCAAATCTTTTCTCTTTATAATATTATTATTATAGTATAACAAATTGATTTGTATTTTCTTTACAATAAATGATTATTATAAAGTGATTCGAACTTATGTTTCTATTCTGAAAATTAATTCACGAAGTTACGATGGATCTGAATTTTAAACTCATGCATTTAATTACAAAATTTTATGCAATAAATCAATCGTATTACGTTTGAGTTGAGCTTCTTTAACTAAAGTAAAAAAGGTAACAAATACCTTTGGTGCCAAGCCTCGAGCAGGTCCTCACCGGACACGGATGTTTCGGGAGGTTCCTGTTCAGGATAAAGCGGGAGGAAACGCCCGGGTGTCACCACTGTGTGGATCGCCCGGAGGACACGGTGGAGCATACGGTGGAGGTCTGCCCGGCTTGGGCGGAGCACCGCCGTGTCCTCACGGAGGCGATCGGCGGCGGCGATCTCTCGCATCCGGCCCTGGTTCACCATGGTTCGTTATAGTTATTTGATAATTTCCCACCCAAAAAAAAAAAAAGCCTCCACTATGAGATTTAATTCCTGTTTTTCTAAGTTATTCGGTAATAAAACCTCTAGACTTTAAACCCACGCATTTAATTGCGAATTTTTATGTAATAAATCAAGCACATTACGTTTGGGCTTCTATGAACACGAAACACAACAGAACATGAAACAGTTTACCATAACAGAGCTTTACATAGTTAATGTTATGTGACGTGCTGTATAACAAACAACACGAGACGAATAATCTTACGTAATAGGCAGCATATTTTTCTTTTTATGCAGTAGGTACAATCATTGTGTCGGTTGCTGGTTACGCGTAAGATGATGTAACGTCAATGAAAATATTTACTAATAAAAATGCCAGTAAACTTGTAAGAAGTTATAATGATTGTTTAAAGTTCAAAAGTGGCATGTAACTTGTGAGCGTCGTAACTTTGTTCCATATACTTATCTATTTCAAGATGTAAACATACAGTATCTTACTGACAGAATTAAGACGAGGGTAAGCAATATAATTTACTATTAACAACAATTTAAGGGCGACTAAGGGACTTACTAGAGAATGGGCAGCAGCGTTCTCTATGCATTTTAACACTGTACTGAGATCGCCAACCCGCCTGCTGAGCGTGGCGATTATGGCAACCCCCTCCTTTTGGGGGAGGCCTTTGTCCAGCTTTGGACGTCTTTCGGCTGAAGTTATGATGATGATGATAAACAATTTATATTTGTATCGGAATTGTTTAGTTTGTAATGAAGTAGGTTACTCGAATGTCTGTGTTTGGCTCAACATATTATATACATAGATAGAGAATAAAGTGAAAGTAGTAAATAAATAGTAAAAATTGAGCAAATTATATTAATTTAAATTTTAAATAATATGGACCCTGTTGAGTTTTTAGTTCAGATACAAATCTAGAAACCGTACATACTACTAGTACCTACTAATAAAATTACATACTACAAAGAATTGAGCTAAAGAACATGCGAACTAAGCGTCACACTGATGTCATGCAAATCCTGCATCGCGCAAGCAGAGTTTACCACGCAACTAGCATATATTCAACGTCCCGACATCAGACCAGACACAACACCCGTCTGGTCGGAGGATCCTCCCTTTTCAATGGTGGATGAGTGAACTTTTACACCCTGTTCCTCATACCAGCAAACTCACTGGAGACTGCTCCCTTATCTATGGTGGATGAGTGAACTTTATACCCCGTTCCTCATACCAGCAAACTCACTGGAGACTGCTCCCTTATCTATGGCAGATGAGTGAACTTTACACCCTGTTCCTCATACCAGCAAACATTCAAACAGCAACAGCACTGCAGCAGCAGCAGCTCTAGTTAGCAAACATCTGTAAGTGCACTGTTGAGAAGCTCACAATCTAAACAGTTGTTGTGTCAAATGTGGAGGCGACAGACAAACAGATTGTGGTTCGCGATCTCTAATCTGAATGACAAAACAGTTCCATCAAGTACACTAGACTAGATGAAAACAGGGATCGAGTCATAAACGATTATCTACTGAATACAAGAGTGAACATTTAAATCGAGGGAAAAAAAAACATTACATAACATCGCAAAAGAAAAGAGCGCAGTAATTAGGCTATTAATTTTGTGAGGGACTTATGTGGTAGTGTTGGGAAGCGGAAGAGAAAACAAACTATGGCTTTGTAGTGCGTGAGAGCCTATCGATTAACACTTGGTATAACCAAACAATTGCGGCGTAAAAACCACTCTGAGAACGTTCCGGATAAGATTTATTTTTCTGTTGGCTTTCTCATTTAAAATTGATGTTGCTGTGGAAACTTAGCTTACATTTTGTAAAAGTAAAATTAACATGGGTCTTTTAGGTAATTTATTTTGTGAAATAATTAATTATCTTAGCATTAGCAGACCAAGGTTTTCGTTTTACGCAACAAATTAGAATTTAACCTTAATTAAATAGCAGACTGCCAGACCTAAACAATATATGTATAGCCAACTTGTTGCTAACGAAAATTCCATCAGAGTATGTGAAAGGTTACGAAAATATTACTCAGAAGACCACAGAATGTTTCCGAACTACTGAAAATGGTGTGGGCGGATCAAAGTCCGAGTATAACTATTATACATAATAATTAGGTAATTTGGTATGTAAAGTAAAAATTAACCTATGCATTCGAAAACCATTTCGAGATTTTAAGGTTTTATGAGTTATTTTTCTATTGATAGGTCTTAAAATTATAAGATCGTATTTATTTTCACTAAAATACTTAAAATCACTTGACTTTTATTTGACCTCTAAATGTCATAAAAAGTAGCCTGAATTGGGAATTTTCAGTGCCTCTTGTAATTAAATAATTAAATTGTTCTGTATGTGTCGTAACGACAAATTCACATGAAGCACTTATTATTATTCTATTCAAATAGGTAAATAGTGTAGTTTTTCACGAGCGGCCGACAGTACAAGTCGAATCACATCGATGTATCGCCTCAGGAAAACTTAACTTACGTTCAAATGATCTTCACAATAAAACAGACGCCGCACAGACTAGTACTCAACGTTTACTTCCTCGCACCATTTCTTTTTTAAGGTTTCTTTTACTAACAATCAATTTGTATCGGCTATTTGTTGTGGTGTTTATACTTGACGGTATGAAGCACGTAGCAGAAGTAGTATTTGATCCATTAATTTGATTAATAAGCTATAACTTTAAACTAAGGTACGGAAATCGCATCTCGTATGAAATGTAAACAAATTAACTGTCAAATTTGACTGTTTGACTTTACTGAATTTTGTTTTTAAATAAGTGTTAAACGTCGCAAACGTCCTAAGCTATTCAGGCTACTTTAGAAATCAGCACGAACAAAACTTTAAAAATATATATAAAAATAACTACAGCTTGTAAAAACAAAAATATGATATGTGTTTCAAATACTCTTATCTTTAAAATAAAAATATAAAAAACATACCTGAAAAATACTTTACATACCGAATTGTTTGAAAAGTTGTTGTTTATTCGTAACTAATAACATTGTCGTGACCATGTTACTAGTTTCAGGAAATTACTCAATGTTTAGTACTTATTCACTTTATGCTACACGTGATATTTGAGAGTTTGCGGAAACATAAACAAACAAAAATGCAGTAAACTTTGATTAGCATTAATTACCTGATTTCGAACAAAGCTCTATCGCAAAATCAAATCTATTCAAACGAATATCAAATGTATATTTTCGAACCACGTTCAATGTTGCTCCGTGTGGTGCCGGACGTAAAAAATATCACCATCGCATTTCTTCTCGTGGGTGTCGTAAAAGGCGACTAAGGGACTTACTAGAAAATGGGCAGCAGCGTTCTCTATGCATTTTAACACCATACTGCGATCGCCAACCCGCCTGCCAAGCTTGGCGATTATGGCAACACCCCCCTTTGGAGGCCTATGTCCAGCAGTGGACGTCTTTCGGCTGAAATGATGATGAATGATGACGTTCAAAGTCCGTATCAAGTGTAGTTGTTTATGCACGCGGCACAATGGATGAGTTTAAATTGATAAATGATTTGATTTGCATTGCATTATATCATGCTGTTTGTAGGTTATTAACGTTAATGTATATTTTTCATTTATTATCTTTATTTAATGTATCTACTATCAAAATTCACAATGGAAAATAATAAAAACTAGTAATATATAAAGGGTAGAATACAAACTGCAAGCAAGCTAATATAATAACAGCCAATTGTCAGTCTGAACTTTATTGATAAATACAAAAGCCGAGAGACAATGAAAATGAAATTGGCAAACTTGGAAAATAATCAGAAAAGTTATTGAAAATATCGAGGATTGCGCCAATATGTTTTTTTATATTTTTATTGTTAATTGCCTTGAGATTTTTAAAGTCTTATTTGACCTGAAGGTAGTTATAATGATATTTGCCAGATTTAAATAGCATTATAAACAAATTACATATTTATTAAGTTAGCAAAATGTATCTCAAATTAACAAATTTACGAGCAACTTAACCGGCTCTTAAAAGGACATCATGTCCAGTTTCTGTCCTCTGGTTACGGGTAATTTTCAGGATTGCGGGTTTTACAGTATACATTAAAAATTAAGATTTAAATTATTAGGGATTTATTAATCATTTTAAGCTTGCGGAAAAATATAAAAAAGCAATATTTAACAATAGCTTCCGATGTTTTTGGCGTTCCATTATATGCCTTTAAAATGTGTGAACAATAACTATACGTCGTTTATTTTAGATCAAAGGAATATATTAGCGTATTTACGTGTAAAATACGCCAAGTTAAGTACTACAACATTTGTTTACAACGTTTTTTTTTAAATACCTTCTTCCTGAAATGAATGACGTTCACAAGTTACTTTTTGTTTTGCTTACAATAATTACTTACTTTAATTCTAATTCAAACAAATAGTTAGAGATAAATAAAAAATGGGTAGGTGTTGAGAAATTAAACCAAAATATGGAACTAAAGATGTAATTTCAAGTAAATATAAAATAAACAATAAATTCTTCGTGTTAAAATAAAAAAAATTGAACCGAAAATCTGCAAAATCTGGTCGGGCCAACTAAATATTAAATGTTTCACTGACCTCTAGAAGTTCCAGGAGTACCTGTGTTCACTCACATATGGCGTTGTAGTAAAATAAACATACTAAAATCAGAGGAGTATAAACCATATTTTGATCAGTTCTCATAAGTTCCTGACTCCTAAAGCTTATTCATTGACAAACTAGAAAACATAGCGGTTATAAAAATATAACAGTCTTTACTGAACAGTCATTTTTGACTACCTAGGCAATCGTTCATTGACCTACTGAATATGTCCTTTAGTATCGTACTAACAACTATCGACGTAGTAGCCGTTCGTAACATTTCATGGCGAGACATCTACCTCTATTCAGTTTGTTCCATTTAGCTGGCTAATTGGATGCCGATCTCGCCAGCGGCAGGGAATAACAAGAATACAAGATGGACACTACTTTTTCTATAGGTCAACTGCCAAGTGTCGCTAATATGTTAGCACTGATTTCAACAGCACTTAACGGAGCGGCATCTAAGCTGTTCTACAAACCGCACTGAAACAAATAGTTGATAACTGCAGTTTGGTGGAACAGTTTATTAATATTATTTTCAACGACGGATTCTAGGTAACGCCAAAAAATCCAATTTGACTCTTATCTGTTTATCCAATACCAATCGGGGTTAGTGTTAATTTCACACGAATGAGGATCGACTTATATGGTACTATAGTTTTTAGGGTTCCGTAGTCAACAAGGAACCCTTATAGTTTCGCCATGTCCGTCTGTCTGTCTGTCCGTCCGTCCGTCTGTCCCCGGCTTAGCTCAGAGACTCTTGGTAATAGAAAGCTGTAATTTGGCATGGGTGTACATATTAGTTACGCCGACAAAGTCGTAAAATAAAATCTTGAAAATTTTTTTTTAGTGTAACCTCCCTTACACGTAAAGTGGGGATGATATTTTTTTTTCTCGTCTGTCCCATGGTGTGGGGTATCGTGGGATAGGCCGTTTAAAAATATTGTAAGACTGTAAAAACCTTTTTCGATTCAGGGATCAGTTTGCGTAATATTAAGCTTTAAAGTGTAAAATTTTGTTAGAGTCAAGTGTCTCCCCCCCCCCCCTGCCAGCTAAATGGTTGACTGGAGATATGTGAAAAAAATCAAAGCAGTAGTATATATAACGAAATTTAAAGGAAAACTATCACAGCTAAGTAGACCTTACAAGTTAACAAGAAATAGTCGACCAACTTAAATTTGTAGTTGAAGAATTATCCGTGACGTATATCGATGTATGGGAGAACATGTTTTTCAACTACAATGTTAAGTTTGTTTTTGGGATAAATTCATCCCAACTCCGGAACCCTTCATTGTGCGTGGTCCGACACGCACTTGGTCGGTTTTTTTATATTGCTTGCAAAAAATAAATTTCCAATCACTACTTACCTAATGTTTTTCTAAATTCAATTTTAAACTCATTCCCTCAGGCTCTCAGCCTGCAGGCCGACAGACTGATTAACATAGTCAGGCATTAACTTCTCACTCATTGTGTTGTTCCCACACAGGCTCGCTTGTTACAAACAAAGCAACGATCAGGTGAAGTTTACAACAGAAGAGTTCCGTACGGAGGCAATTAGTCAAGCGGTTGGCGTTTAGTGATAATTATATTGTTCCAATATTATGAGAGAGAAACATGATTGTTAGACAAGTTTCACAAGCGTATTTATAAGTATTTTATCATCATCATTTCAGCCGAAACACGTCCAATGCTGGACATAGGCCTCCCCAAAATAAGGGGTTTGCCATAATCGCCACGATTGGCAGGTGGGTTGGCGATCGCAGTATGGTGTTAAAATGCATAGAGAACGCTGCTGCCCATTCTCTAGTAAGTCCCTTAGTCGCCTTTTACGACACCCACGGGAAGAAATAGGATAGTGCTATTCTTTATGTCCGGCACCACACGGACGTAAGTCTTTGTATGCTGGTAACTTTTTAATGAATAAAACCGTTTTGAATCTAGAAGTGTTAAGTAGGTACATTTCCTTCTAACAACACTAGGAAGTAAGAAAATCATACATGTAGCCACTTTATTGCTATGTACAAAGGCGGGACGCAAAACAAAAGAAAATCCGGCTTGAACGAACAGACTTATCTATAGAAGAAAACGATTCGTAACACCCTCATTGTTCGTATCACGTGGTTACAATAAATATTACTTAGAAACTATATTTATAACGTGAATGTTTGGTCTGAAAGTAGTAGGTGTTTTACGACTTTTTATAATTTGTATTTTGTCTTGGGAAATAAGATTTTATTAACACTTTATAACAGACTTTGATCCATTGCTGTCAAAAAATGTTAAACAAGATAGCTCCATAGATATTGACTCAAAAATAATGTTCAAAAATAATACTGATATCCCTACGTTACTTTTTTTAAGGCATCTCACAGAGGCGTCTATTTTGCCACTGTCTGACGAAAGTCGTATAATGTTAATTGGAATTTGTGATATAATAATTTGGACACTATGCATATCTCACTTTTATTAAATGTTGTTTTTTGTAAGATTAAGATGGAACAACGAATCGACAAACTTACAATCTGCAGCTAATGCAAATACAATTTCGAAAAGGTAGATAGTGGATTTAACAAATCAATTCTCAGAACTGTTCATCATCACCATATGCCTAGCCTTTTCCCAACTATGTTGCGGTCGGCTTCCAGTCTAACCGGATGCAGCTGAATACCAGTTTTTACATGGAGCGACTGCCTATCTGTGACCTCCCAGTTACTGGGTAACACGATATCCATTGTTAAGACTGGTTGTCAGACTTTTGGGCTTCTGACGACCCGTAACGACTGTCAATGATCCACGCATGACAGTCAGGACCAACGGCTTAACGTGCTTTCCGAGACACGGAGGAATCTTGGTATGAAAAGATGGTCACCCATCCATGGACCAACCGCAGCAAGCGTAGCGCTAGCTCTCAGTTGTTAGGTAAAAGGTCTCAATTAAAATTATTACTGATGTGCTTACACTAAATAATGTGAACGAAACAATCATTACACGGCAAATATATATACTTATATATGTTACGGCTAATACGCGAAGTGCGGCTACACCTAGTTTTAGCCGGTTAGAATTAGGTGTAGCCACTTACTCTTGGTTAAACCTAGTACGAGCCGATTGTTTTCGGGTAAAACTAGGTCTAGGCTTCATCATGCCGGCCACAACTAGGTCCAGCCATTCCCTGTTGGATAAAACTAGATGCAAACAAGTTTAATTTATAAAAGTGTGATTTATAATGGCATGTATTTAATGCGGCAACTAAGTAAAATGAATATAGGTTTTAAAAAAAAATAGAGTGGGTACCATATATAATGGGTTGGCAGCTAATAAGGAGTATCGTAATAAGTAATAGGTAGCATATTAATATATCAGTTTTTAGCTTTATTTTAATTTAAACTGGCATCGAATTTTTGTTTTGGTAACTGAATTTACCAACAATAGAGGGGATCTGGCGCTCGGCGGCCGCTGCCGCGGCACGCTCGCTTCGCTCGCTCGCTTTCGCTTGTTAATGGTTACTGTTCTAACCTAACCTAACCCAAATGATTCAATAACAGTAGATGACTTTGCAGAGGCGCGTGCCTCGCTATGCCCTCCACCCCGCGCCGCTGCTGCAGATGCTGTGAGTCATGAGTGTGACGCGGGGCGGAAGGCTTGGCGGGACACGCATCTAAGTTTTATCCAACAGGGAATGGCTGGACCTAGTTGTAGCCGGCATGATGAAGGCTAGACCTAGTTTTACCCGAAAACAATCGGCTCGTACTAGGTTTAACCAAGAGTAAGTGGCTACACCTAGTTCTAACCGGCTAAAACTAGGTGTAGCCGCACTTCGGGTATTAGCCGTAACATATATATATACAACCCGCAAATATATATACTTCGAATGGTAAACATCATTAGTTTATTTAGAGTTAATAACAATTACAACTAATTCTAGAACCACAATGTTTAACTATAATAATGTTCTAATGATTGCAATGTATTACGTACAGCTTGAATTTAGTTTGTGGCTTCAACAACAAACAACACGTTACTATTATTATTTATTTCTACTATTATTATATATTATAATAATAATTATGTACTTTATTATTATTTGAATAACAAACATCACATTGATTAAATATTTTGTCGTTTTAATGTAGACGTAGGTACATAATGCTGAAATAGCATCTTTAATTGAGTGTGAAAACGTAATGAATTTGACAAATAGATGCACGCACGTACCTGCTTATCTTGCTTTAGAAATGACATGTCATGTTCCCTTTTCTTTCAAAGAAGTAAGTAACTAGGTAGGTACATATTTTTGGTTTTAACACGAAATATCATATTAGTAGTTTTTTTTTGAGAAAATATCTTCCCCGCCCCTAAAGCCAGCGTAATAAGTGTTCCGATTTCAGAAATAAAAATTGTTTACACCATTTTTTTATTCAAGAACTTCCACCTCACCATTAGTAAATGTTAAGCTGCTCATAAAACGTTTAAAAATATCACTCTCGTAATGCTATAAATAAAATTATGTTTAGAAGTTAAACTGTTGACTACCTACTTGAGGCCTTTTTTTTTTTTTGGGTGGGAAATCATCAAATAACTTCTCCCGCTCTGGGCGGAGCGGGAGGGAGTGTCAGACTTTTACTGACTAAAACCCACCCGTGTTCCTTCTGTTGCCTGTGTGCCAGGGCCACGATATCCCTTTCGGACAAACTCGCAACCCCGGCAGGCATTGGTCCTAACGGACCCCGTCAGTTTGTGCTGACATCTCTTTGAGGCGCGCGTGGAACACAACGCGCCGTCGACCCGGGCCTGGTCCTTATCGGACGGCGAGCTACCCATCGCTCACCGTCCGCAGGCCCGCGCCTACGGTGGGCGGAAATCGCTTGCGACTCCCGACGCCCGGGGCGTCTCCTGCGGCGACTAGGGGCGCGAGGGCGCGAACCTTGTCTCACCCTCACGCGTTCCGCCTCCTCCTTCGCTAGCATAACTGCTTCGCAGAAGGAGGTGACGGCCTCCCATGCACTCTCGCTCCGAACCATGGCCTGAACCAGGGCCGGACGCGAGAGATCGCCGCCGCCGATCGCCTCCGTGAGGACACGGTGGTGCTCCGCCCAAGCTGGGCAGACCTCCACCGTATGCTCCACCGTGTCCTCCGGGCGATCCACACAGTGGTGACACCCGGGCGTTTCCTCCCGCTTAATCCTAAACAGGAACCTCCCGAAACATCCATGTCCGGTGAGGACCTGCGTCAGGCGGAAGGTGAGGACGCCGTGGTGCCTCTCCAGCCACTCCTTAATAATACCATTATGTAACATGTATAAAAGACTTTATTGAACCTGTTAAAACAAAACAAGAATCAAAGATGAATTCTAAGCCGAAAAACAATGCAATAATATTGCGTATGGTAAAATAGTAACCCAATCCGTTCATAGAACGGGGGAAGCACGCTATGTGGGTGCTTCCCCTTCTTTTACATAAAGATCAACTTGATACAAGGAAAAGGAATACTAATACCTGAAGCCACTTGGTTCTGGTCATATTTTCGTCGGTGACGTTGAGCGCTCTCCTCTCGCCCAACTTGTAGGACTCGTCGTAGTACAGCATTTACTCAGTGAAGTCAACCCAATAAAGTACATCAAGATAGTCCCATTCACTAGTTCGTGTTCAATTACTCTATCGAGCGGAGAAAGGGTTGGGGAAATTTGGTGTCTTTATCGTGCCCACGGGAGGATTCAAGTGCCCACCGCAGGTTTGTGGTCCCTGGTGTTATCTGTCGTGCTGCTGCGCGTACGCATCCTCTGCGACCATGCTGAGGAGGCGCCCCATCACAAGCCTAGAACAAGGGAAACTGTTATTAAGATTAGATCCTTAATCTAAAATCATTATAACGGTAAGACCAAAACTCTAAATAATTATCCTAGTCTTAAAACTAAGCAATTATGACATTGTTCGACCACTCCTGACCAATCCTCTATTCAAAATTTGAAACATTTTTAAGTGTATTTGGAATTACAAGCTACTGAACGTTTCCAATAAAAAGTAATCATTACTTTTGTGGAAAAAGTACTGGGAAATAAAAGGACAGTGACTGAAATGAAGTCATTTATTAGATGTCCGTTGCTTTACTTTAACTGTCTACTTTGTGGTAAATGGCCGCCTCATTTTGTCTGCTTTAAATCCTTTTAACTTCTAATTTATTGACCCTCGACATCGCTCTTAGGAGTTATGTTACAAAATATAAATTGTGTGTTGTATTGTGAATGTAGAATAAATGCAGTGGAAATGCGTTCTTTGCGAAGCATGTCTGGCGTGACTATGAATAATAGGCTGAAAAATGAGGTGATAAGGCAACGTGCAGTTTAAAAGAAGATGTAGTAACAAAAATTGAAAAGAGTATGCTTAGATGGTTTGGTCATGTTGAGAGGATGAGTGGAACGCGACTAACAAAAGGTATTTATAAAGCAGAGGTGAGTGGAAACGCCGGGAGGGGACGCCCTAGGAGGACATATAGTGACCAAATTGGTGATGTTCTTCAGAAAGGTCAGGTGCGTAGTACTCGTAATCGGCGTGCGTGTATGACCAGTATGAACGTAGGCGAAGCAAAAGGAGTATGTAAGGAGCGTAGCAGGTGGCGTTCTATAGTTTCTGCCTACCCCCATTGGAAGAAGGCGTGAGTTTATGTATGTATGTATGTATGTATAAATTGTGTTCGACTTTTCATGATATTAAACATTTAAGTGAGACCAAAAAGTACAAGATTATAAAAAGGAATTTTCGTGTCGAATTAATTTGGCAACGAAGCGAAGTTTAGAGGTCCGTGGAGCGATATTAGATTGGCTAAAACCTAACAGCACAAGTTTTATGAGCCCTTCATAACTTTATAATTTTTTGGACAATATTGTGTGCTTGCGCTTAAAGTGGTTCCCTTTTGAGACGTAGCGTCTTATTTTTATAAGGTACCGGAAGTTACCAAATTTGTGAAAGCACGCAATTTCGTTTTATACCTATATACTTACGTTACTATTATTACGTTATAATAGGTATAGTCCAGATAAAATAGTTAAATACCTACAATGACAAATATAATTTACAATATTACGCCATACGTTGTGTCATCGCGCATCTCTTTCTTTTGTATGCAATCCGACAGTGACAGCGGTTTACCTGTTGTCAGCCCCTTAATGCAGCTTTGCGTTGAATCTTGCGCTGCGGTTAAAGTGAAATATTGTCAGCTAATATGACAGAGGGAGAATTTGATTCGAGTTCCTGGAATCGTGTCCGTACACCTACGAGTAGTAGGGAACCCTGGGGCTTTGCAAACCAATTCATTATTATTGAGTGCTCATTTTGTGCCTTCTTAACAAGTTTGGTTATCTGATACCTTACGGAGATAACATCAAATCAAGTAGGTATTACCTAGAGGGAAAAGATAAATCAGATTAAATCAAATGTTATGAACTTTAAGAAAACCAAAAAAAACCGGCTAAGTGCGAGTCGGACTCGCGCACGAAGGGTTCAGTACCACTATCTATAAAAATGCCAAAAAGATCAAGATGTTTGTTGTATGGGAGCCTTAAATATTTATTTTATTTTGATTTAATTCTTTATTTTTAAAGTGAATATATAACTAAATATTCTGTGAATATTTCTAGCGTCTACCTGTTGCCGTTATCAATATCAAGCAAAAACGAGCAAATAAATCACATTTGTCGAATGTGAGAATTAAATATTTATTTTATTCAGTTTTTTAGTATTCGTTGTTATAGCGGCAACAGAAATACATCATCTGTGAAAATTTCAACTGTCTAACTATCACGACAGACAGACAGACGACGGAGCCTTAGTAATAGGGTTCCCCTTTGGATACGGAACCCTAAAAACACCTACAATCACGAAGGGCAGGTTTATGAGGCAAACCGTTTAGTTATTTTATTTTATCAACATTCAGAAACAGTCTCTAAGATGTCCCTATAGACGCATTCAGCGGCAGTTTGATGCTGAAACTTGAGCACATTTGGCTCAGCGACGTTACCCGAATAAACTCGGACTGGTCTAGTAAATGGAACTGAAAATCGGTTAGGAGGATAGAATGTATTTTTATTACGACCATCCGCAGTTAAAGAAGTTTTGTTTTTATTGTGGCTATGTTCAGAAAGCAATTAAAATAAAATTGGAGTTTGTAAATACAAACTGCGGGCATGTTATTACTTTTTATCGAGAGATTTGCGTACATATGCTGCAATAAAATATTTATCAGCTTTGTTTTGAAAGTCGTAAGATGATATGTTCAGAAACGGGGTGACTACCGAGATGACGACTATTAGAGAAGTATGGAAGATAGGGACATGGTGCGCCGACCCCAAATAAATTGGGATAAGAGCAGGAGAACGATGATGATGATGTTTTTGAAGTCTTAACAGTGTGTATAGAAGCTATTCTTATGAAATTAAAATGACAGAATAAAATTCTCAGAAACAGAAAACCCCTTCCGACAAAATAATAAATAGTATGAAGAACTCTCGTGCGGTCCATAGCCCTTTACGGGGCACCGGTGTGGGCGCGTTCTTTAAGGCTGCGACCAGACTGCTAATTATACGCGTTCCAAAGGGTCATGGCCATCAGGCTGGTCTGAGGATACCGCACGGTCTCCCGTGAGGCGACGGGCCTCCTTGCCAGACTGCTGCTATGGGATCTGGAGACAAAAGTCCTCGCGCACATATGGGAGTAGTGCGAGGAAGTGAAACATCATCATCATCATTATCAGCCCATAGCAGTCCACTGCAGAACATAGGCCTCTCCAATTGCACGCCATTCAGCTCGATTCTCGGAAACTCTCATCCAGCTACCACCAGCCACCCTGCAAAGATCGTCGCTCCACCTAGCCTGAGGGCGTCCTAACTTAAGTTTGCCGATTGGTCATCTCTTCTGTGGGCTATGTCGACAACTTTGGTTCTCTGCCGGATCACCTTATTCCGGATTCGATCCCTCAGAGAGACTCCAAGCATAGCCCGTTCCATAGCTCACTGAGCTACCTTGAATTGATGGACCAGCCATACCGTGAGTGTCCACGTTTCGGCTCCGTAAGCCATTACTGTGGAATACGTTACGAGAAGACTCGACGAAGCTTCCCAAATGCTGCCCAGTCCAGCTGAATTCTTCTGTTATCCTCCCTGTCAAAGTTGTTTTTACCAAATCGCAAAGTTTGCCCGAGGTAAACGTATTCTCGAACAACCTCGAGAGCACCGCCATTAACAGCAATCGATCCCGGAGTGACGTGTTCGTTTGTTCGTTTGTTTGTTTGTTCCAAGTTCATCCGGAGACCAATGCGTACAGAAAAATCAACTAGGCCATCCAGCATGTGCTGCAAGTCTTGAAGTGATTCAGCCAGTATGACGATATCATCTGCAAATCTCAAGTGTGAGATGTACTCGCCGTTGATGTTGCATAATCAGAACGAACACAACAAAAAAACCAAACAAAACTGCTTAAACATAACTGGCAAACTGTGGGTATAGATTCTATAGGTACACCTCTGCCTAACCCTTTGGGGATTGCAGGCGTGATGTTATGTATGTGTGTATATTCAGAACGAATATGTCTTTCTGAATATGCTTGCTGGAAAATCCTCTGCGCTTCCCCTACCTTTTGTTGTTTTTTAAATAAAACGCTGAGCTAAAATAAAACAACATCTCATTTAATAAATAATACGTACAAAATGAAAAACTAAATTGTGTTTCCTTTCAGGGCTTTGTTGACGCTGCCGCACCGTGCTCCACACAAGCGATGCGCCACGGGCACTTTTTTAACATTTATTTTTGTTAAATAATAAACAATATGCATAAAAAACCTAATCTTAATCTTATTTATTAAACAATACCTATGAGGGGCTCGAGGCTAAGTAACAGCCACACGGGTCCATCGATCAAAGTTAAGCTACGCATGCCACGCGCAGTCGGTCCGTGGATAATTAGTATCATCTGAATCCAGCTACTGGTACTTAGCTGAATCCAAAACTGGTCGCAGACCTCAACATAACAAATAAATTCACACCATTTTCCCCTGGGGTAAACAGAAACTAAAGACCGTCACCTGCTACGATCCTTGCACACACTTTTTGTGTAAAGAAGTAAAAAAAAAACAACCATCAGTAGATTTGCTTTAAGATAAGGGGATTGGGGGACATTAAAAAATTAATTTATACGGGATTTCAATTTCTGTTGGCCCACAAGCATTGGACAAGGCCCTGCCTTACGCCAAAGCTTGGTTGTGACGTTGAGCGGGCTCGGAGATAGCCGTGGCTGCGGCTTGCGCAGCGAGCCCCAACGCTGCCTCCACGTGGTGGAGCTGTACCTGCAGCCTTTGCTCGTCTTCACGCTCACGTGCTGCCAGCTCCGGTACGTTAAGCCATGATCGATTGGCCAAGTTGTGCAGCACACAGCAAGCATTAACAATTTTTGCGGCCATCTCTGGCCGATAGTGTAGTTGCCGCGCAACTAACAGACACCTGCGTAAAATTGATCCATAAATATTTGTATGTACACAATGGTTGTCATTTAACCATTTCCTTACCGACTAACCTAAATCTAGCCTTCACAACCCTATGGTCCGTTCCACTACGTTTCTCGTCCTTACTTGTTGACTGTAGAACCAGTGTTCCGGGCTACCCTCTTTGGTGTTAGAAGGGGAGTGACTAGGTGCCTTCTGAGTGGGTACCCACTATCACCTGAAAGAATGTTATTTTTTGTAAAGACAGCTTGTTTTTAACTTCATGAGAAGACTTGAAAATTATATTAATTGTATTTAGATACCTAAGAGGAAAATTGTTTCCCCGGCCTCATTAAGCCCTTCAATATAATTTTTAAGTGGGTGATCCCTCCAAATGGTCGAGTCGTGAGAACTCCCGGGGCTAGATGGATCGACGCAGAGTATATTCATTATCTGCCTCACATATCAGAAAATTATTATTGTAGGTTGAATCCAATGAAATAAAGTTTTGCGGCATAAAAATACAATATAATCGTCCACACAAATACAAAACGCAGAAAATACTTAGTTGTGTGTTTTGTGGAACAGTACAAAAATCGTGCCGTTTGCGATCGTGATTTCAGCCGGACTGACGGGCGCGGAAAGGGGTGCGGGCGACGCACGGGGCGATAGTGCATCGAGGGCTGCGTGAAGCGGGCGCATGTGTGTCATGTCTACTTCCTACAATATTTATATTTGCTATGTAGTTATCGTTGACTGGACGAGGTAATAGGCCCGCCCAGACAGAATAGGCGTCGCACCCCGCCATTGTAGCCGCTAGGTATTAGGTACTACGTCTCTACATCAATCTTAACACTTACTATGATCACGTTCAGGGAGTGGTAGCCTTTATGGCAGAATAGGCCTAGGCTAGTGGCAGACCGGCGGCTAAAGTGCGCTGTGATTCGTAGATATTCATGCGGTCGTCTGCGAATACTGAGAACTTTAATTTTTTATTATGATGGGTAAGCCAACGCGGGATGCGTCTGGTCGTTTTATCACGAATCGCCCCTCCCAGGGCGATTCAAACGGCCCTTCTCAGGGCCAACCCAAAGGCCCTTCTCAGGGCCAACCCAAAGTCCCTTCTCAGGGCCAACCCAACGGCCCTTGTCAGGGCCAACCCAATGGCCTTTCTCAAGGCCAACCCAACGGCCCTTCTCAGGGCCAACACAATGGCCCTTCTCAGGGCCAACCCAAAGGCCCTTCTCAGGGCCACGCCGGCGGCGCTTTTGCGTCGGAAGCTGGCCGCGCACCATCTGCGGCCAGCTTGTAGGCCGGACGAGCTGTCGGACTCCGACGAGTCCAAAATGGACACGTCGGCGGCCGAAAGTGACCGCTTCAAGCAGAAGAGGTCCGAGGGCTCCTCGGAGTCGGCCGTGGGTAAGGCGAAGAAGAAGTCGAAGTCGAAAAAGGCTTCGACTTCTGCTGCGGCTCGTACCCACGATGTGGGCTTGATGGACGCCGAGCGCCAGCTAAATATGGCGAAAAGGGCGCAACTCCAGTTAGACCTGGAGGAGAGGGTCCCCGCCAAGGAGCGGCAGCCGCAAGGTCGAGGGCTGGCTATGGTGCATCCAATGTGCTGTATGCTGACCACTCCCTGGCAGAATTGGAGCGCATGGCGCTTGAAGATAAGGAGGAGGTCCTGGAGGTCGCCTCCAAGTCTTCAAATTTGAAGGGGACCTTCCAGAAGGCCCTCAAATGCCGGGCTGCCAACATGCACGGCATTGTGTTGGAGCTGGTGAAGAGGACGGCCACGGACGAGACGCGGCAGCTGCAGGCGAAAGTCAATCGCATGCAAGCGGAGGTCAGCCAGCTACACCAGAAGCTGGCTGAGGTCACGGCGAGGCCTGCCAAATCTGCCCCGGGTCCGGTGGCGACAGGCTCCTCCTCCCCTGCCAGCCTTGAGGAAATGTTCCGCAGGGTTGTCATGGAGGAGAGGGCCGTCACCAGAGCCTGCTTCGCAGGCATTGAGGACCGGCTCTTGCCTGAAAAGCGGCTCCGCCCACCGCTAGCGGTGGACAAGAGGCCACCGCCGAGGGAGCCGGAACCTGCGCCTCTAGCAGGCCCAGTATCGGGTGCGAAGCCCTCCAAGGGCAAGGGTAAGGGCAAGAGGACCAAGGCGGCTCTTCATGCCCCCACCACAACCACGGAGGGAGCATCTGGGTCGTCTGCCACTCCAGCAGCCTCCGAGAACTCGCAGGAGGAAGACGCCCTTCTCCCCTCCACCACCCCGTCCAACCAGTCGTGGACGGAAGTGGTCAAGAAAGGGAAGAAAAAGGGGGAAAAGTCTGCCCCCAAGCCCGCTGCGGCTGCTCCTGCAGCCAAAAGGGCTCCAGCCGGCGGGAGGAAGGTGGTTCCTCCCAAAACCGGGGCCGTCGTGGTGACCATCACCCCGGAGGCCGCGGAGCGGGGCGAAACTTACGAGTCCGTCCTAAAACGGGCTCGTCCCAACGCTGATCCCTCCCAGCTGGGGATCAGCAATATCACGTGCCGCCGAACCCTAATCGGGGCTCGAATTTTCGAGTTCTCGGGGTAACGGTGCGGCACAAACGCAGACCTCTTCGCAACAAAGTTGCAAGAGGTCATCGCGGATGCGGCAACGGTCGTCAGGCCTGTTAAGACCGCAGCCTTGGAGGTGGCCGATCTGGACGATTTGGTCACCAAAGAGGATGTGGTGGCGGCCATTGCGGCGGCTGGAGGCTGCGACGCTGGCGCATTGAAAGGTGGAGCCATCAGGCTCGGCCGCCGCGGCATGGGCATCATCCGCGTCGAGTGCCCTGTCGCCGCGGCTGGGGCCGTCCTTGCCGCGACCAAGGGACGGCTGCTTGTAGGCTTCAGCTCGGCTGTGGTCCGGCCACTCGAAGAACAGCCCGTGCGCTGCTTCAAGCGCTTCGCGTTCGGCCACACCCGAGCCACGTGTCCCTCCAAATTCGACTGGGGAGGCGCCTGCTTCCAATGCGGGCAGGAGAGACACAGGAGTGCCGCTTGCCGCTCCACCGCTTCGCCACACTGCGCGGCGTGTGCTGCCAGTGGCCGCCCCGCGGCTCACAAGATGGCGGGCAGGAACTCCCCGCGAGGAAGGGCGTGGTGCCGGCGCAGGTTCGCCCTGTTGCTACCGCCGCCGCCGTCGTCGCCGCTGTAGCTTCAGCGGCGGCAGCTGAGGAGACTGGTGCGATGTCGGAATAATGGTTTCCGACTATCGCATCCTCCAGGCGAACACCAACCACTGCCAGGACCTGGTAGTGCAGGTCATGGCCGAGTGGTTGGTGAACGTGGCGGTGGTCGCCGAACCCTACTCGATCCCCGGCAGCTGGCTGGGTGACGAGGACGGCTTGGTGGCACTAGAGGCGCGGTCTTCCACAGACTCCCCTCCCCTATCGCTATCAGAGCAATTACTTTTTTTCAAAAATATTCAATTTACAATTTTGACTTCGCTACGATTTTATTTTATGTATAATTAAAACATAAAACTTATCTTGTGAGTTTAATATTGTAGTTGACGTGTTTTTGTGGTATCCACTTTACTAATTATTATTTATTTATAAATCAGATCCATTATGGTTAGTAACAACAGGAGCTTATACACTATGTTAGTAAGTAAGGAATTTAAATATAAATAACAAATAAAACATTCTTTTTTACCGTCCTAACCAAGATGCTTACCTACCCTTAACCTACCCCTAAACGTCTGATACAGTCAGTGTTTACATAATACCTTTCATTGTACAGCTTTTAAAGCCGTATTCCACTTTTATGAATACCAATGGTAGCCCAATCACTGAAAGATGCGTTACTATTACCCGAGATAGTCTTTGGAATAAACGTGGAAGTAAATTGTTGACAGTAAATATTAAAAAAATCATTACAAAGGTGATTAAGATCAGCATTAATAGATGAAACTGGTAATTTATTAATGTTTTATTAAAGTTTAGCTTTAAAAGCTTCCAAGCGACGTGCTGTTTTGGGGTTAACAGTGATATCCTTTTTAGCCACTTTGTTGTTTCGATTTTGGATAGTAATTCTTTGCCCACAATGATCAGAATCTAGTAAATTATAAGGGTTCCTTCTTGACTACGGAACCCTTAAAAAGTTACTTTTTTATGAGGTTTTTATAGGGCAATTTGTTCGGGTGACATTTTAAATTCATAAATCCGATTGTTACTGATTTATGAATTTAATTACGTCTTTCAAATAAAATATTGATTATAGATATCTTACAGTCACGAAGCACTTAACAATAAATTACTCGTAAAATAAAACACGATTTAAAAATTCATGTCGTACCAATAAATCGGACCATTAAAATGTTCTATATATAAGCCTCATTATAAAACATTTTAATATTAGTAATCCAACCAATAACACAAGTGATGGCGGCGAATCGTTACGGTGTAATATTTTGTTTGGTCCTAACGGTGGTTGTTGGTAAGTATAGTACTATAATCAAATCATCCCTCTATGGTAAAAAAGCAGTATGAAAGTTACTCGTTACATAGTACACCATTAAAAATAAAAGCTGAGGAGCAATTGATTTTCATGTTATGGTATCGGCTTTCACGAACAGCTGATTTGAAGACATGAGTAGCACGTGTGTGGATGGCTAGAATGGATATAACAAAAGATGTGTGGGAAATGCAATAAAGACGAATCAGGTGAATGAATCTTTAATGAGTTATGGGCGCAGGTAGGTAATCATCCTTTTAGGGTTCCATACCCCAAAAGGAAAAACGGAACCCTTATAGGATCACTTCGTTGTCCGTCTGTCTGTCTGTCTGTCAGTCTGTCAAGACCATTTTTCTCAGGAACGCGTAGAGGTAGCAAGTTGAAATTAATATCAAATACGTAAGTCTATGGTCCCTTGAAGCTCTAAAATCAATCATCCAAGTCAAAGCAATAAAAAAATACGGCGATATAAGCGACATTATTGCGACATATTTCGATACTCGCAAATAAATCAAAATCTATAGGGTACTTCCCGTTGACCTAGAATCATGAAATTTGGCAAGAAGCAAGTTCTTACAGCACAAGTATAGGAAAAAGTCCTAAAATTGTAAATTTGTAGTTTTGTCATATAAAAAACAAAATTGCGAATATCTCGCACATAAATCAAAACCTATACGGTACTTCACGTTGACCTACAATCATGAAATTTGGGCACAAGTTAAAGAAAAGGTCCGAAAATTGTTAATTTTTAGTTTTATCATATAAAAAAAAACATTTTTGGCGATTACAAACTTAAATTTTCAGTTGGAAAATTGACCGTGGCGTATACCGATGTATGGGAGAACATGTTATTCAACTACAATGTTAAGTTTGTGTTAGGGATAAATTCATCCTTATTAAGGAACTCTTCATAGTGCGTGGTCCGTCACGCACTTGGACGGTTTTTTCATAAAAACCTGTACAGTATACCCCTGCTGAATGGGTCGGTCACACCTTGGATGCTAGCTTGAAATGACAAGTCACGGACATCCTAAGATTATGGTTTATCTATACTAATACTCGTATTATAAAGAGGTAAAATTTGTTTCTAAGTTTGCTTGTATGTAGGGAGTAATCTCCGGAACTAATGATCCAATTCTAAAAATGTTTTCACTAGTAGAAGGCTACATTATTCCTGAGTGCTGATTATATTTATATCAAGCATATTAGCCGAGCTATCACAAATTTTGTCTTGCAAGTCGGATAGAAATACCTCATAAAACCGAATTTACGCAAATTCTACTGGAAAGAGTCTGTTCTAATTTTGCATATATATTCTCTGTAAGTCTGGTCAGCCGGTAGGCTATATGTTATCGCTTTTATTACTATGGGGGATGAGCAATATTGCATTATGTTTGTATACCTCTATGCTGTACAGCAAATTACAAATAGACGAGCCAAACGGTCAGAACATTACAGATAGTTACAGATTTTAGATGTTCAACCTTTTAAATGATTATCATCACGCTATATATTTTTGGGGCTAAGTAGTCAATCAGCATGACGTAAACAGGCTGGATTTTAAAGATGGGGAAGTAAGGGTATCTTAACCGTTGTAGCTACACGAAATCGGTCTTAGGAGACTGTCCATAACTCTTTGAGACATTTTGATCTGCTTATATAGATTTTGAAACAAAATTACAGTCAGCAAGAAAATAAATGGGCAATTCTCACCAAAAATATTTTTGATGTCAATTTAATCCTTTTTCTTATGAGAGAGTTAGATCAACTGAGGATTGATGCATCGGATCTGGTTCACTTGCGCGATTGACAGTTCCGCAAAAGACACTTGCGCAAACACAACGTTGTTTTGAAATGTTTTTTGGACGTTTCCGCATGAAATCCAGCCCTAACGTGTTTGCTATGCAACTGGTTGTGATTTTTCGTGCCTAATGATACCTTCTTGGACTATGTTTGAGTATATCACAACCCCGAGTAAAATGTACACAGGACGATTCTTATGAAAATCTGGATCAGCCACCATGATATTTTCTATAAATATCCATGATTTTGGTCAAATGAATAATCACCATGAATGGCACTGCCTGTGATTCGTATGACGCCTTTTCAATTAATTTATTTTATCCCGACACCGAATATGACACCATTACAAAGATCTCGCGGTAATCGTAGTTTTTGTGCTGCTTGTTTCGTTATCAGGGTTTGTGAACCATGATCAAGGAGTGCTCTTAAAGTTATCAGGATCCCATCACATGCTTGCACTTTGATCAATGCTGTGGTAAGCAGAGTTTCTGATACATCTTCTTGAGACACGTGATTACTTCTGTCGCTACTTGTTTTCTTGCTATCAGTGCCAGCTGTTGTTTGCTGCACTGAATTGCTCTTTGATTTCTGTCCACCCCATATGCCATAAGTGTCGTGAAGCAGTGTATGATCTGAGTTGCAGACACGGCGTGTTTTTCTTGACGAACATTTCTTGCTATTCGTATGTACGTTTAGTCAGTTTTTACATACATATTTCGCAACTACTTTCCGTTTCGCATCAGGTTGTAACGAGGAACATAACGTTGCACAAAAACAACTTTAGCCTTGATTGTAATGTGGATAGTTAGTTGCACTTTCATTCTTTTGTCAATGAATTTGATAAATATACTATTTATTTTTGTTCTGATTTGCGCTGTATGCTATAAAGGAATTAAATTTATTATTTATCTGTGCAGGCTCCTACTGAGATGTTTTTGCTGTGTCTGGCCTAAGAAGAGATGATTCCCATGATGTAAATTTGCCTTCTAGAAAATCCAGAAAATCTACTATGTTGGGTAGCTTCATCAGTGATTCTAAGTGGTCATTATGAGTCACTGTTTCCAACTTTTGTGAAAGCAAGTATACCAATATTGGGTCCCACAATGACGTGAAATTTTCTCTTAAAGACTTAGTATCGTGGAGTTTTTTGACTGATGCTGCTGATAAATGTTGAGTGATAGGAACACCGAGCAATTAATTGAGATGTGACGTGAAGATCAGTTTTCTGTTGTTGTATCTGCGGTTTAGGATCTCCCAAACAGTCCTAGTTTTCCGTGCTGATTGATAGATGCTGAATGAGTTTATCAAATCAAATCAAATCAAAAATCATTTATTTCAACCCATTCAGGATCATAATTAAAATTATCACATCAATATTAATAAAATCAAAACAGGATTATAAAATTAAATTAAAATCATAAAATACAATAAAATAAATAAAACGATTAACTATACCTACGTCTGACTCTGAGTCATTTGTTTGTTTGTCATTACATTAATCATATAACAATGGTTAATGTACTGACAATCAAACCTGTTTGCAAATACGCTCAGGATGGTGTTGGTTGTGGTCCGCAGCCTGCGCCCCAGAGATGTGCACCGCTTCCGCATCGTCGTGTAGAAACAGTCGACACGGGCGTCGGCGAACATCCCCGGCGCGCTGCAGTGCCGGGGCAGTCCCAACAACACCCTGAATGCATTATTATACTGAACACGGAGGGCGTTGTACTGCTTCTGGGTATATGTCCCCCACAGGCTGGCTGTGTACAGGGACGTACAAAACGCTCTAAAAAGAGTTATTTTGACGGCCCCCGAGCAACGCACAAACCTGCGGGCGATCATATTGGCCCTCACAGACAACGCCCACCGCTCCCTATTGATGTCTGCATCGTCCCTCAGGTCAGAGGTCACGATATGCCCGAGGTATTTAAACTGTTGAACTCTTTTTAACTATACATCGTTCAATCTAATAGGTGGAACAGACTCCGGGCAGCTCCGACCCCTGGCCCGAAAGACCAAGCATTCACTCTTCTTTGCGTTATAGAGCAAACCATGACCCAGCGCATAATGCTCGCAGATGCCCAGCAACCTGGACAGACCACACACCGAGGCGCTCAGCAGCACCATGTCGTCCGCGTAACTGATATTGTTTACACAAACACCTTCAATATGGCAGCCAACACGGGTGCTGCTGAGCTCCTCTATCAGTGCATTCACGTACAGGTTGAAGAGCTTCGACGAGGTCAGCCCTCCCTGCCTCACCCCGCACTCCATCCTGTACGGCTCCGACAGAGCACTCGACCATCGAACGACGTTGACCTGGTTAAGATACCAGTACTTGAACATTTCTATCAGCTCGAGAGGCATTGAGCTGTTATTTAATTTCTGCCATAAGATGACGCTTTCGAGAGGTCGAGAAAACAGGCATAAATCGGTGTGCTCCTATCGGAGTAGTACTTGACAGTTTGCTTCAAACACAAGATGGCTGACTCAGTAGACAGTCCCGGTTTAAAACCAAATTGATTGTCATGAATGTTTACATACCGCTCCAGCTGTGTATTAAGCAAACTGTCAAGAACCTTAGCAAGCACTGTGGATAGTGAGATAGGCCTGTAGTTGCTCGTGTCGCTTAGGTCACCGGTTTTACTCTTAGCAATTGGTACCACCACGGTCCTCATCATCTCCGCTGGTAGGTACGCATGTCCTATACAAAATGTATATAACATGGCAAGAACTCTGGGCAGGTGGACGCCGGCGCTGAGCAGGGCCAGTTTCCCACTTTGTGGAAATCTGGTTGTCTGGTCCTGCTCAGGAAGGCGGGGCGCCCTGCGGACTCACCGTCCGGGTACAGGCCCATAGTGCTGCTAGACGAGGTGGGTAAGATGTTTGAGCGGATAATCGCTGCCCGCCTCGTCGGCCACTTGTGCGGAGAGGGGCCTGACCTGGCCGAGAGCCAGTTCGGCTTTCGGCACGGGCGCTCCACCATCCACGCTATATCGCGGGTGAGAGTCCTGGCGGAGGAAGCAGTGTCCCGGGGCGGGGTGATGTTGGCGGTGTCCTTGGACATCTCCAACGCCTTCAACACCCTGCCCTGGAGCTGTATTCGGGAGGCACTGCGTTACCATCGGGTGCCTTCCTACCTCCGCCGCATCGTCGGGGCTTATTTGGCGGAGAGGTATGTCACCTACACGGGACGTGATGGCGGAAACCAGCGCCGCATGTCGTGCGGTGTTCCACAGGGCTCGGTTGTGGGACCACTCCTGTGGAACATCGGGTACGACTGGGTGCTGCGGGGCGAGCTCCAGCCGGGCGTGGACCTGACGTGTTATGCGGACGACACACTGGTCACGGCCCGGGGGAGCTCGTACAGGGAGGCAGCGTTGCTGGCGACGGCTGCGGTCTCACAGGTGGTGAGCCGCATACGTCGCCTAGGGCTGGAGGTTGCCCTCAACAAGTCGGAGGCCTTGATCTTTCATGGCCCCCGGCGGGCGCCGCCGCCGGGATCACACATCGTGGTCGGGGGGGCTCAAATCGCTGTCGAGTCCACCATGAAGTACCTAGGATTGGTGCTCGACAGCCGGTGGGATTTTGGCCCCCACTTCCGGCGGCTGGCGCCCAAATTGTTGGGCGCGGCTGGGGCGTTGTCAACGCTGCTTCCCAATCTGGGGGGCCCGAGCGCCGCCTGTAGGCGGCTCTACGTGGGGATCGTGCGATCGATGGCCCTTTATGGGGCCCCGATCTGGGCGGCTGACCTGACGGCCGGAAGCATCGCAGTCCTGCGGAAGCCGCAGAGAGCGATGGCCGTCAGAGTCATCAGGGGATATCGCACGATCTCCTACGAGGCGGCTTGCGTACTGGCCGGATCCCCACCCAGAGACCTCGAGGCAAAAGTACTCGCGTCACTGTATCGGTGGCGCGAGGAAGCGAGGGCGCGGGGTGAGTGGCTGATGCAGCGACATGTGGAGTTGCGTCGGTCACAGCTTCGCGCAGCCCTGGTGGCGGAATGGCGGGACAGGCTTTCACGCCCTACCGCCGGCCTCGCCACCATCGAGGCGGTCCGGCCGGTACTCGAGCCCTGGCTCGGGAGGAGGCACGGCTCCCTGTCGTTTCGGGTGACGCAGGTGCTCTCGGGGCATGGTTGCTTCGGGAAGTACCTGTGTCGCATAAACAGGGAGCCGGACGCCCGGTGTCACCACTGCGTCGACTGCCGGGAGGACACGGCGCGGCATACGCTGGCAGAGTGTGCCGCTTGGGAGGAGCCTCGCCGTGCCCTCATCTCAGGAGTAGGCAGTGACCTATCGCTGCCGGCCGTGGTCGAGTCGATGGCCGGCAGCGAGGAGTCCTGGGACGCGGTGGTATCCTTCTGCGAAACAGTCGTGTCGCAGAAGGAGGCTGCGGAAAGGGAGCGGGAGATCTCGTCCGCTCACCCGGCCCGCAGCAGGCGCACTGGGCGTCGGCAGAGGGCAGATAATGCCCTCTTCCGGCCCCCCTAAATGGGTCCAGGGACGGCGGACTCGGGGACGTCCACCGCCCCCTATCACACTGGACCCGAGGTGGCGGCGCGTAGTGTTCCACGCGCGCCCCTTTGAGACGTCGCGGGGGGTCTAACACCTCACCCCCCCGCAGACTTGAGGTGGCCCGCAGAGGCGGGCCGGCACTAGCCGGGGATCACGGAAGTAATACTAGCTCCCAAGATCCCCGGTGCAAGTGTGGGAAGGGAACACCGGGGTGGTTTTTAGTCAGTAAGAGTCTGACAGACCCCTCCGCCCACCCCAGGGCGGAGGACATCCATGAGGATTTTCCACCCCGGCAACAAAAAAAAAAAAAAAGGTGGACGCCGGCGTGCTTTAGATGCTCAATGCTCAGGCTGTCATGGCCAGGAGACTTTCCACGCGACATTGACTTTATAACTCCCCGAACATCCTTCGCTGTGAAACTGGTGTTTATATCCTGTCCATGTGACCCTTCCACACTGAATGACCGTGATGGCCCCAAAGGCGATTTCACCATAAAGTGATACTTAAATATTTCCGCAAAACATTTCGGTTCACTCACACTGTTGACGCTCACGGGTAAGCCCGGCTTATTATTAAGCCTTTTTTTTTTTTTTTTTTTTTTTTTTTTGGGTGGGAAATTATCAAATAACTTCTCCCGCTCTGGGTGGAGCGGGAGGGAGTGTCAGACTTTTACTGACTAAAACCCACCGTGTTCCTTCAGATGCCTGTGTGCCAGGGCCACGATATCCCTTTCGGACAGGCTCGTAACCCTGGCAGTTATTATTATTTACTAGTAGTTTTCAAGAAGTTACGAAAGTCGTGCTTCGAATGGTGAGAAGCGAGGATATCCATCTTTATCTGCTCCCTATTATTTTGGCACCACTTTAGGCGTGATTTAAAGATTTTACGATTCTCCCGCATCTCCTCCCAAACACGTCCTTCACTAGGTTTACCCCACAGTACCCATTCCATAAATTTACACCGGGCTACCCCGTGAGCGTCACGCACATGCTTGTTCCATCCGATTACAGGCTGTTTACTTCTCGGTTTAACAATAGTATGACTTTCAGAGGCGGCTTTACTTAACGTGTCAACAATCTTATGATACATACTGTCAATTATACGCATGTGGTCTCGGTTGTCACAACGTTTACCACAACAGTTACTGAATTCCGGCGGTAAATCAATTTCTTTTAAACTACTATTACATAATTTACCATATAAATCTATTTGTTCAAGGTATCTTTCCCCCCATTTTATTTTATTACATTTAAAATTTTCTTGCAAAATCTTTGGTACTACATTATTAATATTACATGTAATAATGAGTGGCAAGTGGTCAGACCACACCGGATCATACTTGATGTGTGTATCGACTATAGTTTGAAACGCCTCGTATCGGCTTCGCCGTTCACTTTGCTTTTGAGAAACTGCATTCTGTGCGTTAGAAAGAAACGGACTAGAATGGATGGTCTCAACAAATAAACCTTTGACTGCTGTCCAGAGCTCGTAGCTACCTCAAAATACTGAAATTTCGATCTTCGCCGTCGACCTTTCTCGGTTAACTGACCACATTTTGGAGGTGATTCTTGCTTTCATTTGGTTGTAAATTATTTCGCACAGGACGTCGCATATTGCACGTCGGCTTTATTGTGCAAACTGTCAAGGTCCCAATAAAGTGAATCAACTACTTTTTACCTTGAGTCTAACATCTTTAAAGCATCTTCAAACTGCCAATTTTCTTTGAGGAGGTCGACGTTGATGTTTGACGTAGTTCTTTGGTACGCTTTGATATTGCTCCTTTATTTGCGTAGCATGTTGTCTGTTTTACCGTTGCTCTCGATTACCCCTACATCAGGCACCTTAAGGGGTGATTAGCTACCGCGTTCAGTTTCACCTGCATCTTGCTCTTGAATGAGTTTTGGGTCCGATGACTTTGAGGTCGACGGTGCCAGCTCGAATGTAAAGGCTGATGGCTTGATCACCTTTTGATCTTAACTTAAATACTTCACAAAGTATTCTCTAGTCATTTTGTAAAATTGTCTTGTCTGCTCATACGAATCTTACACAAAGTATTAATGAGAAGGATCTTTGCTCTCGCGAATCTTTTCATGGTCATTTTGAAATTTTGCCCAAAACTTGTCGAGAAGGTATATTTGCTTCTGCTCACTGTCACGAGTGTTACAGCTAGCTCCGTTTTTAAATTAATCAAAAATTTATGCTTTGCCTCCATGACTTAATATTGAGTTTGAATACTCCCCCCATGATGGAAAAATGAATGATAAATACTTGAGTCACCAAATCTGTTCCTGACGATACTGCTGATGTGTTTTGGTGATCTCTTATATTTGTTGCTGTTAGTACAATGATCTCCGAGATCCATATCCTCTATCCAGATGCTTCCTCCGTTGACCTGGAGAGATGCTGCCTCTGATCGGATAGCCTAACCGAATTGCCACCGCACAAAAGAACGCAGAACACTTATAATCTTGAAGCTCGAAGGACCAAATACCAAAATGTATACGCAGCTGAATGGGTAGCACACACCTTGGATGATAAGTTGAAATGATAAGTCACGGATAGCCAAAGATGATGGTTCATTGAATAAACTTAACTACCACGTAACTAATGCTATATGAATGTTGTGTGAATGAGTACAGCTGACTATGAAAGCTGATTGTGTACTGTCGTACGTAACAACAACGTGTAAAGCGACGGAAAAGTGGTGATCTATGAAATGCGCGGGTGCCGTGTACGATACATGGCTCGTGCAAAACCTAATCTTTATAGACTTTAATCTGTTTCAAAGAGTTATTCGATCAGATTTAAAACCTGGTTCATACGTTTAATAATATAAATAAAATTTAATAAAATATTGCTCTAGGTGATTGTCAGCCGACGCGACGCCGCACACCGATATAGCAGGCGGTAAGCGGCGTCGTGTGAAAATCGCCTTACTTAATGCTACTTGTTGCTCTAAAAACTGTACTGACGCATGACTTATTTAAATTATTGATCTTAGTTTTAGATATTGTTTCTCAGTAAGTGAAGTATGTATGCAATTCTTATGAGAAATTAAGTTGTTCTTAAACCTAAATTAAACTACATGTATTGGATAGCAAACAATATAAAGCATCATAGAAATATCAATTACTTGAGTGACTGGTCAGATTAAGTTTAATAAGGTTATTTCAAACGTGTCATTATTGCTCGTCCATAGACAAAGGCGCCATTTGATTAGTGCATGAAAATGATTAATTATTATTATTCTGTCACAGGTAATGCACAGCCATGGATGACGGCAGTGGACAAACCAGTCTCCAATTGCGTACCTAAGCCGACACCGACACCTTCACCAAAGCCTCAACCTTGCCCAGGACCGAAACCTTCACCAACGCCTCAACCATGCCCAGCACCGACACCTTCACCAACGCCTCAACCTTCCCCAGGACCGAAACCTTCACCAACGCCTCAACCTTCGCCAGGACCGAAACCTTCACCAACGCCTCAACCTAGCCCAGGACCGAAACCTTCACCAACGCCTCAACCTACCCCAGGACCGAAACCTTCACCAACGCCTCAACCTAGCCCAGGACCGAAACCTTCACCAACGCCTCAACCTTCCCCAGGACCAAAACCTTCACCAACGCCTCAACCTTGCCCAGGACCGAAACCTTCACCAACGCCTCAACCTTCCCCAGGACCGAAACCTTCACCAACGCCTCAACCTTCCCCAGGACCGAAACCTTCACCAACGCCTCAACCTACCCCAGGACCGAAACCTTCACCAACGCCTCAACCTAGCCCAGGACCGAAACCTTCACCAACGCCTCAACCTTCCCCAGGACCGAAACCTTCACCAACGCCTCAACCTTCCCCAGGACCGAAACCTTCACCAACGCCTCAACCTTGCCCAGGACCGAAACCTTCACCAACGCCTCAACCTTCCCCAGGACCGAAACCTTCACCAACGCCTCAACCTTCCCCAGGACCGAAACCTTCACCAACGCCACAACCTAGCCCAGGACCGAAACCTTCACCAACGCCTCAACCTAGCCCAGGACCGAAACCTTCACCAAAGCCTACTCAATCTTGCCCAGAATGGTAACCTTCACCAAAGCCTCAACCTAAGCCACAAGCGGAACCTTCACCAAAGCCTTAACCTTGCCCAGAACCGGAACCTTCACCAAAGCCTCAACCTTGCCCAGGACCGAAACGTTCACTAAAGCCTCAACGGAAGCCAAACGAAAACCGGTACCTTCACCAAAGCCTCAACCTTGTCCAGGACCGGAACCTTCACCAAATCCTCCACCTAGGCCACAACCTGAACCTTCACCAAAGCTTCAACCATGCCTAGGACCGGAACCTTCACCAAATCCTCAACCTAAGCCACAACCTGAACCTTCACCAAAGCCTCAACCTTCCCCAGGACCGGAACCTTCACCAAACCCTCAACCTAAGCCACAATCGGAACCTTCATCAAAGCTTCAACCTTGTCCAGGACCGGAACCTTCACCAAAGCCTCAACTTAAGCCACAACCGGAACCTTCACCAACGCTTTAACCTTATCCAGGACCGGAACCTTCACCAAATCCTCGACCTAAGCCATAACTGGAATCTTTACCAAAACCTAAACCTTGCCCGGAATCGGAACCTTTACCAAATCCTCAACCTAAGCCACAATCGGAACCTTCACCAAAGCCTCAACCTTATCCAGGACCGGAACCTTCACTAGTTAATGCAGTTAGAAGAGGAATATTATTGGTAATCAAAAAAAAAATTGGAAACAAGAACATTTATTCATTCACAAAAATCACAATAATCTGGGTTATTGAATAAAACTAGAAACATGTCTACCTTGTTTTAATTAACACGTAAGTAGTTCCTTAGAACCCGCGAATCCATAATAATAACAATGGCGTACCTAAATATAACACTGAAAATAATATTGTTTGAGACGTTGAAAATAATATTGTGTTACAAATTACGTACTACAAAGGAAAAAAAAAATAGACGAAATAGTTTTAAATGAACTAAAAATACTGTATGAAAACAATTGGTTCAGATGACGTACTGTCAATCAATCTGCCTAACCTTTTCCCAACTATGTTGGGGTCGGCTTTCAGTCTAACCGGATGCAACTAAATACCAGAATTTTACATGGAGCGAATGCCTATCTGACCTAAACAACCCAGTAACTGTGTAGTACGATACCATTTGGAAAGTCTGGTTGTCAGAATTTCGGGTTTCTGACGACGACAGCCGGGACCAACAGCTTAAAGTGCTTTTCGAGGCACGGAGGAGTCTCGGTATGTAAAGATGGTCACCCATCCACAGATGAACCCCTGCAAACGTAGCTTAAGCTGATAGATCGACCTGTGAGGCCGTTATTATTTAGCCACGAGCTCGAATGATATTCTGTAAATTCATAAATCCGAAAGAAGAATAAATTGAAAACTACACGTGCCCGAACCACTTCTCGAAAATGGTCAGGTCAATTGTACTAGTAACTAGGATCAAGGACTATTGTTGTTAATAAACAAGCTAGTCTATTCTGTAAAAATCTCACCATGAAAACTTCCGTTAATTAAGCTGTCAATGGAGTCAATCTGGTTCAGGTAGAATGACAGCTTACTTCAAGCTCACTTGACCTAAGTTTTCACTGTGATATTTTTAATAGATAGGCTGACATTGTAGACCAGGGCCGGGCGTGAAGCCTTTGAAAATGGTAAAAAGTGAAAAAAAAATAGTAGGATGAAACCCATTGAAAAAGGAAGAAAATATAACAAAAATGAAAGGAAAAATAAATTACGGGCGATCTGAGGGAGGTCAGGAAGTGGATGGGGGTGAGTTTTTAATGGTAAAAAACATTTTTTCTCGATTTCCGGAAAACCTACAAGTCCTATGGAAAAAGTTGTAGGAAATAAAAAGATCTACAACTTTTGTATTTTTACTTGTTTCACATAACCTCAAAATGTATGTGAAAAACTCAAATAACCAAGTTTTTGGTTTTAAGGGTTTCGTACCCAAAGGGTAAAACGGGAACCCTATTACTAAGGCTCCGCCGTCTGTCTGTCTGTCCGTCTGTCACCAGGCTGTATCTCATGAAATGTGATAGTTGGACAGCTGAAATTTTCACAGATGATGTATTTCTGTTGCCGCTATAACAACAAATACTAAAAAACAATAAAATAAATATTTAAGGGGGCTCCCATACAACAAACGTGATTTTTTTGCTCGTTTTTGCTCGATATTGATAACGGTAACAGGTAGACAGGTAAAAGGTTTTCAATGAGCATAATTCCTCTTTTCTGGCATAGTTTTGTTTGATATTTTGTATCGCCTGTTGTAGTATTAGGTACTATGTCATTGAGTAATGTTAAAGTTACAGAAGGAAGCTTACACAGATTGCGTGCCACAAAAATAAGGAGATCAACTATCTTATTAATCTCACTATATCTTCTAAGTCCCGTTGTGATTTCCCCTCCTTTTTGCTTTGCATCTTCTGCTTAGCAGATTTATCGAATTCAAATAGAAGATTTTTGGCCGTCATAATGTCCTCTTCTGAGAATGCAGTATTTTATATCCGGATCAAGCTCACTGCATCCATAACATCCATCTTATTTTGGATGAACGATAGCAGTTAAGTTAAGTTAGTCGTATTTTTGCTTCCTGCAGTCAAATTATCGTCGACCTGTCAAGCCGCACCAATGACATTTTCAGGAAATGAGTTTGTACCGATTGAATTATAATGTACTACGTACTTTGTACCTATCGATTTCATTGCTAGTTCTTGGTTTTCATCAGTAATAATAATCTTAATTAACACCTGTATGAGATACTGCCAAATATTCGAAATAGTTGAGCTTGGGTAGCAATATGAGCCTACAACTCTCTGCGTGTCAAACTACGCTACTTTGCACATAGCACTGATGATATGAATCCCGAAGTCACTTCTTCAGGTAACGCAGTTTTTGGTGTGCAGACTATTAGGTTCCATATACACGTTCCGAATTAGTTTGTACTTTGAAAATCTAGACAACAATGTTTGATTATTGGCGTGGTCCGTGTTATTTGGCAGCATGATCTGTTGACGCTTTAACTGCCATCAAAAATGCGACATCCTCAAGATATATTGATCACGTTACGCCACAAGTTTATTGACTGGTTATTGTGAAAATATTAGTCTCCTTTTGGACTCTTCGGGTATAAAACAATCTTGCCACTGTTTGTATTCGACCCCACTTCTGATAACGGTGCAGGATAGCCAGCCTTTACTATGTGGTCATCGTATTAGTGGTTCAGCAGCTTCAATACTATTAGGACTGTGCTTAAATATAGCAGTTCTTCGTGGATGTGGTACGACAGCGGCTCCCATGCCATCATAAGGTCATCATCTTCTGTCATCAGAAGACAGCCGCCACTCAACCATCGATGCAACGCTCTGCTAGAATGATTGTCACCAGCCAGTGTCACTCTTAGCTGACCTCTTCGGTACTTCCTATGAAATTCTCAACAAAACTAGACGGCACCACTTGCTGCGCCATTTTATTATAAAGCTACAACAGCAAAATAATTGTAAAATAAAGTTTACGCTTCGAAACTAAAAGACTTCCCTAACATATATTTTCAAGCACGATTATTCCTACAAATATTGAAATTTCGTTATGAACTGTCAATTATTTATGAAAGTGATGTAATCTAGTCCATCAAAAGAATCAAGTAAGATCAGCATGATTTTCATGAATTCTTTATTAACAATACCATTGAGATCTCTGCAAAATCGTATGTTGTAGATCATTAAGGAAAGGCTTCATCATCATCATCAGCCTATAGCAGTCCACTGCTGGACATAGGCCTCTCCAATTGCACGCCATTCAGCTCGATTCTCGGCAACTCTCATCCAGCTGCCACCAGCCACCCTGCGAAGATCGTCGCTCCACCTAGCCTGAGGGCGTCCTACCTTACGTTTGCCGATTCGCGGTCTCCACTCAAGAACACGTCTACCCCAACGGTCATCGGTTCTACGGCTAATGTGGCCAGCTAGGCCACCGGGAGGGTTGTGGAAGAAAAGGCTGAGCCGTTATCCCATGGCCGTCCCAACACGGCGATGTGGGAACACCGCGGAGTTTTAGTGGGTATACTGTAGTGACAGGAGTCCCACATACCCCGACTCGTCCCCCACGAGCGGGCATGCGTAATGCATTTCTCAGCGTAAAAAAAAAAGGTTAAATATAGTAACCGCAAACCAAAACTACTCATTTTAAAGTTCACTGTCCTAAAAATGTATCCTACAAAAAAAGGCGAGAAATATTTTTTTTATACATACGCTTATACAGGGTTACTGGTAACTCGACGTATTCCTTGCACGCCGCCATAGCAAGGTTGGTTAGTAAGGCAACAAATTAACCCACCAAATGTTCTACCGAAATTCAGTAGTTTTTGAGTTTTTGAGTTTTTTTTTTTTAATGACAAAAATTACGAAAAATAAAATGTTTAATTAGTGATCTCTGAAAAGTTTTCGGCATTTTGGATTTTTTAAATTATTAACAATGATTTGATATGGCATCAGCTATGATAATAAATTAAATTCCAGTATAGTCGCACCGCAAATCATTTTTAAATCGTATTTTTCATAAAACAACTAAAAACCTAATTAACTCAAAAACTACTGAATTTCGGTAGAACATTTGGTGACTTAATTTGTTGCATTTTAACCTTACTATGACGTCCTGCAAGGAATACGTCGAGTTACCAGTAACCCTGTGTAATAAGTACATTTGCAGCTATTATAATATGTATAATATAGAAATTACCATAACTAGCAGAAGCTAAAATTATTTGTCACCGTCCAGTCAACAAATAATCTCATGCTTACGTCAGTCCCATTGCAGTAAACGTCACGTTTAACTTGCTTTTTGGTTCAGTAGAATACCTTTTGTGACATTTTGGAACTTTTGCGGCACTGCTACTTGAATTTGAACGTTTTTTAATTAGTAGAATTGGCCTTAATCCAATTGCGAGAATCTTTCTCAACTCACAGTGGATGTATGCTGCGATTGGCTATCGCTGCGGCGGAAGCGCCTCTGATTCAACGCGTGCGATTAGTATCTTCTCGTTCTGTTGTATGGGAATTGGGAGGGAAGGAAATATAGCTCAAAACTGCGGTCGAAAATATTATAGTAAAAACTTATTTTTAAATCTTGCGCGAGCAAAGTAACTCAATTGAAAATAAACGTTCACCGCGGAAAGTCATGACGGGTCACAATTATATGACAGAGAAATATTTTAAAACCATTAATCTAATTTTTTTAAACATGTTATAACGTAAAACGTTTAAAAAAATTATAGCTTTTCTATCTGCGTTAGAATTTGTTATGATAAGGGCATGCTCTTAACTTAATTGGTTCATAGTGTGAACCGCGGCAGGAACCGCGTTACTTTGTAATATCTCATATCACTCACGTCACGAACACGCGCGTTATGTACGCGCGATATTAACATGAGGATGTCTGCAGATATACTACATTATAAACAAAATAGACTGGAGACCACATGATATATGTATGTACATAGTGTACATGTTACGGCTAATACCCGAAGTGCGGCTACACCTAGTTTTAGCCGGTTAGAACTAGGTGTAGCCACTTACTCTTGGTTAAACCTAGTACGAGCCGATTGTTTTCGGGTAAAATCATTTGGGTTAGGTTAGGTTAGAACAGTACGGTACTCGAGCCCTGGCTCGGGAGGAGGCACGGCTCCCTGTCGTTTCGGGTGACGCAGGTGCTCTCGGGTCATGGTTGCTTCGGGAAGTACCTGTGTCGCATAAACAGGGAGCCGGATGCCCGGTGTCACCACTGCGTCGACTGCCGGGAGGACACGGCGCGGCATACGCTGGCAGAGTGTGCCGCTTGGGAGGAGCCTCGCCGTGCCCTCATCTCAGGAGTAGGCAGTGACCTGTCGCTGCCGGCCGTGGTCGAGTCAATTGGCCGGCAGCGAGGAGTCCTGGGACGCGGTGGTATCCTTCTGCGAAACAGTCGTGTCGCAGAAGGAGGCTGCGGAAGAAGAAGGCTGTGGTTTTTAGTCAGTAAGAGTCTGACAGACCCCTCCGCCCACCCCAGGGCGGAGGACATTCATGAGGATTTTCCACCCCGGCAACAAAAAAAAAAAAAAAAGGTTGGAACAGTAACCATTAACAAGCGAAGGCAAGCGAGCGCCAGATCCCCTCTATTGTTGGTAAATTGGTTTTATCCAACAGGGATTGTCTGGACCTATGATTCTAACCGGCTAAAACTAGGTGTAGCCGCACTTCGGGTATTAGCCGTAACATATGTACAAACAACGATTGAAGATAAAATATGTGGTGAACCGATCGACAATCTATAAAGAAACGATTCTATTGCATTCATAGAGAATAGAGAAAAGTTAAACAAGATTTGTTATGTGTAGACTTTCCATATTTTGTTGGAGATTTAGTTAGGCAATCACTATAACTGGAACTAGTTACAAGTTACCTCTCTGGTGATAAAGGTTACCAATCAGTTAAGTCAATTTTGTGTCTACATCAGAATACAAACAAAGGATTTCTAAATGGAAAAGTACTAAAAGGTTTTCAATGCGCATAATTCCTCTTTTCTGGCATAGTTTTGTTTGATATCTTTTATTTGATATCTTTGTTTGATGTCTTACCGAGGGGTATCATGTTACCCAGTTACTGGGTTGTGGAGGTCAGTAATACAGTCGCTGCATGTAAAATACTGGTATTCAGCTGCATCCGGGTAGACTGAAAGCCGGCCCCAACATAGTTGGGAAAAGGCTAGGCAGATGATGATCTTGCAATAGTCCCACGCTAACTGGGGGTTGCCCTTAGTTGCTTTTGCACAGTGCTTCTAACGTAACTCTGCGGGGTGGCGTTGTCCCCTTGTATGCTTACCAAAGATCCAAGACCCCTGAGATATGCAAAAAAGCTTAGAAAAAATTGTGTAATGGAGTTTCCCTCCATCAATTTTAATTATCACAAAAACACTGATTTTATAACCATGTTTCCTGCCGGAGTTTGGTTCAATTCAAACGTTCAATTTTCGTTGACCCAGGAGTGAATTCAACAGGCATGAAGAGTTTCAACATATTCCACGTATTATTTATACTTACAAAACAAAAAAAAATAACATCACAAACAAAACAAACTAACAAATGGTATTTATAAAGCAGAGGTGAGTGGAAACGCCGGGAGGGGACGCCCTAGGAGGAGATATAGTGACAAAATTGGTAATGTTCTTCAGAAAGGTCAGGTGCGTAGTACTCGCAATGGGCGTGCGTGTATGACCAGCTGTATGAACGTAGGCTAAGCAAAAGGAGTATGTAACGTAGCAGGTGGCGTTCTATAGTTTCTGCCTACCCCCATGCGAAGAAGGCGTCAGTTTATGTATGTGTGTGTGTGCGTGTGTATTAATACTTGCATAATGTTAGTGAACACTGTTATTTATTACTGAAATTAGAATTGTATTATAAAATATATTTCGTGGAACGTGGTAAAACTGACCTCTCCTAAAAGCTAGGCAGCCATTTATCTATATGAGTCTAATCAATAACCGCAACCACACATACCCAGCAACGCACTATATTATGTTAGGCATCCATTACATATCTTCCTCACGTTGATATAATGAACGTCCTGAATACCGCGTAATGTTTGCGTCGCATTCCGAGTTATCTTTATCGCCTCTCTGATTACCCGCTCCGGCTCCGACAATTTGATTAGCTCCGTGACGTCGCTGAGACATGGACGTGCAGATTGGTCAGCAGAGTTCCGGATAATTGAGGAAAATGTTTGAACGACTATGGAAAAAGATCCAGTTCATTATGAAGACTCGGAGTACCTAATGTACTTACATCAGTCTAATATTTATTACACAGTAAATATCAAAGGAGTTATTTTCTAAGGAAAACTCCGAAAAATTTTAAGTCCGTAAAAGTGGGTACGTCCTACTTGTTGAGAAGCACAAATTGAAAAAAAGTAATAAAAAAATCAAAAAACCCGACTGGGTTAAAAGTGAACGTAAAAAAGATGGAAACAAGATTTATATTAATGAATACTATTAACAATCTCATGCAGTCGGAGGCAATAGGTCGTTATTGTTAAGAAGATGCCTCGCGGCAACCCAACTGATAGATATCGCAAAGGATGACCGTCTTAATGTTTACGACACAATTTTACGATAAAAAGAGACGTAATTCTCTACGTAAGAACTGACACACTTGATACGTATACGTAACAGTTTATCGCACGCAGCCATTTACAACTACTGAACATTATTTATGAGAAACTGTTATTGAACAAAAGGAAGAGAATCGGTTTAAATAGCCTTTGAGACGTTTTTGCTGTTCTGCGAGTGACAGAGAAATATAAGTTTTGGCGGGTACTACCGTACTTTGGCTTCGGTAACTTTAGGTATATAGGAGGGCGAAAAGATACGTAAAATGTCAATCCATCGGGATTGCATATTCATATTAGCGAATTCATTTTTTTTTTTTTTGTGAAAATTGGCCATTTTCTAGCTGTACATTTTTTCAAAATCTATGTATGTAGATCAAAATGTCTCAAAAAATTAAAGACAGTCTCCTTAGACCAATGTCGTGTAGCTACACGGTTAAAATTTACTTCCCCATCTCAAAAATCCTTCCTATATATGTCATGATGATTGACTGCTTAGCCCCATAAAGATATAGAGATGATGATAATCATTTAAAAGGTTAAATCTGAAACTATCTGCTATGTTCTAACCGTTCGGCTCATCTTTTTACAATTTGCTGTAAACCATACGGAAATACAAACATAATGCAATATTGCTCATCCCCCATCGTAATAAAATATACTCTACCGGATGACCAGATTTATAGTAAATATATACTAGTATGCAAAATTTGAATAGAATCTATCCGGTAGAATTTTCGTGATGCTGGAACATACATACAGAAAAACAGAAAAACATACAAAAATTCTAAAGACTATATTTTCGGCATTAGAATCGAACCTCAGAGCAATTACTTTTTTTCAAAAATATTCAATTTACAATTTTGACTTCGCTACGATTTTATTTTATGTATAATTAAAACATAAAACTTATCTTGTGAGTTTAATATTGTAGTTGACGTGTTTTTGTGGTATCCACTTTACAAATTATTATTTATTTATAAATCAGATCCATTATGGTTAGTAACAACAGAGCTTATACACTATGTTAGTAAGAAAGGAATTTAAATGCTAGTTGTTAGAGTTATTTAAATGATAGTAATCCTTTGCCCACAATGATCAGAATCTAGTAAATTATAAGGGTTCCTTGTTGACTACGGAACCTTTAAAAAGAAAGTGATTTTTTTTTATGAGGTTTTTATGGGGCAATTTGTTCGGGTGACATTTTAAATTCATAAATCCGATTGTTACTGATTTATGAATTTAATTACGTCTTTCAAATAAAATATTGATTATAGATATCTTACAGTCACGAAGCACTTAACAATAAATTACTCGTAAAATAAAACACGATTTAAAAATTCATGGCGTACCAATAAATCGGACCATTAAAATGTTCTATATATAAGCCTCATTATAAAACATTTTAATATTAGTAATCCAACCAATAACACAAGTGATGGCGGCGAATCGTTACGGTGTAATATTTTGTTTGGTCCTAACGGTGGTTGTTGGTAAGTATAGTACTATAAATCAAATCATCCCTCTATGGTAAAAAAGCAGTATGAAAGTTACGCGTTACATAGTACACCATTAAAAATAAAAGCTGAGGAGCAATTGATTTTCATGTTATGGTATCGGCTTTCACGAACAGCTGATTTGAATACATGAGTAGCACGTGTGTGGATGGCTAGAATGGATATAACAAAAGATGTGTGGGAAATGCAATAAAGACGAATCAGGTGAATGAATCTTTAATGAGTTATGGGCGCAGGTAGGTAATCATCCTTTTAGGGTACCATACCCCAAAAGGAAAAACGGAACCCTTATAGGATCACTCCGTTGTCCGTCTGTCTGTCTGTCTGTCAGTCTGTCAAGACCATTTTTCTCAGGAACGCGTAGAGGTAGCAAGTTGAAATTAATATCAAATACGTAAGTCTATGGTCCCTTGAAGCTCTAAAATCAATCATCCAAGTCAAAGCAATAAAAAAATACGGCGATATAAGCGACATTATTGCGACATATTTCGATACTCGCAAATAAATCAAAATCTATAGGGTACTTCCCGTTGACCTAGAATCATGAAATTTGGCAAGAAGCAAGTTCTTACAGCACAAGTATAGGAAAAAGTCCTAAAATTGTAAATTTGTAGTTTTGTCATATAAAAAACAAAATTGCGAATATCTCGCACATAAATCAAAACCTATACGGTACTTCACGTTGACCTACAATCATGAAATTTGGGCACAAGTTAAAGAAAAGGTCCGAAAATTGTTAATTTTTAGTTTTATCATATAAAAAAAAACATTTTTGGCGATTACAAACTTAAATTTTCAGTTGGAAAATTGACCGTGGCGTATACCGATGTATGGGAGAACATGTTATTCAACTACAATGTTAAGTTTGTGTTAGGTATAAATTCATCCTTACTACGGAACTCTTCATAGTGCGTGGTCCGTCACGCACTTGGACGGTTTTTTCATAAAAACCTGTACAGTATACCCCTGCTGAATGGGTCGGTCACACCTTGGATGCTAGCTTGAAATGACAAGTCACGGACATCCTAAGATTATGGTTTATCTATACTAATACTCGTATTATAAAGAGGTAAAATTTGTTTCTAAGTTTGCTTGTATGTAGGGAGTAATCTCCGGAACTAATGATCCAATTCTAAAAATGTTTTCACTAGTAGAAGGCTACATTATTCCTGAGTGCTGATTATATTTATATCAAGCATATTAGCCGAGCTATCACAAATTTTGTCTTGCAAGTCGGATAGAAATACCTCATAAAACCGAATTTACGCAAATTCTACTGGAAAGAATAATTTTGTTTTTTTTTGTTCTAATTTTGCATATATATTCTCTGTAAGTCTGGTCAGCCGGTAGGCTATATGTTATCGCTTTTATTACTATGGGGGATGAGCAATATTGCATTATGTTTGTATACCTCTATGCTGTACAGCAAATTACAAATAGACGAGCCAAACGGTCAGAACATTACAGATAGTTACAGATTTTAGATGTTCAACCTTTTAAATGATTATCATCACGCTATATATTTTTGGGGCTAAGTAGTCAATCAGCATGACGTAAACAGGCTGGATTTTAAAGATGGGGAAGTAAGGGTATCTTAACCGTTGTAGCTACACGAAATCGGTCTTAGGAGACTGTCCATAACTCTTTGAGACATTTTGATCTGCTTATATAGATTTTGAAACAAAATTACAGTCAGCAAGAAAATGGGCAATTCTCACCAAAAATATTTTTGATGTCAATTTAATCCTTTTACTTATGAGAGAGTTAGATCAACTGAGGATTGATGCATCGGATCTGGTACACTTGCGCGATTGACAGTTCCGCAAAAGACACTTGCGCAAACACAACGTTGTTTTGAAATGTTTTTTGGACGTTTCCGCATGAAATCCAGCCCTAACGTGTTTGCTATGCAACTGGTTGTGATTTTTCGTGCCTAATGATACCTTCTTGGACTATGTTTGAGTATATCACAACCCCGAGTAAAATGTACACAGGACGATTCTTATGAAAATCTGGATCAGCCACCATGATATTTTCTATAAATATCCATGATTTTGGTCAAATGAATAATCACCATGAATGGCACTGCCTGTGATTCGTATGACGCCTTTTCAATTAATTTATTTTATCCCGACACCGAATATGACACCATTACAAAGATCTCGCGGTAATCGTAGTTTTTGTGCTGCTTGTTTCGTTATCAGGGTTTGTGAACCATGATCAAGGAGTGCTCTTAAAGTTATCAGGATCCCATCACATGCTTGCACTTTGATCAATGCTGTGGTAAGCAGAGTTTCTGATACATCTTCTTGAGACACGTGATTACTTCTGTCGCTACTTGTTTTCTTGCTATCAGTGCCAGCTGTTGTTTGCTGCACTGAATTGCTGTTTGATTTCTGTCCACCCCATATGCCATAAGTGTCGTGAAGCAGTGTATGATCTGAGTTGCAGACACGGCGTGTTTTTCTTGACAAACATTTCTTGCTATTCGTATGTACGTTTAGTCAGTTTTTACATACATATTTCGCAACTACTTTCCGTTTCGCATCAGGTTGTAACGAGGAACATAACGTTGCACAAAAACAACTTTAGCCTTGATTGCAATGTGGATAGTTAGTTGCACTTTCATTCTTTTGTCAATGAATTTGATAAATATACTATTTATTTTTGTTCTGATTTGCGCTGTATGCTATAAAGGAATTAAATTTATTATTTATCTGTGCAGGCTCCTACTGAGATGTTTTTGCTGTGTCTGGCCTAAGAAGAGATGATTCCCATGATGTAAATTTGCCTTCTAGAAAATCCAGAAAATCTACTATGTTGGGTAGCTTCATCAGTGATTCTAAGTGGTCATTATGAGTCACTGTTTCCAACTTTTGTGAAAGCAAGTATACCAATATTGGGTCCCACAATGACGTGAAATTTTCTCTTAAAGACTTAGTATCGTGGAGTTTTTTGACTGATGCTGCTGATAAATGTTGAGTGATAGGAACACCGAGCAATTAATTGAGATGTGACGTGAAGATCAGTTTTCTGTTGTTGTATCTGCGGTTTAGGATCTCCCAAACAGTCCTAGTTTTCCGTGCTGATTGATAGATGCTGAATGAGTTTATCAAATCAAATCAAATCAAAAATCATTTATTTCAACCCATTCAGGATCATAATTAAAATTATCACATCAATATTAATAAAATCAAAACAGGATTATAAAATTAAATTAAAATCATAAAATACAATAAAATAAATAAAACGATTAACTATACCTACGTCTGACTCTGAGTCATTTGTTTGTTTGTCATTACATTAATCATATAACAATGGTTAATGTACTGACAATCAAACCTGTTTGCAAATACGCTCAGGATGGTGTTGGTTGTGGTCCGCAGCCTGCGCCCCAGAGATGTGCACCGCTTCCGCATCGTCGTGTAGAAACAGTCGACACGGGCGTCGGCGAACATCCCTGACGCGCTGCAGTGCCGGGGCAGTCCCAACAACACCCTGAATGCATTATTATACTGAACACGGAGGGCGTTGTACTGCTTCTGGGTATATGTCCCCCACAGGCTGGCTGTGTACAGGGACGTACAAAACGCTCTAAAAAGAGTTATTTTGACGGCCCCCGAGCAACGCACAAACCTGCGGGCGATCATATTGGCCCTCACAGACAACGCCCACCGCTCCCTATTGATGTCTGCATCGTCCCTCAGGTCAGAGGTCACGATATGCCCGAGGTATTTAAACTGTTGAACTCTTTTTAACTATACATCGTTCAATCTAATAGGTGGAACAGACTCCGGGCAGCTCCGACCCCTGGCCCGAAAGACCAAGCATTCACTCTTCTTTGCGTTATAGAGCAAACCATGACCCAGCGCATAATGCTCGCAGATGCCCAGCAACCTGGACAGACCACACACCGAGGCGCTCAGCAGCACCATGTCGTCCGCGTAACTGATATTGTTTACACAAACACCTTCAATATGGCAGCCAACACGGGTGCTGCTGAGCTCCTCTATCAGTGCATTCACGTACAGGTTGAAGAGCTTCGACGAGGTCAGCCCTCCCTGCCTCACCCCGCACTCCATCCTGTACGGCTCCGACAGAGCACTCGACCATCGAACGACGTTGACCTGGTTAAGATACCAGTACTTGAACATTTCTATCAGCTCGAGAGGCATTGAGCTGTTATTTAATTTCTGCCATAAGATGACGCTTTCGAGAGGTCGAGAAAACAGGCATAAATCGGTGTGCTCCTATCGGAGTAGTACTTGACAGTTTGCTTCAAACACAAGATGGCTGACTCAGTAGACAGTCCCGGTTTAAAACCAAATTGATTGTCATGAATGTTTACATACCGCTCCAGCTGTGTATTAAGCAAACTGTCAAGAACCTTAGCAAGCACTGTGGATAGTGAGATAGGCCTGTACGCATGTCCTATACAAAATGTATATAACATGGCAAGAACTCTGGGCAGGTGGACGCCGGCGCTGAGCAGGGCCAGTTTCCCACTTTGTGGAAATCTGGTCGTCTGGTCCTGCTCAGGAAGGCGGGGCGCCCTGCGGACTCACCGTCCGGGTACAGGCCCATAGTGCTGCTAGACGAGGTGGGTAAGATGTTTGAGCGGATAATCGCTGCCCGCCTCGTCGGCCACTTGTGCGGAGAGGGGCCTGACCTGGCCGAGAGCCAGTTCGGCTTTCGGCACGGGCGCTCCACCATCCACGCTATATCGCGGGTAAGAGTCCTGGCGGAGGAAGCAGAGTCCCGGGGCGGGGTGATGTTGGCGGTGTCCTTGGACATCTCCAACGCCTTCAACACCCTGCCCTGGAGCTGTATTCGGGAGGCACTGCGTTACCATCGGGTGCCTTCCTACCTCCGCCGCATCGTCGGGGCTTATTTGGCGGAGAGGTGTGTCACCTACACGGGACGTGATGGCGGAAACCAGCGCCGCATGTCGTGCGGTGTTCCACAGGGCTCGGTCGTGGGACCACTCCTGTGGAACATCGGGTACGACTGGGTGCTGCGGGGCGAGCTCCAGCCGGGCGTGGACCTGACGTGTTATGCGGACGACACACTGGTCACGGCCCGGGGGAGCTCGTACAGGGAGGCAGCGTTGCTGGCGACGGCTGCGGTCTCACAGGTGGTGAGCCGCATACGTCGCCTAGGGCTGGAGGTTGCCCTCAACAAGTCGGAGGCCTTGATCTTTCATGGCCCCCGGCGGGCGCCGCCGCCGGGATCACACATCGTGGTCGGGGGGGCTCAAATCGCTGTCGAGTCCACCATGAAGTACCTAGGATTGGTGCTCGACAGCCGGTGGGATTTTGGCCCCCACTTCCGGCGGTTGGCGCCCAAATTGTTGGGCGCGGCTGGGGCGTTGTCAACGCTGCTTCCCAATCTGGGGGGCCCGAGCGCCGCCTGTAGGCGGCTCTACGTGGGGATCGTGCGATCGATGGCCCTTTATGGGGCCCCGATCTGGGCGGCTGACCTGACGGCCGGAAGCATCGCAGTCCTGCGGAAGCCGCAGAGAGCGATGGCCGTCAGAGTCATCAGGGGATATCGCACGATCTCCTACGAGGCGGCTTGCGTACTGGCCGGATCCCCGCCCTGGGACCTCGAGGCGAAAGTACTCGCGTCACTGTATCGGTGGCGCGAGGAAGCGAGGGCGCGGGGCGAGTGGCTGATGCAGCGACATGTGGAGTTGCGTCGGTCACAGCTTCGCGCAGCCCTGGTGGCGGAATGGCGGGACAGGCTTTCACGCCCTACCGCCGGCCTCGCCACCATCGAGGCGGTCCGGCCGGTACTCGAGCCCTGGCTCGGGAGGAGGCACGGCTCCCTGTCGTTTCGGGTGACGCAGGTGCTCTCGGGGCATGGTTGCTTCGGGAAGTACCTGTGTCGCATAAACAGGGAGCCGGACGCCCGGTGTCACCACTGCGTCGACTGCCGGGAGGACACGGCGCGGCATACGCTGGCAGAGTGTGCCGCTTGGGAGGAGCCTCGCCGTGCCCTCATCTCAGGAGTAGGCAGTGACCTATCGCTGCCGGCCGTGGTCGAGTCGATGGCCGGCAGCGAGGAGTCCTGGGACGCGGTGGTATCCTTCTGCGAAACAGTCGTGTCGCAGAAGGAGGCTGCGGAAAGGGAGCGGGAGATCTCGTCCGCTCACCCGGCCCGCAGCAGGCGCACTGGGCGTCGGCAGAGGGCAGACAATGCCCTCTTCCGGCCCCCCTAAATGGGTCCAGGGACGGCGGACTCGGGGACGTCCGCCGCCCCCTATCACACTGGACCCGAGGTGGCGGCGCGTAGTGTTCCACGCGCGCCCCTTTGAGACGTCGCGGGGGGTCTAACACCTCACCCCCCCGCAGACTTGAGGTGGCCCGCAGAGGCGGGCCGGCACTAGCCGGGGATCACGGAAGTAATACTAGCTCCCAAGATCCCCGGTGCAAGTGTGGGAAGGGAACACCGGGGTGGTTTTTAGTCAGTAAGAGTCTGACAGACCCCTCCGCCCACCCCAGGGCGGAGGACATCCATGAGGATTTTCCACCCCGGCAACAAAAAAAAAAAAAAAGGTGGACGCCGGCGTGCTTTAGATGCTCAATGCTCAGGCTGTCATGGCCAGGAGACTTTCCACGCGACATTGACTTTATAACTCCCCGAACATCCTTCGCTGTGAAACTGGTGTTTATATCCTGTCCATGTGACCCTTCCACACTGAATGACCGTGATGGCCCCAAAGGCGATTTCACCATAAAGTGATACTTAAATATTTCCGCAAAACATTTCGGTTCACTCACACCGTTGACGCTCACGGGTAAGCCCGGCTTATTATTTAGCCTACTAGTAGTTTTCCAGAAGTTACGAAAGTCGTGCTTCGAATGGTGAGAAGCGAGGATATCCATCTTTATCTGCTCCCTATTATTTTGGCACCACTTTAGGCGTGATTTAAAGATTTTACGATTCTCCCGCATCTCCTCCCAAACACGTCCTTCACTAGGTTTACCCCACAGTACCCATTCCATAAATTTACACCGGGCTACCCCGTGAGCGTCACGCACATGCTTGTTCCATCCGATTACAGGCTGTTTACTTCTCGGTTTAACAATAGTATGACTTTCAGAGGCGGCTTTACTTAACGTGTCAACAATCTTATGATACATACTGTCAATTATACGCATGTGGTCTCGGTTGTCACAACGTTTACCACAACAGTTACTGAATTCCGGCGGTAAATCAATTTCTTTTAAACTACTATTACATAATTTACCATATAAATCTATTTGTTCAAGGTATCTTTCCCCCCATTTTATTTTATTACATTTAAAATTTTCTTGCAAAATCTTTGGTACTACATTATTAATATTACATGTAATAATGAGTGGCAAGTGGTCAGACCACACCGGATCATACTTGATGTGTGTATCGACTATAGTTTGAAACGCCTCGTATCGGCTTCGCCGTTCACTTTGCTTTTGAGAAACTGCATTCAGTGCGTTAGAAAGAAACGGACTAGAATGGATGGTCTCAACAAATAAACCTTTGACTGCTGTCCAGAGCTCGTAGCTACCTCAAAATACTGAAATTTCAATCTTCGCCGTCGACCTTTCTCGGTTAACTGACCACATTTTGGAGGTGATTCTTGCTTTCATTTGGTTGTAAATTATTTCGCACAGGACGTCGCATATTGCACGTCGGCTTTATTGTGCAAACTGTCAAGGTCCCAATAAAGTGAATCAACTACTTTTTACCTTAAGTCTAACATCTTTAAAGCATCTTCAAACTGCCAATTTTCTTTGAGGAGGTCGACGTTGATGTTTGACGTAGTTCTTTGGTACGCTTTGATATTGCTCCTTTATTTGCGTAGCATGTTGTCTGTTTTACCGTTGCTCTCGATTACCCCTACATCAGGCACCTTAAGGGGTGATTAGCTACCGCGTTCAGTTTCACCTGCATCTTGCTCTTGAATGAGTTTTGGGTCCGATGACTTTGAGGTCGACGGTGCCAGCTCGAATGTAAAGGCTGATGGCTTGATCACCTTTTGATCTTAACTTAAATACTTCACAAAGTATTCTCTAGTCATTTTGTAAAATTGTCTTGTCTGCTCATACGAATCTTACACAAAGTATTAATGAGAAGGATCTTTGCTCTCGCGAATCTTTTCATGGTCATTTTGAAATTTTGCCCAAAACTTGTCGAGAAGGTATATTTGCTTCTGCACACTGTCACGAGTCTTACAGCTAGCTCCGTTTTTAAATTAATCAAAAATTTATGCTTTGCCTCCATGACTTAATATTGAGTTTGAATACTCCCCCCATGATGGAAAAATGAATGATAAATACTTGAGTCACCAAATCTGTTCCTGACGATACTGCTGATGTGTTTTGGTGATCTCTTATATTTGTTGCTGTTAGTACAATGATCTCCGAGATCCATATCCTCTATCCAGATGCTTCCTCCGTTGACCTGGAGAGATGCTGCCTCTGATCGGATAGCCTAACCGAATTGCCACCGCACAAAAGAACGCAGAACACTTATAATCTTGAAGCTCGAAGGACCAAATACCAAAATGTATACGCAGCTGAATGGGTAGCACACACCTTGGATGATAAGTTGAAATGATAAGTCACGGATAGCCAAAGATGATGGTTCATTGAATAAACTTAACTACCACGTAACTAATGCTATATGAATGTTGTGTGAATGAGTACAGCTGACTATGAAAGCTGATTGTGTACTGTCGTACGTAACAACAACGTGTAAAGCGACGGAAAAGTGGTGATCTATGAAATGCGCGGGTGCCGTGTACGATACATGGCTCGTGCAAAACCTAATCTTTATAGACTTTAATCTGTTTCAAAGAGTTATTCGATCAGATTTAAAACCTGGTTCATACGTTTAATAATATAAATAAAATTTAATAAAATATTGCTCTAGGTGATTGTCAGCCGACGCGACGCCGCACACCGATATAGCAGGCGGTAAGCGGCGTCGTGTGAAAATCGCCTTACTTAATGCTACTTGTTGCTCTAAAAACTGTACTGACGCATGACTTATTTAAATTATTGATCTTAGTTTTAGATATTGTTTCTCAGTAAGTGAAGTATGTATGCAATTCTTATGAGAAATTAAGTTGTTCTTAAACCTAAATTAAACTACATGTATTGGATAGCAAACAATATAAAGCATCATAGAAATATCAATTACTTGAGTGACTGGTCAGATTAAGTTTAATAAGGTTATTTCAAACGTGTCATTATTGCTCGTCCATAGACAAAGGCGCCATTTGATTAGTGCATGAAAATGATTAATTATTATTATTCTGTCACAGGTAATGCACAGCCATGGATGACGGCAGTGGACAAACCAGTCTCCAATTGCGTACCTAAGCCGACACCGACACCTTCACCAAAGCCTCAACCTTGCCCAGGACCGAAACCTTCACCAACGCCTCAACCATGCCCAGCACCGACACCTTCACCAACGCCTCAACCTTCCCCAGGACCGAAACCTTCACCAACGCCTCAACCTTCGCCAGGACCGAAACCTTCACCAACGCCTCAACCTAGCCCAGGACCGAAACCTTCACCAACGCCTCAACCTACCCCAGGACCGAAACCTTCACCAACGCCTCAACCTAGCCCAGGACCGAAACCTTCACCAACGCCTCAACCTTCCCCAGGACCAAAACCTTCACCAACGCCTCAACCTTGCCCAGGACCGAAACCTTCACCAACGCCTCAACCTTCCCCAGGACCGAAACCTTCACCAACGCCTCAACCTTCCCCAGGACCGAAACCTTCACCAACGCCTCAACCTACCCCAGGACCGAAACCTTCACCAACGCCTCAACCTAGCCCAGGACCGAAACCTTCACCAACGCCTCAACCTTCCCCAGGACCGAAACCTTCACCAACGCCTCAACCTTCCCCAGGACCGAAACCTTCACCAACGCCTCAACCTTGCCCAGGACCGAAACCTTCACCAACGCCTCAACCTTCCCCAGGACCGAAACCTTCACCAACGCCTCAACCTTCCCCAGGACCGAAACCTTCACCAACGCCACAACCTAGCCCAGGACCGAAACCTTCACCAACGCCTCAACCTAGCCCAGGACCGAAACCTTCACCAAAGCCTACTCAATCTTGCCCAGAATGGTAACCTTCACCAAAGCCTCAACCTAAACCACAAGCGGAACCTTCACCAAAGCCTTAACCTTGCCCAGAACCGGAACCTTCACCAAAGCCTCAACCTTGCCCAGGACCGAAACGTTCACTAAAGCCTCAACGGAAGCCAAACGAAAACCGGTACCTTCACCAAAGCCTCAACCTTGTCCAGGACCGGAACCTTCACCAAATCCTCCACCTAGGCCACAACCTGAACCTTCACCAAAGCTTCAACCATGCCTAGGACCGGAACCTTCACCAAATCCTCAACCTAAGCCACAACCTGAACCTTCACCAAAGCCTCAACCTTCCCCAGGACCGGAACCTTCACCAAACCCTCAACCTAAGCCACAATCGGAACCTTCATCAAAGCTTCAACCTTGTCCAGGACCGGAACCTTCACCAAAGCCTCAACTTAAGCCACAACCGGAACCTTCACCAACGCTTTAACCTTATCCAGGACCGGAACCTTCACCAAATCCTCGACCTAAGCCATAACTGGAATCTTTACCAAAACCTAAACCTTGCCCGGAATCGGAACCTTTACCAAATCCTCAACCTAAGCCACAATCGGAACCTTCACCAAAGCCTCAACCTTATCCAGGACCGGAACCTTCACCAGTTAATGCAGTTAGAAGAGGAATATTATTGGTAATCAAAAAAAAAATTGGAAACAAGAACATTTATTCATTCACAAAAATCACAATAATCTGGGTTATTGAATAAAACTAGAAACATGTCTACCTTGTTTTAATTAACACGTAAGTAGTTCCTTAGAACCCGCGAATCCATAATAATAACAATGGCGTACCTAAATATAACACTGAAAATAATATTGTTTGAGACGTTGAAAATAATATTGTGTTACAAATTACGTACTACAAAGGAAAAAAAAAATAGACGAAATAGTTTTAAATGAACTAAAAATACTGTATGAAAACAATTGGTTCAGATGACGTACTGTCAATCAATCTGCCTAACCTTTTCCCAACTATGTTGGGGTCGGCTTTCAGTCTAACCGGATGCAACTAAATACCAGAATTTTACATGGAGCGAATGCCTATCTGACCTAAACAACCCAGTAACTGTGTAGTACGATACCATTTGGAAAGTCTGGTTGTCAGAATTTCGGGTTTCTGACGACGACAGCCGGGACCAACAGCTTAAAGTGCTTTTCGAGGCACGGAGGAGTCTCGGTATGTAAAGATGGTCACCCATCCACAGATGAACCCCTGCAAACGTAGCTTAAGCTGATAGATCGACCTGTGAGGCCGTTATTATTTAGCCACGAGCTCGAATGATATTCTGTAAATTCATAAATCCGAAAGAAGAATAAATTGAAAACTACACGTGCCCGAACCACTTCTCGAAAATGGTCAGGTCAATTGTACTAGTAACTAGGATCAAGGACTATTGTTGTTAATAAACAAGCTAGTCTATTCTGTAAAAATCTCACCATGAAAACTTCCGTTAATTAAGCTGTCAATGGAGTCAATCTGGTTCAGGTAGAATGACAGCTAACTTCAAGCTCACTTGACCTAAGTTTTCACTGTGATATTTTTAATAGATAGGCTGACATTGTAGACCAGGGCCGGGCGTGAAGCCTTTGAAAATGGTAAAAAGTGAAAAAAAAATAGTAGGATGAAACCCATTGAAAAAGGAAGAAAATATAACAAAAATGAAAGGAAAAATACATTACGGGCGATCTGTTTCAAGTTTTTGGTTTTAAGGGTTTCGTACCCAAAGGGTAAAACGGGAACCCTATTACTAAGGCTCCGCCATCTGTCTGTCTGTCCGTCTGTCACCAGGCTGTATCTCATGAAATGTGATAGTTGGACAGCTGAAATTTTCACAGATGATGTATTTCTGTTGCCGCTATAACAACAAATACTAAAAAACAATAAAATAAATATTTAAGGGGGCTCCCATACAACAAACGTGATTTTTTTGCTCGTTTTTGCTCGATATTGATAACGGTAACAGGTAGACAGGTAAAAGGTTTTCAATGAGCATAATTCCTCTTTTCTGGCATAGTTTTGTTTGATATTTTGTATCGCCTGTTGTAGTATTAGGTACTATGTCATTGAGTAATGTTAAAGTTACAAAAGTTACAGAAGGAAGCTTACACAGATTGCGTGCCACAAAAATAAGGAGATCAAATATCTCATTAATCTCACTATATCTTCTAAGTCCCGTTGTGATTTCCCCTCCTTTTTCCTTTGCATCTTCTGCTTAGCAGATTTATTGAATTCAAATAGAAGATTTTTGGCCGTCATAATGTCCTCTTCTGAGAATGCAGTATTTTATATCCGGATCAAGCTCACTGCATCCATAACATCCATCTTATTTTGGATGAACGATAGCAGTTAAGTTAAGTTAGTCGTATTTTTGCTTCCTGCAGTCAAATTATCGTCGACCTGTCAAGCCGCACCAATGACATTTTCAGGAAATGAGTTTGTACCGATTGAATTATAATGTACTACGTACTTTGTACCTATCGATTTCATTGCTAGTTCTTGGTTTTCATCAGTAATAATAATCTTAATTAACACCTGTATAAGATACTGCCAAATATTCGAAATAGTTGAGCTTGGGTAGCAATATGAGCCTACAACTCTCTGCGTGTCAAACTACGCTACTTTGCACATAGCACTGATGATATGAATCCCGAAGTCACTTCTTCAGGTAACGCAGTTTTTGGTGTGCAGACTATTAGGTTCCATATACACGTTCCGAATTAGTTTGTACTTTGAAAATCTAGACAACAATGTTTGATTATTGGCGTGGTCCGTGTTATTTGGCAGCATGATCTGTTGACGCTTTAACAACGATTGAAGATAAAATATGTGGTGAACCGATCGACAATCTATAAAGAAACGATTCTATTGCATTCATAGAGAATAGAGAAAAGTTAAACAAGATTTGTTATGTGTAGACTTTCCATATTTTGTTGGAGATTTAGTTAGGCAATTACTATAACTGGAACTAGTTACAAGTTACCTCTCTGGTGATAAAGGTTACCAATCAGTTAAGTCAATTTTGTGTCTACATCAGAATACAAACAAAGGATTTCTAAATGGAAAAGTACTAAAAGGTTTTCAATGCGCATAATTCCTCTTTTCTGGCATAGTTTTGTTTGATATCTTTTATTTGATATCTTTGTTTGATGTCTTACCGAGGGGTATCATGTTACCCAGTTACTGGGTTGTGGAGGTCAGTAATACAGTCGCTGCATGTAAAATACTGGTATTCAGCTGCATCCGGGTAGACTGAAAGCCGGCCCCAACATAGTTGGGAAAAGGCTAGGCAGATGATGATCTTGCAATAGTCCCACGCTAACTGGGGGTTGCCCTTAGTTGCTTTTGCACAGTGCTTCTAACGTAACTCTGCGAGGTGGCGTTGTCCCCTTGTATGCTTACCAAAGGTCCAAGACCCCTGAGATATGCAAAAAAGCTTAGAAAAAATTGTGTAATGGAGTTTCCCTCCATCAATTTTAATTATCACAAAAACACTGATTTTATAACCATGTTTCCTGCCGGAGTTTGGTTCAATTCAAACGTTCAATTTTCGTTGACCCAGGAGTGAATTCAACAGGCATGAAGAGTTTCAACATATTCCACGTATTATTTATACTTACAAAACAAAAAAAAATAACATCACAAACAAAACAAACTAACAAATGGTATTTATAAAGCAGAGGTGAGTGGAAACGCCGGGAGGGGACGCCCTAGGAGGAGATATAGTGACAAAATTGGTAATGTTCTTCAGAAAGGTCAGGTGCGTAGTACTCGCAATGGGCGTGCGTGTATGACCAGATGTATGAACGTAGGCTAAGCAAAAGGAGTATGTAAGGGGCGTAGCAGGTGGCGTTCTATAGTTTCTGCCTACCCCCATGCGAAGAAGGCGTGAGTTTATGTATGTGTGTGTGTGCGTGTGTATTAATACTTGCATAATGTTAGTGAACACTGTTATTTTTTACTGAAATTAGAATTGTATTATAAAATATATTTCGTGGAACGTGGTAAAACTGACCTCTCCTAAAAGCTAGGCAGCCATTTATCTATATGAGTCTAATCAATAACCGCAACCACACATACCCAGCAACGCACTATATTATGTTAGGCATCCATTACATATCTTCCTCACGTTGATATAATGAACGCCCTGAATACCGCGTAATGTTTGCGTCGCATTCCGAGTTATCTTTATCGCCTCTCTGATTACCCGCTCCGGCTCCGACAATTTGATTAGCTCCGTGACGTCGCTGAGACATGGCCGTGCAGATTGGTCAGCTGAGTTCCGGATAATTCAGGAAAATGTTTGAACGACTATGGAAAAAGATCCAATTCATTATGAAGACTCGGAGTACCTAATGTACTTACATCAGTCTAATATTTATTACACAGTAAATATCAAAGGAGTTATTTTCTAAGGAAAACTCCGAAAAATTTAAGTCCGTAAAAGTGGGTACGTCCTACTCGTTGAGAAGCACAAACTGAAAAAAGTAATAAAAAAATCAAAAAACCCGACTGGGTTAAAAGTGAACGTAAAAAAGATGGAAACAAGATTTATATAAATGAATACTGTTAACAATCTCATGCAGTCGGAGGCAATAGGTCGTTATTGTTAAGAAGATGCCTCGCGGAAACCCAACTGATAGATATCGCAAAGGATGACCGTCTTAATGTTTACGACACAATTTTTACACACAATTTTGACACGATAAAAAGGGACATAATTCACTAAGTAAGAACTGACACACTTGATACGTATACGTAACAGTTTATCGCACGCAGCCATTTACAACTACTGAACATTATTTATGAGAAACTGTTATTGAACAAATGGAAGAGAATCGGTTTAAATAGCCCTTGAGACGTTTTTGCTGTTCTGCGTGTGACAGAGAAATATAAGTTTTGGCAGGTACTACCGTACTTTCGCTTCGGTATCTTTATATAGGAGGGCGAGAAGATACGTAAAATATCAATTCATCGGGCTTGCATTCATATTAGCGAATTCATTTTTTTTTTTTTTGTGAAAATTGCCCATTTTCTAGCTGAATTTTTTTTCAAAATCTGTGTATGCAGATCAAAATGTCTCAAGTATATATCATGATGATTGACTGCTTAGCCCCATAAAGATAATAGAGTGATGATAATTATTTAAAAGGTTAAGTCTGAAACTATCTGCTATGTTCTAACCGTTTGGCTCATCTTTTTACAATTTGCTGTAAACCATACGGAAATACAAACATAATGCAATATTGCTCATCCCCCATAGTAAACATCGTAATAAAATATACTCTACCGGATGACCAGATTTATAGTAAATATATACTAGTATGCAAAATTTGAACAGAATCTATCCGGTAGAATTTTCATGATGCTGGAACATACATTCAGACAAATAGAAAAACAGACGAAAATTCTAAAGAGCAATTACTTTTTTTCAAAAATATTCAATTTACAATTTTGACTTCGCTACGATTTTATTTTATGTATAATTAAAACATAAAACTTATCTTGTGAGTTTAATATTGTAGTTGACGTGTTTTTGTGGTATCCACTTTACTAATTATTATTTATTTATAAATCAGATCCATTATGGTTAGTAACAACAGGAGCTTATACACTATGTTAGTAAGTAAGGAATTTAAATATAAATAACAAATAAAACATTCTATTTTACCGTCCTAACCAAGATGCTTACCTACCCTTAACCTACCCCTAAACGTCTGATACAGTCAGTGTTTACATAATACCTTTCATTGTACAGCTTTTAAAGCCGTATTCCACTTTTATGAATACCAATGGTAGCCCAATCACTGAAAGATGCGTTACTATTACCCGAGATAGTCTTTGGAATAAACGTGGAATTAAATTGTTGACAGTAAATATTAAAAAAATCATTACAAAGGTGATTAAGATCAGCATTAATAGATGAAACTGGTAATTTATTAATGTTTTATTAAAGTTTAGCTTTAAAAGCTTCCAAGCGACGTGCTGTTTTGGGGTTAACAGTGATATCCTTTTTAGCCACTTTGTTGTTTCGATTTTGGATAGTAATTCTTTGCCCACAATGATCAGAATCTAGTAAATTATAAGGGTTCCTTCTTGACTACGGAACCTTAAAAAGAAAAGTAAAAACTTTTTTATGAGGTTTTTATAGGGCAATTTGTTCGGGTGACATATTAAATTCATAAATCCGATTGTTACTGACTTATGAATTTAATTACGTCTTTCAAATAAAATATTGATTATAGATATCTTACAGTCACGAAGCACTTAACAATAAATTACTCGTAAAATAAAACACGATTTAAAAATTCATGGCGTACCAATAAATCGGACCATTAAATTGTTCTATATATAAGCCTCATTATAAAACATTTCAATATTAGTTATTGAACCAATAACACACGTGATGGCGGCGAAGCGTTTCGTTGTAATATTTGTTTTGGTCCTAACGGTGGTTGTTGGTAAGTATAGTACTATAAATCAAATCATCCCTCTATGGTAAAAAAGCAGTATGAAAGTTACTCGTTACACCATTAAAAATAAAAGCTGAGGAGCAATTGATTTTCATGTTATGGTCTCAGCTTTCACGAACAGCTGATTTGAAGGCATGAGTAGCACGTGTGTGGATGGCTAGAATGGATATAACAAAAGATGAGTGGAAAATGCAATAAAGACGAATCAGATGAATGAATCTTTAAGGAGTTATGGGCGCAGGTAGGTAATCATCCTTTTAGGGTTCCATACCCCAAACGGAAAAACGGAATCTTTATAGGATCACTTCGTTGTCCGTCTGTCTGTCTGTCTTTCAGTCTGTCAAGACCATTTTTCTCAGGAACGCGTAGAGGTAGCAAGTTGAAATTAATATCAAATACGTAAGTCTATGGTCCCTTGAAGCTCTAAAATCAAGCATCCAAGGCAAAGCAATAAAAAAATACGGCGATATAAGCGACATTATTTCGATACTCGCAAATAAATCAAAACCTATAGGGTACTTCCCGTTGATCTAGAATCATGAAATTTGGCAAGAAGCAAGGTCTTACAGCAAAAGTATAGGAAAAAGTCCTAAAATTGTAAATTTGTAGTTTTGTCACATAAAAAACAAAATTGCGAATATCTCGCACATAAATCAAAACCTATACGGTACTTCCCGTTGACCTACAATCATGAAATTTGGGCACAAGTTAAAGAAAAAGTCCGAAAATTGTAAATTTTTAGTTTTATCATAAAAAAAAACATTTTTGGCGATTACAAACTTAAATTTTCAGTTGGAAAATTGACCGTGGCATATATCGATGTATGGGAGAACATGTTTTTCAACTACAATGTTAAGTTTGTGTTAGGGATAAATTCATCCTTACTACGGAACCCTTCATAGTGCGTGGTCCGTCACGCACTTGGACGGTTTTTTCATAAAAACCTGTATAGTATACCCCTGCTGAATGGGTCGGTCACACCTTGGATGCTAGCTTGAAATGACAAGTCACGGACATCCTAAGATTATGGTTTATCTATACTTATACTCGTATTATAAAGAGGTAAAATTTGTTTCTAAGTTTGCTTGTATGTAGAAAGTAATCTCCGGGGCTAATGATCCAATTCTAAAAATGTTTTCACTAGTAGAAGGCTACATTATTCCTGAGTGCTGATTATATTTATATCAAGCATATTAGCCGAGCTATCACAAATTTTGTCTTGCAAGTCGGATAGAAATACCTCATAAAACCGAATTTACGCAAATTCTACTGGAAAGAGTCTGTTCTAATTTTGCATATATATTCTCTGTAAGTCTGGTCAGCCGGTAGGCTATATACTATCGCTTTTATTACTATGGGGGATGAGCAATATTGCATTATGTTTGTATACCTCTATGCTGTACAGCAAATTGCAAATAGACGAGCCAAACGGTCAGAACATTACAGATAGTTACAGATTTTAGATGTTCAACCTTTTAAATGGTTATCATCACGCTATATCTTTTTGGGGCTAAGTAGTCAATCAGCATGACTTAAACAGCCAGCCTGTTTAAGTCATGCTGATTTTAAAGATGGGGAAGTAAGGGTATCTTAACCGTTGTAGCTACACGAAATCGGTCTTAGGAGACTGTCCATAACTCTTTGAGACATTTTGATCTGCTTATATAGATTTTGAAACAAAAATACAGTCAGCGAGAAAATGGGCAATTTTCACCAAAAATATTTTTGATGCCAATTTAATCCTTTTTCTTATGAGAGAGTTAGACCAACTGAGGATTGATGCATCGGATCTGGTACACTTGCGCGATTGACAGTTCCGCAAAAGACACTTGCGCAAACACAACGTTGTTTTGAAATGTTGTTTGCACGTTTCCGCATGAAATCCAGCCCAAACGTGTTTGCTATGTAACTGGTTGTGATTTTTCGTGCCTAATGATATCTTTTTGGACTATGTTTGAGTAGATCTCAACCCCGAGTAAAATGTATACAGGTCGATTCTCATGAAAATCTGGATCAGCCACCATGATATTTTCTATAAATATCCATGGTTTTGGTCAAATGAATAATCACCATGAATGGCACTGCACGTGATTCGTATGACGCCTTTTCAATTAATTTATTTCATCCCGACACCGAATATGACACCATTACAGAGATCACGCGGTAATCGTAGTTTTTGTGCTGCTTGTTTCGTTATCAGGGTTTGTGAACCATGATCAAGGAGTGCTCTTAAAGTTATCAGGATCCCATCACATCCTTGCACTTTGATCAATGCTGTGGTAAGCAGAGTTTCTGATACATCTTCTTGAGACACGTGATTACTTTTGTCGCTACTTGTTTTCTTGCTATCAGTGCCAGCTGTTGTTTGCTGCACTGAATTGCTGTTTGATTTCTGTCCACCCCATTTGCCATAAGTGTCGTGAAACAGTGTATGATCTGAGTTGCAGACACGGCATGTTTTTCTTGACGAACATTTCTTGCTATTTGTATGTACGTTTAGGCAGTTTTTACATACACATATTTCGCAACTACTTTCCGTTTCGCATCAGGTTTTAACGAGAAACGTAACGTTGCACAAAAACAACTTGTGCCTTGATTGCAATGTGGATAGTTAGTTGCACTTTCATTCTTTTGTCAATGAATTTGATATATACTATTTATTTTTGTTCTGATTTGCGCTGTGTGCTATAGAGGAATGAAATTTCTTATTTATCTGTGCAGGCTCCTACTGAGATGTTTTTGCTGTCTCTGGCCTAAGACGAGAAGATTCTCATGATGTAAATTTTCCTTCTAGAAAATCCAGAAAATCTACTATGATGGGTAGCTTCATCAGTGATTCTAAGTAGTCATTATGAGTCACTGTTTTCAACTTTTGTGAAAGCAAGTATACCAATATTGGGTCCCACAATGACGCGTGTCTACATCAAAGTTATTAATCACATTGATACATTCTTTATCTTAAAGTATCGTCGAGGTTTTTGACTGATGCTGCTGATAAATGTTGAGTGATAGGAACACCGAGCAATTAATTGAGATGTGACGTGAAGATCAGTTTTCTGTTGTCGTATCTGCGGTTTAGGATCTCCCATACAGTCATAGTTTTCCGAGCTGATTGATAGATGCTGAATGAGTTTATCGTATTCGCCGTTCACTTTGCTTTTGAGAAACTGCATTCTGTGCGTTAGAAAGAAACGGACTAGAATGGATGGTCTAAACAAATAAACCTTTGAATGCTGTCCAGAGTTCGTAGCTGGTGAACTGACCACATTTTGGATGCTTGCTTTCATTTGGTTGTAAATTATTTCGCATAGGACGTCGCATATTGCAGATCGGCTTTATTGTGCAAACTGTCAAGGTCCCAATAAAGTAAATCAACTACTTTCCACCTTGAGTCTAACATCTTTAAAGCATCTTCAAACTGCCAATTTTCTTTGAGAAGGTCGACGTTGATGTTTGACGTGGTTCTTTGGTACGGTTTCATTTTGCTCCTTTATTTACGTAGCACGTTGTCTGTTTTACCGTTGCTCGCGATTACCACTACTTCAGGCACCTTTAGGGGTGATTAGCTACCGCGTTCAGTTTTACCTGCATCTTGCTCTTGTATGAGTTTTGGCTCCAATGACTTTGAGGTCGACGGTGCCAGCTCAAATATAAAGGCTGACTGACGGCTTGATCACCTTTTGTTCTTAACTTAAATACTTCACAAAGTATTCTCTAGTCATTTTGTAAAATTGTCTTGTCTGCTCATACGGATCTTACACAAAGTATCATGAGAAGGATCTTTGCGCTCGCGAATCTTTTCATGGTCATTTTAAAATTCTGCCCAAAACTTGTCGAGAAGGTCTATTTGCTTCTGCACACTGTCACGAGTCTTACGGCTAGCTCCGTTTTTAAATTAATCAAAAGTTTATGCTTTGCCTCCATGACTTAATATTGAGTTTGATTAACTCCCTCCATGATGAAAAAAGCATGTTGCTCTAAAAACTGTACTGACACATGACTTATTTGAATTGTTAATCTTAGTTTTAGATATTGTTTCTCAGTAAGTGAATTATGTATGCATTCTTATGAGAAATAAAGTTGTTCTTAAACCTAAATTAAACTACATGGATTGGATAGCAAACAATATAAAGCAACATAAAAATATGAATGACGGCTTGTCAGATTAAGTTTATTAGGGTTATGTCAAACGTGTCATTATTGCGAGTCCATAGACAAAGGCGCCATTTGATAAGTGCATGAAAATGATTGATTATTAATCTATCACAGGTAATGCACAGCCATGGATGACGGCAGTGGACAAACCTGACTCCAATTGCGTGCCTAAGCCTCAACCTTGCCCAGGACCGAAACCTTCACCAAAGCCTCAACCTTGCCCAGGACCGAAACCTTCACCAAAACCTCAACCATGCCCAGGACCGAAACCTTCACCAACGCCTCAACCTTGCCCAGGACCGACACCTTCACCAAAGCCTCAACCTTGCCCAGGACCAAAACCTTCACCAAAGCCTCAACCTTCCCCAGGGCCGGAACCTTCACCGAAGCCTCAACCTTCCCCAGGACCGGCACCTTCACCAAAGCCTACTCAACCTTGCCCAGAACCGGAACCTTCACCAAAGCCTCAACCTTCCTCAGGACCGGAACCTTCATCAAAGCCTCAACCTTCCCCAGGGCCGGAACCTTCACCAAAGCCTCAACCTTCCCCAGGACCGGAACCTTCACCAAAGCCTCAACCTTCTCCAGGACCGGAACCTTCACCAAAGCCTCAACCTTCCCCAGGACCGGAACCTTCACCAAAGCCTCAACCTTCCCCAGGACCGGAACCTTCACCAAAGCCTCAACCTTGCCCAGAACCGGAACCTTCACCAAAGCCTCAACCTTCCCCAGGACCGGAACCTTCACCAAATCCTCAACCTTCCCCAGGACCGGCACCTTCACCAAAGCCTCAACCTTCCCCAGGACCGGAACCTTCACCAAAGCCTCAACCTTCCCCAGGACCGGAACCTTCACCAAAGCCTACTCAACATTGCCCAGAACCGGAACCTTCACCAAAGCCTCAACCTTCCCCAGGACCGGAACCTTCACCAAAGCCTCAACCTTCCCCAGGACCAGAACCTTCACCAAAGCCTCAACCTTCCCCAGCACCGGCACCTTCACCAAAGCCTCAACCTTCCCCAGGACCGGAACCTTCACCAAATCCTCAACCTTCCCCAGGACCGGAACCTTCACCAAAACCTCAACCTTGCCCAGGACCGGAACCTTCACCAAAGCCTCAACCTTCCCCAGGACCCGAACCTTCACCAAAGCCTTCTCAACCTTGCCCAGAACCGGAACCTTCACCAAAGCCACAACCTTCCCCAGGACCGGAACCTTCACCAAAGCCTCAACCTTCCCCAGGACCAGCACCTTCACCAAAGCCTCAACCTTGCCCAGAACCGGAACCTTCACCAAAGCCTTCTCAACCTTGCCCAGAACCGGAACCTTCACCAAAGCCTCAACCTTCCCCAGAACCGGAACCTTCACCAAAGCCTCAACCTTCCCCAGGACCGGCACCGTCACCAAAGCCACAACCTTCCCCAGGACCGAAACCTTCACCAAAGCCTACTCAACATTGCCCAGAACCGGAACCTTCACCAAAGCCTCAACCTTCCCCAGGACCGGAACCTTCACCAAAGCCTCAACCTTCCCCAGGACCAGAACCTTCACCAAAGCCTCAACCTTCCCCAGCACCGGCACCTTCACCAAAGCCTCAACCTTCCCCAGGACCGGAACCTTCACCAAAGCCTCAACCTTCCCCAGGACCAGCACCTTCACCAAAGCCTCAACCTTGCCCAGAACCGGAACCTTCACCAAAGCCTCAACCTTCCCCAGGACCGGAACCTTCACCAAAGCCTCAACCTTCTCCAGGACCAGCACCTTCACCAAATCCTCAACCTTCCCCAAGACCGGAACCTTCACCAAAACCTCAACCTTGCCCAGGACCGGAACCTTCACCAAAGCCTCAACCTTCCCCAGGACCCGAACCTTCACCAAAGCCTTCTCAACCTTGCCCAGAACCGGAACCTTCACCAAAGCCACAACCTTCCCCAGGACCGGGACCTTCACCAAAGCCTCAACCTTCCCCAGGGCCGGAACCTTCACCAAAGCCTCAACCTTCCCCAGGACCGGCACCTTCACCAAAGCCTACTCAACCTTGCCCAGAACCGGAACCTTCACCAAAGCCTCAACCTTCCCCAGGACCGGAACCTTCACCAAAGCCTCAACCTTCCCCAGGACCGGCACCTTCACCAAAGCCACAACCTTCCCCAGGACCGGAACCTTCACCAAAGCCTCAACCTTCCCCAGGACCGGCACCTTCACCAAAGCCTCAACCTTGCCCAAAACCGGAACCTTCACCAAAGCCTCAACCTTCCCCAGGACCGGAACCTTCACCAAAGCCAAAACCTTGCCCAGAACCGAAACCTTCACCAAAGCCTCAACCTTGCCCAAAACCGTAACCTTCACCAATTCATGCAGTTAGAAGACGAATGTTATTGGTAATCATAAAAAATTAGAAAACAAGAACATTTATTAATTCACAAAAATCACAATAATCTGGGTTATTGAATAAAACTACAAACATGTCTAATGTCTTCCTTGTTTTAATTAATACGTAAGAAGTGCCTAAGAACCCACTAAATCAAACCCATAATAATAACAATGGTGAACCTAAATAAAACACTGAAAGACGTTGAAAATAATATTGTGTTACAAATTACGTACTACAAATAAAAACAAAATAGACAAAATAGTTCTAAATGTACTAAAAATATTGTATGAAAACACTTGGTTCGGATGACGTTCTGTCAATCAATCTGCCTAACCTTTTCTCAACTATGTTGGGGTCGGCTTTCAGTCTAACCAGATGCAGCAGAATACCAGAATTTTACATAGAGCCTATCTGACCTAAACAACCCAGTAACTGGGTAGTACGATACCTTTTGGTAAGACTGGTTGTCAGAATTTCGGGTTTCTGACCACGACAGCCGGGACCAACAGCTTAAAGTGCTTTCCGAGGCACGGAGGAGTCTCGGTATGTAAAGATGGCCACTCATCCACAGATGAACCCCGGCAAGCGTAGCTTAACCTGATGGATCGACCTGTGAGGCCGTTATTATTTAGCCACGAGCTCTAATGACATACTGTAAATTCATAAATCCAAAAGACGAATAAATTAAAAACTACGTGCCCGAACCACTTCTCGAAAATGGTCATGTCAATTGTACTAGTAACTAGGATCAAGGACTATTGTTCTTAATAAACAAGCTGGTATATTCTGTAAAAATCTCACCGTGAATTAAGCTGTCAATAGAGTCAATCTGGTTCAGGTAGAATGACAGCTAACTTCAAGCTCACTTGACGTAAGTTTTCACTGTGATATTTTGAATAGATAGGCTGACATTGTAGACCAGGGCGGGCGTGAAGCCTTTGAAAATGGTAAACAGTGGAAAAAAAAATAGTAGGATGAAACCCATTGAAAAAGGAAGAAAATATAACAAAAATGAAAGGAAAAATAAATTACGGGCGATCTGAGGTCAGGAATGGGATGGGGGTGAGTTTTTAATGGTAAAAACGGTTTGTCTCGATTTCCGGAAAACTACAAGTCCTATGGAAAATGTTAAATGGCAAAGTTGTAGGTAATAAAAAGATCTACAACTTTTGTATTTTTACTTGTATATAATTATAACCTCAAAATGTATGTTGTGACTGTACCCAAATGACCTCAGGCTGATAATATTTTCGTTTTTCCTAATTCTGTTAATATGTGTTTAGGTCAGTTTCCCCCTTAGGGGAAAAGGCTGCGCCCCGCCTCCGTACGGCCCTGTAGAGCTCGTCTCCAGACTGGACACTCTCCCACGGACAGAGAGATTAAGTGAATTCCAAATATGAAAAAGTTTAACGCCTTATCTCATTAATAGAGTAAGGAAAGGATTAAAAGAAACGAAGAGATTTAGTAATTCATACTTATGAAATTAGATGTGGTTTTAGAAAGCTAATAAACAATAGAGGGATGCAAAGTATATTAATATAATTAAGCTTGTGTTTAACCGTTACGCTAGAGTAACAGGTATTTAGTCAGTCATTACTCACACTATACTTTACATCTATACTCGGAGTACTCAGAGCAACGCTTCCATAAAATGACGCAAGCGGCTTTTCAGCGGCATTGCGTCGGCCATCATGCTCTTTTGGAGACATGGTCCCTAGTAGTTCTTTCGAACTGATAAACGTGACGAAGCGGCTTTCCCTGCGGCAACCGTGCGAACCGTCCTTGTTTAGCAACGGAGCGGCTAGTTCCAGCAGCATTGCGTCGACATCATGCTCATAGGGAGACATGGTCCCTATCAGTCCTTGGACTGGATATGAAATAGTTGTGGTCACCCAAACCCCTGGAAGTTCACACTTTGTACAACAAGCATATATGCAGGATATGTGTTCATATCAGTCTTACTGAATTATCGGTCTGATACATTAGAATAATTAAATATCTAGTAATTCAAGAATTACTAGACAATAGAGTTGAGAATCATTACTTAAGTTTTTGGATAATCTCTCTTAAAGCTCAATTATTGGTCGGAGGCAAAGAATACAAAATTCAAGGACTACTACTAGATAATAGAGTAGAGAATAAAATTCAAGAATAATTATTTGATAGAGTTGTGGATCAAGTCTCTCAAATGCCTATAGACAGCCCCCAAAGCGCCCACCTTAAACCAATTCCTAGTGTTTGGGCCGGGGAGAAGAAGTGGCACAACAAACTCCCCAGTAACACGACTCTGTCTGTTTAGTTACAAGAACTTTAATCAATCATTCAATAGTGTTTATTTATAACCATAGGTTACATCAGTGTGCACAATGTTAGAATGAACACACGTGGTGTTTAATAATACTATCAGCCTAGGGTAATTATTATAATGTAAGAGTCACCCAGTCACACCAATAGACTCACACACATACACTGCGTACACTAAATTATCATAATTATTATAATCTGGACTTTAACCCATTTATTAAATAATTAAAACTCACTATCTTGTGACAGCTCTTAACTTAACTATATCTAGCTTATAACTCCCACGTGCTTATAATCTGGTCGTACAAAAACCAACCATCTCTTCCCACGTCTTAATACTAACTCCCTTAACTAGCCTCAACTATATCGTCTGCCTTGTTCCATGGTTCCAAACTAACTGCCTTAACTCCCTCAACTATAACGTTTGTCTCCTAATACGGTTGCCCGTCCAGTCCCCGCTGCCATCAGCGAACAGCGATAACTCTATTGCTGCATTTTTTTACCATTTCTGAATTGTTTCAAAGGTTCGTAGTCATTACTTCGTTTGAACCGCCTGAGCGCATTCAGATGTTGACACTCGTTCTTAGAATTTGTAAATGGTATTGCATCTTAAGTGTAGTAACATCGTTTCCCATAGAATATTAACTGAATGGGCTTTGCTAAAAGGTTCAACTATTGTTTTTGCTATTCCAAAGAAATAGGATACTTCGTTAATAATTACGGTAACATTCCGTCGATCTGTCAGCCATAAAATATAGATTTTAATGTATTTGTAAGTTGCCCACTATTATGTGTATTTAGAAATAAGAACTTACATTTAAGATATTTTGTTATTAATTAGGAGTAAATGACAGACAGTCACAATGTGAAAAATTCAAATAACCAAGTTTTTGGTTTTTAGGGTTCCGTACCCAAAGGATAAAACGGGAACCCTATTACTAAGGCTCCACCGACTGTCTGTCTGTCTGTCCGTCTGTCACCAGGCTGTATCTCAAGAAAAGTGATAGTTAGACAGTTGAAATTTTCACAGATGATGTATTTCTTTTACCGCTACAACAACAAATACTAAAAAACAGAATAAAATAAATATTTAAGGGGGCTCCCATACATCAAACGTGATTTTTTTGCTCGTTTTTGCTCGATAACGGCAATGGGTAGACGCTCGAAATATTCACAGAATATTTAGTTATATATTCACTTTAAAAATATATAATTAAATTAAAATAAATCAAACATTTAACAAACCCCATCAACCAACCCCATTCAACAAACGTGATTTTTTTGCCATTTTTATAGATAATGGGTACGGAACCCTTTATGCGCGAGTCCGACTCGCACTTCGCCGGTTTTTTATTTTCATCTTTAACAAAAAAAAAAAACATTTTTTTTTGATAACTTACCATGTCCCGAACACACTGTAATTTTTTTTTTACTTTATTTTGACTTAATATCGAAAAAGCAACCTAATTTTGGGTTAGAAGCGTTATGACTACCTCTCGATAAGACTAAATAGCAGATATGACTAGTTCGCTATAGGACTTAATCTCGATATGACTAGATCTTGTTAGGACTATATCGTGTTTGGACTAGATCGCAATAAGGCCAGATAGCGTAACGACTATATTTTCGTTTGTTTTTTGGAGTACAGTTATCGAGTTACAGCATTAAGTTTTTTTCCTTGGTACCTATACTAAAATACTTAAAATTAAAGCATTTCATTGTAACATAATTATTTATTTATTTAAACTTACGTTTTAAATCGCTAACGTTTTTTAAAAAAAGATAGGAGCGTAATCTCCTTCGTCTCAAGTTTATTTAATTCTCTTAGATACTTGCGATTGAATAATATGGTGTTTCTTCTTTTGTTGTTCGGTTCAAACAGAGAATTTTGATTTTTTTTATCTTGAAAATGTGATGCCTACAACTATTGTTTCAATTTATTTTTAATAATGGAATCATAGATAAAGTGGAACTTCATAGTGTATTCACACTTAGGAAAGCTAAGTAGGTACTCCATGAAGTTCCTATACTAATGCTACTTTTAGATACGATTGTACGTCATATCGATAATGAGTCATTTTGATAACAGAACTTATGCATATGTAGTCAAACAGCTAATTAGTTTTACAGCGATCTAGTTATATCGAGATTAATTCCTATAGCGAACTAGTCATATCTGCTATTTAGTCTTATCGAGAGGTAGTCATAACGCTTCTAACCCCTAATTTTCAATCGAAAATTCTTCCGTTAAAATATCTGCTTTAAAAAAAAGGCGGTAGGCTTTTGTTCGTTGAAATACCTATTTTCTGGTGGTGTAAGGAAGCGCTACTGTTGAGTATGAGGTCCTGGGTTCGATTCCCGGGTCAGGCAAAGTGTTATTATTGGATTTTCCATCTGAAATTTCTAAGTCACAGTCCGAAGTCGAAGTGGCAGTGGGCTGGCCATGTTTGTCGAAGGACCGATGGCCGGTGGAATAGACGAGTCCTGGAGTAGAGACCGCGTATCGGCAAGCGTAGTGTGGGGCGCCCCCCAGCTAGATGGACCGAGGACTTGGAGAAAAAGGTGGCTGGGACAGACTGGATGCGGAAAGCGGAGGACAGGGTGCTGTGGAGCAGCCTGGGAGAGGCCTATGTCCAGCAGTGGAATGCTATAGGCTGAGTTGATTGATTGAGTCTGAAGTCTGGGTTTGTGCCCGGTTGGTGTCAATAGGCTATTACATGGGACGTAAACATAACTGGTGAAATGCGAGTATTTAAAGACTACACCTCTGCCTAACCCTTCGGGGAATACAGGCGTGATGTTATGTTATTTTTTTTTTTAATCCAAGTATACTATGTTTGTAGTTTTAATCTCAGGAGCCAAAATATACAGAGACTCAAGACGGGTGATCCGGGAGCAAGTGACGTACAGTTGTCCGTATCAGAAACAGTTTTAGTCCTGAGGTCGACACCGCAATCTTGAGTGGCAATTGCCCATTGAAGTTTTACGTTTTTAGTGAATTAATGAACGCCTGCGTTCCTGCATATACTATCTAATATCACAACACTGATACATTGATTGATGTAAGTTCACGGCAGTTCGTCCTGGTCAGTTGTTAAGTTGAGGTCTCAAGCCTCATGTTTCATGAGACTACAGATGCCATTGTATATCAGAGAATAGACCGGGGGGCGCGATAATGGTAGGGAAGACGTGCCCTTGACATGATTATTTACTTGTAAAGTATTATATTATTTTAATTATTGTGAATGTGAAGACTATGTGGGTTATTCTCAGTTAGTGTTAATCATGGTCTGGCAGTTTGAGTCATTTAAGCGGCCTATCCAAATGTCCTTTCTTTGGTATTGATCATCGCATCGTTGAGCTCCTTAAGTTCTGAGTAGAGCTGCACGATTACTGACAAATGCGTGCACTGACTGGTCAGGTCCACTCAATCTGTGTGGTTCTTTCCTCAAAAGACCATTTCAGACACCAATCTACATGGCCTTCACATGATCTGACCAAGATTATTCTGGACTTTAAAAGAGACTGTGACCTCTGAGTTTGTTTCGGCCTTTCTTCTCGGAGTAGTCAGATAGGCAACGCCGACCTCATCTAGTTTTAAAAATATGACTGACGTGAAACAGTGTTTGCACAAACCTACTTACAGAAATAAAAATCATTTATCACTTGGGATGATATGGAAGGATTATTTCAGCCTACCGGATATGCATCCTTTAGCAAGCATTGGAGTAGTGGAGAGACGGGTTATGTTTATCTATGAATGGGCATCTTTTAATGCCGTCGCCGTCAGGTTACGTTCAGGTCCAGCTTCGCTGAATCTTGAATGGTGAATCTTTTGGCGGGGCTAAACTGCTTCCTTGACGCTTTTCTTTGTCACTGCTATGCTGTGTTACACGTTGAAGTTGCCAGTGTCTTCATCCGAGGTTTCTGGTTTCTTTTTGGTGTAAGTCGTTAATAGAATTCAATGACGTACCACTTGTTTACCCCGAATCCAAAGCAAAAATCTAAAAGGAATGTTAAGTAATGTCTCTCTCCCGTGTTTCATCCTCACAACCTTTTTGTTTTCGTTGGGTCGGGTCCTGACTACTTGATGCTTGACTATGACAATTTCTTTAAATAGAATTCACATTCACAAAAACAAAGGATTTTCGGCCACTTTAACACTGCACTGCTCACAATATTATTATAATTGACACACGCTTATTGTTGGTTAAAGTTAGGTACCTACGCTTTTTATTAAGCACTTAAATATAACTGATTAAACTAGTAGGGACCAAATATAATCCAATGACTTAAAATGACAAAAGGTTTTCAGAACGCTTATGCGACCAGACTCACTCACTCACTAACAACAACACAACGCACTCACAACAAAACAAAAGAAACAAATATCGATAGGCAACGCAGCAGTGCTGCGCGTCACAACGGACGCTTAGTATAAATCTGTCCCAGTTTCTGGGACTCCATGTTATAGCTCTAAAGTTCAAGGAATCAATTATTTAAAACAATTACAAGTATTATCTTCTGATAACAGCTTAAAGTAGTAAAGAAGTTATGGAATATATCACCTAGGTCTGCGCCCTGCTCGGGGCTGCGCTCGTTCAGTTCGTATGTTTTACACACGTATATGTCCAGTCCACACCACTTTGCACTGATATAATTAATGTTCAGGGTATTAATTAAGACACAACCAAATCAAAACAAAACAAACACCGATCGATAACGGACCCGACGAGCAACCCAAGCAACTTGCTCCGAACACCAGATGTATAGCAAAAACATGCCGGAGGCCCATCAAACCCTCAAACACGTCCGAACCGTTCAACGCTTGAACAACCAATCCTATTTAAAAAAAAAAACCGGTCAAGTGCGTGTTGGACCACGCACAATGAAGGGTTCCGTAGTTAGGATGAATTTATCCCTAAAACAAACTTAGCATTGTAGTTAAAAACATGTTCTCCCATACATCGATATACGCCACGGTTAATTTTCTAACTGAAAATTTAAGTTTGTATTCGCAAAAAATGTTTTTTTTTTATATGATAAAACTACAAATTTACAATTTTCGGACTTTTTCCTTTAGTTGTGTTGTGAGACCTTGCTTCTGCCCAAATTACATGATTCTAGGTTTTGATTTATGTGCGAGATATTCGCAATTTTTTTTTATGTGCGAGATATTCGCAATTTTTTTTTATGTGATAAAACTACAAAGGGAAACGCCCGAAAAATGCCTGAAATGGACAGAAACTACTAATAGTTATAGAATAGAATATAGAATAGAATATTTATTTGCCAGAAACATGGTATGTTTACAAAAGGTGTTCGTATTATTGCATAGTGCTACATGTCTCACCGTTTTAACGGTATGCAAATCAAGTTACAAATATTATTACATACAATCATTGAAGTACATTAATTTTTAGTTAACATTATTTACATTATATTAATATTAAAAATTTTAATCATTATTTTAATTATACATAAACTACACACTTCTATTTTTGACATGACATTAAATAAAACAATAAGTTTAACATAATAACACTTAACTTAAATAATACTTTACTTATGCCTGTATTTTGATACCAGATCAAGCGAAAAAAAATTACAGGGACATTTTACAAAAAACTCGTGAATTGAGTAAAAACATTCCTGCAACAGCCACTTTCGCAGTGCCGAACAAAATTTTTGGAAGGGTAGTTGGGTAATTGTATTCGACAAAGCATTATAGATTAGGGGAGCCATGTAGATACAACTTTTCTGGAAGAGTTGCAAGTTAGGAACAGGTATCTCGAAATCTAGATGTGCAGCTTTCCTTTTATTTGTATTATCCCTTCGTTCAAATAATGCAAGATTGGATCTCACAAACTTGGCAACTTCGAAGATATATATGCAGGGTACAGTCAAAAGGTTATGTGACTTAAATATAGGCTTACACGAATCAGACCAATCCATATTAAAAATTGCGCGGATACACTTTTTTTGTGCAATGAAAATTCGATCTGTTTCTGAGGAGTTTCCCCACACAATTATGCCGTAGCGAATTACTGAACAGACATAGGCATGATACACCATTATGGAGGTTTCTCTCGACGTTACATTTTTGACCTTTTTTAGCGCAAATACAATTTGGTTAATTTTCTTGCAGAGTATCTCGATATGATTCTTCCATGTTAAGTGCTCATCAAGTGTTACCCCTAGAAACCTTGTGTTATGTACCTGCTTTACGCTAATATTATCATACGGTTACGGTTAGGTTTACTTTTCCATGTTTTAAAATGGAGTACGTTCGTTTTCGTAATATTCAATTTTAGTTTATTAATGTCCAACCATTTTTTAACATGGTTTAATGTTTGATTAATTTCATTGTCATAGTTTTGATCATCTTTACATTTAATAATAATTGTGGTGTCATCAGCAAACAGAACACACTGATGTTTTAATGATTTCGGTAAGTCGTTTATATAGAGAAGGAACAATAACGGCCCGAGAATGCTTCCCTGAGGGACACCGCAAAGGTTAATTCTTGGTTCGGATTCGAAATTATCCATACTATTTGCTTTATGGTTCAACTTTGCTATTCTTGTTATCTGCTTCCTGTTACGTAAATATAACTGAAACCATTTTAAAGCGGGACCCCTTATTCCGTATCTTTCCATTTTATCCAATAGCCTAACATGGTCAACGAGGTCAAACGCCTTGCTTAAATCTAAAAATAATGCACAGGAAGGGATTCTTTTATTGATATTGTTCATGATTTGTTTTAATAACGTATAAATTGCTACGGTAGTGGATTTATTTTGTCTAAATCCGTATTGCTGACTGACTAGAATGTTATATTTATCTAGGAATTTTAATAACCGCCTGTACATCACTTTTTCAAATATTTTTGAAAGTATGGGAGTTAGTGCTATAGGTCTATAGTTGTCAACGTTAGATTGGGAACCCTTTTTATGTAATGGCCTAATTAAGGATAGTTTCAATCTATCAGGAAAACAGCCCTGTTCCAAGGATAGGTTAATACTGTGAGCTAAAGGCGTTGATATATATTTGGAAATACTTTTAAGAAGTTCAGTTGTGATATTATCATAGCCTGCTGATTTAGTATTTCTTAAGCACTTTATTATACTTTCAATTTCGGAAGCATTTGTTGGTTCTAGAAATATACTATCATCACGAATTTCTATGTTGTGTCTGTCGTTATGATCATTATTAAAATTAAAGGAATGATTAATGGCAATGTCAATGAAGTGATTATTGAATTTATTAGCGATGTCAGATCCGGAGGTTAGTGTTATACAATTGTCATCGATTTTACTAATGCAATCTCTAGACGGCATAGTGCCCGTATTGCGCTTTACAATATCCCATGTAGCTTTGATTTTGTTTTGCGAATAAGTAATGTGCTTTTGGTTACATAGGGATTGCAGGTTATTCATACAACTTCTTAATAATTTGGAATATGTTTTAAATTTGTTCTTATTTTCATTATTTTTATTCAAATAATATTGGTGTCTTAATGACCTCTTAGTACTGCAGCTTTTTTAATACCTTTTGTTATCCATTTTTGTTTAATCGTGTTATATTTTCTTTTAATTTTCATACATGGAAAGCAAAGATTGTAGATCAAAGTTAAAAGATCATGAAATACATCAAAGGCTGCACTAGCATCTGAGATATCATAAATTTCACTAAAACTTAAGCAACTTATGTATTCAATGAACTTACCAACATTATCTTTATTTAAATCATTAATAGCTACAAAAAAGAAATCAGCTTTGCTGTTAATTTGTTGATAAATCGTAACGATTTGAGCTGTATTATGATCAGACAGGAAACAATTATATGTTTCGCCTATTGCGTTTGTTACATTACCAATAATATTGTCTATACATGTCTTAAGCCTAGTAGGCTCATTTATATAGTATTGCATTCCATAATTAAGTAATATTTCTTTAAATATAGAGCTATTTTTATCAGTTATTAGTAAGTCTATATTAAAATCAGCACAAATTATAATCTTGTATTTTTTTATGTTGAAGTTTCAGTAATGTTTTAATGAAATTTTGAAAAAATATATTTATGTCAGAATTTGGTATTCTGTATATACAAACCACACTCAATTTGATTTGTTCAATTTCTACACCGCATATTTCAAAATGTTTCTCCACTGCAAGATCCTTTGTAAAACCTAGTTCAGTACTTACATAACCCATTCGACACAATATACATGTGCCTCCACGTTTTTGTCCTTCACGTGAGTAAATGGCCCCAAGATTGAAATTATTTACATTTAAGTATTTTTCATCACCTTTTTTAATGAAATGTTCACTGAGACATACGACTGCAACATTTTTCTTTAATTCTTGCAACTCATTTAACACTATCTCAAAATCTTGAATTTTATTTAAGTTCATAATTGTATTTAGAATAAATGATGTCTAATGAAATAATTCTCAAGTTTGTTCACCTAGGGTAAAAACATAACGAATATTAAAATATTTAACTTGATATCCGTCTAACTTATTCTTATTTTTATAAGTCAGTGTTTATTTGACATAAGTAAGTGACATTCAGCCAAACAGGAATCGTCAAAATAATCCTTACGAAATAGTTTGTAGAATTAGTGTACAGTTATCATTAATTTATTATAATTCAACCTATTTGTACCGTAAATCTAATTAAAATAATATATGATTAATAATTAAAATTATTATTTTCTAAATGGAAAACGTGTCGTAGACTGTATGAATCCTTTGCCTTACGGACAGTTTGACCACAATGACCACAGAACATTTTATATCCTGTGAGTCCTGTGACGGACTTTGACATTACTGCATTTCATTTTTGGATTGTTTACTTGATTCATAGCTTTGCGTTTGCGACTTGAGTTTCTTGAGTTACAGATTGCTATTTATGATATTTAACGACGACTGTGGCCATTAATAAAGGATTTTGATTTTACTTGTGCACACGATACCCATTTTTGAACACGTACTTAGATTGGACCCGCCTAAACAACGACTCGGCTTTTGACTACGGACCTGAACCTGCTTTATTTATACGACGCTGCTATTGTTTTGGACTTGTGCACAACAGGGTACATTGTCCTATGTAATTAACTTCCGGGTAATCGTTTTTTACTGCGAGGAAAAATACAAAGTAGACATATTTCTCAAAAAGTATATTTTGTTTACATAATAGTTAACAATTCTATATCTGGAAATAGGGCTATACAGCATCGTTATTGTAACTGCCTAGTGGGTTGGCGAACACTTGGTACCTGTGCGCATACTATGTCAATAGTATGGTACTTGGCATGGGCCCGGTACCAGTCCAATATCTATCCTCCTGCACAGTTTCTTGCCGACGTATTAGTTGTTTTTATGATGAATAAAACATTTAAATGCTTTTTTGTTGTTTAATTATTGCATATTAATCCTTTACCTTGACTTAACCTTTATTTTAGAAAAATGTTTAGAACTGGCTCCTACCTAGTTTCTTGATAATTATTGAAATTGTAATGGGTATCCTACGATTTGTAGTACAATTTTGCGTATATTTCATTATTGTTCATTTCAGGCATTTCTTTGTATGGATGATGGGCATGTCCCTTTTCAATTTTAGGACATTTTCCTATACTTGTGCTGTAAGACCTTGCCAAATTTCATGATTCTAGGTCAACGGGAAGTACCCTATAGGTTTTGATTTATTTGCGAGTATCGAAATATGTCGCAATAATGTCGCTTATATCGCCGTATTTTTTTATTGCGTTGACTTGGAAGCTTGATTTTTTAGAGCTTCAAGGGACCATAGACTTACGTATTTGATATTAATTTCAACTTGATACCTTTACGCGTTCCTAAGAAAAATGGTCTTGACAGACTGACATACAGACAGACAGACGGACAACGAAGTGATCCTATAAGGGTTCCATTTTTTTCCTTTTGAGGTACGGAACCCTAAAAATAATGTAACGATAAAAACCTGCCAAAACATAAAATATCCTTAAATTATCTTGCTAAAATAATAGGCCTAAAACTGCCAATCCTAACTAATATTATAAATGCGAAAGTAAGTTTGTGTGTTTGTTTGTTACCTTTTCACGCCTAAACCACTGAACCGATCATCCTGAATTTTTGCATATACGTTGTCAGGTGTACAGAAACGGACATAGGATAACTTTTATCCCGAAAAAAAGTACTGTTCCCGAGGAAAACAACAATAACGTTCTTATGATAATAGATGGCGCCACTTGTCTCTCGAATCATGATTGAATTATGGGGATGTATTTAATACCACTTTAAATTTAGAAAAGCAGAGTACAACATGTGTTTCTATCTAGCTGGCCCACCTGAGCCACAGCAAGGCAACCGATGTAGACTGTTAACTTATTGAATGTATTTGTCTAATCGAACGAAAACTGTACCGTACCGTAAAAATGTACCTCCGGTACATTGAATATTTTCGTAAAAATAACACTACAAAGTGAAAAATAACTTTAATTTGCCGCGCTGCGTGTCGCGGGTTCGATTCCCGCACGGAACAAATATTTGTATGACCTACAAGTAGTTGTTCCGGGTCTGGCTGTTTGTGTATGTGAGTTTAAATGTTTGTAAACGCACCCACGATACAGGAGAAATTCCTAGTGTGGGGCAACGTTTTTTTAAAAAAAAAAAAAAAGAAAAAAAAAAAAAAAAAAAAAAAAAATTTTCGGAAGTCGGTGGCAAAAAACTCAAATACAGATCCAACACACCGACTTCCGAAATTAAAGTTATTTTTCACTTTGTAGTGTTATTTTTGGTAGTCGGTTCTTATTTTTTTGTTAAAAGTTTTTTATTTTACACTTTTTAGTGGGTCAGTTTTGAATTTATCTAAGTTACAATGCCTAATGTTAACTGCTCATCACCTTTTACAAAATATTTCTTTTATTCTTAATATTTAGAAGTGTAAATCAAAGCAAAATTAAAACAAGCCAAATTAAAGCATTTTCAATGAACTTACAGCAATTTTTTTTCCCCTTTATAAGGTATCACTATATAAGTACTTACAGCAATTAATGGGCGAATTTCGGTGAGCGAATATGCAAGTAATCTAGAAACTAGTTAGAGGATTATATCCAGGACAGGAATGCTTGGAAACATGCTGGTCCAGCTCCATAGGACAATCTAGAGTCTAGACAAAATCAAACTGGTTGCTATTTTTATGGTAAAATCTGTTATTTTTATGATATTCATTTTACATTCTGTGATAACCTATACTCACACACTGACTTATTTTTTTAGAAAAACATACTTGTATGATGTTTGTAAATATGTGAACACCACGTATCTATCTAATAATTAAGTTATTTTTCATTGCTTAGTTTTTAATTCGTTTTACCTATTATGGTATAGTAATTTTATTCTAGGTGCATCGTCTTCACATATAATCATATAATTAATGTAATCAAACAAAATATTGTAAAACATTTTTAAAAGAGTACCGGTGGAGTTTCTTGCCCATTCTTCTCCATACGAAACTACCTTTTGGAAGGGGCAACTAGAATCAATTCTATTTTTTTTGTAAATTTTGACGTTCAAAAGTGCCTCTTATGTGCCTATTTGAAATAAATGGTTTGACTTTGGCTTTGACTTTGACTTTGAAACTGAGCAAATCTTTATCTAAAATTTAAGTAGCTTCATCTGTTTTGATATAGGGAGCTTATACATTATGATAATATGTTGTGGGTACGTGCACCTCTGCCTAACCTTTTGGCAAAAACAGCCGTGATGTCAGATTACTATGATTAACTTGAGTCTAAATTGACCAGATTACAGTACACTAGGAATTTATTAGTGCCTATCAAGTTATTTCGTACCTACATATTTCATTGAACATAATTGAATGCAATGGACCACGACTTTAAGTAACTTCTAGATAGCTCTAATCAAAGCTGCACTTGAGTTAGTTAGAAACTGTTCAAAGCGACGTCTTTGAGAAATCTTACGTAGAGTTTCTACTGCGTGCATATTTTTGGTTGCTTTAAAGACTTTAAAAAGCCTTTGAAACTGTTTGGCTCGAAAATACTGCTTTGTTTTGAGATCACATAAAGCAGTAGTACCTAACCAAAGCATTTCTCCTTTATACCATTTATTAATTTCTTGTTTGTATAATTTTTGATTAATAATTAAAAGTTATACCGAAGAAAAAAGAAATTGAAAAGCGAAAAATAAACCTTTAAGTCTAGTAAGACTAAAAAAAGGGTAAGAGTAGAAAATTTCTAAATCAACATCAACAAACGGCTATCTACAATATGCCAGGAGCGTGCGGACATATTATGTTTTATAGTTTTTCGGACATATTATGCGTTCACTGGTCTGGAAAGGCCTAGGATAGTGGGCCGGGCGGAAGAAAAACGCGCTCAAGGCAGAGCACCGGCAAGATGGTCAGGCGCGATCAAGAAGGCTGATGAAGAGCGGTCCACATTGCCGAAGACCGCATAACTTAGAGAAGCGTCGTATATGACATGTGATCGCGATCCTCAGCATTAACTGAACAACGAAGACGAAATTCCTAAATTAATGAAAATAATTAATTTTGAGGCGGTGCCAAACAAATAATCAACGAATATCAGTCAAACGCCATCATTTTACTTGGCGTCTTTTTATTTGTTTGGCACCGACTCAAAATTTATAATTTACATTAATTTTAAGGCTTAGTTAGACTAAAAGGTTCATTTCTATGTTTGACTTTTAAGTAAATTTCTTTGTAGTTTAAACTTTTCAGTTTCTTTTCAAATAAGAACTTCCATCGACAGCCTTTGTCTCTATCATCAGACTTCATGACACTAATACCCCAGCTATGTCTAAAATTCTAATCAAGATGAATTAAATAAGCCAAACACGATGTAGCTACGTTGAGAGAGCTCCTCAACAGTTTACTGTAGCTGCTACAGTAAACCGAAGGTTCTCTCTCAAATGACTTCCATCTCCATCATCAGACCAACTCCAGGTCTCTCTGATGGTGTAGTTTCATCAGAACTAAATAATTGAGTGCCAAGTTTAATCAAAATCGGTTCATAGGTGAAAATTTTGAACTCTAGACTCTACTGAACTTTTGACTCTAGAGACAAAAATAGTTCCAATCTTGGTACTTGCATACCATCTTTCAATTTGATAAATGATCACTATGATCCACAAGCATGTAATAGGATACATTTAAAGTTCTACATTTTATTTCCTGCGCTGGATAAGAATAGAATAGAATAGAATACTCTTTATTAAGCACACCATAAAAATTATAGATATAAATATTGAAATTTTACATAGGGCGACACAATGGGTCTTATCGCTAAAAGCAATCTTTTACAGACAACCTTTGGATGGACAAGGCATTAGAAATTAACCTAATTACGTATTGCCAAGCTTAGCCAGACCACGCCACAATTGTGGCGATAAGTCCCCTCTTTGAGGAGTGGCTGGAGAGGCGCCACGGCGTCCTCACCTTCCGCCTGACGCAGGTCATCACCGGACATGGATGTTTCGGGAGGTTCCTGTTTAGGATTAAGCGGGAGGAATCGCCCGGGTGTCACCACTGTGTGGATCGCCCGGAGGACACGGTGGAGCATACGGTGGAGGTCTGCCCAGCTTGGGCGGAGCACCGCCGTGTCCTCACGGAGGCGATCGGCGGCGGCGATCTCTCGCGTCCGGGCCTGGTTCAGGCCATGGTTCGGAGCCTCTCGCTCCGAACCACTCCCTTGCATGGGAGGCCGTCACCTCCTTCTGCGAAGCAGTTATGCTAGCGAAGGAGGAGGCGGAACGCGTGAGGGTGAGACAAGGTTCACGCCCTCATGCCCCTAGTCGCCGCAGGAGACGCCCCGGGCGTCGGGAGTCGCAAGCCGATTTCCGGCCACCGTAGGCGCGGGCCTGCGGACGGTGAGCGATGGGTAGCTCGCCGTCCGATAAGGACCAGGCCCGGGTCGACGGCGCGTTGTGTGTAAGAGATGTCAGCACAAACTGACGGGGTCCGTCAGGACCAATGCCTGCCGGGGTTGCGAGTTTGTCCGAAAGGGATATCGTGGCCCTGGCACACAGGCAACGGAAGGAACACGGGTGGGTTTTAGTCAGTAAAAGTCTGACACGCCCTCCCGCTCCGCCCAGAGCGGGAGAAGTTATTTGATGATTTCCCACCCAAAAAAAAAAAAAAAAAGCTTAGCCAGACTTTCAGTTTAACATTTTGTCAATAATTGAAGCCACAGGCTGGAACGACGAACGTAATATTGTAATTCAATCATTAACAAACTGTAACTAGCTGTGTCTCAATGCCCCGATAGACAATTATTACTTACTCTTTGTTTTTCCAGGAAATTAATATACAATACTTCCGATGTTATTTATTCCTGGAATCGAAATCTATGTAAATCTGAAATTAAAAGAACAGAGGTTTAACAAAGTAGGTCACAAAAAGTGTGAAAATCTATTAAATAGTAACCGCGAACACTTAAACACTCTGTTACCATACCGAAATAGTTTTCTCTTCTTTTCTTCGAAATCTTTTTGTGTCCCTCGAGTAAGGATAATATTTTTTGTTTCTGGAAATGGCCCACACGCATCACACAAGATGGGGATTTCAAATAAATAGTGATCCACCCCGGTCACCATTTATTTCAATTTCCCTTGGATTTATTCCTATTTTCCGAAGTAGGTCCTTTTTCGAAATCCCTCTGATAAATGAAAGAGTTACAAGCTATTCTTTTTTTATTTGGCTTCCCCGAAAAAAGTGACGAACACATACACACATCAAAAAAATCTAAGCAACACAGCGACACGCATAATTTACAGAAACTATGCAGTTTCTGTAAATTATGTTTTAATAATTTATGATAGGTTGCTAAGCAATTTATGCTCGTCAAACAAAATGCATATGGTGAAGTCACCAGTTCAACTCCTCAACAATTAACGCCCCTGCATCGGGAAAAGCAATATTTTGTAAAAGGTGATGAGCATTTGACATTAGGCTATTGTAAATTGGATATTATTACAAACTCACCCACTAAAAACGGAAAAATAAAAAACTTTTACCAAAAAAAAAACAACCGACTTCCAAAAAAAACACTACAAAGTGAAAAATAACTTTAATTTCGGAAGTCGGTGTCAAAAAACTAAAATACAGATCAAAAGCCACCGACTTCCGAAATTAAAGTTATTTTTCACTTAGTAGTGTTTTTTTTGGAAGTCGGTTGTTTTATTTTTGTAAAAAAATTTTGTTCTCGGAATCTTAAACTGTCTGATTTAAAAAATATAAACATTTCGATTGTGTTTTGTTTTCATTAAAATAAAAGCTAATTATTTTTTCACGATTTCATGTGTTGCTTGATTGCTATTCATCTCACTTTTATCATTTTTAGATATACAGTTTTTGAAAAAAATGTGTGGTGAGTAATTTTTTATGCCATGGAACGATGCCATTTGACTGCTGATGAAATGCAGAGAGCTGTAGGAATGCTACAAGCGGAAATAAATCAGTCCCAGGTATCTCGGCATTTTGGAGTCAATAGGAGCGTGATTTGTCGTCTTTACCAGCATTACATTCATAGAGGGGATCCCTGCTGTCCACTTTTGAACAACTATTGGAACAATTTTAGGAACGGTATGACGTAAGCATTTTTTTGGAAAATAATCCATTAACTACTGTTGACCCATAAATAAAGCCTTCTTACCGTTTTTTTTTTTTACCCAAATCGATTGGGCCAACGGACAATAAATAGGTTTTCGCTGGTTTTCAAATAAGGACCGACCAGTTCTCTAGGCTGCGAAAAGTAGGCTAAAAAATCGGGATCAAATGGCAAATTGCGGCCGAGCTAGTCTGAAACCACCTTCTCCTGGTCTTGATTACCAAAATCGCTGTTACGTAACCTGTTATTTGGCACCACATGAAAGATCTCGTTTGATATTGGGAATTTAGATGAAAATCATTTCGAGCCTACAGTGAAAGTTTGAAAACGAATAATATACTAAAAAGAAGAAAGTTAAACGACGCAAAGAGCTCATGATAGTAATACTCGTATCAAAATAATTGCTCATTTCATAAATGTTACTTATATGTCACAATAACATAAAAGTAACGACTACCAAACTCAATTTCGACAAACTGTAATACGACAAGATTTAATTTCGACAATATGGAACTCCGACACGTCTTAATTTCGACAATACTTAGGTGCGATGCGTCTTAATTTCGACAATACTTAAGTTCGAAATACCTTAAGTCCGATACTACTATACTCCGACAAGGCGTTTCTTCGACATGACTTAACTAGGAAACGATGCAACTTTGACGACATATTTATTCGACAACTATGCAAGTCCGACATGAGTCAATTTCGAAATAGTCTACTCTGGCATGCTGTACTTCGACAATATCTTAAATCGACGTGATACTTCTGAGACACATTTTTATGTGCAAATCACAGAACATAATTAACTCGGTCGTTGCAGCTAATAAGCGACAGAATAGCACTAACATAATAGTTTCCAGACAATAAGAAATAGTTCAAATTTACTTACCAAACGTATTTCTTCCAAATTACCAAAAAGAAACCAGTTTTTGTTTTTTTTCGACGCGCCTTATACAACTAACTTTTTTGCCGAGAACAAAATGGCTGCTGCCGTCTGATTGGTTGCCTGAGGTTGGGACAGTGACAGCCAATGTTACCAGTGTATTAAAGTTTTATAAACTACCTTTTTCGCGACTAAACAATGAGTTACATAAATTAAACAACATAGATGAAGTAATGTTGAGACCTGTTTTCTTTTTTATTTAAAACGATAATTTATATTTCAAATGAGTTTTCAAGGATTTTACGCACATTTTACAGTATTATTAGAGAGGATAGCTACTTTTGTCTGAAAATAAATATAATACTTTTTATGTTTTTTCAAGTTCGAAATATCAGCGTTGGAAGTTGGACACACGTATTTTGTATGGAGACCACAAGACACGCCTTTTAAAATGCAGCAAAATATAAAAAACGCGGTAACAACTACTATTAATGATATGTAGTAATACAATTTATAGAAGGTCTCCTTTGTTATGTTCAGTATTTTACTAATATTGCCCTGACAGATATATAGTAGAAATTAAAGTAAGATGATGGATAAGTAAATTTTCTGAAATGAGCAAAAATTTTGATTTTGACTTAAATATATAAAAACCCTAGAAGAGGATTTGCGCCCAGAGTGCTCGGAATACTTTTCAAATGCGGTACGATTATTCTGACACTAAATAAGGTAATGTAGTCCTACGTCACACCATCAAATACCTCAGGTATTTCAGTTTGATTCAAAACTATTTCTGTCGTCAATGCAAACATTCTGCAGTGGTATTACACCTGATGATTAAAGAGATAATCCGTTACCAAATAGAGTAGTGTATTGTATAAATTATAGATTTTCTGTGGTATCAATGGAATTTATACATTTCGTGACCGTATTGAACTTCAATGTAAATTCTTGTTTCGTTAACCGCTGGATTGGTTTTCATTAATTCGGTAGTGTTCGATTTCATTTAATTTAAATTTTATTTTAGCTTTCAACCAAACAATTGCTTTTAGTGATTTAAGATTTCGTAACTTTTCCATTTATTTCTACAATGAGAATTAGAGCAAAAACTACTCAACATCAACAAATTGATTTACAACTTACAACCGACGATCATTTAACTTAAAATAAATCTGAAATGAATTTAAAATAAACTGAATTTTAAACGTAGACCAAGTTAATCCGTAATCGTTGCGATCCAATTCTCCGTCCATAATTTAACTCGGGAATTGCATAGCATAAACCTTCCTTCGAATTATAATAATGGAGATATAATAGAAAATTACTTTTCCTTTCTTTGCAAAGGCCAATTTTATCTTGGAAATAGGCAAAGTAAATCTAACAGTGCTAACCATTTTGATATTTTGACAACATTAATTTTGTTTAACACCGTGCAATACGTGCGTACAAGGGCTGCCACGTTCCTTTCTTTGCCAATCTCATTTTCCATAACCAACATACAGCTGTAAAATAGTAGGTACCTATGTAATTTTAATGAACAAATAGACATTGAATTAAACTTCGCTACTTTGCTGAACGTTTCACTGCCTCGGGGTATAATATCCTCTCGTTAGAATTGTACCTACTTTAAATTTATTCTACTATATTTTTTTAAGTGGTATTTATTCACAATCGATAAACACTTATAATTATGTTCTAATTGGCATGACAGAAAAATACTTAGTTATCACACTAATACTATTTTATTGTGTAATAAAAAAAAAATACAATAGCCACATATTACGATTGACGAATCTTAAAAGCAGCAAGATATACCATAATTTCTCACACTATTCATTCAGTTTCAACTCTAAAATACCGGAGCAATTACTTAAACAATTTTGTCATGAAGATCCATTAATTAGTAAAGCCACGTTAAATAGTACGACACGAACACGACAAGGTTAATTTCATTTATTCATTAGGAGACGATTTTGCAGACAGTGTGGCGTGGCGCGTGTATTACTGTCTTAATTTTGGTTTGAGAAAATTAGATACCTCGGGCATAAGCCTACGCCAAGTTTTGGTAATCGGCGTTTGGGTCCGTGGTACGAAATTAAATAATTTTTACTGAGTTTATTTTAAATTTTAGATAAGTATTTCGTATTTTTACGATGATCCAGTTTGTTTAAAGATTCTTTGGTTTTCATGTCATTATGATAATTTTCGCTTCTAAAAATAACTTCGACTTGACTTGAAAAACTATAATAATAATATATAATTTTTTATCCAAGGAAAGTTAAATGACAGTGATAGGATCTTTCTGCACAAATGCAATTACATCTCACAAGCTAGGTCCTAATATACTTGATTGAGGATTTACTCGGTTACGCTAAATAATTTTTACTCGTTATTTTCATAAAAATAACTGATGATAGATAGCTTTATTAAAATTATCATGTTTTATAAGAAGTATTCAAGGTATTTGCAAAACACATAAAACAAAAAATAAAGAACAAAAATACCCCTGAACACCTTGAGTAATCTAGTGGGAACTGTTCACGCTTTCGAATTGGGGGTAACTTTTATAAATAGTGAAGCGAAGAGAATTCAATGAATTTAGCATCAAAATCAAAATATTTCACATAAACCTACATGTGAACTTATGAAACATCAAGTTAGGTGCACTGTTTCAATTGTCCGTTTCCTATGGAGAAGAACCGGCAAGAAACTCCAAGATTAGGTAACTCTTTTATAAATAATTGGCTTTTACAATATTTAAAATAACAGTGTTAATAGGTATTAATAGGATAGTGTAGGCCGTTCAGCAAGTACCAGGTACTTAAAAAAACGTCAACAAATCTATTATGATCGTCTAGGCATACACAAAATTGTAAAAAAATCAATATAAAAGATAAATAAAAAAATAAAACATGTTTAAACCAAATGACATATTGAGGTTACAACTGTAACAAATCTGAATAAACATCATGTCCATAAAAGCCAGTCGTTAAGAGTTTATACTAGAGTGGCATGTAGGCGTATCCAATGTCCCAGTATGGGGCTGTCCGTCCTATTAGCTTTAGTTTTCAGGACGCTGTTGGGGCTGGCGTGTATCCCGCGCAAAATGGAAGCGCAGCGCTTGCGCACGTAAATACGTGTGACTCCGGCTATTCGAAAACCGATTTTATTTTGTTCCGATGTCTTGTTTAGTATATACCTTTTTAGTTGGCGTTCGGCGTTCATGTCTTAATTGGGTTTTAGTTTTTAACTATCTTATTGTTTCAATTATTTTGGATTTAGCGTCAAGGATCATTGTGGGTAGGTAGATATGTAATTTAATATCTATGGTAAGTTATAAATAAAATAAATATAAATAAATAATAATGTATTGATTCAAAAATATACATAGACACGGGTTGTATACTAGTTACATGCTAAGACTTATCAACTAACAATGGACACCAAGTGGAAAAAAATAAATGTCTATAATAACAAAAAATTAAATCCTGTCTCCTAAACTAGAGATAGCCTATATCTTAGGAGACAGTGATTCGACCGAGCTAAAATATAAATGATGGACCTTGGGTTTCGAGTGTCGATGCTAATTCTACCATGAAACTAAAATGTGAGTTTGCTGAGTAAGTTATTTTAGATTTATTTGAGCATGGATGGATGGATACAAGTATGGAGAAAGAGTGGGGGTGTGAATGGGAAAGAGGTGTGTGTGTTCGTATTCGTGAGTGTAATGTTAGTTGTGTTGTATGCGTGTGTGTGTTCTGTGTTATGAGGTGTTTGTTTGTGTGTAGTGTTTTGTGTTCCTATTTAATAGTGATTTGTTATACGATATATGCCAGTAGGGATTTGGTGTAATTGTAGTCCTGTTGTACGAGAGCCAGTCTGTAATTTTAGATTTGATATTGAATTTATTTAAGTTTATTATATTCAATTTCTTTTGTACAATTTAAGTATTGGTGTTTTGCAAACGAGTTTTTGTGATGCACACCAGAGGGAAAATATGTTCGCTTTCTTGGGTTAGGTAGGGGTAGGCAGCCATGTACCCTGAGGACAGATCGAAGAACAAACAGCTGACGTATCGTCAGAACTTTGCAGTCCGAATAGTGTGCACCCTACATAACATTTTCGAAAGGTTTGTATTGGAAACATTCAGAGTGAAAAATTATTGTTTTACTCATAACTGGGGTTTATGTAAGTATAATTAATTATAGATAACCAATATATTTTCACAAAGTACTCAAGACTTTCATTACATATCAAACACGATTTATTAATCTTATTTTTTTCGGTATCCCTTTACGTCCGCTATAAGCCACCATGTTCCATTTTATGTGACGATATCTTGTTTATCAAAATATGACGAGTAGTTAAGGAGTTGTGCCGGAACAGATGAACATACATACATAGCCTGTTAAAATCATAACCGTCCTTTGGTTTTACCGTAGTTGGGTAAAAAGTAGTACACGGAAAAAAAAAACTGTTGAAAAAATTAACTACTGCCACTAACTGCACAGCACAAAATTATTAAAAGGAATCACAAAAACGAATAAACAACAAACACTTCCACTATTTTACAAGTTCTGAAATTATAGCTAGCACAATACATTTTCGAAAATCAGTGATTAAAAATTTCGCTATACAAAAACTTCGGCGAGCTAACTTTGTAATGGCCGCCACCTTGCCGTAGTTTTGCATAAAGTTGTAGAAGGGAAGAAATTAAAGAGCGGCGAAAAAGCAGTAATTATCTCCTACAGTAGTACCGCGCTGCTTAATAAAGAGAGTGTACAAATAGGCTCCAGTAACAACGTTTAACTATTGTTCTCACGGCACATCGTAGTGAAACAAGTCCTTTGTTAGAATGAACACAATGTAGTCGTTGTTAAAGTTTGTTGAAAACGCTGAGGAAATATTAAGGTGTATTTAACGCTAAACAAAAGTCATATCAATATTGTCAGCGCTTCATTCTGTGAAGTTTTTAGATAAACTTAAAAAAAAAACTGCAGAATTATGTGGGGCATTACGTATCTGAAATAGAATGGGTTTTCCTATTTATTTATATCTGAAAATGGAAAAAGCGTTGTAACAAATTAGCGAATTGTTATCGACACATACGCCAGTTGGCTTTCTGAAACAGACTTAACTTACATATCGACACAAGTAAGAACATAGACATGCCAGAAAAAATCTGTTCTCTATCTACTTACCTATCTTATGATTTAACTTCCCTACTCGACTATTGTGTACTTCATTACGTATACAAGCGACCTCCACAAACGCCCTATTCGGTATTACCAGTTGAAGCCTATCTTAATTAGGATTAAGAAGGCAAACAGGTTAATCTTTTTGGGTTAACGCAAATACATAAAGCATTACCCGGTGCGGGGGCAGCAGGATGCTCGAGCCGACTACCGTCGTCATAAACCAGAGGGTCACGTCAAGTATGAGGATCTTTGTAAACGTCATAAATTTTCTAATAGGCGAGCTGTTATGGACTTGCCCTAACTAAATAATAAAGTTTTTGAAATTAACAAAAATATTTTCTAAGCGTAGGTCGCTTATAAAATATTTAAAAAAACAAAAAAAATTAAGAGCCTATTTTACATATAGGTATGTTAAGAATGTATTATCATTAGCGACCCACCCCCTTCACACGGTTTTACGACTTAACAAAACATCAAGATTTCTTTATTATAGACTAGCTGCGCCCCGCGGTTTCCCCCGCATAAGTCTCGACTCCGTAGAAATATCGGGATAAAAACTAACCTATGTCTCAATCCAGAGTGTCAGCTACCTCCATACAAAATTTTATCAAAATTGGTCCAGCCGTTTTAGCGTGAAGAAGAAACAAACACACACACACATATCACAAACTTTCGCCTTTATAATATGAGTGTGATTAGTTTATATAAAATTTTATACACCTGAACTTTCCGGAATAAATCCTCTAAATGATAGTAAAAACCACATCAAAATTCGCTACTTAGTTTAGAAGAACAACACGGTCACACAGACAGACATGAAAAGTGACTTTAATTTATAATTTGTATAGATTTAACTTGAAAGACATAAATAGTATCAAATAAACAAGCTTATTGTTATAAACTAATATAAAAATACTTGAAACATTATCCTTCTCAATATCTTCACTTCAGAAGTTAAAATATCTTGTTTCTGCTTTTACTTAGATTCCAACTAAGGAAGTTGTTTATTTCAATTTGAAAGAAAACAAACAAATATTGTTTTAATAAAACGAGACATTTCCTAGTTGATATTTGTTAAGCTGCGTAATTGAAGCGTCGGCTAAATAACCTTGCAGAAAAGCAAACACATAAATTCAGATTTTCATAAAATTTATAAAAACGTATAAATAATATTTTATTTATTGAATCATTACGCAATGAAATGTAAAGTATTCTCAAGTGATTTTGTTATTTTATTTCATCCTTGCATCAATTTCATACTTTCGTATGTATATATTTATCTTCAGTTCCTCGTGAGGAGCAGCACTTAATACTTAATGCATAATTTATTCCGATGCCGGAAGGCTTCGGTCCAAGCTCCTCCGCACCAATCTCGTGTTGTACTCTCTGATTACATTACATAACTCCTTATGAACGATGAGATGTATCGCTATGCAATCGTGAAATATTGATTTAAGGGAAATAACTTGTTTTACAAAATACGTTCTGATTTTACAGTGCCGCAAAGTCATAACGATAGAAACCTAAACGCCAATTCGTGATTGTGGTAACCTGCCTAATATACGGTAATCACCTAAACATTCCGTAACGCGTCAAGCTAACGACACATTAATATACAATAAACAGCTTATGATAGTAACCATTAAGGCTCCTGCAGACTGGCGTGACAGGCAGCGCTACCCGTGTTGCGCACGTGATATCGCGTCAGTCTATACGAGCCCTGAATCTCAACTAGTCATAACAGATTTCAGATGACAATACTGTTTTAAAAAAGACTGTTCTGTTGTGATTGAACTAAGTAAGCTAAGCTCGACTTATTTCAAGTTAGTACAATGATCTTTTTGCGTGACAAGGATAGATGAATAATTTTAAAAGCGTGTAACTTGCCCAATTTTCCACCAATTTTATTTCAATCAATCAATCAACTCAGCCTATCACAATCCACTGCTGGCCATAGGCCACTCCCAGGCTGCGCCACATCACCCTGTCCTCCACCTTCCGCATCCAGGAGGGGGGGGTTCCTTTCGCAAGAATTTTATTTATTTTGGCACAAATCATATTTTTACATTTTAAAAATAATGAATAATAATGTTGCAAAAGTAATTTTCGCTTCACACTGTCCACATAAACACACTACATAATCACCGCAGGATGTGTACGTAGTTATGAAACACATCATTTTCAGCCTAGATAAACAGCCTAAACCAATAAGCGTAGTTTATTTACGAACCTGAATATTGCCTTTAAGAAACAATGTTCTCATACAAACATTTTGAGTTAATAAGGTTTAAGAGTGGAAAGCTAAATTGCCAATAGTAAATTTGGTTACACGCACCCCTATCAGACAATCCCTCTTAAGTTAGAGCGGTCGGTACAGCATCACAAAGTACAGGGTGCAGGTATGTGCTTATAAGTTATGCCCGGTTCGTCGCTGTTTCGACTAGTCATCAAAATTGTAGTCCATAGAAGACCCGATTCGGCATTGGTTTTTCATAATCTTCAGCGCAAAGCAGGTCGTGGGTTCGAACCGAGGCAGGTGCTTTATTTTGTGTAAATAAAAAGATTTGAGAGCAGTGGTGATGAACCACTGGTCTAAAACCGGTGAAGGAAAACAACGGCAGGAAACCGGCATGTCCTAGAACCAAAAATTCAAAGACATGTGACGTCCACCAACCCGCACTGGGCTCGCGTGGTAGATTACAGCCTACTCTCTGTCAGAGAGAAGAGGCAGTGGGAACATTATAGGCTGATTAAATAATCTTCAGCGACAGGGTCCTACCTAGGTGATCGTCTTTAAATAGTGGTTAGGTATCAAAATACAATCGGGATCGAAATAGTATACGACCCGTATTGGGGATATACTTATATTATTATTTATTTTTTGTCGGTATTTAGGTATATAATTTATTATTATTATCTTTTCTTTTTAATTTTTCGTATTTTGTAGTTTTAGATAATGTAGATACTTATTATAATTTATTTCTCAATGTGTTTTAATTTAATTTATTTAATGTTATGGAAGTCAATTCCTAGGCTGCAAGGTTGTGTCTATGTAAGTCCTGCATCCTAAGAACCACTAACTCCCAAAATACAAGCTTGACTTAGTTTGGGAGTTCGTAGATCATTTATTATGTGCTGCTGTACAACCATCAAACATGCATCATACATTGTTCTATAAAGATTAAGTTTTTGTTGTATGTTGAGAGTGAAATAAAATTAATTTATTATTTATTTATTTATTTATTAGATACCGCACCGGAAATACAATAGAGACCGGCCTTCCTGATAAACTGAAATCGCTCAATTGTACACTTAACTACAGAGGATCTGTTTAAGCAAAGGGTTTTTATTAATAGAGGGTATTTTACCAACAACATCTTTACGCTGTTATCTGAAGCGAACATTTATGGTGATTTATCTATACTAATAATAAAATCGTAGCGAAGTGAAGAATATACATTGAATATTTAAAAAAAAAAGTAATTGCTACGAGGTCTGGGATCGATTCCAATGCCGAAGATATTTTTTTTTGAATTTTCGTCTGTTTGTCTGAATGTCTATGTTCACACGAACTCTACTCGATAGATTCTGTTCAAATTTTACATATAATTATATTCCCTATAAGTCTGGTCAGTTGTTAGGCTATACTCGTACATTATCACGCCACTTGCTATGGGGGATGACCGATATTACATTGTTTGTTTTCCTCTATAGTTTACAGTAAATTGTAAAAAGACGAACCAAACGGTTAGAACATTGCAGATAGTTACAGATTTAATTATCACGCTATATCTTTATAGGGCTAAGCTATTAACCATCACAGTCATAAACAGGGTGGATTTTTGAGATGGGACAGTAGCTTAGTGGGTAGCTTAACCTTTGTAGCTATACATGAAATCGGTCTTAGAAGAAAGTTAAGGATAGCCTTAACTTTTTGAGACATTTTGATCTGCATACATAGATTTTCTAAATATGTAAAGTCAGCGAGATAATAGACAATTTTCATTTTTATAAAAATGGTGCCAATAGATCCTGTTTCATATGAGGATCAAAAATTTCTACTAGACCAACTCAGGTTTTAGTACTAGAATAGTCGGAAATTGCAAAAATCTGTTCCCATACATATATTCGTATCGTGGGAAATGCGACTCAAACTTCCCTGGAGCTCAAAAAGTTAACGCATTAAAAAAACGGCGATTTATGCGACATATTTTGATACTCTCAAATTAATCAAAATCCATAGGGCACTTCCCGTTGACCTAGAATTATAAAATTTGGCAAAAGCAAATTCTCACAGCACAGGTAAAGGAAAAAGTCCGAAAATCGTTAATTTGTAGTTTGATGACATCATCGTCATTTCAGCCGAAAAACATCCCCAAGTATCACCACTTCGACCAGTTCTGTGCTTCCGGAATCCAGTGGATTCCTGCGGGGTTAACAAAGTCATCGGTCAACCTTGTGGGCGGCCTTCCAACGCTACATCTTCTGGTTCTGGTACGCGTTCGCCACTCCAGTAACTTTCAGTGTTCTGCATAATCAACTGTTACAATATTTTAGTGATAGTTGTTCTTCAAGAATGCATCAGTCAGTGTATCCGTTTTGTGTGTATAAGCAAGAACGCAGGCTTTCATTAATTCACTAAAAACGAAAAACTTCGCAAGAAATGGCAAATTGCTACTGAAAACTGCTGAGCCGACCTCAGGACTAACTGCTTCTCACACGGACAACTGGACGTCACTTGCTCACGCGTCACCAGTCCTGAGTGTCTGTATATTTTGGCTGCTGAGACCATAATTACAAACGTAGTATACAGGGAAGTTTTATAAAGAGTAAAAGTGGGAAATAAAGTGAATTGTGTTATACATTCGAATGTGACCAACCAGTCGATGCCCAAAACGGCTCGACTGGCTGTTCACAATGGTGTGCTGGTACCGGTACCCACGCTTATGTATGGAAGTAAATGTTGGATGTGGCAAAAGAAGCATGAAAGTGTTGTGTGCTGTGGAAATGTGTTATTTGCGAAGTATGTGTGGCGTGACTATGAGTGATAGGCTGAAAAATTATGTGATAATGCAACGGGAACGATGCAATTTAAAAGAAGATGTTATGACAAAATTTTAAAAGAGTATGCTTAGATGGTTTGGTCATGTTGAAAGAATGAATGAAAAGTGACTAACAAAAGGTATTTACAAGGCAGATGTGAGTGTAAACGCCGAGAGGGGATGCCCTAGGAAGACATGTAGCGGAATCAACATCGCCACATGCGAACTACGCGTCACACTGACGTCACGCGAAATCCTGCATCGCGTAAGCAGAGTTTACCACGCAACTAGCATATATACAACGTCCCGACATCAACCGTCGGGCAGTTGCCCACCAGACAGAACACCCGTCTGGTTGGAGGATCCTCCCTTTTCTATGGTGGATGAGTGAACTTTACACCCTGTTCCTCTACCACCAAACTGGTGACCCCGAGTATCAATGTCAGCGCAGCCTTCGTTCAACTACTTCAGCGTGACGTCATCATCATCACTTCCTCAAGCTTTCGAGCGGCGAATCACACAGCCAGCCGGCACCCACGGCTTCAACGGGTATTCTGACCACCAGCATGCAGCGCACGCGCATTCCTGGTCATCACCCACAGCCTCATCAGCAACATTGGCATAGCACACTGCACTTTTGGCCAGTCCACAAGCAGAAAACATGATACCTCTCGTGGTCGACGCCAGCAGTCAGCCTCAACACGGACCTGTACCACATCCGACTCACTGGAGCATTATGCAGCGCCACCCCGACTCACTGAGGAATCACCGCAGACAGTTCCGACCCACCGAGAAATCAAAATCAAAATCAAAATTTTTTATTTCACATAAACCTACATGGGCACTTATGAAACGTCAGAAGCTAAGTGCACGGTTCCAATTGGTCGTTTCCTATGGAGAAGAGCCGGCAAGAAACTCCATGGTTACTCTTTTAAAAAAAAAGTGGGCTTTAACAATGTTATAAGTTACAGTGTTAATAGGTATGGGAGGACAGTGTAGGCCCGTCAACAAGTACCAAGTACTTAACAAAATAAAAGATAGTTTACAAAGCTACAGTCTATTAAGCCTACAACGTTCTCACATTCACAAATTAAAAAGAATCTATATAAAATATTACTAAAGTAACAAAAATAAAAACCTACATATTTAAACCAAATGACAACATTGTCATTACAACTGTAAAAAAAAAAAACTGAATAGATATTCTGTCCACAAGTCACTAATAAATATTTTAAATTAAAATTTGTAGGTTATGTCAAAGTATGTAAAAAACAGAAATAAAAATCGACGACGAGAACTATGCGGCACCCAGTTTCGACTCACTGGAACCCTCTACTAGCACTGGCAAGCATCGCAAGATACATGACTTAGCCCACTATCGACCTCCGGTTTCCGGGGGGGAGTGATGTAGCGACATCAACATCGCCACATGCGAACTACGCGTCACACTGACGTCACGCAAAATCCTGCAACGCGCAAGCAGAGTTTACCGCGCAACTAGCATATATACAACGTCCCGACGTCAACCGTAGGGCAGTTGCCGACCAGACACAACACCGAAATCGAGGGAAATCCTCAAATTTTATAGGCATACCTATAGCGATTTGAGTATTTTTTGCACTCGAAAACCACCATTTGGTGAAGTGGAACTGATGATGAAGACCACAGATGGCCACCGGAACTACTTATAATAAGTATTTCACCGTTGCGATTCGATTAGGCACTTTAATATGGTTGATAAGCAATTTATGCTCGTCAAAATGCATATGGTAAAGTCACCATCAGTTCTCCTGGTTCTTACCAGGAGAACTCCTCAACAATTAACGCCCCTGCATCGGGAATACCAATATTTTGTAAAAGGTGATGAGCATTTGATATTAGGCTATTGTTAATTAGATAAATTACAAACTGACCCACTAAAAAGTGAAAAATAAAAACTTTTTATCAAAATAATATCAACCGACTTCCAAAAAAAACACTACAAAGTGAAAAATAACTTTAATTTCGGAAGTCGGTGGCAAAAAATTAAAATACAGATCCAAAGACACCGACTTCCGAAATTAAAGTTATTTTTCACTTTGTAGTGTTTTTTTTGGAAGTCGGTTGATGTTTTTTTTGTAAAAAGTTTTTTTCTATGATGGATGAGTGAACTTTACACCCTGTTCCTCTACCACCAAAGACATAATATATAGTCAACTAATTGGTGATGTTCTTAAGAAAGGTCAGATGCCTAGTACTCGGAACAGGCGTGCGTATATGACCAGATGTATGAACGTAAACGAAGAAAAGGAGTATGTAAGTAGCGTAGCAGGTGGCGTTCTATAGTTTCTGCCTACCCCCATGGGAAAAAGGCGTGAGTTTATGTACGTATTTATATTTTGTAAAAATAATATAGCAGCGTCTGTAGTCCCCGAAGTCCGCTTAGGACCCATGTAATAAGGGGCGAGCCTATTGCCACTAACCGGGCACAAATTTAGACTTCATTCCAGACGGAAAACCCAATAACACTTTGCCTGACCCAGGAATCGACCTCATGCCCAACAGTAGCGCTTGCAACCAATAAACCAACGAGGCAGTTTTTTATAAAAATGTAGCTGTTATTTGTATATTGTGGTGTCTTACGACTTCCACGCGAACGAAGTCACGGGCAGAAGCTAGTTTATAAATAACACTTGAAAGTTTAAGAGGGTAAGTGGTGGTATGTGTGAGCGTTAAACTTTTTCTCAAACACCACAAATTGCATTCAGTGTAAAGTCTGGAATGTTACCCTTGTCGGCAATACTCTACATGAAGCGGTGACTTAGCTAGTAGGGAACAAACTTTTCGAACCAACACGAAACAGCGTAATGAGCAGACAACAGACATTGAAGATATTTAGTTTGGTTCTACAAATCTGTATAGTATGTACAAACGTTGATGAGTTGCAGAGATCAAAGTCAAATCATTTATTTCAAATAGCTCGTGGCTAAGTCGAGGAGCTCGTGGCTAAGTTATAACAGTTAAGCTACGCTTGCCGGGCTTGGTCCGTGGATGGGAGACCATCTTTACATACCGAGACTCCTCCGTGCCTCGGAAAGCACGTTAAGCCGTTGGTCCCGGCTGTCATTCGTAGATCTTTGACAGTCGTTACGGGTCGTCATAACTCCGAAAGTCTGTCAACCAGTCTTAACAACGGGGAATCGTATTACCCAGTTACTGGGTTGTGGAGGTCAGATAGGCAGTCGCTCCATGTAAAATACTGGTATTCAGCTGCATTCGGTTAGACTGAAAGCCAACCCCAACATAGTTGGGAAAAGGCTAGGCAAATAGATATATACAACATTTTTTATAAGGAACTGAATCAATTTCAATTTTTTTTACACCATATTATATTTTGTCCCAAAAATATTTAGGTGGGAAAATCTTATCACTATTTAATTACTTACAATACAATCGCCGTAGGGTTAGGTACCGACTGCCAAATTATTATCAATGAGCGCAAGACGACCCTGAATGCGCGGGGGCGCCGCGCCGCTGGTTTTGTACGGAAAACCCGGTGACATAACAACGCTAAAACTTTGTGATTTTTCATGAAACTTTTTTGAAATTTTGTAGATAGATTCTTTAAAAAAAAATCCTAGACACGTGTTTCGGGTTTCGCATATACTAATACTGTATAGGCACTTACTCGTAGAAGGCAGTTTTGAACGTCAAAATTTACAGAAAAATAGAAGTATTCTAGTTGCCTCTTCCAAAAGGTAGTTTCGTATGGATAAGAATGGAGAAGAAACTCCACCGTTAATCCTTTAAATATATTTAAAATTACAATATCACAGTAGGTAGAAATAATTAATAAATTATAGATACACAGTATAATAAAGTAAGCAGTATCACGTCTCGGCATTGTCCTTGAAGAAATTACTGCTCGGTAGGTAAACACGCACTAGGGTTGCCCACTGACTGTGTCTCTTAGGTTGTAACTGTACTTTATAAGTCCGGCAAATTAAATGATGGAAGAACATTCTTTTTTAAAACCCTGGGATTTTTTGTAGGTACCTAGTATGTCCTTTACATTAAAATGTTTTTCACAAATCCAGTAGCTTGTGGTGTTGTTTGTTTGCTAAATCGTCTCGGCCGAAGCCATTCGGATAGTCTGAAATAAAAATAGATATAATTTTTTTTTTTTTTTTATCGGGTTCAAATTAAAATACTTTCTAAGGTACACACGCCAGCACATCAAACTACGACAATCTGTCAAATTTCTGTAATAGATTTTCAACTGTACCGCGTGTGTTCATCTTAAGATTCAAGGTTGATTGGGTTGTAGGGTTTAGTCCACCAATAAAACACCCTTCTTACCACACCGAACAGCTGTATTTATAAATATGAGTTTATGACAGTTACAAAAGAGAAGAGATCACACTAACACTTTAGATAGAAGATAGGAAGATGAAAGAATATAAGAAAGAGATATAACAAGAAAGCTAAGCAGATAGTATTTCGAAGAACAGATAATTAGATATTACGAGAGGTTACGTTTAGTAGTTTTTATATTAGCGAGCGCGTGAGTGCCTTGCGCAACGGCGGACAAAGGACTGGCGCGTGAGCATGCGACGAAACCGAACTTTCCCGAAGGAGCGCACGGCGCGGTGGAGACACCCGATGATCTACGAGTGCGGCTCGGGTCCGTTCATAATTGTGGCGGCGATGCCGCTACAGTAGCCCTCCGGCGAGACCGTGACTACGGTCGATAGAAGTCAGGGAAGCGTACTCTTCTTCCGCTGCGTGTGCGGGTCACTTGCTCATCTGTAGATGATGATGACGAGTCATTTGGAGGTATGCTGACTGGATTTGCGGTTGAGTTGCCCCTGTGACTGTCTTGAGTGACGTACGCTGGTTTCAGGCGATCTAGCGATATGTTGGTTCTCTTGCCCCGTACCTCAACTTCAAAGTATTTATCCATCTCCTTTATTACTTTATAGGGACCAGCGTAAGGTGGCTCTAATGACTTTCGCACGTAATCTAGCCTCAAAAAGACGTGGGTACAGTGCTGCATGTCTTTGGGTATGTAAAAAGTGTTTTATCTGTGCCACTTAGTCGGCTTTGGAGTCAAGTTAGCCATGTGTTTCGCCAGACGTGTTGCGAAGCTGGTGATGACTTCAACGGTATGGTTGTATGATGGCGACAGAAACTGGCCTGGCAAGCGTAGAGGCTCGCCATAAACCAGCTCAGCTGAGGATGCTTGGACGTCATCTTTCCAGGAACTGCGTATGCCGAGCAGAACGATAGGCAAGACTTCTGTCCATTGTGTGTTGTTGTGACACATGATGCCTGCTTTGAGTTGTCGATGCAGCCTCTCAACCATCCCATTTGATGCGGGATGATAGGCCGTGGTGCGAAAGTGACGTGCACCAAGCAGGGATGCCAGGGCCTTAAACAGGCCGGACTCGAACTGCCGACCGCGATCAGTGGTGATCTGCGAGGGGCAACCGAACCTCGATATCCACCCGGATACTAAGGCGGCCGCGCAGGTTTCGGCAGTGATGTCTTTGAGTGAAAGAATCTCGACGAGGTTGAAGGGAAATGCGAAAGAGGAGAGGATGTGTGTCGAGTAACTTTACAGCGCTGGCAGTGAAGACAGCATCTGCACCACTCTCTACAGTCCTTACGAATCCCTGGCCACACAAATCTCTGCGTGACCAGTCGCACGGTAGCTGTACGTCCAGGGTGGCTCAGACAGTGAAGAGCATCGAACACTTGCTTACGCAGCTCAGGTGTGACGTAGGGTCTTGGTGGTTGAGTAGAGACGTCGCAATAGAGATTGGTGTCTGAGCCAACCAGAGTTATCTTTTTCAGTTTTAGCGACGATCCTTTTTCTATTAGCACCTGAAGTTCGGGGTCTGACTCTTGAGACTGGGCTAAAGCCTTGTAATCAATCGCCGTTTTGACTTCTTCAATACGTGACAAGGTATTTGCTACGACATTTTCAGCACCTGGTATGTAGCGTATGTCTGTAGTAAATTGAGCAATGTAATCAAAATACCTGTATTGACATGGCGAGAAATTCTCTCTTGAATTCTTGCAGGCGTATGTTAGTGGACGGTGATCGGTGAAAACAACAAACTCCCGGGCTTCCACCATATGTCGGAAATATTTGATTGCCTCGTAGACGGCAAGCAGCTCGCGATCGTAGGGACTGTACTTGCGCTGAGCTTGGTTCAACTTCTTGGAGAAGAACGCAAGTGGCTCCCACTGTGTACCGACGCGTTGTTGGAGAACTGCTCCTATGGAAACATCAGATGCGTCAGTAATTAAAGAAAGCTCTGCCTGTTCGCTTGGATGTGCAAGAAGCGTAGCATTTGACAGCGTACTTTTGCATTCTTCAAATGCTCCCAGCTGGAGCTGCGACATCTGTACCGGATCTGAGCCCTTGACCTTGTCTCCACCCAACATCGAGTTAAGTGGCGCTTGACTTTTTGCAGCATTCGGTACGAACCTTCTATAAAAGTTAAGCATGCCTAGGAATCTCCGTAACTCCTTCACCGTGCGTGGTACAGGGAAGTCCTGTATTGCCTGGACTTTCGTGCTGAGAGGTTGGGTACCGGCAACTGATACCTGGTATCCAAGGAAAGTCACCTCGGGCTGGCCCCACACACATTTTGCTGCATTGATGAGAACGCCGTATTCCTGCAGGCGTGACAGCAGCTGGCGTAGGTGAAGTCTATGCTGGACTGAAGAAGAAGAGTAAATAAGAATAACGTCGAGAAATCCGAAGCAGAAGTCATCAAAGCCGGTAAGGACTTCATCTATAAAGCGTTGAAATGTTTGAGCTGCATTCCTAAGGCCAAAGGTCATAAAAGGAAACTCAAACAATCCGAATGGTGTTGTTATGGCCGTCTTTGGTATGTCCGCTTCATTTACCGGTATTTGGTTATAAGCTTTAATTAAATCAATTTTTGTGAATATAGTGGAGCCTGAAAGCCGCTGCGAGAAGTCCTGGATGTGGCGTATGGGGTAGCGGTCAGGTACAGTACGAGTATTTAGTGCACGGTAGTCACCACACGGGCGCCACCCATCATCCTTCTTCCTCACCAGGTGCAGAGCCGAAGACCACGGGCTTTCGGAACGCCTTGCAGCTCCACTGGCTATCATGTCATCAAACTCTTTCTTTGCGATCTTTAATCTTTCCGAGTCCAAGCGCCTAGGTCTGTTTACAACGGGCGGTCCAGAAGTGGTCTTAATAAAGTGTACCGTATTATGTTTAGGTTTGTTTTGATTTACAGTACCTGCAGGGCGGGTAACCTCTGGGAACTCACGCAGCAACTGGTGAAACTCAGTCTCCCCGGTGACAGTTTTGACCGATGCCACATCATCAGGAACTCGTTGCGAGGATGCTGGCACAAAGAGCGAGGTGGTGCCATCTATGAGCCTGTGGTTGCAGCAATCTATAAGCAGATTATAATAACTTAGAAAATCTACACCTATAATTGGTTTTGACACGTCGGCTACGGCAAATTTCCAAGTAAATAATCGGCGAAGACCTAGGTTGAGGTTGAGTTGCACTGGACCATAGGTATTAATAATACTTCCATTGGCTGCCGTTAAACTAAATTTTGTAATGTTGCAGGGCGTCGGCAGACCGAGGGTAGACGCATAGATCTGAGCCTGTATCGACTAAAAATAACATTACAGAATAACGGTCAGTAACAAAAAGACGGCCTGATGCTAATGGGCAGTCGTAGGCCGCTAATTCGGGCTGCCTTTCGAGTTTTCCGACCTCCATGCACAAGGCTGTGTGCATTTCTTTGCACGGATGCCGTATGTGAAATGGTACCAACAATGCGGGTGGTTTTCCGGTGCCTGACACGGCCTGGATCTGGATCTGCTGCACCAGTTACCACTTTTAGATCGTGAATGAGATCGACCACGTACCTGCCTTCGATTATCCACTCTAGCAGACAGTGAACTCACTTGTTTGGTTAATTCCGTTATTTGACATGCCATCTCCTTCATAAGTGTAGATGTACCTGGGTCCGCTACGCTTGCTACTTGCATGGGCCCCGCTGGTGCGATTTCATTAACCGTGTCCGCCAAGTCTGCTAATTTGTCCAACGGAAGGTCAGGTTGCGATGCTATAACCGTCTGTAGGTTGTTCGGTAACCGATTCGACCACAAGGTCCTCAGGAAGTCTTCAGGTACTGACGGGCCTGCTAGATGCCGTAGATGACGTAAGAACTGTGATGGCTTACGGTCACCTAGCTCCTCATGCATCAGTAATTGTTTCACTTTCCGTTCCCGCGAGGCTGACAACCGCTTAATGAGCTCAGTTTTTAAATTTTCATATTTATTTACCGCTGGAGGGTTGGTGATTATATCTTTGACCTCAGTGGCATAGCGGTGCTCCAGCGCAGACACGACCTGGTAATATTTTGTTAGGTCCACTGTAACGTTCACCAACGCGAACTGGCACTCCATCTGTGCGAACCACATTTCCGGGTCATCTGGCCAAAATGGTGGTGGACGAACACACGCGAAGTTTCTGCAGTCGCACATTCTCCTTTAGGCGTTTCCATGTCGGGGTCAACAATATATAGGGTTTAGTCCACCAATAAAACACCCTTCTTACCACACCGAACAGCTGTATTTATAAATATGAGTTTATGACAGTTACAAAAGAGAAGAGATCACACTAACACTTTAGATAGAAGATAGGAAGATGAAAGAATATAAGAAAGAGATATAACAAGAAAGCTAAGCAGATAGTATTTCGAAGAACAGATAATTAGATATTACGAGAGGTTACGTTTAGTAGTTTTTATATTAGCGAGCGCGTGAGTGCCTTGCGCAACGGCGGACAAAGGACTGGCGCGTGAGCATGCGACGAAACCGAACTTTCCCGAAGGAGCGCACGGCGCGGTGGAGACACCCGATGATCTACGAGCGCGGCTCGGTTCCGTTCATCATTGTGGCGGCGATGCCGCTACAGGGTAAATTTGACAGTTTCAGGTAGCTTGACCTGCTGGCGTCTGTACATAAAGAGGCCTTTACAAAGTCCGCGATGACATTTATATCAAAATGCTCAGGTTAATAAACAAATTGAAAAAAATCTTTTTACAAAAAAATAAGAACCGACTACCAAAAATAACACTACAAAGTGAAAAATAACTTTAATTTCGGAAGTCGGTGTCATTGGATCTGTATTTGAGTTTTTTACCACCGACTTCCGAAATGAAAGTAGTCGGTTCTTATTTTTTTGTAAAAAGTTTTTTATTTTTCAGTTTTTAGTGGGTCAGTTTTGAATTTATCTAAGTTACAATATCCTAATGTTAACTGCTCATCACCTTTTACAAAATATTGCTTTTCCCGATGCTGGGACGTTGATTGTTGAGGAGTTCTCCTGGTAAGAACCAGGAGAACTGCCACTCACCATGTGCATAGTGACGAGCATATTGCTTAATCGCAACCCGTTTAATAGTGGTACTCATTATTATATTATTCCGGTGGCCATATTTGGTCTCCATCATCAGTTCCACTTCACCAAATGGTGCTTTCCGAGAGCAAATGCACGAGCTACCATAAAAAATACCCAAATCGCTATAGGTTTGCCTATAAAATTTGAGGGTTTCCCTCGATTTCCATGGGATCCCCTCATCTAATTCTGATTTGGTGGCAATGGGACCACCTCGGGAGTATTCCCTTTCAAACAAAAAAAGAATTTTCAAAATCTATCCATAAATAAAAAAACATACCGCCGAATTGAGAACCTCCTCCGGAAGTCGGTCCAAAAATATGACAGTTGTATAAAAAGAGTGTTAATTTGTCAAAGGTAATTTAAGGTTGATATTGTTATATATCGAAATAAATTTGCTTATTCGTCAGGGAAATTGTATGTAGATAAAAATTGCAGTTTGTACACCAAATCATTTGAATGAATGACGTGACGTGTTTCTGATCGTGGGACTCATGATAAAGACTTTCTGTGACAGGCCGAAATCCACGCGGGTGTTAAAAAAAAGTGGATGAAAACTACATTTATAGGTGTTGATATCCACTTAATTAGCAAGCTTTAAGTGTCTCAATGGTTACTAGTTATTTAGTATGTATAAAGTACCTATGATAGTACCTATGAATATGGTGTGTAGGGAAAGGATTTTATGAATAAAATCACAAAAAGACGAGACTAGGCATTTATTTCAATTAGGGTTGTCAATAAATAGGTAACGTTAATGAAATATCTAGGTCTTCATAGAGAAGAAGGATAAGAAACTGCATGGCAGCTTGTTTTAAAGTATTTTATCAACGCATTTTTACATTAGTATTTATTATTATTGTAACATTAATTTCTTGGACCATTTCTCAAAGTTAACAACTTTATCAATGGAGAGAAACAGGACATGAATATTCCATTATTTAACACTTATGCAATATTAGCCCATATTATATCAATTGACGGCTCGGTTGGCGCAGTGGTTAAGCGATTGAATGCAGCGCTGCGTGTCGCGGGTTCGATTCCTGCACTGAACAAATATTTGTATGACCAACACGATACAAGAGAAATTCCTAGTGTGGGGCAACGTTTTTAAAAAAAAAAGAAAAGAGACAAAGTCAAAGTCAAATTATTTATTTCAAATATGCACATAGATGGCACTTTTGAACGTCAAAATTTACAAATAAAATAGAATTGATTCTAGTCGCCCCTTCCAAAAGGTAGCTTCGTATTGAGAAGAATGGGCAAGAAACTCCACCGTTACTCTTTTAAAATGTTTTACAATATTTTGTATCGGTACATCAATTATATGTGAAGGCGATGCACCTAGAATAAAACTAATATACCACAATAGGTAAAAAGAATTAATAATGAAGCAATGACAGATAAATTAATTATGTGATAGATACATGGTGCTCACATATTTACAAACATTGTAAAAAAAAAAAAACATTTTCCTAAAATAATTAATTTCAGTGTGTGAATTAAGTTACATGAACATTGTAGTCAGTCAATCTTTTACAAGAAGTGATTCGATGAACATATTTCTATCCATTCTAGAATATAGGCAGAAGTTCCGTTCATATCTTCAGCGCCTTAATGTTATTTATTTATTTAAACTTCTCCCACACAATTAGGAACAAAGGCGGACTTAATGTCTTAGGCATTCTCTACCAGTCAACCAAGGGTGGTGAAGAGATAAGATAGCTATAAGGGTGAGGGGCTGTCTTGCACCATTAAACAGTTGTATCCAAAGACCCTGAAACTCTGGAGACGTCGCTACACCCCGTAAGAGTGCATGGCATGTGACGTCATGGCTTCGCCCCCCTCCCGCAGAGGATATACGGTTAATACGGACCCATATTTATGTATGCCTATTGTCGCCTAGTGGAAATTGAGCGCGCATTAGCTACGCGCACCCATGTATGTACCCTGAAATAGGCGGTAACCCTGACTTATAGTCTACCTGCTCGCGCCATTTTTTGGTCCAAGATTCGGTAGAGGAGAGATACGCCTCGTCGTCTTGTAAAAGAAATGACATCCCTTCAGTTCCGATAATCGCTCGCACAAGAGTTGCTGTCAGCTGCTCTTTACTCGCACTGGACTCAAGTTTAACAAGATTTCCAAATTTATAATAATTAACCGCCACCGGTGGTTATAATACGCGCTCAAAACAAAAAAAAACCGGCCAAGTGCGAGTAGGACCACGCACAATGAAGGGTTCCGAAGTTAAGATGAATTTATCCCTAAAACAAACTTAACATTGTAGTTGAAAAACATGTTTTCCTATACATCGATATACGCCATGGTCAATTTTCCAACTGAAAATTCAAGTTTGTAACCGCAAAAAAGGTTTTTTATTATGTGATAAAACTACAAATTAACAATTTTCGGACTTTTTCCTTTACTTGTGTTGTACCTTGCTTCTTGCCAAAAATTTCATGATTCTAGGTCAACGGGAAGTACCCTATAGGGTTTGATTTATTTGCGAGTATCGAGATATGTTGCAATAATGTCGCTTATATCGCCGTATTTTTTTATTTTATTTTTTATTGCGTAGACTTGGAAGCTTGATTTTTTTAGAGCTTCAAGGGACCATAGACTTACGTATTTGATATTAATTTCAACTTGATACCTCCACGCGTTCCTGAGAAAAGTGGTCTTGACAGACTGACTGACAGACAGACAGACAGACAGACAGACAGACAACGAAGTGATCCTATAAGGGTTCCGTTTTTTCCTTTTGAGGTACGGAACCCTAAAAATGGCAAAAAATCACGTTTGTTGTATGGGTATTTTATTTTAATTTAATTATTTATTTTTAAAGTGTAAACTAAATATTCTGTGAATATTTTAAGCGTCTACCTGATGCCGTTACTAATATCGAGCAAAAACGAGAAAAAAAATCACGTTTGTTGTATGGGAGCCCCCTTAAATATTTATTTTATTCTGTTTTTTTTTGTATTTTTTGTTATAGCGGCAATAGAAATACATCATCTGTGAAAAATTCAACTGTCTAACTATCACAGTTCATGAGATACAGCCTAGTTACAGACGGACAGACAGACAGACGGCGGAGCCTTAGTAATAGGGTTCCCGATTTACCTTTTGGGTACGGAAACCTAAAAACTTACTTATTAAACCTGCCTACATCAAATCAACTAACTCGCCAACGAGAGGACCAGTTCCAGGGAAAATCAGGTCAGTGCAACCCTTATACTACTGTTTTCTAGATTGAATTTGTGTCTTGCTCCAACCCCCGCGTTTGCGTCTAGCAAACTCTTATAAAAATAATCCTAACTCAAAATAATCATTTCCTCATCACCACTACCCATATTATCAGTACTTACCTCAAACATTGCCATCCATTCTGCCGCCAGTTTAGACATTTATTTAACATTTATTTTATATTACAACCTTTCTATTGAATACATGGATAAAAAGCACCGACCCCAGTTACAACCTTTCTATTTACAAAATATTAATTTACTAATGTAAATAATGACAGCCGGAACCAACGTCTTTACGTGCTTTACGAGACACGGAGGAGTCTCGATATGTAAAGATGGTCACCCATCCACGGACTAACCTCGGCGAGCGTAGCTTAACCTGGTGTATCGACCCGTGCGGCTGTTATTACTTAGCCACGAGCTCCTATATATCAATATCTGTCACGAACTATGTCATAAAAATATTATACGAGTAAAATTATCACAGCTACACGTGGAAATACTTAAGGGTACTACCTCAGCGCCTACCATGCTTAACATATGGCTGCCAGACATGGCAATTGAGAAAGGAAGACGAAGAAAGGCTAGCTCTATGTCAGAGGAGAATGGAGAGAAGCATACTGGGTTTGAAAATCTCGGACAAAATAAACAATAAGATAATAAGCAATAGGACTAAAGTGTTAGGTGGGCAAAAAGGGCTACGGAATCAATACCACTTGAATGTAAGAGGAAGAAATGGACCAGACTGGATGAGGAAGGCGCGTGAGAGGGACAAGTGGAAAAATTTAGGGGAGGCCTACGCCACAGAGGCGACAACTACATAAATATAGTTTTATAAATATATGTAAATAAGTAATAGGTGTATAATAAATAGGTTTAAAAAGTGATGGTGTGATAAGACAGTCATCTTTACTACTTATTGTGTTAGGGTAGCTGAAATTAAAGGCTTTTTTATTTTATTTTATTTACTACCTCAGCGCCACCTCACTCTTTATCTCACTCGCGGACTATTCCCGCGGCCACGTGAGCAAGCAAGATAGGGTGGCAGGGAGAAGACTCCAAGGGACCGATATTTTAGTTTATTTCTTTTCCGGTGTAAATAATGGTAATTAAAAAAAAATAACAAAGGACCTGCTTTATAGTTCGTTCAGTTAATATGCAAAGTTAAATTATCTAATTTGAAGTTTTTTTTAATAACAGCAGTTTATTGTTCGGTTTGGAGGTAACTTTGGATTTTTTTTCTAACAAGAAAATTTTATGGAATCGTGTTTTCGTCCTTAACATTAATCCTCAACTTTACCACATATTTATTTCAAAAATAATGCTGCTGTATTTCAGACATAACAGAGGATCATGCTAAGCCATTTGAGGTAGTATAGGCTCTTAACGTTTACGATGAAATAATATTGTAGGTACATATTTAATACGACGTTAATTTACCTGACTCGAATTGTTCCAGAGCTAATTAAAGCAATATCCTTTAACGTTGCAACTTCAACGGCTCAATTTAACTATATAATTATAATTACTGCATAATTAAACAGCGGCAGCAACTGCCTCGTCGGTCTAGTGGCTGCAAGCGTTACTGCTGAGCATGAGGTCCTGGGTTCGATTTCCGGGTCGGAAAAAGTGATATTGGGGTTTTCTATCTGGAATTTATCTGAGTCTGGATTGCCCGGTTGGTGGCAATAGGCTCGCCCTCTACTACAAGGGACTTAAACATAACTGGCGAAATGTGGGTGTATACTACTAGTACATGTCTGCTGTAATCCTTCGGGGTAACAAGGCATGATGTTGTGTAATTAAACAGAAATGAGTTTACAGAACAAAACCATTCTCGGTGCTCTAACATTAAAGTTATGAGCGAATATTCATGATTAAAACTTATTTACATAATGCTACTAAAAGTCAGGTTTTCCGAATTGATACTGCTACGAGTATGTTGTTAGTTCGTTTATTCTTTGTGTTAATTCTAACAATGTTGCGTTGACATGGTAATTTCATTTGTTTTGACAAAGTTAGGACAAAATATCTTCAAGTCAGGTATATCTTCAGGTCAGGTAGGTGAAGTCTGATCTTAATGATTATTGTCATCCCACGTAAGTCTGTCTAGACTGTAGTTAACCTTTGTGTTGTTACGCAAATGTTAGAAGAAAATTAGTTCGCAGCGACTCGGGAAAATAGATACCTATGGCGTCTGAACATCCTTTAAGACTGTTGTGGTCAAATGGCTTCGGGTGAACACGTAGATTACAAAACAAGGAGAGAGGAAAATGTTTTACTTGCTTTAGTAGCACCTTGCAATATATTTATAGTGATTTTTATAAAATGGACGTCTTATTAATCAGTTAAGAGGAGGCTCCCTATTTTTATGTTAATTTGGATTAATATTCTGAAACAGTCACACATACAAGCAAAATGAAACTTTACTATATGATTTATTGGATCTTTTTCTTTCCATGCTGAAGACAGTTACGTAATTGTAATATTTTCTCTCAATCATTTTTTTATTCAAAAATCATGTCTTTTTTAAAGATAACTATAAAAACAAACAAAATTGTTTATGTTTTATGTCTAAAATAAATATTCACAGCAAGAAAATATAGTTTATTATCCCGACACAAGATATTTTTTCTCTAGTTCAAATTATTACTTTAAAGAATTGAGACTTACGCTATTTAGTTTCGTGCTCGAACACGATCAAAGAGCGCACACGATATTCAACTTTATTACTAATGTATTTGCGTTAAGCATATAACGGAGTTGCGGGGAGCGAGGGGCGGAGCTTGCGTTCGAAATTTGATTTAGAATGCCTGCTCTTAAGCATTACGTGACTAAACATACTCTATGTAAATAGATAAGCTCAGCATAAATGAGTTCCCAGGGCTTTCTCAAACTACCAACGTTTTCCAACTACACCACACTTAGCAATAACACCGGGATAATCCGAGCACTGTGTCTAATATGACACGAGAGCTCAGGTCAGCTCAGAGCGAGTCAGCTGTTTGAATCAAGGAGCCTCTGTGTATGTTTAGTTTACATAGGTTCACTAGTTGATTTCCGAGTAGGTAACGTCAGATAAATTAATTGTTTACCAAATTGACACTACGTCAAACCGTATAACCACGCATAATTTTTTACGGATTAGTCCGAGTTTTGACGTTTATTTTTTATTAGATATACCTTGAAAGTGTTCAACTTAAAAGAAAAAAAAATCCACATCTAAGGGTAGAAACATAGCGGTTGATTGATTTTTCACCTGAGAACCGATTCTGTTGAAACTTGGCAGACTTAATTATGTAGTTATGGGAGCAGTGATGGCCCAGTGGTCATAGCCCCAACTTATGATTTGTAGGTCGTGAGGTTCGAATCCAAGCAGGCGCTTTACTTTAGGTAAATAAATTCGTCAGTTTTCGACACCTACCAACCCGCAATGGGCCCGCGTGGTAGATTATAAAGTCAAAGTCAAACCATTTATTTCAAATAGGCACATAAGAGGTACGTCAAAATTTACAAAAAAAATAGAATTGATTCTATAGCCCAGTCCCTCTCAAAGAGAGGAGGCCTGTGTCACAGCAGAGGGAACATTATAGGTTGATTATTATATGATGACACTACAACATAATAGAGACTTGAAGTTGACCTGATAATGGAGACGGAAGACAGTCGAGAGAGCTCCTTAACAATTTACATCGTGTTTAGGCTTATTTCAATCATCTTGATGAAAGCTATAGAGGGTATGACACACGTCACTCATTCAGAAAAACGAAAACAAACTTTTTATCAAAAACATAAATCGACGAAAAAAAAGCCTGAATAGCAAATGTAATGATTATTTTAATTTTGATTTGACTTGTGTATTTTTTATTTTATTTTGACATTCTATTTTTTTTAAGTAACTCAATTTAAAATGTATTCTTTAAATTCAATGTTGCGATTATTAACTTATATATTAATTTGTAAACCTCATTAGTACAATGTACCTTTTATAACTGTCACACCATTTTAACATGTATTATGCAAATAAATTATTTGATTTGATTTTTTTGAGCGATTTAAATAAGATGTAAACCTTAATCAATGTAACTCTATTGGAGTCGGCGCCAAACAACCGAAAAATGATGGCAGCTAGATTGATGTTCGTTGTTGTTAAATTATTTGTTTAAAAAAAAAATAACGGAAGCAAAGAATTTTCGACATTAACAACATTACCATTCTTTTCCATACCTTTATGAATAAGAAAGATAATGTCTATTAGGTTGTTCCTGCCGCGTCTTTTTGCAAAATAAATAAGATGCTATTAGGTTCAATGCCTATAACGGAGGTGCTCGTGGGTAATGTATTAACAGCTGCACGGGTCAATCCTTCAGGTTAAGCTACCGCCGGGCCCGGATGGTTACCATCTTTACATACCTAGACTCCTCCGTGCCTCGGTAAGCACGTTAAGCCGTTGGTCCCGGCTGTCATTCGTGGATCTTTGACAGTCGTTAGAAGCCCGAAAGTCTGACAACCAGTCATACCAAGGGGTAGCGTATTGCCCAGTTACTGGGTTGTGTAGGTCAGATAGACAGTTGCTCCATGTAAAATACTGGTATTCAGCTGCATCCGTTTAGACTGGAAGCCGACCCCAACATAGCTGGGAAAAGGCCAGGCAGATTGTTTGAATTAACTGAACTAGTAAAGAACAACTAGGTTAGTAACCTAGCCCGTCTGGTTAGTTAACTTTTTGAGTAATTTTGAGGTTAATGAATGTTTAATTAAGAAGTCTTATCTAAAAAGCCAACCGTAACAAAAATAGCTTAGCTATCTATTAATATTTATGCATTCCCAAATCCTGCGAACGATTCACAGCTGATATGAACAGCGTTACTGTGTTTGTGCAACACCGAGCTACTAAAAAATGGAGTGTTATCATGAAAAATTCTACTTAGTATGAACGCCATTGAATGGAAATGATTGCAGAAGCAAACATTGATGCTTTATGACTGGTAACTACGATGCACATACGGGTATTTGAATGATCTACGCGGCCAAAATTATTTTATGGTCAATATTGGTTCTAAACGATATTATTAAATAAAACAACAGTTTGAATATTACATCAAGTCATATTTATTAAAAATATTTAAAAAAACTATAATGTTACAGACAAATTTTCGTCTTCGCTTTCTGAAGAATGATCAGGTTCATTCGGATTCGCAGGCATAAGTAAAGCAATTGTTTCTGGCAAGATGGAATTAATATTTCTACTTTTTACGCTTCTCATGCTACTTAGGAGAGGGTCCGAACTTAAAAGAAGCCGATTAAAAATGTCTCGGTTACAATTTTCTCTTGAAAATTTTCGAGCGAAATTTTGGCGGTATGACTTAAAATGCTTATTCCGCGCTTCCGCGGCCTCTTCTGAAAGCTGCCCGATAGGCAACAATGCATTTTTTATAACAACTGCACCATGGATCAAAATTTTATGCATTGTTGGTGACATGGGGTGCCAAGGGTATAAATTGACATATAAGCGAGCGGTATCTAATGCGTACTTGTCGAATTTTTCTGGATCAATTTTATGTCCACTCGAAATCTTTTTTTTTTTTTTTTTTTTTTTTTTTTTATGTTTATTCATCTCCACAAATTACATCTTATACTAGTTATACATATAGTTGACAGGTATTTCGAAAATATTTTGTGATTTGTGGGAGATCTGGAGCCTAAACTAAGCCTAGGCCTGTATTTTAGAACTCCAGGACCGCCATTTTATCACATAGTAAAGGTTGTCAACGTGCTACAATTGCAAGTGACTGATGGTGTGTGTGTGAGTGTGTGTGTGTGTGCATGTGTTTAATGCCTATATTTATTGTCCATATTCATTGTAAATACAATATTTCATAAATATATAATATAATTATGTAGATGTGCATAGAAAATGTAATATTAAAATATTGTACGTAGAAAACTACCAGGCACTTGCACACCACTGCCAAGTAGCTTCCCGTGTTGGTAGAAGCCACTCAGACAATGCGGAACAAGTCCCATGAATAAAAATAAAATTACAGAATATACACTGTTACTTTACTATCTCAAGGAGTTTCTCCGTTTCAGCGTAACTTCGATTTAGCAACCATTTGTTAATTTTGTTTTTACATTCAATTTTACGACAATTAGCTATATCTATGACTTTATTTACTTTATTGAATAATTCGCCTCCTCGGAATAGGAAAAATCTTTGCGTAAAAGCAGTATTGACAGCAGTTGACTCACATATTGCGTAATTTCTTCTAGAGAGGGCTATGCGTTTTCTTCAGGTAAGTCAGAGTGCTGAAAAAGTATAGTTAGCAATATGTACAGCTGGCGTACAGTTAGCACTTGAGTTTCCTTATAAAGTATTGAGTTGGAGAAAAGACGAGGTTTGGATAAACTAACTTTGAGTATCATCCTTTGGGCTCTTTCCACGGTTATCATTTTAGTTTTGAATGCTCCTCCCCATGTTGTGATGCAATAACTAATTTTTGATTGCACCAAAGCTTCATAAACCATCCTTATAATCTGTTTCTCTGCTACATCGCGAAGCTCTTTGAAAATGTATGTGAGCGTACGTATTATTTTAGATAGAGATTGAATGTGAGTTTCAAAAGTTAAATTAGCATCAATTTCGACTCCAAGATATTTAAGACATTTGGTGGGACTAATATTAGGACAAATACAGTTTGGAGATGGAGGAAAGTTACATTTATGTACAGATATGTTATAATTAGTAAGGTTAGCAACTTCCTTTTTATTATGAATTGAGAATACAATGTATTTGGTTTTGTCTCCATTCAAAGTAAGAGAATTTGATGATAGCCAGTGACACACCGTATTAAAACCGTCTTGCGAAAGACTAAAAAGCTCACTCCACGAATCTGCAAAAAAGGTTAAGGCAGTGTCATCAGCATATGCGGAGATGCGGCAATCTCTAATCTTAAGCATACAGAGCTCATTTATGTAGCAGAGAAAGAGAGTGGGTCCCAATATACTGCCTTGTGGCACCCCAAATTCAACGGGAAGTTCGTCACTAATGTGATCTCCAATTTTTACAGATTGAGTTCTGTTTTTTAAATAACTTGATAGCAATGCGAGAGGAATGCCCCTAATACCATGGTCTTCAAGTTTTTGCACAAGGTGGGGAACAGAGACAGTGCCAAAGGCCTTGGCGAGATCAAGAAATATAGTCAAACATTTATTTTTACTATCTAATTTGTTAACTAAAATGTTAACAAGATCATGTACTGCATTATCTGCTGAGCGGCCTGCTCTGAAACCATATTGCGTATTAGAAAACAAATTGTGGTCTTCCAGGTATTTTGTTAACCTGTTGTTGATTACACGTTCAAATATCTTCGATAACATTGTTAGGATCGCGATTGGCCTATAGTTGCTGACGTTGTCTCTGTCACCCGTCTTATGAATCGGGTGCACCACAGCTCTTTTTAATGCGTCGGGAAATATTCCAGAATCAAAACAGCGGTTTATTAAATTGGTAAGAACAGGTGTTATAGAATCGGATATATGCTTTAATACCTCAGCCCTAATCTGGTCCCAACCAGGAGAGCAGTCACTTTTTAATAGTTGAAGCGTTCTTTCAACTTCTTCGACGTCAGTAGGAAGGAGAACGAATGAATTTAGTGGCGGCTTAGAGGCTTTCTTGAAGCAAGGAATATTTTGTGGAATTATGTTTGATAGTCGTTTACCTATATTTGAAAAGTATTCATTAGTTTTATTGATTGCTTCTTTAGGGGTTTTATCGGTGGTTAATAGTTGTAGTGGTAACTGCTTTATATTATTGCTGTTGGTAATTGTTTTAATGCTTAACTTTTAATGCTTAAAACCAAAGCTTTTTAGAGTTATTTTTCGACATTATCAGTTGACTCCTCTCATGCTGTTTTTTCAGTTTTTTTAATAAGTTATTGCAGTAGTTGCGGTATCTTAAGTACGATATTTTTAATATGACGTCATTAACATTAGTTTTTAATTTCTTGTGCATTCTGTCCCTGGTTCGGATACAACGCAACATACCGATAGTTATCCAAGGTTTAATTATAAATTTATTTCTAGGGAATAATCGTTTAATTGAGTTATTTGCAATTAATAATTGTATTGCGTTAATGAAATTGGTCATAGCGGTAGTTAAATTTGGTTCCTGATACACTTTGTCAAAACTAAGCTTATGACATTCGGATTTTAATTTGTCCCTGTCAATTTTAAAAATTATTTTATATTTCATATGTTTAATTTTGGAAACGTCGGTTTTTATACAGAAAAAGACTGCTTCATGATCTGTAATACTAGTGCACAAAGAAAATGTAAACGCGTTAAGCTTTGTCTTTAATATCACATGATCCAAGCATGGCTTACCTCTAGTGGCAGTATTGATGGCAGGAAGAAGTCCATGGAAGGCCATGGTATCCAGATACGCGGTGACCTCGTGACTAGTTCCTATGAGGTCAATATTAATATCACCGACTATGATTATATTTTTAAATGAAGATACACTCTCTAATAAGTTGTGTAACGAATTTAGAAAACTTTCTGGTGATTTAAAACTCGGGGGCCTGTTAATTGCAATTAATATTGTATCATTTTTAATTTTAATCGTCAAACAATTTGCTTCCAATAGGGAAGGTTCCTCCACAATGCATTTTAAATTACTATTGGTATAGACAACTACACCGTCATTTTGATTATAATTATCATTAGTTTTGTATGAACTGTATCCCCGAAGTATTGGTAAGCTAGCAACATGCGATAACCAACACTCGGAAAGAACAATAATATCACACGATAAATCTAGCCTTTTAAGCAGAATGTGTAACTCTTGGAAGTTACAGTTTAGGCTACGAATATTTTGTTGTAGAACCTTTAAATAATGTGTAGGATTTTTGAGATATGAGGTGCATTTTTCGGGCTCACATGTGGTTGGGACAGAAACATCAAATTGGTCAATGTCCCGCATTAAATTACTTGTGGCATCGAAATGTATTTTCTTTCTTTCTTTCTTTTAATAGCGAAGGAAGCTGATTGCTAGTGAAGATAATTTAGGCGCTAGTTTTATTTTTAAAATGTTACTAATTAGCGTACAGAACGACATTAAATAAAGTAGGTATAGTCTATTCCATAATATGGGGATGCATATGATGTAGATGTGATGGCTAACATAGATTTTAGATTGTCGCAAAACAATAAAGTATTTTATGTAACATGGAATATTCAGTGTATACGTTACGGCTAATACCCGAAGTGCGGCTACACCTAGTTTTAGCCGGTTAGAACTAGGTGTAGCCACTTACTCTTGGTTAAACCTAGTACGAGCCGATTGTTTTCGACCAACAATAGAGGGGATCTGGCGCACGGCGGCCGCTACGCCGCACGCTCGCTTCGCTCGCTCGCCTTCGCTTGTTAATGGTTACTGTTCTAACCTAACCTAACCCAAATGATTCAATAACAGTAGATGACTTTGCAGCGAACACCTAGTTCTAACCGGCTAAAACTAGGTGTAGCCGCACTTCGGGTATTAGCCGTAACATATATATTGCAAATGTGAACATTTTATTGCAAGTTGTAGGATAGTAAGTGTTGGATGTGCAGGTTTGTAAATAGTTATTTTTAAAATGTGTAAGTGTGTAAAAATCTTGTAAATTGGGAGGGAGCATAAGATCAGTTTTATACAGAGATAAAATGAGTACTTTCATGCAGTGTTTTAAAATAAAAAAAATGATTCTATAACAGGCTTTGCCACAGTTTTCAAAATACAGTTCTGTTGCAAGACGAAAATAATCGCACGACAGATACGATGAGGAAATTAGTCATTGCGATTTTAGATTACTTATTTCATCATCTCGTGAGATCGGCATAGACGGGTTACCTTCTTTGAGGCGAATGTACACCTTTCCATACGAGGTCCAGCAACTCGCATTTTTATGATTTTTGACGTATTGACGAGCTAGATAGTAAAGGCGCCTTCCACAAGAGGTGAGCGATTCGGCTATGAAGATAGGCTTTGGTTCGCCCGCGCCGTTTAGCTTCAGGTGCGTCGAGTTGAGTTTTTCCTTAGTCTTGTCTTTGCTGTAGCTTTTAGAGGCTTTTATAATATTTTCTTTAAGTGAGGTAGAAGAAAATTCCACTATTATGGGAGTGGATTTGTTTGAAATTTAGATTGCTGAGATCCGTCACAGCCCCATTTAAACATCATCTTGAGGCTATCCCGTTCTTGCACTTTTATTGTCATCAGGACTTCTTCTAGGAAAATTGACAGGCGCCTAACGGTTAGATCAATTAAAGGTCATAAGTCGCTTTCGGCAGAGGTACTCGTTACTTCGCATGCCTCTATGGGTGGGTAACATTCTGTTTTTGCCTTTTGTAAAATGCTATAACAAGGGAAGAACTTTTTGTTAGTATTTCTAATTATTTCGTACTGTCGACGAGTTAAGTCAGCTTCTACAAACATTGTCAATGCTTGTAATGGTGTAAGAGTGCAAGTTTCTTTTTCTTTTCTTGCTTCAGAAAATACCCTTTTATATTTTGTTGCACGTGTCGGACTACTGGTGATTTCTTTTAATATATCGGAAGCATTTCGTTTTCCACTTTTCCGTAACTCAATTTGAGCAGCATGAACGATCACTTCTTCTTCCAGATTAGACCGAATCTCCGCAGTTTTTCTCCTTTTAGTTCTTTCACTTGACTCTCTAAATAACTTAGGTGGGCGGCCTGGCCGATTTTGTGCAACCACGGGAATCTCAATTGTTCCTTCAAGCCACGAATAATTGTATTTGCGAAATACGTCTTCCTTCTTATGAGCGCTTGACCACCTTTGCTTTAATTGGCTTTTAAAGTGAGAAAAGGTGCGTTTTAAGCTCTTAATTTGGTCTTCGGAGTACCCTTCGCATGACAGAAGCTCCTGAGTTAAGGAAGTCAGTTTTTCTTCCAAATTAGGCAAATCAAAGCTCTGTATGCGGTCGAACAAGTATTTACGGGTCACAGTTCTTGCTCCCGGAGTATTTTGTGAACCTATAATAAATACAAGCAGACTTTCTATAAAAATGCATTCAACATAAATAATGACTTGACTTTTCGTAAAAACTATACAGTATCAATTAGGTACTTATCCGCGACTTTCCGCGGCAATTTTTTATGTTTTTTACTACTGAAAGCTTTAATCTTTCGACTGTATCAAGAATTATGACAGGATCTAACTTGAAAGTATAACAATTTCTCTAGTGAACACAAATTATAGCTAAAAAATTACTCCATAATAAGCGAGACTTACAATACACTAAAACTAATCATTTCAATTATAAAAGATATCGAAATTATATTTAAATTAGTAGATAATTACCTGCTGTATCAGGATCCATAACTTTTTCTTTCGAAATAAACGCACAATAATAAATATTCACTGTTAAAAGACTTTGTTTGCACACGAACGCCGAGAACAGACACATACACCAAACGGGACGATCGAATTCCGACTGCACGTGGAAGCGCGGCGTGCACGGGGGTAAGGTGGGAGGGGCTGGGTATTGTTCTCAAACCTGTCCCCTAGCTCAGGTAGTCGTTTTTTTTAAGCTGTTTGGCATTTTGTAAATTTGAATTATGGCCGCCTAGATCATTCAAATACCCGTATGTGCGATGGTAATATACTTAACATTGTTTCTACTTGTCCGGCCGCTCATTTGCACTTAATTTTCGCTACTCCGTGGTGCACCCACACAGTGACACATTTGCGCGCAAACGCGATTATATTCACTCACAAATCCTCAAATCCAATTATCATCATGTGACTAATCACACACCGCGGTAACTCTAACAGTGTGAGCTCAATAAGACTAATGTGATTAGGTAATCATTTCACCTAAATTGGAATTGGATTTTCAATGTTTGTTACAAGTTGAGTCCAATTGTCGACACGGTTGGCGCAGTGGTTAAGCGATTGACTGCTGCGCTGCGTGTCGCGGGTTTGATTCCCGCACGGAACAAATATTTGTATGACCTACAAGTAGTTGTTCCGGGTCTGGCTGTTTGTGTATGTGAGTTTAAATGTTTGTAAACGCACCCACGATACAGGAGAAATTCCTAGTGTGGACCAACGTTTAAAAAAAAAAATACATTGTGTACTTCACGATTTCGTTTGAATTAACATATCTTTATAATGTTTGTTAATACAAACTCTCAAGCTTGTATTAGTAAACTGACTGCTTCATATTCTCGATCGCTTCGATCTCTGAGCAAAGACACATAACATTAACAAACTTGGATTACTGAACTTGTCTCATTACTAGGAGACCATCGTGAAACAAACACAATGTTGGAAAGTCATTCCCCTAAATTTTTCCTTGTAACTTTGGTTATATAGTTTTATCTAGGTACTGCCATGTATCAGATCAACATCGAGTTTATGGTATTTTTACTTCAGTTTATTTTTAACATTATTTTCATCTTCTTTTGAGGGGTTTGTAAAATTAAACGAAGTGTAAGACATAACCGATGTTGAAAACATTTTTTTTTTGTGTAGAAGAAACTAAACATTACCTAGCTTTGGAGGTATGAGGAACAGGATATAAGGGTCCCCATCCTCCATAGAATATGGATGATCCGCTGACCAGCCTGCTGTTGTGTCTGGTGGGCTACTAAGGCGCAATCCACAGACAAGAGAACGCAACGATAGTCACGCTGTGCCTTGAAATTATGATAATATCGCCGTGTGGAATTTGATTCATAGAGCTTCTATTGAATTTGATGGCACGGTAAGACTATCGCCGCATTTTTCTCGACCGTGGAGATAGCGGCTTACTGCCCCACTATAGATGTCAGGGTAATGTATATGTATTACATCTTTGGTCCCCAAGATACAGGCGCCGCTTAGTTTGGGAGCCACCGTATAGACGAAAATATAATTATGTAGATCGATACCAGTTACAGACGAGCATAATAATTGTAACAGAAAAATAAAATGTCGTGATGGCCCAGTGCTACTTTCTGAGTTTATCTTGGGCATTACTGAAGAAAAAAACATCATGAGGAAAGCTGGACGTATACATGATATAAGTTCGAAATCCCCAACCCGTCTTAAGCAAGCGTGGTGATCAAAGCTTGTGCCTTCTCTGTATGTAATAGCGTCACGTCGCCTCAATGTTTGTGAAAATATTTAACAAAAATGAGAAGCTAACAAACTGTGAACTGAGCAAACTGAAACTCGTTACAGCCCCTTAGAAAGACAAAATAATATAGTACATATTATAATTTTAATAGTGGATTTATAACTGGAACACGAAACACTTAGGTTACTTCTGACAAAGTGGTATTTATGACAATCTCAGTGTAAACAAAAGTAAAAGGTTATCTATCCTACCGGCAAACAAGTCTATCTTAAAGCAATTTCTAAAGAATACTTACTTGCTACGTCTGTAGGCGAAGCACCATGATTTACTAATACAACAACATAAGTTGTAACTATGTTTTATTTATCTGTAGTATGAAATAATCAGATATGCTGTAACAGATTATGTTATGTAAACATCGCAGTTTGTCATTAACAAGCATTGTAAATACCCAATGAGGTAGATAAAGGTCCGTTGCTAAGTTATCAGTTGTAATAACACTTATATTTTGTACAGTACAGCTGCTATCACTTTACATGATAATAACCTTATAACCCTAGCATGTAGAGTATATTTGAATCAAACTTTGATACACATAAGCCATCAGCAACCTAAATAGCATGTATTTTGATAACGTCATCATCTGGATGACCGTAACAATACGAGGTAAACTCAAGTTAAAAGATGTATTATCAATCTTACGCCATAATATTGTCGATTGTGTAAGATTAAGCAAGTTGCAACATGATTCTGAGGTGGCGACCTGACTCAAGGCCAAACCCAACTACGCATTAGTGTCTTGAAGTGTTGTATGGAAGGAAATCTAAAACCCTTCAGGGCCCACCCGCTACTTGAGCTAATGACCAAAACTATATATACAGGAGAAATTAAATTAAATTAAGTTCTTATTATGTCAGCAAGTTCAGTCTTCAACAAGTCTCCGGTGAAGTAACAGCTCCTCATAACTGTTAGCTTTACAAGACGCGAATGTTCTATAAATAGCTCAGGGCAGTCAACCTAACATAGCTTAGGATTATTTTACTTTTCTATTGTCGTGTATTTCCGTGTACTCTTTAATGATCCTTTATGCTTATTTGACTGTATTTCCGTGTTGTGTACAATTATCTAGAAACTTACGTATGTGATTTAAATTCGTGTTAAACTATTGTGTGTGTAAATAGCAAATATAAAGTTTTAAAAGTGCTAAAAGTGGTTTCTATTAAATTCCCTCGTCAAGGGAACATCATCACCCCCGCCTACATCACCTGACTCCCGCGTTAATAACAACGTCATTTTCTTTGATTATTTATGTCTAGATAGAGTGTCGCGCTGCATAAGAACTACGAGTAAAACAAACAGACCAACTTTGATAGACTGCTGTGCATGACAGCTACGTCTTACCCTCGTACCACGTCATTGTGCTGTCATTGTGTTATTCCAGTGTGCTTGCATTTTGCTGCCAACAGTTGGACGCAATTTGTTTTCGACGAATTCACAGCTTTGACTGTCTATATAGACATATATTTATATCTTTGGTCATTTCATTCTATCGGGGCCAAAAGTTTATTCATTTATGGACCTATGTTTACGAAGTTTTTCCACCAGTAAACATGTAATTCTACATCTTATGTTTTTTCACCTAAACTAAGTTTTTTTATTTTTATTAAATTAAATTTATTTCCTTTAAGCCTAATACATAAGGAGAGAAAAAGGATTAACAATGAATTACTTAAATTAACTTAGATCCTTATAGTATTTAGACTAAGTACATGCACGATTTGTGAAACTCCTGACACCTAAACTAGGACGTAAACTGTGATAAAAGTAACTTCAGGAAGCACTACACAACAACTTTTTCAAAACTACCTACACACTTTGTCGCCAATGTTCAACCGCTATAAAGGTTAAACAGACAAATTGATTAGAGACAGTTCAGTAAAGACAAATTGAAAATAATTCAATTTCACATCACGTTTGTGGAGAGATGGCGAGCCGAGATAATCCCGCGTAATTACGGACTGACAAATAAATGTTACCACTACAGCTATTGTAATCTGTTCTACAGAATATTGTGTTGTAGGTTTTGTGATATCTTATTTCTTGGCGATTATGACAACCCCACCCCCTCTTTTTAGGGGAGGCCTATGTCCAGCAATGGACGTCTTTCGCCTAAAATGATGATGATGATGATTGTGATAAGCGATAAGCGATAAAAGCAATTACTAAACAATTCTCTGCTTTAATTCCATATAGTACCTAGCTGATGCATTTCCTGTCTTATATGGCTATACTAGGAGGACTTAAATCAATGCCTTTGTTTGCCAGTCTGCGGGACAATGTCCTCGGTTAGTTAGGTCTCTTGAGATGTACGCAAGACGACATATACTACATACTATAGGTATATTGTTGTTCAATAACCACAGCAAATTCAGTTTCCAGTACTTACAAACAGCGATTAACATCAATACTGAGATCTCCATTAGAATTTATAGAAGATTCTAAATAAACATCAATGTTTGTTTGTTTGTCCTCTATGGACTCCGAAAGGGCTGGACCGATTTTGAAAACTATAGTGAGTTTTTTCTGCATACGTCCGTGGAGGTTAAGGGGTAGGGTAGGGTAGGGTAGGCATAAGGTAGGGATAGGCTAGGGGTAGGACACCACGCGAACGAAGTTGGGCCGGGTAGCTAGTATGTATAGCGTAATTTGTTGTTCGTTATAGACATAATTTTTGTCTTTTAGCTTTTAAATTATATTAGAAAGAAATGAAACACTGGATCAGGATACCTTTTTTTTTTGGATGGGAAATTATCAAATAACTTCTCCCTCTCTAGGCGGAGCGGTCGTCAGACTTTTACTGACTAAAACCCAGCCGTGTTCTTTCCGTTGCCTGTGTGGCAGGGCCACGATATCCCTTTCAGACAAACTCACCATCCTGGCGGCATTGGCCCTAACGGAGCCCGTCAGTTGGTGCTGACATCTCTTTGAGGCGCACGTAGAACACAACGCGCCGTCGACCCGGGCCTGGTCCTTATCGGACGGAGAGCTACCCATCACTCACCGTCCGGAAGCCCGCGCCTGCGGTGGCCGGAAATCGGCCTCCGACTCCCGACACCCGCGGCGTCTCCTGCGGCGACTAGGGGCGCTAGGGTGTGAACCTTGCCTCTCCCTCACGCGTTCCGCCTCCTTCGCAGAAGGTGGTAACGGCTTCCCATGCACTTTCGCTCCAAACCATGCCCTGAACCAGGGGGTCTACTCCCTAAGCACGAAGTCCGTTGTGTCGGCCTTCGTTACGGGCGTTTCCTACTCCTTATCACCTTCGGACGGATGGTTCGTTCCGGGCCCGAACGAAGAATGAATGACAACACGATTTGACAGTTGTCCCTACTCCCGATGCGTTTTGCCCGTCCGAAAAGTTCAACTTGACACTTGTTTTCCACACTTTTTGCTGCAGTGGTTGGGGCCATTTTACAACATATATTATAATTGAAATTAAAATAAAATAAGTAATCCTTCCCGCCTAGTACGAACTCTGACTGACATTTCATTTGAACATTGCCGTCAAAAACAAAATAGGCAAAGGTATCAACAGGATAATGCCGGTTTTGGAACAAAAATGGCAAAAATAATTCAATTCTATATTTAGACATAATAAAAAGTATATTGTTAAAAATGCGGTCGTTTCTAACGAGAAAAATATTAATTTTTGAATATTTAAACCTGAAAACCACAAAATAAGTAAACCGGTAATCGACCGGTCAAATTGCGCAACTCTATAGTCATGCGTCATTCGTTCACGAAGATTGTCTATGATTCCGTTGGAAACTGATGAATCCGAAATCATTAGGGAGTAGGGTTCACTGCGACGTATCGGACTACTGTCGGACGGGCCCGTTGCTTCGTTAACGGACTTAGGGAGTAGACCCCCAGGGCCGGACGCAAGAGATCGCCGCCGCCAATCGCCTCCGTGAGGACACGGCGGTGCTCCGCCCAAGCCGGGCAGACCTCCACCGTATCCTCTGGGCGATCCATACAGTGGTGAACCTGGGCGTTTCCTTCCGCTTTATCCTGAACAGGAACCTCCCGAAACAACCATGTCCGGTGAGGACGTGGCGACTCTATAACCATTCCTCAAAGACGGGACTTATCGCCACAATTGTGGCGTACCCAGAGATGGGTTGCGACAATCGTGGATCGGGATACCTACGTTCAGATGTTTTTTATCATAGTTTTTATTATTTTTTGGTTTTGTAATTATATTTGTTTGATTTCTAGTTTATTTTATCTATTTATAACATCACAACATCACACACATTACACACACATTATCTATTTATAAGTATACAAATATGTATTAGGTATGTTGAAACTGTTTATACCTACTTCCTGTCACTTGACCCTAAAGGTTCATTAGAAAACCAGCGTCAGACAGCATCTGTCTGACATTAATGCTGAAATGAACCTTTTTGGCGCAGCCGTGAGACACACTATTACGAGTATTGTTAAAACATTATTTTCTCTGTTTTTATTTTATTGTTTGTATTTTGTGTTTCACGAACTGTGTCCAAATAAATTTTATTCTTTCTTTCTTTCTTTCTAGATTTATATTTGGTACGGAGTACCTACCTAATACAACACATACTGAATTACCAATTACCGCTAGTTACGGTGTAAGTCTGAAAGCTAGAGTTATCACGTAAACCGATCACGTGTGTCCCCGGGGACACGCACGTGAATCAATGTCCTACATTATTACAAACTCTCACGAGACCTATAAATTTTAATTAATGTGCACACGCTTCACACGCTCCTCACATACACATGACAATCACACCAAACACTAATGGGACATCAAAACGGTCACTTTAGGTAACTCTTTCTTGAGGTGGGTATATCCTACAATGGTAACTGAATTTAAACTTTGACGAAATAACTGCTTCATAGTCGTTGCATGGCAGGTAGGTTGCATGTAGGTACTACAACATACGCTCTTATGTTTCTAGAGCAGTCTTTGTTTTCTTAAAAAAGTGATTCTTTAAAACATACAATTTCAATTTAAAATATTTCTGACTTGTGGACAGAATTTTAATTCAGATTTGCTACAGTTGTAATGGCAATCTTGTCATTTGGTTTAAATAGGTAGGTTTCTATTTTTATTATTTTAGTAATATTTTATATAGATTCTTTTTAATTTGTGAATGTGAGAACATTGTAGGCTTAATAGACTGTAGCTTTGTAAACCATCCTCTATTTTGTTAAGTAGATACTTGGTTGATACTTGTTGACGGGCCTACACTGTCCTCCCATACCTATTAACACTGTTACTTGAAAACATTGTGAAAGCCCATTCTTTTTAAAAGAGTAACCGTGTAGTTTCTTGCCGGCTCTTCTCCATAGGAAACGACCAATTGGAACCGTGCACCTAGCTTCTGACGTTTCATAAGTGCCCATGTAGGTTCATGTGAATCAAAATATTTTGATTTTGAAAACTCGTTATGAAAGCATTTTACTTACTTTATCACAAAAATCTAATATCAGAAAATTCTCTGAGACGGAACAGAGTAAACATTAAGGCCCGTATTAATAAACGTTACTCAGCCCAAGAGCTCGCACTTGATAACAGTCTTGAGGTCATGATCGTTTAATAAACATAATAATTGATGTACTCAAGTTACGGCTTGGGTTTACGTTATCAGCAGAGTGATGGACTGATTAATAAACGAAAATCGACACTTAAGTATACAATAGGTTTGTGTACTCGAGATGCTCAAATCTGAGTGTAGGCAGTCCGTGACTTGAGGTCGTGATTAGTAGCGCAAAACATGGAGTTTGAAAATATTTTGGGTGAAATTAATTATTATTACGATGAATTTAGAGTACTATGACGATATTTTTGTCAAAAATCTATATATGGGATGCCTCGAATCCTTTTGAGTTACCAAGTGAAAATAAAAAAAAAAAACCGACCAAGTGCGTGTCGGACCACGCACAATGAAGGGTTTCGTAGTTGGGATGAATTTATCCCAAAAACAAACTTAACATTGTAGTTGAAAAACATGTTCTCCTATACATCGATATACGTCACGGTCAAATTTCCAGCTGCAAATGTAAGTTGGTCGACTATTACTAGTTAACTTGTAGATCCTACATAAGGAACGACAGACAGACGGACATGGCGAAACTATAAGGTTTCTTGTTGACTACGGAACCCTAAAAATGATCCAGATTTGTTCAAGAGTCACATTAATAAAAATACTCTTTGGTGAAATACAGTGGTCAGAGGTCTTCCAATTTCCCTAGAAATGTTTATAACGTTATACAGCGCTATAGATTAAAGATTTAGCAATCAATCTTACGACTTATCAAAAACGAAATGTGATGAATGTCATTCTAAACTTCGGCCAATTTGTTGAATCATTCATCAAGTACAGCGCCTTGAGGAGCTGATCTTGGTAACTGAGATACTGTTTTCATGTGTTTATTAATTAGTAATGATCTTGAGATGCTGATATCGTAATAATGGCGTATCAAATAATTACGCCCTTGAGTACGTCGTTGGGGAACGTTTATTAATACGGGCCTTAGTGCTCGTTTACGGAGATGTGGGGCGTCGCGCGTCGCGTGCAGCGTGGTGTCTCGTGGCGCGTCGAACGTTTTTTCTGTTTACAGAGAGGCGGTGCGCGCAGCGGCCCGCGTCATCACACACACCAACACAAACATATTATGGCAATGTACGATGTTGTTTATGGAAACGCACTCATACAACGCCATATTATGTTTGAATCTAGTGTGGGCCGGACTGCCCGTCGCAATGCGCGACGCCCTGCGTCTCCGTAAACAAGGTCTTAGAACATTATCCAGCGGGCTCATTGCGTAACACTCATAAAATGTAAATTCATCGTAATGGGTGATAGTTCACCCACGTCCTTTGCGTTATTTACGTTACTGAACAGACGATTTTTTCAAACATATGAAGCAATGGATTAGCAATATCCTCCAAAACTCTCGGATCGTGATTCAAACTGTGTTACACAAATAGGGTGCTGGTTTTACTAGCTTTTTGCTTGAAACTCTGACTCGGTTCAGCGCTCTAATTAGAATATTTACTAGGCACTTACACTCAGCGGCAGTAATTTTGGGCCAAACCCTAAATGCGTATTTGTGAACAATCTCATATAAACCAACGAAACCTTTTTTCGAGACATCGCCAAGCGGTTGGTGGACTCCTCACGTGACCAGGGCCTCAAGTCTGCTATTACAATAGTGTCAGAATGGTCGATCATTGATTTCATAATTATTGATTTTGACAAGTTTGGTAATCTACTATTATAATGGCGTCATTATGACTTTCCAATGGTCGGCCACTGACACTACATTGAAAGAAATTGCAAAGAAAATGATCGACCATTATGAATTTACCAGATTACGAACTTTTAGCAAAATGACAATGGCATGACAATGGGATCGTGTTGGAATGACTGAATTTATAAAAATAGCAGACTTGGGCCCCAGAGGGCTGGCCTTTTTTATGCCAAAGAATCAGCATTGCCATACACTGTGGCAATGCTGTCAGCCTTTCGGGCACTTTTCCTGGTGACAGCGATGCGGATGAATTTTATGATGCCCTATGGTTATTTCCCCTCCTTTTTTATATACTTTGACATATTATTATTATTTTAATTCTGTTAATTATTAAATGATGTAAACATTTTCAAAATGAAGTGCATGAAACCAATTAAACAAGCCAGTTGCCATCACTTTATTCTCATTAATAAATAACAAAGAATAGGTTTCGTTTGTTCACGCATGTTTAACTTGGTCCACATTCACTGCCGGTGAGTGAGATAGATTCCATGGTTTTAGTTTGAGTTACGAGTAGGCATAATAAACGTACCGAATAATCAAAGGAAGCGTAGTCTTGGGTTGGATTGCAGACTTTATCTCCATGTCACAAAACAATGCCCCAGAAAAGTACCCTTTGTACTATTACATATTAGAAATTTGTGTTTGTCATCCAATAATACCAAAGAAACCATTAGAACATCATCATTGTGATCTCAAGCGTCTTTCAATTTCACCCTTCATCCCTCACATAAGATTTTTTTAATGAAACGCATTAATCAAGCTCCCAGCCATTTTCACCAGCCAATTTTTCAACAAAGATAGCTAATCGTACATCATGCGAATATAAGTTAATGGGGTAAGAAAATAATGCTAATCACTCAACAATTTTTGTTAGTCTTATTACACGCCCAAGTGATATATTTATCATACCTAATGTAACGAGCTATAAGTACATAAGATAAAAGGCCGAATTTCGTTCAGACTTTACACGCCTGCTACGGTTTTGGAAGGAAAAATAAATAATTATTTATGTACAGACGCCAGCAGGTCAAGCTACCCGAAACTGTCAAATTTTCCCAATCAACCTTGAACCTTATGCTGTAGGGATAAAGTTGAAAATCTCGCGCGCCGTGTAACGACACGTTTTCATAGAAGTGGCAGTAACGACTGCCACTTCTATGAAAACCTAAATTTTATTACGCGTGCTTCAGGAGCTAATAATAGCTTGTACATTATTAATATTATATACAAGCTATTATTAGCTCCATATAATTATAGCAAATATTAATCAATGAATAATATCTAAAAGTTGATTTTTATAAGAAGTTTTGATCGAGTTGACGGTTGACTTTATCTCTCAGAAAACACTCATTTACAAAACTCTGTCCACACTGAAATAGTACCTACATTCTGATACAAGGGTGGAAAGTAGGTTATGTTATGCAATTACCTACACACCCGTGTATCACACGACGTTTTTCAATACACTTGTGGGAAATAGTAAAAACAAACCAAAGAATTAATTAAAATTTTCTGTAAATGGCGCGTTTTTGCAACTGTACATATTTTTTTTACAACGAAAGCAGCCTATTCAGCCTATTCGATTTTTGAAAAATGTTGACGTGAAAATAATTAAATTAAAACTGGTAATTAAATATATTAAAGAACCATATAAAAAACTTTTGAGAATTCAATGCTATGTCGTACGGACTCATTCATTTTTCCTCGTTTAAAATCTATCCCATTTTATTCCATTTATGAAAACTCCTTGGTAGGTACTAAACTTTTTAAATTGACTTAATAAAAAAACTCAACTGCAAAACTAATGATAGAGCTCGTAAACAAAAGTCACGACCGCGTAACAGAAAGATGCCTATGCAAAAGATTTAATTTTCAATCATAATTACAGCTTCTAAAAGTACGCCACGTACAACTGTATTGAATAATTCTACAAAATAACGTAGATAATCCATATTTATGGTACTTTTATTCTAACCCCTTTTTTGTTCCTCAGCAAAAAACCGACGAAATTACATACACGACGCAAAAAGCGAAATCGTTTCAAACGATGTGACCCATACAAACGGATGCATTGTGTCTCCGTCTCGTAAAATAAAATAAAACTAGAACTGTGATACAAAATCAAGTAATACACTCCCGTACACCTGAATCGAGCCACCCTGCATATATATTTGTTTAAAGCTCTCTATCTTTATAAACAATAAATTATTGTAGTACAAAGACAAAAAATTGGTTTTGAAGCCCACTCACTATTATTTCCGTATATCATTGTTCCATTTGAAATCGGAATACTGAAAAAAATTGTTTAATTGCAATAAGTCATCTTTTTGCGTTTCTCAGGGCAAAACCAGCGTAGAATTTTTGAAGAACACAATGGTTTACCATAGTGCAAACGTTTATTTTATTTAGTAATTTACAATGAGCATTTACAATGACCGTCATGTGGCTGGGTATGGAATTGATTAATGCCACAATGTACGTGCTGTGTAATGTTCATCCATGCTTCCAAGATGGCAGATTTCAGCTTCTGCAAAGTTTCTGGTGCTGGCTGGTTTATTCGAACACGTCTCTTCTGCTTCTCCCATAAATGCTCTATTGGATTCATATCAGGGCTTCTTACTTGCTGGCCATTCCATTACCGCGATACTAACGTCATGCAGGTATTCTCGAAAAATTCTTGCAGTGTGCGCCCTTGCATTATCATGCACCAAAATGAAATCCTGGCCCCCAAACTCAATATATAGCATCACATGAGCCTCTTGGCATTGACGAATGCATCGGTCACTATTTAGTGGTGACAACCGTGGTCCCGTCACAACTTCAAGGCCAGTATTTCCTTCGGTAGATATTCCGCCCCAGACTGTCCATGACCCACCGCCATAACTCACCTTCTCTACAATGCAATATTGCTGAACATGCTCTCCGTGCCTTCGGTAGACTTTCCTAAATCCAACATTGCCATACAGCATATTCTTAGTTTCATCCGTAAAAAGAACCTGGCTCCATTGATGTTGAGTCCAATGCAAATATTCGCTTGCAAACTGTAAGCGCGCCATTCTATAAGCTCGTGTCAGTTTGGGACCATTGGTCGGCTCATGAGGTTTCAGGCTACGTTCTTCGAGTCTCCTTATAACAGTTCGAGCGCTTACAGTCAGTACATGAAAGCTTCGAAGCTGTTCTTGGACCTGTACTAAAGTGAGGTGACGATTTTGCAGGCTGGTGGTAAAGATAAACGGATCTTGTCTTGCTGTAGTGACCCGGTTTCGTGGTCCTCCTGGATGGCGCACGAAGCTGCTAGTCCAGTCCAGGTATCGATGGTAAATTCTTTGAACGGCAGAACGGCATTACATGAAGTTTTGCACTTACGGTTCGCTGAATAAGCCCAAAGAAGACCATAGAAGAACCTACCTGAAGAAGTGCCATAGTTTGCGCGGTTACTTCAGGTACAGTATCCATAATCTGAACGTCAGAATGGATTAAAATATAAGGAAAAACAATTTCAATACTATTTTTATGCTTGACTAAAACAAATAAAGAAATAACTATTGACTTATATAGCTCTAGTCAAATAGCTTCTTTAATAGAGACCAAACTCCGTTTTTTTCTCTTCTTCAAATTCATCATCTGCCTAGCCTTTTCCCAACTATGTTAGGGTCGGCTTCCAGTCTAACCGGATGCAGCTGAATACCAGTATTTTACATGGAACGACTGCCTATCTGACCTCCACAACCCAGTTACTGGGTAACACGATATCCCTTGGCAAGACTGGTTGTCAGACTTTTGGGCTTCTGACGACCCTTAACAACTGTCAAAGATCTACAAATGACAGCCGGGGCCTACGGCTTAACGTGCTTTCCGAGGCACGGAGTAAACTTGATATGAACAGATGGTCACCCATCCACGGACCAACCGCGGCAAGCGTAGCTTAACCTGATCGATCGACCCATGCGGCAGTTATTATTTAGCCACAAGCTCCACGAGCTTGTCGCTCCTCGAGCTTATCGCTCACGAATTTGAAAAAGAGAACATTTTTCAAATTCGTGAATTGATATTTGGAATTTGCGAGTACCTATATCAGCTTCAAAACTGAATAAAAACTTTTTCTCCGACTTATACTTTGATGTTTTAAGCCTAAAAACATAAAAATAAACGGTGGCCCGATTTAGGAGTGTTTTATTCACATTTTCCTGCTTTGCTACTACAAGAAATTAATTGTCTGTACCTACGTCATATAAATGCAAGAATTCGAGGAAATCATCCATATTCGTAAATTATGAGAAAATGTGTACAAAACGATAGCAACCAGAAGGCAATGAGTTCACTCACCTGCAGGTGCCACCGTTCTTACACAGGTGGAGGTCCTCATACACAGCGGACCCTCTCCGCAGTTCGCAGTAAACCTTGAAACACGAACAGCAAAACTCCCTGCGATGCGGAAAATATTGTGGAGTTAGCAATAAATATTGTAAATAATCGCACGGAAATACCCGCTAGTGCTCCTACGATATTGTAATGTATGAAAGCAAGGTGTTTGCTGTGTTCATTCAAGTCTTTTATATTTTTGTAATTTTTCAATATCGATCCTTTATAAAGTCAGGACACAATCCTTTTGAAGCTACGGCACTGAGCAGACTGTTACATAGATAACTATTTTAAAATTACTTGAAAACAAAGAGCACGATACCTTTGACCAATGTCGAGTTGACATCAACCTTAAACCTTTTTAATGAGCTGGTCATTTTATGAAGGCTATGTAGACCAATTCTATTTGAATTTTATTGTCCGAGACTGTCAGGCTTTCACATTTTTTATCCGGCTTGACATGGTATACTCGTAGAAGATGGCTGAATGTCATTCAGCGGTATTGACATTAAGACGCAATAATTATAATGCTGAGTCGGCAAAGCAGATTCTATCGTACAATGAGCAGAGAAAAATAGCCCATATTATGGAGACGGGCATATTTTGGATGTGACTGTACCAACACCAGAATCTGCTAACAGTGAATGACGTTCACTATTTTGTCAACACTGACTCTGGTGCTCCTTTTGTTCTCGCTTAGATAAAAATTCCACACTCTATTATTACTTCGTTAATGGGTTTCCAAGAGAAACTATGCGTTATTTGATAATATAGAAAAAAATACTTTCCAGTCAATTCTTTTCTCAGGATTTAATTTTGTAGGTTTTATAATTATATGACATGATTAGCCTTTTTTACATCCATGAAAGTTAGGTACAAATGATTTCTTAATTAAATTGTAAATTATTTTGCCAATATTGTAACTTACTGATAATCCCACCTGCCTGCCTCAGCAGTGCTCCAGCAGTCTGCACTCGAAGGCGCTGCATGAAGTGGGTACCGTTGACTGCGCTGCTCCTCGCACCTCATACGTCCCGTTGAACCCGTACACGGACAGCAGGTCTAGCACCTTAAGCTATGTGCCCTTGAGTCTGTTCAGGTTTAGGTCAACCAGCACTAGTCCTGTAAACAAGATCTCAATTTTAAACCTGGTAAGAAAAATGACCTTTCCAATCTATATCAATAAACGAAAGCTATCCATTAAAAAACATGTTAAAATTATTATAAATTACTATTTATTAATTATAAATTATTATTGTTAATTATTTTAAGGGATTTCAAACATTGCTAACCTGAATACACTATTAAACACGTAATATTCGTGCAACAATGTTGTATTGTTCAATTAAACACCTTAGTTCGGTGTTTACACAGACTGAGAGCTCTAATACAGTCATTCTTTTATATTTAGCCATATTCATCATTATGGAAGTAAATATCACAATATGCTCGAATACATTATTTAATAAAGGTCTGCGTTTATCAATTCATTTTACAGCCTCATTCTCAATTCAACAACAAAGGAGACATACGTCAAAGAAACGCCCATGCAATCGAATTATTTATGAAGATATTCATCAGCCTCCCCCGCTTAAGTCTACACGAGAACGGGAATTACGAATTATACACGATAACGTAGGAATTGGCTAATCTCCAGAGGAAGAAAATATTTATTTTATCCCTTTTCCAAACTGGAAGCTTCTTGTTAATATTGGAAGAGAAATCATTGTGACGAGACTAGCTAACACGACACGATTAAGGAAAAACAAACTAGCTACAATCTCTTTGGGCATAAAACTCATTTATATTTCTCTCGAATTGTAAATAATATCGTATTTCTCCCACGAGCGAGATTTACATTTAAATTGCAAAAGGTAGTGTTGATATTCTTGCTATTTATTTGAGAGCAAAAAAAGTCAGTTACTCGTATTGCGGTGGATGAGTTTTATAAACGAGTGTGCCGCAATATGTACATGTTCACAAGGGGCAAGCAATTCCAATAGCACTTTTGAATCCATGATCATTAAGATTTGAAACTATAAAATAGACAATACGGCATAATAACACAACACACTTGGCTGTGCAGTGATAATATTAGGGGCACCAAATATTACTTGAGTACTGCCTGTGGAGAATCCTGAATATAGCAAAAGAAGATGCACAGTCTTTTATTAAAAAGTTACTATACGACTGACAGTGAGGACGTATAGAAAGGCTTAATGTAATTTATGAACTATCGAAGTTTGTCTTGTGAAGACAAACTAGCGACATGTCAACGCAAAATTGAAAGAAGCATGTTAGAAATCAAACTATAAGACAAAATTAAAAAACAAAACATTAGAATAATTAATAAAGTGACTGACTGATATTGTTGAGAGAGCGAAGGCACTAAAATGGAACTGGGTGTCATATTATATCGAATGGTTAATGATAGATGGACCAAAATATGGTTTCTAAGAGAAGGAACAAGGTCTAGAGGATGCCAAAGTTCGCAAATTTGCGTATATTGCGTTCAAAGGCAGTAGTCGGCGCAGTCGCAGCGGCAGCGGCAGTTCAGTCTATTTTAACCTCAATTTCTAACCACATTTCTATTTTCATTTCCAGTGCTGTAAATGCAAAGAGCTCAATTTAGCGGCAGACTTTCACCAGCGGTACTAAGTACTACTGAAGATGTGTTTTTATTAAACTGATTGCGAGTATTTTTTGTGTTCTGCAAAATTAACCGTTACCGATGACTGAAGCATTTTTGTACATAACACTGCGTTACAAATTAAAAAAAATTGATTACTCTTAATTTTTTTGTCCTATTTATTCATACACATCACTTAATAAGAACACATGTATTTTTTTCTATCACGTACTATTTTTTTAGGTACGGCAGCTAACAAATTTAAGTAAAATTAATTAAAAGTAAACGCCCAGTACCCAAATAACTTTATGTAATTATGAATAATTCGAATAAAAATGCCAAAAATCTTTATTATTGATATATTTGCACACAGTTAAATATATTTGGTAAACAGTTTACATTGTACACAACTTTATCTTTTATGTTGGAAAGTATCGTATCGTTTAAACGCCAGCAGTAATCTCCGAACATAGCTGCATCCCAACAACCATGAAACTGTTTCTCAAGTCTTTTCACTTCTTGATGAAACCACTCCCTTGTTCTCATCACTCATAGCTCCAAGATTTGAAGGAAAAAAGAGAAACGGGAATGGAGAAAGCTAATTTTTAATAACATCTGACAACCCATCTTTTTGTATGCATTTAACAAAGCGTTCACCAAGAGTTCTGCGTTTTCGAATCTGTGATTACCTAAAAAACCTTTACACAGCTTTTAATGATGTCCATGCGCATAGTTCTTTGTCATTTAGTTTTTGATCGAAAATTTGGTTTTTCTTATTAGACGTATTTGTGCACCAATAAAAATCCTTCTTTTAACTTTGCGTTACATAATTTTGGAAAAATAGACTTCAAACATAAAAATCTTTCGCTATTTTTATCCAATGCTTTTACAACATTCTTCATTATTCTTTTGTCCTTGAGACATGAGAATGTACTGTCCACACACGTAACAAAACTTGTTTGGTGAATTTTTGCTCTGGCGGTGACTACTTTTTTCGGTATTCATCTTTAAAACTGTATATAATTACTCTTACAAACAGTTAATCTCAAAGATCTATCTACCTGCCTAGCCTTTTCCCAACTATGTTGGGGTCGGCTTCCAGTCTAACCGGATGCAGCTGAATACCAGTATTTAACATGGAGTGACTGCATGTCTGACCTCCACAACCCAGTAACTGGGTAATACGATACCCGTTGGTAAGACAGGTTGTCAGACTTTCGGTCTTCTGACAACCCGTAACGACTGTCAAAGATTCACGAATGACCGCCGGGACCAACGGCTTAACGTGCTTTCCGAGGCACGGAGGAGTCTCGGTATGTAAAGATGGTTACCCATGCACGGACCAACCCCGGCAAAAGTAGCTTAACCTGATGGATCGACCCGTGCGGCTGTTATTACTTAGCCACGAGCTGCTCCAAACTCTCACCAAAGTTAATCTCAAAGATGCTAATTTTAAATGAACTTATTTTCTCAATAGCGATTACAGTTACTAATATGGACAAAATGAGGGTCGATTAAAAGGTTATAGGTGTGTATCTTAAATACAAGACGTGATATAAACAAAAGACATCCACTGCCTACGTACTATAGCTAATAGAAAACTAGAATAGCAATCAGTTTTTCGGGTACCGAAATCGTGTCACGCAGTTATTATTCGTATACCAGTAAAAGCCTTATTATTCTAAAATTATATTGATTTTTCTAGAGAAAGAGACTATAAGAAAACTAAATACCAAATGAAAAGTTGCAGGACCTCGGTTGACCATTAAATGATGAACGATATGGTAAACAGTATTAATTCACTTCAAAACCACACGCCTCGGTACAAAATCTATAGGAAATCTCAAATCGTCGACTCGCTAAGCTTGAGTACATTTGCAGTTCTGTTACGAGCCTCTCAAGTTACTACTTCAGCAAGCGTGCTGATTGTATAAACCTGTAGTTTGGCTAGCGACCAGGCGAATATACTCATACGAAAAAGCGTCATCATTAAAGACAAGTAAAAACTTAATTTGTCCATCATACCGCCAATAAACAAAGAACAGTTGCTTGAAAAATATACGTCGTTTTTATAATATAGCGAGGCGAGAGAGAAATTCATATTCACTGATGTACATGCATGGACCTATAAAAAAACTCGGACGGATTCTCGTTAACAGAAAACTGTGTCACTCAAAGTCAGTCAGCTCGCTGTACGTACAGGCCGGCACGCACACATTCACAGCATACTCACCCATTACGCGTGCAAACGTCAACACAGTCGACACGTCCTACGCGGCAAAAAAGTATTGAAATGCTGCATGTCTTGTGTGGTGAAATGTTGTAAAAACCGTAGCGATCGAAAGAAAAAAAATCCAGGAATCACGTTTCATAGGCAAATGAATAATTCAACAACTTAGTTCCCAATTTTATAGATTACAATCAATCTTCATTCACTAGAACAAAAAAAATCATCACAGCCAGCGTTGCCAATATTCACGTGTGCAAATTACCATAAATATATGAGAAATTTATATTTAATTTAATCAATTCAACTTATTTAGGTTATTTACTACTAGTTATTTTATATTCTTCTTATTAGATTTCATTTCCTAAATAAAATGAATTATGGAGAAATTATTGGATTTAAAAAAAATCGAAATTGTAACTGTCAAAATGACTGGATTAAAAAAAAACATACTCAGCATTTGGGATGTTATACAATAGATACAGTAAATATTTTTTACAATTCAAATATTTTCAATTATTAACTATGTTGTTAATTGCACATATTTTCATAGGGAGATTTGGTTCTTACCATTAACTTGTTAAAATAGCACGGTATAATTCTGCCGACATTTCCAAGAAACTTGTCTCTCGACCTGTATTTGTCTTAAAATAAAACAATAATATATGGGTAAATTTGGCTAACATGGCAACCCTAAATTCACTCACACTTAAGACTGTTTTTTTTTTCACACAACCTCTTTTTAGTCTTACATACTAATTCCATGTTTTATTCTCATTTCTGGTAAAAGTAAAGCCTTGTACACGCTTTCGTATACAACTCGGTAGTCATTTCAATAAAGTCCGACGAAGTTATAAGTTTTGCACAGAACTTTCCACATCCACTAAGTTCATCAAGCTAGCAACAATGGTAGGTTATCTTCTTCATTCGTTAGTCTAAATATTTTTTCTTTACTTCAGTACCATTAACATTGGATTCTCATTAAGGAGGAACGTAAAGAACATGAATTCCCTTGTTAGTAATATTAACAATGGTTAATATTATTTATGCTGACTAATTTTATTGGAGAGCCATGGTGGCTCAGCCGTAAAGGCCCCGACTTACGAGTTGTATTTCGTAGGTTAGATTACAGGCAGACGCTTTACTTTGTAATAATAATTTTATCACCACTGCTCTCAAAACGGTGAAAGAAAACATTTTGAGGAAACCGGCATGTCCTTGAATCAGAAATTCGAAGACATGTGACATCTACCAACCCACACTGGGTCCGTTGGCAGATTAGCCCACTCCCTCTCGAAAAGAGGAAGCCTGTGTCCCAGTAGTGGGAACGTTATAGGCTGTTTATAAATTTTGTTGGTGGAAATTCAGTTTGCATGAAACTACCTCTTTAAGCAAGTAACCTTGTTTACAGGTACAGTCGAAGACCCGAATTACCTGATTACCTGACCCCTCTTACAAAGAAGAATAAGAGGGGGGTCAGATAATGCTGGTCACCGACTGTACCTACATAGACACACATTGGCCTTCCGCTGAGGATAGTAAATGAGGAATAATTCGCTGAGCACTCAGCGTATACAATATTCAGTGAGTTGAGTGGTGTGGGCAAACACTGTCGTTAATTATGAGGCTGTAAGTGTGCGGTCGGACCCATAACTACCCAGGGGTGAATCCGTTTAATTATTATAAGAACATAACATATAGCGAAACTCCGCAGACGTGATGGGTATTGCTATACCCATCACGTCTGCGGAGTTTCGCTAGCTAATTTAATTTGACCCTGTATAATTCATACTAATTCCATGCATAACATACACTGCAAGAATAAGTTAAATATTAAAAATATGGTGCAACCTTTTAAAATTTTGGTACAGGAAGAAATTACTAAGTACTTACACTCGCCATTTGCTCTCAATTTTTTTTTAAACGCTATTAGTTTTTTTTCTTTACTATTTAGGGCATTGGCACATTTTTATTAGCTGAATTGGGCAGGATGACATTTACGTGGGTAGGCACCACAGCAACCGATCTGCTGTTGTGTTGCGATGACGCGCCGCCATGTTACGCCACAGATAATAAAGAAACACACATCCTTTACAAATATTGGACTTTAAGATTACAGAAAATTATATTGTTATTGTTGTAATCGTTTTTAGGGTTCCGTAGTCAATAAGGAACCCTTATAGTTTCGCCATGCCCGTCTGTCTGTATGTATGTCTGTCCGTCCGTCCGTCTGTCCCCAGCTTACAGAGACTCTTAGTACTACAAAGCTGTAATTTGGCATGGGTATAGATATTAATCACGCCGACAAAGTCGTAAATGAAAAACCTTGAAAAAATTTTTTTTAGTGACCCTCCCTTGCACGTAAAGTGGAGATGATATTTTTATTCTCGTCTATCCCATAGTATGGGGTATCGTTGGATAGGCCGTTCACAAATATTGTGGGTCTGTGAAAACCATTTATCAGTTCAGGGATCCGTTTGCGTAATATTAAGCTTTAAAGTGCTATTTTTTGTTAGGGTCAAGTCAGCCAGCTAAATTGTTGGTTTTGGATATGTGAAAAAATTCATGGCAGTAGTATATTATAACGAAATTAAAAGGAAAACTATCACAGCTAAGTAGACTTTACAAGTTAACGAGTAATAGCCGACCAACTTAAATTTTCAGTTGGAGAATTGACCGTAACGTATATCGATGTATGGGAGAGCATGTTTGTCAACTACAATGTTAAGTTTGTTTTGGGATAAATACGGAACCCTTCGTTGTGCGTGGTCCGACACGCACTGGGCCGGTTTTTTTTATCTATTTAATTCTTAAACATTATTAAAACCCATCTAATGCAACTATAGGTGATATCACTTTTAAGTTCGTAATCGTAATTTAAATATAATTATTCGTCGACAGCAAATAAAACCTGTCAATTTAGGCCTCATTGGTTGACCTAAAGTACTATATTAGAAAAAAAGTTATTTTATAGCATTTTTTGTTAGGGAACGTGTGATAAAAAATATTTTTTTTAATTTTACAAGACTTGCAAGTGTATAAAATCTGTCATTGGAGTACTATTTTTTATTTCATAATTATTAGATAGAGTAAATAAAGGATTATTTAACGCGTTTCGCAACACACTTCACAGATTAATTGCACAAACGTTTACCAACAGGGTAACAACCCTGTTTACGTCATTCGAGCGTCAAAAAAGATTTTTGTAGCAGCGTAAATATTTGATTAGACTCAATATTTTATATTATGTGGCAGTTTAGAAGGAAACTAAACCTGAAAGTGATGAAGCATGACTGTGTGTTGTTTATGGGTCACATTCAGAATAAAAAATAATGCCATACACCGTCCTTTGAGTAGGGTACAGTGATGATGCTAAACTCAGACCCTTAGTAATAAATATGTGAGGTTTTCTGAAGAACCCTTGAAGTTACTTTATGGGGTAACCAAAAAAATCTTCAAACGTTACGAGAGTTCGCACGGGAACTGCTGACATGAGATTCGGATTTACTTTATTTGCCGTTTCCTTCATTTTAGGATGCCGAAGTGGTTGGTTAGCTTTGATGAAAAAATAATAAGGGACTTGGTTCCAATTTCATTTAAGTGATCGTGGTGGTTACTTGGTTTTATATTAAAAGGAATAAGTAACCGTGCGATGAGTTTCTTTGTCGTCGTTGTATAAATTTTATGTTTTTTGATTTTCGAAGAAAAATCAACAAATTTCTCTTACCTCTAGTACAGTCAATATTTCCTTAGGGAAATCGGTCCAATACTACCTGAAAATTGCCTCGTCTAAACTGTTTCGTGAAACTTGTCGTGTGAATTTGCAACATCTTATTTTGAGAATACGAAAATGTGTCTCGGGAGTCTTGTTGTTCAGCTCTTTGGAACAACAGCTTATTTGCTGAAACACCTACATTTCTAGTAGTTGCCACTCGAGTTTATAAACCCGTATTGGTTGTGGTGCCTGCAGAGTAAGCAAGCTGAAGTGGCCGGTGGAGCAGACGAGTTCTGGAGTGGAGACCGCGTATTGGCAAGCGTAGTGTGGGACGCCCCCCAGCTATAAGGACTGACGACTTTAAATGGGGCTGGAACAGGCTGGATGCAGAAGGTAGAGAACAGGGTTGTCAGGGGCAGTGACAGGGATTGTGGAGAAATAATACATGGCCCATTAAAGGCACTTCGCATCATATATTTCTTAGAAACAACAGTACATTACGCTTATATACTTAAGCGCCTAAACAACAGACGACACTTTGAAACCGTTCTTAATTAAAACTGTTACTTAGCACTTTCACTGACTCGACTACTTTTAAGTTAGGTTTCACTAACAAAGTCAAAGTCTGAAGTTTACGTTAATAAGAAAAAAGGAACAAGACTTTAGGCGCTTAGGGCTGGAATCTAGGGTGCCTGGATGCGTCGCGTTACTCAGATGTTCCCCAACAAACATTTGATAGGTCGCCACAACGTGCGGATTTTAACTTTTGGTTCTATACGCTGGTCGTAAATACGTCGCTATCACGTTGATACGACCGAGAATAGGCCCATTTTATACGAATCAGTGTCGTAATAGAGTTACGTAGCAGTCGTATTAATCACTATCTGGTTGAGTAGTGGTCGTATAGACGTCGTAAGATCGTCTTTTCGTCGAGTTATGATGTTTATTAGCGCTGCTTTGCGACATTTCATCGAGTAACTAGTATTCATCACGACTTTTATAAGGGATTTTGATGTAAAGTGATCGATTACGATTAATGTAGTGAATTGAAACTTTACAACCGGACAACTTTTATACTGTGTTAGAATATATAATAATATTTTTTATCATTGAAAGGGGAGTACAGCCATTTTATTTTTATTTATTTTATCTTCGAAAATCATCTTTGAGTGCATTAATCTTTTGGGAAATTAATTTTATCGAGTAATATTAGTGAGTTTTCTCAATATAATGGACGCGCTTTATAAATTATTTAATTAAGGCAATATTTTTACCCTATATTTTGACGAAAGTGTTAACAGTTACCTTAATACGACTTAGGATTAACGGCACAACCGTAACACAACATCTAAACGACTTATCATTCCGTGCACTTATTTTTATCTGTATAATATCAGCCATATTATCGAAATCAGGGTTCATTTGGCGATTCAATCTGTGAAAAAACCATTTTAAATACATACATAAACAAGTGATTTATTTATTGGTGGTCTCGGTTATAATAAAAAATGATATGTAACATAATGGACATCGATAAGTTTTTAACCAAAACAGATTTTATCTTATTGATACGTATGTGTTTGAGATGGCCATGGATATCCACACACTTTTTACGCGCGAATCGTTGTTTTGGTTGCGGATTTCCGATAACTGGCAATGAAACCAAACCTACACATTTTATAGTGACTGAGGAAAATGTTAAATACATGTTAAATTTTGATTTTTTCTGGTGTCCACGCTGTTCTTTTGCTATTTACGATCATTACCCAGAAGAAGAATGTGAATATTGTAAATAGAAATAATATTGTTTTACAAAAAATAACACAATCAGTGCGAACAAAATACCTAACTTATTGAAGTGAAGTACCTACATAACTTTTAAAGTTCAATAAACCCACTTAGGTATTTGATCTTAGATACCTATGGCGTAAAATATGTTTTACTATTTATTATTATTGATAAAATACTCCTACATAATATTATATTTTGTGCTTCGATCAATACGATAAGTAATAATAATAATAATACTACATTCCGTGCGCTAGTCGCTCCCTCTTTGCTCCCCCGCACCCCGCCGGGCGGTGACATACGGCCGACGCGGCTCAGCTCTCGTTCACTTAGTTCAGAATAACCGAAGTGAGCGTTAGTATCGCGCCGCCGCGCTATCAGATTGCGAGTGTAAGTAAATATCTACAAGTTGAATCGCAGCGCAGATACAAAATATCTAAAATGTTTAAAAATAATTAATAACCGTACTTTTATTCTAGGCGTTTAAGAAAAATGCCATTTAAAATCATTGAAACAATCGAACGCGGAAGGCGATTAATTGCAACAGTTCCTTCATTATGGGAAAATGATGGTAATTTATATTGGCCAAGAAAAAATGTTATTCCACTGAAGAAAAACGAAAACTCCACACCTCAATCTGAGTGGAAATGTTTACCATGCATACTATTACGGGATAATATCTTAGATTATAAAACTGCAGAGCAGGAGATTGCTCTCATGTCTGATGCCACAGACACAGATAACAAGGAAAATGAGTATCCACGAAAAAGTACTTCAGTTGCATTAAATTTGAACAATCAGGCAATGGAATGTATACAGGTAGGTTGGTTTATCTGTAAAAACATTATTGTACTTCTTTTTTATTCGACCAACAGAAGTCGCTATTTATGATTACTTTAAAAACGATTATTTTGTTGATACTCAGGTATTTCTTTTGTTTATCGACGTAATATTTCAAATAAATAATATCCTACTCAAGAATATTTATATGAATTTTATAGGTATGTTAGCATGTAGCAGCAAATTCGCATGTAGTGTGAAGTACGAGTACGTATGCTGAGTGTGGCATGCGTGTAGTAAGTATGTAGTTGTGATGCTGGTGTGGATGCGTGTATGTCAGAGGAAGAAAATGCGTTTGTTGCCGTTCCGTGTATGTGTGTATATTTGTGTAGCTTTATAATAAAATTTTAGTTCGTGTAATGTATTATAGGCAAGTAAAGTGGCTGAAGAAATATCCCCAATGGTGGCGGCTGAAGACACGTCCTCAAGAATGGATATAGAAAATGCATTTTCAGTTGCAGCGTCGAAAAACTCATCCTCAATAGTGGCAGCAGAAGAGACATCCTCAGTTATTATGGTTAAAGATTTACCCTCCATTATGGTAGTTGAGTCTAATGCACTCATACCTTCAGATGTAACTAACATTTTAATACAAGACGCCTCGCAGGTTAGTTTACTAGATCCATTATTACTTATGTACAGTTAACAAAAGATTATTTTGCTCACCTTAAAACTGACATTTGCTTGCATGCTGTGAAAGCGGTAAGGTTGATTTTCAACTAAATACTTATGCTTAGAATACACATCCTAATTAAAAGGATTCATTGTCAAAAGTGAGAAACACTTTCTTTGGTCGACTGCTCCTTCCTGTTTGTATATTATGATGTGATTGAAATTTTGTATTGAGTATGTTTGTGTTATCTTAATCTCACCCGAAATCTCTTTTTTTTTTCAGAAAGATACTAGCAATCCTACTTTAGTTTCCGATATTCAAGATAATATGATACAGCCTGATGAAAATATGCTTTTGCCGGAATTGGATCAACATCCTAATCATCATTTTTCAGATACCCAAACAATTTACCCCAACAACATTACCGAATCTATACAGGTTCCTGAACAAATTGGTTATTTTATAGAAATGGCGTCAACTATTCAAGAAAATCAAAAAGTTCTTTTCGAAAACCAACAAAATATGCTTAAAGGCCTTGCCTTATTAAATACCAAAATTAGATGAATTCTTCACGAGGTCACAGGGACCATTTCAACTAGAACGACATGAACAGTCATCGCGTTTTAAAATGATCACGAATATTGAAGAATTTACTACTTTTGAGGAACAATTGAATGATCCCTTAATGGAAACAAAATATTTCGAAGAATTGTCTATAATTTGTAGTAATAAGATAACTGGGTATAATAATGCGTACGCATTAGTCGACACTATGATTGATCGTAAATTAATGACGCGCTGTTCCTGGGGAGGAGGTACAAAGGGGGAACCTAAACATTGTTTTAAGGCATTTGTAAAAACTATCGACTTATTTCTTAAAGTAGTGCACCAGTATGATAAAACGTTTACTAAACCAGTTTGTGAGGACTTTTTCAAAAATGTTATGCGTCATTCTGCCAAAAGAAACACAGCCAAACGTGTACGCAATTCCACAACGAAGAAGAAAATTAAAAAAAGTGCGACCGACAATCGGCCGGGACTATCTAATGTTATTGATGCGACTCCATAACTTTATTTTCATATTACATTATTTCATAAATAGAGAGAATAACTAAAATCATCATTTTTTTGACCTGTGGGGGTTAAAAATAGTCTTCATTTTAGTTATTCTCTAGGAGTTCACAAATTTATTTAATATCGAGAAATAGTATAATAGTAATACTTTCGTTAGTTGTAAGCCATGCTCCAAAGATAATCTACTTAATTGAGAAACTTCTTTATATTTTTGTTGTTATAATTTAAATAAAAAACTAAATGATTCACTTGTGATTGTATTTTGGCTTACAACTAACGAAAGTATAACAATCATAACGATCATAGAGTGATCGTTATGATAGTTATACTTTCGTTAGTTGTAAGCAAGTATAACAATCCTAACGATGACTATGATCGTTATGATAGTTATACTTTCGTTAGTTGTAAGCCATGCTCCAAAGATAATCTACTTAATTGAGAAACTTCTTTATATTTTTGTTGTTATAATTTAAATAAAAAACTAAATGATTCACTTGTGATTGTATTTTGGCTTACAACTAACGAAAGTATAACAATCATAACGATCATAGAGTGATCGTTATGATAGTTATACTTTCGTTAGTTGTAAGCAAGTATAACAATCCTAACGATGACTATGATCGTTATGATAGTTATACTTTCGTTAGTTGTAAGCAAGTATAACAATCATAACGATGACTATGATCGTTATGATAGTTATACTTTCGTTAGTTGTAAGCCATGCTCCAAAGATAATCTACTTAATTGAGAAACTTCTTTATATTTTTGTTGTTATAATTTAAATAAAAAACTAAATGATTCACTTGTGATTGTATTTTGGCTTACAACTAACGAAAGTATAACAATCCTAACGATCACTATGATCGTTATGATAGTTATACTTTCGTTAGTTGTAAGCAAGTATAACAATCCTAACGATCACTATGATCGTTATGATAGTTATACTTTCGTTAGTTGTAAGCAAGTATAACAATCCTAACGATGACTATGATCGTTATGATAGTTATACTTTCGTTAGTTGTAAGCAAGTATAACAATCCTAACGATGACTATGATCGTTATGATAGTTATACTTTCGTTAGTTGTAAGCAAGTATAACAATCATAACGATGACTATGATCGTGATGATAGTTATACTTTCGTTAGTTGTAAGCAGGTATAACTATCATAACGATCATAGTGATCGTTATGATAGTTATACTTTCGTTAGTTGTAAGCAAGTATAACAATCCTAACGATGACTATGATCGTTATGATAGTTATACTTTCGTTAGTTGTAAGCCATGCTCCAAAGATAATCTACTAAATTGAGAAACTTCTTTATATTTTTGTTGTTATAATTTAAATAAAAAACTAAATGATTCACTTGTGATTGTATTTTGGCTTACAACTAACGAAAGTATAACAATCATAACGATCATAGAGTGATCGTTATGATAGTTATACTTTCGTTAGTTGTAAGCAAGTATAACAATCCTAACGATCACTATGATCGTTATGATAGTTATACTTTCGTTAGTTGTAAGCAAGTATAACAATCCTAACGATCACTATGATCGTTATGATAGTTATACTTTCGTTAGTTGTAAGCAAGTATAACAATCCTAACGATGACTATGATCGTTATGATAGTTATACTTTCGTTAGTTGTAAGCAAGTATAACAATCATAACGATGACTATGATCGTGATGATAGTTATACTTTCGTTAGTTGTAAGCAGGTATAACTATCATAACGATCATAGTGATCGTTATGATAGTTATACTTTCGTTAGTTGTAAGCAAGTATAACAATCCTAACGATGACTATGATCGTTATGATAGTTATACTTTCGTTAGTTGTAAGCCATGCTCCAAAGATAATCTACTTAATTGAGAAACTTCTTTATATTTTTGTTGTTATAATTTAAATAAAAAACTAAATGATTCACTTGTGATTGTATTTTGGCTTACAACTAACGAAAGTATAACAATCATAACGATCATAGAGTGATCGTTATGATAGTTATACTTTCGTTAGTTGTAAGCAAGTATAACAATCCTAACGATCACTATGATCGTTATGATAGTTATACTTTCGTTAGTTGTAAGCAAGTATAACAATCCTAACGATCACTATGATCGTTATGATAGTTATACTTTCGTTAGTTGTAAGCAAGTATAACAATCCTAACGATGACTATGATCGTTATGATAGTTATACTTTCGTTAGTTGTAAGCAAGTATAACAATCATAACGATGACTATGATCGTGATGATAGTTATACTTTCGTTAGTTGTAAGCAAGTATAACTATCATAACGATCATAGTGATCGTTATGATAGTTATACTTTCGTTAGTTGTAAGCAAGTATAACAATCCTAACGATGACTATGATCGTTATGATAGTTATACTTTCGTTAGTTGTAAGCCATGCTCCAAAGATAATCTACTTAATTGAGAAACTTCTTTATATTTTTGTTGTTATAATTTAAATAAAAAACTAAATGATTCACTTGTGATTGTATTTTGGCTTACAACTAACGAAAGTATAACAATCATAACGATCATAGAGTGATCGTTATGATAGTTATACTTTCGTTAGTTGTAAGCAAGTATAACAATCCTAACGATCACTATGATCGTTATGATAGTTATACTTTCGTTAGTTGTAAGCAAGTATAACAATCCTAACGATGACTATGATCGTTATGATAGTTATACTTTCGTTAGTTGTAAGCAAGTATAACAATCCTAACGATCACTATGATCGTTATGATAGTTATACTTTCGTTAGTTGTAAGCCATGCTCCAAAGATAATCTACTTAATTGAGAAACTTCTTTATATTTTTGTTGTTATAATTTAAATAAAAAACTAAATGATTCACTTGTGATTGTATTTTGGCTTACAACTAACGAAAGTATAACAATCATAACGATCATAGAGTGATCGTTATGATAGTTATACTTTCGTTAGTTGTAAGCAAGTATAACAATCATAACGATCATAGAGTGATCGTTATGATAGTTATACTTTCGTTAGTTGTAAGCAAGTATAACAATCCTAACGATGACTATGATCGTTATGATAGTTATACTTTCGTTAGTTGTAAGCAAGTATAACAATCCTAACGATCACTATGATCGTTATGATAGTTATACTTTCGTTAGTTGTAAGCAAGTATAACAATCATAACGATCACTATGATCGTTATGATAGTTATACTTTCGTTAGTTGTAAGCAAGTATAACAATCCTAACGATGACTATGATCGTTATGATAGTTATACTTTCGTTAGTTGTAAGCAAGTATAACAATCCTAACGATGACTATGATCGTTATGATAGTTATACTTTCGTTAGTTGTAAGCAAGTATAACAATCCTAACGATGACTATGATCGTTATGATAGTTATACTTTCGTTAGTTGTAAGCAAGTATAACAATCCTAACGATGACTATGATCGTTATGATAGTTATACTTTCGTTAGTTGTAAGCAAGTATAACAATCATAACGATGACTATGATCGTGATGATAGTTATACTTTCGTTAGTTGTAAGCAGGTATAACTATCATAACGATCATAGTGATCGTTATGATAGTTATACTTTCGTTAGTTGTAAGCAAGTATAACAATCCTAACGATGACTATGATCGTTATGATAGTTATACTTTCGTTAGTTGTAAGCCATGCTCCAAAGATAATCTACTTAATTGAGAAACTTCTTTATATTTTTGTTGTTATAATTTAAATAAAAAACTAAATGATTCACTTGTGATTGTATTTTGGCTTACAACTAACGAAAGTATAACAATCGTAACGATCATAGAGTGATCGTTATGATAGTTATACTTTCGTTAGTTGTAAGCAAGTATAACAATCCTAACGATCACTATGATCGTTATGATAGTTATACTTTCGTTAGTTGTAAGCAAGTATAACAATCCTAACGATCACTATGATCGTTATGATAGTTATACTTTCGTTAGTTGTAAGCAAGTATAACAATCCTAACGATGACTATGATCGTTATGATAGTTATACTTTCGTTAGTTGTAAGCAAGTATAACAATCATAACGATGACTATGATCGTGATGATAGTTATACTTTCGTTAGTTGTAAGCAAGTATAACTATCATAACGATCATAGTGATCGTTATGATAGTTATACTTTCGTTAGTTGTAAGCAAGTATAACAATCCTAACGATGACTATGATCGTTATGATAGTTATACTTTCGTTAGTTGTAAGCAAGTATAACAATCCTAACGATGACTATGATCGTTATGATAGTTATACTTTCGTTAGTTGTAAGCAAGTATAACAATCATAACGATGACTATGATCGTTATGATAGTTATACTTTCGTTAGTTGTAAGCCATGCTCCAAAGATAATCTACTTAATTGAGAAACTTCTTTATATTTTTGTTGTTATAATTTAAATAAAAAACTAAATGATTCACTTGTGATTGTATTTTGGCTTACAACTAACGAAAGTATAACAATCATAACGATCATAGAGTGATCGTTATGATAGTTATACTTTCGTTAGTTGTAAGCAAGTATAACTATCATAACGATCATAGTGATCGTTATGATAGTTATACTTTCGTTAGTTGTAAGCAAGTATAACAATCCTAACGATGACTATGATCGTTATGATAGTTATACTTTCGTTAGTTGTAAGCCATGCTCCAAAGATAATCTACTTAATTGAGAAACTTCTTTATATTTTTGTTGTTATAATTTAAATAAAAAACTAAATGATTCACTTGTGATTGTATTTTGGCTTACAACTAACGAAAGTATAACAATCATAACGATCATAGAGTGATCGTTATGATAGTTATACTTTCGTTAGTTGTAAGCAAGTATAACTATCATAACGATCACTATGATCGTTATGATAGTTATACTTTCGTTAGTTGTAAGCCATGCTCCAAAGATAATCTACTTAATTGAGAAACTTCTTTATATTTTTGTTGTTATAATTTAAATAAAAAACTAAATGATTCACTTGTGATTGTATTTTGGCTTACAACTAACGAAAGTATAACAATCATAACGATCATAGAGTGATCGTTATGATAATTATACTTTCGTTAGTTGTAAGCAAGTATAACAATCCTAACGATCACTATGATCGTTATGATAGTTATACTTTCGTTAGTTGTAAGCAAGTATAACAATCCTAACGATGACTATGATCGTTATGATAGTTATACTTTCGTTAGTTGTAAGCAAGTATAACAATCCTAACGATGACTATGATCGTTATGATAGTTATACTTTCGTTAGTTGTAAGCAAGTATAACAATCCTAACGATCACTTTGATCGTTATGATAGTTATACTTTCGTTAGTTGTAAGCAAGTATAACAATCCTAACGATGACTATGATCGTTATGATAGTTATACTTTCGTTAGTTGTAAGCAAGTATAACAATCCTAACGATCACTATGATCGTTATGATAGTTATACTTTCGTTAGTTGTAAGCCATGCTCCAAAGATAATCTACTTAATTGAGAAACTTCTTTATATTTTTGTTGTTATAATTTAAATAAAAAACTAAATGATTCACTTGTGATTGTATTTTGGCTTACAACTAACGAAAGTATAACAATCATAACGATCATAGAGTGATCGTTATGATAGTTATACTTTCGTTAGTTGTAAGCAAGTATAACTATCATAACGATCACTATGATCGTTATGATAGTTATACTTTCGTTAGTTGTAAGCCATGCTCCAAAGATAATCTACTTAATTGAGAAACTTCTTTATATTTTTGTTGTTATAATTTAAATAAAAAACTAAATGATTCACTTGTGATTGTATTTTGGCTTACAACTAACGAAAGTATAACAATCATAACGATCATAGAGTGATCGTTATGATAGTTATACTTTCGTTAGTTGTAAGCAAGTATAACAATCCTAACGATGACTATGATCGTTATGATAGTTATACTTTCGTTAGTTGTAAGCAAGTATAACAATCCTAACGATCACTATGATCGTTATGATAGTTATACTTTCGTTAGTTGTAAGCAAGTATAACAATCCTAACGATCACTATGATCGTTATGATAGTTATACTTTCGTTAGTTGTAAGCAAGTATAACAATCCTAACGATGACTATGATCGTTATGATAGTTATACTTTCGTTAGTTGTAAGCAAGTATAACAATCCTAACGATGACTATGATCGTTATGATAGTTATACTTTCGTTAGTTGTAAGCAAGTATAACAATCCTAACGATGACTATGATCGTTATGATAGTTATACTTTCGTTAGTTGTAAGCAAGTATAACAATCCTAACGATGACTATGATCGTTATGATAGTTATACTTTCGTTAGTTGTAAGCCATGCTCCAAAGATAATCTACTTAATTGAGAACCTTCTTAATATTTTTGTTGTTATACTTTAAATGATTATGAATGAATCACTTCTGGCACACATATTTTGGTATATTTAAAATGAATAAATAAAACTAACCACAGCAATTTTTCTTTTTTATTTACACCTTGTCACTTCAGAGTATGAATGAGCGGTACAAAATAAGTATTTGAACTATATTCTACGGGTACTAACTTACACTTTATGTCACTAGTATGAACTATCGCTTTCCATCTTCTTATATTGTTAGATTTTATCATAAAAATATTCAAGAATGAAGACCTAACTGGCTTGTCAAAAACATCATCGACATTTTCAATAATATTCCCAATTAAACTTATACAAACGTCGTCATTTTCTATAGATATAAGCTCGAAAATATCACGGTTATTTGTCATAAACCATTTATTTTGGTTGGCTGTGGAGAGAATAAATGATTCCAGATAAATCACTTTTATAGAAGTTTTTTTATAAACATATGTTTTTATGACAGGAATGTTATCATAGTTACTATTATTATTTAATTCTTCTATTTCTATGGTATTTCTTTCAATTATTCGGTTGGCAATTTGCTCAAGAGGTTTGTTTCCTTTTCTTATTGTTCGTTTAATAGAACTTAATTTATTTTCGAAGGGATATGCATTGAACGTTTGCAATTTACCAAATCTCTTAACTTCATTAACCAGATGAATCAAGTTATGGACGTTACTTGTGATATATTCTCTACCATAATAGTCACGGTAATGCTCAACAAAATGTATCAACATAGTTTGTGCAACTGGTAAAAACTGAAAATGATGGTGATTTGAACAAATCGTTACAGCACAAAAGAAATTCAAAAAGTGGTGATACGGACCATCAGCCAAAACATCCTTTAGTATTATGAAACTAACATAAAGAAGAAATGTGCGATATTCGGTAGCTTTCCAGTTTGATAAATCATGTAGACCTCTTAAATTCCTATGAATTTCCTTTGGCATATGACAGCTTAGTATAAATTGCGTCACTTTTGTTATCTCTCTAGCGGACCATTTGGTAATAAGCTTTCCTAAATTCCCATCTCTCCATCCAAACAGTAATCGCTTCATAATACCTAAATCAATCAGATGAAGGGAATCTCCAACCGGGAAATCTTCAATCATGTCTATCGGCAACTGGAGAAAAGGAGAATCGCGTTTGTGGTGGTTACCATATTTTTTGGCACGAAAATCTGCATCGTTTCTTCTTTCGTTATCAGTTCCTTGAAATGTGACAGTATGAGATGCATGAGAGTATTCGCCAACCACAGTACATTTAAGGCATCCATGTTTTGCGTTAAAATTGCAAACTCCTGCAAAATCAAATTGTACAATATAATTAGCTTATGATAAATATCTACAAATTAATAAGTAAGTTTCATTCAGGGTTTAATATTATTCTAATATTGCTTTATTATGGTTATATTAAAATAAATTATTATTTGTACGTATAGCTACTAAAAGTATGGTCATGTAAATGGATTTTAAATGCAATACCTTTAATTAATGCTCTTGCAGGAGAATCGCATATAACGGCCCTCAGTTTTACTGTGATTATTGCTTCAATTCCCCGTCGTGTAGTAAATTTTAAATTATTGCGGTAAAGCTCTAGTAATTCTTCAATAAACAGTTGTAAGAATGAGTTTAAATCTACAGGTTTACTTGTGCCTTCATACACCCCCACAACCAATGGTGGAATGTTAGGGTATTCATGAATGTTGCACAATATTGGCCATACTTGGTGTTTGGAACTTTTGAATAATGGTAAGCCGTCAATATTTACATTAAGCGATATGCACGTTGGTACATTGTCCAAATGTAATAAAATCATTTTCAACATAGCAATAAGGCCATTATGCCAATAATGACCAGAATCAACTGGAATTATGGATATATTTGTTTTTTGACAATTTAAAAGTGTCCGTGGATCTTTTGGAACTGAACAGGGAATTCTTTGGTTCAGGATTTTGTTTAGCTCTCTCAGTGCGTCTTGTGTTATATTGAAATGAATTGCCCATTTTTTTAAATTATCACGAAGTATCTCATTTTTACTGGCTTCGTTTGCGCTTTCATAATCAGAACTATCACTAAGATATAATTTATCAAATATTTCATCTACTTCGTCTTCTTCTGACTCTACTGTTATAGAGCCACTGGGATTACTTTCTGCGCTTCGAACAACATCATATGGTTTAATCCCCCTCTGCACCGAACTCGATTCACTTGAGTTTAAAATTAAATTTTGTGCGGAACCAACTCCAGTTTGATTACAGTTGACTTGTCGTGTAGAAGTATTCGAAATAATAGAATTGGACGTAAGAAGCGCAATGTAGTTTTTTTTTACTTTTCTTTTAAAAGCACCACTTTTTTTCACATTTCCCCAGCTTTTTCTATTCATTTTAATACCGTACAATCTATTTTTACAAAGAGAGAAAAAAATGGCGGTGGTTGTAATATTGCTAAATTATTATATACTTATAGGTCATCCAGTCATTAAATAGTAGTTTAAAAGTGTTCAAATTGACTGAAAATTGTATAAGAGTGCAATTTATCACTCTAACATGATTATCACGTAAAAGTAGTTCTCGCGACTTTAATACGATTAATGCCGATGTAAAAGTTGTTTAGACATAACTAAGACGACATCACTGGTTATACTACTGAAAATTGTTTTAAAGTCGTGTAACACAGTCGTATAGAAGTTTATACGACGTCTATCATATGACTACAAGTTGTGTAACGATAAGAGGCACTAAGTCGTATGACATGCTGAAATTACTTTAATACGATTTTTATAGCATTTAGAGTCGCATAATTTTTACTTATACGACTAAAATGTTTGTTGGGTCGTCTCGCGCTTGCGTGTTTTTTGTGCATTCGCGCAGAAAATGATCGACGAATCGTTTTTTTTTTGTGTGTGGCATCTCGCCGGTCAACCTAGGTGTTGGCGTTTGCTTAACCGGGCTTTTCTGTGGGTGCCTCAATAAATTGAGGCCTCCGGCCAGGGTGTAAATTAAAACCAAGAAATGAATGAATTAAGACCAAGGAATGGGCTGGATCAGATTAATATTCGGGGACGAATAACAAGCTACAGGCTCAGCGGCGCGGGCTGGCTCGAGTGAGGGTCGGGTCTGACATGGACAGGGACGTCGCGGCGGGCCTCGGCGGTGAGGACGGAAGGACGGCGATCGGATTCTGTGCTTGCGAGCTACGATGCTGGTGGCGCTTTTACTCTCCTAGAGGAGGGTTGCAGCGTCATCTGGAATACATAAGCGGGAGGGTGAGTATCGGGCGGCAGCCGCAATCAAACATAAAATAACACAACAACCTTAAGGCAAAAAATATCGTATCTAACGCTAGGTTTTCAACAGCAAAGGCATTTTATACCAGCTAGGAAATAAATGTGAATTTCTTCTGACCAAGAGACTGCTTATACCTACCGTGTAGACGTATAGGTAAACGTTCCTGGAATTAGTATTCATGAGGCAAAAACTAAAAGCACAACGATAAGATGTTAGTATCACAGTTTACGTCCTCTTTTTGAACAAGAATTACATTTTTCATTGTTGTGAGACGGAACAAAAGGTTGGTTAGGAATATTAGGATGCCATAAGAATTCTGATTGGATTTTTTTCACACATCGTGTATTAAAGAGTAGATATTTCGTTCTAGGTTGTGTGGATTTTTTATTTATCGGACAAATTATATTTCTTCATAGTAATAAACGTGGTAATGTTATGTTTATTACGTACTGTACAGGTAAATGGCCAATAACGTGCTTCGTCGGTTGTATATTATAGCCTTGTGAACAGCGAAGTCCTAATGACCTGAGATGGGACAGAAGATTACCTAGCAACAGAGACAAGCCTCTCAGTAGTAATTACAGATAAGCTTAGTTCTGCCGAGTGCACGACATCATGAGGGCGGTTTGTTATAGAGCAAGAACATTTAAAGCATAATATTGCTTTGAATGTTATGCTAGTTCCATTAACGTTGGTAAGGAGAATGCCCAAAAGTGTTGACAAAAACCCAATGTTGATAAAAAAAAAACTTAGGTGTACTTATTGTAGATAACAAATTGATATAAAATTACTTTCTTAAAAAAATATTCCCATTATTGGCTATCTATTTTTTTATTGGTAATGATTTTCTTGCTTGCTTTATATAAATAAAGTTTACTATCAGCATAGAGTATAAAAGACACAAGGTAAAAAAGTGTAAGTATAAATACTTTTTGCAAATAATTCATCGCTGTTACATATTATCGTGATCAACTAAGAAATAATCCAAAAAACTAGCTGATTGTTGCATAATATCTTCATGCCTAGCAAAAGCGAGATAATACAACATGCTGATTACATGCGCAGAACTTCCCAACGTGGAAAGGCAGAAGACTATTTTTTTTTTAAATAATGCATCGGACACCCTGTCTGGGTAGGGTTCTCGATATGCATTAATTAGGGCTGCTGCGATTTTAAAGCCACTCATTGCTTTTGTCGCTGTTTTGTAGCAATAAGTGTTATTAGCACTTTAGTGTACTTAACTCCCTTTCATTACGTTGTTTTGATAGTGGAATATGTGCAACATAACCGCATGGTGCACTATCTGTTTCGTATTTACCACAGATAACGCTTTATTCAACACTTGCAATGTTGTCGCTGTGGCGCTAATTGGGCTTATTTTGAGAGAAAGTAATTTTAAATTTGATATCTAACATGTACATCAAGTTTTTTTTTGTCGACACTGGGTTTTTTTGGGCATTCTCCTTTTATTCATGGAGAAGGTAGACAAAAAAGTTTTAAAACACAGGTACCACGATCTAGAGCAGGGACGGCAAACCTGTAAACACTTACGTGTCATTTTTCCAAGAAAAATATGTAATTTGGCCATGACGTGCCTACTAACAATCTTGACTTAATAACTACCTTTCTTATAGCTATGGTAACTACAAAAAAAACTAAATACTTTAACAATAATAGGTATTTGCAAACAGAAATACACCTATTACAGTAATCAACATCTCACCACATTATTTCAATAAAATAATAAATTAGTGCAGCTTCCGCTGTTGCAAAATAGATACTAAATAATTAATATCAGGTTCATATTTTATCACTTTTAACAGAATGCAAGCTGAACTGGAATCATCTGTCAAATGGTTTCTCAAAATAACGACACACAGGCACAGGCAGATGAAAATATCGCGCTCAGATTGCTATGTTTATTACTATGACCTAAGTACCTAAATTCCTCAAATTTTGGCGAGAACACAATAAAATTGGTGCCATTGGTTCGCCATCCCTGATTCAGAGTATCATACCCTGGACCCAGGTGGATGAAGTACGTCACTGCGCCATTATATTTGAAAAAAAAAGTGTTTATATCCAATTTTAAGTTCGCCCAGTTTTCCTCTCACAAAGTCAAACTTTTTCTATTTCCGTAATAAACGAAACTCTGTAACAATCTAATAACAGGGAAGTGTTTTAATGGTATTAACATACGTTAAAGGTGACCGGAAACAATCTTATTGAATTAATTCAGAGGTCGCTCGGGAAGGGAATTTCCGTTTACATCTGTTGTTGATTACCGAAGATACAAGTATCATGGAGGTCGATCAATGGAGTACTTACTAAATTACAAAAATATCGAACTTATCCGGCTAAAAGGACAAGTGATTAATGTTGGGCTTTAAGAACGCTTACTGATTGATGATTTCGATTGAATAATTAAAAAATTGTGTAATTTCAGCGATCATTTTCGATAAATAAAAAGCCTTTAGCCTTTATAGTTCACTTTACTGCTTAAGGGTAGGAGTACTCAAAGACCGTCATTTGATTGTGTACCCCTCTTTAATGTTGGTTCAGGAAAGTTAAAATAGGAAGTCTGACTGTGCAATCTTTTCTAGCTTACTATCGAAGGCAAAGGTTTCAATGCAGCAAACTTTTACAATTTAATAATATTATTTCTTTATTAAAAAATGTGACTTTATTTCAAAGTCAAGCTTTTGCCCCGCAGCAGCTTCGCCTGCGTGGATGTCGGAAAAAAATTGACGGGACCGTACTACCGGGATTAAAAGTACCCTATGTGTTAATCCAGATTATAAACTATATGTGTGCCAAATTTCATCTAAATCCGTTCAGCCGTTTTGTGATAATAATCATTTAAAAGGTTATAAGTGTAACTACTGGCAATATTGTAACCCTTTGGCTCATCTTTTTACAATTTATTAATATTAACATTTACAATTTAATATAAACTATAGAACAATACGAACATAATGTTACATTGCTCGTCCCCAATAGCAAATAGCGTGATAATTTATAGCCTACAGACCAGACCAGACTTATTAGGAATATCTATGCAAAATTTTCCAGTATTATTTGCGGGACTTACCTACATTCAGACAAATATAAAAAATCGAACTACTATATTTTCGGCATAATAATCGTTCTCAGACCTCGTAGCATTACCTTTTTTTCATAAATATTCAATGTACAGTTTTGACTCCACAACGGTTTTATTATGTTGCTAGTGATTTCTGACATCCTAAGAAGAAAATGAGAGACGAAATAATTTAGAACATTTGGACTTGTATGGGTATATTTTTTATCACTTGTATTGACTTGGATAATTTGTTTCTTTCGTACATAGAATTCTCAACGTTAAAACTCCAATTTCATACCAATTTTTTTTTATGATTATTAGTCTATATTTTAATTCTATGTTACTGTTTAACTGACCATTATTATTGTTTGACTGTCCATTAAATATTTGCATGCCATCAGTGTACGACGGAATATGTCTTCGCACTGAATTTTATACGTAACATCTATTGTACCCACCAAATTTTATGCAAATAAACGATTTTGATGAAAAACGTTTTTTGCTAGTTCTGACTTTTGTAGCAGCCAGCCTATTCATTATAAAAAACCGGCCAGTGCGTGTCGCTGCAGATTTTCGTTGACCATCTTGAATTTTGATTTAACCCCAGTTTTGTTGTCGGAGCCCTCAAAAACCATGAAAACGACACCCATGACGAAAAATCATCACAAAATCACAGATCAGAATTACCGACGAGAAATTTTAACACACGAGGGTAAAGTATGATGTACTCAATCCATGGTAACAGGTCTCGCATCGATGTCCCTGCCACCCCGTATATCCTCCTCCTTTTTGGAAGTCACTTAAAAATTTGTGTAGGTAGCTATCGCCGGATATGGTATGGTATATTAAACGAACATAAGTACTACACGTTATTGAGCACCTACTGTTCATACTGTTATGAATAATCTCGTTGGTTAGTCTTTATTTCATGATAATCTTTAGTGTATTATAATAGCAGCTTGTAATAAATCGTGTTCTGACAGAATTATTATGTAGCAACCATACTGCAGTGCGGAACACTCGAGTGACCCTTTTGTACAAAAAATAGTGCTCAAGCTATAATAAACTAGTTATTTTCTCACTATGTAAGCTCGTAATAATCCACGATTATTTATTTTTATATGGTCTAAGAGCAATTAGGAGATAAGGTAAATAATAATACTAATTGTTGTTGTTTTATCACTACGAGATAACTATTCCTAGACTATTACGATTTACGAGAAATTAATTTCTTCGAAAATAATTTTCTTTTGGCACACAATGCGATCAGTCACGTGGGGTGTCTGACACGAGACTTAGAACTAGACTGAGCGAAGATTGACTAGTTGGTAATTGCCAGTAGATTACGATGTTGTTCGCTTTGTCCCTACTATCGTTAAATAAAATTGATGAGTCGGACAAGGAAGGGGTTCTGTGTGAGAATAAAACGTTTCACGATTATGTGGAACTAGCTAGCGCTGTAAGTATTGGCAGGAGTCATCTGAATACACATGTTTTATCAGCCATGTGCATCTGAGTTTCTTGTAGGTCCTTAGGATATTTTAAAGAAAAACAATAAAAATGGTAATATATTCTTATTACGCTATATTGCTCAAATTCTACCTGAATTTGGGTGATGATTTGAGTCAATTACCACAGAAAAAAAATACAACCATCAGGTTGCAGATGTCTACGTGGTGTTTATACTACTAAATACAACCGTCCAGGCTGACAATACTGGATATGACAGCATACCTCTGGGTTGTTGGTTAAAAAGGGTAATTGTCCATCTTAAGGGTCGGGTAGTCGCTGTTGACATTGGCCATACAAATACGAATCGCACTCACGCCGTGCCGACATTCGGTTTCTTAGGGAATATTTATTTTTATTAACGAAAATATGAATATTTGAAAAATATCACAGATAGAATTATAGATAATAAAATGGTCTATTCACACAAAAAAAAACATGTAAATGTCTTAAGTAGTTTGAAAGTAATATCGTCTTTTATGCTGTGAGTAGACATTACTTCCTGAATGTATTTCATAAAGTATTTTACTACAATACTTAAATATTCGCATGAGGAATTGGTGTGTACGCGTTCTAGCTTAACATACATTTTTTCTAATCTTACTTGCGTTATTTCAAGGCGTAATAACAGATTAATTAAAGTCACTAAAATCATATCTGCGCCTTAACGTGAGTCATGCATATCTATAAGTTTAGTCATCGGGAAGATCATGCTGTGTAACTGGCTGAATATAATTGTGATTAAAGTTAATTGAGAAGACCAAGAGAAGGACTTTATTTTAATCAATAACCTCATGTGAGTAAATCTCTAATAGTCTCATGCATACTTTACCATTGGGAAAGCTGGTGAGCAGGAATAGAAATACTGGGGGGGGGGGGGGGGGAGGATGGTCAATTTTCATCTATTTTCTTAAATAAAATTATAATTGTATTTATTTTAAGTTATAAAAAATATATATATGAAATCCTTACAATAAGCCCATTCATTTAATATGTCACACGGTACAGTTTGCTAAACCCTTTTTTTATCTAATTTGCACCCATAAGTGACCCCCGTATTCAAAATTAATTTATTTACGTTACACGGCCGTGTTTGGGTCACAGAAATTCATATGTGTACAAAGGAGATTGTTCTGCATGCATACATCTTTTGCCCCAGAACCAACAGCGAAGAAACATTACTTTGCGTGTTCTAAATTACAAGTTTATGCCCATGAAGACAAAGTTTAATGACGGACAGCTTTCAGAAAACATTTATTTAAAAATAAAACAAAGATTATGAGGTTATAATTAGTAAGAACCAATTCTTTCAACACTTAGCAATAAATGCCTGTCACTATTCCATTGCCGTATGTGGCTAGGCTAAGAGATTCAGTAAAACATTGAAGTACTTACGTATTTACCTATTTTGTTAGGTGTTTTAGAGACTTATTATTAATATGTAGCATTTTGCTCTTTGGCAAATCTTCTTGACAGTTGAGTTGATTAGGATTAGGGATAATTGATATTAATAACCATACATTCGATCCGTATCGATATATTTTACACAAAATCGATACTTCAGTACCCAGAGTGTTATGCTACTTGAAATATTACAATGCATCTCACTTATGTCTTTTTGTTTTATCATGTTAAGATAACAACACCCATCACGTTTGCGGAGTTTTGCTAGCTGATTTAATTTGACCCTGTATAAGGTGTATCTATTTATACACGAAATCTCTTAATGGGTCATTGTACTTATCATTATGAACAACTTTTACTACGGGACCAAAAATGAAATGGCGAATAAAAATCATCTGTTCCCTACATTTTGACGAGTTAAGCGAACATAAATGTAGGAAACAGCTGATTTTTTTTTTCGCGATTTAAGATTTTATCACACGGATAGCTGAAGCCCAGTGTGTGATTTTAAAATTTCTTGATATGGCAAAATAATAGGAAAAAAAAATTACCGACAATGTTTTAAAAAAAAATATAGGAAGGTTTTTTCAACATTATTTTCTGAGACTATTTGTAACATTTTGATAGTTATTTTTGCTACCTTTTTGATTTGAACATGTCTGCTTACATAAAATATTTTTAATAACTAAATTTATGTTATTATATTTAAGAAAAATGTTCCTAAACTCAACACGATATCGTCAGTTTTGTGTGAAGAGGCAACGGAAATTATTTTTTACAATATTATAATAAGCAACATTTCCGAATAAAATATTGCTACCAATGGAGATGAAGGAGTAATCTATCTGTGGCAATTATTAGTTACATTTCGTTTAGTTAAATTTTTCCGCAAAATGAACCCAAAAACTGAAAAAAAACTTTTTACAAAAAAAAAATCAACCGACTTCCAAAAATAACACTACAAAGTGAAAAATAACTTTAATTTCGGAAGTCGGTGTCTTTGGAACTTTATTTTAGTTTTTTGCCACCGACTTCCGAAATTAAAGTTATTATTCACTTTGTAGTGTTCTTTTTGGAAGTCGGTTGATTTTTTTTTTGTAAAAAGTTTTTTATTTTTCACGTTTTAGTGGGTCAGTTTGTAATTTATCTAATTAACAATAGCCTCATGTCAAATGCTCATCACCTTTTACAAAATATTGGTATTCCCGATGCAGGGGCGTTAATTGTTGAGGAGTTCTCCTGGTAAGAACCAGGAGAACTGACGGTGACTTTACCATATGCATTTTGACGAGCATAAATTGCTTATCAACCATATTAACGTGCCTAATCGAATCGCAACGGTGAAATACTTATTATTAAGTAGTTCCGGTGGCCATCCGTGGTCTTCATAATCAGTTTCACTTCACCAAATGGTGCTTTCCGAGAGCAAATGCACGAGTTACTACAAAAAATACTCAAATCGCTATAGGTATGTCTATAAAATTTGAGGATTTCCCTCGATTTCCATGGGATCCCCTCATCAGATTCTGATTTGGTGGCAATGGGACCACCTCGGGAGCATACCCTTCCAAACAAAAAAAAGAATTTTCAAAATCCGTCCACAATTGACGGAGTAATCGGTGCACATACATAAAAAAAAAAAAAAAAAACAAACAAACATACAGCGAACATATCGCTGTCAACAATAAGATATCTTTAAAAAAAACAAAATTGAGATAAGTTTTGTTTCATGTGAAAAATTTGCTCTTCTGTCTGGTTCAAAAATCAGATATTTGTACGAGAACGCAACCAAAGTGCCTAAATTTCAATGTCTCACTGAGACATTTAAGCATATTTTTAACGACCTTTAGTTCAAGATTCTGACATCTTAAGATATTTATAAAGTCATGAAGATTTTTACTTTTCTTTTATTTCTACACAGAGACTTCTTCAAATGTCCTTATATGGAATTATAAAAACATTTCTATGTTGAGACATCTTAAATTGTCCCAGTGTTTAACTAAAAAATCGTTAAATTATATTTTCTTTCTAGGACATTTTAAAATAACCTACCTACTCATCCAATAAGATGTCCGCATCACGCGGCTGATTTTTCGTTCCGTTCGTCGAATGTCGCGTGACACCCCCGCGGGCCGGTACCCCGCGCTTCCAATACAATGCATGCTAGTTTCGCGAACAGTCTGTGCCATGCTGTTGTTGTTATTGGTATAATATTTGTGTCACCTACGTCATAATTAATTGATCTTTTTAAGTATTTTTGTTACAATTTTCGTACGAGTATCAGTCGCAATGAAACGTGGGAGATTATTAGTTCAACTAGCAAACAACCAAACTCGTGAGGTAAGTTCCATAAGATTTAGTTTCAAACAAAGTACCTACCTACTTAACGAAACTAATGTGATTGTTTTTGTGATTCTTTAATAACGGTATTCGCAAATAACATTGTATTGTTTTCATTTTGTACCTACCTATTTAATTGTTTTATTGTAATAGATTATTCAAGAACGGCTATCACCACCGGTCGGGGTCCCGCCAATTTTACCGGAAAAACAAAATGAATTGTTACAAGCATGTATAATAACCATACGATAACCATAACCATACGAAGTATGTATGGAAGAACCAACAAGTGATAAGGTTACGATTGATGACTTACAGGTAAATAATATTTATAATTATAGTATGATGATTATGAAAACTATCTAAAAATTATACAAACTTATTTTAAAAGTTATACCAGACCAACTTGCTTGTTTTCTGTACCCGTATAATTTTATTCGTGTTTATTTTCAGAATGTAGAAATTTTAGAAACAGAAGGAAGAGAAAAATCATTGTCACCTATTGCAAAATAGTGAATATTGTGTTGAAAATCTTCGATCAATTGATAATACAGTAAATGAGGAGCAACCAAATGACGTAAGCTGTGTTCAATTTTGTAGGTAGTTAAAAGTTTGTACATTGTAGAAATTGTTATTATTACGAGTGGAATGTACCTACTTGCAATCGATTTCCATTTTACTCAACTATTACTTTGTTGCAGGGCGCGATTGGTGATTTTAGTGCTTCAGACACAGATGACGATTATCACCCGGACCCTGCACACATCGATTCTTCGACTGATTCAGATATTATTATTTCAACATCGGTGCTTCGTCAAATCCCTGTACCTACTGGATAACAGTGATAGTGAGCGGCTACCCAAGAAAAGAATCCGAAATGAGAAAAATTGGACCAAAAACAAAAAGAAGCTTTTAGTAAATACTGGTCAAGCTTATGTGACATCATCTGGACGTGACAAGAGAGCCAAGAAAATGGGAATGAGCTGCGGTCAAAAGTGTAGCTTAAAATTTAATGAAGATCAGAGGCAAACTATATTTGATAATTTTTATAATATGGGTAATCGTTCTCGTCAGCGTGATTTTATAAGCAAATGTATGGAAGTAACAACACCGCGAAAATACAGACGCGAAGAGGCTTCCAGAAAATTAAATTACGCGTACTATTTATATCTCGATAATACTAAAAGGCGTGTTTGCAAACTTTTCTTTAAAAATACACTTGACATCACTAACAGCGCAATAACTACTGTTAAATGTCACAAATACTGAAGGGTTCACTGCAAAAGAGCGCAGAGGTACGCATTCTCAACATCATTCTCTTCCAGATACTGCCAAACAGTCTGTCCGAGATCATATAAACAGATTCCCTCGTATCAAATCCCATTATTGCAGAGCCGACACTAGACGAGAGTATTTGGAAGGAGATCTTACAATTTCTACAATGTACGAGTACAGACTGTATGTACAGTATTGTGAAGAAAATGGTTTAGAAGCAGTCAAAAATTCAATGTATGCACACATTTTTAATACGGAATTTAACATTGCTTTTTTCAAACCTAAAAAAGATCAGTGTTCTTAATGTGAAGCGTTCAAAAATGCTTCACCCGAGGCAAAACTTGATCTTCAAGATGGTTATGACATGCATATTACTGAGAAAAAACTATCCAGAGTTATGAAAAAAAGAGATGTTGACAGAGCGAAAAATTCTAATGGCAATATATTGATTTTCGATTATGATTTGCAAGCCGTCGTTCCATTGCCACAAGGAGAAGTTTCTACATTCTACTACAAATCAAAGTTAAACTTCATTAATTTCACTGTATGTGATATAATTAATAAAGATGGTATTTGTTATGCTTGGCACGAAGGTATTGCCAAAAGGGCCAATGAAATAGGGTCGTGTGTTTTTTCGTTATTAGAAAATGTGGGTCCAAAAACAGAAATTATCTTTTACAGCGACAATTGTGGTCGGCAGAATAAAAATAAATTTATTCTGTCAATGTATATGTACGCAGTGCAAGCTTTACCCATAAATATAATTACCCACAACTTTCTAATAGCAGGACACACTCAGAATGATGCTGATAACATTAATTCCTTAATAGAAAGAGAAAAAAGAAGATTGCTGAGAAGTGGCCCAATATTTACACCTGCTCAAATGGCAATGGTACTGAAATCAGCCAAAAAAACTGGTAAACCTTATACAGTCAATGAAATAGGTTACCAACAGATTTATGACTGGAAAAAACTGTCTCAAATGGTGAAAAATTTCAACATAGACGAAAATGGTCAAAAAATTGTATGGGGTGACATCAAATGTATCCAAGTAAAAAAAGAAGATCCATACAAATTTGGCTACAAATCTTCATTTTCAGATCTTGATTTTAAAATTGTGGATACGAGAAGGAAACAAAGGGGCCGCATCTCAGAAAATATAACTCTGGAACATGCTTATAATGAAGCACCAGCAATACCAAATCACAAAAAGAGAGATCTGATATCATTGTGTACTGCCAATTTGATACCTTAATGTCATCACAGCTTTTACGAAAGTCTTAAAACTACAAATAACCAGGAAAATGAAAGCGGCAATAGTGATGATGAAAGCCTGTAACGAGTAGGTTTACTATTAATTCACTATTGTTATTAATTACTTATATATTATTTAAATTTTATTATAATACTAAATTTTAGCTGCTTTATAGACTTACCTATTTGTGCCATTAAGATTCACATAAATAACATTATAGCACTGACTGATTATTATAATAGTTAAACTGACTTGTGCAAAAATAATAATAAGATTTTAACTGATAATATGAGACTGATTTGTGCAATTATGATACTAGGTAATAAATAATACATTACAAGCAAACTAATTTCTCAGTTTTTAATTAATTTTCCTATCCCGTTACCAAACATTTCCGCGGATTTAGTCGGACAACTTACATTCTCAAATATCGATGTGCTGTAATACTAAGATATCTTAAAATTATGTCGATCTCTGTTGATTTTCCATAAATTTGGAAGCTTGGTTGGATAAATCTTTAGTATTTCTTAAACAAAACAAAAAACAATAACTCTATGAGTTACAATATAAACTTAATTTTTAATAAACCATTTTAGAGACAACATTAAAAATACAAAACATGTTTTATTTAGTCTGAGTTCAATATAAGGTTATCTTACTATTAAAAGCCTTAAAACTAATATACAAATTATTTTATTCATATTGAAATATAAATAACTCCGTAACACATTAAACCAAACTATAGCTTTAAAAAATCAACCACATTTCAATTAACAACGAGTGAATTAATGACACTAAAATCATAAAAGTATGAATAACTCAAAACAAACTTTGTTCAACATATCTTACTGTTGAACTAGGGCAGCGATATAAGCTCCTCCTTTTTGGAAGTCGTTTAAAAAAATTGTCAGATTTTGTGATAGCGTCCTTAAAACTGCTTATTAGTTTAAAAAAAAATCAGCAGACAGCTAACTAATTCTCTTGTTTCTGTTGCATTGAGTCTTTGTTTAATTTTGATTACAAAGGATTTTGTAAAACATTTTTATTTTTTTAAATTTTTGTGTACTTAGCAATATTTTTTTTGTAAGCTTCTTTTGTTATTTTACTCTAAAATAAAAACTGCAAGAATCACGATAACCGGGCAAAATATTACTGATTAAAAGATTGAAAAAAATACCGATTCATTTTCCGTGCAGTACAGTAAAATTTTCCTGCACAGTGGAATGTAAATTCGATTATTTGGTCAGTGAAACGCTTCAAGGATAAAAAACCATTTGTGGTAGAATTATTTCGTTTTGGAGGTAATGAGGGAAATAAGATAATTTGGGTGTAATACGAGAATAATTAAATGACTTGATTTATTTAAATAAAATTTCATAATGACATGTTTTTACATCATTGTAGCAGTACCCCGACCTACCCATCTCATAGAATTTCCCTAATCATCTTTGACTTAAGTACCAACTCGCTATCAGCTTTCCATTAATTAATATCTATTATACTCGAATCTTATCAACGTTTTCGGTATCAAAGCTGGGAAAATAGACAATCAATGTAGATTGTAGGTCGAATCAGATGAAACAGTTAATTTTGACACGAATTTAATTTACTAAACGCGGCTAACCGATTGCAATTTATACGAAATTGTCGTGTGGGGGTTGTCAATGAAGGACAGATGTATGGGTAACAGCTGCAGACTATAAAACAGAAGAGAGTATAAGTTTGGGTACTCATATAATTGGTTACTACTTTACCATATTGTTTAAGCTCGCTCCATAGGATTGATTAACTTCGATTTCATACATCTGCATTGCAATAAACTAACTCATTTTGAAAAAAAATTAGCCGTCACGGGGCGACTGGCAAATGTGAAACATCAGACTACACAGACTTTACACACTACTACATAAAGACTGTATAAGTACATAGTAAGTAGTTGAGAGCAGTGGTGGCCCAGTGGTTAACGGCCTCGACTTACGAGTAGTAGGTCGTAGGTTCGAACCACAGGCACTTTACTTTGTGTAAATTATTTCATCACCACTGCTCTCAAAACGGTGAAGGAAAACATCGTGAAGAAACCGGCATGTCCTAGAACTAAAAATTCGAAGACATGTGACATCCACCAACCCGCACTGGGCCCGTGTGGTGGATTACGGCCCACTCCCTCTCACAGAGAGAGGAGACCTGTGTCCCAGCAGTGGGAACATTATAGGCAGATTATGTAAGTACATAGTGGCCGATCGCCACGCGGCATGCGTCGCCCCGCCAGCAATTGGTTTTACGTGCGCCTATAGATGTTTCACATCAAAAAAAAAATCTTTCTCTTTCCTATAGCGATCTTACTTGGACATACCGTAAGGCTTTTCTAGCGTATTCCAATCTCCCGGGACATTTCCGCCCAACAGTGCAAGAAGAATAATATTGTGTTCTAAATAAAATTTTAAAATTAATTTCATAATTTAACACATTTGAAAGATTATAAAACTGGTAAATAAAGGTAAAAACTGTGTGCTGAATTTTAAAAATACTGAACAAAATTTCGAGCGAAATAGGAACTAGGGCAGCATGCAAATTGACATACCTACCTAAGTTGGTAAAAACAAAAAATAAATTTGAATAAAAAAACGAAGAAAAATCATTATACTTAATTGCTTTTAATAATTCTTTGTCCAGAGTTCAATATATTTTGTTCAGCGTAAAGAAATACATTATGTTTAAAAGTCTCGAATGCTTTTTGCCGCAAGATAATCGAACAAAGAAGCCATTGACAAAGGCTCAGTTAAACAATATCCTTCCAATATCCTTATGGACATGTTCCCGGAAGGCCGCACTGCGCGGAATAGGCAATTAACATAAACCATCCTAAATGTTACGGTTAAGGGTCTATACTACCTCAGCGCCCCCTCACTCTTTATCGCGCTCGCGCACTATTTTCCGCGGTCTCGCGAGCAAGTGAGACAGGGTGGCAGGGAGTAGACTCGAAGGCACCGATATTTTAGTTTATTTCTTTTCACGGTGAAAATAACGGTAATTTAAAAAAAAACATAAGACCTGCTTTGTTGTTAGTTCAGTTAATATGCAAGTTTCATTATCTAATTTGAAGTATTTTTTGAATACCAGCGGTTTATTGTTCGGTGTGGAGGTAACTTTGGATTTTTTTTCTAACAAGAAAATTTTATGGAATCGTGTTTTCGTCAAACATTAATCCTCAACTTTACCATATATTTATTTCAAAATTAATGCTGCAGTATTTTCGACATAACACAGGATCATGCTAAGCCTTTTGAGGTAGTATAGGCTCTTAAAAGAGCAGTCGAGCGTTCAAAAGACATAAGTGATTGAGTTTATGCCTTCGAAACATTCAAGTTTGATGGAGGTCTGTGTAGACAAAACATAACAGTAATTACCAATATTATTCTAATTACCTGAGAAAATGTGTATGAAATAAATACTTTAATGAGAATAATTACACTTTTTATTACTAAAACAAGTGCGAGTTGGATTCGCACACGAAGGTTCCGTAGCATCGTACAATAAGTAACACTACATATTTTTAAAAAAAACACGTTTCTTGTATATACGAGCAAATAATAAAAATGGAAAAAATTAAAGGGGGTCTTTATTTTATGTTTTCTTCTCTTTATTTTTTTACTTTTTATAATTTATTGTTATAGCGGCCTAGTACCTATACACTCTGAAATTTTCAACAGTGCCTATTACGGTTCAAAAGATACAGGACTGTGACAGACGGACGGACGGACAACGGAGCCTTAGTAATAGCACCCTTTGGGTACAGAACCCTAAAATTTTTAAGTATAATATTTTTTTTTTTAAGTGATAAAATACCACTCGAAAACAATGGCGCATGTTACATTTTAATAATATCACGATACCGTGGTAATATTGATAGTGTAATAGGCGGTATCGTGATAATATCACAGAATTTTCGGAAATATTGAAATATCGCGATAAATCATGATAATATTGACAAATGTAACATGCCCCAATGAGTTCGACAACGCTTAAGTTCCTTTGACCAAAACTATGTCACCGAAGCCCCCAGCAATAAATAAGATATTGCTAAAGTTCTACTAATGTGAATGAAACAATCGACATCAGAAATCTATTAAAACAGTTCAAACAATAAAACATTCCTGGCGATTATTCCGGAATGTATCAGATATTTTCATCGCAGCACAAACTTTACCTCGTTGTGACAGTTAATAAAGTAGTCGACGACGCTGATAAAGAGGTTTAGCATCGAGGTTTGTGTGCCAAGTGGCCAATGTAAGTAAGGAGTTTCAGAAGCAAGATTTATGGAAGAGTTCACTTGGATATTAGTGATTCTAATGCAACCCTTGAATTTATTGCATTCACTTTGGTCTACACTGACTCATAATTGGGAAATTATTACAGATCCTCTAAAAACTTATTGAACATCCTAATGATGCATCCTTTTTAAGGTTTTTAGGGGTCAACAACGAACCCTTAAAGTTTCGCCATGTCCGTCTGTCTGTCTGTTCCCGGCTTAGCTCAGAGACTCTTAGTACTACAAAGCTGTGATTTGGCATGGGTACACATATTAATCACGCCGACGAAGTGATAAAATAAAATCTAGAAAAAAAAAAAATATCGACAGTCTGTGAAGACCATTTTTCGATTCAAGGATTCGTTTGCGTAATATTAAGCTTTAAAGTGCAAATTTTTATTCGAGTCAAGTGCCGCCCCCCCCTTTTTTTTTTTTGTTTTGTCGCCGCCTCACGGGAGACCGTGCGGTAACCCCGTACCAGCCTGATGGCCATGACCCTTTGGGATGCGTTCAACCGCTGGGCTGGTCGCAGCCTTAAAGAACGCGCCCACACTGGTGCCCCGTAAAGGGCCATGGAACGCACGATCCCCGCGTAAAGTGCCCCCCTGCCAGCTAAATGGTTGTTTTTGAATATGACAAAATATTCGTGGCAGTATCGAAATTAAAAACAAACTATCACGACTAATTAGGCTTTATAAGTTAACGAATATAGTCGACCAAGTTATATTTGCAGTTGGAGAATTGACCGTTACGTATATCGATGTATGGAATAACATGTTTTTCAACTACAATGTTTGTTTGTATGTTTGCTTTTGGGATAAATTCATCCCAACTACGGAACCCTTCATTGTGCATGGTCGGGTCGGACACGCACTTGGCCGGTTATTTAAATTGATGAACCTCTAAAACCTCTTTGGGCTTCTAATGATGCACACTTTTTTGAATAAATGCACTTTGTTCTTTACTAGCTTTTTTTATCTTTGTGTTAGCAATTTCAACGTTCTGTTTTATTCAACTAATCTCCGGTAATACATCTAAATGAAAACGTCGTTATTTAAGAAAACTTCGCAATTTAAACTAGCCGGAAGCTGAAAAAAAATTTACTTGAGTTGCGGAAAATTCCGTCCGTCTCCATCAAAGTCTGCAGCATGTTTCTGAAAATTATATTTAAGTTATAAGTGGGTAGTTACAAATATCATTTCTTTGGCTGAATGATGATGATGCCGCGTCCATTTGTTACCACATAATCCCTATACAGTTGAGAGGCACTCATTCATGCCTTGGAATGCCTCTTAGAATGGTCTGGCCACATGCAGAACACAATATATTTACACCAAACGCTTGTCCACGACTTCAAATACCAACATAAAAACATTTCAGAGTACACAGTTCTTTCTCATACCAACATGAAAACTTCATCGCATCAGGAAGAATTCCACCAGGATTTTATAATATTAAAATAATAAAACGTCTGTTGTAGTAAGTAAACTTATTAATGTCAGGTATTATCAACCAATAGTAAACTCTAAACTGTCCAAAAGAAACCGTAGTCCTGTCACCAGCCAGTCACATCACCACAGAAGAAAAGAACCTCCTCCTTTTTGGAAGTCGGTTAAAAATGAATTAAATGTACCTATGTCAAAAATGAATTTAAGATTTAAAGCAACGCTTCGTGTGCAAAATATTGATCGATTGATTGACCTTTATTCATAGTGTCTGAAAATCGAAACTCTTTTTCTTTAAAACTGCAAATATAATATTAAAAAAAATCCGACTGCAACAAAATGAACTAAAAAGATGGAAACAAGATGAAAAGAAAACCAGTATCCTTTAAGTAGGTACCAAAAATAAATAAATGCAGTCGGAGGCATCTAGGATGTTACGAACGCCTTAAAATTTGCCTCCGACTGCATTTACGAGTATTTATCCATCTTTTCAGTTAATTTTATTGCAGTCAGGTTTTTTGTTTTTTTTAAATAATTTGTTTATTTTCTGTTTGTTTAATTTTTAGTTCACTTTTTGATTTAATAGTACCGTTTAAAAGCTCTTTATTTTTTAAGTTAAAATCACTAATAGTTCGGCTTATGGTTGTTTTTTTTTTTAATTTCAACCCACAAGGAGGTGAAAAGGGGAAAAACCTTTGTAAGGAAGTTGTTTATTCCAAAAATTTTGTATTCAAGTAAAACTAATAAAGTTGATAAACTTGAAACTTGGCACGAATAGTTACCAAAGTAAATAATAAAGTTTTCCATTTTTAGTTTTTTCAAAGAAGATTGATGGAAGTCAAAGTTTGTATAGAAGAATTTTAACTCGCAGTCCGATTAACTAGCAACTCAGTATTTATACTTAAAAGCAAAAATATAGAATAACGTGTATCAGGGTCCGTCTAACGGGGTGAAAAAGCAGTCAAAAAGGAAACCATGACTGACTGGTGGTAACATACAGCTCGAACCACTGAACGGATTGGGTTGAAATTTGGAACATAGATACTTAATATGACGTAGGCATCCACTAAGAAGGGGTTTTTGAAAATTCGACCTTTAAGGGGGTGAAAGGGGGATTTTATTTGTATGAAAAATCTTAGTCCTTGAGTTAATATACCTGAAACTTGGGACGAATACTTACAGAAGTAAATTATAAAGTTGTCATTTTTGTTTTTTAATCTACCCCCTAAAGGGGGATTAGGGGATGTCAAAGTTTGTATAGAAGAATTTTAACGTGCGGTCCGATTAACTCGAAACTCAGTATTTATACTTAAAACCAAAAATCTTTCCCTAACGGGATGAAAAGGGGTTATCAATTTTACAACGGAAAACTTTACTGCGTGGCTTGATTAACTTGAAAATTGGTATTAATACTCAGCAACAAAAATTAAGAATAACATGTATCAGAGTTTTTCGAAAATTGACCCCTGACGGGGTGAAAAGAGGTAGTGAATTTGACAAGGGAGGATTTTACTGCGTGGCTTGATTAACTCTAAATTATGACGGAGGCATCTGCTATGAAAGGGTTTTTGAGAATTTGACCTTTAAAGGGGTGAAAAGGGGGATTTCGTTTGTATGAAAAATCTTATTCCTTGAGTTAGTAAATCTGAAACTTAGCACGAATACTAACCTAAGTAAATTATAAAGTTAGTAATTTTTTGTTTTTTTAAAGGGGGATTGGGGGATGTTAAAGTTTGTATGGAAGAGTTTTAACGCGCGGTCCGATTTACTCAAAACTCGGTATTTTATATAACTATACCTAATGCTCACAGAATATAAAGCCTTACATGTTTTTGGGTTTATTCAAATGTAACTCTTACGGAGCAAAATAGGGTTTTTAAGTTTTAGGGAAGGATTTTACTGTGCGTCTTGATAAACTCCAAAGTAATTGAATATTTTTCAAAAATAAACTCCTTTTGAGGTGAAAAGGGGGACACAGTTTATATCAAAATTATGTTTCCTTTTATCAATAAACTTCAAAATTGACCCGTATATTTTCTTAATAAATAAAACAACCATAAACCATTTTCGAAAACAACCTTTTAGAGGGGGTGTTGAATTTTGTGGGGGAAAATAATTGTATGGAAAGATATATTGCGCGGTTCGATTAACTTGAAACTCGGTATTTACTATATTTAAGATCGGAAATAAAGGAAAAGGTGTATCAGGGTTGTCAAAAAATCTACCCCTAACGAAAGGGGTAGTCAATTTTAAAGGGGATGATTTTATGTTTCAGATTGGCGCCAAAATGGCTGAACGGATTTAGATGAAATTTGGTAACATAGTTTATAATCTGTAACATTTTTCCGACATCTACGCGGGCGAAGCCGCGGGCAAAAGCTAGTATATTATATATATGTTACCCGGAATAGTTCAAAGCTTCTAACAATACCACATACATTAAAATCAGTTAAGCCGTTTAGGAGTTATGGTGGAATAAAGAAACTTACAAACATACGTACATACATGAACCCTGAAAACATAACAATCCTTTTTTTGGGCAGTCGTGAAAAAATAGGAGTAATTCATTTTATGAACCACAATTTTATGGGTTTTGACACGTGCCCCTGCAATTTGGTACGGCCCATATTCATTATCCTTTACTTTTGGCATGACATTTCATAATACTTTTATTGAGTTAGACCCTTGTTGTAAAGAGTTAAGATTATTCCTACTGGCGTATAAACGCGTAACCATTGAACAATTACTGTCTCATTATTTAACACAAGTTTCAACTTTTTCAACAAACTAGAACTCAAGAAATTACCTACTGCCGCGGAATTTCAGCTCAAATGTAGCCAAATACGAGTTGGGTGAAGCAAGTAGTTATTTATAATTTTTTTTTTCTGTATTTTTTCGAAGTTACGTGAATTGCTTCCAGTCAATAGGCCAATATTTATCAATATTTGTGGTTTCTTATGTTAACATGTATTAATTTGTTTTCAAACAGTATCTAGCATAGGTATATATCATAAGTAGAGATCGGATATTCGGATGGATATTCACCTAAAGTTTGAGAGTTGACTAGTATGGAGTGCGCTTCGGTACGGGAAAAAGTGTTGGTTTCCAGGACTGACAAGTTTTTAAGAACGACTCTTTTGTACTGTGTATCCCCGAATAAATATATTTCATTTTAGAATAAAAGGTTTTGAAGAAATATTAATAGTGTATTTTAAACGTTATATTTTCCACAAAATTCTTGCCTAGTTCTAAATAGATAAGAAATATTTGTTATACTTAGGAATACTAAATTGTATACCTACACACTGTAATTAATGAAACCACGCGATCCCGGAATAAAAATATATTTTAAGAAGCCGTTTCCATACTTTGTATCCTTTGCCGGGAAAAAAAACGTACTTTAGGTAAATATGCATCCGAATATCCGACCTCTAATCATAAGTTATGAATACCGGCTACGCGCAAAAGGTTTAATTAAGTGAACGTTCCTATTTATCGTGAAACTCCAAGATTTAATTACGTAATCGGTACTAGAAAAAAAGGTTGTTTTTCCGCCAGTTTTTCACAAAACCTAAGAGCTAGCTGAGCTGTTTATTTTTTGTAATGTATAAATCTGATGTTTGTACATTAGATTATACAAAACATTTTTATACTCGTATTTTCTCGATCAATTACTACAAGCAAACGTCAGGGGTAAACACGTTGTTTTATTTCATTCTTTTAGATTACTTTGTTTTTCCTGAATCATACCGTTGTAAATTGAGTTAGAAAATAAAACTGTAGATACACCGAAATCTCACGCAGAATATTTCCATCTCTGGAAATTGAATCCAATCAACAATTTGTGGCTTCATGTTCAAATTACCCGTCACCTGTTCGTTCCATTATTTCGTTTGTATTTTATGAAATTCGTCGCGAGACGTTTAAATGAATAATGTCTTTATTATTTGCCACCTCGACGTCTGCCCTCGTTACTTTGACTGTGACATCTTCATTTCAGACATTTTTTTTTTGTATAGTCTTTCTTAGACGTGATTGGTACCGATACCTAAACACGATAACAGACACACACAGACAGATTTTCTTCACTCATACCTACTTCAAGTAACAACACCGGGTGTCACCACTGTGTGGATCGCCTGGAGGACACGGTGGAGCATACGGTGGAGGTCTGCCCGGCTTGGGCGGAGCACCGCCGTGTCCTCACGGAGGCGATCGGTGGCGGCGATCTCTCGCGTCCGGCCCTGGGGGTCTACTCCCTAAGTCCGTTAACGAAGCAATGGGCCCGTCCGACAGTAGTCCGATACGTCGCAGTGAACCCTACTCCCTAATGATTTCGGATTCATCAGTTTCCAACGGAATCATAGACAATCTTCGTGAACGAATGACGCATGACTATAGAGTTGCGCAATTTTACCGGTCGATTACCGGTTTACTTATTTTGTGGTTTTCAGGTTTAAATAATCAAAAATTAATATTTTTCTCGTTAGAAACGACCGCATTTTTAACAATATACTTTTTATTCTGTCTAAATAAAGAATTAAATTATTTTTGCCATTTCCGTTCCGAAACCGGCATTATCCTGTTGATACCTTTGCCTATTTTGTTTTTGACGGCAATGTTCAAATGAAATGTCAGTCAGAGTTCGTACTAGGCGGGAAGGATTACATATTTTATTTTAATTTCAATTATATATGTTGTAAAATGGCCTTAACCACTGCAGCAAAAAGTGTGGAAAACAAGTGTCCAGTTTAAGTTTTCGGACGGGCAAAAACGCATTGGTAGTAGGGACAACTGTCAAATCGTGTTGTCATTCATTCTTCGTTCGGGCCCGGAACGAATCATCTGTCCGAAGGTGATAAGGAGTAGGAAACGCCCGTAACGAAGGCCGACACAACGGACTTCGTGCTTAGGGAGTAGACCCCCTGATTCAGGCCATGGTTCGGAGCAAGAATGCATAGGAGGCCGATACCTCCTTCTGCTAAGCAGTAATGCTCGTGAAGGAGGAGTCGGAACGCGTGAGGGATCGGCAGGGTTCGCGCCCTCACGTCCCTAGTTACCGCAGAAGACGCCCTGGGCGTCGGGAGTCGCAACCCGATTTCCGGCCACCGTAGGCGCGGGCCTGCGGACGGTGAGCGATGGGTAGCTCACCGTCCGATAAGGACCAGGCCCGGGTCGACGGCGCGTTGTGTTCCACGCGCGCCTCAAAGAGATGTCAGCACGAATTGACGGGGTCCATTAGTGCCAATGCCTGCCAGGGTTGCGAGTTTGTCCGAAAGCGATATCGTGGCCTTGGCACACAGGCAAATGAAGGAACACGGGTGGATTTTAGTCAGTAAAAGTCTGACACGCCCTCCCGCCCCGCCCAGAGCGGGAAAATTCATTTGATAATATCCCACTCAAAAAAAAAAAATGTAGTTGAACCCAAAAAAATCGTCAAATATTTTTTATTTTACCTTGTTTAGATATCGATACCCATCACTTCTGCTTAGAGTTTTGCTAGCTAATTTAATTGGACACTATATAAGTCACGATGTCTTGTTTTTTTTTCCCTTGAAAGAAGTATGCCAGCTCTCAATTTTGAATCTTGCATATTTAGTTGGCACATTACTAGTTTTACGGCGCGGCGTATCTTATCTAAACCAAGCATGAATTAAAGCCACATTTTATACATTCATTTCAAAACCAATTATTGTTATTCTGTATTATAGCCCAGTCAAAAACGTCGGTAAACTACCTATGCTAATAGAGTCTAAAACTTGACGCTCGATGTATTCTTTAACGCTGCAGGAAACTTCTAAACTAACTGTCTAGCAAATAAATTGTCCTCTGGTACTGGAACAACGTTAACAATGTTCATAACTTAATACATTACCGGAATCACAATGCGGTCGAATAAAAGGCACTAATAATGGTGAGCATCAGAATTTTCCGACTGGTAGTCTTGATATTTTCCCTAACTTAACCTGTCATGTTGGTGATAAAGGAGCCGTGAAGATCTTGCAAATCTACACTCTTTAAGAAGAAACTATAACAAAATGAAACGCTTAAAGGAACTGATAACTTACAATCCTTCAAGTGAGAGACTCTTTTATGATTCAAATCCGGTTAAAAATTTAGTTTGTTTCAGTTCGGCATCAATTTTTTTCATAGAACGAGCGATAAATACTAAATTCACCAAAACATCGGTAAGCCGAAACTCTTTTAGTAATCTTTAAGCATAACGCTAACTTAGCCTAAATGAGCGGATTTCAGAACATTTCGGATTGAAAAAAAGAAACACGTTTTATGCTGAAGTTCGTAGGTTTAACTTTTTCATTTCCAAACGTCGTTTTTTAAACGCTGAACCCAAAAACAGGTTTGAACTTTTTAAACAATATGTAACTACAACTACCTAATGGAAACTATTTAACTTTCCGCGGGATGGATTTTTATACCTCGGTGAACATTTTTGTTAAGTATTACTGTTTTTATAGCTGTTACGTAATAGCTGTAACCCGCGCTTGTAATGTTTAGGCCACAATTTGTTTTTACCCAACTAATACAATTTAAGGTGTGAACTGAATAGATATAATATGAATCAATTAGCTGCGCCCCGCGGTATCACCCGCGTAAGTCTCGATCCCGTGGGAATATCGGGATAAAAAGTAGCCTATGTCTTAATCCAGGGTGTCAGCTACCTCCATACAAAATTTTATCAAATTTGGTCCAGCCGTTTGAGCGTGAAGAAGTAACAAACATACACACACACACACACTCACAAACTTTCGCGTTTATAATATTAGAGTGATAAAATTGCGTGAGGCACTTTGCAGCGCCTCACGCTCAGGAGGACGTATGTCCTGGCCTCCTACGGCATGCAGGAGTGGTCGGCTGCGGCATTTTACACCACGTGACTGGAGTGCCCCCGACCTCAGAGGACTTCCACAGACGTAGACGAGAGGGCCGGAGGCAACGTAGGGAGAAGGACACAGAATTCACACACGTTTCGTTTTTAATTAAAATGATTTTATTTAGTAAATTCAGTCAATACACATGATCTTATAACAAACTGCCGTAAACTAAGGTCAAACTGAGGTAAACTGAAACTTTTTCAGGACTGATGGCCGCTTTTATAGTTTCTGTCCAACATTCTGGAAGTATGATTGTGTTAAACAATTCAAACATATTTCAAATAAGTGATTGTCGCTCAGAAAGGTCAAGGTCAGAATCAATAAAACGGTTTACAACGAGAACCTAGCCTTATCACACAAATTTTACAGTGTAAACCTGGGTCTTATCATGTTAGTTTTTTAGTATAGATTCTATAGTATAGAAACAGAAAACTGACAGATGACAAATAATGATGAAAAATGCCAAAGAATAAAAATATTCTAAGATTTTTACAAAAAGAGAAAATGAATAATATAAAATAGATTTTTTGATGCAAAAACAGTCCAAGGTAACAGTATTCATATACAAGGTTTGCTTTTCAGCGGTAACAGTATTCAAAAATAAGTAAAATATGTTACAAGGGTGTCATACGATTGCATACTTGAAAATATAGATTTAGACACCGAATTATAACAAGAATTGTTGGACACAACAGCTCCTTAAGTGCTAAATATATAAATGGAATATAAGATGTGGTTTTATGTAACCAAATACAGCAACCGTTTACCATTTTGTCAATTTATCCTATCTCAATAAATTGTCACATTCCTTGCTGGTTGCTTCGTTCTTAACGGCAACTTTTCTCTTGACCCGGGGTGGACGCAGGATATTCAATTAGAAAGCCTGCACGTGTAATGGTCTCGACTGTTAACTGTGACATCTGTGATATGCACTGTATGATTAGCAGAGATACAAGTGGAATTTGTTTGTTAGATGTTTTTTGTAATCGTGGCTTTAGGTTATGCATTGTTTTGAAAAATAAAAAAATTGTTTCATATTTTTGTCTCCTTTATTATCTAGCTACTTATACAAATAAGTAGCTAGAACATGTCATGAATTAGTTTGAAAACGTTTCGTAAACTTGAGTTCACACGATCATTAGTTTCCACATTCTCTTTCATCTCCAGTTTAGCGAGAGTATTAATTATAAATCTATGTTCACACGCATAAACCGGCGCTCTGAGGGAGTTGACTGAGTGGAAAGATTGGCGATGCGTCACACACTAGATAATTATTAAAATAAATGATCCATTACATTCTATTTTAAGTTTCTGTTTGTTCAATAAACATTAATTTCATTTCATTCAGTTCAGACGTTGGTACATAAATATTGGAGCATTTTTCTCTATGTACTTTGAATTCATTTAAATGACAGGTTAAAATGAATTATAATATTAAAACGGAAGTAAAGGATAGCTCAATATTGTGGAGTACGATTGTCACTCAGTATGATGCATCTGTCTCTGAATTAAGACTGTCTGGTGAATAAGCTCAGGTATTCCATTATTGCGTTTGACATTAAATGATAAACGCGGCGCGTGGAACGCATATTTATTCGTCTAACGTAATAATTGTAATAATAAAAATAAAAAAAACGACGACCAGCAGTTTATCAAACATAAAATGTGGACGTTATTATGTTATTGGAGGTTGTTAAATTATAATAACGAATGAATGGAACTAGTGGAACTGGCGAGTTTAGATAAAAACATGAATTATACGAGAAAATGTACAAACATAATTTAATGTTCCCGGAAATTAAAAAAGGTTTCCTCACTACATTCTCATTTTCGTTAGTTGTGTTAGTTTGAAACAATATTTACAATTTTTTTTAGATAACCTTGATTTTCAAACCTTTTGTCGTACAAATTCGTGTGAAGTTAAACGCTCGTAATAAGCAGCGTGGTGCTGACATATATGGCGTCAGACATCATGTAACGAAACGCCTGTAATGACGACTGAAACTGTCCAACATTGAATTAGTACGTTCATACTATAAAGCTGTCCAAAAAGCCACTTTAGATTTTCACATCATGCTACGCTTTTCATTTATAATTACCCTCTATTCCTATTTCTTTCTATTTATTCTGGCATTACTGCCTCGTTGGTCTAGTGGTTGCAAGCACGACTGCTGAGCATGAGGTCCCGGGTTCGATTCCCAGGTCGGGCAAAGTGATATTGGGATTTTCCCGGAGTCTTGATTTGTGCCCGGTTGATGGCAATAGGCTCGCCCCCTATTACATGGGGGGAAACATAACTGGCAAAATGTGGGTGTACTATTAGGTACACCTCTGCCAAACCCTTCGGGGATTACAGGCGTGATGTTATGTATTCTGGCATTAACATGTTATAAGTTTCTCATGTCTTAAATTTGAACATTTTCGTTTAAACCCCGTGTGACAGTGAAAAGCTGTATTTATCTAAAATAAGATAAAGATAAACGAACTATTATTATTTCTGGCTAACATTTTGCACAACTTTATGCTTAAAATACGACTTTTGATTTCGTAGTCGAGATATTTCTATTTATTCACAAAGTTATATTCTGAAGTAATTTATAGTAATAAAATGTAAATTGTAGGGGCGTCAACTTAATTTCTTTGTTGCCTGACCTTTAAATACGTCATCATTCTCCTCCCTCCTAATTTATTTGGGATCTGCAGAACTTGTATTTTTCTTCCATACATGTGTTAGAGAATTAAGATTGTATTTACCCCACCCCTCACCCCCGCTGACACATAAATTCGTTACTGCGCAGTGACCCGCCTCATGTTCCGAGCCGCCATAAAGTTTGAATCGGGCTGTACATTTAGTTAACTACATTTTTTATTTTGTTAAAATCTTACTGGCTGTTTGGCTACATTTCCTTTGCCTGTCACGTGACAACAATAGTTTGAAATTTATTGTCTGTTGATTCAACGCTCGCAAAAGAGGTTGGGACCATTGGAGCTCAGGGGCATTATAGTACGGAGCACCAAGGGAACAAGTGGTATAGTATCAAGGACCTACTGTTAGTCAATCTGATTTAATAACTATTATATATTGTCTCATACCAAGTTATAAACTGTGGCCGTTATTTTGTTTTAAATGTTAGATTATATTATGTGACTACTGCTAGTTGTGGAATTTATGTAGCAAGTATGAACAATGTTTTATATTCCAAAAATACTAAGTATTATTGTAAAATAAGTAAAGAGGTTATGAGAAATCATGTTATGATATTAAATGTGTAATTTGAAGGTTACCCTACAATACATTTTATTTACTTTGATTCTTCAGACTTAAACAGATAAACACAATAAATATATTATCTAGTTGAAACCTATCTTCTGATTTGTCTAATACTTGTCTGTTAGAATTTAGAACAGGTATTTTTTGAAAATACGAGTAGTTACGTAGCGTAGCCTTTTTCAAGCAATCATGTGAAAGCCTATTACTTAAACTGTCATTGCCTACGTACAAAGATATAAATATGTCAAGATAGACAGTCAAAGCTGTGAACTCTTCTAAAGTTGCGTCCAACTGTTGGCCGCAAAATGCACGCACACTAGAATAACACAATGACGTGGCGCGATTGTAAGACGTAGCTGTCTCGCACACCAGCCAATCAAAGTTGGCCTGGGGCCGTATTCAAAGTCAAAGTCAAACCATTTATTTCAAATAGGCACATAAGAGGCACTTTTGAACGTCAAAATTTACAAAAAAAATAGAATTGATTCTAGTTGCCCCTTCCAAAAGGTATATGGTAAGGTATTATGAAGTATATATGCCATTATGATTCCAGACCGAAAAAGGGACGGTGCTAGCGGTCATGTATAGATCCATCTCTCTCTTGCACTGGAATCATGATGGCATTAAAACGTTATAATACGGCACCTGTTTGTTTTAGTTCTTTTGCAGCGCGACACTTTAGCAAGACATATAAATAATAATCGAAACTTACGTATTAAAACTTTCATACGACAGTGTGCCTGAACAAAAAACTACAAAGAACAATTTAAACTGTTATTATGATTTTATGTTTTCTACGATTAGGTATGTACCTAAGCCTCTATACGCACTAAGAAGATACCAGGCATAATTGAAAACCTAAAGCCAAAATATATTCTGCATTTTGATGCTAAAATTACTTACAAAGAGAATAATCCGGACTAAATTGTAATAATTTCGGCAGCTGCCCTGTTAAAGTTAAATACCCAGTAGCAGCTGGTGCTGGTGAGGCAAAGGTGAACCGGAATATCCGCCGGTCATTAGCCGGTAATTATGTACAACGACCGGATAACGGACCAGATTAACATATACACACACACGAAGCCCTTAAAATTAATATATTCTAAATAATTCGTTTCAAAACGAATTTATATAATTATGAGAAAACCATTTTGTTTACTACGATTATTTTAATATTTCAAAAGTTTTCATCCAAAATTTCAGACTAACAAAAAGTTAATTAAAAGTGAAACCAACAAATTAAATCAGTATTCCAAAACACCCTCAGTTTTTGATTTCATGCACACTTATACATTCACTTGAAAAAACCACCCATTCGTACAATTAAAGTTCTTGAATACTAATTCTGTCGTACTTTATAAAAACCGGCCAAGTGCGAGTCGGACTCGCGCATAAAGGATTCCGTACCATTATCTATAAAAAAAACGGCAAGAAAATCACGTTTGTTGTATGGGAGCCCCCCTTAAATATTTCTTTATTTTAATTTAATTATTTATGATAAAAGTGAATATATAACTAAATATTCTGTGAATATTTCAAGCGTCTACCTGTTACCGTTATCAATATCGACCAAAAAAATCACGTTTGTTGTATGGGAGCCCCCTTAAATATTTATTTTATTCTGTTTTTTAGTATTTGCTGTTATAGCGGCAACAGAAATACATCATCTGTGAAAATTTCAACTGTCTAACTATCACGGTTCTTGAGATACAGCCTGGTGACAGACGGACATACAGACAGACAGACAGACGGCGGAGCCTTAGTAACAGGGTTCCCGTTTTACCCTTTGGGTACGGAACCCTAATAAACAGTTCTGTCTCTCTCGGACTTCTGAGATATTGATATTTAATAACACATTACTAAGTGGAGATATTCACATTTCGCTTTTCGTTTTACAAACAGTTACTAAAGAATGGACGCGGAATAAATAAATAAACGAGAAATTATTTAAGGGGTGGCTGAAGGAGTAGTGTCGGGTGTGAAACTTTGGCGCTTGGTTTGATGTGGTGTCTCTCATTACAAGTTAGATTAGTCTGGTGGATGCTGAACTGGTTGGGAAGTTTTCAATTATTTGAGATAGGACTTGTTTACCGTACGGAAAACAATTAAACTTTAATACTGTTATTGTAACTAGTAAACGAAATCGAAATTAGACCCCGTCTACTTACAACCTACATAGTACTTACTAATTCTATGCTATTAAAAAGTACTCACTTATTCCATGCTCAACCTGTCACTGTCACCTTTATAATTAACATCAAGTGGGGTGTGTGTGTGTGTGTGTGTCAAACGCATATCTAATGGTGTATTAATTTATTTGTTTTTTGTATTAGTTTAATTTATTTCTAATGCTTATTATATCGAAATATTAGCTTTCCACAACCCTCCTCCGTAAAAACTTTAAATGTGCCAAATATCATACTCCTCCTTCCGCGTAATTTTCGTATAAAGGGGTACAAAGTTTTCGCTTCACGTATTAATATAATACCTACTATTATTGAAATAATACATAAAAAAATACAGTTACTGCAAAACACTTGTCACATAACATTATTACGTGTCAACAATATAAAAACTTGGAGAAGTGCGTGTCCGCCCACGCACAATGATGAGTGATGGGTTCCATAGTTGGGATAAATGTTTCCGCATGCACAGTATGGACTTTATCAACCGCAAAAATAAATTTGTTAATTGGTAGGATGTAACCGAAGAGATCTCGTAATTCAAAAATATTGACTTAAATTAAAAATGTCATTTAAAAACATTGTCATCTTTTTAATTAGGTGAATCCGCAGCTGTAGCCCGCTAAATTCAAATTTTCTTACGTTTTTTGCAATTTGCAGGTCAGTGTCAGGTTGTATCTTAATCAAAATATAATTTGCGACTATAACAGATATGTATTTACAGAAATATAATCATTAGACTCATTAATACATCTCTATAAGTTAGATTTGTTCCCCAATGTCAGCATTTCATGAAAAAGTCATTCAATGGAACAAATCTCATTTTGAGAGATGTATTAATATTAAAGTATGACGCGGGATACAGCGACGGATCCATCCACCTTAAGGGATCCAACGATAACCCCTCTCGCGCTTATTTGCATAGTTTTTTTTTATCTCTTTGTTGTAACCCACATTTTTTCATAATTTCACTGCACCATTGTTCAGTGGTGCACCGAATCCCGGGTTCAGGCCATGGTTTGGAGCGAGAGCGCATGGGAGGCCGTCACCCCTTTCTGCGAAGCAGTAATTCTCGCAAAGGAGGAGGCGGAAGGCGTGAGGGCGAGGCGAAGTTCGCGCTCTCACGCCCCTAGTCACCGCAGGAGACGCCCTGGGCGTCGGTAGTCGCAGGCCGATTCCCGGCCACCGTGGGCGCGGGCTTGCGGACTGTGAGTGATGGGTAGCTCGCCGTCCAATACCAGGCCCGGGTCGACGGCGCGTTGTTTTTCTCGCGCGCCTCAAGGAGATTTTAGCACAAAGTGACGGGGTCCGTTAGGGCCAATGCCTGCCAAGGTTGCGAGTTTGTCTGAAAGGGATATCGTGGGCCTGGCACACAGGCAACTGAAGTTTTAGTCAGAAAAAGTCTGACGCCCTCCCGCTCTGCCTAGAGCGGGAGAAGTTAGATAAGACATGACGAAATTGTAAGGGTTCCCTTTTTGTCATTTGGCTATGGAACCCTAAAAAGGTCAACTACTGGAAATATTCTATTGTCTTATTGGATTAATTTACAAAACGACACTCACCACACGTGGTAATCTAGTACCTACAGTTCATATTCATCCGTATCACTCACCACACGTGGTAATCGAGTACTTACAGTTCATATTCATCTGTATCACTCACCACACGTGGTAATCGAGTACCTAGAGTTCATATTCATCTGTATCACTCACCACACGTGGTAATCGAGTACCTAGAGTTCATATTCATCTGTATCACTCACCACACGTGGTAATCTAGTACCTACAGTTCATATTCATCTGTGTCACTCACCACACGTGGTAATCGAGTACCTACAGTTCATATTCATCTGTATCACTCACCACACGTGGTAATCGAGTACCTACAGTTCATATTCATCTGTATCACTCACCACACGTGGTAATCGAGTACCTAGAGTTCATATTCATCTGTATCACTCACCACACGTGGTAATCGAGTACCTAGAGTTCATATTCATCTGTATCACTCACCACACGTGGTAATCGAGTACCTACAGTTCATATTCATCTGTATCACTCACCACACGTGGTAATCGAGTACCTAGAGTTCATATTCATCTGTATCACTCACCACACGTGGTAATCGAGTACCTACAGTTCATATTCATCTGTATCACTCACCACACGTGGTAATCGAGTACCTAGAGTTCATATTCATCTGTATCACTCACCACACGTGGTAATCGAGTATCTACAGTTCATATTCATCTGTATCACTCACCACACGTGGTAACCGAGTACCTACAGTTCATATATTCATCTGTATCACTCACACACGCTGCACGAGACTCACTTCCGATATTCACTGCCGGGCCCTATTGTGCACGCCACATAATAGTACACCGCACATTCTTCGACGGCCTTTCACGATTTTCGCGATGATGTGAAAATTTTCCGCTCACAGATTTCTCGTTTTCTATTGTTTCGTGTACAGGACATTTTACAACTGCAGATTTTTATACAAAAGTCCTTTCAGTTCAAGATTGTAAGATAATACAAAACGCAGTGACCCGTGTGGTATTATTGCACATCACTGACCGCCAGTAATTGCTATGTAATGCGGAGTATTTGCTGTGGAACGACGCGACGCACGACGGTGAGAGAATATTATAAGTATCACACGTCTTGTGCAAATAAAACCTTTACATCTGAATCTGCTATTGCTTAGATAAAAAAAAATAAAGACTTTTTTTTTTTAAGCCGGTAACTTGACCAAAATATGAAAATTACAATTTATTTGATTCAAACACAGAATCCATGTGCATGACTTTGCGCAACAGAAACAACGTTCCTATTCAGTGAGGAGATGTCTTATAATATTTCCATAAACAAGTATATTTGTGTTGCTTCAGGCATTAACATGGTGGTACGCGCTTACAGAGTTTGTAGAGAAGATACTGCATGAGATTTAGTGCAATGGTACATACACATGTCATTCACTCATTATGTTTGTATGTATCTGCTAACACAAAATACAATGTAAACAACCGAAATTCACAATAGTATCATAAACATTTTTGTAAGCATTTATACATAAATTTTTAAGTATATTTTTCGGTGTCAGTTATTGCGAAAATAACTATTTTAACAACAGTCTCCATTGTAAATATCATTATTTTCCCTCAGATCCAATACAAAAAAAGTTTATCCTGACTCATCGCCACCTCATCAATTGTTTCTGCGTCAAGTGCTACCAATTCATCAAGCTCTCGCTTCTAATCTCCACTCTCCGTCTAATTGTAGATACCGTAATAGCCTACAATGTGGTAGGATTATGCTGACGATATGCTTGGACATCGCTGACATCCAACTAATTTACAATGTCATAACTTACACTACGTCTGTGATGTTGTTTTGTAATTTGTTGGTTTATAACGAACATTTTTTGTAGCTTGTGTGTTGAAACTGTTGAAAGTATTATTCAAACTCAAACTCAAAGCATTTGTTTCAAATATATAAACCAATTACAGGTACTTTTGAATAAAATCGTCAAGGGGTCGGTCAGTCAGAAAGATGAAGTTAGTTGCCCATTCCAAAGCGTAGTAGGTTCTTATGGAGAAAAAAGGCAAGAAACTCCACGGACACTTTTAAATTAAAATATTGTTACAAAATATCGGTTACATCACTCATGTTGAAATTATACGTTTTATTATGTGAGAACAAAAAGTGCACGTTAAAACCTTCTGAAATGAAAAGATAAAACAAAAAAAAAACAATTCAAACAAGTTAAAATAAGCCGTGGCAGCTAAGAAATGACCAGTTCCTACTGACGGAGCCTGTTCACGAACATGACTCATGGATCAGCACCATTCAGCTCAACCATTTTGAAGGGAACTTAATGATCCAACACGCACGCCACTACCAGCGAGACATTTGAGTGAGCATGACAGCTGCCAGGGCACATTCAAGTTCAGTCAGTATTGAGAGAGTAAGAATTTTTGCGGTTTTAGCAAGTTACGTAGCTGTACACAGGAAGAAAAGTTAAGGCCACCATTTTGACCAAATCTTAGTCCAGTACCTAATATAAAAAATTTCATGTTACATGTTATATAGGTCGGGCAAAACCATTATTAGATTTTTCCATCTGGAATTTCTCTGGACAAACCCGGATTTGTGCCCAGTTAATAGCAATAGGCACGCCCTTCCATGGGACATGTACTTACATGGGACTTCAAAATAACCGCGAAATCTGCGTGTACTACTATAGGTACACCTCTGCCTAACTCTTCGGGGAATGCAGGCATGATGTTATCTTATTTTTATAAAACTTCACTGTTAACTACGTTTCTATTTTTAGTCTCAGTAGCCAAAATATACAGAGACTCCGGACTGGTGACAAAGTTATTATAACAATTAAAGCCGCTTTTAGAGAAAATTTATTGAGTAATTGTCCAACAATACAACACAAGCCACGTGTATAACAATAAAGGTTTAATTAATAGCAAGCTTAAAGGTCGATCCGCAATAAGTAAAAAGCTATTTTAACAATTTATCAAGGTAAACAATAAAACCTGATTGGGGATAGACGTAAAAGAAACAATTTAGATTCTGTAACTAACTTTACAACTATTAAAATAAGGGGGAATATTCGGTGGATAACGACCTGGAAGGTCGTTTTCTAATGGCTAAGTTTGTTTTGATTCAATTTCCGTGTCAGGAAAGAAACCAAAAAAAAAAAAAAAAAAATTGTCACAGAAACATGTGTATACGAAAACATAAACTCGAGTAGGTAAACATTACACAAAAGACATCTAATTTATAATCACGAGCACAAAAAAACAAATAGTCGGCAGCTGCACGTCATGACTGTGACAAGAAGGCTTGCACTCAGCATGATGCTGTGCTATGGGGGACAGGGCAGGGCTGATTTTCAGTGGTCACCCGAAAAATAAATACGGAACCCAAGTCAGGTTTAATGAGTTGTACATAATAGGTAACAAAATAAAATAAAACAAACAGTACTTCGAATATAATGCCTATACAACCAAATATATAAGAATAAATATGATTAAAAAACAAAACAATAAAAATCCGCTGGCGTGGCGTGTTTACTGCGGTCGCCGAGGACATCGTACTGCCCACTAAATGGATGTCGGTTAACAATAAACTAAACAAATCACTCCCTCGGTCGTAACTACTTAACCGGACTATCCTGTGGCTTTTTTTTTTTTGTTCCCGGGATGGATAATCCTCATACATGTCCTCAAGGGTTCTGTCAGACTCTTACTGACTAAAAACCACCCCAGTGTTCCCTTCTTACACTTGCACCGGGGATCATGGGATCATATGCGACTTCCGCGGTCCCCGGCTGGTGCCGGACCTGAGGCCACCTCCAGTCTGCGGGGGGTTGAGGTGTTTCCCCCACGTCTGGTAGGGCGCGCGTGGAATACTATGCGCCACCACCTCGGGTCTTGTATGATGGGGGCGGCGGACATCCCCTAGTCCTCCGTCCCTGGACCCAGTTAGGGGGGCCGGAACAGGACATTGTCTGCCCTCTGGCGATGCCCGGCGCGCCTGCTGCGGGCCGGGTGAGCGGAAGGGATCTCCCGTTTCCTTTCCGCAGCCTCTTTCTGCGACATGACTGTTTTGCAGAAGGATACTCGTACCATTGCTTCCTAGGACCCCTCGCTGCCGACCATCGAGTCAAAGTAATCGAGATACTCTAAAAAAAAAATTTTCCAGGTTTTATTTTACAAAAAAAAAACTAATTGCAGCTTTCTAGTACTAAGAGTCTTTGAGTTAAGTCACTCTAAAAACTGGAAGAAGTCAACATCCCAAAGCACCAGTAGTAATGGTTTTCATCGCCCAAATACTGTGCAAAGGGAATCTTTCTAGATTCCCTTTGACTGTTGAAACTAGTACATTATGTAATAAGCAGGTACACAAATTTCGGAACCATACACGTATTTGAGCAATAAATTACTAAACTTAGTTGCAGCAGTGGCTCCTCTCCTTCTCTTGAATAAATTTCACATTTATTCCAGACGCGTCCTCGATGCCGACACTTCAGAGCAATGAAAGTGAAACTCGCGTTTTGATTAATTGTTGTGACGCCTACAGCGAACAACTGATGACAACATGTTAATCCTACCTATCCTAGGAATTGAAGGCCTAGAAAAGCTTACGATAGAAAAACATATTTTTTATTTGACTACACTAGGCTTCATTACAGCGGTAGCGTTGTATATCGAACAGATACGTGCAAACAAGCGACCAAATTTAATTGTTTAGGATCCTTATCTATCTTTCTTAATACCAGTCTAATGATTTCGACAGAATGTACCTAACTACAGCTCCAGAGTGCTTCAGATCTTATTAATAAAGTCAGAGCAAGTTTACCACTTTACTATACAGTCTGAAAAATATGAAAAGATTTTTCATGACTTTTAAAGTGAATTTTGCAAAGATAAGTGCGATTGCCTTCGCCTTATAAATGACTCGCTTTTCTGAGAGGATTCCCTAAAATGCAGCACCTTTGTCTTTTTACACTTGCTGTTTTTCGGAAGAGTGCGCTGAAGTCTGAAGATAACATTCATATATTTTTAGCTCTTATTTTTTTATCAGAATAATTTAGGTAACATGAATACAAGATTTCTCTATGTATACGTGTAAAGTTTGCAATTTACCCATATTCCAAGTCATTTCCTACCCTCCACTCCACGTCGACTCCGCCTCCATCAGTGAAATTAACAGTTAAAACTTGTTCAATTCTAATAACATAATTAAACGTCCTCGACTCGAGAGTTTTAGTGGAGGTGAAAAATCATGTGCATAACCAAACCAAACCTATTTTAACATTCATAAAAAGCAGTAGGTACGCTGCAGCTAATTATAGGTTTAATACGAACGTCATGTTCTCATAATGTAATTTCAAGCAGCGCGCCCACTTTAAGGAATCTCATATCTAAGGAGAATGTTCCAGGAACCTCAATTCACTCTTTGCGTCTAAAAATACTATTCTGGAGGTCGTTTAGGCGGTTGTTGTCACCCCGAGTCTAATATTATTCGACGATGTTCCTTCAAACGGACTTAGAATATCGGCTCATCGCTGCCGCGCTGGCTAAAATGTCGGTTGCATTTGGTTCACGAATTAGCTTCTAAAGAAGGGGTTTAAAAAACTAATTTAATAAGAAAGTTCGGAAATTCCTCAACAGCCACTTTCATTTAGGTATAATAGCTATTGTGTGATCATAAAGCGTCACTCCCGGGTATGCTGTTTTAGTATCATAAGTTTTGAGTTGAGATAAACAACAAATATACACATACAGATATACTAAAAAATGTTGCACTGACGGACAGGTGCACTCAAATTTGTGTGGTTTTTTCCTCAAAATACCATTTCTCATGTGCTCACATGATCTGACCAAGATTATGTCTGGACTTTAAAAGAGAACTGGACCCTTGAGTTTATTTCGCCATTTCTTCTCAGGGGTAGTCAGATAGGAAATGTCGATTCCATCTAACTTAAATTTAATATTTGTTTAATATGACGTGTAAAAGTGATTCCGATTTACAAAACAAACTCACCCGCCTAACATTTGGTCCTGTGACTATAAACGGGCTGAGAATATTATCTAGCCCAGCAGAATATATTAGAACAATAAACAGAACAGACCTACATCAAGATAACATTATTTTAGTACTTTAACATATGCATATATAATATTTGCTGTAACACGGGTTCTGTGTTTGTTATCCTTCGATCTTCATAAGTTTATTAAGATCGTTACAGTCAATAGTGTCTCTACACGCAGATTTTGATCATTATCACACCTACATTTAATCAGTTACACTAATAAAGTTTGAATTTGCAAGACTTTCAGCGTATCAAAAGTTAACTTGACAATGTTAACTTCTTATGGCATTAATTTGATTAAGTGAAATCTTCATTACTTACGAATTGTTATAAATTAGTTTCTATTTTATTTGTCGCTATTAAATTCTCTAAAGTGTAATGTGTAAAACCTCGCCAACTTTGCTTATTACCCAATAAAGGCTCGTGCAGATTGGCGCGATATCGCGGGCGCGACAGGGAGCGCGACACGTATCGCACCCGCGATATTTTGCCAGTCTGCATAAGCCTTACATTAATTAATATCATTTATTTTATTATTTATGTACACACAGTAAAATACAGAGAGATACGACATAATTATAATATTAGTACAAAGGTACTGCTTATTTCTTAAGAAATTTCTTCCAGCAGACCTGCGAAAGGAGAAATGAAAAAGAAATGTAGAATCATCATACAACCCAATTTCGTCTGCAATTATAAAAGCGATAGGGCTCAGAAAAGGTGGGCCTTTGTACCTAAGTACCTATTACTGAAATAATCACTTAATTAGCCGGGTGGTCTGTATAAGACGGACCGCTTTATTTGTCAAGTTGGGAGTAGTATTCTGTTTTGGGTCTGATTCCGTTTGCCTCAGTATAAAAGTCATAAAAGTCCACTGAATAGTGAAACGTAATTAGGGCAATGAGATAGGACCTTTTCTTAATTAACTTTTCTATTAGGAGGAAAGAAGAGAATAAGTTAAACTAATATAGGTAGAAATAACTGCGTGTCGGGCCACGCACAATAAAGGCTATGCATATACATTATGGTACGCATTAAAGAATTGAGAATTGAGGGTAGTTGGGATAAATTTATCCCAAGAACAAACCCAACTTCTTAGTTGAAAGAATGTTCTCCCATATAATGTCGATTTATACGGCACGATCAATCCTCCACTGTAAATTGAAATGTAAAAAAAAAAATATATGTGTTAAAACTACAAATTATATTAACCTTGTGAGACAATTAAAGGAAAAAGTCCGGTTTAGATTTATTTGCCAGAATCAAAATTATGTGGCATTTATGGCCGTTATATTTTCTTATTGCGTTGACACTTCGAAGCTTGTTAATTTTAGAGTTCCAAGGGACTACAGACCTATATATTTGATAATAGTTTAAAACTTGACACGTCCACGCGTTCCTGAGAAAAAGGGTCTTGACAGACAGACAGACGGACCAACAACGAAGTGATCCTATAAGGGTACCGTTTTTTTCCTTTTGGGGTACGGAGCCCTAAAGTACCTATATTTAAGTCTCATAAATTGTTAACCTTCCCAGGCCTTTATATACTTGAATTAGCAATATTTGTAATAACAAATCGATGTCTGTTTCCAACATTCATAGAAACAAGAAAACGAAGTACAGCTATGAGATTTCAATACCAGAATTTATTATGCACGGGCGTATGTAAAACTAGCTTACTAAAAAGAAATGTGATTTGTATGGCTCCTGTAATCTTCAATAAAATACCTGACCAAATAAAAAACTTATCGTTGCAAAAATTTAAAAACGTTTCACAGAGTTACTTGTGGAAAAATGTTATTATTCTGTGAAGGATTTCTTAAATAATGATTTTTGTAATGTCTTTAGTATCCTATAATTTGTATTACATTTGCATGCTTTATTAAGGCAGAATGTACATGGATCCCATTATATAATTAAACAACTTATTTTTATGTACCTACATTCTAAGCAAATAAAGACCTATTCTATTATATTCTATAAAGATAAAGAACTAAGGAACTTAAAGTAGTTAACTTATTAACCTACCTTTTCAGACATATGACACAACATACATACACAAAAACTACGTGGAAACCATGCACAGTAACAGAAGCACTACTTTCAATTTCATCCAGAAATCTAATAAAATTAATCACGTGAGGAAAACCTCGCTTGTTTCCACTATTCAATCTGTTAATCACACAATGGCGAGCTATCCGGTCAATTACACCATAAATAAGGCGTGGTTGTAGCTTCCTGACGAGGGTACACGTCATTACGCGCGTTACTCACACTGTCGTATGAAATTGGGTAATAGAGGAACGTTGTTAAACGGGTTAAGTTTTGTAAAATTTAAGTATAGGGAGAATTAATTTCTTAAGTGCTCTGTATTTCAGGTGTTCGTAATTGAAAAGAGAGAATATTATGTAATAAATCCTTTTTGCAATGCAAAGGTAAATGTCATCAGCTATTTGTAAGCTTGGATCAATGCAAGCTCAAAAGCTCCTATTTGAAGTTCCAGATAACACCAAATTTCCAGGTACTTAATACCTACGACCAATCTTTTTTTTTGGGTGAGAAATTATGAAATAACTTCTCCCGCTCTGGGCGGAGTGGGAAAAGTTATTGGGTTTGTTGGTAGTTGTTGGGTTTTAGCTGACTAAAACCCACCCGTGTTCCTGCAGATGCCTGTGTGCCAGGGCCACGATTTCCTTTTCGGACAAACTCGCAACCCTGCCAGGCATTGACCTTAATGGACCCCGTCAGTTGGTGCTGACATCTCTTTGAGGCGCGAGTGGAACACAACGTGCCGTCGACCTGGGCCTGGTCCTTATCGGACGGCGAGCTACCCATCGCTCACTGTTCGTAATCCCGCGCCTACGGTGGCCGGGAATCTCTTCTTTTGTTAGCATTACTGCTTCGCAGAAGGTGGTTACGGCCTCCCATGCACTCTCGCTCCAAACCATGGCCTAATCCAGGGCCGGACGCAAGAGATCGCCGCCGCCGGTCGCCTTCGCGAGGACACGGCGGTGCTCCGCCCAAGCCGGGCAGACCTCCACCGCATGCTCTACCGTATCCTCCAGGTGATCCACACAGTAGAAACCCCCGCGCGTTTCCTCTCGCTTTACCCTGAACAGGAACCTCCCGAAACAACCGTGTCCGGTGAGGACCTGCGTCAGGCGGAAGGTGAGAAAAAAAAAGGGGGAATTATCCCCACAATTGTGGCGTGCCCAACCTACGACCAACCTATGTTTATATTCTGAGAATTCATTCACGAAACCTAATAGTCTGAATTTAAACCCACACGATTTAATTACGAAAGTGAATTTAATAAATTAAGCGTATGCCGTCTGAGTTGCGCTTCTATGAAAACAATAAAATAGGTATTTACAGGTGGAAAAATAGGATCTAGAGTTATTTCGTCTGGAGGTATTATTATCTCTCTAAACGCATAACGTATTATTTTTCACTTAGTGCTGAGTGTTTTTTTTTTTTTTAAGGTATATTGTATGTTGACGAAAAACTAGAGGTTTCTTTGGATAGGTAGAGGTAATAGCATACATAATAAATATATTATGCTTTTTTGTGTTTTTGCAGTGACGATCTAAAAAATTAATTTTCATCAGAGGACCAAAGCTTCTTTAGAAGAAAACTTTCTACGAGAAGGTACCTGTCAAAGGTTCGTATATTTGAGATTCTGGACCCAAATCTTTTAAATGAATGTGTCCCAACAGTGTTGCATGCTTTATGTTTGTGGGTCATGGGACCGAAACAGATGTTTTATAAAATGATACCTATCTGATATTTCAAAGGGTAAATGGGTAAGATAAAAACATGATTCGTTGTTTGTAGGGAATCCCAAAACTCAGGGCTAAGTAATAAAAAAGATATCCCTAAAAAATTTCATTGGAAGTAAATAAATAAAAATCTCGCTTGTGAAATGGTTTTCAAATGAAACCTACGAATTACCCTTTTTTATTTCTATCACTTTTAATTAAAGTTCCTATCGAACACTTACCGAGGTTTTTCGTAAGCTTTAAAATCTCTAGATACATTTTCACCATTTACGATTTCATGTGCCGGATAAATATTCAAGGGGTAAGGCACAAGCTCTCGCCACAGCCAACATTTGAATAAACGCAATTTGGCAGCGGTCAGTAAACATCAAGGTATACAACATATGAACCTTTAATCATGCAATATCCAACTTTATGTGCTTTATAAATAGAGTTCAAACTGACACCTAACTTACGAGCCATCAGTCTACAAACAATGCATTGCATTGCCAAGTCTGAACAAAACCACAAACGTTTTAAGCAGAAACTTTGAAACTTTTCAAATAAAACTAGAGGATGTTCACTGAAAATACACGTTATTCGACCTACTACACTTAGTGATCGGATAGATGTTAACTGAAAATAGTAACCTACCTATTACGATGACACAATCTATTTATTATATATCAAAAAGGACCTAGTCATATTAAGTAGCTATTTATATATTATAATACCTACTTTAAGTTAGGTAACTACTACTCAGAGAAATTATTATTTGATTATTTGAAATTTTCCAATTTTCTGGAAAAAAAATTAAATCATTCCGGGTCTAACTTATACAGTAGGTATTTATTATTGTAAGTTCTTAACAGAAATCTTAGGTAACCAAATTAACAATAATTTCTGAAAGAAAAACATCTTCTAAAATGAACTGGGTAACAACCGCTTTAACTTTCAAACGACACCTAAAATTAATTTGAATTTTTCGCTTTCGCTCATAGCCTTTTATACATATATATAAATATAAAGTTTAGTAAACAATATTAGCAATTTCTAAGAAAAGCCACCAGCAGGAACAATTTTAATCTTGAGACCGCGACCATTACGAGTAGATAATTGAAAAATATAGGAAAACTTCAAAATAACCATTTTCCAAAACATCCCGTTGTAAAATAAAAACCATGTAATAAAAACCTGACGACTGACGACGAATAAGAATTTGTCTAGAAATTAAATAAAACCATTGTGATTATATAAAATATCTTGCAAGTTGCAGGAAAAAAACATATTTCATCGAAGTGACGAACCAAGCCTTTTTTTTTTTTTTTGGGTGGGAAATCATCAAATAACTTCTCCCGCTCTAGGCGGAGCGGGAGGGCGTGTCAGACTTTTACTGACTAAAACCCACCCGTGTTCCTTCCGTTGCCTGTGTGCCAGGGCCACGATATCCCTTTCGGACAAACTCGCAACCCCGGCAGGCATTGGTCCTAACGGACCCCGTCAGTTTGTGCTGACATCTCTTTGAGGCGCGCGTGGAACACAACGCGCCGTCGACCCGGGCCTGGTCCTTTTCGGACGGCGAGCTACCCATCGCTCACCGTCCACAGGCCCGCGCCTACGGTGGCCGGAAATCGGCTTGCGACTCCCGACGCCCGGGGCGTCTCTTGCAGCGACTAGGGGCGCGAGGGCGCGAACCTTGTCTCACCCTCACGCGTTCCGCCTCCTCCTTCGCTAGCATAAGGAGGTCTCGCTCCGAACCATGGCCTGAACCAGGCCCGGATGCGAGCGATCGCCGCCGCCGATCGCCTCCGTGAGGACACGGCGGTGCTCCGCCCAAGCTGGGCAGACCTCCACCGTATGCTCCACCGTGTCCTCCGGGCGATCCACACAGTGGTGACACCCGGGCGTTTCCTCCCGCTTAATCCTAAACAGGAACCTCCCGAAACATCCATGTCCGGTGAGGACCTGCGTCAGGCGGAAGGTGAGGGCGCCGTGGCGCCTCTCCAGCCACTCCTCAAAGAGGGGACTTATCGCCACAATTGTGGCGTGCCCAGCGCTGGGTTGCGACAATCGCACTCTCCATGTCGCCATGAGATCCCTCCGGAGCTCCGTCCGCTGTGCCGCGATTTCTTGCGGCAGCGGAGTTATGCCCCGGAGTTTCGCCTCTTCGCGCCACACCCAAATGTGCGCGAGGACTTTCGCCTCCAGATCCCATGGCGGCAGTCCGGCAAGGAGGCTCGCCGCCTCACGGTATCCCCGTACCATCCTAATGGCCATGACCCTTTGGGACGCGTTCAACCGCTGCGCTGGCCGCAGCCTCAGAGAACGCGCCCACACCGGTGCCCCGTAAAGGGCCATGGACCGCACGATCCTCGGTTAGAGCCTCCGGCAGGAGGCGTTTGGACCCCCCAGATTGGGCAGGAGCCACTTCAAAGCAGCCCCGGCCCGCTCCAGTCTGGGAGCCAAACGTCGAAAATGCTCCACGAAGTTCCACCGGCTATCGAGGACGAGTCCCAGGTACTTCATCGTCGACTCGACGCCGATGTGAACCCCTCCCGCCGTTATCTGGGAACCCGACAGTGGCGCGTTCCGAGGAGCATAAAAACACATGGCCTCGGACTTGTGCAATGCCACCTCGAGTCCCAATTGCCGGATCCTATCGACGATTGTCGCAACCCCACGTGCCGCCAGTTCGGCCGCCGCCTGATGCGAACTCCCTTATGCCAGGACTAGCGTGTCGTCAGCGTAGCAGACTACGCTGACGCCACTAGGGAGGTCGGCGCGCAGCACCCAGTCGTACCCGATGTCCCACAGATGCGGCCCCAGGACCGATCCCTGTGGGACACCGCACGACATCTCTCGCCGGTTCCATTCTCCTTGGTGACCGGGGTAGATGACGGCCCTGTCCGTCAAATAGGCCTCGACCACGCGACAGAGGTAGGTCGGCATCCGGTGATACCGAAGTGCCTCCCCAATGCAACTCCAGGGCAGGGTATTAAAGGCATTGGCGATGTCAAGAGATACCGCCAAGACAACCCCACCCCGGGCAACAGCATCCCCCGTCGTGAGGGCTCGAGACGAACCAAGGCTAGGAAGAGATTGAATTTCTGTATTGCTTCAACATTAGCTTCCAGTTTCAGTCGTGTCAAATAATATGGCGCTCGATGTTATTTTGTACCTGCAGGTTCCGCAGAATGTGGTTAACATAATTTGCTTTCCATCATGAAATGTTGATTAATTTCTCGTGCAAAATTACCGTACTATGATGATGAACGAAGTATATTGCTAGAATCGGACACTATGCAGTAATTTATAAGTTTATGCTGGAGGCCTCAATTTATTGAAGCACCCACATAATATAAATCCAATTAAGCAGACGATTAGGTACCTCTTTTTTTTTTTGTTGCCGGGGTGGATAATCCTCATGGATGTCCTCTGCCCTGGGCTGGGCGGAGGGGTCTGTCTTGACTTGACTCTTACTGACTAAAAACCACCCTAGTGTTCCCTTCGCACACTTGCACCGGGGATCTTGGGAGCTAGTATTACTTCCGTGATCCCCGGCTAGTCCGCCTCTGCTGGCCACCTCAAGTCTGGGGTGAGGTGTTTGACCCCCCCCCCCGCGACGTCTGAATGGGGTGCGCGTGGAACACTATGCGCCGCCACCTCGGGTCCAGTGTGATAGGGGGCGGTGAACGTCCCTGAATCTGCCGTCCCGGGACCCATTTAAGGGGGCCGGAAGAGGGCGTTGTCTGCCCTCTGCCGACACCCAGTGCACCTGCTGCGGACTGGGTGAGCGGACGAGATCTGCCGCTCCCTTTCCGCAGCCTCCTTCTGCGTCACGACGGTATCGCAGAAAGACGACTATCTCCTAGGTTGACCTGCTTGACCTGCGAGATGTCAAACACAAAAAAAAACATTATGCAGTAGGTACTGTATATCAAATAATGTACAAATTTTATCCCATCCATTGTGCCGCATGCTTTTCGTTTCCATTGAACTCACCAACACTCATCTCATGAACAATGCCATTTGATACGGACATTAAACATGGCTCGATAATACACTTTTGTTATTCGTTTGACCTACCTGAATCAATTTGATTTTGCGATATAGTTGTTGGAAAGGTCAAACTTATTGTTTACTGTGTACTCTGTTTTACTTGATTCTGTTTCTACGATTTATTTGAAAGTCTCAGTTATCAGGTGTCGTAGGTATAAAGTAAAGTAGTTCTGTAGTAGTTATCATGGACCAAATTACAGTAATTACCTGAAAATCGTAAATAGATCAGGACAGTGTTGATACTCAAACAACAACTTTTCAAGTAGGTATTGTGTAGTACTATGTGTATACTCGGACTTTGATCCGCCCACACAGTCTTCACTGGTCCGCAAACATTATGTGGTGTTCTGAAGAATTTCTTCGTAACCTTTTATGTATTTTGATATAATTCTTCTTCTGTGGAATATTATAAATATTTTTTATACGTTAAATGGCAATTTCAGAATTAGTCAGTTATTTAATTAAAGTTAAATTCGAAATTATTGCGGAGCACGAAAATATTGGTCAGCTAGTGATAGCATAATTTGTTTACAAAATAAATGACCTAAAAGATCCTAGTTCATCTTTTACAAATTGGAACCAAGTTTCCACAGCAACTTCATAAATTTATAATTAGAAATCCAACAAAAAAAAATTCTAGAGCGGCCGGAACGATGTTAGAAAATGGCTTTTGCACAGTAATAGTTTGGATATAATAAATAATAATAATATAATCAGCCTATAATATTCCCACTGCTGGGACACAGGCCTCATTTCTTCGAGAGGGAGTGGGCTGTAATCTACCACGCAGGCCCAGTGCAGGTTAGTAGATGTCACATGTCTTCAAATATTTGATTCTAGAACATGCCGGTTTCCTCACAATGTTTTCCTTCACCGTTTTGAGAGCAGTGGTGATGAAATTATTTGCACAAAGTAAAGTGCCTGCCTGCCTAGAACCCGCAAGTCTGGGCCGTTACCAGTGAGCTACCATTGCACATGGATATACCTAGCGTTAATCGAAAGGCTCTCACGCGCAACAAAGCCTCCCCATGGCTCGTTATCTCTTCCACTTCCCAACACTACCACATAATACCGTCCCTCCCTGAATGAATAGCCCAATACCTGCGCACTCTTCTTATGCCCTCGATTTAATAATCCACTGTCGTATTCAGTAGGTAATATCTGAGTTTGTGACTCGATCCCTGTTTTCATCTAGTTTAGTGTACTCGATGGTACTGTTCTGACAATAGGATTAGAGGTGAGCTGTAATCTATTTGTCTGTCGTCTCAATATTTGAGACAACAACTGTTTAGTTTGTGATTGTAGGCTTCTGAATAGTGTTCTTACCTATTTTGATTTTCGCTGATGTAACGTGGATTGAGTTCGAATTCTACCCTCAATCCTTTTTTAACAGTAAGTGTTTATGAATGAAATACTTTTCTACGTTTGTACTTCTTACTAAGCTCCATAAATACAAACAAAACCAAAATTCATTGATAATTTCATTGCCTTGAAATAAATATGCTGAAGAAACAATCATATTGAGTAAATATTTAAAAAGGACTGCAAACTAGTAACATAACATCATTTTATAGTTATAAGACCTCTTTTTGCCTACTTCCAATCTCCTGAGACCTACGTGTTTAGTTAGGGTCCAATTTTTTTCTGTTGATAAACAATTCTAACCTATCTTTCGAAATAACCCAATAGTAATTTACAACTAAATAACGAAATGATTTTTTTTTTATTATTTACTGTGAGAACTGAAATTAATTTAATATTTGTTTGTATCCGATTACAAAAGACACACAGAGGAGATAAAAAAGAGATAAAGAGGGACAGTTATCACATTGATTGATTAAGACTTTCTTTTGTAAACAGCATAGAGCATAAAATTTAATTCATATGCAGTCAGATAAACTCATCTGTATACGAATTATGTATAACTCGTTTCCAGAACGTTTGAATTTCCAATCAACTGCAGTTGTCTAGCTGACTGATCGACCGGACACACTCCATCAACGAATATTTTATGTCTTCCGTCTCTCACGCATCACAGTTACGATGCAAATGCATTTCCAATTTTAAAATGGAAACTCTTTCTCAGAATATATGCATATTTTTTTTAAAGGTCAAGAACCTAATGATGAAAGAATTTTCTCATAATATTCTTATGTTGGCCGCTATAAAGCTGATGCCGTGTGTGCCTTGTAACAAAGCTACATTTTTGCACGATACAATTTATTTTAAACTTTTGCATTTCCCTAACAATATGTAAGAGTCAATCTTGAAATGTATGTGGTATAATGTGGCACATGATCAGTAGCTAAAAATATAAATTCGTTTTGCGGACATATTCCTGAGGAAAAGTTGTGACCGAATATAAATAACCAACCCCCTTCCTAAAGAAAATGGTCTCTCCAAAAAAGGTATTTGTGTATGTCGAACTCGTGGATCATTCCTTATCTCAGAAGAGCCTTTTAGAGTTTCAAGTTATTGTGAGGCTGAAGGAAGAATTAACAGGAAGAATTCTAAATGTCAAATTACGCATTTGCAACTTCTTATTTATTTTAAAGCTCTATGAAGCTTTGATTAGACAAGCAATCAATACGTTTTGTATGGAGATCAATCTGCGAAGTAATTGCGTAACACAATGACAATGTCTATAGTTTTGACAATTCAAAAACATTAATTCTGTCATTTACGTTGTCGAGTAGACGAATTATTCATACATATAAAGCAATGGATAAGCAATATCCTTCAAAATACGACGGATTGTGATTGAAAGTATGTTACGTAATTAGAGTGTTAGTTGTCTATCAATGGTGTATCGGGTTCAAATGTGTTTAATTTGGCATTAGGATAGCATTCAGGACTGTCACGGCTTACGACATATAATATTATTTCAATTATTATTCTATACAACATTATTTTTAGTATATACGAAACCTGAATATAGTTTGTTCAGAATAAGAAAATGAAAGGATTTCAATCATTTTTACACCATGTTATATTTTGTCCCAAAAATATTTAAGTGTGATGAAAAATGCTATCACCATTTCATTACTTACAATACAATCGCCGTACGGTTAGGTACCTACTGCCAAATTATTATCAATGAGCGCAAGACGACCCTGGAGGCGCGGGGGCGCCGTTAGAATGTTTTTGTATGGACAACCCGGTAACATAACAACCTTATAACATTGTGATTTTTCATGATACAGTTTTAAAATTTTGAACATAGATTCTTTACGTAAAAATACCTAGACACGTTTTTCGGGTTTCGCATATACTAAAACTAATATTGTATAACAATAGGTAAGTTAGAGGCGAGGTGTATAATACGGTGTAATTGCTATTTCAGTATTAGTAAGGCAGCTGGCAGCTCAAGTAATAAAGGAAAAATATATTACCGTTAAAACCTTATAGTAAATCATTTCAACTTCCCAATACGGGAGTTGTAGAGATCGCTAGCACAGTAAGCTGATTTAGAGTGAATCCTTTACAAACAAAACTTTTGCTTCTATAGTTAATTAGTTTTAGCTTTGTAGTTTATATCTGACAGGCAAACTTTAAAAACATTCAACCACAACAATCCGATTAAATGTATAAGCTTCGTCTGATCCCTGCTTTCAGACGAAGTCACGATACCCGTGATATAATTATTAGTTATGATAAACAGTACGTTTATTACAGTCTGTTATTTGGTGCTGAAAAAGAGGGTTAGTTGGAAAGATTTCCAGGAGTTTTGAAAATTTGTGACTTTATTAATATCTACGTGTTCTTTTTGAATTCTCCCTTTGCCGTGTCTTCGTTGAATCTTTGCCGCTGTTGCCGCCATGTCAAATGAGTCTAAAAGGAGATATTGTCAAAAGACTTTTCGTTTTTGGGCGCCATTTTTCCAATATGGCAGCACGAGCGGTACAGTACAGAAACGAGGTGTCATAGTGGAAATTCGAAATAAAATAAAAATAGCACGTCGAAGTCAATATAATCACCAATATTCAAAACTCCGGGATTTTTTTTCTGGTAGGTAAAACTACCAAATGACTAAACTAGTTTTGAGAGCACGGATTGGATTGGGTAAATCAACATACAAAGACACTTGCGAAGGTTTACTAAATGGAAGAAAAATACTCATAATCCATCTTTTTTGGTCAAAACTAAGAGAAGGGCACAGTCAGCGCTTAATTAACAGAATCATACTTCGCTTTAAGTTACAAAATCAAGCTAGGATAGACCCATGTCAGCCGCGTCTGGCTGCCGTCACATACAACTGACACACGTCAGTATTACGGAGTTCAATAGTGCGATCACAACGTACAGCGACAACGTGACGTACAGACATGTGTGATGATGCAACGACGTGGTGATTTGATGGCATGGAAGGTATATTGAAAGGAAAAAGTTACTTTTACAAACATAAACCACTTTACTTTATTTTAAACTGTTGCAAAAGCCATGGTTTCGTTGAAGAACGGTGGCCGTCACACAACGGCCGCAGAGACGGCTGTCATGAAAATGATGGCAGGGGGTCAAAAGGCGCTCTCTCGGAAAACACACCGCCTTACTTTTATAAATAACGTTTCAGTGACGTCATTCACCCCACCTTCATCTTCCTTATAGGAAACCCTAGTACACACAGCTCCATTAAGTGCTTACCCCCCAAAAGACATGTGCGTTCAAATCCGAGATAAACCCAAGTTGGTTTTTGTATTTTGCAAATACATTTTATTATAATTAATGTATTGTTTTAGTGAATAAATAAGTTTAAGTGAGTATTTTTAGGGTTCCGTACCCAAAGGGAACCCTATTAGTAAGGCTCCGCCGTCTGTCTGTCTGCCTGTCTGTCCGTCTGTCACCAGGCTGTATCTCATGAACGTGATAGACAATTGAAATTTTCACAGATGATGTATTTCTGTTGCCGCTATAACAACAAATACAAAAATCAGAATAAACTAAATATTTAAGGGGGCTCCCATACAACAAACGTGATTTTTTTGATCGTTTTTGCTCGATATTGATAACGGCAACAGGTAGACGCTTGAAATATTCACAAAATATTTAGTTATATATTCACTTTAAACGTAAATAATTAAATTAAAATAAAACAAATATTTAAGCAACAAACCCCCGTTTGTTGCCCATGCAACAAACGTGTTTTTTTGCCAGTTTTATAGACAATGGTACGGAACCCATCGTGCGCGAGTCCGACTCGCACTTGGCCGGTTTTTTTAAGCTCTGTTTGTAATATTGTTTTTTTTTTCAATAAAACGCTTAAAACACACCGGTTGGGTAAACTTTTATTATTGCGTACAACGACTTGCAATAATACGTTTAACATTTATGAAATGTGCTCTTTGTCATGCATTATATTTTTATTAATATAAAGTATTTTTCTATTTTGTTTTATTTAGTAATATTTATAAAGAATTAAGCTGGGCTGGGCAGCATTTGGGAAGCTTCGTCGAGTTTTCTCATCGCGTATTCCACATAGCCTAAAGACGAAGGTCTTCAATCAGTGCGTCCTGCCTGTCATGACTTACGGAGCCGAAACGTAGACACTTACGGTACGGCTGGTCCATAAATTCAAGGTCGCTCAGCGAGCTATGGAACGGGCTATGCTTGGAGTCTCTCTGAGGGATCGAATCTGGAACGAGGTGATCCGGCAGAGAACCAAAGTTGTCGACATAGCCCATAGAATAAGCAGACACAAACGGGTCCCTAAACAAGTGACATCCTATTAACGCAAACGATAAATAAAATACGAAGCGCCGTTCGTCGTTTTAAGTGAACGTACCTATACATTAAACGTTGTAGTTATAACTTGAGGGTATGGATTAATCTTTTAAAGAAACGTAAAATGGATACCCTTAAATTATAACATCGTTCGATTAGACAGAGACCTAAAGATATGTTTTATTTCAAAGTGTCAAACTATAAGAAACATTAAGCTCAACATACACAGGCAGCGGGTGCGGGTCGGGCGCGAATCGGGCACGGGTCGTGACGGCAGTACGGCACACGGTGGGCTGGAAATCGGCTTTCATAGACTTAGGGATTTCAATTTGCAAGTGCTTGATTTTTTGCCGGATATCGCTTCTATTAGTCATTACTATGTACAAAAATGACACTCGAGTTAATTCTGCCCAAAAACGAAGGTAATATAATTTTTTTACGAAAAATTTGTATGAAGCTAGTATGAAAAATCGAATTATCTCCTAAACGGAATGTTTAACCGTACTATCCTTGGAGGTGATCATAGTGCTAATTATTTATGATTTTTTGGTTGCCAGTTTGACGAAAAATTTAATGCCGTTTTTTTAAAAAAAATCGTCAAAATATTTTTATTTACTTTTACATGTAAAACGATCCCTTTTAGTGTCCAAGTTAAAAAAGTTCGATATGTTATTAACCCAAATATTAAGAACACACAAAACAAGAAAAATTAAATAAAAAAATGCTGTTTTTTGACACATTTTTATTAATTTAAATAAAAAAAGATTATCAAACTCTTATTTAAGTAACATATAAAGTTATATTATATACAAAATAATTTAATTTAAGGAATTAATACTAAGCATTTGTAAAATAAAGTAAAATAATTAAAAAAAACGACAAAATATCATTAAATATTACAAAAAAAAACCCAAACACACTCAAATACAAATTTACAAATATGTACATATATAATTTTTTTACAAATTTTCCTTATCACTCTCGTTGTCAGACTCCAATTCAGAGTCAACAGCCAGATTGGATATATCCAAAAACTCGAACTCAGTTTCCTGAAATTGAATTAAGTCGAGAGTTTCAGCAATAAAGCTCTGCTTTTTCTTGGCATCTAACTTAAGCCTTTGTGCACTTAGCAAAGGATCCGAAGAAACAACAAGCATATTTAAAATGTCTTGATTGGAATCCTGCCTGCTTCTTTTCCGCGAATGATGTTCTCGAAACCTCGTAAAATCTTTGTTTCGAGACTCTGAGGCTTCTTCCGAGAGAGTCCCAATCGGCACAATATTATTTTTCTCGATTATGTCAGCCCCATGGATTAATAATTTATGAACGGTTGACGACATCTAGTACCAGTCGTATAATAATACGTACTTTTCTGCTGTTTTGCGGGCATAATCTCTAAATTTTATTATATCGACCTGCTCTCTAGATGTAATTGCTTGTAAAATTACAGCAAATCTTTTGATGAGGTCTTCATCCAAACCGGTTATAGCTGCGGTTTTATTAGGAAACTCAAAGAATTTTCTTGCAGTATTCCCGTCATTGGTGGTTCCCGAGCCTTGTTTTACTATATCAATCAACAGATTGAGCTCATCTTTGAATTTATTTTGAATTATTTTCTTCCTTGTCTGTAGCATTTCTTTGTGCTCATCACTTCTCGCTGCCCACCGTTTGAAGTCGAGCCTGTATGCAATGTGTAACAGACATTCCATACAATTTATACGGGCGTGTAGGGATGACAAGCCAAATTTATACAGGTCAGAACACACAATTTTTGATGTTACAGCATCTAAGCGGTTCATTTCTGTAGGCTTTACTAAGCACAAGTAGCACGATGCATTTGATCTAGCTTCAGAACGGTAAGTGCAAACTTTAGCGTCGATCATCGTCATCATTAGTTCATGAGTCACCCTATTATTATTATTACACTCTGTGGGGATAAGGGCCTCAATTTCTTCATCCATTTGTTTTTTCAGCTCAAGGACAACTGCTTCACTCTCCTTTACAAAAGTAAACTGAACTGGACGACAATACAAAACTGAGTATGGTTTTGGGTTCGTCCATAAGATGTTGTCTCCATCTGTCAGTTTAAGTGGCACCAAGGAGGTCATGAAAATGCTCGAGTCATCTTCCTCACCCTCCATTTTCTGCTTGTATCGGCTTTGGTTAGAAGCACCATCAAATCCCCACTTGGATATCAGCTTCAACTGCTTGTTATGCTCTTCCTTAGAAAGGCTTTGAAGGATTCTTGTAACTGTGTTCTCAAGTAAAGCTTGAAGTGTAATCCTAGCCGATGAATCAGTAACTGTCACTGATTGCTTTGACTTTGCTTTTGACTTTTAACTAAAAGGGATCGTTTTACATGTAAAAATAAATAAAAATATTTTGACGATTTTTTTTTAAAAAACGGCATTAAATTTTTCGTCAAATCGGCAACCAAAAAATCATAAATAATTAGCACTATGACCACCTCCAAGGATAGTACGGTTAAACATTCCGTTAAGGAGATAATTCGATTTTTCATACTAGCTTCATACAAATTTTTCGTTTTTTTATAATTTAAAAAAAAATTATATTACCTTCGTTTTTGGGCAGAATTAACTCGGGTGTCATTTTTGTACATAGTAATGACTAATAGAAGCGATATCCGGCAAAAAATCAAGCACTTGCAAATTGAAATCCCTAAGTCTATGAAAGCCGATTTCCAGCCCACCGTGCGGCTGGCTGAAAACCAAAATGAATCCGCCGTACTGTCGTCCCGACCCGCACCCAACCCACGCCCGACCTGCACCCGCTGCCTGTGTGTGTTGAGCTTTATGTATGTCGAAGTAACCTCGATATCCGCGGCCCTCGGCGATGAGCTGACAAATGAGACCAGACAGTAATATTACCATTCACTATATTGATATAATTTGTATAAACAAACCATGACAACGCGATGCTTCTACTTGGAACAAACGTTTATTCTGGGAACTTACTTCTAAAGTAAATATAGATTCTTTCCTTGTTTTGATACAAGAACCGTTCGCCGTTCGCTTCGCCGTTTGCAAAATACAAGTCTTTTTATTATTCCATTATTTTGATTGATGGTAAAACTTTCATAGTTGACTTTATGCGCACGGCACTTAACCTGCTTTTTCGAGAGAAAAATGTTAACCATATTTACAGGCTTTTCCGCACCCTTTCAGAGATCGAATACATAAACTTTATATTTCATATAGCCTTTTGCCTACGTACTACAGAAGGGTCTGAGAATTTTAATACTTTACGTCAAATATTTTTTGCAAAAAGGGATGTATTGAAATATATTAAGTTAACCTCCGTTCCAAACATATTTATCGCTCAAATAATAATATAACAGAGGCTCTTTCAAATTTGACCGTGAATGATGTATTTAAGAGTTTGCGGTACCAGCAGAGACCGCCTGAGCACCCAGTGGACCTTCTTCTTAGCGTGTTGATAGCAAATATAAAGTTGTTAATAGGGTTCAAATATTATGTCTGGCGTAAAATTCAGCCACGAGAACCTCGTTTGCTGACGCAGTCATGAAATCCTCAAGCGCATGGCGACGCAAGATAGAAAGTAGGGCATTGTACGCTTTTATAATTTCTAACGCAATGCTATTATCGTGGACGTCAACGTCACGGCATCACGATAACACAGGGAAGTAAAGAGTATGGAAATATATAAGGACGCTTTTAAATTTCCATCCACGATAAAGTTATAATGTACACGTATTTCCATACGTTTATAAGGACGTGGACGTGGGCATGGACGCCCACGATAATATCTTCACGTTAGAAATTATAAAAGCACACATTATCTGCGGAGAAACACCGCATTCTTGGGATCTTAGTTGGCGAGATTACATTGAATTCGAGTCAGTGGTGGCCCAGTGGTAAGGGCTCTGACTTATGAGTTGTAGGTCATGGGTTCGAACTCAGGTAGGCGTTTTACTTTTGTAAATAATTTCATCACCACTGCTCTCAAAATGGTGACGGAAAACATCGTGAGGAAACCGGCATGTCCGAGAACCAAAACTTGGAAGACATGTGACATCCTCCATCACGCACTGGGCTCACGAGGTAGATTACAGCCCACTCCCTCTAGAAGAGAGGAGGCCTGTGTCCCAACAGTGGGAAAATTATAGGCTGATTATGCTACATTGAATTGCAAATGATTTTGGAATAACGCGGAATAAGTTTCTTAATTTCCTCTCTCGCTGGGGTACAATGTATGTACATAGCGGTTTTGCATAGTTGTGATACTTTTTTTATTTTATTAGATAGAGAGAACCGCTGGTGGCCGGAGTAAGGAATTAGAAATGAGTATTGGTTTTGACTACCCTGTGCCATAGTCTTTAAGTGCCTAGCTTTAAGGCAAGAAACCGGTAAATTTTTATTTCCGAAGATACAAAATATTTTTGATACATTGATATTATAGCTTCAAAGATTGCATCATCACAATAAGTTCAGCATTGATTTTGTATCAAAATATTAACTAATTAACGAAATATGTTCGAAAACCTTTATAATAACGGTTGAGGTAACATAGAAAATTAACCGAGCCCTGAGCCTATTCCCAACTATGTTGGGATCGGCTTCCCTACTAACCGGATGCGGCTGAATCCATGATTGAGCATTCATTCGTTATTCAAAATGAATTTCGTTTTCCATCTTTTAATTTTTAGCGTCTTATCACGTAAAAATACTAGTGACAAAATAAACTCTGGGGTGGTCCCGAAACCGTCTCCTTCATTACCCTTGCCTCTCTCAGCACTTAATTTAGATCTTAATTTGACCTTTACAAATACCGAAAATGCTATAAAATCTACAAGAACGAAAATTTAATTTTAAGGGATCTCCATATTATTGTTATTAATCTGAAATTGTGGAATATCATACCTACATTAGACACGCGTTTTGTATATTTAACACTAAAATAATACAAGTCAGAACGCTTTATAATGGGTGTGCACAGTCAGTAAAATTATTTGTTAAGTAAGTTGACACCCTACGTCAATTTGCCGTGTTATAGCCATTTATTACAACTGTCAAACAATCACAGTTGTGATTTGATTAGGTGTACAGAAAATGTAAGTTGTCGGTGTTATAAAAGTGCCATCATAAATAATAATTATATTTATAACGTAACTAATGAGGAAAATTTCGTGAGGAAAGTTTTGGGTATGCATGTCGATGGCTATAAGAGTAGGGGAATACCAAAGAAACGATGGATGGACTGTGTGAAAGATGATATGGCTAGAAAGGGAGTGACTACCGAGATGACGACTAATAGAGAAGTATGGAAGAAAGGGACATGTTGCGCCGACCCCAAATCAATTTGGATAAGGGCAGGAGAATGATGATTTATAACGTAACTATTAGGTGAGAAAGTGAGTAGGATCAAGATGATGATGATGAAGTGGAGGCAGATTTTAGATTAGGTAAGTGGAAAATATAATTCATATAACTCTTATACATACACTTCCAGTTATTGTATAATTTATTTATTACTACTATCCGCCATAATACGCAGTATAATAATATTATATTGGATAGACAGGTTGTAGTTTTTCCTAATAATACTGAACGATGAGCTAGCGGTGGGATTACGATTAATATGAATCTATAGGTACATTTCATTTGTGGTCAAGTCAGTCAATCAAATAATTACGCCCTCAAAATTGTTGGTAAATGCGGCTTACGACAACATGTATCATAGCGGTAAAGCAAAAGCCGATTAAAATATTCACAAGATCATAAAATCCTCCGACTGGACCTGAGCACCTCTGACATTTAATAAACACAACCAGTACACAGGAGTGATTAGGATTACATAGACATATCTCTGACAAGCTGCGGTGCGAGCTTTGTATGTGATGAGGTCATTCAAATGGTTTTCTCGATAACAGGAATGATAACATAATGAGTAGAGCATTTGTAAGTAAAAATATGGGGGTTCAGAACATACATTTTGGGTAGGTAATAGTCTGTTGGGTGATAAATGACTAACGTTCAGGTAGGTACTGGTATTTTCGCGTACCTATTGTCATGTACCTTCATATTTTTCTAGTAACTTACGATTTTTTCTCGGCACCTATGGGTTTGCTGGCTTTGGGGCTTCTCTTAAAAATACACTGAAAAGGGAATAATCTACAAAAAAAAAATTGCTAATATATTAAATCCCGTTGTGAACTATCATACTTCGCCTTCAACATCTTTTTCAAAACGTTTCTTTTATCACCTTGGTCGGGATCTCTACAATAAAGCAAATAGGGTCATATCTATTTATGAACTCAATAAAATAAAGTGCAAAATGAAACTACATAGATGGCTTCAAGAACTCAACTACGATGACACTGAAAATTTATTAACAGTCATAACATAAACATCATTATGCAAATATGCTACGATCAAAATCAAAAAAGAATTTATTCTCACAGTCACACACTCTCACAACCCCCCCCCCCCCCCCCCCGCGCGCACAACACCCCCACACACACATCCCCAACTACACAAACTATAGATACACGCAGTACACACTCAACCTCACTCCCACCCTGATACTAACCATACTAACAAATAAATCGCAACTATAATTAGTAAGCTTTTAAAGAAAAAAAAAAAAAAAAAATGTTAACGTATCCCTAATTGCATACCATTTGTACGAGTACATAACATAATTTGTTAAACTTAAATGAAGGAGTCCTGGTGACCTGAAATACAGGCCTTGAGCCTAGATTAGGCACCAGTCTCCCACAATATAATACCCCTATAATATGTCACCGTAGAAATAAGGCTAGCAATTGAGAGTAATATTGTGGAGAAAATAAACTATTTTTTTTTTTTTTTTTTTTTTTATAATAATTTTATTATTTTTATATATAAAAAAAAAAAAAAAAAATATATATATATATATATATATATAAATAAACGCCGTGCCATAATGGCCATCAGTGGAATTATTTAGGTCATCAAAGGTCAATGGAATAATTAGGAGCCCAGTAAGTGAGACATGGTCTGATCAGAAACACCGCACTCATAAAGTGTAAATTTTACATTCCTTTTAATTTTACATCCATTCCTCCCAAACTGTTGCCTCTGACCAACAAAAGCTAACATCCTACGTATGGGAAATTGAATTAAAATCGTCCTCTGTCGCCACGGGCGCTCTTCCCACATTCCTTCCTCTGTCCTCTTCCTCAGTCCACTCTTGTTTAACAGGAAATTAATATTGCTCTGTGCATCCCTTTAATGTACTTTCCAATTACTTAGTTGTCTTTAATTTGAACTTAAAAATGAAATTTCTCACCTTCAAGGTCATTTTCCCTTTTTTGTTGTTACTATTTGATTAAATTTTAATTAATTATGTAACCTAGTACCGAACTAATTAATATGATTTCAATAAAAATGAATGCTGGTCTCTAATTACTATTACTCGAGTGTCGGTGGGCAACTGGGCTAGTACGCAATTCACCGACATGTTGCCACGAGTCGCCGGGTAGCACGCGCGGACGCATGTTGCCGACATGATTCTTCTAAAAAAAATTCGCCGACATAAGTCGCTGATTGTCGGCGGCTTAGGTGTGTAGAGTCCTTTATCCCTGAGATGTACAGATGCATACAGCGGCAGTTTAATGCTGAAACTTGAGCAAATTTGTCTCAACAACGTTACCCGAATAAACTTGGAGTGTTCAAGTAAATGGAACTGAAAATCTGTTTGGAGGATACAACGAAAAAGTTTTGTTTTTATTGTTAACTACCTGATAAGGTTTGTTCAGGCTTGTCATTCCTACTGCAGGATTTTATTGCTGGCTAAAGCTGCTATAGAATGTTCATAAGCTTCGTTTTGAGAGAAACAATATGTTTAAGTATTTAGATTATTATCTTTGGGAACTAATAACAATTCTTAGAGAGACATCGTTCTGACTCAGACTTGGATGAAAATTGTTACCGAGCTTTTGAATATAAACGTCTACCGCTGAAAGTAGTGGCGGGTCGAAATAAATAAGGTGTCTTCATAACAGTTGAACGCAAAATGTGTGAAAAAGTTGTAATGGATGTGAGAGATGTAAGAGCAATAATTTAGGAGCATGAATGACAATGAATAAAGAGCATTGGTGGTCATTGTGCTTAATCTTTTGAATACTGAAATATACGTTTGTAGTTCAGGTAACGCAAAATTTTTCAAAACGCATCTGTTATGGTAAAATCATGCACATAAGCGACATAAGTGCACCAGACAAGCACTATATACAGTTTACTGATTCGCACTACAAGTACGGACCGCTTACGTCGTGTCGCCTCATCGAACGCACGCACGTCACGGTCATGCATGTCTGCAGATATACTAGGCGCATTATCTGGAGCAGACTGCATAACACATGACCGACATAGAAGTTCCGAGTGAAGATACCAGACGCGATGAACAGAATCGCAATATGTAAGGAATCTGTACCTATTTAGAATCGTGTTTGACATACGAGTAGACAGAATCTGCCAGAATGATAAATTTGCTTAAGATATTAATATCTGTGGGTAGACTCTCTTAGCATTTTGTTGGATAGTTTGTTACACATTATCGATATCGGGGTCTAGGCTCGAGTTAGCTCTCAGATGGTGAAAGTTTCCAATCCGCTAAGTCAATATTGTGTCGACATCGGAAAACAAACAAAGGTTTCGTTCGTGTTAGGTAGTTTGTCCACCGCACCGGCAACGGGAAGTCAACGAGAACGAGATGACGGCTACGAAGTAGCGATTCATACATTTACTATGGCCGCCCACCGCACACCACAGCCGGGACGCCACGTTCTGTTCGAATAATCTCGTTTCTCATTGAAGGAGATCACGGTGGCGGTGGAAAAACAGTGTCAAAGTCAAAGTAAAATTATTTATTTCAAATAGGCACATAAAAGGCACTTTTGAACGACAAAATTTTCAAAAATATATAATTGATTGTAGTCGCCCCTTCCAAAAGGTAGTTTCGTAAGGAGAAGAATGGACAAGAAACTCCACCGTTACTCTTTTAAAATGTTTTGCAATAATTTGTACGGGTACCTTAATTATATAATTATACAATTAATAAATAATAGCAACGTTTCATTTTGTCTAGACTCTGGATTGGCAGGGGCACTGTCAGGATAATAATTGTCAATAATAATAATAATAAAAACAAAAGAACAAAGTAATTGTTAATTGTCGTTAAGGTTTTTTTTTTAAATTGAGAAGATCTTACTCAATGAAGTTTGATGATATGAGATGAATATAATCAAAACAGATTTCATCAGATACCAATATATAAAAACCGGCCAAGTGTGAGTCGGACTCGCGCACGAAGGGTCCCGTACCATTATCTATAAAAATGGCAAAAAAATCACGTTTGTTGTATGGGAGCCGGGGGGCTCCCATACAGCAAACGTGTTTTTTTTTTTTCTTTTTGTATTTCAAATTTTTAAATATTTGTTTTATTTTAATTTCATTATTTATTTTTAAAGTTAATATATAACTAAATATTCTGTGAATATTTCAAGCATCTACCTGTTGCCGTTATCAATATCGAGCAAAAACGAGCAAAAAAATCACGTTTGTTGTATGGGAGCCCCCTTAAATATTTATTTTATTCTGTTTTTTAGTATTTTTTGTTATAGCGGCAAGCGGCAACAGAAATACATCACCTGTGAAAATTTCAACTGTCTAACTATCACGGCTCATGAGATACAGCCTGGTGACAGACGGACAGACAGACAGACGGCGGAGCCTTAGTAATAGGGTTCCCGTTTTACCCTTTGGGTACGGAACCCTAAAAATGAATACATTTCTTCAAAAAATTATTAAGGTTTATTCTGTATCTCGCATATCAATTCTGCCAAGTTGATATTAGAAAAGTCCGCCGCTTGAATACGAACGCACGTACTTGAACATACGCCAAATTAATATTTGCTCTCTTCTTGATGTTTCTGCGTGAGGCAAATTATTCAAAAATATTCAATATGTGTATTACACTGCCTGCTTCCTTTTGTAGCTCGTTAATATTAACGAAGCCAGAGTTAATATTATGATCAGTCTGAAACGTGACCTTCTAATAATATACCAAAAGATTTTGTTATTACCTACTTAAATAGAGAAAATTCTACTTTTAATTAGGTAAGTAGTTTGACAAGAAAACCTGTTGATCTAAGTTTTTTTTTTTTCTTTTATTTACATTACAATCTAGCCTATTCGCTAATAAGTCATTTAAATATAACCTAAACTGCTATGTAAATATAAAATTAAGAAATTGTCCAATAACGTCCTTCTTATTCACTTTCTGTTTAAGAGGAAGACACTTAATTCACGTGTTCTTTAGTCAGCACTTGCACTGCAGTTTAAGTTCACTCACACTGCACTAAACTAACTCAGGTTTTCCCCTTTTTAGTCCTCGCACTAATTTAGTGATGTCAAGGAGCTGGATCGCCTCGACAATCACGTGATGATGAATCTGTGTTCCTCAGCTTCCGCATATTTTTATTACTATGTTTACGACATCCATCTTGAGGTCCCGGTGGAGGTCGCTGTTTCTAATGTACCAGGGCGGGTTGACTATATCCCTGAGTTTTTTGGAATCGTTGTATAATTTGACGATTGCTTTGGCTGTTGTAGCCCCACAGCTGAATACCGTAGGTCCATGCAGGCTTTACAACTTGTTTGTATAACAACAATTTGTTAAATATCGACAAAATTACATCTTTACGAACAGTGCCTTTATCTAAGTAAAGGCATTGTTCGAAAATAATTAATTTCTCAAAAGATAAAAATATATCTTGAACATATCTGGCCCATGTGAGAGGTTATAATAGATTGACAAGAATATCATCCGCACAAGGGTGTGATAAATATGTCAATACGTCGAGATACGCGACGCAGGGTAGCGTCAAGTGATCCGTTTAGCTTGTGACGTCAAACAACGGTATAAATATACGTCTCCGACGCGACGCGATTATCTGTTAAATAGGAGTTGAGCGGAGTAGGGATGGGTCAAGAAATAATAATAAACGGAAATAATATTTCAATTTATAATATTTTATCTCAATAGAACACAAGAGTCAAATGTTTGGAGGTTTCAAAATATGAGCATTCGAAAATATTTTGTAACACATACTAAGTACGCATTTGTTTTGAAAAACGAAAAGGAAATAAGATAACAAACTACACACACACACCTACCCTCTTTACCGTGTAAGGATTAAATATACTTTTTTGATAGAAACTGAAGGAAACCAATGATGTCTATACGCCTTGTTCATGTCCAGAGCTTCGCGAACAGACAGCTGTGCTGCTGGGGATTATCTTGCGCCACTTCTTCTTCCCAGCTAAAGCACTAGAAAGTGGTGAAGGGCGGGCGTTTTTGGGGGTCTATCTTATGTAATTTTGACGTTCGAAAAGTGCTGATTGTCAGCCTATTTTAAATAAATGACTTTTGATTTTGATTTTGCTGCCATTAAAATACGAATCTTTGAACGAAAATGCTACAAGACTTCAATGTGCTAAAAGATGTACTCACATCGTTATTTTTCTGGCAGAGGGAAACGTAAAATTATGAAGTACTTTACAGCTCTCACTCAGTAACATGTTGCCATTTTCACGCGTCCTTGTCCATATCATCTGCAGTTACAATATGATATGATTGAATATGTAAAGGAGGTCAATAAAGCCCATACAACTTCGCCCAAACATGTACCTCGAGGTAAACGTGCACCAAATCGTAGAGAAAAAATAGAGGAATTCAAAAATAATTGTATTTTTATCCTTAATTTAAAACTATATAATAAATGATTTAAAGTTTTAACCCGTAACACAATTAAATCATATAGCAACTTTGCATTTACATTTGGTTGACACTCGGGTTGACATTATTTCGTAAATATCATCAGACGTCAATCCGTTCTGCAGGGCTATTGGCTATCTTATTCATCACCAGTGACTAACTGGCTTCAGTTGTACACCGAACTTTGATGACAACTGAGAATTTCATAACATTGGTATTGCGTATCACAGTAAGTGGATATCACGTTACGGTGACTAACCGACCGGGAACGGTGCTCTTCATCCCAGCACTTGACTCCTCTATTTTTTATCGACTATTATGCGGCTAAGTTGAGTAACACCTTTTAAACGTTAAAATACTTCATTCTAAGGAACATTTTATATTTAGCGGTTTATATACCTACAGTTGACAGCTGGCGGCAAATTCAATCTTTTGCAGTTGTCTAGCGGAATTAATAGGTATTTAATAGTGTTTGTGTTTACTTGTGTTATTAAAGTGTAATTTTGTGAAAAGAAATCCATAAAGGTAAGTAAATTAACCCACAAAACAGATACCATCAACAGATGAGTCTGAGGCCCTTGCTGATTCTGGGATTGCAGCACCCGATCCTGCTTATCCCAGTACATCAATAACCGTCACTCCGTCTTCAGCTCCTTACACTTCCATTGAGCCTTTAATGGAAGTGTAATGGCTTGACGAAGAGGTTCCATCTTCACTAGGGCTACAACCCGAATCGCAGACTTTTACGCCGCCTCCCGCCGTCGTAGAAAAGTCATCAGTATGTGCGGGCTGTGATACACAGCGCGCCGATACTACAGACATTCCTACGCAGAATATGTCAGACGATCAACCAGAGGTTTCATCGAGAGAAAATAGCAAGTATATTTTAAAACATCAATGTTCCGGTCAAACACAAGCCTGTAAATAAAAAGTAGGATAGGTGAAAGCCAAATTAAAAACGAATTTGGTTTTTAGGACTCTACTCCACCATCCCGAAGCTCAAGATCACAAAGGCACAGTTAGTGTATAACGTGTTATAAAATAGTTTTCTGCAGGCGTTTTTACCTGACTACGGCAAAGCCAAAAATAAGGGTTATGATTTTTTTCTCAAACTGTAGTCAATGTAAAATTATTTAAATTACAGTTCCTAGAGAAGAAAGGGTGCCACGCGGGGCTTATGAAATTTAACTTCGACGCATTCCTGCTGAAGAGCGACTTGCAGCCGCAGTGGAAGCGGGGGTCCAGCGACTTGCAGACGCACTGGAAGCAGGGGTCCAGTTAATGAGGGAGATACGGGATAATGTACATAGCTATGTAAATAAATAGTCAATAAATAAATAAAATAATAAAAACTACCTTATTATTATATACATCATAATATTTATTGATTTTTCTTTTCAACATGAGTGTCATAAAACAAATAATTATTGTTGAATGAATATTTAGATACACAACATAATCGACACAAAAAATTATATTATTTTATTAAATATGAATTTTAGGCTATTACGAGCTATATTAATACACATTTACATTACATAAAATCACGCCTGGAATCCCCGAAGGGTTAGGCAGAGGTGTACCTACAGTAACAACCACGTTTCGCCAGTTAAGTTTAGGTCCCATGTAAATGGGGGCGAGCCTATCGCCATCAACCGGGCACAGTATTAATACTCTCAATAGAATATTACAAATTATCTCTAGCATTCTATAATCTTATTTAGATTTTATTAACATAAAGTAATCAATCAAAAAACTAATATTAATACAAGAAAATAAGATTTTTACATTATTACATGCAACATTACACACAATAGAATATTACAAATTATCTCTAGCATTCTATATCTTTATTTTTGGACTTTGTTTGGACTTTTTTCTTTGTTTTCGCTGTTCTTCAGCAAATCCCAGCAATACTAGACGTGTTATACTTCTGCCACGAACAAGAATCACAATAAAACAACACAAAAGAAGTAATGTTTATACGCTACACTTACTACCGGCTTCGGTGTTAATCACTAGAATTCATAAAACACTACCTTTGAGTAGTGACTTTCACGAAAGCCACCAAAAACTAAATGATTATCAATTTGATGTCCACTAAGCTTACACAATCGCAATCTTAGAAGTATCGATACAAAAACATCTGTCAAAATGTGTTTCGGTGAATATCAGCGGTAATGGGTGCCTATGACGTCATCCTAGTTGTTCACTGAAGTTACCCAATACGAAACTAATTGTTTGACAGCTATTCGTTAGACACTTTGCCAAGTGATCATCACTATGAACTGTCAACAGAGATACGCAATAGCCCTGCTGTTCTGCGTTTCGGGAAAGTTAGAGAAGTTATCATAATGGAATGATAACTTCTAGACATAAATTCATTGAGCACCGCTCGGGCTCCAGGGCCCGATAACAATTGGGAATTAATTGTGTATTTATCGTCTCAATATCGGCACTTGAAAGGGTTGAATTCCATGAAGTGGGTTGGTGAGTATCAAATCTCAGAAATTCAACTTCCACCCCTCATGCACATTTTCAATAGAGGCAGGCTAAGCATAAAAACAGTATTTTATGTAATCATTTGATGTTGCTTGGCTTGATGTTCTATTTATTTCAAGAAATCAAGGTAAAACAAATACACATAATAATGCTTCATTTAAATGCCATTCATTGAAACCCGGTTGATCTGGCTTGATTTATGTCGAGCTGGGATATGACGGAGATCAAGAGTCCCATCACGTTGAAACCCTTGGATGTTGTTAGCTCTGAAAGATTTCTAACGCCGCTTCTATCATTACTAACTGTTCATTAACATTCACAGCCTTTATTCACTTACTTTTGGGTATAAGCATACTTTCAAATGTTAGGTAAATAACTATGCCCAACGAAAATCGACTATAGAATGAAAGAAAGAAAAGAAAGAAAAATTATTTATTCTGCACAAACAAAACGCACAGTACAACAAAATAAGTCAAAAAAAAAAAACATACAAAGTAGCCAAAAGCCTCGCATCCAATACTTTAAGCATTCTGACAATCTTGTCCATTGGTTGATGTCAGGGACCAAAGACAATTTACAAAGTGTTTACTAACTAGTTTATAATCTCATTCTATATATATTAGTCTATGGTCTATGTGATGACAACAAAGTCGACAAACAAACAATGAAAACAAAATGCCGATTGCGAGTGGAAAAATAACTACTTTTGAAACAAACAAACTATACTAATTATGAACAATTACAATAACCGTGCGACACATCTGTGCAAGAACAGGTCTTTGCTCAGCAAAATGCTGTGACTTCGGAAAAACCTATCGTCACAGCGCTGATTTTCAGCAGAAACCATGGAATAACGTAATGACGCCCCCCTGTGTGACATAATAAATCGGGTAAGTAAAATAAATTCCACAGAATAATATGTGTGATTCTGATTATAGTCAATATGTAGTATGTACTTATCGATAAAATTAAAAAGTACTTATATATATTTACGTGTATTAATGCGTAATTGTTAAAATAAAAATAAAAAATACATAAACAAACACTGTAATACAAATAAATGGAACTAAAAAAATCACTTAATAATAATATAAATTCGATACACTAACAATACTCTACAAAGATACAATTAAGTTTTCATTTAGACACCATAATTTCAGATGCACCATGGGACTTACGATGGCGGCCATTTGCAAACGGCATTCATCATCAATCCATGGCGAGGGTGGGGTGATTAATGAGAGTTATTATTGAATTCAGATTGAATTATTTCTATATATTTGAAAGGAAACAAACGTGAAACAACAGTGGCTGAAGCCAACAGCAGACAGCTGTCAACCTCATATTAAATTGTAGTCTTTGGTCAACTTGACAGGTTTTTTTAAATAAGTATGGTAGTGTTTGTGCCGATGATATAATGCCAAAATGGCGTGCTTTTTATTAAGTTAGAAGTTATTTTATTCTTGTCCCCGGATAATCAGAAGAAAAATATATAAATTCAATATTATTCAGTATAATCTAGTGTATTTTATGCCACTTGTACCTCGGTACTTCGTTTGGGCCGATTTTGGTGACTTCGCGCCACTTACTTACGACGTCATCAAGCAGTTTACCTGTGTTTCCTAGAATTAGAATTGATTTATTTGTAAGAATGTAGTTTCACATAGTATGGTGTTAATATTTTTTTAAGTTCTATACATTCTACCACAACAGGTGTAAATCCAAATGTCATTCTTAACTAAGAACAATTAATTTAAGATTTGATTTACATTATGTCCAATAAGAATTAATATTATTATAATTAATCATTCATTGAAAATTAAGTACATGACGTCATCTTGGATTTTTACAATATTCCAAATATTCGGCAATGTCATAGAAGCAATTATCCAATAACCAACTTTTCAGCTTTTTCTTGAACATGAGGATAGGAAGTTCCTTAAATGAGTTCGGTAACTTGTTATACACCTGAATGGCATTAACATATACATTCCTCCTAAATAATTGCAATCTACATTGAGGTACATTTAATTCGTGTTTATATTTTTGTCTAGCAGTCCTAGTATTTTTATGTGACAGGCTCATTCAATGTGCTGTGTAGCGAATTAACTTAACAATGTATGCTGTTAAAAGCATTAAAGTCTTTAAATTAGGTACATATATCGGCCTTTTTCCACATTCTAATATGAATACTTGATGCTTTTATCCTATTCAGTTACCATTACAATGAACCATTAGTTTCTAGGATGACATTAAATTGATATAACACATGCTACTAGTTAATGGAGTAGCACATCATTATACAATGTAAATAGCGTTGTGTACATACATTAACGTTCGTGTGTCATTGAAAACGCACATTACGAGAGTACCTACTAGATTTGTTGGAATTTCATAGTTGCAATGGTTTATCTCTTCTTAAGCAATATTTACTATAGCTAAGCTCAATCAGATTGCAGAAAACTATAAAAAGAAAAACAAATATATGTTTGCTATTATTTCCCGAAGAAATAACCAACGACTTAATTTATTTTCTTCAGGCATTGTATACAAAAACAATGAAACAAGAGAATATTTACTTGTTCTGCCACAAAAGGAATTTATTCAAATTTCTAGTTAAATTATCTATAAATATAAAAGAACAGGGTATGTTTGTCACACTCTCGCACAGCCCATACCGCTAAAGAAAGAAACTTTAATTTTTGACAGTAGTTGTAGTACATTGTTATACTAACAATTTTTCGAAAATCAATACTTAGGGGCAAAAAGGGGGGAATTCTTGTATTATTCCTTGGGTTTATAAACTTGAAACTAGGCACGAATGCGTACATAAGTAAATTAAAACAGTTTGACATTAATAGATTTTCATAACAACCTCCCAATATGTTATAGTTTGTATATCGAAGAATAATTTTAAGGCGTGGTACGATGAATGTGAAACTCAATAATAATAATCCTTATAAAAAGAAAATAAGTATTACACGTTTTTGGATTTTAATTCGAGTTTGAAATTCGAGTCTCAACTGGGTGAAAAGGGGTAATTATTTATGTTTTCAGTAAACAATAATAATTGTGAATTTCACAAGTTAAATGGAAATTATTATATTTATTCAAAATAAACAAGTATAATTTTCATGATTTGTTCATTAAAAATACCGTAGAGATATTCGCAAAATCGTATGTTGTAGATTTTTGTCTATTCTGAATTTGAGAAAGGCTTATCATACGGAAATTACCAGCCGACAGAAAAGTAAAGACAAGGGAAACATTTTTATTCATTGATTGTTGTGCGAATAAATCCGTTTTTATTGTGCAGTTTGATTGTGAGCTTTGTTTCCACATAGTCTCTCAATATATACGACTGCTAACAGGTCAGTCTCGAGGGACTGTCGTACGTTTGTTAACTAAATGGTCGAGTTCACGAAGGTAAACGTTTGTTCACAAACACACAACGTATTGATTGTACTTCGTGGTGAGGTTTTCAATTCTGTGGTGAAGATGGAAGGAAGTATATTTTGCTGCATGCAGCCTTAAGTGACTACATGGTATTGTTTGTCTGAAACGAAACTTGACTTATTTAATGGGTATTAATTTTGGGAAAATTTGCTGAAAACGAGTCATTGCCAGACGTGTTTGAGTCTTATTCGTTCATAGTGATTGCGAAATATGATTAATTCTATAAAACGATTTCGATTGCGTTGTTATACTTAAGCAACAAAAAAGCCAATAACGTCTATTTCACAGTCAAACACAATCGATTGCGGAAACCATTTTTCCTTATCCAATAAAAATATACGATTCCCCTCGAATTCTTTCTTGAACATAAATATGAGATGAAGAGCAAATTGAATAAAGAAGTTTTATTGAAGCTCGATTGTCGATTTGATATTACAAGCTTGCTTTGATAACGACTTTAACAACAGTTTACTTTCCGTTGTTCCTTATACGATAAATTTAAATTATTTTTAGGTTAACCTATGACACAAACGCTTTTCCAATGTAAATGTAAACAAAATTAAAGAACATAATAAACGAGCTGCTCCAATTTTTACTTATTGAAGTGGTTTATTTTTTTTGTTTGATTTTTTTTTTGCTATTTTTTTTTATATTTCATGATTATTTCAAACGAAATTAATATTTACTTGTAAAGTATTATATTATTTTAATTATTGTGAATGTGGAGACTATGTGGGTTATTGCTCTTTTTATTTTCGTTTTGTCTTTTATTCTCAGTTAGTGTTAATCATGGTCTGGCAGTTTGAGTCATTTATGCGGCCTACCCAAATGTCCTTTCTTTGGTATTGATCATCGCTTCGTTAAACCCCTTAAGTTCTGAGTAGAGCTGCACGATTACGGACAAATGCGTTTACGGACTGGTCAGGTCCACTCAATCTTTGTGGTTCTTTCCTCAAAAGACCATTTCAGACACCAATCTACATGGCCTTCACATGATCTAACCAAGATTATGCAGCTGGACTTTAAAGGAGACTGTGACCTCTGAGTTTATTTCGGCCTTTCTTCTCAGAGGAGATAGGAAACGCCGACCTCATCTAGTGTTAAAAATATGATTGACGTGTAAAAGCGTTTGTACAAACCTACTTACAGAAATAAAAATCATTTACTATTTATCCTATAACTCTAAACATAATATTTCTTAGTTGCAAGTTCAATGAATGGTTTAAGTACAATGGAGATGTTTTTCAATACAAACAATTCAGAACGGCTTATTGTCAGAAGTATATCAGACACATTTAGTTTTATAATATAATACATTTTGTGATGTTTAAAGTTTGTTAGCGATTCCCAATAGTAGATACCTACTCATATTTTAGAGATGGTAGTAAAGCATGATGAAATTGTTCGACAGAAGTTTCAATTTGGAGTCGCCTTATTCCTCAAAAATTGTCCAAGTTAAAATAATATAGTTTTCAATTTTGAAACAATCCATACAATACAACACAACAACAACCAGAATACAATACAATCATCACACTAATATTATAAAGGCGAAAGTTTGTGTGTGTGTGTTTGTTACTTCTTCACGCTCAAACGGCTGGACCAATTTTGATAAAATGTTGTATGGAGGTAGCTGGCACCCTGGATTAAGACTTTTTATCCCGACATTCCCATGGGATCGAGACTTATGCGGGTGAAACCGCGGGGCGCAGCTAGTACAATATAATTAACCAGTGCAATCTGTACAATATTTAGTCAGTGCTACTATTGTTCAGACATTACAGTTAACCCGATCACCTTTTCTGTGTTCACATCACACAACATCCCTTGAGATATAAAGTGATCCATTCTACTTCCATCTGAGGGCATCTCTAGAGAGTTTTGCGAGAGATGTTTACACTTCAATAGCCTTACATTAAATGTGCGAACGGAAACATAGACTTTCTACTTTGTTTCACATTGTAATACAGAATATGTGTGTATGTTGTTTGTTTGATAAGATTTAACCATCCGCTCAGTAGAAATAATTCTCATTTATCACGACATTTTCAACGTGGTGTTTCATAGTTATCTCCTTTGATCATAGAAATAGTGTACTGTAACCAATTAAAGATAAATTTACACTAAATTATACATTTTATAACGTTGCGCTTCTTACGTTGAGTTTCCAAATCCCCCCCTATTATCTGAATCCATCTAGTTTGGATCGCGTCCGTTGGTTTAACTTGTCCACAATGGTCGCCTTTGTGCACCTGGATGTGTAGGAATCCCTTCGGAATATACTTTAAAAGCGCCATACAATTCCTGCTTTTCAATTTCAGGTAAAATACTTTTCCTCTTTTTATTTTCTGCTAATTAAAGGCTCAAAAAGGAAGAGAATCGACTTATTTAACATTCTTGCAACATCCACAAAAACAAAAATATATGCTTGTATTTAGACTACCTATAGCTTTTATATATGGTGGATTACTTCGCTCGACAGGACCTCAATGAGCATCATAATTTAATTAAAAAAATTATACCTACATTACACAAAAAAAAAGCTGCATTCTATGAAAAATCAAAAAGACCTCTTTAAAATATATACGGATATTTTATCGCATTTTATATGGCTAGGGGTGAAAGCAAGGAAAACTCAAACTCAAGAGCACATAGTAGTTTATAAAACTTTATAACAAAAGTGTCTCATTTCAAAAGATGACAGGGGAAACCTTTAAAGAAAGAAAGGAAATACGTTTATTTGCGGTTTCAGAACGTATTTTTTTTTATGACGCAAAGACAAACAAAAAAAAACCGGCCAAGTGCGAGTCGGACTCGCGCACGAAGGGTTCCGTACCATTATCTATAAAAACAGCAAAAAAAAATCACGTTTGTTGTATGGGAGCCCCCTTAAATATTTGTTTTGTTTTAATTTAATTATTTATTTTTAAAGTGAATATATAATTAAATATTCTGTGAATATTTCAAGGGTCTACCTGTTGCCGTTATCAATATCGAGCAAAAAAATCACGTTTGTTGTATGGGAGCCCCCTTAAATATTTATTTTATTCTGTTTTTTAGTATTTGTTTTTATAGCGGCAACAGAAATACATCATCTGTGAAAATTTCCTAACTATCACGGTTCATGAGATACAGCCTGGTGACAGACGGACAGACAGGCAGACAGACAGACGGCGGAGCCTTAGTAATAGGGTTCCCGTTTAATCCTTTGGGTAAGGAACCCTAAAAAGAACAAGTCAAACCTGCTGAATATTCAGTTCGTATCCAAGAAGCCACGTAAATCTTTTTTACGGGCAGTAACGCTCACAAATCGTATAGCATTCAAAGCTTCAATTCACGCATTAATTCTCTTTGTATCGATTACTATTTCGCACTCTTTGCCTTGCCTTATTTTGGTTACATACTTGGAACTCATTACTTGTTCTTTCGTGTTTGTGTTTTTATTTCTTTGCGTTATGTTTACCGCAAATAAACGTATTTTCTTTCTATTATGCTTACAAAAAGGTTCCTCTATTCTATATCGCTAACGAGATGTGCGGACTATTAGCTAGCTAGTGGTAATGACGCGGAATGATTTAGGTGAGGTTAGTAATGGTTTGCCTCCGATTTTTTTATAACATGGAAGGCCGCTATGTATGTTGTTCCTTCATGTTGGTTGTTACGAACAAAGCGTTTTTTTATCCAAAAACACCAATCACACATTTAAAATTGCTTCAATATTTAATTTCGAACCATTTGAACAATAATCTCTGTAGAGAGTTCCAATATCCGCTGCATGTGTGGCTGATGTAAGCGTGGCGCGCGTTTGTGAGGTTCATTAAATTGAATAAGATATTTACAGGTACGGTTAGTGGTTTTGTAATCACTAGTTTCAAGATGTTTTCACATATAAGTTTTCAGTGGCTTATTACTTCTATCAATACCGTCGGAAACCATACGCGGATTAACACTGCTTTACCTAATTAAACACAAAGCCCGAAAGGTTCCATTATTCATGTTGTAATGAGCAATTACGAAGCCCAGCATGACTGAAAGATTAATTAATGAATCGCTGTGGTCGCTTCCAACGAGGAACCATATTATTTATTTATCAATAGAGTTTCCAATAATTATAATGTAGGTCATAGAGTTTTCTTCCAGTAAATTATTTAATTACATAATCACTGTTTGTATACCTAACAGAAACCTTAAAGATAAGGCAAAAAAGCAGATTTCACTAATATCTAATGGAACTCAATCGTCAAAACCCAGATTATGTAAGTTTCTAGTGATATACTCTTAACATTCTGCCACTTAAACACAGTTCTCTTGATCTCGATAATCTTTGTGATGGATAACGAATACTGTGGAATTATTAACATTGTGGTCGGAACTAACCTTGCGATCTCAGCCTCTTAGTTATATCGACGAACAGCGAACAGTAGTTAGTTAGTTACAAATTAGTTATGTAGATGTTCTGTATGAGATAGTAGCTCAGGTAAATCTAATTAATACCTTATATGTAATGGGAACGTATGGTGCTGATAAACTTGGTAATTTACACTTAAATCAAACTATGTATGTGCTTATATCAAAACCTTACTGCATCACGCCATACGCCGTGTCACGATGTTTACTATAAAAATGTACTGTTGTGGTCTCTTTCACACGTCGACGTCGACGTCTTGACGTTGTACGCGGCATTCAAGCTCTTTGCGTCGCGCCTCCAGTTATTTGGAACCATTGCAGCGTCAGGTTGTGTCAAGTTTCAAACAACTGAAGCGTCGTCGTCCACTGTGAACGTATTGGCCGCTGACGCTGTGCGTTGCGTTCAGACGTCGGTCGGAACATTAACGCAGAAGTCAGACGTCACATAGGTATAGCATAAAATAGGAGGCCAAGCCTTATGGTTGGTAATAATATTAATATTAATTAAATTAATATTATAATAATATTAATATTGGTTAATAATAATATATAATAATAAAATATCTCGACTTAGCACACGAGGTTGTTGACATGTGGAATGTGAGCTCGGCTGTCAGTGTGCCGATTGTCGTATCGGCCAATGGCCTGATGGCCGAAAGCCTCGATCAACATCTCTCGAGGCTCTCGTTAGGTGGTCGGATCAAGGGCCTGATTCAGAAGACAGTACTCCTCGATACGGCTCGCATCGTGAGGAGGTTCCTATCTCTGGAGCCCTAACCACCGGTAGCTTGGACCCTGCTCCCGATACTGGCGAAGCACAATTTTTTATATTTTTAAATGTTTTTATATATTTTTTTATATTCTAATATTTAAAAATGTAATTTATATGTATATAATGAAATAAAGGATATAAATATTAATATATAATATAATATTATTAACTTAATATTCGTTTGGCTCTGTGGAACGAACAACAAAACATACATAGAGCATTTCAGTGTTACCGCAAAACGAAGTGTAATAGGTAATCAGAACTTTGTTTTCAGAAACAAAGGCTTGCCTTTTAACTTTATATACATTAAGCCAACATTAACTTTGTGGTTTTAACTGAACGATTTACGCATAGTAAGCTTTAGCTCCAGGTGGAAGTTTTGTAAGTATTTGTTCTACTTGTGGGGGAAAGTTAAGACTCAAATATAAATTCTTCAGTTTTAATATATACTGTCAAGCTCATTTCCAGATAGACGTGAAGATTTCAGGCAAATAAATCTCCACATGAAATTATTGGGAAACTACACTACTACTGTAACAAGCAAATTAAAAAAAAAACTTTAAAAAACACTACAAAGTGAAAAACAACTTTAATTTCGGAAGTCGGTGTCTTTGGATCTGTATTTTAGTTTATTGCCACCGACTTCCGAAATTAAAGTTATTTTTCACTTTGTAGCGTTATTTTTTTTAAAGGCGATTGTTTTTTTTTTCACTTTTTACTGGGTCTTTTTGTAATTTATCTAAGTTACAATAGCCTAATGTCAACTGCTCATCATCTTTTACAAAATATTGCTTTTCCCGATGCAGGGACGTTAATTGTTGAGGAGTTCTCCTGGTTAGAACCATCAGCTCAACTTCACCATATGCATTGTGACGATCATAAATTGCAACCATATTAAAGTACCTAACCGAATCGCAGCCCGTGAAATATTTAGTATTAAATAGTTCCGGTTGCCATCTGTGGACTCCGTCATTAGTTCCACTTCACCAAATGTTGCTTTCTGAGAGCAAATGCACGAGTTACTACAAAAAAATACTCAAATCGCTATAGGTGTGCCTATAAAATTTGAGGATTTCCCTCGATTTCTGACTTGGTGACAATGGGACCACCTCGAGAGCATACTCTTTCAAACATAAAAAGTTCAAAATCAGTCCACAATTGGCGGAGAAATCGGTAAACATACAAAAAAAATATAAAAAACATACACACTAACAATAACCTCCTCCTTTATGGAAGTCGGTTAAGAAAAAAGAGGAAACAAGTTTTCATGAAAATCGATGTGATTGAATTAGACTGCCTCATCGGTCCATTTGTTACAAGCGCTACTACTGCTTAGCATGAGGTCCCAGATTCGATTCCCAGGTCAAGAAAAAATTTATTGGGTTCTTCCATAAGTAGCAGCTGGTGTCTGGATTTGTGCCCGATTGATGGCAGTAGGGTCGCCTGAAGAGCCCGCAGAGGGAGAGTGAATTAAAAAATAAATAAATTAAACAGGTCCAACCTTGATGACGGCCCGCAGCACTCTGTGCGCGAGCCTATTTATAATTTTTGTGTTTATTTAAATCTGTTAAACTCAAAAATCTATCCGTTGAGTTCACAAAATAAAATTTCCGCTCTGTAGGTACATGAAATTTTCAATTCAAATCATTTAATAGCAGATAATAAAAACCTTTCATATAATTATTTTATGCTTAATTAAATGTGGTTTTTTAAATCGACTCTGTTTCGATTTATTATGTCGATTTTTTAAAACCAAATAATCGTGTTTTGAATAATTTCACTAGAACAAGGATGTGTCTATGACATAATTATATTTTTTCACTAATTAGAGTATCCATTTTTTTTTTTTGTTAAACTGGCAAATTGGGATAACATCCCGTGCTTTTGTGTTGTTTAATATGAAAAGCATGGTGATAGAAAGAGGATCTTTTTGCGAAATAAATTTTACGTAAATGCTTATCGTGGATGGTAGATCGACTAAAATTCTGCATCGAGTTCTGGCTCTGTTAAGAATGAGAGTTTGTGTCAAGTGGATGAATAGTTATCCAAGATGAAAATAATGGTTTTAATTTGCTCTACTCATTAAGTTCTTGATGAAGTCTGACAAGAGACCCTTGGTCATAATTAATAATACCATGTACATATCAATTGCGACCTTCTCCCTTACAAATATGGTTCAAACTAAAGTGCAATTGTTAATAATTATGATTCCATAAATCACGTGAAGAATTAATAAGTGCCTGGTGTGATAACGGTAACACAGATACCGTGACTCTCATGCGCGAGAAACTAAGCTAATATCAAGTCTTATTGGAATATATTGCAGAAGGTAATTTGTTATATAGACCTTACAAAGGAACTAAGTTATGACGCCTAAGTAAGTATAGAGCCGTACTTATTTCTTAAATATTCCGGTCTGTTGAACGCTGCGGGATATTGAAGAAGAGATTATGCTCATGTAACGAACCGCAATTTAACGCAGATCCAAAGTTTTATTAAAATATCGTTACTTTGCGAGGCGTGTTAGTAGTACCTAAATAGTTTGAAAGTTACACCAATCTGCTTGAAAAGAGTATCCATTGGTAAGTAGCAACTCCGCACTGTCTCAAGATGAAAGTCTTTGACCAGTGTGTGTTGCTATGGCACTGAAACGTGGTCGCTCACAATAGGCCTTATTAGAAGGCAAAAAGTCACCTAAAGGACAATGAAGAAAGCTATGCTAGGAATTTCCCTACGCGACCGAATTCGAAATGAAGAGTTCCGCAGGAGAACCAAGGTAACCGACATTGCCAAACTAAAGTGGCAGTGGGCAGGACACATTGTTCGCAGAACAGATGGCCGATGGGACCGCAAGGTTCTGGAGTGGCTACTGCGTACCGGAAGACGTAGCGTTGGATGGCTTCCCACAAAATGGACCGATGACCTTGTGAAGGCCGCAGGAATCCGCTGGATGCGAGAAGCACAGAATTAGTCAAAGTACTTGCAGTGCTTGGGGGAGGCCTATATCCAGCAGTGGACGTCATTCGACTGAACTGATGATGATGATGAATAGTACATTGTGATGCAAGGGTGGAAAGTAGGTTATAATAACCTACACACCCGTCTATCACACGACGTTTTTCAATACACTTGTGGGTAATAATAAAATAAACAAATCAAGGAATTAATTAAATTTTCAGAAAATAGCGCGTTTTGGAACTGGACATATTTTTTTTACAACGAAAACAGCCTATGCAGCCTATTTGATTTTTGACAAATGTTGATGTGAAAATAATTAAATTAAAACTGGTAATTAAATATATATTAAAGAACCATTTAAAAGACTTTTGAGAATTCAATGCTAAGACGTACAGACTCATTCATTTTTCCTCGTATAAAATCTATCCCATTTTATTCTAGGTTTGAAAAGTCCTTGCTACTAAACTTTTTAAATTGACTTATAAATTTAAAACTCAACGCAAAACTAATGATAGAGCTCGTAAACAAAAGTCACAACCGCGTAACAGAAAGATGCGTATGCAAAAGATTTATTTTCGAATCATAATTATAGCCTCTGAAAGTACGCCTGGTTTAACAACTGTATTGAAAATGACATTTATACACCATAGAACCACAATTTAATTTGAAACCCACTGAATCATTTCAGATTAAAATTTTATTCCTTCGAACATTATAAAACGCTGTGAAGGGAAGGTAACCTAACTGAAAATACGATAATACGATCACGAACATCGCTACGTGATACTGCCAGCACACCTGCAGTACAGTAAGTATCTTCACTGCTCCGACTCGTATCTGAGTATCATTTTTAGGTTTCATTCGAAGAGTGAACATTTACATGTTCAGTTTTGGTAATCAGAGTCCTATAATACCGATTGCAACGATCAACAGTCAAGCCTCACAGAACCGATCATTATGCAAATAAATGGAATTAATTAGTATTTGTAGTGGCTTTGGAACTGAACGCTTTTCTTATTTGCTTTTATTACACATTCATTCATTTTTTTATTACAAAGCTGTGAAACTGCTTGAAATTTTTTACAACACATCTTCTTAAATGATGGCTGTCGTAAGAATAAAATGATCTAATACTCTTTGAAAGCTTTCGATTATAACTTTTTCATTCCGCTTCTTTCATTTGAAGATTTTGAAGTACTACAGTCAATATTTTTTAAACTTTTGAATTTAATTTCACGATACGAGTATAATAATTAAAAGTAAAGATTATAATGATGAGCGGAGTGTACATCAGAATCAGAATATTATAACTTTCTTTGGATATTTCGCTTTTAGCATACCTTGGAAAAGTATGGGTATAGTCTGTCACAATAAATTGTATTCTAGAATCATCCATCGATCGTGGCTGAGCTTGTAAACTGGAGCAGGTTATGAATAACAAAGACTCACTTTGAATTTATGATGGCGAAAATTCTTTACTACATAAAGCAAAATACATATTGCCAAGCCAGATATATTGGTAGGTATTAGGTTCAGCCTTCAAAATAATAATTTATTGTTCTCAAATTTATAATAAAACATACAGAAACACATAAAATCACACCTGTATTCTCCGAAGCGTTAGGCAAAGGTATACACCCACCTTTCGTCAGCTATGTTTGTGTTGTTTGTTGTTGTTAAGTTTATAATATACTAGCTTTTGCCCACGGCTTCGCCCGCGTGTATGTCGAAGAATATCCGACGGGAACGTACAACCGGGATCAAAAAGTAACCTATTGGTTAATCCAGGTTATAAACTATCTGTGCGTCAAATATCATCCAAAACAGTTCAGCCGTTTTTGTGCAATCCGGAACATACATAACACAATACACATAAAAACTGACCAAATTTCTAAAAATAATATTTTCGGCATCAGACTCGAATATTCAATGTAAGGTTTGACTTCGTTACTATTTTATTTTACTTCGTCCGCGTAGAGTATATATTTTTTTTCCAGATAATTATGAATATTATAACAATACTCGTATAAAGCTTTGTTCATCGGTAATTGTCAATAGCATAGTTATTTTAATTTTAATTTGTAATGTTAAATAACCCGAAACTTGAAATCCCGAATCACGCTATTCCGAATGAACGCTATCCCGAATCACTCTATCTCGAATGAACGCTATCCCGAATCACTCTATCCCGAATGAACGCTATCGCGAATCACGCTATTCCGAATGAACGCTATCCCGAATCACTCTATCCCGAATGAACGCTATCCTGAACCACTCTATCCCGAATAAACGCTATCCCGGCGGGAGGGGTTTACATCGGCGTCGAGTCGACGATGAAGTACCTGGGACTCGTCCTCGACAGCCAGTGGAACTTCGTCGAGCACTTCCGACGTTTGGCTCCCAGACTGGACCGGGCCGGGGCTGCCTTGAAGCGGCTCCTGCCCAATCTGGGGGGTCCAAATGCCTCTTGCCGGAGGCTCTACGCGGGGATCGTATGGTCCATGGCCCTTTACGGGGCACCGGTATGGGCGCGGTCCTTAAGGCTGCGACCAGCCCAGCGGTTGAACGCGTCCAAAGGGTCATGGCCATCAGGCTGGTACGGGGTTACCGCACGGTCTCCCGTGAGGCGGCGAGCCTCCTTGCTGGACTGCCGCCATGGGATCTGGAGGCAAAAGTCCTCGCGCATATCTGGGAGTGGCGCGAGGAGGCGAAACGCCGGGGTCTCGCGTCCGGCCCTGGTTCAGGCCATGGTTCGGAGCGAGAGTGCATGGGAGGCCGTCACCTCCTTCTGCGAAGCAGTTATGCTAGCAAAGGAGGAGGCGGAACGCGTGAGGGTGAGACAAGGTTCGCGCCCTCCCGCCCTTAGTCGCCGCAGGAGACGCCCCGGGCGTCGGGAGTCGCAAGCTGATTTCCGGCCACCGTAGGCGCGGGCCTGCGGACGGTGAGCGACGGGTAGCTCGCCGTCCGATAAGGACCAGGCCCGGGTCGACGGCGCGTTGTGTTCCACGCGCGCCTCAAAGAGATGTCAGCACAAACTGACGGGGTCCGTTAGGACCAATGCCTGCCAGGGTTGCGAGTTTGTCCGAAAGGGATATCGTGGCCCTGGCACACAGGCAACGGAAGGAACACGGGTGGGTTTTAGTCAGTAAAAGTCTGACACGCCCTCCCGCTCCGCCCTGAGCGGGAGAAGTTGTTTGATAATTTCCCAGACAAAAAAAAAAAAAAGCGTTAGCTTTCAACCAACCTAGATAATAAATTTAGTGAATTTTACTTCGAAAATAAAAGACTTTCCATACACAACTTCATCCCCCTTTTTAACCCTTCGGGGGTAAAATTATCAAAAACGCTAAGACACGTGTAAATTAATTTTCAATCTTCAGCATAAAAACAAAATTTGAAGAACCTAACTTCAAAACTGACGGACTTTCATATAAACTTCCATCCCCTGTTTCACCCCTTTAGGGGTGAATTTTGAAAAATCCTTTCTTAGTGCACCCCTAGACCTCATAAGGAACCTACGTGCCAAATTTGTTGTGCGTTGATATGTCAGTCAGTCAGTCAGTTTTTTCTTTTATATATTATATACTAGCTTTTGCCCGCGGCTTCGCCCGCGTGGATGTCGGAAAAAATGTCACGAGAACGTACTACCGGAATTAAAAGTACGCTATGTGTTAATGCAGATTATAAACTATAAACTATGTTACCAAATTTCATCTATATCCGTTCAGCGATTTTTGCGCCAATCCGAAATATAAAATCACCCCCTTTAAAATTGACTACCCCTTTTCACCCCGTTAGGGGTAGTTTTTTTGACAACCCTGATACACCTTTTCCTTTATTTTTGATCTTAAATATAAATACCGAGTTTCAAGTTAATCGAACCGTGCAATGTATCTTTCCATACAATTATTTTCGCCCACAAAATTCAACACCCCCTTTAAAAGGTTGTTTTCGAAAATGTATGTTTATGGTCGTTTTATTTATTAAGAAAATATACGGGTCAATTTTCAAGTTTATTGATCAAAGGAAACATAATTATGATATATACTGTGTCCCCCTTTTCACCCCAAAATAAGTTCATTTTTAAAAATATTCAATCATGTATTATTCAATTACTTTGGACTTTATCAAGACGCACAGTAAAATCCTTCCCTAAAACTTAAAAACCCCCTTTTGCCCCGTAAGGGTTACATTTGAACAAACCCAAAAACATGTAAGGCTTTATATTCTGTGAGCATTATGTATATATAAAATACCGAGTTTCGAGTAAATCGGACCGCGCGTTAAAATTCTTCCATACAAACTTTAACATCCCCCAATCCCCCTTTAAAAAAAACAAAAAATTACTAACTTTATAATTTACTTAGGTTAGTATTCGTGCCAAGTTTCAGATTTATATTTCAAGGAATAAGCTTTTTTATACCAACGAAGTCCCCCTTTTTCACCCCTTTAAAGATCAAATTCCCAAAAACGCCTTCTTAGCTGATGCCTACGTCATACTTTAGAGTTAATCAAACCACGCAGTAAAATCCTCCCTTGTCAAATTGACTACTCCTTTTCACCTCGTCAGGGGTCAATTTTCGAAAAACTGATACATGTTATTCTTAATTTTTGTTGCTAAGTGTTAATACCAATTTTCAAGTTAATCAAGCCAAGCAGTAAAATCCTCCCTTGTAAAATTGAGAAACCCTTTTCATCCTGTTAGAGAAAGTTAAAAAAAAATGATACATTTTATTCTTTATTTTTGGTTTTAAGTATAAATACTGAGTTTCGAGTTAATTGGACCGCGGGTTAAAATTCTTCTATACAAACTTTGACATCCCCCAATCCCCCTTTAAAAGGTAGTTTTAAAAAACTAAAATTACAACTCTATAATTTACTTCGGTAAGAATTTGTGCCAAGTTTCAGGTTTATTAACTCAAGGAATAAGATTTTTGATACAAACAAAATCCCGCTTTCACCCCCTTTAAGGTCGAATTTTCAAAAACCCCTTATTAGCGGATGCCTACGTCATGATAAGTATCTATGTGCCAAATTTCAACCCAATCCGTTCAGCGGTTTGAGCTGTGTGTTGATAGACCAGTCAGTGTGTGGACAGAATATTAATTCAGATTTGTTACAGTTGTAATGGCTATCTCGTCATTTGGTTTAAATAGGTAGGTTTTTTTATTATTATTTTAGTAAAATTTTATATAAATTCTTTTTTAAATTTGTGAATGTGAGAACGTTGTAGGCTTAATAGACTGTAGCTTTGTAAACCATCTTCTATTTTGTTAAGTACTTGGTACTTGTTGACGGTCACCTACACTGTCCTCCCATACCTATTAACACTGTAACTTGAAAACATAATAAAAGCCCATTCTTTTTAAAAGTTGAATTTCTTGCCGGCTCTTCTCCATAGGAAACGATCAATTGGAACCGTGCACCTAGCTTCTGACGTTTCATAGGTACCCATGAAGGTTTATGTGAAATAAAATATTTTGATTTTGAGTCACGGTTTCCTTTTTGACTACCCCTTTTCACCCCGTTAGGGGTTGATTTCTGAAAAACCCTGATTCACGTTATTCTATATTTTTGATTTTAAGTTTAAATACTGAGTTTCGAGTTAATCGGACTGCGAGTTAAAATTCTTCTATACAAACTTTGACATCCCCCAATCCCCCTTCGAGGGGAACTTTGAAAAAACTAAAAATGGAAAACTTTATGAATTACTTAGCTAAGTATTCGTGCCAAGTTTCAAGTTTATCTATCTACTTTATTATTTTTACAAAATTTTGCGAATGAACAACTTCAATACAAAACTTTATCCTCCTTTTCACACCCTTGTGGGTTGAAATAAAAAAAAAAAACAAACATTTACGTTGTATAAGCCAACCATAAGCCGAACTATTAGTGATTTTTACTTACAAAATAAAGAACTTTAATTAAAAACAAAATTTAATCCCCCTTTTCATCCCTTAAGGGTTGAAATTCTAACAACACCGTTGCGTTAGCTTCCGACCATAAGCCTAGATAGTAAATTTAGTGATTTCTACATTCTAAACTGAAGGACTTTCCACACACAACTTCATCCCTCTTTTTAACCCTTCAGGGGTGAAATTATCAAAAACACTGAAACACATATAAATTAAGTTTCAATCGTTAGCCTAAACACAAAATTTGAAGATTCTAACTTCAAAATTGACGGACTTTCATATAAACTTCCATCCCCTATTTTACCACTAGGGGTGGAATTCACAAAAATTATTTCTTATTCCTTGTCTACATTATAAAGAGAACCTCTGTACAAAATTTCAGCTTTCTAGGTCCAAGGGTTTGGGCTGGGCGTTGATGAGCCAGTCAATCAGTCAGTCAGTCAGGACTTGTCTTTTTAACCGACTTCTAAAAAAGGAGGAGGTTCTCAATTCGAATGTTTGTTTTTTGTTTAAATTCTGAAACACCGAGGAGTACTCCTGTGATGTTTCGAATAAAATAGTCTAACCAATCTTTTGGACCCCGTTAGCCTTTTGGGGGTGAATTTTTAAAAATCCTTTCTTAGTGCATCTCTACACCTCATAAGAAACCTACGTGACAAATTTGGAATCTCTAGACCCAGCAGGGGCTGTGCGTTGATATGTCAGTCAGTCAGTTTCTTCTTTTATATACTTAGAAGAAGAAGATGATCCTATACGGCTTCCGTTTTTACCTTTTGAGGTACGGAACCCTAAAAAAAAAACTGCCCCCTTTTCAGCCCTTAAGGGTTGAAATTTTACTAACACCGTTGCGTTAGCTTCCAAACATACGCCTAGATATAAATTTTTACTTCGAAAATTAAGGACTTTTCATATACAACTTCATCCCTCTTTTTAACCCTTCGGGGGTGGAACTATCAAAAACGCTGAGACACGTGTAAATTAATTTTCAATCGTCAGCCTAAACACAAAATTTGAAGGTCCTAACTTCAAAACTGACGGACTTTCATAGAAACTCCATCCCCCGTTTCACCCTTTTAGAGGGTGAATTTTGAAAAATTCTTTCTTGACGCCTAGGGGTGCACACCCCTAGGCGTCATAAGTCATAAGGAATCTACGTGCCAAATTTGGAATCTCTAGACCCAGCGGTTTGGGCTGTGCGTTGATATGTCAGTCAGTCAGTCAGTTTCTTCTTTTACGAGTATATATATAGATAGATAATCCAATCCAATCCAAAAAATCCAAAAAAAATAAAACAATTATTCCTTCAACAGTAAAAATTATTTCTTAACTGACTTTTGCCCGCGGATTCACCCGCGTGGAAATCGGAAATTATCCCACGGAAACGTACTAACAGGATAAAAAGGATCCTATGAGTTAATCCAAGCTATAAACCATTATGTATGCCAAATTTCATCCAAATTCTATTGTCCAGTCGTTTGGTAGTTTTACCTGGAAAGTTTTCCGGGAGTTTTAAAAATTGGTTATTTTATTATAGTCTTTTCAAATTTTCACTTTGCCACCTCGTATCTTAGCCACACTAGCCGCCATATTGGAAAAATGGCGCCCAAAAACGCGTTTTTGACAATAACTCCTTTCCGACTCATTAAACGATGAAAATAGTTATGAAACAAATGAAACTAGAGAAAAGATCCTACAATGTATGACTCACCTTTTTTTTGTAAAATTAATGGTTTTAACGTATGAGCGTCGCATAGTCTACTCCAGCGCGTTTTGGCCAAATAACTTACTTTCACACCACCATGAGGTAGGTTGAAAGGCGCGTTTTTTGTGGTGTCCCCGGTAAGCTTAATCCACATAAAATGCACTATTACAAAATTAAGCGCATTATTCTTCGCTTCGCTATCCTTGATAAGATAAATTAAAATAAGATAAGATCATTTATTTGTAGATTTTTTTGAGTTTTCATGGATCAGGTTTTGCGAGTTCATAACTTCAGTACCGAGCGAAACGTCACACATAGAAATATCTTCCACGTCATCCGCCAGGGGGTTCGGGGGATCTGAGAAGTTTTCCGGGAGTTTTGCAAATTGGTATTTTATTGATTTCGACGTGGTCTTATCGAATTTTCACTTTGCCACATCGTCGGTCGTTCCTTTGCCGCTCGCGCCGCGATTGGAAAAATGGCGCTCAAAAACGAACAGTTTTTTGTCAATATGTCCTTTCAAAGTCATTTGACATGGCCCCGAGAAAATTCATCAATGCCATGATTATTACGTGTGAAATCATTGAAAATTGGTTCACAAAAACATCTTTGCAGAAAAGTTTCAAAAACATTTATTAAATTCTCCTGAAGTTAATTATGTACTGCAATGTTAAAATGTTATTGCCTACTTGTTTATATATTATTATACCGAAAAATTTATGAACAAAGATTTAATTAACACTTGAAAATCCTTTTAGAATTCAGAGGTATTTTGTAACTTGTTTGTTAACTGCTAAACGAAGCCGATTAATTTGTTCGTAATCAAATTAAGTTACTAACATTCACTAGTATAACTCTAATTTAATTTATTTATTCCACCAGCCTTCCATTAAATTACACGTTGATGAACTTATAAATTGACTTTGCTAAAGTCTGCAGGTTAAATTAATAGAAAATTTAATCCATAGAATGAAGGTGTTTAAATATTAACGCAACAAACTTTAAGGGGTGCTTTAGACTATCAAAGTGAATAACTTTTACCAACTTTGAAATCGCGAAAAAATAACAGGCGTCCCATACAACATACAGAGCATCAGGGACATTGACGCGAAACTTATTACCATGGATTCAGTATATCATACTGGACCCCCGTGCGTAGAAATTTCACGTCGGTTATTAAAAAAAAATTGCTGTTTCCTACAGAAGTGCAATACCGACTAAGTAACAGGATGCGCGTTGATGTCCCTTCCACTCTACATAGAACAGTAGTATAGTTTAGTATGGAATTACAGCAGATTTCTTTTTCGCGACTTCAATTTTAGTCCCATTGTAAAAGTTATTCAGTTCGATGGTCTAATAAGTTTGTCGGGTTACGTCAAACTAGTGCAGTGGTGGCCCAATGGTAACAGCTGCGACTTACGAGTTGTAGGTCATAGGTGCGACCCCAGACAGGCGCTTCACTTTGTGTAAATTGTTTTACCACTGCTCTCAAAACGGTGAAGGAAAACATCGTGAGGAAACCTGAAGATGTCCTAGAACCAGAAATTCGAAGACATGTGACATCTACCAACCCACACTGGGCCCGTGTGGTGGATTACAGCCCACTCCCTCTCTCCAAGAGGAGGCCTGTCTCCCAGCACTGGGAACATTATGAGCTGATTATATATGCTACGTCAAACTGCAAAGAAAAACTCTTATGTACGAAAGAGCTGCATTTTACTTTAATTACATTTTCATCGTGTTTAAAGTGTTCACTTAGTGGCGGGTAGCGCGTCTTTTGTGACAGGGAGTCGCTTTGTTAAGTGAGGAGAGCCATTTGTAAGTACTTTGCGTTATGGTGTGGCCGTGTAGGAAACCATTATGTGCATCCATGTACTAGGTTTTGCTAGAGCTGTGTTTGAATTAGCAGGCACCGCTAATTTAGCAGAGTGTAGCTTCGCAGTTACCTTATTATACAATAAAATATTATTTCGTGACTATCGTGGTACAACAGCCATCTCCAAAAACTTAGCAGCCATTTATCAACAGAACTGTAATTAATTACCGCTACTTCGCATACATGGCGACCATGGCGATATTAGGTTAGGCATCCATTGCGTCTCTCCCCCACGTTGATATAATGAACGTCTTTAATACTGCGTAATGTTTGCGCCCCACTCCGATTGTCTTTATAGCTTCTCTGATTACGCGTTCCGGCTCCGACAATTTGATTAGCTATGTAATTTCACTGAGACATGGACGCGCAGGTCGGTCAGCTAAGGAAACAATATTAATTATGAAAGCGCGGAGTAGTATTCGTATAGTAGCGTAATATTTTTAACATAGTAGATATCAAAGAACTTTAAGAAAATGTAGTACACAATATAAAAGAAGATGTAGGTGACAAAATTGAAAAGAGCATATGCTAAGGCCTTGCTTATGGAGACGCGGGGCGTCGCGCGTCGCGTTGGGCGGTCCAGCCCGCACTAAATTCTAATATATGGCGTTGTATGAGAGCGTTTACGGAGAAGCGATTTTACACACGTTTGCAGGCGGAGCACGCGACGTTTATCACGGCGGCGCACGCGGCGTTGCGTTTCTGTAATTCTCCGTTCAGGGTAAAACGTAACAACACCCGCGGCGTCGCACGCCCCAGTACGAGCATATGGCGGTACCTGCTACGCTACACGCTAGAAGTTCCGCCGCGGCCGCAGCGGCGGACACCGCTACTCTTGACGACCCGCGTCTCCATAAACAACATCGTACATTGCCATATGTTTGTATTTGCGCATGTGATGCGCGGTCGGTGTGATGATGATACCAGTTCTAATATATTTTATGATGCGTTAAAGTCAAGAAAATCTCGTTATCAATACGTTAAACAACAGGGTGATTGCGTAACACACGTAACAGACAGAAAGACAGACCGACAGACAGACACACGAGTGATCCTATAAGAGTTCCGTTTTTCCTTTTGAACTACGATGCTCTAAAAATGGAGCCGACAGATAAGGTAAGAAAGAGATAGGGCAATAAAAATTAAAGCCATCTCCCCCATGTTCGTTGATTATGAGAGAGATTACGATAAGAAAACGATATGAAATATAACTAAAGTTTTGTTTAACATCAAACTGGTTGTTTTAATTACCATAGTTTCCCGAAAATACTTTATCAAAGTAAGTAGGGCCATCTACCCCAGACTTACCCTAACCTATAGAATGCTGCGATGGAATAACTACTTGCATTAAAGATTCAAATTACTGCTGGCTCAAGAATCCTTTTACATTTTCCCCTCGGGACCATGGCAAAACTTTAAAATGAGCATGGAATGGCGGTCAGGAAACCATCTAAGAAGCGATTAAACTAGTGTACGTAGATAACTCTACTAAGCTTACTGAAAAGATTCAGTGAATAACAGATTCAGTTTTCATGTTTCCTGTAAAACTTACCGTATCCTAAAAAAAATATTTATATAATAAGTAATGTTCCCATTTAATTACGTGAGAGCTAAATTATACCTACCAACTGAAACAAAGAAAACCCATTCCGTTTAGATGAGCAGGGTATATAAGTATTACAAAAATTACTAAAATCATAAGCGGTTCCATACAAAAAATAATATTTCATCTACATTGTGAAGTACCTACTGTGATGTATAAAAGCTAACAACATGGCGGCATTATGTTTATTTCGGATTTAATTAAAACGACAACAGACGAATAAAAAGTATAAAGTTACGTAGACATTGGAAAGACAAGGGTTGTTGCAATATTAACTTTGTTATAATAATGAGAACACTTTACCAGATAGAAAACTGTTTGTTTAGTTATAAGATCAGTTTGGGGGAGGTGTTTGTTCAGCAGTGGGACAGTAAAGACTAAATTACAAATGTAACTAGTGACAAAATCAACATGCATTGGTATCTACATTTTCTTCAAACAGTATATTTCACAGAGATAATTATTATATCACGATCCGTACAATTTACGTACAGTGGTACCGTACTATTTATTATCAGTGCGTATGTCGCAGCCGAATAGTATAATATGGCCTATTATTAATAAAAGTATTTTCTTTTTTTCTTTTTTCTTTCTATTAGAAAACATTTAGCCGAAATACATAAAGACGCTTTTTAGGGTTCCGCACCTCATCACTCGTCTGTCCGTCTGTCACACCCGATTTGCTCCGAATATACAGGACCAATTAAGTTGAAATTTGGTACAAATATGGACTTCAGTGACCCAAACACGGATGTGTCACGTAAATAAATTAATATTAAACATCACTATTGGGCATGTTAGAAAATTAAAAAAAAAAGTTTTACAAACTGTACCGTACGACATATCAAATGAAAGTGCTTGTTGTAAGGATTTCAGATATGTTTTTTTTTTATAATTTAAATTATTAAAATTATTTATACTTTTATAATTATTTACGAAAATAGATGAAAATTGACGGTTCCTCCGCCCTTATCTCCGAAAGTACTGAGCCTAAATTAAAAAAAAAATGTATATAATAAGTTCCTTACTTATAAATTACAGGAAAACATAGGAGAAGTCTATGGTCTTAAAATAACATGGTAAATCTCTCAATATTGTGTGTACAAACTTACATTTGCAACCAATTGCAAATGTAAGTTTGAAAAATTTGTCCAAAATGTATGAGGGAACAATTTTTTCAACTACAATGTTAAGTTTGTTCTTAGGATAATGAATCCCCACTACGGAACCCTTCATTGTGCGTGATCCGACATGCACTTGGCCGGTTTTTTTTTTATTACGGCTGATTGAAGTTGAAAAGTGCCTCTTATGTGCCTATTTGAAATAAATAGTTTCGACTTTGACTTTTGACTTTGAAAAGAAGTATAATGCAAGAATCTTAGCAGGTGAAGAAGCCTTGTGTTTATGTAAGCATGTAATTAATCATTAATTATAATTTATATAGAAAAACGAGGAGCTCTCATTGATCATTAAAATAACGTGATAATGTTTCAATGAGCATCTCGTTCTGGATTTCCGTTTATTATATAAATTCATGTAGGTACCCGTTGAATTTTCATAGAAATATTAAACGAATTGGAATGGAAATTTGTTCAATAATAATTTGAAATATAAGAATGCTGTAAAAATCGCATCCATCAATTCGATTCATAACATAAAAATGTATACGACAGGTTATTTTACGCGATAACTAGCTGCTGCGTCTTGCTTAAATGCAACAATAAACGAGTACCTATGTATGGCACCCGACCCCCAATTTGACAGCCCTACGCTACGAACATGTTTATTATCAACTTAATTTATTCCCCATTCGCTTTCATTTTAACAATATATGATTTAACGGAGAAATTATTGTGTAAACGTTGTGATGATGGTTTGATTGAATCGGCTCATTATACTCGTACACCCGTGTGTACGAGTGACAGCGGACCGCAAAAGCTTTTCAGCTGCAGTTCAAAGCAGAGGAAAGTTCTTATTATCGTTCTTCTTGTGATTCGTTGCGCTGAACGTTTAGGTATTTTTTGCCTAGCATCATGATAATTTAAAATGGTAAAAAGTAAAGTAAAGATTCAATCAAACGTCCTGGCATATAAAAAAATGTTTATTGCCATTTGAAAATAAATAAAAAAATAATTAAAACAAAAACATAATGTCAACTTAGTATTTCTTTACAGCAAGTGCCCAGTATTTTTACGAGTAATGTACTAGTACCTCAATGTGTAAATCCAAAAAGGTTAGGTCAAAGCGGTACTTGATACTTTATAATAGAAAGTTATTGATGTCTAATCTTGTAAAATAAATATTATATATTTGAGAACATTGACTTTCCTCAATGCTGCAATGTTGGTTGTTGTAATGCACAACATCCAAGCGCATAACCATTTCAAGCGAAACTGCGGACAGTACCAACGTGACACTACCTATTTTCCTTATCTGGTACCACATCCACACAGAGCGAGGTGCGATGATTGTCGAAGTGCCAATAATATTGAAAATGTTCCACATCGACGTCAATGTGGGTCATATGAATGCTATTACAGGAGATCGAGTCACGTGATACGATACTGATTGGCGGGTCATTTGCGGTTGCTGGTTCACTTCGAATATGCGTGCTATTTCCGCTTTGTAAGTTCACGTTCACGTTTGTATCAACTAATTGAATTGTATTAAAGCCACATCACCCATTAATTGATTTACAAGCATAGAATTGAACTGTTATTTAGTTTGTTGTGCAACAAAACTCTTTGATTGTACCTTATTTTCAATCACTAAACTTAAATTAAACCTCTCAAGAAGTATAACACCGAGAGAACTGTCAGGTGCAAGTATTTACCATACAGCTCTTTTCTTCTGTAAATACTACGAAGAGTGTGTTGTTCACTTCGTTGTGTTTTCTAGTAATATATACGAATTAAAATTGATTGTAAATGTAACTAAATTTGTGGAAGATATAATCATGTAAGGAACCGCGGTCTAATGTCAAAACTTGGCTAACTTTAGTAATTTATTGATTAAAAGTTCTGGTACTCACGAGACTACACAAAACTTTAACCAAGTTTGGAATTAGGGTAGGTACAGGCACGGTCTGAAGATGCTTACCACCTTTTTTTTGGGTGGTATATTATTAAATAACTTCTACCGCTCTGGGCGGAGCGCAAGGACGTGTCAGACTTTTACTAACTAAAACCCAACCGTGTGGCTTCCGTTGCCTGTGTGCCAGGGCCACGATATCCCTTTCGGATAAACTCGCAACCCTGGCAGGCATTGGCCTTAACGGACCCCGTCAGTTGGTGCTGACATCTCTTTGAGGCGCGCGTGGACCCGGGCCTGGTCCTTGTCGGACGGCGAGCTACCCATCGCTCCGCAGGCCCGCGCTTACGGTGGCTGGAAATCGGATTGCTACTCCCGACGCCCGGGGCGTCTCCTGCGGCAACTAGGAGCGTGAGGGCTCAAACCTTGCCTCTCCCTCACGCGTTCCGTCTCCTCCTTCGCGAGCATTACTGCTTCGCAGAAGGAGGTGACGGCCTCCCATGCACTCTCGCTCCGAACCATGTCCTGAACCAGGGGGTCTACTCCCTAAGTCCGTTAACGAAGCAACGGGCCCGTCTGACAGTAGTCCAATACGTCGCAGTGAACCACACTCCCTAATGATTTCGGATTCATCAGTTTCCAACAGTATCATAGACAATCTTCGTGAACGAATGATGCATGACTATAGAGTTGCGCAATTTTACCGATCGATTACTGGTTTACTTATTTTGTGGTTTTCAGGTTTAAATAATCAAAAATTAATATTTTTCTCGTTAGAAACGACCGAATTTTTAACAATATACTTTTTATTATGTCTAAATATAAAATTGAATTATTTTTGCCATTTTTGTTCCGAAACCGGCATTATCCTGTTGATACGAGTACCTTTGCCTATTTTGTTTTTGACGGCGATATTCATATGAAATGTCAGTCAGAGTCCGTACTAGCCGCCTAGTAGGATTCAATGTGTAAATGGAAAGGATTTCTTATTTTATTTTAATTTCAATTATATATGTTGTAAAATGGCCCCAACCGCTGCAGCAAAAAGTGTGAAAAACAAGTGTCAACTTGAACTTTTCGGACGGGCAAAAACGCATCGGGAGTAGGGACAACTGTCAAATCGTGTTGTAATTCATTCTTCGTTCGGGCCTGGAACGAATCATCCGTCCGAAGGTGATAAGGAGTAGGAAACGCCCGTAACGAAGGCCGACACAACGGACTTCGTGCTTAGGGAGTAGACCCCCAGGGCCGGACGCGAGAGATCGCTTCCGTGGGGACACGACGGTGCTCCGCCTAAGCCGGGCAGACCTTCACCGTATACTCCACCGTTACCTCCGGGCGATCCACACAGTGGTGACACTCGGGCGTTTCCTCCCGCTTTATCCTGAACAACTTAGGAACCTCCAGAAACAACCGTGTCTGGTAAGGACCTGCGTCAGGCGGAAGGTGAGGACGCCGTGACGCCTCTTTATCCACTCCTCAAAGACGAGACTTATCGCCACAATCGTGGCGTGCCCCAGAGCTGGGTTGCGGCAATCGCACTCTCCATGTCACCATGAGATCCCGCCGGAGCTCTGTCCGCTGTGCCGTTATTTCTCGCGGCAGCGGAGTTTCACCCCGGCGTTTCGCCTCCTCGCGCCACTCCCAGATGTGCGCGAGGACTTTTGCCTCCAGATCCCATGGCGGCAGTCCGGCAAGGAATCAAGTTTGGAATTAAGGTAGGTACAGTCGCGGTCTGAAGATGCTTACCGCCTTAAGGTTTATAATTGTATTCACACATCTATGTTACAAGGTCGATGTTATAATTATGTGATTTGATTAGGTATAGAGCATAGATTTTATATTTACACGTCGTCTAGGGTAGATATAGATGTAGCCTTTACTGTAAAAAAAAACGATAAAATAATAACTGGCATATATGGACATTAACCAAGCGAGGTCGGACAAAACATCTTAATTTTTTAAAGAAATATATTATTTAAGTTCTATCAACAATGTATTGTTTTAATAACTAGTATAGCCCATCAGCAGCTTTGACGGCACGTAGTCTATCTCGCATAGATGCGACAAGCCGCGCGCATTAATCGGGCCCTCTGATATCATCCCATACCCGTGCACAATGTGATCTAAGAGCTTCCTTGTTTCTTTTGTTCTGGCAATCCCAGCGTTAAACCGTTATGCCCCACAGATTTTCAATCAGGTTCATATCTGCTGACCGAGCAGGCCATTGAATGAGACGAATGTCACGGTGCACGTTGAATTACACCATAATGGACCGGGCCGCGTGTTTCGGTGCATTATCCTGAACGTAATGAATTTGTAGGAATTCTGCTGCAGGATACCCAACGCGCTCAGTAGGCAGCATCACCTCTTCCAAAAGCGATACATAATAAAATTATTCGTCCTACTTTCTAACGACGTCAGTTGTCCGACGACGTTATGGCTCATCCTCCCTATAAGTTGACTGTTATGCTACCACATTCATTTTGGGGCACGATATGAGCTTCATCATACCGGGTGCCATTATAACGCCATATAGTTAATCTTCCGATTTGACTCGATTTAAAAGTTTTTTCGTCCGTAAATACAAAAAAAATTAGCTAGGTCAAATTAAATTAGCTATTCACTTTTTAGTGGGTCAGTTTTAATTATTTTTTTTTTCAGTTTTATATTTTTGATAAATAACATTTTAACAAATGCAATTATGTCAACTTTTAAAAATTAAGAAAAGTAATTTAGATTAGTAAAGTAGAATAGATGCTTCACGATTATTAAAAAGTAATAAGTACCAAGATAACGCATTTTAGACTTTACTGCACACAGTGTGATAAATCATCTAATTTGGAAACTGATAAATATTTTTAGACCGCGACTGTACCTAACAATAAATTAATAGTTTTAATTTATTAAATTTTGCCAGATCTTCGTATTTTTTTTTTATAAATTCTTATGATTTAATAATTCATTCTGCATTCGTTTAATTTACTTATATGGTTACATTTAATGAACATAACTGGAAGAAGAAGGCAAAATATATATTTTTTCCTAATTAATGGGTCTATTCTTGACCGTGACATCGCCTGGTTGAAACCGATGAATGAAACGAAGAACCTTGGAAATGTAACCACATTTGTAACCTAGTTTGTAAAAAATAAAATCGCAGCATTGAGCGTAGCGTGTCAGCTACGCCGCAACTCAATGTGCGCTACGGCGTAGCGTCACCGCTACGCGCATATTTCCGTTGATTGCAAAGTTTTGCAAGCAGGATATTAACTAATTGAATCATTTAGTTTCTCTCACTGAGAGGAGGCCTGTGTCTCAACAGTGGGAACATTAAAGGCTGATTATGCTAATCGACGGCACGGTTGGCGCATTGGTTAAGCGATTGACTGCTGCGCTGCGTGTCGCGGGTTTGATTCCCGCACGGAACAAAAATTTGTATGATCTATAAGTAGTTGTTCCGGGTCTGGCTGTTTGTGTGTGTAAGTTTAAATGTTTGTAAACGCACCCACGATACAGGAGAAATTCCTAGTGTTAAAACGACAAGTTCAAAATATTAAAAAAATGCTAATTATTTAGATCCGAGGAACATTGAAATGCAAATGTAAATCTTCGCCTCTAAGCGATCGACAAGTTTATGAAGTGAGACACTTGTATTTTTGTAGGGTACAATTTCATTTTGATTTAAATTATTTTAACAATTGCAGCCTTTAATAGAGAATTACCTTATCTCGTTCTTTAAAAACCTTGACAGTGAGTTTAAAGACAAAGAAAATATAATGAATCAAAATAAATCCTTATTTAACCGTGGTTGGATGATTTTGTCCTGAGTTTAAAATGACTGCGATTGAAATAATTTTATTCCCTTTTCTACCAAACAGATTATGTTATGACAGTAGATAGTAGGGCTTCAACAAGTTGACAGCATGTTTTGACGTACGTTGATATCGTATACAGTCAAACTTGTGCTAAACCTATCCAACCAACTCCACCAAATAGTTATTAACACTTGCAAATACAGCTATTCAGTATATTGCTAGGTGTTGTCACACATCGTCGAGCTCTCTCGCATACTGCATGGAAATCGTATTATCAGCTCACCCGTGTGGGACGTCTTGTGCAATAGAGATATGTGTTTGAAGAGGGAATCTAAATTGTGGTGTTAATATTGAATTCAATATTAGTATCTCCCTTCAAAATGGTTGAGCTGAATGGTGCTAATCCATGGGTCATGTTCGTTAACGGGCGCCATCAGTAGGGACTGGTCATCTCTTAGCGGCCATGGCTTAATTTAATTTTAGAATTGTTTTTTTTTTATTATTTTTATTACGGAAGCTTTTTTAACGAATATTTTATAACCGTATGTCAATTTAAAAGAGTGTCCGTGGAGTTTCTTGCCCGTTCTTCTCCATAGGTACCAACCTACTAAGCTTCGGAATGGGTAACTAGCTTCATCTTTATGACTGACCGACCCCTTGACAATTCAAAAGTGCATATAATTCGTTTATTTGAAATAAATGCTTTGAGTTTGAGTATAAAATCCAATCGGTACTTTTAGTATGAAAACTAACTAAGGAAGGTAACAGGCATGGATAGAATTATGTTCAATGTTAGAAAAGAAATAAGAAGAGTTACAAATATAACTTATTTCAGTACCTACTACCTACGCAGCTACGTCTTTAATGTTGATAAATGTTGCTTTTGTAATATTAATATTCCTCGTGTAATGAAGATAATATTTCTGTACCGTATCACATTCAAAGGGATTCTTTAAAACCACTAAACGGTTTTATGGTTGTCTGAGTGTGACATTTGTTTTATGCGTAGATGTTGTATCGCGCAATCGTTATTCACGACAGCGCATCGTGAGCTGATTTAAAAAAAAAACTCTTTTCGGGCAGGTGCAAAATATTCAAACGAATACCTATGATCAATTTGGCGTTGCATATGAACTGAAGCCCAGCTACACCGGGATGGATCGGTGAATTAAATTATTTTCATAGCGTACCAGCCTTTTTAATTTCATCAGGCAATATTGGATGCAATGTAAAATATTTTACAAACAAATAATTTACTCTTTAACAATTGGAGTAATTTCTTTTTGTAGATATTCATGTACCGTTTCATATTCTCTGCTAAATCCAACCCATTAGTAACCAGAAACACACAAATTCTGAAAAAACCTGCGACCCGAGCAAAGAATCTCATCAACCATGACTCAGATCTCACATTTTACGACTACCCACGATTTATACACAAAAAAGCCGGAAATTAAACACGTGCTTAACTGCACCGAGGGAGCGTTTATTGATATGGACAACGGATGCCTATAGAGAAACATGCCAAGTGCTGATGAATTTTGAATGAATTAGACCTTTCCTAAATGAGGGTTTTAGGAAGATTCTAGACAATTTACATTTACTGTGTTGTTCAGGTCAAAACGATTAATTATGTGGACGAAGGCGTTATGACTTTCCATTAAAATATGGGAAATTATGAGTGCAGCCCAAAAATTTTCTTTAGCACCAGCAATCTAACGTCTTTTTTAGAGTTCCGTACCCAAAGGGTAAAACGGGAACCCTATTACTAAGGCTCCACCGTCTGTCTGTCTGTCTGTCCGTCTGTCACCAGGCTGTATCTCATAAACCGTGATAGTTAGACAGTTGAAATTTTCACAGATGATGTATTTCTGTTGTCGCTATAACAACAAATACTAAAAAAACAGAATAAAATAAATATTTAAGGGGGCTCCCATACAACAAACGTGATTTTATTTGCTCGTTTTTGCTCAATATTGATAACGGCAACAGGTAGACGCTTGAAATATTTACAGAATATTTAGTTATATATTCACTTTAAAAATAAATAATTAAATTAAAGTAAACCAAATGTTTAAGGGGGGCTCCCATACAACAAACGTGTTTTTTTTTGCTGTTTTTATAGATAATGGTACGGAACCCTTCGTGCGCGAGTCCGACTCGCACTTGGCCGGTTTTTTTGTATGTAGGCAACGAGTTAATAGAACAGCTTCTATTATATTAATTCAAAATCTTTACTATTCTAACAGAATATAGAAACACTAGGGTCAATATACGAACGTATGACTCAGAGCTACCGATAAATATATTTTCTTCTGAATTGATAACTCAGCGGCTAAAGTTGTAAGTGGGCTACTTTATGTATTTTAGAGATTCAACATCTGTCTGAAAATAAAACCAAATTCTAGCCTAAAAATTAGGCATCAAACTTTTTTAGTATGCTACTTATTTAGGGTCGGTATAATAGTCAAGTCATCAATTTACATATATGGTAACATTATAAATAGCTAGATGACTACATGAAATTAGAGCTTCATTGATCATTATTTGATGACAATAATAAGGTAATTTTATTTTCAATTATAGTAGATTCACTCATCAATTACTTATGCTAAGGTATAAAAATATAGGTGAATTTATGAAATTAGAGTACGTTGAAATTATTTTATAGATGCAGTTGATTCACTTATTAGAAGCTGGCAATGCGTAGACATATCACAAATTTAGTTGCTTAAGGCGGAGATTTCTTGAAAATGGTCAAAAAGGTGGTTTTTTAAAGCAGTGTATCTCTTAAACCGTAAATATTTTTTCCAAAACAAAAACAGTGTGATATTTTCAAGTATTACTCAAAACATAATTAAACATAATTTAATACATCAAAAAAATCTTCAAAGAATCTTCTTAATTATGGTTAAAAGCATTTATCCCTTCGTTAACAGTTATAACTATAAAATAAAATAAATAAATAAATATAAATTATAATAAATAAATAAATTATACAATAAAATTGTAAATGCCAAACTGCATCCGGTGATGGATAAATTTTTATTACTTAGTTAATATAGACTAGATTTATACGATTTTATTTGCATTTTTACGACATACGTTGTGTCATCGCGCATCTCTTTCTTTTGTATGCAATCTGACAGTGGCAGTGGTTTACCTGGTGTCAGCCCCTTAAGAATTATCTTTAACAGTATCTTGTTTTACAATATATTATGGTCGCTTGAAAGGCATTCATTAGACGCTAAAAGTTCGTCGCTGACCTATTATTCATTAGACAACTAAATATATTTGAAGACGACAATAACATTTTAATGAAGTTGCCTTAATTAGCACCCCTAACATATTGCTTTTGTGTAATTGTGGAAAATGCAAAGATCTGCCTAAAATATTTTAAATTCTTAGACTTGAAATTCTGAAATCATTATTTTCTTATTTACTTTTATATTATGTTCACTGATCTAATTTTCAGACATTAACGACCTATTTTATTGAATCTCTATGTTGATTCTATCTACACAACAGCAAAACAAGATTTTCTTAGTAATTCTAACTACACTTTTGCTTTGATTATGTACATAATTATAATGTGATTATATAATCAATGTTTCTTTCTATAAAGGACGCATAACTCGATAGAAATTGGTGTAACTATGAATAGTAAACAATGCTAGCAGTAATAAACATTATTTTAGTAGATTCGCGTCTGTTTATTGCTAATCCAAGAACATTAACATTTAGGTACATATTTAACACTTGAATTAGCTTTATCCCTTGAGTTGGTTGAATTTAATTGCTAACAATCATAATTGAGTTACCGAAGCACGAATAGTTAAGATTTACGTATTCTATTTTGAGCTAAATTATTAACCAAGTTTTTTTAAGGTCCAATTTATTTCTGCAAATAAAGAAGTCGTTCGTTGAGAAGATAGTTGAATATGTAGTCAACTATCTTATTGTTCTTAAAGAACTAATGTTATTTCTTTAAAATCTTTTAACCTGCATGGTATTACCATGTAACCTTTATGAATAGTTTATAAGTTAGTTCATATTAAAAATATTACGAAACAAGTAGTCATTATATAAAATGTAAAATACATACATACATAAAGTCACGCCTTCTTCACATGGGGTTAGGCAGAAACTATAGAAGGCCACTTGCTACGCTCCTTACATACTCCTTTTGCTTTGTTTAAATTTAAAATAGTTACACATTAATTTCATTTCATTCAAAATGTCAAAATAACTATGTAAGTTGCAAGTCCTAAAACTCGCGTTTTGTTTCATCCCGGTACTGTTAACATCTACGGTGCTAACATTGTGGTGGTGGTCGTTCACGTAAATCGTGAAAAATAATTAGTAAAAATTCATAATTCTAAATTTGAATGAACGTGTGCACATGGCGTTGTATTGTGTAAATAAGGGGACCCATATGGTCTCTCATATGGTCCTCTCGCAAACCAAGAAGATTGTTAGTTATATCAGGCGCAAAAACGACGCCTGAAGTACAAAGGTAAGTGGTTTTTGTTATTATTGCAATGAGTGGTGTGGAACAGTCTCAAGATGAGTTTTTTTTCGGGTTTCAACGTTGTAAGCTTAGAGGAGTTTATGCTGACTTCAGACTAGAAGCCGCGTTAAATTAGTAGCAAGAATTCGATTTAGCACTAATATTGAGTGCATTTCTTCTGGGCCCAGCCCTATGTTTTCATAAGTATATATACCTACAATGAGGGCATGAGTTTTTCGTCAATGTGCGACAATTTAAGGGCAGATTTCCTGTCTAATGTCGATTACGTAGAGGAATTTTATAGTACACAGCTGGGAGACTGCAGGATATTATTACAAGTTTTTTTTTTTTATTGTATTCCAAAGCCAGGAAAGCGAATATACTCCACACTCATGTGATACTAGTACCACACGTCGAGGCGAAATAATTTATTATATTTTTTTCACTATATATTTGTTTTATATCTGAACAGACAGCTGTGCTGCTGGGGAGTTTGTTGCGCCAATTCTTCTTCCCAGCTAAAGCACTAGGAAGTGGTGAAGGGTGGGCGTTTTTGAGGGACTGTCTTATGTAATTTTTGACGTTCGAAAAGTGCTGATTCTCAGCCTAGTTTGAATAAATGACTTTTGATTTGATATGATATATTTTAGTGATATTTTTGTTAGAAAGATGTATGTACATTCTCATGGTGTATGTTTATATTTAAATTAGCTCGTTGTTTTTTGATTTTATGTATTTTTTTTCTCTTCTACCTTATACACGATATCTACATCTCTTTTTTATCTACTTTCCTATCGCAGATATGCTGGAAGAGATTTCTTTAGAAATAACCTTTATACCTATTTTTCTGTTCCTTTCTTCTTGTCTGTTTTAAATATGTGTGTGCATAAATGATTATATAAATAACCATTCGGAATAAATTTTCAAAATGATGGTGAAAACTGTATCGAAATCCGATGCGTAATTAAGAAGAACAATAATTCTGAAGAAGACTTCAATTAATAATATGTGTTGATAATGAAACTTTGTTCTCTAATTAAATCTACTAATGAGAGAACACTAATGGTGTCACTGCAAAGAGAAAATCCGTGAGATGCTATTTAAAAAATAAAAGTAACACGTTGTTTAATTTGTAGCAAGTTTAAGTGACTTGCTTTTTAATAAACAGGAAAAACAAACAGTTTAAAACTTTAGTAGGTATCATTTGTAAAAGGCTTAGGTCATAATATAAAGAACTTAGTGGTTTCGGAGGTCTACAGAAGCCAGCATGTGGCTAAAAAGCCGACTTTTGTAAAGTCAAAAGGTATTAGTTGCTCGGTAAACTTTTGTCTGAGTAAATTGTTTGTTTTGTGCAGGGACCGTACAATCCTGGTTAAGGGTTAAGCCTTTCGAAAGGGTAACCCATTCAATGGGTTACCTTTATCATGATGTAACCCATTGAATCGGTTTTATAGTAAAAACCCAGTGAAAGGGTTACATGATAACCCATTGAATGGGTTTTATAGTAGAAACCCAGTGAAAGGGTTACATAATAACCCATTGAATGGGTTTTATAGTAGAAACCCAGTGAAAGGGTTACATGATAACCCATTCAATGGGTTCTATACCTACTTGAAACCCAGTGACATGAAAAACCATAATATTATGTAATTTCGATATCCGCCTAGCACGCGTAGCATGTCCATGAATAGACAAAGTTTTTGATGTGAAACATTCAACAGCCGCACGTAAAAGCGACTGCTGGCGGGGCGACGCATGCCACGTGGCGACGCAACGCTACTATATACAATCATCTGTAGTAAGTTTTTTGATGTGAAACATTCAACAGCCGCACGTAAAACCGACTGCTGGCGGGGCGACGCATGCCACGTGGCGACGCATCGCTAATATATACAGTCATCTGTAGTAAGTTTTTTGGTTACCATTTTAGAAAAACCCTATCAAAAACCCTTTCAATGGAAAGGGTTTTCGATAGGGTTTATCAAAGCAGTTAATCAAAAACCCATACGGTGTGGGTAATTTTGAATGGCTTAAACTAAGCCGTTCAAAAGGGTTACCCACACCGTATGGGTGTTTATCGAAAACCCTTTCAACGGGTTACCAAAATTTAATTTAAGCCATTCAAAAGGGTTACCCATATCGTATGGGTTTTTGATTTACCGCTTAGAAAAACCCTATCGAAAACCCTTCCAATGGGTAACCAAAATGGTCCCTGGTTTTGTGACTGTGTTTCAGCTGGTGGGTTATTAGAACTCTTGCGGCCAGATTACGAACTGGAGTATGCTTTTTACGCAGATCTGATGGGCTATCACAAAACTCTTTCCATTAGATATTCAATATTAGTTTGGATGTTTTAACAAAACTTATAAATGCCAAGATAGAGAGAGATATCGAGAGATTGAGCTCGATGGCGAAGTTTATTTATTTATAAAACTTTAAGCACAAGTAAAAAAAAAATACTGTACAAAGGCGGACTTAATGCCTGAGGCATTTTCTACCAGTCAACCTTTGGGTGATGCAGACAAAACATGGTAGGTGCAACGTAGGGGATAGATTAATCGAAAATCAAATATTTATACTAATACATAGATACATATATACTTATAAACAAAATAAAAAGTTCAGGAGAAATAACGATTGGTGGAGGCGAAAACGAATCGGCGACGAGATGATTCTGCCAACTTCTTACGTTACTTCTTCGTACGTTCTCCTTTCGTTTCTTCTTCTTAAGTTATAACATCGTACTCGAATATTTCTCATGGATGAGGATCCAGGATAAACAGTTGAACTTTCGTATATTAATTTTATTTGAGGATATAAATAGTTTTTTTATTATTATTATTATTAAGACGTTGAATGCGTGTCACCAACATACGACCGTTTCAAACACTTCACGTTGACTAGTATTTACTTGGTACGAGATATTGCAACAAAATGGTTTCATAAAATAGATTTTTGGCTGGACCAATTTTGATACAATTTTGTATGGCGGTAGCTGACACCCTGGATTAAGACAGGCTACTTTTTATCCCGATATTTCACGGGATCGAGACTTACGCGGGTGAAACCGCGGGGCGCAGCTAGTCCGAAATAAATCCAAAGTTATATCGTGATTCTGCTCCTATGCTAGCTAATTGCTGGGAATATCTTGCTGAAACATATTTGCAGTACCAGCAAATATTTTATTAAATGTGGGCAATCAGAGTTAAGATAAATTAAGTAAAATCTCTTCGCAATAAATTCGCTTTACCTACTATTTTCAGTTCGTAGCAACCAATTTTCTATTTCAGACACTAATATGCCTCTATATGGACTCTAGAGATTAAGATAATGTAATCAGAAATGATCACAAGCAACTGACTAACAGTTTCCTTCTGGTGTTTGACTAGACAATCACTTTTAAAATTGGTTCATGATCGGTTAACAATAATTATAATTTTATTGCGTTTACCGAAAAGCGAAGGAAAAGAGTTCCTGGAAGGACTTGGAAGAAGCCTTTGTCCAGCCGTGAGACAGTATAGGATAAGTAAAAAAAAAATTGGTTTACAAATTGATTGATTTAATTGAATCTAAATTCTGTATTAGATATATTATTATAAAAAAGATGTTAAGTTCTATGGATACTACAGTACTCATGCCCGTTTTCACTAACACTAGATGACAAACTTCTTTTAAGATTACTCATCGATCTCTTCTTGAATTCATCTTGTGTGAAACGTGCTGACAAAAATATGGCGCGAATATGGCGTCGCGTCGTCGCGTCACACGACCACAGATGCATATTTTAATAATTTATTTCGGTCGTTTTTAGTGGTGTTCCCACTGAAATATTACTAAAACCGGTCAAGTATGAATCGATTAGTCGAATGATACAGCCAGATCGTGTTGCAAGTGTTTAAAAAACGTAAAATTCCATCGTTCAATGGCAAGTGTAACACTGACAGTTCTTATGCACCAATGGTGTATCATGCGAAATTTCAAGAGTTAAGACCTAAATGAATGCCTCGGCTCGAGGTTGTTAATCCAAAAGTGCATTCATATTTATACGTTCATTTAGACTTATCCTAATATTAGTGTAAATGGGCAACAGTAACTTGAAAAAGATAATTGCTCTACGGTGAATTAATTCTACGAATATTTCACGTGATGGCGAGCTAATAAATTAGAGTCGGATGTTGTCGGAGAACTTTATCTTTTAATCCACCTCATAGAATGGCTGTCAAGAGTCACCTTGAGTTTGCTCTGAATCTTACAAAATATTGCGACTGTAATTAGAAGCTGAGTGGGTGGGGCACACGGTTAGGATTCACATTTAGCCAAGTAATTTTTCTCGGTTATGAATTTGTCTATCAGTTTTTATAATATGGAAAAAAATATTTATAAATCAGGATCACAATTCAGATCAAAAATACCTAATAGTCCTGTAGACAGAATTTCGACCATGGTGACCAATCTCAGCGGAGACCACCGGCTTCAGTGCGGGAGATATAGTGCACAAGTATGTGCGCAGACAGGTGTACTCTCTCTTCCCTTACTCTTATACTTCGATGCGACGGCAGCCAAGGCCAACGGCTTAACGTGCTTTCCGATGCACGAAGGTATCACACCGAAAACTTCCAAACTCCGGCCTGTAACTGAGAAATTCCTAATTGAAAACCCAATAAAGCTTTGCCCGACCCGGAATTCGAAACCCTCGGCCCCACGCTCAGCAGTCAACCACAGCGGCAGTCCAAAGCGGGGCAGGGGGGGGGGGGTGTGATGTATACCTACAAACATGGCATCAAACATAATCATGATCATCATTTCAACCGTAAGACCACTGCTGGACTTCTAGGTCTACCAAGCGTCGTAAATATCAATAGCACCTTTCGTAAAATGCAATGGTTTGCAATTTTTTTACGTACAAACAAATATTTAGCATGCAACTAAACGCATAAGTATCTGATTATCCAAAAGGAAGAGACCGAAAATTTTTGTGCACAACAAAAGCTGTCAACGTCAGCTGGCATCGGCAAAAAAATAAGGTCTACGGTTCAATAACCAGCAGGAACGAGTCCTTAGTTTTTGTGCAAGCTATATAAAGTCATGCTTCTACAAATGGGCATGACTAGTTTTAGTCTCGGAACTTATTATACAATCATTCAAAATCAAAATCAAATTTTTTTATTTCACATAAACCTACATGGGCACTTATGAAACGTCAGAAGCTAGGTGCACGGTTCCAATTGGTCGTTTCCTATGGAGAAGAGTCGGCAAGAAACTCCACGGTTACTCTTTTAAAAAAAGTGGGCTTTAACAATGTTATAAGTTACAGTGTTAATAGGTATGGGAGGACAGTGTAGGCCCGTCAACAAGTACCAAGTACTTAACAAAATAAAAGATAGTTTACAAAGCTACAGTCTATTAAGCCTACAACGTTCTCACATTCACAAATTAAAAAAGAATCTATATAAAATATTACTAAAGTAATAAAAATAAAAACCTACATATTTAAACCAAATGACAACATTGTCATTACAACTGTAAAAAAAAAAAACTGAATAAATATTCTGTCCACAAGCCACTAATAAATATTTTAAATTAAAATTTGTAGGTTATGTCAAAGTACGTAAAAAACAGAAATAAAACTACATTGTTGTATAATATGTCTTGATTGTATAAAAATATTTTATTGTTATTTAGTTTTTATGTATGATGCTCCATAAATATTTTATTAAAACTCACGTGTGCCATTGCTGTATTTTTTTATTTTATTACGTACACCTATACAAAACAGCACTTAATGGTTAATACTAATATATAATATTATTTACGATGTGTTTAATGCATGCTAAATTGCAATAATAAAACCGCATTAGTAACGCAATGATGAAGCTCTACCGCACATAATAAATATATAAGTTTTCACAAAAAAGACTCTTTTATTTTCAAATTCGTGAGCAGGAATATTTCTACACGTCTAAGCATTGGCGGTTAACAATGCAAATAATTGTGTTAATTGAGGAAAATAAATATTAAAAACTTATGCAATCGGTAAAATTTTAAAACATTACACTCAAATTTTCTAGTATAATTAAATCTTTAAGAATCGCTATAGTTACTTTAAAGAACAATGCATATAGCATTTAGCTGAGACGAAGTAGGTAATAACATCGTGCAAGTGGAACAATTACCTACAGAACTATTTCATCTGTAAGTTATCAACATTCTAAAACTACACTAAGTTTCTCAATATTGTAATCAGTTAAGCACGGGATTTAACAGACGTTCCTTCAAGAACCAACATTAAATATGTATGAAATACCTCGTGTTAAATCGGATTCGGGTCAGTTCTCATACCTACATATTAAGTATGTTCGGGAAGTCGGTTAGGGTAGTTGCCGACTCCTGCTCTGAAGTAACTAACATTAACTAATCAAGTGGAGAGTAGATAAGAAGATTGTTTTTAATGTACAGCCTCACTTCGGACGACACCGGACTGTCGCGTGAAGATAAGCTTGTAGCCTTGTCTAAATGTCAGTGATCTTATTGAAAGTTTACTTTGTAGATTCTTTGGATAATAGCTGAAGTAGTACAACGTTTGCAGTAGTTTATCTCCTCAGTCATAGTTTATGTTAGTTCTAAATACATAATCTGCCTATAATGTTCCCACTGCTGGGACACAGGCCTCCTCTTTCTGTGAGAGGGATTTTTTTATTTATTTATTACTTCTAAATGTAAAAATGTAATAAAAAAAAAATATGTGAGTAATGTGTGTGTGTGAGTATGTATGTATGTGTATGTGTGCATGTATGTGTGTGTGTGTGTGTGTGTGTATATTTGTGCTAAAACTAAAGTAGGTATTTAAAGGATCAACATCAAAGTAGCAATTGACAAAACTAAGTTCCCAAAGAAAACCCGTTTGACGGACCTTTCTACCCTTCGTAACTTTATTACCATCCTTGGGTCAGAACTACTGGACATTAAGCATATTTGCAAGCATTTTTGATCCCTCGCGGTTGCTTCAACAATCATCGGGATTACACCCGCATGTGCTCGATTAACTATTTGTCTAACCCGAAAATGTTTACCTGCCCGAAGCATAAGGTTTGTGAAATTATTGGTAGGTTTCGCTTTATTAAATTTGGTTTAGATGATTAAATACATGAAATTTAATAGTTTTTTTATTAGTTTTGGAAGATATAAAGAAGCTTTGCCAAGACTCAAATAGGTCTGTAGTGCAAGCCGGCCGCTGCTGCGGCTCTGTTCCCTTCGCTCGGTCGGCTCACGCGTGGTTTTCCACAGTTCTAACCTAACCTAACCCATTTGGTCGGGGTGCCACAAGCGGTGTGAAAACTAATTATCACTTAAAAAAATTAAATTCACCAATATTTACTACACCAAATCCTTAACCACGGCCATATCATTAATGTACGGTATCCACGGTCTAAACCGTAGATAAAGCCAAACGTCGACTGACATACGTATCATTAAACGTTGACGTTAAAAAGATACATAACTAGTTTTATTAGATATAATAACCTATTATAGACGGAATGAAACGAAAGTATTTATTTATTTATTAAGGTTACCCAACAATTGATTACACAATACATTTACAATAATTTCCACAATAAAATTTTTATTTAATTGCTAACACAACATGCACAATTTATGGTTATACATAATAATACAAAGCTAAAAAGGATATTTACAATTAAAGTTATTCAATAATTTTGGTTAATCACGCGTAACAATAATAATAACAAAAATTTCATTCAAAATAATATAACAAAAAGATTGATAACATTAACATTTAACAAATAAAAATGATAAAAATCTAAAATAATAAAAATTATAAATTAAAAATTAACATTCGATAAGGAGATCATTCGCTATGGGAGTAGTACTCAATAATTATTTTATAAAATTTTCCTATGCTGTCATGATGTAGGTATATCAGTAAGATCTCTGCAACTGTTTATAATTTTACACAGGCGAGAAATCGGTGAGTTAGCACCCAGAACCGTTCTGCGCAAGGGTGGGTATAGTGGTGTGATAGGATTTCGCGGATATCGGGCTGGCGCACGAAACTTCAGGAGACTCAGTAGGTATAGTAACAAAAAGTAGTTGTAGGCAAAGTATAGTAACGATTCATGTCCATAAAGGACTTAGGTAAGCTTTTATCAGCCCAGTCATTGTAGTAACAGCGAAGTTAGCTTGGTTTAAATTATTGTGAAAGAATAGTTTAGTAACGGAACGTGCAAAACTAACAGAAGCTGAATATTTTAATTATTCTGAAACTTTTCAGAGTTTGATTACCGTATAAGGTTGTAGTAGTTACTCTATCTTTGAACATCTAAAGTACCGATATGAATATAACGACGTCGTTTGGATGAATATACTGGACACTAATAAATATAGTAGACACCTATTCTTGCGGAATTCCAACTTTCAGACACGTAACGGAATTAAAACTAAAAGTGTCGTAAAATAAAATTCACTTAAAACTCATAATTACAGCAACTTTTGCCCAGAACCAAAATTATACTACTACTAATAAAATTGACACTGAGAGGAAAACATAATACTTTTTTCAAAAAAGTTGATTTATGTGCATGACGAACTTCGGAACAAAGATAAAACTGTTTTTCAGACGCAGTTTTTCAAGAAAAGGTTCAGAGGCTTTTAAACGACGTGAACGAATAAAAGGGATAATATTTTTGTGTTCACCAAAAATCTAAAGGTACATCTATGTATGCATTTCTAAAATATTGATCTTAAACCCGTTTAATTGTTTTACTATAATTAAACTACTCGGCCAACAAAATATGTTACATCAAACAAATTCCAAATTAACACCAAGATCCACCGACACTTTTTTATTGTAGTGCGCTGCAAATATTCTATTGTAACAATAACTATTTTATTCTTCCCCGAAAAATACTGATCGTGCACCAAATAAAAATGGGTAGGTTAGGTTAGGTTAAAACTGTGACCTCCTACGCACGAGCCGAGCGAGCGAAGCGAGCGGTGCCGCGGCAGCGGCCGGCGAGTGCCAGAAACGACTTGCAAAAAAACATTTTTAGTAAGCATTACATTTTATAATGTGTTCATTTTTTATTAATAAAGCTACATTGGACATTAATTGGTGTTTAATTCAAATACATTTTGCAGTGCATTATCTGAAGTAAAACTAAAAAAATAAATGCTTGTTTTTAAAATTAGGTGTACTACTATTTTTACAAATTTGCAACAGTAGTTAAATAGATGCTCGTTATGACATATTGTAATGAACATATTTTGGTGCACATTCAGTATATTTGGTGGAACACAGGCAAAATTAGGTAAATGAAATGGGAATAAATTGAAGTACTTTTAAATACCATCCTAATAAAAGTTGATGATACTCGTACTTATTAAGGACACAGAACACATATCAACTCGGAAAGGGAACACCGTATCGCCTTGCGCCTCTCGCCCTCAAACAGGCGTCAACCTAACGTAAGCACGTAACCAAAGCGGATCAGCAGCTCCAATACGTCGAATTGGCTATGGCTAGGCGACGCCGCGCTTACGGCTCGCCGACCACTGGTTGATCTGGCTGACACTAGATCAGTTTGAATCGGCCGCGGGAGGGGTGAAATGGGCTAGGGTGGACGAAGAGACGTAAGCTCGGGTACGGAGAGACGTAAGCGCGCGGACGACGAGCCGTAAGCCCCGAACTGCAAGTTGACCACGCACCGTACCGCGGTTCGTGAGCTTGTCCCGAGGCGAGGCGATTCCGATTAGTGTGCGTTGCAGTAGGGAGTTTCATATAAATCTCTCAAGTTCCCTTTCCGAGTTGATATGTGTGCTGTGTCCTTTATCTGTAAATGGAGTTCTGTTTTAAAGTTAACGCAGAGTGATATCGCGGAGATAAACATTTAGGATTAATTTCAACATTCGGATTTAAACTGTCGCGCATCGCATTAATTTTATATTTATTATGAAAATTGTACTCTCCCGGTATTTTAAAACAATCCGTTTTGAAATATATGGTTTGAATAGATTTAGCTGAAAGAGCAATGAGTATGAAATTAAAATTGTAAAATCGAAGTTTTATGTGCAAAATAATGGAATGAATAATAAAAGTTAAGATGGTAAGCACAAGGTGAAAACTCTACAGATAAACATCACAGTTAAACAAACACAAATAAGGTTTATATCGAGTGCTAACATAATCTTATGGAGTACCTAAACGTTAACTCGTTGAAAATACCAAACTGGCATTTGGCATTTAGATAAACTATTAGTGACGATTATGTATTTGTAGTAAAGCTTTCAGTTGTATAATTTGGTGTCTAACTGCACTTATTTCACACTTATCCATTAAATAAAGTAGAACAGGTTCCGAAAAATAGACAGTAGATGTTGTTGATACAGCTCGAAAACCTATTTAATTGTTTTAAAATTCATCTAACAAGTTAAATAGTGAGCAACTTAAACAAAAATATTTATTATTATATTTCTACACAATATTTCAGTTCTCGCGGTTGAACGTTGAAAATTCCTTGGGTGACTGTAAATTCGTAAAACATCATTTGAAGCTTCATCTTAAGCAGCTCTGGAGTAAATAAACACATTTATTTACGTCCCAAAGCCAAGGAAATCTCGTGAAAAATTCAGGAATTACGTTGCTTGAACAAATTGCGGGCGCGTTTTGTAAATTGCTGTAACAGAAGAGAGCGTGGGAGTTTATAAGTTGAAGGATGTTTATCAAGCCTCCTGTCACTTGGGAGGAAATATCCCGTGTGACGATCGCTCATTGTTACAGAACATTCTCGGAATTCAAGCTGCAAGCGATGTTTGTGTTTAGGAATGTATAGCTTGTACAGCTAGTTAGTGGTCACGTTCTAGTTGGCAGACACTGAGCTTTGCTGACAAATATTTCGCTATAGGTAACCACAAACATTCTAAAGTGGCAGTCGAAAGTAATCCTATTAACTTGAATTGTTTTTTGGTTTAGTAATCATGCCTTTATAATATATACTAGCTGCACCCCGCAACATCACCCGCATAAGTCTCAATCCCGTGGGAATATCGAGATAAAAAGTATTGACCATGATATAATTAAATAAACTAATATTATAAAGAGAAAATAGATTTTTTGTATGTTTGTTAGTTACGCTTTCACGCTAAAACGGCTGAACGGATTTGGATGAAATTTGGCACATGGGTAGACAATGACCTGGGTTAGGACATAAGATACTATGAATCAGAGACCTGTGGAATAATATCTGACCTTTAATTTATAATTTATTTATTTATTAGGAACAATTTAGGAATAACTTAACAAAAGACACGAAGATAGCTGCAAAAGTAAAATACGGTGGCGCAGCTATCAACGCCCCACACGACATATATGGAAGATATTTGTTCCAGACATACATCTTTAAGGAAGTCTTATAGTAAAATTAACAATTAAGTACATAAGAAAAAAAAAATCACTCAAAAGTTTGTATGTAATGATGTAGAGTGGAAGTGAGGGTGAGAGTGTTTGTGGGTGTGTGTGAGTGTGAGTATGAGTGTAAGTGTGAGTAAAATGTGCAATTAGTGTATTATGAGAGGATGCTAGCATGAGAGTTTATTTAAGATACTAAAAGTTGCTCAGTTGCATCATAGGACATAGATTTAAGCCAGTCTGTCAATTTCTTTTTCAATAAGTTCCTTGTTAAAGGGTAGATTTTGACTATCCTATTTATATTATTATAAAGCTTAGAGCTAATGTGGTTGAAGTGGCGACCCACCAACGCAAACCTGCATAGCTCAGTTTTACAGATTCTATCAGAGCGTCACTTTTTAGTAAGGTACTGAGGGTCGTAAAGCAAAAGGTGGTGTTTCATAAGCACTGTTAGTAGTACGTCCAGTTGTCTTACTGCGAGGACCTCACAAAGTGAATATAATTCGGTAGTCGGAAATCGAATAGGTTTCCTCGCGAGTACTTTTAACACAGCTCTTTGTGCCCTCTCTAAACGCAATATGGTAGTTTTGTGGGTTCCCCCCACGTAGTTATGCAGTAACCGAGAACTGATTGAGCAAGAGCGAAATAAATCATTTTTAGGCACTGAAAGTCGGCTGCCGCGCGAAGTTTTTCAAACAAATAAATCAGTCTTCTGACACGACAGAGTCAACCTGTTTTTTCCAAGTTAGAAGATTGTCCAATATAACTCCAAGATATTTGATACTGTCAGTCCGTTCTATCTGGGCACAGTTACAGGTGGTGGCCGCTGGGTAAGGACAAACACTGATCCCAAATGTCGTAGGTGGTTGGCAAGAATTCCCGGGGAGAAGGGGATGAACTTGGTCTTTGAGATATTGAGTGTGAGCAGATTCGAGGTTAACCACACCATGACTAACCTCAAAGCAGCTTCTGCCCTCTCACGAGCTTCAGGCCAGTCCCTACCATGGGTTAAAAGAGCTGTGTCATCCACATATGTAATTATTTTTGTGTTCGGAAGATATAACTGACACAGCTCATTCACATAGATAAGAAAGAGAGTTGGCCCTAGGACACTACCCTGGGGTACACCACAATTAACATTTTCAGAATTGCTAATAAATGTTTTGATTTTAACAACCTGTTTACGACCCGTCAGGTAGCTACGAAAGATATCAAGGGCAATACCACGAATGCCAGATTGTTCCAGCTTATTAATTAATTTGTATTAGTGATAGTATTGTGTAGTATCGAACGCCTAAGATAGATCGAGGAAGACACCGACAGACTTTTGCTTATTGTTTAGGTGTTCGACTATTGTATTTGACAGTTCCAGAGTAGCGTCTTCCGTAGATTTTCCAGCTCTGAAGCCGTATTGATTGTCGGCCAGGATATTTAGATTAGAAAGAAATTTCACTAGTCTCACATTCATAATTTTCTCAAAGATTTTAGAGATAGTTGTAAGGACGGATATAGGCCTGTAATTAGAAACGAGGTCCCTGTCTCCCCCTTTGTGAATAGGGTGGACTATAGCCGTTTTGAAAACATCCGGAAAAACTCCAGAAGATAGGCACAGGTTAAAAATGTGGACAAGGAGAGGGACAATTGTGTTTTTTGTGGCCTTAATAACCGTGGTTGGGATTCCGTCAAAACCAACAGCACATTTATCTTTAAGATTCGTAATTATGCGTTCAATTTCGGCGTCATCCACGTCATGCAAGACCATCGACTCAGAAGGGGCAATCGGGAGCTTGCTACTAGTGGCGTAGAGTTAATTTCCGAGGTACTGCTACTTTGTGGTGAAGACAGAAAACTTAGATGCGAGGCTACTGCCCACATTTGCAAAGTAGTGGTTTACCATATTGACAGAGAGAATAGGATCGTTACCGCACTTTAACAACTCGGAAGGAGATGTTTTACCCTTATCTAAATAAGATATTTTCTTATCAAACTTCCAGGTGGCCTTTGGATTGTTCCTGGCCCTCTGAAATTCAGACCTTTCATATTCGCGTTTCAGTTTCTTTAGTAGACCTTTACGCGGGCAAAGCCGCGAGCGATAACTAGTTTATGTATATTATATCATAATTCTCCAGCAAGGTATTAATTTCTTTTTAAAGCATATTGCCAAGTGTTTTACACGTGCAGCCTGTGGACCAACTATACTCAGCGGGCTATCAGCGCCCTACGGGTCCAATATAACAATAGGTTCAGGATGTTGATGGGTCTGCCCCGTTTCTGCAGTGCATCAGGTATGTTTGCACAAGCACACGTCGATGGCTTCCATGCCATCGTCAGATAGCTGCCTGTTTGCTCTGCAGAGTGCGGGAAGGCTCCAACTCCATCCTGAAGACCATAGCGCGGGGTACGACTCTCCTTTAAAAAAAGTCTAAAGAAAAAAAAAGTTTACTAACATAGGTATAAGTTATCTTTTTGTTTACTAACCCATATGGATATTGCTTATCCGAAATAAACATTATTTTATTTTATTTTTATTTCAACACACCCGTAAAAACTTCGTCATCTTGCAACTCATAACGAATTTCAACGCTATTATATTCTACCAAGTAGTTGCTTGTCTCCTTTAATAATTAATCTTTTGATTTTGTTTACCAGCAGCTATCGAGACCTCACTAATGCGAGGGTGCTCGTTATACTCGTAAATAACTGAATAACACTTACAGTTGAGAATTCCTGAATACTTTAGGACTTGCGGACAACATTGCGGCCTGTACCAGCTATGTCTGTTTTAAACATAAGGGTCGGCTAGGAATTCGCTTTATCGGGTTCAGCAATTGAAACTTTGATAAATTGAGGGAGAGTCGCGCATGATTGGTATATCTTTACAATCGTATTTCCCATGAGACAGCTAAAGTTCTCCCACGCCAACACTATTTTCGCTTTTGAGTTATGACTTTGCCTTTTTTTCCTGTAACAGATGGTCTATGGCTGGATCCTGGATCTAAACAAACTAATGAAGGAACATTAATGTTAATCTTTGCACTATGGTTTCTGCTCATTCCATTGCAATGTGATGATTTGTGGGAAATATGTGCGTTAGCATAATACATAACATTCTCATGATGTTTGTGTTGGTAATATCGCGTGAGAAGTTCTTTTTTTTCACGGTGACACAAATTTTTTAAGGATCATAATGCAAAAGACATGAATTTGCAATACTTTATCATTTTTAACCGACTTCCAAAAAGGAGGAGGTTATATGTTCAGCTGTATGTTTTTTTATGTATGTTCACGATTTCTTTTTTTTAGTTCATTCGATTACTCCGTCAATTTTGGACGGATTTTGAAATTTTTTTTATTGTTTGGAAGGGTTACTCCCGAGATGATCTCATTGCCACCAAATCAGAATCTGATGAGGGTATCCCATGGAAATCGAGGGAAATCTTCAAATTTTATAGGCATACCTATAGCGATTTGAGTATTTTTTATAGTAACTCGTGCATTTGCACTCGAAAAGCACCATTTGGTGAAGTGGAACTGATGATGAAGACCACAGATGGCCACTGGAACTACTCAATAATAAGTATTTCACCGTTGCGATTCGATTAGGCACTTTAATATGGTTGCTAAGCAATTTATGCTCTTCAAACTGCATATGGTGAAGTCACCATCAGTTCTCCTGGTTCTTACCAGGAGAACTCCTCAACAATTAACGCCTCTGCATCGGGAAAAGTAATATTTTGTAAAAGGGGATGAGCATTTGACATTAGGATATTGTAAATTGGATAAATTACAAACTGACCCACTAAAAAGTGAAAAATAAAAAACTTTTTACAAAAAAAAACAACCGGCTTCCAAAAAAAAACACTACAAAGTGAAAAATAACTTTAATTTCGGAAGTCGGTGGCAAAATACTAAAATACAGATCCAAAGCCACCGACTTCCGAAATTAAAGTTATTTTTCACTTTGTAGTGTTTTTTTTTGGATGTCGGTTGTTTTTTTTTTTGTAAATAGTTTTTTTCAGTCACGCGATCTTTTGTCATCATCTACCTATTTTATTAATTATTTTAGGAAAACGTTTTGTTTTTTTTTTACAATGTTTGTAAATATGTGAGCACCATGTATCTATCACATAATTAATTTATCTGTCATTGCTCCATTATTAATTCTTTTTACCTATTGTGGTATAGTAGTTTTATTCTAGGTGCATCATCATCACATATCATTATATAATTGATGTACCGATACAAAATATTGTAAAACATTTTAAAAGAGTTTCTTGCCCATTCTTCTCCATACGAAGCTACCTTTTGCAAGAGGGCGACTAGAATCAATTCTATTTTATTTGTAAATTTTGACGTTCAAAAGTGCCATCTATGTGCCTATTTGAAATAAATAATTTGACTTTTACTTTGACTTTACCTAGCCTTTTCCCAACTATGTTGGGGTCGGCTTCCAGTCTAACCGGATGCAGCTGAATACCAGTATTTTATATGGAGCGACTGCCTATCTTACCTCCACAACCCAGTTACTGGATAACACGATATCCCTTGGTAATTGGTAAGACTGGGTTGTCAGACTTTTGGGCTTCTGACGACTCGTAACAACTGTCAAAGATCTACAAATGACAGCCGGGATCAACGGCTTAACTTGCTTTCCGAGGCACGAGGAATCTTGGTATGAACAGATGGTCACCCATCCACGGACCAACCGCGGCAAGCGTAGCTTAACCTGGTCGATCGACCCGTACGGCAGTTATTATTTAGCCACAAGCTCCTCGATCGACCACTCGATCTCTTGTATCTATCGTTTAGCAAATTCTGTCAAAATTATTTTATCAAAACGTATTCATCCTATGTACGAACTCTCATAAACCAGCCAGTACCCACACGTAAACAGTTCTAATTTCTCCTCAACAAAAGCCTGAAAATTGCTTTCTTGTTATGGCAAACTTTCCCTTGAAATATTGAGGTAAGTATAATTTACATAAACACTAATTGGGACCAAGAAAAAGAATAAAGCAATTAGCAAACGGTTCGGTTACAAAGAATTACCATAATCTGAGCTATAAGCCGTGTTGATATAGGTAAGCCCAGGGGAGACTTTCGAAAAAAAACGTGTTTGATGACCCTTTTTCATAAAACCGTAAAATTAATTGCTATAAAAACTGTTAAGCATTTTTAAAGTAGCGTCTGACCCTTTGAATGAATTTAAGTTATTTAGACTATGTTGTTTGTTATATTTTGTTAAGGTGTAGAATGTTTTCGTCCAGAGGCTACAGTCTCAACATAGATAGCGATCACTTTATGACCAAATTCGGTCGCAAACTCCTAATGGAGTATCTAGAGATGGCCAAAATTGTTTATCCAAATTTTTCTTTTCTTCGCAATTAACCGAAACGCTAGAGTAAAGGTGTCTCATAACATCTATAAATATCGAAATTTACGAAATACATTGTAATTATTTTCCACAAACATATTAATTAACATACACTATCAAAGGTGACTCACATCTTTGTATCTTGACGCATCCTTCATTCTCGCAATTTCCATTATCTCAAACTCAAACTCAAAGTATTTATTTCAAATAAACCATTTACAGGCACTTTTGAATTGTCAAAGAGTCGGTCAGTTAGTCAGAAAGTGGAAGCTATTTGCCCATTCCAAAACGTAGATCTAAAGCGGCAGAAAAAGTACGTAATTGGGAAATAACACAGATTACTTAGCTGCCACAACCAAACTAATTTAGGAATTACAAAATAGTTAAGACGTATGCACACGTTGACACTTGTTAATACCGTTTTTCTCATACTGTATGTGAATACTTGTAGACAGTTGTGGACTCGTTGTCTGCACGCAGACGGGGCGATCCACTCGTGAAACGCCTTTTTCTAAACGCTCGATTGCTGGCGGGCCGTCACTCGGCGGACGTGACGTCATGCAGCCATGTCCAAGTAAATAATCCACTTTTGTTAACAGTAAATCTCAGTAGTATGCACAAATCTCGTATAGTAGTAGCGTCGCGACGGCGGACCGCGAAATTACTGCATTACGAGTTTTTCAAAGTCAAAGTCAAACCATTTATTTCAAACTAGCTGCGCCCCGCGGTTTCACCCGCGTAAGTCTCGATCCCGTGAGAATATCGGGATAAAAAGTAGCCTATGTCCTTATCCAGGGTGTCAGCTACCTTCATACTAAATTTTATCAAAATTAGTCCAGCCATTAGAGCGTGAAGAAGTAACAAACATACACACGCACACACACTCACAAACTTTCGCCTTTATTATATTAGTGTGAGGCACATTTTTTTTGTGGGTGAGAAATCATCAAATAACTTCTCCCGCTCTGGGTGGAGCGGGAGGGAGTGTCAGACTTTTACTGACTAAAACCCACCCGTGTTCCTTCCGTTGCCTGTGTGCCAGGGCCACGATATCCCTTTCGGACAAACTCGCAACCCTGGCAGGCATTGGTCCTAACGGACCCCGTCAGTTTGTGCTGACATCTCTTTGAGGCGCGCGAGGAACACAACGCGCCGCCCGGGCCTGGTCCTTATCGGACGGCGAGCTACCCATCGCTCACCGTCCGCAGGCCCGCGCCTACGGTGGCCGGAAATCGGCTTGCGACTCCCGACGCCCGGGGCGTCTCCTGCGGTGACTAGGGGCGCGAGGGCGCGAACCTTGTCTCACCCTCACGCGTTCCGCCTCCTCCTTCGCTAGCATAACTGCTTCGCAGAAGGAGGTGACGGCCTCCCATGCACTCTCGCTCCGAGAGATCGCCGCCGCCGATCGCCTCCGTGAGGACACGGCGGTGCTCCGCCCAAGCTGGGCAGGCAGACCTCCACCGTATGCTCCACCGTGTCCTCCGGGCGATCCACACAGTGGTGACACCCGGGCGTTTCCTCCCGCTTAATCCTAAACAGGAACCTCCCGAAACATCCATGTCCGGTGAGGACCTGCGTCAGGCGGAAGGTGAGGACGCCGTGGCGCCTCTCCAGCCACTCCTCAAAGAGGGGACTTATCGCCACAATTGTGGCGTGCCCAGCGCTGGGTTGCGACAATCGCACTCTCCATGTCGCCATGAGATCCCTCTTGAACGTCAAAATTTACAAAAAAATAGAATTGATTCTAGTTGCCCCTTCCAAAAGGTAGTTTCGTATTGAGAAGAATGGGCAAAAAACTCCACCGTTACTCTTTTAAAAATATTTTACAATATTTTGCTTGAGTGGATGTTTAACATCCATCACGGAAATCGATTCGAATCCTCGATCTTTACCTACGTCCTTAAGACTTTTCCGGGAGACTGAACAAGACGCAATAGAAGTTTTATTATTATTACGTCTGGGGGCGTTTAGTGCCACAATAAAAAATGTACTAAAATTATCTGCAAATGTAAATTAATCGTTGGTGTTGACGTTTAAATATTAGTTTTATTTTAAGTAATAATTATGTGTTTAAAAATATGTTCTTATAAACGGTTGTATTTTCTGTGTGGACTGCACACGGGCGCTCTCATTGGTTGACGCGCGGCGCCCTCACCCCGCCTACCGCTGTGGCCGCCGTTGCAAAAGGGTAGACGATTCAGTGGCAAAAAACCTCGCGAACACTCCACGCGTTAAAAAGCGCGCCCACGCATTCCGTTCTTGTGATCTGATTTTCCAAAAAGTTTCGTTTTCTTTTTTTCTCACCACCAACAACTACCTAGTGACTACAGTTGGCATTACCCAATTTTAGGAATTTTGTAGTTTAATTTGGTAATTCCAACGTGAATAAAACTTTAAGCTCAATACAAGAACACAAAGAAGTACAGAAAGCTATGTTTATTCCTATGAAATTAATTAAGGAGATCTATCTACCAAGTCGGCATTAAAACGCAAGTAAAATGTGCTTCTCAAAGCTTCAATTTAATTAAGTGATTCTGTTCAAACACAATCATTTTATTTCAGTGAATCGCCCTTTTCGACGTAATTACGTAAAAAAAGGTGGTTCGAAGAAATAACCAATGAAATAATGAAGAAGAATGTAACAAAGTGATTACCTACTTTTTATTCCATTTCAATTATTTCTTGGATTGAAATGGAAAATAATAATTGTATGGTTCCTTGACCTTACACCTTGAGTTGATGCTGATTGATACACTGATTACTGTTTGATATATATTTATTGATAAAAGTATGAATGCATGATAAATGAGTGCACGCGGTATGATTGCTATTCGTGTACTAAATTGGCCGGCCTGGCGCAGGTAAAATGCTGACATATTGATAGGAAAACTGTGCTGTGCTTGCACTGTACATGCTCCAGGCCCGGAGAAGATAAGGGTGCACGGGTGATATGAATGTGATGAGTTACAAAATGATAAAACACAATTTCCTATAAAATAACTTAAATAGTACTACATTGATCTGTATTGACTTCCAAAACGTGGTGACGACGCCCTGTCAACTGTGCGTCTGCAGCTATGGCTGTTGTCAACCGTAGCGATGGTCTGTGACGGTCTTCTTGTAGCTGCCGCGTAGTGCACGTTTGGTTCCTGCAGAGCCTGTTGAACCGAGTTCCTTGGTCTGTTGAGCATATGTTTTCCACGTGATTTATATATTTGTTGAGTGCATCTATTCCTCGCCAGTATGGAGCCATATCGCAGTAAACTATTAGTTTCCATTCTTCACGTTGTAGCCGCATGTTGGCTACCTTGTCAAAATATATGCTTTGATTATTGCTTAGGCTTGAGAACTTGTATTCGCTTCTTGCTGTAGGCACCATTACCATAAGAGTTATGAGTATGGTATAAATTAAGTTGCATAATTTTGATGACGATTGTTGTCTTCGTTGACTTGATACGTTATTGATTGTTGCGGATTTTTGTTGTGCATGCTCATTTGATTGGTTTTCTTCGGTAGGCAATAATGATAGCTTTGTTATTGGTCTTTTCATTGTTCCATTTTTTGTCCGAATAGTAACCACCCGGACGTACCCATCTTTTCCGGGATGTAGTTCCGTGATTCTTCCCATAGCCCACTTTCCTGATGGTAACTGTACGTCGTGTATGATGACAATATCGTTAATATTTAAGTTTTTGTTCGATTGCCGCCATTTGCTACGCACTGACATAAGTACTCCGCTTTCCACCTTTTCCATAAATCATCCATGATTTTTTGAGTGAGTTGCCACCTCGTTCGTAAATCTTTTTCCGTTTCGATTATCGTCAAGGTCAGTCCGCTTGCTAGAAAGTGGGATGGCGTGAGGTAATCCAAATCTTCTGGATCTTCACTTAGAGCGCACAATGGTCGTGTGTTCAAACATGCTTCGATTTGTGCTAGCACTGTTGTGTATTCTTCGAACGTCAGCCTTTGCTCGCCAATCACTCTCTTTAGGTGGTACTTCGGGCTTTTCACAGCTGCTTCCCATACACCTCCCGCGCTTGGCCAAGATGGAGCGTTAAAATGCCAATTGATCTCCATGTCGGTGATTGATTCGTAAAATTCCTCGTCTGACACTTTTTGAATATTGATGAATTCTTCAGTTAGAATTCTGCTTGCACTTACGAAGTTTGTGCCATTGTCGCTGTATATATGTTTAGGGGTGCCTCTTCTTGCTGGCATTCTGCATAATGCTGATAAAACTGCTGATGAGCTCAGATCCGAGACTAATTCCAGATGCACAGCTTTCGTTGCCATGCATGCGAACACAGCGATGTATCCTTTTGTCGTCTTTACTCCTCGGCCTTTGTTTGTTTTAACGTTGACAAAGCCAGTATAGTCAACCCCTGAGTCATAGAAAGGTCGCGCTGGATTGCTGCGTGCTGCAGGCAAGTCTCATCAACTGCTCATGTTTGATTGGGTCGTGGCGTCTGGATTTGATGCAGGTTCTAATGCGTTTTTTGACTGCTCGATTCCCGCCTAGAATCCAATATTGTTGACGCAGCCAAGCTTGCGTGATTCGGGCTCCGCCATGGTACGGGGTTACTTTTGGGTTCTTTCCAAACTTCTTTTCCAATTGATAAAATTGTGCGACCGCCTTCGGTTTTGATTCTCCCAATTTTTCCTTGATTTCTTGCTTTAACGGTAGTCTTACAACATATCTGCCATCCTCTCGTCGCAAAGTTTCAGTCTGATACTGCTGAATGCACTGATGATCTTCCGTCGATATGTTGATATTGCTATCTGCTATGTCTTCAATGGCCCAAAACCTTTGTATGTCTTCAATATTTTCTTTGAAGACATACAAATACATAGACATACAAATAGACTCATTTTCTTTGATAATGTCTCCCATTATAATCTGAGAATATACGTCGGCGCCGAGTAGCAAATCTACGGGTCGGCTCGTATAGAATTCTGGATCTGCTAGCTGTATGTTTTTTAGGTATGCCCATGATGGCTTTGAGAAAGTCTTGTTGGGCAGGTTGTGTAACAGTGTGTTCATTATCAACACATCTGCTTGAAATGTAAATTCAGTATGCAATGATGATGCAGTAATACTGATCTCTCCCTTACAATTGGCTTGGCTAGTGCCGATGCCAAATATGACGCCCTTGAATGCTTGCCTTGCAAGTTCTAGTTTTTGAGCTGCATGTTCTCATTAGAGAGACTTGGGAGCCTTGGTTAATAAGAGCTCGCAATGTAGAATATGTCCCGTTGCGCGCTTTGACACGAACGAGGGCTGTTGCTAGCAGAATCTCTACGATACTTTCATTTGAGACATGGTTGACAGTGTCACGTGAACTGTTTTCTAGTGATACGGACTGTTGTTCTGCAGACGAGCTCGTGCTACTTGTTACGGCGTTGCTGTGAAATGTGTCGTGTAGCAAGGTGTTATGCTTTTCTTGACATACTCTACATTTTGTTTCCGAGTAGCATGGCTTGTCTTTGTGACCATAGAGGCAATTTTTGCACAGGTTCAATTTTTTCACAATATCTCTTTTTGCCTCTGGCCTAGATTCTAGAAATGTTTTGCAACGGAAAAGTCCGTGGTTGTCATTGCAGAGTGGACAGTTTGGTTTATTCATTGCAAAACTTTTAAATGTTGAATTGCGGAAAAATGGTCTGCCTGCATCGTTCTTATTATTTTGCTGATTATGTTTGCTTTGTTTGTTTGGCTGATGTTCCGATTCCTTTTTGTTGAATGTTTCTTGCTTTGATTTTGGAGTATACTGCTTGCGCCGAGATGATTCCAGAGCGGTGTATTTGTTCTCCAGGAATGATAGGAAAGCACCGAGTCTCGGGAGTGCTCTGGGATTGGTTAACGATTGAATGTATTCCCCATGCGTCTCGCTGTCCATTTTCAGCGCTAGCAGGTGCACAATAAGTGGGTCCCAGCTTGATTTGTTCACGCCGAGATTCTTTATGGCGTTAAGACATTCGTTGGTAGTATCGAACATCTTCTTGATTTGATAATCTGTTTGATTTTGCATGGTAGGTATTGCCAGAAGTGCGTTGATATGCGAGCTGAAGATGAGTTTTTCGTTGTTGTATCGATGATTCATGATGTCCCAGCATAGTTGATAATTTTCAGAACTGATGTTTAAGTGCTGGAGTAGCTCTTCGGCTCCACCCTTTAGCTTGCTTTTTAAAAACTGCATCTTCTGCGCACTCGACATTAACTTACTATTGTGGATCGTTTCTATAAATAGATCTTTGAATCATGTCCACTTGAGGTAGTTGCCGCTGAATATAGGAATGTCGATTTTGGGGGTGCAATTCTCTCGATGTGATACTGAGCCCATCTTTATATTGATTGACTTTTTCATGTCGTTGTATTGGCGCTCGTATCTGCTGTATGTTTGCTCATAATCTTCATCTTCCTCGTACAACTCACTGTCAATTTCCCAGTGCAGCGAGTCTATGGTTGACCACCTTTTGTGAACATTACGCAGTAGACCTTCGAGTTCCCATTTTTCAGAAATGTTCTCTAAGTCCACGCTCTTGATTGTACGTGACAACGCCTTGAAGTTGCTTTTTTGCTTTCGCAGCATTTCTTCTAGTTTGCTCGCATTTCCTTGAGAGACAGTTTCCCACAGTGACGTAGACTTACTGTTGCAAGGATTGCTGTTTGCTTGATCGGGGTCAACTGATGGGATATTCGAAGTTTCTTGACCGTTGCTAGATGCTTGCATTGAAGGATCGCCCGGAGATTGATCCCTCTTGCTTTCACTAGGAGCTTTCGATTCGTATCGCTCGATAGTTTCCCGTGCTTCAGTGTAGAAGAGTTTCGTCTTTTGATAGCAATTGTCGGTGAAATATCTGGCGCTGCGAGTATCGAATTCACATAATCTCAAATGATTAGACTGGAACTCAGCCCAATAATTATCTAGAGTTTGCAGTCGTTTCTTGATATTGAATAGAGTCTTACGTTCTGCCGAATCTTTCTTGAAGTTCCTTAATAGCTGCTCCATTGCTTGCATGATTTGATCTTGATTTGCTAAGAAGTCTTCCATTGTGGAGCTTTTGAATGTCCGGTGGATATTCTCGACCGCTAGTCAACAGGAAGTGCTGTTGCAAACTCTCCGCGATATTAGCGCCTTCTCAATCCAACCGGTTAGACCCGCTTGTGGGAAGCCGGCTGAACCGATTCGCAACCGCGGAAAGAAGAGCAAAACACCTTCTGTGATGATGACAGAAGTCGATGGCTCGATGATGTTGGTAGACCGTTGACTGTCGTCCACAGGTCGTGTTAACAGGAACAACCACAACCACTATTACGTTCGCGAAGTGATTAGATCCCGCATCCGCCTCGAAGGACCATTAAGATGTATGGTTCCTTGACCTTACACCTTGAGTTGATGCTGATTGATACACTGATTACTATTTGATATATATTTATTGATAAAAGTATGATTGCATGATAAATGAGTGCACGCGGTATGATTGCTATTCGTGTACTAAATTGGCCAGCCTGGCGCAGGTAAAATGCTGACATATTGATAGGAAAACTGTGCTGTGCTTGCACTGTACAATAATTAAAAATATATTTATATAATATATTACTTTACTTTTTCATTTTATTTTCATTAGATACTGTTGTTTTGGACCAAAGTTTATATATTTTCTACGCTCTTCCCCTTTATGAAAGCAGTCACACCTTTTGGACTAAATTGACCAAATTATTCGCAGAACACTAACTTCCATTTTAAATGTGGCCTTGGACGACCGAGCGTGGTTGCAAGCGACACTAACCATCCATTTTGGTGGCCTCAGCGTTCGTAAAATTACCAATATTAGCTTACGGCACTGAAAAGTTGACCAGAGGGTTGGCCTATTTTTTGGCCAGAGAATCAGCATTGCCATACAACGTGGAAATGCTGCCAGCTTTTGGGCACTTTTCCTGTTAACAGCGATGCGGACGAATTTTTTGTTGCCCTATGATTATTTCCCATTTTTTATATACTTGTACCTATTATTATTAGAAGTCTGTTAGTTTTTAAATTATGTAAATATTTTAGAAATCCAACCTTCAACCTTTCTTAATTTTTTAAATCAGGTTTATTAATTTAAGAAGTAGCGCCCGTGTAAGGCACGTGAGTGAAATTGTAGCGTAAAAAAGTTTATTAATATGAAAAATGAAAAATAATACATAATAAAAACTTTGTGTTTTAAATGATCATAAAATAAATGCAGACACACATGCCCACATATACCTATTCAAGTTGATACGAGTATCTCCAGCGACACTGACGGTAAAAAGTAATCTATGTACACCGCTTCAGAATATCTCTTTTTTTATGAACATGTAAAGTAAACTCTCTACGTAAAAACTGGCACATTTGATACATGTACGTGACAGTTTATCACACGCAGCCATTTACAACTACTGAACATTATTTATGAGCAAGTGTTATTGAACAAGAGGAAGAGAACCGGTTTGATTGCCCTCGAGACCCTTTTGTGTTGTCTGCGAGTGACAAAGAAATATTATTGGTGTTGGCAGGTGTTATCGTACCTTGGTAAACATTTATAGACGAAGATGAAAAGAAACGAAAAATAACAAGCCTGGTAACAAGCTAAAGTCCTGCATATCCATATTAGCGAATTTAATTAGCAGGCGTTAGGCAGAGCACAGTCCAATTAGCACCAATTATTTAGACGTTCACTTAGTGAATCCAACCGGAACATGGCGTGTATCGGTAATTCCATTTAGACGATTTTCCGGATCACTAACGACGAAAAGCGAGCGCAATTCATATCGCTAAAGATTTTAGATCAGTCGACCGTGAGCACACACACTAGGGCTGCCCGATGGAGATATTTTCAACATCTGATCAAAAACTATCAGCCCATTACACAGCCTCCTGATAGACTATGAACATTTTTTTTTTTTGGGTGGGAAATTATCAAATAACTTCTCCCGCGCTGGGCGGAGCGGGAGGGCGTGTCAGACTTTTACTGACTAAAACCCACCCGTGTTCCTTTATTTGCCTGTGTGCCAGGGCCACGATATCCCTTTCGGACAAACTCGCAACCCTGGCAGGCATTGGCCCTGATGGACCCCGTCAATTTGTTCTGACGTCTCTTTGAGGCGCGCGTGGAACACAACGTGCCGTCGATTCGGGCCTGGTCATTATCGGACGGCGAGCTGCCCATCGCTCACCGTCCGCAGGCCCGCGCCTACGGTGGCCGGAAATCGGCTTGCGACTCCCGATGCCTAGGGCGTCTCCTGCGGCGACTAGGGGCGTGAGGGCGCGAACCCTGCCTCTCCCTCACGCGTTCCGCCTCCTTCTTCGCGAGCATTACTGCTTCGCAGAAGGAGGTGACGGCCTCCCATGCACTCTCGCTCCGAACCATGGCCTGAACCAGGGCCGAATGCGAGAGGTCGCCGCCGCCGATCGCCTCCGTGAGGACACGGCGGTACTCCGCCCAAACAGGGCGGACCTCCACCGTATGCTCCACCGTGTCCTCCGGGCGATCCACACAGTCAGTGGTGACACCCGGGCGTTTCCTCCCGCTAAGACCATGACGATGGTACTTTTATTCTGTAGAATTGTAATGATGATAGTACTAATGGTGTATTATTTTTCTTACACACACTTGTAGTAATTATTTACATACAGCAACGAGTAAGGGCATAAACAAATGATTGAGTTTCAATTTTCCTTGTAACGTTCCGTGGCAACCCTGCAGCCTCATGTTGGAGCAACATGGGAGACCAATATTTTTTTTTTACTTTTTAAAAGACCTAAGTCACGTATGAGGATTTATTTCTCCGGGAGCATTTACGGTTAAAATGTTTGATACCGAATGTGTAAGTGTGGTTTTTACAAGCGTTGGCTGTTGAAAATTGGAAAGCACTCGGCAGGTCATAATTAAATGAATTAAAATGAGGTAGATGATGGGTATGAAACTCTGTAATTTATTTCAACCAGAATAAAACGTGACATTTCGTTAATGAACATCAAATACAGAACCCTGCCCCTCCCTCCCTGCCTGCTGCCTGGGGTGCCTCGCCCTCATTTTCAGATAGAGTGAAAAACGCGTACGCTTCTATTTAATTTCCTTTTCATCTCAATCAGTGTGTCCACAATTCTATCGTTAAAATGTCAGATTAAAAAGAATATTCCATCTCTAATTTTCCATTTTATCACTCGAAGCGTTCGTGTGGATGACGTGACTACACAAAAGCCTTTTTATTCCAATAATAATCGTGTACTGTCTGAAATTAATACCAGACTCGACGAAATCCATTGTTCGAATCTAACAATCCGTTAAATTATTTAGCAGGTTCTGTTATTCTTTGTGATGTAAAAGCTGCGTCTATTTTTTCATGAAAACAATATTCGTTTCAAAAAACATATATTTTAATGAGATCTCCCGACTTTCATACAATGTTACAAACTGATAACAAGGTTCAATCAAAATCAAAATATTTTATTTCACATAAACCTACATGGTATTCCAATTGGTCGTTTCCTATGTAGAAGAGCCGGCAAGAAACTCCACGGTTATTCTTTTAAAAATAATTCGCTGTTACGATGTTTTTGTTATTTTTATTTATTTGCGATGGGTTTGCTCTTGACCTTAGTCTAGGTCAGAGGTGACAGAGACAAAGTCGACGATGGAGTGAGCTTACCCAGAAGAAGCCTGTTCACTCTCACTTTGAAGAGATTAGGGTTGTATGCGTTCGGAAACACAGACGCAGGCAGAGAGTTCCACTCTTTTGCTGTGCGCATTATGAAAGCCATTTGGAAACGCTTAGTGCGAATTGGTGGAATAGCAACCAGGAAGGGATGGTAACCGGCAGTGCGTCTAGATGTCCGATAATAGAAGGGGGCCGGTGGAATGAGGTCGTGGAGTTCTTGGGCACACTCACCGAAGTACAGTCTGTAGAAGACCGACAAGCAAGGCAACCTTGCGGTGATGGGCCATGCTGTGAAGATTGGCATCCACCAGTTTAACGTCGCCAATGAGCCTCTTAGCTCTGCGTTCCACCGAGTCAAGCACGGCAAGATGTTTTCAAATTACTGTATAATTAAGTATGAGAGGTGGGGGTGTGTGTTATTGTGTACTTGTGTATCAACAAGTACCAGGTACTTAACAAAATAGAAAAAGGTCAACTAATCTACAGTCTACATGACTTACTACGTTCTCACATTCACAAAATAAGAAAGAATCTATCTATAATATAAATAAAATAAAAATCTATTTAAACCAAATCAATCAATCATGTGTAACAAAAAAAAAAACCATGTGTAACTGTTACAAATCTCAATTAATATCGTGTAAATTATAATTGTAGGTATATAATGTCTGATAAAGAAAAGTAGGTTCCTTTAATGCAGGGTCTTCAACCGTTTTGAAGTCAAAGACTGAGAATACTTTGATTTTGGTTCGGCGGGCCGTAACACAAGGAAAATTGATTATATTCCATTTTACATTTATAAGTAAATAATTAAATACAACAATCATTGCAATTATTTAGTATACAATTTTACAAACCTTGAAACAGGAAATTAACTAATTTATAAATATCTGCCCCAACAGTGGTCGTTGCAATTCTCAAACTGTTTTCGTTCGTGAGTGTAAGTACCTGTCTATTTTGTTTTAATTTCTAGACATAAATAGTAATAAATCAATTTAATTTTTCCAAGCTATTGTCGGGCTGCCAAGGAAGCCACCGCAGGCGGCTGGTGACCCCCGGCCCCGGGTTGAAGACCTTTGCTTTAATTTATACGTTTTAGGACATCACGTCACAATAGTACGAGGGAAGACAAAGATTTTTAAAAGTTTTGGTATACCAAAAAGAGAGAGATTTTAGAGTATTTTACCAAATTCCGTAAAAAAGTCACAACAAGTTAAAACTACTCATTTGGAATTCAGAATACGTTCATTCTTGGAAAACATAAAACTCCTGCAAGTATGCACCTATATTATTAATAGTTTTAGGTGTACATTTCTCTTGTACCCACTATGTTCATAGGTACTTGAGAATTGGTATAAAAATAATATTATATTATGAAACGGTACAGCCATCAGTACCTCGTACTCAAAAATTATTTTCCGTATCTCTATGTATTTTTTTGTCAAACATGCTTGGAAATTCGAGCATTATTTTGACAACCTTCTTCGACATAAATCGAAATTGCTGTACTGGCCATATACATGCGAGCAGCGGCCACCAAAACTTGTATGAAAATCCATAACTATGTGTCGTGTTTTAGCGGCCAAATAAATTACATAATAAACTCATATCAATCGTGTAATTTAAAAATGGAACGATCTTTTACTCCGAAACATGGCAACCAAGTAGGTAAGTTATCAAAGGTAAAGGTAGGCAAATAGACAAAGGACGCTGTAACATCTTTATCGCAATGACTTATTAAATATCACCTCCTCAATGATACTCAATCATTTGATTGGAAATTAAACTAATCTGTAAACCACTCAAGACATTTGCTTTGGATAACAACACCTACATCCCACTGCCACTGGTCGTATTATTGCCCCGACTTTGGAGACTTGCCAAAGACGGAAGCCGTAAGAGTGTCATTCCAGTTTTTACTGCGGCTTCTATAAAACTAATCGCCTGAGAGGATCTTTGAGAGACAGAATAATCTTTAGTATCTTAAAGAGCCATTACACTTTGTAAGCGGTGACTGGGGCCGTATTATGAAGTATAAATGCCATTATGATTCCAGACCGAAAAAGGGACGGAGCTAGCGGTCATGTATAGATCCATCTCTCTCTTGCACTGGAATCATGATGGCATCAAAACGTCATAATACGGCACCTGATCGAGCTAATTAAAAGAAAACAAACGGCCCATAAGAGAGGCGAGCTTGTTTAGTTGTTTGCTATACTACAGCATCAACGGATCTTATCCGTTTACGGGTACAGCTGTGCCTATCCCTTGTGGGTTATCTAAAGACGTGATGCTATGCACCGATCAAATAATAAGGGTTTCAGGGAACTTCATGATATGTGAACCCGAACCCTCACAATAATCCTAAAAAACTTCTGTTACACATTGTGTAAAAATATCAAATCTATATTATTCGTTGCTGTTTATGTGGGTCAGATGGGGCCCCTCACAGAACAAATAAAGTTTACGATTCTTGGAGCGTGTCCAGGAGACTCCCAAACGTTGCCAAAGCCTACATGTTCCGCTGTTCATAAAACTGTCGGCGATGCAAAAAATGTTTGACTGTGAGAGAACTATACAGCACACCGTAATTGTTATATGCACGCTGTTTTACGCGCCGGGTGAAAAGAGTACCAAGTAAAGTGAGTCTTTAAGTGTTAACGGCACGAAAAGCAGTTTTAAGTAACAATTCGTTGCATATAAAGATCAAAACGCTTTTTATGACAGCTCGTTATGAGTTTCCAAATGTATCTTTTATTTATTAGCATGCGTATGGTAATTTATTTCCTTAATTGACACGGCTATTCATATTTGCCATCTAACCACAGTTGCAATGTTTAAATAGAGTATGTTGTGTGTTGTCTCTTACCTGAAACAAAACGAAAATAAATAAGTTTTGTAAAACTTCAACAAGCTGGTAAAGCTCCATTGTACTTCTTAATAACAACTTAAATACCACTTAAATTATTATCTCTTTTAACAAAGAAATATGATTAGAGAAATGGTTGCTATCTATAAAGTACCGAAATTTTACTCCATAAATAAATATATTTCTCATCGTGTAAGTGGGAGGTCCTATTAGGCCCACTCTCGACGAAAAACACGATGAAAAGCAATATTCAGGTCCAATACCAACAAGCTTAAAGAGCACTTCACTTTTATTATAAGTACTTCTAAAAACTAAACGTGATAACATTTCGATAGAATAACGAGTAGACTCGTACTAGTTTTATATTTTTTCTTATTCGTATTGATCTAATAATTCTGTGCCAAAATTTGGCCAAGTCAATAAAAGTCCTTTCAATACACAGTAAATCGTATTTCGTATTTGATACCCGTCTACAGAGGTCATGAAAACGTTAACTTATATGGGAAACGAAATATCAAATAAATCATAAATATACACGAGTTACACTCACATATAGCCCATTCCAAGAACAATTGGTTTCTTATTCTTTTAATACCACATAAAATTGTAAACAAATAGTATTTTGTGACACAAGGACCTACTCACTCGAGTATCACACGACGTTTTTCAATACACTTGTGGGAAATAGTAAAAAAACAAATCAAAGAATTAGTTTTTTTTTTTTTTTTTTTTTCTTTTTGGCTTCGCACGGTTTGTGCATTTAGCCAGTGTCATGTAAAATTAGGTAACATGTACAAAGTTATAATAATTATGAAATGAACTCCACTCAATGCATGATAAAGATGATTGATGATATCCCGCCCCGCTCTCCTTGAGTTTAAGTAAAGACGCGACACTTTACTGAAACCTCGCGCGGACTTCTTGAGAGAACTTAAAGTGATGTTGCACTGTTTTGTTCCATTTGCCTACATTAATGCAGGTTCACGAACACTTAATGGTTAATAATCCACCACTATTACACATTAATATTCGGCTAAACACAAATTTTAGAAAATAAAACAAAACTGCTAACATGACGCTTCACTTTCCCGCCAAGAAGTCCAAAGAATTAGTTAAAATTTTCAGAAAATGGCGCGTTTTTGCAACTGGACATATTTTTTTTTTTTACAACGAAAACAGCCGATACAGCCTATTCCATTTTTGACAAATGTTGATGTGATAATAATTAAATTAAAACTGGTAATTAAATATATTAAAGAACCATTTAATAGACTTTTGAGAATTCAATGCTAAGACGTACGGACTCATTCATTTTTAAAATCTATCCCACTACTAAACTTTTTAAATTGACTTATAAATTTAAAACTCAACTGCAAAACTAATGATCGAGCTTGTAAACAAAAGTCACGACCGCAGAAAGATGCCTACGCAAAAGATTTAATTTTCGAATCATAATTATAGCCTCTGAAAGTACGCCATGTTTAACAACTGTATTGAAAATTATTTAGTATCTATTTATGAAAATATTCCTTAATACAAAAACTGTTCTTAATTTAAACATTTTAAGCTCGTGCAGACTGGCCCGACTCGATGGCGCGACGCGACACACCGGTTGAAAAATTGCCATGAAGTTTTCATAGAAATTGTTCTACCGATGTCTGCACGAGCCTAAAACGTTTAAATGGAGAACAGTTTTTTATGTATTAAGTATAAAGACTACACGGTACACTATTATTCATTAAATGACTTTACTACAGACACAATAGGTTTTTACATTCAACTTTCTACAGCGTAGCAGGCGTAGCGATGACGTCACGTGTGCTACGTCGTAGCAACCGCGTAGACCTTCACAACACTATTGCAATTTTTCGTGATGTAAAAGTGATTATATGAAATTGTCATACAGGACATTAATCTTCCATACAAGTTGAGCGGCGTCATGGAATTCTATCTATTTATCCAAGCACAAAGGATATCTTCAAAAGCTTAAAGCCAAAAGTCAAACTGTTAGACGAAGAACTTAGAACATGGCTGCAGAGTTTTTGTTACGTGAGTGTTATGAACAGGTCCTATTTTATTCAACTTTATCATAAATTCTAAGCTAAATCTTCGAGGAGGAAAAGTAGATTGTTTCCCTTAGAAACAAGCGTTCTTTAATTTGTATGTTATATACTTATTCCTTAGCTGACTTATAAGAAAAATTTATACATAAATATTTATGGGTATTTATTTATCGACAGACCTTTTAATCATTAAATGAGGGTTTACTGAAATGACGTTCACTAGGTCGCAGCACCGAGACGTCAGGTCCGGGCACTTGTCAAAAAAGTGTCAAAGCGCCTAATTTTTTTTTAGTCGTGACTGAATGAAGAACCCTCAATGAGGGTTTTCATGAAAATTCACCTCAGGAACGATAGTGTGTCATCATCAACATTTCAGCCGAAAGAGTCTACTGCTGGATATAGGCCTCCCCCAAAGGAGGCCATAATCACCACGCCTGGCAGATGGGTTGGCGATCGCAGTATGGTGTTAAAATGCATAGAAAACGCTACTGTCCATTCTCTAGTAAGTCCCTTAGTCGCCTTTTACGACACCCACGGGAAGAAATAGGGTGGTGCTATTCTTTACGTCCGGCACCACACGGAACATAACATATAATTATGATAGTGAATCTGTGTTACAAAACTGCTGAAATACCTGCCTTGGGACTAAAGTTTCTAGAATATTTAGAAGGTAAGCTCTTTATAACTTTTTGGGTGTTAAAATTATATGTCTACTCTCAAAACCGGGAAGCCAATCTTATAATTATAATCATAATCCGACACGATCCTTCACATTAAAATCTAATAAGCCGTTTCAAAATAAATTACATTTTATGAGAAATACATACGTGAAAGTAGAAGTTAACCAAATATTTCTCCTTTACTAGCTTTTTTAAGTTAACAACTTATCTTTTTTTAATTAATTCCTCAAGAGACGTAATCTTATGCTAGTGGAGCATGGTATAACTTAGTAACAAAATTAGGATCTTATCAAAACTTAATCTGGAGTCTGCGGCATCGACAGTAAGACTGAGGCTCATAAAATAGTTATAGATTGGAAGTTTACTGGTAGTAAATAAAATATTATAACCTTAGGTAATACGGAAAAACATAATCCTCGTTCATTAGAATTGCTTGATTGTTTTGAAGAAATTTATAATTTCAAATTCGCGTCTTCATTGAAAATAATGAAGTGTTCATTGTCATCCGTCAAACAGTCGAGAGCTGTCTCTTGTCTGTTATTAATGGACCGGAGACATCCTGGACTGTTAAAGGGTAATAAAAAGAACATTGTTAACGCCTTCTTCTAAGCTTGCCTCGCTAAAAACGAATGACGATTTGTACCCGTCGTTGGCAGGAGTCGACTTTTGGCATAGTTGACTGAATCAAAGTTTTTTGCGGGACTTCGGTCGGTTGTCTAAATATTTGATGACAGCCAAATTTCACTGTCATCAAAAGTTCATGTCAATCTAATTAGATTGACATGAACTTTAATAACTAACTTACTTTAAGAATTTGCTAAGTATCTAAATGAATTAAGTAGGTTGTTTATGTACATATTATTTTATAAACTGGTGTAATATTATATAGATATAATAATGAGTTTGAATCCATTAAGAACGTGAGATTAAAGATAGCACGCGAAGAAATTCTTTAAGCAACTAATAGCACCTAAATTCGCAGAAGCTGTAGAGATATTTAATAAGTTTCCTTCTGCGCTAAACATCCAGATTTATAACACCCACTTGTTGAAAACATATTTAAAAGCCTTTTTATTAGAAAATGTCTGTATAATATATCGGAACTAATGTCACATAATAATAAATGATTTACATTTTTTTTTACATTACCTATATAATTTGAGAATCTTTTGACATTATATTTAAAACTGTTTGACATTATATTGAAAACTGTTTGACATTATATTTAAAACTGTTTGACATTATATTGAAAACTGTTTGACATTATATTTTAAATCTGTTTGACATTATATTTAAAACTGTTTGACATTATATTGAAAACTGTTTGACATTATATTTTAAACCTGTTTGACATTATATTTAAAACTGTTTGACATTCTACTTAAAACTGTTTAGCACGGTACTTGAATTTACTTGGAATGTTAATTGATAATTCATAGTTCATTAATATTCAACACAATGTAAATTGTTTTATGAATAAATAAATGAAAATGAATAACTAACTTCACATCTCACCTTAATCTTGTTTTATTGTTATGAAGGTGAAGAAAATAATCGTTCTCATAGGCATCCCTTCAACTCAATACGAAGTAAATAATTAGCATAAAACATTTTTAACACAGTTTTGTGGCAGCAAAACAACAACATTCTCATCATCATCTACCTAGCCTTTTCCCAACTATGTTCGGGTCGGCTTCCAGTCTAACCAGATGCAGCTCAATACCAGTATTTTGAACGGAGTGACTGCCTATCTGACCTCCACAACCGTTACTGGGTAATACGATACCCTCTTGGTAAGACGTTGTCAGACTTTCGAGCTTCTGACGACCCGTAACAACTGTCAAAGATCCACGAACTACAACATAATATTATTGTTAAAATTGATTAGGTACGTGCCATAAAAAAATATGCCAATTATTTTTAACTACGTGGCAGATTGAAATATTGACACGAGTACACAATTGTCATTTCAGTTATATCACTACACAACACTTTTGCGACAAGATGGTTTTACTAATTGGGTTACCCTTGCTTTGTATAAAGCAATGTAAATTAATAATAATATTGTTTTTAATTATTTTTTTCATTCAGTAACCAAAACAATGTTATACCCACTTTGTACACGTGTTCGCGGCCATTGATGTGAAAAGAGTCGCTTTTCATGACCTGCTGCATGCCGCTAGTTTATCCACTTTACACTTGTGTGACTTCGTTACCACGAGGCTTTATCGGTGAGCGAATGTTTAAGTAATCTAGAAACTGAACTTGTCGTGTGACTTTTTCATCAGTTGGAGCACTGGTGGCCGAGTGGTAACGAACGCGACTTACAAGTTGTAGGTCGTAGGTTCGCTTTACTTTGTATAAATTATTTCATCACCACCGCTCTCAAAACGGTGAAGGAAAACATCGTGAGGAAACCGGCATGTCCTAGAACCATAAATTTGAAGACATGTGACATCTACCAACCCATACTGCGCCCTCGTGGTGGATTATGGACCACTCCCACTCACGGAGAGGAGGCCTGTGTCCCAGCAGTGGGATCATTATAGGCTGATTATGCATCTGTTGTGATTAAAGAAGCTTATGGGAACATAAATTAGGTGGATGTTAGGAGTCCTTTTTGTGGAAATCTTAATATATTTTCATCTATTCATTGTCTAAATTAACTTAATCAATGTAGGTAACTGTTATAACCGACGGAGAGGGGGGGGGATGAAATAAAGCAACCGATATGTACAAGCTCATATATTGGACTGCCAATATTTCTAATAATAATGCCAAGTGGCCAATAATGTTTGTGTTGATTATAAAGTTTCACTAAGACTTGGTCACCCACACTGAACGTAATTTTACGGTTACCATGATAATTGTCAATCTGCGAACACTGTTTGACTTTAACAACTGTGTCGATTGCTGCGTTGGATTGCGTGGTAGTGGTCGGTGTCAGGAGATCCAATCTACATCTCAATTTATGACCAAACAGTAACTTATCTAATTATCATCAAGTTAGTTTAGTACACCATTCATTGAATATGTCTGCGATGGAACACGACTTCGTGAACTTCTAGATTACTCAGTCAAAGCCGCACTTGAGTTAGTTATAAACTGTTCTGTTACGTTTACTGAGTCTTTGAGAAATCTACATTCTAGTTTCTACTGCGTGCGTACTATTGGTTCTTTAAACACTTCACATAGTCTTTGAAACTAGTTAGCTCGTACCCTGGGGAAATATTATTTACTAAGGATCACTTTTTTATCAGATTACTTAAAGCAAAACTACGTAACAAAAGTTGTTCTTCAAAAATATATTTATAAAAAAGCTTTTTGTTATTTTTTTGTTAAATATTATATTTATGACGATGTTATAAGATCATTAACTTACACCCACTACACTCGGGGCGAAATTAAATCCAATCAAGGTAATTTTTTTTTTAAACAACAGGGTATTAGAAAAACTTCAATACATTAACCACCCTTATGATCCCGAAGTAATGGTCCTCGGAACGCACCACTTTCGGGTTCCCAGATATCGGCAGGAGGGGTTCACATCGGCGTCGAGTCGACGATGAAGTACCTACCTGAGACTCGTTGTCGATAGCCGGTGGAACTGCGTGGAGTGTTTCCGACGTTTGGCTCCCAGACTGGAGCGGACCGGGGCTGCCTTGAAGCGGCTCCTGCCCAATCTAGAGGATCCAAACGCCTCCTGTCAGAGGCTCTACGCGGGGGTCATGCGGGGGTGGGTGACATTCCATTATGCAGCACCGTATGAGTTGGTAGAGACCAAATTGTCCATCTTTTAGGCAAGTTACATCTTCCTGTCGAGTTAATAGATTCTTAGCCAATTCATTTGTGTGAAAATTGAGTCTTTCTTTGTATCTCTTGCTTATTTTACAGGCTTCCTCCTTTACGGTCGGTATCTTCAGGTATTCATGTTTCGAAAAACTTCAATAGTAAATGATATTAACCACCCTTATGATCCCCAAGTAAGATATAGAAAATTACATTAAAAGATCTGCTTTTCACTTCATAAGCTGGATAATGCATTAAACATAATATAACTTTACATCACGCCTGTAATCCCCGAAGGGTTAGGCAGTGGTGCACCTATCACCCACATTTCGCCAGTTACATTTAAGTCCCACGTAATAGAGGTAAGCGTGCCTATTGCCATCAACAGGGAACAAATACAGACTCCGGGCTGCTACTGAGAAATTCCTAGTTAAAAAACCCAATAACACATTGCCTGACCTGGGAATCGAACCCCGGACCTCGTGCTCAGTAGTAGCGCATGCGACCACTAGACCAACGAAACAGTAGTTTTTAATAATTAATGCATTAGATAACCTAATTACATATTGCCAATCTTAGCCAGACGTTCAGTTTAACATTTTCAACTGAAGTCAAAGACTGGAACGATGCCAGTTGAGTACGGAGCGAGCTATACCACGTCATATTGTAAGTCTGTCATTAACAAACTAAGACAAGCTGTGTCTCAAATCTCAATGCCCCGATACATAAATTAATATTTACTCTTTGTGTTTCCATGAAATTGATTGGTACGAGTACACGCAAAGAGAACTATTCCCAATATATCATACTGGGATGTACCGATGTTCTTTGATCCTTCAAAAAACTATGTAAAGTTGAAATAAAAAGAACAGAGGTATACTGATGTAGGTCACAAAAAGTGTGAAAATCGCTTGAATGGTAACCGAACACTTACATTTTCGTTACTATGCCCGCATGCCCCGAAAAAATAAACCGAAACGGATTTTCACTGGTAATTCGAACGGCATACAAAGCGGACAACATTTTTTTCAGGAAAATATTCAATGTTTTCACACAGGATGGTCATCTATTCTAATATCTAACGGATATGTTCTTATTACTGTAGCAGAATAGAACAGAATAGAATACCAAAAAACAATACACAATACAAAATAAAACAAACACTGGAATACTCTTTATTATGTACATAATAAAAATTACAGAAATAAATGTTGAAATTTTACATAGGGTGTCACAGTGGGCGGTCTTATTGTTAAAAGCGATATTTTACAGACAACCTTTGGATGGATTAAAGGGAGAAGGAGAGACAATACTGCAGGTAGTCAGTGGTGTACCATTTACATATACAATAAATACATAAAGCAATACACTTATCTATATAAATATATATATATATATACAATAATAAACATGAAACAAGAGCAAGGAAGGAATTGTGTTTTAGTGTGTAAGTAATGGAGTTATTTTAAACTAGCGGCCCGCCCCGGCTTCACGCGGGTATTTAACAAAAATTTCAAAATTAAAAATTATAATACACACACATATATATACGCCTCTATTTGCGTCAGATTACTAAAAAAAGAATATTATAAAGAAAGTTTGATTATTATTATTTAAATGAACTTTTATTTTTATTTTAATATTTTTTTTATTAGATATTATTTATTTGTTTGTTATTTTTTAATAAGTATTTTTTTTTTTCAATTTTTTTTAAATAGATCATTTGTACAAATCAAAAGCCATTCAATTTATTGAGTCAGAGCTTCCCTGTAAACGATATTTGACTATGTTTTATTTTGTGGCATCAAAATAAATTGATTTTCACGACCCGCAGGCCAACATACAGGCCATGAGTAAAACATTCTTTTCGTATGTCGACCCCTACTAATTCGAAGATTTGGCCTTGGGGCTTGTTAAGGCGAAAATGTTTTTTTACCGGAAACTAAAGCCGTTTAAATGGGATTGGCAAATCAGTTGGGATCATCGGTATCCTCGGTATTTGAGCCAGTTGACCAGCTGCTGGACCGGTGATAATGGTCGCTACAATTAAAATATCCTTCAATTCCAGCAGCCGACTGCGCGAGTGAGCCGCGCGGCACTTCATTTCTAGACATTGACTCCCCTGATCCCCCCCTCCCGTACGGCTCGTACCTCAGTGATGCCTACATTGCATAAGGTGCTGCCTAGCTAGCCGAGCAGGGTGAGCGGCTACGACGCAACTTTTTCTAATAGGTACTTACATTTTTAAACTCGTCATATATTTCAAATGGAATGTCCGAATTGAATAATTCAGAAAGTTGTATAAAAGTATTGAAGCAGTCTTGAATATGAAGTAATTTATTTTGATATGGATTAAGACCAAGATATAAATAAAGAGCATTTTCTAACGGCGGCATTTCAACTAATTTTCAACATAAAAGAACACTTATTGTGCCACTTTATGCTGCCGCGACACTTTTTGTAAATAATGATGTGTTCTGCAAAGTCTTATTCTATAATCAATAGTTTTCGCAGCGCACGCGATGTAAAGAATATTTTAGGTATTTTTTTTACACCTTGGGTTACATTATTGGAGTATTAGTAAGGATCCCTAACTTTTTTGAAAATATAATATAGCCTATGTCACCCGGGGATAGTGTAGCTTCCCAAAAGTGAAAGAATTTTTCAAATCGGTTCAGTAGTTTCGGAGCCTATTCAATGCAAACAAACAAACAATCAAATCTATCCTCTTTTAATAATAATAAGTTTTTTATTTCATAATCAACAGGTTTTTACAAATAAGTCGTAGAGGCCTTCTTTTAAGTATAGAGATACCTGTAACAGAAGACCTCCCTCTTCCATAACTATGTGTACAACATACAAAGCCTGTTAATAACAGAATTTAACTAAGTAGGTAAAATAACACAACTAGAACTACAGAATTAAAAAATAATTACAATTATAATAATTAATTAGGTACTTGAATTCGTAATCTCAGATACCTAATTAATTATTGTGTGTGTGTGTATGTGTGTGTGTGTGAGGGTGTGTGTATGTGTGGGAGGGTGTGTGTATGTGTGTGTGTGTGTGAGGGTGTATGTGTGTTAGCGAGTAAGAGAGAAAGGGAAACCAAAAGCATATTACGCAGTGTGAAGCAAGTGGTAAACGACTGTATATTAATGTCCATGTTATCAATCATTCCTTGTGTAATGTAAGTTTTTTATATTCATCGTCGTCATCATTAGATCATAATTATTTATATTATTATTATTAAATAACCGGACTCAGAAGTGCCTCAGTTTCGTCGTAAGTAAGGGTCTTTAGCCATGCAGTCAGGGTTTTTCGGCATGCATAATGTGTTTCATGGTAAATAGGATTTTTTTTTTTCTTTATTATATTAGTATAGATTTCTGTCTGTTGTTTCGACACAACTAACTGTATTATTATCTGTATGCAAATAAATGATTTGATATTATTATTTGTATGCTCTCGAGTAAAATGTAGCGAACTAACACACAATTTGTACACCCTAAGTATATTCTTTTATTTTTTCCGTCTCCGGCCAATATAATGTTATAAATTCCGTAAAAACCCAAGGGAAAAATATTAAAAAGTATCAAACAAAAACTACTGAGCAACTTACATAGCATTGTAATACACACACTTCATTACTACCCGACCTCACTCGTCTCGCTCCACATTCTTACTTCCAGTATTTTAATTAGTGAAGCATTAGGTACTTCTCTGCGGCATCTCCCGAAGTTCCGCACATTTTATGAATATCATAAGAGATGCTCTGAATGAGACGAGGGAACGATGGTACAAAAGATTGTTTGCAACTGTGTTACATAAAAACTGTAGGCACATTAATTATAAAACTCTCAAAATGTTTGCTAATGAAGTAGGGAGCGATCGCAGCATTCATAGATAAATAGATGAGTCGTTGAACTTGGCAGCAGTTAGTTTGATAATTGCAAATGTCAGGCTTTAAAGAATATAGAATATAAGGGAATTCGGAATGTCGTGTGTTGACATATTATAATAAAACCGGGCAAGTGCGAGTCGGACTCGCGCACGAAGGGTTCCGTACATTATCTATAAAAATGGCAAAAAAATCACGTTTGTTGTATGGGAGCCCCCCTTAAATATTTGTTTTATTTTAATTTAAATATTTATTTTTAAAGTGAATATATAACTAAATATTATGTGAATATTTCAAGCGTCTACCTATTGCCGTTATCAATATCGAGCAAAAACGAGCAAAAAAATCACGTTTGTTGTATGGGAGCCCCCTTAAATATTTATTTTATTCTGTTTTTAGTGTTTGTTGTTATAACGGCAACAGAAATATATCATCTGTGAAAATTTCAACTGTCTAACTATCACGGTTCATGAGATACAGCCTGGTGACAGACGGACAGACAGACAGACGGCGGAACCTTAGTAATAGGGTTCCCGTTTTAGCCTATGAGTACGGAACCCTAAATAGCATTACAACTGATTTACGAACAATTAATTAATTTACTGCCATCTTCAATTAGCGACTACAACAAAGTAAGTTAGGTACTGATTGATACTTACAGATGTGACTATTAATTAATAAATACTTCGGTTTTACTGAATAACTTTTAATTTATATCATACTTTTAATATATATCTTCGGAACTAGCAAGCAAAGATGAAACCTACTAAACATTTTAAATTTATAATCGTTATGTAATTCATAACACATCAAAGTTTGCAAACAACATGGAAATTACTAACTCTCCCATTTATCTTTTGTAGCTACCTAAGTATACCGGGTTGAAGGTCTTCCACATCAATGTCCCTATATTTAATATTTTGCAGAATTGTGTGAAATTCTGAACGTCACAGCCGGTAAGAAAATAATAAAGACAAATTGTCTTTCGGCCACATGTGAGACGAAGCGTCTTTTAAAAGTTCTCCATTATGAAATGAAATATTAAAACACATTCATTCTATGACAAGTATTGCTAAACAGCTGTAAAGTGCTGTAGTACCGTAATCATCATTATCTTGCCTTTATCCTAATTTATTTGGAGTATACTCAACGTGTGTTTTTCTTCCATACTTGTCTATCAGTCTTCATCTGTCGCACAGTCCTTCCATTGTTTCTTTGGTCTTCCCCTACTCTTATAGCCACCCACATTCATACTGAAATCTTCGCTCTTTTCGCATTCATTTCAAACACATGCCCATACTGTGATAACCGATTTCCACGCAACTTTTCAGTCAGCGGTGCCACTTTCAGAATTTCTCTATACACCCACTGATTTCTTATTCAATCCAGTCGTTACCGTACAGTTTATCACAAAACTCGCAAAAATCTGCTGTTGAGCAAGGATGGAAACACTTCAACGATCGAACGAGGGACCATTACGTTATCATTTTCTCTTGCGAAATAATCAATATTACAACCACAGTTGAACTATAAATAAAGCCTTAAGTATTCATTGTGTCCCTAGTTGTCATTGTCAATGTACAAAAAATAGTCTTTCACATAAGACATTAACGCTGGTAGCGCATCTCTTCCGCGAAACCATAGCAGCGAAACCGCAGTGGTTAAATTGTACTGGTTCGCGTCATGTTTCGCTACTCGCATCCGATTCGAGTAAAAAAAGGACCGAGCAATTTTCTAGACCATAAAATTCAAATTCAAATGTTTATTGCTCAACACGGTACATAACCCATAAAAAACACAATAAAAAGAAAATCTGCAAATATTGGGGTCGAAATGGGAAAATGCGGTCGAGCTAGTCTGAAATCACCAACTCAACTCAACTCAAACTCAAAGCATTTATTTCAATTAAACCATTTACAGGCACTTTTGAATTGTCAACAAGTCGGTCAGTTACAAATATGAAGCTAGATGCCCATTCCAAATAGTAGGTTCCTATGGAGAAGAACGGGCAAGAAACTCCACAGACACACTTTTAAAATAAAATATTTGATACAAAGTATTGGTTACATCATTCTTATTGAAAATATACATGTGAGAACGATGCAAAACGTCAGAAGCGTCCGTGATAAAAAAAAACAATTCAAAACTAAAATAATTAAAAATAAGCCATGGCAGCTAAGAGATGACCAGTCCCAACTGACAGCGCCCGTTCACGAACATGACGCATGGATCAGCACCATTCAGCTCAACCATTTTGAAGGGAGCTAAATGATCCAACACACACGCCACCATCAGCGAGACATCTGAGTGAGCATGACATACTCTCAGCTGCCAGGACATATTCAAGTCAATGAAAGACATATTACCCGGTAAATGGTAGCTCTATTGTACATAGTACTCACACCTGTGTTATGCAATTATATAATACAAAGGTGATTGAGTTTATACAATGAAAAGATAGTCTTACAATCTTCAGCAGCTCCAACAGTATTTTCAAATGTTAATCAATTAGTTGACGTTGTGGAGCAGGACCAGCATTGAGCCAAGCATTTCTATCAGCGATGTAATCCCCCAGTATGCCTGCTTGCATAGTGTGCGTTTTATACAAGATTTGAATTTCGTCTCATTCAGTTGAAGTATGTGGGGAGGAATTTTATTATAACATTTTAAACAGTACCCCATGAAAGATGAGTCTACTTTAGCCAGTCTGAAACCTGGTTGAGCAAATAGATCCCTACTTCTAGTACTATAATTATGTCTTTCGCCTCTTTTACTAAAAAGATGTAAATTTTTTCTTACGTACATGATGTTTTCATAGATATATTGACAAGACACCGTCATGATGTTAATATTCTTAAACAGTTCCCTAAAAGAATCGCGCCTGCGGAGATTATATATGGCTCTGTTGGCTCTTTTCTGCAGAATAAAAATAGACTCGATGTCTGCAGCCCGTCCCCAAAGTAAAATACCGTAAGACATGATACTATGAAAGTAACTAAAATAGACTAGCCTCGCGGTATCTACATCAGTAAATTTACGGATTTTTCTGACAGCATATGCTGCTGAACTTAGCCGTCCTGCAAGAGATGTTAAATGAGGACCCCATTGAATCCTAGAGTCGAGCGTGATCCCCAGGAAAACAGTTTTATCGACGAATTCTAGTTTCTCTTGATTCAATACTATCTCATAATCACTACTTTTTACATTTGGTAAAGAAAATCGTATGCACTTAGTTTTTTTTCCATTTAATACTAAATTATTGGCAGTGAACCAATTTTGGACCTGCAGTAGGGCGTTATTTACGTCGTCAAAATTTGTAGCACGTCTATCTACCTTAAAAATCAAGGAAGTATCGTCAGCAAATAACACCATTTGTGGTAGATTTTTTAATAAATGGAGAAGATCATTAATATACACTAAAAAGAGGAAAGGACCCAATATCGAGCCTTGAGGAACACCCATTTTTACTTTTAAACCGAGTGAATTGATACCATTTATTTGAACTAGCTGTTGTCTATCGTTTAAATAAGATTTTACTAAACTAAGCGCAAGTTTTCCAAGTCCGTAATGCTCAAGCTTCAAGAGTAAGGTTTCGTGATCGACGCAATCAAATGCCTTGGAAAGGTCACAAAAGATTCCTATGGCGTCTTGGGCCTCTTCCCACGCGTTAAAAATGTGTCTTAATAAGGTTACACCGGCGTCGGTCGTACAACGTCCTTTGGTGAAACCATACTGTTGATCGTGAAGGATTTTATTCGCGTTGAAATGATTGAGCATTTGATTAAGCATTGCCTTTTCAAACACCTTGCTGAAAACCGGCAAAACGGATACGGGTCTATAATTATTTGTGTCTTTACTGTCTCCGGATTTGAAAAGTGGTATTACCTTACTGTATTTCATTAAATCCGGGAAGACTCCTTGATCCACACACAAATTAAATATTAAGGCTAAGTAAGGCGCTATAGTCTCAATTATTGAGGTACAGACTTTAATGGACATTCCCCAAAGATCTTCGGACAATTTGATCTTGATTTGCTTAAAAGCTTTTAATACTATTATGGGGTTAATATGCTTAAAGTTAAATTCAATCGGGCAGGCTGCAACGTTCGCCCTTACAGAGTCAAAAGCGAGCAAGGGCGAGGAATTTAAGGTTTCAGTAGTTTTAAGTGGGATACTGGTAAAGAAATTTACAAACTCTTGAGCAACTTGTTTGCTATCGCAAATGAGTCCACATGACGTCTCCAGTACGTAATCAGAATCATGCTTTTTGTTCCTATTCGTTTCATTATTGATAATTTTCCAAACCGTCTTTATTTTATTGTCTGCTGATTTAACCTTGTTGCTAATGTATAAGGCTTTAGCGGCCTTGCAAGTGTTTTTAAAAGTTCTAGAGTAAGTAGCAACAAACTTTTTAAAAGTTTCCGTGTTTATATAAGGCTTAAGGCCATACAGCTCGAAGTCTTTCCCTACTTTTCCTGAGTCCTTTAGTTGCCCAGTCACTAAATAAAAACCTAGGGCTGATAGTTTTAGTGTTCTTCTTAAAATAAATATTGAACTCGCTTTGGACTACCGAAAAGAATTCTTTATACAAAATGTCAACATTGTTCATTGTAAGGTTCATAACACTTAACTTACAAATTAAAGTGCTGTTAAATTTATTTAAATTAACAGATGTTATTGGTCTGAATTGTATTTGCACCTTCTGTATTGGTATGTTGGACTCAAAAGTTACGGTTTGACCGCTGTGATCAGAAGGGAGATAATTAATTATAGCTTTATCTAAATAGTCGCAGCAACAAAAAACATTATCAATACATGTAGCAGTAGTCGTAGTTATTCGGGTTGGTTCTACAAACACGTTTGACAAATTAAATGATTCAAACAAATTTAACAATCTACTGGTATTTGAATTATTTTCTAAAATATTAATGTTAAAGTCACCACAGATAATTACTGATTTATTCCCAGTTACAAGTTTTGCCAAAACATCTTCCATAACAGACTCAAATATAGAGTAGTTTTGATAGTTTGGGGGTCTGTAAACGCACACTATAACATGCCTATCTAGCTCAACACAAGACAGTTCAATGCTATGTTCAACCGACAAAGCAACTATGTCTTTACGAGTTTTAGTTTTTATTCACCTTCCCCTGCCCTTGATAGCCCAGATCGTAGTAACGTAACCTGCCAATTGGAACCATATAAAAATATCTTGTTTGATAAAGACAATTATGGAGACTGGAGACTTTTAAGGAGAGTTATTTTTTGCTAACTTGTTTACTTTTATAACCGGACTCTTACGGGAACAACAAAATCAAAACTATCGTTATTTAGCACATAACAGTAAAGTTTTTTCCCCATTTCTTCCTGTGGGTGTCGTAAAAGATGACTAAGGGACTTACTACAGAATGGGCAGCAACGTTCTCTATGCATTTTGACACCATACTGCAATCGCCAACCCGCCTGCCAAGCGTGGCGATTATGGCGATTATGGCAAACACCCCCCCTTAGGGGAAGGCCTATGCAGTGAACGCCTTTTGGCTAAAATGATGAATGAGTAAAGTTTTATATCATGTAAGTATTATGTTTCGTAAAAGAGCAAAGCTCAAAAACCCTAGAAGAGGATTCGCATCTATTATGCTCGGAAATAACTGTGACCAACCGCGCAATATCCAAATTGGTCGCAGTTACTTGGCTATTTATTATTTTTAGTACTCCAAAATGGGAATTATTAGATTTTCATAAAAAGAGCTATATTTGAGTGGTCAATAATATTTTTAGGAAAGCAAAATGGGAATTACTTGGGGTTCGATTAAATGCATGCCTTATTTATTTCAATTATAAAGTAGGTATAACAGTTTTTTAAACATATAAAAATCGGATCGCTTTTAACCTGACCACACTAGATACTTTATACAAGATAACAAATGGTTGAAACTGCGTTTCTATACAACACAAACAAGACAGCCTGAGGTCTGGATTAGTGCCCGGTTGATGGCAATAGGCTCGCCCCATATTACATGGGACTTAAAACATAACTGGCGAAATGTGGAGGTACACCTCTGCCTAACCCTTCGGGGAAAACGGACGTGATGTTATTTAATGATACAAACAAAAGAAAATCGAAATGCTCTTATAGCATCACTGCTATTTAGCGATCTGATTATATTACTAAACTCCTGGTTAATTGGATTCTCGCAAACACTAGGTACTCTTGATTTTCGAACTGTTTCATGGGCAAACTTTTAGTTAGAGTTCAATTGATTCAATTACAGTTTTCGATGTTTTAATAATCTCTCAAATGATTTTTTTTTCACCTTAACGCGATATTTACTTTTAAATTTTCAATTAGAAAAGTTTTGTTTTATGCAAGTAGGCTTGTTATTAAAGTAATGTGCTTACTTTGAGACTGAGCTATCTGTAATTAACGCAAAAATAATGTGACCGTTAAAGTTTGTGTACAGGACTACAGGACCATGTTTTGAACAAAATCTGAACTTTCAGCTCATACTTTAGTACAGAACAGCCAATAAAGCTTACACGTGGAGAAGAAAAAGTAAAAAATTTATACTGGATGCGTCCCGTTTATCGTTTATCATACCTATCGTTTATCGTACGCAAATAACATTTTATAAACAGCGCTCATTCTGCTTACCCAGTTGCAGCAGCAGTAATGATCACGTGAACGAGCAACAATTTGCGTACCGTTACAAAACCCGCACATTTGAATTGTAATGAGGCCGTATGGCATCTGGCACCAATGTTGCTTCTACTGTGTGGATACGTTGTAAAGCATTTGCATGTGTACATTATAAAAAGTTAAGCAGTGTCGTAAAAAGAGTCACTCACTCTTTTTATTTTGATGTGCTAGCACTAGCACACACCACACGGCAAAGATTAGCTACACAGAACATTTGTAAACATTCTTATTTCTTTTTCCCTCATCATCACTCGTGCGAGCTGTGTGACGCGCTTAACCAACTAGTCACCGCGTGTGCCTACTCGACTGAGTATGTGTGCCGTGTCGCATTGTCATCACTACACACTTACACACCCCACTCGCGACTCGTGAGTGTGGTGTGTAGTGACGACAACGCGACACGGCACAAGTCGCGCGGCGAGACTCGCGACTCACTGACACAGTCGCACAGTCACAACACGTACCTGTTCACAGGCCACCGCAGCCTCGCCTCATTCGTGGTAGCACAATGTGCTAGCACACTTCGAAAAAAGAGTGCCTCGCACGATCCTCATTTTGAAAGAGTGTGCTACCCATCTCTATCTCTCACAAAGGTGGAATACAGCTGAGACATTTTTGTACACATTAAGTTGAAGTTGATTGTTGAATTTAATTGAGGTAAGTTTTCTATATTGCTAAAGCTCCACTCCTTTACATAAGTTTAAGCAGGATCTGAATCTTTAATCTAATATATAGACCTAAACTAAACTGACATACTTAGTCAGATTAGTAAAATAATTAATTTAACAAGCGTGATCGTATTTGCTTTACATCTTTCATATTTTGTTTACTATAGTAAATTAAACACGATCAAAACTACGTGCTTTTGTAGAATCGGTATAAATATTATGCGCTTGGCGTTCATCCAATCTGTTATGTAATGTCACTGCGGTTGAGTACCGATGAATACACCGCTATGATGACGAGCAGTCTGAATTGTATGGACACTGTTTGCAGAATTCGAGTCAATCGTCAATGAAAATAAAGCCTTAAACAATATACACAACATTAGCTCTATCACAAACTACACAGCAAAAAATTATGAAAAGTATAAATTTAATAAAAAAAAATAAAAAAATTACAAACAATCTCATATTTTACGTGTTCTGAAAGCCCAGTTATCGAAACTAGTACAAAACATTTTTGGAAATCAATAATTAAAAGTTTCGCCATACAAAAACTTGGTCATGATAAGTTTGTGTAGTGCATTTTGTAATGGCCGCCCCCTCGCTGTAGATTTGCGCATAGTTCTCGAAGGAAAGAAATAAAAATAGGCGTAAATTTGTAATTGTTTCCTAGTGTACTGACGCGCTGCCCAATAGAGTAAGTGTAAAGATACAAACTGGCTCCAGTAATAACGTTTAGAAAAATCAAAGCTGTCTTGTTTTCACGGCACATCATTGAGAAACAATTCCTCTATAAGAGTTAAGGAGATGGAGCAAATTAAGTTTATCGTTCATTAAGAAAACGCTGAGGAAATATTAAGATGTAGCAACGATACACAAAAGCGTGCAAAATGTAAGTTACAGTCAGCGCTTTATTCGGTGCAAATCGTTAGAAATAATGTAGCGTTAGCACGCATCTGAAATATATAGACTGGGTTTTCCAATTTATGAAAAACTGGAAAATTTATATTTCAAAATAGCGATTTGAGACTGAGAAAACATGTTTATTGTTTTTCTAAGACAAACTTTATTTACCTTCACAATTTAGTAGAACATAAACAACACAGGAAAGATCTATTGCAGGTACCTATATACTGAAATCCAGACAATTTAGAACTTCTCTGTTTTTAAAAGCATGCTTCACAAACGCCGACACTGTATTTACTTGAAGCCTACCTTAATTAGGATTAGGAAGGAAAACATGTTAACCTTTTCCGGTTAATGTGATTACATAAAACATTACCCCGTGGGAGGGCAGGACGGTGCTAGAGCCGTCAGCTGCCGTCGTCATAAGCCAGACGGTCATGTGAAGTAAGAGGATCTGTGTTAACGTTATGAATGAGCTAATAGGACTTGACCTTATTAAATGAAAACAATATCTAAATTAGTAACATTTCGAAAAATGAAAAATATTTTACAAGCCACCTGTCTGAAAGCCTATCTTGTGTTAAGAATTTATATTAATTTAATTTGAAACAAATAAACAAGCATGTTATTACAAACTAATTTAAAACACTTCAAACATTAACCTTCTAAGTACCTACATTTTAGAATTTAAAATATCGCTTTCACTTAGATTCCAACTAAGATCAAGTTGTTTATTTATACTTTAAAGAAAACATACAACTTTTGTGTCAATAAAACGAGATATTTTCTAGTGGTTCTATATAAATCTGAGCGATTGCAACAGATAGATAAAAAACTTTGCAGAAAATCAAACAGATTTCTAAAAATTAGATTTTCAGAAAATAAATAAAAATGTATGAAAAATATTTAAGTTATTGAATAATTACGCGATGAAATGTAAAGTATTCACAAGTGATTTTTTATTTTATTTCATCCCTGTACCAATTGTATACTCTCTCGTATGTATGAGCTTACGTATATATGTTCAATAGCCTGGGGGTCTACTCCGAAGCGCTAAACCGAAGTATCGGCCGAATGTTCGGCCGTTTTATAACTTCCATAGTTTTCTTTTTTGACTTTGAGTCCTTACCCGACTTCAAGTCACAGTTTTAACTTTGGCTTGTCTCTTCGACTGCCTTTTTTATTTAATTTTTGGCCGTAGTCAGCGATAGCTAGCCGTAGTAAAGAAAAGACCGAACATTGGGCCGATACTTCAGATTTACGTTCGGAGTAGCCCCTCTGGTACTACACAACAATTAGCACTTTTTCTTGTACTGTGTACATGGCGGTGATCTACACGACGTTCACAAGTTTCTGGCGAGAAACATCACTTAGTACTCAATGCATAATATATTCCGTTACCTGAAGGCTTCGGTCCGAGCTCCTTCACACCAATCTCATCTTTATATAACTCCTGGAATCCGATGCGATGTATAGAAATCTAGAGTTTCGTGGGGATAGGTTCTGATTTACATGGATACAAAGCTACAACAATGTCATAATGATAAACATCAATTCGCGAATGTAATGACCTGACTAATGCGTCAAATTAACGACAAAACTTATCCCACACACACATAACATCACGCCTGTAACCCCCGAAGGGTTCGGCAGAGGTGTACCTAATAGTACACCCATATTTCGCCAGTTATGTTTAAGTCCCATGTAATAGGGGGCGAGCCTATTGCCATCAACCGGGCACAAATCCAGACTCCGGGCTGCTTCTGAGAAATTCCTAATGGAAAATCGAACCCGGGACCTCAAGCTCAGCAGTCGTGCTTGCAACCACTAGACCAACGGTAAAACTTACCCCATCATACACAATTTAATATCCAGCTAAGGATGGTTTACATTAATCTCAACTAGTAATAACAGATTTCAGATGATAATAGTGTTTTGAAGTAGCTGTTCTGTTGTGGTTGAATTTCACCGTGGTTAATACTAACTCTCTCGGTTCACTATTGTACGACACGTTACAAAGTAGGAGAAATTCTGAACACTCCCATCCCAAAGGGGTTGTGTTCATTCAAACAATGTGTTGTTTTCAGACTACACCACTGCTACGTGTATTGAAGTTTTGCTAGCATAGGTATATACATCCGTATATAGGTTTTGTTTATATAGGTAATAGGTATTACATATTTAAAGAGATTTCCATTTTACGTAGCAAAATCATGGTAATGTATAACGTGAGCCATGTATGATTCGAGGCCCATTTCATGGAATTACGTTTAAATTTATAGCAGATTACCGGATCATCCTGCATTTGTAAGGTTTTAATTGTTTCATTGGAACTAGTAGAATGATAATTTAATTTAATTTAACCTATCGCCTTTATGTAAATTGTAAATTTGGAAATAAAGTTTTTATTCTATTATTCGAATTTCCATTACATTTTGTTTCCGTTATTGGTATATCGAGTATCAACAAAAGTGGTTTACGTTTACCGGATAAGAGGATTTTGTTCCTGAACTTATTTAGTTGTCTCCGACAGTCACACGACGGGCATGACTGATACCTTCATCATGTGCAGGAACAACTTCTTAACCAACATCAAAAGCTATAATAGTTGACAGAAATCTATCAAGGAGGTGAGGTCTATCAACAAGCTGCTGAAGTCTGGTAAGTGGCGATGAAAATTTATCAGAATAATTCATGAAACACATCAACAACTTTTCACACTGTAATAATGACTCGGTGAATAAAACAATAGGTACATTTTCCCATCACACCTTTCTGATAAAAACACTACATTATAGAGGTATGATGAACAGGGTGCTAAGTTCACTCATCCTCCATAGAAAAGGGAGGATCCTCCAACCAGACAGTTGTTGTGTTTGGTGGGCAACTGCCCCACAGCTGTTGATGTCGGGATTTTGCATATGCTAGTCATGCGGTAAACTCTGCTTGCGCGATGCAGGATTTGTGTGATTTCAAGTCTTTGATGCGTAGTTCGCAAGTGGCGTTGTAGATGCCGCTACAACATAATCACCGCAAAATGTGTATACGGTATATCTACATAATTTTCTGGCTAGATAAACCGCCTACACAAATATGTGAACCTTATTTGTGTAGAGACCTTAATATTGCCTTAAGAAACAATGTCCTCATATAAATATTTTGAATTTATATGGCTTATTATAACATAAAGATATTCTCTGTTATTAGAAATTGAAGGTTCTCGTACGGATAAAAATAATGTGTATGTATGTACATGTACTGTCTCGTAATCTTCGACAGGGTCTCGCTTAGGCCTCCCCCACATTAGGCGCGCGCGTTCCTCGGGCGTGTGAGCGACGCGGGTAAGAACGCGACTCGAGCGCCGCGTGCTCGCGCCGCGTGCACTCTCCACACACGCCGCAGGGCAGCAAAACGCGACGCTCACGCAGCGCGCTCGCGGTGCGCGCACGGCGCACAGTGGGCCCATACTGAAAATTAGTGGACTTAGGCAACAAAGTTCCTATATCGATGCGATTTTTTTTATATGACGTGTTATATTATTCCTGACAACTTTAATTCTTATAAAATTTCTTCGAAAGTTGATAGTTTGTCTTGAAAAAAATTAATTAGATTTTTTTGTATGGAGCGAATCACGTTTAATTTTTTTTCTTCAATTGTACTAATATGTTGAGTGTGTGGCGTGAGTATATGATAGCTAGGGTCATTCTCTATCCACGAAAAAAAAATCAGCGCCGGCCATTTGCGGCAGCGCGAGTAATCATTCGGTAAAAAAATAATAATTTGGAAGAATTTTTTTGTCATTTAAAATAAATTCAAAGCATATTTTTTGTCTCATTTGGCTGTTTTCACCTTCTTTTTAGTTAAATAAATAGTTTTAATAGCGCATACGTACTTAGAACTAGTAATTCTGGTAGAGATTTAGTTATTATTGCATGTTATCGGTACAAATGAGTCATCAATCACAATGCAGGTGCTCTGCATTGTGATTGATGACTCATTTGTTTGTGCGCGCATAACTAATGAGTCATCGAAAAATGCTCGTCTCTGATTGGCTGTGTTATTTTTTAACTGCACGTTATCTATTGTTGAATAAATATATCGTAATGTTTCAGGTTATACTAATTTTGTTAATGATAGGTGAAATAATTTAAATTTGTACGGGCAAGTCGTTGATAATTATCTACATAATCAACTGTATGTATATTATTATAGTATAAGTTATCGTACGTATGATCAATACGAAACTGTGAAGTAATTGTAGCCCTGAAAAGGGCTGTTTGTCATATTCCTAACCCTGATGGGCTTTTGTGGGAATAATTTAGAGCCGGATCACATTATTTCTTGTTCCAGAAGTGCTAGTGGGTCCGGCAAATTTTCGGACTCTGCTATGAGGCATTCTTCTTCCTCCATAATTTCACTGTCACAGGGAGGCTCAGTAGTCTGTAACAACTGAGTTGCTTCAGGCAACAACTCATTATGTACCTGTTTCATTATTTTAGGCCTTAAGTAGGATATGTGGGGATCAGAGCTTATTAGAAGTCCATGGAGGATGTCTTCGTTTGTTGCTATTCTCCCCGTTTTCCGAGTGTGCCTCTACCTGACGTTTCTGAAGTCCTTATTACGGGCTTCCGAAGCTTCTTCAGATAAGGTACCTAAAACGAATAAGTACATACATTTTAATTTCAAAACGCAATCGAGTCAAATAATACATCAAACTATATTTATTTTTTACTTACCGATTGGCAAAACACCAAAGTGGTTACAGATGTCTGCACCGTGCATTAGAAGTTTATGTACACTAACTGGCATGTAGTACCACGAATAGTGTTGCACGTACACATCAGCTGTTTCTCTACAGTATCTTCTAAATTTTTCACAGTCAATGTTTTTGCCTGATGATATGGCTTGTAGAATAACGGAAAATCTGAAAATCAGATTTTCGTCAATTCCCGTTATTCTGGAAGATCTTTTGTAATCTTGGAAAAAGCGCCTCGCTGTATTCCCGTCGTTTGTAGTTCCAAAACCCTAAAATGGGAAAACAATACTGTAATATACAATACATAGAGATATAATTCACAAACAACATAAAGTTAAATACATACCTGTTTGACTATATCAATCAGCATTCCAGTTTGCTCACGAAACTCTTGCTGTGTGGTATTTTTTTTAGCTTGTTTCAAAGCCTTATGTTCGCCGCGAGCAGTCCATCGTTGAAAATCCAGATTATAAGATATATGGAGAAGACATTCCATACACCGAATCTTCATATGCAGTGAAGAAATTCCTTGTTTGTAAATTTCTTCACGAAGTGGTTTAGAAGTCAAAGCGTCTAAATTATTCATCTCACTCGGTTTTGCCAAGGAAATGGGACACGTTGCATATGATGGTACTCCAGCAATAATATTGGCCACTTTTCCATCAATCATGGTCATATGCAATTCATGTGATACAATAATATTTCCACACTGTGTAGATATTCGTTCATCAATTTGTTTTTTCATCTCAGACTCTTCAGACTTTATAAAGTCAGCTGTCTCCGAAGTGAAAGTGAAATTCACTGGTCGACAGTACAGAGTTGAGCAAGGTGTGGGGTTCTCCCAAACTAGATTTTCATTCCCAGATGATGGCCTAGTAGACACTAGCCGAAGAGGGACGATGCTTATCATGACTACTGATGAATCATCGAACTCTGTAGCTGTGTTTGACGTTTTCTGTTTATAGTTACTCTGCGACGAAGAACCATCAAGTCCCCATTTCCAGGTCAACTTGAGTTCTTCATTTTGAGACCTATCAACAGTATTTATATCAAGTAATATCCTCTCCACAGTGTGGTCCAATAGCGCTTGCAATTAATTGTGAGCTCCGTTTTCGGTAATCTCCATACTCTCTTGTGGTGGGTAACATCTTTTCTTGGCATTCACAAGCTTTGGATAAGATGGAAAGGCAGCACAGTTTTCTTCTTTCAGAAATTGTCGAAGAGCTAAGTACTTCCATTTCGAGAGCGCAACTGATGTATAAAGAGCTAAACACTTATCTTCAGAGACAGTACTTAAGCTCTGCTTTTTGAATAGTCTCTCTTCTACTTCGGATAGCGCATCTGGATTACTGGAAAGGTATTCGACCACTTTTGCCAGATTCGTTTTGCCGTTGTCTTTCAATTTTGTTATGTACCAGTGCTGCAACTCTTCCTCGGAATTTTCTTCTACTATGGAAGTAGAACGTCTTTTTTTTTGCTTATTACTTAACTCTTCGAACGGTTTTCTGTGCTCCTTTTCTGTAGATGTTCCCGCTTCCGCAGTACATACTGCAAGAGTAGGAACATGGCAATCTATATCCACAAGCTCAGATAAGGCTGCGTCCGAAAAGCCCATCACACTTCTCAGATCAACACTGTCACAAACAGGCCAGTTGATGTTTTTTTCCAACCACTTGCGATTAATTACACGATTCATAAAAGTTTTTTGATTTCTACTTGACTCTATCCACTTTTTATTTAAATTTACACAAAAAAGTCGACAGAACTACTTGATTCGGTTCTTGTCTTCTTCAGAAACTTCGGTAGTCAAGACAGAAATGATACTTTCATACAGAAACATATGATTTTTCAGATCACCGCCACTTCTTAATTTCACAAAAAGATCTAGGTTGGTACAAAATCCAGCCATAGTTCTAATGTAAATATAAAAATACAAGTATTTCACTGTGTTCACAAACAAGCGACAAGAACGAAACTAGATGGACTTAATGAATGTCTTTATATTTATAGTTAGTGTTAATTACTCAAGTAGTGGACATAACAGTGAGTGAAAATTATTCAGCCAATCAGAGACGAGCATTTTTCGATGACTCATTAGTTATGCGCTTAGCCGAGTGCACAAACAAATGAGTCATCAATCACAATGCAGGTGCTACCGATAACATGCAATAATAACTAAATCTCTACCAGAATTACTAGTTATAAGTACGTATGCGCTATTAAAACTATTTATTTAACTAAAAAGAAGGTGAAAACAGCCAAATGAGACAAAAAATATGCTTTGAATTTATTTTAAATGACAAAAAAATTCTTCCAAATCATTTTTTTTTACCGAATGATTACTCGCGCTGCCGCAGATGGCCGGCGCTGATTTTTTTTTCGTGGATAGAGAATGACCCTAGCTATCATATACTTACGCCACACACTCAACATATTAGTACAATTGAAGAAAAAAAATTAAACGTGATTCGCTCCATACAAAAAAATCTAATTAATTTTTTTCAAGACAAACTATCAACTTTAGAAGAAATTTTATAAGAATAAAAGTTGTCAGGAATAATATAACACGTCATATAAAAAAAAATCGCATCGATATAGGAACTTTGTTGCCTAAGTCCACTAATTTTCAGTATGGGCCCACTGTGCGGCGCCCGCGCTACTCACACGCCCGAGGATCGCGCACGCCGAATGTGGGGTCAGCTTTACACCCAAGATCCAATCGTCTCTAGACTGTGGTTATCGGAATACAATGGCGATAGAAATTGTATTAGACCCGTATTGGCGTAATAAATACCGCACATAAAATACAGTCCGTACTGATACACTGTAGCTGCGCTGTAATACATTTAACTAAAGTGAACCCCTACATAATTATATCTTAGTGTATAATAGTGAAGAGTATTTCACCAGCAACATCATAACGCTGTTTTCTGAAGCAAAACGATTATCACTCGACAATTATTTTATTGCGTCTCTGCAGCGTTAAACTTTTCGACGATATAACTTTCTAGCATATGAAGTTTAAAACCTATATTTATACTTACGGATCCAGCTCAAATTACAGTCAGTGAAAAGTCTGGAATATTGCTCTTGTCCGTATACTCGGAGAGAAAGCGCAAACGTAGCTCGTAGGGAACTAACTTTATGTAGCACCACGAAACAGCGTAATGAGGAGACAGCACAGTGAAGATTATGTAATTGCAATTTTGTAGCTTCCTATTACTTTATACAAACTTTGATGAGTTGTGGAATTAGGCTATAATAATATAATATTTTGAAAGACAGAGACAGTATGTTAACAGCGAACAAGAACTCATTTCGGGAAGAAGTATCTATCCAGTAACCGTTAACGATACTAGTCACTAAGTACTCTACGCGTGCCGCATATCTTTAAGCAAACAAACCCACAAACCCCGGTCAAAGCAAAGACCACTGTAATGTTTATAAATAATACTGCAACACGTGTTTGCAACAATTTAACACAGTGCACTGACCGCTGCCTCTATGTTCTGAAGAACCTTGTAAACAACTCGTAAATTAAAACAGATGATTTACGACACGTACGGTCTAGTTGATCGTAAACGTTAAGTATTTCCACGTGTAGCTGATGACCTGACTATACTCGTATGACTTATATACTGCCTCGTTGGTCTAGTGGTAGCCAGCGGTACTGCTGAGCATGAGGTCCTGGGTTGAATTCCCGGGTCAGGCAAAGTGATATTGGGTTTTTCTATCTGGGATTCCTCAGTAGCAGCCCGGAGTCTGGATTTGTGCAAGGTTGATGGCAATAGGCTCCTATTACATGGGATTTAAACATAACTGGCGAAATGTAGGTGTACTACGGGTACACCTCTGCCCAACCCTTCGGGGAAACAAGGCGTGATGTGTGTGTTATGTGACTTAACTATAAGTATTGCATGCATAGTACATAATACAATACCTATATTTTAAGTCATGAAATGAAAATCATGCGTGTACAATCAGGTTCCGTATGTTGCCGGACGTAAAGAATAGCACCATCCTAGTTATTCCCGTGGGTGTCGCAAAAGGCGACTAAGGAGCTTACTAGAGAATGGGCAGCAGCGTCCTCTATTCATTTTAACACCATAATGCGATCGCCAACCCGCCTGCCAAGCGTGGCGATTATGGCACCCCTCTTTGGGGGAGGGCCTATGTCCAGCAGTGGCCGTCTTTCGGCTGAAATGATGATTTGATGATAACAATCAGGTAATCAGCTACACAATACTTAACGTTTACGATCAAGTGTGTCCGTGTAGGTAATTATTTAATACACTACCACGTTCATTTACCTGCAAAGTAACGAATTCGAATTGTTTCAGAGCAAACATTGCACACTTAACAATAACACCAGGATAATCCAAACACTGTGTCTAATGCTTAACACGCGAGCTGTCAGCTGTTCGAATCAAGCAGTCTCTGTGACATGATTGGTTTACTTAGGCACACATAGTTGATTTCCAGGGATATTTAGGGAAGTCAAGGATACTAAAATTGACTATCAACTTCAATTGCCTGTACATTCAAATAGAAAGAAAGAGAGAAAATACGTGTATTAGCGGTAAACATGACACAAAGTAGGAACACAAAAAAGAACAAGTTGGGGGAAAATATAGGACGCATCAACGCAAAACGGCCAACGCTAAGCGTACTGCCAATCAACTGTCATACTTTGCCAGTTATATAAAATGTCTATAACACAACAACTGGAAGCCAGTGTGTCGATTTTATAAACAACTAGCTGCGCCTCGCGGTTTCACTCGCGTAAGTCTCGATCCCGCGGTAATATCGGGATAAAAAAGTAGCCTTTGTCTTAATCCAGGGTGTCAGCTACTTCCATACACAATTTTATCAAAATTGGTCCAGCTGTTTGTGCGTGAAGAAGTAACAAACATACACACACACTCACAAACTTTCGCCTTTATAATATTAGTGTGATGTGATGAATGATTTCCCTGGGTGTTTCAAATGGAAATTGCGCGTCGCTAAACAATAATATAATAAGTATCGTATTTTCAGTAGGCATGTATTTAACGCAGCGACAAATTAATCGGAATTTGGGATTAAAAAATAATGAAAGCCGGTAGCAAAAATAGTAGGTTAGCAGCTACAGCGAAGTATTATTTTAAGTAGAAAGTAGCAGCTCAATAATCAGTTTTTAGCTTTATTTTAATTTAAACTGGCATCGAATTTTTGTTTTGGTAACTGAATTTACCAACAATAGAGGGGATCTGGCGCTCGGCGGCCGCTACCGCGGCACGCTCGCTTCGCTCGCTCTCCTTCGCTTGTTAATGGCTACTGTTCTAACCTAACCTAACCCAAATGATTCAATAACAGTAGATGACTTTGCAGCGATTAAGAAATAATATTTAATCGCTGCCATGTTATTTTTTTTTTGCAGCAAATAATTAGTCGCCCTTTAAGTTGTAAGTCGCCTCGAAAATTATTAGCCTTTTTAGTAGAATGAATGTGTTCTGTCTACTATTTTATGTAGAAGTTAGGCTAACTACTTACCAGTGCGCTCAATCTTTGTCCACTTTTAAAATTCAGGTAAAAAAACACTTCCTCTCTCCTTAAACATCATCATTACAGAATACAGTTCCTTGCTCTTGTTTGATGTTTATTATTGTATATATTTATATAGATAAGTGTATGCTTTATGTATGTATTTATTGTATATGTAAATGGCACACCACTGACTACCTGCAGTATTGTCTCTCCTTCTCCTTTTAATCCATCCAAAGGTTGTCTGTAAAAGATCGCTTTTAGCGATAAGACCGCCCATTGTGTCACCCTATGTAAAACTACAACATTTATCTGTAACTTTTATGGTGTACATAATAAAGAGTATTCTATTCTATTCTATTCTACCAGGGGCGACGGCTTCATACAACTCCATTCCTACCGGCTTCCCTTTGAAACAACTACTCTATTTGAGTTTACTATGACTAAATAATATAGTACTTAAATAGTCACATTATAGGTATTTAATAAATCATAAGATAAAAATGGCGTACCCTGTCCTAAATCGCGAACACAGTTTATTTTTTTTGTCCTAACTAAGAATTCAGACAAATTATGGCGTTAAACTGAGGAATGACTTACATTTTTAAGGTACTTTGATGTTATCTTGAGTTAAGGGGAATTAGAAAAAAATAACTTAAACTTGAAATAACTATAACTTTTTCCATATTATCTTCATTATTGCAGTGTTTAGGAGTCTATAGGCATAGAATATATTCTTGTTGACTGATTACAGCCGAGCACGAATTAGCAAGCTTTGAAGTTCCATTCCCAATATAGCAATTATGAGAACAGATTTGGTTCTCTTGTTTGCTATATTTACAAAGCGGAACTTGCAAACCATCTATTCGTGCTTTTGTTCAAAGACTAAACTTTTCGAAAGCATATAATTATGCAGATTCTAGCCATTTTGCTCGTATTTGCTATCGTAACCAATAAACCGAATTTAATATTTTGCTTACTGACCAAAATCGAATGAACGTGAATTCACAGATTAGTTCAATAATGGTTGCCTAAATAAATAGAAATGTTGTTTCTAATCAAAGCGTTTACATTGATTTTGAAAATCCGTTCATTCCATGTGTGGTGTATGGACTACAAACATAATGGAATAACGTAGATAAGCTTATCGGCTTTAAGCACTTTTTTTCTTATTTTTATTTCTGGTTAATATTTACATTATAGTCTTAAAGTACTTTGAGTATTTATCCTTTTAAATTATTATTGTACTATTGGCTACATTGTGTTAATGTGTATTTTAGTAAATTTTTATTTAAATTTTCATTTTTGTTAAGTGTGTCTTACATAACATACATACATAATCAGCCTATAATGTTCCCACTGCTGGGACACAGGCCTCCTATTTCTGTGAGCCCAGTGCGGGTTAGTAGATTAGTCTTCGAATTTTTAGTTCTAGGACATGCCGGTTTCCTCACGATGTTTTCCTTCACCGTTTTGAGAGCAGTGGTGGTGAAATAATTTACACAAAGTAAAGCGCCTGTCTGGGTTCGAACCTACTACCCCGTAACCCGCGGCGTTTACCACTAGGCCACCACTGCTCTTTAAGTGTGTCTTGTTTGTGCAGAATAAACAATTTTTCTTTCTTTTTCTTTTCTTTCTTGTTACTGCGACGTCTTTTTGCAAAATAAACTGGCAATAGAAATAAGATGTGGTTGATAATATTATACAGTATGATAAGTATCTACAATGCCTGGAGTGGAGGGGCTCGTGACTAAGTTAAACCAGCTGCACCGGTCGATCGATCAGGTTAAGCTGCGCTTGCAACGGTTGGTCCGTGGATGGGTGACCATCTTTACATACCAAAACCCCTCAGTGCCTCGGAAACCACTTTAATCCGTTGGTCCCGACTGTCATTTGTAAATCTTTGACAGCTGTTGTTACGGGTCGTCAGAAGCCCTGAGCCCTGAAAGTGTGACAACCAGTATTACCAAGGGGTATCGTGTTACCCATTAACTGGGCTGTGGAGATCAGATAGGCAGTCGCTCCATGTAAAATACTGATATTCAGCTGCATCCGGTTAGACTGGAAGCTGACCCCAACATAGTTGAGAAAAGGCTAGGCAGATGATGATTATGAAGTACAATGCCTAAATAATAAATAAGTTAACCTTTTTGGTATTTCTGAGTTTTTTTTTTCATCAAAAAATTACGGCTTTGTTTATATTTAACATAAAACCCCAACAAAACTGGCTCAGCTATCTAATATTTAGGCAATCCTAAATCCTGCTAACAAATTACAGCTGAATAAAACAGCGTTATTTTATGCGGAACACGAAGCTGCTAACTGAATATTACCTATCATGTACGATTCTACTAATAATGAACTTTACTGAATGGAAATGATAACAGATTCTCACATTGGTGCTGACCGGTAATTACATTGGCAACGTACGCAGTGCAAAAAACATGAATAAATAATGACCCACATGAATGTGGGTCGTTGTTTATTTTTGTTTTTTTTTTTTTTCTCATTTAGTTATTATCATCGTCTGGCAGTTTGAGTAATTTATGCGGCCTACCCAAATGTACTTTCTTTCGTATTATTCGTTGAATCGTTGAGCTCCTTAAGTTCTGAGTTGAGCTGCACGATTACTGACAAACGCGTGCTCTGATTGTATAGGTCAACTGAATCAGTGTGGTTCTTTCATCAAAAGACCATTTCAAGACACTAATCTACATGGTCTTCATATGAGCTGACCAAGGTTATGTCTGGACTTTAAAAGTATAGTATAGTCAGATAGGAAACGCTGACCATCTAGTTTTTAAAATATAATTGACGTGTAAAAATGTTTGTACAAACCTACGTACAGAAATAAATAATTTATCATTTTATCTGCAAATTAACATTTCATATTTTCTTTATTGCACTCACATTGTGACACGATTACACACGCGAATCTATTCACAAATCTTTAAATCCAATTGGCATCTTAAGACACTCGTGTTCACACGACTTGTCGTAGTCGCCAAGTCGTGTGAACACGAGTGTCACACTGTGAGACTCGAAGTCGAGTCATTCACATAACACCGTGAGACTCAGACTAATGTGATTGTAGGTACCGATTCAATTCATCTAAATTGAAATTGATTGTTTGATTGATTTTAAAGGTCTTTATTAACAGAAAATATAATCTATCAAAATTAATCAACTCAGCCTATCGCAGTCCACTGCTGGACATAGGCCTCTCCCAGGCTGCGCCACAACACCCTGTCCTCCGCCTTCCGCATCCAGTCTGACCCAGCCACCTTCTTAAGATCGTCGGTCCATCTAGCTGGCGTCCCACACTACGCTTGCCGATACGCGGTCTCCACTCCAGGACTCGTCTGCTCCATCGGCCATCGGTCCTTCGACAAACATGGCCGGCCCACTGCCACTTCTTCAGAAAATATAATGCAAGATCTTATGGTAAAATACTGTAAATCCGAGCAATGTTAAGTAGGCTAAATCACCTCATATAACATACTACAATGTTATATTGTTAGTGTGACTAATAATTTAATAGACACATAAAAGACTGTACTTTTATGTAGGGTTTACAGGCCCACATGTTTACGTTAAAAATAAAAATGGGGGCCTGGGTACACCTTGGCCCCCATTTTTTTATTTTTTTATTTTATTAAAACTTGTTACATTATTATTATTATTGTAGAATCATTGTTAAAACAAAAGAAAAACATTATGTACAAATTAGTGAGTTAGGTGACAGCAATCACGCTAAGGAAGTAGATTAACGGAGTCGGACGGCGGTAGTAGTGAAGAATCGGTAAGTGAGCCAACGTTAATCCACCCTGAAATTGAAATTGAATTGCGTCATTGTTGGTTAGGTAATTCCAACTAAGAAGTGTCACGTCTTTACTGAGACCATGTAGCCATAAACTGTCGGCTTCATATTCTTTTGATCTCAACCACACATATCATTAACAAACTTGGATCACTGGTAACTACCGAACTTGTCACATTACTGGGAGACAATCGTAAAACAAACACATATTGGAAAGACATTCACTTGAACTTTTTCCTTCTTATATCTAAGTACCTACCGTGAGTGGAGAAAGTAAAATCTATTGCAGAAGAAAATCATATTTATGCTACGGAGTTCTGTTAACTCTGTAGCATAAGTACTATGATTTTGTTATGATTCAGGTTAACTTTTCATTATTTTATTCTTTCGAATCCTGAAAGATTTATCAGGATATCAAGCTGAGGAGTTTTTTTTTAATCAAATGAAGACGAGCAATTCCAACTGTCATTATACGGTATATATCTTTTTTAAAGTATAGTCTCTTTTGTTTCCTTAATTTTATTATGTTGTCATAAAACAACAAAATTTGTGACTTTTTATTACGGGAGGACACTGGCTCTTATAACACAGTTTTATCTAGTGCAGGAGTCAGAGAATTATTTGTTGTACAACTTGTTTTTTGTCAATAAATATTTTTGTTTATTCTTTGTTCTTGTGCTTGGTAGATGAAAATGAATTAAACACAACACAATTACATTTTAATCACTTCCTTAATCTAATATAAATTTCTCCCTGTTCGCAAATCAAACTATGTAGGTACTAATATGGAGCAATCAAATTGGAATGATGCGACCCCCTCTCTCCATCACGCAGTCCTACAATAATAATAACTGTAATTACTAGTAATAACTGTAATTACACGCAACTCCGAGTTCCAGAGCAAACAGCTGGAAACATTCACTTTAATGCCCATAAAGAAGATGTTACGTTTTATGGTTATGATAATTTATCGGTCAGAGGTCAGTGAAGACAATAAGACGTCACTTTATATTGTTGATATTGGCAGTAATATTATTGCAGTCTATAGTTGTTTCAGAGCCATCCTAATCTCGTACAAGCTGACGTCCGGAATGTCTTCAGTGTAGTGTCGGGTCAATCTAGCTCTTGGGTCATTTGCCAGATCCGTACCGGGGTTATTTGTTGATGTGTATAACTGTCTCTAGAACCTCTCGATCTCTCCCAACAGCTCAGGTTTGGCGGATACGATCCTGCCATCATCGGCCTTCAGTTTTGTAAGCTGGCTCTGCCCAACAGACAGATCTCTTGCAAAGACCGTGGAGCCCTTATTTCGCTTTATCGTGTCCTTAATGCAGTCTGCATTAAAGTGTCTCAAGACGAAAGTCTTTCACCAGTGCGTGTTAGCAGTGATAACCTATGGCACAGAAACGTGGTCGCTCACAATGGACCTTATCAGAAGAACCATTGACTTCTTATAGGTTTTCCTGTAATCTATAAGTAAACTACTTTCAGTTTTTTTTACTTTATTTTTTTGCTTAGTAGGTTCAGAGATAAGGTTCAATGTTCATCTATTTTCTTATATAACTTTAAATGTTGAATGACACAATGGAAGTTGTAATAAATGAAATCACTGCGGTTTAACAATTGTCTTGATTTATTTTAGTTAGAAACTAAAACACTTTTACACGATTACAATGATTTTGACAGAGAGAACGGATACGCAACACATGGTGTGGAGTTGCCACACAAAATAGTTAAATAATTGCGGTTTATTACAACTTCCATTGTCATTCAAATGCATTTATTTATAAAATTAAAAAAATATATATATCTGAAATCCTTACATATTATGAAAGAAACAAATGAAAAGGTTTTGCCCTTTCATTTGTTTTTAACTTGTTGTGCATTTTTTTTTTCTTATTTGCCCCCTAAAAGAGACCCCATATTGATAATTCATTTATTTACGTTACACGTCCGTGTTTGGGTCACAAAAGTTGACATGTGTACCAAATTTCAACTTAATCTGTCCTGTAGATTCGGAGAAAATTGGCCACACGAGTGATCCTGTATGGGTTCCATTTTTTTCCTTTTGAGGTACGGAACCCTAAAAATAAGAAAAAAGATTACGTCATTAAAACGGATGTTTTTATAGTGTGAGCTTCGTTGCAGGAAAGGCGTCATTTTCCTTGTCGCAAAAGTGAAGCTCTGTAGAGCAGGAGATCCGAACCTTTTAACATTCACATAACATTTAATTCACTATCTCGCGCCCCCCGAGTCACTTTTCGACTTACGCAGAAAAGCTTTGAGCGAGCGAAGCTAACTCGTAATTTTTCGCACTTTTCTTTTGTCTATTCATAAAGCAATAAGAGGTTTTTGTTTCTCGAATTATGCTAATTCAAGAGCCAGTGAAGCGAGTTCGCTTAATAAGCACTCCAACTCAAATTGGTTCGTTTCTTTTAAGCATTTATACAGGAATAAAAAACATATTTTGCATTGCATTGTTTTTTTTACCTTAATTTGTGTTTTATATTTAGTCGACTAATGCAGAAAAAATTAAGCTCATTTTACAACACCTAAGTATATGATAACACAAGAAACGAGAAGCCTGTGCAAAAATTGGATAAAGTGGAGCTGTAGACATTGATTATGATGATTATTATGAAATGTTTTGATTTTGGAATCTAGCGTAACCTTTTCTAATACCTAAGAACTTAAAAAACGCCGCGTTCCCCCTTCAAGCACGCTACGCCCCTCAAGTGGGGTGCCCTACAGGTTGAGAACCAATGCTGTAGAGAGACAACACGTGACGCGATGATATAAAGAAAATGAATGACTAAGGAAATTCTTTCCTTATTACCATGGAACCATGCAAGAAAATTGGATAGGGATAATACTCGTAACATAATTATAACTATCCAACTTTCTATTTATAAACTTTGTATTGGAAAACTTGAGCTAAGATACACACCTTTGCTCAAGTTTTCCAATATCAAGTTTACCCACATCGTGCAGTATCTTTATCTTAGATTGCAATTAAAAAAATAAGCAAACTATCAAGCATGTTAAACTACAACATAAAAAACCGGTCAAGTGCGAGTCGGACTCGCGCTCGGTTCCGTACTATTATCTATAAATATGGCAAAAAAATCACGTTTGTTGTATGGGAGCCCCGTTAAATATTTATTTTATTCTGTTTTTTTTGTATTTGTCGTTATAGCGGCAACAGAAATACATCATCTGTGAAAATTTCAACTGTCTAACTATATCACGGTTCATGAGATACAGCCTGGTGACAGACGGACAGACAGACCGACAGACGGCGGAGCCTTAGTAATCGGGTTCCCGTTTTACCCTTTTGCGTACGGAACCCTATAAATTAACACGTGGGCAAATACTACCATTGATGAATGTACTCGTAAAGAGTGTAATCAAAGTCAAACGTAAACAAAATTACTCATGAAATTGGTAATATTATGATCGATGTATCATTGTATAGAAAACGGTACAGTAGGACCATTTCAAAAAATGCATGTAGGTATTCATTGCGTACCTAGCTCCTATGCAACTTTGTCTCAGCGGTTGAACCAGATGCTTGGGAATTCCCAATGACAACCTTATCGCACTGGACAATACCTACTGCTGACTGACGTTTAGAAGCTGTGAAAGAAATATCTATGACGACTCTTTAAAACGATAGACAGCGATACACAAAACATCCCTCATGCCAGTAGTATTAATAAAGTTTGCAGTAACGTTGATGTGGCTGCATGAAGTAAGACTTCTTACCACTACATGTTGTGTTTCTGTTATTACGCGGCGGTAGTCATGTAGGTGGTGTCGTATCAACTGATATACGATGTTCATTACTATCGATCAGCCGCACTCTACTCGTGTTACGTACTCGTACCTAGCTACACAGTCTATTGGAGCCTGATCGTGAACTAGGTTATTGTATCGGTATTGGAACAATGAACAAGAATACCTTTCTCAAATATCGTTACTCGAGTAGTAAGATAAGATTTCTTTATTTGTTAAACATTGTATACAAATCAAATCAAATCAAAAGTCATTTATTCAAACTAGGCTGAGAATCAGCACCTTTCGAACGTCAAAAATTAAATAAGACAGTCCCCCAAAAACGCCCACCCTTCACCACTTCCTAGTGCTTTAGCTGGGAAGAAGAAGTGGCGCAACAAACTCCCCAGCAGCACAGCTGTCTGTTCAGATATAAAACTTGAATCTATACAATAAAATGTAAAAGAATTTGCATTACGCAACACAACATTAGATTATTTGCCTTATGTTAGCTAGCACACGCCACTATACCAAAAAAAAACATTAAAAAATACATACAAGAGCATGCAATATATTACAGTCATCGTTTGAGTCCAATCATGTTTACCCGTAAGTATCGGCGTACAAATATTTCCATAACATTGAAAATAATTACCAATAACAAAAATCTAAAATTTACCTAGAATAGGCACTTACAAATTTTACAATTTAGTAACTTAATATATTATAAATTATTTGTATGTAATAATGTCAAAATTCCATATTATTCATATAAATTTGATATTAGTGTTATATTATTATATTATTAGTAATTAGTAGTTTTAGTGTCAGGAAAAGAAAGAAAAAAAAAGAGTAGGCAGCTTGAGAGTAAATCTCGTGACTGACTTCTCAACCATATGTCAGTCAAGCCAATGAAAGGCTCACCAGTCTGTCCCTCATGTGACATCGACAAACTGGGCATATTATGATTTATTATGGGTACAAATAACATGATAGGTACATTATTTAATAACTAACGTCGTTACAATTACCTAGGTGACGACTGGAATCTCTTTCTCGTGACGAGAACAGGAACGAGAATCTCATCCCTTAACATAATAATTTTTTGCTAAGTATCAAAATGAAGGGATGGAAAGATTGATGAAGATGTGGAAAGGAGAGTAAATGCGGGAAATAAAGTGAATGGTGCTATACATGCGATTGTGACCAATCAGTCGATGCCCAAAAAGGCTCGACTGGCTGTTCACAATGGTGTGCTGGTGCCTACGCTTATGTATGGAAGTGAATGTTGGGTGTGGCAAAAGAAGCATGAAAGTAGAATAAGTGCAGTGGAAATGCGTTCCTCGCGAAGCATGTCTGGCGTGACTATGAATGATAGGCTGAAAAATTAGGTGATAAGGCAACGGTGCAGTTTAAAAGAAGATGTAGTAACAAAAATTAAAAAGAGTAGGCTTAGATGATTTGGTCATGTTGAGAGGATGAGTGGAACGCGACTAACAAAAGGTATTTATAAAGCAGAGGTGAGTGGAAACGCCGAGAGGGGACGCCCTAGGAGGACATATAGTGACCAAATTGGTGATGTTCTTCAGAAAGGTCAGGTGCGTAGTACACACAATCGGCGTGCGTGTATGGTCAGATGTATGAACGTAGGCGAAGCAAAAGGAGTATGTAAGGAGCGTAGCAGGTGGCGTTCTATAGTTTTTGCCTACCCCGTGGGAAGAAGGCGTGAGTTTATGTATGTGTGTATGTATGTATCAAAATGATTTATCACAGACTTTTTTTAAATTAGCTGCCCTTTTTCAGGGTCTATTTTTATGAGGCAAAGTTTACTAACCTACCTAGCGCACGACAATGCCATTCTACAACTGTGTAATAATATCAACATCAAACGGCACCAATCATCAATCAGATGTTACACGAAAACAGTAGTACAGTTGCACGACTGGGCTGTTCGGTACAGTAACATCAGCTAGCTAACAAAACAAGCATTGTAAGCCAAGACGGGAGATGTATTGTGTCGGGAGCGGCTAGTAGTAATGTATTAGCCACTATCTAACATCTAGTGTCTGTTTAGTGTAAACAAAGTCCATTGCAGACGTGTCTGTTTGTACCGCTCTAATCTCGGAAACTAATGCACACGTTTAGACAGTTGGTGGGGCGCCCCGCTGTTATAAGAATGAGATACAGTGATACTGCGCATAAGTTTATATTCTGCCCAATAAAAGGTGATATATTTAGGTAGGTAATACCTACATAAATAACGGTATTCCCAGAATTATCAATAAAGTTTCGGGTATTAAATTTTTAAATGTCGTCTTTATAAGTAAAGACGTTTTAATCACCCTGTTAGATTTAACTGTTTATCTACTTTCTTATCGTAAAGTTTTAATTATGAAATCAAAAATAGTAGATATGATAGAATTTATCCACGTGCAACTCAAATAAAAAAAGTTATTTTATAACACATTTTCCTTAACATAATAATGCTTTAAAATAACTGCCAAGTTTTATGCTGTCAGATATTTTCAATAACAACGAAATATCATAATATTATTCTGAATTTAAGTGTGTAGGCAGATATTTATGACGCAAGACACATGTCCGTTAATATTGCAATGACACATATTTTAAAGCTGATGCAGCATCCTATAGCTTGTGGCTAAGTAATAACAGCCGCACGGGTCGATCGATCAGGTTAAGCTACGCTTGCCTTGGTTTGTCAGTGGATGGGTGACCATCTTTACATACCCTCCGTGCCTCACAATGCACGTTCAGCCGTTGGACCCGGCTGTCATTTGTAGATCTTTGACAGTTCTTACGGGTCATCCGAAGCCCGAAAGTCTGTCAACCAGTTTTACCAAGAAGTATCGCGTGTTACCCAGTCACTGGGTTGTGGGGGATGATAGGCAGTCGCTCCATGTAAAATACTGGTATCCAACATAGTTGGAAAAAGGCTCAGCAGATGATGAGGCAGCATCCTATATTTTGGCGTCGGTGTTTCGCCAAATAGTTCTGGTGTTCCTTCGATGTCACATTACATAAATATCACCGTTTATGCTGCCAGTTAAATATTATGCCTTCCACTAAATGACCACATACCTGTATTTGCCATCATTTATGAATGGATGAATACTGAAATCAGATATTATTGCCGAGCTGCTCTCCATAGTAACATTTTTATCCTCGTGGCTGTCCCTACTGTTAATATAAGACATAATATATAAATCACTAACCACCGCTCGTTACGGTGTAACAGCGTCAAAGCGAGTGTTGTCAAGCAAACCGATCACGTCTGCCCCGGGGGACACGCAGGTGAACCAATGTCCAACATTATTACCAACTCCCACGATACCTATAACTTATAATGTGCACACACTTCACATGCACCTCACATACACACGATAATCACGCCAGACACTAATAGGACATCAAATTGAGGTAATCCTTCTTCAGGTAACCAACAAAGGTAACTGAATTAAAACTAAACACGAAATACCTAACTGCTTCTTAATCGTTGCGTGGCAAGATTGGCAAGTAGCTAAGCTCCTGTGAATACCTAATACAGAATACGTCTTAATATTGTCTAGAGCCGTCTTTGTATTCATTGAATAACCTACCTACCTACTTTACCCATTTACAAATTATCTTCGGTGGTGCAGGACATCAAGAACATTATCTAGGTTTTAGGCCTAGCGCGCACTGCCGTGCGTTTTTTTACCGCATGATCTGTGAAACATGAAATTTCATAGAAGTACCGCGCACTGCAGTGAAAAAAACGCACCGTAAAACCAAGCAATAATAATCCAAATTTGTTTTTTGCATACGCCCGTAAATTTTTATATCTTACGAAAAATGAGACCTTATTAGGTCATAAGGCCATCAAGAGATGCAGCCAAAACCGTTTGGGGACTCTTTTGCTATGCAACAGTAACGGGGCAGGATAGCCTTTACCAGAAGTGATCATCGTATTAGTGGTTTAGCAGCTTCAATATCATCAGGATTGCGCCGAAATATAGCAGTTCGTCGTCGACGTGGTACGAAGCGGCTCTGACATCATCTTCTGTCATCAGAAGACAGCCGCCACACAACCATCGTTGCGACGCTCTGCTAGAATGACTGTCGGCAGCCAGTGTCACTCTTATCCAACCTTTTCGGTGATTCCAGTAACTTCGTAACAAAAATAGCCCTGCGCCATCAAATATACACAGTTAATCATCGTGCATTTTTTTCATCGCCAGTAAGCAAACCCGTGACTGCGTTTGTTATACCGTACAGCAGAAATAACGCATCGCATTCCACCGCATTGCAGTGTGCGCTAACCCTTATACGAGCTTTTGCCTGAAACTGTGACATGCTCCAACGCTCTAGTTAGAATATTTATTTGGCACTTATTAGCCTACTGTACTGCTTTCTCTGATTCGAATCCGAATTTTCGAGTTTATAGTTTGAGATACGAATCATACTTGAGTTTATGAAGCATACTTGGCTTGGAGTGCAGACTTTATGGTTATTTTATTACTACGACGTCATACGAAGTAATTCCGTGAGATGACTTTCATATTTTTCCATTTTCGATTATTTTGTGCACAATTTTCTGTTAGTCATCCATTATCGAAAGAAACCATTTACACAGCAACATTGTATTCCTCTACGTCTTTCAATGTTACCCTTCATCTTCCTTTACACCATAAATTAAACAATCTGTTATGTATTGTTTTCACCACTCAATGGGATACATAATAAAACTACCCGCTATTTTTACCTTGTTAGGGTTCTGTAGTCAACAAGGAACCCTTATAGTTTCGCCTTGTCAGACTGTAGGGTATAAATTATGGATTAGAGATGAGCAGTATCGCATTATTTCATCTATAGTTTACCACAATATGTAAAAAGACGAGCCAAAAGTTTAGAATATCGTAGATAGTTACAGATTACCTTTATGGAGATAAGTTGTCAAACGTGACCTATACAGGATTGATTTTTGAGATGGGGCAATAAGGGCAGAGACCGTCCTTTTAGAAAAATTTTGATCTTCATTCAAGATATGGAAAAAAAATTGTCAGCAAGAAAATGGAGAATTATCACTCAAACTTTTTTTGATGCCAATCGATCCTGTTTCTTATAACGATTCCCATAAACACAAATATTGTTTAAAATGACTATCGTATCGCTCAAAGTGAACCGAAATGCCTTTACAATACTGATTGGTCACTGGTTTCAAATAGGCGCCATTGTAAGATTTATAGGGCTCGTAAAATGTAACGTGGCGAGATTTTACAGCAAGTAACTTTTATCATGTCTCCGTTTTACATTTTAAAGCAAACAGAATCTGTATTCTTCCATGGATAGTTTGTAGAGCAAAGATTCTGTTTGAACGCTGGAAAGGGCTTTTGAGGTCATACCCTTTGAGGCTTACATTCAGAAACTGGACCTCGTGGCAGTATCAACACCTCCGTCCTTACCATCAACGCTTAGGCTGTACTTGAACGAGTAAACAGACTTTCAAATCTCGTTTCAACCCGAGACTGGCATCAAACTGTAGGTACCGCTGTAAAACTTTTATGAAACGAATTGAGGTGGGACTAGGGTTGCCATCCGTCCGGGTTTCCTCGGATTTGTCCTAGTCTAGAGGGCATCCGCGGAGTGTCCAGAAGGGGTAATCAAAAAGTGTGCTTGTGTCTTTTTGTGTTGGGGGAATCCCAATTAAAGGGAAGATAAGCAATAAATTAATTCAAACCATAGTTAAAAATGTATCGTGAACCGCATCCAAGCTAAAACCGGCGCTGCAAAACAGCCCACGACTACGACCAAATGCCCACGCTGCCGCGCGCTGGCGGAAATTTATCGCTTTCGTAATGATGCAGGTGGCAGGGAGAAGACTACAAGGCACCGATATTTTAGTTTATTTCTTTTTACTGTGAAAATAATGGTAAATTAAAAAAAAAACATAAGACCTGCTTTATAGTTAGTTCAGTTAATATGCTAAGTTTCATTACCTAATTTGAAGTATTCTTTGAATACCAGCGGTTTATTGTACGGTTTGGAGGAAACTTAGGATTTTTTTCCTAACAAGAAAATGTTATGGAATCGTGTTTTCGTCAAACACAGTACTTAACATTAATCCTCAACTTTACCATATATTTATTTTAAAATGAATGCTGCAGTATTTTCGACATTACGGAGGATCATGCTAAGCCATTTGTATAGGCTCATATGCAATTATTCCTGTCTACTTATTTCTCAGCTTTTTGAATTGAGTGACAGTTTTGTTGGTTTGATAAATCTGTGTGATCTATCCTAATTCCTTTTTATTCCACAACAACATAAGAAATAAAGATAGAGAATAAACATTCGATTTGAAGACTGTTATTGTTGTTTACTAAAACAAACAATTTTGTATTTGCACATCATTATTTCCTTTCAATTTAACCGGAACGCGTCAATCGCTACAACGTTGAGCAAATCATGGGTAACAGTGTTGTCGTTACAAAAAAAGGAAAATATTTCTCTTTTCAGAGTCTTACTTAGTAAGAATATAATTTTAATAAAACAACATTTTTAAAATATACAAAAATATAATTATCTTAATTATCTTGGGGGAGGCCTATGTCCAGCAGTGGACATCGATTGGCAGAAATGAAGATGATTAACAATGGTGAGATCTATCGTGTAAATCGTGTGATGAACAAGAGTTTCATGTAACGCAAATCTTATTTTCGTTTAACTAAGCATAAATTGTTCGTTGATTTTTCGAAAATACTTTACAAAATTATCAACATTCTATCCTAGTAATAAGTACATGTATTCAATTTCTATTACAATATATACATTATTATCTCTAAGGTTGTCATATCACATCCCTGTTTCCATGTCACTAGTTAACTTACACTTAAGATCACTCATCCCGCACTACTAAGTGGGCGCTTCTTCAATGCGCTGTGAGCGGTGGTCGGCGACTCGGCTCGGCGTCCTGTTGAGAAGGAAGTCCAGGTCATGTGATATCTTGTGCAGCACTTTGTCAGTGTGTGTGTCTGTGCTGCGAGTAGTTGGTGTGTCATGTAAGTGTGTGTTGACTAGTTGTATGTGTGAGTGGTTGTGCTCGTCGCTGCACTCGCGGTGAATGGACGGCAGCGAGTTGCTACTTGACAACTGCGGCACGCGCTTCTTGAGACAGCTCTTGATCGGACGAGCTGACACGTCGGGCGTCGACTGACTACAGATCGTACAGCTCTCCTGGGAAATCATGATCAGATTAAATTAACCAGTTGACATTTGTGAATTAAGGTCTATTTGAACTTGCATTACCTTGGGCGTATCGGTACTGTCTCTGTAGGTGCGCGTATCTGTGTCGAGTGGCGGCGCGTGCGACGCGGGCAGAACGCGCAGCTCCACACACACGCGCGACACGTGCGGCTGTGAGCGCGCGTGCGCACCGTCGCCGTCTGCGGGATTCACGTCATGTGTAAATATCTTGTATGCTGTCAAGCGTGAGGCGTGACGAACGAGGTCTCGAGTGTGTTACAAGTAACCGAAAAGCGTTGGGAAGTCAAATAACAGGTAACCAGATGTGGTCTACAAGTTTTTTGAGCTTCCCCAAACTATAAAACAATCATGTCCTGATAGAATTATTTACGTAGCGCTACCTGTGGGTATGAGGTCGCACAGTGCGCGCGTGTGTGTGCGCGGTGACTGCAGCTTGTGCTTGTACTCCACGCACCGCACTATGTCCGCCACACATGCGCCGCTCGACTGTCGCCTGTTCCAACAAGAGAACAAGTCAGATCTCATCTAGAAGTTACTTCGCGATCGCGACTGAATAATAGAGACTCTGTGTACCTCAGTCCTCACCTGTACATGGTGTTCGGGCTCTCTAACGTCGGCGCTTGCCAGTAGGTGTTAGCGGGCGACACATGAGACGAGGAGCACTCCACCTCACGAGCTTGCTTTATGTACACTACAACAATGTAATGATAACAGCTTATTATTCATTTATCCTCGCCTTGGCACGCCATACAGCAATTATACCACAGAGCAAAAAATACTTCAAGTGCTTTGCTTTTAAGTAAGTACCTTTACGCTGCTTAATATTCACGAGAAGCAAGCCAAAAGGGAAAATAACTTTAATGAGGGGTGGTTCAGGCACAAGGGTAGTGTGTCCTATAGAACAGCCTTTTGCCTTTACCTGCCCTTACCCATTTCAAATACACAAAATATGCAAAATTGCTGGTACTAAATTTAGTCGTTGGTACTGCTGCGGCTGATACGAACAGTCTGAACCACTTAGTCCAAAATGAGTTTGCTGCCAGGTGGAAAAAACGAGGAGGTGGGACCAAAATATTTTTTTATCATGAAATTGGTAGAAGACCGTTGTATTCCATTGTCGGTGCTCTTTGTAGGTTTTAGTTCATCGGAATAGTGGTATCGTATTATGCGTCAAAAAGAAGAATCTCACTCACGACTATGTGAGGCGTCTCCCTCGGGTGGGTCCTGCCACTCGCTGTGTGAGGAGAGCGTGAGCAGGCGCCGCGCTGCCTGCAGACACTCCTCGTCCATGATCACGTAGCACACCAGCATTGCTATACCCTGGACAAGCAATGGAATATTTTGGCAGAGTCCAATTGTCTATAACAGTTAGAATCGATGTCGTTGAGTTAACTCACATTAGCCAGCGCAGTGGCGGCCAGTACTACAACGTGCGGCATGCTGGTCTCTCCAGGCTGCACGTACGCCACTCCGGCCGCTTGCGTCGCGCACGTAGTGACCAGCAGTACTAGCGTGTGCCGCACTACTCGTGCTCGCCCGCGGACGTGCTCTTGCCTCCCCGACTTGTGCTCGCGTGCTCGCCCTCTGAGCGCAAGCGCGAGTACGAGTGCAAGCGCGGCTAGTAGTGCTTGGCCTGCAGCGCACACGACGTTGGCGGCTGCACCTAGCTGCAGCGGCGCGCCGCCCCACAGTCGAGCTGTCAGCCAGCATAGTGTGCACACGCCTGCAACCAGTTCACGTGAGTATAGCGACAGGCCCAGCCCTCCTGCAGACCGGCCCGTCTGCACCTATACGTACCGCACAGTAATCCGACAGAGGGCGCACGCGTGGCTGTGGCAGCCAGCTCAGCGTGCAGCAGCAGCGGTGCTGCGCACAGCGCGGCGCAGCCCGCCATCCAGCACAACGCCACCGCCCAGCCCACGCCGCCCGGGCATGCTACGTCCTGTCCGACATAGCAACACCTCACTCACTTATTGTCTGAAACTTTTACACAGGACTCAAGTTAATATAACTCACCTGTCTTGTTTCACATTCGAGTAGAGCCAACATAGCTGCAGAGTGGAAGCCCGCAGTAGCAGCTTTGAGCAGCACTGGCAGCTTGGTCTTACTGCCAGCTACCAGGCCGAGGACCTGCAGTAATGCCGCCACAAGACACATCGCACCTCCCAAGCTCACTGTGATCTTCACGATGCCTCGTAAGTCATTTTCTGTGCCTATCTAAAAAAAACATTTTTGAGTGCTTATAAAATTAAGTTGCCTCTTAAAGGGTAAAACACCCAATTATTGACACTTCAACGGCTACTCTGTAACTCACGCTAAAAACCATTGGCATGAGTTGTATGTTTAAATAAATGTTTTTATAAGACTATATAATTACTGAAAAATTTTGCCAATATACAATTCAATGTCATTTAACATACATCATCACAAGCATGAAAAGTACTTTATTTGTCACCTTTAGCAATAAACGCCAGTTCCCCATAAGTCATAAGTCATTTATTATTTTATTTAGCCCGATTAAATAATAATAAACCCCAATAATAAAAAATAATAAACCTCAATAAAGCCGAAACCCCAATATATGGACACCTCTCACTGTTCATGAATAACTTTGGGTTATTTATCTCATTGACCTTTAAAAGATACATTTCATTCTAGTATTTATCGACATATTAATAACCAGTTACTGACAGTGGTGCCTATACTCGTAGTTGATTAATTTGGTTAAATACCAATATTGTCACGCGTGTCAATAAAATTGATTTTCATACTTTGTGCATAGCAGATATTTACACATATTTAGGTACAGATATGTTTTACCGGGTTGGAACTCTTTAAAGTTTGAAAAAATGTGGATACAAATTGAATCTATCTGTCTTAATTATCCAAAATAATATCAAACTCAATGTAATCTAATTATTAAAAGTGAAATAAAATGATATTAAAAAAAAACAACCTTTACTAAGGGCAAATTGTATAATTTCTTGTCGATTTTGATGGAGTAGGTACTTTTTAGTCACATCACAGCTGTATAGACGAAATCCCTATTATTTTTTTCACAGTTCTGTGTTTTTAATATAAATAAGGATACAATTAACTTCATTTATTTTACTTTGTAAGCATTATTGCAAGAGGGCTTTTCACAATAAAACTGCCAGGGTGTCGAAAATTGGGTGAGTGTCTTAGGTATAAATTTACTCTATCACTTCTCTTCTATAATAGTACTCACGAATTTCTCCGTGTGGACAGTGAATAATGCGATGGTCGCTAGTCCACGACAGCGGCACGCGACGTGTGTGCTCTCCGGTATGCGCACCTCACACGCCTGCGTGCTCCACACGCGCGGCGCCGAGCGCGACCGACCTCCACACGCGAGCTGAGGTACTGACACAGAACAACTACATGAACGAGCGTACATTCTAGATGACATCGTTGTCGAGCGTTGTGCTTGATCTCGTACTCACCAATAGCGCTATAATTCTTGGAGTGCGTGAACAACAGTGTGACAGTGTGAGGGAGCGCGGGGTCAACTCCCGCGCCGCTGACAGATACCTGCACCTGTTGTGATGCTACTGTGTACTCTGTCGAGCGGCCGGACCTGGAACAGTTGCCGCTACAACTACCGTGTAGGAAGGAAACGAAAACAATTGATAAATAAAAAAAAGCAACATAAATAATTATACAAAAAAAACCAAGAAACAAAAGATCTACAACGTTAATGCTACGAATTGTAATGGAAGTTAAATATAATAATTAATTGCTTAAAATCTTAATACAAAATTACAGAATACATCATGTTATTCATAAAAGTTGAGTGTACTGAAGGTAGGTTATCGTGTAATGTATACTTATTGCAAATTATAAACTTAATTACTGATGTAAAATTCGTAAAATTGTTAAATGGACTACCTACTGACAGAAAAAAAAAGATTTACTATCTATTTATATCTATAATATACGTACTATAATAAAATATGTAGTAACGAAGTCAAAACTGTACATTGAATATAATCGAAAAAGTAATTTTTACGAGGTTGATGCAAAAAATATAGTTTTAAGAATTTTTGATTGTTTTTCTGTTTGTCTAGATGTATGCTCCGGATTGGCGTAAAAACGACTGAACAGATTTAGATGAAATTTGGCACAGAGATAGTTTATAACCTGGATTAAAGCAAAGGGTACTTTTAATCCAGGTAGTACGTTCCCGTGGAATATTTTCCGACATCCACACGAGTGAAGCCGCGGGCAAAAGCTAGTTTATTTATAAAGGCGGTCCTTACTTATACTCGACGTATCTTCTCAACGAAGGCAACCTTGCTCCCAGATCATGATACAGCACGGTGACCACCGAAGCATTGCCAGATTTCTCCGCCAGCTCCACCCCTGCTGATGTCACAAGCCACTCCTCGCTCCCCACTGGAGCTGGCTGCAGCTCGAAGTGCGCTGCGTTGTCGTCATGTACTGGTTTCGTTTTGACTGTGAACTCATGGTAGCGCTTGTTGAAGTCACTCCTCATGCCCGCTGTGTCCACCACCGCATTTTGAAGATCGAAGATTTTCTAATAGAAATATAATAGCCCATTAATGCAACATTCTAAACTAAATATAAACTTGTCCTTCCTTCAACCTTATTGTAAATGTTCAGTAGCTACTAACCTCTTCATCCAGGAAAGCATCAGGATGTGTGAGCAGGTGGTCATAGATCTGCAGCAGATGTTCCACGCTGTGGTACCTGTCGGCTGGCTGAGATGCAGCAGACGTGAGGTAGTGCAGTATGTGAGCTGAATGTGTGAGGGGAGGCTCGCCCTCGCCCGGGTGTCTCGGCAGGGAGCGCAGCACTGCGCCGTACTGCCGCGACACGAGTGACACCGCGCGCCAAGAGTAGCCCAGCGATATCAGAGTGAACTGACATCAACATAATGTAAGTTTCAATTGTTTATTTAGATGTTTTTGTTTCAATAAACAAAAACATCTAAATTGTATGTTTTCTTTTACCTGGAAATAAATATCTCTGAGTGAGTCTGCAACACAACCAGAGAAATCTGGTAGCATCCACTTGACGCCATGCTGTCCGGTTTTCGGTTCACAGAACCTGAAAATAAGTTACCTAAGTAAATGATTTGTTTTCTCCTTGTTGTAGATGTGATGATATTAAATCAGACGATGTCTCATAATTCAGTGAAATCAGTTCTTTCTAGTTACCTTTTAGTCTCTCCGCTATATCCAGGTGGACAGGTGGCTGTCGCGTGTGCTCCGGGAGCAGTCTTCGGCCAGCGAAGGCCATAGGAGGCATCGCTCTCGCATGCTACGTCGTCAGCTCCTACAGCCCACATTGTCACACCTTTGGCGTTGGTGCCAGCTACCGACGATACTTGACACCGGAACTCGCTGGATTTCTATTTAAAAACCCAAAAGATATATCGAATAGTACGAAAGTAGAAGACTAAACGTATTCAACGCTATACATAACGTACCTGTACCTGTGGGGCTTGTGGCTAAGTAATAACAGCCACACGGTTCGATGAATAAAGTTAAGCTACGCTTGCCGCGGTTGGTCCGTGTAAGGGTGACCATCCTTACATACTAACACCCCTACGTGCCTCGGAAAGCACGTAAACCAGTCTGACAAACGGTCTTACCACCGGTAACCGGTATTACCCAGTAACTGGGTTGTGGTGGTCAGATAGGCAGTCGCTTCATGTAAACTACTGGTATTCAGCTGCATCCGGTTAGACTGGAAGCCAACCCCAACATAGTTGAAAAAAAACAAGGCAGATGATGATGACATAACGTACCTGTACATTATAAAGCTTGAGCACGCTTCCCGCGGGGTACAGATCCTCCCAGACCTCTCTGCCCGGCACCATCGGCAGCAGCGACCTCTCCCTCGCCCAACTGAACCCGAGCGCGCCGTGCACCCGCCCCGCTCCCGCCAGACATGTTATACTCACGTTATCGCCCTAATACACATATTAATATCAACTAGTATAAGCATTACAATTTGAGAATTGCTTATTGCTTTTTTTATAACAGCTTTGTCACACCACCCAGCTGATAATGTCAAATTATAATGATGTCAAACCTAACCTAAAGCAAGTCATAATAACCCTAGGCTCTAGTCCAGCAATAATATTGTACTGAATTTCATTATAACCCGCTCGCGATCAACTAAAATATCTTATGTAAACTTTTACCAAAAAAAACTTTTCTTTTACCGCTCGATTAGAGTTCTCACTTCATAGGTTTTAGTTGCGTAATTCAAATTATTTTGTTAATAACTTTTATAATTAAATTACGCACCTAAATACAGAATTATAGTGTTTAGTAACAGTAATGTGTATTAATTAAATAGATGAAACAAACATAATTACAACAATAAAAACAGCGTTTTGTGTATTAGTCAACTAGTCGCCTAAGCGCTGTTTCTACATTATCGGTTGTGGTAATGGCGGCATGTCTTTGCAACAGCTGATCGGTGCTGTGGCACGTACGAATTTTGGATTTAGGCGTCATATTTCAGCTATTAACTATTGTGTTTTTAATGAAATTCCATGAGTTTAGATAAAATATGGTGTATAAAATTGCACATACTAGGTATGGTGTATAAAATTGCACATTCCCCGTTTATTTAACAGTGTCATAAATAATAATAAAAATAAATAAAAAATTACTCATTCCAAAATCGAATTGGTTTGTATTACCTCGCAGTTGGTGCGAAAATGAGAGTATTCTCTTCGGGGGTAAAGATGAACTCAGGATTCTAGTATTTTAACTAAGAGCCCTAGAATCCCTAGCTGCGTTTGGGAGCCCTATAATCCTTCGTAGCGTTCGGGACACGATATTGCAGATTGCTTACTGCTTTATCCTCTCGGTGAATAATATACTATTATTCCACAACCTCTCACAGAAAGAGGAGGCCTATGTCCCAGCAGTGGGAACATTATAGGCTGATTATGTTTATGTTATGTATTCCACCACCAGAGTCTACCACCGGTTAAGATTGACTTACTTTAGTGACAGTGATTGCGGAAGGCACGAGTCGTATATCGGGCGGTCTTAGCACCGTCAACCTCAGCGCTCTACATCGTCTCCTGCCAGCATCGTCTGCTGCACAGGACCACTTGCCGCTGTCGGGTCTCTTCGCTTCTGATATGCCTAACACTGACATGCGACGACCGAGCGCGTCTTCTGACACCGTGCGCGTCCAAATGTCTCTGAAAAACGAATGCTCTTCTAATGGCAATGTTTTTATCTGCCAGCTGCTAACGTACTAGTTCGTCTTTTTCAAGTATAATAAAAAATAAGTTTGCTTAAAATAAACTTTTTAACCTTCACTTGAATCATACGGTAATATTCTAATATTTATGCCAATTACAGGTAAACACAACATTGACAGCAAAGACGCCAGAATACCGCTTAGTTGCTAACTTAAATCTAGGTGTACAATTGATTAAGAAAAAGGAATATAAATTTTATTACGAAGAAAGAGAAATGGACGAGCAACTCATTCATAAACTGTACAGATAAATTTTTGACTACGTTTCATTGGTGTGGAGGCCACGATTCTTGATTTAAACTTCACCTTACGGTCATTAAATATATCTGCCTCTGGTACGGACTTATTAAATGAATTAAGGTTGTCACACATCTTAACGAGTGGTGAGTTTAGACCTGTGTTTGTAGAGGTAGTAGGGCGCTGAAGTATTGTGGTTATGGGAAAGCGCAGAATTCTAAGCGGGACTTTGAATAGAATGCGCTTAATCGGTAGTAATTTCAATATCTAGACAATTTGTCCCGTTGATTTTAAAGCCTCACTCACTTACCTTGTAGTTCCATTGAAGTTTATCTTGACGCCATCTTTGTACCACGTGAAAGCTATGTTCGGGGATCCATACGCCATACATGTCAGTATGAACTCCGAGCCCTCCCATATTTCTGGACGATGGTTTACAACTAGAGTCTGCAAAAGGATGCCTTACTATTTTAAATATTTTCCAGCAAACATAATCATGGAGTAACGCACTTTTAGTCTTCAATTTTTCTGTTAGAAACTGTACCAGCTTTCCAGCAACATTTCGAAAATAAGATGAAACAAAATCTTGCATCTTACAACGTACATTTCTATATTGGAATAGGTAAAGCCATTTCTTGGAGGGCTGGGGGCGAATCCAATGTTGATAAAACATCCCTTTTAAAGGAACCGACCATAACTTTACGAAGATTAACATGATTTTGTTAAAATTTATGATAACCGCATGATTTTGTTTGAATAAAATTAATGCAGTCCTAAAAATGGGATTTAGCAGGTAGCGGTATTAGGGTGTTCCCAACAACGAGCATCATAAAGAAAAGGCTAAGCCAGGGTAACCAGTGTTATCTGGTAGCATGTGTGTTGGACCGACGCCAAATCTCGCTATAATAGTCGGCACTTAAAGCTTATTTTAAGTAATTAAACGAAGGATTCGGGCTCTTACAAACTTATAAACTTTGTCATTTTTTTTAATGTTAATTTGCATGTCGTTGTTTAACTTTGTTGCCCAGCGCAAGTTTTATGTACGAAGAAGATTTTAGGAGACGCGGGTTTTAGAAAATCACTTTATCGTCTAGGAAACGTTGTAGGTAGTAGACGAGACGATGACCTAAAGCAGTCAGCCTCCACACTAAACCTAAATATCATTAACTATCACAAATAACAAAAATGTAGGCAAGTATCTCTATACATTTTCAATTAAGCTTACCGTGCTATTTCAAGAATGATTATAGTTATACGCGTACTTTGAACTAAACTTCTCCGTACTTTGGCATTACCACATTCCTGCCTTTGTAATAAAAATACCGAAAATAATTATGTTTATCTAACAACCGGTCCCTAGTGGTCTCTAGTATCGTATTTATTCCTGACAAAGGCCGGATCTGGGAGAAGGAATCAACCTTTTCTAAATATAATTAAATGTAGCCTGACCGCCAACACTGCTCCACAAACCTACCAGCTACTCATTGTTCCCACGTATCAATATGTAATTTCGGGTCAGGGTATCCTAGTATGGACACCAGTCTCTCACAAAGGATCATATTTTATGCATTTTTGTCAGAATGCTATAATTCTTGTGTCTGTTTATAACTATGTGAACCTCTGTGAAGAGTGAAAAATATAGATTATACTTATGCTTTTTTTTGGGTGGGAAATTATCAAATAACTTCTCCCGCTCTGGGCGGAGCGGGAGGGCGTGTCAGACTTTTACTGACTAAAACCCACCCGTGTTCCTTCCGTTGCCTGTGTGCCAGGGCCACGATATCCCTTTCGGACAAACTCGCAACCCCGGCAGGATTATGCTGCTCCACAAATGTTATGATATAAACTAAATCCAGAACTAACAGTCCGTGGGGGCTTTTGTTCTTTATTTCATGTCTAGGTTACCGGTTGTATCGTTTAAAGTTTTAAATTAAAACTAGTAAGCATGTAACATACTTTTACAACAAAAATTTCTGGGTAAGAGAAAAAACCGACATCAAAAACCGGAACAGACCGGAATTCTTATAATTTTTTTTCATCTTAACCACTAGGCATGGACGTTGTTTAAAGATTTTTCATCATCATCATTTTGATCTTAGATTAATCAGTTACCGTTATAGTGCCAATTTCACCAATGAAACTGAACGCGATCAGCATATAAACCACGTTTAAGAGCTGTCGGTGCCATTATTTTCTTTGGAATATTGACATTGACAGCTCTTGAACTCGGTTTAGATGTGCTGATCGCGTTCAGTTTCATTGGTGAAATCAGCCCTTCATCGTTAAGTATAGGTCCTATTTATAATCGTTACGTTCTTAAATCACAATTATGTTATGTTTTGTGTGAGCTCGAGATCCTACAAAAGGCGGTCCAGATGACGATGACTTTACGGATACTGAGCCATGGCATATACTCACGTGCAGACTTAGCGCAGGCTGCATGTAGAAGTGCAGTGCATCGGTGCGCAGACGCACGTCGCGTGTGCGCATGCGTGCTAGTGCCGCGCGCAGTGCGCCCGCCTCCCGCCTCGCGCCCCACACGCGCACCCACACCCCGCGCGCGCCGTTCTCCGACACCGCACTGACACATACACAGACAAGAAAGAAAGAAAGAAAGAAAATACGTTTATTTGTTTTCGTTTTTGTTTTTTAGACCATTCATACACCCATCACGACACAAGATGTATTTCATGTGTACAACATCAGTATTTGTTAGTAAAGAGAAACTTACCTTATGTTTAGAATTTCTATTTCATCTTCTAATGTTATGTTTGACGTCTTTAAATAGCTTGTTAACTGAAAGAACAAAGTAACATAGTCATTGTTATTAATTATTTTATCTTTTTTATATTATGTACTGTTGTATAACTTCTCAGTGTATACCTGTTTTATGATCTCTTGAGATATATTAACATCTGCTTGTGGACCAACCACTTCCAGTCTTGTTTCAAATCGTGCTGATGCTATAAACATACAACGTTTAGATAGGCAGCTACTAAATTAATTTAACACTGCTTCCTAGCATTATCTATTTATGTTAATACTCACAGAAGTCAGTATCCTTCGGGTTACAGTCACAAGCTGTTCCTTCCTTACACACTTCTGCACATTCTTCTATACCGCATTCTAGAACAAAATTAACACAAATAGCATTAACGCAGCAAACGTTATTACAAGTTCTAACCTCAGTTAAACTTTGAATAAAAGCTTGCTCTGTACCTACTTTTATGAGGAGAAAGGTTGGGTACTTAGTTCTTAGTTTTATTGTCTTTTTGCCTTCAGTAAATATGTAACTGATAGTTTAGGCAGGTCAAAGGCAATTATTACAATAAAATTCATAGAACAAAAAATATGATAAAATAATTCTGTTCAGTAGTGAAATATTCTCTTATCGTATATTGTTTTGGCAGAAAAGCTTTTCATTTCTTTGTAATCCTAATTCATTTCCCGAAAATGCCTCGTTATTTTGGAAGCGGCTTCTTAATGATGATGGATCGTAAGATATTTGAGGTCATAAGTTGTAAACGTTGATGTATGGTACAAGAGAATTGCTAATATTGCTTATTTTATTTGTGAAATTGCTAATAATTTAGTAAATCAAGTCTAAATATTATATTAGATAGGCCAGTGGGTTCTTGGTGTACCTACCTACACAGATTTTAAACGATAATAGAAATAGTAGCACAAGGAAGAAACTACTTGGTGAGTGTAGCGCTATTTTTAGATAGCCGAAAAAGCTAGAAAATAAAGTATAAAAATTAAATAGTTTCTCACCGGGAGGTGCTACCTGCGCCTCGCACAGGTCACCCGTGTAGCCCTTAGCACAAATACAGCTGACAGCGGCCGGGCCCATCTGTCTGTCGGTAAAAGTATGATTTGTTAAAGGTAGATTTTTTTATGAGCATTTTTGATGGAGTCGAGGGTTGACATACACTCCCGTAGCAGCGAAAACTCATTTACAAAACTTCTATCCACATTTATAAATGTGTCAAAAATATACAAGACAACGCACTTAAGATAAATTGTACTTTAATTTGAAGCCTGTTTGTTCTTGAACAAAAAACCAATGAAATTGAGGATACACGACGCAAAAAGCGGAATTGAATCAAACGAATATGTGACCCTTACATACAGATGTGACTTCATCTCGTGAAATAAAACACAATAAAAAAATGTGTTTTGTAAACATTTTCCTTCTTTTCTGTTACTTCTTTTACGTTGTGTTGTCAAATAAATATATTGTAACTGAAAAACTTCATACATAAACATGGTTATACGAACAACATTAACTGAATGACAGTCCTAGAAATAGGGGTAAATATGTACTCAACCCTGGCAAACCGGAGGGCCATGTGTTGACTCACCTGCAGGTGCCACCATTCTTACACATGTTGGAGGTCCTCGGACACAGCGGACCCTCTCCGCAGTCCGCTCCAGTGTAACCCTCGAAACACGAACAGTAAAACTCCCTGCGAAGTGGAAAATATTGTGGAGTTAGAAATCAAAATTGTGAATAACCCCGCGCGGAAATATCTGTCATGGTATTTTATTATGCAAGTGACATTTTTTGCTGTGTAAACCATAGAGAACTTTCAGTATATTTTGTCAATGACTTTGGCACCCGTTGTGTTCTCGCATGCACTCCACGCTTTATTCCCTTAGCCGGGTAAAACGTCGTCTTTTCTACCCACCCTGTTTCAGGGTTTAATTTTCACATTTTTACCCGACTGCGGCGAAGCCAAAAATGGAGGGTTATGTGTTTGACCTGTATGTATGTATGTATGTCTGCCCCTATGTTCCCTTGTAACTACTAAACGGCTGAACCGATTTTGATGAATGATATGTCGTTAGATTCATCTTTATTGCGCGAGTGTCATAGAGTATATTAAAATGATTAAAAATCAAAATGGCGGATTTGTGGCGCCAAAAGGTGTGTTTTCAAAAAAAAAAAAAATCCCTTGCCTATCAATTGGAGTATCAAAATGAAGGGTTTTAAAAGTTGATAACAAAAATATACACAAGTTATATGTTTAAATGAAATTTAAATAAGAAATGATAAAAAACTATCCGTTCTAACTATCCGGCCGTTATCACTTGATTATAAGTGAGTAAATAACCTAATTTACCGTCTTATAATCCTAACTAAAAAGTGTAAAATAAAAAAAGTTAATTAAAAATCAAAAAACCTGACTGCGTAAAAGTGAACTTCAAAAAAGATAAAAACAAAATTTATATAAACTAACTATAAACAATCTCATGCAGTCGGAGACATCTTCATAACAATAACGACCTATTGCCTCCGACTGCATGATATTGTTTATAGTTAGTTTATATAAATCTTGTTTCTATATTTTATTAAGTTCACTTTTTACGCAGTCGGGTTTTTGATTTTTAATTAATTCTATGATATAATATGACATGATTGTAAATGACAGCCTTTTAGATAACAGTAAGTTCCATGATTACAATAAAGAAAATGAAAAAACAAAGATTTCCTAATTAAATTGATAATTTTGCGACATTATTGTAACTGACTTATAATCCTGCCTGGCGTAGCAGTGCCCCAGTAGTCTGCACTCGATGGCGCTGCAGGAAGTGGGTCCCGGTGACTGAGCTGCTCCTCGCACCTCATACGTCACGTTGAACCCGTACACGGACAGCAGACCCAGCGCCCTGAGCTGTGTGCCCTCGAGTCTGTTCAGGTTTAGTTCCACCACCAGCACTGGACTCTGGACCTGCAAAAAAAACCACTATTTTGAACCTCGTAGAAAAAATTACCTAGTAAAATGATTTTGGTCCTCATAATTATTTATTCCCAGTAAGGTACGTACGTCGTATTATTTTTCTATCTCTACCAAATAATAAATATTATGTTTATGGAATTTCCAATAATGCAAACGCGATAACATTCGTAAGATTAGTTTCAATATACGTGCAAAAATGTTATAAGTATATTAAACAGTAAGTTGGTTGACTTCAACATCTTTCTTCAGTGTTTACACAGAGAGCTCTTAATCTTAAACATTCATTATTTGATATTCATCCTTATTCATCATTATGGAAATAAAGATCCAGATATGCTCGAGCACTTTTCGAATAAAGGTCAGCGAAACAATTCTTTCTTATTTGGCAGCCTCATTTTCAATTTAATGAAAAGGAGACATACGTCAAAGGAACGCCTTGTAGAATTATTTATGAAGATATTCGTCAGCTTCCCCCGCGCTGGAGTCTACACGAAGAATGGGAATTACGAACTAGAATTGGTAAATCTCCAGACGAAGAAATTATTTCTGGTATCCCCTTTTGTAAACTGGAAGCTTGTTAATAATGTAAGCGAAGCAATGTGTCCAGCGGGGCAATTGCGTACCACACCCTAAATCGTCGTTGTTTTTTCCTTATTATAAATTGTTTATTATTTTTTTTATCTTCCATCAGAACGTCATCATCGAATAGTAGATGTTTCTATTAATGAGACTTTTTTTTTGGCTTCGCACGGTTTATGCATTTAGCCAGTGTCATGTAAAATCAGGTAACATGTACAAAGTTATTTAAATAATTATGAAATGAACTCCAGTCAATGCATGATAAAGATGATTGATGATATCCCGCCCCGCTCCCCTTGAGTTTAAGTAAAGACGCGGCACTTTACTGAAATCTCGCGCGGACTTCTTGAGAGAACTTAAAGTGATGTTGCACTGTTTTGTTTCATTTGCCTACATTAATGCAGGTTCACGAACACTTAATGGTTAATAATCCACCACTATTACACATTAATATTCGGCTAAACACAAATTTTAGAAAATAAAACAAAACTGCTAACATGATGCTTCACTTTCCCGCCAAGAAGTGACGCCTATTAAGGTATCAAGCACAACATACTCTGATATTGTTAGTAATATCTTGACCCCTACTAAAATTATTGCATTCTATCCTCAACCATGGAACATTCTACCATTTGGATGGGTTCAAACGTAATGACTAGGCAGAAAAAATATATGAAAACGTTCCACATTTGCTAAAGTTTACCAGGCTCGTTAGTACGAGGAATGCCGCAATTTATTACAAACAGGGCAAATGAGAAAAAATGTCCCCCAACAAACAGTACGGATATAATTTTAACATCTGAAATGATTATCATGAAAACTGAATTAAATTGGTCGTAAAAATTACACAATAATCCTTAAAAAATAAACAAGTACACACTTCTTATAAGAAGTGTGTACAGTTTTATTTTTTAGAAAGAGGATCGAAGAATGAGAGGAAGAAGAATGAGGATTAAGTAGGTATATTCTCTCATAGATATCTCGGTTCGAGTTTGTCAGAAAACTTAAAGTTCGCATATTTATGCAAATAGGATAAAGGCGATATCGCGGGTGCGACATGCACCGACAAAGAAATTGTCCTACTAGTGTCGCGTCGCGCCCGCGATATCGCGTGAGTCTGTAAGAGCCTTGACATCGAGGTTTGAACGAAAAAGGCATCGTTAAAGGCAACTAGAGATTTCAACAACCTATTTCCACGTGCCCACCAATATTTGTATTTTTAATTTCAGTGCTGTATATGCAGAGAGCGCAATTTAGCTTCAGACTTTCCCATAGGTACCTACCGCTCCGTTGTAGACGTGAGTTTTCATAAAACTTTCAGCCTACAATTTTGGTTAGAAGTAAACCCTTACCGATGACTGAAGCATTTTTGTACATAATTATTATTATCGCTTTTATATAATTATGTATACCAGTAGTAATAATATTGAAATATCTAATTCTATATTTGAACTGAGAAAGAGACTAGAAGAAAACTGAATGCCAAAGAACAGTTACAGTAATAGTTTAACTATTACACATTAAATATTAAGGTATTAACTGTAAATTCTCTTCAAAATTACAAGTTTCACAACAAATCTACAGGAAATCTCTACAAGTACAATTCGTCGACTCGCCAAGCTGGTTTAGTGCATTCGTAGTTCTGTCACGAGCCCCTTAAGTTAGCACTTCAGCTAACGTTTAAAAAAGTATATTTATGTCGGAAATACGTTAGTCACTCGTTTGACTACACGGGACGCCAGCGCCACCAGGCGGCGCTCGACAGTCTACGACGTAACGTTCGAGTTAAGTTCAGTTTGTCGGTGGCGGTCAAGGAGTGAACACGATTAGGAATTTACACACAACGCGCGACAGTTTCTAATCGTAATTTACACATTGAGGGTACAGTGTGTGCGAATTACTAATGTGATTAATTTGATCGTAAATTATAATTTGATTTAAACTGCAAACGGTTTTTCTATTGCATAATAACCAACACTTCTCATAGTACGCCCAGAGTAGTTAAAATATGGCTGATGATAACGAGGGAGACGTACCATAATTATATAGCTCTGTCATATATATCCATAAAAACCCTTCGCCATTCGAAAATATGACAACACACAAGGTATACCCGTGTGAAAAACTAGTGTCAGATTTCTAAATGCAATGCAAACTCATAATCAGTAGAATGATTGATCAAAGACTAATTTTAAATAATCATTTTGGCATACCTGATCGTAACAAGCGTTCTTTGTTATTTATTCCTATTTTTCATTTTATAAAATCTATTTCCCGCCATCATTTTAAAATATTATCACTGAACCTTAGCACTGAACAAAGTATTAGCAATCATTCAAACAAAATTGAGCGTTCAAGTGAGTGTAGTGACCACCAAAAATAAATGAAAGATATTCATTAAAACATTTGAAAATCGAACTCACGCGGTTTGCGCACTTTGAAGCCAGGTATTTTTTACGCGACGAGTTTTTAGCTTCAGTTCTCGTTCAAGTAAAGCCTTGTACATACTTTTGAATAATTTGGCAGTAATTTCAGTAAAGTCTGACGAAGTTATTGAGAGCTGCATTCGTTCTGCATTGTACGCAACAGTCACGATCATCGTCCGAGCAGTAAATAAAATTAATTTATTCAACTAATAAATAAAATTCAGCAGACCAGGAAACTTCCGTGTAAACCTTACACGGAAGTTTCCTGGTCTGCTGAATTTATCGAGCTATCAATAATAATGTCACTTCATTCGTTAGTCTAAGAAATCTTCCTTAACCTCAGTAGGTATCTACTTACAGTTACACATTTAAAATGGATTCTTATTACGGAGGAACGAAAATAACTCTCCTTGCTAATATTTAATGCTGACTAACCTTGTTGGTGAAAATTCAGTAGGCGTGAACTACCTATTTACAGAGTGGTTTTGTTTACACGCACATTAGTAGGTATAATTATCCCAATGGGCACAGAAGTAGCTACATATAGGCCTTCCCCTTAAGTAAGAAAATGGGAAATAATTCGCTAACACTCAGCGCATACAGCAAGGCAGGGAATTCAGTGAGTTGTGTGGTGTGAACAAACACTGTGTTTAATTATGCACAGCATCATTACACAATACAATTCCTTGCTCTTGTTTCACGTTTATTATTGTATATATATATTATAGATAAGTTATGCTTAGTGTATGTATGTATTTATTGTACATGTAAATAGTTCACCACTGACTACCTGCAGTACTGTCTCTCCTTCTCTTTTTAATCCATCCAAAGGTTGTCTGTAAAAGATCGCTATTAGCGATAAGACCGCCCTTTATGTCACCCTATGTAAAATTTCAACATTTATATCTGTAACTTTTATGGTGTACATAATAAAGAGTATTCTATTCTATTCTATTCTATTCTATTCTATTCTATTCTAATTATGAAGCTTTAAGTGTTCGGTTAGACGGCCGGCATAATTGCCCAGGGCTGAACCTGATTAATTATCATAAGAAAATATAATCGTATGGTTTAACACGGTTAAGTAGTTATATGAAAAGATTTAGTATGTATAAAAGTAGCGACATAAAAACAAAGCCTTTTTTCCGTAGTCTGCTGTAGATTATAGTTTGACCGATACCGTTGTACCGCGCCTTAAGAATGCGCGCCGGGACGGGGGGCGGGGGGCCGTGAGCGATGACGAATGAGCGGCCTGCTCTGCCCCCCCCATCTCGCCGCACAAATACCTAAGGCGCGGTACAATAGTACCGGTCAAACTATAACTTTATATTAAAACATTCAATATTGTGCGGGCCTGGCCAAATTGATAAACTTATTTACCCAGACTTTGATGCAGTTGAAGCGGAATACCTCAAGCCCTGGTATAAGTCTGCGGGTATATTGTGGCCCGGGGGTACACCGGCGCGGTGGCTCGCAGCAAGTACGTCGCGGTGACCGTACATACCGTGAGAGGATTTACGGGCTGGACTTTGTGAAATGGAATTCTTTTTCAAGAGTATTATTTTCTTCGCATTATGTTGTATACAAAAGTGAAAGCTCGTGGCTAATCCATCAGGTTAAGCCATGCTTACCGGGGTTGGTCCGTGGATGGGTGACCATCTTTACATATCGAGACTCTTCCGTGCCTCGCAAAGTACGTCAAGCCTTTGGTCCTGGCTGTCATTCGTAGATCTTTGACTGTCGTTAGGGGTCGTCAGAAGCCCTAAAGTCTGACAACCAGTCTTGCCACGGGGTATCGTATTACCCAGTAGCTGGGTTGTGGAGGTCAGATAGGCAGTAGCTCCATGTAAAATACTGGTATTCAGCTGCATCCGGTTAGACTGGAAGCCGATCGCAACTTAGTTGAGAAAAGGCTTGGCAGATAGTTTTTTTTTTTATGAAGTAGGTACCTAAACGAAAAAAATGGTACTTTTACAATATTGTTTTTCTTATATTCCCAAGGCTGTACTTATAATTTTCAGCTGTGTTTGCTTTGGTTACACACGAATTCACGACAAAAGGTCGCCATAAAAGAAAGGTCATAGTTACTAGATACTAAGCTCACAGCTTTGCTAACTTTTGCTTGTAGGTACATACTAATATTACCTTATTTTGTTAGCAGTAACTTTTGGAAGAATAATAAAATAACTCTAGGGAGTTTAATATAACTGTTTTATTTATACCCGTTTTCTCAGATTATTTCTTAAACTGAAGTGCCATTTCCCGGGAGCGGAAACATTTGTGTGTCTAAAGTTCTACGGAGCATGGAAATAGCGAATGGTGTGATATTCTGAGTAATTCTAGACGATGAGCCAGAAAACTGTAAGCACATAGGTACCTACATGCTGATTCTAATGATTATAATTCTGTAAAGCCATATGTGTTATGGCCGCGAATCATATTTATATCAACATACAACCTGTTACTGACCTGCCAATTGCAAAAAAACTTAAGAAAATTTGAATTTCGCGGGCTACCTTAGCGCATCCCCCTTAACGAAAAACCCTCAATAAAAGTAACAAGTTTGTCAAAATATTTCTTTAATGCTGCTCGATATTTTCTGTAATTGACGTTACTCCCATTCAGCAAGATAGGTCTATTGTTGATGGAATACGGCACTATTTTGAAACCTCTCATACACCATCACATTTGTACCGCGCGAGCTAAATAGTGGCTCTGATGGCCTCAATCAACATATAAAACATAAAGGTTTAATACATAATATTGCGTAGCTATGTATGTCGGAGGTCGCTGATGCTGACATTTAATTATGCACCTTTTCCCTTTACGGCTCAAATAGATGAGCAGGTCGCTTTAAAACGAATAACATAACCGCAGCCCACTAAAACCCACTATAAAGCCAAAATATTCTACACGAATAGCAAACCCAATTGCCTCTGGCCGTACAGATTATTTAAAGCTTGTACGAAAAATATCGTATCTAAGGCTAGGATATCAACAGCAAAGGCATTTTATACGAGCTGGGTAATAAATGTGAGTTTCATATGAGGCTGCTTGTAGGCACTATGTCGGTAATAGGGCTGGTGTCCGCAACTCCACGACAAACCGCGTATTTTGCTTACGGGAACAACCACAAAAAGCCCAAAAGTGATAGGATTTTATTATCACAGTTTACGACCTCTTTTCAAACAAGAATAAGGTTTTTCCTTGTTGTAAGACAGACCAAAAGATTAGTTAAGATGCCATAAAAATGTGATTCGATTTTTCTTATACATCGTGTAGTAGAGAGAAGGTATTTTGTTCTAGGTTGTGTAGATACTTTATTTATCGGACAAATTATACTTCTTTATCATAGTAATACACGTAGTTAAACACGGGTCAGCTGCCCTGACCTTGTATCCGGTTAGACTGGAAGCCGACCCAACATAGTTGGGAAGAAGCAAAGCGGATTGATTGATAGATAGTAATAGACGTGGTTAAACAGTATTATGTTTATTACAAGTAAATGACAAACTACGTGCAACGTCAGCTACATAATAGCCCTGCTAACACATAACACATAATCAGACTATAATGCTGCGACTGCTGGGACTCAGGCGTCCTCTCAATGTGTGGGAACAGGCCGTAACTCACGACGCAGGCCCAGTGCGGTTTAGTAGGTGTAAAAAAAAAGAAGAAAATACGTTTATTTGCGGTAAACATAACGCAAAGAAATAAAAACACAAACACGAAATAACAAGTTGAGGGAAAATATGCGCCACATGTTTTCGAATTTTTTCTTCTTGGGCATGCCGTTTTAAGAGCAGTGATGATGAAATAATTTATACAAAGTAAAGCGCCTGTCAGGGCTCGAACCTACGGCCCACAAGTCGTAAGTCGTTGCACAGTGGTAAACTGGGCCACCACACCCTGCTAACAGCGAGGTCCTTATGACCCTGAGATGGGATAGAAGATTGCTTAGCAACAGAGACAAGCCTCTCAGTAGTAATTACAGATAAGCCTAGTACCCACTGCTGAGTGCACACGTCATCATGAGGGCGGTTTGTTATAGAGCAAGAACATTGCGATTAATATCTAGATAGCTACTTCCAATAATTTGTTTTCGGATCAGGTAGATAAACAAGTCACCAGACAAAAACGACTTATAATACTCGTAGAATAGTAGGCGGTTAGAATGGAAGTGAAAACCAGTAACGCGATCTAGAGAAGCATTTACGCTGATGGATAATTCTACTTTACGAAGCCATTCTATCTGTCGGGACAAGTTCATTCCACTTTTAACTTCGCAAAGTTTTCCTTGTACAAAGTAGAACTCTCATTTATTCCTTTTGCTGGACAACTTTTTCTATTACCGTAACAAGTAACATAACACAACACTGTCATTGCCTTTCAAGATTGCATTACAAAAATGTAATTACAGAGAAGAGTTTTAAGGGTATTAAGTAAGGTGACCCAACTTAATGAATTAATTTAGAGGTCGCTCGGGAAGGGAATTTCCATTTACTCGCCATCTGTTGATTACCGAAGCTCCGGATATCATGGAGGACGATCAATCGAGTATTAATTTACAAAGACCGACCCGTTCCGGCTTACTAAATGGTGAATTGATGAAATTACGTTTATTATAAATTGAGCCACATCCGCGCCAAGTATCGCAAACATTTCCGAAAAATAAAAAATATTTTATGTTTGACTACTTTAGGGCAAAAGCACTCTCAAACTCAAAGACCTACATTTGATCTTGACCCTTCTTTGATGTTGGTTTAGGAAAATTAAAATAGGAAGTACGACTGTGCAATCTTTTCCTGTTTGCTATCGACTCTTAGCCAAACTTTCTCAATATTCTACTAGTACAACATTGATGGCGACCCTTCCCTTATTAATTCTAGTAGTTAAGTAGTACAACATTATATATTAACAATCAATTTTGTTCATTGGTTGTAAGACAGAGATTTTTTTTTAAACAAAATTGTCATTTGAAAAGTCGAGTTTTTTGTTATGCATGTGGCTGGAAGGGATTTTTAAAATAAATTGAGTATTCATTGGAAAATTACTAATATTCGCAATAATTTTTCCTAAAAATGCGTTTGATCACCTTTTTACGAGAAACTACTTTTGATTTTGAACGTTAAAAAATATCAGCAACATAAATAAATGGTCTACTTGCATGTGGCTGAAGCACTTTTTTAAACTTTCATACAAAATATAGCAGATGAATAATGTTGAAAAACCTATATTTTTTTAAAAACCCCGTCGGTAATGTATTTTTTCCTAGCAAACCATAATATCAAGAAATTTAAAAATCTCACATTGGGCTTCAGCTATCCTTGAGCTAAAATCGAAATTGTATTTTATGATTAAACAATATCTTCATTAAGTAAATCAAAGGCGAAATAAACTATATTTTCGAGACCGGAAAAGTGATGAAACTATTAACAGGTGCTGAGACTGACACGAATGGTTTAGCACCACGAACACTGTACTTTTATGGTTAAATTACAGTACCGTTGTTTAACTGTACTTTTGTTTGTTAGTTAGTTAGTAAATGTTTAAATAAATGGCTTAATGTTTCAATTATCTGAAGCTTTCTCACAATGATTGATCTAATTAATAAGAACTTAACGAAAAGGCGTTTTTTTCGTGTACGGACCCTTAACACACGCTGCGTCCTGTAAGAATATTACTGGTGCTGTCCTAGTTATTTATGTGAGCGAGAAGAGAAGCCAGTGCTCGTATGCAAGTTATATGTGTGTAAGTTAGATTGGACGCGCGCCAAACACATCGCCTTATATCGAGGACCGAACCAGAAAGTTCAAGTAAACTGCAATAGGATTTAGTTTTTTTGCAAGGACATCGTGACAGGAAATTGGGGGCAAAACTTATGAGAATGGTTGGTCGCCTGCTTGTAGCTAGGGCATTGACTTACAATAAGATTTTTCTTTTAACCAAGAATCTTAGAAATTAAACATGGATGGGCAGGAAATTTTATTGTACTTTTCTCAGTGCGTTTCCTTAATAAAAAGTTAAGTTAAAGTTTAAAGTGTAAATTCCTAAACATGTCTGATTATTTTGCCCGATTTTTAAACTCCGTTATTCCAGAAATATCAGCAGAAACATAAGATTGACCATCTCTAAATAGTCAGTGATTTGAACGCATCAGAAAAGACGGTTGAAAAAAATACAGGCAATAAGATGGGCAATAAAATCGTAAACGGTTCTGTTCCCAACGCGGATGTACGAGGTGACTATCAGGCCGAACGCGTGTTTTGGGCTTGAGGACAAGTCCAGGCAAATAAGTTTAGTAAGGGATGGAAAATGTTCAATGGTAAAAGTTTTTTTTATACGGCTACCACACAAACGCACCGTGGTTATATGTGTGGCTGTCCCTGATAAAAAGAAAGTTAAAAACTAAAACACAACTACGACAAAAACACCAACTAAAAAAACTTTTGGAAGTCGGTTGTTGTTTTTTTGTAAAAAGTTTTTAGGTTTTTAGTTTTTAGTGGGCTGGTTTGTAATTTATCTAAGTTACAATAGCCTAATAAATATCAACTGCTCCTCACCTTTTGCAAAATATAGATCTTTCCGATGCAGGGGCGTTAATTTTTGAGGAGTTCTGCCAAAACTGTCACTCACCATATGCATTGTGACGAGCATAAATTTCTTAGCAACCATATTAAAGTACCTAATCGAATTAAGTAGTTCCGGTGGCCATCTAAGGTCTACAACATTATTTCCACTTCACCAAATGGTGCTTCCCGAAATCAAATGCACGAGTTCCAAAATCGCTGTAGGTGTGCCTATAAAATTTGAGGATTTCCCTTGATTTCCTTGGGATTTCCTCATCAGATTCTGACTTGGTGACAATGGAACCTCGGGAGCATACCCTTTCAAACAAAAAAAAACTTTTTTAAAACGGAGAATTCGGTGAACATAGAATACATTAAAAAAAACGAGCATAATTATAACCTCCGTTTTAAAAAGATAAAACGTTTAAAAAGATATTAACAGGACATCGATGTCGATTTGTTTCGGTTTTCTTAAAGCCGGCATCGCCGCGTCGTGTAATTAAGCGGCGTAAATATGACAACCCTATTGGTATTTATATTTTCAAGCCGTTTGGGGTTAAAACCCTCGGACCGTGGGGTCCGAGTGCTTATGGTAAATGAAATTTCAATGAAATCTCCAAACGGCTGGTGGACGCTTCTCGTAGCCCAAGGGCTGGCTTTTACCCAGAGAAATACCTCTGAGGCTGAGAGAGCTAGAGGCTGGCGGCATTGGCACGTTGTATGGCTATCGCCATACAACGTGGACGTGGCAATGCCGGCAACCTCTTGGGTACAATACCAGTCGACAGCGATGCCAAGGAATTTTTCGTCGCCATATTTTAGTTTGCTTAGTTTTAGTTAAATTGAAATATTATATTTTTATTTTATTAATTAATTAGTATACGTTGTTATTTATGTACATTTCATTAAAGCATAAATCGTACAGATTACGTGTGACTCGAAGTTTTTGAAAATGATCTGCCTTATCTACGAATTATGCAGCAAATGGCATTTTATGGTAAAGTGAATCGTTCTCATAACACAATAATTTAATTATCTCTTTGACTAAAACCACATTCTAAGTATGACATAATGCTCGTTTTTGGCATCGCTACCGCATTTCGAGTTTTCGTAACCTAGTAATAGAAACTTTTCCCGTAACACAGTCAAATCCGATTCGAAGTCAAACGGAACTGCACAAGTAAATAGCGTCCGAGGAGGTGGAATAAGAAATGTAACGCGTTCCTACTTTGTAGAGGAGGCTAAAGCGAGTTCAGATGAGCTATAAGAGGCTACAGATGGGAGCTGGTGCGGCATACGGTGAATAATGCATGTTGCTCTCAGCTATGCGCGGACGCTGGATAAACTTCAGTGTCGGAAGTGTCACACAGCATCAACACTGCGACTGTTTTATTCAGAAGTTTAGGGATTTGAGTATTTTGAATATCAAAACTTCTGTTTCAACCAGTAGTAGGTTGGTAGAAAAAAACTGCTGTCGTATAAAATCTTAATTTTATATAATGCTGTAGACGAGTTTGTTACAGAGAGGTTGAACGATTGAAGTTGGATATTTGTGTTCTTTTTTACGTTGAAAATGTTGCTTTGTCTGGTGAAGATGATGCCTAGTCACTGATTCAGTTTCAAATACAGTATATATGTATATATCGTTATAGTTTTAGTTATTTTAATTAAAGTTAAATAGTGATAAGGTACGATGGGGTTGGCATATCCGTATGGATAAAAACCCCCTTTAATTAATAAAGAGAAAAAAAAAATGTTGCTTTGTATATTTATGTATCATAACTATGTTTTTCCAAAGGTATCATTAAGGTCAGGTGATCAGGTCAAAAACTAAAACCTTCGTGAAACTTCTCTGCACTATTGAAATTAAAGTAACATACTAAAATGTGATGTTGATCTTTTATGGAAACTGACAATATACATTTTTATGATACAATTTCTTGGAATATTTTCGAATTAATTTTCAGCCATACAAGTCAAAGTAGGTGCTGTTTTATGGATGAGCTTATGTTTGTTTAATGTCACCTTATGTGGCGACTGCTGCGTGCAATGTGCATAGGAAAATTATGACTTAGAATTATTGTCTCAATATGTTTGCAGAGAACGAATAGGAATTTTATTTGGGAACCTGGGCTGGCGAACCTTAATACAGGTTATCATGTAACCTAGCTAGGACGCCAGATTCAACTATGTTGTTACTTACTCTCTTTACGATTTTTCCCTAAATTGTTCAATCATATTTGTGTAACAGACTGTAACTACCACACTTTTGAAATAAATTATTTGTTTTTTTTTTTTTGAATTGTGGTTTGAGACTGTATGTGAGTATACAACAATAATAATAATATATGTAACAATATCTACTATTCACTGTTCAGCCAGCAACAGACTATGATAAATATAGTATCCTATAATTATAGTCTTGTCGCTAGGTCTGGTCGCTAGACTAGAGTTCCTAATCAGGCATTATTTTATTTAAAAAAAAATTCAAATTATTTATTTCAAATAGGCACATAATAGGCACTTTTGAACGTCAAAATTTACAAAAAAAATTGAATTGATTCTAGTTGCTTCCAAAACGTAGTTTTGTATGGAGAAGAATCAAATAGGCAAGAAACTCCACCGTTTACTCTTTTAAAATGTTTTGCAATATTTTGTACGGGTACATTAACTATATAATTATACAACTAATTGATTTTGTCTAGTCTCTGGATTACAGGGTTACCGCCAGCATAATCATCACCGTTACTCTTTAAAAAAAAAAAAGTTTTACAATATTTTGTTTAATATAATTAATTATATGTGAGGACGATGCATCTAGAATGCAATTACTATACCACAAAAGGTAAAAAAAAATGAAGCAATGACAGATAATTTATTAATAAGATAGATACATGGTGCTCACATAAAAATAAACACACATCGTAAAAAAAAATGTTTTCCTAAAAAAATCAAATAATAAGTGTGTGAGTTAAGGTAATCACAGAATTTAAAATCAATGTCATACAAATAATAAATTATACAATAGCAACCAGTATGATTTTGTCTTGACTCTAGATTGTCCTATGGAGCTGGACCAGCATGTTTCCAAGCATTCTTATCTTGGATATAATCCTCTAATTTGTAGTATGCTTGTTTACAAAGTGTACTTTTAATATGTGTTTTAAATTTTCTTTCATTTAATTGCAATATATCACAAGGTATTTTGTTGTAACATTTAACACAGTACCCCATAAAAGATTTGTATGTACTTGAGATAATTTAAAAAATGGTTGATCTATTTTATCTTTATTTCTAGTATTTAAATTATGTCTATCACTTATCTTGTTAAAAGGATGTAGATTTTTCCTTACATACATAATATTTTCATAAATGAATTGGCAAGGCACCGTCATGATATGAATATTTTAAAATAGTTTTCAAGAGATTCGTGGCGACGTAGATTATAAATGGCTCTTACGGCTCTCTTTTGCACAATTAAGATGGATTCAATGTCAGCAGCCCGAGCCCACAGTAAAATGCCATACGACATAATGCTGTGCAAGTAGCTAAAATAAACCAAACGCGTGGTTTCTATATCTGTTAGCTGTCTTATCTTTAAACAGTATAAGCGGCCGAGCTTTGCCGCCCCGCAAGAGATGTTATGTGTGGCCCCCATTGTAGTTTCTCGTCTAGAGTGATTCCTAGGAAAACTGTTTGATTAATAAATTCCAGTTTTACGAGCATAAATGAGGAGGAGTTTTTAAGGAGCGTGACAGGTTGCGTTCTATAGTTTCTGCCTACCCCCATGGGAAGAAGGGGTGAGTTTATGAATGGATGAATAAACGAGAGAAAAAGTTAGTCAACTGACTCACCATACATTACACAACACCTACTGTTTCCACTCATTATGTTCATTCTATTGTGAAATCATCTTTGGAGTATTGTAATAGTTGCTTGTAGGTAATATATTTTGTTCTGATAGAATAATGATGTAGCAACTATACCGCAGTGCGGAACGCTCAAGAGACCCGTTTTGTACAAAAAAGAATGCCCAAGGTATAATAAACTAGTTATTTTCTCACTATGTAAGGCGATAATGATTTACGATCGTTTAGCCTGAGAGTTTGTTTTTTATATTATGCTTTCAGAGCAATTAGGAGATAATGGTGGTTTTATTAACGGGTCGAAACAATAACATTGTTTTGCCGTTACACGTACGTACACGTAATCAGAAAATAAATAAATTGAAAGAGTTGTTTATAACTTCGCAGATACTTCCTGCCCCATATTTGAGTTTATGAATGCATGATTTTGACAATACTTCCTTCAATTCTATGTATTTGTGCTTTTTATTTGATTCACAAAACGGAACAAAGCCAAAACCAAAACAGTATGATATTTTTAAGTCTTTTGTGCATACGGTGATGGAACTCAAAACATAATTAAACATAATTTAATACATCAAAAAAATCTTCAAAGACAACTCATAATTATTTTCAAAAGCAAATTATCTGTTAACTCAAATTAACATGTTTGTCTATTTCAATAATAAGCTGTAAGTTTTGAGTTTAATAATTTAATCATATTTTATCTGTAATTTTTATATACATTATAATTCATTGCTTGTAACACTAGCCATAGAGTTTTCAGTGAGAATCTATGGTTGGGTAGGACTCACAAGAATCATGGCGGATCATCAAGAAATTGTAACATAGCTCATTGTCATTTAATTCATTTTAATCAAGTTTCAGTGGAATTATTCATCAAACCTACTGTCAATGGTGTATGTTAAGTGTACTATACCAATTAAATCAAGTGAACTCATCAGCTATTTCATTTGCCACCGATGTTCATAAACAATCTTCCGGCTGCAATTCGACCCCGCCAGTCGGAATGAACATTATCCCTTCGTTAACAGTTATAATTATAAATAAAAGTATACCATAAAATTTCAAATGCCAAACTACATCCGGTGATGAATAAATTTTTATTTATTAGTTAATATCTCATTGTATAGGATTTTATTTGCATTTTTACGCCATACGTTGTGTCATCGCGCATCTCTTTATTTTGTATGCAATCTGACAGTGACAGCGGTATACCTGTTGTCAGCCCCTTAAGCATAACTCTTATGATTGCCAAACGGTTATTCATAACTTAACTGTTGTGATCTAATGACATTTTATTTTTCATTAAATGTTTTATTTTTCAGGTTTTTGTAAATATTTATTGTTTTCATATAATCTAATTTAATTTTAATGTTTTGTTATCTGATCAAAGTTATTGTTATTTTAATTAATAAATTGAGCAGTTTTTTATTTAATATTTTTGTTCTTTTAATTGTTATACTTAGTTGAGTTTAATTATTAATTTGATTGCTTTTATTATTTTTACCAATTAGTCATAAGAAATTATAATTTGTACGCCGTTGACGGCAGGACATAGCCCTCATTTTATTAATATTGTCATCTGTACTTTGTTTTACCTATGTTCTACAAATAAAAATATTTGGTTTGAATTTGAACTGTTCTTCAAAGACTCGCACCAATTAAGGAATTAATGTGTCTAAAGAAGCAGTCATACCGGTAGTGCTTTCATTACGTCGGAGAACTGACCTTGATGCTTCAGCACGGAGCGAGGCCGTGACCTCACTACACTGCTCAACGTTTCTCATATCTTAGTTAGAATTACCATTTAGGGTAACGAGATGCGGTTCAATGTTAAATATTTCCGAAGAATACTTGATTTCAAGGTTTTCAAAAAACGTTATTTAGGTCATACGACATAATTTTTTTTAAAGCTTTTGTCTCTTCCAACTTGTGCCGCGTCTCAGTGACGCTAGTGTGAGAGACTGAGTCGCTCGAGGCGGCCGGAGATCAAAGAGACGACACTCGGCACGGAATAAGCTTTATAATGTCTTTTTTTTTGTGCTACTTTACTATGGTAAGTATTAATGCTAGTTGATAAGCACTTGAGGGCAGTACAAGGGTTTGAAAACAAGACTGTTTGTGGCAGGTATTTAGTCGTCTATTCGACATAGTCAGGTAAACGAGGTAGGAGCTCAGAGCGGTTTATCACATAACAACATGGCACTACTAAAACGGTGAAACATATTTAATAACAGGGTTTGTCTCAGGGGAATACATACAGTACATTAATTTAAAGATAAAGTAATTTGAAACAATAATTAACGAGCCGACGCACGCCGCGACGGGTTGGACTGACTACTTAATAGGCTCATGAGCTGTCTTAGTGCTTATGTAAATGATGTAAATTAAAGTTTGAACGAGTACGAGAACGAGTCTATTAACTGCTCCTACATTACGATTTTATTCCTTTTTTTTTTACATACTTTGACATAGCCTATAATTTTTAATTTAAAATATTTATTAGTGACTTGTGGACAGAATATTTATTCAGTTTTGTTACAGTTGTAATGACAATGTTGTCATTTGGTTTAAATATGTAGGTTTTTATTTTTATTACTTTAGTAATATTTTATATATGTTACGGCTAATACCCGAAGTGCGGCTACACCTAGTTTTAGCCGGTTAGAATTATAGGTCCAGACAATCCCTGTTGGATAAAACCAAATTACCAACACTAGAGGGGATCTGGCGCTCGGCGGCCGCTACCGCGGCACGCTCGCTTCGCTCGCTCGCCTTCGCTTGTTAATGGTTACTGTTCTAACCTAACCTAACCCAAATGATTTTACCCGAAAACAATCGGCTCGTACTAGGTTTAACCAAGAGTAAGTGGCTACACCTAGTTCTAACCGGCTAAAACTAGGTGTAGCCGCACTTCGGGTATTAGCCGTAACATATAGATTCTTTTTTAGTTTGTGAGTGTGAGGACGTTGTAGGCCTAATAGACTAGCTTTGTAAAATATCTTCTATTTTATTAAGTAGTTGGTACTTGTTGACGGGCCTACACTGTCCTCCCATACCTATTAACACTGTAACTTGGAACATTGTTAATGCCCACTTTTTTTTTAAAAGAGTAACCGTGGAGTTTCTTGTCGGCTCTTCTCCATAGGAAACGACCAATTGGAACCGTGCACCTAGCTTCTGACGTTTCATAAGTGCCCATGTAGGTTTATGTGAAATAAAAAGTTTTGATTTTGTTTTTTTTTTTTTGAGTACACATACATTTATTTAAGCATTGTACCGTCGGCGTCGCTTCGTCGTAGTTCACGGGTCTACGCCTGTGGTCTACGCGGACGCTACGTGAGCTACGCTCTCGTAGCACAAACATGTCACAGCCTACGGCGAATCAATTTTTCGGTAACTAGTTTTATATTGAACTGGTTCGATGTTTTTACAAAATCTGACTTATCCGAACTTCATAATTTATATTGATTTTATATTCTGAGATAAAATAATATGTACATAAATAACCTATTTAATTCATTAATAAAAATAATAAAATTCTAACCTAAAAAACATCTTACCACAACCAGCTTTTTAAAGGCTTGCTTACATTTACTGGTAGCCCAGTCGAGTGCTGTGTCGTTCGATAGTTCCCAGAGCACTATTCGTTTGAGAATCCGGATAAAACGAATGCATTATGCAAATACAAGTTTATTTGTAGCAAAACATTCTCTTAAATCGCGCAATGCAGAATGCAAAACGAATAGTGAAATAAAGATCAAAAGCAAGCTTTTGAATAGAAAATTATACGAGATAAAATAGATAGAATATATACATTTTAGTCAAATACTAAAACAAATAAGTATCAAACGGGTTTCATAACGTTAATTAGGATTCAAAATATATACAGCGATGACCGCAAAACTGTATGACATGGATCTGTTTCAATATTAACTAATATTAATAATAATAATGTAAACGATATTTCACAACAATACTACGTAATTATTTATACAAAACAAATAACGTATGAAATATGTTTATTATGAAATATATAATTTATTGATACTGATAATAATAAATAGTGGTAAGAATAAAGACAAAGCAAATAGCCGTTTGTTTTATTCCAACTCGTTATGGCGCAGATGTATGATTTTAGTGACTTTTAAATCTGTTATTACACCTTCTTATAATTCAAGTAAGTTATGCATGAAATGTATGTTAAACTAGAACGTAAACACAATATCTCTATGTGAATATTTAATAATTGTAGTAAAATACATTATGAAATAAATTGAGGAAGTAATGCCTACCCAAAGCATAAAAAACGATATTACTTTCAAACTACGTAAGATATTTCCATGCTTTTTTTTTGTATAAATAGAATGGTTTATTATTTATAATTCTATCTTAAGATATTTCCATGCTTTTTTTGTATAAATAGAATGTTTTATTATCTATAATTCTATCTGCGATTTTTTTCAAATATTCATATTTTCGTTACTTAAAATAAATATTCCCTATGAAAGTTAATGGTGACGTAACGTGAGCGCGACGCGCATTTGTATGGCCAAGGTCAACGGCGACTATCTGACCCTTTTTTTTTTTTTTTTTTTCTTTTTGCCTTTTATCTGACCCTTAAAGAGAGGGATTCAGCAGACTGAGTGAATACCTACTAAAGGCAATCATCGCTTTTTGACATAATGCGTGTTCTTCTGAACACCAACTACGTCGATCGTGATTGCTTATCGCGCCTCGAGTGTGTCCATGATTGATGTATAATGTTTGAGAAGTTGAGTCTAAGGTGAACGTTGATGTTTGGTGAGTGATGAATTGTTCTCGATGCCAGAAATATACGGTATAGTAGGACATTCACGATCGACGTAAAACCATTAGTTGTTACGGCGCGCGGAAAAAACAAAACCAGCGCGCTATTTTCCGTAAATATTGTGTAGCGGCATCAACAACGCCACATGCAAACTACGCGTCACACTGACGTCATGCAAATCCTGCATCGCGCAAGCAGAGTTTACCGCGCAACTAGCATATATACAACGTCCCAACATCAACCGTCGGGCAGTTGCCCACCAGACACAACACCGGTCGGAGGATCCTCCCTTTTCTATGGTGGATGAGTGAACTTTACACCCTGTTCCTCACACCACCAAACTTGTTAACGTTTTCGTTGTGTGGTTAATTATTATCAAAAATGTCGACTTCACGTAGGGAAGAAGAGCAATACGTAGATTTGACCCCACCGGAAATACTAATCGAGCCACAAAACGCGAGCCTGTTGCCACGATAATCTAGAGAGAAATACCTAGCGGCTACGAAACTTTCATACAGTGGAAAAACAGCAAACAAGTCTGTTTTATTTCCTCGCAAGTGTGTTAAAAAACGTCGTAAGAAACGCGTGTGTATTGATCATTACACATTTGTATTATAATGTACTATAAATCCACACATGTAGACTAATTTAAATCAAAGGTTCTCTCGCTCGAAGGATTTGAAGTTGCAAATTCCTTTCGACGTCTCATTTCATTTTATTTTCTAGTCAGAGGTGCAAGATTTTTACGGCTCCTTTATCAGAAACATTTGTATCGAAAATACGTCGCGTACACGCGGCGTAAATGTCGTATCTAAGTAGCGTCTACGTTCGTTCATAGCCATCGCATACGCTCACCTTTTGTGTATTTGGATAGAAGGTAGGTACTCGGGATACCGAAAAGTAGAAAGAAAAACATAAAGGCAAGCGAAGTTTACATTTTTAAAGTCGATCAACAAGTAAAATAAACTTAATTTTTAAGAGCAGGCAGTCTAAATCTCAAGCTCCGCCCCTTGCTCCCGTCACTCCGTTATGTGCTAAACGCTAACACATCAGTAATAAAGTTGAATATCGCGTGCGCTCTTTGATCGTGTTCGAGCACGAAACTAAATAGCATAAGTCTCAATTCTTATTTCGTTTATAACTAAAGTAATAATTGATCTAGAGAAATAATATCTGGTGGCTGGATAATAAACTATATTTTCTTGCTATGAACATTTATTTTAGATATAAAAGCTAAACAATCTTGTTTGTTTTTTAGAATTATCCTTAAAAAATACATGATTTAAGAATAAAAAAAATATTGAGAGAAAATATTACAATTACTTAACTGTCTTCAACGTGGAAAAAGATCCAATAAATCATATACTAAAGTTTAATTTTGCATGTATGTGTGACTGTTTTTCAGAATATTCATGCAAATTATCATAAAAATAGGGAGCCTCCTCTTAAACAGCGTAATCTTTACCCCAATACTACTACGAGCGAACCTGTGTATCAGCACGTTGGCCCTGACCGCTTGCGCCCTGCGTTTCCGATCTATATCTTCATAGTCTGTGAGGTGTCCGGTTAGAAAGTGTCCCAGGTATTTAAATTTTCCAACTCTTTTTTTATTGCCTTTTATTCACCATAATATTATCGAGTAATGAATTGAGTTAAGGTAGCCCACAAAATTCAAATTTTATTACGTTTTTTGCAATTTGCAGGTCAGTAAGAGGTTGTATGTTGATCTAAATATGATTCACGGCCGTAACGAATATGCCTTTACAGAATTATAATCATTAGAATCGACAATACAACGAACTCTCTTCGAAAAATCCTATTAAATTACTATTTCTGAAATAATCATTCAGTAGGATTTTATGAACTTAGAGAGTTGTCATGCTGATTTTTATGATTATAATTCTGTAAAGACATATTTGTTATGGCCGCGAATCATATTTAGATCAATATACAACCTGTTACTGACCTGCAAACTGCAAAAACGTAAGAAAATTTGAATTTCGCGGGCTACCTTAGCGCATCCCCCTTAAGAACGTTGTTAACGTTTTTACAGTTCCGACGAGGCCAGTTAATTAGCTAGAAAGTGACAATTAGTTATTTTACTTTTCTAGTAGGTACTCTAACCTCCCGGAATACGTTACGCGGGTCATCACACTGTTACATCGTCAGTCATTTCTACAGGTGATTTATGTGAAGAGAAATACAGTGGGGTCAAGTCACGTATACCTAATAAGGCGGGTTTTGTTCATTTTTGTGAAGATCCATTGCTAAATCTATGGATGTTTGATTGATTGTAACATTGATAACACCATTGTATTATGAATCTGGATTCCGCCAAATTGTGTTTTCGCGATATTTATTCCAAAAATCTTTTAGTTGAGCTGCGGGCACACTATCAGTAGCAATGGGTTTGATTTTGACAGTTCAACAACATTCATTGCGTTATTACGTTGTTGAGTAGACCAATTTTTCGAGCATATGAAGCAATGTATTAGCAATATACTTCAAAGTCATTCAGATTGATAGTGTGTTAATCAGCTTAATTATGTTGTTTTAAGCCGCAAGGAGCTCGTGGCTAAGTGATAACAGCCGCACGAGTCGATCCATCAGGTTAAGCTACGCTTTCCGGGGTTGGTCCGTAGATGGGTGACCATCTTTACATACCGAGATTCCTCCGTGCCTCGGAAAACACGTTAAGCCGTTGGTCCCGGCTGTCATATGTGGATCATTGACAGTCGTCACGAGTCGTCAGAAGCCAGAAAGTCTGACAACCAGTATTATCCAGTTACTGGGTGGTGAAGGTCAGATAGGCAGTCACTCGATGTCAAATACTGGTATTCAGCTGCATCCGGTTAGACTGGAAGCCGAACCCAACATAGTTGAGAAAAGGCTAGGCAGATTGATTGATTGAGTGTTAATTATTCAATAAAATTAAGGCGCTGATTAAGTTTAAGGCGCTGATTAAGTTTAGCATCAAATACGAGTAGTAGGTGCGCTTATATAATTTCGGCGCTACTCCGCTGCACTGCGACAAGCATAATGTTTACAAAACCAACCAATTAGCCTCGCACTAGTGATTTACGCGAATACTTGTAATCAATCATATAAAATAATTTGTAATTCAAAATTTGGCTATGATGGAGCGACATAGTATTGTGACAAAGCTCCTTAATATAGAGAAAAACAATGCTTGTAATGCGGCTACTATACTGGTGTTCAAACAACGTTTGTTAATTAACTCAGTCCATGTATTTCATCACAGTATCTCGCTTCAAACATTCTGGAGCTTTTTACACTGTGTGCACATACGAGAGTGTTGCCAGCCGGCGGCGGTACAAGCTTAGTTGATAGAAGGAAAAGTTTTCTCTTTATGTCTTGTATTGCAAACTATTAAGAAAACTGCTCGGAGCTACGCAAAGACGTTAAGAACAAAAGTTCTGCGTTGTGTGGGAAGCAAAATAAACAGTCGGAAGCTACTTTTGAACTGACCGAGCCATGAAGAAATGAAAATGTGCCTAATGTTTTGTCAAATAAGTACTTAATACCTACATAAAACGAAGACGTCAGTGGGTAAGTTCTCACGTCAGCCAGTAGTGAATATTGCAGTTTGATACATTTAAATAAATGCTCTACGTGTGGCGAATAAAGCTCATTTTACGATGGCCACTGAAGTCTACACCTACAGATGAACAATCGATTGTTCTGACAAGGCTCTGATGAAATCTATTGAAAGGGTAGGCTTTACACTGCCGCGCTATTGGTGAATGTTATTGAACAACTGTCTATAAAATAATGGCACCTATTTAATTGCTTGCACTATCTATGCCATTATGTAATTAGAAATTAGATTAAAGTGGAAGTTCTATCACTATGACAAGTTTCATGAATGAATTTTGCTGATTCCATTTTGATAGTAACTGAATGGCGGCTGGTTTAACGATTGGGTAAGCTACATTCAAACTCTAACAAGACCTTTCCCGCGAAGCAGAATTGAGGATGACCGAATTCTTGGTTAAACTGGTCGTTATTTAATGGATCAAAGTGAATGCTATAAATTCAGGCGTTGCAATAGAATCGAGTTTGTCCAAGTGAACTCTTCGATAAAACTTTTCCCAAAAATTGTACATACGTCTTCTAAGATAAATGATTTTTTTCCTGTAGGTGAGTTTGTACAAACACTTTTACACGTCAATCATATTTTAAAAACTAGATGAGGTCGGCGTTTCCTATCTGACTACTCTGAGAAGAAAGGCCGAAACAAACTCAGAGGTCACAGTCTCTTTTAAAGGCCAGACATAATCTTGGTCAGATCATATCAAGACCATGTAGATTGTTATCCGAAATAGTGTTTTAAAGAAAGAACTACACATATTTGAGTGGATCTGTCCAGTCAGTGCACGCATTTGTCAAATATCGTGCAGCTCAACTTAGAACTTAATAAGGAGCTCAATGATTCGACGAACAGTGAAAAATCAACATTTTGGAAATGATATGAAATTTATATTTTTGAGAAATAATGCCGTTTAAATCCTGACTTGCTGGGTATATCGATATCAAAATACAAAAAGAAAAAAATGAAAAAGATTTGATGACTTTTTTTGGGGTCAACGACCGCTGGTAGTTTTTTTACTGGAAGTAGGAGTTGAGAAAATCTGTTTTTATTTTTATTTTATCGTACTTGTATATGGATAACCATCCTATTTCTTCCCGTGGGTGTCGTAAAAGGCGACTAAGGGACTTACTAGAGAATGTGCAGCAGCGTTCTCTATGCATTTTAACACCATAATGCGATCTCCAACCCAGCCTGCCAAGCGTAGCGATTATGGCAACCCCCCCCCCCCCTTTTGGGGGAGGCCTATGTCCAGCAATGGACGTCTTTCGGCTGATATGATGATGATGAACCATCGCTTCTGTGAAGTTTACACAAAAAGAAACAGATTTTTTTAAACTGATATTTCAAGTGACTACAATACTACTATGGATGATGACCCCCAAAAGATAACTCATCTACTTTATTTATTTTTTGTTTTATCGTGTTTAGATATAACCCATCACGTCTGCCGAGTTTCGCTAGCTAATTTAATTTGACCCCGTATAATGACAAGTCCAGTCTGTCCCAGCCACCTTTTCAAGGTCGTCGGTCCATCTAGAAGGCGGAGGACAGGGAGGGTGTCGTGGCGCAGCCTGGGAGAGGCCTATGTCCAGCAGTGGACTGCTATAGGCTGAGTTGATTGATTGAATGTCAAATAATGATAACATTATGTCAAGGAAGTATGTAAAAAAGAAAACATGGTACTTTGGGAGCAGGTATATATTAGTTATACCGTTAATGAGGTACCAGGGAAGCCACATTTGGAGAAGGAATTAAGGCTCGTATAGACTCGCGCCATATCGCGGGCGCGACAGGCACCGACAAAGATATTGTGCTAGTAGTGTCGCGTCGCGCCGGCGATTTCGCACTAGTCTGTACGAGCCTTTAATGCCAAGCTTCCTTTTCTTCAATGTACCTAGTCTTTAATCTTATAATATGCTTTTTGTTTGATAAGGACACGTTTGATGTGGGTTTTCAACTTTCCGTCGCTAAGTTCTGTAACTGACTTTGGCAACTTGTTTTAAAAGCGGATGCTGTTGATAAGAAATTATTTGCTTGTCTTTGTTAACCTAAATTTGGGTAAGTACCATAATTTCATGTTTACTACGTGTATTTATATTATGGAAATGGCTTCTTATTTTGAAAAGTCCTAAGTTTTTGCGAACATACAAAATATTTTCTAAGATTTAAAGAGTCTAGGTGGCTCCATCTGCTATTTCAGCTTTGCGAAAGTTTTCCTTTTTACTAGGAAGTAATTTATCACAGTTTCTGCACCTTGAAAATAAACAAAACGTCAAATAAACGACAACTTAAAAAAAATATAACGAATTCCATTTTTTTGACAATGAAAAAGAAAATGAATGGCATCTTATACTTTTTTTACCCAAAGTAGCCAGTATCTGCAGAAAACCATATCAAAACAAAAGAGGCTGCGACCCAATTTTGAAACTTGAATTTTTTAATATCTGTCATGACGACGACGCGACGCTTAAGCTTGTTCTGAGACAAGAATAAATCTGAGGCATTCGGGAATAATTTTTGTTTGAACTTTTTAATAGATATCTTATTGATGTCGTCGATTGTTTAATTCAGAATAACGATTATTGTATAACTTTAGTAATATCGCATTTATAGCTTGCGGCTTTGGTGACATAATTTTGGTCAAACCAACGGAACTTGAGAGTCGTTGAACTCTCCTTCATTTTGTTTAGTGTTGAGTGTTACTTGTTTCCTCGCATATCGCATGAAAATAATTGCATAAACATGAAAATAGTTATAAAAATAATATACCATATCATAATTATGCTGCCATGTTTTCTCACCGCAGACCTCTATTAAACTTAAACATTAAGTTAGTGTAAACTACATCACATGAACGCTCGACTGCTCTCTTAACGGTAACATTTAGGATCGTTTATGTTAATTGCCTATTCCGGGAAGTGCGGCCTTCCATGTCCATAACGACGAAAGAATATCGTCACTGAGCCATTGTCAGTGACTTCTTGGTCCGATATCCGACTACAAATGCTTTTCCTGCTGCGAAAAGGAATGTATGTGAGAATGTTAAATAAACAGCGTCTCATTACGCTAAAAAACATATACGTATTTAACTGTGTACATAGATATTATATTCAAAGCAGTAGGTACAGTGGTTTTTACACAATTTACTTAATTCAACTGCGAAGAAAGTTTTGGCTATGAATGTGGATAGCTATAAGAGTAGGGGAAGGCCAATTGTCGTGATTTCTTTGATTTAATTTAAAAAATGTATTAATTTAATACCGAATTATAATATTCACTGTGGCAACACTGTCAAAGTACAAATTATTAACGTTGTAACAAACTTTTAAATGTATTTTCATTATGGCAACTGAGTGTATTATTTTACTTTGGCAACACAGACATAACGGTTATGATGTTATCGTAATTTCTGAGTTCGGGAAAATTCATATTTAAATAGTAAAATGTAGTGCAGGGGTAGTCATCATTTAGTTGTGAAATAGTGCAGTTGTGCGGAATAAAGTGTTAGCAAGGAAAGAGTGTTTTTCATCAATAATCTGAAGTGGCAAGAACCACGAGCCGTGTCTCAGCCAAAATCGTAAGAAGTTTTGTGAATTCTTTACACAATGGACAAATGAAACGATAGATGGACTGTGAGAAAGATGATAGGGCTAGAAAGGAGTTGACTACTGAGATGACGACTAATAGAGATGTAGAAGCCATGCTGGGCCAACCCCAAATAAACTGGAATATAGACAAAACAATAATGACGATTTAATTAAAATACGCAAAAAATGAATAATCTAAGTATTTAGTCCTGTAAAAGATTTTAGATTTAAAATATACTAGCTTTTGCCCACGGCTTCGCCTGCGTGGAGGTCGGAAATCACCCCAGGGAAAAGTACTACAGTACTATTTCAGTAATCCAGGTTATAAGCGATCTGTGTCCCAATACTATCGTGAATTCACGCAAGCTTAGTACTTTTTGTTAGGTTAGGTACCGCTCAGAAATTATGCACAACGTGTCCTGAACAAAATACCGTCTTCAACGCATGCAACGTACTACCGGGATAAAAGTATCCATGTCCTAACCCAGGTCAAAGTATCCCCATACCAAATTTCAGCCAAATTGGTTCAACCGTTTAGTCGTGAAAGCGTAACAAAGAAACTCACTTTCGCATTTATAAAATTAGTTAGGATTCCTTTCTTTTACCAACTGTCGGTATATCAATTTGCACGATACACGGATTTTTTTATTTGGCTCGGTTTATTATTCAGTGTATTTCAAATTCAGTACACAAAAATGTATTCTTTATTTACCAGTTATATAAGCAGATGTGTTCCAGTAAGAACAGAATTCGTTTTAAAATTTAATTTAAGACACGATTCTCGTCTACAGTCCGGTGGGAATGTCCTAAGAGAGTGAAAAGGCTACAAAAGCCTTCTCAGTATATCCGAATAAGACCGATATAGGAATGAGAAGTATTTCCCCTTTTCAAAAACGAGGAAGTTTGTTGCAATCCAGACCAATCCAATAAGTCTAAAGAATTGAAACGGATTTGAACTGAGACAGTATTTTGTGGGAGTTATCTAGAAAATATATTTCGGAACCTTGCCAAAATTACCATTACGGAAATATTTATTAGGAAAGAAATGCATAGAGCCGTCATTACTATATAATTTATAGTCTGCAGTTCTCCATACTTAAATATATCCCTCTGTGAAAACCCCTCACAATAATTTTGTACAATTAGCGAGCGCTAAGCTGCGGTTATTCGATTGTGTAAAAGTTAACTGTTCAATCCTTAGAGGAAAGGTTCAATCCGATGCGACCTATAACATTGATTGTATAGCTACACAGCTTTGATGTCGAGTGTTGATGAGATTCAAGTATAATGATAGCTGATAGCTTGTTGGTATCTAAGTCTGATTGGGTAAATTCTTTAGAATGAAAGAAAATATGTGGCGAGTTATCTAGAGAGCAGTGGTGGCCCAGTGGTAAAGGCCCCGACTTACGAGTTGTAGGTCGTGGGCTCGAACCCAGGCAGGCGCTTTACTTTATGTAAATAATTTCATCACCACTGCTCTCAATTCGGTGAAGGAAAACATCGTGAGGAAACTGGCATGTCCTAGAACCAAAAATTCGACGACATGACGTGACATCTACCAACCCGCACTGGGCACGCGTAGTGGATTACAGCCCATTCCCTCTCACCGAGAGGAGGCCTGAGTCCCAGCAGTGGGAAAATATAGGCTGATTATGTGAGCTATCCACAGAAATAAATGTCGAGTTCGAACAAAGTCAAAGTCAAATTATTTATTTCAAATTGGCTCATATAAGGCACTTTTAAACGTCAATATTTCCAAAAAAAAAAGAATTGATTCTAGTCCCCCCTTCCAAAACGTAGTTTCGCATGGAGAAGAACGGGTGAGAAAGTCCACCGTTAACGATACAAAAGTGCTGTTTATAGTTTAGTTATAATAAAATTATGAACTTGTAGACTAAGGTAGGACATTCACAATCAACATAAAATCATTAATCAGTAAGTCATTGCAATGTATATCTTATCTCGGTAAGGTAAAATAAGATTGATTGCCGAGAGTTTATCAAGCGCACGGCAAGCACTCAAATTTTTACTTTATTACAACGAGATACACTGTCCTCCCATACCTATTAAAACTTTAATTATAAAACATTGTTAAAGTCTATTATTTTCAAAAGAGTAACCTTAGAGTTTCTTGCTGGCTCTTCTCCAGAGCCAACGACCAATTGGAGCCGTGCACCTAGCTTCTAACGTTTCATATGTGCCCATGTAGGTTTATGTGAAATAAAATATTTTTACTACGATTTTTTGGTTTTGACAAGACTTACCAATGGTTTTACATCATACAAATTTGCCAGTGAATTTTGTGCTTAAGAGTCTACAAAACCTCAAATTGCTTAGCATGATCCTCTAATATGTCGAAAATATAGCATTAATTTTGAAATAAATATAATTATGGTACAGTTGAGGATTAATGTTAAGTACTGATGTTTGGCGATAACACGATTCCATAAAATTTTCTCGACAGAAAATATTACAAAGTTATCTCCAAACCGAAGAATAAATAGCTAATATTAAAAAAAAGTACTTCAAATTAGATCATGAAACATGCATAATAACTGAACTAAATATAATTCAGATACTATGTTTTGTATTTTTATTATCATTATTTTCATCGTAAAAATAAATTACCTAAATAATCGGCGCCTCGGAGCCTTCTTCTTGCCGCCCTGTCTCCCTTGCTCGCATGACGGCTTGCAAGATAAGGAGTGAGGTGGCGCTGAGGTATTATAGACTCTTAACTAGTCATGACGCAAATTAGTTTCCTATACTCGTAGCTGACTTTTAGCGAAGTTAGCTCACATAACCACTACTGCGTTTCAACTAATAATTGCTCACATACAAGTTAGTCGTACCTACACACTTGCCGCCGATACACAGCAACTGGCTGTACTACTAATATTGCCTTTAATGAACAGTTTACAAGGAAGCCACTGTTTATTAGTTTCACATACAAAGTTTGTTAATTTGAAGCTTAAGTTTCCATAAACTAATGCATCGTTCTTACATGTATAATTTCAACATGAATGATGTAACCTATATTTTGTAACCAAAGGTATGTTCATTTAAAAGAGTGTCCGACTGTCCGCGGAGTTCTTGCACGCTTTGGAATGGGCAACTAGCTTCATCTTTCTGACTGACCGAACCCTTGACAATTCAAAAGTGCCTGTAATTGGTTTATTTGAAATAAATGCTTTGAGTTTGAGTTTGACTAAACAGCCACTGTAGATTGCTATGTTAGTGTTTTCTGTTATAATACCCTTCAGCATAATTTTCTTCGAAACGACAAACTTGAATGAAATAGATACAAATTCGAAAACAACAGCTATGGTATAGTATGGTAAAATATTCATCAAATCCTTGGCCTCCAAACACAAGACATTTCCAGTTTATTCATTCAATCTGCCCATCTGACCGCCGCAACCCAGTAACTGGATGATACGATACCACTTGGTAAGCTTTGTTGTCAGACTTCTGGGCTTCTGACGACCCGTAGCGACTGTCAAAGATCCACGAATGACAGCCGGGACTAACGTCTTAACGTGCTTTCCGAGGCACTGAGAGATCTTGGTATGTAAAGATGGTCACCCATCCAAGGACCAGCCCCGGCAACACGTACGGCTGTTATTACTTAGCCACGAGCTTCTCCACATTTCCAGTATATTATACTCCCCAAAATCAACTACACTCTATACTCCGTTGGTTTAGGTAGTTAAATAAAGGTAAACAAAAAAAAACCACGTGACGAGAGAGCTGTCAAGTAACCAACTAAACGCAATACTTGTCACTTCAGTTGTCATGCTACGTCACAGTTCTACTCTTCAATTTAGCAACGTTATATTTCCTTGACGTTTAGAGAACCTGTCTATAAGTGTGTATTTTTATAAATCCAACAAAAAAATTGTGCTCAAGCAGTTACATCTGCGAAGAGTAGTTTAAGAATATTTCTGCTAAAGTTTAACATACAGTTTTAAAAGAGGAAACTAACGTAAAAATCAAAAATAAAGGAGAGGTCAAAATTGGTATAATATTCCGACGATTTTTAAACGCTAATGTGATGTACCTTATTAGAAAGCTTATTTATTATGCTACTCGATTATAGTTAAATCTGATTTTTTCAGGCGCCCGTTTTTGTGAAAAAGTGAAAAATGTTTCAATACAAACAAAACGCACATAGTCTTTATTTATTCATTTCTATGCAATATAATTATATTATGTGGCTAATGTTTCCGTTTCTATTAAATACTTTGAGATTTTATTATAATTTTAGCTGCAGCTCCATGAAATTAAGACAAAAAATATTGATTATCATGACAATGCAATAACAAAACGTATCGAAAAAAGTGAAAGCTGTAAACTCGGACTAAATATCCGCTGTAAATGTCAAGCCGAGTCCTGCTGACTGACGTTGTCATTGTCACGTCATTTGCCACAGGGCTGCCATCCCTAAAATATAAATAATGCTTGTAGAACATTTTATTTTTCAACACTTGTTTTAAAAAAAAACGGGCGGCTGTAAAAAAATATTAAATGCCCAAAGACATCAAAATAATTACCCTCTTTCAGCCTATATAGGTCAGAAGGCTGTTTAAATTTTCAATTATTTTAGTACCAAGCCCCATACATTTCGTGAACGTCTCCTTTAATTTGGTTACAAGTTACAGTGTATTTTTAAACAGGAAAGTGTCATAAATAAAAACCCTTTTTATGATTTGTTTACCTTTATTGAACTAAACCAATGAAGTATAGGTTAGTATTCCGTGCGCTGCACTGGTTAATAAGCTTTCATTATAAGTCTTCACCTGCTATTACCTACATGAACTAAGTCAGCTGGTGCAGCGGTTATTAGGATTTGATTGGTTGTTTGGCAAGTAAATTATTTAACTTGATTGGCGTTAATTACTTTGTGGCTGAAGTCCGTGCAAATCAATGTGCAACTTGACGTACTAACCGCACCCCATTGAGGCGACTATTTTATTTCCATTATTTTACCGCCAATATGTTTATTCCTGCTCCCTTTACAGTTATGGCATTAAATTAGATTGCTTTAGTTATTGTTCTAAGCCCTGACATCAAGCAATGAACAAGATTATCAAACTATTATTGTTTGAGTACGAGGCGTTTGGCTACTTTGTATGTGTGTATTTTATGTTTTTTTTTTTTTGTAATGTGGGGTTTTGTTTGTGCAGAATAAACAATTTTTCTTTCTTTCTTTCAATATAATTGGGGATAATTGAACTATTTTCAAACATTATGATTTCCACCAATCCTTTCGCTATATCAGAAACCATTGGACTATTTTACTTATAATCCATCTTTATACCATTGTATTGCACAAAGTTTATTAAATAAATAATATTTAGAGCAAATAAAGAGATAACCTTTTGACATGTAAATGTATGAGTAAATATCTCTATAAATTTTCTTTCTGTACCGAGAGAGAATAGCGGCGAGTGTAAGGCCGGTTGTGTACACGTTTTTCTTGCCGTGAAAAACTGCTGTTTTGCCGTGAAAAACTACGGTTGATTCGCAGTGTGTAGGCACGGTTGTTAGTAGTAGTAGTGTTGTATGGATCATTATGAAAGCCTGTTGACAGACACCGTCGCCGTAATAATCATGATTTTTTTACGGCGCGGTTAACACGCCGCCGTACCGTAAATAATTTAAACAATGCCGTGTACAACGTTCCATAAAAATCCTAATGCATGAGCTCTTATTTGCCGTTGCTGTCTTTTATTTTATTTTATTAAAATAATAGCATTGTGCAGGATAAAATGTGAGGGCATTGGTGGTCCAGTGGTAACGACGAGTGACTTACGAGTTTGTAGGTCGTGGATTCGAACCCAGGCAGGCGCTTTACTTTGTGTAAATAATTTCGCCACCACTGCTCTCAAAGCGGTGAAGGAAAACATCGTGAGGAAACCGGCATGTCCTAGAACCAAAAATTCGAAGACATGTGACATCCACCACTGGGCCCGCGTGATGGATTACGGCCCACTCCCTCTCGAAGAGAGGAGACCTGTCTCCCAGCAGTGGGACCATTATAAAGGCTGATTATGCTATGATAGGCAGGATAAAATTAAATATTTTCCCACCAAATGTAATGATGATCTTAAAACTATAATGGCCCCTTTATGTGTTACACATAAAGGGGCCATTATAGTTTTAAGATCATCATTTCATTATAAACCTACATTCTTGTAAATAAATAGATTTGATTTGAAAAAACGGGCCTAAGGACTTTGTTCGTCTTTGTACCTAGTAAAACGAGAGAAAAATTGGAAAAATAAAAAAAACACCAAAGATATTGCAGTATTTTTCGCTAAAATCCACGCTCTATCATAAAATAATAGGTTTGAAATATTAATTTTAGGATACTAAAAGATATTTTGATAAACTAGGAAGACACTCTGCTTTTACCTACATAAAATATCTTCACAATAAACCTAAGTCATGATGCGTCTGGCGAAAGGCACTTACAATAAAAAAGAACGGTCTAAAAGTATGTAGTGCTTCTAGAAACTTGGCCATTAAAGCTTCTAACTTAGTGTCTACTTAGTCAAGTTGTAATGGAGCCTCGAGAAATTACTATCGTCGCAAGTTATTTAATAACTCGTATTTACTTTTATTCCCAATTGTTTTAAATAGGAAATTAACCATATTATTCATTTCAAGTTCAGTCTCAATAAATTGCCATATATCAGTTACTGATGGTTGCATCATTCATAACGTATTTTTCACTCGAAACGGGCTCGACGCTGGGCATTTAATTCGACGAGAATGATTGAAACCGTACGCGTGTCAAAGGTCTCGACTGTTAACTATTACATCTGTGATTGTATGGAACGTTCACGGTTTTATGCATTTTGTGATTAGCAGAGATTCGAGCGGAATGTGTTCATGTTTGTTTGCATTGTTTGTTTTGGTATGCATTGTTTTGAAAACGAAAGAATTGTTTTATCCGTTAGACAACACCGTCTTCCTTTGCTTGAAACCTTTAATACACTTGACTTCACACAATCATTTGATTCCACATCACCTTCGCTCGATTAGCGAGAGTATGCTTGTACCGCTCGAGCGCTCCGCGGGACACGACCTAGTGGAATGGTTGGCTCAATTACATTCTATCTGAATTTCTGTTTGCACACACATTCATTTAATTTTGTTCAGTTCAGACACACAACAAAATTGTATGTTGTAGCTTTTTCTATATTATGCATTGTGAATTCAGCCACGTATTGTTGTAATAATTGACAGCTTAAGTCTTAATTATGGTGCGATCTTTTTAACCGACTTCCAAAAAGGAGGAGGTTATATGTTGGTATGATTGTTTTTTTTTTTTTTTTTTTTATGTTTGTTCACCGATTACTACGTCAATTGTGGACGGATTTTGAAAAATCGTTTTTTTTTATGGAAGGGTATGCCCCCGAGGTGGTCCCATTGCCGCCAAATCAGAATCTGATGAGGGGATCCTATGGAAATCGAGGGAAATCCTCAAATTTTATAGGCATTTGAGTTGTTTTTATAGTAACTCATGCATTTGCACTCGAAAAGTACCATTTGGTAAAGTGAAACTGATGATGAAGACCACAGATGTCCACCGGAACTACTTAATATTAAGTATTTCACCGTTGCGATTCGATTAGGCACTTTAATATGGTGGCTAAGCAATTTATGGTAATCAAAATGCATATGGTGAAGTCGCCATCAGTTCTCCTGGTTCTTATCAGGAGAACTCCTCAACAATTAACGCCCCTGCATCGGGAATACCAATATTTTGTAAAAGGTGATGAGCATTTGACATTAGGCTATTGTTAATTAGATAAATTACAAACTGACCCACTAAAAAGTGAAAAATAAATTCCAAAAAAAACCGACTTCCAAAAAACACAACAAAGTGAAAAATAACTTTAATTTCGGAAGTCGGTGGCAAAAAATTTTTAATACAGATCCAAAGACACCGACTACCGAAATTAAAGTTATTTTTCACTTTGTAGTGTTTTTTTTTGGAAGTCGGTTTTTTTTTATGTGATAAAGAAAAAATCATAGATAGTATGAAAAAATAAATATTCAAAATGTTTCTACATGTATCTAAATTCAATGTATTCATGTTCAAAGTAAAAAAAAAATCTCGACACAAATTAACGGTAAACTGACCCTTTACTTTGAGTTTCAATCCTTTATCTGTATTAAATGACAGAAAGATAACACCAGGTGATAATGGATGACTAATGCTGGAAGGCAAGTAATTGAAAACCCATTTTTGTGGAGTCCGATTATCACCCAGCATGATGCATCTGCCTCTGCATTAAGACTGTCAGGTTAGCTCAGATATTCCAGTATTCGGGGACCGCGGAAGTCGCACACGATCCCATGATCCCCGGTCCAAGTGTGAGAAAGGAACACCAGGGTAGTTTTAAGTCAGTAAGAGTCTGACAGACCCCTCCGCCCGCGTCAGGGCGGAGAACGTCTACAAGGATTTCCCATCCCAGGAGCAAAAAATATATATATATTCCAGTATTGCGTTAAATATTAAATGATAAACGCGGCGCCCGAAACGCATTTTTATTTGTCAGGCATTGCAATAAAAAGTCAACGACGACCTGCAGCCGATCGAAAACTATAATATGTAGAAGTTATTATGCGTCTATGTGGTGTTATAAATACTCAGACTTATTTTCTGAAAACCCTTCAATAGTAATTGAGGTTACAGTTAGGACGGGCTTGGAAAGCCGGTGGTGGGTGGCTAAGGGCCGTTGGTCATAAGTCTGACAAAGGCCGTTTGGGTTTAATTCATTTTAATTGAATCATGTCCCATATGTTAGTGTGTCTATACCCTTGCACCTCTGAGGACCTAAAAAACGCCCCTGATGCCGCGATTCATCATCATCTGCCTAGCCTTTTCCCAACTATGTTGGGGTCGGCTTCCAGTCTAACCGACTGCAGCTGAATACCAGTATTTTACATAGAGCGACTGCCTCTCTGACCTCCACAAGTCCACAACCCCGTTCAGAAACTGGGTTGCTACAACCAGTCTTACCAAGGGGTATCGTGTTACCCAGTGGTAACTGGGTAGACTGTCGGGCTTCTGACGACCCGTAACCATTGTCAAAGATCTACAAATGACAGCTGGGACCAATGGCTTAATATGCTTTCCGAGGCACGGAGAGGTCTTGGTATGTAAAGATGGTCAACCATCCACGGCCCAACCGCAACAAGCGTAGCTTAACCTGATCGATCGACCTGTGCGGCTGTTATTACTTAGCCACAAGTCCTACTGAGCCCAACTCATATAACATAATAAAATATTTTCACTATTGTCATCGACTCGAAAAAAAAGAAGAACATTCAGACGATCCATAGTCATAAAAAAATGGGCTATCAATTGGGCAAGCCGCAGATTAAAAATAAATGCCCATTCAAACGAAATAAATGGCAACCCAAAGCCGTTATAATAAAAAACCGGCCAAATGAGTGTCGGATAGAGAATACAATCCCGAGCATGTTTTTCAATCCCGGGCTTACGGGATTTTTGAAGCCTTTTCCCGGGATCCCGAGCTCATCCCGGGATTAGACTATGTGGTTTCTAATTGGGCTAAAATAAAAAAAATACGAGTAATTAAAAAAAAATGTCCTTAATGTCTTTGCACAACACAAATCAGAATAATAATAAGAAAAGAAAAAACACAAACCAAAAAATACTATACTTTTGCAAGAAATTAAAAAACAGCACAAAATAACTATTTAGAATTTCGAAAATATAATCGCAGAAATATCAAAGCATCCAATGTTTGACTTCCGAGCCTGCTTCGTAGTTTATTGCCAACATAAGCAGCAGCTGAAAACGCTCGTTCAGCTTCTACGCTGGTTGGAGGAATAGACAATAGATACTTATATGCTGTTTCTAAGTGATATCCACGAACACCTCCATTTTCGAACAGGCTCATTTCACGTCTAATACTATTTGCCAACCCCAATTCATTTTGTGCTTGTACTTCAGGATCTGGGGATTTCATACTCTTGTTAATTTCCAGCTGTAACTTTTCCTTTAATGTCAATTGGGGTTGGGAGGTTTCTGACCTTAGCTCATCATCTGTTTGTGATCCTGACCTTGCTTCTTCTTCCGTGTAATCTCGACTATTAAGTCTTTTAACAATACTCTTTATTTGATTGACTGATTTTCAACATCCATTCGTGGATTTTGTAAATAATTTAACACGCCAGTTAAATCATCACTTCGTCGTTGCTTTATACGTTCCACTAAGGATGTTTTAATTTTTTTGGCAAGTGCTGAGTTTTGGCTAGACAGTTGTTTTATAAGAAATTTCAAAGCGGCATCAGCTGTGCATAAATTAGCATCTCGCCGACAGATTGCTTCTACTGTCAATTTAATTGGGGTCAGCACATCAACAATTTTATTTACCAATTCAAAATCAACATCTTCTAAACGAATTGGATGATTGAGATCTATAATGAGCTTTTTGAATGCATGCTTTTAAAAGATAAAATCGCTCCAGCATTGTTAAAAGACTATTCCACCTGGTTTTACAGTCCAAAAGAAGTGACAACTCTTTTCCATGTTCAATTTTCACATATTTTTGAAGTACTGTTTCATTTTTCAATGGAGATCTTTTGAAATACACTACAACTTTGCGGATTTTCTTTATCAGCTCATTAATATTTTCATATTGTGTTAACTCTGGTACGTGTTCTGGCGCAAGATCATTTTGTGACTTTACGATTAAACCTGATTCTGGACAGTCTAAGTCTTCTAAATGGTCTTCATCATCGCTGTCGTCCATATAATCAACAGTCACAGCTGGTTCATTTATAGTATCATCTGAGGTAGGGCTATCTTGCAAATTATTATGTTTTTCATAAAGCACATCACAGACCGCCAAATTGATACCATGTGCGAGATACAGTTGTTGTTCAGTGCAAATAAGCCGCCCCACCTTTATCATAACATTCGGTCCATCGGTTACAATAGCCACGATGTCAGTTTCTAGGGAAATGTCAAATTTACTTAGACGCTCTTGCAATATACGAAGACAATTTTCAGCTGTCATACTATCGTAAATAGGAACAAGTCCTAAGTTCCAAAATTTTTTATATGAATGAACGTTGACCGCCATGTATCGTTTATTGGAAGTTGAAGTCCACTCGTCGAAAGAAAGACTAAATCTTTCACCTGCACTTTTCAAATGTTTTAATTCTGCAGTTACTTGCTTTCTGATTTTTTCACTGTAATTCATAACACGTTTTCGAACAGTGACGGCTGACTTTGGTAAACCCGTGTATTTTGCTAAGAGCAATTATTATTCACACTGAATGGAAATCCATCTAATGCAATCATTCTTGCCAAAATATCATCCAGGCTATCGTCGGCACTTTTAGTAAAATATTATCTAACTTTCGCTTGGCTGGCGGCGGTGCTGTGTTCAGATTTTCAGAATCTTGACTTGTTGAAGCTGATATAACCTTGATGTTATGTTTTGATAACAAATGTGTATGTAATCCCTTAGTTGATCCACCCAAAGTCTTGAGGATGGCTGGGCATCGCTTACATTTAGCACTATTCCCGTCCTTCTCAACTAAATAATAACTCCACACTGACGTCGTATCACTGTCTTTTTTATGTCTAACAAAGTCTCCCGCCATTTGAAATACTTAATCTCAGATAATTAAAAAAAAAAAAAATTAAAATTAAAATTTAATATTAAAATTTTTTTTTGTTTTTTTTTTAGTAATGTATCCTTACTTATTTTTTATTATTTAAATTAATGTAATTCGATTATTGATTTTTGTTTTGTTATTGCTGGATTTAAGCTTTCTTTTTTAATTGTTTTTTTGTTTAATCTAAATTTATAGTGCATGTGGTGTTAGCCTGTAAGTAATTGTTGCACTTGTAAATGTATAGTGTGTACTTTTATATGAAAGGTATAGTGTAAACAATTGTAGGTTAGGTAGGTTAAGGTTAACCTACAATTGTTTACACTATGTAAACAATCAACAATTTAAAAGACACTATTCCCGTCCTTCTCAACTAAATAATAACTCCACACTGACGTCGTATCACTGTCTTTTTTATGTCTAACAAAGTCTCCCGCCATTTGAAATACTTAATCTCAGATAATTAAAAAAAAAAAAAAATTAAATTAAAATTTAATATTAAATTTTTTTTTGTTTTTTTTTTTAGTAATGTATCCTTACTTATTTTTTATTATTTAAATTAATGTAATTCGATTATTGATTTTTGTTTTGAAATTGCTGGATTTAAGCTTTCTTTTTTAATTGTTTTTTTGTTTAATCTAAATTTATAGTGCATGTGGTGTTAGCCTGTAAGTAATTGTTGCACTTGTAAATGTATAGTGTGTACTTTTATATGAAAGGTATAGTGTAAACAATTGTAGGTTAGGTAGGTTAAGGTTAACCTACAATTGTTTACACTATGTAAACAATCAACAATTTAAAAGTCAATTAATTAATTAATAATTGACTTTTAAATTTTAATGACGTAGCCTACGTAACCCGTCGTCACTGACGTAGCCTACGTAACCCGTCACTGACAGAACAATAAATGAAAAAAATAAAACCTGATTTGCATATTTATACTTTCGTACAGGGAATCCCCGACCGACGGGAAATACCCGCAACAATATTATGATATGAGATGATCGGGTGATTCCCCTGTTGGTTCGTTGGGGAATTACCGTAAGAGTATTGTATTAAAGTATTCCGAGTGGGGAAGTCCCTTCTAAGTTCTACGACTAACATATTATTAGGACTGTACCTGTGTAGTAAATAGTGGGTACCTACGAGACGCTGTACGAGTTGCTTTTTGTCGTAATGTATTAAAATAATCTAGGCAAGGTTATTTTCAAGGCGCAACGGACTACGGAATACAAACTAGATTTGTTTGTGGCAATCCCGAAAATCCCGAGATTAGCCAAGAACAGTCAGATTTTCGGGGCCAGAAAACGTATAAATACGGGTAATTGATTGACAGCAAATAGTTAATATCGGCACCTACTCCATATATTTTACATGATTACGATCTGGAGCTCTACAGTATTTATGATCAGTGATGTTTATAATGCAATGCCCTGTTGGTCCCAGTCAAGACTCCAGACAATAAGTAAGTCCAGTAAGTCTTCAATAAGTTATTATCTAATCTCTCTAAGTTGCCTAGTGACCTTCTAATGTCACAGTTTTACCCATTTTACCTTTGTACGGGTGATTGGGACATCAATGCTTCACAAGCATTATCTCAAGATACTAGGCATAAAATAATAAATGGTATCTTGAGTTAAGTATCTCGAGACGGTGTCTTGAGCTAAGTATCTCAAGACGGTGTCTTGAGCTAAGTATCTCAAGACGGTGTCTTGAGCTAAGTATCTCAAGACGGTGTCTTGAGCTAAGTATCTCAAGACAGTGTCTTGAGCTAAGTATCTCAAGACGGTATCTTGAGCTAAGTATCTCAAGACGGTGTCTTGAGCTAAGTATCTCAAGATGGTGTCTTGAGCTAAGTATCTCAAGACTCATAAATATGGGTAATTGATTGACAGCAAATAGTTAATATCGGCACCTACTCCATATATTTTACATGGTCTGGAGCTCTACAGCATTTATGATCAGTGATGTTTATAATGCAATGACCCCAGTTAAGACTCCAGACAATAAGTAAGTCCAGTAAGTCTTCAATAAGTTATTATCTAATCTCTCTAAGTTGCCTAGTGACCTTCTAATGTCACAGTTTTACCCATTACCTTTGTACGGGTGATTGGGACATCAATGCTTCACAAGCATTATCTCAAGATACTAGGCATAAAATAATAAATGGTATCTTGAGCTAAGTATCTCAAGACGGTGTCTTGAGCTAAGTATCTCAAGACGGTGTCTTGAGCTAAGTATCTCAAGACGGTGTCTTGAGCTAAGTATCTCAAGACGGTGTCTTGAGCTAAGTATCTCAAGACCCATAAATATGGGTAATTGATTGACAGCAAATAGTTAATAACCTACTCCATATATTTTACATGATTATGGTCTGGAGCTCTACAGCATTTATGATCAGTGATGTTTATAATGCAATGACCTGTTGGTCCCAGTTAAGACTCCAGACAATAAGTAAGTCCAGTAAGTCTTCAATAAGTTATTATCTAATCTCTCTAAGTTGCCTAGTGACCTTCTAATGTCACAGTTTTACCCATTACCTTTGTACGGGTGATTGGGACATCAATGCTTCACAAGCATTATTTCAAGATACATAAAATAATAAATGGTATCTTGAGCTAAGTATCTCAAGATGGTATCTTGAGCTAAGTATCTCAAGATGGTATCTTGAGCTAAGTATCTCAAGATAGTATCTTGAGCTAAGTATCTCAAGATGGTATCTTGAGCTAAGTATCTCAAGATGGTGTCTTGAGCTAAGTATCTCAAGACCCATAAATATGGGTAATTGCTAACTTAAAGTTTAAACTTTAAGGGGGATTTGATAAGGCTTTCCAAACTGAATATTAGTAATAATAGCAGAGCAACAATAATTTCATCAATTATCCTCAAAGATTAACTTGAAGCCCATCTCCCATGCTCTTTGAAAGACTGGTGATTTTCATTTATTACACAAAATTAAAACTCTAAAAGCAGGCTTAGCATGATGCTTTCTATTTCTACTCTATTGTAGAATAGAAATCGCTTGTCTATCTTTCTTCGTAGAAAACTGTCAGCTGTCTGTATACAGCTAAAAATTACGCTTCTGTGTACAGAAGCGTAATTTTTATCTACTTTAAAACACTTCTCTACGGTTCTCATGCTAAGCCTATGGAACCAGGAATGGTTGGTTAAGTTTCTTTTAGTACTAACCTAATAAGCAATGTGGAGATATGAATAAGCAGTTTTTTTATACATGTATAAGATTTTGCAATATCAGGTGGCGATGACAAAGATAGGGTCAAAGTAGGTCCAACAAAGTCTCCCGCCATTTGAAATACTTAATTTCAGATAATTGACTTTTAAATTTTAATGACGTAGCCTACGTAACCCGTCGTCACTGACGTAGCCTACGTAACCCGTCACTGACAGAACAATAAATGAAAAAAATAAAACCTGATTTGCATATTTATACTTTCGTACAGGGAATCCCCGACCGACGGGAAATACCCGCAACAATATTATGATATGAGATGATCGGGTGATTCCCCTGTTGGTTCGTTGGGGAATTACCGTAAGAGTATTGTATTAAAGTATTCCGAGTGGGGAAGTCCCTTCTAAGTTCTACGACAAACATATTATTAGGACTGTACCTGTGTAGTAAATAGTGGGTACCTACGTATTGTACGAGTTGCTTTTTGTCGTAATGTATTAAAATAATCTAGGCAAGGTTATTTTCAAGGCGCAACGGACTACGGAATACAAACTAGACTTGTTTGTGGCAATCCCGAAAATCCCGAGATTAGCCAAGTACAGTCCCGGGATTTTCGGGGCCAGAAAACGGTCGGGGTCGGGTATTCTCTAGTGTCGGACCACGCACAATGAAGGGTTCCATAGTTGGGATGAATTTATCCCAAAAACAAACTTGACATTGTAGTTGAAAAACCTGTTCACCCATACATCGATATACGTCACGGTCAATTCTCCAACTGCAAATATAAGTTGGTCGACTATTACCTAATTTTGTTATTTATACTACTGCCATGATTTTTTTCAGATATTCTGAAACAACCATTTAACTCGCAGGGGGCACACTTGACTCTAACAAAAAAAAGCACTTTAAAGCTTATGAGTAAGCTCCCTATTTTTATGTTAATTTGCATGAATATTCTGAAACAGTCACACATACAAGCAAAATTAAACTTTATTATATGATTTATTGGATCTTTTTCTATCCATGTTGAAGACAGTTACGTAATTGTAATATTTTCTCTAGATACATTTTTTATTCGAAAATCATGTCTTTTTAAGGATAATTCTAAAAAACAAACAAGATTGTTTAGCTTTTATGTCTAAAATACATATTCACAGCAAGAAAATATAGTTTATTATCCCGACACAAGATATTTTTTCTCTAGATCAATTATTACTTTAGTTATAAACGAAATAAGAATTGAGACTTAATATTTAGTTTCGTGCTCGAACAAGATCAAAGAGCGCACGTGATATTCAACTTTATTACTGATGTATTAGCGTTTAGCACATAATGGAGTGGCGGGGAGCGACGGGCGGAACATGCGTTCGAACTTTGATTTAAACTGCCTGCTCTTAATATTACGCAAACGGGTCTTTGAATCGAAAAATGGTCTTCACAGACCCGCAATGAACGGCCTATCCAACGATACCCCACAACATGGGATCGACGAGAAAAAAAATACCATCCCCACTAAACGTGCAAAACAAAGAGTAAAAAAAAAATGTTTTTTAAGATTTTATTTGACCACTTTGTCGGCATGATTAATAATGTATACCCATGCCAAATTACAGCTTTCTAGTACGAAAAGTCTCTAAGACCTAAGCTTGGGACAGACAGACAGATAGAAAGAGGGACATGGCGAAACTATAAGTGTTCCTTGTTGACTACGGAACCGTAAAAACGCTGATAAAAGAAATCATAATGAGCCATTAATGTTCCCACTGTTGGGACGCAGGCCTTATCTCTACGAGAAGGAGTGGGCTGTAATCCACCACGCGGGCCCAGTGCGGGATGGTAGATGTCACATGTCTTCGAATTTTTGGTTCTGTAGAGGATGTTTTCTCACGATGTTTTCCTTCACCGTTTTGAGAGCAGTGGTGATAAAATTATTTACACAAAGTAAATCGCCTGCTTGGGTTCGAACCCACGATCTACAACTCGTAAGTCGGGGCCATTACTACTGGGCCACCACTGCTCTCCGAAAAAAGAAATACAATACAAATTAATTCCATCGTAAAAACGCACTATTTGCAGTAAATCATAAAAGCAAATGAACGAATGAATGGAACGAGTGGAACTGGCGAGTTTAGGCAAAAACATGCATAATAATTAATAGATTATGCGAGAACGGGTGCAAACATAATTATTTTAATGTTTACAGAAATAAATGTGTTTTCTTTATTCTCATTCCTCTTGGTTGTATCTGCACTTTGTAATAATATTTACAAACTTTTACAGTAAAACTGGATTTTTAAACGTTTTGTTGCAAAAGTTCTTATCTTAAAGTCAATTGCTCGTAATAAGTAGCGCCGTGCTGGCATCTGTATCGACATGTAATGCCGACCCTCCAGTTATCCGCTTCTTTATTTTTACATAATGCTACGATTTTCGTTTTCTCTATCTACTCATTTTTCTATTAATTCTGGCAGTACCTACTTAAGACCGATTTTGATGAAACTTCATACGCATAACCAGGATACAAAGGTCTAAAAAGTAAGTTAAGAACATTTTAAAATCGGTTCAGTCGTTTCCAAAAACAAGGGCTTGGAAATTTGTATGAAATGCCGTACGTCGTATAAGCTCTTAACATGTCATGTCATATACAGGGTGTAAAGAGACCCATCACGAAGCCTTAGTAACTATATACAAAAATAATTGCTGGGAAACGACTTTTGTTATTGGTGTGAAAATTGCTTATAATATTCTGCGGTATCTCACGACTTCCACGCGAATGAAATCGCAGGCAGAAGCTAGTATTTATTAAAGAAATATTGATGTTTTGTTAAGTCGTAAAAACCAAAACGTATGGAATTAGTATGTACTTTATAATAGCATGCAATTAGTGTACTCATGGAATGAGTACTATATAGATTGTAAGTAGAAGGGGTATAATTTCGACCAGTGGGCGACCACTAGTTTAAATAAATATCTTAGTTTCAATACCAAATTGTTTCAATAAAACAAAAGTTTTCACCTGTCATTTTAAGGCGACGAAAAGTTAATTAAAACCAATAAATTCTATCAGTATTACAAAACATTTACGGTTTCTGAATTCATCCAACATTTACTTGAAAAAATTCACCCATTCGTGCTGAAATGCTCTTAAATACTAAGTCTGTCATAATCGTCTCGGACACCCGAAATATTTAATTACACAATGCTAAGTCTAGGTATACACATTTTGCTTTTCGTTTTGTAAGCAGTTATAGAAGAACGCGAGGCGGAATAAACAAATGAGAAATTATTCAAGGGTTGGGTGAAGAGGAGGGGGGAACGGTGAAACTTTAACAATTTATATGTTTGTTTGCAGTTCAATGTGGGCGGTCTCATTACAAGTTGGATTCGTGTAGCAGATGTTGAATAACTGGCTAGAAATTGTCTGCTATACTTTTGATGTTTTCAAAGGTATGGTTTTTTTTTAACATTGTTTTCCGTCGCACAATGAAATCATTTTTAGGGTTCCGTACCCAAAGGGTAAAACGGGAACCCTATTACTAAGGCTCCGCCGTCTGTCTGTCCGTCTGTCACCAGACTGTATCTCATGAACCGTGATAGTTAGACAGTTGAAATTTTCACGGATGATGTATTTCTGATGCCGCTATAGCAACAAATACTAAAATCCAGAATAACATAAATAATTAAGGTGGCTCCCATACAACAAACGTGAATTTTTTGCTCGTTTTTGCTCGATATTGATAACGACAACAGGTAGACGCTTGAAATATTCACAGTATATTTAGTTATATATTCACTTTAAAAAAAAAAAAAAAAAAATATTTAAGGGGGCCTCCCATACAACAAACGTGATTTTTTTGCCATTTTTGTAGATAATGGCACGGAGCCCTTCGTGCGCGAGTCCGACTCGCACTTGGCCGGTTTTTTAAAGATCCACTTTTAAAGCTATAAGATTGCCATAATAAATTGACCTATAAAGCGGCGTAGGTCGCATTTGTGGTACATTCAGTTCATATTCATCTGTATTCCCGCTCACATACGCTGCACTGCTGCACTGGGGCCTCACTTCCAATATTCACGTCCGTCTGCCATTGTGCTCGCTACATTATAGTAGGCACAACGCATATTGTTCGAGCCTTTTCACGATTTTCTCGATGACGTGACGATGTGAAAATGTTCGGTCAATATTTTGTCCATTGTAGTTGTGTGTACAGGGAGTCTACTCCGAAGATAAATCTAAAGTATCGGCCGAATGTTCGGCCGTTTCCTAACTACGGGTGACTATGGCTGACTACGACGAATGAAAAAAAAAACGACTGTCAAAGACATACGTCAAAGCCAAAAATGTGACTTGAAGTCGAAAAAGGAAACTTTGGAAATCAAGAAACGGCTGGACATTCGGCCGATACTTCGGATTAGACCTCCAGGGCCTCAAGTCTGCTATTACAATAGTGTCAGAATGGTTGATCATTGATTTCATAATTGTTGATTTTGACAAGTTTGGTAATCTACTATTATAATGGCGTCATTATGACTTTCCAATGGTCGGCCACTGACACTACATTGAAAGAATTGCATATATTGGTAATCTCGTACATAATGACAAATGAATGACATTTCTACTAATGGGTTTTATAATAATGGCAATACGACAATGCCATTATAATAACACAATTATATTACGAGAACATTGACCGACCAATGATCGACCATTATGAATTTACCAGATTACGAACTTTTAGCAAAATTACAATGGCATGATAAATGGGATCGTGTTTGAATGACGGGATTTATAAAAATAACAGACTTGGGCCCCACGACAGTTTTACTTCAAAAATAAGCTTTTATACGAAAAATCCTACGCACTTAAATATTATAAGATGATACAATACCCAGCGACCCGTGAGCCATTATTGCACATCACTGACCGCCAGGACTGTGTCACAAATTCTAGGAACCCGTCTTGTTTGTGGAGAGGCATTCCACTGATTCCTTTCACATTTTCTGTTTCATCCTCTATTCTGCCTTCTCACCACCTCATCAATTGTTTATCCGTGAAGGGCTAGCTATTCATCAAGCTCTCGCTTCTAATTTCCTCTCTCCGTCTAATTGTAGATACCGTTATAGCCTACAATGGTAGGATCATGCTGACGGTATGCTGGGACAACGCTGACATCCGACTAATTTACGATGTCATAACTTACTCGCTGACACTACGGCTGTGATGTTGTTTTGTAATTTGTTGGTTTATACCAAATATTTTTTGACCCGTTTTATATTGTGTTGAAAGTCTATTGTATGAATAACGAGTTTTGGGCTCAGCTTTGTGTTTCAACAAGTTAGCTGTACACAGGATAAAAGTTGACTGTATCGCTGTCCGTGGGCAAAAGTCCCTAAGGTATATTTTTTCACTGAAATATTTTTAAAGCCTCTAATTTAATTTTTTTTTAAGCCTTTATTTTTAGCCAACTGCCCCAGAAGGAGGTAATGTTTTTCGAGAGTATAGTATGTATTTCTTTGGCACGCTCTGTAGCCTAAACGGCTTAATGGATTTTAACACATGAGGTGTCGTTGGATTCGTTTTAATTGTGGGTGTGACAAAGGCTATATAATATTTATAAATTGCATCTACAAATGCAAAACAAAAGGATGGGAAGTTTTTTTTAATAAATGACAACAACATTGGTATCAAATAAAAGCTAGTAATGAGTCCATTCCAAACATATACTAATAAAACTAAAATGCTTCAAATAAAACAAAATATTACAAAAAAAACAAAAACCCGACTGCAAAAAGAAAAACAAGCATTAAAAAAATCTATAGAATTTTGGTATAGCAGGCAAACCAAAAACTTGAAATATGGTGCAAATTCGTTTGTGCGAGTTTGATGCTGTTTCATTTATATATTTTTGTTTTTTTTATTTTATCTAGGCATAGCCTAAATAAACGTTAAATTCTTCATGTTACGGGTCTTTGTATTTTTTGTTTGATTCAACTTTTAAGCATAGCTACGGTAAATACGAATAATATGAATACGTGTAATATAAAAACTGGCCAAGTGCGAGTCTGACACGCGCACGAAGGGTTCCGTACCATTATCTATAAAAAAAATCAAAACGGCAAAAAAATCACGTTTGTTGTATGGGAGCCCCCTCAAATATTTGTTTTATTTTAATTTAATTATTTATCTTTAAAGTGAATATTTATAACTAAATATTCTGTGAATATTTCAAGCGTCTACCGGTTGCCGTTATCAATATCGAGCAAAAACGAGCGAAAAAATCACGTTTGTTGTATGGGAGCCCCCTTAAATATTTATGATATTCTGGTTTTTGGTTATTTTTTTTTATAGCGGCAACAGAAATACATCATCTGTGAAATTTTCAACTGTCTAACTATAACGGTTCATGAGATACAGCCTGGTGACAGACGGACAGACAGATAGACAGACGGCGGAGCCTTAGCAATAGGGTTCCCGTTTTACCCTTTGGGTACGGAACCCTAAAAAGACTGTTAATATGAAAAAAAATTACACATAAACATGACATCACGCCTGTTTTTCCTGATGGGTTAGGCAGAGAAATATTATGTTGTTTCCGATTTTGTTCCTCGCTAAGTGTTAATAATTTATTAAAGCAAATAACGTTAATTTAATTCAGAGATATTTTTTACTCGTATTTATTAAGAAAGGTGCATTAAGTGTAATTATATTTAATGGAAGTAAAGTTTCGTATTAATATGACGGAAGACGTAATGTGTATATGTATTCATGTTGAATATCTTTTAACCCTCAATTCACTAGGTGAAATACACTTACGTAAACGCCTTCTATGAGTCCCAGGGACGCATATTTTTTTTTTTTTCTGAATTAAAACAACTATTATTTCAATGTTTATTTTTTTTAAATATTCTTTATTGTTTATTAGGTAATAAGTGCAAAATAACAAAATGAGAAAAAAAATAGAGATTCTCTTAAAAATTTAAGAAATTATACTTATCAGTCACAAAACACAATGTCTTTTTTAAACTACTCAAAAATTAACAAATATTCTAAGAACAAAAAAAGAACACTTATCGTTATATATTTCTTATAGATATAAAAAAAAATTAAATAAATAATAGGTATGCTTCTATATACAAATAAAAAACCTGCAAGGGGTCTTTACTACTATCTATAAGCAGCGAACATGGACCCAAAAAAAAGACAAAACTGTGTCCCGTAATGGCGGCGACAGTCTTAGGTGTGAGTGAATTTAGGGTTGTCATGATAGCCAAAATTACCCACTTAATATTGTTTTATTTTAAGGAAAATATCGTGTCGTTTTCGTAATTTCAAAATAAATACCATGTTACTAACAATCTAAATAACGTAAATTAACGTAAATTAACTCCTGCGTGTTGTTACATATATGTAACAACACGCCGGAGTCCTCCTTTAGTTGTATAAAAGTCATTCGTTTCAAAATGTAAACTGCAAATGACTCTGTATTTGTTTGGAATCCAGTTATTTTGACAGTTACAATTTCGATTTTTTTCAATCCAATCATTTCGCCAAACTTCATTTACTTTAGGAAATCTAGTAGAAAGAATATAAAACAACTAGTAATAATTAACCTAAATAAATTGAATTGATTAAAAAATATATTAATTTCCCATATATTTAGGGTAATTTGCACACGTGAATATTGGCAACACTGGCCTTGTGATGAATTATTTTGTTCCGTTGAATAAATATTGATTGTAATCTATAAAATCGGGAACTAAGTTTTAAGTATTTTTTTCTTCCGATCACTACGGTTTTTGCAACATTTCACCACACAAGCACATGCTGTATTTCAATACTTTTTTGGCCGCGTAAACGTGTCGACTGTGTTGACGTTTGCACGCGTAATGGGTGAGTATGCTGTGAATGTGTGCGTGGGGGCCTGTACGTACAGCGAGCTGGCTGCCTCTGAGTGACACAGTTTTCTGTTAGCGAGAATCCGTCCGAGTTTTTTATACGTCCATGGCAGCGAATAATAAAAAAATAAGCGCTATATCTTCTTTGAGCAAGCCAAAAATATTGGCTTTATACATTAAATTTGACGCTAAGGTAAGCAGTCTTTATTATTTTTTGTAATAGCGTAAATAACAATATTTTCTCTCATTCCTGGGTCCGTTCCGACTCACATCTTCAGGAATATCTTTTTTCATGATTGATGAAATCGAGCAGCGATGTTGGCGTAGTAAACGTGTACTGATGCGCCATTTTAAAATTCTACAACAGAAAATAAAAGATATTTAATTTACAAGTAATAATAACGATAAATATTAGACATCTGATAATCCAAATAAGTAATAAACACAAATAACTAGTATGAGTCCCTGGGACTCACTAGGATTAATTCCTCACCATATAATAGACGTACGCGGTATGTTGGTATGTCCTCACGGCTCCGCGTTGCTCGTGTCACTACAGGAAGGTACTGCGATAGGGAAGAAACTAGCCGCTAAAACGTACGAAATATGCACGCTTAAACTTTTGATGTGAGTCCCTGGGACTCAGGAATTGAATTAAGGGTTAAAAATATATGGAGGTTCTTTGTGATATTCATAATTAATTCAGTTTATTGGTAACATCTTGTAAAAGTTCAGGTGTGTAACAGGAAGTGACAGCTTGAGCATGGAATAAATAAGTACTTTTTAATAGCATGGAATTAGTGTACTCATCGAATTAGTAAGTACTATATAGATTCAAAATAACTAAAAGTTCCTTTTCCAATAGAAAAATAACTTTGGCTGGATTCACTTTCCGTGTCAAGTAATAAAGCGTGTTTACGGCGGTCGCCCGAGGACATCGTACTGTCCACTAAATGGATGTCAGATGACAATAAACGAAACAGATACTGTGCAGAAAACAAATAAAAGCTGAAACAATAAAACCGTTTGATTGGCAATAAAATGTTTTACGTACTCGCAATAAAAGTTCGTCTTATTTACATGAGCATATAAGATTGGTTATAACCAATCTTATATAGAGATATAGTAAGATTGGTTATAACCAACCTTATATAGACTATGTGACGTGATGTACCACCGTGACTTATTTTATACGATGCAAGACATAAGCAGCAATTTTATTAATAGTTTTCATCTTCAGTAGCGCAGACGGAATCTAGAGCGAAGCTATACCAACACTATACACGTAGGTATTTGAGCAATAAATTGCTAAACTTAGTTTCAACAGTGGCTCCCTCTTGAATAAATTTCACATTTATTCCGGACGCGTTCTCGATGCCGACACTTCAGAGCAATGAAAGTGAAACTCGCGTTTTGATTAATTGTTGTGACGCCTACAGCGGACAGTGCTGACGTATTAATTATACCTAGGAGATAAATCGTAACAAATGTTAGCCTGGCAATGGAAATAATTAATTAATTTGTTTGTTTGAAGAATTATGGTGACATCTAGACTTCATAATACAAGTTTACTTGGAAAAGTCTCTATTAACATTTGCACACTTAACGCTGTGATCACAGGAGGAAGAGGCTCCATTACAAAGGTAGCGTTGTGTATAGATAAACTCCGGCCGATGAGAGAATGCAAACAAAACGTGTTATACGAATTTAAACTTTATTAGTTCCTAATCGTGTATAACTGACAGGTGCCTGGAACGCATTCTCTCGTCGGCCGAAATATAGTTATAACACACAAGTGCAGACGAGAGACCAGAGTGTATATTTTGTAACTCCTTAACTAAATATAAACAGTCTAATTACTACACCAGACACGGCATTTATGATGAGGTAATGCTCCATAGTGGAAGATCATAATAATAAAATCAGAGCAAGTTCGGAGCTCGGACTGAATTGTTAGAAAAATAAGAAAGATATTTCTAGAACCATGTAAAGATTTTTTTTTTTTGTAAATTCTAGTTGGAGCGCTAGCTTTTGTCTTTTAGCTAAACAATTCGTTTTTCTGTGAGGTTTCTTTAAAATCTTCAAAACATAGCGGTATTTTATGTTTACACTCGTAGTTTTAGGTTTTAGGTGGAAGAAACTGACAGCTTCCTCTTGATATGAGGACGGCCACCAGTTGGTATGCATTTAAGCGGAAATTTCAGAGTTATTTTCAAAATAAATAGAGTAGAGACATCTCAACACTTCTCTATTTTGAATTTGTATATAACGGCGAAGGATAGCCTTTACCAGAATTGGTCATCATATTAGTGGTTCAGCAGCTTCAATATCATCAGGATTGTGCCGGAATATAGCAGTTCGTCGTGGACGTGGTACGACAGCGGCTTCCCCCTGATATCTTCTTCTGTCATCAGAAGACAGCCGCCACGTAACCATCGATGCGACGCTCTGCTAGAGTGACTGTCAGCAGCCAGTGTCACTCTTATCTGACCTTTTTGGTGATTCCAGTAACTTCATAACAAAAATAAACGGTGTCACTTGCTGCGCCGTCATGTATAAAAGTATATTTATAAAGGGCAGGTATATGTTATAGTAAATATTATTATGTATGTCATCTGCCTAGGCTTTTCCCAACTATGTTGGGGTCGGATTCCAGTCTAACCGGATACAGCTGAATACCAGTATTTTACATGGAGCGACTGCCTATCTGACCTCCACAACCCAGTTACTGGGTAACACGATATCCCTTGGTAAGACTGGTTGTCGGACTTTTGGGGCTTCTGACGACCCGTACCAACTGTCAAAGATTCAAAGATCTACAAATGACAGCCGGGACTAACGGCTTAACGTGCTTTCCGAGGCACGGAGGAATCTTGGTATGAACAGATGGTCACCCATCCACGGACCAACCGCGGCAAGCGTAGCTTAACCTGATCGATCGACCCGTGCGGCAGTTATTATTTAGCCACAAGCTCCTCCAATATGTATGTATGTATGTGTATTATAAGGCTCTTATTCATAAACGTCTTATAAACTTATTTTAGTTAGAATGCTGCTACAGTTCGTTTGACCTTTGTGTTTGTCAGAAAGTGACAAATCCTATTTTAAAATAAATAGTTTTTAGATATTCGATAACTTTTTATGAATAAGACCGTAAGTTTATAACCTAGTTATATATGTACTTGTGAACCTATTTTATTAATAAGTAATTATGACATATTCTTAATAAAAAAAATTCATTGTTCCTCTCAAACAGAGCACCTGCCGACTAATCTCTTCAACATCCTTGGTTGACTGGTAGAGAATGCCTAAGCTTTTTACACACAAAAATGGTACAAAGGCGGACATAAGCATTAAGTCATTAAGTCCGCCTTTGTACCATTTTTGTGTGTAAAAAGTTTAATTATATATATAAACTGGTGCTGCCTTGGCGCCTTTAACGGTTTATTTTGGTTACTTAAGTGACTTTTTGTCAACGGCTAAATACCCCCCGTGGTGGCTTGAAGTTGAACTACAGTCAAACCTTAACGGCTACTATAACTTTACGACTTTTGTATGGTATTATAGCGTCCCTGAGTACTAAAAGCTGTTTTAGTATCATAAAACCCGCCTATAATTTTGTCCTGTGACCATAACGGGTCGAGAACATTATCCAGTTCGCCTGAATAAATTAGAGCAATAAACTGAACAGACAACAGTCATTCTTTATCATCATTTCAGCCAAAAGACGTCCACTGCTGGACATAGGCCCTCCCCCAAGCATCGCCACTTCGACCGGTTTTGTGCTTCTCGCAACCAGTGGCTTCCTGCGGCCTTCATCTTCACCAGGTCATCGGTCCAGCTTACTTAAGAAACTACAACTTTTCTTATTACTCTATAAAGAAATTAATATCATTAGACAACCCAATTTTGTCTGCAATTAAAAAGCGATATGGTTCAGAAAATGGTGGACTTTTGTGCCTAAGTATTGCTGAAATAATATCACATAATTACAGGAATAAAAGGGACCGCTTTATTTGCCGACTTGGGAGTAGTATTCGGTGTTGAATCTGAGATCTGGATTCTGCTTGCCGCAGTATTTTAGTCCACTGAGTAGCGAAATCTAATTAGGGCCAAGAGAGAAATCCTTTGTCTTAATTAACTTTTCTATTAGTAGAATAAAAGTGAATAAGTTAAACAAAAAAAACGGTGACGTTAACATCATTTCCAGTTCTCCCGGTTCTTACCAGGAGAACTCCTCAACTATTAACGCCCCTGCATCAGGAAAAGCAATATTTTGTAAAAGGTGATGAGCAGTTGACATTAGGCTATTGTAACTTAGATAAATTGCAAGCTGACTTACTAACAACGAAACATAAACAAACTTGTTACAAAAAAAAAACCAACTTCCAAAAAAACATTACAAAGTGAAAAATAACCTTAATTTCGGAAGTCGGTGACAAAAAACTAAAATGGATCCAAAGAAAAAGACCGCTTCCGAAATTAAGGTTATTTTAAACTTTGTAATGTTTTTTTGGAAGTCGGTTTTTATTTTTTTTGTAAAAAGTTTTTTTTTATGTTTCAGTTGTTAGTGGGTCAGCTTGCAATTTATCAATTTGCAATTTATTTTAGTCAGGCCCTGCTGGCCCAACACGCGTTGGCAGGTGCCTCCGTACCCAGTGCCTTAGGAAGGGATTGTCATTTTTGTCTAATAATGTTTCTAGGATGCTGTTGGAGCTTCCGCGCAACCTACCCATTATTGACGCTGTTCTTTTTCTCATAATGGCGTGAAAATCGTCAACACGGGCTTGTAAAAAAAGCAGTGGTAACCCAGTGGTATCGACCCCGAACCCACTACACTACGCTATACTTTGTGTAAATAATTTAATTACCACTGCTCTCAAAGCGCTGAAGGAAAACATCGTGAGGAAACCGGCTTGTCCTAGAACCAAAAATTCGAAGACATATGACATCTACCAACCCGTACTGGGCCCACATGGTGGATTACAGCCCACTCCCTCTCACAGAGAGGTTACCTGTGTCCCAGCAGTGGGAACATTATAGGCTGATTAAGTAATCACGTGAGGAAACCCTCATTTATTTCGACTAGGTATTCAATCTGTTAATCACGTATCGGCGAACTGACCGTATATTATACCATAAATAAAGCGCGGTTGTAGCTTCCATGACGAGGGTACATGTCATGTCGATCAATCTACTTCACTAAAGAACGTAGGTAATTGGGTAACAGAGGGAAAATGGTAAACTAGTTAGTTTCGTTGTTTAGGGAACTGATATTCCTAAATAGCTCTCAAATATTTTTGATAAGTAACCACAAAGGGTTGAACATTGCCAGTTACTTTATCTGTTCAATCAAGTTTAAGGTATTTCGGAGCTGTCTTACTTAGTATTCTGAGAATTTGGTGATGAAATCTCTACGCTTCAGACCCACGTTTTAATTACGAAAGTGTATCCAATAAATCAAGCGTATTGCGTTTGAGCTTCTGTAAATAAACTAACGTTGGTACGAAATGCGTTTGATGCTAATCAAACGCAAAATCTAATGCTGTTTATCAAAGTTAAAAAGGAAGTAATGAATTTTGGTATCCTTCTCTGTCTACCATACGGCTCTCAAACTAATCAAATTATTGTAAAACTGCATAGAAAATAAGAATGAATAAAAAGCTTATTTATTAAAATTAAGTTGGTAAGGTAAGTTGGTAGGGTAAAGTAAGTTATGTTATTATTTTATGAAACCAACCATCAACACTCGTATTTCATTACAATAGTGTGAGCTATAGATCAAGCGCATTACGTTTGCGCTTCTATGTATACACTAACAGACCGCAGAGCACGGACCACAGACTTAATAACGTGAGCAGAGCACGTGAAACTGTTTACAATAAAGCTTCACATTGTAACGTTGTACTGTATCAGAAACTACGCGAGGCGAATAATCTTACGCAGCGTATTTCAGTTTCTATGAAGTAGGTATGTATAAGTAAATTATAAAATATAGATACTTGTGCCAGATGCTTGTTACATCCATTGTATGCGTTGGATAATGAGACATCACGTACCTGTAACAAAGAAAATGCGTAATTAGAAAAAATGCGAGAAAACTCGTGAGAAGACATTATTATAGATATTATTATAAACTAGCGACCCGCCCCTGCTTCGCACCGTTTTCAACTTGACAACACATCGAAATATCTTTATTCAACGTATTTTTAATATTAAAGTCGTATACAAAGCCAGCGTGCTATGGATCGGGCTATGCTCGGAGTTTCTATGAACCGGATTTACCGACATAGCTTGCAAAGTAAGCAAACGCACAATCAAAGTATTTTAATTCACTTATACCTACATGGACACTTATGAAATATCAGAAGCTAGGTGCACGGTTCCAATTATTGGTCGTTTCGTATGGAGAAGAGCCGGCAAGAAACTGCACGTTTTCTCTTTTAAAAATAATTGTTTTTTACAATTTTTACAAATTACAATGCTCATGGGTATGTGTAGGAAAGTGTAGACCTGTCAACAAGTACCAGGAACTTAACAAAATAGAAAATGGTCTACAAATCTACCAGTCTATTAAGCCTTCCATATTCTCACATTCACAAAGTCAGTAGCGTGGTAGGCACACATACTACGTCCAAAATAATGTTTCCTCAAATCCAACACTCAGTAGGAATGATTTAGATAACTTTAAAATGGATAGCGTCACAATTAGTTATTATAAAAATGTGGGAAGGTAAGTTTTCAGAAGCGGAGGAAGAAGCGGTATTTTTTTTCTTCGAACTATTAAGTTTTGAGGACGGACAAAAACGAATTTACTCGCGCAACAATCAGCTTGATTTGTTTTCTAAAACGTTTACCTTCTCTATACTTTTTAGGGTTCCGTACCCAAAGGGTAAAACGGGAACCCCATTACTAAGGCTCCGCCGTCTGTCTGTCTCTCTGTCCGTCTGTCACCAGGCTGTTCTCATGAACCGTGATAGTTAGACAGTTGAAATTTTCACAGATGATGTATTTCTGTTGCCGCTATAACAACAAATACAAAAAAAATGAATAAAATAAATATTTAAGGCAAAAAAATCACGATTAAAAAACATGATTTTTTGGTCGGTTTTGCTCGATATTGATAACTGCAACAGGTAGACGCTTGAAATATTCACAGAATATTTAGTTATATATTCACTTTAAAAATAAATAACTAAATTAAAATAAAACAAATATTTAAGGGGGGCTCATACAACATTTTTGCCTTTTTTATAGATAATGGTACGGAACCCTTCGTGCGCGAGTCCGACTCGCACTTGGCCGGTTTTTATTTTATTTTCTGTGCACTACTAAGAATTTTTAAAGACCTAAATGTGGTTTTTATATTCTTGAGGACCTAAAAACATTCAAGTTGGCCGACTACCATTTAAAAATGACAGATACCATTAAATTGAAGACAAAATTATTTTGTCTTTTGACCAATTCTTTTATTTGCAATTAACTGCAATGCAAGCCAGCTATCTGGTAGTATTTTCGAAGACCCAAATAAATAAACATTTAAACGGTATTTTTTTTAAGACCTAATTGAAAAATCTTTTGTCTTTTGACCAATTTTTTTATTTGCAATTAATTGCAATGCAAGCCAGCTATCTGGTGGTATTTTCGAAGACCCAAATAAATAAACATTTAAACTGTATTATTTTAAGACCTAATTGAAAAAACTTGGGTGATGTCTGTGAAAATAAAAGCGTGAAAATTAAGGACGCCATAATTTACGACAGAGGAAGAAAACTTTTATTTTCATTTATTTTACAAAAAGGCTGCTCATCTATCAGCGCCTCCTGTCGTTCATCGCTCACAACGTTCTCCATTTGTTTCCATTTCTCGCCGGCAGCTGGTAAAGCGAACATTCTAATTCAACCCGCGTGCTTACTTTGTGTATATCACCATTTTCTGCAGAACAACTTCTGTTTGTATTTTAGTTCTCTTTCGATGTTTTGTGGGAGACAGTACTATGAAGGCTTGTATTTTCGGGATAAATTGGTTATTTCAGACTGTTTTGTTTTATGCTCCTCGTATATTTACGGTAGGCAATCTTTATAACATTGCGAGACTTTTTAACACCGTCATACATTATATAATTTAGTTGCTTTCGTGGCTGAGTAAAAACGGCCGCACGGGTCGATCCATCAGGTTAAGCTACGCTTGCCGGGGTTGGTCCGTGGATGGGTGACCATCTTTACATACCGAGACTCCTCCGTGCCTCGGCAAGCACGTTAAGCCGTTGGTCTCGGCTGTCATTCGTGGATCTATAACAGTAGTTACGGGTCGTAAGAAGCCCGAAAGTCTGACAACCATTTTTACCAAGGGGTATCGTATTACCCAGTTACTGGGTTGTGGAGGTCAGATAGGCAGTCGCTCCATGTAAAATACTGGTATTCAGCTGCATCTGGTTAGACTGGAAGCCGACCCCAACATTGTTGGGAAAAGGCTAGGCAGATTGAAGAACATCGAGACCAACATATTATGCGTACTTAGATCTCATGTGACCCTCAGTGATTCTCTATTGGGTATAGATCTCATGTGACCCTCAGTGATTCTCTATTGGGTATAGATCTTATGTGACCCTCAGTGATTCTCTATTGGGTATAGATCTCATGTGACCCTCAGTGATTCTCTATTGGGTATAGATCTCATGTGACCCTCAGTGATTCTCTATTGGGTATAGATCTCATGTGACCCTCAGTGATTCTCTATTGGGTATAGATCTCATGTGACCCTCAGTGATTCTCTATTGGGTATAGATCTCATGTGACCCTCAGTGATTCTCTATTGGGTATAGATCTCATGTGACCCTCAGTGATTCTCTATTGGGTATAGATCTCATGTGACCCTCAGTGATTCTCTATTGGGTATAGATCTCATGTGACCCTCAGTGATTCTCTATTGGGTATAGATCTCATGTGACCCTCAGTGATTCTCTATTGGGTATAGATCTCATGTGACCCTCAGTGATTCTCTATTGGGTATAGATCTCATGTGACCCTCAGTGATTCTCTATTGGGTATAGATCTCATGTGACCCTCAGTGATTCTCTATTGGGTATAGATCTCATGTGACCCTCAGTGATTCTCTATTGGGTATCCTTTTCGAGGTATTATCGAGTGTATATTATTATCACTAAACCTGGATCATTGTGCGGATGTGTGTTTCAGAACTTGAGGTTCCTTCGGATATGTATCTACAGTTGATAGAATACATAATTATAATAAATTATGTTTTTTTTGTGGGATATCAGTGACCACCAAAACAATTCATTTTCTTCAGAGGACCAAAGCCATCTTAGTAGAAAACTATCCAAAAGTATCAAAGTTAATTCTAGTTCCAAATCCTCAAAATGAATGAGTCCCAGCAGAGTGACTTACATTCGTTGTTTGTAGGTCATGAGACCAACATAGTTGTTGTATAAAATTAATCTGTTGAAGGACACTGAACGAGACACAATAGAAGTCTTATTCTTATCACGCCCATATGATAGGCATTTAACCATTTAATCAGATTTTCTTTAGAATGGGTAAATGCCCATATGATAGGCGTTTACCCATTCAATCTGATTTTCTTTAGAATGGGTAAATGGGTAAGATGTAAATATATGATTTGTTGTAAATAGATGTAAATATATGCAAACCCATGCATAATAACCTAAAGTTAATAAAGTTAAGTCCGCCTTAATTGTGTGATCTTTTTCACTTGTGAAAAGGTTTTCCAAAAGAAACCTATGAACTGTTTGTTTCTACCACTCTAGCTGAAAGCTGCACTCGAAAAATTACTGAATATTTTTGAAAGCTTTAAAATCGCTCGAAACATTTTCACCAATTTACGATTCCGTGTGCCGGATAAAAATTCAGTGGATAGGCACAAGCTCTCGCCGCAGTCAACGTTAGAATAAAGTCCTATTTACCAGCGTTCAGGAAACATCACCGTATTCAACATACGAGTCTTTAATCATGCAATATCAAACTCTATTTGGCTGGTAAATAGAGTTCAAACCAACTTTTTACTTACGAGCCATCAGTCTACAAACCACATCTGTGTCGGATGCATCTCATTGTCAAGTCTGACCAGAAACACATTACGCTTTATTAGTTACTTTTTAAACTTGCCTAGAAAACTGGATTCCATACGATAAAATGCAGGGTTTCCAGGATTTCCGCGCTGTTAGACTTGTAGAATAGAATAGAATAAACTTTATTTCCAAAACAATTTACACAAAGGCGATAGGTTAGTACTACGACAAAACTGTTTTTCAAAATTGCATAAATCACTGATTATTACCTCCAGCACCCAAGCTAAGATTAAACTTCTTTTATGGGTGCTAGGACTCTCGCTATTCATAAAATTCGGCAAAAAAAACTACTGCGGATTGGCGTTGGGTTAGTACACAGATCATAATAGACAGGTGGGTTAGTAGCTATCGTTTGAGTACCTACAAAAAGATTTTTTTTTTAATAAAAAAAAGAAAAAAAAAAGGAATATCCTTTCTCTAGTGTGAATTTGGGTGTGTAAGTGAATGTGTCATGTGTGTGTGTGTGTGGTGTATGTTTGGTTTATATAAATAAGTAGGAACTGTTAAAATAACTTATTCATCGATTAGATGTGAATAGAGACTTGGGTATGACACGACTCGACCCGATATTAGATCGTTAAGTTTACTATCTCATTAGAAACTATTTCAGTTTTACCATCTCGTTAATCAAGGCTATTTTGTTGTAGAATAAGAACCAGCTCTCAGTTATGATATATCATCATACTGAAATTATTCCGGGCTTCAGCCTAATCTGTACTGGTGGCGTGCAGTGGGCCTCCACGGAGGGTAGGTCAAGAAATACTGATAGAAAAAAAAGAAAAAAAAGTCGCATAATTATGATGACCCTCAAAGTAGTCACATTTATTGATTTATAATATTTCAAAATAAGCCTGTAAAAGTTATAAATACAAGAACTCACCCTCACTCCACTTAGGTACTAGTAGTATTAAACAAAATGTACGGAAAACAAAATAATTTACTTGTGTCTAAATCCACAGAGCCAAATGTTGCATAATTTTGAGTATTGAAATGACGAGTACGAGACGAATTACCATATTTTTGGATTAATTCTCGTAATTCGGGTACACATCTACCTTTAGACACAACTTGAATCTTATCATTGTACGATAATTGAGAAAACTTATTGCATTTAAGTTCTAACAAACACACATTATCAGCGCACACTTCAGAACTGAATAGTACTGAATACCATTTTAAGTGATAAAAACACCAACTAACATACTATATTTATAACATATAATGTATATACACAAGTAACATTTACTTTTCTGTTTCAAAACAAATTATATATAACAATGAAAAAGTCGCAAAATGAGGCAATTCGTCTTGGAGCCTATACAGTCTACTACGTACTGACTTACGCGCGTAATTACGTCACACGGGCGCGAGAAGTTGCTATAAGTGTTCTAACAAGAGTTTTAACTTTTTTATATATTTTGTATTATTTTATAACAAAGTTAATAAATGCATTTTGGCTGCTGGGGCTAGGGTAGGCTAGGCCTAATTGCCTTTATGGGCGGCTCGCCCCTGTCTGTACAATAACAGATTTCGTAACAATCCTAACTAATGATCTGATTAGGTTTAACGGAATAAACCCCTTTATATATAAACACAACTTAAAGTAAAGAGACGTTTAAACGTCAAACTTTTGTGATAAACAGTCACTATATAATCATTATTTAACTTAAGTAACGTTTATAAATAAACCCCAAAATGTTTAACAGTCAAAGAGATTTCCAGATAGAAAAAAAGATTCCTAAAATGAAATGGGTCTAAACTCCGCGTACCAACCGCTTTAACTTTCAAACGACGCCTAAAATTAATTAGATTTTTTCGTTTACCCTTCGTATAGCCGTTTACAGTAAAGTTTAGTAAATATCTTAAGAATTTCTAAGCAAAGCCATTACCAGTAATTGAAAAATATATGAAAACGTCAAATTACCATTTCCAATAATATCACGTTGTAAGAAGTTAAATATCGATACCCATCACGTCTTCAGAGTGTCGCTAGCTAATATACTTTGACCCTATACACTAAAACGTTGAAAATTAAAAAAACAACTAAAAACTCGGGTCTTTTAGTTTTTTTTCAAACTTGAAAAACCTTAGTCTGGTAATGCTAGCATAATTATTTCACAAAATAAATTACCTTTGTACATTATAATTTACAAAATAGAAGCTTAATTTTCCCAACCACTTCATGAATTTTAAATGAGAAACCTAAAATAAAAATATATTAAGCGGCCGGAACGGTTTTAGAAAGTGGCTTTACGCCGTTACAGTTTACTTTTAGCCAGGGGTAATCGAAAGGCTCTCACGCACAACAAAGCCTCCATAGATCATTATCTCCTCCTCTACCCAACTCCACCACATAATACCGTCCCTAACTAAATTAATAGCCTAATTACTGCGCTCTTTTCTTTTGCTCTCGATTTAATAATCCACTCTCGTATTTAGTAGATGATCGTTTGTGACTCGATTCCTGGTTTCATCTAGTCTAGTGTACTCGATGGAACTGTTCTGACATTCAGATTAGAGATCGTGGGCCGCAATCTGTTTATCTGTCGTTTCAACACTTGAGACAACAACTGTTTAGTTTGTGAGTTTCTGAATGGTGCTCGTACCTACTTTGATGTTTGCTGTGTGGAACGAGAGGGGAGTTCGATCCTGTATTTTCGTTTCTTTATTTTATTTTCTATAGCTCGTACCCTCTATTCTTAGAAGCTATCTACTAAGAATAGGTGCTCATGAGTGAATTACGTTTATTCTTGTGCTACAGGGAAGAAAGATAAGATAAAAAAAAAAATTTATTTGATCAAAAATGTGTACACAACACATTTTTGATCAAATAAATTTATTTTTTTATCTTATCTTTCTTCCCTAGGTTTATACTGCTGGTGCTAAGTTCATTAAATCACACTAATACGAGTATCATAAAGGCGAAAGTTTGTGAGTGTGTGTGTGTTTGTTAATTCTTCACGCTCAACCGGCTGTACCAATTTTGATAAAATTTTGTATGGAAGTAGCTGACACCCTGGATTAACATATTATTATATACTTTATATCCCAATATTCTCAAGGGATCGAGACTTACGCGGGTGAAACCGAGGGGCGCAGCTAGTTCAATATAAAAACTACTACAAGTACTACTATATATACTGAACCTTAATTTGTAATTTAATTTCATCTGAAGAAACAACAATATTGAGATTATTAAATAAGAACTACAAGTTAATAACATACCACGTTATAGTTCCATATACTCCGTAACGTGTTTACTTCCAAACTCCTATGAATTATTTTATAACATATAGTTGATAAACAATTCTTGGTTACTAATATTGCCTAAGGAATGCCAAACTTTCTAAAAACCCTAACAATAATTTACAAAAAAATAACATAATCATAAAGTTATTAACTAGGTTATTCAATGTATCTCAAATAAACATAGTTAAAAGCAATAACTAGCTCTTAGAATTTAGTATCGTACTGCGACTATCGACGTAGCCGTTCGTAGCATCTCGTAGCAAAGCGCGGTGACGGCTGCGTAGCGGTTCGTAGCAGGTCGTATCCGAGTGTACCATACAAATTGATAACAATGAGCTTCTTATGCAAAGTAAACCGATTGCCTTAATCGGAGGGATTGCAGACATTATCAATCTATTGTTGTTTTGCATTGGAATGTCCTGATACAAACAAGTTATTTTAACATTTGAAACAAAAGAAGGTTGTGTAATCGAAAAACGGTTCCATTTGAAATTTTTATCCGGATATACGGCATTTATAAGCCCCACCCCTTGTCCACCGCCTCAATCAACGGGACGTGGACAAACTGCCATAAAGTAATCCCTTAGATATGGAATTTTATGCATACGAGGTACCTATCCAATGAATGTAGCAATAAATGACGCACTAGGAAAGTTAAAACCTACAACAAAATTAACCACTGTTTAATTTTCCGTATGCCACATAAAAGCCTGATCATCTAGCTAATTTATGAAATTACAAGCGGTTAGTTGATCAAACGTAGGCACAATTGGAAGGTTATTCCATTATCTGTGAAGTGCTGTAATATGATTAGGGAGGGTTAATGTACCCTTGAACTCAAACTCAAAGCATTTATTAATATTAATATTATTTAGCATTTATTATCACACTATAATTATAAAGCCGAAAGTTTGTGAGTGTGTGTGTGTATGTTTGTTACTTCTTCACGCTCAAATGGCTGGACCAATTTTGATAAAATTTTGTATGGAGGAAGCTGACACCCTGGATTAAGACATAGGCTACTTTTTATCCCGATATTCCTACGGGATCGAGACTTACGCGGGTGAAACCGCGGGGCGCAGCTAGTTTCAGATAAACCAATTACAGGCACTTTTGAATTGTCAAGGGGTCGGTCAGTCAGAGAGATGAAGCTAGTTGCCCATTCCAAAGCGTAGTAAGTAAGTTGCTAGCTTGAGTTCTGCAATTAATATTCCGAAGCTTCGACCCAAACATGATTCGTATTATCGTACAAAGTACACTAACACCTGCTGAGCGTCGATGCCGTGCATCCTGAGATGTGCAACAGCTTTGCGTCAAGAAGGCTTAAAGCTTAGTGCAGACTAACCTGAAGATATAAATTAATGTTATTATTGTTATTCATTTATATTTATTATTATTACTAATTATTTCAATTTCATTATAAATATTAATATTCTAGTGATGTTTCTTTTGATAAGTATATGTATGTTTGTATATTCTTATTTTATTTGTTTTATTTTATTAAATGTTGTTTTTGATTTTTTGTATTCTATTTTCTCTTACACACGGTGTCTACATCTCTTTATCTTCTTTCCTATCACATATATGCTGGAAGAGATTTCTTTAGAAATTATCATCACCTTTGTACGTACGTATTTTTCTGTTCCTTTATTCTTGTATGTTTATTTATAAATGTATAAATAAATAATAAGATTTTCTGGTAATTATAGCTACCTAATTGCTTCACAGCAACAGAACAGAAATGATCACTATCAAATCAAATCTTTCTCTCGAAAAAAAACCTGTTCAAACCGGAAATCTCTCGATTTCAGGATTGAACTGAATCCAATAGACTTAATGTGGAATGACATTTAGAATATCACTCACACTAGAATATCGAGCGTGACAATAATATTTCAACACGAAATAATATGTCCGAAACGTTTGAATTTCCAATCAACTGCAGTTGTCCAACTGACTGATCGTCCGGACACACTCCATCAAGGAATGCTGTCGGTCGTCCATCTCTCCATAACTTCACAATTTGAGGTGTTTTTCAGTTTTGAAAATTGAAACTTAGAATGTGTGTTCATTTAAGAGATGAGAAGGTTCCTAATTAATCTCAATGATATAAGACGTTGGTTCTAAAATGTCTCGAGTACATTTTTAAACTAAAGGTAAGTGAATATGTTTAATGTAATACTAACTAATCTTACAAATGCAAAATGGAGTTTGTTTGTTATGCTTTCACGCTAAAACGGCTGAACGGATTTAGATGAAATTTGGCACATGGTAGACTATGATAACTTCCGACTTACGCGCAGGCGAAGTCGCGGGAAAAGCCAGTTCTGTATAAAAATAACTACCTTGTAAGGCCAGTAGCTAAAAGTATAAATTCGTTCGCGATCATACCCTCAGGGAAATGTTATGATCAAATATATTACCCTCTTCCTACAGTCCCTTCCAAAAAAGGTATTTGTTGAGAAAAGAGTCACTCGTGGATCATCCTTTATCTCAAAATAGCCCTGTTTGAGCTTTAGTTATTGTGAGGTTCAGCCCTTTTTTTGGGTGGGAAATTATCAAATAACTTCTCCCGCTCTGGGCGGAGCAGGAGGGCGTGTCAGACTTTTACTGACTAAAATCCACCTGTATTTCTTCAGATGTCTGTGTGCCAAGGCCATGATATCCCTTTCGGACAAACTCGCAACCCTGGCAGGCATTGGCCCTACCGGACCCCGACAGTTGGTGTTGGCATCTCTTTGAGACGCGCGCGTAGAACACAACGCGCCGTCGACCCGGGCCTGGTCCTTATCGGACGGTGAGCTACCCATACCCGGTGAGTTATGCCCCGGCGTTTCGCTTCTTCGCACCACTCCCAATTGAGCGCGAGGACTTTTGCCTCCAGATCCCATGGCGGTAGTCTGGCAAGGAGGCTCACCGCCTCGCCGGAGACCGTGAGGTAACCCTGGACTAGCCTGATGGCCATGACCCTTTAGGACGCGTTCAACCGCAGGGCTGGTCATAGCCTCAGAGAACGCACCAACACCAGTGCCCCGTAAAGGGCCATGGACCACATGACCCCCGCGTAGAGCCTCTGACAGGAGGCATTTGGACCCCTAGATTGGGCAGGAGCCGCTTCAAGACAGCCCCGGCTCGCTCCAGTCTGGGAGCCAAACGTCGGAAATGTTCCACGAAGTTCCACTGGCTATCGAGGACGAGTCCTAGGTACTTCATCGTCGACTCGACGCTGATGTGAACCCCTGCCGCAGATTTCTGGGAACCCGACAGTGGCGCGTTCCGAGGAACATAAAAACACATGGCCTCGGACTTGTGCAAAGCCACCTCGAGTCCCAATTGCCGGATCCTATCGACGATTCCCCACGTGTTGCCAGTTCGGCCACCATCAGATACGGCCTCCCCTGTGCCAGGACCAGCGTGTCGTCTGCGTAGCATACTACGCTGACACCGCTAGGGAGGTCGGCGCGCAGCACCCAGTCGTAACCGATGTCCCACGGATGCGGCCCCAGGACCGAACCCAGTGGGACACCGTACGACATCACTCGCCAGTTCCACTCTGCTTGGTGACCGGGTTGGTCTTACGGCCCTGTCCGTCAGATAGGCCTCGACTACACGACAGCCCTAACAGAAGGAATTTGTAATATCAAAATACTAGGATTTAACTAAAACCACATATTAAGCTGAATGCGGTCCGACGCATTGATCTCACAAGTGATCAATTATTAATATCTTTATTTTCCAGACTACAATGGGGTCTATAGTGTTAGTAACAAAAAAGCTTAGGCTTTGTTAGTACTTAATAACTAAAACAGATCGGGTGCGGTTTGCAAGCGCCCACACTAGTGGGCTGTCTGCCCGGGCGGCTATCGATTGCAGGATAGTGTTGGGACTACCACGCAGCCTAAGGAGTAGTGAGTCATATTTCTTACGCCACAGTGCATCAAAGCCGTCAGTGCGTGCATCTGCAAACATTGCCGAGGCACTACGGAAGCGCGGCAATCGCAACAATACCCTGAATGCGTTATTGTATTGGATACGTAGAGCATTGTAAGCTTTTTGGGTATATGTGAACCACAGGGCTCCCGAGTACAGTGCTGTGCATTATGTGCAAATATGGTATTATTTGCATTCAAACCCAGTTCCGATTGCATAATGTATATCTGTCTAATTTGAATGGAACACATTTGAACCCAATATGTACACCATTGATTAAGACAATCTAATTGATCTCCATACACAATGTATTAATACCCTTTTTTAGGCATACTGCACAGCACTGTACTCGGGAGCCCTGTGGTTCACATATACCCAAAAAGCTTACAATGTACGCCACATTCTAAGTTAGATTTGTTCCTTTCAATTACTTATTCATGAAATCAGATTTATTAATGATTCTAATGATTATAATTCTGTAAAAACTTAAGAGCTGTCAGTGTCATCATTGTTGTGGAACTTTGACAGTGACAGCTCTTGACCACAGTTTATTTGTGCTGGCCGCGTTTAGTTTCATTGGTGAAATTCGCCTTTAGTCAGTGCTGATCGCGTTAAGTTTTATTAGTGAAATTCAACCTAAGTTGGCAGCTCAAGTAATAGAAATCAATATTTCTTCACGCAAAACTTAGAAAACCTCTCCTCTTCCCAATATCGAAGAAGTGATGACCACAAACACAGATAAGCCGATTTAGAGTGAATCATTTACAAACAAAACTTTTGCCTTTATAGTATTGATCTGATCAGCAAACTTGAGAATAATCCAAACACAACAATCCTATTAATTATTGGAGCTTCGGCTGATCCCTTCCGACAGACGAAGTCATGATACCCGCAAACTGTTAATTAAGATAAATAGCACTGATAGGGTAAGTTACATAAATGGATACTTGCGAAGGTTCACTAAATGGAGGAGAATTACTGATAATCCATATTTTTTGGTACAAACTAAGAGAAAGGCACAATTTAACAAACAAAGGAGAAAGCGCTTAATTAACACAACATACTCGGCAGCAAAATCTGTTGTAGCGAAGCTATAATTTTTTTAGAGGCATGCCGAAAAAAATATGTTTCAGTACTCATAAACTTTAGATAAAATCAAAATCAATTAACTCAGAAATTTTAGTCATTCATTTACTTTTCTATATTTAACGCCAGCTATGGTCGGAATTCTTTGTTTATTAAAATAAAATTGGCATTTTTGGAACGTTTGTGAACTTATATGATGTTTGAACTGGTATTAAATATTTGTAATGTGATGTGATATGCACAGGTGTAAGAAGACTGGTTGTTCCGAAGGGAAGCCGATAGAAATCGGTTTGTATGGAGGCTGCGCCCCTGACTCCGCAGTAGGTTACAAAATCTAGTTAGGATAGACCCATGTCAGCCGTCTGTCTGCCGCCACATACAACTGACACACGATGGTGGTAAACAGACACATAGGTCAATACAGCGATCACAACGCGGTGGTCATTATAATCAACACGTTGTTGTATTGAATGGGACAAAATAACTTTTAACGTAAGCACACAACTATCGTTTTAATAACTGTTATATTTTAAACTGTTGTTATAGTCACCGGCACGTAACTTGGCAAGAATCGTTAGATGTTTCTCTCCTTTCTTTAGCTTTCTTCTAAACAGACACGTTTAAAAATAAATTCTATATCTATATAAAATAAATAACCATAGAATAATGACAAGCAATAATAGTGATATTTTTTTCTTTGCACTAATTACACATGCGTAAACTTACTAAGACTACGCCAAAACCTTGCTAAGTTACGTGCCGGCGACTAGACGTTCCTGTTTTGAATGACACCTATTTGTATTAAAAATATAGACTATTTTGCTTGGCTGTAAATTTATATTGGTTTTGAAAATGAACTGTAGAGCATCGTTCTGTTATAAATATAATATAATAAAATATAAAAAAACAAGATAGAATAATCTTGTTTTTATATATTTTATTATATTGGTTTTATTTTCAAACACAACATTTACACAATTAAATATGTAAGCTAACATTCATCGTGTTGTTTTTGTTTAAATTCTATATTTTATTACAAGTTTAATAACATTTGGATAACAAGAAAACGTTAATTAAATATCAAACAACAAATATTATTATCAAATAAAAAAATGAAATTTCAGTTTGTAGAATGATTTGTTCTGAATATACATATATATATGTTACGGCTAATACCCGAAGTGCGGCTACACCTAGTTTTAGCCGGTTAGAACTAGGTGTAGCCCTTACTCTTGGTTAAACCTAGTACGAGCCGATTGTTTTCGGGTAAAATCATTTGGGTTAGGTTAGGTTAGAACAGTAACCATTAACAAGCGAAGGCGAGCGAGCGAAGCGAGCGTGCCGCGGTAGCGGCCGCCGAGCGCCAGATCCCCTCTATTGTTGGTAAATTGGTTTTATCCAACAGGGATTGTCTGGACCTATAATTCTAACCGGCTAAAACTAGGTGTAGCCGCACTTCGGGTATTAGCCGTAATATATATATTATTGAAATTTCAATAAACAGTATGGTAAAAAGTTAAAACTTTTCGACCAGCAATTTGACAGACTGATCATAATATTATATGAGATTGTATGTACTTACGCATCTAGCTAGGAGCGACCGACGGTGTGAGGAATCCTATATGGTTTCTGTACGTGAGATAATACACTCATGAATTTAAATTTTAAATGCAATATGACTTGGATTTCACATGAATTTATCACAACTACTGTTGTTGCTGTTGTACTGTCTGTCAATGGAAAAGTAGAAAAATAATATTCAAAAATTTACGACGATTCATGATTGCGGATGTAACAAACTATTTCGGGCACAACAACAGGAATTCCTTACTTACTTATATTTTAAGTTGTACTCCGGTTTTTTAAATTTAAAGTGCTATTAGATACATCCCGCAACATAATTCAATCATGATTCGAAAGGCACGTGGCGCCATCTATTATCGTAAGAACGTTATTGTTGTTTTCCTCGGGAAACCTACATTTTTCGGGATGAAAGGTACCCTATGTCCGTTTTTGTACACCTGACAACGTATACGCAAAATTTCAGGATGATCGGTTCAGTGGTTTAGGCGTGAAAAGGTAACAAATAAACAAACTTACTTTCGCATTTATAATATTAGTTAGGATTAGGATTGTTTGCCTGAGCTTTTCAAATCATCTCTCATTTCTAATTACACATCATTTTCTACCATCCGTTGTTTGATAAAATAGATCAAAAACTGTTTCCTAATAATAAACTTAGTACGTATCTACTTTTATTATTGACACCACTTACGGATTTACATAATTAGTGAACAAACATACATTTTAATTATGTACTGTTTAGAATTATTTTAATAGAAGATATTCTTTGAAAAGTTTTGTAGATTAGCAATCCGTCTTGGAGTGTGATTTAGTACCTAAGTTTTCACATTATAGTAGCATAGGGTCTGAATGTAATGAAGGTCTGGATGTAAGATCGAACGACATCTGTGAACTAAACTTGAATGAGTTTGAGTCAACATACGTTCGACATTTTAATTTGTTTAATATACTTCTCTGCCAAGTTACTAACTTATACCTACTGCTTATACAAACTTTGTCCCAATAATGTTGATAGAACTCCAAGTCGTATTACTTTGTCGTAACTTTATTCCGAAATACGTTATCGAATTTCGATTCTAATTTAGTGATTGAACACAAAACTAAGTTAAGCGAGGGAATGTATAGTAGAAATATCATTACTTGTGACGTAAATCAGATTCCATAGTGTTAAGAATAAGCATTGCATATTCTGGACTTTTTTGGAACACAAATGTCAGATACAAGGAACGAGTAGATAATCTCTATACCAACACATGTTTCATACAATATTACATTTTATAGGAACCATTGTGTTAAGCGCCTCATCATCTGCCTAGCCTTTTTCCCAACTAATATATTTTGGGGTCGGCTTCTAGTCTAACCGGATGCAGCTGAATACCAGTATTTTACATGGAGCGACTACCTGTGTCACCTCCATAACCTACTAATTGTTTATTATACGCAATAAAAACCTTTAAAAACTTTCATTTTTGTGTTTTTATCACATTTTCAGGACAGGACTAAGGTACTCGTAGTCGGGCTGGTCCACAAATTCAAGGTCACTCAGCGTGCTATGGAGCGGGCTATGCTCGGAGTTTCTTTGAAGGATAAGATCAGGAATGAAGTTATCCGGAAGAGAACCGGAGTTACCGACATAGCCTGCAGACTAAGCAAGCTGAAGTGGCAGTGGGCTGGCCATGTTTGTCGAAGGACCGATGGCCGGTGGAGCAGACGAGTTCTGGAGTGGAGACCGCGTATCGGCAAGCGTAGTGTGGGGCGCCCCCCAGCTAGATGGACCGACGACCTTAAAAAGGTGGCTGGGACAGACTGGATGCGGAAAGCGGAGGACAGGGTGTTGTGCAGCCTGGGAGAGGCCTATGTCCAGCAGTGGACTGCTATAGGCTAAGTTGATTGATTGATTGATTGACTAAGGTAGTGTTAGGTTAATGTAACTAAGGTGAAAAATCCAGCTTACACAAAAATCGCAAAAAGTTTTTATGAATGCAAAAGCTGAGAGTACTTCGTCGATCTATACATACGAAAAAAATTTATTATAATTTCAATTAGGCAATAAAATATATATAAAAATACCTTGATCTCTAGATATACTTTTGATGTGTGTATATTAAATTAATCTGCTTTCCAAACATGTTTAGCACTTTAATAAAAAACCAGCCAAGTGCGAGTCGGACTCGCGCACGAAGGGTTCCGTACCATTATCTATAAAAATAACAAAAAAATCACGTTTGTTGTATGGGAAATATTTGTTTTATTTTAATTTAATTATTTATTTTTAAAGTTAATATATAACTAAATATTCTGTGAATATTTCAAGCGTCTACCTGTTGCCGTTATCAATATCGAGCAAAAACGAGCAAAAAAATCACGTTTGTTGTATGGTAGCCCCTTTAAATATCTATTTTATTCTGTTTTTTTTTTGTATTTGTTGTTATAGCGGCAACAGAAATACATCATCTGTGAAAATTTCAACTGCCTAACTATCACGGTTCATGAGATACAGCCTGGTGACAGACGGACAGACAGACAGACAGACGGCGGAGTCTTAGTAATAGGGTTCCCGTTTTACCCTTTGGGTACGGAACCCTAAAAAATACCTTGATCTCTAGATACTTTTGATGTGTGTATATTAAATTAATCTGCTTTCCAAACATGTTTAGCACTTTAATAAAAAGAAAATATAACTGAGACTTATAGCAAACACATCGACATTAAGAGGTAGAGAATATCAATCGGTTATATTATTCAATAATTTAGATATAAAAAGCGCTACTCAAGCTCTTTTAAAAATCAACTTAATAGTTTCCTGTTGAATAAGTGTCTTTATGCTGTTGAAGATCTATAAAGAAATTCTTATATAATTATGTTGTATTAATTATGCATCGGTGTAATATTTTACGTGTTTTATCATTATTTAATGTAATGTTCTTTTTTATACCATGTAATTTCAGATACAATTTATTGTTCATGAATAAATTACTTATGACTTAGGTTTACGTCCGAGTTCCTCGCACCGACATTACATTTAATAAAAAGATTTCGGAACAACGTGGCATTAAGTTTCTGCCTTTCCTCTCCTGCTGGGAGCACCGTGTGTAGATTCGCATAATTGTGTAACTCTTAACTTAACTTATCTTATTCGTTGGGGGAACTGCTGCTGGTGGCCGGAGTTAGGGATTACAAATGAATAGGTCCCAACATCGTTATAGATAAAGAGGTGCTTGAAACTGTAGGCTCGGCAGTGTTTCTGGGTTTAACAGTAGATTCCAAACTTCAGTGGGGACCTCATATATCAAGCCTAGCGGGAAGGCTCAGTTTGGCCGCGGCGTAAGCGGCCAATTTGAGCCTTCCGCCGTCAGGAAAGTAAGACAATACACTGACGTTGATACAGCCCGATTCGTCTATTTTAGTTATTTTCATAGCGTTATGTCCTACTGTATTCTGCTGTGGGGTAAAGCAGCTGACATTCAAAATATATTTGTACTTCAAAAACGAGCTGTTCGAGCAATTTACCAGCTGGGTGCCAGAGATTCTCTAAGAGATTTTTTTAAAGATATTGGTATTCTCACGGTGGCATCACAATTCATCTTCGCCAAAGTCTTATATGTTAGGCAAAATACACACTTATACACTAAAAACAGTGATATTCACAATATTAGCACCAGAAATAAGGATAAATTACGTGCTCCATTTCACCGGCTTCATAAGGTTCATTTGTTGGACTTGGTATAACTTTTTATAACAAGCTACCCTCTTCTTTGCTAGATTTGCCTTTTAATGCGTTTAAAGTTAAAGTTAAATCCAATCTTTGTTCAAAGGCATACTATTCTATCAATGACTACTTAAACGATAATAATAGTTGGTCGCTGTGATTAACTCAAGACAATGTTCATGTTCTTTCTCCAGAATTAGCGTACCTATTGACAGGTTATATGAGTTCATATAATTGTTTATTTTATTGACTGTCAGTCAATTTTTTTTATTTTTTATTTATTTATTAGTGACATAATATACTCATGAAAATGTTTTTGTATGAGTTGTATTGCAATAAGTGGTTAGCTAGCGTATTATATTATTCTTGCCTGAGCAACCGGCAGCAAGTTCGTCGTGCTCCCTTAGATGAAAAAATAAATATGGCGAGGGGGGTGATGGCTGATCTTTGCGTTATGCTCGTGAACGGGTGCTGCTTGTGGTGACTGGTCGTCTTGCTGACCATGGTTTTGTTATTGTTATTAATGATTAACTGTTTTTTATTTGTGACTTCGAGTTACAGCTATAGCTTTATGTAGGCGGGCACGCCCATTATGCCTGGTTTTATATTTAAGTACGTTCTGTTTACGTTATTTCTGCTTGAGTATAGTTTTTTGACGATTTTTATGTTTTTTTTTTTGTATAGTGGCGTGTGCTAGCTATCATACGGCAAATAATATAATTATTTTAATGTTCTGTGTTGCGTAATTAAATTATTTTACATTTTATCGAATTGAATCTATACAAGATTCAATTCAAGTTTTATATCTGAATAGACAGCTGTGCTGCTGGGGAGTTTGTTGCGCCACTTCTTCTTCCCAGCTAAAGCACTAGGAAGTGGTGAAGGGTTGGCGTTTTTGGGGGACTGTCTTATGTAATTTTGACGTTCGAAAAGTGCTGATTCTCAGCCTAGTTTGAATAAATGACTTTTGATTTGAAATAAAAAAAATATATATTTTGGTTTGGTTTTGTTCGTGTAAGCTTCAAGTTCTATGTTAGGTTGATTTTACGCTTAACTGTGTCAGCACATTTTAGGTATAGTAGATTGATATACCTAGCCGACCCCACCATAGTTCTAGAAAAGAATAGGCAGGTGATGCCTATTTAATTCTTCTCCCAACTATTTTGGGGCTTACCGTCCAGCCGTATGCAGCAGAATTTATGCTACATTAATTCATTAGTAAAAAAAAAAAAGATTTCCATCGATTCATTTTAGGTAATCGTCACCAACACAATACCTACTTGTAAATATTATGACGGAATAAGCTCAGGGGCAGGAACCCAACCGGTTTCTTCATTATGCCTCTCTCAGCACTTAATTGACCCTTTATGAATTCCGAGAAAATGTTATATCATCAAGAATGAAAATGTAAAAAAGAGATCTTCGAATTATTGTAACAGAGTACCTGAAATTACAAAACATCGTACTACATTAAAAACGTTTTGTTTAATCAACACAGAAATAATAGAAGACAGGTTGTTTTATATATGTGTCGTTTTGTATATTATTTATTTACATTGTTCTCACATAAAGAAGCGACAATAATAACGTACCCAGGATTTTGTAATATCTTGATTTAAAAGAGTGTCCTTGGAGTTTCTTGCCTGTTCTTCTCCATAGAGATCTACGTTTTGGAATGGGCAAATAGCTTCCACTCTCTGACTAACTGACCGACTCTTTGACAATTCAAAAGTGCCTGTAAATGGCTTAAGTGAAATAAATGCTTTGAGTTTGAGTTATGAGTATGTACCTACGTATAAAAGTGTGATGATAACACTTTTAGGGCTCTAAGTTAGATTTGTTTCATTGAATGACTTTTTCATGAAATTATGACATTATTGGGGAACAAATCTAACTTAGATAGATGGTTATAATTCTGTAAATACATAATTATCTGTTATACCTAGTCGCGATCATATTTTAACCAAGATAAAACCTGACACTGAACTGCAAATAGCAAAAAACGTAAGAAAATTTGAATTTCGCGGGCTGCAGCTGCGGCTTTACCTTAATAAACATGACCAGGGGGCCGATCGCGCTATTTCTCAACGTAATTACCGTTCTATTATACGAGAGTCCGGAAACTTGTTTTTTAAAAAAAAGAAAATCAATTAAGCTGGAAACAGAGTTTATTTATAATTATGAACTTAGAATGGAATTAAATTGAATATAGTAATAATGTGAATTAGGACTTCCGACCCGTACCGAGATTCAGACCGAACTGCCGTCCAAACCTAATGAATAATGCTTCTAAGTCAATAAATGCTGACTAGGCATGCCATCAGCTAGCCATCATTAGGTCAGCCATTCTACTAGCATTGGCAAGGTATAACAGCCCCCCCCATAAGACTGAAATTCGGGGATAAAAGCCGAAATTCAGGAAGTTATACAATTTCCCGTAATCTAGGCAATGGAATTGAAGAGTTTTCAGGTACCGTATCTATATTATCGCTATTGCCATCGTCATCAGTATGGGTCGTCGGTTTAACACAAGAGATATAGAACTTAGATCTATGCTTAGAAATAGTCTTATATAATTTAAATGCCATAAAAGACATAACTATTATTAAAATACACACGGTCAATATAGAATAATGTGTCCCGTATTTTACTAGAATAGGTTCTTCATTGATAATTTTGTTTAACTCTGAAAATATCTCATCATTTTGTTTATTTACAGTGAGATCATCCAAATTTATGTTTTGAAGTAAAATAGGGGATATGTTATTATTTAATTTCTTAGTCTTAGTGTCTATTTTACAACATGAGTCATTTATAATGCTAAAGTCTAAACTAGGAATAGGAATGTCTATATTGATTTCATCTTTTGATGATATAAGTCTCGCACTTTTTGTGTATACTGTACACTGATTTGGGATTCGTAATATACCGGTTCCAGACACTATGATTTCACGTAGTTCCGAGTTATCGCAATCCATTGACACTTTACTTGAGCGAGATTGCACGAAAATCCACTGATTATTCATAAGTGATTTCCAAATGTCCAATTCGCCGACAATCGTTTTGGTTTCACATTGTGTGGGGATAGCACTAATTGTTTTCGTTAATAGTTCGCTTTCACACGTAGGATTGCCGCTTGTCAATAATACCGTAGGTATCTCACACAGAAAGAACTCAGAGCTTATTGTTTTACATTTATCTAGGCTATCTAGATTACAAAAGTTTAGCTTATCTTTAGAAATAGCAATATACGAACTAGAAGGTAAAATTAAACTAAAAGTATTTGGATTATCTAAACCATGAGGGGTCGGTAATGCCAAATTATGATACAAGTTAAATTCGTCATTAGTAACTAAAGGAATTTGTAAGACGAATACAAGTTTATTCTTATAGTAGTAACACGTAACTTCCGATATGCTTAATATTAAGTGAATATTATCTAGACTTAGCGTTATAGGAATTCCAGTATCTCTAGGTAGGTACCGGTCGTTATCAGCAAGTTCATGGTATAATTGCGCCGGACTGATTATGTTTGGATGCAGGATGTTTTGACTGCTCAACATAATAGCATTCGTTAAGTCTTCAAGCTGAAACGACAATGCTAGCAGAGAGCTTTCGAGGCTAGCAACTATGGAATGGACTTTTGTTTCAGATATTAGAATTTTAGAAGTTTCCGTGATATTATTTAATTGTAGTATGAGTAGACTTAAAGTGCCTCTAAGTGAATTTTCGTTATCTTTTAATTTATTAATCGTTTGTTTGTAAGATTCCAAAGTAGAAGTAGTAATTAAAATGTTTTCTTTCATTAGTTCCGCGAGCTTTTTCTCGTGGTTTTGAATAGATTCGATTGCGGAATCGTATTTTAATGCATCGTCTTCGTCTAGTGTGCCGAAAACATGTCTGAAAACAGTGCCTATTCCGCTGAACCATGCTGAACGTTTACTACGTTTTGACATTAAGTGTGAGATAGAATCAAACTCGCGTTTAATATCGTTGTATCGAACTGTGAGTGGGGATAGTATGTTTTCACATTGAAGGTTGCTCGATTTCTGACATGTTTTCCTAACTACGTCTAAGATATCATTGAGGTTAGTAAGATGTGGGTTTATAAGGGAAATGTCTACATGACTAATAATATTTAATTTTCCTTTAATTGCTTTAAGTTTTCCTAGTCTATCGAAGTAAATGCCGGAACTAGAAGGAAGTGGTTTGATAAATTCCTGATGCGCATTGACCGAAGCGCTGAAATAGAATGAATAGAATCAGTTAGATTACGCTAAATACCTATTATAATTACCAGCTAAAAATACTTACATGCTAATAATTAATTATTTCTAATCTTTCTTATCTTAATCTATCTCTAACAGTAATATAGGATCCTTAGTAACTGCGGGTTTCATTTGATCGAAATGGTGAGTCACGTGACGTCTGTTGATAAGGAGCGTAGCTGTATTATTATTGTGAACTTTAATTATTTTGTATGGACCTTTCCAGATAGGGGATAGTGCCTTTCTGAGCCTCAGGTGGGCTTTAAGATAGACGTAATCACCAGCCTTATACTGTGGTGGTGATTTAGTGTGAGAATCGTAATAGGATTTAGAAGATTCTTTGGATTTTAGTATGTTTTCTAGGGCTTTTCCTCTGGTGTATTTAAACTTATGTTGTAACATTTTAATATAATCTGAATAAGTTGTACTAGGTTCATTTTCATAGATAGAACTAGGAATAAAAGGTTTGTGACCGAATATTAACTCGTAAGGAGTAAATTTTGTAGTTGAATGTTCTGTTGTGTTATAGGTTAACATAGCTGTATACACATAGGTAGGCCAATTATCTTGGTTTTCATTTACGAATGATTTTAAATATTCTTTTAGCGTTGAATGACTGCGTTCTAGGGCTCCTTGAGTCTGAGGGTGGTAAGGTGATGACCATAATTGTTTGATTTTAAGAAATTGGCAAGTAGTTTTAAAAAGGTCGGACGTAAAGTTAGTACCCTGATCAGTTAGTATAGATTTAGGAATTCCAAATAGGGATATAAAATGGATAAGACAATCGCTAGATTCTTCAGCGGTTGTACTACGTATAGGATAAGCGATAGAATACTTAGTTAGATCATCTTGTAAAGTGAGGATATACTTTAGTTTGGCGGAGCCGGATTCGGGTAAGGGTCCTACTATATCTAATGCCACTCTCTGAAACGGAGCTGTGGATGTAGTAGTGATCTCCATTGGAGCTTTATTTAATTTTCTCAGAGCTTTATTTTCCTGACATAATTTACATTTCTTGACATAGTCTTCTATATCACTTCGCATGCCTTTCCAATAGAATTGTTCCCGGATTCTGTTGTACATTCGTGTCGATCCTAAGTGTCCAGCTGTAGGAATGTCATGATTCTCACGCATGATTTTAGGTCTTTCGCTCAGAGTAGGGTATATTGTTTTATTTAGGTAAACATGGATTTGAATTTTTGTATTGTTAAAGATGTGAGTTAGGATATTGTAAATTTTTGTGTAAGAGTGATGGTCAAATGGGTTTTTGAAGTCTGAGATAGCAATATCTGTTGTTTGTTCGGAATTCAGGATTTCGTTTCTTACTTGTTTCAGAGTGTCATAGATAGCGGGATAAGATGATTCGTCGAAGTGGTGAACTTTTGTGAAGATGAAGTAAACAGTTTTGTTGTCATATTTAGTTTTTAGAAAATGGTATAATTCTTTTTCAGAGTTAAGGATTTCGTCTTGGTTGCCGGAATTTAGAAGGATTTCGGAGATGTAGGGATTTGACTCATCTAAATCTATAGATGTAGGAATTAATATTATTTTACAGGTTGATTTTAGGAGATTTTCGTTGTGTTCTTTTAGAACTGTGTTGGAGATATTTTCTTTATTTGGAATTGATTTTAGAAATTTAGAATAATTATCGTCATTTGGGTTTAGTTGCTCGTTTGGCGAAGGGATTTGTAATGAGTCAAAGTCAAGGTTGAGGTCGGCACTGTCAGGGCTGATGTCAAGGTAGGGTAAGTTCGGTCCGAGATCTATGAGATCTAGATCTGGATCTATCAGATCTGGAGATAGCGTTGGTTCAGCTTGTGGTATAGGATTTTGTAATATATTAGAGTCTGCATCTGTTTCTTGATTTAATAGGTCGTTATTCTCGAAGGAGAACGGAATAGGAGAGGGTAGAATTATAAGAGGGTCCTCCAAGAGGTCATCGAATTCAGTGTCAAGATCTCCCTCAAGATCTAATAGTAGAGGGTCAGGGGTTGGTGAACGTTTACCATGAATAGGGTTAACTGGAAATCGAGACAAGGCGTCAGCGTTAGTATTGATTTTGCCTTTTTTGTATACAATATCATAGTCAAATTCCTCTAATTTGAGGCGCCAGCGTACTAACCTAGAACCAGGGTCCTTACAGTTAAATAACCATTGTAAGGGTTTGTGATCTGTGACTATAGTAAATCGATTTCCGTAAAGATAGGGGCGAAAAGCTTTAGTTCCAAAGATAATGGCTAAGCATTCTTTTTCGGTAACACTATAGTTACATTCAGCTTTATTGAGCGTCCGAGACGCGTAAGCAATTGGACGGTCCTTTCCTATTGGACCTTGCGATAATATAGCAGAAACAGCGTAGTTGGAAGCGTCGCAGGTAAGAATGAAGGGTTTGGTAAAATCAGGATATGCTAGCACTGGTGACGTTACTAATTTAGTCTGTAAATTTTCGAATGCAAGCTGTTGCTCATTTTTCCAATTGAATGGTGTATCTTTTTTCAGAAGGGATGTTAATGGCTTTGCGAGTTTGGAAAAGTCTGGTATGAAACGTCTGTAGTAAGATACGAGTCCAAGAAAAGATTTCACATCTTTTGGGCATTTTGGTAAAGGGAATTCGGTGATACATTTGATTTTTCTAGGGTTTGGTTGTACACCGTCTTTGTTGATGAGGTGACCAAGATAAGCGACTTCTTTGCATAGAAACTCGCATTTATCTGGTTGGAGCTTTAAGTTATAATTCCTGAGCCTATTGAAAACAGCGGATAGGTTTTGAATGTGACTTGGTAAGTCAGGGGAATAGACTACAATGTCATCTAAATAAACAAAGCAACGCGAACCTTGAAGTCCACATAAACATGTGTTCATTAGTTTTTGGAAGGTCGAAGGGGCATTTTTTAGTCCAAATGGCATTCTAGTAAATTGAAAATGGCCTTGAGGTATGGAAAAGGCGGTTTTAGGAGCGTCTTGCTCGGATATTGGAATTTGATGGAAGCCTGAGGCTAAATCTAAAGTTGTGAAATATTGGCTTTTCCCTAATTGATCTAGAATTTCTGTTATTTGTGGAATAGGGTATGTTTCTCCAATAGTAACATCGTTGAGTTTTCTATAGTCAATGACGACTCTCCATTTTCGTTGTCCTGAAGCATCCAGCTTTTTGGGCACAACCCAAATGGGCGAGGACCATGGTGAATTTGAAGGTGTTATTATGTTTTGTTCTAGCATTTTGTTAATTTGATTTTCTACTTCTTTTTTATGGCATTCAGGGAATCTATAAGATTTAGTTTGGATAGGGATATCTGTACTTGTTCTGATATTATGTTCAGCAATTGTAGTATATGTGAGCTGATCGTCTGGAAGATGGAAGATATCGGAAAAGTCTGTGCAGACTTGTAATAGGGCATTAGATTCTTCTTCGTTCAAGTGAGAAATCCTAACATGTTTGAGAACTTTATTTGTTCTTGTGGAGGCATTAGTAAGAGACAATGATTCATGAGGATTCAAACAAGCTTGAGTGTCTAAAGGTTCTAGCGTTAGATTAAGGTTAGATCGGAGTATGATGGACTCTTCAGAGGTGTTGATAACCGTAATGTTAATACGGTTATTTTCTTTCACTTTAACGATGCAATTGGCAACTAACAAGGAATCAGAGATGTGTTGGTCTATTATCATACCTTCTCTTATATTTGGATTACTTATTGTGCATTCAATTACAGTTTCTGTGCGAGGTGGAATGTTATATAATGGTTCAGCAAATTTTAATTTTATGTAGTCTTCATCTATCTGTAAGGTTTCATGACAATAGTCGATTTGACAACCTAGGTCTTTCAGGAGGTCGTTGCCTATGATGCCATCGAAACTTAGGCTAATGTTTTTGACAACGTGAAATTCATAGACATAAGGTTTGTTATTTTTTTTGAATATTTGCATTTTGAAGCTGCCTAGAGTTGAAGTTGCTTCATTTCCAGCATCGATTCCTTTGATGGTTATTTTATCATCACTTAAGTTTGGGACTTTGGACATGGAATTTAGTTTCAGCAGGCTTATGCAGGAACCTGTGTCAATCAGGAAGGATAAAGGCCTATCAGCGACCGGCGTGTGGATTATTACGTGTGGTAAGTATCTTTTCTCTCTATTTTTAAACATTTTATAAATTTTTGCATCTATTTTTTGTTTCAGGTCTGGTGAGAGTGGCGAGTTGTCCGAAGATGAAATGTAGGGATTTGCAACGAGAATAGAATCGGTGGACCTTGCATTTGGATTTGGTAATTTACAGGGTTTAGTAAGTAATTTGGCAGAAACAGCGGATTCGGTGGATTTAATACGTGATTCAGTGGATTTAGTAATTGGTTTCATAGAAACAGTGGATTTAGTACGTGATACAGGGGATTCAGTGGATTTACTCATTGGTTTCATAGAAACAGTGGATTTAGTACGTGATTCAGGGGATTTAGTAATAGGTTTTATAGAAACAGTGGATTTAGTACATGATACAGAGGATTCAGTGGATTTAGTAATTGGTCTCATAGAGACATTGGATTTAGTACGTAATTCAGGGGATTCAGTGGATTTAGTAATTTGTCTCATAGAAACAGTGGATTTAGTACGCGATTCAGGGGATACAGTGGGAATAGAGGCATCGGCTTTGATATAGTAGGACGAATTTCCCGCGCGACACCGGCCGGGAAATTTTACTCGTTTAAATCGTTTTGGTCGACTTCGTCGGTCCCTTCTTCCTTATCCTGATTTATGATAAAAACCTTGCGGGCTTGTGTAGGGTTAGGTTGACGACCATTTGAAGTAGAAGCCGCAGATTGGTTCCTACTATTGTTGTATTGTCTTTTGCGACAATTTTCAATAGTGTGGCCTATGTTTTTGCAGTAGCGACACACCATGTCGTTGGTATTTACTGCTTTTGAATGATCGAATTGGTGATTTCGTGGAGCTGGAAAACGTGGCGACGGAAATTCACGGCGAGAATTCATATTTTTAGATTTATCGTTACTGGAGTAAGTATTGGATGCAGATCTTTTATAAATATTAGAGATGATTTTTTCTTCTTCTACTGCGAAGTTTATAGCGGAATTTAATGAGTCTGGGTTTCGGCATCTAACGACTTGTGATACCCGTGGCAAGAGTCCTATTATAAAAGTATGAAGCGCAAGATCTTGCATCGCAGCTACGCGTCCTGCTAGTTCAGTTTTCTTTTTCGTCGGAATGGAAATATTTATTTCCGTAAGTAGTTTCGCTAAGCATGTTTCTATTTTTAACGCAAACTGGTTGACTGTTTCAGCAGAGCTCTGCTTACAGTCCTGAAGTTCAGTGAGTAGGTGAGCGTAATGCTTCCTTTCTCCAAATTGTTGTTTTAAGAACTCGATGAACTGTTCAAAGGATTCGAACTCTTTGACACTGCATGTAGTTTCAGCTTTATCTATTAGTTGACTTAGAATAAATTTGAATAAAATAGGTTTTTGCGTTTTTGTAGCGGTATTAAAAGCGCTCTGGCAATTAGCAATGAAGGGATTTAGTTTTTCCCTGGAGCCATCGAATGGCTTAATGAATTTAAATAGAATACCGAGTTCTATTTTTTCTTCCATTTCGTATTTTGTACTCTTAGAGCTACTGGAACTTTCCTCCTTTGTAGTCATTATTCAATATTACAAAATAATATATTATAAACTAATTAATTATAAGAAATCGTATCCACGTTATGCTACCTTGTACAGGTGACTCAGTGTGATAGACGCGTAATCGAAACGCGTAGTCTAAACAAAATATACAGTAGTCGCACAGTAAAGTCTTTATCGGTTACAAAGTATTATGAATAGTGTACAATAGAGTAGTGTATGTAGAAATGAAATAAATGTAGCTAGAAATAGTGACTCTGAGTTAATTCTGGTATTCGCACTAGGATATAGTAGTAACCGAAGTATTTTCAAGATCACTCACAGGAACGCCGTCATTATGAGGATATTCGGGATCATTTTGACCGTTTCTCCAGCGGTAAACAGCAGAACAGCAGTTGTAGTAGACCTCTGTACCAACAGAGGGTGAAGTCCGGTCTCGGTTGCAAGGTGCAACACACAAGACAGGGTGTCGATCAGGCACTTTGATTATTGCACTTATTCGACACAGAATTGATTTAGTAAGCCACTTAACTTTCAGCACTTTAAAACACTTGTTTCACTGGCACTTTCAGGTTTAGTATTTTTTTCAGAGACGTATTCGGGTAGGGGATTTTCGTATCCCACCGCTGCCACCAAATATTATACGAGAGTCCGGAAACTTGTTTTTTAAAAAAAAGAAAATCAATTAAGCTGGAAACAGAGTTTATTTATAATTATGAACTTAGAATGGAATTAAATTGAATATAGTAATAATGTGAATTAGGACTTCCGACCCGTACCGAGATTCAGACCGAACTGCCGTCCAAACCTAATGAATAATGCTTCTAAGTCAATAAATGCTGACTAGGCATGCCATCAGCTAGCCATCATTAGGTCAGCCATTCTACTAGCATTGGCAAGGTATAACAGTTCGAACGGAACGGTTTTGGTTTAGCTGATGTAAGAAACGGTATCGCGACCGTTCCTCAAAATTAGCGCGATCGGCCCCGGGGCCGATCGCGCTAATTTTGAGGAACGGTCGATCAAACTTTCAGTATTGGGTAACGTCAACGATTTTGTTGCTCAGAAAAAATAGCGCGATACCGTTTCTTACATCAGCTAAACCAAAACCGTTCCGTTCGAACGGTAATTACGTTGAGAAATAGCGCGATCGGCCCCCTGGTCATGTTTATTAAGGTAAAGCCGCAGCTGCAGCCCGCGAAATTCAAATTTTCTTACGTTTTTTGCTATTTGCAGTTCAGTGTCAGGTTTTATCTTGGTTAAAATATGATCGCGACTAGGTATAACAGATAATTATGTATTTACAGAATTATAACCATCTATCTAAGTTAGATTTGTTCCCCAATAATGTCATAATTTCATGAAAAAGTCATTCAATGAAACAAATCTAACTTAGAGCCCTAAAAGTGTTATCATCACACTTTTATACGTAGGTACATACTCATAACTCAAACTCAAAGCATTTATTTCACTTAAGCCATTTACAGGCACTTTTGAATTGTCAAAGAGTCGGTCAGTTAGTCAGAGAGTGGAAGCTATTTGCCCATTCCAAAACGTAGATCTCTATGGAGAAGAACAGGCAAGAAACTCCAAGGACACTCTTTTAAATCAAGATATTACAAAATCCTGGGTACGTTATTATTGTCGCTTCTTTATGTGAGAACAATGTAAAAAAATAATATACAAAACGACACATATATAAAACAACCTGTCTTCTATTATTTCTGTGTTGATTAAACAAAACGTTTTTAATGTAGTACGATGTTTTGTAATTTCAGGTACTCTGTTACAATAATTCGAAGATCTCTTTTTTACATTTTCATTCTTGATGATATAACATTTTCTCGGAATTCATAAAGGGTCAATTAAGTGCTGAGAGAGGCATAATGAAGAAACCGGTTGGGTTCCTGCCCCTGAGCTTATTCCGTCATAATATTTACAAGTAGGTATTGTGTTGGTGACGATTACCTAAAATGAATCGATGGAAATCTTTTTTTTTTTTACTAATGAATTAATGTAGCATAAATTCTGCTGCATACGGCTGGACGGTAAGCCCCAAAATAGTTGGGAGAAGAATTAAATAGGCATCACCTGCCTATTCTTTTCTAGAACTATGGTGGGATCGGCTAGGTATATCAATCTACTATACCTAAAATGTGCTGACACAGTTAAGCGTAAAATCAACCTAACATAGAACTTGAAGCTTACACGAACAAAACCAAACCAAAATATATATTTTTTTTATTTCAAATCAAAAGTCATTTTTGGGGAACAAATCTAACTTAGATAGATGGTTATAATTCTGTAAATACATAATTATCTGTTATACCTAGTCGCGATCATATTTTAACCAAGATAAAACCTGACACTGAACTGCAAATAGCAAAAAACGTAAGAAAATTTGAATTTCGCGGGCTGCAGCTGCGGCTTTACCTTAATAAACATGACCAGGGGGCCGATCGCGCTATTTCTCAACGTAATTACCGTTCGAACGGAACGGTTTTGGTTTAGCTGATGTAAGAAACGGTATCGCGCTATTTTTTCTGAGCAACAAAATCGTTGACGTTACCCAATACTGAAAGTTTGATCGACCGTTCCTCAAAATTAGCGCGATCGGCCCCGGGGCCGATCGCGCTAATTTTGAACATTAATACCAAAACTAAACCACAACCAAAAACGTTAAGTTAGACACATTTCGTATCGCGCTAATCATTTCAAAGGAAACGATTTAGCTTTACTTTGGAAGTTACTTTGGAGGAACGAGCGATCGAACTTTCAGTATTGGGTAACGTCAACGATTTTGTCGCTCAGAAAAAATAGCGCGATACCGTTTCTTACATCAGCTAAACCAAAACCAAAAACGTTCCGATCGAACGGTAATTACGTTGAGAAATAGTACGATCGGCCCCCAGAACACGGGAGTGATAAGTATTACACAGACTTATCTATGTCCAGCTGCTTTATTATGTACCGGTGCGGACTTTGTAAACGATGAGGTAATTTAAATGGTTTTCTCGATAGCAGGAGGTTGTAGTTTTATTTTATCTCGCACATAAATCAAAACCTATAGGGTACTTCCCGTTGACCTAAAATCATGAAATTTGGCAAGAAGCACGGTCTCACAGCACAAGTAAAGGAAAAACTGAAAAAAATTTTAATTTGTAGTTTAATCACATAAAAAAATATTTTTTTGCGATTACAAACTTACATTTTCAGTTGCAAAATTGACCGTGGCGTATATCGATGTATGGAGAACATGTTTTTCAACTACAATGTTAAGTTTGTTTAAGGGATAAATTCAACCCAACTACGGAACCCTTCATTGTACGTGGTCCGACACGCACTTGGCCGGTTTTTTTTTATTGAATTAAAATATTTTATTTTTATTTTAAACGTTCATTTAAGCGGTTGCATAAATGTTTCATATGTATGCTATCCGACGTACATTACTATAAGCCGAGCAATTAATTTTTGCGGTTGAAGGGTTATTATGTCACATCAGGAGCATTTTGGCTTAATTTTATGTGACCGAATACAATATTTACAATCGCTTTTGATTTAAATAAACATTTATAAATAAACTAGCTGCGCCCCGCTGTTTCACCCGCATAAGTCTCGTGGGAATATCGGGATAAAAAGTATCCTATTTCCTAACCCAGGTCACGGTATGTCCATGTATCAAATTTTATCTAAATCTGTTCAGCCGCTTCAGCATGAAAGCGTAACAAACAAATAAACAAACAAACTCACTTTCGCATTTATAATATTGCTAGCTGAGCCCCGCGGTTTCACCCGCGTAAGTCTCAATCCCGTGGGAATATCGGGATAAAAAGTGGCCTATATGTTAATCCAGGGTGTCAGCTACCTCCATACAAAATGTGAAGAAGTAACAAACACACACACACACTCACAAACCCCCCCCCCCCCCCCCACCCTCCTCCTCGCCTTTATAATAATTAATATATTAGTGCGATAATTAGGATTAAATAATGAAACAGATAAAATTTATTTAAAACAGTACACAACGTTGTTGAAGCGTAGCTGTGAACCTGCCGCACGTTTCATGGACTATTCAATTGTCAGTTCCACCGACCGACAGCAGGATTAAAATTTTCATGGAAAACGTGCGAGTATTATTCCATTAAATCAAAGGCTTTATTTTTTCCTAGAAACAATTTGACGTCATGTGTTGGTGGCCGGGTGGTTACGTGCGGTCTGTGAGTTCGATAGACGTGTCAGCACGGGCGTTTTTGTCGCAAACTCGATTTTAAACTCTCTGCTTAGCGCCGAGCGTCGAAAATCCAACACAGTGTTTTCTTGACGCGCTGGATTGAACTCTGTTGGATTCTCAATACCGAGAGTTGATAAACAAGTGCGCGGAAAAAAAATCATTGCGTAATAAAATCTCTAAAATATTTTAAAAGAGTGTCCGTGGAGTTTCTTGCCCGTTCTTCTCCATAGGTGCCTACTATTTGGAATGGGCACCTAGCTTCATATTTGTAACTGACCGACTTGTTGACAATTCAAAAGTGCCTGTAAATGGTTTAATTGAAATAAATGCTTTGAGCTTGAGGTTCTCTGTGCGAACCTGGGCTTATGAAGAATATTCAATTCAATGGGAATATTGTCAGTCAGTGTTGAGGAGCAATGGTTGCCCAGTCGTTACAGCCGCGACTTACGAGTTGTAGGTCGTAGGTTCGAACCCAGGCACACTAACAGGTTCACTATGTGTAAATAATTTTATTACCACTACTCTTAAAACGGTGAAGGAAAACATCGTGAGGAAGCTGGCATGTCCTAGAACCGAAGAAATTCGAAGACGTGCGACATGTACCCTCCCGCACTGGGCCCGCGTGGTGGATTGCAGCAGTGGGAACATTATAGGCTGATTATGTATGTATGTCAGTCAAATCGACTGGCATGGACAGCTTACTCTATAAACGACTTAAATGGATAAACCTTTTTTTTTTACATAAATATTTTTACTAGCTCAAATATATTAAGATTTCACCTGTTTCAATAACTTATGGCTAAAGTTTAATTGAAAACACTTCAAAGTTCTGTTGAACGCTACTTTCGATGTTTGGCTGGTTTATAAAATGTTTTGTTGTCCACACCAAAAAGGTTATTGGCGATTTTTTTACTTAATGTAATTGACTTTTTAAATTGAAACAAAAATCCTGATTCCGTTCAGTGCCACGGATTATTCGAGTGTTTCTGTAAACTGTTATGTGCGCACAAATTGTCCAATTTGTACTCTAACGCTCGGCACAGTAAAATGAAACGATTGAATATATTAAGTACAGACGATGATTTAGACTGTTAGATTTACATTAATTTACATTTACATTTTACTGGCTTTTAATGTGGAGAATTACCTAGGTATAGCTTTTGTTGCTACATTTGTCTGTTTGTTTTGTATAGGTAGTTAGAAAATTGGAAAAGTTAAATAAAAAAAATATTAATTAGAAAACATTGTATGATTACAAGTGTAAAACGTATGTTGTTATGTATATAAATACATATTTAGGTAAATACCACGACGGCCTGGGTCTCCATGGTTAAGAAAACAACTCAAAATAAAGTACCGTTTACATTGTTTTTTCCTAGCCTGCTCTTTCCCGCTCCGGCAAAGGCCTCCCTCCACTCCTTCTATCTGGTTACAACTTACGACAAAATAATAAAAAGCAATGGGTTGACTCACACAAAGCCCTCGCAGAGAAAAGCCTACCTAAGAAACATACTCGGTACTTTTAACATGAAACATGTTTCATTTCAGCAAACATTGTGTGTAAAATACAAGCTAATAAAAAGCTTGTAAAAAGCGCGACACGTGAGCGATCAAAGGTCGCTCCCGAATGAACCAGGCAATCTTTTTACCAGAAACTTTCATTGAAAAAGGGTCACAAAATGTGTTATACGCAACAAAGTTGCAACAATGTCTTAACGCTCTTACAAAAACACGCGATATCGCGGGCGCGACATGTACCGACAAAGAAATTGTCTTTGTCGGTGCCTGTCGCGCCCGCGATATCGCGTGAGTGTGGAAGAGCCTTTACGAATTATATAAAACTAGCTGCGCCCCGCGGTTTCACCCGCGTAAGTCTCGATCCCGAGGGTATATCGGGATAAAAAGTAGCCTATGTCTTATTCCAGGGTGTCAGGTACCTCCATACAAAATTTTATCAAAATTGGTCCAGCCGTTTGAGCGTGAAGAAGTAACAAACATATACACACACACACACAAACTTTCGCCTTTATAATATTAGTGTGATTATACAGAACAACGAGGAGGAGCTTGTGGCTAAATAATAACTGGCGCACGGGTCGATCGTTCAGGTTAAGCTACGCTTGCCGCGGTTGGTCCGTGGGTGGGTGACCATCTTTTCATACCAAGATTCCTCCGTGCCTCGGAAAGCACGTTAAGCCGTTGGTCCCGGCTGTCATTTGTAGATCTTTGACAGTTGTTACGGGTCGACAGAAGCCCAAAAGTCTGACAACCAGTCTTACCAAGGGATATCGTGTTACTCAGTAACTGGGTTGTGGAGGTCAGATAGGCAGTCGCTCCATGTAAAATATTGGTATTCAGCTGCATCCGAATAGACTGGTAGCCGACCCCAACATATTTGGGAAAAGGCTAGGCAGATGATGAGATGATGATACAGAACAACGACATGGACAGTTTTTGGCACCTTGTGCTATGCGGTGTTAAACCCAGTCGCTGTAATAGGTACCTACCATTCTTCCAGAATCCCTCTATTGACCTGAAATTTAGGAAAAGGCAGGTAGAAATCTGTTATGCATTCACTTTACAAGACTCCTGCGCATTATTTGTTTAAATAACAAGTGGATCAAATACAGTGTCATAATTTAACTTAAGATTTTTTTTTGTTTTTGGGTGGGAAATTATCAAATAACTTCTCCCGCTCTGGGCGGAGCGGGAGGGCGTGTCAGACTTTTACTGACTAAAACCCACCCGTGTTCCTTCATTTGCCTGTGTGCCAGGGCCACGATATCCCTTTCGGACAAACTCGCAACCCCGGGCAGGCATTGGCCCTAATGGACCCCACTTATTGTAAACTAATATCTTACCTACTGTATGTGTGTAACTAGCTTTATGGATACCTAGTTATCTGAAATTAATGAATATTATTATTATTATTAAATAACACACACAAACACATAACATCACGCCTGTAATCCCCGAAGGGTTAGGCAGAGGCGCACTTATAGTACACCCACATTTCGCCAGTTATGTTTAAGTCCCATGTAATAGGGGGCGAGCATATTGCCATCATTCGGGCACAAATCCAGACTCCGGGCTGCTACTGAGAAATTCCTGGTGGAAAAACCCAATAAACACTTTGCCCGACCTGGGAATCGAACCCTGGACCTCGTGCTCGCCAGTAGCGCTTGCGACCACTAGACCAACGAGGCATTAACCCCCCCCCCCCCCTCCCTTCCCTGTTATTTAGATTTAATAAGTACAGTTTTGTAGTGAATTTTGCTAATGTAAGATATCAAGTCCTATAGGTACAAATCTACCACTTTTGCTAGTTACTGGCAGTTACATTATTAATTTCGCTGTAATTTTCGCATTATACACCTAAATGGAAACTAAACCGTGGAAATTTCCACCATTTTAAGTTTCCCCACTTCTTAACGCCAACTGCTTCCCAAACTTAGTACCTCGCCAGCAGTCAACTGACAACGGTCTCAGCCGCTCGACCCTTATCGCACCCACGCTTCAAACTGAAACGGACAACTAAGTAATATAAACTCATCTCGTTTGGAAATAAAAATCTGGAGGGAATATCGCCCTTGTAATTCAGGGTCAATTTAATTTGTAAGAGATTGTAGCAGTTTGTTCTAAAGGCAAAAGAAATCGCCTCAGGAAAAGTATAATTGGGTTTCGGGAATTTGGCTGTATTCGATGTTTCATTTCGTGGATTAGGTATGATTTTTCTTAGAGGAATATTAACTTAACAGAATATGTTGAAAGGAATATTGACTTAGAGCGCATAAATTGTATTGAGGTTTTCAATCGCTGTGTATGTTTTTAAAGTAAAACATAAATCATTACGTCGACATTATTCTTCGGTTTACCGCAAATACTAAAAAGTTCTGAAAATACCACAAAGTTCTGAAAAGTCAGCGATGAATGAAATATTCAGTTATGTAGTACCTACCAGAATAAACAATAGCGGTAAGATAAAATAGGAGCAAACTGAGAGCGATATTCAAAGCCGTGAACTAACAGAACAAAAAATCGGCTAAGTGCGTGTCGGACCACGCATTTATCCCAAGAACAAACTTAACATTGTAGTTGATAAACAAGTTCCCCATACATTCCAACTGCAAATGCAAGTTTGTACGCACAATGTTGAGTGATTTACCATGTTATTTTAAGACCATAGACTTCTTATAGGTTGTCCTCTAATCTGTAAGTATAGAACTATTCTCTGTATTTTTTTTTAATTTTGACTCATCTGTTTCGGAAATAAGTGGTCAATGTTCATCTATTTTCTTTAATAACTTTAAAACTGTAAGCCCTTTCATTTGACGGCACACGGTACAGTTTGTAATAGTATTTTATTTAATATAATTCCCCCCCCCCCCCCCCAATGTGAACCACATATTCAAAATTCATTTATTTACGTTACACGTTCGTGTTTGGGTCACAGAAATTCAATGTGTTCCAAATTTTAAGTTAATCGGTCCAGTAGATTCGAAGCAATTCGGTTGTAACAGACGGACAGACGGATATATAGACAGACAGACACACGGGTGAATAGACAGACATACCTACACACGAGTGAATCTATAAGGGTTCCGTTTTTTTATTCGCATGTACGGAACCTGAGAAAGCTGCTAAGCCTGTTCAATTGTTTTCCGCGCCGGTGTTGTATATACGCGATTTGACACTATTGTCACCAGGCTCTGTTTCTGAATTTTGTTTGCAAACACTATTGGTCGCGGTAAAGCATAGAGGCTGTATAACTCGCACCCGCGTGTATTTTTAGGGTTTACGATCACATCCCTTGGTGTTAGAGTTAAATACTACAACAATAGGATTCGGACCTGATAGCAATAACACTACTGTAGTCTGGGACAAACAGTGTCATTCACAGCTGAGAACTAACCGGTTAACTTATAAAAGGTTTAGTTAGTAATGTTTCTTGAGTTCTCTCCAAACACAGCTAATATCGCCAAACGAAACTTTCAAAATTAAAAAACAAAATTGATTTATTCAAATTAGGCGGAGCAGCAGCACTTTTCTTGCGTAACGAAAGTTGTGAGTGACTGTGTAGCGGCATCAACATCGCCACATGCGAACTACGCGTCACACTGACGTCACACAAATCCTGCATCGCGCAAGCAGAGTTTACCGCGCAACTAGCATATATACAACGTCCCGACAAAAACCGTCTGGCAGTTGCCCACCAGACACAACACCCGTCTGGTCGGACGAGCCTCCCTTTTCTATGGTGGATGAGTGAACTTTACACCCTCCTCATACTACAAAAACTGCACTCGCGAGCTGCCTACACATGACGTCATCTGTGAAACTACTACATAGCTATTTACAGTATGTACCTACATAACTAACACCAGCAGGAAACTGTTAAACAGTTGCTTGTGATCATTTCTGATTACATCATCTGAATCTCTAGAGTCCATAGAGAGGCATACTGTCTTTTAAGAAAATTGCCACGAACTAAAAATATTAGTAGAACGAATCTACAAGTATTGCGAAGAGACTTTATTTATCTCAACTCTAATATTTAAATACTGAAACTAATTATTTAGCCAGCCCATAAGCTGGCTAATTTAAATAATTAGCCAGCTTATGGGCACATCACGATATAGCTTTGGATTTATTTCAGATTTCGGTTTTCAGACTTTGATGTACTCTTACATGGCATATACAGAGGGGCTTGTGGCTAAGTAATAACAGCTGCACGGGTCGAACAATCAGGTTAAGCTATGCTTGCCGCGATTAGTCCGTGGATGGTAACCATCTTTACATACGAAGACCCCTCCGTGAATAGGAAAGCACGTTAAGCCGTTGGTCCCGGTTGTTACCAAGGGGTATCGTATTACGCACTAACTAAGTTGTGGAGGTCAGATAGGCTCTGGACTGGTATTCAGCTGCATCGGATTAGACTGGAAGCCGATCACAACATAGTTGGGAAAAGCTAACAATGCAAACTCTTTTTCCAGCAGTTATAATATATTTTCTTTAAACTAAATTAAGAAAGTGTCGATAGGTACTACTCCAGCCAGTACGTTTAGATCACACACGCTGCCTCTCTGCTACAAAGCCGATCACACAAGCGAGCCGGCAAATTGGACGCCAGTGCCAATCCCGCCATCATCCCTGTCAGTCGTCTGAGTCTCGTTGTGTAGCCGCATTGTGCAACAGGATCTGATTACCTACAAAGCTCGATTGTTTGGTTCGACGCTACTTTTAGCTAGTTTATGAAAGATACCTAAACGTATAGTGTGCTCTGCGTGTTAGAAATATCGAGAAAAATACCCCTATTTTTGAAAGAAATAGTACTATTTATTAGGTTAGATACAAAGTACAAACATTCCATGTGTTTTGGTAAAATGTTCTTACAAATCAACTCATTTCTCTTACTGGAACTATTGTACCAACCAATTGCCAAGGGCCATTTAAACAGAAAATTTGTCCGTGTGCTGGATCAAATGACCCATTTTAACGTTCCGTTAGGTTAAGGCTCCGTTCACGAAAAAAAAACGTTTTTCGTCAATTTCTTATCTAATTGTGAGAAAGCTTGAAATAATTGAAACATTAAGTCTGTGTAACTATAGGAGTACAGTTTTCGTGGTGCTAAACCATTTGTGTCGTCAAAGCACCTGTTAATATTTTCATCACTTTTGTGCTCTCGAAAATATAGTATATTGCGCCTTTGATTTACTTAATGAAGATATTGTATAATCATAAAACAAAATTTTGATTTTATCTCAAAGATCGCTGTAGCCCAATATGTGATTTTTAAATTTCTTGATATGGTTTGCTAAATAATAAGAAAAAATACATAAATAACAGGGTTTTAAAAAAAATATAGGTTTTTTAACATTATTTTTCTGCTATATTTTGTTTTGGAGTTGAAAAAAGTGCTTCTTACTAAAAAATACATTCAGAATTATTATATGGTCTACTTGCATGTGCAAGTAGACCATATAATAATTCTGAATGTATTTTTTCATTTTCAAAATCAAATGTAGTGACTTGTAAATTGATGATCAAACGTCAGTCTCGCGGAATTTTTAGGAAAACTTGTTACGAATATTAGTGATTTTCTATGAATACTTAATCTATTTGAAAAATCCCTTTCCGCCACATTCAAAACAAAGAACTTGACATTTCAAATCACAAATAATTTTGTTTAAATTCTATTTCCCTTTCTCACAACCAAAGAACAAAATTGATCAAAATTCCCCGATTTCGTGCACGGCCCCTTAACGACGGAGTCTGATCCTAGGTAATGCTGATAAACTTGATTTTGCTTTATCCGTTCTTTCGAATTCCCTAAATCAGGTTGAGTGTTATATTTCCTAGGAACAAGAGTCAGATTAGGTATATGGTTTTCATTATAATTTTTCTCATTATTTGGAACAAATAAGTTTCCAAACAGTACTTAATGTTTTCTAGGTTAGTTTTTAATCTCATTACCTCAGCCTCTAACAGCGATCCGTCAGGCTAGTCCAGGAAGTTAGTAATTTCTCTCACATTGTGTTGTTCTCACGCAGCCTCGCTTATTACAAACAAAGTAACGAGCACTACGGTGAAGTTTACAACAAATTGTGTTCCGTACGGGGGCAGTTCGCCAAGCGGCGGGCGTTTAGCTGTTACTTACTCGTATTATGATAATTAATATCCGCGAGACCGATTTAGGTCACGGTAGCCAGTCTCAACGGAGATTAGCTAGGTACGCAGGAGATATTATAGTGCACAAGTGTGTGCGCAAACACAGGTGCACCTTCTTTTCTTTGGGTCTCATAGTCCGATGAGTGACTTATAATTTGTGAGTGCGAACCATACATATGAAACTTACTGCTGACATATTCGCAAACACAACCCTCCCTACATAGTTGGGAAAAGGCTAGTTCATTGATTCATTGATAAGTTGATTGATTAATTGAGAAGCTTAATCGTTATGTATCAGTGTTTGGTATATTTCATACAGTGTGAGTCTTGATAATGTGCAGATATCGAAATTAAGGAAACTTAGCTTAATTATTACTATTATTATTTCAGCCGAAAGACGTCCACTGCTGGACATAGGCCTTCTCAAACATTTGAGCGGGGGTTGCCATAATCGCCACGCATGGCAGGCGGGTTGGCGATCGCAGTATGGTGTTAAAATGCATAGAGAACGCTGCTTCCCATTCTCTAGTAAGTCCCTTAGTCGGTTTTTACGACTCCCACGGGAAGAAATAGGGTGGTGCTATTCTTTACGTCCAGCATCACAGGGAACTTAATTATAACGACGGATTTTTTTTTTATCTAAAATAAAATACAAATAAAGGGTCTCTACCTGCTAAAATAAAGTACGTAGCTGAGTGCAAGGCCTTTCTTTAACAGTTTTTAGGAAACGTTGTGATTGACTTTTAGACATGGTATTTTTACTTTTAGAGAGCTGATACAATGGAGAATAATTTAAATTAATAAAAAAGGGTAGGTAATCGGGACTTTTATTGAGATATTTTATAATTATTTTAAAAATTTATGAAAAGATATCAGACTTTTGTTATAAAATCAACCTAATTAACAATTGAGGGCGACTTTTTGTTAAGTTTTCATTTTATGAAGACGCCCTATTATTTCCAGTCATTACTGAGGTAGTTTCATTGTAATAGATCGTTTAATTTAAAAGTTATACCGATTTGTTTAAATAAGGGTCACAGCTGAGCAGCGAACAAGAATTTAAAAAAATGCTATAAAATATTGAATTGTATTTTTAGATTTAAAAAAAAAATCCGTCGATAAAATTAAGCTAAGTTTCCTTAATTTCGATATGTGCACATTATCAAGACTCACACTGTATTATCCAATTAGATCTACAAGCACATTTCTTCTAACATAACTTGCAAAAATTGAAGACAAGAAATTAAATTCGCTTTTGTTCCGTACTAAGGCAGGATTTACAAACACAAGAAAATCCGGCTCGAACAGACTTATAAAAATGTTGATGACAAACATCCATTTTTTTTTTCAGAGTAACCGGAAACACATAGGTACGAACGAATTAAGGTAATAAAAAGCTTGTAAAAAAAAGGAAACGATTCATAACATTCTCATTGTTCGAATGTGCGTCAGGTTGGTTGTTACAATAAATGTTACTGAGAAACTATATTTATTACGTAAACGTTTGGTCCGAAATAAAGTGTTACGGCCAACTTATTTTTTTTCAAGCTTTTATTTAGTTTCACCTGTCCGGTGTCTGTCTGTAATGAAATCTTGCAAGTTAAGGCGCTGACAACAGCTAAAGCGCGGTCCCTGTCAGATTGCATACAAAAGAAAGAGAAGCGTGATGACACAACGCTTATAATTTATTGCAAAATATGAAGGAATCTATTTACTCAAAAATTTGGTGAGTAATCGAAAATGAAAACAACTACGTTCTCCATTCAAATAAGACGTTCTTGTTATTATTTAACCGTACGTTGATATTTAATAGAGATGTTTTGGATTGAAACTCAAAGTAAGAGGTTAGTTTATCAATAATTTGTATTGAGATTTTTTTTCCTAAACGTGTTTTGGTAATAATCAAGTTCTGAGAAATATGTTCAACAATAACATATCAGATCTTTTCCGTTACCACAAACTTTATTGATTTGGCATTTTTTTTGTTTAAAACAATCCTACTTAATTCATTTGCCTCTTGTCAGCACCTTAAATTTGGCTAACTTCCCGGTTTCAGGTTGAGCTGAAATTTTGCATGCATATTTACCTAAGTCGGATGACAATGCAATATTATTATGACATGGATCTGATGATGGAGCTGGAAGGTGGCCATGGGAACTTGGTAATAAAACGACGCATTCCCATCGAATTTGGACTTTCTTGATTCGACTTGACAAGGACCCTGGTCCTAGATGATATCCAGTGACTGATGATGGAGCCTGAAGAAGGTCACGGGCTTTCCTCAACTAAATAGCCTTGTTGTGTTTCGGCCATTTACAACAAGCTTTTTAATAAAACTTACGTAAACAAGAACATAATAAAGTTCTTGTTGACGTAAGTTTTATTTAGTACTTTTTAGCTCATTAAAAGCTTGTTTTTAAAAAGATTTATCTTACCTATATTTTTTAATTCATAATTTATGAACACTATCGGATTTTTCTGTGCAATTGTTTTTTTTCTGTGTGTGGAATGCTGGCAACACTCGTCGACACCAGAGTGTCAACGAGTGCTGACAGCATTCCTCAGGATTCCAAGCCAAACGTCTAACGTGACAAAAGTAAGATACCATCAATGTTTGTGGCCAAATGTGAGCAATTAAGCACATACATTACACAAGGCTTCGTATCAAAGAATTAGGAGAGTTTGTGAGAGGTGATTACTATTCCCGTCACGTCTCTGAGACCCGTAGCTCGTGCTAGGTAAAAATAACAAAACTGAGTTAGTGATTGAATAAATGTTATACTTTCAAGGGAGAATTTTCTAACTAAAACGATGCAACCATGATTCTATATTTTTTTTTTTTAAAAAAAACGTTGCCCCACACTAGGAATTTCTCCTGTATCGTGGGTGCGTTTACAAACATTTAAACTCACATACACAAACAGCCAGACCCGGAACAACTACTTGTAGGTCATACAAATATTTGTTCCGTGCGGGAATCGAACCCGCGACACGCAGCGCAGCAGTCAATCGCCTAACCACTGCGCCAACCGTGCCGTCAAAATATAATAAAAGTTGTTGTCGTACAGTTTCAGCGAGAGTAATGGAATAACTTAGATTAGATTTATATTCTATTGACGACACAAATGGCAATCAATATTTTAATAAAAATGTCCACAGTTCTCTGAACAACATGTGAGACTGCATTATCAATTTACTGAGATTGCTTCACAAGGTCTACAAAATTCAACCGTGTCTCATCTATCAATCCATTTTGTTATAAGAATGAAATTCAAAATGGATTCGTTTTATTGACAACCCATAAAATAGAAGGTTTTGGTTATATATAGCCTATCTGTGTATGTCGTCCAGCATGTATGTGACACATCGGAACATTCCCACGGTCAATATTTGATTTGGTTTCAACCCGAGCGTGGTACGTCACGTGTCGATGTTTTTCAATAGCGTTACGTACGGCTCAGTGATCTCCTATCCAGCCCATTTCAGCTGCATTTGATACGGTGCGGATTGCTACTTCGTGTACGCAAATGCGAAGAGGCTGTGGAAATGAATACATATTTGTTGTATAATGTAGAATTAAACTGTAAGTATAGTTACGGTTCTAAGCTAATTTTGATATGAATGTAAAATATTGATTCATTTTATTTCAAGTGCAGTATAAAGTTGTTAAGCCCAATAAAATAAGTGCCAACGGCAAGATTTTATTCTTAAAGTATTTCAAGGTTGGCATTATTACATTATTCATTAAATTAGTTTCCAAAGGGCTAACAGAAATCAAATTAGTAATAACCTTTTAATAACTAGGTACAAATACTTGAATAGTAGTTTGTAAACTTGAGCACAACTAATAAGTTTATATTTGAAATCCAGTCTGTTTATTCAAATTGGTTCGTTTGATCTTTCTTTACGAGTAACTTTGCTGTTGAATAATAATTTAATAAAAATACTTTTATCATACTCATTTTGCTAATTCCTTTGTAATTTCTACATTAATTATGGCAATTTTGATTTATAATTATGAAAATTATGCCTCTGTCGAAACAAACATCGTACGTATGGAAATGTAAAAAAAACGTATGGATCGAATTACACGTCGGACCACGGTCGCCGCGGGCTCAATGGCTCACATCTGACATTCTTTCCTCTGTCTTCTTCTTCAGTCCAATTTTCTTAGCAGGAAATTACGTTTGCTCTGTGCATCCCTCTATAATAATATTAGTAACAACGATGTTTTCCTATTACGTTAAATGGATCTCGTGATATATACCGGACACTATTTCACACTTTAATTTATTTTGTTTTATGGTCGTGGTGTATTCCACCACGATCATAAAACAAAATAAATTAAAGTGTACGAACCGACAAACTAGAGTCTGCGGCAAATATGGTTTCAAATCAATCAGATAGTGGAAAAAACATATTTAATTCACAGAACTGTTACTTTTAATTAAACATATCTCGTTGGATACTGCCAATTTTATTAGCACCCATAGGCTGTCTAACACACTTTCCGTTGCGATATTGTAGAATAAATCGATTGTTTGGAGTGTTAGGCGGGCGTAAGGTTTGATAATTCTCAACAATTGTTTCGTATTCCTTGCGAATGACGAAGTTGCGGTCTCTTTTTGTCTTTGTATTAGGTAAATTAATTAATAGTAAATCATCTGAATGTTTCTCAATGTTTTTGACATTAAGTTGTGTTACTTCATTAGTTCGACATGCTCCGTTTATACCAATAATGAGAACAACCTGTAACGTAAAGAGTATTGTAGTAGATAAATTAATAAAATTGATATGCATGCATAATTATGCCTATCAACATCTACTAAGTACGTATTAGATTATGTTAAGTAGTTGATTAGGTAATATACTTAAGTAGATACTGAATGTGCAACTGACTTACTTTTGTCGCCAAATATACGGAATCAGGTGCTTCGTTAAGGAACTTCTCAATTTCAGATGCTGTGAAAACCTTCGATTTTTTTGAATGATGACCTGATGAGGCTCTTTTTAAAAATGCCACTAATTTAGGAAAGGTGTCGATATGTATGTCTTTTTAGGGTTCCGTACCCAAAGGGTAAAACGGGAACCCTATTACTAACGCTCCGCCGTCTGTCTGTTTGTCTGTCCGTCTGTCACCAGGCTGTATCTCATGATCCGTGATAGTTAGACAGTTGAAATTTTCACAGATGATGTATTTCTGTTGCCGCTATAACAACAAATACTAAAAAACAGAATAACATAAATATTTAAGGGGGCTCCCATACAACAAACGTGATTTTTTTGCTCGATATTGGTAAGGGTCATAATAATCTACAGGTTACTCTAAATTTCTCTATATTGATTGATCTCTCTTTATTGAGTATTACTTGTTGACGGGCCTACACTGTGCCTATGTATCCCATACCTATTAACACTGTAACTTGAAAACATTGTAAAAGCCCATTATTTTTAAAAGAGTAACCGTGGAGATTCTTGCCGGCTCTTCTCCATAGGAAACGACTAATTGGAAACTTGCACCTAGCTTCTGACGTTTCATAAGTGCCCATAGGTTTATGTGAAATAAAATATTTTGATTTTGAAATGTAAACATTTTTATTTCATCCGGGATCTCGGAAAGAGTATTTTTGCTCTTCGATAACTGAGTGCAAAAGCCGTTTTTATCCGCTAGAGGATAAAGTAAATTGAATTTAGAACATCGTGTGCACTAAGTTTGTGAATTCAAAACATCATTAAACCTATTTACTTCTCCCTCTATGGTGGCGAATTTATCATACAACCTTTTTTAATTTGTTAAAATTTGAGACTCGGAACCTTCTTGGTGTACTTTTTTTTATTTTGCTTTGCGCGCGCCATTTTCTTTTCACGTCATATTGTTAAATCTTAGGTTAAAACCAAGAAACTTGAAAAATACTGAAAAACCTAAAATGAGGGGTTCTAGCGACGAGGAATTTTAATAAAATAGAAACTGTTAATAATGCGCAAATGAGCTTTCACTCTCAACAATCACGCGAGAAGTATTTGACGCGATATGTCTAACACGTGGCGACTAGCTAAAGGAGCCAAAACTTTCTCAGAAAACGTTTTGCTAGCATATTTTATTGAATTATCCAAGACTAAGAAATCAAGCACTCTATGGAGTACGTATTCAATGCTTAAAGAAACAATAAAGATGAAAACCGGCCAAGTGCGAGTCGGACTCGCGCACGAAGGGTTCCGTATCATTATCTATAAAAATGGGCAAAAAATCATGTTTGTTTTATGGGAGCCCCCCTTAAATATTTGTTTTATTTTAATTTAATTATTTAATTTTAAAGTGAATATATAACTAAATATTCTGTGAATATTTCAAGCGTCTACCTGTTGCCGATTAGATTGTATCAGCACGTGCTCGTCAAAACGCTTCGTATGAGCCCACACACAAGGTAGATGCCGTACACAGTTGAGGAGTTCTTCTGGTGGGTTAGGTATCCCGCAGGATACTGGCGCATCATGTCAAGGTTATCATACTGGTTTATTTATATAGAAGAGAGATAGGTAAATAGTGATTCACTCCGTTGATTGAGGAAAGAACGCAAATAGTTTAAAACAAAGACATAATTGATGCAAGAAAATGTACCTGAAGCCACTTAATCCTGGTGATATTCTCGTCGCTGACGGTGAGCGCTCTCCTCTCACCCAACTTGTAAGACTCGTCATAGTACATGTACTCAGTGAATGTCAACCCACTGGTAGTGTACTGCTGAGTGAAGTATATGGATATAGTCCCATTCACTATATCGTGTTCTATTATCCATTTACACTTTATCGGGACGGGGAAAGGGTTGGGGAAGTTAGGTGTCGTTATCGTGCCCACGGGAGCCTTCAAGTGTCCGCCGCAGGTTTGTGGTCCCTGGTGCTCCCTGTCGCGCTGCTGCGCGTGTACGTGCTCTGCGGCGATGCTGAGGAGAGTAATGCTGAGCAAGCGCCGCATCACGAGCCTGTAACAAGATAAAATGTTGTTAATATTGTATCCTTATTTAGAAATTATCATTACGGTAAAATCAAACCTCATGAAGAATTATTATCCCAGTCTTGAAACTAAAAATTGATGACATTGTTCGACCACGGCCCAATGGTCTTTTGAAATCTATTAGAACTATGTCAAAGTGTATTTGGGATTGCAAGTTTCTGAACGTTTTCAATAAAGCAATCATTACTTTTGTGGAAAAAATATTGGGAAAATAACAGACTAAAATTAAATCATTTATTTGATATCTCTTGCGGGACTTTAACTGTCCACTTTGGAAGTAATGTGCACCTGATTTATCTTTTTTAAATCCTTTAATCCAATTCATCGACCCTCGTCATTACTCTAAGGTATTAAGTTTTAAAAGAGGATTTCGGTGCGTCTTTTTATGGTATAAACTTTAAATGAGATCCAATATACAAGATTATAAAGAGATCAAATGAACACGGAACTCTGGACCACGTCACGACGACAAATTGGGCGACGTGACGTGGTTCAGAGTTCCGTGGAGCGATATTAGCTATTGACTGAAAACGTAACAGTCCAAGTTTTACAAGTGTTGTTCCTGACCTTCAATACTTTGATATTCCTTGGACAATATTATGTTAACGATTCGTTATGAAATGGTTCCCTTTCGAGATATTGCGCCTTATGTCGTTTTTCTTTACTTGTCAAATTGAATCAAAATATTCTAATGGATATGTCGGCTTTAAAATTCGCTGGTTAGTTACTTGTTTGCGTTCAGAAGTACCATAATTAAGGCGACTAATAATATTCTTACTTGTATCCTATCCTTCCTATCCTATCCTATAACTATTATAAATGCCAAAGTGAGTTTGTTTGTTTGTTTGTTTGTTACGCGTTCACGCTAAAATGGCTGACCGGATTTGAAACGAATTTGGCACATGGGTAGACCATGACTTGGATTCAGTTTTTATCCTGATATTATGCCCACGGGATCTAAACTTATGCGGGCGAAACCGCGAGGTGCCTAAACAATAATATCTCGACTTTTCTAAAAAAGCCTTCATTTATTACAAGAATGAAAGTCCACTTAGCTACATATAGCCTATGTATAATTTTTACAGAGTAGGGTACGTATATGCGGATAGGGCGCATTCTCAGAGACACGTCCGTGATACATTGCAGTGTTGCATCGCCAGTAGCACATCTCCGCCGCGAAACCGCAGTAGTTCAATTCAACTGGCTCGCGTCATGTCTCGCTACTCGAATCGGATGCGACTAGCGGAACATGACGCGAACCAGTTGAATTGAACTACCGCGGTTTCGCGGTGGAGATGTGCTACCGGGGTGACTGCCGGCGCCGGAACGTGAAACATTTGCAACTAGTGTGACAACTTGAAAATTTGATTTTAGTTCCTGAAAGCAAATAATGTTAAAGGAATTTTGATGGTATCCGAGCTGGCACAGTTTCGTTTCTTGTTGGTTTCTTGATCACCATCATTTTTGGCAATCTCAAAAACAAACTTCTTGTTTATCTTATTTTTTCCTGTGACTTGTGAACAAAACAAGTAAAGAGGAACTTACCAATGTTTTACGTAAAATACCCGACAGAGATGAGTTAAAATCAAGTACCTACGAGGATAAAAGAAATAAGGCTAAAATTTTTTAGGAAAACGAAACCAAAGAATACCTAAAATCTCAAAGGACAGGTTTATGGCGCAGACCCTTTCGTTATTAGGGTTCCATGTATTTTATCAACATTCAGAAACAGTCCCTGAGATGTACAGACGCTTACAGCGGCAGTTTGATGCTGAAACTTGAGCACATTTGTCTCAGCGACGTTACCCGAATAAACTTGAACTGTTCAAGTTAACGGAACAGAAAATCTGTTTGGAGGATAGAACATATTTTTTGTGGAAAAATCCGCAGTGGAAGTTTTGTTTTGGTCAAAAGCAGCTCTAAAGTTAAATATTATTTATTTATTTAGGATCTCCAACAAAGGATACAAATATACAATATAAATTAGAATAATAATAAAAGGTTCTTATACGTGTGCTCCTTCAATTACAGGAGACCACAGCATGCACATAAAACTAGGTTTAACAGGATAAAAATAAAATAGATAAAATAAATGATGAAATTTGAGGAAATAAAATTAAATTAAAATTAACTTGTCATCATTGAGCATTCATATTACAATTGTTTGGTATAATAATAATTCGTACACATTTGTTAACTATTACAACTACACTCGCGAGCAATAAACTGGAATCACTTCATCGTCCGCTGCTCGAAACAATGTTTTACAACTTCTATGCAATGAACTATGGATTGTGGCATATCATTTGAAAGGCAATTTTGTTAGCTTTCAACCTCTTTCAATATCATAACCAAAGATTATTCACTTTGTCATGGAACGTAAAACAAAAAAAAAACAATTTTTAAAACAAAATACCATATTGTTTGGTAGTCCTGAAACCCTATAAAAAGGGGGCGTTTATGAAAATTGATCATCAGTCCAATATTTCATGTCACTGGGAATACTGAAGCTAAAAGAAAATGGAAACCGCACCTATAGAAGCCGCTCAAGTCTTCATTCAAATCCAGCAAGGATTGTCTCAGCGTACTATCGCTCGACAGCTTCATTTGAGCCAGTCTTATGTCTCGAAGGTATACAAGAAGTTCAGGGAGACTGGAAACTTAGTCCGAAGACCAGGATCTGGACGACAGCGATGCACTTCGGTGAGAGATGACCGATTTATTGTCACCTCTTCTCTCCGAAATCGACAACTGACCGGCGTGGACGTCCAGCAGCAGCTCAAAGAAGTCCGAGGGAGGGCTGTCAGCGAGTGGACAGTGAGGCGAAGACTCAAAGAAGTGAACTTGACCCCGAAAAGGCCAGCCACGGGACCTAAATTGTCTCCAGCCCATCGACAACCCAGGCATCAGTTGGGAACTTGGGATATCGAGCAATGGAGGCGAGTTATGTTCTCGGACGAATCCAGGATGTGCCTGCATGGTAGCGACCGTTGACAGAGAGTCTATAAGAGACCAGGGAGCGATTCGCATAATCCTGTTTTGCGGAAACAGTTGCATACGGGGGTGGGTCCTGTATGATGTGGTCGGGGATATCTATTGAAGCAAAAACGGAGTTGATACTCGTACCTGGTGGAGGTCGGGGAGGGGGGGGGGCTAACCGTAGAAAGATAAATCAACGACATTCTGTTAGGCCATGTCCTCCCTACGCCGGGTTTATTGGCAAAGATTTCCTGCTAATGCACGATAATGCCAGCTGCCACACCGCTGCAGTGACTAGACAGTACCTTGTAGAAGTCGGGATTCCCACACTAGACTGGCCAGCCCTCAGCCCTGACTTAAATCCGATTGAACATATATGGAACGAGCTGAAAAGGTGGGTAAGAGGAAGATGTCCAGACTCCGGCGTCAAAAGAAGACCTGAAAACTGCTTTAGTCGAAGGGTGGCAGGAAAGCCCACAGGATTCCATCAGGAAACTCATTCGGTCAATAAAAAACCGTTTACAGGCCAGGGCTAGGGTTTATTACGGGAGTAACACAAAATATTATGGGGTAAAATAACATAAATTGTAAATAAAAAAATCATCGTTTCATGTAATATGAAACGATGATTTTTTTATTTACTTTTTATTATATATTTTTATTTATTTCCTTTTCATTTAGACGTCCTAAATAAAGAGGAAGAACTTCGACCTATTGCAATAATTCTCTAAATTTACTTAGTTATTTACCTAGTACTTGATTATTTGTATTTCAGAATGTTTTTGCGAGATTATTGCTTAAATAGACCAACGTCATCTATAAAAATGTGGCTGTTATTTTAGTATGTGATATCGTACGACTTCCACGCGAACGAAGTCGCAGGCAGAAGCTAGGTGCTTAAACAACCTGATATAGAATGTTCAGTACAACCTACTTGAACATAATTATTTCATTATTGCTGGCCACTTTCTCTGTGGTCTAAACTAGTTTTAACTTTTCTTGTTGTTCAACGAATCTATTACATTATACTTTATGTTGGAGAAAAGGGGATAAATTAAAATTGTTTGTATTAATTTTAATTGGTTTGTTTATTCCCTTTTGAATGAGTACATTGTGCTGCACTACTAATATTTAATTAACTATTTTTATTTCCAACGTATAATGTAGAATGTTAACAAGCTTTGTTTTGAAAGATACAATATTTTTAGGTATTTAGGTTATTCTCTGTGAGAACGAATTACAATTCTTAGAGAGACATTGTCCTCACTCAGACTTGGATCCAAATTGTGTATGTACGTCAAGCTTTATGGCGGCTCTGAAGTAGCACACCTCACCCTCGCTTACACGTGAATTTGTTACATCGCAGCGACTCGCTTCATGTTCCGCCATAAAGTTTGAATCCGACTGTACCCGAGCTTAGAAGATAAACGTTTACCGCGGAAAGTCGTGGCGGGTCGCAATAAATAAGGTGTCTTCATAAACATTGCACGCAAAATGTGAGAAAAAGCTGTGAGAGATGGAAGAGCTATACTTTAGCCACTTTAGGCGCATGAATATGAATGATAATGAATAAAGAGAATTGGTGGTAATTGTGCTTAATCTTTTAAATACTAAAATATGTTTTGAAGTTTAGATAATATTATGTTTTCAATCTCCATCATGCACATAAGTGACATAAGTACACCTGTACGGTCTCATCAACCGTACATTTACTTTGCGAACGCAGCAACCTACTTGGATGTCGTGCGTCACAAATATTATGCTATAATTATAGCGTTTTAAGCAATACATATCGAGTCAACCAATAACTGTGAAACTGACCACTGGTCAAGAGAAAGAATCGCTACCACTTTAAACTTGTTAACCTTCTACATTTTATAATATAACTTTAAACTCAACTTGTGGTTCTTTCTGTGTACTCCATAACTAAACCAACATCAACAAAGTGATAGTGTACGGTGCCTACAACCATTGGCTCCTAAATGGTTCCTCTTAAATGGTCCTTCGAGCCGGATATTTATTGTGTGTAGTGTCTTTATTTACGATAGCGAATCGGTTCAGCTGGTCTCCCACAAGCGGGTCGCCCCAGTTGGATTGAGAAGGCGCATAATATCGTACATAGAGTGCGAACGCAATAAATAGAAACAAACGACAATTTCAAGACGCTAAGGATTACGCAACTCCACCACAACTACGAGAACGGATCCGTGGAGACTTGAAAGAAGAAGCCTACAAACTGTGGTCTTCGTGTCGTGAACTAACGTCAAGCTATACGTCTATCACCGTCAACTACGTGCTGGACTACTGAGCTACATACATCAAACTAAACTTACCTCTTTTCGACAACTAGAGAAGAGAACCTACGATGGAGATGCTACAACTCCAACAATCTTGCTTTGAAAACATCAAAGCTCTGTGCTCTAACTATAAAAAGGATAGCCCCTCAAGAAAAACTGAAGAGTACTTAATCAAACGTCTAAAATCTCTCGAAGCACAGTGGATTGACTTCGAGCAACGACATACGATTCTGGAGCAAACCTTAGAAGACAAAAATATCACCTACTTCGTGGATAACGTGTACAGCAGAACTCAAGCTCAATACGAATCTACGAAACTAGACATGCTTAACTTACTGGAACCACTACAGGGAAAAAAAGTTGTGAAGTTCGACTTAACTGGGATACTGGATCGAGATACTGACGATACCACCAAAACATTGCTGAGTAAGCAAGAGTGCAACTTTAAAGCCCTCGACCGCGCCATGTCGAAAATTGACATAAAAACTGTCACGGAGAAATGGGAGCTAGAAGACCATCTCTCCATTTTAAGATCGAAGTGGAATGTCATCGACAAACAACACTGGGAGCTGGAGGCGTTACTCAAAGGCTCCAACGGTAATTATTACAACATGTTCGTCGATATGGAAGACAAGTACGACGAGCTAAGAAAAAACTTGAACAGTAAGATTTGGTCGACAATGCACTACGAAAAGTCGGCGCCAAAAATTGAGGTTCCTGAATTTTCGGGTAGCTATACCCAGTGGATTTCCTTCAAGGATCTCTTCATGGAAACCATCCACAACAACCCGATGATTAACAAAGCGCAAAAGATGCAGCATCTGAAAACGAGGTTGAGAGGCGAAGCTGAAAGATTGGTGCAACATCTCAGTATTGGCGCAGAAAACTACACATCCTGTTGGGAAATACTGACTCAGCGTTTCGACAATCGAAGGCTGCAATTTACGTCATTCCTAAACACCATGCTCAACCTGCCTGCCATTCAACAACCCGATAGTTTCAACCTCAAAAAGATGCATGACGTCATAACTGAATGTACGAACGGACTATCAAACATTGGTTTAGATATCGCATCTTGGGACCCAATTATCGTACACTTGATGTCGCAGAAACTTGACACGACTACCTACAGCGAGTACATAAAGGAACTACGAGATCCTAGAGATGTGCCAAACCTGAACGAGCTATTATACTTCCTGGAAAACAAGTTCATGGCGTATGAAACCATGACGAATACGAAAAAAGAAGTATCTAACCAGCATAAGCAAGTCTCGTCCAAGTCGCTTAACAAGCATCATTCTGCAAACCTACATGACTATGAGCGTCTAAAATCTTTCAAGAAAACTTATCATACAGCATATGGACACTGCCCACACTGTGACGGAAATCATGTATTGATGAAATGTCCAAAGTTCCTCAATATGGACTCATTCCAACGGAATAACACAGTCGCAAAATTACACGTGTGTAAAAACTGCTTATACAGTCATGGCAACACAGATTGTGCGTCAGCAAAAACTTGCAAAGAATGAATGATAAATGATATGAAGCATCACACTTTACTGCATAACGCAGACACGAAAAATACTCTCAACTCAACGAATAAGGAAAGAAACAACAACTATTTAGGTCAACGACCAACCACATCCACACACAAACAAAGCTCCAACCATATATCTACTAACGAGATGGAGGTTTTATTAACTACTGTGCAGCTTAAGATAAAGTCTGCAGATGGGGATTATATCATGCTTCGAGCACTACTAGACCAAGGTTCGCAAGTAAACTTGATCACCGAGAATGCCGCACAGATGCTACGACTACCAAGGAAACGATTGAATGCAACCATAACGGGAGTGGGAGCTGCGCCTGGAAACTGCAAAGGACGGCTTCAGCTTACCTGTCAATCGATTCACTCAGACTACGCATTCGAAACTCAAGCACTCATCTTAAGCAAACTAACAAACAACTTACCCAACTCATCCTTCGAAAAGGCTAACTGGCCACACCTGGAAAACTTGAAACTAGCAGATCCGGAATTCAACGTATCGAGCCCTATAGACTTATTACTTGGGGCAGACGTATATTCCGACATCATCCTTGACGGTGTCTTGAAAGGCAGTCAACAGTCTCCTGTAGCGCAACAGACGCACTTAGGATGGATCCTATGTGGCAAACTGAAAACTTTTAACTGTCACATAACACTGGTCGACCTAAGCGAATTAACTAAATTCGATAACGAAGACATAACTATCAGCAACCATGACATGCCCAAGGACAATCAGTGTGAAGAATATTACACCAAGACAGTACAACGAGATGCAGATAACAAATACATCGTTAAGATGCCTATGAGCTCTGAGTTGCAAAACAAATTACGCAAATCAAAGTCAATGGCTATCTCACAATTTCTCCAATTAGAAAAACGCCTGGGAAAGAACAACAAACTTGCAATAATGTACCGGGACTTCATCAGAGAATATACGCAACTACAGCATATGAAACCGGCGTCTCCAATATTAACTTCTATGGCTGAATGCTACCTTCCGCACCATGGTGTTTTGCGAGAACAATCCACGACTACCAAACTAAGAGAGGTTTTAAATGCCTCGCAAAGGACAACAACTGGGTACAGTTTGAATAGCTTAATGGAAAAGGGTCCAAATCTACAGAAGGATATTCAAGCCCTTATACTAAAGTGGAGGTCCTACAAGTACGCTTTTACCGCCGATATAGAGAAGATGTACCGATGCATCGGGTTAGCAGAAGATCAACAATCACTTCAGAAGATAATATGGTGCGACTCTCCTGCTGAAAGGTTACAAGAATATCAACTTTGCACCGTGACATACGGTACCAAGTGCGCGCCATGGTTGGCTATGAGAACTATGAAGCAGTTAGCCCTGGATGACGGCCATAAATATCCAGAGGCCGCCAATACATTACTCAACGAGTTCTACGTTGATGATGTGATTAGCGGTCACTACTCTCTGGATAAAGCTAAAGACCTACAAAGTTCCCTTATAAACTTATTGAAGGGCGGCGGCATGAACTTACGAAAGTGGTCAGCCAACCACCCCACGCTACTAGAGAGTTTAACTGACGATCAAATATCAACTAAAAGCATATTTGATTTCAAAACTGAAGACTCGACAAAAACGCTCGGACTCGGCTGGAACCCAAACATCGACACATTCATGTTTAACTGGAGTCTGGAAGAAAAGTCGAAGGGTCGGACAACGAAAAGGGCCTTACTTTCCGACGAAACTGTACGATCCTTTGGGTTGGTTGGCTCACATACCAGTGTCGGCAAAACTATTATTCCAAAGAGTATGGAAGAACAAACTGGCGTGGGATGAAGAACTACCGAGTGACATTCTAAATGATTGGGTCAAATTGAAAAATGAACTTCCAAATGTAAGGAAATTAAAACTAAACCGATGGATTGGTGCACAACAATCAATAGAATTGCTGGGATTTTGCGATGCGAGTGAAAAGGCGTATGCGTGTGTCATATACAGCCGAGTAAGGAACGAACAAGATATACCGACTGTAACTTTACTCGCCGCTAAAACCAGGGTTGCGCCTCTATCACAAAAAACTACGTTGCCGAGATTAGAACTATGTGGCGCACTACTGTTGGCTAAACTCATGAAAAAAACTACGGAAGCTTTAGCAAGATACAATTTGTCAATACAAGCATGGTGTGACTCTCAAATAGTCTTAGCGTGGCTGCAAGGAGATGCATCAAGGTGGGATAAATACGTGTCCAACAGAGTTGACAAAATAAAACAAATAATTCGTGCCGACAAGTGGCGCTACGTAAAATCAGCACAGAACCCTGCTGACTGTGCATCGAGAGGAATGCTGCCGAGCAAACTAGTCAACTTCGATCTCTGGTGGCAAGGTCCGGAATTCCTGAAAAGGGCAGAAGACTGTGACCTCATGAGAAACTCCACATGTTTGTTTACAACCAACCTGGAAAGTGTCAACTTAGCAGTGGCAACCACAACGGTGCCGAGAAACAATGAACATTTTATAAATAATTTATTACATAAATATAGTTCATTAACGCAAGTAATTCGAGTAACGGCTCAGGTACTGCGCTTTATCGCGACGGCACGCTCCAAGATGATATTTGAAACCAACTACCTAAGTGTGAGTGAACTCAAGCTAGCAGCTGATCGAGTAATTACATATGTGCAGAGTACGGAGTTTGAAAATGAATACAAACAACTGAAAGCAAACGGAATTGTAAACAATAAGAGCATCATATACAAATTGAATCCTTGTATAGATGAAAAAGGGGTTATAAGAGTCGGTGGAAGACTGAGTAACTCCTACTTGCCCTTCGAGATGAAAACCCTATAATTCTTCCTCGAACGGGACGACTAACTCAGCTCGTAATTGAACAGGCACACCTCACAACACTTCATGGAGGGGCGCGGCTGACATTGGCTCAAATCCGACAGCGATACTGGATTGTCGGAAGCAACAGAGCTGTAAAAACTCAACTGCGACGTTGCGTGCGATGTCACCGCTATAAACCAACAGATAACTACCAACTTATGGCGGACTTACCTCGACAGAGAGCTACCCCATCCCGACCTTTTACACATACTGGTGTAGACTTCACTGGACACGGGCAAGTCAAACTAAACAAAGGAAGAGGAGTAAAAACTACGAAGGGGTACATCGCTATTTTCGTGTGCATGGCTACTAAAGCTGTACACATTGAACTGGTGTCGGATTTAAGCACCGAAACGTTCATCGCCGCTTTCCAGCGCTTGTGCGCTAGACGCGGTACACCTAAACATGTGTACTCAGACTGCGGCACTAACTTCATAGGAGCTTCGAAGATGTTGCGCAATGAATTTGAACATTTTAAACAAGAGCTTTCACCGGAGTTCTTCAACGAGATCGGAAAAATGGAGGTAGAATGGCACTTCAACGCTCCCGCGTGGCCAAGCGCTGGGGGTCTGTGGGAAGCGGCCGTAAAATCGATGAAACATCACCTTCACCGTGTACTAGGAGATCAGAAACTAACATTCGAGGAGTTCATTACACTACTGGCAAAAATAGAAGCCTGTATGAACTCAAGAATCCACTCACTGAAGATCCCGATGAATTTCAATACTATCTAACACCTGGTCATTTTCTCACTGGAAGCCCAACGATGTCACTACCAATTTCAACGTACTGTGACGTAAATAACGTTAATTTACGTCAACGATGGCAGCTAACAGAGCACATGCTGCACCAATTTTGGAAGAGTTGGTCGAGTGAATACTTAACATAACTCCAGAACAGGGGAAAATGGAACAAACCAAAAAAGAACATCCAGGAAGGCGATTTAGTCTTGATCAAGGACAACAACTTACCACCAGGAAAGTGGGCCATGGGACGCGTACTTGAACTGCATCCTGGTTCCGACGGCTATGTTCGAGTGACCACGGTTAAAACTCAATCTGGTATCATCAAACGTCCAGTCGTGAAACTGTCACCACTTCCTATCGAGACCAGCGTCCAAGATCACTCAGAAAAGAAAACTCCAACCATGCCAAAGACGGGCGGAAATAAATGTTTCTCCACATTTCTTACAATGTTATTAATTGTGTTTACGTTAATAACTGGGTCATATGGCGATATCGTGACGTCTGGCGTTCAAATTACCAACTTCGAACTTGAGCGGCCGATTTACTACGACACAATAGGAAACGTACAAGTGATTCACGACGAATGGACACTACTTATGTACTATAACTTAACAACTTACTGGGACGGAGTATATCGAATTGAAGCCTACCTCAAAGGATTAAACGAACTGTGCCAAAAAACCGACCCAAGATACTGCCAGACAACTTTAGACCAGCTTAACCATGAAATGGAAATACTGAGTTACTACAACACTATACTCCTAGCTCCTCATAAGCACTTGAGTACTCGTAAGAAACGAGGACTAATTGATGGAGTGGGATATGTTGCTAACAGCCTCTTTGGTATTCTAGATCAACAGTTCGCAGATAAATACCACAACGACATAGAAGCTGTCCAAAATAACAAAAACTATCTACTTTTATTACTGTTACGGGGTTTATATGCTTGAATTTAAATTCAATCGGGCAGGATGAAACGTTTGTTTCTAAAAAATCGATAGAACGCGAGGGCGAGGAATTTAGGGTTTCAGTCGTTTTAAGTGGGATATTGGTAAAGAAATTTACAAATTCTTGCGCAACTTCTTTGTTTGTGCTTATGTGAAGTTTCTAGAGTGAAATCATTATTGAAATATTTTATATTCCTGTTAGTTTCGTCATTGATAATTGTCCAAACCGTCTTTATTTTATTATCGGCTGATTTAATCTTGTTGCTAATGTACAAGGCTTTAGCTACCTTGCAGGTTGGGCACGCCACAATTGTGGCGATAAGTCCCCTCTTTGAGGAGTGGCTGGAGAGGCGCCACGGCGTCCTTACCTTCCGCCTGACGCAGGTCCTCACCGGACATGGATGTTTCGGGAGGTTCCTGTTTAGGATTAAGCGGGAGGAAACGCCCGGGTGTCACCACTGTGTGGATCGCCCGGAGGACACGGTGGAGCATACTGTGGAGGTCTGCCCAGCTTGGGCGGAGCACCGCCGTGTCCTCACGGAGGCGATCGGCGGCGGCGATCTCTCGCGTCCGGGCCTGGTTCAGGCCATGGTTCGGAGCGAGAGTGCATGGGAGGCCGTCACCTCCTTCTGCGAAGCAGTTATGCTAGCGAAGGAGGAGGCGGAACGCGTGAGGGTGAGACAAGGTTCGCGCCCTCATGCCCCTAGTCGCCGCAGGAGACGCCCCGGGCGTCGGGAGTCGCAAGCCGATTTCCGGCCACCGTAGGCGCGGGCCTGCGGACGGTGAGCGATGGGTAGCTCGCCATCCGATAAGGACCAGGCCCGGGTCGACGGCGCGTTGTGTTCCACGCGCGCCTCAAAGAGACGTCAGCACAAACTGACGGGGTCCGTCAGGACCAATGCCTGCCGGGGTTGCGGGTTTGTCCGAAAGGGATATCGTGGCCCTGGCACACAGGCAACGGAAGGAACACGGGTGGGTTTTAGTCAGTAAAAGTCTGACACGCCCTCCCGCTCCGCCCAGAGCGGGAGAAGTTATTTGATGATTTCCCACCCAAAAAAAAAAAATAAAAAAAAAATAAGCTACCTTGCAGGTATTTTTAAAAATTTTAGAATAAGTAGCAACGTATTTACTAAAAGTTTCAGTGTTAATATAAGGCTTAAGGCCATACAGCTCAAACAATTTTTCCCTACTTTTCCTAATACCCTTAGTTGCCCAGTCACTGAACAAAAAGTTTGGGCAAATATTTTTTGTTTTCTTTTTTAAAGTATCATTGAACTCGGTGCACACTATCGAAAAGAAATCCTCATAAAATTCATTTACATTGTTTTTAATATGGCCCGGTATACATAACTTACTAATTAAGTTATATATATATATTATATAAATCTATTTAGATTGCTGGGTGTTAATTTTTTGTAATAGTGTTTTGGACTTGAAAGCAACGATTTGACCGCTGTGATCAGAAGGGAGATAATTTACAATGGCTTTATCTAAGTATTCGCAACAACAAAAAACATTATCAATACATGTAGCAGAACTTGTAGTTATGCGAGTTGGTTCTATAAACACATTTGACAAATTGAATGATTTAAAGAGACTTAATAATCGAGTGCTGTTTGAACTATTTTCTAAGATATTAATATTGAAGTCACCACAGATAATAAGCGATTTTTTACCAGTTGCAAGTTTTGCTAAAACATCTTCCATTACCGACTCAAATACGGAGTAGTTTTGATAATTTGGGGGTCTGTAAACACACACTATGACATGCTTATCTAGCTCAACACAGGAGAGTTCAATGTTATGTTCCACCGACAGATCAACTATATCTTGGCGAGTCTTAGATTTAATAGAATTTTTAACTAAGATTAGTGAACCCCCACGCAGCATAGATTTGCGGTTAAAACAACTGCCCACACTATAATTTTCATAATTATTTAGCATTTCATAATTAATTAGCATTTCATATTCTTTCAACCAATGTTCAGTTAAACAAATAATTTCAAACATAGTTTTTTTTCTAAAAATAGTTCAATTTCTAATTGTTTGGAAGAAAAACCTTGAATATTTTGAGGAAATAATTTCAAGGAATTCTGCTTAGACCCTTTTTTACACTTAACCATTTGAGAGCAAGAAGACACCTTGTTGTTGGTAGGTATAACTATATTGTTACCGGTATCTTCTGTTGTCTTACTATCTAGTTTAAATCAACATCCAGAGTGAGCCCCAATACTCCCCTGTCATCACCAGGCAATGAGATCCTACTACTTGTGTACATCACATTATGACAAGAATTTGCCATAGTGACACTTGGGTCCTCCTTCGTACAATTATTGTAAATTGTTATAGCATTAGTGCTACAGTTATTTAAGGAAACCACCTGTGCATTAGATCTACTACTAATACTTGCGGTGTTAATTATAGTACAAGACTTCGTCATACTACTTATGTCTGAGTTTATATAAGATAATAGCCTCGCTATTTTATGTCTAAACCTACTTGGCAGATACACTGTATTCCTTGTCGATGATGTTGTTCAACTTATCAACAAAAATGTCAAAAAATATAAGTTTATCACTGTAATGACTTACTAAGAACTGAATATGCTTATTAAGCATATGTATAAAATTGTTTTTTTTTATTTGATAACTTCTCGAAATATGGAAAAGCACACAAAATAATTTTATTACAATTTATCTTTAAAATCTCAGTAACACTGTCAGTGATATCTTCTTTTTTGACCTGGGAACTATTACCTACAAATACAGTAATGTTGGTATTAGAATCATATTGATTTCTTGGAATTGATGATATTATTTCTTTGAAAGATGTCCCAGGTAAACAATAGTTTTGAGTAGAAGAACTCAAGTTTTTACTTACTAATTTCCCTAAACCTTCCTATACTATCTGAAAAAATAACTGACTGATAACAAACTTGATTACTACAAGAGGAAACACTACTAGCAATGTATGTCAAACCAAAATATGTCAATTTTGTCAGTTTTAAATGCTCCTTTTTATCATTTGTGTTTCTTGTGCCTGTCCCAAATAAAATATTGTTCTTTTTCGTCTTAACTACCTATAGGTACTTGGAATCGTGTTTGACATAAGAATAGAGAGATAATTATAAAGTTGCACAAGATTAGATATTTGTGGAGGTGGAATCTTCGCATTTTGTTGGATAGTTTGTTATATAATCTCGGTTTCTGGATGTAGACACGAGCTAGTTATCAGACGGTAGAAGTTTCCAATTCGATAAGTCAATTTTGTTGATTTCAAATTACAATTGATCATAATTTTACAAGCCAAAATTGTGCTATTCCATTTTTAATGTGTTAGCTTATTTCATAGCGATTCCAAAGACGTAAGTTTTATATACAGCTCCCATACAAAACTTTAGAGTTATCGTCATTTTAAACACGCGTGCCGATCCGCACGGCACCATCCGTGAAGTGGCGCCACAGATGCGCCACATCCGCGAAGGATAGCCGCCACAGTTAAAGGGATTACGTACCGTCAGGATAATATCGGTTGAAGATGTTTACATAGAAAAGAATAAAACCAAATTACGTGCCTTTTTTACCGACTTCCAAAAAGGAGGAGGTTATATGTTCGGCTGTAAGTTTTTTTTTTTTTTTTATGTATTTTCACCGATTACTCCGTCAATTGTGAACGGATTTTTTATAGTAACTCGTGCATTTGCACTCGAAAAGCACCATTTGGTGAAGTGGAACTGATGATGAAGACCACAGATGGCCACCGGAACTACTTAATAATAAGTATTTCACCGTTGCGATTCGATTAGGCACTTTAATATGGTTGCTAAGCAATTTATGGTCGTCAAAATGCATATGGTGAAGTCACCATCAGTTATCCTGGTTCTTACCAGGAGAACTCCTCAACAATTAACGCCCCTGCATCGGGAAAAGCAATATTTTGTAAAAGATGATGAGCATTTGACATTAGGCTATTATAAATTAGATAAATTACAAACTGACTCACTAAAAAGTGAAAAATAAAAAACTTTTTACAAAAAAAAAACAACCGACTTCAAAAAAAAACACTACAAACTGAAAAATAACTTTAATTTCGGAAGTCGGTGGCAAAAAACTAAAATACAGATCCAAAGACACCGACTTCCGAAATTAAAGTTATTTTTCAGTTTGCAGTGTTTTTTTTTTACGAAGTCGGATGTTTTTTTTTTTTGTAAAAAGTTTTTTTAGTTACTAGCTGCACCCCGCGGTTTCACCCGTATAAGTCTCGACTCCGTAGGAATATCGGGATAAAAAGTATAATATGTCCTAACCCAGGCATAATCTACGCATGTCCCAAATTTCATCCAAATCCGTTCAGCTGTTTTAGCGTGATAGCGTAACAAACAAACAAACAAAAACTCACTTTCTCATTTCTATTACCAGTTAGGTTACTCAATGAAATTTGACGATACTAGATGAATATATATATGATGATGAATATATATAATCCAAACACATTTCATCGGATATCATTATGTAAAAAATTCATTCATTTCTTCAAAAATGTATTAATGTTAATTTAATTCAATGCGTCTCCAAAATCAATTCTGCCAAGTTGATTTTAGGAAATTTCGCCGCTTGAATAAGTAGGTACGTTTGCGTTCGTAGATTATTTTCGCTCTTCTTGATTTTTCGGCACGAGACAAATTATGCAAAAATCTTCAATATATATTACGCCGCCTGCTTCCTTTTATAACTCGATAATATTAACGAAGCCAGAGTTAATATTATGATAAGATGCTTTGAATCGTGACCTATGAATATTCCAAAAGAATTTGTTATTAGGTTCTTGCTTAAGAATTTCGAAGTCAAAGTCTTTGGTTCTCAAAATATTGAAGTTTCTCATAAGATACAAGCTCTCTTGACCATAACTGGCACATGAGACAGATCTATAGATCTATATGAATATCATCGGCGCCAAGGGTGTGATAAATATGTAAGTACCGCGAGATACCCGACGCGTGTCCGTATGGATTGAGGAGCCATGTCTCATATTTAAACGAGGGTACTATCAATATTTAGTAGTAAATCAGCTGATTTTGTAGGCCCGATCCTGAAATTTGTAGTAAAACCGTTAAAAAGTTATAGGACGTTTAAGGTGGCTCCTCAATCCAGACATCTGGTATGAGGAGCCACCTTAGAACTCGAAAACTAGTAGTGTTTATGAGTAATTTGTAGACAAAAAATGGTTTTTGTACGGCTGAATTTGAGATAGCTACAATGCTTTGATTTTTCATAAAAATCCATAAATTTCATAACTCTGTTTCTCGGAAAGTCGTCAACCAATTAAAACGTATTTTTAGTATAATTTAGTAGTAAATGAGTTATAATTTGTAGTATAAAAATAAAATGGAAAGCCTATATAATTTCGGAGATACAACACATTTTATGTGGCTCCTCAATCCTGACGGTCTATAAAATATAAATGTTCGTAGCTACTAAAGCAGTTGATCAAATCGGATAACAATAGCGCCAATATTTAGTAGAAATTTCTACTAAATATTGGCATAATCAAAAATCCTACACACTCAGTATTTCAAAAGATATTAATAATTTAAACATTCCTTAACCATTTTGTGAATAGGGTGACCATAAATAATTCAAACTATGATCAGTTTTATTTACACGTGAATCATTCTAAACCAATCAGTACAATACTGAACACAATATAGTGTTGCAAACTAAGAATTAAAAAAGAAAAATAAACTAAGAGTGGATTATCCTAAATTGCCTTATTTATACTCACTCCAACGTGGACACAGTCGGGCTGGTCCATAAATTCAAGGTCACTCAGCGTGCTATGGAGCGGGCTATGCTCGGAGTTTCTTTGAAGGATAAGATCACGAATGAAGTTATCCAGAAGAGAACTGGAGTTACCGACATAGCCTGCAGAGTAAGCAAGCTGAAGTGGCAGTGGGCTGGCCATGTTTGTCAAAGGACCGATGGCCGGTGCAGCAAAAGTGTCCTGGAGTGGAGACCGCGTATCGGCAAGCGTAGTGTGGGGCGCCCCCCAGCTACATGGACCGACGACCTTAAAATGGTGGCTGGGACAGACTGGATGCGGAAAGCGGAGGACAGAGTGTAGTGACGCAGCCTGGGAGAGGCCTATGTCCAGCAGTGGACTGCTATAGGCTGAGTTGATTGATACTCACTCCAGCATTAGAAAGATCGATGTCAACTTCCTGGCAAGTCGTGTTATGTACACGGCTCGCCTTATCATGTACGAGTTTTGTATAGATGGTTATTTTCACTGGTACGTGCAACAAACGAGAGACGTATACAAAATGCCCAGTAAACATGACGCAATGAAAGAACACACAACATAAACTGGCGCAGCATATAATGAGACACAAAATACCGGCTAAGTGCACAATGAAGAGTTCCGTAGTTGGGATGAATTTATCATAATAAAATACTAAACATTGTAGTTGAAAAACATGTCCTCCCTTACAACTTTGAACTTTAAATCTTTTTAATTAACTTGAAAGTGCTTAGGTAGCTCGGTTCCAATTATCCTTCGTTTTGTGCAATTAGCCGCCCGGTATCCATTTGTATGGCAATTAAAAAAGTTAGACTCATTACAATCATATGATAATCATACGACTCAGTTAAAATTGCCCGATTGAATGATTCTTCATGAAATCATAACATTTGTGGCCAATTCTAACTTAATGAGTTGAATTGTTTGACTTATTTATTTATTTATTATGGCACTCCAACGACTAATTCACAAAAGCACTTACAGAAAACTTTATCTTATTTTAAAATAACTACAGTGAACTTATCACTTAAAGGTTGTCACTATTATCAGACATAAATATGAAATCAAATAAGTTAATAATAATAATAAAATCAAATAAATTTATAATAACAATAAAATCAAATTAATCAGTAATATTACAGTAAAATAAATCAAATTAAATTAAGTTAAATTTATTTATGAAAAATAATTGCATTCATTAAAAAGTTTATGTTCTAGCAAAGAATAATGAATGATGGAATTCAAATTAGAAGTTGCAAAAGATGATTGCGAAATTGGGTTAGGGTGTTGGAGAAGACGTCAATGCTATTGGTGCGAGAGTAGCTTTCATTATAAGTTCTCATCAAACGGTTTAATGGCGCTGATCGCCGGAGGATGGTGCAAACACATCCAATTTGCGGTCGGGCCTGGGTTGACTACAACGGGGAACAGATATATTTATGTCTTCTAGAAGTTTTGGAACATGGATCAGTCCATTGACAATTTTGAAGAGCATAATTTGATCCATAATTTTTCTGCGGTTTTCGAGGGATGTGCCTGTGTAAAGTGACTCAATCTTGCAGGGTAATTAGTTGTGTGTCACCTTTAAGTGACAAGTTCACTGTAGTCATTTTAAAATGAGATAAAGTTTTCTGTAAGTGCTTTTGTAAATTAGTCGTTGGAGTGCCATAATAAATAAATAAGTCAAACAATTCAACTCATTAAGTTAGAATGAGGTATTCCTCGAAGCGCCACCGTTAGAATTGGCCTCAAATGTTATGATTTCATGAAGTAATTATTCAATCGCGCAATTTTAACTGAGTCGTATGATTATCATATGATTGTAATGAGTCTAACTTTTTTAATTGCCATACAAATGGATACCGGGCGGCTAATTGCACAAAACGATGGATAATTGGAACCACTGCTGGACATAGGCCTCTCCCAGGCTGCGTCACAACCCCTGTCCTCCGCTTTCCGCATCCAGTCTGTCCCAGCCACCATTTTAAGGTCGTCGGTCCATCTAGCTGGGGGGCGCCCCACACTACGCTTGCCGATACGCGGTCTCCACTCCAGGACACTTTTGCTGCACCGGCCATCGGTCCTTTGACAAACATGGCCAGCCCACTGCCACTTCAGCTTGCTTACTCTGCAGGCTATGTCGGTAACTCCGGTTCTCTTCCGGATAACTTCATTCGTGATCTTATCCTTGAAAGAAACTCCGAGCATAGCCCGCTCCATAGCACGCTGAGTGACCTTGAATTTATGGACCAGCCCGACTGTTAGTGTCCACGTTGGAGTGAGTATAAATAAGGCAATTTAGGATAATCCACTTTTAGTTTATTTTTCTTTTTTAATTCTTAGTTTGCAATACTATATTGTGTTCAGTATTGTACTGATTGGTTAAGAATGATTCACGTGTAAATAAAACTGATCATAGTTTGAATTATTTATGGTCACCCTATTCACAAAATTGTTAAGGAATGTTTAAATTATTAATATCTTTTGAAATACTGAGTGTGTAGGATTTTTGATTATGCCAATATTTAGTAGAAATTTCTACTAAATATTGGCGCTATTGTTATCCGATTTGATCAACTGCTTTAGTAGCTACGAACATTTATATTTTATAGACCGTCAGGATTGAGGAGCCACATAAAATGTGTTGTATCTCCGAAATTATATTGTCTTTCCATTTTATTTTTATACTACAAACTATCATTTACTACTAAATTATACTAAAAATACGTTTTAATTGGTTGACGACTTTCCGAGAAACAGCGTGATGAAATTTATGGATTTTTATGAAAAATCAAAGCATTGTAGCTATCTCAAATTCAACCGTACAAAAACCATTTTTTGTCTACAAATTACTCATAAACACTACTAAATCCTACCAAATTTTCAAAAGCATCCGTCGGCTAGTTTTCGAGTTCTAAGGTGGCTCCTCATACCAGATGTCTGGATTGAGGAGCCACCTTAAACGTCCTATAACTTTTTAACGGTTTTACTACAAATTCCAGGATCGGGCCTACAAATCAGCTAATTTACTACTAAATATTGGCAGTACCCTCGTTTAAATATGAGACATGGCTCCTCAATCCATACGGACACCCCGACGCAGGGTAGCGGAAAGTGATCCGTTCAGCGTGTGACGTTACATAGCGGTATTTTTTCCCATCCGGACCTCAATGTTGAATGTGAAAAATGTTGAATCCCAAAATGTTGATCATATGGGTTAGGTTAGGTTAGAACTGTGAACAACTGCGCGCGAGCCGAGCGAGCGTAGCGAGCAGTGCCGCGGCAGTGGCTGGCGAGCGCTACATCCAAGTTGGTCGCAGTTACTTGGCTTTAGAATTATATTTCTGAACTTTGGAACAGGGGGTCCAGAAAAATCATTTTTTTTTACAAATTCAACATTTTGGGATTCAAAAAGTGTGTTGTAGTCCAGAAGTATTTATTCATAACCGACGCGACGCACGTCACATATCTGTTGACGAAGATGTGAACGGAGGAGGGATGGAACAAGAAATATAACATATGGAAATTATTTGTACTCGTATATATAATATTTTGTTTCAATGGAACACAAGAGACAATTGTTTGGGGTTTTCAACTTATGAGCATACAAAAATATTTTGTGATAGGTATTTGTTTTGGAAAAACGAAAACAAGATAGGTAAATCACTACTACACTCTTTACGTTTTAGGATCAAATATACTTTTTTGATAGAAACTGAAAGGCCCCAATGATGTAGACACGCCTTGTTCATTTACAGAGCGTCGTTGCCTTTAAAATACAAACCTTTGAACGAGAATGCTACAAGACTTCAAAGTGACAAAGGATACACTCGCATCGTTATTTCCCTTGCAGAGGGAAATGTTAAATCCGACCGATCTTCAAAGCTCTCACGTGAGCAACACGTTGCCATATCTAACACTTTCCCGCGTCCTTGTTCATATCATCTGCAGTAAGAATGTGAGTGAATATGTAAATGTGACGCGAGTCGCACCCGCGGAGGGGGGAGGGGGGCACTTAACTGTGACGTCATCCTGCAGTTTATGTGTTACCTCGTATTTGTATGTGACAGGCACATTAGTTGTATTGTTTAGCGAATTGAATTTATAATGTAGGCTGTATAAAGCATTGAATACAATGTTATAATATCATCTGACTGCCTCGATGGGCGGAAGCGCTACTGCTGAGCAAGAGGTCCTGAGTTCGATTCCCAGGTCAGGCAAAGTGATATTGGGTTTTTCTATCTGGAATTTATCAGTAGCAGCCCGGAGTCTGGATTTGTGCCCGGTTGATGGCAATAGACTCGCCCCCTATTAATGATAATGATAATGTTTATTCAAAGAAAACTTAGACATTTAATTAGAAAATATTTTAACAGGCTAATTTAGGTCAGTATAAGTGGTATGCGCATCTGTAGCCGAACTAGGCAGAGCCTGTATTTCGGCTATCAGCGCCAAACCCCTCGAGAATTACACATATATAAAAGCCATTAATATTTCTTTAGTAAATATCTTAAACATAATCATTTTAACAATTCGCACTTCTATAACGACAATGTCGTAAGTGCATAAACGTAATTTTAGAGAAAAACGCTTTAGATTTTTTTTTTTTTTTACTTTAACAGAAATATTTTGTTTGGAATGATATTTATTATTGTATTTAAAAAAAAACATAAATAAGGATATAGGCTTATATCTAAAATATGTTTGATTATTCTAACTCTGATATTATAGTTGCTATTTATATTAATTTCGGGGGGTGCCTACAGTTGCGTCGTTGTTCCAAATGATTTTTTTATTAACTTCAATAATCCTCAAAGAACAATGACGTAAATTCAGAACATAACCTTAATATAAAAATTAATTTTTAGTTTGTTGCAAAATAATTACTTACATCAACTCTTCAATATCGTCCTGGTCATATTTTAGTTGCTGATACCAGCAGTAAGTCATATTTTAGTTGCTGATACCAGCAGTAAGTCATATTTTAAGAGTTCCCTTAATTGAATGTATTAAGTTACTCGCCTAACAATCTTAATTATTTAAAAATCATGAAGCAGTGCAGTGTAATGTTTTTATTAGGTAATAAACTTTAAAAAAAAACATTCAAAAATGTTTATAAAGTCTTATTTTCTCGGTGAAATTATTAAGTTTAAAAGCAAAAGTGTCATTGTTGCTCTAATGATGCAAAATATTTCACCAAAGTTTGTGATGAAATGAGTATGACATAAAACACAGTTAGGTGAATGTAGTTTAAAAAATAAGAAAAATAAATGGCGCAATTACCTGAGCGTCGTTGTAGCACTACGAGACAACAGTAAACTCTGGGCAACTGACCAATGGGTCGTTTTCGATTTATATTCCTTCTCCAATTACACAACGACGCAACTTCTCTCTAACGGCAAATGTTGCTATTACTTAAAAGTCGATGTCGCACACAAAACTTTAATAGTATTTAAATTGTTTCCCATTAAAAGGTCATTTTTGACATTTTTGCACTTACGTCATTGTCGTTTTAAAGGTGCGAATTTATAATGTAATCCCTCCTCTAGATTTGTATAACCGTCTCCTTAAATTTAAGATCCCTCTTCCGATTAATTTCCCTTCGCTTTTAACTTATCCCTCTCCAGATCTGCTTGTGGCGCTGATGATTTTCATCCGTCACAATAATATCAAATTATGATATTTTTTTTTCAAAGTCAAAGTCAAAGTCAAACCATTTATTTCAAATAGGCACATAAGAGGCACTTTTGAACGTCAAAATTTACAAAAAAATAGAATTGATTCTAGTTGCCCCTTCCAAAAGGTAGTTTCGTATGGAGAAGAATGGGCAAGAAACTCCACCGGTACTCTTTTAAAAATGTTTTACAATATTTTGTTTGATTACATTAATTATATGATTATATGTGAAGACGATGCACCTAGAATAAAATTACTATACCATAATAGGTAAAACGAATTAAAAACTAAGCAATGAAAAATAACTTAATTATTAGATAGATACGTGGTGTTCACATATTTACAAACATCATACAAGTATGTTTTTCTAAAAAAAATAAAAAAATAAGTCAGTGTGTGAGTATAGGTTATCACAGAATGTAAAATCAATATCATAAAAATAACAGATTTTACCATAAAAATAGCAACCAGTTTGATTTTTCCCTAAATAGTAAGTCTGTGTGGATGTGGTATATGTATATTTTAATGTGCTAAAAATTATAATATTTACGTAATTTTATCTTTTTGTTTGTTTCAGTCCAGTACTAACCCCACAAGATCTACAATAAGTTCAACTGTAGTATCGAAGATTTTTATCTTTTTTCAATAACAAAGCACACTTGCTTTTCCAATTCACTTTTAACATTGGCAGAATAGTCGACATCGGCTTTGCTTGCCACTATTAAAAATAGAATAGAATAGAATATAATGTATATACTTTACTTCGGTATTAGAAAATGAAAATAAATAAGTTTGTGTAGTGTTTGCATGCTGGGGGGGTCTACTCCGAAGCATCGGCGGAATGTTCGGTCGTTTCTTTACTAGGCTAAATATCGCTGAATACGGCGAAAAAAAAAGAAAGGCGGTCGAAGAGATAAGCCAAAGTCAAAACTGTGACCTGAAGTTGGGTATGGACTCGAAGTCAAAAAATTAAACTGCGGAAGTTATAAAACGGCCGAACATTCGGCCGATACGTCGGTTTAGTGCTTCGGAGTAGATAGACCCTCAGGTCCTCTTATTTGTGTGAGATGGGAATGTACGTGTCTGATGTGTAGGGGAACGTGTGTGGTGTTGTCTTGTGTTCTGCTATGTTTTATGATGTGAGCGCGCGTTTGTGTGTATGTTATGAGAAATGTATGATAAATTGTAGGTACATAAGTTTTTATATTACATGGGACTTAAACATACCTGGCAAAATCTCGGTGTACTATAGGTACACCTCTGCCCAATCATTCGGGGAAACATGGCGTGATGTTATGTATGTAATTGTTGAAAAATATCATGTGCCTTGCCCCGAAATAAAACATTACCTAATACTCAATGCTTTTATTCGATTCAGTTACCATTATTTATTGAAACTTCACGCACACAATAAGATACAAGGGCGGACTTAATGACTTAGGAATTCTCTACTAGTCGACCAAGGATATACGAGATAAGATGTCAGGTGCTCTGATTGAGAGGAGATCACCCATTATAATAAAAACCATCGAAGTGCGTGTCGGACCACGCACAATGAAGGGTTCCGTAGTTGGGATGAATTTATCCCAAGAAAAAACTTAAAATTGTAGTTTAAAAACATATTCCCCCATACATTCCAACTGCAAATGTAAGTTTGTACGCACAATATTGAGTGATTTACCATATTATTCTAAGACCATAGACTTCTTATAGGTATTCCTGTAATCTATAAGTATAGAACTATTCTCTGTATTTATTTTAACATTTTAGGCTCAGCAGTTTCGGAGATAAGGGGTGGGAATGGTAAATGATCATCTATTTTCTTTAAAACTAAAATATTTTAAAATTATAAATAATATATTTGAAATCCTCATAACAAGTCCCTTCATTTGATATGTCACACGGTGCAGTATGCAAAACTTTTTTTATTTTAATTTTCAAATTTCCCCAAAAGTGAATCCCATATTCAAAATTAATTTATTTACGTTACACATTCGTGTTTGGGTTACAGAAATTCATGTGTACCACATTAAAAAAAAAATGCCATTATTTGCCGAAAAAATAGCCAACAACTTAATTTATACAAACCTATATTTTAACTTCCCTAGTTAAAAGATTTATATATAATATAGGTACGTAAGTACTCCATAATCAAATAAATATTTGGATGTAATCGGATACAGACGTTTATGAAACTTAATTCAGATACCAAGTAAAACACAGTGGAGAAAAGTACCTAACTAGGTAGTTTTTTATGACTAAAGGAAATACGTGCTAGTTAGAAATAAAACATAATATACATAACATCACGCGTGTAATTCCGAAGGATTAGGCAGAGGTGTACTTATACACCGACATTTCGCCAGTTATGTTAAAGTCTCGTGAAATAGGGGCGAGCCTATTGCCATCATCATCACGTCCAGACTGCTACTGAGAAATTCCTAATAGAAAAAACCAATAACACTTTTCCCGACCTGGGAATCATACCCAGGACCCATGCTCAGCAGTAGCGCATGTGACCACTTGACCAACGATGCAGTAAAGGATTAAAGACTTCGAAACTTTTCAAGTTCGTCATAATAGACACCAACAATCATTAAAACATTGTTGGTAAGATTCATCATAATCATCATTTCAGCCGAAAGACGTCCACTGCTGGACATAGGCCGCCCCCAAAGGGGTTTGCCATAATCGCCACGCTTGACAGGCGGGTTGGCGATTGAAGTATGGTGTTTCAATGCATAGAGAACACTGCAGCCCAGTCTCTAGTAAGTCCCTTAGTCGCCTTTTACGACACCCACGAGAAGCAATGGGATGGTGCTATTCTTTACGTCCGGCGCCGCACAGGCCAAAGGTTGGTAAGATTACTAATTAAAATAACAATCTGATATGAGCACCAAATTCATAAACAACGCAAAATATAAACTGCTCCATTTATTTCCATGTTTCAAAGAATATAAAATTAAGCTAACGCCAGAACAGCAAAATAATTCTAAAATACAACTGAAGTTTCGAAGCTAAAAGATTTCTACGGTATTTGTTGAAGCTGTTTCCAGCATTTATTGAAATTCTGACGTGCATTGTGAATTTTACAAGTAAAAAGGAAATGACAGGATCTGTCAAAAAAGCTATGAACATCTTAGAGATCTTTGAAAATCATACATTGTTACTAGTATTACTGTAAATACAGAATTCGGAAAAGGCTTATCACACATTCAAGAGAAAAAAAAACCGGCCAAGTGCAAGTCTGACTCGCGCACGAAGGATTCCGTACCATTATCTATAAAAACGGCAAAAAAATCACGTTTGTTGTATGGGAGTCCCCTTAAATATTTATTTTATTCTGTTTTTTTGTATTTATTGTACATCATCTGTGATAATTTCAACTGTCTAACTATCACGGTTCATGAGATACAGCCTGGTGACAGACGGACAGACAGACGGCGGAGCCTTAGTAATAGGGTTCCCGTTTTACCCTTTGGGTACGGAACCCTAAAAAGTATAGAGAAGGTAAACGTTTTAGAAAACAAATCAAGCTGATTGTTGCGCGAGTAAATTCGTTTTTGTTCTGCAGTTTGATAACAAGAGCTTTGTTTCCTCATCGTCTCTCACACGACTGCTAACAGGTCAGTCTCGAGGGACTGACGTACGTTTGTTAACTCAATGGTCGAGTTCACGAAGGTAAACGTTTGTTCACAAACACACAACGTATTGATGGTGCTTCATGGTGAGGTTTTCAATTGAATGGGGAAGATGAAAGAAAGTATATTTGCATACATGCAGCATTAAATGACTGCATATATTGTTTGTCTGAAACGAAACTTGACTTGTAATAGATAGTCATTTTGGGAAAATTTGCTGATAACGAATCATACCACCTTTAACACTATTAAAGGTGGTATGATTCGTTATCAGCAAATTTTCGAGACGACAAAAGTCGTATTCATTCATAGTGATTGCGAAAGGTTTATTCTATAAAACAATTTCTATTGCGTTGTTATACTAACACAACAAATAGCTCAACATCGTACTGCTCAGACAAACAAAATTGATTGCGGAACCCATTTTTCCTTAACCAATAAAAGTATACGATTCCCCTCGGATTCCTTTTTGAACCTAAATTGAGATTATATGGGCAAATTGAATCAAAAAGATGTTACGGAAAAAAAATGTTAGCTTTGGTATATTTGGTATAAAAACAAGTTATATTTTTAAGTGTAATTTGGAATGAGAAATTATGGAGTAACAAGCCGTTATCATCCGATTATAAGTGGGTAAATTAGGCTATATATATGTAAAATAAAAAAATATATTAAAAAAATAAAAAACCCGACTGCGTAAAAAGTGAACATTGAATTATACGAGTATAACTTTTATTTACATCTTTTTTAAAGTTCCCTTTTTACGCAATCGGGTTTTTTTATACGTATATTTTATCACATTATTAATTTTAAGACCGCGCTATCGCATTAGGCATTAGGCATACACCTGTAATGATAGTTGTAAGGGAGATTTTAATAAATAAATAAATCTAGTAAAAAAATGTATAAATAAGGCCTGCCAGACAAATATAATTTTAACAATAAAACAAAGCGTTGCTAGTCCGAAAGCAACCTCAACGCGACTCCTAAATAAACTTGCTTAAGATTGAATTGCTAACCAGTTGAACAAGCACGTCAAGATCTAAATCTAATCCAATAATAAACCGAAATTGGAGGTGCTGCATATTAATGTCTGCAGAGACTTGCAATACCCGCTGCATGTATCGCCGATGTAAGGGTGCCGCGAGACTGTGAGTTTCATCAGACGTTTTGTTGAGACGGGTACTGTTAGTGGTTTTGATTTCACTGGGTTCAAGATGTTTTAGCATTCCCATGGTACCACGTGATTTAACTGCCTCATAGCTCGCCGTCCGATAAGGACCAGGCCCGGGTCGACGGCGCGTTGTGTTCCACGCGCGCCTCAAAGAGATGTCAGCACGCATTGACGGGATCCATTAGGGCCAATGCCTGCCAGGGTTGCGAGTTTGTCCGAAAGGGATATCGTGGCTGTGGCACACAGGCAAATGAAGGAACACGGGTGGGTTTTAGTCAGTAAAAGTCTGACACGCCCTCTCGCTCCGTCCAGAGCGGGAGAAGTTATTTGATAATTATTCACCCAAAAAAAAAAAAAGTGCCTCAACACTTATACCAACATTACTGGATACCATACACGGATTAACAAGGCTTTACCTAAATAATTAACATGAATCGCACGAAACCCCAGTGGTTCCAATATTCACGGAGTAATTACCAATTACGAAGAACAGCGACACTGAAAGATTAATTAATGAATCGCTGTGATCGCCTCCAATGAGGAACCATATTAATTTTAATTAGGTATGCATAGTGCTCCCTATAAAATAATGTTGTAATTTATTTCATTATATTATCATTTAACACTGTTAGAGCACCTATTTACAAGCGTGGTGACTATAATTACAAGCTTAACCTGAAAATAGTATTATTATTTTATTATCAATTTATTAAGATTGTAATGATTTTCGATAAAAGTCTCTAATTCATTTATAACATAACATCACGCCTGTAATCCCCGAAGGGTTAGGCAGAAACGCTGATAGCATACCTCCGCCACGAAACCATAGCAGCGAAACCGCAGTAGGTTCCCGTCATGTTCCGCTACTCGAATCGGATGCGAGTAGCGGAACATGACGCGAACCAGTACAATTGAACTACTGCGGTTTCGCTGCTATGGTTTCGCGGCGGAGATGTGCTACCAGCGTAGGTCCCATGTAATAGGCGGCGAGCCTATTGCCATCAACCGGGCACAAGTCCAGACTCCGGGCTGCTTCTTCGAGAAATTCCTGGTGGAAAAACCCAATAACACTTTGCCCGACCTGGGAATCGAACCCCGGACCTCTTGCTCGACAGTAGCGCATGCGACTAGACCAACGAGGCAGTCAAGTCAAGTAATTCATTTATTACTGTATTTTTTTTTTTTAAACAGAAAAGGCCAGCATACATATTCCTTTAAAACGTCTCTGAAAAGTACATACTTCCTGTGTGCCGAAGTCAGCAACTACCACTTTTAGATAAAGAATTAGAAAAATCAATTAATAATAAACATTATTCTACCGCACTCAAGCGAAAATAATTCATCTAAATAAAACTCAATCACCATAACTTAGAATACGTGACACATACATAAAATCACTACTTCCCATGATGGTAGGCAGAAACTACAGAACGCCACCTGCCACGATCTTCAAATACTCGTTTTGCTTCGTTGACGTTCATACTTCGAACTTTCTGAAGAACATCAAGAACTTAAGATTACGCAAGTCTCTAATTGTATACTCTGAACATGCTGCCACTTGAACGGTGTTTCCCTTGATGTTGGTAATCCTTGCGGATAACGAACACTGTGAAGTTATTAAAATTGTGGTGAGAGCTAACCTTGCGTGCTCAGTCTTTTTGATTTATCTCGGTAATCTCGACGAACACCGAACCAATATCGTACGCTGAGAGTAGAGGACGCAGAGCAGTTAGGTTTAGTTACAATTTGAATATATTATGTAAGTGTTATGTATGAGATAGTACATAACAGGGATGTTGGGGATATGAAATGAAATAAAATCGTTTATTCTGTAAATAGGACATCAGAATAACTTTTACACGTCATATTAAAAATAAGCTAGATGTAGTCGATCAGTGCTCTTAGTGGAATGCCTCGACATTTCCTATCTGACTACCCCTGAGAAGAAATGGCGAAAGAGACTCAGGGGTCAAAGTCTCTTTTAAAGTCCTGACATAATCTTGGTCAGATCATGTGAGGACCATGTGGATCCGTGTCTGAAATGGTCTTTTGAAGAAAGATCCTCACAAATTTGAGTGGACCTGTCCAATCAGTGCAAGCATTTGTTTGTAACGTGCAGCTCAACCCAAGACATAAGGAGCAAAACGACTCGACGAACAATACCAAAGTAAGGACATTTGTTAAAAATGCTAGACCATCATTTAAACTAACTGAGAACAAAAAAAAAGTAAAATATTTAAAGAAAAAAAAAATAACCCACATAGTGCTAACATTCACAATAAATTAAAGCAGACTTTTCAAAGTATTCATGTAATATTGTTTAAAATATTCTGCAATGTCAATATTAAAATAAAAACATGCTTAATAATTAAAATGTATATTTTTCTTTTTTTAGTTAGAATATATATTTCTTTGAATTTTTCACGAAGTGAATCTCTTGGACCTAGATTGTAAATGGCTCGAACATCCCTTATCTGTAAAACAAAGATATTATTAATGTCCGCACCATAGACTTATAAAAAAAGTCAGACGGAACTCTCGCTAAGACAAAACTGTGTCCCGTAATGGCGGCGACAGTCTTAAGTGTGAGTGAATTTAGGGTTGTCATGATAGCAAAAATTACCCACTTAATATTGTTTTATTTTAAGAAAAATACAGGTCGGCAGACAAATTTATCACATAAAAAAAATTGCGAAGATCTCGCACATAAATCAAAACCTATAGGGTACTTCCCGTTGGCCTAGAATCATGAAATTTAGGCAGAAGCAAGATGTCACAGCACAAGTAAAGGAAAAAGTCCGAAAATTGTTAATTTGTCGTTTTTTTATCGCATAAAAAAATAATTTTTGCGATTACAAACTTAAATTTTCAGTTGGAAAATTGACCGTGGCGTATATCGATGTATGGGAGAACATGTTTTTCAACTACAATGTTAAGTTTGTTTTGGGGATAAATTCATCCTAACTACGGAACCCTTCATTGTGCGTGGTCCGACACTCATTTTTTTTAACAGCATAGGCGGCTGAACTAAGCCTTCCTGACAATTTTTCTACGTGTGGGCGCCATTGTAAGTTACCATCAATAGTTATTCCAAGAAAAATTGTCGACTCAACAGGGTCAATTCTATTCCATTAAGTTGAATATTGGTAGTTACCTGCCTGACATTTGGCATTGAAAACTTAATGAGTTTAGTCTTTTTATCGTTCAGAAGATTATTTAACCAATGGACAACTTTAGAGAGTGCATCGTTAAAATGTTCAAAATTGACGAGCTGAAGTGTGATTTTAAAAATGAGGGAAGTGTCGTCTGCGAATAATACAATCTTGTGATTATCCCTTATGTGATAAGGTAAGTCATTTCTATTAATTAGAAACAAGAATGGACCTAGAATTGAATCCTGCGGAACGCCCATAGTGACCGCAGATCCTGCAGATCTCTTGCCATTAACATCAATCCTCTGAATTATGTTGTTCAGAAGAAGTCACAAGGTCGAGAGCACTGTCCCTCACACCATAGTGGTGCAGTTTTCTGATGAGTGTATCATGATGAACGCAATCTAATGCCCTCGCCAAGTCGCAGAAAATGCCAAGAGCATCCTGTGACTCCTTCCAGGCCTCGAATATGCTCTTCAGTAATTCCACGCCCGCGTCTGTAGTTGAACGACCCTTTGTAAAACCAAACTGTTTCAGACGAAGAAAATTATGTGTATTGAAATGTCCTAACATTTGTTTTAAAATTAATTTTTCAAAGATTTATTTGTTAACGTGGATGCGGAGGTCTAAATAAATGCGGAAATTATCGATAAGATGCGTTCAAATCTGGCAGCACGACTGGTCCCACAAATGTTCGGTCTATTTCGATATTACCTACATTGAGCAAATCAATGTAGGTAATGATCCCACGAATGTTCGGTCTATTTCGATATTACCTACATTGAGCAAATCAATGTAGGTAATGATCCCACGAATTTTCGGTCTATTTCGATATTACCTACATTGAGCAAATCAATGTAGGTAATATCGCATAATCGGTAATATGAACGCATCTTATCCATAATATTCGCATCCGCATCCGCAATTGGGGAGCTTCCGCATTTATTTAGACCTCCGCATCTACATTAATAAATGCGGAGCTCATGCGGATGCAGATGTGGGTGGAAAAGGGTGATAGTAAGTAAGCTATGTAAAATCATAAACAACAAAATGGAAATTATAATCATCTAATTAATTATCAATAAAGCTCTCTCAAATCGTCACATTTTCGCGAAACAATCTTATATCCATCAAACACATAATTTGTTCACCAATGCGTTGGAGGACGTCTTTAAGACGCTGGACTGGACTGGACAGGGTATCAACGTAAACGGGGAGTACATCTCACACCTTCGTTTTGCCGATGACATCGTCATAATGGCAGAGACGCTGGAACAGTTAGACCAAATGCTGCACAGCCTAAATGGAGCCTCTCGGCGGGTTGGCCTCGGCATGAATTTGGAAAGTCATGTACAATTCGCACGTCTTGCCGATTCCAATCCTCATCGAAGTCGCTTCTCGAAGTTGTGAAGGAGTATGTCTACCTGGGGCAAGTTTTCCAGCTTTGTAGGCACAACTTTGAGAAGGAAGCCGATAGAAGGATCCGGTTGGGTTGAGCAGCGTTTGGAAAATTTCGTCAAGTCTTCTCGTCACCAATCCCGCAGTGTTTGAAGACTAGGGTCTTCAACCAATGCGTCCTGCCCGTTATGACATACGGTGCCGAAACTTGGACACTGACAGTCGGACTGGTCCACAAATTCAAGTGCAGCGGAGCTTCTTTGCCCGGAGCTTCTTTGCCCGGAGTTTCTTTGAAGGATAAGATCAGGAATGAAGTTATCCGGAAAAGAACCGGAGTTACCGATATAGCCTGCAGAGTAAGCAAGCTGAAGTGGCAGTGGGCTGGCCATGTTTGTCGAAGGACCGATGGCCGGTGGAACAGACGAGTCCTGGAGTGGAGACCGCGTATGGGCAAGCGTAGTGTGGGGCGCCCCCCAGCTAGATGGACCGACGACCTTAAAAAGGTGGCTAGGACAGACTGGATGCGGAACGCGGAGGACAGGGTGTTGTGGCGCAGCCTGGGAGTGGCCTATGTCCAGCAGTGGACTGCTATAGGCTGAGTTGATTGACATATAATTTCGAGAGCTATATGGATTTTTTTATTATACATAATTGCCGCGAATTGAATTATTATCAACATACAACGAAACAGCGCTGCAGTTTGCAAAAACGTCAGAAATTCTGAATTTCGCCTTGCCGGCTTGACGAATCCCTTAAAAAAACTTGAGATCCGCATCCGCGGATGTGAGCCACCAAAAATCCATATCCCTATCCGCAGGTGTAAAAAATCTTCATCCGCAACATCCCTGATATGTACAGAGCTCAGGTAAATGTAGAGCACAGTAATAGGAATGTGCAGTGCTGATAAATGTCAACATCAGAGTGTAACCGCAATCCGGTATTCTGCAATCAATCTACGTTAATTTATACATAATGAAATTGAGATTTGTGATATGTCAAACCCGTAGATATTGATAACGTAACATTTATTTATTTATTTGTTAAGGCAAATCAACTAAATACACACAGACATTCAAAGTAGAAATCATTTACAAACACAACCAATATAACCAATATCAATAATGTTTATATACTTAAAATTAACTTGAATTAAATTAAATAAGATTGTATTAAATTATATTGAAATAAATAACAAACTAAAAACATAATCAAAAAACACACACAAAAGAAAAGAAACATTATTGAGCAAAAATTACATATTATTGAGCACAGCTCTTTTAGCTCATTTACAAATACAGTAGCATTGCATGCATCTAAATTATAGGTAAGCACAGCATTTAATTAAGATCTCATTATACAATACTAATTATAAAGATAGATAACAATGTAATTATAACCAATATCAATAATGTTTATATACTTAAAATTAACTTGAATTAAATTAAATAAGATTGTATTAAATTATATTGAAATAAATAACAAACTAAAAACATAATTAAAAAACACACACAAAATAAAAGAAAAGAAACATTATTGAGCAAAAATTACATATTATTGAGCACAGCTCTTTTAGCTCATTTACAAATACAGTAGCATTGCATGCATCTAAATTATAGGTAAGCACAGCATTTAATTAAGATCTCATTATACAATAATAATTATAAAGATAGATAACAATGTAATTATAACCAATATCAATAATGTTTATATACTTAAAATTAACTTGAATTAAATTAAATAAGATTGTATTAAATTATATTGAAATAAATAACAAACTAAAAACATAATTAAAAAACACACACAAAATAAAAGAAACATTATTGCGCAAAAATGACATTATTGAGCACAGCTCTTTCAGTTCTTTTTACATTAATTTGATTCTACATTCTATTGCGCAATAATATTGAACAAATGGCGTAGAGTTAACCAGTCAATTGAATCATGATCAAGCAATCAAGATTGTGTTACCGCGAAATTGAACCACAATTCACAGTTCATCAGAACTTTTGAGCACTCGCCTTTTACAGTCAAACTCAACTCAAACTCAAAGCATTTATTTCAATTAAACCATTTACAGGCACTTTTGAATTGTCAACAAGTCGGTCAGTTACAAATATGAAGCTAGTTGCCCATTCCAAATAGTAGGTTCCTATGGAGAAGAACGGGCAAGAAACTCCACAGACACTCTTTTAAAATAAAATATTTGATACAAAGTATTGGTTACATCATTCTTATTGAAAATATACATGTGAGAACGATGCAAAACGTCAGAAGCGTCCGTGATAAAAAAAAACAATTCAAAACTAAAATAATTAAAAATAAGCCGTGGCAGCTAAGAGATGACCAGTCCCAACTGACAGCGCCCGTTCACGAACATGACGCATGGATCAGCACCATTCAGCTCAACCATTTTGAAGGGAGCTAAATGATCCAACACACACGCCACCATCAGCGAGACATCTGAGTGAGCATGACATACTCTCAGCTGCCAGGACATATTCAAGTCAATGAAAGACATATTACCCGGTAAATGGTAGCTCAATTGTACATAGTACTCACACCTGTGTTATGCAATTATATAATACAAAGGTGATTGAGTTTATACAATGAAAAGATAGTCTTACAATCTTCAGCAGCTCCAACAGTATTTTCAAATGTTAATCAATTAGTTGACGTTGTGGAGCAGGACCAGCATTGAGCCAAGCATTTCTATCAGCGATGTAATCCCCCAGCCTATAATATGCCTGCTTGCATAGTGTGCGTTTTATACAAGATTTGAATTTCGTCTCATTCAGTTGAAGTATGTGGGGAGGAATTTTATTATAACATTTTAAACAGTACCCCATGAAAGATGAGTCTACTTTAGCCAGTCTGAAACCTGGTTGAGCTAATAGATCCCTACTTCTAGTACTATAATTATGTCTTTCGCCTCTTTTACTAAAAAGATGTAAATTTTTTCTTACGTACATGATGTTTTCATAGATATATTGACAAGACACCGTCATGATGTTAATATTCTTAAACAGTTCCCTAAGAGAATCGCGCCTGCGGAGATTATATATGGCTCTGATGGCTCTTTTCTGCAGAATAAAAATAGACTCGATGTCTGCAGCCCGTCCCCAAAGTAAAATACCGTAAGACATGATACTATGAAAGTAACTAAAATAGACTAGCCTCGCGGTATCTACATCAGTAAATTGACGGATTTTTCTGACAGCATATGCTGCTGAACTTAGCCGTCCTGCAAGAGATGTTAAATGAGGACCCCATTGAAGCCTAGAGTCGAGCGTGATCCCCAGGAAAACAGTTTTATCGACGAATTCTAGTTTCTCTTGATTCAATACTATCTCATAATCACTACTTTTTACATTTGGTAAAGAAAATCGTATGCACTTAGTTTTCTTTCCATTTAATACTAAATTATTGGCCGTGAACCAATTTTGGACCTGCAGTAGGGCGTTATTTACGTCGTCAAAATTTGTAGCACGTCTATCTACCTTAAAAATCAAGGAAGTATCGTCAGCAAATAACACCATTTGTGGTTGATTTTTTAATAAATGGAGAAGATCATTAATATACACTAAAAAGAGGAAAGGACCCAATATCGAGCCTTGAGGAACACCCATTTTTACTTTTAAACCGAGTGAATTGATACCATTTATTTGAACTAGCTGTTGTCTATCGTTTAAATAAGATTTTACTAAACTAAGCGCAAGTTTTCCAAGTCCGTAATGCTCAAGCTTCAAGAGTAAGGTTTCGTGATCGACGCAATCAAATGCCTTGGAAAGGTCACAAAAGATTCCTATGGCGTCTTGGGCCTCTTCCCACGCGTTAAAAATGTGTCTTAATAAGGTTACACCGGCGTCGGTCGTACAACGTCCTTTGGTGAAACCATACTGTTGATCGTGAAGGATTTTATTCGCGTTGAAATGATTGAGCATTTGATTAAGCATTACCTTTTCAAACACCTTGCTGAAAACCGGCAAAACGGATACGGGTCTATAATTATTTGTGTCTTTACTGTCTCCGGATTTGAAAAGTGGTATTACCTTACTGTATTTCATTAAATCCGGGAAGACTCCTTGATCCACACACAAATTAAATATTAAGGCTAAGTAAGGCGCTATAGTCTCAATTATTGAGGTACAGACTTTAATGGACATTCCCCAAAGATCTTCGGACAATTTGATCTTGATTTGCTTAAAAGCTTTTAATACTATTATGGGGTTAATATGCTTAAAGTTAAATTCAATCGGGCAGGCTGCAACGTTCGCCCTTACAGAGTCAAAAGCGAGCAAGGGTGAGGAATTTAAGGTTTCAGTAGTTTTAAGTGGGATACTGGTAAAGAAATTTACAAACTCTTGAGCAACTTGTTTGCTATCGCAAATGAGTCCACATGACGTCTCCAGTGCGTAATCAGAATCATGCTTTTTGTTCCTATTCGTTTCATTATTGATAATTTTCCAAACCGTCTTTATTTTATTGTCTGCTGATTTAACCTTGTTGCTAATGTATAAGGCTTTAGCGGCCTTGCAAGTGTTTTTAAAAGTTCTAGAGTAAGTAGCAACAAAGTTATTAAAAGTTTCCGTGTTTATATAAGGCTTAAGGCCATACAGCTCGAAAAGTCTTTCCCTACTTTTCCTGAGTCCTTTAGTTGCCCAGTCACTAAATAAAAACCTAGGGCTGATGGTTTTAGTGTTCTTCTTAAAATAAATATTGAACTCGCTTTGGACTACCGAAAAGAATTCTTTATACAAAATGTCAACATTGTTCATTGTAAGGTTCATAACACTTAACTTACAAATTAAAGTGCTGTTAAATCTATTTAAATTAACAGATGTTATCGGTCTGAATTGTATCTGCACCTTCTGTATTGGTATGTTGGACTCAAAAGTTACGGTTTGACCGCTGTGATCAGAAGGGAGATAATTAATTATAGCTTTATCTAAATAGTCGCAGCAACAAAAAACATTATCAATACATGTAGCAGTAGTCGTAGTTATTCGGGTTGGTTCTACAAACACATTTGACAAATTAAATGATTCAAACAAATTTAACAATCTACTGGTATTTGAATTATTTTCTAAAATATTAATGTTAAAGTCACCACAGATAATTACTGATTTATTCCCAGTTACAAGTTTTGCCAAAACATCTTCCATAACAGACTCAAATATAGAGTAGTTTTGATAGTTTGGGGGTCTGTAAACGCACACTATAACATGCCTATCTAGCTCAACACAAGACAGTTCAATGCTATGTTCAACCGACCAAGCAACTATGTCTTTACGAGTTTTAGATTTAATACAACTTCTAATTAAGATCAGTGAACCACCACGCAGCATTGATTTCCGGTTAAAACAACTGGCCACACTATAATTCTCATAATTAATTAACATTTCATAATCTTTTAACCAATGCTCAGTTAAACAAATAATGTCAAACATTGTTTTTTCTAAAAACAATTCGATTTCCAATTGTTTGGAAGAAAAACCTTGAATATTTTGATGAAATAATTTCAAGGATTTCTGCTTAGCCCCTTTTCTACAGTTAACAATGTTTTTGCTAGAAAATACCATTTTGTTATTAAGTGTAACTAAACTGTTAGTGGTACCTTCTGTTGTCTTACAAACTAGTTTAAATTATTTGAACTAACCACCTTAACATTAGTACTATTACTAATTGTGGTGCTAAATAAAGACTTCGACATATTAGTTATGTCTGGGTTAATATTAAAAGCTAATAGCCTAGCTATTTGACGTCTAAAACTAATAGGCAGATACACAGTATCCCTAGTCGACCTTAGCTTATCAACAAAAATGTTGGTGTCAAAAAATATAAACTTGTCACTATGGTGACTAACTAAGAAATGCATGTAATTATTTAACATATGAATGTAGCAGTTTTGCCTGTTTGACAAGTGCTCAAAGTACGGAAAAGCACACAAAATTATTTTCTTACAATTTACCTTCAAAAGTTTGGTCACACTATCAGTGATATCATCTTTTTTAACATTAAAACTATTACCTATTAGTACAGTAATAATGGCGTTAGGATCATATTCATTCCTAGTTATTGAATACATTATTTGTTTGTAGGAAGTCTGAGGCATGCAATAGTTTAGAGAAGAATGACTCAGGTTGTTGCTAAGTAATTTTCCTAACCCTTTTCCAAAACTATCAGAAAACATAATGGAGCTACATAATGGACTAGCTTCCATCTGAACTACTTGCAATGGAACTTGTACATTATCTGGTGTATCTTGATTGGGAATAGAGACCTGAGCACTTCCCAACTGGTACGAATCCTCCGTTGCCTCAGGTTGGAGAGTGCCAAGACTGAAACTCCTATGCAATGAAGATTGAGAGCTGCTAAGAGTCAGCGGGTCCACTTGGTCTGCATTACAGTTGCACATAGCCATTAACTCATTTGCAGCGAGTATGTGCTCCTGAATTTGTTTTTCAGACGTCACATACTTAGTATAGAGTGAATGTAATGATGCCTCTAGTATCTGAATATCAGACTGTAAGCGTTGAGTGTCAATCTCATAAATGTTCTTACTGTCTTCTAATTTAATTTGATAGTTATGTAATTTATTTACAAGAAAACCACGTTCTTTCCTTAGTTTAATATTATTGGAACTGTGTTTTTGTTGTTTCCTAAATTTATTGCATTTATTTATAATTTTATTTAGTTTTGCATATTTCTTAATTTTATTTTGACTTACTTTATAACTACTATTATTGTGTTTCAATAAAGAATCCTCAGTAAGGTCTATTGTTATTAAGGAATGAGGGTTGCAATTAGTGTTTAATAATTCATTATACAAGTTATTGGTTTCCTTAGCCTGAGTACATTCTAATTGTTTCTGTAATTTCATAATTTGTACATTTGCATGAATTGATTCAGCTTCAAGGTCCCTAACCTTACATAAAGCCTCCTCATATATGTTACTGCAGTTGTTGAAACCATCCGTGACCACCCGCAGTTTGTCCCGTTCATCAACAACATCCAAGTATTGCTGATGTAGGTCTACCAGCTCCCGTTTTAAGTATGTGTTTTTGAGAACAACCTTCTCGACTTCCTTTTCGCTTTCATCCATCTCCTGTAACAGCTGTTGACATTTACTGTTTGAAGCCTCAAGATCTTGAACGGCTATTCTCAACTTAAGCTCTAACTCCTGAGCAGCAGCCTTACGGGTCATCACAGGCATGGTTTCAGGAATTAGTACTGAAAGTAGAATTAAAAGAACGGTGAGAACTAGTTAGACAAACAACAAAAAAGTGAAAGCTAGAAATTAAAGGAAAAGTGGGAGAAGTAAGTGTTGCTTTAAAGAGAAATGAGGTAGGCTGCAGAATGTAATTGAAATGTAACTAGATTTGATCAAGTATAAAGTTACATTGATTCTATTGTCTCATGATTTTACTTTTCTTTAAGTGGGTAGGATGCCTAGAGATTTTATTTATTGTATTACTTTAAGATAACAATGCAAAAATCGATAAACAACGTTCCTGTTGTTGTGTATTCTACTATTACTTCACTATACTTATATTACTTTACTATTGATTAAAAGTATTTCGATAATTCACTACGTAAGTTTCGTTAACACAAAGGTAAACAAAGCGACTTAGACCCACTGCCGAGTGCCAAATCAATCAAGAAAAATGATTCTAGGACTAAACGATGCCCTGTTACAGAGTCTAAGAGACGACTGTGTGGTAATTACTAATTAATGAATAAAAGTAACAATACTCCCCGTTTAAATCCGCAGGTTGAACATCAGCTGTTCGTGATATGTTACCGGTGGGCAACCAAACACTGTTTTATTACGAATATTTGCAGGAAAACAATAATCCTGAATATTTATGTACTGCTTTTACATTTAGGTGTATTATTTGACCTTAATTACACTTAAAAATAATTAAAACTAAATTTAAAATACGGAACAGAATTTTGACATGTCACTCAGCTCGTATTTTTATCTCACGAAGCGAATAAACTAGAATAAATGCTGTGGAAATGTATTCCTTACGAAACGTGTGTGGCGTGACTATGAATGATAGGCAGAAAATGTATGTGATAAGGCAACGGTGCGGTTTAAAAGATGTAGTGACAAAAATTAAAAAGAGTATGCTTAGATGGTTTGGTCATGTTGAGAGGATGAATGAAAGGCAACTAAAAAAAGCTACCAAAGGGCTTTATTTACCGGGAAGAGACGCCCTAGGGCCCTAGGACGACATATAGTGACCTAATTAGTGACGTTCTTTAGAAAAGTCAAGTGCGTAGTACTCGCAACCGGCGTTAAGTTGTGACAAGATGTATAACGTAAACGGAGCAAAAGAAGTATGTAAGTACCAGTCAGATAGGGTATTCTCTTCCTGCTGGAACTCATACAGGCATTCTAGACTCTTCAGTTGTAGTTGTGGAGGTCACTCCAGATAATTCTTTAAACTAGACTGTAAGACAACAGAAGTTACCCATTCAAATAACCAATTATTATTATTAGCGAATAATAAAAAGGTATCTTCTGGCCATTTAACTCATAAAAAAAAAACAAAGGGAGTGCAACATACTTTAAAATTATTTCATCAAAATATCCAAGGTTGCTCTTCCAAATTACTGGAAATAGAATTGTTTTTAGAAAATACCAAGTTTGATGTCATTTGTTTAACAGAACATTGGTTAAAAGATCATCAAGTGATGTCAATTAATTATGAAAATTATTGTGTAGTTAGCCATTTTAGCCGAAAACGTATGATACATGGCGGATCATTAATATTAATTAAAAATTCTATCAAATCGAAAGAACGGAAAGACATCATCGGACTGTCGGTTGAACACACCATTGAATTGTCCTGTGTTGAGCTTGATAAGCATGTTATAGTATGCGTATACAGACCTCCAAGTTACCAGAATCTATCTTTGTTCGATTCTGTACTGGAAGATGTGTTAAAAAAACTTAGTACTAATAGTAAGTCAATAATCATATGTGGTGATTTTAATATTAACTTATTAGAAAATAACTCGAACACTGTCAGATTATTGAGTCTTTTTAGGTCATTTGATTTGTCAAATGTTTTTATTGAACCAACCCGAGTGACAGCTTCTTCTGCCACTTGTATAGATAATATTTTTTGTAATTGTGATTACTTACACAAACAAATTGTAAATAAGTTGCCATCTGATCATAGTGGTCAAACAATAACATTTTGCTCCTATATGCCTGTACAAAAAACTCAAATAAGGTTTAGGCCAATTACAAGTAAAAATTTAGAGAAATTAAATAATTCTTTGGCCAGTGCATTATGTGTTCAGAGATTTAATAATATTTGTGACCCAAATGAGTTCTACGCCGAGTTCTTTTCACTATTAAACACACAATTTAATGACACTTTTCCACTAAAGACTAAAAGTATTTACACAAAGTTCGTATTTAGTGATTGGGCGACTCCAGGTATTCGTAAAAGCAGGGAAAATCTTTTTGAACTTTATGGCCTAAAGCAACATAAGAATAATACAAGCTTTCATCAATATGTTGCAAAATATTCTAAAACTTTTAAAAGTGTGTGCAAAATAGCTAAAGCTCTTTATATTAGCAATAAAATAAAATCAGCTGATGATAAAATAAAAACTACCTGGCAAATAATAAATAATGAAACAGGTAGGAAAAAACAGCGTAATACTGAATTAAATTTAGAAACTGCACATGGGCCCATCACTTCAGAGGTAGAAATAGCTCAGGAATTTGAAAACTTTTTTGCTAATATTTCCCTTAAAACTACTGAAACTTTAAATTCCTCACCCGCGCTCTCGGCTGCCTTACTTAGAAAGAATGTAAAAGTATGCCCTTTGGAATTTAGGTTCCAACATACAAACCCCCAGGCTGTTATAAAAACTTTTAAAGATCTTAAAATTAAATTAACAGAAGATCTCTGGGGCATGTCTGTAAAAGTCTGTAGATCTATAATCGAAACCATTGCGCCCTATTTAGCTTTTATATTTAACACCAGTGTGGATCAAGGAGTCTTTCCGGATCTCATGAAACACAGTAAAGTAGTTCCTTTGTTCAAATCCGGAGATAGTAAAGAACCCAATAATTATAGGCCTGTGTCAATTCTGCCAGTTCTCAGTAAGGTGTTTGAAAAGTTGATGCTCAATCAAATGTTACGTCACTTTAATAAAAAATCCATCTTTCATGAACAGCAGTACGGTTTCACTAAAGGGCGTTGTACCACTGACGCCGGTGTTACCCTAATAAAGAACATTTTTAACGCCTGGGAGGAAGCACAAGATGCCATTGGAATCTTTTGCGACCTCTCTAAAGCGTTCGATTGCGTGAACCATGAACCATTTTGCTGAAACTAGAGCACTATGGGATTAGGAATGCAGCTCTTGATTTACTAAGATCATACCTAAAAGATAGAAAGGTTAAAGTTCAAATAAACGGCGTTAACTCATTAGGGTCTGAAATGGCAATGGGCGTTCCTCAAGGTTCGATATTGGGTCCATTCCTCTTTTTAGTTTACATTAATGATTTACCCCAATTACTTCAAAATCAACCGAAGATGGTGTTATTTGCTGATGACACATCATTGATCTTTAAAATAGATCGACGATCACAAAATCTTGACGAAGTGAATAACTCTATTCTTCAGGTCCAAGATTGGTTTACGGTAAATAATTTGGTATTAAATGAAAAAAAAACCAAATGTATTAGATTTAAATTACCTAATGTTAGAAGTAGCGAATGTGATATCATATTGAACGGAGAAAAACTGGAATTTATTAATCAAACGGTTTTCCTAGGAATCACTATAGACGAGAAACTGCAATGGGGACCACATATAACCTCTCTGGCGGGGCGGCTAAGCTCGGCCGCTTATGCTGTTAGAAAGATAAGACAGCTAACAGATATAGAAACCGCGCGTTTGGTTTATTTTAGTTACTTCCACAGCATTATGTCGTATGGCATTTTACTGTGGGGTCGGGCTGCTGACATTGAGTCCATCTTTATTTTGCAAAAGAGAGCTGTCAGAGCAATTTATAATCTCCGTCGCCGCGAATCTCTTAGGGAACTATTTAAAAGGATTAATATTATGACGGTACCTTGCCAATTCATTTATGAAAATATTATGTATGTAAGGAAAAATCTACATATTTTTAACAAGATAAGCGATAGACATAATTTTAATACTAGAAATAAAGATAAAATAGATCAACCATTTTTCAGATTATCTAAAGTACATACATCTTTTATGGGGTACTGTGTTAAATGTTACAACAAAATACCTTGTGATATATTGAAATTAAATGAGAGAAAATTTAAAACACATATTAAAAGTACACTTTGTAAACAAGCATATTACAAGTTAGAGGATTATATCCAGGACAGGAATGCTTGGAAACATGCTGGTCCAGCTCCATAGGACAATCTAGAGTCTAGACAAAATCAAACTGGTTGCTATTTTTATGGTAAAATCTGTTATTTTTATGATATTCATTTTACATTCTGTGATAACCTATACTCACACACTGACTTATTTTTTTAGAAAAACATACTTGTATGATGTTTGTAAATATGTGAACACCACGTATCTATCTAATAATTAAGTTATTTTTCATTGCTTAGTTTTTAATTCGTTTTACCTATTATGGTATAGTAATTTTATTCTAGGTGCATCGTCTTCACATATAATCATATAATTAATGTAATCAAACAAAATATTGTAAAACATTTTTAAAAGAGTACCGGTGGAGTTTCTTGCCCATTCTTCTCCATACGAAACTACCTTTTGGAAGGGGCAACTAGAATCAATTCTATTTTTTTTGTAAATTTTGACGTTCAAAAGTGCCTCTTATGTGCCTATTTGAAATAAATGCTTTGACTTTGACTTTGACTTTGTAAGGACCGTCGTTCTATAGTTCCGGCCTACCCCCATAGGAAGAAGGCATGAGTTTATGTATGTATGTTTTATAAAATTGACACAGCATCACGTCTGTATTCTCCGAAGGGATAGGCAGAGGTATACCTTCCTATAGTACACCCACATTAAATTTCGCCAGTTATGTTTAGGTTCCATGTTACAGGGGGCGAGCCTATTGCTATTAACCGGGCACAAATCTAGACTTCGGGCTGTTACTGAGAAATTCTAGATAAAGAAAGAAGAAAGAAGAAAGAAAGAAAATACGTTTATTTGCGGTAAACATAACGCAAAGAAATAAAAACACAAACACGAAAGAACAAGTTGAGGGAAAATATGCGTTGATGGAAAACCAAATAACATGTTGCCTGACCCGAGAATCGAACCCAGGACCTCATGCACAACAGTAACGCTTGTGACCACAAGACCAACGAGGCAGTTTTTAGGATTTCGTACCCAAAGGGGAACCCTATTACTAAGGCTCCGCCGTCTGTCTGTCACCTGGCTTTATCTCATGAACCGTGATAGTTTACCAGTTTAAATTTTCACAGATGATGTATTTCTGTTACCGCTATAACAGAAAACACTAAAAAAACAGAAAAAAATAAAAATTTAAGGGGGCTCCCATACAACAAACGTGATTTTTTTGCTCGTTTTTGCTCAATATTGATAGCGGCAACAGTTAAACGCTTGAAATATTCACTGAATATTTAGTTATATATTCACTTTAAAACTAAATAGTTAAATTCAAAAGTCAAACGTGATTTTTTTGCCGTTTTTGTAGATAATGGTACGGAACCCTTCGTGCGCGAGTCCGACTCGCACTTGGCCGGTTTTTTATAAAAATGTGGCTGTTATTTATGTATAATATTATGGTGTTTTACGACTTCCACGCGAACGAAGTCGCGGGTTCCTGTATAATATACAACGTATTGAATATTCGAGAGGTGAATCCATCTTAAGCTTTCACCTGTTTTGGTATGCACAAAGCTACACCCGCGCCAGCCGGTCACGAAACTATTTCTACCCCTTGAGCTCAGCAGATTGTTAGGATTAAATTCTTATTCCATTTTTTTTTGCTATACTGCAGAGGCGTAATATCGATTGCAAGCCACATGCTACCTATATTTTACAGAGATAAATTGCTGGCTTTGTGAATATGAACAACTCATAAAACATTTTCCATGTGGAACCAAGAAAATAAAATAACGACAGAATCTCGGCCTAAGCTCGTGCATAACTTGTGGCAAGCTGGTACCATGTTGTTGAATCTACAAAGACTTTTCTTATGTGCACTCGAACAGCCCTATTAGTTCATGTGGTATGAAACCTTTTTTTTATTTAGATCCTAGAATTATCGAAACTAAGAAGGTGTAACTCGTTGTTCATTGTGACATAATTTTGGCGAGTTTCTCTCGACTTTTTAGCCTCATTTATGTTTATGCTGCCGAAAAATGTGAAGTCGTGTATGGTATATTCATTTGCACTGCACTGCGTTACTTTACCGTAAAAGTAGGTAAGTCTTACTTGTTTTTAATGGCAAATAGAAAAAAGCCAGTTATAGTTTTAATGATGTAAAAATTCGCCGTAACAGTAGGTTAAAAGAGAGGTGTATATTTTACAAAGAGTAGTTTTATAATTTGTTACTTTCAGCAAACTTCATGAATTTGAAATATTATTACTTCAGATTATGGAAAACGTTCATTCTATTGTCTCTTGTTCCTTCTACAAACAACACCGGAAGGGAAACAAACCCAATTGTGTTGACAAGTTACAAATACAGTTCTAAATGAACATTTTAAGGATTTTCTGATGTAAAGTGGGTCGGGATAAAGTTTTCATCGCTTTTTTTATAAAGCTACAAACCATTTTCCTTTATAGATAACATAATTTAATTTAAATTTTATACAGAATTTCATTAAATAAGGAAGGCTGCGATGGAAGAATTAATTGCAATGAAAAATTTTAATTACCGCTGGCTTAAGAATCTTTTTACATTTTACTTTTACAGTGGTAAGGAAATTTATTAATTATCTAAGCTTGAGGTATGTTTACTACTGTAAGTAAATAACTCTACCAAGCTATAACATAAATTTTATCAAGAAGTTTGTTTTCGAAAATAAGGAAAACAACAGACTGACTTCTCATGTTTCTACTTCAACAGTTACCTAAAACTTTTCATCAAAATAATTTCACAATGAATATCTAAACTTTAAGATGTGTTTGTTGTGCACCGGCATTAATTACTCCTCAGTAGAAACTCAAACACAAAGTCAATTTAACAGAAGCGGCTCCGGGTCGTAGTTGATAAAGTTCTCGTTGCTAAATTTTCAAAGGAACAGTGCTTACCACCGACATTTAATTGCTTCGTGATTAACATAATTAATTCCGGAATAATGTGTAATTTGAGGCATCGTTGAACGTTATAATTGTTAAACTCCGATTTGATTACATACCTGAAACAAAAATTAGGTACGTTAATTTTTAAAGTTAAAATAAACGATGTAGCAAAATATTTCAATGTTTTGTTTTAGTTTTGTTCTGAATTTGTTCAGCTAGTTGTCTATCATTATAACTTTTACGGTCAGATTACCAACTAACATAGTAGATAACTGTTTAGCTTGGGCTATTACAAAACTTTTTCTATCAAACTTCTCCAGTTATTTTTTTTATGTTTTAATAAAAACTTATGTAAAGATAATAAAGCCAGCTCGATGGCGAAGTAACATCGTATTCCAAAACTAGGTTTTTATACAAAAAGTCTTAAAGTATATCTAGCTACTTACAGTATCTGGTGAACTACTAACGCTCTCAGCGTTTTTTATTTTATTTTATATCAGCCATTTGTGTCCTAATGCAGGGCAAAGGCCTTCCTTCCCTCCTTCCACTTATTTCTATCTATTGCTATTATGTAGCCAATCTTTTAGAAAAGAGTGGAGTTAGTTATAATGATTCTTGTTATTCCAATAAAGCGAGTACCTAAATTACCTTATATTTAATGTTGAATAGCGTGGAAAATTCGAAGATTATTATTAATTAAAATAACAAGATCACAAGAAAGTATACGTTAATGTTAGTACTCTCTGCAGCTTTTATCCCAAAACGAAATCTAGAAAAAAACATACATACGAACATATAACCTCCTCTTTTTTCGAAGTCTGTTAATAAAAATGAAATGCTGTTCGTTGGTAAATGCATCTTGGGACTTGCCATGAGAACGTCTGGACGGATTTGGCAATTTTTTGTTTTAAAATGTTTGTAACAGCTTGAATTAGGTTTTTATGGAAAGAAAAATTTGAATGGTTTCCTGGAAAATTTTCAGTTTTGGCTTCCTTGGTGTGAAATGATGGGTTGTTGTTTTATTGTTATTTTTCTTTACTGTTTATTTTTTATGTTTGTTTGTTTAGTTTAGTTTTTTTTTTTTACTTTTGTTTTAGGATAAGTTTTCATTTTAATTTTATGGGTACTAATGCCTGAAACGATTAATAATGAATAATAAAAATACATATTTGTTATGGTCGCGATTCATATTTTGATCAAGATAAAATCTGACACTGACCTGCAAATTGCAAAAACGTAAGAAAATTTGAATTTTACGGGCAATAGCCTACGGATCCACCTTAATTTGGACTTGGGTCAAGTTCTCATACATTTCTGGTATGTTCGGGAAGTCAGTCAGGCGAGTTGGCGACTCCTACTCTACAGTTACTGAACATTAGCTAATGAGCCAATACTTTGTCACAATATTTTAATTAAAAAGTGTCCGTGAAGTTTCTTGCCCGTTCTTCTCCATAGGAACCTGCTACGCTTTGGAATGGGCAACTAGCTTCATGTCTCTGACTGACCGATTCTTGACAATTCAAAAGTGCCTGTAATTGGGTAATTTGAAATAAATGCTTTGAGTTTTTGAGTTTGAGTTGGAGTGCAGAGTTCAGATACATCCCAGGTTGTTTCTGGAATGCCTACAGCCGCACTTCGGACAAAACCGGAATGTCGCGTGGAGATTAGCTTAAAGCAGTTGTAAACTTGCTGTGTGATAAAATCTCAGTGATTATGTCAGAAGTTGTCGTTCTAGGTTCCTTGGGTAGTACCTGAAGTAGAGAAATGTTCGCAGTCGTTTAGCTCCTGAATATTGATATAAGTAAATAAAGAATTTCTCAGTAGCAGCCCGGAGTCTGGATTTGTGCCCGGTTGATGGCAATAGGCTCGTTCCCTATTACATGGGACTTAAACATAACTGGCGAAATGTACTATAGGTACACCTCTACCTAACCCTTCGGGGATTACAAGCGTGGTGTTATCTCATGACATAAGTTAGTTGCAAATGTACAGATAATTATGCTAAAACGAAAGGCTTCTCTAACTAAAGGATCAAAATCAAAGTAGCAATTTCATAAACTAAGTCTCCAAAGAAAACCCTTTAGACAGACTTTTCCCCCCTTCGTAACTTTATTTCTGTGATTGGGTCAGAACTACTTTAAGCATATTTGTAAAGATTACGTCCTCGTCCCCAACCCTCGAGGTTGTTCCAACAATCGTCTGGATTACACCCGCGTCCCCAGACAACTATCTAAACTGAAAATGTAGCCCGATGCAAAAGTTTTCCTAAAATACGTTATTACAACTGAATTATTAAAGTCAGATTTTGGGACATAACAAAATACACAAGTTAAGTTTTGCATATTTTCTTGCATAGTTTCGTTTCGCAAATTGCTAATTTGTATTAATTTCCACCAGCACATGTAGCATGAACAACAACGAAACGGAAGAACCAAAAAAAAAAATGACAGTTTGTAGAAACATTTCTATGGCGCGATGTCATCATTTCAGCCAAAAGACGTCCACTGCTGGACATAGGCCTCCCCCAAGCACCGCCACTTCGACCGGTTCTGTGCTTCCCGCAAAGCGGATACCTGCAGCCTTCAGCGCGTTTTAATATGAAGAAATTAAATGTCACTTTGTATAGAAAGAGTTAAGTTTATTCTTCATAGAGTAGAGATAGAATTGGTCACGCTACGCGTGCAGCAGGAAGAGAACCGTAGAGAAGCGTTTTGTCGACGGAAAAGTAGACAAAAATGACGTTTCTGTGTAAACAGTTGACAGTTTTCTACCGAGAAGGGTAGACAAGCTTCTATTCTACAGTAGAGTAAAAATAGAAAACGTCATGCTAAGCCTGCAAGTAAGTCATTACGATTAATTGAAAATGACAATTAGAAAGCGCACTAGGACGGCTCTCTGTTGATATTGAAAGTGTTTCCTTTGACCACACTAAAATGTTGGTGGTCATCCACAACTAGCTATTTTAAGTTCGTACCGTTTGAAATTAATTGATTTTAAATGAAACCGTATCCTTTAAGGAAAAATAAAGATCATATTATAAGGCCGTTTGTCCACCGCACCATTAATGGAACGTCAACGAAAAACGAGATGACGGCGCCGAAGTAGCGATACATACATTTACTATGGCCGCGTGTCCACCGTACACCACCACCGGGACGTCCGCGTCACGTTCGGTTCAAATAATCTCGTTTCTCGTGGACAAACGGCCAGGGATCACACATAATACAGAAAACAACATATCGCTATCAACTTGCACGCTCCATTGTATTTCATGTGAGTAAGTAGTATGAAAGACAATGGCGTCTAGAGAAAACGTTAGCAATAATCGTTTTGTTAGTACGAGACATTTCTCTTAACGACATCACTGTTTGGTTAGTTTGATGGTGTGTTCAACATGGTGTCAGAGTAATCGAGTTTCAAGTATTTCTTTTGGAGGAAAGTTGGGTTTCTAATGCAGAAAATGAGAAGTCATTTCTATGTTATGGTGAGAAGATCAATCTCGTTTAGTAAGTTAGAAGTAACTAGAATGTTGGGTTAAAGAATAGCACCATCCCATTTCTTCCCGTGGGTGTCGTAAAAAGCGACTCAGGGACTTACTAGTGAATGGGCAGCAGCGTTCTCTATGCATTTTAACACCATACTGCGATCGCCAACCCGCCTGCCAAGCGTGGTGATTATGGCAACCCTTTGGGGGACGCCTATGTCCAGCAGTGGACGTCTTTCGGCTGAAAAGATGATGATGAACTAGAATGTTTATAACCTTTTGTTTGAGCAAACAAAATTAATGTATGCATCAAAAGCGTTGCTATAGTTAAATGTACTTACTGCAAACTGCAACTTTTCCCTGATTGATACACACAATATAATGAAAGAGGACCGGGGCGACCAAGTTTTGCTCTTCCAAAGAAAATAGGCACAACTTGAAGAAAATCAGAACAAAACTTTATTCCGCGTTGTCTAATTAAATCCCAAGGATCGCTACGGTCCATTTATATGTAAAATACCTCTTTACAAATTAAATAGAAACGCGGCAGGCGTATACAAAGAACGGCGTATTGGATACAATACTGCGTCTTGGATACAATACTGCGTCTTGGATACAATACTGCGTCTTTGTATACGCTTGTATAAAGTTGAACTGAACTTTACAGTTCAGTCAAACTTTACTGAAATGTTGGAAGGTTCTCTATAATAGGAATTTGAGTAATAATATGTAACACACCTGTGATAGACTGGGATAAAACGGAATCTGTAACGATATAACTATATTCATTAAAGTAAATTCCCAAATAGACATAAATAAAGCCATTATCAGGCCAGACATTGTAGCAACAGCAAAGTTAGTTTTGTTTCAATTATTGTGAGCGAGTTTCAGCAAAGTTTAGTTACGGAACGTGCGAAACTAACGGAAGCTGAATATTTTAATTGTTCTGAAACTTTCAGTATTTGAGTGGCGATAGTAGGTAATGTTTACTCGGTTACGAAATCGAAATCCCAACTTTCAGACACGTTCATTGAATACCCAATTACACTAGTTGTCTGGCATTTTTGCTGAACTGAGCCTATTTGGGACAGCCACGAGGCACACTTTCCTCCAAATACCTTTAATTCTTTACACTTTTTATTTGTTTTATTTTATGTTTTTACTTGTAGTGTTTTACAAACACAACTACTGACTACTTAACTTACTAACTTAAACATAACTGGCGAAACGTGGGTGTGCTATCGGTACACCTCTGCCTCACCCTTCGGGGATTACAGGCGTGATGTTATGTTATGTGTAGTATATGTTGTGTTGTTTGCCTTATAGTGATACTAAATAAATATATTATCTTTATTTTCTTTTTTCTTTCAATTATAACAATTCAGCAGCGAACCCTTAATAAAACCTAATACTAATTCGGACCAAGAGGATAACATAAAGGCTCGTACAGCGAAATCGCGGGCGCGACGCGACACTAGTAGTACAATTTCTCTGTCGGTGGCTGTAGCGCCCGATATCGCGCGAGTCTGTACGAGCCTAAACACTTTTTTCCAAAAAGTTGTTTTTTGTTAGCTGCGCCCCACGGTTTCACCCGCGTAAGTCTCGATCCCGTGGGAAATCGGGATAAAAAGTAGCCTATATGTTAATCCAGGGTGTCAGCTACGTGGCCGCCGTGGCTAGGACTGGAGGGTGCTCTGCCGAGCAGGTGAGGGCGGGCACCATCCGTCCTGATAACACGGGGATGCAAACCGTTACGGTGAGCTGCCCTGTTTCGGCGGCCCAAAAGATAGCCGGTGAGGGCCGAAGGCTCCGGGTGGGCTGGGTATCCGCGCAGGTGAAACTGCTGGAACCTAGACCTCTGAGGTGCTTCCGCTGCCGGGTGGGTACCGGCCGATCACCGGGCTGGGGGCAAGGCCTGCGCTCCCCCCCCCCAAACCGAGGGGCAGAGGCAAGCCCTCCGCCACCGCAGTCACCGCCGCAGCCGCCACTATTGCCGCCGCCGTTGCCGCCACCACCGTCGTCGCTGCCGCCGCTAACACCGTGGCAGGGCCTTCACAGGGGGCCCAGGAGGGGGCTGAAATGGAGTGCCAATAAATGGCCCCATTACATCAACCACTGCGCCGCCGCTCAGGATCTCTTGCTCCAGAGCATGGCGCAGTGGTCGATTAACATCGCCGTGGTCGCTGAGCCGTACTTTGTCCCGCCCAGGGACGACTGGGTGGAGGACCTGAGCGGCTCAGTGACCATTATTTCGTCGGCCGCCGCCGGTACCCCGTCCCTTGAGGCCGTCAAGAGGGGAGAGGGTTGCGTGGCAGCACGGTTCGGGGAGAATGTCGTGGTGGGAGTATACTTCTCCCCGAACCGAACTCTCGCCGAGTTCCACAACTCCCTTGGGGAGTTAAGAGTCATCGTCATCGGGTACCATCCCCTCCCAGTGATCGTCCTCGGGGACTTCAATGCCAAGAACGTGGCTTGGGGTTCCCGGTATACGGACACACGGGGCAGGATGGTGGAGGACTGGGCTCTGGAGACAGGCCTGGTGGTCCTAAACCGGGGTTCTGTTCCCACGTGTGTGCGGATGCGGGGTGAATCAGTGGTGGACATCTCGTTCGCCAGCCCCACTCTGTCAGGGCGCCCGGCGGACTCTCCGTCCGCTTACCAGCCCATCGTGCTGCTCGACGAGGTGGGCAAGCTCTTTGAAAGAGTAATTGCAGACCGCCTTGTCAGGCGGCTGGTGCGGGTGGGGCCGGATTTGGTGGAGAGCCAGTTTGGTTTCCGTAAGGGGCGCTCTACGGTGGATGCCATCATGCGCGTTCGAGCCCTCACGACGGGGGATGCTGTTGCCCGGGGTGGGGTTGTCTTGGCGGTGTCTCTTGACATCTCTAATGCCTTCAATACCTTGCCCTGGAGTTGCATTAGGGAGGCACTTCGATATCACCGGATGCCGACCTACCTCTGTCGTGTGGTCGAGGCCTATTTGACGGATAGGGCCGTCATGTACCCCGGTCACCACGGAGAGTGGAACCGGCGAGAGATGTCGTGCGGTGTCCCACAGGGATCGGTCCTGGGGCCGCATCTGTGGGACATCGGGTACGACTGGGTGCTGCGTGCCGACCTCCCTAGCGGTGTCAGCGTAGTCTGCTACGCTGACAACACGCTGGTCCCTGCGCAGGGGAGGTCGCATCAGGCGGCGGCCGAACTGGCGGCACGCGGGGTTGCGACAATCGTCGATAGAATCCGGCAATTGGGACTCGAGATGGCATTGCACAAGTCCGAGGCCATGTGTTATTATGGTCCTCGGAACGCGCCACTGTCGGGTTCCCAGATAACGGCGGGAGGGGTTCACATCGGAGTCGAGTCAAAAATAAAATACCAAACGGGAAAGTACAATTAGTACTCTCCCGTTTGGTAAAAGTACGGAATGAAAGTTAAGATGGTAAGCACAAGCTGAAAATTCTATAGATAAACATCAAAGTTAAACAAACAAACATAATGTTTACATCGAGTCCTATCATAATATTGTTTGAGCTGTTTTGTCGAATAAACGGACTCTGGCAGTAATTGGCGTTAAGATAAACTTTTAACGATGATTAAGTGGCAATTTCACCAATGAAACTGAACACGATCAGCACATCTAAACAGCGTTACTGTCAATATTCCACAATAATGATGACACTGACAGCTTATGAACGCGGTTTAGATGTGCTGATCACGTTGAGTTTTATTCATGAAATCCGCCCTTTGAATTTTTAACAAAGCTGCCGTAAAATTTGGTAGGTAGGTACGCGAATATTTCATCCCACCGTAGATCAGGTTCCGAAAATAAACACTATAAACGCCGGGTCCTGTTGATACAGCATTATCGAAAAACTATAAAATAGCTATAAAACGTCTACCAAATATCTAACAAAGTTAAATTGTCAACAACTTCAACGAAATGTGGTCGCATTGTACGAGTAAATAAATGGCGACAAGAGTTCCGGGATTGATCTAGCGAAAATTATTATTTCCACACAATATTTCGGTCCTCGGCTGAACGTTGAAAATATTCGGCGACTGTAAATTCGTAAAACATTGTTTGAAGCTTTATCTTAAGCAGCTCTGGAGTAAATAATGAAACATGTTTATTTCCATCCCCAAGACAAGGAAATCTCGCGTAAATTCAGGAATTAGGCACTTGAACATATTGCGTTTTTAGGGTTCCGTACCCAAAGGGTAAAACGGGAACCCTACTAAGGCTCCGCCGTCTGTCTGTCTGTCTGTCCGTCTGTCATCAGGCTGTATCTCATGAACCGTGATAGTTAGACAGTTGAAATTTTCACAGATGATGTATTTCTGTTGCCGCTATAACAACAAATACTAAAAAATAGAATAAAATAAATATTTAAGGGGGCTCCTATACAACTAACGTGATTATTTTGCCTGTGTTTGCTCGATATTGATAACGGCAACAGGTAGACGCTTGCAATATTGACAGAATATTTATTTATATATTCACTTTAAAAATAAATAGTTAAATTAAAATAAAACAAATATTTAAGGGGGGCTCCCTTAAATATTTGTTTTATTTTAATTACCCATACAACAAACGTGATTTTTTTGCCGTTTTTATAGATAATGGTACGGAACCCTTCGTGCGCGAGTCCGACTTGCACTTGGCGGTTTTTTTGTAAATTGCGGCAACAGAAGAGAGTATCGGAGTTCAATTTTAAGTGAAGAAATGTTCATCAAGCCTCTTGTCACTTGAGAGTAAATGTCCCGTGTGACGATCACTCGCTGTTTTATTCATATTGAACATTCATGAAATTCAAGCTGCAAGCGATGTTTGTGTTCAGGAATTTATAGCTTGTAGATACAGCTAGTTAGTAGTCAAGTTCTAGTTGGCAGGCGCTGAGCTGAAATATATGACTATAGGTTTACAGGGACCACAACATGCAAAATTGCCAAGCCAAAAGTTATACTAAACTTTCGATTGATTGTTAGTTTAGTGTACTTAATAACCGTGCTTATTTAGACAATTGCTTTAGTATAGCTTATAAAAGGCATTTGATTTCGTTGCGAAAGTCAAACAGAAAATCTAACAACATAATGAACTCCTTATTTTTTTTTTGGATGGGTTTGCTCTTGACCTTAGTCTAGGTCAGAGGTGACAGAGGCAAAGTCGACGATGGAGTGAGCTTACCCAGAAGAAGCCTGTTCACAATCACTTTGAAGAGATTAGGGTTGTATGCGTTCGGAAACACAGATGCAGGTAGAGAGTTCCACTCTTTTGCTGTGCGCATTATAAAAGACATTTGGAAACGCTTAGTGCGAATTGGTGGTGGTTTATTGTTATGCACAAGTTGCGGTATTCTAGTGAAGTGATAGGTCAATATTGTAGCACTCAAGTGTAGCGACGTAAACGGGTCAATGTGAGCTCGCAACTTTTCACTTCACCGTTATACCTACAAACTTTCAGCATGTCGATTCTGTAAAAATCTCACCGTGAATTCTTGCGTGGAGTGAGCTGTCAGTGTCATTCCACTGATGCTAGGGATTGACCAAGGATTACATTTACAATCATAATCGAGATTTCAATAATATTTTTATGCTAATTCATTTTGATACAAATTTGAGTTTCTGTTCAAAATCTCGATTATGATTGTAAATGTAATCCTTGGTCCATCCCTAGCATCAGGTGGGATGAAACTGACAGTTCACTCCACACTCACTTCGTCTAAGTTTTCACGGTGAGATGGTTGCAGAATAGCACTGCAGGTCATTTCCTAGGCAATTTGAATGAAGGAATGTGACAACGCAGAAAGTGGCGCCGTCTTTTTTTGTTACGAAGTAACTGTAATCACCGAAAAGGTCGGATATGAGTGACACTGGCTGGTGACAGTCACTCTAGCAGAGCGGCGCATCGATGGTTGCGTGGCGGCTGTCTTCTGATAACAGAAGAAGATGTTAGGGGGAAGCCGCTTTCGTACCAAGTCCACGACGAACTGCTATATTATCCGGCACAATCCTGATGATATTGAAGCTGCTGAACCACTTATACGATAATTACTTCTGGTAAAGGCTATCCTGCGCCGTTAAATTAATGAAATTCAACGACCCCCGCATGGTTAAACTAGACTCGATTACTCGAACAACCCAAACATTCACACTAGCCCCTGGAGCCTCATGTTTAATGGCATTACAGAGACTATTGCATACCAAAGAGTAGACCGGGGGGCGCAACAATGGTAGGGAAGACGTGTCCTTGGGATATGGAAGGATTATTAGAGCCATACCGGTTAAGTATCCTTGAGTAGGCAATGGAATAGTGAGGAGGTAACAAAATAAAGAGTGTGATGGAATCCTTTATTTTTAAAATATATAGTCTGTACGAAACACGAATAAATTCAACAGCAGAAGTTAAATGTGAAATATGAACACGGATAAAAGTAACTCCCATTATATAAACTGTTATTTATATATTGCATTGCAGCTATGAGTGGAAACCCAGCTGCAACTATCGCAAAGTATGTACGAGCGTCCCAATGTTTACGACACAACTTTACGAGAAATGGACGAAGTCTTTGTAAATCTGTTCCGTAGTTCATCGAGGCATTTATCGCACAGCAAAACTAAAGCTTTAGGTACCTACAATGATCGACTCATCCTTTTCAGCTTAGTCTGTTACCCGTGGTATCCCGTAGTCCCTGGAAGGGACCACGGGTATTTTTTTTACTCATGGTCCCTTCGAGAAATTTAAACCATCTACTGTTATTGAATCATTTGGGTTAGGTTAGAACAGTCTCGTATTAACGGATTCCCTCTATTTTTGGTGAATCATTTTGAATGTTTCAAGTAACTAAAACTAACGGTCTATCATTTTAATTTGACAGCATTGTATTTCTCGAAGGGACTACGGGAGGGGACCACGGATAACAAATGCTTAGCTAAGGCTTATATCTCATTAGGTGGCGTAACCATGGTCACGCTGTCAAAAATACAGGGTGGCCGAAGAAGGGAAAAAGTTGATGCCTTTTATTGCGAATTAATTAATTTATCCGACTGACCCCATGTATGTTCCGCGATTATTAGATAGTAGTTTAGGAGATAGATTTTTTAAAATGATTTTTTTCATAATTTTCATCTGAAATCAGTTTTTTTTTTTTTACTTTCTATTAGAAGTTTGTGGATGTTTTTGTTTTGGATAATTCATCACCATAATGTTAAAAATGTTGGTGTCTCGGTTGTGCTAAAAATATGGTTGGTAGCGCAACCGATGCGACATCTGGTGAGACAACAACCATAAAGCTGTGTATATTTTGCTGGTTGCGCGACCATGGTTACACAACCACGGTGTCTTAGTGAGATATAAGCCTTACGGCCCTCTAGATTATTGCAGACTAGATAATAGAACCCTTCTCACCAAAACGTGTAGGTACTTTTGATATTCGTAGTTATAATGTTCTAATTGTTAAGGCTCGTACAGACTAGCGCGATATCGCGGGCACGACAAGGGTCGCGCTACCTGTCGCGCCCGCGATATCGCTCCAGTCTGTACGAGCCTTGAGTCGTAATGTTCATAAGTGCAAGGTAAAGGTTATATTCAACATTTGACCAAGTATATTATAGACTAGCTGACCCGGCAGACGTTCTCCAAATTTAAATAATTCATACAAAATTCCCATAGAAATGCACTTTCAATTTTCCAGAATATTCCAATTTTTCTTTTACCTTCCTCGGACTTCAACGAAACTGTTGAAAATAAAAAAAAATGCCAAAATTGGTCCAGTCGTTCTCGAGTTTGGCGCTAAGCAACACATTCAGACATTCATTTTTATTTATATAGTTTTACATCATATTAAATAAATTATAATAAAGGTGTGGTGTTATAATGAAGTCTAATCTATGCTTATAATCTGTTGAATATTATAAATAGCCTGTCCGTCTAGAGTCGCTCTTGCAAGTGACTACTTAATGGCTTATTTTGTGTTCAAGAGGATTTAAGGCTATTTCTACTTAAAAGAGTAATCTTTGATATGGAGCTACTGACACTTACTTGTAATAAAAACGAATTAATACTTACCTACTCTTATTAACGCAACCACAATCTATTGATTTAACACGACTCAAACTGCAGAGCTCTTGAACATAATAGGTCATTAGGTATTTTATAATAATTATTTTATAGAGCTGTGCAGTTTATTTTCCTGGCAACACTCGTCGATGACGTCACAAGCAAGCGTAAAATGCTAACGAGAAAGAATCCAATTAACTGTAAATAATGTGTTGTAGCCCCGTCGAAGGGTATCTATGTGTGATTACATTGCTAAAGGGTTGATTTGATAAACCAGTTTTGTTACTACACCTTCATAGATATCCCAATTATAATATTATACAAATATACACTAGCTACTGCCCGCGGCTTCGCACACGTGTTTTTTTTTTCTAAAATAAAAGTAGCTTAAGTTACTACCTACAACATCAGCTATCTGCCAGTGAAAGTCCCGTCAAAAACAGTCGAGTCGTTTAGAAGATAAGCCGGAATTAACAGACAGACAAAAATTGTAAAAAAAAATGCTTTTTTTTATCTATTTATTTATTAAAACCAACTAAATACACACAAAGACATTCAAAGTAGAAATCATTTACAAATACAGTAGCATTGCATGCATCTAAATTATAGGTAAGCACAGCATTTAATTAAGATCTCATTATACAATAATAATTATAAAGATAGATAACAATGTAATTATAACCAATATCAATAATGTTTATATACTTAAAATTAACTTGAATTAAATAAGATTGTATTAAATTAAATTGAAATAAACAACAAACTAAAAACATAATTAAAAAACACACACAAAATAAAAGAACACACATTATTGAGCAAAAATTACATATTATTGAGCACAGCTCTTTTTTAAGTAAGTACCGAATATACTTTCATATAAGCATTTAGTTAAAAGCTGTTAGACACTTAAATTGTATTTATTTGGATAGATTATGTCGCCCTAAAGCAATGTTCTTACCTATGTTCATACTCATTTAAAATATCAGTATAAAAATACATCTCAAAGTTTCTAGCCATCATCATCTGCATAGCCTTTTCTCAACTATGTTGGGGTCAGCTTCCAGTCTAACCGGATGCAGCTGAATACCAGTATTTTACATGGAGCGACAGCCTGTCTGACCTCCACAACCCAGTTACTGGGTAACACGATATCCCTCAAAGTTTCTAGCCAATTATACGTGATAGGCAAAACCGCACAAATGTGATAAAATAATTCAGCCATTACAAAACAAAGTACCCCATTACTGTTCACTCGTTCGTTCTAAAGCACATCATAGCAGTAGATATTACAAAAGGATCACCTAAAAATGAATGTGCTTTTATAACCAGTCTAGCAGAAACGCAGTAAAGTGCTGAAAACGCCCAAAAGTTTTCGTATATCATACAAACGAGGCCATTATAACAAGTTATTGTTTTATTCGATACTTTTATTTTTACTGATTCTTACCTACCAGTAAATGGTCACCTATTTGCTAAGCTTGGTTGTATGTACAGCCACAGGAAAAATTTAAACAAGGCTTTATAATGTACTTTCCAAAATAATAATAATATAATGTACTTTCGAAATGTACTTTCTTTGGTATTGTTCGTCGAGTCGTTGAGCTCCTTAAGTCTTGAGTTGAGCTGCACGATTACTGACAAATGCTTGCACTGATTGCACAGGTCCACTCAAATTTGTGTGGTTCTTTCCTCAAAAGACCATTTCAGACACAGATCTACATGGTCCTCACATGATCTGACCAAGATTATGTCTGGACTTTAAAAGAGACTGATCCCTGAGTTTGTTTCGCCATTTCTTCTCAGGGGTAGTCAGATAGGAAATTTCGACTACATCTAGCTTATTTTTTACTTTCTAATATGACGTGCAAAAGTGATTCCGATATCCTATTTACAGAATAAACGATTTCATTTCATTTCATTTTTATCTTAAGGGGGGTACACTAAGGTAGCCCGCGAAATTAAATTTTTCTTACGTTTTTTTCAATTTGCAGGTCAGTAACAGGTTGTATGTTGTTTATAATTCTGTAAAGCCATATTTGTTGCGTCCGCGAATCATATTTAGATCAACATACAACCTGTTACTGACCTGCAAATTGCAAAAAACGTAAGAAAATTTGAATTTCGCGGGCTACCTTAGCGCATCCCCCATAGTGATAATAAAAAAACCGGCCAAGTGCGTCCGTGCGGCCGATCACGCACAATGAAGGGTTCCGTAGTTGGGATGAATTTATCCCAAGAACAATAAGTTTGTTCTTGGGATAAATTTAACATTTTAATTGTAAAACACGTTCCCTCATACATTATAACTGCAAAAGTAAGTTAAAGCACGCGTTTGTACGCAAAATATTGAAAGATTTACCTTGTTATTTTAAGACCATAGACTTCTTACAGGTTTTCTGTAATCTATAAGTAAAGAGCTACTTTCTGTATTTTTTCAAATTTTTTAGCTCCGTAGTTTCGGTGATAATGGCAATGGTCAATTTTCATCTATTTTCCTAAATAATTTTAAAAGTATTTAAAATTATAACTGTTATGTCACACGGTACAGTTTGCCAAAGATTTTTTTTAATTTTCCCCCCAAAAGTGACCGCCATATTAAACATTAATTTATTTACGTTAAACGTCCGTGTTTGGGTCACAGAAATTCATATGATCGGTCCAGTAGATTCAGAGCAAATTGGCTGCGACAGACGGACACAAGACAGCCGAGACACACAAGTGATCCTATAAGGGTTCCGTTTTTTCCTTTTGAGGTACTGTAACTCTAAGAGTGTTTTACAACTAATAATATAAAGACTTAACTGCGAAATTTCATAAGCACAAATCTTGCATATTAAAGTGTTCTGGAAATACACCAGTGCTGGTTATGAGTAGACTGTTTGCGGAGGTTTACCGTATAAACAAACATTTAAAGTATCAAGCAACATTGAAACAGTTCGCTTCTCTTACTGACAAAGCAAGTCATGGAAATTCCAATCGCGTAATAAACACAAATACGGCGCCATGTTTGAAACGGTTCCCTCACAGCGTGTTTGTGTGTAGGTACCAGCGCTACTGATCAGTGACGTTATCTAGGAGACACGCTGTAAACAGTCGATGTTATCGGCAATATATTTGTGACTCGTAACATGAAGTTACCCGATAAAAGTGTTTCGTTTGTGTGTTGAGTTTCAGACATACGGGTTCGGTTTTTATGTATCACAAAGATACCAAAAGCTCCTTATAGTAGTAACAAGTTTGTTGGTTTGCTGATATCTGTTGTTTTCTGTTAAAGCACATGAGACAGTTATGTGACCTGTCGTCTAGACATCTCGTTTTGCTACGATTGTGACTTTCCTATCTTCAAATATCGAATAAACAATTTTCCTTTTTTTGTGTAGTTTCAATATTCCACCTTCAATATTACTGTCACCCGTCTCTCCACTATTCCAATGCTTACTCAAGGATACATACACGGTATGGCTCTAATAATCCTTCCATATCCCAAGGGACGTCTTCCCTACCATTGTCGCACGGGTCTACTCTTTGATATCCAATGGTCTCTGTCGTTCCCATAAAACATGAGGCGCCAGGGGCTAATGTGAATCTTTGGGTTCATTCGAGTAATCGAGTCTGAACCACGCTGGGGTCGGTGCATTTCATTAATTCATGCTTTCATGTAAAGTTTCAAACATCACTTAATATGTGACACGTTCTTAATAGTACTGTTTTCCCGTATGGTATACCAATTTCTTATCTTTTTTTTGTCACGTAATAATTAGGATTCAATTTCACATAAAAAATTAGTTCTATCTATGTATAACGAAGGCAGTGTCAGAATTTTTAAGCTTTTAAGTGGTTTGACACACGTTTGACAGCTGGTAGTGTTGTCTACATTACAAATTGCTCTAATCCATTTCTTTTGAGCTTTAATTTGATCCTAGACTTGTTTATCCCTGACTTGATTTTCACATCCTAACTAATATACATAGGTATATATATATTTTTTTTAAATTTATAAATGCGAAAGTGAGTTTGTTTGTTTGTTAAGCTTTCACGCCAAAACGACTGAACGGATTCGAATGAAATTTGATACATGGCCTGGATAAGAACATAGGATACTTTTAATACCAATTTTCCCACGGGATTGAGAATTATGCTGGTGAAACCGCGCGGCGCAGCTAGTTGAAGTTAGATTAAAAATATTTCCAATCCCACAAATAAGTTTTATTTATCTTTAAACTGAACTTTATAACTGACTAGTAAACACTTACATAACTAAACAAAAGCGTTATTGGTACTTATACTGAATCCATTCACTCGCAGTAAACTAAGTAAGTAAACGATGAAAGTTCATAGTTCATCCATTAACTAACCACGAGTACGCATATAACCCAAATTGTGGTTTGTTTAGGAAACTAAACTTTATAATTAACTAGTTGCGCCCCGCGGGTGCACCCGCATCAGTCTGGATCACGTGAGAACATCGGGATAAAGAGTATCCCGAAAACCGGCCAAGTGCGTGTCGGGCCACGCACAATGAAGGGTTCCGCTGTTAGGATGAATTTATCCCTAAAACAAACTTAACATTGTAGTTGAAAAACATGTTCTCCCATAAATGGATATACGCCACGGTCAATGTTCCAACTGAAAATTTAAGTTTGTAATCGCAAAAAATGATTTTTTAATGTGATAAAACCACAAATTAACAATTTTCAGACTTTTTCCTTTACTAGTGTTGTGAGACCTTGCTTCTGCCCAAATTTCATGATTCTAGGTCAACGGGAAGTACCCTATAGGTTTTGTTTTATGTGCGAGATATTCGCATTTTTTTTTTGTGTGATAAAATTACAAATTTACAATTTTCGGACTTTTTCCTTTACTTGTGCTGTGCTTGTGCTACCTTGCTTCTTGCCAAATTTCATGATTCTAGGTCAACAGGAAGTACCCTATAGGTTTTGATTTATTTGCGAGTATCGAAATATGTCGCAATAATGTCGTGTATATCGCCGTATTTTTTTATTGCGTTGACTTGGAAGCTTGATTTTTAGAGCTTCAAGGGACCATAGACTTACGTATTTGATATTAATTTCAACTTGATACCTCTACGCGTTCCTGAGAAAAATAGTCTTGACAGACTGACAGACAGACAGACAGACGGACAACGAAGTGATCCTATAAGGGTTTCGTTTTTTCCTTTTGAGGTACGGAACCCTAAAAATTGCCAAATCTATACACCGTGGCATTGTAATCGTCTTACAACGGCAGCCCATTTCATTTATCCAATGACTACTAATCATTCATGAAAGTTAAAAAAATATTTATTAACATTTGAATAATTCAAAAAAATATATATTTATTACGAGGCATGACGTAGTTTGAAACACCCTGTTATGAGCCCGGCGCGAGCCTTGCGCTCCATTCCGCGCCGCGCTTGGAACGCAAGGCTCGCACCGCGCTCGTAAAAGGGTGTTTTAAACTACAGCATGCGTCATAATGAATAATATTTAAAAAAGAAAAACAAACAAATGTTATAAATATTTTTTTTACTTTCAGGAATGATTAGTAGTCATTGGATACATGAAGTGGGCTGCCGTTGTAAGACGATTAAAATGCTACGGTGTATAGTTTGTGGTGGCGGAAAAATTATATGTTATTCATGAACATATTTCTCAGAACTTGGTTGTTACCAAAACAGGTTTAGATTAAAAAGTCTCGATACAAATTAACGGTAAACTAACCCTTTACTTTGAATTTCAATCCAAAATATCTGTATTAAATATCAACGTACGCTTGGTATTTAATTAATAACAAGAACGTCTTATTTGTATGCAGATCTTGGTTGTTTTTATTTTCAATTACTCAACTCATTTTTGAGTAAATAGATAATTGCTTCATAGTTTGCAATAAATTACAAGCGTTGTGTCATCGCGCTTCTCTTTCTTTTGTATGCAGTCTGACAGTGATCGCGGTTTAGCTGTTGTCAGCGTCTTAATACAACATGCGGGACTTATAAATAAGTCTTAAAATAAATTAAATTCCAAAGGAAAATTCTTTTGATAGCCAAATTGGAATCTCTACAAGTCTACCGCTGTTTTCTTTGTAATGGATACTATCTGATAATACCCTACGCTTAATTTGACCAAAGAATATGGAAAGGACCCGAAATTAAACCAGAGATAAAAGAAAACTGTGTTTTCGACTGTTTTGTATAGAAAGTTTACCTTATTAACATTAACAAGAAAAGGGTCAGGTTTAAAAGCATCGTTCAAGTGACGATAAGCATCTAACACCAAATATTGTGAACACACCTTTGTCCCGGAAGCAATTTAGGGGAATGAGCCGAAACCATAGGCAAAAATATACATCAGTGTCCCTTCATTCATTTTTTTAGAATAGTTCTGGCGGACGTAAACAGAAATACGAACGCAAAGACAAACGCGAAACGGGCGACTTACCCACAAAATAGTCGAATTCACAATTTATAAATATGTCGCTGGTAGCACATCTCCGCCGCGAAACCATAGCAGCGAAACCGCAGTAGTTAAATTGTATTGGTTCGCGTCATGTTTCGCTACTCGCATCCGATTTGAGTAGCGGAACATGACGCGAACCAGTACAATTTAACTACTGCGGTTTCGCTGTGATGGTTTCGCGGCGGAGGTGTGCTACTGGCGTGTATGTGTGTTGTTTTATTTGTATGTATATTTATATATTATATTAAAATCTATCTATATAGTAAATCATTATGTATGTATGTGTATTATAAGTTATTCTTAAATTTAAAATTAATTTAAATTTAATCTATTTATGTACTTGTGCACCTTTTTTATTTATAATTAATTATGTTATAATTTAATATTTTTTAATATTATTTTTTTCTCTCAATCCGCCATCTTATCTCTTCATCACCCTTGGTTGAGTGGTAGAGAATGCCCTAGGCATTAAGTCCGCCTTTGTACCTTATTGTGTGCCAGAAGTTTAAATAAATAAAAGTTTCAATCGGTGACCATCATAATTATAGCGAGATCCTTGCTGACCCTTGTTTAAAACAGACATAATAGCTCGTACAAGCCGCAGAGTTGCCCGCAAGTCCTAAAGTATTCAGAAATTCTCAACTATAAGTGTTATTCAGTTATTTACAAGTATTGCGAGCGCCCCTCCCATTAGTGAGATCTCGTTAGCTGCTGGTAAACTAAATAAAGAGATTATTAAAGGAGACAAGCAACTACTTGGCAAAATCATTACACCCTTGAAATCCGTAATGAGTTGAGCAGTTCTATGTTCTATGTTAGAGGGTTTGGTTTCCGCACTTAGTCCTTCATGTGGACCATTGTGCGTGGGCCATGGCGGCCGTCAGTTGGTTTATTCCAACCACTTGGCAAAATCATTACACCCTTGAAATCCGTAATGAGTTGAGCAGTATGTATGTCGCAGCGGAATTGTATAATACGGCGTATTACAAAACGTCTAGCCGAAATATTTACATAAAGGCGCTTTTTCCATTACGGCTAATTGACGTTCAGCAAAATGTATTACAGCTAAATAAACGTACGCCGCATTGTGACAGCGCATCGCATCCTACAATGCGGCTGATCAACGTTACGCCATAACACAATTTGGCGCGTCGCGCATCGCTTTGTAGTTTTTGGTTCCAAATACCATATCTGCGACCAACTTGGATGGAGCGCGGTTTTTCACAGTTCTAACCTAATCTAACCCATTTAGTCGGGGTGCCACTAGCAGCGATAGGGCTAAAGGTTGGCCGCCTTTTTGGCGAACGTATCATTACGACATTTTGGCTTAACCAATCAGCCGTAATTGAAAAAAAACCGTCCAAGTGCGAGTCGGACTCTCGCGCACGAAGGGTTCCGTACCATTATCTATAAAAACGGCAAAAAAATCACGTTTGTTGTACGGGAAATTAAATATTTGTTTTATTTTAATTTAATTATTTATTTTTAAAGTGAATATATATTATAACTAAATTTTTTGGTGAATACTTCAAGCGTCTACCTGTTGCCGTTATCAATATCGAGCAAAAACGAGCAAAAAAAATCACGTTTTTTAAATTAAATATTTATTTCATTCTATTTTTTAGTATCTATTTGTTGTTATAGCGGCAACAGAAATACATCATCTGTGAAAATGTCAACTGTCTAACTATCACGGTTCATGAGATACAGCCTGGTGACAGACGGACAGACTGGCCGACAGACAGACAGACAGACAGACGGCGGAGCCTTAGTAATAGGGTTCCCGTTTTACCCTTTGGGTACGGAACCCTAAAAACGCCTTTATGTATTTCGGCTAGACGTTTTGTAATACGCCGTATTATACAATTTGGCTGTGACTTGTACGCCACGTAATGTCTTTACACCAATAAAACACGGCATTGCTTTGTTCAGCATAAAAACGTTCAATTTATCACGCGCTCAGCCTTCAAATATTGCACGTATTTCTCACAAATCGACGGAAGGTAGTGTTGCCCAAATTCAGTCTTGGTCTTGCAGTCTTGGTCTTGTTCTTGCGTTTTTGCAAGACCAAGACCAAGAACAAGACCGCGTATTTTTAGCAAGACCAAGACCAAGACTGACCGTGCAAGACTTGAGCAAGAACAAGACATAGCCTGCAAGACTCTTGCGTCTTGCAGCTAGGACTTAGCGCTATTTCACTGAGTAGTTAGGTGTAACAGTTCGGTGTATAGGTAGGTACGCTTAGGAATTCTATGAGACGCAAAAAACTGTATCAAAGAATATGAAAAACTGGACCTATGCGCATTACGACTAATACCATAAACATAGCGAATAAAAAAATATCTATTAAAATCAAACTGAGTGGATGCATAGTTATGTTTTAACCATCGGCACTTTGATAATGCGGCATCAAAGGTTTTGTACTTACTTCTCAAAGAAATTTGCCGCTTTTCGGAAGTACATGGTTATGATACACGCGCCCGGCGGCTTCTTTTGAAATCTAAAACAATCGTTGCCGCCACGCCGAAATCATAACATTTGTGACACTATTTGATTGCCGCCATAGGGCGTAGGTATACTCATGCAAAATAATTTCGAATTTTTTTAAGAGTACCTACAGGTGTTCCAAAGAATAAATAAGTTTCAGAGTGCTTAGAATGAAAATGAATACATTATACTGATCACGCAAGTAGTATTATGATTAGGTTATAAATCAAAGCTTATAAATCATAAATGTTTATTAAGAAACAGTTACTTCCATGGAAAACGACATATAGGTCAGTTGATTTTTCGAATTTCTTATCAAATCTTCAGTTATTTATTAATCTGCTTGATCTTTACTATGGCTATGTTAATTCAAGCTCACAATGTTCCAATTCTAATACGTTTTTCTAAGATTTAAAGTAAACTATAATAAATAGTAATAGACTAATAGGTAATTGCAAGACTTGCAAGACTCTTGCTGCAAGACCAAGACCAAGACCAAGACTGGGAGCGCAAGACCAAGACCAAGACCAAGACCAGGTGTATTGGCGCAAGACCAAGACCAAGACTGGCTAAGTCTCGTCTTGTTCTTGCATTTGGGCAACACTAACGGAAAGGCTTTAAGTAGATAAATAGAGAATATCTATGCAGATGTGACTCGTTTCCTGTACAGCGCCTCGGTGAGAGTAATCTCGTTTATATGGGTAAGCAGAGATTGCCTTATCCAGGGTAAGCTAGTGAGTGAGTATGCGTGTTATGTGCTCACGTCTCGTTATGTGTCACATGTGGTATTATTGCTGCTATAAACGTTATGAGGTGCATCAGCAGCCTTCACTTCATCTTCTTAGAGAAGTGGGTCACTGTTGTGAGCAGTGAGGAATAGAGCTCACTATACAAATAAGTTTATGCTGTAACTGCTGCAAGGAACGTAGACATGTTCTTACTTCGTGGAATCATTATGCTCTAAGAACATCAAAAAACACTAAGATCTACCACCTAAATACGCGCTAACACAAAGGAATTTCAAACATCCACTAGCATTCCATTAATATTCAAATCCAATAACATTCCAAGGTGCAACAAAAACAATAGTAGATGAATAGTGTTTGGAATATGATAAACGACTCCAGATGAAAATGAAGAAAATTAACCAAGGACAACGATTTTCGGAACGTACCACCAGCCTCACATAGTACTACTGATCTTTTTCAACGAAGTGGGATTGTTAAAAGATAAAATGAAGAACAAAATCGAAAGTCATTTATTCAAACTAGGCTGAGAATCAGCACTTTTCGAACGTCAAAAATTACATAAGACAGTCCCCCAAAATAGCCCACCCTTCACCACTTCCTAGCAGATTGAACAATATAACATTATATATACAGGGTGGAATTTTGTAATGCCACATGGAGGGAAAGTACTCTTAATACTGCAGATAGAAAATTTTACTGAAAGGAAACATTCCTTTATTTTTGAATAGAAAGCAAACTGCATTCAAATATTTTCGAAAATTCTCTTCTCCCACACCCGGGAATCGAACCGGCTAAAATCTGAAAAAATTATACCCTGTACTTTTATTGTATCGATCGTTAGGGTTAATTATAAGGATGAAATCTCTCTAACAAACATGATAAATTAAATGAAAGGAAAACCAGGAAATCTGAAGTTACAAATTCAATGAGTCAAGTTAAAGCTCTTTAACTAACATCCATCTTTTGTGATGCACACTCCTTTGCGACATACTCGTAGCTGCGTGTATGAGGTAATTTAAATATGGAATGTTAGATTAAAATTTGAAAATTAGACTGTCATAGTTGTTATTCACATTTGATTGTTTTTACAACTCATTTCACATTTTGTCTCACGGTGAAAATGGCTTATCAAGAAAAGTTTGATTTAATGGAAGCTTATTTTTTAAATAACAAAAACGTGAATCTAGCTCTGCGGTGGTATGGAGAGAGATATCAAGACCGACAGGCACCAACTCGGTTCGTATTGAAAAAAATGGTAGAAAATTTAAAGAATACGGGTGGTTTCAAGAAGAGACGGCAAACTATTCAGCAAAACTATTTCGATTTTGAACAAGATGTTTTAACATACTTTGAATCATTTCCAAAGGCTTCCAGTAGAGATGCTGCCGATGAATTAGGAACAACCCACACTCGCGTACTTAAAGTGCTGAAAAAGTATAAGTATAAATGCTATCGTGAAGGTCGGTTGGTGCAAAAATTGCATATTGGGGATCGTGACAGACGATTACAATTTTGTGAAAACATGCTTGGAGAAATTGACCGAAACCCTAATTTTTTGAGTAACATTGTATGGTCTGACGAAACCAACTTCAGCAATAATGGCATGTACAATCGCCGCAATAACCATTATTGGTCTCGAGTGAATCCTGTTTGTGTTCATGAAACTAACAATCAAGTAAGATTTTCTTTCAACGTTTGGTGCGGAATTATGAGAAATAATGTAGTGTTAGTCCACGTGTACGAAGGTCATTTAAACACTGTCAAGTATATTGAAATACTGGATCTCTTAAGAAACGAGTTAAATGGTTTCCCCGAGGAAGAGCGAAACCAAATAATTCTACAGCAAGATGGTGCTCCAGCACATAACAGCAGAATCACTACTGCCCACATTAATAACCCATACCTGGATTGGTACAAACGGCACAATCAGATGGCCTGCGAGATCGCCGGATCTCACCCCATTAGATTTTTTTTTATGGGGATATGTAAAAAATCAAATTTACATGAAATCTTATGCAAATGACAACGAGTTGCGAGTTGAAGTTCAGAATACGATTTATAATATTCACCACAACACTTTATTAAAGGTTACTAGAAATGAATTCGTTAAAAGAATAAATTTGTGGAGCCCATTTCGAGCAACTAATTAGTTAGTTCACCATTTTTTGTAAATAATTAAATTAATTTAAGATTTCCTGGTTTTACTTTCATTTAATTGATCATGTTTGTTAGAGAGATTTCATCCTTATAATTGACCCTAACGATCGATGCAATAAAAGTACAGGGTATAATTTTTTCAGATTTTAGCCGGTTCGATTCCCGGGTGTGGGAGAAGAGAATTTTCGAAAATCTTTGAATGCAGTTTGCTTTCTATTCAAAAATAAAGGAATGTTTCCTTTGAGTAAAACTTTCTATCTGCAGTATTAAGAGTACTTTCCCTCCAGATGGCATTACAAAATTCCACCCTGTATATATGATAAATGGTATTAGAACATGAACAACGTTACTTCGTAGCTCTTACCTATATGAAATTCCATGTTACCTTTGGTAGACATTTTGGGTAGGCAACCCTAAAAAGTTCGCTTATCCGAATACAGTTTATGATACGATGAACGACGAAGAGATAGGATATGACGTCGTATCTCTTCGTTGTTCATATTATGAATTTTGGTTAAGGACGCTATCACATTTTTCCTCAAATATCAGTGCTTTTCAGGTACTGTATTAACGAATTAGGAGTCACAACTGCAAGGATATCATTGTCTCAAATTAAAGATAATATATTCATCTCCAGAATCGGCACATAAAAATTGTATAGCCCCATACAAATTTTTCACACAAATACGTTTTAACAATCACAATAAAACCAACAAATGAAAAAAATATAGGTCTGAATAGGAACCCATATAGCTAAATCCACTGCATAGTTATACATAAAAATAATAACAAACTATTGCTTATATAGTCCTCTAAATATTTTGTAAGTAAATAAATAACTTTTTTATTTATGATTAAAATAAGAAGCGCCTTCAAATTTCTCCATACATTTTCTACTCGCGGTTCGTCATTCCGCGCTCAGACGCGCTCGTGGAAGCACCGGTGTATCGATTATTCGCAAAAAAATATTATGGTGAGACTAAGTCTGTCTGTCTGTCGCACCTGGATATTACAAGAACTACTAATGCTATCAACTTGAAATTTAGAATAGTTTTAGATGACGTTTGCCCAATAATTTTGCAAACAAGAAATTAAAAAAAAATATACCTTTTTGTAAAAGGGACTGAAAGGGGGTCTTAAAAATTTGAAATGGAGCTACTAGGGCATGTGGGGTATCATATGAAAGAGCGCTGTTTGCACCTTCTCAAAAATGTTCTTTTTTTTTTAGGCAGCGTCTTTTGGTGCAAAATGTAAAAAAAAATACCGTTCCCCTTATCTCTGAAGTTTGCATAGATAAAAATCTAAAATTATTCTATGTGATAGAAGTTTATGTAAAGATTACCTACAGGAAAAATAAAACGATGTCTCTAAATAGCACAGTTTTTCAGAAATCATCAACATCATATATATCTACGGAACCCTCGGTGCGCGAGTCCGACTCGCTCTTGACCGGTTTTTTATTTTCAGGAGCAAGAATAAGAGAATATAAGCCAAAAAGCACAAAAATAATCGAGATGGATTTCCTTTTTGAACAGCTAATCCTTGTAGGTAGCCACACTCCTCTTTTTGATTGCGGTGTGGACTATCTCATCATGAATAAAGAAAAAACAAGGGTTAACAAGATGCTTATACTGTGAAAATTTAAAGACTGTAGCTTCATCAACCGTTTGATTGTAAAACCTGTGTGATAGACGGACACGTGAGTGACAGCAATAGTGCTCCGCTTGGACCCTTCGGATACGGAACCCTAGAAAGAGCTGGCCTTCGTTCTAAATTTGAACTTCTTTGAAACATGAAATGAAAATATACTTTTTACTACCTACTTTGGTTTTAATTTTTATCAAAAGTACTGAAATCGCGCCCCAGTCTCTGTAAATAAAATACTGTTTTCATAAGGCAATGATTATTTTTAAATATCACAACGAAAGTCTACGATAAACTCCCAGGCTAGTATTTGATTATGTAATGCTCCAACATTTTCCAGCAAAAATAATATTTACAAGTACCTGATGGCTGATGAATTTTAAAAATACTAAAAACATAATTATCACTCAGATAGTACTTAGCCACAGTTACTCAAATTCGATTGCAAACTTACAACTAATTTTATTCAATCAATACCAGTAAAATTAAAAAAAATATACCTTCAAGTACCAAGATTAGATAAGTTACGTATAAAATCGAGCGGTCAGCGGTTTCAATGTGTGCGTGCGCGTAATGTTGTTGTGTTGCGATTCAGATACCTAAACTCGAGCGAGTTCAAAATGTGATAGCGTCCTTAATGTCTCGTGAGAAGCTCTTCTTTTCTCGGTGAGAATAGGATTATTTTGTTGAAAAAATGTTATACGAGTAACCATCCGCAAAAAATACAGACTTGAATATTTCTTTAAGGGGTCTGAAATGTTATAAAAACTGTTCCCTTCTCTGTATTTCGTTTAGTTGTTTCTAATACCGTATTTATCTCGCCATTAAAATTAAAGTTCACATACAACAGTAACCTTGTCTTACATAAAATAATTCAGAATAACGCTAAGATAAAATAATACCAAGGTATGGTTACATAAACTTTAGGCCCAAGAAAAAGAATACTTACAGGAAAAGCTACATTTTACACAGAACTACCATAATCTGAGCAATTAACCGTGTTTACAAGCCCAAGGGAGACCTTCGCAAAAAACTTGTTTAATGACCCATTTTTAACTAGCTTAGGTTAGGTTCTTAACTAGCTAAAAATGTTTTCACCGTGAAACAAATACGCCTCGTCTGAATGAATTTGAATCATTTAGGCTTTACCTGCTATAGTTTCAAATAATTATACTCCTAAATGTCATGCATGACATAAGAAAATAAAAAAAAACTTTTATTTCAGACCCATATATTTGGTTAGTATACACGACTTAGAAACTAGAGTAATTTAGTTTAGTGACCAAGGAAAAATCGGTTTCAACTGAGGTGCAATCGGGCATATTTTAGTACCTACCTTAAAGATTACTAACGATCACTTAATAACACTGTATGTAGCTCATGAGTCCTTAAAAATACCCTTAAAATAGATGACGGTGATGTACGAAATTTTCCTCTTTTTCCACAAGCATACATTCAATTTACGCCATATCTACATCTCGTGACGGTCGCAGCCTCCATCGTCTGAGACGCGGCAAAAGTGTGTAAATCCCGATTAATCTGCATAATCCTCGTAAAGTTTTCGCGTTGGCGTCGGCTGAAGCGCGTATTACGAGTTTTTAAGATCCACCGTGTAAATGTGTCGAAGACTAACACGTAGTTTTCTATTTTACTAAAATTACCCGAAAGAAAGAAAGAAAAATGATTTATCGGGATTCACACAGGAGGTCACAAGTTAAACTAAAGCACACTCATACAAACAAAAAACAAAAACAAAAACTGAAAATAAAAATAAAGTCCTGTACGAGGCCAAAAGGCACCTAAAAAATAATGAATGAATGCACCCAGCGTGGTTGAAGCAGATTCGATTTCTCGAATGAACCCAAAGATTCACCCTAGCCCCTGAAGCCTCATGTTTCATGGCTACAGAGACCATTGTATATCAAAGAGTCGACCGGGGGGCGCGATAATAGTAGGGAAGACGTACCTTTGGGATATGAAGGGATTATTAGAGCCATACCGGATATGCATCCATGAAATACCGACCTAAAAAATAACAAAAAAAAAAATATTTTCATTTATTGATCATTCTAATCCGAATACTTTATGGCAATTCTGATTACATCAAGAACTAAGTTTTATTTACTACTAGCGACAAAGGGGCCTACTCCAAAGCGATAATCCGTAGTATCGGCCGAATGTTCGGTCGTTTCTTGACTTCCAAAGTTTCCTTATTTTACTTTGAATCCTTATCCGCCTTCATGTCACGTTTTTGACTTTGACTTATCTCTTTGACCCTCGTTTTTTTTGTCCTTCGCCGTAGTCAACCATTCTTAGCCGTAGTCAAGAAACTGCCGAACATTCGGCCGATACTTCGGATTTATCTTTAGAGTAGACCCAGGGGCCTCTGTTTCGCACAGCTTGTACGACTTGACAAAACATTGAGATGTCTTTATATGTGGGTGTACAAGCAAAAAGGGGCTAATAGTGGGGGTATTGAGTTAAAACTAGATTCGGTAACTAGAATAGTCAACTGATAATAAAGATTTAAAAAATATTCAAACACTGGCTCATTTTTTTTTAATGCCGTCGAACTGGACCCTTTTTGCTTGGACGCCCACATATGTATGTTTCATATCAATGTATTCTACTCATAAACCTTTCGGAAGAAATTCTCTAAATGAAGATGGAAACCGCATCAAAATTCGTAGCGGAGCTTAGAAAAATAACGCGGTCACACAGACTGAAACAAAAAGCAACTTTATTTTATAATATTATGTATAGAATAGAATAAACTTTATTTCCAAATTTACAGAAAGGCGATAGGTTAGTACTATGACAATATTGTTTTTTTTTATTGCATAAAGGCTCCTACAGACTGGGGCGATATCGCGGACACTACAGGCAGCGCGACCTTTGTCGCGCCCGCGATATCTTCCCAGTCTGCACGAGCCTTAAATCACTGATCACCGCTAACACCCTAGCTATGATTAAACTTGTGTTATGGGCCAGGGCTCTCTCTATTAATAATTTATAGATAAAGATTATAAAAAGTTTTTAAATGATTATTTCTACGAGTTTATATTTGTGAAAACCTGGATTATTAAATAAAGGAGATCTTTAAGCTTAGAAACCTTAGTCAGCGTTGAAACATATATATGTGCCTCTCAAAGCCGTTTCTTTAATTTAATTTAGTGATTCTGCTTTTCAAACACAGTGATTTTATTTCAATCATCAGTAATTAATCTCTCTTATTCCATTAAAATGATTAAATATTTTTCAAAATGGAGGTTTATAATTTAAGAAATAGCGCCTACTGTAGGGCTCGTGAATGAAATTGTTACTTCAAAAAGTTAACTAAGAATAATCCTAATCCTAACTTCCTTCCTAACTAATAATACATCACTGTAATATTATAAAGGCGAAAGTTTGTGAGTGTGTGTGTATGTTTGTTACTTCTTCACGCTCAAACGACTGGACTAATTTTGATAAAATTTTGTATGGAGGTAGCTGACACCCTGGATTAAGACATAGGCTACTCTTTATCTCGATATTCCCACGGGATCGAGACTTACGCGGGTGAAACCGCGGGGCGCAGCTAGTCCTAACTAATATATTTGCGAAAGTAAGTTTGTTTGTTTGTTTGTTACCTTTTCACGCCTAAACCACTGAACCGATCATCCTGAAATTTTTCATATACGTTGTCAGGTGTACAGATACGGACATAGGGTACCTTTCATCCCGAAAAACAGTACTGTTCCCGAGGAAAACAACAATAACGTTTTTATGATGATAGATGGCGCCACGTGTCTTTCGAATCATGATTGAATTGCGAAAGTGAGTTTGTTTGTTACGCTTTCATGCTAAAACGGCTGCACGGATTTGGATGAAATTTGCCACGTGGGTAGACCATGGCCTGACTTAGGACATAGAGTACTTTTTATCCCGGTAGTACATTCCCGTGGGATAATTTTCGACCTCCATGCGGGCGAAGCCGCGGGCAAAAGCTATAGTTATGTTATAAATGGGAAAGAGAGTTTGTTTTTTTGTTACGCTTTTACGCTAAAACGGCTGAACGGTTTTGAATGCAATTTGGCACATAGGTAGACCATGACCTGGATTAGAATACAGTATACTTTTTATCCTCAAATTCGTAAGGAATTGAGACTTATGTGGGTGAAACCGCGGGCACAGCTAGTATAAAATAAGTTAAATGATGATATCATTACATTTTTCACGTGTATTCTAGTCTAATATTAGTTTTAGTATATGTGAAACATGAAAAATCACAAAGTTATAAGGTTGTTATGTTACCGGGTTGTCCACAGAAAAACATGCTAACGGCGCCCCCGCGCCTCCAGGGTCGTCTTGCGCTCATTGATAATAATTTGGCAGTAGGAACCTAACCGTACGGCGACTGTATTGTAAGTAATTCAATCGTGGTAACATTTTCCATCACACTTAAATGTTTTTGGGACAAAATATAACATGGTGTACAAATTATTGAAATCGATTCAGTTCCTTCAGTTCTCTCTCTCTCACACACACACACACATCCCCCAGACACACACACACACTCGTAAAAAATGATCATAATTTGAATTTTAGTTTTTCCTTTCTTTGTTCATTTGTATACCTGTTTGTACTCGTACGTTTATAATGTAAGGGAAGAGCGGAGCCTTCAACTACAGGCATTTTCTATGCTTAAATGGAGACTCTTCGACATGCAATGTAAGCCAAATAAGATATATGAAATAAACAGTTTTTTTTTTCCTTATTCAGAACAAACTATATTCAGGGTTCGCATATACTAAAAATAATGTTGTATATAGACTTGAATATATGCGACGCGGTCGTTACCTGGAAAATACTGTCTGTGTAGCGAGGTGTTTATGTCCATAAACATCTCGCTACATAATATCTCCTTTTTATGAACACGTAAAATATCCTCTCTACGTAAGAACTGAAACTTGATACATGTAGGTGACAGTTTATTACACGCAGCCATTTACAACTACTGAACGTTATTTATGAGTAACTGTTATTGAGCAAGAGGAAGAGAATCGGTTTGTTGGTCCTCGATACCTTTTAGTGTTGTCTGCGAGTGACAGAGAGATACTGGTTTTGGCAGGTGCTACTCGCACTTTGCACTTTGGATGCACTTTGGATGCTATTTTTTAAAGGAAGGTGAAAGAAAAACTAAGTATCTATTTATACCAAGTCAGCTTTGGACATTCATATTAGTAAATTCAATTAGTAGGCGTTAGCCAGAGCTCAGCCAATGAGTTAGTGGGGTGTATCGGTAATTCCACTAAGACGATTTTCACGGATCACTAGCGACGAAATGCGACCGCAATCCATATATCACTTAAGATTTTAGATTAGTTGACGGTGAGCACACACACACTAAGCCTGGTGGAGATCGGTTCGTTATCTGATGAAAAACATCAACCCATTACATTGCCTCCAGATAGACTACAGATAGACTTAAGAGGGGCCCTCTTCTTCCCTGACCGTCTATCGTCAACGCGAGCATGGTCGAAAAGCTTGTTGTTTTATCCAGCGCTACTGAGGAATAACAAGCAAGTGAGACCGCGATAACATTGAACGAAAAACAGTGTGCGGAAATGTCATAAAACTTGTTCAAAAAAATACGTGTTTTTGAGTAAGTCTTACAAGTTTGTGAAACTATTCTGTGTTATTTAGAATCTCCGTTACATATGCGAGGTTTCCATTAAATTTTTTTCTTTACTTTTATAATTTATGAGTACATTATGAACGGCCGAAGTTCAGGTATAATTTGTGCAAAACAGCAGATTTTTGCAGGCTTAAATACTGAAACCGTATCCCCAATTTTTTTTTTTGCTTCAATTAATACCTAGATATAGTGCACAAGATACCTATTAGTTCAAAAAAATCATAGAAAGATGTGTTATAACGCCAATCACGTACGGGCGTTTGTATGAAAAGTATGACAGGCTGGCCGCTTTTAACATGAGTATTCGTGGAAAACCAGTTCCTAAACCATGGCGATGGTGCTTCTAATATAGAGGTTAGTACTTATAATATAGTGAATAATGTCACTTTCTTTTCAAAAAGTAGTACGAGTATTATGTAACTCGGCAACGAGTAAGCGCACAAATAAATTATCAAGTAGGTACAGTCGGTGACCAGCATTACCTCTTCCATTAATCTTCTTTGTAGGAGGGGTCAGGTAATGCTAGTCACTGACTGTACTAGCTGCACCTCGCGGTTTCACCCGCATAAGTCTCGATCCCGAAGGAATATCGGGATTTTAAAAGTATCGTATGTCCTATCCCAGGGCTACCCGTGTGCCAAATTTCATCTAAATCTGTTCAACCGTTTTAGCGTAAAAGCGTAACCAAAAAACGAGCGAGCCTTACAGTAGTTGCATAAGATGTGTAACATCTGACATCTCACCTGAGCAGCCCAACAGCAGTCCAACTGAGCAGCGGCAGAAATTAACCTCATAATTTAAAAAAGCTAAATACTGAAATATTTATTCGAATAATTGTTAATTTCTAGTGTTAGCCCACTGGTCGAAATTCGACCCCCTGTAGTTACAATATATAAATTACTTACTAATTCCATGCTATTAAAAAGTACTTACTTATTCCATGCTCAAGCTGTCACTTGGCTGTTACACACTTATTCGGAGATGGAGTGATTTCGTGAAAAGGGACGGCTTATCACGAAATCACTCCCACAGAAAGCGAGAGGAAACAGGTTACTCATCAACAAACTCACTTTTCCATTTATAATATTAGTTAGGAAATAATAATTTTTCCGCGTCACGTTCCGTGGCAGCCCTGTAGCCTCATGTTGCAGCAACACGGGAGACCAATATTTTTTTTTCAATACAGTTTTTAAACATGGCGTACTTTCAGAGGCTATAATTATGATTCGATAATTAAATCTTTTGCATAGGCATCTTTCTGTTACGCGGTCGTGACTTTTGTTTACGAGCTCTATCATTAGTTTTGCAGTTGAGTTTTAAATTTATAAGTCAATTTAAAAAGTTTAGTAGCAAGGAGTTTTCATACATAGAATAAAATGGGATAGATTTTATACGAGGAAAAATGAATGAGTCCATACGTCTTAGCATTGAATTCTCAAAAGTCTTTTTAAATGGTTCTTTAATATATTTAATTACCAGTTTTACTTTAATTATTTTTACATCAACATTTTTCAAAAGTCGAATAAGCCGTCGTATAGGCCGTTTTCGATGTAAAAAAAAATATGTCCAGTTGCAAAAACGCGCCATTTTCAGGAAATTTTAATTAATTCTTTGATTTGTTTTTTACTATTTCCCACAAGTGTATTGAAAAACGTCGTGTGATACACGGGTGTGTAGGTTATTGCACCCTTGTATCACAATGTACTATTTCAACTCATTTGCTCAAAAAACGATGCCTGTGTACATTATTCGAAAGTTAAAAATTACGCACCATTTGCGGTAAAATAGGGACTGTCCTACCTACGTACATATTTTACCGCATACTCCGTGCGTATCCTTTACGGTTTTTTTATAATTTCCATTAAAAATATATAAGAATCGCACCGCGGAGTTTCACGTTACTAGATTAAATAAGCTGAATGATCGAACCTCCTTGGAAGCGCTTTTCCTCAATACGTTTAGCTCACTTTATTATAAAAGAGAAAATGAGACGAAAGATGTAAAATAAATTTTCACCACGCGCACGTGGCGCCATTTACAAATTCGCGCCATTTTCATATTAGAAACTTCAAAGATTGTTACGACTTTCCGACTGATATTTATAAACAAAATAAGAATATGAGTTCAAGCGTGGGATCGCGAGAGCGATATTTAATAATTTACAATAATTTTATATCTTGGAAGAGTTGAAGAAATACTCAATCATTCTCTGAAAATGTTTTTTTGGCATGTTTCATTACATACTGCATTGTTTTCTCGCAAATGTGTTGAAAAACGTTGTATGACACTAGTGCGGAAATTGGTATTTACAAACTCGTGACTATGGTAAGCTTATGGTAAGCCCTCGACTTCGTCTCAGGCTTACATGTCTACTCATTTGTATAAACCAACTTACCGCACTAATATCATAAATAACTATTAAGACTTTTTAAAGAATTTAGGCACGTATTAGGATTTACTCCTCCGGTAGAATTTACGGCTAAAATAGCTAATTTCGAATGTCTAAGAGGCATTTTTATACGCGCTGACTGACATTTTTATACTCGGAGAATCGGTGCTGGGGTTCCACGAATAATAAAGTAAATTGGGGTTATTTTGACAGACTTCTCTTGTTGTATATAAATTATGGACTTTCTACACTACTTTCCAATTTATCCTTTCCAATAACGTTCAACATCAGCCTTTTCCTAATTATGTTGGGGTCGGCTTCCAGCCTAACCGGGTTTTATCGGATGCAGCTGAAAATCAGTGTTGACGTGGTAACGGTGGTAACGGTCAACATCGCATATCATTCATTAACATCACTACAATGACATTGTATTACAAATAATTAAAATGAGGTAGATGAGAATTCAATTCTGTGATTTACTTCAACCAAATTAAAATCGGACACATCATTATGAAACTCAAAAACATAATTGCCTGTCTCTCAAATACACATAGCAAAAAAAAAAGATCTTTTTAATTTCCCTTTAATGTAAATCAGCATTGCCAGAATTCAATCATTCAGTGTCGGAATAAAAAGCAAAAAAATCAAATTATATCTAAATTAGCATTTGTTTCACTTCGGGTAGACGATGTGACTCCACAAAAGCTCGACGATATGCATTGTCAAAATCAAACAATCTGTTAAATTACTCAGCAGGACCTAATATTCTTTGTGATGTAAAAGTCACGTATATTTTCTATTGCACTGGACCAACTTTCATACAATTTAACAAACTGGTAGCACAATTTCCTTCATTGTATTCGTTTTCGGACATCGCTGCACAATATTACGCAGGAAGACAAAGATTTTCCAAGGTTTTGGCAAAGTTTTCCGAATTTTGTAAGGGATTCAGAAAACCCACTACAGTTTATATATTATTTACAAGTTAAACGAACTATGCGTTTGGAATTTAGAATACTTTTAGTATAGCAAAATATAAAAGTTATCTTACGAATGTACAACACCTAAAACCCTCTCACTTCAATCATTTTGAAATTAAACTAATGAGGAAGCCAAACAAGACAGTTGATAACGACACCTACAGCCCACAGCCACTAGTCGTATTATTGCCCCCACGACTTTGGACACTTGCCAAAGACGGAAACCGGTTTGTAAGAGTGTTATTCCAGTTTTTACTACGTCTCCTGTAAAACTAATCGCCTAAAAAGTTCCTTGAGCGACAGAATAATCTTTGAGAGCGGTGACTGATCGAGGAAAAGAATATTAAAAACTAATAAGACTCGACAAAGGCTCCGTTGTTTACAGCAGGCACCAATCATTAATCTATTCAAATTTATGTAACCTCGTATAAAATAAAATAAACCGGTCAAGTGCGTATCGGACCACGCACAATCAAGGGTTCCGTAGTTGGTATGAATTTAGCCCAAAAACAAACTTAAGTTTGTATAGTTGAAAATATGTTCTCCCAAACATTGATTTACGTCACGGTCAATTCTCCAACAGCAAATGTAAGCAAGTGAGTGATAAAACTACAAATCAACGATTTTCGGACTTTTTCCTTTACTTATTTAATGATGCTAGGTCAACGGGAAGTACCCTATAGATTCTGGTTTAGTTGCGAGTATGAAAATAAATATCGCATAAATGGCCGTATGGTTTTATTGCGTTGACTTAGAAGCTTTGTTTTTTTTTAGAGATTTAGAGCTCATTCTATGTCAGGATCCGTAGATTTCTTATTTGATATTAATTTCAATTGATACCTCCACGCGTTCTTGAGAAAGGGGTCTTGACAAACCGACAGACGGACGGAGAGCAAATTGATCCTATAAGGGCTCCGTTTTTTCCTTTCAATATACGGAACCCTAAAAACTAAATCATGTTGGGAACAAGAAACCACTGCACCGATCAAAATAATAAGGGTATCAGGACACTACATTAATATGTGTACCCTAACAAAAATTCAAAAAAAATCTGTTACAAACTGTATACAAAATTATCAAATCTCTGCCTATTATTTTTTGCTGTTTATGTGGGTCAAATGGACCACCACAGAACACAGAGTTTACGATTCTTGGAGTGTGTCCAGGAGACTCCCGTCTGTTGCCAAAGCCTACATTTTCGGCTCTTCATAAAACTGTCGGAGCGATGCAAAAAATATTTGAGTTTGAGAGTAATATACAATACATCATAATTGTTATGTGCACTCTGTTTCACTCACGGGGTAAGTAAAGTACCAATAGTCAATCGTTTTTAAGTGTTAGGCGGGGAATACACGTGAGATTTTGTTTCTGATTGTCTAATCAGACTATCTGAATCTGATCGTATTTACTCAGTCGATCCCGAGCTATCATCCCGAGTGCTTGCGTACGGAAAAAAATAAAAGATGATGAGATAAAAATAAAAGATGGACGACGAATTACTGTTACTTATTGCATATTTGCTCGTGTTGACGCGAAAGAAGAAAAAATAAAAATAAAAAAATGGTAAACGCCTCGCGCCAGTTTCCGACTCGGACGTCCGATCAGATAGTCGGATCGGACGTGTGTTGATTGTTCAAACAAAATAATGGCTCAAACGCCTTTCGATAGCCGGATCAGACTATCGGATCCGACTATCTGATGAAAAAATCTGAAGTACTAACTCTATATTCCTAACTAACTAACTCGTATACTCCCGGCCTAACAGTGGTTGAAAGTCAAGATCAAACTCAAAGCATTTATTTAATTTAAACCATTTACAGGCACTTTTGAAAATATGAAGCTAATTGCCCATTCTCCACGGACACTCTTTTAAATTATAATGTTACAAAAATATTGTTACATCTTTAATGTTGAATTTATAAGACAAGTTGCTAAGACATTTTAATTTAAACAGCCTCCTTCACAATGAACAATATGGCTTTACAAAAGGTCGTTCGACTACAGATGCGGGTGTCGCACTGCTGAAACACATATTTAACGCATGGGAGAACTCTATTGGAGTTTTCTGTGATCTCTCCAAAGTCTTTGATTGCGTGCACCATGACACGCTTTTGCGTAAACTACATTATTACGGCGTCCAAAATGAAGCTCTTAAAGTAATAAATTCTTATTTGTATAATAGGTTCCAATGTGTAGATGTTGATGGTGTGAAATCTTCCGAGCTACCATTTCAGTTAGGTGTACCTCAAGGCTCAATTCTAGGCTCATTCTTATTCTTAGTGTATATTAACGATTTACCATTCTATATAAAGGGTGTCTGTGACGTTGTACTGTTTGCAGATGATACCTCTCTTATTTTTAAAGTAGACCGGAATAGACAAGATTTTGACGACGTAAACATTGCACTCTCAATGGTTACGGAGTGGTTTACGACAAATAATTTAGTTCTCAATGCCAAGAAAACGAAATGTATAAAGTTTGCCTTACCGAATGTTAGAAATTTAGGTCCCAACATCGTTTTAGATAAAGAGGTGCTTGAAACTGTAGACTCGGCAGTGTTTCTGGGTATAACATTAGATGCCAAACTTCAGCGGGGACCTCATATATCAAGCCTAGCGGGAAGGCTCAGTTCGGCCGCATACGCCGTCAGGAAAGTAAGACAATACACTGACGTTGATACAGCCCGATTAGTCTATTTTAGTTATTTTCATAGCGTTATGTCCTACTGTATTCTGCTGTGGGGTAAAGCAGCTGACATTCAACATATATTACATACTTTAAACCGAGCTGTTCGAGCAATTTACCAGCTGGGTGCCAGAGTTTCTCTAAGAGATTTTTTTAAAGATATTGGTATACTCACGGCGGCATCACAATTCATCTTCGCCAACATCTTATATGTTAGGCAAAATATGCACTTATACACTAAAAACAGTGATATTCACAATATTAACACCAGAAATAAGGATACATTACGTGCTCCATTTCACCGGCTTCATAAGGTTCATAACTCATTTGTTGGACTTGGTATAACTTTTTATAGCAAGCTACCCTCTTCTTTGTTAGATTTGCCTTTTAATGCGTTTAAAGTTAAAGTTAAATCCAATCTTTGTTCAAAGGCATACTATTCTATCAATGACTACTTAAACGATACGAATAGTTGGTCGCTGTGATTAACTCAAGACAATGTTCATGTTCTTTCTCCAGAATTAGCGTACCTACTGACAGGTTATATGAGTTCATATAATTGTTTATTTTTATTTGACTGTCTATGTCAATTTATTTTTACTTATTAGTGACATAATATACTCATGAAAATGTTTTTTTTATGAGTTGTATTGCAATAAGTGGTTAGCTAGCGACCTAGACAACTGATTATATTATTCTTGCCTGAGCAACCGGCAGCAAGTTCGTCATGCTCCCTTAGATGTCACTGCTTGCGGTAGCGTCGGGGGTCGGGTTGCCTCCTTCCCTCAAATATGGCGAGGGGGGTGATGGCTGATCTTTGCGTTATGCTCGTGAACGGGTGCTGCTTGTGGTGACTGGTCGTCTTACTGACCATGGTTTTATTATTGTTATTAATGATTAACTGTTTTTTATTTTACTACGATGGTGCTAGTTTATCATTTTTGACTTCGAGTTACAGCTATAGCTTTGTGTGGGCGGGCACGCCCATTATGCCTGGAGGCTTTTATTTAGGTACGGTCCGTTTACGTTATTTCTGCTTGAGTATAGTTTTCGACGATTTTTATGTTTTTTTTTTTGGTATAGTGGCGTGTGCTAGCTAACATAAGGCAAATAATTTAATTTAATGTTGTGTTGCGTAATGCAAATTCTTTTACATTTTATTGTATAGATTCAAGTTTTATATCTGAACAGACAGCTGTGCTGCTGGGGAGTTTGTTGCACCACTTCTTCTTCCCAGCTAAAGCACTAGGAAGTGGTGAAGGGTGGGCGTTTTTGGGGGACTGTCTTATGTAATTTTTGACGTTCGAAAAGTGCTGATTCTCAGCCTAGTTTGAATAAATGACTTTTGATTTTGATTTGATAACTAGCTGCGCCCCGCAGTTTCTCCCGCGTAAGTCTCGATCCCGTAGGAATATCGGGATAAAAAGTAGCCTATGTCTTAATCCAGGGTGTCAGCTAGCTCCATACAAAATTTTATCAAAATTGGTCCAGCCGTTTGTGCGTGAAGAAGTAACAAACATACACACACACACACTCACAAACTTTCGCCTTTATAATATTAGTTTGATTTGATGTGAGGACGATATAAATATAAATATATATATGTATTTATTGTATATGTAAATAGTTCACCACTGACTACCTGCAGTACTGTCTCTCCTTCTCTTTTTAATCCATCCAAAGGTTGTCTGTAAAAGATCGCTTTTAGCGATAAGACCGCCCATTGTGTCACCCTGTGTAAAATTTCAACATTTATATCTGTAACTTTTATGGTGTACATAATAAAGAGTATTCTATTCTATTCTATTCTATTCTATAAAAAAACGCGTCTATAGTGCAGACATTGTAAAAAAGAAAAAAAAAAAACCACCACAAAAACAGCTGCCACGGCTGGCAGCTAAGAGATGACCAGTCTCAACAATCAGCGCCCGTTCACGATCATGAGTATGAGGCATGGTCGATCAAAACGCTTTTTATGAGTGTTCATTGTGAGAGACTGAGCTTTTCTTTTATTTATTGACATCGAATGACAAATTCCTTGTTTGATGGACGGCACTTTTTTATAAAAACTATTGTAAATACAGTACCCGCGTTGTGTGTTATCTCTTACCTGAATCCAGAAGAAAACAAAATGATAAATAACTACATAATCTCTTGCAACACTTCAGTACGCTAAAAAAGCTCGATTGTAATAGGAACAACCTAAATATCATCAAAACTATTATCTCTAACAAGAATATATTATTTAAAAAAAAACCGGCAAAATGCGTGTCGGACCACGCACTATGAAGGGTTCCGTAGTTGGGATGAATTTATCCCAAAAATAAACTTAACATTGTAGTTTAAAAAAATGTTTTCCCATACATGATATACGTCACGGTCAATTTTCCCATCGGAGGGGTACCATCCATTCCTCCGTGCCTCGGAAAGCATGTTAACCCGTTGGTCCCGGCTGTCATTTGTAGATCTTTATAAGTCGTTACGGCTAGTCAGAAGCCCGAAAGTTTGACCACCAGTCTTACCAAGGTGTATCGTATTACCCAGTAGCTGGATTGTGGAGGTCAGATAGGCAGTCACTCCATGTAAAATACTGGTATTCAGCTGCATCCGGTTAGACTGGAAGCCGACTCCCATGTTGGGAAACAATTTTTCTAGAGTTTATAATCTAACGGTAATAACACCGATAGATTATAAACCAACGGTTCTCACAATCTTACGGTGATATATACACGGGTTACAAACACGTTTAGCCCATTCGAGGACTAAATCAATTCGAGTCGGTCGATCCGGGTTGACGGCGCGTTGTGTTCCACGCGCGCCTCAAAGAGATGTCAGCACGAACTGACGGGGTCAGTTTGGGCCAATGCCTGCCAGGGTTGCGAGTTTGTCCGAAAGGGATATCGTGGCCCTGGCACACAGACATCTGAAGGAACACGGGTGAGTTTTAGTCAGTAAAAGTCTGACACGCCCTCCCACCCCGTCCAGAGCGGGAGAAGTTATTTGAAAATTTCCCACCCAAAAAAATAAAAAAAGGACAAAATAAATTGGTTCTGGGAATTTCTATATAGATTTTTATACATTTCTAGAAGGATTTATACTACAATTTTGTATAAAATAAGTCTTCAGGATGTTTTTGCGATTGCCGCGGTTCTGCAGTGCGTCCGCTGTTTGCCGAAGCGCGTGCGGATGACTTTTACGCAATAAGACAGAAGCGTGTAGCGTCACTGTTGGGCAGAGTACCCGGCAGCTGCAACGACATTCTGAAGATCGTTTCGGGTAAATATCAGTGTCCGATACACTTGCTCTGGGTAAGCATCGTGGTTGGTACGGTAAAATAGAATGTTTTATTTGTTATTTATATTTAAATTCTTTACTTACTAACATAGTTTATACTAACCATAATGAATCATGTTATCTGATTTATAAATAAATAATAATAAAATAAACAAAATACTTTTTTTACTTGTATAAAAAGCTTTCTTGTTTAAATTCAGAAAGGCTGTAGCGACTGCTCTATGCGATTAGTTGATTGAGTATTCTATTGATTGATTTTATTTCAGTCAAAATAGACGTTTACTAAAGATCGTCGTCATCGGCATCGTCATCACATCGGCTACGCCGTAGCAACCGTGTAGTCCATAATACTTCACAATACTATTGTTTTTTTTTTTGTAGTTAATTGTAGATAAATATATATAGATAAATGTTTGTAGTAATACTAGCTTCTGCCCGCGGCTTCTCACGTCTGGCTTTTTCTAAAATAAAAGTCAGGCATCAGTTACTCCTTATAACATCAGCTATCTGCCAGACAAAAGTCCCGTCAATATTGGTAAAGCCGTTTCGGAGATTAGCCGGAACAAACATTTTAAATATTGTTTTTAGGGTTCCATACCAAAATGGTAAAAAGGAACCCTTATGGTTAGACTAAGGCTGTCTGTCTGTCTGTCACACCTGGATATCTCAAGAACTACTAATGCTATCAACTTGAAATTTAGAATAGTTTTAGATGATGTTTGCCCAACTATTTTGCAAACAAGAAAGAAATTAAAACAAAATATATCTTTATTGCAAAAGGGACTGAAAGGGGGTCTTAAAAAATACAAGTGGTAGCCCCACTTGTATTTTTAAGACCCGCTTTCAGTAGGGCACCCGCTAGGGCATGTGGGGTATCATATGAAAGAGCGTTTTTTGCACATTCTCAAAAACAAAATTTTTCAGGCGTCATAGTTTCCGATTTTTGATGAAAAATGTAAAAAAAAAACTACCGTTCCCTTATCACCGAAGTTTGAATAGATACAAATATGAAATTAGTCTATGTGATAGAAATTTATGTAAAGATTACAGGAAAAATAAAACGATGTCTCTAAATAGCACAGTTTTTTTTTGTTATAAGTACTGCAAATACTTTCATACACATATAATAAAAAGCTGTTATTTTGACAGTACAAAGAGACAGTTCCATTTTACTGTATGGATTATAAAGAGGCATTCACTTTCCTACCAAAGTGTCATAAAACAGTATCAATTTATCCAAGCACAAAGTATATCTTCCAAACTCAGAACCAAAAGTTAAACTGTCATAGTTCACGACTTTCTCAAGTTTCCGTTACGTGAGTGGAAATCCTACGACGAATCTGTCCTCAAAGATTCGTTGTAGGATTTATTAGGAAAAGTTGATTGTTTGTAGCCCGTCATCAGCACACTGTTTTTACCCGACTGCGGCGAAGCCAAAAAAGGAAGGTTATGTTTTTGACCTGTAGATAATATATGTACTCGTATGTATGTAAGTAAGTAACTATGTATGAATGTATATCCGTCCCTATGTTCCCTCGTAACTATTAAACGGCTGAACCGATTTTGATGAATGATAATTATGTCGTTAGATTCGTCGTTATTTCGCTAGTGTCACCGGGTAGGTATATAAAATTTTTAATAATTCAAAATGGCGAATCTTTGGCGCCATAAAGTGTGCATTCAAAAAAAAATTCTCCTAAGCCTATCAAAATGAAGGGTTTTAAAAGGTGATTATAAAAATATATACAAATTATATGTTTAAATGTCATTTGGAATGAGAAATGATAAAAAACTATCCAAAAGTTGTGTGAGTGAGTGAGTAAAAGAAAGAAAGAAAGAAAAAGCATTTATTGGTACTCGCACAGATCACAAATTAAACTATACAAAAACACACTCATAGAAACATAATGAACAAAAACAAAGTAAAAATGAAAATAAAAACAGAAAGACCTGTACGAGGCCAAAAGGCCTCAGCATGATGCTGCGGCACTTAAAAAATAAGTGTCGCAGCGCTGGTATTCTGATAGGGCCCGCTGTAATGTCACGGATAGACCAGATACGGAAATAAATAAAATAAAAATAGATTAGTGAAATAACATAATAAAAATAAGACAATTATTTAAAAGTAATAGTTTAATAAGTAGTTTTTGAGTAAGCGGCCGTTATCACCAGATTATAAGTGGGTAAATAACCAAATTTACCGTCTTATAATCCTAACTAAAAAGTGTAAAATAAAAAAGTTAATGAACCTTTCAACCGCATTTCACAAATGGTGTCATATCAAATTCTTATCTAGTTTAAAACGAACACATTAAGTACATTATGAAAATACCAGAATTGTGTCTTGCAATTATGGACCCAATTTAGATATACCTAGGAACTAAGGCACATAACTGATACGCTAAGCTTAGTATTATTTCTGGAGTTATTACGCAAGCTTCGCCTCAACCTGAATATCTGAGGCTCTGCTAACATACCAGAGTAAATATTAATTTAGATGGAATCTTGCTGTTTTGATATTCTCTCAAAATTTTATATCAAAACATAGCCGCACGTTGGATAATAAAATTTGCTGATTGTTTACAACAACATCATCGGCTCGTAGCAAAACCCACTCATTATCCGACGAAATCCTGAACAATAAAATCAAATAATATTTTTAAGCATCATGTTATTAAAAAAAATGGGTCTCAAAAAAGATATCTGCAGTCTGCGGATACCAACATCAGGACAGACGCAAATAAAATAGTTAAGGCTCCCGAAGACAGCCGCGACGCGATGGCACGCGCGTGTCTGCAGGAGCCTTTATACGATTCATAGTTTAAAAATTATTGTTACCATTAGTAATACCAGTTAAGGGAAAGATACCTAACAAATCACCAGAATTTCTTGAATTTTTTGAAGAAATGAAAAATTTGAAATTCGCGTCTTCATTGAAAATAATGAAGTGTTCACTGTCGTCCGTCGAGCAGTCGAGAGCTGTCTCTTCTCTGTTATTAATGGAGCAGAGACGTCCTGAATCGTAATGGGTAATAAAAATAACATTGTAAATGTCTTCTTTTAAGAATGTCTCGCTACAAACGAATGACGATTTGTACCCGTCGTTGGCAGCAGTCGACTTTTTGCCCGTATCGTCCGTGTTGCCCTCGCTACCACTCCAAAAGTCACGCAATTTAGTTATGCACAAACTGCCACAGTTTTACGGAACCCAAGTTTTTAGATCTGTTGTATTCATATTTGATGACAATGAAATTAGATTAAGATGAATTTATAATAAACTTTACATCTCATCTGAACGTTATGGTTTTCCCCTCAATTCAATACCGAATGAATGAGTGAATGAAATGCACCGACCCCAGCGTGGTTTGACCAGCCTCGATTATTCGAATTAACCTAATATTTACACTGGCCCCTGGAGCTTCATGTTTCATGGGACTACAGAGACCGTTGCTTAAGGAGTACTTCTTTAATTCAATATCATGTACATTACTACAGCGGCCTTTTAAACAGGCATTGATGGACGAACATGAATCCATCAATGCCTGCTTGCGGCCAAGGCTTGTATAGTCCTCTTCTCAAATAATGCGCGGAAATTTAAACTAAGTAAATTATTTATAACTTCCAGATTCAATGACGAACAACGGTAATTTTTCACGCGCCAATAGGTATTATGTTCATTTGTTTCTTTTTTACTTTAAACAGCTTTAGTTCGAAATTTAAACAAAACCTTTGATAAGTTACCTCCTTAGTTGCCATGTATGGAAGTAAAAAGTTAGTTCCATTTTTAAACTACACGACAGATATGAGTTTTACTTTCATACTAACATTGCCGGCGTTCTTGGCGGGAAAGTGAAGCGTCATGTTAGCAGTTTTGTTTTATTTTCTAAAATTTGTGTTTAGCCGAATATTAATGTGTAATAGTGGTGGATTATTAACCATTAAGTGTTCGTGAACCTGCATTAATGTAGGCAAATGAAACAAAACAGTGCAACATCACTTTAAGTTCTCTCAAGAAGTCCGCGCGAGGTTTCAGTAAAGTGCCGCGTCTTTACTTAAACTCAAGGGGAGCGGGGCGGGATATCATCAATCATCTTTATCATGCATTGAGTGGAGTTCATTTCATAATTATTTAAATAACTTTGTACTTGTTACCTAATTTTACATGACACTGGCTAAATGCACAAACCGTGCGAAGCCAAAAGGAAAAGAAAAAAAAAAAAAAAAAAAACATTGCCGGCCGCTGCTCATTGTTTTGACCTCAGAACAATGAAAAGCAGTTTTGACAGCATTTTCGATTTATCTCGAAGAAGATCGTCAAAATAATGCTCGAAACTCCAAGCATGTTTGAGAAAAAGCATTTTTTTCTTTTAATACGTTTTACAACCGGCCAGCAATAAACTTACATTGTTTAAATTAATTAGGTGCCATACGACATTACCTGCCAATTATTTTTAACCACGTGGCAAATTGTAATATTGACATGAGTATACAATTATCATTTCAGACCTCAGTAACATCACCACACAATACTTACATAACAAGATGGTTTTATTAATTGGGTCTCCGTGCCCACATTAAAATAATTGTTATACTTTTGATATATTCAGGAATTCCCGTCCGACCTAATGACATAAAACTGCAATGCAATAGTTTACACATTTACATAACATTTACATACAAAACAGTGACCCGTTTTGTACCTTTTCGCGGTCGTTGTCTTGACAACAGCCGCTTTTCATTACCGCATGCCGCTAGTTTACCCACTTCTGACTTGTGTGACCTAGTTAAAGACGAAGCTTTATCGGTAAGCGAATGTGCAAGTAATCTAGAAGCTAAGCTTGATCTGTAAAGAATTTAATTGGCTTCACCTGTTGTGATACAGGGTGCTTATACGAACATTAAGTGGATATTTACTATAGGTTATCTGACTTGACTTAATTTTAATATCATAAACCTATTTTCGTACATGTTTTACACGCTTAAAATTAAATGCAATGGACCACGTCTCATGAACTTCTAGATAAATCAGTCAAAGCTGCACCTGAGATAGAAACTGTGCTAAGCGACTCCGCGAGTCTTTGAAAATTCTAAAGTGTAGTTTCTACTGCGAGCATACTATTGGTTCTTTAAAAACTTTACAAGCCTTTGAAACTTGTTAGCTCGTACCCTGGGGAAATATTTACTAAAGAACTATTTTGTTATGAGATTACTTAAAGCAAAAAAGACATAACAAAAGATGTTCTTTAGTAATACATTTTTCTAAAAAAAAAAGGTTTCGCTTATAAGATTTTTCAGGCTTCATGAAGAGTAGAAAATATTACACTTATTATGTTGTAAGCAGGGCTCGGAAACCGGTTAATTTTCTATGTAACCTTAACCGTTATTATAAAGGTTTTCGAACATATTTCGTTAATTATTTAATATTTTGTTACAAAATCAATGCTGAACTTAATATGATGAAGCTTTGAAGCTAAATATCAATTGTATAAAAATAATTTGTATCTTCGGAAATAAAAATTAACCGGTTTCAAGCCCCGGTTAGGGTATTAACTTACGTCCAATACACTCAACACGAAAATAATACCGTTACATATTATGTAGGTAAGACAATTGGAACCATTTCTGAAAGTTTTAATGTTAGTAAGTAATAGGAAATTACATTTAAAGTTCTGCATTTCACTTTTTAAGCTGGAGAACGCATTAGATATTAACCTAATTATATATTGCCGAACTTAGCCACACGTTCAGTTTAACATTTTGAACTGAAGTCACAGACTTTAACGATTTCAGTTGAGTGAGCACTATGTACCTACCATTTACTAAGTACGTCTTTCATTGACTTGAATATGCCCTGGCGGCTGAGTGTGTCATGCTTACTCAAATGTCTCACTGATGGTGGCGTGTATGTTGGATCATTAAGTTCCCTTCAAAATGGTTGAGCTAAGTGGTGCTGATCCATGCATCATGTTCGTGAACGGGCGCCGTCAGTGGGGACTGGTCATTTCTTGGCTGCCACGGCTCATTTTAACTTATTTTAATTGTTTTGTTAATGGTTTTATCTTTTTATTGCGGACGCTTTTAACGTGCACGTCTTTCTACATTGTTCTCACATGTATAATTTCAACATGAATGATGTAACCAATACTTTGTCACAATATTTTGATTAAAAAGAGTGTCCGTGGAGTTTCTTGCCCGTTCTTCTCCATAGGAACCTACTACGCTTTGGAATGGGCAACTAGCTTCATCTCTCTGACTGACCGACCCCTTGACAATTCAAAAGTGCCTGTAATTGGTTTATTTGAAATAAATGCTGTGAATTTGAGTTTTGAGTTTGAGTACGGAGCGAGCTATATTGTAAGTCGGTCAATAACAAACTGTGATTAGCTGTGCCTGGAATGCCCTGATACATAAATTAATATTGACTCTAAGCGTTTCCATAAAATTGTTACACAGAAATAGAACCATTCCCAATATCCTACAATACTTCCCAGTGCCAACGTAATTTAACCCTGGTTTAGTAAATGACGATGTAAAATTGGAATAAAAAGAACAAAATGTATACCGATGTAGGTCACAAATAGTGTGAAAATGGTAACCGAACACTTACATTCCATTACCATACCAAAATAGTAAACTGAAATAGTTTTTTACTAGTAAGTAACCCGAGAGGCACAAAAAGTGGTCATCTTTTTTTTTGGGCAATAGCCAATAGTCTCACACAGGCTTGGCACATAGATAACTTTCCCATGTTAAAGCGCCATTTTTCAAAATCCCAGTGATAGATGAAAGGGTTACAAGCCATTTTTTTTTGCTTTGGCAACATTACGGACTTTAAAATATTCTTATGGCCTTCCCGAAAACAGATGATGGAGATATAATGCCGAATTTTGAGTTACGTTTTCCAGTCTTATATGTTACTGATAGCAGGTTTATCTTTTATATCTTTGCAGTCAGTTAAGTGGCAAAAGGATGCGTAGGTAAGTGTTGTCTTCTTGGCTACAGACGTTAACATATGGTGATACCGAGGAGCTTTTAACCACTGTACAGTAAAGTGAGATAGGTTTACATCCACACTCTCACTCCGCCTCTAAAAACTAAAAACTAACACACTGACGCTCACGCGCACGCACACACACACACCCCACGTACACTACCAGATACACATACACACACACACAGCCTCACACACGCGCATTTTTATTTTTGTCCTTAAATATAATTACTTTGTTCGCCCACTGCACGTACCAATTATTTTGTAACCGCCACTAAGACCCATTATAAAAGGATACTCTTTCCTAAGATACAGACAGGTTTTCCTGCCTAGTTTAGGAAAAGGGAGTCCTGTATGACCTCTGTAATTGTTGTACTGGTTTTTTCTTTAACATTTTAGTTTAAGACAACTCTGTATGCCATGTACAAACTACAAACTACTTATAAAATAAAATAAATATTTATTATTGTAAATGCTTTACTGAGACCTGAGAGCGTTAATGTAGGAGTCTGAGAAAAAGCCTGGGACGTTTGGTATATCGATTTAAAGAATTGAATTGGATAAAAGAATAAAATATGTGATCTATAAACTGAATCCAAACGGAAGTTCATCAGCTTCCGCAAAAAAAATGCCAGGAGCATTCACAAAATTGATGCAAAAAGTGACCAGTAACCATAAGTACAAAGAATGCAAATGAAAGGTTCTCGTTAGTCGAGTTCAGGATTCGAACCTCCGGCTCCGGGCACATGGCGCGGCGCCGCCATGTTGAAGCAAATGGATGGAAATTGGAAACCTGCGGTGAACTAGAGCTTTAATTTTCTCTGTACATTGAATGTGAACGTTTTCAAGTACTCGTAATGAAATTGATTTATGAGAATAGTTTTACTATATTTTACAGTTAAGTAAAGCCTAACCTGCCTACTGTTATAGTGAAATGAAAGAGATAATTCACACGTATATTAATTTAATTGAACAAAAAAATCGGTTGTCTGTAAAGTCGGTTTACTGACGATAGTTGAACGTGACAACGTCATAAGAATTAAATGGAACGCCTCTGAGCGAGGTAACGCCGCATGAGAGGTAACGCCGCATGCGTCATGTTTTTCGTGCCGCATCGAATTATAAGACGTTCTCACGTCAAAAATATAAAAATCTCAAGTAGGGCAGCAGCAGCATATTTTTGTACGGACAACCCGGTAACATAACAACCTTTTATCTTTGTGATTTTTCATGATACAGTTTTGTAATTTTGTACATAGATGTAAAGAACATGAAAATACTAGACACGTGTTTCGGGTTTCGCATATACTAAAACTAATATTGTATATACTGACAATTACAATAAGTGAGTGTGATGGTTTAAAATAAGCCTCTCCAGACGGTCTGCATCCTGTGCCTCGACCGCACCGTAGGTGACAAGGCGATCAGCAAAAGTGGACCTCCAGGCGTAGTCCGCCTGAACAGCATCACTGGTAATGGAACAAAACATGCACTTTGGTCTCGAACTCCAAGCTATGCATCTGGACATAAAGAATCGAGTGCATGCAGATTCTAAGCAGCTGGTAACAAAGAATCGAGCAGATTCTAAGCATCTGGTAATAAAGAATCCAGTGCATGCAGATTCTAAGCAGTTGGTAGTAAAAAATCAACCATCCGCATAGATAGATAGTTCGCTACGCGGAAAGAAAACAGCCGGATGCGGCCCTTTTCAACTGGTTCAACACCAAATTCGAAGAAATAAACAGTAATATGTATGGTATTTTATATGGCTCTGCAGATAACACGACACCGTAACTTGAATAGAGACACAATTTACTTGGTTTTGGAATTCACTGGCCAACATAAATAATACGACTTGATTCAATACTAATTTTTCAACTAAATGATTTTTTTTATAGAAAATTGTTTTGAAGCCTATTCAAATTTTTTAGAATAAATAATCGTTAACCGGCTTGCGAGCAAAAAGTTATCACCACAGAAGTTATGCTACACTACCTTCTATTTTATTTTCAAAATATTTAATAAAGACGCTCGGCAATGTATTTTTTCTATTGCACGTTCAGAAATAGAACGAGTTAAAGGCAAAACAATTCCTTGCTTCAACAAAAATATCAAACAAAAACGGCTGAGCAACTTCAATAGCATTGTAATACTTCACACACTTCGTTACTACCCGACCTCACTCGTTTCGCTCCACATTCTTACTTCCAGTATTTTAATTAGTGAAGCATTTCTTCACCGCGGCCTCTCGCGTGGTTCCGCATATTTTATGAATGTCATGAGAGATGAGCGAAATGAGACGAGCGAGCGATAGTATAAAAGATTGTATGCAATTGTATTATATAAAGACTGTAGGTACATTAATAGGGAATATGCACGTAATTCAAAACGTATCCATTATTTTAATATACATTGTGTAGGAGTCAAGAAACAAATTCCAATATTTTTTACATTTTTTAATGCTTTACTTATTTTACAATTGATTAATTAATGTTGCGTTTTTTTGGTGGAACGGAACGCAAACTTAAAACGCGTCCTCTTCGAAAATGCCGGAAGTGACGAAACAAAACATGTGAATAAAATCTATTCTTTGCTAAATGCTTGAAATCTCACTAAGGTAAATATGTAAGTGCGATTTCTACTTGAATAAAGCATAAACAATAATTGAATATATAAGATTTGGGGCTAAAAAAACAGATGTAGACAAAGCAATTTCGTGAACAATAACGTCACATCATGACCGCGACAGAAACGGACGTTTGAACTGTAGTAGACAATTGTTAGTTTTATATTTTTTTGAGCATCAATCAGTAGTTCAATTTAACTTTCAATACTTTTCTTAGGTTTATATTACTGTGTAATGTTGATTTAGTGAAAAAAAAATAGTTAATTAAAATAGCTAAATAGATGAGTCGTTGAACTTGGCAGCAGTTCACGTTGCTAAGTACAAATGGGAGGCTATAATTAAAACGTAGTTATTTGGTAACATTGGCATGCTCTTACTTTAATGTCGTAAGCAGATACAATAATGGTGTGTTGACATCTGTAACGAAGTGCGATATTTACGAACTAATTACACCTGCCAGCATAAATCAGTGAATGCATCAGGGGCGACGGCTTCATACAACTCCATTCCTACCGGCTTCCCTTTGAAACAACTACTCTATTTGAGTTTACTATGGCTAAATAATATAGTACTTAAATAGTCACATTACAGGTATTTAATAAATCATAAGATAAAAATGGCGTACCTACCTATAGTCTGTCCTAAATCGCGAACACAGTTTAAATTGTTTGTCCTTACTAAGAATTCAGACGAATTATGGCGTTAAACTGAGGAATGAGTTACATTTTTAAGTTACTTTGATATTATCTTGAGTTAAGGGGAATTGAAAAAAAAAAATGTTGGCTTCCTTCTAATGGAAGTTATAGCTTCGCTACTGAAGTGCATCAGAGTTTGTTACTGATCCAAACCTCTGATATCTACGTTTTGGAATGCCTGGGCAAATAAATAGCTTCAACTTTCTGACTAACTGACCGACTCAAAAGTTCCTGTAATTGGTTTAATTGAAATAAATGCTTTGAGTCAAAACATGTGACTTAAGGGGGATGCGCTCAAGTAGCCCGCGAAATTCAAATTTTCTTAATTTTTTTGCAATTTGCAGGTCAGTTACAGGTTGTATGTTCATCTAAATATGATTCGCGGCCGTAACAAATATGGCTTTACAGAAGTGTTATCATTAGAATCAGCATTACAACTCTCTAAGTTTATAAAATTACATGATTATTTCAGAAATAGTCATTCAATAGGATTTTTAGAAGAGAGTTAGTTGTATTGCCGATTCTAATGATTATAATTCTGTAAAGCCATATTTGTTACGGCCGCGAATCATATTTAGATCAACATACAACCTGTTACTGACCTGCAAATTGCAAAAAACGTAATAAAATTTGAATTTCGCAGGCTACCTTAGCGCATCACCCTTAATGCTACTGTTTTATCATCGAACTATGAATTTTCCATGTTCAATTTATAAAACTACGCAGTAGAAATATCTCATACATAACACATTGAAGTTTGCAAACAACATGTAAATTACTAACTCTCCCATTTATCTTATGTAAGTGTGCCACTTTGAAGGTCTTCCACATATATTTCCCTGTATTGTTTGACCGCCCATTGTGTCCCCCTATGTAAAATTTCAACGTTTATATCTGTAACTTTTATGGTATTGTACATAATAAAGAGTATTCTATTCTATTCTATTGTTTCTTTATTTTTTTTTAATTTCGTAGAAACGTGTAAAGTTCTGACTACGGCAGCCGCTATGAAAATATTAATAAAGACAAATTGCGCTGCGCCCACGTATAAAGCGTAGCGTCGATCTCTAAACGTCGCCCACAGAGTATATTTTAATATACTGACAACGTCGCCCTCGCCGCATTACCGACATTCGTAACAGAAGAAGAAAAGGACTCTCTGTATGGATTGAGGAGCCATGTCTCATATTTAAACGGGGGTACTACTAATATTTAGTAGTATAATTAGCTGCTTTTGCAGGCCCGATCCTGGAATTTGTAGTAAAACCGTTAAATAGTTATAGGACGTTTAATTCTCAATTCTTATTGCATTCCATATGTATTACATTGATGGCATAAAAAAGTAAATGATCAATATGGACCCTGTCGGGCACAGCAAAAATTAGGAGAGAGGAAGAGTGCTAAATATAATTCAATTCAATAAAATATTCTAATAAAACTCAAGTAATTCAATATTATTATAAATTATTAGATGTGTTTAGTTGGGTGTAAAGTTATGTCATTATGTGTATATAGGTGTATACATATATTATTAGGTTTGTGTATACAGGTATAGTATATTAGTTATTTTTATTTTATCTATTGCATAAGAATAATGTAGGTAATTATTATGAAATTATTATTATTAGTTATTATTAGAAATATTTTCATTATTATTTAATTATGTTATTTATTAATATTTTCATATTTATATTTGATTTTCTATATTCCATATTTATTTATTTATATTTTATAATGCTTGGTTTATGAAGGAAGATTAATTTTATTTTGCAATAGATTTGTCATCTAAAAACTCATTTACTGAGTAGTATGACTTGGATTCCAGAAATTGTTTCAATTTATTAATAAATATATTGTGGAAGTGGAAATGATCAAATAACTTTCACCCCGCCCGCGCCACCCCGATGATAAAAACGAGAACTTGAAATAAGTAAATCTGTAATTTCAAATAAACTCAATTGTAAATTTGAACCAATTTGATTTTTTTTGTTGGTCTTGTGTGTTTTTATTTATGGATACTGTTAGTTTAAATCCTATTTTTGTATTTCTTGTGCGTGTTTCAAATAAAATATTTTTCTTACTTTCTTTCTTACATTAATCTGTAATCGGCGCCATCCATTTCTCACGCCGCAATTATTTAACTGCCGTGTGGTGCCGGACGTAAATAATAGCACCACCCTATTTCTTCCCGTGGGTGTCGTAAAAGGCGACTAAGGGACTTACTAGAGAATGGGCAGCAGCGTTCTCTATGCATTTTAACACCATTCTGCGATCGCCAACCCGCCTGCCAAGCGTTGCGATTATGGCAAACCCCCCCTTGGGGGAGGCCTGTGTCCAGCAGTGGACGTCTTTCGGCTGAAATGATGATGAATTATTTAACTCGATAAATGCATAATCCTTCTATTGAATAATAATGATGGCGTAAGTATAAGAAAAAGATATCTTTGTGAAATTGCTTAATTTTTCGTAGAAATAAGAAAGGAATAAAAAAAAATAGGAAAAAAAATAGGAATCAAAAAATGCCAACAATTCGATTTTTTTACATCATTCTGTTACTGTTAGCCTGCATGCCCTGCATCATCCCACTGCTGGGCAAAGGCCTGTCCTTAAGACTTCCAGCTCTTACATCATTTTTTTTTTCATAATCATAATCATTCATTTGTTAACATAGGTACAATAAAATTATTCAAAAATTATACAATAAAATTATTAACATTCATTTTGTATAAATATATCTGCAGGAGCTGCCAAAGTTCCTTTCTTTGACAAACTCATTTTGCTAAACAAACGAACAGTTGCAGGCTTCTGTAAAAGTTCTAGTAAAAATAAAGTAAAAATCTCTGCAATATTAATGAACAAATGGACGCAGTGAATTAAACTTCGCTACTTTGCTGAACATTCCACTGCCTCGGGGGTGCAATACCGTCTTGTTAGAGACACAGAATTGTACTTTGAATTTATTCTACGGCTCCTTTTAAGTGGTATTTATTCACAATCGATTAACAATATTGTGTCGTAACTTTCTTTCCAGCCAGTTATGGCTTGAAAGGAAATTACTTGGAACACAATGATATTATAATATGTAAAAAGACCCATTTATTTAGTCGACTGAAAGACTTGTATCTATGGTCACGAATAAAAATTAAAAAGTATATTATATGTAAAAAGAGGTAGATATGATAAACTTTATACCCTATGTAAAATTTCAACATTTATATAAAATGTATTTGTTATTAACGCGGGAGTCAGGTGATGTAGGCGGGGGTGATGATGTTCCCTTGACGAGGGAATTTAATTGAAACCACTTTCAGCACTTTTTAAAACGTTATATTTGCTATTTACACACACAATAGTTTAACACGAATTTAAATCACATACGTAAGGTTAGTTAATTGCACACAACACGGAAATACAGTCAAATAAGCATAAAGGATCATTAAAGAGTACACGGAAATACACAATAATAGAAAAGTAAAATAATCCTAAGCTATGATAACTTGACTGCCCTGAGCTATTTATAGAAAATTCGCGACTTGTAAAGCTAACAGTTATGAGGAGCTGTTACTTCACCGGAGACTTGTTGAAGACTGCACTTGCTGACACAATAAGAACTTTTAGAACTGTAAGAACTTTTAAGCGTTTAGAACTTAATTTAATTTTTTTTTTTTTTTTTTTTTTTTGTATATGGCATCTCGCAGTTGACCTTGAGAGGCCGTGACTGCTTAACCGGTCTTTCCTGTGGGTGCCCTAAGGTATTAGCTTAAAGCCTCCAGCCAGGAGCGTAAATAAAGTATTAAAAACTAAACGACAGCGCTCTAAGGGCACCCCCTGTGGGGTACGAACCTCGGCTTAGGGCGTCGTTGGGGAAAAACAAAGCAAATTGGGGACGGGCTGGATCAAAAGTTTAAATTCATGATTATTAACGGGGATTACTATTAAATGCTACGGCTCACTCAGCCTCGGGGCTGGCGGTTCGACGTGCAAGGGACGGGGGGAACAATTTATTCTTGATCTTCGCGTGGTACCTCGGCGGCGAGGACGGAATGACGGTTTGTGTTTGTGCACTGTACTTGTGGCCCTATTGCTTTCCTGAAGGAGAGTAATGGGGTCATCCGGGTCTAAGAGAGTATGCCTAGGTCGGCGAGTCTTACTGATTTGAGATGGCCTATAGCTAGCTGCCTGCACAACCAAGGGGTTGCGATGTCTATCTGCGGACTCGAAGAACCGCTTTGTCGCGCGTTTCAAAAACTGCTTGATGGTGGGGATTCTAAGATCTACGTGTAGGGTTTCGTTCCGAACGAACCATGGAGCGTCCGTAATTTTACGGAGAAATCGGTTTTGAAGTGCCTGCATTCTGTGAATGAGATGGGGACGGGCGTGTGCGAAAGCGGCACACGCGTACGTCATAATCGGCCGGATGCACGCTGTGTAAATACGCAATTTGCCCTTAAGGGACAACTTGCTGCGTGAGTTTAGAACGCAATGAAGCCTACCGAGAGCGAAAGCAGCGCGCGAACGCACTTGCTTTATGTGCTCAGCGAACGAAATGTGGTGATCTAAGATCACACCGAGATATTTGGCTCGCTTCTCCCAAGGGATAGGCTTGCCGAACATCTTGATCTGTCGTGGTAGGTCCGGTCTACGCCGGGGCCTAGAAAAGAGGACCGCTTGGCTCTTATCAGGATTGACCTCGATCCTCCACTTCCTGAACCAGTCACCGAGTCTGTTGACTTCGGTCTGTAGGATGCGGGAGATCTGGTCTTGACTGCGGCCGGTGTAGTAGATGGCCGTGTCGTCTGCGAACAGAGCTAACTGCGCCTTTCTACTTTTCGGGATGTCACTGGAGAACAGCGTAAAAATGAGCGGAGCCAGCACAGACCCCTGAGGGACGCCTGCGCGGATCGGATGAGGGGAAGAGAGCGCACCCTCGATGCGATAGCGGAAGGTGCGGTTCAACAAATAGTCCCGTAAGATGAGCACGAGACGATCTGGCACACCGAATTTGTATAGCTTATACAATAAGCCGTTGTGCCAGACTTTGTCGAACGCTTTCGCGATATCGAAGAACACAGCACCCGTCATGAACCCGCGCTGGAAACCGGCGCTTATGTGTTCTATGATACGGTGGACCTGTTGTACGCAAGAATGTTGGGTTCTAAAACCGAACTGTTCGTTGGGGATGAGCCCCTTCGTCTCGGCGTAGTCTCTGAGACGCTTATAAATAAGCCTCTCATAGACCTTGCCGAAAACGTCGAGCAAACTGATGGGACGGTAACTGGAAGGCTCGGTCTTAGGCTTGCCGGGCTTCGGGATACCGATGACGGTGGCATTTTTCCACGATTGTGGAAAAATGTTGTTACTAAGAGCACCATTGAAGATGGTGGTCATTAGCATGATCAGGTGAGCCGGGAACAACTGGACCACCCTATTGGTGATACCGTCTGATCCAGGGGCTTTACGGGGTTTCGGACCCTTGATTATATCGTGAACCTCGTCCGGGGAGACGGGGTCTAGAGGACAATCAGGGTCTTCGACCGGAGGGAGAGAGGCTCTACGTTCGACTTCGGCATCCACCTCGGCGAGGTGAGCCTGGTCTACTGGTTGAGAGCTGGGCGAGCACTGGGTCTCGAGGCTGTCAGCTAGGCATTCAGCCCTGTCGATGTCGTCGAATGCTATCGTCCTGTCGGGTCGTGTCAGGGGAGGCATAGAGACTACTTGCTGGGACTTGAGTTTCCTCTGAAGTTCCCAGAATGCCAGATGAGTGGGCTCTAGCTCGCTCAACATCTTGTCCCAGTTACCGTCACGCAGCTCGGCCATGCGTGTCCTTACAGATCTCTGCAAATAGCGCATGTGAGCTTTGTTGGCGTCACAGGGGAAGACGTCGTAGGCACGAGTAGCCGCGTTCTTCTCAGTCAGCAGTTCACGCACATCGTCCGGCAGCCTCAAGCGATGTTCGTCCATCGCCGGAGCTTGCCTTGAACAATCGTTCAGGACCGATTGTACGTGTTCCGTGAGTGAGCCGATCGCGGCCGTCGTGTCAGCGATTGAGGTGAACTGATCTGGTATAGAGTCTAGTAGAGGCGAAGTGGTGGATTTCAAGCGATCGCTTACTTTCCTCCAGTCCGTGACTACTTTGATACGAGAGGGTTCGTCCGGGTCAGGGAGTCCGTCGCGAGGGACCAGTCTCATGACGACTGGTCGGTGGTCGGAAGTCAGTTCGTCCATCGCCTCTATCGAATCCAACCGGAGGTTGATATTCTTTAGGAGCGCTATGTCCAATACGTCAGGGGTATGGTTGGGGTCGTGAGGGTAGTGGGTGGGCGTCATCGGGGCGATGACGTCAAAGTTTAGGACGGGGCAGAGGTCAAACAAGTGTCTGCCTCGGAACGTGGTACTGGTACTATTCCAGGCCGGATGTTTGGCGTTGAGGTCACCCGCTATGATAACGGATTCGCTCAGGCCAAAGAGAATTGAAAGATCGTCAGAGAGCAGTTTGAGACCGTCTGCTGACGAGGTCGCGGTGGGCGGCATGTAAGCCGAAACTATCGTAATCGGTCTATGACCTGACATGCCTAGTCTACATGCAGACACTTCAAGACACGAGAGAGTTGGAGGATCAAGAGGAATACAGTATAGAGGGGTTCTATAATAGATCAAGGTGCCGCCCTTGTGGCATCGAGACCTGTCGTTGCGAACTATGCGATAGTTCGCAATTGACGGGTTTCGATGACTCGGCTTGAGGAAGGTTTCCTGTACTAGGAGAATGTCTAACTTGTGGACGCGGAGGAACTCGGCGACTTCGTCGCGTTGTCCCCTAATGCCGTTGGCATTGAAAAAGCCTATCTTGAGGGATCTGAGTTTAGTTCTTGCGGGGGCCGTATTATACATATTAGGGCCGTTTCGCGAAGGTGTTGAGGACTTGCGTAATTTCCGGGTACGCATTGAATATGCTCTGGATCTGATAGAGATTGCCAGAGGATTGAGCCTTGACTAATTCCCCGGCCATTTGAATGGCGCGAGGAGACATGAACACGTTGAATGTGCTCGTGATCACATTAAACGCGTCTAGTGCGTTAGCGACGGCGCCAACTGAAGAAGTCGCGGGTTTAGGGGGCGCGCGAGTGGTGGCGACGGGAGCGGCTTTAGGAGCTGGCTCAGGTACACGGGGCGCGAGAGGCGCGCGGGGCGCGGCGGGCGCGGGAGCCGCGCGGGGTGCGAGAGGCGCGCGAGCCGCGGGAAGCGCGGTGTTAGCGGCGGGTGCCAGTTGAGCGCGTTGAGCGCGAATATTGGGGTCCATCATCAGAGGTTGAGGATGGAGAGGAGGGGCCATATATTGGCCGAAGGCAGGGAAGGCCTGCTGGTGGTTAAAATAATTCCACGGACTGGACCTTTGAGGGCTCAGACGCTGCGGAGGTTGAGACAGGGTAGCGGGGTACCCGGGGTGCTCTCGTTGCTGCCTCGCGTCGAAACGCTTGGTCAGCTTCGAGGAAGATGACTTTGGGGCTTTAGGACAGCCACGGTAATTGGCTGGGTGACCCTGTTGGCCGCATAGGACGCAGCTGGGAGGCTCGGTGCAGAGGGCACGGTCCTTTGGACGGGTGCACTCAGAAGTGCCGTGCTCGCCCAGGCACTTGACGCACCTGGGTTTCGCAAAGCAGTTCTTTTGCGCGTGTCCGTATAGCTGGCATCTGTGGCATTGGCCTATGATGCTTGATTTGTGGGGCTTCTGGACGTCGAAGCCCTTAAGGTAGCATATCGAGCTAACCTTGAAGATTGGGTGATGCCCTTCGGTTTGTGGGCACACGACAAGAACCATGTCGTATGCGGATCCACCTCTGGATCGGTGCATCCTGTGCACTTCGAGGACAGGGATCCCCTGTCTCTCTAGGTCTGCCTTTATGTCGTCCGTGGCGATCTCACTGGGGATCCTACGGATCACCACGCGTATCTGACGATCCTCGGGGAGGGTGTACGAGTGGAATGAGATTCCTCTCGCCCGAAGAAGTTTTGTAAGTTCCCTGTAATCGTTCGACGTAGGAACGGAAACTTTGATGCCCGGTTGTGTGCTGATGGCACTGGTGAAGTTGATCCTAAGATCACTGCACCTTTGTGAAACTTCCGTCCACCTGCCCTTATCTTGAATGATAATGGGTGGGGGACGGGATGCCTTCTTGGAGGCAGAAGGAGTCTTGGCGGACGCGGTCGCAGTACCGGAAGTGGTAGCTTGCGGCTGCGCGGACGGAGCCGGGGTAGGGGCCCTAGTGGCGACTACCGCGGGGGTAGAGGGAGCGGAGGTCGAGGGAGCCTCGATCGCAACCATTTTAGCAGGTTGCGAAGACCTGCTCTTGTTCTTCTTCCTCTTGCCAGGGCCTGAGGTGATGCCCCCTTCCTCTGGTCCAGAGGAGGAAGAACAAGAGCCTGACTCCGCATCCGAGGAGTCTGAGTTCGCCGCCGCCGCGTTATTGTCCGCGGGGGCGGTGGTGTCCATCGACACTATCGGACTTTCCGAACGACTCTGTGAGTCAGAGTCGTCTGAGTTTGAAGCGAGCGCATCGCTGAATTTTGAGAGGCTCGCTGATGGCGTAGCCCTCAACCCACTAATCTGGGAAGCGTACTTCCTGAGGAAGTCTTGGTCCTTGAGGAGGACCTCTCTGACGAACGTCAGTAAGAGGTCGTCCTCCATTCTACCGAGAGGGGGGATCCTATCGGAGGAATTTTGGAGCCGGACTCCACTACAAGAAAATGAAGCCTATCGTGGCCCTACGCCTAACTCCCCGGGTGGATTGGCCCGGGGATGAGTTTCGCTCCCTGTCGGGTGTAGACAGGGAGGATGAGTACCTATGGTGAGCCCTGAGCTTGTGATCCCGTTGCCAATCTTATTGTGCAAGGGGGCCCTATTTGGTCTAGCGCGAAGGGTGTAGACACACCCTAAAGACACTAGGTGAGTCGCTGTGGGAGGAAAACTGTCACCAGAGCCGACTAGGAGATCCCCCAAGGCCGGTTAACTCTGGGACCCGTCCAAATTATTGCCTCTCCCTGAGGGGGTTCAGCGGGTGCGTTTGGGTCAGCACCCCACTCGGTTTCGTTGGCACCGTAAGGTATCCACCGAGGACCACGAAACTGTGGTTTTACCCAGAAGGGGCCTAATGAATTTAATAACGTTTTCCTGCTATAGAAACACCTGTCTTGAAAAAGACAATTTTTGTGATCCAGGTCTTTCGATTGAATTGATTAATAAATTAATCGACCCAATCAATCGACGATCGGATGTAGTCGGGGCGACTACGAGAGCGTTACGCAAGCGTAACAATACCGGGCACGAGAGAGCGGCAGGAGGGCGGGAGCACACCGATAGCAGCACACAACACGACCGTCCGCAGCGAGATCCGAACGCAGTATATGTAATTTAATTTGAATTTCTTCTGTATATATGGCTTTGGTCATTAGCTCAAGTAGCGTGTGGGCCCTGAAGGGTTTTAACTTTTCTTCCATACAATGCTACGGGTTACCAAAGCGTGGCTGGGTTTGGCCTTGAGTTAGGTCGCCACCTCAGAATCGTGTTGCAACTTGATTAATCTTACGCAATTGACAATATTATTGCGTAAGATTGATCATGCATGTTTCAACCCGAGTTTTTACCTTGCATTATTACGATCATTATCCAAATGATGATGTTATCAAAATACATGTTATGTTACAATGTTGTTATCATGTAAAGTGATACGTAACACAATCTGTTACAGCATATCTGACTATGGCATGCTATAAGTAAATAAAACATAGTTACAACTCATGTTGTTGTATTATCAAATCATGGTGCTTCGCCTACATTCCACCCCCTGTAACAGGGTTCAACCGTATTACATTTCTTGGTCTGTGGGAAGCACGATGATCTTAGCTACAGGCCGACGCAGGACCCCGTTTGTAGTTTTAATGTCTACTACACGGATGATGCCGTCACTCCCGTGGTACACTGTTTTTATAACTCCTACTGTACGCACTACGTTGTTTGTTATTGTCGGCACATTATCTGCCCCCTTTTCGCGACGTTGCAGCGTTGGGAGATATTCCCGCAGCCAGCGCCGCCAGAACATGTCGGCGAGCGCGTTTACACGCCGCCATTGCCGGCGCGAGTCGACGTCGTCGACGTCGCCTGGTGCCATTGGAGTACTCCCGGACGCCATGCCCAGGAGCAATATGGTTCGCTGTCAGGACCACGGGCTGGTTGTGGTCGTCGTGCACGTAGCTCAGCTGTCGACTGCTCACGATCAGCTTGGCCTCTGTGAGGAGGGTGTAAAGGACCTCCTCACGAGGCGGTCGCTCCTTGAGCGTACTTCGGAGCACGTTGAGGCGGGTGAGTACACGCGCCATAGCGCGTTGTATGCGCGCCTTGGCGCATTGTATGCACACCACGGCGCGTCGCGTGCGCACCTTAGCGCGTTGTATGAGCGCCTTAGTGCGTTGTAAGCGCCCCATAGCGCATTGTATGCGCGCCACAGCTTGTCGCATGCGCACCATAGCACGTTGTATGCGCGCCATAGCGCGTTGTAAGCGCACCTTAGCGCGTTGTATGCGCGCCATAGCTCGCCGTGTGTGCGCCTTAGCGCGTTGTATGCGCGCCATAGCTCGCCGTGTGTGCGCCTTAGCGCGTTGTATGCGCGCCATAGCGCATCGTATGCGTGCCACAGCTCGTTGCACGCGCACCATAGCACGTTGTATGCGCGCCACAGCTCGTTGTATGCGCGCCACAGCTCGACGCATGCGCACCACAGCGCGTTGTATGCGCGCCAAAGCTCGCTGAATGCGTGCCTTAGAGCGTTGCATGCATGCCACAGCGCGTTGTATGCGCACCATAGCGTGCTGTACGCGCGCCCACGATGAATAGCGCTTGTAGTTCAGGGGTGGCGCCACAGGCGCTGTCGTTGCACAGACTGGCTGGCTGCACTCGGGGTCTGCGTTCATCGCCTTGGACTCGCGACACGCCAGCTGCTGCTCCTGTGGACCACGTGGAAAAGAGGGGCCCGAGAGCCAACCTGCATGGCTATCGGGCCAACACAACCTGGTCGCTCGGACAGCTGGGTCGTTCCCCCAGGGTACCCAGCGCCAGTTGCCTCTAGGCGGTGCTACTCGCGCTTTCCCTAGCTTCATGACAATCTCCCTCTGTCTTACGGAGTTATTGCCTACTGGGTGTATGAGCGCAGGGTAGCCTAACTTCTTATTGGTCAGTGACCTTATCGAACCTAGGGTCGCCTCTATTGTGCCTATTCCCTGTTTAAGGGCCACTATGTTAGGCACGTTAATTGCTGTGCTAGGTGATGAGGCTGCACCTAGTTTTACGGAACTTGTTTTATATTTATATGGTTCCCTGTGGGGCTTCGCGCCTCGCCACAAAAATAATCGAGCACCTTGACCTTTTGCCCTAATTCGTACCTTTAGGGACTTGTCAGCGATGCCGCCTGAAAAGGCTATAGGGCCTATTCTAGATTTTATTAAAATACTAGATTTTGTTAATAAGTCAGGTCCGGTCGGCAGGTTGTAACTGAGGCACGTTCTATCGGTACCGTACAACCTCTGCCGGGCCTGATTGTAATTGTTAGGTAATTGTGTGTCATTTTGTTTCCACAATATACCTACTTCACATTGCGACTTATCTGTGGTGTGATGGCTAGTGCTGTCCGACACTTGTACCGCCTTTTCAACATCCCTACGTTTGCGCTTATTTTCTGAAATACCTATTGACTCTAGCTCAAACTGTGACCTAACTGAGTTATGTAAGTCAGGGAGGGAGACTGTCATGCAATTGACTACTGCATTAGTACTAGAATTATTGAATGGTCCATGTATGACCCAACCTAATCCAGTAAGTGAGGCAACTGGCTTACCGGATCGTCCCTGCCGGATGTACCGGCCGTGGAGTAGCTCCCAGTTGTCCTGCCCGAGGAGCAGCAGCGGCTTCGCGCCCCTCATCTCCACGCAACCCAAGTCGCTGAGATGGGCATTGTCGCCTATCACTGAGGCGGACACTGTCTGCGTTGGTAGGTTTATGTCTACCATTGTGTGACACTTTATTTTGTGGCACTGACCATTGGGCCCCTTTACGCGCACTTGTACCATTCGCGAGGTTAGGTCCGTCACTCCGTGGCCGCCCGCGGTGTTCAGCGAAAGAGGTACACACGGACCCTCTAGGTCGGTAGCGAGAGAACTGTCTATCAACGATACCGTCGCACCATCGTCTAATAATGCGTAACATTGTTTATTGTCGCTGATTGATACCGGCACTATTTTTAATAACGCGGTTGCTCGCCACTCTCCTATGTTCGTGATGCTTTCTGTTTTCTCAGTTTTCGGCTGTTTATCCTCCTTCGGCTGCTTGTCCGCGTGCAACAACAGGTGATGCCCGTAGCCGCACTTTTCGCATCTACTTGCGCGGCAAAACCTCTTAGGGTGTTTTCTCACCAGGCACTTGAAACACGTGTTTTTATCTTTGATTGTGTCCCAACGCTGTTGCACTGTCAGCTTTTTAAACTGTTCACACTCTTCAATGGTGTGTTTCTTTTGGCATATTATGCACTCTTTCGGTGCGAGGGATTCGTCACTTTGCGTGTTCACCTTTTGAACCCACGGTGGCCTGCTGGCAGCGGGGCGTGCATTGGTCACTGGTCGGGTTTGACCGGCGCCATGCTTTTGTTGCTTCGCAAGTTGTTTGGGTGGACTCGACTCGAACATGTTAGCTTGCGCGTAGTATGATGCCGAGCGTGTCAGGTGTGTCAGGAATTCCGAGAACATTTCTAAGTTCGGTGACACTCTTAAATCCACCCCCTGCGCGTTATCTAGGCCCATCGCAAAGTCACCGTACTTCGTACGTTGTACCGGTGTTAACTTGCTCAGCAGGTCACTCACTAATTGTGGGTTATTTATGTAGCCCTCTGCGTGTATGTTTTTTAATAATGATACACAATTTCTTACTGTAGAAGAGAATTTACCTAGCTCCCGGCAACTCTCCGTCACTCTAGGTAAATCTCGTACTTTCTTCAGTACGCACTGTAGCACTAAGGTCGGGTGACCAAACTCGTCCTCTAACGCACGCATTATATCAGTGGGATCCGTCGACGTCCTTAATAAATCCTCCACTGATATCTTTGCCTCGCCTTGTAATGAGGTTTTTAACCGTGCTAAGTTTTCATGCGCTTTAAATTCGTATTGCCGGGTCGTATCCCAATACATATTTCTATAAGATATCCAGTCGGATGGGTCCCCATTAAAATATGGCAATTCGTAAGCTTGTCTTGGTACCGGCCGTGGTCGTGCCATGCTTGAGATTGCCTCTGCCAGTCTGTCGATTTTACTGTCTCTGTCTCCCGACGATTCTCGCCGTCTCTCTCTTTCACCCGCTCCGTACTGCGTCTGCCGCCGTGTATCCGACTCAAGTGTTGATACGTGAGGTACACTTGCGACCGGAGTGGTAAAGACGGGATAATATTCGGGTAGACGAAATCTCACACCTTCTGTTGACACTGGCACGTATGATGGCGTACTCGGTACCGTTATGTTACGTAACGGTACTGGCTCAGATGCCCTTGTTATACGCGACACATTTTCATTAGGCACTGACGACGCACGGTATGTATTCGGTACGCGATTCACTCTACTTACAGTTTCAGATGGTTCACGGGGCGCAGCCATTTCAGTGGTCGCGCCTGACACAGCCGGTGTGCGCAATACTTCGTTCAATTGCGGCACCTGGGGCGTTGTATTCACCCACTCTTCCACGCGCTGTGTCGTACTCACATCTGAGTGAGAGTCATCGCTGTCAGCAGCCGCCTCTATTTCGGCGATGTCAGCTTCTAGTCTCTTTTTGACTAAGTTCTCCTTCATTTGCACCAACTCGCGCTCAGCTTCGTATTCGACTCTTTTCCTTAAGTAATCGACTCGGCTATGTTTAGACGAGCCTTTGCTTCGCGGCGATCTATGTCGGTCTTTAGTGGCTGTCTGTCCTCCCTGTGGTCCCTCTGGCGTACTCCTACTGAAGTCGACTACTCGACCACCCGTCAGTGGGATATTGAGGGCAGACGTGGATGCCATCGTTGGTGCAACAGACGGTGACTCTGGTGCCCTTTCGGTGGTCACACCTGAGTCAGAGACCATCTCTTGATGTCTACGAACACTCATTTCCTCCGTTAGCTTACGTAGTTTACTGCGTGTGGTTATTTCGCTCCTTAAACTCATTATTATGTGGTTTTTTTTAATTAATTTATTATTTATTATTATTTATTAATTCCCTCTAGTTGAACCTGATCCGGCTCGACAGGACCAAAATGTTATTAACGCGGGAGTCAGGTGATGTAGGCGGGGGTGATGATGTTCCCTTGACGAGGGAATTTAATTGAAACCACTTTCAGCACTTTTTAAAACGTTATATTTGCTATTTACACACACAATAGTTTAACACGAATTTAAATCACATACGTAAGGTTAGTTAATTGCACACAACACGGAAATACAGTCAAATAAGCATAAAGGATCATTAAAGAGTACACGGAAATACACAATAATAGAAAAGTAAAATAATCCTAAGCTATGATAACTTGACTGCCCTGAGCTATTTATAGAAAATTCGCGACTTGTAAAGCTAACAGTTATGAGGAGCTGTTACTTCACCGGAGACTTGTTGAAGACTGCACTTGCTGACACAATAAGAACTTTTAGAACTGTAAGAACTTTTAAGCGTTTAGAACTTAATTTAATTTGAATTTCTTCTGTATATATGGCTTTGGTCATTAGCTCAAGTAGCGTGTGGGCCCTGAAGGGTTTTAACTTTTCTTCCATACAATGCTACGGGTTACCAAAGCGTGGCTGGGTTTGGCCTTGAGTTAGGTCGCCACCTCAGAATCGTGTTGCAACTTGATTAATCTTACGCAATTGACAATATTATTGCGTAAGATTGATCATGCATGTTTCAACCCGAGTTTTTACCTTGCATTATTACGATCATTATCCAAATGATGATGTTATCAAAATACATGTTATGTTACAATGTTGTTATCATGTAAAGTGATACGTAACACAATCTGTTACAGCATATCTGACTATGGCATGCTATAAGTAAATAAAACATAGTTACAACTCATGTTGTTGTATTATCAAATCATGGTGCTTCGCCTACAGTATTCTATTCTATTCTATTCGACACGCTCCGTACATTAAAACTTGGCTAATTAGGCACATTTTCTTCGTCTTGTCCCTTTTTCGCTCCCGATAATTGCGACATGCCGTCCTACTTCCACGTGTCATTTAATAGTGTGACATTGTGCCGTTTTTGAAAATCGAATGTTGAGTTGCTTACCTGTCTACGTCTTTTTACTTCTATTAACATTGTTGCAAAACTAATACCGTAACACAGATTACGATAGAGGAACTATAAAAGCAGCAAGCTTTTGCAGAAATTATCACATTATTAATTCACTTTCACCTCTAAAATACCGAAGCAATTACTTACAACAATTTGTCACGAAGATCCATTAATTTGTAAATTCACAATACAAGGTTAATTTCATTTATTCATTAGTAGGAGACGATACTCCAGACGGTGTGGCTTGACGACGGCGCGTGGCGCGGCGAGGCGCGTGTAGGTATTTCAGCCTTAATTTTGTTTCAAGAAAATTAGATACCTCGGCGTACAGACCGAGCAAGGTCTTGGTAATGGACGTTTCATTCGTGGTACGAAATAAAATAATTTGAGTTTGTGTTATTATCTTTTTATATTTTGAACTTTCGTCATAAGCCCGTATGTTTGCTTAGCTTTTTTCTTCATTTCATTTTCATCATTCATTGTGAATTCTTGCCTTTAAAAATCAAAACGACTTGAAAGATGAATAACCTCTTGTTTGCAAAACTGAGATGAGAGATAAGTTTCAAACGAAGATTGCCAAAAGCCGAAAGGATTTTCCCGCACAAATCCAGTCACTTCATCTGACACTGTCCTAATCTACTTGATTGATCCCACTGCCAAAACTAGACTATTTTTAGATCAATATGGCTTCGATTTCGTCGAATCGGAGAAGTACTCGTTACAAAAAGAACACGTGATAGCTTTAGACCATTCTTAAACTAAGCTAAGGGGTTTACAGTACCTAAATGTTCAATAAATATTGGAAGGTATTAGTAGATTTTTTAGATCTTTGTTTCTAGCTTTTTTTGTTGTATGTATCTTTTAAACGAGTAAGTAGGTAGAGGTACCTATAGAACTTTATATTTCAGAACCTACATTGTTCCATCGTCAGATCTGCAATCGACAGGATTTAAAACCTTGGGGTCTACTCCGAAGATAAATTCGAAGTATCGGCCGAATGTTCGGCCGTTTCCTGACTACGGCTGACTATGGCCGACTACGGTGAAAGGAAAAAAAGGACAGTCAAAGAGTTAACTCAAAGTCAAAAAGGAAACTTTGGAAGTCAAGAAACGGTAGAACATTCGGCCGATACTTCGGATTGTCACTTCGGAGTAGACCCCCTGGAGTTCAAAGATTACCTTCGGCACCGTCATGATTATCTCACTCTAACGCACTCGAGTTTAATTATGTGACCTATTTATTTTAGTAATTAAATGCATTCAGCAACGCGACGAGACGACAATACGTTTTTGGTAATTACCTGGAAGAGCCAACCAACAAAACGATGAAACAAATAATGAAGAGACCTCTCCCTCTCTCACTGAAGAGAAAACTCATGGACGTGTGCATTCTTCCTACCCTCATATAAGGGAGCGCAAACGTCAAAAGTCCGCACTCGGAGATAAACTCACTGATCGTCTACGGAACTCGACTTTGTGTTCCGAAACTAAAATTGCTGATTTAGATCACATGGCTTCTAAGCTTAAATGGAACTGGGCTGGCCACATCTGTCGCAAGCCGGAGGAGCTATGGGCTAAAATAACAACACAGTGGATCCCAAACAGCAGCAAACAGCAACGCGGCAGGCCCAGGAGGAGATGGCGGTAAGAACTTGACTTTTTAGGGTTTCGTAGCTCAAAAAGAAAAAACGGAACCCATAGGATCACTCGTATGTAGCGGTGCCAGGCGTCTGGATAAAGCCGGACAGTCAGGCTTTATCCGGACGCCTGGCAACGCTGTTGCAGTTGCGTGTGTGGCCAAATTAGACGATGTCAGGCCAGTCCGGCTTTCGTTACGCTTTTTAAATTTGACCCTTTTTTTAATTTGTTATGTGTTGGTTTCCGCTTCAATAATAAAGAATACTGATTCATTCAATTTTATTGTTGTTTCATTAGAATTTAAGAAGATTTAAAGGTAAATGATAAAAAAGTCTTGTTTTACTTTCAAAAAAACATTGTCGAGTTAGACTAAGACTAAAAAAATGCAAAAAGAAGTTCTTTACTTATAGATTAGAGGAAAACCTATAAGAAGTCTCCGGTTATAAAATTACATGGTAAATCTCTCAATATTGTGCGTACAAACTTACATTTGCTATAGAAATGTATGAGGGAACATGTTTTTCAACTACTATGGTAAGTTTGTTCTTGGGATAAATTCATCCCAACTACGGAACCCTTCATTGTGCGTGGTCTGACACGCACTTGGCCGGTTTTTTCATAAAAGTTGGCAACAAACTGTAGTGGGAAACAATCGGTTGATATCCAATAATAATAAATATTCCGTTCATATTTCAGCACATAACACGTGCCGTAAAGCTTACACGACAGGTGGACAAAAAAATTAAACAAAGTTGATGCAGGACGCGTCCCGTTTATGGCCATCGTGCACCAGTAAAATGTTACAAACAACGCACTTTCTGCTGACCCAAAACTCTGTAACCAGCGTAATGGTCACGTGAACGAGCAATAATTTACATACTTATCATGACTAAACCTGCACATTCGTGTTTTATTGATGCCGTGTAACGCCTTGTTTACGGAGTCGCGGGACGTCGCGCGTCGCGTTGGGCGGTCCGGCCCGCACTAAATTCAAACATATTATGGCGTTGTATGAGAGCATTTACGGAAAAGCGATTTTACACGCGTTTGCTTGAAATGCAGGCGGAGCACGCGGATGGCACCGCCGCGTCGCACGAGACGTATATCGCGGTAGCGCACGCGGCGTTGCATTTCTGTAATTCTCCGTTCAGGGTAAAACGTAACAACACCCGCGGCGTCGCACGCCCCAGTACGAGCATACGGCTATACCCGCTACGCTACACGCTAGAAGTTCCGCCGCGGCTGCAGCGGCGGACACCGCTACTCTTCACGCCCCGCGTCTCCATAAACAACATCGTACATTGCCATATGTTTGTGTTTGCGCGTGTGATAACACGGGCCGCTGCACGCACCGCCTCTCTCTAAACAGAAAAAAGTTCGACGAGCCGCGAGAAGCCACACTGCACGCGACGCCCCGCGTCTCCGTAAACGAGCACTTATGGGGCCGTCACGGACTCACGGGCCGTATGTCATCTGCCACCATAGATAGCTTGTAGGATTGTTGTTGTGTGAAAATATTGTAATCATTTCATAATTTCAGCCGAAAGGCGTCCACTGTTGGACATAGGCCTCCCCCAAAAGGATCCCGGGGGTTGCCATAATCGCCACGCTTGGCAGGCGGGGTTAGCGACCGCAGTATGGTGTTAAAATGCATAGAGAACGCTGCTGTCCATTCTCTAGTTACTAGTAGACCCCTTAGTCGCCTTTTATGATACCCTCGGGAAGATTAATAGGATGGTGCTATTCTTTACGTCCGTCGCCACACGGATATGAAAAAAAAACACTGTAGAGCTTCACTACATAGTATAAAACAAAGTCGCTTCCCGCTGTTTGTCTGTCCCTATGTATGCTTAGATCTTTAAAACTACGCAACGGATTTTGATGCGGTTTTTTTAATAGATAGATTGATTCAAGAGGAAGGATTATATGTATAATACATGCATAATATAGTAGAGAAACACTGATAATTTTAGAGGTTTCTAATGTGATATCGTAAATAAACACATTTTTTGCGCTTACATTGCAAACGCTGGCTGAATACTACAGTATTGTACGCCTTTAAAAGGTCTACAAAAAAGTCCGCGATGGTATAAGTCTATCTCTTAGGGATAACCCACAATAACCATGATAAATCGCAGGGTCAAACTTTCAACGTTCCAGGCGTAGATTTGAGCGTTGAGTGTTTTTCACATGACGGGGTTTTTCATATGTAGCTCTTTCGAGAGTAACCTCTAAAGAAAACATGTTTGTATTGTCTGATGACAAAAAAGCTGTGAACGTTGTATATAAAGACATTCTGTAGTATATTTAGTATCAGCATTGCACCCGTGCCGGGGCGGGTCGCTAGTTCAAAATAAAATAAAAATACTTTAATTCAGACCTAGATCCATGTGATGTTAGTAATACACAGTACTTAAAAGCTATGTTGTGCTACGTATATTTGTAACAAATATAATAAAATATTTCAGTTCTTATAGCGTTTGATAATAAAGTTTTCATTATTATTATTATATATCTGTTGCACTCATCTGACGCACCGGGAACATGCTCATGAACATGTACCCAATGCGCCATTATGGCGCCATGTTGCGCCATAATGCACTGCTGCTTATCACTAATGACCTTCAGAATGCCGTTGACTCTCCCACGTTCTCTGCGTATTGATGCGATCCTTTTCCGCTGGATGGTATTGAAACCATCAGTACTTATGTGCAGCAACGTGGAAGCCCCAACAACATTCTGAAGGCATTATTATACTGAACTTTGAGGGCGTTATATATGCCCTTTGCATGTAACGAACCCACAGAGTGCACGTGTATAAAGATTGGCAAAAAACCCTTTTTATAAGATTCGCTAAAAGATCTTTGCACCTGACGGTGAAATACAGACTTACGAATACTGAATAATAATACAGAATTACCCTCCTATTTATTCCCGTGGGTGTCGTAAAAGGCGAATAAGGGACTTACTAGAGAATGGTCAGTAGCGTTCTTGCATTTTAACACCATACTGCGGTCGCCAACCCGCCTGCCAAGCGTGGTGATATGGCACCCCACCCCCCCTTTTGGGGTGGTGTACATGTCCTATGTCCAGCAGTGGACGTCTTTCGGCTGAAATTATGATGAATACTGGATAAATAATATACTAACATATGCATGTTATGTAGGTACGTCATTCGTTCTTTGTTTACAATAGTAAATGAAACGTGATCAAAACCACGTGCTTTTGTAGTAAGTATCTCTATAAATAATACGCGCTTGGCGTCCTTCCAATCTACAATGTGACGTCACAGCGGTTGTTTGACCACGGTGAGATACACCGCTGTGATGACGAGCAGTCCTGCAGTCCGTTATGACGGACTGCTCGTGACTGGGACTGCGCGAGGACTGTTTTCACTGAAACGTAGGTGCGTGGATAACCACTTTAATGTACAAAGTAACAAATTTCAGAGTATGGTAGACTGAAGGGTCGGGTAATCGCCGTTGACCTTGGCCATTCAAAAGCGCGTCGCGCTCACGCCGCACAGTGGTCTGAAAATCAAGCTCCCTATTCAAAAAACCTTAATGTCAGAAATTAATAAATAAAAATATGTTTTGTGTTTAGTATACCTCCCTTTGTTCTACTAACATAGTATGAAGGCTATGAGTAGCCATGCGTGAGATTTTTTTTTTTGTATGGAACAGATCACTTAAAGTGGTTTTTGTTAAAAACTGAATAGAACTGAAGGGTACTCACATGAGCTACTGCACCATACACGGCGATCAAGATGACATACAATTCTTGTGCCTCGCGCTTTGCATGTAGCAAGCTTTGGATATTTTGAATTTTCGGTAGGCGATCTTTCAAATCTTTGATGTTATTTTATGAAGTTACATATCGCTTTGAATATGAAAATAATATGTAAATTAATACTCATATAATAATAAATAAATACGTACTAAGGATATTTTTTTCGGTGATTTCTATGGTGTCTTTTGGTGGGTAGCAGTCCTTCTTCGTCTCCAAGATTAACTAAATCTTTTTCAGCGGAATATATGGGCAAAGCTTTCTTGGACTTCAACAATTCCTTTATCTTTGTAGCCTCTTCGGGAAGCTCTGACCAAATTTATTATATCTGCTACATTCTTGTTATCTGCACTTAAACCAGTTGCATTTTTATTTATTTATTTCTGAGATTAAGTTTCTTCGAGTATGGAGCTTGATTTTCAGACCACTGTGCGCCACGCCGCGCGCCGTTCGGTTTCATAGGAAATATTAATTTTTAATAACGAAAATATGAATGTTTGAAAAAATCACAGATAGTAAGTATTTTATTATAAATAATAAAATAGTCTGTTCACACAAAAAAAAACATGTAAATGTCTTAAGTAGTTTGAAAGTAATAAGTATCGTTTTTTTTATGCTTTGGGTAGTTACTTCCTGGATTTATTTCATAAAGTATTTTACTACATAAAGAGTTGGTGTGTATGTGTTCTAGTTTAACATATATTTTTGCATAACATACTTACATTAAGTATATGAAGCCGTAATAACTAATTTAAAAGTCACTAAAATCATATATCAGCGCCTTAAACAATTAACTCATCAACTCAAACGATACTAAGCGAGTTGTACGTTTTGTACAACTTCTTGGAGGAGGATGATGCGGTCTTTGCCTGTACTTGTTGCACTGTTGCATATATGAGTCTCTGATACTTGAAATAAAATAATTATTTTATATACATTTTTTGCCTTTAGCATAAAACCAGTGTGAACAATTGTTGGTAAACCAATAAAGCTCAACATTCACTCTATAACTGACTACCGCAAACTGCCCAGCACAAAATTATTAACAAGCCAACTTAAGCAACAAACAATTCCACTATTTTACGTGTTCTGAAAGCCCAGTTATCGAAACTAGCACAAATCATTTTCGAAAGTCAATCATTAAAAGTTTCGCTATAGAAAAACTTGGTCGAGATAACTTTGTTGTGAATTTTGTAATGGCCGCCACCTCGCTGTAGAGTTCTTGAAGGAGATATCAAAAATAAGGCGACCAATCTATAATTATTTCCTACAGAAGTAACAAAGTTTAGCAGTGTTGTTCTCTCGACACATCATAGACAAACGAGTCTTTTGTAAGAGTTGAAGTGAATGCACAATGTAGCCGTTGTTGAAGTTTGTAGTTCATTAAGAAAACGCTGCGGAGACACTACGGTGTACCGCTAGACAAAAGCGTTTTAACTATTCGCTGACACTATTACAACTTTCTTGGGAAAGTAAACTTATAACATTGTTAACGCTTCATCCTGTGCAAGTGTTTAGAAATAATGTCGGTACATGACGCGTCTGAAATAGAGTAGGTTTTCCTCATTGTTTATTAACTTTACCAACACACGTTGATAATTAATACAGATATTTTTGTTGGAACATCATTTTAAGAGATTAGTTTACCATTTTTTTATTTTTTTATTTTTATTTTTATTTATTTTATTTTTAAAATAACAGCTGTACTTGTTGATCAAAGGTTAAGCTACGCTAGCCGAGGTGGATGGGTGACCATCCATTACATATCTGACATTTTATATTTTATTTTGGCAATTTTTCATTAATTAATTATATATTTTTTTCAATGTTTAAATTTTATTGGTCACAATTTTATGTTAGTTTTATACTGTTGTTTGTGATTTGGATGTGTGAGTGCGGCTATGGTTTGTTTCTTTTAGTTTATGTTTGTCAATGGGTGTTTTTACCTGAAATAAATTAATTTATTATTATTATTATATCGACATCCCTCCGTGCCTCGAAAAGCACGTTAAACCGTTTTATATCGATAGTCGTAACGGGTTGTCAGAAGGCCGAAAGTCTGACAAATGCCTATTACCCAGTAATTTATTTGTGGAGGTCACATGGGCAGACGCGCTTCAGTAGGCTTAATAGACTGTAGCTTTGTAACCTATTTTTTATTTAGTTAAGTACTTCGTAATTGTTTACGGGCCTACACTGTCCATGAAAACATTGTAAAATCCCATTCTTTTTAAAAGAGTAACCGTGGAGTTTCTTGCGGGCTCTTCTCCATAGGAAACAACCAATTGGAACTGTGCACCTAGCATCTGACGTTTCATAAGTGCCCATGTAGGTTTATGTGAAATAAAATATTTTGATTTTGATTTTGCCCCATGTAAAATACTGGTATGCAGCTGCATCCGGTAAGACTGGAAGCCAACCCAACATCGTTGGGAAAAGGCTAGGTAGATGATGTGGCCTTGTTAAGCCACGCAGAGGAATTTGGACTCTTTTCCAAAAACTATAGCGACAATTTTCAGTACGTGAACTTTGCCAGAATTGTAAAATCCACAGGGAACAAATTCGGCGCTATCTCTCTGTCCGACTGCGGGTAGATATGGTAATGACACGGATCTAATGTACGCACCCTGTGTCAGTGGCACTATTGCTTGTTCCTGCTGTGATTGCTCGGTACTTGCTTATGTCATTATATGTCTTCATTTTTGTTTTCGGAACCTGCCTTTGAGACAGATCTTGTGATAGAATTTCTGTTTTAATTGAAGATTATCAAAGGTTCAGCTATTATAAACTAAATTAACTCCAATTGTGCAACATTATCCCTTTTTTTTTTGGGGTGGAAAAGTACCAAATAACTGCTCCCGCTCCGGGCGGAGCGGGAGGGCGTGTCAGACTGTTACTGACTAACACCCACCCGTGTTCCTTCATTTGCCTGTGTGCCAGGGCCACGATATCCCTTTCGGACAAACTCGCAACCCTGGCATTGTCCCTAATGGACCCCGTCAATTCGTGCTGACATCTTTTTGAGGCGCGCGTGGAACACAACGCCCTTATCCCTGAGAGTACACTTCAGAATTTAAAATTATGTAATAATATCTTGTAACTGCTTTTTACTTAGATTCCAATTAAGATCATGTGGTTTATTTTTTATTCATGTTCATTGAATGAATTGAGAGCAGTGGTGGCCCAGCGGTAACGGTCGCGACTTACGAGTTGTAGGTTGTAGGTTCGAACCCAGACAGGCGCTTTACTTTGTGTAAATTATTTCATCACCACTGCTCTCAAAACGGTAAAAATGAGAAGAAAAAAAAAAAAATCGTGAGGAAACCGGCATGTCCCAAAACCAAAAATAATCGAAGACATGTGACATCTACCAACCCGCACTGGGCCCGCGTGGTAAATTACGATCGCAGTATAGTGTCACAAATGCATAGAGAATGCTGTTGCCCATTCTCTAGTAAGTCCCTTAGTCGCCTTTTACGACACCCACGGGAAGAAATGTGCGCTCGTGGACGTGTTTAGGGACAGACGTCGGTCGCTCGAACCGAGCATCATGGAAACGTGGACAGAAGATTCTTCCTTGCAATTAATTGAATCATATCAAAATAATCCATTGATATGGAACCCAAACCATGAGGATTATTATAAAAAATGATTAGCAAATCTAAATGTTGTTGATTGGATCTCACTTTATATAGATTTGTAGATCCCCATCGTCTTGGCATTTGTTTTTTTTGCTGACTACCACCATAATAGTTGCTGCAATAGCAGCGGCTGCTGCAATATTAATATCGTCCATATTCGCCAAGAGCCGCGAGCACACTGCGGAAAACTACGTTCGAGGACAGTGATCGCTGTAGGTTCGGTGTACGTCCACACTTGACGCCGCGAACGACGTAGCCGAGAACGGCTCCGCTCGTGCTCGGCTCATGCTCGGCTCGCCTAGCGTAGACGCAGCTGAGTTTCGCCTTTGGTATACATTAGGTACAGTAGATGACCAGCATTACCTGACCCCTCTTTCATTATTCTTCTTTGTAAGAGAGGGTCGGGTAATGCTGGCCACCGACTGTACTATAAAATGTGATTTCCTTTTGTATGCATTATGTATAAGTACCTACTGTAATGCGTTATTCGAGGCTCATTACATGTAAACAGAAAAAAGAAAGAAAGAAAAATAATTTTATTTGTCACAGAAACACGTGCATACGAAAACATAATTAACTCAGGTAGATAAACAAAAAAAAAATAACAAACCAGATTTACATAATTAGGTATTAGGTATCACGAGCACAAAAAACAAATAAATGGCAGCTGCACGTCATGTCTGTGACAAATCAGGCTATCATCTATTCAATCATCTATTATCGGCTCATCCTGCGTTTGTAATGATTCCGTTGTTAATAAAAAGTCCAGGAGAAATAATAAAATAAAAATTTCGATTACTTGTTGTTTTAATATTCAAAACTCAAAAAAACTCAAAGCATTTATTTCAAATAAACCAATTACAGGCACTTTTGAATTGTCAAGGGGTCGGTCAGTCATAAAGATGGAGCTAGTTGCCCATTCCAAAGCTTAGTAGGTCTAGGTACCTATGGAGAAGAACGGGCAAGAAACTCCACGGACACTCTTTTAAATTAACCTATTGTTACAAAATATCGGTTACATTATTCATGTTTAAAACGATTAGATTTGAATGTGAACGCTCACTGCCTACGAAGAAAATTTCAATAGTACACTGTCACTGAAAGTCGTACGCTTATACTGCACCACAGATTCCTTTATCCATGTAGAAACAGGATGAATTTCTTGAACAATATCAATTAGACTATTTATTTATTTTTTCATTCAGTAGTACACTTATATTTTTGTACACATAAGTTGGTGCAAACATAAACTCATTAGAGTTTTACCGTGCACCAAAACCATAGAACACAAAGTTTCGAGAATTAAAAAAAACCGGCCAATTGCGAGTCGGACTCGCGCACGAAGGGTTCCGTACCATTATCTATAAAAACGGCAAATAAATCACGTTTGTTGTATTGGAGCCCCATTAAATATTTATTTTATTGTTTTTTAGTATTATTTGTTGTTATTGCGACAACAGAAATACATCGATCATCTGTGAAAATTTCAACTCTCTAACTATCACGGTTCATGAGATACAGCCTGGTGACAGACGGACAGACAGACAGACGGACGGACAGCGGAGCCTTAGTAATAGGGTTCCCGTTTTACCCTTTGGGTACGGAACCCTAAAAACAAACGTAAGTTCTTAATTAAAACGAATGAGTAACTACAGCTAACACTGTTTATTTAAAAAAGGTAAGATCTAACAACGAACTACAACAGTACAGTATGTCGATTCTGTAAAAATCTCACTAATAATCTCACACACGAAAACTTGTGAGTTGAAAAAAAAGATTAAAATTATATTTTTACTAATTCTATTGATCATTTTATATTATTTCAAAGCTAGTATTTAAGTGTCTAAAGTTCTAAACAATGTACTAGCTTTGAAATAATATAAAATGATCAATAGAATTAGCATAAAAAAATATTATTAAAATCTTGATTAAGATTGTAATTATGTAATGCTTGGTCAATCCCTAGCATCAGGTGGGATGACACTGACAGCTCACTCCCCGTTCACCTCATCTAAGTTTTCACGGTGAGATTGTTACAGAATAGCACTACAGGACAGGTGGCGATGAAAATGTATTATTTCTAAGAATTTATTCATGAAACAGCATAAAAACATTGTTATAACGGTCATCATGTTTACGCCAACTTGTCTCATTATAATAATGTCTCGTTGAATAATGGAAAAACACATTTTCGCTTCACACTGCACACAAACACACTTCATAATTACCGCAGGATGTGTATGTAGTTATTAAACACGTAATTTTTAGCCTGGATAAACAGCTTAGACATTATTATATTATCATCACACTAATATTATAAAGGCGAAAGTTTGTGAGTGTGTGTGTATGTTTGTTACTTCTTCACGCTCTAACGGCTGGACCAATTTTGATAAAATTTGTATGGAGGTAGACACCCTGGATATAGACATAGGCTACTTTTTATCCCGATATTCCCACGGGATTGAGACTTGCGCGGGTGAAACCGCTGGGCGAAATGCGAAAGTAAGTTTGTTTGTTACCTTTTCACGCCTAAACCACTGAACCGATCATCCTGAAATTTTGCATATACGTTGTCAGGTGTACAGAAACGTACATAACTTAAAATCCCGAAAAAAAGTAGCCCAAGGAAAGCAACAATAACGTTCTTATGATAATAGATGGCGCCACGTGTCTTTTGAATCACGATTAAATTATGTTATGGGATTTAATAGAACTTTAAATTTCAAAAAGCAGAGAACAACCAGAAATGATTGTCAAATTCTAAATTAACGCGAGCAAAGCCGCAGGCAAAAGCTAGTATTATATAAGTCTGTAAAAAGTCAGTAACTGGGTTGTGGAGGTTAGATAGGCAGTCGCTCCATGTAAAATACTGGTATTCAGATGCATGCGGTTAGATTGGATGCCGACCCCAACAAATCATCGTCCTGCCAAGCCTTTACCCAACTAGAAAATGTGAGGCAGATGATGATTCACGAACCTTGCCGTAATAAACAATGTTCTCAACTTCTCATAATTAATATTTTGAGTTTGTCCGCGTGGTGCCCGGACATAAATAAAAAACTTTTTACAAAAAAATAAGAACCGACTACCAAAATTAACACTACAAAGTGAAAAATAACTTTAATTTCGGAAGTCGGTGTCTTTGGTGTATTTGAGTTTTTTGCCACCGACTTCCGAAATTAAAGTTATTTTTCACTTTGTAGTGTTAATTTTGGTAGTCGGTTCTTATTTTTTTGTAAAAGGTTTTTTATTTTTCACTTTTTAGTGGGTCAGTTTTGAATTTATCTAGGTTACAATAGCCTAATGTTAACTGCTCATCACCTTTTACAAAATACTGCTTTTCCCGATGCTGGGACGTTTATGTTGAGGAGTTCTCCTGGTAAGAACCAGGAGAACTGCCACTCACCATATGCATAGTGACGAGCATAAATTGCTTAATCGCAACCCGTTAAATAGGGGTACTCATTATTATATTGTTCCGGTGGCCATATGTGGTCTCCATCATCAGTTCCACTTCACCAAATGGTGCTTTCCGAGAGCAAATGTACGAGTTACTATAAAAAATACCCAAATCGCTATAGGTTTGCCTATAAAATTTGAGGGTTTCCCTCGATTTCTATGGGATCCCATCATCATCATCATCATCAACATCTTCCTCGGGAGTATACCCTTTCAAACAAAAAAAGAATTTTCAAAATCGGTCCATAATTAACGGAGTAATCGCGTAACAAATATACAAAAAAAAAAAACACCGCCGAATTGAGAACCTCCTCCTTTTTGGAAGTCGGTTAAAAATATCAGCAATCTATTTCTTCCCGTAGGTGTCGTAAAAGGCGACTAAGGGAGTTACTAGAGAGTGGGCAGCAGCGTTCTCTATGCATTTTAACACCATACTGCGATCGACAACCCGCCAGCCAAGCGTGGTGATTATGGCAAACCCCCCCGTTCGGGAGAGTTCACGGTCGGGCGGCTTGTGGTATCTAGCCCACTCTAAATCTGTGGGCCTATCCAACGATACTCCACACCATGGGAAAGACAAGAAAAAACAATCACCTCCACTTTACGTAAAAGGGCCGTACCCTAAAAAAAAATATTCTTCATGATTTATTTTACCACTTTGTCAGTGTGATTAATATGTATACCCATGCCAAATTACAGCTTTCTAGTACTACGAATCTCTGAGCTAAGCCGAGGTCAGACGGACATGGCGAAACTATAAAGGTTCCTTGTTGTCTACGGAACCCTAAAAAACATAAATAGGTATACAGTCGAACATATAACCTCCTCCTATTTTGAAGTTGGTTAAAAAGCAGTCTACACGTGCGAGACCTACATTACGCAAAAAAAACAATTAATCAAAAAAAAGGCCACTGCAGCGTTTATAAATAATACTGCAACTACACGTGTTGCAGCATCGTTCACAACTGCTACAATTAAACACAGCAGTGCACTGCCCGAACCCGTCAAGTTCTAAACCTTGTAAACTACTCGTAAAATAAAATACATATTTACGGCACCTTATGACACGCTATGAATGCAATTCCTATGAAGGTCACTATTTTATAAATAGCATTCGCGTACAATAACGTCATCCGTTACACGTGGAAATACTTAACGTTTACGATCAAATAATTGTGTAGGGATTTAATACATCTACGTTCATTTACCTGCATAACAACGAACTCGGAATTGTTCCAGGGCTACCTAATAAAAGCAATTTCTTTTAACGCTGCAACTTCAATGGTTCATTTAACTTTATTTAATTATTGCTTGATTAAACAGAATTGACTTTACAGAGCTGAAAGCCATTTTCTGAACTACAACATTAAAATAGCAGCGAAATTGTGTGACTAAAAGACAAGTTCTCTGTAATGAACTAATGATACTCATAAGGTGTTACTTCGTTTATATTTTCGTGCTACCCTAGTTTAACTTCCGTTGGAAAGCTGGACAGTTTGATACGAAAACGTGTGCCAATCTTACGATGTTTTTTCCCCCGGAAAGGTAAGATAGAGGTTTTTTAGGACATCGAATTTGTTTTGACAACGCTAGGTATGGGCATCACTAAGTAAGTTCAAGTAGTCGACCTCATCAATGTACTAACACGTATGTCTGTCGTTACCGTAGACGAGAAAATGTCTGAAGGAAATTAGTTCGTGGTGACTCGAGAATATGTAGGCGCCCGACATCTTTTATGGATGTCGAGGTCAAATGGCTTCAGGGCCTCAGGTAACCAATTAAACACTGGGAGAGGAAATTGGTAGCTTGCTTTAATAGCAGCCTACATTACAAAATCATTACAATAAGATACTGTAATGTGCTATGTTTCGCACACATGTTTCATACCGTTTAGTCGTATAATGCCTAATTCGCAAAATGGTACACAGTCGCAAAAAGGCCGATTCGCGAGTGGACTAGTTCTCAAAAGGACTAATTCGCGAAATGGCTAATTCTCAAAAGGACTAAGTAGTAAAATACCTAATTCGTGAAAGGACTCATTCGTAAAAGACCACCTGCGCGCGCCGCGTTAGCGATGCGCGCGCAGGTGTAAATAAAGGCACTGGCAAACCCGCTAAACAGCCTTATAAAAATATAATAAACACAAAATAATGTTTTGAATACGCAAATTAAGGTGAGAAATATATAATTTGATGTAGGTAATGATGATAATTTTGATGATTGATTTATCATAAATGTAACCTAAAATAGTTCATTTATTCACAAAAATATTCATTGTTTTTAGACATAAAAATTCTTTGCGGAGATTTAAAAACACTAGTGTGGTAATGTAAAAAACACGAGTGTATAATACGCTGAATTATGAACCTAAATGCGGTGCCATAAGAGTCACTTTACAAGCAAGTGTGTTGAAAATTAACAATTATGTTTATGAAATGGATGGCTCGTTTTATAGTAGGTGAGTATATTACGTAAATAAACTTACCTACTCGTATGTAGATATTAACTTCTCCGGAGTCTCAAGGGGGTTCTCAAACTACCAACGTGTTCCAACTACACCACACTTAGCCACATAATGTTGTGGTAATCCGAACACTGAGTAAGTATATTCTTACAAAAGAGTTGTCAGCTCTTTTAAATAAACTGACTTTGAGGTGTCATTGTCATTTGTTAGCTTAAAATACCTAAATACTTACTCGTAGTTGATTTCTGTGTAATCGTTGCGCCTGCATGGTGTGATATTCCACATAAAGGTTTTTACACACTCACGCGATATCGCGGGCGCGACAGGCACCGACAAAGACAATTCCTTTGTCGGTGCATGTCGCGCCCGCGATATCGCGTGTGTTTGTAAGAGCCTTAACGTTGTGGTCATATGAACACTGTCTGAATATCTTACACAAGAGCTCTTAGCTCTTCTAAAATGACTTTGAGGTGTCATTTCTTGGCTTACGTACCTACCTAGGTACTTAGTTGATTTCTGCGTAATCATTGCGCCTGATATGGTATTATTTGCTGTCAATAATGCGCTCGCTATAATATTTACGTACATATTATTATTACATTACATCCTTTATTTCATTTAATACATATATAAATTACATTTTTAAATATTAGAATATAAAAAATATATAAATACATTTAAAAATATAAAAAATAGTAGCCCACCGGTATCGGGAACAAGGTCCAAGCTACCGGCGGTCAGGGCTCCAGAGAGAGGAACCTTCTAACAATGCGAGCCGTGTCCAGAAGTACCGCTCTCTGAATCAGGCCCTTAATCCAGCTGCCCAACGAGAGCCTCCTTAGGTGTTGGTCGAGGCTCTTGGCAATTAAGCCATTGGCTGATACAACTATCGGCACAATGATTGCTGAGTCCACATCCCACATGTCGACAACCTCGTGAGCCAATTCAAGATACTTGATTTTACATTACATTATTATTAACACCTAAGATCATGTATTTGCGACAAATTAAGGTTCAAATAGGTTCGGTATTCCACTCGTATTTGCAATTGGAATCACTCTTGCTGACTAACCAAAAACGATTGAATTTCAATCTGGTTAAATCAGCACCCTAATTGCGTAACGCAGTTTGAATTGGAATCAGAATGATTTTGAAGTATATTGCTAATCCATTGCTTCATATATTAGAAAAAATTGTCTGCTCAACAACGTAAATAACGCAATGAATGTTGTTGAACTGTTGAAACCGATTCCTACTGATAGTGTGTAACGCAATTAGCCCGTTGGCTCTCAATGGTCACTGATTAATTCAATATTGGATGCCTAAACATAAAGAAATTCTGGCAATAACAGGCTTGCTGACCTTGAATTTTGGTTTTCCTGAATGTAGACTTTGAAAATTCGCTGAAATCACATTATGCGTGTTGTTTAACACTTTCGACTCCACCCACTTTTCGTAGAGCTCATACGCCATGCCGCCATACATATAGCAAGTTATAATGAAAAAAAAAAGAATATAAATAAAAAACCGGTCAAGACTCGCGCACCGAGGGTTCCGTACGTATATTATGATGTTGATGATTTCTGAAAAACTGTGCTATTTAGAGACATCGTTTTATTTTTCCTGTGATCTTTACATAAACTTCTATCACATAGAATAGTTTCAGATTATTATCTATGCAAACTTCGAAGATAAGGGACGGGAACGGTATATATTTTTTTTACATTTTTCATCAAAAGTCGGCAACTATGCTGCCTAAAAAAAATGTTTGAGAATGTGTAAACAGCGCTCTTTTATATGATACCCCACATGCCCTAGTAGCCCCACTTCAAATTTTTAAGACCCCCTTTCAGTGTCTTTTGCAATAAATATATTTTTTTTTATATTTCTTTCTTGTTTGAAAAATAGTTGGGCAAACGTCATCTAAAATCCAGGTGTGACAGACAGACAGACTTAGTCTCACCATAAGGGTTCCTTTTTACCATTTTGGTACGGAACCCTAAAAATGCTTGTATTTTAAAACCAACGAGTATACTATTAATTCTTGCTAAAATATACAACAGATTTTATTTTCAGAGTTTAGTTTATAATGCTGTATTCGAGAAAAACTGATATTTAAAATGAGCCCTCCGCTAGGGCTCCCGGCATCCCATATGCGACTCGAGTGAACCCTCCAGGAGGGCTCCCGTCACTGAACGTGTTAAAATATAAAGAACCAGCTTTTGCTCGTAGTTTCGCACGCGTGGAGGTTGAAAATTATCCCACGGGAACATACAATCGGGATAAAAAGTATCCTATGTTCAAACCCAGGTCATGGTCTACCTATGTGCCCAAATTACATCCAAATCCGTTCAGCCATTTTAGCGTGAAAGCGTAATCAAACAAATAAATAAAAAAACAAACTCACTTTTGCATTTATAATTTTAGATAGGATTAGGATATATAATTATACACCGTGGCATTTTAATCGTCTTACAATGGCAGCCCACTTCATGTATCCAATGACTGCTGATCATTTATGAAAGTTTTTTTTTAATTAACAATAAAAAAAATATTATTCATTATGACGCATGACGTTGTTTAAAACACCCTGCTATGAGCGCAGTGCGAGCCTTGCTCTGCATTCCGCGCCGCCCTTGGAACGCAAGGCTCGCACCGCGCTCGTAACGGACTGTTTCAAACTACGTCATGCCTCATAATTAGTAATTTTTAGGGTTCCGTACCCAAAGGGTAAAACGGGAACCCTATTACTAAGGCTCCGCCATCTGTCTGTCTGTCTGTCTGTCCGTCTGTCACCAGGCTGTATCTCATGAACCGTGATAGGTAGACAGTTAAAATTTTCACAGATGATTTATTTCTGTTGCCGCTATAACAAAAAATACTAAAAAACAGAACAAAATAAATATTTAAGGGAGCTATTGACAACGGCAACAGGTAGACGCTTGAAATATTCACAGAATATTTAGTTATATATTCACTCTATAAATAAATAATTAAATTAAAATAAAACAAATATTTATGGGGAGCTCCCATACAACAAACGTGATTTTTTTGCCGTTTTTATAGATAATGGTACGGAACCCTTCGTGCGCGAGTCCTACTCGCACTTGGCCGATTTTTTTTTTTATTCCTCAAATGTTAGTAATATTTTTTTGCTTTCATGAATGAATAGTAGGTAGTCATTGGATATGAAGTGGGCTGCCGTTGTAAGACGATTAAAATGCCACGGTGTATATATAAAGTAAGGAAGTGTAATCTGTACCCCAAGTGTAAGTTTGCAAAACGTAACTGTCGCGTTTGCGTTAAGATTTTTATTCTCACTCTTATAGTCTTAGCATTATGATCTATCGGTCAAATTTTAACGCAAACGAAATAGTTACGTTTACCCTCTTGCAAACTTACACTTGGGATACCGGTTACCTAATATAACCGTCATATTATTCTGTTTAGTAAATATATGATTGAAACTTGCTGTTATGGTTTAAAGATGTGGGAGAGAAAAATCTTCATTTACAAGTTTCATTCACACAGCGACAAACAGTTAATTCATTGCTACGAGGGCTGCACTAAAAGTATCGGGAATGGAATATTTCCACTGTTCCTGTCATATTAAAATCTTTTTAATTGAAAACTCCTTGGTTTTAAAAATCGAATACCATTTATTTATTTAAAAAAAGATTCTCGGTCTTGGCACAAGGTTTTGTCAAACTTGTTTAGTCGTTGAGAAAATGGAATTGACTCGAGAAAATTCAAGAGCGATGATTTATTATGACTTTCGAACTGGTTTAACACAAAAACAGTGTGTTGATCGGATGATTTCTGCATTTGGTGATGAAGCCCCATCCAAAACCACAATTTATCGCTGGTTTGCTGAATTTCAACGTGGACGTGTCAAGCTCAGTGATGATCCCCGTCAAGGTCGTCCAAAAACTGCAGTCACCCAAGAAAACGTTGATGCTGTGCGTAAGCTGATTGAGGAAGATCGACATGTGACATACCGCGAAATTCAGGCAACTTTAGACATTGGCATGAGTCAAATACAAATAATCTTGCATGAACAATTAGGTGTAAAACAGTTGTTTTCCCGATGGATACCGCATTCGCTCTGTGAAGAGCAAAAAGCGGCTCGCGTTACTTGGTGCGTCAGAACTCTCGAAAGATTCCACGCAGGATCCTCAAATGCTGTATACAACATTGTATCAGGTGACGAATCCTGGATATACGCGTACGAACCCGAAACAAAAAACCAGTCACGAGTTTGGGTGTTCGAAAATGAGGTAAAGCCAACAAAAATTGTTTGTTCACGGAGTGTTGCAAAAAAAATGGTGGCCACGTTTGTCTCCAAAACCGGCCATGTTACGACTATTCCTCTTGAGGGACAAAGAACGGTTAATGCAGAATGGTATGCTAGCATTTGTTTGCCACAGGTCGTTTCTGAACTCCGTCAAGAGAACTGCAACCGCCGCATCATCCTCCATCACGACAATGCGAGTTCTCACACCGCGCACAGAACAAAAGAGTTTTTAGAGCAAGAAAACATAGAATTATTAGACTATCCGCCGTACAGCCCCGACCTAAGCCCTAATGATTTCTATACTTTCCCTAAAATAAAGAATAAATTGCGTGGACAGAGATTTTCATCACCTGAAGAAGCTGTGGACGCCTACAAAACGGCCATTTTGGAGACCCCAACTTCCGAATGGAATGGTTGCTTCAATGATTGGTTCCATCGTATGGAAAAATGTGTCAAATTTCGCGGAGAATACTTCGAAAGCAATAAATACATTTAGAAATAGTAATGTTGTGTCACTTCCTTGATTCCCGAAATTTTCAGTGCCGCCCTCGTATAACAATTGTATCACATTCTATAAACAGTAAAGTTAAATACCCAAGTCAACATCATTCTCAATTCAAGGATTATACAATTTTTTGAATGGAGTCTTAAACAAAGCCAATCTCAACAAAACCGGCTTCGCTATCTAAATCTAATATTTATGCAATCCTGAATCCTGCGAACGAATCACAGCTAAATAAAACAGCTTCTGTGTGTGTGTACCACGGAGCTACTACATAATAGAATGCTAAGTTTTATGAACGATTTTACAAACACGAACTGTTACTCATATCGAACTAGAAATATTTGCAGAGACATTAAATGATAACGTGGGTATTCACATTATAAGTACCCACTGATACATTCTGACCGATAACTATGACAGCAATATACGCAATGAAAACATATAAATATTTCTGGATAGACAGTCAAAGCTGTGAACTTGTCGAAAAAATTGCGTCGCAAAATGCACGCACACTAGAATAAGACAATGACGTGGCGCGAGTGTAGGGCCTGAGCACTCCACGTTTTTTAAACGCGCCGTTGACGCGCGTTTGTGGCGATACTAACGCGATACGCACGCGAGTCAGACGCAGTCTGTACTGCTCTGTAGGATAAAAGCGCGGCCGCGATGCATGTTTTTTAAACGCACCGTTGACGCGCGTTCGTAGCGATACAGACGCGATACGCACACGAGTCAGATACAGCCTGTATGCTCTGTAGGATAAAAGCGCGCCGTCGACGCACGTTTATAAACTGCGCGTCAACGACGCGTTAACGTTAAAACGTAGTGTGCACAGGCCCTAAGACGTAGCTGTCACGCACACCAGCATAAAAAAGTTGACCTGTTTGTTTTAGTTCTTTTGCAGCGCGACACTCTGTCTAGACATAAATAACAAAAGATGCAATGTTTGTTCTGGTTCACGCGCAAATAAGCTCTTCATTTGTTTATTACTCCGAGCACACTCATACAGTTGCACGTAAACCCGAATAGATTCACAAATCCTCAAATCCAATTACCATCATGACACTCGTGTTCACACGACGCCGACGCGGTGACTCTAACAGTGAAGAGCTTAAGCAGACTGATGTGATTAGAGGTAATCATTTCATCTAAATTGAAATTGGATTTCCAATGTTAGTAAGTGAGTTAAGTTATATGAGAGCGTAAGGGTCAGGAGATCCTTGTTCGATTACTGGATTGGAAAAGGCTTGATTATGATTTAAAATCTACAAAATGCAAGTATTTTCGACGCAAAAGATTATAATGAACAAAGTAAACAAACTGTCAAACACACTACAGCGCATATATACAAATTCCACGTGGGCGATAACTACCTACCTATCATTTATAAAATGTAAATAGTACAATCAAACGTTAAACGTACACAATGTGACTCATGAGTCATGCATGACATTAAAAATTTTATATGCGAAATTTTTTATATTAAAATTTGTAAATAGTTTAATCAAATGCTAAACGTAAACAATGTGACTCATGACATTAAAATTAGTATATTTTCGACGCAGAAGAGCATAATGAAAAGGTTTAGTGGGACTGGGTGCAGTACGCACTTACGACAATGCGATAAAATGTTAAGGCGAGCAAAACCTCGATTTTCTTCGTTATTCAGAGGCTATTAACTCATTAATTAAGAAAAATAAACTACACCTCATGGGTGCCCACGAGCGATTTTCTGGGCGATTTTTGTCAGATGTAATACATTCTGACAAAAATCTCCGAAAAAATCGCTCATGGGCGCCCGCACCCAAAAGCACATTAATAATGTTCGATACCCTATCATCACACGTTCTTATTTGTTTTTATGTGTTATTTAAATATATTCAAAATATCCTTGTACACACGGCTACACATTAAGCTATACATTTCCAGTATAAGCTGATCTCGCATTGTGTAGGATTTCCGTACAATGAGAGGTCAGAATATACTAGAAATGTATAGCTTGATGTGTAGCCGTGTGTACTACAAGACTTACTAAAATTATTGATTGCATGCATTTTTTGCTATTGTAACGTTCTATTAATTTAAAGATTACTACTAATGGATAGATAATTAAAAATCTAAATAATTCACGTTTTATTTTATTTCAAAAGATCGCTTTCTTTTTTTATTCAAATAATTCCCAAAATTGAGTGAATTCGGCGTGCGCAGGGAGCGGGACAGGGCGAGGCAGAGCGGCGGGACAGAGAAGGACCGAACGCTAAAGGTCGTTTGCTAGGGGAAGCGCCTTAATGTAAAGTTAGCTAAAGCACGTATATAGGTACTATCACAACATTCATCTAGGAAGTCGCTCCATGTAAAATACAGGTATTCAGCTGCATCCGGTTAGACTTTAAGCCGACCACAACATGGTTGGGAAAAAAACAAGGCAGATAATGATTCGTCTAAGCCGTTGAGTAGGTATTTACTCAACCGCTTATTCTAAGCGTTCTGAGCCTTAAAATAATGTTGTCAGACATTTGAGTTTCCGGTTTCCTCATGACAACTTTGGCACGCTGTACCTACTTACATCTGACTGCTGATGCATCGGATATGCTAGCAAGAGGTGACAAAAAAAAATACACACTCGACTCTTAAAGGCGCGATTCTTGTAGAATAATTTGCATGAAGTTTTCTTATAAATTGTCCTACTAGTGTCGCATCGCGCCTGTCTGCGGGAGGCTTCAATCGAGCCACCGTTCTTATAATTACATAACATAACATAACATCACGCCTGTAATCCCTGAAGGGTTAGGCAGAGGCGCACTTATAGTACACCCACATTTCGCCAGTTATGTTTAAGTCCCATGTAATAGGGGGCGAGCATATTGCCATCATTCGGGCACAAATCCAGACTCCGGGCTGCTACTGAGAAATTCCTGGTGGAAAAACCCAATAAACACTTTGCCCGACCTGGGAATCGAACCCCGGACCTCGTGCTCGCCAGTAGCGCTTGCAACCACTAGACCAACTAGGCGTTTTTATTTACATGTAGGTATAGATGTCTAAAACAACAAAATAATATTATAAGTCAAAAAAAGTTTTGAAGCCTTTTTGAATTTTGGTGTCATTAAATGATCAAAATTGGAATTCACGATCATTTAAAAAGTTACAAAAATAGGCAGTTATGGGGACTGCCCACAGAAGTGCAAACTTATCGCTCACCGCCCCTAAAGAAGTTTTCACTTCAATAAAATAATGATTATCTAAAACACAATTTAAACAATGCACAGTATACACAAATTAAACTTTTCACGTAGTCAATTTAACTTCACTTACTGCTACTACAGCATGTCGCATGTCGGCGCGGTCATGACGGTAACGCCTAAGTTTTTCCCCTACCAAAAATCGCTATATCGCGGGCGCGACAGGCACCGACAAAGAAATGGTGCTACTAGTGTCGCGTCGCGCCCGCGATATCGCACTAGTCTGTACGAGCCTTAACGCGCCTAAAGAAGTTTTTACTTGAAAAATGCAGGGTGGCTTGATTCAGGTGTCCGGAAGTGTATTTTTAAAACCGAAAGTAGCGATAGAATAATTTCGCTAACTTGCCAGACTTCCTTAACTTCGAAGGTCAATTAGAAGGTTAATTAGGTTGTATGATGGAGTGAACCTTCTAATCTTTATTTGTAGTGTTAATGCTGGTATGCGGTAGTAATGCAGGCGGGTGTCGTATCATTTGACACTCATTTTAAACTATCAGACACACTTTACTGGTGTTACGTACTCGTAGATTCACTGGAACATTTAAACTTGAGCTTGAACGTGGTTATGGATATGAGATACAATAACTTCGTTCAAGCACAGGGGGTCTCTGAAGATAAATCCGAAGTATCGGCCGAATGTTCGGCCATTTCCTGACTACGGCTGACTATGGCTGAATACGGCGACATAAACAAACAAACGACTGTCAAAGAGATAAGTCAAAAATGTGACTTGAAGTCGGGTAAGGACTCAAAGTCAAAAAAGGAAACATTGGCAGTCAAGAAACGGCCTGAAGTCTATAAATATTGTGTAAGTAAAGACCTTGATCATCAAATGTAGGTACAGCTGCAAGTCGGTTAAGACAAGGAAACATGGAACAAGGCTATCTAGTATCTAGTTTAGGTACCCAGTCTCGATAAGTATAATCTACAACGTGGCGATTAGGTTATCACATTAATTCAAACCACGTATTCTACATTACGTATTTTAAGCATACATAAATAAAATAATTAATAAAAGTTAACATTCTACCCGTGAGACCTTTTTTTCCCTTTTAGTATTTAACAACATCATGTATTATAACGCCCCGCGCGTGAGCGCAAGTACCTACCCTCCGCTAGTCCCACTGTCGTTTGGCGTGTGCGCCGCCCGCCGCCTAGACGCCCGCGCCGCGCGCCGCGGCGTTGCCGCTTTTACAGGTCAGTAAACTAATAGTATCAAGGGTGGATTATTTATTGCCAAGTTTGTTAGAAAAATTCAGTTTTCTATTTTTAGGTCTATTTTTATTTTTATTATTTTAACAGACTGATAACAACTTGTAATAACCGCTGTACTATTTAATGTGATAACCTAATCGCCACCTTGTATATATACTTATCGAGACTGGGTCTATCTATAGTTAACGGTGTTCTGTTTCTCATTGAATCCTTTGATTTTTTTTTGTATTTACAATCTGTTTTTAGGGTTCCATACCCGAAAGGTGCCAAACGGAACACTATTACCACGCCTCCGCTGCCCGTCCGTCCGTCCGTCTGTCTGTAAGCAGGCTGTATCTCATGAACCGTAATAGGTAGTTGAAATTTTCACAGATTATGTATTTGTATTGACCATAGGAACCGCGTTTTTTCAGAGTTTTCAGGGTTCCGTACCTCAAAAGGAAAAAAAGGACCCATAAAGAGCTTGTTGTGGGTCTCAAATTTTTTTGTAATTTTAAAATAAATAGCTGTAAAGTTATTTAAGAAACTTTATGAAAATTGACCATTCCTTACCGAGGCCAGAATTTAAAAAAAAATAGAAAATAGTGCTTTTCGTACCACTTGCTCAAAAAAGTGACATTCTATGCCACAAAAAGCGAACATACGAGTAACAATAGTCATTTTTAATCTGTTAAAAACAGGGAAAGAAAATTGTACTGAATTTCATTCATCCTCTAGGGGGAGAATGTGATTTAAATTTGGAATACTTACCGAAATTTATATTGAACTACATCTGTGTTTACTCCATTGAGTTTGTACTCGTATATAAAGCATTATACATCTTTTTGAAAAACGAATACGCATTTAATATGCAGTTATGATTATTAAATAAAATTACGAAAACCGACGAGGCCGTATGAGCTTGATGCATTTGCTTTTCTGACAAAAAAATATTAGTCTAGGAATTTGCCGCGTTTTTGTTTTCTTCAAATACATAAACGTTAAGTTTATTTTAATTTATTTTTATAAATAAGTTAATGTTCTAAAAATACGTTACGATGTTAAATCAAAGCGACAGTGACAGTGAATTGTCGGATCCCATCAGTGCAAATGCTGCCGCAATTATAAATAATTTGTTTCCAACAAAATCCAAGGAAAATTATTTAAAAACTTATGAAGAATTTTCAACGTGGAGAAGTCCGAAAGGCCTAGCAATTTCAGAATCAGTACTTCTTGTCTATTTTGATTATTTATCCAAGACAAAGAATCCGAATACACTTTGGTGCATATACTCAAAACTGAAAGCTACAATAAGCATCAAACACAGCATTGAAATAAATAGATTCACGAAATTACTGGCTTTTTTAAAAAGAAAATCAGAAGGGCATTGCGCAAAGAAGTCTAAAATTTTTACGACTCAAAATGTGGAAAAATTTCTTAATGAAGCTCCTGACGAAATTTTTCTGGCCACAAAAGTAAGTATACATGATTTAACTATGAATATTTCGTATCTTAGTAATGGTAATTATTCTATATATTTACCTGTTTTTTATCTTTTTTATAGGTGGCCTTAATTTTTGGACTCAATGGTGCTTGCCGCGGATGTGAACTTGTAAACTTAAAGGTGGAGGACGTTGAAAATCATTCCAATGAGTTACTGCTGATTAATGTAAAGGAAACTAAGACAAAGAAAAATCGGTCATTCATTGTACAAGGACAATATACTAAAATCATTCATAAATACCAAGCATTACGTCCCACCAACATGGAAAACAATAGATTTTTTATAAACTATCGGAATGGGAAATGTACTCGACAAGCCATCGGCAAAAATAAAATTAGCAATATGTCAAAGGAAATTGCTAAATATTTAAAACTTAAAGATGTTGAACTCTACACCAGTCACTGCTTTAGAAGAACTTCGGCGGCTTTCTTGGCGGATTCAGGGGCGGATATTACGTCATTAAAAAGACACGGTGGTTGGAGCTCTGATAGAGTAGCTGAGGGTTATATCGAAAGCTCAATGGCGAATAAAACCATATTAAGCAGTCAAATTAACAAAAATATAAAACTTAATCCATCAGAGCCATAACCATCAACTTCCGGCATCTTATCTTCGTCCGTAACTCACGATGCACCACCACCACTATCTCCGACGTATACTATCTACAATGAAACGCAAGTTCCTCAGACGCAAGAACAGAGAAATACTCAAATCAACTCATCAACAATAAATGTACCAAACAAAAATGTAACTCTCTCTATCAATAATTGGACCAAATGTTTCGAATGTTAACTTTTACTTTTAATTGTCATTATTTTTAATAAATGCTTATCTCTTATTATTAATGTGTTAATTTTTTCGCAAATGGTACGAAAAGTAGAGTATTTTCCTCGGTGATAAAGCTGTCTTAGTCTTGAGTGAACTTAAATCGTCATCCGCGACAGAAGACACTGCTTTATCCCCTAGGTTAATAATCTACTATTACATATAGGTAGATTACAGGAAAATCTATAAGAAGTCTGTGGTGTTAAAATAACATGGTAAATTTCTCAATATTGTGCGTACGAGTATAAACTTACATTTGCGGTTGGAATTTATGGAAGAACATGTTTTTCAACTACAATGTTAAGTTTTTTCTTGGGATAAATTCATCCCAACGACGGAACCGTTCATTGGGCGTGGTCTGACACACACTAGGTCGGTTTTTGGTTAATATTATACGGTGTTATAGACCCTTGCCGTGTGGTGCCGGACGTAAAGAATATCACCCTCCTATTTCTTCCCGTGGGTGTCGAGTAAAAGGCGACTAATGGACTTACTAGCTAGAGAATGGGCAGCAGCGTTTTCTATACATTTTAACCCCATACTGCGATCGCAAACCCGCCTGCCAATCGTAGCGATTTTGGCAAATCCCCTTGGCCTATGTCCAGCAGTGGACTTCTTTCGGCTGAAATTATGAATGATATAGAAGAAAAAAAGAAAGAAAATACGTTTATTTTCGATTTTGCTGTAAACATAGCGACACAAACACGAAAAAGAACAAGTTCAGGGAAAATATGCGTCACATTCACGCAAAACGGCCATCGCTCAGCATAATGCTGCGACCCTATGCGAGACAGAGCCCCAGCCCTGGTTATCAGCGACAGCCGGCGTTGACGTGATGACGTCAACCGGTGCAGCATTACATGTTGAAACCCATGATTGATGATTATGATGATGATGGAACCCTTGGTGTCCGACTCGCACTTGACCAGTTTTTCTGTATCTTCTCATCTAAAATAGGAACCTACTTGAAGTAAATACTCGTAATAAAATCATATCATATAATACCTCTGTAGGTACGGTCGGTGAGCAGCATTACCTGGGGGCCTACTCCGAAGCGTTAAACCGAAGTATCGGCCGAATGTTCGGCCGTTGCTTGACTACGGCTAACTATGGCTGACTACGGCGAAAGAGAAAAAAAAACGACAGTCTAAGACAGGTATGGGCAACCTTTGACATGTTGAGGGCCAAACTTTAGCGTGCAAATACGTTCGCGGGCCGCGTTTAACAGTACTTATTGCATTTTAAAGTAGTGATAATATTTTTTGCGATAGATATTAGACATGAAATAATACGACAATGTTATTATAGTACAATTTATTAAAATAACAAAATGAAATTTTATAAAATGGTACATTATAATGAAATCGTTAAATTTGCAATTGTTACAAACTACGAAAGTTAAATACACCGAAATCAATGAGACACTTGAGCTTGAATTTGGGAAACTAATCCATCGATATTTGGATTAATTCCACTGATACAAAGACGTAAAGAATTTTCTAAATTATCGTCAGTCAGTCCTGTACGATGTGTTGATTTATTAACTTTCATCAATGAAAAGAACTGTTCGCATTTATAAGTAGGTACTGCCAAACGCACAAATCAATCTTCTTGCGAATTTTCTAAGCTGCAGAAAATTGTCTTCTTCTAGGTGTTTTTTGTAGAAATCGCACAACTCTACGTCTTCAAATTTGGATTTTAGGAGTAAGTTTTGTTGAACCTCGATTAACTCCATTTGTAAGTGTATTGGTGCATTTTGTACATTACATTTTGTAGGAGTAGCAAATAAACTGAAACAGTCTTCCATGTTTTTGAAGTCGCAAAATCTTTTCGAAAATTGTTCCGACAGTAACTTGAGTTCTTCAGCATATTGAGCATAAGCAATATTTTCATACGCAGAGAGCGTGTTGAAATGGTAACTATTGCCAGACAGCATCTGTGACTCCCACAAGCGTAGTTTGATCTGAAACGCTTTCAAATGGCTGTACAAATCATTTACTAACTGTCCTTGTTTTTGAAGTTACAAATTTAAATCATTCAAATAGCCTGTAAGATCGACCACAAATGCTAAGTCACATATCCATTTTGGGTCACTTAATTCAGATAGTGGTTTATCTTTTATTTTCATAAAGTCTGCTATCTCATTTCTAAGCTCGTAAAACCGTTTCAACATTTTTCCTTTGCTCAGCCATCTGACTTCACAATAATATGTTACGTCGTTATATTCAGCTGATATTTCATCCAAAAACGTCTTGAACTGACGATGGTTAAGCCCTCGGGATCGAATAAAGTTGATGGTTTTTACTACCACATTCATAACTTTCTGGAGTCGAATGGACTTAGAACACAAGTTCTTTTGGTGGATAATGCAATGAAGGACTATCAAATCATCTTTTTGCACATTTAATTCTGTTGCTTTTTCATTCAAAATTCCGATGAAACCTTTACGTAAGCCGACCATAGAAGGTGCACCATCAGTGCATACTCCAATTAATTTTGACCATGGCAAGCCAAAACTTGTGAATACCTTTTGAACTTCAATAAAAATATCCTCACCTGTAGTGGTTCCTTTAAACGGCTGTAAAGCAAGCAATTCCTCAGTAACAGTGAACTCCTTATCAACACCTCGAATAAATATAGCCAGTTGAGCTGTGTCAGACAAATCGGTGCTCTCGTCTAATGCTATGGAAAATGATTCAAAACCAGCCATACGGTCAGTCAATGTTGTTTTTATATCATTAGCCATCTATACGTCGAACAACAGTTCGTCTTGACAAACTATTTTTTTCAAATTCATTTTTCTTTTCAGGACACAAAATACTGCAAACTTCTAACATACACTCCTTGATAAATTCTCCTTCGGCAAATGGTTTTAATGCCTTTGCCAATTTTGAGCTAACTATAAAACTAGCTTTCACAACATTATCAAGTTGTGTTCTTTGTTTATGAAACATTTGTTGCTGTTTTTCCAAATTTACGATAAGCTTCTGGATTTGTCTGTTGTTAATTGTCCTGTCAGTGAGTGCAGCGTAGCATGCTTAGTTGAGTAATGCCTCTTTATATTGAATTCTTTAATTACTGAAATGGATTCATTACACAGCAAACAAATAGGCTAACCATTGTGCAAGATAAAAAAGAATTCTTCAGTCCATTTTTCTTGAAACTGGCGACCCTCTGTATCTACTTTTCGTTTCTTTCCACCAGACATCATTTTTGTTTACTTTTCGTTCAATAAACTTAATTACAAACTTTAGTTAGTAACCACTTGAGATACACACAAAGTCACAAAGCAAGTTGACGGCTCGAGCAGTTCGCTAGGATATCGCTTGTCCAAGTTATCACCTCGGTAGCTCAAATAGAACTGAACTAACGTTTGGGCCACCCACCCACTTATATAGGCAAAATGAAGGAATAATCTGGAATAAACTAGTTTAGAATAATTGAGAACCAATAAATCTTTTGATGTGTCGCCCGTGAGGCGACAAACCTCAAAGAATTTGATCGAGCAAGCCGAGTGGCGGCGATTATCAAAGAGTGGGGCGGCAAACATCAAAGGATTTGATGTCTGCCGCCTCACTGTCACTCCCGTGAGTATAAAAGTACCTAATGTAATATTTTTTAAATGAGGTTTTTTCAAAATATCCCGGGCCGGTTGTTGCCCATACATGGTCTAAGAGATAAGCCAAAGAAAAATGTGACTTTAAGTCGGGTATGGATTCAAAGTCAAAAAAAAACTTTTTACAAAAAAAAATAACCGACTTCCAAAAAAACACTGCAAAGTGAAAAATTACTTTAATTTCGGAAGTCGGTGTCTTTGGATCTGTATTTTAGTTTTATGCCACCGACTTCCGAAATTAAAGTTATTTTTCACTTTGTAGTGTTTTTATGGAAGTCGGTTAATTTTTTTGTAAAAAGTTTTTTATTTTTCACTTTTTAGTGCCGAATAAGAGTTTTCCAAATCGGTTCGTAAATGACGGAGTTATGCGCGAACATAAAACGCAATGCAGGGTAAACGAAATGATGGTTTTTAGAATTTTGTTGATTTTTCAAAAACCGCTTGTCCGATTTCGATAAAATTTTCATGGGACTATTTGGGATGGGACCCTTTCCAACAAAAAAAGGGTACGACAAGGGATTTGCGAATGAATAAATATTCATATGATGTAGGATGAATAAAGTCAATACGCATTGTTTACTTTATCAGAAATCTCTCCGCTTTATTCTGATAAATGAGCTACAATCCTAACAGTTTCAGAAAAGTCACGTTGAGGTGTCGACAGCTCAAGTTCAGTAAGGAGCTTGTGTATTTATATATTTATATCAATATATCTAATAGTTGCCAAGGGATTAATAACCATAAGCGGGTGAGAGCAAAGCCGAGCTGTTAATTTAACACTCTTTTCCCCAATAATGGAGTACACTCTTGGGGATCCGAAAACGTGAGAAATGTGTATTTGTTGGTACGACTAGCCCCGACTGTACTGGTCTGGGATTAGTGTTCCGTACCCCAAAAGGAAAAAACGGAACTCTTATAGGATCACTCGTATGTCTATATGTCCGTCTGTCACAGCCGATTTGCTCCGAATCTATTGGACCGATTACATTGTTTGGTAAACATGTGAATTTCTGTTACCCAAACACGAACACTTTAACAAGTCTATGGTCTTGAAATAACATGGTAAATCTCTCAATATTGTTCGTAAAAAATAACATTCGCAGTTGGAATGTATGGGAGAACATGTTTTTCAACTACAATTTTAAGTTTGTTCTTGGGATAAATAAATACCAACTAGCGCCTCATTGTGCGTGGTCCGACACGCACTTGGCCGGTTTTTAGGGTTTCGTACCTCAAAAGGAAAAACGGAACCATTATAGGATTACTTCGGTGTCCCTCTGTCTGTCTGTCAAGACCCTTTTTGTCAGGAACTCATGGAGGGTACCAAGTTGAAATTAATATTGAATACGTAAATCTATAGTCCCTTGGAACTCTAAAAAAATCAAGCTTCTAACTCAATGCAATAAAAAAATACGGCGACATAAGTGGCATATTTTGATACTCGCAAATAAATCGCAACCTATAGGGTACTTCCCGTTGACCTAGAATCATGAAATTTGGCAAGTAAAAAGGCAAAAAAAGTAAAGAAAATGTCCGAAAATCGTTAATTTGTAATTTTATCACATACTTACTTAACAATACATTTGACTGTTCGCAACTGCTCAGCAGAATGAACTTTAACGTCCCACTCAGACGTACCAGACATTCCACTTTGTAATCAGTACCATCGGCCTCCACTAATTACCTCAAGATGTCGCAACTCTTGCGTCTACCTGCATTATATAATGATAAATTCCCAACATTGGACCCCTTCAATACCACACGGAACAGATTTAAAAAGAGATTATCCAAATCCTCCGTCATACCCCGGAAACTCAGCAAACTTAGTATTGCCAGTTTTAGTCATACTTACATAGACCTACACACATTATCACACACATTTACAGCACCTACACCACACAGATACACGCACACACACACACACTTTAAATATTAACAATTATGTCACTCTCTATTTCTTATTTTTTGTGTACTTCGTAATTGAATGTTTAGAATAATACAAATGTTATACTTACTGTCAGCTGGGAAGCTACCTTAAATTAAATAAAAAAATACTTTTTGCGATTACAAACTTACATTTGCAGTTGGAAAATTGACCGTGGCGTATATCGATGTATGGGACGGCATGTTTTTCAACTACAATGTTAAGGCGATACCAAAATAAATTGGGGATTTTTTGTAACCATCTATTTCACTATTTCAGCATAATATATATGTATTGAATTTTTGGATATGTGTTTATTGACTATTTGATTAATACTCTGACTGAAGGGAACTGCAATTAGGTTAAGTTTTCTCGATAGAATTTAATTCCGAAAATACCTCTACTTTTTATATTTTTTTCTGTAGTTCTAAAATCGTAAGTAATTTCATTGCAAAATTGCATTCAAAATATGCGTATTAATTAAGTAATTGAAAACTCTGGCTGAAAATATTTTTGATACATAGCTTAATTTATTTTTAAACAATTTTTTATTTGTTTTTGGTGCTTTTACGTTGTTTTATTTTAGTTCCAGCGCATTGTTGCGCTCTCTTTTTTCGCATGTGGAAGTAATTGACTCTGTCACTTTCTTACGGCCGCCCAGTTCGCTATGATTTATTTTTTACGTATCACCTTAAGTTTGTTTTTCGGATATATTCATCCCAACTACGGAACCCTTCATTGTTCGTGGCCGGACACGCACTTAGCCGGTTTTTTTTTGGGTGGGAATCTATAAAAAATTAACATTATAAAGAGGTAAAATTTGTTTGTTTGTAAGTGTTTATGTAGGGGGTAATCTCTGGAACTGCCAGTCGGATTTGAAAAAATCTTTTTAGATTTGATAGCAATTCTTTAGGAAGGTATATTTTAACATGACGCTACGGCCTTTTGAAGCCAAGAAAAAATCAAAAAGAACGCTAAGCCAGAACGAAGTAAGAGCGCGGGCGGGCGATGCAATGCGATGCAGAGGGTCGGGGGAACAAGTTTCACGAGAACGAAGTCGCAGGCAGAAGCTAGTAACACATGAAACAGTTCACACAATACACAGCTGCTTGCGTGCAATAACATTCCTTGACATTACAAACACAAATTATACGCATCAGTAGACAGACCAACAAACCAACGAACGTCATGTCTGTCAAGAACATAACTAACTATAATAATTAATAACATAATCCAACATCACGCCTGTAATCCCCGAAGGGTACGGCAGAGGTGCACCTATAGTACACCCACATTTCGCCAGTCATTTTAAAGTCCCATGTAATAGGGGGCGAGCCTATTGCCATCAACCGGGCACAAATCCAGAATCCGGGCTGCTACTGAGAAATTCCTTATGGAAAATCCCAATAACAATTTGCCCGACCTGGGAATCTAACTATAATAATTACATATATTCAGGATTCAATCACGCAGTTATAATTATTAAGGGAAGTACGAAAGTTTCACAGGTTTTATTTTAAGTTTTGCCTCCATAACTAGAGCCATAATAGACTATCATAGAAATATGATCAGAGATGTATGAGTCATTTTTATATGAAGAAGATATAACGGTATGATATCTACAATAATTATGATTAAAATTGTCTATGATCATTGATCATAGACATCCTAGGATCCTATTTGACAGCATAATCATGCTTTATCAGCCACCACGCGGGCCCAGTGTGGGTTAGTTCATGTCACATTGTCTTCGAATTTTTGGTTCTAAGACATGCCGGTTTCCTCACGAGGTTTTCCTTTACCGTTTTGAGAGCAGTGGTGATGAATTTATTTATAGGTACAAATTAAAGCGCTTGCCTGGGTTCGAACCTACGACCTACAACTTGTAAGTCGAGGTCGTTACCACTATGCCACCACTGCTCTATTTGACAAAATATTAATAAACTTTTTCGAAGAAATTGAGTATTTTTTACAAATTTTGAACTGTTTTTATCTGCTTTTCGTTATTTTTTTTATCTCCTTTAAGTATTATATGATGTTTAGATATAAAAAAACCATAGACATATTACAGACTTCGATTGCTCAGTATGTGAACCATACAGCAATGGTATTATGATCATAAGTGTAATACGTAAAAATCAAGAACAGCATCATCTAACTATGAACATAGAATTTGACAGATATGGAATTGTAGCGGCATCATCATCGCCACATACGAACTACGCGTCACACTGACGTCACGCAAATCCTGCATCGCGCAAGCAGAGTTTACCGCGCAACTAGCATATATACAACGTCCCGACATCATCCATCGGGCAGTTGCCCACCAGACACGACACCCGTCTGGTCGGAGGATTCTACCTTTTCTATGGTGGATGAGTGAACTTTACACCCTGTTCCTCATATCACCAAAAGAATCATAGTGTTTGTATGATTAATTGAATATGACAGGTGTAATTGGGGCATTTATTTCATTTTTATCATTCATTCATTATTACTACACGAGACTTTTCTTGCAAATGGAATTATTTTCTAAAACAACCAGAAAATTTGCCGTCAACAGTCCTCATTCTCCATTCTCACGACGACCTTCTCGAGGCATAATATTAAATTGAGTTTGCAAATAAAGGGGCAGACAACAGGTAAACCTCTGTCACTCTCAGATCGCATATAAAAGAAAGAGATGCGCGATGACACAACGTATGGCGTAAAAATGCAAATAAAATCGTATATAATTAGATATTAACCAATTAATAAAAAATTATCCATCACCGGATGCAGTTTGGCATTTGCAATTTTATGGTATACTTTTATTTATAATTATTATACGTTAACGAAGGGATAAACTACTTTTCAAAATAATTAAGAGTTGTCTTTGAAGATTTTTTTGATGTATTAAATTATGTTTAATTATGTTTTGAGTTCCATCACCGTATGCAAAAAAAACTTTTTACAAAAAAAAAACAACCGAACTTCCAAAAAAAAACACTACAAAGTGAAAAATAACTTTAATTTCGGAAGTCGGTGGCAAAAAACTAAAATACAGATCAAAAGCCACCGACTTCCGAAATTAAAGTTATTTTTCACTTTGTAGTGTTTTTTTTGGAAGTTGGTTGTTTTTTTTTTTGTAAAAAGTTTTTTATTTTTCACTTTTTAGTGGGTCAATTTGTAATTTATCCAATTTACAATTGCCTAATGTCAAATGCTCATCACCTTTTACAAAATATTGCTTTTCCCGATGCAGGGGCGTTAATTGTTGAGGAGTTCTCCTGGAAAGAACCAGGAGAACTGATGGTGACTTCACCATATGCATTTTGACGAGCATAAATTGCTTAGCAACCATATTAAAGTGACTAATCGAATCGCAACGGTGAAATACTTATTATTAAGTAGTTCCGGTGGCCATCTGTGGTCTCCATCATCAGTTCCACTTCACCAAATGGTGCTTTTCAAGTGCAAATGCACGAGTTACTATAAAAAATACTCAAATCGCTATAGGTATGCCTATAAAATTTGAGGATTTCCCTCGATTCCCATGGGATTCCCTCATCAGATTCTGATTCGGTGGCAATGGGACCACCTCGGGAGCATACCCTTCCAAACAAAAAAAGAATTTTCAAAATCCGTCCACAATTGACGGAGTAATCGGTGAACATACATAAAAAAAAAAAAAAAAAAACCAAACATACAGCCGAACATATAACCTCCTCCTTTTTGGAAGTCGGTTAAAAAGACTTTAAAATATCATAGTGTTTTTGTTTTGGAAGTATTATATTTACGGTTTAAGAGATACGCTGTTTTAAAAAACCACCTTTTTGATCATTTTCAAGAAATCTCCGCCTTACTACGTTTAAGCTCACTTCACACCCTCATTCTATAAAAGATTTTTATCGTTGACAGGTTCGTCTTGGTGTGAAGCGTGTTATTTGGACCGAGCCATTTATGGATCTTAAAAGAAACTCATCTCATATCTTCTCACAAAGCTAATTTACATAAATGACTTTAAGTGCAAACAATTGTTTTTTTTTTTTGGGTGGTTATAATTTCAATTTTATTTTCGAGGATGTAGAAAACTTGGCGCTCCTCTACTGGCGCTTAGTTCCGGACATAGCGAGCCTATTACGAACATGCACTATTTACACATCTACTGAGTAATATAATATAGATACGAATTGATTAATTCGACGAAATAAACAAGTTTTAGGTACATAGGTATCCTCACATAACAGTAAGTGTCTTTCAATTACTTAATTATTGTAATGTTGCCATTTATATTCTCTATCGAACGCGGCTAATATCATTAAAAGTGGCATTTAATGCGTGTTACATGGTTGATGGTGACTTATGCGAGATAAAAATATACCTACAGTTGGTAAATAACACTGATAATAAATAGTGAGTTTGTTAAATAAAATCGAGTTGCTTGTTTAAACACTAGGGTACCCACAAATAAACCTCCTACTCAGTTTTGTTCATTCACCCTCAGTTTCCGTTGAACATTGACTAAATTAATTACGTGAATGTTGCTTACCGACGACGTGTATTTGGATTTTAAACACGCTTTTCTTTAGGGTTCCGTACCCAAAGGGTAAAACGGAATCCTATTACTAAGGCTCCGCCGTCTGTCTGTCTGTCCGTCTGTCACCAGGCTGTATCTCATGAACCGTGATAGTTAGACAGTTGAAATTTTCACAGATGATGTATTTCTGTTGCCGCTATAACAACAAATACTAAAAAACAGAATAAAATAAATATTTAAGGGGGGTCCTATACAACTACCGTGATTTTTTTTCTCGTTTTTGCTCGATATTGAGGACGGCAGGTAGACGCTTGAAATATTCACAGAATATTTAGTTATATATTCACTTTAAATGTAAATAATTAAATTAAAATAAAACAAATATTTAAGGGGGGCTCCCATACAACAAACGTGATTTTTTTGCCGTTTTTATAGATAATGGTACGGAACCCTTCGTGAGCGAGTCCGACTCCCACTTGGCCGGTTTTTTTTAAGTTACTTGCATTGCTAAATTTTTTTAGAAATTCTTTTGCCATGATATCGGGTGTGTTTAATGAAGAATCTGGTTCGCGCTTGCTAGGTAGAAAGCTGAACTAGGTATATCTTAAGTTATTAGAATTAAGTAGAAGTGTGATTGTTGTTCTCTAGTTGCAGAGAAATACAGGGTCAAATTAAATCATCTAGCGAAACTCCGCAGACGCGATGGGTTACGATATCTAAATCACAACACGATAAAATAAACATAAAATTTTTTATGTTTTTTTGGGGTCAACGACTGCTTGTAATGATGTTACTTGAGTATAAGTTAAGAAAATCAGTTTTTTTTTTAAACCCCGTCCGTGAGATCAACACAAAAAAAAATATTTTTTCAAAACTGATACTTCAAGTGTTGAAGACCCAAAAAACTCATCAAATGAATTTATTTTATGTTTTATCATGTTTAGATATTGATAGATCCCGTCTGCGGAGTTTCGCTAGCTAATTTAATTTGAACGTGTATACAAATTAAGGCTTCTACATACGCGACACCGGTAGAACAATTTCCTTGAATTTTTCATAGAAATTGTTCTACCGGTGTCGCGTCGCGCCACAAGTCACGCCAGTATGTAGAAGCCTTTATCCGGAATACGAGAATTATTTTAACCAGTGATCTACCACGATGACTCGACAAAGTCGTCGTTACGGTGAGTGACGTGGCAGGCAACACGAAACTAAGTAGATTTATGAGTACAATCCACTTACTAATCGACCTAGCTCTCGACAATGCCATTCTACAACTGTATAATAATATCAACACCAATCGGCACGAATGATCAATCAGCTGTTATATGTAAATAGTATCGTTTGTTCGGTAACATAGCATGGTCTCAGTCGTACGACTGCTCCGTTCGGGGCAGTAACAACAAGTAGCCAACAAATGAAGCATTGTACGCGTGCCAACGCGGAGGATCTACCGTGACCAATGCTGCTAATACATTTTAACGTACTGTCAAGGTTCGCAGACTATTATTAACTAGTTTGTTCATGGTAAACCAAGTCCACTGGACATGGTGTCTGTTTGTGTACCGCTGTAATCTAGAAAACGAATGCAGACATTTTGATAGTTTTCATTTCGTGACACAGATGCTGTCTTCGATTGATCGATGGTATTTATTCGAAGGTTACTGCGCATCAGTTTGTATTCTGCGCAATAAAAGGTACATAAATGAACAGGTGTCCTAGAATAATCTACCACGTTTCTGGGGCCATATTCAACAAAATTAACGTTAGTATTTCAATGAAAAAAACTTTTTACAAAGAACAAACCGACTTCCAAAAAACCACTATAAAGTGAAAAATAACTTTAATTTCGGAAGTAGGTGTCTTTGTACTATCTGTATTTTAGTTTTTTGTGGATTTTTAGAAGTCGTTTTTTTTTGTTTATTATTTTTCACTTTTTAGTGGGTCTGTTTGTAATTTTAAGTTACACTAGCCTAATGTCAACTGGTTATCACCTTCAACAAAATATTTCTTTTCCCGATGCTGGGACGTTAATTGTTGAAGAGTTCTCCTGGTAAGAACAGGAGAACTGCCACTCACCATATGACGGGCATAAATTGCTTATCAACCATATTACAGTGCCTTATCGAATCGCAACGGTGAAATACTTATTATTAAGTAGTTCCGGTGGCCATCTGTGGTCCTCATCATGAGTTCCACTTCACCAAATGGTGCGTTCCGAGAGCAAATGCACGAGTTACTATAAAATTACTCAAATCGCTATAAAATATAATATTATATAAAATTAATATCAATATAAAATTTGAGGATTTCCCTCGATTTCCATGGGATCCCCTCATCAGATTCTGATTTGGTGGCAATGGGACCACCTCGGGAGCACACCCTTCCAAACAAAAAAAGAATTTTCAAAATCCGTCCACAAATGACGGAGTAATAATGGGTGAGAAAAAAAAAAAAAAAAAAACATACAGCCGAACATATAACCTCCTCCTTTTTGGAAGTCGGTTAAAAAACAAACATACCCGCCGAATATATAACCTCCTCCTTTTTGGAAGTCTGTTAAAAATTAGCTCTACAATCTTAAACACAGACGTATTGTGTTTTCCAGCGTAATTTTTAATTTTATCAATGTTGAAAAATATAATAAGTATGTATAGTACTTTGAACATAATAGAAGACATTTGGCCTACCCTGTGTAAGGGAAATCAGTAAAAATATATGCATCATGAAATAATTTACCAAGAGCCGAATTTTCAATAGGTAGTCAGATAGCTTATATCTGAAGAATAAATAATTATGACAGTTAGACATAATATATGTTTCATAGACAAGCTGTCAAAACGTAATATTTTTCCTCCGATAAAAGTTATTAAAAAAAAGATTTAGCCAGAAGCCAGAAAAACAATAATAGCAGCTATACTTAGTCTTACTCACATTTTAATCGCCTGTGATGTTTACTCCTGATGAATAAAGAACATTCCAACGTAACACCTCACTCAACACTTGTATTTGCGCACATTAACACTCGAGCTCACTCGACATCGTATTCGCACTTGCGATCACGAGATAAACCGACACAGAAAACACGTCCACTCACTACGGCAGACGCCGGGGTACTGAAACTGGACTGGAAGGAAGCAGTAGTGAAGCTTTGATGCTGTAAAGTGGAAATCAGGGTGAATTTTCCCTCCCCCGTGCGTACTGACACTTAGTGCCCGCAAGCGCGGCTTAATGTGCTGACACTTGAAGCGGTAATTGTTCTATAAATAAAGCGTTCTTCGCAGTAACTCCACATTAATAAAAATAAAAAATCATTTTTTAAAGTGAAACTGGCGCTTTGAGCGATTTTTGGTATGAATGAATAAATGAAATGCGACCCCAGCGTGGTTTGACCAGTCTCGATTGCTCGAATGAACCCTAAGGGCCTGTGCACACCACGTTTTTTAGACACGCCGTTGACGCGTGTTTGTAGCGATACAGACGCGATACGCACGCGAGTCAGACGCAACCTACCTATACTGCTCTGTAGGATAAAAGCGCGCCGTCGTCGACGCACGTTTCTAAAACGCGCGTCAACGCCGCGTTTAAAAAACGTGGTGTGCACAGGCCCTAAGATTCACACTATCCCCTGGAGCCTCATGTTTCATGGGACTACAGAGGCCATTGCATATCAAAGAGTAGACCGGGAGGCGCGATAATGGTAGGGAAGACGTGTAGCGGCATCAACATCGCCACATGCGAACTACGCGTCAAACTGACGTCACGCAAATCCTGCATCGCGCAAGCAGAGTTTACCGCGCAACTAGCATAAATACAACGTCCCGACATCAACCGTCGGGCAGTTGCCCACCAGACACAACACCCCTCTGGTCGGAGGATCCTCCCTTTTCTATGGTGGATGAGTGAACTTTACACCCTATTCCTCATACCCCCAAAGACGTACCCTTGGGATATTGAAGGATTATTATGATAAGCATATTTGAGTAGGCAATGGAATAGTGGAGAGACAGGTGATATTTATTTATGGGTGGGCATCTTTTAATGACAGCGCCGCCAGGTTGGTTCACGTCCAGCTTCACCGAATCTTGAATGGTGAATCTTTTGGCGGGGTTAAACTGCTTTTTCGGCACTTTTCTATGTCACTGCTATGCTGAATTACACGTTGCATTTTCCAATGTCTTCGTGGTAGCAAAAAACGCATGGGTTCGCGTCACCGTTACGCTAACTGCGACATGCTAATGGGACGGGTTGCACCAGATGGGCGACGTGCAGCGGATTGTGTACTTGTATACGCATTCAAAGTTTTAAGTTTTCACTTGTGTCGGCAGTCCCTATGCCTATTTTTTTCTTAATTCGTTGCGCGTCCACTATGAACCTTTTATAAGTACATTGCCAATCATACCAAGTATACAGTCGTTAGTAAAGCAGTTATATATCTATAACTGCTTTACTAACGACTTGGTAAAAAACATAACTCGCTCAAACTGTCACAAAAAGCGTGCGTTTGACCTGCGACCTTGACGATAAACCTGATCGTTCATCTTACTTATTGTTCAAGCTTGAGCTAATGTTCCTTCTAAAAAAGAATCGTTGGTTTATATATACATAGATATGCCTCTGTAGTAACTAGTAGGACTACCTACATACATAATTTTAACATAATGTTTGATATACCTACCCAGTGATATATTAATACATCAATGGATATACCTCATATACCTAACTTTACGTAATGCTCCATAATAAACTAGGTAATCATAGTTCCCAAAATGAGAATGTTGTTAATTTGCAAATCTGATTTTTGGAACGAAGTGCCTTAAATGCTCGTAAAGACTGGCGCGATATCGAGGTTGCGACAGGGAGCGCGACCCTTGTCGTACCAACGAAATAGCACCAATCTGTACGAGCCTCAACGTGGTTTGCGAATTGCGGTAGGAGTTGATTGACGAATACAAGTGTGCGTACGAGTATCGCGTAAGGAATGTCGTTCTACGGGGTTTCCCCGACCGCACAAGTTTTTTTTTGTTTGTATGTATTGTGTCCTACTGCTGGACAAAGTCCTCCCGTTCACCTTCCGAACCTTTGTCTCGTGCGATCTCTGGCCAAGGCCGTAGGCAGGGCGGGGTCGATCCAATTTGTATACATATAATATACAGGGTGGAAACTTTCAGCGGGGCAGTAAGGGGAAGTACCTTATCCGTTGCAGCTACGCGAAAATGGTCTTAGGAGATTATCCTTATCTTTTGGAGAAATTTTGTTCTGCATTCACAGATTTTGAAAAAATGTACAGTCAGCAGGAAAATGGGCAATTTTCACAAAAACGTTTTTTATGCCAATCGATCCTCTTTCTTATAAGGATCAAAAACCTCTATTGGACCAATTGAGGTTTGAGTACTAGAAAAGTCATAAATCGCAAAAAACTTTTCCCATACGTCGTAAGAAATGATACTCCAACTTAGTTTTTTATGATGGATAAATGGACCGCTAGAATGAAGACTGGCCAAAAATAAACAAAAAAAATAACCTTCGTATTTCGAAATCGCATCAATCGAATTCCGGCAATTCGCAAGGCAGTGGATACAAACATAATGATGGCCCTTTAACGTGATCTCACGCGTCTACACTTTTTATATGGCGCTATTTAAAAATCGAGCTTTATAAAAAGGAATACAACAGTGTTCAGGAACTCAAAGATTTACTTACCACGATTCTCTATGGAATTAATCCTAGCACATTATCAGCTGCTACCCACTCTGTAGTAAAGGGCAAACCTATCGGCGGGCTATCCTACCTAGGGGGTAAACCTATCGTCAAAACAGCTACCATTCTTAACACTTCATAACTTAGAGCACAAAAGTAAAATTTCTAGGTGAGTCCAAATGTAAAGTTTCAAGTTTTTAATTTTAAGGTGAAATAATACCCAAAGTAGAAGTTATAGGTTTTGTATTTGTTTTCCGATCAGTCTTTTTTGTAGCGGCCAGTTTATCGATGGTAAAAAATGTAAGTTCGAGTCTCATTTCCTACTAAATGTATCGGAAAAGTTTTTTGCGATTTATGACTTTTTTAGTACTCAAACCTCAATTGGTCCAATAGAGGTTTTTGAACCTTATAAGAAAGAGGATCGATTGGCATAAAAAAAGTTTTTGTGAAAATTGCTTATTTTCCTGCTGACTGTACATTTTTTTCAAAATCTGTGAATGCAGATCAAAATTTCTCAAAAAGATAAGGATAGTCTCCAAAGACCATTTTCGCGTAGCTGCAACGGATAAGGTACTTCCCCTTACTGCCTCTCTGAAAGTTTCCACCGTGTATATTATATGTAAAATTATAATAAAGTCAAAGTCAAACCATTTATTTCAAATAGGCACATAAAAGGCACTTTTGAACGTCAAAATTTACAAAAAAAATAGAATTGATTCTAGTTGCCCCTTCCAAAAGGTAGTTTCGTATGGAGAAGAATGGGCAAGAAACTACATCGGTACTCTTTTAAAAATGTTTTACAATATTTTGTTTGATTACATTAATTATATGATTATATGAAAGACGATGCACCTAGAATAAAATTACTATACGAGTACCATAATAGGTAAAACGAATTAAAAACTAAGCAATGAAAAATAACTTAATTATTAGATAGATACATGGTGTTCACATATTTACAAACATCATAAAAGTATGTTTTTCTAAAAAAATAAAAATAAAAAGATAAGTCAGTGTGTGAGTATAGGTTATCACAGAATGTAAAATCAATATCATAAAAATAATAGATTTTACCATAAAAATAGCAACCAGTTTGATTTTGTCTAGCCTCTAGATTGTCTTATGGAGCTGGACCAGCATGTTTCCAAGCATTCCTGTCCTGGATATACTAACTTGTAATATGCTTGTTTACAAAGTGTACTTTTAATATGTGTTTTAAATTTTCTCTCATTTAATTTCAATATATCACAAGGTATTTTGTTGTAACATTTAACACAGTACCCCATAAAAGATGTATGTAAATTAAATAATCTGAAAAATGGTTGATCTATTTTATCTTTATTTCTAGTATTAAAATTATGTCTATCGCTTATCTTGTTAAAAAGATGTAGATTTTTCCTTACATACATTATGGTTACCTATTTTTTTAGTTTAACAAGCTACCTCGTGGTCGCACGCGCTACTGCTGAGCTTAAGGTCCTGGGTTCGATTCCCAGGTCGGGCAAAATGTTTATTGTAATTTTCCATTGGGAATTTCTCAGTAGACAGCCCGGTGCCTGGTTGATAGCAAAATAGGCTCGCCCCTATTACATGGGATTTAAACATAACTGGCGAAATGTGGATGTTTACCATAGGTACACCTCTGCCTAACCCTTCTGGGATTACAGGCGTGATGTGATTATTTTAAAATTAAGTTGTTCCTTATTGTCCAGAGCTCGACCTTCATGGGCACGAGGGCCGGATGACGCGCGAATTTTCAACGCACTGCTTAGTGCCAAAGGTTGATAATGCAACAGGTTATTTTTTTGATGCGCTCGGATGCATTCTGTTGGATACTCAATGCTCAGGGTTGACTGAGAGTTAAAAATCCAGAATCAGAACAACCACCACATCTCCAGTGCGCGATAATAAATCGTCGCGTAAAAAAATCGCCACCTTCTCATCATTAATCGTTACCTACCTAAGAGGTACACGCAAGAGGAGGTGGAACAGATGTCGGGGTAATTAATTAGATTGTCTGTAAGCTAGCATAAGTCGAAACTAGATTAAGTATACCATAAATGGTGCGCCCGCTGCGCTAACTGCCGCGCGCGGAATGGTACGGCAAAAGATTTTTATGCGACGAATAGAATAGAATACTCTTTATTAAGTACACCATAAAAGTTACTATATAAATGTTGAAATTTTACATAGGGTGACACAATGGGCGGTCTTATCGCTAAGAGCGATCTTTTACAGACAACCTTTGGATGGATTAAAGGGAGAAGGATAGACAATACTGCAGGTAGTTAGTGGTGTACCATTGACATATTACAATAAATACATACATACATAAAGCATACACTTATCTTTATAAATATATAATTATATACAATAATAATCCTAACCCTGTCCTTTCGGGGATTACAGGTGTGTTGTTATGAGTATTATGAGACATGTGTGTTATATACAATAATAAACATGAAACAAGAGCAAGGAACTGTATTATGTAATGATGATGTTTAAGGAGAGAGGAAGTGTTTTTTTACCAGTATTTTAAAAAGTGGACAAAGATTGAGCACGCCTTATCGACATGGGCAAGGCATTCCATAACCGTACTGCTTGAACTGTAAAAGACTTGTCATAAAAGCTGGTGGAATGCATCGGCATCTCTAGTCCCAAGTTTTCCGATGACCTCAGATATCTATTATGTGTGTCATGAAGGAACTTGAAACGTTCTTTAAGATAAGAGGGAAACATAACTTAAGTATAACAATTAAATTTATATTTCAACGGCAACGGTGCCGTGGTTTCCTTAGGCATGCCGCGTCGTCCTTGGGCATCATCATTGAAATTTAAATTTTATTGTCGTCTATACAGGGTGGAAACTTTCAGCGGGGCAGTTAGGGGAAGTACCGTATCCGTTGCAGGTACGCGAAAATGGTCTTAAGAGACTATCCATATTTTTTTAATGGAATATTGATCCCCATTCACAGATTTTGAAAAAAATGTATAGTGAGCAGGAAAATGGGCAATTTTCACAAAAACTTTTTTTTATGCCAATCGATCCTTTTTCTTATAAGGATCAAAAACCTCTATTGGACCAATTGTGGTTTGAGTACTAGAAAAGTCATAAAACGCAAAAAACTTTTCCCATACATTTCGTAAGAAATGATACTACAAGTTAGTTTTTTACCATCGATAAACTGGCCGCTATCCGATACCGATCGATTTTCGATGATGGACCGCTACAACGAAGACTGGCCAAAAATAAATAAACTTCGTATTTCGAAATCGAATTCCGGCTATTCGCAAGGCAGTGGATACAAACATAATGATGGTCCTATAACGTGACTACCTCGCAGTCCTGATCTCACGCCTCTACACTTTTTTATGTGGCGCTATTTAAAAATTGAACTTTATAAAAAGAAATACAATAGTGCTCAGGAACTCAAATATTTACTTACCACGGTTCTCTATGGAATTAATCCTAGCACTTTATCAGCTGCTACCCAGTCTGTAGTAAAGAGAATAAACCGATGCCTACGTCAAAACGGCTACCATTCTGAACACCTCATAACTTAGAGCACAAAAGTAAAATTTCTAGGTGAGTCCAAATGTAAAGTTTCAAGTTTTTAATTTTAAGGTGAAATAATACCCAAAGTAGAAGTTATAGGTTTTGTATTTGTTTTTCGATCAGTCTTTTTTGTAGTGACCAGTTTATCGATGATAAAAAATGTAAGTTGGAACTTCTCATTTCCTACGAAATGTATGGGAAAAGTTTTTTGCGATTTATGACTTTTCTAGTACTCAAACCTCAATTAGTCCTATAGAGGTTTTTGATCCTTATAGGAAAGAGGATCGATTGGCATAAAAAAAAAACTTTTTGTGAAAATTGCCCATTTTCCTGCTGACTGTACACTTTTTTCAAAATCTGTGAATGGGGATCAAAATTCCATAAAAAATTATGGATAGTCTCTTAAGACCATTTTCGCGTAGCTGCAACGGATAAGGTACTTCCCCTTACTGCCCCGCTGAAAGTTTCCACCTGTATAAGTTATATTTCTATTCGTCGAATAAAAATCGCTTGCCGTGCCGTTCCGCCAGTGGGCGCAGGCCCTAAGTGAGTCTGCAGACTTCAAGCAAAACTGAAAAAGATATATTTTAATAAGACAGATTTGACATCAATATAACACTTTACCGTTCTACACCACACATATAAATTCACGCCTTCATCCCATGGGAGTAGGCAGAAACTAATAAAACGCCATCTGCACTTGTAGCGTGAACACCGGAGAAAAGGAAGAAAAGAAACACAAAATGACAGATTGCAGGTAGAAAGATTTCTACGGCGCGATGTCAAAAATTAAGAAACGAAATAATAATAATCAGTATTGCCATCCAACGTGGCAATGCTGCCAGCCTTTTGAGCACTTCTCCCATTGACAGCGATGCGGACGAATTTTTTGATGCCCAATGAGCACTTCCCCCTTTTTAAATATTTTATTATATACCTACTTGTACATACTATACATATTTTAGAGTTAGCTTGTATATTTTAATTAAGACCAATTGTTATAAATAAATAGTTAAACCTATATTTATTTTTTTAAAGTCACTTTCTATATAAAGAGATATTGTTTCATTGTTCTGAGGATATGGTAGATAGAGAGAGAGATAGAGATAATCTATTCTTCGGAGAGCAGAGATAGAAGTGGTCGTGCTAGCGTCCTGCTACGATCCTTACATACTAATTTTGCTTCGTTTAGGTACGTTCATACATCTGAGGGTCTACTCCGAAGCGATAATCCGAAGTAGGTATTGGCTGAATTTTCTTTTTTGAATTTAAGTCCTTACTCGACTTCAAGTCACATTTTTTACTTTGACTTATCTCTTTGACTGTCGTTTTTTTTCCTTTCGCCATAGTCAGCCGTAGTCAGGAAATGGCCGAACAGTAGGCCGATACATCGGAGTAGACCCCCTGGTCATACACGCACGGGGGTTGTGAGTAGGTATACCTACTACGCACCTGACCTTTCTGAAGAACATCACCAATAAGGTCACTATATGTCCTTCAACGGCGTCCACTCCTGGAGTTTCCAATCACATCTACCTTATAAATGTCATTTGTAAGTCGCCTTTTATTCAACCTCTCAACATGACCAAACCATGGAAGCATACTCTTGTCAATTCACCTACTTTTTCGTCTTACCGTTCTACTGACCTCATAAAATGCTGAATCGTGGGTCTACTACTTGTTATTGTTTATAATACAACGTCAAATGAGCTTACTAATCATTCTTGCAAGGTTTTCAAGCAGTCAGCAACATCGTTTAGCAACTGTATCAGGAAATACATAATTTCGCATGATTAAAAGTAGGTAGGGGGAAACCGAGGAGAGTTGTTACAAAGTCCATTTCTCGAATTCTATAATCGTTAGCGAGCTGGCAACATCGCGTTATGTCTCTTTCTTGGCGCGATAGCCGCGATGCAGTTTGTGTGAACTTTAACAACAAATTGACGGGGTCCGTTAGGGCCAATGCCTGCCAGGGTTGCGAGTTTGTCTGAAAGGGACATCGTGGCCCTGGCACACAGGCAACTGAAGGAACACGGGTGGATTTTAGTCAGTAAAAGTCTCAAGTATCTTCTCCGCCCAGAGCGGGAGAAGATATTTGATTAATTCCAACCCAAAAAAAAAAAACGATGTGACTGTGCCTCGTCGATGGCGGAAAAAATCATGAAAGTCAGTTTTTTACTAAAATTTTAATAAACTACTCATCGATAAATGTGTTGTTTTTGGTAATTTTTTAGTAACACAATTATATGCATTGCATAACTTCTTCACTTCACTGCACATCTTGAGGTTATGTGACATTATTCTGAAGCAAGCATGATTTTATGCGCCTAGGAGGGTTGTGTGTTCTAAGAAGCTGATAACAACTCGCCTATTTGAATACTTTGTAAGTTTCATATGTGCGTTTTGGTGTGTTTTGCATGGGTTGTTGTGTTATTTTTTCAGAATGCCTAATAAATGTTCGGAAGTTAGATATAGACATGTCTTAAAAAACACAAATGGTCTCAATTTCGTACCAAGGTGTAGGTGTGATTCAAGTTATTAAAGTATTGAAATACCTAATGTGATAGAAGTTTATTAAAGTTGATTTTACCTATATGTTACTTATTTACATTTATTTTGTCATTTCAATTTAATTTATCAAAAACTACCTGTGTGACAAGTCACAACTTACCTTCACCTCCATCACAACCTAAATCGGTATTAGGTACTTAATTATACGTAATAGGATATTTAATTTCAGTTTATGTCGTTTTATACCAGATCTAGATTTTTTTTTTTTTATCAAACTCTTATAGAAGATAGAACTTGCAGTATCTATCTGAAAAGTAATAACAAAAAAAATAAATTCAGAAAAACACATTTACGGTTCACAAAAACAATTTTCCAAGTAAAAATGGAACATTTCAGAAATAAAGTGTATCTTTGTTGTCTGTACCTACTAATGAAAAATCATTGTATCACAAAAACCAGCGCCTTCCAAGCTAGGTTACATTAAAAACATTTTTATTTCAAACATAGGTGACGAGAACGAAGGCCCCCCCCCCCCCTGGCCCAGTGGTCTTGAGTTCGAACCCTGACAAGCGCTTTACATTGTGCATATTTTTTTCATCACTAGTGCTCTTGAAACGGTGAAGAAAAACATCGTGAGGAAACCGGCACGTCCTAGAATCAAAAATTCGAAGACACGTGACATCCACCAACCCGCACTGGGCCCGCGTGGTGGCTTACGGCCCACTCCCTCTCACCGAGAGAAGGCCAGTGTCCCAGCAGTGGGAACATTATAGGCTGATTATACAATACAGCTAAAACTGTATTCGGCTGAGATATTATGTCCATTGGCGTGAAAGTTACAACGCTCCTCGGTCTCTTCTACACTCGCGTGTAAACTAATTATGTCTAGGTACTTAAAATGAAGCTAAATCAGCTTAGATGCATTTGAATCTTTATTCCTATTTTCATCCATCCAAAGGTTTTCTTTAATGCTACGGCTACACTGTCGCGATGACGCGAACTACAATTCGCGCGCTCACTGTTGTACATCTCTTAGGGAACTATTAAAAAAAAAAAATATTATGACGGTACCTTACCAATTCATTTATGAAAATATTATGTATGTAAGGAAAAATCTACATATTTTTTTAATAAGATAAGTGATAGACATAATTTTAATATCTACTAGAAATAAAGATAAAATAGATCAACCATTTTCAGATTATCTTAAGTACATACATCTTTTATGGGGTACTGTGTTAAATGTTACAACAAAATACCTTGTGATATATTGCAATTAAATGAGAGAAAATTTAAAACACATATTAAAAGTGCACCTTGTAGACAAGCATATTACAAGTTAGAGGATTATATCCAGGACAGGAATGCTTGGAAACATGCTGGTCCAGCTCCATAGGACAATCTAGAGTCTAGACAAAATCAAAATGGTTGCTATTTTAATTGTATAATTTGTTATTTTTATGATATTGATTTTACATTCTGTGATTACCTATACTCACACACTGACTTATTTTTTTTTTTTTTTTAGGAAAACATACTTTTACGATGTTTGTAAATATGTGAGCACCATGTATCTATCTCATAATTAAGTTATTTTTCATTGCTTAGTTTTTAATTCTTTTTACCTGTTATGGTATAGTAATTTTATTCTAGGTGCATCGTCTTCACATAATTATAATCATATAATTAATGTACTCAAACAAAATATTGTAAAACATTTTTAAAAGAGTAACGGTGGAGTTTCTTGCCTATTCTTCTCCATACGAAACTACCTTTTGGAAGGGGCAACTAGAATATATTCTATTTTATTGTAAATTTTGACGTTCAAATGTGCCTCTTATGTGCCTATTTGAAATAAATAATTTGACTTTGACTTTACAGGGAGACGTCGACCGGTGTGCGAGAGAGAGCGTTATCGTGACAATGTAGCCGTAGGGTAAAAGATCGGTTTTAGCGAAAAGACTGCCATTTGTATCACCCATGTCAAATTTCTATATTTTTATCTGTAATTTTTATGGTTTACATAATAAAGAGTACCTATTGTATCTATCTACGTCAGGTACTAAAAAAATTACATAATATAAACAACCATGAAATTGAATTTCATCGCCACCTCGCGCCGCGCTGCCTCTACCTATGTTTACAAACTTATTGAACCTTATTGAAAAGCTAACAAACTGCTAACTGAGCAAACAGAAAGTTATTACAGCTGACTGGAAAAAGCTTTTGCCTAACACAATTTTACACAATATTTTATACTAGGTATGATAAGATTTAACAGTTACCTATGCTACGGGTACATTGTTGCGATCGCACGAACTGTTATTACGAACTATCTGAACAGAGTGTGGTTTAGACAGCGAAGCTAATATAAGGCGTAGTCGTGCGAGTTACTACTGGCACGTGGACAGGTGGCATGCGGTGAGATTAAAACACGATATCTTCAAGTAACTATTCGTGTATTCCTTGATCATCAATTGTCATGAATAGCAAATCATAAAGTATACTAATTACATGGTATCAAACATAAAAGAAGATTATTCACATTAATAGGAAAGGAAAAGATGTTCACCCCATGATGACGTTTTGACAAGAGGAAGATACAGATAATAAACCTTTTATAGAGTGAGAACAATCCTCTATAATCCGTGGACTAATAATTCAAGCGGATCATGCATATTATTTCATCACGAACTTCGTGCGAGCACTCCCGCACACCCCTCGCGTCTCGCTGTACAACACAGAGCGCGCGAAGTATAGTTAGCATTATCGTGACAATGTAACCGTAGCATCATAACCCGCACGTACCGTAGCCAATAATTCTACGGCCACATTGTCGCGATAAAGCGAAGATTTCGTCACTTCGGCCACATTGTACCGCAAAACTTCGTGTCGCATTGTCGCGACACGGTTTGACAAGCAGTTCGTTACATCGTAAATCATTCCGGCGAACTCGAATGCGAAATTGCGGAATTTTTTAACAATCGTCGTAGATCGAATGCTACACGAATCTTTGCGGTACAATGTGGCCGTAGCATTAGTTTGAAACTAATTTATATCACTAATGCTGGAGCCACATTGTCACAATTAGGTGAACTACACTTCGCGCGCTCTCTCTCGCACACCGCTTGACATCACAGAGAGCGCGCGAAGTTAAGTTCACGTTATGCTACGGCTACACTGCAGCGATACGTCGACCGCGTATGCGAGATCGAGCGCGCGAAGTTTAGTTCGCGTTATTGCGACAATGTAGCCGTAGCATTATCGCAACAATGTAGCCGTAGCATTATCGCAACAATGTAGCCGTAGCCTATAATGCTTTCTTAAAAAGGCAGACCAATATAACTATCTAAAATTCTATCTAAAAGTCTGACACGCCCTCTCCGGTCCGCCCATAGCGGGAGAAGGTATTTGATAATTCCGCACCCAAAAAAAAAAAAAAAAATATATAAATATAGGTATAACATTTTTTTTAGCTAGGTTTATGACAATTTGTAACGTTAACGGACTTATGGGCCTGTACAATCTTCTCACGTTGTACTTTTCTTCAAAACCATCTTTGCAGGTAGCAATTTTTGTAAAAACCAATCTAAACTTATTTCCGTCACTGGCCATTATTATGAACACGTAATGGCCCCTTAAGATCTCAATACAAGAACTTGCTACATTCGGATAATTACAAAACAGCACTGTTAAGATCGGCCAACCCGACATACTTTTCATACAAACGTTCGTACGTGATTATGGCGTTGTAACACATCTTTCTCTGAAACTTTTGAACCAATAGGTATCTTGTGCACTATATCTAGGTTTCTATGCAAGCAAAAAAAATAATTTTTGAAAAACAAAGTCAGTATAAGCCTGCAAAAATCTGCTTTTTTGCACAAATTTTACCTGAACTTTGGCCATTCATAATGTACTCATAAATTGTAAATGTTAAGAAAACATTACGATAGAAACAGAAACCTTGCAAATGTAATGGAGATTCTAAATGACCAACATTTACTTCACAAACTGGTAAGGCTTACTGAAAAACACGTATTTCCTGGAACAAGTTTTATGCAAATTCCGCACATTATTTTTCGTTCAATGTTATCGTGTTCTCACTCGTTTGTTAATAGTTTTCACTAGCGCTGGATGAAACAACAAACTTTTCGACCATGCTCGCGTTGACGATAGACGGACCGGGAAGGGCCCTCTTAAGGAAAAGTATTATGACAATGGGACCTGTCGTTTATAATAAAATACCTCATGGTTCTAAGGATTGTTCTGTAAACATTTTTAAATCTAAGGTAACTACTAGTTTTAGGCAAATGTTATTACTCAGTGACAGACTTTCTACTTAAATGATATGAGTTTATCCAGATTATGAATGACAATTAAGTGCAAATTTGACCATGTAAGACTTATGTACCTGACTTTATTAATTATTAATTGACTTCACTTTCATTTCTGTTTTGTTTTGTTGACATTATTTTGTTTGTATTATTACAATATTTTATGTAATAACTAGCTGCGCCCCGCGGTTTCACCCGCGTAAGTCTCGATCCCGTGGGAATATCGGGATAAAAAGTAGCCTATGTCTTAATCCAGGGTGTCAGCTACCTCCATACAAAATTTAATCAAAATTGGTCAAGCCGTTTGAGCGTGAAGAAGTAACAAACATACACACACAAACATTCACCCTTATAATAATTAGTCTGATTTGCACGCCGCCGTATGGTAGACTGTAGCCGATCTCATTAATTTATGTACAACATCTTATACCTGTACAAATGCCATGTTTGTCATTAATGGCAAATAAAGTTCTGATTCTGTTCCTGATTCATCTGTCCAATCCAAAAGAAAAATCTGATCATTTACTAGGTACTTATTCATCAACGAAAACACTGCCCACTTTTCTCAGACGATTTTTTTTCTGTAGCTTTCAGGATGATTAAGCCAGCCTTCTCCATTTTAGACGTCTCCCTGGTGTTTATCTCAAGGCTTTGTTCAATCCTTAGCTGTTTCTAGGTTATTGATGATTACTACTTAGGTACTTGTCAATCACCTCGCGTCTTCGGCAATGATTTCGAAGACGTGGAAAATATAAATCTGAGGTACAAACGGCTACATAATTATAGTAACAACTAACTATACAGTTCCAGTTTAAGCTGATCTCGCAGTGTATAGGATTTCCGTACAATGACAGGTCAAGGGGTCTACTCCAAAGCGCTGATCCGAAGTATCCGCCGAATGTTCGGCCGTTTTATATCTGCCAAAGTTTCCTTTTTCGACTTTGAGTCCTTATCCGACTTTAAGTCACATTTTTGACTTTGGCTTGTCTCTTCGACTGTCTTTTTATTTTTTCTTTCGCCGTAGTCAGCCATAGTTAGCCGTAGTCAACAAAACGGCCGAACATTCGGCCGATACCTCGGATTTATGTTCGGAGTAGACCCTGGTTATACTGGAAATGTACCTATAACTTGATAAGTAGCCATGTGTACATACATATTTGATGGATTAGTGATAATTAGCTTTTCCCGCGGCTTCGGCCGCGTGGAAGTCGGAAATTATCCCACGGTAACGTGCTACCGGAATAAAAAGTGGAATGTCCTAATATAGACCACGGTCTATCCGTGTGTCATATTTGAACCAAATCCGTTCGGCCGTTTTTGCGTGAAACCGTAACAAACAACCAAACTCACTTTCTTATTTATAAAATACTAGCTTTTGCCCGCGGCTTCGCTCGCGTTAATTTAGAATTTGACAATCATTTCTGGTGGTACTCTGCTTTTTTAAATTTAAAGTGCTGTTAATTACATCCCATAACATAATTAAATTAGGATTCGAAAGACACGTGGCGCCATCTATTATCATAAGAACGTTATTGTTGTTTTCCTCGGGAACAGTACGTTTTTTTCGGGATAAAAGGTACCCTATGTCCGTTTCTGTACACCTGACAACGTATACGCAAAATTTCAGGATGATCGGTTCAGTGGTTTAGGCGTGAAATGGTAACAAACAAACTTTCGCCTTTATAATATTAGTGTGACTAGCTGCGCCCCGCGGTTTCACCCGCGTAAGTCTCAATAAAAAAAAAATTATCCTATCCTATAAAAAGTAGCCTATGACTCAATCCAGAGTGTCAGCTACCTCCATACAACATTTTATCAAAATTGGTCCAGCCGTTTGAGCGTGAAGAAGTAACAAACATACACACACTCACAAACTTTCGCCTATATAATATTAGTGTGGTGTGATTTAGGATACTAGCTGCCCGGCGCGACATCGTTCGTGTGGTGTCCTACCCTTATTCTACTCCTAAAAACTCACCAAAGTTTCATCAAAATCGGTCCAGCCCTTTCGGAGTCCATAGAGGACAAACAAACAAACATTGATTTTTATTTCTAAAGATTAGTTAGGATGTAGTGTAGCCCTTTTGGTCTACCTACCCACAAATCCGGTAAAAATGTTCTGAAAGGCACACGTTTAAAAAAAAGAAAGTCAGGAAATACATTTATTTTGCCCTAAACGTGACTCATAAAGATCAATCATAAAAATAAAGCACACAAACACAAAATAAAACAAGAACCTAGTTAGGTATAGGTACTGCAACAGAAATCTAAATTGGCTTATTTATGTATATAATAAGGCAATTTAGATTTCTGTGGGTACTACTTACGTACGACTCTTTGATCAACTCGATCCACTTGGAATGGACCCGCGGGATCACTCAACCCAATCACATTTTGAATAGGTCGACTGGACCAACTGCCCAATTTCATTATTAGTACAGTCACGGAGTAAAGCCGAATCGTTTAGTTTTATTTTGATGACTTAAAATATACCAATATTATTCAATTAGGTATTTACACTTACGCACTACACTTATTCACTTACACTAAAACTAAATATTTCTATACTGTAATAATACCTGAATTAAGTGCACGATCACCGCTAATAGTTGATTTATGCAACTACTACGTTGATTGTTGATTTGTATAATTTTATTCATAAATAAAAAAAAGTTATTTTATCTGTCTGTGATTGTAATAAGTTTTATACAAATTTTTCTGTGTTATATTTGAGTAAGTATTACATTTAGTTAATATTCTTGTTATAAAAAGGTTTGTCTTGATTTTACTTACGTACTTATACCTAATTTAAAAAGATTTTAAATTATGATTGAGAATAAACGTTTAAACCTAATTTAATTGCGTTTTATTATATTTTGACTAACCAATTTTGCGTTTGACTGTATCCACTGGAAGCTAAACAATAGATGTAATTTTTTTTTATTTGAATTGAGGTCCAGTTGACCAATAAAAATACAGAAAATAAATCATGTGGTCAAGTGGACCTGCCGCGGCGGTCCAGTAGCGAGCGGGTCCAGCTGACCGAAGCACACACATAATTACTATCCACATTTTAATTTTGCAGAGTTTTTTATAATGTCACGTCTTCAAGTTCATCGATGTAAGCCGATTATACCTATTTAACAATTTATTGTATTCCCAAATCGATTCGTTTTTTACGTACCTACAAAATCTTTTCAGTCACATCTGGATGATGCTACGGATGGCGACACGACACCAATACGATCCCGTTGTTGCCAAGGACGGGCTAATAATTAACTGCGCGTGCGCTTTGAGTTTGACCGTCTCGACCTCAGACCAATAAAAAAGTATTTTATTGGTTCAGGAGGTCTCGACATTGTTATTGGCAATTTATATTATTTACTTATTAAAATAAATTGCTCTATTGGTAGACTATTAGACAACATAACAGTACCCCAGTACCTACTTGTATGTAGATAGTTATCACCCGAAACCATTTGAGATACACAGCGGTAGATCTGACTGATAATGTTTTTTGGGTTCCGTACCCCTATTACTAAGGCTCCGCCGTCTGTCTATCTGTCCGTCCGTTTGCACCAGGCTGTATCGCATGAACCGTGATAGCTACACAGTTGAAATTTTCACAGATGATGTATTTCAGTTGCCGCTATAACAACAAATACTAATAAACAGGATAAAATAAATATTTAAGGGGGCTCCCATACAACAAACGTGATTTTTTCGCTCGTTTTTGCTCGATATTGATAACGGCAACAGGTAGACGCTTGAAATATTCACAGAATATCTAGTTGTACATTCACTTTAAAAATAAATAACTAAAATAAAACAAATATTTAAGGGGAGCTCCCATACAACAAACATGATTTTTTTGCTGTTGTCATAGATAATGGTACGGAACCCTTCGTGCGCGAGTCTGACTCGCACTTGGCCGGTTTTTTTTCGACATGTTTTTGAGACAAATGTCCTATGTCCTATGTGATCTATGTCCTTCCGCAGGATGACATCTATCCCCTTGCCAAAATTTTATCGAAATCCGTTCACTGGTTTAGGCGTGAAAAGGTAAAATACAGACAGACAAACAGACAGACAGAGAGTGACTGACAGACAGAGTTACTTTCGAATTTATAATTTTATAACGAGGATCGAAACCAAACTTTACTTGATACAAGCTACTTCCACCCTCAAATTAATTCAATGTATGAAAATTAAAAGCGAAAAACCGGACAAATTAGTAAAGGACAGTCCCTAGCGGCGACAGAATCGAAAATAATTTAATTTCACATCATGTCTGTGGAGAGATGGCGAGCCGAGATAAACCCGCGTAATTACGGATTCATAAATTAATGTTCCCAGTCCCACGAGCGATTTAAGAGAACGCAATAAACAGAGCTTTTCCTTCAATTATTTCCACACGGCACAACTATGTAAATGTCTATTAACTGCTCCTAAATTACGATTTTTATTCCTTTTTTTTTACATACTTTGACATAACCTACGATTTTGATTTAAAATATTTATTAGTGACTTGTGGACAGAATATTTATTTAGTTTTGTTACAGTTGTAATGACAATGTTGTCATTTGGTTTAAATATGTAGGTTTTTATTTTTATTATTTTAGTAATATTTTATATAGATTCTTTTTTAATTTGTGAATGTGAGAACGTTGTAGGCCTAATAGACTGTAGCTTTGTAAACTATCTTCTATTTTGTTAAGTACTTGGTACTTGTTGACGGGCCTACAGTGTCCTCCCATACCTATTAACATTGTTAAAGCCCACTTTTTTTTTTAAACAGTAACCGTGTAGTTTCTTGCCGTCTCTTCTCCATAGGAAACGACCAATTGGAACCGTGCACCTAGCTTCTGTCTTTTCATAAGTGCCCATGTAGGTTTATGTGAAATAAAAAAAAATTATTTTGATTTTTAATTATTTCCACAGAATAGCTAGCTGATAGGTTGTTCCTTAGTTATCTATTCCAGCTGTTTGCGAAAATCTGCGACAATGTCCTCTAGTTAGTTAGGCCCATATAGATGTATGAAACGTTGATGCCCTGCTATACATAGTCCATAATAGGTACTACAGTAAGAACATAGGTCTCACTCAAGCTTTTCCCTGAAAAGTGCCACTTCCCAGCGTATTCCCTTTTTAGGGTTCTGTTAGTCAACAAGGAACCCTTATAGTTTCGCCATGTCTATCTGTCTGTCTGTCCGCGGCTTAGCTCAGAGACTTTTCGTACTAGAAAGCTGTCATTTGGATTGGGTACCTATAGTAATGTATTAATCACGCCGACAAATTGGTAAAATAAAATAATATGGAAAAAAGTAATTGTGCCCTAGCACGTAAAGTGGAGATGGTATTTTTTTTCTCGTCTATCCCGTGGTGTGGGGTATCGTTGGTTAGGCCGTCCAAAAATATTGTGGCTATGTGCAATCTATTTTTTGATTATGGATTCGTTTGCGTAATTTAAACCTTTAAAGTGCTATTTTTTCTTTGAGTGTTTGTTTTTGGGATAAACTCATCCCAACTACGGAAACCCTTCCTTGTGCGTGGCCCGACACGCACTTGGCCGGTTTTTAATTATCAAAATTCAGAAGTATATGGCTGAAAACTCTGAATGTTGATCTATGAACTTGAACTGACGTAGTGCAAAGAGTTTTTAATTTGAGTGCCTCTACTTTAATATGTTATGTCGCATGAAATATAGTGTTGCCGACTGAAGTACTGTATGCAGTCGGTGCGCTATGACGGAGTCTACGGACCCGAGGACGAAGGCGCGGGAAATAACAGGAGCGCCAGTCACCCTTCAGCCCTATAGGAACTGTCACACGATCATGAGACGCGTGCGCACAGTGATTCATCCAGTTTTATTATTTTATTTCTATTGTTTTTATAATATATAATAATATAAATTTATAATAATTATATAAATTTATTTATTTATTATATATTATTATATTTATTTAAATTTATAAATAAATAATAATATAGAAGAAGAAGAAAGAAAATACGTTTATTTGCGGTAACAATGACGCAAAAAAGAACATAAACACAAAAATAAGAAAAGGTTAAGGGAAACATGCGTCACATCCACGCAAAACGGCCATCACTCAGCATTATGCTGCGACCCTATACAAGACAGAGCCCCAAATGTTTTTATAATATATAATAATATAAATAAGGAGCTTGTGGCTAAATAATAACTGCCGCACGGGTCGATCGATCAGGTTAAGCTACGCTTGCCGCGGTTGGTCTGTGGATGGGTGACCATATGTTCATACCAAGATTCCTCCATGCCTCGGAAAGCACGTTAAGCCTTTGACAGTTGTTACGGGTCGTCAGAAGTCCAAAAGTCTGACAACCAGTCTTACCAATGGATATCGTGTTACCCAGTAACTGGGTTGTAGAGGTCAGATAGGCAGTCGCTCCATGTAAAATACTGGTATTCAGCTGCATCCGGTTCGACTGGAAGCCGACCTCAACATAGTTGGGAAAAGGCTAGGCAGATGATGATTGTTTTTATAATGGACAATATTATATTATTAGTGTAATAAGCTGAGGTTATCTTTTAATTGCCCGAGATCCACAAACAGCCCACAACAATGTCACATGAAGGAAGCATGACCCCTCCCCGATGTCTTGTGCCAACATATAAACATATAACGCAAGCCTATTATTGTTCCACTACAGGGAAAAGGCTTCTTCTGATAGGCTTCCGTTGTACCACAATCAAGACTGTGACAAAACGGATAACCTACCGTCTATTTAATACAAACAATACAGTGGTGATTGCATGAAATTGATTGACGAAAATCTGAATATTTAGATTTTTGCAACATGCAACCACCAGTCATTACTTTTGAGTGAACGTGTAGAATGGGTTTCATCAAATAGTTCCTATGCCGTAATGTTGGCTACACTGTTAAAATTTAAGAACGGACCTATTAGGTAGCGTGTTTGTGTTTATTATGTCTTTGTCCTATAATAGTGTAGCAAACATTACGGCATATGAAGTATTTGATGAAACGCACTCTAATGGCATTTCGTCAATCACCTGTCAGACGTCAGTCAGCGGCTCAGCGCGCGAACACCGATGGAGTCGAACACGAACACCATGAAGCCTAGGTATAGATAGATAAAAGTGGAGGCCACACTCTAAATGCCTAAGTGAAGACGACTGTGGGCCGACTCTCTCTTTCTGAATACATACATAAGATAAAGAAAACACATATCACTGTCTCGTTCTTATGTATGTATTCAGAAAGAGAGAGTCGGCCCACAGTCGTCTTCACTTAGGTATTTAGAGTGTTGCCTCCACTTTTATCTATACCTTCATGACGAACACCGACACTCCCGCGTAATGTGCCTACATATAATACAATATACAGCCAGAGAAAGATTTAATTTTAACATTTGAGACTCTCCCTGAATTGTGGGATACCAGGAATCCTCAATACACGAATAAACACAAAAGCCCAATCTTTCACCCAACGCTTTCCTTTTACGTGATTTTTGCTCATCATCGCAATCAAAATTACAATACAGGCTTTTCTTTTATGAATATTCATATAATCTTCAGTGAACACGTGTATTCTCTATAAAATCTTGGGTATGACTGACCATCAATCAGAATGACTGTCTAATGTCGAATGAAATCCATCACTCATCATCAGACATTCGTCATTCGTGTCTTTTGGAATTGAGTGACGCTTGCATGAGCGTGTAATGCACGCCTGCATTGAAAGCACGAGCATTGAGCACCACGCTTGCTCAAAACGATTTGGCGATTTCAGATGGCTATGTCGATGTCAGTAATGTCCAAGATAAACTCAGAATTAATATATGAATAGAAACAATCACTTTGGTACCTACTTGCCCGGATTTGAACCCACAGTCTCGTGTATGAGATGCGTGGCCTTAGCAACTAGGCCATGTGCCTCTAGCACGTCCTATAATTCTGAACTTTCCAAAGCTACGCGGCGATGAACTTCCGGCAACTTGAACACTTGAATAGTGTTAAACGGAACTTGTTTGATTGAAAGTGTGAAAGTTTAATGAAGGCAAAAATTATAAACTCCTATTCATATAGAGGTAAGCATATATGTCTATTGTTAATAAGACTGAGGATCTAAACAACACAGGCTAAGGATATATCAGATATCACAGATAAATAAGACAATCTTACAATAACAAAACAATCTATTGGCTTGACTTGGCTTGAATTCGAATAAAACAAGTTGTCTCTACTTCATCGCTGCCTTTATCCCAGAATAAATAGACCTGACAATATAACGCGTATATTTAAATGGTAACCCAATAAATGTCTCGCCCTCAAAGCTTACCCGAGGATTCGCGTTAGCTTGCCAAAAGTTACTCCTTTAATCGAAAACGAGGATCTTCGCACTTCGCCTTGATTTATTCCTTATTTTAACAGCGAGCATCATTGAATTTATTTGCATATCTTCGGGGAATTCACGCGGAATATAAACGATTCATTTGCCACTTTGCGCAGATACAAACATGTGTCTTTAGAGTTTTGTCATAAGCCTCGGACGTTCCTTAGCCGATCATACCTACGACCCTTATTACAAATCTATAAAGACAAGCCAGAAGACCACCTATGACACAATGAAAATATCCAATCCAAGGACGTCATGGTTCCCAATAGAAGCGGTACAAACGTTCCCAAAGCTTATAACAGTATAATAGAACAGGGAATGTCGAGTATATATTTCAGCGTAATGTATTTTATTGAAACGTATACAAGTTTCGGGTGGGTCGACGACATTGCCAATATTAATGTCCCAAAATATACTTCTCCCTATGGGCGAATGCTGGAAATATTATACGAAGGCGGCCAATTCAATATTCGATCAGCAGTACCTAATGTCATGGCATTGGAATAATTTATGTTCGTTTACGCTTTTAATTCCCCCTGGGACATTAACCTAGAGTTTCGTACGACATCTTAATTTTTTTATAAAATGTCCTAAATCTTTCGTTGCTAACAGGAAAATGTTTGAGGTCACGCGCTAAGACTAGAAAGCTCATTTTCCTTAGGAGATGTCTCTAAGAAACTAGGGCTAGCAGTGTCGAGTCCTCAGCACTCACCATCAATAGGCACCTCTTGACCCAGTAAACTAGGACCATTCAAATCGTGGCCCGTACAGACCCGAGGCAAACCTCAAAGGGCACCAACAGCTATTAAAACTTCATGAAAAGACTACAGGTGGGACGCGTATCTTTTTAAAATCACCTCAATGTTGCCACTACTCCCTTTAATTCAGATAAGGCACAAAATGCAACTCTGATTACTGGATATTCGACTTTAACACTAATAATTTTGAGGCAGAATTTTTTATACCAGATTTCGAGTCATACGTTGGTATGACATAGGCATCCGGAGCGGGAATGAAAAGCGTCGCTCTTTTGATGAAGATCGCGGTGCAATCATTTTTACCGCGATAATTGCGGATGGAAACCGGCAGCTGCATAATTTTATAATGTACTTTAACATTTTTAACAGATTTCGCATAAAATTGTCTGCTTTATAATGATTTTGCAGCAATTTCTCGACTCACGGAAACAAGTGGGTTTTGCCATACATTTCGCAGAAACGGCTTTCCGTGAAATGATTAAAAGCTCGTACAGACTGGTGCGATATCGCGGGCGTGACGCAACACTAGTAAGCACAATTTCTATGTCGGTGCCTCTCGCAGCCGTGATATCGCGTGAGTCTGTAAGAGCCTTAAGGAAAACAGCGAAGTGTTTTAAATTATTAGATAATTAATCAAATTATACAAAAGATACCTCCATGAGCAGGTTTGTAAAGGTATATAGAATAGAGGTAGGTAGGTACGTACGTACCTACGTTACGTTCATTAGGGTATCGGTAAGTGAATTTGTCAGGATTCTGATGATATACTTAATGTTTCATGAAATCTTACAAAGTTGTCACTGCTTTGATTAAAGTTGTCTGGCTGACTGGCTCGCAGCTCTTGTAGTCGCACCTTCTGAGCGTGAGGTCATGGGTTCGATTAGGTGGGTATTTATGAGATCGGGGAAATTGTTACCTATTAGGTTTTCTTCTAGGTACCTATGAATTTCTCAGTAGCAGCCCGGAGTCTGGATTTGTGCTCGGTTAATGGCAGTAGGCTCGGCAAAGATTAACTACGATAACTAGCAAAATATGGCTGTACCAGGTGTGTGGCAGTTTAAAACCCTTCGGTGAATGTACAGACATAATTTAAGTAAGTTGTCATCCGTATGTTATTTTCCGACAACGCGGCACAACATAGGTACCAAATCAAACATGCAAAACAAACGCAAAACCTACGTAGATACATACAATTTATTTTATTTGCACATCATTATTTTACCTCGAGAACCTTGCCGGGGTGCGTCAATCGATGTCGGTTGTAACATTGGGCAAATCATTAACGTCACTATCACAGAACTTCACAGAATACATTTATAAATAATAATATGTAAATAGATATTTAGATATTACGGCCTGCTTTACGCCAAAAGGTCGAGCCTAGCTGGTTGCGCTGTTTAGGATTACATAATTGTCGCGAAAAGTCGAAAATATTCAGATTAGGTATTAGAGCCCCCTTGAAACCTAAAAAACCGGCCAAGTGCGTGTCGGACCACGCAACATAAATGGTTCCGTAGTTGGGATGACTTCATCCCAAAAACAAAATTAACATTGTAGTTGAAAAACATGTTTCCTCATACATTCCAACTGCAAATGCTTGTTTGTACACACAATATTGAGAGATTATTCCCAGTAGTTCCATGTAGTCATAAGGTGATTCGGCAGCTGTACCTGTATTAATGATTTTAATGGTCACAATTATGTAAATACAATATCTGTTGTAGTCGCAAATCATATTGTGATTAAGATACAACATGACATTGACCTGCAAATAGCAAAAAACGTTAGAAAAATAAATAACTAAGAAATAACTCAGTTTCTATTTACTCCCTCGCTCCCTTAAATATTTGTTTTATTTTAATTTCATTATTTATTTTTAAACAGAATATAATATATAACTAAATATTCTGTGAATAGTTCAAGTCAAGCGTCTACCTGTTGCCGTTATCAATATCGAGCAAAAAAATCACGTTTGTTGTATGGGAGCCCCCTTAAATATTTATGTTATTCTAGTTTTTAGTATTTGTTGCTATAGCGGTAACAGAAATACATCATCTGAGAAAATTTCAACTGTTTAACTATCACGGTTCATGAGATACAGCCTGGTGACAGACGGACAGACAGACAGACAGACGGCGGAGCCTTATTAATAGGGTTCCCGTTTTACCCTTTGGGTACGGAACCCTAAAAACTAAGCAATATCCATACAAGAAGCCCTTTTATTTGATATCCCCAGAAGTGACCTCCAATATTCAAAATTTGTTTATTTACGTTACACGTCCGTGTTTGGGTCACAGAAATAGATTATGGAGCCAAACTTCAACTTAATCGGTCCAGTAGATTCGGAGCAAAGTGGATGTGACAGACGGATAGACAGACAAACAGACAGACACACGGAGTGATCCTATAATTGTTCCGCTTTTCCCTTTTGAGTTACGGAACCCTACAAAAGCTTCTTCTCATTACCAGGCTTATTCCACAACCCTTTTACTTTATTTCAATATCGTGAAATAGTGGTTCAATTTGAAAAAAATGCTTAGCCGCCATAATATCTCAAAAAATTATAAAAAATAATGTTGCATTTTAAATTCAGTGCAAAATTCGCTGAGTCAGAATGTTCGCACCTTTTGTTATTTTTTCTGGAGATAATAAATAAGAGGGTGAGGATTTTACAGCTTTGGTAGGTAGGTATCCAATGGTTGCCTATTCAACTCAGAGAATTTAATCTTATTTTCACTCCTTCGCACACATTGTTTGTAACCATTTTGTTAGGCAGGGGTAATGGGGTAGCAAAAAAAAGAAAAAGAAAAAAGGAATGATGCCCTTGCAAATTATTCTAAGGTAGCCCCTCTGCCTGCAGTACAAAGCATAAAAGCATTGAATTAAAATACAAAATAATGATTCTCGTTGAGTAGACATTATGTTGTAATGACGAAGCAAAATTGGGGAAAATCCAACACAAGGAGGAAAAGTAAAAGAACCGACCGCACCAAGTGCGAGTCGGACTCGCGCACGAAGGGTTCCGTACCATTATCTATAAAATTGGCAAAAAAAACACGTTTGTTGTATGGGAGCCCCCCCTTAAATATTTGTTTTATTTTAATTTAATTATTTATTTTTAAAGTGAATATACCTATAACTTAATATTTTGTGAATATTTCATGCATCCACCTGTTGCCGTTATCAATATCGAGCAAAAACGAGCAAAAAAAATCACGTTTGTTGTATGGGAGCCCCCTTTAATAATCATTTTATTCTGTTTTTTAGTATTTGTTGTTATAGCGGCAACAGAAATAAATCATCTGTGAAAATTTCAACTGTCTAGCTATCACGGTTCATCAGATACAGCCTGTTGAGAGACGGACAGACAGACGGCGAAGCCTTAGTAATAGGGTTACCGTTTTAGCCTTTGGATACGGAACCCTAAAAAAGAGGTTAAAGATTTTCGGAAAAACGAAATTCCCAATGATTTTACCTAATTCTGGCGACACACTGCCAGAGGAATTTAGAGAGATTGATGTACTGACTGTGCCTTCTCAGTATATTTATGAAAATGTTTCTATTAAAAATACATAGGTACAGTGATATTCATATTTCTCAAGGCTAAATAATATAATATAATAAGGCTCAAGAAAATCAGTGGCTTGTATAAATGGCAATGTACATGTACATACATGACAATGTGCTTTTACAATAAACTTCTAAGCCACATTCAAGAACTAACTAGCTAACAGAAATTATTCTTCTAACGATTCTAGGAAAGCCCTCATTTGAAGTTATCTATAACATTTTTTAAAGTGTAAAAAGACAATAGGTACTTTTAAATAAAATGCATATTTAAAACATAACTTTATTACTCTAATATAAAATTACCTAAAGCACACTAATTATCCCACTTCTTAGATACGTCAAGATATTCTCCATCGGGTGAAGTGTAGTCCGTAATCGGGGGCGTCGCCACGGTGCTGCGGATTTCATAGGGGATCAACTGCAAATCGGGCTGTGGACACCAAAATTATTAAATGTAAGCATGCAAGAAAGCACATGTATTAGTGTCAAGTTTTTGCATAAAAAGAAAGAATCAAAGCTTGTTCAATGATCCAGTTTTGAAGATATCTTTAGTAAACACTTATTATTAACAATTATGAATCTTACTTTCAACTAAATACCAACAAGGGTGTATAACTAAAGCCATCATAAATGAGCCGAACTTATTACGATTGTCTGAAAAATGCAATTATTAACAAATAGTTTAACTCAAACTACGCACCATAATGGCCTCATTGTACAAGTCCTCGGATTCTTCCAGCAGCTTGTCAAGCGCCCTCCGCTGTGCTCCCATGATTCTGTCGATCTGTGCCACATTCGCCATGTATTCCTCACGCTTGTACCGCGTCCAGTCCTTTTGTAGCAGTGCACGTGCCTCTATGACCTCCGCTGTTAGCGTTGTCTGTGGCCTCTTTCGTTTGCTATAATGAAAACAACATTTTTATTTAGTTTTTACTGATGTTATTATATTTAACCTCCTGGTGGTGCAATCTTACAGGTATGCTTTTCTTGAAATATTTTCTTATTAAAAATCATCATCTGCTTAGCCTTTTCCCAACTATGTTGGGGTCGGCTTCCAGTCTAACCGGATGCAGCTGAATACCAGTATTTTACATGGAGCGACTGCCTATCTGACCTCCACAACCCAGTTACTGGGTAACACAATATCCCTTGGTGAGACTGGTTGTCAGACTTATGGGCTTCTGACGACCCGTAACAACTGTCAAAGATCTACAAATGACAGCCGGGACCAACGGCTTAACGTGCTTTCCGAGGCACAGAGGAATCTTGGTATGAAAAGATGGTCACCCATCCACGGACCAACCGCGGCAAGCGTAGCTTAACCTGATCGATCGACCCATGCGGCAGTTATTATTTAGCCACAAGCTCCTCTTTCTTAATAAAAATATTTTGCGAAAATATATTTTTAAGATCTTTATAATAACTTACTTAAAGTTGTCTAGCAGATCAAGGGGCACCTCCATCTCATCAATAGGCTTTAACTGGCGAGCATTTTTCTCCAACCTTCTGATTTGTTTCTCTATCTTCTTACGACGTCTCTCCTCTCGGGCCTTGACAATTGCTGGGTCTATCTTTTTCTTCTTCTTCATAGGCTCAGCCCTGTAAAACGTGAAGAGGGAGTCAAGTCATTTGTATTTGATACATTTTAGTATATTCATTCATTCAAACAAAGTTCATCAAAAATAAATTATTATCAAAACTTCTATTTGTGTTCAGTTGTTGTGAAAATTTTATGCCTATTTCAACTAAGAGGAATTAGACTAACTGTTTTTCTAGTCTTCGTTTATTAAATAAATATATTTTCGATGAACATAAACGAAATTTTAACCAAATTTAAGGGTGTTGTAACTTACCATAATTGATCGGTAATTTTGAACTGCACTGCTGCTGTTGTAGCTATACTTCTACTGATGATTGGTATCTTTGTAGCAGGGCATATTGCTAATCTGAAAATAACATTTATAAATAATTATTTGATGTTTTCAGGCCAAAATGTAAATTGAGATAAGTTTTATAGGTTATGTTGACAAAATTCCATCCAATCGAATTCTACCAACCTGGAAAACTGCCTCAATATAGACAAATTGAACATGGTTTTTACGCTATCCTCACAATTATTTACAATTTACAATTAAAACTAATAAAAATAGATTCGGTAGAACAAATTCGATTCACGTTTCGTTCCACGGGCTGAAATGTCATCGTTGAATCGTTCATTTTGTCGAAATCAAATATTTTTATTCCATAATTTTCCCTTTTTTTCATCATAGGAATATCTATGGTATATCTATCTGTGTATATAATAATATATAATCACTTTATAAAATGAATCAATTTGCAAATTCAAAGAATCATGAAAGAATTCAATCGAATTGGTACTAGGATTGCTGATGTCTTTTGTATTTTAGGCGTGCTATGGAACGCAACGATCACGTTCCGTTTCAACGACATAAAATATAATTATAGAATAAAAGGAGATTCATCACCAAATGCGATTTTTTTAGCTGCTGTGCTTATCAGTTTTATGTTATAAATGACTACTTTTGCTTTAACTTTTAGTCATGGTGTTTATCTATTTATTTATTGCACAATGTACACAAAGTTACAGACTAAAGCCGATCGTCCACCGCCAGCTAAACTAATTAAGAACTAAGCTCAGTGAACTAAGTTAAGCTAAACTGGGTATAAGTTGTTTGTCCACCGAAAAATAAGCTAAAACTACGTTAGTGATGATCAGTTTGTGCTGCAGTGTCGAGTTAATCGGACGGGATGTAAGAACAATAGAAGAGCTTTGACGAGGGTTCAAAGGAGGATTAGGGTGAGAGGGCTTAGCTTAGTTCGCGTAGCTTCGGATCGGCCTACACAACTGAGTCAGTTTGACTTATTTGGGCTATTTAAGTTAGCTTAGCTGGCATAGTTTGCGGTAGACGCACATGTGTGAAAGACTGGCTCAACTATCTAAATTAAAAACAAACTTAGTTTAGCTGGCGGTGGACGATCTACTTAAGACTAGACTTAGCTAATGACGAGGTATGTACCCAGTTAGGGCGCAATAAGGGTAAAAGTACGAAAACCTAGCCATAAATAGTTGCGTAGCGGATAAATATCGTGATTAATCATTTAATAAAAAGTGGTTTGTAAATGAAAATATGTAAGTGTAGTAGTAGTCTACTTAGTGATATTTATTATTAAATAATAAAAAATAAAATAAATAAAATACAATTAAATATGATTAAAAAGGAACTTACCAAAACTGTTCTATGATTATGTAATAAATAAATAAATCATCATTTATTTCAGATTCATCGTATCCAGCGAAACAGCATTGGAGAGTCCCACCGCCACCGGTCCGCCCCAGCGCGCGCAGGATCGTGTTGGGACTGTCGCGCGTGCGGCGCTTGGTATAAGCGCACCGTTTGCGCATGATGGCCGCAAACTGAGGCCACAAAGCCGTCTGTACCAGCCGCCGCAAGCATCGCGGAGGCGCTGCAGTGGCGCGGCAGCCCCTATCAGCCCCCGGAACGCGTTATTGTATTGAACGCGCAGATCGCTTATGTCCGCTGTGTATAGTTAACCCACAGGCTGCAGGTGCAACTTTGGCAGTCCCCGTGCACCGTGAAAACTATTAGATAAGCCATTACCATAACTATACTCGTACCTAATAAGTGATTAAAATTAACAAAATAAATGCTTACCTACTTATGTTCTGAAAGTACTTTTTAATGATTTTTAGGGTTCCGTACCCAAAGGGTAAAACGGGAACCCTATTACTTATAGGATCCGCCGCCGCCGTCTGTCTGTCTGACTGTCTGTCCGTCTGTCACCAGGCTGTATCTCATGAACCGTGATAGTTAGACAGTTGAAATTTTCACAGATGATGTATTTCTGTTGCCGCTATAACAACAAATACCTATTAAAAAACAGAATAAAATAAATATTTAAGGGGGCTCCCATACAACAAACGTGATTTTTTGCTCGTTTTTATAGATAGTGGTACGGAACCCTTCGTGCGCGAGTCCGACTCGCACTTGGCCGGTTTTTTATAAATATTAACTCTTGAGCTTGACCTGTGACATGAATGGATCCGAGCTTACTTATTAATCTTTTCATGACATCCTCACGTTTTATAAAGCATTTTCTTACGAAGTTCTCCCTGTATTTCCTGATGTCCTTATTCCTGGCGTCTTGGGCTTCTTCGGACAGCATTCCGATTGGAAGTATAATTCCATTTTTCAAAACCTTTTTTTTATTTGGTTGCTCTGAGAGGTGCCAAAGTCGAATTATTTAAGTGCTCGTTTACGGAGACGCGGGGCGTCTCGCTTCGCGTCGGACGTTTTTAGGGTTCCGTACCCACATGTTAAAACGGGAACCCTATTACTAAGGCTCCGCCGCCGCCGTCTGTCTGTCTGTCCGTCTGTCACCAGGTTGTATCTCATGAACCGTGATAGTTAGACTGTTGAAATTTTCACAGATGATGTATTTCTGTTGTATAACAACAAATACTAAAAAACAGAATAAAATAAATATTTAAGGGGGCTCCCATACAACAAACGTGATTTTTTTGCTCATTTTTGCTCGATATTGATAACGGCAACAGGTAGACGCTTAAAATATTCACAGAATATTTAGTTATATATTCCCTTTCAAAATAAATAATTAAATTAAAATAAAACAAATATTTAAGGGGGGCTCCCATACAACAAACGTGATTTTTTTTGCCATTTTTATAGATAACTAGCTGCGCCCCACGGTTTCACCCGCGCAAGTCTTAATGCCGCGGGAATATCGGGATAAAAAGTAACCTATATCTTAATCCAGGGTGTCAGCTACCTCCATACAAAATTTTATCATAATTGGTTCAGGCATTTGAGCGTGACGAAGTAACAAACATACACACACACACACTCACAAACTTTCGCCTTTATAATATTAGTGTGATAGTGTGATGTTACGGAACCCTTCGTGCGCGAGTCCGACTCGCTCTTGGCCGGTTTTTTTCTGTTTACAGAGAGGCGGTGCGTGCAGCGGCCCGCGTTATCACACGCGCAAACACAAACATAATATAGCAAAGTACGATGCTGTTTATGGAGACGCGGGGAGTGAAGAGTAGCGGTGTCCGCCGCTGCGGCCGGGGCGGAACTTCTAGCGTGTAGCGTAGCGGGTATCGCCGTATGCTCGTACTGGGGCGTCCGACGCCGCGGGTGTTGTTACGTTTTACCCTGAACGGAGAATTACAGAAACGCAACGCCGCGCGCCGCAAGTAGGTACATTAATTGTATGATTATATTATGTGAATGTTAAATCCTTATTGTGAATGTTAAATTAGTGATAATGTTATATCCTTTGTAACTTTAGCTGCATCAGTTTTTCCTGCAGCTCGCCGTTTCAGTATTCGTACGTATTTCCTCTGTTTTTCTTCGCTTACCTACTTGGTAGGCCGGCCGGCTTGGGGGGCGGAAAATTGGGTGATTCAACGTAAAGTGTATTTGTATGTGCATAACTTAGTAAATAGTGCATAACTTAGTAAGTACGCTCCTTTAGAATGTAAGTATAATAAAGCTAAGTTAGCACTTTACCTTAATACGCATTATAAAATATATTATTTTATTGCATTGATTAAAGTAGGTACATTCGATCGAGTTGGCTGTCTGATTTAAAAGACCCTAGGACCCCCAACATTTCATGTCATGGCGACCCTGCCTTGGGGTCTGCCAAGGGGCAGATTAAGCAAAGTTTTTGTTGAGCAGCGATTTAAAAACTGTGTAACTCCAAGGTAGAAAGCGACGAGGTATTCCTAAATCAAAATGCTGCTGGCGGAAACAATGACGCTCCTCTGAAGGACATCTGAGGGCACATGAAGCGGCTGAGCACGATCATAATATCATTATTCTTGCAGTCATAACTCTCCTGGTCTTTGTTCTGAAATATTACCGCAACTGCCATTGTCAATGGATACAAGAAGAAATCGGATTCAACGCAAATCAGCGCATAAGATCCCTACGTGGAAGAGTGGAAGGTACACCAGCTAACTAATTAATCCAGCATCAAAGTCAGTTTCAAGTGAATTCTATAAATAAATCAGTGATTTGCATTCACACTCATACCAATTTCGTCAGTGAAGTTCTAACAGTACGAACGGAAGTCAAAAATGGCTACTTTACAGGAGAGTGAAATAACTGTATGAAATTAACGTAACCTACGCTTAAGGCCATACTGTGTTTAATTATTAATACAAATTAGCACTGATGATTTGAACCCATGAAAAATAATCGAAATCACAACATCGGAGCACTTGATGCACGACGAATTTGACGTGAATGGCTGACATACGCAGTGTTGGCGCCAACCAGTGTCAAATCTCAAAACTCTCATAGAATGACTTATGCACTGTTAGAGCCAGTTAGAGCTTTACTGTTGATTTGTTTTTATCGCAAAACTCAGTAAATTAATATGATACCTCGCGGCTAGAACTGCAACGTGTGAAATTCTCGTGTGTAATTATTTCTTTTGTTTGTTCCTTTAAGAAATAATTGGCATGATAATTTTACGTAAGTAGTATTTTATTATGATTAAATTAATAGTTTGTTAGAAAAATATAATGATCTGGCAGATATTAGAAAATACTTAATTAAGAAAGGACAAAGTATGTTTATAGGGCAAGTTGTTGAGACTAAATTAGGTGAGGCAAAAAGTATTAAAGACCAATGTGGATTTTTTTTTTTTACTTTTAGATAAAGGCAGTGATATGAAATTAGTTACATGGGCATTGGATATTTATCAGAAAACCCCCCACACCCCTACACCATACCACCCCCAACATTTCAAACGCACTCTTTTGAATTTAGCCATGACTTATTTCCCCCAACCTCTAAAAAAATCAAAATCAAAAGTCATTTATTCAAACTAGGCTGAGAATCAGCACTTTTCGAACGTCAAAATTACATAAGACAGTCCCCCAAAAACGCCCACCCTTCACCACTTCCTAGTGCTTTAGCTGGGAAGAAGAAGTGGCGCAACAAACTCCCCAGCAGCACAGCTGTCTGTTCAGATATAAAACTTGAATCTATACAATAAAATGTAAAATAATTTGCATTACGCAACACAGAACAATAAAATAATTATATTATTTGCCTTATGATGCTAGCACACGCCACTATACAAAAATAAAAAAAAACCCAAAAAATTGTCAAAAAACTATACCCAAGCAGAAATAACGTAAACAGAACGTACTTAAATATAAAGCCTCCAGGCATAACGGGCGTGCCCGCTTACATAAAGCTATAGCTATAACTATATATATATAGTCTCACCGAGAGGAGGCCTATCTATGTCCCAGCAGTGGGAAACTGGGAACATTAAGGCTGATTATGTATGACTTATTTCTAACGCAAAATTTGGAATGACTCCGTCCAACTTTTCGCCACTTTTCATCAAGTTGACTTGTAAAACGTGAAATAGGTACTCTATCTCTGGGTAATCAGTTTCTGCTGCTTTGCATAAAATTGCAACTCTCTGAAAAAGATGTTCTCTCTGAGCTTTGCTACAAAAGCGTAACGATAATTTTTCACAAAAATATAAAGTGCAGTTCTTTCTATTGTATAAAGCTCTTCGTTAAGTCAGTAGTACTTACAGTAAAAATGAAAAAATACGAAATTTTAAAAATAGCATGAAATCATCTAACTACCGTTTTTTTTTTTAACTAAGAAAATAATCAAAATAATGTTGACGCAAACAGTAGCAGTTTACTGTTAACCATTATGTTCTATAAATCATTAAATTTTTGGTTGCGGAATCAAAGAAAAAATAATTAAAACTCAACAAAATGCCAAATCATTCAAAATTTTACAGCTATTAAAAAGTGACATGTAATTCTAAAGTTTATGTTAGAAAACATTAATTGTCACCTAACTTCACTTAGAATTTCTCTGGTATAGATTTATTGACCGAATTCTGATCTTTGTAATAACGATATTTGGCCAGGTTTTTCGTACTTTTTCCCATAGTGGGGCGCCCTGTTAGGGCAAGTCAACTTATAATTAAGTTGTCTTGCCCTAACAGGGCGCCCCACAAGTTAATAATATAACATCAAATATAGCTTATTTTACTTAAAAAATAATTAAAACACATTTCTATATGTCAACATCCTAGCAAATCTCAAAATAGACAAGGAATGTGTTAATAAGTCTCACACACAGTCAATCACAGTCAGTCTGGACTTCGGCCGACCTCCACAGGACTTGTTTTGCGCTTGATTGACTAACTCCCTGCTTGACAGGACTTGTTTTGCGCTTGACTGACTAACTCCCTGCTTGACAGGACTTGTTTTGCGCTTGACTGACTAACTCCCTGCTTGACAGGACTTGTTTTGCGCTTGACTGACTAACTCCCTGCTTGACTGTAGTACATGAGTGTAATGCTGCAATGTCTTCCAGTGATCGGCGCTCACTGCGACTCAGGTGGCATGCGGCGCACGTGTTTTACGCGCTTCTCTTGCCAAATCTACTGTCATGAATGACTGCCTCGTTGTGCTAATGGTTGCAAGTGCTACTGGCGGGTACGAGGTCCGGGGTTCGATTCCCAGGTCGGGCATTTAATGTTATTGGGTTTTTCCACCAGAAATTTCTCAGTAGCAGCCCAGAGTCTTGATTTGTGCCCGGTTGATGGCAATAGGCTCGCCCCCTATTAATTTCAGCCGAAAGACGTCCACTGCTGGACATAAGCCTCCCCCAAAAGGGGGGGGGGTTGCCATAATCACAAGCTTAGCAGGCGGGTTGGCGATCGCAGTATGGTGTTTAAATGCATAGAGAACGCTGCTGCCCATTCTCTAGTAAGTCCCTTAGTCGCCTTTTACGACACCCACGGGAAGAAATGGGATGGTGCTATTCTTTACGTCCGGCGGCACACGGAAATGACTGTATTACATGGGACTTAAACATAACTGGCGACTCGTGGGTGTACTTAGGTACACCTCTGCCTAACCCTTCGGGGATTACAGGCGTGATGTTATGTATAATGTATGTACCTAGTACCTACCTAAGTAGGTACCTACATAAACAGCACACGAGCATGCTGAAATACTTACGAAGTATGTTGGCGTTGGCAGGTATTCCATTCATGATAGAATAATTACCTATTTATTCTTCATTCTGTTTAAGTACACACGGCTGCACATCAAACTACACATTTCCAGTAAACGCTGACCTCTCATTGTTCGGAAATCCCACACAATGCGAGATCAGCTTATACTGGAAATTTATAGCTTGATGTGTAGCCGTGTGTACCTATAGAAAACACTGTTTAATGTTTTGTCATCAATAAATAGGTAGGTACTTAATGGATCATGTGACTGTTTACAGATATTTGTAAGTAAGTATATGAGGTTCAACTGACCATTGTCCATCAACCGCAATCACTGTGGAAGGTAATGGCTGTCGTTCTTCACTAATAGCCTCATGATCAAAACAATTCCTGAGCACAAATAACACAGATGTGTCATTTTCTTTCGACTTCTATGGCAATAGGCAATACCAATGGCTACAAAACCTATCTACAAGTTCTACAACATTGTGACGTAGATACAATTTTTATTTTACAAAAGAGGGTAATCCGCGCGGTCTATAGGTAATAGTAATAGGTCCCCGTGAGTCCCTTAGAAACAAATTCATAGACATTGATGAACTAGCTCTGCCTTCTCTTTATATCTTAGAATGACCATTATCTACAAAAACGGCAAAAAAAAACACGTTTGTTGTATTGGAGCCCCCTTAAGTATTTAATTTATTCTGTTTTTAGTATTTGTTGTTATAGCGGCAACAGAAATACATCATCTGTGAAAATTTCAACTGTCTAACTATCACGGTTCGTGAGATTCAGCCTGGTGACAGGCGGACAGACAAACAAACAGACAGACGGCCGGACAGCGGAGCCTTTTACTGGGTTCGCGTCACCGACCTGCTAATGTTAACAGCAAGTAAGTACCGAATATCTGTATGTTTGACTACCGTTAGATATTTCATAGTTTTAAGTTTTCACTCCTATCGGTAGTCCCATGACTGCCTATTTTTTTGAAGTGAAAGCTTCCTTAGCGCGTTGAGCCATTTTTGTTAGTTGCTAAACTTATGGGTTCGCGTCACCGACATGCTAATGTGACATGTTGCGCCAGACTGGCGACGCGTACCGGCCTGTAAATTAAAAATAAAAATAAATAAATTTCCAGTATAAGCTGCTCTCGCATTGTATTGGATTTCCATACAATGAGAGGTCAGCTTATACTGGAAATTTATTTATTTTTATTTTTAATTTACAGGCCGGTACGCGTCGCCAGTCTGGAACTTTATCTTGATATGTAGCCGTATGTACACGCATAATATACAGGGTTAAATTAAATTAGCTAGTGAAACTCCGCAGACGTGATGGGTATCGATATTATCTAAACATGATAAAATAAACAGATATTGATTTGATGAGTATTTTTTTGGGTTGTCAACCGCCGGTAGTGTAGTCACTTGAATTATTTGTTTTTATTTTGTGTAAACTACACATACATGATGGGTATCGATAATTAAACACTGTAAAATAAAACAGATTTTCTGAACTCATACTTCCAGTAACAAAAGTAACAGCGGCCGTTGAACCCAAAAAATATCATCGAATCTTTTTCATTTTTATTTTTTCGTATTTAGATATCGATAGGTAGCCATCATCGTCTGCGGAGTTTCCCTAGCTAATTTAATTTGACCCTGTATTGTATGTTATTCCATAGTTTTAAGTTTTCACTTTTGTCACTTTTGTAGAAATAATATAGAATCGCTCCGATGCGAATGTCATTTGTCTAGGCCCTCTGACTGCTTATTTTTTTAAGCCCGTAAAATTTAATTCCCCATTAAAAGTAATGCTGTCTTTATCTAAGAGAACGTATCAGAAAGTGACAGCATTACTTTTAATGGGGAAAATGGACTTATGTGCAACTGGCGGACAGTCATTTGCTTACTGGCGGTCTTTAGGTAGATATCTATTTACCAAAGGGATGGATTCTGTTTCAAAAGTTATCTACCCTAATGTAATCTAATGTAGCTCTCTAGCCAATAGTAGTGGGTACATTAGTAGGTAGGTACCTACCTGTTACTAGGTAAACAAAACAGGCGCGGGGACTGCCCACGCCTGCTTTGTTTATCTAGTTACAGGTTTAATTTTGTGTTACCATTCCTCTCAGCTAGAATAAACATTTGGGGCAAAAAGCATCTAACGAATGTCTGTCGGTGTTTTCCTACTACCAAACTTATTTTATTTTTTATTTCTTCAAAATCTGTAGAATAACATAGGTAGAGTTGCAAGCACATAAAGTTACCACAAACTCAAATTTTCTCATTCGATTTTGAACTTAACAATCAACATTTTGAAGTTTAAAATGTCATGTTGCGTAGACCCCAAATAAATTGTGATATGGCGGGACGATGATTATTTTATGGTTTAAAATCATTTGGAGATACTTATTTGATAGTTTCGTATAACAAATAAAATACATGAAGTCTGCCAAACTGCCTATCAGTTTGTCCGCAGTTGTTCAAGTATTGCAATGGATTAAAAAATGTTGAAATTTAACTTAGGTAGACTGCTTACATATTTTTCAAATACGAGTATGTATTACATTAATAAGCGCGGACATATTAACCACTACCTTCTATTATGAAAACCCAACACAATTCTATAGATTTCAGGAGCCTCACTAACTACCTACCTGAGATATTTTGTTGTTTTAACATCCTCATTGAACGAATTTGTATTCAAAACGCAGCACTGAACGCTTGTAATGAACTTAATTGGCATAAACGGCCACTTATGAACGAACTGAGGAAACTCAAAATTTGCTTTTTTTACGAAGGTTCCGTACCTACACACTACTCTGTAAATTGTGGAAAAGTGGTCTGAATGGAGCACAGGCTAGCACAGCTATGGAGAAACAAGTGAGTTTATAAAAAAAATACGAGCTAGCCTTTTTTTTTTACACACTACTCTGTAAATTGTGGAAAAGTGGTCTGAATGGAGCACAGGCTAGCACAGCTATGGAGAAACAAGTGAGTTTATAAAAAAAATACGAGCTAGCCTTTTTTTTTTGGGTGGGAAATTATCAAATAACTTCTCCCGCTCTGGGCAGAGCGAGAGGGCGTGTCAGACTTTTACTGACTAAAACCCACCCGTGTTCCTTCAGATGCCTGTGTGCCAGGGCCGTGATATCCGATATGGATATATATGATATGGGCGAAGCACCGGGGCGTAACTCCGCTGCCGCAAGAAATCACGGCACAACGGACGGAGCTCCGGCGCGGCGGGATCTCATGGCGACATGGAGAGTGCGATTGTCGCAACCCAGTGCTGGGCACGCCACAATTGTGGCGATACGAGCGAGCCTTACAGCAAGTAGCAGTAACATCTTACATCTCATATTGGTATTATGCAGTTGCATAATACCAATGGCAGGTGTTCTGTCGCTGCTCAGTTGAGAAGCGACGTAAAGGACCTCCTCTACTTGCAATCTAAATAGTAGGTACTAACTAATTCCATGCTTTTAAAGTAGGTACTTAATTATTTCCTTGCTATAAAAAAAATTGTTAGGCGTCACGGGACGCCTGGCTGATGTGAAACATTGAAATTATTTTGTACAAGTAATATGCATTAAAAAAAAGTCAGGGGGACCGCGCGCGCGGAGTGTGCAGTGAATCGCCACGCGGCATGCGACGCCCCGCCAGCAATCGGTTTTACGTGCGCCTATAGATGTTTCACATCAAAAGTACTTACTTATTCCATGCTCAAGCTGTTTTACTTCCGTCCCTTTACACAAAATCACTCCCACAGAAAGTGAGAGAAAGTATTTTACATATCAAAAAGAAAACCTGATTTGCAAATCAATCAGTACCTACCAAATAACTCAATGAACCAGTTACATTCTAAAACGATGTTAAAACAACATCTATCAACTGTCAAAAGTGATCATCTCAACTGCATAATGCCGATATTTACCAACATCGCATGAACACAGAAACATTCTTAAGGAACCATAAAACATGTAAATCAAGTCATTATAATAAACAAAACTACGGACTAGAGTCAGTGTCATCGTCAACATGCCGTCGTGCTTAACTTCATTCTCTACTGTCGACCGATGGCATTTACATGTGCCCGCTAACATTTCCTAACTTTATTTTATTTATTTGTGAAACTGATCCGAATGGTGCGGTAACCCGGAAACATGGAGAACATTTCGAACTACAAGACAAATGTAACGTTGGACCAAGTGATGGATTTCTTTAATTTAAACCTCTCTAATGTGAACCAAAGTGAAGTGACACAGATACATTTGTTCGATTTATATGAAGCCTACCGGACAATTGAGAAGGAACAGTTAATGGTGTATAAGTCAGTGGCTTATATTATTGGAACTCTCATCATTTTAAGTAATTTAACGGTTGTCATATCTAGCGGGCTGATTCTAAGAAAAGGTATGCTTCATTATTTGCGATGTCCGTATACCTACTTAATGATTTGCATAATCTGTTAAATAAACCTTTACGGCTTTACCTGTTTTAACATACAATTTTGCACATATGTTAGAATTTGACGCTATGCAATTAAGTAAAATAATTTCACCATGACGAATTTATGAAATTGTAACTTTTGTAACATTCAATTCAGGCTAGGGGCGATCGTCGTTTATTTCTCAACATAAATATATAACTAATTGATTACCTGCTTCATTTCAACATGGCAATAATAGTTGGCTAATGTTAGAAAGAAGCTTTCGAAAATGAATATCGGTTAAATAATATTATAAGATGCAAAATTTTGCACGGGTCGAACGATCAGGTTAAGCTACGCATGTCGCGGTTGGTCCGTGAATGGGTAACCATCATTACATACGAAGACCACTCCGTGCATCGGAAAGCACGTTAGTTGGTCCCGGGTGTTACCTATTTGTAGATCTTTGACAGTTGTTTCGGGTCGTCAGAAGCCCGAAAGTCTGATGACCAGTCTTACCAAGGGGTATCTTGTTACCTAGTAACACGATACCCCTTCGGGTTGTGGAGGTCAGATAGGCAGCACCTCCATGTAAAATACTGGAATTCGGCTTCAAGCCGACCCCAACATAGTTGGGAAAAGGCTATGCAGATAATGAAGATGCACATTTCTGTAACTGATTCGTGATGAATCATGATGACGATATTCCCAAACAAAAGTTTGTAAACAATTTTATTATGTTAATTATTTAATGTTCTTTTTTGTCATGTCTTAAACGCTTTAATTTTCCGAATCTACAATCTTCAGTAGGTATCTAAATCGTGACACTGAAATTGTCACGAAATTGAAAATGAGGATTGCAGCGAAGGATTCAAGCTCGCCCAAGACGAAGACAACTTTATCCCCGAGGAGAATACTCTACCTTTCGCACCTTTAGATTCTCGAATTAGTAGTTCATGAAACTATTAAATAATCGGGAATACCTAGTTATGTGCAGTTTCATACACTATTTTATCTTAACTGATGCAATTTCATCAAAAACCAATAATTAATATCGTAAATGCCCCAATGTAAGTAACATTCTTAGTATGTATACTGTGGCGGTGGGTACGCGCTGCAGCAACCGATCAGATGTTGCGATAATATGCTGCCATTACCCCACATAATTATGATGTAGAAACAGCAGTTGGGCGAGTCTAATATGCACATTATTCAATAATTTTGGACTTTGCCATATCTAATCACAAATTTTCTACATTATCTGTGGCGGTAATGGCGGCAGGTCATCGCAACAGCTGATCGGTTGCTGCGGTGCGTACCCATGTTGATGATGAATGTTGGATTTGAGCGTCATATTTAGGATACTATTTATTATGTTTTTGATGAAATTGCATGAATTTAGACAAAATAGTATGTGAAACTGCACAGAACTAGGTATTCCCCAGTTATTTAAGAGTTTTATGAACTACTAATTCGAAAATCAAATTGCGTTTTGTTACCTCGCAAAAGGTGCGATAAGTAGAGTATTCTCCTCGGGGATAAAGGTGTCTTCATCTTGGGCGAGCTTGAAATCCTCGCTACACTCAGGATTCTAGTTTTAAGTCTCTCGCTTCGCTCAGGAGTTAACTCAGAGCTTCATCGCTGCGCTCGGGATTGAATATACCGCCCGTAATCTAAGACACTGATTTATTCCCACAATCTACTATTAGAGAGAGATATATCTATGTACTGGTTCTGCGTCTCAAGGATGATAGATGATAGATACGGTCAGTCTGATAGATTTGAATGAGGGTGATAGAATGAATGAGATGCCTGTCAAATGCCTTTCCTACGCAGATGATCCAAGTTCTACTTGCATCGTCAGCAGTGAATATAAATGTGAACAAGACAAAGGTGTTTGAAAGAAAAGAACATAATATATCGGTGTGTGATGTGAAAATAAATGTTAAGAGTGTGGAGCAAATAAGTGAGTTTATATAGTTGGGGAGTCAGTTTACAAGGGATGGAAAGATTGATGAAGATGTGGAAAGGAAAGTAAATGCGGGAAATAAAGTTATTGGGGTTATACATGCGATTGTGACCAACCAGTCGATGCCCAAAAAAGCTCGACTGGCTGTTCACAATGTTGTGCTGGTGCCTACGCTTATGCATGGAAGTGAATGTTGGGTGTGGCAAAAAAAACATAAAAGTAGAATAAATGTTGTGAAAATGCGTTCCTTGCGAAGCATGGGTGGTGTGAATATAAATGATACACTAAAAAATCATGTGATAAGGCAACGGTGTGGTTTAAAAAAAGATATAGTGACAAAAATTGAAAATAGTACCTATGCTTAGATGGTTTGGTCATGTTGAGAGGATGAATGAAAGGCGACTAACAAAAGGTACTATTTACAAGGCAGATGTGAGTGAAAATGCCAGGAGCCACGCTCTAGGAGGACATAATATAGTGACCTAATTGGTGATATTCTTCAGAAAGGTCAGGTGCGTAGTATTCGCAACAGGCGTGCGTGTATGACCAGATGTATGAACGTAATCGAAGCAAAAGGAGTATGTAAGGAGTGTAGCAGGTGGCATTCTATAGTTTCTGCCTACGCCCATGGGAAGAAGGCGTGAGTTTATGTATGTATATCTATTGATATAAGATAAGTAGGTAGTCAAAGGCACATGTGCAATTTCAAAGAGGTTGAATACCTACTAGGCTGTGTAACAAGTAATAATGAAGCTGAACAAAGTCCTGACAGAACTTTACACTATCTGTTTCTCTATAAGAGTTAAATACACGCCATCCCGTAACTGCACCAAATTCTGTCAACTCAACTCTGTCTGTCTGTATGTCTGTCTGACCTGTTCACGTCAAAACCACTGACCGATCGCTATGGTAGACTGATAGTCCTGGGACTTAGTTCTCTAGGTCCCAGGCTACAAAAAGTAGCCCTTGCCCCTGGACATACGCTACTTTTCATACTGAACACCCATTTGGTATCCAAAATGATGTAATACAAAATACACGCAGACGAAGTCGCGGACAACTGCTAGTAAAACAAAATTAAAACTTTGTAAAAGATGCACAAAGAACCGACACACATCAAAGCGATGCGACGGGGCATACGGTGCTAAACTTCAGAATTTTATGAACATACGCTTCGGGCACAGAATAGAGATGATTTTTGCGCTACAACGTCGCACGTCGCCGTCGCCTCGCTTTGATGTGTGTCGGTCCCACTGGCGGACTAAGAAGGCCCCGGGCCCCCGGACTTGTGTGGCGGTATGTTCAGTAAGTAAAATGTAGTTTGTAGTTAGCTTCGCTACGCTAAGCCATACGTTATAATTATATAAACGCAAAGTGCTCAAATTTCCGAGCTCGCTGCGCTCGCTCTTGCCTCCTACTTTTCCTAACTTTTCTGTATAATAAATAAGTCAACAAAGTAATTCCTATTTCTGCATAAAAGTTCAAACGAAAATTTTAACTATGCGGGGTACAAAAATTTTGGAGAAACTATTCGTCTGATGCTCTAGCTGAAATAGAGGAGACCCTAGTATCTCCTATTTCTGTATCAATGGTCTACAGAAAACCTAACCTTTTCGAGGTAGCGTGCTAAATATTTCGACGTTCATTCCTTGGCTGGCCCCATTTACTTTTGTCGCCCCGGGTCCCGGACAGGCTTAGTCCGCCACCGGTCGGTCCTAAGGCAAGTCCACGTAACATTTGGTAATTCTGACTGAATGAAGTGTAGCCAAGGCTACAGATCATACCATAGGAAATAGCAAAGTTCGATCCCATAAGGTTAAGCTGTTGTAATGTCTATGATTTGTAACGCGGTCTGCAGCGGAAGTAGGTAACTGAATACGTAGATAAGTATGCGAGTTACATAATAATGAATTACTAAGAAAGTGATTTCGTAATTTCTTCTGATCGGAACCGAGTCTTAAAACAACTGTAGATAAATCTTGTGATTATAACTCTAACATGGAATCAAACATGATCACTTTCTTGAACATAATAGAGAAACATCTTCAAAAGCATAAGGGTTTACTTCTAAATATAGCGTTCTGTAGTGTTAATTGTGCGAACAAATACACCTAACGATTGTACAGTACCCTAATTGCGTAACACACTATCTATCAAAATCTGAATGATTTTGAAGAACTCGTATAATGCTTAGCCATGGCTTCATACGTTCGAAAAATATGTGTCTGCTCAACAACGTAATTAACGCAATAACGCAAAACTGTCAAAATTAAAACTATTGCTACTCATAGTCCGTTACGTAATCATTGCTAAGGTATTTGTTTCTTCCTTGTGGACTTACTATATAGGTTTGAATAGGTAGGATTTAGTTCGTTTGTATGTTACTTCGTTCGTATGTCGTTATCCTACAGCAGAACAAAAGCCCCATAAATCGGCCTATCTATTTATAATTTTGTTGATGATTTGTCAGAACCGACACCATAAATAGATAAACCTACATAAACTATGATAATAACATAGTAACTTCTGTGAACAAGTTGTTATTATTGCTTTAATTAGTTTTTTACGCAAGCCTCCAATCTTAAATTTGTCATGTCGCTCATGAGCACAACGTAGTTTGACATAAATTATCCCGTTGAATTTTTAATAGTTATTTCATATTATTTTTTTTAATCACCTGTTTTAAGTTGATGACGATGTAGATAGTCGAGTAATTTGCATTAAACGTCTTACTTCATCTAAGACCAAGTCCGTGTGTCCGTCTATAATAGCTAATAGAGCCTAATAGGTAATTTTTATGCCCAAGCAATAATAAATCCTATCAGCTATGCTCTACACCGAAAACCACTCAAAACTACTGAGTTGCTAGAAAACGAATGAAGGTACCTATAGAAAGTGCCCAGAAGCTATTTTCGAATTGTGGAAATAAAAAAGGAATTATTGAGTTGCGCATCAACATCAACAAATACTGCTACGATGCTATACTTCTGATGAGTCACAATTCTACGAACTTTTATCTTGTATAGGAATATAATAACTTAAAGAGTAATCGTCAGAGACGTGTGACACGAGGAATGCTAATAAAAAAAGCAAATAGATCATGATTTGAATATTCACTTAGATAGGCTCAAAATAACGCAAAAAAAACCAGATGGTTTACGACCCTAATTGATTGAACGATGTGAGGTGAACTAAAATCGGATCTAAATCACTCGAAACTAAATCGGAAGTCAAAACAAATCTAATCTGCAAAACAATAAATTACTCATCTTGAAAAATGATTAAGGCGCTAACAAGATTCAAATGATATAAATAGGCTTGTCTTAAAAATTAAATTGCCAAATCTATATAGTTTGTGGTAGCGGAAAAAATGTGAGATGAAATGATGTGTGGAATGTGTGTGTGAATGTGTGATGTGTGTGTTCGTGTGTGTGTGTGATTATGTTTTTGTTTTGCATTTTTTTTTTGTATCGAGATTTTTTTTCTAAATGTGTTTTGGTAAAAAAGTTTTAAGAAATATGTTCAAGAATAACGTATATTCTTTCCGCTACCACAAACTATATGACATTTATGGCATTTTTTTGTTGTTCTTTAAGACAGGCCTACTTTTATCATTTCCCTCTTGTCAGCGCCTTAAAGAAGATACGTGAAAGGGTCGCCGCGTCTGAGTCTCATCCTTCTCTCACGTCCCTTCTGGGTGGCCCGCGCCTTACATACTTCAAAACATGTACCAATAAATGATGTACATAATTATGTACCTAGGTAATCAAAACATAGAAAATTACTTATATAGCTAATTAAAACATTGAAAAAGAATATCACACGAATAACTAAATAGTGAATTATGCATCGCATTCTATAAATTGTTCATTAATCCAAATTGCTTGTCTCGGCACTGGGGTATCCAAATATTACGACACGATGTGCACATAGATGAGGTTGCTGCAATATTGACATGGCCAACTGAGAGTGAAGGTTCAGCAGTCGTGTCTCAAGTAAACAAAACTTGTGTCAGGAGATGAAAGCGCAGCTACAGATCAATAGGTCAATGGCAACTATGATCTGTCAAAATGTTAATTGAGCTGGTTTGTAAGAAAGTTTTTAAGGAAAACAACGTCTTCAATGGACGGTTAAACTGTTGTTAGACAAAATATTTGGAATTACAATGTTATATCTAATAATATAAAAAGCATTACCATATTTTGAGTATTGGATTATTTTAGACAATCACGCTAGAGAAGACGACGATACGACGGCGATAGAGTTTTTTTTTTCAGAGACATTTTGTGTAGTATATTTAAAATGTTAATCCCCCTCATGTTTCAGGTCAGCAGCCCAAAAGCACGTACCTCCTCCTAGGAAATGTCTCCCTCGCCGACACAATCGTCGGGTTCTCCCTCATTTTTGGAGTCACAGTGGACAACTCTGTGACTTCCAACCCCTTGTGTATCTTTCAAATAGGTAAGCTTGAACTATCTCAAAATATATCTCTTATTGATTAAAATATGCTAAACATACCTATTACCTACTGACATACTATTTCGCTAAACTGTGAACCGATCCGAAGCAAGCTCCTTGAGGTATCCCCAAAGTATATTCCGGACACAGGTAACCGTTTACTACTGTTTCTTGAATCTGACTACATATGCGTTAATCGCAGCATTATTGGGCGATAATGGTTGAAAAATTAAGCCTTAGCTTTTTGTGCTTTGCGCTTGTTAGGGGAATTTGGTGATCAACTTTATCAAAGACATCATTAAGGACATCAATTTGTTTTGTTTGTTGACGTATGTTATATTATTAATTATTTAGCTAAGAAGTAACGGTACTATTAACGATTCAAGACACAGAAGACATTTTCGCAATGTTAAAAAGTTGTATTTTCAACTTCGGTTGAGGGGTTTAAACACTATCTCAAACTCAAAGCATTTATTTCACCAATGACAGGCACTTTTCAATTTCCAAGGAGTCGGTCAGTCACAAAGATGTAAATAAACACTTCCACCTTCATCATTATTTATAGTTCTTTGCTCTTGTTTCATGATTATTATTTTATATATAAATATAATTATATATAGACAAGTATATGCTTCCTGTATGTATTTATTATATGGGTAATAATAGTAGGTACGCCACAGATTAACTTCAGTATCTCCCTCCTTCTCCCTTTATATCCAGCCAAATGGTGTCTTTAAAATATCGCTTTTAGTGATAAGACTACCCATTGTGTCACTCTATGGAAAATTTCTATATATATATGTGTAATTCGCATGGTCTACTTAATAAAGAGTATTCTATTATATTCTAATTGCCCATTCCAAAGCCTAGTAGCCTAGGTTCCTATGGAGAAGAACGGGCCAGAAACTCCACGGATACTTTTGAAAATCAAAATTTTGTTACAAAATATTGGTTACTTCATTCATGTTGAAATTATAAATGTGAGAACGATGTAGAAAGACGTTAAAATCGTCCTTAATTAAAATATATTTTTATATCTTTTAATTAAGGACGATTTCACAAACAATTCATAAATTTTAATAAATTAAATTAAACCGTAGCAGCCAAGGGATCACCAGTTCCTACTGACGTCGTCCGTTCACTAACATGACACAAGGATGGCACTATTCAGCTGAACCATTTTGAATAGAACCGAATGACTCATGCGCTACCATCAGCGAGACATTGAGTGAGCATGACATTCCTATTCTCAACTGCCATGGCACATTCAAGTCAATGAAAGACGTACCCAGTAAATGTTAGCTTTATTGTACGTACATATTACTATATAATATTACTCACACATGTGCTATGCAATTATACAAAATTAAGAAATAGAATGTAAACAAAGAGATTAGATTAGAGAGAGACTATTTTTTGACGAACTATCTCGTGAATAGTTATGAGTATTTTTAACCGACTTCCAAAAATGAGGAGGCTATATGTTCGTCTGTATGTTTTTTTTGAATGTAAGTATGTTCACCAATTTCTCCGTCAATTTTGGACCGTTTTTTTTATTAAAAGGAACCAGGTTCTTTTAATATTTAATTACAATCTAGCTTCTTCGACTAATAAGTAATTTTAATCTAATTTAACTTTTTACGTGATAATTATTTTAAAACTTAGAATAGTGTTCATCGTACTTTACAGAAGTCTGACTTTCTTAGTCTGATAATAATATAAATACTTTGTTCATGTGATCATTGTCACTATTATGTCTACACTTTTTACACTACACTAACTCAAAAGGTTTTGTCCGTTTTAGGGACCAATTTTCTTATCTTTCTTTAATTCTTTTTTTAAGTCATACGTTGTTGCTTTTTATTGGCGAACTTTCTTAATTTGCACTAGTTTCTTTTTTAAATTGAAGCTTTTGTAAACTTGTTTTAAGTAATGTCTCATAGTAGAATTGCTGATTCATGATTGTCATTATAATTTGTGTTTAGTACACTGAATGCACAAAAAACCATGTCGATTATTAAGTATTGAGTTGTTTTTTTGACATGCAAACAAGTACCTATTACTTGTTTGCTTGTCAAAAAACTCTAAATAGCTGTATAATTAAACAGCGATACAGTGACGTTTTCAATTATATGTTTTATTGTTTTATCGTTTAGTTCATTATCATACATTCCGCTAATCATAAAGCACACATTGCGGGGACCTTCTTCCCACGTCCTGCTGATTTCCTAGACGATGGCGGAGGAACTATTTAAGTTCCTCCGCTACCGCTTCCTCTGGATCCTCACTTAGCGAAAGACTTTTTGACTAGAACTAAACCTTACGTTTTAATCTACAGGCATGCTGGTATGTCCGGCGATGGTATCCATATTTAGCGTGGGTCTCATAGCCGTAGACCGATACATCTATATTCTCCATGGCCTGTACTACCAGAGGTATTTCAACACTACACGTGTCAGGATCGGCATTCTTTGCATATGGATGATCGGTGAGAAATTATTTAATCTTAAACTGCTTTGTGTTTAACTGTGTTGTAGTACCTATGTAGATAAAAAGGCCAATGATAGCTTTAAAATGCTATTTATGATACTAGTGCGGTAAGTTGGTGTTTACAAACGAGTAGACGAATGTAAGCCCGAGGTGAAGTCGAGAGCTTGTAAATACCAATTTTCGCACGCGTGTCATACAACGTTTTTCAACACATCTGCGAGAAAACAGTACAATAGGTAATCATTTATTTGAGTCTTCATAATTTTATATCATGGAAGACTCGAAGAAATACTAAAACATTCTCTGAAAATGTTTTGATGGCTTGTTTACCTATTGTACTGTTTTCTCGCAATAGTGTTGAAAAACGTTGTATGACACGCGTGCGGAAATTGGTATTTACAAACTAGTTTTATAAACCAACTTACCGCACTAGTATCATAAATAACTATTACTTAAAAAATGTATTATGTGTTTGTATCAGTGAAATCAATTGTTGGTGATTCTAATCAAATAAATCAATAAAAAATAACTCCTCTAATGATATCAACGTTTGTAATGACAATTAACGACACGCCCGCAGTAGACAATATTGTATGTAACTCAGTAGTTAATATGTGTTATTAAATGTTTGTGTTTAACGGTTATTCCAGGTATAACGCTTGGGTTCATGCCAGCAACTGGATGGACTAACACAGAGTTGAACCTCACTCCATGTTACTACGTCGCTGTCTTTCCTGGCTCCCTAATACTTATCAATTCTTTCCTCAGTATTGTACCAATTGCAGTTGTCCTCATTCTTTATTCAATTATATTAGTACGAGCTTTAAAAACAGTAAAATTCCTAAACACAACGTCCAAAAACGTTAAATCTCATGCAGATATAGCAAACTCAAAATTAAGAATTTCTCGAGGTACCATTAGCAAGACGCCTAGCCCTCAATCGACTAAGATTCCTGAAAAATCTTCAACGCCCAGGTTAACTAAATGTGCCTCCTACAATAATAATTATTATGGGAATGAAGACGAAATCGTAGTAAAACCGACCATAAGGACTAAATCTATGAGCAACCTTGACCTCCATATTGCTCAAACGAAGACAGCAAATAACTTTGAAAATATTGGCAATCAAAGTAAACTTCAAAGCGAGTCGATGTTTAGTATTTGTACAGTTGAATCTCAAACCTCCAGTCCTAATCTCTCCATGCCGGCTCCTAAAACTTCAAGGTTCCAAAATCAAGCGAAGAAAGTTTGCAACATAAATGCCATTACACGGAAACCGAAAGAACCAAATAAGTGGAGGGCGATTACTATAGTTATGTTGACTTCTGGAAGTTTTGTATTCACCTGGATGCCATTTTTCATTACTGTCACTGCATTTGTGTTTTGTGAAGAAAAGTTGACGAATCCAAGGTGCATGTACATTAGGACCTTACTGGGTGGTCCTTTGGCAACCCTAGCCTTTTTAAACAGCTTACTGAACCCCTTGATCTACGCGTGGTGGCATAAAGGGTTTCAAAGGTCCGTCAAAAATTATTACCGAGTCTTTATATTGAATCATATTTGTAGGAATAGATAATAATATATTTTAATTTGTCGTCTTAAATACAATATAAAAACTAACACTAAAGTATAAATAGTATGTACAAGTATATAAAAAAGGGGAAGAACCCATTGGGCATCAAAAAATTCGTCCGCATCGCTGTCAATGGGAAAAGTGTCCAAAAGGCTGGCAGTATTGCCACGTTAGATGACAATGCGGAGCTTTGGCCTAAAAATAGGCCAGCCCTCTGGGGGCCAAGTCTGCTATTTTCAATGATTGGTCATTATGATGACCATACCAAGGCAATGCCATGACCATTGTGCCAATAGCTTGTAACCTCCTAAATTCATAATGGCGTGACAGTGGTCCAAAAGGAAGTCAAAATAATAGGAGATTGTCAGTACGAGATTACCAAATACAGACAATTTTTCCAATGGAGTATCAGTGGCACGTCATCGGAAAATCATAAAGACGCCTTTCAATTAGGAGATTAGCAAAACTGTCAAAATCTACAATTACAGTGCCAATGATCGGCCATTCGGACACAACTGCGTTAGCAGACTTGGCCCCCTGGGGGCCGATCGCGCTAATTTTGAACGTTAATACCAAAACTAAACCACAACCAAAACGTTACGTTAGACACATTTCGTATCGCGCTAATCATTTCAACGGAAACGATTTAGCTTTACTTTGGAAGTTACGTTGGAGGAACGATCGATCGAACAATACTCTCACAAAAAAAAGCGCGATACCGTTTCTTACATCAGCTAAACCAAAACTAAACCAAAACCAAAAACGTTCCGTTCGAACGGTAATTACGTTGAGAAATAGCGCGATCGGCCCCTTGGTCACATGAAGAGTCGACCAACCGCTTGGCGTTGTTCCGAAATACTCGATGAGCACTCGAACCCCATGGCCCCAGTGTTTCATGTGTAGGATTAGTATGTAGCAAAATTGACTAAGTTTAGAAATACTTAGAGATTTTACTGTTTTTTTTATCCATGACGAAGTACTTATCAACAAGCTCTCTATGTATATATGTGTTGTGTTAAAGTGACTAGAATGAGTAGATGCGGTCGTATAACTCCTATGTATCTTACAAAATGATTGTAATTGCTTAACTAATATTAATAAGTTGTTATTGTTATAAATATTTTTATGTTTGTGATAACGTAATCTAGCTTTAACATAATATCTGTTATTATTGTTACCTAACCAGCATAGCTATTCACAACTATTCGACAGGCTATCGTGTGAGAAAATGACACATTTCGATTACCTGATTTGCCTAGCTCCAGACAGCAAACAGCTGCCGTCGTAGTGGTCGTCTATTTGATTTAAACTCTTCCCGCCTTATTACAAAACAAGATTTATATTTTGACATGGCTTAAACCATTCAGCCAGTTTTTGTAATAAGAACGTAACAGTGATTGAAATACCGTTCTTTATACAAAACTGAAAACTTAGTTCGGTACTAAGTTGTCAGTTTTGTGTTTAGGAACTTTACCATAGTCGGAATAAAGTTCGAAATTCTATAATGGTTCCATGTTTTAAACCTGGGTCTGAAGATAAACCTTGTTTTGTAATAAGGGGGTTTTCGATTTGTGAACAACGTTTAGAGAACTTTTGCGGTACCATTGATTGATATCCGATTCGGCACGGAAGCGTATCGAGTGGTTGTGAATAGCTATGCACTTGTGACTCCCGGCTACTTTATATACGTGTAAGTTGACATATTCATAATAATATCTAAATCCTATCGTTTTAGTTTAGTAAAACTTAGCAAGAAATGGAGTTTCAGTAACTGATTAAAAAAATTACATTGAGGCTTTAACTCTTTATTTTGTAGATTAAATAAATTATTGTAAGTTATTTTTAAGACCTAAAAGCCAATCTAAATTCTTCCATTTGCCATCAACACAGGTATATTTATATCAACATTGCCAGCCATGGGGTGGACTGGCCGCACGTTCACAGACTACAGGTGCTGGTACATCGCCGTCTTCCCTTCAGCCCTGCTCCTCGTTCTATCCTTCGTAGTCCTCTCAGTTATCATCATGGTCTGCATACTGTACATACTCATTTTACGCAGTGCAGTCAAAACTGTCGACAAAATTAGAGAGTTCCAAGAAAGCAGTTATACTAATAAAGGCTACCTCGAAGATTTGTCCACTTCAACTGCCGTTATATCCATTTCTGAATCGTTCGAAAATGGGAACAATGTTGAAATGCGCAAGTTTGACAGTGAAACTCAGACTCAAGCAAGTGATACTAGTAGAGAAGGAAGAAGATTCGTATGTTGTAGAAGCAGACCAACTTCACACCCAAGCAAATTGAAGGCAGTGAAAACTGTCCTTATAGTAACTTTGTGTTTTCTATTCACATGGGCCCCTTACTATGTAGCAGTAATAATGTATGTGAAATGTGATATCATGAAGAATGGTTATGAATGTATTCCACTAGAAATATTAACTCTAGGACCTCTTTATTTGTTAGGGGCTTGTAATAGTCTGTGTGATCCTATAATCTATGCATGGAGACATTCAGGTTTCAAAAGCACCTTAAAGAGAATATACTGGAAATGTGTAGCGAAACACAAAATATAATTATTTGTATGAATACTTTAGCTAATTATAGTAAATTGTAAAACAAACAGTATTGATAAGTTAATATATTTGTTAAAATAAATTAAATTATTTTATATTATTGTTGTTTTATTTCCATAGATGCATCAGCATGATAAGCATTTGATTATGTATTAGTTCTGAACAAAGTCGCCAATGATAAAACCCAAGATTAGAGAACCGATTAGCGGATCATTGGGGCTAAGATCCTGAGTTAGTTCAGCAGTATCTACTAACTTGTGTAATTGTGTTTATTAGATCCAACTGCTGACCTTAATTCCTGACTGACGTAAAATACAAAAAAACATCCGTATTTGCAGTTTTCATCGACACATTATGGACACGACAATATTCTGAGACACGGTCACGAAACGCCCGTTTGTGGTTCCCAAAAACTGTTAAATAGATCATTCTAGAAAATCGTCATACTGAAGTAGCCAATCTTTACGACATATTTTTATTGCTACAAAGATAATTTAAATACAATTATATCAGGCTATAAATTATAATACCTATCAGTCCCCAAATGTCGGATCATTATCAATTTTCCTAACAACTGATGTGTGCAATTTTAACTAGGGGATCACCACCTCGGATGTATTGCTGTCAGACGCAGTACCTACCTTCTTAGGTAGTACATAATATATTAGTAGATATTATTTACAAAGCCGTGTCTAATGTCACAGGCGCTATATTAAATCCCGAGCGTAACGAAGGATTCTAGTACTCCCGAGCGAGGAATTCTCGAGTTAACTCCTGAGCGAAGTGATAAGGACTCAAGACTAGAATCCTGAGTGCAGCCAGGAATTCAAGCTGCCCAAGACAAAGACACCTTTATCCCTGAGTAGAATACTCTAGTTTTAACAACTTCTGCGAGCTAATAAAAAGCAATTCGATTTTCATTTTTTAACGTTGCGTATAGTCAACAAGGAACCCTTATAGTTTCGCCGTGTGCGTCTGTCTGTCTGTCCCCGGCTTAGCTCAGACACTCATAGTACTAGAAAGCTGTACGTTGGCATGGGTATACATATTAATCACGCTGACAAAGTCGTAAAATAAAACCATGATAACATTTTTTTAAGGTTGCCTCCCTTGCATGTAAAGTGGGGATAGCAAGATTTAATAGTATACTTGTTGGTTTTCAAATACAAGTATTTTTTTAATTATTTTTTTATTATAAAATGCTATATGTATGGCGGCATGGAAGAAGAAAGAATAAAGAAAGAAATATATGTGCTCTAAGAAATGTATGAGCTCTACGAAAAGTGGGTGGAGTTGAAAGTGTTTGTTAGAGTCAAGTGTCCCTCCCCCTGCCAGCTAAATGGTTGTTTTTGGATATGAGAAAAAAATCATGACAGTCGTACCAATATATAACGAAATTAAAAGGAAAACCATCAGAGCATTTTTTTTTTTTTTTTGGGTGGGAAATTATCAAATAACTTCTCCCGCTCTGGGCGGAGCGGGAGGGCGTGTCAGACTTTTACTGACTAAAACCCACCCGTGTTCCTTCCGTTGCCTGTGTGCCAGGGCCGCGATATCCCTTTCGGACAAACTCGCAACCCTGGCAGGAAACCGTCACAGCTAAGTATAGGCTTTACAACTTAACGAGTAATAGTCGACCAACTTAAGTTTGCAGTTGGAGAATTGACCGTGACGTATAACGATGAACAAGAACATGTTTGTCAACTACAATGTTAAGTTTGTTTTTGGGATAAATTCATCCCAACTACGGAACCCTTCATTGTGCGTGGTCCGACATGCACTTGGCCGGTTTTTTTTTTTTAGTTGTCATAGATATTTTTTGTTGCGATGCCAAATTCAAATCGCATTGACCAGCGGGTTATAACGAAATTCAGTACATTATTATTACCCGCCTAGACCCCAGGGCTTTAATCACTTACTTTAGGTTAGGTTTGCACGACATTATCGAGTAGGTGGTAAAAAACTAGGTATTTGAGACTCTACAGCTTCAATCTATTGCTGATAACTGGTTGGTTAATGTGGCTTTTGTATTGATTTCCGGTTTAAAGGAGACACCGGAAACAGAAACGCGGCCACCGCAGCAGAAGAATAGCGGTATAATCATTTTTGTGTCGATTCTGTATACATAAACTTGTTCCATAAGTTGATACCTTCATTATTTTATTGGGACACTTATGTATCTACCTACCGATCGTGTCGGCATTAACGATAACATTGTTATCATCTGCCACCGCATCCGTTCAAGTCGGTAACATTCAACAACTATTTACAGCTTGAACTCTCAAGATATAAAAGTAGATAGATAATATGTCAATTATCAAAGGATTAAAGGAAGTGCAGCATATTTGGAATACCAGTTTCTTTTTTGTCAATAAGCAGAAGAGGGAACGGGTTAGTCCAATGAAAAACGTATTTTTTTTTAACAATTAAACATTTCTCAACTCTATTGTGCGGAGGGCATTTGTGTCGGCAGGTGTCCCCTGTGTTCTGGAGCCTCCGGGTCTGTGCAGCGCTTACGGCAAGAGGCCGGACGGGCTGACCGGTGCCCTGGACGAACGGCAAATGCATAATATGGGACGCAACTTGCGTCAGCACTGTCCTCGCCAGCCATCTTGGTCGCACCGTTCTCTCACCATCGGCAGCAGCGGAAGACACCGCAGAGACGAAGAGGGTGAAATACGCACAGTTGGTGGAACGCTACCATTTTGTGCCCATTGCCGTTGAGACCATGGGTAGTTGGGGCACTGAGGCCAGGAAGCTCATTAGAAAGACAGGGCACAAGCTCCATTTAAAAACGGGTGACTCCCGCGCCGGCTCGTTCTTGGTGCAAAGGTTAGCCATTGCCACCTTTGCGCCGGGAACAGTTAAGGGCGGGTTATTTGATTATGTTTTTTGAGGTGTTATCGTGACTTATGCATTTAAATGGTGTTTTTATGTTACTAAATAAATATTTAATTTTGTCTATTGTCATATAATAGACAAATACGAAAAATTGGAAACCTCTCAAAAAATCAATCAAATTAAAAAAGTCCTTAATCTTGTTTTGACTTGGCTGCAGTTAATTTGGAATAATATACTACTTACTTATATTCGTTTTTATATTTGACTATTACCTTCAGTTTTTCTTAAAAATCTCTAAAATCATTGTTTCAGTTTTATACAATAGTTCTTTACGTAGGTAATCAATCTTCAAAAAGAGTGTTGACCTGGGAACGTTGCAGTGTTTATCTGATTTTAAGACGTAACCCTATTGATATATTTTATATATCAATGCGTAACCTATTCTCTTTTCTGGAACAGTGGCAATTTCAGCGGCCATTTCTCCCTCTTCTTACTTCTTTCTCTTCTTGTATTTGTGAAATAATAAACATAATATTTAAAAAAAGAAGAATAATCTATGTAATCATAAAATTATGTAGGTAAAGTACCTATATTATATGGCAAATTATGTTCACTTTTGGTATTCCAACATAGCATCCAACTTAGAACCCCATGTCACATTTTTAATTCTTCTAAAATTACAAAATCAAAACAAAATCTTATGGTCACTAAAGTTCGCAGCAGTTGGTAGATATCTGAGAATTAAAAATGAGCTGCAGTGTTCCAAATATGCTGCCCTTCCTCTATCCCTAATCAAAGGCTATAAGATTACCGCTCTGTTGGCACACTGCCAGTAACGGGCTGAAAATGACTCGGTTGGTGATCTGTGTACTACTGTGTGTGGCCTCCTCCGTCCTAGGAGGTCACGAGAAATATGAAGGGTAAGCAGAATTTTTCAATAATATTTTTGTTACTAAAGTACCCCCAAAAAAGTAAGAACCCGAAAGGGTTGATGTAGACGAAGCAAAAGGACTATGTAATGCTACGGCTACATTGTCGCAATAACGCGAACTACACTTCGTGCGCTCCCTGTTGTACAACGAGTCGTCGAGCGATGCGCGAAGTGTAGTTCGCGTTATTGCAACAATGTAGCCGTAGCATAAGGATCGTAGTAGGTAGCGTTCTGTAGTTTCTACCTACCCTACTCCCTTGGGAAGAAGGCGTGAGTTTATGTATGTAGGTATGTTTCAGGTTGTAAGTTGTCCGGTGATGACTTCGGATCATGATCTGACATTGAATCTCTACTCGAAGTCCAACGCAATAAACTCTACCTACACAATCAAAAAGTTCACACAATTTTTCTTGTAACCTAAGTAGCTGTACAGTACGTGCACAACTTTATGAACCCTCTGAAGTTGCACGCGAGTGGCCTAAATGTATATTCATAGCATTTTTATTTTGTGATGAACAACTCAAACTTAAAATAAAATAAATAAACTCAATGCTCTAGATAGGCTAACAGGTACTATAAAAAATGTTGTTTAATGTTATGTTATGTAATTAGCTATTAATATACTTTTAGGCCCCTCGCGTGCAACTTCAGAGGGCTCATAAAGTTTTTCGCGTACACATGGCTACTCATCAAGCTATACATTTCCAGTATACGCTGACCTCTCATTGTACGGAAATCCTACACAATGCGAGATCAGCTTATACTGGAAATCTATAGCTTGATGTGTAGCGGATTGAAAACTACATCAAATAAAATGTCTTTGCTTCTGGGGTTAAAAAACGAACAATAGCTAACTTTATACCTTCCGCACTAAATGAATGACTGTTTACTTTTTATGACTGAAGAGTCACGATTTGGGATTACCCAAATAAAATAACCCATGCTTAACAACCTTGAACTCAATTTACGTGCCATACATGATAATTCCTTCCTTACCGAAACTTACCAAAAAAACAATATCCTAACTTTGGGTCAGCTCCTAGGAGGGTCGACTACTATTAATTGACCTCCACGTCTATCAATTACCATTGGATCCCAATATTAGAAGTATATGCACTGGCCATTGAATAATCAGACTCCTTCATTTCCAGCCATCAGTTGTACCGTGTATCCGGTCTTGGCGAACAAATCGGGGCGATAGAAGCAAGTCTAGACATCCTGTCGGCCACGCCCGCTGCCAGGAGCTCTTCGGGAAAACTTGAGGCTGTTGTCAGGCTGTCTCCTGAAGAGAAACAAGAATGGCTTCAGTACTTCGACGAGAGAAACATGGCATACACGAAGATCGCAGACAATCTTGCTAAGTAAGTTGTAACTGTTTATATCATTTATCTAAAATATAATGATGGGGTTGGCGTATCTCTTAAGATAAAAACCCCTAAACAAATAAAGAGAGAAAAAAAAAAACCAAAAGTATTAGCTTACAACATTAAAAAGCTCAGAAGTTTTTTAAATAAACACTTAGTTATTTTTTATTTGTCTGCGCGACGCGCTGCAAGAGAACTAGTGACGCGCTACAAGAGAACTAAAACAAACAGTATCTCTAAGTACCATAAGTTGTTATCAAAAATTACTCGCTAGCGTATTAACGTGGATGAAATAGATTTCGATAACGCTTGCACCATGAGTTTTACGGAGTCTAACGCAGGCGATAAGATAAGCTCGACAGATCGTGTCGTATAGCTTATATCACTCCTTATGTTTTGTTTCTTTCTTTCTCAGTAATAAGAAGAGAGAACGGCTCATATGCTCATATTACAGTAAATAACACGAAATAATCCGACTAATAAGAAAGGTTGTCGGTTCATGGACTACCTATTAGTAGTTGTTCAATTTTACTTCCTTAAATTATGTCATATAGTCGATGTAATTTTGTTGACATTATGTGGCCCTCAGCGTTTTTGACTTAAATTTAACTTGAAATAAGTTTAAAAAAATAGAATATATTATTATAATAAGTACAATGAGGACCAGCGGGTCACAATTTAGTATAGTGTATAGAGAAATGAAAATTATTGTTTTAGTTCTAATGCCACTCCTTGTGTTGACTTCAAATCCGTAACATTATTCAATAATAAGCACAAATCTTCAAATGCTTCTCTAAAGAGTCTATATAGTTGGCCACTAACATATTTCATGCTAAATAAGCTCTTCCCGACATTATTTTGTCTTTAATAGACTCAAAAACGTGTATAATTTAATGTACTTAAACAAATGTTTCACACCTCAAATTGCTAGTGAGCTATGAACTACTATCGCAAGCGTATTTTTCGATAGCGTCTGTCGAATTAGTGGCACATGGTGCCGAACGTTAATGACTATCGAATAGATTACGGTAGGTTTCTTAACTATCGAATAGTGCTCATGGTATGAGTTTTAATTCTTCTGTGACCGCAAAGGGCGCTGTACAATATTTCATACATAAAAATTACGGAGACGCTAGCGAGTTTTGGGCCAACTTTGTTAGTCTGGTGTGCGTGACAGCTACGTCTTACACTCGCGCCACTTCATTGTGCTGTCATTGTGTTATTCTAGTGTGCGTGCATTTTGCGACCAACAGTTGGACGCATTTTTTAACGACGAGTTCACAGCTTTGATTGTATATCTAGGTATACAATATATATACACACACCGGCAAATTTAGCGGTACAAATTTTATTTCGAAAAACTAGTTTGTGTAACATTACTGGCTGGTTTTTATTTCATTTTATTGTAGAATTAATTATTTCAAATTGAGAAAACAATTGAACGTCACCTTTTATGCGATTGTTTTAATTTTATTCGTACTTACATCATTTCGAGCGAATTTCCCATATTAATCATTTTATGGTTTTGGTTTAAAATTTTCATTAAAAATCAGTTTCATTTGTTTTTTTTTTAACTCTCCAATCTTTTTGAAAGTCAAGGACTTCATTATGCCCGACTTGAGCGCAACTGAGATTGCCAGGGCACTTGGGATGAGGAGAAATTATCAAACCTACAGAGTGATCTATAATATAGCGTACCTGCATAATATCTTGATATCTTGCTTTTAACGATAAGACCACCGTTTGTACCATTCTAGTGTATGTGTTCCATAGATATAAGAAATATTTCTATGGTACGTTCTGTTCAGTTGTGCATTCTTTTCCGTGTGTGTATAATGTTTAAAAATAAAATGTTTTGATTATTTTAGCATTATCTATGATGAAGAAGCTCAAATACAATCAAAGAAAGCAGCAGCCAAACGCAGCGGCAAGTCAATTTCCTGGGACACTTACTACAGACACGAGGAAGTTAGTATTACCTAGTATGTTGTGACGCAAATTCGCGGTTTGACGTGGAGTTGCGGACACCAGCGGGCCGAGCACGGGCGTGCCAAGACGATTGTGACAAGACATGATAACTTATATCATGTCAATTTGTACTAGCATTTTATGACAATACAGTTTTATCGCCAAAACTGTGATAAAATGTGTGACTCAAGTCATGTCACAGTAGGCCGTGCTCGCCCCGCTGCAGGCTTAGTATGAAGCTTTATATTTCTACACTACTGTAGAATAGAAATCGCTAGTCTACCCTTCTCGGTAGAAAACTGTCAACTGTCCACACGGAAACGTCATTTTTGTCTACTCTTCCGTCGCCATAACGCTTTTCTACGGTTCTCGTGCTAAGCCTGCGGTTGTCTAAAGTAGTGAAGACAATTTGATTTTGTAAACGCCATGCTAAAGACAGTAAAAAACTTTCTATCGATGGCCACAAAGTATATACGGTTATCTACAGTGTTTTGAATGCAAAACTGTGATAATTAATAAAAGAACAAAGCTATCTTCTCCTATTTTATATCATTTAGTTAATAGGGTAATACCAAGGAAATGGTTAAGGCTGTAATATTACTGTAATATTTTTTTGCACCAAAATACGGTACTTCGACACTTTGAGAAAAATTGTTGTTGTCGTCTTTATATAAGTGACTTAATATCAGTAAAAATTGAGAATCAAACAAAAAATAAATCCTATGACAAAACAAAGAATTCTGAGTCGAATTATGTAAAAGAGTGAATTTCGTAAAAAGTGCAGTTGACTCTTTCTACGTTGCTGCCGTCGTACTGACTACACGGAACGTCATTTTTGTCTTCTCTTCCGTCGACAAAACGGTTCTCGTGCTAAGCCTGCTGATCAGAGGGATGCCAACAGTAAATTTCATCCCTGGGAAACGATTTTCCCTGCTGCCAATTATTTTTTAAACTATGCAAGTCATGTCCCAACTTTTTATACAGCCTCTCTGTTTAATCCGTATTTTTTTTTATTATCAACAATTTTGTAACATGACTTTAAACTCACAATTTAGTTTTCACTAAATAAAAATAAAAAAAAACAACACAAAACACAAAATAACACACAAAATATTTACGATCATCAATGATAACAAAATACTGGCTGGTGCCACAGAAAAAGAAACATAAAAAAGTCGGGAAAAAGGCAAATCTATCTAGATTTAGATATGGATTTAACGTGCTACGATAACGATTTCATTAGAAAAGAGGCTAAAACAGTAAAGGAAAACCTTTTACCGCCAAAATCAAAAGAAAAACTTTGAAATGGCGCGCTGAAAAAAATGAGTCAAGTCCTTTTTGGAAAAGATTTTTATTTACTTTCCTCATATTCAAAATAAAAAGGAGAGTGTTTACCTCGGGTAAAATACTTATTTAAGCACTCGGAACTATTGGCGCCCTCGCTACGCTCGTGCTTAAATAGGTCCTTTTCATTCCTTGTATAACAATCAAACTACTTTTAATCAAAATGTTTTATTATAGATCAACGAATACTTAGATGAACTGGCGGAGGAAAACCCTGACCTTGTGACCGTCATTAACGCAGGTCTCAGCTACGAAGGTCGTCAGATCAAGTATGTGAGGATTTCGTCGACCCGCTTCGAGAACCTTCGGAAGCCAGTCATCGTGATCGATGCCATGGTTCACGCCAGAGAATGGGTCACCACTCCCGTTGCCATCTACATTATCGAACAGCTTGTGAAGGAAGCTAAGAACAGCGCCCTGGCTGAAGAAATTGACTGGATCATCATTCCTCTAGCTAATCCTGATGGTTACGAGTATTCTATTGACGAGGTAAGTCTACACCGTCATAGCGTTTTACCCGACTGCCCCAGAAGGAGGGTAATGATTTTCGAGAGTATGTAGGTATGTCTATTTCAATGGCAGGCTCTGTAGCCTACACGGCTTGATGGATTTAAACATATGAGGTGTCGTTAGATTCGTCTTAATTGTAGGATTAACATAAGCTATTTAAAATTTATAAATTGCATCCGCAAATACAAAAAGGAGGCGAAGGTTTTTTCAAAAATACTTATATTACAATAATATTGGTATCAAATAAAAGCTAGTAATGAGTCCATTCCAAATATATATTATATATATATATATTAATAAAACTAAAAAGCTATAATAAAGCAAATTTTAAAAAAAAAACAAAAACCCGACTGCAAAATAACATAACGGAAAAGATAAAAACAAGCATTACTATAAAATTTTGGTATCGCATATATTTCAGCAAGCAACGCTTGTTTTTCTCTTTTCAGATATGTGATATTTGGACAACTATGTTGGTAGTTTAGTAATCAACCAACATTAAAAATTTTGTCACAATCTCATCTCAGCGACAATAAATTAATGTAAATAAAAATACAGCAATCACTCCTCATTCACCAAATGACTTGAGAACAGTCAAAAAGCTTTTCGGAATAATAGGATTTTTTGAGGATCCGGACACCGCGGTGAATGTTCACCGTTCACAGATGATGTATTTCTGTTGCCGCTATAACAACAAATACTAAAAAACAGAATAAATTAAATATTTAAGGGGGCTCCCATACAACAAACGTAATTTTTTTGCTCCTTTTTACTCTATATTGATAACGGCAACAGGTAGACGCTTGAAATATTCACAGAATATTTAGTTATATATTCACTTTAAAAATAAATAATTAAATAAAACAAATATTTAAGGGGGGCTCCCATACAAAAAACGTGATTTTTTTGCCGTTTTTATAGATAATGGTACGGAACCCTTCGTGCGCGAGTCCGACTTGCACTTGGCCGGTTTTTTTCGAAACCGGCCAAGTGCGAGCAAACTTCGAAGTAGGTACGTGTACCTACTTCGAAGTTTGCTTCGTGTACCTAACGTAGTTTCTCAAAAATACATGCGTACATGTTTTCTGTCACGCACCGCCCATCAAGATGATGGGTGGTGCGTGATAGACAACATGTAGGTACGCATGGCAACATGTGACTCACATCAGCATCTTCCGTGCATATAATTGGGCATCCTATTAACTAAATTAATTTCCCTTTTACGCTCCATTTGTATTCATGGTAGACACTGCTGTAGTTAAAGTTCGAGAATGACGACGCTATTTCGTATTCGGAATGTTTTTTTTATCATTTGACCATTGACCTGTATGATACAGGTGGCTACGGAAAATGTAATTTTTAAATCCTTGATACCTAGGTACTGACAATCGCAAGCAACAATATTTTCCTGGGTATGCATAGCTTTAATTGAGGGTTAAATATCGTTCTAGGGATACATTGAGGGGTTCATTGAGGATAACGTTATTTCGGAATAACGTTATTCGGGATAAAGTGATTCAGGGTTACGTTTCTACGCGCGAACGTCATTCGGGATAGCGTTCATTCGGGATAGGGTTCATTCGGGATAAAGTGATTCGGGATACCGTTCATTCGGGATAAAGTGATTTAGAATTGCTTTCTCTTGGGATACAGATATTCTGGATTTCGACTTTCGGTCTAACGTATAAGAGTCAAATAAAATGCCTTACGTTTGTAATTTTTCATTATACAGTAACTATTGTACTTACCATTGTTCCGATTGAGCTATTTAGCTAGCCTCGTGTTTTGCTTTCACGTGGCTCTCCCGCTAATATTTTTCAGATCCACTACACTCAGTGGCGGACTTTGCGTAAAGCCCGGGCCTAGGACGGCCACATAATAGCGCTGGCCAATCTGCGCCTGCGGCTGGCTATATCTCAGCTCAGTAAAGTTAAATCGTGCACCGTGCAATTCAGAAATAAAAAATATTCGGAAACGCCTCATATAATATTAGAGAACCAACCTATCCGAGGCGGCAATCCTGCTATTATCGAGCTCGCTTCGCTCGCTCTAGCATTCAGCTGTCTCTTAATTCTTAAGCTTTTGTGAATATGTTGACAAAGTTACTCTCATGCCTATTTCTGGACGACAGGATAACAAAAACCTAAGGGACCAGGGGGAACCTAAGGGAGGCCTTGGATAGGTCCAAGGCCTCCCTAAATTTTCCAGCCTACTCCGTTCGGTCTTGCATTGTGCATTCTCTTAATTCTTAAATATTTCTGCATTAGTCGACAAAGTATCGAAATCACCAGGTCAACATAAAATCAAATCTACCCTAGGTGGGGTAGGGTGCTAACATTTTCGAGGTCGCTGTGGCATTCCAAACTCTCTTAATTCATAAACTTCTTTGTGTAAATCGAAATAGTCCACAGTCGTCCTCTTTCTGTATGAATTGACAAAGAAATCTTATCCCACTCAAGGTGGGATGCTAAAATTGTCGAGCTCGCTGAGGTCGCTCTTGCATTCTACATACTCTTAATTGTTAAGCTTATCCGCATTCGACAAAATTATACACCTTGTAACACAACAGAACAAACGAAACGACAAGTGAAGAATCGAAAAACTAAAATTTTTTAGATTAAATTTTTTCCACTACTGATCCGATTCCGAAAATTCTTTCACTAATAGGAAGCTACATTATCCTTGAGTGTCATGATATGTTTTATGTTAAAACGAGAAACTTCACTGCGAACAAATTCGCGGGCAGAAGATAGTAAACAATAACAGTTTTCTTTATTTAAATAATTCTGCGGGCTCCCATGTTACTTTTATATGTGTTAACGCTACAAAATTAGCACAAAAGGTTGTAGGGGCTAGTACTACTAAACTGTCTAGGGCGTCCGAGACTGCTGGTACACCTCTGAATATTATCCCTATAAATTATGGGTATTGATAGTCCATATCATTCCGTCCGACATTGTCAACTCTCCGTTATTTAATGGTGATAGGCCTCATTATTGTATGAATTAATCGATGCGTAATAATCCCCAGGACCGCATGTGGCGTAAAACTCGCTCAAAGGAGCACGAAGGTGCCGACGAATGTCCCGGAGTAGATGGCAATCGTAACTTTGACCACTACTTTGGCACCAGTGAAGGCAGCGCTAACCCTTGCTCAATTATCTATGAAGGTCCCTCCGCCTTCTCAGAGCCTGAGACTAGGATCATCAGAAACGCCGTGCTGTCAAACATTGAGAGGACTTCTCTCTACTTATCTCTGCACAGCTATGGAAACATGTTCCTGTACGCTTGGGGTAACAATGGTAAGGAACATTTTTGTTTTTGTCCATAATAGGTCTGTAGCCCACGGAACATATCGTCAGTGAAGTTCTAATAGTACGGAAGTCAAAAATGGCTACTTTACAGGAGAGTGAAAAAACTGTATGAAATGAATGTAACTTACGCCTAAGGCCATATTATTGCGTTTAATTATTAATACAAATGAACTCTGTGATGATTTGAACCTATGAAAAATAAATCTAAACCAAAACATCGGAGCACTTGATGCACGACGAATTTGTACGTGAATGGCTGACATACGCAGTGTTGGCGCCAACAAGCAACAACTGAGATACGCACTACGCAGTGTAACTACTTTTCTAATAACGCGTTCGTATTGGTCAGGTTATCGTGTTTTGATTGGTTGATACGATACGCGCCATTAAGCTTTATCCAATGACATTCAAATCTCAAAACACTCATAAAATGACTTACGCACTGTTAGAACTTCCGATAATAATGCCACATGCAAAAAAGACTGCAGAAGACGCCAACATAGTTCTTGTCCTTCATTGTAGGGAGCAGCCGTAGTAGTACGTTGAGAGTAATTTGTTATTTTTAAATTCTGTGATATGTTCATAATGTAGGTATTTTACTCGTACTTTACTTTTCAGGAACTTTGCCATCAAACGGTCTGATCCTCCACCTCGCCGGCATCCAAATGGCAACAGCTATCGATGAGCTGGCTTTAGCCAAGGCTGACAGATACGTTGTGGGTAACGCTGCAAACGTTCTGTACTACACGACCGGTACCTCTCGGGACTGGACCAGGTCTGTCGGCATCCCTCTCACGTACACCGTAGAGCTTCCCGGCTATGAATACGGATTCCTGGTACCTCCTACCTACGTTGAACAGATTGTGAAGGAGACCTGGGCTGGTATCGCAGCAGGAGCTCGTTATGTGTTGTATAATTGGTAATGATTAGGTATACTTAACACCGGTTCTATTGTACAGACGCCAGCAGGTCAAGCTACCCGAAACTGTCAAATTTTCCCAATCAACCTTGAACTTTCAGCTGTAGCGATAAAGTTGAAAATCTATTAAATAAATTTGACAGATTGTAGGAGCTTGATGTGCTGGCGTCTGTACATAATTAAAAAATAATAATAAGTAAGAGTATTTTATTGACCTAATTGAATTAAACAACACCTCCATTAGAAACCTAACTGAAAGTTCAGCCAATCAGCTTCAGTTGGTAGTTGGGTGCTGAATGCTGTTCTTATATAACTAATCAAGACGGTGTCATTGAATCAGTAAATTTGGTAGGGACACCATGAATCTTCCGCACTAGTGATGCCTATGTTTCGGTTAATCTTTCTAAGAAAATAGAAAGTAATTTAGTTCCATGTTATCCTCTAATCATGTCAGCTTCTTGGAACCAAACAATAGGTTTATAGAATCTTGTTTTCATAACAGAGACACTAGATAGTTGAACAACTACACTCTGTATACACAACCCTGTTCGTTGTTCATCCAGCACCACTCTAGTCGCTGTTGGTCGTTTCTCTTATCAATATGTTCGTCAAAACGTTTAATTTAGCCCTCGTTTTGATTCTAGTTTTGGTCCAAATCTCTAAAGAGTACAGATTTAGCAGAAAGATTGATTCAATTGGGTATCCATACTATAAAATTATTATGTCGTTGGGCGCTTGCAAAGGTAAGGTTTGTTATTCTACTTTTATGCCCGAATTCTTTGATATTTAAATATAATATGTCTAGATAGAGTGCCGCGCCGCAATAGATCTAATACAAACAGGCCAACTTTGATATGCTGGTGTGTGTAACAGCTACGTCTTACACTCGCGTCACGTCACTGTACTGTCATTATGTTATTCTAGTGTGCGTGCATTTTGCGGGCAACGGTTGGACGCAATTTTTGTCGACGAGTTCACAGCTTTGACTGTCTATTACATATTTATATCTTTGCTTGATTTATAATTACAAGAAAAGGAGCGGGTAAAGAAAGTTAGCTAATATAAAATCATCACCGTTGAGAATAGAAGAGTTCCTATCTATAGTCAGTTCCAAAAGTATACATTGATGAAATTGTAAACATAGACGGAATTCTTACACAATCACTCACTAAGTATAGGGAAGGAGTTTGGAGTAACACATTTATCTGTGAGTATTTAGGCTATATAGGTCCATTCAAGTATGGTATAGTGAATTTTATTAATCTTAAACCTCTCCTCCCCCTCCCCTTAATCAGCAAAAGTAAGCAAAACTCTAACCGCCCCCCCCCCCTCTCCTATGCTTACGTAAACATTTGTATATATATATCGGTTCAGGTTTCTTTATTATAGACATTCATGAGTCTAAAAATAAGGAATTTATAAACCACATACCTTCGGTTATTTCTAACTTAACCATAAAACACCGCGTGAGAGCGAGTAAGCAATATCAATCATTTGAGGAATCCCTGAACCTGCCTTCGAGCATAGGCAAGTAGGGTTGCAATATCTGTTCAAATCCGAATCTACTAAATTTTGCAGAAAAATCAGAAAAGTAAATAAATATATATTGCTGACGTAATCACCACCCAGACCCCCCCGTTGCATGTCATAAAAAATAAGCAAAGCAAAGACCCCTTTCGTAGTTACGTAATACCTACTCCCCCTATACCTCACCCCTTTTTCCAATATTTTTTTTTAATACATAACTTAGGTATTACATTTTAATTGGCAAAATCATCGACAAAAGTTGACTCAAATGAAAAACATCCTTATGGTGATTTTAAATTAGAATTTCGGGTTTAGCTAAATACAACTTTAAACTTAATATTGATCGACTGGAAGAAGTTACACAAACCAAATTCTTGGGTGTACTCATAGATCAAGACTTAAATTGGAAAGTACATATAGATAATTTGTGCAACAGGATCAATAAATTTGCTTATGCTCTCAGACAAGTAACGAACATGACAAATAGAAAAACGGCTATTACTACATATCACGCATATATAGAATCCATTTTACGTTACGGGCTTATTATATGGGGGAACAGTACGGATAAGGATAGAGCATTTATTGCACAAAAAAAATGCATCAGGGCCATTTGTGGACTCCGTTCTGATGATTCCTGCAAACCGTTTTTTAAAAAGCTAGGCTTACCACTTCCCTCACTTTACATTTATGAAATCTGTAAATTTGTGTACAGTAATAAGGGATTGTTCAAAAAATCATATGAAGTAATCTCTCGACCAACAAGGGATCCTCACAGACTTTTATTAAAGGATAATCCTAAGTCAGCCAAGTATGCTAAAAGCTGCCTTGTGATGTGTGTACGTATATACAATAAAATACCAAATGAACTCAAATTATTAAATAATACTAACTCTTTTAAAAACAAATTATATAAATGGCTGAATGGACATAACTTTTATGACATTAAAGATTTCCTTAACTTGAAAATATAAAATATGTATGTAAAGGTATTATTGAAAATGTTTGTGAAGTATGATCCGAATGACTATTATTGTATAACCAATTAATCTCCATTTTATTAATTATTTGCATGCAATTGATACAAGATTATGTATTTTTACGCTAATTATTTAGCGTTTATAAGATTTTTAAGCTAAACATGTGGACATTCTAGACTGTAACAACTTTATACCATGTTTAAGGCAAATAAAGACTTATCTTATCTTATCTTATCTAACTATTAAAATAATCAAATCAAAGCACTAAAGTAAGAGGTATTAAGTACAAATTGGCATCCACCAGTACGTTTTCCGATGCATTTGTTTACATTTCATCTGATTTTTTTGACCATTTTTTTTTTTTTTTTTGGGTGGGAAATCATCAAATAACTTCTCCCGCTCTGGGCGGAGCGGGAGGGCGTGTCAGAGTTTTACTGACTAAAACCCACCCGTGTTCCTTCCGTTGCCTGTGTGCCAGGGCCACGATATCCCTTTCGGACAAACTCGCAACCCCGGCAGGCATTGGTCCTAACGGACCCCGTCAGTTTGTGCTGACATCTCTTTGAGGCGCGCGTGGAACACAACGCGCCGTCGACCCGGGCCTGGTCCTTATCGGACGGCGAGCTACCCATCGCTCACCATCCGCAGACCCGCGCCTACGGTGGCCGGAAATCGGCTTGCGACTCCCGACGCCCGGGGCGTCTCCTGCGGCGACTAGGGGCGCGAGGGCGCGAACCTTGTCTCACCCTCACGCGTTCCGCCTCCTCCTTCGCTAGCATAACTGCTTCGCAGAAGGAGGTGACGGCCTCCCATGCCCTCTCGCTCCGAACCATGGCCTGAACCAGGCCCGGACGCGAGAGATCGCCGCCGCCGATCGCCTCCGTGAGGACACGGCGGTGCTCCGCCCAAGCTGGGCAAACCTCCACCGTATGCTCCACCGTGTCCTCCGGGCGATCCACACAGTGGTGACACCCGGGCGTTTCCTCCCGCTTAATCCTAAACAGGAACCTCCCGAAACATCCATGTCCGGTGAGGACCTGCGTCAGGCGGAAGGTGAGGACGCCGTGGCGCCTCTCCAGCCACTCCTCAAAGAGGGGACTTATCGCCACAATTGTGGCGTGCCCATTCTGGAACAGACCATAGGTAAATGAAGAATGAGGGAGAGGCAGGAATCGCGCCTTCACGGCCCTACCCAACTAGCACAAACTGTTGCTTAAGAGCTTTGGAGCTAATCCGATTATTCCCAAAGGCGCCAAGCTCAAGCGCCAGAGCGTGCACTGCAGACCTTACGCAGCCGCTTTGCAGCCAAAGGCCACAACTTTTTGCAACCTACAGTTCCATTAGAACTTCATAATAGTGGCATAAAAGCGCAAATACATCTGTTGTTCCTGAGTCAGACATTACCGAATACAAATAAATAATAAGTGAAGTGAAGGTAAGTGTTTTTGAGCTATATTTTGTATTATATGCAAGTGGCTAAAAACGCAGATCAGTTTATCGTGCATATAGTTGATATTATTGGAGTATTTTTAACGCGCCTGAATAATTACCTAGAATATCGTAAAATATGTAAAATATTATTATATAAATATTATTATATCACATACCTACACGATATTGAAATTACATACTTGACTACATTTGTATTTAGTAGGTTGCTGGCTATATTTAGTTATATTTTACTACCAATTGTGATAAAAACCTATAAATTTCTCAAGTAATGATAAATAATTGTCTTGTAAACATGGCGTCTATGAGAAGCAGCTTTAACTTGCAACCTCTCTGCGCGTCAAAGCGTTAAGTTTCACTCTTCTGAAGGTCCAAGTAATACCTGTACCACTAATGCTGTTCAAGGCTTTACAATCACTTTTATTTCGTATTTACTGCAGATATCGAACCACACTAATGGTTATTTGTTTAGAGATCCGTAAAACTCGTTGAAAACCCTAAAATACGATGATCGTTTGTAGCTGCTTCTATAATTTCGCTCTTTCAATTGTTTAACACTTACTATGTCTTACCATGTTTTCAGAATGCCTTTCAAAATAATTCAAACTTATATTGAACAACAAAATAAACAAGAACTTTGCATCTGTCCATCTAAGTGGGAAAAACATGCGAGTGTTACACTGTCCGAACATAAAAAATAAAAAATAATGTAAAATAGAAGATTCAACTCCACAACCAAACTGGACTAAAATAAACTGCATTGTTAAAAGGAACAATATTATGTCGTATGAAATTGCTGACATGCAGTTGACAGAAATGTTAGATTGTACTCGTATGTATTGTTAGATACGTGTTATTTAATATTTCAATTACAGAATTCTCACACACAGTTGCCTTTTTTAATTTCTGCATATTCTGATAAACTCTCCGTACTTTCTTGCAATATCCACCAGTTCTTTGTTTGAACTTCCATGCTTTCAGATCCATATTTCTTTTAAACTGGCTCAAATATTTTATAAAATGTGATTTCTCCAATAAAAATAACAGAATGTATCCAAATGAGTAGGCAATATCCATTACTCTCCTGCTTCTATTGTGATGAAGCCTTAATGTCGCTATTAGTAAAACAGTCTATCAAATTCTTACTTAAGTCTGCGTAAAAGTACAAATCACTTCTGCAATGAAACTATCAGTGGCAGAACAGTGATAAATATAACTTTTATACAGTTCCGTTAAAAAGTCTGCAATTAATGTCTTTATGCAGTTCCGAAATGTACAGCAGCGGCAATAGAAGCTTTTTTGCAGCTTTAAGCTTTAACATACATATTTGAACTCTCTTTTAAAGCTATAGACGGCAAATGGGTTGTAAATTGAACTCTTATAAAACCTAAAGTGGCATTTGGTTCAGTTTTTGCTACCCCTAGTGATATTTACAGCTATGAGCAGTTACGGAAGCAATAGTAGAACTTAAAACCACTTTCTGAACCCCTAAAGCGCTACTGTACTGCTAAAAGTTGCAAAATAGGCTGCTATTTCCACTAGTGTGCTAATTGGGTAGTCGCCGCAGGAGACGCCCTGGGCGTCGGGAGTCGCAACCCGATTTCCGGCCACCGTAGGCGCGGGCCTGCCGTCCGATAAGGGCCTGGGGGTCTACTCCCTAAGTCCGTTAACGAAGCAACGGGCCCATCCGACAGTAGTCCGATACGTCGCAGTGAACCCTACTCCCTAATGATTTCGGATTCATCAGTTTCCAACGGAATCATAGACAATCTTCGTGAACGAATGACTCATTATTATAGAGTTGCGCAATTTTACCGTTCGATTACCGGTTTACTTATTTTGTGGTTTTCAGGTTTAAATAATCAAAAATTAATATTTTTCTCGTTATACTTTTTATTATGTCTAAATATAGAATTGAATTATTTTTGCCATTTTTGTCCCGAAACCGGCATTATCCTGTTGATACCTTTGCCTATTTTGTTTTTGACGGCAATTTTCAAATTAAATGTCAGTCAGAGTTCGTACTAGGCGGGAAGGGTTACTTATTTTATTTTAATTTCAATTATATATGTTGTAAAATGGCCCCAACCACTGCAGCAAAAAGTGTGGAAAACAAGTGTCAAGTTGAACTTTTCGGACGGGCAAAACGCATCGGGAGTATGGACAACTGTCAAATCGTGTTGTCATTCATTCTTCGTTCGGGCCCGGAACGAATCATCCGTCCGAAGGTGATAAGGAGTAGGAAACGCCCGTTTCCGCCGACTTCGTGCTTAGGGAGTAGACCCCCAGGCCCGGGTCGACGGCGCGTTGTGTTCCACGCGCGCCTCAAACCCACGGGTGGGTTTTAGTCAGTAAAAGTCTGACACGCCCTCTCGCTCCGCCCAGAGCGGGAGAAGTTATTTGATAATTTCCCACCCAAAAAAAAAAGGTAAATCTTAGTAGTACCTAGCGAAGTAGCGACACCTGCCTGCGACTTCGTCCGCGTGAAATTTCGTGTTCCCCGGACTCACTGCGTCGCGTTGCATCGTCTTCGCTTAGCGTTCATTCTGACTTTTTCTTTTTGTTCCCCCTACATAGAAAGTTACAAACAATAGTAGATTGTTATACTAGGGATGAAAGGGACCTATTTAAGCACGAGCGAGGGCGCCAATAGTTCGAGATCCTTTTCACCCGAACACTCTGCTTTTCATTTCGAATAGGTATGAGGAAAGTACATAAAAACCTGATTAGTAAAACAAACAATATTGGTAAGATATTAAATCAATTTAAAATTAAAATTAGAGCAATTATTAAACGTAAGGGAAAAGGTTTTCCACTACTGTTTTAACCTCTTCTGTAATGAAATCAGGCGTTAAGGCGAGGTTGCAGTACTTTTTAACTTTTTAAACCTCTGTAAATGTAGCAAAATATAAATTTTGCCCAAAAAGTAAATATTTTAAGAAAATTTAACATATTATCAAGCACTGTGTGAAGATAGAAACATGAATTAAATTAATTGGCTCGATAAAAAAAAATCACAAAGATGACACTAAATCGCTATTTAAAACGTGTACCTTGAAGAGATTACTTCGTTAAACCACGTAAAAGTTATACCAAAAGATAGGCCTTATTGTTTTTTAGTACTTGGTGAGAACACATTTTATAATTTCCTTACTATTTTTTTCTATGGAGCAAATATACACAAAATCTAGCAGTTCAAGAGCTCGCAACGGCCGGCCAGTTACAGCCGGCTACACACCGCACTACAAGACGGCCTTAAATCCATATCCGAATCTGATGAACTCATTTTATACAAATATCTGTATAGGTACGTAAATAATTTGCACTCGACAAAACGACTGAAGATCGAATTGCCGCTTTCCCGCCATTTTTTAATTTTCCTTTTTCTGTGGCTTTCTACCAGCCAGTATTTTTTATCATTGATGATGTTAAATGTTTAGCTCAAATAAATGTAAATTAATAATAATTTAGTGAAAAGTAAGTAATAAGTATAGTCATGTTACAAAATTGTTGATATTTAATATTTTTAGGGTTCCGTACCCAAAGGGTAAAACGGGAGCCCTATTACTAAGGCTCCGCCGTCTGTCTGTCCGTCTGTCACCGTGATAGTTAGACAGTTGATATTTTCACAGATGATGTATTTCTATTGCCGCTTTAACAACGAATATTAAAAAACAGAATAAAATAAATATTTAAGGGGGCTCCCATACAACAAATGTGTTTTTTGCTATTTTTAAAGATAATGGTTCGGAACCCTTCGTGCGCGGGTCCGACTCGCACTTGGCTGGTTTTTTTTAATTACAATTTTACGCCGCGATTTAACGGCTGTGTAGAAAGTTGGGACATGGCTTGCATAGTTTTTAACTTTTTTGACAGCATGGAAAACCGTTTCCCAAGGACGAAAATTACAGTTTTTGGTATCTTTAATCGTACCAAGTAGGTATGGGAAATGAAAACAAATCGTACCAAGTAGGTATGGGAAATGAAGACAAAATTTTCCTCGTACCAAGTAGGTATGGGAAATGAAAACAAATCGTACCAAGTAGGTATGGGAAATGAAGACAAAATTTTCCTCGTACCAAGTAGGTATGGGAAATGAAAACAAATCGTACCAAGTAGGTATGGGAAATGAAGACAAAATTTTCCTCGTACCAAGTAGGTATGGGAAATGAAAACAAATCGTACCAAGTAGGTATGGGAAATGAAGACAAAATTTTCCTCGTACCAAGTAGGTATGGGAAATGAAAACAAATCGTACCAAGTAGGTATGGGAAATGAAGACAAAATTTTCCTCGTACCAAGTAGGTATGGGAAATGAAAACAAATCGTACCAAGTAGGTATGGGAAATGAAGACAAAATTTTCCTCTTTATATTATTAGTATAGATGTAGGTACTACATGTCTACAACCACCCTAACTATGGTAGGGGAAGAAAAGGAGAATCATTGAAGCCCAAATATGGCGCTGCCACATCCATGTCTACCGATTACATAAAGGAGAACTAAAAGGGCCAAAATTCGCATTGATATTCATTCCTACCCCTACATCTATGCCTATACTTACCCATTTAAAACTATGGTTTTTACAGAAACGGTGCTCTACTTCGATCAAAAAATATGGGGAAAAATTAATATGAACCGAGTTTTAGATATTTCTTACAAGTGCGATAACGGTTGGTAATATTTATATCTATCTATATTCTATATCAGAAAGACAGAAACTTGTTTAAAGCCTCTGACTCTTGAACTAGATGTAGGTACCTGCATGTCAGGGGTCAGAAGTAATTTCTAAATTTTTCTATTTCTACTTTTATATATCTTATATATTATAAAGCTATATGAAATGTTGTTTGTTGGTTAGCGCATCACTATTTTTTTATTTTAAAGTGCCGTAATGGTCCGAATGAAGATTTTCAGTAAAGTGCCACGTCTTTACTTAAACTCAAGGGGAGCGGGGCGGGATATCATCTATCATCTTTATCATGCATTGAATGGAGTTCATTTCATAATTTTTGTACTTTGTACTTGTTACCTAATTTTACATGACACTGGCTAAATGCACGAACCGTGCAAAGCCAAAAAGAAAAAAAGAAAAAAAAAAAAAACGTCCTAAATAGATAACCCAAACCTGACAATAAGTTTAGTTAAGAGCGGCTAACCCGACATACTTTTCATACAAACGCTCGTACGTGATCATATGGCGTTGTAACACATCTTTCTCTGAAATATTTGAACCAATAGGTATCTTGTGCACTATATCTAGGTTTCTATGCAAGCAAAAAATATTTTTTTTTTAAAACAAATTCAGTATAAGCCTGCAAAAATCTGCTTTTTAGTACAAATTTTACCTGAACTGTGACCTGAACTTTGGCCATTCATAATGTACTCAAAAATTGTAAATGTTAAGAAAACATTACGATAGAACCCTTGCAAATGTAATGGAGATTCTAAATTACCAACATTTATTTCAAAAACTGGTAAGGCTTATTCAAAAACACTTATTTCCTGGAACAAGTTATATGAAATTTCCGCACATTATTTTTCGTTCAATGTTATCGCGTTCTCACTCGTTTGTTCTCAATAGTTTTCCCTAGCGCTGGATGAAACAACAAACTTTTCGACCATGCTCACGTTGACGATAGACGGACCGGGAAGGCCCCTCTTAAGGTCAAGGTACCTACCTATACTAATCGACCTTTGACCCTTTAGTTTCAACTTGATTAAGGTATAGTAGGTAGCTTAACGTATCTTCTCTAGTCATATATTTTTTTAGGTATCTATGGCAGGCATACCTATAAGCAAAGAATTTTGACAAAGTTCAATAATATTTCAAAGTTAAAATATTATTGAACTTTGTTGTAACTGCATAGATCCTCAACTCCTTTGTTTTGAATTTGGAGAGATGTAATTTAATGATTATAATTCTGTAAACACATATCTGTTAAGTCGCGAATCATATTTTGATCAAGATACAACCTGACACTGACCTGCAAATTGCAGAAAACGTAAGAAAATTTGAATTTCGCGGACTACTTGAAAATGCCATATATTTTTTGCTGCGCTTAATTTGCTTACATGTGCTGTGGAAATTGCAATAACCTGAATGAAATTACCCAATAACAATTACTTTTTTTTTCAGAGCGCTACAAAATATCGAGAGTAGAAATAACGTTAGTAATTAACAACACCAGCATTTACGCCTATTCTGAGGAAGGAGTCGGACACTCCGAGTTTGCTGCGACGTTATATCTGCCAACAAATCTTAATTTTGTTGTTTATGCCCTCACTATTTATAGCTGCTACCGAGAAAGAGAATCGGCTGAAATTGCTTCTACAACTAAAGGACAAGTAGTGACTTTCAAAGAAAACACACAGGCTGTTTATATGCCATTCCTTCAAAATGAATTATCAACAAAGTGATTGATTATAAAAAAGTATGTCGGTTTGTTAGGTAACTTACTTTGTACACAGTTAAGTAACATCACGCTGTAATCCCCGAAAGATAAGGCAGAAATGTATCTATTGTTACAGACCTAGTCTACATTACATTCCCAGTTTCATGTAAGAACCTCTGGAGAGATTAAAATTAGGTACATAAGTTAAAAACACGTTTTTATTACTCTTACCGTGCTTATTAACTTAATAACAGTAATGGGCAATAAGTAATCATTGTATCATTACTGTAGGCAAAAATTACTGGAGGAGGAGTGCAGAAAGCTAATATTTTTATATAGGTAGGTACTAGGTACATAATATGCATTAGAAATAAATTAAATTAATAAAAAAAAAAACATTACACACACTACCATGCGCTTGACACACACATTAATAGTACCAGAGCCTCAAGTGATAGCTTGACCATGGAATAAGAAAGTACTACTCATGGAATAAGTAAGTACTACTCATGGAATTAGTAAGTACTATAATTATAGATTGTGACTTAGACGGGGTCGAACTTCGACCAGTGGGCGACCACCTCCATAGGTTTAGGTAGTAAACAAATCATAAAAAGGGTTTTTATAGATGACACTTTCTAGTTTAAAAATACGTTGTAACTTATAATCATTATTTTTTTCAAATTATTATTACGATAGTTTTCTCTTTTATTACTGTATGTTAAACTTTATCATTTATTCTTATACTACTCTTCGTAGATGTAATTGCTTGAGCACAATTATTTAGTTAGATTTATATACCTATTACTATATTATTTTGTAATCTGTCTATTGTAAAGAGCCCAAAAAGACATGTTCTCTAAACGTCAACGAAATAAAACGTTGCTAAATTGAATAGTACAACTGTGACGTAGCATGCCAACTGAAGTGCCAGGTATTACATTTAGTCGGTTATTTGACAGCTCTCTCGTCACGTGGGTTTTTTTGTTTACCTTTATTTAACTACCTAAACCTACGGAATATAGTTTAAGTTAATTAGTAAATGTACAAAACCTACTGACCTGTAACGGTAGGGACCGTTACTGCGGGTTAACTTAGCGCGTTCGCCTCATGCTGGGGCCGCACCGCACGTGAGAGTATCATCACGATAACAATGCGTGCTGATTTTAGGTAAGTTTCGCGCATGTTTTGCTCGCCAAAAAGTCATCGGGCTAATAATACGGTGGTCCCATTAGTTAGCGGCTTCGTAAATTTTTGATGTACCGCCACCCGTGCACTGGCGCAGTCCGATGTTTTGGTACGACAGCCGATAGTGGTTGGCCACATCTGCAATATATCGCGATGCCGCGCCGATGTGGGTCCCATGGAGAAAGTTTTTTAGGTTGATTGTCTGTATATACCACACCTTTAAATATGACCACACATTTCTGATAGGTACACGCTGTATAATTATGTTCTGTGTATTAGAGCCTCTATTACAATTACAACGTCAAAATAACAGCTTTTTACCAAATGCATATTCAATTTTATACGGTAGGTACAAAAATGTTTTTTTTATTTATTAGTTTGTATATATGTTTTTATAAAATAATATACTTAAATATTATAGGTAGGTATATTATACACCTGTAATCATAAACTCGCGAGCAATAAGCTGGAATAACTTCTTCGTCCGCTGCTCGAAACAATTTTTTACAACTTCTATGCAATTAACTATGGATTGTGGCATATCATTTGAAAGGCAATTTTGTTAGCTTTCAACCTCTTTCAATATCATAACCAAAGATTATTCACCTTATGTCATGTAACGTAAAACAAAAAACATCAATTTTTAAAACAACACACCATATTGTTTGGTAGTCCTGAAACCCTATAAAAAGGGGGGCGATTATGAAAATTGATCATCAGTCCAATATTTCACGTCACTGGGAATACGAAGCTAAAAGAAAATGGAAACCACACCTATTGAAGCCGCTCAAGTCGTCATCCTAATCCAGCAAGGATTGTCTCAGCGTACGATCGCTGGACAGCTTCATTTGAGCCAGTCTTTTGTCACGAAGGTTTACAAGAGGTTCAGGGAAACTAGAAACTTAGTCCGGAGACCAGAATCTGGACGATAGCGATGCACTTGTGAGAGATGACCGATTTATTGTCACCTCTTCTCTCCGAAATCGACAACTGACAGGCATGGACGTCCAGCAGCAGCTCAGAGAAGTTCAAGGGTGCTTTCAGCGAGTGGCCAGTGAGGCGAAGACTCAAAGAAGCGAACTTGACCCCGAAAACGCCAGCCACGGGACCTAAATTGTCTCCAGGCCACAGACAAGCCAGGCTTCAGTTTGCTCGCGATCACTTAGATATCGAGCAATGGAGCTGTTCCCGGACGAATCCAGGATGTGCCTGCATGGTAGCGACCGTCGACAGAGAGTCTATACGAGACCGGGGGAGCGATTTGCACAATGCTGTTTTGCGGAAACAGTGGCATACGGGGGTGGGTCCTGTATGATGTGGGCGGGGATTTCTATTGAAGCAAAAACGGAGTTGATATTCGTACCTGGTGGAGGTCGGGGAGGGGGGCTAACCGCAGAAAGATACATCACCAACATTCTGCTAGGCCATGTGCTCCCCTACGCCGAGTTTATTGGCGATGATTTCCTGTTAATGCACGATAATGCCCGCTGCCACACCGCTGCAGTGACTAGATAGATAGTACCTTGTAGAAGGCGGGATTTCCACACTAGACTGGCCAGCCCTCAGCCCTGACTTAAATCCAATTGAACATATATGGGACGAGCTGAAAAGGCGGCTAAGAGGAACATGTCCAGCTCCGGCGTCAATAGAAGACCGGAAAACTGATTTAGTCGAAGAGTGGCAGGAAATCCCACAGGATTCCATCAGGAAACTCATTCCGTCAATGAAAAACCGTTTACAGGCAATTATTAGGGCCAGGGGGGTAACACAAAATATTAAGGGGTAAATAACATAAATTGTAAATAAAAAAATTATCTTTTCATATTACTTCCTATTCATTTAGACGTCCACAACTTCGACCTATTGCAATAATTCTCTAAATTTTGGTAGAAATTTTAATTAATTTTAAATCTTTTTGATATCATTTGAAAGCTAACAAAATTATCTTTCACAATCTACAGCTCATTGCATACAAATTGTAAAAAATTGTCATTAGCAACGCGCGATGAAGTGATTCCAGTTTATTGCTCGCGAGTGTATTTGAACTTTACTGTTGAATTAGTTGGTACAGGTAGGTACTCCTGTACCAACTATTTCAACAGATTAAAGCTCTCTTCCTCTCTCCTACTTTGCTGTGCCCGACAGGGCCTATAATGACCAAGCCTTAGACCAAACCTACCACCTAAGTTTACATTATGGAATGGAGTAAGTATTAAAATGTCGGCAAAATGGTAGTACCTAAACAAAATAGCAACACACAACTATTTTAAAGGAAAAGTTTCTTTATTATGCTTGGGTTAACATGCAAACAAAGCAATTCTTTGTTTTTGTGTGTGAAGGGTTTAAGGTAAAGAAAATGAAAAAGTTTTGATTGTTTTATTTAATATGCGTAGGTATGGAAATCACCGTTAAACTGTCTCTGGAAGTCTCGATTCGACTCATCTTCATATTTGCATATTCCTCAGATCATAAAAAAACGAGCGAACCTTACCTACAGTAGTCGCATATGTGTAACATCTGACATCTCACCTTGGTAATAAGCAACTGAGCAGCGACAGAAATAACCTCCAAATTTAAAAAGCTAAATAACGAAATATTTCATTTACAATCTATATAGTACTTACTAATTCCGTGAGTAAACTAATTCCATGCTATAAAAAAGTACTTAGTTATTCCATGCTCAAGCTGTCATTTCCTGTTACACACTTCCGTCCATTTTCACGAAATCACTTCCAGCGAGAGGAAAGATGTTACACATCAAAAAAACACAACAAAAAACATTAATAAACACATCTTTATAATACACATATCATTGTTCTCAATTTCCACACAGGTAATACAAAAATAAGTAATATTGATCTCAGTAATTAAGTAAGTATTAATCTATATCTTTATTCCCAAATCAAATCAAATTATTAAATCATGTCACACTATTTAAATAAATATATATAAATTACTCCTACTCTATATATCTATCTATATTTTGATCCTGTTACTCCTTGACATTATAATATCACATATTCACCAGGAATTTATGCAGCTTCGACTTGAATTGAATTGATGAACAGGTAACTTTTTCACATCATCAGGCAACTTGTTGTAAATCAATGACGCCAGACGCCATTACTTATAATGATTAGTGCTGTTTTCCCATAATATGGTAAATCAATTTCTAATCTTTTTTTTTGCCACGATATTGTATTAGTGATTAAATTAAAAAAAAAATATATAAAATTTATCGAAGGCAGTGTCAGAATTTTTAATCTTACAAAGTAGGGTTGACAGCTGGTAGTGTTGTCTACATTACACATTGATATAATGCATTTCTTTTGAGCTATAAATACAGATTCCTTATCGCCTGCGTTGCCTCAAGACCCTAACTTAGGACAGGTGCAACAAGTCTGTGATAACTTTTAAGAGTTTGTACTGAGCAAATGAGAAATATTCTAAATGGGTTTTCCATGTCAGTTTATTGTCAATATTAATTCCTAGAAACTTTGTATCTGTCACAAGATGTACTATTTCGCCTTGGTAACTAACGTTTATCAAGGAAGCTCTACGTAGGCTGGACTCTATCCAGTCCAAATGTCTGAGGATCGTAATTGGTGCTATGAAATCCTCCCCCATAAATGCTCTCCAGGTTGAATGTGCAGAACCTCCTCTTAACCTTCGAAGACAATACTTAGCTGATCGTTTTTTGTCAAAAGTGTTCTCCCTTTCGTCCCATCCTTTACTCCCCATTTTGGAACAAATCTACCTCTCTCTTAACACGTCTTCTTACTGGAATAATAAATCTATTCCATTGATGAATAGGTACAGAGAGCTTAAACACCTCTCCTCACCTGTTTGTCAATACCCCTCTCTTCCTGTCTTTTCTTCCGCCTATGAGGTGGTCCATTTCAGGCCAAAGATCGTTTTGGGACTTGGTATCTCCAAAAATTCCCAGGACGTAAAAGGCGACTTCGATCGGGCCATTGAGAGATACTGGAAGGGTTGGAATATTTTTTACACAGACGCTTCCAAATTATCGTCAACAGGATGCACTGGTGTTTCAACATATTTCCAGAACTCTAAAATTGCCTTTTTATTCCAATGCCCACCTGAGGCTTCAGTATTTACAGGGGAATGCATAGGTATTCTAGAAGCCATCATTTTCATTTTAACCCACAATATTAAAAATTCGGTCATTTTCTCAGATTCTCGCAGTAGCATCAATCAAATCATCAGTCAATGTCAACTAAAATCCAAAATTCATAGCAAAATCATTTTCGACATACTAAATTTACTATTTACTTGCTCGAACAACGGTTTAAGCATTGAGATAGCTTGGGTTCCTAGTCACTCGGGTATAGGTGGCAACGAGTGCGCCGACTCTCTGGCTAAATTTGCTTCATCTAACCCGGTGGATCGGAAGCACTACGTGGTGCAAAGTTACGACTTACGAACTGACACCAAATACAAGTTGTTCAACTCGTGGTCAGCAGAGTGGCAGGTAAGTTCGAAACTTAAGGGAGCGTACTACGCCAGTATTCAACCTAACATCCAGCGGAAACCTTGGTTTTTTAAATGCCCCAAACTGTCCAAGAGAACTGTTACATCCTTGTGCAGGCTGAGACTTGGTCATTGCTGCAGTCCAGTATTCCTGAACAAGATCCGTATCCGTGACAGTTCCCTGTGCGAATGCGGTCTTGATGATGGTACTCTGGACCATATCTTTTTCTCATGTCCATTAAATTCCCATTCCTTTGACTTGTACCATACGCTATCCAAAATTAAAATCCCTCTTCCTACTAATTTCCATTCCCTCTTGACAAATTTTTCTCCTAAACTAATACAAGTTCTATCAATTTTTTTAAATTTAAATGATATCAAAATGTAGCTTGGTGTGTAGTAATAATAACTTAGTAGATATTTATGTAGATTTGTAGTTTTTAAATATATATATATATATATATTCTTATCTTTGTAGCTAGGTTTACTAACAAAAATTGTCTCGTCCTTTCAGCTACTAACATAAGTATAATTAGACTACCCACAATGTTCAAAGTTCGACGGTCCACCTCGCTGTTGCCGTCACCACATGACGCTGGCAGAATAGTCGACACCGGCTCAGTTGCCAAAACGGAAAAAAAAAAAAAAAAAAACTAACGTTTATATTTGTCAGTTGAGTTCTCTGGTGAAAGTGTATAATTTTCGTTTTGTCCATATTTATTTTAAGATTATTTTCGGTTAACCATTGTATCATCGTATTTAATGTTTGGTTGACGACGTGCTCGTAAACATTTTCTTTGTCGCTTTTTATTATAACTATGCTATCATCTGCAAATAGTACCATTTGTTGGTTGATATGTTTAGGGAGATCTTTGATATACAGGGTGGAAACTTTCAGCGGGGCAGTAAGGGGAAGTACCTTATCCATTGCAGCTACGCGAAAATGGTCTTAAGAGACTATCCATATTTTTTTATGGAATTTTGATCCCCATTCACAGATTTTGAAAAAAGTGTACAGTCAGCAGGAAAATGGGCAATTTTCACAAAAACTTGTTTTATGCCAATCGATCCTCTTTCTTATAAGGATCAAAAACCTCTATTGGACTAATTGAGATTTGAGTACTAGAAAAGTCATAAATCGCAAAAAAACTCTTCCCATACATTTCGTAGGACATGAGAAGTTCCAACTTACATTTTTTACCATCGATAAACTGGCCGCTACAAAAAAGACTGATCGAAAGCAAATAAAAAACTATAACTTCTACTTTGGGTAATATTTCACCTTAAAATTAAAAACTTGAAACTTTACATTTGGACTCACCTAGAAATTTTACTTTTGTGCTCTAAGTTATGAGGTGTTCAGAATGGTAGCCGTTTTGACGTAGGCATAGGTTTATTCTATTTACTACAGACTGGGTAGCAGCTGATAATGTGCTAGGGTTAATTCCATAGAGAATCGTGGTAAGTAAATCTTGAGTTCCTGAACACTGTTCTATTTCTTTTTATAAAGTTCAATTTTTAAATAGCGCCACATAAAAAAGTGTAGAGGCGTGAGATCAGGACTGCGAGGTGGTCACGTTATAGGACCATCATTATGTTTGTATCCACTTCCTTGCGAATTGCCGGAATTCGATTTCTAAATACGAAGTTTATTTATTTTTGGCCAGTCTTCGTTGTAGCGGTCCACCTATCGATAAAAAACTAAGTTGGAGTATCATTTCTTACAAAATGTATGGGATAAGTTTTTTGCGTTTTATGACTTTTCTAGTACTCAAACCTCAATTGGTCCAATTGAGGTTTTTGATCCTTATAAGAAAGAGGATCGATTGGCATAAAAAAAGTTTTTGTGAAAATTGCCCATTTTCCTGCTGACTGTAAATTTTTTTCAAAATCTGTGAATGGGGATCAAAATTATATAAAAAATTATGGATAGTCTCTTAAGACCATTTTCGCGTAGCTGCAACGGATAAGGTACTTCCCCTTACTGTCCCGCTGAAAGTTTCCACCCTGTATATCAAGAACAGTAAAGGACCTAGGACTCTACCTTGTGTAACTCCATTTTTTCTAGTTACTTATGATTAATCTCATTTCCTGGTTTTCTGACATATTTGTGTTATTTCTACTATTTGTTTTCTGGCAGGTATGAAAATATGAGATCTAGCGCTTTACCTCTTATGTTATATATGCTTAATTTTTGCATTAGTATCGTATGGTCAACTCGGTCAAAGGCTTTACTCATATCCATGAAGATATCACATGTTGGTATTTTTTTGTCCATGGCAACCTTAATAGTTTTTAGTAGGTCATAAGCCAAGGACAAGACGATGTAGAAGGCTTCACTCGCGTCGAGAAGAAGAAGAAGAAGAAGAAGCCTGCTTGTCGTTATCAGTGCGGTACCGCATTGACTGGTTGCTGCGTCCCGCTATTCCAACGACGCAGCTTTACGGGTCACGTTTACATCACACCACGAAGGTAGAGGATGTCGTGGAGTACATCAGGATGAAGACCAAGTTCACCTTGAGAGTCGAGAAGTTGGAGTCGCGCCATAAGATTAACTTCAAATCTTTTGTGGTGCGGGTACCGACCCATCACCAGGACACTTTCATGAAGGAGGAATTTTGGCCGACGAGTGTCGTGTATCGGCGTTTTCGCGGAAGGCTACATGACACCACGACTCAGCGCAATACGTCGCCGACCCAACGTAGTAACAACATTTTGTAGTGATGTTTTTATGCTGTATTATTATTGTTAGTTTATTATTTTGTAAGATTGTTTGTGTATTTTGTCTATGGGCCTTACGTTGCCTGAAAATAAAGCAATTATTATTATTATTATTATAAATGGCTATATTTATTTATTTCCCCTTGCGAAAGCCTTTCTGTTCATCTACCAAACGGTTCGTTTCGGTTGCTCCGGGTCTGGCTGTTTGTGTACGTGAGTTTAAATGTTTGTAAACGCATCCACGATACGGGAGAAATTCCTAGTGTGGGGCAACGTTTTTAAAAAAGAAAGAAAAAAAGAAAGACGAAAATATAATATTTTTGTAAAAAAAACTGTATAGCCGGCAATATATGATTTTATTAAATAATTTTGAAAAAATGGAGATCTTCGCTATGGGCCTATAGTTCCCCATTTTTCGTTTGTCTTCTTTTTTGTGTAGTGGAATGACACTGGACGTTTTAAGTTTTTCGGGGTATATTCCGTTAGAAATGCATAAGTTAATTATGTAGCATACATGATGTGAAATATCCGAGGATATTTATATTTTATGACTTTGGTGCAGACACCATCGTTGCCAACGCTATGGGTATTTTTCGGCTGGTTTATTTCTCTGTCTATCTCTGTAGGTGTTGTGGTAGTAAGTCAAATTGAATTAATTTAAGTGTTGATTTTATGATTTGAGGGTCGGGTTTTGTTTTGACTGTCATTCCTTAAATTCTTTTTTTGGACCGATTCTGAAGCTTGGTCTTATTATTCGCAATAGATCAAGACGCTGACAACAGCTAAACCACGGTCATTGTCAGACTGTATACAAAAGAAAGAGAAGCGCGATGACACAACGCTTGTAATTTATTGTATCTATTTACTCAAAAATTAGTTGAGTAATCAAAAATAAAAAAACAACCAAGTTCTGCATACAAATAAGACGTTTTTGATAGTAATTAGTAATGAATACGGGTATTTTGGATTGAAACTCATACTTTACTTTACTAAACTTTACCATACTTTACTTTGGTTAGTAAACTAACCCTTTACTTTGAGTTAGGTACCCGTTTCTTTCTTTGAATCTTTAGATCGTTAAATCGTTAATCGTTAGATTTTTTTCTATTTTGGTAACAACCAAGTTCTGAGAAGTATGTTCATAACTTATATTTTATAATAATATTTTTTCCGCTACCACAAACTCTAGATTTGGCATTTTTTTTTGTTTAACAAGCCTACTTTTATAATTTGCCTCTTGTCAGCGCTCTAAGGATCTATTATCTTGATGTCATCTTCTGTAATAGGGTCTTAGGGAAAGTTAAATGTAGACTTGTTTATAATTGACGATGTCGCTTTTGATTTGTTTTGTGATGTAGTTATGTAAAAATTGTTTTATGACTTCTGAGTTAGTGATATTACTTTTTTAAATTTAGAACGAAAAGAAATAAAAACATATTTAAGCAATAACGCTTGCTTAAATATGTTTTTATTTCTTTTTGTTGGATGTATCCTATACTTATCTTTAAGAACCTTCTGTACCTTATTTGCGCAAATAAACAATTTTGATTTTGATTTGATTTGTAACCGACAATCTGTTTATGTATTTTTTAAATTTACTCAGATTTTCAGTACCTACTATAGTCCCGTCTTCTAATACGCCAAGATTTTATCACACAGGTTTTTTTGACGGGGCATTGTAACAGAGGAACTGTGTGGTCGGATAAACCAAAGTCAATTATTTCACTTTTGCATCTAGGAATATTGTGTGCAAAGTTGTCAATACAAGACTTACTGCTGAGCCTGGTAGGACGTCTAATTTCTAATTTTTAATTGTGGCTTTCCAAAACATATTAAACGTCTAGAGCATGGCGGTTTCGGTTGAGTATATTTATGTTGAATCTCCGAATAGAACAATTTTCTTGTTAGTATTGTCACATATTTTTTTTTTTTTTTTGGGTGGGAAATTATCAAATAACTTCTCCCGCTATGGGCGGAGTGGGAGGGCGTGTCAGACTTTTACTGACTAAAACCCACCCGTGTTCCTTCCGTTGCCTGTATGCCAGGGCCACGATATCCCTTTCGGACAAACACGCAACCCTGGCAGGCATTAGTCCTAACGGACCCCGTCAGTTTGTGCTGACATCTCTTTGAGGCGCGCGCCGACGGTGGCTGGAAATCAGCTTGCGACTCCCGACGCCCGGGGCGTCTCCTGCGGCGACTAAGGGCGCGAGGGCGCGAACCTTGTCTCACCCTCACGCGTTCCGCCTCATCCTTCGCTAGCATTACTGCTTCGCAGAAGGAGGTGACGGCCTCCCATGCACTCTCGCTCCTAACCATGGCCTGAACCAGGCCCGGACGCGAGAGATCGCCGCCGCCGATCGCCTCCGTGAGGACACGGCGGTGCTCCGCCCAAGCTGGGCAGACCTCCACCGTATGCTCCACCGTGTCCTCCGGGCGATCCACATCCGTCTTCCAACGAAGTGGAAACTGGCCGCTCTCCAAGCATGCGCTTAGGAATTGTCACATATCTGGCGTAATAATTTCTCTAAAATAACGTAAAACAGATTTATACATGAATTTGGCACTCTGTTTAAACTATTACGAGTCCGTGTTCATTTAGTTATATGGCGCTACATTCTATATTACCTATAATAGGACAGCGGGCTAATTACGTAACACACTAAAGTAGAAATCGGTTTAAATTTAACAATTCAACAACATTCATTGCGTTATTTATGATGCTGAGCAGACAATTTTTTCTAACATACGAAGCAATATATTAGTAATATACTTCAAAATCGTTCCGATTGTGATTCAAACTGTGTTACGCAATTAGGGTGCAGTTAGTTTTAAGTGTTGTTTAATCATGTCGAATTCTAGTTAGTATGCATGCACCTCCCCTCTTTACGCCACTAGAATAACTTGTTGCTAGGCGGAAGTTGGGTAGTGGTTGGGTATGTCAAGTGTGTTTTCCTGGTCGGTCGTCATAAAGTTTTCGGTTATACAGATAACGTCTATGGGTTTATTACTTTGTGCTTATTCCTATAAATGTACCGTCAAGATTACAGATTTGTTTATGAGACCTTTGTTCTTTTTTTGTTGATGATGTGTTGGTGAACTCACCTTTTTTTAAAAGGTACCTTTCATACTACCTAACGTAGAATACGTTAGGTAGTATTATTTAAAAAAAGGTGAGTTTTGTCCATTTGCGTCACCGGTCAAGTCATCTGGAAATAATTCCACGTCAATTTTAATTCTATTCATAATGTCCCTAAATGTGCATTGATTCTGTAACTATACACATACCTACCTGTAACAAATCTGTAGACGAGGCTTTTCTGTACATTTGAAAATATTTCCAAAAAAAATTGTCGGTGTGATAAAGATTATCCAACAGATGCCATTTCTACCATTTTTGTAAATTTTGTCTGTTTTTCTGTTAATCTGTTTGTATGTGATAGATTAAGATAATACAGCATCACGTAAAAAGCACAAAACCAATGTGGTTAACTTTTAAACTCAAATATTGTGTTTAACTCGGTTATAATTAGCTTTTCTTTCATAGGAATCGCTTCAATCTATCGAAAGATATAATATTATGACTTTATAATATTCGAGAAGAATTACGTAATGTACAGACGCCAGCACATCAAGCTACTACAATCTGTCAAATTTCTTTAATAGATTTTCAACTTTATCCCTACAGCATAAGGTTCAAAGTTGATTGGGAAAATTTTACAGTTTCGGGTAGCTTGACCTGCTGGCGTCTGTACATACACTTAACGACATCTATTGGGGCCAAATAGTACTAACGAAAATGTGTGCTAAACCATAATATATTATTTACATGTTACCTTTATGATGAGTTGTTACACGTCATAAAGATAACTGTGTCTGTGTTATTTCAAAAAGTACCTAAAGATCAATCAATCTGCCTAGCCTTTTCACAACTATGTTAGGGTTGGCTTCCAGTCTAACTGGATGCAGCTAAATACCAGTATTTTACACAAAGCTACTGCCTATCTGACCTTTACAACCCAGTTACTAGGTACCCTAATACACTGAGAAAAAAATCCTGACACAAAGCTGCAGTTTTACATTGCGAGCAAATTCTTGCGAAAGTGACATAATAATTTTGCTGCCACAACAACTTTTTTTTTGTGAAACGCAAATATTGTGAACCCCGCAATAAAATATTGTGGCGTTATCAATTTTTGGGTCCTTTGATATAATCGCAAAGTGGTATTTTGCGGGGTTCACATGGCTAAAGATTGTGTAGTTCGCAATGTGCGCTGCAAATTTACTTTAGATGTTGTGTCGTTAGCAATTATTGGGCCCTTTGATAAATTCACAAAGTGATAATTTGCGGGGTTCACATGATTAACGTTTGTGCAGTTCGCAATGTGAGCTGCGCATTGACTTTAGATGTTGTGGCGTTAGCAATTATTGGGCCCTTTGATAAATTTGCAAAGTGTTAATATGCGGGGTTCACATGGTTAAAGTTTGTGTAGTTCGCAATGTTAGCCACACATTGTTGTTATAAGTTGTGGCGTTATTCATTTTCAGGCTCGTTGTTAAAATCGCATGTTGGTAATTTGTGGGGTTTACAAAGTCAAAGTTTGTGTAGTTCGCAATGTACCTATGCAGTAAATTGATTTTATATGTTATGGCATTGGCAATTTTTTATAAAATTGCAAATTTGTACTGTGCGGGGTTAACTTTTAAGGGTAAACATCACTAAGTGATAGTTAGCTGAGTTCACATGCGCATATTCTCTAACAATGTTCAATTTGCTATAAACACAATTCAAACTTAGCGTGGGAATCCTAACATAGATAAAAATGCAAATCAACTATAGTGAAAATCACAAAGTCCATTCTCGACAATGATTGAATTTGGTCAAGTTGTTAAAATCGCACGGTATCTAGTTAAGTCTTCGGTCGGCAGTGGCGGGCAACACTACTACGTATAGTCTGTACTATATCTCCGCGGCGCAAGCATTGGGTTGGTACACTTGGTACGCGTTGTACGCCATAATTATCTGATTCTAGAAAGTTCTAGGAACCATTATTAAATACACCGCACGGACACACAGATACATACGCGATATAGTCTGTGCAGATACGTGAAAAATAGGTTTTATGACCAGAGTCGTCTACGTCGTTATTCGTCGTGAAAAAGTATTTTAAAACTGTAAAAAAGTGCGTGTGGTGAAAAAGAAGTGTTATGAAATTAAACTAAAAAACAAAAATTACGATTTAATATTATTTTTAGTAAGGTTATGGTTTTAGTTTACGTGCGTGTCGGCTTTAAACTAACCAAAGACTAACCGGCTGTAATTCTTTAATGTTTGTGTAAAGTTAATAAATAAAAATTGGTGACATTTTGATAACTGCTTTTTATTATGTAGATAAGTCATTCGCGTTTCTTAGACGTTGCACATGATTAATACACCGGGCTTCAGATTTTAGCACTCTAGAAGCTCTGTGCATTGCTGGCGTGTGCAACGCTAAACAATTCTACTATTGCTAATCCCGTAGTGCCATATTGCAGAAATAGCAATGCCACCATTTCTGTTCCCGCAGTACAATGTTGCTACTCCAGCAATATTGTACTGCGGGAGCAGCAATGGTAACATTGCTATACCTGCAATATGGTACTGCGGATATAGCAATGGTAAAATTGCGATCATCACAATGTTAGATCACGCCTTTGTTGGAACCACAACTTGAAGGTTGCTAATGAAGCAAAGTGTACCTACATAGCTAGAAACACAAGGTTGAAAGATAACATTGCGTTAATCGCAACTGTAGGCCTGTTTTTACATCACAACTTTGTTGGAATCACAACTTGAAGGTTGCTAATAAAGCAAAGTGTACATAGCTAGAACCACAATGTTGAAAGATAACATTGCGTTAATAGCAACTGTAAGATTGCAACTATAGCAAACTGTACGTTGCTAGATTATATAAGTATAGCACTGTGATATCTCCACGTTTTAAGTTGCGAAATAGGAGCCAACAGCGTTAGTTTGTGAAAACGAGCGTTTGTGAAATTCGCTATGTGTTATTCCACAAAGTACTCATTTCCACTTTATCACATTCGCAATAAAAAGGTTGCTGCGGCAGCAAACTTACTCTGTTGGCTCCTATTTCGCAAACTTTTATTGTTAATTTCACAATACTTTTTTCGCAGTTTACGATACCCCTGGATAAGACTGGTTATGAGGCTTTCGGGCTTCTGACGACCCGTAATGACTACCAAAGATCTATAAATGACAGCCGGGACCAACGATTTATCGTGCTTTCTGAGGCACGAAGGAGTCTCGGTCACCCATCTACGGACCAACCTCGGCGGCGGCAAGCGTAGCTTAACCTGATGGACCGACCCGACGCGTCGGGCTGTTATTACATAGCCACGAGCTCCAGGAGCTCCTCATAAAGTAATGATATTATAATACATATTGTAAAAATCGCTTTCCATTGGTGGTTGAATAAAGTGGCGCTCAAAGAATTTCAAATGAAAAGTGGTGATAATGAAAGATAATATTTTTTAAGGTTTATTTTGATTTAAAAAAGTTTATTGTATGTAGAGCGAGCTTCGTGTTAACCACGCTATTCGATAGATGGCTTGGAGTAAATGTCGTCATTTTCCGAATCGCGGGCGAAATTCATCATTTCTTCGTTTTATTCAATTTGCAGGTCAGTGTCAAGTTATATCTTGATTGTGATCTTGGTCAAAATATGATTCGCGAAATAACAAAGATCTATTTACAGAATTATAATTATTAAAATCATTAATACATCTCTCTAACTTAGATATGTTAGAAGTTTTCCTGACAAATCTGACCTGCAAATTGCAAAAAACGTAAGAAAATTTGAATTTCGCGGGCTACCTTAACGCGAGATGCGTTAAGGTAGCCCGCGAAATTCAAATTTTTGTTTTTTTTTAACCTTAAATGGTCATAAGCTAAAAAAAATATAAATAAGCAATAAAAAAAAACATTGTAAAATGCTGTGGTGGTGGTAAAACCTGAGTGTGGGGAGTTCTTGGCGGGAAAATGAAGTGACATGTTTAGCAGTATTGTTTTATTTTCTAAAATTTATGTTTAGCCGAATATGAATGTGTAATAATGGTGGATTATTAATCATTAAGTGTTTGTGAACGTCCATTATTGTAGGCAAATGAAACAAAACAGTGCAACATCACTTCAAGTTCTCTCAAGAAGTCCGCGAGAGGTCTCAGTAATGTGCCACAACTTAACTGAAACTCAAGGTGAGTGGGTGGGGATATCATATCATCATCATGCTTTGAATATTTCATTTCATCAATATTTAAAGGAGAGGTCAAAAGTGGTATAATATTCCGAAGGTTTTTAAACGCTAATGTGATGTACCTTATTAGAAAGCTTATTTATTATGCTACTCGATTATAGTTAAATCTGATTTTTTCAGGCGCCGATTTTTGTGAAAAACTGAAAAGTGTTTCAACACAAACAAAACGCACATAGTCTTTATTTATTCATTTCTATGCAATATCATTATTTTAAATGTAGCTTAAGTTTCCGTTTCTATTAAAAACTTTCGAGATTTTATTATAATTTTAGCTGCAGCTCCATGAAATTAAGACAAAAAATATTGATTATCCTGACAATGCAATAACAAAACGTGTCGAACAAAATTCAAAGCTGTAAATGTCAAGCCGAGTCTTGCGGGGCGAGCACGGCCTATTGTGACATGACTTGAGCCACACATTTTATCACAGCTTGAGTGATAAAACTGTTTTGTCATAAAATGCTAGTACAAATTGACATGACATAATTTATCATGTCTTGTCACAAATGTCAAGGCATGCCCGTGATCGGCCCGCTGCTGACTGACATTGTCATTTGTCATTGTCACGTCATTTGCCACAGGGCTGCCATCCCTAAAATATAAATCATGTTTGTAGTTAGTGATGCAAACATTTTATTTTTCAACAATTAAAAAAAAATATTATTAAAAAAAATACAATGGATCCAAACAGGATTTGTTATCTCACTCGCACTTACCTATTTTAGCTAAATCTATCCTGCTGTCATTATGACATCAGCACATAGACAAACTGGTACTTCTCTATTAAAAATTGACTACCTGACAGTTATCTGAATGGAACGGAATGCTATGTTTATTTACGTTCGCAAGTCAATCGCACGCAAATCACAATAGTCATTACGCACAAAAATAAAAATTCTCAGTGTGATGCTCTTTAAAAAGTTCTGAAGATGTTGTGGTATCTACCATGGTCTGAAAGTATTAAAAAAAGAGCCTGCAGGTATCTCCTTCAACGATATCTTGGTAATTTCCTTGAAGAGAAACTGACTTTGGATCAGCTGAGTGTGGATCTGTACAATGGTACTGGAACAGTTTGCGATGTTAGCCTTGACTGCGATGTGAGTTTATTTTATTGTACTGCTCCATTTCCTCTATGTATGATAAATAGATTGGTTATTCGGTGTTATCATTTAAACGTGTTCACTAACTTGCCAATAAAATATGCGCAATACGGAGCAGCACGTGTTATTCATGAATTTCAAACAAAGGACACCTTAAATCGTGATCACATTTCGTCACTCTGTCTTAAGTAATGCGCCTGTTCATTCTTATCACTGTATTTTTAATTAACGGATGAATTGTCATTTGAAATCTTAAGTTGTTTATGCATTCTGAATGTTAAGTACCTTATCTCGCTCCTTTGATTATAGTCGCACTGTCGAACTAATGTTCCAAACTACATTGATAAATTAATAATAGTGCAAAGAAACTATTTTAGCTGAATAAAGTTACTTGTGTCAAAACAAAGAAAATGCCATTGAAATTCAATATGTTTTGTAAATTCTATGATTCACTCTAGTAAAAAAGAGTATAACAGCATAGAAGTAAAATAATTTTCAACAATTACTTGGAGAAAATAACACCACACTGACAAACAGCATGTAATTTCTATAACAAATTAAATTCTTTTTACCAAACATTGTGTTTGTGAGCAGCAATTAGGTTTCATTATAAATAACTGCTGTTTTTCCAGTTTGTTGGGGTTTATTTATTACCCCAACCTTTCAGGCCTTTAAATTAAGGTTCAATAATACATTTCTAAAATTAAATTATAATTAATATATTTAAGGCACTTAATGAGCTTGGAGATGCCCAGAACTGGCCCCTGGAGATAGTGGATGGGCACATGAAAGAGATCACTGTAACAATCCCGTGGTCCACACTGTTTAAAGATGACTCTATCGTCAAAGTCAATGGCTTATCACTCACCGTACAGCCAAAAGTGCGGGCTGAACCAGGTAATTTATGCATTATTGTTGCAAATTTTATACATTACTAATCAAAACAAGGCGTTTGAAAGGACAAAAGTAGGTGACTATTTAAATTCATACCTTATTGTTTTCTACAAATTGCTGAGCTACGAAAACTTTATGTCCACAAGTCAGCATAGAGAAATATTTAGTTTCACCTTTGAAAGTCCTTCAAGTACTGTCAAAATTTTAAAGGATTCATGTAACACTATTTAAAAAACAACCTTCCACTGTTACGTGACACAGTATTGTTAGCATGTTATAGACTTGAATTAATTAGATAGTACTCAAAGTCAATAGAACAATAGTCTGCATTACATACTAATGTAAAGGATGTTACATATACAATAAGAACATACATTCTATTACTGTGTTTTGTAATTAAAACCACCAAGTTTTTGATTAATTAGTTGGCAATCTAGATACTGAGCCTGCAATGGTAGAACATCGTAAGCGTATTCTATTATCATAATCGTATTTCATTTTTCAAAAAATAATCAATAAAATACCTCTCCTCTAAATTTAAATTTATGCTGCTTACAATATTCTTCCTTATCAGGCTCAATATAGTGGATCTAGATTGGGAATCTTTGTTACTCAATCGCTTGGTCTTGGTCTAAAGAGTATTCAATTTTTATTTTGAAAAATAGTACACTAATATTATGCCTTTCTTACTTGTAGTAGTCTTGAAAAATATATTCTAGTATCACCTGAAACTCCTGAAAGGCACAAAGTTGACAAAGCTTTATAATTTTGAAACTTGGGTATAGGTACTCATACTGCCTGTTTGTTAAGTATATCACTTACATAAATATAATACTATTTTGATATTCTTTTTATCTTTTTAAACAGTGTCATCAATGCTGGAGTCGATGTGGTCCTCCATGTCGTCATCCATGCAACTGGCTGCTGAATGTCTGAGGGAAGAGGATGGTCCTCAGGAGACCCATCCCGTGGAGGGCATTGAAATGTTTGCACATGCTATTGATTCAAGTAAGTCTAAAAAAAATATTTATTAAACTAGTTGAAAACAAAATTATATATTTTCACAAGTGCCTGCATATAAAACAGAGAATGAATTAGCATCTTAGTGTCGCAATATTACATAATTGAAGAATTAAAATGTAAAAACATTAATAACATGAAATAGTTTCCTCATATTTATTTCATCAGCTCTATGTGTAAATGTGTATTGTATGATTGCAAAAACTAAAGACTTGTTCACTAATCTTGACTTGCATCCTGCGGGGTAATTACGTAACACACTATCAGTAGCAATGGTTTTGACAGTTCAACAACATTCATTGCGTTATTTACGTTGTTGAGCAGACAAATTTTTCTAACATATGAAGCAATGGATTAACATTATACTTCAAAGTCATTCAGATTGTGAGTGAAACTGTGTTACGCAATTAGGGTGCTGGTACTGGTACTGACAAATTATTATATAATATATACCAGATTATGTGGATACCTTTTTCTTCAATCAAACAAACAATTATTACCAAATTTATAAGAATTCTTTTCAAACTCATAGAAGCAAACAAAGAAATCTAAATAGGTGACTTTCAAGATATTACATAACATAACGTCATACCTAGTTTCCTCGAAGAGTTAGACATTTCGCCAGGTATGTTTAAGTCCCATTTAATACGGGGCGAGCCTAGTGCTACCATCGGGCACGAAATTCCAGATCGAAAAGCCCAATAATAAGTCCTGGGTTCGATTCATAGGTCGGGCAAAGTGTGCCCGACCTATGAATCGAACCCAGGACCTCTAGCTCAGCAGTAGGGCTTGCGACTACTGACCAACAAGGGAGATACTAAACACTGCTTATATTTTTTTTTTCAGTATTGAGCCGAGTTAAAGTAAAATTTGAAAATACTAAAATAAGAATAGAGCATGTACCCAAAAACGGCGACCGAGGCATCGCATTAGAGGTCCATATACAGAAGTGAGTATACTTACAAATATTCTGATTAAATAAGAGAAGTTTAGTGTTTAAGACAACCCATCTAGGGTATTACTTATTAGTAAAAAAACACGGAAACGCAAAAGTTTATGAACGCTCGGAAGATGCACGTGAGTGGCCAAAAAGGTTATTAATAGCTAATTACATTTTTATAGTATCTACCTATATGCCTAACTACAGCATTGATTTGTTCATCACAAAGGTTCCGTATGGTGCCGGACGTAAAGAATAGCACCATCCTATTTCTTCCCGTGGGTGTCGTAAAAGGCGACTAAGGGACTTACTAGAGAATGGGCAACAGCGTTCTCTATGCGTTTTAACACCATACTGCGATCGCCAACCTCCAGCGTGGTGATTATGACAATTCCCCTTGGGGGAGGTCTATGTCCAACAGTGGACGTCTTTCGGCTGAACGATGATGATGATGATACTTTTAGGGTACTCGCGTGCAACTTCCGAGAGTTCATAAAGTTTTGCGCGTAGGTACTGTACATTCGATTGCGAACTCCCTGCCAGCTTACAGCCTCATGTTCGTTCTTCTTAGTACCGTATTTATACCCGAAATAGTTGCTTATAACGACACGATTACTGTTTGTTTATATAAGGGGGATGCGCTAAGGTAGCCCGCGAAATTCAAATTTTATTATGTTTTTTGCAATTTGCAGATAAGTAACAGGTTGTATGTTGATCTAAATATGATTCGCGGCCGTAACAAATATGGCTTTTTTTATTTTATTATTTAAGAAATAGTCATTCAGTAGGATTTTATGAACTAAGAGAGTTGTAATGCTGATTCTAATGATTATAATTCTGTAAAGCCATATTTGTTACGGCCGCGAATCATATTTAGATCAAGATACAACCTGTTACTGACCTGCAAATTGCAAAAAACGTAATAAAATTTGAATTTCGCGGGCTACCTTAGCGCATCCCCCTTAACTCGTGGAATAGTAATAGTTCGTGTGCGATGACGTCATGAACTGCTCAGTTTAAAATGGTGCAATGTAAACGACACTGGTCTTGTTTGTATACATTGTAGTTTGTAGCACATCCTTGTCAATACATTTGACCTCTCTTCGGGCGTCTGATTAGAATAATCTTAACGCGACGAATCAGTGGCCTTGATTTTATCGCAAACATTTTTTGTCTGTTGAACTGAAATTACGAATAAATTAATTATATTTCCGATTTATTTTGTTTGGCCCATATAATAAACTCTAACAAATTTGCAGAAACTCTTGCTCTAACAAAGGAAAGGTATTATGTATGATTTAAGTGCACTACTTAAATCATACATAATACTTTTCTTTTACATACCACAGTTACGAGTATTTACTGAACTTCTTGTATAAATTCCAATTCTAATTGTAACGGACTTTCAAGGCTGTTCTGTAGTAACATTTATAGAATAATAAATAAATTACTGTTATTAATTAGTATAAGAAAATGGTCCATTTTTAAACTGTATTGCTAATGCATAAAGATTTAAATTACTTTATTCATTGAAAATGATTGATGCTCATATGGCAATGAATGTTACCTTACAAATTTCGCACAATGTCAATGTCAAAAGATACTTAATTAAGAGTCTACAATACCTCAAATTGCTTAGCATATTCCTTCGTTATAACGAAAATACTGCAGCATTACTTAATTTTCAAATAAATATTTGGTAAAATTGAGGATTAAGGCGCTAGCAAGAAGCAAATAATCAGAGTAGCAATGTCTTAAAAAAAAAATGTCAAATATAAATTGTTTGTGGTAACGGAAAAAATATATATTAATCTTGAACATATGTCTCAGAACTAGGTCGCTACCAAAACACGTTTAAAAAAAATAGAAACTCGGTAAGTACTAATTAACGGTAAACTAACCTTTTACCTTGAGTTCCAATCCAAATTATCCGTAATATATATCTGTTGTCAGCGTCTTAATGTTATGTACTATGTTTGACAATAACACGTTTCAAAACAATTTTCTAATTACCACTATGTTTTTTTTAATTACTATACTTTCACCGTAAAATGAAATAATCAAAACAATCGGCGCCTTGGAGCCTTCTCCGTACCGCCCTGTCTCGCTTGCTTTCGTGACCGCGAGTGAGATAAAGAGTGAGGTGGTGCTGAATTCTGTATTATGGACTCTTAATCACTCATTACTATTGACTTTCTTACCTTGCTTACGTTCAGTTGGTAAAAATCCGAACTCTTCACAGTCAATTACTACAGTAATCATTTCTTCATATTACTGTATCCGAAACGTTGTAGGGTGTTCCCATACTGACTGTAACTACATTAACAATTTTAGTATCGACTACTTTGACGAGGCCGGGTCCGAACCAACACCAGACGTGACAGACCCAGACAAACCGAAAACGTACATAGTAGCCACATACACCAACAAGAAGATCAAATTCGACGGAGTCACCCTGTACACGGACGAGTTCCCTTCAAAACTGCGCACCATGGCCCGGAGTCTTATCATGGAGAAATCCGCTTCCTCGCAAGCCGACAAAACGGACAGCCAAGTCGAAACTCCAGACATGAACTACACAAGCACTTTATCAGATGTTTTCTATGAGACTAGAAGTGTCATTTCGACTATAGAATCTGATCCGGTCAAAGAAATATTAGCTGAAGCCAAAAGTCGTACAGAATCTAGAGAAATGACTCCAGATGAGAAACTCAATCACCCTGACCCAATATTGTTTGCTAAGTTGACTGGCCAGCAGGAGTTGTCGTTGAAATTGAAGCATACTGAAGAGGTGGAGGGGCCCAAGGTTGAAGTTAAGATGCTGTTTGGTTCCTTCATTGTGTTCATAACGCCGAGGCAGCTGCATACGTTGCTTGAGTTGGTTGATGCTCTAAATCAGCCGCATTTAGAGGATACTAGGTAAGGCTAGTCTGAATTAGTTGCTTACTAGGAAAAAATGCAAGAAGTTTGATTTATTCAGAAATGTCTTTGATACTCTTACACCACAGATACTAGATTTGAAAATGCTTACCAAAAAGTGTTTAACAATATCAGTTTACAAAGTTATGTTTACCCCCCTCAATACTTTAATAACTTTTTATAGAATTAAATGTAGCAACAGCGTTTTTAAAACTGCACCTCTCCACAGCAACATACCACTTCGTCCAAGTGGTATGAACATGCAGTGCAAGCCGATGAGACAGGCCGATTTCCAGATGATAGAGGCTCAGTTGCTAGGCAATCTCGAGAGGCAGCACTCGAAACCTGTTGGTGGCATGTATGGCTGGTCCGGACCTAGTTACGGTAAGTGTGAGACTTTCTATTTGTGTTGAGCAACGCAATGATGCTCGAATGTACTCTCACTGGCTTTTTGCTAGCAGACAAAAGACCGTACAGGGTCAAATTAAATTAGCTAGCGAAACTCTGCAGCCGTGATGGGTCGATATCTGAACACGACAAAAAAAAACTATGATTTTTTTTTAGTCATCCACCGCTGGTTGTGCTTTTACTTAAAGTATGAGTTTAGAAATAAGTTTTTTTGTTTTGTTTTGTCGTGTTTAGTTATCGATACCCATCATGTCTATGAAGTTAACATTTAAAAAAAACTGATTTTATAAACTGATATTTCAACTACACTGCGGTTGATAACCCCAAAAAAAAATTGCTTTATCATGTTTAGATAATTCCCTTCACGTCTGCTGAGTTTCGCTAAATTATTTAATTTGAACGTGTATACTATTTCAAATCAATTTCCTTAGCTCAAGCTGGATAAATGGCGTAAGGCAAGGCAAACTGATGTAATGCCAACCCCAATTTAGCGACAGCCAAAGCTGTGGCTAAATTGGGGTTGCTATCAGTTTTTTGCGTGTTGCTAAGTCATAAGTTTGACTTCATGATGAAGCATTCGAACCAATTGCGACTTCACATTCTAAAATGTTTGAGTGGTGCATTCTGAACCCGGTATAAATATGAAATACAAAACAGTCTCTAATCTAACATCTGCTTCAACTAACAGAAGACATAGAGGCTGAAAACGAGAGGTTTCTCCCAATGGCGTCGCAGGCCAACCAGATGTCCGAGAGTTTCACGTCATCCGTGAGCTCAATGAGCACCAGTATGAACTCAAGCGTTAACATGCCCACTGCTGCGCCCAGGATCAAAAGGAATAAGAAGAGTAAGTGACTTACGTGGCACAATTTCTGAATCTCTCGCTCATAAGTAATTTTTTTAACGCAATTTCTTTCTCTCTCGCACTCGCACACATAACCTTCAAAATCAACTTTCTCCTAGACACAGTTGTATCCATCAAAGGCACGTGTTAAGCACGACCAACATTAATGTTTGTCCCTTTTCAAATTTTGCTTGTATATGCTCACTTAACTCACATAATACACCGTGGCATTTTAATCGTCTTACAACGGCAGCCCACTTCATGTATCCAATCTGCTAATCATTCGTGGATGTAAAAAAAATATTTATTAACAATTGTTTTTTTAAATATTATTCATTATGACGCATTATGTTGATTGAAACACACTGTTATGAGCGCGGTGCGAGCCTTGCACTCCATTTCGCGCCGCCCTTGGAACGCAAGGCTCGCACCGCGCTCGTAACAGGCTGTTTCAAACTACATCATGCGTCATAATGTTTTTTTTTTTTTAATTATTCAAATGTTAATAAATATTTTTTTTTCTCTCATGAATGATAAGTAGTTATTGGATACACGAAGTGGGCTGCCGTTCTAAGACGATTAAAATGCCACGGTGTATAAGTCATGCTTTTACTTTCATTGCAATTTATATTTCTTGGCGATTAATATCTGAGTTTTATCCTATCATTGTGTTTCCAGTTCCTCACATCGACGGGGACCCTACGGCTGAAGTGTCACACGTCAGCTTGAGGATTGCGTCGGTGTCATGCGTCCTGCTACATAAGGTACTTCAATACTTCTTTCGTTCTTAAAACCAACTTGGATCTAATGTTATTTCTCTTAGCTTATAATGATGATATTAAGAGCAGGCAGTCTAAATCAAATTTCGAACGCTAGCTCCGCCCCTCGCTCCCCGCCACTCCGTTATGTACTAAACGCTAAAACATCAGTAATAAAGTTGAATATCGCGTGCGCTTCATGATCGTGTTCGAACACGAAACTAAATAGCGTAAGTCTCAATTCTTATTTCGTTAAAGTAATAATTGATCTAGAGAAAAAAACTATTGTGACTGGATAATAAACTATATTTTCTTGCTGTGAATATTTATTTTAGACATAAAAGCCAAAAAGTCTTGTTGTTTTTTATAATTATCGTTAAATGTATTGAGAGAAAATATTACAATTACGTAACTGTCTTCAACATGTGAAAAAAAAGATCCAATAAATCATATACTAAAGTTTCATTTTGCTTGTATGTGTATGAAATTCATACACATTAACATAAAAATAGGGAGCCTCCTCTTAATATGACCTCTTAACTGTTTTGTGACCCGTAAATGTGTTTTTTCTGAAAATATTTTTTTTTTTAATTTATTTAATTTTTAATAGGTTTTTCTACATTCTGTTCTAATTCTGTACTCATTTATTTTTGCCATTTTAAATACATTTCGGATCGCTATGATGAGTTTATTCATCCAGTATCATTGGGACCCAAACCAGAACAATCCTAACTATGTCGTATGTTTGTTACGCTTTCACGCTAAAACAGCTGATCGGACTTGTATGAAATTTGCTACATGGGTAGACCATGACCTGGATTAGAACGAAGCATAATATTCATCCCGGTATTCTCACGGGATCGAGACTTATACGGGTGAAACCGCAGCGCGCAGCTAGCATTGTCATCACATCACACTAATATTATAAAGGCGAAAGTTTGTGAGTGTGTGTGTGTGTGTTCGTTACTTCTTCACGCTCAAACGGCTGGACCAATTTTGATCAAATTTTGTATGGAGGTAGCTGACCCCCTGGATTAATACTGGCTACTTTTATCCCGATATTCCCACGGAATCGAGACTTACGCGGGTGAAACCGCGGGGCGCAGCTAGTAATATCATAAATGCGAAAGTGAGTTTGTTTGTTTGTTACGCTTTCACGCTAAGACGACTAAACGGATTTAGATGAAATTTGCCACAAGGGTACACCATGCCTGGCCTTTTCGAGCACGCATATGCACGGCGAAAAATTGATAACTGAGTAGGTGCGGCATGATGCGAGAACCCCGAAAATATATTTGACAAGTTTCAGATAGGAGCCTCGTGGTTCACTTTCAGATTTCTAAAATGGAGAAAAAATTACGTGATCTTCAGCGCCGTTGATACAATCGTGTGTGGCCTGACAAACTAGATGCGGGAATAAGTACCTATTTTATACGGAGCGAACATTTTATGCCTTTCACATCCTACTAATTACCTACACTAGACTCATTGTTAGATTAGATATGAGGGTTCAGGTTCAAGGGTCAGGATCGCAGACAAAGTTTCAGGTAACAGCTAGTTTATCTATAAGCCAAATCCTAGCGAGACAAAGCCCAGTTATTCAAGAGTTGACTGCATACTGTTTCATTGTTTGCTCATCATCATCTGACTAGCCGTTTCCCAACTATGTTGGTGTCGGCTTCCAGTCTAACCGGATGCAGCTGAATACCAGTATTTTACATGGAGCAACTGCCTATCTGACCTCCACAGCCCAGTTACTGGGTAATGCCCAGATACTAAATAATATAATTCTTTTTAGGATATTCTAGTCCCAACAATGATCGGTTCAGACTGCATATCGCCGGCCAGTTCCAACAAGATGCAAGAAGTGTCCAACAAGTTCTACAACAGCTTGGATCCGTTCTCCATTGTGGACGATTTCAACGCAGCCAACGAGGCTCTTGATAGAACTACTGGAAAGAACCATTTGAGGTACCATACTAACAAATTGAAACTTACTTAAAGCCAGGTCCATTCGTCGATTGATAATGAACTAAATTACAATGACAATAGAGTTGAAAATAGCGTGCAGGAGGTAGGCAGGTATGTTATTGTCAACTCTGTTTCAGTTGTGATTTACTTCATTATCAATTAATCTATGAAAACTGCTCGAGCATTATGCTGCTTAAAGTGTGCTGACCCTGAGGGCGAGATTCACAGAACGCACTTTGACTTTCGGAAAAATTAAAGTCACAAAGTGTTGTCTGTGAATCTTGCACTTAGTCGACGCTTGTACTTTCATGCACAAACTTACACACAATACTATATTTCTTTGTATCCTCTTTACCACATATAATTTTATAATTATACAATTTAATTTGTTCCCTAGGCTATTAACATCAGAGATATCGCTGGACGGCAGTGAGAAAGTGACATCAATTGGTAGTCAGACGATGTGCGAGGCTTCCGTGAGGCACCTTTTACTCAGAGAGTGTCTGTACTTCTCTACTGAGGCGGGCGAAGAGCCGCAAGGCTTTGACTTGATACAGTTCCAGTGCAAAGGTGAGTGACGTCACACAATGGGTGACTACACCTACATGGTTTGACTTGAGACAAGTTTTTTTTTTTTTATGTGATCCATATTTTTGTTAAGATACTTAAGAAATATGCTAGTAGCCAAAGCTTCATTACTAGAGATCGGATATTCGGATGCATATTTACCTAAAGTTTGAGAGTTGACTAGTATGGAGTGCGCTTAGGTATGGGAAAACTGTCGGTTTCCAGGACCGACGTATTTTTAAGAACTACCTACTCTTTTGTACGGTGTATGCGGGCGAATAAATATATTTCATTTTAGATTAAATAGTTTTGAAGTATAGTTTTTTACGTGTTTTATTTTCCACAAAATTCTTGCCTAGTTCTAAGTAGATAAAAATATTTGTGATGCTCAGGAATACAAACCACAAATCACAAATATTTTTATCTACTTAGAACTAGGCAAGAATTTATAAACTAGAACTATTAAACTACTATACTATACTAAACTATTATAACTTAGAACTATTTTTAAAATATATTTTTTCTTGATCTTTCATACAGGGTTACTGGTAACTCGACGTATTCCTAGCAGGACGTCATAGTATGGTTAAAATGCAACAAATTAAGCCACCAAATGTTCTACCGAAATTCAGCAGTTTATGAGTTAATTAGGTTTTTAGTTGTTTCATGAAAAATACAATTTAAAAATGATTTACGGTGCGACTATACTGGAATTTAATTTATTATCATAGCTGATGCCGTAGCAAATCTTTGTTAATAATTAAAAAATCCAAAATGCCGAAAACTTTGGCAGAGATCACTAATTAAACATTTTATTTTTCGTAATTTTTGTCATTACTTTATTTAAAAAAAAACTCAAAAACTACTGAATTTCGGTAGAATATTTGATGGCTTAATTTGTTGCATTTTAACCTTACTATGACGTCGTGCAAGGAATACGTCGAGTTACCAGTAACCCTGTATATTGAAAAAAAAAGGAATATAATTTTCGAGGCGACTTACAACTTAAAGGGCGACTAATTATTTGCTGCAAAAAAAAATAACATGGCAGCGATTAAATATTCTTTCTTAATCGCTGCAAAGTCATCTACTGTTATTGAATCATTTGGGTTAGGTTAGGTTAGAACAGTAACCATTAACAAGCGAAGGCGAGCGAGCGAAGCGAGCGTGCCGCGGCAGCGGCCGCCGAGCGCTAGATCCCCTCTATTGTTGGTAAATTACAGTTACCAAAACAAAAATTCGATGCCAGTTTAAATTAAAATAAAGCTAAAAACTGATATATTAATATGCTACCTATTACTTATTACGATACTCCTTATTAGCTGCCAACCCATTATATATGGTACCCACTCAATTTTTTTTTTAAACCTATATTCATTTTACTTAGTTGCCGCATTAAATACATGGCAAAAAAAAATATTTTAAGAATCTGTTTCCATACTTTTTAAAAACGTACCTTAGGTAAATATGCATTCGAATATCCGATCTCTATTCATTACACGCCACAATTGTACCATTAATAACAAAAAAAAAAATACAGAAGTACTCGCATAAATCCCAATTTATTTGGGGTCGGCGCAACACGTCCCTTTCTTCCATACTTCTCTATTAGTCGTCATCTCGGTAGTCACCCCCTTTCTAGCCATATCATCTTATCATCTTTCACACAATCCATCCATCGTTTCTTTGGTCTTCCCCAACAATTATAGCCATCCACATTCACACTCAAAACTTTCCTCACGACATTTTCGTCATTCCTCCGCATCACATGCCCATACCATCCATGACAACAGAAACTTTTCTCACGACATTTTCGTCATTCCTCCGCATCACATCCATGACAACAGATTTTCGCACAACTTTCCAGTCACCTCTTTCAGACTTCCTAAGTAAGTGTTTAACATTATCAATATTATTATTAAATTCAAGAAATTCACTAAAATCATAAAACAACAAAATAAGAATAAAATGCAATAATTAAAAAAAAAAGAAAAATAATATAATTTCATCAGTTCTTGTTTTTTTTCTTAATACTTTAAGCCTTTCATTATTGATATGTCTAGATAGAGTGCCGCGCTGCAAAAGAACTAAAACAAACAGGCCAACTTTGTTATGCTGGTGTGCGTGACAGCTACGTCGTACACTCACGTCATTGTGCTGTCATTGTACTGTGTGACGTGCATTTTGCAGCCAACCGTTGGACGCATTTTTTTTCGATGAGTTCACAGCTTTGCTTTAACTGTCTATCTAGACATATTTATACAATATTAGTTTTAGTATATGCGAACCCCGAAACACGGTGTCTAGTATTTTTATGTAAAGAATCTATGTACAAAATTTCAAAACTGGATAATGTAAAGTCACAAAGGTTTTTATGTTACCGGGTTGTCCGTACAAAAACATGCAAAGGCGCCCCTGCGACTCCAGGGTCGTCTTGCGCTCATTGATAATAATTTGGCAGTAGGTACCTAACCGTACGGCGATTGTATTGTAAGGAATTAAATGGTGATAACATTTTCCATCACACTTAAATATTTTGGGACAAAATATAACACGGTGTAAAAATGATTGAAATCGATTCAGTTCCTTATTCTGAACAAACTATATTCAGGTTTCGCATAAACTAAAAATAATGTTGTATATGTATTTGCTTTAAGCACATAAATGCACAGAGGCGGAATTAATGCCGTAGTAATTTTCTAATAGTCAACCTTTGGGAAACGATATTTGTTTCGTTGTGCTATTAAAAAATATACTGTATGACGTTCAATTTAAAGTCCGTATTTCAAATTGGTGTTGTGAGTGCTGATCTGCTGTAAAGTATTTAGGTGTTTCAAAATTAACCCGACAAACTTTAAGTGCTTCAGACCATCGAACTTTTACTATGGGATCAAATTCGAAATCATGAAAAAATAATCTGCTGAAGTTTAATTCTTATTGCTTTAAACTGCTTGGGACAGCTTATTAAGGATATATATCCTAACTAATATTATAAATGCGAAAGGTAGTGGGGGTGGGTTAGGATAATTTTCAACCTCATTTGCCACATTTCCCCTTTTAATACTAATTGCTAACTTCTATTGATAGATGACGACGGCAGTTCTAGTCAACACGGCTCGTCCACGTCGCGCGCTAACGTCCGCGTGAATTTCAAACAGACGTCCAAGTACGTGCGCATGTCGGGAGAGAAGAAACTCGTGTATCCTACCACTGATGTAGTGTAAGTATTGGACAATTGTTATTGTTGACAAGTGTTATGAATATAACACATGAATATACACGCAATTGTATCTGTGAGAGCAGTGGTGGCCCAGTGGGAACGGCCTCGACGGCCCACGAGCGGGTCGTGGGCTCGAACCCAGACAGGGGCTTCACTTTGTGTAAATTATTTAATCACCACTGCCATCAAAACGGTGGAGCATGTCCTAGAACTAAAAACTCGAAGACATGTGACATCCACCAACTCGCATTGGGCTCGCGTGGTGGATTACGGCCCACTCCCTCTCACAGAGAGTAGGCCTGTGTCCCAGCAGTGGGAACGTTATAGGCGGTTTATGTAATGTATCTGTATATTCTCCTAGTAACCGCATAATTAAGGTTGATCCGCAGTGGTAGCCCGCGAAATTCAAATTTAAGGAAATTTGTTCCATATGACGCTGACAACAGCAAACCGCGGTCACTGTCAGACTGCATACAAAATAAAGAGAAGCGCGATTACACAACGCTTGTAATTTATTGCAAAATATGAAGCAATTATTTATTTACTCAAAAATGAGTTGAGTAATCGAAAATAAAAATAACCGGCCAAGTGCGAGTCGGACTCGCGCACGATGGGTTCCGTACCATTATCTATTAAAACGGCAAAAAAATCACGTATGTTGTATGTAATATTTGTTTTATTTGGTTTAATTATTTATATTTAAAGTGAATATATAACTAAATATTCTGTGAATATTTCAAGTGTCTACCTGTTGCCGTTATCAATATCGAGCAAAAAATTCACGTTTATTATAAGGGAGCCTCCTTAAATATTAATTTTATTCTGTTTTTTTAGTATTTGTTGTTATAGCGGCAACAGAAATACATCATCTGTGAAAATTTCAACAGTCTAACTATCACGGTTCATGAGATACAGCCTGGTGACAGACAGACAGACGGCGGAGCCTCAGTAATAGGGTTCCTGTTTTACCCTTTGGGTACGGAACCCTAAAAACAACCAAGTTCTGCAGACAAAAAATACCTTGTTATTAATTAAATACCAACCGTACGTCGATATTTAATACAGATATTTTGGATTGAAATTCAAAGTAAAGGATTAGTTTACCGTTAATTTGTATCCAGATTTTTTTTAAACGTGTTTTGGTAACAACCAAGTTTTGAGAAATATGTTCAAAATATATATATAATATAGTTCCGCTATCACAAACATTATAGATTTGACATTTTTTTTGGATAAGACAAGCCTACTTTTGTCATTTGCCTCTTGTCAGCGCCTTAAGAATAAATCTCTTATGGAAAAATTATTGTGGAACAAAGAGATGTATTAATGATTTTAATGATTATAATTCTGTTCATACATATTTGTTATGGTCGCGAATTATATTTTGATCAAGATACAACCAGACACTGACCAGCAAATTGTTAAGGACGTAAGAAAATAGAATTTCGCTTTCTATCACTGCAGATCCACCTTAACCATTTATTTACTTTTGGAGTCTGCTTCAACGTGTATTCAGTCCCATTCTAAAGTCCATCTACGTGGCTGTCAAAAAGTTATTTCTTGCCGATGAACCACGCGTTAAAACTCATCAAAACATTACCTTGCTTGCGTTCTTCACCCTTAAAAGCCGTTCACTCTTTTAATGTCTTCCCATGATTCTATTCATACTAAAAAAAATGAGCGTGCCGTACAGTAGTCACATAGGTATGATGTGTAACATCTGACCTTGGTAATAAGCAACTGAACAGCGACAGAAATTATCCTCAAAATTTTAAAAACTAAATACTGACATATTTATTCGAATAATTAATCATTACTAGTGGTCCCCACTGATCGAAATTAGACCCCCTCTACTTACAATCTATATACATAGTACTTACTAATTCCATGCCATTATAAAGTGCTTACTAATTCCATGTTATAAAAAAGTACTCAATTATTCCATGCACAACCTGTCACTTCCTGTTACACACTTCCGTCCCTTTTCACGAAATGACTCCCACAGAAAGCGAGAGGAAAGATGTTAAACATCAAAAATCATTGAATTAAAGAAGAAAATTTACTCGTGTGTAATAACTCCATTAAGTACGAGAACAAAGTCCCTGAAAATAATCTCAATATAATTTTGTTTGTTCCAGTATAAAATGTACGCCATTCTACTTGGACGTGGAACTGACGCTTATAGAGCGTATGTCTGCAACTTTCTTCGGCGGTTCGACGAACAAGGCGTCAACGTCGACGACGCCCGTGTCCTCGCAGAACCAGCTCTCCATGTCGCTACAATGTCCCAACCTTAACGCTGTACTTAGGTAAGTGAAGTCTCTGATCGCTGATCATATCGCCATTATGTTCTTTGTTATAGGGTTTGGTTTCCGCACTTACTCTTTTGGGCGGACCATTGAACATGCGCCATGGCGGCCGTCGGTGGTTATTCCAACCAGCCCACCTCCCTCCAGCCTAGCTATTCACGACCATTCGACAGGCTTCCGAGTCGAAAATTACACATTTTCGTCTCTGATTTGCCTAGTTCCAGATCGCAAATAACCGTCGCGTCGGAAGAATAGTGGTCGTCTATTTGGTTTAAACTGTCAACATTTTCGGGTTTCGGATTTGCGAACATCGTTTAGAGCACGCCTTTGATAACATTGATTGATGTTCGATTCGCTACAGAAGCGTATCGAATGGTTGTGAATAGCTATGGATGTTGATTATGTCTCCTGGTATGTTGAGAACATCTGCAAAAAGACCTGGGTGACGCCAGTGCATTCAAAGATCACAGCCGCATCGGTTTCCCCAGCCTCCATGCACGCCCTGCACAGAGGGACTGTCCTTTATATTTATTGCGTGGAAGTGTTTGTTTAGCGAGTGTCCCATGATGCAGGCATATCGCCATATGTCAGTTCTTTAGTCTTTGCAAAGGGCTCGTGTCTAAATGATAAAAACGGCATAGGTCAATCGAAGGATACGCTACGCATGCTGCGGTCGGTTCGTGGATGGGTGACCATCCATTACATATCGAGACCTCTCCGTGCCTCGGAAAGCACGTTAAGCCGTTGATCCAGGCTTTCATTCGTAGATCTTTGACAGTCGTTACGGGTTGTCAGAAGCTCGAAAGTCTTAACAAGTGGTATCGTGTAACCCAGTAACTTGGTTGTGGAGGTCAGACAGGCAGTCGCTCCATGTAAAATACTGGTATTCAACTGCTTCCGGCTAGACTGGATGCCGACCCCAACATGTTGGGAACAGGCTAGGCGGATTGTTTAGTCTTTGCAAAACATGTAATAAGTCTCTACCTTTCACAGACGTAGGGGTCTGTTGCAAACGTAGAGTCAAAGTTGGGTCGTGCCTAATATTTTACGCCGGTACAAGCAATGCTGCTTGGTCAACTTGTGAACAAACAGATCATCGTTTTTTTTTTTCCTGGAATCTATAATAAACTAGATGGTGGATTCTATACACTACAAGATTTTTTATGATCAAATTGGCAACTTTCTGACTGTTCCCTTCCCTTTATTTTTCCCGTCATTAGTACACTTTGTTATGAACTATATTAATAACTATTTCATATTCAAGATTCCCGATAGCAGACCTGCGGCCGGGCGTGTCCCGCGAGTTCCGGCGCGTGCGCCCAGACTACCTCGTGCTCAAGTTCCAGAACGCCACCATCAGTTCACAGCAGTCTCCCAGCGTGAGGCCGCAGCCTACCACCGTCAGCTTACGATCTACCATGTTGGATTTGTATTATTATGTACGTGATACTATAAAACTAAAACCAGTCTACTATACAGAGAGATTCGTTCAACTGGCACAATGGAAAAGAGGTAGAGAGAAAGTTCTAAACAACGATGTCGTCCATTTGACTATAAAAAAATGTACATCTAGAATCCTTTTTAGGGTTCCGTATATCGGAATGAAAAACCGAACCCATATAGGGTCACTCGTGTGTCTGACTGTCCGTCAGTTACAGCCGATTTGTTCCGAGTGTACTGTACCGATTAATTTGAAATTTGGTATACAAATGAATTTCTGTTACCCAAGTATGGACTTGTAACGTAAATAAATTGATTTTAAATATCACTTTTGGGGCAAAAAAAACGGTACAGTATGCCTAACTTTTTTTTTAATTTCTATTAAAAAAAAAAAAGTTAGGCATACTGTACCGTGTGACATATCAAGGGCTTGTAAGGATTTCATATATTTTTTTTTATAATTTTAAAATAAATACTTTTAAAGTTATTAACTTTAAAAGTATTTATTTTAATTTGAAAATTTACCATTCCAATCTATCGGAGAACTTGTTTTCAACTACAATGTTAAGTTTGTTCTTGGGATAAATTCATCCCAACTGCGGAAACCTTCATTGTACGTGGTTCGACACGCACTGGGCCGGTTTTTTTGTATGGATGGTAACTTTGTCAAAGGGCGGAGTCAACAGTCCGGCTCAGATGGAATAAGCAGTTTTTTTTTTCTTACCTTCCAGGAGAATGACACTTTCCCTGGGACGCACATAGCAAGAACTACAATGGATGACAATGTTACTGATGGGAACATACTATGTGGACATGTTACTTCAACTGGTTTACCAACGTAAGTCAAAACCTTAACCTCTATTTTTGACTTACGGCTAGACCGAGTTCTTTACACAGGCCTCGCTGTAAGCCATCACTCAAGCCCAGGTCAACTCAATGTCGCATTTCTTCGAATTACCTATAACTGTAATAACCCTTCTAGGTACCTGAAAGCTGCCTTTCACCTATATCTAGAGTCGTTTACATCATTATAATGAAGACGTGAAGCGAAAACTTGTACCCCATTTTACGAAAATTACGCGCATGAGTTGAAAGTGTATGAAATTTAAGTAATAATAATAAGATAAGATTCATTTATTTGTATAAACATGGTATACAGGGTGGATTTTTGAGATGGGGCAGTAAGGGCAGCTACCCTAACCGTTGTATCTACAGGAAAACGGTCTCAAGAGAATGTCCTTATCTTTTTGAGAAATTTTGATCTTCATTCACAGATTTTGAAAAAAAATTACAGTCAGCAGGAAAATGGGCAATTTTCACAAAAACTTTTTTTATGCCAATCGAACCTCTTTCTTATAAGGATCAAAAACGATTGTTTCTCTTCAGAATATCAATCACCTTCAAACCGAAGTCCTCACCAAGAGGTCCATTCGACAACCTCCACGACGAGCCGTCGAACTTCGAGCCCGCGCTAGTGAACCCCATGACGACGTCCATGTACATGATGAACAACCTGCGGCCGAACCACCCCAGTCCCTTCAGCGGGAAGAAGATGGCGCATCAGAGCGTTACGAAGCACGAGAGTAGTCCGCATCAAGGTAGGTCAAGTTATAATCGATGCAAATCGTTATGCTACGGCTACATTGTCGCGATAACGCGATCTACACTTCGCGCACTCTCTCTCGTACACCGCTCGACGTCTCGCTGTACAACAGAGGGCGCGCCAAGTGTTGTTCACGTTATCGCGACAATGTTTGACGCGAATGTTTTGACGGCACGGTTGGCGCAGTGGTTAAGTGATTGACTGCTGCGCTGCGTGTCGCGGGTTCGATTCCCGCACGGAACAAATATTTGTATGACCTACAAGTAGTTGTTCCGGGTCTGGCTGTTTGTGTATGTGAGTTTGAATGTTTGTAAACGCACCCACGATACAGGAGAAATTCCTAGTGTGGGGCAACGTTTTAAAAAAAAAAAAAAAAAATGTAGTCGTAGCATTAGTGCGTTTCATTCAACTTTAATGTTGTTGACCTAAGCTTTAAATTGCAATGTACAACTTGTGCTCGTGAAATAAGACAAAATAATGAAGTCGGTTAAATAGTTAATTCCTTTGGTTCTTATTAGTTGATGTAGTGTGCGAAGTCCTTTTCTGAGCTGTAGCATTTACGTTAATTGCATTTAGGGATTTTTAGTGCAAGTGGGCTTAATGCTACATTTTCGCGATAAAGCGATCTACACTTCGCGCGCTCTCTGTTGTACAGCGAGACGTCGAGCGGTGCGCGAGAGAGAGCGCGCGAAGATTTGTTCGCGTTATCGTGACAATGTAGCCGTAGCATTAGTGAGTTTGCATCTCTAACCATTTTTTCTATTAGTCTTAAATAAATTCTTGTCAGAAGTAGAGTTGCACTTGATTATAACGTAATATGAACGCTCTGATGACAAACAATATATAACACATTTCAGGTAGTCAAGAAGAAGAGCTAATAGTACCCGGTAATGATGAAGAAATGTCAGAATTTACAAGCAGCTCCATAGAACTGTCGTCTATTCATCTGGAGTTCATACTGCCAATCCTCAGTTTGCAGCTAGAGTGAGTACTACTACCTACATTTATTTATTTATTGATTTAGGATCTCCAACAAATGATGTACACAATAAATAAAAACTTCACAAATAAAGGCAACATAAGGTATTAAGACGCTGACAACAGGTAAACCGCTGTCACTGTCAGACTGCATACAAAAGAAAGAGAAGCGCGATGACACACGCTTGTAATTTATTGCAAATTATGAAGCAATTATTTATTCACTCAAAAATGAGTTGAGTAATCTAAAATAAAAAACCGGCCAAGTGCGAGTCGGACTCGCACACGAAGGGTTCCGTACCATTATCTATAAAAACGGCAAAAAAATCACGTTTGTTGTATGGGAGCCCCCCTTAAATATTTGTTTTATTTTAATTTAATTATTGATTTTTAAAGTGAATATATAACTAAATATTCTGTGAATATTTCAAGTGTCTACCTGTTACCGTTATCAATATCGAGCAAAAATCACGTTTGTTGTATGGGAGCCCCCTTAAATATTTATGTTATTCTGGTTTTTAGTACTTGTTGCTATAGCGGCAACAGAAATACATCATCTGTGAAAATTTCAACTGTCTAGCTATCACGGATCATGAGATACAGCCTGGTGACAGACGGACAGACAGACAGACGGCGGAGCCTTAGTAATAGGGTTCCCGTTTTACCCTTTGGGTACGGAACCCTAAAAACAACCAGTTCTGCAGACAAATAAGACGTTCTTGTTATTAATTAAATACCAACCGTACGTTGATATTTAATACAGATATTTTGGATTGAAACTCAAAGTAAAGGGTTAATTTGTATCGAGATATTTTTATTCTAAACGTGTTTTGGTAACATCCAAGTCCTGAGAAATATGTTCAAGAATAACATACATTTTTTCCGCTACCACAAACTATATAGATTTGGCAATTTTTTTGTTTAAGACAAGCCTACCTTTGTCATTTGCCTCTTGTCAGCGCCTTAAGTGCTAACAACAATTTTACACAAACATTATTCGGAAACACTTGCTTTCTTTACCTTTTTAATTGTCTCTTTATTCAGCCTATAAGGTTCCCACTGCTGGGACACAGGCCTCCTCTCTTCGAGTGGCTTCTAATCCACCACGCGGGTTGGTAGATATCACATGTCTTCGAATTTTTAGTTCTAAGACATAGGTTTCCTCACGATGTTTTCCTTCACCGTTTTGAGAGCAGTGGTGCTGAAATTATTTACACTTAGTAAAGTGACTGCCAGGATTCCAACCCACGATCTACAACTCGTAAGGCCTTGACCACCACTGTTCCCTGAATCGGTAGTAATTATTTAGATTAGAGTTCATTTTCTGGCGTCACTTTACCGGAGTGGATCAGAAATTGAGTCCATGGATTATCACAAAATCAAATCATGTTGATTTCGCTTATTTAACGCTCAAACCAATTAGTTTTTGGGTTGACCGTCCGCACTCTCAGTGTGCCGGAGCACGCTTTGACAAACACTGACCCCGAATGGAAAAAGCCCTGACTCTAATATGTATGAACATAACATCACGCCTTCAATCCCCAAAGGGTTAGGCAGAGGTGTCCCTATATTACACCCACATTTCGCCAGTTTTGTTTAAGTCCCATGTAATAGGAGGCGAGCCTATTGACATCAACCGGGCACAAATCCAGACTCCGGACTCTAATATGTATGTATGGATTTGTCGAAAATGAGAACAATTCAAAATATATAATCATAAACCAAAAGTAACAACAAAAAAAGCGAATCAAACAATTAATGAAAAAAAAATGTATGGATAGTAGATAGTACACTCCTAGAATGATGGTAGTGGTAACGGCCGCGACTTACGAGTTGTGGGTCGTAGGTTCGAACCCAGTCAGGCGCTTTACTTTGTTTAAATTATTACATCACCATTGCTCTCAAAACGATGAAGGAAAACATTGTGAGGAAACCGCTATGTCCTAGAACGAAAAATTCGAAGACATGTATTATCAACCAACATGATCGTGATTACAGCCCTCTCACCGAGAGGAGGTCTGTGTCCCAACCGTGGGAACATTATAAGCTGATTATGTATATGTATGAGACACTTCTTTATATCCCCCGTCCCGTCCCTCCTTTCCTTTTTTATCAGTCCCTCAATGCTGATTATCGTGATCTATTGAGAATTTTTACCTTGTCACGGCTTGATTTGTAAATCGTAATTGTACTTTATTTTTGTAAAACATTTTTAAAAGAGTACCGGTGGAGTTTCTTGCCCATTCTTCTCCATACGAAACTACCTTTTGGAAGGGGCAACTAGAATCAATTCTATTTTTTTGTAAATTTTGACGTTCAAAAGTGCCTCTTATGTGCCTATTTGAAATAAATGGTTTGACTTTGACTTTGACTTTGTCATCAGATCGAAGCAGCTCTACGAGATAATCTACAACCGCATCAACTCAGACCTGCTGCTGTGGGAGCCGCAGATTACCGACCAGTTCGACATCAGCCCGCTCGTCTGTCCCACGCTTAACCCCGCCTTTGGCATGTGCAAAGGCGGTGGCTACGGTGAGCAATATTTCATGAACTGAAGTTAGCCGACAGTAACAAATTAAGGTTAATTTGTTTAGCAATAGAGTTTATTTCAGACGTTAGGCAACCAAAGAGAAATCTAAAACGTATTACAATGTACTTTCCTAAGTTTCCTATACTTGAACTTTCGCAGTATGTAGGTATGTTAATTTTGCAGTCTTGATGTACAAGAATCGACTCGATAATGAAAAGACTGACTCGATATAGATCTTTATACAGTCAATTAAAATGAAATTTACAAGTAAAGCATAGGACGATGCCGATACACGACAAACATAACCCGCCTTATTACAAAACAAGATTTATATTTTGACATGGCTTAAACCATGCAGCCAGTTTTTGTAATAAGAACGTAACAGTGATTGAGATACCGTTCTTTATACAAAACTGAAAACTTAGTTCGGTAATAAGTTGTCAGTCTTGTGTTTAGGAACTTTAACATAGTCGGAATAAAGTTCGAAATTCCATAATGGCTCCATGTTTTAAACCTGAGTCTGAAGATAAACCTTGTTTTGTAATAAGGGGGATGATGTTTACCGCGACGAACGGATTACATCCGCGTTTGCTAGCGGGGGGTAAATTCTCTCATTTCGTGTTTAGTGGTCTCCAGACGAAGACTTTTCGTGATATTTAACACAGTACGTTCACATCAAAGAGATTTTCTAACAAAAATATTGTTTACTCAAAAGTCGCAGCGGACTCGGCTATATATTGAAACGTCGTGAAAATATCCTTAAACTTTATAGACAACAACGCATAACATTCCTTGTATTTCTTGTAGACTCGGACACAGACAGTACCTCATCAGAAGAAGAGAACCTCTACTACTCGACGTACGACAACAAGCTGCGCAAGGGCATCGGCGCGAGCAAGCCTGCGCAAGAGGCCAGTGACGCGCATAACTTCTGTCTTACTCTCAAAGTCGGCAAGGGACTGCTGACTATTTATACACCTGTTAGGGTAAGTTGACATCAGCTTTCTTACCATTGATAAAAACTCTGGTATAAAGCAACTGTTCCCTATAAGATATAGATATTTTACTCGTAAAGTATTCGTAACAAAATTATCTATATTCTAGTGATGAGTATTCGTATTAAAAGTATAGTAGTTATATTGGCCCGGGTAGGTCCCTCCGGCCTATACTGAATTAGAATTTTCGTCCATTCAATGCCTTTCATTCCATTTCTTGTTCATTAAATGGTTCATCAATGAGTTTGCTTTTACTTCACTATTTCGTTATTTTCAGTGAATTTAATCGTTTAAATCAATATATATTTGACATGGAAAGTGTCATAATTTAAAACCGTAATTATTGTTTATTTCCTCATAACCACTTTCTTCAAAATGTTTACTATCTAACCTCAAACTCTGTTTAATTACAAATTTTCTCTACGAATAGCTATCCAAACTACAATATCCTAATTTTAAAGTCTTTCGGAGAATTGTTGACTCCAACTTCAGAGCATTTCGGAACACAGCAATTAATCATTTTCGCAAAAATAAAACTACCTCTTGTCTTGTATTATTAGCTTGTTTCGAGAACTAGCTGCGACAGCGCCATTTTGACAGTTGCCTTCCCCATTGATAATGTCGATTAGTAGGCTGTTTACAAAAAAACCTTATGTTTCATTTAGGACAGCAACAAACGAGTAGTTCCAGGTCAGATGGGCGAGTTAGTACTGGAAGCTCATAAATTGGCTATGTGTCAAGTGAGCGGGCTCAACGGACGCCCGAAGACAGCCCAGATGTGTCTCCGGGCTGACAGGACCACGCTTTATCATGATTGTAAGTAAATAGATAACAGTATGTCATATGATGAGCAGTGCTGGCCAAATGGTAACAGCCCCAATTTACGAGTGTAGGTCGTGGATTCGAACCCAGGCAGGCGCTTTACTTTGTGTAAATAATTTAATCACCACTGCTCTCAAAACGGTGAAAGAAAACATCGCGAGGAAACCGGCATGTCCTAGAACCAAAAAATCGAAGAGATGTGACCTAGATCTACCAACCCGCACTGGACCCGCGTGGTGGATTACAGCCCAATCCCTCTTAAAGAGAGGAGGCGTGCGTCCCAGCAGTGGGAACATTGTAGGCTGATTATGTATAAATAAAAAAAATATTGACATTAATTAAGGAGTTACATTTTAATTTGAAGCCCTGACTCCTGTGCTAGGGTGGTACCCGTGTTACAGGAGTCAAAATGAAATGTATGTCATGTCATCATGCTGAGCGCAAGCCTTCTTGTCACAGTCAAGACGTGCCGCTGCCGACTATTACTTTTTTTTTGTGCTCGTGGTTATAATATAGATGTGTTTTGTGTAATATTTACCTACTAGAGTTTTTGTTTTCTTATGCTCGTGTTACTGTGACAAAGTTTTTTTTTTTTGGCTTTTTGGCATCGCACGAGTCTTGATTGTTTTTTTTTTTTATATTGTCAGTTTTAAATGCTGTTTTTGTATTTCTTGTGCGTGTCCCAAATAAAATATTTTTCTTTCTTTCTTTATATCGAGCTTTTTGAAGTGAAAACTGCTTTAGGCGCTGTTGGGGCTTCAGTGATCTCCAATGAAACTCCCGTATCGAGGTATGGTTGTATAATTAGGTATAAACTATGTTTTACATTAAAATATGTGGAGCGTACAAGTTCGCGACACTGATGAAAATTTGGAATGACAATTAGAATTATAAGAAGGTATGAGCAAAATAAAAACACTGCAGGCGCCTAGCCCTTTATATTAGCAACGCGACGCACTGAACATCTTGTCAATTAACACAGGCGTAAACATCCTCCCCCCGTGGAAACTGGGAGGTTTCAACCTTTAAGTAGCTCCTCTTCGGTTGGTAAGGGGCAAAATCGAACCAGAGGGCGCCGTATAGTTCCTCTTTTCGTGTTTATGTCGGCTACTCGTGTAACTCCATCTTGTCCTGGGAAGAGCCGTGTAATGCGTCCAAGCCTCCAGCATAGGGGTGGGACGCCATCTTCCTTGAGCAGGACCATGTCCCCAATTTTGACTGCGCCGGCGTTGGTCTTCCATTTACGGCGAAGTTGCAACTCGGCGATGTACTCGCATTGCCAGCGCCGCCAAAAATGTTGGTATATTTGCTGCAGCCTGGCATAGCGCTGCAAGTTTGTTGAGTGGCAGTCTTCCAATGACCTTTCGGGCAGCGCGGTAAGAGCCCGACCAATCAGAAAATGCCCGGGAGTAAGACAGTGGAAATCGTCAGGAGAGGCGGATAAAGGACAGAGAGGTCTACTATTTAACACAGCTTTTACCTGAGCGAAAAGAGTTTGAAGTTCTTCAAAACTTAAATGGGAATTACCCATTACTCGCCTAATGTGAAACTTTGATGAACGGATACCGGCCTCAAAAATACCGCCAAAATGAGGAGCGTAAGCTGGTGAAAAGTAAAACTGAATGCCTTCTGAACATGCAAAATCTGATAGTTCGTTTTGGTAAATCTTAAAAAAATCATTAATTTCTTTAGCCCCTGCGACAAAGTTGCGTCCATTGTCGCAGAATACCTCCGCTGGCCTGCCTCTTCGTGACACAAATCTTCGGAATGTCATAACGAAAGCGTCCTTTGATAGATCGCTCACGGCTTCGAGGTGACAAATTTTATATCGAAGACAAATGAAAAAGCAAAGATAGCATTTGACTAACGAAGCACCGCGTCCCTTTCTGTTTACAATTAGGAATGGGCCCGCGAAATCAATTCCCACTGTTTGAAATGGAAAATTTGGCATGACACGTTGTGACGGCAAATGTCCCATTATTGGCGCAATAGTCTTGCCCTGCATGCGTCTGCACCTGGAGCAATTATGAAAAATCCGTCTAGCTAAATTTCTGCCGTTAATCGGCCAAACGTATTCCCTAACAACAGCCAATAATAATTGTGGACCAGCATGTAATTCGCGTTTATGTTCGTACTCGAAAATCAATTTGGTAAAATGATGCGAAGCATGGAGGAGAACAGGGTGTTTTTTATTATAGTTATAATCAGAGGAGCCTAGTCGGCCACCAACTCGGATGACCTTGTCGTCACTTAAAAATGGAGTCAATGATAAAATATTTGATTTGGCACTTAAAGCCTTATTGTGACATAGTAAATTATACTCACAGAAGAATGATTCTTGCTGTGCGAGACGACATAAAGAAAGAAAGGAACTATTTAGTTCATCAACAGTCAGATTGCCGAGAATTTTATCTTGTTTAGTTTTTAAATTATTAATAAATCTTAGCACATAAGCGAAAGATCGCTTTATTTTAGTTAAGCTAGAAAAGTTTTTAAAATTGATTATAGGTTCATTTTGAGTAGCAACATGAGTGGTAGTACAATTAGATTTAGTTTCCGGTAAGTCTTTCGTATTAATTTTATTGGGTTTTAAGATAGGCCAATCACTTTCAGGCTCCGTGAGGAATGGAGGGCCTGACCACCACAGCTTAGTAATGCCGAGCTTATCAGGGCCGACTCCTCTAGATATGAGGTCTGCAGGATTGACAGATGTGGGCACATAGCGCCACGAGGTGGCATCTGTTAGCTCACAGATCTCCGAAATCCTATTAGCTACAAATGTTTTCAAATTTATAAAACTGGTGTGGAGCCAGGCTAGCACTACTGACGAATCGCACCAGTGTACTTGATGCAGAACTTCATATCGTAGTGACTCCCTGACAGCCTTGCATAACCTTGCTGCCAGTAAGGCAGCGCACAATTCTAGACGAGGGATAGTCGTACATTTAATCGGAGCTACTTTGGACTTAGAACAAAGCAAATTGACTGTGACCTCGTTCGCAGCATTAACCGAACGTAAATAAATGCAAGCTCCGTATGCATGTTGGGATGAATCACTGAATGAATGTAATTCTACAGATGCGGGTTCATTACAGAGCACACGACGTGGAACTTCTAGAGCTAATATAGAAGGTAAATACTGCATAAAATTGTTCCAGTCTCTTTGAACTTCCTGTGGGACTGGAGAATCCCAAGTTAAATTATGCCGCCAAAGTTGTTGTAACAACATTTTCATTTTTATTACACACGGACTAATCAGTCCTAAGGGGTCAAAGATCTTAAAAAGAGACGATAGAAAAGATCTTTTAGTTAAATTATTATTAGAAGAAAGTGGGGATTTGATAGGGAAATGTAACTGATCGGTTGATGAGTTCCATCCCATGCCTAGTGTACTAGTTGACTCGCTTATTAAAAGATTATCATCAGTTTGAGTATTTGAATCGAACAATGATGGTAAATTTGTCTTAAATTTACGAAGATTAAAGCATCCTTTCCTCAATTCTTCAGTTACAGATTGGTGAATATAACGTAGGGTATCCTCACTTTCAGAACCGGTGATGAGATCGTCAACAAAAAAATCATGTTGAATTATGTCCTTAACCATAGGATCAGATGATTCTTCACCAATCTGCCATAGACTTCGAGTGCTCAAGTAGCTGGAACTTGCCATGCCGTAAGTCACAGTACCTAGCTGAAGGGTTTTGATGGGCAAAGACTCATCCTCTCTCCACAAAATAAGTTGAAGATTGCGATCCTCCTCATGGACACGGATTTGACGGTACATTTTCTCGACGTCACCCGTGAGGAGGTACTTATGTTGTCGAGCTCTTATTAAGATGGAGAACAGTGAGTCCTGCATATTAGGCCCAACCATGAGGATGTCATTGACAGACTGACCCGATGAAGTAGTAGCTGAGCCGTCGAATACGACCCTAATTTTCGTGGACTCACTACTGTCTTTGAAGACAGCGTGATGGCAGAGGAAGTAAGATGTAAAAGGTGTAGGTACAGTGGATTCTGAAAGGTGACCTAAGTCTGCGTACTCACGAATAAAATTGACGTATTGCGATTTCACATGTGGTTGTTTGCGAAATCGCTTTTCTAAATTTAACAAGCGTTTTTTAGCTAGTGAATAAGATTCACCAAGACAATCAGGTGTATCCTTTAAGGGTAAACTAACTGAGAATCTACCGGTTTCTAAACGAAAGGTGTGCGATAAAAAATGTGTTTCACATGCCTTCTCGATATGACTCATATGTGGTTTAGTTTGAGGAACATTTTCTAAGTCCCAGAATTTTGTTAGTTCTTGATGTATTTTGTCAACAGACGACACATAAGAAACCACTGAATGATTAGAATCTATATTACCAATTTCCTTTAACTTATTGTTTGTAGGTAAATTAAAATACATAGGACCTGACACCAACCAACCGAACTGTGAACTTCTCAATACAGGTGAGTTAAGACCGAGAGAGAGTTGATCGCGGCCAATAATGTCCCAGAAAATGTCGGCACCGATGACAATATCAACAGGTGCTGGTTGGTGGAAGTAAGGGTCCGCTAAAAAGTAATCACTTGAAATATTAAGTTTTTTAACGTCAACGGGTATTCTAGGTATGTTACCGGTCAACACTGGCAACACCAGAAAAGAAGAAGTGACGGTGAAATGCTTCATGAAAGATTTCAACTGAACCACGCAAGTTTCTGTAGCCTGAGTGGTGGTTTTATTTCCTATGCCAATTATATTAACATGCAAAGTGGTAGTCGGTTCTAAATGCAGTTTTGTTTTAAGAGATTGAGTAATGAATGATGACTGACTACCGCAATCCAAAAGAGCACGAACCTTCTGTGTTTGATTGGTCACAGGATTAGCCACCTCAATATAAGCAGTAGACAGTAAAACTTGATGGTTATTTTGATTTGAAAAATTAACGATAGTGTCGTCAGTGATGTCAGGTGAAATGGTGACAACACTGGAAATATTTTTGTTACCAGATTGTTTATGCAAGAGTCTGTTGTGCCTTGTATTGCATATGCGACACGGATGCATGCGACAATTGCGTGCCGAATGGCCAGCCCTTAAGCAGTTGTGACAAAGCTTCAATCTGCTGACTTCACTGATACGGTCATCCACACTCTTGGCCAAAAAGGTGGGACAATCATAAAGACGATGATTAGCATTACAAACGCCACACGATATAATATCAGAAGTATTATTGTCTTCACTATTAGAAATGTATGACTGATGAGATTTTATTTTATTATTAGAATCTATAGGTTTTGACGTTGTCTGAGTCTTAGATTTAGAGTATGGATGGCTGCTATTTATTGACTCAAGTACATCAGCGCGATCAATAAGAAACTTGAAAAAATGTTGTAAATTTGGTATATTAGTATCCAACGTGCCGCGGTATTCTTCCCACTTGGCTTTGGTGTGGCTATCAAGCTTGGGGCTCATTATGTGAATGAGTAAAATATCCCAGTCACGTGAACCTAGACCAAGACTAGTTAAAGCACGTAAGTTTTTATTAATATGATCCACAAGGAATCGTAATGATTTTTCAGACTCGTTTGTGATTGGTTTTATGTATAATAATGAGTTTATGTGATGAGTTATTAATTGTCGTGCATTGTCATATCTGTCACATAATAATTTCCAAGCACACGCATAATTTGCGCTGGATACCTCTAAGTTAGCAATAATGCGCGCTGCATCGCCAGTCAAGTACGAAATAAGATAATGGAATTTATGAATGGGAGCGATGCGGTCGTTTTTGTGTACTATAGATAAGAATGTGTCACGAAACTCAAGCCAACGAAAGCAAGACCCGTCAAACTTAGCAACTTGAATTTGAGGTAATTTAAAACCTAAATCATGATGATCATGATTACATGGACCTGTAGTTATCTGACTTGAATTTAAATCCTTGTAATTACTTTCATCATGACGGTTCGAGTTATGTTTTTGTGTAATACTTTGAGCAATTGCAATGTTCGATATAAATAGTTGTTCGATAGTATCACGTTCATCAATCTCATGGGATAAATTGTCAGAATTTAATACTTCTATCTGATTTTGCAAGTCATCATAACGGCTATAAATAGATTCAAATTTGCTTAATTTTAATGTTAACTCAGCTAACTCAATCTGAGTAAGCGCTTCTTTAGAGGTAACATTTGATAAAAAGTTTCTAAATTTAGTGATTTGACCTTTTATGGAACTACGTTTCACTAAAAGATCCTGTAGTTCTTGAGGATTGTTTGTGCTAGATTCACCTCCACAATCTTTACCCATTGTTAACTCAAACCTTGCCAATATAATATGTAAATATTAAATCGGATTGAATAGATAAATTGATTCCAAGTAGGTTTGATTATGGATATAATATAATGACACAAACTAGGTGAAGATAATGTAAATAAAAACAAAAAACTTAGCTCACGCTCCTCGCCTAACGTCACCTGAGGCCGGCCCGGCGCAGCTGTGGGTAGGGCTCCGCTCCGATCACACGGTGACACGGCAGGCGGACCGAAGTTGCGGTACACGAAGAAATCGGCCTGGAATGTTCGGCGAGTTGGGTGAAATATATGCTTATATTACTATACGTGACTTATAGCTGATACCAGCTATAAGTCTGTTGGGAAACACGGATAAAAACGATTAGAATATTATAAGAAAATAGCCTATTATTATATTCGTATTGAGCGTTTACCTATTAATAATGTGAATTTACTTTATTGAACTGCGTGTGGTGTATTGATGTAATTACTTTAAGGCACTACAATGACTACAGACACCAATGCACTGATAATTAGAAACTATTTTAAATAGGTATTGGGTAGATTTATTAAGGGTAAGGGTATAAAAGGTAAGGTTGAATAGGTAACAGGGAATTCACAAGGAAAACGGGCACTTAGCTGTATTGGCCGAGGCTGCGGTACGATGCTGAATGCTGATCGCTAACCGGCGGTGGCTGCAATGGCTGGTACACCTCCAGGGAACCCAGGTATGATGCTTGATTTAGATGAAAAGGTAGCTGCGGCGCAATGGTCACACCGGCAGCGCGGAGTGGTCGCAAAGATCGAACTTGTTTTTCGCCAAAATTGCAGGTTTTGTCGTAGGTCGCCAGATGTTGGGGCTTCAGTGATCTCCAATGAAACTCCCGTATCGAGGTATGGTTGTATAATTAGGTATAAACTATGTTTTACATTAAAATATGTGGAGCGTACAAGTTCGCGACACTGATGAAAATTTGGAATGACAATTAGAATTATAAGAAGGTATGAGCAAAATAAAAACACTGCAGGCGCCTAGCCCTTTATATTAGCAACGCGACGCACTGAACATCTTGTCAATTAACACAGGCGTAAACAGGCGCGTTGAGTGATTTTTGGTAGGAGAAAAACTTATGGGTTCACGTTACCGACATGCTAATGTGACGTGTTGCGCCAGACTGACGACGCGGAGCGGCCTGTGCAAATGTATACGCATATACTCGTATATATGTCGGCAGTTCTCATGACTGCTTATTTTTTATATTAGAATGAGGGCCGGTGTACATTTGATAAGACACGGCGCAGCGCGATTGTCACTGCCAAAATAAACCTTGCTGGAGTTGAAATAACGTTTTAAATATTTAGACTTCTATTAGTCCCGTCGCATCAAAGAGAACGAAGGCGCGCGTCTCTCAAAAAAAACAAGATTAGAAATCTATTAACTGACAAGAGTTATTATAATGTAAATAACTTTTTGACATGCTTGAACTTTATATTATTATTCTCATAAAATTTAATAATTACTGTTAGTGAACCAGTCTTTAGTTTTTGGTTTATTGAATTAATTATTTGTTTGTTATATAAAAAATGGTACGCCTCGTCAGGCACACCATGTAGGGACTTTTTACCTATATTTCAATGTTGATATTTGCTTCGTAGTGACAACCGCGCTGTGATGTTCGAACGTTCAGCCTAGACAGTCCTCCATTACATCATGAACATAATAATGACTTTATAAGATTTACGTATAAGTTTAAATGGTCACAATTTTAAATTATAGTATTTTTACGTAATATTTTACAAAACCCAAGACAGTGAAGAAAGCTCTGGAAAAATGTAGGCATTCATAGGGACTGCCGACATAAGTGAAAACTTAAAACTTTGTAATAACATATATACGCGTACACTTACACACAGACCGCTGCCCGTCGCCAGTCTGGCGCAACACGTCACATTACCATTTCGCGGTTAGCATGTCGGTGACGCGAACCCATAAGTTTTTCCTTTTTATTTCTTCTTGAGTTTTTTATTTTTTATTTCTGCCTGAGTATAGTTTTCGATGTTTTTTTTTATACAGGGTGTGGCGTAAATAGTGGTCCAACGTTAAGGGGTCGACACGCGATATATTCAGCTACCACATACCACACTTTGATTTTTATTTTTACCATGGGTCTCAACCTAAAACATTTTTTTATTTTTTTTTGAAAAATTAACACCTCGCGTTACTAATTTGGCTCTAATTTCAACAAAAAACATTATTTTCCTATTTTGTTTTTGGTTTATAACTGCTGAATACATGTGATATCTTATTCCAATTGCTGTTTTACTGTTTTTTTAAAAAAAAAAACAATTTGTGGTATGTGGTAGCTGAATATACCGCGTGTCGACCCCTTAACGTTGGACCACTATTTACGCCACACCCTGTATATTGATCGATGATATTTTGTTTGTATACTGGTGTGTGCTAGCTACCATAATTATGGCAAATAATTTAATTTAATGTTTTGTGTTGCGTAGTATAAATTATTTTACATATTATTGTATAGAATCAAGTTTTTCTAACTGAACAGACAACTGTGCTGCTGGGGAGTTTGTTGCGCCACTTCTTCTTCCCAGCTAAAGCACTAGGAAGTGGTGAAGGGTGGGCGTTTTTGGGGGGCATGCAATGATTTTAATATTCATTTATTCAAACTAGGCTGAGAATCAGCACTTTTCGAACGTCAAAAATTACATAAGACAGCCCCCCAAAAACGCCCACCCTTCACCAGTTCCTAGTGCTTGTAATAATATGTAAAATAATTTATACTACGCAACACAAAACATTACGCTTAAAGTTTTCACTTCAAAAATCAAACCACTTAGGCCACTTAAATACACTTATTCGTGATCACAATACCATCAACAACAGAACCTACAATATCTAATTTGTTCCTTTCCTTATAGCCCTTCTAACGATCCCGTCGGAGAAGCCCCCGTTCCGTGAGTACGGCACGCTCCTACCGTCTCACCTGAAGAGTACGATCTACCCGTCCGGCAAGGGCGTCATCATCAAGGAGCGGTTACCCAAGAAGGACATGTTTACACTCGCGCTCAAAGTTGACCCGGATTCTGAGACGCCTAATTTGAAGGTAAGATTATTTGTGAAGATATTTATTTTAAAATAGCTTTTACCCGCAGCTTTGCTCGAGTGGAAGATGTTTTTATCAACTCAGAAACCTTCGCGGGCGTACACACAACCATTTACCAAAGGGTCATTGCAATCGGATGAAGAACAAGAAAACATACATTTTTACCGACGTCAAAGAAAGAAGGTTATTATTTAAACGATCAATAATAGGCTGAGAATTAACATTTTCTGAATTTAAAATTACAATAGATAAACGTAGCCACCCATTCTTCACTGCTTCCCTGCGTCATTTTAACTTTCGACTTTATTTATGATAAATTAATTAAAAAATAGTACGGGCCGTTTATGACATTTAACTTGAATCGATTTATCGTGAGTATCGAGTACCGAAAGACACGTGGCGCCATCTATTATCATAAGAACGTTATAGTTGTTTTCCTCGGGAACAGTACTTTTTTTCGGGATGAAAGGTACCCTATGTCCGTTTCTGTATACCTGACAACGTATATGCAAAATTTCAGGATGATCGGTTCAGTGGTTTAGGCGTGAAAAGGTAACAAATAACCAAACTTACTTTCGCATTTATAATATTAGTTAGGATTAGGATGTTATTAGAAAGTTTTCACTTCTGTCGGCAGTCGCCATGACTAATTTTTTTTTTTACTTTTTATCTTCCCTCCCACAGACAATATGCATAGCTCTAGGCATAGAGCAAGCAACGCTCCGCCACAGAGGTGACAAGGGAATCGCGTGGCTGACACAACTCATGGACGTCATAGATGTGATTGACTACCCTGTGCTCGGGTATACTCCATCTACTGTATTGTCGGAGTTACATGTTCATGTATTAGACTGCGCTGTTGATTATAGGTATGTAAAAAAAAAATTACAGCATAGAGTATGCGAACATACAGAGGTGACAAGATCTCACAATTCTTGTAAATTTGTTTTTGATAAATTACTCTAATTGTTGGGAATCGAACTGCTGTTCATTGGGGCATGTTACATTTGTCAATATTATCATGACCCTAATATCGCGATATTACAAGATTTCCTTATAATCTGTGATATTATCCCGATACCGCCTATTACACCACCAATATTACCACGGTATCGTGATGTTATTGACAATGTAACATGCCCCAATACTTTTCAATAACGAACCAAATCGGATGAATATCTGACGACTTCAAGGTTCGGTTACGGTAACGATTGAGGCGACATCTTTACCGCCACATACGAAACTACACTGACGTAACCTACATCGCGATATCAGAGTTATCTGTGCGATTAATAATATAGAAAGAGAAACTTCCACACCACCGTCGGGCAGTAGCCCACCATGCACAACACCCGTTTGGTCGGAAGATCCTCTACTTCTCAATGATAAATCGAATCGGTTTAGGATCCAATAGGTTGCATTTTTCAAAGGCTTTTCCAGAAAACTGATGACTAATCAAAGTTTCAAAATTATTATAAATTCGATATTTTGGAATCAATTTGTATTCCGTATAAAGAATAATAGTATTGTTTTTGTATAATGTTTATTCATCGAATTAATGATGCTGACTATAAAAAAGAAAACACAAGAAACCACTTGCGCGCGGTCTGCATGAGCAGGCGGCGTGACCAACGCGTCATCAGCGAGCTGAAGTACGGCGCTACTCGGCCTGATGAACACCCGCTTCCTCTCTCCTCTCACTCCACCGCGACGGACGATTCTATTCTCTAATTGAAACCTTGTAATTGTTTGTCCGGGACAGTTTATACTTTGTGAATAAGCACAGCAATAAACCATTGCCTAAAATACAGTCCACTCTTTTGATGATCCCCGCGCTAACATTGCGCACCGCCGCGCCGCCGCTCGAAGGACCAATGTTAATGAAACACACTTACTCAACAAAAAACACTTCGTATAGTACTAAGGAGAGCAGCGTTGCCTTTGTCGTGTAGCGGGAAAATTCTTGCTAATAATAATAAAGCTAAACTCCCGTTCAACATCACACTACGAGCCTCCACCTTTAGGGCATATGATTGTCCTCCTAGTCTCGCTTCTAGACAAAGCATATTTTTTATTTATTTTCCATTTTACTTTATCTTAAAACCGTTTTTTCCTTGCAGGCCTCTCTTCCTCCCAATCCGCACAGTATTAACTCTAGGCAACTTTAGCGTATCCAGCAACCTGATCGCAGCGACCAACACCTCCTGTCTCCGGTTCCTAGCTCAAGAGTGTACTCTATTCCTGATGCATCTGAACGTCACTAAGCTAAACATGGCCGTCCCTCAAGACGATGACAAAATTCCCGACGTGATTAAAGATTACGTGTGTGTGGTGGATGTCGGACTGTTTGAATTGTCGCTAAGGATGGAGGATAAGGCTAATTGTGTGAGTATTATTGGAGATTATACTTAAATATTTTTAACTGCTCGGTTCATACTCAAAAAAATCGTACATAATTAAGATTACAGTATTAGGGATGTACCTCAAAAATTTTATCTCGTAAAGTACCCGATTTCACCGTTCTTTAAAAAAGCTTAGTAAAGTAGCTTTTAAAAAGTGAATAGATAAACGGATATAAAATAATGGTCTTTTAAAGTGGGTCCGATTGTACAACACTCCTGCTTATAGCTTCGTATTTCACCCTGAAGTATGTCAAAAAACGTCCTGTATAGTTCGTGCCGATACTAGACAATAAGAGCGTTTCTCCACCGCCGCCGTCACCGGGACGTCGTCGTCACCGAAAACGAGATGACGGTGCTGAAGTAGCGACACATACATTTACTATGGTCGCGTGTCCATCGCACGTCCATCACTCGAACGCCGTCTTCCCGGCACCCGAATTTTCGACTAGTTCAGTGCCACCTTTAGAACTCAGCCCGAGATTGTGACGGGCCGATGTGCCGACAATAAAAAACAAGTTTGATCTTGTCCACACACTGCTGTCGCACCACGCTGTTCGCCCGATTTTTGTTTGGTTTATGATAACATACTAAACGTCCGAGTTCGGTTGCGATGGACACACGATCGCCGTCACCGAGACGTCACGTTCAGTTCGAATAATCACGTATCTTGGTGACGTCTCGGTGACAGGTGTGGTGGACAAACGCCCTAAGACAGCACCTCTACAATTTTAATATATATAATTTCGGCCCCGTAACAGTCAAACGAACAGCCGCAAGTGGACCTAAGCGCGTCCAACAACATGGTAACATTGTACACCTGCTGGGACTCTGCCTCGGCACTCTGTCGCCTGCTGACGTACGCGGCATCCGATGGTGACTCGCAGACGCCCTTCGACCCCTCGTCCCGACACACCAGCATATGCTCCGACCAGCCGCTGGAACCTTTAGTAGGTATGTAAAAACGTACGCTAGAAAAACAGAAAAAGCAAATAGATACTTAATGTTCGCTGGTTTATTTTCTAAACATTCTGAATGAAAAGGCAAAATTAAATTAAAACGTAAGGCACGCAGCGTATACCTTAGACAAACGTCTAGGAAAGCCTAGACGATTGTCTAACGTATACGCTGTGTTAAAGCGCCGCTTATAGTGCGTCGAGATTTCGTTTCAATATAATCACGCCTACGCGACGCTAGCCCAGCCTTAGACGATTCTAATTATTGTAGAACAATGACACGAGTTCAGAGTGGGTGAAGCCATCGATATACCTAAAACCATCTTTCTCTTTCAGGACTAGAAGACAGACCCATAGAAGAAATAAGAGAACTGTCGCCGAGTGAAATTCAACAAGTCAACGATCTCATGGCTGAAGCTATGAAAGAGAGCCCTAATACAACACGTAAGTACATTTTAACTTAGGCTATTATAATGTTTGTACTTGACTTCTTGGCGGGAAAGTGAAGCGTCATGTTAGCAGTTTTGTTTTATTTTCTAAAATTTGTGTTTAGCCGAATATTAATGTGTAATAGTGGTGGGTTATTAACCATTAAGTGTTCGTGAACCTGCATTAATGTAGGCAAATGAAACAAAACAGTGCAACATCACTTTAAGTTCTCTCAAGAAGTCCGCGCGAGGTTTCAGTAAAGTGCCGCGTCTTTACTTAAACTCAAGGGGAGCGGGGCGGGATATCATTAATCATCTTTATCATGCATTGAGTGGAGTTCATTTCATAATTATTTAAATAACTTTGTACTTGTTACCTAATTTTACATGACACTGGCAAAATGCACAAACCGTGCGAAGCCAAAAAGAAAAAAAAAAAAAAAAAAAAAAAAAAAAAGATGTTTGTACTTAGTAAGATTCTAATGACAAACCGGTTAAATATTTGGTCAGACACACTGAACTCAATCATTTTCGCATGGCAGAAACTAAAGAACGCCACGTACATCCTTAAATACTTCTTTTTCTTTGCCACACAACCATCATACAATCATGGCACACTGGTTCCCATGTAAACAAAAAGATTACTTGGATTATATTGTACTGTGGATCGTTAACTCCATTACTTGGATTAACCATATCTAACTCAATCAATCCGTGTGGTGCCGGACGTAAAGAATAGCACCATCCTATTTCTTCCCGTGGGTGTCGTAAAAGGCGACTAAGGGACTTACTAGAGAATGGGCAGCAGCGTTCTCTATGCATTTTAACACCATACTGCGATCGCCAACCCGCCTGCCAAGCGTGGCGATTATGGCACTCCCTCTTTTTAGGGGAGGCCTATGTCCAGCAGTGGACGTCTTTCGGCTGAAATGATGAAGATGAACTCAATCAATCTAAAGCCTAACCTTTTCTCGACTATGCAGCATCTCGAGGATGCAGCTGAATACCAGTATTTTACATGAGGCGACTACCTATCTGACCCCCACAACCTAGTAACTGGGTAATACGATACCTCTTGGTAAGACTGGTTGACAGACTTTCGGGCTTCTGACGATGTAACGACTGTCAAAGATCCGGGACCAACGGCTTAACTTGCTTTCCGAGGCACGGAGGAGTCTTGGTCACCCACGAACCAACCCCAGCAATCATAGCTTAACGTAATGGAACCACCCGTGCAAAAATTATTACTTCGCCACGAGCGACTCCATATTTTTCATTAGCCATATCTAACTATGGACTGCAATAGACAAAACTCCCTCAATAATCACATTCCCCTTTCAGTAGACGAAGACGAACTGCATAGTTCAACAGAAAAAGAAGGAGTAGAGATATTCTTCTTCCCGGACGAGTCAAACATGAAGCGGTTACCTTCTGAACCGCTAGAAGAAGACCCACAGTCCATAGAGTCGGAGGACTTGCCGTCGGCCATGTTTGAGGAGGCGCAAGAAGCAAAGCCGACTAACGTGCAGGTTGCGAAGGAGTTAGGAGATCCTTCGTCCACGCCAAAGGCCACGCCACGCAAGCCTAAGAGGAAATCGGTATGTATAAGTAAACGTTACATTTCTCTTAGTATTTTAACACTTTGAAGGGACACTAAACGCCCATAAGCGTCATAACAATAAAACTTCATATCGTTCAGTGTACTTGAACCTGTTAATATACTGTTGAGAAAAGTTCCAATCGCTTGCATGGTTTATTTTTGGGAACATTTTTTTTTTTAAATATAATAAATAATGTTAAAAGGTATCTCAGTCGCGGTCGGCAAAAACCCGCCATTAATAAAATATAAATATTTTTATGACGTCACTCACTAGCCGAGTGTTATCCACTAATAACTTACCGAATACCCTCATTTATTAAAATCCATCAACCATAGGCTACAGGCTGCACCAAAGGAATAGTCTCGCGTACATAGAACCAAAAAGATTACCTTCCTTCTGATGCAGTTAAATTACTTGGCTACAAACCAACATTATTTTGTAGTGTCTCAATATTTTGCTTAACTATATTTTTATAGAACAAATCGAGCAGCGACGGCGGTAATACAGACGACGAGTACTGTTTCGTCGAGACCCAGGCGCCGACGCTAGATAACGATCTGGACGAGCCCGTTGTCAACTGGATCGGGCCTGGCCCGGTGTACATGTTCGACAACCACTTCACCGTTCCCGCGGCACGGACCGATGTTCTGAAGGCGCCTAAGAGCTTCCCTCTGCCTATGTTGAGGTAAGTAAAGTTCAATTTATTCATTCACTGGAGAAAATGAGCAGATTCTAGCTGTCACTTTGTAAAGGCAAATAATGGCAGACTACGAACAATAATGTGCTTTTTTTTTATTAATTTATTTTGTAAATAGAAAATATAATAAAAAATGTCTAAAGATTGTGTTACGACTCCATTATTGGAGAAAAAAATATAGGCAATCATGGAGACTGCGGACAGAAGTGAAAACTTAAAACTTAGGAATTTCGCCAGTGTGTCCGCAACACGCCACATTAGCAAGTCGGTGACGCGAACCCTTAGGCCTCTGCCTCGAAAGTTGCGGGCAGCGGGGCGGCGAAGTGGGAGCTGCAATTAATGCGTAAAGTCAAATGGACCGGCCCTCGAAAACAGCGGCGCGGGGGCGGGCAACGAGCGATGAAATCCTGACCGCCCGCGCGTCTGCATCCCCACAATAAATCGAGCGTTAGGAATAAATTTGAATCAAAAAGATGTTGTCGCCGTTGTTCAGACATTTCGTTCGCGAATAATAACAAATATCTCGACGACACAACCACGAACACAACACTACGCCGCTATAGTGCCGCGCGATCTGCCCGCTGGTTTCGAGAATGGGTCTGCGTTGCCCGCCCCTCTCCCGCGCCGCCGCCTCCGCCGCCCCGCTGCCCGCAAGATTCGAGGCAGAAGCCTTACGTAGTCCCCGTATAAAAATCGCTCAACACAGCTAAGGGATCGTCCGAAATAACCCACTCGCTTCATTCCTTCACTGCAGTACAGTACGAACCGCTTAATATGGCACATCGAGATTTAGAAAAAGTTAAACAGTTCGGCTTTGTATAACGCCGTCTCTATCACTCATCATCATCTCTCTGTCACTCATACCTAGGGGTCTACTCCGAAGCGTTAAACCGAAGTATCGGCCGAATGTTCGGTCGTTTTATAACTTCCATAGTTTCCTTTTTTGACTTTGAATCCATACCCGACTTAAAGTCACGTTTTTGTCTTTGGCTTCGCTCTTTGACTGTCGTTTTTTTTTTTCTTTCTCTGTAGTCAGCCATAGTTAGCCGTAGTCAAGCAACGGCCGAACATTCGGCCGATACTTCGGTTTAAAGCTTCGGAGTAGACCCCCTGGGATATTGTGTAGTGTAGAATGTATTGCAGCTTCTTCATTTATCATCTTGTCTAGGTATACTCTATGCGAGATGAGCGTGACGTGGATCATGTACGGCGGCAATGACTTCCGACCAGCTGACTCTGCGCCGGCTAAGAAGACCGTCACCATTGAGGGGGATCCCAGACCACAGGGATCACCCACTACTGTCAAGTGAGTTTTTTTTTCTTAACACGCTTATTATTAAGAGGAGGCTCCCTATTTTTATGTTAATTTGCATGAATATTCTGAAACAGTCACACATACAAGCAAAATGAAACTTTAGTATATGATTTATTGGATCTTTTTCTTTTCATGTTGAAGAAAGTTACGTAATTGTAATATTTTCTCTCAATACATTTTTTATTCAAAAATCATGTATTTTAAAGGATAAAAAACACAAGATTCTTCGGCTTTTATTTTATTATTTATTATATGTTTTTTTGTAAGCGTTGCCCCACTAGGAATTTCTCCTGTATTGTGGGTGCGTTTACAAATACTTAAACTCACATATACAAACAGCCAGACCCGGAACAACTACTTGTAGATCATACAAATATTTGTTCCGTGGGAATCGAACCCGCGGCACGCAGCGCAGCAGTCAATCACTTAACCACTGCGTCAACCGTGCCGTCAAACAACATTATGCCTTGTCAACATTCTGCCTCATTTAAAAAAATTATTAATAAGGAAATTTCTGAGCAGGTATAAAATAAAGTATATAATTTTCCTCGCCAGACGTAACAAAGACTATGAACCATACGAGAGCGGTCGCGCAGTAGCTGCCGCGTACCGCTCGGCCGGGGTGCGCTGGGCGGCCGGCGCGGAGCGTGTGCGTGCTGCGCGCCCGGCGCAGCGCCGCGAGCTGCGCGCGAGGGGCGGCCCACATCGCGACCATCACACTAGAGTCAAACTATGTCTCACTAAGGTACGATTGACTAAGCCAGCAGCCCCGGCTCTAAAATGCCTGTACTGAATGCTCAGTTCCAATAGTATGTGGAGCTCTACTCCCAAAACACGAAATCCGAAGTTTTGCCGAAGTTATGGGCGATTCCTACTCCGTATCACTTACGGATAAAATATTAGTTTGGGGTCTAACCTAAGAATTAATGTCACCACGATTTGACAGTTTTCCGTACTACCGATGTGTTTTGCCCGTTCAAAAAATTATATAATCTGGCGTAGGGTTATTTTCGAATTTTGGAACTACTTGCAGACGGGCCTGTATCTTCGTTGACGGACTTAGAGACTATGCCCCTAATTCAAATGTATACAAACAGATCAGAAAACGTACCTGCGGATGCCAATTTGTAATGCCACATAATAATTAAGCGCTTGTGATTTGATCATGTGAGCCCGAAATTCTAATTTTATATCACCCTAAAGATATTTTTCATTCAACAATGTAGGTTAATTTGAAAGCTCAACTTTTGTCGATGATTTTTCAATTACAATACGGTATTTGACTGCTAACACAAATATATATTTGATCTAATGCTTATTTTTATAGATGTTACTAAAAAAGACGATTTGAGAAAATAAATAAAAAATCGGTGGAAAAGTGGGGAAGTTTCACACTATTGAAATTATTCTATTAACCTTGTCACGCTAAAGTTGAATAGCGTGACAAGGATATTCGCGCCATTCAGTACGAATACAATGATTGTTTAGCGGCTAAACGATCGTTGTACTGAATGGCGCGAAGTCAAAATGGCGTTCCTACGTTGTGACGTCAGATCGCAGCAGTGCTGTCTCTGTCTACAATAAACTTTAGAACGCAAACAACTTCGGCATTTTTTGAGATAATTATTAAAACAATGTTTTTTTTATTGTGGCATAATTTTTTTGTTGGTTTCGAAAAATCTAAATAAAAAAACTAAAAAAAAACATAACATCACGCCTGTAATCCCCGAAGGGTTAGGCAGAGGTGTACCCATAGTACACCCATATTTCGTCAGTTCAAAAAAAAAAACAGTCAAATACTCTATTGAATAATGTTATTCAAACAATAATTGTTGAGAAAAATGGTAGTTGAAACCTGAGTGATTGATTACGTATGTATCAGATACTTTTGGAATAAGCAGACATAAAAGTCATTCAGGCTTGCACATGTTCGGTAACATTATAAAGTGTCGTTATTTAATATTGACATTGGTGTCGATGTAGCCAATTAAATTAAACTTTATTTCAGATTGAGGTCCATAATTTTGTTAGCATTTTGGTTTTAGTAACAATAGTGCTTATAATAAATAGGTTAGTATTGTTCGTTTTCACAAATTAATTATTTATTCAGACGTATAACTATCCCCACCCAGTGTCTCTGGGACAGTCTGCAATGGCAGCGATCATTTTCAGAATGGTGTTGTCACTACCATGCAGGCGCTGTAGTAAGGAGGATCTCTGAAATTCACATACTGTTTTGTTGACCGTAGATTGCTACAGATTATAATCACTTTTTCTCAGGTCAAATTCCAATATGAAATCTACCCCTCTGGCGGAATCCATGCGTCTCGCCAAACACTCGCTATCAGCAAGATAGAAGTACTAGACCAGTTGGTATGCAGCGATATCAACAAACTGCTCAGTCAATACAAGCTCAAGGACGAGCCGGAGAGGAAGAACGCGCATATGGTACGTATTCTTTGAATAACATTATACACCTTAACTAGCTGCGCCCCGCGGTTTCACCCGCGTAAGTCTCGATCCCGTGGGAATATCGGGATAAAAAGTCAGCCAAGCAGAGCCTCCTAAAAACGATAATATCGCTTAGTTGTTATTTTATTTTTTACCTCAGGGTCTACTCCAAACTATTCGAAGATAAATCTGAAGTATCGGCGGAATGTTCGGCTGTTTCCTGTTGCCTGACTACGGCGACAAAATAAAAAAACGGCAGTCAAAGTCAAAAATGTGACTTGAAGACGGGTAAGGATTCAAAGTCAAAAAAGGAAACTTTGAAAGTCAAGAAACGGCCGAACATTCGGCCGATACTTCGGATTATCGTTTCGGAGTAGACATCCAGGTCACTAACTGCGTGGCTCTAAGGCTCGGCACAAACGAGCCACCGACCACAGCCACCGGTAACTGTCGCCTGTTGCTGCGGTGTTGAGTACTGCAGGCTTAGCACGAGAACCGTAGAGAAGCGTTTTGTCGACGAAAGAGTAGATTGACAGTTTTCACCGAGAAGGGTAGACAAGCGGTTTATATTCAACAGTAGAGTAGAAATAGCGTCCTGCTGCTGTAGTGGATGCACACGTGTACGACGAATCCATACAAAACGTATCAAACATCATGTAAGTGCTTGTCGCTGGGGTACCGATGGCTGTGTTCGGGGCTCGTTTTGCAATGCCTTATTGTTTCCAACATTCGAAAACATACCAATATTATTAATTACAAAAATAATAAAACAACGTCACCAACATCACATGTTCTGTCTAGATCTTAGAAAAGACTTCATCACTTTATTTCTCAAGACAGTAAATTACTTTATTCTCAACAGTTAATAGTGAAAGCAGTCCACCTCCGGCCCGACCCGGCGCTATCAGCCCAGGAGTGCTGCCTGAAGGTGTCTCTCCTACCTCTGTGGTTCAACCTGGACCAAGACACACTCGCTTTTCTCGTCGGATATCTGTCGAAACTTGGCACTGACGAGTCTGCAGGTACGTTTGTATAAAACCTATGCGCCGGCGCATGTAAAACAATGACGAACAAGATTTGCGTTTGCAACTCGATTAAGCTTGACATTAGTATGGGCCCCACTAATCGAATATCGATAACAGTTTGTGTTATATGCGGGGTCAGCTATTCCGTTCTCCTGCCAGGGTTGCGGGTTTGTCCAAATGGATACCGTGACCCTGAAGGCAACTGAAGGAACATGGCTCACAGGCAACTGAAGGAACACGGGTGGGTTTTAATGAGTAAAAGTCTGACACGCCCTCCCGCTCCGCCCAGAGCAGGAGAAATTATTTGATAATATCCTACCCAAATAAAAAAAAAGCTCTTCCGTTCTGGTTTTAAAGCTTTACGCAGGTGCATCAAAACCTTGTGCAAAATTAATGTGACCAATTGTTATCTTGTTCAAAAATGCATACATACACATACATAAACTCACACCTTCCTCCCATGGGGGTAGGCAGAAACTATGGAACGCCACTTGCTACGCTCCTCACATACTCCTTTTGCTTCGTTTACGTTCATACATCTGGTCATACACGCACGCCGGTTGCGAGTACTACGCATTAAAAAAGTTCATAGCGAACTTGCGGTTTCTCAAACTCAAAGCATTTATTTCAATTAAACCAATTACAGGCACTTTTGAATTATTGTCAAGGAGTCGGTCAGTTAGAAATATGAAGCTAGTTGCCCATTCCAAAGCGTAGTAGGTACATAAGGAGAAGAACGGGCAAGAAACTCCACGGCACACTCTTTTATATTATAATGTTACATCTTTAATATTGAATTTATAACTAAATGTGAGGACGATACAACAAAAAAACACGTCCATAGTAAGTACAGCAAATAGCAACAAACAAAACAAACAAAAACAATTCAAAACTAAAATAATTAAAATAAATTGTGGCAGCTAAAAGATGACCAGTCCCTACTGACAGCGCCCGTTCACGAACACGACGCATGGATCAGCACCATTAAGCTCAACCATTTTGAAGGAAGCTAAATGATCAAACACAAAATAAATCCCTTATCCGAACATTTTATTGTTTTCTTCTACAGACGACGACTCAAAAAGCGTAGGCGGTCTATCCACGGATTCGAGCGGGTCTCGGCAGACGACACCAACACATCGGCCGCCCGTCATGAGCATCGCCAGCCACCTGCGCGACCCGCCGCCCACGCCCACCTCGCTCGGGGACGCCGACTCGCTGTCCTTGAACGAAACCGGTGACTGTAAATACTATTTTTATTTTGTTTATCATAACTAATATTACCTATTATTGTTTATGTACCGTGTGGTGCCGGACGTAAAGAGTAGCACCATTCTATTTTTCCTCCCGTGGGTGTCGTAAAAGGAGACTCAAGGGACAAGGTGCGGGGGGGATTAGATAATAGGCAGCAGCGTTCTCTATGCATTTTAACACCATACTGCGATCGCCAACCCGCCTACAAAGCGTGGCGATTATGGCAACCCCCCCTTATTATTATTTATTTATTAAAAACAATGTTTACAAAAAACCTGGACTTATGGACCTTGCCCCACAAAACCGTTTTCACGGTTTGTCTGTGGGAACAGAACACAGTTCTACAACTTAGGTTTACTAGTGCGGACACTTAAATTTCACTAATTGTACATATAAAGTTACTAACAATATAATATCTTATATAATATACCTAATCACTCATCTGCTCTCCCCCAACAATCTGCAAACCATTTTCCTAAGAACATCGTTTACAGACTCCTGAGAAAGAACTGCTTAAGTAACTTGGCAAATTTACCTTTTATTTCCTGACTTCTTATATCAGTTGGCAATTGGTTGAGAAGGTATGGTACTCTGTTATCAAGCGTTCGCTCGCCAAAATAATTCCTTATTCTAAGTACATTAAATTTACCGGCTGATAAAATCTTAGTTGCGTGGTTATGGGTGACTAGCGAGTGACGCCCCCAGCTGCCATGACTGTTAACCAGAAGTATGTATTTATGTTTTAAGCTGATAGGAAGAATTTTGCACATTTTAAATCAAACTCAAACTCAAAGCATTTATTTCAAATAAACCATTTACAGGCACTTTTGAATTGTCAAAGAGTCGGTCAGTTAGTCAGAAAGTGGAAGCTATTTGCCCATTCCAAAACGTAGATCTCTATGGAGAAGAACAGGCAAGAAACTCCAAGGACACTCCTTTAAATCAAGATATTACAAAATCCTGGGTACATTATTCTTGTCGCTTCTATATTTGAGAACAATGTAAAAAAACAAAAATAAATATATTTAAAAAAAAAACAATTCAAAATATAAGATTAAAAGATAAATAGATAGAGAATAACTTATTATAATCGTCTTTACATTTGTTTTTAGTTTTCTTACTTACTAATAGTTTTAAAAATCTAATTTGTTGTGCTTCTAATTTTTCTAAATTACTTTTGAATGTGAGTCCATAGCAGTCGAGGGCGTCACTAAATATTGGGTCAACTAATTGCACATAAAGGCACTTAAGTATTACTTGTACTTTAAAGCTTAGATGGTAGAATTTACCGAGTAATATTCTAAGTTTATTATACAAGTATTCAATGTGGTTTGACCACGAAAAGTTCTCGTCAACTTTTACTCCGACGTATGTTACACATTTTATGTTATACACGTTGGTGGTTCGCCAGGTGGTAATAAATATCGTGAGCATATCAAAACTAGCTTAGTTTAATTCGCGTTTAGGATTATCCCATTGTCGTGCGACCATTCAACAACTCGGTCTACGTCATGCTGCACGAGTCGACAAGTTTCGGCGAGATCGGTGCCGGCGCGCAGCACGCACAGGTCATCCGCGAACATGTAAGTTGAGCAGTTGCGTAAAACGCCGCACAAGCTGTTGACGTGCATTAGGTAGCATACAGGCCCGCATCCCGCGCCCTGCGGCACCCCGCACCTCACCTCCCTTGCGTCACTGTACGACTCGCCCACCTTTACGCGGTAATATCGCTTCGTGAGATAGTCTCTAAACCAGTTGTTGAGTGGTTCCCCCACCCCGCACTCCTCCATTGCATTTAATAAAGTATTTGTTTCTAAGGTATCAAATGCTCTTTTATAATCAAAAAATACTACTACAACAAATTGCTTTTTAATTAAATTATTATTAATTTCGTCACAAAACTTAGATAACAAGGTGGTCGTACTTTTACTCTTTTGAAATCCATGTTGACATTCACTAATAATGCTATTTTTTTGAAGATAATTTCCTAGTTGATTAACAATACATTTTTCTAAAATTTTGTCTACACTTGATAAAATAGCAATTGGCCTGTAATTTGACAATGTTTTACGAAACATTTTTAAAAATAGGACGCACTATAGCCTCCTTTAGCTTGCTCGGACATGTATGTACTTACGCATAAATTAATAAGACGCGCGAGCACGGGACTCACTATATTGACCAAATATTTAAGATCAGACATGCGTATGAGATCGCTTCCGGGTGATTTATTTCTATCCATACCTGTTATAACTTTCATAACATCCTGACTATTCACCGGTCGCCACCGCATACACACACTCTTCTCCTTTACATAAATGTGCTTATGACAACCCCGTTTATGGCAACCCCAACTTTTTGGGGGAGGCCTATGTCCAGCGGTGGACGTCTTTCGGCTGAAATAAAGATGATGATAATGAACTTATATTATAAATTCAAAATTGAGTTTGTTACGCTTTCACGATAAAACGGCTGAATGGATTGGGATGAAATTCGAGACATGGGTAGACCATCACTTTTTTTTTATTGTGATTAGGACAGGATACTTTTTATGCTAGATCGCCACCGACATCCATGCGGGCGAAGCCACAGACAAAAGCTAGTTCAATATAAATATATATCGCGAGCCATCTGCGCGACCTGCCGACTACGCAATCCAATACGACTCTGCCTAAAACACTGAACATAGTGAACATCAATATTTTCATGTCCAATATGCCATGCAAATTCTCAATTCAGAAATCGGGTGCCAGGTTAAGCACCAGGTTTCTGAATCGAGAATTTAAAGTTGAGAACTTGCCAAATTCTACTTTGCATTACCGTTCAAAGTAGCCCGCGGATTTCAAAATTTTTTGCAAATACATTTTGTATATATTCTTAAGTAATGCTGAAGTGCTATGCTAGTTTTACTATAGTTCCGAACTTCAAATTCACAATGCAGAAACCGGGTCTGGTTCAGTTACTAAAACTTTATAAATAGCCTTTTAATTGACATTTAAACACAGATTTTTAATTAGCTAGACTAAAATTACATTTGGTGTCAACATAAAAATAACTTAGTAAATAATCTAGTTACCGAGTGACTCTCACCAAAGACAACTGAATCGTTCTCTGCAGAAGGACCTTCACTGTTGTCGTGTTGTCTTTGCAATATTAATTATTTTTAAGGTCTGAGTTTAGCACCATTATCGTGATCCTACACCTATTTAGTTAATTTTAGTTCAAGCTCGAATGATAATAATAATTTGTTCTTTTTAGGGTTCCGTACCAAAATGGTAAAAAGGAACCCTTATGGTGAGACTAAGTCTGTCTGTCTGTCACAGCTGGATATCTCAAGAAATACTAATGTTATCATCTTGAAATTTGGAATAGTTTTAGATGACGTTTACCCAACTATTTTGCAAACAAGAAATAAATTTTTAAAATATATATTTTCTGCAACAGGGCCTGAAAGGGGTCTTAAACATTCGAATGGAGTCTAATAGGGCTAGGGCATGTGAGGTATCATATGAAAGAGAGCGCTGTTTGCACATTCTCAAACTTTTTTTTGTTGTTTTGGTATCATTATTTTTCGCCTTTTGATGAAAAATGTAAAAAAAATACCGCCCCCCCCTTATCTCCGAAGTTTGCATGGAGAAAAATCTGAAATTATTCTATGTGACAGAAGTTTATGTAAAGATTACAGGAAAGATAAAACGATGTCTCTAAATAGCACAGTTTTTCAGAAATCATCAACATCATAATACGTACGGAACCCTCGGTACGCGAGTCTGCGTATGATTCAACAACTAATCAAATTTACTGTCAAAAATTGTATGCTATATCGACCCCAATTTCCATCCAAATGTTTCCCTACAATATTTTGTCGATTTGTTACAATCTACGATAAGGAAAAATACATTTACTAAAGTAATACCTAGAAAGTATAGTAACATTAAACCATGGATTACGCCCGGACTTGTTCGCTGTATCAGACATAGAGATAAACTCCACCGAAAATCAAAAAATGCACCGGATAACGAATTACTATCAATTACTTACAAAAGATATAGGAATTTCTGTAATAATCTGTTAAAAAAGCTAAAAAACCAATACGATCAAAATCAACTACAGAAAGCAGGTAAAAATAGTAAACTTATATGGAAATTCTTAAAAACTAACACTTTTAGGTCAAAAAATCCCGAACCTGCGCTTGATCTTTTATCTTCTGAGCTAAGCCCTACCGAAGCAGCAAATAAAGCTAACAACTTCTTCATTAACGTAGGAAAAAACTTAGCAGAAAAAACCTTATTATCTAATAGTTGTTTTTCCAATCAAAGCCAAACTAAGACATATGCAACACGAAACTCTATGGTCTTATTAGACACCGATGTTAATGAGGTTTTAAGTATAATAGGCGGATTAAAGGAAACTTGTGCCGTAGGATGTGACGACATACCTAATAGCATACTCAAAAGATTTAGATACGTCATTGCCCCTCCCTTGACTCACATTTTTCATTTATGTTTAACAAAAGGAATATTTCCTAAATTGCTTAAAAAAGCCATAGTCACCCCCGTGTTTAAAGCTGGAGACAAAAAGTGTGTAAATAATTACAGGCCAATTTCAGTTTTAACAGGCCTCTCAAAGATTTTGGAAAAAATTATAAATAGTAGATTAGTAAAATATCTTGAAAGTAATAAATTACTCTCTGATCATCAATTTGGTTTTAGGCCTAAAAGATCAACAAGCCAAGCTGTTCACCGTCTGACAAATTTTATAAGCACAAACCTGGATAACGGCATGCACACCATTGGGATATTTTTAGACCTTGCCAAGGCTTTTGATACAATTTCTTGTACTTTGCTTTTGTACAAGCTGGAAATGCTGGGAATACGGGGATTACAATTGCAACTATTATCTAATTACCTTAGCGACCGCCAGCAGTGTGTAAAAATAGGTCAGTACGTGAGTCCTGAACTTGAAAATAGCTGTTATGGAATCCCACAGGGCAGTATTTTGGGTCCTACTTTGTTTTTAATTTACATAAATGATCTGTGCAATTTGACACTTCAAAAGGGTGTAATTATGTCATATGCGGATGACACAGCTTTACTGTTCGCAGCTAAATCAAAGGCCGAGGTCTATGAGGTAGCACAGAATGGGTTTAATACCGTGGCTAATTGGCTTCATAAAAATCTCTTAACATTAAATACAGATAAAACCAAATACCTCTTATTTACAATGAGAAACACTAATCCAACGCTTACTAATCTAAACATTCAAGCGCATAACAATTGTAATTTACATTATGCTGATATTGCATGCCCTTGTCCCACTTTAGCCAAAACCGAACATATCAAATATCTAGGCGTCACAATTGACACAAACCTGAATTTCCGCAAACACATTGATTTATTATGCACCAGAGTGCGTAAACTAATATACATTTTTAAAAATTTACGTAGCATTGCCGACTTTAAATTAATTAGACAGGTTTATTTGGCTTTGTGTCAATCTATTATTTCCTACTGCATAACGTCCTGGGGTGGAGCCGCTAAATCAATTTTACTGCACCTAGAACGCGCCCAAAGAGCAGTCTTAAAGGTTGCTACTTTTCGTCCATTTAGATTTCCTACATACCAGCTTTATATAGCATGTAAGGTGCTAACAGTACGTCAATTATTTGTTTTGAATGTAGTTTTATTACAACACACTGAACTTTATTTTAACCCAGTACCTTCAGATAGGAGAAGAAAAGATTTGGTTTGTGCTAACTCTCAGACTAAACATGCTTTCACTAATCGATTTTATTTATTTTTAGGACCCTACTTGTATAACCAGTTTAACAGAGTGCTAAAGATTTATAGTTTAAGTTATAATAGGTGTAACTTACTAGTACAAGAATATTTGGCAAAACTCAATTATGCAGATACGGAAAAACTACTAGAAATTTTAAAATAAAATTTATATCTACCTACTCTATTTTAAGTCTATACTCCATAGGTATTCTCTTCCTTTACCAAATTAATAATACTTTATCTACTTTAATATTATGTGTTAATTTATTTAAATATAATATATCATACATAATCTAGTTTTAAAATAATATACCCAAATAGTAACTGTTTAAGTCATTGAATATATTATGTCTTCTTTTTAAGTTTGCTTCTAATAAATGTATTTTTGTCTTCTTTTTAAATGTTGATGTAAATTGATGGCCTGAAACACAGGTTTTCTTAAACCTAGATCAGGCTGGTCTTCATTACAGTTAGAATTGAATTTTCCTCGATTGTAATTAATGTAAATCATAATTTTACTTTACTTTGTACTTGAATAAATTTTATTTTATTTTATTTTATTTTATTTTTAATTTAATTTTTAATTATATTTTTTTTTTTTGTCACGTTCGTGGATGCGTGACCATCTTTACATACCGAGATTCCTCCGTGCCTCGGAGCGCACGTTAAGCCGTTGGTCTCGGCTGTCATTCCTGGATCTTTAACAGTCGTTACGGGTCGTCAGAAGCCCGAAAGTCTGACAACCAGTCTTACCAAGGTGTATCTTATTACCCAGTAACTGGTTTGTGGAGGTCAGATAGGCAGTGGCGCCATGTAAAATACTGGTATTCAGCTGCATCCGGTTAGACTGGAAGCCGACCCCAACATAGTTGGGAAAAGGCTAGGCAGATTGTTTGATTTTTTTTTTTGTCACTTACGTCGTCCTATGCTTTTTTTTAATATTTATCATGTCATTGTTTGTGAAGAGAAAATAAATTATATGAATTAATTTGAATTAAACCCCGTTTTGTTTTGCAGTGATTCGCAACGACGAACCGCTCATGGAAACGTACGAAGCAGAACGCCTTGTCTCAGAGAATCTAATTCAATTAGAAGAAGACTTCCAAAAGTTGGGCATTCAGGAGAAACCCGTTGCTAAGTTACCAGTTGATACTGAGCCGATTGACGACTCGCCTATTTATTTCAGGTAAACTTAGCATAAGCTGTAGACTTAGAATAATTAGCCTGTATGTTCCCGCCGCTGGGACACAGGCGCCCTCTGTGAGAGCCACGCCACGTGCGCCTAGGTAAACTTGGTAGACATTAATTTAGTATTTTTGTTTCACAGTCACAGACAGTCTCTCTTTCTATAATTCGATGGGTCATAGTGCGCTCGTGATATGTTTAATTTTAATTTTATTTTTTTCTCAGTAACAGTAAGAAGCAAGAAGAAGAAAAGAAGCAGTAAGATCTCAATGTATGGTACATTGAGATCTTACTGCTTCACACATACTACCATTGCTGGTGTAGAAATATTAAATAATAAGCTAGGTACATGCAAGTCAGCACTAGGTACAATAAAAGAATCACACTATCACACTAATATTATAAGGCGAAAGTTTGTGAGTGTGTGTGTGTATGTTTGTTACTTCTTCACGCTCAAACGGCTGGACCAATTTTGATAAAATTTTGTATGGAGGTAGCTGACACCCTGGATTAAGACATAGGCTACGTTTTATCCCGATATTCCCACGGGATCGAGACTTACGCGGGTGAAACCGCGGGGCGCAGCTAGTATTATATAAAGTTATGAAATTTTGTATTAAGTTTATGAATTTAAAATTTTAATAATAAATTAATAGACTGCATAAGATTCATCAAAAATGCATTATTTATAATGTCAAAATATTAATAGTTTAATCAAAAATTTAATATATTATATTCTGGACGTTAGACCAGGAGCTTGTGGCTAAGTAATAACAGCCGCATGGGTCGATCCATCAGGTTAAGCTACGCTTGCCGGGGTTGGTCCGTGGATGGGTAATCATCTTTACATACCGAGACTCCTCCGTGCCTCGGAAAGCACGTTAAGCCGTTAGTCCCGGCTGTCATTCGTGGGTCTTTGACAGTCGTTACGGGTCGTCAGAAGCCAGAAAGTCTGACAACCAGTCTTACCAAGGGGTATCGTATCAGTAACTGGTTACAGAGTTGTGGAGGTCAGATAGGCAGTCGCTCCATGTAAAATACTGGTATTCACCTGCATCCGGTTAGACTGGAAGCCGACCCCAACATAGTTGGGAAAAGGCTAGGCAGATATAGGCTGGACGTTAGACGAGAAACTAGAGTGGACACCTAAACCTATACTGAACTCCTTTTGTTCCACCAGACGCGTAGTCTTCTCCCCGGAGGTACCAATTCGTCTGGACTACGTGGGCAAACGTGTGGACCTATCAGCCGGGCCCGTCGCCGGCCTGCTCATGGGATTAGGACAACTCAATTGCTCCGAACTAACGCTCAAGCGGCTTGACTACAAGTAAGTGAATCACAATTCTTTTTACAGCTGATAACTTATTCACATGGTGCTGTAAAATATGTGGCAGCTTGCTTGACTTCCAGTAAGAAGACGTTAGAAATGGGAACAAGTTAATGTTCGTTCTGGGTTTTGTACGGAGTAAAGAAATGCGTGTTGGTCCACGCACAATGAGGGGTGCCGCAGTTGGGATGAATTTATCCCAAGAACAAACTTAACATTGAAGTTGAAAAACATGTTCCCACATACATACCAACTGCAAATGTAAGTTTGTACGCACAATTTTGAGTGATTTACCATGCTGTTTTAAGACCATAGACTTCCTATAGGTTTTCGTGTAATCTATAAGTATAGAACAATTCTCTGTATTTTTTTCAAAATTTTAGGCTAAGCCGTTTCGAGGATAAGGGAGAGGGGAATGGTCAATGTTCATCTATTTTCTTCAATAACTTTAAAACGAATTATTTTTAAATTATAAATATAAATTATTTTCTTCCTTTCATTTGATAGTCACGCGGTACACAGTATGCAAATCTTTTTATTTTCTTATTTTTCCCCCGAAAGTGAACCCCATATTATTCAAATTTCATCTATTTACGCTACACGTTCGTGTTTGGGTCACAGAAATTCACGGTCCATTAGATTCGGAGTACATTGGCTGTGACAGACAGACAGACACACGAGTGATCCATTTTTCCTTTTAAGGTACGGAACTGTAAAAATATAAGAAACAGGTTTTTTCTTGGAATTGTAATTTCTCTTATTCTAAAAGTTTTTTTTATACTCTAGCCTGCTCTCGCTCTGCTCAAGTATTATCATCTCTCACACTTTAGATAAAAATCAAATATAATTTTCCAGGTTGGGTCTCCTAGGTCTAGAGAAACTAGTACAATGGGCGCTACACGAGTGGCTGTCGGACATAAAGCGTCATCAACTCCCCGGTCTGCTCAGCGGCATCGGACCTATGCACTCACTACTTCAGCTTAGTAAGTTTTACACTATCATAATATGATGTCCAAGCAAAACGGGTTAGGACTAGATTGGGTATCTAGAATATTCAATTGATAATATAATATGTACATAAATAACCTACTTAATTCATTAATAAAAGTAATAAAATTATATCCTATCTAAAACTATTCACAAATTAAAATATGGCGTCGAAAAATTCATCCACATCACTGTCGACTGGTAATGTACCCAAGAGACTGGCGGCATTGCCACGTTGTATGGCAATGCTTAGCCTCTGGCCAAGGTAAAAGCCAGCCCTTGGGTCACGGGAAGTGTCAATTAGCCGTTTTGAGATTTCATTAAACAAAGGAGACGTTCACGAAATGTATGGGGCTTGGTACTAAAATAATTGAAAATTTAAACAGCCTTCCGACCTATATAGACTGAAAGAGGGTAATTATTTTGATGTCTTTGGGCATTTAATTTTTTTTTACAGCCACCCGTTTTTTTTAAAACAAGTGTTGAAAAATAAAATGTTCTACAAGCATAATTTATATTTTAGGAATGGCAGCCCTGTGGCAAATGACGTGACAATGACAACGTCAGTCAGCAGGACTCGGCTTGACATTTACAGCGGATATTTAGTCCGAGTTTACATCTTTGACTTTTTTCGATACGTTTTGTTATTGCATTGTCATGATAATCAATATTTTTTGTCTTAATTTCATGGAGCTGCAGCTAAAATTATAATAAAATCTCAAAGTATTTAATAGAAACGGAAACATTAGCCACATAAAATAATTATATTGCATAGAAATGAATAAATAAAGACTATGCGCGTTTTGTTTGTATTGAACATTTTTCACTTTTTCACAAAAACGGGCGCGTGAAAAAATCAGATTTAACTATAATCGAGTAGCATAATAAATAAGCTTTCTAATAAGGTACATCACATTAGCGTTTAAAAATCGTCGGAATATTATACCAATTTTGACCTCTCCTTTATTTAACAAAACAATTTCATTATTATTTTATAAACTGGTGTAATATTATACATACATAAAAAAATACATTGATAATAAGGATTAAAAAATATTCAAAAACTGACACATTTTTTATAAATCAGACATTTGACGTTGATACTCTGAAAAAGCTTGATTTGAGAAAAACTTTATAAACTTGTTGAGCATTAGTTAATAATCAATTAAAATCGCGAAATTCAATTTTTTCACCCGACTTCAGAAAACTGCGTATATCTCGGAAACTAAATGTCGAGAACTGGACCCTTTTTGCTTGGACGCCCACATATTATTATTTTTGGGGCATTAATAGGGCTGCTATTATTAGCAGCCCTGCAGCTTGCTCAAGACGGGTTGGTGATTTCAGACTTATATCCTAATTACAATATTAATAAAAAAATAAATAACATATTTGTTCGGTTATTTTAACCGAACAAATATGTTATTTAATTTTTTCGGAAATAACAATGACATTTTTATCAAATTCTGAAAGACAAAAATGGTTACTGTGGGTCATCCTTAGAAGATAGACATATGTCTATCTTCTAAGGAATAGAAGACTTTCTTACGCGGTCATCCTTAGAAGATAGACATATGTCTATCTTCTAAGGATGACCGCGTAAGAAAGTCCGCGATAGCATATGCTATCGCGGACTTTTTTGTTGAACTTTTAAAGATGTACCATCCTGTAGAACATAAATTTTATGTATCTAGTACGGTTTACGCGGCGCACGCCAGTAAAGCTCCTAGTCGGAATGATTTTTTCCGACAACTTCAACAATAATCATCATATTTCAGCCAACTTACACAAAACCTTAATAAATAAATAAATTCATTTATTTCAGGCAAGTTTAATAGTTGTTGTTGTTGTTTGTTTTTTTTTTTTTTCAATAAACCTTCCTCATGAAACACTCCGTCCATTGGATAAAACCGTTTGAAAAGCCGTTCAGCAGTTTTTGAGTTTATCGTGTTCAGACAGAAGCGGTAGGGGGACTTTTGTTTTATAATATTATGTAAGGATACTCATTAAAACTATCTTCTTCAGTAACTGGCATCCGGGACCTAGTATGGCTGCCAGTAGAACAGTGGCGCCGTGACGGCAGACTGGTGCATGGTTTGAGGCGAGGTGCTGCCTCCTTCACTGCGCGCACCGCTGTGGCCGCGCTAGATATTACTACCAGGCTACTGCAGCTTATACAGGTATGCTCCTTTTATATATTTATTTCATTAAGGAAAATAAACAGTAGTACATTAAAAATAAACGGAAATAACATTTAACTTAACAAATATACTACCCACTACATTTTCCACAGATTACAGCTTATTTACAAACTTATGACAAACATAAACAATATATATATTTTTTTTTTTTTTTTTACTTTTCTTTACCTTAAAGGATAAAACGGGACGTAAGCCAAAATAATCTCAATTTTTGCATATACCATTGATTAATGATGTTGAAAGATGAAAATTAATTCCTATAAATTAATTATAAAAAAAAACACTTTTATACGTAAAAAAAAAATTGAGCCGTCACGGGACGCTTGGCAGATGTGAAATATACAAACTATTTTGTATAGAAAATATGCACGAAAGGATGGTTTAGTAAAGGAGTCTGCCCACTACACCGTATTATACCATGACCGTGCTAGGAACGTGTCAGGAAAAAGAAATATCTTTGTATTGAAAAGTATCAGATTATGACCACTAGACCGTACCGTTACCGACCAACACCGTTGCGTGACATGCACAGAGCTTCAACATAATATTCTCGCCGACGATTGTCGGCGAGAATATTATGCCGGTTCTGATACGCTCCGTGCATGGCACGTGACATTGCCAAACGGGACGAGCATACGGGTTATAAACGCGTATGATGACCGTTCTAAACAGGTTATAAACGGAGTATTTTCTGATACTCATCGTAAATACCCATATGTAATATTCACTCGCTCTTCCTGAGCGTTAGGCACACGCGAAAACACAGGTGAAATACTACACGGGAACCGTACGGATATGACACGCGGATGCTACGGTCACTAAAACCGTTGTGTATGATACGCTGTTGATACGTTCTAGTTGGCTTAGTCAGTTTCATGTTTCATTCCGTGCCTGATACGTTCATAGCATGGTCATGGTATGGTACGGTGTAGTGGGCAGGGAGCTTTAAAGGAAATGAAAATGGCATAATCAAAAACAAAATATTCAGTTTTTTTTAAAGTGAAAAATCTTTGTTAATATGTCGTATTGATGTTGGCTGTTGGTCGCGTCGCCACGCAGACCGCCGGTCTGACCCGCCACATTTCACATCAATAATTATTATGTTTACAACTGATTGAGTTCAGTGTTTCCTATCCGACTACTTTGAGAAGAAAGAACGAAACAAAATCAGAGGTCACAGTCTCTTTTAAATTCCAGACATAATCTTGGTCAGGCCATATGAGGACCACGCAGATAAGATTCACTATATCTTTCATTCCGTTATCAATTTACCTGTTTTGATATTTAGGCGACAGCAGAGACGGCATTTGACATGCTAACTCCCGGTCCGACGCTACAACTACAAGATGCGTACGCGCGGCGCGAGAGACGCCGCCGACGACGTCACGACCCCTCGCGACACCCCGCCGACATCCGGGAAGGAGTCGCCAGCGCTTACCAGACTGTAAAGGAGGTCAGTTATCTTGCATAAGGATAGAGGGTTAATCTTTTTTTAACGCGATAATAGAATCATTATTGGCGGATGATTTTTTCACATCAATTATTTTCATTTACTTGGCGACTTATCAATAATTTTGCTTTGATACGCGCATTTAATTTGTGAATGTGAGAACGTTGTAGGCTTAATAAACTGTAGATTTGTAAAACCATTTTCTATTTCGTTAAGAATCTGTTACTTGTTGACGGGCCTACACTGTCCTCCCATACCCTAATCAAACATTCGTGTGTCAGGGTTTCGCGGACACAGCAGCTACGATGGCGATGGCGGCGCGCTGGTCGCACGGCGTGGGCGTGCTGCGCCACCTGCCGGGCGCCGCGGTCGCGCCGCTCGCGCTCGCCGCGGCCGGCGCGGCCGACGTGCTGGGCGGCGTGCGCGCGTCGCTGGCGCCGCACGCCGAGCGCCACCACGCCGACAAGTGGCGCTCGCACGACCGCGCCACGCGCTCCACGGGTGAGCTAACTGAGCTGTAACTAACATAACGTCACGCCTGTAATGCCCGCGGCCGGCGCGGCCGACGTGCTGGGCGGCGTGCGCGCGTCGCTGGCGCCGCACGCCGAGCGCCACCACGCCGACAAGTGGCGCTCGCACGACCGCGCCACGCGCTCCACGGGTGAGCTAACTGAGCTGTAACTAACATAACGTCACGCCTGTAATGCCCGCGGCCGGCGCGGCCGACGTGCTGGGCGGCGTGCGCGCGTCGCTGGCGCCGCACGCCGAGCGCCACCACGCCGACAAGTGGCGCTCGCACGACCGCGCCACGCGCTCCACGGGTGAGCTAACTGAGCTGTAACTAACATAACGTCACGCCTGTAATGCCCGCGGCCGGCGCGGCCGACGTGCTGGGCGGCGTGCGCGCGTCGCTGGCGCCGCACGCCGAGCGCCACCACGCCGACAAGTGGCGCTCGCACGACCGCGCCACGCGCTCCACGGGTGAGCTAACTGAGCTGTAACTAACATAACGTCACGCCTGTAATGCCCGCGGCCGGCGCGGCCGACGTGCTGGGCGGCGTGCGCGCGTCGCTGGCGCCGCACGCCGAGCGCCACCACGCCGACAAGTGGCGCTCGCACGACCGCGCCACGCGCTCCACGGGTGAGCTAACTGAGCTGTAACTAACATAACGTCACGCCTGTAATGCCCGCGGCCGGCGCGGCCGACGTGCTGGGCGGCGTGCGCGCGTCGCTGGCGCCGCACGCCGAGCGCCACCACGCCGACAAGTGGCGCTCGCACGACCGCGCCACGCGCTCCACGGGTGAGCTAACTGAGCTGTAACTAACATAACGTCACGCCTGTAATGCCCGCGGCCGGCGCGGCCGACGTGCTGGGCGGCGTGCGCGCGTCGCTGGCGCCGCACGCCGAGCGCCACCACGCCGACAAGTGGCGCTCGCACGACCGCGCCACGCGCTCCACGGGTGAGCTAACTGAGCTGTAACTAACATAACGTCACGCCTGTAATGCCCGCGGCCGGCGCGGCCGACGTGCTGGGCGGCGTGCGCGCGTCGCTGGCGCCGCACGCCGAGCGCCACCACGCCGACAAGTGGCGCTCGCACGACCGCGCCACGCGCTCCACGGGTGAGCTAACTGAGCTGTAACTAACATAACGTCACGCCTGTAATGCCCGCGGCCGGCGCGGCCGACGTGCTGGGCGGCGTGCGCGCGTCGCTGGCGCCGCACGCCGAGCGCCACCACGCCGACAAGTGGCGCTCGCACGACCGCGCCACGCGCTCCACGGGTGAGCTAACTGAGCTGTAACTAACATAACGTCACGCCTGTAATGCCCGCGGCCGGCGCGGCCGACGTGCTGGGCGGCGTGCGCGCGTCGCTGGCGCCGCACGCCGAGCGCCACCACGCCGACAAGTGGCGCTCGCACGACCGCGCCACGCGCTCCACGGGTGAGCTAACTGAGCTGTAACTAACATAACGTCACGCCTGTAATGCCCGCGGCCGGCGCGGCCGACGTGCTGGGCGGCGTGCGCGCGTCGCTGGCGCCGCACGCCGAGCGCCACCACGCCGACAAGTGGCGCTCGCACGACCGCGCCACGCGCTCCACGGGTGAGCTAACTGAGCTGTAACTAACATAACGTCACGCCTGTAATGCCCGCGGCCGGCGCGGCCGACGTGCTGGGCGGCGTGCGCGCGTCGCTGGCGCCGCACGCCGAGCGCCACCACGCCGACAAGTGGCGCTCGCACGACCGCGCCACGCGCTCCACGGGTGAGCTAACTGAGCTGTAACTAACATAACGTCACGCCTGTAATGCCCGCGGCCGGCGCGGCCGACGTGCTGGGCGGCGTGCGCGCGTCGCTGGCGCCGCACGCCGAGCGCCACCACGCCGACAAGTGGCGCTCGCACGACCGCGCCACGCGCTCCACGGGTGAGCTAACTGAGCTGTAACTAACATAACGTCACGCCTGTAATGCCCGCGGCCGGCGCGGCCGACGTGCTGGGCGGCGTGCGCGCGTCGCTGGCGCCGCACGCCGAGCGCCACCACGCCGACAAGTGGCGCTCGCACGACCGCGCCACGCGCTCCACGGGTGAGCTAACTGAGCTGTAACTAACATAACGTCACGCCGGTAATGCCCGCGGCCGGCGCGGCCGACGTGCTGGGCGGCGTGCGCGCGTCGCTGGCGCCGCACGCCGAGCGCCACCACGCCGACAAGTGGCGCTCGCACGACCGCGCCACGCGCTCCACGGGTGAGCTAACTGAGCTGTAACTAACATAACGTCACGCCTGTAATGCCCGCGGCCGGCGCGGCCGACGTGCTGGGCGGCGTGCGCGCGTCGCTGGCGCCGCACGCCGAGCGCCACCACGCCGACAAGTGGCGCTCGCACGACCGCGCCACGCGCTCCACGGGTGAGCTAACTGAGCTGTAACTAACATAACGTCACGCCTGTAATGCCCGCGGCCGGCGCGGCCGACGTGCTGGGCGGCGTGCGCGCGTCGCTGGCGCCGCACGCCGAGCGCCACCACGCCGACAAGTGGCGCTCGCACGACCGCGCCACGCGCTCCACGGGTGAGCTAACTGAGCTGTAACTAACATAACGTCACGCCTGTAATGCCCGCGGCCGGCGCGGCCGACGTGCTGGGCGGCGTGCGCGCGTCGCTGGCGCCGCACGCCGAGCGCCACCACGCCGACAAGTGGCGCTCGCACGACCGCGCCACGCGCTCCACGGGTGAGCTAACTGAGCTGTAACTAACATAACGTCACGCCTGTAATGCCCGCGGCCGGCGCGGCCGACGTGCTGGGCGGCGTGCGCGCGTCGCTGGCGCCGCACGCCGAGCGCCACCACGCCGACAAGTGGCGCTCGCACGACCGCGCCACGCGCTCCACGGGTGAGCTAACTGAGCTGTAACTAACATAACGTCACGCCTGTAATGCCCGCGGCCGGCGCGGCCGACGTGCTGGGCGGCGTGCGCGCGTCGCTGGCGCCGCACGCCGAGCGCCACCACGCCGACAAGTGGCGCTCGCACGACCGCGCCACGCGCTCCACGGGTGAGCTAACTGAGCTGTAACTAACATAACGTCACGCCTGTAATGCCCGCGGCCGGCGCGGCCGACGTGCTGGGCGGCGTGCGCGCGTCGCTGGCGCCGCACGCCGAGCGCCACCACGCCGACAAGTGGCGCTCGCACGACCGCGCCACGCGCTCCACGGGTGAGCTAACTGAGCTGTAACTAACATAACGTCACGCCTGTAATGCCCGCGGCCGGCGCGGCCGACGTGCTGGGCGGCGTGCGCGCGTCGCTGGCGCCGCACGCCGAGCGCCACCACGCCGACAAGTGGCGCTCGCACGACCGCGCCACGCGCTCCACGGGTGAGCTAACTGAGCTGTAACTAACATAACGTCACGCCTGTAATGCCCGCGGCCGGCGCGGCCGACGTGCTGGGCGGCGTGCGCGCGTCGCTGGCGCCGCACGCCGAGCGCCACCACGCCGACAAGTGGCGCTCGCACGACCGCGCCACGCGCTCCACGGGTGAGCTAACTGAGCTGTAACTAACATAACGTCACGCCTGTAATGCCCGCGGCCGGCGCGGCCGACGTGCTGGGCGGCGTGCGCGCGTCGCTGGCGCCGCACGCCGAGCGCCACCACGCCGACAAGTGGCGCTCGCACGACCGCGCCACGCGCTCCACGGGTGAGCTAACTGAGCTGTAACTAACATAACGTCACGCCTGTAATGCCCGCGGCCGGCGCGGCCGACGTGCTGGGCGGCGTGCGCGCGTCGCTGGCGCCGCACGCCGAGCGCCACCACGCCGACAAGTGGCGCTCGCACGACCGCGCCACGCGCTCCACGGGTGAGCTAACTGAGCTGTAACTAACATAACGTCACGCCTGTAATGCCCGCGGCCGGCGCGGCCGACGTGCTGGGCGGCGTGCGCGCGTCGCTGGCGCCGCACGCCGAGCGCCACCACGCCGACAAGTGGCGCTCGCACGACCGCGCCACGCGCTCCACGGGTGAGCTAACTGAGCTGTAACTAACATAACGTCACGCCTGTAATGCCCGCGGCCGGCGCGGCCGACGTGCTGGGCGGCGTGCGCGCGTCGCTGGCGCCGCACGCCGAGCGCCACCACGCCGACAAGTGGCGCTCGCACGACCGCGCCACGCGCTCCACGGGTGAGCTAACTGAGCTGTAACTAACATAACGTCACGCCTGTAATGTCCGCGGCCGGCGCGGCCGACGTGCTGGGCGGCGTGCGCGCGTCGCTGGCGCCGCACGCCGAGCGCCACCACGCCGACAAGTGGCGCTCGCACGACCGCGCCACGCGCTCCACGGGTGAGCTAACTGAGCTGTAACTAACATAATGTCACGCCTGTAATGGCCGAAGGTTTAAAAGCAGAGGGTACCTGTAGTATACCCCCATTTCGCCAGTTATGTTTAACGTCCCTTGTAATACGGGGCGATCCTATTGCCTTCAACGGGGCATAAATCCAGAGTCCGGGCTGCTACTGAGAAATTCCTGATGAAAAAATCCAATAACACTGCCCGACCTGGGAATCGAACCCAGTAGCGCTAACGACCACTAGACCAATAAGGCAGTCAGAGCAGATCAGCCCATCTAAACCGCACCTAAGAGCTGTCAGTGTCAAAATTTCGCAACAATGAAGACACTGACAGCTGTTGTTGAACATGGATTAAATAATCGTGTTCAGTTTCATTGGTGAAATTCGCCCTAAGACTATCGCTAAGCTTCGGGTACACTCAGCCCCGGATTTCCGTCTAGGCATAGCAACCTAGCGGCCTCACCCACCCAGCTACCTCGACCAGGTAGCTTGCCAGGGCCAGGTTAACTACGTAGTAGGTGTAGCAAATGCTACAGGCCAATGGAATGTCAATGGTCAAAAGAAATCTGACCTCTCAGAGGCGGGATGCTAAAAATTATACAGGGTGGAAGGGACATCGACGCGCATCCTGTTACCATGGATTCAGTACATCATTCTTGACGCCCCTGCGTTAAAATTTTTCGTCGGTTATGTGTCAGATATCCCTGCCACCCTGTATATTCTATATTAGTGCATTCTATTAGCTAAATTTCCAAAATGCCTTCGGCCTCAAACGTGAAGCGCCTAGGGGCTCTGGGTCTCTAAGTTCGGGCCTGGCTACACTAGAAAATAACCAATTTTTTGTTGCAACGATTAATTTTGGACTCTAAAAAGAGACTCCCAACGTAAGATTAAATAAAATATAATGATTAAATAAAATAAACACAGATCATTTGTGCCAATATTCCCCAGTGCTTTCATTGACATCGAAAATCACGCGCGTCAGATGTAAAACTGTCCATGGACATTTTAGTGGTTCGTTTTCAAAATTCTTTTCATATATTAACCGACTTCAAAAAAGGAGATTCTGTTTAGTTTTATGTATTTGCCAGCTTTTTAATTTCTTACTAAATCATTTAGTTGGGTAATAAATAACGGTAATTATCATCTTTGTTTCAGATTCTATAGATTAAGAAGATCCTGCTTGTCAACTTTTATACGATGATCTCTCTCACACAATTTATTCTCGTGTATAATTTTGTGAGGGCGGATTGCACTAAACTTAGAACATCAGCGTCACTTCTTTAGCATTAGTACCAGCTTACATACATATCTGAACAATGTATTGCTTGTACGACAAATTCATTAAATAAAAATTACATATCCTTACTGTCATACACTCAAGTTTTCTTTCTTGCGAAGTACTAAGTTTGATGTAATCCGCTCAAGTTCACCACACGAGGCTTGTCCGTCGACTGCCAGTTATGTTCATGGAAATATGCTATTTTCAGTACCTTTAGTATAAATAGTTTTAAGGTTTCTGTCGTTCATCAATGAGAAAGCGGCTAGTTAAAGACATGTACTTACCTCTATTGGTAAAAATTTATGAACACACGATATTTTTATAAATAAAAATGCGCTTTCATTGTGTGCTCATCTAATAAAGTGTTTGATGTAAAATATTTCAAACACTCGTAGTGATTCTAAAATGTGATGTATTTTTATACAGAGTTGCAAATTACATAATCGAGGTACAAAACTAATTTTCTCATTTTGATATTAAATTATGTTATATATTTGGCAGGACATTGTTGCATTATAAAAGATCGATGGCCGCGTCTTATTCAAAAGCGATCGTCGCGCGAATATACGATCGTCGCGTTCTTAATTCTTAAGTCACTTTTTATTCGGTAAAAATTAACGCGTGGTCGCGCCGACAGAGGGATGGATATGCACGCGATGATCGCGTATTCGCGCGACGATCGCTTTTAAATAGGACGCGGGGGATGGATATGTAACTCATTATAATCTTATGATAGATATAGTTTTAGTTAATTATAATGTTTTATTCATTTTATTTTAGTGTTTTCTCAAGTACAGCTATTTTTCGTTAGTCTCATCGAGGAAGATCTGTACTTGAAATCGCACATTTTCTAATTGAAAATCAATGAGCAGAAAGTTATCAATAGTACCTATGCCCTATATTTCCGACAGCGCGGTAATAGTTGCATTAGAAAAACTTGACTGTTACCTTGCATTTTTATTTTAAAAAAAATTTGATAATTCTAAAGGTCTTTATAAAATTCCGTTTGATGGGAAGTATCATCCTAATGCGACTATGGTAACGCCAGAACTAAAACAGTAGAACATTAACCTACGGAAGACTGTGGTGCTTGAGTTGAACAGTCTAGCATTTTAGAGCATTTAGCGGCTCCTTTAGGCTTTAAACGTTCATGTATATAATCGTTGGATGGAAGTTGGGTGCCATGACAGATACGTGGAAGTTATTATTATAGGTTATTGCTTTTATTATGCCGAGATCCTATTCGGAATGTTGGTCTGTATATAAATTTATTTACATCTTGGAAGTCATTGTAATTATCGACGATTTGTTTTGTATTATGTTTTCAATAGCTGAGCAAGTACAGGAAAATTACTTTAGAAATCGCCTAACAAAACTGGCTGGACTAAAGAAATATCATGGGATCGTCGCGAGTTAAGTAGAACACAATCATGTGAATTTTGATGGTGTAAAGATACAAAAGCTATTATTTACTCAAACTAGAAAGCTTATTTCATTTTATATGCGTGATTCCTTGATATTTAATAGAGTAGTAAGACTATTCCATTATTGTTTTTATTCAAACAAAGAAAATAATCCTTTTGGTAATTTGAAATCAATAAATAAATGATTGCAACATACATTCTTTTATTTATTTACTAACAACTATTATATACTAAACATTTAAATAACTTTATCTAAGCTTCCGGTTCTGCTTTTTCAGGGTATTTGTCAGTGAGGAAGCTCTTTACTTCACCATATTCTACCTTTAGGTTGAGACGCATCTTTTCATGACTTCTGTACTTCTCATATTTCTTAAGGTGTGTCTTGTAGTGGGGCATAGTCTCGTAGAAGCGTGGGAACTTCTTTTTCTTCAGTATAACTTTGTCGTTCATGACATACTGTGTGAAGTCTAGAGTCTCGTTTTTTTGTACTTGATCCTTTGTCCTAACTTCAGAGGGACTGGCAACTACTTTGGGGAAGTATTCATTTTCAGCTTTGTATTCAACTAAATGCAGTTTTTTCTCTTCAGCCAACTGCTGGTGAGTTCTCTGAAAAAAAAACAAAATTTTAATGAAAATACAGTTAATATAAGCACTGTGTTGCAATTGCATCTACATTTCATTTGCCTAGCATTTTCCAACTATATTGGGGTTAGCTTCTAGTCTATTATATCTATATTGTGAGACCCATTAGTGTATTAATCTATCAGTATTATTTTAGTTAGATTATAAACTGACGAAAAGTTGTAAACTGGGTTAGGTTTGGTTAGAACTGGGACCAACCGCGCGCGAGCGAGCCGAGCGAGCGATGCAGCGGCAGCGGCCGACGAGCGCTACCAAGTTGCTCACAACAAGGCGGGGTATTTAGTAGTAGCGCAAGGTGCGTTACGTCGCAAGTAAATTTGATACCAGTTCACAATAAGTTCCCATAGGTTATAAATTCACAATTAGTTCGCATAGGTTATAAATTCACAATTAGTTCACAATTAGTTCCCATAGGTTATAAATTAGTTCCCATAGGTTATAAATTAGTTCCCATAGGTTATAAATAAACTATCGAAAAATAATAAGTTACATTGTAAATGGTTTGTTGCAGTTCACAATTATTCAAGAGTTCATCAGACATAAACATATTAAAATTAAATCCTGTACCTGTTGTAGCAGACCAATGAAGAATGCCTTTACAATGTGTTGCAGGTTGTTAGACCCTTCAACTTTGGCTCTCAAATCCTTAATACCAATAGCTTGGCAAATTTCCTTGATGGCTCTATGACACATCAAACCATACCCTTCATTCTTCTGTTGTACAAAAATCTTTGTTTTCCCGAAAGTTGTGTAGAAATCATGGTAGACTGAAAAAAAAACATGGAATTTATAACTTTGATCATTCATCAATAAACGGTGATATGAATTTTCTAGCCTAAGTTCTCTACAACTACACACACTAATGAATAATACAAAAATCTACTACTTGTGTGTCCATTGTAAATCTCAAAGTCCATCAGCTTCTGTCCTGCCCTGTTCTTGGCTTTTCTAAGTGCAGCTGGTGCATCCTTAGCTCTGCCAAATCCAAATCCAGCCAAGCCTTGTCCATTGCCAGTGACAACCTATAAAAATAAAAAACAACTATAGCTTGTTTCCCTCATAAACAGCATAATTATTGGATATTTGTTTAAAAAGGATTTAGGATTATATATAGTTTTAATCAAATAGGTGGGCTGAATTATTAATCTTACCATTGCCTGAAAGTTCCTGGTACGTCCAAGACTGCCTTTCATGATCAGGAGTGATCTAAGCTGCAGGACTTTTGTGTCAAATCCAGTGAATTCATCTGCAAACAACAATTTGAGTTCTTGAATGACCTGATACATACAAACAAGAGCAAGTATGAGATTTTATGCCATGTGAGGAAGATTTGTATATGCTCACACAATATAGAATGAAGATGGTGAAGATGATGTATTTCTTTGTTTGGAAGTGATATTACCTTCTCCAACTGGATCAGGGGCACCCAGACTGCGCCCAGGCATTTTAGCACCTGACCAACCTCTCTCTATAGGGCTGAGTTTGAAACGGCGGAACTTTGTCATTGAATCTCTGACCTTTATGAGTTTTTCAAGTCTGTAAAGGTAATAATGGAACTTGTAGAAACATAATACAATATGTTAAAATATATGTTCAAGATAATGTTATCCAGATTTATACAGCTCAATTCTCAGTTTGGAAAATTAAACTCCAATAATTTGATCACCTTTCTTGGTCATCGGGCAGTCTCTGCTGTTTCAACAGTTCTCTGCCCCTAATCACTGGTGCAGAGAGACCGGGCCACAGCATGTTGATCCTGCCCACTCCAATCATCTGGCCACGGTTCAAGTCGCGGATACGGATGCGTCCCGCTCCTCGACCACGGCCCTTCTTGGCACCAGCATTACTTACGGATGTCACTGACTTCCACAACTTTTCTGCAGGCACTATAAATAAACGAAAATAAGTAAGAAAGCTACTTTGCTTCTGCCATAATATATATAAACGTAACATAGTAATTAAAGATTTGCCGATATAATAGTTATCTTACATTTATTGAAGAAGTTTACACAAGCAATAGACGTTGTACTAAAATTAGTTTTGAGGTTAGGTGTAACATTGTTTTTTTTCAAAAGAATATTAATTGGTCTGCTTAAGATGTTTCCAAGAGTCAGAATTTTTGTAGACATTTTGTGACAGAGCTACGGCTCTGTTTCTTTTATTTAATTATGTTTTATGAGTAATTCCGATTGACCGATCCCACTGTAAACATATCTGTCACATCTCTTGAATATTGACAGCCAGCTGTGACGTTGACGTACAGTACGAGTCACTGTACGAGTACGTACACATGACAGTAACAGATGGTTTGATTATAGTGATGGGACTACTCTACTAAATCAAAGTATTTGAGCCTTACCGCCAGTTGCACGTAAGTCCATTATTCCCCAAGCAATGCTGTCACTTTCTGATACGTTCCTTTAGATAGAAACAGCATTACTTTGAATGGAGAATCTTTAATGGACTTATGTGCAACTGGCGGTTATCCGGTAGTTAAAACTCTACTTAAGTACTTATTTCGTGATAGCCCAGTAGTTAAAACCTCTCTTGCACGAGGTTTTGGGTTTCGGGAATCTGGGTAAGTATATACAGAGTACCAATGTGATTTTTCAATTCTTAAGTGCTTTCTGAATTTATCTTGGACGTTACTAACATCGGTGATGAAAAACATCGTGAGGAATCCTGGACGTTTATAGTTATAAAATAGAAGTCTAAAGTTGCCAATCCACCTTGAGCAAGCGTAGTGATCAATTCTCCTTCCTTCTCTGTATGAGAAGAGGCGTTTGCCCTGTAGTGGGACAATAATAGACTGATATTATTATAATTTATTACATACAAACTGCAAGGATGGAAAGGGTACATAAGCTAAGAACTACCCGAAAAGCGAACAAAACCACATATAAGAGCAAGGTTACACGCTCAATTTGGCGTCATTCTGGTCCATCAGTCTAGTCAGAATGATGGGAGAATAATCGTGGCCCACGGATTGACAGACTGATGGTCTAGAATGATGAAAATTAAATATTTTAAATAATTTTATCATTCCGTTTTGAATGATGACAGACTGATGGGAGAATGATCGTGTATCCTGCTCTTGGAAATTCCAAATAATCATCCCAATTTTGAAACCCGGGAAAGAGCCAAAAGATTCTACTTCCTATCCTCCTATCGCCCTCTCTTCTGTCTTGGCTAAAATTATGGAGAATCTCATTAAGAACCGACTAGAATGGATCTTAGAAAGTAAAGGCATCTTATCCAGTTCTCAGTTTGGTTTTCGAAGAGGTATGGGAACTCTAGATAGCCTAAGTGTCTTCATGTCTGATGTTCGCATTGGCTTTTCCAATAATCAAAGTGTTCTCGGTGTTTTCCTAGACATAGCTTCAGCCTATGATAATGTCCAACTTCCTATACTCAGGCAAAGGCTGCTACAGCTGAGTATCCCTGTGAGGATGGTCAACATCATTTGTAATCTCCTTATGTCCCGTTCTATCTCTGTCCGTCATCAAAACTTCGTCTCCTCATCCCGTCTAGTGTGGAAGGGCCTACCCCAGGGGTCGGTCTTAAGCCCCATCCTTTATAATATATACACACATGATTTGGAGTCTTCAATGAGTTGTTTCTGCAAAATCCTACAATATGCTGACGACATTGCTCTCTACTTTAGTTCAGCTTCCCTTTCAGATGCCTCATCTCGCTTAAATTCTGCCCTTTACTACGTAAACCAGTGGCTGACTGATCACGGCTTAAGTTTATCAGTCTCCAAATGCAATGCAGTTGTCTTTTCTCGCAAGTGTAATATTCCCCTTATTAACCTTTATGTTGAAAATGAACCCATTTTGATCCGTGACAAAGTAAAATTTCTTGGCCTCATTCTTGACTGAAAATTATCTGGTCTCTATCATCTGGACTACATCTCAAAGAAATGCGAAAGAGGCGTTAATGTCTAACGTGCCCTTTCTGGAGTTCGCTGGGGAGTTCATCCAACTTCCTAGAAAATCCTATATAACGCCATAGTTCGTAGTCACTTTGACTATGTAACCTTTCTGTTAGAACCATGCAACAAAATAGCCCTGGCCAAACTGGAAAGGATTCAATCTAAATGCTTGCGTATTATCACGGGTGCTATGAAATGCTCACCTATGAAATGCCCTTCAGGTAGAATGTTTAGAGCCCCCACTTCACTTACGTAGACAATATCTCTGTGACAGATTTTTTTATAAAGTCATCCAGAATAAATGTCATCCTCTTCTCCCTCTTCTTCGTACACTTTCTCACTTAATCCCAACATCTCGCTATTGGTCTCATAAAAATCCTCCACTACTCGTTAATAGCTTCAGTAATTTCAATAGTTTGCACATTTCCTTAGTCCAGTTAAATAAAAACCCCATATTTGAAGTAAATTTTGATTCCTTGCTCTTCCAACCAAAAATTATTTTTAATTTAGGTATATCCAAACATGACCCTGTTGCTAATGCCAAATTCAATGGGATTCTGGCATAAGACTGGCACGATTGGCTGACGATATTTACAGATGCTTCTAAGTTGTCCGATAATAGTAATGTTGGATCAGCTGTGTGGATCCCAAAATACAAAATTATTCTTAATTTTCGTAGTCCTGCTTTTGGCACAATTTACACATGGGAAGCTATAGCTCTTTTGGAAGCAGTCTCTTACATTGAATCACATGGACTCAACAGAAGCCTTATTCTCTCGGATTCTCTTAGCGGTCGACAGGATTTAATGAAATCGCCTTTTCGTTCCCGTCACAATTTCCCCCTTATCCTAAAGATAAAACAACTCCTGTATAGATGCCACTGCTTAGGCATAGAGATTGCACTGGCTTGGATCCCCAGCCACTCTGGAATTGTTGATAGTGAAAATGTGGATACGATTGCCAAGCTGGCTACTCGGAATGGGATCGAATCTCATCCGTCTTGTTATCCCCGAGATCTGCAATGTCTTGTTAAACCCGAGATGATGAAGAATTGGAATGATCATTGGCAAAAAACACGAATACTGAAGGGAAGATTTTATGGCTCTATCCAACCATTCATTCCATCTAAATGTTGGTTCAGCAAACTAATATTTTCTAGTAAAATAGCCACCTCTGTCATAATTCGACTCCGACTTGGGTTCAAACGAACCCAAGTCGGAGTCGAATTATGACAACCGAATTATGCACACCAGTTTTTTTGGCTAAAATACGCGTGAATGCATGCCAACTTTATACAGGGTTACTGGTAATTCGACGTATATCCGTCAGGGGCTGATAAGGGGGCCAAAATGCAACAAATTGAACCCCCCATATGTATGGCCGAAATTCAATAGTTTTCGAGATATTAGAATTTTAAGGGTTTTTCGATATTTACCCAAAATTTGACATTTCATTCCAAATTAAAAAAAAACTACATGCTGAATGGGTACCATTAAAAATGATGTTATAGCTGGCACTTCAATTAAGCTATGGACATAATTAAAACTACTTAATTTAACAAAATAATGAAAATAATGAGCGATATAAGAATAATATCTTACCAATATTTTCATTTTACGCTTCAAAAATGTTGTCTCGTCACAAAAATTTCTATGACATTAATCGTACAAATAACTAAAACAACTTGTTTATTCTGTAAGCTTTCCAGAAAGCTATAAAAGTCAATTTTAAAATACATAATTCGTGCCAAGGCATGTGTTTGAAAAAAATTTGAATGGCGAAAACTACGAGGAGTTTTTGAGAAACAACCTAGACGATTTGTTGGCGGATGTTCCCGAAGAAATAAAAAACAACCTCCTGTTTCAACATGATGGTTGCCCAGCACATTACCGGATTACTGTCCGACAGTGGCTAGACGAGAGATATCCAAACCGATGGATTGGGAGGGGAGGGCCAACTCCGTGGCCAGCACGAAGCCCTGATATCACACCACTTGATTTTTACGTTTGGGGTCATATGAAGGCATTAGTTTATGTGACCCCAATAAATTCAGTCGAAGAACTTCGACAGCGAATAATAAACGCGGCGCAACAGATGAGAACAACGTTCACATCAAGAGTGACGAAAACCGAAGTTAGGAAGAGAATTCGAACTTGCATTCGTAATCGAGGGGCTCATTTTGAACAAGATGTGTAAAATTTGTAATAAAATTTGATGTACATTTTTTTATGTATTTTATTTCATACAAATACAAATGACCCTTTCTCTCCCCGCGCCGATTCAAACACATGCCTTGGCACGAATTATGTATTTTAAAATTGACTTTTATAGCTTTCTGGAAAGCTTACAGAATAAGCAAGTTGTTTTAGTTATTTGTACGATTAATGTGATAGAAATTTTTGTGACGAGACAACATTTTTGAAGCGTAAAATGAAAATATTGGTAAGATATTATTCTTATATCGCTCATTATTTTCATTATTTTGTTAAATTAAGTAGTTTTAATTATGTCCATAGCTTAATTGAAGTGCCAGCTACAACATCATTTTTAATGGTACCCATTCAAATATGTAGTTTTTTTTTAATTTGGAATGAAATGTCAAATTTTGGGTAAATATCGAAAAACCCTTAAAATTCTAATATCTCGAAAACTATTGAATTTCGGCCATACATATGGGGGGTTCAATTTGTTGCATTTTGGCTCCCTTATCAGCCCCTGCCGGATATACGTCGAATTACCAGTAACCCTGTATAGTCAAGTCGGCTAATATTGAAACTTCATTCTGATAGCTGCACTTAACTGATTTTGCCCAACCGTTTGTCTGCGTTTATTTGTTAAAGAACTATGTGAGGTATCAATCACCAAAGTATCCATTTATAGACCGGGGATTCTTGCATTTTGTATAATCATTGTTGTGATCAATTACTTTCGCAAAATAGCTTTAAGTTTCATTCCAATTTTATCAATTTTCTCTTTTTTTTCCAGAACATTCTTCCTAGCAGTAATCCTGCTTCTCAGTCTAGGCACAATCCTAGACGATGGAAAGGATGGAGTCACGAACTTCGAGAAGCTTCTCAACGCATTCTCTCTGAAGAGGAACCTGAGGAAAGTCTTTGACTTATCTGACTCTCCTACCAGGGTGAAAGGAGTGGATGCGTATAGAGGAATGAACGCGTTCGCTCTGCTGATAGCGCACAAGTCTATGGCAATGGCGCACAACCCTTTTGTTAATAAAGTCAGCTTTTCTGCTGTAAGTATTGAAAACCTCATTATTATTCAATTGTTTTATCAACTGCGAATGTTAGGGGGTGGTCTGGTGTCAGTCGTAAAATAATAATAATTCTTCTTTGTGTGAATGCGGTCTGGACGAGGGAACTCTGGAGCACTTGTTTTTTCCTGTCCTCGTTTAACCACTCCCCTTTACGACATACTCCCTTCTGATGTTCCCCGCCCAATTAACATTCCTTTCCTATTATCTTTACCCCATACCCCTGCAGTTAAAATCCTTAATAAATTCATTAGCATTAATAAAATCCAGTTGTAGTTGATATGTTCTATTTATTTATTATATACCTACTGAATGTTCTAACATTTATTTTGTGACGTTTTACATGTACTAACCAAAAATGTTTTGTCCTTTTTTAGCATGGGGATCCATGGATGTCACCACTACAAACACTGATCAATAGTTGTGTAACATTTTACGATCTGACGATCATTACTTTCTCATACCTTGACATTGGCAAAAACATCGAACGTTATCGATGGAGCCAGAACTTTTAAAAATAGAATAGAATAGAACCTGCTTGTATCATTCTCGCGTCAGTCACCGTCACCGACGCAATGCAGAAGGACGAGTCATGCGACCTATCTACGAGCGCGCCGAAAGTTCTGCCGCCGCCGCAGCTGTCCCCAAGACCTCCGCCCCTGCCCCCGCCGCTACCAATTGAAATCGAAAATATTTTTAACCGACTTCCAAAAAGGAAGAGGTTATATGTTCGGCTGCATGTTTGTTTTTTTTTTTAAACAAACAAGTCCATTATCACTTGTGGTGATTTTAATGTTAATTTGTTAGAGAACTCAGGTTCTTGTAGTAAAATAATAAGTCTGTTTCAGTCATACAATCTTGTAAACTTGTTTTTGGAGCCCACAAGAATAACCTCTACTAGTGCCACATGTCTAGATAATATTTATACAGATATTATACCAAGCCACAAAGAAATTATAAATTTATTTGATTCTGATCATTGTGGGCAAAGGATTACTATCCAAAACCGAAACAACAAAGTGGCTAAAAAGGATATCACTGTTAACCCCAAAACAGCACGTCGCTTGGAAGCTTTTAAAGGTAAACTCATTGATAAATTACCAGTTCCATCTATTAATGATGATCTTAATCATCTTTATAATGTTTTTTTTAATATTTACTGTCAACAATTTAATTCCACATTTATTCCCAAGACTATCTCGGTTAATAGTAACGCATCTTTCAGTGATTGGGCTACCATTGGCATTCATAAAAGTAGAACACGGCTTTATGAGCTGTACAATGAAAGGTATTATGTAGACACTGATGAATTTAATTTGTATGTTAGAAATTATTCAAAATTATTCAAAAAAGTTTGTTGTATGGCCAAGTCGCGTTATTTGAGTTCGAAGATTAAAAACAGTAGTAATGTAATTAAAACGACTTGGAATATTATTAATAGTGAAACGGGAAGGTCTAGGAACCGAAATACTGACTATAGCCTGTCAATTAATGACAACATAATAAAATCAGACTCACAAGTCGCCGTGGCCTTTGAAAATTTCTTTTCGGATATTCCCGTTTCAACTACTAAATCCCTAAACTCATCACCTTCTGTTGCTGAGTCTTTGCTTAAGGAAAATGTAAATGTTTGCGATTCGGAATTTCACTTTGAACATATTACCTGTAGAGATATAATTAAAACCTTTAACACTTTAAATGTAAAAAAGACTGCAGATCTGTGGGGTAATTCTGTAGAAGTTGCTAAGTCTATTATAGACATCGTAGCACCTACTTTAGCCCTTATCTTTAATAATTGTATTGACTGTGGGGTGTTTCCTGACCTCATGAAGAATAGTAAAATAATACCGTTGTTTAAATCAGGTAGTACATCAGACCCCACAAATTATAGACCTATTTCAGTACTACCTACCTTTAGTAAAATTTTTGAGAAATTAATTTTGGACCAATTGCAAAGATTTTTTAATAAACATAAATTACTACATAGCAAACAGTTTGGTTTTACAAGGGGTCGTTCGACTACTGATGCCGGTGTTGAACTGTTAGGACATATTTATAATGCATGGGAAGATAAATGCGATGCCTTGGGCATTTTTTGTGATTTGTCCAAGGCTTTCGATTGCGTTTTTCATGAAACGTTAATCAGGAAACTCCGCCACTACGGGATCCGGAACACCGCTCTGGATCTTCTTACTTCATACTTGAGTAATAGGATTCAGAGCGTTGACGTCAATGGAAAAAGATCTCCCGGATCTATAGTAACAATGGGAGTTCCACAGGGCTCAATTCTTGGTCCTTTCTTGTTTCTTATTTATATTAATGACTTGCCTTACCTCATAAAGGATAATCATGATATAGTGTTGTTTGCAGATGACACTTCACTTTTGTTTAAACTTAAACGTCAGCAGCTGGTTACTGACGATGTAAATAGCGCGATCTCAAAAGTAGTTCACTGGTTCAATGTTAATAATTTACTTCTAAATGAAAAAAAAACCAAATGCATTAAGTTTACGCTACCTCACGTTAGGCAGGTGAAAACTGATGTGTTGATAAAGGGCGAAGAATTGAATCCTGAAGAAAGCACAGTATTCTTGGGCTTAACTTTGGATGCTAAGCTTCAGTGGGGCCCACATATAGATAAACTGTCTAAAAAGCTAAGCTCCGCAGCATATGCTGTTAGAAAAATTCGTAATTTAACTGACATAGAGACAGCCCGTTTAGTGTACTTTGCCTATTTTCATAGTGTAATGTCGTACGGTATTCTGTTGTGGGGAAATGCCGCCGACATTCAGAATATCTTTGTTTTGCAGAAAAGAGCTGTACGATCAGTTTATAAATTAAGTCCAAGACACTCTCTCCGAGAGAAATTTAAGGAGATTAATGTAATGACTGTACCTTCTCAGTATATTTTTGAAAATCTTTTATATGCCCATAAAAATATAAAATTGTTTAAAAAATACAGTGATATCCATAATATAAATACTAGAAACAAACATAAATTTGTTGTACCTACAACAAGGCTCAAGAAAATAGGTGGCTCGTTCCGATGTCAATGTATACGCTTTTATAATAAACTTCCAAGCCACGTTCAAGATCTAAGCCTTAATAAATTCAAATCATTCATTAAACGTAAGTTGTGTCAGAAAGCTTTTTATACCGTTAAAGATTATATTGAGGACAAAAAGGCTTGGGATTGAGATGCTCCAATTTTTAATTATTGAAGTGGTTTATTTTTATTGTTTGATGTTTTTTTTGCTAACTTTTATTATTTTATATACGTAACGTAATATATACGTAATGACATGATTATTTACTTGTAAAGTATTATATTTTTTTAATTATTGTGAATGTGAAGACTATGTCGGTTATTGCTCTTTTATTTTTATTTTCACTTTGTCTTTTATTCTCAGTTAGTGTTAATCATGGTCTGGCAGTTTGAGTCATTAAAGCGGCCTACCCAAATGTCCTTTCTTTGGTATTGATCGTCGCATCGTTGAGCTCCTTAAGTTCTGAGTAGAGCTGCACGATTACTGACAAATGCGTGCACTGACTGGTCAGGTCCACTCAATCTGCGTGGTTCTTTCCTCAAAAGACCATTTCAGACACCAATCTACATGGCCTTCACATGATCTGACCAAGATTATGTCTGGACTTTAAAAGAGACTGTGACCTCTGAGTTTGTTTCGGCCTTTCTTCTCAGAGTAGTCAGATAGGAAACGCCGACCTCATCTAGTTTTAAAAATATGACTGACGTGTAAAAGTGTTTGTACAAACCTACTTACAGAAATAAAAATCATTTATCATTTATCATTTATCATACCGATAGCTATTTGAGTATTTTTTATAGTAACTCGTGCATTTGCACTCGAAAAGCACCATTTGGTGAAGTGGAACTGATGATGAAGACCACAGATGGCCACCGGAACTACTTAATAATAAATATTTAACCGTTGCGATTCGATTAGGCACTTTAATATGGTTACTAAGCAATTTATGCTCGTCAAAATGCATAATGGTGAAGTCACAATCAGTTCTTCTGGTTCTTACCAGGAGAACTCCTCAACAATTAACGCCCCTGCATCGGGAAAAGCAATATTTTGTAAAAGGTGATGAGCATTTGACATTAGGCTATTGTAAATTAGATAAATTACAAACTGACCCACTAAAAAGTGAAAAATAAAAAACCTTTTACAAAAAAAAAAACAACCGACGAAAACACTACAAAGTGAAAAATAACTTTATTTACGGAAGTCGGTGTCTTTGGATCTGTATTTTAGTTTTTGCCACCGACTTCTGAATTTAAAGTTATTTTTCACTTTGTAGTGTTTTTTGGAAGTCAGTTGTTTTTTTTTTGTAAAAGGTTTTTTATATCATCCGAAGTCTAACGTAACGAGCCGTGTCTATCGCGCTACTGCTGAGCATGAGGTCCCTTCAATTCCCAGGTCGGGCAAAGTGTTATTGGCATTTTTCAGTAGCAGCCTGGAGTGTGGATTTGTGCCCGGTTGATGGCAATAGGCTCGCCCCCTATTACATGGGACTTAACCCTTTGAGGATTACAGGTGTGTTGTTATGTTGTGTGTAAAATCTAACGTCCACTGGCGTACTTTTCATCAGTCTGCTGTCAGTCTAGATTGACCGTGTAACCGTGAAAATCATCCATCAATCTGGCGTCAGTCAAGTCAATCCAGACTGATGGACCAGAATGACGCCAAACTGAGCGTGTAACCTTGCTCTAACTAGCATTAGTTTTAGTCGAATCAAGCGAAGAATAAATCCTTAGTTACGAACGCACCAATTAAATTTTGACAGTTGTTTTACGTGGCTGCTGGGCTGCCTGCATCCCCACTGCCACTTTTGTTTGTCTTCGATTTTAAATGCAGGATTTCTTTCTAACTTCATGTTTTTCCGTGTACAACTTGTAATATAAATTACCTGTTGGTATAATCGTATTGTAAGATCACAATGGGGCTGTGTAAATGTCCAAAGAGACGAGTTACAAATCAGTTTTGCTTTGAGCACAGAGTCAATGTTTGTGAATATTGTATGGTGACGAGTCACCCGAAGGTAATTTTCAGCCACTTTCCCATAAAAGATCTATAATTACAGTGAAAGTATGTAACGTATTAATTAACTGCTTATCTTTTTGTTTTCCAGTGTATAATACAGTCATACTTGCAATGGTTACAAGACAGTGATTATAATCCCATCTGTGAAATTTGCACAAAAAGTCTTAGTGAGGGCGAATGTATTCGTCTTACTTGTTATCGTAAGTATCGACGGATATTAATAGTGAACTACAAACTAGTTTAATTAATAAAACATGTTTTCACATTTGATAAGATACATTACCAGGCAATGATAAAATAAAATATCATTGGTTTAATCAATCAATATTGCAAAAATAATTTTATCTGTCAATCAACCAACTGGACAGATTAAATATCTCCAAGCTATTTGAAACACACGCATCAGCTAATTCGCTGTTACAGTCTTACCAGATAATAATAACCATAGAACATATTTTTATTAAGACAAGCAGTTTTAATAAAAAAAAAAAAATTTAAGTTATGTGCTCTATACTCTGTGTACTGCTTAAGCAGAAATGATGCTATACAATAGAGTACAAAATGAAGTATAATAGTGGGTACACCTAAGTTCAAATAAAATCTAGCATTTTAATGGTAAGGTCACCAAGTTCTGTTTGCCCTTTACACAAGTTCTATTTTACAATCATCTAAACAACATTTTTCAGATGTATTCCACTGGGCATGTGCTGAGGCACGGTACAGGGCCCTGCCCCGCACAACGGCTCCAGCAGGCTACCAGTGCCCATCCTGTGCCACACCTGTGTTCCCCCCTCCCAACCTAGTCTCCCCAGTCGCTGATGAACTCCGAGAAAAACTGGCTGGAGTCAACTGGGCCAGAGCTGGCTTGGGTCTGCCCCTGGTTGGTACTAACATACATATATACTATACAGGGTGTTTGGCAGAACGTTGAACATACGAAAATGGTGGGTAGGTGGGGTCATCTGCTACTTACTCAGCCCTAATTTATTTGGCCCTGGCCCCCTGGTATTTTTTTTTTTTTTTTTTGCTTTCTTCTAGTTTCACCACTTTCTTAACTTTAAAGTGTAATTTTTATTAAAAATGGGTAAAACAGGCAATATTTTTGTTTTTTTTTTAATCTTTAATGTTGGCAGATGCTTATAAAGTTATTGCTTTACTCAGATGTTAGCTAAAAAATTAAAATTAAAATAATATCTAGGGGGCCAGGGCCAAATAAATTAGGGCTGAGTAAGTAGCAGATGACCCCACCTATCCACCATTTTCGTATGTTCAACGTTCTGCCAAACACCCTGTATATAACTTAAAAAAAAAAAAAAACTGCTACATGACAATGATAGACAGGAAAAAATAAAATATCTTTTTGAATGTTACTTTTAATCAACAGCACAAAAACTGACCATACATAAAAGTCTTATAGTTAACTAAGTCTTGTTTTGTAATCTTCGTTTGTAATGCATGATTTGTCACATTTGACATTTAAGTTAATTATAATGAAACACCCCAGTTGGGTGTACTGTATGAAATAGTTCAGTCTGCAATATTTTGTTCCCTGCAAAATTGTGATCTTTTTGTCAGGGCCCAGGGTCCATCAGAATCGTAATTTTGGAAGTAGGTCTCAAAGAAGATCAAATAATAATCTAATCTCAATATTATAAAGCCAATACATTCATAGTTATTTTCAAAATGTTTCTTGAACACAGCTCTCAGAAGACCAAGACATGAAAGGCGCAGCAGGGCACCGGAGTCAGTCTCCCATCGACCACCACTCTCCCTACTACACAAGCACGGTGGACAATCAACGAGGCACCCCTGTAGGAGCCAGTGATGACGAGTCTACCAGCCGCTCTGCCAATGGCACGCCACATTCCATTGTTCAGATACCTGACGAACCAGTCAACATTTATGACAACACTTCTATTAAGAGGACTGACAGTTTACAAGGTTAGTTCTAAAAATAACTGTAACAAATATCTGATATTTCTCACCACAGTGCTAAGATTAAAGTTTCATTTGAAAAGACTTGTGCATGTTCTTTCAAAGGTCTACGTCGGTTCTGAAGGTTATTTTTCATTATGGTGCTCACCCACGAGCGACTTTTTGTAGCACACGTCGATAACTCGATATTTTGACGCTGGCTATCGAGGGATGTGCACGTCATGGATGTACAGGGGATCGATGTTTTACCAAAAAATGTATTTCTTTCTTTGAAGAATAGTGTTCAAACAATATCAAACAAATAGATAGATATTTAACTTGAAAACTTCCGAATATTTCTTTTCATCTACAATTCTACATAGATAAGTAGCTACTTTCGTAATCAGTTTTTGTAAGTACCTATGTGGTTTAGGTGTGAAAGTGATAGAGGTAAATACATACCTAGGTAAACACTAAGATGAGTTTATAAAATAGTTTAATATTATATTAGGTACCTATTAAAACTACCCTTAAATCTGTCGAATTTTCATAATTTAATTTCATATATCAGGGGCCATTAAAGTAAATCCACTGTTGTGAAATCTAATGAGGTTGAGTTTCCTATAAAAATAAACTTCGTCAATTTAACTTTTTTATATTTGCAGGTGGTCAAGCTCCAAGGAAAAGCATCAAATCAAGCGAACCACTGAAACTAACGACAAACTATGATCATGATGAAAATAAGTACAAACAGAAGTCTACATTTGCTTGGATTAGTAGGTGGTGGAAGTAAGTCCTAAATTATTAATCTTATCACTCACTCACTCACTTAACTCAAGCTCCCATTCAGGAATATAATATTAGTGGATAAATCCCAAGGAAATATGTCATTGTAAATAACCTTTTTAGACCAGTCTGGTTTAGCCCACATGTTCTAATTGTTTACAAACAGTATTCTAAATAGTGTTTTTTGTATCAGAAACACACTCCCATCTTCTCGAGTGCGAAGAGCCGGAGGTATCTACCGACGTTATTGGATTATGCTATTTGCCTTGATAGCAGTAATAGTGGTCCTAGTGCTACTCAGCCGCAGAGACGTCGATGAAGAAAACCCCTTCGGTTTAATCCAGGATGACGACAAGAGGGTTCTACAGAAAAACTAAAACTTCGTATTTATTATTAATATCAAGCAATCTAAGAAGTGATATATCGTAAACCCAATTAGCTGTATTATATTAATTTAATTTCTTTTGAATAATGTATTTGTTTTAAATTAATTATTCCATAACTTAAAGAATAAGAAAATAAAGTTTCAAAAGTCAGGCTTAAATCTTTTTATTAAGATGTATAACAAATTGTATAAATACAATAAATTGGTAAATGCATATATAAGCTGAATGCATAAATGTTGCTTAAATAACTTTCGTACATGTTTCAACTTCTCTGTTCAAAAACATTACAGAGAAAATATCATTGTAAAAATCGGGGTAGTACTCGCAAGCGCGTCGGCAGTCGGGCATCCAGTTCACCTCTAACAAAATAGGTTCAATGACCTTCTCATTGTCCTTCTTTCGCCAGCTCAGCATAATGTCGGCAGCATACAAGGCTCTAGATTGTGGGCTCTTTCCTATTCCACATGGAGGACCTTTTGAAGTTGCAGCAGTAAATAACTCTGATATCATCTTGAATATTGATTGTTCAACATCTGACCAGGAATAATTGGCAAACTGCCTAGACCACTCTTCTTTAAAGTCTGCGCATAACATCTTAAAAAGTGGTGCACTCTCACTGTAGTTCATAACAGTGAAATGTTTCTCATACTCTTCAAAATTGTCTAAAGAGAATGGTTTATTAGCAAACCTGAGGAAGAAGTTATTGTAAACATAGACTTCTGTTGGGCTAACAGAATGCAAAATAATCACATAGCGAATATCAAACTTCACTTGTCCAACATCTGGCCTCTCAAAGAGAATAGGGTTGTCAATGTACTTCTGAGCTATTTTAGGGCCAGTCAGTGGTAATCGACACAGAAAATCTAAATTATCACTGATGTAGGTGTCCAATCCCCTTGCAAGGTTGTAAGGCTTGCAAATCCAGTGATTATCTAATCCAGCCTTCTTCCTCTGCATGTAATATGCAACAAATTTTGGTAGTTCAGTTTTCATATTGAAGGTAGTGGGTATCCAAACCGGATTTGTATCCAGAGAATTGTTATCATTACAGTATTTTTCTGAAGACCTTCTGGCAATAACAGCCAACAGATCTTTAATAGTCATAACATATTCAAATGGGAATTGATTGACAAACTTATTTGGTGAATGTACACTTAAATTTTGAAATTCTTTGAAGTGGTTCATGTACCACAATACATCAGCATCATTTTCATTGTCAACTATCTCAAACTCAGGAGATGTTAGGTAATCATTTATATACCTATACTCTGAGAACACTTTCAGCTTAGTAGAACTATTATCTCTTACTTTTAGCAATTCTAACTCTGGGAGTGTTTCCACTATGTGACCCTCCAGAAAATATTTAGAGCTTGGTTCAACTTGGGTAAAATCTTCCCTAAAATGTTCATAATGTTTCCAGGGAATAAGCATTGCCTCTCTCTGCATGGGGTCAGGGTAATGACCCTCTACAAAATTTCTAGTTACCAAGTCACCTTTTTCCACATTTTTTATTGGAAACAGTAAAGTATAAGTTACTTGCTCAGGCACATAGATAAAAGGCACTGCTCGGAAATTGGGAGTATCAGAGTGGGTAATACCAGAACCCAGTTCATCTAACACATACCAGACTGGAACTCTGTCTTCAATGGAAAATTCATCACCTCCAATTGCATAAGTGTGTGCATACTTCCATAATTCTTTAGAGACTTCATCAATTTGTTCTTCCGTAGTTTTTCCGGATATTTGCATCAAATTACACATTCTTTCTAAAAGACCTGGCACATTTCTTAGACAATTTTGAGTACTATTTGCTTTGAAAGTCCATGCATGATCAACTAAGTAAATATGACTAGCGTCTGAGCACTCGATATCCCGAATTGCAATTACACTCCATATAGGATCGTAGGGCATTTTTTTCGTCTCTTCATAGTCTATTTGACAGAGTTGAAACGTTAAACCGGCATCAAAAATCTGGTCGGTGATTTTCTTGCAGACCGATGGCCAAAAATGTTCTGGCACACCAGACAGTACTAACTGTGGTTTGTGCAACGCTAAGAAATTATTGTAAGTAGATATCCCATCCATGTTTTCTACGTTTAACTTACAAATAGGCAAGAAACAGAGCACTGTATAATATTGGGGAGGTTATGGGGCGATAAGATTCAATTCCAAACTGGGTTCCGTTGAATACTGATCAGCTGGCGCTGGTGCACAGAACATATATACTCTACGCTGGTGGCCTAGCATGCCCACATAACATATATACCCTAAAGGGAGCATGCCCTGCCCTAATTGACAAATGTCAGCCAGTTTTTTTTTTCTTTTTTCTTTTTGGCTTCGCACGGTACGGTAGAGATGGGTCGTCGACGTATTTGGCGTCAACGAAACTAGACCGTGCAATTTCGTTCATCGACTAGTCGATCAACTAGTTGAATTCGTGGACTAGTTTACGTGTAAACTTGGTAAACTTAACGACGAAGTCTACGGCGGCGGCGGCGGGCGACGTAGGCGTAGATTTTAGACTAGTCTGAACTCCCGTGTGCTATGGGCACATCCTTTTCAAAGTGATGCCACAATTCACTTGAATTATTACGTCCAGCCATTTTATACTAAAAACGTTCACACACACTACACATACACACACACTGTTTATTTATAAGCTCAATTATTTATTTATCAAACTATTTACAATTTTATAAATATTTACATGAATTAAATATATACAAAACCAGTTAATCATACTCGCAAACATTCGAAAATACTTTCGTAATTACGCTGACCTTGAGCGCGGAGCGCGATTAGCAACTGAATAAAAAATCTAAAATCTAAACAAGACGAACAAATAACAATAAACAAGTCGAAACTGGTTTGTCTCGCATCGTTCGACCAGTCCATCGCTTTTCTCTTTCGCACACGCGAAACTACCGTATCGGCATCCTTTTCTTCACATAGCACAACAATGATTTCATTCATCCCGTTCAAATATCAACTCCCTGTTTGCTCGATTAAGAGTTCAAATTTGTTTGTACGATATTTCAACGGACGAATGAATTATTACCCCGTACCCGAATGGGACCCGATCACCCGACTACGTTCTGACGTTTTCGTCTCGCCGATTGCCCGCCCGTCGTCGGTCGTCGCGTTGCGAGTTTCAGTCTAGCCGTCTGAGGCGTCTACGGATTCGACTAGTTCATCGATTAACGGTGAACCGTCGATTCGTTCACAGTACGTCGACGGTCGAATAAACTAGTTCGTTCATTCAACGCCCATCGCTATCGCACGGTTTGTGCATTTAGCCAGTGTCATGTCAAATTAGGTAGCAAGTACAAAGTTATTGAAATAATTATGAAATGAACTCCACTCAATGCATGATAAAGATGATTGATGATATCCCGCCCCACTCCCCTTGAGTTTAAGTAACGACGCGGCACTTTACTGAAACCTCGCGCGGACTTCTTGAGAGAACTTAAAGTGATGTTGCACTGTTTTGTTTCATTTGCCTACATTAATGCAGGTTCACGAACACTTAATGGTTAATAATCCACCACTATTACACATTAATATTCGGCTAAACACAAATTTTAGAAAATAAAACAAAACTGCTAACATGACGCTTCACTTTCCCGCCAAGAAGTCCGTCAGCCAGTTCACAGTTCACTGACAAACTGTCAGAGAGCAATAGAAGCTTGGAAAATGGGCTTTTTGCACAACATATGTAGGTATTTTCTAAAACTGTCGATAATAGTTCGGAGGAATGGTGTTATAGACTAAAACATGGATCCATATAATTTAGCCTCCAGTCGTATCAGTAATCTGTACAATAATTCAAAGCTCCAGATTCGGTCGAATCGTTTACAATTATACAACACTGTATCGGCTTTAAGGTTCAGAGGTAGCCAGTGAGTTGACGAAAACCACAAACTTCAATTAAGTTTATTCGTAAAAGTTACACGAATGGTCCGTTGGATGTCGCGGTTATAGCGCTACGGCAGCTATTGGTCAACTAATTATTATAATTATAAAAGTAAACAAAACGAGAAGCGATAAGTAGGTCGCGGCGTTAGCAAATTGCCTGTACGTGAACCCTACATGCTCCCGACGGAAAAGTGGGATGAGCATCCATTACAAGCAAGTAATAATATAAGAATAGTGTAAAGTAAATAATTGTCAAATGTATTTTTTGTAGCGCGATATCCCCTCCAAAGTTATGCCTTCCTCTAGGTGTCACTCCTGTTCTCTATCTCTTCGTTTACTCTTGGTTCTTCGAGTTTCAGTGGTAATGGTGAAAGCTTCGTTATTGGTCGTTTAATCGACCCTTTCCTGGTTTTCAAGGTAACAACCCGTACTAGACCATCGGCGCCTGGATGTAGTTCCTGGACTCTTCCTATGGCCCAGCGGCCAGGAGGTAAGTGTTCATCTTTTACTAATACTAGGCTTCCTTGTTTCAGGTTTTCTTTTGGGAGCTGCCATTTGCTTCGGATTTGCAGTTGATGTAGATATTCGTTAGACCAGCGCTTCCAGATGTGCACGTTCATTTGTTCAACAAGTCTCCATCTGTTTCTTAGATCGTGCTCAGCAAAATCTAGCTCTTCTTGTGGTAGTAACAGTAGGGGGCCGCCAATGAGGAAGTGACGGGGAGTTTGATATTCCAGGTCTTCGGACAGCGGAAGAGAGTTAAGACAGGCTTCAATTTGATTTAGTAAAGTAGTGAATTGTTCAAAAGTAAGCTTCTGTTCCCGCAGTACTCGATGTAGGTGAAATTTCATGGCTTTGACGGCAGCCTCCCACTGCAGGCCTCCAGCTGTTGGCCAAAGTGGTGCATTGAAATGCCACTCATTTTGTAAATGGCTCATCTCATCGAAGAATTCAGAAGTCTTAAACGTATTGTGTTGTTCAAATTCTTATTGTAGTTGTTTTACTGCGCCCACAAAATTAGTTCCATTGTCGGAGAATACGTGTCGGGGTGTACCCCTGCGGGCACACATCCTTTTGAATGCGGCGAGGAACGTTTGCGTAGTCAGGTCCGACACCAATTCCAAATGAACAGCTTTGGTCACCATGCATATGAAAATTGCTATGTAAGCCTTGCTAGTTTAGCTCAAGAGGAGTTAACTAGCAAGGCTTACATAGCAATTTTTTGTTGTCCTTTGTTGATTTTCACATCAACATATCCGGTATAGTCGACATCCGTGTTTGTGAACGGTCTTGATGGAGTTACACGCTCCTTTGGCAAGTCTGCCATCAGTTTGACGTTTCGGTTTGGTTTGAAACGATGACATCAGATGCATTGTCGAAGCTCCTTCTTGACTGTTCTGTTACCTCCAATGACCCAAAACTTTTGACGTAAATGGGCCAAAGTGAGCCGGGCGCCCCCGTGAAGTTTCGCGATGAGCCTCTTGAATAATAAGCTGTTAATCTTCCTGTACCCGGAAGAATGATAATATGATGTTTAGCTTCGGGAGATAAAGTTGAGTAGCCTAGTCGCCCCTTCACAAGCAGTATTCCACTGTCGTCAAGAAACGAGGTTACTTCAGCAAGTTGCTTTTTGTTGATATGATATTTGTCGATTTTTCTTTAAACGTTCAATTTCGTCGCCACAGTTTTCATTTTGAACGTTCTTGATGACCAATTCTGTTGCTCCCATAATATCTTGTGGTGACAAACACATAACCCCCGTTTGGTACCGCAGTCGGCTAAGTCATTTGTTGAGCTTAGTGTGCGATATACGTGCGGGCATGTGAATCTACGTCAAAAATTCAAATACCGGATTTTTATGGAAACTATAACCAGTGGTTGACTTTTTGAGACCTCTACCTCGAAAGTGTACAAAACAATCCGACACTTTCGAAGGCTCAGAAAATGTAACACCTGAAAACAAAACTAAGAGTAGTGTTCAACGCATCGTACAAGACAAAAGGAGATAGCAGTCTCAACGATCACATGTACTGCGGTCTGAACTTACAAAAGGATATACTATTACACACTACATGACACTACTAATTAATTGGAGAACGTACAGATACGTCTTTACGGCAGATGTAGAAAAACTTTATCGGTTCATCCGGCTCGAAGGACCACTTTTATGTATGGTTCAGAGGTAGCCAGCGAGTTGTTCGATGTGAGTTGGCGAAAACCACAGACTTCACGATAATTAAGTTTATTCGTAAAAGTTACACGAATGTTCAGTTTGATGCTAATCCGCGGATATAGCGCTACAGCAGCTATTGGTCAACTAATTATTATGATTATAAAAGTAAATAAAACGAGAAGCGATAAGTAAGCAGGTCGCGGCGTATGCAAATTGCCAGGGGGCCGATCGCGCTAATTTTGAACGTTAATACCAAAACTAAACCACAACCAAAAACGTTCCGTTCGAACGGTAATTACGTTGAGAAATAGCGCGATCGGCCCCCTGTACGTGAACCGTACATCGGCAGATCGCATTGGCTATAGTATTGTAAGGGCTCTTGGTTTGCGAGAGTCCGGCTTAAGTTCAATTGAAGTTATCTATTGTAAGCTACTTTCAACTTTTTGGTAATAATTTGTCAGCGATTTGTGCAGGACCGTATGTGGTGGACACAAGGACCAACAAGAAGTATGCAGACCTGCGTTACAGACAGAGCAGCTTGTAATGCATGAAAACTTACTTCGCCTCGAGTCCTTGCCCGGTATAATAAAACAAGATATTTCAAGTCAATGTATATTTGCATGGATTTATGCCAACAACCTTTTTGGGGAACATTGATTTAAAAACAAATTAAGTTATTTGATAATAATTAGATCACATATATCTTTAATATTATTAAACTTTACAAAAGCAAAACCGTTGTATGCATAGCAACACACAGGATCCGTTATAAACATCTTATTTGCAAAGTTGACACTATGATACGCCACGGCTTAGTACCCTAAACATACATTTAACATTGAGATACTAATGTCTCTGTTCAGCTACTACAATACATCGAAGATTGTAGATGGTCTAGTAATAGTGTAGCATCTTCAGAGGGGTTCCAAGCATTTAAAGGGTAGACATACACTACACCAATAAATGTGGATATTCTTAGTATTAGTACATAACAATAATAGTGTAAGATGCAGTCGTTGGATAGTTCACTTTCAGTAGAACTACTACATTATCATAGAACACAATTCATACAACTATCTATTCAGTTCAGTTAGAGTCTGAGTCCATGTGCGTTCTGTAGTTGCGTCGCGCTTTTTTGACCCGTTGTCGGAATTTGAACGCTTGGTAGTCAGGGTCATCCGACACGTCATCAACTCGGGGTTGTGAATTCCTCGTGCTGCTGCCGACAACTGTCCCGACCCCGCTGTCAGGAGTGCCCATAGTGTCCGGGGCAGGCCACAGGCTGCTCTCAGTACTACAGCTACTTTCTAATTCGCTCTCGTTTGTTTCATTCATGAGCCTCGCGACTGTCCTGTTGTAGCCTACGTTAGGTGAATGTTCTATGACTGATGTACTGGCTCGTTCAGCTGGATCTTTGGGCGGTGGAGATTCGCTGGAGTCTGAGCGATGTAGACTGAGGCGGCCGTTCCGTCGAACCCTTCGTAAGTTCATCCGTCTGGGTTCCGGTGGTGGTGGTGAGGAGTTGTTACTCTCTGACTCCGGTGGTTCTACGCGAAGGGATTCTCCGAGCGAGTCCCGCGACCCGTTGATAGGCGTCGGGATTATACTGACGAGGTTTGGGGGAATGATCTGGTAACCGTTTTGGTTCCGCGGTGATATCGGCCGACTGCCCACTGATTGGTCATCGTCGGAGTCTACCTCTGCTATTCGAAAAAGTGCAGATGTGTTTTGACCCCGGTAACCTGAAAATGCAAACAAGTTAGTATCATTATAATATGAAGTGATTAACACTTCATCAGTACCCCGAGTGTAAGTTTGCAAGTGAGTAAACGTAACTAACGCGTTTGCGTTAAGATTTTTATTCTCACCCTTATATTCTTAGCATTATGATCTATCGGTCAAATTTTAACGCCAACGAAATAGTTACGTTTACTCTCTTGCAAGCTTACACTTGGGGTACTGCACTACCATTAGGAAACAAGGTTATAAGTAGTTACCTGTACTTGTGCTTGGTTGAGCTAAGTTGTCGTCGAAATTATCAAAGTTAGAAAAATTGTTGTTATCACTACTGTCTTGTGCCATGGCTGCTCCTGCAAAAGATAAGATTAAAATAGTTTTTCTATTATTGATTGTATGGGATCTTGTAATAACAATAAAAGTAAATAATCTCACCATTACTTCTTAAATTCATTGGTTTCCTATAACTAGTGACTTTGCTTTTTCTTTTAGCCGTCCTTGTGAGGTTCACGCGACGTCGAAGAGGTCTGATCATCTGAAATTACGTAAAACATATCTTCATTATTTAGTTGGACGATATTCTAATTATTGCCTCATATTACTGTCTAGTAGACTATGGATCTAGGACCAATATAATTTTTGATTTATTTTCATCCAATTCTAATTGATTTGAAATTTCTACAATTCCTTGATTATACAATACATTGATTTCATGGTTGATTTGCATTTTATTTTTTTAGCCTTCACTGTCTCACTGATGAGCAAAGGCCTCCTCCAAATCCTTCCAGGCATCCTTTTCTAGAACCACCTCGATCCAGCCCTTGCGGTACGCATTTAGGTCATCTCGCCACCTCTTCCTGGCTCGACCTAGGCGGCTCGTTCTATCAGACACTCACCGTGTGGAGACAGTTGCCCAGCGCTCACTGCGCATGCGGGTGATGTAACCCGCATAATTTGCAGATGCAATTTTATTTCATAACTTCCAAAGAACGAGCACATGATTTTAGATTGCCACTCACCCTGCCACTATTCCTGAACAGGCTATGCGCCGGTTCATCGGAATCAGTCCGCTCGCTGGAGGGCGCGGAGATGCGCGAGTGCAGGTGCGGCGGCGCGCGGAGTGCGCGCGGCGCGGGCGGGCGGCGCGGGCCGCGCATGCGCCGCGTGGCCGCGCGCGCGCCCAGCCCACTCGCGCCGCTCACGCACTTGCTACTCGACTTGCTTAGCGACGACCGCGACTGTTTACTCCGCCTGAAATATCACAGCTATTACTTCACCCACACAACAAACGTTATCATCGATGAACTTAGAGAACTAACCTGCCGTCAATAAATATAGATAACGTCTATGCCTTTCGTAAACATCGTGATAATACGCTAGAACTCTCCAGCAATTCCGCCATAGAGGAAGGCTCCCAAATTTCCAGCTTTACTGTGTCAAGTTTTTTCATCTAAAAATATAGTCGAAGCATTTTCCCCTTCAAAATAGGTCACCCAAAAAGGTTATCTTCTAAAAACAATAAGAACAAATAAAATAAAAATTTCTAAACCAAAAATAATTTCGTTAAATTTTAATCTTCCCAATTTTATCATAATCTAATAACTGTTTTACCTGAGAGAGCCTCTTTTCTGCGAGCGTACATTCTTTGAGTAGCGTTGTGCTACTAGCCGCGCCAGTCTGTTGGGACATCTTTGACTGCGATTTCCGTTTTGATTTGCTGTGAATTTATTTATATTACTATTATATAATGCAGAATAAATAAACACAGCTCAACTCAATGTTTCATTGGACCTTTTTTAGTTATGTCGAATTTGTAAACCACCAATGAAATTAACTATTAAAATTCTACGTCATTGTGACTTACCTCGTTTCGGCGGCAAAGGCAAAAAGTCCGCAACAATCTGGTCAGTGTCAGACGAGTCCGGATCATTGTCGAGTACGGACCCGCCCGAGCTCGAGCCGTCGAGCGAGTCCGTTTCTTCAGCCAGACACTCCAGCTCCCGTTGTACTAGAGAATCGAAGAACGCCATCATCCGAGGGTCCTCGCTCGTGGATTGGTCAGCGTAGTTATGTGATATGTACTGAAAAGAGGGCTGTTCAAATTAATTGTGATTCTTAGCAGTAAGGTTAGTGAAAAGCCTGAATGGCTTCCGTAGGACAATATTGTAACTATAATAATATAAATTTTGCTTATTACTCAAACTAGCAATGCAGGTGACAAAACTTGAAAGTTAGTCATGTTCTACCATTTTAAACGGTTTTCTGGTTTTAATATTTAACAGTTTCCTCGAAAGTTAGTTGGGATAATGAAATTAAATTGATTATTCTGTAAATAGGAGTTACTTTCACAATCATATTAAAAAAAAAAACCGGCCAAGTGCGTGTCGGACAACGCAAAATTAAGGGTTCCGTAGTTGGGATCAATTTATCCCAAGAACAAACTTAACATTGTAGTTGAAAAACATGTTCGGATCATACATTCCAACTGCAAGTGTAAGTGGGTTGCACAATATTGAGAGATTAACCATGTTATTTTAAGACCCTGCACTACTAAAACCAGTGTTAGACTAAAATTTTGAAAAAAAAAAAAACTTTTTTTCAAAATTTTAGTCTAGTTAATTTCTATTTACTTTAATAACTTTAACAGCATTATTTATTTTAAAATAATTTAAAAAATCCTTACAACAAGCCCTTTCATTTGATACACAGTACAGTTAACGAACTTTTTTTTAATTTTCAAATTTTCTCCCCAAAAGTGACCATATTCAAAATTCATTTATTAACATTACACGTCCGTGTTTGGGTCACAAAAGTTCATATGTGTACCAAATTTCAACTTAATCGGCCCAGTAGATTCAGAGCAAATTGGCTGCGACAGACATACGAGTGATCCAAGAAGGGTTCCGTTTTTTCCTTTTGAGGTACAAAACCCTAAAAATAAGCTAGATGGATTTAACATTTCCTATCTCTCTCTAAACTCAAGGGTCAGTCTCTTTTAAAGTCCAGACATAATCTTGGTCAGATCATAATATGAGGACCATGTAGATTAGTGGTTCATCTTTGAAATGATTACTTTTTAAATGATGGGAGGAGTTTTACCAACCTGTCCACTATGATGCACCAGCGACACGTAATCCTCGTGGCTGTATAGCTCACGCGGGTTGTCGGAGCCCTGCGCCTCCTCCAATAACGCGCCGCGCATCATAGGAAACTCTACCGCTGACCACACCTAGAAATAACAAAAACGTTAAAGATCTTATATTTTATTTAAGATCTTTACAATAACATATAATTCCGTGTGAGTTTTTGTTTCTGCGGAGCCCAAGAGGGCAGTTTTCATTGACATATAAAAAAATTGATTTACAAACCTTGATAATCTTCTCAACACCGGATGACGCAATGAGACAGTAATGAGGGTTGTACCGCACTTGGTTTACGATGGATCTGTGACCAAAAAGCACTATGTGCGGCGCTACCGGTATATCTGAAACATTTGAACCATTTTGTGAATGCCTTTATTTCAGATTCGTATACACATACCATGGTTGATGATTGGTTGGTGTTAATTTCAAATTATAGGCAGAATCGCTTTTTTTTTTACAGTTTTTTTTTTGTACCAAGTATTGTTTTTGACATATAAAACCAGAAGAATACTCACTATCACTAGCACCTTCTGGTATCTTCCACATATACAGATTGAAGTCGTCAGACCCCGATAGTACGAACTGGTCGCCCTCCCCAGCGAAGGTACAACTCTTCATTGTACATGAATTATAATAGTCTTGGTGGTAGAACTGTGCGACCGGCTCGGGAGAGTGAACGGCGTAAAGGACCGGGTTTTGACGACGGCGGAGAGCTAAGATGTGCGTGCCAGCCGAATTAAAGCGAACGCTCATACAGTTCTGGCAGGTTCCGTTGCTTCCGCCGACGTAACGAAGGACCGGGCTGAAGAAAAGGATTGAAATCAATTAAACTTATGGACAATTCAGCGTATTTTGTTATTATACAAAAAAAATAAAGACTAAAAAAATCGCGTGTTTAATAATCGCGCCAAAGGTTGATGTTATTAACATTATTCAGTCTATGAGGAAAAATACTATCAGATTTAGCAGATAACAAGAATTGTATGTCTACTTTAGTACTTCTTCCGGGAAAGGAACGAGTATTGATCTGTTAATGACAGTTAATGTTATAACTACGTTACTAACTGTTTAGGTGAGCGCAGGTCCCAAAGCGCGACGCCATCGCGAGCATTGGCAGACGTGAGCATGCCTGACTGCGACGGGTGGAACATCACGCCGTGGAACGCTTTGCGACTGCGCGATATCACCAGGGATTCTGTGTGGAGTAAATAAGATACTCAAGATGTAATTTGTTGTAATCAATGCGTACTTAGTCCGTCCTTAGAGAGAATAGATGCTTGTTTGACTTTAATTCTGGATGCTTGGTGCACCAGGTTTTATAAAGTTATCTCTAGGCTGTGACTTTGCCTATAGTAATCACTTGCATATTCTATTCTTGGTTATCTTCTCATTAGCTTGGGCTTTGGAACAGAGGGACGAACGATTGGGAACAGGCAGTGCTCCTCGAAGGCGCGCGCAACCGTGCTCGGCGCGGATCAAAATCGCTCCGTGAAATCTTCGCCTAAATCTACCATTATTGTGGTTACGTTACAAAACTAGAACATGATTGATGAACTAGAATTTGATTATTGTCTCGTTAAAATTGCTATTAATTTATTGACATAATATGATTTTATAATTTATGTTTGAATGGTATTCTACAATTTCCATCGCACGTAAATCCGATTTCTGGCGGGGCGACGCATGCCGCGTGGCGACGCCTCGCCACTATACAATCTATATGTAGTAGTGTGTAAATAATTTCGATGCTTCACAACTGCCAGGCGTCCCGTGACGGCTCAATTTTTTTTTTTTTTAAATCGAAATAATATTCTCTCATTTAAATTGAGTTGTATGTATTTTTATATTTTTGTACATCTAATACTTATGTTTCATGCTGGATTATATTCGAATGCAATGTGAATTGTTACTGAATTAAATAAATTGAATTGACATCCTAACATGTTTAAGATGGTGAAAATTGCGCCGTCTATGGAGACCATTAGGTCAATATGAATTTCTTTACCATGTACTGACTGCCTCGTGTCAAAGAGCAGTAGCCGGCCGTCGTTGCCGGCGGTGGTGACTACGCGCTCGTTGAACGGGTCGATGCTTAGGCTGCACACCGCGCGCTGGTGCTGCAGCACTTCCAGTGGACACTTGCTCTCCAGATCGTGGACTATCACCTGTGTTGACATGGTTCAATATTCACCGTCCTATTTTGATAGACAACAGACAGCTATGCAGCTCTAACTTAACAGACAGCTGTGCTGCTGGGGAGTTTGTTGCTCCACTTCTTCCCAGCTAAAGCACTAGGAAGTGGTGCAGGGCGGGTGTTTTGGGGAGTCTTATGTAATTTTTTACATTCAAAAATCGCTGATTCTCAGCCTAATTTGAATAAATGATTCATGATTTTTGGTTTGATAAAGACATTGAGAGATATAGCCTTATAATTTAATATAGGCCATCTACCAATTGTAAACATTTTTTACTTTTAGTCTGCACTGCCAAGGGCTGCTGGTTTTTGGGACCACTTTTGACAATCCAATCTCATAATTATTGGCCCTTATTTTAAAATCATAAATGTATGTATTCAAAAAACTTACAATATCATCATTCCCTCCAGAGTAAATCTTCTGGTTGTCATTGGTGATGCCAAGACAGAAGACATTGGACTGGTGCAGACCCTTCATAGCCTCGGGCTTGCCTCGGTCAAGGATGGCTTGCCCGAACTGCCACAGCATGACCCTCCTGTCATCGCCACCTGATATTGCAAAATCTTATACATGTATAAAAAACTGCTTATTCATATCTCCACATTGATTATTAGGTTAGTACTAAAAGAAACTTAACCATCCATTCCTGGTTCCATAGGCTTAGCATGAGAACCGTAGAGAAGTGTTTTACAGTAGATAAAAATTATGCTTCTGTGTAGACAGTTGACAGTTTTCTACGAAGAAAGATAGACAAGCGATTTCTATTCTACAATAGAGTAGAAATAGAAAGCATCATGCTAAGCCTGCTTTTAGAGTTTTAATTTTGTGTAATAAATGAAAATCACCAGTCTTTCAAAGAGCATGGGAGATGGGCTTCAAGTTGATCTTTGAGGATAATTGATGAAATTTTTGTTGCTCTGCTATTATTACAAATATTCAGTTTGAAAAGCCTTATCAAATCCCCCTTAAAGTTTAAACTTTAAGTTAGCAATTACCCATATTTATGGGTCTTGAGATACTTAGCTCAAGATACCATCTTGAGATACTTGGCTCAAGACACCATCTTGAGATACTTAGCTCAAGACACCATCTTGAGATACTTAGCTCAAGACACCATCTTGAGATACTTAACTCAAGATACCATTTATTATTTTATGCCTAGTATCTTGAGATAATGCTTGTGAAGCATTGATGTCCCAATCACCCATACAAAGGTAATGGGTAAAACTGTAACATAGAAGGTCACTAGGCAACTTAGAGAGATTAGATAATAACTTATTGAAGACTTACTGGACTTACTTATTGTCTGGAGTCTTGACTGGGACCAACAGGCCATTGCATTATAAACATCACTGATCATAAATGATCAGCTCCAGACCGTAATCATGTAAAATATATGGAGTAGGTGCCGATATTAACTATTTGCTGTCAATCAATTACCCATAATTATGGGTCTTGATATAACTTAGCTCAAGATACCATCTTGAGATACTTAGCTCAAGACACCATCTTGAGATACTTAGCTCAAGATACCATCTTGAGATACTGAAGCATTGATGTCCCAATCACCCATACAAAGGTAATGGGTAAAACTGTGACATTAGAAGGTCACTAGGCAACTTAGAGAGATTACTTATTGTCTGGAGAAGACAGTCACAGTCTAAGTTAAGAAACTGGGACCAACAGGCCATTGCATTACTGATCATAAATGCTGTAGAGCTCCAGACCGTAAATGTCATGTAAAATATATGGAGTAGGTGCCGATATTATCTATTTGCTGTCAATCAATTACCCATATTTATGGGTCTTGAGATACTTAGCTCAAGACACCGTCTTGAGATACTTAGCTCAAGACACCGTCTTGAGATACTTAGCTCAAGACACCGTCTTGAGATACTTAGCTCAAGACACTATCTTGAGATACTTAGCTCAAGACACCGTCTTGAGATACTTAGCTCAAGACACCGTCTTGAGATACTTAGCTCAAGACACCGTCTTGAGATACTTAGCTCAAGACACCATCTTGAGATACTTAACTCAAGATACCATTTATTATTTTATGCCTAGTATCTTGAGATAATGCTTGTGAAGCATTGATGTCCCAATCACCCGTACAAAGGTAATGGGTAAAACTGTGACATTAGAAGGTCACTAGGCAACTTTAGAGAGATTAGATAATAACTTATTGAAGACTTACTGGACTTACTTATTGTCTGGAGTCTTGAGTGGGACCAACAGCATTATAAACATAAATGCTGTAGAGCTCCAGACCGTAATCATGTAAAATATATGGAGTAGGTGCCGACATTACCTTTTTGTAAGTTAATAAAAAAACCGAAAACCGGACAGAAAACCGTCTGACCGAATTTTCTTTCCCTACCATTCAGTACTTTGTTTTATATGCACCTAAAACGTGTTCAGCAAAACCGCAACCTACTTGTTTATCAATATGTTTTATGTTGCAGACATAAAACAAAGTACCTATTTACAAATAAAATAGGTACAAGTAAATAACATTTTTTTTTTACAATCGTTTATCTTATTTTTTCAGTTATGATTCGCTGATAAGGTCAAATTAATAAAATATAAACTTACACGAGTAGTTCCCGGGGGTGTAGGCATAATAATAGGAAAATGACATACCTGATACAAGTAATTCGCCATTGCTGGAAAACTCAATAGCATTTACGCATCCGAAATGGCACACAAGTTCCCGTCGATATAAATTTTTGGCTGCATTTAAACGTTTGTTAAAGAATTGAGACTTAATATCTGGTAAGAGTCCGTATTCCCTTCTATTTAGATAAGATATAGGGTTAGCAATATTCGCCATGTTTAGAGCAAAACCACCATTTTCTCACGAATGAAACAAAACTTCTCTTGCCTTGTCGATCAGCTGTATTTTATTTTTAAAAACAATTTTGTTTGCGTTTTGTTATGCTTGTCAGTGTTTTGGCCTACGTCAAGAAATTATTTTCTAGAAAATGTAATAATAATTATAAAACAACAAGATCGAATATTGAAAAAAAAAAAATATTGTAATGATGACATACATTTCATTTCCCACTTCGCAAAATGGTCAATCTGTGATAATTGCACGGAAAAATAAAATAATAAATTGAACGCGCCTTGGCTTGGCTGTCAATTTGGCACTATCGAATTAGCTGTCAAAAAGTCGCATTGCATGTGGACGAAAGAAAACACGTGAATCTTGGAAATAAATAAAACATTATTTTGAAATAAGTATCAGAAATCATACATAAATATGGTAGTTGCTGAAACAATGAATAAACCTGTACTTAAAGTTTCAAGTAAGTCTTTTACATTTATGAAACCAAAATTTTCCAAATATCTTGTAAGTTTTCCTAATTATTGGCATTGAATATTTTGTAGTGGATTCAGAATCGGATTCGTCAATCGCAGAGGAATCCGAAGCATCGGAGAATGAAATTGAAGACATAAATGAAGATGCGGAGGATAGCATCGAGGCCGAAGCCGAAACTGATGCCTCTGATGCCGAAAGCGACGTCTCTGATGCCGAAAGTGGTGTCTCTGATGCCGAAAGTGGTGTTCCTGATGCCGATAGTGATGCTTCTGATGGTGAAAGCGGTGCCTCGGATGCCGAAAGCCGTGCTCTTGAAGCCGAAAGTGGTGCCTCTGATGCCGAAAGCGGTGCCTCTGATGCCGAAAGTGGTGCCTCTGATGCCGGAAGTGAACACTCTGACGATGAGGAAGATGGCAAAGCTACTCTCGTAACAAATGAAGGCTGGGCAGACTCTGTAGCAAAGATCTTAGGATCTAGCAAACCTAAGAACAAAAAGACATTAGTGTTATCAAGAGCTAAAAAACATTCAGAAATAGTTAAGATTGTCAAGGAGGAGAAACCAGCATTTGAGGTTATAGATGATACAGGAGAGAAGAAGCCAGTATTGAAGACAGAAGAAGTGGAGGTGTCATCAGAACCTCCTGCTAAGAAAGTGGTAAGTTGTTTACTTTATAGCCAGCTTGAGTTTTGTTGAATTTTTTAAAGTCAAACACTCTATTTACTTCAAATGTTTTATAACATACATACATACATAAACTCACGCCTTCTTCCCATGGGGGTAGGCAGAAACTATAGAACGCCACCTGCTACGCTCCTTTTGCTTCGCCTACGTTCATACATCTGGTCATACACGCACGCCGATTGCGAGTACTACGCACCTGACCTTTCTGAAGAACATCACCAATTTGGTCATTATATGTCCTGCTAGGGCGTCCCTTCCCTGCGTTTCCACTCACCTACCTTTTGTTAGTCTCATTCCACTCAAGCGCAGGCCACACCGCCAGCTAGCGGGCGGGCGAAGCGAACATCGTTTCACCTCTTTACATACTTCGGTTCACACCGCGAGCTAACGACTAACCATGTAAAGAGGTGAAACGATGTTCGCTTCGCCCGCCCGCCCGCCCGCTAGCTGGCGGTGTGGCCTGCGCTACATCCTCTTAACATGACCCAAACCATCTCAGCATACCCACTCAACTCTGCTTTATAAATATCTTTTGTTAGTCGCGTTCCACTCATCCTCTCAACATGACCAAACCATCTCATACTCTTTTCAATTTTTGTTACTACATCTTCTTTTAAACTGCACAGTTGTTTTATAACTAGCACACTGGTATTCCAATTGATCAATACTGGGCAACACCCCAGTTATCATAACCCAGTTGTTTCCCAAGGTGGCAGTAAAAACTAAAACCTTGGGCAAGTAAATTAAATAAATATAAAATCTGAATAACTAAAGTTAATTTTCTTTTCAGAAACATGAAAAACCATCAATAAGAGTAAAGCCAAATGTACTAGAAAAAGATAGAGAAAGGTTATTAACAAAAATAGCTACAAAAGGTGTAGTGCAACTTTTCAATGCTGTTAGAAACCAACAGAAAACTCTAGAACAAGAAATGGATAGAAATGATATATCTGAAGGAAAAAAAGAGAAAATATTGAAGAAGTTTGATAAGAGAGCCTTTTTAGACACACTTATGGGACAAAGCAAGTCAATTATTGTTGATGAAGAGACTAAAGTTGCAAAGAATGAAATCAAAGATGAGGACAAACCAAAATGGAGTGCACTGAGGTAATGGAATGTGTCATTATGTAATAAAAGTAATGCAGCTGCCATGAGACTGGGAGAGATATGGCCACTGAGTATAGATTTTTACTCTGCTAGAAATCTTCTTTCTTAAGGTCACAGCTCATAAGCCACCCGGCACCCACCCCGCACCGTCTCGGCGCACGGCGTCCACTCGTTGTCGACAGGTGGTCCACGGGTGGACGCCGCGTTATCACTAATAAAAGTCGCGCGGTCAACCAGTGGACCCCGCGCGGTCAACGAGTGAACGTCGCTAGGTTCACGAATTTTCGAGTAGTCTGTTAACAATTAGCAGGTCTACACGTGTGTTTCGTAATGTCAAATTTTACAAACCGTGAATTGGCACTCATAAGCTTTCGCGCTTGATGAAGAAGAAAATGAAAGACGCAAAAAAAAAAGAAAGCGTATTGGGTGCAATTGCTTATTGGTTCAATTCGCGGGCAGCGTGCGGCCCACTCGAGACCCGCGCGTTGGCAACGCGCAGTCAACGCAAGGCAAGCATGCTGGCAGCGAGTTGTCACCGAGTGGTCCACCCGCCGTCCGCGCGTGGAGGGCTTACGACCGAGGCGATCCAGTGACGCTACGGAGTTGATATAGTGAGCGCATACCCATACAAGCCCATATAAAGAATACTAGCCGCAGGAGGAGAGGCGGTGCGGAGTGGGTGCCGGGTGGCTCTAATGAGCTGTGACCTTAAGCATGAACTTGGTAGCTACATCAGTCTACAAATAAATAACACTGTTGTAAGATATCTGTTTTGTAATTTACTATCTTGTCCTTATTTCAGGGATGACTTCATGATGGGTGCCAAAATGAAAGATTGGGATAAAGAGTCTGTTGACGAATGACACTAATGAAATGAAAATAGTTTTAAGTACTATTTTAATAAATAATTGTAAATATCAAAGTTATGTATTATTCTTTACATTATTCCTTAAGAAACAAAAACATACACATTCACATTTTTACATAATAATATTATTTACAGTAATTATTTTACATAAGGTCCAAATATGAAAACAATCTTACAATACCATCCCAGATTCTGAAGTCTTGGGAATGCTGGAATGGACAAATTAAACATAATCTTCCTCTGAATTTCACTATCTGCCTCCTTATTTAATAAACATGGTATATGCATCATTGCCTATTGAATGCTGTGTGATCTGCTTGGGCAAAGTGGAATATATCTTGACTGGAAGGTTCCAGACCATAGTTTCTATAGACACGTTAAGTGGTGCAGTCCAGTCCTTCTCTTCTGGGTTGGGTAACAGGTTCTCATTTGACGTTACGAATTCGAAGTGGAGGCGCCAACTTAGAGATACTGGAAGAACAAAGTAGATAATATAAATTTTTAGTTTGGTAAGTGAGTAAAGTTTCTAGATGTTCAGCTTCCATAAGTAAATAAGTACACTGAGCTATTATTTTAATTCTGAACACGACTTTTTTGGGTCTTGACATCTCTTGAATCTTACCCTTGATGGGTTAAATCATTACTGACCCTAAGTAGACTGTAAGAAAAAGGTATTATGTAAAAAACAAGAATCAAACATAAATATTTACCATCATCAACTTCAAAAGCCGGTGTTATATGCAAAGGTATAGGTAATATCAGTTGTGACTGTGTCAGTCCCAAGGTCACTTCATGGTATCTGGCCACTGTCATAGATCTACTGCTGGTGTCCTTGCTAACATTCTTAGAAGGTGACTTTGATTTTATCACCTCTTCTGGTTGTAGGGATACTGAGACCTGAAATTAATGTAGTATTGTCAGTTAGATTCTAGTTATTCTAGGCACAATTAATTTGCTTTATTTTTGACCAGGTAATTTAAAGAGTTGTTGCCCAATGTTGGATGTTCTTATAACTTTATGCTATCTCTTGTTCACACATGTATCCCGCATCCTAACCAAAATGATCGTTCGCGCAAATGCGCAAATACGCGATCTTCGCATTCATATGTCACTCATTTGTTCGGAAAACCGGAAGACACCCCTCTGTCGACGCGAACACTCGTGGTTCGCCGAACAAAATGAACGGGACGGGACGATCGCATTGGCTAGGATGCGGGATATAATAGAAATACTAACGTCATAATTGATACCTTAGATCGCGTCGATCACGAAACCTTACTCTTGAAGCTTGAGCATTACGGACTTGGAAAACTTGCGCTTAGTTTAGTAAAATCTTATTTAAACGATAGACAACAGCTAGTTGAAATAAATGGTATCAATTCACTCGGTTTAAAAGTAAAAATGGGTGTTCCTCAAGGCTCGATATTGGGTCCTTTCCTCTTTTTAGTGTATATTAATGATCTTCTCCATTTATTAAAAAATCAACCACAAATGGTGTTATTTGCTGACGATACTTCCTTGATTTTTAAGGTAGATAGACGTGCTACAAATTTTGACGACGTAAATAACGCCCTACTGCAGGTCCAAAATTGGTTCACTGCCAATAATTTAGTATTAAATGGAAAGAAAACTAAGTGCATACGATTTTCTTTACCAAATGTAAAAAGTAGTGATTATGAGATAGTATTGAATCAAGAGAAACTAGAATTCGTCGATAAAACTGTTTTCCTGGGGATAACGCTCGACTCTAGGCTTCAATGGGGTCCTCATTTAACATCTCTTGCAGGACGGCTAAGTTCAGCAGCATATGCTGTCTGAAAAATCCGTCAATTTACTGATGTAGATACCGCGAGGCTAGTCTATTTTAGTTACTTTCATAGTATCATGTCTTACGGTATTTTACTTTGGGGACGGGCTGCAGACATCGAGTCTATTTTTATTCTGCAGAAAAGAGCCATCAGAGCCATATATAATCTCCGCAGGCGCGATTCTCTTAGGGAACTGTTTAAGAATATTAACATCATGACGGTGTCTTGTCAATATATCTATGAAAACATCATGTACGTAAGAAAAAATTTACATCTTTTTAGTAAAAGAGGCGAAAGACATAATTATAGTACTAGAAGTAGGGATCTATTAGCTCAACCAGGTTTCAGACTGGCTAAAGTAGACTCATCTTTCATGGGGTACTGTTTAAAATGTTATAATAAAATTCCTCCCCACATACTTCAACTGAATGAGACGAAATTCAAATCTTGTATAAAACGCACACTATGCAAGCAGGCATAGGCTGGGGGATTACATCGCTGATAGAAATGCTTGGCTCAATGCTGGTCCTGCTCCACAACGTCAACTAATTGATTAACATTTGAAAATACTGTTGGAGCTGCTGAAGATTGTAAGACTATCTTTTCATTGTATAAACTCAATCACCTTTGTATTATATAATTGCATAACACAGGTGTGAGTACTATGTACAATAGAGCTACCATTTACCGGGTAATATGTCTTTCATTGACTTGAATATGTCCTGGCAGCTGAGAGTATGTCATGCTCACTCAGATGTCTCGCTGATGGTGGCGTGTGTGTTGGATCATTTAGCTCCCTTCAAAATGGTTGAGCTGAATGGTGCTGATCCATGCGTCATGTTCGTGAACGGGCGCTGTCAGTTGGGACTGGTCATCTCTTAGCTGCCACGGCTTATTTTTAATTATTTTAGTTTTGAATTGTTTTTTTTTTATCACGGACGCTTCTGACGTTTTGCATCGTTCTCACATGTATATTTTCAATAAGAATGATGTAACCAATACTTTGTATCAAATATTTTATTTTAAAAGAGTGTCTGTGGAATTTCTTGCCCGTTCTTCTCCATAGGAACCTACTATTTGGAATGGGCAACTAGCTTCATATTTGTAACTGACCGACTTGTTGACAATTCAAAAGTGCCTGTAAATGGTTTAATTGAAATAAATGCTTTGAGTTTGAGTTTGCTTATGGCCTAGAGCCCTTAGGCTAAAAGCTATAAGGTTTATTTTCACCCATGATTACCTGCATACATGTGACAGTCCCCACTGAGAAGTCAAAAGTGCCAACAATATCTTCACCAAGTTTGTAAGCTGACTTGAACAGACAGAAGCGGCCCACCTTGCCTCTGGTGTTTGTTATCATGTAGGAGTTAGGACTTCTTCTGGCTGTGAGATTCTGAAACATTAGCAGCATTATTTTTTTTCCAAGAATATTTAAAACAATAATCGCAGAGATTTTTTCTTTTAGTTTTTTCTGTAACTATGATCTTAGCTGAATAAACAATAGTTAGTTAAATGGTGTTTAGTAAGTATTTTATCCTCAAAATAATACATAGTAATATGAATTTAACAACTCAAGTTTGACAAGTCAGAAAAACTTAAGCCTGATATCAAAATTACCTGTAAAACTTGTAAGGCCATAGTCAAAGGTGTTTCAACCTTCCTCTCTTCAGAAAACGGGTTGGTGGGCTGCAGTTCCTCAGTAGTCTCATTACCACACAAAGCTGCTAAGTCCTGCAAGTTCATGATAGGACTGATGGGTAGCACTCTGAATGGTATCCTGACCATTTTGATGTGAGAACCCACTTTCTGTGTTGCTATGGTTATTTTGTATGAGTACTTGACTGAAGTCCCTCTGTATGATGGTGGAGCCTCTATAGGGAGCGATTCTCTGTACCAAACTGGAGAATAAAACATGATTTACTTCTTGTGTCCCTGCAGTTCAGCTATAAAATTAAGCAGGTACTTACAAGTTTTAGTTTCACCTAATGGGATAGTCAGATCACAGAACAGGATTTTGGGTTTGGTGTGGAATATGACATCTCCAATATCACACGAGGTAACTTCCAAGGAGGTGGTCTTCCCAATAGTTGGTGTCTTGTCACCTGTGTTCTTTGATGTGGAGTAGAAACAGTGGATCTGTGCTGAAGCCCATGCTAAGTTTTCTAGGGCATCACTGAAAAAATGAATTAAAGTAAATAATGAGACATAATTCTTACTTGCTCTTCAGGTAAAGAATAAATCGCGAGTTTCTGATGATTAGCAAAAACAAGTACTTAAGTTTTAAAATTACAAAAAACAAAGTAGATAAGACACATAGGTATTACCAGTGACTTTGTGAATTCCTATGCTCCGGTTGAGCAGTATAGCAAAATGATATGCAGCATTCCAAGGCTTCACCAGCTAAATAAACTGTTCCAGTTGTTAATTTTGCAGATAATTCGATCATTGTTATGATATTTACTAACAAGCGAACTCTAAGAAACCACTATGTTGTATCATTTATAGCGTATCTACAGGTACAGGTATTACAGCAAAGGTAAAAAGTAAATAATTTATTAATTGAAATCACAGAGCACTTTTTAGTGAAATTGCTGATGCTATATTAATTTTGATGATTTGATTTGATCTTTGATCATCAACAATGGTCAAATGGTGATGGTAGTGGAATTTTGAGCATAAGAGATTTTTTTTTTCCCTTTCTCCAATAAAACGAGACATTCTATTTCAAACTTCCATTTAAAAAATTGTTAAGGATTCGTAAATTCTGAAATTGAAATAGGTAGGAACGCAACGTATTACGTCGTAGTGTCAATGACGTCTTGTCAAACTTAAAATTCGTACCTGTTCTGAAACTAAAAACTGATAATTTCCATCTGGTTTATCATTTTGAATAAAAATAAATAATATGAATGAATTGATTGTGGGTTTCATTACATTAGTGTTTTTTAGGAAGTTATCACGCAAAACTATTGTGCATTGTTTAATAAAATAAATAACCCGGGCATCAGGCATCATTATTATCAAGGACAAGTACTAGACAATAATTAAAATAAGAACTCGATTTCCAAACGAAATTAATTTCCGTTATAGTCATAGATTAGTAGGTTGTTTTTATTTTTAATTGGAAAAAGATTAAAGTAGCAAAGGTGTTAATGAAAAGAAATTCACAAGAATATTATCCTCTTTACACCTAAAAAAACTTTCCCTGCTTGATGGGATTTTGTTACTTTTTGTTTCTTAATTGCATTCAGCGCTGACGTTTCATTCCTAGAAATTGAAACGGAACGTAATTTAACGAATTTACGAATGGCGGATTTGAAAACTTACTCAAGTTTTGACTCGTATTAGCTTTAATAATAAAAATAAACAAAATGTTAATCTCAGACGGGATAAATCATGGAAAGTTGCAATCAATAATCGTTGGGGAATTAAAAAAGGCTGGCTTAAAGCATCGGCTAAAGAAGATCATATTGAAAAGTGTAAAAGTAGGTGCATTTGCATTTCCTGTTACAAAAAATGGTTGTAACTGCTCCATTCTACGATTCTAACGACAATATTTGTTTCAGGATCACAAGACAGTATTTGGAGCACCTTTATTGAAGGTGCCATCGTGCAGTGTTATTTGTTGTGGCAGTACATTGAGTGTTCCCATAGTTGTCACTGAGATGTCCTCAGTGCTTCGGTCCAACGCCCATGTCGAAGGGTTGTTCCGCAAAGCTGGCTCACAAAACCGCCAAAAAGATACCAAGGTACTGTAAAAAGACTATAGTGCACAGCATTGTTTTGTAAGTGAAAATTGTATTTTTTAGGGTAAAAGCTTATTTTTCCCTCCAAAACTCCTATTAGTCAATAAATCTATGCTATGGTTATCTTTAGAATTCAACTGCTCATGAGAAACAGTTTTTATTTAAGTAATAATGAAAGTTGTACCACGCATTTGTTATCAGCGATTACTATTAACCATTTCCTGTTTAGATAATTTTATTGTTGGTTTCACCATTGCCCTTCTATAATTTACAGAGACTATTAGATGCAGGGGGCTGCGTATCAGAAGGCCACCATCCCATAGATGTAGCAAGCGTACTGAAGTTATACCTTAGATGTTTACCAGAACCCCTGATCAGTGCAGAAGTACAAGACTTGTTGTTGAGATGTAGACTGACCGCAGGGGAAGACGCATTGAAGCCTATCCTGCACACTTTACTGTTACTACCAGTATTACATATTCATCTGTTACATTATATTTTGGAGGTAGGATTTATGAGCTGCATTGTATGATTTGTTGCTATTTCTATTACCTATGTCTAAGTTACCTCAAAGATGAGATGAAAAGACAGAGCTGCTTTTTTTCTACATATTTTTAACAAATTGAAATTTGCCTTAGTATTTTCTAAAACAGCCTACAGTTAAACATATTTGCTCCATAAATATCACCCAAAACAAGAAGTACTAAGAACATATTTTTTTCTGAAGATAACCTGAATATTATAGCAATCATTATATTTGTCTTTTCTAGTTACTAAACTTCCTAGCATCGAGACACAAAGACAACCTGATGGACTCCTCCAACCTGGCCATAGTGATGGCTCCCAGTATTATGCCGCTGCCGGCTGCAGCTTCTGCCCAAAGACTAGAGCACCATGTTGCACTTGTCAAGGTACTTGCTGTTCTTAATCTTAGTTCTTAAAAAAACATGTTTTACAATAATGTCTTCACACTTTGATCCAAGGATATTGTTGGAAACTGGGAAAGTTAGCAACTAATTAGTTTTTCTCTGTTCTTAATAGGTTGGGGAAAAAGTTTCTTCGCATTTTTTAACAAAATTCTAAACATTTTTTAATATAGTTTCTTTACATTTAACTAAAGTATGTAGGTACCATTTTGTTTGATAACTTTTTGCCATCTTGTAGGTAGGGACATGATCCCATTGCTATAGAAATTTTGGGACTTCTGATCAAAATACCGCGCCAAGTGGTTTTGGCAGTCCTCTCGTGATGTTAACCTGACACTGCCTAAAGAATTCTGAAGAGACCGAAACGGGTGGAAATCTGAAGGTGCAAGGTCAGAACTATACGGCGGATGCATTAACACCTCCCAGCCAGTCTCTTAATTTTTGCTGAGTGGCTAAAGACGTGTGAGGTTTAGCATTATCATGATGAAAAACCATACCCCTTCTGTTGATTAATTCCGGCCGCTTTCTCTCAACTTCTTGCTTTAATCTCATCAGTTGTTCGCAGTAGAGTTCGGAATCGATGGTCCTGCCTGGTCGTAACAGCTCATAATGAATAATGCCCTTCCAATCCCACCACACACACAGCATCACCTTGTTGCGAGTTAACCCGGGTTTCGCCACAGTCTGTAAAGCCTGACCGGCCTTTGACCAAAACCTTTTTCGCACATTCTTGTCGTACTTGATCCACTTTTCATCATCAGTTATCAGCTTCTTCAAAAATGGTTTGGTTTCATTACGTCGTAATAAAGAATCACAAATGAGTACACGGTTCATTAGGTTTCTTTCAGTGAGCTCGTGAGGTACCCAAATATCGAGCTTTTTTGTGTACCGAGTTTTTTTCAAATGTGCCAAAACTGTTTTGTGGTCAATTCCCATTCTTCAGCTACGTCGTAACTACTGATATGCCAAACTTGCTCCACTTTTTCAAAAATGGCATCCATTTTATCCGTAATAGGGCGACCAGAGCGACGTGCATCTTTGACATCAAAATTTCCGAATTGAAAACGCTTAAACCAAATTTGTGCTACTCTCACAGACACTGCACTAGGTCCATAAACATCGCAAATTTTTTTCGCGGCTTGCGTTGCATTTTTACCTTTTTTGTAGTAAAATTTTAAAATGTATCGAATTTCTTCATTAGATTCACTCATCTTGACAGTACGAAAAACAAATGAAAATCACACATTTTCCTAATTTGAATTTGGAATTATGTTCTTTAAAATAATTGAAACTTTCAATGATACCAAAACCAGCCAGATACAAATAGTATAGCCAAAGAGATTTTATTACAAGTTCATACATACTATAATGCGAAAAGACTTTTTCCCCAACCTAATAATATGATCACAAGGACTGCTATGTTTGTGACTGCAGTAGCTGAGTGAACATAGTGGAAGTTATTAGGCATCTTCTGAAAAATATGTGTTTAAAGCTTTACTACTGTCTTTGTCAGATGTTCATCGAAAACTCACAACTCATAGGAAAACTAACTGAAGAGCTGTTGACCCAGCTGGACGATGATTCCGATGGCTATCTTGCAAGGAGGAAGAAGAAACGGCGTAGTGGTTCTCTTAACAGTGAGTTGTTTGTCATATCATAGAAAATATGATGCCGTATTTGGATGCGATTTACAAAACCACGAAAAATGCATCATGAATCTAATAATCCTATGATGTTTTAGGAGTTTTAAACGGCCTCCGCAAAATGGTGTCAGGTAGCATAAACACTCCTGCTACAGTCAATGAGAATGGCAAGACTCCAATCCTGAGCAAATCTGCAGCGAAACGGAAGTTCGACACACATGAAGGATTTTCTGCAAAAACTAAGTAAGTTTAATTGATGCAAATTCCTGCAAATAAAATCTCATTTGTCGCCCATAACAAGATGCTAAATAAATAAATAAACAAGAACCCGAACCCGCAGTTTTAACCTCATTTTTTGTTTCACAGGAAAGAAATAACGAAAGGACTTCCGCAAAAAGAATTATCTTTCACGCCAATGAAAATGTAAGTCTTTGTTTTTTGTTACTATTTTTCTCCATCGTCATCATCAATTTAGCGAAAAATTGCAGCTGTGTGCTAAGCATTAATTATTAATAATTTATTTTCAGGGGTATTGAACGAAAACGATTACGACTAAGCCTCATGGACGCAAGAAGTACTCCAATCATTAATAGAGAGTTTGGTTCTCACAAGAACTCTGAAACAAGCATCAGCAGTGAAGATTTATTAACTTCCTCTGAGCATTTGTTCAGCGCACACGACACAATAGACCTGTCGCCTGATATGAAACAATCGGACAAAGATTACGTTAGGATCTCCAAACAGGAATACGAAGAGATCAAAAGCAGAGTATCAGCTATAGAAAACAGATTGTCTAGAGAATTCACAGATGTCATACCGAGAGTACAACCTCTGCAACAAGTGCAAAATGTCTATGAACAAACTTTAGAGGAAGTTGCTATGTTGCACTGCCCCAGTTCCGATCATTTGGCGCGAAGGCTAAGTAAGGAACTGAAGATACGACCCACCGAAGAAGCCAAAATAATACGATCACCAAGTGCGCGGAAAATAGGCTCAATACGACGGAGATCCAAAGAGAACATCACGAAAATCGTACGACACAAGTCCTGGAATGTGTCATCTCAGTCACAATCTAGTCAAAACACGGATAGATTTTATCCATACGTAGGACTAACTCGTCGACAGCGAACTAGCACCGCCAAACCTGACATAACAGCGCAGAAATCGACAAATGAATGGAATGCTTCGACATCAGAACACTCGCTCAACAATGGGTCAGATTCTAGTCAGAAATATCGCTTACAAAAACGAGCTAGTCTTAAACCCGACTATAGTACTGAAAAACCTATTATTAGTAGAATACCGGCGCGCAGGTCCCTGAATATTACCACCAACAACAGCTGGGATAACACAGCTTCGGAAAATTCAATGAACAACACTTTAATTTCAACTGGAAAATCTAATAATAGCATTTTGGCTAGATGTTACCAAAACATAACTTGTAGGAATCGAAAGCAAAGTCCCCCACAGTCGCAGCAAAAGTGGCGGAGTGCTGCGACGTTCTTCATGGATAAAACTGGAGAATTGGAGAAGTCTAGTCAGACAGGGAGACCGTCAGTAAATAAGCTCCGACGACAGAACGCTGGCGCCGTCCTTGCTAAAGCGAAGCTTTTCGAATCGAGCTCCGATAAATCCTCAGATAGACACGAAAAGGCCGCTCACACCGGGTTTGCGAGAAAGCCTAGAATAAGTGGTCAGCAAAATAAACCACAAAAAAGTGTGGCACATGTGAAGCCTAAAATCCAGTCTCCTGTTGTATCTCCAAATATTCCAATCCGAGTTACTAGGAATATAGATGTATCAAACGCTCCTTCGAAATTATACCGTTTGAACGTCCCCAGTAACAATGAATTCGAAAATTGGCGAAATGTTAGAAAGACAACGCCACCTGTAAAGAACGTCGTTTCGCCGCGAAGTATGTTGATGAAAACCCCACAAATACCAGTATTGAAGAAGCCTCTTTGTACTCCAAAGAGCTCTCGACTGCCAGCCTTTAGCAATGATCTCAGAAAGACTAATACGCCGCTGAAAGCCGTTCACATTTCACCGAGAAGACGATCTCCACGGCAAAAGCAACGTGTGTAAGAAGGATTAAAATCAATATCTGTTGATTATTGTTTATTTATGTATCTACCTATGAGTGACATGATTTTGTAATGTTAGTAAAATGCTCGATTAGGTAAAATATTGTAACCAGTGGCCATGTGTAAATACAATTCTAATTATATTAGTCATGATTATATTAAAACGATTAACAAAAATGCTTTTATTCATCCATCTTATTACTATACTACCAAGGTTTCTCGATCATCGAAAATGTCCATGCTAGTATCATGGGCAATGCCTGGGGATTGTTTTACATTTGGTTTCTGAAAGGCTAATCAACCATCAAACAAAACAAAAGTTTACTAACAGACTGTCACAATCATTTTATAAATGTTGTGATTGGCTGACTGAGATAACAACCACGGTCAACCAAATCGCTTGACAGTCTAATAAGAGCGGTCAACCCGTCATCCGACATCCGAAGTTAAAGTTATTTATTTCACTTTGTAGTCTGTTTTTTTTTTTAATAAAAAGTTTTTTATCATACAAATGCTCGTACGTGAGGCGTTGTAGCTCATCTTTCTTTCAAATTTTTGAACTAATAGGTATCTTCTGCACTATATCTAGGTTTGAGAAACGAATTCAGTATAAGACTGCAAAAATCTGCTTTTTTGCACCAATTTCACCTAACCTTGGCAGTTCCTATTGTGCTCATAAATTGTAAAAGAAAACATCGTGATAGAAACCTCTCACATGTACAGACGCCAGCAGGTCAAGCTACCCGATACTGGCTTTTCCCAATCAACCTTGAACCTTAAGCTGTAAAGCGATAAAGTTGAAATTTGACAGATTTTAGTAGCTTAATGTGCTGGCCAGGCTACCTAATGGAGATTCTAATAAATGATAAACATTTATTTAACAAACTTGTAAGGATTAGGCCTTGTTTACGGAGACGCGGGGGGTCGCGCGTCGCGTTGGTCGGTCCGGCCGCCCTATTACTATACTCTATGCGGCCGCCTCTAAATATAATGACAGAGTCCGGCCCGCACTAACGCTGGTAGCACATCTCCGCCGCGAAACCGCAGTAGTTAAATTGTACTGGTTCGCGTCATGTTCCTCTACTCGCATCCCGATCCGAGTAGCGGAACATGACGCGAACCAGTACAATTTAACTACTGCGGTTTCGTTGTGATGGTTTCGCGGCGGAGGTGTGCTACTGGCGTAAATTCAAACATGGCGTTTTATGAGAGCGTTTACGGAAAAGCGATTAACCACAAGTTTTCTTGAAATGCAGGCAGAGCACGCGGGTGGCACCACCGCGTCGCACGAGACTGCTATCGCGGCGGCGCACGCGGCGTTGCGTTTCTGTAATTCTCCGTTCAGGGTAATACGTAACAACACCCGCGGCGGCGGCGCTACGCTACACGCTAGAAGTGCCGCCGCGGCGGACACCGCTACTCTTCACTCCCCGGGTCGCCATAAACAACATCGTACATTGCCATACGTTTGTGTACGCGCGTGTGATGACGCGGGCCGCTGCACGCACCGCCTCTCTGTAAACAGAAATAAACGTCTGACGCGCCGCGAGACGCCACGCTGCACACGACGTCCCCGCGTCTCCGTAAAGCGCAGGCCACACCGCCAGCTAGCGGGCGGTCGGGCGGGCGAAGCGAACGAAGAAACTATACAAACTACGCGAAATGGGTAGCTCGCGGTGTGAACCGAAGTATGTAAAGAGGTGAAACGATGTTCGCTTCGCCCGCCCACCCGCCCGCTAGCTGGCGGTGTGGCCTGCGCTTTAACGAGCACTTACGCAAAAACACGTAATTCCTGGAACAAGTTTTATGAAATTTCTGCACACTGTTTTTCGTTCAATGTTATCGCGTTCTCACTTGCTTTTTAGTAGGTAGTTCTCACTTGCGCTGAACGAAACAACAAGCTTTTCGACCATGCTCGCGTTGACGATAGACGGACCGGGACCACACCGCCAGCTAGCCAGCGAACCGGGCGAGGCGGCGAGCATCGTTTCACCCCTCTTTGCATACTTTGGTTCCTATAGTGTATTGATCCATAGAAAAAAAAAAAAAACCGGCCAAGTGCGAGTCAGACTCGCGCACGAAGGGTTCCGTACCATTATCTATAAAAATGGCAAAAAAATCACGTTTGTTGTATGGGAGCCCCCCTTAAATATTTGTTTTATTTTATTTTAATTATTTATTTTTAAAGTGAATATATAACTAAATATTTTGTGAATGTTTCAAGCGTCTACCTGTTGCCGTTATCAATATCGAGCAAAAACGAGCAAAAAAATCACGTTTGTTGTATGGGAGCCCCCTTAAATATTTATTATATTCTATTTTTTAGTATTTGGTGTTATAGTGGCAACAGAAATACATCATCTGTGAAAATTTCAACTGTCTAGCTATCACGGTTCATGAGATACAGCCTGGTGACAGACGGACAGACAGACGGCGGAACCTTAGTAATAGGGTGCCCGTTTTACCCTTTGGGTACGGAACCCTAAAAGTGGCAAGGGGGCGTGTCTGTCCGCGCGACATGATCGTGCCGCTCATGTCACAGGCAAATGATCGTAAAATATTTCATGCTTTTACTACGTTACTTTTATTTCATGTCACAGCGCACTATTTTTGCATTACATTCTTGTTATACGAGTATTGCTTCTTAACCACTACCTAAGTATGTCGCTATTTTACTGGATAATCAATGTAAAAATCACAAAACGATACTTTATTTATGCATTTAGTACTCAATTGGTGCTAATTAGTGCTCGAACAACAAAATTGGTATCTTTAGTTTTTACATAATCGACTTTGAAGGTAGTCACGCTCCCTACATCAGGACCACCATGAGCGTCAAAAAAGGGGTCATGCTACAGCTATTCTAAGTTTACAAATAATTAGTACCCTTAAATGTCATTCATTTCGTAAAAAAAACAGAACGGAAACATTTGTATAAATAGGTACCGAGAAATCAACGATGATAACTTTCGCGTGCTCGTTCACCAGGGCCTCAAGTCTGCTATTACAATAGTGTCAGAATGGTCGATCATTGATTTCATAATTGTTGATTTTGACAGGTTTGGAAATCTACTATTATAATGGCGTCACTATGACTTTCCAATGGTCGGCCACTGACACTACATTGCAAAGAAAATGATCGACCATTATGAATTTACCAGATTACGAACTTTTAGCAAAATGACAATGGGATCGTGTTGGAATTACTGAATTTATAAAAATAGCAGACTAGGGCCCCAGGACTTTGAATGTTGTTTCCGGAGTTTGAGGAGCTTGTCGCTTTCCTCGAACCTACATAGAAAATTAGTACCCTGTAAGATAAAATTAATACTTCAAATTCAAAATTACTACTCCAGTAGTTTACGAGTGTACCATGCCATTGGTGGGGTGGCGGTGGTCATGGTGTAAATTTTTTATTTCAAGATTTCCCTATTAAAAACTCTGTGATTTCTTCCCAAATTTATACAAAAATTAGTGCTCATAAAGAAGTTATAGTGACCAAAAATTCAGATCCCTAAGTGTTGTATTAGAGAAATTAGCTTTCATTACTTTTCCATTCTAAATCTTCGCGTATAACCCGACCAAATTATGTTGTCAATGGTGTTGAGCTGTTTAGGAGATGCACTCGCGCACATAAATTTATGGATGACGGAATAGTAATAACAACAGTTCAATAGGTATATATTTTATACAAACTATGTACCTAGGTACGGTACATATTAAGAAAAAAAAACCTATCGCTACCCATCGTCTGTGATACCTTTGTTAATGACGTGGGTATGTAGGTACTCGAATAATTATTTTTCTGTTAAGTACCTACCTTCTGTGTTGTTATTTGAATATCATTAAAGTGCGATAGGTATTTCTTATCTATTTCTTTCCTACTAATTTAACGTTGGTGCAAGCAGTACCTAAGTATTAAAAACCTAATTTACTGCGATTTGCTTTGGTGGTCACGGACAACAAACGATGCAGTGGTGTTGTGTGATGGATATGGTCAACCATATTAAATTTATTATTATTATTATTATTTAAGTCTTTGGGAACAACACTGGCTCTTATGGAGAGCCAGTGTCTCAGAATATGTCTAAATAGACAAAGCTGTTAACTCGTCGAAAAAAATTGCGTCCAACTGTTGGGCGCAAAATGCACGCACACACTAGAATAACACAATGACGTGGCGCGACTGTAAGACGTAATTGTCACGCATACCAGCCAAGCAAAGAACGCCTGTTTGTTTTAGTTCTTTTGCGGCGCACAGTGGGCCCATACTGAAAATTAGTGGACTTAGGCAACAAAGTTCCTATATCGATGCCATTTTTTTTTTATATGACGTGTTATATTATTCCTGACAACTTTTATTCTTATAAAATTTCTTCTAAAGTTGATAGTTTGTCTTGAAAAAAATTAATTAGATTTTTTTGTATGGAGCGAATCACGTTTAATTTTTTTTCTTCAATTGTACTAATATGTTGAGTGTGTGGCGTGAGTATATGATAGCTAGGGTCATTTTCTATCCACGAAAAAAAAAAATCAGCGCCGGCCATCTGCGGCAGCGCGAGTAATCATTCGGTAAAAAAAAAATGATTTGGAAGAATGTTTTTGTCATTTAAAATAAATTCAAAGCATATTTTTTGTCTCATTTGGCTGTTTTCACCTTCTTTTTAGTTTAATAAATAGTTTTAATAGCGCATATGTACTTATAACTAGTAATTCTGGTAGAGATTTAGTTATTATTGCATGTTATCGGTAGCACCTGCATTGTGATTGATGACTCATTTGTTTGTGCACTCGGCTAAGCGCATAACTAATGAGTCATCGAAAAATGCTCGTCTCTGATTGGCTGAATAATTTTCACTCACTGTTATGTCCACTACTTGAGTAATTAACACTAACTATAAATATAAAGACATTCATTAAGTCCATCTAGTTTCGCTCTTGTCGCTTGTTTGTGAACACAGTGAAATACTTGTATTTTTATATTTACATTAGAACTATGGCTGGATTTTGTACCAACCTAGATCTTTTTGTGAAATTAAGAAGTGGCGGTGATCTGAAAAATCATATGTTTCTGTATGAAAGTATCATTTCTGTCTTGACTACCGAAGTTTCTGAAGAAGACAAGAACCGAATCAAGGAGTTCTGTCGACTTTTTTGTGTAAATTTAAATAAAAAGTGGATAGAGTCCAAGTAGAAATCAAAAAACTTTTATGAAATTATGAGTCATCAATCACAATGCAGAGCACCTGCATTGTGATTGATGACTCATTTGTACCGATAACATGCAATAATAACTAAATCTCTACCAGAATTACTAGTTCTAAGTACGTATGCGCTATTAAAACTATTTATTTAACTAAAAAGAAGGTGAAAACAGCCAAATGAGACAAAAAATATGCTTTGAATTTATTTTAAATGACAAAAAAATTCTTCCAAATTATTATTTTTTTACCGAATGATTACTCGCGCTGCCGCAGATGGCCGGCGCTGATTTTTTTTTTCGTGGATAGAAAATGACCCTAGCTATCATATACTCACGCCACACACTCAACATATTAGTACAATTGAAGAAAAAAAATTAAACGTGATTCGCTCCATACAAAAAAATCGAATTAATTTTTTTCAAGACAAACTATCAACTTTAGAAGAAATTTTATAAGAATAAAAGTTGTCAGGAATAATATAACACGTCATATAAAAAAAAATCGCATCGATATAGGAACTTTGTTGCCTAAGTCCACTAATTTTCAGTATGGGCCCACTGTGCGGCGCGACACTTATAAACATATATATAAATAATCAAAGGTTGTTTTTTTTTTTAAGTATATCGCATTATGTCGGGTATCGTTGGATAGGCCGTTCAAAAATATTGAGGGTCTGTGAAGACCATTTTTCGATTCAGGTTTCGTTTGCCTTATATTAATCTTTAGACTGCGCATTTTTGTTAAAGTTCCGTGTCCCTCCCAGCTAAATGGTTGTTTTTGGATATGTAAAAAAAAAAACATGGCAGTAGTACATAAAACAAAATTAAAAGGAAGTTGATGTATGGGGGGGAGAACATGTTTTTCAACTACAATGTTAAGTTTGTTTTTGGAATAAATTCATCCCAACTACGGAACCCTTATTATGCTTGGTCCGACACGCACTTGTTTTTATAACGATTTAGTATGTTTGAATACACATAACTGAAGCTGGCGACTCACCTGAACATATTTAAATATAATCGAAAAGTATAACAATCGCAAAGCACACGCGGCAAGCTGTGGGGGTTGATTGCGTAAAACACTAGCACTCAAACCTAAATGATTTTTAAATATATTGCTAATCCATTGCTTCATATGTTAGAAAAAATTGTCGGCTCAACAACGTAAATAACACAATGAATGTTGTTGCTGTCAAAATGAAACACCCCTGATAGTGTGTATAGTCTTACACAGTTGTTACGCAATTTCCGCGCTGGTCAACTCGCCGCCGACAACACGAACGACTTGCCTTGTGAAATGTAAAATTACGTCCAAATTATATGGGTCAGTCGCTATCGCCACTTTTTGATCTTCAGCATTATCAAGGGATAACTTATAATAAATGAAATAAAATTCCAATTATAATATTATATATGATGTATATCACGGATTTTACAGTGGTATTTTCGTGTATAAACAAAATATCCAGGTTTCAATTTTAATAAATTAAGAACTTACTGACAATTCAATAAATAACAATTTTCACATTCAAATATATAAAGCATCGGCGCCACAATAAATTTCCTGTTATATTTGACATAAAAATTGAATAAACGATTTTGAATTTGTTTGTAATTAATAAACATAAGTCATATTCATACTGTATGTGGGGTTTCAACTAAATTATTTTCACTTATACATTTAGCGATGATCACAGATTTGAGGATTATAAAAAAGCAGATTCAGAACATACCGTGCTATGGAGAGACGATTTAACAATTCGAAACTTGCAATAGTGATTACTGAGTAATTTAGGTTTCATTATAGCTTATGGGCTAACTTATCACTATCAGCACTCTTGCCGCTCACGCACGGCGCTTTCCAGTTCCTAACATTGCTTCTCGATCGATATCAATACCAAATTTAAATTAACAATATAATAAAATATCAATTGCACCTAAGATCTTTTCCAATTAAATACGCACATTCGTTCTTAATTTGCATCTTAATATACACTAACGGGCCGCTTAGGCGGCTAATGATATCTCCGGACTATCTACTGGCTCACAGGCAAAGTGCTCTTTACATGAAGCGAGGCCGGCCGCATGCGCGCGACCCCGGCCTTCCGTCTGAGCATAACGTACGTAATTCCATAATTAAACATACACGTTGTGATCAATAATAAAAATATAATGATACAAATACATTAATTACTACATTTTTCGATTATTGTGTGACATAAATATTTACAAAGCGCATCAGGAGCGCCAAAATAGTTAGGCGAGGCAGACTCCTAAACGAGAGAATAATAAATGCGCCGCGCCATGCGTCCACGAACTGCGGCGACGGCGGCCTCCCACGCCACTACACCAACTAAACTCAAGTACAAGTATCTTTATTAACTAAAACATCTGACCAATTAACTTTATTGTCAGGAGAGCTAAGGAATAAATGCCCCAAAATAAAAATGAAATCGTATAGTCAAAATGTTAAAATTATATGGATTCATTATATTACAAAGTTATCCTGACTGTCACAGTCGCTGGATCGACAATTATTACATAACTAATAATCATAGATTTTTTTTTTGAGAAACAAAAACTAATTTACTTCCCCATGATTATGAAACTAGTAGATACTATAATATATAAGCTACTACCAGTACATCTTATAAAACGAATAACATTATGCTAAATATCAATGTGATCTCTCGTTATTATGGTTTACGATTACAATTTGGGAATGCATGATACTACTTGACAAAATACAATAATTATTAAGTACCGATGATTAAAAAAACTTCCTACATATACAGATAGCGTAACATGTCCGAAATATGATTAGTTTCGTCAACTATAAAGTACAAAGATGAAAATACATTATATCAGCCGGATACACGTGTGCGAGCGGGGAGCACACTGGCAGCGACTCCCTAACGAGAATATACAATACCAAGTTTTAGATAATAAAAATAATTGAACTAGAAGAGGGCGAGTCGCGACTCGCGGAGACAAATAACTACATTAAAATTGGCGGCGAAAAACGCCTAAAAATAAATAAAAAGAAATATAGTTTTCCGACGAATACTGATATCCGACGCGTAGCTGTGCGCGGTGGGCGGTATGGCGGGGGGGCGGGGCGGGGCGCTCAGTTCACCATGAGCGTGTGCGACTCCATGGGCGCGGCCGAGTCGTACAGCGTGTCCGTGTCCTGCGTGGGCTCGCCCTGCAGCTGGCACTGGTTCGACAGCGTGCCCGCGCCGCAGTCGCAGAAGAATCTGAACACCACAAATAATGTCTTACTCATGGAAGGAGCTTATCAATTTGACTTGTAAGTGTTTGTACAAACCTACTTACAGAAATAAATCATTTATCATTTATCAATCACCTCAAAGACAATTTGTATACTTCGCATGCGTGCTACCCGGCTCAAATTCAGTTCTGACTGTTCTTCAGGCAGAAGACAGGTAGCAGCATCGATTCAGTAGTTCCTGTTGACTTTAGGGACTTTACTAGAATTAAATTAATGTGTTGTTACCTGTCATGGCGGATAAATTCTACGTCGTGTCCGGAATGGCACGTTTTGATACAATTGACGCAGATTGCGTTACGGTCTGTCGTGTTGCAGGTCTGGCACCTGAAAGTGAGAATAAAGATTTAAGTAATTAAAACAGTAGCAACTAATATTAAAATTATGATGATATAGATGGGTGAATTTCCATCAAAACCGTGTCTTATTGTTTGTAAAATAATGACATGACTCTGCTGTGGCAATATAAAGAAAGAAAGAAAAATAATTTTATTTGTCACAGAAACACGTGCAAAATATAAACTGGTAAAAACAAATAATCGGCAGCTGCACGTCATGACTGTGACAAGAAGGCTTGATGACTCAGCATGATGCTGTGCTATGGGGGACCCACAGCACAGCGCTGATTTTTAGTGGTCACTCGAAAAATACGTACGGAACCCAAATCAGGTAAACTTAATAACTTGGATATTCACCAATAGCAATCAAAGAAAATCCACTACTGTCCTTTATACATAACATACAGACACTCCCTTACAACACCAACACAACTGACTCAAATCACGCCACTATACATACACTCTTTTTATATCCATTTTAAGTTTTAAAAATGTACCTTAATTTTTAATTTATGGATAAAATGGTGAACGGTACGAAGAAGCCTGGATCTCACAACACAGGGAATCCTAGTGTGAGGTCTAGGAATTTAAAAAATATAAACTTAGCAAAATAAATCTATTCTTATTCTTTTTGTAACTAAACACCAAACTATACTCATGTGCCTCATAATGCCTCCCGTCATACTAAATACATAGTATAACACCACGCCTGTTTCCACCGCTGGGTTAAGCAGAGCTGTAGAGAACACTCACATTTCGTCAGTTACGTTTAGGCCCCATGTAATAAAAGAGCGAGTTTAAAACTACGTACCTATAGAAATCGTGCATCGGGAAGGAAGTGTAAGATGAGATTTTGTACAAGCACTGTCCGCCGCCCACGGCTTTTTCCACTGCATCCTGGTTGCTGAAGATTTTGTTGCCCCTGACTAAGGGCGACACGCCCGACGCGAGACACAGACCTGCACGAAGATACACAAAATTAGTTTTCGATAATAATTAATTCACTTTGTTAATATTTCAAAGGGTAAAGAAAGTGAAAGGTATGGGTTGTCAATTTCTCATGGAATTATTTATAACCTTTTACTACCGATGAGCAGCTCTGCTTAGTTCAGAAGTGGCAGTCTCTCAAGGTCCGTATTACAAAAGTGTGGTTGAGACCGATTACAGATGAAATCACTGCTTGGGTTCGCTTTACAAATGATCTAAAATACACCCAAACTCAGCTGAACTATGATCAATGAATCTATGCTCGAAGCATGTTCTAAAATTAAAACTTGACTTAAAACAAGACAATAGAGATCAATGCTTGAGTTTCCTTCTGTAATACGGACCTAAATCATTCATTTATCTTCTTCCGTCTGTAGTTAAATATCCCGCCTTTTACCAAGGCACCATGACGAAGTTATGTTGTATTTAAATACAATATTTAAAGTTGTAGCTAACATTTGCTGTTGTGTTGAAGCTAGGAAGTTATGCAGACATTTTCATTAGGAAGTGAAATGCCCACCGTTATTTCAAAGCAGTTTCTTACCTCCGAATCTGTTATTAAATATCTGGTTATGTTCCAGTGTGGCGGTGGCGTTGTTAGTAATTTCGACGCCAGCCGCGAGTCCGTCGAAGATACGGTTGCGCCGCAGCACCGGGTGACTTTGTGTCGAGATCAGCACGCCCGCCTGCGCGTTGCGAAATATATCGTTCTCTTCGAGAACACCCTGCGAGATGACATAAAATATTTTATACTGTGGCATGTAGTAGGACGAATATTTACAGACACCATCAAAAGATTAACAATCGTTGAGGGCATAATGTTCCCATTTCTACCAATCATCTTGATGAAGATTGATCGTGTCCTATTGAAGATTTACACTTATGTAGTTTTAAGTGTCATCAAATAGGAATTTTGCTATACAAACAAGTGGCTGAAAGCACAAACAAACATAAACGACAGCACAACACTCACCTTCCCCCCATTAAAAATACAAATACCCCCATCACGCCCATCGAAAATCTTATTCCTCTTGAGCGTTGGGTTGGAGTCAGTCTTTATCCACACTCCGGCCATAGCGTTGTCGAAGATCTCGTTTTGTTCCAGCAGCCCTAGGCCTCCGTTGTACACGAGAACTCCCCCGTTCTGGCCGCCCCATATCTTGTTGCCCCGGATCACCGGGTTGCTGCCCGTTCGTATCTGGACGCCCGAGTACAGGTGGTTGAAAATGTCATTGTCTTCTAGTTTTCCATGGCCATTGTCGTAGAAGTATACTCCGACCTGTAGGAAAGGTTGTTTGATACTTTAAAAAAATTGTGAAGCAGTCATCCTACTATGAGGAATTCCTGCCAGGGTTGCGGGTTTGCCCGAAAGGGATACCGTGGCCCTGGCACACAGGCAAGTGAAGGAATACGGGTGGGTTTTAGTCAGTAAAAGTATGACACACCCTCCCGCTCCGCCCAGAGCGGGAGAAGTTATTTGATAATTTCCCTCCCAAAAAAAAAACTAAGAGGAATTAGAAAACATTCTATATGTTTGTAATTATACAGACCACTGTGTTATACTTATAAATGCATTCTTTCTTAAAAACAATGCTCCTTATTGATCTCGTAATATCTATCTGTAGATAGATTTTAGTAAAGTTTCGTCCAACATCACAAAATTTAGGCATGTTCAGATTTCTGGACCATACCTGTTTCCCCGAATGTATACGGTTGCGTCGCAGCACAGGTGTGGAGCCCGTCGTGATCCACACGCCAGCCAGCGTGTTGGCATACACCTCGTTCTCTTCAATCAGTCCCTGGCCCTTCTCATGCACATAGATACCGCCATGTTGGCCGTGGTGGATCTTGTTGTGCCTGACTATCGGATCACTGTTTGTACGTATCTGTAATTGGGACATAAATATTAAAAAGTAATATGTTTTGTTGTGTGAAGACAGTACCTTGGCCGTCCAGTGTGATGGCTGTAAGGCAGTACACAATGGCGCATGGCTGCAGTTTAAGTTTCATTTTTCTACTTATTTACAGGACATAGATCAGTTTATAACCGAATGGGGGAAAAACAAACACTAGAATTAGGTGAAAACAAAAAACGAGTTTACTCCAAAAGGTTTGGAAATATTCCAAAAAATAAAGCTGTAACATTATTGCCTGCACCCCTCACAAAATAGGGGTCTGATTGTGAGTGCCTCGGGCAGTCGGCATTATAGTGTTAGACTGATAACTAATATACGAAAACAAAACAATCCAACCACAAACAAAATTGGAAGTATATTTGGTTAGGTCAGACAGGAATAAAAATAATATTAAGGTCAGATAGAACTGACGCCATTTCAATTCAGTATTGCTAAACTTGGCATCACAATGTAGGTTGTGTTATTCTAAACTTCGTTAGCGTGGTCTAGGATTAATTTAGCCAGAACTAAAATAGTCGTAAACTTTCGATTTGGTCTAGGATATTTTTGTCGCGACTGCTTTATATGGCAATAGGATTGACCTGAGAAAGTGAACCCCATTATGTTCTGATAACAAAACGGGAATAAATCAAGATTGCCCAATGTATAATGTCGGCCATTCATTGAAATGCCATTTTGTTTGACAATTAATTTTGCATGCATTGGTCACGGTGTCATTAGCAATATGACAAACACTCAGACAAACATTTATATACATATATACATGACTGCATGTCGTGATTTTTAGCATCTAGGTTTCGAATCCGCAGATATGTTATATTCCTTAATTGGACAACAATGGAAGTATCTATTCTAGTCATATAGAGCTACATAGCTCTCTGCATTGAATTTGTAACAGGACAAAATAAACTGACGCCTTACCTGTATACCAGCTAAAGCATTTCCATAAATATTATTGTGCTCGATCAATCCGCGTCCCTCGCCGAAGATATACACCCCGCCTTGATGTCCGTTGTATATTTCATTGCGCCTGATCGTAGGGTTGCTATTAGAGGTGATCCAGACCCCAGCAAAGTTGTTGGAGTGTATCTTATTGTCTATGAATTGGCCCAGCCCTGATTCATGTACGTATATGCCGCCCGTTTGTCCGTGGTGAATCTCACAATGAACTACGGTGGGGTTAGCGCCAGCTTTTACTTCGAAACCAGCGATTCTATTGTTGTGGATGTCATTTGCTTCGAAATAGCCCTGTAAAATTCAAAATAATTTAGTGTTAGTTCAAAATTTTGGTTTTGATGAATTAATATTAATTTCTTGATTTGAATGTTGGCTGGCATACCTCTTGGTCGACATTTGAATCAAGCAATGCAAATCACAATCTAAAACACACTCATTGTTGCTTACCAGGCCATTTTCAAAGGTGAATATTCCGACATCCCTACCATGGTGTATATGATTACGGCGCATGATAGGGTTGGCGAAGTTCTTCACCCATATCCCGGCTAGCGCGTTCCTTGAGATCTCATTGTCTTGGTATGCGCCCTGCGCGTAGTCGGTGACGTACAGCCCTACGTTCTCGCAGTCGCTGATGTCACAGTGCTTGATCACAGGGTTTGCGCCCGCGCCGCTCACACATACAGCCGCTCCGACTGTAGAACGAATTTATATTTATTCACAAAATAACAAAAGCTGAATAAATTGCAAATTATAGGTTTTGGACTTATTAATACACCTAAGGCGACAATACGACATAGATATTGGGTAAACCAGAAATGAATTAGCGAGTAATAATCGTAAAACAAAACGTTTATGTGCATTACTGACTCACCAACACTAGCGCTCCGTATGATGCAGTGATCCACGGTAGGCGAGCAGTTGTCGGACACTTCCAGACAATAATGCTTGTGGTGTTGCATAGTACTGGTCGCATCGGGAGAAAACTTGAGCGTCATGTGACCGGCGTACGCGCGGTTCGCACCCTCGGCAAACGTCAGTGTGGACTCAGCCTCGCGCTCCAGAACCACGGATTCAGCTACATTGCCTGGGGCACAACCTGAAGAAAATGTAGCATTAGTATGGGAGGTGACGTAAATACACACGGTACATGGTGTTAGTGTTTACTGCAAATAGCAGTATTGGCAGCAGTGTACATATTTGCTGAAGGTACTTGAAAACGGTTATAAAAACATGACATATTATCAGGAGTTGTCACAACTAAAATTACTTTTTTGGCAAATGTTTTGTTTTGTTGCCTCAATAAGTTTTGATTTGGCCATTTTAGGAGACCGCTTCTTTCTAAATTGTAGCTAATTTCTTGAAACATTTTTGTTTAAATTTTTCATTGAGATGCTATTAAATTAAATTTTGATCAAACATTACATTGAACAAATTCATAAAAAAAAAGTTTTGCTTTCACAAAAACGCAAATCTTTTAGTACAGAACACTACATGTTAACATCCCAATATCTTCCAGCCTTTCGGTGCTGTCTGAAATCTATGATATCTATATTATAAATAGTCACTTTTCGCGTCTGTCTGTTTTGTGCGACAGCGTTGTTCTTCTAAAAAACACAATAGATTTAGATACAGTTTTCAACATCATCTAGAGAATTTATTCCAGAAGGGTTATATGTATATAAAATTTAACCTACATAATTATAGTAATTAACACTCAATGTTTTGAAAAATGAAAAGTTCCCTCACCAATGAGCTGCACATCAGTATCGATGGCCAGACACTCCTCCTGGTAGAGGCCGGCGTGCACGAAGAGCAGCGCGGGCGCGGGCGGCGCGGCGCGGCGACAGGCGCACACGGGCGCGCCGCACGCGCACGCGCCGGGCGCCGCGCCCGCCGCGCTCGCCGACGGCGCCCCGCCGCTGCCCCCCCCGCCGCCGCGCTCCTCCACGTACTCGAGACCCGCCTAGCCAATTTGTTCTTTGTTAAATTGATGCTGACGATTTAGTGAGTAGGAATGTCGTGTCGTCAAATCTTGGGTCAAAAAGATAATGACTGCACATGAAAATGACATAAGCCAGAGCCAATTGTCAGAAATTCTCAAAGAAACTGAAAACCACATTAGTCTCTGTGGAAACTTCACTTTCAACCTGCGCACATTTTCGATGGTGACACAAACAATGACAATTTCAGGCTAAAAAGAAAGTCTTTAGAGTTGCCAGTAAATGAAAATACTACAGGTTTTTTGTTTCTATAACTCACCCTAATTGTGTTATAATGTTTAATACGCGAGTCCTTCTTGGGACGGTAGTTGGGTCGCACGTGAATGCCGTAGTAGAGCTGCCTGAAGCTTTCCTTCCAAGGGTTGTCGGCGTCGCACTCGTCCGGCGCTACGAACTCGAACTGGCACGGCGCGGGGTGCATCAGTGGCATGTCGTACTCGAACACCGACTGGTACAAACTTTTCCTGCAGAAAGAATTTCAAATTGAAAATAATTCTTTAATATTTGACTTCAGTATAAAAAAAGAGTACAAATTAGGTCTTGAGTAGAGATTAGAACAAGCAAATGGTTAGCTTAGCTGAATGATTCACCAAAGAGCTTAAATAATGTTTTAAGCAAGCTAAAGAACAAGCCTGGTTTCAATTAAGCCGCTGCTTCACGAGAAGCTTTTGCTGAGAACCCATAGATCAGCAACTGTAGATAGTTATTTTCTGCCACCTCAGAACTAGAAGAGACTTTTGATAGCAATAAAATACTACTGTACTTACCCTAACAAGGTACTGTTATGTTTATCCATTCATAATATTCATGAATATTGCAAAACCTAAGTCATTTCCAAACATTTGCAAACCACTTTCTACCATGACTTTCGTATAATAGGCCTACTTTTGCATGAATGTAATGTCAAGAATAACAAAAAAAAGAATAATGTTACCATAGTTCAGTGTCGTTAGCGATTGTGTTGAATCGCTTGCAGACTTGCGCGACGCGACAGAGGTCCCGCTCCGTCAGGTGTGATAAAATACACAGGAGAACTTCATCGGGCAGCTCATACTGCAAGTACTGTGATACATTGCACACATCCACTCCTTGAGATAAAGATCTGTGTGGGAAATATACATTGTGTTTTATTAATTGTTTTAAACATTGATAGCATATCACTAGGAAGTTGTGTCTCTGTTATACTTATGGATGCAAAACACAGATTTTTTTTCGTTGTTATGATGTTTCGTTTTAAGTACAGTAACATCTGCAGGTGTGCAACACATTCTAGTTTGCCAATTTCTTGCTGTGCACTTTGATATTCTTTTGTTTAATTAGATTAAAATCTTGTAAAGACAGTAAGAGACATTAAGTCAAGTAATTTATAAAAATCTGGATAACTATGAACAATTGTGTACTGACGTTCTAGGCCTCTTCCTGGCAGGTAGAGAGCAAGCGCCCGAGGGTCCGGGCTCGTGGTAGGCGGGCGGCGACTTGCGGCGCAGGTCGTAGGGGCTGTGGTGGCCGGGCGTGCTGGCCGGCGCGGCCGCGGGCACGGGCGGGGCGCCGCCGCCGCCGCTGCCACTCGCGCCCGCGCACGCCGCCGTCGCCGCCATCGCGCTGCCCGTCACGTTATTGGGGCAGGGGACTGACTCACATGGCTCGCCTGTAATTTAATGATAAATCAGTTTTAGTTATGTGAACAGAAGATCGAAAAAACCATGTCCAACTGGGAGCTCACCCGAGGCCATGGCTGAATTGAAAAGATTTAGCTCTATTATAACCCTGAAGATTCTTTGACAGAAACAGAAATTACATTATGAGGTAACAACAACGCTTACATTTCAGTGACATGATTGCTGTAGTAAGTTACCTTGTAGTTTAAAGTATATTTTTGTTTAACAACCAGAGAAGAGTGTGTAGTTTAAATATTGTAAACAAGTTAACATTCTTTTTCCTTGTAAAACTGTTAGTTACATTGAAAGTTCAATAAATCTACATAAAAAAGACATAGAATCAGCTTTAAACTGTATAGTTTAATTTTATTAGTAGCATCCTATGTAATTTATAGTAGAAAGTATTCCTAACTGAAATTAACATTGTAAAAATATAATGTTGGTGTGTCTTGATTTTATGAAAAACCCCTTCAAAATAGTCTTATCTACTATATGCAAACTAGTCATGTTACTACTGAGGTAAAACATGTGTTTACAAACAAACCACTTATCAGTTTTGTATGGAACTGATAGTTATTTGAAAATGGCAACATAACCTGTTTTATTGATAAACATTGGCAATACTATTAGCTAATTACTGATTAAGCTAAGATTGAAATGTCTTATTCTTGCATTCAGCTGTATCCGGTTAGACTGGAAGCCGACCTCAACATAGTTGTGAAAAGACTAGTCAAATGATAATGGTGGTATATGTATAAACACAATGTTTACTGAGCCTACTCATGAATTCCCACATTCTTATAAACAGTATAATAAATTCACATGGTCTGGTTAATAAAAAAAAAAGATCTAAATCAGGCCTCAGTACCACAGTATTAGAAAGTAGTTTGATGTGTTGCCAAAACTTTTGACCCATTTAAGATTTGGAAGTTATGAGGTGTGCAAAATTACCTTCTTATTATTGTGAACAAATAATACATTTAACAGTTATTTTTAGTGTAGTTAGAAAATTGCCTAATATTTTGTTATAATGAGTCACTACCATGAATGAATGCTTCAATTTAATTAATATACCTAGTTTAGTTGAAACAAACAATTACATTGAATTTCAGGTGTTGTGACTAATATTTTGATTCAATCATGTGTAAATGACTTTTATAGTGAATTTAATGAGTTCAAAGCAGTTGTTATTTACATCTAGGTAACTTAAGTAGATTTTTTAAGCCCATTATTTAAGTTTTAAGTCTGCTGGCCTTGCAATGTTGGTCTCATTTTATATTATATGCTGAATATATTAATTGAGGAGTTTGTGGCTAAATAATAGCCGCCGCAAAAGTAAATCGAAGGATAAGCTATGCTTGCCGCGCTCGGTTCATGGATGGGTGTCCATCCATTACATACCGAGACCTATCCGTGCCTCAGAAAGTATGTTAAGCCATTGGTCCCAGCTGTCATTCGTATATTTTTAACAGTCATTGCAGGTAGTCAGAAGCCCAAAACTCTGACAACCAGTCTTACCAAGGGGTATTGTGTTACCCATTAATTGGGTTGTGGACGTCAGATAAGCAGTCACTCCATGTATAATATTTGTATAATGTGAGTGACTGCTTCCAGTTAGACTGGAAACCGACCCCAACAAAGTTGGGAAAAGGCTATACAGATTAATTGATTGATGCTTAATATATTAATCCCTTCCAAGTTCCTTATTCATAATTTCATATTTATCCATTTTCTATTTATATAGTGTAATAGAGTAATCTATTAAATAACCTAACACATATCCGTAACATGTTAAAATATATTATTCTATGTGCATTGATAAAGCCATAACAACATTAAAGTTTGTTGATTCAAAACTGGTATTCATTGACAAAGCTTGGAGGTTATTATGCAAAAATATCAGTACTAAATTGTACTTCCTTATATCTTTATGTCCTTCACAATTAGCCGTTTAATAGCTATTTATAGTTTACAGTAATGTTATTCGCAAGGACTTTACAAATGATTTGTATAACACATGTTTGATCATGAGAACAAAGATACATGAAATCTTTACGCATAATACATAATTAGGATATATATACAATAGCTATTTGAATTTATTTATATAATGCACTACCTATTTCACATGTTTCATTTTTTGGAAATAAAAACAAAACTGGTTTCAGAATGAGAAACCTCAACATTGGTGCTTCATACAAAAGTTTATTAACCACAATGGGTGTAATAATATCAAACAAGATCACAATGATTTAAGTTAAATAAAAATGTGTTATTGATATATTGATTAATGTGTGTTAAATGTTAACATAGTGCAAAATCAAATAACATTTGCGTAAATACGCTCTAATCTACATTAGACAGTACACAGGGTCCATTTTAAAATGTTAATTCTAGATTTTGACAGGATTCAATGTCATATACTTTTTTTTTGTTGAGCAGCATAAAAATGGGTATGAGGAAAAAAAATAAACAAGTACTCGACACTGTAGTCATGTGTGAGAACTGAAATGAAAAAAGTTTCGTAACTGCACACAAATACACATCGGCTCTTCGGCTATGTATCAGAACAGCTGTTTCGTCATCCTGTGTAAAATAAGTTTTCATCTAGCAAATCAATACCCATATTGCGCAAAATGTCACTGAAATGCGCTATCCGATATCGTCATGAAACTTTGGATGTATTGAAATAAGAATTTACATGTCAATCAACGTTCGAGGAACAATGATCGACCAATTCAAAATTCAACACCAAGCTCTAACATTTTCGTATAAAATGGTAATGTCAAATCTATAATACAGTTGCTTAAATTAGCCATTACTAAACTACTTAACAACTTCCAAATGCATTTATGTGTAACTCAAAGTTACATGATCAAGGAAATATGAATAACGAAGCATTTCTAAAGATCGGGGCGACTTCGGCCGACCCGGATTACTTACTCGATTGTGTCCTAGAAGGTAGTGGTATTCGATGTCCGCCTTTTCTCCGCGATCTACGGACGTAAGAACGCGAAGAGGAAAACGAGGCACTAGGCATTATTTCTTTTAACACTTATTTTCACTAGAATTCAACCCTAAACAAAGGAGACACCCGCACCAACACCGTCGGCCATTTTCTGTTTAGATTAGATTGGGCAGACAAACGGGAAACAGAGAATAAACCACATTGATTATTACTAGATGAGAGTTCTATTGTTATATAAATATCACACTAATCACTGACACTAAAATTATGATATTAAACTGATAATAATCATTATCTGAATAAATTATGATGAAAATTCACACTACCCTCAAGCGATGGGCGACTCTCAGCAAAATATGGCGGATTTCGGATCAACATGGCGACCGATCACAGCGCCACCTACGAAATAACAAGCAATGTTTTTTTTTCTTAGGGTCGCGTTCAAAATAGCATCGTTCTGATACGAGAGAGATCGAGAAAATAGGAAAACCAATAAAGATATATGGTTTTATTGCATAAAAATTGCAGATGGTATGACAGCTGTGACAGAGAATATTTACCTACTTTCTTATAATAAATTATATGGTAAACATAAACAATGGCAAATAGTATTTACACCACATTCACCCCCGCGTCAGAGAACGTAAACCTAAAGACGAGCTGGAGCACTCTTCTCTCTTGTGGAGCGCCGAGTTGCTGTTGTGTTGCTGAGAGTTCTCATCTGTTGTTAATTCTTGAACCTCAGTAGGAGGTATCTCCGCTCCATCCTCGGCATCCTCATCGTGATCTTCTGATTCAGATTGATCACTCTGTAGTGACGTCAGCGGAAGAGGTGCTAGCTGTCTGTTCGATATGGTAGTTTCACGGCCATCCGGTAATCTTACGTGAGAATTAGATGGATTAGCTTCCAAAAGCTCCACTTCTTCCACCTTGGAATCGTATTTTGATGCTCTATGATTTTTACGCATCAATACAGGTCCTGGCTCCAAAAGCCATGTTGGCATTGATTCCCCATTTGCAGATCGTCATGTGTGTCTTAAAAATTTTTCGTGAGGTGTGGCATCAGTGGATGTGCACAGCAGTGAACGGATTGAATGGAGAGCGTATGGTAAGACTTGCTTCCAGCTAACTGTTTCAAGATCTTTGGTTCTCAAGCATAGCTTTATTGTTTTCCATAAAGTACCGTTTAGACGCTTTAATTGACCATTTCCTTGTGGATTATAAGGAGTGGTTCGACTACATGCAATTCCGTTTGTTACCAAATAGTTCCGTAATTCGTTAGACATGAAGGCTGCTCCTCGATCTGAATGGATATAATGTGGAACATCATAAGTATGAAATAAGTCCTGCAAGCATTTAATAACGGTGCCAGCAGATACATCTTTCGATGGGTAGGCAAATGGGAATCTTGAATATTCATCTATAATTGTCAAGATGTAGCGATTTTGAGTTTTGGTAGGTAGAGGTCCTATAAAATCGATGTTGAGTCTTTCGAATGGAGTGGTTGCTTTTATGAGCATTCCCTGCTTTTTAACAAACCTAGGTTTGATTTCTGCGCAAATACGACAACCAGATGTCATCTTCTTGATATCATCTACAGAGTAAGGCAGATTTTTAGACCGTACCCAATGAAACATTCGTACGATACCGGGATGTCCCAAGATGTTGTGTATCTCATTCAGTCTATCCGAAGTCATACTTGAGCACACACGGGAGAGGGTATCAGCCGTAATATTATCTTTACCAGGACGGTAGATTAAATCATATTTATAATTTGATAACTCAAGACGCCACCTCTCTATCTTCTCATTTTTGATCTTGCTGTTATGGGATTGGTTGAACATGAAAGTTACAGATCGTTGGTCAGTTATTAATAAAAAAATGTCTACCAATGAGCTAGTGCCGCCATTTTCTTAGAGATTCGACAATAGCGCTTGCTTCTTTTTCAATTGAGAAATATTGGCGTTCGGAAATGATAAGTGAACGTGAGAAAAAAGCTACTGGGCGGCCGTTCTGAGACAGGGAAGCTGCAATAGAGTGTTCCGAAGCATCAGTTTCAACGGTGAATATCTCGTTCTGATTTATGACGGTTAAGGCTGATTCCATTATATCTGTTTTTAGTTTTTGAATAGAACCGACAGCGTCCTTTTCGAGGGGAAATTCAGAAACTTTAGTCAAGGGGCTGATCTTTTCAGAGAAGTTTCTAATACATTTTGAGTAATGGGCAAACATGCCTAGGGTCCTTTTAAGTGATCGCGAGTCGGTTGGAATGGGTAAGTTCATTAGAGGACTAAGGCGGTCATCATCTGGTCGAAAGGTATTCTTTTCAATTTTGTAACCCAACAATTTTATAGACTCTTGCCCGTATGTACACTTTTCTTCATTAAAGAGTGAGACTGTATTTTGCTACGACCTCCCTGAATCGAGACAAATTCTGATCATGTTCCGCTGCTGTTTTGCCACAAAATGTGACGTCATCCAAATACGAATAAGTACCGGTCAGTTTTTCTTTATTGATAATATAATGAAGTGTTCTTTGGAATGCAGCGTCCCCGTTTGTGACTCCAAATGGTATACGTGTAAATTGATATAAGTTGCCGCAAGCTTCAAAAGCTGTATCCTTTTTCTCAGTCGGCAAGATAGGTACCTGATGATATGCACTTCGCAAATCAATTTGGCTGAAGAAGTTGTATTGTGCTAACTTCGATACGATCGATTCTATGTTCGGCAAAGGATACGCATCCAGCTCAGTTTTGTTGATCGTTAACGAGTAATCAATGACAAGACGTTTGCGGTGCGTTGTGCCTCCAGTGACCAAGACTTGAGCACGCCATGGCGAGTTACTATGTTCGATAACCCGATATTTTAAGAGTTTACTGATTTCGTCTCTTATGAATTGATTATCAGCTTCAGAATGTTTTCTTGACTTTATAGCAATGGTTTAATATTATTCGAAAGATTACTGAAAAGTGATACAGCAGGTACCGTAGCTTCCATGACGTTACATATCTTAAGGGGTTTTGCCGTGCCTCCGAATTTGATTTCTAGTGATGAATGATCGCTTAGAATGTCATGACCAATTATCATATCAGCACAAAGATCTTCCAAGACGTAAATAGGCTTTTCCTTTTAGATGTACTCGTGTAGCTTGATTGTTGCGTAGTAAAATCCGTCTACGAGTGAAGTCCGTTTATTTGAATCTAGTGTTACCTTTTCTTTCTTTCCATGGATGGCGTTTCAAGTTTAGCAATAGAGCGAAGTTCTTGTCAATAAAGCTTGTAGAACTCCCACTGTCAATCACTCTCAGCTGTATAGTTATTGACGGTGATTGAAACTGTAGTCTTATGTAAACTAGCTGGAGATGCTGCTGAAATAGCTGATACTTCTGTCTCCTTTGGTTGCGTAACAGCGTTGCTAACTGGCTTATCTGCGGCGTTTCAACTTCTGCACACTTTTGCGACATGGCCTTTGTTTCCGCAGTTTTGACAAGTTGCGTCAAAAGCCGGACATTTTATTCTCTGATGAACATTTCCCCCGCAGAAGAAGCAGCGTCTACGTGATGGAACCGCGGCCAGATTGGAACTATTTCCCGCTTCATCTGTGTTTTCGATTTTGTAGAGTTCCTTTGCAGTTTGGAACTCATTAGAATTTTTTTCAGCCATTTCGAGGGGCATGGCCTGATTGCACACTTCTTCTAGGCTTATTTCTAAATTTTCAAGTAGCCTTTGACGAATTTTTTGAAAATTTAAGCCCGCAATGAAAGCATCACGGACATATTCGTTTCGATATTCTTCAGCAGTAACAGATTTGAAAGAGCAATCAAAGGCTAGTTGTTGTAACGTGCGTATATAGTCTGCAACTGTTTCTTCAGGCTTTTGTTTGGTTGAAGACAGTATATACCGAGCGTGGATTTCATTCTTCGATTTCAGATAAATTTTATCTAAAACGCGTAAAGCATTCGAATATTCTTTTGTCTCTCTGATGAACGAATAAACGTTAGGAGACACATTATTGAAAATAATTTTTAACTTTGTTCCATCTGGAATTTTGACTTCCTCCGTTTCTTCTGAAAGATAGTTCAAAAATGTTTCTTTCCAGTGTCGATATCTTAGTTCGGTGGTTGGAGTCCCAGGATCCACGTCGAACTTCTCAGGTCTGAGCAGTCGCGCAATAGAAGTCATTGCCTTTTTTTACTGCGTTTTTTTTAAGCAATAAATTGACACGAGAGAGATCGAGACAAATAGGAAAACCATTAAAGATATATGGTTTTATTGCATAAAAATTGCAGATGGTATGACAGCTGTGACAGAGAATATTTACCTTTATACAAATGTACTCTGTGTATTTACCTACTTTCTTATAATAAATTATATGGTAAACATAAACAATAGCAAATAGTATTTACACCACACGTTTCATTTCTTATTTGTGTTGTCAAATTGTCTAAAAAAAAAACCGTTTTCATGTTTCGGACTCAAAGTTCGGACTTCTCGAGGACGACATCGACTAACTTTCATTTTATAACCACGATCATAATTATCTAGTTTTAGGTTATAGCTGTACAAGCAAGGTTCTTTTGGCACGTGGTCACCATCGGAACTAACGCCACCATCTGGTTTTTTCAATACATTTCACTTTTGTGAAATGTATTGAAAAAACCAGATGGTGGCATTGCACACACATAGCATCAGTCCCTGTAACGTCAATCGAGTGCCAGAAAATCATTTTGAAACTGTACGTACGAGGGCTAGAGGCTAAATAACTGTCAGACAGACTGGTATAGTTTAATTTATATTTTTGTATGAATAATTTGTTAGCATAGTAATACAAAACAGGCAATTACTTCCAAGTTGTATTTGTTGTTTCCAATTACTTACCGTAGGCGTCGTAAAAGGCGACTAAGGAACTTACTAAATAATGGGCAACAGCGTTCTCTATGCATTTTAATACCATACTGCGGTCGCCAACCCGCCTGCCAAGCGTGGCGATTATGGCAATCCCCCCTCCTTTTGAGGGAGGAGTATGTCCAGCAGTGGACATCTTTCGGCTGAAATGATGATGATGATGATGATACGTTGTTTAGTACTTAGACCTAATGATTATAATTCTGTAAAGCCATATTTGTTACGGCCGCGAATCATATTTAGATCAACATACGACCTGTTACTGACCTGCAAATTGAAAAAAACGTAATAAAATTTGCGGGTTACGTTAGCACATCCCCTATATTATTTGCATGGTTGCATTCTGAATTAGAGCATAATGGCTCACAGCGCTCACATCATTTCCGTTCAGATTTAGACCGAATCTACGACCATAATCGCTGTAATCGATTTTAGCGCGCTCCCTATTAGCGTGAGCGTGAAAACGTTGTCGCGTGAAGCGTCATAGATGACGTCATGACATGCGCCATCTTGCGATAACGCCGACCATGCCTTAGATTATATATAATAGCGTAGCATTTTAGAAATTGTGCTTCTGGCTACAGTCGCAGTCTAACCAAAGAAGAAGAAGTGTACAAATGTGTGTGTGTGGTGTTTAAACAAAGAAATACTGTAATCCAACCATGAGCGCGGTCACGAGCGTTCCGACTTGTTGACAGTTGTCGGCTGTCATAATCGTAATAATTAATTCGGTACGCAAATTATTGATGTGAGCGCTGTCAGCGATTAAAGTCTAATACGGCTGAGAGCTGTCAACAATTCGGCGCTTAACATGAGGTCATCTATATGACGTTTCACAAGTCATCGTTTTTGCTCTAACGCTAGTATGGAACGGATTTTAGCGCGCTCAAATCGATTACAGTTTATCTCGGAACCTACGCTCGGAACGCACCTTTAGTTTATTGTCAAATGTCATATTGTCGTAAATGTCATGTGTAGTGTAATGTCTAGGCTGTTTTGAAATCTTAATTTTCATTATTTTATTTATGTAATTTGTGCATAGTGCTTGTACTTATTAATGAAACATGTCTTTCAAAGATTGGTTTGGTGTAAGTCAGTGCAGTTTGTCTGTTTTCTGCTGTATCTTTCTAACAATTTCCTATGTTGCGAGCTTGTACGTATGGAGGTCTACATTGAGCAGGTAAATGCAATGATATAATTTATTATCTTTGTGTTAAGCCTTAGGGATATTCAAGCCACTAATAATATTTTTTTGCCTAGGGATCATCCGTCTACAATTAAAAGAAGATTTTTCAGTGTGTCTGTTATGATGTTACTGGCTCCATTTCTTGTTCAGTACTTTATCACTGAAGAAAGTTTAAGTAAAGGCGACTTATATGAGCACTTGGGACTTCGGTGGCCTGGTATTATACCAGCAATTCTTTCGCCCCTATTTTTGACTGCTTCACTGTTTTTGGGACCATTAACTATGCAGATTTTATCTGGAATATGGAAACTGTATGCAGGTAATTACCCCTTTTATTTGATAGAGTTACAATATCAGGATCTTTTTGTATTGGTGTAAAATTTTCAATCTTGTGAATTCTCAATTATTTGTGTCTTTGAAGATTTACAACTGTATCAAAATTTAAGAACCTTTAATAAAATTATATTTATTGTTTCTTTTCTTTTGCCATCTAGAGCCTATGTATTGGCTGTCCAGCTGGCAGGATCTTGTGTGGGTGAGGAACCACTTCATGGCCCCTCTGAGTGAGGAGTGGGTGTTCAGAGCCTGCATGATACCATTGCTGATACAATGTCTGGAGCCCATGACTGCTGTATTTGCTGGGCCTCTTCTTTTTGGAATAGGTGAATCATTAATCTATATGTGTATGCCCCTTGGATTATTTATGTAATGTTTAATGCTCAGAATATAAAAATCTGTTGTCTAAAAAGCTAATTGAATTACTACAGAACTTATGTAATTACTACTAACTTTAACTTTTAATACTTGTTCCAGGCTTAAAAAAACCTTTAAATTTTGATTTATCCTACTAATAATTACAAAACCAGTTTTTTTTTTTTTGAGAATTTATGTTATTTATTTATTGAATACTTTAAGCACACAAATGTACAGAAGCGGACTTAATGCCATAGGCATTTTCTACCAGTCAACCTTTGGGTTTTTGGTGATTATACCTATATTACTAAAATGGAAATAGCAAATGAATTTCTATGTATTTCCTGTATGATCTAATAATTATCATCATCATTGGCAGCCTAGTTCCACCCACTGCTGAGTGTAGGCCTACTCCCTTTTGTGCCATGCTTCACTGGTCTGATGAGAATTGAATCAATTTCAGCTTCAATAAAAATCTTATTGAAGTTGACATTATCAGTAATAAACAAACTGCAAACTGCTAGTGTTTGCATAAATCAGTGTAGAAAAGAAAAAAAACGTGTGGCCCTGATAACAAAGAGTTGGGTATTGTTTCCAATACAACCAAAAAAAGTCTTTACAATTTTGTAACTGCAGCTCTAAAACATAATGCCCTGATACTGTCTGACACATTAGTTATTCATGGGGGAATAGGTCCACACCACAACCCTACTTTACATCACTAGGGTGTTGGGATAATATAAATAACATGTTTTCTATTTCAGCTCATTTCCATCACATGTTAGAACAGATGAACGCTGGATTTGAATTCAAGACAGCTCTCATGATCTCAAGTAAGTATAATAGCTATTGAATGTTAGATAATATTGTAATTGAAAAACCATTTTGGCAAGTACCTATTCAGTATGTGTTGCCAATTGTTACAACATCATTTTAATTGTCACTCTTTAGAAAGGCTTCTTCACTTCACTATTGTGCTAGCAAAACAATCTATATCAACCAAATAATGCTTGTTTATGCACAATCATCGGTTTTTAAGCTTGTATCTAAAGCCAGATTACTTTGGCAAATGGACAACCTATGGGTTGATAAGTGTGATTTCATATGCCCTTGAAACCCTATTCGAATTATTTTCAACTTCTAGAGTAGAAAGTTTCAATTTATGTAATTTTAACATAAAACTGGATAATATTATAATTCAGGTTGCATAGCCATATCCTTTACCTGTGAGTGCCATAAACCCTGACTAAAAATAATGACAGTATAATGGGCAACCACTTCCTGCTAAAATGTAACAAATAACACCAATTATGGTAATTAAATGGTTCCGTAGAATGGTATGTTACTCTTTTATTGATTAGTGTAAAAAAACAATAATAGGGTAAACAAGTAACCTGATGCCCTATGATTCCTTCCCCTCCCTTTTTGTATAGTCATACATATTATTATTACTACTTAAGACTGTTAGCTTTTAAATTATGTCAACATTATCTTGGACATTTATTTATTTATAACTTGTGCTTATTTTCAGCATTCCAATTTATATACACCAGTTTGTTTGGTGCTTATTCGGCGTATTTGTTTGTAAGAACAGGTGGGTAGTGTTCCAATTATGAATATTTTAAACTGTTTGTACAGTTATTTATATTGTTTTAAAATGAGTATTGTAACAGGTTCACTGTACAGACTTGTTAATATACAAAACAACAATAGTAAGTTGTGTCTATCCTTATCGTTCTATTATATTATATATTTTATCCTCATTCATACGGAAAAGATGTTCAGAATATATTTTTAAATCGAATAATTACCTATACGTATCCCATACGAAAAATACGCGCTAGGCTGCGGACACCAGCCCGATATACAATACTTATTATATTTTTTTATTTTACTTTCAGGACACTTCGTCGCTCCTCTAGTCGCACACATGTTCTGCAACCACATGGGATTTCCAAACTTTGCCGAAATATCCGATTTCCCACCTCTACAACGGGTATTAATCATATGCAATTTCTTACTAGGATTCGGCATATGGTGTTTCCTGCTTAACCCTTTGACTAGTCCAGATATATTTGATAACAGATTACATTGGGAAACTTGAATCTAATAATTTTATTACAATAATTACAAGTATCTCATTAACTGTACCGGGCCGTAAATATGGCACATCGTGTTTTAGATAAATTTTGTTTTTGTAGAGCGTCGTCTCTGTCATTAAGCAGCAGTAAGCTCGATGTGTCATAATTACGTCCGGGTACTGTACAAGTCAACTACAAAAATATGAAATAATAATACTACTTATGGTCCCCATTGGATTGTCAGTATTTTTATACCAGTGTAATGTTGCATATTTTTGAATTTCGAATTAAAACGCGTGAGACTTAACCGACACAGTCGATAGGAACTGTTTTGAAAGTTGATATTAGCATAAAGGTTTGGCAAATTGCATTTCATTATGCTCTATTCTGTTATTTTGAACTAAGCCCAGATACGCACGAGCAATTTTTTCACGTGACGATTTTCGGTATTGAGTCGAGCATTGAGAATCCAACAGAGTGCATTTTCAACTCTCGTCACTAAGCAGTGTTGAAAATCGAATGGGCGAAAAAAAAATCGTTCGTGGGTATGAGGTCTTACTCGGGTCTAAAATTCGCTGTACGCGATGTGATCCAATGTAATGTAGCATCTCAATAACTTCCTTCTCGATATTGGTTTTAAAGCCAAACGTCGCAACGATATAATGCTTCTGTTTGTCAATAACCATGGAATGCATTCGTGCATCACTGGTTTTATAGTTTCGTCCATTAACTTTTTGGCCCGTGTAAAATACACAATGTATGTTCGATAAGAATCCGTTTATTTAAAATATATCAATTCAAACGGATTACGCATACTTAGGCGTAACATGGGTAGTTTGTAGAAAACACTTTGACAGTAGAACACCACTGCTAGCAATCATTTTAGTATAGGCAGCCCTTACGAAGCATAAGGTCGCGTCCTAACCAAAACGACCGTCACGCGAACACGCGACCGTTGTGTTCATTTTGTTCGGCGGTCCCGAATGCGTGGTTGCGCCGACAGAGGGCGGCATCCGGTTTTCCAAACAAAAAACGTGACATGAACACGACTATCGCGTATTTGCGCAATTGATCATATTGGTTAGGACGCGGGGTAATAGTGATACTTGTCTAAAGATTTGCACTCCATTTTGCTTCAGAAAATAAAAATAACATTACTGTGGCAAAATGTTGTTTGCTTATCTGAGGCATGGGTATTGCTAAAATATGTGTATTGTTTAAATAAATAGTAACACTACAGTATTGTGAATCACTGATTACATAGATAACAATTTACCTCTGAATTCTAATCACAGTATGTTAGAGCCAACAAGAAGTGTAAAATCTCTTTATAATTTTATTTATCTTTATTTTAAATCTTTTGTTTTTACTACTATAAGTGTCATCTCATAGATGTGTCAGGTAGATTGTATGATTCGTCATTAAACATACGGCTCTTTGTAGAAGAGTAATATATTCTTTGTCACACGCCAATTTGCCTTCGGCATATTTCATAACTGCGAGCGTTTTCAAACGGCCGACGCCGCGCCGTTTGTAAAAAGCGGAATCATACAAATTGCTTGTGAGACATATGCACAAAAGCTAAATAACTACTTTATGATATTTCATTATTTGTTTGCGTAATCTAACACAGTTTAATAATATAACTTTGTCATATGGTTACTACTACTAATAAATGATTAAGCAAGGGTAATGCTGATCGATAATTAGAAATTATGATACAATGTGTGAGTATTTGTGTCTGTCTACACTTGCTTTCAATTATGATGCGAACAGTCAGGGGGCCTAAAATGGACGCTTTGGCAGAATTTTAGAGATTTGATAATATTATGAATCATATTAAAATTCGTAAAATGGTCATAAACTGACAATTTATTATGATCTGAATTGCTTTACTGAAGCCTATTAATGTCAAATAGCAGCTGTCAAACAGATGCATTGCGGGTTATGAATTGTACGCAGAACATATTTAGAATTGTCAGCTTGTGACCAATTTACGAATTTTAATATGAGTCTGCCAAAGCGTCCATTTTAGGCCCCCAGCACAGTCGTTTTTGCATGACTGCCCAAAAAGGGCTGTTAATTCGTTGCTGAGTCGTTAAAAGAGTTTGGTAAGTGAGTGCTTGAAACTATAATTGTAAACGTTAGGCATAACATCATGCAAGTATTACTTTGGTCAGTTCCTTTGTAATATTGTGGCTGGCATGGCACTGATGTTAAAGCCTTGTCTGTCCTAAAATTCATTCACAAAAAAACACATTCAGTCAAATTGGGCAAGGAAAGTTTTAAATTCTTTGAAGCAAATGTAGACATGTTAATTGCCTTATTGTAATTAAAAAAGTATTTAATAATGCTTAAGTAGCATAGATATTGTATGTTGCCCGTTACCGGACTGGTTGTACCGTTTATCAGAGCGCGTCTGACCTCTCCTCCTCCAGCAATTTGTGCCTTCAACCTTATATTGTATTTTGTGCTTCAACCTAATTTGGTGTACTCGAGTACAACACACAAGTACTGAATCAGCACCCGTTACGTAACACCATATCAGTTACAATCTGAATCAGATGAAGAAGAAATCTGAGAGAATGTGCTGGGGGCCTAAAATTGACGCTTTGGCAGAATCATAATATGATAATATTATGAATCATATTAAAATTCGTAAATTGGTCACAAGGTCACAAGCAGACAATTCTTAATATGATCAGCGTAGAATTCATAACCCGCAATTCATCTGTTTGACAGCTGCTATTTGACATTAATAGGCTTCAATAAAGCAATTGTGGACCGTTTTACGAATCTCCATACAACTGTCAAACAGATGAATTGCGGGATATGATTGTACGCAGATCATAATGAATTGTCAGTTTGTGACCATGTTACGAATTTTATTATTATCATATTATGATTCTGCCAAAGCGTCCATTTTAAGCCCCCTGACTGACTTTGAATTATATTAGCAATATAATTCAAAATCATCCATTCTGCTCAACAACTTAAATAACTCATTGAATGTTGTTGATCCGTCAAATTAAAACAGTTGCTACGGGTAGTGATGGGATAGGTACAAAATACAGCCTACAGTCGATAAATATTTAGGAGTGTGTCGTCATATTAGACAAATAGAGTTACCTTTACTACGAAATCTAAAGGGGTTATCTACGATCGGTAGTTTGACTCATAGCAGATTCAGAATGGTTGGGATTTGAAGGATATTAATACTTTTCTTTTGTAGCACGACAGTTTATGTTTATATATTTGCAGTGTGTTATTTTTTTTAATGTATGATAATAATTTACCAGAGATGTGATCGAAAAAAATCTATTTGATATTTTTCTATTCTTTAAGAGCTTTTTTGTGATTTTTTGTTTCTATAAAATTTTAGCTTCGCCATTTCTATCCTCAGCGCCACTACACTCTTTTATTTTATCTCGCTCGCACACTATTGCTCGCGGTTACGCGAGCAAGCGAGACAGGGCTGCAGGGAGAAGGCTCTAAGGTCCGATAGTTTAGGTAATTTCTTTTTACGGTGAAAATAAAGGTAATTTAAAAAAATAATACATACTATGTGCTATAGATTTAGTTAGTTATTATGCAAAGTTTCATGTTTTAATTTGAAGTATTTTTTTAATACTAGCGGTTTATTGTTCGGTTTGGAAGTAACTTTGTATTTTTTTTCTAAATTAATGCTGCAGTATTTACGATATAACAGAGGATCATGCTATGTAATTTGAGGTATCTCTTAATCTGAAATTAAAATATTTTGAAAACAATGGAGAAATGAGAGGATAAAGGGAATAGAATACTCTTTTCTCTTTTGTTAAGGGTAAGCTTATTAGGCGCAAGCAGATGTGGTGAAACAAATTTTCCATGATTGTGTTGTGAGTGCCATACTTTTCATCATAATTGTAAATACGTAAAAATAATAATAATTTAGACAGGGTGTGCACGCATGGGTACATTGCAACATATTGCCTCACTAGTCAATTGATCTATTGTTTATAATATTTACCACTAATTATAATGATTTGTGACGTGAGTATGTTTGTGAAACAACGATATTACTTGTCATAAAATAAACATACATGATGAACTATTTGTTATTACTTACTTACCTACATAAATTGATGTAAATCAATCAGCTCAGCCTATAGCAGTAGTGCTGGACATATGCCTCTCCCAGGCTGCGGCACAACACCCTGTCCTCCGTCTTCCGCATCCAGTCTGTCCCAGCCACCTTTTTAAGGTCGTCGGTCCATCTAGCTGGGGGGCTTTTGATGTATCAGGTCTACACTCAAGTAGTTGCTTCATGTTACGATGACCGAATGAATTCGGGGTGTATTGTACGAGCATTTTTTTCAACGGGGAAGCTCTTGGCCTTCATCTCACCTGATGGTGAGGGTAATTGATGATCAAGCCGAAAGTGAAAGCGATCTTCACCCGGAACCCTCAACCACAGAGGAACTGGCTATCTTATCTACCCACACCTTTCCTAAAAACCAATTAAACTGCACGTTGCCACACTTTCTTCCAACCAAAAAGAAGCCTAAACAAACAATTAGAAACAGAGAATGTATGTGTAAATAATATTTTATTTACTTCGTATATACATAATTTTGTAATATCTAGGAACAATCTAATTTCATTCTAATTTACACCATAAATAGCATACACTCGTTTAAAGACGCACAAATACTTAAAATTTAAATAGAAACAAAATCAACTTCACTTCGAACCAATTACGATGCGTTCAGACAATATAATTATTTTAATATCTTTTTACTTACATTATTTATTAGTTTGGCTCAATTGCAACTACCGGCCGGCGTAAGATTGGCGAAGCTCAGAGGCAGCGCGGTTGTCAATGCCGACCCAATATTTCGCATTATTATTTACATTGGAATAAAGTCTATAATAAAACTAGAGCGCACAAAGGAACTATGTAGGCTGATAAATACATTACCCTCCTTTGCGTCGCGTAAGCGGGTAAAAACTTACCTCGCGCATCTGTGTCCTCTGTAGTAAACAATGCAGTGGCAGTGAAAACAGCGCTGCACTGAGCTTCGCCCGGTTTGCGCCGGCCTTTATAGCTTTTTCACAGGGGTAGCTCGAAATTTACTACATATAACCGTTCTTGTAGTAACACAGTTTACTTTAGACAGCGCTAATTATATTTTTGCCACGACAAAATCAGTTCTATGAAAAAGCCCGAAGTACTCCTGTATTATTTCGTTATGAATGTTCCTGCTCTATTCAATATATATATTAAATAACGAAACACACGAGATTCAAAAATTAAGTTATTGTAAATAAAGCAGATCTTTTATAGGAAACCCTTCAACTTTTAATATCGTTGACGATCTACATACTGAAAGCATTAATTATTTTTTTGATTTTTTTCTAATCACGTTATGACATTTCCCATCTATTTCAAAAATAGGCATTAACTAATTAAGAGTTATTAAACTTGTATGAAAAATTAGTTCAAAGTTCATGGAAATCTTTGACTTAGCTGCAATAAGACACAAACTATATTTTCTAATAAATTATTTAAAAATGAACCTTCCGTAGTTGAAGTAGAAATGAGATTTGTCTGTTTAATGTTACATTGTTAACACTCCGTTGTTAAATGCATTTGATATAGGATTTTATATTTATAAGCAGTGTTAAATTAAAAATAAACATTTACATAAAAATTTATCACATCTATCTAATTTACTTTCATTTCAGTAACATAATACATTCATTTTAACATTAAAATTAGATATACTTAATTATACAAAACATTGATATTCAAAAATAAAGAATTCAAGATAGTGATTTTTACGTGATTAAGCATGTGAATCAAATCAGTCTTACACGCGATTAAACTTTGCTCTCTAGACTCGTAATCAATTCAAACTTGACTTGACAAACATAGGGTTTGTCAAGTGCTGGCCAAAAAGCTGGCATTCTATGGCAGATATAAAATACTGAACGACTATTCTATCTGGCCGCCAAAGTCAGATAGAATAGTCGCAGTTAAGCTGCATATGGTAGCTCACAATGATTGATCATTCGAATGTTATTCCTTTAGTTCGCTCGCATAAGCCTTCGTACGCACGGGCGATTTTTTTATGCGACGAGTTTTTATCGCGCATTGGTTTTTCAACCCTCGGTACTGAGCCAAGCATTGAGAATCCAACAGAGCACATCCCGGCGCACGAAACACGATTCAAGTTTCTTGCCTGTGGCATACAATACAATTGAACTTTAAAGGAGAGGTTAAAATTGGTATAATATTCAGACGATTTTTAAACGCTACTGTGATGTACCTTATTAGAAAGCTTATTTATAATGCTACTCGATTATAGTTAAATCTGATTTTATCTGGCGCCCGTTTTTGTGAAAAAGTGAAAAATGTTTCAATACAAACAAAACGCACATAGTCTTTATTTATTCATTTCTATGCAATATAATTATTTTATGTGGCTAATGTTTCCGTTTCTATTAAATACTTTGAGATTTTATTATAATTTTAGCTGCAGCTCCATGAAATTAAGACAAAAAATATTGATTATCATGACAATGCAATAACAAAACGTATCGAAAAAAGTCAAAGCTGTAAACTCGGACTAAATATCCGCTGTAAATGTCAAGCCGAGACCTGCTGCCTGACGTTGTCATTGTCACGTCATTTGCCACAGGGCTGCCATCCCTAAAATATAAATAATGCTTGTAGAACATTTTATTTTTCAACAATTGTTTTAATGGCGGCTGTAAAAAAAAATTAAATGCCCAAAGCGTCAAAATAATTACCCTATTTCAGCCTATATAGGTCAGAAGGCTGTTTAAATTTTCAATTATTTTAGTACCAAGCTCCATACATTTCGTGAACGTCTCCATTGTTACGTTAACTTATGGTATGCCACAAACAGTTAAATCGCACCGTGTACATCAGGCTTAATCCTCAAAGGAACCACTAACATAGAGGGTATATTTGTTTCTTCACTATGAAACATCCTATGAGTTACAAAGAGTACCCTTACTTTTTTCAGTCGTTAACACTGCTAGTAAATTTTAAATTTTTTGGCGGTCTCCATGTTACTGTGCGTATAACTTGAAGCGTGACGCTATTGGTGGCACTGAATTTTGCCGTCATGTGATTGGTAGTTCTGTTCGTCAGTCGCCATTTTGAATTCTATTAAAACTAACAAAATTCAGTGCTACTAATCGCATCACGCGTCAATATAAAGGGAACGCACTATAGTCATTATTCTGAGCTCTAATCTAAATGAAAATTTCACAGAGTTATATACCGTGCAATGAAAAGTGAATTAATAGGCGGACACTTGAACAATGAAAAATTGCAATTTGTTTACAATCTAGTGAGGAAAAAATATACGAACAATATCAATTATTTATATAAGATATCCACAAAAGACTAGATAAGATATTCTGAGTGTTATCATAAGGCAAAAATTGGCAATGCTTATTCAAGTTAGTCGAATTTACGTTTCAAAAGTTACGAAAAGTTTTGACATCAATTATATATTTACATGAAATTTCTATCAATATCTATCTACCTATCTATTTTATCGCATATGATACGTAACATTAAAAGCTTATTTGAAAACAAATACTTATGGTCAGTTATGATTATACGGTATCAATTAAAATAATGTGCCGAAAGGGGATAAGATGTGTCTATGATATGTTTATCGATTTAGCTGAAGTTGTTTTTTTTCCAGTTTTTTTTGACCACCTTTAGTAGAGGGTGGATTTTTGTGACGTAAAACTGAAGACGGGGAAGTAAGGGTACCCACCCTTACTGCCCCGTCTCAGTATGATAAAAGTACTCTACGATTTCTGACTTTTCTAGTACTCAAACCTCAGTTGACCCAGTAGTTTTTTGATCCCTAAACAAAACAGGATCGATTGGCATCATAAAAAGTTTTTGTGAAAACTGCCCATTTTTTTGCCGATTGTACATTTGTTTCAAAATCTGTAAATGCAGATCAAAATGTCTCAAAAAGTTACAGACCGTCTCTTAACACCGTTTTCTTGCAGCTATAACGGTTAAGGTACCTGTGCTTACTGCCTCATCTCAAAAATCCACCCTGTATGGTCTGAACAACCGTTTAACACTTCTTGTGAAAATTAGTAAAGTGCTAAAGTGCATATACGAACTCTGAATCTCTCAAAAAGATTTTCCGTCGCAAAATTTCGCTCCCTAAAAACTATAACATAGCGAACTTGTCGACACATTTTCTAAAACAAACACCAAATCCTCTCCAAAGAAAAACAGTCAGATCATGTCAAGCGTTGACGACTAAAGAGTAAAACCTGAGTAGGGCTCCGCACACAGTGGAGGCCGAGTTTCATGGCGCTTGTATAGGCCGGTTCGGGGACTGCGGCACCACGGGCGCGGGGGTCGCATCCAGGTCACACGCCGAAAGCAATCGGACGAGCTCGTCCGGAGTCGGGCCCCCGTCTGGGGTTGGAGATTCATCGCCCTCCGCTGGTGAAAAAAAAAGTTGTGAAAGGATTGGTCCGGAATGTCTTTTTATTAATAAGATCAGAAAAGACGAAGAGAGGTGATCATGTTCATTCACCTCGATCGATTATAACGGACACAAAACGATACCGCCTTCGCTAAAGCTGATATCATACGGTTCATTTTTGTTCCATTCCACGTTCACACGATACCGACAAAATTATACAGGGTCGAATTAAATAAGCTAGCGAAACTCCGCAGACATGAGGGGTGTCGATATCTAAACATGAGTTTTTTTTGTGGGGTCATCGACCGCAATTAGTGTAGTCACTTGAGTATCAGTGATATCAAAAATCTGTTTTTTTGTGTAAACTTCACAGACGTGTATCAATACCTAAACACGATAAAACAAAAGAAAACGGATCTTCTCAGCTCATACTTCAAGTAACAACAATACCAGCGGTCGTTGACCTTAAAAAAATCTTTTATTTTATTTAACGTGTTTCTATATCGGTACCTGTCACGTATGCAGTTTCGCTAGCTAATTTAATTTGACACTTTACAGGAATGAACGTTCATCTGTGAGAGTTTCAATCCAAAATATCTGTATTAAATATCAACTTACGGTTGGTATTTATTTAATAACAAGACTTATTTGTATGCAGAACTTGGTTGTTTTTTATTTTCGATTACTCAACTCATTTTTGAGTAAATAAATAATTGCTTCATATTTTGCAATAAATTACAAGCGTTGTGTCATCGCGATTATCTTTATTTTGTATGCAGTCTTAACAGTGACAGCGGTTTACCTGTAGTCAGCGTCTTAATAGGACCAAAATCGAAGCGGTAACTGTATAAAAGTAACGTTCCTTCACATAATAAAATTATTTTTAGACACAATAGTAGATTACTGCATCGAGCAGAAAGTGACTTCTGACGTTACGTCGAGCGAGGTGCGTAATCTTTCAACTACTACAGCAATTGCTTCATAGTTTTCGTGAGCTCACTAAAATACGGTAAAAACACACTGGGATACAGATTTGACCTTTCTTTCGTTTCTCGGAGACATAATATTTTCATATGCCTTGAAATATCTAGCTGGTAATAAGTTTTCATTTACGAGCATAGCCTTATTTGGTATAGTTTCCGGCGTTAACGATAACTCACTTTCACTAGAAGAATTCATTTTTTTACAAATTCTGATTCTTTATTTATTATTTAAAAATTCGTTTTCTTTTTTAGGGTTCCGTACCCAAAGGGTAAAAAACGGGAACCCTATTACTAAGCCTCCGCCGTCTGTCTGTCTGTCCGTCTGTCACCAGGCTGACAGCAGTATCTCATGAACCGTGATAGTTAGGCAGTTGAAATTTTCACACATGATGTATTTCTGCTGCCGCTATAATAACAAATACAAAAAAATGAGAATATAAGAAAGATTTAAGGGGGCTCCCATACAACAAACGTGACGTTTTTGCTCGATATTGATATCGGCAACAGGATAGACGCTTGAAATATTCACAGAATATTTAGTTATCTATTCACTTTAAAAATAAATACATAAATTAAAATAAAACAAATATTCGGGGCTTCCATACAATAAACGCGATTTTTTTGTCGTTTTTATAGATAATGGTACAGAAGCCTTCGTGCGCGAGTCCGACTAGCACTTGGCCGGTTTTTTTAATTGTTATTTCTTTACAGCCAGCACGTATTATTTTATATTTATAATATTTATTTAAAACTCTGGTTGTCTGCGTACATTTTATAAGGAACATAATTGAAAACTTTATGGTCAATGAAAAAGTTTAAAAAAGTAACAACAAAGCACCACTGAAAAACATACACTCATTTCCGCATCGTTTTAGCGATGCAGTAATGAAAATACATACAATCATTTCTGCATTGTTTTAGTGACGCAGAAATGTTCACGTTTCTGCTGGCATTTTGAGTTGGCAACTACGATATTACTAGGTAGTTGGAAGAAAACAATTATTTCCATACCTCCATTGCCAGGTACTGGCTGGAGTTTCGCTGCCTTATCTATAGGTGCTGTAAGGTCCCACATTTGCGTCGCGCCGGACCGATGGCCACACAACAGTAGCCGGCGCGGGCGCAACGCGCCTTCGCACTCCGCTACAACGAAGCATGACACCGCTGATCCGTCTACTGAACGGATTGTGCATACCCTGAGGAGTTAAGATGAAGTTAGCTGCAGAAATGACAAGAGATAATAAGCTTTAATTCCGTTACACATACTTCAGTTTCCTTTGCAATTAAAACATCAAAGGAAAACCTCATCTAAAATATATGTGGTCTTTAAGATGGTTATCATACGAGAAGAATTTTGTTACCTTTTGCCGTTTGAAGCCAGCCGGACGTATAACGTATCTGTGTCAGGAACAACTTTCTGTATAAATATTTGCTCTTCATCCTGCTCACCATAGGGACCTGAAACAAAAACATTTCGAATGATTTATGCCATGGTTTACCACTTCCTAAAAACTTCCTGTTAAGACGAGGCTCCCTATTATTTCATGTTAATTTGCATGAATATTCTGAAACACACACAGCAGTCACACATACAAGCAAAATGAAACTTTAGTAAATGATTTATTGGATCTTTTTCTTTCCACGTTGAAGACAGTTACATAATTGTTTTCTCTCAATAAAAATTTTATTAGAAAATCATGTCTTTTTTAAGGATAATTCTATAAACAAACAAGATTGTTTAGCTTTCATGTCTAAAATAAATATTCACAGCAAGAAAATATAGTTTATATTATCCCGACACAAGATATTTTTTCTCTAGATCAATTATTACTTTAGTTATAAACGAAATAAGAATTGAGACGGCCTTATTTACGGAGACGAGGGGCGTCGCGTGTCACGTTGGCCGCTTAGGCCCGCCCTAAATTCAAACATATGGCGTTGTATGAGAGCGTTTACGAAGAAGCGATTTCGCCGGTAGCGTAAGTATTTTTAGTGATTTAAAGTACGGTGCACAGCTATCATCTGCTTTCAGACCACACACGGCTCTAATGCACCTTTTTTGTGCCTTGAATAGTAATCTCTTATCCGGGGAATTACCCCAAAAAATAATTCCGTACCGTAGAAGTGGGGCTATTAGACCATGACAGGCAAGAAGTAACGCGTCTATATTTACTTTTCTAGCCAAATGAAAAAGTGCATAGGCAGATTTATTTATTTTTTTACACACACGCGACGTTTATCGCGGCAGTGCATGCGGTTTTGCGTTTCTGTAATTCTCCGTTTAGGGTAAAACGTAACAACACCCGCGGCGTCGCACGCCCAGTACGAGCATGCGGCGATACCCGCTACGCTACACGCTAGAACTTCTGCTACGGCCGCAGCGGCGGACACAGCCGGCGCAGCCGTGAGGCACTCAATACTATTTTAAGCATTTTTTTTTTTTTCTTTCTGTTTTTTGTGTGAATATTGTGTGCCTTAACCTGGGTCAAATAAATTTATTTTCTTTCTTTTCTTTTTTTGACACCGCTACTCTTCACTCCCCGCGTCTCCATAAATAACATCGTACATTGCCATATGTTTGTTTGCGCGTGTGATGACGCGGGCCGCTGCACGCACCGCCTCTCTGTAAACAGAAAAAACGTCCGACGCGCCGCGGGCCGCCACGCTGTACGCGACGCGCGACGCCTCGCGTCTCCGTAAACGAGCACTTACGCTATGTAGTTTCGTGCTCGAACACGATCAAAGAGCGCACGCGATATTCAACTTTATTATTGATGTATTAGCGATTAGCGTATAACGGAGTGGCGGGGAGCGAGGGACGGAGTTTGCGTTCAAAATTTGATTTAGACTGCCTGCTCTTATCTTATCAGGTGCAAAATTTTAAACAGAATCTGATAAGAACCACTTTGAAGGCCGCGTGGGGAGTTTTTGGCGGGAAAGTGATGTGACAAGTTTAGCAGTTTTGTTTTATTTTCAAAAATTTGTGTTTAGCCGAATATAATGTGTAATAATGGTGGATTATTAACCATTAAGTGTTCGTGAACGAGCATTAGTGTAGGCAAATTAAACAAACAGTGCAACATCACTTCAAGTTCTCTCAAGAAGTCCGCGAAAGGTCTCAGTAAAGTGCCACATCTTTACTAAAACTCAAGGGGTGTAGGCGGGATAACATCATCATGCATTTAATATTTAATTTCATCAATATTTAAACATAGTTTGTAACTAAATAAAGACTTGGCTAAAAGGTCCCAGCAACCAGGCCATTAAAATATTATTAAAAAAAAAAAAAAAAGGCCGCGTTGGGAGTATTTCCCGGCTGCGTGGAGGTCATATCTCCGTCTTACTATTATAGTAGTAATATCAACACAAACTCACCGCAGTCATTATGAGGCTGTGCAGTCGGAGCTTCCAACGCTAACACTTTGAAGGCCGCTTTGGGAGTGGTTCCCGGCTGCGTGGAGATCATTCCTCTGAACCGCGTGACGCGCCATGTTCTCACATGGTTGTACTCACTACATACTGAGACGAGGTAGTTCTCTGATAGAGATACCTGGATAAAAATAATTTTCAGTTAAACTATTCAGAATTTTAAGTGGTGTTTTTGATAATTTTAGCCGAAAGACGTCCACTGCTGGACATAGACCTCCCCCAAGCACCGCCACTGCGATCGGTTCTGTGGTTCCTGCATCCATCGGATGCCCGAGTTCATAATTATGTCGTGTGGTGCCGGACGTAAAGAATAGCACCTATTTCTAGCCGTGGGTGTCGTAAGAGGCAACTAAGGGACTTACTAGAGAATGGGCAGCAGCTTCTCTATGCATTTTTAACACCATACTGCGATCGCCAACCCGCCTGCGTGGCGTGGCGATTATGGCAAATCCCTCCCAAGAAATGACAAGCACCAAGAGATGTTTGCTGTTGCTATGAACACGATCAAATAAAATTAACTAGAGAAACTTTACAGATAACGAAACTCAAGCCGCATGCGAATAGAACTCACATTTTTTTATGCACTGCTGGGAAATAATCTGCCAAGTTCACCCACATAGTGATTACGAAGTTAACGGCCACAAGGAACTTATTTTTTAATATATAATTTATGAGTAAAAAATCAGACTTTTTGTTTTATCATGATTTGATATCAATACCCGTCATGCCTGTGGACTTTCTCCAACTAATTTAATTTTTCGTTCAGTTCAGGACACAGGTATATATTACCTTAGTGATAGGACTCTGGTGCACAGTGAAGGTCTGGAACAGCTGCGGGCCGTGTCCCACGGTCTCCGGATGCTGCACGATGACGCGCACTGAGCCGCAGCGAGTGCCGTACGCTATCTCTATCCAGTTTCCGCATAAATCTGTTATTGATATTGTGTTAGAAAACTGATACAGATGTACTTCTTATGGAACTGAACTAGTTATACTCAAGCCCTGAATAAAGCATATAAACAGACCTAGTGTGGACTTGCTTTACTTGAAGAGCTTAGTTAGAATATAGCTTACAACTTAAACTTAAATTAAATTAGTTTTCTAGCTCTGTGCTGTTTTTTCAACGCTTGACGTTAAGCCGAGTTGAGAACCCGATAAAACGCGCGATATTACCTTAGAAATCCTATGATATTTTTGAACTGTGTTTATTATATTTATTACTTACTCGTTTTAGGTGTGAGATATACAGATATAGCTGTGATTGGCTCTTGATTTGGGTCCTTGTATAGCTGCGTCACTAGTAGATCGTTGTCCTTCATGCGTAGGGGAAACTTTTGCATATCTGACAATAAAAAAATGTTATTTCAGACACAAGGACATACGTATGTATATAACTCTTTAATACATACACCCATATCACAAAACGATTTCAGTCTAGGTCAATGATCTATACAAATAATTTTTTTTTTCAAACGTTGCCCCACTCTAGGAATTTCTCCTGTATCGTGGGTGCGTTTACAAACATTTAAACTCACATCCACAAACAGCCCCGAACAGACCCGGAACAACTATTTATAGGTCATACAAATATTTGTTCCGTGCGGGAATGGAACCCGCGACACGCAGCGCAGCAGTCAATCGCTTAACCACTGCGCCAACCGTGCCGTCTTGAACGCCAAATTGAAGAATCTATACAAATAAATAAAGCGCGGGGGCGTGGCGGTCGTTCGTTGTGACGTCACCGCATGCTGCCGCTAACGTCTGACGTTTTAAAGAGACCCTAGCTTAAGTTTCCGTTAGGAATCCCATCGTGCACTCGGCTTGTGCCTATTAGATAACTGTGTGTAATTTTGCTTCTTTTTCATGTCACAATTTTACTTGTAAACACAAGGCAAAGATTATGATCTCACTTATACTAATCGCGGCATGTATTAACGTCAATCATTGCGAAGATGGCTTATCGATTATTCGTAAAACCTTATCATGATAAGTTCTTCGATATGCCTAACCATTTGCCTGTTCGATAACTATTACATAAAACGGGGTCCATTTATCTTGAAATGCTGTTTTACGGCCCCGCCGCGCGCCGCCAGATGGCGCACGGCAGGAATTACCACCGCCATGCCTGCGTGCAGCCATGCCGGCGGGCCGGCCGCGCGATCTTTGGTCTTCGCACCGCTAGAGGCGCCAGTGGTCGTCCGATCATCGGATTGCGGGCGTCGCCCCTCATTACTTTTCTTATTCATCCATGATCATCCATCAGAACTAATCAGACTCAGAATCCATAGTTATAATAAGTTTCAAGTTTGTAAAGGAAAATACAACAAATTGTACCAGTTAAAAGTCCATTATTTCGAAGCCCTAACTAAACAATACACAGCGGCAGCAGCCGAAACAAATATATTGCATGATAGTTTTACCTTGTGAAAAAGAAAACACAATAAATTAATATTCGAAAATATTTCTAAAATAAATAATAGTTGTTAACTGTCGAGAAGTGATGAAAATAAACACTGTTTTCAGGCTCCTTTTCAAACCCTGTTCTCAACTTTGCATACCAGGATCTCTTCTTATTTCTTACTCATGATGAAACTATCATCAACTTACCAATATAATTGATGGCTCCGGTCGCAGTGCCCAGCAGTAGGAACGACCCGGCCGTGTCATACGTGGTCAGATGAGCCACGTCCTGCGTCTGCCAGTGTTGTGTGCTAGTATGCCAGACTCCTGCTTTGCTACGGCTGCCGGCGCCACTTAAAGCTACCAGTTGAGGACCCACGAAGAGTAGGTGTTCTACTCTTACGCCTAGGTTGAAAGTACCTGTGAAGGAGGAAGGATTATGTAACCATATTATGATTTAAAAGAGTGTCTGTGGAGTTTCTTGCCCGTTCTTCTCCATAGATACCTACTACGCTTTGGAATGGGCAACTAGCTTCATCTTTCTGACTGACTGTCCTTGACAATTCATAAGTGCCTGTAATTGGTTTATTTGAAATAAATGCCTTGAGTTTCAGTTTGGAGTTAAGATATTCGAAAGATTCGTGGAGGCTTTTATTTAGGTATTAAATTATGTTTACGTTTTTATTTCTGCTTGAGTTTTCACTATTTTTGTTATTGGCGTGTGCTAGCTGACATAATTATGGCGAATAATTTACTGTTTTGTAATGTTTATTACTTTGCATACTATTGTATTGAATCAAGTTCTACTAACTGAACAGACAGCTGTGCTGTTGGGGAGTTTGTTATGCCACTTCTTCCCAGCTAAAGCACTAGGAAGTGGTGAAAGGCGGGTGATATGGGAGACTGTCTGATGTAATTTTAACGTTGAAAAGGTGCTGATTTTCAGCCTAGTTTGAGTAAATGACTTTTGATTTTGATTCGTGAAATGAAATCGTTTATTCTGTAAATAGGATATCGGAATCACTTTTACACGTCACATTAAAAAATAAAAAACCGCCCAAGTGCGATTCGGACTCGCGCACAAAGGGTTCCGTACCATTATCTATAAAAACGGCAAAAAAAATCACGTTTGTTGTATGGGAGCCTTAAATATTTGTTTTATTTTAATTTAATTATTTATTTTTAAAGTGAATATATAACTAAATATTCTGTGAATATTTCAAGCGTCTACCTGTTGCCGTTATCAATATCGAGCAATAAAACCGGCCAAGTGCGAGTCGGACTCGCGCACGAAGGGTTCCGTACCATTATCTATAAAAACGGCAAAAAAAATCACGTTTGTTGTATGGGAGCCTTAAATATTTGTTTTATTTTAATTTAATTATTTATTTTTAAAGTGAATATATAACTAAATATTCTGTGAATATTTCTAGCGTCTACCTGTTGCCGTTATCAATATCGAGCAAAAACGAGCAAAAAAATCAGGTTTGTTGTATGGGAGCCCCCTAAAAATATATTAATTTTATTCTGTTTTTTAGTTTTGTTGTTATAGCGGCAACAGAAATACATTATCTGTGAAAATTTCAACTGTCTAACTATCACGGTTCATGAGATACAGCTTGGTGACAGACGGACAGACAGATAGACGGTGGAGCCTTAATAATAGGGTTCCCGTTTTACCCTTTGGGTACGGAACCCTAAAAATAAGAAATTAAATCAGCTTTTAGGGATGAATAGTTGTCTCACTTACCAACCAAAGTACGTCTAACAGGCTCACTATGAGTAGAGAACGCCCATAGTCGGACATGCGCACCACTAGCTATGCCCAACATAACGTCGGTTCCCGTAGAGTTGGTCCCGCTAGAGGTGCCCGCACCCCCACCCGTCTTGGCATTCAACGCTATTCGCTCGATAACTGAGTCTTGCACTGGAGATTGGAATACTACGTACCAACCACATGAATCTGTTAATCTGTAAATAAATGTATAAGAAAGTAAATATAAATGTATAAATAAAAAAAGGAAAAAAGTAATATAATTTAATTTCAATTTTATTTATTTATTTACTTCAGACACAGTGTCTCACAGTAACAGTGATCCATATTTTTGTTAGTACCTATACCTAAATTATACTATAAGAAATAAAAAAGGTAAATTAATAATTATGTACCTAATATAAAACAACAGTAGAAATATGAACGAAACTACGATGGATTGTTACACACACAGAAATGTTTTTCATTACGGGTCACAACTTTTTTAATACTCAGGCATTGAAAGCACAATCAGGCGTATCATACGTCCCGAAGTTCTAAGCATAATGCGATTTTGAACGCATTTCTTCTGTATTTTTCAATAAATTGTGATATATAATATTTTTTTTTTTTTTTTGTTGCGGTATGGGCAAGCTCTTGACCTCGATCTCGTCTGATGGAAAGCGATGGATGAGGTCTACGTTGGAGCGAGCGTGCCCAGAAGATGCTTGTTCACTCTTGCTTTGAAGGCTGATGGGTTATTTTGGTTAGGCAAAAATTATTGCGCGAAAAGTTGATAGCTGAGTTAGGTGCGGCATGATGAGAGAACACCGAAAATATATTTGAAAAGTTTTAGATAGGAGCCCCGTGGTCAGGAGTCTACTTTCAAATTTCGAAAATGGACAAAAAATTACGTGATCTTCAGAGCCGTTGATTTTAGTATGGTCGTGTGCGGCCTAACCCATAATGACTTAAATAGGCAAATCTGATGAAGAAATTGTGGGCTTTTCCTAAATCTGACCACTTTGAAAACTCGGATAGAGACTTTTTCTAAAGGATATTCAGGGCAAATAAAAATCATTCTGTGTTACATGACCTGATAGTGATATATAAATAACTGACGGATTGATGGAGCCTTTTGGCAAATATGACGAAATTTCAATAATTCGGAAGTGACATAACCTGAACGCGTGGTCACGCCGACAGAGGGCGTTTTCCAGTTTTTCGAACAAAAAGTGACATAAGAGCGAGACAACCGCGTATTCGCGCGAGGCGCGCTTTTAAATAGGACGAGTTCCTTATAAAGAAATTGTGGGGTTTCCCTAAATCTGACTTTTAAATAGGACGCGGGGTCAGATTTGCCTATTTAAGGCATTATGGGTTCTGCCGCACACGATCATTCCAAAATCAACGGCTCTGAAGATCACGTTATATTTTGTCCAGTTTTGTAATCTGAAAGTGGACTCCTTACCGCGGGGCTCCTATCTGAAACTTATCAAACATATTTACGGTGGTCTCTCATCATGCCACACCTACACAGCTATCAACTTTTCGCGCAATAATTTTTGCCTAAGCAAAATAACCAATCAGCCTTCAAAGCAAGAGTGAACATGCATCTTCTGGGCACGCTCGTACCATCGTAGACTACTCTATCAACTAGTACTGTAGCTATCAACTTTTCGCCCTGCATATGCTTGCTCAAAAACCCTCTGGGCTCCCCTACCATAAGTAGGTACTAATATAAGAAATGTAAACGCCAATTTATATGTTGATGAAGCACCTACCACAAAGTTTTTAATTAAATCATTTATCAAAGATAAAATGCTCGTGTACATACCTATAACCAGTTACAAAGTGTGTGTAGGCAACAGCAACCCAATTGTGGTGTGCTTTAATAATTTGAACCTTCATACTATCATTCCACGTGCTCACTGCAAATAAAGCATATTAAGTTACATAATAGACTTAATTAATCGTATCAGAGAAGTCGTATAAAACGCGACTAAGGGATTAGGTCCAGGGAATAGGGCGGCGTTGTACTGCGACTGGTCCATCGCAATAATACAATGATAAATGCATCAGGCTTTCTAAGTACAGCCAGGGAAAATAATTGGTAGGCAAATTGATACAACATAACAAACTGACAAATAATGGTAGTTGTGATTTACGCCAGTAGCACACCTCCGCTGCGAAACCATCACAGCGAAACCGCAGTAGTTCAATTCACGCCAGTAGCATACCTCCGCCGCGAAACCATCACAGCGAAACCGCAGTAGTTCAATTCAACTGGCTCGCGTCATGTTTCGCTACTCGAATCGGATGCGACTAGCGGAACAAGACGCGAACCAGTTGAATTGAATTACCGCGGTTTCGCTGCTATGGTTTCGCGGCGGAGATGTGCTACCGGCGTTAAATATACGGACAATTTAAGTCGGTATTCAATTTGCTTAACAATTAATTTCGTTGACTTTACCTAGCAGACAAGAAGTCGCGAATTAGAACAATCATCCGTTGTAGGTACTATTGACAAAAACCTACAGCCAGCTATTACACTAATTGGAGGGGTCTCAGGTAACTAACGGATGTTGTAATGTGCGCTCGACGCAATCCCACAGACAGTAACCCCTTGAAAACAAGCTATTAGCCAGCACTGGCTGTAAGGGTGTAGATACCTCCATAGTACACCCACATTTCGCCAGTTATGTATAAGTGCCATGTAATAGGGGGCAAGCCTATTGCCATCAACCGGGCACAAAATAATCCAGACACCGGCCTGCTACTGAGAAATTCCTGATGAAAAAAAAAACAAAAAACACTTTTGAGCCTGTTGGTGTTTTCACCTGTTTAGTTTTGAGTTTGAATAAGATATCAACACCCTACCTTGTTATCTAAAAAAAAGGTATAAATCGTTGATTGTTGCGGCTATCAGCGCTTTACGTTCAAGATTGTTACATTATTCCTACCCCACTTAACTATCGAACGACTTATTATAGGCACAATGAAAGAATATATGAATCACGCGTTGAATTACTCAGATTACAGAGATATACCTACATAATGACATCAACAATGATACGTACTGTCTGGCGGGCGATGTCCTTTGTGGCAGTCCGCGTTCCCTAACGACGCTGCTCTCGAGTGACCTCTGCCGCAGCGACTGTAAATAGTATTTATAGTATGTAGCTGATAGGTATACATTCTGTGTCCGGGGTGCGGCGAATGTACAAGTAGGTACATTCTCCCGGACTCTGACCTAACGGTAGTAGAAGGAACAGTGGGGTTTTAGTCGGTAGGAGACCGACACACCCCTCTGTTCTCCCCAGACGGATCAGGAGGATTTCCGCAAGGATAAAAACCGGCCAAGTGCGAGTCGGACTCGCGCACGAAGGGTTCCGTACCATTATCTATAAAAACGGCATAAAAATCATGTTTGTTGTATGGGAGTCCCCCTTAAATATTTGTTTTATTTTAATTTAATTATTGATTTTTAAAGTGAATATATAACTAAATATTCTGTGAATATTTCAAGTGTCTAGCTGTTACCGTTACCAATATCGAGCAAAAACGACCAAAAAAATCACGTTTGTTGTATGGGAGCCCCCTTAAATATTTATGTTATCCTGGTTTTTAGTATTTGTTGCTATAGCGGCAACAGAAATACATCATCTGTGAAAATTTCAACTGTCTAGCTATCACGGATCATGAGATACAGCCTGGTGACAGACAGACAGACAGACGGCGGAGCCTTAGTAATAGGGTTCCCGTTTTACCCTTTGGGTACGGAACCCTAAAAAAGGTCTCTTTCTGTGAATGATTGTTCTGTTTCAGTTTGCACTGTTCTCATACATATTAAAAGACGTAGTTAAGTAGCACATTCATCTAACATATTTTAAATTTCAAAGCAGCTAACAGACTCACTTTCATTAACAATGGATGTACCTAATTCATCCATTGTCAACATCATCATTGTCATCCATGAAAGTTTTGATGTAGGTATGTCGAGTTTGTCTGTAAATGATTTGGAATCAAAAGCAAAGATGTGCAAATCGGTAATATCGGTATAGAAAAGAAGAAGCTTTCACACGGGAAGTCACAGCTTCTTCTTTCAGTCACAGTCAAGTCACAGCCAGTTTTTTCATAATTTATATTTTGCTAGTTTAAGGTCTTAAAATAATTAATCATCAAGGTATATTATTTATTTTTTATACTTCTCCTGAAGATTATTTAAATGACGTTATTTTAAGCCAGTTCCCAGCACATGCATTGAAAAAAAATATTACAGCGTTTTGCAAAAAAATAAAATAAGAGACTAGGTACATTACTGCCTGAGTGCAAATGTAGAATTTTGACAATAGCTTCAGAAACTATGAGGTACAAACCTTAACTGATCCTGTGAAGGTATCCTGCCAACAGTGCGGAGATCAAGCGAAGAGTTTCGTGAATGTGTTCTGTTCACTGCAACCTCTGTGCTAGAGGCTGTCGAGTTCTTTCGCGAACAACTGTTGCCGCTCCGCGTGCTGTTGCCGTTCGGCAGGGCAGTGTTTACTGAAAAATATGGTTCGTCAGATTTTTTTTCGTAAGTAACTGCACTGTATATAATATATTAGTATTTTGTTTAATAATGAATGTTATCAATTTATCACTTATCATACAGATCCTATTGTTCCAACAGAAATATCGTGTTTTGCACTTAACAGATTTTATCTTTAATCTTGACTAACCCAGGAGTTCCCTAACTGTACGTCGCGACGCCCCTGGGCGTCGTCGTATGGGGGTCGTGAACCGGTATGCTCAGGTCACCGGCAGGCGACGTAATGAGCAATGTCACCCAAGAATATTCTAATCTTAGTGCTACGGCTTTGAAGATTATATTACCTTTTGCAAAGTCGTACTTGTGGGAAGCTGGCTTTTCTGCAGTTGCAGTAATTACATCGAAATACACATTACAAATCAATTTAGAAAAAGAAATGAGGTAGCTATTTCAAAATTTCAGCACCGATTTGAGTAGTTATGCTCAGAAAATCAAGCTTATCCGTCTCATTAATTGTACCTACTGTTTTTCCTAGCCTAGTTAATAATATTTTTCAGTAAGTAAATAAAAGTTAGTAAAATTCTACATACTTGGAGTTTTATTTATATATAAAATAATCTAGCTGGATTTATTTATTGAGTCTAGCTGCTAGACTCTAGATTCTAGGGCAGGTATCTTCTTTTACAAGGGATTGGTAAAAAAAATACAACATGTAAAGAGAGTTTCAGTAAAAAAAGATTGGGAACCTCTGGCTAACCTAAAGATGGCAAGAATTTGTTTGTAATTTTGTTATCTCTCCCAAAGTTCATTAATCAAATTAACTATGCATGGCATATTTTGTCTATAGTATGCATATTTTGTTATAATAACCTAACTTAAGGATTAACTTATTTTACAATTAATTTATCTAAGCAGTGAAGAAATTGTTTGCTGACTTACACAATCCACTTTTCTGCTTAGCCATTCCTGTAAGACAAACTTTGGACTGTTATGCCATGCTTTTACCCTTTTATTTCCCTGGCTCTGAGAGGCAAATTAATACTCATTTACTTAGCCTTTATTTGAAAAGCCAAGGCTTTTACACATTGCATTTTGTAAATTTTTATTTTAGGAAGATTAGTCTACAATGACGGACATAATTTTTTAACAAACCATGACAGATTAATTAATCTGCCATGCTTTGTTAAATAAATTCTGTGATGAATGATTCAGACTAATTGGTCTGAATGATTCATCACTCATCAATTTAGATAACCTTAGGGCGGACATTTTATATGACTCACATTTACAACATGGTTAACATGATTTAAGCATTTATTTTGTTTTATTATCTTGTGATAATTAAATAACAACATTAAAGTACTCACATGGAGGTGGTAAATATCCATAAAACAGTACATCCCCACAGGTTGAATGGTTCATCTCATCACACAAAGCCAGTCTTCTGCTCAGGGGAGTGATGCCAAAGTAATCACACTCATGCCTCAAAGCCCTAATATTAACATTATTTAGATCTATATCCCGAGTACGTAGGAAATTCAATATGAGACCAAAGAGGTTTGGGTCCCTGTCTATGAATATGGCTCCAGTCTCATCCCGCACCGTGGGAATCCTGCCACTGAGGAGAGCAGTGAAGAATGTCTCTGGGACCCAAGTTAATGTGTGCCATGATGTTGAGAATCTAAAAAAGGTGGTTTGGATTAGAAAAGCTTTACAACTGTTTTTTAAACATGCATGTTTTGTTGTGCAAATAAATACTAAGTAGTTTTACAAAAAAATATTCAGTATTAGATTAATTTGATGTCTTTAAACAACATGTTTATGAGTTAAAACAAAATCAATTGAAGGAAGCGGAGTGCCACTACGTTAGCAAGCTTTCTGATAGACAATAAGTTAAGATTACAATTGAGAATCAATCCGGCGTCGTAGGTATAAACATTAAACAGTGTTTACGATGAAATTTCTAGGTGGCGATCTTCAAGATTGCAATAATAATAAGTATATATTTGCATAAGACATCCTAAGCACATATTTAATCATAATTTATATGATAGCAAGGCACAGAATGCCGAGATACAACAAATAAAATAAAAATTAAAACACAAACTTTCCAATTAATTGCACACTTACCTCGTACCTCCTACGTTTAAATTCACAATTTCTTGGTAATTAGACATTTGTATTATTTATAATGTTACAATTTCATTCGGAAAGCAGTTATTTGTTACATTATCTAGGTATTGTAATCATTGGAATTTATTTACGTCCGACGAGATGGATGGCAAAATGTCAACGTCAACACGTCAACAAACAGCTGTAAAAAATAACATTATTGTACTCTGTGAAAAGTGTGAAATAACACTCGCAACAATGCAATAAAATAATTGCCATTTCAAAAATATTCATGAAACTCTTTCACACTATCCGAAAATTCATCAGCTAAAAGCCGGCTTCTACTAAACTGTGGAATTGCAACTCAGTGTTGCTTGGCATAATTATTTAATTACTTGGCAACTTTATTTTGAAGAGAGACGTGTCCGTACGTCAGTCATCCAAAAAGTCAATTTTCTTCTGAATCGAATTGTTGGGACTCATGTATGAGAATAAAGTTGTTGTGAATTATTAGGATAGTTGATAGTATTATCAGCCCCAAAGATGCCGCAGACTGCAGCTGCGAAGCCGGGCAATGGCCGTAATAAAGGGATATTCAATAATACGACCGGCTTCAGCACTCTGATCACTGTTACGGTATTGTCATTGGCTTGGTTGGCCGGTTTCGCATCCCGGCTATTCGCTGTTATACGTTTTGAGAGTATTATTCACGAGTTTGACCCATGGTAAGTGTGGATAATTTTCTCAGTAATGATAACCTGTTGAAGATAGGGTTCCCTCCATTTATTGCCTACGTGTTCTAGGTTCAACTACCGATCCACGGCCTACATGGTGCAGCATGGGTTCTACAACTTCCTGAACTGGTTCGACGAGCGTGCGTGGTACCCGCTGGGTCGTATCGTGGGCGGCACCGTGTACCCCGGGCTTATGATCACGTCAGGCACAATTCACTGGATTCTTCACACCCTAAATATTCCAATACACATTAGAGATATTTGCGTGTTCCTCGCACCTGTGTTCAGGTAATTGTTTTGATATTCATTGTTATATTTTGTTATCTAGGTTACCATCATTTGTATTGATCATAATAATATGCTTAGAATCTATTCACAGTGAAACATGATATGATAGATAAAATCAGATAATTTGAAGTGTTCCACTTCAACAGGAAATAAGATCAAATGTGAACACAACTAAAATGCATGCTTGTGATGGGATATTGTTTCACACCAGATTATTGATAAAAGAATTCTCTTAGTGATGGTTTGGCTTGATTTAGTCTTAAATCAATACAGTTAACACTCCATATCACTATAACAAACATTCTGAATTGTTTAGGTACTTCATTATAACATAAATTATTATTTATTTTTAAGGAAAAGAAGTATGTAAAAATTAATAATATATTTCCCTTTCAGTGGTCTAACAGCCATTGCAACATACCTGTTGACTTCTGAGCTTTGGTCACGTGGAGCTGGTCTGTTTGCCGCTTGCTTCATAGCTATTGTGCCCGGCTACAGCAGTCGGTCCGTAGCGGGAAGCTATGATAATGAGGGTATCGCTATATTTGCGCTGCAGTTCACATACTACTTATGGCTAAAGAGTTTGAAAAATGGATCAGTTTTCTGGTCCATTTGCACTGCAATCTCTTACTTCTACATGGTGAGTTGATTTAGTAATATTCCACTTTGTTCATGTTGTCTTAGGTTTGATTATTCTTTTGGTAAGCAACTCTTATCAGGAATCACAATTATTTTGTTAGCTGTATGCCATTGTATGGGTATTGTCAATCTCCTTATTATAAAATATTTTTCCCATGGTTTAACTATCAATCAATATTATACTCAACAATTAATCTTTTATTTATTTTACCTCCTGCAAAGAAAAATCTTTGTGGGAGAGTTATAAATATAACATATAACAGTCTTGGAAATTGTTTACTTTAACTAAACAATAAAATGGAAACACTCAAGTAGATAAATTAGCATAGTTTTGCATATTCCTGTTAGAATAATGTTAATATGCATTTCAGACAATAACCTTGTTTGTGGCTTGTTGGTACTCCATAGCCATAGTTGTTATTTCACCCTCATATAAATACAGTCTATAGCCAGAGTAGGCTTAATACAACCAAGGCACACTTCCATAGTTATTGCCAATAGGTACCATAGATAAATAAAACATCCAACTTCTCAAGTCCTGAATAATTTGTATAATCAGATAGAATTTTAGATATTATAATGTTTGTATTTATAATAAAGCATTATTATTTTTATTGTAGGTATCAGCATGGGGTGGTTACGTGTTCATCATCAACTTGATCCCGCTGCATGTATTTCTGCTACTGATCATGGGAAGGTTCTCTCAGCGGCTGTTCGTCAGTTACAGTGTGTTTTACATTGTAGGCCTGTTGATGTCTATGCAGATACCCTTTGTTGGCTTCCAGCCCATACGAACTAGTGAACACATGGCTGCTTCAGGTAAGTTCTATGATTTTAATTGTAAATAATTCATCATTTCTACTGTCATCAGGTATAATAAAAAACAAACTATTACTGAATTATGGTTCAGTTTAAACTCACCTAGCAACCAGGTGGATTGTGGTCCAGTCCTGACAGATACAGCCCTCTTAACTATTTAAATTGTCAGTTTTTTATGTGCAAGATATGGCCATGGGTCGTTTAATAAATTTACAGCACATTAAAATATCTGATGTGCTGTAAATTCATTATGATTGATAAAAATATAAATTAACAGTTACTTGATTATGTAACAAGCTACCTACTATTCTACTATCTAGCCATCTACTATTAGATACTACTTAATTCTTTATTTGATTTGAATGTATTAGTATATAGGTATAGGTAGGTATAGGTAAAACGGGCTGGTTTCCGCAACTCCACGTCAATATGCGCGTATTTTGCGTACGGGTGGGAACATCAATTATTCGATCCACCCCAGCTCCTCAAGGAAGGCCAGCAACGCCTTGGTGTTACTGACAATCTCACAGAGGGTACCTGGGTTACCGAAGTACTTTGCCCTGTATGTGGCGACCACTGGGCAGTATAGTAGCAGGTGCGCTGCTGTCTCGTCATCCTCCATGCAGGCCCTGCACAGCGAACTGTCTGTGACTCCTATGACAAAGAGGTGTTTATTAAATGACCCGTGGCCAGTTAAAGCTGCTGTCATTGTACGCAGCTGTTGCTTAGTTAGTCGGAGAACCTGTTTCGTGAGGCGGCCATCAATTGTAGGGAGTGCTTCCTTGGCCTGCCTGCACTCACCTTGGTCCGACCATAGTTTGTGATGTTGATCCCTGGTGCGTTTCCTTACCAGAGTGCGTAAGTACCCGAAGGGGAGTGGCACGATGGGCACAGGTCCCACCGGTGCCATGCTCGACCCCCTTCTGGCAAGTTCATCGGCTGCGTCGTTGCCTAGCGAACCGCTGTGTCCTTTGATCCATTGAATGGTTATGTTGTTGAGGCTACCCACCTGGTTGAGGCGCTGGTGACACTCGTATATTAGCCCAGAGTCAACAGTGTGACTGCTTCTTGCAGGACAGACATGCTGTCCGATAGTATACGAATCGAGTGGTCCTTAACTTGTCTGGCCATGATGGCCGAGGCGGCCAGAGAAATGCCCATGCATTCGGCCTGGAACACTGTGTTATGGATCCCCAAAGGCGTGGCTATGTGTATGTTCAAGTCCTCCGAGAAGATCCCAGCACCTGTGCCACTACCTGTTTTGGATCCATCTGTGAAGATACGCAGCTCTGCGGGGCGCAACCCCTCGCATCGGTGGTCCTCGTGAAGTTGGATTCTGTATTTTTTATCAAAGATAAATTGTTTGGGTACCCGGTCATTTATGGCTTTCGTAATAGGAAACTCTTTATTGAGTCTCGCCAGCAGCGCGGTGTGTATAGTGTCTCTCTTACCCCAGAGATCTAGTGCATTTAGACGTACCGCCGCCATCGTCGCTTCCTGCTGTATGAACAGGTGAAGTGGTGGTAGTCCCAGCATGGCCTCGACTGCTGCAGTCGGAGTAGTCCTCATGCAGCCCGTAGTCGCCATGCAGGCCAGTCTTTGCATGCGTTGTAGTTTGTTGGAGGCTGTAACTAGCTCAGTGCGGGGCCACCAGACTACAGCCCCGTAGGTGATCATGGGGCGGATCACCGCCGTGTACAGCCACAGTATAATTTTGGGGGATAGGCCCCACTTCTTACCTATCATTTTCTTGCACTGCCAGAAGCTGATGCAAGCCCTGTTTAGTTTGTTGTCTAAATGACTACTCCAGTTCAACTTACTGTCTATAATGACCCCGAGGTACTTGACTTCGTTGGTCAACTGAAGTTCTGTTTCGAACAGTTTTGGTAGGCGGAAAGGGCCCAGAGCTCGTTTTTGGGTGAACATGACCAGTTCAGTCTTAGTGGGGTTCACTGATAGGTCAAATTCCCTGCACCATCTTTCTACGATACGTAGTGCCTGCTGAGTGAGGTTACAGATTATACCAGTCACCTTCCCCGAAACAAGGATTGCTAGGTCATCCGCATAGCCTATAGTGTAATAGCGGTTGGCATTGAGTTTAGTGATGAGGTCATTAATCACCAGATTCCATAGAAGGGGGGACAACACCCCTCCCTGGGGGCAGCCTCTGGCTATCATGGCCAACTGCTGCTCCTCTTCAAGGCGAACCACTCGTTTGCTTAACATGTTAGTAATCCAGTCCGTTAGTACCTGTTCTACTCCATGTCTGGAGAGGGCGCTGCTGATGCTGGAGAAGTTGGTTTTGTCGAAGGCTCCTTCGATGTCTATAAAAGTGCCCAGGCAGGTGCCCTTCTGATGAATCGCTTCCTCTATCTGACTGACCACTAGATGAAGAGCGGATTCGGTCGACTTACCCGAGCTGTATGCGTGTTGATTACCGTGTAGCGGTATGGTTTTCAGTGCGCCGTCTCTCAACTCCCTGTCACACAGCCTTTCCAGAGTCTTTAGTAGAAAAGAGGTCAGGCTGATTGGTCGGTGGGATTTGGCGTTTGTGTAGTCACCCTTACCTGGCTTAGGGATGAATATTACTTTCACTTCCCTCCATCCTTTAGGAACGTATCTAAAGGCCAGACACGCTCTCATCAAAGGCACCAGTCTTATAGCGACAGAGATCCCAGCCCACTGTAGTAAGGCGGGGAACACTCCATCAGGACCAGCGGCCTTAAAAGGATGGAAGCTCCGGATGGCCCATTGGAGTTTCTCCAACGTGATCACCCTGCGTGCGTAAAGCCAATCATTGTCTGATGGTGGTTGAATTACATCTAGCCAGTCGATTACCTGTGCGAAGACACATCCAGGGAAGTGAGTTTCAATAAGGACGCGTCTCGTTTCTTCTGGCGAGGAAGTGAGTGTGTTATCAGGTTTGCGGAGGGTAGTTGGCCCAGATGTGTTCTGTTGCGCCAGTACCTTCCTTACTCTGCTAGCTTGTTGGCAAGATTCAATGCTACCACAGAATTTGCGCCATCCCGTGGTACTCCTGAATCTGATGGATTTTTTGTAACTGGATTTGGCTGCGTAGTAGTTATCCCAGTCCTCATCCGCACATGTGTTCATGGCTCTGTTTAGAGCTGTCCTTACCTTGGCGCGCCTGCGCTCCAGATCAGCACCCCACCAGGGTTGTTTGCCAGGTGTGCTACGCGGGGTCGTCTCTGGGCAGGCAGTTTGGTAACTGTCTATCATTGATTTGGTTAGACGGCTTACTTGTACCTCAATCTGCGTCGTGTCCGCATATGTCACCGGATCGCTTAGCGTCGCAAACTTGGATTCAAGGCTGCGTGTATAGACGTCACGATCCGTGTTACGCGGATTACGCCGTGGTGGTGTTGGAGGAACACAGACCTTGATGTCAAAGCGGATCCACCTGTGATCAGAGCAGGAGGCCTCATTGGAGACCTGCCACCCAGAGGTGATTTCCGCCGCGCCCTCTGTTGCCAGAGTGAGATCTATGATTGTACGGCTTCGCCTGGTTACGAAAGTTGGTTCGGAGCCAGTGTTTAGTAGGGATAGGTTAGTCGAGAATAAGTAGTCAACCAAGGCCTTACCCCTCTCGTTTTGCGTGTCCATACCCCACAGTGGATGGTGAGCATTGGCGTCGGTCCCGACCACAACCTCAAACTCGCATCTCTCGCAATGGGTCACGAGGCGAGCGAGGTCGTGCGGAGGCGGCGTTTCCGCCTCCGGCATGTAGGCCGAGGCAAAAACGATCACCATCTCCATGGTGTCGCCACGTTGTATGACCAGCTTAGCTGCAGAGACATCTCTGCAACAGAAGTCAGTTAAGAGATGTGTTTTAAGGTTACCTGTGACATAGATACACGCTCTGGGGTGATCGTGATCTGTGGTGACCAGGAGCTTACCGCCAAGATTGGAGAGTCCTTGTATACGGCCCGCCCTAATCCACGGCTCCTGGATCAAGGCAATGGCCGTGTGTTGAACGTCCAGCCACTTGCGAAGCTGAGCCGTCGCGGTCTGACTGTGGTGGAGGTTCGCCTGCAGGACTTTACAGGTCGACGAAAGGGACGCCATCGCTGGTCGAACCCCCCTCATCCCCCTCAAGTCTGAGCCCGGCAAACAGGCCGCCCTCGTCGAAGCCGTCCCCTCCCGGGCAAGAAGCCGGTGACAGGGTAATGTCGTCCAACTCCTCATCCGGTGGAGGGACGGCGCCCTCGATGGCGGTGGCAGCGGCGGCCGACTCTGCTGCAGCAGGTCCAGCCGCGGATGCTCCCGGGTTGTTTAATGGAGGAGTGGACTCCCCTGCTGGTGTGTCGGGCAGCTGCTTCAGCGCCTCGCAAATGGTTCCAGTGGCGGAGTCCCATCCCTGAGGGACGTCGGTAAACCTGCCGTTTCGGCCCTGGAACTTCACGTACACCGCCCCCAATCCTATTGAGAGACGGCGTCCGGCCTCCATCAGGGTCGGGATTTGGTCTTCGGGAATACCGACCACCACAAACCATGCCGCGGCCTGTTTATCGGCATGCAGAAGTTCCCACCTCTTTATGTCGACCCAAGGGTTCTGGTAACTGAGAGCGCGCCCAATATTGGTCGGCTCTCCGAAAACCCCCTGCTCGTCTGGGATCACGACGCCACATCGTGCTCGCTTCAGGATCTCCGACTGGCTCAAGACGACTAACGATGTGCTAGTCGGGAGAGACAGGTCGGAGACTGTCTTCCTTAGCCAGGCTAAGGTGTGGTCGTTGCCGCACCACAGTTTGAGGACACCCCCAGCGAATAGCGGCTTGGCGTTGAAGCTCGGCCCTGGAGTGTCTTGCTTAGGGGAGCAGGCCTCTTGAATGATCTGCTTCTGTATTGCTGCGAGTACCTGATCCGATACGTCCTTGCTGAGGATCCCCGTGCGGTTGCAGGTGATCGCAACGTCGAGCGTGGCGCTGGCAGCTTGGGCGTAGGTTATATGGTCGACCCGTTTGGATTGGTCAAGACGCGGCCGCTTATGCTCCCCCCGAGGTGTCAAGGTCTCGTTGAGAGATCGCTTGGCCGCGGCCTGATCCTTCCAAACGGGTCGCTGTGTCTTGCTGTTACCATCAGCTGGCCTCTCCGTACCACTGGTTGGCGGTTGGCTGGGCGCTGGTCGGCTTGTGCCGGCCTCTGCCTGCGACCGGTTTCCAGCGGAGAAGTTCAACTTGCCGCTCGTCTGTTTGACAGAACTAGCGGCAGTCGTCTGTTTGCTGCGGGAGCCCCTTACCTGGCCTCCAGCGAGGTTGGCGGCGCTCCTTCCTCGTTACTCCTTCCTTCTGCTTGCCTCTTACTGGGGCAGCTGGTGGACCTGAAGGGTCAGTGCAAGGGCAACGGGTTTGTTGAGTGTATTTACCCTTGCCCTTGCGTTTTTGCACTTGCCAGGTGCGTGAAAACGCATCCTCTGTGCAGCTGACCGTCTCCGTTCGACCGGTGACGGCCGACTGATGGGAGAAGGCTAGAGGAGCCTCAGGAGGAGGAGGGTGTTTGGCAGGAATCCCGGTGCCAGTGTTACCCAGCACCGGGGACTGTGTGGAGAGGGCTAGACCGTGGTGTCCCCACCACGTGGTGTCCACCATGACCAGTGGTATGAGTCGTCGCCGTAGTCTTTGCCCCAGTATGGGAAGGGTCGGTACTGGTCCCAATCAGCGCCGACGTCCTTTGTTTAGGTTGGGACTTTTTAGTTTTGGTCTTAGCTGTGGTTCTCGCCACAGCCGGACCGACACCCGCGCAGGTACCAGCAGCGTTAGCTGCAAGGTTACCAGGGGCGAGAGAAGTGCGAGCACCTCCCTTGGGAGTCTCATTGGCTTTCGCCTCCACTCCGGTGTTTGTCGATTTAACTGGCCTTATGTAATCCATGTTAGTTTAGCTAATAAAATTCATCTCTCTGGCTCCCACCCTCCATGGAGCCCGCAACTGGGAACGTCTCACTATATAAAGAAGCTCGAACGTTAGGACTACCAGAGAGATATAGGGGCGCAAGGCTGGCTTACAGTGCGACATCGGATGCTCGATCGGGTTGGCGGAGGGGGTCGAAAGGCCCACCCCCAACGAACTGATCAACCCTCACTTACACCGTCAGCATGACCTTTACCTACCGCCTCAGCCGTCCGAGGACGGCCTCAGCGGACCTCACGCACCTCGCCTGTGGCCCTCTGACGGGACACCATGACCATTTCCCTACCCCTGGCTATTGGGTAGGGCCACCGTTTCGCTTGAAATCCAGACCAAAGGGGGCGTGTTGCCTTACGGGCACATAACAACCAGAGCCGCTCGGCTCAACCCCCCAGGACTCCTTCATCCCCGCTCACGGCGCTCAACTGCGCAGGTCCTAGCGCAGGTAACTGTTTACTCCTACTCGCCATCAGCTGATTTTAGTGATAGTCGAGCCCGCCACCACCCAGTCACAAGGGGTCGCGGTTAGGAGTGGAAAATGGATAGGTTGGATGTGGGAGGAGGTGGGAGGAATGGGGATAAGGGTTGAATGGGGTAGGGAAGGATTGTGAGATTTGGGAAAAGGGATATGATGGCGCCTGGTGGTTTTTGTTACGTCTATTTCTTATGGAATTAGACCAAGAAACGGGGTGGCAACCTCGAGAAGGTGCATCCGCCAGACTTGTCTTGAGGATCTACGCGACTGTAGCGCTCTCCCTCAAAACCCCGCCACCCTGCTACCTCTGAAGGAGGCGGCAGGGTAGGCCTGCATCTATACTACCAAGCAAAGCAAAGCAAAGCGTGTCGTTGTGCAACCGCGAAAGCATAAATCCAGACCCCCCCCAATGTAACAATAGTAAGCAACTTTGGAAACATATTAAAAACGTCACCAATATGTCTAAACAGCGTGAAGCAAATTCGAGTTTACTGCTTACTAATCCTTCACCAGTCTTGTCAGCTAACAACGTTAATAACTTTTTTGTCAATATTGGGAAAACTCTTGCCGAGCAGATTCCGAAACATTATTGTGACCAACCTTTTCAAAAATCAATCAATATCTGTAACCTGAAATCTTTTGTTATGCTTGACACTGACGAAGACGAAATTACTCGTATCATTTCTGGGCTAAAAGATGACTGTGCAGTTGGATTGGATAACATAAGCAATAAGATCCTTAAACTTTTTAAGCATATATTGGTACCTCCTTTAACGCATATTTTTCGAATCTGTATTTCCAAAGGTATTTTCCCTACTTGTCTAAAAAAGGCAGTTGTAATCCCTGTCTTTAAATCTGGAACTAAAGACTTAGTTAATAATTATAGGCCAATATCGTTACTCCCCTCAATATCAAAAATATTAGAGAAAATTGTAAACAATAGACTGGTTAACTATCTAGAAAAAAATAACTTTTTGTCCTCTGCGCAATTTGGTTTTAGAGCAAAATTATCTACAGCCGATGCGGTGCATAGCCTAACAAATTACATTTCAGAAGAACTCGGCAAAGGGAACCAGACCCTGGGAGTCTTCCTTGATTTAGCCAAGGCCTTCGACACGGTGTCTGTTTCTGTTCTTCTAAACAAATTACAGGCCATTGGAATAAGGGGAACGCCCCTGAAACTATTCGCTGACTACTTAGATGACCGATACCAGTGTGTTAGAATAGATAATATCACGAGCGCTGAGCAGAAAAGTACTGGTTTTGGTGTTCCTCAGGGAAGTATTCTGGGCCCCACGCTATTCCTGATTTACATTAACGACTTGTGCAATCTTAATATTAAAGACGGCAAAATTATATCATACGCCGACGACACTGCATTAATATTTACCGCTAAAACCAATAGCGAACTGTTCCAAGTCGCTCAATTAGGTTTTAATCATGTGACTAACTGGCTTCAAAGCAATTTACTTACACTAAATGCTGACAAGACAAAATATATTCACTTCTCCATGCGCAAGCCTCAACTTAACATTGCTAACCCTCAGCTATATGCCCATCGATGTGGTATCCGTTCAGTCAACATGTGTAATTGCCCTCTTATCCTCGAAACGAGCAACATAAAATACCTCGGAGTAATAATGGACGACACACTGTCTTTCAGAAAACATATTGATAGTTTAGTTAAAAGAGTACGCAAATTAATGTATGTTTTTAAAAAATTGCGAACATTTGCAATTCAAAACTAATAACACAAGTTTATTTAGCCCTATGTCAATCTATAATTCAATACTGCATTACTTCATGGGGTGGCGCAGCAAAAACCAATTTACTTCCTCTTGAAAGAGCTCAGAGAGCAATTTTAAAGGTAGCAAACTTCCATCCCTTTTTCTTTCCCACTGATCTGCTGTATAAATCCTGCAACGTGCTGACTGTTCGCCAACTTTTCATTATGCACTTAGTATTAAAACAACACACCATGCTTACCTACACTGCTGACATTACTAACAAGAGACGGAATGATATAGTATGCGCATCAAATTTTACTTCAAAACGTGTCTTTGTGGAAAGATTTTTTACATTCTTAGGCCCATTTCTGTACAATAGATTAAATAGAAAACTAAGTATCTATAAATTGAATTATTTTAGCTGTAAAAAAATTATACTTAAATATTTACTAACCATCGCCTATGCACAGACAGAAGAGCTACTTGTTGTCTGCAAATAGAAACGCTTACATGCAATTTTACTGTTACTAACCTAAATTAGTTTTAGTTTTCACTTTATACGCATTGTTAATTTATTACATTAAGTATTTATGCACTTCCTAGCCTGAAGCACAGGTTCAACCTAGTTCAGGCAAATAAGAAATTGTGTTCTATTTTAATTGTTAAGAAACTTATTGTAAATGTGCCCTTTTTATAAATAAACGATTATTATTATTATTATTTCCTTTATTAATTTAAATACATACAAATTATATTTTTAAATATCAGAATATAAAAAATATATAAAAACATTTAAAAATATAAAAAATAGTTGTCCACCGGTATCGGGAGCAGGGTCCAAGCTACCGGTGGCTAGGGCTGCAGAGATAGGAACCTCCTCACGATGCGAGCCGTATCGAGGAGTACTGCCTTCTGAATCAGGCCCTTGATCCAACCACCTAACGAGAGCCTCGAAAGATGTTGCTCGAGACTTTCGGCCATCAGGCCATTGGCCGATACGACAATCGGCACAATGATAGCCGAGCTCACATTCCACATGTCAACAACCTCGTGTGCTAAGTCAAGATATTTTATTTGTTTCTCTTTCTCAGCTTTCACGAGGTTCTCGTCATGCGGAATGGTAACATCGATAATCATTGCGCGGCGCGCTAATCGATCTATCACTACTATGTCGGGCTTATTCGCGACAATAGTCCTGTCAGTAATGATAGACCGATCCCAGTACAACGTGACATGGTCATTTTCGAGAACTGGGTCGGGCACATACTTGTAATACGGTACCTCAGAATCCACAAGTTTATATTTCAAAGCAAGTTGCTGGTGAATAATCCTGGCTACTTGGTTATGCCTGTGCAAGTACTCGCCATTAGCAAGACGAGAACAGCCAGAGATAATATGTCTGATGGACTCACCCGGACGGTGGCATGCCCGACACACGTCAACCGTCCCGTCCTTCATAATATGTCTCCGGTAGTTATTCGTCAAGATAACTTCGTCCATAATTGCACAGACAAAACCTTCGGTTTCCCCGAAAAGGTCACCAAAACGTAGCCAGGATACGGACGCTAAGAAATCTACACCGGGTTCATGAAGAGCCCGATAGAAGCGTCCGTGAAGCTCCTTGCTTTGCCATACCTCCTTGCGATCATCGGTAGTAAGTATTACAGGTTTGCGCCAGTTCTCTTTAGCCATGGAGAGCGGGGTGAGTCCCTTGTCCACTGCGACCACATCACGGTGCATACCCAGTTCGGCTTGTAAAAAATATTCCCTGAGACTGCACACCTCGCGGTTATGGAGGGTCTTTGCATTTAAAAAGCCTCGACCCCCGCACTTCCGCGGGATGTACAGTCTCATCACCGATGATCGTGGGTGATGCATCCGATTTGCGGTCAGCAGTGTACGGACCCTCCTATCCAGGGCGTCTAGTTCGGTCTGAGTCCATTTAAGTATGCCAAAAGAGTACATCAAAACCGGCATGACCCAACCGTTGAAGGCGCGCACCTTGTTTCCGCCTGAAAGAAGACTAATAAATACCTTCTTCAGGCGACCAAAGAAGCGCTCCTTCAACGATTGCTTCATGTCAGCAACGTTGATCCCTAACGCTTCTGACATACCCAAATACTTATAGCTTTCGGATGAAGAAAGGGATCTAAGGTGTATGGAATCCGAGAGTTGGGTTCCTTCGGATTCCATAATCTCTCCTCGTTTTACATGCATGACTGCACATTTGTCCACACCAAATTCCATCCTGATGGCGCTACTGAATGTTTCAGTTACCTTCAGTAGCTCGATCAGTCGCAATTTGTTGGGGGCAAAGAGTTTCAAGTCATCCATGTAGAAGAGGTGAGATATGACCTGACCTCCTCTCCTCAACCGATAGCCTAGACCTGAATCCTCCAACAGTGTACTTAGAGGATTCAGGGTTAAGCAGAACCAAAGTGGACTTAAACTGTCGCCCTGAAATATTCCCCGTTTAATCCATACAGGCTCATCATTCCCCTGGATCTGCCGACATCCTGGATAGCGAAGGACCGTTCTCCATTGCCATACATGACATCAGGAAGTTGCGCAGAGTTGCATCTATCTTGTACAACTCCAGCACCCTCATGAGCCATGTATGTGGCACCGAGTCGTAGGCCTTCTTATAGTCTATCCAGCATGTCGACAGATCCTTGCAGGATCGACGAACCTGTTGGCTTATGGCCATGTCGATGAGGAGTAGCTCCTTAGTACCGCGGGACCCATTCCTACATCCATTTTGAGAGGCAGACATAATGGAGTTATTGTCAATGTGCGTATTAATTTTCACTCTCAAAATGGATGTAAGAAGTTTATAGACCGTTGACAAACATGTGATCGGTCTATAATTCTTGGGTTCCGCGGGACTACCTGACTTATGGAGCAGGTGGGTAACGCCTGTTGTTAGAAACTGTGGTAGCGACCCAGACTCTAAGGATGACTGGAACTGAGATGCCAGGCAAGTGTGTGAACTAATTAAACATTTCAACCAGAAGTTGTGCAGTCCGTCCGGTCCCGGTGATTTCCAATTTGGTAACAGACGGACTGCTCTGGCTACGTCTAATGGGGTGATTATGACTGCTTCCATTTCTGGTATAGTTTCACACACTCGCTCAACTTCCCGCATCCAGTCAGCCTCTGCGTGACAGACGGGCTCCGACCAGATGCTGCGCCAGAATGCACTCGTGGCTGCATCATCCGGGCGGCACACGTCTGTCACATTTTGTTCAGGTCGCTCCCAAGCTCTATATACCCACCTTTCATTGCTCTGGAACATGCGATTCTGCGTGTATCGATCCACCCGCCGCTTATACCGCCGAATACGGCTCGCCCATGCACAAACTTTCTGCTTCAGGAAGTCGATGCGCTCTGTGACACGGGACATGTATTCTCGAGGGCTGATTCCAGTCCCCGAGAAAGCCCGTCTTACAAAGCGCATCACTCGTGGTCGTGTATTGCCCTCCCTGAAGCAGTATAGTTTGCCGATGAGTACCCTGGCCCCATCAATACGGCGCTCGATCCTGCACTGCCAGGCTGGTACGGCTGGTTTTGGTCGAGTAGCTCCGTCACAGTTTGGAAATTTGACGTTAGCTAAACGACATGCCGCAACAGCCGCGCAATACAGAATCGAGTGTGTATCAATGAGATCCTCGCTGCTTTGGAAGAAATTCTTAAGCTGCGAGTCCAAGGCACACACCAGCGCCCTATTTTTCTTGTGCATAGGTAGGCGTGGTAATCGGGGTCTAAGTTCGGTCGGAGTGGACCTATACTCGCCAAATGCATCCTCCAGTGCGCTCCTCAATCGGGCGTTGCATTGGCTACTTACTGTGGCAACCCTATCATCCTCTTCTTCAACATCATGATTGGACCGCGGCGGGATTCCATCAATAATTGACATTCGTACCGCGGTTTGTGCCGGAGTCGAGACGATATGGTTGCTAAGTACCTCTGAGCGCAGCCTATCAAGTGCAACATCGTCCAACCTATGATCGCGTTGGATGACCCGCACCTGATCCGATAGTCGTTGGGCCGAGATGTTGATGGTTGGTTCTAGTTCCTGAAACAGAGACAGCATCCTAGCACGGTACGCAGTGAGGTTAGTTCCTCCCTCTGTAGACCCGTAATATGCGTGCATGACGTTCTCGTTCATAGATTGAGTCCATCTCATGCGCTGCACACAACCACCGGCAGCGGGGACCCGGCTCGGGGCCGGATGGCCCCTAAGTCCCAAGCTCCTCGGTGGCCGGCCTCTCCCCTGCCGACGTACAGGTGTTGGCGACGTCGGCGGGGAAAAATACTCGTCGCTCGAGCTCGACGCAACTACCACGGCCAGTGTCGTCACAGCGCTTACAGTGAGGCTGGATACCGGCGGCGGCGAGGCGGAGCTGAGCGAAGAGTCCGGAGGTGGTGGGCGTGCTCGTCTCGTAGCTGATCTCGTCAACATCTTTTCTTTATTTTAAAATCGGTGGATTTTATCGGAGGTGACATGACAGATGTCACCTTCGATTCGGCAGTTTTTGATAAAATTCTTGGTTTTTATTATGATTCATTTTGATTTTTTTTATTTAGGCTTGATTATTTGGGTTTCAGGCTTATTGTATACTAATAGAATTAAATAAACTGCGTCTAAAATGAATATATAACTGAAGATAAAGAAAACGTATTCCGTGACGTGTTGGTTATTATTATTATTATTATTATTATTAATGTATTAGTATAATATTATTGAGTATGTGTGATTTTTATATCAATTTTATTTTATTTAATGTAATGGACTTTGTCTGAAAAATAAATGAATGAATGAATTAATCACACTAATATTATAAAGGCGAAAGTTTGTGAGTGTGTGTGTGTGTATGTTTGTTACTTCTTCACGCTCAAACGGCTGGACCAATTTTGGTAAAATTTTGTATGGAGGTAGCTGACACCCTGGATAAAGACATAGGCTACTTTTTATCCCGATATTCCCACGCGATCGAGACTTACGCGGGTGAAACCGCGGTGCGCAGCTAGTTAAGATATAATTCACAAACATCGGGATTAGATAAGTGCGTGTTGGATCACGCACTGTAAGTAGGCTTGTAGAAACAATATCGATATATCAATATCTATTATTTCGATACATCGATATATAAAATATCAAGTATCGAAAATGTATCAAATATTTCCAATAGCAAAATTATTGTCCCCACTGACTAAAACCACTAAAATTCAGAGCCGTAAAAATATGACGATGTTTCTAGTTAGGGATTTATATGAATAAAAAACAAACATAATACAATTTCATAAAGTCCATAATATACTTTTTGGAAAATTTCACCGATATATCGATATTTTTTTTTCGGTATATCGAAATCGATATCAATATCAATTATATCGTATCTATATTTAAAAAAATATAGATACGATATATATCGATACTACTTGGCACGTCTTCTTGCACCCCTAACTGTAAGTCTGTCGTCTGCGCTCCACCTAAGTCCGTGTCCTAACCAAAAGCAATCGTCGCGTTCGTTTGTCAGTTTTTGTTCGGTGTACCGGAACGCGTGGTTGCACCGGCAGAGGACGCCTTCCGGTTGTCCGAACAAAAAGTGATATTTATGAACGCGAAGATCGCGCAATTCGCGCATTCGCTCGACGATCACTTTTTATTAGGACGCGGGGTAAGAGTTCCGTAGTCGTGATGAATATTATGCATGCATATTATTGATTTTATCGATGGCAAAAATAAATTTGTATCTCATATTATTTCTCGAACTGACAGGACAAAATTGTAAGGGTTCTGTTTTTTCCACAAATCTACATAACATTTGGAAATAAAAGACATTAGAAAAACACCTGAATCCTTTGCAATAATCGCGCGGCAAGTAGGAATTCATAGTTCAAGGTGGGGTTAGGTCAATAAGAAAACATCTGTGCAGCACGTAATGTTATTTATAATCGTTCATGCTATTATGAAACAATTACACGGAGAGTAGGTATTGAAGCAGGACAAATTATACTATGTTAATACTTGCACTCAATGAAAGTACATTAATCGCACAAAGTGTGCAAGTACCATGAATTCTAGGCTTGATAAGATATAATTGTTTATAGACGGATTTAACGGTTGCAATTTTAGAAGTAGGTAATTGATTTACCAATGCTGTTAATTTGTTCAATAATTATGTAATCACAGTATTTAAACACTTTAAAACATTCAGAATTGGCATATAATCGGCCGATACATATTACTTTGAAACTGGTTTTATGGTGACTTGCCAGCCGGCGCGGGTGCGTGGTGTAACGGAACGCGCGACGGTACCTAGACAGCTGTGCACTCGCTCGATTTGCGATTTGTAGGTTTTTAGGTATTTTATTGGGATTTCAAGTCGGAAAAAAATATTGAACAAATAATGGAAATGTGTTCTATTACGGATACAGTCTGATACTGAACCACCAAAAAAAATTGGGCACTGGTTACATTTTTTTCCTGTATAGTACCTATGCATATAATAAAAAGCTGAACATTACTCTGTAATTAATGTTTTTGTATGAATATTACCACCATCACCACACTGACCAGGACCAGACAAACGGGTGTTTTGCCGAACCGGTCTGATACTGATTCGGCCCAGACATACTCACGAAGTGAGTATACTAAAATTAATAAATACAAGTTTATTAAAAAAAAAAAAAAACTGATTTAACATGTTTTATTTATGGACAATTTAAATGAGCTTTGGTAGTAACACAATGCAATACAAATCTGAGAACTGAAAACCCTGCCTCTCAAACTAGGTAACTTGCATCTTCAGAGACAGTGATTAAGCTTAAAATGTGGTGATTTATGTATAATAGTAGACTTGTGTCGATTTACCTGAGCGATTGAAGATAATAAAGCTTACGTATAAATTGCAAAATCCCCTAAACACTATGTTACGTAAAAAACCGGCCAAATGCGTGTCGGGCTTCGCACATTTAGGGTACCGTACTAATTGGTTGTAATAGGAAAAATGAGGGAATTTGATGGAAAGAAAAAATCTGATTTATCAATATATTGGTATTTCTTAGCAAAATATACGTAATAATTAACATTATCACCTAATTTTAAATTCATACGACAATGGGAAGTTAAAAAATTCTTGGGAATAAAATTTTGTTAAAAAAGCTGACTTTGGCGGCGTCAATATTTTCTAAAACAAACAATACAATATTTCTCTACTCAACGAGAACTCTAAACAACGATACCCCACTCGATGTTATAGGTAAAAAAAATTTTCGCCCCCTTCTTTTTCTGTGTGGGAGAACCCTCTTAAAAACATTTAAAAAAAAAGATAATGTGTATGGCTTTGGGTCGACAAGATGCTTATACTGAGGAGATTTGAAGACCAACCGTTTGGCTGTAAAACCTGTGTGACAGACGGACACATGAGTGACAGCAATAGGGCTCCGTTTGGACCCTACGGGTACGCAACCCTAAAAAAGAGACGTCGAAATTATAATATCGAAATATTTCAATTTCATTTGAAGCTTGTACCCTTGGGTCCGCCTGATAGCTTGTGAACATAGCACGAATGTTTTATGTATTTCCATTTACTCTGACGACCTTGAGAGCCACAATAAAATGCATTTAAGCAGAAGTGCCTTTATATATTTTGCTGTTAAGCGCGCTTGGACATGCAGCAATAACATTCTGAATCATCACGACGCGCGACGTTTTGTGCGTTACGATTGATATACAATGCAGAGATTATCTCCAATGGATCAAAGGTTACCTTTTCACTCCCGTACCAAATATTCCGTAAACATACTTAGTCTATTCAGATCCAATCTGCGAGCTATTCATACAATTCATAAACAATTGCTGAGCGCGAGAACTAAACAGATAGATATTGATTTTGAAATGTTCATAATTTCCTGCGTTTTGTATGAGTTTGTGCAGCTCAAGGTGAATTGGAAATTTTTATTGAAGTGTAGCTGTTTTATTGGCCGATTTGTCCCGATGGTACTAGCATAAATTATGTTATTATGCTTCGTATTGTACAAACATGTTCAGCATACGACTGATATCATTATTTCACTTGCCTAAGTAAATATTCTTTTTCGACACACATTCGTACGCACCGGTGGCTTAAGGTCTGCAGTTCGGTTCCTAGGTCTCCCTTTGTCAGATTTTTCTAGGATTTTAGTACTTATATAAGGTGTATCTATTCATACACGAAATCTCTTAAGGGGTCATTGTACTCATCATTATGAACAACTTTTACTATGGGACTAAACCTTAAATCGCGAAAAAAAATCAGCTATGCCCTACATTTATGTTCGCTTGACTCATGAAAATGTAGGGAACAGCTTTTTTTCCGCGATTTCAACTTTTGTCCCGTAGTAAAATTTGTTCATAATGATGAGTACCCCTTAAGAGATTTCGTGTATGAATAGATACACCTTATATATTGCAGTAAGCTCGGGAGTATCAAATCTAGCCCTTATATTCTACAGTGGGGCAGAAGCTGTATCTATCCTGTAGAACACAGTGCGTCATTGTATTTTGCGTGGTATATTCAGATAATGCTAACTTCAATATCTTGAGAATATCATGTGATGTGTCCTTAACCTGGTAGCCGTATCGCCATGTCTTACTGCTAGAGCAAACTTCAACGAGCCCAACAAATTGTATACGTTCCTATATCCGACGTACGGTTATTACCTAAACAAAGGAAATTAAAAAGGAAACATGAACGATCATGACTGCACACAGCTCTCACCGATTAATTTAATAAATTCAAGGTTACAAGCTCAAATAAAATAAGGTTTAGTTTGACTGAGATATTTCTTTCAGTTTAGTATTAATTGAAATGCTTTGGATTATTTGAAATACAAGTCGTAATAACATTCGCCTGGCTTTGACCTTGCGAGCGAGGGTTTTTGCTGTACCTCACTATAATTGCGCTGATGGAATAAATTGAACATGGCAGTTTGTTGACACAGTTGTTACTATGGCGTTATCGTGACTAATTCCTCATGTGCATTTCATCCATTTTAAGACGGTTTATTTATGGCAATTTTCTAAAGTGCTTCACAATTTACGAATGCATGCGATTTGGCGATTCTCCAACGTTTAGTACAAAGCTATAACCGAGTAAATTCACTTGGAAAATAATTTAAGATATCCGAAAACGAAATGCAGAAAATTATCTATGCTTATTTTCTGTGAATGTATGAAAGAAAACTTCGCTGTAAAATGGCGGTATAATATAATCCTATGTACCTAGATATCTCGCTATCAAACTTCACATTACATTAATTATATTTTTTTTTGTGAACATTGTTCATTGAAAAGGCTCTATTCTTATCCAATCTATGGGAAAAACACTAAAAAGTTATCAGATTATCGTAGGTCGTAAAAGTGCATTGCAGATCAATACCCGTAATGGCTATATGCATGCATCGCATTTAGCAAGCGCTATTTATGTTTATATATTTTCAACAACTCTGATTCCTTCTGTACCGTGGATATATGCATCAACACAACCCAGATCCGAAATAACTAGGTATCCTACAATTAAAATTTACTGTGGGTAGGAATCAAATCTGCGGCCCGCAGTACCGTGCAGAATCCACTGCACCAATCATGGCGATCCTAGCCAATGCCTCATCCATGTATCAGACTGACCCTCTTAGATATTACGGCATGCAGACACGGGGAAGCGCAGTCTCCACTGCTCAAAAAGATATATGAGGTGTTCATACATACATCTCATATGGGGTCCTTCAACTCATCATTATGAACAACTTTAACTTTGGGACCAAACCTTAAATCACGAATAAAATCTGAGTAGTGTTTTTGTTTTTTTTTGTTGTTCTATGGAACAACATTTCACACCAATAAATAAAGATAACTAAAATGTTTTGAAGTGAAACCTTTAGGCGCGTTAAGCGATTTTTAGTAGGGAAAAAACTTATGGGTTCCCCTCACCGACATACCCGTGCCGAGCCGACCGACATGCTCTAGTAGCAGCAAGCGAAGTCAAATTTACCATGTGAAAAGTTTAATTTGTGTATAAGTACAGTGCATTGTTTAAATTGTATTTTAGATAATAATTATTATTTTATTGAAGTGAAAACTTCTTTAGGCGCGTTGAGCGAGTTTTGGTAGGGGAAAATTGTATGGGTACGCGTCACCGACATGCTATGCATAGTTTTAAGTTTTCACTTTTGTCGGCAGTCCCTAAGCTATGACTGCCAATTTTTTTTCTACGATATTGTTTTAGCGGTAAACAAACAAATATTATGATCATTAATTGTCAACAGGTGTGTTCGCGTTGGTGATGGCTATAGGTGCCATGAAGTACCTCCACAGTCTGAACCCCAAGGGTCAGTGGAAGCAGCTGCTTATCCTGGGCGGTTTGGCAGCTGCCGGTGCCGTGTTTTTAGCAGTTGTGCTACTTACGTATGCAGGAGTCATCGCGCCTTGGAGTGGAAGGTCAGTATTATGTAGTTTGGACTATACTACTGATATTGTTGGAATATTTTGTCGTGTTGACGTCCGTCAGCGAGCAAATAACAAAACATAAGACACTCGAGAGGTTAACTCTCGCGACACGTCACTGTACCCCCCCCCCCCGCACCGCGCTGCTACCTCAGGAACCGCTAGCCGTCGCTAGGCATTTGAAATAAGCCTATATTGATGTGCCATTTGACCTACTAGGCAATGGTGGTTATAATGATTAGAGGATTGAATGATAAATCAGTGTATGATAAAGTGACACCTCAGTTCCTCGTTTGAAATGGATTGTGAATCAGAATTCACGATAAAAACGAAAGCATTAAAATTGTGATAATTATATTTTCCTACGATTTGCTGATTAATCCTAATCCTAACTAATATTATAAATGCAAAAGTGAGTTTGTTTTGTTTGTTTCTTACGCTTTCACGCTAAAATGTGTGAACGGATTTGAATTAAATTTGGCACTCGGGAACCCCCCCCCTCCGGGTTTGGGCACCTGGATCGAGACTTATGCGGGTGACACCGCGGGGCGCAGCTAGTAATAATATAAATGTGAAAGTTTGTATGTTTGTTACTCAATCACCCAAAAAACGGCTGAACGGATTTGAATGAAAGGCACACATATTTTACAACCCGGAATAACACATAACATAACATCACGCCTGTAATCCCCGAAGGGTAAGGCAGAGGTGGAGCTATAGTACACCCACACTTCGCCAGTTATGTTAAGTCCCATGTAATAGGGGGCGAGCCTATTGCCATCAACCGGGCACAAATCCAGACTCCGGGCTGTTACTGAGAAAGTCCTAATGGAAAATCCCAATAACACTACCCGACCTGAGAATCGAACCCAGGACTCAGGGCTCAGCAGTAGTGGTTGCGACCACTAGACCAACGAGGCAGGCACAACACACACAAACACACACACACACACACAAAACACATAGGATTTTGTTATACCGGTAGTGCATTCCCGTGGGATAATTTACGACATCAATACGGGCGAAGCCGCTGGCAAAAGCTAGTGAACCTATAAAAATAACATTATAATTCCATGTCAATTAATAGTAGAAGGGCAACACCCTATTTAAACCGTTCATGAATGAGAGGATCTACCATTTAGGTCTACATAGTTCATATAAGTTAGCACACCCAACTAGCTTGTTATAAAAATACACTTAATGTATTATATGAACATAATTTTGACATGTGAAACGCCAGCTATATTTACATTTGTCATTTACGTTAAGTATAACATGTGTTCGTGTTAACATAACTCGTGCTACCAGGTCATTTACAAGTGTTGACTTATAATAAAGCTATGTTTTATGCCCTGATAGGAATGTTCGTGTTTAGTTTGTGTAGTGTTGACCTCAATCTTTACCTTTTGTTTTAATAGTAAATAGAACATGTTATGACGGAAAATGTGTTGGTTTTATAGCGTCTATAGTTTCAGTAGTTTAGTGAAGCCTGTCAAATGTTTGTGTCAGATGACACAGCAACGTTTAACGGTCCAAATTGGTGTTTAGAATAACACACTTATTTTTCTTAACGCGTACACATACATACATAGACATACATACATACGTAAACTCACGCCTTCTTCCCATGGGGGTAGGCAGAAACTATAGAACGCCACCTGCTACGCTCCTTACATACTCCTTTTGTTTCGTGTACGTACATACATCTGAACATACATGCACGCCGCCGGTTGCGAGAACTACGCACCTGACCTTTCTGAAGAACATCACCAATTAGGTCACTGTGTGTTCTTCTAGGGCGTCTCCTCCCGGCGTTTCCACTCACATCTGCCTTGTAAATAAGTTTTGTTAGTCGCCTTTCATTCATTCTTGCAACATGACCAAACCATCTAAGCATACTCTTTTTATGATTCATAAAACAATAAAATTTCAGAGTTAAATTTCGACAAGTAGGTCGATGGTAAATGACTTGCTTGAGATAATTAATGAATGAATGATTTATTTGAGAGAATTTACATATTGATAAATTGGTCTTTCTAACCAAGAACGACTAAAATGGCCAAATGCCGAAACATACCGGTAACATTTCACATAAATAGTTTACTGAATCGATTTGCTACTGATTTCATTCATGACAGAGGTTTAATCAAAAGCTAAACTGAATAGGAACAGGCCTATTTCACCTTAAAAACATGACTAGTTTACACTGAGAGTACATACCCACCAGTCCAGTTTTGTAACACTCAAAATCCTAACTGGATCTCAATTTCAGATTCTACTCGCTATGGGACACAACATACGCAAAGATCCACATTCCTATCATAGCTTCGGTGTCGGAGCACCAGCCCACCACATGGTCGTCATTCTTCTTCGACCTGCACGTACTCGTGTGCACCTTCCCCGTAGGACTGTGGTACTGCATCAAGAATATCAACGATGAGAGGGTTTTTGGTAAGTAACATTTATGACATTTCAGCAATTTGCAGAATTTGTGAATGATTTGTTTCAATAGCGGAACAGCGCGATTACAACAAAACTATCGCTAGCTTTGCAACGCTTTGTAATGCTTTGCAATGCTTTGCAACGCTTTGTAATGCTTTGCAATGCTTTCCAACGCTTTGCAATCTACCCTGTCCGATATACCTACATGTTGAAAGTTGAGTGCTTAGTCAAGATTTACCTCTGGTTTCTTTTGTTGTTTAAGTCTGACTGATCGAATATCTGATCGCTAAATGTGCTACAAATCTGATCTTAGCAATTTGGGTGTAGTGAAAATACCTTCACAAAACCGAGTTCCTTAAAATAATATTTCGTGTCACCTTGGCTCATCTGCAATTGACACACCCGCCGAAGTATGGAGCTGGTAGACGGTTTAGCTAATGATGAAATCGTGATATCTATAATCTCTTTACATAAATAACCTTTATGTGTCCCTTCCAGTCGCCCTATACGCGTTGAGCGCAGTATACTTCGCTGGTGTGATGGTGCGTCTCATGTTGACCCTGACGCCTGTTGTCTGCGTACTGTCCGGCATAGCCTTCTCCATTCTGTTGGACCTGGTGCTAAGAGAAGATGAGCTGCCAGTGCCTCAGGTTGATACTGAGGAGTCTAAGAGTTTGTATGATAAGGTATGTTTGCATATCTTTGCATGATACTGTTCAATGACATAGTTGGATATGAAATCCCCTCAAAGAGAATTTCAGATTAACATAAGTGACTGTAGAACTAAACCTTCTGTTCGCTCCGACACCTATGATAAGCCCAGTTTTCATGGTAAACAAAAGTTGCACAACATTGTTCCGGCAACATATTTTTATGTTGCTGGGAACCTTTCATCCAATATGTGGGTGAACCATGTTTACATTTACACAAAACTCGTAATCAACCCACATTTTTTTTTTTAAATAGAGTTTTTTTTTCTTTTAAGAAGATAACCAACTAACATCAAAACCTCCCAACAGGCCGGCAAGCTAAAGAAGCGCACACACGAGCCAACCATCCCGCCCGACACAGGACTCGGCATGAACGTGCGCTCAGTCACGCTGATACTGTTCATGATTCTCCTCATGTTGTTCTCCGTGCACTGCACCTGGGCCACCTCCAACGCTTACTCCAGCCCTAGTATCGTGCTCGCTAGCTACGGAAATGATGGGTAAGTCCACAATTATCATAATTATTTCCTTTTATAACCGGGCGTAACTACAAGTCGAGCTTTAGAAAGAGACAAAAGTATGAGTGACAGGGACGACGCTCTACAAAGCCTAACTTTCCTCGATCACGTCTTGAATACTTCCCGAGTGTTCATTAAGAGTTCATAATACCTCAGCGCCACCTGACTCTTTACCTCGCTCGAGACCGGGAGGGAGGGAGAAGGCTCCAAGGTGCCGAAAGTACATGATCTAATTTGAAGCATTTTTTTGAGTACTTAGCGGTTTATTGTTCGGTTTGGAGGTAACTTAGTATTTTTTGTTTCTGTCGAGAAACTCACGCCTTCTTCCCATGGGGGTAGGCAGGAAATATAGAAAGCCACCTGCTACGCTCCTTACATACTCCTTTTGCTCGCCTACGTTCATGCATCTGGTCATACACGCACGCCGGTTGCGAGTACTACGCACCTGACCTTTCTGAAGAACATCACCAATTTGGTCACTACATGTCCAAACATAGTACTTAACATTAATCCTCAACTTTACCATATATTTATTTCAACATTAATGCTGCAGTATATCCGATATATCGGAGGATCATGCTAAGCAATTTGAGGTATTATAGACCTATCGGCCGCGTACTGTACCATATCCTTGCCGAAACTTGAAATGACGTCACGACTGTCAGTGGTCTAATTGACTTTGTCGGCCTAAGGAGGACCAAGAATATTATTATTATTTGGCAATTGAGCCGATGTCGACTATTCTGGCAAAGGTATTCTATCTAAGGATTTTTACCCGTCATTATTTAACTATCAAATACTGACATGACATTATTCTTTCAGATCTCGTAAAATCTTGGACGACTTCAGGGAAGCATACGGCTGGCTGTCGCAGAATACTGCTGAAGATGCGAGAGTTATGTCCTGGTGGGATTATGGTTATCAGGTAAGAACTAGAAACATTTGCTATACTCGACTATTTCATATTTTGTTTGTTATAATCGATGTTATTACGTTTTGGTCTCGCGTTTAGCGTTTAACTGTTATTATTTTACCGATTAGAAAAGGATATTTTACATTCACAAATGTAAAATTTACCGTTATGGCAAATCAAACACTGCGGCTTTTGGCAAGGAATAATTTATTTTGGTTTCGCAATAATAATGAGCCTACCTACCCCTACCTCACGATTTCACAAATTATGATCTTCCTATTAATGTTCATATTTGCGTGGCTTATCATTAGTAAACATAATAATATACCTACCACAACTCGAACGATACCCTTATTGGATCATTCGTGTGTTTGTCCGTCTGTCGTCTTCACAGCCAACTTGCTCCAAATCTACTGGATCGAATAAGTTAAAATTTGGTACACATGTGAATTTCTGTGACCGAAACACGGACGTGTAATACGTTACACGTCCGTGTTTCGGTAAATGACTGAATTTTGAATGTGCGGGGCACTTTTGGGGGGCAAATTAGAAAATTTAAAAATAAAACGGTATCATGTGACAAGAAAAATGAAATGAAAGGGATTTTTGTAAAGATTTCAGATATATTTTTTAAATAATTTTAAAATATATACTTTAAATTTATTTTGAAAATTGATCATTCCCCCACTTTTCTCCGAAACTACTGAGCTTAAAATGTTGAAAAAAATACAGAAAATAGTTCTTTACTTATAGATTATAGGAAAACCTATAAGAAGTCTATGGTCTTAAAATGACATGGTAAATTCCTCAATATTGTGCGTACCAACTTATATTTGCAAGTTGCATTTACAGTTGGAATATAATTATTTGGGAACGTGTCTTGCAACTACAATGTTAAGTTTGTTCTTGGGATAAATTCATCCCAACTACGGAACCCTGGTCCGACACGCATTTGGCCGGCCTTGGTATAAGGTCTAGAAAGCCGAAAAATAACATCAACGTGAGACCTATCATATGCTGGGGTGTATAGAGAATTACGATTACTTTCTTTCAAAAGTTTTATATAATTTCGTAGATCGCCGGCATGGGCAACCGCACAACGCTAGTCGACAACAACACTTGGAACAATTCCCATATCGCGTTAGTCGGGAAGGCTATGGCGAGCAACGAGACAGCGGCGTATGAGATAATGACGATGCTCGACGTGGACTACGTACTGGTCATATTCGGAGGGGCCATCGGTTACTCCGGCGATGATATCAATAAGTTTATCTGGATGGTTCGCATCGCTGAGGGAGAGCATCCTAAGGATATTCATGTGAGTAATGTTTTTATTTTAGAAGTCTGCTATGACCCTGCAGGGCAGAGGCCTAAATTATTATTGTTAGGTTCTTTTCAGATGTGTGTGTTCGTTAGATGTGAATCCCAATCAGCTTGTAGTACAAAATGAGTTGAAATTGTCAATCACACATCAACAGTTTTTATGAGCGTTTATGTACCAGTTCCGATAAACAAGTGCCAGCCAATGTCTATTTTTTTTGTAATTGGTACATATTTTGTTCCTTAAATTAAACTTTGACTTACTTCTACAGGAAGCGGATTACTTCACGGAGAGAGGCGAATACAGGGTTGATTCAGAAGCATCTAAAACTATGTTAAACTGTCTAATGTACAAACTATCATATTATAGGTATGTAACCTCACAATGTTACTACCATCTAATATATCTTTATCATAACCATTTACCATCATTCATCATCATTAAGTTGGTCAACCTTTTTTTGTTTTCGTGTTTTGTGTTTGTGATATTTGATCATTATTATGATAAAGTTTATATTAAAAAAAATAGGCAGTCATGGGGACTCCGACAGAAGTGGAAACTTTGGAATAACATATACATATACAAATTCTTATACATGTACACAGGCCGTTGTGCGTCCCCAGTTTAGAGCAACACGTCACGCCATAAGTTTTGCCCCTACCGAAAATCAACTCAACGCGGCTAAACGCACGCTGCACGACAACTGACAAATGCGTGTACTGGACAAGTCCACTCAATCTGTGTGGTTCTTTCCTCAAAAGACCATTTCAGACACCAATCTACATGATCTTCACATGATCTGACCAATATTATGTCTAGACTTTAAATGAAACTGTGACCTCTGAGTTTGTTTCGGCCTTTCTTCTCAGAGTAGTCAGATAGGAAACGCCGACCTCATCTAGTTTAAAAAAAGTATGATTGACGTGTAAAAGTGTTTGTATAAAGCTACTCACAGAAATATAATCATTTATCATTAATTTAAAATCATTTATCATTTAAAGAAGTTTTCACTTCAAAAATATTATAATAAATATTCGAAGATGTATGATGAAACTTTGATCTGTTTAGATACGACAGCGGCGGTAGTCCGCCGGGCTACGACAGAACACGCGGTGCGCTGCCAGGGAACCGCGGCTTCAAGCTCACCTATCTAGAAGAGGCCTACACCACTGAGCATTGGCTAGTAAGAATATACAGGTATGTTAGACCAGACAGTCTAAATTAAATTTCCACGCAAACTCCGCCCTATGCTCCCCGCCACTCCGTTATGTGGTAAACGCTAACACATCAGTAATAAAGTTGAATATCGCGTGCGCTCTTTGATCGTGTTCGAGCACGAAACTAAATAGCGTAAGTCTCAATTCTTATTTCGTTTATAACTAAAGTAATAATTTTATTTTATTTAATTTGGGAAGACAAACAATCGTACATTGTATATTAAATCTAGATATGTACAATCCACTACGTTTCCACATGTTACTAGCATAAAAGATACAGTTTTGGTTATAATAATTGATCTAGAGAAAAAATATCTGATGGCTGGATAATAAACTATATTTTCTTACTGTGAATATTTATTTTAGACATAAAAGCCAAACAATCTTGTTTGTTTTTTATAATATTGTCCTTAAAAATAAATGATTTTCGAACAAAAAATGTATCAAGCGAAAATATTACATTTACGTAACTGTCTTCAACGTGGAAAGAAAAAGATCCAATAAATCATATACTAAAGTTTCATTTTGCTTGTATGTGTGACTGTTTCAGAATATTCATGCAAATTAACATAAAAATAGGGAGCCTCCTCTTAACTACTATGTAGTAATCTGATCAATTCCTGGAAGTGTTTTAAATACGAGGCCCATAGACATAATTGATTTTTGAAAGGCAACATTTTCCTACCTGTAATTTATGCTGTCAGAGTGTACGCGTATGAGACGGGCTTGTGGCTAAGTAATAACAGGCGCACATCGATCGATCAGGTTAAGCTAAGCTTGCCGCGGTTGGTCCGTGGATGGGACCACCTTTACATACCAAGACCCCTCCGTGCCTCGGACAGCACGTTAAGCCGTTGGTCTCGGCTGACATTCCTGGATCTTTGACAGCCTTTATGGGTCGTCAGAAGGCCGAAAGTCTGACAACCAGTCTTACCAAGGGGTATCGTATGAAATTGGTATCGTTGTGGAGGTCAGATAGGCAGTCGGTCCATGTAAAATACTGGTATTCAGCTGCATCCGGTTAGACTGGAAGCCGACCCCAACATACTTGGGAAAAGGCTAGGCAGATTATGATGAGAGTGTGCGGTACCTTTCTGCTTCACCCTACATAGATAAAAGGGTAATATTAATTTGTATAAAATTTCCAGAGTGAAAAAGCCAGATGAGTTCAACCGTCCGCGCTTGGCGCTTGCAAAACGAACGGTCCCGACCAGCAACTCTATCTCTAAAAAGGTATAACAAACATGAAATCATACCCTCTTGATATTTTAATATTATTTGATTTACTAACTAATTATTTTACTAACTTCTTTGTAAATAATTATTTATTAATTCGTTCTGGTTTTGGTTTATACCTAATTTATACAACAAAAAAAACATCGTTAAGGTAAATCCGCAGATGTAGCCCGAGAAATTCAAATTTTCTTAAGATTTTTTTTTCACAGTGTCAGGTTGTATCTTGATCATAATATGATTCGCGACTATAGTAGATATGTATTTACATAATTATAATCATTACTACATCTCTCTAAGTTGTAAGTACAACCTGACACTGACCTGCAAATAGCAAAAAACGTCAGAAAATTTGAATTTCGCGTTCTACAGCTGGGGATTCACCTTAAGTGTTAGTGTAACGTTAACAAAATGATACCGTCCTTACTAAAAATGACTTCTGTACTCAAAAGACGGTAGTTTGTTCTGTAACTTGAACCTAACTTTTGTAACCCATTTGTAAAGCTTCAAATTAACCCACGTAACTAATAACCAAGGTGTAATTACTAATTTTCTCGTATTTCAGCTCGCCTTAGGAGGCGGACCGATGGTATAGTACCTACCACTGTTGAGTTCTGTTTGACCGATGTATGTGGTTGTATGTAGCCTGAGCTTGTGTGACGTCATACATCTTCGCTTTACCCTCTTAATTTTCGCATTGTCATCTTTTCGAAGAGGTTGCCAGATCAAAATTGCATGGTTTTATTCATGATGGCATTGACTATTCAATTATATTAATTATGCGATCGGTCAATTTTATTGGTCATATTAATAGTTAAATTTTAAACTTTGTAAGGTGGTCTGGCAGCATTATTGTAAAACGTAGTTTGTGAAGAATAGAGAAAAGTCCGTATTGATAATAAAAATATCTTCGATTTGAATACATTATTATTAGGTTAGCAATGTGCCGTTTAGTGTATCAGTTAATTAAATCATAATAAATTATTTAGCGTATCAACATTTTGAATATTTCTCCAGTAAAAATACAAGGTGTAACAGGAAAAAACTAATTAAATCATGATTTTGAAAAACTTTTAGTAAGTTATTCTTATTAAATAAGAATAATTGAAAAAACAAAAGCCTGTTCTTTTATTTTTTATTTCTTTTACAGTTTTTATAGAACAAATGCATTTTTTTTGTGTTACGTTGAATTTTTGTTACGTCTTGTAATAGGATTGCATGTTTCACACGACGTATAAACTACGCTGAATGTGACTTCTGTTGGCTGCAGTGCTTAATTAAATAAAGTATTATCAAACCCACAAACATGTCATATGACACTATTTTCTCCCCACAGACATCCAAAAGGCGAAAAGGCATGATGAAAAACAAACCCACGATTGTGAAAGGCAAGAAGGCGGTCAGGTTGGAGTGACGCAGCGTACGGAGCCGCGAGCGCGCGCGAGCCTCCTCGCGTGTGCGCAGATAGTGTTCGCTGGTCAGTGGTGACGCGCCGTGTTTTGTACTCAAACCTATTTGCCGGAATTGTATGGAGAATTTGTATGAAGCTGTGCTTAAAGAGGAGAAGGCAACTAAGAAAAAGCTCACGACGTAATTTGTGTGTGAGTTTTTGTAGTACGCGTAAGGTTTCGTCTTTGGGTTATTTGGCATAATAGTTTTCAGATCTCTGTGTACATTTGATTTTTTGTGAAATAAAATACCTACTGTATATTTTCTTGTTTATCTATGTTTTGGAGAAAGGAGTTTCAGGAGAATACATTTTCGGGTTTTAGAATTTCCAGCTTAGCGGGTAGTGTGTTTTAAAGTGAAACCTTACGTGTACTACTTAATTCCTCATCAGCATTAAAGGCCTAAAGTTTGCGACAATAGATATTGAATATTATATTTTACTAGCGACCCTTCCCTGCTTCGTACGGTTTTTACGAATTGAAAGAACATCGGAATTTCTTTGTTGTATGTAAGTTAAATGTTAATGTATTATACACACAAGCCTTACGTCTGTCACAAATCTGTTGCATCGTTTAGAAAAACAACGCAGTGTGACACACATTAAAAGTGACTTTAATTTATAATATGAATGGAAATAGATGCACACAACATTTTCTTTGCTATCACTTCGTATTAATAAATATTAAAACGAAATATAAACTATCTCATTGGCCTATTTTAAATAATTCGTATCGTAATTTCCTCATTCTATATTATCAATAATATTCAATATTTTTGTGTAGGTGTGTGCGTAATTTTCTCATACAATTTTAATATTGAAAATAGGTAGGTATGTGAACTATTTGTGTACCTATGTGATTGTAGAGTGACTTACAAAACACGGGGCTACCACTGATGCTTTATAAACTGATGATGACTGATACCAATTATATATGTATTTTAGTCCATTAGATAAAAATGTTTCAAAAAAATTACAATTTAGTTTGTTCGAGCACTACTAGATTGGTGTTTAAAATAAGTGTTGAGTTTGTCGTATGGACACTTTAGAATTGCAATAAAACAATTTTTTATTAATAGTACAGAAATAATAATATATTTCTTTATGCACGAATAAAGTGGGATCTGTAAATATGTTTCATTTACTTTTTATTTGAAATAATTTTCTTCTATTCCATATTCAAATATTGGATAAGTTGTGTGGCAATACTGCGACGTACTTAGTTGTAGTCGTGTATTATAATGTATAGTGCATTGATGAATATTTCATTTGTGTATCAAGAGTAATTTAATTAAAATGTGTTTTAACTGGTTAGATATACAGACAATTTTAATAATATAACGTCCCTTAGTTTCCTGTGTGTTTCATTATTCAATAATGTAGATCGTTTGTTAGTCTTCGTAGTACATTTATTTCGATTCGATGTTACTGTCCCGTCAATTTTAATAGATTCAATAAATGTTTTAAGATAATGGCTGTATACATAATTTTGTAGACATCTACCATTCAGTCGTCTAAAGTTAAGGCGTAGAACGGCGCGAAAATTAGTCGTGACGTAGTCGCTCTGCTATTGTGAAAGTCGTGCAGTGTGCTACCGACCTTATAATAGCGGAGTTAATCTGAGAAGAATTATATTTGTAATTGCTAAGTCCATTTGTATAATAATTAAAATTATATTAGCGCTATCTGTCCTACTGTCCGTACGTCTTAATGTTTCACCTAATTTATTAAATTCTTATAAATAATAATTTTTCCTCGCTACACTTCAGTACTTATCACAATTTAGTGTAACACATAGTTAACAAGAGCTGGAAGAATGTCATAAAGTTTTGTATCTTGTTATAATTATGTATCGTAATATAAATCTAACCAAAGTTTCAATCTATGTTTTGACTAGTTGAATGTTATATTTGAGAAGTTTGCATCTTGAAGTGTAGTGCTGTACACCTGCATTTATACACGACTACTAAGTTTTAACAAAACAACGAGCGAGCCTTAGCAGTTGCAAGATGTGTAACATCTGGTATCTCACCATGGTAATAAGTAGCTGAGCAGCGACATAAATTAACCTCAAAATTAAAAAAAAAGCTAAATACAAAAATATTTATTCATTACTGGTGGTCGCCCACTAGTCGAAATTCGACCCCTCTACTTACAATCTATATAGTAAGTACTTACTAATTCCATTCTATTATAAACACTTACTAATTCCATGCTATTAAAAACTTACTTATTCCTTGCTCAACCTGTTACACACTTCCGTCCCTTTTCACGAAATCACTCCCACGAGAGCGAGAGGAAATATGTTACATCAAAAACTGACTTGAGTTCATGTTAAGAATTGGAATATTGACTATTGCACAATGACGGCTTCTCCTTTCTTGAAATGTAAAAATGTTGAACATTCAAATTCCATATATTACATCTTCTCCTTTCCTCAAATGTAAAAATGTTGAACATTCAAGTTCCATCTATTACATCTTCTCCCTTCCTCAAATGTAAAAATGTTGAACATTCAAGTTCCATCTATTACATCTTCTCCTTTCTTCAAATGTAAACATGTTCATCATTCAAGTTCCATATATTACATCTCCTTTCTTCAAATGTAAAAATGTTGAACATTCAAGTTCCATCTATTACTTTGCTTTGTTCATAATCACATTATACTCTATCGTCGTATCGTCTTTCATTTCCTACAATAATAACAACACTACACTTCCAGTTGTAACCTAAACTTAACCCTACAATTCTCGTGCAAAATGTCATAAAAAATATAATTCAAAAGTGGTTGATATAATTCAGTGGATGTTATTGTGTTACGTATTTTTATTTTATTTTATTGTTGTCCATCAATTGTTTTGCGTAATTGTAACAGAGTTTTATCGATTTGTAGATAAGATTCATTGTGGTAACAATGTTCTTAATAAACGGGTGGAAACGACAATTTTGGTTTTATTACTACATTTTACCTTCTAGACTAATTTACAAAATTCTTGAGGAGGATTCGCTAATGTAGCCTGCAAAATACAAATTTTCTGTCGGTTTTTTGCAATTTGCAGGTCTGTGTCAGGTTGTATGTTGATTAAATTATGATTCGCGGCCGAAACAAATATGGCTTCACAGAATTATAATCATTAGAATCAGCAATACAACTCTTCTTGGAATCCGAATCATCATGAAATAGTCATTCAATAGGATTCCAAGAAGAGAGATAGTAGGATTCTATGAATAGCTGTCCAAATTAAACGCTACCGGTTCAATGTTTAAAACTTGCAAGATAGCGGATGTTATTTGAATCAGCTAACCGACTCTATAGGATTATTAGTGCTTCGAGGTTATTTTGTTGCTAATATCGATTTTTTCCCTATTAAACATGGATTTCTAGTCTTCGAGACTTGAAAGACCACGTAGAATACTTAAATTATTTTGAAGTGCCGACAAGTAGAAGACTAGAGGAAATCCTACAAAACTAGTTTTGATCCGCTACGAGAACTATTATTATATATTCTTCATTCGAAGTACACATTACGAAAGGATCTATAGAGAAAGCTCATCGGAGATGTGGGTATCCAATTATTATTGAGATATCCCATGTGCCGCTTATCTTATAACAATATAAGGCCCAGAACGAAAGAAAGACACATTGTAGTAGTCACACAAATATCAAGAGACATTTTATAGAAAACAATTGATTTTAATACATAAAAGCTATTTTTTGTTATTTAAGCATATTTTTGATTTCCAATATTCCTCCTCCAAAGACTGGTGCCATTCTTTTCTAATGCCACTTTCACTTCTCATCTTTATAACGTAGCATGGCTTTCTCCCTCGCCGTCTCGTCTCTGCGAGATCGATGCTAGAAGCTTTCATAGCAGTAGTCAAACATAAACCTGTAAGCAAGTATAGGTATTTCATCATCATCTACCTGGCCTTTTCAACTATGTAGGGGTCGCCTTCCAGTCTAACCGGATGCAGCTGAATACCAGTATTTTACATGGAGCGACTGCCTATCTGACCTTCAAAACCCAGGTACTGGGTCATAGGATACCCCTTGGTAAGACTGGTTGTCAGACTTTCGGGCTTCTGACGACCCGTAACGACTGTCAAAGATCCACGAATGTCAGCCGGGACCAACAGTTTCACGTGCTTTTCGAGGCAAGTCTAGGTACCTAATTGTTATTAAAATATACTGAATTTCCACCATGGACACCACTGACTACCTGCAGTATTGTCTCTCCTTCTCCCTTTAGTCCATCCAAAGGTTATACATTATAATTATTATACATTTATATCTGTAACTTTTATGGTGTACATAATAAAGACTATTCTATTCTATTCCACTGCAAAAGCAATCGTAAGTAATTTAAACAGACAGTTGTTCGGGACTAACACTACCTCCTTGTTTTTTTCATTGTAATTTTGATGTTGAAATAAACGAGTTTTACTTTACATTACTTATGGAGCATATTGGTGATAACAAGCTTATTTTAACATTCATTTGGTCAGTTTATACATTAGTAAGATATAAGTTCAGAGATAAATACCTTTTCCCTAAACTTAAAGAGGAAAATACGCTACGGTAACATCGGTAACTACCAAATAGAGTTGTAACAGAGGTATTTTTAGCGGAAGCAGAGGTGGAAGCGGGGGTGGGGAAAAAGATCAATAACCAATTATTACCCGACTGCCTTAAAAGGAGGGTAATGTTTTTAATGAAATAAAATCTACCATAATATGATATTCAAAAAGTCTTTATTCAAAATAGGTGCATCATAGTACATTACCACTCAAGTTCCTAGTCCACTCCTACCCGTTTGCACGCTGCACAAACACAATTCTGACCATTTCGTGCGCAAGACTCAACCGCGCGGCGCGTCGCCCAGGGTCGCTCCTCGCGCGTTGACGTAGCGTAAACAAACCTCCGATGTAACTCCGCAAACTTACGGAGGCGGAAGCGGAGGCGCAGGTACGATTTCTTGCGGAAGTACTGCATTTGCGGAGGCGAGGTTCCGTTACAACACTACTACCAACGCAATCACTAACCCTGCTCGGTGCACAATTTACGGGGGGGGGGGGGGGGCAGGCGGAGGCACCTGCCTCGGAAATCTCGCAGAACATATATGAACTCGCCTAAATACTAATCAAAGTGTAAACGGGGCCTTATGCTCTAACTTTTAAATAAACCGCGCAGTAGACACTGGCAAAATGCACGGTGCAATTGCCAAAAAACTGTTTGCCCTACACAATACACTAGGTACATATACCTAATGTTTCATGTAGGTGTGTTTCTGTAGTGTGTATGACAAAACAGCCGCTAACGATCCGTCCTAAAAAATCTTACTTGCCCCCCCTAGGCCAGAACCTGGGTACGCCTATGCACTTATAGCCGACACAGTCGTGCGAGCGCAATCGCACTATCCGCCGAATGTTTACGATTATGAATGACATTCATCATTTCAGCCAAAACACGTCTACTGCTGGACATAGGCCTTCCCCTAAGGGGGGGGGGGGGGGGTGTTTGCCATAATGAATGACATTGAGGTAAGTAAAAGAAAATACGTTTATTTTCGGTAAACGTAACGCAAAGAAAAAAAAACACAAATACGAAAGAACAAGCTGGGGGAAAGTTTATACATTACATCTACGCAAAACGGCCAAACGGTGGGTAGATATCGACGCACCGCACGAGTGTCGCGCGATACATCGTTTGGTATATACCTCGTATATATCTCGCTCTCACAAAAATGGCGAAGCAAACAATAAATACTTACAATTATAAATTTCAACAAATTAACATTTTTGGCTGTACTCACGCGTGATATGTAGTCCCGCGTGTCTTAATTTTCTTGCTTGAGTGATTAGAACACAACACTTATATACACAAGAAAGCATTTGATGCGTATTTATAAACGAAAACTGATATTATTGAGCTTTATCGATATGCGCTATTTAGACGAAGGTTCGCGTTAGACTGAGTGTCACTGTGTCCATTGGACTTGGTTCAGTAGGACTACGCGATGTGATCAAGTAACGTATCTTCAGTTTCGTGACGCGATGGTGCTATTCTTTACGTCCGGCACCACACAGACCACGACGTTACGACGTTGCAGCCTTCTACAATCTGCGGCGACATCGTAGGCTTCTACAATCTGCTACGACATTGTAGCCTGCTATCATCTCCTACGATGTCGTAGCCTGCTACCATCTGCTACGACATCGTAGCTTAGCTACAGCGTAGCTACACCGAAGCATGAAAATTTTTCGTAGCGGTGCTACGGTTGGCGCAGCTTGAGAAACGGTGTTAGAGAAACTGGAGGTTATTGGTACTTCCTAGTCCTTTTCTTTTCCTATACCAGTTCCGCAATGTTGGACTTCGGTTATACATTATGTATACTAAAAATGCTCATATGTGTTAAATACCAAATTCCAAGCTATCTTTTATATCCAGTATCGCTAAACCTCGTCCTGCCAGTAGCTAGATAAGACTGTTATGCCTCTTTTCTCCTAATTTAGACCAGCGAGTGGGTTATCCAATCGCTTTTCGGTTGATTGTAACTCCTTGGTTAGCGATGAGTGGGAGCTAAGCGACTCACCGACCGTGCATCATGTAAGTCGACCAAGGGCCCGGTCTCCCCTTGAGGACGATACTTCACACAGCAAAGATTTTGCCTATATTTACGTCAAAGGTATGTAGGAACAGTGTAAGGAGTAGAAAATAAAAACGAATTGACAAAACCTTCACCATATATTTATTAATAAAGACAATCTAAAAGATCACGTAATAGTCATTGTCTTAAAAAATTAGTTACCCTAATAAATTTATCAATATATATAATAGAGATTAATTTTATTACTTATTGTTTCAAGGATATGCGAAGTTGTGAAGAGTCGCCCAGCACGGGAGGGTACAGGACTCGAGTTAAGTCGTTGTTCTTACGAATCATCACATTGATCGAATATAACAATGAATCTATTCATACATACACTTACATCTTCCAATGATTACCTACGTTCGTTTAATCTAAATGCTTAATAAATTTTTGGCCTAATGTGTCTACGCGAAGAATTGTGCTAATCTAAAAAGGTGTCTACATTTTTTTCCATAGTATTTTCAAAGACTTTTGTAATTTACAGAATTTTCAAAATCACAACACAGAGTGTAATATCAATTATCGTGCGTTTGGCACGTGTACATTAATCGTCTACAGTTATATTACAAGTAAGTACGTATTAAGTACGTAGTACACCGAGGCGGAGCGGCGGCGTCGGCGCACCCTCCCCCCCCCCCCTCACGCTGTCACACCTCCCCCCACGCCGCGCCGCTCGCGCGCTTTATACAAAATTAGAAGAATATAATATCCATTTAGACTTACAAAATATTAATACTATAGTAACATTTAATGTGTTGACACAAATACAGAAGTACTTACATTTACACTATGTGCCAGGACTACAGAGTAGAAACAAGAGTCGGATTACAAGAACATTCAAGCGAACATAACATTGGTATTTAATATTACAAACATTTAGTATTTATACTTAATTAGCGCTGTATTCATTGGTGATTCATTAAGTTACATTATTTGGTAAAACGTTTTCCTCACATTATTAGACTCTTCATACAATTGACCTTTAGTTATTGTTTTTACGATATTCTGATAATGTTGTTGATGTATTTCGTGATTTTTAATACTATAGACGTTCCTAATTTTAAAAGAAAAACATGAAAAAATAACGTCTTTTTGGTTTTCATTAAACCTCTAATTTTATTTTCTAAGAATAAATTTTATTTTAAGAAACGAAAACAACATAAAACAAAACACGACAGAGCGATCCGCACATCGATTCTGACCTAGCAGAACGGATAGTGGACCAATAAATGCAATTTCCAGTGCTTTTAGATATTAAAACGAAAATAAATAAAGAAAGTAGTATAAAAATTAAAATTGTAAGGCACTTCTATATTTAAGTTGAAATAAGTTTTGTTTAAATCGTCAATCTTATGTTAATTTTAATATTTAGCATCTGAGTGCATATTTCTATTAGAATACAGCAACTTTTCTTATTGAACGCTTGGGGGCGCTCGCAGCGGGCGCTCTACATAACATCGATTCTCGCTAGTTTAGGTTACATTTGGTTAAATTAGGGTATCATTATAAAGCTATACCCTGACTAGTATGACTGGGCACGTGGAATGGGTTAGTGACACCATGATTACACTACTAACAGTTAATAAATAATGAAAGGAAAAATAGTTATCTACATTTACGCAAAATCAAAGATTTTTTTCTGAATTTAGAAAGTACCTTTCAGTCTTAATAGCTAAAGAGTATTGTTAAAAATTATCTCTGGAGGGACTTGTCTTTAATAGATTGTATTACGACGTAGAACTATCTCCGGTACCGTTAAGTTTATTTTGGAAAAATATTCAGTATTTACACGATAGTTATGTATGACTTAATTTTTATTTCTTTAAGAAAATAACTCTGTACGCTCTGAATGTCTAAGAAAGAACAATGTCGTCGGTCTATTCGATAGAATCGGTCTAAACTCATTAATTTTTAGTGCAACGACCTAAATAGCACTTTGTTACGTAGTTTTATGAAACGTGTGACTCACTTAAACCTTCACGTTTGGGGTGTCAGGTCAAGCCTTAGTCTAAATGAAGCGCGACTATTTAATTTATCTGTCACTTATATTTCGTTCCAGTTACGATGTACCTAATTTAAATCAGTTACAACTATCAATTTGGCAGAACATTGGCATATCGAGTAATAAAGTATTGAATTAACATCACCATTAGAAAATTTCGTCTAAATTGTTAAGATAGATTAACACAACCAAATAATCACACAAGTTAGTGATACGCGTGCTATGCGTCACTACTTTAAAATATTAACAACCAGTAGATCCAGTCGATACGCGACACGAGTTCAAATGATACACGTGTGCACTATGGCAGAACTCTGTTCGGGTACTCGTGGAAGGAAAACGAATACTTACATCTCCAGAAGATATACAAAGAATAATACATCTTTATACAATGTGGAGACAACAGTACGACGATAAATGAAAACACTGGCAATACTAATACTTATACATAAGAGTATTTTGGAACGATCAAATAAATTCTAACCTCGAAATTAACAAAGTGATTTTTTCAAACAAACTTAATAGCAGTGGTGTGCCGATTATGGGTTTTGCCAATCTTTGACTAGCTATAGCGACTAAACTATTGGATATATTTGATTGAATTTTTGTGTGCAGACTGCGCACGTCATATAAGCAGATATACGCAGTTGAATTTATTGTCATATTTCGTCTCCACTTTGTATATGTGTTGTACGGTAACAGGACTGCACCATATCGCACTGAGGAGTACCTGGGCATAACTGTTATCTATTTACCGAGTATATTTTTATGAATTAACGTTAGTTATTTGAATTATTTATTGTTATGTATGATATAACCCCAGTACAGACCAGTGCGATACAACACAACGCAGATCTACGATAACTCTTTCAAAAATATCTTTAGATATATCGAGCTACTTTCTTAAAACGGCGCGTCGCACGCATCTTCATAGATATTGTTAAACTTTAATCTAAAGAAGAATTTGTTAATAACAGTGATTAAATAAAATTCAAGATTAATTTTTATAACATGTCTTTTACGAGGAATTCTGCCCCAAAATTAATTTTGTCGTTAGAAGTATCGGAAGACAATAAAAGAGTAGACTAAGAAACATCACAACCACGAAGTATTTGTCACTCGAGAAATAACTTGGTAACTTTGGGAGCAGCGGAGTATAGTAGTACCTAGGTACCGAATGCCAGGCAACTTGAGACACTCGCTAATACAATTTTGAGCAACAATGTTTATTGCCCGGTTTGTACCATCAAATAATAGACAGAATACGATGAAACAATAAACCATACATACATAGGTATATCACAACACGTAGGTACACGTAGACACACATGACATTTTTATAGACAAAAATGTTCACATTTAAATAAATTAACAAGTATTAATTAATGGCTTATTATTCAGAACGATCAACAAGGAACTATACCCGAACCCATTTAACGTGGCAATATCGGTCATTAACCCACCTACATTTTCTAGCATTCTTTATTTCAAAAACTGAAATAAAGTCCGTTAACGTGCTGAATCAATCTATCTATCGTGATCTTCATCACGATAGATACACACATATTCCTATAACGAAAAAATATACATAGTTTATTGTTTGGGTTCGCCTACGGAGAGATGTTAGGGAAAGGGCAATGACCGCTATTGTCAAGCTAAAGTGATTCGGGTATAGATAATAATATTATCAACATAAAATATAGCACATTTGAGCATTCAATAATATTTGTGTAAAAAAATATTAGGTATCCCTCCATTTTAACGATTTCCGTGAGCACTTCGGAATCAAGTGGAAGTATGCTTTATAATAATATAATATAATTTACATCTAATAAGTGACGGATATCAATTCATTGTTTAGTTTCGATCAATCAAAAGTATCAATCAGTTTTGTGCTTCCACTTGACTACACGAGTTCACAGAGAAAATCTAAAAGTGTGAATATTTTGTCTAAGTGCGTTTAATCAACATCGATATGTGACTAACAGGTACGGATGCTGAATTGAATTCCGTTGTCTTAATATTATGCTAACTACAACAGAGCAATTACTGAATTCCAAGTGCATTCAACATAAAATTGTCTATAAAATACGACTAGAAAAATAAATAGAAATGAATAACTACAAAATTAACAAAGTAATGAGCAAACAAGCAAATGTAACAACGAGCTGAGCTCGCGATAAATCGAAACAATAGAAACGAGGTAGTGTAGTTACTACACGATTTATGTTATCACACGTATATCATAGTGGTAAAATACTTATAAAGATCAATCTCTCGATGAGAGCCCGCGCCTCGATGGAACCGCAGCGTTACAACGAACTAGATACTTGTTCTATCATTATTTACAAAATCACACTTGCAAGTCACATTAAGAAGTCTGTCATATAAAAACTTTACGAAGAGCTACCTATTTATGTATCAATTCGTTATATAAAATATCTTTATGCATTCTCTTCTCCAATCTTAGCGTTACGAGAATTTGGAAAGTTTACTTTTTCTATAGGTATTTGTCCAAAGCTAATTCTCCTCTAGCTACTAGATACTACGTCGCTCTTTCTAGGTCACTTTTAATTTAATCTATATTATCTATTTCGTTATCATAATAAATGCTTAAACGATTCAGCATTTAGTCCTCATCCGAGCGAGTCACGGAGTGTGTCGCTGTGGGGCGGGGTGCGTGTGCGCGGTAGTTAGCTACAGGTTGAGTCGTTAGTGTGACAGCCGGACAGCCGGCCAGGATGGGTGAGCAAGGAGTCGGTTACTGAGCGGGCGGTTTGCTTTGGTATTCAGTTGTCGCGTGGGATCTGTCATCGGATCTTTCGACCTTTTCATAAGGCTTTTCGAGTTTTGGCCGTTTTGGCTCGGCGTCGAGTGGCCGGTGCGACTTCATGTGTGCGCTACGACTTTTTACTTTGTTAAATACTCTGAAACATAACAGGGTACACTATTAGAAATAGCAACACAAGAAACAAATGAATGAAGCGAAAGAAAAACAAATGAAAAATATTAAAACTTATAAGCATAACGCAGATAAAGCAAGCGTGAAGCGTTAGTATTAGAGAAAACTTATATACAAACAACATTAAGACACAAAACCTCTTAAATATTAATCCTATGATAAGTACAATAAATAAATAAGATGTCAACCTCATAAGCAATGGACATAAATTCAATGTCTTAAATACAATGTAAATACATTATATAATTATTTACATGAATGGCTGTCAAATAATTTATTCTATTCATTGTAGCCTTAACATACAACTACTCTAACTGTCCCGTTTAACGTTTGAATTTGTATTTTAGAGGTTTAATGGCACGTAAGATACAGTATAAATAGTCCACAACACTTTCTTGAATTTTGCTAATTTTAGTCTAACAAAATATATTTCTTAATAATATTTCAATGAAGAATACGTGCTTTTGAGTTTAGGCACCGTGGATGCTTGGCACAAAGTACCTTTTTTTTGGCAAAGTACGCCCTTAAACTATTTCTATAATGAATAAATATTATATAATAATATAAATAAATAATTAGTTTAAAATACGAAGTTTGGCAAACATCAGTTGACGTGAAATCAACATCAATATCGGATGCTTGGGCGCTGGCCCGAGACCGTCGCTGTACTGAACACATGTACACGTCGACGATTTACGATATTACACAACTAGTGCCGTATTCACTGAGCCGTAGTTCTATCGTTAAACTTAATTTTAACATATTTCCGTCCATTCAGTTAGTTACTATGAAGCTGTAAATATTTCTCTTAATACGTAATGCATGCACAAAAGGCAATTTAGGTGAAACTTAACATGGTTAGTGAATGAGTTTATATATAAATATCAAGAGTTTTAATGGTATTGATACATTTTGGCACGGGTTTATGGTTTTAGGAAGTCGATGTTTCACGTAAATTGCGTTTGCGCAGTTCGCTGTATTTGTATATTGTAAGCGGTATGCACACGTGATTCACGTATCGGAACTTACTTCCCGCATATCTTGCAAGGGAACTCCTCGGTATCGAAGGTCGACGTGGAGGACACGCACGCCGAGGTGCTGTGCGCGCTATACTGGCCTACAGAACCCTGGATGTAGATAAGTCGCGGGTATTAAGATCCGTCAAGCATTCGTTGTTCACTCATCAGATAGCCGGAAGACAAAGTGTTGTAGCCCAGAGTGAATGGCGGTGCTTACTTGTGTTGAAATCTGCTGATCCATGGTCCAGCTCCGTAAGTACAGCGGTTTGTAATCTTTCGTAAGTTTCTTCCAGAAGTAGTAGAATTGTATACATTGTTTCGAGTCTTTTGTTCTTACCTGAGAAAAAGTTGAGCAGTGATTTAAGTTCCATTGTTATTATTTTCGAATACTGGTTCTTGAAAAAAAGTATGCGGTTAAGGTTGGTTACTTACCAGCTGCGAAATTCGGTAAAAATCCTTATCGTAATGGCCTAGTCCAGCTAGGAAGGCTTCGACCTCGTCGGTGGTCCAGCGCGACTCGTGCTGCGCCGGCGCCGCGGGCCGCGTCATGAGGCGCAGCGTGGCCGCGCGGATGTCGCCGCCGCACTCGCCCAGCGTCTGCAGCGCGAACTCCCGCGTGTGGCCTCCCACGGGCATCGCGGCGCACATGGACATCTCCATGAACATTCTCACTGTAAAAGAAAAATGTTTGTTGAATAATCTATCTAAAACTAAGCTAATATTGTAAGGAAATAATGGAAAGAATATTCCGATTACAAGTTTTTTTCACTTATAGAAAGCTACACACTATCCCCAAAAGACATAAAATACTTTTAATACCAGAAAAATGCACGGTTCCTGCAGGAATCTCCATACAAGTGAAACCGAGGCGCGCAGCTAGTTTTCTGTAATATTCTTAACTTTATATTAATAATTGTGAATCTCAAATGAGCATGCCTTCATTATCGTCTAGAGCGTCGTTGATGCCAGGGTCCCATAGAAGCTGTTCCGGCACGCGATGTAGGTCTATACGATCATTACATAGCGCGGGCAGGTCAGCTTGGAAGTCTCGGCCGATGTTGATCAGTGGGGGTCGAGGCTCTTCTAGTTGAGCTAGAACATCAGTTTGCGTGGCTGCTATACCTGAAAATAAAAAAAAGAAGACAATCTATTAAAAAGCCTGAAGGTTTTCACTGCTGATGTCGGGTGAAGGTCTAACTTTCCTTTAAATTTTCTCTGTCTTACGCTGACAAGTGATCATGCTATGTCTATCTGGGTCTGCCACGTTGTGGTTAGCCATGAATAGGACCACTGATTGGTATATCTTTCTAATTATTGTTATATGGTGTTAGCTACTGTTTCTTGTTGTGCAACTGTTTACCGGCTGTGTTTTCTATAAGCAGCCCTGATCCTTCTCGGTCCGGGGGCAGTATCGGTTGAGGCGTGTAGTGACTAGAGGTGCGCCGGATGCGGGAGCGAAACGGACCGGCCGGGGACGCTCGACGTTTGCGTCTCTGAGGGGACGCAGGCACACTGCTTGGACTCAGAAATACTGCTGGCACTGTATCTCGACCCTCCACACATACCTGAGGATAAGAAATTAAGATATTTACAAAGAGGTTTATCAAGACAAACGTGGGTAAATAGTTTGATAGTCTTTACTTGAAGTGAGTCGTGCTGCCATTGCTGCAGGGGCGAAATAGTAGACGAAGCCATTCGACTATGTCGACGAAACGGCCGCTGATGTGAGAAGTCTCGAGGACTGCTCGATAAGAGTGGATCTTCAGAGTTAAGCATGATCCGGCGTGGTGTTGGAGAAGGTTCCAACGCGTACGCATCTAATGATCGACACTCTTCTGGCAGCACTTCTTCTAAAGCTTCCTCCACCTTAACAAAATAAAGGAAATTACATTGGAGTATAATGCAAAAAAATTACACTGAATGAAAAATGAACAATGAACATTAATATTGAAATGTTAATTACCTCTTCTTGACTAGACATTGTGGCAGTGAAAAAGGCAGCTGAAAGTGGCGAAGACGCGCGGGGTGCATTGTGACCTGGTGAGTGAGCACCATGGGAAGCTGGAGGCGTTGGGTACGCCATTCCCGGTGATGGCTCGGCGTGATTAGAATAGCTACTTGGCGATGCAGCTGTGAACGACAGCCCTGGAGAACCATTAGTAGAGTAAGACAGTCCGGGTGAGTTTGCAGTGTATCCCATTCCTGGCGATGGAACCGGTGACCCTCCATGACAAGCGCCGAAGTCTGCAAGGGATTCTGGTAGCGGTGAATTAAGGACCGCAGCTAGCCGTCGATTGGAAGGAAACGTTACAGGCGATCGCTCTCGAATAGATGCTGCTACAGTTGCATAGTCTTCCAGTGAGGCGAGTTCCTCTAATTGGTCGTGAGTTGTGGTAAATTGAAAAGTGTCTTCGTTTAGTGCTGGTGAAAAGTAGCCATCATCTGAATTGAAGGAGACTCCGAATAATTCTGGCCGGAAGGTGAAGTCTTGTTGTGGCGGTGAATGACCAGGATCTGATGCTGATCTTTTTACAGCCTGTCGACAAACGTAGGGATTACTACCACCTTTAACAGCAATATGAATGGGCAAAGCAATTAGTATCCTTACCTTAGTGTTCCCCTTCTTCAACAACTCTATAAGGGTAGAATCTCTTTGTGCTGCACAGATGCTAGTTGCTGCGTTTGAGGCGACGGTGACGATGGGTGGTGCCCGAGGGGAGATGAAATGCGACGACGTGGCAACCGGGGACGCAGGTGATGCTACTGAAGTTCGGATGTTAGACAGTGGTGGAGGAGCCGGCGCTACGAACCCTGTGCGAGATGCCACTGAGTCTGTACTTGTACCTGTCAACAACAAAGAGCTGATAGTTTCTAATTCAAAGGTTAAAAGTAATTTGTTTGGCCAGTTTTTGTCGTACATAATATTATACCTGTAGATGGTGTAGAAGCTACAGTTGCACCGCGACGGCTTATGATTTTTTCTTCTATAAGCGCTCGAACGGATACCGAAGCCGTTTGTAAAGGTGGTCCCGTTGACTCCTTCTTATCAAGTTTTTTGCTGTCAGAATCCTGAAACATTACACCAAGTTAAAGAGTTTGACATGCTAGTACCTACAATATTTTGAAGAAATGTGGGGTTTAAAAATTACCTTTTTGAAGTATCCACCATGCAATCGCATGTGACCGTTTAGAGCAGGTATATTTTTAAACTTCCGATGGCAGAGGTTGCATTCTACCGGCTTGACATCGCTGGCTCGCGCGGCAGTGGACGTGGCACTGCTACCCGCTCCGCTCGACGCCCCGCTAGCACTCGCACCACTTGCGGCTTTCTGACTGCTTTGCTGCGTCTGTGAAATTCACGATGACTTTTGAAAAGCTCAAAAGACTTTACAGCCTATTAAGTACTTCGTAATTCCAAGGTATAAACTTTTGATCTTCGGTAGTTCGTTAATATTCTGAGTTAATTAATGGATTCTGATGGACTCTGCGTAATCCCTGACGGTAAAAAGGAAATTGGTAATTATAGGTCAATCCGGAGCTTTATATAAAAGTGTGGTGTTAACTTTGGTTAGAACATTAATAGTGTTTGGTTAGAACATTAATAATGAATAATGCTGTGTACGGTAATATTTATTAGCGAAATTTTTCGTACAAAGCGCAACGAGAGCGCAGTGCAGTTATTCATTCACGTAGAATTTTAATTAGTTGCGGATTTCCGTCGCACCGCGTTGGCGTCCGACGCGCCGCGCGCCAACTCGTAAATTATATCTGATAAAATGTTTTAATGTCGGAATTATTCTATTTACGAACATTAGCATTCGAGTTTGTTCTACACGCGCAGTTAGAAGCACGATTACGGCGATATTTTTGCGAACATAAAATAACGCGATCGTACAACAATGTTTATTGTTTATCGTCGGAAAAGGAGAGTGAAGGCCTTAAATAACCATTCAAAATAGCTTTAATGTTTACGTAGAACCCAATTTGAGAGAAACAGAAGGTGAGCAAGCTTAATGGTATTACAGGCGGGTTAGGGCTGGCACCCGAAACTTTTCGGCGCTACGCTATTGTCGTCTTGCAAGCAATAATACTTGAACGATTCCCCTGGGCCTTGACTAGCGCAGTTTGAGCAGGTGTAGGTAGATGATTGTTAAACGACTTATTCCCTTAAATGATCCTCGTTAACTTAAAACGAGTTTAGTTTAAAACTGTCTCTGTTCCGTTTTCTCTACCTACCACAAGAAATACCTACTGTTGTGGTCTATTATTAATGTATGCAAGGATAAGGACACTTTGGTACATTACGCAGCAAATACTCATGCAGGTAACGAAGCACACAACAATACTTTGCTATCTTTTCCCTTTTTTAGTCTGTGGTAAATAAATGTATTTTTCAATACACTTCCTCGAAAACTGGTTCATATCGCACTACGATTAGGTTCAAAATGCAATGTATTTCACACGCGTCCGATTTTTTATTTTCCAACACGTGTGCGGGAATAAATATAGTCCAAATTGGTCCTCTCTATTCGGAGGTGATTTTTTTTTTAATCTCGGCAAAGATCGAAATCTTTATGGCGTTAATATTTTTGAAATATTAAAATAATGTTTATAAATATATTAGAATACCATGACCATGTTGGGAGTAGTAAATAGAATACCATGTATATTACAATAAAAAAAAACGTTTATGAACAAATTAACATTTATTTGTGTTCTAAACTCAAAAATATTTGATTTTTCTGTTTCATATTAGGCTGTTTATCGTCTTTATACCTTTGCTTCTCCTTTAACCTGGCGAAAGCAAAGCCCGGAAAAAAATGAACATTAAATCATAGTTTCCTGATAATTTATGACAAATTTTTTTTTCCTTATGTTATTTCGTCTAAAGTATATTGAAAAACGTCGTTTGATACACGTGGACATTTTTTATTGCAGTTTTCGGCTCAAAACCAACCTCGCCTACGGCTCGGGTGTTAATTCCGCCTCGAATGCAACAACAAACATTCTCCACTTGTATCAAAATGTACTATTATTTCTTTTCTCTTTTTTCCGAAACTCTGTCGGTGACCTTGTTAATAATGGGTAACTGGTTATTTTTTTAAAACTCTTTTTTCACCCCGATTGATATAAAAGGCCAGTCGATCGGTTGTCACCGGTCAATATCTTAATTACTTACAGTACAAGAAAAAAATGGCCGAGTGCGATCCCTCATAATCATAACAAAAAAAATGTTTGTTAATTACTTCACCGACTATTCTTATTGGCCACAGTTCGATATTGTTGTTAATGAGATTCGCTTCATTATTAATTGGCAAAAGCCTAATTAATACCCGTAATATAAATAACCAATTATGAACGAGACACTTATTGCGGTTCAGACTACTAAACATAAAGCCAATTAATATTATGTAGGTAGAGATGAAAAGAAATATTTTATTATTATGATAAAGAGGAATTCATTAGCAACTAGTGTTGGTAATGAATTCCTAATTGAAAAATTTCTAAAAATTATTTCTTTAATTTCTAATCTAATCTAATCCTAAATGAATTGCTAATGAAAAAAGTTTAGCGACCGTTCCAACTTAAAATATAAGCTACAGCGATGGTTTCAGCTATGAAACCATCGCTGTAGCTTATATTTTAAGTTGGTCGCTAAAGTTTTTTTTCTTTTATAAAAGAAAAAAAATCATCTGCGACAAAATCGCCGCGTTAGAAAACCGCTCGTGCTTTAGAAAACTGCTCGTGCGTTATAAACACACGGGCGGTTTTCTAACGCGGTGATTTTTTTATCGTGACTAGATTTTTAACGCACTGGCTGCTTAGCGCCTAGAGTTGAAAAACCAACAGTGCGCCGTTGACGGCAAGACATAGCGTTCATTTTATTAATATTCAGGGCTTGGATACCGGTTAATTTTCTATGTAACCTTTATTAGGTATAAAGGTTTTCGAACATATTTCGTTAATTATTTAATATTTTGTTACAAAATCAATGCTGAACTAAATGTGATAAAACAATGTTTTAAGCTATTATCAATTGTACCAAAAATATCTGTACTTTTTTATTTACCTATGTTCTAAAAAATAAACATAGTGCAATTTAAATTTGAACAGTGTATATTTTTAACGTGCTCGCGTTAAAAAATCGCCCGTGCGTACCTGGGTTAAATCAGATACAGAATCAACTTGTCACCAGATCAATTGGACCTACATAAACCAATCCACACACATGCCAAAATCGAGATAAGTTACAAAAAGCTTTCGAAAATGCACCTTAATATTATATTTGTATACATAGAACTAATTATTTAGTATAATATTGTAAATAAACTTTATTCAAAATAACAAACAATTTTATTGTACACAAAATTTGGACAAAAACGGCTTTTTCTCAAAACTGTTGCCGTTTTGCGTAAGTAGGTCAAAATTTGAATCAGTTTTCTTTATGAAACCCATGAGTGCTGAAGTCTTTTTATTTGGTTACTTAGGTATTTAGCAGATTTTTTTGCTGACTATCAGTTAAAATCATTTTATTGCCTAACTCGAAGAATGTGCAGGCTTTTTCTATTTACAAAATGTAATTTTATTATCAAACTACTTAATCAACTATACAGTAGTATACAGTATTGAAACCAACATTCGTAATAAGTATATTTGGAAAGCATAAGCATCAATAGACAGAAACGACTTATTTTCTGAACAATATTAGTATCATCCTCTACCAAAATACAGTAAATTTAATGATAACTGACATACTTCAACGATAAAAATTCTCAAGAAAAACACAATAACCTGAATTAATTCAATGAGACAGGGAAACGTCGCATAAATATAAAGGAATGTCTTTTATTTCAATTGAAACGACATTATTTTTAAAAGGGTAGACGTAACAAAATATTTAAGCTGCGATGGATGTAAATGACATTCCTTAGGGTTGTACTATCACGGGTGCGTAAATTGTACCATCGTAAGGACTATGCTTGCTTGCAGCGGTCGGCCGCTATAGTAACACTTACCGACGCTCATCAACCAATAATATCGCCGTATCAGATTTTTGCTGAGCCCCTTGTTTTTGTAAATGAAAAAGAAATACCGTAAAAAAACGGGTAAAGGGTGGTCAGATATCTGTGATCACTCTCATGTGAGTAACAGAGCCTGAGAAATTTATTTAAATAAAATATATTATTTTTTATTGGTCGACGCACAACGGTGCGGTAAATAGTGGTATTCTGTCAGAATGTCACCGTGAAATCTAAGGTGAAGTGAGCTATCAATAGTGTAAATCCCTAGCGATCCGTAGCATCAGCCGGTCTATTCTGTAAGAATCTCACCGTAAAATCTTACGTGAAGTGAGCTATCAACAGTGTCAATCCCTAACGATTCGTAGCATCAGCCGGTCTATTCTGTAAGAATCTCACCGTGAAATCTTACGTGAAGTGAGCTATCAACAGTGTCAATCCCTAACGATTCGTAGCATCAGCCGGTCTATTCTGTAAGAATCTCACCGTAAAATCTTACGTGAAGTGAGTTATCAATAGTGTCAATCCCTAGCGATCCGTAGCAACAGCCGGTCTATTCTGTAAGAATCTCACCGTGAAATCTTAGGTGAAGTGAGCCGTCAATATATTGTGTCAATCCCTAGCGATCCTTAGCATCAGGTGGAACGGCAGCTCACTTAAATCTCACTTCACCTAAGATTACACCAGACCGCCTTAACACAAGGTGGAATTAGAGCTCACTTCACGCTCACCTCACCTAAAGTTTCGCGGTGAGATTTATACAGAATAGACCGGCTGATGTCATTGTGAGCACGGGATTTTGTTTTCAAAGTAGTCCATTATACGCACCCGCGATAGTACGTCTGAAGTAACCATGGCGGTGCTGAAGAAAAACTTATGAAGTAAAATTAAAAATTGTATGAATCAGAGGGGCAATTCACTTATTTTTGAGAACGTTCACATTCTGTCGTGTTGTTCTTTTTGTACCTCTAATTTTCCTAAATTTTTGACTAGTTTTTGACATTGATTGTCGCTGAGATGAGATTGCGACGTTTTAAACGTTTTTAATTACGGTAATTGGCCTTCACATTTAGAAAGAGATTGTCCTTTTTTAAGTTAAGTGCCCATTTTACAGTTCATTAGCAATATGTCACGCATAGCAACCAACATAAATATGTTAATATCGTTACCTACATATCGCATCTCCGCTCAAATAGTGTCACAACTCAAAAAATTTGAAAAACTCTTTTCATTTGTTTCAGAAAACTTCAAAATTCGCTCAGATAAGTGTCATACTTATGACTGATTTTTTTGACTCCCGACACTATTTGAGCGGAGGTGCGATTATTATGTACGTTAATATGGATATAAAACAATTGAATATACCAATTCAGTTTAATCAGTCTACCCAGACTACGCAAACAGCAGTGGCTTACACTGGCAACTGTTATGCCGTAAAACTTTTCAAACTAATATTGCAAACACTTGGTTTTATTGCCACGAATACGAAATACACGAAAACTCTAAACTAGAATTCAACCACTTAAACTAAACACATTGGGACTCGCACTAATGACGTCACAGTTGTCAGGGTTGCCACGCACAAACAAAACGCTATATTATGTCTTCATTTGTACAGATAAACGCTTTTTGTCACGTGACTAATAACGGTACAGAGGACACATGTTAAAAGTGGGTCGTGGGAGCGTAATTTATTTGATTTGAAGCTTTTTTCGCGGGAGCAGCCCTAACGCGCCATTAGGACTGGCTCGTTAGGTTAATGTGGAGGTGAGAGCAGATGTTCTGTGGAGCTGGCTGTAGCGTTTTTGTTATACATCATCCGAACTGCAGTTGGCTCTAGTATTGTGCTTTTTTGGTCTGACCCGTTCTCTCGTTATTGTTGCGCAGTTCGCAAATGGTACTCAATTTAGCTATGAATTAAAAAAAATGCGGAGCTTTTTGCATCTTATCTTTTAGATGGAATTTATAAACTAACTGTAACATTCGCGTTCCGTACGCAAAATACGCGCATATTGACGTGGAGTTGCGGAAACCAGCCCATTTTACCTATTACCTAACATTCGCGTACTGCGTATACACAGCATAATGAACCCATGAAAATGTTGTTACAGTTTGCATAAACACGTGGTAATAAACACGTGTTCCTAAAGACTGAGTGAGATGGGCCTTAGTTCATAATCGAATTAGATTCGCATTAACTAGGACTTTTTTTAAATTATCAGAACAATTAATTTGATTAAAAATGTAAGTCATCAAGGAAAAATCTTCATACATTATTTTAAGCTTGGAGCGCAAAATGAGAAAACAATAAATTTACATACCTTGTGAATTGGCTTACTGAGAGGCTTACTAAATGTGTGCGTTTGAAAAAGCTCCGTTATCCAATTGTCCATATCGGCACCTGACTTTTAGGTCCACGATTATACTAAGTACTAAACCGTCCCATGCAACCCGTTCACTGCTACCGGCGAAATTATATCGACCTAACACGAATTACTTCGCGACGAGACTATGATGTTCATCTCATGGGACTCGAACATAAAATGACGATACAATGAATGGGAAAGATATCGAAGAGATGACCCCTCGATTAATTTCCAAGCTCGCGAATCGAGATAACTGACCAGACAAGTAACAAAAGCAGCGCAGTTTGTATGAAGAACAATTTGCATATACTTAATAGAACACTCTATTTGGACTAAAACATTAATATTTTCTTGTGAGAATATTAATTTTTATTAATTTACGAATACGATTGAAAAGAATTATATAAGTAATAACTTTTATAGCTGAGTTGTGTTTAAAACAAACTGCCTTAGTTTACTTATTTCTGGAGTGTTTGTAGCTTGTAAACTATAAGTAAAATAGAAGAAGTAGTTTTGATATAAGTTTTTTATTGTTGAGAGTTAGATATAGGTAATGTTATGGCAAGTGCTTTTATATGAATGAAATTGGGGTTTAGGGCAATGAAAGCTTTGATACGCTGGAATTGAATTTATCTTTATCTGTTAGTCACAGTTTTATTTTTGGACCCTCAATTGAAAAGATTTCTGTGATGTTGGTTGATATTTTGCTATAAGTCTTTCAAAGAAATTAATAATCTAGTCTAGTAGGTAGGTTACGGTTTAATGTTTCGTTATTCTTTAATTTGTTACTTTCTGATAAATCTCTTTTTTTATTATAGAAAATATTTCAAAGAACTTCTTAAACAATTTACAAAGGCGCGGAGTGTGTCAGAATAACTCAAATCTATTGTTAGATGTCGTGTGAAAAATTAAAAATGTGATTTTTGGAAGCCAACAAATAAGGGTCAGGTAAAGTCTGGCACTTAAGTTGAGGGGTGAGTAGGCCACGTGGCGCCGAGGTCACAGGTCACTACGCGTTAGAAAAGGTCAAAAGTATTTACTTTTTAAAATAGGGTGCCCTATTGAAGTTGTTCGCTTTTTAATTAAATAATTTAACTGCTTGTGTTCATTTCTGTAATACTGCACAGTCTCAACAGTAATACCTACCGTTAATGCGAAACATTATTCTATTTAGCGAATTTCCAAACGTTAAATTACAGCCCGCATTTGAGGGTTACCAAAACGAATGTGTCAAAGAAAAATGTACTTCAAAAGATATTTCTTGGAAATAGAAAAGTATTTTCGCGACATTTGATCCGTCTAAACCCTGCTTGAGTTTAGTAAACAGCTTAGCGAAAACATATTTTTTATAGACTGTCGGACGTGATATTAGAAAACCATCTATTACACGTGCTTTAAGTTGATGTAACGCTTAGAAGATAGAGGGAGTCACGTAAGCGCTACGTTAGGTACACGTCTTCAATTATGCATCGGGACGTTTATCGGCGCGGAGCGAGCCGCACCTGCGTCGTTGTCACCCTACATTATTAATGGACTCGAGCGGGATCGCGACGTCGGCTTTAAACAATGATACTGTCTTTATAAACGATCCCTTTTCTACCTAAAACTTATGAATTATTGTTGGATCTCACTCCTGAAGGGCTGCCACCATTTTTAATCAACAACGTACGCGGATTGGCCTATGCATACCTATGTGTACCTACCCATTTAATTCAAATAGTGTTTTATACTTTTTAAATTGACAAAACGTAACGAATGAGCGTGGATAAGTTTTGGAGTAACATCTGTCACAGGAATCTCAAAGTCAATTTCGCTTTTGAGTTTTTTTTCCGCTCCCATTAAAAAAGTCCCAGAAATTAATATATAAAAGTTTTGAAGGGCAAATGTTCATTTTCTATTTTCAATTTTGGCGATTGTATCTCAGGAAAAACTTTGACATATTTCCTCGCATCAGAGGGGTGAAAAAATCAAAAGTCCATGAGATATTCGAGCAGATGACAGCTGAAAAAGAATCGAATTTGGAGCGAAGTTGGTAGTATGTACAAAGACGTAGAATTCGATAAGAGACAGCGACGAATTCTTTTGGGACGTGGTTTGAGACGAGGACTCACTAGCGTTCTTTGTTCTCTCAAATACTACCGTGACATTGTGTTCAAGTTTTTAGATTTTGGTATCTTTATTTGTCTTCGAACAACTGAAGTAAAATGTGATATGAAAAGTGGATTACGAGGTTATTTATTTAATACTTAGTACAGATGCGGACTTAATGCCATAGGCATTTTCTACTAGTCAACCTTTGGGTGATGCAGAGAAAAACAGTGGTAGGTGCAATAGCGAGAATTGTTATTGACTAAGTTTTTTTTTGTAGATACGTGTACGTAAGTTAAACGATTAAAAAACATTAGCAATTTTCTTTAAAAATTGTTTTAAATGTCTGATTGGCGAAAGGATTGCAGTGGAATAAATTCATTTGTTTCTAAAATTTTAAGTGAATCCAGGCAAATAATGTCTGATCAATAATCCAGGGAAATAATCTGGGCCCGCCACAATTGTGGCGATAAGTCCCCTCTTTGAGGAGTGGCTAAAGAGGCACCACGGCGCCCTCACCTTCCGCCTGACGCAGGTCCTCATTGGACACGGTTGTTTCCTGTTCAGGATAAAGCGGGAGGAAACGCCCGGGTGTTTAAACTGTGTGGATCGCCCGGAGGACACGGAGGAGCATACGGTGGAGGTCCGCCCTGCTTGGGCGGACCATCGCCGTATCCTCACGGAGGCGATCGGCGGCGGCGATATCTCGCGTCCGGCCCTGGTTCAGGCCATGGTTCAGAGCGAGAGTGCATGGGAGGCAGTCACCTCCATGGTGAGTCACCTGCATGGCCGTCGCCTCCTTCTGCGAAGCAGTAATTCTTGCAAAGAAGGAGGCAGAACGCGTGAGGGGGAGGCAAAATTCGCGCCCTCACGCCCCTAGTCCCCGCGGGAGACGCCCCGGGCGTCGAGAGTCGCAGGCCGATTCCCGGCCACCATAGGCGCGGGCTTGTGGATGGTGAGCGATGGGTAGCTCGCCGTCCGATAACATCGACGGCGAGTTGTGTTCCACGCAAACCTCAAAGAGATGTCAGCACCAACTGACGGGGTCCGATAGGCCTGCCAGGGGGTTAAATTACGGGTTTGTCCGAAAGGGATATCGTGGTCCTGGCACACAGGCATCTGAATGAACACAGGTGGGTTTTAGTCAGTAAAAGTCTGACTCGCCCAGAGCGGGAGAACTTATTTGATAATTTCCCACCCAAAAATAAATAAAAAAAGGGAATTAATATCCATTCTAACGAAAAATATTGTGAATGTAATATAATATGATTCTGGGCTATATCAATAGTGGCCAGCATGAAAGCATAACACCACTAATACTTATGATGAATGAGTGAGAAACGAAGGGTAACGTGTTATCGCTCCCCGCATTTTTATCGGGAGAAAGGTTTTTTTTTTGGGATTGGTTTGGTCTTGACCTTAGTCTAGGTCCGAGGTGACAGAAACAAAGTCGACGATGGAGTGAGCTTATCCAGAAGAAGCCTGTTCACTCTCACTTTGAAGAGATTAGGGTTGTATGCGTTCGGAAACACCTCGGCGCCTCGGCCTTCGGTCTTGTGTTCTTTACTAGAAACTACCAAAATTGTAGTAGATTTTAATATTGTCGTCATAAGTCCTACTCTCTGGAGCCGGATTTTCATGTTTTAAGAATAGAAGTACACCTTACATAGTGTGTTACAACCTCATGCAGGTAAGAAAGGCCGGTCCTTAGAGGCACCAAATGCAATTTGCGGTCCGCGTCAAAAATTGCAGCGGTGGCGAGCCCAATCTTCACTTATTGAGCGCTTCGCCCGGCGGGGCCGCTATACATGTATTGACCACGCCGAAAATTGGTTTCCATTGAAACTTCCCGCGTATTTTCAAGGAAAAATGAGTTCTTATTCTGTATGGTGACAGTTTAGGAACGACGGAGATATGTATGTTTGGAGTGTTATGTTATTTTGTGTAAGATGTGAATACTGAGTGTAGTTTCGATATGTAGAAGAGCGGGAATAAAGTTGTTTAGAACATTTTTGTGAATAGTTATGTGTGTTTATGGCGTAGTTGGAACGTTAGTGACTGTTGTATTAAAGATGACTAAGATATTAGTCATTCTTTGAAGACTTGAGATTTGAGAACAGTATTTGCTATAGCATGTTACCTACTCTTTGGTGTAACAATATAATTTCTAACACATCATAATAAAAAAGGTTTTCAGCCTATATTTATTTTAAAAACACCAGCACATATTTGTATCACTAAAAAGAAAATTAAAAATAATATATTACCCTCACATGGAGCTCTATAGAGTTGTAACAATAATGAACACGCCACACTGTCGGCAGGGCTGTCAGCTATTCAATAACTGTACTCAATTTGGGAATTCCAGCCACCAAATAATGCTTCACTATTAGGTACGGTTTTTAAATATGACTTTTCAGCAACAAAATGTCCTTTAAATACACTTGTAAAAAAAATGTGAATGTCAGAAAATTGGAGAAAAGTTTTACTAAGGTTGTGTTGAATATGTTACAACGTCAAATGGTGAGCCTTTGATATTTTAAAGGAAAATTGAGACCTTTATTATTTGCATAAAATGTAATTGGACCTGCGTACGTGTTTATACTGATGCCTAAAATACTATAACGTAATATCTAAATCGTAAACAATCATGCGAGCTAACAAAAATGCATTTTGTTATAATTATGTAGAAGATACTACGACCTCATCTAGTTTTTAAAATATGATTGACGTGTAAAAGTGTTTGTACAAATCTACTTACAGAAATAAAAATCATTTAATTATGTATTCTCAGCATCAAAAAATCGCTAGCAAATTTTATACAGATAGACACATGTGAAATAACAAAAAGTTTTCCCAACTAAGCAACCTTGATTGCAGCGAAATTAAGCGCAAATGGTTTTAATTTTAAATTGGCTGTTTACGGACAAATGGACTCTCTATATTAATCGAGTTTACGTAACAAACAGCTCTTTGTGTGATGCCCCTAACACTGCAATGCAATTTCACACAATGGCACGGTTCTAAGATATACAATTTTCAAGCTTTTGTCTCTAAAATGTTAAGGCAGGTTTAGATGACAAGTTGACGTGCGTTTAGCAAAGTCTGCTGGCTGCTAGCCAGGCTCCTAGAGTCTCAAGTTTGTTTACCAGGTCAGGCAAAGTGTTATTGGGGTTTTTTATTCGAAATTCTCAGTAGCGACTTGAAGCTTGGAATTGTGCCCGGTCAATAGAAAAAGGCTTCACAATTGTAACTTGGAATTTAATAATAATTGGTGAACGCTCAATCGTACTTGTAACTTTGCTTATAGCTTTTTGAGGTATTTAATACCTAAGTGAGATACATAAAATTATTCACGAGTTTCACAGAAGAATAGATACCAAAATATCTACGCAATATTTCAAATAATACCTACCTGTAGGGTGCCACAACTCTAGGCCAGGACACAACACAAAAGCTGCGAATTATCCTCCATCAAACACAGATGATACAATTAAGCTGAACAGCCGAAACAATAATAAACCACACACATAGATAATGCTCCAATGACATGAATGCCGATCACCGACGTCAATGTCAGGCGCCAAACGTGGTCTATTACAACGGTGTGCAACTGGCCCATAATTAGGTATGGCTGACGTCTCGAACCGATTGCTAGCTAACCCCCCGGCCGCCGGCGATGTGTTCCTGACACAGCAAACCCATTGTTATTAACACAAATCGATCCCAGACGAAATTCGAGAGGCTATCGAGTTGTACTCGGAAAATGCCTACGTGATCTCATATATTGAAAGCTTTATTAATATTAAATAATACAAGGGATTATAGACCTTATCGAAAAGGAATAAAGGTCGGAATTAAATAGTTTCATTGTAATAAAGTTGAAAAGTGGTAAACCGCGAAAGTGGTGAACCGACGCGGTCGGATTACAGTTAAAGCGCAGTTGCGGAGATGTTTTCGTGTTTTTGTTCTGTACAGTCATTCTTTTATTTTTGGAAAAGCTAATGGTGAGGAAAATAAATTCTGACTGATACGAGCATATAAACTTACGTAGAAATGTTCAATCTTCTTCGACTAAAAACAAATCTTGCACGGTAACTTTTAACACTGAGATGGTTTAGCTAAGCACCTTTCTACCAAATCTATTGATAAGTATGATACTGGTACGATGGGCTGGTGTCCACAACGTCAACTTGTGTATTTTGCGTACGGATAGAAAAATCGATTATTCGATCCACTCCAGCTCCTCAAGGAAGGCCAGCAACGCCTTGGTGTTACTGACAATCTCACGGAGGGTACCTGGGTTACTTAAGTACTTTGGCCAATATACAACATTATTTATAGTAAATGCGAAACCTGAATATAGTTTGTTCAGAATAAGGAACTGAATCGATTTCAATAATTTTTACACCATGTTATATTTTTCCCAAAAATATTTAAGTGTGATGGAAAATGTTATCACCATTTAATTACTTACAATATAATCGCCGTACGGTTAGGTACCTACTGACGAATTATTATCAATGAGCGCAAGACGACCCTGGAGGCGCGGGGGCGCCGTTAGCATGTTTTTGTACGGACAACTCGGTAACATAACAACCTCATAACTTTATGATTTTTCATGATAATGTTTTGAAATTTTGTACATAGATTCTTTACATAAAAATACTAGACACGTGTTTCGGGTTTCTCATATACTAAAACTAATATTGTATATTGTTAGGTATAAATAAATAACTGTACTTTAAAGGTTTCTATATATTTATTTGCACAAAAGGATGCAGCTTATTTCATTTTATATGTGAACTGGTGACAAATATTTGTAATTGAATTCACGTTCTGTTTCCGAGAAACACGCTGGTAAATGAATCGGTACATTTACAGCATTGCATTTAAGTTTCCCAGTTCAGTTTGTGCGAATTTCATTAATCAAAAAGCGTTTTTGTGAACTATTTCACGTAATACACAGAAAGTTTTCAAAGTTTTCCTCTTCAATATCCAGTTATTACCTACGATAAAACAAATGAAGTGTGATTTTTGCCTACAAAAGCTCTTTGTTACGTTGAATTGAAAAAGATTTGTAGTAAACAATTTTAAATTATTTATTAGCTGTAAGTAAGTAATATTAACTCAATCACTCCATGTAAAATACTGGTGTTCAGCTGCATCCGGTTAGACTGGAAGCCAACCCCAACATAGTTGGGAAAAGGCTAGGCAGATTGATTTTGAAGTAACATTAATTTAATATTGTATAAACCGCTTTCAACGTTGAATGGATTTAAGCTGATCAAAACATTCATGCTGCATTCCAATCTGAATTCGCATGGCATTCAATGAAAGCTACCCCACATAAACAATCTAAATAACGTCGGCAAATACACAGGTATTGAATAATGAAGCAAGCGCTTTACACTGAAATCCTTTGTCAATGTTGTGAGGGAATTATATCGTGGAGTACACTGGACCGTTCGTAATTATGTGCCCGTGTGGAACCAGCGTTATTGCGTCCTGCTGGTGACGTCAAATCAGGGTTCCGATCAAAGTGAGTGCTTTTAATAAACCCCACCGACGCATACCTGGTCTGCGATGCCTATTTAACGTTGACCCCTGCTGCCAAAACCCCCAAACGAAATTAACACAAATTGAAGCTCTAAACCGTGTTAAGAAAGACTATTTTCGAGTGGTCGATGCCGATGTATCGCAACTCCTGTTTTAATTATTTGTGTAATTATATTTTTGTTTGTTTAAAAACTGGTGGTCTGTAGTGGATTTTCCGCATGTTAAATCAACTGAATTTTTGTCTGCGTAGTTTTAATGAGTGCGCGGTGTAATTATATTTGCTATGTGCGTCATGTTTGTGTTAATTCGTTCGTTTTGTGGAATGTAGCGGAATGTTTGTCGGGATCATATTTTGAATTTATCGTTATATTTTTTGTGCAGTCAGATTGGCGAAATATTTGTCCGTGTGGAATTAATTGTTAATATTCATGCAGAATATTAAGAGTCATTATCTCTCATTTTCAATACAAACAACATAATTGTGATTTGATGTACATACCTACTATAATTTAAGTTGATGTTTATGTTAATGTTGCACATTTTTTAACGAAATACTCGTTAAAAAATGTGCAACATTAACATAAACATCAACTTATTTTATAAACATTAACTTATTCAATCTACACATTTTTAAAGTGCACAAAAGAAAACTAACCATACTTACTTCAAAACCTTGAAGACGTCGAAACCCCCAAACATAACAGCATTACATGCATTCTATTTGCATTTTTATTGAAGAACAGGTGCCAATTCAAAAAATAATCCATAAAAAGCTTACAGCCACAGCATCTAATAATAAAACATTTCTCATTGGAAAGTTCTCATCGTAACTGCTATTCAAATAGCACCCTATAGCACTGCGAAATGTTACCGAATCTAGTTCGATACAATGCGATAAAACCGGTTCAAACTAGAGCCCTTGAAGCGGTCTATGGGACGAGAACAGGTGGACGCGCGATGTACTGTATTCGCAAACCCTCTACCACGAGACTCCATTGGCTGTTGTTGTCGTTTAAATTGTAATGATAAATGTGAGTTAAGTGATGATAGTTTTTTAAGTACCATGTAGTATTATGAAGTAACTAGTTAGAATGTTTTATGTGAGGATATTAATATTATTGAATTTTGTTTCTAATAATTTTATTACGACGTTTTATTTTAAGTTTCATGCTGGTGCTTAGAAAAACAGGCTTAATCATTTTGATACGTACGTTAGGGTAACAAACGAATACTATAATAGGAATTCTCGCGAAATTTTATTGTAATTCAACCGATGAATCTAAACAGTCAGTTTCGCAGATTTCGCATCTAAATCATGGTAGGGGTGCCGTCCGCGAGTCCGCGACCACACCTGAATTATTAAACCCTTACAAAGGCTGATGAATGGGCGATGTAACCCACTGGCGATTCGCACTCCGATCCGCGATGTATCGCCATTTGCATAAGAATCCCAACCACCCTACTTCCCACGGTCCACTTACATTGTTTTCATAATAGAATTACTTACTAGGATTAATAATTCTACTTGGATTGCATTTAATAATACTCAATTATGTTTTAGTTGCAGCTTTGAAGGTTCAACGGTTAATTATGGTATCCCTATAGCTTTAATGTTGGTAAAATTTTGTTGAACGAAGATTCAATGATTTATTCCAGAAATCCCCACCAACAAATCCCCACCAGTGGGGATTGTTATTTTTTTTTCCAGAAATCCCCACTGGTTAAATAAACTCAGCCTAGTGGGGATTTTTGGAAAAATAAGTAACAATCCCCACCAGGTATTGTTGTTTCTTGATTGATTGCAATTCACTAACGTAATAACTGATTTCCCACATATGAGTCAAGTAAAAGAGACATACAATATTTTTGATTATTACTTATTTTTCCAAAAATCCACACTAGGCTGACTTTATTTAACAAGTGGGGATTTCTGGAAAAAAAAATAACAATCCCCACTGGTGGGGATTTGTCGGTGGGGATTTCTGGAATAAATCGATTCAATAACATCGGGTTGTTATTTTCCTGTGTTGTTAAAGAAAAATGTTTTGATGGGCGTTTTGTTGAATAAAATATCTCATAATTTGTTCCACGTAGGTAAATGCCATCGCACTTACCTACTTGGAACAAATTATGAGATATTTTAGTTTTGATACTGGCGAGGTTCTGAAAACATTTTGAGCTAAACGCAAATTAATTGTTTACAAGTTAGATCGCGAGAAAGATTTGGGAGATTCTTCACGCAGTTCTAGAATAACCTACTATTGAATTTACAAAATAAGTCTGTAACCTGAGTTATGGAATTAAAATTACCTACATTGGTCTTAGTAACTTTATTCTAACTTGGCGAACACATTGGAATTTTAAAGTCCACATTGTTAAAGAATTTACTTTGACAAAATACCAGTAAAAGATTAGAACTGTGTCCAATAAGCGAAGATTGATTTAATCTTGTTGGCGAACTAGACCCTGTACAACAACGCAATGTCTTCGACCAAGTTATAAATGGTTTACCCGAGACTTATAAGCACACATATACTATAACATATGAGTGTGTACTTAGATAAATGTGTGCGGTGGTTACTTAACGATACACAATCTACAACGTGGGCTGAATTGTTGTACAAGTCCTACATAGGATTTACTGCTGCGTCCGCTACGAAACTCCGTAGAAGATTGCGGTCGGCTACGTAGCGTAGCAGTACTGCTACACGCTACGGCACGGCGCGGGCATAGCCTGTTTTGTTTTCGCTCAGATGTGTTATTGTTTGGCGTGCGCTGTTATTTACGGCGTTCAATGTTGTATGAAAATTATTTGAGGTGAGGAAAACTGACCAGCACCCTATAGCGTAACACAGTTTGAATAAAAATTGGAATGATTTTGAAGTATATTGCTAATCCATTGCTTCGTATGTTAGAAATAGTTGTCTGCTCAACAACGTAAATAACGCAATGAATGTTGTTGAACTGTCAAATTGAAAACCGATTATTACTGACAGTGTGTTAGAAGATAAACTACGATAACATGGCGCGCCCCTCTAAAATCCAAAACGTTTGAAAGTATTTACGAAGCGCCACCAAGACTCACAACGCATGTTGTGTGTACTGACGCGGCTGTCGAACAAAAAAATAATACAAGGAATTATTTATTCGTAAGGATGTGACTACACACATTGAAATAGGATTTAGAGGGGCGGGCCATGTTATCGTAGTTTATCTTCTACGCAATTAGCCCGCTGTTACCATCCTTCCCATTTTTGTTCTAACGTTGTAGGGGTGTATTGCTACGGTCCGCGTTGTTTAAACAAACTGGGGATAGATTAACGAGTTTCTACTGTCCGTTTATATTTTAGTAATCATTTCAGTTTAGAGTTGAGGGAGATAAATAAATAGGACATTAAAAGTACTTTTAAAATAAAATGCTAATGAACCACGGGTTGGTAATGAGAAAAAATTAACGCTTGAGATGTTTTGAAGATGACGACGGCACTCGAAGAAACAGATTACAATCCTACTAATTAACAAAGAGAGTTCTTAGTGTTGTTTAAGCTCCGTATTTTTCTCCTTTCTTCGACATAAATAGGTAGAAAAAGTTTTTTATCGTACAGAACAAGTCTTGGGCTTGCTCGCTTTGCTAGTCTTTGCCGTATTTTTCTTGTAGTCTTCCCTTATCACAAAGAAGGAAACTCTAAGAGTATGAATAGGACAAGCTAATGTAGAAATATAAATAATATTTATTTGTATTAAACATGGTGTTTAAAGTTGTTTTAAAAATACATTAAAGAGCATATATGTTTTGCTTATAACACAGCATGCAAATATTATTGGTTACATTAAAAAATGTTTCCCGTCAGTAAATTCTTTCATGATGTAAAAATTATTGTTGTTTAACCATTTCTGTAATATTTTTTTAAACAACGTAAAATCTCAAGTTTTTAAATCACTTGGAATTTTATTGTAGTTTCATGTTACCCCATACGTAGCCATCACTGTTCATTACTTTCTTTCACTAACCATGTTGATATTTTATTTGTTTCAAACAAATTAATTCGTGGCATACAATTCTCGTACCTCCATTGACGAACTCGTAGGAATATGTAGGTACTTTGTTAGTGGAATATTTCATTGATTTTTTACACAATTAATTTTAATTTTTGTGTCTTTTTTCATCACATCGTTAGATGTAATAGAGACAGCGCTCTCTAGTACGCATTTAAACCGGATAGCTTGTCTTATTCATACTCTCGCGGAAAAAAACTTTGGTATCTTACCGTACAAGTCTTGGGCTTGCTACTGCTCTTAGGCTTGGGCCTCGCTGGGGGTGTGGGCGGCGCGGGCGGTGTGCAGGGGGGGCTCGAATCACAGTTGGTACTGCTCGAAGTCGCTACCGACTTGTCTGATCCATTGCTTGACTGTAAAAACATATTGGTTAATTAGGTATTTTTCAACTGCAAATAAAGTATTTATTTCGCTATGATGCTTCTGTTTTTTTTTCAACTGTCTTCGTAATGACGTCATATTTATTAAAATGCAAAATAATTTTGGGTTTAATCAATAATTAACGGTTTACTTATTGTATAATTTAGTTATTTACCGGCGCGATGATAAGTTATGTTACTTAATGTACCAACATTTTATGGCTGATTTACATTCGCATTAGTTAAGTACCGAGCACAGAGGGTAGCGAGTTTAGTTCAAGTAAAAAGTTATGTGTCAAAATCAAAATATTTTATTTCACATATGCATATATGGGCACATAAGAAACGTCAGAAGCTACGTGCCGGATCCAATTGGTCGTTTCCTATGGAGAATAGTGAGCAAGAAACTCCATGGTCCAAACGTCAGTACAAAAGTGACAGTTTTCCTTTGTGGTTTTGTAAAGTGTCACGTATAGTCGTTTTACTTTATTAGTGCAAATATAAATCAGTCTAGCGACAAATTGTTTGTAAAGTAATGTGTTATTAAAGGTAATCGTTTATAGACCTTAAAATCTCGATACGAAAGGAACCGCACTGTAGTTTTGTTTATGGCAACACAAAGTTAATTATTTTTAGTCTGTGTCAGAAGAAACGTCATGATCACATGTCAAATTATAAGAGAAGAGTTTGGCTCTCGCTACACGTGGGTTGTGTGTCTATCTGTATCTCTCTGTGAATAATAAAAAAGGGTTATTAATCAATAGGCAGAAGGTGTGCTTCCATGGTGCGCAGGGTGTGGGGCAGCTCCTACAGTATCCTAAGCATGATTTCAAGTCGTCTGGACTGTGTTTTTGTGGGTCGCTGTTTTGCCATCTCACATGGGCTGCCACAACGGTCATTCACTACCATTTGTTTGTTTTTGTGAAGTGTCAGTTCTTACTAATATAGTTGTAAGTCTTACTAATCATTTTTGAGTCTAAGATACTTGATTAAATATAATTCTATTCTATTCTATAATCAAATGGTTTTAATCAAGCTCCCAGCGATAATACAGACCACCAAAAAGAAATTCAAGAAGTAAACAGTTTAACCTAAAATGGCGTAAAGATTTGCTCGAATTCAAGTAATTTATTGTATCTGTTGTAGAAATTTCAATATTGAAGGCTCAAGTTATGTACTGATGAAGTGCAGTTGTTGTCGACAGCTGCAGTGTTTTGTCACCGTTTGGAATGCCGTTCAACTGTTTTGTTGTATAAATTATAATAAGTAACAGTCAATGATAGGTATTTTAAGTAAAAATATGGCAATATTGCAGGAAAATTTTAAAATACGAAGGTGTACAACTCCTTTGGGCGCATTATGTCCAATTCGCAAAATGTCCAACTGTCCAATTCTCAATTGGTCCAGTTCGCAATTGGTCCAGTTCTTAATTGGTCCAGTTCGCAATTGGTCTAGTTCGCAATTATACTTTATAATAATCTACCGGCAGATATCAGGAGCACATCCTCTTTTAACATATTTAAAGCTAAACTCAAGCAGTACGTCACTAACAACGCAAAACTAATAGGTTAACAACGTAAGCTAGTCTTGCACATAAAATGCGCCATCATACCTACCTATATATAAAATAAAAATTGCTACTGCACTACACTTATTCGCTAAAAATAAATAAGCACTATGTCAAATACAGTACATACAATGTCAAAAGGATTTCAAATTCATAAAGTGATCTGTTGAATAAAAACATCTGTCGCACAGCCAATTAAATAAGGCTCTACTGAATTCTAATTCATTTAGTTTTTTCATTTTTTCCGGTAGCTTGTTATATACCATAACCGCCATACTGTAGCAGTTCGTGTCGCAAAGTTTTAATCAATTTCGAGGCACTATCAGTGGCTGGTGGTGTCGTGTGATTGTTTTGGAGATCGCATGGTGCATATGTAACCCAGATTTTTACAGATAATATAATTGATTTTAGCTGTGTATTGTTTGTCATTTATTTAGTCGGCCAATACAACAAATCAAATTATTTTTTATTTCACATAATCCACATACATGCGCACTTATGAAATGTTAGAAGCTAGGTGCACGGTTCCAATAGGTCGTTTGCTATGGAGAAGAGCCGGCAAGAAACTCCACGGTTACTCTTTTAAAAATAATGGTCATTTACAATGTTTTCAAATTACAGTGTTAATGGTATGGGAGGAGAGTGTAGGCCCGTCAACAAGTACCAGGTACTTAGCACAATAGAAAAAGGTCTACAAATCTACAGTCGATTAGGCCTACAACATTCTCGCGTTCACAAAATATAAAATATTGTTATTATAAATATTCTAGACAAAATCAAACTGGTTAGTATTTTTATGGTAAAATCTGTTATTTTTATGATATTGATTTTATACTCACACACTGACTTATTATTATTATATATTTTTTTTTTTTAGAAAAACATACTTTTACGATGTTTGTAAGCACCTATATGTCGTATCTCTCTGTATTTTACTGTGTGTACATAAATAATATAATAAACTTTCCGGCATAAATTATCTAAATGTTGATGAAAACTGCATCGAAATCCGATACGTAGTTTAGAAGAACTACGCGGTCACACAGTAACTTCAGTCACGAATAGTGACTTTAATTTGTAATATACAATGCATAGATGAACTCAAACAGAACTAACAGTCAATATCACAAATATCAAACAAAATCATCACACTCAACCCTTACATTCCCACTTGATTTATCCGAAATCCGAACACGGGTATAGATAATCACCCGCCATATTCTCGGACGTTTTTTGCCGAAACCTTTAATGGCGGGAAATTAAAAGAGCACACACAACGCGGATTTCGTGCTAATTGGTTAATTAATAAGGGCGGTGGCTGAGTTTTACACGGATGGCCAGTTGGAAAGCCGCCAGACATGCCTAAGTATAAAAAGCTAGATTAATGAGGGACTAAAAGCAGAGTATGAGCCAACTGATGGGAAATTAGCGGATTAGGGTTGGGTATGTTTTTGTGGCTTGGTCAATTTTGGTAATGAGTTCCTATTAATTTGTAAAAATACACCAGCTGAGACCATGGCTGAGACTGTAGTTTTAAAGTGGTAGAGTTATCGTGGCGATGCAACATACATCAATTCATCATCATCTGCCAAGCCTTTTTATTACAAACTATGTTGGGATCGGCTTCCACTATAACTGGAAGCTACTGAATACTAGTATTTAACATGGAGCGACAGCCTGTCTGAAGTCGGACGCGATGCGCTAGAGTTAAGGCGCTGACAAGAGGCAAATGATAAAAGTAGGCTGGTCCTAAACAAAAAAATTGCCAAATCTATATAGTTTGTGGTAGCGGAAAAAATATATGTTATTCTTGAACATATTTCTCAGAACTTGGTTGTTACCAAAACACGTTTAGAAAAAAAAAATCTCGATACAAATTAACGGTAAACTACCCCTTTACATTGAGTTACAATTCGAAATATCTGTATTAAATATCAACGTACGGTTGGTATTTAATTAATAACAAGAACGTCTTATTTGTATGCAGAACTTGGTTGTTTTTGATTTTCTCATTTTTTAACTCATTTTGGAGTAAATAGATAATTGCTTCATATTTTGCAATAAATTACAAGCGTTGTGTCATCGCGCTTCTCTTTTTTTTTTTTTTTTTTTTTTCTTTTTGGCTTCGCACGGTTTGTGCATTTAGCCAGTGTCATGTAAAATTAGGTAACAAGTACAAAGTTATTTAAATAATTATGAAATGAACTCCACTCAATGCATGATAAAGATGATTGATGATATCCGCCCCACTCCCCTTGGGTTTAAGTAAAGACGCGGCACTTTACTGAAACCTCGCGCGGACTTCTTGAGAGAACTTAAAGTGATGTTGCACTGTTTTGTTTCATTTGCCTACATTAATGCAGGATCACGAACACTTAATGGTTAATAATCCACCACTATTACACATTAATATTCGGCTAAACACAAATTTTAGAAAATAAAACAAAACTGCTAACATGACGCTTCACTTTCCCGCCAAGAAGTCCCGCGCTTCTCTTTCTTTTGTATGCAATCTGACAGCGACCGCGGTTGTGTCAGCTTCTTAAATAAAAATAGTAACAACTGCAGTTAACTTAAGTTTGAAGAAAAAGGAGGTTTCTTTTATTAGATTTTCTTAGGAAACAGGTGTAGTTAATGTTGCACCATTTGTTCTGACGCTGTTGTGACTTTTTACAACATTTCAGAGTACCGATACAGTAGTTACGTTTCTCAGTAACCACACAGGATTTTTTTCCAAGAATCCATAATCTATAAAAAACCCGTCCCCATGAAAATCTTGTATAAATAACTTAATGAAATCTGAAAGTTTATTCTTATGTCAGAATGTGGGGTAAGAGTATGTGTGAGTAAGGTGGGGCACGCTTCTCGCTGTAAGTCCGCGTCACAATCGTGGCGTGATTCATTTCGATATTGTGTTAAATTTATTGTTGGTTTTGAATTGATTTATTAGAACAGTTTTCTTTCAAAGACTATCGGCGCTTGTGCCATTTAGAAATACCTTAGGTACTACTTAAGGCTTTGACGCAGAAATGTCGAGAGCTTTCATGGATTAGATATACTTTTAATAAAGTTGTAGATTTCTATTCTATTCTTATCATACATGGTTTCCTTGCTTCTTGAATTGATCGGGGATTTAGTTACGGTTAAGTATTTCTAATAAAGTATTATGTTTTTGAAGCAGAGGTGAGCCGGGAGAGGACGTCCTAGGAGGACAAATTATAGTGACCTAATTGGTGATGGTCTTCAGAAAGGTCAGGTGCGTAGTACTTGCAACCGGCTTGCGTGTATGACCAGATGCATAAACGTAGGCGAAGCAAAAGGAGTATGTAAGGAGGTTAGCAGGTGTCGTTCTATAGTTTCTGCATACCCCCATGGGTTACCCCCGTCGTTATGTGTATGTATTTTGTTTTTTCAACCTGTATTTGTTCCATTGCATTCGTGGATCTTTGACAGTCATTACGAGTCGTCAGGAGCCCGCAAGTCTGACAACTAGTCTTACCAAGAGGACTCGTGTTGTCCAGTAACTAGGTTGAGGAGGTCAGTTAGGCAGTCGCTCCATGTAAAATACTGGTATTCAGCTGCATCCAGTTAGACTGGAAGCCGACCCCAACATAATTGGGAAAACGCTAGACAGATGATGATAATGATTCGTCCCGCTGCAGAGCAAAGGAGTCCCCCATAGCATTAATGTAATTAGGGATAGAAAAAAACGAGTGTGCTTTAGACCGAAGTAAAACTTACAAATAGTAATACTTGTTTGGTTGACTGGTAGATAATGCCTAAGGCATTAAGTCCGCCTTTGTACATTATTGTGTGTTAGAAGTTTAAATAAAAAAATAAATACTAATTATACTTACTTAGGTACTTACAACAATTGGCCTGCACTGTGTCTTAGATATACGAAACGCAACTGGTTATGAGAGAAAGAGAGAAAGAAAATGTGTGCTCGCACCTCTCTCTGTTGCCCCTACAGTAATATACGAAACGTAACTCTCTCTCTTTCTATCTTCACTAACTTATATCTCCCTCTCAACTTCCGTTCGCTCGCTTCCGTAATGCTCTCGTCACGCATTCACCAGCTTACTTCCCAAATCAGGCGTGCGTAAAGAAGTTTTACTTAAAAAGTCTGAGTAGTTATACTTACATCAGAATGTGGAGGTTGCGTACGCGCAGGTGAGATGGGGGATGCGATTCGCTGCGCATGATGACTATTCGCGTTCGCGTTTGCGTTCGCGATCGCGGTCACCTCGCGCTCCACAATCGTAATGACGCTGCTGGTTGGCGTGCTTGATGAACCTGGGAGAGAACAACAATATTTTAGTTGGTAATCTTTTCATAACTGTTTCGTCATATAATTTCACTTTTATATCGAACATTGTATTGTATTTAATATCCTTTAAGAACGTTTATTCCATTTTTGATGACATCGAAAAAAAAAAAAACAACTGGTATGTGTGTTAAGCCAGGCGTGTGAAGCAATGCTTTGAATATTTATTTGCGTGAATGTTTGCTAGTCCGTAGCGTTGTACTCGTACTGACACTTTCACTGGAAAATATCGTGGCTGCAGTTCTAGTAGGCAATAAGCTTTTATGGCCTGTAGAATTGCACCAACCATTTCACACCCTCCTCTTTTACGACCAACGCGAGTTTTCTCTACTTCGGGACGTTTTTAATTGTGAAACTTATACAATTGTTTCGTTACTGATTTAATTTCCCACTAAAGAACACAAAAGCTTACTTTAAGACTACGATATTAATTACAAGTTTCGCTTCCGACAGAGCAAAGAAGGGAGACGAATGCTGGGGCTTATGAAGGTATTGAGTCTATTTCAATTCGCCGCAGTCCCCATTTATATTCGCCTCGGGTTTTGAACTAGTTACACGAACAGACATGCGTACATACAGATATTGTAGACGATGTATTTGTTGTAACATGGTACGGAGTTCGTAATATTTCGTATTTATTTAACAATTCTGACATCGTTAAAGCAGAAGGTTTCTCTACTTTATTGTAAATAAACTAGCTGTACCCGTGGCTTCGCTCACGTGGCTGTGTATTCTATTGGCATTATAAGTTAATCAGAACGTGAAATCATATCCTCTACAGTCTACAGCATCGGTTGATTTTGTTCATTAACTAAAACTTGTTTATATATTTTTCGTTTAAGTCATCATCTGCCTAGCCTTTTCCCAACCTTGTTGGGTTCTGCTTCCAGTCTAACCGGATGCAGCTGAATACCAGTATTTTACATGGAGCGACTGCCTATCTGACCTCCACAACCCAGTTACTGGGTAACACGATATCCCTTGGTAAGACTGGTTGTCAGATTTTTTGGGCTTCTGACGACCCGTAATAACTGTCAAAGATCTACAAATGACAGCCGGGACCAGCGGCTTAACGTGCTTTCTGAGGCACGGAGGAATCTTAGTATGAAAAGATGGTCACCCATCCACGGACCAACCGCGGCAAGCGTAGCTTAACCTGAACGATCGACCCGTGCGGCGGTTATTATTTAGCCACAAGCTCCTTTTAAGGTTTTTTCCGTATATGAACGAAAGAAAATTAAAAAAAATTAAAGAAAATTCGATGACCACACCTTCAAGGAATATTTGTACAGAATTTGAACAGAATCTATATTCAGTAGTGTTTGCGTCATACATCCAGAAAAACAGAAAAACGGAAAAAAAAAAATTAAAACTATAATTTCGGCATCAGAATCGTTCCACCCCGTATAAGAGATTATTATGATCGAATTCTGGATGAACGAGCAACAAATTCACAGTAACAATAATTATTTAAATCATTTCTGGAAAATCGGGCTAAAAATAACTTCTACAAAGGTAATCGTAGCTTTATACAAGTTATTTTTATGTGTAAGTAGAGGTAGTTTCGACCAGTGGGAGACCACTAATTATTCGAATAAATATTTCAGTACATATTTGGTATATTTTTTTAAATTAAGAGGTTAATTTCTGTAGCTGCTTACCAAGGTGAGATGTCAGATGTGACTATATAGTCACATCTGACATCTCACCACTGGAAGGGTTGCTCGTTTTTTATTTTTTTTAATAATTATGATTTATCCAATGAAGCTTCCTTCAAAGACCTTATTCGAAAACTAATCAGCGATTCATGGAGAGGGATTAAACAAATTGAAGACCCTTCAGGTAGGGATCGATTAAAAATGGGTACTCATCGAGATTAGGATCGACCCTTCCAGATTTACGATGTCTTATGGGGAAAGTAGCAGATGATTATTATTAATTGCTTATTTCGGATCTTTATTACTTAAAGGGCGATGAAAATATTATGTTCTATTTCTTTCATCGTGTTCTTTCAAGTGTGACTTTTGAAAGATAATTAATACAGGGTTCAATTAAATTAGTTAGCGAAACTTCACAGATTTATTACACTACCAGCTGTAGTTGACCCCTTAGTTACTTAAAAATAATAAGAGTTTAGAAAGTCAGAGTTTTTTTTTTTTGTTTTGTTGTGTATATACATGTCCCGGAATTAACACACAACAGAGGTTGTGCGTTAATTACATTTATGTTCAAATAATTCGTGAAAATGTAAAGAAAAGCAGATTTTTTTTTGGTGATTTCAGGTTTGGTCCCCCTAGTAAAAGTTGTTCATAATGATGAGTATAAAACCGCCTAAAAAGTTGTGCGTTAATTCCGGGGCATGTTGTATACACGAAATGACAAAAAAATAACTCTGATTTTCTAAACTCTTATTGTTTTTAGTAACTGGGGTCAACTACCGCTGGTAAATCTGTGAAGTTTCACTAGCTAATTTAATTGAACCCTGTTTTGCCATTGTGTGTCATGTCATTATGAGTACAATGACCCCTTAAGCGGTTGAGCGTTAATTCCGGGACATGTTGTAGATATCGCCATCACGTCTGAGAAGCCTTGCTAGCTAATTTTAACCTTGTATAACAGAATTAAACGCATTACTTAGAACTAAATTGTTTTGCTGCAACTTGGGAGGAGCGTATTGGTTTACATGATCACCAGTGTGCTGAGCCGATAAGTTCACTGATTGAACGAGCCAACTCGGAATTGACAGCATGCTTGCTCAGCTTATCTCTCAAGATTACAGACTGAACGTGAATATATAATCTGCTGCAACGTTGCTTTGAGATTTAAGCCTCTCCTTAGACTTAAGGTTGCTTTTGAGGTACCTTTTGTGTTCTTTTCATGAACAAAGTTTCAATGATGTTGCTAGCAACTGTTATTTTAAGATACTCACTTGATTCTGGTGCCGGCGGTTGATGGTGGTTCTCAGTGTGTCGTCGCAGCGATCTCGCGTCGCAGTATGACTTGCCGCACCCGTCTGCCTTGCACTCGTAAGGTTTCTTGTTGCGATGTGTTAGCATGTGCCCGTTGCTGCAACATGATTCGAACATCAATAGACGAATAGTTAAAAAAAACCGGCCAAGTGCGAGTCGGACTCGCGCACGAAGGGTTCCGTACCATTATCTATAAGAATGGCAAAAAAATCACGTTTGTTGTATGGGAGCCCCCCTTAAATATTTGTTTTATTTTAATTTAATTATTTATTTTTAAAGTGAATATATAACTAAATATTCTGTGAATATTTCAACCGTCCACCTGTTGCCGTTCTCAATATCGACCAAAAACGACCAAAAAAACACGTTTGTTGTATGGAAGCCCCCTTAAATATTTATTTTATTCTGTTTTTTAGTATTTGTTGTTATAGCGGCAACAGAAATACATGATTTGTGAAAATTTCAACTGTCTAGCTATCACGGTTCATGAGATACAGCCTGGTGACAGACGGACAGACAGACAGTCAGACAGACAGACAGACGGCGGAGCCTTAGTAATTGGGTTCCCGTTTTACCCTTTGGATACGGAACCCTAAAAACAACCTAAGCGGGTACAAAATAAGGCCCTTTCACTAACTTATTAGCAGCTTGATCTTCCTACTATTTTTACAACTTTTTCTTAAATCCTTTTGTTTGTAGAACTCATTCAAGATTTAGATACCTATTTAGCCATTGTCGCTAAATTTTTGAAACAATATTGTACGTTCATCGCAACCGCTCAAAACCGTTATTAAATATCAGAAATACCTTTTCCCCTCATATATCCTTAAATAGGATAACAGAAACGTGTCCGGCCGGAAATTGGGAAGGCTAGCTCCAGATCTTATCCCGTAATAGATAGGAACGATTTTGCCCCAAGCACTAAATTCTGTACTCTGTACGGAACATTTTCCTAAATGAATACAGAATGTCCATGGCTGGCTATTTATCACGATGGAATTTATTCGTTTATGCAATGGGGATTCTGCCATCTCCATATATCCTGGCTAGAGGCTGTCAAATGTCATGGGATGGTAGGTAGAAGCGAAGCAGCTGACCCTCATTACTGCCTATTGCAATATTAATTTTCAATTTCAAGTAACCCGGCTAAACGCAGATGTGTACAGGGTCAGTAAATAGCTGATTGCAGCATGGCAGTTTCATAAATGACATATTAAAATATTTACCGCAATAGTTCATAACGGTAAATGAGACTAATAAAACCTCATCATATTCAACAGTGATATGCCAAATCCTGCGTTATTAGTCAAACTAGGTCACAGATACCTGTAGTCCCCAGATATTCTGACACATCGAGCTATAAAAGAGACTGACACTCAGGAAAAAATCACAGATAGGTACGACGCTGTACAAAGCAGAACTTTTTGTGAAACTCGACGTGTCATATTTACCTAATCAACGATTTATTGGCGCGTGGCCAAAATCGGAACTAACGCCGCCATCTTGTTTTAGGGTGCCGTACCTCAAAAGGAAAAAACGGAACCCTTCTTCCTAGAAGGGTTCCGTTTTTTTCCTTTTGAGGTACAAACAGACAGACATACGGACAACGAAGTGATCCTTCACTTCGTTGTCCGTATGTCTGTCTGTTATTGTTGTTTGTCTGTTTTTCTCAGTAATGCGTGAAGGGATCAAGTTGAAATTAATATCAAATACGTAGGTCTACGGTCCCTTGGAGCTCTAAACAAATCAAGCTTCTAAGTCAACGCAATAAAAAATACGGCGATTTAGGCGACATTATTATCTTATATTATATCATTATTTATTATTATACTTATATCATTATTATACTTTGATACGCGCAAATAAATCAAAACCTATAGGGTACTTCCCGTTGACTACTAGAATCATGAAATTTGGCAAGAAGCAAGGTCTCACAGCAGAAGTATAGGAAAAAGTCCGAAAATTGTTAATGTGTAATTTTATCACATATTTTTTTTTTTTTTGCTATTACAATCTTACGTCGTGTTTGGAAAATTGGCCGCGGCGTATAACAATGTATGGGAGAACATGTTTTTAGTTTGTTTTTGGGAAAAAATCATCCCAACTATGGAAACCTTCATTGTGCGCGGTCCGACACACACTTGACCGGTTTTAAAATACATCTTACAAAAAAATCGCACAATTTTTTACCAACAGCGCCACCCTGTTAACGTCACTTGAGCGCCAAAAGACCCTTGTAACAATTTACGGCTGGGTACAGTACGTAGGTGAATACGCGCGATATAGCTCATTGCTCATTAATATTCATACGACTAAGCTGTGGCTATTAAAGCACCAGCTTGCTCGACATGTGTCCCGTCGCCTAAATGACTGCTTTGATCTTTAAACTAGTTAGCTTGTTTGTCCAAACTAGTTAACGTATGATAACTATTCCCACGGTTATGAGAACCAGTAGATTGCGTATGCGAATTTAATTTTTAGATTTTTTTTATTATGAAATTGAAAGTTGATCGGTTTTTGCTAATGTTTGAATGGTTTGAATGAACGTGTGATGTACCTACTATTGTGTTCTTATACCTAAGCCCAGGTAAACATGGGCGATTTTTACCCGAAGTGATTTTTGTCACCGACAGGATAATGTGACGTCTTGCACCAGACTGGCGACGCGCAGCGTATACGCATATATACACTAATACATTGTAATCTATCGGTACATTTTCACGAGTTATGGGAACATAAATTTAGGGAACAGCTGATATTTTTTTTGCGATTTCCGGTTTGGTCCCATAGTTAGGTCCCACTAAATAACCCAAAAGACCCCTAAAGAGGTTGTGCGTTATTTACGTTACATCTTGTATAAATCTTGCGACGAAAGTCTTTGAGTGAGTGTTGCCAGTGATGACTTATGGCACTGAAACGTGGTCGCTCACAATGGGCCTAGCAGAAGGCTAAAAGTCACCCAAAGGGCAATGGAGAGGGCTATGCTTGGAGTTTCCCTACGTGATCGAATCAGAAATGAAGAGATCCGCAGGCGAACAAAGGTAACCGGCATAGCCCGAAGAATTGCCAAGCTTAAGTGGCAGTTGGTAGGGCACATTGCTCGCCGAACTGATGGCCGATGGGGCCGAAAGGTTTTGGAGTGGCGACCACGTACCGGAAGACGTAGCGTTGGAAGGCCTCCTACAAGGTGGACCAATGACCTTGTGAAGGCTGCAGGTATCCGCTGGATGCGGGAAGCACAGAACCGGTCGAAGTGGCGGTGCTTGGGGAAGGCCTATGTCCAGCAGTGGACGTATTTCGGCTAAAATGATGATGATGATCTTGTGTAAATGTTATTCCAAAGTTTTAAGTTTTCACTTCTGCTGGCTGTCCCCATGAGTGCCTATTTTTTGTTTTGGTTTACATTGATTGTCGCCGAGATGAGATTGCGAATAGATTTTGAATATTTTTAATTACCTACGAGAATCGACCTTCAGATATGACAAAACTGAACTTACAGATGATCCTGTCTCTTGAACGCCTTCGCGCATGTGATGCACACGTACTTGCGTTCGTCGCTGTGAGTTAGTTTGTGTTTCGCCAGCGCCGACGCGTTGCCGAAGATCTTGTTGCAAACCTGGAACAAGGGAGATGTTCTTTAGATTCAAGTGATATTGGACTAATAAGGTTACCTGTGTAAGGTTTTATACTGGGTAACTCCAACTATCATACTTCATTCTTCCGCCTAGCAGCAATGCTGTGTTAATCTTTGAAGGATATACATGTGTGTATGTATAGAGATATGTCTCATAGGTCATATCTCATGTATGTCGTGTGTCTGTCTGTCGTGTGTCTGTCTCATGTCTCTGTATAGAGACTTTTAATTCTAGGTCGGCAACACTACATCGTTCATTCCTCTGAAGTTATTTTCGCTCAGATTTTACCACAAAAAAAAAATATTACAAAAAAAACAACCGACGTACAAAAAAAAAAAAACACTACAAAGTGAAACATAACTTTAATTTCAGAAGTCGGTGTCTGGATCTGTATTTTAGTTTTATGCCTCCGACTTCCGAAATAAGTTACAATAGGAATAGAAATCAATAAGATGTAGGGACGTTAATTGTTGAGGAGTTCTCCTGGTAAGAACCACGACAACTAGAGCTGAGGTCAAGTCACCATCAGCTCCACGTCACCATGTATTGTGACGAGCATAAATTGCTTATCAACCATATTAAAGTATCTAATCGAACCACTACCCGTGAAATACATATTATTAAGTAGTTCCGGTGGCCATCTGTGGTCTTCATCATCAGTTCCACTTCACCAAATGGTGCTTTCCGAGAGCAAATGTACGAGTTACTATAAAAAATACCCAAATAGCTATTATAGGTGTGCCTATAAAATTAGTGGATTTCCCTCGTTTTCCATGGAATCTCTTCATCAGATTCTGACTTGATGACAATGGGACCACCTTGACAGCATACCCGTTCAAACAAAAAAAAATCAGTCTACAATTGACAGAGAAATCGGAGAACAAACAAAAAAACAACATACAGACGAATATAATAACCTCCTCCTTTTCGGAAGTCGGTTAAATAATTAAAGTGATCTTTATTTCTATTGAAATAACGTTGCGGGAAGTTTTCTGTTTGGGTCGCTGTCAGAGGTAAAATATCTATGAAAGGATTTTTATTTTTATTGTGACGGCATTTACTGCGAATGTAGAGTCTACATCTCGTCTCTATTCAATGAGTAAGATATCGTCCTAGAAAACATAATATTTTATTTCCATATAATTCACACACACAATCAACAAACTAAGATGTATTTATTCTCATTTAGCGGTGGCACAACTGACATTAAACGGGCAAGTGGCCTCGGGCGGCGGCAGTAAGCTGTAGTTCATATAATAATTATATTAAAATGGAGGCTGTACCTCCGACAATGGCGAGAGCTCCCCGGGCGAGTGTTGACCCTAATCTTGCGTTTGTTTTTCATCTAATTAGAAGGTCTTTTCGTTTCCTTATCCTGTTTTTATTTTGATGTTCCTCTCAGGCATACTATTGGCACGTGTAGGAGATAAAGAGATACGAAAATGTCGGTGATTGTTTGAAACTAGGTACAATTTAAATTGTAATTTTCAAGATAGTTTTGGACTCCATGCAGACTATTTATTATAATTATGTTGCACGGTTCTAAGGACTGGTTTCACCAATAAAACTGAACGCGATCAGCACATTTAAACTGAGTTTAAGATCTGTCAGTCTCAATATTAAATAAAATAATGACACTGACAGCTCTTGATCTTGGTTTAGATGTGCTGATCGCGTTCAGTTTTATTGATGAAATTCCGCCTGTGTGTTAGCAATTATCATCATAGTGATGTACGATGTTACGAAAGTGTCATTATTTTAATCTTCCACAGATAAAAAATATGCATACAACGAAGTATCTAGAAAGTAAGTATACAAAGTTAAGCACATTTATGGTTCATACTATATTCAAAAAACACAAACAAAATATACACAAGACGTTACAAATTCTCGATCCAAACTCGATCTAAATTATAATAACATAGTTTTATTGGCAACAGATATTTATATCATGAATTATTTATAAGGGCAGGTTAAACACTGGCGTGTGGTACAATCGATCCGCCATTGTTCGGGTATTATGTTCCCCATTTGAATATTTTTCGTCAACCCTAACGTTTTTCGCTAACCTGTTTTTTGCCGATATACCTTTCACAGTTTTTCGGTGTATTATTGTAAGGAGACGTTGTGTTTCTATGCCGAAAAAATCTAACGGCGTGGCGCGAAAAATTGCAGTCAGCTGTTTTTACGTGAGGACGTGATTGGTTGAGGAAAATTGCGTTTATTAGAGCCTGGTGGGTGAGTTAACAACTTGTCACTATCATTATGAAGTATTGCTACGTTTGATTGATCAATGTCAACCTTGGTTTCGATTTAGATACAAATTGAAACAGTACTTCACAGATAACGTGGCTCGTTTGCGCCAGATACCCAGATGACATAATATATGAATAAGGAGGTCGGACTGTCGGAAATGTTGACGGCATCTCGTAAACTAGGGATAATAGGTACATTCCTAGTAGGTAGGCAGTGTTAATAAGGTCTCTGTGCCATACCATTTTCTAGTTCTGCCTCTGAGATCGAATGCAAAGACAGTTTTGTTAACAGTTGTTGTTCCGATATTTATTCAATTCCCAATAAACTGTAACAATTTACCTAAAGTATATTAATTATGAACAAAACGTGTATAACGTTTTGTTCATAACAAAATTTGCTATTGTGTTTTTAATCAAATATAAATCAAAAGTCAAAATATTGACAGCAACTTACAACGGTTTAACAAAATATTTCAGTTGTTTTCGCTTCGTGGAATATTTGAGTAGCTGAGGTACCGTTCACAAATTAACAAACGCATTATTAAAACCTGGATTTAATTTAATCGGTAAAATGCGTATCCAATTTAATCTGTAAATAACGTTCATTCGAAATTCGAATGAATGCCATGCCTCAATAAAGTTCGTCGAATTTTGAATCAGCAGTGTAGCTAACATGGCCATTTGTGTGGTGGCAACATTATGTTAAAACCTTTCTACTTGATGTATTTTTATGACAAAAATAAATCCTTTTATTTTGGCTTAGTGGGTGGGTATGAGTTAATCCATTGTAAGCTTTAATATATTTTTTACATCTAGCTGCTATTTTATTAACAGTAATCAGTAAATGTAGCTCAGTACTTTATGTATAATCAATATGTATATTTAGAATTTCCTTGTTAGCTTCGAATTTGATAGCCCGATGTCTATGGGATGTTCCGCTATATCCACCATTAAAATAGGTAGGTAGGTTTTAGTACATCCCTATTTAAACATGTATCCGTATATCGTAAAGGCAGTTAACATTAAATTAGATTGGCTGGTAGTGCGATGTTATCGTAAGGGTCAGCCAGGACAAAGGTTCCGTAGGAAGGACAGCCATTGTTCCCGACCCTTGAGATATTCCTAGTTATACTTAATGTCCATTCATTTATAATGGTCTGCATGTGTAATTCTATTTTAGGCTTCCAATGGAGTGGGAACTGAGAGTCTCAAAGTAGAAGGTCTTAATTGCCCAAGTTAGAATTGATTACACCGATTACACGTGATCATAACTGCCTACGTTTTCAAATACTTTTTATCGGAACAAAGCTATTAATTGCGAACCACACAGACATTGAGCGCTTAAATTTCTTATTGCACTACAAATAAAAAAAAACAAACAGAATAAAAAGAAACTGGGTTCGCAAGCTAAGATCCTCGACAGATACACATTAATGATTGCTGAGCGCAGTCTGCGGGAATACCCCGTTGTACAAAATGCAACTTTTAACATACCCCTAATGATCTGATGTTGTTTTGTTTTTGTTCGCCGACTTGTTTTTTATTGAAGTGGAAGAAATGGCGATTGTACCTACTGATCTCTTTGGAATAAGATATTCTTAATCATAATATTTTATTGGTATAGAAAAGAAGTCAGTGATTGATTTAAATGTGAACGCTTAAAAATTATTACCAAGCTTCAAAAACTTGGCCTTCGAAAAATAACTTAATAAAAAAAAAAAATTGGTCACGTTAATATGGGATTTACAAAATTAGGGTTCGAAAATAGATGCAAATCGGACTCATCCAATTTTTTAATACCTGTACAAGAGTGTAAAATCTTCTGTTCAGTATACAATCCAAAAAAAAAACCGGCCAAGTGGATGTCGGACCACGCATAATGAAGGGTTCCTTAGTTGGGATGAATTTATCCCAAAAACAAACTTAACATTGTAGTTGAAAAACATGTTCTCCCATGCATGTCCGCAACCGTTCTCCGACAGTCGTTTCTCCTTTGGACTGTTCACCGACAGGACGTTTCGTTTTTGAGAGATTCGTCGATAGAACGTTTCACCTATGGATGTTTCGCCGACAGAATGGTTCGCATTTGTTAGTTTCGACGACAGGACTTTTCATAGGTTACCCGGAACTCAACTATTTCGATTGGGTTAATTTCTTCTTTAAAAAAAATGGGTAGGTTTGGTTAGGTTAAAACTGTGACCTTCTACGCACGAGCCGAGCGAGCGAAGCGAGCGGTGCCGCGGCAGCGGCCGGCGAGTGCCAGAAACGAAACAATCGTAGATAAAACGATCTGACGGCGAAAAGTATGATATAGTTAGTTGTAGTATGACATAGTTGAAAAGTCCTGTCGTCGAAACTAACAAATGCGAACCATTCTGTCGGCGAAACATCCATAGGTGAAACGTTCTTGTTAGTTTCGACGACAGGACTTTTCAACTATGTCATACTACAACTAACTATATCATACTTTTCGCCGTCAGATCGTTTTATCTACGATTGTTTCGTTTCTGGCACTCGCCGGCCGCTGCCGCGGCACCGCTCGTTTCGCTCGCTCGGCTCGTGCGTAGAAGGTCACAGTTTTAACCTAACCAAACCTACCCATTTTTTTTAAAGAAGAAATTAACCCAATCGAAATAGTTGAGTTCCGGGTAACCTATGAAAAGTCCTGTCGTCGAAACTAACAAATGCGAACCATTCTGTCGGCGAAACATCCATAGGTGAAACGTTCTATCGACGAATCTCTCAAAAACGAAACGTCCTGTCGGTGAACAGTCCAAAGGAGAAACGACTGTCGGAGAACGGTTGCAGAATCCTCCCATGCATCGATATATATCACGGTCAATTCTCCAACTGCAAATATAAGTTGGTCGACTATTACTAGTTAGTCTTAAAGCCTACTTAGCTGTGATAGTTTTCCTTTTAATTTCGTTATATGTACTACTGCCATGAATTTTTTCACATATCCAAAAGCAACCATTTAGCTGGCCGAGAGCGGACTCTTGACTCTAACAAAATGAATCCTGAATCGAAAAATGGTTTTCACAGACCCGCAATATTTTTGAGCGGTCTATCCAACGATACCTACACTGTGGGGTAGACGAGAAAAAATATCATCCCCACTTTTCGTGCAAAGGAGTTACCTTAAAATTTTTTTTTCAAGGTTTTATTTTACCACTTTGTAGGGGAGGTTAATATGTACACCCATGCCAATTTTCTAGTACTAAGGGTCTTTGAGCTATTCTGGGGACAGATAAACAGACGGACATGACGAAACTATAAGGGTTCCTTGTTACTACGGAACCCTAAAAAGCATACAGACGAACATAAATAACTTTCCCCTTTTTTTGGAGGTCGGTTAAAAAGAAGAAACCTCTAGAATTCTCGAGCAACAAACCAAGAATAAAAATGTTGCCATCGCTAAATTAAACGGATTCTGAATAATAAATTCCCATTCACATAGCTATTGAAAATCAATTGGGTATAAAATACAGTAAAATAACAATGGAAAACAGTAAAATATAGGAGAAAAGATGGGAAGAGGGCAATATCGATACAGCGCCATTCTTCTTGGAGAAATTAAAAAGGAAATAATAATTTGCTCGCAGTCAGAATGGTCTTTGAGTTTTATTTTTTTGCTAGATTTATTTTTTGTTCGACGAGACTTTTTACTTTTGTTTGCTGTTTAATTTAGCTTGTAGGTTACATCTGTATTTTATTGTCTAAAAGGTCAAATGTCATGATTTCATGAAAAAGACATTCAATCGAAAAAATCTAACTTGGAGAGATGTATAATTCTGTAAATATATATCTGTTATAGCCGCGAATCATATTTTGATCAAGATACAACCTGACACTGACCTGCAAATAGCTACAGCATTTTTTTTTGGGTTGCTGAGCTGACTGTGAATGTCAGACTTTTAGTGACTAAAATCCACCCGTGTTCCTTCAGTTGTCTGTGTGCCAGGGCCACGATATCCCTTTCAGCCAAAACCCACAACCCTGGCAGGCATCGGCACTAACGGACACCATCAGTTTGTGCTAACATCTCTTTGAGGCGCGCGTGGAACACAACCCGGGCCTGATGCTTATCGGACGGCGAGCTACCCATTGCTCACCGTCCGCAAGCCCGCGCCTACGGTGGCCGGGAATCGGCCTGGGATTCCTAACGCCCAGGGCGTCTCCTGCGGTGATAGGGGCGTGAGGGCGCGAAATTTGCCTCTCCCTCACGTGTTCCACCGCCTCCTTCGCGAGCATTACTACTTCGCAGTTGGAGGTGACTGCCTCCCATGCACTCTCGCTCCGTACCATGGCCTGGACCAGGGCCGGTCGCGAGAGATCACCGCCGCCGATCGCCTTCGTGAGGACACGGCGGTGCTCCACCCAAGCCGGGAAAACCTCCACCGTATGCTCCACCGTGTCCTCCGGGCGATCCACAGTGGTAACATCCAGGCGTTTCCTCCCGCCTTATCCGGAACAGAAACCTCCCGAAATAGCCGTGTCTGGTGAGGCCTGCGTCAGACGGAAGGTGAGGACGCCGTGGCGCCTCTCTAGCCACTTCTCAAAGAGGGGACTTAACAATTATGGCCGCAATTATGGCGTGCCCAAAATAGCTACAGCACCTTAAGTCGGTAGTATGCTAAATTGAAACCGGCACAAAGCATTAGTTGATACATTAACTTAAACCGGTACACTCGAATGCAAACATCTTCAAACAACACAACTTCATTGATGCAAGTTATAGTGCACATTAAAACGTTACAGCTTCCGAACAAACATGTTATAGGAAGTGGTATGGGATGAGCATGGTTTATTGCCATATAAACTGACATCTATGAGACCGATGTCAAAAGCCGATAGTTTGATGTGAAGCGGATTTTAACGGCTGTATCTGACGTTAATATCAGTTTTATGATCGGAAATAGTTGTCGGAACTCTATTGGGTCGTATGCAGGAGTATACTTTTTATTTATTGCAACATTACGCAATTTTTATTGATATGGGCTTTAATCAGAATGTAGGCTTTTTGAGAACGAGAATCTGTTGTGTCAAAGCAATTCTTTGTACAACCCGTGCGAGTTAACTAGGCACCTGACGCTGTGACGTCACTCGTACAGTACTGCCCAGTACAGTACAGTTTTTTTTTTGCGAATTTCTTAGAAGTGTAATCATATAAATGAACACTGTATGCTTTGCGTAATTATTTATAACTACACAAGGATGCCTCACGTGACCAAAGAGTTGGACTATTTTTTTTGCCAAAGAATCAGCATTGACGTACGAGTAGCAATGCTGCCAGCCTTTTGGGCACTTTTCCTGTTGACTGCGATGCAGACGAATTTTTCGATGCACTATGATTGTATCTTCTCCTTTTTATATAGGTACTTGTACATATTATTATTATTTTATGTTTGTTACTTATTTATAATTGTAATTTTGTGTTTTTATTGGGTTTTTCCATCTGGGATTTCTCAGTAGCAGCCCGGAGTTTGGATTTGTGCCCGGTATATGACAATAAAATAAGGTTTCCACCTATTACATGTGACTTAAGAGCGTATACGTCGTACGGCATTTCATAAAAACTTTTAAGGCCTTGTTTTTCGAAATGACTGAACCGATTTTAATGAAACTTCATACGCATAAGCAGGATAAAAGGTCTAAAAAGTTAGTTAAGAACATTTTCGAAATGTCTTATTTAAAAACAGATACTTAACTGGAAATCTCTGTTTCTATCGAAAATTTGAAATCGGTCTATTTGGCTGTAACGCTATTTTTCGAAAATGTTCTTAACTAACTTTTTAGACCTTTGTATCCTGCTTATGCGTATGGCCTCAAGTCTGCTATTACAATAGTGTCAGAATGGTCGATCATTGATTTCATAATTGTTGATTTTGACAAGTTTGGTAATCTACTATTATAATGGCGTCATTATGACTTTCCAATGGTCGGCCACTGACACTACATTGAAAGAAATTGCATATATTGGTAATCTCGTACATATTGACAAATGAATGACATTTCTACTAATGGGTTTTATAATAATGGCAATACGACAATGCCATTATAATAACACAATTATATTACGAGAACATTGACCGACCAATGATCGACCATTATGAATTTACCAGATTACGAACTTTTAGCAAAATGACAATGGCATGACAATGGGATCGTGTTGGAATGACTGAATTTATAAAAATAGCAGACTTGGGCCCCTGGTAAAATGTTGACTATAGGTAGGGACACCTCTGCCTAACCCTTCCGGGAATACAGACCTGATGTTATGTTAATTTTGAGGTAAAAAAAAGGCTTTCTACTTTTCACACTAAAACACAAAGTTAAGAGAACAAATTTTAACAGTAATTATGTACTAAAGCGTTCGTCAGTTTAGTGAAAATTTTGTGGCGACCCAATTCTGAACACTGCCGAGCCCCTGACCCACATTGAAATGCACGTAAAATCCGGGTCAAGTCTAGTATTATAATACAAGGGCTGCCTTTGACAGGTCAAAGAGGTCACCAGTGAATGATTCAGTAGGTAAAGTTTATTTATGGAATCGTTTTTAGGGTTCCGTAACTCAAAAACGAAAGTGGAAGTTTGAGAAAATCACTCTTGCTTCCGTTCTTGTGTCTGTCACAGACGTTTATTTTTATGAAACTGCTTTCCGCAGAAATAAATGTTGGATATTTATTGGTTCAATTGCAGTTAATAGAAATGATGCAGTTTTCGTTATCAGTGTGTAGTGTAGGGATTACTTTATAGAAAATAATTTCGGTTCGAGTCTATATTCCATTAGTTTAGGTAGAATAAAGGTAAAAAAAAAACCCACGTGACGAGAGAGCTGTCAAGTAACCGACTAAACGTAATACCTGGCACTTCAGTTGGCATGCTACGTCACAGTTGTACTCTTCAATTTAGCAACGTTTTATTTCGTTGACCTTTAGAGAACATGTCTTTTTGGGCTCTTTACAATAGACAGATTACAAAATAATATAGTAATATATAAATCTAACTAAATAATTGTGATCAAGCAATTACATCTACGAAGAGTAGTATAAGAATGAATGATAAAGTTTAACATACAGTAATAAAACAAGAAACTTTCGTAATAATAATAAAAAATAAAATGGTTATAACTTTATAAGTTAGGTACAACGTATTTTTAAACAAAAAAGTGTCATCTATAAAAACCCTTTTTATGATTTGTTTACCTTTATTTAACTACCTAAACCTATGGAGTATAGTGAATAGAAATAAACTTCAGAAAATGTGGTCTAGACTGGGAAAATTACGGTTCTTATGTAGCATCAACTCGGAAAATTACCTACTGTCTTAATTCAGCGAAAGATAGTCTTCACATAAAAGCCTTAGTATTTTTGTCTCGATTCAGCGAATTGTGAAAACTTATCTTGGACTTCAATTATGGTTGCCAGTTCTAAAGACGAGTCTTGTTACGTGACAGCCCTATTTTGAACACGTTTTTATTTCTCTTTTACCGGTATAGTTGGTAAACTCGTGTTTACTGCTTTTTATTATTGCTCCGCGCTTATGTTTTTCGGGTATGCTCATTGGATTTTATGATCCTCTCGGAATAAGCTGTAGCAGGAATGAAATTGTATTAAGTAATTGAAATACTCCTAACCGATTGATCATTTTCATTCTCTTTTAATTTTTTGGGATGTGTTTCATATTCCACGAATAAAGTGTTTTGTTATAATCTTTGTAACCGGTAGGTAATCGAATGATTTACGGGCTGCTCATTTAGTGGAAATATGTAATCGATATTTTATAATTTGGTTGATTCTGGCCAATAAAACAGTAGCGACTGAAGAAAATAGAAACATCAAGTTTAAAACTCTCCAAAAGGGTATTTGACTGTTTTTTATTTCGATTTTACAAAACCAACAAAAAAATAAGCCACGTTCAAAAAAAAAAATTGTTTAATATTCTCTATAAATGCTAAAGCTTTATGCGTTTTAAAGTCTATTGTAGACAGAGGCGCACTGCTGCGATCTGACGTCACAATACAGGAACGCCATAGTAACTTCGCGACATTCAGTACAATGATCGTTTTGCGTGACAAGGATAGTAGAATAATTTCAAAAGTGTGTAACTTTTCCATTTTTACACCGATTTTATATATTTTTTCATAAATAGTCGTTTTAGTAACACTTTTAAAAATAAGCATTAATTCTTCAATATTTATGATAGCAGTCAAATACCCTATTTCAAAACTATAACTTCACAAAAACAAAGTCCTAATACGAGTGAAACCCTAGTCAGCAAAGCTGTCAGTCCAAATAACTGGAGCTCCGTAAAGCCGTTAAATCCGTTTTTTCGGCGACACATCGTCAATGGAAAGTGCGCGGCGGTTACGGATCACACCTTGGGCTAAGCCTCCGGGGCGCGCTCCGCGCACGCATCAAATTTTTCGATGACTTAATCTGGTGGATTTGTTCCACCTCTGTGGGGCGTGAGATGAGAGTTAAGGAGTACAGGATCTATTCTTGTTATTGTTGAGATAGGAATATTATGACAACGCGAAATAAAAATTGTTGTTCTTCGAGATTCTGATGTTGATGTTGTTGTGTAGTTGTTCTTGTTGTTGGTTTTGGTTTCTCAACATAGGTTTGTAAGAATCAATTATGTCTGTAATAAACACTTGGAACGGTTGCAATGAGTCCTCACAATGTAAACTCGATACTTTTTAATCACTTCACAATAACCGGTACACATCGAAAATATAATTATATTGAAATATAACGCGAATAGCTATAGTAATAACAGTTTTCATATTATTTCAATAAAAGAGTATTTTTATATAAATATATTTCCAGAGCCAGTACTCCACATAATCTGGCGATGTTTCCTCTCTGATCGCTCGGATTTACTTTACCGCGAATTGAATTGAAAGTGGGATGAGCGCCCTTTGTTTATAGAGTCTGCTTCTGCGAAAAATGTTTGTTTTTTATCCATGGGTACAAAACATTATAATGTTTTGATATAAGCTCTCTATTTGTGGCAAGTCTTCTTTATCATAGCTGACATTTGCTGTTTTTGGATTTGACTTTTAACGACAATTCTTAGGGACAGAGCTACTTCCCGGCAGGCGTAGATAGTTTTAGGAATTGAACACTCGTCATGGATATGATATACTGAATTAATTTAGACGTTAAAACAGTCCTAGAACGACAATATTCATTTGAAAACGCACGTAGCTAACTATTTTCAATCTTGTGGGAGACCTGGTGATCTGAAATACAGGCCTTGAGCTTAGTTTAGGGACCAGTCTCCCACAATATTAAAATTTTGTCTGACTCTGATACCATGTAATATGTATTTTGTAATATTGTGGTGAGAAAATAAATCTTATCTTATCTTAATAAGTACAAACATTTTTGATTTCGGATTCTGCCCGCAACCGAAAACTTCTAGCATCATCGTTTCCGTGACCCAGTAAACTAGTTGGGGCCCGCAATAAATTCATCAACATTTCCTAATACAAACGGAACCCACGTCTGCCCAACATCGTCTATTAGTAAAGGGTGCTAGGGCCACGATAGGGCCAATCTATGGGCGCCATCTTGCGGCCCACGTGCGAAGCTCAGCGCGTCGCTAATTGGATGACGCTGCTGCGCGAGGATCGGTGGCTCGTCTCCGCCAATTAAGAGCTATTGATATCCTTACGATTTCGTTACAAGTCTGTTCTACGCTGATTTTGGGGATGTGATGTGTATGTTGGTCACGCAGTTGTAAGGTTCGTGTGGTGTTCTGATTTATGCGGGACATGATGCATAAGTTTGGCTTGTCAGCGGCTTTGCATGTATAGGGGACGTAGTTAAATGAATTTACCATCATCTTAATCGAAATCCGCCTAATATATTAAGTAGGATTGTCATCCGATCAGCCATATGGAACATTTTAACCATTGTTTTGTAGACTGAAGTCTACTTTGCATACAATGACGTAAATAATCATCATAATGTTTTCATTCGAATTGTTTGAACGATGTTAGACCGAATAAATCATTCGAAATACCAACAAAATTACTTACTAATTACAATGTCGAAATCCTGCCAGTTGACTAAAATCGTTCGTTCGCTAGCTGAATCCTAATTAGTTTTGTCAACGGTGAAGATCGAAAGGAACGAATTAATTTGAAGAATTCGATAGGCGTACCTAAGGCCGACACTGGTAAAACAGTCACGTAATACGCAACATACATGTGTACATATATGGTTGCGTATTACGTGACTGTTTTTTCACGTAATGTTGTGTGTTTTGTGTACATTCAAGTCCATTCACTATTTTTTTGTGCGCCTTTCCCTGTATTTTTGGTTATCAATATCACACCGATATTTTTTGTTGGTCACAACCGATTTTTATGTGACCAACGTTAGTTCTCACATTTGTGTCGTTGTTGGAACTCAAATTCAGACTTTATGATTCTTTTTGATGTGTAACATGTTTCCTCTTGCTTTCTGTAGGAGTGATTTCGTAAAAAGAGACGGTGTGTAACAGGAAGTGACATCTTAACCATGCCATAAGTAAGTAATTTTTAATACTATGGAATTAGTATGTACTATGTAGGTTAGATAGAGAAAAGAGAGAGATAAAAGATAAATATAGAGATGAGAGATATAGATTATATGATTGTAATTGGCTACTTTGTATTAGAGTGTGTGTTTTTGTCAATTTTTATTTTATTTTTTATTTTTGTAAACTGTATCTTGTTCGTGCAAGGTTTGTGCAGAATAAACAAATTTTCTTTCTTTCTTTTTCTTTAGATTGTAAGTAGAGGGGGTCGAATTTCGACCAGTGAGCGACCACTAGTAATGAATAACTAAGTATTGTTTTTTAAATTTTTGAGGTTAATTTCTGTCGCTACTCAGTTGCTTATTACCAAGGTTAAATCTGAAAGGCTCGCTTTCGGATCCTTTTTCAAGCTTCGGATTTTTTTTCGCTAATGACATAGTCTTCAATACAACAAAGTCGTCATTTTTGTGTTATTTCAGGACAGTTCGTTGTAGTGCAGCACATTTTCTTCGTCTTGTCTCTTTTTCGCTCCCGATAATTACGACATGTCCTACTTCCACGTGTCAGTCATCTAATAGTATGACATTGTGTCGTTTTTGAAGATCGAATGTTGAGTAGGTAACCTATTTACGTCTTTTTACTGATAATGTCATTGGGTGCAGGTGTTTCCCGCGACATTGACGATATCATCAACCCAAAGCACTTTTGGACGGCCCTGCGGGCTAATTGCGTAACACACTATTAGTAGGAATCGGTTTCAATTTGACAGTTCACCAACATTCATTGCGTTATTTACATTGTTGAGCAAACAAATTTTTCTAACCTATAAAGCAATGGATTAGCAATATACTTCAAAATCATTCCGATTCCGATTCAAACTGTGTTACGCAATTAGGGTGCTGGTTTCGTTGGCCGAACCTTGGCCAAACTTACTTTATTTAAATAAGCGAAATCAAAAAACATTGAACTATCAAAAGGATTACACCGAGAATTAAAACAAATATTTATTTTAACGTAGGTACACTCACAGCTCCACTGTCAATATTATTCTGTTTGTGGTTGATGTTGCCGGTAACGAAATATCGAAAAATAAACATTAATATTAAAAACGTTTTTATTTAAATACACAGATACTTACACTTCATAAAGGAATGGCAGAAAACAAGAATAAAAATAAATAAAAAAGGATTTTAATATTTCAACGAGTCCACGTGGAGTCCCACTTTTTTTATCTATGACATACTTAGTTAAACGTGGGCGGTCGGGGGACCCCTATCAGGAACGAAGTTCATTCTCACGTATGATTTAAAACAAAAACAAAAGCTTTTGACACTTGAAACTTGAGACCTTGAAACTGATTTTTTTTTCGAAGTTTCTTTTATCTCGCATAGACTGTTTTACCCACCCACAGACGCATTTTTAATACAGAGCCATCTAGTATTCGTTTTTAGAAGCTCTCATAAAACGCGCATTATTTCATACTTTCTCTTTCTTTATAAGTAATAGAAAGAGAGAGAGAGAGAAAGTCGCATGGAGGGGGGGCATAACGCGTTTTCCTTACGTGACGATTTCCACCAGTCAACTCCTACCGCAAGCCACGATATAGAACTTCGTTCCAAAAAGTAGTTATCGGTAGGTACGCACAGTAGGTAGTGTTGGAACCCGTTTCCGAATAATCCTGGGAATTCGCGTGTCGAAATTCTCTTTCATGTTTCCATTGCTAAAACCTCTGTCGAAGCGGTCTATTGTTGGTTTCACATAGATGTTGTATCTTGGTTTTTTTGCTCGTTTTGCAGGGTCACCGCTGTTGTTAACATATTTTTAGTTTGGTTGAAATACACGTACCTAGTTATAACAAGTTTTGTCCGTCTTGGAGAGTTGTTCAGAGGGATTTTGTCGTTTCAGTTTTGTTGCAAACGTTTGCTTTTCATATATTTTGTGATTTATTTTATTCAAAAGCAATTTGAAAAAGAAATATTTTCTAACTAAACAAGCGACATTGTTAAAAAAACAAATCCAAATCAACATTTACAAATTTAGATTTAGATTAGGTACACGAATTATAGGATAAAAATGGCCACAGAAGTAGAATAATACACTCCTTTCAGTTTAGGGGAAGACAAATATCTTGGAGGAAGACAAAAGCTGGCAGCGAGTGACAAATGGCGGCAGCGGTTTTGAAAACAAACACGGAATCAAGATGGTGGAGCATTCCTCTCGGAGGGAAAAAGAAACAATACTGCAGTTGATTCCCACACGTTATTTGTATGAAGAAAACACGGGGAAAGTGGGATTTCCGAACTGGGATTTGATTTTACACCGAAGTTTGTGCACTTTAAGATTGTTGGCCGTTTTTGGGGTGAAGTTTAAAAACTTCATGTAAATCGCTTGTTATTTGCATAAAATTATGCATTAGAACAGAATAACTCGAACTTTTAAAGCCCTACAATAAAAACACAGTACAAAATTTTATTAATTTAATAAAAACACCTAAACGGGAACGAGGCGTTCGTATCATGAAGTAGGTAAAATAACAATGTGGAACAACATACAGTTTTTCAAATTTGAGAATAAACCCGTCCAATACGCCCCGGAGCCAATCCTCACTCATTCATTTGAACACGCTCGTTCAGTGTGCATGTTGCGAGCGAAATTTCCTCGAAACCAGACCACGAAATATCAATCGAAAATAGCGCTCCCCTACAAAAAAAGAACCATCTCTATCCCTCCAACCAACCCGAACTATTCGAGTGAAATATCTTTATTGAGGCAGCCATTTTATTTTCGCTTTTCTTTGCACCGGCCGAATTTATTAAAGACCGATACAGACGAACATAATTTTTTATTGCGAAAACGACAATTTTCTTTGTTTAACTAACCGTCGCACATTTTCTTGTCCGCGTAATAAAACTGACCTTTTTTTACGGTCGCACAGACAATCGGGGATATAATGTGAATTTGTCAAGAAAAGCCCAACACCTCGCGTTTGGATCGAATTTACCTTTTAAGGGAAACGACGGATTCTCTCGGGGCAGCCGGCATTAGTTTTGGCTTCATCTGCTTACGTCCCAAAATAGTTCAGATAAAAGCGATTTGTGTAACGTTTTAGACTAATATACACTAACAAGCTTAAGTCCTTAGAAACAGGAGATTACTCTCATTAGTGTTCTGTTCATCGTCGGTTATAATAAGTATAATAAACATCAGTATATGTGGAAACCCTTTTAATGAAGTTCTCCGAATCTTGAATAAAACGAATTTGATTATTTTTAACTACCTTTATTTTTTAGAACACGCTTTGTAATCCTATTCGGAGTTAATATTCGCATAAAAACAGATTGCGATTTCACTAAATTTTGGTAGGTATCTCTATTGATTAGGGGTTTAGACCTTCAATATTTCGAGGAAAGGTTTCCGATCGAGAGCAACGTTTATCAACGGATCGAGGCAGAAGTTGGCACGTTTATAGCTTTTGTCTGAATGTTAGTAAAGTTTCGGTATATAGGTGAGTCAGATTTAATGTAGCATTACCTATATAATGGTAAGTATATGGTTAAAAAAGACGCGTGACTCCATGTTACTAGCGTAGACAGATGTGAATTTAGAAGACCAGCTGTTACGCCTATGAAAGATTGATTAATCTCCACGCTGCAGCAAATCCCACAATAATCGCCCCGCTGAATTTCAGTAACTAAACCAGTATTATATACCTACTGATAGAGAACACAAGCCATTTGTTCGTTTTCCAAATCGAACATTGATTGATGCGCATTTAATGTCAAATCCGTTCGCAGGACAAGGGATGGAGTGATGTATTTGTACAGAAAATTAATTGGATTGGACATTGATCTCATGATTGGAGTCCGGACTTGAATGGACTCTCAGGGTGAGGTATCCTTGAAATAGGGGTGTGCTTATAAAAAGATCTGTGAATGAACGCTACAGGCGTAGGGGACTGAAGAATGCTTGTACATACATAAATAAACTCACGCCTTCTTCCCATGGGGGTAGGCAGAAACTGTAGAACGCCACCTGCTACGCTCCTTACATACTCCTTTTGCTTCGTTTACGCTCATACATCTGATCATACACGGACGCCGATTGCGAATACGCATCAGACCTTTCTGAAGAAAATTACCAATTAAGTCACTACATGTCTTCCTAGGGCGTTTCCAGCCACCTCTGCTTTGTAAATACATTTTGTTAGTCGACTTTCATTCATCAAATGACCAAACCATCTAAGCATACTCTTTTAAATTTTTATCACTTCTTTTAAACTGCACCGTTGCCTTATCAAGTTATTTCTCAGCCTATCATTCATAGTCAGGACAGAATGCTTGTAAAGTTTTGTGAAAGAGTCCCTTGTGCCGCCTTTAGTTTTGCTGCATTCTCATCTAATCAGTGAACAAGTGAGAGTCGTCTGTAAGCCTTGACAAGCGGAGCTTTCACGGCTTTGTTGTAGTTGCACGTGTGGAAAGATAATAGCAGAGATTATGTTTCTTTTTGTTTAAAAAACCGAACAAGTCGTGTGTTCCTGTTCCTCCCACTGCCGTCGACCGGGAATTTAATAAAATCACACCAGTGCAGTGGGACGACGGCAGTAGGACGAACGAGAATACACGGGCCAAGTGCGTGTTGGATCATGCACAATGAAGGGTTCCGTAGTTGGGATGAATTTATCCCAAGAGCAAACTTAACATTGTACCTACTTGAAAAATATGTTCTCCATACAATTTTTTTTTCATGTCTCATACTCGGAAAGTATAGTGTTTGTTTGATCCGAGTAGCGGGTGGAAAACGCTGCGTCCCACCCTTGGGCGGGAAAGATTCATAGTAATTGCTTCCCTCCCTAGGGCGGGAATGAATTTTAAATATAGAACTAAATTTGGTTGGGTAGCCTGCGAGTGTAACTGTCAGTGTGAATTAAACAAAATACCTATTAAGCGAGACGGCCCGCGGCGATGAAGCGGTGTGTTCCATATATAAAATTTAAAAAAGACTATTATAATTTGACGGAATACTAACTCTGTAAGCTGTACCGAAATTAAAATCTGAGTTTTGACTAATATTTGATTAAAAATGAGTTCAAGCGATTCTGAAATGTTGACCCCAGATTCGGTTAAAGACGAGGCAAATACAGTAATGCAAAATCTTTTGCCAGAAATTTCAAATGAAAGATATTTGAATACTTACAATGATTATATGAAGTGGCGAGCAAACAAGAAAATAAAATATTTAAGAAAAACTATATTTTTTTACTTTCCTTATATTCGAAATGAAAAGTAGAGTGTTTAACACGGGTGAAAGTCACCAATACCTACTTGGACTATAGCCACCCTCACTATGCTCGGGCGTCTAAATACCTCGTATGGGAATTGATTCCTTTCGACCCTTGTATAACAATCTACTATTTTTTCTTAAAAACTTTGCACGCATAATATTGGGAGATTTACCATGTTATTTTAAGAACATAGACGTCTTATATTTTTATGGTTTTTCCTGTAATCTACCTGTATATAACTATTTTTTTCCAAATGTTAGGCTCAGTAGTTTCGAAGATAAGGAGGGAATGGTCAATTTTTATTTATTTTATTAAATAACTTTAAATTTGTTTATTTTAAAATTATAAAAAAAATATGCTCTCAGTAAGCCCTGTCGTTTGATATGTCACACGGTACTTGTGCAAAACTTTTTATTATTCATTTATTTCTCCCCCAAAAGTGCATATCCAAATTTCATTTATTTACGTAACACGTCAGTGTTTGGGTCACACAAATTGATAGGTATGTGTACCAAATTTCAACTTAATCGGTCCATTAGATTCGGTGCAAATTGGCCGTGACAGACGGACAGACAGACAAACAGACGCACGAGTGATCCTATAAGGGCTCCGTTTTTTCCTTTTGAGGTACGGAACCCTAAAAACAAATCAGATTCTTTTGCAAACTTGTTAAAAGTGCAGGGACATCATCCTCTCTTTATTCCAATGATTCACAGGATTATAAGTTAGTGACTCGTCTCGAATGCAATTATCCTTAACGCTTTTACTTCCGGGGCTTAGCTAATGACTCTTAGCGAACAACAGTCCAATCGTATTATGTCCAACCGAGTTAAACAATGCGTTCACAAACGCACAAATAGTCAATTAGCAGATCGATACATAACGGCGCGTGGTGCTGTCAGCTCAAATTGCCTCTAATAATTGTAACATTTGTAAGCTGCACCCAAAATGCGAGGTGAGTAGGCAGTTTAGTGAACTAAATATCGGGGTATAGTTTGTGGACACGACCGCGACCATTTGTGGGATTACCTGGCTTGGTTTGGCGACCATCCAAGCGTGGCACGACTCTGTGCCTAGCCTGTGGGGCGAGTGTAAAGCGTGATTCAGATTGTTATAATGGTTTTAGGGTGTTTGAAGTTTTAATTTGTGGTTTCTAGGGTTCCGTACCCAAACGGTAAAACGGAAATCCTATTACTAAGGCTCCGCCGTTTGTCTGTCTGTTCGTCTGTCACCAGGCTGTATCTCATGAACCGTGACAGTTAGACAGTTGAAATTTTCACAGATGATGTATTTCTGTTGCCGCTATTACAACAAATACTAAAAAACAGAATAAAATAAATATTTAAGGGGGCTCCCATACAACAAACGTGATTTTTTGCTCGTTTTTGCTCGATATTGATAACGGCAACAAGTAGACGCTTGAAATATTCACAGAATATTTAATTATATATTCACTTTAAAAATAAATCATTTAATTAAAATAAAACAAATATTTAAGGGTCGCTCCCATACAACAAACGTGATTTTTTTGCCATTTTTATAGATAATGGTACGGAACCCTTCGTGCGCGAGTCCAACTCGCACTTGGCCGGTTTTTTTTATCTTTAGCATAAAATATTTGTTGGTGTGTGATTAAGTTCTCGAAGTATCAACTGTCACTATCAACTGTAAAAGGGACCTAAACTAATTTCATTACAGATACTTTCGTTTAAAGTACAAACTTTGTGGGGTTTATAGTCTGTGAACAGCGTTATTCTGATTATGCCTTTACACTTCTCTTGATCTTACTTACTAGATTTAGTGTTTCCAATCTAGCTATTCTTGTGAATTGAACGTGGTAATATTATGAGATATATAGGTACGTCTCCTTCAGAATGTCTTGATAGATCTCTGTAACATAAAGTTTTGTGAAAGTGGGTAATACTCGTATAAACTCCAGGTAGATATTGAATTTTGAGAAGTGGGGCATTCATATTATTTTAAGTCTATGAATTTGGGAGAAATATCGAGTAATCTCATGTAGTGTCTGTCTAGACGAAATGTACTTGAATAGTTTTTGTTCTATTATAATCTTTTTAAGAATGAATATACTCATTTTTAACCGACTTCCAAAAAGGAGGAGGTTATATGTTCGGCTGTATGTTTTTTTATTTTTTATGTGTGTTCACCGAATACTCCGTTAATTGTGGACGGATTTTGAAAATTATTTTTTTTTATGAAAGGGTATGCTCCCGAGGTGGTCCCATTGCCACCAAATCAGAATCTGATGAGAGGATCCCATGGAAATCGAGGGAAATCCTCAAATTTTATAGGCATACCATAGCAATTTGAGTATTTTTTATAGTAACTCGTGCATTTGCACTCGAAAAGCACTATTTGGTGAAGTGGAACTGATGATGAAGACCACAGAAGGCCACCGGAACTACTTAATAATAAGTATTTCACCGTTGCGATTCGATTAGGCACTTTAATATGGTTGCTAAGCAATGTATGCTCGTCTAAATGCATATGGTGAAGTCACCATCAGTTCTCCTGGTTCTTACCAGGAGAACTCCTCAACAATTAACGCCCCTGCATCGGGAAAAGCCATATTTTGTAAAAGGTGATGAGCATTTGACATTAGGCCATTGTAAATTAGATAAATTACAAACTGACCCACTAAAAAGTGAAAAATAAAAAACTTTTTACAAAAAAAACAACCGACTCCCAAAAAAAACACTACAAAGTGAAAAATAACTTTAATTTCGGAAGTCGGTGGCAAAAAAACTAAAATACAGATTCAAAGACACCGACTTCCGAAATTAAAGTTATTTTTCACTATGGAGTGTTTTTTTGGAAGTCGGTTGTTTTTTTATTGTAAAAAGTTTTTTATACTAAATAACGTACACTCTGAAAAGGTTTCTAAACGAACAAAAACCATGGTTCCTGTGTTTAGGTTAAATTAACTTTATAATTGAGAAATAATGAAAACAAAATAAAGTAGGATAGCCACTCTATCAAAGGTTTTTCAAAAATTTGTTATTTGGTAGTTTGGGAGGTACAATATTTTTCGTGACGTAAAAAGAATTTATTAAAAAGACCCACGTTTCTTCTCTTTTGTCGTTTGCCGAGCCGAGCTTCGTGAGTTTTATGAAGGCTGGTGTGACGTCATTGTAAAAGTTCTTCATGAAGCCTAAAATGTGTAAACTTTAGATACTAAACTCTGGTAGTAAAATAGTTTTACTTACTTTTATAAAACCCAAATTTACGCTCAGCATTTTGCGCCCCGCAACCACATTTACGTTCTCGAAAAACTTAAAATGTTCTTAACATCTGCAGGTTCTTTCTGCATCAACAATTATCCAAGCCATTCTTAGACAGGGGTTAAATAAGAAATATTATTATGTAATGTGTGTGTGTTATTGTGTGTTGTGTGTGTGATATGTGTGTGTGTTATTATTGTGTGTTGTTATTGTGTATTGTGTGCGTGTGTGTTGTGTTGTTATTATGTGTTGTATTTGTCTGAAATAAAATTATTCTATTCTAATGTTATGTGCCGTGGCTTATCTGGGCCTGGCAGTGACCCAAACGCTCGGCTCAGGAGGCTTTGCGACCCACCACGACTAAAGTCCGGCCGGTTAGTACCTCAAGGTACACTTAGGCCCGGCGCCCATTGGTGGCACGGTATGGCAAGGCATTTTTAGGAGACGAATAAAAATATAACTTAATAGTATGGAAATAAAGTTGAAATTTCAATGTTGACGGTCGTAAGCACAAATACAATACCGCGGTATGCTTAACATTGAAATTTCAATTTTTCTTTTCTATATCTACTATTAAATTATGTTTTGAGTTCCATCACCGAATGCACAAAAAACTTGAAAATACTCGTATCGTACTGTTTTTGTTTTAGAAAAAATATGTACGGTGTAAGAGCAAGTTATATAATGCTTTAAAAAACCACCTTTTTGACAATTTTCAAGAAATCTCCGCCTTATTATGAATATATAAAACAATACCAAACCGACGCGACGACGCACAGTGGGCCCATACTGAAAATTAGTGGACTTAGGCAACAAAGTTCCTATATCGATGCGATTTTTTTTTTATATGACGTGTTATATTATTCCTGACAACTTTTATTATTATAAAATTTCTTCTAAAGTTGATAGTTTGTCTTGAAAAAAATTAATTAGATTTTTTTGTATGGAGCGAATCACGTTTAATTTTTTTTCTTCAATTGTACTAATATGTTGAGTGTGTGGCGTGAGTATATGATAGCTAGGGTCATTCTCTATCCACGAAAAAAAAATCAGCGCCGGCCATCTGCGGCAGCGCGAGTAATCATTCGGTAAAAAAATAATAATTTGGAAGAATTTTTTTGTCATTTAAAATAAATTCAAAGCATATTTTTTGTCTCATTTGGCTGTTTTCACCTTCTTTTTAGTTAAATAAATAGTTTTAATAGCGCATACGTACTTAGAACTAGTAATTCTGGTAGAGATTTAGTTATTATTGCATGTTATCGGTACAAATGAGTCATCAATCACAATGCAGGTGCTCTGCATTGTGATTGATGACTCATTTGTTTGTGCGCGCATAACTAATGAGTCATCGAAAAATGGTCGTCTCTGATTGGCTGTGTTATTTTTTAACTGCACGTTATCTATTGTTGAATAAATATATCGTAATGTTTCAGGTTATACTAATTTTGTTAATGATAGGTGAAATAATTTAAATTTGTACGGGCAAGTCGTTGATAATTATCTACATAATCAACTGTATGTATATTATTATAGCATAAGTTATCGTACGTATGATCAATATGAAACTGTGAAGTAATTGTAGCCCTGAAAAGGGCTGTTTGTCATATTCCTAACCCTGATGGGCTTTTGTGGGAATAATTTAGAGCCGGATCACATTATTTCTTGTTCCAGAAGTGCTAGTGGGTCCGGCAAATTTTCGGACTCTGCTATGAGGCATTCTTCTTCCTCCATAATTTCACTGTCACAGGGAGGCTCAGTAGTCTGTAACAACTGAGTTGCTTCAGGCAACAACTCATTATGAACCTGTTTCATTATTTTAGGCCTTATGTAGGATATGTGGGGATCAGAGCTTATTAGAAGTCTATGGAGGATGTCTTCGTTTGTTGCTATTCTCCCCGTTTTCCGAGTGTGCCTCTCCCTGACGTTTCTGAAGTCCTTATTACGGGCTTCCGAAGCTTCTTCAGATAAGGTACCTAAAACGAATAAGTACATACATTTTAATTTCAAAACGCAATCGAGTCAAATAATACATCAAACTATATTTATTTTTTACTTACCGATTGGCAAAACACCAAAGTGGTTACAGATGTCTGCACCGTGCATTAGAAGTTTATGTACACTAACTGGCATGTAGTACCACGAATAGTGTTGCACGTACACATCAGCTGTTTCTCTACAGTATCTTCTAAATTTTTCACAGTCAATGTTTTTGCCTGATGATATGGCTTGTAGAATAACGGAAAATCTGAAAATCAGATTTTCGTCAATTCCTATTATTCTGGAAGATCTTTTGTAATCTTGGAAAAAGCGCCTCGCTGTATTCCCGTCGTTTGTAGTTCCAAAACTCTAAAATGGGAAAACAATACTGTAATATACAATACATAGAGATATAATTCACAAACAACATAAAGAGAGCGAAAATTAAATACATACCTGTTTGACTATATCAATCAGCATTCCAGTTTGCTCACGAAACTCTTGCTGTGTGGTATTTTTTTTAGCTTGTTTCAAAGCCTTATGTTCGCCGCGAGCAGTCCATCGTTGAAAATCCAGATTATAAGATATATGGAGAAGACATTCCATACACCGAATCTTCATATGCAGTGAAGAAATTCCTTGTTTGTAAATTTCTTCACGAAGTGGTTTAGAAGTCAAAGCGTCTAAATTATTCATCTCACTCGGTTTTGCCAAGCAAATGGGACACGTTGCATATGATGGTAAAAAAGTTAATGGAGTGGATAAAAGTTTTTTGATTTCTACTTGACTCTATCCACTTTTTATTTAAATTTACACAATAAAGTCGACAGAAATGATACTTTCATACAGAAACATATGATTTTTCAGATCACCGCCACTTCTTAATTTCACAAAAAGATCTAGGTTGGTACAAAATCCAGCCATAGTTCTAATGTAAATATAAAAATACAAGTATTTCACTGTGTTCACAAACAAGCGACAAGAGCGAAACTAGATGGACTTAATGAATGTCTTTATATTTATAGTTAGTGTTAATTACTCAAGTAGTGGACATAACAGTGAGTGAAAATTATTCAGCCAATCAGAGACGAGCATTTTTCGATGACTCATTAGTTATGCGCTTAGCCGAGTGCACAAACAAATGAGTCATCAATCACAATGCAGGTGCTACCGATAACATGCAATAATAACTAAATCTCTACCAGAATTACTAGTTATAAGTACGTATGCGCTATTAAAACTATTTATTTAACTAAAAAGAAGGTGAAAATAGCCAAATGAGACAAAAAACATGCTTTGAATTTATTTTAAATGACAAAAAAATTCTTCCAAATCATTTTTTTTTTACTCGCGCTGCCGCAGATGGCCGGCGCTGATTTTATTTTCATGGATAGAGAATGACCCTAGCTATCACATACTCACGCCACACACTCAACATATTAGTACAATTGAAGAAAAAAAATTAAACGTGATTCACTCCATACAAAAAAATCTAATTAATTTTTTTCAAGACAAACTATCAACTTTAGAAGAAATTTTATAAGAATAAAAGTTGTCAGGAATAATATAACACGTCATATAAAAAAAAATCGCATCGATATAGGAACTTTGTTGCCTAAGTCCACTAATTTTCAGTATGGGCCCACTGTGCGACGGCGCGCGGCGCGGCTTTCATAACGTATAATAAATTCACGTAAAAGCCACAAAACATTTGATAACACAGTTCGAAAACAATTTGATACATAAGTCGAAATTTAATTTATGTAAAACGTTGCCAAAGTTGATTTGCTTAACGTGAATCCGCAGCTGTGGCCCGCGAAATTTAAATTTTCTTACGTTTTCTGCTATTTTGAAGTCAGTGTCAGGTTATAACTTGTCCCCGCCCATGGCTCCGCCTCCTGCGGTGCCAGATGCGGACCACACCGACGACGACGATGCTACAGAGGTGATCGAGGTAGATCTGAGAGTGGCGGTACGTAGGCTGAATGCCAAAAATACCGCCCCAGGACCCGATGGCTTGCCTGGAAAAGCCTGGGTTCTGGCCTTGGAGGCTCTCGGGCCTCGACTAAGGGGGCTCCTAAGCGCATGCTTGGAGAGGGGCCAGTTTCCACTTCGTTGGAAGACGGGGAAACTGGTCCTCATAAAGAAACCAGGGCGCCCGGCGGACTCTCCGTCCGCTTACCGGCCCATCGTGCTGCTCGACGAGGTGGGCAAGCTCTTTGAAAGAGTAATTGCAGACCGCCTTGTCGGGTGGCTGGTGCGGGTGGGGCCGGATTTGGCGGAGAGCCAGTTTGGTTTCCGTAAGGGGCGCTCTACGGTGGATGCCATCATGCGCGTTCGAGCCCTCACGACGGGGGATGCTGTTGCCCGGGGTGGGGTTGTCTTGGCGGTGTCTCTTGACATCGCCAATGCCTTTAATACCCTGCCCTGGAGTTGCATTGGGGAGGCACTTCGGTATCACCGGATGCCGACCTACCTCTGTCGCGTGGTCGAGGCCTATTTGACGGACAGGGCCGTCATCTACCCCGGTCACCAAGGAGAGTGGAACCGGCGAGAGATGTCGTGCGGTGTCCCACAGGGATCGGTCCTGGGGCCGCATCTGTGGGACATCGGGTACGACTGGGTGCTGCGTGCCGACCTCCCTAGTGGCGTCAGCGTAGTCTGCTACGCTGACGACACGCTAGTCCTGGCACAAGGGAGTTCGCATCAGGCGGCGGCCGAACTGGCGGCACGCGGGGTTGCGACAATCGTCGATAGGATCCGGCAATTGGGACTCGAGGTGGCATTGCACAAGTCCGAGGCCATGTGTTTTTATGGTCCTCGGAACGCGCCACTGTCGGGTTCCCAGATAACGGCGGGAGGGGTTCACATCGGCGTCGAGTCGACGATGAAGTACCTGGGACTCGTCCTCGACAGCCGGTGGAACTTCGTGGAGCATTTTCGACGTTTGGCTCCCAGACTGGAGCGGGCCGGGGCTGCTTTGAAGCGGCTCCTGCCCAATCTAGGGGGTCCAAACGCCTCCTGCCAGAGGCTCTACGCGGGGATCGTGCGGTCCATGGCCCTTTACGGGGCACCGGTGTGGGCGCGTTCTCTGAGGCTGCGACCAGCGCAGCGGTTGAATGCGTCCCAAAGGGTCATGGCCATCAGGATGGTACAGGGATACCGCACGGTCTCCCATGAGGCGGCGAGCCTCCTTGCCGGATTGCCGCCATGGGATCTGGAGGCGAAAATCCTCGCGCACATTTGGGTGTGGCGCGAAGAGGCGAAACTCCGGGGCATAACTCCGCTGCCGCAAGAAATCGCGGCACAGCGGACGGAGCTCCGGAGGGATCTCATGGCGACATGGAGAGTGCGATTGTCGCAACCCAGCGCTGGGCACGCCACAATTGTGGCGATAAGTCCCCTCTTTGAGGAGTGGCTGGAGAGGCGCCACGGCGTCCTCACCTTCCGCCTGACGCAGGTCCTCACCGGACATGGATGTTTCGGGAGGTTCCTGTTTAGGATTAAGCGGGAGGAAACGCCCGGGTATCACCACTGTGTGGATCGCCCGGAGGACACGGTGGAGCATACGGTGGAGGTCTGCCCAGCTTGGGCGGAGCACCGCCGTGTCCTCACGGAGGTGATCGGCGGCGGCGATCTCTCGCGTCCGGGCCTGGTTCAGGCCATGGTTCGGAGCGAGAGTGCATGGGAGGCCGTCACCTCCTTCTGCGAAGCAGTTATGCTAGCGAAGGAGGAGGCGGAACGCGTGAGGGTGAGACAAGGTTCGCGCCCTCATGCCCCTAGTCGCCGCAGGAGACGCCCCGGGCGTCGGGAGTCGCAAGCCGATTTCCGGCCACCGTAGGCGCGGGCCTGCGGACGGTGAGCGATGGGTAGCTCGCCGTCCGATAAGGACCAGGCCCGGGTCGACGGCGCGTTGTGTTCCACGCGCGCCTCAAAGAGATGTCAGCACAAACTGACGGGGTCAGTTAGGACCAATGCCTGCCGGGGTTGCGAGTTTGTCCGAAAGGGATATCGTGGCCCTGGCACACAGGCAACGGAAGGAACACGGGTGGGTTTTAGTCAGTAAAAGTCTGACACGCCCTCCCGCTCCGCCCAGAGCGGGAGAAGTTATTTGATGATTTCCCCGATTTCATGAAAAAGTCATTCAATGGAACAAATCGACAGCCACGGCTGCTGGCGGAGCCGCGCTCGGACCAATCTTTTAAGTGAGGCGCCACTGACGCGCACTCCGCACTCTCAAACTCATAGCTTGTGACACGGACATATTCTGTTGTTCTCTGAGTGAATTCACAATGAATGCATTATTTGTAATAAGTTACAAAATTTAATTATAATAATAAGTTTAATAATTAGTTAGGATAAGATTTTAGATGAGTACACTATCGCATTAGGTTGCCCCTCTAATGATAGAAGTAAGTTGTAATAGGACTTTGCAATACAATATATTTGTAATTAGATTTTTTTTTTATTTGAATAATCTTTTCTTTTTGTTTTGTATTTTGTCATTTAATTAATGTATGTTTCTGAAACTTAATAATTTAAATGGCATTGTTAAATTACCTTTTATTAATAAATTAAATGTTATTATGACATATTTGCACACCATATTTAATGGTAGAATGTAATTGGGCCTCGATAGTCTTTCCAGTTCTTGATTTGTACCTACATTCTAACAAATAAATTAATTTGAAATTGAAAAAAAAAAAACTAACTTCTAGAGATGTGGAGGGTGGTGTGTGTGTGATGATGTTCTAATGATGATAATAATATGTCTACATGCTGGATAGACTATAAGAAGGCCTACGACTCGGTGCCACATACATGGCTTATGAGGGTGCTAGAGTTGTACAAAATAGATGCAACTCTACGCACCTTCCTGATGTCGTGTATGGGGCAATGGAGGAGAGTCCTTTGCTATCCAGGATGTCGACAGATCCAGGAGAATGATGAGCCTGTATGGATTAAGCGGGGAATATTTCATGGTGACAGTTTGAGTCCACTTTGGTTCTGCTTAGCCCTGAATCCTCTAAGTACACTGCTGGAGGATTCAGGTCTAGCCTATCGGTTGAGGAGAGGAGGTCAGGTCATATCTCACCTCCCTTATATGGATGATTTGAAACTCTTTGCCCCCAACAAATTGCGACTGATCGAGCTACTGAAGGTAACTGAAACATTGAGTAGCGCCATCAGGATGGAATTTGGTGTGGATAAATGTGCAGTCATGCATGTAAAGCGAGGGGAGATTATGGAATCCGAGGGAATTCAACTCTCGGATTCTATACACCTTAGATCCCTCTTCTCATCCGAAAGCTATAAGTATTTGGGTAAGTCAGAAGCATTAGGGATCAACGTTGCTGACATGAAGCAATCGCTGAAGAAGCGCTTCTTTGGTCGCCTGAAGAAAGTACTTATTAGTCTTCTTTCGGGCGGAAACAAGGTGCGCGCCTTCAACGGTTGGGTCATGCCGGTTTTGATGTACTCTTTTGGCATACTCAAATGGACTCAGACCAAACTGGACGCCCTGGATAGGAGAGTCCGTACACTGCTGACCGCAAACCAGATGCACCACCCATGATCATCGGTGATGAGACTATACATCCCGCGGAAGTACGGGAGTCGAGGCTTTTTGAATGCAAAGACCCTCCACAGCCGCGAGGTGTGCAGTCTCAGGGAATATTTTTTAAAAGCCGAACTGGGTATGCACCGTGATGTGGTCGCAGTTGACAAGGGACTCACCCCACTCTCCATGGCTAAAGAGAACTGGCGCAAACCTGTAGTACTTACTACCGATGACCGCAAGGAGATATGGCAAAGCAAGGAGCTTCACGGACGCTTCTATCGGGCTCTTCATGAGCCCGGTGTAGATTTCTCGTCCGTATCCTAGCTACGTTTTGGTGACCTTGTCGGGGAAACTGAAGGTTTTGTCTATGCAATTATGGAAGAAGATATCTTGACGAATAACTACAGAAGACATATTATGAAGGACGGGACGGTTGACGTGTGTCGGGCATGCCACCGTCCGGGTGAGTCCATCAGACATATAATCTCTGGTTGTTCTCGTCTGGTTAACGGGCGAGTACTTGCACAGGCATAACCAAGTTGCCAGGATAATTCACCAGCAACTTGTTTTGAAATATACACTTGTGGATTCTGAGGTACCGTATTACAAGTATGTGCCCGACCCAGTTCTCGAAAATGACCATGTCACATTGTACTGGGATCGGTCTATCATTACTGACAGGACTATTGTCGCCAATAAGCCCGATATAGTGGTGATAGACCGATTAGCGCGCCGCGCAATGATAATCGATGTCACCATTCCGCATGACGAGAACCTCGTGAAAGCTGAGAAACAAAAACAAATAAAATATCTCGACTTAGCTCACGAGGATGTTGACATGTGGAATGTGAGCTCGGCTGTCATTGTGCCGATTGTCGTATCGGCCAATGGCCTGATGGCCGAAAGCCTCGATCAACATCTCTCGAGGCTCTCGTTAGGTGGTTGGATCAAGGGACTGATTCAGAAGGCAGTACTCCTCGATACGGCTCGCATCGTGAGGAGGTTCCTATCTCTGGAGAGCTAACCACCGGTAGCTTGGACCCTGCTCCCGATACCGGCGAAGCACTATTTTTTATATTTTTAAATGTTTTTATATATGTATTTATATTCCAATATTTAAAAATGTAATTTATATGTATAAATAAAGAAAATAATAATAATAATTCAGTAAATACATATCTATTATAGTCGCGAATCATATTTTGATTAAGATAAAACTTGACATTGACCTACTAAAATGCAAAACACTTAAGAAAATTTGAATTTCGCGGGCGGATTCACCTTAAAACTCTTTTGAAATATCTGCCGTTCCCGCCGAATGTTGCGGCAACGGCAGAGTTTCAAGCACATAGTAAACAATAAGTTGTGAAAGTTAAATGGTAAGTATTAGACATTCAAACCGCGTCCCGGCTCGTCTCAGGAATAGTTAAACAAGACCTTGTTCTCACTTATTTTTCTTTACAGGGCGCGAAAAAGCTCGGCGCGACCAAATCTGCATTTTAAAAACAAACTAAATTATGTTCGACATTGGTGCCTACGACATCGCTATTTCAAAATTTCAGTCACGTGGCGGCTAATTTGTAGGCTGTCTGACTGCCAATTAATAAATATGTTTGCTTGTCCGAAAACAGATTGTCACTTTTATTAGTAGTGCACTGACAAATATTGTAGTTTAATATTGTACGTTACGAGAAGGCGGTTAAAAGCGTCTGTCTGCTATAAAGTGAGGTTTCTTCGGAGCTTCTTCAGAGACTGCGGAGTTTCGCTGGCCATTTTAATTTGTCCCTGTATGTATATACAACGTGCCGCTACGATGGCGACATTAACAAACACACACCTACACACGGGTAGGGCTAGTGACCAGTAATCATAAAAAAATATAATAAGATAAAATAATTCGTAAATTAAAAAAAAAATCAAACAAACAAACTAAATAATAAAGCTCTCTCTTTCCTTCAATTCGCCTACTCTTTGCACGTTATTCGTTTTAATTTCATTGATGCGATGTTATGACCCGTTCCCCGGCAAATGACCTCTGCGCTACAGTTTTTTAAGTACAGGTCGCTTCAAAATGCCATTTTAGAAAATTGTTAATAAATTAATAAATAATGACGTTTAATAAAATTAAAATATCTTCATAAAAACAAAACGCGAAACCGTATAGGTGTAATAAATTAATGTCGCCACTAAAGCGACAGGTTGCCGCGCTGTATATATTTATATAAGTGTATGTTTTATGTATACAATATAAATTTTTGTATAATATGCGAAACCCGAAACACGTGTCTAGTATTTTTATGTAAAGAATCTATGTACAAAATTTCAAAACTGTATCATGAAAAATCACAAAGTTATAAGGTTGTTATGTTACCGGGTTGTCCGTACAAAAACAGCGGCGCGGCGCCCCCGCACCTCCAGGGTCGTCTTGCGCTCATTGATAATAATTTGGCAGTAGGTACCTAACCGTATGGCGATTGTATTGTAAGTAATTAAATGGTGGTAACATTTTCCATCACACTTAAATATTTATTTGGGGCTAAATATAAAATGGTGTAAAAATTATTGAAATCGATTCAGTTCCTTATTCTGAACCAACTATATTCAGGTTTCGCTTATACTAAAAATAATTTTGTATATTGTATATATGAATGGTACACCGCTGACTACCTGCAGTATTGTCTCTCCTAAGGTTGTCTGTAAAAGATCGCTTTTAGAGATAAGACCGCCCTTTGCCTATGTAAAAATTCAACAATTATATCTGTAATTTTTATGGTGTAAATAATAAAGAGTATTCGATTCTATTCTTCTTTTTCCCGGGAATCAATAAATTTTAATCAGACTGCAGTTTATTTTATCAATAAAAGTCAGTCATTTGTATTGTAATTTGGCATTCAGGCACATGCAGGCACTCTACGTGTATTGCCCAAAGATATAATGTATGCTGTGTCTATGTGGCCCTTCAAATGCTTGTCATTTCATATTACGAAGGGCACGCCAACTTCACAGTATACAACCTTGCCTACTTATTACTCAGTAATTGGCACAATAATGAGAGTTGTCTGGGGGGCGCTAATTAATTTCAACGTGCTCTAGCTCCGATGCGGAATGTTCTGATCGAAAAAATGCGAAAAGAGCGAAATGTATTCGACATGCTCGTTATCTTTTGTGTCATTTCAAGCTTTGGTTTCGGTACGGCATTGGCTGTATTTTAATGGGGTGTTGACGGCAGCGCGGTCAATGCAAGGCAATATGCTTAATTGTCTCCCTATATTAAAAACTCCAGGCTAGGCATGGTTAGGAAAGGCTCTCCCCCTATTACATGGGACTTAAACATAACTGGCGAAATGTGGGTGTACTATTGTACATGCTAAGGTAAACCTCTGCCAAACCCTTCTGGGAATTACATGTGGGATGTTATGTGTATTAACAACTCCATCGGTAAGGTCGGGGCCATAATCTAGAACCAAAAAAGGTATGTAGTATCCTCATCAAGCAACAGAGGTATCTCTAAAATCATTATTGATTACCCAATCAAGTATCTACTGGATCATAATCAAATATGTCTCAAACATCAATTTCGAAATATCTTTCATCTCTAATTTACTGTGAAATCCGTTCAATCTCAATTATAATATCTATCTATGGAATCCTCCAACTTCTACTTCAAGTCGAATTAATCACCGTAAAATGAAGTTAAAGTGATTCTTCATTAAGATACCTCTTTGTTTCGGGAAAACTTATATATTTCGCGATAAAAAATATAAATAGGTATTTTATTAAAAGTAAGAAAAGGTTTACAAACTCTGTTGGCGCGTGGTTCGGATTAAGGGTAGAAGTCTTCTGGGTGTCGTTAGGTGGATTAAGGGGTATCTAAAGTGGGGTATACAGGACACGGCTATTATTGATAACCATGATACGGCAAAAATATGGTTTTATAAGATTAACGAGAGGAAGGACCAGTTTAGAGATAAGCCAAGTATCTCGCAGCATCTCAAAATCACGCCCTCACATTTGAATGGACATACTGAAAGTATAAGCAACCTACACATCTATCACTAAAATTAATTTTAAAAAAAAGGCTCGTTCACTAAAAGTTCGCTAAAAGGCTCGTACAGACTGGTGCGATATCGCGGGGGGCGACGCGACTCTTGTAGCACAATTTCTTTGTCGGTGCCCGTCGCGCCTGCAATATAGCACCAGTCTGTACGAGCCTTAACGCGCCTTTACAAGCCCTACCAAAAATCGCTCAATGCGTCTAAAGATGTTTTCACTTTCAATAATCTAGGTATTTCCTTCTAATTCTTAAGAGGCCTATTACATTTCGACCGTGATTATTGCATTAAATTGTGTTTTTATTCTGAGAAACTGAAAGACTTCGACAACTTTTACTTATTAAGTGGTGGAGAAGAGTTATTAGTACTTATTTCTTTAGCACCCTGTATAAAAATTCCCGTTAAAAACCATAAAATACTAACGAACGCTCATAATTAACTGTCAATTTCTCTTTACTATATTTATATTTTACGTACAATTTATACCAGAATAACCGTTAGTTCATAATAAATTAAATATCATATAAAAAAGTAAAAAAAAATGTATGAAACTTAAAATAAACGTAATTACAACTGCGAAATTGCACATATAGGCCTCTATATAGGGGCCTCTATATAGGGGCCTCTATATAGGGGCTCTATATAGGGGGTATATAGCACGAAAGCGGCTGATTTTGAACAATTTTGTTCATTAGTTGTGAGAAAGGGAAAAGAATTTAAACAAAATTATTTGTGATTTGAAATGTTTAGTTGTTTGTTTTGCATTTGGCGAAAAGGGATTTTTCAAATAGATTAAGTATTCATGGAAAATCACTAATATTCGCAACAAGTTTTCTGAAAAATTACGCGAGACTGACGTTTGATAATGTTTTTACAAGACACTACTTTTAATTTCGAAAATTAAAAAATATAATCAATTCATTGTAAATCAAGTTATTATATGGTCTACTTGCATGTGGAAAAGCACTTTTTTCAACTTCGATACAAAATATAGCAGTAAAATAATGTTGAAAAACGTTTTTTTTTTTAAAACCCAGTCAATGTATTTTTTCCTATTATTTAGCAAACCATATCAAGAAATTTAAAATTATTATTTTATGATAATACAATATCTTCATTAAGTAAATCAAAGGCGCAAAATACTATATTTTCGAGAGCACAAAAGTGATGAAACTATTAACAGGTGCTGTGACTGACACGAATGGTTTAGCATCACGGAAACTGTACTTGTATAGTGACACTGACTTAATGTTTCAATTATTTCAAGCTTTCTCATAATTAGATAAGAAATTGACGAAAAAGGGTTTTTTTCGTGCACGGAGCCTTAAGGCGATTAACCTGAACACTTTATTTGTGATGTGTCTGTCATCATAGTCAGAAATAGAACTATAATTAAGTAATAAATAATGTTCCTACTGTTTTAGTACGAGTAGTAGCGTTGGAAACGCTACTACTAAAACAGTAGGAACATTATCGACAACCATTTCTCCGAAAAACGAACGACGTTCATCTCATCCGCAACCATTATTGGTACTAAGGCTTCATAAACCAACGAAAATATCATCCGCGTTCCACGGATCTGCTTAATTGCTTGATTAATTATTACCAGGGGAGTTAGATGGGGTTAAAACAAGACGAGGGTCGTCGAAGATCTACAGAGCGACATCAATAAGCTTTAATTTGCACCGGCCATCATAGCTATTAGCTCTTGGCTCAATTAGGAATATCGCTGAAATCGCGCAAGTTTAGCTAACACAGAATTGGGTAAGGACACACGAACTTCGGGAATTTATATTGATTTGGAGGTCACGATCAAGGCTGCAGTCTAATTTGACGTTATTTTATGTTAAGTATCTAGTTGATATTTCGAAATTTCGTTCGCTTTTAAATATTATTTTTGAATGTCAACACTTGTAACGTCTAGAAAAGACAATGGGAAAGCTAAAAATCATTCACCAGGCACTTCAATATTTCAGGATAAAGCGGGAGGAAGAGCCCGGGTGTCACCACTGTGTGGAGCGCCCGGAGGACACGGTGGAGCATACGGTGGAGGTCTGACCGGCTTGGACGGAGCACCGCCGTGTCCTCACGGAGGCGATCGGCGGCGGCGATCTCTTGCGTCCGGGCCTGGTTCAGGCCATGGTTTGGAGTGCATGGGAGGCCGTCACCTCCTTAGGTATAGGTATAGGTAAAACGGGCTGGTTTCCGCAACTCCACGTCAATATGCGCGTATTTTGCGTACGGGTGGGAACATCAATTATTCGATCCACCCCAGCTCCTCAAGGAAGGCCAGCAACGCCTTGGTGTTACTGACAATCTCACAGAGGGTACCTGGGTTACCGAAGTACTTTGCCCTGTATGTGGCGACCACTGGGCAGTATAGTAGCAGGTGCGCTGCTGTCTCGTCATCCTCCATGCAGGCTCTGCACAGCGGACTGTCTGTGACTCCTATGACAAAGAGGTGTTTATTAAATGGCCCGTGGCCTGTTAAAGCTGCTGTCATTGTACGCAGCTGTTGCTTAGTTAGTCGGAGAACCTGTTTCGTGAGGCGGCCATCAATTGTAGGGAGTGCTTCCTTGGCCTGCCTGCACTCACCTTGGTCCGACCATAGTTTGTGATGTTGATCCCTGGTGCGTTTCCTTACCAGAGTGCGTAAGTACCCGAAGGGGAGTGGCACAATGGGCACAGGTCCCACCGGTGCCATGCTCGACCCCTTTCTGGCAAGTTCATCGGCTGCGTCGTTGCCTAGCGAACCGCTGTGTCCTTTGATCCATTGAATGGTTATGTTGTTGAGGCTACCCACCTGGTTGAGGCGCTGGTGACACTCGTATATTAGCCCAGAGTCAACAGTGTGACTGCTTAGCGCTTGCAGGACAGACATGCTGTCCGATAGTATACGAATCGAGTGGTCCTTAACTTGTCTGGCCATGATGGCAGAGGCGGCCAGAGAAATGCCCATGCATTCGGCCTGGAACACTGTGTTATGGATCCCCAAAGGCGTGGCTATGTGTATGTTCAAGTCCTCCGAGAAGATCCCAGCACCTGTGCCACTACCTGTTTTGGATCCATCTGTGAAGATACGCAGCTCTGCGGGGCGCAACCCCTCGCATCGGTGGTCCTCGTGAAGTTGGATTCTGTATTTTTTATCAAAGATAAATTGTTTGGGTACCCGGTCATTTATGGCTTTCGTAATAGGAAACTCTTTATTGAGTCTCGCCAGCAGCGCGGTGTGTATAGTGTCTCTCTTACCCCAGAGATCTAGTGCATTTAGACGTACCGCCGCCATCGTCGCTTCCTGCTGTATGAACAGGTGAAGTGGTGGTAGTCCCAGCATGGCCTCGACTGCTGCAGTCGGAGTAGTCCTCATGCAGCCCGTAGTCGCCATGCAGGCCAGTCTTTGCATGCGTTGTAGTTTGTTGGAGGCTGTAACTAGCTCAGTGCGGGGCCACCAGACTACAGCCCCGTAGGTGATCATGGGGCGGATCACCGCCGTGTACAGCCACAGTATAATTTTGGGGGATAGGCCCCACTTCTTACCTATCATTTTCTTGCACTGCCAGAAGCTGATGCAAGCCCTGTTTAGTTTGTTGTCTAAATGACTACTCCAGTTCAACTTACTGTCTATAATGACCCCGAGGTACTTGACTTCGTTGGTCAACTGAAGTTCTGTTTCGAACAGTTTTGGTAGGCGGAAAGGGCCCAGAGCTCGTTTTTGGGTGAACATGACCAGTTCAGTCTTAGTGCGGTTCACTGATAGGTCAAATTCCCTGCACCATCTTTCTACGATAGTGCCTGCTGAGTGAGGTTACAGATTATACCAGTCACCTTCCCCGAAACAAGGATTGCGAGGTCATCCGCATAGCCTATAGTGTAATAGCGGTTGGCATTGAGTTTAGTGATGAGGTCATTAATCACCAGATTCCATAGAAGGGGGGACAACACCCCTCCCTGGGGGCAGCCTCTGGCTATCATGGCCAACTGCTGCTCCTCTTCAAGGCGAACCACTCGTTTGCTTAACATGTTAGTAATCCAGTCCGTTAGTACCTGTTCTACTCCATGTCTGGAGAGGGCGCTGCTGATGCTGGAGAAGTTGGTTTTGTCGAAGGCTCCTTCGATGTCTATAAAAGTGCCCAGGCAGGTGCCCTTCTGATGAATCGCTTCCTCTATCTGACTGACCACTAGATGAAGAGCGGATTCGGTCGACTTACCCGAGCTGTATGCGTGTTGATTACCGTGTAGCGGTATGGTTTTCAGTGCGCCGTCTCTCAACTCCCTGTCACACAGCCTTTCCAGAGTCTTTAGTAGAAAAGACCGTCACCTCCTTCTGCGAAGCAGTAATGCTCGCGAAGGAGGAGGCGGAACGCGTGAGGGTGAGGCAAGATTCACGCCCTCGTGCCCTTAGTCGTCGCAGGAGACGCCCCGGGCGTCGGGAGTCGGTAGCCGATTTCCGGCCACCATAGGCGCGGGCCTGCGGACGGTGAGCGATGGGTAGCTCGCCGTCCGATAAGGACCAGGCCCGGGTCGACGGCGTGTTGTGTTCCACGCGCGCCTCAAAGAGATGTCAGCACCAACTGACGGGGTCCAGTAGGACCAATGCCTGCCAGGGCTGCGAGTTTGTCCGAAAGGAATATCGTGGCCCTGGCACACAGGTAACGGAAGGAACACGGGTGGGTTTTAGTCAGTAAAAGTCTGACACGCCCTCCCGCTCCGCCCATAGCGGGAGAAGTTATTTGATAATTTCCCACCCGAAAAAAAAAAAAAGAAAAAAAAGGCACTTCAATATCCTATATAGACTCTATACATAGAATCGGAATTTTATTCAAATTTGAATTAGAGCTCATAAATCACTAATCCATTTAGACGTATCGATATTAACGAAAATAGACCTTATCATTTAGAAAAGAAGTCAAGAAGTCTCTTACATTCTACTCACTTTGTAGGCAGGTTACAAGACTTACATTCAAAGTCAAAGGTGTTGCTGGGGTAAGTAAAAACTGAGCGTAAAAAAAAGAAACAAGGGGAAAAGCACCATAACGCTGGTCCTTAGAGATTATTGTTACTGTTTATTGCTATCGTTATGATCAATATTTTATCACTTATACGTGCTAAATGCGATCAATTGGATTTGGATTGCAAACGTTCTGCGAGGCAATTAAGCTGGTGATTTAGGCATTAATAATATGTCTGGGGTTTGTATTAGAGTACTAAGTAACCTCGTGAAGTGCATGTTACATGTTTCTTTGAATTAAATGTTTAATACAAACTGTGTTGTGTACAAACTTCTCATATAATTAATATAATGCATTCACATTTCATAATTTCAAGAAAATATACTTTTTTTATTTTGTTTTAAATTGTGATTATATATATAGGTAGATCAAGGAAGAAACTTAAATGACTTAAATTCATTAAGTAACACTGATACCTACTTATAAAACCATACGAATAAAGACTCTCGCATATAGACGCGGCTGCGACGCGATCTTCTATGAAAACTTCATGGAAATAGTTCTACTAGAGTCGCGTTGAGTCTTTCTGCGGAGCCTTAACTCAATTGCGAACATTAAAAAAAAAAAAAAAAAGTTAATGGAGTGCTGCAAAAAGATACCTTTTAATATTATTAAAAAGTATCCATAAACCGATTTTAACTCTTCAAAGTCACTTCACTTTAATGCTCCAAACTTGAAATCCACTTAAGCATTTAGGTAACATCGGTGATAAATATAAGTTAGAATATCGGTTCATTTTCAGAGTCTGCAATTACGTAGTGTGAGGGTTGGCAAGATATGATGAATCGCCACTTTTCTTCAGAGGGGACCACCCTACTTAGTGTTGCCAGGTTTGAAGTGACGAAACTCGGTGCATGATTTCGTTTTTGTTTTGTTTGAAAACTGACAACGATATTAACTTAACTTACCCATAAACTTACTCTCTAAATATGATATAATTTTGTCATTTTTATAAACTAATTAGATACAAGTTGTATGACAACGCGCGCGGCGTTGTTGTTGTTGATGTCGTTGCTGTGTTGTTGTTGTTGTTGTTGTATGTGTTGTGTTGTTGTTGGTTGTTGTTGTTTGTTGTTGTATGTACATATTATTTTAATTCTAAATAAATCTAAATACCCACAAATGTGCGTTATTTATGAAATGGTTATAAAAGAACATAAATATCTGTGTATATGGTTAGGATGAAAGCATTTGCGAAATATTAAGAGAAACATTAGCTTAACGTGGACAAAAAAATTTACGTGCCCCTAGAATAGTTCAACAGGAAATTAGAAAAGTAATTCCCTGAAAAACAGTACCATTAATCGGAAATTGAAGCTATTCGCGTATACAGTCGTGGCCCAAAGGACGAAAATCAGGACGATCCACGAAATCCGGTCTTTCTGGTGACCGTAGTCCCCACCCCTCTGCGACGTTCTTTATCCCTCTTTTGTTGATATTCGGCTGACCTACAAACACAGTTTTCGTTTAGTGCGTAGATATAGGCAACAATAATATTTTATGTACTTTGAATTTGTAAATGAGTTCCTTTTAAGAGCCGTTTTAGTAATAGGGAAAATAACAGTGAACATCAATTTTTAGGAGTGTGAAAAAAGTACATTTGCTACTGAGTGAAGCCAGGTTTCTGTAGTAGGTACCAATTCGTTGGAAGTGCTTTTAATATATTTTGAAGTACTAGCGCTATACTGAAAAGTCTTCATAATCGTTGTAGTGCTTAAAAGGATTTGGTTGCTGTAAATTTTTCTTTACATAATGTGGTGAGTTGTTTTGCATCGCTGAAACCCTTCAAACTTTTACATAGAATTGGGCTACCTTTGCTTTAATAGCAAAATGTATGGCTTTATAATTATCAACTATTATAAAAAATACCTAAGTTTAAAAACTAAAACCCGACTAGGTACTGAAAAATCACGCTCTAAAAAGTATGAAACAAGAAAATATTCTCATCTGAAATTATTATGTACAAACTATTCAATATTTATCGTCTATTAAATAAACACTTCTTAGTTTCTTACACGTAATATATTTTAATGTATTTATACATATTCATAGTGATGTTCAGAAGACAGCCGTGGTTATTGGGTGCATGCAAGCAATGCCATGAGCAACAGCTGACAATATATATATTTTTGAAATGTGATAATTAAGGCCTTTCATTTGATACCCAACACGGCATGAATAAACATGTACACATTTTTTTTGTTTGGCTTTGAGTTTATGTCCGCTAGAGGGCGCCATATTGAGTTTAATGTGACCTCTGAACCAGTGGACGATCAAGACGCTTCCCACAATAACTCATTTGTCAAATTATGACTAGCAGTTTAGAAGTAATGAGGGAACAGATGAACATACATACATAAATACAGGTCAAAATCATAACCCTCCTTTTTGCTTCGCCGTAGTCGGATAAAAATATCAGTTATTCTGTGACGCCAGATTTTAAAACGAACTCAAACTGGCTATGGATTACTCTGACAATTCTAAATCATACCCCGAAAGTACGAACATTAAATTTTAAAACCAGTACTCCAGCATCCAAAGTTAAAGGAACCGTGGCACCACATATATTTCGTGAGTGTTCCTCCCGGGTGGTTCCGTGAAAGAACTTTCCCGGATATGAGCCACTCAGCCCTCTTAGTGTTTGTCTTACGTACCTTCCTGCTGCGTCCCTACAGACCTCTTTCAATACATCTAGATATGTAGGTAGATGTGAATAATTTTATAGTCAGATGAAGTCTTGCGATACGACGTTGTTTTTTTTATATTCCTTAACAGCTAAAGCGAAATGACGATCATTGTTTGATTCGTTGATGACGTAAGAATTTGATAAAAATATAGGCACGGCTATAATGTATAATACGCATTGGTTTACTGAAGAAAGTAGGACACAAGTAAGTAGCTACAGTGCTTAGTCCACCCACGAATACATTTATTTTTATTTTTAGGAAAACATTTTTTTACGATGTTTGTAAATATGTGAGCACCGTGTATCTATCTCATTAATAAATTATCTGTCAATTCTGTCATTGCTTCATTTTTTTATCTTTTGTGGTATAGTAATTTTATTCTAGATGCATCGTCCTCACTTAAAATATAATTAATTATCTTAAACAAAGTATTGTAAAACTTTTTTTTTTAAAGAGTAACGGTGTAGTTTCTTGCCCATTCTTCTCCATACGAAACTAACTTTTGGAAGGGGCAACTGGAATCAATTCTATTTTTTTTATAAATTTTGACGTTCAAAAGTGCCTCTTATTGCCTATTTGAAATAAATAATTTGACTTTGACTTTAAGGCTACTATAATTAAAAACTATCCTTATTAGTTATTTAAAACTACGTCAGTATAAGTAACCATAGAAAAAGAACTCACAATTCGAATAAAATGTAGCGATAACAGTTTCTAGATTAACGAGCTGACCCAGTTATTTATTATGTAAACTGCTATTTCGGTCAGCATGATACGGCCCGGATAGCTCAGTCGGTAGAGCATTGGACTTTTAATCCAAGGGTCCAGGGTTCAAGTCCCTGTTCGGGCGGGCTATTTTTTATTAATTGTTGGTGTTCGTAAAGTAATTTCACTGGGTAATTTATACAGAATATTGTTCGATCTATAAAATATATTTGAGATTCAATTTATTATTTATATTTTTCTTCTATATATATCTTCTATATATACCTTCGACTATCGTGCATAAACATTAAACACTACTTTCGAATTGTTTTTTTTTTTATACATTGAAATCTATTATTAGATCATGCAACTAACTATTTACAATAGGTACTAACGAGGTAGGTACTACTAATTTCGAATTGTATTTATTCTGATTAGTTTTGGGTATCGTAAGTGGTAATTAGGACTGTTTACATCTTACGTTAGTAAATATTTGCAGACTTACTAGGTGCAAACGATCCCTTCCAATAATAAAATGGAGAGAATACTTTCCTAATATAAACGAAAGTAGATACATAATACCTATATAATATTTCAGTTCATTGAACGTACTCGATATTTCATAAATACGGATTCCTTTATAATAACGAATAGTTGAGTTATTACAGATTTATTTTATACAGAAATTCTTGTTTGCGAACTCTCAATATAGGGATAAATTGTATTTGAGCTTGATACATAAATAGATAGATAGATACATAATGTTTTAGTACTTAATAAAGTTCTGTTTGCTATCAAAGATTAAAAAAAAATAGTAATGATTTGCAAACATTTAAATAAAATAAAATGTAAGTAATTTAGTTTCGTGTGTACTTAGTCAAAGTATGTCCCCAACTTGCGTCATTAAAAATATCTCATTAAAGTCACCTGATCAAATAATAATTAAACTAAGTTTTGTAGATTTTATATCAATTTTATTATGTTGGGCTATTACCATTTATTTTTCAGAAGGTGGTGATGGTAATGGTATTTTTACTCGAATCCACAAAATCCAAAAGTAGGGGATATTTTTACATAGTATATATATATAAGCATAATCAGGAGGCCTGTGTCCCAGCAGTGGGAACATTACTCATATAGGCATAATGTTCCCACTGCTGGGACACAGGCCTCCTCTCCATGAGAGGGAGTGGGCCGTAATCCACCACGCGGGACCAGTGCGGGTTGGCAGATGTCACATGTCTTCGATTTTTAGGGTTCCGTAGTTAACAAGGAACCCTTATAGTTTCGCCATGTCCATCTGTCCGCCTGTCCCCGGCTTAGCTCAGAGACTCTTAGTACTAGAAAGCTGTAATTTGGCATGGGTGTACATATTAGTTACGCCGACAAAATAGTAATATAAAATCATGAAAAAAAATTTTTTTAGGGCATCCCGTACTCGTAAAGTGGGGATGATATTTGTTTTCTCGTTTATTCCATAGTATGGGGTATCGTTGGATAGGCCGTTCAAAAATATTGTAAGTCTGTGAAAGCTATTTTTCGATTCAGGGATTAGTTTTCGTAATGTTATGCTTTAAAGTGCAAAATTTTGTTAGAGTCAAGTGTCCCCCTCCCCTGACAGCTAAATGGTTGGCTGAGGATATGTAAAAAAAAATCATGGCAGTAGTATATTTAACGAAAAAAGGAAAACTATCACAGCTAAGTAGGCCTTTCAAGTTAACGAGTAATCGGTAGTCGACCAACTTAAATTTACAGTTGGATAATTGACCGTGACGTATAAACTCCGGAACCCTTCATTGTGCGTGGTCAGACACGCACTTGGCAGTTTTTTTAGTTCTAGAACATGACGATGTTTTCCACCGCCGTTTTGAGAGCAGTGGTGATGAAATAATTTACCCAAAGTAAAGCGCTTGTTTGGGTTTGAACTTACTCGTATGTCGCGGTCGTTATCACTGGGCCACCACTGCTCTGTGTCTCTCTTAAATAGTGATCGTTTTTAACTCTTGCGCGCCCATCAGTGACAACCTCGGTTTTAAAAGGATTAAATAACTTGACCAAATTGTTGATGTTCTTCAGAAAGGTCAGGTGCGTATTACTCGCAATCGGCGTGCGTGTATGACCAGATGTATGAACGTAGGCGAAGCAAAAGGAGTATGTAAGGAGCGTAGCAGGTGGCGTTTTATAGTTTCTGCCTACTCCCATGGGAAGAAGGCGTGAGTTTATGTAAGTGTATGTATGTAAATAACTTATTTAGTCCATAAAAAAAACAGAACCCATCACATTAGAGCATATAGATTATGGCATCGTATACCTAGACGATAGTGCGAGCGGTGTCCATGAGACAAATGACGGGCGTTCTCCTTTGTACGGCTGAAGACAAATAGAGGCAATCGTCACGGTCCATCGGCCTTTATGAGCCGGAAACTAGCCGGCACTACGGTGACGTCATGTCACTCGCTACAACACACGCCTTCAAAGAAAACCGATAAAAGTGACGAATAAATCGCGGATGTTTTTGCGTTTGGGGTAAAAACGGTACCTAATCGGTTATTTATTTTGGTATATGCCTAAGGAAATCTTGTCATGATGACGAACTTTGTGAGCACATTAGCGCAATGCTTTTTGCCTATGTAATAGGCTAGGCTATTTTGTGCCATGCATGTTCGTTGATGCATGATTGCCATACTTCAAAGAACGTTAAATGCATCAAAAGTTATATACGTACCGCAAATTCGCAATTCTTCAGAAATGTTCACTTGTATTTCAGAAGTAGTATGCTTTAAATGTTACCTAATGCACATTTTTCAAGTGAAGTGACTAGACAGAAATATTTAACGTCATCCACGTGAGGCTGAACATTTCTCCAGTAGCGTCAGAAATTGTAGGTAATGCGTTTGTCGCTCTCGTTTCAGCAGGCATTTGGTTTGAAGCACGGAATGTATGGCATCATGTCACTCATCAAAGGTATTTTTTGCAGTGCTCCTCAACTTTCATGTTACCTTTTTTTGCCAGTCAAATATACTAACATTCCATGAATTGACAGATTTTTTATGTGTTTATTTTTATTTTATAAGTTTATTTATTAGGATTTTTTTTTTTGAGCAGTGGTGGCCCAGTGGTTAAAGTCCTCGACTTACGAGTAGTAGGTCGTATGTTCAAACCCAGACAGGCGCTTTACTTTGCGTAAATTATTTCATCACCACTGCTCTCAAAACGGTGAAGGAAAACTTCGTGAGGCATGTCCTAGAACTACAAAAATCGAAGACATGTGACGTCCACCAACCCGCACTGGGCCCGCGTGGTGGATTACGGCCCACTCCCTCTCACAGAAAGAGGAGGCCTGTGTCCCAGCAGTGGGAACATTATAGGCAGATTATGTTATTAGGAAAAATTTAGGTAGAACTTAACCAAAGACACGATTTGTTATGTGTGACTGCTGAGTTCGGTATTTCTCCTGGATTTAACATCTATTGGGTCCAATCAAAATCTATAAAAGCCAATCACCGCAGTCGTCCTTGACCACTGAAAGTCAGCGCCGCGCGCCGTGCTCTGGGTCTCCCAAACCACAGCATCATGCTGAGTTCAAGCCTTTTTGTCACAGTCACGACGTACAGCTACCGACTACTTTATATGTCCATGCTTTTAATTATACAATTTGTTTTGTTTTAAATACTAATTCGGTATTCGAGCAGAACTTGTCTTTTTAATATGCGTTTCGGGAACAATAAAAAAATATATTTTTCGTTTCTTTCATTTGTTAGTACTTACTTGGCACTGCTGCGGCCCTTGTCGATTGGGCGAGGCAGGCTTGGGTCGCACCTTCTTCGAAAGCGGTCGGTCCAGCCCGGTCACCGCCACTGACACCGTCGTCACCCCGCTCAGCAGCGACGACGACGATGATGTGCAGTCTGCAACAATACACTGACTTAAGTACCAGAAAATAATCAACAAAGCCAGTAGGAATTATGAGAAAGAGGTTCTACAATGATGAAATACTTAAAACGGGGGCAAAACTATTTCAGCATTTTGTACTTCTAAGAAATTGTTTCAGATAAATCAACATACATACAGTCACGACTTCTTCCCATGGGGGTAGGCAGATACTATAGAACGCCACCTGCTACGCTCCTTACATACTCCTTTTGCTTCGCCTACGTTCATACATCTGGTCATACACGCACGCCGGTTGCAAGTACTACGCACCTGACCTTTCTGAAGAACATCACCAATTTGGTCACTATATGTCCTCCTAGGGCTTCCCCCTATCTCACCTCTGCTTTATAAATACCTTAAATTAACATCTGTTATGTAAAATATTCATACTTTTGACCAGGAATCTAATCTAAAATTAAGTCATTTAACTGTAGGTACAAACACGGGGATTAGCCATTTGTAGCTTAGCGGTTAAACAGATTTGCATCAAATTGGCAACTTTATTGCTTGGTCTCTTGCATTCCTATTTAATTACATTTGCAAACCACGCCACAATTCACCACAATTCAATGACCATCTGTTTGTGAAGCGAAATCCGTCAAATAACATGGAAATCAATTTTGTATTTGATAAATAACTTCATCAGTTATTGGCAAACGCAAATATGTCAGACATTTTAACGTAAAATGCTTTAAACAAAATAATTCGGTGCATCCAACTGTGGTTGTTTGTGAACGAATATAATGAGGAGATTCAAAGTTCGGACAGTACGCTCTGGTTTGTTATTTCAATACGATTTTAGTTTATTATCAGAGGTATCTGTTAATTAAGTCGTGTTTGTGTGCCTGCAGATAAAATGGAATCCTGTTTATTACGTTTTGTTGATTGCAAAACGAATTATATTGTCTGGGAAATTTCAAGACAAAAGAAGCAAACAATATCGGTTTAATGTTTGTTGCTCGATTTGTCGTCAATTAAAATACACTTTTGTACAGTGAAATACTGTTTTTTTTTCAAATAAGTACTACTACTTATGCTTACCGCCGTTTATGCAAAGCTAACATGATTTGAAAGAGGTAGATAGATATTTGTTTGATCCAAACTTCCGATATTCATGTCTCTGTCCGCTGTCCACCCACAACCTCGCTCAGAACCGTTCGTAATTCGAGTTCGGTCCTAATTTTCACGGCTCGATATTAATTTAGACCGATCCGGCAAACAAGAGTTTCAAAATGTACGCCGGCCGAAATTCAGAGTTATTTCTCCTTTTTAACATTGGGGAAAAACTGTTGAATTAGGCGAAAGTAAAGATTGTTTGGGCAAAGGATCAATTTTATGAAACTCGGGGTTTAAGCTGTTCGCGAACAATCTAATTTCGTTGGACTTTTTTGTTCATTATATTACACGTGCGTATTTCATTTGAGTTTGGGAGTTTTTCGATGTTGGCTTACTAGTTACAATCAATGTTTTGTGGCCTCCTAATACTTCCTAATTCAATTTCTTACTCAAATGGAAGAGAGTGTACTCGAGTCTTAATTAAAAAAAAATCTTCAGTTTTAATGTCTATATTACGTAATACAGACACATGCCTATGGACTTGATTCAACCTTTATGTGATTTCCAAATCACATAAAGTCATTTCAAAAAAAATTTTGGTTACCAAAAAAGATAATCCTGCTAATAATATTATAAATGTGAAACTTTGGATATTTGGATGTCTGTTACTCAATAACGCAACAACGGCTGAACGAATTTGGATGAAACTTAGCATCCAATTAGTTAATAAAGTGGATTAATACACTGGATTAATTTATTCTGGTAGTGGGTTCCCGTGGGATTATTTCCTTCCTCCACGCGGGCGAAGCCACCGGCAAAAGCTAGTAAAACAGAACGCTGACTCGTCTTCTAGCACAGTTTGTACGTGAATGAAGGTACATCCCTCTGTCGTACCAGTAATCTATGAACAAAGAAAGGATATTTAAATTCTCAATCATCATTAATCAATGTCTAACAAAATCAATTCTTTTTGTTTGAAATCATTTCTCGAGAGCCACGAAACTCTTACTACATTTTTTTTAAATCACAAATATTGTAGTGCTTTTATTGGATCGCCAATAAATTGTTTTTGGATGGGCAATAAATTATAAAAACCGTTAGCTTAGATTTTCGTGGTCGTGTTTTTTATTTGTAGTTAAATATTTCCTGTACACTTTGCTGTGTTGCAATACAGCCAATATAATCTAAACTCATAACAAATAACAATTTTAAATATTTTAATTGGTTTGCCAATTAAATATCACACCTACTCGATGGTATAATAGTTCGGTAGTTCCTTGTTCGTTAACAAAGCGCACACCGCGGCACCGGTTCACTATTCGGCTTCAATTCGCCTTCACAGATGGATTAACTGTATAATTACCATGATTGCCTTTAACCGGATATATTCACAGCCGATGCTTGCGCGAGATAGAGACATTGCGCCTCAGCGCACACAAGATATCCTCAGTCAGGCATTGTGGCGTGGAGAGTGGAGGAAGCCTCGGAAGATAGATATCGGGTACAATAACGTGAAGCGAATTCAGAAGCTCTCCAACGAGACGGTCTCATACAGATCCGTATTGATTCCGCCGCTTTGCCGTCTGATGGGATGTTCTTTGTCACTAGACAAGCACCATTACTTTGTTTATGTTTGGCTCAGCCGCATATCCGTCTCGGCCGGCCGATGCCCACTAATGGAACCGAAGAAAAATGATTCCCGATCTTTTTCAAGAGAACCTGTGCGGAAAGATATATAAGTAACAAAGTGGTCGCTTTTCAGCGAGGCGTGTGATGAATAGGTAATGTCGTTGGAGAAAAAAGACGTTGTTCGTTCCACTCAGGGATAAGTTGCTCTCGGCCGATTTAATTATGTTAGCTTTTATGTCTGCGCAATCGTTCCGTTTTTTCGCTAGATTGATGCTTGACATCAGGTTAGTAGGACGTCTGTAGTTATCATGGTTAACATATTATTGTGTATTTTACTTTGTTATAGTAATACCGTTGATTTATATTGGAAAAAAATATAGGCATGCTATGACATAAGCCTGGTGATCAATATTCGTGCCTTCTATGTATGGTAAGAGGCGCTGGAAAAATAAAAGGCTATAGGTACTTATCTTATGTAAGTTAAATCAATGAATACCGATTTACTAAGATTGTTTCATTGTGGATGGATAGTCCGTGTTTCAATGTTAGCCTTGAGTAACCTCACTCTGTAATTCCTCCAGTACTTCATACATTACATTAATTATTTAGACTAGCAAGTAAAATTTCATTTACTTTATAAATTCGAAAGCTTAACGTTCTCAAAGGTTCCTAGATTAAATACGTGCAGCCGATGTCAGGCAAAGAGATAGGCCTCCTGAAAATTGTAGGTATGTACTTACGTAGGTATGTATGTATGTACAACGCTTTACAGCACACCCAGTAATGCCTACATTATGTAAATGAGCTTCGCCCTTCACTTATACAAAGTGAACATTAATTACAATTTAATATAAAATCATTTATTTGACATCCATTATGTTTCTTTGGGGAATTGGGAGACATACCTACTCGTACATAAGTAGTTGTTAAAGCTACTTAGGACAGGAACTAAATTTGTTGGTTCCACAATCACTCAGTTTTTTTTATGTGTAACATTTTTCCTCTCGTTTTCAGTGGGAGTGATTTCGTGAAAAGGGACGAAAGTGTGTAACAGGAAGTGACAGCTTGAGCATGGAATAAGTAAGTACTTTATAATAGAATGGAAGTAGTAAGTACTATAATTATAGATTGTAAGTAGAGCGGGTTGAATTTCGACCAGTGGGCGACCACTAGTGATGAATAATAATCGCGTATATATTATTACAGTGGAATTCCCCCTTTGGGGAATGCCTATGACCAGCAGTGGACATCTTCGGCTGAAATGATGATGATGATTTATTTATTTATTTAATACGAGTATAAGGTAGCTGATGATATATTTCAGTATTAGCTTTTTAAAATTTTTAGGTTAATTTCTATCGCGCTGCTCAGTTGCTTATAATTACCAAGGTGAGATGTCAGATGTTCATCATATGCGACTACTGTAAGGCTCGTTTTTTTGTGTATGACCTTCGTTTTGTAGGACATGTGCGTTGATACATTTGATCTTTTTGTACTATTTCATTTAGCTGCTACAAAAAATCGGCCACCAATTGTATGCCGTCTGCGAACGCTCATAACTTGACAACATATGAATCACTTCAGTTATTACTCGTGCTGAAATGACCGGATACTTACGCGTCGTTTTCCCTAAATTTATTATATCAGACCGGGAATATTTTATTAATAAATATTTCATAAAAACCTGAGCAATAATTCTAAGAAAGCATCTTGTCCTGATTCCTGTATTTTCCCGTTTCTTGTTTAATTTACCGCCGCTCAAGTATTTTAAGAATATTTGAAGGTCACTTCCTGGAAAAAAAATTGACGGGTGCGAAAGAAAAGGAAATATTAATGATGCTATATTTAAACAAGGAACGTGGGTAGTTAACAAATCCGATAAACAGGATGATAAAGGTCAATCTTGAGAAGGAAGCTGTGTTTAAGATTGGTAGAGGAAAATGCTCACTGGTGTTGTTTCGGAGAATTTGGTGTCCAGCAGTGGATTGATTTCGTTGATCACAAAATAAGCAGTTTAGAAACCGGTGTTTTACCTACCTAAAGACGAATAATAAAAGTAAAAAGAGATTAGGTTATACGGGCATGTTACATTCTAAATATTATCACGATACCGTGGTAATATTGATGGTTTAATTGGCGGTATCGTGATAATATTAAGGATTATTAGGAAATCTTGGAAGTTATTTGATAATTTCCCACCCAAAAAAAAAAAAAAAAAGTATCATGATAATATTGACAAATGTAACATGACCCATACACGCTCCGCAAGTAACACGTCAAAATTTGGCTGCAGATTACAATAGAATAGAAACGAATTATCCACATTTTCTTCGTCTTGTCTCTTTTCCGTTCCCGATAATTACGACATGCCGTCCGACTTCCACGTGCCATCTAATACTTCTTATAGTGTTACATTGTACCGTTTTTGAAGATCGAATGTTGAGTAGGTAACCTATCCACGCCCGTCGTATCCAAAGACGTATAGTAAACTAAATTCAATATTATGTCACCTGAGGTGGGAACAGAATGCAGAAAACAATGTAGATCTTCGCAAATTAAACCGTATGTTTTTTAAATTTCATCTGCTTTTGAGCGCACTTGAATCTGTTTAATGATAGAACCCTCAAAATAAATAGAATTCCTAATCGAACCAAATAGCCCTCGTTCTGAGTCAAGCGCATTCCTCAAAGACGTCAGATCCCCATCTTCATAATGTTGCACTCTCTCCTTTGATAAAATATTACGTTATTTACAACATCCTGTTATCAAACATGCATTTATGAAACGATATTAAAGTACTTTGGCTCAATATCCGAGAATATTTTCCAGTAAAGGGTGCCTTGTTCAGTAACGGTTCAAGTAAAGACGTCACAAAGACTATAGGAGTATTTAGTATTTTATTGCTGTGTGTTTACATCGAGTTAGTTCTCTTTTCACTTATTTTATGACGTTGTTAAAGTTGTATGACTTTATGAAGGCATGGATAGACTTGTCACACGCCACGGGGTGTACACGTAGGTTCCCCATGGAGTTTTCTTGCTTAATTTTTTACGTGATCATAATTATGAGTATGCAGAATGGGTCAAACATTTTTGAACCGTCAAAAATACAAACACAACTTACAAAAAACCATCAAGTTACTTCTTCCTTTAGGATGAACAGTTAACATTATTTTAAGACCAACAGTTTTTTTGAGTATTTCAGACTTCGATTATAATTTTTATATAATCTTTGTTTCTAATGATAAAGTTTTCCAAACCACCACCAAGCGTGGTGATTATGGCAAACCCCCCTCCAAATGTTGGAGGAGGCATATGCCTCCCCAGTGACCTGTCGCTGCCGGCCGTGGTCGAATCGATGGTTGGGAGCGAGGAGTCCTGGGACGCGGTGATATCCTTCTGCGAAACAGTCGTGTCGCAGAAGGAGGCTGCGGAAAGGGAGCGGGAGATCTCTATTTGGATTTTTTTTTGTTTAAGACAAGCCTACTTTTATCATTTGCCTCTTGTCGGCACCTTAAGGATGATGAAAAGTGACGTCACTTAAATCGTTTCCAAGCGAGGTAAGTCAAAGCTTACATTTCGTGTTAGTTCGTTTCATTTTTGGCTTAGCAAGTGCGATAGACTTAAGGCATTCTTCACCATTTACCCCGAGTGGGTAATTAGAAAATTAAGCTAAAGAAGAAGTTGTAAGTTGTAAGACAACTTACAACTTCTTCTTTTGCTTAATTTTATAAGTGACGTCTTTTGTTAATTATTGGTTGTTTTTTTTTGTGTAGGTAGCTAATCAATTTAAGATAGTGGAACTCTTTTGCGTCCATGCGTTTTATTACCCTACTTACTTAAAGTCAGTGACTTAAGTAAATCACAAATGTGCACACATCCAAAGTTGTCACTGTTATTTATTACGCATTATTATGGTATTGCTGCATAAAAAGGCGTTTACGATTCGTCATAAAATTGTCTCCGAGCCAAAAATGGTAGACAAAGAAGTGAATAAACGTTGAGATTGGAAAATTATTCATATTGGTGACCCGGTCGAAACGGATCGTGCGCCGCGCCCGGGGCGGCGTCCCCGAATCTATCCCAATTGATGGATATTTCTACAAATGCTAAGAAATTTATTACGGACACAAACCTTTTTTTTATCATTTTGTTTTGTAACTATCTGTAAAGATTTTGTTTAGGGATAAGGCGAACCGCAACATATTTTGGTTGGCCAGCCGTTTAGATGTTTGATAGTGAACCTGTACAAATATGAGTTAAGGAAGTAATTTTATTAGGATCGGTTCGTTTACCGTTACTAAGTAAAAGGGTTGTGCTCGTCTTCTGTTATAACTATACATTCGTTTTATAGAAGCAATTTTATTGAAACTTAAGAAAGTACCTAATGTCTCTGTCTAGGGAACAAAACTGGCCACCGCGTATTTCAAATGATATTTTAGAAGTTAAGCTGCTCAGCAGTGTTGATTCAGTTTTTATTTCTTCACAAATTGAGAATACCTACTTCGGGCTTTGGAAAGCCCTTGCTTTAGCCCTTTTCATTTAAAAATCTATGATGAATATGGAGGGCAGGCAACCCTACTTAGAAGTCCGAAAATCAAGCAAATCGTGGAAGTCGACCACTGTGGCATAAGTAAAGACATTCAGCCGCATAAATATTCTGGGAGCCGACCTTTACGAAAAAACTAGAATGTAGCTGATGAGGCTACTTGTGTGTTAGAAGAAAAGTACTTAGCGCGTTAACTATACGGGCTATTCATAAGGCATTCACGTGGCACTCGTTAGCAAAGCGCGTTAATCGCTGTGGCGATATAACTCACACTTAGCTTAACTGTTGCCGACCTATATTTATCTTTGTACCTCATTGGGGTAATACAAGCCATCCACACTAGGGTAGGTACAATTCACGATTCATGTAACTAAATATCTGTATTTCCTTTGCATTTAGATGCAACAATGGATCACTACCGAATTGAGACAGTATTATCAGGAAAGCAATCAAAATGTTTCAAAATATGTATGGTTGTACAAGTACATAATCTACACATACAATAAAATAGTAAATAAGAATTATTGTCCGTTTGTCTGTTTGTTTGAATCCATGTTCCAGACTGGCGGAGAAACGGCTGAACGGGGGTACACAGATAGTTGATAACCTGCATTAACACATATGGTACTTCCAATTTTGGGGAGTATTGCCGTGGGATATTTTCCGACAAACACGCGGCAAAGCCGCGAGCAAAGCTAATACTTTTATATTTTTTCCGCGACTAAGGTTACACGTGTCGTGACCGCGAAAATCAATCTTTGAGTAGAACATGTGTTCTTGAATATTAAATGCGGTATAAAAATCAGGATGGCAACCAACCGATTATCATTTAGGGTGCTCGCCCACGAGCGACTTTTTGTAGCACACGTATATATTTTTCAAGGGATGATTAACGATAAAACGATAAAATGTATTTCTTTCTTCGAAGAATACTGTTCAACCGAAATCAATAGTTCAAATAGGTACTAACGCTTAAATTATTATAAAAATTAGAATTACCTACCGTTTTAGTAGGTACCTAATATAAACTATTGATGTCGGTTGAACACTACTCTTCAAAGAAAAAAAGTTAGCACCCCATGCTTTTTACAATAAAATAAATTTCTTGTTAACACTATTATTATTTCAAACTTATTTAAAATTATTTCCTACTTTTAAGTTTAGTTTTCTATTAAAGCGTGTTTTTGAGTTTTTAAACTATCATTTATTTTCTACTTTTTAGGGTTACGTACCCAAAGGGTAAAACGGGAACCCTATTACTAAAGCTCCGCCGTCTGTCTGTCTGTCTGTCTGTCCATCTGTCACCAGGCTGTATCTCATGAACCGTAATAGTTAGACAGTTGAAAATTTCACAGATGATGTATTTCTGTTGCCGATATAACAACAAATACTAAAAAACCGAATAAAATAAATATTGAAGGGGGCTCCCATACAACAAACGTGATTTTTTTGCTTGTTTTTGCTCGATATTGATAACGGCAACAGGTAGACGCTTGAAATATTCACAGAATATTAAGTTACATATTCACTTTAAAAATAAAATATTAAATTAAAATAAAATAAATATTTAAGGGGGGCTTCCATACAACAAACTTGATTTTTTTGCCATTTCTAAAAATAATGGTACGGAACCCTTCGTGGGCGAGTCCGACTCGCACTTGGCCGGTTTTTTAGTTTGCTTTTCTACTATAGCGTGTTTTTTAGTATTAAAAAAAAATAAAAAAAACATTTTTTTTTTGTCGAGTATACAATACTCTGATCCAGCCAACAGTCACATGGTTGTCTCAAAGTTTAAGTCATGTATGCCTTAGTACTTGGCACGAATCACTACCGTGTCTCTGAAATAAATAGATAATCTTGAAGATCCTGGTAAGGATAATGAGACAAACTTATTAAATTATTGTATTGCCATTGGTCCTTGATAAGTGTGCAAAATTTCAAATTAATCCGACGTTTAAAAGTGGTCGAAAATCAGGTTCAAAGTTTCCGTTACATACATACTAACAAACGTATGAAGCTAATAGAAGCGTGTTAAAAAAAATAGATAAACCAGATACAGTAAGCTTTCAGGTAACAACAGAAAGCTCATTTAATTATCTTTAAAAGCAAAACATAAGCCTCGAAACAAAGCATGCACACAAATAACAGAAATCACATCTCATAATACAGCAGTGAGTTGCAAACATTACTCTTTGTGAGCCAAGTAGAGCAAGATAAATATATTATTAATTAATTACAAGGATAGCACGACATCACTCATGGTTAGAGAAGAGATTTTAATCACATTAGGAGCACGCGGCGAGCTCGGAGTGACCTTTTGAGTTCAACTTCAGCGGATCTGTAGAAGCGTAAAGTTACATATACAAAAGTTAGTATGCATTATTTTTGTCAGGTACTGATGAGAGAATGAATTGGGTTTTAGAAGTTATTGGGAGTTGCATCGAATTAATTAGTTAATGAGAGCAGTGATGGCTCTATTGTAACTCGACTTACGAGTCGAGACTTACAGTCGTGGGTTCGAACCCAAACAAGCGCTTTAATTTGTGTAAATAATTTAGTCTCCACTGCTCTCAAAATGGTGAAGGAAAACATCGTGAGGAAACTGGCATGTCCTAATAGAACCAAACATTCAAAAACACGCTACACACGGTACAATTTGCAAAACGTTTTTTTTAAATTTTCTAGTTTTGATCCCAAAAGTGACCCCCATATTTAAATTTCATTTATTTACGTTACACGTTCGTGTTTGGGTCACAGAAATTCATATGTGTACCAAATTGCAACTTAATCGATCCAGTAGATTCGGAGCAAATCGGCTGTGACAGACGGACAGAGAGACAGGCAGACACACGAGTGATCCTATAAAGGTTCAGTTTTTTCCTTTTGAGGTACGGAACCCTAAAAAGATACTTATTGATCTAAGATTGATTTTTGATACTTTTCGAAACAGTACTTAGTGTAAAATAAATAAAGTGTTAGTTGCTTTTGTCTGCTTTAGCTTAATCGGGACAATATACCTACACAAACTCACTTGCAAGCTTATAATATTAGCGGAGTTCTTGGCGGGAAAGTGAAGTGTCAAGTTTAGCAGCTTTGTTTTATTTTCTAAATTTTGTGTTTAGCCGAATAATAATGTATAATAGTGGTGGATTATTAACGATTAAGTGTTCGTGAACGTGCATTAGTGTAGGCAAATTAAACAAAACAGTGCAAGATCACTTCAAGTTCTCTCAAGAAGTTTGCGTGAGGTTTCAGTGAAGTGTCACATCTTTACTGAAATTAAAGGAGAGCGGGCGGGCGGGGATATCATCCATCATGCAATTCATGCATCATTTCATCATAAACAAAGTTTATAACTAAATAAAGACTTGGCTAAAAGGTCCCAGCAACCAGGCCATTGAAAAAAAAAAAAAAAAGCACGGATAACCTGTTCAAAACGGGTACAATAAATAGCTAACCGACCTACGTATGCTTAGCTGTTTATTGAAAACACACCTGTGTTATGTTTTTAGGGTTCCGTACCCAAAGGGTAAAACGGGAACCCTATTACTAAGGCTCCGCCGTCTGTCTGTCTGTCTGTCTGCCCGTCTGTCACCAGGCTGTATCTCATGATCCGTGATAGCTAGACAGTTGAAATTTTCACAGATGATGTATTTCTGTTGTCGCTATAGCAACAAATACTAAAAACCAGAATAACATAATTATTTAAGGGGGCTCCCATACAACAAACGTGATTTTTTTGGTCGTTTTTGCTCGATATTGATAACGGTAACAAGTAGACACTTGAAATATTAACAGAATATTTAGTTATATATTCACTTTAAAAATCAATAATTAAATTAAAATAAAACAAATATTTAAGGGGGACTCCAATGCAACGAACGTGATTTTTTTGCCGTTTTTATAGATAATGGTACGGAACCCTTCGTGCGCGAGTCCGACTCACACTTGGCCGGTTTTTTTTTATTTCCATATTATTGCGCAAACTTACAAGTCTCACCAAAACAAGACAATAATTTTATTGTAAAAAAACATAAAGAATTGACATCAAAGAAGTCTTATCAGTCTATTGTCGATTGAACTTTTTGTGTTCTTCAGAGATATTTTCGTTGCCAGTTTTGATGTGTAATAAGGGGCGGCTTTTAGAACAACGCCTCGGGAACTTTTAAGGTTTTATTGGAGACGCTACGGTATAAGTTTCGATGGTAGGGCTGGGAGCGAATCGTTTCGCCGACAGGCAGGCTTTAACTTTCTCGAAACACATCGATTTTTTTCTTCTCAGTATACTACTTATGCTGAACAAAGCAGCCTTTATTGTGGGTTGTTCTGGAATAATGGGATTGGGTTGCTAGCCTATTGAGTTTGAATGAATGAAGGTTTTATTCAATATGCAAATATTAAAAATAATTACAGTGAACGCAATTCGACTAGACTAGTATTGTTCGTTTTTAGGGTTCCGTACCCAAAGGGTAAAACGGGAACCCTATTACTAAGGCTCCGCCGTCTGTCTGTCTGTCTGTCTGTCCGTCTGTCACCAGGCTGTATCTCATGATCCGTGATAGCTAGACAGTTGAAATTTTCACAGATGATGTATTTCTGTTGTCGCTATAGCAACAAATACTAAAAACCAGAATAACATAATTATTTAAGGGGGCTCCCATACAACAAACATGATTTTTTTGCTCGTTTTTGCTTGATATTGATAACGGCAACAGGTAGACGCTTGAAATATTCACAGAATATTTAGTTATATATTCATTTTAAAAATAAATAATTAAATTAAAATAAAACAAATATTTAAGGGGGCTCCCATACAACAACAACGTTTTTTTTTTTTTGCCGTTTTTATAGATAATGGTACGGAACCCTTCGTGCGCGAGTCCGACTCGCCCTTGGCCGGTTTTTTATTATTATTTCACACGGTATTTTCTATCTTTAAAAGCAATCAATTTGCATATTACGCCACCGCGTAGCGATAAATAAGGGAAAAATATAAAAATTAATATAACCCACAAATATCTGCTATGCGCTACGTGCGCCTACGCCCTGTTCACTAGGCTTTAGTACCTACGAAGTGTTGACACACGACGCATTGTAATAGTCCTCATACATTGGGGCTAAGTTTTGTTTATGCTTTCATCGGAAGAACTGTTTTTAAAATATGTTATGTATATGTTTTTTGTGTTAGTGACAATAAAATTATTCTTTCTTTGCTTTAGTAGAAGATAATTCAATGTAACAACAAGAAAAAGTAAATGAATTAAACTCCACTAATCGCGACAGACGTTTGCTAATTACGAGACATAGCAGCAAACTGTTGTGGAATGTGAATTTATATGAACCGAATGTGTTTCGCTTGTCACAAATGATTACGTTATTACGAGGGACAGACGACTGTAAACCGTAATTGCGTGCACATCCATCAACTATGAATGCGACACGGTTTTAACGCAGTGCGTATTGCTAGCCATCATGATGCTCATAATGGTTATAGTTTTATTTGCAAACAAGCTGGTTATTTCGTTTTGCAATTGTGACTGAGTGTTATTAAGGCAATGAGGTTGAAAAGTAACAAATAGGGCAGTAATATTAACAGACCATAACTCGCTAAAGAGGTATTAAATCTAACGAATGGTTAGGACACGATCAAACTGAGTGCCATAACTTGCATTTGCGTACTTCGACAGCAAAAGTTACATATTTTCTCCGTCTTCATTTATTTCAGCGCAGCAGTTTACTTTTAAAATAAAAGGAAAAATAATTAATTAGTCACAAGCAAGTTGATAAAATGTGAGGGCGCCTGGGACTGCGCAAGACAAAGTTTACGACTAATTTACTAAAGGCATATAAAAAGTCGCACCAAGTAGTTGACTGTAAAACGCCACTTTTTTCAACTTATTTATTATTTATTTGCTCTTGTTTTTAAGGACGTTTTTTCGGGTTAATGAAACGGATGTTTCACCAATTACGAAGTGTATTACAGTGGCCCTTCAAGTCTTGGTGGAGTTCATTCAAAAAGTCTTTGCGAGAAACGATACTTCGGTGCGTCTGACAAACTCTGGGCAGTCAGTAAGTTCACTCATCCTCCATAGAAAAGGGAGGATCCTCCGACCAGGCGGGTGTTGTGTCTGGAGAGCAACTGCCCGACGAATGTTTTTTTTTTTTTTTTTGTGTGGCATCTCGCAGTTGACCTTGAGAGGCCGTGACTGCTTAACCGGTCTTTCCTGTGGCTGCCCTAAGGTGTGAGCTTAAAGCCTCCAGCCAGGAGCCTGATGAAAGATTTTTTTTTTTTTTGTTTTTTTTTAATGGCATCTCGCAGTTGACTTTGAGAGGCCGTGACTGCTTAACCGGTCGGCCCGACGAAAGATGTCGGGACGTTGTATATATACTCGTCGCGCGGTAAACTCTGCTTGCGCGATGCAGGATTTTTGTGTGACGTCAGTGTGACGCGTAGTTCGCATTTGACGATGTTGATGCCGCCACAAGTTAATAGGTAACAGACAGGCGCATCTTGAGGCGGTTAGAAAATCTGACTAGCCGGTGACACGATTATTCTCATTCTATTAATGCTCACTGCATCACTATATTAGAAAAGTGGACATATACAAATAAGCCTACAGATTACACCGAAAACCTACAAAATCATAAACCCAGTTAATAAATAACCCATCCATCAGCCCATTTTCTAAACCAGTACTCGCCCACACAAACTTCCTGAAAGCAATTTCGTAGTACTTATTTACCCAAAACGAGCTTCCCACGCCCAAGTGAAAATAAATCCAAGTGTTCCGTACTTCGTTGTATCAAATATATTAAGTTAATTAACAAAAGCTATGCACCGATGTTGTGTCACTTTCACAAAGGGTTGAGTTAGGGTTATTTATCTGAGTTGTCACGTGTGCTTCGGGATAAATCGTGTTGGAAGCGGTCGGGTTGACTCGAACACGACAGTCGAGGTTTTATAGCGAGCACGCGAAGGTTAACTCCGGATAAGTAATTTTAAAGTTTCGGTACTTATACAATAGGTTTTAACGAGGTTTCGTGTGAAATAGAGTAAATGGTCTGGCAATGATTATAAAATACTGGTGGTACATGCAAGAACATGTTTTACTGTGTAACTTACTTAAACCATACTTAAGACTTATGAAGCAAATGTTTTATTGATTAATTATCGTCATAATATCGGTGGCCTGCAATGCAAATAATTGGTTCTTATTTTTTATTTTACTGCGTTTTTTCTAACATTAAGGTGCTCCCTTACCGGGAGCATTCGCCTGCAATTTAACGATACAGAATCGAGCATTCATCAGTGAGGGAGGAGGACCGAACATAACAGTGCGCAATTTCTGTAATATTTTGATCCAACTTGTGACATCAATGCGCCTGTGTTTCGCCGGTTTTGAAATAATTCATGACACCAATATCGTTTCTTCTGTTTTTTTACATAAACAACAATGTCGAATCAATATTGCCACGCTTAGCACAACGACTGCTTCGTCTTACATTGTGGAATCAACTAAACTAAATGGTCGAAACCGAAACTGAAATGTTACATTACAGGCGGATGCTCGTCAGTAAGGGAGGCAGTATTGTAACGTAATGCTCAAAATCGAATCTGTTACATTACAGGCGAATGCTCCCGGTGTCGTCAACCTTACTAAAAACAAAATCAGCAGTACCCAAAGTCCGGTTTCATTCCTTCTGATATGCGAAGTAGGCCTCGGATTTATCGTAATAACAGTTCCGAATCAGGGGTCCCTCCAGAGAATCAGAGAAAATTGCGAATCTACTCTGTCGCACCTACCAAAACCTGAGCAGGGGACGCCATCATGAATACAAATCGTTCTTTTTTCCCTTCACGGACTTTAGTTAAATCACCAAAGCTGTACTGCGTAAAATGTTCCCTTTTATTCCCGTTGTTTTTGTTAAACTTTTTTTTTTCAGTTACAGTGTTCTGTGTTGTGGGAACTAATTGTTATTCTTGCGTGGAATGTAAACGGGAAGTGGTGGCGGAGGGTAATTTATTGGAAGGAGTTGATTTTTAATTAATTGTGATTCTAGGGTTGGAAATGAGTGTATACGACTACAGTAGACTATGCCTTAATTATTATGCGTTCATTAAAAATCGAGTTTACTTACTGAAATTTTAATGGTAGTAAATTTTAGTGGTAGACAGCAAAACATAACATAGAAGGTGTGTACAATTTAAACTTATTTCAGTAAGAGCTCATTTCGTCGATATGTAAATTACTTGCATATTTTTATCAGAAGCAATAGAATTATTTTAATATTTATGTTACCACATTTTACGAGTTGCATTCAAATATTGATTAATAATAAAAAAACAACCACTTCAATGAAAAAGTATTCAAACCAAAACCAATCTCAATCTATTTTAAAAACCTAATAACAAATTCAATATTTTAGAGCAATCCTAAACCTCTTATTACATTTACCATGAAATAAAACTTTAACCATTAATTATAAAGCTAAGCAAATACTTAAATAGTGATTAATATAGAAACCTCACCGTCAAACGGACTGACCTTCACAAGTTTACGTTCAGACTGACGGGAATAAATTGGAAACAAGTTTCTGAAAGCCTTGAATATAAAGCAGCTATTTATGATTCGTCTAGCTTTTGTCTGCGGCTTTACGCATGATGCTGTGATAGAAGTATCTTTGTTTGTCTTCGAATAAGTAAAAATCAAGCGCGATTATTTACGGTTTAAGAAAATTGATTTCACTCAAAAAGAATACAAATATTCACTTCTATGAGGAAAAACATAATAATTAAGATTAAGATAAGCGACGGTTTCGCTGGGTTATAAACTGAAATTAAAATACAACACACACACACGCCCTCACGTGTTACACACACATGTCGCATGTGTGTGCATACATTGTGAATGTTTGTTTTAAGTACAAGTATTATTTGTTTGCGCAACAGTACGTTGCACACCTAAACCTTCTCAATCAAAAGTTATTTCATCAAATTAGGCTAAGAATTAGCTCTTTTCGAACGTAAAAATGTCATAAGACAGTCCCAAAACACCCGCCCTTCACCACTTCCTAGTGCTTTAGCTGGGAAGCTGTAACTCAAAATGATAAACTAGGACCATCTATTATCAACTAAGACCAATATTGGTAATGCCGTGCTTTTCTGTCTAAGCAACAGCTCATTGCGATCTCGACACATCATCATTATCATCCTCCTGCCATTTTCCCAGTTTATTTGGAGTCGGTGTAGCAACACTATGTCTTATTTTTCCATACATATCTTATAGCCGTCATCTCAGTTTATTTGGAGTCGGTGCAGCAACAGCATTGTTTCTTTTCCATACATATCTTATAGCCGTCATCTCAGTTTATTTGGAGTCGGTGCAGCAACAGCATTGTTTCTTTTTCCATACATATCTTATAGCCATCATCTCAGTTTATTTGGAGTCGGTGCAGCAACAGCATTGTTTCTTTTTCCATACATATCTTATAGCTATCATCTCAGTTTATTTGGAGTCGGTGCAGCAACAGCATGTGTTCTTTTCCCATACATATCTTATAGCCGTAATCTCAGTTTATTTGGAGTTGGTGCAGCAACAGGAATGTTTATTTTTCCATAAATATCTCATAGCCGTCATCTCAGTCTTCACACCCTTTCTAGATCATCATTCAAATAATCCATCCATTGTTTGTTTGGTCTACCTCTACTGTTATGTCGACCTCTCCTCCATATTGCCGAAAGCTCAGCCATGGGCATGAGCCGCTTATTACAATTTGTTTCACCTTTCATCATTCTACTTTATTGTTTAATAAAATTGACGGGTTTCCTTGTTCGAGTAAATGAAACACTAATGAAATAAAGGAAACAAATTTGAAACAGGTAGAAGAATTGGGTAACTTGATCACGGTAACCAGACAATATTGTGTTTAGAAGTTTAGTTCATAAAGTAATTAAATGAAAATTGTTAAGTATTGTGTTAATTGGAAAGTCAAATATTAGGTAGGTATAGGATAGGATTTTGAAGTGACTTCGTTTCTTAAAAGCTTAAGAAATTGTTTGTTTGTAGTTCTTGAAAAGAACTCGAAAAAAATTATCAATGCGAAAACAAAGCCACCTGTCATAAGACTACAGCTGTTTAAATATAAAATAGGTAAAAATTAAGCTTTTTGCGAATATTTTAGTTTCTTTTCGAGATCAAAAGTCACCCAAACAGTCTGTGTTGCCAATATCAACTCCACCATACCTCCACACCATATTTATGCCACAAACAGAATTTACCGTCTCAATTTCGCCTCCTCTAGTCATAACAGTGAAAAGTAAGCATAAATTAATGCGGACCCACCGTGTCCTCGCCTTAATTCGTCACCTATCTCCAGCATCTGTGCCGCGGGAATTTACGAGGTTCGCCCACTTACAAAGTTCTAGCATAAAAGACGTATACACCGGCGCCTCGAGACTGTGTCTGTGGTCACGAACTCACGACCAAGCATTTTTTATATAGTCAGGAGCTAGTTTCAAAGAGGTTGGATTAATTATATTTGAGTGTCTACTCGGTAACTGGAGTCTAGTTTTTTATTTATGTACTCGTAGTTACTAGTGTTTTTTTACGTTGTAGCGAGAGTGTATTTTTCTTATTCCACTTTTAGCTACGTACTGGACTTAGGTAAGCTTTTAAGCGTTACACAGGGTATAAAACAGATATGTATTTAAATCACTTAACGCCTGTGTAAACTATCTATTTCCAAAAGCTGTAACTCACAAACCTAAATCCTAACGGGTTAAAACAACCATCATTTATATAGAGAAAGTTTTATCAAAGTAAAAGCCCGTATTATGAATGATGAAGCAAGTTGCAAACTCGGAGGGTCTCGAACGGTTGAGGTTATTGTGCAAACAGGAAGAGCTCGCGATCCATCAGAGGCTGTCAACAATTGGACCCTGCGGGCGAGGCTCATTACCATCCTGTAATGTATACGTACTGCTGTTTGATAACTTATACTTAGCATTTTTATTTTGGAGTTTTTTCTTGAGATAGCAAATGGGAAATCATTAGTATCTTGTATCTAAGGATACAAGATTCATCACACTACTATTATAAAGGCGAAAGTTTGTGAGTGTGTGTGTGTGTGTGTTTGTTACTTCTTCACGCTGTAACGGCTGGACCAATTTTGATAAAATTTTGACTGGAGGTAGCTGACACCCTGAATTGAGACATAGGCTACTTTTTCTCCCGATATTCCCACGGGATCGAGACTTACGCGGGTGAAACCGCGGGGCGAAGCTAGTTGATTCATAAACACGTGTTACAAGTATGACACTGGATCCCGTACTAGGATACCCTGTATCGCAGGATCCAGTCTCTTTGACAGATAATAATATATGAATTATAAAAGATAGGTTAACAAATGCACCGGTTTCAGTATAATTAATCAAACTTAGGATTCTAAGTGATCAGTGTGAGTGTGAATGTAATGAGTGTATCTATGCACGTGGTGAGTGTTAGTGTGATGAATACTTTAATATTTGAAAGATAAAAGATTTTCCGTTTCAGCCGTTTCATTAAATTATGCTGAAACGGAAAATCTTTCAGGGTTGGCTCTGAACCTGTTTTTTGCACCCTAATCTTGTCAAGGGGAAAATTTTAAGCTTTTGTTAACTTTTTCATACAGGTATGGTCCAATACGAGAGAAAGCCTTATTGCATCTGGCTGATGGTTGCTGGCTTACGATTCTTTACCACTGATTGGATATCACTGTATACTTTTCGCCCTTCCATTATTCCATCCATTATTGACGGAAATAGAGTCGCGGAAATGTAGGTTCATTAAAATATTGAGGCAGGCACTAACATTCTATTAGTCAAATATTTCCATTTAAACGTAAATTGGAGACGAAACACTCTCATTCTATATTCCCATTCCGAGTTCCCAGAACATACAATTATGCACCGGTTAATATTACTGAACCCTGAACAGTATTGCACTGAAATGCGGTTCTGCGTGAGATATCCGCTTACAAAACGCTATTAAATTAGACACAGATTTCTGTATACAACATAATAACCGAGTGAAAGGGACTGAAATTTATGAAGTAGGATATAAAGTTTTATACCTGGAATTGCAAATGCAGGTATAAAACCAAGCAATGCAATGCAATTCCAGAAATTAAAACATTACGTACTCGTAATGTTTAAATTTATGTGTCATGTTGTCGAACTAAAAATACGAAAACCGCTCACTCCCTCCCAGAGAGAAGGTCTGAGTGCCAGTAGTGGGAAGTTGGGAACATTGGCTTATTAAGAAACCAAAACAAGATTTATAGGAATAACTTAATACTATAAACAATCGTATGCAGTCGGCGGCATTAGGTCTTTATTGTTAAAAAGAAAATGCCTCCGACTTAATTTTTTTAAATGTACTTTTTTTATTTTACAGTTTTAGTTAGGTTTAAAAGACGGTAAATTAGGTAATTTACCAACTTATAATCGAGTGATAACGGCCAGTTACTCACTCCCTCCAAAAGTTCGGGATAGTTTATTTATAATTTAAAATACACAAAAAAACGCAAAAACGCGCGCGCGCGCGTTTAAATTACATTTAAACATATAATTTGTCCTTTTAAAACCTTTTATTTTGAGTGAATAGAGTAATGAACTAATGAGATTGCAGAAGGGATTGCTTTTAGTTGCGAATTTAAAACGACAGTTATGGAAATATATCGTGACTGTTTTGAATACGTTTGATGTAACTATGTGGTTATGTTTTAGGTATGGCTTCCCTTTTGATGAACCGTCCACCGAGGAATAAAAAATATATAAATTATTATTATTATAAATGCTTTATTGTTTCTGGCTGACTGTCTGGCTATACCAAATTGTGTTGGGGTTTCATTATTCTTTATACTTTGTATTTGTAGTTTGTAAAAGCAAACAGGTATAGGTAATTACAATTATAGAACTTTCTTTAAAAATAATTTTAGTCGCAAACGACAATCGTCCTTCCCCTAAAACTACACCATAAAAAAATACGAAACAGCATTAAGCAAAATTCTTTTTTCAATATAATGAGCAACTTGTTTCCGATAACAGGCCCTTAGACGGAATCCCAATACATTATAAACGAAGCGTCTCCATGCTGAGTCGTCACGTTACCATAACGAGGACCTCCGAGTAAGGGGCTCATTTGCTAATGCAGCTTCTAGTAGTCACAGAATACGAGTAGATAGTGCAGAAGGTCGGCTCCATACAACGAGCGAAAGCCCACGCACACATAGACTCGTGTCTACTTACAGCGAGTGCAAGCGCACTTGCGACTGGCATTCGCGATCTCGGTACGTCCGCGTCTATGTGTGCGTGCGCCTGCTTTCATGGAGCTGGCTTTCTTTTCCTATTTATTTTGTGCTGTAGCCTGTAGTGACTCAATTTTCATTCGACTCTCTATATTTTACTTGGTTTAACATATCAGTAATGCAAAGTTTTACTGCTCTTTGAAATCTTGAACGGTATGCGTCTAGTCGTGACTTGTGTTTGAGTTTGTGTAATGTTTGAGGAAAATATTAAATGTGTTTGAGAAATATGATTATTATGGTCGGGGTTTTCAGGAGGAGTATAAAGAGTAAAGAAAATATGGAATGTTCGTTTTGAACGGTTTTCTTTTGTTTATACGAGTAAGTAGGATGAGTGTTTTGGTTCGATTTTGAGCGGCAAATAGACGTCACATCTATTCACAATATTATTTTTGTGCTATCGTAATTCCCTGTTCACAATAAACTTACAAATAACTAAATAATAATAAATTAATTTATTTCAGGTAAATTACACCCATTGCCAAACATAAATGAATAGAAATCAAATAATAAACATTCAACAACTCATTAAAAAAAAAAAAACAATACTTAAAATTGCCAAAAAATATAAAAATGTCAGAATCTACAAAAATAAAATGTCAAAACCATCTTTGGAGTCTCAGGCTGATTTCCGGCCACCGTAGGCGCGGGCTTGCGGATGGTGAGCGATGGATAGCTCGCCGTCCAATAAGGACCAGGCCTGGGTCCACGGCGCGTTGTGGTCCACGTGCGCCTCAAAGAGATGTCAGCAGCAACTGACGGGGTCCGTTAGGGCCAATGCCTGCCAGGGTCACGAGTTTGTCCGAAAGGGATATTGTGGCCCTGGCACACAGGCAACAGAAGGAACACGGATGGGTTTTAGTCAGTAAAAGCCTGACACTCCCACTCCGCCCAGAGCGGGAGAAGTTATTTGATAATTTCCCACCCAAAAAAAAAGCCCCACATCTTTTAAGAAATCAAATAAAACCTCACTTGATTATTCCTCCAATAAATAGTACCGTACGTAAGAGTACGAATAAATTGCAGTATCGTTTGTCCTCCATTATATCAGTCTACAGTTCCTTTGTACACCATCGGATATAACGATACTTGACCAGAATGCTCTCAAGGGAATCAAGGATATAACAAAATGTGTTTTGAAGCATGCCGCTGAATACGGTCTAAGCTATCAATGCTATCATTCTTTACGAAAATTCCGTTGGGAATTGTTATAGAAAATGGATATTATTTTTCGTTATTCGATCATGTTAAGTGCATTTTTGTGCTAGAATGTAGGGTAATATCATGTAGACTAGGGTTAACACGTGCTTTTGCATGCGAAATTGGAAACGACCCAATGGGAGTATGTGGTGCTTAGCGTGCCTCTCTTGACAGAGTTCTCTTTGCATAGATAAATATTAATTGACATAAAAAACAAAACGAAACGCCTGATTGGTTTTATGCTAAGCTCAGCGTCATTACCTTTCGGTGAAACAAACAAAGAATATTCCGCATTGAATATTACCTCGACTTTCATAATCGCGATTCGGTCCAAACGGTCAGATTATTAATATCGAGCGACCACTCTATCTGCTATTAATAGTAATCAATATCATCTATTGTTTCCCTTTGTGCGATATACCTAGGCTTCGATACACACAAAGCGACCAATGGCTTCCAATTCCGACTCTGATTACGGAAAATAACAGTAACAGGAGCAGAATATTGTTACATAATTTTGGTTGCCGTATCAACTATTACCTATCTATTAATATACACCAGGTTTGAAACACCAACAGGCCATCAAATGGAGTGAAAGTATGGAAACGGACGGGGTTTAACAGAAATCTGAACAAGGTGTACAACGCGGCAACAAAGCTTAATGGAAACTGCCAAAGGGCGCTCGGTAAAAAAAAACTGAGACCATGTCTATGTCCGGCCAATTTGCTGAGTGGCATTCGTTAAAACAAAAAAAAACATAATATGAGCACTCCATGTACTGACTAATCCGTGATTTTAAGGGACGAATTTGACCACAAAATAAGTTGAACGGCGAGATCCATTAGTCGTAATGGATTGTTACGATACAGAGTATTGCTGCGTCAATCATGGCCGCCCGAGGCTTAATTTGTGCTGACAATGAGAAGGGAATTAGTCTCAGGATAGCGATGTCGTCTGTCTTGAATATCTGTCGCCGTAATGATGATAAAGGCAAAACTCAGGACCACAGTTGCGTAAGATTACAGTTGCGTAGGTGTGGTGGGTATGATAGTAGGAAAATAAAAATGGTTTCTTATTTCTCAGTATTGGTTGTGGTTACAAAAACACTTTGGTAAAAATGAGATTCAAAGTTGGCTTACTAAAGTTTCATCTCAAAACTTACTAAATTCAGTAACGCGATATCTCGCGCGTGCTGTATTGTGTGCGGCTGTCAGTTCGAGGCATGACGTTTGAGTGACGTGGACCTGCAACCGACACCATTCATTCAATCATATCGCGTCGAGTTCTGCCCTGTCTTTCCATATCGTTCGATGTACAGTGACGGGAATTTCGGTTTTTGAGTTAGCGTGACGAGTGACATCTACTGCGCTGTGGGATAATTGTTTTAATAACGCTCTTTGTGATAAGACGTGCATGTAACAGAACCAAAGGTATTGCTGCGGTTTATTTGTTGCAACTTTGGGTAATGAGTTCGTAGCGAATAACATGAAAAATATTTACATAGACACCTCATACTTACACTAAATATACTGTTGCTTAAACCAAAATAACATCCAAGCATTGACGACGTCGTCATTAAAATCTACCAACGTTTTATAACAGATTTTTTCAATAAAATTATCACCTATTTTTCTGCGAGTACGAGTATGTAGAGTATATGAAAATAAATCACGTTTTGCACTCAGCAGATAAACTAGGATCATCTAAATCAGAGACATCTATTTTTTACGTGAAGCGAAAACTTTGTAAAAAAAAAACAGTACTTTTTTTTTTTTTTTACGAAAATTACACGTACGGAGGAGTATGTAATTTGGCAGAGTTATTTTATATGGAGGAGAAGTACAGAAAGCTAATATTTTTATATTATATACATTAAATTAATAAAAAAAACATTACACACACTAACATGCGTTTGTCACACACACACACATAGTAACAGGGCCTCATGACGTGAAGATAGATAAGTGACAGCTTGAGCATGGAATAAGTAAGTAAGTACTATGTAGATTGTAAGTAGGGGGTCGAATTTCAACCAATGGGCGACCACTAGTTTTTTATTTCGACAATAACAAAGGATGGTAAAAAAATACCTACAAAGTTACTCCAAGTAGTCTGTATTCGTCAGATGCTGCCATCTAACGTAGTACATTCTCAGCGATGGCACGCCGCAAGTCTTTCCAAATTGTTTCCTATCAACTTCAGTGTTGCAACTTTTTGACTTCTTGTACGTCAGGGGAACGGTGTGTTTTTGATACCTTGTTAATTAATTTATTGTTCACTTTACTCCATATTGTTTTAGTGGGTCTTTATTATAGCTTTTAGAAAATTGAAAACTAAAGTTGTGAAGCAACCATACGACTCGGTACTCGATACTCACGATAAATCGATTCAAGTTAAATGTCAAAACGGGCCTATTAGTTTTTGACAAGTATAACTAGAATGTTACCAATTTAAGTTAATGAATTTACATTCAATGTTAAATCTGAAATTTTTACATATTCTATCCACTTACGTAGTGAAAGGATTAGCCCAAACTACAATTCAGAAAATAAAATCTCTTTGACAAATCGTTACCGACGTCGCTCGCAAGAGGTCGCCATTTTCAAATACACTGGAGATTGCTTCATACGTACATTAAATAGTATTTTAAGCAGCAATCTAAAGAACTTGGCTAACTTCCACGTTAAACTGTAAGTTGTTAACAGTTTCAGAGGAATTGGTGCATTTGCATTTATTAGTATTTCGCAGATAAATTGGCTAAGTACCTACATAGACATGAATAAGTGGTTGGTGTAAGTTAATAAGTCTAATGGAAATCGTGTAGGTTTATTATACAAAGTCAAATTAAATTAGCTAGCGAGACTCTGCAGACCTAATGAGTAAAAAAAATGTTTTTTTTTGTTCTACGACTGCTGGTTGTTCAAGTTGAGAAAATCTGCTTTCTTTTGTTTTATTGTGTTTAGGTATCAATACCAATCACGTCTGTAAAGCTTACACAAAAAAACTAATATTTTAAGTGACTAACTGCGGTCGATGACCTCACAAATAAAGACATCGAATTAATTTCCTTTTTGTTTCGCTAGCTAATTTAATTTGACCCTGTATAGTGGTATGAGGATCAAGGTGTAAAGTTCACTCATCCTCTATAGAAAAGGGAGGATCCTCCGACCAGACAGGTGTTGAGTCTGGTGGACAACTGCGTGACGATGGAAGTCGCAGGATCTTGTATATAATATGCTAGTCGCGCGGTAAACTCTGCTTGCGCGATGCAGGACGTCAGTGTGATGCGTAGTTCGCATGTGGCGATGTAGATGGTCCACAAATTCTATTGTTACAAAACATAATGTTTTGTTACTTCAATTTGCGTATTATAGAAGAAGGCTTTATTCTAAAAGGGTAAGTTCATCTCAGTCAGTTCAGAATCACTGTTATGATAGCGAAATTCATCAATGACTGGCGTTTTTTTCATGGGGATTATAAATTAATTACATTAATTTATCAAGCTTCATGTATTACATGGGGCTTGGTGAAACTATCTGTGGTCGATAATGAACAATTTATCACCTTTGTTATAAGTTTATAAGATTAGACACTAACACAATGTGGGCCTATGTAGTCTGTAAATAAAAGATTTTTTTTAAATTTATTTATTTATTTAATAACATTTTTTTTATATACAGGGTGTTTGGCAGAACGTTGAACATACGAAAATGGTGGGTAGGTGGGGTCATCTGCTACTTACTCAGCCCTAATTTATTTGGCCCTGGCCCCCTGGTATTTTTTAATTTTTTTTTTGCTTTCTTCTAGTTTCACCACTTTCTTAACTTTAAAGTGTAATTTTTATTAAAAATGGGTAAAACAGGCAATATTTTTGTTTTTTTTTTAATCTTTAATGTTGGCAGATGCTTATAAAGTTATTGCTTTACTCAGATGTTAGCTAAAAAATTAAAATTAAAATAATATCTAGGGGGCCAGGGCCAAATAAATTAGGGCTGAGTAAGTAGCAGATGACCCCACCTACCCACCATTTTCGTATGTTCAACGTTCTGCCAAACACCCTGTATATATAATTAGTGTAGGTGAGTAATGAGATTGTGCGAAACTAGTTTAATTCTGTGTTTAACTTGTTATTGTTTTAGTTATTTGCGAAGGTATATGTAAATTATTATTGAATAAATGAAATGAAACTGAAGTTAGACCATGACTCCCGGTGTCACTCGGTGAAACACATCAATCTCTCAAAGTACTTGACAACGGGCGGAACACGCCGATCTATTCATCTTAATGTTTTAAAGCCGCGTTCATCAATCCACCGAGCATAGGCATGTCATTAGGAACTCATATATTTCACCTTAACTCAGTGGTAACGGAGCAGGAGCAGTGGGAGCCCACTGGTAACGAGACGTACGAACGGTTTACGGTCGTGGGTTCGAACTCAGACAGACTCTTTACTTTGTGTAAATTATTTCATTACCACTGCTCTCAAAACGGTGAAGGAAAATATCTTGAGGAAACTGGCATGTCCTAGAACTAAAAATTTGAAGACATGTGACATCCACCAACTCGCTCTGGGCCCACGTGATGGATTACGGCCCACTCCCTCTCACTAAAAGAGGAGGCCTGTGTCCCGGCAGTCTGTGGGAACATCATCAGACCATAGCATTCCACTGCTGGACATAGGCCTCTCCAATTGCACGCCATTCAGCTCAATGCGTGGCAACTCTCATCCAGCTGCCACCAGCCACCCTGCGAAGATCGTCGCTCCACCTAGCCTGAGGACGTCCTACCTTACGTTTGCCGATTCGCGGTCTCCACTCAAGAACACGTCTACCCCAACGGTCATCGGTTCTACGGCTAATATGGCCGGCCCATTGCCACTTCAGCTTGCTTATTCTATGGGCTATGTCGACAACTTTGGTTCTCTGCCGGATCACCTCGTTCTGGATTCGATCCCTCAGAGCGACTCCAAGCATAGCCCGTTCCATAGCTCGCTGAGCGACCTTGAACAGTGGGAACTTTGTGGCTGATTTTGTTCATGAATCCACCGAGCATAAGCATGTTAGGAACATATATATTTCACCTTAACTCCTTCTAAGTTACCATTTGCAAATGGCGAAATTCGCTTTTCAATTTCGAAACAATACGAAATATTTCAGGGGACTCCAACGCGATTTGCTGGAAATAAAGTTTTATTAGAGAAATATCAAAGCTCTGTCAATACTCGTTTCATTTACCTTAATTTTATACGAAGCACGGACAAAATAGTCAAAGGGAGTCTAGTACGCCATTCAGTCGCTTCTGAAACGTACATACCTATCTACGTAAGTACGTACCTCACATATAATAACGTTTCCCAGACGTCTCCGCTTTGACATAATTTGCATTCACTTATGTTTTAGATATTATACTATAAACACGTGTATATAATGGCGTATGCAAATTAATTGCACTTTATCTAGAGTCAAAGAGGGGTAGCTACGTTGCTGAGAAAACGATTTTGACGTGAGTTTCACTGGCAGATAGCTGATGTTATAAGGAGTAACTTAGGCTGCTTTTATTTCAGAAAAGGGCACTCGGGCGATGCCGCGGGCAGAAGCTTGTTGATAATATTATTGTCTCTAAGACGGTTTATTGCTTTGTTAGCTATTGTGAGAATGGTGTATCATTAGGCTAAGTAAGCAAAAATGCGATACTATAATAAACTATCGTATTTTACCGACTGAACTGCCTACTACAAAATCATTGAAATAATGTTTTGTCGAAATGAACATCCTTTAGCCTCAAAAGAATATTGCTAATCTGTTATGCACCGCCTACTCTCGTTGCTTTTCTAAGTGTTTTACTTTATTGTCTGGAGTCTTGACTGGGACCGACAGGCCATTGCACTGATCATAAATGCTGTAGAGCTCTAGACCGTAATCATGTAAAATATATGGAGTAGGTGCCGATATTAACTATTTGCTGTCAATCAAAATTACCCATATTTATGGGTCTTGAGATACTTAGCTCAAGACAACATCTTGAGATACTTACCTCAAGACACCATCTTGAGATACTTAGCTCAAGATACCATCGTGAGATACTTAGCTCAAGATACCATCTTGAGATACTTAGCTCAAGATACCATCGTGAGATACTTAGCTCAAGATACCATCGTGAGATACTTACCTCAAGACACCATCTTGAGATACTTAGCTCAAGATACCATCGTGAGATACTTAGCTCAAGATACCATCTTGAGATACTTAGCTCAAGGCACCATCTTGAGATACTTAGCTCAAGGCACCATCTTGAGATACTTAGCTCAAGATACCATTTATTATTTTATGCCTAGTATCTTGAGATAATGCTTGTGAAGCATTGATGTCCCAATCACCCGTACAAAGGTAATGGGTAAAACTGTGACATTAGAAGGTCACTTGGCAACTTAGAGAGATTAGATAATAACTTATTGAAGACTTACTAGACTTACTCATTGTCTGGAGTCTTGACTGGGACCAACCGGCCATTGCATTATAAACATAAATGCTGTACACACCAGACCGTAATCATGTAAAATATATGGAGTAGGTGCCGATATTAACTATTTGCTGTCAATCAATTTGAACTCTAAGAAAACCGTCTGACCGAATTTTCTTTCCCTACCAGTCAGTACTTTGTTTTATATGCACCTAAAACGTGTTCAGCAAAACCGCAACCTACTTGTTTATCAATATGTTTTATGTTGTAAATAACAATTTTTTTTTACAATCGTTTATGAATGAATGAATGGTGTATCATTAGGCTAAGTAAGCAAAAATACGATACTATAAACAATCGTATTTTACCGACTCAACTGCCTACTACAAAATCATTTTAATAATGTTTTGTCGAAATGAACATCCTTTAGCCTCAAAAGAATATTGCTAAACTGTTATGCACCGCCTACTCTCGTTGCTTTTCTAAGTGTTTTACTTCAAGCTGAAAAACATTAAATTACAGTCTTAGTCAATCAAAGTCTATCTTTACTTTGTAGCCTTTCACTGCCAGTAACAGTAATTTAACGGTGTCCGCTCACGAGCGTTTTTTTCGGCGATTTTTTCGGCGATTTTTTTTAGAATAATCTGACAAAAATCGCCGAGAAAAACGCTCGTGGGCGGGCACCGTTAAACTTGCAGCCACTATATCAATATCAAACTCTGAGAATATAACTCTAAGATAGTCCCCCAAAACGCCCGCTCTTCACCACTTCTTAGTGCTTCTTAGGCGCAACAAACTCCCCAGCAGCTTAGCTGTCTTGGATATAGGTATATAGGAGGAGCCCTATAAAGTTGATCTTAAGGAAAATCTTACCGTTATCATGGTCTGGCAGCGGCAGACTGTCAGAGGCATCTGATGCTAGAGCCATGTCTGGGGATGCTGAGCCCAGAAGAGCGGATAGTCCACCATGTTCACCATCTGAAACAATTCAAACAGACTTTTTTATAGTTTGTCCTTTGAATGGTTTTTGTTAAAGTTAGTAAGTTTTTAGGGTTCCGTACCCAAAGGGTAAAACGGGAACCCTATTACTAAGGCTCCACCGTCTGTCTGTCTGTCTGACTGTCTGTATGTCTGTCCGTCTGTCCGTCTGTCACCAGGCTGTATCTCATGAACCGTGATAGTTAGACAGTTGAAATTTTCACAGATGATGTATTTCTGTTGCCGCTATAACAACAAATACTAACAAAACAGAATAAAATAAATATTTAAGGGGGCTCCCATACAACAAACGTGATTTTTTTGCTCGTTTTTTCTCTATATTGATAACGGCAACAGGTAAACGCTTGAAATATTCACTGATTATTTAGTTATATATTGACTTTAAAAATAAATAATTAAATTAAAATAAAACAATATACAACCAACGTGATTTAATTTGCCGTTTTTATAGATAATGGTACGGAACCCTTCGTGCGCGAGTCCGACTCGCACTTGGCCGGTTTTTTCTTTGTTCTTTTAATATTGTGTCTTTGTGACTTATGACATGTGCCAAATGTATTTTTTCAACTAACATTATAGCTAACATTTTTGATTCTGGTGGTCAAGGTGGTATTTTCAGATTTACGTTCTTTTATCATCACCATGTTCAGTCTTCGTGTATCTACAGATGAGACGAGACAGAGAAGCCCCAGAGCTTCCCCGATAGAACTACCATAGGACTATATCTTTTTGAACCGTGCATTCTGGGTTTTGGTATTTATTAAGCGCTGTATAATTAGAGTAAAACTTCTTCACGCACGCTTGACTTGGGGAATAAGCTGGTGAATGCGTGGTGAGAGCGTTACGAAAAGTGTGATCGGGCGAGGCGAACGGAAGTTGAGAGGGAGATATAAATAAGTTAGTGAAAATAAAAAGAGAGAGAGCATTTCGTGTATTGCTGTAGGGGCAAGAGAGAGAGGTGCGAGCACACATTTTCTTTCTCTCCTTCTCTTCTAGCCAGTTGCGTTTCGTATATTGCAGGCCTATTGTCTGAAGAATGTGACTCAAACAATAACATAATTTATTACCCAAGCTATTAGTCCGACAGCGTTCAAGTTGAATTTATTGTATATGTTCTGTGTATTGTTTCACAGGAATATCATACGACAAATGAAAAGAACAAACCTTATCCTAGACTTCTTCAACAGAATCTGTACTTTCCCGAACCATATAATTATCTTAGAAAGCGTTTAGTTAATTATTATATTAAAATAGCTTTTGGCCGCGGCTTCACCCGCGCGGAAAACGGAAACTATCCCACGGGAACGTACTACCGAGATAAAAAGTATCTTATGTCCTAACCCAGGTCATGGACGTTTTGCCGCTTTAGCGAGAAAGCGTTACAAACAAACTCACTTTAGCATTTTTAATATTAGTTAGGGTAGCTATGGACAGAAATGCCTGGAGGACACGACGTGGCATACGCTGGCAGAGTGTGTCACTTGGGAGGGGCTGCGCCGTGCTCTCATTTCAAGAGTAGGCAGAGACCTGTCGCTGCCGGCCATGGTCCACTCGATGGTTGGCAGCGAAGAGTCTTGGGACGCGGTGGTATCCTTCTGTGAAACAGTCATGTCGCAGAAGGAGGCTGCGGAAAGAGAGCGGGTGATGTGTGCGGGCCGGGTGAGTGGAAACTCACTCTGCCCGCAGCAGGCTCATCGGGCGTCGGCAGAGGGCAGTTAATGCCCTCTTTCGGCCCCCTAAATGAGTCCACGGACGGTGGACTCGGGGACGTCCGCCGCCCGCTATCATACAAGACCCGAGGTAGCAGCGCGTAGTGTTGCACGCGCGCCCCTTTTAGAGCGGATTGCGGAAGTCGCACATGTTCCCATGATGCAAAAGTGAACATCGGATTGGTTTTTAGTCAGTAAGTGTCTGATAGACCCCTTCGCCCGCCGTAGGACGGAGGACATCGATGAGAATTTTCCGCCCTGGAAACAAAAAAAAAGGTATGGACAGAATGTTCTATTCCTAACCAAAGCCACGTTATTTACAGACTCAAAATATCACCACAGACAGTTTGCATAAGTTTATTACATTACTTCAGGGAGCCTACAATTAATCTATTTACTTATGTATCAAGTCAACATAACGAATAGGTTTCACTTACGACCAAATTAAGTTTGTAACTCAACTATGTCATGAAGTTGGTGTTATTGTGTATTTTATAGGTCGTGGTTTTGAGTGGAGAGTAAGAAGATACCGTCTACTTACTAAGTCAGCGTGTCTCAGAAATGTCCTATATGATACATGCTGTATAAATAATTATAGTTCAGGAAAATTCCTTCGGCATGACGTATGAATGATGATTATAAATGAAGAGTAATAAATGATAAATTATCTATTTACGTAAGTAGGTTTGTACAAACCCTTTACCACGTCAACCATATTTTAAAAACTAGATGAGGTCGGCGTTTCCTATCTGACTACTCTGAGAAGAAAGGCCGAAATAAACTCCAACACCATAATCTTGGTCAGATGTGAAGACCATGTAGATTGGTGCCTGAAATGATCTTTTGATGAAAGAACCACATAGATTGAGGGGACCTGTCCAGTCAGTACACGCATTTGTCAGTAACCGTGCAGCTCAACTCAAAACTTTAGGAGCTCAACGATTCAACGAACAATACCAAAGAAACGACATTTGGGTAGGCCGTATAAATGACTCAAATTACCAGACCATGATAAAAACTAACTGAGAAAAAAAAATAATGACCCACATAGTCATTTACAACAGTCATTCACATTTACAATAGGTAATTAAAACAAAATAATACTTTACAAAGTAAATATTCATGTCATTATATATATAAAATTCATCAATGTCAATGTGTATATAAAAATACGGATATAATCTTGGTCAAATCATTTGAGGACCATGTAGATTGGTGTCTAAAATGGTATTTTGAGGAAAGAATCATACAGATTTGAGTGGACCTGTCCAGTCAGTACACGCATTTGTCAGTTATCGTGCAGCTCAACTCAAAACTTAAGGAGCTCAACGATTCGACGAACAATACCAAAGAGTGGACATTTGGGTAGGTCGCATAAAGTACTTAAGCTGCCAGACCATCATTAAAACTAAGGGAAAAAAATAACCAATGATCCACATAGTCCTCACATTCATAATAATTAAGATAATATAATAATTTACAAAGTAAATAGTCATGTTATTGTTATGTAAAATGGTATATGCATAGAAAAAGTAAAATATAAGTTGTCGAAAAAAAATCAAGATGCACTGTAAATTTACTGGAGCAGCTCAAAATCCCAAGCCTTTTTGTCCTCAATATATTAATTAACAGCATAATTATACTTCAAGAAAACTCTTTCGGCATGACTTTTCATGAAGTATGAATGATGATTATAAATGAAGAGTGGCTTGAACTATCTTCGAGATAAGTAGATATAGAAAAGAAAGAAAGAAATTCATTTGACTTAGCACAGACTAAAAGGCACACAATATAATATACAGATGATAAAAAAAATATGTTCCTCCTTCTCTCTTCTTCCCTTTTCTGCTTAGACTACAACTACATAAACAAACTTGATTCAGCTACAAATGTTTACGGTCCAATTCGTGTAGTCGAATATAGAGAAGGAATAAGTATACTTTTAAATTTTAATACTAAGATTTTTACAGCGCTACTGTTGCCCGGAGTAATATCATAAGTATCTGATAGCAAAATAATTGTTTTTTTAAGACTGCCTGCGAGCGAACAGACGAGCTCTCAAAACTTGTGCAGCTTCGAATCCCTATAAATTATTTATGGCAGTTGAACAATATCCTTATTCCCTGATGTGCGGCGCGTCCCTAATTACGTAGATCTGAAGTACCCTCTTAGATGTCATACTTGATTGTTCTATTAACGAGAGTACTGTTTTATTCAGCCCTAATTTAATATTTTCGAGTCTCGTAAGAAATAAGACAGGTAGAAGTTTGGAAACAATTACAAAATGGCGGCTTATAATGAGAGCTGCAAATAGGTACTCTACTTAACTGCGTTTTGAATTTACTGTAAGTACGAATTTTTTTTGTTTATATGTAGGTATTCTGGCTGTTTTATATCAACAAAATCGAATGTTCCCTAAACAAGTAATCAAGTCCAATAATAAAAGGCTAAAAAGGTATTGTTCAATCAATCATACTTCCCCAAATTCTGTAATATCGCGGTAGTAAAAAAGGTTGTGGATTCTGTTGGCACGTTTCAGTTATCATCTTGTTTATTCGCGACCAAATGTGGGACATACTAAAACGGCAAGTGACGCGCGAAGGCAGCAATAAACGCCCTACGCTCCCCACGGCTTCAATTTCAAGAATATTTTTCTTCATGCAACATAATCTTGAATTATGATTCGTTTACATTTGGATATTCTGTGTGCTCACCGTATACAAATACGGTCGGGTACGAATTTTAAATTAAGCAGCAAAGTTTTTTAATTTGCGTTCAGAACGAAATCGAATGTTAGGACGGATTTATTTACTTCTAATCATAAGCCAGGTAGGATTAATTCGACCCGTGTATTTTGTACTTGCTTTTTTCACCCAATAGTTTCGCAACGAAAACCGCTTCCGAATCCACAGCAAACAATGTTTTGTGAAGTTAGTTTAATAAATAGCGGTCTTTGCTGGCCATAACAAAGCATAATTGAGAACTGCCCCAAGAAATCTAACTAATTATAAATTCATTGTCAGAAAACAACTACAGACGGAAGCAGAATAATTATAGTTGCACACAACTGAATACTTGGCGATATTTCGGCCATAATGGTCGATATTAATTACAAAGTGAGCCAACATGGCCCAGCGGTCGCCGAGCTCCTACAAATTTATTCAGCTAAATTAAATGACACTAAGTAAATAGGGAGTGCAAATTGGTAGCAGTCAATTGTGGGACAAGTGCCACTGCGAGCAGTTGCCGACTTAGTTTTCGGCAGTAAGTCAACTCAAGCCGGTATTACTTCATTTGCAACTTTATGGTACCGCATTTCCTTGCGCGAGACCGAGGGTTCCGCTTCCCTGCCTGGTTTATAAAAAAGAAAACTCGAAGGCAGTTTCCTTAAAATTATGATCCTGTTGCCATTCCTTTGTTGCTGAAGTGGTGAGGGGAAAATAGGTGGTACTCTCTTATTACGTTTTTGTCAAATAAAATGCTGTACGTTTAATTTTTGTTGTACGTTGACTGTCGGTGGTTATTTTCAATAGGAAAGCCAGTCGTAGTAGACAGTCAAAGCAGTGAACTCGTCGAAAAAAATGTCGTCCAAGTGTTGGCCGCTAAATGTAAGTACGTACGTACACTAGAATATTACAATGGCAGCAAAATGACGTGACGCGAGTGTAAGACGTAGCTGTAACGCACAAAAAAAAAAATCTAAATGCTGTCTATCAAAATTGGCCTGTTTGTTTCAGTTCTTTTGCAGCGCGACACTGTATCTAGACATATAAATAGTCAAAGAGGGAAGCCTTATTTATTATTCTAGTGGGTATCGGGAAATAATTGTCCCTCTTCTAATAAAATTATGTGTATAACCTTGCTTCATTTATTTAGCTGTTATGTTCACTAGACAAAATCAAACTGGTTGCTATTTTTATGGTAAAATCTGTTATTTTTATGATATTGATTTTACATTCTGTGATAACCTATACTCACACACTGACTTATTTTGTTATTTTTTTTAGAAAAACATACTTTTATGATGTTTGCAAATATGTGTATCTAATATTTAAGTTATTTTTCATTGCTTAGTTTTTAATTCGTTTTACCTATTATGGTATAGTAATTTTATTCTAGGTGCATCGTCTTCACATTATAATCATATAATTAATGTAATCAAACAAAATATTGTAAAACATTTTTAAAAGAGTACCGGTGGAGTTTCTTGCCCATTCTTCTCCATACGAAACTACCTTTTGGAAGGGGCCACTAGAATCAATTCTATTTTTTTTGTAAATTTTGACGTTCAAAAGTGCCTCTTATGTGCCTATTTGAAATAAATGGTTTGACTTTGACTTTGGCTTTCATACAAATTATGTTACATTTTTGAATTTATCTGATGTGTATATTTTATCATACCTCATTATTGCTTTGTAAGCGTATTAAAATTTAATTAGAGCGACCCATGTCAAAAATGTCACTCGTTCGATATCGAAACTACGCCAAAACTAAATGGCGCGATCAATCATGAACTTCAGTCATAAATAATATCTTTTATCCTTAAATAAATAACGCTTTCACTAATACTGGAGCTAGCAACGCAGTAGTCGACCATTTCAGTGATGGCGGATCCCAGGGGAGCAAGACAACTTTGTGAGTTGCTGATATCTGCTGAAATCAACCCCTAGTGGTTATCTTTGGTCACTTCACTAGTCGAGAGTTGAATAATTCAAATACTATCGAATAATTTACTTCTGATACTAATGTAAACAAATGTTAATACTAACTACATAATATCTATGTACCTAATATCCTAATATTTGCACGCCACACTTGGCAGAATATGATAATACCATTGACTAATCTTAAGAGTCTATAATACACTACGCCAGCACACTACTGCTGGCGGTCACGCGAGCAAGCGAGACAGGGCAGGGAGAAAACTCCAAGGCACCGACAGTTTAGTTTATTTCTTTTTACGGTGAAATAATGGTAGTTAATATGCAAAGTTTCAGTATCTAATTTGAAGTATTTTTTTAATACCAGCGGTGTATTATTCGGTTTGGAGGTAACTTTGGATTTTTTTTCTATAGAGAAAATTTTATGGAATCGTGTTTTCGTCAAACATGTTCCAAATTAATACTGTAGTATTTTCGACATAAAGGAGGATCATGCTAAGCCTTTTGAGGTAGTATAGGCTCTTAAGGCCATATTATAATATAGGTACCTTATTCTGAGAAATAAATGATTATAATTACTCGTAGCTAACAGTTTTGTTTGCTACACCTATGTTAGTGCTTAAAATTGTTATAAAAAAATATAGAGACAAAAATAGGCCTGTTTTAATTTATCTTGAACGTTAAAGTTTATTAACAGTTTACCAAAAACTATGGAAAATCTTTTTAAACGTTTTCTCTTGAAAAAATGGAAAAGAGAGAGGATTTGCACTATCGATACCGCTCCGGTATCCGATCCGATTCAACGGGTCCGATCAGATTGTGTCGCGGAGGCTCGGTTAAGGGTGCCTTTTTATTGATTTAGTTTCACGATCAGATAAATGGCCACCTTGTCCAAAACCGGCTGGCTTTAAATACCTTACCTACACATTGTACGAGTATAGGCACATAATAATATACAATCTATTGACTCAAAACTACTTTTTTGGAATGAAGTTCTTTAACGCGGCTTGCGTTTAAGAGCGTTATGGCCGGAAAAGTAATTTTCAAGTGTCAAAAGTTTTTGTAAGTATAAGTTGAAACTGAGACCATACTATATATACTCCATTTGAAATAAGAAAGAAAAATTAGAAATTTAAATAAACCTTTTTTACAGTCCGTTCAACCGATTTTGACTGCTATTGCGTAGGTGGCATGACAAATGGCAGCTGTAATAAATAGTTGGTATTGTAACCACGTTTTTGCTTTTAATGCCATCCTTATACCTACGGAATAGAAGTCAAAATCGGTTGAACGGAGTGTAAAAAACTTTGTTTAAATTTCTATTCTTATTTCAAATGGAGTATAATAATAGATCTCTGAATACATAATATACAGTGGAAGGAACTTCATTTAACCGGGTGTCTGACACCTCCCAACTTTTTTTTTCGTGGAGAAATCCTTATGGCTGTCTTCCATAGTTGCCATAATTGAAGATAGAAGGTTTCTGCACGTGGACCTGGTACTGTACTGTATAAAAAAATACTCGAGTTCTACAGTGGTTGAGTGATTAGCTCAGTGGAATGGAACTTATATTTGAATTGCCTTCTGTTTGTAAAAGTGAGCCTTTGTAAAAGAACGTACCGTACAGTGAAAATAAACCTACACTAGAACAAGCTTTCAGATAATAGACATTAATGATTACGTAATTTCATTTCATACAAATTAAGATGAGCTAATTTAGAAATGCTTCCAAGTGGGTCTCAAGTATAATACAGCGTTGAAATGGCTTCCAAATTACAGCGTTGGATAAGTTTCATGACCTTTCTGTTATGTCGCGCTGTCGAGTCCTTGCCCTCTGCCAACATAAAGACTAGGACAGAAGGTATACCTTCTTTTTAAAGGTTTTCCTTCCCTTGGATTTTATTCTGTGAGAAAACGAAGTCTGGGAATAACATTCTGCTCAATAGGTGAACCATGCAAATCTGACAATCTTGTAGGCTTGTCTTGCATCGTTCAAACTCTGCTGTTCCCTGCGTAAAACTACCTAATTCTGATTGGATCCGTTTGGTATAATAATACTATTAGTCAAAGTAAAAGTGTTTTTATAATAAATTATTAGAATGTTAGTATTCAAAAACGTATACCATGTGAATCAATATTTTATTTTAAGATACGCTTAATGTTACGTAATATTGAAGTGAATTTGTAATTCTTTTGAGAAATGAATATCTTTAAGGCTCGTACAGACTGGTGCGATATCGCGGGCGCGACTCGACACTAGTAACACTCATTTCATTGTCGGTGCCTGTCGCGCCCGCGATATCGCACCAGTCTATACGAGCCTTTAACCGTAAACCTGACACTGACGGCTGTACCTATATTTCGGCCTGCTTCCAAGAACAAAAAGATTTCTATGTATAAATTAACAGTGTTTTAGTATTACAGACACGTTTATATTAGGTATTCAATTTCAGGCTGGTTTCGATCGTAGAGACAAAAAATAAAAAAAACCGGCCAAGTGCGTGTCGGACTTCGCACATTTAGGGTTCCGTACCAAATGTAGAATATAAGCCAAATAGTAGAATTATTCATAAGCAGTAGGTGTGCATTTGACGGCAAAATCAAGTTGGTGCTGCAAAAGGTAACTTTGGTGGCTTCTCATTCCTTTGTTTTCCAATATTTTTTATAACAAAAAAATATTTACACAGTATTTACTTTTAACAGTATTTGAGTAAATCTCAACGAGCTCTAAACAACGATATCCCACGCGATGGCGCAGGTAAATATTTTTTTTCGCACCCCCTTTTATCTGTATGGGAGCCCCCTAAAAACAAATTAAAAAAAAAAATCAATTTACATGGCTTTGGGTCAACAAGATGCTTATACTGTTACCAGCGAAGGTATCTGAGTCAGTAATCCATCATTGTGTCTTAAATCAGGTTTCAGTCACGTTGTCCGACTCAAAGCATGGGTTTCGGCCAGCTCGTAGCACGACTACAAACCTGCTAAATTTTATGGCATATGTGGTTCCTAGCGTTGATTTAGGAGTGCAGGTCGATTCTGCATACTTTAATTTTAAAAAAGCTTTTGATCTGGTCGATAATGACATTTATTGACAAAGCTTGCGGCAGTCGGATGCACTCCTAAATTGCTGAAATTATTTGCTGATCATATGAGTAACAGAAAGCAGTATGTCGAATATGCTGGGTACAAATCTGAGCCCTATTTTGCGAAGTCAGGGCAGTAATTTAGGACCACTTCAATTTATAATAATGGTAAATGACTTGCCCGAGGTCGTCAGGAATGCCAAGTGCCTGTTGTTTGCTGACGATCTAAAATTACTACTAGCTATGAAAGAACAAAAGGACTTTGAGCGTTTACAGGAAGACATAGACAGGGTTGTTAAATGGGGAAAGAAGAATAAGTTGGTGTTTAATACGTCAAAGTGTTCGGTAATAACTTTTAGTAGGATGAAAATGCCCAAGAAACATGACTATAAAGTGGACAACACGTTATTGAAACGAACGGAAACGGTGCGTTATTTACGAGTACGCCTTGACTCGGACCTGGCATTTCTTGTCGTTTGTAAAAAAGCCGATAGGAGCCTAGGTTTCGTCCTAAGAAGAGCAGAGGGTTTTACAAGCATCGCTGCGCTAAGTTCTTTGTACAATGCATTAGTAAGAAGTCAGCTCGAATGTAACGCAATCATATGGGCTCCACAAGCTAAATACAGTCTCATGTTGGAGCGTATACAAAATAAATTTACTAGGTTTCTGTACCTAAGGTTGTATGGTATATTTTATCCATTGATGTATCCAACTTTGTTTGTTATAGGCATGGTGGGATACAATAAATTGGAAACAAGGAGGGACATAGCTCTTGCTACCTATATTTTTAACTTATTACGTGGCAAGACTTCAAACCCTGGTATATTGAAAGAAATAAACCTGTGGGTGCCCGACAATTATGTATTGCGAAGGTGACGACCACGCCTATTGGCGGTGCCCAGTGGTAGGACTAATCTACTGAGGAAAGCCCCTATAACGCGTACCTTGCGTGTACTTAATGACGTAGCAGACATAATTGATATTTTTACTTGTTCTCTGAGTGAGTTCACAAAAGCCACGATGTGTATAATATGTTATAGTGAATACTAAAATTGTAATTATGAACACACTATTGAATTAGGAAATCCCTGTAATGATAGTGATGATGAGTTAATAAATAAATAAAATAAAAATAAATAAATAATAAAATTTGAAAACTGTAGCTCCAAGCGTTTGGCTGTAAAACCTGTGTGACAGACGGACCGACGGACACGTGAGTGACAGCAATAGGGCGCCGTTTGGACCCTTCAGGTACGGCAAAAGAAAAAAAAACGACTGAGTAAAACGCGGAACGATGTAAACATGTTTTATTCACTTTCGCGGCGTTAACAAAGACTGAAAGCGAAAGTAAATGTTGTTGAAACGAGAAAGAAAGAAATAAAATTATTTGCTTGAACATGTGTATACATACAGAATTAAAATAAAATAATACATGCATGCAAGACAAGAGTGGCTCACGACATGTCTGCCATTTCTCATGGCGTGCAAATATCTTAGGTAGGTTCAATTATTATGACTGAATCAATGATTTTTAACTTTTAAATTTATACATTAAAATATCAGTCATACTTAAACAAATTTCTGTCGATTTGACTTTGATTTGATTTTTTTTAATTTGTTTGAGTCTACTGTTATTTCTGCAAAGTGCCTTCGTCTCAGATTCTGTAGAGGACAATTATGACATCTGATACTGCTTGAACTTCTTACAAGTCTTTAACGCGAGAGGGACGTAAGTGCTATTTAGATAATTACTTTGTAGATTTAGCTCAAGTTCTATTATTTTATCACTATTTTGTTTAAATTGAATTAGTGTTAGGTAGTTATTTACCTGTATTTATTATTAATACTCAAATACCTTTTTCAAAATTAGAGAGATTAATCTTTCTCTCGCAAGTTCATCACCGCTGCTGCTCTCAAAACAGTGAAGGAAAACATCGTGAGGCATGTCCTAGAACCAAAAACTCGAAGACATGTGACATCTACCAACCCGCACTGGATCCACGTGGTAGATTACAGTCCACTTCCTCTCGAAGAGTCTGTGTCCCAGCGGTGAGGCCATTACAGGCTGATTATGAAAAGAAGTAACAATGGTTTGGATCAGTGATCACGTACTGAAATATATTATTAATTAATCTCTTTAACCCAATGCGATGTCGGCAAACGTAAGGTACTCTGGCTAGGTGGAGCGACGATCTTCGCAGGGTGGCTGGCGGCAGCTGGATGAGAGTTGCTGAGAATCGAGCTGAATGGCGTGCAATTGGAGAGGCCTATGTCCAGCAGTGGACTGCTATGGGCTGATGATGATGAGCTAATGTGTTTTCCAATTATGAATATCCCCTAAATGAATAACCCCTTCAACTTTCCTTAGGGTCCTAAGTTATTCGTATACATGTAAACAATTCACTAGGTTACTCATAACACGCTGCATAACACACAATCCCTTTAATATAACTTTCAACAGGCACAAATCATGACATGCAAATTGTTACTAAAGACATTATTTAGAAATTTCCAAACAGACTTAAATAGTGGAGACTGTAGTTAGTATGTCAGATAGGACTAGCATCTGCCTCCAATATATTATAACATTTATTAACAAAGTTATATGAGGGTTCGTGTTTGTCGTAAAATTTAATAGAAACAGCCCCACGTGAATTTATGTGGAGCAAAATGTGGGTCGATCGGGATGCCAGTACTAATTCTGTAGTAGCTCGAAAATTTTGGAGTAACGAAAATATTTATATGATGGGTTTCCGTTTCAGCGGACGGGTTTTAAAAACAGAATCAATTTGGGGGAAAAAAATTGGGGTTTTTATTAAATCTTTTTAGGCTCATGGATATTGTTAAAAATTACGGGGGCCATTAACAAAGCATCTGGTGTTACCAATTTAGAAAAATAAAGCATACCTAGTCAGGGACAAATAAAGCGCCCATGCAGCCACACACAAATTACGGAACGTGATCTACTTTGAGGCGGGAAATTTTATGTAAATGCATGGAAATCATGCGCATGTAATTTAACGCTTTACTTCGTAAGTCATTCAAGGTCAGACAATAAAAATATATGGCATTATTATCATTTCCCGAAGGGTGAAACGGGGCGAACGTGACACGTGAACATCGAAATAAAATCGTATAGCTGAAATTATTCGGCCATGATGATCACGGCTGTTTCCTCTGCAAACAGAATGAGACCAGTTAAAAGTCGTATAGTTGGTAAATTGAATTTGGTTTATACTTATTTTACATTTGTGTGAAAATAAATACATGTACAATAAACACAAATGGCAAGATTTATCAAAATATATTTCAATAAAATTAAAGTTTATTTATTTTTTTATTCAGACAAAAACTTTATTTATGGATACATTATAAACTCAAATAATTATTTACACTAACTAGGTAGTAACTACAAAAAAAAAAATACAACATAAAAAAATAAAAAAAAACACTTAAGCGTCGAAGTACTCGTCCGCATCGCTGTCATCCGGAAACGTGCCCAGAAGACTGGCAGCCTTGCCACGTTAAATGGCAATGCTAATTCTTTGGGCAAAGAACGAGCCAGCCCATAAAATTAAAGCATTTGATGAAGAACTAAAAAAATAAAGTAATTTATTTTCCGTAATATAATACCTATTATAATTTAAGGGAGGAGTCCGCCGTCATCTGACGTCGAACTCGGTGACTCGGCGGATACAATTTGTGAAAGTGACGATTCATCTTTGTAAGTGCTTGTTGCTCCAATACTCGGCGCGGATGAAATATGCAAAAACTACCACTTATTCATATTGCAGATTGCTTACTGCTGTTCTCTTTTTTATTGTTCCGCTTGCTGAGGTTGTGTTTTTAAGGAAAATAATGTTGTTTTTCTTTTTTTTATGCGCGACTCTTTTATGGGGTAGTGATAAGTTGATTGCATTTGACGCTGCTTTTGTTATTTGTTTACTTCGGCAATGTCAAATGCTCTGCATAATTTATTGGTCTTGTCAGATATTTTACCAAAATAATATTGAGACTCTAAACAAAAAGTGATTCATCAAAAGCAGTAGCAGGACAGACAAGATAAAGAAAAAAGAAAACGAAAAACAAAAGCAACAGTGTTTCTTCGAATTCTTAATTCGAATTCACCCTTGATCGAAAATTCTCCAAAAAGGATCAAGCTCGCTCCAAGGGTGACGTTACAAAAAAAAGTATGACGACACGGAATCTCTGGAACTCACTCCACTCTGCGTAGTTAAAAAGAGTAACGAGTTCAAAATAACCTTCCCAGTGAGGCTTCTTGTTGTAAAGTAGATACCTATATTTTAAATACGGCAGAAGTTATAGAATGTCGAAAAGTTTGTTCAAAGCACAAAGGGATAATGAACTTGTGTACCATATGTTAATTAAATACTCTCTAAGGGATTGGCTAATGGAATTCCCGAATATTTACCTACAAGGGTTCGTGGTGATGGAACACGTTGTTATGAAACTTGCGACGTATTTTAGCTAACTGTAACTTTAGCTGACAGCGAACTATCACATGGTTTGTGTCCACTTTAGTGATGTTCACAAAATAATACGATAAACCGAAATTCGTTTCATCCATGCTAGACATCGGATTATATGCACTATCAAAATGCCAAAATATGCACTAAAAAGGGCGAAATATGCACAATCAAAATACAATAATTTATTATTATAATTTACGTTTATTTTCACAATATATTTTAATATTATTATATTAATAATCAGTTGTAATTCTTGTGACAATATGAAATCAAATATTTTTCTAGATTTTCTAGAGCAAAGGAGATTTTGTTATAAGTTTTCTGTAATCTATAAGTAAAGACCTATTTTTGTATTTTTTTCATAATTTTAGGTTCAGGAGTTTCGGAGATAAGGAGGGGCGGGGGGAATGGTAATTTTTTATATATAAATAATTTAAAAACGTATTTATTATAAAAATATATATATATATGAAATCCTTAACACAAGCCCTTTCATTTGATATGACACACGGTACAGTCAGCAAAACTTTTATTTATAAATTTCCAATTTGGTCCCCAAAAATGATCGCCATATTCAAAATTAATTTACTTACGTAACACGGTTGTGTTTGGGTCACAGCAGTTCATATGTGTACCAAATTTCGACTTAATCGGTCCACTAGGTTCGGAGCAAATCACCTGTGACAGAAGGACAGACAGACACACGAGTGATCCTGTAAGGGTTCCGTTTTTTTCCTTTTGAGGTACGGAACCATAAAAAAGAGGAAAAAATTCCACGAATTGAGGAAAAATATTATTTTCTGAATATTCCTCTGATTACTTCGGCTCAATAAATAATAGTTTTTCAAATTATTGCCTTATTCTATTGATCATGGCGTCATCTTACTTGCATACTGCTTTCGTTCAGAAATCATGTTAGATTAAACATCATAATATCACGTAGACGTTATTTATATAAATATGAAAGACATGTATTTCTGTGCTTAAGATAAGATGATAAGATAGTTATCTAAGACAACTTTTTTGACTAATTATAAGAAAGTGAACTATAAAAAAAAACCTACTTTTGTGGATTGTAGATTTGTTAGTACTTCTGGACGAAAAACGTCATCTCTCCAACCTGTCATGGCTGGATGTCGATGGTCGTAACTCTCATGGCAAACGTCAAACATTTTCAGTTTTTATTTAGTACCTAAAAATATTAGTTAAGAAGAAAAACATTATTTATTGTATTCAAGGGTTCGTTTCCTAGGTTTTCTAAAGCGTACATGTTATGGCCGGAGTCCTATACAAAAATGAAACGTCTCCTTTGTGAAGTTTGTCGATTAATATTAATTTGTAGGCTGAAAATTACCTCTCTATGTCAAGTGACGTTACTCGACAGAACTTGAAATTTGGCGTCATTTCTGCAGAAACCTCTTTACGTAGAGTTTTAACGGTACCGTTGATGAATGCGTTAACTTTCTTACGCGTAACACAAATACAACACGCCTAACACATTTAACTACTGAAATAAACACTATCAATTAAAAGTACTAAAATATGCAACAACGCTAGTAATGACTTAAGCCAAGTAGTGTTATTTTGAGTCGTATGTATTTTCAAGCCCATTTTAAGTTATTGAGAATTTGAAGTTTCTTTTATGATATCTTTAATGGACTTTCTGCAATTTGATCAACGTTAATTTCTAATCAGAGTTTAAATATTGAAACTTGAAACCTAGAACAGCCAAGGGCCTCAGGATTTAACTTAATTAATAAAGTACCTTAAGTCTTAAAAATAATATTGAGTAGGTAACTGACTTAAATATCTTCACTTAAGGCGCAGATATATGGTTTTAGTGACTTTTAAATTTGTTATTACGTCTTCATATAATGCAAATTAGTTATGCGAAAAATGTATGTTAAACTAGAACGCATATACATCAATTCTATATGTGAATATTTAAGTATTGTAGTAAAATACTTAATGAAATAAATTCAGGAAGTAATATCTATCCAAAGCATAAAAAACGGTATTAGTTTCAAACTACTTAACATATTTTCTTTGTATGAACAGACTGTTTTATTATTTATAATTCTATCTGTGATTTTTTTCAAATATTCATAATTTCGTTACTAAAAATAAATATTCCCTATGAAACCGAACGGCGGCGTGGCGCGTCGGCGTCGTGAGCGCGACGCGCATATGTATGCCCAAGGTCAATGGCGATTACCCGAGTACTAACTAAAACAATAATTAAATAATAACTCCGTAATTGAAATGCACAACCGCAAGATGTTTACAATTTACGGCTCAATAATAGAAGATAAATTTTCATCGTTCACTAATTCAATTAGGCGCCTTCAGGGTTCGTTTGCATGAGTTTGCATTTTTAAGCAAAATCGAGACACTTCTCAAGTGAATTTTGACAAGTTGATGTCCTGTAATGGCTGCGTATCTCAGCCCCCTTGCCCCCCTCAGACCCTTCGGGGCTAATGGGGGGCTGGCGACGAACTAGATAATTTGAATTTGGATGCTAGTAAATTATAATAGCTTTGATCTTCAACAAAAATAAAGAGCATAAGAATGGCATTGAATACCTAAACATTTAGAGATGTGTTCAAATATACTTAGCTTGTGTTGATGCTAACGTTTTTTAATTATTATTATTAGCTTATTATAATATTTGAACGCGCTGTACAATATTATCAGTAGAATATTTGAATGTGCTGTTCACAGAAAAATATTTTCATAAAATCTATTCGATCTTCTAAATAAATGTACAACATAACTATTGTAGGTAGTAGGATTTTGTACACCATTTCGTGTAAACCTAAAGAGAACCAATCAACATTCTTTCAACAAACTAAATGTAAATTCAAATTATTCAAAACTTGCGTTCTATTTTCCAAATATAAACATTCTTGTATCGGATTTCGCAATATTAATTGGAAGCATAAATCTCTGAAGTATATTTACAGTATCTACTCGTATAATATCGAAACAAATGAATTATTTCTCCTAGCTTTGCTTAATATTTGAGCTACTCCGTGAATATTGGTTTTGTAAATAACCAGTACCTAGCAGTTTAGTGTTCCAACAAGACTTATTTTATTTAACTGTGTGTCTACTGAATTATTGCTGCCACTTAATTATATTTGCGAATCGAGATTTTATCTTTTTGAACATTGTTTTAGTTGTATTGGGTAAAAACTTGAATTACGTACTGCATTTATTTACAACTACAACTGAATAATTTAGATACCTACTTAAACATTAATAAATAATTATTTTATACAATGTTGCCGTTGTTCTAAGTAGGGAACCATTTTCCATAACAATCAACTATGCTGAACGCAAGCATCTGATAATATAATGAAAACATTATGGACGTGCAACGCAATCTATGCACACGAGCTATGAACCTCCACTTTCTTTAAACTAGTGATGTACAACACTCGCAAGATTTAAATGACTTGATAACAAATGACGGAGCGATGTCCAAGCGCGCTGGTTCCAGCTAGTTTCAAATGCAAAACTCGATATTTGAAATTCAAAATAACCGACGAAGCATTTCGGGTTCCGAGTCGTGGAATACCGCTCATGATTCTTCGCGTAAAATAAAATATCTGGAACGTTGTAGCGAAGTCAGAATGGCAATTTTGTTGACTGTAATTCAAATTTTTATGCGAAACCAAATGCAGGATAATGTATTTTACACATCTGGGTGCTCAGTTGCAGCTGAGTGTGCATGGTAGAGGTTTGTTTAACATTTTACATGTTTTTAGATCTAACTGAGAGAATTGCGATAAGTAGGCAATATAGGATACGTATTTCTTGATAAATTATAAATTACTAGGTACAGACGCCAGCAGGGGGCCGATCGCGCTATTTCTCAACGTAATTACCGTTCGAACGGAACGTTTTTGGTTTTGGTTTAGTTTTGGTTTAGATGATGTAAGAAACGGTATCGCGCTATTTTTTCTGAACGACAAAATCGTTGATGTAACCCAATACTGAAAGTTCGATCGACCGTTCCTCCAACGTAACTTCCAAAGTAAAGCTAAATCGTTTACGTTGAAATGATTAGCGCGATACGAAATGTGTCTAACGTAACATTTTGGTTGTGGTTTAGTTTTGGTATTAACGTTCAAAATTAGCGCGATCGGCCCCCAGGTCAAGCTACCCGAAACTGTCAAATTTTCCCAATCAACCTTGAACCTTGTACTTTAACAATAAAGTTGAAAATCATTTAAAGAAATTTGACAGATTGTAGTAGCTTGATGTGCTGGCGTCTGTACTTATCGACTTCTTTGCGACAATCCTATAAAATATTTTAAAACAGATTAACACTACTCGCGAAGTTGGTCGAAGTTAAGTGAATACGAGAACGGCATTCGTAGAACGGCACTTCGGTTCGCTTCGGGTGACTTCCGGTTGTTGTCGGTTTTTGTGCCCGAGTAGAAGTACTCGAAGTAGTTCTTTGCACGAGTATATAGTCACGTACTTCGGACTTCGGTCAATTTCGACCAGTACTTCTTCGAAGCAACTTCGGTAGTAGTGGTAGTGCAGGTTTTGCATCGAATAATGGATACTAAGCCAAATAAACTACACAATATCATTATTATTTTCTAGTAGGTTTTCCCTATTTTAATTAATCACGTCAATCATCATGATTAATTAATCGAACATCAATTTAAAATCATTCTAAATTAGCTAATAGACATACTGACATTTCAAAACCCAGACAATGTTTTTGGAATTCAAATGTTAGGTTCACAAATGATTGTTATTTGGGTTGTAAATTGGTTTCAACCATCGTGCATCGATTAGAATGGCGCTGATTAAACTAATCTAATTTGCTTGATCTGTCATTAGGCTTTGTAAACACTTACATGAGTTAACAATAGGTATAGGTACGCATCAAGATTGAAGGCTCCCGCAGACAGGCGGGACGCGACTCTATTGGAACAATTTCTATGAAAACTTCATGGAAATTGTTCTACCAGAATCTCGTCGAACCGTCGTCGCGTCCCGCCTGTGTGCAGAAGTCTTTACGCTGGTAGCACATCTCCGCCGCGAAACCATAGCAGCGAAACCGCAGTAGTTAAATTGTTCTGGTTCGCGTCATGTTTCGCTACTCGCATCCGATTCGAGTAGCGGAACATGACGCGAACCAGTACAATTTAACTACTGCGGTTTCGCTGTGATGGTTTCGCGGCGGAGGTGTGCTACTGGCGTGAGGGTATCTTTGTTTAGGACATTTAGGAGAACTGATTTCGATTAACAATAGTTTTTTTTTTAACAACAAATAAAACGTTTTTTCTCAATTAACGTTCACGTTGTAACACGTTCCAATAGTATTGACATCTTCGCCAACAAGCTATCGCAACTTCGTAAACAATTGTTACTGTTTATTTGTCATTGACTGTATTATTCTTTACAACAACAAAATAGATTTAGTTATTTTTTTTTTTTTTTTTTTTTTTTTTCATGTAGTTTTGTTTTTTTTTAGCCTGTATTTACTATTTGTAATATAACTTGAAATATGTAAGTGCTGTGCACACCTGTAAGTGACTAATTCACTCTAGATTTTAAGTTTAATTGTTATAGTACCCCAAAAAATGTATTAGTGAATAAGTCGTTGGAGTGCCGTAATAAACAATTAAATAATACCCGTATTGGATTGTAGTTTAGGAAGTCTTTATTATAAGAGGATAAACAGAATAAATTGCGCAAAAATAGAACTGAAAGGTATTGTGATATTGGTCGCGTAAAATACTCTGTGTTGAGCAACTGTTGCGCGACACAACTTGCTGCTTTACATAGAAATACGAGTAGTTCATAATCATCTAGCTACTTACCGATTTCACTTGCATTTAAAAAGTCAGCAAGTAGCTCAGGTTCATGACACGCTATCGCGAGGCGGTTGTCGTGGAATCGCGCCGAGTCGCCCGGTCCTGCCTCACGCAACTGTAGCGCCACAGAGCCCTCGCCGCCGACCGAGGCGCTGTACATCACTACTGCGCGCGGGGCGAACGTCGGCAGCGGCAGCCGCGTTGTTTGTACCTGTGGAAGGACACCTTTATTTATTTATTTGTGTGTTTTTAACAACGTCAAAATAAGAACTTGCATATCGTTATGAAAATTAAATTTATGATTGAGTTTTTATTTTATTTTATATAATTAATTTAAAAAATATCGGTAATATCGAATTCATTGACAAAGTGGCTACGAATATAGTATCCATATACACTCTTTTATTGATTTAAGTTTGGAACAAAAAAAAAAAGAATGTTTTCGGAATTCAGGTTTCTTGAATAATTTTCCGGGACCTACCTACATATTTAATAGCTTAATCAGTTAAGGAAAATATTTTCAACTAACCAAAAGGTGAATAATGCATTATTATATTATGTCCTAGGGATGGGCTTAAAGTCGAATAGCTTTTATTTATTGCTAGGTAGAGATTTATTGCTAGACAAAGCAGTTTTGTTTTTAATAACAACTGTAATTGCTTATTTAAAACCCAAATCCATAAAAATTCAAAACAACCAAAAAACCTATAATCCTAATCTCAAACGAAAAATATTCCACTAAAATATTTTTCTCAGCTCAGAACAGATACCTCTCACACAACACAATAAAATTACCCTTTAAAACCGTTGAGATGCATTTGACAGGCTTATCATACATGTAGCGGAGAAACCATTTGCCGTATATTATGATGTATTACACGGTAACAAGCCTCGTGTAATTTCGCACGTCGTTCGAATACATCAAAAGCATATCCATCATAATCCAAAACACATAATTATGAGCCGTAGGGAGGGGGGGGGCCTTTAGTTCAGAAATGTATTAGATGTAATATAGTTGGTACTTGTCGAGAGTTGTGAACAGTAGTTTAAATTGTGTTGTACTCACGGCTACACATCAAGCTATACATTTCCAGTATACGCTGACCTCTCATTGTACCGAAATCCTATATAATACGAGATCAGCTTATACTCAAAGTCAAAGTCAAACCATTTATTTCAAATAGGCACATAAGAGGCACTTTTGAACGTAAAAAATTACAAAAAAAATAGAATTGATTCTAGTTGCCCCTTCCAAAAGGTAGTTTCGTATGGAGAAGAATGGGCAAGAAACTCCACCGGTACTCTTTTAAAAATATTTTACAATATTTTGTTTGATTACATTAATTATATGATTATGACAGCCGGGACCAACGGCTTAACGTGCTTTCCGAGGCACGGAAGAGTCTCGGTATGAAAGCCACCGCGACTCCTGCGTGCCTCGGAAAGCACGTTTAATTAAGGCTACATTACGCTTAGACAGAGCAATTTGTGAAACAAAAATACCGGTGAAAATGACAGATTTTCATGTTAGCCGTTATAATAACTTATATACTTATATAAATTTACGCCACGATCTGGCCGCGAATACATTATTTCTTAAGATACATGCCTCCTAGTTTAAAGGCGGGTCTGCTGCGCCATGTTTTCGTGTTATAAAAACACCTAACATCGTTACCTAACCGATTTGGCGAATTAGAGCCCCCAGATCGGTTAGGTAACGAAATTACGATGTTATCTATGTTTCTATAACACGAAAACATGACGCTCCGGACCCGGCTTAAGAGACAGGGTTTATGTTTTGTTTATAGAGAGTTTTTGTAGCCTGTTAACTTTGTACAAATAATAAGGTATGCATTATTTTAGTATATCTACCACTGTGCTCGACCTGTGTCTATGCATTAATCCGGGTTCGCTACGCCATGTTTTCGTGTTATAAAAACACCTAACATCGTTACCTAACCGATTTGGCGGATTGGCGCCCCAAATGTTTTGTACAGCTCCACGATATTCCGGGGCCTATTAGAATAGTTACGGAAATGAAAAAGTAAAAAGAATCTGCATGATCTGTTCAGTAAACAAGCCCTACTACTCTATAAAAGACTTCCTATCAGACAAATCACTTCTCCAATACAGTCCCCTTCAGTCATGATGCGTTCAGTGTTCCACTGATGTGTACCTATTTATATCCGTTCCATTTTATTATTACCTTTTTTATATATTTTATGTGAAATCTTAATAATTTATAACAATAATGTAAATTTACTTTCTATGTAGGTAACTATTGTATGCCCTAAGGGCGGGACATAGCTGATAATATATATAACCTGTATTATCCTATGATCCTCAATAAAGATATTGATTGATTGATAAAAAATCGGTTAGGTAACAATGTTAGGTGTTTTTATAATACGAAATCATGGCGCAGCGGACTCGGCTTTACTTTGGGTAAATAAACATTATTTCTTTATTTTACACCGCTGTTCTAGGAACTGTACCTTTCTTCTTTGTTTCTTGCTCTGACGATTTTATCGAACAAATCTGGCTCATCAGATGGCATGAATTTTTTACAGTCCAGTATTAAAGCTTAGTTTCTGAGAATATACAGAGGGATGTAGGTACTTGTACTATACAATCCACGAAAGTAAAATCTTGAGAATGTTTTATGCATAAAAAATGTTACGAGATTTTTTGCCAATATTGTCGACAAGAAAATTTACTAGGTGACGAGGTCAAGTTTTCTTTTTAGATTGAAGCCCGACGATGTCGAGAACCCAGGACTACTACGCAACTTTGTGGGACGATCTCAGACAAAACTGTTTTTGAGATTGAAGCCCGACGATGTCGAGAACCCAGGACTACTAAGCAACTTTGTGGGGCGACCCCATACAAAACTGTTTTTGAGATTGAAGCCCGACGATGACGAGAACCCAGGACTACCACGCAACTTTGTGGGACAACCCTAGACAAAACTATTTTTGATATTGAAGCCCAACGATGACGAGAACCCAGAACTACTACGCAAATTTGTGGGACGACCCTAGACAAAACTGTTTTTGATATTGAAGCCCGACGATGACGAGAACCCAGGGGGTCTACTCCGAACATAAATCCGAAGTATCGGCCGAATGTTCGGTCGTTTCTTTACTACGGCTAACTATCGCTGACTATGGCGAAAAAAAAGGCAGTCGAAGAGATAAGCCAAAGTCAAAACTGTGACTTGAAGTCGGGTAAGGACTCAAAGTGAACAAGGAAACTATGGAAGTTATAAAACGGCCGAACAGTCGGCCGATACATCGGTTTAGCGCTTCGGAGTAGACCCCCAGGACTACTACGCAACTTTGAGGGACGACCCCAGGCAGAACTGTTTTTGAGATTGAAGCCCGACGATGACGAGAACCCAGGACTACTACGCAATTTTGTAGGACGACAGTTCTGCGACACATGTCATTAGGTTGCGAAATGGCCCAATGACCAGCGACTACGTGCGAAGTTGCAGTAACTCACGCCTGAAAGTCATTAGCAGTTGCCTAGAATTAGATTTAGGTATTTATTGTCTACACTATCGTGTGTGTGTACCAAGCCCACTCGTAAATCACTCAACCCACGCAAACTTACAACAATACAAATCGTTTAGTTCCAACTTTGACTTCTAAACTCGCCTCTTACGTGGCGGGCGACAAATAATAGTAGCTGGCGAGTAATTATCGGCGCGCATTGTTCATTGCCGGCGCGTAACGACAGCCGAGATTATAATGCGATTAAAATGGAGGGCGCGTCGTAATGGAATAATACAACGTAACACTACCGCTGTTGTCAATAAATTGAGTTTTTGTTTCGTGTTGTAGGGAAACGGCGCGCGGCGCTTTTGTGGACAAAAACAGTTGTTAAATATTGATGGTAGATTTATTCATAATATTTATTTTGGCCTTTACAGTATATTTTGAACAAACAGTTGATAATGGGAAGAAATACAATAGCACAGGTCACCACAAATTCTTCAAAAGTTGGAATAAAAATATTTTTATAGAACTAAAACACAATACACCGTGACAGGCGCTTTAATAAGAGTAAATAATTTAATCACAACTGCTCTCAAAACGGTAAAGGAAAACATCGTTTGGAAACCGGCATGTCCTAGAAACAAAAAATCAAAGACATGTGACATCTACCAACCCGCACTGGGCCCGCGTGGTCTCACGGAGAGGAGGCCTATGTCCCAGCAATAGGAACATTAGAGGATGACTAAGCTAAACATACCTAATACTTAGTTCCGTTTCAAAGATAAAATAAATAAAAGTATTAGGAATAGTTTCACTTTAACTTCTATTTTTTTTTTAATTTATTACAATCTAGCTTATTAATAGACTAATAAGACGTTTAACTCTAACTTAATATTTTACGTGATAGATTATGATGATAACTAAGAATAGTGTCAATTTGCACTTTTAAACAATTCCGTAGCACTTTCTTAGGATCTGATAATTAATAAAAAACACTTTGTTCATGTGTTACATGTATAGCACAGCATTGTTACTATTATTCATTCAATATTTATACAATACACTAACTCAAATGGTTTAGTTCTCTTTAGCCTACGCACTATGTCTGTGTTGTCCAGCAGCTGAATTGCCTCGACATTCACATGTCGGTGATGTCTGTGTTCGTGGGCTTCAGCAAATTTTTGGGTGATGGTGGTGACGAGTTCCATTTTTTTATTTAACTTCTAATGGGACAATTAGGAGGAGGCTCCCTATTTTTATGTTAATTTGCATGAATATTCTGAAACAGTCACACATACAAGCAAAATGAAACTTTAGTTCTTATATGACTTATTGGATCTTGGATCTTTCCGTGTTGAAGACAGTTACGTAATTGTAATATTTTCTCTCAATACATTTTTTATTCGAAAATCATGTCTTTTTTAAGGTTTATTATAAAAAAAAACAAACAAGATTGTTTGGCTTTTATGTCTAAAATAAATATTCACAGGAAGAAAATATAGTTTATTATCCCGACACAAGATATTTTTTCTCTAGATCAATTATTACTTTAGTTGTAAACGAAATAAGAATTGAGACTTACGCTATTTAGTTTCGTGCTCGAACACGATCAAAGAGCGCACGCGATATTAAACTTTATTACTGATGTGTTAGCGTTTAGCACATAACGGAGTGGCGGGTAGGAAGGAGTGGAGCTTGCGTTCGAAATTTGATTTAGACTGCCTGCTCTTAAATTTAAAAAAAAGCAGCAAGTTTTTTTTTATTACCTTTGGTATTTTGCATGTCTATTCTGTAATGCATTATAGTAAGTCCTCCAGCCAGGGCATACATTTATAAACTAAGCAGTTATGAGTCATAGTTATCACTATTATAGTTCATTATCCCATCGATAGCGCACGGTATTCACCGGGAATAAAGCGTAAAACATTACAAGCAAGTATTACAATATCATAATTTCCAGTTTTCCGAAATAAACCGATGCAAATAACTTTGGTAGTGCAAATAGCTTGGCTAAAGTTTAATTGCAGCGAGAGGACGGTTGGTGGATTTCAATTACAGTATCAATTTGACTAGCAAGACTCTCTGGTTCGCTTGCGCTATGCAGATTTAGTCATGTTCCCTTCATTTACTTATCGCGTTGAAACTTGTAATTTGTACTACTTGTATAGTGTAGTTGTATCAAACTCAAAGCATTTATTTCAATTAAGCCATTTACAGGCACTTTTGAATTGTCAAAGAGTCGGTCAGTCAGTCAGAGAGTGGGAGCTATTTGCCCATTCCAAAACGTAGATCTCTATGGAGAAGAACAGGCAAGATACTCCAAGGACACTCTTTTAAATCAAGATATTACAAAACCATGGGTACATTATTCTGGTCGCTTCTATATGTGAGAACAATGTAAAAAACAACAAAAAAAAAAAAAAAAAAAAAAAATTCAAAATATAAGATTAAAAGATTACAAAATAAGTTAAGAGATGACCAGCGTCAACTGACGGCGCTCGTTCACGATCATGACGCGTGGATCAGCACCATCCAGCTCAACCACTTGTAGGGAACCGAATGATCCAACACACGCGCCACTATCAGCGAGACATTTAAGTGAGCATGACAGTATAATTATGTACACTAAGGAGTTTATTCATAAACGTTGCTTAAAGTAAATGAATGATTAGCGACTGTGTAACCATGAATGATGCCAATACTTTGTATCAATATTTTTATTTAAAAGAGTGTCTGTGGAGTTTCTTGCCCGTTCTTCTCCATAGGAACCTACTACGCTTCGGAATGGGCAACTAGCTTCATCTCTCTGACTGACCGACCTCTTGACAATTCAAGTGTCTGTAATTGATTTAGAGTTTTTTTTAATAAATTTTTGACGTTGTAACGTCTTTTAACTTAAGCAAAGTTTATGAATGAGGGGTAAAATTGTCTGATGTAGGTAGATAGCTTTATAGCCTTGAATGGTTCTTAGAGTTGTTCTTCCTTTACCTAAGATCTCTGACGGGACAATCAACGTTTAATTCATAAGTAGCTATGAGCACTATGGGGGTCATTTTTTTTTTTTTAAATATTTTTCTATTATTTTTTCTTTTTGTCAGTTTTAATGTTGGTCTGGCTTTTTGAGCACTTTATGCGGCCTACCCAAATGTCCTTTCTTTGGTATTGTTCGTCGAGTCGTTGAGCTCCGTAAGTCTTGAGTCGAGCTGCACGATTACTGACAAATGCTTGCACTGATTGGACAGGTTCACTCAAATTTGTGGTTCTTTCCTCAAAATATCATTTCAGACACAGATCTACATGATCCTCACATGATCTGACCAAGATTATGTCTGGACTTTAAAAGAGACTTTGACCCCTGAGTTTGTTTCGCCATTTCTTCTCAGTGGTAGTCAGACAGGAAATGTCGACTACATCTAGCTTATTTTTTACTTTTTAATATGACGTGTAAAAGTGATTCCGATATCCTATTTACAGAATAAACGATTTCATTTAATTTATGGTTACAGGCATACAACATATTTTTTTACAAATGACGATGCCAGAACTATAACAATGGCAGCGATTCCAATTTAAAGTCATAATTATCGAGCTGTGGCCATCGTTGATTGTTTCACATCTTTGTAGACTAGCTGCAGTGTAAGCATTGGATAGTATATGAAGAATATTCTATTTGAAGACTTAAACTGCAAGCTGACGCTTGCAGTGTAAAATTCTTGCTTCGTTAGGCCATAGACAATCGTTAAAAAAATTAAAATCCCGACTGCGTAAAAAGTGAACTTTAAAAAATATAGAAACAAGATCTAAATAACTTAAAACAATCTCATGCAGTCGGAGGAAATATGTCTTTATTGTTATAAATTTAAGAAAATGCCTCGAAATGACGGTCAATTAGGTTATTTACCCACATATTATAATCGGGTGATAACTTACTCTAACTCACTCACTGCAGAAGTTCGGGATATATTTTTTATCATTTCTCATTCCAAATAACATTTAAACATAATAATATTATAATTTATATATATTTTTGTAATCACATTTTAAAACCTGTCATTTTGATACCCCGTAACCATAACACTCGATAGACTTAGAATATTTTTTTTTTAAACACCTGGCGTCAAAAGTTTTATGATTTTTTTTATAATTTTAATATACCCAGTGATACTTGCGCAATAAAAACGAAACTAACGACATCATTCATAAAAATCGTTTCAGTCGTTTAGTATTTATGAGGGAACATGGGGACAGACATACATACATACAGGTCAAACACAAAACCCTCCTTTTTTGGCTTCGCCGTCATTGTACACGCTGTCTTTTTTAAAAGAGGATCTATACCGTTCTGTTTCTCAGCGATTGAAGCTATTTTCTTAATGTTATCCAAGACTGTCCCCACTGCGAGATAAAGGCTTGCCTCGCTTAACTAGGTACATAACTTAAGTTAAACTCGTATTAAATACTTTATGTTGCGGACCTCCTTTAAGCTCAGGGCGCCGCGAGCTAAACCCCGGCGGGTCGCAAGTTGAGTATAGCTTGCCAAGTATTTAAGTACTTATTAAATTCTCACTTTACAATCTCGAGTTGGATTCGTGTTTAAAAGTAATGTTAAGCGATGCACTGCAGTATCATTATTTGTATGATTATGTCCTGCTAACTTGGCTTAACGATGTTGGTATTTTTAGTTGCTTCTACAAAGAAGATGCCTTTTCGAATTATGTGGTGGACTCTGAATAAAATTATAAACTTATTGTTAGAAAAAAATTATATCTACATAAGGTAAGGTTTTAATTTTAGACATACATACCATCATCTAGCTAACCTTTTCCCAACTATGGTGGGGTCGGCTTCCAGTCTAACCAGACGCAGCTGAATACCCAGTATTTTAAATGGAGCGACTGTCTATCTGACCTCTACAACTCAGTAACTGGGTAACACGATACCTCTTGGTAAGACTGGTTGTCAGACTTTCGGGCTTCTGACGAACCGTACCGACTGTTAAAGATCCAAAAATGACAGCCAGGACCAATGGCTTAACGTGCGAGGCACGAAGGGGTCTTGGTATGTAAAGATGGTCACCCATCCACGGACCAACAATGGCAAGCGTAGCTTAACCTGATCAATCAATATTTAGACATACATACGATAGGAATATAAAACCCTAACTAACATATGACCACATTATTAACTACTAAACGTACTTCCACTTAGAAAGATCATGTAATAAGTCCTACCCACCTACACAACCACAGAAACGTTGTGAAAATTGATTTAACACGCCATAAATTCAAGATGAACGAGCCCTAACATAATTACGAGACATTGTAGGGCCCCGGGGTACCAGAAGCTCCAGGTAGGGCTGATTACATCGCGATTGTGTCCCATTAGACGGTAATGACGCCCTAAATATGTTATGCGAGTTGCAATACATGTTATTAACATGTTATGAACACGTTTTATAGCTTTAATTAGGGTTCGACTGTTTTTTGGATTTTAATCACTAAAAGGAGATAAATTAGAAAATGGTATGAAGATAAGAAAAGGGTTTAAATAGGAAGTGACTTGGAGTAATTAAATCGGAATGAAATACTGCTTGATATAGGTAAAATTACTTAATTAAGTTGTGCAGACATTTTTATTTCGAACCTTATTTCGTCTGAGATAAAGTTCTCAATACAAAGTTGACAACTTCGTTGACAATCGGGTATAAAAATAGCTTTTGTATTAATAACTTTATCTCAGACGGAATCAGGTTCGAAATTTAAAAATGACACGATGGTTTAAACCTCTGGCTCTAAAGATAAACCTTGTTTTGTAATAAGACTGCTCGAAAAAAAAAAGAGCGGGAAACCTAACTTTGAGGACGTGTCCTTTTTTACTTAAATTGAAAATAATTAATTAACTTGTATTATAGGATCAGTAGTAGTAGTTTTAGTGTTTTATCTCCTTTCACATTTATTTTAATTATAGTTCTGTATATTTTCTTCAGTAGGGTAAGTTTTTTTTACTAATATTTCATAGCGGGAAAATGAAAGACCCGCCTGACCCGGGGGACTTTGTTCCCCCGGCAGGCAATTTTGTAACTATAATTTCAAATGAATCGGGCATGGATACCGATGGGTCGTCGTCGGCTCGCCATTTAAAAAGAAGCCGCATACATGTGTGCAAGAATTGCAATAAACGCCGTCGTATCCGAAAAAATCAAGGTTCAGAGTCTTTGGGTTGTGGTTGCTTGGACTCTACACCTCCCTCTCTAACTCCATCGGAGCCTAAAAGCTCTGAAATAATTTATAAAGATATTCCAGATATTCCTGCTCCGCCTCCAGTTATTCCCACTCAGATTGGTCGAAAAACATATGATAAAACTGACAGCGCGCCATACGTTGTTCATGTACAAAAAATTTTAGTATCACCAGATGATGGAACGTCATTGCACCCTATTACATTTGGCAAGTTCCTAAAACACAACGCTTTCCAAAATATTATTAACGGTAGCGTCAAAAAAATCGGGCGTAATAAAATATCTATTTCTTTTTCCAATTTCCTGGACGCAAATTCTTTTATTACACATAATAGCCTTGAAACATATAATTATAAAGCTTTTATACCTACTTTTAATGTTACTAGAATGGGTTTAGTACGTGGTGTTCCTGCGGAATGGTCTCCAGAGGAAGTTATTGATAATATAACTGTACCAATTGGTTGCGGTCCAATTTTAAAAGTCAGACGCCTCAATTTTAAAACTGTTGTTGATGGTACAACCATTTGGAAACCATCCCAATCAATAGTTATTACTTTTGATGGGCAGATTCTGCCTAAAAGAATTTTTATGTGCTATAATGCATTACCTGTAGATTTATATATTTTCCCTACTGTACAGTGTTTCAATTGCTGTCGTTTTGGTCACACAAAAATTCAGTGCAGGTCCAAACCTCGTTGTTATAAATGTGGCCAAGGCCATACTGGGGACAGTTGTGAAAGAGAACAAGAAAGTGCATCTTGCTGCCTTTGCTCTGGTTTTCACTATGCTACTAATAAATCTTGCCCAGAAATGTCTAGACAAAAAATAATTAAAACATACATGGCACAAAGTTCAGTATCTTATGCTGAAGCGGCAAAAATGTATCCCCCAGTTACTAAATCGTATGCCGATACACTTTTGTCTTCTCCTTCCAAAAACTTTGCAGATACTCCATCTTTCCCTTCTTCTAATAGAATGCCTGTTTCAAGTAGCTATAAAAAAACTGTCTTCCTTAAACCACGCTCACCTCCCAAATCTGTACAAGGATATAATAAAGAGGCTCACAACGCCATTATTAAAGATTACGACATTCCTCAACCAGCAAATGGTTGTGCTTTTTCTAATCATAACAATGGACAAATTGATGCCAGTTTTTCCATAAACGATTTTCTTTCTGCATTACACAATCTTCTGTCTCAGTTCAACATTTCACCGTCCAACGTTGCCCCATCTTTCAATGTATCACAATCCATCCTTAATGGACAACACATCCAAAATAATCCAGTGGAACTGCCGCAGTCTAGTAAACAAAAAGAGTGATGTTATACATCTTTTAAACAAATATGAGCCATTTGCCTTTGCTTTAGCAGAGACTTGGCTCAAACCTAATCATATTTTTAAAATGAATGGTTATTTAACCATTAGAGAGGATAGATCTGATGGGTATGGTGGAGTAGCTATACTTATCAAGAATTCTATCCCTTTTTCTACCATTACATTACCTCTTCATAGTGAGGAAATTTCAATTGTAGCTATTAAAGTGCATCATACTTGTCTTGTTTCTATTTACATTCCTCACCCTTCTTTTTCTGTTCTTCAAGAGATGAATAATCTCGTTTCTTTTCTTCCAAAGCCATTATTAATACTGGGGGATTTTAATTGCCATCACCAATCATGGGGTTGTTCAACTTCGAACTGTTATGGTGATGAGTTAATAGATATAATAGACTTACACAACTTATGTATTTTAAATTCTGGAGCTGCCACTCGTCGTTCAGATCCCAATCAGAACCAAAGCGCAATTGACCTTTCTATCTGTTCTCCAAACTTAGCCTCTTCATTAACTTGGCATACTTTAACCTCTACTTATGGTAGTGACCATTTTCCAATAGTTATTTCTTATCCTCTTCCCAAACCAAATGCACAATTAAGGAAATCAAACTTAAAATATAAACTGCCTAATAGAAATAATACTGACTGGGGCAAATTTAGGAACATTGTTGACAGTAAGCTTAGCTCCTTGCCCGAAATTTCTGGTGGCAATGAAAATAGTTGTGCTGAAGCTTTAGCACACATATTAATTGCAGCGGCTGATGAAGTTTTTCCTGTAAAAAATAACAATATTAGTACAATTCCCTCGCCTCCGTGGTGGGACTCTGAGTGCACTGAATTGATTAAAAAACGTAAAGAGGCTGAATATAATTATAACGTTGATATGTCTGATACGAATTTTGATATCATTACTAAGTTAAATAATGAAACTTATAAACTTTTTAAAAAGAAAAAATTTGAATCTTGGCGTAACTTTTGCTTATCAATTTCACCGAATACTCACCCTACGATTGTTTGGCGCAACATTCGTAGATTTAGGTCCATATATAACAACCCTTCTCCTATTCCTGATTCTTTAGCCAGTGATTTTTTTGATATATTAGCTCCGCCTTGGGTTCCTGAGGCTAAGGCTATTTGTACTAACCATAACCTGTCTCTCGTTTCCAATATCTGAGACACTCATACGACGCTAGATCTTGCATTCACTCTCACTGAATTAAAGGTTGTTATCCATAAAACTAATGATTCTGCACCAGGCATTGATGGCATCCCGTATTCCTTTTTTGCTAATTTAAATGATGAAGTCCTCAGTTATTATTTAGAACTTATTAATTCTATTTTTTATACAGGAAACATCCCTGTTGAATGGAAACGTCAAATGGTGTTGCCATTCCTTAAACCAAACAAACCTCCTTCTGATGCTTCTTCATACCGTCCTATAGTTTTGTCTTCAATTATGATGAAATTAGCGGAACAGTTAATTAAAAATCGCCTAGAATGGTATGTTGAAAGTAAGGGTCTCTTGGCAGAATCACAATATGGCTTTAGAAAAGGTAAAAGTACAACTGACTGTTTAAGCATATTAACATACGATATTCGGTTATCCTTCTCTAATAACCAATCCACCGTTGCAGTTTTCCTTGATATTAATGCAGCTTATGATAATGTTGTATTATCGGTTTTACAAAATAAATTAGAAGCCTTACAAGTTCCATTGAATCTGTTAAATTTCATTATTAATATCTTGACTGAACGCTCTGTTAACATGTTAATAGGAGACCATGAGGTATCTCATCTTGTATGGAGGGGTCTCCCACAGGGTTCTGTGCTCAGTCCCCTTCTATACAATATCTACACTTATGATTTAGAGTTATCCTTAACTAGTCATGTTAAGGTTCTTCAATATGCCGATGATTTATTATTATATTCTTCAAGTCCATCTGTTGAGCAAGCTAGCTCTGCCATCAATTCTGCTTTATCTATTTTGGCGTCATGGTTACATCTAAACGGTTTGGATTTATCCACGTCTAAAAGCGCGGCTGTTTTATTCACCCGGAAGAGAAATATTCCCATAGTAAATCTCCATTATAAGGAAATACCTATCCCATTTAAAGATAAATTCAGATATCTAGGTATAATACTTGACTGTAAATTAAGTAGTGTCCCTCATTGTGAATATATTGTTAACAAATGTGAAAAACACCTAAACATGCTTAGATGCCTCTCTGGTGTGTGGTGGGGTGCACATCCCTTTTCTTTGAAACTCATTTACAACGCAATCATCAGAAGCACTCTGGATTATGGATTGTTCGTTCTAGAGCCAGGTAATGTCATGGCTTTTAAAAAATTGGATCGCATCCAGTCTAAAGCATTGCGCATTATTTCAGGTGCAATGAAGTCTAGTCCCATTAATGCACTCCAAGTTGAATGCGGGGATGCTCCTTTATATCTTAGAAGACAATTCCTATCTGACAAATATTTGTTCCGGATTCTTCAATTCTCAACTCATCCTCTCATTCCTAAACTGGACACATTAGTGTTGCAGATTGAATCATCAGATTACTGGTCCCATAGACGTGATCCTTGTTTAGTTGTAAGTTATAAAAAATTCCTTTCACTTTCTTCTCCTATTCACCGTTCCAATAAACTTCCCATATTTAGCAATAGTTATGAGAGTTTACAATTCAGTCCCATTATAAAATATAACTGTGTAAGTAAATCAGATCCCGATTGCCATTTAAGTTTTAATCATTTTCTGGCTGAACACGTAGAGTACCACCATATTTATACGGATGCTGCCAAGCCTTCTCCGACGGGTTGTGTTGGAATAGGTACTTACCATTCTCAATACAACATCGAACAAAAAATAAAACTGCCTCCGGAGACTTCTGTTTTTACCGGGGAATGTTTCGGCATTTTTAAAGCCTTAGAATATATCCGTATTTTAAAGCTCAAAAAATCTATAATTTTTACTGATTCTCAAAGTGCTCTTCTAGCCATCAATAAATCCGCTTTCGAACACAAATCGCAGTTACCTATCATTTATTTAATAAGAGAATTTGCGTTCAGGACCATTTCTGAGGGTAATACACTACAATTTGTATGGATTCCGGCCCATGCTGGAATCCATGGCAATGAAGCGGCTGATAAACTTGCCGGTGATGCGGTGCAGTGTGGGGACTTAGTTCCTTATACAAATTTTAGTTATGACCTCGTATCGTTACCAAAGACTTTTCTTCGGGAAACCTGGAAGGTGGCTTGGGATATCGGAAGTAAATCGAAGGGACGTTATTTTTCGTATATTCAACCCGACGTTCCAGAAAAACCGTGGTTTGGCAGGGCCAAGTTTGGCAAGATGGAGACCTCCATTCTAATACGGATGAGACTGGGTCATGTTTGTTCTCCAGCTCATCTTGCCAAACTTCATATCATCGACGATCCCATATGCTTGTGTGGCACAGATGTAGGCGACTTAGATCACATTTTTTTCTCCTGTCCCTTATATGACCGTTCTTCCTTTCTTAGTAACCTCTTATCCCTCCATACTCCTTTTCCTACCTCAATACTTTCTTTACTTTGTACAAATAGCTCTCTTGTTTATAAATGTATAGTTTCATTCATTACTCTAAATAATATTAAGTTGTAATTTATTTTTTATTTTTTTATAGTGTAATTAACGTAATACTGATCCTATCCCGTATATCCTAAATCCCGTTAAAATTTATATTTATATTAATTTTGTTTCCCTACCTTTTTATAAAACTAAAACGTGACATTGGCTAAATGCACAAACCGTGCGAAGCCAGAAGGAAAAAAAAAAAAAAAAAATAAGACTGCTCGTATGTAGTAAATTAGAGTCTTGAACTTGACACGGAATTGGCTTCTGTAAGCCTTCACTATAAACTTAACAAAGACCTAACTTAACTGTTGTCAGGGATAAAGATAGACAACCAAGACGGCTATTACAATGTCTTCATCTGTCCCAAAGTAATTCCATAGAAAGATTCTTCTATGGAATGTTCAATCAACTCAGCCTATAGCAGTCGTCAGTCCATCCAGCTGGGCGGCGCCCCACACTACACTTGGAATGATACTATGGAATGTTGATCACTGCTTATTGCATTGATGAACATTTTGAATATGTAATTCATCGCTGTACCCGAAACGTAAACCAAACCTAAAACCCTCCAACACAAAATCGAAAGACATTTTACCAAGAAATTAACACGTTTCATTACCTTCTCCGTATAAATAGTGCACAGTTTAAGACGGCATTATGTGGTGTCTATTTACAAATCCCATCGTGGCAGCCAATGAGGCGCCCATTATGAACTGTTTACTGTGGGTAATGACGCTGAGGGGAATGACGACGTGCTGATTGATTGACGATTATTACACGATTATGGCGAAGTCAACAAAATCAAGTCATTTATTCAAACTAGGGTGAGAATCAGCACTTTTCTAACGTCAAAAATTACATAAGGCAGACCTTCAAAAATGCCCACCCTTCACCACTTCCTAGTGCTTTAGCTGGGAAGATGAAGTGGCGCAACAAACTCCTCAGCAGCACAGCTGTCTGTTCAGTTAGAAGAGTGTGGTAAGTATTTTGAGGATGAGGCAGTTTTGGTGTCACTGGTTTCTGCTACGTTATCATTATTCTGGGACTTAACTGGTTAAATTTGGGTGCACTATACACCTTTGCCCAACCCTTCGAAAAATAGAGGCGTAATGTTATTATGTCAAATCTAATTTTGCTGTAAGTATAATTTTCTGTTGTTTCTGTTAAGCTTCCACCATTATCGTAGGTGTCGTAAATGGCTACAGAGGGACGTAGAAATTTCAAACAGCATATTTTTCAAATAAATTTTTATAGATAAGTTTGATATGTTTTGTGTATGTATGTATTTATTGTAATATGTAAATGGTACATCACTGACTGCAGTATTGTCTCTCCTTTCGCCTTAATCCATTCAAAGGTTGTCTTTAAAAGATCGCTTGCAGCGATAAGACCGCCCATTGTGTCACCTTAGGTAAAATTTATACATTTATATCTGTAATTTTAATGGTGTACACATGGACGTACGTCCATGGGTGTACGTACATAACTCAAACTCAAAGCATTTATTTCAAATAAACCAATTACAGGCACTTTTGAATTGTCAAGGGGTCGGTCAGTCAGAGAGATGAAGCTAGTTGCCCGTTCCAAAGCTTAGTAGGTAGCTATGGAGAAGAACGGGCAAGAAACTCCACAGACACTTTTAAATTAACATACGGTTACATAATAAACAGTATTCTATTTATCTTTTCAGTTTGCCAATAAAGGTTCGATCATTAGTTCTATCTAGTGCAGATAGAGAGAATTGGAAGAAAAGAAACAAGAAAAGTGAAGTAGCCTTTTGCCCTGCAATAAAAACAAATAACGATCTCAAATGTGTTCGTCAAGCGTGATGATTGACAATATTTCCCATTTGACAGCTCAATGAACCTATCATTGGGAAGCAATCAAAAGTGGACGTTAAAGTTTATATAAGGCACAAATAAACCCAGACAAAGACATGTTGCGTTGCAATGGCAACAAGAAATCAATGACAAGTAATTTGTAAAGTGGGTGTTACCTACTATAGGAACCAATGATATATTAAGACTAAAAAAGAGGTAGATAGGCCTCAGAACAATAAACACGCTCCGCAAGTGGCACGTCAAAATTTGGCTAATTAGCCACATTTTCTTCCACGTGTCATCTAATATTGTGACATTGTGCCGTTTTTGAAGATCGAATGTTGAGTAGGTAACCTATCTAGAGATTAACTACGTTAATATGGCCCGCCCCTCCAAAATTCAAAACGTTTGAAAGTATTTGTACGCATGTGTGCGTAATGAGACGGCCGTCAAACAAAAACAAATCACGGATTTGTTGCTCGACTAGTGGCATCTTGCACTGACGTACTCTATGAAAGCGATACGTGCATTGTCTTGCGCGATCGGCTAGTTATGATTAGTTGACCAACAAATCTGGTATTAAGTGAGATATTACGAGTACTTACAACTACATACAAACTCTTGTGTACCTAAGGATGTGACTACACACTTTGAAACTGTAATTTGGAGGGGCGAGCCCTGTTATCGTAGTTTATCTCTACGTCTTTTTACTTATAGTATCATTGACAGGAACGGATTTTGGTCACAAAGTTGAAAATAAACGATATCCTGAGAATTCTAAAATTAATTATATACCTACTAGCTGCACCCCTCGGTTTCGACCGCGTAAGTCTCGATCCCGTGAAAATATCCGGATAGAAAGTAGCTTATATGTTAATCAAGGGTGTTAGCTACCTCCGTACAATATTTTATCAAAATTGGGTCAGCCGTTTGAGCGTGAAGAAGTAACAAACACACACACACTCACAAACTTTCGCCTTTATAATATTAGTGTGATTACTAGCTGTTGCCCGCGACTTCGTCTGCGATCCAAGATGAAAAGGAGCCTATGCCCTTCTCCAGGTCATGGTCTACCCGTGTGCCAAATTTCATCCAAATCCGTTCAGCCGTTTTAGCGTGAAAGCGTAACAAAAAAACTTACTTTCGCATTTATAATATTAGTTAGGAAAGTTGGGATTATGATCATAAACATTCATATAAATTCAAAGGCTTTTAAAGTTATCTTTACGTCATCATCTGCCTACCCACTCCAATTGGGGTCGGTTTCCAGTCTAACCGGATGAAGCTGAATACCAGTATTTTACATAGACCGACTGCCTATCTGACCTCCACAACCCAGTTACTGGGTAACTCGATACCCCGTGGTAATACTGGTTGTCAGACTTTCGGGCTTCTGACAACCCGTAACGACTGTCAAAGATGTACAAATAACAGCCGGGCCCAATGGCTTAACATGCTTTCCGAGGCACGGTATGTAAAGATGGTCACCCATCCACGGACCAGCCGCAGCATTCATAGCTTAACCTGATCGATAGACCCGTGCGGCTGTTATTACTTAGACCCTCTTGGCAATAAAGTTATCTTTTACGAATTAATAAGAAATGACTAAATAATTAGCGTTTATGAAAGATTTTTTTTGTTAAATTGCGTTGAAATCGAACTATTTAGGTATCTCTTAATTGTTTATTTGGAAACAATGCCTGCCGTAGTGCCTCTTCTGCTTATTAACAGAAAATAAGAATGTTCACACTTAAATTAGGTAAGCAAATCAATTAAATGTATGTAAAAAAATATAACGTGCTGCAACAATTTAAAACAAACCAATAAATTCTAAGCGTTGTACAATCAGGGTAAACGCCATAGTTGTCGTCTACGAGAGAGCTATTTACGGGCACCGCACCTCGGTCCCGTGGGCTAACCGGCCTGCTGATTACGGCACAATTATACCCTGTTGGCCGGTAAATAAACACATAATAGTCCGGATGAGCAATTAGACCGACACCGTATTATTATATGTATTTAGATACGAAAGTTCGTTTCGTTTGATGTACCTAATTGAGAAAGGGTTGATTTTCAGTGGCGCTGTTACTTTTACAGGGTGAATTAATTCAATTTTTTTTATTGTAAAAAATAAAATATAAGGGGGCAGTTCATGTCATCAGGAGTAACAACGGAAGATGGGCCAGATACGTAACAGAATGGTATCCCAGAGAAGACAAGAGGAAAAGAGGAAGACCATTTCAAAGATAGGGAGACGACTTGAAAATTACTACGGGACATAGACAAATAACGACCGTGAGCTATGGAAAAGTCTGGGGGACTATAAAGCGAAGCTAAAGAGCAAAGAAATCTTTCTGATGTCTAAACCTTTAATTTAAATAAATTGTAAAACTAATTTTAAAATTTGAGCGTATTTTGTGTGTTTGTGTTTTTTTGTGTTTGTGGTTTTTTTGTGATTTGTGTGTTGTTTGTGTTTTTTTTGTATCTTTTTTGTGTTTGTTATGTATGTTAAAATTGCTAATAAAGGCTGTTTGAAATTAAAATATTGTAAAAAATTAAGTATTAAAATGTACAGAGAAACAAGTTGTCCTAATTTTATTCGACAAAAGTTTGGACCAGTACAGTCAATCAATGGTACTCCTTTGTCGCCAATACATATGTTTGAATTTCAGTATAAGCCATCTCCAAGCTCCTGACATTATCTATCGCGCACTAGTTCAATAACTTACAGTATAATCCTAGTGATTAATCCCTAGAGTTTCTGTAATCTGCACTCTCATACCTACTCTCGCTTAATTCAACTAAGCAGAATTTCTAATTGGTTAACCGAGTCAACTTGCTTATCAATTATTGACACAAATATCATTTGTTTGTACATTTATAATATACCTAATAATTTAACAATACTCAAAAGCGAACTATAATAGACCTACTGAATAATAAAACTGTTAATTCACTTTCAAAGTACAATACAATATTCAAATACGAGAAATTACGATCCGTAGAAATTCCAAAGACTTGGAGGATCAAAATATTTGTTGTTCATAAAGGCTACTAAGCACTACGACCGTACTTCAAACAAAATACTAATATCTCCCTCATACCTCGATTTAGGTCAAGAGCGAACACTAATCTCGCTTAAGATTACGCAATACGCATTCGTGTGATGATTGCCGACGACTCGGCTCATTTGTTCCCGTTACGTGTTAAGGCATGATATTACGAGAAATCGCGTGAGTGATTAACCTTGTGTATTGTGAGTAAATGGCTCGGCCAACAATGCGTGTGCCTACCTGACCTGTTTTTCTGCGTAATGACAGGTCGTTTGGGGAGCTTCTTCTTATTAGACTAGATGTTAATTAATATCTTGCGTTATTGTGTTTTGCGCCTAAAGAATCTGCCGAAATTACCTTCGCTTTCTTCAGTGAGCGTCTATGTATTTAATGTATACATCAAGGGAAAACAGCGAGCTGAGACGCACTTTGAGCAATGTTTGAAGGCTTCACAGATTTTTGTCAATAAACAGAGACCTTTTACGGAATAAATGAGCACTCTAGTACTGATTTTGTATCGGCATTATCTACATGAGCGTAGTAGCGCCAAGTACAGTCATGTGGTGAAAAGAATGGTCGTTACAGTTAAAATATAAACATTAACGATTTCTCTTTATTTACTGTCTCTATTAAGGCCTGAAACCATTATAGTTTGAAAGAAAACTACAGTTTATAACCACTGCTGGTTCCCCAGTTTCCTTCACTCCAAGCAATAAACTAGACAAGGTATGCGAAAAAAAATCGCCCGAATTGCCGCTACAATATAAAAAGAAACTGTCAGAAATTTTTATGGCCAGTAACATTCGTGTGTAAAATTGTTAGGTAAAGGTTTGACGATTCATCCCTCCGGGCACCTTCATGTGTTTGACGTGCCAATCCCTGTGTGACGAGCTGAATTAAAATAAATAATATTGTTTAATGTTAAAAGATAGCTCGTTTATTGTTTTCGTTTTGTAGACAATTGTTGGCAGTTATTGTTTAATGACAGAGTATTGTTTTGGGACCTAGGCCTGGCTTTCCTAAATAAAAATATAGAGATAAATCTATCTATACATGCTGTTTATGTTTGTTAGAGAGAAATAGTGTCAATGAGGGTTTTCTGAAATCACGTTCACTAAGTGGCAGCACTTTTTTTTTTTTTTTTTTTTTGGGTGGGAAATCATCAAATAACTTCTCCCGCTCTGGGCGGAGCGGGAGGGCGTGTCAGACTTTTACTGACTAAAACCCACCCGTGTTCCTTCCGTTGCCTGTGTGCCAGGGCCACGATATCCCTTTCGGACAAACTCGCAACCCCGGCAGGCATTGGTCCTGACGGACCCCGTCAGTTTGTGCTGACATCTCTTTGAGGCGCGCCTGGAACACAACGCGCCGTCGACCCGGGCCTGGTCCTTATCGGATGGCGAGCTACCCATCGCTCACCGTCCGCAGGCCCGCGCCTACGGTGGCCGGAAATCGGCTTGCGACTCCCGACGCCCGGGGCGTCTCCTGCGGCGACTAGGGGCATGAGGGCGCGAACCTTGTCTCACCCTCACGCGTTCCGCCTCCTCCTTCGCTAGCATAACTGCTTCGCAGAAGGAGGTGATGGCCTCCCATGCACTCTCGCTCCGAACCATGGCCTGAACCAGGGCCGGACGCGAGAGATCGCCGCCGCCGATCGCCTCCGTGAGGACACGGCGGTGCTCCGCCCAAGCTGGGCAGACCTCCACCGTATGCTCCACCGTGTCCTCCGGGCGATCCACACAGTGGTGACACCCGGGCGTTTCCTCCCGCTTAATCCTAAACAGGAACCTCCCGAAACATCCATGTCCGGTGAGGACCTGCGTCAGGCGGAAGGTAAGGACGCCGTGGCGCCTCTCCAGCCACTCCTCAAAGAGGGGACTTATCACCACAATTGTGGCGTGCCCAGCGCTGGGTTGCGACAATCGCACTCTCCATGTCGCCATGAGATCCCTCCGGAGCTCCGTCCGCTGTGCCGCAATTTCTTGCGGCAGCGGAGTTATGCCCCGGAGTTTCACCTCTTCGCGCCACACCCAAATGTGCGCGAGGACTTTCGCCTCCAGATCCCATGGCGGCAATCCGGCAAGGAGGCTCGCCGCCTCACGGGAGACCGTGCGGTATCCCCGTACCATCCTGATGGCCATGACCCTTTGGGACGCGTTCAACCGCTGCGCTGGTCGCAGCCTCAGAGAACGCGCCCACACCGGTGCCCCGTAAAGGGCCATGGACCGCACGATCCCCGCGTAGAGCCTCCGGCAGGAGGCGTTTGGACCCCCTAGATTGGGCAGGAGCCGCTTCAAAGCAGCCCCGGCCCGCTCCAGTCTGGGAGCCAAACGTCGAAAATGCTCCACGAAGTTCCACCGGCTGTCGAGGACGAGTCCCAGGTACTTCATCGTCGACTCGACGCCGATGTGAACCCCTCCCGCCGTTATCTGGGAACCCGACAGTGGCGCGTTCCGAGGACCATAAAAACACATGGCCTCGGACTTGTGCAATGCCACCTCGAGTCCCAATTGCCGGACCCTATCGACGATTGTCGCAACCCCACGTGCCGCCAGTTCGGCCGCCGCCTGATGCGAACTCCCTTGTGCCAGGACTAGCGTGTCGTCAGCGTAGCAGACTACGCTGACGCCACTAGGGAGGTCGGCGCGCAGCACCCAGTCGTACCCGATGTCCCACAGATGCGGCCCCAGGACCGATCCCTGTGGGACACCGCACGACATCCCTCGCCGGTTCCACTCTCCGTGGTGACCGGGGTAGATGACGGCCCTGTCCGTCAAATAGGCCTCGACTACACGACAGAGGTAGGTCGGCATCCGGTGATACCGAAGTGCCTCCCTAATGCAACTCCAGGGCAGGGTATTGAAGGCATTGGCGATGTCAAAAGACACCGCCAAGACGACCCCACCCCGGGCAACAGCATCCCCCGTCGTGAGGGCTCGAACGCGCATGATGGCATCCACCGTAGAGCGCCCCTTACGGAAACCAAACTGGCTCTCCGCCAAATCCGGCCCCACCCGCACCAGCCGCCCGACAAGGCGGTCTGCAATTACTCTTTCAAAGAGCTTGCCCACCTCGTCGAGCAGCACGATGGGCCGGTAAGCGGACGGAGAGTCCGCCGGGCGCCCTGGTTTCTTTATGAGGACCAGTTTCCCCGTCTTCCAACGAAGTGGAAACTGGCCCCTCTCCAAGCACGCGCTTAGGAGCCCCCTTAGTCGAGGCCCGAGAGCCTCTAAAGCCAGAACCCAGGCTTTTCCAGGCAAGCCATCGGGTCCTGGGGCGGTATTCTTGGCATTCAGCCTACGTACCGCCACTCTCAGATCTACCTCCGTCACCTCTGGAGCATCGTCGTCGTCGGTGTGGTCCGCATCTGGCACCGCAGGAGGCGGAGCCATGGGCGGGGGAGTATGTTCCCCTCGCGAAGGGAACAGAGCGCTCACCACGTCCTCCACGAGCTGGGGCCGGAGACTGCGTCAGCGGGGGAGCCCATGGGCGGAGTTTATCTCGCACCCATTTGTAGGGGCGTCCCCACGGGTCTCTGTTGAGAGTCTCCAGCGTCTCCTCGCGGGCCAGTCCTCTGGCCCGCTGGATCTCTGCTCGGAGGGCAGTCTTCGCTGCTCTGTACCCCTCGTATAGCTCCGCCTGAATGGCTTCCGTATCCGGAGGGCGGACACGGAACCTGCGGTGCCTGGAGTACCGGTGGCGCGCAGCAACGCACGCCTCGCGTAAAGCGGTCAGCTCACGCGACCACCAGTACACCTGGCGCCGGGCACGTCCGGGCTGGACCCGGGGCATTGCCACGTCACATATTTCGGACATGGCCTCCCGGAACCACTCCGCAAGTGGCAGCACTGAGACGTCAGGTCCGGGCACCTGTCAAAAGTGTCAAAGTGCCTATATTTTTTTAGTCGTGATTGAATGATGAACGAATGATGAACGTCATCAATCCATCATATATTTTATATTCATATATTTATAGTCAACTAGTGGCGTGAATTTTCATGAAAACCCTCATTCGTGCAAAACGCCTGCAAAAGAGCGGGGACTAAAAACAATGGTTTCACGGTCGACATTGGGCTTGATGTGAATGACAGTAAAATATTAAAGTTAAGATTCTGGTACAGCTCTTCAAATAACTAATTCAATTCGGTGCCGATGAAAAGATTGCCCTTCTTTTTTTCTGCTACTTCATACGTCTGCAGGCTTTAAATAAGTTTCAACACATACTCGTATCGTTGACAAGAAATTGTAAGGCCCTTACACACAATTATTCTATTAATATCAAAGGTTATTATTGGTTAGATTACAGTGTAGGAATATCGTGGTGTGTGAGCAGGATTTATATAATTGCAAGTTTCAGCTTACGCGGGGCCGTAGGATAATCTGTTCTCTACACAATTTAATTACCTGCCTATTACATACATATATCTGGGCGGGTAGGTATTAGGAATACAGTTTTTTTTTGTATTGATAACTAAAAGCGAATTGAGTTATTATAAACGAAAGTATTTGAACAATTTAGTAAGTGCATATATTTAAAGGTACTAATTAATATTTTCGGTTTCAAGTTTGATGAATGTAATTATATTATCTACTTAATAATTATTTCAAGTAAGCAAGCTCAGCTCAGGTCTCAACGAAGCTCTTCAAAGTATGTCCTATGAAGATACAGAGAAATTATTAGTTGTACTTAAATAAAAAAATTATTTGTACTAATTAAGCTAAGTATTTTAGCAATTAGTATTTTTGTACTATTTACACCTTTTTAAATACCTATTCGATGACTAGATTTTTATGATTAATGTGATTATTCAGAGATATTATGCCTTACCTCGCCTGAAACACAGGATAACCTAGTTCAGGCACATAACACAATAGAATTTTACGTAGATTTAAGCAAATATGTATTTAGTATTTTACCTGAATAAACTTTTTATTATTATTATATTTTATTATTTACCAAATGAGTTGATACGTTAATTATATTGCTGTATAAATGCAACATTTTTAATATTCGTGATTCACTTCACTTTGAGTCGACAGCTACATATTGTCCGTGATATTTAAGTTGCGAGGCATTATTTACGTCAATTTATTTATAATATTGTACTTTATACCTACTATGTGTTTAAATACATCATGTATTGTTCACTACTACTGTTTAAATAACTTCTCTTTTACTCGTCAGCATTATCGTATACTTAGTATGAAACAAACGGACGACTTAAGCCTCTATTGGCCCTGCCAGGGTTGCGAGTTTGTCCGAAATATCATGGCCCTGGCACACAGGCATCTGAAGGAACACGGTGGGTTTTAGTCAGTAAAAGTCTGACACTCTCTCCCGCTCCACCCAGAGCGGGAGAAGTTATTTGATAATTTCCCACCCAAAAAAAAAAAAAAAGGTACAGCTCGTTTTTCAACCTAACACTGTAATTTATGATGGTATTCTAATTAACATAAATATGTACGGCAGATTTTGAAATTCACGTAGGTATATAGATAGGCCATTATTTTGTGTCTAGATTTTGTTGTTATTAAAACTATACGATTACCTCTAAATAGTTATTTATAACGAATGTTTTGTTTCTGTAATGGGAGTTGTTTTTTGAAAACATTTCATTCACTCCTAATTTCAACCGTTCATAATGCAGTAGGTACAAATGATTCTGTGAAAATATTCCAGTTTCAGGCATTCACGCTTCTATTATTTTGTACTCCCACTTTTATATCAATTACTGTAACGAAGTATTTCTTAGCAGAAGAAAATATTTTTTTAAATCGTTTTTAGGGTTCCGTACCCAAATGGTAAAACGGGAACCCTATTACTAAGGCTCCGCCTGTCCGGCTGTCACCAGGCTGTATCTCATGAACCGTGATAGTTAGACAGTTGAAATTTTCACAGATGATGTATTTCTGTTGCCGCTATAACAACAAATACAAAAAAATAGAATAAAATAAATATTTAAGGGGGCTCCCATACAACAAACGTGATTTTTTTGCCATTTTTATAGATAATGGTACGGAACCCTTCGTGCGCGAGTCCGAGTTGCACTTGGCCGGTTTTATAAAGATATTTTAAACCTAATGCTCTAAACAGCAGTAAGAACTGCGATAAGAAAATATTTTTTTTGATCTTAGAAGGAATAGAGGTACACTACGAGTGGATTAGGTTAAAGGCCACTGAGTAGGTATTAGTAGCCATTGCACAGCTATTACAGTAACCATTGCACAGCTATTACAGTAACCAACATCATCTACCTAGCCTCTTCCCAACTATGTTGGGGTCGGCTTCCAGTCTAACCGGATGCAGCTGGATACCAGTATTTTACATGGAGCGACTGCTTACCTGACCTCCACAACCCAGTAACTGGGTCACACGATACCCTTTGCTAAGACTGGTTGTCAGACTTTCGGGATTCTGACGAGCCGTAACAACTGTCAAAGATCTACAAATGACAGCCGGGACCAACGGCTTAACGTGCACTTAATACAGTAACCACCACCTAAATAAAATGTCACAACTAAATAAATTTTTAATTTGAATGTTTTTCTATTCTAAAGGAAGCTCTTCAAAGTATGTCCTATAAAGATACAGAGAAGTTATTAGTTGTACTTAAATAAATTAGTTGTATTTGTACTAATTAAGTTTAGCTAAGTATTTTAGCAAGTAGGGTTTTTGTACTATTTACACCTTTTTAAATACCTATTCGATGACTAGATTTTTATAATTAATTATTATTATTATTATTATTATTTTTTAGAAATATTATGCCTTGCCACGCCTGAAACACAGGATAACCTAGTTCAGGCACATAACACAATATAATTTTACGTAGATTTAAGCAAATTTGTATTTAGTATTTTACCTTTTCTTACGTGAATAAACTTTCATTTTTATTTTTTTTTATTTTTTTATTAGTTTATTGTCTATGTATGATTTTTATAACAAATTTGTGATTTAATTTAATGTAATGATTTTTGTCTGAATATAAATAAATTTTTATTATTAATAAACACAAAACCAAACTATAACCACCTTTCAAAACAAAATCCAATATATTTTTCCCCTGTGGGTAATTCCCCGTCACCACCGCTATTGTATCGGAGCACCTGAATTATGAATAAGTCGGCAGCCATTATCACAAGAGCTTTTGGTATGGCAGCCCGTAAGTACCGCGAGCTCGTCGAATCGGCTTTGCGTACCGAACCCATGAGGCTACGAAGTACCGATTAATTGAAGGCTTACTATATTGATTTTGTATTACTGTAAGCCGATAGAACTCACCGATATTAGACAAATGCAGATGTTGGTTTATTATTTAGTGTGTGTTTGTTAGGTGGTGTTTGTGTTGGGCTGTGTGTGTGTGTGTAGGTGTGTAGTGATGGAATATTAATTGGTGTTTAGTTGTTTGGTGATTATTTGTGCTATTTATAGTATTTGTAGGAGACTTAAGCCTCTATTGGCAAAGTAATAACTTTGCCAATAGAGGTTTATTTTTTATTTTTGGGTGGCAAATTATCAAATAACTTCTCCCGCTCTCGGCGGAGCGGGAGGGCGTGTCAGACTTTTACCGACTAAAACCCACCCGTGTTTCTTCAGTTGCCTGTGTGCCAGGGCCATGATATTTCGGACAAACTCGCAACCCTGGCAGGGCCAATAGAGGCTTAAGTCGTCCGTTTGTTTCATACTAAGTATACGATAATGCTGACGAGTAAAAGAGAAGTTATTTATCGGTACATTGATAATAAGGTCCACCTGATAAGATCAAAATCAAAAGTAATTTATTCAAACTAGGCTGAGAATCAGCTCTTTTCGAACGTCAAAAATTACATAAGACAGTCCCCCAAAAACGCCCATCTTCACCACTTCATAGTGCTTTAGCTGGGAAGAAGAAGTGGCGCAACAAACTCCCCAGCAGCACAGCTGTCTGTTCAGATATAAAACTTGAATCTATACAATAAAATGTAAAAGAATTTGCATTACGCAACACAACATTAAATTAAATTATTTGCCTTATGTAGCACACGCCACTATACCAAAAAAAAAAACATAAAAATTGTCGAAAACTATACTCAAGCAGAAATAACGTAAACAGAACGTACCTAAATAAAACCCTCCAGGCGTACTGGGCGTGCCCGCTTACATAAAGCTATAGCTTCCCTAAAATGATAAACTAGCACCATCGTAGTAAAATAAAAAACAGTTAATCATTAATAACAATAACAAAACCATGGTCAGCAAGACGACCAGTCACCACAAGCAGCACCCGTTCACGAGCTTAAGAAAAGGTGTGAGATCTTCCTGAAACTCCCGATTTACAACATTGTCGGAGTAGGTACCCCTAGTGCCTAAGAACCTTAATTATGTATTTAGCTAAAGGCTTTACCTAAGTATAATGAGATTTTCCACTGTTCCATCTACAGATGCACTGAAAATCCCTCAAGAAATGTTTATTTATTTATGAGACGACATAATTATAATTTTAGTAAAAAAGTACTGCTTATTTCTTAAGAAATTTCTTCCAGCAGACTTGCGAAAGGAGAAATGAAAAAGAAATGGAGACAATATAATTTTAGTAAAAAAGTACTGCTTATTTCTTAAGAAATTTCTTCCAGCAGACTTGCGAAAGGAGAAATGAAAAAGAAATGGAGACAATAGTGTGTGAGAACAAGGAGAGAAAAATATGAATATGCAAAGTCTTAAATATATGAATGTGATTAACATATAGGCTACTTTTTCTTTTTATCCCAATATTCTTACGGGATCGAGACTTACGCGGGTGAAACCGCGGGGCGCAGCTAGTAAATACATAAAGCATAATAATATACAAAAATACCGATTTAATATTATTTAATTCTATTAAGAATATGAGATGGAGCTTGTGGCTAACTAATAACAGCCGCACGGGTCGATCCATCAGGTTAAGCTACGCTTGCCGCGGCTGGTCCGTGGATGGGTGGCCATCTTTTCATACGTGCCTCGGGAAGCACGTTAACCCGTTGGTCCCGACTGTCATTTGTAGATCTTTGACAGTTGTTACGGGTCGTCAGAAGCCCGAACGTCTGACAACCAGTCTTACAAAGGGATATCGTGTTACCCAGTAACTGGGTTGTGGACGTTAGATAGGCGGTGGCTCCATGTAAAATACTGGTATACAGCTGCATCCGGTTAGACTAGAAGCCGACCCCAACATAGTTGGGAAAATGATGAATTCTATCAAGAAAATTTGATATAAGTACTTAATGTGATCTTAAACATCGTCTTTTTTCAACCTGTTGGTCTTATCTCAGTTTTAAATACACGAGTTTGTTCCGAATCGACGCCTGATAGTCGAGTTTCAGTAGTATTTATTTCAAGTGCTCTCTAAACTTGGTAACTTCAAGTTTATACTTAAAGTTTTGGTTTAAGGAGTCTGTTTGTAAGTGAGACTGTTGCCTGGGAAATATGTTAGCAGATTGTTCATGGATTTTGAAGTAAACGAAGATTAAACTCAGTAGTTTACTTGTAATTGCGTTACACATAATCAGTAGCATTGTGGTTTCATTTTGACAGTTCAACAACATTCATTGCGTTATTTACGTTGTTGACCTGACACATTTTTCGAACGTATGAAGCAATGGATTATTAATATACTTCAAAATTATTCAGATCGTTATTGATATAGTGTGTTACGCAATTAGAGAGGAACTCGTGGCTAAGTACCTAATAACAGCTGCACAGGTCGATTCATCAGGTTACGCTACGTTTATGGAGATCTGTCCGTGAATGGGTGACCATCATTACATACTGAAAAAGAAATAAAAACACAAACACGAAAGAACAAGCTGAGGGAAAATATGCGTCACATTCACGCAAAACGGCCATCGCTCAGCATAATGCTGCGACCCTATGCGAGACAGAGCCCCAACCCTGGTTATCAGCAACAGCCGGTGTTGACGTGATGACGACAACCCGAGACTCCTCCGTACCTCGGAAAGCACGTAAAGATGTAGGTCCCGGCTGTCATTCGCGGATCTTTGACTGTCGTTACGGGTTGTCAGAAGCCCGAAAGTCTGACAACCAGTCTTACCAAAGGGTATCGTATTACCTAGTAACTGGGTTGTGGAGGTCAGATACACTGTCGTTTCATGAAAATACTGGTATTCAGCTGCATCCGGTTAGCCTGGAAGCCGACCCCAACATGGGAAAAGGCTAGGCAGATGGAGTGTGTTACCCAATTAGGGAGCTGTACACTATTCTTTTCTTGTTCTGTGTTCACTAAATGCTTCTACAAACTGGCGCGACACCGGTAGAACAATTTCCTTGAATTGTTCATAGGATTTTCGCCTTAATGCGAAATATAGGATACATGTACTTATTAGATGCTTCAGAAACTAGTAGGTAGGTTCACTGAACAAATATTTTGGATTGATGTGTTGTTTTGAATAGAGAAACAGCTCGGTTGAATTTGTGTTCACTTGCATTTGGCGTGTATTTCTAACTGTTTACTGTGGATTTGCCAACAAAGGATATAAGTATCTACTTATTAGATGCTTCAGAAACTAGTAGGTAGGTTCACTGAACAAATATTTTGGATTGATCTGTTGTTTTGAATAGAGAAACAGTTCGGTTGAATTTGTGCTCACTTGCAGTCGGCGTGTATTTCTAACTGTTTACTGTGGATTGTGCCTGCGGTCGACAGTTTCGATGTCAACTCACTAAAACTGCTTCCAAACTGCTATTTTGCAGCTGGCTTGCAGTGTAAACGCTAACATTCTGCAGAGATCCTACATAACAATTCTACAAATAAAATGATTGATTTACTTAGCTCTAAAGTAACTTCATAATGTTTTTCTTTCCATGCCACCATCCTAACTATACCTACCTATTATAATTGAGAAAGTGAGTTTTTTTGTTTGGTTCCAATTGGTCGTTTCCTATGGAGAAGAGCTGGCAAAAAAACTCCACGGTTACTCTTTTAAAATAATGGGCTTTTACGATGGTTTAATATTACAGTGTTAATAGGTATGGGAGGAGAGTGTAGGCCCTCCAACAAGTACCAGGTACTTAGAAAATGTTCTACAAATCTAGTAAGTGGTCTAGTAAGTCTACAACGTTCTGACATTCAATAATAAAAAAAAGGAATTTATATAAAATATTACTAATATAATATAAATAAAACCTATTTAAACCAAATGACATGATTGCCATTACAACTGTAATAAATCTGAGTTAATATTCTGTTCACAAAAGCTTCTAATAAATATTTGTAATTGAAATTCTAGGTGTTGTCAAATAATGAAACGGCTGAACGGATTTCAATAAAATTTGGCACATGGGTAGTGACCTGGGTTAGGTTACCACTGCCATCCGGAGGCCCCAAAGGGCCATTGCACTGCGGGTAGCGAGGGCCTACCGATCAGTGGGCTTCTCGGCGGCGTGCGCTCTGGCCGGCACCCCTCCTTGGGAGCTCGAGGCTTGGGTGCTGACCAGAGTTTACGAATGGACGGCGCGGCGTAAGGCGCTCGGGGAGCTCCCCGCCGCAGAAGAGCGGGAGGCCGTGCGGCAGGAGGCGAGGGACGCGATCGTCCATCACTGGACAGAGGACCTCGCCACTGCCGCTTTTGGCCGCCGAACTTTGGACGCGCTCGGGCCGGTCCTGAAGGACTGGCTCGAGCGGTCACATGGTTTCCTCTCTTTCCGTCTGGTGCAGGTGTTGTCCGGCCATGGGTGTTTCGGATCGCACCTGCACCGGATCCAAAGGGAGGAGACCTCGTCGTGCCACGACTGTGGCGCGGCGGAGGATACGGCACAGCACACCCTTGAGGTGTGCCCGGCCTGGTCCGAGCTGCGCCAGACTCTGATCGCAGCGGCCGGGCCGGACCTCTCGCTTCCCAGCGTCGTCAACTTCATGCTGGAAAGCGAGGGGGCCTGGACAGCAGTCGCCTCCTTCTGCGAGAAAGTAATGTCACAGAAGGAGGCGGCGGAGCGCGCGCGGGAGGACGATCCTCTCGCGGCGCCGCTCCGCAGGCGAAGAGGAGGCGCGAGAAGGCGATTGTACGATCGTCGTCTCCGCCTCCTCCCAGGTGGATGCCAGCAGGCAACGGGTGCGGGGGCACCCTTGCCTGTATTGCACAGGCCTCCACCAGTGCCGGACGGGAATGGCCAGGTGTTCCCTGCCATTCCCGTAGCCCCCCATTGAGAATGGGGGGCACGCGGGGCCCGCCGGTCAGGCGGGCATGCACCGAGAGGGTCATGGATGTAAAGGTTGAGCCGGTTTCCCATGGCCCTCCCATCACGGTGATGTGGGAACACCGCTGAGTTTTAGTGGGTATACTGTCACTTATTGCCAGGAGTCCCACATACCCCGACTCGTCCCCCACGAGCGGGCATGCGTAATGCATTTCTCAGCGTAAAAAAAAAAAAAAAAAAAAAAAAAGGTTAGGTTAGCGAAGCCGCGGGCAAAAGCTAGTATTTTATACAGTCTAGCCGATACGTTGTACTAGATGCCACTAATCTGCGAAAACATTGCAGCGAACCATATAGCGATACGTGATTCGTAAAGGCATAGCGGTTTTTTAAGTGTGCTTCGATAAGGACACGTAGAAGATGTGTGACATCAGTAACTCTAGAACTGGCCTAGTCAAAAAGATTGTTCGCAACTGGTTGCTGACCCAATCCTACAGTGAAACCGAAGCTCTCCTAAAGGTAATTTCGTAACACACCAACAAATACACACACACACACACACACACACACACACTCGCACACACGCACCCCCCCCCCACACACACACATCACACACTTACCTACACATAGTGCACATTGCTCTCAAAACATTATTTTATCAGTCTTTAATTTATTTTATTTTTTAATATAACTGTTCATAGTCTAGACAATGGTTTTTTTTTTTTTTTTTTTTTTTTTTTTAAAAACGTTGCCCCACACTAGGAATTTCTCCTGTATCGTGGGTGCGTCTACAAACATTTAAACTCACATACACAAACAGCCAGACCCGGAACAACTACTTGTAGGTCATACAAATATTTGTTCCGTGCGGTAATCGAACCCGCGACACGCAGCGCAGCAGTCAATCGCTTAACCACTGCGCCAACCGTGCCGTCAATTTGTTATATAATAAAAACACTTTTTCATGTGCTTCTCGATTGTAACAATAACAATTAATGTAATGCGCATTTGCGTATGGTAATACCACCCAAGGACTCTACGAGATAGGCTCGACCCAATGTGGAGTTCTTAGGTAAAGTTCTTCCTTTGCGTCTTATCTAATAATCTAAACCTAGCTTTTAATGTAGGTAGACTATTAGGAAATGTAAAGCCCTTTATTGGAAAAAAAAATAGCCATCAACAGCTTAGCTGCAGCTTAACTGATGTATCAGACTACCCGCGTTCGCCTCTCTGTTCATACTTACCGATAGCAGAGTGATTTTAACAAATTGTTACAAGGTGCATAGTTACAGCTCGATGCCTCGTTAATGTCCGTAGTAAAGGAAGGTTGGGTACCGCTTTGTTGTTGCAAAAGTTACAATATAAATTTATTATTTTTCATTGGCTGGAAACTAGCTTTCGTAGCTTTTGTGAACGATACGTATTGTCATGTCTGATAATAGTCAAAAATCAAAATCAAAAAATCAAAAATCAAAAGTCATTTATTCAAACTAGGCTGAGAATCAATAGTAAGAACATCTAATCACACTAATATTATAAAGGCGAAAGTTTGTGAGTGTGTGTGTGTGTATGTTTGTTACTGCTTCACGCTCAAACGGCTGGACCAATTTTGATAAAATTTTGTATGGAGGTAGCTGACACCCTGGATTAAGACATAGGCTACTTTTACCCCGATATTCCCACGGGATCGAGACTTACGCGGGTGAAATCGCGGGGCGCAGCTAGTTTTATTATAATACCTTCTAGATCTTCAGAGCTACGCTTTTATCCAAGTATCCATTCCTTCGAGTCTTTATTACCTCAAATTGAAAAGGATCTGAGTCCCATTTTAAAAGTATCGGCCCATATCAACTGAGAAAACACTTTAGCACCCTTCCAACACACATGGATGCCAATTCGCACATAAACACAAGGGACCCGAACCGAACGACCGGGAATGTCATCCAATGGAAACGTTTTGTAATTTCCCCAATTATACAAAATTAATTTTATTTCTGTCTTCGCTTAAAAAAAGCGTAACGAGTTTTCAAAGCGACACGGGGGCTTTAAAGCACTTTATTGCGGCCCGCTCGGACAAGGGTAATGGTCTAAATTTATTGGGTTAAATGGCCCGTACGAGCGGAAATTCGAGCTAAATTGTTCAGTTGTCTAATTTTTGTGGATTTGATGCTTCATTTCACAGACTGAATGTCTAACTTCGGACTGTGAGAAGGGAATTTTATTTTAATCAAACGTTTTTTTCGGGAAGTGGATTGGAAATCTATTTGGTTCAAGATTGTGTTTAATGCATTTTGATAGTGGGGTCGCTGATAGAAACGTCGAAAGATATCTAAGCGTTTAATGGTAGCCTGATTGTGCAATTGCTTGAATAAATAAAAAGTCATTGTGCCAGTGATTTGAAGAGTATTTTTGATGTCTAACATCTTTCCTCTGGCTTTCTGTGGGAGTAATTTCGTTAAAAGGGACGGAAGTTTGTGTAACAAAAAGTGACAGCTTGAGCATGGAATAAGTAAGAACTTTTTAATACCATGGAATTAGTAACATCACGCCTGTAATCCCCGAAGGGTTAGCCAGAGGTGTACCTACCTATATTAAACCCACATTTCGCCAGTTATGTGCAGTTATGTGTTATGGAATTAGTAAGTAGCTACTTTATATTAGCATATAATTTGTGTACTCATGGAATTAGTAAATACTATATAGGTTTTAAGAGACGGGGTAATATTTGTCGCTGCTCAGTTGCATTATACCAAGGTGAGATGTCCGATGTTACACATAATCTTATACATGCGACTATGTAAGGCTCGCTCATTGTTTTTGTCATGTTATTTCGGCCCAACGACGTCCTTAAACAATTCTGTTTAGAAATAGAAAACGTCGTTTCAGTCGATAGTTTCCAGCTGCAACAGAAGAGTAATAAACGAGCCCACTAGGTCTCTCAAGCATTACGTTACGGGTCCTATTCCGAAACCCCTCGCAAGCCACGAGGAAAATGGCAAGAAAAATAACGACCGGTAGACGTTAAATCACAGTAAATTTGAGTCTGGAACACAATAACTCAGGAGAACGCCGCCATAACTGTCGCAAACATTGTTCAGATGATTCACGCATTTGGTAATATCGTGTTTTTCTCGGGAGCGCATTCTCGCGTCCGAGATTTGCGATCCACCACATTGTCTAGTGGTCACGATCGTTACTTCGGAGCATGAGGGCCTGGGTTGGATTTCTGGGTCGGCAAAAACACATACTTAAACTCGGTAATTCATGGTTTTTCTCTTATCAGCTCTAGCTAGCTATGGACTACCTTAACTTTTTACCACGATATGTACTGTTAGTTTATCTTAGACTTACTGACCGATTTGGAGACATTAAATTATTTACTTAACAATAGATAGGACAAAGCGAACAAAATCGTAATCCTATACATTTGTCCTAGTGGACAAAAGTCGCTCAGTCTAGTGTGGTACGCCTACATGTCAAGTCGCATTCGTGTCCATCGAAAGAAAATTATTTTCGAAGTATATATGGCCGAATTCGGCATTATGGTATTGCAAATCTCTTAGAGATAAAACGACTTTGACTTAACCAAGGTTTATTTTCGCCAATATTTTGTGATTTACCCAATATTTAGATTTAATAAAAAGTCTTAGATGTTTCAAACTATTTGACGGTTGGTGTCGGTAAAAGTGTAAAGTGTCAAACTTAGCTATTGGTAATTTTTCTATATTTACGCTAGATGGCGCCACTGAGACATGGGATCACAATGTTTCTATGACATTACTCTTGATAGCCTCTCTATAGTATCTAACTTAAATCTCTTTGATGAAGACTCTTTTGGGACTTCTTGGCGGGAAAGTGAAGCGTTATATAATGTTAGCAGTTTTGTTTTATTTTCTAAAATTTGTATTTAGCCGAATATTAATGTGTCATAGTATATTAACCATAGGATTATTAACCATTAGGTGTTCGTGAACCTGCATTAGTGTAGGCAAATGAAACAAAACAGTGCAACATCACTTGAAGTTCTCTCAAGAAGTCCGCGCGAGGTTTCAGTAAAGTGTCACGTCTTTACTGAAACTCAAAGGGAGCGGGGCGGGATATCATCTATCATCTTTATCATGCATTGAATGGAGTTCAGTTCATAATTAAACAACTTTGTACTTGTTACCTAATTTAACATGACACTGGCTAAATGCACAAGCCGTGCGAAGCCAAAAAGCCAAAAAAAAAAGACGCTTTTGCCCTGCAGTTGGACAAAAGAGGCTAGTATTATAATGTACTGTTGTGATGAAAAGATTAGCAAGTCTGACAATCCATTTTGCACCGAACACACTTTACATTACCTATTGACAACACTAGTTATAAACAGTAAACAGACACGACATAAGAGACAATTAAATAGCACGCCATACCAACACGACATGAAACTGTACGGTAAACACATCGCTCACTTGTGACTCCTGATTTCCCGAGGTAACACTAATAGCGCGCTCTTGTTATATAGCGCGCACTCGTTATATAGCGCGCTTGTTTATTGGCACTGCCGATCTTAATAATAGACCAAAACATTCGCGAACGTTGACTAACGATGTTATTACGTTTTCAGCATCAAACAATGAAATTTTAGTTTAGAATGGAGAGGGACTTGCTGTGTGGATGTGAAATGCAACTGTAGATCAAAGAAAGATTGTACTTAGTATTATAATATAAAGTATACCAGAAGATATTAAATTACAATAATATGTACATAAATTACCTAATTAATTAATAAAAATAAACAAAATTATATCCTATCTAAAACTATTCACAAACTAAATTATGGCGTCGAAAAATGTATCCACATCACTGTCGACTGCTAACGTACCCAGAGACTGGCGGCATTGCTACGTTGTATGGCAATGCTTAGCCTCTGGCCAAAGTAAAACCCAGCCCTTGGGTCAGGGGAAGTGTTTGTTTTTCAATAAAGTTCAATAAAACTAAAAAATATATTATACTAGCTGCGACCCGCGGTTTCACCCACGTAAGTCTCAATTCCGTGGGAATATCGGGATAAAAAGTAGCCTTTGTCTTAATCCAGGGTGTCAGCTACCTTCATACAAAATTTTATCAAAATTGGTCGAGCCGTTTGCGCGTGAAGAAGTAACAAACATACACACACACAAACACTCACAAACTTTCGCCTTAATAATATTTGTGTGATTGCAGGACGGCTATTGAAAACGCTAAACAGAAGAGGCTTATACCTAGCAATAATGAATGTATGCTATTGTAGGAAAGATGGCTGCTGTTAACTTCTTATTTTCATTAGCCGTTCCCAGCCGCGATGACGCTTGGATCAAAATATTACCTACAACTTATATTAAAGGGCAAAAAATAATATCGTTTTGTACTTTTTAGAGGTTTTTGGTTGTGTCGGGGGTTTTCAAAAATTTAATTTAACTTTTTTGAACCCTTAATCCCACCACACACTTATTGTATTGTATACTTCCCACATTTACCTCAATATTGATGTACACTTTTGCTTTTATGCTACCTACCTTTTTATGTTTTCCAGGGAAACGCCTCCTAGTTCTTAGTATAAAATAAATTTAAAAAATTGTACGGCTTAGGGTTTACAAGTACAAGGCCCGATCGACGGCGCGTTGTATTTCACGCGCGCCTCAAAGAGATGTCAGCACAAACTGACGGGGTCCCTTAGGGTCAATGCCTGCCAAGGTTGCGAGTTTGTCCGAAAGGGATATCGTGGCCCTGACATACAGGCAACTGAAGTAACACGGAAGGGTTTTAGTCAGTAAAATTCTGACACGCCCTCCCGCTCCAACCAGAGCGGGAGAAGTTACTCGATAAAAGGCTGAAGGCTTTCATTTTTTCTTTTTACAATATGGAGTCTGGTTGTCGCATATTGAATTTTGATTATTGTCATGTCACAAGATTAAGACAAATCGATTGATGTAAGAATCATTAAAATCTGCCCACGCGTTTGGTTTCTAGAGCGCCACAAATGCACACAAACATAGACATAGGCTGATAAACAAATTACCCGCTTTGCGTCATAATACTAGAGTTGAGATTTCGTCTAATTAGCAAACTCCTCGAAGAATGTTATATTCTTGAAATTGAGTCTTATATCTATGGTTGACATATTAGGTATATGTCAACCAAAATAGCAATCATACTAACATTTCTGCTGCACCTCTGTGAAACTGTTGCTTCATGACCAGCTGCAATCTAGAATGGACGGATTATAAAGACAAGATACTCTTCATGAAACGCATTGGCAGCCTTTCATGAAGAGTATCTTTTGTTCGGCGACGCCAAGCCTGACCTCACATATGCCAGCCGATTCAATTAGCAGCGAGACAATGTTCGAGCCAAGGTGAGGTGTCGGAAGGGCGACACTAAATCTCCACAGAATTGAATCAAACGGCTCGGGCGACGGCTACCCCGGTGATAATGGTCGATTTATGCCTTGCATTGTCCCACCTATCTATGTATAGAGATGAATTTTTAATTTTGTTATGGTTTGCGTGGTCATAAAATTGTGGAAACAGAAAATTATTGTGTTTTGTTTATTTAATTTTCATCATCGTCATATTGTTTTGCCACAGGCTTTCGCGTAACTACGTGTTTGACATTTGAACCAAAGGATTGACCCTCAGGTCTAAAAATCAGCGTAGAGCTTGTGACTACCGGACCACCGCTGCACCGGTTCAACATAATCAGTCCAGTAGAATCGGAGAAAATGCTCAAAATCTACTGGACCGATTATGTTGAAACTTTTTGTTACGAGTACGTTGATACGTTGAAACACGGACGTGTGATGTAAATAAATGATTTTTGAATATGGGGGTCACTAATGTGGCAAATTAAAAAAAAATGTTTTCCAAACGATACTGTGTGACATATAAAATGAAAGAACTTGTTGTAAGGATTTCAGATATATATTTTGAAATAAATATAAATTTATCCAACTACGGCACCCTTCATTGTGCGTGATTCGACTCGTACTTGGCTGGTTTTTACATGTCTTCTTCTCCTTTTGGGAACTAGAGTGCACAAGAACATACTCAGGCCAAAATAAAACCAAACCCAGACTCACAAGCAAAATATAAAGAAAAAAGCGCAGACATATTCCCTAGGCGTAGTAAATCTTACTTATTTGTACACGAACGAGTATGTAAACTGGTAGACAGGTCTCTAAATAACTATGCTAACGAGGTACTCGCTTGTAAGATACATGAGAAATGGAGGAATGTCTGTTAATACACTAATGTGTTACATGGCATACAGGCATGCTTACCTACCTAGTTTTAGGGATGTATTTAAATATCTGTATGTTTGGTGCAGATCCAAAGATGGCACTGTTAATGCTGATGGTGTAAACAAAGAAGATTCATTTAAAGAGTGTCATTCAGGAGAGATCTGTTTTTGCAATCCTATCATATTACAATTAAGTAAAAGAGTCTTCTTTTGTTGTTTGCACGATTTAGAACAGTAAGGTAATTAGTATTTGGAGGAATAGGCCTTTATTTCATAGTACTGGCTTTCACAGAAACTATTTTGGTATAGATTTAATGGGAAGCCAATCTTAAATTTACTTAGGAATGGGAAATCAGATGGCGGAATACTGTGGGACGATTTGATTTCATGAAATAAATTTCCCTTCATTATTATTAACATAACATAATATAACATCATACCTGTAATCCCCGAAGGGTTAGGCAGAGGTGTATCTAAGTACACCCACATTTCGCCAGTTATGTTTAAGTACCATGCTAATAACACTTTGCCCGACCTGAGAATCGAACCCAGGACCTCATGCTCAACAGTCGCGCTTGCGACCACTAGACCGACGAGGCAGTATTTTTATATCAGTTTTACTGTAATTGAAATGTAAAGGTGATGGCCTGAAACACAGGTTTGAAGAAACCTAGATCGGGCGATTCACTACCTTACATTCTAGTTTCGTACCATCATTACTTGCACCCGTAATTAATATGCTCAGCAGTAGCGGTTGCGACCGTTAGACCGACGAGGCAGTATTTTTATATCAGTTTTACTGTAATTGAAATGTAAAGGTGATGGCCTGAAACACAGGTTTGAAGAAACCTAGATCGGGCGATTCACTACCTTACATTCTAGTTTCGTACCATCATTACTTGCACCCGTAATTAATATGCTCAGAAGTAGCGGTTGCGACCGCTAGACCGACGAGGCAGTATTTTTATATCAGTTTTACTGTAATTGAAATGTAAAGGTGATGGCCTGAAACACTGGTTTGAAGAAACCTAGATCGGGCGATTCACTACCTTACATTCTAGTTTCGTACCATCATTACTTGCACCCGTAATTAATATGCTCAGCAGTAGTGGTTGCGACCGTTAGACCGACGAGGCAGTATTTTTATATCAGTTTTACTGTAATTGAAATGTAAAGGTGATGGCCTGAAACACAGGTTTGAAGAAACCTAGATCGGGCGATTCACTACCTTACATTCTAGTTTCGTACCATCATTACTTGCACCCGTAATTAATATGCTCAGCAGTAGCGGTTGCGACCGTTAGACCGACGAGGCAGTATTTTTATATCAGTTTTACTGTAATTGAAATGTAAAGGTGATGGCCTGAAACACAGGTTTGAAGAAACCTAGATCGGGCGATTCACTACCTTACATTCTAGTTTCGTACCATCATTACTTGCACCCGTAATTAATATGCTCAGCAGTAGCGGTTGCGACCGTTAGACCGACGAGGCAGTATTTTTATATCAGTTTTACTGTAATTGAAATGTAAAGGTGATGGCCTGAAACACAGGTTTGAAGAAACCTAGATCGGGCGATTCACTACCTTACATTCTAGTTTCGTACCATCATTACTTGCACCCGGAATTAATATGCTCAGCAGTAGCGGTTGCGACCGTTAGACCGACGAGGCAGTATTTTTATATCAGTTTTACTGTAATTGAAATGTAAAGGTGATGGCCTGAAACACAGGTTTGAAGAAACCTAGATCGGGCGATTCACTACCTTACATTCTAGTTTCGTACCATCATTACTTGCACCCGTAATTAATATGCTCAGCAGTAGCGGTTGCGACCGTTAGACCGACGAGGCAGTATTTTTATATCAGTTTTACTGTAATTGAAATGTAAAGGTGATGGCCTGAAACACAGGTTTGAAGAAACCTAGATCGGGCGATTCACTACCTTACATTCTAGTTTCGTACCATCATTACTTGCACCCGTAATTAATATGCTCAGCAGTAGCGGTTGCGACCGCTAGACCGACGAGGCAGTATTTTTATATCAGTTTTACTGTAATTGAAATGTAAAGGTGATGGCCTGAAACACAGGTTTGAAGAAACCTAGATCGGGCGATTCACTACCTTACATTCTAGTTTCGTACCATCATTACTTGCACCCGTAATTAATATGCTCAGCAGTAGCGGTTGCGACCGTTAGACCGACGAGGCAGTATTTTTATATCAGTTTTACTGTAATTGAAATGTAAAGGTGATGGCCTGAAACACAGGTTTGAAGAAACCTAGATCGGGCGATTCACTACCTTACATTCTAGTTTCGTACCATCATTACTTGCACCCGTAATTAATATGCTCAGCAGTAGCGGTTGCGACCGTTAGACCGACGAGGCAGTATTTTTATATCAGTTTTACTGTAATTGAAATGTAAAGGTGATGGCCTGAAACACAGGTTTGAAGAAACCTAGATCGGGCGATTCACTACCTTACATTCTAGTTTCGTACCATCATTACTTGCACCCGTAATTAATATGCTCAGCAGTAGCGGTTGCAACCGCTAGACCGACGACGCAGTCATTATTATTAAGACCAAAATAAATTTCCTTTTGCGGATTTTCCAATACATATAATCAGCATTTTCTCAGACAAGATTTGTCCTTTCTTTATGTGCTCAGTTTCATCGATACTGAAGCAACAATAAAGTCCAAACATTATGCATAAAATAACTATCAGTGCTGGTTTTATCACATCAAACCGTTATAAATGCGTCGAATTCCCTGCGCTAGGGAATAAATTTACTAAATTCTACCGGGAAAAGAATAGTGAGCCTAAATTTACGGGCCAGAGGAGGGCAGTAAAACCTCGTTAGCTTGAGCTATGTGCCATCTGAGACTGTATTATCTAGCAGTATTTCAGTAACTTTTAGCCACAGTTTTGCCCACAATCAGTTGTTTTTTCCGCATAACGTACGGCTATTTTTCTTGCAGATAAAGTTGACGGGTTAAAACGTAGGTTTTTTGGGAGCTAAACTGTGGAGATAAAGTAAAATAGATTCTTTGTGTTTCAGTTACGGAGTTTAGTAGTTTACTATATTGGTTTTGGGTAGTTTGGTCAACATCGTCCTGTAAAAACTGTACCTACATAAAGATAGTCTTATAGCATTATACCGAGGCGTAACAAAATTCTTTATACGAGATCTCAGAAGAGCTTTTTCTTGAATCTTTAATAAAAGGAATCGGGCACAAACACTTAACCATTTTTTGATACCAAATCGATAAAATATTCAATAAATTCGTTTACAACACTTCTCATACGTTGATCAAATAATCAGAGCACGGACAGGCATCAATCACGCTGTCAATTATGATCAGATTGGCTGCTTGCCAGGCGTATATCTAAATGTAATTGTCGGGACTTGGACTATCTGAATACTGCTGTATTAGCGGCAGACATATGGTTATCGCGAGCTTACGGCTGGTAGGTGCTCTTTGTATTGACGGTGCCGTATTGAGAAGGCGGATTTGCTGATGCAGTAGAAGCGAATCTTATGAAGAGATGAGTAAAAATGGGAGAGGAAAATATACTTCTTCTTAAAATAATGGAATAGGAAGCATGCAGGTTGGTGATCTTCATTCGAAAGCTGTGAAGGGTGGCGTTTTGTACCCGACTGCCCCAGAAGGAGGGTATGGTAAGGCATATATGTATGTATAGAGGATTGAGGGACAGGGTGTAAAGCCCGACGGTTGATGTCGGGATGTTGTATATAATATACTAGTTGCGCGGTAAACTCTGCTTGCGCGATGCAGGATTTTGCGTGATGTCAGTTTGACGCGTAGTTTGCATGTGGCGATGTTGATGGCGCCACATATGTATGTCTATTTCTTTGGCACGCTCTGTAACCTAATGGCTTGATGGATTTTAACATAATTATGAGGTGTCGTTAGATTTGTCTTAATTGTAAGAGTGACGTAGGCTATATAATATTTATATTTTGCATTTGAAAATACAAGAAAAACCTATTCTTGTATTTGGGGGAGGTTATAAAAATAAATTATAACAATATTGGCATTAAATAAAAGCTAGTAATGAGTCAATTCCAATTATATGTGTTATTAAAACTAAAATGCTTGAAATAAAGCAAATTATCTAAAAACAAAAAACCCGACTGCAAAAACACATAACTGAAAAGAGAAAAATAAGCATTTTAGACCAATAACCTGAAATATGGTGTAACTTTTGTTTGTCCGGGCCTGCAATACAAAAATTCTATAGACTGAAATGCTTGTTTTTCTCTTTTCAGTTATGTGTTTTTGCAGTCGGGTTTTCGTTTTTAAATAACGTGCTTTATTGGCTAGTTTGTTTGTTTGAATTTGATTCAACTTTGACTTGACTTTGATTTTGAAATAGTGCCGTGTAATCTATATTATTGGGTGGTACAGGACACAGTATAAGAGAAAACGAAGCCGATTTTCTGTCTATAAACTTAGTAAGTATTTAAACTTCTACTAATTACGACGACATTTATTTTAATTTATTCAAAGACCTTCAAAGCTTAAAGTTTCTCCTAGTTAATTCGGCCGCTACTCATGCAGACTATTACACCTCACCTTAAACCGAAAAACTTTTATCATAAACTTCGATTATGGCCATAAACAACACTAGACCGTTAGTTTTAAAATATATCGCTGCAGGGCCATTAGAGCGGGTTCCATGACCTACATTCGAGGGGTTTGACAAAGCCATTTATCATGAGATGGTGGGGGGAGGGGGGCAGTTGGTGGGATCCATCACGCTAAGTGCAGGATCCGCCATTATCATGCCCAATGATTCACGTGTATCTAACGGAAACATTCGAATCCATCGAGTCCTGCAATTTGTATACTGAGTGGTTTCACAGTTTCACTGTCCTGAGGATCATATGTGATGTATGGTGATTGTTGGACTATTGTGTCTATTTCGTGGACTGTGTATATGAAGCAATGTATTTTACCCGACTGCCCCAGATGGAGGGTAATGTTTTTCGAGAGTATGTATGTATGTATGTCTATATCTTGCTTGGCTGGGCGATTTGCGTGAATTTGAAGCATATTTTCCCGAAACTTGTTCTTTCGTGTTTGTGTTTTTATTCCTTTGCGTTATGTTTACCGCAAATAAACGTATTTTCTTTCTTTCTTTTTTTCTTTTCTTTGTGCGCGGTCTGTAGCCTAAACCGCTTGATGGATTTTAACATATGAGATGTAGTTAGATTCATCTTAATTGTGGGATTGACATGGGCTATATACAATTTATATATCTTAAGCATCTGCAAAAACAGAACAATTTGGGGCGCAGATTTTTTAAAATAAGTTAGGGGCAACAATATTGGTAAGCATCAAATAAAAGCTAGTAATGACTCAATTCCTTATATATATAGTATATGTATGTATATATAAATAAACAAATGAAACTCTGCAAAGTTTGTAATAATGTAAATGATTTCAATAAACAAAAAACCTGACTGCAAAAACACTTGAAATTAAATGAGGAAGACAAGCATTATAATCTATAGAATTTTGGTATTACAAACGAATAACCTGAAATATGATGTAAATTTAGTTTGCGGGGACGCCGCGATACCAAAATTCTATGCATTTTTGCAGTCGGGATTTTTGTTTTTTGAAATATTTGTAGGTATGCCAGTCCATGGCGAGACATGTAGAAACCATATTATTAACATCATTATTGTACATCAAATAAAAATATTGTATTCTATGTTTTTAATAGTTGTTAATATCTTTCCTATGTAGAAAGTCTTAAAGTTAGACTATCTAAACTTGGATAGGAAATCTGAAGATATTGTTAACCGTTTAGCAAACTGTGTGCTAAATGGAAATAATTTATCATCAGTTTTCAAATAAATCACGTTAATCGTAGTAGAATCTTTCAACTCAGATAGGTATAGTACCTACCTACCTATACCCAATTTCAAAATAAGATATTAGAAATTAAAATAAACCTTTTTTACAGTCCGTTCAACCGATGTGATTGATTGTTGATTTTGTCTTCTATTCCGTGAGCATAAGGATTGCATTGAAATAAAAAACGTGGTTACACTACCAAATGTTTATTACAGCTGCCATTTGTCATGCCACCAACGCAATAGACTTCAAAATCGGTTGAACGGACTGTAAAAAGGGTTTATTTAAATGTCTAATCTTATTTAAAACGGAGAATAATAGTAAACAATTTTATGGAGTGCCACGTTTCATAAACCAACTCAAAATCTACGAGATTCATTGAATCAAATCGAATCAATTTACTACTAATAGCGGGACGATTACTTATAAAACGTCCAAGGGGAGGTGCGGCTATAACGAACCATATTCTTCATTATAAATTGCGCGATTAAACGAAGCATAGTCGGCGAGATTTAAAATGTCGTCCATTATTCGTTCGTTTTAATATTAAATGCATGAGGTGTCTGTGGAAATATAAAAGGAAATAAGTCACGTTTAGTTGTTGCCGTGAAAGCGCTTCATTGCTGTCTCAAGTTATAGAATGTGTACCTTTGTATTTGTTTGTAGAAGCTGTGCTAACCGTTTTCGTGAGCGCGAAATGAATGATATTTAATCACACTAATATCATAAAGGCGAAAGTTTGTGAGTGTGTGTGTATGTTTGTTACTTCTTCACGCTCTAACGGCTGCACTAATTTTGATACAATTTTGTATGGAGGTAGCTGACACCCTGGATTAAGACATAGGCTACTTTTTATCCCGATATTTCCACGGGATCGAGACTTACGCGGCTGAAACCATGGGGCGCAGCTAGTATAATATATAATCATGAGCATTAGGTGCTATTGCTAAGTACGCAGAAGTTTCATTTGAAATATGTGTTCAATTTAATATTTTGTTGGTATAACACTAAAGAATAACAGGTACCGTCTATATATCAATCTGCCTAGCCTTTTCTCAACTATTTTGGGGTCGGCTTCCAGTCTAACCGGATGCAGCTGAACACCAGTATTTAACATGGAGCGACTGCCTATCCGACCTCCACAACCCAGTAACTGGGTAATACCCCTTAGTAAGACTGGATGTCAGACTTTCGGGCTTCTGACGACCCGTAACGACTGTCAAAGATCCACGAATGACAGCCAAGACCAACGGCTTAACGTGCTTTCCGAGACCAATCCCGGCAAGCGTAGCTTAACCTGATGGATCGACCCGTGCGGCTGTTATTACTTAGCCTCGAGTTCCACAGAAACAGATATCTATATATAAGCCTGATGGATAAAATGGAGATAAAAATACTTTTCCAAAAATACAAAAACAATGATGGCGGCGTTTTGGACGTGAGGTGACAAGTACAAACACGTGTAGGAGATACAACCCACACACAAGCTACAAAAACGTTTTAGGAAACAATAAAATAAAATACAGGCTAAATAATGGTCCCTACAAAAACATATGCCCAACGCTACGGACAAAATTAACTATAAACATACAAAATTAAACTAAATACTTGGAGAAAAGCTCACTGTTAAGTTAGCGGTTGACGGCAAACCCGTCCGACTAATCGACCACAATCATTTTACTAAATTAGTCGATTAACAGCGCTCTAAGCCGCAATGATTTTACTACGAAACGCGAGAGAGATCGTACAAAACAGTCTTCTTTGACAATAAATCAAAAAAATTGTCTGGAACTTGTGAGTTTTTCCTTCGAAAAGTTTTTGTACGCTGCAGGGATTTTTTTGGTATTTTTTTTGTAAAGAAACTACTTCAAGACAAATTCAGTAAAATACTGCAGAGCGAAAATGTGCGGTTTCCAACCATTTGCTACGTAGAAATTATATAAACATACTTTGGGGGTTGAAAATATTTCAAGTCATTTAAATGCATGTAAGGTTGTCGTGATAAATAAAGCACGGTTAGATCGGAGGGATACTGTATGTATGACCTATAATGTAGACAGTTTGTAAACATGCCGTGGCGTATGATAGCTAAAATTGGTATCAAGACTCATGCTGACTGGCGTGACACTTTCCATTAAGTTTTCATAGAAATTGTGCTACTAGTGTCACGTCGCGCCTGTCTGTGGGAGTCTTAACACTCACGCTACTTACGACAAAAAATAGGAGATTGAGTATCCATTTTGGTATGAATACACGAACGACTAGATATCAGAAAAATTGATGTCATAAATTGATATTGAAAGAGTAAGGGAAATATTTATTAGTTGTACTCGTATTTCCAACAAATAAATACGATGCAAGTTATCAGTCAGTTTTATTGCTCTCGGTGTAAGTGGTTGCTGAGTGAAACATCATCAACATTTGACGTTCACAAGTGCCTCTTATGTGCCTATTTGAAATAAATCCTTTGACTTTGACATCGTATCCTTGTCGCAGACGTTTAGAGAAGTACAAATGACTCGTGTGGTGTAGCACGATTTATAACCCACCAAATGGTCTGAACTTTACTAATAATTTTTCTTACAAATTCTTTTTGAATTTTCAAACTATTCCATGGCAACGAGGAAAACATAACTAATCTAAATTAGTTTTAAATTGTTTTTTTTTTTGTTTCGTTCTATTTTCTGTACTATGGACGCGTTTGTTTGTTATATCGACCTCACATTTAGTTATAAATTCAACACTAACTGTAACAATATTTTTGTAACATTATAATTTAAAAGAGTGTCGATGGAGTTTCTTGTCCGTTCTTCTCCACATGTGCCTACTACGTTTTGGAATGGGCAACTTACTTCATATTTCTAACTGACCGACTCCTTGACATTTGACATTTCAAAAGTGCCTGTAAATGTATTAATTGAAATAAATGCTTTGAGTTGTTTGAGTTGAGTTTTGAATCGTGATTTCCAATTTATCCGTGTTTTTGTTTAGTGTTAAATTCAAACGCTTTGGTATTTCAAATACCGATAATTCGTCAACTTTCCCCACAAATAAGTCAATGGGTGATCAGAAACGTCACTCACAAAATAGCGTACATACACATTTACATAAAATATGAACTATTTAAAAGTAAGTAGTTAATCTAAAAATCTTAGGTAGTTTTTGCAGTTATATTTTTTAGTATTTTATCGCTGTGGCTGAATTCCAGGGGATTTTACTGGGAGTGACGCGACTGGAAGGGGTCCAAGAAACTTGAGGCGTAAACATGACAACGTCCTTTGCAGGGGAACGGTAAACTGAGGCAGAACAAAGGATCGTGACGGCTACCACTGACATGAAAACATTAAAGTTAGACCGCGGGGAAACGCCTACAAGCAGTTTAGGGTTATTTGAAAAATGTATGCAAATTGTATTCGAATGGTTGGTAAGTAAATATAGAGCATTTCGAATTGTAATTTTATTTTATGTAAGTTGCAGTTTTAGTTGTTGTTTTTGTTTAAGGAAAGAAAGAAAATACGTTTATTTGCGGTAAACATGACGCAAAAAAGAACATAGACACAAAAATAAGAAAAGGTTGAGGGAAACATGCGACACACACACACGTGTGTAAGAGTTCATACAATATAATGTAGGTACATACTTTATTAAATTAACTTAAACAAAAACTTTTTATTTGCTTTTGTATTATGTTTTCAGGAACGTGTAGGTTGCACTTTGGATTACTACGAAAATATCTCTAGGACATCCACAAACGATCTAATATAGAACTCACAGAAATATAAACAATGGGATGAAAGTGGCATGTCGGTATAAAAACGAGATAATCATACAATTTCAATGTCAACGACATTATATGCGTATGATATTATTGTTTTTTATGTAACATCGTAAGCGTGAATGTCGGCCGTCGAATCGTAATATTACTGACGTATCCGCAGAGGACGCCATTCCCCATTATTACTTCACCATTGAGCCATTTGGTAAGAAAACATTTACACTTTACTGTTATGATGGCTCCCCGGGCGCGTTTAGCGATAGTTAGATGCCCTAATAGCAACATTACCTTCGGAATTAGATTGCAGGGTTGTTGATTTTTGCCCGACGACTTTCTGACGGTTAGGTGTCATGGAGTAAATTATTTTTATGTCCTGCGACTATCTAAATTGCTGGTTTGGCGAAGTGTGTAAAAACATTAATTCTGAAATAAATTTATTATAAGCAAACGAGCCTGTATCAATGAAAGTGAACTGAGAGTGTAAAGCAGTGGTGGCCCAGTGGTAATGGTGAGTTTGTAGGTCATTGGTTCGAACCCAGGCGGGCGCTTTACTTTGTGTAAATAATTTCATCACCACTGCTCTCAAAACGGTGAAGGAAAACATCGTGAGGAAACCGGCATGTCCTAGAACCAAACATTGGAAGACATGTGACATCTATCAACCCGCATTGGGCGTGCGTGGATTACAGGCTACTCCCTCTCTAAGAGAGGAGGCCTGTGTCCCAGCAGTGGGAACATTATAGGCTGATTATGCAATGAAAGTGAAAACCTCCAATAAAACCGCCATTTGAGATCGACGTATTCTACGTCCTTCTACTTGAGGTTAATTATCATATTAACAAGCACGTCTGAGTGACCACGACCAAATTATACTCCAACAATTGTATCGTTATGTTGTTGTGAGCGTGCTTGTTAATTTGCTAACTAACCTGTGAGTGTGTGCTCAACCAGTTTGGCGCTTAACTCGAAGCTTAACTAAAATCCTTTGTTCGTATTATGGCATTAATGAGGTACGAAGCGTTTCGACACCACAAAACACATTGTTATGGAGACTATTCGAATCAGGAACGAATGACTACGGTACCACAGAATAAATAGACAGGTACAAAAGGTCAGCTCGTACGCGGTCGCAAAAACAGGCGCACGCACACGTGGAAGCGTACTTATGGCGCTCAAAATTTCTCAAACGAATGCCAGTCGCGAGTGTGCTTGCACTCTCTGTCCGTGAAGCATGTCTATGTGCGCGTGCGGCTATTTTTGTCAGTTGTATGGATCTGGCCTTCTGTATTTATCTATTCTGTAACAGTACACTCGCTTCTATTGAGCGCATACAATGTAAGTTTATGGGCGCAGCGTCGGACTAACTTTAACTTGGCTGGTTCTTGATAATGTGTCTTTTTCATGCTCCATTAGCCAAGGAAGTTTTGTGTAAGGAAGTTTTGTAAAATTAAAGTCATGTTTTGTGCAGGAGTTTACGAGACAGACTATTTGTTTTGACTGTTTTTGAACTGCTTTAGTTTAGCCGTAGCATTGCTCGAACTAAGAGCAGTAAGAGCACTAAGAGCAGTGGTGGCCCAGTCAGTAACGGCCGTGACTTACGAGTTGTAGGTCGTAGGTTCAAACCATGTCAGGCGCTTTACTTTGTGTAAATTATTTCATCACTACTGCTCTCAAATCGGTGAAGGTAAACATCGTGAGGAAACCGGCATGTCCTAGAACCAAAATTTTCGAAGACATGTGACATCTACCAACCCGCACTGAGCCAGCGTGGTGGATTACGGCCTACTCCCTCACCTGACTGTCTGTCCGTCTGGACCGATTAAATTGAAATTTGGTACAGATATTATGAATTTCTGTGACCAGACACGAACGTGTAACGTAAATAAATTAATTTTAAATATGGAGGGGAAATCTAATTCCCCCCCCATATTTAGTTTTATCACTTTTGGGGGAAATTAGAAAATTTAAAAAAAAGTTTTACAAACGTATCGTGTGACATATCAAATGAAAGGAATTGTTGTAAGGATTTCAGTTCTTTTTTAAATACTTCTATGTTCTATGTTAGCGAGTTCGGTTTCCGCACTTAGTCCTTCATGTGGACCATTGTGCGTACTTTTAAGTTATTTAAGAAAATAGAAGAAAATTAAAAAATAAAAGAGTTCATTAGTTATATAGTATATCAGGAAAACCTATAAGAAGTCGGGTCTTAAAATAACATGGTAAATCTCTCAATATTGTGCGTCCAAACTTACATTTGCAGTTGGAATGTATGAGGGAACATGGTTTACAACTACAATGTTAAGTAGTTCAACCTTTCATTGTGAGTGGTCCGACACGGACGTGGCCGGGTTTTGGGGATAGTTTGGATCACGAATGTATTGCTGAACACTGATTGGCACAAAACCTTCCCCTAGTTATAGTATATGTTTTAAAATAAAGGACAAATTATACTTTTCTGTAAGGAATCTAATCGTCTTCTTCATAACAACATGGGTTGGCCAGTTTTTGGGGATAGTTTGGATCACGAATGTATTTCTGAACACTGATTGGCACAAAACCTTCCCCTAGTTATAGTATATGTTTTAAAATGAAGGACAAATTATACTTTTCTGTAAGGAATCTAATCGCCTTCTTCATAACAACATGGGTTACTTCACAACTTCTTTCCAAATTCTGCATCATGTTATTTTTTCGCCACCGTAGAGGTACTCTTTATTTTACGTACGAAACACTTTATGAATTCAAGCAGATGACACATATTCAACCTTTTCTTTCATCTATTTGCTATGAAGTCAGTAACACTAATGTTCTAGGTATTTTCGTAAATAAAGACTCCCGTCATCTTTATCTAATAGACTCATATATACTCGACGGTACTTATTTGTGTATAACGTGCAAGATATTTATGAAGGTGGAAGGTGTAGGAGTCAGAATATGACTCCCATTTGTTATATTTATTTTCATACCTATTTTGTTTTAAATAAATGACTAGTTACCACGCTAGAGATTCATTAGACATTTGGCGTATGAATAGTACTGTTTCGAGTCTGTTTACCAATGACGTTATTTGTTTAAGTAGAAGATCATTATTCTTTGTTATTTACTTTTTTTATTCAGTTAACCTACATTATCTCATTGCTGGGCAAAAGTCTGCCCAATACTTTTCAAAATTTTCTTTTATGTTGTGCCTTCTCCGGTCCTGAACGAGTCCATATCGTCACGCCAGGGTTTTTAAAATATTTTGTAGTTTATAGCTTTTGCCAGTGGACTCGCCCGCGTGCATGTCGGAAATTTTCCCGCGGGAACGTACTACCGGGATAAAAACTATCCTTTGTCCTAATACAGATCATGGTTTATCCGTAATTTCACCCAAATCCGTTGAGCCATTTTACCGTGAAAGCTTAACAAACAAACAAACTCCCTTTTGCATTTATAATATTAGTTAGGATTTTTATTTAACTTTAAATTTTTACTGGTTAAAAACCGATTGATTCCTTTTTCGGCACATTCATTTTTGGACATATTCCGTTTTCGGCATATTCATGTTTCGGCACATTTTAGTAAATAAATTATACTATCAAATACTTGTGACTTTGCTTGCGTATAGAATAAAATATTATTTATTAGTAAAATATTAATGATAAATGATAAATGATTTTTATTTCTGTAAGTAGGTTTGTACAAACACTTTTACACGTCAGTCATATTTTTAAAACTAGATGAGGTCGGCGTTTCCTATCTGACTACTCTGAGAAGAAAGGCCGAAACAAACTCAGAGGTCACAGTCTCTTTTAAAGTCCAGACATAATCTTGGTCAGATCATGTGAAGGCCATGTAGATTGGTGTCTGAAATGGTCTTTTGAGGAAAGAACCACGCAGATTGAGTGGACCTGACCAGTCAGTGCACGCATTTGTCAGTAATCGTGCAGCTCTACTCAGAACTTAAGGAGCTCAACGATGCGACGATCAATACCAAAGAAAGGACATTTGGGTAGGCCGCTTAAATGACTCAAACTGCCAGACCATGATTAACACTTACTGAGAATAAAAGACAAAGTGAAAATAAAAATAAAAGAGCAATAACCCACATAGTCTCCACATTCACAATAATTAAAATAATATAATACTTTACAAGTAAATAATCATGTCATTACGTATATATTACGTTACGTATATAAAATAATAAAAGTTAGCAAAAAAAACATCAAACAATAAAAATAAACCACTTCAATAATTAAAAATTGGAGCATCTCAATCCCAAGCCTTTTTGTCCTCAATATAATCTTTAACGGTATAAAAAGCTTTCTGACACAACTTACGTTTAATGAATGATTTGAATTTATTAAGGCTTAGATCTTGAACGTGGCTTGGAAGTTTATTATAAAAGCGTATACATTGACATCGGAACGAGCCACCTATTTTCTTGAGCCTTGTTGTAGGTACAACAAATTTATGTTTGTTTCTAGTATTTATATTATGGATATCACTGTATTTTTTAAACAATTTTATATTTTTATGGGCATATAAAAGATTTTCAAAAATATACTGAGAAGGTACAGTCATTACATTAATCTCCTTAAATTTCTCTCGGAGAGAGTGTCTTGGACTTAATTTATAAACTGATCGTACAGCTCTTTTCTGCAAAACAAAGATATTCTGAATGTCGGCGGCATTTCCCCACAACAGAATACCGTACGACATTACACTATGAAAATAGGCAAAGTACACTAAACGGGCTGTCTCTATGTCAGTTAAATTACGAATTTTTCTAACAGCATATGCTGCGGAGCTTAGCTTTTTAGACAGTTTATCTATATGTGGGCCCCACTGAAGCTTAGCATCCAAAGTTAAGCCCAAGAATACTGTGCTTTCTTCAGGATTCAATTCTTCGCCCTTTATCAACACATCAGTTTTCACCTGCCTAACGTGAGGTAGCGTAAACTTAATGCATTTGGTTTTTTTTTCATTTAGAAGTAAATTATTAACATTGAACCAGTGAACTACTTTTGAGATCGCGCTATTTACATCGTCAGTAACCAGCTGCTGACGTTTAAGTTTAAACAAAAGTGAAGTGTCATCTGCAAACAACACTATATCATGATTATCCTTTATGAGGTAAGGCATTATATTTTAATCAATAAAAATAAAAGACAAAACTTAAACAGTACCTACACTGATAACTTTAAATAATGTGCCGAAACAAGAATATGCCGAAAACGGAATATGTCCAAAAAGGAAAGTGTCGAAAAAGGAATCAATCTAAAAACCGGTTCTATCATTTCTTCTAGATGTTAATGACGTGTTAATTATTATTAAAATAATATGTTATACAAAACTACATTTCCATCCAACACGAAAAAACAAATAATTTTCGAACGTCTTACTGAATCTAGAGTTCACTACCCTCATTGAAGCTTCCTATTCAGAAACCATCACAAATATAAATCCAGAGACAAGCTACCTCAGATTATAATCGAAGGCAGTGTGAAATGGCTTTATGGGAAGTGAAGCCGTAGTATCCGGGCGGAGATTGGCGCGAGAAAAGTTATTGTGTATTCGGTAACTTTGCCTGCCAGCCGGATATTGTGCTGAGACACTGACGGAGCTTTGACAGAGTGATTAGGTGATTACCAGCGCTGTGCTGTACGGGAACCAAGGTGAAAGATGGGGTTATATTGATTGAATGTCACGGTGTACATACAAGGTGTAACGCGTGAGTAAGGTGTGCGCAAAAAAAAATCTGCTATTCCATACATTTATGATCTCATTAACTCGTCAAAATGTAGGGAACAGCTGATTTTTTTTCGCGATTTCATGTTTGGTGTAAGTAAGAGTTGTTCATAATGATGAGTACAATTACCCCTTAAGAGGTTGTGCGTTATTTATGTTATATCTTTTATATGTATATTCATCCTGCATTTTTTTTGCCTCATAGTTATTTATATCGAAAGAAAGAAAAAAAAGAAAATACGTTTATTTGCGGTAAACATAACGCAAAGAAATAAAAATACAAACACGAAAGAAAGTTGAGGGAAAATATGCGTAACATTCACGCAAAACGGCCATCGCTCAGCATAATGCTGCGACCCTATGCGAGACAGAGCCCCAGCGCTGGTTTTCAGCGACAGCCGGCGTTGACGTGATGCACATCTAGCAGAAGTTTTATTTCAGGTAGCTTTGGAAATAGTAGGTATGCAAACTACTCAAATCAATTTTATTTAACTCATAAAAAGAGTACAATATCTTTCTTATGATTAGGTATTATAACTAATATTCAAAGTCAAGGTTTCAAATGAATAAATAATTAATTTAATTAAATTATTTATTTCAATAGGCACATAAAAGGCACTTTTGAACGTCGATATTTACAAAAAAATAGAATGGTTTCTAGTCGACCCTTCCAAAAGGTAGTTTAGTATGGAGATGAATGGGCAAGAAACTCAATCGTTACTTTATTTATCACATTATCACATCACACTTCACACTAATATTATAAAGGCGAAAGTTTGTGTGTGTGTGTGTGTGTATGTTTGTTACTTCTTCACGCTCAAACGCCTGGAGCAATTTTGATAAATTTTGTATGGAGGTAGCTGACACCCCGGATTAAGACATAGGTTACTTTTTATCCCCATATTCCCACGGGATCGAGACTTACGCGGGTGAAACCGCGGGGCGCAGCTAGTTTATTATAAATGCGAAAGTGAAATTGTTTGTTTGATACGCTTTCACGCTATAACGGCTGAACGGATTGATGAAGTTTGGCACACGGGTAGACCATGACCAGGAGAAGTGCATGTGCTACTTTTCATCCTACATCGCAGACGAAGTCGAGGGCAACAGCTAGTTAGGATATATCATTTTGAAACGCTATTCTTGCTGTAAACATTATTGTATGGTATTAACGTACAGATAAAAAGGAGTATGTAAGGATCGCAGGTGGAATTCTGTGGTTTCTGCCTACCCCCATGGGGTGAATTACTTTTATTTCATGATTTACTTAGTAATAAATAAAGAATTATATTTCTGGACAATTCAGAGATTATCGCGCAACTAGCATAAATACAACGTCCCGACATCAACCGTCGGGCAGTTGCCCACCAGACACAACACCCGTCTGGTCGGAGGATCCTCCCTTTTCTATGGCGGATGAGTGAACTTTACACCCTGTTCCTCATACCACCAAAGATTCATGAAAGTATTGTAATTTTTTATTGTTTTATTTTTTTAACTTAATTTTATAATGTTATATTTTCTTTGCCGTTAATTATTGTAATTGGTTTAACTGTGTTAATTAAAGTTAAAATATAAATAAATTTGTGGCAGATACTTTCAAGAGTCGTTATGGTATCCGTGAACTTACACCATGAAATAAATTACTTAGCCCGCAATCACAACATAAATATCAGTGGACAAAATTGTTTATATGTATATCCTTTGTAGGCACTCAGATTTTTTTTACGATTTGGATATAAAAAGAAGAATGTTATTTGGCATATTCCCTGAGGCTAAGTCGTGGGTGTCACCTGTCCCGTCCATTTAGACATCCGATAATAAAGTATATTTTGATCATAATATTATATTTTATTTTTGGAGTCTAGAGAGCTTTTATGTATTGATTTTGTTACAATTTTCCTTTCATCGGTGTGTTGAATTTCAATGAACGATTTATTCATTTTATTGTTTTTGGCCCAGCTCTGACGAGCAAGCAAGTGTCAACATTGTTTTTTTTTTACGTTTGGAATACTAGGCTTTTGGCTACTTTTTTCTTATTTTAATTTCTGGATAATATTTTCATAATTTAAAAGCTAAGCCTTTAAAAATAATAATAATATTTTTGGCTACTTTGTATTAGAGTGTGTATTTTATCTATTTTATTTTTTGTAATGTGTTTTTGCAGAATAAACAATTATTCTTTATTTTCTTGTTTTATTCAACACAGTAATATCACATTCGAATACTGAAACTGAAGTCTTTTACGAGATTTGGTTATTTTTTTTTATAAATATGGTAACAATCAAGCTTCAAAAAAAAAATAGTTCAAAAACTAAAACCCAACAACTGTAAAACTGGACAAGTGCGAGTTGAACTCGCGTGGTGACGGTTCCGTACAATTCAAATTTATTTATTTGAACACATAGGTATAATGTTGTTTCATGATGTAATAAAATAAAATATTGTGTTAATATGTGCTGCCCCGTAAGGCGTACAAACATTTCTTACGCAATAAATATGCAAAAAAAAGCGATGAATATGTTATCTACTATGTTTTTATCCCAACAACAAACTTAACATTATAGTTGAAAAACATGTTCTCCCATACATTCCAACTGCAAATGTAATTTTGTACGCACAATATTGAGAGATTTGCCATGTTATTTTTACACCATAGACTTCTTGTTTTCCTTTAATCTGAAAGTAAAGAACTATTTATTATCTATATTTATATTGTTATTTTAGGCTCATTAGTTTCCGAGAGAAATGGTAAATTTTCATCAAATAGATGAAAATTTAAATAACTAACGATAATAAGTAACGTAAATAACTTTAAAATTATTTATTTTAAAATTATAAAAAAAATATATTTAAAACCCTCGCGACAAGCTCTTTCGTATTGAAATGTCACATGGCACAGTTTGCAAATTTTTTTTGAAATGTTCTAATTGACCCCCAAAAGTGACCCTTATATTTAAAATTCATTTATTTACATTATCGGCTGTGACAAACGGAAAGACAGACACACGAGTGATCCTATAAGGGTTCCGTTTTTTCGTTTTGAGGTACGGAACCCTAAAAATCACGGTCTAAAAATAAGAAACAAGAAAATATTCTCGTTTGAATTTTTTATCATGTACTTACAAACTATACTATTCATTATTTATCGTCTATGAAATAAATAACTTACATGTAATATATTTTAATGTATCTATTTAATACATATGGTGATGTTCAGAGGATAGCCGTGCTCGTATTCACTTTGCCCTAAAGCTGTTGATCGCTTACTACTGTTAGAATGCATTGTTTTGTTAGGGTAGGTGGCATACGACCACGGCTATCCTCTGCACATCACTATGAATATGTATTAAATTCATATTAAATTTAATGTGACGTCAAGACGCTTCGAACGACACCTTATTTGTCAAATTATGATAAGTAGTTTAGAAGTTATGAGGGAACAGATGAACATCCATACATACCGGTCAAAATCATAACCCTCCTTTTTGCTTCGCTGTAGTCGGATAAAAAGTGTTTTCACAGCTAAGCTAAAGTAATAAAAGGACCAGTGCAGCCATAGTATGGATGAAGCTTGTATATTTTAGAATGCCTCTCTATAACCCAGCCTCCAAACGGAACAATACAAAACGTAGTTCAAAAAAATAAGCGCTGAACGGAGGTAAATCGACGCCACAAATACTGAAACTGTTTCATATCTACCTATCAACCGTACATATTCGTATAAACACCGCATCACGAGAAAAAATAAAACCTGAACAGACAGACAATATCAGAGTGTGTATACGAGATATGATGATAAAGCCATCCCCCATGTCACGCCAAATCCCATTCCCAACACAAAGCCCTTCGCGTTTCTTTTTTTATTTTATTTAAAACACACACGAGCTATTCTTTTTTCGTTATTTGCTTTTCGTTTTCAATAAAATCTGTGTGTTTAATTATTTTTTCTTGTGGCTTTATTTTATATTTTGTTGCTTTTCGCTGTTAATTAAAGTGGTTTCTGTTGGTTTAATGGCTTGATGTTTTTGATGGTGGTCTGAGTTGAAAGAGTATTTTTTTTGTAAGATTATAGAGTATTTTATAATACTTAAGTTGTGTCTCAGCATGCAAATAAATCGTAAATGACAAATGATACCAGAATTAAGCTGGTCACAAACATTGATATTAAAAAAGTAACATTACCGAAATTAATTGTTGTATATATAAATAAACGCTGGTACAATATTTGACTTTACAAAAATTCCAACAAAAAGTCCATGTTGATAAATTCAAACAAAAACCAGACCAGTAGCGACACTGTTCTTAAAAAAATCCTTGGATTTCCGGTTACAATTTGTCACTTAATACAGTGACAAGGACGAAGGAAGTTCACGTGGGTATCACCGGAAAACATTATGAATAATTAAGTGCATAAGGAACAACTTTTTATTCGGTATTAGGTACAAGCAAGTAGAATATAGGTCACGCGACGAGTTCTTGCGAACACGGAAAATCAATTTAGGATTTCCTAAGTTGCATGAGAGTTGGAGTTTGAAAGTGTTATGGTGAAATGATGCCAGTTTGATAAACTTTGTTATATTTATTGATTTTTATTTGTTTTCATTATAGGTGAAAATATTACAGCTACAAGAATCTTGTCTGCATCTAGGCGCTCCTTGCGAGGCTCCATCATCACTGCCTTGGACACCATGGCCTATCTTGCGGTAAGAGTGCAGGCCGGATAGCACGGCACGCCAGAATTAATATCATCATCCGCCATACTGTTGTCTCCGCTGGGGTGCCAGCTGTTTTAGAACCCAACGGGACTATAGGAAGAGACCAGATGGAATGACCATAATGCCTAAGAAGTTAGATCGGCCTTTGGTGTGGGATGCAACATGTGTCGACACCCTTGCGCCGTCCCATCTTCCTAGCACGGCGGGCTGTGCTAGGGCGGCTGCTGCAGGTGCAGAAAACCTCAAACGGCGTAAATATTCCAATCTTATTGGGAGTTATATGTTCGAGCCGTTGGGGGTTGAAACATTAGGGCCATGGGGACCGAGTGCCCACTTAGTTTTTCAAGATATCGCCAAGCGGTTGGTCAACTCTTCACGTGATCACAGGGCTGGCTTATTTTTTTTCCAAAGAATCAGCATCGCCGAACAAAGTGGCAATGCTGCCGGCCTTTTGGGCACTTTTCCAGCTGACAGCGATGCGTACGAATTGTTTGATGCCTTATGATTCTGTCCCCTACTTTTTTATATACATGTAACATGTTATTATTATTATTTTAAGTAGTAGTAGCAGAGTGGGCCGTAATACACCACGCGGGCCCAGAGTGGGTTGATGGATGTCATATGTCTTCGAATTTTTGGTTCTAGGACATGCCAGTTTCCTCACGATGTTTTTCTTCACCGTTTTGAGAGCAGTGGTGATGAAATTATTTACACAAAGTAAAGTGTCTGGGATCGAACCCACGACCTACTCGTAATTTGAGGCCGTTACCACTGGGCCACCACTGCTCTCTACGTACGGCGTATAAATTATGTATTTATTAATAATCAAAAATAAAAAACAATGTAAATCTTTAGAATCTTTTGGCTCTCCAATGACGTTGACAGGTAGGCGAAGCTTCTTGGTATTTATACAATTATTTTGTGAAATGTAATGAAAAAACAAGATGGCGGCGTTAGTTCCGATTTTAGCTACGCGCCAAATGATCATTGTACAGCTAAATTGCACATTTCGTCATGCAATTTTTTTTTAAAGCATAATAAATGTTATTTCACTGTTTTTGTATAATCTGTATACCTACGTACGTAATGCATTTTGTAAATATAGGCATACCTTTGCATAGTACTTTCTAAGACATCAAAAACATCTTAAAAACGTTGAGTAATAAGCAAGTTTGAGATTCAAGACTCGAACTTAGCTAAGTTTGTGTATGAGTGCTGCCTTTCACTTATTTATTCATACTGTTTTGACGGGCCGTCAAACTTTTATTCTTCATATTGATGATGGTGAGCCTCGTCGACGAGTTCGAATTTATGTTGGGCCGCCATATTGGCTGATTTTACGTTTTTTTTCTCGCGGAGTGAAGGCTGGTGAGGTTTAGAAGCTTAGGCACTTCTTCGCTGAAACTTTTTGTGTTACTTTTGTGACCCATAATAATTTTTACTATACTTGGGCAAAGTAAAGGTATAAAATAGGCAAACTTTATGCCACGATTTGCTTAAATAAGGGCCAGTTTCTCGAACGAAAATTATAGCATTTATGTGATAAATTGTCATTGTTCGCGTAAAGACTCCTGTGATTGATTAAATGACACATCAACGGCGTCCAATTAGTGTCCTCTAATTAAAATGTCTACCACCATCTCTTTAACCAACTAATGTTTATTAAATCAGAAACTGTAATTACTTGTGGCGGCATCTACATCGCCACATGCTAACTACGCATCACACTGACGTCACGCAAAAGCCTGCATCGCGCAAGCGGAGTTTACCACGCGACTAGCTTATATACGACGTCCCGACATCAATCACCGGGCAGTTGCCGACCAGACATAACACCTGTCTGCTCGGAGGATCCCCTTTTCTATAAAGGATGAGTGAACTTTACACCCTGTTCCCAATACAATTCTGGTGACTCCGAACAAGAACGTCAGCTAGAGAGAGAAGCGCGTCAACTAGTTCAGCGTGACGTCATCAGCATCACTTCCTCAAGATTTGGAGCTGCGGGTCACACAGCCAGCCAAACAGTGCCTAAATTCATGACGCAGGCCTATGTTAGTGCTCGTAGTGCCGATAGAAACAGAACAAGTACGTGCCTCGACCGATGAGGCCGCACCACACTAATGGCCGAAACAAAACTTTCCGTATTAGTGCAAAACTATTCCTCTACAAAGCCGACCGACAAGTTGGCAGAACGCATCCGTTACAAAATTATCGGACACCGATTAATTATTATTAACCAACGTTAGCTTAGCTGAAGTTGGATTAAAATTGAACACTGTTGATTTATGAGTACCTGCTGGGTTCACTTGTCTTACTCTAATTGTTGCATTTTAATGTTAACCTATTACACTGTTACTATTTACATTACGCCTGTAATTCCCAAAAGGGTTAGACAGAGGTGGATCTCGTAGTAGGGTACACCCACATTTCGCCATTTATGTTTAAGTCTCATGTAATACATACACATGCTGATAAATTCCTGCTGAAACAACCACGACCTGGGAATCGAATCTCATGCTTAGCAGCACTTGCGACCACACACCAACGAGACCACGATTAACTGTTATCTCTACTCTCTAAAAATACTTAGTACTCTGCTCACTCAGCTTACGAACAAAGGCGTGATATTATTTTCAAATTATTTATCGTGTAATAGTTAAGTGAAGACTTTTTACAAAATGGCGTCGCTATGGATGTTCGAAATCAAATTGAAGCTGTACAAGTGGTCTCTCGAGAAGAATGAGCTCTTTGATGCAAACGAGTATGGATTCTGTAATGGATATTATAAAGAATAGATAAACGCGCTGAAAAATTGATATTTTTGTAGAATTGTTTAGGTACAGGTATTTTAATAGAGAAATAAAAAAATGAAAAAACCCGACTGGGTTTATAGTGAACTTTAACAAGATTTTACTATAAATAATCTCATGCAGTCGGAGGCATCTTCTTAAATTTAACAATAAAGACCTATGGCCTCCGACTTTTGTTTTACTTTTTTTAGTTAGGATTATAATGTCATGGCGAAACTATAAGAGTTCCTTGTTGACAACAGAACCCTAAAAATTACACTCATTATTATTATTATTCAATTTTCGCAGAAGTATTTCTTTGGTAACCCCAAAGAAATACTTCTAATTTCCCTGCAGAGGTTATAAATAAACACTGTCAGTATATTACAAAACCGTAGAACGTAAATTAATCATATGCGTGGAGTTGATCCAAACATCGAGTCACCGGTATCTCATTTCCGTTGTACTTTATACGCCCGCAAGCGACTTCCGTGGCCCTGTGTGCTACACACGAGAGCAAGAACATGTCTCAAGAAAATATTTGAAATTATATCTTCCATGTTTTATTTGATTTATGAAGGGTAACGGACGGTTGGTTGGGTACGAAATATTGTGCTTTGGTAAAAATATAATTAATATCTTACTAGATGTGGATGTTTTGACATCAGTACCTGTAAAAGAGAAAATACAACGATTAGAAATGTAATATGGGACTATTAATACTATTATTCCCTATTACATGGGACTTACACATAACTGGCGAAATATGGGTCTACTATAGTCAAACCTCTGCCCAACCCTTCGGGGAAACAAGGCGTGATGTTATGTTAGAAACATAATTCAGAGCTCGAAATCTTAAAACAACATGTTAATTATAATTTTGTTAATAACCTAACAAATGCCACCAAACCACCAAATAAATATCTGTCAAAAAAACAAAAATGTCTGCCAAATGAAACAATTAAAGGAAAGTCTAGTTTTTTGGCACTGTGGCGCCTCCACCGCACCTCTGTCCTTTGACGACACACGACGTTTCAGTTCTCATGTGCTGCTGGTATCATTTCCGTCTGATGACACGACTCGTGACGCTACGACGCGACGGCTATGTATACGTCGCGCTCGACTTGTCTCATTTAGAACATCAAATGACGACGGTATCGGTTAAGACGTTTCTGTGATGTGTGTGGGTCGGGTTCATATTTGAATTTTTAGTTGACTTGCTTTTCTTTGTTTTTTTTTTTTCTAACAAACTCTTTCAACAGGATAATAATTATGTATCAGTCGAATTAGATATCATACAATATAATTTGCAATTTTCCCCAATTTCATGATAATCAAAAACAGTAACCATCATAACCTCTGCCTCATCATCATCATTCCAGCCGAAAGACTCCACTGCTCGAGATAGGCCTCCCTCAAATAGGGGGGGGTTTGCCAACAAATCAAAACAAAACAAATCTATCAGAGAAATAAACACCTTAAAGTTCCGTACGACAGTTTTAAAATTTTGTGAACGAGTGACTGTGCCGTCTATACTTTTTAGTTTTATAGGTTCTGCTTATACCTAATTACAATTTCAGACTTTTATTATCTCTATAGTATCTTGACAATAACTGTTTTGTATATAAACATGTCCTATCTAAGAGAGAACTGGGTGATCTGTAACTCAGGACCCTCCTACCTCAGACACCTTTCTCTATTTAAGATTGTACATTTTATTAACCAGTGCCTGTAATATGATGTTGAGATAAATAAAGACTTATGATTATATTTGTTTGACGAATGAAACGTACTTGAAAAGTTTTATTTTATACCTTAGACTAGCTGTGCCCCACGGTTTGACCCGCGTAAGTCTCGATCCCGTGGGAATATCGGGATAAAAAGTAAGCATATATGTTAATCCAGGGTGTCAGCTACCTCCATACAAAATTTTATCAAAATTGGTCCAGCCGTTTGAGCGTGAAGAAGTAACAAACACACACACTCACAAACTTTCGCCTTTATAATATTAGTGTGATGTGATGGGATATGATAGTCACATGTAATATCAGTTTTAAAAAACCCGGGAAAGTGCGTGCGGACCACGCACAATGCAGGGTTCCGTAGTTGGGATTAATTTATCGCAAGAACAAACTTAACATTGTTGTTGAAAAACATGTTCTCCCATATATTCAAACTGCAAAATATGTAACTTTGTGCCCATAATATTGAGACATTTACCATGTTATTTAATATCATAGAATTCTTATAGGATTTCCTGCAATCTATAATTAAAGAACTATTTTCCGTATTTTTTTTTAATTTTCCAATCCCCCATACCCATATGTACAAAGTTTCAACTGTGTGATTCGGAGCAAACCAGCTGTGACAGACGGAGAGACAGACACACGAGTGATCCTATAAGGGTTCCATTTTTTCCTTTTAGGTACGGAGACCTATTTCTTTTTTTTTGTGTAAACTTCACAGACGTGATTGGTATCGAATTATCCATACCTAAACACGATAAAACAACAGAAAACAGATTTTCTCAACTTATGCTTTAAGAAAACTAGCTGTCGTTGCACCCAAAAAAAAACTTCAAATATTTTATTTTATCGATACCCATCACGTCTGCAGAGTTTTGCTAGCTCATTTAATTTGACCCTGTATATATTTACATATATATATATATATTTTTTTTTTATTTTTTTTTTAGGAACATTTATAATTGCAATGCGTATGACAGTCCCATCATACCCTAATTATATAATTAACAAAATACACGCTGCTATGGATTATATTCGGGCCATGAACCTGAACAGACTCTTCGCATTATCACCTTTTGGTTGAGACAAAATTCAAAACATAAGGAATATGCCTAAATCCAGTCGGTTTAACATCAACACCCGAAACATATTATTATCATTTTTTATCAGACTCATATCGAACACAGTCCATCAATAAGGAATGTAAGTCTTCCACAACACTCCACACTATATTTTTTAGTAATTTTAAATACCTATCTACCAAAACAGCGTTATTGTTTAAGGCTGCTCTCTCGAAAAATGTTTGAAAAAAGCATGCAGATGAAGCAACTTTTCGTCGACATTTACAGAGAAATTACATCTGAAAAAAATTGTAATCTGCATGATATCATAATTTGGTTTAGCCATAATTTTTCTATCGGTATCACCATTATGTAAAAATACCACCAAATCACTTCCAAATCGTTGAGATGAAACCATTTTACTCCTTCATTTTTTATCAAAACATTATAAAAAAATATCTACTGCTTTACATTTTCATATTGATTTTAACTTTAATTTTTATATCTTTTGTAATTTTTATGTTTTAATATTTTTTTTTTACTAACATAGTATGTTTCATATTTTCATATTTATAAGTTTTAATACTAACACAATATGGATGTTTTCCGTATTAAAATATTTGAATTTACAATATAAAGGGAAATGATTTGGTTGTATTACTGTTTAAAAATATGTATTTTGTTTATTTTAATAAATTAAAAATGCGTCCGATGCGGGTAGCGGAGTGGTGCCGAGACGGGTCGTTAGCTCCGCCCAAATGCTCAAGGACATTGGTATGATTACAAGCCTTATAAACACCTTTTTGGTAGCCTAGTTAGTAAAATCTAATTTACGATCCAGTTTATTAAAATCTAGATAATAAAGTTATAACGAATATTCCAGTTTTCAAGGTATCCGTTGTCTCTAATTATATTTTAGGCTAGGTTTCATTTTAAGAATACTTGTGCTTAGGTAGGTAACTACTCGTTAAAATAAAGGGAGAAGTTATATTTACTCACCACTCACTACCTGCAGTATTGTCTCTCCTTCTCCTTTTAATCCATGCAAAGGTTGTCTGTAAAAGATCGCTTTGCCTTATGTAAAATTTCAACATTTATATCTGTAACTTTTATGGTGTAGCATACATAATAAGGGTCCGCTAGAATAGAAAAGAATAGAAAACTCTTTAGGAGGCCCGCCCACGAGCGATTTTCTCGGCGATTTTTGTCAGAATTAAAAAATTGATTTGACAAAATAAAAATCATCGCCGAGAAAATCGCCGAGAAAATCGCTTGTGGGCGAGCACCCTAAAGAGTTTTCTATTCTTTTCTATTCTATGAATTTGTAGTGTGAGGGGCTGGTGGCTAAATAATGACAGCCGCATGGGTTGATTGAAGGATAATATATTATATATATATAATTAAAATAATATCACAATTCAAACTTATTAATAAGATTTCCGAAAAAAGCTTCGATTATAGAGCAGAGCTGCCACTGCTTCACTGTGTCATCATTTATTATAATATTTCCTAAAATTTTCGAAGTTAATATTCGAAAATATAATATCCCCCTTCTTAATCAACCAAATATGTGCGTTACCGAGAAATACATCATAATACTCGTACTAACACACAACACACACACAAGTCCTCGGATTATTACGAAACGTAACCGAAACCACGTGGCTTCGGTTCGAGTTCGATTTAATTAAAACCGAACTACGCTCCCACAGGTTTTAATGAACTTAAAAAAAAGTTGCTAAGTGCGAGTCGAACTGGCACGCGAAGGGCTCCGTACCACCGTATAATATTTTACACTACATATTTATTTATACTCGTACTACTATTTACACTACATAATAATATGGTTTTATAATTTATGTTTGAATGATAATCTATAATTTCTATGTTTTATTTTATTTTTATTTTTTATCTAACTAATATTTTCTCATTTAAATTGAGTTGCATGTTTGGTTTGTTTGAACTTTTTTTTTTTGTATATTCGAACGCAATGTGAATTGTTACTGAATTAAATAAATTGAATTGAATTGAATTTAACACGTTTATTTTATGGGGACGGCCGTTCATTTATGAAACTATTTTTTAGGGTCCCGTTGTAGTCAATAAGGAACCCTTATAGTTCCGCCATGTCTGTGTAGTTTGGCATGGGTATACATATTAATTACGTCGACAAAGTGGTAAAATAAAATCTCAGAATATTTTTTTTTCCGGCACCGCTCCTACACGTATGGGGAATTTTGTTTTTTTCTCTCGTCTGAGGCTCATCACGTGGGGTGTCATTGGAAAAGTCGTTCAAAAATCATGCGAGTGTTCACAAACCATTTGTACGATTCAGGGATCAGTTTGCGAAATCATCATCATCTGCCTAGCCTTTGCGAAATATTAAGCTTTAAAGTGCAAATATTTGTTAGAGTCAAGTGTTTTTGGATATTTGAAAAAAAGCCCGGCAATGGTATATATGACGATGTTAAAATGAAAACTATTACAGCTAAGTAGGCTTTACAAGTTAAAGAGTAATAGTCGGCCAATTTAAATTTACATTTAGAATGTATGGGAGAACATGTTTTTCAACTACAATGTTAAGTTTTTTCATGGGATAAATTCATCCCAACTACGCAACCCTTAATTGTTTGTGGTCTGACACGCACTTAGCACGCAGCGTCGTCACCCTGGGAACGGACCCCTAAAAAAATACAAATATTAATTACAGCGACTCTAGAAAAATATCCGACCTAAATCAGGTAGAGTGTCAGTTTGTTTTTCATATCTTTATTGAAAATCTTGGTCTCAATTTTATTTTAATGAGTGCTTATCTGTCTCATTAATTACGGCTCAATTTCGTGAAGTATCAATTTCCTGCTTGTTGAAGCTGTGAGATTTTTGGAAATAAATTACTTTATTACGTTAGTATTAAGACGACTTATTAAGGGCAAGGTCTTTCGTGACCTACTAATGTCATTAAAAGTGATTAGTCTCGCATACATTACTAGAATTTGTTCTCGTGACATCTAATTTGGTTGCTATGTAACTTTGTGCTTCATATTGATACCTGTGATACATAAATAACTCCTCAAACAAATATCGGTTTAATATGTAAACCAATTTTATTCCTGTGATCTTGTTTCTATGGCAACGATCACAGAAAGTCACTTATAAGTAAGTTCGGTACAACTAGACTTAATTTGTGGTCCAGTTCGACTTACATAAGAAGTGTAGTCTAGTTTGGAAGCCGGAGCCTATCTCCGATCAAGTTCACCGATAACACGATCATCAGATTCCGCAACATTCACCCAACTAATATACAGGCTGACTGGGTAAACATGGGACTAATTGGAGGCGGTTAATTAGCATCTGACTGTCGTTATCGATACCTACTTTGTTTAATTATACATCCATACTGGCACACGGATGGACCATGACCTAGTTTTGAACATAAGATACTGTTTATCCCGGTACTATATTCTTGTGGGATAATTTCCAACCTCCACGCTGACGAAACTACGCGCAAAAGCTAGTGTTAAAGTGTGAAAAGATTGGAAAATATATATATTTTTTTTTTAATTTTTGCTCCATACTAGGAATTTCTCCTGTATCGTGGGTGCGTTTACAAACATTTAAACTCACATACACAAACAGCCAGACCCGGAACAACTACTTGTAGGTCATACAAATATTTGTCCCGTGCGGGAATCGAACCCGCGACACGCAGCGCAGCAGTCAATCCAACCGTGCCGTCAATTGAATAACCTACATCAATATTGTGGATACTCACAATTTTGCTGCTTTACAACCAAGTATGTCATTAGCCTGGTGCAGTCGCCAACAGAGTGTGTGCCCGCCCCGCACACAATGTGAATTTTCATAATGATAAAACGTCATTTGTTTTTCTTGATATTTTACTACCAACCCTGCACCGTTTTTACAACTTGATAAATTGTCGAGATTTATATGATATACAATATTAGTTTTAATAGATGCGAAACCCGAAACACGTGTCTAGTATTTTTATGTAAAGATTCTATATATAATATGTACAAAATTTCAAAACTGTATCATGAAAAATCACAAAGTTATAAGTTTGTTATGTTACTGGGTTGTCCGTACAAAAACATGCTAACGGCGCCCCCGCGCCTCCAGGGTCGTCTTGCGCTCATTGATAATAATTTGGCAGTAGGTACCTAACGGCGATTGTATTGTAAGTAATTAAATGGTGATAACATTTTCCATCACACTTAAATATATTTGGAACAAAATATAACATGGTGTAAAAATTATTGAAATCGATTCAGTTCCTTATTCTGAACAAACTATATTCAGGTTTCGCATATACTAAAAATAATGTTGTATATTGTAAGTTTAATCTTCTGGAATAAATTCTCCAAATGATGTTGAAAACAGAATCAAAATCCGAAAAACCACTTTAATATCGAGCCTGATATGGATAACATCATAAGCGACATAATGTAGGTATTTCACTTTCAAAAAAAAAAAACTATAGAATACCTCTGCTGTAAATTTGAATTTATGTCGCTTACGATGTTTTTCCTTATCAGGCTCGATATTATCACATCTCATCACACTAATATTATACAGGCGAAAGTTTGTGAGTTGTGTGTGTATGTTAGTTACTTCTTCACGCTCTAACGGCTAGACCAATTTTGACAACATTTTGTATGGAAGTAGCTGACACCCTGGATTAAGACATAGGCCGGTTTTTATCCCGATATACCCACGGGATCGAGACTTACGCGGGTGAAATCGCGGGGCACAGCTAGTTTATAATAATTGTGTTTTTTTTATTTCACGTCCACGAGTATGATTGTCTATAGTTTAATTAACTAGTCACACAGTACAGAATACAAAATTCCCAATCGTCACAAACAAGTTTTACAAGCTAAGCCAACTTTGGGCTAGCTAATGCGTAAGGCCTTAGGTTCAGAACTTCGAAAGTAGGCCGAGTCGGCTCATTCAGTGCCTGTATTAAGTTACTGAGATGCCAGAGCACGGAGGCAATCTCCGTCTAAATACCCTTTTCATAGTTCAAATAGGATAACAAAGTAGATGGAATGTTTAAGGTTTTTTTATAATGAAATAAGCAATAATAATTTTTTATACAGTAGGTATGTTGATTAACGAAAGACGTTTCCGTTAACCCGCAACAGTATAGAGTTCGTACATGCAAAAAAAAACACCATATGAAAAATGAAACACTCTGTACACGCATTTATAGTTACTTAGCAGTTTAAGTTATATTTAAATTACATAATAGCTAAAACTACAGATAGATTGCGGCGGATTGCTACGGCTAGATTGTAATGTGAATTAGTGATAAATTATAAATAAAAAAAACAAAACAGTACCCCAAGTGTAAGTTTGCAAGAGAGTAAACGTAACTATTTCGTTTGCGTTAAAATTTTACCGATAGATCATAATAAGGGTGAGAATAAAAATCTTAACGCAAACGCGCTAGTTACGTTTACTCTCTTGCAAACTTACACTTGGGGTACTGTCGCAATTGTCTTTACACGTTGCAAGACAAGTGCCCATGTACAGAGTGTTTCTTTAACGTATTAATTTAATATATTTTGTTATTTTTTTTGTAAAAAAAAATACTTGTTTTAAATGGTTTTTTTTGTAAAAAAAAAAACTTGTTTTAAATGGTTTTTTTTTGCATATGTGGACACTATACTATTATTGATTAAATATAATGCCTTTTTTATTATTTTATTTATTATTTATTTATTTATTTATTCAAAATCTGTATTAACAATTACATACATAAAGTCTGCCAAACTGCAAAACAGTTTGTCGTTTGTTTAATATATTGTATAATCTAATATTATATAACCTATATTGTATAACCTATACTCACACACTGACTTATTTTTTTAGAAAAACATACTTGTATGATGTTTGTAAATATGTGAACACCACGTATCTATCTAATAATTAAGTTATTTTTCATTGCTTAGTTTTTAATTCGTTTTACCTATTATGGTATAGTAATTTTATTCTAGGTGCATCGTCTTCACATATAATCATATAATTAATGTAATCAAACAAAATATTGTAAAACATTTTTAAAAGAGTACCGGTGGAGTTTCTTGCCCATTCTTCTCCATACGAAACTACCTTTTGGAAGGGGCAACTAGAATCAATTCTATTTTTTTTGTAAATTTTGACGTTCAAAAGTGCCTCTTATGTGCCTATTTGAAATAAATGGTTTGACTTTGACTTTGACTTTGAATATAAAAAATAAACAACTAGATTGACCTACACATATTATTTTCAGATTAATATAAAATAACTAATACTGTTGTAAAAAAACAAATAGGAAATAATTTAAAACACTAAAGCGCTGTAGGTCTTCCACTTATTTACAAATTTGCTGTGCCGGACATAATTAATAATTAGATTCTGAAAATACTGGTAATAACATGAGAAAATTAAATTTAAAAACCAAAATAATAATTTATTTATTTACACTTCAAATTGTTTCTATTTAATAATACTTACCATCTGTATGCATTATGGATTGCAATAAACATTAATTGATTGATTGAAGGTGTAAAAGTTAGGCTTAGAGATGTTCTTAATGAAAATGGTGATCTTTGTAACTGGATTTGAACAATATAGCCCTAACGATGTAAAATTGTTTAAATAATTTGTTTGAATGAACAAGAGTAAGTAATACTAGTCCATTTTCATAAACGCTTTGATATAGTTTTACAACTTGAAAGTTATCATTTTTCTCTAGTTCAATTTAAAAGAAAATGAATATGGAAGATGAGTGTGGTCGTGGTCGTGGATGAGTGGTGATGAGTAGGTGGTAGTGGCTAAAAACAATTTTGCACTAAGTGATAAAATGTTGCCATATCAACTGCGAAATCGAAACATTTTTAAAGTCGATTTAATATAGAAAATTAAATCAATCAAATTACGAACTAGTTGCTCCAAGAATTTTCCAACTCCAAAGTTGGACAAACTAATTACATCTACTCCTCAGAATATTGAACTAATGAAATTATGATGAAATGCCCCTGAACAGCAAGTTATGAAATATAAAGCAGGACCGGCCAGTTAGATTGATGACGTCACGGCCCACCGCCACGGACCAGATAATTGATATTCAGTAAATATTGGCGGATAAAATAAACCGAAAATTGAGTTTCCAAAACCGGCCTAAATTAATTTGCAAGTTCATAACAGCTTCGTGTCGACGTAAAATTTTTATTAAAGGCAAATCCTGGAGCTTTGTGAGTCGAATATATACACTAATACCGGATGAAAAACATCATGTTTACACTTTTATGTTTTTTATAAGATCCTAACTATATTATAAATGCCTAAGTGAGTTTGTTTGTTTGTTAGTTATGTTTTCACGCTAAAGCGGCATGCGACTTACACCGAGACAATTTTATTGCAAGGTGATTATTGCATGCAAGTTTTGCCTCGTTATTTCATTCGTTCGTACTTGTAAAGTTAAATGTGATTTTATTGCACGTGCAATTTTATTGTACGTGCAGTTTACACCTATACCAGTGGGCTAATTGCGTAACACACCATCAGCAGGAATCTGTTTCAATTTGACAGTTCAACAATATTCATTGCGTTATTAGTTTTGTTGAGCAGACAATTTTTTCTAACTTATGGAGCAATGGATTGGCAATATACTTCAAAATCATTCCGATTCCGATTCAAACTGTGTTATCCAATTAGGGTGCTATTTTGATCGGCAACCAACTTGCTCGTATCATGCAACAGTATTATACGTGCTGTATAGACGGTGCCAGTTAGTTGCCCTTCCATTTTATGGTATGCCGCAATAAAATTGCACCTTGTAAATGGAGCTTTAGGTATAGGTACCTTATATTTTCTTACTATACAATGTGTCTGTATACGGTGTGGCGAAAATAAGGGAAACAACTATCTCCCGGGGACCAACATCGTACGTAATTCAAAACTTATCCATTATTTTAATATTCATTGTGTAGGAGTCAAGGAACAATTCCTATTTTTTTGCATAACCTATTTCACTATTAATTAGTTTATGTTGCGTTTTTTTGGTGGAACGAAACGAAAACACTAAACGCGTCCTATTCGAAAATGCCGAGAGTGACGAAAAAACCTATGTAAATAAAATCTATTCTTTGCTAAGTGCTTGGAATCTCACTAAGGTAAATAAGTTAGTGCGATTTCTGCTTGAATAAAGCATAAACAATAATGTAATTAATATAATTTGGGGCTAAAACAGTTCAAAAAACAAATCAGTTTCGTGGTAAATGACGTCACATCATGACTGCGAGAGAAACGAACTTTTGAACTGTAGTAAAAAATATTGTTGGAGTTTCGTATTTTTTTTGAGCAACAAGCAGTAGTTGAATTTAACTTTTAATACTTTCCTTGGGTTTATATTACAGTCTATTACTGATTTAGTGAAAAAAAAAAAATTACATGCGTGTTCCGTATTGCGAAAAAACTATCAGTCTTCCCCTATATAAAGTTGTTTAGTTTGATTGTCTGTACCACGCCCTTAATTTTCGCCACAGCGTATAGGACCTGTATATTAGGTAGGTACTCCTAGATTTCAGTTACCGATCTAATTTTCGATCGGAGATCGTGTTATGAGAAGAAAGAAAGAAAGAAAGAAAAATTATTTATTCTGCACAAACAAAACGAGACATGACGGGCATGAGACTGGATGGATATCGTTACAAGTGGCCAAACAGTCTTTTACGGGTTACTTATCTTTCCTTTCTTTAATATCTTTGGGCATGATTAAGTTAATATAACATAAACATTGAAATGCCTGTGACGGCAACGGCGGTTCTCCGACAAGCATTGTTGATATTTTAACGACTCATCCTACGCTTTATCCTCATTTAAATAGCCGTCGATTAAACTCTTTCGCTCCGTAAAATATAAAACGCTAATTACAGCCAGCTCGGCTCATTACAATAAAAATGTTGAATAAATTTAAAATGTTTGGGCAAGAAGAACTTACTTGTTACAATGCGAATTTGGCAATTTTCCAGTTTCATGACACTGCAATGTGGGTGACTTTTAATGGGCGGCCAACGCATTATGTCACTGGAAACCATTAATTTAGAGTTGAAAAAATTACGTTTCTATTATCTCACAGATATTAACTACGATAACATGGCGCGCCCCTCCAAATTACTGTTTCAATGTGTGTAATCACATCCTTACGAACAAATAAATGCTTGAATATTTTTTTGGTCGACGGCCGTCTGAGTACACATGCGTTGTGAGTCTTGGTGGCGCTTCGTAAATACTTTCAAACGTTTTGAATTTTGGAGGGGCGGGCCATACCTCTAGGGCAAAATACTTCGGTAACCATAACATGACCGACACATTAACACTAACGGGGAGTTCATAGGACATGCAATGAGACATCATCATCATCTGATTCTGCCTAAGCCTTTTCCCAACTATGTTGGGGTCAGCTTCCAGTCAATCTGGATGTAACTGAATACCAGTATTTTGCCTCCACAGCCCAGTTACTGGGTAGAGATTAACTACCATAATTGGCCCGCCCCTCCAAAATTCAAAACGTTTGAAAGTATTTGTGAAAGTATTTACAAAGCGCCACCAAGACTCACAACACATGTGTGCGTAATGAGACGGCCGTCAAAGAAAAACAAATCCACGGATTTGTTGCTCGACTAGTGGCGTCATTAATCGCTCATTATTATTAGTATGGCGCTGCACTGATGTAGGTACTCTATGAAACCGACACGCGCGTTGTTTTGCGCGATCGGCTAGTTATGGTTAGTTGACCAACAAATGTGGTAATAAGTGAGATATTACGAGTACTTACAACTACATACAAACTCTATCGTAAGGATGTGACTACACACATTGAAACAGTCATTTGGAGGGGCGAGCCATGTTATCGTAGTTTATCTCTAATACGATACTCCTTGGTAAGATTGGCTTAACGTGCTTTCTGAGGCACGGAGGGGTCTTGGTATGTAAAGATGGTCACCCATCCACGGACCAACCGCGGCAACCGTAGCTTAACCAGATCGAACGACCCGTGCAGCTGTTATTACTTAGCCACAAGCCCCATACGGATGTATGGGGCTTGTGGCATAATATGAATAAACTGATCCACCGAACCGCACTTGTAAAAATTTTGTTACAGTACGGTTAATGGAATTGCTCAGGTGCGGTTCGGTCAAGTGCTGTTGAAATCAATGCTTTGAGTGGAATACCTCACCCAGGTGCACTCCGTGAGATTGTCAGTAACATCAACAGGCCTTGTTTGAGGAGCTGGGGTGATCGAATAATCGATTTTCCTACTCGTACGCAAAATACGATGTCTGCAACTCCACTCGACGTGGAGATGCGAACTCCGTATTACCTTGATTTATAGAGATTTTTTTTATTTTTATTTGAAACAAAGGTTCATAAACTGTGTTTTATAAAACGGGTATTTATTATTCATTTAGGTAGTTGTTTAATGTAAATAAACATTCGTTTCTGTTGACTGTGTTTGTGGTGTAATAATCCAGAAATGGAATCATTGGCTTATCACAAATTATGATTAAGCATCCAATAACTCCAATGTTTGCTTTTCATGAAAATCAATGAATAAAATACGTGATAAATCGGTGCATAATTCACAAAGGAGAATGTTGTTTAATTTTAAAATAAAATCATGAAAAACCGTATCGCGGTGCAATTAGTAGCTACTCCGGTTTCGTTGTTATATTGCAAATAAACCGTATATTATTCATTTTCCAATAGTCGAGTCCATTTAAATGCAGTACGGAACATGATGTATTAAAGTTTCATAGCCACATGCTCACTGCAAAAACCGAGGCGGTACATTTTTAGTTTATTTTATTTGTTACGTCGACCGCGAGGATTTCGGATATTAAGTTACAGTTGATTTTCTGATACCAACTTCAAACCTTCGTTAGGTGGATCCACCAGCTTTAGCCCGCGAAATAAAAATGTTCTTACATTTTTTGCTATTTGCATATTTGTTCCATTGAGTGAGTTTTTCATGAAATCATGACATTGGGGAAGAAATATAACTCAGAGAAAGAAATAATATTTATTGGCACTCAACACAGGAGATCACAAATTAAACTGAAACACACTCTTGGAAACATAAAATAACAAAAACAATAAAAAAAAGCAAAACAAAAATGAAAACAGTCTTATACGAGGTCAAAAGGTTCCTATCTCAGATAGATATTTTTTAATGATTCTAATGATTATACTTAATTCTGTAAATACATATCTGTTATAGTCGCGTCATTTTTTGATTTTGACGTTCAAAGTGCCTCTTATGTGCCTATTTGAAATAAATTATTTGGATTTGAATCATGTTTTGATCAAGATACTTATACCTGACACTGACCTGCAAATTGCAAAAAGCGTAAGAAAATTCAAATTTCGCGGGCAACAGCTGCGGATTCAATTTAGACTATTATTTTTTCTGTCCATGCCACTCTAACCCCGCGTCTTATTCAAAAGCGATCGTCGCGGTCGTATTATGTCACTTTTTGATCGGAAAACCGGTAAGCGCCCTCTGTTGACGCGACGACGAGTTTAGATTCACCGAACAAAAAGTGACATATACACGCGACAATCGCATATTCGCGCGACGATGGCTTTTAAATAGGACGCGACCTTAAGTGTACCTACACACGGCTACAAAACAACCTATATTTTTCCAGTATACGCTGTCCTCTCATTGTACGGAAATCCTATACAATGCGAGATCAGCTTATATTAGAATTGTATACTTTGTTGTGTAGCCGTGTGTAGCGATTGAAAAACTTTTTATAACGTCTTAAACTTTGCAACGTTTCAGAATTGAGAGAAAAGAAAGATTTATTTTTTATTTTGTACAAATAAAACGCTTTGAATTCTGAATATAATTCTGGTGATTGTTAAAAACCTCGTTTCCTAGTCCACCTCTTCACTCTGTAAAGAATATAATAACATTATTTTCATAACATGTTGCTATTTTCAGTTCATTATTTGCGTATCTAATTACGTTCTGTGAGAGTCACAGCATGTATCATAGATGTGTGGTCAAATTTAAGGGTGTGACCAATTACAGACCATCAAACTGAACAACTTTCTCCATGGAAGCAACATCGTAATGATCATTTTCATAATTTGAGCCTAAAGACGTCCACTGCTGGACATAGGCCTCCCCCAAGGGGGGGGGGGGGGGGTTTGTTGCCATAATCGCCACGCTTGGCAGGCGGGTTGGCGATCACAGTATGGTGTTAAAATGCATAGAAAACGCTGCTGCCCATTCTCTAGTACGTCCCTTTAGTCGCCTTTTACGACACCCACGGGAAGAAATGGGATTGTGCTATTCTTTACGTCCGGCACCACACGGTACTTTACTTTACTTTATTTTTTATGTTTATCATGCTGATAAAAAATCAGAACTAGTGTGCTTATTTATTCCGTGAAAGGTCTCTGTTTATTGATAAAAATCTGTGAAGCCTTCAAACATTGCTCAAAGTGCGTCTCAGCTCGCTGTTTCCCAGTACAGTATGGTGTTATAATGCATAGAGAACGCTGCTGCCCATTCTCTAGTCCGTCCCTTTAGTCGCCTTTTACGACACCCACGGGAAGAAATAGGATAATGATAATCTAAAACGTAATCGCAAAAAAATAATCAACTGGCCCATGGAAAACTCACTACCTACCAGTAGCGAAGCTATAATTTTTCTTAGAGGTAAGCCGAAGAAAAAGTTGTTCAGTTCTCATAAACTCAATTTATTCAAACATTTTATTCATTCATTTACTTTCTAAATTTAACGCCAGCTACGGTCGGAATTCTTTGTTTAGTCAAACAATTTAGGCATTTTTGTAATTGATTTTTTAAACTGGTACCAAATATTTGTAATGTGATGTGATTGATACACACAAGTGTAAGAAGACTGGTTCTTCCGAAGGGAAGCCGAAAGGAATCGAGTTGTATGGAGGCTGCGCCCCTGCTACCTACTCGGTCCAAATTTATGGAACCACTGATTATTTATTCGCGATTACAACGTTGGTCCCATGGAGAAAGTTGTTTAGTTCGATGGTCTGTACCCTTAAATATGAGTGCACAACATTCCGATATATTATTTTCTTTCTTTGTTAGAAATGCCACAAGTATATAAAACTATAAATGTTCTGAACCCTCCAAGGAACTCTCGTTTAATTTAATTTAAACCCTCTGAGTTATTTTATGAACTAGTAATTTAATTATGTTAGCTTTGAAGCTCGTTTTTAAGTGTATCGACAGTGCGGTTGTTAATATTATTAAGTGCCTTAGGAAATATTAATTACGAGCAGTCTCTGCGGATGGGTGACGTCATAACTTGCGGCGACTTTTGAGACCAGAAACTCTGAATTTGTGTTAAAATGTTTGGTATTATATATAGTATTGGTTTTTTTATATTATTATGAACTGAAGGTACGAGGTGTATTTGGATAAGTGAAAAAAATCATAACAGTAGTAAATATAACGAAATTAACAGGAAAACTATCATAGCTAAATAGGCTTTACAAGTTAGCGAGTAATAGTCGACCAACTTAAATTTTGTAGTTGGCGAATTGACCGTGACGTATATCGATGTATGGAAGAACCTTGGGAGGACATTTGTTTTTCAACAATATTTATTTTGAAAAATATTTACATAATATATACGCCAACAGACTTTAATAATATGTAGAAGTAGGTATATAAAAAAGGAGGGGGACAGAATCATAGGGCATCAAAAAATTCATCCGCATCGCTGTCAACAGGAAAAGTGCCCAAAAGGCTGGCAGCATTGTCATGTTGTATGGCAATGCTGATTCTATGGCCAAAAAATAGGCCAGCCCTCTGGTCACGTGAAGAGTCGACCAACCGCTTTGCGATATCATGAAAAACCAAGTGGGCACTTGGAGCCCATGGCCCTAGTGTTTCAACCCCAAACGGCTCGAACATATAACTCCCAATAAGATTGGAATATTTTCGCCGTTTGAGGGTTTTTGCACCTGCAGCAGTCGCTAGGTAACTTAGGTACAATTTTAAGTTTAAGTTTTTGGATAAATTCATTGTGAACATCTAAATAATTTTACACATGGCCTAACTTTATTGCTTGTTACAATGTATTATGTACCTACCATCCCATGTAACTATACTAAATAAATCACAAAACTTACCTATCTTGTGAACACGTAACCCTAAGTTCAAAAGCACGGAGCTCCTTAACACTGCAGTCGGCAACTTGGTAAATATCACGAGTTCCAATGGCCATAACTCAACGAAATGCAATCTCTAGCCGGCGCCGGCGCTAAAGCCGAGCCGTTTAACTGTGGCTTCAGCTATTGTAGGAGCCGAAATATTCCGAAAAGGTGTAAATTCTACGAGCACAAAGTTGGGTGGAGTTTGTAGTGATTTCATTTGATGTTTTCTGAGCTTTGCGAGTTGTGTATATGGTTTTTTGTTGAGGGAAATGTAGACTATTTACAGCATTATCAGCCTTGATGTTCCCACTGCTGGGACACATTTCTCCTGTGAGAGGGTGCGGGCCGTAATCCACTACGCGGGCCCAGTGTGGGTCGGTAGGTGTCACATGTCTTCGAATTTGTTGGTTCTAGGACATGCTGGTTTCCTCACGATGTTTTCCTTCACCGTTTTGAGAGCAGTGGTGATGAAATAATTTACACAGAGTAAAGCGCTTGTCTAGGTTCAAACTGACGACCTACATCTCATAAGTCGCGGCTGTTACGACTGGGCCACCACTGCTCTATTAAGAACCTAATTATCTTATTTTAATAGGAAATACCCGCCGCGCCGTGGCCGTGTGGTGCCGGACGTAAAGAACATCACCATCCTATTTCTTCCCGTGGGTGTCGTAAAAGGCGACTAAGGGACTTACTAGAGAATGGGCAGCAGCGTTCTCTATGCATTTGAACACCATACTGCGATCGCCAACCCGCATGCCCCTCCCCCCTTTGGAGGAAGCCTATGTCCAGCAGTGGACATCTTCCGGCTGAAATGATGATCATGAATAGGAAATAGTTTAGTAACAGATTAGCAAACACATAGATTTTCAGTACTTTTTAGTTGTTTTATTTGTGCTACATGGTTATTTTGGCGCGTGATCAAAATCGGAACGAACGACGCCATCTTGTTTTCGATGTGTAATATCTTTCCTCTCGCTTTCTGTGAGAGTGATTTCGTGAAAAGGGACGGAAGTGTGTAACAAGAAGTGACAGCTTGAGCATGGAATAAGTAAGTACTTTATTATAGCATGGAATTAGTGTACTTATAGAATTATTAAGTACTATATAGATTGTAAGCAGACGGAGTTATTTCTGTCGCTGCTCAATTGCTTATTATCAAGGTGAGATGTCAGATGTTACACATCATTATGCGACTACTGTAAGGCTCGCTCGTTTTTAGGGTTCCGTACCCAAAGGGTAAAACGGGAACCCTATTACTAAGGCTCCGCCGTCTGTCTGTCTGTCTATCTGTATGTCTGTCTGTCCGTCTGTCACCAGGCTGTATCTCATGAACTGTGATAGTTAGACAGTTGAAATTTTCACAGATGATGTATTTCTGTTGCCGCTATAACAACAAATACTAAAAAACAGTATAAAACAAATATTTAAGGGGGCTCCCATACAACAAACGTGATATTTTTGCTTGGTTTTGCTCGATATTGATAATGGCAACAGGTAGACGGTTGAAATATTTACAGAATATTTAGTTATATATTCACGTGATTTTTTTCACAAACGTGATTTTTTTGCCTTTTTTTATAGATAATGGTACGGAACCCTTCGTGCGCCAGTCCGACTCGCACTTGGCCGGTTTTTTTAATACATTTCCAGTGACATTTCACTTAAAAATGTTTACTAACAGCGCCCCAGGCCAAAGTCATTCGAGCGGCGAAATATCCCAGTGTTCTACATAACATTCTCAATTTGAGAAAAAATAAATTCAAACTGACATTTCGATTTCATGAGCAACTTTTCACACCACCACATTCAAACTTCATTTCGACTGCTAGACTCAATGGAATCAATTGAATCAAATGGAACGCTGCCAAAATTTTACCTTCAAATTATTACAGGTACCTACTCTAGCCCGTATAGGTTATCTAATATCACATTCATTCAACCCAATCCACTGAGTCAGAAGTACTCAAGGTTTTTGTATCGCGGCCCGCATGTTATTGTATGTAGGTAGTTGTATCTGTGTTTGAGCTTAGGATATTAAGGTGAATTCGCAGTGGTAGCCCGCGAAATTTATAATTTCTTACTTTTTTGCAATTTGCAGGTCATTGTCAGGTTGTATCATGATCAAAATATAATTCGCAACCATAAAAAATATGTATTTTCAGAATTATAATCATTAGATTCATAAATACATCTCTCTAAGTTAGATTTTTTCCATACGAACTTTTCCATAAGATAGATGCATTAATGATTTTAGTGATTATAATTCTGTAACTACATATTTGTTATGGTCGCGAATAATATTTTGACAAAAAACAACCTGACACTGAGCTGCAAATTGCAAAAAACTTAAGAATATTTGAATTTCGCGGGCTACCACTGCGGACTTACGTAAAGGTAAAGTTTGAAATACCGGTCTATAAAGCATAAAATATGAAATGTTTTATTATAGAAATGTATATCTATTATTAAAATTGTTTTCATTATTCTAATTTCCTGTAAGTTAACCAATCTATAATCATTCGATAGCAACAACCTCCACAACCCAGTAACTGGGTTGTGGAGGTCAGATAGGCAGTCGCTCCATGTAAAATACTGGTATTCAGCTGCATCCAGTTAGACTGGAAGCCGACCCCAACATAGTTAGAAAAAGGCTAGGCAGATGATGATGATGAATCATTCGATAGCGAATATTATGTGAAACCACAAACGAAATTGATCGCACATATACCCCTAAAAGTAGTTACGAAAGAAAAACAGTTCCGTTTTCCTTAGCAACGCGGTAGAAGGAAGGCGGGTCACAAAGATAAGTCTTGCGGGCCGCAGGTTGAGTATCACTGTAACCGAAGTTCCATCCATATATCTTGCCATTATCTGGGTACCCTGCAATTCAAAGTTCGCCTGGATTCCAGTAACATTTGAGACCTGGTTTCAAGTTGCTCGTTCGCTCCTGTTTGGGAGATGCTCTAACTGGGAATGCTTTTAGCGATTTGGGTTGTGCAACCGTAACAATATGTTTGGGAATATGTTTCGCTATTGAGATGCTTTTCGTATTGAGGAATTTTTCAACGTGTCCGCTTTCCTTTTGAATGTTCCGGAGTCTTCTTTGAATTTGAATGTTTTGTGGCCTTTGGTCGCCAATCTTCGAAAGTTTCAAGACATCCCTTTAATATGAAATAGTTTTTATATGACATAATCTGGTAGGTAAAACAAGACCATTGTTATAAAACTTTTATTTTTGATGTGTGACATCTTTGCTCTCGCTTTCAGCGGGAGTGATTTCGTGAAAAGGGACGGAAGTGTGTAACAGGAAGCGACAGCTTGATCATGGAATAATTAAGTACTTTTTGATAGCATGGAATTAGTAAGTACTTTATAATAGCATGGAATTTGTGTAGGTATTCATCGAGTTGTAAGTACTATAATATGGTAGTGGTGGGTGGGTGGGGGAATATTTCTGTCGCTGCTCAGTTGCTTATTACCTAGGTGAGATGTCAGATGTCTTAAGCGACTACTGTAAGGCTTGCTTGTTTTTTTTTTTTCTGAATATAATTTCGTATTTCTTGTAATACATTTACAGTAAGTGCCTCCAATACAAGTAGTCATAACTTTTTATCAGTGATAACCTCCAACACGAGTGTATTGTTCAAACTTGTGAATTTCTTAATAATGGCGCAGTTCTCGAATATCAAGACACGGTGTTAGTTCGAGACGATTGTAAGATAACTTCTACTTGTAATTACTGCAAGTAGTCGTAGTTTCTACGAGTTCGCACTTCGAGGTGTTCATTTGATATTTAATGCTTTATAAGTATTTCAAGTCTTGCTTTGTTTGAAATGTTCGCTGTAGGTACTTGAAAAAATGTCCGGGGAAATACAGGTCGATTTTTCTCGTAGATGACATGGTACATTAAACTTGTCATTAAGCAACTTCGTGTATTGTGTGGCCATTTTTCACGTTTTCTTGATTATTTTGGTGTACTTTTATTAAAACCAATTATCGCCTAGAAGTTTTTCAGGTGACATATTCATAGTACCTATATAAAATACTATACCAATACTACCTGCAAACCTGCCACCCCCCCTACCTGCTACTTTTTATGCAAATAAACATTATCTATTTCTACCAATACAGAATGTAAGGACGAATTCAAATTGATAAAGAGTGTAAAAAACAATAAATAATAAGTAGTCTAACAAAACATTCTAGAAAAATACAATATTTAGACGTGCCTACGAATAAATGATAGTAATACTTTGACAATATCGATGAAAAATACAAGAGCAGATTTATCGGAGCAGACAAGCAGAGTCTCATTCGTCTCAATTATGTAGACGGGCCATCTGTCAATCAGCCTCCCGATGGAGTGATTCGTTACCGATTTCATTGGAAGAAAAATAAAAAAAGAATTATTTGTTGATGCAGTCTTTGGCTTTTCTGACCGATTGGATTACGCGTTATTGGTTGAATACTCATAAAATCGGATTGATTAATTATGTTTCCTTGTATGTTTTTTCATGTCAAGGTTTTCAGCTGATTTTGGTTTTTATTTACAACCCCAAGTGACTCTTTTGTTGATAGGCTTAAACACAGCTATCATTTGAATCTTTGATGGGTGGCTGTTTAAATTAATTTAGACTTATTACGTATTTTGTTCAAGAACCGTAGTTATTAATGTTTCAGTAAATTAGAGAACAACATAGTGTGTTGACACTACGTTGTTCTCTAATTTACTGAAACATTAGTAGTGGTTCTAGTCCTTTGTGTTGACAAAGGACTAGAACCACTAGCCTAGACCGTTTTTCATTAAACCCAGCTGCGATATTTATAAAACTTGTTTACAAAAGCCTCACACTGATTAATGCATATTTAATATCGACCAATAAATAATGTACGGCCGGGATTGCCAAAAAACCACCAACTTTTGACCATTACTTATAAAATTTAATCATGAGCCAAATAAGTTGCTGCGAGTTTCGAACTTGGCGCTGTAAAAAACGGTTTTTGATAATTTAAAAGTCGAAACGTTTAAACTGTGGTTTTATCTTTCTTTTAGCGAAAATAAGCGTGTAGTTGGCCATGTAAATTGTAATATTTGTGCGAAATGTGTTCGCTATTTTCTTTGAATGTCGGTATTTGTGCCAGTTTTTTTATGAATAAAAATCATGGTCTACAGGAAGCTAATTTCGCAGTTATTTTAAAGGAAATTGTTGAATATTCATTAAAAAATAACGAACGAGCCTTAAAGTAGTCGCATATGATGTAACATCTGACATCACACCTTGGTAATAAGCAACTGAGCAGCGTACTTACTAATTCCATGAGTACACCAATTCCATACTATTATAACGTACTTACTAATAACATGCTATTAAAAAGTTCTTATTTATTCCATGCTCAAGCTGTCACTTCCTGCCACGCACTTCCGTCCCTTTTCACGACGGGAAAGCGGGAAGCGAGAGCAAAGATGTTACACAAAAAAATATTAGAACCTTCTTAACGAAATAATCATAGCTGATGATCTTTCTTTCGGTATTTCCTTTCTATCAATAAATCATCATCTGCCTAGCCTTTACCCAACTATGTTGCGATCGCCTTCCAGTCTAACCGGACTCAGCTGAATACCAGTATTTTAAATGGACCGACTGCCTATCTGACCTCCACAACCCAGTTACTGGGTAATACGATACCCCTTGGTAAGACTGGTTGTCAGACTTTCGGGATTCTGACCACCCGTAACGACTGTCAAAGATCACCGACCGGCCAGCCGTTACCTTCGAGTTTATTAGATATGTTTTTGTATGCACGTTTTTTCTGTGAGAAATAAAATTATTTTTCTTTCTTTCTTTCTTTGTATCAACGAATGACAGCCGGGGCCAACAGCTTAACATGATTTCCGAGGCACGGAAGGATCATGGTATGTAAAGATGGTCACCCATCCACGGACCAACCGAAGCAAGTGTGGCTTAACCTGATCGATCGACCCGTGCGGCTCTTATTACTTAGCCACACGAGCCCTTTCTACCAATAAATAGGACAAGAAAAAGCCTACTTTTTTACGTCAACCTAACTATACCGCCTCACGCCTTAGTGATGTGCCAAAAATCCGACATATAGATGTCTATCCCCGTCATCCCCAACGGAAGGAAATATCGTGCGGATATCCGTGCAACTGACATAGGAGGGACGGGGGATAATTCGCGCGTATTATGGGTACTGGTATCATGACGTCATCCCCTTAGTAGGCATCATGGTTGCTATTCGGAATAATGATGGTCGGTGTGGTAAAAGATGGGGGAGCCTGCTTCGGATGATCTATGGAGGTTCGAATAGCTATTATTTTTATTTACATAATCAGCCTCTAATGTTCCCACTGCTGGGACACAGGCCTCCTCTCTTCGAGAGGGAGTGGGCTGTAAATCTACCACGCGGGCCCAGTGCGGGTTGGTAGATGTCACATGTCTTTAAATGTTTGGTTCTAGGACATGCCGGTTTCCTCACGATGTTTTCCTTCACCCTTTTGAGAGCAGTGGTGATGAAACTATTTACACAAGGTAAAGCGCCTGCCTGGGTTCGAACCTACGACCTACAACTCGTAAGTCGGGGTCGTTACCACTGGGCCACCACTGCACTACTAATTTTTATTTGTAGCTACGGAATAGGTTAGTGTTTTACGTTTATTAGTCGTAGATACTAGACAATTTTTTTTAAAGTGCGTTTGTATATTTAGATCTAATTAATCACAATTTTATCCTGGGGTTTTATCTGTTTAGAATTTAAAATATTTTATAACTTAAATGTATGATTCAAAGTGAAAGTCAAAAAACGTCAAACCATTTATTTCAAATAGGCACATAAAAGGCACCTTTGAACGTCAAAATTTATAAAAAAATAGAATTGATTGTTGTTGCCCCTTCCAAAAGGTAGTTTCGTACGGAGAAGGATGGGCAAGAAACTCCACCGTTACTCTTTTAAAAATGTTTTACAATATTTTGTTTGAGTACATTAATTATATGATTATATGTGAAGACGATGCACCTAGAATAAAATTACTATACCATAATAGGTAAAAAGAATTAAAAACTAAGCAATGAAAAATAACTTAATTATTAGATAGATACACGGTGCTCACATATTTACAAACATCGTAAAAGTATGTTTTTCGAAAAAAAAATAAGTCAGTGTGTGAGTATAGGTCACACAGGGAGTATAGGATATCACAGAATGTAAAATCAATATCATAAAAATAACAGATTTTACCATAAAAATAGCAACCAGTTTGATTTTGTCTAGACTCTAGATTGTCCTATGGAGCTGGACCAGCATGTTTCCAAGCATTCCTGTCCTGGATATAATCCTCTAACTTGTAATATACTTGTTTACAAAGTGAACTTTTAATATGTGTTTCAAATTTTGTCTCATTTAATTGCAATATAACACAAGATATTTTGTTGTAACATTTAACACAGTACCCCATAAAAGATGTAGGTATGTACTTTAGATAATCTGAAAAATGGTTGAGCTATTTTATCTTTATTTCTAGTATTAAAATTATGTCTATCGCTTATCTTATTAAAAATATGTAGATTTTTCCTTACATACATAATATTTTCATAAATGAATTGGCAAGGTACCGTCATAATGGCGAAACTCCGCTGCCGCGAGAAATCACGGCACGGCGGACAGAGCTCTGGCGGGATCTCATGGCGACATGGAGAGTGCGATTGTCGCAACCCAGCGCTGGGCACGCCACTATTGCGGCGATAAGTCCCCTCTTTGAGGAGTGGCTAGAGAGGCGCCACGGCGTCCTCACCGGACACGGACGTTTCGGGAGGTTCCTGTTCAGGATAAAGTGGGAGGAAACGCCCGGGTGTCACCACTGTGTGGATCGCCCGGAGGACACGGTGGAGCATACGGTGGAGGTCTGCCCTGCTTGGGCGGAGCACCACCGTGTCCTCACGGAGGCGATCGGCGGCGGCGATCTCTCGCGTCCGGCCCTGGTTCAGGCCATGGTTCGGAGCGAGAGTGCATGGGTGGCCGTCACCTCCTTCTGCGAAGCAGTAATGCTCGCGAAGGAGGAGGCGGAACGCGTGAGGGAGAGGCAGGGTTCGCGCCCTCACGCCCCTAGTCGCCGCAGGAGTCGCCCTGGGTGTCGAAAGTCGCAAGCCGATTTCCGGCTACCGTAGGCGCGGGCCTGCGGACGGTGAGTGATGGGTAGCTCGCCGTCCGATAAGGACCAGGCCCGGGTCGACGGCGCGTTGTGTTCCACGCGCGCCTCAAAGAGACGTCAGCACGAAGTGACGGGGTCCATTAGGGCCAATGCCTGCCAGGGTTGCGAGTTTGTCCGAAAGGGATATCGTGGCCCTGGCACACAGGCAAATGAAGGAACGCGGGTGGGTTTTAGTCAGTAAAAGTCTGACACGCCCGCCCAGAGCGGGAGAAGTTATTTGACAATTTCCCACCCAAAAAAAAGAAAAAAGTACTGTCATAATATTAATCCTTTTAAATAGTTCCCTAAGAGATTCACGGCGACGTAGATTATATTGCTCTGACAGCTATCTTTTGCAAAATATTGCGATTGTAAAACTATGGACTAGAATTATGTCTGAAATAAATAAATTATTATTATAACATTAGAATAACTGACTACAACTACAGCTTTCCAAATTCTAGTTTATAAATCCAAGGTTTTAAATAATTTAATACCATCTAATCAACCTGACTCTCGCGGCAGAAATTCATATAAAAGCCACTAACGAGATTAAACTCAACTAAACCTGTGCTAATGCATATCTTCACTCATTAAAGAGATTAGAGACTCTGCAAATTAATTAAATTCACATAGTTTTACGTTAAAATATAGAAGGTGAGTTGCAGGTGGCCGGTGCTTCGGTACGGACCACATGGACTGGGAGTAGTGAGCAATTGGAGTGCTTAGTTAATATACTTAAGTCTCTGTAGAATGCAATGGAGTCACGTATTACACAAGTATTATCACGTATTATATACTTACAGTGCCGAGCATTTATGTATTTGTATTTATAAGTAACATGGCCAAATATATCATGAATAAGAGACAACAGAAGAACGACAGATTAGAGAAGGCACACGTAGACAAGACATTAAACGTTACAAGGTACAGCCTAATTTGAATAGTGGGAGCACAGTGCCAGATATCAATCGGTAATATTATTTAATAAGTTACCTCTACGTATAAAAAGCGCTATCTACTCAAGCTCTTTTAAAAGTCAACTTTAATGTTTCCTGTTGAATAAGTGGCTTTATGCTGTTGAAAATCTATAACGAAATTCCTATACATGTTGTATTTATGCATTGTTGTAAAATTTAAGGTGTTTTTCCGTATGTAATTTAACGTGTTTTTTTGTATTTGCTCCCTATTACATGGGATTTAAAACATAACTGGCGAAATGTGGGTGTACTATAGGTACACCTCTGCCTAACCCTTCGGGGATTACAGGTGTGATGTTATGTTATGTGTGTAATTGAATTTTTTTTTTATACCATGTAATTTTAGTTATAATTCATTGTTCATGAATAAATGACTAATTACTTATTCGTACTGCGTCAAATGTCCCGCGACCCGTCTTGTCCCTGTGACAGTGCGAGACGTTGGCATGTTGAAAAGTCGCAGGATAGTGAGTTTATCTCGACATATTGCGCTCCTTCGTGCATATACATTTGTGTTTAATAACACATTATCTCTCCATTTGCTTCATAATCTCTGTCCTGAACCACGCCCAGCTTCAGTCGTAAATAATCTCCTTTTACGAGCTACACCTTACTAAGTTTTAGCAATCGAAGTCTTTTACGATTACTACAAGTTATACGGAACCGTTCCAATCCTTTCTATGTTTTCCACGATTTTATTTTTATGCTGAATAGTTTTATTGGTATTGGAACTAGAGTTTTGCTAGGAGTCGTTAAATAAAGGAAATGGGTTAGATTTGTACGGTTATACTATCTTTAGGAACATAGTAGTTTATTTGAGGTCGTTACTTTTTTTATGGGGTCATTGTCAAAAATGAACTCTCAACTTTCTGTAGATGAAAACAAAATTAATGCCTGAATATGTTGAAGTATTTTATTTATTTAATTATCGCATTTGGGCAACCTGTAATGATAGATTTAAAGTGTTATAATAAATAAATAATAAAATAAAATAAATAAAAATATTGGTGTTAACCAGCTGAAGAACAATTCAAACTCGCTCATACAAGATCCGCCGTGCCGTGTGGTGCCGGACGTAAAGAATAGCACCACCCGTGGGTGTCGTAAAAGGCGACTACGGGACTTACTAGAGAATGGGCAGCATCGTTCTCTATGCATTTTAATACCATATTGCGATCGCCAACCCGCTTGCCAATCGTGGCGATTATGGCAACCCGCCCCACAAAATGACAAGCACTAAGAAAAAACGAGAAACGGTAGTAAGAAGTAGCGGTGCTTGGGGGAGGCCTTTGTCCAGCAGTGGACGTCTTTCGGTTGAAATTATGATGATGACACACATGATAAAAGTAAACACCAAAACTGTAACAAACGAAAAATAGACCAAAATGACAAAACAAGTTAAAGCATTAAACAGCGGCCATGTTTTGAACTGTTCTAAAAACGAAATGAGAGAATTTAATGCTAGCAACACGTCCGTACGTAAGTACACGTAGTGACGGCTGTAGCACGCTGCACAGATGCCTCAGAGTACGTTATTACTCAAGTTCCCGTAATAAACACATGCGACTCATTGTCTAAACTTTCCCATGAGTAATGGACGTTTACGGCTTTTAAAACTGTCCCTACAACGATTCAGATGTTCGAGTGTACGTGATGAGAACAACGGATAAAGTAACAGTATGATTTTGGTGTACGGAGTTAAAGTGAGAATTTTGTAAATAGATTTTTTTCATGTTGGTCATGAATTTAGTTTGGTTGTTCGGCGTTTTTTGTTGACACGAAAATTGTTTTACATGATTTTATCTTTGACATGTTTTGTTTGAACTCGATGGTGAAAAGATTGATTGCTTTTTGATTAAATGCAACAGCTATGGAAATAGTTTTTTTTTCAAAACTATGTAAGTTTCTGTCTACCCCCATGTGAAGAAGGCGTGAGTTTATGTATTTAAGTGAAGTAACTACAATTTGAAACATAACAACAAAGTAAAGCTGGGTTGTAAGCCACGAGCATAATTATTTTATTATTATAATTTAGTTATGAGTTCACGTCCATCGTCCGTTGTATGTACTAAAGCAGCTTTTCTCAGTATTGTTATTGCATTAGTAAACTCTACGTCCAAGAGGTTCACAGAACAAACTTAAGCTAACGGAATTACTACGTAATGTCAGTTTTCTTGATAACAGAAGCTAATAATTTTGTTAGAACTTTCAAGTGTAAAACCCTACTTAAGCAGGGATTTGTACTAGTGTCTCTAGGAAGCAGTTCCAAGGAAATTACCCAAACTACCATAAAACTGACAGCAACAACATTTGTATATCACATTCATCACCTGCCTAGCCTTTTCCCAACTATGTTGGGGTTGGCTTCCAGTCTAACCGGCAGCTGAATACCAGTAGATATATTGTTATATAGTTGTGGTATATTTGGTTATATCACATTGTAAACTCGAAATGAAAATTACAAAGTTGTACCATTTGGTCTAGATTTAAAACCCAGATTGTGAAGAAATTTTTTAGGGAATGTGGTCGGAAAATGTAGGGTGCAAAACATCGGAGTTTAAATATTTTTTGTGATTAATGTTTTCAAGCAGCGCTGGCTTGTAGTTGCGGGAATCCTGTAATCCTTGTTGTTTGATATGCCTGGTTTAAAAATGCCAAAATGTAAAATGAGAGATGATCTATTTTGTTTTTGTACGATGTTCGATAAGATTTTCTACCACTTAACTTAGGTTAACTGATAAATCTAACACGAAATAAGTAGTCTCCATTAAAGTGGTTTTCCTAATAGGCATGCCCCATTTTTGCAAGAAGCTTAAAACATTTGTTTGGAAAACTTCCAAACAATCTTTTAGCAGTAGGTATCAATTTTTTTAAACAAAATGCTTTTCTTACCCCTTTTTTACCCGACTGCGGTGAAGCCATTCTGATTTTTAATAATTTTAATATACCCTATGACACTCGCGCAATAAAGACGAATCTAACGACATATCATTCATTTAAATCGGTTCAGCCGTTTAGTAGTTACCAGGGAACATAGGGACGGACATACATAGGTACATACATACATACAGGTCAAACACATAACCCTCCTTTTTTGGCATCGCCGCAGTCGGGTAAAAAAAAAAGTAGTAAATTTCCTATACAATTTTAGTGCCTAATAATAAACTAAAGCGAATATATTAATTACGGGTGCAAGTAATGATGGTACGAAACTAGAATGTAAGGTAGTGAATCGCCCGATCTAGGTTTCTTCAAACCTGTGTTTCAGGCCATCACCTTTACATTTCAATTACAGTAAAACTGATATAAAAATACTGCCTCGTCGGTCTAGTGGTCGCAAGCGCGACTGTTGAGCATGAGGTCCTGGGTTCGATTCCCAGGTCGGGCAAAGTGTTATTGGGATTTTCCATTAGGAATTTCTCAGTCGCACCCCGGAGTCTGGATTTGTGCCCGGTTCATGGCAATAGGCTCGCCCCCTATTACATGGGACTTAAACATAACTGGCGAAATGTGGGTGGACTATTATAGGTACACCTCTGCCTAACCCTTCGGGGATTACTGGCGTGATGTTATGTGTGTGATATAAAAATAATCTATTAACAACTGTGAGAAAAATCATATTGGTTTATTAGGTAATACCAAAAAAGCATTATGTAAGTATACAAAAGATGATGTATACATCTAGCTAAAAAAACCGGCCAAGTGCGAGTCGGACTCGCGCACGAAGGGTTCCGTACCATTATCTATAAAAATGGCAAAAAAATCACGGTTTTTTGTATGGGAGCCCCCCTTAAATATTTATTTTATTTTAATTTAATTAATTATTTTTAAAGTGAATATATAACTAAATCTTCTGTGAATATTTCAAGTGTCTACCTGTTGGCGTTATCAATATCGAGCGAAAACGAGCAAAAAAATCACGTTTGTTGTATGGGAGCCCCCTTAAATAGTTATTTTATTCTGTTTTTTAGTTTTTGTTGTTATAGCGGCAACAGAAATACATCATCTGTGACAATTTCAACTGTCTAACTATCACGGTTCATGAGATACAGCCTGATGACAGACGGACAGACGGACAGACAGACGGCGGAGCCTTAGTAATAGGGTTCCCGAACCCTGAAAAACGATAAAAAATAAAGAAGAATATATATACTCTTTATTTTCTTTATTTATTTATTTAAAGAGGGTTTTAATCTAGACAGATTATGCCACCCTCATCGTTACAAATCGGCTTTACGTACATAATAATATATAATAATGAGTATTGACAGCTTATAAATCGTTGGAAACAGGGTGTCCTATAGCTTGTATACTACATCCTAAAACTATCTATGAACCCCCCCCCCCCCGTCCCTAATTGTAAAGTGGAGAATCATAGATTATAGTTGTTCCCATCATATTATCAAAGTTTCATGTGACATTACCTCGCACACAACTCGGCAGTTCGCTTAAGTTTACAGAAGTCAATCAGCGGTCTCAGCACTCATGCGTCCCGCTAAGTAATATTCAATCCAATGAATATCTCACGCTGTTCATTTTGAGGGATGAGCCTATGCGATTAAGGGAAGTCGAATTAGTCGATTTATAATCGTAGACGATTTAAGGCCGATTATTTAATATTCAGATAACTTTTGCTGAGGTATAAGAATTGCGGTTTGACAGCTTTTGGGTATAAAATATATCTAACCGCTATATCTTCTTCAGATAAGAGTTATGTAGGTACCAGAATTTTGAAAAATCGGCCCTAAATCGTTTACGATTACAAATCGACTAATTTCTATTTAACGATAGAAAAATCAGTGTTTAATTGAGTAGTAAGTATTCCAGTTGTATAAAACGGCTATTACGCGGAATATTGATGTAAGGTGTCAATTTGCTTAACAATGAAAATTAATTGTAATTGCCAGTGATTTCCCTGGCTGTATAATATCAATAAATAACCGGTAATTTCCTACATTCACCAATGTAGGAATACATAACAATATCAATAGTTCACAGTATGCTAAACCATTTTAGACGCCACTTCGTAACCTGTCTGTAATGCCACGTTCCTGAGCTTGATTAAAATATTTCTCAAATTATACAATTCAAATAACCATGACATCGGAATGCCAGAACTCGGAACAAACATTCATTATCAATATTGTTGTATGTTGATAATTCTAAAAAGAAAAAAAAAAGGCTCATTCATTACAACACGCCCAACGTGTGGTAATAAATGAGCAGTGAAACTTACTATTTTATTTAACATGATTTTAGCAGAAGCTGTTCGATGAATATCTTTTGGGCTCTAAATAAACCCCAAATTGACATTCGATCATACATTAAAGTTGTTTATTTTTACATGTCAACAACTATTCATAATGTTCTTCAAAAAAACTTCATGAAACGGCTAAACTAACAACTCGCTACTCGATTTCAAGCTCATCAGTTTCTCTTTCACTTAGTCGACTTGTATTCGATTTACAGCAGCGTCCGAATTCATCCCTATCAATTAGTAAGAGCGGTGACACAGCGAGTCACCTAGCTCAGGAATTTCCGCTGGATTCAGTATAATTGCCCTTTAATTATCAACATACAACAATTATTGATAATGAATATTTGTTCCGAGTTCTGGCATTTCGTTGTCATGGTTATTTGAATTGTATTATTTGAGAAATATTTTAATCAAGCTCAGACACGTGGCATTACAGACAGGTTACGAAGTGGCATCTAAAATGGTTTAGCATACTGTGAACTATTGATATTAGTACGTATTCCTACATTGGTGAATTAATAGATCGGTTATTTATTGATATTATATAGCCGTTTTAATTGTTAAGCAAATTTACACCTTACATCAATTTGCCGCGTTATAGCCGTTTCATACAACTGGCAAAGATTGACAGTAGTGACTTGAATAATATATGGACAATTTAAATTGGTAGTAAATTTACTTAACACTTCATTTCCCTGACATTACATAAATACAGAGTGTTCAAGAAATTGCGTGCCATAGCTTAGGGGTAGGTTCAGTATCGATAAAGGAACCCAGGAAAAATAAAAATAAAACCAAAAAATAAATAAAAATATCAAAAAAAAAATATTGCAAGATCAACCTAATTTAGTACTACCCATTTACCAACGCGTTCGATAGTAGGTAAGTAATTAAAGCATTTAAACAAATAAAATAATGTTAATTCTAAACGATTGCTATTTTAAGTTAGTAGTACTAAATTAGGTTGATCTTTGCAATATTTTTTTTTTTCCGGGTTCCTTTATCGATACTGAACCTACCCCTAAGCTTAGCACGCAATTTCTTTAACACCATGTATATTGATTCAGAATGAACAATCAAGACGAACATAAGATTATTAATACGGACAACAGTCACAATAATACCTTCCAGCATTAGTAACATAAAAATAAATTCTCGGGACATAAAATAGAAAGAAAAAGATAAAAGACACTGGCACAAAGTCGAGCTAATATTAATATAACAGAAAGAAAAAAATATAAAGAATTGGATGTCGGTCCTGCATTTGCTTGCACTAACATAATTATACAAAATGTTACTGTTTACCTCAACGGCCCGCGTTGGAATAAAAACAGCTTTGATTTTATTTAAGTTCACTATGTTTGTCTGAAGTTTTCTGTTTTTTATCTAAACTAATAGTTTTAGTGTAATTGTGTCATATTTAAATAGGCATTTGTAGAACATAATTATCCTTATGTATTTTGTAAAATATAGATCTAAAATACTAAATAAAATACTTATCCATTACTTCTAGGCAATCGGCCGAATCGCATTAACAAAACTATTTGCAATCAAGAATTCATTGAATAGATACGGGATTATAATTTTCCGAAATCATTTGTAGGGGCAATTAATGGGCAAGATTTGTATCGAGAACTCTTAATTTACGAACAGTCAAAATTACCCGATATGCAATAACAAATATCGTATTTTCATAAGTTCATATTAATGAAAACAACAAAATCATTACGGCTACGTATTGCATGAAATTGATCATTGCATAAAGTTCGCTTTTGGCATCATTAAAATAAAACTTAAACATTACAAACCGAGCAGATTTAATGAACCGCCAGTGTACGATTGATCCGCATAGCCCGAATTAAATTCATTTCGTTGGAAGTGTAAACGTACTTGCAAAATAACTTGTGAATATTTAATATATTTGGAGCGAATTAAATCACTAATATTGGACGGTTTTAATGGAATATTGGACCGACCGACGGAGGAAGTGGCCCCGGGCAAGGATTTTTGATATGTTGTTATATAATTATGTCGGTTACATGTTGACGTTGTTTACGCTCGTAGTTTGTACGGGTTTTTTCTCTGTGCATGTGGTTTGGGAAATAAATATACACATCTACTTATATTTTGACGTTTACTATTTTTTAACCGACTTCTAAAAAAGAAGGGGGGTTTTTTTATGTTTGTTCGCGCATAATACCGTCGCTTGCCAACCAATTTGAAAATTTTTTTGTTGGAAAGGGTATACTTCCCAAATGGTTCCATGAAAATTTTATCGAAATCGGATAAGCGGTTTTTGAAAAATAAACAAAAATCTAAAAATTTATATAGATTGTCTACATTAACGATATTTTCCTTTACTCTGCATTGCGTTTTTTGTTCGCGCATAACTCCGTCATTTACGAACCGATTTCGAAAATTCTTTTTGGCACTAAAAAGTGAAAAATAAACTTTTTACAAAAAAAATAACCGACTTCCAAAAAAACACTACAAAGTGAAAAATAACTTTAATTTCGGAAGTCGGTGGCATAAAACTAAAAAACAGATCCAAAGACACCGACTTCCGAAATTAAAGTTATTTTTCACTTTTTAGTGTCTTTTTGGAAGTCAGTTATTTTTTTTTGTAAAAAGTTTTTAGTGTCGAATGCTTGGATATTAAGATTATTACCTAGAACTAATGATGACGTTAACATTTGACAGTTTGTCTGGTTACCGTCCTCGCCTACCTTCAAGACACATCATTTCTATCAAAATACATGCCTCAAATATTAGTAGAATAGACAGCAGCTCAAAAGCTTCTTATAATTTTTATTTATTTTTCAGAAAGAAAGAAAATACTTTTTTTTTATTGCATTGACATACCAAGGTACTCATGCTTACGTCACAGATAGCAGTCCTAATTCCACTCATTCGCTGGAAGCGAACGATACTAGGAGAAAATTGAGTAAATCGCTCCCAGTCAGTCCGCTTCCCTGTCATAGACGTCACGAAAGTCTGTACTCTGCAGCTTTGAACTCAGTTAGGTAAATTGAATGAAGTGCCGTGAGCATTGCACGGTTGTATGCACGACGCTAAACGGTACCGAGTTGTGATCCGCGGGATCACAGGGTTCCCTCGTTTGGACCACTTAAGTTTAGAATGGGTTCAAGATTTGGAGCAAAATTTTCACTTCGGTATAAATGCCTGCCAATATTTATTTATTTAAACTTCTCATACACAATAATGTACAAAGGTGGACTTAATGCGTTAGGTATTCTCTACCAGTCAACTAAAGGTGGTGATGATTGTTATTCAACAGACAGAACATTAAGAAAGCATACACACATGCTTAGATTCTCATATCATGTGCCTTTTTTTAGGGTTCCGTACCCAAAGGGTAAAACGGGACCCTATTACTAAGACTCCGCTGTCCGTCCGTACCTATGTCTGTCCGTCTGTCACCAGGCTGTATCTCATGAACCGTGATAGTTAGACAGTTGACATTTTCATAGATGGTGTATTTCTGTTGCTGCTACAACAACAAATACTAATAAACAGAATAAAATAAATATTTAAGGGGGCTCCCATACAACAAACGTGCTCGTTTTTGCTCGATATTGATAACGGCGACAGGTAGACGCTTGACATATTCACAGAATATTTTGTTATATATTACTATTACTACAGAATACTTTAAAAATAAATAATTAAATTAAAATAAAACTTATATTTAAGGGGGGTTCCCATACAACAAACGTGATTTTTTTGCCATTTTTATAGATAATGGTACGGAACCCTTCTTGCGCGAGTCCAACTCGCAGTTGGGCGGTTTTTTTTTTGTGTGGCATTTATCAAATAACTTCTCCCGCTCTGGGCGGAGCGGAAGGGCGTGTTAGACTTTTACTGACTCAAAACACACCCGTGTTCCTTCAGTTGTCTGTGTGCCAGGGCCACGGGAGTCCCGTACGGTATATCGAATTACCCTTGAACGATATAACTGTCTACAGAAAGCATGGTTCACCGACGAACGGTAATACGAGAAAACTATTAGTCGATACCATTATTTAGCGACAGCACGTTTCGCCGAATAACGCTACATAGAATGAATGGTTGGCCGATACCAAGATTTGCCGATGTCATGGTTCGCCGGAACACGCTTGAACTAAATAATCCTTTATCGATAGCAGTTTGCTTTATCGATAGCAGTTTGCTTTATCGATTGCAGCAAAAAAAATATGACACATAATGAGATCAGCAAAAAAAAATATAAAATTAGATACAAAATTGTAATTTATTGAAGGGTAGTATTTAAACGTATAGTAATTTAGTTAAATTGGATATTGATGAAGAGTTTTTGTTTTGGTAATTGAATTTACCAACAATAGAGGGGACCTGGCGCTCGGCGGCCGCTCCCGCGGCACGCTCGCTTCGCTCGCTCGCCTTCGCGCGTTAATGGTCACTGTTCTAACCTAACCTAACCCAAATGATTCAATCTGGCAAAGAATGTATATACGCTCTGGGGCCCAAGTCTGCTATTTTTATAAATGCAGTCATTCCAACACGATCCCATTGTCATGCAACTGCTATCGATAAAGGATTATTTAGTTCAAGCGTGTTTCGGCGAACCATGACATCGGCAAATCTTGGTATCGGCCAACCATTCATTCTATGTAGCGTTATTCGGCGAAACGTGCTGTCGCTAAATAATGGTATCGACTAATAGTTTTCTCGTATTACCGTTCGTCGGTGAACCATGCTTTCTGTAGACAGTTATATCGTTCAAGGGTAATTCGAAATACCGTACGGGACTGGGGCCACGGTATCCCTTTCGGACAAACCCGCAACCCTGGCAGACATCGGCCCTATCGGACCCCATCAGTTTGTGCTGACATCTCTTTGAGGCGCGCGTGGAATACAACGCGCTGTCAACCCTGGCCTGGTCCTCATACCATATGCCTGCAGTTGTATATTTGCAAGACCGTTGCTAGTGCTATTTAAGTAACAATTCATTATCATAATTTCACCCGAAAGATGTCCACTGCTGGACATAGGCCTCCCACAAAGGGGGGGGTTTTAAGGGTTTGGTTTGTCTAGCTGAAACTAGAGCACTATGGGATTAGGAATGCAGCTCTTGATTTACTAAGATCATACCTAAAAGATAGAAAGGTTAAAGTTGAAATAAACGGCGTTAACTCATTAGGGTCTGAAATGGCAATGGGCGTTCCTCAAGGTTCGATATTGGGTCCATTCCTCTTTTTAGTTTACATTAATGATTTACCCCAAGTACTTCAAAATCAACCGAAGATGGTGTTATTTGCTGATGACACATCATTGATCTTTAAAATAGATCGACGATCACAAAATCTTGACGAAGTGAATAACTCTATTCTTCAGGTCCAAGATTGGTTTACGGTAAATAATTTGGTATTAAATGAAAAAAAAACCAAATGTATTAGATTTAAATTACCTAATGTTAGAAGTAGCGAATGTGATATCATATTGAACGGAGAAAAACTGGAATTTATTAATCAAACGGTTTTCCTAGGAATCACTATAGACGAGAAACTGCAATGGGGACCACATATAACCTCTCTGGCGGGGCGGCTAAGCTCGGCCGCTTATGCTGTTAGAAAGATAAGACAGCTAACAGATATAGAAACCGCGCGTTTGGTTTATTTTAGTTACTTCCACAGCATTATGTCGTATGGCATTTTACTGTGGGGTCGGGCTGCTGACATTGAGTCCATCTTTATTTTGCAAAAGAGAGCTGTCAGAGCAATTTATAATCTCCGTCGCCTCGAATCTGTTAGGGAACTATTTAAAAGGATTAATATTATGACGGTACCTTGCCAATTCATTTATGAAAATATTATGTATGTAAGGAAAAATCTACATATTTTTAACAAGATAAGCGATAGACATAATTTTAATACTAGAAATAAAGATAAAATAGACCAACCATTTTTCAGATTATCTAAAGTACATACATCTTTTATGGGGTACTGTGTTAAATGTTACAACAAAATACCTTGTGATATATTGAAATTAAATGAGAGAAAATTTAAAACACATATTAAAAGTACACTTTGTAAACAAGCATATTACAAGTTAGAGGATTATATCCAGGACAGGAATGCTTGGAAACATGCTGGTCCAGCTCCATAGGACAATCTAGAGTCTAGACAAAATCAAACTGGTTGCTATTTTTATGGTAAAATCTGTTATTTTTATGATATTCATTTTACATTCTGTGATAACCTATACTCACACACTGACTTATTTTTTTAGAAAAACATACTTGTATGATGTTTGTAAATATGTGAACACCACGTATCTATCTAATACTTAATTAAGTTATTTTTCATTGCTTAGTTTTTAATTCGTTTTACCTATTATGGTATAGTAATTTTATTCTAGGTGCATCGTCTTCACATATAATCATATAATTAATGTAATCAAACAAAATATTGTAAAACATTTTTAAAAGAGTACCGGTGGAGTTTCTTGCCCATTCTTCTCCATACGAAACTACCTTTTGGAAGGGGCAACTAGAATCAATTCTATTTTTTTTGTAAATTTTGACGTTCAAAAGTGCCTCTTATGTGCCTATTTGAAATAAATGGTTTGACTTTGACTTTGACTTTAGTGAAAATTACATTTTATTAACTAACAATTTCTTCTAAACACCCTAAATCACCTCCCATTCAAACACCATTCAAAAGGCATACATTAATTTCACGAACAGAAAGCCTTCAAATCCTCTGCACTTAAGGCACAAAAACTTGCGCACAAAGCAGGTAGGTAGGTAAGTACCACCCTTTGTGTAACACGCACAAAAAGCTATATCTTCCCAGACTAAGGGGAACCTAAACCGTAATGAAATATTTTTGACGACCGGGCTCAACCCACGAAAGTTTAATGAAAATTTCATAACCAAAGCTGCGTCATTTTATGAATGTAATAATACGTAGTGGGGCCTTTATCACTATTTCGTATGTTAATTATGTAATCCACGAATTATTTGAGTTATATGTTTACCTTTTGAAGGACACATAACATAACACCACGCGTGCAATCCCCGAAGGGTTAGGCAGAGGTGTAGCTATAGTACACCCACATTTCGCTAGTTATGTTTAAGTCCCACGTAATAGGGGGCGAAAACGGGCACAAATCCAGACTCCGGGTTGCTACTGAGAAATTCCTAATGGAAAATCCCAATAACACTTTGCCTGACCTGGGAATCGAACCCAGGACCTCATGCTCAGCAGTAGCGCTTGCGACCACTAGACGAATGAGGCAGTTAACTTTTGAAGAAGTTTTGTGGTTTTTGACGGGTAAAGCGTGGAAAGGTTTGCTTGTAAAGTGATGCGGTAGAGAGATCAATGACTTGATGTCTGACATAAAATTATTCAAACCTAGTAAGTTACTCTTGCGAAATAAGAAAAACTAACTAATTAACTTTGGATGCTAAGCTTCATTGATATATATTAATGAAGCTTAGCATCCAAAGTTAAGTCCAAGAATACTGTGCTATCTTCAGGATTCAATTCTTCGCCCTTTATCAACACATTAGGTTTCACCTGCCTAACCTCACGTTAGGCAGGTGAAGTTAGCGTAAACTTAATTAATGCATTTGTTTTTTTTTTTTCATTTAGAAGTAAATTATTAACATTGAACAAGTGAACTACTTTTGAGATCGCGCTATTTAAATTAACCTCATAACTTAAAAAAGCTAAATACTGATATATTTATTTGAATATTTATTCATTACTAGTGGTCGCCCACTGGTCGAAATTCGACCACCTCTACTTACAATCTATATAGTACTTACTAATTCCATGAGTACCTACACTAATTCCATGCTAATAAAAAGTACTTATTCTAAGCTCAAGCTGTCCCAAGGACCTTGCCCACACTTCCGTCTCTTTTCACGAAATCACTCCAACAGGAACCGAGAGGAAAGATGTTACAAATCAAAAATATTTTATTTGGGATACGCACATGATACAAACAATAACAAAAGGAACACTAAAAACTAACAATTGGAAAAGGCTGCAATGTTACATAGAGATAAACTATGATAACATGGCTCGCGCCTCCAAATTACTGTTTCAATGTGTGTAGTCACATCCTTACGAAAGAGTTTGAAACCGGCATGTCCTAGAAACAAAAAAATCGAAGACATGTAACATCCACCAACCCGCACTGGGCCCGCGTGGTGGATTAAGTCCCACTCCCTCTCACAGAAAGGAGGCCTGTGTCCCAGCGATGGAAACATTATAGGCTCATTATGCTTATGAATCGATAATTATTGGTGGCATCCGAGCACGGTGTTCCAGGCTACCACCTTCGGGCGTATTCGGCAACCCCAAAGCTCCATGCCGGGTACCTATTTTACCCGGGTGGCCACGTCAAGCTGAGCTACGGGTCTGGCGAGACCATCCGCCGACCGTCACTATCCCTGGCGTCTGCAGCATGGCACACCCGCTGTGGTCATCGTCACACCAGGTTGAGCCAGGAGAAAACTGCGCTCTCAGAAGTAGGCAGTGACCTGTCGCTGCCGGCCGTGGTCAAGTCGATGGCCGGCAGCGAGGAGTCCTGGGACGTGGTGGTATCCTTCTGCGAAACAGTCGTGTCGCAGAAGGAGGCTGCGGAAAGGGAGCGGGAGATCTCGTCCGCTCACCCAACCCGCAGCAGGCGCACCGGGCGTCGGCAGAGGGCAGATAATGCCCTCTTCCGGCCCCCCTAAATGGGTCCAGGGACGGCGGACTCGGGGACGTCCGCCGCCCCCTATCACACTGGACCCGAGGTGGCGGCGCGTAGTGTTCCACGCGCGCCCCTTTCAGACGTCGCGGGGGGGGGGTCTAACACCTCACCCCCCCCCCCAGACTTGAGGTGGCCCGCAGAGGCGGGCCGGCACCCCCTTTCTCTTTCTTTTATAATAATATATTATAAAATATGTTGACAATTTACGTTGTCTTATTTATCTCCACCACGTAGACCATTTCCGTCACATTGGCCCGATCCGTTCGGATCACGGATTTCCGATCACCAAATTAACACATTTATATGTATATGTAAATATCAACAATTCATTGGCTTAGAGGCTTATCGGGGGGTATTGCGGCTGGCAAAACATGGAGCCGCTTGATTACCCAGTATTCATCGGTGGTACCTACTGTCGTACTGATTCAATCAATCAATCGGCGTGTCTGTGACGTGACATCGTGAAGTTTCAATTGATATTATTCTGTGACTGAGAGGTAGCAATTTGGTGTGACGTGTTACACTATTGCGTTGTGTTAACATCTTGTTGGTTTGAATTGAAGTAGGGGAAACCCTACTTCAATCAAACCAACAAGATGTACAGCCCTGAATAATCAAAATTAACAATAACATCCTGTGTTTGTAGAATACTTTGGGGGAAATTATCAATTAATATAGCTGTCATATATTTAATACTAGCTGCGTCCCGTGGTTTCACCCGCGTATGTTTCGATCCCGGGGGAATATCAAGAATGTCTTGATCCAGAGTGTCAGCTACCTCCATACAAAGTTTTATCAAAATTGGTCCAGCCGTTTGAGCGTGAAGATGCAACAAACATACACACACACACACAAATTTTCGCCTTTATAATGTTAGTGTGATACTCGTAGGTCGCCCAGCGCGCTGTGGAGCGGGCTATGCTTGGAGTCATTTTGAAAGATAAAATCAGGAATTAAATTATCCGGAAAAGAACCGGAGCTAACGACATAGCTTGCAGAGTAAGCAAACTGAAGTGGCAGTGAGCTGGCCATGTTTGTAAAAGGACCGATGGGCGATGGAGCAGACGAGTCCAGGAGTGGAGACCACGGGTGTTGTGTCTATGTCCAGCAGTGGACTGCTATAGGCTAAGTTGACTGATTGATTGATATTTAATATAACTAACAATGTGCATGTTTGTCAGAAATTACAAAACTGACACATTATCACGACACGTGCTGTTTAATAAAACAGAAAATTTATGAAGGAAACTTGTAGAATTGTCGGATTGTCAGATTGTCGCCTGTAACCTGTCGACTGTCGGTTATTAAATAGGCACCAGTACGTGGCCGTTATTATGGCACATCGACTTTTAGTAAACAAGACACCACATTGATTTCCATCAACGTAAATGAATACACCGCGAAAAATATTTTTAAGGAGGTGGGTAAAAATCAATACTTGCTTCTTTTTTCTCTTAAAAAACGGTATTTATGGCTATAGATAGTAGGACAAGTTAAGCCGCTGACAAGAGGCAAATGTTAAAAGTAGGCTTGTCTTAAACAAAAAAATTGCCAAGTCTCTATAGTTTGTGGTAGCGGGAGAAATATATGTTATTCTTGAATATATTTCTCAAAACTTGGTTGTTACCAAAACACGTTTTGAAAAAAAAATCTCGATACAAATTAACGGTAAACTAACCCTTTACTTTGAGCTTCAATCCAAAATATCTGTATTAATTATCAACGTACGGTTGGTATTTAATTAATAACAAGAACGTATTATTCGTATGCAGAACTTGGTTGTTTTTTATTTTCGATTACTAAATTTTTGAGTAAACAGATAATTGCTTCATATTTTGAAATAAATTACAAGCGTGGTGTCATCGCGCTTCTCTTTCTTTTGTATGCAGTTTGACAGTGACCGTGGTTTACGTGTTGTCAGCGTCTTATGCACTTTAAAAAAAATGTTTACGATGTTTATAAGTATTATCAAGTTTCATTAGGATAGCCCACGCTAGTAATTTGTGTTCAGTTATATTTTACCAGGTATATTCATTTGTATGAAGGCTTAGTTATTGTGGTTCCTTTTCATGTAAGTTCTAAGCCTTTGCAACATGAATGAATTGCCAGGTTACTCAACTTTAGTACTTTATTTTTATTACAAAAAAAAATATCTTATCTTATTTTGACATACGCTTTTGCGGTATCATTCCGTCTTATAAAAATTGGTATTTCTACGTTTTCCTTTTAAGTATCTGAATCGTCGATTCATCTACGTTTATTTCAGTGACGTAATACAAAGTTAATTATTTAATGAGTAATAAAACATATTTTATTTTCAACAATTATTCTTCATCGCTTGAAATCGTTTTTCAAAAAGTCTACGCCATGAACTATTAAGTGCCAATTTCACCAATGAAACTGAACGTGATCAGCACATAAACCACGTTTAAGAGTTGTCAGTGTCATTATTTTCTTTGGAATATTGACACTGACAGCTCTTGAACTCGGTTTAGATGTGCTGATCGCGTTCAGTTCTATTGGTGAAATTCGCTCTAAATTGGATAATCTAACCCCGTTATTTTAATTAAACTAAAAGACAACCTTAATCGTTATTTTACAGTTTTCACTCCTCACATTTCCGACTTTAGCAGCTAGCCCCTTTTTTTAAAATAAATTACATACGAAGTAAAAATAGTAGTATCAACCTTAATACTTCCAAGTCGATTGAGAGCGTCCGGCCTGCACGAAGTGCAAAGGGCAACAGATAAAAATCCAACGAGTGACGAGACACGAAGTTTGCAGAGAGACATTAAGAAAATAGAAGCACTGTACTTATGCAGCTAACAATACAGACTTCTATTCAACCTCACTAACAAAACTACAGGTTACAAAAACCTTAGCTGGAGCTAAGGTGTCTGTTACTTGCATTTGCACTATGCACGTCTTATCAAAGCTTAATGTGACTCCGACAGTGCAGGTTTCACGTGTCACATGTTTGTCGCGTCATGAATTCACCGCTTTAACACTAACATAATGTACTAGAACAAACTTAAATATCCCCTTTCTATTGTTTTTTGCCAGCTCGACTTGCAAAGTGTCAAGAATGAGTTGTGAAAGGTACGTAGAAATACAAGGATTTTATTATTTACCAGGTAGATGTTGAAATGGAATAACTTTAAATGTCCATCAATACCAAATTCGTTTTCACCGTGTTCTCACATTACGCTGAATTTGTAGGGTTTCGTATCCCAAATGGAAAAAAACGGAACGCTTATAGGATCACTCGTGTGTCTGCCTGTCTGTCTGTCTGTCACAGCCAATTTGCTCCGAGTCTACTGGACCGATTAAGTTGAAATTTGGTACACATATGAATTCCTGTGATCCAAACACGGACGTGTAACGTAAATAAATGAATTTTGAATATAGAGAGAACGCTGCTGCCTATTCTCTAGTAAGTCCCTTAGTCGCTTTTTACGACACCCACGGGAAGAAATAGGATGATGCTATTATTACGTCCGCCACCACACGGTACATCACGGTGTGATATCTATGAAAAACTAAAACGCAGAAATAAAAATCCCCAAGCTACTTTCACGAGAGATTGAAAGCGATGATAGCCTACTTCAAAACTGAGTCCACTCATTCAGAAATCGCCGGTTCGATTGAGCAGAATTAAAATATAGCCGGCGAATATCCTTCCAATATAAAAAAGAACGGATATTTTTTTCGTTCTATTTACCGACGGTGATTTTTCAAAGTAATTTTTTTTGAGAGTAAAATGTTGCAGTGAAACTAAGAGCGACCGGCGGACAGACAAACATAGAGTATTTCAATAATATATAAAAACGTCAAAGCGATTACATGTTTGTATTTGATTCGGGCACACGGACTGTGTTATATTTTTTGGTAAAAACTCGTGTTTTGGACAGGATTTATTTATACCGTGTTTATTACTTTGTTGAATGTTTGGCGTAAGTAATCGAGCTGGACAAAGCGGCCCGGCAATGTCACAAAGTCATTTAGCAAAACGATTTTATTTTTTTGTTCATCATTCTCCTGCCCAAATGTCAATTTATTCGGCGCAATATGTCTTTTACTTCTATACTTCTCAGGAACTTTTGGCTAAGTAATAACAGCTGCACGGGTCGATCAATCAGGTTAGGCTACGTTTAGCACGGTTGGTCCGTAGATGGGTGATCATCTTTACATACCAAGACTTCCGTGCCTCGGAAAGCACGTTAAGCCGTGGGTCCCGGCTGTCATTTGTAGATCTTTGACAGTTGTTACGGGTTGTCAAAAGCCCGAAAGTCTGACAAACAGTATTACCAACGGGTATCGTGTTACCCAGTTATCGGGTTGTGGAGGTCAGATAGACAGTAGTTTCTTGTAAAATACTGGTATTCAGCTGCATCCGGTTAGACTGGAAGCCGACCATAATATAGTTGGGAAAAGGCTAGGCAGCTGACGATGGCTTTCATGCTTCTCCATTAGTCGTCATCTCGGAAGTCACCCCCTTTCTATCCATATCATCTTTCACACCGTCCTTCCACATTCATACTATACACCGTGGCATTTTAATCGTCTTACAACGGCAGTCCACTTCATGTCCAATGACTACTAATCATTCATAAAACTAAAAAAACATTTATTAACATTTGCATAAATAAAAAAAATATTTTTCATTATGTCCCATGACGTAGTTTGAAACACCCTGTTACGAGCCTTGCGTTACAAGGGCGGAATGGAGGGCAAGGCTCGCACCATGCTCATAACAGTTCTTTCAAACTACATAATGCATCACACTAAAAAAAAAATTGAATTGTTAATAAATATTTTTTTTACTTTTATGAATGATTAGAAGTCATTGGATACATGACTTCATGTATCCAATGACTTACAACGGCCCACTTGGGCTGCCGTTGTAAGACGATTAAAATGCCACGGTGTATACATTTATTTGACGACACCAAACGTATGTATTCGTTATATAACAATACTCCAGAAGGCCTAGACAAAATAACATTCGATTAGCGATGACGCTAGTAGAAAGCCAAAAAATTTATGGGGTTGACATAAGCTATCGAAATGTCACGTGAGATCATAGGTCAACTAATAGAAATTAGCTAGACAATGTTATCATCATTCGATTCCATGAAGCGAATAGATAGCGTTGAACGATAACTTCCTTAGAGATGCGTAGCCAAGTGGCACTTTTTTTCAAGCATTATCGCCTGTCAATCGAACTTCGTTATCGTTCAAGCGGTAGCGATTGCAGAAATAGAATCGCTCCGAAGCGAATGCCATTTTTCTAGGCCCTCTGATTTGTTTTTTTAGTGATAACTTAGATAATTATCTTAGATCTAAACATTGAGTTCAACTATCAGGAACACACCAGGACATCTTAGAATTGTCTATCTAAAAAAATATTTATTCATAATTATTATTGAGACAAGACTGACTTCCCTTCCATTCTGTTGTTGAATGTTATATTTTACCTGACAAACATCAAAGACAAGGTTATGTTTTATCCGAGCATAAGAATAACTTCAAAACTATTACCAAACATCTGCCACGGTTAAAAACATCTAAAAACTATCCCGATGACAGTTCGAAAAAATATCCCTCTAACTGGAAAACCATTTTATTATCGACACAAAAAATCCTTCGACTTTGTACATGTATTGCGGTCTCTGAGAGCAAGGTTGTTAGAAAAAGTGTAATTTATTTTTCTTGAGACATGTCGAACGCAGATAGTTCGACAAATATGTCGATAATGTATTTATTTTTGTAATATTAATAGTAAAACACACTTTATTTTGAGGGTAAAGGTAAACAGCGGTTGACAGCTGTGTTTAAGCTGCATAAGAAGGTACTTATGTTTTGAAGTATAATAAATAACATGGCAACAACTTATTTATATTCTTCTGTTTTTGTAACTCATATTTTCATCTGTCATGTACGTCAGAAATATCTGAAAGTACAATTAAGTATGAATAAAGGCTAACAATTTCAGGAATGCTGAACACGCGATCCGAACAATTTTGATTCACGACAGCTACATTCATTCGTTCACGCGTTCATTCTTTTGTGTGAACTCATTCAATATTGCTCATAATTTATTTGTTATTCGTGCTTACTGGAATTTGAACTAAAAGTGAAGCTGTTGGTGATTCTGTGAAAGTGAAATCGATGCAAACAGAATTGTTTTGAGAAAGACTTTACATACTACGAGCGGCTACGGCGTAGATCTAATGCCTACGGCGTAGCTTCGTAACTTGCGTAGCTAAGCTACAAGTTCGAAATGCTCTGTGCTACGACGAAGTCTGTGTACGACCAAACTCTGTTATATTTTCGTCACCATTTTTAATAATACCTAATAGTACATTTGTACTCAAATGTTGTAATATGTCGTATCTCTATGTATTTTCTGTGATTACATAAATAAATACTTACTTATACAAAATTATGTTACAAGAAAAACAAATAATTCAAAATTTTGTTTAACATAAACACATTCTTAATTCACATTTTTGATAAACTTTACAAAACCAAACATTTGAGCGGGCCAACAATAAAAATAACATTTACATTTCTAACCCAAATGTTGACAGAATGAGATTCGCTTCAGATAAATTTACATTGTAATAAATCCGTGTGGTGTAAAATTTTCGTATATTTTCTATTATGTCTAACCAAACAAAGGGCGTTAAAATAAGGGTGGCAAACAAAAACGGTCAGATAAAGAATTATCGTTCAGGTGTAGGTAAGATAAACCTCGGTATAATTATCGGGGAACCCTTGAGAATTATCAGTGCGGGTTGAAGTCGAAGCGACATTACTGTTTTACGTGACTTCAAACGATAGTAATCGTTTGAAGTCACGTAAAACAGTAATGACTTAATGTGTGGTAGATAGATATCACATACAATTATATAATTAATGTACCTATGGGTACAAAATATTGTAAAACATTTTAAAAGAGTAACTAACGTTGTACTTTCTTGCCCATTCTTCTCCATACGAAACTACCTTTTGGAAGGGGCGACTAGAACCAATTCTATTTTTTTGTAAATTTTGACGTACAAAAGTGCCTTTTATGTGCCTATTTGAAATAAATAATTTGACTTTGACTTTGAAACAATGACAATTCCATTTTAATATGTCTGTTAGTTATTTAAGACAACAGATTTTTTTTATTAACATAAAAGTGTTAACTTAAAAAAAAAATATTTTTTTTTTTTTTTTTTTAAAACGTTGCCCCACACTAGGAATTTCTCCTGTATCGTGGGTGCGTTTACAAACATTTAAACTCACATACACAAACAGCCAGACCCGGAACAACTACTTGTAGGTCATACAAATATTTGTTCCGTGCGGGAATCGAACCCGCGACACGCAGCGCAGCAGTCAATCGCTTAACCACTGCGCCAACCGTGCCGTCCCCATGCGTGTCCCCGTCACCGTGCCGTCAATTACATACAGCAACGTAGTAAAAATCAGTCTATGCGTTCGAACTAATTGTCAGTTACGAATTTAGAAAAATCTTTATTTCTTGATGACAGATACAAAGGGACATTTATAACTAGAAACAGTGTTCTGCTGATGTCTTTCAATGAGATGTCGGCGGCGATCACTCGTCGCTAAGATTGACTCGAGTTACTGATTGTAAGCGCTCTCCACTCGCACATTCTAATTCCTAGCATGGGGGTCATTGATCATTTATTTTGTACCAGGCTATTTCCATGCTTAAATTAAGTGTCACTCTGTATCAGTGTATTTTTAAGTCAATTTAAAATTTATTTATTTTTTAAATACTACATACCTATAACCAACAACAGCACAATACTATTCCAAGCCCTAAGATTACTGCATATTCAGCCTATAATCTTCCTGTGTCCCACTGCTGGGACACAGGCCTCCTCTCTGTGAGAGAGAGTGGGCCGTAAACCACCACGCGGGCCCAGTGCGGGACGGTAAATGATACATGAAAGAAGAAAGAAAGAAAGAAAAATAATTTTAGTTGTCACAGAAACGCGTGCAAGATATATGAAAACATAAACTGGTAAAACAAATAGTCGGCAGCTGCACGTCATGACTGTGACAAGAAGGCTTGCACTCAGCATGATGCTGTGCTATGGTGAACCAACAGCACAGCGCTGATTTTCAGTGGTCACCCGAAAAATACGTACGGAACCCAAGTTGAACACATGTTTTCGATTTTTCGGTTCTTGAACATTTTCAGTTTCCTCACGATGTTTTCCTTCACCGTTTTGAGAGCATTGGTGATGAAATTAAATACACAAGTGCCTGACTGGATTCGAACTCACGAAATACATCTTGTAAGTGAGGGCCGACATAGACAAGCAAAGCACTAATCAAAACCACGAGTACAACCTCAAAATACACACGATAATTAGACAATACAGTAGGCCGCAGGTTGTGGTAATAGAACCAGTTTAAGAACCATAGTAAGACCTCTTATTCTATTGAAACTTCGTACTACGATAAGCCAGGTCAAGGTCACTGTGGTACCAACAACGTGCGGTTGACTGTAGTCCTCCATTATATTGGCACATACATAAATTAATGCTCTAATTATCGACAATGATAATGAATAGACAACACTTGATTACATGCTGTGTCTTCAATGGCTGTCATTTGTAGTAATTATATGGCACACGAATTATTAAGGGGAGAAATAAGATGAAGAGGTATCTACATAGTTCATATGTGTTCATTTTAGAATTTAATGAACATTTTGCAAATAGGAACTGATATGTTTTGTAATAACGAATTATACAATTCAAATATTAAAATAACAACCAGTTTTAATTTTGCCTTGACTCCAGATTGTCCTATGGAGCTGGACCAGCATGTTTTCAAGCATTCGTATCTTGGATATAATCCCCTAATTTGTAATATGCTTGTTTACAAAGTTTACTTCTGAGTTTAAATTTTTTATATTTAATTGCAATTTATCACAAGGTATTTTGTTGTAACATTTATTAACACAGTATATAAGATGTACTTTAGATAATCTGAACATTTTTTGATATTTTTTTTTTACTTTATGTTCTCAAATAACGCTCTCTAGAAAAATACACCAACTTGCTCGATTAAATAACGTTTTAGTGACGTCATTCGCCGGCAACATGCGAACACTTTGTGGCGGTCACCGCTCTTCTAAGAAACCATATCTTAAGATTTTTAAGTTTCCATTGAAATCTGTGTAGATTGTTTCAGAATTCTCAAGATCGGTCAGGTTAATACTGCGGCTTCTTATAATTTGTTTGTTGTTTACTACAATCTTCAGATTCCTCTTTCTCTCATTCTTCTATTGCTTTAAGGCTCGTACAGACTGGCGCGATATCACAGGCGCGACAGGCAGCGTGACACTTTCCATGAAATTTTCATAGAAGTTGTGCTACTTGTGTCGCGTCGCGCTATCGCGTCACGCCTGTCTGCGGGCCTTTTACCGCCATTGCACTGCTATTGTGTTTATAGATTCACAAAAGAAAAATATGAAAATCACAAAGTAACGTATTATTTTTTGATATTCGAGCTAGTTAGTATTCGCAAAAGCTTTCCCGCGGTGACAAATTTTGAGAGCAACAGAGTTGGTGTGGTGGAAAATGTTTACATACCCTAGTTATGATGCCTTCCCAAAAATATTTTAGACGGGGATTTTTCCGTTGTGTTTGCTTCAAATATTTGTTACATGTTCTTTTTAAGGACTGATGTTTTGATGATTGAGTGATTGATTGATTTAATCAGCGTATAATTTTCCCATGCTGGGGCACAAGCCTCCTCTCTGGAAAGAGAAAGTGGGCCGTAATCCACCACACGGGCCCAGTGCGGGTTGGTAGATGTCACATGTCTTCGAATTTTTGGTTCTAGAACATGCCGGTTTCCTCACGATGTTTTCCATCACCATTTGGAGAGTAGTGGTGATGAAATAATTTACACAAAGTAAAGCGCCTGTTAGGGTTCGAACCTACGACCTACAACTCGTAACTCGCAGCTGTTACCACTGGGCCACTACTGCTCCTGCCTCCTTTTTATGTAAACGGCCATTTAATCAATTGAAAACACCTTGTAATACCTGAGTGCTGTTTTTTTCTGTCCCAATCTCAATTCGAGTTTTTCAAATAAAAGCAGCATTTAAAGTTACGGCCATTTATCTCTAAGCCTGTATCAATGCGAAAAGAAGTTGCGCAATAAATCTAAGTACTAAGCGAGTGCTGGTGATTACGTCACTAATTCATTGAGCAGTTTTTAGGGCACACCTTTGGAAAGGTCAGGTCGCGGCCTCGAAATAAGCGTCGGTTTAGAAGTATTTTTTTTTAATTTATCTGATTTATGGATTATCATTATTAGTTTTTACAATGTTAAAAGGTCAACCTTTTACCATTTTCATGTCCCTCGTCTTTGAGATGATGAGGCCGTCACTCACTTGAAAATTAGCCTGGGTTAAAGCCGGGTTATAGAACGGCTAAGTTGGGGCCTGGTATAATTGTAATAATTTATTTAAACGCCAATTAATTATGTTAGAGTAAGTCATTGTAAATATTAACTATTTCTTCCCGTGGGTGTCGTAAAAGTCGACTAAGGGACTTACTAGAGAATGGGCAGCAGCGTTCTCTATGCATTTTAACACCATACTGCGATCGCAAACCCGCCTGCCAAGCGTGGCGATTATGGCAAATCCCCCGACGTCCAGCAGTGGACGTCTTTCGGCCGAAATGATGATGATGATGAAGTAATTGTATAGATGTATCTTTAGAAGTATACGAGTAAGACTTTACAAAAGCTAATAGCATTTTAATTATGTGTAAAGAAATAATAATTTCTTTAATTAGTTTATTAAAGCGCACCATTGTCGGTAACGAGTGAACTAAGTACATAAGTCTCTCTATGGGCTCTCTGTCTCCCTATGGGTTATCTTGATGGGGCGGGGTGTCTCGGCACAGGGGCATTTGTGTAAAGAATTATTTATGTATATGTATGATGAGTATGTCCTTTGTAATTGTATCTAAGTACTAACAATAGTTTTTCTAAGTTTTTGTATACTAACCTTTGGATCTAGTTGTCCCAAAATAAATAAATTTGAATTTGAATAAGTATTACAATATTACAATAGATGACGCTGTTCGCAAGTCAGTCAACTCGGCGAGTAAAGCAGGATGGATGTTGACAATTGTTTTCACCGTGACAGTGATTTTATTGTTGGAATATTGTAAAAAGGAATTGTTATTAAATAGACTTTTAATGTTGTTCCTTTGTTTTTTCAGGTAGGCTAGAACGATTTAAGCTTATCAGTGTATTTATTAGTGAATGTATGTGAGTACTAAAATAAATCTTTGTTTTTTCAGAGCAACACGATTGTTTATTTGAAATTTACAATTCCTGTTAAATTCAGAGATATTGTCTTATGTATGTAATATACTGCACACTTTTTAATAACAGCAAGATAGCTACTGGCTTGAACTAGGTATTTAGAACGTGGAAAACTGGCACATATATGGGTTGAAATTCTAGACTTCCTGGGCCAAAGTCAACATGGCTTCGTAAATTGGTCACGTATAGCTTAAACTACTGGGTTACGTGCATACACTGAGTGTCGAGAATGGCGCAAGATTATTAACTAATAGATGACTGACATTTAATTTTAGTGTCTACGGTTGTTAATTTCGCTTCCGAATCGGTTCACGTGTATGATAATGTTTATGAAAATATAAACTCAATGGGCTATCAGATTGATATAATTTTAGTTGGCATAATTTTGCAGTTTATATGTAAATGGCATGTTTATTTTATTCGTTTGGCATATTGACTTATTGGCATCCATGAGTGATAATGAATCTAGTCCGATAGAATGAATCTAAATAATAATAAAAATGTACCATGTTACTATTTTTTTTATTGTTATTTTTTTGTATTCTACTTACCCGGTATCATGCAAGGATTCGAACGATACCACATACATTGAAATCGGTCCAGGCATTCAGAAGTTATGGTGAAATAAAAAAACTCACACACACATACATGAACCCTGAAATCATAACACTCCTTTTTTTGGACAGTCGTGTAAAAAAACTCGTGTAGCTGTTTCCCTTTATTGCGAATAAAATAGTAACTATCATTGTGTGTGAATAAAACACAATAGCAAAGATATCGTAGTTACCTCAGCTTTGTGGCTGTAAGAAAGAAAACTCAAAGCTTCCGTATCGCTTAATCTTTGTGTCGGCGAGCCCGTTGCTCGGCGATTAAACACGTCTTCCGAGATCGATCGCCCGAACACTGTTTACGCTCTCTTTCTTATATTTGTAAAGGCATTGTTGTAAAGTTGTAATGTTTCTAGGAAATAAATTAAATTTCTATAGTATTTAAACATTTTGCGCTAGGTATAAACAAAATAATATGCAGAACAGGAATACTGTTGAGGCAATTATGAAACTCCTCCACATCGCGGTTTAGTTGTTTTGTGCATAGTTAAAGTGTCCGACCGAAGGTTCGGTTCCAGTCAGTTTCGGCCAAAATATCAGGTTTCGGCTATATAAATAGAATTGAATAGAATATCTTTAATAGGTACACCATAAAAATTACAGATATAAATGTTGACGTTGTTGTAATTGTTGTCGTAGTTTCGGTTTCGGCCAAAAAGTGTCCGAATCTTCGGCCCGACCGAAACTGTCGTATGGTGTTTGTGAGCTGTTGGTTTTGATAGAATACAAACGACTGGCAGATAGACAGACAGCGTAGATTTAGTAATATGGGGTGTTCACCCTTTTTTGTTCAAATGTCAAAATAATAAGTGTTCTTTTATATATAGAAGTCATTTAAGTTCTTAGCAGACACGTTGCTTTTAGTATGAGCGAGTAGGGATTTTTTCGCTTTCTGGAAGATTGATACAAGCTCTAAGGACAAGAGCAGACGCATCTTAGTGACTGTGCGTTCGGTCACAATAGCAAAATCACACGTTTCAGCGATTACTTCGACGCTGCATCATGTTTTGGCGATTCGTTCCGTTTGAATAAGGTTTAAAAAAAAAAGAAGTTAATTGAGTTTTCTAACGATGCTGAATTGTTTGGCGGAGAGATAAAGCATTTAATTGCATTTGTATTTATTTTTTTAGTCGCTAGGTATATCAAGCTTCCGAAAAGCGATTCAATCACTGATTGCTAATGCTAAAACTTTGCGGTGTTAAGAGTTGAAACGAACATCTGAAAAATTACCAAATCGCTATTGCAAAAACGAACGGTAGCATATCTGCTAATTAAGACACTTGTTTAAGTTAGTCTTTCACACAAAATCTGGCATAAGGTTTTTTTCTTTGGATAACAGAAATTTGATGATAGCAAAACCAACTCTTTATCAAACTTTGTTAAAAATCTACGAAAAACGACGGGTCTCAGAAAATAATGCCTAACTAACTTACATAGCTGTGACATGCGTTAAACAAATAATATATTTTTAGCAATCAGAAGCGGAGATGTTATAAAAAGACAACACGGCACACGAAATCACCAATATTATGGTCAATTTGTTTGATAAATGATGATTTAAAAAAATACGGGTGTAATCATTTGGGTTGCCAAATTACACGAGGAACTAAATTATAACCACTGAAACAAACATAAATATCCGCCAATAATTTAATAATTGAACTATTAAATATAAAATTTAATATAATATTTCAACAATCGGAAAATCATCATTTATCATAATTTCAGCCGAAAGTCGTCCACTGCTGGACATAGGGCTCCCCCAAAAGAACGGGGGGGGAAGAGTTGTCCATCGGAAAATATAAGAGTCGTGATGCCCTTTGAGCGATGTCGCCGTCACGAGTGACACCCGACCAAAGAGAAGATGACAACGCGCGCTTTTTTATAACAGACTAGAAATCGTCACGAGATTCTGCCTAACAATATGTATTTTCCGAGGAAATTTTAATGTGGAATACGCGATAACCGAAGAACTAAACATTAAAAGGCTCTTACAGACTCGCGCGATCTCGTGGGCGCGACAGACAGCGCCATAGAAATTGTGCTACTAATATCGCGTCGCGCCCACGATATCGCGCCAGTCTGCACAAGCCTTAGAACCGTGTGTATATCGTCATACTATTAAACGCCCTCTCATTGTAAGTTGCTACAGCTGGAGCTTTGCAAGGCAGACGAGGGTCGCCCTGTCCACCTACATCTTTCTTTTATCTTATCTGATAAGGCATCTTTGTCTTTATAGCGACTTCTTGTTTTATTTCAGACTGATTGGATTACAGGAGATATTTTTGTTCTGTATAACCTTTATTGTGTAGTCATGCTTTACGAATAACTTTGTACTTTATAAATCTGAACAGTCATTTTTGAGCTACTATCGAACATCAATGCATAGATACATACTTAGACTGTAAACCCTTCCTTTTCCGTAGTGGGGTAAAAAATCCCATTGTGTGCGATAAAATATAAAAAAAAAACTACGTTAACTCTTTACAAAATACATACTTCCCACGACTCATCTGCCTAGCCATCTCCCAACTATGTTGGGGTCGGCTTCCAGTCTACCCGGATGCAGCTGAATACCAGTATTTTACATGGAGTGACTGCCTATCTGACCTTCATAACCCAGTTACTGGGTAACACGATACCCCTTGTTAAGACTGGTTTTCAGACTTTTGGGCTTCGGACAACCCGTAACAACTGTCAACGATCTACAAATGATAGCCGAGACCAATAGCTTTAACGTGCTTTCCGAGGCACGGAGGGGTCTTGGTATCTAAAGATGGTCACCCATCCGAAGACCAACCACGGCAAGCGTACCTTAACCTGATCGACCGACCCGTGCGGCTGTACACACCTACAAGCCCCTCACGACTCCTAACATTAATTCCAATACAAACCTTTGACTGGTCCATGTTTCATTTAAAAGCATTTCTCAATATTTGTCTTCTCTACAACAGTAATATAATTGCGTCTGCCTTTTTCAAAACGAGGCAGAACTTCTCAAAGGGACGTTTGCATACATCGCCCTTCCTATAAAATGCAAGTGCGGATATTACGACAAATACGGGAAGTTATCTGACATGTCAAAGCGGGCGGCTGGTAGTTGCTGAATTACTTGCCCTGTCAATGTAGGATTCAGCTGTTATGATGCTGTTATTATTTTTTTTCTGGCTGTAAGCTGTGTTTAACTTGAAAAGAGATGTGACGTGCTTTTTATGTTTGTGAAGTTTTTTTAAAACGTGCCAGTGTTATGAGATTTATGTACTGCTGTTAGGTTGATGTTAACAACAAACTTTTTAAATTGTTCTCGGAAATTAATGGGTTTAAACCACAGATCATTGATGATCTGTGGTTTAAACCATGAAACGTAAAAATCGAAGAACAGTTTACTTTAAATGTTTATTTGAATTTCATATTCAGTCGTGATAAAACGATAAACAAATAAATATATCAATTATGGACCTAAAACATTCCACCAATGACAAAAATAACATAACATCACGCTTTGTTTCCCCAAAGGGTTTGGCAGAGTTGTACATATAATAAATACACCCCATTTCGCCAGTTCTGTTTAGGTCCCATGCAATAGCAGGCGAGCTCAACCGGGCACAAATCCAAACTCCGGGCTGCGAAAAGTTCAAAAAATGCTATAAAATAACATTTGCAATCAGTTCAGAAAATAAACAATGTTGTAAACCACGCCATGCTCGACTGTAATGTTCCATAAAAATACCTACATGGCATTTTGCAGATATTTTCGCCATTTAGACTTTACCGACTCGAATGTATCTGTTTTTGTACAGAATGTCATATACAGAATGTGTCGTAAATAGTGGTCCAACGTGAAGGGGCCCATACACCGTAAAATCAGCTATCACATACTTCGATCACATACGATAATTTGGTTTTTTTTCATAGGTCACAGAATAAAATATATATTAAAAAAAAGTAAACTTTGCTTTACTAATTTGGTAATTCCATATATAAGCATTATTTTTCAATTTGATTCCATTGTTTTATTGAAAAATTATGTAATTTGTAGAAAACTTACCAAATTATTAAAGCGAGGTATACATTTTTCAAAAAAAGATTTTAGTCTGTAACCTATGGAAAAAAATAACAAATTGTCGTATGTGATACGGTGTATCGGCCCCTTCACGTTGGACCACTATTTACGACACACCCTGTATAATGAATGCAGAGGAATTATGTGATAAGGTAACGTTGCGGTTTAGAAGAAGATTTAGTGACAAAAATGTTAAAATCAAATAATTGAGCATGCTCTGCTTAGATGGTTTGATCAAGTCGAGAGGATGAATGAAAGGCGACTTTCAAAAGGTATGTACAAGGCAGGTGTGAGTGGAAACGCCGGGAGGGGACGTCCTAGAAGGACATATAGTGACGTTATTGGTGATGTTCTTCAGTAAGGTCGGGTGCGTAGTACTCGCAAACGGCGGAGGCGCCGGCGTGTGACCATAAACGAAGCAAAAGGAGTATTTAAGGATATGGTAAGAATCGTAGCAGATGGCGCTCTGTAGTTTCTGCCAACCCACGTGAGAAGAAGGCGTGATTTTATGTATGTGTATAATAAAATTATAATATGAGATATGAGCGTCGATATATATTATATATATACATATCTCATATCTTTGTTCCCTAAATCGATACAATAGGTTTCCACGCCGTTGTCCGCGAAGTGACTACTTCCAGTGATTTCACAGAAATGCCTTTAAGATACTATCTATTTTGCTGGAGAGAAATGTGTTGATTTATATAATAAAATGGAGTTCTACTGCGACTCCCAATATTTTTAAGATCGAAATTCCAGACGGATTTTGATATTATTAAAATAAACTTGGGAATATTTTCCAGTTCTATCAAAATAAATATTTCGAGACCTATCAATTGAGGTTTCTTTTTTTGGTCTAAGTTCTTACTCATTTTGTTAAAATGTGGATACGTAACGCGTAGATAATTCGCTTCAGCGGATTTGTCTCGAGTTTCCTTAAATTGTTCCTCTTTTTTTCCTATGGGACGTGTTTTAACGTCCTAAGTCCATGTTTTCCTGTTAAGAGGCGTCGTTTCGACGTAGCACTAGAATACGCCACGTCTAAATCCAGAGATTGCAGTGGATTTTTTTTTCGCAGAATTGGTCTTTTGTCTCTGCTTTTTCCATTGCTTACATACTGAATGAGATAGTACTTAAATCTAAATAAAAGAAAAGAAAGAAAAATAATTTTATTTGTCACAGAAACACGTGCAAGTAAGTGAGTGAGTGTAAGTGTATAAGTTTGCATTTCAGCTGTTTGTTCTAGACACAATAAAATGGAACATAAAGATGCTTTAAATCTGAACAATGTGACCTGAAGTAGGGATGAAACATTATTTAAGAAGATAGGTTTGGTTTGGATGACGGATCAGCACCCTAATTGCGTAACACAGTTTGAATCGGAATCGGAATGATTTTGAAGTATATTGCTAATCCATTGTTTCTTATGTTAGAAAAATTTGTCTGCTCAACAAAGTAAATAACGCAATGAATGTTGTTGAACTGTCAAATTGAAACAGATTGCTACTGATAGTGTGTTACGCAATTAGCCCGTGGGTTTTTCATACTTACTTGGCAATTTGTATAAGGAACATATTTCACAGGTACGTACTTAAAGTCGTATTTTACCTATTCATAACCATATTAGAAGGAATTTATGGTATTTCAATGTAATACCCACGTAAATATCTCAGATAATTATGAATTTAATTATACAGAGGCACTTTATTAAATAGCTAATAAAGCGCTTTAAACCGAGCACTTTATTCAGAGCTCCATCCCACGAATGAACTTTCATAAATTACCAAATTCTCTAGCTCCATCCTTTGAGACGGAGATGTATCAAGATAAATCCAAACTAAAGTCAGCTAATTTTGTTATAGGGGAGTATCATTCAATTAACTTTACACCGCATTAGACGAGCTCCGAAACGTCTTTATACATTGTAGAGGCAAAGTTTCCGTTTGCCAAAGCCCCAGTTCAAACAGCGATGCGCCGAACTAAAGCGAATTTGCATGTTGACACAGACGCCTCCCGTGGCTGCGCTAGTGTGCGCTCATAGGAATAAGTTTTACAAATACGCGTTGAGCAAATATTGGTTTGATATCGGCGCGTGCGGTTTTTGTTGACTCTTCCTGGTGACGTCAACGTGACGAACTCGCGTCGAACGTCAACGCGATTTGGCAGATTTATCGCGTTTTTATTTCTCATGCGTTTGTTTACTTGAGCTAGCTGTCTCAATACTTTTTGTTGTTGACAATAGAAATACAGATAAGATTCGGGGTTCAACGACTCGCGAATCACGATAGCTGTAAATCTGGGAGATTTAGTTCGCGAAACATGGTACAAGATTTTTTGTTTATTTTTTTTACGGTGTGTAAAGAATTGCCAACAGTGTCGAAACTGAGGCCAATTTTAACAGGAAAGCTGTACGCACGTTTCTCAAATACGCGTTTACAACCTTTTTATAAACAGTTGTTTGTCGTATGCCTTGCAACACACACATAATGCGCTCTGCGTCTTAGTAAATTACCGTGAAATCTCCAAGAAAAGCCAATTTTCTATAAACGAAACGTGTAGGAGGAAGTTTAGAAAATGTCCCGTACGTTGTGTAATATCGTCCGGCGTCCAACGGATGGACTGAACCAAATGGTGCAGATGTTTGTAGTGTCCTTATTTTGCGTTCACTTGAAAGTGAAGCGGTTTCAGTGTAACGAAATTTTGGTCTTAGGTATAAGGTTGTTACATACTTGTTTACGACGATTCAAATAGTCAAATAATGTAGGAGGGAACTAAATTCATTTGGTGACGTGACTTTATGCTCCACATCGGACAATTTTTTTGTGAATTACTCTCAGAATAACTCAAACATAACAAAAGAATGTCTCAAGCTCTCAATGCTTAGGTTAGGTACACACAGTTCAACAAATACATAACTCATGACGGTAGGGACACACCCAATAAGTCTTCAAACAAAACAAAAAGAGTACTGCAACTGAAATTGAAAGCCGCTTAGAAAAGTACGAGCATAATGGAATACAATATGAGGAATCGTTGTAATTCTAACAACATACGAATTGAATACGTCACAATTCAATACATTGCCTATTAATTCCCCCCGAATAAGCAGCATCAATGTCCTTTCAATTACTCAAAGATAGGTAAATGAAAAGCGGGTTCTGGTTTTAAGGCCCCATGGGTTTAAAAGGGATCCTTGTTCGGTCGAGAAGGTTCGACTCATTCTCTATAGATGATGGGGTATTGCTGTATGGACCCTATCGGGAATTATTCGCCGCCTGTTTTTGACAGAAATGGGACGAGTCTAATTTACGACGAAACTTGTTTCGGCCGTAGACTCGAGAGTTGCCATTTTAATAGTTTATGGCTTATTGTTGTCGATAGCTTGTGGCTTTGGAAGTTATTCGAAAGTTTTTTGTGTATCTGTTTTGTTATTGTTAGTTGTCGGACGGTTAAATTAGAATTGTTACAAATGGCACTATGCTAAATTTATCTTGTTTATATAATGCCGTTGGAGGCCAAAAAGGCCTCCAACGGTTTTAATCACCAAAATCCATAATTTTATTCCCATTCGATATCTATTTCAAATATTATTGCAATTTTATTCCCTCTAAATAGCTTCACGGTCCCTATCTTCAACCCAAGGCCTGTAGGTAAATATAAAGGGAGGTAGTGTTGATGTATAATGGCCTCGGTTAGTTAGGTGGTCGTTGAGTTTTAGATGCCTCGCTTTGACCTTTAAACGGAAGGTCTCGTTTCAGAAAAGTTGTTCCTTTGAAACATTTTGGCCTTATTTAAAATCCACTCACTAAGTAGCTTCTGAATTAACTATTTGATACCGGGTTTGTTCGAAATTGTTATACGATTGGGATTGGTTTGGGTTTTTAATGTTTTGTTTTAAGTTAGAATACTTCCGAAAGTCTTTGTTGACTAAATATTTAGACTAGATATATCTATTCATATGACTATATGAATAGATATAGCTGACACAGTAACTTAGGTAATCTCAATACAGGTCAGTACAGTGAATGTATTTTGCAAAATGTCATCTCGATGATTCATTGATAGATGGATGACAATTTATCTTCATGAATAAATGCACAGGCATTTACCACATACAGCCTAAATGACCGAACCAATTTGGAGGCCATTTGCGTATATTCCGCGGCCCATTAAGGCCTCTACTTAGAATTTAAATAAAAAGCCAACATGACGACAGTTTTTACTGCTTACATTTTTATAATGATGACGAAAAGTTATTACATATGCGCTACTGAGGTACCTACATGTTAAGGAATCTGCAGACAGGCGCGACGCGACAGTGCGACGCCATTTTGGTAGAACAATTTCCATGAAGTTTTCATAGAAATTGTTCTACTATAGAGTCGCGTTGCGCTATCACGTAGCGTCAGTCTGCGGGAACCGTTAGGTACACAGTTATTTCCTTACGTTATAAGATATTACTATAAACATGGCCTGCATACCTACCCTCGCATTTTATGTGTGCGAGTACCAACAGGGACTGTTTTTTATGACTCACAAACTGACATAAAATGTGGCTTGAGTACCGATTTTTCACGCATTATTACGTAAAATGGTAAGTATAAACAAGAATATACACCCGCGTTGAGAAAGGACGAATACGAAGTGTGCAGGATGAGTAATAGCAAATAAAAAAAAACTATTATTAAGTAAATGTTATTACAGTGTAACCGAATATTTAAATGATTTATCCCTAAAACACATGTAAAATACACAAAATCTAAATATTTTTTAAGAATAAGTTAGATTATAAGATAAACTGTGAGTCCTCGCCTACTATCTTTCTTTTGCTGTGCCCGACAGGGTTCACGATTGTTCTCTAACCTAATGTTTACCACCTATGCATATACATTGTGGAATGCAATAAAGATTTGAGTATTGAGCATTATGAAAAACATAGATGTCTGTAATGGAGATAGAGACGTAACCATGATTGACCAGCAACGAAAAAACAAAGAGTGATGTTTTGAGTGAGTTAGATTGCGTTTACAAAATCTTTTAATAGAAATTGATTCATAAATAGGCAAATCTAACAACACTCTGACAGCGATCAAACAGCTTATCCATTGTACTCGAATAATAATTTAATTACACCGACAAGGAAACACCATTCTTAAGTTCAAGTAGTGTTTCTCCTAGATTTTAGTGTGGTGAATACGGAAAAAATAATAAAAAAATGTATTAATAAAATAAATTAATAATTAAAAATAAATTGATTCCATCACGTCAGAGTTTTGAGAAAATCATTCGATGAAAAACTGAGTCCTATACAACTGGCAGTATGGGTATCGTTAAAAAATATTATTGAAAATCATAAAAGCCCCAATTATGAAAATATTATTAACATACTTCAAATTTCTAAAAATTAGGTTGCCTTATGAAGTTATGAGTCTCAAAGTACATTTTCTTCATTTGCAGTGTGTTGTTGACTCTGTTGTGACTGTAAAAAACCGATTTCAGTGTTACTCGTGCTTAGAAGGTTCCAAACCGTGTATATCAGCAATGAAGTAAAAAAGAAAAAAAAATTGTAGGTCTGTGTTATTATTACCCTAACAAGAAACCTTCAACAGCATTTTATTTGGAGCGACTACACAAGAAGTGAATGTCACTATCCGAGAGGACGGGACAGTTCAAAGCCGGAACCGTGACAAAGCCGACAAATTTCCTTGCCATTCACACGGAAGGGACCACCAGCTATTGGAAATTATTTCTCCGAAGCCTGCTCTGCTGGTGACGTAAGTAGGTCACGATATTTTACACCAACACTTTTTACAATATAGCCCCTTCCTTTGGCCCTATTCGTTCGGCCGGCTTTGCACAAAATGCACTGATTAATAAATAACAATAGGTGTGACGTACTTGGCTCAGTACAAAGCTTTTTGCTCAGTTTTGTGTAGATGCACTTTTAAACAATGGAAATGGAACAAAGTGCACCTGCACTAAGAACTGTTGGTTGTAAATAGAGGTGTTTAATTTGCTAATTGTAATTTATGGTTCACAACTGCTCTTTTAAGCTTTGATTGACCGTTGGCTTTTGTTCAGCATCTGATAACAATAATTTAAAGTTCTTGATGGCAAATTTTCATGTCTTTTTAGTACTCGATATCAAAAGTTTGATTGGTAAGTAGGTACCTAATTGTTATTTATTGGTTTCACGTGTAGTAGTTGTAGGTTAGGTACTGTGCAAAACATCATTATTAATTATTGTATCGTCAAAGGCAAAATCATTATTATTACCTATATTAATTAATGAGAGTTCGATGTTTAATATACTAAACCTCTGTCAGTACCCATTAATTATAGTAAAGTGTTACTACATTCTAACATTTCAATTCAACGCGAGTAGTTTTTTTCAGTCCCACTAAAATGTCACGTCCACTAAAAGTACCTACGTAATAAAAAGCTAAACAATACATATTTATTGTATAAACTCGTCTAGTACCAGAACAAACACGTCTTGAAAGAAAACATTTATCTGATAATTGTAGCGTTACTTGAGCGGCCATGTTTCTTGTCTATGGTTCATAGTGTGACCCACAGACACTCAAACTTGCTGTGTTTCTGACATAGCGTGTTTATTTCCCGCGCTTCGTTTATTTTTCTTAAAACTTTCTACCCATTGTGTCCTGTCGCATGTCGCCTTTGTTTTTATTGGTCCACACTTTAGATTAAAGGCTCGTGCAGACCGATGCGATAACGCGGGCGCGACAATGGTCGCGTCGTCGCCTTTCGCACCCGCGATGTCACGCTAGTCTGCACAAGCCTTAAAGTGACATGTTTAAAGTGTTATTGGATTATTCATTACCTAATATTGTTTATTTTACAGTCTTTAGTTTGTTATTTTCAAAAAACGTTTCGATTTGAAAATAGAATTTCGTTTGCAATTTATTGACCTATATTTTTTATTGATCTCGGTTGACTTTGAAGTTCGAACATTCATTTGGTCTTATAATGCTCTTTGCTAAACAGAAAGCAGCTTTCATACCTCCGTCAATCAGGAAAACTGGGGGAACTTACCTGAAAAACAAAAAAAAAAGTTATTTAATCAATCGAAATATACCTACTATTATATTTTTGGCATATCAAAGAGAAATGGCAATGGTGTTTCCTTGAACTGGAGATTAATGAAAATAAAATTTGATTTTCACGCATTTTAACAATTCAATTTAAAACTTCCAATTTTATGCCTTATTGTTTCTCAGGTCATATTTTTAAAGGTAATGTTTTTGAAGTTTTAAAACATTATTCCTACAAAAATATAACTTATTAGGTAAATTGATCATTTATATACCTATGTAAACTTTAATTATCTAAACCTACATGTCGGTAACTCTCTCTCAACCCTCCGTTTCACCTGCAACGGCTGCAACCTGGTTCTAGGTTTTACTACCACAGATCCTAAACTACGGAGCCTCCATAAAACACTACCATTAAGACGTTACAGTCAATAGCACCTGATATCCAGGTAAAGTGTACATTTAAAAAGTTTTCCTACCGAGGGCTGTTTAAATTGTAGCCGGGTATTCCCCGGGCGGCCATTAATCCATCATTATGTCTAAGTGCTGAGATCTGCCGGACTCTAGCTTTTCTAAAACCTCCACTTTCTACTAGGGTTGAAACATTTCCTGCCTTCTTTAAAATTTGTTTCTTTTTTGAATAGTTCAAAGAGAACAGAAAGTACTTTAAATATTATTCACAATAAATTTTATCTATGCTCTTTCTTTTTTGCATTTTCAGTCAGAAATTTGTTTGTGCTCGTTGTTGGGCGATGGGAAAATGCTTAAAATATACTCCCGGACTCCTAAATCGAGCCACCCTGCACTTTTTTGTATAGCTTTCTATTGCTTTAAAAATGGTTGTGAATTCAAATTCGGAACAATGACGACACCAAAATGGTGGCCAGTATGTCGGCTTCAAAACTCCATAAAAACTTTTTCTTTGACTCATCATTATTTAGATGTTTTATGCCTTTATAACGCACATGGAATTGCACGCGGTGGCTCTATTTAGGACTCCGGGAGTGTTTATAAAATCTTTGTTATTTTGAAACTTATATGATTATTTTGTGTCAAATCATCGAACAACATAAAAAACATGTGACGGTTTCCTAGCTTTTGAAAACAGAATTTGAGCTTGACCGACGAAAAACTGATGTAAAAAGGTAAACACAAAATATTTTGCACACAAAAACATGATATTGTTGTTGCGAGCGATACCAATCGTATTGATACCGGCAGGCAATATTCAACATGAAAAACACTTTTGGGGATTAAAGGGTAACACAATAATACCTGTCCAAAATGTACACGTAGATAGCTATATACTTGTTCAACGCATTTTTTACAAGCACATCAAAGTCAAAGTCAAAGTCAAATTATTTATTTCAAATAGGCACATAAGCGGCACTTTTGAATGTCAAAATTTACAAAAAAAAGAATTGATTCTAGTTGCCCCTTCCAAAAGGTAGTTTCGTATGGAGAAGCATGGGCAAGAAACTCCACTGGTACACTTTTGACGGCACGGTTGGCGCAGTGGTTAAGCGATTGACTGCCGCGCTGCGTGTCGCGGGTTCGATTCCCGCACGGAACAAATATTTGTATGACCTACAAGTAGTTGTTCCGGGTCTGGCTGTTTGTGTATGTGAGTTTAAATGTTTGTAAACGCACCCACGATTCAGGAGAAATTCCTAGTGTGGGGTAACGTTTTTTTAAAAAAAAAACTTTTCAAAATGTTTTACAATATTTTGTTAGGGTACATTAATTATATGTGAAGACGATGCACCTAGAATAAAATTACTATACCATAATAGGTAAAAAGAATTAAAAACTAAGCAATGAAAAATAACTTAATTATGAGATAGATACATGGTGTTCACATATTTACAAACATCGTAAAAGTATATTTTCCTAAAAAAAATAAAAAAATATATTAAGTCAGTGTGTGAGTATAGGTAATCACAGAATGCAAAATCAATATCATAAAATAACAAATTTCACAATAAAAATAGCAACCAGTTTGATTTTGTCTAGAAACATGACGAAAAGTTCCAAACTTCTTCACTTTGATTATTTATATCAATCAACTTTATTTTTTTTTCTCACCACAATATACATGTTATTTCACATTGGTCAGACAATGTTACACGATTCAAGTAAGTATATTGTGGGAGACTGGTGCCTAAGCTAGGCTCGCGGCCTGTGTTTCAGGACACCAGGATATATCTAGATAGAGTGTCGCGCTGCAAAAGAACTAAAACAAACAGGCCAACTTTGTTATTCTGGTGTGCGTGACAGCTACGTCTTACACTCGCGTCACGTCATTGTGCTGTCATTGTGTTATTCTAGTATGCGTGCATTTTGCGACCAAGAGTTCGACGCAATTTTTTTCGACAAGTTCACAGTTTTGACTGTCTATCTAGACATATTTATATCTGTGCTTCATCCATTGGTCACACTAAGCCAAACGTGGTGCAATTATGTGGAGCCTGTTCTCTGTCGGATATTATCTACTCATGTGGAAGTTACGTTGTGGTTACCGTATCGACGTCACATTAAGTGCGGTGTGGTCAAGGTTTAGGTACCACCGCGGTTGCCACGCTTTCAGTTTGACATTTGTGGCAAATTACAACAATGAAAACGCTATCAAAATGGCGGAAAACATCGTGAGGAAACCGGCATGTCCTAGAACCAAAAATTCGAAGACATGTGACATCTACCAACCCGCATCGGGCCCGCGTTTTGGATTACGGCCCACTCCCTCTCATAGAGAGGAGGCCTGTGTCCCAGCATTGGTCTCATTATACTACAACAATGAAACTGAACGCGATCAGCACATCTAAACTGCATGAGCAGTTGTCAGTGTCAATATTTAACAACAATTATTATTAGTACGGCGCAGTAACAGTTGGCTCGTTTCCAATATAAAAACATTCAGGGCGAATTTCACCAATGAAACTGAATGCGATCAGCACATTTAAACCTAGTTCAAGAGCTGTCAGTGTCAATATTCCAAAGAAAATAATGACACTGACAGCTCTTAAACGTGGTTTATGTGTTGATCGCGTTCAGTTTCATTGGTGAAATTGGCACTCAAAATCAAAATAAAACTACAACGTTCTCACATTCACAAATTAAAAAAAAAAATGTATAAAAATTATATTAAAATAATAATTGAAAAAAGACGACAATTTTAAATTCAAAGTACTATAATAATATTGTTGTATGAAATATAAATCCTATCTTGCTCTGCTTCAAGTACTATTTAACAGCACACCAAGTTAGTTATAAAAAAAACTAAGATCAATTTTTGTTCCTGAAGAGAAAATAAAGGATAGGTTTTATCCTTTATTTTCTCATGCTACTGCTACATTGTCGCGATAACGCGAACTACACTTCGCGCGCTCTCTGTTGTACAGCGAGACGTCGAGTGGTGTGCGAGAGAGCGCGCGCGAAATGTAGTTCACAATGTAGCCGTAGCATTAATGTATCCGTCTCAATCCATTTTTCAAGGAAATTGGTAGCACGACAACACAATCGTTTTCTATCTCTGAACGATATGTCAGATCACGCTCCATATATTTGTGGTCCTGCACATGATGCATGATTGTTGTGGCAAGAGGTAGAAGAAGCTATGGAATACGGGCATTACCGGTGGTTCGATTTGTGTTTTTTTGGAAGATGTTGTTTCTGAAAGTTTCTAATGCCGTCAATATTTTTATTTGAAAGGCATTATGAAAGGTGACCGACATAAGCTTTTTAACTTCAAACTAAGTTTAAAGTACAAATGGGGGTAACAGCTTTTCTTGATTGGTACCTGTGATGTACTGTAAAATTATTAAATAAATATGTGCTCCTGCGACCCGCCCGCTCGGTATTACGTTGACAGCAGTCGAGGCAAGCGGACGTGTCGCACAGACTCTAATATAAATATAACTGTGTTTCATTAAATCACCCAAGAGTTAAAGTGAGACATAACAGTACCTACTGAAATAATATGCATGAAGAAAGTACCTATTTGATTCACTTTAAGGCGCAAACAGGCGCGACGCGACACTAGTAGCACAATTTCTATGAAAACTTCAATGAAAGTGTCGCACTGCCTGTCGTGCCCGCGATATCGCACCAGTCTGCACGAGCCTTAAATAGTGTTCAGCGTTCTAGTTTAGACGTCATTCTTTGCAAGTTGAAACCATATCTCAAACCGTACCAAAGGTAGAAGAACTTTACTGTTATAAAATCCGCTATAAATCATCTCGCCTTTGTGAACTTCACACTATTTGTGTGTAGGTACCTACAAATATAGGTACAGCATAATAGAAACAAAAGACTAGCTCGGTAGCCGTGGGGTAAATGGCTCGGAACTGGCATCGTTTTAGTGAACTGCGTCCAACCACGGAACCTCACTTTGTGCGGACTGGAGCTAAAAGTTGATGCCTCGCCGCGCCGTGAGCAAATTGTTTTGGATTGAACGTGTGCTCTTAAATAAAAACATGGGTTTTTTGATCGTTCGATAATATACGACGAGTGTAATTTGTGTTCTACTTTAGAATAGATTTAGCAAATTATTATTCCGAACACATTATTTTTATAAAACAATAATTATTTAAAAAAAGGTGCTCTAAATAATCCCACTAATATTATAAAGGCGAAAGTTTGTGAGTGTGTGTGTGCGTATGTTTGTTACTTCTTCACGCTCAAACGGTTGAACCAATTTGGATAAAATTTTGTATGGAGGTAGCTGACACCCTGGATTAAGACATAGGCTACTTTTAATCCCGATATTCCCACGGGATCGAGACTTACGCGGGTGAAACCGCGGAGCGCAGCGCATAAAAGCTTCGAAACGTCAAAACAGTATGATTACAAAAGATCTGTACGAAATAATTTAAATTTTCAACGTCATTTCGCATCAATAAAGGTCAAACGTCACATGATTGCACATTCGCCTCGCTAGCTATGCCTCGTTTGCATCAATGCCTCGCTTAATCGAGGCCACGTCCCTACTAGCGTTAGCACGTGGATTTTTATGAGACGGCATAAAATTTCACTTAACGTAACGTCGGTACCAATTCGGTTTGCTGGGCTGACTTCATTTCGTATGCCTCCAGCGTCATGTTCTCCGCATCACGTGAAAATGTGAGCTTTTGTTTCCCATTTGACGTACATATACATAATTAAAATGTTATGTATATGCATACATACGTACGTTCCCTACATTAGGAACATGATCCAATTACGAAGGTCTGGTTAGTGTCTGTGAGTGTGTTGGTTATTTTTAGGGTTCCGTAGTAAACTAGGAACCCTTATAGTTACGCCATGTCCGTCTGTTTGTCTGTCAGCTGTCCCCGGCTTAGCTCAGAGACTCCTAGTACTAAAAAGCAGTAATTTGGCATGGGTATCTAATGTACCTCCTTTGCACGTAAAATTGGGATTTTTTTTTTTTGGATATGTGTAAATATTCATGGCTGTAATTTATAACGAGTAATAGTCTAATAAAAATTACAAGATAACGAGTCATAGTCGACCAACTTACATATTTTGCAGTTGGAGAATCGACCGTGACGTATATCGATGTATGGGAGAACATGTTTTTTGACTACAATGTTAAGTTTGTTTTTGGGATAAATTCATCCTAACTACAGAACTTTCATTGTGCGTGGTCCAACACGCACTTGGCTGGTTTTATAATTTTAGCTATTTTTAGGTAAAGATTAGAGAAGAGATTTAATGCTCTTTTTGGTCTGATCGTCACACAATGTCAACTTGACTGTAAGAAGGATTTATTTTAATTGGAAAACTGACTCCTGACTCACTTGGTCAAGGCCGGCTCTAGAATTATTACACCAGCACCCTAATTGCGTAACACAGTTTGAATCGGAATCGGAATGATTTTGAAGTATATTGTTAATCCATTGCTTCTTATGTTCGAACAAATTGGCTGCTCAACAACGTAAATAACGCAATGAATGTTGTTAAACTGTCAAATTGAAACCCGATTCCTACTGATATTGTATTACTCAATTAGCCTGCAGATATATATAATAAGTCTAGAACTACTTATATACTTCATCTTCCAAAGAACGATTTTGTTTGAGACTATCAACTCGATGTGTTGAACACGTAATATGCACACATCACTAGTTATGATAAATAGTGTTGTATCGTAAAAGTTTTATTAGAATTACCCTCGCTTCAGACTTCTCATAAAATAAAACATAAAATCAGAAACAGGCTTATTTCAAGTTGCTCACGCAATTTATTAGAAGCATCTCGAGGTAGATAATTTCATATAAAAAATGTGATTACGTTCAGAATTTATTCTCGGCTATTTATTTTGTAATGTTTCTGAATGCAACTGACCTTGCATAGCTCTAGGTCATTGATTTAAGAAATTAAATTAGAATTTCCCCTTTTGTTTCAGTACGCGTTTGATAACAACTAGTTTTTTTAAGCAAAATCGGAATTCAAGATGGAAGATTCTTAGTAATTTGGCTTCTTTATCATTGTGTTAAATAAACTAATATTATTATAACGAAGTAAAGTTTGTGAGGTTGTAAGGGGTAATCTTCAGAACTACTGACCCGATTTTGAAAATTCTTTCACTAATGGGAAGCTACTGTATTGCCGAATGTCCAAAGATATATTTTATGTTAAGAAATTTCACGCGAACGAAGTCGCGGGCAGAAGCTAGTAATATATAAGGCAATTTTTGATATGTAACAGTTATCCTCTCACTTTCTGTGGGAGTGATTTCGTGAAAAGGGATGGAAGTGTGTAACAGGAAGTGACAGCTTAAGCATGGAATCAGTAAGTACTTTTTAATAGCATGGAATTAGTAAGTAGGTACTTTATAATAGTATGGAATTAGTGTACTCATGGAATTAGTAAGTACTATATAGATATAGGTCATTTTTGTCGTTGCTCAGTTGCTTATTACCAAGGTGAGATGTCAGATGTTACAGATAATATGCGACTACTGGACTCGCTCGTTTTTTTTTTTTATTGGTAGGTACCTAAAGTTGTATCTTAAGTTGAACCTAAAGCATGGTTACTTCACTAGTTACGTCGCGATGGTCAATCGCGACGTAACTAGTGAGGTAACCATACGACTCAGTACTCGATACTCACGATAAATCGATTCAAGTTAAATGTCAAAATGGGCCTATTATTTTTTGACAAGTATAGGCTACCTACTAGTAGTTTCAAATCAAATCAAATCAAATCAAATCAATCTTTATTTGTGAACATAAGTACAAAAAGGTGTTATTCAGGAACGGGGGGGGTTTCAGGGGGGCTGTTGGTGTTGGTGGTTTCAGTTTAAAATTTTATTTTTAGAGGTATCTTCGAATTAGTATGATGTAGTATGTACAGTCACGAGCATTAATATGTATACATATTATACTTAGCAACTTTTAAAAGTGATTTCGTCCAACCATTATTGATTGTAATTTTATTTTACTACGAACATAGTATTTTGGAACCCAAACTAATATTTTTTCAAAGTTGCAAACGTTATTCTACGAGAAAATCGGTTTTGAATTTTGCTAAGTGTTCACATTATTAGTTCTCATGACTGTTCGAACCTATCAAAGAACCTATAGACATCGATGTCTCTCAAAACAACGATTCCTTTTTGTTTTCGAAGAAAATATGTCGTCCATTTTCTTGGAAATTAAAAACAATCATTTAATTTTGAATACCTCAAAGCCGCCACAAACATAGGATGTTTCCACCTCTAATTCCGCTTGTTAATCGCATGGTCACATTACTCATGCAGTAATCAGGAATGCTAGCAAAGCTGTCGCATCACCAATTCCTCGTCATGACGTCATCCCTTCATTAGAGAGCGATCCGTCACCCACTGCTACAAAATCGCACGACTAATCACTTCTATGGTCTCGTTTATACCCAACTAGGTGCGCCCCGCGGCTTCACCCGCTTCAGTCTCGATCCCGTGGCAATATCGGGATCATTATCATCATCATCATTCAACCGAGAAACGTCCACTGCTGGACATAGTCCCAAATGGGGGGTTTGTCATAATCGTCACGCTTGGCAGGCGGGTTTTCGATCGCAGTATGCTGTTAAAATGCATAGAGAACGCTGCTGCCCATTCTCTAGTAAGTCCCTTAGTCGCCTTTTACGACACCCACGGGAAGAAATAGGGAGGTGCTATTCTTTACGTCCGGCACCACATGGACAATATCGGGATAAAAGTCATAACCTCACTTCCCAACTAATATTATAAATGCGACAGTGAGGTTGTTTATTTATTTGTTTGTTTGTTACGCTTTCACGCTAAAACGGCTGATAGGATTTGGATGAAATTTGGCACAAGGGTAGACAATGACCTGGATTAGGACATAGCGTCACTGTCATTTCAAAAAGATGAATGTTAATTTTTATTCTAAAATATCTACGTTACAGTTTCATTTTGTTTACAGGGTTATTAAATTTGGATAGACACAATAAAAATATACCTTTTCACATATATTTTTCTAAACTATTTAGGTAAGTAGTTTTTTATGTTTCCTGAAACAGTCTGTTTTTACATATGACTTTTTGGAATGACAGCGATGACTGGATATCTCAGTAGTACGTTCCCGTGGGATAATTTCCGACCTCCGCGCGGGCGAAGCCGCGGGCAAATGCTAGTTTTACAACATTAGTTAGGATATGGATGCTAATTGTTATTCTGATGCTTAATTAAGTCTTTTACTGTCTTTTCCTAGCACACAAAAGAAAAAAGAGATGTTTAATGTTGGAAAGAGACCATTAAATAGATAGATGTGGGTAACAGAGTTTACGCTCCAGAATATATTATTATTTAACATAAGCCTGTGTTACCAATGCACGGCAAAGGCCTCTTTTCCCTCTTCACACAATACCGAACTTTTTTTTTGACTCGACGTGCTATATCGCGCGCGCTTCCAGTATAGACGGCACGTCCTTACATGCTGCCTACACCATCACTCTAAAGAACTATCACTATCCTTTTCTCGCGCCATCTATTAGCAAAAGATAGCAATAATCTAACTAACGCTAGTTGATGAAGCGCCATTGTTGTTGTGACCGTGGTTAGTTCTAACCGCAGGACAGATGTAGGTATCTAAGTCGATAGGTAGGTGTTACCGCTGTCTGTTACACACCGGTTAACTTAATTACTGTCAGTTGACACTTTGGTACCTGTAGGTACACCTCCGTAAGTAGTTAAGCTCACCTTTTGGTGGGTTTTCGGTCGGACATTCGATTTTCCCGCGGGTATTGGTGTTGATTTTGTGAGGCTAGGCCGTATCAAGTGTCAGAGTCTAGTTGTAGGTTGTGTTAGCTGTATATTTTTCCTAGTCTGTATGTAAAAATACAGTTCCATGTACAATACCTACCTGTAGTCATTAGAGACTCAATGAATAGTAAAAACATAAACCGTAAGGTGAAAGAACTATTAACCTATCTGTTAATAGCGCGTTGATCAAATCTCAGGTCATGGCATGCTAAGTCAAACCCCAAAGGTCTAATTGTGTGCTTTGTTTAAGTCTAAGGAACTTGTTATAAAATAAATAAATAATAATAATATCTGTCATACAAAACTTTAATACCTACTCGACCCACATTATTAGTAAGTAAGTAAGTAAGTCTTTATTTGCCTTAAACATGGTATAAAAGGTGTTACAGTTTGGTAATATAATATAGTCCACATGTTTAGCTATACAACATCGTGTATCAATTGCATGCAAAATACTTAGAATTAATTAGTAAGTAGAAATAAAATGTCAAAGCTATAAAACATTCTCCACAATACAATCATCATAACATAATATTATTTAATGTCAGAAATTAATCTCCACGAACAAAATCAAAAAGTCACAATAAAAGAAAACATTATAAAAGTAAACATTATTCGCAACCGTTCCATAACATTACATAACATAACTTAAAGTAAAAAAAAGGAAATCAATAAAATCAATAATTATAAAATTAAAAATGTCAAAATTATAAACATTATCGACGATCCAGTATGCCATTATTTGTGAATTATAATTTAATGTAAAAAAAATCCTTAATGTCATAAAAATTATGTTCATTTAGCCATTTAAAGAGTCTGTTTTTAAAAGAATTAATATTAAATAACAATTTCATTTCTTTTGGAATTTTATTATAAATGCGTACACACATCACCAGAAAACTTTTAGAGTACTTGGCTGATTTAGGAGTATCCTGCAATACAAGTCTACATGGATCCCTATTACGAGAGTATATTTGATCGACTTTCTTGAATAATTCCTTATTATTATATACAAAATTACATATCTCGTAGATGTACAGTGAAGGAAGTGGTAATAAACCAAGCCTTTTAAAATGCGGTTTACAGGACTCGTCAGTACGGATCCCACAAATGGCTCTGATGCATTTCTTTTGCGCGATAAACACTCTGTTTTTATCTGTACTGTTACCCCAAAAAATAAGTCCATATCGGATTAAGGACAACTGATTACTTTTTCTTGATTACAGAGTTGGTCCCATGCAGAAAATTGTCCAGTTCGATGGTCTGTACCACCCCCTTAAATATGACCACACATTTCTGATGTGTGGGATGTGGAGGATGTATAATAATTAACAAAATAAATGACTATTGTTTCCTTAAAATGAACGAAAATACTGAAACATTACCAAAGATTCGTGTTAATTAAAATTACATTTAAACAAGATATTTATGGTTTTCCTAGAAAAGATCGTCAAACACCGATACGGCTCCCAACCTCTTTGTACTCTCAACCAAATCGGCTTTTGTCTTTGTTGGTGTGCCTTGAAAGTTCCATTTGCTCGGCTGAGCGTTCCAAATGCTCCAATGTACTGGCTCTCACATAGCAACAGGAATTTATTCGAACTTAGAGAAGAATTTCCGAAATGCCGGCTGTCGCTGAAAACCAGCGCTGGGGCTCTGTCTTGTATAGGGTCGCAGCATAATGCTGAGTGATAGCCGTTTTGCGTGGATGTGACGCATGTTTCCCTCAACCTTTTCTTATTTTTGTGTTTATGTTCTTTTTTGCGTCATGTTTACCGCAAATAAACGTATTTTCTTTCTTTCTTTCAAATGTTCCGACAGTTAAAAGACTTTGATATTTGGGTGTTCTACATGTTAATTTAAAAAGATGGTAAGTTACTGAAATCTAGCTGAAACTTATTTTCAAGTTCAATAATGACTCTTTGATACAGTGTTCACTGTTGACAAACCAGAGAGTAAAATAGTGTTTGTAAACAGCAAAACATATACTGTCTTTTTCACCAAACAGTTTTAGTAATTACTGCTCTCTTTTCGAGTTGTCCATTCCTCTGTGTATCAATTTCCTAATTAATGTACCTACTACTTCAATATCATTGCTAAGCACATTCAGAGCGAATAAAATCTAGGTTGCAGAATTTTATTCACTCAAAACGATAATAACTAAATTGTACGACGCAACTTAGTTACGCCTTCATTACGGGCTTCATTAAAATGGACGAAAAAGTGTTAAATTGTAGGTGTTCTAATTTGTTCGGTAATTGCGAGGGATGCCGTCAGCATAAAGCGATCTGTCAGTGCTACGCCAAATCTAGCAGACTGATCATCCCGACAGTAAATTGAAAGATACGTTTTTTTTTACAGTTTTAACTTTTAAATTGGTGATCTTGATTTTTATGGTTATTTGTTAAAGGCAGGTCATATTTGAAAGCTTTGTACTAAGAGAAAAGACTAATCTATTAAGCTGTTTGTTTCGAAACATAGTTAGAGTATCTAATACTAATACCGTAGTATATTTGGAGTATCTCCAAAGGGTTCGCCAAAAAACTAAGCTCAAAAGGAATTAGTTTCCCAAAAGCCAATAATCTCAAACGTAAAACATCGAAATCAAAATCTTGACTTCAATCATAGAGGTAAAGAAAAAAAAACAAATTGAATGCTAAGCTTTTAAGGCGTAAGTTAAATAAAGGAAACTCCCGGACTCGGGGAATAAATCCTGGCGGTATCTATCTGAAGCCAGCTTTGAAATCACGCCGAGCAGCGAGAGGGTAGACAGAACTTTCTTTATTTATTATTTGACAAATCTCGTAATTAAACTCCATCGTATTTAAAGTGACTTCGCCTTAATTTTACGTTTGCAACTTCGAATTTTACTTGGGAGCGTAATCGTTTTTCGAGGTTGTGGATTTGTCGAGCATTATTGTTTTAAAATTAGGAGCAATGAATAAAGAATTACTGAGTCGATATTAATGAGTTTTTGTGGGTAGGTACCGAAACAGCTTTGAAAACAGAGTCAAATTATTTTCATATTAGTCCGTATGGTATTCATATTATTTAAATCAGGCAAAAAACGCCAGTAACCTAAACAACTACTCCTAAATTGAGTAGTTCACACAACAAGTATCCTACGTACCTACTTGACCAACTCAAAACCATAAACCTTCGAACTAACGTGAACCCCAAAAACTTTATCCCCACGCTCAATAATTGTGGTACAAAATATGAGTGTTATGTGTCCCAATACATAATAACAGCAGTTTCATGGAGTCGCCAAAAGTTTTCAATCGAAGGGCCGGTCAATGATTCCCTGTTCGGTCTTGTGCGGCCCTCCAAAGTTTCCCTATAAAAGCTTCGAAATATGTTGTGATATTTCTCGGATAACAAGCAAAGTTTCGTCCTTCGGCAGTCATAAAGGCAGGGGTGCTAGATGTTTGGCCGCGGTTGGACTTGAGCCAAGAATATCTCTTTCTTTCACGCCTTGGTAGTGAATGCGAAAAATAAGATGTATTTGATAATCCGAATTATTGTTACGTTGACGTTTTTTGAATGCAAAATGAGTGGGTAGAGGGCGGTAACTCTTTGAGATTTTGTATTTTTATCTTATACAAAGTATAAACAACTTTTGAAAAAAAATACAGCTAGCAAGAAAATGAGCAGTTTTTGCAAAACTTTTTTTGATGCCAATCGATCTTTCTTAAAAGGATAAAAAAACTCTAATGAACTAACTGAGGTTTGAATACTAGACAATTCAGAAATAGCAAAAAACTTTTTCCATACTATTTTAGTACTCAAACCTCAGTTGGTCCAGTAGAGTTTTTTGTTCCATATAAGAAACAGGATCGATTGGCATCAAAAAAGGTTTTGTGAAAACTGCCCATTTTCTTGCTGACTGTACATTTTATTCAAAATCTGTGAATGCAGATCAATATGTCTTAAAAAGTTAACGACAGTCTCCTAAGACCGTTTCCTGTAGTTACAACGATGAAGGTGCCTACCCTTACTGCCCCGTCTCAAAAATCCATCCTGTTTAATAAACATAAGCCTTTACCGATGTGTTCTCTACTTCGAGACAGATCGCACACCAACAACTACACACACCACACACAACACACACACAACAACACAACAACACTTATTGTAGTTTCACAAGTTGTTTGATTAAGGAATTCCTTAGCATTTCAGCTTGTTTTGATGTAAGCACATAAAAAGAAAACATGGGATTATTCACAAAGTCTCACAGAAATACCTAGTCAATGAAATACGTTTTCGTTAAGACTTGTTAGCCTAGATGAAACCTTATTGAGTCGAGCCACTTCATTATTTCGGCATCAAAGCTAATGAGAAGATTTTTTTTCCTCTATTCTGGCCCCGTCCATGTGATAAACAAAATATTATTTAATTAAACATGAAAATTAAGCTGGAAGCCGACGACAGCGTTGTCAAATGGCGCTGGATTAATTTTGATTCATTTTGTTGCTCCCACCTGTTCTAAATTTAATTATGTCGGAGTTCGCTTCATAAGTAGCTATCTAATTTCACATGATCTAGAGACTTGAGAGATCTAATTAAATTCTTTGTACATGGTAGCAAATGACGATTTTGAACTTCCCGTGTTTAACCAATCGAGAAACACGGAATGTTTTAGTGTTGTATTTAATTAAATATTTAATGTTTATTTTTAGTACCTAATTTCGTGAGTTAGAGAGTAATGAGTTTCGTTATCATTAAAATAATACGTGAAGCGAAAACTTTGTACTTACCTCTTTTTATGAAAATTACGCGGACGGAGGAGTATGAGATTTGGCACAGTTAAAGTTTATATGGGAGGAGGAGCAGAAAGCTAATATTTTTATATAATATGCATTAGACATTAATAAAATTAATTAAAAAAAACATTACACACCTAACATGCGTGTGACACACACACACATGCCCACAGCTGCAGCTGCAGGGCCTTGAAAATAAATAGGTGACAGGAGTGACAGCTTGAGCATGGAATAAGTAAGTACTTTTTAATAGCATGGAATTAGTAAGTACTTTATGATAGCGTGGAATTAGTGTACTCATGGAATTAGTAAGTACTTTATAGATTCTAAATAGAGGGAGTCGAATTCCGACCAGTGGGCGACCACTAGTAATAATAATTTGTGCTGTTTCCCTTCAAAGCCTTTAGGGGTAAAGATTTTAAATGGCAGGAACTTAGGCTACGCGCAAAGTATGTTAAACAAGGGTTAGCCAATATTTTCTTTTACCTAGTTCAATCTTGGTAATATCTTTAGATCCATTTTGGTGCGGGTCTTTAGTGGTTTGTACAGGGTTACATCGACCTGTTGCTACCTGACGGTTCTCCTAACTTGGGAGCTCATTGGCTTCAGCTTTGGGGGCTTTAAACACTTCTGGCTTGAGTAAGCCTCCGTAATGCCTGTTGAAGTCCACGGCTTATATTTTCAAATAGTGACCTGATATTTTTACCAGACTTATTTAACAAAAATCGATCACTTCACCAGACTTAGTGCCAATTTCACCAATGAAACTGAACGCGATCAGCACATAAACCACGTTTAAGAGATATCAGTGTCATTCTTTGGAAATATTGACACTGACGGCTCTTGAACTCGGTTTAGATGTGCTGATAGCGTTTAGTTTCATTGGTGAAAATCGCGCAGTCGAACTTATAAGAGAAACAGAAAGATACTTTACTTTTCAACAGTGAATTGCTTAACATATCTGCAACCTAATTACGTAATCACAAGCTGAATGATTTTGAAGTATATCTCTAATCCATTGCTTCTTATGTTCGAAAAATGTATCTGCTCAACAACGTAAATAACGCAATGAATGGTGTTGAACTGTCAAAATACTACAGCTACTGATGGTGTGTTACACGTTTAAGAGGTGGCTTTGTATTACAACGCAATTGCCTATACTCCATTTGATATAAGATTAGACATTTAAATAAAGCTCTATTACGGTCCGCTTAAGCGATTTTGGCTTCTATTGTGTTGGTGGCATGTCAAATGGCAAATAAATGAATAAACAGTTGGTATTGTAACCATGTTTTTGTTAGGTGACTCCGCTCTTCTACTAAACATAAACCGTGTATGCAATTGAAAAACATATTAAAAAGAAAAATATTAAAATACAAACTACAACAAATGGGTGATGTATTCGAATGGGTTTTTTAGTGCGTGTTTGCGGGTGTGTGTGTGTGTGAGAGTGTGTATGATAGTATGAGCGTACATTGTGTATATGAGTTTTGTTCGTTTAGTTTTTAGGAACCAGTTTAGGTTTTGGTGAGCCCTGCGGTAGTGTCTTGGGATCAGAAAGAAGCCAGTCACAGCTTGGAATAGAAGTCAAAATCGGTTAAACAGACTGTAAAAATGTTTATTTAAAATTTTAATCTTATTTCAAATGGAGTATAGCTCCATCAAATACGCTCTCTCAATTATACACTGTGTAGTGCCGTATTATGTGCATAGCTTACTCGATCTATCCGTCCATTTGTGCATGTAATGCCTAATCTAGAATATTGCCCGTAACACGGGACTGCGGGCCGCCCGGGATCGCAATAACCTCACTAACGGGAACTAGAGCGAGACGAATTCCAGGGATGGCTCGTTACATAAAGTAATAACTTTAAGTAATGCTAAGTACCATTGTATCGAATAGGTCAAAGGTTTAAGGTAAAACGGCGAATGAATAGTTTTTGAATGAGGTTGTAAGTTCAATGACTAGCCGTTTTATTGTGTATTTTACTCTTGAAACATCTGGCATCTATACACTCGATCTGGGGGCCAAGTCTGCTATTTTCAATGATTGATCATTATTTATTTTATTTTTTATTTATTTATTTGGGACAAACAAACAGTAACACATTATATCTGCGCAAATAATATAAACAAAGATATTATATAAATGTGAAACTCACACCGTTATCCACAGCATATACAATTCATATAACTTTACTAATGAACAATCTATGCGAGTAAGACTACAAGACTGTTCAAATAACTATACATCGGAATCCTTAAGTTTCTTTAACAAAGCAGAACGAAATCTATTTACTGACACTGAGAATAAATCTAATTCTGTAGTTTCTGAACAAAAATCATTATAGTTTTTGCACAAGTGACGTAGAGGCGCCCGCAGACCAGCATTGGTGCGGCAATGGGACGCAGCAAAAAGAGGACGTGCGCGCACCTCTCGTCTAATAACAGTTCTTGGGACACAGTAGCATATTTTGTTAGTAATCTCAGAGCAGTTATACCTGTTATAGCATACGTCAAAAAGAAACATAATTTCTAGATATAAACGTCTAGACTTCAGGCTCATAAGATTGTATTTATTAAGTAGATTTTTATAGGTTGGGAAGTTGTGGGAGCACCTATAGTGCATCGATCTAAGGAATTTGCGCTGCACTTTTTCTAGCATCTCAACATATTTATTATAAAAAGGGTTCCACACTACCACTGCATATTCGAGTTGAGATCTAACTAGTGCTTTATAGAGATAAGAATAAGTGCTTGCGTGTTTAAATTCAGTAGCTGATCTCATAACGAACCCGTACATACGATAAGCCTTTTTGGTGATGTTATCAATATGTTGATTAAGGTGAAGTTTGTTATCTAGCAGTACCCCTAGGTCTCGCACGGATGGAGCTTTCAATAGAGTTACATTATTTAGTTTATAATTTTTAAAACGTTTTTATTTTTTGTGAATGATATCGTTAAACATTTAGAAATACTAAGGTAAAGTTTGTTTGGAACGCAGTATTCAGAGCATCGATTTAAGTCTTCTTGTAACTGACAACAATCTGCAGGTTTTCTTATAGCTTTAAAGATTTTTAGGTCGTCAGCATAGAGCAAAAATTTTGAGTGTCTGAAACAATTTCCAATATCAAATAAATATTATATGAACAAAATGAATAAAAGAGGCCCTAAAATTGAGCCCTGAGGTACGCCAGATGTTACGAAAGTAGTCGCCGAGTGGAATCCTTTGATAACAACCCTTTGTGATCTATTACTAACATATGATGCAAACCAGCGAAGCAAATCTCCTCGTATGCCGTTAAATGCAATTTTGGTAAGAAGCAAATTGTGGTCTACTTTGTCGAACGCTTTCCGAAAGTCTGTGTACACTGCGTCTACTTATACTTGTTGATCCATATTGTTAAAAAGAAAGTCGGCAAATATTAATAGATTAGTAGTTGTAGACTTACTTTTAACAAATCCATGTTGTTGTTCAATTATGATTCTGTAAATTATCTTATGTATTTCCTGATAAACGAGCCTTTCAAAAAGCTTGGACAAAGCAGACAAAATAGATATGGGGCGATAATTTTCGACCTCTTGTTTGGACCCTGATTTATATACAGGAGTTATATTAGCCCTTTTAAATTGTTCAGGGAAGGTGCTCTCTGATATAAACATATTAAATATAATTTGCAGGGGTATGTATATACCCTTAGCAGTGTTTTTAAGGAAATAAGGGGGAGTTGATCCGGTCTAGGACCTTTAGTGGGATCTAAAGCTTGGAATGACTTCAAGACCTGATGTTCGCTAAACGTAATGCTAGTAACATGAGTGCATTTGTCACTACTCTCTTCAGGGGGTAGGCATTCGTTCAAATTTAGGTTTGAGGGTTCATAAACCGATTGAAAGTAGTCCATGAACATATTGCAAATCTCATCCAGATCACTGGATGTCCGGTTTTTAAAAAAACATAGTGGAAGGAATGCCGACATTACCCTTACGATTATTGACATAGCTCCATAGGTATTTACGTTCTTTTTAACATTGTCCTCGACAGAATTCAGGTAGCCAGCGTAATTTACCTTGCATAAGACCCGAAATCTATGTCGTAGAAGCGAAAATTGTTCATAATCCGAAATGTTATTATACGTTTTCCATTTCACCCAGGCTCTGTTCATGTTTTTGAAAATGCGAATTACTAATTTAGAGAACCACACAGGGAATTTAGATGAACGTGAGTTAGAAAAGGGTGTATAAGTTCTTATGACATTGAAAATAACATCATAAAAAGTATTCAGACAGTCCTCCAATGACAACCTCTGCAAACGATTAGTCCAATCTATATCGGCCAATTCTCTGTTTATCAGTTCGTAATTAGCTTTATAATAGTTATATTTTACAATTTTTACAGAATTGATTGTCTGTAACGTCGTTTTATATCTTATATCGGCGCAAAAGGGTGGATGATTTTTATCGGGAGGTAACAAATTACATGAAGGTGCATAAGTCGCGCACTCGCTATTGGATATTAGTAGATCCAGAATACGCCCCTTATAATTTTTGAAACTATTGTATTGATAAGCGCTAAGCAAAGATAAGAAATTACTCATATGTCTACAAACAGATGATGAGCCAGTACTAATAAATGCAGTCGTGTTATTGTTTGTAGCAGGGAGCCACTCAATATGCGGGAGATTAAAGCCGAATTTGTCAATCAGATTTTCTAATGTTTCAAAATAATCAACATAGACTTCTTTGGCCGTGTTGGTTGGAATATATACCGCGCTAATTAGAAATTTTTCGCGTCCAGCAAAAGGTAATTATATGAGAACTAGCCTGGGAATCGAATGGTACACAAGTGGAATGTAATATTTTTAATACAGCTATAAGAACACCTCCCCCATCCTTCTTATTGGTAGCAATACGATCGCGATCATTTCTGTAAACTACGTAGCGCACATTAATAAACTCATCGTCAAATATTTCAGGGGTTTGCCAAGTCTCTGTTAAGATAATTATGTCATAGCAATTTGATTATATGTTCATGTACAAGAGATTCAGTTTAGAACGAGTACCCCTACAATTTTGGTAGTATACTGTTAACTTATCTAACACGGTGAAAGTGAAACAATACTAAGAATAAATCAGTAGTAAACATGCACGCAACCAATATGAAACGGAAGTCCAGATTATGTATAATTTATGTAAGATTAAAATTACTATTTTTATGAAAAGTGATGACAACAAGTAACATGTTTTTAAAAAAGCTACTATGCCATTGTTCAAGAATTACACTATGTAAAAATAAAATATGAAGACATAATATGAGCCTTAATAGCTGTTTAACAGAGCAAAGTAAATAATCAAAAAAATACTTAGATTCTATAAAGATGTGAAATACTAAACAGCTAAAGCATGTATAAAAATCACTTCTAAACATGATCGGTACCGGGTTTGAATTTTGACATTTTGGGCTTGATTTTAGAAATGTCTTTCTCGGATCGTATGGCAAATGCTGGTTCGAAGTTAATTTTGCGCACGAGAATAGTAGCATGTGTGAGGACCATACCAAGGCAACGCCATGACCATTGTGCCAATAGTTTGTAACCTCCTAAATTCATAATGGCGTGACAGTGGTCCATAAGGAAGTCAAAATAATAGGAGCTTGTCAGTACGAGATTACCAACTTCAACAATTTTTCCAATGGAGTATCAGTGACACGTCATCGGAAAATCATAAAGACGCCTTTCAATTATGAGATTAGCAAAACTGTCAAACTCTACAATTACGGTGCCAATGATCGGCCATTCGGACACAACTGCGTTAGCATACTTGGCCCCCTGGTTAAGCTTTTCCCAACTACTACTTTTCCTAGCTTCCAGTCTAACCAGATGCAGCTAAATACCTTGATATTCAGCTCCATTTATTATAAAGATCGAATACTGATTTTACATAGAGCGACTGCCTATCTGACCTCCACATCCCAGTTACTGGGTAACACGATAGGTACTCCTTGCTAAGACTGGATGTCCTATTTTCGGACTTCTGACTACCCGTAGCGACTGTCAAAGATCTACGGATTACAACCGGGACCAACGGCTTTGCGTGCTTTCCGAGGCACGGAGGGATCTCGATGAACCAACCGCTGCAAGCGTAGCTTTACCTTTGATCAACCTGTACGGCTGTTATGATTTAGCCACGAGCCCCTCTGGGATCTAATCTACTTATATTATTTATTTTATTTTGTTAGCACTTTTCAAGACGTTAATGGTCCAATACAGATGTTAATGGTTTCAACCTGACTGAGCAAACAGCGAGGGATATTATACAGCGTGCCACCATAATGGCGACATTAATTCAACACACTGGTAGGGCTAGTTGCCAGTTATCATATATTATATTAAGATAAATAATTATAAATTGAAAAATAAAAAACATTCAAACAAACTAAATAATAAAGCTCTCTCTTCCCTTCAATTCGCCAACTCCTTGCACGTTATTTGTTTTAATTTCATTGATTCGATATTGTGACCTAATAACCCCAGCTAATTACCTCTGCGCTACAGTTCTTTAAGTGCAGGTTGATCCAAGATGCTATTTTTGAAAATTGTAAATAAATCAATTTAAATAACGTTTAATGAAATTGAAATATTTTCATTAAACGTAAAGGCGAAACTGTATACGTGTGTTAAATTAATGTCGCCACTTAAGCGCCACGCTGTATAATCATAGGCAATTTGGTGGGATGTTAAGGTATAATAAGTACCTACCTACTGCAACCAATTCTATAATTGCTTAGCGTAATCTTTATAAACTAACTTGCTTCTGCCCGCGACTTTACGCGTGTTTCTTGTTTTAACATAAAATATATCCTATGGCTCTCGGCAATACTGTAGTTTACCATTATGTGAAGGAATCGGATCAGTAGTTCCGTTTTACCTCTTTATAATATTACGTACTTGTATTACATATTTATATGGGATTTTCCACAAAGATGACACTGGTGTCATATTTGTGGAAAATCCTATATAAAAAAATGGATGTCATGACACCATACACCAATACTATTATTAAGGTAGAAAAGTTCCTAACGAAGTAGTTTTATAAATGCGAACGTGAGTTTGTTCAGCCGTTTTAGCGTGAATGCTTAACAAACAGTTAAGCATTCACGGTAAAACGGCTGAACGGATTTGTATCAAATTTGGCACATGGGTAGACCATAGCCTGAAGGAGGACAACGGCTACTTTCATCCTGGATCATAGACGATGTCGCAGGCAACATCTAGTTAATAATTATTTTCAATATTCAACATCGGTTTGACATTGAAATACAATATAATATTTTAAAAGGACGTAAATCACACCTACATACAGCTCAATTTCCTGTGTACTATTACACATATAATATAAATTATGACCTAAAGACTGCGGGGTGAAAACTTATGAGAACTGAAACCGAACTCAAGTACAGGACGATTTTAACCTGCTTGGATATAACACATTCCTGGATCTTATACAGACCTCAGCCTAGCAAATAGGCAGATTTGACCAATTTTTTTTTGCATATTTGGCAAACAAACAAGAAAAAATTGGCAAAATCTGCAAAAGTAAATGTTTATTGTGAACGGTATTTTTCCACAGAACCCACACTTTCAAAATACTTCGACTCTCTGCTATAATTTCAAACGTGTGTAACATAGCAATCCCATAACTTCGTCCACCCCTTACGGAAAAACAGTGGGACATAACTCCGGAATATTCGTCGAATACGTACGATTTGTGGTAGCAGAATAATGTAGTTCCTACGTGACACGCAAGATGGCGCTCTTGTCACGCGTTGGCCCAATTTATGTAGATGACGTGCTCCTATGAACTGCACAGTTTGCCCTCTGAAATAAGGAGCTGTGGCAAATAAGGTAGAAGTTGTCTGAACTGGTGCACTGTTTTACTTAACAGTCATAGGTAGATAATATGTTTAAAAAAATTAGGTTAGGTACGTGCATGGATAAACTGCGCGTACCTCTACTGAATTTTGGATAAACACGGAACATTATTTTTTCAATCTATAACTCTCTCCCATTTAATCCCTGCACACGATATTACAATTCTTAAATACAGCAGATTAAAGTACCTGCCCGTTAGCAGAAGTGGTTCATGGTTTTGGATGGTAAAAACCATTATCTTGAAACTTTCCTCGCTTAGACTGTTATGAGCTGGAAACCCACTTCCATGTCACCACTGGAAGAAGGATTGGATGCATATCTTTGTTGGTGTCATGATGCAAAATTTACTAGGTAAGTACTTAGACTTACTTACAATATGCCCCGGACAGTGTGCAAAAATCTATGGGATTTCTAAGTACCGGAACATGTTAATAATATCTACTAAGTCATCAGTAAACTTTATACGTGTGGTTTCTTATTATTGTGAAGGTATGTAATATTTGTTGATAAAAAATTTCTATGAGGCATTATTTGAAACACATTCGTCAAATAGTTTGGAGCAATTCCTAGATGTAAATACCACAAAATCATGCCTCGTGCTATTCTGAAACTATGTTCGGTGAAGTATATTTCTTAGCGTTCTCTTGGTAATTTTGTTTTTTTGCTATCTTCTTAAGATATTTTTTTGCAAGAATTGCTATTTAATTATCTTGTTTTAGTGCAGGCGCAATAGTGACGGCAGACCATCAGCCAGGTCCTCTTATTCTTACACTTCCGATACGGATAAAGCAAAAGAACTATCTGCAGTAGACCCGAGCCTGTTCGCTGGCGTAAACAGTCACGCCGCGTACTTCACTGTCAATAAAACTGCAAAATGGAATCTGTTCTTCTGATATTTTTCTGCGCAAGAAGTTCCTCTAGAGAGTATGCCGTTGGTTATCTGGTTGCAAGGAGGGCCTGGTGGTTCTTCTTTATATAGCTTGTTCAAATAAATTAGTAGTTAATGATACTGGTAAGTATCTAATTGAATATCTGTCACGCAATAGCCACAATTACAAAAGTTCTGAAGACATATTCAAGTTTTGGACTAACTTGTAAAATAATCATGGAGAAAATGCTTATCACAGGGGGTCCAGCTACTCGCTTCTCTTCATTAACAATCCAGTAGGAACTGGCTTAAGCTTCACCGAGGGAGGAGATTACGCCACCAATGAGGATGAGATGATGAATATGTTGCGAGTAACAAATGGAACTGTTCGAAGAAGTTCCTAGAGTGCCATTTTCATGTCCTTAATTTTTGCAGGATGGGGCTTGTCTCTTAAACTTCCTTCACCAGTTCCTGCTAGTGTTCCCAGAATTGAGACCTTTATTCATCGCCGGCAAAACATAAAAAAAAAAAAAAAACAATTATTAATAAAACAAATAAATTCTGGCGTTTGGACATTACATTCATAATATGAGCCAAGACGAGTGCATGCCAATTAATTTGAAGGTTAATTTTATTCATATTTGAGAGACAGTTTCAATTTTTAACAGATTTGTAATAGGAGACAGTTAGAATCGATTCATCAAGTAAACTCGACTTTTTAGGGCCTAGCAAGCGGGGACGGATGGACAGATCCACCGAAACTACTGCACTACTCCGAGTTGGGGCTACAAGTGGGACTCTTGGGCACTAATCACGCAGCAATAGTTCACAAAATGGAAGTCAACGCTAGACAATACTGGGACGAGGGCAATATGATGCTTATAGTCGGGTACATACGTAGAACATGGACGTAGACTTAGCATTATGTGGTATAATATTATATGATAATTAAATATAAATAATAAATTAATATTTGTATTGAAGTCTTCTTTGTTGTCACCTGCATAGCATCATTATTGTGTGCCGATGTATTAAGGACCATTTGTCGTAATCATAACATTGATAACCTCGTTAAACTACTTCATATGTTTGTATTGCTATGACGTATACCGTCCCTAACTCGGAGATCTGACGTAGGACTAAAGTCCAAAATGTCAGATTACGGATAGTAGCTCTGAATGGATGTGGGCTCCTTCCCAACTCCATTTCAGTGCTACGGAAGCACACATTAGAACGAGGCCTGTACTAACCAATGTATGAAACAAGGCTGATATAATGATGATGATAATAAATATAGATAGTGGAGATTTTATTGAAGTTGAGTAAAAAAAACACAATATCTTAGTAATTCCTATAATAAATAAATAATGAATTGGGATTATTCAATTCAATTAAGCAATTGATTCGGTTCCTTCATTTACAGTTCTGAACTGTGGAGAAGTTATGTCCACATTGTTTTGTGCTTTTAAATTGGGTCAAATTTTATACAATTGGCCTCTATGTCAAAACTTGAAGCTATTTGTCCATTCCAAAACGTAGATCTCTATGGAGAAGAACAGGCAAAAAACTCCAAGGACACTCTTTTATATCAAGATATTACAATATCCTGGGCACATTATTCTTGTCGCTTCTTTATGTGAGAATAATGTAAAAAAAATAATTATGTAAATACTATTCAAAATCCGAAAGGAAGGAAGGAAGGTCAGGTGCGTAGTACTCGCAATCGGCATGCGTGTATGGTCAGATGTATGAACGTAGGCGAAGCAAAAGGAGTATGTAAGGAGCGTAGCAGGTGGCGTTCTATAGTTTCTGCCTACCCCCATGGGAAGAAGGCGTGAGTTTATGTGTATTCAAAATATAAGATTAAAAGATTACAAATAAGAGATGACCAGTCTCAATTGACGGCGCCCGTTCACGAACATAATACTAACGAGTTCGCGTATCACTGGTCAGTTTCCCTAACTTGTCAGTTTATATAATTCACCAGTTTCGTTGATTAGTCAGGTTCGCTGATTGGTCAGTTTTGCGGATTAGACAGTTCCGTCAATTCGACAGTTTCCAGTGTTCGCCAGTTTCGTTGATTCGTCAGTTTTATTGAATTCGTCAGTCAAAGTACAGTCGGTAGAAAACTGCCCACACGTCTGCTAATTTAATGATGATGTTAGAAAACAAATATACATATTTAAAAAAAAATATAGTGATTGTAAAAATACAACCTTAAGTTTGATTTAAATTGTGTTCCTTACATGATCCACTTTTGTTTATTTAAACGTAAACATATCTTTTATGTTGAGTGTACTAAACTGACGAATCGAGGAAACTGGCAAACATTGGAAACTGTCTAATCGGCAAAACTGACCAATCAGTGAAACTGACTAATCAACGAAACTGGCAAATTAAAGAAACTGACGACTGTGGGAAACTGACCAGTGGTACGTGGACTCATACTAACATATTACAACTATAATTATTTACTCGGAAACACGGGTATGGAATCATTATTCGTTTTTTTTTTTAATAGAGACGATGTTCAAATCGCCCTTCACGTCAAGAAAATGAATTACGCATTAATAAATTGTACTGTTAATGCACACTTCTTGTCATATGAAATATTATACGATACTGTCAAACCTTGGTTAGAGGAGTTATTGGAGCATTACGGAGTTATGTGTTACAAGTTAGTCACAGTACCATTATTTTAAGTTATATAATTGCATGTACCAGCATACGACTGCTAAAATCCCCATGATGAATAGAAAATGGAGAACCCCCGGTAGAATATGGAGGACTACATTTTAAGAAAACATCTATGTACTAATTACCCATGTTTGCAAAAATAAATGATTTGATTTGATGATTTTGATGAACATTCGTCAATATCCTAATTAAGCACTATTAAACCCTTACTCTTTCTCCACTAGTGGGCAACTGGACTTGATCGTTGCGTACTCGCTGTCGGTCCACACGCATAGAAGTCTCAATTGGTCCAGAGCACAGGCATACCGGAATGCTGAATGAACAATTCTCAGAGATGCGGAAGATAATATACTTAATTCGTGAGTCATGACCCGATGGGAAAAAAGTCCTTTCTTAAACCGTTCACAGTAGTTTTTTTTATTGAAACGGTAGATGTGAAATTTTAATTGTTCGGGCAGATAATTATGATTTATATTGATTATCAATTGTTTCAGTTTCGTGAAGGCGAGCGGTAAATTCATGGACGTGGTGGTGCGCGGTGCGGGAGACAGTGTGCCTGAAGACAAGCTTCGCGCCGCCAAGCAGATCATCGACATGTTCATGAACAAGTATAAATTACGTAGTATCTTTCTTATATGTATAATATATAACTCCACCAAGTCCATAAGCTGACTTGCTTACATAAGATATTTGTGCAACATTTTGTTAATAAATTAACAATGAAATATTTTTTCTTTGATTATTTGTCTCTTTTTGTTGTATTATATTGTATAACACTTTGCTAAAGTCAACAACAGCTGTAGGCTTTTATAACGGCCCTTAAAAAAGGGTGACTTTTTGAGATAGGACTTCAAGCTGGCCATAAGCTCGATTATCGGGGAAATTAACTTTTAATTTACTAGAATCCATTCTAGTATTTTTGTAAATTTTGACGTTCACAAGTGCCTCTTATGTGCCTATTTGACATAAATGGTTTGACTTTGACTTTGATTAAAACTTTATGATTAGTTTTCTGTATAGACAGGTTATTTTTAGTCAGATAGGCTTCATGTAAAATACTGGTATTCAGCTGCATCTGGTTAGACTGGAAGTCGAACCCAACATAGTTGGGAAAAGGCTAGGCAGATGATGATGATGATAGTTTTCTGTATAGCGTCATACACACAAGGCTGTCAAATAAAGCAAATCCTCAATGACCCAATATAGAGGGTCAAATTAAATTAGCTAGCTATACTCCGCAAAATATTTTTTTTTGATGAATTTTTTTTGGGTTATCAACCGCAGGCAGTGTATTCACTTGAAATTTAGTTTAAGTAATAATATAATATATAACGGTCGAGATAGCCTTTACCAGAAGTGATCATCATATTAGTGGTTCAGCAGCTTCAATATCATCTGGACCCCTGACATCTCTGTCATCAGAAGACAGCCGCCACGTAACCATCGATGCGACGCTCTGCTAAAGTGACTATCAGCAGCCAGTGTCACTCTTATCCGACCTTTTCGGTGATTCCAGTAACTTTGTACCAATTTTATTTTTAAAATGTTGTAGCATTATGCTGAGATAGGAGCCTTTTTGGAATCGCACAAGTCTTAATTGTTTTTATTTTTGGATATTGTTAGTTTCAATGCTATTTTTTTTTCTTGTGCGTGTCCCAAATAAAATATTTTTCTCTCTTTCAAATAGATGGCGCCACTTGCTGCGCCGTCATATATATATTTTTGTGTAAACTGCACAGACGTGATGTCGATCATCTTAACATGATAAGAAAAACAGATTTTCTGTACCATGTATCCAAGTACACTACAGGAGAACGTTGAACCCAAAAAAAATATCGAATATTTTTTTTAATTTTTTTTTTTGGTGTACATAATAAAGAGTGTTCTATTCTATTTTATATTATTTAGGTATCGATACCCATGAAGTCTGCAAGAGTACCGCTAGCTAATTTAATTTGTCCCTTTAGACAAGATTGTTGTTGAGAATTGTTTTTTTTTTTTTTTTTAATGTACCCTGGTGAAAAACTGCATTTTACTGTTCCGCGTACGCGAAAACCAATATGTAGGTATTGAGATTTATTATAATTTAATACAAAATATTATCACGAGATAACTTTTTAGGGTTTCGTATGTCCGAATGAAAAAACTGAACTCATCTGACCTGATCACTCGGGCTGTCTGTCTGTCCGTCTGTCAGTCATAATATTCCCAAGTATTTTGTAAGTCTAGTCTAACCGGATGCAGCTGAATACCAGTATTTTACATGGAGCGACTGCCTATCTGACCTCCACAACCCAGTCACTGGGTAACATGATACCCCTTCGTAAGACTGGTTGTCAGACTTTTTGACTTCTGAATACCCGTAAAGACTGTCAATGGTCTACAAATGATAGCTGGAATAAAGTCAAAGTCAAATTATTTATTTCAAATAGGCACATAAAAGGCACTTTTGAACGTCAAAATTTACAAAAAAAATAGAATTGGCTCTAATCGCCCTATCCAAAATATAGTTTCGTATGGAGAAGAATGGGTAAAAAGTCCACCGTTACTCTTTTAAAATGTTATACAATATTTTGTATTGGTACATTAGTTATATAATTGTATGTGAAGACGATGCACCTGAATAAAATTACTGTAAGTACCACAATAGGTAAAAAGAACTGCCCTTTGGCAGTGCAAGCGACTGCTTCAAAGAAACTGGGGGATTAGCCCTAAGGTCACCTACTGGCTATACACTACAGTCATCCGACCAATTATCACATATGGCTCACTGGTCTAATGGCCCAGGACGGACCTGAGCACAGCCCAAAAAGATCTCGAAAAACTGCAGCGGTTCGCTTGTGTAGCAAGCACTAGCAGTATGAGAACTACACCTACTGCCGCCCTGCGAGCAATGCTTGGAACTGCCACCCCTACACCTCATCGTGAGGGAAGACGCAGCCCTGGCCGCCTTTAGGTCCATATATCGGGAACCCTGTGCAAAGACTTTAGAATCAAGCACACACGAATAAAGGAAGATGCAATATGGCCATCCACGAGCCGACTGGAAAGCGCAGCTTAACCTTCGATCGACTCGTGCCGCCGTTATCATTCAGCCACGAGGCCCCCATAATAAAAGAAGCTATGGCATGTTTCTGTTGATACCATTACCAGATTAGCATTCTTTGAAACACATTTGTTAAATGCTTGAGCGCAATATCACTCTTTAAATACCACTAAAAAGGAATTAACACATTATTCTGACACAATGTTCGGTGAAGTATATTTAGTAGCGCTCTTTTGGTAAGCAGGTATTTATATATATTTATTCATATTTTCTTATAAAAAAATTGTAAAATAATCTATCTCCTTATTTGGCTTCAGTGTAACTGCTTTGGGCGCAATAGTGGCACCAGCTGACCAAAGAGATGGTCCTCTTATTCTTACACCCTACATCGAGAATGGAGAAACGGAAAAAGCAAAAGAACTATCTGCAGTAGACCCCAGTCTGTTCGCTGGCGTAAACAGTCACTCTGCGTACTTCACTGTCAATAAAACTGCAAAATGGAATCTGTTCTTCTGGTATTTTCCTGCGCAAGGAGTTCCGCTAGACAGTACGCCGTTAGTTATCTGGTTGCAAGGAGGGCCTGGTAGTTCTTCTTTATACGGCTTGTTCAATGAAATTGGGCCTATAATGATAGTTAATGATACGGGTAAGTATATAATTGATTATCTGTCACGCAATAGCCACAGTTACAAAAGTTTTGAAGATAGAACTTGAATTTTTGGACTAACTTGTAAAATAATCAATAAAAATCTTTTAGTGGAGAAAATGCCTATCACGTGGGGCTCCAGCTACTCGCTTCTCTTCATTGACAATCCAGTAGGAACTGGCTTTAGCTTCACCGAGGGAGGAGAATACGCCACCAACGAGGATGAGGTGATCACTATGTTGCGAGTATCAAATGGAACTGGTTCCAAGAAGTTCCTAGAGAGCCATTTCATGTCCTTAATTTTTGCAGGTTGGGGCTTGTCTCTTAAACTTCCTTCAGCAGTTCCTGCTAGTGTTCCCAGAATTGAGGCCAGCACCTTTATTCATCGCCGGCGAATCATACGCCGGCAAATACGTTCCGGCGTTTGGACATTACATCCATAATATGAGCCAAGACGAGTGCATGCCAATTAATTTGAAGGTTAGTTTGAGAGACATTTTTGAAGTTGTAATCGATTAAACAAGTAAACTCGACTTTTTAGGGTCTAGCAATCGGTGACGGATTTACTGATCCACCAACACTACTGCACTACTCCGAGTTGGGTCTACAAGTGGGACTCTTGGACACTGAACAAGCAGAAATGGTTCACAAAATAGAAGAAAACGCTAGACGGTACTGGTACAAGGGCAACTATGATGCTTATAGACAGGTATACACGTAGAACATGCCGTAAAAATTAGTATGATAATTTAACATTTAAGGCGATTAACACACGACATCGCGCACCGCCGCGGTCGGAGAGGTCGGCGGTATACGCGTGTTAGGCATCAACGGATTTATAAGAGGCCAATGCGACATAAGATCCGCTTCACCGCCTACCGCGGTGGTGTGCAGTGCCGTGTGTTAATGGCCTTAATTAATTGTTCCTTTGTTGTCCTTCATAGCACCATACAATGCATGATTATTATGTGTTACTAGCTGCGCCCCGCGGTTTCACCCGCGTAAGTCTCGATCCCGTAGGAATATCGGGATAAAAAGTAGCCTATGTCTTATTCCAGGGTGTCAGGTACCTCCATACAAAATTTTATCAAAATTGGTCCAGCCGTTTGAGCGTGAAGATGTAACAAACATACACACACACACACACACTCATAAACTTCCGCCTTTATTATAATATTAGTGTGATGTGATTATGTGCCGATGTACTAAGGACCATTTTCGTTACCATCACATTGATCACCACGCTTACCTACCTATCTACTCCATAGGTTTGTGTACCTAATTGAAAGTCCGCGTCCACAACTCAGAGATCCGACGTAGGACTAAGGTAAATGAGGGTGGACTAGGAGTAGCGGCTCGAAAATGGATGTGGGCTCCTGCCCACCTTCATGTCAGAGCCAAGGAACCGTGGCACAAATTAGAAGAGGCCTGGGCCCTATACCACAAAACTTTACAAGTCTACAATTCTGCAAAATTGTTAAATAATTTAACATGACACCACGCCTGTAATCACTGAAGGGTCAGGCAGAGGGGTACACAAACATTTCGCCAGTTATTAATACTATATATCCATAGGGGGCGAAAATTGTTAAATTGTAGATAAAATTGCTTTTCATAGAAATTACAAATAATTATGTGTAGTAACAATTTACAATCCACTGCAATTAACATTTTTCCGTTAAACTTATGTGCTATAGGGCTCTGAATTCAGTAGTGTGAACTCTTATAACAATGATGATAATAAATATCGATTCAATATTATGTACTTACAAAAGCGGTAATTTTATTGTAATTATGAAAAAAAAACAAAAATTTCTATAAAAAAAAATTGGGAATTTATGATAAGTCGTAATTGATTTGGTTAATTTATTTTCAGCTCTGGACCTGGGAGAGGTTTCTACAGCATTGTTTTGTGCTTTAAAATTGGGTATTTGCCCCGTAGGCTGTTACCAAAACCAATCAATACCTACAAAAAAAAATCGACTGGTATTATAAAGAAGTATTTCTTTTTTATTTTAGATTGCAAGTAAACCTTTGGAGAAACTCTTAAGTTATGCACCTGTCAATTACTACAATTATTTACGCGAAAAAACGGAGGACATTGATGCATTATTCGCAATTTTTTTGAATAGGGCCGATGTTCAAAGCGCCCTTCACGTCAAGAAATTGGAATACTTGTCAATTAAATCTATTGTTTATTCACACTTGGAATATGACCTGTACGATACTGTCAAACCTTGGTTAGAAGAGCTATTGGAGCATTACGGAGTTATGTGTTACAAGTTAGTAGCTGTACCTTTATTTTAAGTTATCATGTATTACAGGCATACAACTTAACAGGTATGTTATAATTTGATTATTTTCAGAGTTAAATATTTCAATAAAACAAACGTGCTTGACTGCCAAGACGGAAGAAAGTATATTTTTTGCTTTTTTTAAGATTATGGAAACAATATCATACAGCCTACACCTGCACATTATTGGTGGCACTAGTAATTACTATTTTGAGCTTATTACAACAAGGTACCCTGCATAACCCTTCAGGGAATATGGCGTGATGTTATGTTATTTAGGTGTTATGTAGTCATATAATGCATTTACATACGTATACGACTGCTATCCCCATGATGATGCTAATGAAAATTCATTAACGTACTAATGAAACACATTTAAAATCTTCCTCTTCCTCTACTAGTGGGCAATTGGACTTGATCGTTGCGTACGCGCTGTCGGTCCATACGCACAGAAGCCTCAACTGGTCCGGAGCACAGGCGTACCGGGACGCTAAAAGAACACTTCTCAGAGATACGGAAGATAACACACTTAATTCGTGAGTCCTGCTCTTATTATCGATCTGTAACATTTTTTCTCTCGCTTTTTCTCTCTTTGTGATTTCGTAAAAAGGGACGGAAGTGTGTGACAGGAAGTGACAGCTTCAGCATGGAATAATTAATGTAATATATAGATCGTAAGTAGAGGGATCGAATTTCGACAAGTAATGAATAATTATTCGAGTAAATATTTCAGTATTTAGCTTTTTAAATTTTGAGGTTAATTTCTGTCGCTGCTCAGTTGCTTATTACCAAGGTGAGATGTCAGATGTTACACGTCATAATTATGCAACTACTGTACGGCTGACTCGTTTTGTTTTTGTCTACTCTGGTCTTCGGGGAAAAAGTCCTTTCTCAAACTGATCGCCGGGGTAGTATTAGGGCTGTTTTGGATTAAAACAGTCGATGCGAAATTGCGAAGGGCCTTCTTCATCACTTCAAGTGTTCGGGCTGATATTTATGATAGTGTTGATGTTCAATTGTTTCAGTTTCGTGAAGGCGAGCGGTAACTTCATGGACGTGATGGTGCGCGGTGCGGGACACATGGTGCCCGCAGACAAGCCGCGCGCCGCCAAGCAGATCATCGACATATTCATCAACAAGTTTAAATAAATTACTTTATTTATTTCTTATAAATGTAACTCCACCATGTTTATAAGCTGACTTGCTTACCATAAGATATTTATGGAACTTTCTGTGAATAAAGTTAGTGTGACATATTTTTTCTTTAATTATTTTTCTCTTGTTCGGGGAATTATGTTTTAACACCTCGCTGAAGTAAAGACCAGCTTCAGGCATTTAAAAGCCAAAAATATAAAGGGTGGGTTTTTAAAACAGCTCTTCAAGCTTGTCTTGAGCTTGATTTTTTTAGAATTTGCAACTATATTATTCGTTTTTGAATACGCACCTAACTCGTTCCTCTTCGTGAGATAAATCAAGATGTATTACTGCACCAAACTATAGAGTTAAAGGAGAGAGAAAGGAGAACTATAGAGTTAAAGGAGAGAGAATGAAGAACTATAGAGATAAAAAAAGTTGGGATTTAAGGTGTTCATTCGGAAATGGTTATATGGTCTAGATTGTGGCTGTGCGATCGAAATGTGTAAGACCTATGTGTACATACATCTTTACCATTCTCTACACGTCTATTGGAGTCTGTCGCTATTCACTTAGCATATCAAAAACCGATTGCAATTATGTACTGAGGTGTTTTCTATGGAGATGAAGTTTTTTCAATTTAGCTTCAAGAGAAATCAAGACTCCCAGATGAAGTGTCCATCAAAATCCTTTTTCTCCACCGCATCGATTTGCGACCTACAACAATAAAGTCTAAAGATAAAGTACAAAGATACTAATTCTACCAGGAATTTGTAAATTACAATAAAATATGACAGCAATAAATAAATTAAAATAGTTATAAGGAGTTATGTAATACCTATTTTGTTGATAAAATTGTTTCAAATGGAATATTTTTTTAAACACATTCTTCAAACAAATGCTTTTGTGCAATACTATCCAATTACCTAACATAGGAAACATGCCATTCTGAAACTATGCTCGGTGCAGCATAAATCACAGCATACTTCAGGTCAGTGAAAACATATTTTTTTTTTGCTAATTACACCAGTTCCAACTATTACAATATAATAATTCCCACTTCAGTATAACTGCTCTGGGAGCAATAGTGACACCAGTTGACCAAGAAGATGGTCCTCTTATTCTTGCACCCTACATCGAAAATAGGGAAACGGAAAAAACAAAATAACTATCCGCAGTAGACCCGCGCCTGTTCGCTGGCGTGAACGATCACGCCGCGTACTTCACTGTTAACAAAACTGCAGAATGGAATCTGTTCTTCTGGTATTTCCTGCACAAGGAGTTCCAATAGACACTACGCCGTTGGTTATCTGGTTGCAAGGAGGTTCTGGTGGTTCTTCTTTATATGGCTTGTTCATAGAAATTGGGCCGATACGGACAATTAATGATACCGGTAAGTACCTTACTGATTATGTGTCACTCAATAGCCCACAGTTACAAAAGTTCTGAAGATAGATTCCAGTTTTGGACTAACTTGTAAAATAATCTATAAAAATATTTTAGCTGAGAAATTGCCTAACACATGGGGTTCCAGCTACTCGCTTCTCTTCATTGACAATCCAGTAGGAACTGGCTTTAGCTTCACTGAGGGAGGAGAATACGCCACCAATGAGGATGAGGTGATGAATATGTTGCGAGTATGATGAGGTGATGAATATGTTGCGAGTATCATCTGGAACTGTTTCAAGAAGTTCCTAGAGCGCCATTTCATGTCCTTAATTTTTGCAGGTTGGCGTCTGTCTCCTACACTTCCTTCAGCAGTTCCTTCTAGTGTTCCTAGAATTGAGAAAAGTACCTTTATTCATCTCCGGTGAATCATACGCTGGTAAATACATTCCGGCAGTTGGACATTACATTCTTAACAACTACAACGGGTCAAATACCTATGCCAATTAATTTAAAGGTTAGTTTTCATATTTTGGTGTCATCATCATAATGATCAGTTTTCATAGTATGATTCATCATCATTTCAGCCGAAAGATGTCCACTGCTGGACATAGGCCTCCCCCAAAGGGGGGGTTGCCATACTCGCCACGCTCGCTTGGCAGGCGGGTTGGTGATCGCAGTATGGTGTTAAAATGCATGGAAAATGCTTCTGCCCATTCTCTGTTAGGACACCTCACCTCCTCCCACCCCTCATAACTTGACGTGGCCACCTTCCAGAAGCGGGCCACCTTCGCGGAAGTCGCACTATTGGAAACACGGGAAGAAATAGGATGGTGCTATTCTTGGCGAGCGGTAACTTCATGGACGTGACGGTGCGCGGTGCGGGACACATTATGCCCGAAGACAAGCCGCGCGCCGCCAAGCAGATCATCGACATGTTCATCAACAAGTTTTAATAAATATACCAAAGCTCTACTGCTTTTAATTGTAAAAACTATAAAAATTCTGGACTGTATAGGTACATACTAGAATCGATCAACTTCTCTGTATCGTGTTGTTAGCTGCTATTGTATTTTATCAGCCCATAATAAATATTTTATAGATTTAGAAGACTTCCCTTAGGTTGCGACACAACACCAAATTGTATGAAGCATCTCATATGGCCCGTAAAAAGATCGGCGTATAAAAACAGCTGGTGGAGGCGCTAATAGTACATTACTGCAGCGGCCTGTAAAAGGGGCATTGATGGACGAACATTCGCCACGGCCCACATACGGGAGTCCATCAATACCTGGTTGCAGCCAAGGCTTGTATAGTGCTTTTCTCAAAAAATGCGTGGAAATTCACTAACTAAATTATTGATAAATTCCAGATTCAATGACGAACTACGATAATTTTTCACGCGCCAATAATATTCATTTGTTTCTTTTTTAATTTTAACAGCTTTATTTGCAAACCAGTTCGAAACCTTTGATATGTTACCTCCTTGGTTGCCATGTATGGAAGTAAAAAGATCGTTCCATTTTTAAAAACACGACAGATATGAGTCTTCATAGTTACCCACCACTGGCCACTAAACACGACAGCACAGAGTTCATTTATTTCCCTATTTTATCTGCCAATCATCTGAGTGTAAGCTCTTTGCTTGCAAGAAAAGTACTAACAGGGCAAAATATTTTGATCAATGTAGTTATTTGTTGCTGAGTGGCGCGTTAAGAAACTTGCAATATTAAATGCCGCTCAGTCTCGACAGGACGTTGCAGCTGTTAGCAGATAGGGCTGCCATGTTACCCAAAATAATGAATAGAGTCAAATGGTGTGATACTTCCTGGCCGCACCACAGTGGAAAATAAAAAAAACCGGCCAAGTGCGAGTCGGACTCGCGCACGAAGGGTACCATTATCTATAAAAATGGCAAAATAAACACGTTTTTTGTATGGGAACCCCCCTTAAATATTTGTTTTATTTTAATTTTACTATTTATTTTAAATTGAATATATAACTAAGTATTCTGTGAATATTTCAAGCGTCTACCTGTTGCCGTTATCAATATCGAGCAAAAACGAGCAAAAAAATCACGTTTGTTATTTGGGAGCCCCCTTAAATATTTATTTTATTCTGTTGTATAATATTTGATGTTATAGCGGAAATAGAAATACATCATCTGTGGAAATTTCAACTGTCTAAATATCACGGTTCATGAAATACAGCCTGGTGACAGACGGACAGACAGACAGACAGACGGCGGGGCCTTAGTTCCCGTTTTACCCTTTGGGTATGGAACCCTAAAAAACATGTTTCTCGGTACGTGTAATAAAAAAAATTGTACCTCAACGAATAATGAAATATAATGAAGTTTTTGTGGCGCGGCCAGGGAGTATACTCTCCAGTCGTATAGTACCTATTTATATGGTACAATTTATCTAGAAACATGTTTTTCTAATTTTCCACTGTAGCGCGGCAAGGGAGTATCACACTTAAAAATGGAGGGTTAGTAGTTGTAAGCCATTGCTTACAACTGAGGCCATTGCCCAAGGCCATGGCGGTCTTCTAATTATTATACAGAAATGTGGAAATGCTTTCCTTGCGAAGCATGTGTGGTAAGCAAAATGATGTGATAAGGTGCGGTTTAAAAGAAGATTTAGTGACAAAAATTGAAAAGAGTATGCTTAGATGGTTTGGTCATGTTGAGAGGATGATTGAAAAACTACTTATAAATGGTATCTACAAGGGAGATGTTGTGGAAACGCTGGGACGGACGCCCTAGGAGGACATACGTGACCTAATTGGTGATGTTTTTCAGAAAGGCGTGAGTGTATGACCAGATGTATGAACATCAACGAATCAAAAGGAGTATGTAAGGAGCGTAGCAGGTGGTGATCTATAGTTTCTGCCTACACACCCATGGGAAGTCGTGAGATTATGTATGTATGTAAATATACAGAAGATTGTTTAGCAGTGGCAAGCTGAAAGAGACAGAATGATAGAAGTATGGACACTAGGACAGCCTCCATCAGAATGAGCACGGTGTGTAAAAAAATTAAGCCTACCAATTTTATTCATTGAAGATTTAAAAAAAAATAGTTATATTCCTAATGGTCTACGATAAGTTAAATTATTGAAATCGTCCCAATGTGTTTTTACCCGACTGCGGCGAAGCCAAAGAAGGAGGGTTATGTGTTTGAACTGTATGTATGTACCTATATATGTATGTATATAATTATGTATGTATGTATGGACATACATAGTCCCTATGTTCCCTTGTTACTACTTGCTGAACCGATTTTGATAAATGATAATGTCGTTAGATTTGTCTCTATTGCGCGAGTGTCATAGGGTATATTAAAATTATTAAAAATCAAAATGGCGGATTTGTGGCGCCAAAAGGTGTGTTTGCGAAAAAAATATATCTCCCAAGCCTATTGAGTGGGGTATCAAAATGAACGGTTTTAAAAGGTGATTACAAAAATATACACAAGTTAAATGTTTAAATGTAATTTAAATGAGAAATGATAAAAAACTATCCCGAACTTTTGGAGTGACTCACTCACTGTAAGAGGCCGTTATCACCCGTTATAAGTGAGTAAATAACCTAATTTACCATCATAAAATCCGGTTCTTGGCGGGAAAGTGAAGCGTCATGTTAGCAGTTTTGTTTTATTTTCTAAAATTTGTGTCTAGCCGAATATTAATGTGTAATAGTGGTGGATTATTAACCATTAAGTGTTCGTGAACCTGCACTAGTGTAGACAAATGAAGCAAAACAGTGCAACATCACTTTAAGTTCTCTCAAGAAGTCCGCGCGGAGGTTTCAGTAAAGTGCCACGTCTTTACTGAAACTCAAGGGGAGCGGGGCGGGATATCATCTATCATCTTTATCATGCATCATTGAATGGAGTTCATTTCATAATTATACATTATTAATATTACTTACAGCTTTGTACTAGTTACCTAATTTTACATGACACTGGCTAAATGCACAAACCGTGCGAAGCCAAAAAGAAAGAAAAAAAAAAAAAAAAAATCCTAACAAAAAAGTCTAAAATAAAAAAGTTTTTCCCCGTAGGATAGATGCACATAATTATAGTACAACTATCTTTTTAAATATAATTAATTGTATAATAATTAAACATAATAAAAAAAGTTAATAAAAAAATCAAAAACCCGACTGCGTAAAAAGTGAACTTAAAAAAGGGTTGTTGATTTTTAGTATTACTTAAATAATATTTATAAATAAGTAAGTAGGTACCTATGTAGATCCAGTATTTTAAATTATTTGTGACAACAATAACACAGTCTTTCGATGTGGTTAAGTCATAGAATGCCACAAAAAAATATAGCCAAGCATTAAATAATGGTTAATGCCGTCCGATAAAGCCATAGCCATGTAATAAATTAGACATGCCATTCAGCGTGGCAGCCCTACTCTTTAAATACCTCGGCACATGGAACGAATAGCACAGCTATCGCGAGGCTAGTTTGTTACGAACTTAAAAGAAAATATAGCCGCTGTTGTTCAGAACAATCGACTTTATTATCTTTATCAACTTGTAAGTAGTACGTGCTTACGAAGTAATACGTTGTAGTACGTAGTAATACGTTGTAGTACGTAGTAATACGTTGTAGTACGTAGTAGTATGTATTAGTACGTTGTAGTACGTAGTAGTACTTGTACGTAAGTACTGATTAAAAATAGTCCAAAATAAGGCAAAATTAGATAAAGGTGATTGAATGTATATTGGACTCTTACATAAAAAAACCGGTCAAGAGCGAGTCGGACTCGCGCACCGAGGGTTCCATACGTATATATGATGTTGATGATTTCTGAAATACTGTGCTATTTAGAGACATCGTTTTATTTTTTTTGTAGTCTTTACATAAACTTCTATCACATAAAATAATTTCAGTTTTTTCTCTATGCAAACTTCGGAGATAAGGGGCGGGAAAGATATTTTTTTTACATTTTTCATTAAAAGTCGAAAACCTAAAAAAATAACTTTAAGAATGTGCAAACAGCTCTCCTTCATATGATACAGGCCCTGTTGCAAAATATTTTATTTGTATATTATATTTTTTTAAATTTCTTTCTTGTTTGCAAAATAGTTGGGTAGACGTCATCTAAAACTATTCCACATTTCAAGTTGATAGCATTAGTAGTTCTTGAGATATCCAGCTGTGACAGACAGACAGTCTCATCATAAGGGTTCCTTTTTACCATTTTGGTACGGAACCCTAAAAACAAAAAGTCTGTATTTTAACCTGACTACGGCAAAGCCAAAAGAGGGTTATGATTTTAACAAGCTATGTATGTATGTTCATCTGTTCGCTCGTAACTCCTAGTCTACTTTTCATATTTTGACAAACGAGATGTCATTGGAAGTGTTACGTTATTCCGCAGGTTATAAGTTAGGTTATATGACGTCACATAAAATCCAACATGGTGGCTTATAGCGAATGTAGAGTAACGAGAAAAAAAAAATCATATTTGTTATCTAATGAATGTTCTTATAGAGTACTTTGTGAAAATAAATTGGCTATCTATAGGTAGATACATAAAACCCAAATGAGAATAAAACAATTATTTTTTACTCTTGACTGTTTTCAATAACTCTAAATACCTTCTAAAATTTAATGTAGGCTGCTTAACAAATCATAGGTATCAATTCTCAATGTTCTCAATGTGACCCTGCCCCAAAATAATTGAACTAAAAAAGAAAGTTAAAAACTTACACAGCTACGACAAACACGCCATCTAAAAAGATATAATAAATAAGACATGTTTACAAAATAACATGAGTTTTCGTATAACTGGAGTCACACGTAATCACTATAAATAAATATTTCCGATGCGTGGTGATTATACGAAAACTGAATGTTATTTTATTACTGTCTTAAATACCTTTTTAGTTGGCGTGTTTGTCCTAGTTGGGTTTTAGTTTTTAACTTTCTTTTTAATTATAGTTATTATTCAAAATACAAAAGGTATGATTATTTATTTTTGACATCATATTACTTTACATTTTTATCCATATTGATGTTGTTTGGACATACAACCTACTGTAAAAAATACGCATATAATTAGAAATTAAACACCCTAATTGGACACGATTCACAAAACCGCTGATAATGTTAGTTATTATCAGCGGTTTTGGTTTTGTCAAATGTTAAATGAGGCCACAGAGATTAGTACTTCGATAATGTTTGTGCAACCTATGGACAAATGAGACATTGCGCTGTGCTGGCACATCATTTTCCTGATAAAAGGTGAAATTCTAAGTCTTAATGACAGCATTCAAGCTCAGACGGCCCATTAGTGAAATAGCTCAGCGTCAGATTCTTTTATTGCCACTCCTACGGCCACAAAGTAAGATTTTCTTACGAAATAATAAAAAAATACATTCAGTTTGCTAGTAGTTTTGTTGGCTTCGGTATAAAGATTTCAAGTGTTGGCTAATGTGGTTGAAGTTATTTTCTCACCTAGTAGTTCAAAAATAAAGCAGGCGAACTATTTCGGATATACAGAATCTATTTAGGATTGACTCACTCTACTAAAACTGAATTTATACAACACAGACACTGACAAATCTTGCATGTAATGTTACAGGATGTGAATCCAGAATTCAGGTCAATAGCGTTAAAAGAAACATTTGATGGACTCAACTATTTCCCGAATGCACTGTTTAGTAGATATTTTCGAAACAATCGCTTTTAGCAAATGTCACGTCGCGTAGCCGCCGATTAAACTCGTTAACTTTAAACTGACGCGAATTAGTTTTATCAACAATGGGCGTACATTAAATCCCATTGAAAATTCGCTCGACAAATGAGATTGCGACCTAGTTGTCTGAATAATCCCTACATAAGCTAGATATCCTGTTATCCCGTGGCACGCGAGTGGCGGGACACATCGCTGGCTCGCATCCAACCTGTCCGATGGCCGCCTCATCTCGCTGCTCGACATAGCCCGTTGGGGCTAGTTGTATCGCGTCACATGGGGCAGTGCCATGCCGTCTCGGTGTCATGCCACTATGACTCCAATTTGTTATACAGCGGTGGAGTGTCGTTCGAACTTCGCTACCGCCGCCCGTTTTGCGGCGTCGTTAAAATTTTATGTTCAATACGGCTTTGACGGAGTAAAGCTAACATAGAGAAGACTAAGATCAATTTTTTCTGAAGTGGTTATTCAACCGTCTGCTATTTTTGTCCGCGTGACTGACGCGAACTTGTCATTTGAGACACGCGGCCGCTTGTCGCGTGACGTTTTGATGCATTTGCGTCATCGGAAATGGAAAAGATAATTATATTTTCTAGCAATTTCATAAATATTTGGATGGCTGGTGAAGTTTTGTTTAGACAAGAGTTTTGATCAACGTTTGGCTATTTAAAATTATTTTGAAATAGGATAATCTCAATTTAAGTTGAGCAAACAGATTGCTGACATGTTTCCAAGGCGGCCGGCGGCGGAGGGTTGAAGTCAACTCAGCGATTGTGATCCACTCACTCGCTAAAAGGGTAGAAAGGACCCGTCGCCCACTCGTCGGGTTAAAGACCCTTGAAATAGTTTTCATGTCTATTTTAGATTCGTATACATTAAACAAACCTATATGTTTTTAGGGTTCTGTACCTCAAAAGGAAAAAACGGAACCCTTATAGGATCACTCGAGTGTCTGTCTGTCTGCCTGTTCGTCTGTCACAATCGATTTGCTCCGAATCTACTGGACCGATAAATACTTTTAAAGTTATTTTAAGAAAATTTATGAAAATTGACCCTTATCTCCGAAACAACGGAGCCCAAAACTTTGAAAAAAAAATACAGAAAATATTTCTTTACTTATAGATTACAGGAAAACCTATATGAAGTCTATGGTCTTAAAATAACATGGTAATGGTGGTGGTGGTGGTGGGGGTGGTGGTAATAACATGGTGGTGTTGGCTCAATATCGTGCGTACAAACTTACATTAGCAGTTGGAATATTTGAGGGAACATGTATTTCAACTACAATGTTAAGTTTGTACGCACTTGGGATAAATTCATCCCAACTATGGAACCCTTCATTGTGCGTGGTCCAACAGGCACTTGGCTGGTTTTTTGATTTTAGGGTCAATATTCTCATCAGAAGCACTTGGCGATGATTTTATGGGCTACTTTACAACTGATAGGTACGCAAATACCCTTTTTGCGGGACGAAAAAGATACTTGTGGACTCGTGGCCCATCACGCACTTGGTCGGTTTTTTTTTGTTTAGGTGCAGGTGGTCAATACTACTAACTGGTAATTATGATTACACCCGTCATTTTTTTTTTTTTTTTTTTTTAAACTTTGCCCCACACTAGGAATTTCTCCTGTATCGTGGGTGCGTTTACAAACATTTAAACTCACATACACAAACAGCCAGACCCGGAACAACTACTTGTAGGTCATACAAATATTTATTTCGTGCGGGAATCGAACCCGCGACACGCAGCGCGGCAGTCAATCGCTTAACCACTGCGCCAACCGTGCCGTCTTTCTTCCTGGTTTATGCATAACTTTGTGCTTTTGTTTCGTTTATATTTCATAAATATTTACCTACAGTAAATATAATATGACGATCTCCGTCACTATATTTTTATCTTGGTTTCAAAATAACTTTATGCTTTTGATTTCGTTTATCTCATCACACTAATATTATAAAGGCGAAAGTTTGTGAGCGTGTGTGTGTGTGTGTATGTTTGTTACTTCTTCACGCTCTAACGGCTGGATTATGACAATTTTGATAAAATTTTGTATGGAGGTAGCTGACACCCTGGAATAAGACATAGGCTTTTTATCCCGATATTCCCACGGGACCGAGACTTACATGGTTGAAACCGCGGGGCGCAGCTAGTATTTCATATACCTAAGTGCCAAACGTATCTATTACTTCACTCTTATTTGCGTGGTATTAGGATCTCTACATGCAATTTTTCCGCCTAAAATTCCGGTTAATTTTTCTTAAGGTTCGGGTAATCGCCGTTGACCTGGGCCAAATGCGCATCGCGACGCCGCGCCCGCGCCACCGCGGCCGTCCGGTTTCATAGGGAATATTTATTTTTAGTAACGAAAATATGAATATTTGAAAAAATCACAGATAAAATTATAAATAATAAAAATAGTCTGTTTATACAAAAAAATCATGAAAATACCTTAAGTAGTTTGAAAATAATATCGTTTTTATGCTTTGGGTAGACATTACTTTCTGAATTTATTGACTTAAATATTCACATAGAGAATTGATGTGTATGCGTTAGAGTTTAACATATATTTTTTGCATTGCTTACTGGCATTATATGGAGGCGTAATAACAGATTTTAAAGTCACTAATATCATATATTTACGCCTTTACTGTGAACCACCACCATACCTACTATCCCCAAAACACCATCTTAACACTTGGACACTGTAGTGTATGTATTTACAGGTTTTTATTTTTGCTTCGCACGGTTTGTGCATTTAGCCAGTGTCATGTAAAATTAGGTAACAAGTACAAATTATGAAATTAACTCCATTCAATGCATGATAAAGATGATAGATAATATCCCGCCCCGCTCCCCTTGAGTTTCAGTAAAGACGTGGCACTTTACTGGAACCTCGCGCGTACCTCTCGACAGAACTTAAAGTGATGTTGCACTGTTTTGTTTCATTTGCCTACACTAATGCAGGTTCACGAATACTTAATGGTTAATAATCCACCACTATTACACATTAATATTCGGCTAAACACCAATTTTAGAAAATTTTACAAAACTGCTAACATGACGCTTCTCTTTCCCACCAAGAAGTCTAGATATGTATACACAAACACTGTCTCACACACACATGTGTCAGGTAGCTGTCACTTATGTCAACTGTCACTCAGACGAGAATGGCGGGAAGGCAGACGTGAAGCGTACCGAGAACGAGCCGCTGGGATGTGCTGGTGAGCCTGTGAGTAAACGTTCGAACAGTCCTGCTATAGAAATATAGATACATACTACAGACACTAAACACCCATAAACGTCGTCATTTAAATTAATACGTGAAGCGAAAACTTTGTACCCCTTTTTACGAAAACTATGCAAACGAATTTCATACTACTCGTATGAAATTTGGCACAGTTAAAGTTTATATGGAGGAGGAGAGCAGAAAGCTGATATTTTTATTTAGTAAACATTAGAAATAAATTAATATAATTATAAAAGAAAACATTACCCACACTACCATGCGTTTGACACTCACTACGAGGGCCTCATGACTTGAAGATATGTAGATAGGTGACAAAAGTGACAGCCCGACCATGGAATAAGTATATATACCACTCATGGAATTAGTAAGTAGGTACTTTATAGATTGTAAGTAGAGGGGGAATAATTTCGACCAGTGGGCGACCACTAGTAATAATAAAACTTCTGTTGTGTCTCGTTCAGTATCCCCGAAAGTGTTAATAAGCAGATTCCGACATCCATCTCACATAGCTGTGTCAAGAGATATCCTCTAAGCACCGCTCGAAGTAACCGGTGCCTCAGTTTTATGCCCAGGGGGGCAGTATCGACTCATTATCTGCAGCTCTGAGGATTCTGCCATCATGAATACGTGATAAACGCCCCATATTTTCTCTTGAGGCTTAATATTTTGGCAATGAACGATTGAGGGTTTTAGTTTGATTTAGTTATCGATCTATCATTATTTGTGTGATTAATTTAGGAAATCTGATGTTTTATTTAAATAAGTAATTATTATATCTGTACCTAGGTCCCTAGTAATATCAACTGCATACAGTTTTGTAAAGTTGATGATAAGGGAGCAAAATGCACGGCTATAACACTGAAGCCTACAAATCATTAGGAGTACAGTTACAAAAATCAATAAATACCTAAGCATATTGTTTTGTATGCGTACCCAATGTATTCAAAACACCACCCTTTACAATTCATCCTCTGAATCAATAGTAGGTATCTTCAGGGGTTTGGTTGCCTTTCAGTACTCCTTGGAGAAGTAAGCAGTTGAGCCCAGCTGTCATTAGTAGCTTAAACAAGATGGGATGTAAATTAAACCTTGCTGAGGACAGGAAACGTAGAGAACTGTTCTATTTTGTATAGGTTCTAAAACCACCTTAACGATTTTACACCACACTTCAAACGTTATGTTTAAGGCGCTGACAAGAGGAAAATGATAAAAGTAGGCTTATCTTAAACAAAAAAATTGGCAAATCTATATAGTTTCTGGTAGCGAAAAAAATATATGTTATTCTTGAACATATTTCTCAGAACTTGGTTGTTACCAAAACACGTTTAGAAAAAAAAAAATCTCGGCACAAATTAACGGTAAACTAACCCTTTACTTTGAGTTTCAATCCAAAATATCTTTATTAAATATCAACGTACGGTTGGTATATAATTAATAACAAGAACGTATTTGTACGTGGAACTTGGTTGTTTTTTTTATTTTCGATTACTCAACTCATTTTTTAGTAAATAAATAATTGCTTCATATTATATTTTGCAATAAATTACAAGCGTTCTGGCATCGCGCTTCTCTTTCTTTTGTATGCAGTCTGACAGTGACAACGGCTTACCTGTTGTCAGCGTATTAAGGCGCTAAAGTTTACCAGAATCAAGGTATCATGCGTGTAGGGTTGCCAGGTGTCCGGCTTTTTACAATCGTTTCCGGCCAAATATATACAAGTCCAGCCTGTCCGGCTTTTGTTAGGCTTTTGGTCAACCCTGCCCCGCCAAAAGATGCCGAACGAAAGTACAAAATTACTTTAGTAACAACAAAATGTACAAAATCCACAAAAGTAATGCCTCTTTATTTTCGAGCCGGTAAAAACACATCGGTACAAATTGGTACTCGTAATTACTCAAATCAAAACCAAACACTGGAGGGTCATTAAGATTTGATAACGAGTGTCCTTTAAACTGACTGAATAGGGAGAAAACAACATTTCTAGCTCGTATTTTTAATTAAATTGAAATATTCATTGCTGTGCCTACTTTACCGACATTTATCTAAGGACAGAATTTCTTGAAACAAAAGGGTCCTCTGTCAGATTAAATTTCCGTTGGGTCCACTTGAGCCCTAGAATGCCCTTTATTGCCCGTTACAAAAGGCTCCAGTGTTGTAGCACTAGAATATTAGAATCTCACTCTTCCGTTTCCTCTTTTTACAGGGTCGAAAGCGGAATTTTAATGGCTTTTTATTTTGAGTTAATGAAAGAAACGTCTTTGTTTAAAACATTTTAGAACTACTAAAACAAACTACAACTACCGGTGGTGATAGATTGACACGACCATCATTAAAATTTAAATTTCTCAACGCAAAATATACATATATGGTGCGATACACAACAATAAGTTATGTTGTTCAGTAGCTACAGTTTAGTCAATAACGTTATAATTATGTAGAAACGTGTCTCCTGTAGTAAACTTTATTAGCCTTGAATAGATACAACAAACTTAGATTATTGAACATAAACTTTAACATACAAAGTTTGATAGTCTACAAGGCTCTTAAGTTAATCAATCACTTACTGAAACGTAACAGACAGTAATCATTTTTTGGGTTTTCATATTATAAATATTATATAAATATTAATATTATATAAATATTAACATTATATAAATATTAGTATAATATGAATATTTTCATTAAATCTCGATGCACTCACAGAATTCAATAAAAATATATCTATTAATATATTCTTGGCTACGGAACCACATGGTAATCTTATTCCGTCATTCGTTTTATTATTATGTAAGCAATATTCCTTGAAAATAGGGATGTTACACACGAAACGGTTATTTTGGGAGGTTCCACCGTCGCGCGAACTACCACTAAACTCTTTATTAGGTAACAATGAACCGTTTATTGTGTACATTAAAATGAAGTAGTCGCTAATTTTGTGATGAAGACATCTTTGCTGTTATTTTTGAGAATATTACTAAATCTGTCCCACACTTTTTCCTGAAGTATGATTTTTCGAGATAGGTACTAAATTTGATTCAAGAATAAGAATGGAATAGAATACTCTTTATTACTTATTACCTACACCATAAAAATTACAAATATAAATGAAAAAAAAATGAATATAAATGTTGAAGTTTTACATTGGGTGATACAATCAGCGGTCTTATCGCTAAAAACGATCTTTTACTGACTCAACCTTTGGATGGTTTAAAGGGAAAAGGAGAGACAGTACTGCAGGTAGTCAGAGATGTACCATTTACATATTCTAACTATAATTTTCCAATCCTAACTAATATTATAAACTAGCTGCGCCCCGCGGTTTCTCCCGCGTAAGGCTCGATCCCATGGGAATATCGGGATAAAAAGTAGCCTATAGTTATGTTAATCTAGGGTGTCAGCTACCTCCATACAAAATTTTATCAAGATTGGTCCAGCCATTTGAGCGTGAAGAAGTAACAAACACACACACTCACAAACTTTCGCCTTTATAATATTAGTGTGATGCAAGTTTGTTACCTTTTCACGCCTAAACCACTGAACCGATCATCTTGAAATTTTGCATATATGTTGTCAGGTGTACAGAAACGGACATAGGATACCTTTCATCCCGAAAAAAAGTACTGTTCCCGAGGAAAACAACAATAACGTTCTTATGATAATAGATGGCGCCACGTGTCTTTCGAATCATGATTGAATTATGCTATGAGATATATTTAATAGCACTGTAATTTCAAAAAGCAGACTAGAACCCGAAATTATTGTCAAATTCTAAACTAACGCGAGCGAAGCCGTGGGCAAAAGCCAGTATACAATAAATACATACTTTATTACATACATAAAGCATACACTAATCTATATAAGTATAATTTGTCTGTGTGTTGCCGGACGTAAAGAATAGCACCACCCTATTTCTTCCCGTGGGTGTTGTAAAAAGCGACTAAGGGACTTACAGCAGCGTTCTCTATGCATTTTAACATCATACTGCGATCACCAACCCGCCTGCCAAGCGTGGCGATTATGGCAACTGTCTTTCGGCTGAAATGATGAATCTATTTAAATACATACAATAATAAACACGAAACAAGAGCAAGGAACTGAAAGAGTGAAAGAAATTAACTTTTAATCGATTCTAAACATAAACAAACCGGAACCCTTGATTCTATTTTCATTAAATATTTGCCAATATCAAGCTCGGGACATGTCTTGTATATTTTATGGATGGAATCCGGCGCTCATTAGCCTAATCCCGTTCGATCCGAACCGACGGAGAACTCCGAAAAACTGGGAAACTTGGCCCCTTTCTCCCTTTTTATGCCTTTTAAATGGCGAAACGCTGTTTGATTTAACTGATAAGTTGTAAAACATTATCTTAAGTGGGTACCTACTGGATGTTTTATGCTTTTTTTATCCTTTAGTCTCGAAGAAGGAAAACAAAGTTCTAAGCTTTCAGAAACTGTCAGAGTATTATTTTCCCCCTGTTTCTGTCTATTTCATTCGCTGTTTCCATTGTCTTGTTTTGGATAAAAAAAAGGAAAGGCAATACAGGTTGCTCTGTAGTTTTGAAGGCAATTTTATTGTTTTATTTGTAGTTTGTTCACTTTGTAAATATGCACGTAACATTTAAGCATAAGTTTTCCCTCCCTTTGCATTCAACAAGTTATTAAATTTATTAATGTGAACAAGCTACAACAAACAATAAGCCTATTTTTAACATTCATTTTTCTAGGCGTGCTATGAACAGCTGCGAACTTTGACAGCTTATTATGATGATAGATACCTTTGTATACCTTTTGTAAATAAATAAAATGCCAGAAAATAACACAATACGAGAAAAATCACAAGTTCTAACGTTTCACAACGACCTCAGTAATCGCAACTCTGTTTAGTTTAGATGTATCAAACAAAGCTAAGAATAAATCACTACTATGAATAATCATCTATGAATTCTTCCACCACACGTTAACGCACGGCTATCATCAGTTTCTAAAAACGAAACAGAAATAAAAATCGAAATACCTACTTTAATGTACATCGTTGAGTTTCTGGGATGCCATTCAGAAATACCTTAGGTGAAGCAGTAATGGAGCGAGGATTTAAAAAGAAATCTGACACTGGTTTCATCGCTTGCCCCACTGACACTAAGGCCAGCATAAATCAAACACAAAACATACGGACGGTTAAAAAATAAATGAAGCTGACATGTGCGTTACGCGTTCCATATGTGCGCGGTATATTGACTCCCAGCTGATTCATAAGAATCTGTATAACATTGCATTCGATAAAATTAAATGGTTCGTAAAACGTTGAACACTCGCATCATAGCCTGTGGGGCACACCGAGTGGAAACAGATGGAACAAGACATGAACAGAATGTCAATTTTTGTTAACGTTTTTGACCTGGGAAATGTCTAACTTATCTTGCGGTAAGAAGGACGTAGATAAGCTGCAAAAATAATGACTTTGTCAATTTGTTGCAACGAGTTTTCATAAGTTTGAATATACCCGAATGGCTTTAGCATGGCAACATCGGTCATTGACCTAGCTAGGCTAGCAAATGTAGGTACCTACATTTCCTAGCATTCTTTATTTCTAAAACTGATTTCCGTTCACGTCCTGAATCAATACCTATCTATCAAGATTTTCAACGTGCTCCAATAACGAAAAACTATACATAGTTTATTTTTTTGGGTTCCTACGGTGAGAAATTAAGGAAAGGGCAATGACCGCTTTTGCCACGCTAAAGCGATTCGGGTATACCAATATCTACTCGGGAATAGAACTATGACCCACTATCTGTAACTTAGCTATAAAGTTCTCTTCTACTTACTTGTATTATGATATCAATATAAAGCACGATCAGACAGTAAAATTCGACCTAAAGATAAGTAGTTAGATCACCTCGAATAAACTGAGCTGTATTCTATAGGGTATGAATCAGACAAGCTGTAGAACGCTTTGGTAGCTACCGCAGGCTTGTAACAACAAAACGGTTTTCTAGAGGCAAATACATGTAACTGATGGACATTATCTAAATCACCTAAAAAAAAAAATGTCTATAAAAATCTTTATATTAAGAAGTTCCTGCAGCTTATTGTAGGGAGAATGGGTGCGGATTGATCGTTCATGGAGCATTGGACAAAACTACATGTACGAGTAGTGCGGTCCTGATCTAATGTTTCCATTTTTGTGTGTATAAGTTCATTTATTCTTATTATATTATTATAAAAAAAACAAAACATGAATGGATGATTATAATAACTGCGATTGTAATTTATCTGAAATAAATAAATTAGTTGAATTGAATTGAAAATTGAATTATTGTCTCATAATATCTAGAAGACAAAATAGGTAAACAATATTACCAAATTCAGATCAACAATCTTCAACAGTGATCCACTGTTTATAAATAACCCACGTGCCAACGCCATTCACCATGACAATTTTTCAAAGTCAAAGTCAAATTATTTATTTCAAATAGGCACTTTTATGGCAGTTTTGAACGTCAAAATTAAAAAAAAAATAGAATTGATTCTAGTTGCCCCTTTCAAAGAGTAGTTTCTAAAGGTAGTTTTTAACTTTCGTATCACTATACAGTTTGTTTCATTCATACTTAAAGGCTGTGTCTTGTAAACCGACTAGTGGGGTAATAACGAAAGACGGATTTATTCGACTGGGGTGATCCAGTACTAAAGTCTTAGCGAAGTTTGGCTGCCATAGATCTCTTTACTGCCACATACAGCTCTAGGATGGACAATTGAATCTAAGACATTTCGAGCGTTTCGTCGATTAGCTGTTTATTTATTTTACTTCGATGGCCCTAGTATGTATGCGGGCACGCCTTTTATGACTGGAGGCTTTTATTTAGGTACTAGCTGCGTCCCGCGGTTTCACCCGCGTAAGTCTCGATAATATTTGCCTTTATTTTATGTTATTATATTAGTGTGATGATGTGATTAAGTTCTGTTTACGTGTTTTTTTTTTGTTTTAGTATAGTTTTCGATGATTTTTTTTGTTAGTATAGTGGCGTGTGCTAGCTGACATATGGCAAGTAATTTAATTTAATGTTTTGTGTTGCTTAACGTAAATGATTTTGCATACTATTGTATAGAATCAAGTTTTCCTAACTAAACAACAGCTGTGTTGCTGGGGAGTTTGTTGCGCTACTTATTTCCAGCTAAAGCACTAGGAAGTGGTGAAGCGCGGGCGTTTTGGAGGACTGTCTTATGTGATTTTGACGTTTAAAAAAAGCTGAGGGCCTAGACAATAATTAACATTCGATTAGCGATGACGCTAGTAGAAAAGCCAAAAAATGTATGGGGTTGACATAAGCTATATAATGTCACGTGATCATAGGTCAACTAATAGAAATTAGCTAGACAATGTTATCATCATTCGATTCCATGAAACGAATAGACACCGTCGAACGATAACTTCCTTAGAGATGCGTAGCCACGTCGCACTGTTTGACTTTTTGACAAGCGTTATTGCCTGCCAATCGAACTTCGTTATCGTTCAAGCGATAGCGAATGTAAAAATAGAATCGCTCCGAAGCGAATGCCATTTGTCCAGGCCCTCTGATTCTCACCTTAGTTTGAATAAATGACTTTTGATTTTGATTTCGTGTTTCTAGAAGTGATTTTGTCTTATAGAATAGAAAAATCTTTATTATGTACACCATTATAGTTCATGGAAAGTAGGAAGTACAAGTATGTACTTATGTTATGTGTCATCATCATCATTTCAGCCGAAAGACGTCCACTACTGGACATAGGCCTCCCCCAAGGGGGGGGGGGGGGTTGCCATGATCACCACGCTTGGCAGACGGGTTGGCGATCGCAGTATGGTGTTCAAATGCATAGAGAACGCTGCTGCCTATTCTCTAGTAAGTCCCTTAGTCGCCTTTTACGACACCCACGGGAAGAAATAGGATGGTGCTATTCACACACCACACAGAACACGAGTTATGGGTAATACCTACTTATTGAAGATTTTCTTGATATGTTTATGGGTTGAATCAGTTGTAAGTGTAACGTACCTATTCATCTCTTTCAGCCTGTGAAGTTGTGAATGAGAAAGAAGCATTTCTAGGGCATAGATCAATTTTCACACTTCATTTTAATATTCGAGAATAGAGGCAAATGTGTTTTTAATGAACCGGTTAATTTCCTTCCAACAGCCAGAAAATTACTGAAGTAGGTATAACGAGCAAATTGATTTCAAGATATTGTTTGAGTTTGAACTGGAACTAAAGGTGTGTAACTACCGTCGTTTGGCAGAAGTCTTAATGATTTTAAGTTACAGTCCAAAAACGAGGCTCCGGTCCGCGCTGGTTAGCACATGTTATATTATGGTTATAAGAACAATTTGAAAATAGAACAAAGATTTGCTGATGATCTGCGATCACATTTTACCATTCAATTGAATATACTATCTACCAAACTTATTCTGAAACTCAAGTTAACCCAACCTAAACGACGTTTAAAAGCTTCTTTTTATTTGCAGCCTATTAAGAATTGTATACCTAGACCAAAATGTACCTACACTGTTGCTTAAGTATCAATATTTTCTTTGAATGTTAGAATTATTCGGTTCCAAGTAACATCATTAGCCTCTACTATAACCGGAATCGCTCACCGAAGCAAACAGTTTGCTTCCAAAGTATTGACTCATATAACTTACGACCGAACGATGTCTAATCAAATCGAATCAAATATTTACATTTTCCTACTGAGGGGAATATTTATTATTATTGCTTATTACCAATAAATATACTTTTATTAGCCCAGAATAATTTAAACATAACATTACCGTATAGATAGGCTAATTTGTCCATTTTCAAGAATATAAACGTTGCCAATACACTAAAGATCGTTCAGATATAGATCCGTAAAAGTTAAACGACTATCGCCGAACTGCAGTTGCTATTCAAATGTGATGCGATTTGGAAGGCGTCCATGGTGGAACGTCCAACGCGGGCACCATTATAACCATGCCAGAGTAAAATGGACTCGGAACCTGTTAGAAAAACAGTTCGCGGGGGTCCATTTAATCTAGCCACGTTATACCTGGGAGAGAGCAGTGATGAGCCACCTCGCAGTTATGTACCTCAATCGGTAGCTGTTAAGCTCTGAACGAGGGCTTATGGGCGGGAAAAAAACAGTAAAAGGTGTGGAGGAATGTTTAGCTGATTCGATACGAGCGAGGAAATCCTTTGCACAGCTGGATGTGGTTTTTGAATTCTTTGAAGTATTTTGAGAAACTACAGTGTAGTAAAAGTTATTTTGATGAGATACCTCTTTCTGTTTTGATAGGTTCGAACGTAAAGAATAGCACCATCCTATTTCTTCCCGTGGGTGTCGTAAAAGGTGACTAGGGACTTACTAGAGAATGGGCAGCGGCGTTCTCTATGCATTTTAACACCATACTGTGATCGCCAATCCGCCTGCCAAGTGTGGCGATTATGGCAAACCCCCCACTGGCAAAACTCCCCTTTGGAGGAGGCCTATGTCCAGCAGTGGACGTCTTCAGCTTTAATGATAATGTGAAATCGCGGCTTCTTTGATGGAAATCACGTCTCGCCGGCAATTGTGGTAGATTGTACCCATGGACCTAAAAAAAAAGTCGGACGGACCTCCCGCTAAGACAAAACTGTGTCCCGTAATGGTGGCGACAGTCTTAGGTGTGAGTGAATTTAGGGTTGTCATGATAGCCAAAATTACCCACTCAATATTGTTTTATTTTAAGAAAAATATCGTGTCGTTTTCGTAATTTCAAAATAAATATTATGTTACTAACATGTTAGCTTAGATTGTTAACCTCAAAAGTTGTTGTGTTGTGTTGTTTTACCTCAAAAGGTAAATTAACTCCGGCGTGTTGTTACTTATATGTAACAACACGCCGGAGTCCTCCTTTAGTTGTATAAAAGTCATTCGTTTCAAAATGTAAACTGCTAATGACTCTGTATTTGTTTGGAATCCAGTCATTTTGACAGTTACAATTTCGATTTTTTTCAATCCAATCATTTCGCCTAACTTCATTTACTTTAGGAAATCTAGTAGAAAGAATATACAACAACTAGTATAATTAACCTAAATAAATTGAATTGAATTGATTAAAAAATATATTAATTTCCCATATATTTAGGGTAATTTGCACACGTGAATATTGGCAACACTGGCCTTGTGATTAATTATTTTGTTATGGTGAATAAATATTGATTGTTATCTATAAATTCGGGAACTAAGTTGTTGAATTATTCATTTACCTATGAAACGTGATTCCTGTATTTTTTTTCTTCGGTTCGCTATGGTTTTTGCAACATTTCAGCACACAAGACATGCTGTATTTCAATACTTTTTTTGCCGCGTAAACGTGTCGACTGTGTTGACGTTTGCACGCGTAATGGGTGAGTATGCTGTGAATGTGTGCGTGGGGGCCTGTACGTACAGCGAGCTGGCTGACTCTGAGTGACACAGTTTTCTGTTAGCGACAATCCGTCCGAGTTTTTTATACGTCCATGATTGTACCATGTACTATGGCAATGGAGAAGAAATCGGATAAAAAATAAAGACAAAATGTAGAAAGACTTTGAATAATTAAAAGGACAGAAAAACATACCTCAGTTCAAATTGATCACAAACTCACAAACACATCACTCACGGTGAGATTAAAATTACTGCAAGACAAAAAAAAAAAACAAATGGTCACAAAATTTAAAATATTATTTAAGACCGACAGCAATGGTGGTTTCTTAACAAGTGACTCCTGCTTCTAAGAAAAAAATCAATTGTCAGAGAACAGTTCATTATTTGAATGTTTGATTTTTTAAATCAGGCAGTAACCAAAAAAGGATTGCTTATATTCTTAAAATAGGATGTATGTCAAAAAAATAACATGCAGGATTTCATAATACTGCACTATGTTCAACGTTACTAACTTTATGTGTGATGTCAGAAACCTTTTATTTATGAATATTAGAAAACTTCGGCATTGTGTAGAACATTCTCCAGGTAAGAGACGACCTTCCATAGCCACCAAAAAAATATAAACGTATAAATTATATCTACTATAATATTAGGTAGGCTATTTTCCTGAGAAGAAAACATGTTTTGTAGTGAAAACATTGGGGTCATCTCATATGTTTTTATTTCTGTGTTATGACAACGAAGCATAAAAATTATGTTTGTGTGTGAGGTGATATAATCAGACGTTTTATTTTATCGCCTCTACACCTAATAATTAAGCATCTACATATTAAATGGTATACCACTAACTGCCTGCATTATTGTTTCTTCTTCTTCCTTTAATCCATCCAATGGTTTTCTGTAATGTAAATAAATGTAATTGTCTTTTTTCATGTAAAATTTCAACATTTAGTTATATTTGTAATTGTTATGGTATACCATTTAATAAAGAGTATTCTGTTCTATTATATTCTATTCTTGTTTTATTATTATTCCATGTTCTACACGAGGTTCTATAAAAGAATCATCATAGTAAACTTTTTACTTCAACCGTTACGAAACTGAATAAATTACAGATGGTAACGAATTTAAAATAGAAAAATACATTTGATAACATCATAATTTACAAAAAGAGCATCTTTATCACGGTCCGCTGTCAACGTAATCTATTCAAAACTCCCTCTAAACAATCTCCAGCTATTTAAAGCTATTAAATCATCACATAGGTATTTAAAACAGATCATTTCTTAAAAATCCACGATGTTATTTAGAACACGTCTCGATTTCGTCAACATTTTCGCCACTTAGTAGTCTTCGTTGAAAATTTATCACATAGCGAAAGACGAGTCTTGAAGTGAAAACGGTGCCAATTAGTGAACTGTATAATGGAAAGATATTCACGACGGATTGAACCCTGTTAATGAGATGACTACTGTGCGTTCGTGTAATAACAACGTATTTTACGATATTAATTTTAAGCCATCAGTACAAGAAATGGCGATATGAAAATCATTTCGAAAAGGTAATATCAAAGCTTGGTGTTTGAATTCATCGGGATAACTGTCTGTTCGATGTTGAACACACGGGTTTATTAATTCATGTATTTCAATGACCGTGGAGTAAATTATAGGAGCTATGTTGATTAGGATTTTGGCTTTGTTGTTGGTTGTAAATACTGATATAACTGTGTAAGTTTAATTAATTGGGTTTGCAATGCTCATTTATTGTTCATGGATGAATTGTTGGGAATTATCCATTTCAAAGCTGAGGTTTGTAATTCATCATTCAGTAGTACGGCACCTGTTTCCAGGTTTCACTCTCTCACTCTAACAATCTTGAATACTTTTTTCTTCATTATCCATACATTGAATATTAATACTAGGCAATTTGGGCAAGTACCAATGTGAATTTTTCAATTCATATGTACAAATGCCAGCAGGCCAAGCTACCCGAAATTGTCAAATTTTCCCAATCAACTTTGAACCTTATGCTTTAAAGATATAGTTGATAATCTTTTAAAGAAATTTGACAGATTGTAGTAGGTTAATGTGCTGGCGTCTGTACTTTCTGAGTTTATCTTGGACATTACTGACTTCGATGAAGAAAAACATCGTGAGAAAACCTGCAGTGCTATTCTGTAACCATCTCACCGTGAAAACTTAGATGAAGTGAGCCTGGAGTGAACTGTCAGTGTCATCCCACCTGATGCTAGGGATGGACCAAATATTACATTAACAATCATAATCGAGATTTTAAACAGAAACTCAATTTAGTTTTTTTACATTAAATTGAGATCCCCCGAAATAGTAATCTTTGAAATAATATACAATGATCAATAGAATTTTTAACTTTGAGAGGGAGGTTAACAGAAGAATTCAGGTGGGCTGGGCAGCATTTGGGAAGCTTCGTCGAGTCTTCTCGTCGCGTATTCCACAGAGCCTAAAGACGAAGGTCTTCAATCAGTGCGTCCTGCCTGTTCTGACTTACGGAGCCGAAACGTGGACATTCACGGTACGGCTGGTCCATAAATTCAAGGTCGCTCAGCGAGCTATGGAACGGGCTATGCTTGGAGTCTCTCTGAGGGATCGAATCCGGAACGAGGTGATCCGGCAGAGAACCAAAGTTGTCGACATAGCCCACAGAATAAGCAAGCTGAAGTGGCAATGGGCCGGCCATATTAGCCGTAGAACCGATGACCGTTGGGGTAGACGTGTTCTTGAGTGGAGACCGCGAATCGGCAAACGTAAGGTGGGACGCCCTCAGGCTAGGTGGAGCGACGATCTTCGCAGGGTGGCTGGTGGCAGCTGGATGAGAGTTGCCGATAATCGAGCTGAATGGCGTGCAATTGGAGAGGCCTATGTCCAGCAGTGGACTGCTATAGGCTGATGATGATGATGATGATGATGATCAATAGAATTAGCATAAAATTATTATTAAAATCTCGATTATTATTGTAAATGTAATGCTTGGTCAATCCCTAGCATCAGTGAGATGACATTGACAGCTCACTCCACGTAAGAATTCAAGGTGAGATTTTTACAGAATCGACATGCTGGACTTATATATACTAATACGAGTATTACAAAGAAGTAAAATTTGTAAGTTTGTACATTAGTTGATGTCAGCATTTCTAAAATATTATGTTATATTATGTGTAGGTATTAGATTCCATGACCACATGAGAAGAACATAGGCTACTCGGAACATAGGATCGCTAACGAAGTCACGGGCAACCGCTAGTTATTATATAAGTATGTTTTGCACATACATAGGTCATTTCAATTGTGTTCTAAGTCTTGACGACTTACATTTAACCTTTATCCATATCTATTTCTGTCTCCTACGTCACATATATATAACGAGCATTGTTAGCGAAGTAAATAAGCTTAGTAACAACAGTTTGGGAAGCTTACCGAATTTACTGCCGCCATCATGCATGGGCGGTGCCGGCTACCAACACATCCTGAAACAAAAATAATGATTATATTAACACGTGTATCTACATAAATAAATAAGAATATGAAGGTATATTGATGCTAAGTCCGTCAGCGTTCGGACGTTCTGATTCTTTCGTACAAATAATCATATTATTATGAGAAATTTTATAGAAACTGATAATATATTTGTTTATTAATACAAGTTACAATGACTCATAGACAATATTCAATACATTACCAATACAACAAACAATACAATACAAAACTAAAACCACCTTACTTAACTTACAATGGCCGGTTTCGTCCCTACTCTCACCGATCCCAGCTCTACACGATTAAAAAATTCCCAACTCTATACGTAACGATAAAAACGTACAGTCAGAATGAAAAACATTTAGACGAATTAAAAGTACTTTAATCACCATGCTTAAATGACAAGTGGCTATTTTTGGCTAAAGCCATGTTCCACAAAAATCACACAGGTGGCGCTGTCCTTCACCATTGAACAAATACAACTTTTAGGTGATGTGTATGTCACTGGAGCATCGAATGTATAGACAGTCGAGCCTGTCGACTATCATCATCAGCACGCTGTTGGGGTTGCCGCGCGCCCTGCGCACCAGAGATGCACTCCACTTAAGCATCGGTGCATAGATGCAGTTGACGCTAGCTTCGGAAAACATGCCCCAAGGCACTTATGACGCGGCAGCCCCATCAGCGCTCTTAAGGCGTTGTTATATGGAACGCGGGCTTCGTATGCTATTTGGATGTGATTCACCCACAGGCTGCACGTGTACGACGAGGTACAATAAGCTCTAAAAACTGTTTGATTGACCGACTTGGAACAGCGTGCGAACCTGGGGCTATCATATTAGATCTAACTGATAACGCCCTCCGCTCCCTCTCGATATCAGTATCGTCTCCGAGACTGTCATTAACTAAATGCCCTAAGTATTTAAATTGATCCAATTTTACCAAGGGAACCACGTACAGTTTGATGGGTAGTACTGTTATTTATAGGACATTTAGAGCTGGCCTCAAACCCCATAAACTGACTTTTAGTCACATTGTATTTCAGACCGTGTCCTTCAGCATATGCCTCACAAATCTGAAACAATGTTCTATTGAATGTGGTGTGGATCATTCTCTTGAAACAGTTCCTTAGTCGTAACTGGAATCATCCAGTACCAACTAACTCACCTACGTAGGTAGTACCTATCCCACGTAAGAGGTCAGGTTCACGATATTTCAACATTTAGCCAACCCAAGAAATATTTCCCCTTGTCTAATTGACGTGAATGATAAATCAGTCAAGTCAATTAGATCTTAAAAACTGACACCCAACATCAGTGAATATCACAAGACCAGAACAGTATCGAATGTGAATACATTGAATGATTATAAAGTAAATTAACCTATTTAAGCAATATCGTAAACGCTGAAACCGGTTGGCCTTGTTGACATGTTGTGAGATGTGACTCAATGAGTCAATGCTGTCTCGCGGGGCGGGACAACTCGTCTTACACGTAGGGATGTTACCTCCTTACTGACTGAACTAACTAGTACCTACATCTGTTTTATTGAAAAAAAAGTGGAATTTTGGCACTATACTGCTGGATAGAGAGCAGCGGTGGCCCAGTGGTAACAGCCGCGACTTACAAGTAGGTTCGAAACCTGACAGGCGTTTAACTTTGTGTAATTTGAGCGTAAATTATTTCATCACCGTTGCTCTCAAAGCGGTGAAGGAAAACATAGTGAGGAAACCGCCATGTCCTAGAACCAAACATTTGAAAACATGTGACATCTACAAACCCGCACTGGGTCCACGTGGTGGATTGTGGTCCACTCCCTCTCATCGTGAGAAGGCCTGTGTCCCAGCAGTGGGAACACTATAGGCTGATTATGCTGCTGGATAATGAAAAGTATGGCGCCTAAAAGCTTGATGGACGCTCTGAGCCTTGTGTAAAAAGTATGGCGCCTAAAAGCTTGATGGATGCTCTGAGCCTTATGTAAAAAGTATGGCGCCTAAAAGCTTGATGGATGCTCTGAGCCTTGTGTTAAAAGTATGGCGCCTAAAAGCTTCATGGATGCTCTGAGACTTGTGTAAAAAGTATGGCACCTAAAAGCTTCATGGATGCTCTGAGACTTGTGTAAAAAGTATGGCGCCTAAAAGCTTCATGGATGCTCTGAGACTTGTGTAAAAAGTATGGCGCCTAAAAGCTTCATGGATGCACTGAGACTTGTGTAAAAAGTATGGCGCCTAAAAGCTTCATGGATGCTTTGAGCCTTGTGTAAAAACATGGATTAAGACATGAAGATTGAGTTGCCTTGAGACCATTTTCGATGAGGAAAAAAAATTATATACACAAATTCATATGCTGATAGTAACGCCAGGTTATTAAAACTATTCATCCTAACAATTTCAGTTTATGTTATTCTGTCAGGATGAACATTTATTTCGCCACTGATGAAAGACTTTACTTGTGCATAGCCGACCGATACGATATAAAATGTTAGTTATTCTGTAACAACCCTACAACAAACACTATGCGTTGTCGGACAAAAATAGACCTAAACACAAGAGCATAGGGTATGAAATCACTCATCGTCCGTCTAAGATGCTCGTCTCGCGACAAATAGAACGGTAGCGTTCACAGTCAGTGGGGCAACTTTCCAAGTCCATTAATAAAATTGAATCAGACGGACATTCCGAGGCACAATGTGCACGTGTGGAGATAAATAAAACTTGACGATATTAGTGGATGCAGACGGTGATTTTTGGCCGTCAATATTATAACAGGTTTGGGACTGTTTCGTTACTGAATAGACAGTGAGTCCTCAGTGAGCAGACCTTTACTTTTGGAGAAAAGATTGGGTATCATGCGTAATACATTTTAAATTACAAAGAATTTATTAACACTCCCAAAGTGTGTGAGTCTGTGTGTGTGTTTATATTGTAAGTATTACTTAAGAGTTATTGGGGGTGTTCCCTTGTTTCGCAAACAGAAATTTCATAGAATTTTGTTTCGTAGAAAATGTTTCACATAATATTTTGTCCTTGTATTTTTATTTCGAATAATATTGTTTCACCGACTATTTAGTTGATGAAACATATTTCACAGTAAGTAGGTTTTTTTTTTGTGATGTTTTTTGATTCGCTTTTGATTTTGTTACTGCATTTTCGTATTAGGTTAGGTTAGAACTGCGACCCTACCAGAAAACGAATCGCTATCAGAAACGAGCTGCTACCAGAATATTAGGTTAGGTTAGGGTAGAACAGCGACTCCACCAGAAAACGAATCGCTATCAGAAACAAGCTGCTACCAGAATAGGAGGTTAGGTTAGGTTAGAACAGCGACTCCACCAGAAAACGAATCGCCATCAGAAACGAGCTGCTACCAGAAAAGTAGATTAGGTTAGGTTAGAACTTAAAACATAAAATTTTATTTTTAACAAAAATCATTGATTTAAATTTCTTCAAAGTCTGACAACGAGTCTTACCAAGGGGTATCGTGTTATTCAGTAACTGGGTTGTCGAGGTCAGATAGGCAGTCGCTACATGTAAAATACTGGTATTCAGCTGCATCCGGCTATTCTGCGTATTGATTATTCTATGAAATGATAATATGAGAACGTTTTTTATGTGAAACGAAATTCTATGAAACTATTTTCTATAAAACAACGTACAACCTTTATTAGGTTTTTCCACCAGGAATTTCTCTGTAGCATCCCGGTGTCTGGAATTGTGCCCGGTTGATGGCAATAGGCTCGCCCCCTATTACATGGGACTTAAACATAACTGGCGAAACGTGGGTGTACTATAGGTATACACCTCTGCCTTACCCTTCGGGGATTACAGGCGTCATGTTATGTTATAAAAGTGCTACATCATTTTTCTCATAAAAAGTCTTTATATACCAAAAAAAATCTTAATTAGAATTTTCTATCGCACTGGCGGGTTGACTAACCGATATTAAAAAAAAAAACCAGCTAATAGAGGAAAAGCCAATAAAAATGAAGAATGCCGGAAGGAGCCAATATAAAACTAACTGCTTGTCAAGAAGTTTTTTTGTTAGAAAATTAAAAAGTTTTCACTTCAAAAGGTTTCCTTGTACAGGAAGAAATATTAATTTTCCACTACACTGCCAATATTCATTTATAATGTGTGCGTAATAGCTTTTTAAGCTGATGGCAGACTTAAGAGTGATGTCAAAGAAGTGACTACTGAGCATACTTCACAACATTGGTTAAATTATCATTTTACAAAATGAATTTATCTGTTATTCTTTCTTTTCTAATTATTTTTACCTATTGTGGTACAGTTATTTTATTCTAGGTACGTCGTCTTAAAATATAATTATATTATTAATGTACCTTTAAAATTATTGTGTAAACCATTTTAAAAGAGTAACTGTGCAGTTTCTTGCCCATTCTTCTCCATACGAAACTAGCTTTTGGAAGGGGCGACTAGAATAAATTCTATGTTCTTGTAAATTTTGACGTATAAAAGTGCCTTTTAATGGCCTAATTGAAATAAATTATTTGACTTTGACTTTAAAAGTAGCAAGTAAGCTACCTGCATACTAAAAGAGTCAGTAAATTATTGAGCGTCAGTGTGGTGATTATCACATAGTTAATCACTAAGTATAACTAAGCGATTATATAATACCGCCATTAAAGCAACAGCTTTTTAAACACCATACAGAATCTTGATGCATACTATATTAGTTGATCTAACGCTTTGTAGAAACGCATAATATACTCAAATAACTAGGTAATAGTACCTAACTAATATCTCTATAGTTGAACACGTTGACGTTGTCAAGTACTGCAAACCTAAAAGAAGCTTATAATATTAGCTAGGGAACTAATGAAGCATTATTAGTTTCTTAGCAGCGTCAGCAAATAGCATTCGCGTTGCTGCCAAACAAAAACAAAAGTATAGATATTTCGTAGTATTTTTTCCATCAATACGCCATAAGCAGAAGTTTCCTAGGTATAAGCTTGGGCTCAATGGGGAAAAGGTTTCGTGACCGCGGCGTCAACTCCTACTGCGTGACAACGTGACCTATGACGTCACCACATTTGACTTGACGTGCACGTCAATCGCGCCAGTGCGCTCGAGTGCTGCTGCGTTACACGCTTCATTAAACGTGTCAATATTAGTTATTGGCAGTAAAGAGATACTGAAGTAGCTCAATAATAACATAATATCACGTTTGTATTCCCCGAAGGGTTGGGCAGAGGTGTACCTCTAGTGCGCCCACATTTCACCAGTTATGTTTAAGTCCTATGTAATAGGGGGCGAGCCTATTGCCATCAACCACAAATCCAGACCTCAATATAATATTTTGTTATAATAGATGTAAGTAATTAATCATGCGTATGAGTCGGGGTAGGTATGTAGAAGTTTTAGCCTACATGGCTTCCCATGCAACCTCCGCGAGAATTTTATAAGTTGATGGCATGAATAATGAGTTATACACTATTTCATATTTAAAAGGAAATAAAAGAATAGAGGATCAACTTGGTGAGCTGACAGCGAGTGATGATGTAAAATGAGTAGCATTCATCGATCTAAGAGATTAATACTAAATACACCTTTTATTTATTCGACCCGGTACCTACGCGTAGCGCTTTTAGTACAGTCCGCAAAGTGTGCACATTCAGTACTGCTGAAAACTTCAGATAAATTCTGAGCAGTAATCGAACAAACTACGAATCTACTATTAATTACGTGATAGTGTCGTGATGATAAGGTATGAAAGTAGTTTAGGTACGTATTATTTTAGCCTGACAGGATACCGTGGCCCTAAGGGATACCGTGGCCCTGGCACACAGGCAACTGAAGGAACACGGGTGGGTTTTAGTCAGTAAAAGTCTGACACGCCCTCCCGCTCCGCCCAGAGCGGGAGAAGTTATTTGATAATTTCTCAGCCAAAAAAAAAAAGGCTGGCAGTTAACTAATGGACTGTACGATAAATGCTTTAGTAGTTTTCAGTTTATTGCTTAATTTTTAATAATTTGTACCTATTGTAGTAGGTACAGTTATTTTATTCTAGTAACATTGTATTCACATATTAATGTTTACAAAATATTGTTAAGCACTTTAAGACAGTAACTATGGAGTTTCTTGCCTATTCTACTCCATACGAAACTAGATTTTGGAAGGGGCAACTAGAATAAATTCTATTCTCTTGTAAATTTTGACGTTTAAAAGTGCCTTTTAATGGCCTGCTTGAAATAAATGATTTCTTGAAGCCATTTTCAGTATCTATAGGTAACTGTTGATCACCTTCAATATGTATGACATAATAAACTCTTCTTTTATAGTTTTAAAACTCGTAAACTTTCCTTGGCTATGCTTGGAGTCTCTTTGAAGGATAAGATCAGGAATTAAATTATCCGGAAAAGAACCGGAGTTAACGACATAGCTTGCAGAGTAAGCAAACTGAAGTGGCAGTGGGCTGGCCATGTTTGTCGAAGGACCGATGGCCAATGGAGCAGACGAGTCCTGGAGTGGAGACCGCGTATCGGCAAGCGTAGTGTGGGACGCCCCCCAGCTAGATGGACCGACGACCATAAGAAGGTCAGACTGGATGCGGAAGGCGGAGATAGGCTGAGTTGATTGATTGATTGAAACTTTCCTTATTGCAATGTCAGTTGAAAGCGTTTTTACAGCGCAGTCTGAAAAGCTAGGCTACTCAAAATTCTAAGACACAGTCGATAAAATAAAATGGCAAAAATACAGTCACGTTTAGTCACGAGAAGCGAGCGATAAAATCGTTGTTTTATGACTAAAGTTAAGATAGTAGAGCAGATGAAAACTTCTTGTTTACGTATTGCACGTAACTTTGCAGAACTTGCGAATTTAAACGCTTTTATGTCTAAATCCGACTACAAATGTGCAGTGATATATTCGGTACCAGAATTCATGAAACCAGAATTTATTTGAAGCTTGAATGGGTCTGTGATATTATCGATTGCGTTAAAAACGTTTGAGTGCGGTGACGATCTACGTGTCGTGTCGTAGGTTCGAACCCTGACAGACGCTTTACTTTGTGTAATTTATTTCATCACCACTGCTCTCAAAACGGTGAAGGAAAACAACGTGTGGAAACCGGCGTGTCCTAGAACCAAAAATTCGAAGACATCTGACATCTACCAACCCGCACTGGGCCCGCGTGGTAGATTACGGTCCACTACCTCTCACAGAGGTCTGTGTCCCAGCAGTGGGAACATTATAGGCTGCTTATAATGCCTAATGCCTTGCCCGTGTCGATAAGGCGTGCTCAATCTTTGTCCACTTTTAAAATTCTGGTAAAAAAACACTTCTCTGTTCTTAAACAGCATCATTACAGAATACAGTTCCTTGATCTTGTTTCATGTTTATTATTGTATATATATATTATGGATAAGTTATGCTTGGTGTATGTATGTATTTATTGTACATGTAAATAGTTCACCACTGACTACCTGCAGTACTGTCTCTCCTTCTCTTTTTAATCCATGCAAAGGTTGTCTGTAAAAGATCGCTTTTAGCGATAAGACCGCCCATTGTGTCACCCTGTGTAAAATTTCAACATTTATATCTGTAACTTTTATGGTGTACATAATAAAGAGTATTCTATTCTATTCTATTCTATTCTATTCTTATGTATAGTTAAGCATAGACTTTTAGCTCTAAGTTTAACTCTAACTTAGTTTAGAGATGGGTTATAACAGGTTAAATACGATATCTGTTATCACTGCTACTGCACAAAAATAACAGATCCAAATATCAGTTATTAAATAACACCCTGTTTTTGCTGTACGGACGATAAATACGTATTTATTAAGTTTTTTTTGTATAATGGTCAAAGGTCTGTGGTAACAGGTAACACGACTTAATTAATGAGTAACTTTTTCGAAAATGTTTATTCTTTTAAGACCACCAAATGTATCTTAGCGATAATAAATACTAAGTGCTTCTCTTTTTAGCGTAGTTTAACCGCTTTATGAAGAGTGAGAAGTAAACATATTTTGAAGTAAATTAAATGTAGGTGTTTCTCTTTTTAGCAAGGGTCATTCTTTAATGAGAAAGAGAGAGAAATTAATAACCTTGGTACATTTCTATGTTTGTGTGAGGTGTGTATGTAGTAATAGGAACAGCCGCAGTAACAGTCTTTGTGGGTCTGTTATTTCAAGTAACAGATAAGATACATTGGTAGCAACAATTGTATTTGTTATTTTTAAATATCTGTTATTTTAATCTTTTACGATAAATACGCTTCACCCCTGACTTAGTTATAGGCACACGCTTTTGCTTTAACTATGTTTCAAACCATGTCTCAAGGCCAAGCAAGTTTCGTTAAGTCTTCAAAAAACAGTAAAACCTGAATCTAAAACTAAACAGTAAGCTTTTAGTTGTGCACTTTTTTATGGTAGGTACTCCAGTTTTAAAGAAATACCGAAAAGAAAACTTGTGTAATTAACTCAAACCGAGTGCTTTTGAAGGTGAAACTCTTACATAAAATGTTACTATAATTTATCGCTCGATAAGGGACGAGCGTCGCAGTACTGGGTTTAAAAATTCATTTATAACAAGTCGTAAGCCGGTGCCAAGTGCTGGACCAAGATGATTGATAGCCTGTCATAATGGATGCCGCTTGATAATATATATTTTATACAATATCTTATCAGCTGCATGTATATTTTGGACGGCTTTTTAAATATTTATAGGTTTTACGATGTCTTAAGCCAAGGTTAATTTTAAGAGTAAAACTGAAAGTTAAAAACATTTAGGGATTTATTTATAAACGGTGCTTAAAGTTAAGAGACGTTTTAACTTGAAAAAATTATGGTTACACAGTCGCTTAGTAATCATTACTTAACTTCATCATCATCATTTCAGCCGAAAGACGTCCACTGCTGGACATAGGACTCCCCCAAAGGGGGGGTTGGCATAATCGCCAAGCTTGGCAGGCGGGTTGGCGATCGCAGTATGGAGTTAAAATGCATAGAGAACGCTGTTGCTCATTCTCTAGTAAGTCCCTTAGTCGCCTTTTACGGCACCTACGGGAAGAAATAGGATGGTGCTATTCTTTACGTCCGGCACCACATTTAACTTACAGCAACTAAAAAAACCCCTTACTTACTAGCCTTTTATATTTTCTAGCAAAATATTAAACTGCAAACCTAAGTTCGCATTCTCTACATAATGTTCAAATAAAAAGCATTTTGCAGTTTTTTTTTTCATTGAAACCAATGCATGTCCGATTTGTAACTGACAAGTTTTCCTGGTATTCGATAAGAACTAAAACAAATAAAAACTCCTGTAAATAATTCTAGAAATACAGTGTACAGAAAAATATAGGATTCAAATTTCATTCTGCGTTCTGACTAAATAGAAAATGTATTTTTCCGTTATTCCATCTAACTTCGTAAAATGGACTAACTATTTCCCTGAATATATCCGATATTTACTTTCAGTATTTATTAAAAGAGAAGCAAATACATTTTTATTTATGTTACTATATTTTGCAGTTACTCGTAAAACGCGCGTTAAATCCGCCGACAACATTTTTACTAATAAAATATCAGAAAAGTTGACCACGTCACTGAATTCACGGAGGTTTTAATTTTAAATAAGATGAACTGGCTTTTAAAAGCCACTTGCATTTAAAGTTTACACTTAAGGTTTCCTGATTTCGCAATTTTATATGCAAAATTGTTAACTTTGTTTTAAGTAATTTAGCGTTGTTAGATTGTGTCATTTAATTTTAACGAACCTTTTTTTCTGTTACTTAGGTGTAAATATAGACCCCTATTTCATTAATATTTTTACGGCGTCAACAGCAAATCATAGTGATCTCTAGACAGATTATATTTTAAACACCTGTTTTTTACACCCATCTTTGTTTTACAAATAAAAACATTGACTGCGACTTTCGTCGATAAGGTAAGTAATCTTATCAACCGGCTGAGTTTACTGGAATTTTCCTGTCAATGAATATGCCTATTTTGTACCAGTGCCAGATTTACTTAAGGAAAGCCACTGAGGAAATGAAAGCCAAGAGATTGAGAGGCAGCCGCCGTGTTACAGATGAGATAGTAAATCCATGGCTTCTTAAAAATACTTTGAGAAGTTTCGCGTTACGCAGCGCGCTGCCGTGAGACGCATCGCGACGTCGTCGCTAGGCGAATCGTGAAGTGGCTGGAAGCGCGACGCCTTCGCAACGAAACAACGCGCGGCCTAGCAAGTCGCCGCGCGGCGCAACGTGGCGCAGCGGATTGTGTCTGTCTTCAGGCTTTAGGTTGCGCCTCGCGGTGTCGAGGCGCAGCGCCGGTCTTGCACGCCACGCCTGCCGGCGAAGCACCGCTGCGTCGCTATGCGTCGCGCTACGCTGCGAAGAATTTTGAAGCGCAGTGCGACGTAGTGCGACGCCGTAGGGCATTTTCGAATTATCTCAATAAAATGTGTATCTTTTTGTGTAGTAAATAAAGTTGTATCACTATCTTAAAAATTGCGCGTGTCGCGTGACGTCTCGATGTGAGCTGACCCTAAGGCATCCTTTTACTTCAGCATTTTGAATACCGAGTAACGTAGTTTCTGATGTGCCAAGTTTCAAAACAATTAATTTATCAGTAAATACAGTCTCACTTGTTGAAAACAATTTTAGTACTATAAATTCAGCAAATATTGTTTAAAGACTGGTTTGAAGACGCTTGAAATAAATTCTATAATTTTCGCATCAGAAATAAATTAGATCTTAACTTTAGTTAAAAGTATTACAGAGTTTGGTATCGGTTAGACATTATTCAGCCTGAATTATCTAGGCCATGTAATATGAATAGTAATAAATAGTGGAAAAAAATAATATGTTATAAAAACAAGACCTCAATTTGAGCTAAATGAAAGGTTTTAATTAAAATTCTCTTATTCTTTGTTAATAATTAGTTTTCATTAGTGTGTCCAAAAAATGATCGAAATGAAATATTTTTCATATAGAACGACAGCACTATCTAGTCTACCACTATAATTTAGTAAGTTGTGCTGTGACCCATTAGTACCTAATTAATTCTGCTAAGCCCATTCAAGATAGTTAGCGTGAGCTTCACAGGTCATTGCCTCTGTCGTCCCTTCATGTCCAAATAAAACGAGACTTGTTTTCATTAAAAATGATAACAAAATAAAAAACCGGCCAAGTGCGAGTCAGACTCGCGCACGAAGAGTTCCGTACTATGGTATTACGTATTATCTATAAAAACGGCAAAAAAATCACGTTTGTTGTATGGGGCTCCCATACAACAAACGTGATTTTTTTGCCCTTAAATATTTATTTTATTCTGTTTTTTAGTATTTGTTGTTATAGCGGCAACAGAAATACATCATCTGTGAAAATTTCAATTGTCTAACTATCACGGTTCATGAGATACAGCCTGGTGACAGACGGACAGACAGACTGACAGACGGAGGAGCCTTAGTAATAGGGTTCCCGTTTTACCCTTTGGGTACGGAACCCTAAAAATGAGAAAAAAATCACGTTTGTTGTACGGGAAATTAAATATTTTAAATATTTGTTTTATTTTAATTTAATTATTTATTTTTAAAGTGAATATAAAACTAAATATTCTGTGAATATTTCAAACGACTACCTGTTACCGTTATCAATATCGAGCTAAAACGAGCAAAAAAATCACGTTTGTTGTATGGGAGCCCCCTTAAATATTTATGTTATTCTGTTTTTTAGTATTTGTTGTTATAGCGGCAACAGAAGTACATCAAATCTGTGAAAATTTCAACTGTCCAATTATCACGGTTCATGAGATACAGCCTGGTGACAGACAGACAGACGGCGGAGCGTTAGTAATAGGGTTCCCATTTTACCCTTTGGGTACGGAACCCTAAAAAAGCTGCTTATGAAGGCTCGCCCATAATTTTTATCACTTTTGCTCGGAAACTTTAATAAAGTAGACAAGAGACACAAGGTTACTGCAGGTAAATTATTATCTTATTATGCACAAGACGTGTTTTTAATTTTTTCACGTATAACAAAGGTGGGCTAAGGTATTCAGGAATATAAATCAAAAAGGATTTATGAAGTGTTGTTATGAAAACAAGAAATAGCTTGGCGTTAAATTTTGAGATTTTTTAAAGAAAATTGAAAAGGAATTTTTAATCTGTTAAGGGTCCTGTGGCTAAATAATAACAGCCGCACGGGTCCATCAGGTTAAGCTATGCTTGCCAAGGTCGGTCCGTGGGTGGGGGACCATGCATTACATATAGAAACCTGTCCGTGCTTCGGAAATCGCGTTAAACCGTTGGCCCCGGCCGTCATTTGTAGTCGTTACGGGTAGTCAGAAACCCTAAAGTCTGACAACCAGTCTTACCAAGGGGTGTCGTATTACCTAGCAACTGGACTGTGGAGGTCAGATAGGCAGTCGCTCCATACATAAAATACTGGTATTCAACAGCATCTGGTTGGACTGGAAGCCGACCCAACATAGTTGGGAAAAGGCTAGGCAGATTTATGTGTGATGATTTTTTGCCTTTTGAATAATGGTGTCTACGATAGTGTAGGAACTTAGAATTTTTTTGTTGGGAGGATGGTTTTTAGGGTTCCGTACCACAAAAGGAAAAAAACGGAAACTTTATAGGATCACTCGTGTGTCTGTTTGTCTGGCTGTCTATCTGTCTGTCTCTCAGTCCGTCTGTCACAACTGATTTGCTCCGAACCTACTGCATCGATTAAGTTGAAATTTGATACGTGATAAATTTCTGTGGCCCAAACACGGACGTATAACGTATGAATTTTGAATATGAGGGTCACTTTTGGGGGTCAAATTAGAAGAAAAAAAAAGTTTTGTGAACTGTACTGTAACTGTACTTATCAAATGAAATGGCTTGTTGTGAGAGCCTCAAATATTTTTGTTTATAATTTTTAAATAAATAGTATTAAAGTTATTTAAGAAAATAGATGATAATTGACCATTTTCCCCCTTATCTCCGAAACTACTGAGTCTAAAATGTTGAAAAAAATCTAGAAAATAGTTCTTTATTATAGATTACAGGACACCCCCCCCCCCCCCCCCCACCCCCTATAAGAAGTGTTAAAATAACATGGTCAATCACTCAATATTGTACTTACAAACTTACAGCGAGCTTGCTTTTAGCGATAAGACCGCCCATTGTGTCACCCTGTGTAAAATTTCAACATTTATATCTGTAACTTTTATGGTGTACATAATAAAGAGTATTCTATTCTATTCTATTCTATTCTACATGTGCAGTTGGAATTTATGGGACATGATTATCAACTACAAAGTTAAGTTTTTTCTTGGGATAAAATATCTTGATCAAAAAACATGGTAGATAACAACATATTTATTGTACGGAGCCCTCACCACGCGAGTTCAACTCAAACTTGCACGGTTTTTTTTAAACTTTGTTAGTGTTTTTGGAAAGTCGATCTGTACTAAGTCACTTTTCACTTTCTTTTTTTTTTCTTTTTGTCACTTTTTTTTTACTTATGTTTAGTTTAACTTAAATTCATTCAGGTACTTTGTTTATTTCTTCTCAATACATACTCTACAAGCCCTTTTTTTTCGGGTTGGAAATTATTAAATTACTTCTCCCGCTCTGGGCAGAGCGGGTGTCGGACTTATACTGACTAAAATCCACCCATGTTCCTTCAGTTGCCTGTGTGCCAATGCCACGATATCCCTTTTGGCCAAACCCGAGACCCTGGCTACTCGACAACCCTAGTGTAACATTATATTATTTACCAGCTTTTGCTCGCGGCTTAGCCCGCGTGGAGTTCGGAAATTATCCCACGGAAACGTACGATCTACTTCCGAAACGCTAGCGCCGGTAACGCTCTCAGTGTAGTGGTGTTTGTAAGGTATGTCTATGGGCCATTGTAGCCTGAATTAAATGTTTTATTGTTATTATTGTTTATTGTTATAATTTATTCCGACATCTTCAACAATCATCGTCATATTCGAGCCAATTCACACAAAACCTTTAATGACTTATACTCCTCAACCTTCCTCATGAATCCCTCCGTCCATAAGTGAAAAGCGTATGAAAATCCGTTCGGTAGTTTTTGATTTTATCGCGTTCAGATATAGACAGACGTAGCAGGGGAGTTTGTTTTATAATATGTAGTGATTTAGTTAGGTACTAGGTACTTTAATAATTTATTTTCTATACTTTCTTTACAAACCCCTAGTCAAAAAAGAACAATACTCATGGTACCGATGATTCGCGCAGACAAATGGATAATTAATTAATTATAAAAAGTGGCCTTTTTTAATCAAAAGCAAAAATGGATCCACATTGTTCCAAAAACTTTGTCTGGCGTATCAGTCCATATCAAAGGCCTGGTTCAATTACTAAATTAAAACAGCCGCGGCGCGGCGTGGCGTTCCGATAATCAATTTAGTTCAACGCACAGATTTGATTTGTCAACCTCCAGCCGACCTACGAACCTAGACCGACTTTGTGTAAAAAGGCCAAGTTCGATTCGGATTTGAGTGGGTAGCGATCCGGACTGTAGCCGGTGGAGCTTTAGAACCACTTTGGGCTCACCTAAAGGGGAATAGGGGACGACAAAGGAAAAGATGGGCAGACCTATTTGTACAAAGACTAGGGCCGAACTGGATGACCAAAGCCAGATACAGACACTACTGGAGAAAACTGGGGGAGGCCTACGCCAAGGAGGCGACTACTACTAATTTAATTAATTAATACAATTTATTATAAATACATTATTACAACATAAAATTCAATCAAATAAATTTTAAAATTCAATGCACTATTATACAATCTAAATAATCTAATAAATATCAAATAATTGAAAATGTGCGGAATCAAAAATATAATTTTGCATGTTAGAAATTGTAATGGTTTATTGTTAATTAAGAATATGCATGCTATAAACATTTTCCCTTTTTTTTTTGGAAAAAGTGTAAGAGGGTAGTAGAATAAATGGCTTTTTTATTTATTTTTAAAGGGGAATAGGCACAAAAAATAGAAGAGTAGTGATAGGTCTGTTATCTTTCATAGACGTACCGCGTCCTATTTAAAAGTGGTTGTCGCTCGAATATGCGATTGTCGCGTTCTTAAGTCACTTTTAGTTTAGTGAACCTGCACCTGAGCGTGGTCGCGCCGACAGAGGGCGCATTCCGGTTTTTCCGGGTCCGTAGAGTTGTGCTGCCATTAGTGAAACATTATTCGCGGAGGACTCTGATTGACTGAGTTATTTTTAGGGTTCCGTACCCTAAAAGGAAAAAACGGAACTCTTATGTCTCTCTGTCCCACTGTCACAGCCTAATTGCTCCGAATCTACTGGATCGATTATGTTGACATTTGATATACATATAAATTTCTGTGACGCAAACACGGACGTTTAACGTAAACAAATTAATTTTGAATATTGTCATCAGTTTTGGGGGACGATTTAGAAAAAAAATGTTTTAGAAACTGCACATGTGAAAATAGATGAAAATTGACCATTCTCTTATCTTCGAAACTAATTGGCCTAAATTTTTGAAAAAAATACAGAAAATAGTTCCTTACTTATATATTACAGGAAAACCTATAAGAAGTCTATGGTCTTAAAATAACATAATAAATCTCTCAATATTATGCGTACAAACTTACATTTGCAGTTGGAATGTATGGGACATGTTTTTCAACTACAATGTTATGTTTGTTCTTGGGATAAATTCATCCCAACTATGTAACACCATTTATTTATTTTTTTGGCCGGGAAATTATCAAATAACTTCTCCCGCTCTGGGCGGAGCTAGGGCGTGTCAGACTTTTACTGACTTAAACCCACCCGTGTTCCTTCCGTTGCCTGTTTGCTGGGGCCACGATATCCCTTTCGAACAGACTTGTAACCCTGGCAGATGAGCGACGTGCACATGGTCGGTTTTGTATGTTGGTTTATCAATTACGAGCTAAAAATTTCAAAGAGTTTCAGTTTTTGATCTTATTTATTTTGCCGGCGGCGTTAGATGTTTTCGGGAACATAATTATATAAAGAGTCTGTGCTCTCTATAATTATTATGGTATTCATATAGGTAATTATGTATACCTTTTGGTACGAAATTCTAAGAGGGGCTTGTGGCTAAGTAATTACAGCCGCGGGTCGATCGATCAGGTTAAGCTACGCTTGCCGCGGTTGGTCCGTTGATGGGGCCATCTTTACATACCAAGACTCTTCTGTGCCTCGGAAAGCACGTTAAGCCGTTGGTTCCACCTGTCATTCGTGGAACTTTGACAGTCGTTACGGGTTGTCAGAAGCCCGAAAGTCCCACCAGTCTTACCAATGCGTATCGTATTACCCAGTAACTGGATTATGGAAGTCAGATAGGCAGTCGCTCCGTGTGAAATTCAGCTGCATCCGGTTAGACTGGAAGCCGACCCCAATATAGTTGGGAAATGGCTACGCAGATGATGATGGTACGGAACTCTAAAACGATGTAAGTACTTAGTTATGATGCTATGTTTAAGTTCCTAAGAAATTAATATTTATTCATAATTTTCCTAAGTTTCCATAGTATTAAAATATAAATGTAGTTTTCTTTGAGGTCTATTTTTGAAGTCTGTGTTGTTTTAGGCTTTATACATGAGGCGGTCGGTGGCCTTTCTTGGAATTATTCCCAAAACCGTTATATTTGCTATTTCTGAGAAAATCTAATCAGAATAAGATTGGTGAACGGAAATTGTATCACTAATTTATTTCGATCAAGCATAATCTTTTAATTAGGGACACACCGCTGTCTTGTTTGCTGATGTTCATCAAAGAGGGTCTTCGAAATTAATTTTGCGTCTTTTAAATGGTCCTATGAAGGTTGCTGTAGTATGGTCATATTTTTAATAAGGACCATGTGATTCTGTCAATATTATTTTAATTTCTTCTCTCAGGGCCGTTCGTTATACAAGCTATCGGTAGAAATTAATTGAAAAAATCATTAGTCGAAAACGCAACATAAATAAAAACATGTTTGTCATGACTACGGAACCCTATAAAAACAAAACCAAATTCCACACGTGTGGCCGTCATATTGAAGTAGACATAAAGTAAAATGGCCGAAGCCATTAGCAAAATTGAATTAGTGGCCGCTATAGGTTGACAATGGCACTCCACCGGCGAACACAAAGCAAGATAATCCGAAAAGAACGAATTCAGAGCGAGTGTTCAATACGTATGCTTCATTCACTGTTTGCCTGACAAAGACCAAACGGGATTAAAAAGGATGGACTAGTTTAATAATGGCCTGTGTGCTTTGTTTACTCATTTTTAGGGTACAGTACCTCAAAAGGAAAAACGGAACCCTTATAGGATCACTTCGTTGTCCGTCTGCCTGTCTATGGATCTGGGAGCGCGAAAAATATCTACTTGCGCGAACCCACTTGCGTGAAAAGACATTTCCGCAAATGGACTTTGGGATCGCGCAAGTATTTTTCGCGGAAATGTCTTTCGCGCAAGTCTCCTGCTACCTGTGTCTGTTGGTCAAAACCCTTTTTCTCAAGAACGCGTGGAGGTATCAATTTCAAATTGATATCAAATACGTAGATCTAATGCCTCGTGGAGCTCTAAAAATCAAGCTATTAAGTGAACGCAATAAAAAAAGGCTATATAGGTGACAAATTTTGATACTCGCAAGCAAATCAAAACCTATGGGGTACTTCCAGTTGACCTAGAATCATGATATTTGACAAGAAGCAAGGACTCACAGCACAAGTAAAGGAAAAAATCGTTAATTTCTGGTTTTATCACATTAAAAAAAATATTTTTTGTCGTTGAAAAGCTGACCGTGACGTAAGTGACGGGAGTATGGGAGAACATTTTTGCAACTACAAAGTTAAGTTGGTTCTTGGGATAAATTCTTCCCAACTACGGGAACCTTCATTGTGCTTGGTCTGACACGCACTTGGCCAGTTTTTTTTTTGCTTTTAGGGTCAATACTCTCATTTGCACTTTTATTTTTGGAGCACACGATCGAATGAAAGGCTTGAAAATCATGGCGATGATTTGATGGGCTACTTTACAAGTAATACGCAAACATACCCTATTTCTGAGCCGAAATAGTTACTTGTACCAGACTGCAGTGACCATTTCTGTCAAACGTCGATTCTCAGTATGTGTCATCATCTTCATTTCAGCCGAAAGCCGTCCACTGCTGGACATAGGCCTCCTCCAAAGGGCGGGGTTCGCTAAAATCGCCACGCTTGGCGCGCGGGTTGGCGATCGCAGTATCGTGTTAAAATGCATAGAGAACGCTCACTATGTGTATTCCATTGAATTTTTACTACTTATATATTAGGCCCTCACTCTCATTTACAACTAATACACAAACATACCCTATTTACGGGACGAAATAATTACTTGTACCAGATTGGAGTGACCATTTCTGTCAAACGTCGTTTCTCAATATGTGTATTCCATTGAATGTGTATTCCATTGAATTCTTACTTTTTTTTTTTTTTTTTTTCTTTTTGGCTTCGTACGGTTTGTGCATTTAGCCAGTGTCATGTGAAATTAGGTAACTAGTACAAAGCTGTAACTAATATTAATAATGTATAATTATGAAATGAACTCCATTCAATGATGCATGATAAAGATGATAGATGATATCCCGCCCCGCTCCCCTTGAGTTTCAGTAAAGACGTGGCACTTTACTGAAACCTCGCACGGACTTCTTGAGAGAACTTAAAGTGATGTTGCACTGTTTTGTTTCATTTGTCTACACTAGTGCAGGTTCACGAACACTTAATGGTTAATAATCCACCACTATTACACATTAATATTCGGCTAAACACAAATTTTAGAAAATAAAACAAAACTGCTAACATGACGCTTCACTTTCCCGCCAAGAAGCCTTCTTACTACTTATAATATCAGAATCTCATAAATGACAGTTAGAGCAACTGTCATATGAGTTATATCTAGTAGGTAAACTACCGAATATTTAAACCTACGTGTGACTGGTGCCCACATTTTATCGGATTGGCATGAGAGATGGTTATAGCTTTGGCCCGAATCTCGGTCAAGTTCCGATATGGGCCAAATCGGACTTTTGTAATTGGCGTCTGATGCATACCGTTCAGAGTACTCTTTAAAGTAGACTCGTAAACATTACGACGATTTACGGTTCAATGAATTTTGTGAACAGTTTTATCAATACAACTAATTATATAACCTACTTAAGCACCAGAAGTACATAGTATCTAATATAAAAAAGTCTGAAGCAATTATCAAAATTGTTGGCTTTGAAAAGCAGTTCAAAGGACAATACCAAAACATTTCGTCAGGTCTCTTTCATGAAAACTAATTAATTTACTCGTCCAATGCAGAACAAAAGCGTCGCTTTTCAATAACGAAACCGTTTACTCCAAAAGCTCAAACGAGCTCTGAAATTGCATAACTACACATAAAGAAGTCTGCGGCACTTGACGGTGCAGTACTGAACTGAACAAAGCACATTAGCCAGCACAAACGTTTGCCAATTTCTTTAGAGCCTTGTTACCGCATGCGAACGTAAAGTGCTCATTACCGCATAAGGCCTAATTCAGACGAACGTTTTGACGACCATCGAGTACCTATAGCCGTTTCCAATTCGAACTGACAAAGTGCACATACAACGCTACAAGGTGCTTTTGTGTGGCCGAAATCTGAACTAACTCAGCCATATTGTATTGTCAATACAATTTCTGTGACAAATGTTAACCAACAGCCTCCCTGTCAATGTCACCCACGCGCCAAAAGATCCTCGTCGCACTATTATATACACGTCTCGTGTGTATTGCTTGCATGCTGTGGCATTTTCTGGCCGTCTGTAGGCTAACTATTTTTGGAGATGATGAATGGCAGTGTGGTGTCGTGTCAATCAGAGATCACTGTTGTATGACGGATAACCGACACGAGACACTATGACAGTTTCATTTGCGGCGCGTAGGCGTTGGCGAAAAAGATTCTGTGGTTTCAAACAAAATCAGTCTTTGGTCTATTGGTCGCAAGTGGCTGTACATGAAATCCTGGGTTCGATTCCCGGGTCAGGCTAAATAAATGTTATTTGATTTTTCCATCTGGAATTTCTCAGTAACAGCGCAAAGTCTGGGTTAGTGTTAGTGCACGGTTGATGGCAATAGGCTTGCCCCCCCCCCCCCCCCATTAGCTGACACTTAACGGGTGTTGTACTACAGGCATACCTAACTCTTCGGGGAATACAGACGTGATGTTATGTGTGTCAGTCCATACGCAAAGGCTTACCAGTTACTATCGGGCCGATTTTAATCAGTCGCTCGTCTGGGAAGCCTTTAATGTCGGCCGTCAATGGCTGTCTGCCGGAGCATGTTTATATCACAATAAAACATTGTTTTACGACAAATGCCGAGCAATTCCGAGTTGCGACGAGGCGACGGGTGATTCTTTTATTTTCCTCCCCAATGGTGTCAATTGTTCCGGTAAATGTTTGCTGCAGTTTGCGCGTCTTTGAAAAATGCGTTCGCTAATTTTATTGCTGTTGCATAAAATAAGATTGTTTGATATGACGTATATTTTAATTAAGAGTTATTTTGTTTTTATTTCCCGATCATGTCAAAATTTTGCAATAATTCTTAACATTTTCTTTAGTAATTCGTTAGTTACTAAACAGTGTTTCGGTATGTTTAATCTACAAAAATAAGAAAAACCCACACCAACTAACGTTCTTGGAATTTGATCAGAAAATAATACATACAGTACAGTACATAAAATATCGTGTTTCATATAGTACGTCAATGGATTTCGTAACATTCGCTGGCGTGACGTCAAGTTCATAGTTTCCGGTAGCCAGTTTATATCCATCTCGCGTTCTATTGCTTTATTAAGAAACGATGATATCGAGTGTGTATTGTAAATACGTAATGACTTCAGTAGTGTGTTGAAAAAAAGAAGAAAATAAAGAAAATACTTTTATTTGCGGTAAACATAACGCAAAGAAATAAAATCACAAACACGAAAGAACAAGTTGAGGGAAAATATGCGTTACATTCACGCAAAACGGCCAGCGGCCGGCGGAGCGTTGCATGATGCAGTTGTTGTTGATGTTGAAACAAAACAAATGAACACATTGGCGCGTGAAAAATGATCGTTGTTCATCATTGAATCTGGAATTTATAAATAATTTAATTAGTTTGAATTTCCGAAATTTCCGCGCATTATTTGAGAAAAGCACTATACAAGCCTTGGCTGACACCAGGCATTGATGGACTCACGTATGTGTGCCTCGGCTTTGCCTCGGATTTTCATGTTCGTCCATCAATGCCCCTATTGCAGGCCGCTGCTGTAATGTACTATCTGTGAGGAGGCGTTAACAAATAAGGAGCCTGTATGGATCAGACAGTTAGCAACGCTCTCATTAGAGGTTTCAATTTTACGTACCCTGAAGATTAGCGAGATTAGATACATTTATGTTTTTCAACTATATGCTGTAAATTGATGTCACTTTCTAGGGATTTTGACTAAAAGTTTTGTTTTGTTTCCAAATAATATCGTCGCCTTGGAGGGTAATAGAGCTATTCCACAGAACTAGACTTTTGAGTTATGGACGTTTAAAAAATAAATGATGCGCATAAGAACAGTTATTTTAACATAAATCTTACGTGATAACACAATATAATGATGTATTAATTTTGGTAGTCAAGAGTTCTATGAGCTCTTACAACTATTGACCACTGAATACTTTACTACTTATACTTGTAATCACAATACATTTAAGCGGCATAGAATTTTTGACTTTTATTAAAACTGCAATAAATTTTATTGGCAAATAAAAAAAAACTTGCTTACAGTCATGATATCAGTTACATTTATTGACCTATATAAACTTTGGCTCTTTCATAACACGTTGATGCACTTAACTCCATTTCGCCAAAATTGTAGTTTAGCTCCATTGCCCTCCAAGACGACGATATACGCTTCAACATCGAATATATTTTTTTACGATCGCAGTTAGACGTAGGTACGCCTCTCGCATAGAGGAAGCAACACTTGCATAGAGGAAGCAACACTTGCATAGGGCTGCAACTCAATACATTGGGCATCTTGCAATATGTGCACAGAGCTATCGCAGCAGGACAGTAGTTAGCACTGGAGCATGTCATCCAGAACCCTGAATTTCGTTATGGACAAAAGAACATCAGCGTATAGTTCAAGAGCAAAGGTCAGCGTTGGAGTGTGGAGTTCAAGACCTACCTGTATTACTTATTGATGGACAGTGTTCGATATGAGTCAGATATAAATGATCTGTTTTGGGGTCTTGAGCTTGAATAGACTTGATTTATGCATATTCCATAAAATTCTGTCTCTACCAAATGGTCATGATGCAAAAATTCTGTTCAGGTTCATAGCCCGAATATAAAGCCGTAATTTGTAGTATGTTTAAATTTAGGGAATGACGGAACTGTCATACGCGTAGTGATTTTATAAGTGCCTAATAAAATAAAATACAGTCATGGGCACTACCGATAGAATTGAAAACTTAATACTTTTTAATAACATATGTATTTATATATGGATAGACTTGCACACAGCCCGCCGCGCGTCGCCAGTCTGGCGCAATACGTTACATTAGCATGTCGGTGACGCGAACCCATAAGTTTTGCCCCTACCAAAAATCACTCAACGTGGCTAAAGGCGTTTTCACTACAAAAAGCCAGCATAGCCTGAGACGGAAAGTTTTCACGACCACATCGAGAGAAGCAAGAAAATTACCATAACAATACATTGCGTTGGCCAATAATTTTCCGACTATTTGAGAACCAATAGAGTGTCATAATGGTACTTTAATATACAATAGTAGAGTACTCAGTAACATGATTCATCAAAACAATAATTTATGAATGAATGTTGAAATTCGTCCAATATAAGCTATATGCCAAACTACATTACTAGACTAAGATCCAATCATTTTACGCATCTGATAAAGTTCTTACTAATTTGGTTTACTAAATATAATAAATAGCTACTGGTTGTAGTTTTATTTGGTATTTTTTCTCAGATGGAAAATTCTTAAAACAGTCCCGTCGAGTTATGACAGTGAAAAATTAATGATGATGGACCGAAATAGGTTTTGATCATATTTCTTTTTGCGTGTGTATCTGTAGATACCTCATCAGCACCAAACTACAGTAACTTATTGTCTATTAGATTCTTGAATTTATCGACTAAGAAAAAGGTACAACTAATTATCTATATTTAAACATAAAAGAATCCTTTACTGTTGTCTATACTCCTCTGCCAACGTCTTCAGAGAACACAGTCATGACCAGGGTTGCCAACCCTACTATATAATAATTATAGTATCCTGCTACATTAGGGGCCTAAATACTTTAAAAAAATATATAAAATAGCCGAAAGTTCTATATTTTCATTTCAATACAAAACGGCGAGGTGACCGCAATAGCGCCAGTATTAATCTCATAAAAGCTGAATGGTATTTTGTGACCCTAATTTAGAATGTAATCATTATTAGTTATGTATGAGACATTCATAAAAAAAAGTTATGTTTATTCATAAAGGCTCAAAGTAGCAAAAAATATGCATTTAAAAAAACAATTTTTTTTTAAAACATACCTATCTACTTTTCCTTTTTGTTTCTCAGGCTGCAGGCAGCTTTGAAAATACTATATTTGATATAAAAAAGCTGGCAACCCTAGTCGTGATGTAAACATTAGACGTAGTTCCCCAGATAGATGTTGTCCCGCCGATGAATGTATTAGATCCATCATGGTAGCCCGATGTATCGCCATCTGCCTCTGACAGGGACATAGATAGCGACGTGTCACTGCTTGATGAAGTGCTTCAATTACACCATAGTGTCTCGAAGAGCATAAGGTTTGGGAAAAGTTTTATAAGCCCCAAGACCCATATAACCATGATTTATATCTAACCGTGCTTAAACAAAAAATAAATTAATTTGATGAGTTTTTTTTTGGCGTCTTCATCCGCAGTTAGTGTACGTTACGTGTCACTTGATGTTTTTTTTGTGTTTACTTCACAGACATGATGGGTATCAATATCTAAACAAAAGAAAACAGATTGTATCAATCGCCAGTAGCACACCTCCGCCGTGAAACCATCACAGCGAAACCGCAGTAGTTCTATTCAACGGCTTGCGTCATGTTTCGCTACTCGAATCGGATGCGACTAGTGGAACATGACGCGAACCAGTTGAATTGAACTACCGCGGTTTCGCTGCTATGGTTTCGCGGCGGAGATGTGCTACCGGGCGGCATGATACTTCCAATAACAACACTTACCAGCGGTCCGTTAACCCTAAAAAACATAATTTTTTCCCCCCTTAGATTGTAAGCACCGTTAGTTTATACCCTATCTAGCGAGATTATAAACAATCGAAAAATTGTGAACTATTACGATAAAACGCATGAATCATTTTCGTTACGTTTAAATAATTTATCAATGTCAAATCGTCAAATTGTGAACGAACCTGCACTTAGCGACAGGGTTCACGGTCTGTCCGATTTTATCACCCGTAAAATTGTGTACCGTACCTGATTGGTAGGTTTTGGCGGTAGCCTAATTGGTCTCAGTAACTAAGCCAGGGCACCCCGACCAAAATGGGTTAGGTTTTAATAGTAGATTATTCCACTAAGGGGATTCACGGGCGCTATTTTGAATTCCGAATACAACGAAGAATTCTAGGACTTCCGTGCGCAGCGAGGGTAGCTATAAGCGAAGCGAGGGAGTTAACCAGTTGAACCCCCATACCGCACCTGTGCGGTGTTTTTTATACTTTTGCAGATTCTTGGAGCTAAACTGGGTCTAGACTAGAATCCTGAGTGCAGCGAGGGATTCAAGCTCGCCCAAGACGAAGACACTCACACCAAGGAGAATACTTTTCGCACCTACCGCGAGGTAATAAGAACCAATTCGATTAACATTAGTAGAAACTCATGCAATTTCATGAAAAACACAACAATATAAATAATATCGTAAATATGTCCAAATCCAACAATCGCCAGGTACGCGCCACAGCAACCGATCAGCTTTTGCAATGACATGCCGCCATTACCGCGAGAGATAATGTACAGATTGGGTTTTTCCACCAGGAATTATTTCTCAATAGCAGCCCGGAGTCTGGATTTGTGCCCGAATGATGGCAATAGGCTCGCCCCCTATTACATGGGACTTAAACATAACTGGCGAAATGTGGGTGTACTATAAGTGCGCCTTTGCCTAACCCTTCGGGGATTACAGGCGTGATGTTATTTATAATGTAAGTACATACGCCAGCAGGTCAAGCTACCCGAAACTGTCAAATTTTCCCAATCAACCTTCAACAATAAAGTTGAAAATCTTTTAAAGAAATTTGACAGATTGTAGTAGCTTGATGTGCTGGCGTCTGTACAACAGCGGTTGGGCGAGTCTCATGTGCATTATTAAATAATTTCACCAGCAACTAAAACCTGTGAAGTGAGAACTTTTTTTTTGATCAAGATGTACATTTTTGTTAGTTTCGATACGATTTTCTCAGTTGATATCAAATAACTTCTCCCGCTCTGGGCGGAGCGGGAGGGCGTGTCAGACTTTTACTGACTAAAACCCACCCGTTTTCCTTCATTTGCCTGTGTGCCAGGGCCACGATATCCCTTTCGGACAAACTCGCAACCCTGGCAGGCATTGGCCCTAATAGACCCCGTCAATTCATGCTGACATCTCTTTGAGGCGCGCGTGGAATACAAACGAATACCTCCAAATAGGGTTTGGACAACCTATGAACCCCTGTTTTGAATCCTTAGAAGTCATCGACTACCGCAGGTACAGGATTCAGCTTTTTGAAAATAAAAATATATGTATTTACAACCAATAATTATTTTTTGACTTATTTTTTGACAAAAGACTTCTTCCGAGCGGAGAAACTTACTCGTTAAATAAATATGAACAAGTACACAATCAGCAAAATCACACAATAAACATACAAGGTACAACGAGCCCCAGCATAAATATAAATAAATAGGTAGCACATTAACTCCATTGCATATATAAAGTTCAAGGAAATCCGCTCTTAACGTAATAACGTGCAATTCCAAGTACTTCTCGCACAAATGTTACATAATATGTTGCAACCTGCACAAGTGCACATGGTACGATGCACTAATTATGTCAGCGGGATTCATCGCTTGAGGATTGTGTTGCTAACTAGTTTAACATACGGTTCTGTAGTTCTGATTAGGACGACTGGGAACGACTGCGACCGAGGGATTTTATAAGTGGAGTAAGTTGGGCTGGATGTTTTCATTAAAAATGTTACAATTTGGGTTTTTTAACCACCCACAGCTCTCAGCAAAAGCAATGACTACTGCAAATTTTACAAAATATATTTCTTTGCATAATAATTTATCTGAATTATTTTAATAACTAGCTGCGCCCCGCGGTTTCACCCGCGTAAGTCTCGACCCGTGAGAATATCTCGATAAAAAGTAGATTTTATAAACTCATATTTTCAGTAACAACACAAACAGAGGTCGCCGATCACAAAAAAAAAATCATTAAATCTTTTTAAGTTTTACTTTTTCGTGTTTCGATATCGATATCCATCACGTTTACGGAGTTTCGCTAGCTAATTTGATTTGACCCTGTATATTATTTGAACGCCATCGCGGACGCATGTTGAACGGGTAGGTTTGGTCGAACCTTAAAGCCAACAACGTTATAACTCATCGATACTATGCATAAGGCCAGGTAGACGTTCACAGGCGTCACCCGAGTACTTGATCGAGTGTCACCGAAACACGAACATGATATCGACATCTGACGGCGTGTTCACCGTGTCATACTATCCCTACCCGAGTGCTGCGTCAGTGAGCCCCGGGTGAAGCTGTTAACGCCAACGCGCTTGCAGCGAACGCGAGTTTGACATGCAGCTGCTATTTTACAGGGCTATGGAGTTTTTTAATGGCGATTGGACCTGTCAGTTACCAATTTTATATTTAACAACAGCAGAGAACCTAACATATACCAGCAGCAAACAAGTATAGTCAGATTACGTTCTTATAAAACAGTTAACAATGTTATGAACATTCGAATTGCTGTAAGAAAGACTTGGATAATCTGACAATCGAATGTATTTACTCACAATCCAATAGCCCGTGTTATCCGGATTGCCAAAGCAATGGAGATAAGATCCACAAAACAAATTCTTGGTCGCTATCCGATATAAGAAAAACAAACTAACAATAAATCTAGCGAATGAGCTCCAATATTTCTATTTACATCCCAAACGGTATCATTTGAATAATTTCCACGATTCCGCAGATTCCTAATTTCGAGTTGTCTATAGAGATTCGCGACAATAGGGGCTCTTTCTATGGCCGGGGGGCGGCTCCCCTCCCACCCAGTCACCCCCTTACAAAGTAATGTCTAGAAGTGAATGCTTACGACGCTTTTTGTGAGAACTGTGCTACTAACCTTGTCGGTGACTTGAAGTTGAAACTCGTTTCCGATTCTCGGTAACAAGGATTCTATGTGTGTGTTTGTCATGTCGGTTTCCTTTAACGGAGTACTTTACAGTATTTCGAAGTTTTCCGAAGTCCATTTTCGTTGTTGGTTTTGCGAGTGCTCTCTAGTGCATGTTCGACATCGAAAGAACGTAAAAATTATAACTTATTCGATGTGATCGGAAAACCATTTGCACGAATCTTGCTGTAAAAGTGCACAAGTGTTATAAAATTGTTACGTTATGAACAATTAATAAGTTTCTTATTTTGAATTCATTGCGGAATTAGTACGATTTTTCCAAATAGAATTTAGAAGTAGTTTTATAAAAATCCATTTGACGTTCGTTGAAGCTGTTACATATGAATAAACACAACACCCTTTTGAGAAGACACCCTCAAACCCTCAAAGTACCTATCAATCTCGTGTAGTTTCACAAGACGAGAACTTCAGTAAATCATCACTTTAATGGATGCTGTAGAGATTATCTCTCTGAAACTGAATACAGTCATGATACGTGTGCAAACATTAGTAAGAGGGAGTCCACGGACTCCCTCTTACTCTGCAAGTTCTGATGGTTGGAAGTCTGGTCGTGTGTTACCTCAGGCGTGTTTGAGACACGACTGTGTATTCAATGTGGAAAGCTCCGAACCGAATTGAACTGTCCCTAAGATTGACTGCCTGTATATAGAAACGTACGTAGGTTGTATACAGTGAATGTAGGTGTATTTTGGTAGACCAATTTCCAGTAAAGAGCATTTACACCAAAATATCAAAATGTTTCACGATGGTTTTTGGACTATGATCTCGGAGGTATGTTAGAATTGAGATGGTTTCATGATTAATTAACTAAACACCAAAAAATAAATCATCAAAAATATGCGTAAAACTGTACCGAATTAAAAACAACAGGTACTAATGTCTTGTCAAATCAAACTCAACAGAAACGGTCAACATCATTGAAGAAAACAAAAGAAAACACTGTTGTTCAGACAGAATGAGACACGGCAGTGTTTAGAGAGACAATTATTTTAGAGAGACAGCGTCACATGAGACGCTCCGCATTCCATAGCTCTTCTTAGCAACAACACAAAAAAACTGTGCGGTAAATAATTCGGACTTATTTTGATCGTGCTTTGTCATGCGGACAGAAATTCGAGTGTTGTTTTTAGTGGACACCACGCTATGTAATATGTTGGGTTCCTATGTCGTACTTGTCGTATTTTTTCTTAAACTATGAGTAACTTCATAACGTCGAATATCTAGTAAATTCCCCAATGCAGCAATGGTTGGTAGTATTCGCAGGAATAACATTTTATTTTTCGGAAACTTTGACATCTTACTTAAGACGAATGAACTGCTATAGGAAATGAAATCGTGTATTCTGTAAATAGGATAACGGAATCACATATACGGCATTTAGAAAAATATTAAAAAATAAGCAAGATTGATTTCACTTGACTTTGAATTTAATTTCATTTGACATTTCCTATCTGACTACCCCTGAGAAGAAATGGCGAAACAAACTCCGGGGTCAAAGTCTCTTTTAAAGTCCAGACATAATCTTGGTCAGATCATGTGAGCACCATGTAGATGTGTCTGAAAAGGTTTTTTGAGGAAAGAACAACTCAAATTTGAGTGGACCTGTCCAATCAGTGCAAGCATTTGTCAGTAATCGTGCAGCTCAACCGTTGCCCACCAGACACAGAATATAGAGGATGAATGAGGTGACCAGGTTAAGCTACGCTTGCCACGGTAGGTCCATGGATGAGTGACCATCTTTATATACCAAGAAAAGAAAATACGTTTATTTGCGGTAGGCAAAGAAATAAAATCACAAACACGAAAGAACGAGTTGAGGAAAAATATGCGTCAGATTCATGCAAAACGGCCATCGCTCAGCATAATGCTGCGACCCTATGCGAGACAGAGACCCAGCGCTCAAGCCCCCACAATCAAGACCCCAAGCAAGACACGTGCCTCGGAAAGCACGTTAAGCCGTTGGTCCCGGCTGTCATTTGTGGATCTTTGACAGTCGTTACGGGTCGTCAGAAACCCGAAAGTCTGACAACCAGTCTTACCAAGGGGTATCGTGTTACCCAGTACCTGGGCTGTGATGGTCAGATAGGCAGTCGCTCCATACTGGTTTTAGGTGCATCCGGTCAGACTGGATGCTGACCCTAACCTAACATAGTTGGGATAAAGCTAGGCCGATTAATGCTCTTGGTTAAATTATGCGAGGGGGGTGCCAAGGCCGCAGTTGTCTCTTTGTTTATACTAACTGCTTTATACCAACATTGTTGAGAGTATTTGTCTACTAGGAACCAATTTAGGGCGAATTTCATCAATTAAACTGAACGCGATATTAGCTCGTCTAAACCGCGTTCGAGAGCTGACAGTGTCATCATTGTTATGGAATATTGACACTGACAGCCCTTGAACGCGGCTTAGATGTAAAGATGGCGTTCAGTCGTTTGTTTTTTGAAGTAAAACTTCTTTAGGCACGCTTAACTTGGGGAGTAAGCTGGTGAATGCGTGACGAGAGCGTTACGGAAGCGAGTGAACGGAAGTTGAGAGGGAGATATAAGTTAGTGAAGATAGAAAGACAGAGAGTTACGTTTCGTATATTACTGTAGGGGCAAGAGAGAGAGGTGCGAGCACACATTTTCTTTCTCTCTTTCTCTCACAGCCAGTTGCGTTTCGTATATCTAAAACACAGTGCCGGCCTATTGTTGTAAGTAAGTATAATTAGTATTACTATTTGTATGTTTTTTTTTTTGTTTGTTTCTATTTGCTGTACTATGGAAGCGTTTTTTTGTTATATCGTCCTCACATTTAGTTATAAATTCAACACTAAAAATGTAACATTATATTTGTACCATTATCATTTAAGGGGGATGCGCTAAGGTAGCCCGCGCGCTACGTTTTTTGTAATTTACCTGTTACTGACCTGCAAATTGCAAAAAACTAAATAAAATTTAAATTTCGCGGGCTACCTTAGCGCATCCCCCTTAAAACAGTGTCGATGGAGTTTCTTTCCCGTTCTTCTCTATATGTACCTACTACGCTTTGGAATGGGCAACTAGCTTCATATTTATAACTGACTGACTCCTTGACAATTCAAAAGTGCCTGTAGGTAAATGGTTTAATTGAAGTAAATGCTTTGACATTGAGTTTGATTGGTGAAATTCGTCCTTAGTCTACCAACCTCCATTTGAGCGACCGCTTTGATCTACGTAGGCTTCCGCTTAAAGGCCCACAGTTTAACTCGAGCGAGACATCACACAGAAATCACATGGACACCACAAACAGACAGACGTCTTGTGAAGGCCTTATTGCAATATTGGCAGGAACTGAACCGCTCACTGTTGGTGCAGTGTTTGATTCGCCTAGCGATAACGAAATGCTGTGACTTCCATAAGTGGAGGAGTACACATACTTAATATCTGATGTTGCTCATTATTTATGTGTCATGTATTGTGTATATCTTTTGTTGGAGATTCTGAATAAATAAATACATAAATAAAATAAAACAAACAATCTTGAACACTGGTAACTATCACGTAGTTATCAGCTTTTGTGGAATCTGCATAATTATAAAGTTCTTTTATCTGATTTAAAAAGTTTCATTTTGCCGACATGATGTGAGCGAATTCTTGCAAGTGAAAGTTAATTCTAAGATCCCTAAAATTCAAAGTTAAGAGGGTGCATCCAGAAGGTTGAAAATAGCTGTTAAATATTTCGCTGTTTAGGGTAATTTATCAATATTACTAAATTACATTATGGAATATCGCTCAGTAGTGCACAAAAATATTGATAATGAATTTTATTGCAATAATAACACCGAATTCGGAGTTGTAACAATTCGGGTCTAACACTATATATTCAGTGTTACGATAATATCGTAACACTGAATACTCGTATAGTGTTAGAATTGGAAAATAATTATAATATAATTATGTTCCAATTCATATACCTAATCGATATTTTAGTGCACTACGAAGAATATCTCATAATTTCATTTAGTTTTTGTAGTTGAAAAATTTATAATAAATATAAAAAATAAGTACAGATAATTATACAGTACAGCTCTTCGAAATAAATTTATTTTACAGAACTTCAACCGCAGAATTCTGTACAGCAACGGTTTCCTAGAAGAGCGGTGTCCGCCACTTAGCGTCCACAATTTGCCGGCGAATGACATCACTGAAATGATATTTGAGATAGTAAGTTGATGTATTTTCCTAGATAGCGTTTTTTGACATCGTAGAGATCAGCCCCGGTGCTATCACTGTCATGACAGCTGTCACTGCAGCCGTTTTGTGGTAGCCACCGTTTTTCCAAAAAACAACTGACAAATCTTTTCACCAGAATTTATTTGAATATATAATATTCAAACATGATAGTAGTCAATCTGCCTATCCTTTTCCCAACTATGTTGGGGTTGGCTTCCAGTCTAACCGGATGCAGCTGAATACCAGTATTTTACATGGAGCGACTGCCTATCTGACCTCCACAACCCAGTAACGCATAATACGATACTCCTTGGTAAGAGTGGTTGTCAGACTTTCAGCTTCTAGACCAAGAAGCTTATAGATAAAAGTGGAGGCAACACACTACCTAAGTGAAGACGACTGTGGTCAGACTCTCTCTTTCTGAATACATACATAAGATACAGAAAACACATATCACTGTCTCGTTCTTATTTGTGTATTTAGAAAGAGAGAGTCCAATCACAGTCTTCTTCACTTAGGTATTTAGAGTGTTGCCTCCACTTTTATCTATAAGCTTCTTGTTCTGGACGACCCGTAACGACTGTCAAATATCCACGAATGACAGCCGAAACCAACAGCTTAACGTGCTTTCCCAGGCACGGAGTAGTCTCGGTATGTAAAGATGGTCACCCATCCACGGACCAACCACGGCAAGCGTAGCTTAACCTCTTGGATGGAACCATGCGGCTTTTATTATTTAGCAACGAGCTCCAAATTAATGATGGTAGTAAACAACGTAAATAACACAATGTTATTTGCAATAATTATTACCCGAGGAGTGCGAGAACCAACTGATACATTAATTATCGGATTCGTTTTAATTGAAGCGATTCAAACAAATGTATTGTCAAGTAGTCTTGTATTGGAAACGGCATACCAGACCGATACCATCAATAATATCATTTGTATCGGTATTTACCGGTGTTTACCTGATGCTGCAGATTTTAATTACCTTGCTTGTAATTTAAGCTGTATGCGTACAAAGTTTAGTATAATATATATGTGGGGGGGGGGGGGGGTTAAAAGTTTTGTTGTTCTAAGTAGATACCTATAGGCCACAATTACGTTTTCTTCGAGCATGTGTATGTAGGTACAAAGTAGGTACACACGGCTAAACATCAAGCTATACATTTCCAATATTATGTGTTTATTATGTGTATGAGGGTGTGTGTGTGTGTGTGTATATTATGTGTACCAAGATTTTATGTAAATGGTGTGGTCTCCTATAATTGGAAGCACACACTTGTATTCGTCCCTTCGATGTTTAGTTGCATGTAATTGTGTAGCCTCTGTTGGAGATCCAATAAATAAATATACGCTGACCACTTATTGTACAGAAATCCTACACAATGCGAGATCAGCTTATACTGGAAATGTATAGCTTGATAACCAACCACGTACTCAAGGACTGAAACCAGAATATAATTATGAAAACATTATAGATGGGAATATGGTGCTGGATTTTATTGTTTTGAATAAGGGAGTGGGGATAATCTTCATCTTCATCAATGGTGAGGTCTACACGATGTTTATAGCAATACAGTAACACCCCACTTTACGCGATCTCGTTTGGCGCGGTTTCGTTTTTACGTGAATTTCAAATTTCGTGCTAATTTACCCCGCTTTACGCGGATGTATTGATTGGTCCATTAGCGCACTTCGTGGCGTGATTACGCTAGACAATAACAACGCGAATCTTCTCAGTTTATGTAAAACATGCAAATTATCTTGGACGAAACTTAGACAGAATCCGTAGAGCAGACTGAAGAAAGAGTGTTGTCGTCCAGCTATATTCAAGAGGCGTTGTCGAAGATTTAGTCAGGCCTTGAAATTTTAGAAAATTCAGACAGTGAATAACAGTGTTCGGCAAGCAATACAAAACAGTGTTGTAAAAAACATCTATTTCTCATGTAAGGATTAAATAAGTAAAAACTTTTTTGTAACAATTTTATTAATAGGCTGATTCTGTTTCATTTTTGCAATAAAAACACTTTACATCATACCTCATCATACGCGAATGTCGCTTAATGCGATTTGTTCCGGAACGCATCCCTCGCGTAAATCAGGGTATTACTGTATATGGTACAAATGCCACCTAACTTTTCATCTACGTAATATTGACGATATAGGAGTAAACCCCTGTAGGCTGAAACAAAGTAACAAACACGATCTAAGTCGGTCTGGCAGTACCGAATAACCGAATTTTGTTGCTTGCATTGTTGATTGTAACCAAAAGCCCTTCGGTGCGTTTAGTCCCTCTTTGTATGAATATATACATGCATATATCTGGCAGTTGTCATAATAAACATGTGTGTGCTTCCAGGAGAACAAATAGAGGCAATTTTTCATTAATTAACTTACATGCTTATAAAGTAAATTAACGATTTGTACGGCGCGCTCCCGATAATTAATCCCGAAATTTTAATAACACATTAAAATGATCATTAATTTTACACCCGATAAGCAATTATAACGTTCGATCGGATAATCATGTAAACATGTTTGATTTTACCTTTTTAATTATTGACGTAAGATAATATTTCATAACGTGAGATAATTTTTTTTTGATATTACTGGCAGATTTATGGGAAAAAAATAAACGTTACTTGGGAAAAGTGTGTTGATAGCATTTCTTAAAATCGACTACATGACTAAAAATACCAAAATTATATTTGAATTCTGTAGGTATTCTTACTTTATGTTGTTTATCACTACGTATTTCGCCACTGCCTTCTCAGTAGTTTCACCAAAAATTGTCTCAAAAACTCATTTCCTGGTAATTCGCAGATGTTTTCGCAGAAGCTTTAATTCCTGTTCTACTTCTGCAGAACTGCCCTAGTTTCGTTCCATAAATATTTTTTTAATGTCATTATCAACATTTGGCAACGGAGCTAATTTTATTAAAATTCTTCGTAGACAGACCCAAATTGGGATAGGTAGACAAAAGAAAAAAGTCTTAATTCTGAAAGAGATCGTTCAAAGGTTGATTGGGTTCACAATTGTAAGAGTTCTCTCCTATAACATATTGTTCGAGTCAAGATGAAGTCTCGTAAAACAAGATGAAAGGCACGCTAACAAAATCTTCGTAACGAGGTTTGCACGAAGAACATTCTCGAAGTTACAAATATCTTCAACTTTTTTATGTACCTACCCGTCGTACGGCGGAATTCTTTAGGAAAACCTACTTAATTATACTATAGCTATAACTTCGCATGAACGTAATTTTAATGTGTATTGAATAACAGAATATTATCAATCAACAATCAACTCAGCCTATCGCAGTCCACTGCTGGACATAGGCCTCTCCCAGGCTACGCCACAACACCCTGTCCTCCGCCTTCCGCATCCAGTCTGACCCAGCCACCTTCTTCAGGTCGTCGGCTTAGCTTATTATACCCATGAAATATTCCAAAACTACTACCAAGCCCAACACGTGAAGGTAAGTTCAATTTTAGTTAAGACGCTGACAACACCTAAAAAACGGTTACTGTCAGACTGCAAACAAAAGACACAAGCGCGATGACACAACGCTTGTAATTTATTGCAAAATGTGAAGCAATTATCTATTTACTCAAAAATGATTTGAGTCATCGAAAATAAATAACAACCAAGTCCTGCATAAAAATAAGACGTTCTTGTTATTAATTAAGTACTAACCGTACGTTGATATTTAATATAGATATTTTGGATTGACTAAAATTAAAGGGTTAGTTTACCGTTCATTTGGTTCGAGATTTTTTTTTCTAAACGTGTTTTGGTAACAACCTGAGAAAACCAGTTCTGAGAAATATGTTCAAGAATAACATATATATTTTTCCGCTGCCACTAACTACCTATACAGATTTGGCAATTTTTTTGTTTAAGACAAGCCTACTTTTATCATTTGCCTCTTGTCAGCACCTTAAGTACAATTTCAGACAGAAAAAATTGTCATTTCTTCATACTCGTTCCTCTCTCCCCACACCAAACGGTTCTGCACCCTAATTGCGTAACTAACTTAGAATCAGTCTTTCAGATTTTGAAGGGAATTCCTAACCCGGTGTTTCATATCTTATACAAATTCGTCTGCTGACAACGTAGATAACGCAATGAATATTGTTGAATTGTCAATATGAAAGGCATTGCAATTGTAATTGTGTGACTCCATTCAATCGCAAGACTATACGTCAAACTTTTATTTATGTCTAGATAGAGTGTCGCGCTGCAAAAGAACTAAAACAAATAGTAGGCCTGCTACTTTATTATGCTGTTGTGCATGACAGCTACTTAGTACACTCACGCCACGTCATTGTGTTGTTATTGTGTTATGCTATGCATTTTGCGGCCAACAGTTGGACGCTATTTTTTTTGACGAGTTCACAGCTTTGGCTTTCTCAATCAGCCTAGCCTTTTCCCAACTATGTTGGGGTCGGCTTCTAGTCTAACCGGATGCAGCTGAATACCAATATTTTACATGGGGCGACTGCCTGTCTGACATTCACTACCCAGTAACTGGGTAATATGATACCCCTTTGGCTGTCTATCTAGACATATTCATAACTTTGCGTCATACATATTCAAGTCTACACCGATTTTACATCCAATTACAAATAGCTACACGCATTTGGTTACGTTCTGCCCATTTCTCCCCTATTGGTGTAGGCAAACATGGCTCTGGCTCCTCGAGCGTAATGTATCGACGTAAGCAATTACTGACATGGCTATTCAGCCTGTGCCAGTATGACGGAACCGATAATTATCGGTGAATTTGATATGGGATTCTGTTACTCTCTATTTTCTGGTATTACGGTTTTCCATTTTGGATGGCTTCTTGGTGGGAGTACGAAATTAGTATTTTAATATAATAGGTCCCCCCCACCTATGAAATCAGCGTTTTGTATAGAGAATTTTAAAGAAGTTACATTTTTCATACTAACATTTTCTTAATTTATAAAACAACCATGAACACTAATGTTTTAAAACTTTTATGCACTAATGTTTCAAAACTAAGATAACGATATGCCACTTAGATTAAGCGCTAGCGCATGCGCTTTTGGATAAGTTAAAACAAATAGTGGTAATTTCAGCTAAAAAAATGAGGAGTCATTTTTAAGGTATTTTTTATTTTTAGAAAACTACAATAAGGTTTTTTTTACTACTGGTCACTATTCGATATAATACCAAGGAATTGATGAATATTTTAAATCATAGAAGTGACGAGATTCTCTATTTGTGAGAAAAAAACGTCAATTTCATAGGTGGGACCCAAACTAACTTGTACCAATGGCTAACGAGACAAAATTAAAAAGGTGGCTGGGACAGACTGTATGCGAAAGGCGGAGAGGCCTATGTCCAGCAGTGGACTATGATAGGCTGAGTTGATTGATTGAACTTAACTTTGATGTTATCCTACAACTTATAGTCAAACGTATAATTTTTTACCAGTTAAAAACGTACTTCCCGTTACTTTCCTTTCCAAATGTGTTAAAAGTAAGAGGTATTCTTTAGTAGTTCAAAAACTAAAACCCGACTACTGAAAAATCAAGCTCTAAAAAGTATAAAACAAGAAAATATTCTCATCTGAAATTGTTATGTTCAACATATTCAATATTTATGATCTATTATATAAACAACTTCCATGTAATATAATTTTCAACAAATATTTACGGATCCTAAGTCCGGAGTTAAAAATTAAATTAAATGCACTTTTTGAGCAAATGTGTTGGAAAAGGTTGTATGACACACGTGCGGAAATTGACAAACTGAATATTGAAGCAATTGAAATTTTTAAACTCGTGACTATGGTAAGCCATCGACTTCGTCTCGGGCTCACGTTCGTCTACTCGTTTGTAAAAAAACAACTTACCGCATTAGTATCATTGTATTTATTACATATTCATATGTATAAAAAAAATGTATGACGGTACTGCTACATATATTTTGAAATGTCGCCGCATCAATCTGAAGATGGCCGCCAGCAGCTGAGACCTTTTGGCCTCGTACAGGACTGTGTAATTAGTTTTATTTATTTTTACACGCAATCAATCTGCTTAGACTTTTCCCAACTATGTTGGGGTCGGCTTCCAGTCTAACCAGATGTAGGGGAATACCAGTATTGTACATGGAGCGACTGCCTATCTGACCCCACAACCCAGTTACCTACTGGGTAACACGATACCCCTTGGTAAGACAGGTTGTCAGACTTTTGGGCTTCTGACTACTCGTAACGACAGTCAAAGATCTACGAATGGCAGTCGGGACCAACGTCTTAACGTGCTTTCCGAGGCACGGAGGGTTCTCTAAATTTAATGGATAGTCAGCCATCCACGAACCGACCGCGGCAAGCGTAGCTTAACTCTTCGGCATGAGCCCCTACATACATACATAAACTCACGCCTTCTTCCCATGGGGGTAGGCAGAAACTACAGACCACCGCATGCTACGATTCGTAGATACTCCGGTTGCATCGTTTACGTTCATACTTTATTACACGCACGCCCGCCGATCGCGAGTACTACTCACATTTTTTTATAGTTGTTTTTATATTTAATTTATGATTCCCACACGCGAGTACTACGCACAATTTTTTTTGTACTGTTGTTTTTATATTTAATTTATGTATTTTATTTCTATGTAGGTAATTTATTTACTGTGCTAGTCCCAATATATATTATTTTTATTTATTTATTCGACATTGAAAGCATCAATAAGGTCGTGTGTCGGTAGTCTAGTTAAATCAGAATATTGTAAGTTTTTCTATACGTAAGTTTATGTAGAATCTTATCTTCAACAGCAAAAATTTGCTATGATTGTCTTGCAGCTTGTTATTCTCAGTATTCAGCTGCATTTTTAGACTAGCAGCCGACCCTAACAGAGTTGGTAAAGATCTGGGCAGATTGATTGATTGCGATTCTTTAATTTCTATTAAAACAAACATTTTAGCCAGCATGGAAACAATTACAAAAGCTTGGCCACGCAGAACTGCAAATGTCTGTTATATGATATTTTTAGATGACATTATCGGCCATAATGTGTGCCAAACATATGTATTAATATGCAAACGCGACTCATTTGCATACTTTTCGAATACGTTATACAATTAGTCACGGAAAATTGCGCCGGAGTTTTTAATGTTGCATTTTTGGGGTTCCATTTCTATACCTCCAAAAGAAAAAAACGGAACATTTATAGGATCACTCGTGTGTCTGTGTGTCTCTCAGTCTGCCGCAGCCGATTTGCTCCGAATGTACTGGACCGATTAAGTTGGACTTTGGTACACATATGAATTTCTGTGACCCAAACACGAACGTGTAATGAAAAAAAATAATTTTGAATGTGGTTCACTTTTGGGAAACAAAACAGAAAATTAAAAATAAAAGTTTTGTAAACTGTACCGCGTTACATTTATCAAACGAAAGGACTTGTTATGAGGATTTAAAATATTTTTTTAATATGAATTTTAAAATAAATAGTTTAAAGTTAAAATTTACCATTACCATCTCCGAAACCGCGGAGCGTAAGTTTAGAAAACAAAATAGTTCTACCTATACTTATAGATTACAAGAAAACCGATAAGAAGTCTTTGGTCTTAAAATAACATGGTAAATCATTCAACACTGTACGTACAAACTTATTTGCAGTTGGAATGTATCGGGGAACATGTTTTCCAACTACAATGTTAAGTTTGTTCTTGGTTTAAATTCATCCCAACTACGGAACCCTTCATTGTGCGTGATCCGAAATGCACTTAGCCGGATTTTTTTAATGGACGTTATAAAAAGAAAAGATTTTATAAACATTCTAGGCGGCTGGAGGTCTATGTGAATACTGAGATAGTGAAGTAGGTTTTCTAAGTTTTTGAAACTTTAACAATGTATCTGTATGTACAACAAACACATCCCAAATTTATTTTTACTATTCTCGAAATTCCAGTGTTGATCAATGTGAAATAATAATCAATCTTAGGGATAGTTGCAAAAGCAGGTACGTAATAACAGCCGCATGGGACGATCCATCAGGTTAAGATACGTTGGTCAGGGTTCGTCCGTGGATGGGTGACCATCTTTACAAACCGAGACTCCTGCGTTCCTCGGAAAGCACGTTAAGCCGTTGGTCCCGGCTGTCATTCGTGGATCTTTGACAGTCGTTACGGGTCGTCAGAAGCCCGAAAGTCTGACAACCAGTCTTACCATCATCATTTCAGCCGTAAGACGTCCACTGCTGGACATAGGCCTCACCCAAAGGGGGGGGTTTGCCATAATCGCCACGCTTGGCAGGCGGGTTGGCGATCGCAGCATACTGCGATACAACATAGTGTTACAATGCATAGAGAACGATGTTGCCCATTCTCTAGTAAGTTCCCTATTACTTCCCGTGGGTGTTGACCCACGGGAAGTAATAGGGAGGTGCTATTCTTTACGTCCGGCACCACACAGACTCCTTAACCTTACCAAGGGGTATCGTATTACCCAGTTAGGTACTGGGTTGTGGAGGTCAGATAGGCAGTCGCTCCATGTAAAATACTGGTATTCAGCTGCATCCGGTTAGACTGGAAGCCGACCCGAACATAATTGTCAAAAAGCTTAGCAGATTGATGGAGTTGCAAAAGTTACCAACAATTCATGTAGTTCAAATGTAGAATATTTATGTGTATGAATATGAATGTAGAATCATATGTGAATGTTGAAAATACTATGTCAGTGGCTTTTTAATGAACCAGCGACGCCCAGGAGCAATTAGTGCTATTAAATAGTAACACATTAGAGAACTTAGTTTATACAGGTACCTACTTTTACCTTAGGTTCTATTATAACATTTTTTTTTGTTGCTTTAGTATTTAAAATGTTGGAACGCCGAAGTCTCCCATCTCGGAAGTGGCTGCAACACAGTTTTTAAAACTAATATAGCTGTTAACGAACACATTTTTTTTTATATATCTGTGTTTCTGTTTTTATATATCTGTGTTTCTGTTAACGAACACAATTTTTTTTATATATCTGTGTTTCTGTTTTAATAAATATTTGTATTTGTTCACTCGAGTCGTGCAACATGCCATTGACAAGTCATTGCGCAATAAGAAAAAGTGTTAATAGCTCCAAAAATACCTTTGCTATAAAAGCGTCTTCGACTGCAATAAAAATATATGTTTAGAATTTGTAGTCGTTCAAATTGCAAAAGAAAACATTGGTGTTACAAGATATTTCGGAAAATGTTGAAAAAAACATTCAATGTTTTCAGTCAGTGACAGAATATAACAACACAAAACATTTTTCAACACATTGAAAACAATAACATTGTTCGAACATCAAAATTTTTCCTTATTAATTGTAATGAAACAAAAAAAAAATATGTAAAAAATTAAAGAAACAAGGTCAGCGCTTCCATAGCAACCTTGATTTTACGCTCCTCATTACGGCTCGTAAATGTAACACAGAGTTCCCCCGCCCATAATTTAATTTAAAAAAATAAGGAAACTCTTTTATTCCGAAATTAAGTTAGGGCTATAATTAAAACATAATATAATTGGGCCACGTTTATGAATGGCCTATTAATTTTAAGCTGGAGTCAAAAGGATTTTAATGTAAGGGTAGGAGCGTTTATTAGAAGGAAAGTTTGCCAACTAGCGGGTTCCGTGGTGACTTGTTTGGGATCACCTGTATTGCGATTTCGACTGTGAACGAATTAATCCCTTGCAAAAGTTCTGGTTTTCATTACTAGTAGCCGACAGGCGTTGGGTTTCAGTTGTAAAAGCCCCTACATAAGTTACGCGTAGTTAAGTTCGGAACTTGTGTTAAAAGAGTTTTATTACGTTCAGTTGAATTGTTTGCTGTGGTTATGAAACCACAGCAAACAATTCAACTCCTCTTCCACCAACCAACCAACTCCAACTCTTTTTCTTTAGACTCTTCTTTTTTCTTCAAGTCATAAATTAGCTATGAAGCTAATTTATGACTTGAAGAAAAAAGAAGAGTCTGTACTTCTAAAGACAGTCATAATATCATCTTATTTTTTAAATATTTATTTCAGGCAGAGACTTCTTGAAAATGGTCAAAAAGGAGGTTTTTTTAAAGCAGTGTATCTCTTACACCGTAAATATTTTTTCCAAAACAAAAACAGTATGATATTTTCAAGTCTTTTGTGCATATGGAGATGGAACTCAAAACATAATTAAACATAATTTGATACATCAAAAAAATCTTCAAAGACAACTCTTAATTATTTTTATAAAGCAGTTTATCCTTTCGTTAACAGTTATAATTATAATTAAAAGTATACCATAAAATTGCAAATGCCAAACTGCAACCGGTCATGGATTCATTTTTATTAACTAGTTAATATCTAATTTTATACGATTTTATTTGCATTTTTACGCCATACGTTGTGTCTTCGCGCATCTCTTTCTTTTGTATGCAATCTGACAGTGAGCGGTTTACCTGTTGTCAGCCCCTTAATTACGGCACTCCAACGACTTATTCACTAATACATTTTTGGGGGTACTTTAAGAACTAAACTTAAAATCTACAGTGAATGAGTCACTTACAGGCTTTGAGTCTTACAGGTGTGCACAGCACTTATATATTTAAAGTTTTATAATATTACATAGAGTAGGTACATATAGGCTAAAAAAACAAAACAACATGAAAAAAAAAAAAAAAAAAAAAAATTACTAAATCTCTTTTGTTGCTCTAAGGAAACACAGTCAATGACAAATAATAAATAAGTAAAAAATATGTAAATATAAAAAAAATTAGAACTGTCGTTTTTTTATTCTAGACCTACAATTTTTTTTAACCTACATACCAGTGAAATCTATTTAAACTAGTATATTAGATTTCCTACATTTTTACCAGCGAATTTCAGATGAAAAGATAAAATTTCTTCTTTTTTCTCAGGCCGTCAGTAACGTTTTATGGAGAATGAAAAAGATGCAGATTGAGGGGAAATAACGCAGATGTAATCTGACTTTCTTATATTTCGTAAATACACATACCTAGAAATAGGTTAATAATTTGCTATTTGTCAATAAGTTCCATGCTAAAAGAAAAGATCCAATAGTGTAGCGTCAACGTTCTTTCTTCAATGTGAAACCGCAAAAGAGATGACTACTTTAAGGACCATTTAATCAAGATGATAGTGTTATATTCAGAAACAAACATTTAAAAGACGATAATGAAGAATACTAGGTATAATAATGAGTCAGCACCTACAGGGTTTGTTTTCAAACCTTTAATTAATAATCAACATCAGAGTATTTTAACGAGATCCATATTGTGCGTGGCAGCATAATATGGATCTCGTTAAAATACGTTAGTTGATCAAGAAGCCATAAATATGATTCTAACGAATTCTCAAACGCCATATAACCTTAAAACATTCTTAAAAGTGCGCCTATCGCTACAATACACCTTGTAATGACAGAGACAGTAAGAGACCTACGGTGGGGAAGAGTCGACTTTGAGTATATGTTGTAACTCTAAGAAAAAAAAACTTACGACCTACTGAAAAAAAAAAAGAACATAATTAAAAAAAAACGGAAATGTGCGAGTCGGACTCGCGCACAAAGGGTTCCGTACCATTATCTATAAAAACGGCAAAAAAACACGTTTGTTGTATGGTAAAAAAATATTTGTTTTATTTTAATTTTTTTTTTTTTTTTGTAAAGTGTGTATATAACTAAATACTCTGTGAATATTTCAAGTGTCTACTTGTTGCCGTTATCAATATCGAGCAAAAACAAGCCAAAAAATCACGTTTTTGTATGGGAGCCCCCTTAAATATCTATTTTATTCTGTTTGTTTAGTATTTATTATTATAGCGGCAACAGAATTACATCATCTGTGAATATTTCAAGTGTCTACTTGTTGCCGTTATCAATATCGAGCAAAAACAAGCCAAAAAATCACGTTTTTGTATGGGAGCCCCCTTAAATATCTATTTTATTCTGTTTGTTTAGTATTTATTATTATAGCGGCAACAGAATTACATCATCTGTGAAAATTTCAACTGTCTAACTATCACGGTTCATGAGATACAGCCTGGTGACAGACGGACAGACAGACGGCGGAGCCTTAGTAATAGGGTTCCCGTTTTACCTTTTGGGTATGGAACCTTAAAAATATGTACGGTCGATACGTAAACGACACAATAATACCGTCTATAATAGACTTCATAGAACAATGCCATACGTCCATATGTCGGATATCGCTTGGCAATGCACCAACTAATGGACAAGGCAACAAACATATCGTGTTGAACGGAAATTTTATATCTCTGGTCATTAATATTCAGCCGCATGTTGGCTTTGAATATTGCTTTATTCATTTGTCGTATGAATGATTTTGGGTTGTCGATCGTTTTTCATATCGTGGAATAAGTCTTTATTCACGAGTATCTACTCGTGTTCATCATCACCAGCATTTCAGTTGAAAGACGTCCACTGCTGGACATAGGCCTTCCCGAAAACTTGTGTTACGGATCCCCAGTGAGAAATTCTTTCCTGGAAGCACTCATTTTGGATAGCAGATTGGTGATTGAGGGCAAAGGTTTTTAGAATCATTAATAAATCTTCCTAAGTTAGATTTGTTCTCAAATCTTATGATTTCATGAAAAAGTCATTCAATAGAACAAATCTAGTTTAGAGAGATAAAATGTATTAATGATTTTAATTCACGCTACGCTTGCCGGGGTTGAGATTCCTCCGTGCCTCAGAAAGCACGTTATGCCGTTGGTCCCGGCTGTCATTCATGGATCATTGACAGTTGTTTCGGGTCGTCAGAAGCTCGAAAGTCTGACAACCAGTCTTACCAAGGGGTATCGTATTACCCAGTAACTGGGTTGTGGAGGTCAGATATGCGGTCCCTTCATGTAAAATCTACTAGTACTAGTACTCAGCTACATCTGGTTAGACTGGAAGCCGTCCCCAGCATAGTTGGGAAAAGGCTAGGAAGATTGGATTTTTTTATTTTAATTCTGTAATGGTCTTATGTTCGTGAATCATATTTTGATCAAGATACAACCTGACAATGACCTGAAAACTGCGAAAAAAGGTAAAAAAATAATAATTTCACGAGCTGCCTTTGCGGATCCACCTTAATGTCGAATACTTGTAAAAAATACAGATTTTCATGACGGCCATTATACTATGACCCCATTGTTGTGAAACCACAGCTTAACTGGTTACTATCGTTTCGGGGGACCCACAAAATATAATGAACATGACTACGTATTTGTCACTAACTGTTGGAATCGGAAAATGATGCTCCTGCCCTATGTAAGTCTTTTTCCCTATCATTATTATAAGCCTGTGTTGTCCCACGTCAGGGTAAAGGCCTCAATTGCAGTAGACTGGGAAAAGTGGAAACAGGGAAAGCTCTTTTCACTTCTCCCGGTCTACTGCGATTGCGGGACAATAATTTAAGTAGGAGTCTAGCTCATCCCGCCATCTCTTTCTAGGCCGCCTAGTCCTTTCCTGTTATTTGGGGGTCCACTAAGTGGTGCTTTTATGGCAGTGCCGCACCAACATGTGACAGATGTGGCCAGCCCAACTCCACTTTAGTCCAGCACCTGCATGTGCGGGCAGCATCCGCTATTTGTACTTGTGTATGTAATTCTTGTACAGAATAGAATAGAATAGAATAGAATAGAATACTCTTTATTATGTACACCATAAAAGTTACAGATATAAATGTTTAAAAGTTACAGATATAAATGTTTAAAAGTTACAGATATAAATGTTTAAAAGTTACAGATTGCTTCGTTGGTCTAGTGGTCGCAAGTGCTACTGCCGAGCACGAGGTGCGGGGTTTGATTCCCAGGTTAGGCAACGGTGTCATTTGGTTTTTCCACAAGGAATTTCTCAGTAGCAGCCCGGAGTCTGGATTTATGCCCGGCTGATGGCAATAAGCTCGCCCCCTATTACATGACTTAAACATAAGTGGCAAAACGTGGGTGTACTATAAGTACACCTCTGCCAAACCCTTCGGGTATTACAGGCGTGATGTTACGTAAGTCTTGTACAAATCAAATATTTTTTGCTGCTAAAACCTAAAACGTTTAATAGTACGTATTGTTTTAATAATGTATTAAGCATTGCGAGGCTGAAGAAGATAAATCTTCATGTTCAACACGAGCCAATAATTTTAATTTTGTTACGCACAGAGGTGGTTGACCTTTGCGCAATTTTATTTCTCTTGAGCCACACATTACACTGTTTTATGTTGTTTCCATAACATTATAATCTCGTTTCTAAGATAATATTTCACTTTCTGAAGCTCACATGACAAGACGAATACGATATTTAAGCGCTCTAGATCCTAGAACCTGAAATCTCAAAGGAATAAAAGGAACGACTAAGGTAAAGAGAAATTCAGTAAATTTATTACCGACAGTTACAAAATTAACTTGACTATCTAGATTGAATATCAAATAAATTAACGTCTGAAGCTAGGAGTTAACCTGTAATTGGATACCCAACTTCTTAACCACTGAAGTTATTACGAATAGATATCGGATTTTATTTTTCTTTGATGTTAGTGGGCAGCTAGGCAATCGAGAATAAATTGACCCTAGAAATCTATAAAAATATTCTTTTTCAGCCAACAACTAAAATACTAAGAAATATTTATTAAAAACGTGGTAGGTATCTACTTTTACACAAAAATATCGCTGTTAGTTCAACCAAAAATATTCTGCAGAAAGTTCAACGACATTTTACCTTCAAGAACTTGAAAACATAATATTGACATTACTAAATTTAATTAGTTACTCACCTGCTTACCTTAATCAATCTATCAGTAATATTATATTGTTTGACTTTCGTTGTACTTAGGTACTGTGAGGCTGTAACCTGACATGGTTCTAGCATGAAATCTCCGCAAGTCTAGAGTTTAGAAGTTGATGGCATAAATGTAGGAAATGAGTAGGGAACTATATTTTTGTCTATTGTGTATCCAAACGATAGCGAGTGAGATGTTTTATTAATTTGATTTTGGAATATTTAGAGAATTAGTTGTTTTTTTTTATGTGTAACATCTTTCTTTTCGCTTTCTGTGGGAGTGATTTCGTGAAAAGCGACGGAAGCGTGTAACAGGAAGTGAGACCTACATGGAATAAGTAGGTTTTTTTTTTTTTTTAACTTTGCTCCACCCTAGGAATTTCTCCTGTATCGTGGGTGCGTTTAACAAACAGCCAGACCCGGAACAACTGCTTGTAGGTCATACAAATATTTGTTCCGTGCGGGAATCGAACCCGCGACACGCAGCGCGGCTGTCAATCGCTTAACCACTGCGCCAACCGTGCCGTCGAACTACTACGATACTACTCGTAGGTACCAGTGGCGAAGGTTGGTTTTATGAGAGAGGTAAGCCGGGGCAAAAAATTTCGTTTCTATACAAAATAAACTCGTCATGAAGTAGACGATATAAAGACAAAAAATATAATGTAGGCATTTTGTAATGTTTTAATTTTATGGCTATCTACATACTAGCGCGACACCGGTAGAACAATTTCCTTGATTTTTTCATAGAAATTGTTATACCAGTGTCACGTCGCATGACAAGTCACGCCAGTATGTATAAGCCTTTGTGTGATTATATTATTTAGCATTATTAAACACTACTGACTGTGCCATCTTTCAATGACAATAGAGTGGTTATGTTCCGAATTTCCGGAGGGAAGCCGGTAGGAATTGTGTTATACGGTGCTTTCGCCCCTGCTAGGTACTTTTTAATAGAATGTAATTAATGTACCTACTCATGGAATTACATTCATAATCAGCCTGTGATGTCCCCACTGCTGGGACACAGTCCTCTTCTCTTCGAAAAGGACTACAGGGGCTACTTTTCATCCTGGACCGCAGACGAAGTCGCGGGTAACAGCTAGTAAAAGATAAAATGTGTTGAATGAGTTTGAAGATTCTAGAAATAGTAATCTAAGTTATTCTATAAACTCGTTTCATTTATTAATCCTAGGGGCCTACGCTGAAGCGCTAATCCGAAGTATCGGCCGAATGTTCGGCTGTTTTATAACTTCCAGTTTCCATTTTTAACTTTGAGCCCTTACCCGACTTCAAGTCACATTATTGACTTTGGCTTATCTCTTCGACTGTCTTTTTTTTTCGTTCGCCGTAATGAGCCATAGTCAAGAAACGGCCGAATATTCGGCCGATACTTTGGATTTATGTTCGGAGTAGATCCCCAGGTACTATTTGATCGCCGAGAGTTAACAAATGGTGTAGGCGTACAAGAACTAGGTCCTTCGTCTGATATATGTATAACTAGCTGCGCCCCGCGGTTTCACCCGCGTAAGTCTCAATCCCGTGGGAATATCGGGATAAAAAGTCTATGCAAACCTATGCCTTAATCCAGGGTGTCAGCTACCTCCATACAAAATTTTATCAAAATTGGTCCAGCCGTTTGAGCGTGAAGAAGTAACAAACATACACCCACTCACACACACTCACAAACTTTCGCCTTTATACTATTAGCGTGATGTGATAGTGTGATAAAATAAGTTTATGTAATGTAACAAGACTCATATACAAACAGATACATAAAAGGATACAAACAGGATAACAAGCACAGACAAAAACAAACACTCACAAGTTAAGAAGATGTCTGCTGCAGCATTGCCGGATATAAGGGCAATCCAGTCTGTTGGCGATCATCGCCAGGACTCTCACTCTGGGCACCAGAGACGCGCGCCGCTGGCGCATCGTCGCGTGAAAGCAGTCGGTGCGCGCCTCCGCGACATGCCCGAGGTGCGCCTGTGGCGGGGCAACTACAACACCGCCCTGATCGCCTTATTGAACTGGACGTTATATAAATCGGGTTTTAAATATTAGGGACGTTACTTTTTATTGCGTCGATGGTGTTTGAAACACTATTTAAATTTCCGTGGTGTGTCTATAGATTTTATCGTGGAACTTCATCCGCATATAATTTTTTTTTATTTGGACGTCTATTTATCCGAGTGGCTAGTGGCTAAGTAATGACAGCCGCACGGGCCGATCGATCAGGTTAAGCTACGCTGGGCGTGGTTGGTCCGTGGATTTTTTTATTGACTATTGGAATGTTTGTTTTAATAATGACATTTATTTTTATTTTTCAATCAAGCATAGTTACTTTAATTTTCATGTTACCATATTTGTATGTCTTAAGACAAAACATAGCGTGCTATTTTTATGATTATGGGTGACCATCTTTATATACCAAGACCCATCCGTGCCTCGGAAAGCCGTTGATCGAGGCTGTCATTCGTGGATCTTTGACAGTTGTTACAGGTCGTCCGGAGCCTGAAAGTCTGACAACCAGTCTTACCAAGGGGTATCGTATCACCCAGTAACTGGGTTGTGGAGGTCAGATAGGCAGTCGCTCCATGTAAAATACTGGTATGTAGCCGCATCCGGTTAGACTGGAATCCGACCCCAATATAGTTGGGAAAAGTCTAAGTAAATGATGAGGGTACTTTGAAATTCTGAATAATGCAGCTCAGAACTATAGCAACGATTTTTGTCCTACAGTCTACACAACCTAAAATCAAATGAAGTCCAATTCCCAGTCATAAAGGCTGATTTAGTCGCAATCTAATCTCAATGTCAATAAAAGTCAAAACTTAAAAACAAAATGGTAAACGCGTAAAACTCAAAAACTCGAAACATTTATTTTAAATAAACCAATTACAAGCACTGTTGAATTGTCAAGGGGTCGGTTAGACAGAAAGATAAAGATAGTTGCCCATTCCAAAGAGTAGTAGGTACCTATGGAGAAGAATGGGGAAGAAACTCCACCGACCTTCTTTTAAATTAACATATCGCTACAAAATATTGGTTACATCATTCATGTTGAAATTATACATGTGAGTAGGACGCAAAACGTCAAAAGCGTCCGTAATAAAAAGATTTAAAAAAACAATTCAAAAATTAAATCAAATTAAAATAAGCTAGAGATGATCAGTCCCTACTGACGTCACCCGTTCACGAACATGACGCATGGATCAGCACTATTCAGCTCAACGATTTTGAAGCGAGCTAAATGATCCAACACACGTTCCACCATCAGCGAGACATTACAGTGAGCATGACTTACTCTCAGCCGCCAGGGCACATTCAAGTCAATGAAAGACGTAACCAGTAAATGATAGCTTTATAGTAAGTACATAGTACTCACACAATGACATGTGCTATGCAATCAATTATATCAAGGAGCTTAGAAAGTACATACTAATTCCATGGATAAACACAATACAATTCTTGACAGATTGAGACCGAAACAAGATTGCAAACGTTCTTAAAAACACGGGAATAGCCCCTCAGAACGCTAACGTTCTTCAAAATACAAAATACGGTAATTGCCTCTCAGCTCGACACTAATTTGAAAGCACAAAGACTAAACAAGCTTCAGATATGACACTTGACGCTGTTCAATGGCTCAGAAGTGACGTGACGTGGAAACCTCACTGAGGCGGAAAACAAAAGCCTGCCGGGTTTACGGTCTCCGGGGTTCCCTTTAAAGTACTAACGGTAACGTTTTAGCCTTGAGGTTGTTATACCCATGCGTACCTATATCGTTCTGAAAGGCGCATTAAACGTGAAAGCGGGCGAAGACGGATTATGTGACATTTTCAAAATGTCTGATGGATTAAAACTCAATCTTGGCTAAGGTGGCTAAATAGTATTTTCTTTGTGATAATAGACTTTTTAAATCTAATTAGAAATCAAAAATACTGCCACAGATGAACATAGGATCTAAGAAAATTCATAGTCGGTAAGTCAAAAGCACATGGTAAGCTCAGCTACAGTTTTCGCTTCGCCTTCACCTCTTAATAAGAATCTTATTCCATAAATGACTTCAGCTAAGTACTCCTTCTGGCAACAATTCCCGCAATTGCTATTCAAAGGAGTTTGTGGAATTGGAATCGGCAGATCTTATCTATTCCGATAACATTAACTGCCTTGATCAGATCGTTTTGAGCTTAATCTTGAAAATAGGCCCGGATTACACACGATTAAGAAACAGAAGAAAATCGAATGGTGTTAATCACGGTTATCTTTAGGTATATACATAACTGGAAAATCTAAAATATTTATAGTAGTTCGAAATCGTTTAACACTTCTTTCTTTAAAATTTTATAAAAGATAAATGATTTATTTCTGTAAGTAGGTTTGTACAAACACTTTTACATGTCAATCTTATTAAAAAAAAAAAAAAAACTAGATGAGGTCGGCGTTTCGTATCCGACTACTCTGAGAAGAAAGGCCGAACCAAACTCAGAGGTCACAGTCTCTTTTAAAGTCCAGACATAATCTTGGTCAGATCATGTGAAGACCATGTAGATTGGTGCCTGAAATGATCTTTTGATGAAAGAACCACACAGATTGAGGGGACCTGTCCAGTCAGTGCACGCATTTGTCAGTAGTCGTGCAGCTCAACTAAGAACTTAAGGAGCTCAACGATTCAACGAACAATACCAAAGAAAGGACATTTGGGTAGACCGCATTAATTTCTCGAACTGACAGACCATGATAAAAAATAACTGAGAAAAAAAAAAAACAATAACCCACATAGTCTTCACATTTACAATACTTAATTAAAACAATATAATACTTAACAAAGTAAATATTCATGTCATGGCATATATAAAATTAATCAATGTCAATGTGTATATAAAATACGGATATAATCTTGGTCATGGTTTCCTTATCGAAACTAAAACATTCCATTATTAATCATCACAAAAACTAAAACCTTCCTAACAAAGCGTTGCAATTTGCAATTTACAACATCAAAAACAGCCAAAACTAAAAAATCATAGTAAACATTACTCAAAAGTTCTTGAAAACGCATTCACAAGTAAGTTACCAATTCAATAAACATCAAGGGTACTTATGACAGGGGTACTTATAGAACCGAGCGACGGTAACAAATCCGATACACGGACGTAATATGGTAAAACTCTCTCCAGTTGATTTTAGCTCGCCTCCAGCGCAAAAAGGATGAGTAGCAGAAGGTCAGTTCCATACAACGAGCGAAAACACACGCATACAGACACGTTTGACGTACAATACGGCCGATGAATCATGGCCGGAGCGAACTTTGCGCAGAAGGCTGCGCAATAACATTTTTTAGGAACCAAATGGTGACAACAGGCGAGTGTGAATGAGAGACCTTGCGCAAAAGTTCGGAGATGCCTATGTTCAGACCGGCCGTGATTCAAGCGCACTCGCGACTGGCAATTGTTTGAAGGTGTGTTTAGACTAAGAGCCATTCCTCACCGGGATGACATGGCGACGTCGCCAGGCCGCGCTGCCAACTAAATGTATACAGCATTAGAGCGTAACACACTGGGACGCCATGGCGGCACAGCTTGGTCGCGTCGCCAAGAAAATGTATGCTCACCTGGCGTCCGCTTGGTTACGCAGCCAACCTTACATTTGGTTGGCGATGCGACCTGGCTGCGCCGCCATGACGTGTGTAATGAGTCGAAGCCTTCTTGTCACAGTCACAGCTTCTGACTATTTACCTATGTACTGTGTTTATAAGAATAAATCTATATTGTTTTATGTTTTTTATTTGAATTGTCGTATCTTTTTGTATGCACGTGTTTCTGTAACAAATAAATATATTTTTCTATCTTTCTTTAAATCCACCTTCATATGATCTCTGTACGTACAGACAAGAGCACTTATATGTATGTGACGGCGCAGTAAGTGGCGCCATCTATTTTGTTACGAAATTACTGGTAGCACCGAAAAGGTCGGATAAGAGTGACACTGGCTGCTGACAGTCACTCTAGCAGAGCGTCGCATCGATGGTTGCGTGGTGGCTATCTTCTGATGACGAAGATGATATCAGGGGATCCGCTGTCGTACCACGTCCACGACGAACTGCTATATTCTGGCACAATCCTGATGATACTGAAGCTGCTGAACCACTAATACGATGATCTCTTCTATGGTAAAGGCTATCCTGCGCCGTTGTATTTTGATAAATGTAATATATACATACATACCACATAGAGCAGTGGTGGCCCAGTTGTAACAGCCCCGACTTACGAGTAGTAGGTTGTGTGTTCGAACCCAGCCAGGCGCTTTATTTTGTGTAAATAATTTCATCACCACTGCTCTCAAAACTGTGAAGGAAAACATCGTGAGGAAACCGGCATGTCCTAAAACCAAAAATTCGCAAACATGTTCAATATCCCAACTCGCACTAGGCCCGCGTGGTTGATTACGGCCCACTCCCTCTCACAAAGAGGAGGCCTGTGTCCTAGCAGTGTGAACTTTAAAGGCTGGTAGTGATGTTGATGATGATTACTCGTGAATTTACGTGCCTATGTGTGTGTGAGCCTGTTTTCGCTCATTGTATGGACCTAACCTTCTGTTCTTTTCTATCTACCGTTTTCAGCGCCCAGTGATCCGGAATGCCGGTGATTGGATAAAGGGTGCCCCGCATTTCATAGAGAGAGCGAGAGTGCATGAGACGGGCTGTACGGTAGAATTATTTAGTACGTCGTGTCGGATCTAGTAATGTAGCTTGAGATGCGGATTGAAGAAAGATGTTTTCAGTTTTTTTGGTGAATTTTGTGTTGTTTTTAATAATAAAAATCACGGCGTAAAAATGTGATTGCTTTACTGTAATTAATCAAACTAAGTGATAGAATAAACTAGACTTTATTAATCTAGAGGTATTCGACAAAGTAATAAATCATTTTATAATTTGAAAAAAGTGGCCTATTTTAATACCTGTAAAAAAATCCGTTCGAAGATTTACTTTAAATGTTTACTTACCCATGAAGTTTTAAATTAGAAGTTGTTTTTTAGACTACTACAAAAAAGTTTATTATTTTCATACTTTGTGTAACCGAATTATTATTGTGGGCCGGAATGAATTGCTTCTACAAAAAGATGAGCAAAACCTGAAAGCTCTTCGCATGCAATATCGACGCATAAGTAAGATTTTATACAATAAAACCCGAGAATATGTTGTCGGCCACGTCGATGGCATAGAAGGCTAGGCTGTATAAACAGTAAGTCTTTGCAGAAAATAAAAGACGGTGCTGTAGAAGGAGTCTCTTTAGGAAAGCTGACATACATAATATCCAGAATTGTGAAGTGTGCTGTGAGGGAAAACAGACACATTTACCGTTCTCTTCTATAATTTGTTAAATTCGCTCTTAAATCTAAACTATTGCGATACAGAGGAATTCATTTACTCTACGAATTAACGACTAATATACTCTTTTTTTTTACTTCCTTGACAGACTGTTTTTTTTTGCGAAGTATACCACACTCACACAAACTGTAAAACGTGTCAATCCCACCAAAGAGCACTGTCCTTCACGATACAGGATTTTCCTAGTGTTACTCATTAGTAATAGCCATACCCAATCCTTATTAAAAACAAAACTGATGTTACCTAGACTAAGTTTTTGGTAAAAAAAAAAAACAATTTATTGACACACACAATTTAGGAAACATTTGTAAACGGGAACAATGTTAATTGATGGAGTGAGTGCATAAGTAGAAGTAGCCGTGGGCCCCAAACTAGGCACAGCCTGTATCTTGGTGGCCCAATATAGATATAAAAGGCAGATTGGTTTATCGACTGATCAGCGTGACACGGCACAGCACACAAGTAATAATTAATTTCGAAAATATGAATTAAAATCATTCAGAAATCAAAAAATAAATCATAATAACAAACAATAAAATAAAAAAAATATATTATATGTATAAAAACCAAAATAAAATCAAAGAAGAATAGAATAGAATAGAATACTCTTTATTATGTACACCATAAAAGACAACAACCAACACCCGATAACAACATGCGTAATTAGAGACATAAGTAAGAGACGTAAGTAAACATGTTGGCATTATTAATTGGAAGGGTGGAAGAGTAGCGTGTGTTTGTGAAAAAAAAAATGATTACTTACTTTCCCATCAGCTAACCATAGAAGTGAAAAACTACAGGAAGTACACTCGTGTTTATGCGGGCCGATAGCCGAGACTAAGTTGATTGGTCAGTCGAAGTACTTTCTTCTATCCGTCGATAATGGCTGCAGAATTACTTTTGTCTACTTCTTGAAGAAGAACCACCAGGTATTCCAGCATTTCAAACAATTTCTAGGTTTGTTCGAGAATCAAACAGGAAACAAGACAAAGATCTTGAGAACCGACAACGGATTCAAACTAAAATAATTTAATAAAACACTGGTCTCCTTACATTTCATCTATGACAAAGCGTCACAATCAATAAACTATAGTGATAAAACTTATTGTTCCAATTAAATACTACGATTTAGCTTCTTTCCTTCCGTCGAACATTGGGCAGCAGGCCAACAAGTACGTAAAATCTTGTTGTCGGACTAAGAACCCTCTGAAAACAGTATATTATTATACTCATTAGGCAAGATGTAGTATTCGCTAAAACGAGGAAGAATTTAGAGGACATTTTAAAATAAAACCGTGTATTTATATTTGGCTATTTATAATTTGGATGTCATGTAACTGAATTTCTCTCTGAGATCACGTGCACTTGCTGAAGATTGTGCAATGCGTTGCGTGAATACTGAAATATTTTTTTAACCAGTGATACTTAACCCAACAATAACATATTTTTATGTAGACCATTATTTGGCTGAGTCAATTAGTAGGAACAATTTATTGCAGCAGAAATAAAAAAGTAATAAAAAAAACCGCGCACGAAGGGTTCCGTACCATTATCTATAAAAACGGCAAAAAAATCACGTTTGTTGTATTGGAGCCCCCTAAAATATTTATTTTATTCTGTTTTTTAGTATTTATTGTTATAGCAGCACCAGAAATACATCATCTGTGAAAATTTCAACTGTCTATCACGGTTCATGAGATACAGCCTGGTGACAGACGGACAGACAGACAGACGGTGGAGCCTTAGTAATAGAGTTCCCGTTTTGTCCTTTGGGTACGGAACCCTAAAAAACTACAGTCACACGTTGTTTTAATTTCTCTGAGCAATAAATCTAATGGTTTAAAATAAAGGTTAACTTAAATAATAAAATATAAAAACACTAAGAAAATCCACGGTGTGTCATTTGACTAGACTATTCCGGTCGGAGTCGGAATGCGTTTGCGTTACCAACATCTGTTGGGCACTAACTCACTAGTGACGTTAGCCGTATTATCTACAACATCAACTTGATTATCTAAGAAAATAACAATTGGAAAACCTTATAAAATAGTGGTCGCTGTGAAGTATGGATTCCTTTCCTAATGTACAGGACATTAGGAAAGGAATCCATACTTCACACTAATATTATAAAGGCGAAAGTTTGTGAGTGTGTGTGTGTATGTTTGTTACTTCTTCACGCTCAAACGGCTGAACCAATTTTGATAAAATTTTGTATGGAGGTAGCTGACACTCTGGATTAAGACATTGGCTACTCTTTATCCCGATATTCCCACGGGATCGAGACTTGCACGGGTGAAACCGCGAGGCGTAGCTAGTTAAAATTATAAATGCGAAAATAACTCTGTCTGTCTGTCAGGAAAACATCGTGAGGAAACCGGCATGTCCTAGAACCAAAAATTCAAAGACATGTGACATCTATCAACCCGCACTGGGCCCGCGTGGTGGATTACGGCCCACTCCCTCTCTCAAAGAGGAGGCCTGTGTCCCATCAGTGGGACCATTATAGGCTGATTATGTGTATGTTACGGCTAATACCCGAAGTGCGGCTACACCTAGTTTTAGCCGGTTAGAATTATAGGTCCAGACAATCCATGTTGGATAAAACCAATTTACCAACAATAGAGGGGATCTGGCGCTCGGCGGCCGCTGCCGCGGCACGCTCGCTTCGCTCGCTCGCCTTCGCTTGTTAATGGTTACTGTTCTAACCTAACCTAACCCAAATGATTTTACCAGAAAACAATCGGCTCGTACTAGGTTTAACCAAGAGTAAGTGGCTACACCTAGTTCTAACCGGCTAAAACTAGGTGTAGCCGCACTTCGGGTATTAGCCGTAACATATATAATTATGTATGTTATGTATCTGTCTGTCTGTCTGTTACTTTTACATGCCTTAACGGCTGAACTGATTTGGATGAAAATTGGCCTGTGTTGGGACATAGGTTCATAGGATTTTTATTCCGATATAGTATGGTCTTGTGGAATAGTTTCATTTCCATTGAGACAAGAAAATTAAATAATTTATAATCATTTGTAAAAATTAAGGACAGTGGAGTGTATTTTGTACACACGGCTACACATCAAGCTATACATTTCCAGTATACGCTGACCTCTCATTGTACGGAAATCCTACACAATGCGAGATTATCTTATACTGGAAATCTATAGCCGAAGTGCACAGTCACGAGAGCACTAGTTCACTAGTTCTGTAACTCTTTGGGACATTATGTTCCCGATATGTAACCCTATCGTACTACTAGGTCGCAGTGTAAATTGATGGGGAAAAAACGTGGCATTGAGTTACAGTGTTAATAATCGGTATTTTTTTCCAATTGGTAACAGTGTAACACAAAATGGTGTAACTCAACGGGAACAAAGGTGATAATCTCTAAAGATGTTTCACCGTAAAGGTTAAAATAAACGAGCATTTAACAAAATATGTCTCGAGCCGTTACTGTTGTTATTGATTGAAATATATATCGGCTTATTTGTAAGCAGACCACGATGTTTGTATCTCTTTAGAGCAAAAATGGAATCAATGTTTTGAATAGCCCTAGAGATGTCTGAAAGATGGAGCAAAAAAGTTATGGATGTCTATAAGAGGCTACATAAATAAGTAGGTACCTACTGATATATATTTTATTAGGAATATAATTTTCGAGGCGACTTACAACTTACAGGGCGACTAATTATTTGCTGCAAAAAAAAATTGCATGGCAGCGATTAAATATTATTTCTTAATCGCTGCAAAGTCATCTACTGTTATTGAATCATTTGGGTTAGGTTAGGTTAGAACAGTAACCATTAACAAGCGAAGGCGAGCGAGCGAAGCGAGCGTGCCGCGGCAGCGGCCGCCGAGCGCCAGATCTCCTCTATTGTTGGTAAATTCAGTTACCAAAACAAAAATTCGATGCCAGTTTAAATTAAAATAAAGCTAAAAACTGATATATTAATATGCTACCTATTACTTATTACGATACTCCTTATTAGCTGCCAACCCATTATATATGGTACCCACTCTATTTTTTTTTTAAACCTATATTCATTTTACTTAGTTGCCGCATTAAATACATGCCATTTTATTATACTTTAAAACTAGAGAATGTGTGCAATGATAAAGATTAAAATAAAAGTATTACAAAGTACCATTTATTAACAAAAGAACTCATCGTGCAAAACAGATCACTCGGTTTGTTGTTTTTTAATTTCCGTTGTTAAGAGTTTGTACCTTTCAGTTAGTCTTCCTTAAGAGCGGCCAACCCGTTATACTTTTCATACAAACGCTCGTACGTTATTATGGCGTTGTAACACATGTTCCTTTGAATTTTTTGAACTAATAGATATCTTGTGCACTATCTCTAGGTTTCTATGCAAGCATAAAATAAAAATTTGGCCTGCAAAAACCTCTTTTTTTACACAAATTTTACCTGAACTTTGGCCGTTCATAATGTACTCATAAATTGTAAAAGTAAAAAAAACATCTTGATAGAAACCTTGCACATGTAATGCAGATTCTAAATAACAAACATTTATTTCACAAACTCGAAAGGCTTACTCAACGTATTTCCTAGAACAACTTTTAAGAAATTTCCGCACACTATTTTTCATTAATTGTTATCGCGGTCTCACTTGCTTGTTAGTAGTTCTCACTTGCGCTGGATGAAACAAAAAACTATTCGACGATGCTCGCGTTGACGATAGACGGACCGCAAGGGCTCTCTTAAGGTTAAAAGACACTGAAGCAATTTACCATGAGGCTAACATGTTTTGTAAGCTGTACCAACAAACTTAGCTTGTAGCTATTATCAACAACCTGGCCATCGCAATGGTTGTTGCAATGGTTGTTTTATTCTCTCTCACTTGTGTTTGTTTGAGTAAATGTCTCTTTGATCTGTTTGACAGAAGTTCGACCTATCGGTAATTCTAAAACGGTACTGATGGCAAGTTTGTGCTCTCACAGTAGGTATAAATAAAGGTTATGATTCCTCTTTACGACTATCCTTATATTGACTCAAAGAACTGCTTACATACGTTATTAATTCTGGAAGTAAAATATTTATAATGTTTATAATCATTTCAGCCAAAAGACGTTCACTGCTGGACATTAATCTCCCCCAAGCACCGCCACTTCGACCGGTTCTGTTCTTCCCGCATCCAGTGGATTTCTGCAACCTTCATAAAGTCATCGGTCCACCTTGTAGGAGGCTTTTCAACGCTACGTCTTCCGGTACACGGTTGCCACTCCAGAACCTTTCGGTCCCATCGGCCATCTGTTCTGCGAGCAATGTGCCCTGCCCATTGCCCCTTTGGCAACTCTTCGGGCTACGTCGGTTACCTTAGTTCTCCTGCGGATCTTTTCATTTCTGATTCGATCACGTAGGGAAATTCCAAGCATAGTCCTCTTCATTGCCTTTTGAGTAATATACACACTTAATTGATAGCACTGTCCCTACACTAATCTTTTCTAAAACTGACTCGATTTAAAATTTAACCAAAAAGCCGGCCAAGTGCGAGTCGGACTCGCGCACGAAGGGTTCCGTACCATTATCTATAAAAACGACAAAAAATCACGTTTGTTGTATGGGAGCCCTTAAATATTTATTTTATTTTTATTTAATTATTTATTTTTAAAGTGAATATATAAATAAATATTCTGTGAATATTTCAAGCGTGTACCTGTTGCCGTTATCAATATCGAGCAAAAGCGAGCAAAAAAATCACGTTTGTTGTATGGGAGCCCCCCTAAAAAATTATTTTATTCTGTTTTTTAGTATTTGTTGTTATAGCGGCAACAGAAATACATCATCTGTGAAAATTTCAACTGTGTAACTATCACGGTTCATGAGATACAGCCTGATGACAGACGGACAGACAGACAGACGGCGGAGCATACTAAGGCGATTAACACACGGCACCGCGCACCGCCGCGGTGAGAGAGGGTTAGAGCATCGCTCGACCGCGCAGTCGGGCGGTGTACGTGTGTTAGGCATCAACGAATTTGATAGAGGCCAATGCGACATGAGGTCCGCTTCACCGCCTACCGCGGCGGTGCGCGGTGCCGTGTGTTAATGGCCTAAGGCTCCGCCGTCGGTCACGGAACCCTACTACTAAATAAACGGGGACCCTATTACTAAATAGGGCTCCCGTTTTACCCTTTGGGTACGGAACCCTAAAAAACAGTATTATTTAGCTACAATAGGTATAATATTACTCTACAAGACCAGCCAAAATAGTTTAATTTCAGAATTCGTTTCTCGTAAACACAGACGCTTTTAATTCACCACTCATCGCGTTCATTGTGTAGAAATACATTACGGTCAGACTAAATAATGTGGACCATTATAGATCTAATGTTTTGCGGTTCTTGTAATGATGCACGTTTTTATAATGAATATTATATTCAAGTACACAAAATACGCTATCTTGCTGTTTTTTTTTCTTAGAACTGAGTAAATACACAAGGAACACGTGCAGTAGATATGTACAAAAGTTGTCATGTTGTACCTGTGGGAGATTGGCCTGAGAAGACAGCACACAAGAGTGAGTGAATAGCTGTTGGAATACCTTTGCCCAGTAGTATGATAATATAGATTTTTTTTAAATAGGCAGTCATTGGGACTGCCGACAGAAGTTTAAACTTAAAACTTTGGAATTATTGATCGAGCGAATTATATTATATTATCGAATTATTGATCTGATGCTTCATTGATCGAGCGAGCGAAGCGTCTCTGCTAAAAGTCTGGCAAAATTTGCTTTCCTCTGTCAGTGTGTTGGTACTTCTCTACAAGTCGTATTTTACAACTGATCTGGACAGAACTTGGTAAACAGATTTTACGACTTTATATTTTTTTTATGTCGTCGGGGATTTTTGACTGGAGTGGTACTTCCTCCAAAGAGGGGCAAAAACGGGGGGCTACTGGATATCTCCGCCTTATGAGATCCGATGTCGATGGTTCTTTTATTATTTGAAAGGTAGTAACTTTAAGTTGGTGTCATAGAAATTTGGTGAATATCTAATAAGGATCTTCGATGCTGTAAATTGCTGACTTTTGGCTTTCTACCAGTAGAATCGGCCCTTTAACTACTAGGTATGGATTGGTGGATCACCTGGGACCACCTTCTCATCACAAAACTAAAGGATTCAGAAAATAATTTTCAGGAGTAAAGTATCAAAGGTAAAGTCTCGTGTTTAACAGATAGAAGTTAGTTAGTTGTGAGTACTTGTGAGTTAGCTTATTTATGTTGCCACTTGCCATGATTTTTTTGGCTAAATGCGGTAGCTTCAATCAGTTGACTGACAGCTTTGACTACCCATAGCAACAATGTTTCGGCATCGCTACGAGTGCTGTCGTGTATGGCACGTCGAACGGAATTAATTTCGATGTTGGCCTATGTTTACTATCTGGCGATAGGTATTACAGTATATTCCTGCAGCAAATTCAGAGATTGACTCCGAACGTAGTGCAGGTTTGTTCGGACAATCTATTGTCTCTATTGTCTCGTATCCAATAACTTTAGTGATACAGTTGCAATAAAGTTTGTGCTTGCAAGGTGCGTGTGCTACTGTTCGCAGAACTACTAATATATATTTAAGCGCATACATGTACAGGCCGCTGTGCGTCGCTAGTCTGGCGCAACACGTCACGTGACGCGGTTAGCATCTTGGTGACGCGAACCCCTAAGTCTCCCCCTACCAAAAATCGCTCGGCAACGCTAAAGAAGATTTCACTTTAAAAAAAATGCTTTATACTTTTTAATTCCGAAAGTCTCTTGTGCCATAATATGAATAAGAACTTCACAACATTCACCAAGAGCTGAGACACGAAATTGAAATAAAAAATTTTTTTTCTAAGACATCCAATGTTTATGAAGGTCATCTCTCACTATTCAACTGGCTGACACATTCGTGGAGTACGGTCTACGTCAGACATTTCTTACACCAAACCCAGGGTCAAAACTTATCCAGAAGCCCACAGATATAGGCTAAACAACAATCAATATTTTTATTAAAGGTTTGTTTTGCAAGAACTTGCCACAAATACTTCCCAATAAAAACTTCAAAGTACAACAATCGCTTAAGGCACCAAACAGCATCCATTAACAATCGATTAACCTACTGACATCAGAAGAATAACATTGTTTACAGAAACACACGTTTAGTGCGGGCTCGTAAAGGTCTTGCACTCGCCGAACACTTGAAATAACTTTATTGATGGAAAGGCCCATTAAAGTTTGATGGTCGCTGTCATAATGGCCGCTGTTCTACACATGTTTACATTGTCGCACACATAAATTTGCACATGCATACTGATTATTAATTATGTTGTACTGCTTTATGTATGGTGTGAACAAAAATAGGTATTTTATTTGTTAAACACGGATCAGAATTTAAATAATTACTTTTACATCCATGTTCGAGTCACTTAAGCGAGACAAGAAATAAAATACTTACAAAAAAAATAAGGCGTACGGAAAAATACAAAAAGATTATTCTGATGAGAAACATGGCCGACTGACAGTTTGTTAACGCCACGCGCCAGTTCCAAATATGAAAACTACAAAGTGACGTCACGTAACAGTTTGTACTTACAATGTAACGTCAGAATCAACACATAACTTCAGCTCATAAAAGAGTTCGCATAGTTCATTCACTTTTATTTAATGGAAAATGTAGTTGAACTGTAACTCACGTAATTCCTAGTAATGTTTTTGTTTGAAAAGGAGCCAAACGCATTTATACGTTCTGTCGAAATTGTTTTAACATTATTTCAATTGTACGAACTCAATAAGTGCTCCATAGGCAGTTTTACGTAAACTACTGTTACATGAGGGACTGGTACAGGAATCACATAATATTATTTAATTAAAATATTCATACTACCTGATTAGTAAACTAGTTCATTATTAAACTGACTGCCTCGTTGGTATAGTAGACGCAAGCACGACTGCTGAGCATGAGGTCCCGGGTTCGATTCCCAGGTCGGGCAAAGTGATATTGGGATTTTCCATTAGGAATTTCTCAGAAGCAGCCCGGAGTCTGGATTTGTGCCCGGTTGATGGCAATAGGATCGCCCCCTATTACATGGGCCTTAAACATAACTGGCGAAATGTGGGTGTACTATTAGGTACACCTCTGCCTAACCCTTCGGGGATTACAGGTGTGATGTTATGTTCATTATTAAATTAACAAAACTGAAAATACAGTAGCGACAACAAAACAACAATTTATTGTTTATTTTGCAAACAACATCTTTGGCAACAATCTGGAAGTGTCCCTCCTTTTAGATTTATGCAACAAATCTTAAGACGACACGTTAGTTCGTCTTATAAATGTTGAACAATAAAAGCCACAACATAATATTTTACTCTGTGTAATAGTATAGGATTTCTGCTAACAACAAAATTTTAAAGATGATGCAACTATCTTGCTTGACACTGTCCGTAGATGTTAATTTTAAAAACATTAGATCATATGGATTAATATACTCCATCATCAACTGCCTAGACTTTTCCCAACTATGTTGGGAACGGCTTCCAGTCTAACCGGATGCAGCTGAATACCAGTATTTTACATGGAGTTCTTCTAACTACCTAGTAATATTGTAGTTGTTAACTCAAAATGCCAGCAGAAACCTGAACATTTCTGCGTCGCTAAAACAGTGCAGAAATGATTGCTACAATCATTTCTGCACTGTTGTTACTTAATCATTGACCAAAAAATTTTCATAGATTCCGTATAAAATGTACAACCAAAGAGATTTAAAAATGGCTTAAAAACGTGCTGGCTGTAAATAAATAATTATAGAGAAAAAGAAAACGAAGTAGCGTGAACTCTATAATTTTTACAGCTGAACATTACGAATTCCATCAGAATTAGTACAAAAATGGATTCTTCTAGTGAAACTGAGTTATGAGAAGCTATAAAACATGAGGCTCTGTTCATAATTGATAACCTATTACCAGAAAAATCTAGTGCCAGATATTTCAAGGCATGATATGAAAATGTCATGTCTTGGAGAAACGAAAGAAAGGTTAAATATGTATCCGAGAGTGTGTTTTTAGCGTATTTTAGTGAGCTCACAAAAACTATGAAGCCATTGATGTAGTAGTTGGAAAAAAAGCAGATTACGCACCTCGCTCGACGTGACTTCTTGTTGCATCGAGTGTTAGATTGGCTTTCAACTACTAATCTACCTACCGTGATAAAATATACCTACTCAAAATAAAAACTCAAGTTAAGAGCAGGCAGTCTAAATCAAATTTCGAACGCAAGCTCCGTCCCTCACTCCCCGCTACTCCGCTATGTGCTAAACGCTAATACATCAGTAATAAAGTTGAATAGTGCGTGCGCTCTTTGATCGTGTTCGAGCACGAAACTAAATAGCGTAAGTCTCAATTCTTATTTCATTTATAACTAAAGTAATAATTGATCTAGAGAAAAAATATCTTGTGTCGGGATAATAAACTATATTTTCTTGCTGTGAATATATTTTAGACATAAAAGCTAAACAATCTTATATATTCTTCTTATTATTCTTCTTCTTCTTATTTTTCTTATTTTATTATCTTATATATATATTTTAGAATTATACTTAAAAATACATGATTTTCGAATAAAAAATTTATTGAGAGAAAATATTATAATTACGTAACTGTCTTCAACATGGAAAGAAAAAGATCCAATAAACCATATACTAAAGTTTCATTTTGCTTGTCTGTGTGACTGTTTCAGAATATTCATGCAAATTACCATAAAAATAGGGAGCCTCCTCATAATGAAAACAAAGTTTAATTCATCTTCTCCTCCTACATTTGAAACTTACAATTATTAAATGTGCAGTTATTAAAAGTGGAATTTGCACTTTTACTTGGAACATTTAAAAAATATAAAACAGTGCATTAATGAAAAACTGTGCAACCATGAGATTTCATATAACATTTCTGCAATGTTTTGGTTCTAAGCAAAAAATACGTTCTTTGTGATCGGTTTTGTAGTGATTAATGATAACATTATTACGTAGTTGAATGAAAAATATTTTAACATCCCACGGCAATTTAAATTTAAATAGTTTTTCGCACCGTTATTTCTGTGACTTCCTGGTTTTTTTTACAGTTTGCTTTCATGAATTCACGACTCTAATGTTTTTTTATGTATATCGGTTATTGAATTGTGCAGGGTGAGCGAATTGAACAACAAATCGCAAAGACAGTTCAGAACGCAGGATCACAACTAAGGAATATTTTATAGACTCAGAATCGCCTAATTAATATTCAATCTAATTCATAATTATTTAATCTTTAAATCTTCAGTTTCACGATAAAATCTCAGTCAGTACTGACTATGAAATTATTGGCAAAGTTAGAATGGAATAGAATACTCTTTATTATGCACACCGTAAAAGTTAGAGCAGCGAGGTAGGTAACAGTTGTTAGAACGTAGTATTGACATGGTGATAGATTGATTATAGGAGCAGACAGGCGCGACGCGACACTAGTAGCACAATTTCTATGAAAACTTAATTTAAAATGTCACACTGCCTGTCGTGCCCGTGATATGGCGGCAGTCTGCACGAGCCTTAATGCGGCTCGGCGCCCGCGCAACGTATTAAACTTGATTCTTTAAAAAAAAATCTTCAAATTATGAGATAAAATAGGTAGGCACCAGGGTTGCCAGACGTCCCGGTTTTGGCGGGACGTCCCGATTATATGCCCAAAAACTAAAGAGTTATTCTTAAATAATGTATTACTTATTTATATTATATCCCTCTGAAGACATAACTGCCTTACAGGGCAAACCAGAGAATTATTGTTATTGCTTCAGTAAAGTAACGTATTTTTATGTAAATACGTTACTTTACGTTATTTTCTATGGCTATTTGTCATGTAAACTTAATTTTAACCTCAAATAAAAGGAGAAGTGGTAATAAATAAAATACTACTGATTATTTAGATTGTTTTATTATGTCCCGCTATCGACGAAAAAATCCGCGTTTTAACTCAATTTTTTTTTAAATCCCGCTTTGACAGAAAAACAATATGGCAACCCTGGTACACACGGAATATTGGAAGGTGCTTTAAGCAAATAATGGATATTGTAGTCTCTTCACCATACCTAGTGGGCACACTGAAAACTTTACTACTACTTATAAACTCTAATACGGCCGGTGCGGTGACCGATTCCGAGCATCCTACGAGCATCATAACCTTTAAATATTATAACTTCCATAAAGTTCCGTGAAGCGAGCTAACCCGTCTGAGGTTAGCAACCCTGGGTCTGTTTATTTGAATATTTTATACGAACATTTCTCGGGAACATCCTCAGACGCAGCTGGAGTGACGGTCACATGTTCAATATTTTTATACGATTTTTCTTCAACGTTTGTCGTAAATCGTAATACGCCATGAAATATGACGCATTTACTATGGTATTATGATCGTCCATTGTTAAAAGATGTTTTTTTATTTATTTAAAAGTCATCAGTAAAAAGCTTCAGTCTTAAAAAAATCTGCTCTATACGTATAAAATGTATTGCCTCCCAGAATATATACACTCAACAGGTGTTAAAAAATTGGTCCGATGTTAATGGGAAAACTCTCAATGGCAAAATCGGACTGTGCCACGAACAGGGTATTTGCGGTTTTATAAAATTCTCTTTTCAAGCATGCCTAATAGTAGTTTATGAAACTGTTGCAAAATGTATGTATTAAAACACGAGTGTGTGTTTAAAAATAGTATCACACGAGTGTTTTAATACTTAGTTATGTGTAGTTTCATACTCTAATTTATCTACTCTCATTATACATTGGCATTGAACCTACTAAATAAAAGATCAAAGTTAAAAGAGTAAGAAATATAGAAATTAGAAAAAATAATTGATGGAAACTTCTTGGTGATATTAACTTCTTGGATTTGCCCTGTATCGTGTTGGTTAAAAAATATTTTCTAACTTTATTTTGTTAGAAAAGAGGTGTTATGATTAGGTATATTTTTAAAATTGGCATTGTTTTATAAAGTATGTCAATATAAACTCGTTTTGAAGTTTATAATTCGAATTTTATGATATGAATAGACACAATGACTTATATTTTACAAACATTTCAAACCTTAAGCTGGTAATAATAAGTAAGTAACTACCTACCTAACCAAATACAATAACGTTTTTTTAATAAAAACCAGCGTTCCAATATATTATTATGCTCGGCGCGTTTGTTTATTATAGTCAAACACAGATTATAAATAGTAATTTATGGCAATATTGAAGCAGAAAGAGACAATGAATTCCGATAGTTTAATAAATTATTGGCGCAATTTGGTAATGATTGTATTTTCCAGTTTCGTTTTATACACGATGGTTTCAATGAGTTTATATTATGTTAAAACAGATTTTTTTATTAAGTTTATTTAGCTGCTGTATTGCACGGGGGAGACATTTCAAAACATTGACATTTCTGTACTTTATCTAAGTTAGGTTATAGTGTTTCTTGTCTCTCAGCAAACTTCGTGTTGCGTCAGTCGTTGGATTTCACACGGAAATCAAAACAAAACAACAATAAAGTACTTAGTTCTGAATAAAAATTATTATACACGATAAATCTAATAATTGATGGACATGGAAATTAACATTCGTTTGTAGGGACTCGGAAATGTAATGATTGCCGAGAGACATTAAGAAAATAGAAGCACTGTACATATTAAATTATTACTACCTTTCGGAATAAATGTTCTAAATGACATTGGAAACTGCATTAAAATGATCATCAAAAGAAGATCGGAGAGGTCACACAGACAGACACGGCCTATATCCAGCAGTGGTCGTCTGTCGGCTGAAATGATTATGATGATGATAAAGTACTTTTTAATTTCATGCTATTATAAAGTACTTACTAATTCCATGCTATTAAAAAGTACTTACTTTTGCATGGAGCAGCATGGAGCTCATGCTGTCACTTCCTGTTACATACTTCCATCCCTTTTTACGAAATCACTCGCACAGAAAGCGAGAGAAAAGATGTTACACATCAAAATAAATAATCTCAAATTATTGCTGACCTATAAGTACCAATGATAATAATCAGAAAAAACTGGCAAACACGAGGCCACTCCGAACATAAATCCGAAGTATCTGACGGCAGGCTGACTATGGCAGACAACAGCGAAAGAAACAAAAATATTGAGCCTTCACGGGACGACCGCCAGATGTGAAACATCGAAATTATTTTTTATACACTACTACCTAAAGACTGCTGTATAGTAGCGACACGTCGCCACGCGGCATGCGTTGCCCCGCCAGCAATCGGTTATAAGTGCGCCTATAGATGTTTCACATATAAAAAAAACGACATTCAAAGAGATAAGTCAAAGTCAAACTTGTGACTGGAAGTCGGGTAAGGATTCAAAGTCATAAAAGGAAACTTTGGAAGTCAAGAAACGGCCGAACATTCGGCCGGTACGGAGTAGACCCCCAGAGCTCTTCAGTAAAAAAATAAACCCAGTTGTCCCTACAGTAAGTTTTGACTTTTGTGTACGAATTACCAGCCGCGTCGGAGCGGTCACGTAGCGGCCACGGATTAACGTAAAACGTAGGCTTAAAAAAATTGAATACAATAAAATCTTACTTTTTCGCACTTTTCACGACGGCGCGGCGCGATGAAAACGTGAGTTGTTTTCTTTTGTTTTTATAGACATTGGCGAATGATTCATGGATTGATGTTTGATCTTGGAGAAGGGCATACTTAAGTTTATTTTGCTTTAGGATTAATATTTAAGGCGTAGATTTCTTGAAAATGATAAAAAGGTGTTTTTTTTAAAGCAGTGTATCTCTTAAACCGTAAATATATTTTCCAAAACATAAACTGTATGAAATTTTCATTTTTTTTGTGCATACGGTGATGGAACTCAAAACATAATTTAATACATCAAAAAAATCTTCAAAGACAACTCTTAATTATTTTTAAAAGCAGTTTAACCCTTCGTTAACAATTATAATTATAATTAAAAGTATACAATAAAATTGCAAATGGCAAACTGCATTCGGTGATGGATTTATTTTTATTAATTAGCTAATATCTATTTTTTAAGATTTTATTTGCATTTTTACGCGATAAGTTGTGTCATCGCGGATCTCTTTCTTTTGTATGCAATCTGACAGTGACAGCGGTTTACGTGTTGTCAGCCCCTTAATAGAAATAAACGGATAAGTGCGAATTCAACTCGCGTGGATGAGGTTCCATACATCTTATAGGTTTTGCTGTAATGTATAAGTAACGAACTATTTGTTTAATTTTTTCAAAATTATAATCTATTTAGTTTCAAAGATATGGTGGTGGGAATGGTGAATTTTCATCATTTTTTTAAATAACTTTACAAAAATATATTTGTGACCCTCACAACAAGCAGTTTTACTTAATATGTCACATGGTACGGTTTACAAAACTTCTATGTCCCTTAAAGTAACTCCCGTATATCCTCTCCCGTAGATCCTATAAGGGTTCCGTTTTTTCATTCGGACGTACGGAACCCTAAAAATAGTGTTCTGGACTGGATTACGGCCATGGCAACCAATATCAGTCCGCTGAAAAGACCAGCCTTCGGCGCGGAAAATATATGGTGCACAAGCGTGTGCGCAGAAACAAGTGCACTCTCTCTTCTTATTGGGATTTTCCATTAGGAATTTCTTAGTAACACCCGGAGTTTGGACGTTGGAGGTGTGATAACCCTGTGCTTCACAAAGCACGTTAAACCGTTGGTCCTGCGCCTGATTCCTCTCCGGTTGTCGGGTTGCCGTCTAACCAGACTATGAGAGTAGTTAAACTAAGTTACTTAAAGTAAAACTTTATCATAAATAACTGTAAGTTATTATTAAGCTCCTGTAATACAGTGTATACTAGCGCAGGAGCTAGCGAATTCATAAAAATGTATGCATAACTTAAATCAAGCAGACAAATTACTTAAAACCCTCTTCAGGGGCAGTTGTGTAAAAACAAAATGAAACTCATTTACTAAAATAAGCCATACAAGTTTAAATACCCCTTAACTCATGTATCTTAATACAAATGCACGAACTCATTCACAGAATAAATAACAAGACACAGATAAAATAAAGGGATAGTTAGAATGCAAATGAAGTACAATTACCAAAGAGTATTCAATAAGATATACGTAAAATGAACGCAGTAAATAGAATTTCCTTAGCATTTTATTTTAAAAAGTGTGCCTTTAAATTTGGATTTTTCCCACGGTCCCGTTTGATTTTTTATGTTGGCACCTATCTAAAATGCTGAATCCACTCCCATTTAATGCAACTGCCGAATTTCCCTCGTTATGTTATTTTCAAAAGAAAGATTAATCTCATTGAAACAGCAGGTACCTATATCTTCATTTTCATTAGCTTATTTTACTGCTTGGATAGTAAATGAAACTCTTTAAAATAGAATAAATGAAGAAAATATGCCTATTTAGCAGTAGATAATGCAGGGCAAAACTCACCAAGGTAAACTACTTCAGGAAAAGAATTAAGAAAATTAAACGGAACAAACGTTTTCTTAGAACACCGCTAAAAGCCCAAGATGAGGTTATTTTTTATGATATTTATCATTTTCTCGTTCAAGAACTCAAACTCGCCGTCTTAATTTGCGTCTCGTAACAAATTACACACTTTTTCTTAACAAAAAGTTGTTTTATAAACTGCCTCGAGGAAGATTGATGTCCATTAGTAGGTAATTTCCTAAACAATTTCAGCAAAGGACACGACGTTAATCGAACGAAGCATGATTATTCCATGTTTCTGTTGAATCAAAGAAAATGTTTTCTTTGTTGTCAAAATTAGCGTAACACTTTAAAACTAACAAATGATATTTTTACATTTTCTTTAACTAATAACATAACCGGTGAAAGTAAGCTATGGGAACTTTTACCTAGACAGCTTCTTTTATTTTCAGCTGAATTTCAAAAATGTTATAGATAATGTTGCAATTAGTATTATTTTTTATTTTTATTCAAAAGGAACAACAAACAGCTCCAATATAAATATAGAAACAAGAAATACTTATAACTTATAAACAATATTTCAGCCCACAATGCTGTTCACGGATTAACTATAGGATACAATACAGTGATAAAATCGCTAGGGTTACAGATACAAGTCTTTTTTTTATGTAATATTATATATATAATAAAAATAAATGGTACAAAAAAGAAAAATATGTAATAATTAATATTCATGAAAGCTCCTTAAGTACAACACTTTTGAACCTATACACCGAGGCATTTTAGCCGTCTTACAACGGCAGTCCACTTCATGTATCCAATAACTACTGATTCATATTTGAAAGTAAATTATTTTTTTATTAACATTTGAATAATTAAAAAAAAAAACAATATTATTATTATGACGCATGATGTAGTTTGAAACACCCTGTTACGAGCGCGGTGCGAGCCTTGCGTTGCAAGGGCAGTGCGGAATAGAGCGCAAGGCTCAGACGTGTTTCAAACTACATCATGCATCATAATAATAATATTGTATTTTTTTTTAATTATTCAAATGTTTAGTAGTTATTGGATACATGAAGTGGGCTGCCGTTTTAAGACGGTTAAAATGCCACGGTCTAAAGCTCATGCAAAGATGTCTATATGTTTAAAAGTCCTATTGTAGGATCGACTAATAAGTTTACTTACATAGATAGATCATTATTGATGAATACGAATGAAGCAGACTAAATCTAAAACTAAATCAAACTAAATAACATTAGAGGTACCTATTGTATTTGATGTAACTATGTATTTATTGTATTTTTTTTTTTAAACGTTACCCCACACTAGGAATCTCTCCTGTATTGTGGGAGCGTTTACAAACATTTAAACTCACATACACAAACAGCCTGACCCGGAACAACTACTTATAGGTCATACAAATATTTGTTCCGTGCGGGAATCGAACCCGCGACACGCAGCGCAGTAGTCAATCGCTTAACCACTGAGCCAACCGTACCGTCAAATTATGTAAATGGTACACCACTGACCACCTGCAGTATTGTCTCTCCTTCTTCTCCCTTTAATCCATCCAAAGGTTGTCTGTAAAAGATCGCATTTAGCGATAAGACCGCACATTGTGTCACCCTATGTAAAATTTGTACATTTATGTAATTTTTATGGTGTACATAATAAAAATTATTCTATTCTATTCACCTTATGTCGCTTCAAAATTCTTGGCCATCATTCCTTCGAGTACGCTCAACGAAAACGATTTCAACGGAATTTGTTAATTATTGTACTAGCTTGAATCTTTGTTTTGTGCGAAATAAATCCTGTCTTTTGTTTAGACAAATAGTACTTTTAAAATATCCAATAAAGCTTCCATAGGTGTCAGCTATACAAAGTTATTTTCTCATCGCTGGCGCCGCTTGTTCCAAATAGTTTGACAATTGGGAACATTACACCGCGCGGTCGTATGGGCGAAGAGTCGTGTGTTACATTACAAAGGGTGTCAGTCTGCTTGTTTTTATTTGTATTGCTCCTGATTGATAGAGACCCAATTCTTTAGTAGTTATTTTAGTCTGATGGACACGTAACTCGCGTTCTTGCTTTAGTTTATTAAAGACCTGACATTTGTCATTTAAAACTGTATAGTAGATTTAATATTTTACGGCAGCGGAATAAAATAATAACTATCTAAGTCCCGTATTAAAAAACGTCACTCCATACTCAAGCATTACTTAAAACTAGTTTCAACCAATCAAATGGGTTGAATTCTAGTTTTAAGTAGACGGGTTAAGTGTTTGATATCACTAAACAATGCCTACATCACAGTAAGGACTATCGATGTATCTATCACTATTGAGACTCCGCTCAGTCTCCGGTCCTTAAACGAAACGATCAGTGACACAATCAATATGGCGCATTGTATTCCGAACGTTCATTCGACCCACATTCGGCAACGTTTCCTGACGATAACCCGAGCAAGCTTCGCATCGAAATTAATTTAAATAGGCACATCCTTGTCTTTCTGCTCCACTGAGCGCGATTTGATTTGCAATTCCTACACCCCAATAGTTCCGTTTCGTTCACTGACTTAAAATTACTAGAAAGTTTGCCACTCGACTCTTTTTATTTTGTTTCGGAATCGCCCGCCTACGTTAGCTAGTACTTATTTTTTAGCTTTCAAACCTCGTGGTCGGCGACGTGGAAGAATTCCCGTCGGTACCTCGGCTGTAATAAATTACCTGCAAATAATGGATAGCTACTTTAATTATGTTGGTTGGGTAAATATGTTGCAGGTTTTGTAGTTTTGTTTATGTAAGAAAATAATTTTGCCGATAAAGTTTCTACAGTTATCGTAATAGCCAACATCTGGAAGTATCTCACTGAACTGAGAGTTGACCATAAACTCCAATGACATCTGTTCAAGTGCTATTTTAAATTGGTAAAGAAGAAAATAAAGCACGTCATCCACTGACGTGGTTCTACGCACAAGTAGTGACATAATACAAGAAAAATAACTACGCCGATTAGATATCATCACTTTCACAAACAATGCATTATAAAAACATTCTAGAAAATGACATAAAGATGTCCCTACAAAATATTTAGATGGGCTCGTAAATCTCTGAAACAATGTTTTGCAAGTGAACGCGTTCGTAGGTACGCATAGTACAAAGTAGTCGCCAAATGTCTATACATAATTTTCAAGGAAATGTCGAGTAAACCGGGATGTCATTTAGATGGGTAGAACAAATGGAATCATGTCTGCGTATGCTCCGAGTCTCCGAAACGACGACAGTAAAAATCACATTAATTTTTGAATTTATGTTCCATGAAAAAAAGTTGTCACCGGATTGTCATCCGGAATTATTTCTTTGTTGTACCGTGGTTCTATTTACGTATTTTAGAAAACTTTCAAGTGGCCCAGCTTTTTTAAAGCATCATAAACTACGCCGAAATTAGGAAAGAGTGACAGTTGTTGTACATTGATGCTCCGTTTACCCGTCCAAAATGGAAGTTTTAATGTTCAAACAAATGTAGGTAGACAGCTGATGGTTTGAACCAAGCTTCCCTAAGATGTTTGTAGTACCTAGGTACTTATGTAGTTTCGAGCGTTGCTAATGCGTTATGTCCGACATCGTGTAGACCACAGTTGAATTACTGCCGAACCGACGTGAAATACGAACTTCACCTAACATAGACATGTGCAATGTGCATGCATAATGCAGTTAACATTGTACCAACTTACCAAGTTAGCTCTAAGTCGTATTGCTCTAAGTTGCTTGACTTTGAACTTCGGAACAAACACGTAAGCTGCAAGATGTATTGAACTTTAACTTTCGAACAATGGAAAAAACCGGCCAACTGCGTGTTGCAGTTGAAAAACATGTTCTCCCATACATTCCAACTGCAAATTTAAGTTGGTCGACTATTACTCGTTAACTTGTAAAGCAGACTTAGCTGTGATAGTTTTCCTTTTAATTTCGTTATATTTACTACTGCTATGAATTTTTCCCCATATCCAAATACAACCATTTAGCTGGCAGGAGGGGGGGACACTTGACTTTAACAAAAATGAGTACTTTAAAGCTTAATATTATGCAAACGGATCCTTGATATGAAAAATGGTTTTCCCAGACCCTCAATATTTTTAAACGACCTATCCAACAATATCCCATACCATGGAATATACAAAAAAAAACCACTTTACGTGTAAGGGAGGTACCCAAACAAATTTATGTTTTCATTATTTTAAGTTACGACTTTATCGGCGTGATCAATAAGGTATACCCATGCCAAATTACAGTTTTCTAGTTCTAAGAGTCTGAGCTAAGCCGGGGACAGACAGACAGACTGACAGATGGACATGGCGAATTTATAATGGTGTTTTGACCACGGAACCCTAAAAACCAAAGAAGAAATAAATCAGAAATTAAATAGTTTTTACGCGTTGAATTGAGGGAATCTTGTCTGTGAAGGCAAGTGAGCAAAATTCGACTAAAGGTACGTCTATACAACGTGTCGACATTAATCATCATCATAATTTCAGCCGAAAGACGTCCACTGCTGAACATAGGCCTCCCACCATGGGGGGGGGGGGTGCCATAATCGCCACGCTTGGCAGGCGGGTTGGCGATCGCAGTATGGTGTTAAAATGCATAGAGAACGCTGCTGCCCATTCTCTAGTAAGTCCCTTAGTCGCCTTTTACAACACCCACGGGAATAAATAGGACAACATTCACAATTATCTAAATAAAACTAGGCCGCCTATAACATTACTGTCCCCTATACTACAGATTGTTCCAAATATTTGACGGGCGCATAGTCACTGGCGGACTCGCGTCATCTACGAATAAACATTAGTACACACGCACTGAAAATAAAATATTATGCGATCGCATTTGTAACGCACGGTCAGAAATAGCGCCGTGTGTCACGATAGTGCACACCGGCCTAGTATGGAAGGAGGGACATTATTGTCTCACACATTGGTGCCGTATTCGACACAACCTACTTAACAACTGCACATCAACTTTTTCATTTTATCACTATTATTAATTAAGCTAGTTTATTTTTATTTTTTTATTATTATGATTATTAGTTTTTTTTCTGTTTACAGGAAATATTAAGATTCAATTGTAAAGGATGAATCGACATCACACATCTATTTTTGTCATTAACTATATTTAAGACCCTCATGGCGGATCACTGTCTCTTAAGATACAAGTTTACCTAGTTTAAGAGGCAGGGTTATATACTTGAGTTCAGATATTAACATAGAACCAGATGTTACAATGTACACTATTTTATAATGAATCACGTAGGTTCCTATCTGTTTTTTTATGGCAAATAAATTTATCATTTATTATTTTATTGCGTGCCAAGTTTGATTGCTCATTAAGATGGAGAATGATTGTAACGCGTAATGTGTTATGCGTTGTGTTTTAGTAGGTTAATAATCGGATCGGATGTGCCTGAAAGAATGGGAAAACATTTTGCATTTACTTAAGAGTTTTCTACTTTCTACAGCTGACGAATCCCCGCATCGAATGAACCTCACTTAAGTGACTTCGCTTTCATAATTGTAAAGTTTGGCCTTCATCGAAAATAGGAAATTAATTTGGCAAAGCTTATCTTTAGAAAAAAACTTTTTACAAAAAAAAAAACAACCGACTTCCAAAAAAACACAACAAAATGAAAAAAAAATAACATTCATTTCGGAAATCGGTGGCAAAAACTAAAATACAGATCCAAAGACACCGACTTCCGAAATTAAAGTTATTTTTCACTTTCTAGTGTTTTATGGATGTTGCTTGTTTTTTTTCTTCTCCTTTTAGTGGGTCAGATTTTAATGTATCTAGTTACAATAGCCTAATGTCAACTGCTCATCCCCTTTTACAAAATATTGCTTTTCCCGATACTGGGATGTTAATTGTACCAGGAGTTCTCCTGGTAAGAACCTGGAGAACTGCCACTCACCATATGCATTGTGACAAGCATAAATTGCTTAGCAACCATATTAAAGTATCTAACTAATCGAATCGCAACCCGTTAAATATTAATTATTATACCTAATTATGTTGTTCCATTGGCCATCTGTGGTCTTCCTCATCAATTCCACTTCACCAAATGGTGTTTTCCGAGAGCAATTTCACGAGAAAGATAAAATCCCAAATCGCTATAAGTGGGCCTAAAAAAAAACATACAGCCGAACATTATAACCTGCTCCTATTTTGAGGTCTGTTAAAAATGTGTGCGCCTGACTAATGCTATCTTCAATAACATTTTAAATTTAAAGATCAAAGTAACACGTACCTAATTCCAAGTAATCTATGTTATTATATCCACAAAATCATCGTAACTCAGTGTAATAATACGCAGACCATTAACTCGCTGTCTGGGACTATACTACTGCACTAACGTTACATTGTAACAATTGTCTACGGACTTCACGCTGATAGCACACCTCCGCCGCGAAACCATAGCAGCGAAACCGCAGTAGTTCAATTGTACTGGGGGTCTACTCCGAAGCGTTAAACCGAAGTATCGGCCGAATGTTCGGTCATTTTATAACTTCCATAGTTTCCTTTTTGACTTTGAATCCATACCCGACTTAAAGTCAAATTTTTGTCTTTGGCTTATCTCTTTGACTGGCATTTTTTTTTTTTCGCCGTAGTCAAGCAACGGCCGAACATTCGGCCGATTCTTCGGTTTAACGCTTCGGAGTAGACCCCCTGGTTCGCGTCATGTTTCGGTACTCGCATCCGATTCGAGTACCGGAACATAACGCGAACCAGTACAATTGAACTACTGCGGTTTCGCTGCTATGGTTTCGGGGCGGAGGTGTGCTACCAGCGTCAGCGACGCCTTTCGTGAAGTATTTGTGACCTAAAACACGTTACAAAGTCTAACAGTCTGTCGGTAGATAATAGAGTACCCACACAGATTGCACTCATACGTTCTACCAACTATTCACTTTGTTTAAAACCGACAACGCTAACACACACTGAAAAAAAAGAAGTGTTTCCTTTAACAAAATTTTTGTTTAATGTGATCACGCATGACTCCTTACGAGCCTAAAAAGATCTTGACTTCTGAAGCTAGGAGAACTTTGTTAAATTATCATAGTTCCGTCAACTAAGTAATGAATATGTTTAATTACGGGTACTTATTTAATTTAGCCCAAATGTTGGCCAGTTTAAGAATGTTAAAATGCTAACAAGCTGCTTGTTACCATGAACTTAAATTATTATTTGATATACAAAAGTGAAGAAGTAAATTCAAACAAAGCATGTATGATGTAATAAAGACCTGTGATTACCTGTGATATGTACAGAAGTACATGTCACATTGTCGATATAAATAAAACGAATTTGTTCTGATTGTTTTGATCTGATTTGTTAATAGATAAATAATGATTCCGAACATTTTAATTTTTTTCGGTGCAGTCAGCTGTGTGCGCTGCACTGGAGAAATTTTTTGCAAAAAGGTGTCTTTACCTCTGAAATCCCATTTTATCATAACGCTATGACTGGCTAAAGGACCTAATGAGTCCCTTTTTGTTAAGCTCCTCTCTCCACATCAATTTTCTGCTCAGAATTTGTCTAAGCCTCTCACGGATTATCGCTTTTCGTACCTCAGTGAGCGCTTAATAAATGACTAGTCACGAAGTAGGTACTAATGTCGTGAAAAAGCATGATGTATTTTTTATCTGAAAACACGTTACTCGAGCACGTTCATAGAGTGCCTGAATTCTTTACGACCTCCATTGTCTTTATTAGACTTTAGCCACGAACGAATATTGTACTTTCCATCGAAGAATAAGTCTGTCCAAAATGTTGTTAACATAAGCCACAGTAAGATTAGTCAACCAATAAGTACCTACACGTAGGGTACTTTAAAAGTTTTTATACGAAGTTGCGGCTCTCTTCTATGCAACGTTGATGCATGATGAGGCCAGTTGATATTCTGAATAATTCTCTTTTGTCACCCTTAATGAAAGTTCGACGAAGCTCCTTTTACTAAAAAGATAACTAGTGTGACTAAAGCTGTTTATAAAAACACAAGTATTATTTAAAGAGGATCGGGTACTTCATCAAAATTAATAAAAGCTTTTCGTCCAGTAATAATTCTTATACCTACTTAATTTTTAGAGAGCTTTGTTCATCAAAAGCTCTCTATTTTTTTTTAAACAAACTTATGTCTAACTTCATTTAATATGTAAACCGTGGCAAGAACATTTTGACGTTGACATGACATTTTTCCCGATGGTAGGAACGTTTAGCAAAAGGTTGAAAAGAATAATGAAAATTATTTTGGTTTCAGTCGCAGATAAAACTAATATTTATGTAGCTATAATCCGCAGTGAAATATTATTAAGAAAAGTATTTCAAAACATTAATCGAACATGGTTTTAATTAGACACACCCAGGTCTATCCGAATTCAAAAACGTCTTCCAATTTTACGCGTAAAAATAATAAAAGTTCCGTCAAAATAAACTTGTGAATAACATTTTTGTATGTATTCCATGAATAGAATAAAAAATAAATGGTTTCATTATTAAAAGATACATAAACACGAAAAAAACCTGGCAAAGATTCATATTTAAACAAAGCGCTGGTTATTTTTCACTTTATCAATGTTATATTTTAAGCCAGTTTACCTTGAGTAAAGAATAAACGCTTTAAAAGTATAAACGTGTATTCAATTGCTACGATTCTTTGAGAAATATAAATCATATTATCTGATGTTTATCTTCTTGCGGCCATTGACGATAAACCCTTCTCCAATGATACATAAGTAAGTACTATATATGTACAATGTACATTGATGAAAGAAATTTTCCACCAAAAATGATCTATTTACGACTGTCTCTCAAAACAGTCCTGCTTTAATCTTGTCAAATAGCGTATTTTGCGAGCAAAGATTGTGTAGGTACAGAATTGTGTTCAAACATAGAATTGTGGAGGAAATTGATTTCATAAGCAGCTGTCTCTTCCCATCTCCAACCTATATTTTCTAAGGAATAAGAAAATATGAGTTCAGAGCGTCATTCACTCTGTGCGAACATCGAGTAATTAGGGTGATGTTGCGTGGAGAGACGTTATTACGTATCGTCCTAAGAAATATCGCAAGAAAATAATAAAACAAACGATTACTTACATAGCAGACCAAAACCCGAGTTAGTCGGAGCGAAGGCGTCCGTGACATGCATGAAGCGTTACGAAAAGAGGCCTCGGGCGAACCCCTTTCACGTCATTTCTATTCAGGTCCTGTCCCAGTATCACGAGACCTAAGTGGTAATAGTGATAACGGAGAGTGTTACAGAGTCGGCTCCACCAATAACCGAGGGCCAATTATATTCCGACCTTACTATGACTGGGGTTATTTTATCAGAGGGACCGCTGAACAATTTTAATTGGAAAACTAAACCGTGGAAACAAACAAAAGCTTTTTGCAGGTAGGTATGTAACTTTGTGAAAAACTATAGGCATTTTATTTTTGTTTGGAAAATTGTATCAAATCGTGACTTCGTTATTGGAATATTCAAGCGCCTATTCAAGTTCCTAGAATGTTAAATCAACTAGTGGTCTACCTTCGCATGTCTAGTAATTGCTTGCTTCTAACAAGCGCGGTAATATTTCACGGGGAAGTTAGTTCGGCATCAATTTAATTGGTGGTTGACTACCTGAATAGTTTCCTGGAAGGTATATAGCTGATGGGTAATTACTCGTTGCCTTCTAAGTAAACGATACTCATGCATATTATGATTTTAAAAAGTTCACATCGAGATTTGAACTTTTTCTGAATTCATGTTTCAAATTAATCATTTGAAACATGAATTCAGTTCATCCTAGATGCCATTTTAATTATAATAGATGATGAATAAAACAATATATTAAATTTATTTTTTGTTTTATTTTAGACATCCATTCCATAACTCCATCCATACTTGTTACCTACCTATGTTGACTTCAAGTCATTGACGTTTATTCATAATTATGATTTATCAAACATTTTCTATTAAATATAATAAACATTGGTTCTGGGGGCCAAGTCTGCAATTTTCAACGATTGGTCATTATGACGACCATACCAAGACAACGCCATGACCATTGTGCCAATATTTTTTAACCTCCTAAATTCATAAAGGCGTGACAGTGGTCCATAGGGAAGTCAAAATAATAGGAGCTTGTCAGTACGGGATTACCAAATACAGACAATTTTTCCAATGGAGTATCAGTGGCACGTCATTGGAAAATCATAATGACGCCTTTCAATTAGGAGATTAGCAAAACTGTCAAATTCTACAATTACGGTGCCAATGATCGGCCATTCTGACACAACTGTGTTAGCAGACTTGGCCCCCTGGTAATAAACTGCGACTTCAGGAATCAGCTGTTAGTTAAAGATGACATGACCGCACTTTTACTTAATCTCTTATAACTCTGGTCTCAGATTGCCAAAATCCGCAGAATTTTCAGTGAAAGGTTGATAATATAATAAGCTATTAATTGACACCACTTTCATCTTTTTACACCCAGGGCCAAGATTGTATGTAATAGTTTCCGTCTCCTTTAGTTATGGGTTTTTTTACCGAAAGCCAAAAACAGAAAATGTTTGTTCTTATGCTTATTGTTTATTGCCGATGCCCAAAGGCACCTATTCCACGTTTGAATTTTAAAGCTATGATCACACTGGCACGCTCGCTTACACCGACCAGTGACAGCCGTACTCATATATTTGCAGCGCGGACTCGGTGGGCGGCGCTCTATTGTGTTTACGTTAGGGTTGACCGGCTTTTTTCGTCATTAATTTTAATCTTTTCAGTGTTGTGGCGAGTGTGGCTCTAGCTTTTCTTGTGCAAATAATATATATAGCAATAACATGTAGAGCTGCAAGAATAGAATGATTTTGACTTAGATGAGGTGGTATACAAATTATTGGTTGTTATTAGTTTCTCTATAATATTGGCACTGAAACTGCTATAAAATGATTCATTTGTCTATTGTGATAACTTTATGCCGAAGTTCCTTATGAGAATGGACACCATATGTTTTAAATATTAATCATAACTTAACAACATATATTTTCATCACATCGCTGCATCGTTACTCTACGAATCAATGGTCAAACGACCACATACAAGATAAATATATTAATCCTTACTTTGACAAGACCACAACATAATCCACCAAAATTTCTTCTAAAACGATTTATAGCGAATAAATATAAATTATCAATTAAATCAGCCGTTAGTCAGCCCTATAACCGACACTCAGTCGTAGTGTCGCCGCTGGCTGACCGCCAGAACAAATGTGGAGCTATGAGCAATCCCCTTAATAATCTGTATCGGTTAATCAACCCGATACGGTGGAGGTTGTGCAATTAGATCCGACTGTCGTGTGCAAGCTGCTGTCTCATTAATTCACAACATATTGACAGCCATTGTATTGGTGGTCACGTTTCAAAGGTGTCCTGTTACCTTTTTAATGACAATAATAATAGAAAGGCAGGGAAGTCCCTTTGTTTGTGAAAATCTGATGATTTTCATATAATATGACATGGTTGAATATTTCAAATCTTTCGTTCTCTGGTTATTCATGAATATGATTATATTAAACACTTACATATCAATTTTACGAAAGATTTAAAATGCTATTATTTCCAATCTCCGCTTAGATTCCCTATCAATTTCATATTGGTACGACAAAAGATGACACAATACAAAGTTCAAGCATTCTCATGTTTTCCTAAAGGACAGCATAAGTCATAAGTCATTTATTCATTTGTTTAACATAGGTAATAATAATGGTATAAAATGATTACCAAAAAAAAAAAAAGTGCGCTATGTTATGCCTTAAAAACATTAAGGTAACAAAAAATAAAAAAAACAATTCCAAATAATGACACATTTCATAATACAAATTAGTTAATAATAAATAGCAATATAAATCTATGTCAATAAAAAAAGAGAAAGCGAAAAAATTAATCAAATAAAAATAAAAGGTCAATACACTGTCACAGACTGAAATAAATATTATGACCATGTCAATAGCCAAACCCACTAATGTCAATATACAAGTCAAGGAAACAATACATATTATATTTTATTAACATGGCAACATTCTGTTACTAGATTTTTGTCCGTTAAAAATTCCGAAATATTGTAATATGCTTTATTCACCAGTATCCTTACTGGTGAATAAAGCATATTAAAATATTTTGCCGTTTCTTAAATAAGGTCACGTTCAATTCTTTAATTGACCGAGGTATGTCGTTAAATATGACTGCATGTTTTATTGAACAAAATAACCAACGTACACGGAACCTATCGGTACTGAAGAATTTAATTCTAGCCCTCTTTGTCAATTCCGGAAAAGCGGGACTATTCTCTATGGATGACAACAGGTTAATGAAGGCAAAAAAAATGTCAAAGAGGAGTTGTTATGAAATACTCGAATCATATTTCCGATTTTACTTTTGAACTGAAAAAGCAGTACCCATTACATTTAGCAAAGTATTATTGTACACCCATATTTCGCCAGTTATGTTGGGGCGAGCCTGTTACCATTGAAAGGGCCATAATCTGGGTTGCTCAAACATTCTTGATAGAAAACACAAGCATACTTTTTCCGAACGGGAAATTACCTAGTACTCGGACACCACGCTCAACAATCTTCCTTTGACCGCTAAACCAACGATGCTGACGACTAAATATGTGCTTCAAATTCTTACTAAAACACAGAAAATTATAATGTTTTCCGCCATTAAGCATCAACAAATTTCCCTCGTTTTCGGAATTATATCCTTTAAGCCGACGACTCATCAGTTTTACATACAGATAGCTTAGAATTTAGTGCCGCCGGCGTCGGCCAGGTAGTGTGACGTCACGTAGGCAACACACCACACGTGATACTACTGCAAATAACCCACAAAGCCTTTGGGATGTTCCACCAATCACGCTCACTGGCGCTCTAAGTACGTGCATACTAAATATTGGACGAAAAGCGAACGCGCCCGCGTACGTGACGACTATTGAAAGGAGATTCGATTTTTTCCAACCTCTTTTTACTTTTTTCGCATTCAGTGAATATGATATCGTTTTTAATAATTTATGTCTATGTTTTCGGGTTAAGGATACTCTGTTTGTTTATACAAAGTTGGCTCACGATGAATGATGTCTGCGTGCATTAAAGTTTTCGACAGATTGTTGGCTTTGGATTCTGTTCTGATAAATGCAAACAATTTTACATGATTATGATATAATTTGGAAATTATGCTACTAATAATGTGTGTGTGTTGAATGTTGACATGTCTATGTTTTTGTAGGGACCATGTGTTTGTTGGAGTACGTAATTTCGATGTTTTCTTTTCTTTTCTAAGTCTAGTCTTTATACCTTAATTTATTTATTAACTTATTTGTTTTTATGATTTTCTTTATGTCTGATATGCAAACTATGTAAGCGCTGTGTACACTTTTAAGTGACAAGTTCCCTGTAGTAATTATATAATAAGATTAAGTTCTCTGTAATTGTTTTTGTGAATAAGTCGTTGGAGTGCCATAATAAATAAATAAATACCTACACACCAGAATAGGTCACACCTATGTCAGAAAAATATACAAGGGCGCTTTCAAATTCTCTTCAATAAAAACCAACATACAAATGGAGCAACTGATGTAGGTAACATCAACTTGATTAATACGGTCGCAGTAAAATTACAACCGTAAACGAGAAATGTTACCAGTCAAATTACTTCGCAAGAGTGACTCGTCTCGGCATCTTCATCTGTAATTTAGTTCATGACAAACTTTTCGAAATTAATGTATTCAATTTTAAATGCGCGCCGCAAAATAAGCAAATCGAGGCCAACGCAGATAAATCTACGTCTCGTATTTGGTGAGGGATCATAACTTTGTAAGCCACCTGTAATTGACTTGACCGTTTCAACGAAATTTTCTAATTTTGTGTCAAGTAAATATTAGACCATCCCGTTTTACTAACCCGATCAATTTATTATAAATCGCACTCCATTTCCAGTGACGTCGCAAAATTTAGGTGCCAGTACGTTTTGAAATTCAAAAATGGAATATATGAAGATTAAGCAACATTTTACTTGAAACTTGCCACATAAAAATATTGCAAGCGCAAAATGGCACGAGCAGGAGTTGTAGAGAACAATCTGCGTCTCATTTTCGGTGGTTCTTTTTAGCGTCGTACTTGTTATAAAAGCAAGGCAATTTCGCTTATCGCACTTTCCTCCTAAATGGATACGAGAATATAAAATAGACTTCACTACAATGCACCTGTGCGGCGCGAACATCAAAATGTGATTTTGTTTTGTCCCACGTTCGGATGTAAGTGCCATTTTCGGTCTAATACATTACCTGTATAAAATTTGCAGCTAGAAATTCTTTCTGGGATTTAAAATGTGGAACGCGAGGCTTTGGAGATTGCGCTGTACATTTTGCTTGGTTACTATTCATTTATTTAATTGCATAGCAACCAAATGGGGTTTACATAGTAGGTAATGGTAACTACACTTTTGTATACAACGAACGAGCACTTAATTAAATTTTAAGTGATTGCTGGTAAAATTAGGTACTACACAAAATTACACTGAACCAAAGAGTTCAACGACATACTTAAAAAAATTCCTGTTCGACCGATGTGCTCAGTCATTTTTCAAAGAGAGCAGACCTTGGTAGAGAAAAAAGTAAAGTAAAAATGTTTAGCTCGCGCGAACCAAGGGTTCAGACCGCTAAAACATTCAGGCACGCGTGGGACGACCCCATTGTTTTTATTATAAGCAAGCATTGGACGCGTTTTGTTCTTTTCCCTTGTTAGAATTATGATAATGGAACCTTTTGAACAGCGGCTGTGTTAAACGATTTAAAATAAAATTATGTATTCTCGTGCTCCTAACGAAAATAAAAGAACTCCTTACGGGTACGCTCATCATCACAGATAATTATTTGTTTAACGAAAACAAAGCTCAATATTTAAGTAACCTTTTGAAAGTATCTCTCATAATAAGTATACCTACAAGACCTAGAAAATAATAGAATTTCTTTTCACTGTCTGATAACTGTACAAGCTTTTTGAAAAAAATGTTTTCACTAAGAATAACTCCGCACTATCACCGCTCTGCTTATTATAAAACAAAGTTACATCTTTAGTTGAATTTGTTATGTATACCGTCGTCTCCGTCGCCGCGGGCCACAATGTCACGCAGCGCTTATGCTCTCTTTTATATTCTTTAGTGGAGCGAGCATTCCTTCAAACAGACAGCTCCATACCGCGGAACTTAAATCTCTCATACTAAAATAATAGAGTTGGGAAATAGAACGTCTTTGTTGACACTCACTGTACGACACACGGCCGTGAAAATCTACACATAATTCTATTCTTCCTTTAACTGACACTGCTCGTCCCAAGGTTGTGTGAGCGAGGAACAAATATACGAAATGCGAAACCCGAAACACGTGTCTAGTATTTTTATGTAAAGAATCTATGCACAAAATTTCAAAACTGTATCAATAAAAATCACAAAGTTATAAGGTTGTTATGTTACCGGGTTGGCCGTACAAAAACATGTTAACGGCGCCCCCGCGCCTCCAGGGTCGTCTTGCGCTCATTGATAATAATTTGTCAGTAGGTACCTAATCGTACGGCGATTGTATTGTAAGTAATTAAATGGTGATAACATGTTCCATCACACTTAAATATTTTTGGGACAAAATATAACGTGGTGTAAAAATTATTGAAATCGAGTCAGTTCCTTATTCTGAACAAACTATATTCAGGTTTGGCATATACTAAAAATAATGTTGTATAGATAACGTCCTAATATTTTTTGGCCAGCCACCGTGTAAGCCATTAGTTACGACTAACGGCATATTAATTTTGTTTTGGCGTTTTCTTTGAGACAAATAAGACGTTTCAAGATACTAATAGGTCTGTTATGAAAATATCATTACAGTAATACATTACTATGAACCTAACTACCTATTATTTTCACTCGCAGAATGTCAGTCTATTCAATAAATTTAAGTAGGTGTCAGTGACCTAATTATGGCAGTTTGACAAAAAATTTAGAATGCTCTAACAACTCATTGTCACTATTTCATTAATACAGGCATTCGAAGTACCAAGCGAGGAGACACCGTGAAATATTTGTATTAAACTGAATAAAAAAGGCACATAAATTGCACATCATAAAATAAGACTTGGGTATTACACAACATCATTTGGTTTAAAAAAGTTTTATATTTAACAGCGCATGATAGCCTTTACCAGAAGTGATAATCATATTAGTGGTTCAGCAGCGTTAATTTCATCCGGATTATGCCGGAAAACAGCAGTTCGTCGTCGACGTGGTACGACATCATCTTCTGTCATCAGAAGACAGCCGCCACGCAACCATCGATGCGACACTCTGCTGGAGTGACTGTCACCAGCCAGTATCACTCTTATCCGACCTTTTCGGTGAGTCCAGTAACTTCATAACAAAAATAGTCGGCTCCAGTTGCTGCGCCGTCATATTTATTTTTTCTTTTTTTTATGTACTAAATTTACCATTTTGTGAATATGAGAACCTTTTAAAGGCTTTGTAGACTCATAGATGCATCCATTTGTTGACCATTTTCTATTTTTTTAAGTACCTAGTCCTTGTTGACAGGCCTGCAATGTCCTCCTATATAGTGTAATTTGAAAACATTTAAATAACAATTATTTTAAAAAGAGTAATCATAGAGTTTCTTGCCAGCTCCATAAGAAACGACCAATTGGAATCGTGCACCTAGCTTCTGACGTTTCTGCCCATATGAATTAAATATTTTGAATTTGAACTTTAATATATAATAAGCATTACAAATGTATTAAACTGAATAATTACAGAAAAGAATCCCGTGGTAGTATAGTTTAAACACAATGAAAAATAAAGCGATTTATTTACCTATATCATTTATATAAACTTTATTGTACACTACAAAAATACATTACAAATAATAAATCAAACACCACAAAATATACACATAATATCGTCAGTAAACGAATCTCAATGATATTAAACGTTAAATATAACACTGATATTTAGCATAAATAGCATTTCTAAGGGTAATAAAGTAATACCAATAATTCAGTTTATTTTACTATTTGCATGAATACATATATTATTTAAATAGTTTACCATAATAGGCAGTTAAACCGTTACTAACTACGCTAATATCAATTATATCGGTACAGTTTGTGGTTATTATTAATCTGTTTTAATCTCACTATTATTTGTGTTGTTGTTTAGAAACGTTTATAGATTCAAATTCAAATTCTTTTATTAAACTTACACATAGTTCACAAGCATACAAATTGCAAAGATTCTAAGCTCATTAGTTACTTAGATATCTTACAATCATTTGTTTTTAACTGAGTCCTTTTCAGTAATAACTGACTATTATTATTGTGAAAAATGTTAACCAAAACGCTCACATCTCATCTCAAAATATCCACTGAATGTAAGTATTCCTCAGCTTAACATAACCTCAAAAAAATCTCAATGTTCGCCAGCAGCACTTAAAAGTCACTTGTCTAAGCAAACGACTACCAAGTAGAACTCACGAATACAGATATCAGATAATATGATTGCTGCTCGCCGTTCCGCCAAGCCATGAGTCACGGGTATAAGTGAATTGGCCGTTGGCGCGACGAGCCGCCATATTGGAATATGAAATCCCCACGCGCCACGCGGCTGTGGCTTTTATTGCCCGACTTTTCCCGAAAAGAGTTGCCGATATCTACCCTCTTGATAAATAGTGTTGTTTTCGCCAAACCGAGTCGTGTTTGTGCCCGTGGTTGGGCACCACTATCGAACGTATCCACCATTACAGAACGCCACAGTTAACAAGAAAACATCGTCGGCGCCAACATCTTTGTTTATGTCTGAAAGCCAGAATTGGTTTATAGCGTGCTTGATTTCAATAAAAAATCACACAAAACAAACAATATTATTGTGTCACAAAATGACTGTTACTCGTACAATGATCGTAAATGGTGTTTTTATCATTAAGCCATGTATGGTAAACATTTCTGCTTGAGCATAGCTCCATGTAAATATTATAATAATCATCATAGTGAGATTAAAACAGATTAATAATAACCACAAACTGTACCGATATAATTGATATTATTATAATAATCATTATGATTATTATAATATTTAGTCATATTCATATCATAGTCATAGTCATATTTTATATCATAAGTCTTTATTTATCTCAACATCATATTATTACACGCACTGGTTAATATAATGCACAATCTTAAATAGAGAAAGGTGTCTGAGGTAGGAGGGTCCAGAGTTACAGATCACCCGGCTCTCTTAGATGTTAAAGTAGAAAACAGTTAGTCAACATATTATAGGTATAATAAAAGTCTGAAATTGCAATTAAGTTTATGCAGAACCTATAAAATTAAAAGATACATTTAAAAAATTACATATTTAGTTATATTATTTTTGATAATCATGAAATTGGAGAAAATGACAAATGAAAATATTGACTGATACATAATTATTATGTTTGAAATCAGTAGGTATACAAAGGCAGCAATATACGTTACTAAGTTAAATAAAATAAAAATGAAACAAATGACATAATTTCAAAATGGTAACGTTAGATTTGTAATAACATACCCCACTCCACAAGAGAAAATTACAAACATGAACTTAAAGCTTAATTTAATGATTATTAATGAATACCTCCCAAATTACAGTAGGTAATCAAGAAAATAAAACGAGACGCAAAGAACACTTAATAAGCGTAGACTACGTTTTATCTCCTAATTACCTAGGGATTACCAAAGTTCCTCCGTGTAGGCATAATAAGAAAATCTAGTTTCTTAGCTCATAACGAGAGTTGCGAAAGAAAATGTCGGAATAAAACGATAATTACGTGAACGGGTGTATAAATAATGTTTTATTTATTGAACTGAAAACTGAAAAATATAAACAATAAATTAGGTGGCAACAATAAGACGGCGTAGTGCGGGCGCTGTTGGGCGCCATAATGAATTTCATAAATTATCCGCTGCACACGCTCGACACGCGAACATTGTTCCAATTAATCTTACTTCTTTTGCTTTACGAGACTTATTGGAGATTTTGACAGTTCGGCACGAAGGTACACCTACGTGTAGAGAACAATTTTACTACAGGCATTAAAATAGGAACTTTATAAGATTGTACCTATGTTAGGCATGGGAGCACTTTGTTCGCGCGTGAGAAATTTGTGAAATTAATTGAGGGCAGGCTTATTGGGCTAATGAGGAACAAGGGAAAGGAAAGAATTTTACGTTAAAGGTAAAACTACAGATGAATCAAAAGGAAGAATAAAACTTCCAAGAAATTTCTGCCATGGCTTACGACCAAGACCTTCGAAAGCTACAGTATCTAAATTATAGTAATGCGACATCTCATTTCCCGACGTTGACTCTTACGACGTGTTAGGGTGTACGTACAAGCTACGCAGACAGTCTGTTTTTCTTCAATTTTGAGGCTCGCATCGAAACGTGAGAATATCAAGATGGTATTCACTATAATTAACTTCTGGGACTATTCAATGAAATGTTAGCAATGTGCACATTTGACAAAGTTCTTGATCTTTTTGCTAGAGTTAAGATAGATAATACGGACAAAGAACTTCAAAATAAAATATTTATCTTTCAACGAAAGTTTAAAAGACAGCTCGACGCACAGCATCTATTATATAAACTGAAACGTCTGACTCCAATATTAATCTCGTAAACAAACTTTGCGAAAACTTAATCGTTTGTCAAGTATTAAATAGAATAGAATAGAATAGAATAGAATACTCTTTATTATGTACACCATAAAAGTAAATAATACTCGAGTATCTTTTTGTTTGTTGAGAAAACAAGAAAGGACAATTCTATAATTAAAGACAGCTTGACATTTCAAAGGAGGACATAGGTTTAATTATAATCGAACACAAATATCATTGGGGCAGCGTCGGCGTCGAGGGAGTGATTGCAGGTCGATGTTGAAGCGAGACAGATATATCACACGATTTATTAGGGTTATCAAATGTCATTTATGAGTTATGTTTTCTTAGAACATTAGGTATGCTGTTTTTCAATATGATTGTTTTTATTTATTAGTCAAACAGTTGAAGTAGAACACGGCTGACTTAATTTTATTCGATGTTAAATAGAAGATCTCAATAGAATGTTCAATAGAACGTCGCCGTATCAAAAACAAACCTTAATCCACCATTCATTTCAACAATATTTCAGTGTATTATCTGTGTGCTAAAGTTTAAAAGCTATAACCAAATGGTCATAATCCCTTAGCTTAGCAACCCTACGCGCATGACAAGGAGCGATGTTGGGATTGCCCCAGTTTAGAAGCTATCAAAGCATTGTTTGTCGCGGCGGCTACGTAATGGGCACAGACGTAATGTCAAGCAGGTCGACGGAGATATCTTGTCAGACTGTCTGGAGACCGAAACTAGCGTAGTTTCGCCCTTTCGGGATAATCCGATTGAGGCATGTGACGTTTGTGACGCAACTGTGATGAAGATCTACGGACGGCCCAAATTGACGTCATTTTTAACGCTTGAAAGATCACAAAATAAATTTATTTGATTTTTATTGCTCAGCTGCCAATCTTTATTTAAATTCGTGATAAGGATTCGAGAATACGTTGGCAGATTACTGAATATTCGGGACTTAATAATATTGTTTTAAGTTAGATCGGCAGGTAGGTACTTTATCGACAGAAGCACTGAAATAAAAATGTAATCTAATGATTGAAGTCCTAAATCTGAACTAAAACAAATTGAACGCGTATGTGCCTTTTATTCAGTGGAATACCTATCCGAACAAATATGCTTAAACAGTAATACGAACCTGGACTTGGCCCGCGTGGGTGGCTCACTCCCTCTCACAAAGAGGAGGCCTGTGTCCCAGCAGTGGGAACATTAAAAGCTGATCGTGATGAATCATACGAAATCCCAATTGAACCGGGATTAAAAAATTGCACCGTATTGCAAAGTGAAAAATCCTGAGTGTTAAAAATCGAAAAGCAAGTCGTCGCTCGCGGCTCATTGCGTTTGACAGCAACGGATAAAGGATAATTATTTTCATGAATACTTTGCGCCAACTCCGGAGATCTTCTGGGAATTTAACATTAAAAATTAATTCACAAGTGCCGCAATCAGACCGCCATTGTTGTGTAACTCGTAAATTACTTGTTTTTTTTTTTGCGATTAAACACTTTTGAATAACCCATTGATTGAGTAGGACACTTGGGTGGCGCTCATAATTATAATTGCGAGAAATTCTATTTGTGGAACGTGATTTGAAGTCTTACAAATCACTAATTAAATCTATATTATAATTTATATATATTTATAATCTATGGTATCTACCTTAATAAAATGTTATTGGGAACCTATTTATAGCTGTCTGGAAATTTTCAAATTCTTAATGCCTTCGACTATAAAGCTATTATTATAGGTATTTCTAATTTTTAAACTTCGCTTACTAAAAGACCATTTAAACATTTTAATGTCGTAAAAAACACGACCACAATGGAATCTAAGTGGAACAAAATAATAAACATCATTCCGAATGGCACACTTCCTGCAATATCTCTGAAGCTATGCGAAACCCACCGGCATCCCACTGCAAACTAGTTCCTTACACGAACTAACTTTTATAAACTAACTTATAAACTACATACTTTCTATAAAGGGATGTCGCGCCCGCAGCCATATTCCATAAATTAAATCCTTCCATAGAATAAGTGAAACTGGGAAAACCGTAACGAAAAGAACGCGAGCACACACAGAATTCGTCATAACGCCCGGCGAAACAAGTTGGAAACTTGCCGAAGAATATATTAAAACTTTATCAAAGCTGAAAGTTCCATTTCCTCTCCAAGTGTCGTGGGAATCGCCCCTCCCCTCGATGGCTCCGGGGTACGTCTGCCAAAATGTACTCTCTGACAGGTGAAAATTAAATTAATCGGAAGTCACGTTGCGTGTTTTTAATTATCTCTTAGACTTTATTATATAACTCTAGATCCAATTAAGCGCCGCGTCAGAACTTTGAAATAGGCTTAAATTATAATTTAAGATAAACAAACTTTACGAAACTTTATGATATTTCAAAGCAATTCCTGCAAAAATAAGCTTCGAATGTTTAAATCTAAGGAACTGGTATTGATAACAATCAAGTAAAGAAAGTCATACCATTTGACGTTTTTACTATGAAATGAAAATTCCAAAGTTATTTCATTTTAACTAGAAACTCGAACGGGGCTCTCTTTGTGCTCACACTAGACTAATTAAATCGGTAATAAGGAATTCATTAATATTAAAAAACCTTCAGCGTACATTCAAAAGTGCTTTCATATTTTACAGATTTTACTCCGGTGGAGCAAAAAATATGATTGGAACTTACGTCTGCTCTCCTTATAAATATTCATTGTAGTATAAAGTTTCATTTCTACGTTGAATCTGAGTTATAAAACCGTGGGTATCAGTGGATTAATTGCTTCCAAGTTAATTGATGTTCGGGACCGTATGTTATGAGCGATTTTATGGGCATACCAATAACAATTTTACTACTCTATCGTTCTGAGAGGAACAATCGACATAATAAAAACGCTGATCGTTTGAAATTGGCACGTTATGGAGGATTTTTTAATCTTTCGTCATTATACGTTAAACATCTCGTTCGGGAGTGGTTCATTAAATTTTATTGGGATTTTCCAAAGAGCTTGAAGTGCAGCTTGGAAGTTGTAATACAAAATTATAATGTACCTTTTCCTCATACAATGCACAGTGTTCTTACCTGAAACAATAAATATAAATTATTAGAAAAGTTCGCAAACAGGCTTAATGTTGTGCATAAATATTATGTAAATTCTAAAATTGCTTCATTGGTATCACACTAATATTATACCACATCACACTAACATTATAAAGGCGAAAGTTTGTGAGTGTTACTTCTTCACGCTCAAACGGCTTGACTAATTTTTATAAAATTCTGTATGGAGGTAGCTGACACCCTGGATTAAGACATAGGCTACTCTTTACCCCGATATTTCCACGGGATCGAGACTTACGCGGGTGAAACCGCGGGGCGCAGCTAGTGAACTATATTCGGAGGCGCCAGAGACGTTACAATATTTTCATAATTGCATGTCCGATCTTCAGTGTATAAGCGACGTCTCCCCGCAAACCATGCCCATCTTTCATCTTGCGCCTCATGCCCTGTAACCTACACAAGCACCCGTACGCAAAATACGCGCATTGACGTGGAGTTGGGAACACCAGCCCGTATTAAAGAAAACCTATATAATCATGTGAAGACCTAATTTTTTTTATTGGGTGGGAAATTCTCAAACAAATTCTTCCGCTCTGGAGGAGACTGTGCGAGACTTTTACTGACTAAGGGTGACTTTCACCAATGAAACTGAACGCGATCATCACATCTAAACCGAGTTCAAGAGCTGTCAGTGTCAATATTCCAAAGAAAATACGAGTAATCACACTGACAGCTCTTAAACCTCGTTTACGTGCTGATCGCATTCAGTTTCATTGGTGAAAATGGCACTAAAACCCACCCCTGTGCCTTCAGTTGAAGATCTAATGAATATTTGCGTCAGTGACTGGTGTTAGCGTTGCCGAGTAACCCAAAAAAAAAAATCTAAACGTAAACACCTAAACACATAACCACTGAACCGATCATCCTGAAATTTTGCATTATACATTGTCAGGTGTACAGAAACGGACATAGGGTACCTTTCATCCTGAAAATAAGTACTGTTCCCGAGGAAAACAACAATAACGTTAGTAAGATAACAGATGGCGCCACGTGTGTCTTATGAATCATGATTGAATTATGATAAGAGATGTATTTAATAGCACTTTAAATTTAAAACGGCATAGTACAACCCAAAATGATTGTCAAATTCTAAATTAACGCGAGCAAAGCCGCGGGCAAAAGCTAGTAATATTATAACTGCGAAAGTGAGTTTGTTTGTTTGTTACGCTTTCACGCTAAAACGGCTGAATGGATTTGGATGAAATTTGACACATAGGTAGAACATGACCTGGAGAAGGACATAGGCTACTTTTTATCCTGAATCACAGATGGAGTCACGGGCAACAGCTGGTAACCTATGGTAACCTGGTATTTGCACACATTTTAAGGTAGGATAAGGCTTATAGAACTTTTGTTATAATTTTTTTTTTTCATTAACCCATATTCATGCAAATAAATGATATTGTTTGATTTAAAAAAATAGATACAAACTAGCAAAGTTCAAGACAACTATTTAAAATTTAAAAATGATTAATTTTATTCGTCAACAATTGTTTACTTAACATAATATCACGCCTGGTTTCCCGAAAGGTTGTGCAGAGGTGTACCTATAGTACACCCACATTTCACCAGTTATGTTTAAATCCCTTGTAATAGGGTGCAAGCACCTATACACACACACACACACGAAATTTGTTTACATTCTCAGAAATTATAAAAGAAAATGTGTCATCTTATAAATTCAGATGTTTTTATTTCAATGAGCGTGACTCTCTATGACACGCAACTATTTACCACGAAATACTAAATATAATATCTTTTAAAATAAATCTGTACTTACCTGTCATGGTTTATTTTGATACTGTAAGATTTTACTTCTATTTTTTAAGGAAACTTAAACTAGCTTTACGTTTTTTGCAGCAAAAAAATAAAATTATTTTATTTCAATAATTAATTTAAAAAAAACTAAGATCTTCTGCTGACATTAAAACTTGTGTATTTTTCCCTAGCACAATCAATACTAATGTACTGCATACCGGCGTGGGGTGGCACGTTTGCTCCTAGTATGCTGCGAGTGGAGAGACCGCGGGTTTTAAAAGTGCTTTTGAAGAAGCCTATCATGTACCCGACTGTTATAACTTTGTACCCAACAATGCTCTGTACTCACAGTAAGACAGCTCTATGTGCTGCAGACCGTTCTGCGTAAGCATGATACAATCCCATATAAGCCGAACAACAAGCGCAGGAAGGACATCGTTTGTGAAATTCAGTTGCTTAGAACTGCTCTCGCCAGTAGATTTTTTTATATAAATAATTCTCGTCTCTAACTGTATTAATCAAATAAATTAAATACATAACTTAACAAAAAACAAATGCAAAAAAGAATTACAAATCCTATTACTAAAGTTAAATTACCGGGAGACTGAAGATCTTCCCAATCCAATAGAGGTATTTTAAAAACACAGACGCATACATACACTCATGCATATACTCACACCAACACTCACGCATACACTCCCGCGCACATACTCACACACACACCCAATCACTCACCCATACACAATCACTCACCTGTGCACTCTTGTGCACGCGTACACATAAATGTTCAACATAGTAAAATAAGTAGCTAAATAATTTTAAATTTAAATTTTATTTTATAGTATTTTTATTTTATATGATTTTTAATTTAGTTTTACTGTTTTTCTGAGTTCATTATGGGCGTTCGAATTTTAATTATAAGGGTCCCTTGTTGACTACGGAACCATAAAATCATTTAACACTTTTAATTTTCAGTAAAATTCCTTCCCAACATATTTGTGTCTCAATAAACGTTCGTATAACAAGCAAATTGCATTAGTTAGAATTACTCTACACTAGTCGAAATTATTCGGGACGCGAACAGGCAAACAAGCGTCGTGTAGCTGCCTTCATCTCCCCTCATCACACACTCGGTTGCCTCTCAAAAGAGGGGAGGAGGCTGCTAGAAAGTTAACTTCTCGAATGTTTAATTAGACTGTATAATTATTTGCTGCGACCCGTTGTGGCGAAACACTATTACGTTCTTATTGTTAGTTTCTTGGGTTTGTTGGTTGTTAAAACAAATTTATTTTAAAAGAAAAAGTGCAAGAGTATAACAGAACTCAGGGCCAAAACACATACATGCGATACGACTTCGCATCGTGGCACAACGCGACCAACGTTGTCAGAGATATGTTTAAATAACATTTTTTTATTGACAACTAGTCTTTACAACTTCTTTTAGGTGTAAACGGTAATCGATAATAGTAGATCGTTATCAATAAAAAAATGTTATCTTTAAACATGTTTGTAACAATGTCGGTCGCAACATGCCACGATGCGACGTCGTATCGTTTGTATGTGTCACTACCTACGTCATGATGTCTTCGTCGTCTGTCGTCGACATAGACAAAGCAGCAGAAAAAACCGGCCAAATGCGTGTCGGACCACGCACAATGAAGGGTTCCGTAGTTGGGATTAATTTATCCTAAGAACAAACTTAAACTTGTAGTTGAAAAACATGTTCTCTACATTCCAACTGCAAATGTAACTTTGCACCCACAATATTGGGAGATTTGCCATGTTATTTTAACACCATAGACTTCTTATAGGTTTTCCTGTAATCTATAAGTAAAGAACTGTTCTGTATTTTTTTCAAAAATTTTGGCTCCGTATTTTTGGAGGTAAGGGGTCAATTTTTAAGCTATTTTCTTAAATAATTTTATAACAAATTATTTTAAAATTTAAATATTTGATACTCTCACAATAAGTTCCAAGAATAATTATGAATCCAACAATCTGTCTGTCTGTTACATATTGACGCCTAAACCACTGCACCGATCGTTATGAGAGTAAGTTGTCTGGGACCAGAAGAAAGACATAATTTCTACTTTTTATCCTAGATATTTGTTTAAAAATAATGAAATACAGAATACACCCAGACGCGGGCAGCAACTAGTATTAAATAAAATATAATTTATTTCCAAATGATGACGAATCAAGACTTTTTGTATTGAGAACATTTGGTAACCAATCAGAACAGTGACGAGTCGGACATAACTCGACTAGTGGTCTATCATGCATTTTAACGATTTTTATAAGCACAGTAACCTTACCAAATGCCTACCTAACTTCTTGAGCGGGATGTCATAAAGCTTCAAGATAAATCGAAGCCTTTCGCCCTTCAGTTCAAACAACACATTCAAGGAGAGTCTTAAACCTTCTGTCAGAAATCAAAGTATGATTACTAGACATCGGATTTTAAGCACTATCAAAATGCCAAAATATGCACTAAAAAGAGTGAAATATGCACAATCAAAATACTATTTAGTATTAGAATTTACGTTTATTTTTACAATATATTTTTATATAATTATATTAAGAATCAGTGGTAATTCTTGTGACAATAAACAATCAAATACTTTTCTAGATTTTCTATAGCAAACTTGTGACGTTTATCAATTAATATTAATTTGTAGGTTGAAAATGGCCTCTCTGCGTCAACTGACGTTACTGGACAAATCATTTTTGGCTGTGGAAACCTCATCAGAGTCATCAGGCAGAGTTTGGCCTAGTGCGAGCCAGCAGATTGGTTTCTGTGCGCTTGCCGAGTGCGTGTGAGGTGCCCACGCGACACGTCACTGGCTGCGGCCCGCCAGCTTTCCCGTGTAATACAACACTCCTAACACCTAGGGACACAGGCATCTCCAATTGCACGCCATTCATCTCGATTCTCAGCAACGCTCATCCAGCTGCCACCAGCCACCCTGCGCAGATCGTACCTAGCCTCCCCCTACCTTACGTTTGCCTTACAGTGTCTCAAGAACACGTCTACCCTAACGGTCATCGGTTCTACGGCTAATATGGCCGACCCATTGCCACTTCAGCTTGCTTATTCTGTGGGCTATGTCGAAAACTTTGGTTCTCTGACGGATCACCTCGTTCCGGTTTCGATCCCTCAGAGAGACTCCAAGCATAGCCCGTTCCATAGCTCACTGAGCGACCTTGAATTTATGGACCAGCCGTACCGTGAGTGTCTACGTTTCGGCTCCGTAAGTCATTACAGCAAATTAATATAATCCGATGTCTAATGATTACATACATACGGTTAGAAGACTGGCCTAATCTCATGATATAACAATTTATGATCAGACTGCTCATCAACGTTCCGTCTTACGTTTACGGTTCCGTATTATGTGTTAATTATGAAGTAATTACACATCTTAGAAGCCGCGTCTATCAAATCTGTTTATTTTGTTAACCAGCAGTATGTAGCATCTTTAAAGTAAATTAATTTCAGACTGAACACTTCTGTTTCTCGGTAAAAGAGCGAAAGTAGAAATATAAAAAAAGGTTGTCTACAAGCTTTTTTAATCTGTGGCCAATATTTAATAACATAAATAAAAAATATCATGAATTACAAAAACGCCATAAACGATGTGGAGACAACAATAAATGAAAACACTGGCAAAACTAATGCTTAAACCGCGTTGACATAATCAAAGTACGCTTGGACAAAGTAGATTTGACGACTACTTGGACATTTTTTTGACTATGGCAACACTGATCAAAGCGCACTTGGATATGGCGTCGGCGACCGGCTTCCAATCAAAGTGGACTAGGACCGCTTTCAACTTTTCTTTAAAAAGCTGCTTTGTCAAATCTACTTTGTACAAGCATACTTTGATTGTGTCAACGCGGCTTAAGACTATTTTGGAACAATCAAATAAATCCTAATATCGAAATTAAACAGGGATGTTTTCAAACAATCTAAAAAGTAGTTATGGACCGACTATGAATTTACCGATCAGCCGACTAGCTATAGTGACTAGGGTTTATATATTTGATTGAATTTTCGTATGTAAACTGAGAACATCATTAGATACACCTACGCATTTTAGTTTATTGCCGTATTGTCGTAGTGGCTAAGTAATAACAGCCTTACGGGTCGATCCATCAGGTTAAGCTATACTTGCTGGGGTTGGTCTGTGGATGGGTGACCATCTTTACATACCGAGACTCCTCCGTGCCTCGGAAAGAACATTAAGGCGTTGGTCCCGGCTGTCATTCGTGGATTTTTGACAGTCATTAGGGGTCGTCGGAAGCTCAAAACTCTGACAACCAGTCTTACCAAGGGGTATCGTGTTACTCAGTTACTGGGTTGTGGAGGTCAGATAGGCAGTCGCTCCATGTAAAAAACTGGTATTCAGCTGCATCCGGTTAGACTGGAAGATTGATTGTCTCCACCTTGTATTACGATCCTTATCTAATAGAATCCTTTTGGACACCCTGCTGGCTCGCACATTTTTTTGAACAACAATTTATAACTTTAGAGAAAGTAAAAAAACTGTGTGTTTCACCGTGATAGCTTTAATCTATCGGCTTCATAGTTAGTGACTTTTGGCTCGTATTATCAACGAAACACCCAAAGGCGGTTTTTGTGTAACAGAAACTCTCTTCATTGAAGTGTCCAAAATTACCCACTAATATATCTACTGTTTAAGACATATTTTATTACAGTAATGAACCACTACGTCAACAATGTTTTAAATTAAAGACATTATTTTGTATTCTTTGCTGAAAAAAACAGACGCTCTTACAGCCAGTTTCTACAAAGTTAAGCTAAGGGTTCAACAAAGTTAGGCCTTTCATTTACGCCACTTATTGTGTTACGTTGTTACCTAAAACAATGAGCGCGTAGTGTATCCACAAATTACTACAAGGAAAACCGAAACAAAGGGTTCATCAGGCAAATAGAACATGCTGCTGATTATATAAAAATAAACAAGAAAATCTTGATCAAAGTGTAACTATTCATTTCTTTTGACTCATTTCTCTCTTGGATCTTCGTTGACAACCGTATCGGGTTTCGTCAAAAATACGAAAACTCCCGCGGTAAACGTTAGAGAAGATACACATTGCAGATGCCACATAAGATCGAACAAATAAACCCCCTGAATGGAGACGAGAGCTCCTGAGAGCTTCCGAACTGTATCAAAACAATAACTGGCAAAAAGAAAACGAACGATCCTGTTAAAACCCTCGTGACGTCACCTGAACGAATTAAAACTTCCGTCCTTGTCACGCGCGATGATCCCTACACCTCTCACTCTGGCACAGGAGGCAATTGACCTATTTTCGGGCGGGCGTGCAATAATTTCACGAAGGGTGGTCTACGTAGCTTTAACTATAGATTTGCCGGCTTGCACATTCTTAGGATCGCATCGACCGACTTATACTTTCAATTTGGCCGTAGCTTTGTAATCGTTATGGCCAATAACAGCATCACGGATCGCTGTTTACGAAGATTGGATACAAACTCGCCAGTAACTGCTTTTATTGCGTACGCAGTCCGCTCGTACAAATAGAATGTTTTGATACAACCATTCGTATATCAAACTAACCGTAATCACTGTTGTTTGTTTAATCTGAAATTAGTTGCCGCTTATATTTCGCTACGAGAGAACTTGGCCTGTTAATATTGTTTATACTTGAGATAAAGGCGTATCGGCTCTCATTTATGTATGACAGTGCGTTAATTTCATGTTTATTGTTGAAGAAGAAGTCTATATAATTATAAGGTAATGTAAGTAATGGACTTTTGTTGAAAGTTGAGTTTGTTCGGCGCGGCCTTCTCTTTTCTCGAGGGAGTCAAAGTCAAACATAAGGAAACAAATATTATGAATGTTCGACGCTCAAATTGTGAAGTGTAAAGTCAAGTTGTTCTCTTCCAAAGAAATAACGATATCTATCGTTTACTGATAAGTATTTATTTCTGTTCTTGCGAATTAACTTAAGTGCTTACCTTTATTTTCTCTAAGGCCGTGTTAAATTCCCTTTCCACACAGTCTACAGATCATATCTTACAACAACTGAGCTAATATTCGAGTCCCGGATCTACACAAACAAAACAAAGGCGCCTTGTCAAAATAAATTAGAATAACCATTCTTCGCGCAACACATGAAAATGAGCAATGTTCCTTTTTTACCCGACTACGGTGAAGCAAAAAGGAGGGTTATGATTTTGACCGGTATGTATGTATGTATGTATGTTCATCTGTTCCCTCATTACTTCTAAACGGCTTGTCATAATTTGACAGATGAGGTATTGTTGGAAGCGTCTTGATCGTCCGCTGGTTATAGGCTATGTGAGGTCACATTAAATTCAATGTGGCGCCCTCTAGCGGAGACATGTCAAAGACTAAAAACAAAAATTTTTTTATTCATGCCGTGTTGGGTATCAAATGAAAGGCCTTAATTAGTATATTTCAAAAATATATATATTGTCAGCTGTTGCTCATGACTTTGCTTGCATGCACCCAATATTTAGGTATAATTTCTATAAAATTATAAGCAACAACAAACATATTTTCCCTCCAAACCTACACAAAATACATAATTATGTTATAATAAATACGTATTTGAATGTGGCCAGTAACTTAATATGGCCTGCTTTTCGTCGTGACCAGCTAGAGTATGGAGAACAGCCATGTGCAGTTCTCATACAATTCGATGATTGCACTATAAATGCAGATGAAGATGGGCTTGTTAGAGTTGAACCTTGTCTGACTGAATTTGACGGATTAAGAGGATCGGGAAAAATTTAACGCAAAATGTAACCATTAATCCTTACTTGGGCAGTTACTGTGCACGAGCTGCATGGGCGCACTCTAGATATAGTATAGTGTAGTCTATGTGTAGTGTAGTGTAGTGTATGTAGTATAGTTTAGGTGAACTATTCATAAGTTCTTATGAGAAATAAATATCTTTAAACCTATATATAGCGGTAATTGATTTAGAGAAGTCACTATTCGCTAAGGGACAGGCCTATGTTACCCTCTGCAGACTCAGATCCTTAGACGGATTATTTATTTGTTCCTTGGATCATAAAAAATTGCTAAAAAATCCTCATGACTCACGATCTCTTCAGGAATTAGAAAGGTTAAGAAGTCTTTCAAATTTGGAAACATAAACCTATGGTATATGTTTGGTAAATTACACAGGTACATATAAAACATTAAACCTAATGAATGAATGAATGAGGTGCACTCGAATGAATCTAACCAAAAAAAAAATTTAAGCGCCTCTGCAAATACTTTATCACGAAATTATAACCCCAAAATTATTTAAATGAAAAATAAGTTCAAAAACTAAAACCCGACTACTGAAAAATCACGCTCTAAAAAGTATGAAACAAGAAAATATTCTCATCTGATATTATTATGTACAAACTATTCAATATTTATCGTCTATTAAATAAACAACTTACACGTAATATATTTTAATGTATTTAATACATATTCATAATGATGTTCAGAAGACAGCTTAAAAAAAAAAGACGACCTCTAAAACGTGGCCTCAAATACACATAACACGATTTTTATCCCGAAACATATTATGTAATTTATTCCCCTTACAAACTCTGACGTAAAGTATGCTAGGCTGCCCGAGTATCCCTTATCAATAGACGCCGGGTAGCGCAACGTATAGCCGTACAAAACCCGTCAAAGCCGCGGTTAGGCAGGCAATATAACGTTATATTTCAAATAAAATTCCTACCCAAGGCCGTGCCATTGGGCCATTATTATATTTACATAATACGTAATAAAAGGTAACTGACATTACCAGTGAGAATGCCGGGGCGGTTGTTACGCACGAGCGAGTCTAAGCCAGGCCTGAGGCCTGAGGGCTCAGCTACCAACTAAATTGCACACTGATATTACAAAGTATAATTGAGAACTAGCTGCTATTTTTATATGAAATAGTGTTTTGAGAATAGTAATGTTTTAGTCTATAAGTTAAGTGTGGGTTTAAAAATAAATTGATAGATAAGATATTTTGGTAAAACGTTGCCCAGTAGTAAACTATTTGTGATATAAAAATAGGCAAACGTTTACGGTATTTGCCTTGAGGAAAGGTCGAAAAAACAGCACCTACCTCAGTATAAAAAGTGGGTTGTATTGGTTTCAACGGGAAATTATAATAAAGTTCTTATATTATCATACTTTTACAAAAAAAATATAAGCGACGGAAAAAAAAACAATTGACACCAAATATCACTTTCAAACGAATTTAACGGTCACAATAAAGAATTGGCAGAACATCACCTGTTTCTCAATTCAATTTGAAAACAGAAGCAATGGCGCCGGTGTAACATCCGCTTCGAATACATTCAGACGGAACGGCGTAATTTGAATCTAACCACGTGAAGAAATGTATAAACATGCATTATTTCAGGAAACCTACTAGGCTCGTCTAACAATTTAAAAATAAACCGAATTTGTATGTCTTCCAGATTTAACTGGTAAACCGAAGTTAACCGGAATTTATCAGAAGATTAGAGATTTATTGAACTTTTTTGAGAAACTAGCTTCTGCCCGAGACTTCGTTCGCGGAAATCGTAAGACACCACAATATACTAAAATAACAGCCACATTTTTATTCGTTGGTCTATTGGTCGCGAGCGCTACTGCTGAGCATGAGGTCCAGGGTTCGATTCCCGGGTCGAACAAAGTGATATTGGGTTTTTCTATCTGGAATTTCTCAGTAGCAGCCCGGAGTCTGGATTTGCCCGGTTGATGGCAATAGGCTCGTCCCCTATTAAATTCACTTAAACAAAACTGGCGAAATGTGGGTGTACTACAGGTTCACCTCTGCACTACCCTTCGGGGAAAAAAGGCGTGATGGTATATGTATCAGAAGATGGTGAAACAGGCTATCAAACACATGTGCTTCATATATTGATTTTTACGACTGATACGACGTATCTTAAGCTGAAACATTTCAGTTTTCCTAAATTTCCGTTTCACCGTAGGTTGAGCTTCAGGCGATGCGCTACAACTCGATACCCCATCGCTTGTTTTGTTGAACCTACCTAATTTTCTGTATCCACCGTATTGACAGCGTAAAAAAATGGCGCTGTGCCTGCAACAAATAAATCTTCCCACACAATAATGGTAGATATCTTTTTACTAAATCCAGTGTGCGTTCGTGTTGTGGTTTTGCTAATGCCCTGTTATCCTCGTTTATAAATCATTCACGTCGATGCCACGTTTTCAGCTTAACTGGGTTTACGGTAACGTATAATGGTGCACGCTAACAATCGTACTTTTACAAGAGCCCGTAAATATTGAACGTGAGCGCTTTTATGTTTAGAGGCAATAACAGCATACGAGATTATTAGATTTAGAGGGAAATAGTTTGTTGTGGAAATTGCTTCGTTTTTACCTTAATTGAGTAGCTAATTGGATGTGAAATGGATACTATAGTGAGAGCCGAGTGGATGGAACATCATATTATTGCCTGTTGTGAACTATTTAGACTATTCGATTGGCGCTTAACAAAATTTATTTTATATGGTAGCGTTATTAACGAATCAAAGATATCTTGCTAAATCAACAGAATAATCTCATGCAGAGATAAATTCAGTACGCCTCAGGCACTGCAAATGCTTCAATGAAGCTCACTGACGTCAAATCTGCGGGTAAGAAAATGTCACTATGCAAAAATTGTGCTCACACGAACTAAAAGGAGCATAAACCAATTTAAAATCAACATCACACACAAAAAACACTTTAACCACGTGTAACAAGGTCTTAAGTCCAATAACAAACTCTTGTTTAGGCCAGTATTATCATCAATCACACGCATACAGTTTGATACCGCCTGAGATCGGTAGCGGTACACACAAATTATCCTTGTCCTTCACCGACTGTTACGAATTCCGTAATGATGAAACTTTATGATATTTCAAAGCAATTCCTGCAAAAATAAGCTTCGAATGTTTAAATCTAAGGAACTGGTATTGATAACAATCAAGTAAAGAAAGTCATACCATTTGACGTTTTTACTATGAAATGAAAATTCCAAAGTTATTTCATTTTAACTAGAAACTCGAACGGGGCTCTCTTTGTGCTCACACTAGACTAATTAAATCGGTAATAAGGAATTCATTAATATTAAAAAACCTTCAGCGTACATTCAAAAGTGCTTTCATATTTTACAGATTTTACTCCGGTGGAGCAAAAAATATGATTGGAACTTACGTCTGCTCTCCTTATAAATATTCATTGTAGTATAAAGTTTCATTTCTACGTTGAATCTGAGTTATAAAACCGTGGGTATCAGTGGATTAATTGCTTCCAAGTTAATTGATGTTCGGGACCGTATGTTATGAGCGATTTTATGGGCATACCAATAACAATTTTACTACTCTATCGTTCTGAGAGGAACAATCGACATAATAAAAACGCTGATCGTTTGAAATTGGCACGTTATGGAGGATTTTTTAATCTTTCGTCATTATACGTTAAACATCTCGTTCGGGAGTGGTTCATTAAATTTTATTGGGATTTTCCAAAGAGCTTGAAGTGCAGCTTGGAAGTTGTAATACAAAATTATAATGTACCTTTTCCTCATACAATGCACAGTGTTCTTACCTGAAACAATAAATATAAATTATTAGAAAAGTTCGCAAACAGGCTTAATGTTGTGCATAAATATTATGTAAATTCTAAAATTGCTTCATTGGTATCACACTAATATTATACCACATCACACTAACATTATAAAGGCGAAAGTTTGTGAGTGTTACTTCTTCACGCTCAAACGGCTTGACTAATTTTTATAAAATTCTGTATGGAGGTAGCTGACACCCTGGATTAAGACATAGGCTACTCTTTACCCCGATATTTCCACGGGATCGAGACTTACGCGGGTGAAACCGCGGGGCGCAGCTAGTGAACTATATTCGGAGGCGCCAGAGACGTTACAATATTTTCATAATTGCATGTCCGATCTTCAGTGTATAAGCGACGTCTCCCCGCAAACCATGCCCATCTTTCATCTTGCGCCTCATGCCCTGTAACCTACACAAGCACCCGTACGCAAAATACGCGCATTGACGTGGAGTTGGGAACACCAGCCCGTATTAAAGAAAACCTATATAATCATGTGAAGACCTAATTTTTTTTATTGGGTGGGAAATTCTCAAACAAATTCTTCCGCTCTGGAGGAGACTGTGCGAGACTTTTACTGACTAAGGGTGACTTTCACCAATGAAACTGAACGCGATCATCACATCTAAACCGAGTTCAAGAGCTGTCAGTGTCAATATTCCAAAGAAAATACGAGTAATCACACTGACAGCTCTTAAACCTCGTTTACGTGCTGATCGCATTCAGTTTCATTGGTGAAAATGGCACTAAAACCCACCCCTGTGCCTTCAGTTGAAGATCTAATGAATATTTGCGTCAGTGACTGGTGTTAGCGTTGCCGAGTAACCCAAAAAAAAAAATCTAAACGTAAACACCTAAACACATAACCACTGAACCGATCATCCTGAAATTTTGCATTATACATTGTCAGGTGTACAGAAACGGACATAGGGTACCTTTCATCCTGAAAATAAGTACTGTTCCCGAGGAAAACAACAATAACGTTAGTAAGATAACAGATGGCGCCACGTGTGTCTTATGAATCATGATTGAATTATGATAAGAGATGTATTTAATAGCACTTTAAATTTAAAACGGCATAGTACAACCCAAAATGATTGTCAAATTCTAAATTAACGCGAGCAAAGCCGCGGGCAAAAGCTAGTAATATTATAACTGCGAAAGTGAGTTTGTTTGTTTGTTACGCTTTCACGCTAAAACGGCTGAATGGATTTGGATGAAATTTGACACATAGGTAGAACATGACCTGGAGAAGGACATAGGCTACTTTTTATCCTGAATCACAGATGGAGTCACGGGCAACAGCTGGTAACCTATGGTAACCTGGTATTTGCACACATTTTAAGGTAGGATAAGGCTTATAGAACTTTTGTTATAATTTTTTTTTTTCATTAACCCATATTCATGCAAATAAATGATATTGTTTGATTTAAAAAAATAGATACAAACTAGCAAAGTTCAAGACAACTATTTAAAATTTAAAAATGATTAATTTTATTCGTCAACAATTGTTTACTTAACATAATATCACGCCTGGTTTCCCGAAAGGTTGTGCAGAGGTGTACCTATAGTACACCCACATTTCACCAGTTATGTTTAAATCCCTTGTAATAGGGTGCAAGCACCTATACACACACACACACACGAAATTTGTTTACATTCTCAGAAATTATAAAAGAAAATGTGTCATCTTATAAATTCAGATGTTTTTATTTCAATGAGCGTGACTCTCTATGACACGCAACTATTTACCACGAAATACTAAATATAATATCTTTTAAAATAAATCTGTACTTACCTGTCATGGTTTATTTTGATACTGTAAGATTTTACTTCTATTTTTTAAGGAAACTTAAACTAGCTTTACGTTTTTTGCAGCAAAAAAATAAAATTATTTTATTTCAATAATTAATTTAAAAAAAACTAAGATCTTCTGCTGACATTAAAACTTGTGTATTTTTCCCTAGCACAATCAATACTAATGTACTGCATACCGGCGTGGGGTGGCACGTTTGCTCCTAGTATGCTGCGAGTGGAGAGACCGCGGGTTTTAAAAGTGCTTTTGAAGAAGCCTATCATGTACCCGACTGTTATAACTTTGTACCCAACAATGCTCTGTACTCACAGTAAGACAGCTCTATGTGCTGCAGACCGTTCTGCGTAAGCATGATACAATCCCATATAAGCCGAACAACAAGCGCAGGAAGGACATCGTTTGTGAAATTCAGTTGCTTAGAACTGCTCTCGCCAGTAGATTTTTTTATATAAATAATTCTCGTCTCTAACTGTATTAATCAAATAAATTAAATACATAACTTAACAAAAAACAAATGCAAAAAAGAATTACAAATCCTATTACTAAAGTTAAATTACCGGGAGACTGAAGATCTTCCCAATCCAATAGAGGTATTTTAAAAACACAGACGCATACATACACTCATGCATATACTCACACCAACACTCACGCATACACTCCCGCGCACATACTCACACACACACCCAATCACTCACCCATACACAATCACTCACCTGTGCACTCTTGTGCACGCGTACACATAAATGTTCAACATAGTAAAATAAGTAGCTAAATAATTTTAAATTTAAATTTTATTTTATAGTATTTTTATTTTATATGATTTTTAATTTAGTTTTACTGTTTTTCTGAGTTCATTATGGGCGTTCGAATTTTAATTATAAGGGTCCCTTGTTGACTACGGAACCATAAAATCATTTAACACTTTTAATTTTCAGTAAAATTCCTTCCCAACATATTTGTGTCTCAATAAACGTTCGTATAACAAGCAAATTGCATTAGTTAGAATTACTCTACACTAGTCGAAATTATTCGGGACGCGAACAGGCAAACAAGCGTCGTGTAGCTGCCTTCATCTCCCCTCATCACACACTCGGTTGCCTCTCAAAAGAGGGGAGGAGGCTGCTAGAAAGTTAACTTCTCGAATGTTTAATTAGACTGTATAATTATTTGCTGCGACCCGTTGTGGCGAAACACTATTACGTTCTTATTGTTAGTTTCTTGGGTTTGTTGGTTGTTAAAACAAATTTATTTTAAAAGAAAAAGTGCAAGAGTATAACAGAACTCAGGGCCAAAACACATACATGCGATACGACTTCGCATCGTGGCACAACGCGACCAACGTTGTCAGAGATATGTTTAAATAACATTTTTTTATTGACAACTAGTCTTTACAACTTCTTTTAGGTGTAAACGGTAATCGATAATAGTAGATCGTTATCAATAAAAAAATGTTATCTTTAAACATGTTTGTAACAATGTCGGTCGCAACATGCCACGATGCGACGTCGTATCGTTTGTATGTGTCACTACCTACGTCATGATGTCTTCGTCGTCTGTCGTCGACATAGACAAAGCAGCAGAAAAAACCGGCCAAATGCGTGTCGGACCACGCACAATGAAGGGTTCCGTAGTTGGGATTAATTTATCCTAAGAACAAACTTAAACTTGTAGTTGAAAAACATGTTCTCTACATTCCAACTGCAAATGTAACTTTGCACCCACAATATTGGGAGATTTGCCATGTTATTTTAACACCATAGACTTCTTATAGGTTTTCCTGTAATCTATAAGTAAAGAACTGTTCTGTATTTTTTTCAAAAATTTTGGCTCCGTATTTTTGGAGGTAAGGGGTCAATTTTTAAGCTATTTTCTTAAATAATTTTATAACAAATTATTTTAAAATTTAAATATTTGATACTCTCACAATAAGTTCCAAGAATAATTATGAATCCAACAATCTGTCTGTCTGTTACATATTGACGCCTAAACCACTGCACCGATCGTTATGAGAGTAAGTTGTCTGGGACCAGAAGAAAGACATAATTTCTACTTTTTATCCTAGATATTTGTTTAAAAATAATGAAATACAGAATACACCCAGACGCGGGCAGCAACTAGTATTAAATAAAATATAATTTATTTCCAAATGATGACGAATCAAGACTTTTTGTATTGAGAACATTTGGTAACCAATCAGAACAGTGACGAGTCGGACATAACTCGACTAGTGGTCTATCATGCATTTTAACGATTTTTATAAGCACAGTAACCTTACCAAATGCCTACCTAACTTCTTGAGCGGGATGTCATAAAGCTTCAAGATAAATCGAAGCCTTTCGCCCTTCAGTTCAAACAACACATTCAAGGAGAGTCTTAAACCTTCTGTCAGAAATCAAAGTATGATTATAGTAATCATACTTTGATTTCTGACAGAAGGTTTAAGATTTTAAGCACTATCAAAATGCCAAAATATGCACTAAAAAGAGTGAAATATGCACAATCAAAATACTATTTAGTATTAGAATTTACGTTTATTTTTACAATATATTTTTATATAATTATATTAAGAATCAGTGGTAATTCTTGTGACAATAAACAATCAAATACTTTTCTAGATTTTCTATAGCAAACTTGTGACGTTTATCAATTAATATTAATTTGTAGGTTGAAAATGGCCTCTCTGCGTCAACTGACGTTACTGGACAAATCATTTTTGGCTGTGGAAACCTCATCAGAGTCATCAGGCAGAGTTTGGCCTAGTGCGAGCCAGCAGATTGGTTTCTGTGCGCTTGCCGAGTGCGTGTGAGGTGCCCACGCGACACGTCACTGGCTGCGGCCCGCCAGCTTTCCCGTGTAATACAACACTCCTAACACCTAGGGACACAGGCATCTCCAATTGCACGCCATTCATCTCGATTCTCAGCAACGCTCATCCAGCTGCCACCAGCCACCCTGCGCAGATCGTACCTAGCCTCCCCCTACCTTACGTTTGCCTTACAGTGTCTCAAGAACACGTCTACCCTAACGGTCATCGGTTCTACGGCTAATATGGCCGACCCATTGCCACTTCAGCTTGCTTATTCTGTGGGCTATGTCGAAAACTTTGGTTCTCTGACGGATCACCTCGTTCCGGTTTCGATCCCTCAGAGAGACTCCAAGCATAGCCCGTTCCATAGCTCACTGAGCGACCTTGAATTTATGGACCAGCCGTACCGTGAGTGTCTACGTTTCGGCTCCGTAAGTCATTACAGCAAATTAATATAATCCGATGTCTAATGATTACATACATACGGTTAGAAGACTGGCCTAATCTCATGATATAACAATTTATGATCAGACTGCTCATCAACGTTCCGTCTTACGTTTACGGTTCCGTATTATGTGTTAATTATGAAGTAATTACACATCTTAGAAGCCGCGTCTATCAAATCTGTTTATTTTGTTAACCAGCAGTATGTAGCATCTTTAAAGTAAATTAATTTCAGACTGAACACTTCTGTTTCTCGGTAAAAGAGCGAAAGTAGAAATATAAAAAAAGGTTGTCTACAAGCTTTTTTAATCTGTGGCCAATATTTAATAACATAAATAAAAAATATCATGAATTACAAAAACGCCATAAACGATGTGGAGACAACAATAAATGAAAACACTGGCAAAACTAATGCTTAAACCGCGTTGACATAATCAAAGTACGCTTGGACAAAGTAGATTTGACGACTACTTGGACATTTTTTTGACTATGGCAACACTGATCAAAGCGCACTTGGATATGGCGTCGGCGACCGGCTTCCAATCAAAGTGGACTAGGACCGCTTTCAACTTTTCTTTAAAAAGCTGCTTTGTCAAATCTACTTTGTACAAGCATACTTTGATTGTGTCAACGCGGCTTAAGACTATTTTGGAACAATCAAATAAATCCTAATATCGAAATTAAACAGGGATGTTTTCAAACAATCTAAAAAGTAGTTATGGACCGACTATGAATTTACCGATCAGCCGACTAGCTATAGTGACTAGGGTTTATATATTTGATTGAATTTTCGTATGTAAACTGAGAACATCATTAGATACACCTACGCATTTTAGTTTATTGCCGTATTGTCGTAGTGGCTAAGTAATAACAGCCTTACGGGTCGATCCATCAGGTTAAGCTATACTTGCTGGGGTTGGTCTGTGGATGGGTGACCATCTTTACATACCGAGACTCCTCCGTGCCTCGGAAAGAACATTAAGGCGTTGGTCCCGGCTGTCATTCGTGGATTTTTGACAGTCATTAGGGGTCGTCGGAAGCTCAAAACTCTGACAACCAGTCTTACCAAGGGGTATCGTGTTACTCAGTTACTGGGTTGTGGAGGTCAGATAGGCAGTCGCTCCATGTAAAAAACTGGTATTCAGCTGCATCCGGTTAGACTGGAAGATTGATTGTCTCCACCTTGTATTACGATCCTTATCTAATAGAATCCTTTTGGACACCCTGCTGGCTCGCACATTTTTTTGAACAACAATTTATAACTTTAGAGAAAGTAAAAAAACTGTGTGTTTCACCGTGATAGCTTTAATCTATCGGCTTCATAGTTAGTGACTTTTGGCTCGTATTATCAACGAAACACCCAAAGGCGGTTTTTGTGTAACAGAAACTCTCTTCATTGAAGTGTCCAAAATTACCCACTAATATATCTACTGTTTAAGACATATTTTATTACAGTAATGAACCACTACGTCAACAATGTTTTAAATTAAAGACATTATTTTGTATTCTTTGCTGAAAAAAACAGACGCTCTTACAGCCAGTTTCTACAAAGTTAAGCTAAGGGTTCAACAAAGTTAGGCCTTTCATTTACGCCACTTATTGTGTTACGTTGTTACCTAAAACAATGAGCGCGTAGTGTATCCACAAATTACTACAAGGAAAACCGAAACAAAGGGTTCATCAGGCAAATAGAACATGCTGCTGATTATATAAAAATAAACAAGAAAATCTTGATCAAAGTGTAACTATTCATTTCTTTTGACTCATTTCTCTCTTGGATCTTCGTTGACAACCGTATCGGGTTTCGTCAAAAATACGAAAACTCCCGCGGTAAACGTTAGAGAAGATACACATTGCAGATGCCACATAAGATCGAACAAATAAACCCCCTGAATGGAGACGAGAGCTCCTGAGAGCTTCCGAACTGTATCAAAACAATAACTGGCAAAAAGAAAACGAACGATCCTGTTAAAACCCTCGTGACGTCACCTGAACGAATTAAAACTTCCGTCCTTGTCACGCGCGATGATCCCTACACCTCTCACTCTGGCACAGGAGGCAATTGACCTATTTTCGGGCGGGCGTGCAATAATTTCACGAAGGGTGGTCTACGTAGCTTTAACTATAGATTTGCCGGCTTGCACATTCTTAGGATCGCATCGACCGACTTATACTTTCAATTTGGCCGTAGCTTTGTAATCGTTATGGCCAATAACAGCATCACGGATCGCTGTTTACGAAGATTGGATACAAACTCGCCAGTAACTGCTTTTATTGCGTACGCAGTCCGCTCGTACAAATAGAATGTTTTGATACAACCATTCGTATATCAAACTAACCGTAATCACTGTTGTTTGTTTAATCTGAAATTAGTTGCCGCTTATATTTCGCTACGAGAGAACTTGGCCTGTTAATATTGTTTATACTTGAGATAAAGGCGTATCGGCTCTCATTTATGTATGACAGTGCGTTAATTTCATGTTTATTGTTGAAGAAGAAGTCTATATAATTATAAGGTAATGTAAGTAATGGACTTTTGTTGAAAGTTGAGTTTGTTCGGCGCGGCCTTCTCTTTTCTCGAGGGAGTCAAAGTCAAACATAAGGAAACAAATATTATGAATGTTCGACGCTCAAATTGTGAAGTGTAAAGTCAAGTTGTTCTCTTCCAAAGAAATAACGATATCTATCGTTTACTGATAAGTATTTATTTCTGTTCTTGCGAATTAACTTAAGTGCTTACCTTTATTTTCTCTAAGGCCGTGTTAAATTCCCTTTCCACACAGTCTACAGATCATATCTTACAACAACTGAGCTAATATTCGAGTCCCGGATCTACACAAACAAAACAAAGGCGCCTTGTCAAAATAAATTAGAATAACCATTCTTCGCGCAACACATGAAAATGAGCAATGTTCCTTTTTTACCCGACTACGGTGAAGCAAAAAGGAGGGTTATGATTTTGACCGGTATGTATGTATGTATGTATGTTCATCTGTTCCCTCATTACTTCTAAACGGCTTGTCATAATTTGACAGATGAGGTATTGTTGGAAGCGTCTTGATCGTCCGCTGGTTATAGGCTATGTGAGGTCACATTAAATTCAATGTGGCGCCCTCTAGCGGAGACATGTCAAAGACTAAAAACAAAAATTTTTTTATTCATGCCGTGTTGGGTATCAAATGAAAGGCCTTAATTAGTATATTTCAAAAATATATATATTGTCAGCTGTTGCTCATGACTTTGCTTGCATGCACCCAATATTTAGGTATAATTTCTATAAAATTATAAGCAACAACAAACATATTTTCCCTCCAAACCTACACAAAATACATAATTATGTTATAATAAATACGTATTTGAATGTGGCCAGTAACTTAATATGGCCTGCTTTTCGTCGTGACCAGCTAGAGTATGGAGAACAGCCATGTGCAGTTCTCATACAATTCGATGATTGCACTATAAATGCAGATGAAGATGGGCTTGTTAGAGTTGAACCTTGTCTGACTGAATTTGACGGATTAAGAGGATCGGGAAAAATTTAACGCAAAATGTAACCATTAATCCTTACTTGGGCAGTTACTGTGCACGAGCTGCATGGGCGCACTCTAGATATAGTATAGTGTAGTCTATGTGTAGTGTAGTGTAGTGTATGTAGTATAGTTTAGGTGAACTATTCATAAGTTCTTATGAGAAATAAATATCTTTAAACCTATATATAGCGGTAATTGATTTAGAGAAGTCACTATTCGCTAAGGGACAGGCCTATGTTACCCTCTGCAGACTCAGATCCTTAGACGGATTATTTATTTGTTCCTTGGATCATAAAAAATTGCTAAAAAATCCTCATGACTCACGATCTCTTCAGGAATTAGAAAGGTTAAGAAGTCTTTCAAATTTGGAAACATAAACCTATGGTATATGTTTGGTAAATTACACAGGTACATATAAAACATTAAACCTAATGAATGAATGAATGAGGTGCACTCGAATGAATCTAACCAAAAAAAAATTTTAAGCGCCTCTGCAAATACTTTATCACGAAATTATAACCCCAAAATTATTTAAATGAAAAATAAGTTCAAAAACTAAAACCCGACTACTGAAAAATCACGCTCTAAAAAGTATGAAACAAGAAAATATTCTCATCTGATATTATTATGTACAAACTATTCAATATTTATCGTCTATTAAATAAACAACTTACACGTAATATATTTTAATGTATTTAATACATATTCATAATGATGTTCAGAAGACAGCTTAAAAAAAAAAGACGACCTCTAAAACGTGGCCTCAAATACACATAACACGATTTTTATCCCGAAACATATTATGTAATTTATTCCCCTTACAAACTCTGACGTAAAGTATGCTAGGCTGCCCGAGTATCCCTTATCAATAGACGCCGGGTAGCGCAACGTATAGCCGTACAAAACCCGTCAAAGCCGCGGTTAGGCAGGCAATATAACGTTATATTTCAAATAAAATTCCTACCCAAGGCCGTGCCATTGGGCCATTATTATATTTACATAATACGTAATAAAAGGTAACTGACATTACCAGTGAGAATGCCGGGGCGGTTGTTACGCACGAGCGAGTCTAAGCCAGGCCTGAGGCCTGAGGGCTCAGCTACCAACTAAATTGCACACTGATATTACAAAGTATAATTGAGAACTAGCTGCTATTTTTATATGAAATAGTGTTTTGAGAATAGTAATGTTTTAGTCTATAAGTTAAGTGTGGGTTTAAAAATAAATTGATAGATAAGATATTTTGGTAAAACGTTGCCCAGTAGTAAACTATTTGTGATATAAAAATAGGCAAACGTTTACGGTATTTGCCTTGAGGAAAGGTCGAAAAAACAGCACCTACCTCAGTATAAAAAGTGGGTTGTATTGGTTTCAACGGGAAATTATAATAAAGTTCTTATATTATCATACTTTTACAAAAAAAATATAAGCGACGGAAAAAAAAACAATTGACACCAAATATCACTTTCAAACGAATTTAACGGTCACAATAAAGAATTGGCAGAACATCACCTGTTTCTCAATTCAATTTGAAAACAGAAGCAATGGCGCCGGTGTAACATCCGCTTCGAATACATTCAGACGGAACGGCGTAATTTGAATCTAACCACGTGAAGAAATGTATAAACATGCATTATTTCAGGAAACCTACTAGGCTCGTCTAACAATTTAAAAATAAACCGAATTTGTATGTCTTCCAGATTTAACTGGTAAACCGAAGTTAACCGGAATTTATCAGAAGATTAGAGATTTATTGAACTTTTTTGAGAAACTAGCTTCTGCCCGAGACTTCGTTCGCGGAAATCGTAAGACACCACAATATACTAAAATAACAGCCACATTTTTATTCGTTGGTCTATTGGTCGCGAGCGCTACTGCTGAGCATGAGGTCCAGGGTTCGATTCCCGGGTCGAACAAAGTGATATTGGGTTTTTCTATCTGGAATTTCTCAGTAGCAGCCCGGAGTCTGGATTTGCCCGGTTGATGGCAATAGGCTCGTCCCCTATTAAATTCACTTAAACAAAACTGGCGAAATGTGGGTGTACTACAGGTTCACCTCTGCACTACCCTTCGGGGAAAAAAGGCGTGATGGTATATGTATCAGAAGATGGTGAAACAGGCTATCAAACACATGTGCTTCATATATTGATTTTTACGACTGATACGACGTATCTTAAGCTGAAACATTTCAGTTTTCCTAAATTTCCGTTTCACCGTAGGTTGAGCTTCAGGCGATGCGCTACAACTCGATACCCCATCGCTTGTTTTGTTGAACCTACCTAATTTTCTGTATCCACCGTATTGACAGCGTAAAAAAATGGCGCTGTGCCTGCAACAAATAAATCTTCCCACACAATAATGGTAGATATCTTTTTACTAAATCCAGTGTGCGTTCGTGTTGTGGTTTTGCTAATGCCCTGTTATCCTCGTTTATAAATCATTCACGTCGATGCCACGTTTTCAGCTTAACTGGGTTTACGGTAACGTATAATGGTGCACGCTAACAATCGTACTTTTACAAGAGCCCGTAAATATTGAACGTGAGCGCTTTTATGTTTAGAGGCAATAACAGCATACGAGATTATTAGATTTAGAGGGAAATAGTTTGTTGTGGAAATTGCTTCGTTTTTACCTTAATTGAGTAGCTAATTGGATGTGAAATGGATACTATAGTGAGAGCCGAGTGGATGGAACATCATATTATTGCCTGTTGTGAACTATTTAGACTATTCGATTGGCGCTTAACAAAATTTATTTTATATGGTAGCGTTATTAACGAATCAAAGATATCTTGCTAAATCAACAGAATAATCTCATGCAGAGATAAATTCAGTACGCCTCAGGCACTGCAAATGCTTCAATGAAGCTCACTGACGTCAAATCTGCGGGTAAGAAAATGTCACTATGCAAAAATTGTGCTCACACGAACTAAAAGGAGCATAAACCAATTTAAAATCAACATCACACACAAAAAACACTTTAACCACGTGTAACAAGGTCTTAAGTCCAATAACAAACTCTTGTTTAGGCCAGTATTATCATCAATCACACGCATACAGTTTGATACCGCCTGAGATCGGTAGCGGTACACACAAATTATCCTTGTCCTTCACCGACTGTTACGAATTCCGTAATGATAGGTATCTGACACGGTTCACGCTTCCTTACCAGATGTACCTACATAAATTAACTTGATGTAAACATTACGGCATTTTAGAAATAGAAACAATAATAAACTGAACTCTGATGGTAAGTTGAGTTGAGTGTGGTAAATGCCCATTGAAATCAAAAATTTATTGATGGATTGTTACATTCATGAATTAATCTAGATAAGTATATTCTTTGGGGAGGAGCTTGTGGCTAAATAATAACTGCCGCACGGGTCGATCGATCAGGTTAAGCTACGCTTGCCGCCGATTGGTCCGTGGATGGGTGACCATCTGTTCATACCAAGATACCTCCGTGCCTCGGAAAGCACGTTAAGCCGTTGGTCCCGGCTGTCATTTGTAGATCTTTGACAGTTGTTACGGGTCGTCAGAAGCCCAAAAGTCTGACAACCAGTCTTACCAAGGGATATCGTGTTAGGTACCTAGTAACTGGATTGTGGAGGTCAGATAGGCAGTCGCTCCATGTAAAATATTGGTATTCAGCTGCATCCGGTTAGACTGGAAGCCGACCCCAACATAGTTGGGAAAAGGCTAGGCAGATGATGAAGTATATTCTTTGAGCAGTGGTGGCCCGATGTTAACGGCCTCGACTTACGAGAGTAGGTCGTGGGTTTGAACCCAGACAGGCGCTATACTTTGGTAAATTATTTCATCATCACTGCTCTCACAACGGTGATAGGAAAACATCGTGAGGAAACCGGCATGTCCTAGAACTAAAAATTCGAAGACATGTGACTTCCACCAACCCGCACTAGGCCCGCGTGGTGGATTAAGGCCCACTCCCTCTCACAGAAGGAGGCCTGTGTCCCAGCAGTGTGAACACTAGAGGTTGATTGTGTAAGTATATTCTTTAGACTCCTCTTTGGTCCTCAGGTCGCAAGCACAATTGCTAATCTGTCCTGGGTTCGATTCCCAGCACCTTTATTACATAACACATTTTAAAATCAGAAGTCGAGGGTCTGAACGAGTCTCCTAATCCATTACTTCATAGGTTTAAAAAAATCACCTGGTCAACAATGTACACAACGCAATGAACGCAGCTAAACTGTCAAAATTAAAGGCATTGAGATCGATTGGCATTTTATGTGTGTTACGCCATTACCCCGTACGTCGGGCCAATTGAATTAGGAAATTCCGGTAGGAATTTCTCAACACTACATTTAGTTTACCTAGCCCTTACGTAATAACAAACGTGATGTTGGGAATAGAATGACTAGCATGTCCAAAAAAGGCGTGTGTTTTTATAGGTAAATGTATGTTTTTTTTTTCAGTCAATCTATCTGTGTTTGGATTAGAATGGCTAAGGCCAATGAAATCAGATAGGTAAATCTGTCTTTAAAGTGTCATCTGCCTCTACAGCTCTTATAATAGATTATTCACTTAGGGAATAAAGCAGTGACTTAAGTCACGGGCGCGCCATATTGAATCCCGAGCGATTCCTGATTCAAATTACATTATTTACCAGCGAGTTATAACGAAATTCAGTACTATTATTGCCCGGCTTGAGTCTAGGGTTTTAATGAATTGCTTTAGGTTAGGTTTGCATTAAATAATATAATTTGTCATTTTCAAGCAGGTCGTGTGGAAAATGTCTTACGACTAGCGAAGACAGTAATTTTCCGATTCACAATCAAGTAATACGATATACGGATGATAGTAATTTAGCATTTAACATAATTACATCCTAAATTGATGACGTAGACGTTTACGTCGTCAGCGTAATGTTGTAACGTTGTGATTAAATTAACTTTGCTGCCTATAATTAGTTGATGACTGATGAAAAATAACTTAGATAGTACAACAATGTTCAATTTTGACTTTTAATAACCCAAAGCCTTGAAGTAGAGATAATGCAATGGTTAATTGAATAGAATAGAATAGAATATATTTTATTGTAAAACATGAGTACATCATAACATGTGCAAGGTCTTATAATAATAGTTAGATCTGCATGTTTTGCCATTAATGGCGTACAAAAATAACATATTTGGTTTAAAATAACCACAAAAGATTTGAGTCTAAACAACAAAACAATTTTTTTTTTTTGTAATACTACTTAAAAAAGAAGAAAATGTACATATTAGGTTTTATACATTTGAGATTCAAATTGTAAAAATGTTGAATTGCAGAAAAATACAATTAATTAATTGCGTTCGTTTAAGAAATCCGATATGGTATAATAGCATTTATTTACAAGATATTTTTTTAAATGTATTTTAAATAGGCATTTGTCTAATAGGTTTTGGGATTTTATTATATATGATTGGCGCTAAACAAAAAATACTTTTTCGCATCATTGCCGTGGTTGACCTTGGTACACATAATCTATTATTATCCCGTCGATTACAAATAGATACGTCTGATAGTTTCTTGAATAGCTTGGGATTTGTTTGTACAAAATTTGCTATTTCATAAATAAATAAGGACGGCAGGCTTAAAATTTTATACTTTATAAAATACTGTTTGCAACTATCAATTATTTTATTTTATTTGAAAAGAAATGTCTTAGTAATTAATTTGTCAGGTTTAAATTAGTTCACAAGTAGCCATGCGCAATGAATGTAAACAAACAACAGATTATTATTTCCCACTTGGATATGATCCAGATCACAATAAAATAAAACATTTAAGGAGACACCTGTCTCATTTGTAAAAAACACAACCGAAACACTTGCAAAAACATTCCCCATGTAACGTAATCAGTCAAAAAGATAAGGCCACTCAAATCAACTTAAAAAGGTATGTAATAAAGAGGAGGCCCCTTTAAAAACACGCCATCTATCTGAGAGAAGCGAATTTCCATGTTGACTCGTCCCTTGTAATGCAATTATTGAGTGATCAAACAATTTGTGGCTAGACTGGGCCGTCGGATCCCGAAGAACTCACTTGCGTAACGTGGGTACATTTATTATGGGAGAAGCGTCTCGGAGCGACAACATAAATCATTAGCATTCCCCTGCCCCCCCCGCCCCCCGCCTGCGTCGCATGCCCTCCCCCTCTGTACTGATTCATCAGGTCATCGTCGGAATAGATTTAGATGCTGGTACTACAATGATATTAATGTCTGAAGTATTAATTGCTTCCACGTTGTTCTGAGATTAAAACGACGGATGTTAGATGCTTATCATTTTTAGGGTTCCGTACCATAATGGTAAAAAGGAACCCTTATGGTGAGACTAAGTCCGCCTGTCTGTCACACCTGGATATCTCAAGAACTACTAATGCTATCAACTTGAAATTTAGAATAGCTTTATATGACGTTTGCCCAACTATTTTGCAAACAAGAAAGAAATTTAAAAAATATATCTTTTTTGCAAATGGGACTGAAAGGGGTCTTAAAAATTTGAAGTGGGGTTAATAGGGCATGTGGGGTATCATATGAAAGAGCGGTGTTTGCATTTCTCAAACATTTTTTTTAGGCTTCATAGTTTCCGACTTTTGATGATAAATTTAAAAAAAATACCGTTCCCCCCTTATCTCCGAAGTTTGCATAGATAAAAATCTGAAATTATTCTATGTGATAGAAGTTTATGTAAAGATTACAGAAAAAATAAAACGATGTCTCTAAATAGCACAGTTTTTCAGAAATTATCAACATCATATTATATACGTACGGAACCCTCGGCGCGCGAGTCCGACTCGCTCTTGACCAGTTTTTGTTTTGTCATAAAGCAACCATCACAAAAGATATTTCCCTTAGAGACATATCTTTTGTTCTGCTCGTAGATTTATCAGATATAAATGTTGAAATACTGGCACTTAATAGTGTGATTTTACCATTTTTTCCGTAAAGTGTTTTCAGATGTTTCAGTAACTTAAAGCACCTATGTTATCTTGCTTTTTCCTCAAGGGATCAGATGACGCGTGACGTGACAGAAAATCACGGCTAGAAAAACCATGTTTAGGCGTAGATTACACTAGGCTCACGCGCATGTAGCTCTTACTTTTGAAATAGGTTTTTTTTGTGATATAATGACAAACGTAATCATACATCAGGTTATACCAAACTGTACAAATGATTTTAAACCTTAAAATGATGATGCTAAAGTTCAAAATCGAATAATAAAATTTGACAGGTTGTGGTAATTTTATGTGCTAGCGACTGGTAAGGACCAATAATTCAAAAGTAATTCTAATCTCCACAAAATACAGCAAACGGACAAAAAAAAAAGTCAACTAAAATAATCTAGCACAATTCGTTTCGTAAACCTACATCCAAGACCCCGCATCCTTCGACTCAAATGATGAGGGTAGATGCCCAATACCCGAAAGATCGATGCAAGATTTAGTAACGACCCTTATGGTCGAGCAAAACGTCTGCATATTCGATCAGGGTCGTCACCTGTCATTTTATTATGGGAAATTTGAATAAGCGATTACCCAACGATAAAAGATACGATACTTGCTCCAGTTTCGTAATGGCGTTTACTGAGGGTTGGTTGGCGAGGTGAAAAATAAATGTTTTGAGAAAATAGGGTTCAGGAATGTTGTGGGAAAGTAGTTTATAGCTTATAAACCTTTAGTTTGTATATAAAGAATAAATAGAAAAGTATTATTTTATTTTTATAAATCAAGTACGTATTTAAATAAGTGTGTCCGTATGGATTGAGGAGCGCTGTCTCATATTTAAACTACCAATTTATACTACCAATATTTAGTAGTAAATTAGCCGATTTTGTAAGCCCGATCCTGGAATTTGTAGTAAAACCGTTAAAAAGTTATAGGACGTTTAAGGTGGCTTATCAACACAGACGTCTGAATTGAGGAGCCACCTTAGAACTCGAAAACTAGCCAACGGATATTTTTTTAAATTTGTTAGGATTTAGTAGTTTTTATGCGCAATATGTACAAAAAAAAGTATTTTGTGCGGCTGAATTTGAGATAGCTACAATGCATTGATTTTTCATAAAAATCCATAAATTTCACCGCGCTGTTTCTCGGAAAGTCATCAACCTATTAAAACATATTTTGAGTATAATTTAGTACTAAGACTAACTATCACAACAACAAGAACCTTCTTCTATGATTGCAGGTCTCTCTGCGATTTATGCATGATTGTTGTGTTACACTAAAAGCGAACGAACATTGCCAGTATATAATAGAACCATGGTAAGGAGTTTTTACGTTAAGACGCTGACAACAGCTAAACCGCTGTCAATGTCAGACTGCATACAAAAGAAAGTGATAAAACGCTTGTAATTTATTTCAAATTATGAAGCAATTATCTATTTACTCAAAAATGACTTAAGTAATCGAAAATAAAAAAAAAACAACTAAGTTCTGCATACAAATAAGACGTTCTTGTTATTAAATTAAATACCAACCGTACGTTGATAATTAATTCAGATATTTTGGATTGAAACTCAAAGTAAAGGGTTAGTTTACCGTTAATTTGTATCGAGATTTTTTTTTCTTAACGTGTTTTGGTAACAACCAAGTTCTGAAAAATATGTTCAAGAATAACATATACTTTTTTCCGCTACCAGAAACTAAATAGATTTGGCAATTTTTTTGTTTAAGACAAGCCTACTTTTATCACTTGCCTGTTGTCAGCGCCTTAACTAAAGGCCCAAAGTGAAACATAAATTTAGCGTAATACAATACTTTTACTTATTACTTCTATTATAAAGCAATGAAGACTGTGATATTGGAAAGTTATTCAAAATTAATAATCAGCCAAAAGATGGACAAGCATTAAAAACTCAAACATAATATCAAGTTTCAAACTAAATAAGGTGAATCCAACATCGTTACAAAGTTGGATCGATCAAATTTCGCTCTCCCAAGTAATTAAATTACTGATCATTACAACTAACAGGTAATTAATGGATTTCAGAGTTACTTTTACACTTCAACAGAGTTTCGGAGTTCGTAAAAAGTAAATAAACGTCGTTTCTAATCTCGAGACTTTGTTGAAACGTTCTCGGAACAAATATTTAACGTTATGTGCTACTAGCTCAGTTTGAAACTTTATTTTATTACGCCCAAATTTTTGGTAAGTCTATATTTTTATTACGTTATTTTTTTATCGTTAAACTTACATATTTTTTTACGGTTTCTATTTTTGTTCTATTGAAGATTTAATTTATTTTTCCTTGCTGATTTTTATTTCCACGTGTATCTTGAATATTAATACGGACGGCAAGGTTTCAGATTATCACGGAGTGCTTGCATAGCTTTTAAGTTGACATTAAGCTCTGGATAATTCAATTTAATTAAAATTTCTCTCTATTCAAATAAGATACCTCCAACTTATACTTAGACCAAAAAATATGTGCCAGCTCATTCTTAAGACTTAGGCAAAGTCTATATTAATCTTTATAAAGTGCGGTGTTTCAAAGTGCACAGGGCACCAGGACCAGAGGGCATAAATCATTGCTGTCGAACGCCTTCTATCGGGGTGACACCTAAATCGCAGGAGGCATTACTCATTGGGGACACGCTACGAATAAATCCCAGTATTTTTCCTTTTTTCCTTAACGACATTCCACTTTGCGCCTTGGAGACGATTCCGCGTAAGCGCTGATTTTTATGTGTTGTCAAATGTAAACAAGACGTCGAGAGTTGGTCCTTGTGAGATAATGCCCAAGTTTATTGTACGCTAAGTGTGTATTTGTCCTTCGTAAATAATTTATGGAGATGACAGTTTATTTTTAGAAGTTCCGTCTGTCCCTCGGATTTATGTCTTGGACAAAGTTAACCTGGCCAAACTTGTATTTTTATTCGTATTGCCATAAAGAAAACTATTCAATAACTAATAAAGAACCCATCAAAGTATTTCAATACAAACTTTATGTACTCCTCATTAGCTTGAAAAACAATTGAAAACTCGAAGCCACGCATATAGATCTCAATATAAACAAAACGCGATAAGGCGGCTGACAAACTTTTTTCATTTCAGGCATCGAGAGCCAGTGAATTCGACTCACATTTAAAATATGGTATCCTTAGGAAGGAGGCGCGAAGCCTAGAGCGATGGCCGTTTTACCGACGAAACAAGTGCTTGCTCATTTTAATATTTCCAACTTTCCTTGAGCCTGGCGTCATTAAGCGAAAAAAGCGCTGCGGGCGAAAGTGGGCCAGCCGGGTCCTTTAAAACCTCTTCAGTCCATTGTTGTATTTTTTCCCTTACAGTCCGCGTGTTTTAGGAATTTAGTTACGGTGAAAATAATGTTTTCTTTTTAATTTTACCCAGTCTCTTTGTTTAGTTAGGAATAAATGGTGCCGTTTTTATGATTCGGATTTTTATGGTCAATCATTTTGTGTAAATAGAAACTGAGTGAACTCATTTATCAGTGTCTATTTAAAATAGAGTAATGTATAAAAAATCTCTTATTATTTATTTAAACTTTTCGCACACTATAATGTACAAAGGCAGACTTAATGCGTTAGGCATTCTCTACCAGTCAACCAAAGGTGGTGACGAGATAAGATGGCGGGTGCTCTGATTGAGAAAAAAAAAAAAAAATTTAATTACAAATAAAATAGGTGCACAAGTACATCAATATGTTATAAACTTAGTTATAATACTCATATATTTACTATAATATATCCCTACATCATATATACTCTCTCTCTCTTTCTCTTCTCTACCATCTTCTCGCAACTCAAACAAAAAATCGTATATTTTCAGATCGCTTCGTATTTTGAATGCACAAATCTCGTCGCGTTTACCACAAACTGTCTGATTACGTCACTAATGCCGACAACTAAATAACTACCGCCAACGCCGCCCCTTCATACATAATTACTTCAAATGACGCCCAACATCAACGAACACGTAAAACATTCCTATACAAAACATTAAAAAACAACGCGTCATCTTAAAAAAAATCTGCAAACAACCGTGGAAACTTAATTTAGACGAGCAGTAGTAAAGCTGCGTATTCACTAGATGACAAAATTTTGGCTAGCGTTGACCACTGCCAACATTGTGCCGCATAGACATCATAAAATATAGTAAAACAGAGGGCCTACTCCGAAGCGATAATCCGAAGTATCGGCCGAATGATCGGCCGTTTCTTGACTTCCAAAGTTTCCTTATATGACTTTGAATCCTCACCCGACTTGAAGTAATGTTTGCGGCTTTGACTTATCTCTTTTACCGTTTTTTTTTTCTTTCGCCGTAGTTAGCTATAGTCAGCTTTAGTCAGGAAACGGCCGAACATTCGGCCGATACTTCGGATTTATCTTAGGAGTAGACCCCCCTTTAGATTTTTAGCAGCTGTGAAACGTGAAATAAAATTCATCAATAATGTCACAAATAATGTTGTCAGCCATGAAAATATTTTTTATCTAATAGACCTGCGTAGAATTGCGTTAATTACAACGCCTTTCATTTTGACAATTCAAGAAATAAATAAAAAAATAAGATGTGGCGGCATTTACATCGCCACATGCGAACTACGCATCACACAGACGTCACGCAAAATCCTGCATCGCGCAAGCGGAGTTTACCGCGCAACTAGCAACATCCCGACATCAATCGTCGGGCAGTTGCCCATCAGACACAACACCCGTCTGATCGGACAATCCTCCCTTTTCTATGGTGAATGAGTGAACTTTGCACCCTGTTCCTCATTTCTTTATACTTAAATAAAATACTTTACACTAAAATTATAACTATGTCGTATCTCTCTGTATTTAACTGTGTGTACATAAATAATAAAACAAATAAATAAATCATTTTATTTGTCACAGACACACGTGCATACGAAAACATAGTTAACTTGAATAAGTAAACAAAAAAAAATAAAAAAAACAGATCTAGATAATAATCACGAGCACAAAAAACAAATAGTCGGCAGCTGCACGCCATGACTGTGACAAGAAGGCTTGCACTCACCATGATGGTGTGCTGTGTTGTTCAACAACATTCATTGCGTTATTTACGTTTTCGAGCAGACGTTTATTTCAAATATATGAAGCAATGGGTTAAGAATTTGCTTCAAAATCCTTCGGATTGTGAAACAGTGTGTTTCGCAATTGAAATGCGGGGTAAAACGAGATCAACAGAGCAAGCTTATGACCCTGGGCGTTGTGTTGATGTTGCCCAATTTTTCTACCAGTGAGTACACAACTTTACACCGTCACTAAAACAAAATGGAAACTATGACGCGCATGAATACGCTCGGTTTTGTTTTACAACAAGAAAAGTGATCCACCTGTGCCTACGCACGTATTTTTTTATTTATAATTTTAGTTAGTGAGTAGTCAGTACCTTCAGCACATTTCTGTTCCAGTGACGTTTAAATTAAAGGTGTGGCAAAAGATAAATAAACATAACTGTCGAAGGTAACCGTTGTAAATATTTGGCAATTAATTAGTTCAGGATCTCATAACTCGGAAAAAAATGGGTTACATAGATACGTTAATATGTCACTGTTAGACCACAGCAAAGGTACCCATTCTTCCGTACGAGAATGTTTTCGGAAAAACTTTGCTTAGCTAGAAGAATTAATGAGTAAAAGTCACACAAGTTACGTGTGACTCTGGAGTCCCTTAAGACGCTGACAACAGGTAAACCGCGGTCACTGTCAGACTGCATACAAAAGAAAGAGAAGCGCGATGACACAACACTTGTAATTTATTGCAAAATATGAAGCAATTATCAATTTACTCAAAAATGAGTTGAGTAATCAAAAATAAAAAGCAACCAAGTTCTGCATACAAATAAGACGTTCTTTTTATTAATTAAATACCAACCGTACGTTGATATTTAATATAGATATTTTGGATTGAAACTCGAAGGGTTAGTTTACCGTTAATTTGAATCAAGATTTTTTTTTCTAAACGTGTTTTGGTAACAACCAAGTTCTGAGAAATATGTTCAAAAATAACATATAATTTTTCTGCTACCACAAACTATATAGATTTGGCATTTTTTTTGTTTAAGACAAGCCTACTTTTATCATTTGCCTCTTGTCAGCGCCTTAACGTCGGAGTGTCAAAACACCACTTAATAAATATATTATCATCAGTCCATTTCTGTTTGCTACTTTCAAGATTTGCTTACTTCATGACGATTGCATGTGTGTGTGTACGCACACACACATGCCTCATCCCTTCATCTACGACACTCCGTTGCGCTCATAAATCAGGGTTGTCAAACAGCTTGGAACTTGCCAGATATATTGCTGTTGCGAGCTGTTACTCGTTCCACTAAGCTAAAAATTTGCTGACAGTTCGTACGGTCAGATGAATAGAATGTTTTAGCTACTCTAGATAATATTACCTGTTCATACTGGTTGATAAGGTTCCGTACCTTAAAAGGAAAAAAACCGCCCAAGTGCGAGTCGGACTCGCGCACGAAGGGTTCCGTACCATTATCTATAAAAACGGCAAAAAAATCACGTTTTGTTGTATGGGAGCCCCCTTAAATATTTATGTTATTCTAGTTTTTAGTAGTTGTTGCTATAGCGGCAACAGAAATACATCATTTGTGAAATTTTCAACTGTCTAGCTATCACGGATCATTAGATACAGCCTGGTGACAGACGGACAGACAGACAGACAGACGGCGGAGCCTTAGTAATAGGGTTCCCGTTTTACCCTTTGGGTACGGAACCCTAAAAACGGATCCCTTATAGGATCACTCGTGTGTCTGTCTGTCCATTTGTCACAGCCGATTTCCTCCGAATCTACTGGACTGATTAAGTTGAAATTTGGTACACATATGAATTTCTGTGACCTAAACACGAACGTGTAACAATAAATGAATATCTCTCATATTTAAAATACCGTGTGACATATCAAATGAAAGTGTTTGTTGTCAAGATTTCATATATTTTATTGTATAATTTTAAAATTAACACTTTTAAAGTTATTTAAGAAAATATTACAAAAATTGAACATTTCTGGCTTTTAGTTTCAGAGATACCCCTTATCTATGAAACTAAAAGCCAAAAATGTTGAAAAAAATACAGAAAATAGTTATTTACTTACAGATTACAGGAAAACCTATAAGAATTCTATGGTCTTAAAATAACATGGTAAATCTCTCAATATTGAGCATACAAACTTACATTTGCAGCTGTAATGTATGAGGGAAAATGTTTATCAACTACAATCTTAAGTTTGTTCTTGGAATAAATTCATCCCAACTACGGAACCCTTCATTGTGCGTGGTCCATCACGCACTTGGCCGGTTTTTAAGTAGTTTCTACTCTGAATACCTAAGTATAATTTAGAAATTCAGACTCCATTCGAGTAAAAAAGCTTTCTGAAATTGAGCTGGCTAGCGCGAATTTCAACTGGCGCTTATCAGCATTAGCAAAATTAGGTTTTCCAGCAAACGTCCCCTGAATTTCATACTCAACATTTCATATTGCATCAAAAATTTCACATTACATATGAGAAAACATCCTTTTTAAAATACCGACTAGTTTTTATTTTTGTTTGAAATATTTGTAAAGGTCATTACGAACACAAATATAATGTAAGTAGGTATGAGTTGTCAAAAATTTGTGGCCGACATATTTTTGTCTTTCCCGCCCACAGTTAATTTTTACCAACACGTTTTATTTTTAAAACGCAACCACTGATTCACGTTTCCTAATGCCTCTGAATATGACATTAATTAGCGAGTTCTTTTTTCAAATGTTAACGCAAAATTCAAATTAAATCTTTGATATTACTGATATTAGATTGGGGTTTTTTGATATTAGTTACACCCATATAACAGCGTGTCTTTCTATGTTACTTGAGATTAAAACTGAAGAATCGTATAGCGTACTCGAATCTCGATAAAAAAGGTTAAGCTCCTTTAAAATAAAACGGAATTATCAAGACTTGGTTTAAAAACTAACCACTCTATAATATATTTTTCTTCTTTAAAACACTTTAGAACTAACCATCCTAATTTCAAATACTTGTATCTGGTGCTCTGCAATAAAAAGAATTTCTCTAACGTTTCTGCAACCAAATAAAAATGGCTGTTTCATAGCGAATTTTCGCTGTGAACCATTAAAATTGTTTTACGAGTCTCAAATGTAGTTGGTTGTTACACACAACTCGTTCAACGTGAGATATCTGTCTGTTTTCATATTTCTGCATTGCGTCAAATTATAATGTCATTTGTAGACGACAATAAACATATTTTTAAAGAACTTTTTAAAATTTTACATTTATTTTAAATTTTCACACTACGATTTTTTAAAAAGAGGACTTTTGCTGTTTTTTTGTTCTTAAAATATTTTACTAATTAGCTACGTAGCCCCCAGCTACACTCCCATCTTTGACTGCAGGAAATGATTCTCTCATTTCCTTCTATCTCTTGATGAGAAGCAGAATAGATAACATTTATAAAGTTTTACGAAAATATGTCAACACTAAGTACATGTCGCGTAGCAATTACTGATTTACGTAGCGCTACACCTGCTACGCCGTAGCTTATCGATGGTGATCGATAAACCGCCGTAGGCACAACTTATGAATAGTACCTATAAGAAATGAGTAAATTATTATTATTTTTACCAGTAAAAATTAAAAGTAAAAAGTACCTTTGAGCTCAAAAAACATTAATTGTATCTGACACGCTTTATTAAAATATTAGTTTGACGTGGCAATATTTACAAACGTGTCTAATATTTTATTTGATTTACAGTCCAAAATAAATATTATTCATAAAAATTGTTTTTCATTCTTATGCAGACTTGCCATTATATAGTGAAGTTTGCACGTGTTTTTTTTTTAATTATTAATTGCAGTTCAGTAATATATATTAAATTATCACGCTAAAGGTCTTGGTCGTTGTACTTGACTGAATTCCTACAGTACCTAAACGCAATAGAAATGGTAAATCGGGAAATAATCACAATTACAAACGATGAAACGACTGACGTGTGCGTGTTGGACCACGCACAATGAAGGGTTTCGTAGTTGGGATGAACTTATCCCCAAAACAAACTTAACATTGTAGTTGAAAATCATGTTCTCCCATACATCGATATACGCCACGGTCAATTTTACAAATGTAAGTTTGTTATCGCAAAAAAACATTGTTTGATGTGATTATACTACAAATTAACAATTTTTGGACTTTTTTCTTTACTTGTGCTGTGAGACCTTGCTTCTTGCCTTCATGATTTTAGACCAACGGGTTTGATTTATTTGCGAATATCAAAAATATCTCGCATAAATGGCCGTATTGTTTTAATGCGTTGACTTAAAAGCTTGATTTTTTTACAGCTCCAAGGGACTGTAGACTTACATAATTATTTGATATTATTTTAACTTGATACCTCCACGCATTCTTGAGAAAAAGGGTCTTGACAGACAGACAGAAAGACGAACATACAGACAGACGGATAACGAATTTATCCTATAAGGGTTCCGTTTTATCCTTTTGAGGTAAGGAGACCTAAAAATAATAGAATACTATGTCTGTCTGTTTACGGTGGCTGATCTCGAAAAATGTTGGACAGTTCAAGAGCGATTGTCGCCAACTGATAGCAGTGACAAAGATAATCTTGTCCACAAGATTTCATTATTATTATTACTTTGGATTTCGTGCCAATACGAGTAAAGTTTTTATTGTTTGCAAAAAATATATTTTTAACGAACGTAGGTCTAATCATTTTTGTGAAATCAAATGGTGCAGAAACACAGGTTGTTATTTATCGGTCATAGTAGTATTTCATCAATTCTAATGTAGCTCAGTGAATTGAGCCATTAACATAAAAAAATTGGTGTTTAACGAGCGAGTGACGTCGAGTGCTCCCACTAGTTTATGGAAATTAAACATTTTAACGAGGTTTTTATATGTTTTAAATCGTGGGTGTCGCAACGAAATTGTTTGTTGGTACTGAAGGTACAGTCAAACACAAATTGCAGTAAGAATTAGTTTATTTCATTGGTTTTTAGGATATAATTGCTAACTTTTATATTCTAGGCCTCATTAAAATATTTTAGCGATTGAAAATATAGCTTTTCATTCAGACTTTGTAATTAAATTTATAGAATTTGAGGGATAAAATTAAGTAATCTAAACAGATGCGGGGTTTTATTAGTGTTTACTAATGAGAGTCAGACTTTCAGCGTCATTAATAAAATTAATGATGGTTTTGTTCAAGAAAGTAAACAATGCTTGTATTGGCGACACGTCAGCTACAATTGATGGATTACTAACTATTTAGATGGACTTCGTAATTGGGTGCTTACTGTGTACTACCCACTATCGAAACAAAGCTAAATCTATTTAAGCTATCTTGAAAGTAGCCTACGTTAGAAGTTAAATTTTATTTACTTTATTAAAAAAAAAAAGCAATATTGTAAATAGTATTTATTGGGACTCGCACAGGAAGATCACAAATTAAACTAAACACACTCATAGAAATATAAAAAATAATAAAATATTATAATTTTTTATTTACCTTCTTACATCTACCAACTTCTCCAAGCGATGGCGACGATTGGTTGCCGCAATGCGTGAAATGAAAATCAAACTAGCAAAAAGGTACCACTACATAAACTAATTCAATTTACATTTACATTATACAATACCTAATGGAGTTGTTAACTGATTTTTGAATAATTATATTTAAATAAATATACGCTAATAGATTTCAAATAATAATAATAATATGTACATGTATATAAAACAACCCAAGGGTTGGAAGGGTTCCGTACTATAAAAACGGCAAAAAAATCACGTTTGTTGTATGGGAGCCCCCTTAAATATTTATTTTATTCTGTTTTTTAGTATTTGTTGTTATAGTGGCAACAGAAATACATCATCTGTGAAAATTTCAACTGTCTAACTATCACGGTTCATGAGATACAGCCTGGTGACAGACGGACAGACAGACAGACAGACGGCGGAGCCTTAGTAATAGGGTTCCCGTTTTACCCTTTGGGTACGGAACCCTAAAAAGGAGGGGAAAGAACCATAGTGCGTCAAAAAATTCGTCCGCATCGCTGTCAACAGGAAAATTACTCAAAAGGCTGGCAGCATTGCCACGTTTATTTATTTAAACTTCTCACACACAATAATGTACAAAGGCGGACTTAATGCCTTAGGCATTGTCTACCAGTCAACCAAAGGTGGTGAAGAGATAAGATGGCGATGCTGATTCTTTGGCCAAAAAATAGACCAGCCCTCTGGTCACGTGAAGAGTCGCCAATCACTTGGCGATATCTTGAAAAACCAAGTGGGCACTCGGACCCCATGGCCCTAGTGTTTTAACCCCAAACGGCTGGAACTATATATATATACTTATATATATATGTTCGAGCCGTTTGGGGTTGGAACTCCCTCCCAATATGTTCGCCGTTTGAAGTTTTATGCACCTGGAGCAGCCGCCCCAGCACAGCGCACCGTGCTAAGAAGATGGGATGGCGCAAAGGTGTGAACACATACCTAATTGTATAATATATGCAATATATGAAAAAGTAATGTAAATGGTGGATGATCATACTGCTTTTAGACAAGCGTTTAAATTAAAATATCAAACTACACCTCGGATTCGTGCCCGATTGATAGCAATAGCAGCCTTACGTAAAACTTAAACATAACTGTCGAAATGTGGGTGTACTCTAGCTACACAACTGCCTTAACCTTCGGGGATTACAGGCGTGATGTTATGGTATTTTAATTCCACTAATCTAGCTAAGCATATAGTCTACAATGATTCATTACGCATCGTAAAAACTCGCGCGACTGCTTTACAAAACCGCATTAAACAATTTTGACTGACAGAATAATTAAACTGGCACTGTAGGCGATTATTGCACAAAACTACGTTTTTTCTTAGTACTACATGACGGGTGTACAGAAACAATGTGACAGCACCAAGGAACGGTGGCGAATCGACTGAAAGCCGTGTCTATTTCTATTTTGCATGTTTTCCACTACACTAGCCTTGACTCAGCGGTTCACAACGAGCAATGAATAGAAAAATGGGCGTTTTGTTCTTGTCTTCGTAGAACCGAATGTGATTTCGGTGTGACAGAAAATTGCGGAATATTTTTAGGGAAAATATTGTCCTTGTTCATATGTAGCTGTTACGTTGTGTCGTGGTTCTGTTTCTTCTGTCTTTGCATGATCTATTACCAATGTCTCACGCTCATCTGTTAAAGTATTATTATTTTTCTTTATAGTTACTGAATCAATATTTTGTACTTATATTCCTTTTTGTTACATTAGTCGTTTATTTATGGATAGGCTCGGAAATCACGTTAAGCCGTTGGTCCCGGCTGTCATTCGCAGATCTTTGCCAGTCGTTACGGGTCGTCAGAAGCCCAATAGTCTGACAACCAGTCTTATTAAGGGGTATCGTATTACCCAGTTACTGGGTTGTGGAGGCCAGATAGGCAGCCGCTCCACGTAAAATACTGGTAGTCAGCTGCATCCGGATGGACTGAAAGCCGACCCCAACATAGTTGGAAAAAGACTAGGCAGATTGATTTAACTTTTGAGTTACTAGTGCCCCCATTACTGATTGAACTATCCTGGCTCGTGTTGCCGGCGACGCCAGTTTCCAATCGGCTCATTTTACTCAACAGACTAAGTAACTGCAGGGTTGATCATCATGTAAACAGCTCTAGTAATATAGCCAATATAGTCATCCTATACGCCAAGCCAATATAGTCATCCTCATCATCATCGTTTCAGCCGAAAGACGTCCACTGCTGGACACGGGCCTCCCCCAAGCACCGCCACTTCGACCGGTTCTGTGCTTCCCGCATCCAGCGAATTCCTGCGGCCTTCACAAGGTGATCAGTCCACCTTGTAGGAGGCCTTCCAACGCAACGTACGCGGTCGCGGCTCCAGAACCTTTCGGCCCCATCGGCCATCTGAGGTGCGAGAAATGTGCCCACTGCCACTTAAGTTTGGCAATTATTATTATTATTATTATATCGTTTATTTCAAATCAATCGCAATTCTTCGGGCTAAGCCAGGATAGTAAGCCACAATATTACTTGCTTGTTAACGAAGCTTAAAAAACAATCCTCGTGTAACCTGGGCATTATGTTTCGTTAGACTCTATGCCAAAACAGCTTTACTTAAATCTACAAACAATAAACTATCTTGATATCATATTCTAACAAACACTTGGCAATAACCTAATACCTACTTATCTTTAGAATTCGAATCACCGTCTATACTAATATAAGTTATTTTTTTATAAAACAGTCAAAATTCAAAGGATGACCATCTCATGTTGAAACAATTTTCGTATGTTCGCGTTAACTTAACTCCGCTTAGAGCTTACCGTTGCTTTGGTCACGTTTGGTCCAGACTTATCAAAATAATAGCTAATAAACCATTGTTTCCATCGGTTTCAGTATGTTATGTAATCTACTATTCAAATATTCCTAGATTTAATTCAGGCGTGCCCCGGAAATGTCATGATGATTATTTTAATCTGCATTTTCCATGTAACGCATTTTTTTCCTATGCAATGTCATGTTTATGTCAAAATGAGCGACATCGCTGCAACGCCTTTTCCTTCTTAATAAATTATACAGATCGACGTAGTTTCCCAAAATGTTATTTTTTGCGACTTTATTTATTTTTGAACTAGCTACAATTTTACTCCTCGCTTTCAATATTAATTTAGCTGCAGTAATGAACGAAAAGACAATTATTTTTTTCTTAAAATCCATCACTAAACACTATTCATAAACGTCTATCAAACCCATTTTAGTTAAAATGCTGCTAAAGTTCGTTTGTCCTTATTTGTCACTTTGACCTTTGTGTTTGTTAAAAAGTGTCAACTACTATTTTAACTATTATAGACATGCTTAGTTTTATGAATAAGGGGATTTATGAAACTTATTAACAAAAAATGAATTTAAGTTACCATACCAAAACCATCTACAATGTCAGTTTAGATATATATTTTATTCAATGTGTAGAATCGGCTATCGTATCTCTAATTTATGTTTATGTGGGTTAAAACCGTTTACAATAACGCTTTACCCCACGACTGTACCAAAGAAATGTCCCACTGTCGGAGACAATAGAAGGTCACTGGTGTATCATAGCAATAGAATTCGCTTTGGCAGTAGTAGTACATTACTCGGCCGTGATTTGGCTCGCACACAACTGTTAAAACAGGGAACGACCGGCTTCGAGCAATAACAACCGCTCAACGCGAGCGTACTTCCAATCATTATTCGTGTATAGGGCATTTATTTTTTGTACAGACACGAACAGCCGTCAACTTTAAGGGTTGCCGGTGAGTGTATTCTTAACTCATGTAGTTTTAATGTATTCTGCGAGGTCGAGTGAGTTGTTAATGCTTTGTGATTAGTTGAGCGTATATAATGCGTGTAGATAGACATTATTGAGGTTTATTTTCGATTCTAGAAAGGTGGAGGATGCTATTTATTTTGCTAATAGCTAAATCAATATTAATAGCTTCGAAACCTAAAGTTTAGGTACAAGCTTTGTATTGTATGCTTATGAGTTAAATCGCTTATAGATCGGCCTGATTTATATTTGTTGATGCAAAACTATTTTAGGATGCGGCCAGTAAATATCGACTAATCCGAACGATCGTAGTTAGAATATCATAAACGCCAGGCCAAGGTCAAGGTGGTTCTCTATAAATAATCATACCCAGAAACACATAGAACCATGGTCATCATCCTCCAGCCCTCGTTCCCATTTATTTGAGGCGATGCAGCACGTACTGTTCTTCTACACATTTATATTCAAGTACCAAACGTCTTGCAGATATTGTTATCCCACCAGTAAGACATCTCCTTTGCAAAACGTCAATTTAACTACCTCAGTTATAGTTTATATAACCAAATTAATAAATTTCTCCAGGTGCACAAATTGAATTGTCATCAATGTAAAAATACGATGAAGGTGTGGCTGATGGGACAATCTCATGATGAAACAGAAAAATTGCTTCTCACCCAATCCTAAGCAACTTGAGACACTTAGATACGCCACTATCCTAGCACACACACTCACACACACACCCTTACACACATACACACACCCTCTCACATACACATGCACGCGCACACACAGACCCATACACACATTTCATTTCTCTTATATTTTCCTAATGCTTTTGTAAATTAGTTAATAAGTAACCATAAATATATAATAAATCTATTGGTGTATCGACGCAGTTTATTTTAGCATAAGTTTTGGAATCACTGACTCCCAAGTCACAGGCAATAAACCTAGTTTGGGAGCCAGGAGATTAATTAGTCTCACATCTCTGTACCAAATTATTGTTCCATTGTTTTTGTCACCAAGTTATAGATTATAGATAATAATAAATAAATAAAATAATATAAAATCTGTACTAGCATCGCCACATGAAATGTATTGTTTTAGTTATTACCCCGATTACTTGTTTATATTCACTGAATAAGCTATGGCGCTCACCACAAGTCACCTACTTTATGTATATATATTTTAATGTTTTTTCCAACAAATCGGTCAGTCAGTAACGTTAAAAAACAGTGTTTTATTTTCTGTAAATATACAACGGACAAATTGCCCGCACATTATCAGTCGTCATCTCATGGCTAGGATGGAAATTACGGCTGACAAAGGACCACATAGATGGATTATTTTACAATCCATCTATGTAATCCTTGGACAGTCGTTTCTCAAACCCATTAACACACAGCTAGACCCACAATATCCCTTACAAAAACACGCCTATTTCATGTCACACTTCTCCAACATGTGCAAAGCCTCCTCAACATTTTTGTACATTCATAATTCTTGACCATTATAATAACAAAACACAACGTTCTGCTGTAGGTAATCACTCGCCACCTTCATGTGCCGTAACTCAAATAAACTTAATATAATAATATTAAGTTTTTTTCCTATTTCTTCCCGTGGGTGAAAGGCGCGTAAAAGGCGACTAAGGGACTTGCTAGAGAATCGTCAGCAGCGTTCGCTATGCATTTTAACACCATACTGCGATCGCCAACCCGCCTGCCAAGCGTGGCGATTATGGCAACCCTCCCACCCCTTGGAGGAGGCCCATGTCTAGCAGTGGACGTCTTTCGGCTGACATTATGATGATGATGAAGTTTTTTTAAGAATTGTTTACAATAATACACATTTTATATTTTATATAATATATTTTCCTATTACAAATGAATCTGTAGCCGAACCGGCGAAAGCCTGTGTTTCGGCTATCACCGCCAAACCCCTCAAATAATTATTCACATTAAAAATAGCCATCAATAAAAAAATAAAAAAAAAAAAATATTTCATAAAAACTAAGAACACATTCCACTGTATACATGGAGATTATAAATTTACATTTTCACACTATAAGCACAATTACATAAGACTCTATCCCTTAAACTGGTCTAGCCTGTATCTTAAGAGATAGAGTTCAGCCATAAGGGTACAGTAAATCATTGCAATTCTGTAACAAGTGAAACAGTGTCGCTGTTGCATTAAGCCAAAGTTATTCTATGAAATATTATATATTAGTGTGTAGTGTATGTGAGTGACACTATAAGCACAATTATATAAGACTCTATCCCTTAAACTAGGTCTAGCCTGTATCTTAAGAGATAGGGTTCAGCCATAAGGGTACAGTAAATCATTGCAATTCTGTAACAAGTGAAACAGTGTCGCTGTTGCATTAAGCCAAAGTTATTCTATGAAATATTATATATTAGTGTGTAGTGTATGTGAGTGAGAGTTTGTATGTGTGCGTGTGAGTGCGTGTGGATGTGTGTGTCTGTGCTTGCATGTGTGTGTCTGTGCGTGGATTTTGCGATTGTATTTTACGAAATGAATGTTAGAAGATTCACCGTTGTGAGGTAGTCCTGTTGTAGTAGCCATTGAGTGATTTTATATTTTAGCGTGTGTCTGTTTAAATCAAGTATGTTTATTATTTTGTGTAGTTTCTTATATATATAAGTACCTATGACGTAATATTGGCGTTTGGCAAATTTAGTTTTATGTGTTACACCTGATGGGATATTTGTGCGTTTATTTGGGTTAGATTTGGGCATGGCTCTATGAGTTCTGAGGACAGACTGCAAGATGAACAGCTGTCTAACTGTTAATACCTTACATTCATCATATAGTTGTTTGGTTGGATATAAGTACGGTTTCTTAGACATAACTTTAAGTACGGCTCTTTGGGCTCGCTCTGCCCTTAGAAAATTTGTTTTAATAGCACCACCCCATGCAGTAATGCAATATCCGATAGTCGACTGACACAGTGCAAAATAAACCATTTTTAATGTGTCTATGTCAGCCGATTCTCTAAGGGATTTAAAAACATAAACAAGACTCATTGTCCTGCTGATTATCATTTCCAGCTGTTTGTCCCAACGTAGGCCGTCATCTATTTGCAGTCCCAGATACTTAACACATTCACTTCTAGCTAGTGTAGGACAAGAACACGGTGTTGACGAGTTCAGGCAGGAGTGAGCAGTTACTACAAAGGTATGCGGTGGTTTGGTGTTTCGTCGGATTGCAAAAGGAATGTAGCAAGATTTATTTAAGTTTAATGTAAGTAGGTTTTGGTGGAACCAGTTCATAATGATATTAAGTGCTTTTTCTGCCCTAGTTTTAACCTCTTCCCAAGTAGAACCATCGATTATAATTGCAGTATCGTCAGCGTATGCGAAGATCTTGCTGCTTGGTAGTATCATTTTGCAAAGGTCATTGACATAAATTTGGAACAATGTGGGACCTAATATACTTCCCTGGGGCACACCGTATGCCACGATTTCCTCATTACTAAGATACGTATCTATTTTAACTTGCTGAGACCGATTCTTGAGGTAATCCTTGAAGATATTGAGTGCTATGCCACGTATACCAATAAGCTCCAATTTTGAGGTAAGTTTGGGAACAGAAACTGTGTCAAAAGCTTTCGACAGATCCAAAAATATACCCATACACTTAGCCCCACTATCAAGTTTACTTGCTACGAATTGTGTGAGATCCAGTACAGCATCTTCAGCAACTCGGCAATAATGCTATATTTATTTTAAAAACCCTTAAGTTGTCTGTTAAGGATCTTTTCAATAATTTTCGAAAGCGAAGGCAGGATGGAAATTGGTCTGTAATTGTTGATACAGGATCTGTTCCCGCTCTTATATATTGGATGGACTATAGCTTTTTTGAGTCCGTCAGGAAACGTTCCTGATTGAAAACAAAGATTGCAGATGTAGGTGATTGGTGGCACTAAAATGTGGCGACAACTTTTCAGCAAGGTAGATGATATTCCATCCCAACCAACAGCACAATCATTACGTAGTTGTAAGATTATTGTTTCTACTTCACCTTCATCGGTGTTTAGTAAAACGAGGGAGCTAGCTGGAGGTGAAAAATTTAACTTTTCAGATCGATCGCTACCAGAGGGAGTATTAGTAGGATTGTGAGCTTTTAATATATTTGCCGCTAAATTATTACCAATATTACTAAAGAAGGAGCATACTTCATATACCTCACAGAGGAGTGAGGATTATCGCCTAGTTTTAACAATTCATCGGGACAGGTGCGTACTTTACGAGTATTAGTGATTTCTTGTATGGTTTTCCAAAGAGCTTTGGGGTTATTTTTTGATTTTTCAAGTTCACTTTTATCAAAGGCTATTTTAAGTTTCCGGAGTAAATTATTACAAAAGTTTCTATAGCGCGTATATGTTAGTTTTAAAATTAAGTTATTTGGTGATTTATTTGATTTCATATGCAGCCTATCCCTATTTTTAATACATTTTAGCAACCCTAGGATCCAGGGTTTTATAGTTCTATGCTTCTTAGGAATTGTAATTGTAGTGTGTTTAGTTATTAATTTGTATTGATACAAACTTATTCAAAGCTTCATTTGTATCATTAATTTTATAAATGTCAGAAAAAATTGTGTTTTCTAGTTCAGACTTAATGGTATTTAGATTAGGACGAGAGATAGTGTATTTTAGTTTTTGAGTTGTGTTCGCGTTCGCTAGCGTAAGTATAATTGGTTTATGGTTGGTGATGTACGAATCAAGAATTAATGTGGTGCAAAGTAATTTGGACTTTAATAAAATATGATCAAGACAGTTTTCTAGTCTTGTGGGTATTAGATGGGTAGGGAGTAGACCATGGGAAGCATTCTGGATGAGATATTCAAAACTATGGGGGCTCTTGTTACCAGGTTTTATGTCGATATTTAAGTCACCGACAAGTGCAATATTTGGGAAAGAAGAAAGTTCACCCAAGACATTATTTATCAAGTAGAGATGTTAACATTTTGTAGATATAAAGAAGTGATGAAGAAGAAGAAGTGATGAGTAATAAAGATGTGATAAATAACATAATAATTTGATACAATAAAATAATAATAATCATTAAAGGCAATATTTTCAGAATTTACCAAAAATCAAAAATAAAATCATAAACAAAATCGAAATTAAAGTAAAATCTGGATAGTGTGTGTGTCCTCTCTTTGTTTGATATGATCATATGGGTGCGTGAATGTGAGTAGAAACTAGTTTTCGATGACACATAATTTCTTCCAGCTGAACAATAAATCAGAAAAGCATACTCTGCTAATCATTGCAGTTGAAAAGTATGACAGACATAACACGTCTCCGAGTTCAGAGTACAATTTGTACTAGCTACCCGATTTACATATTAATAAAGGGGTTTCAGCCAGAGCCGGGTACCTAATTTACACAATTGCAACGGAAACGATTTCAGTATAATTTTGCTGATTTTATATAGCTATCTTAAAACCAGACTAAGGATAAAGTGATGACATAACTATAAGGATTTAATTATGTACAACGTTATGTATTTATTTTTTACCAGCTGCGCCCCGTGCTTTCACCCACGTAAGTCTCGATCCCGTGGGATTATCGGGATTAAAAGCCGTTTGAGCGTGAAGAAGTAACAAACATACACACACACACACTCACCAACTTTCGCCTTTATAATATTAGTGTGATGTGATTAGGAATTATTGGAGGAGCTTGCGGGTAACAGTCGCACAGGTCGATCCATCAGGATAACCTACGCTTACCTGGGTTGGTCCGTGGACGGTTGACCATCTTTACATACCGAGACTCCTCCGTGCCTCGGAAAGCACGTAAAGACGTTGGCCCCGGCTGTCATTCGTGGATCGTTGACAGTCGTTACGGATCGTCAGAAGCCCGAAAGTGTGACAACCGGCCTTACCAAGGGGTATCGAATTACCCAGTAACTGGGTGGTGGAGGTCAGATAGGCAGTCACTCCATGTAAAATACTGGTATCCAACTCCATGCAGTTAGACTGGCAGTCGACCTCAATATAGTTGAAAAAAAGGCTAGGCAGATAGATTGTTATGGTTTTATTTCTCACATTTCATCTGTGATTAATGATTACAGAAAGAGGTAAGAGGATCCTCAATTACTATTATCAATTCTTAAATATCTTATAATCTAAATAAGTACTTCCACTTTAATACGTTAACGTCAGTAAAGAAACATCAGATAACTTTCCAACGTTTGATTTCTCTCCATACACACACCAGGGGGCCAAGTCTGCTATTTTCAATGATTGGTCATTATGAGGACCATACCAAGGCAACGCCATGACCATTGTACCAATAGTTTGTAACCTCCTAAATTCATAACGGCGTGACAGTGGTCCATAAGGAAGTCAAAATAATAGGAGCTTGTCAGTACGAGATTACCAAATACAGACAACTTTTCCAATGGAGTATCAGTGGCACGTCATCGGAAAATCATAAAGACGCCTTTCAATTAGGAGATTAGCAAAACTGTCGAATTCTACAATTGCGGTGCCAATGATCGACCGTTCGGACACAACTGCAACTGCAATTCGGCCAAATCTGCTGTTAGCAGACTTGGCCCCCTGGAACATAGTACACGCCAAACATCAGATAACTTTCCAACGTATGATTTCTCTCCATACACACACCTGGAACATAGTACAGGCTAACATCAACACGTCAGAGTCACCGATTTTGGATGACATTTTTTTTTTTTTTTCTTTTCTTAATGTTTTGATGATTGTGCTTATTTCACGCGTGCACGATTCTTGTAAACTCACTGACAAGTCACTATTTTTTACTTGAAACCGTTTTGTTTTGATCTATTGTATGCAAAAATGTATTGTTTCGGTACTATGTAAGTACGTATTTCATTAAAATAACAATACCAAAAACACACGTAAGCGCCACGCACTCTGCGTAGGGTTCGTTGAAACTGAAAATGTTATAATGTATAACCAACATAACTTTTTCAGCGGAATGGTAATAACGTATGTACATTATTGTTAAATATGGATGTTCTTGAATGGAATGGAAATCTCACACCTCGTTCTATATTTATTTTCATAACACATTGCTATGCTAATAACATATTTTTATGGCCCACACCGACGAAAAATGGTAATGTTTTGCATAAATCTGTCACCAGTATAATCATAGGTAATAATTTGTACAACATACTGCCTAGTTTTGTTTACTCTCGTAAATATGTGCGTGGTATTATAATCTTTATGTGAAATGTGTCTGTGACTAAAATAGCGTAAACTAATTTAGGGTTTAGTGATATTATCGCTGTGAGAGTTGAAAAATCGAATAGAAATATCAGTGTTTGTTATGGTGGGATGATAGTGAAAAATATATAATTAATGCGGTCATTCACTGTTCTAATATTAGAAACACCACAGGAATATATTTTCATATTTATGAAAAGTTGGCTCATCGACCGACTCTCATCTGTTCTTGAGAATAAGAAAACTAACTAAAATACCCGTATTTTTCTTCACATAATAAACAAAACGACATTTATCAAAATCCTGAAAGAATATGGCCTAAACTCAGTCACATAAAGAGAGTCATATAAATGTAATAAATTATTTTATTTTGGTTTCAGATTAAAATATATCTTATTTCAGATGATCATCTTTACATACCAAGATCCGTCCGTGCCTCGGAAAGCACGTTAAGCCGTTGGTCCCGGCTGTCAGTTGTTGTTCTTTGACAGTCGTTACCTACGGGTTGTCAGAAGCCCGAAAGTCTGACAACCAGTCTTACCAAAGGGTATCGTATTACTCAGTAACTGGGTTGTGGAGATCCGATAGGTAGTCGCTCCATGTAAAATACTGGTATTTATCTGCATCCGGTTAGACTGGAAGCCGACTCCGACATAGTTGGGAAAAGGCTAGGCAGATGATGAGCCTTTTTTTTTTTTTTGGGTGGGAAATTATCAAATAACTTCTCCCGCTCTGGGCGGAGCGGGAGGGCGTGTCAGACTTTTACTGACTAAAACCCACCCGTGTTCCTTCATTTGCCTGCGTGCCAGGGCCCACGATGCGTGTACAATTATAATAATTCATTACAACAAGAGTCGAGCTTGAAAACAAACGCTAAACTTGTCCCATCCACAAACGCTAAACTTGTCCCACTCACAAACGGGTCTTAATTTCTGACACTAAGTACGCCCACTATAGATTCTGACTTTAATATTCTTGAATATTGTTAGAACTCTAAAATATCTTTGTCATTAAAAGTCTTTACATATTATAATAAATATTTTGTTCTTACCCTCCACTAAAATGAATTTCTTCAAAATCAAAACTGACTCATAACAATGTACGCGTATGTTTGCTTTCAATCACTTGTCTTCAGCGAAATTGCAAATGTCATAAGTAACATCTTTCATAACAATGTGGAAACTGTTACGTATATCATTCGGCGAATAATTAACTGTTGCGAGTATAAATAACAGCGATTTTCGGTTGCTGTTCCATTTTTCCTCAACCAACTTCAATTCTTTCATTAGTCGGGGACTCATTTTAGTTTTTCTTCTTTGTGAGAATGGAAGTGGAAATTGATTTTCTTTCAAACTCCTTCTATTTTCTCTTCTAATTAATTTCTTTAGTGAATGAAAGTTTAGAGAACCACAACATTGCTCGGTGAAGCGATACTACTGCTAAATCTAGAATTATAGAACTAGGCTAATTAATTGGACGGTTTTTTTATAATCCTAAGTAAACAAGCAATAATTGTTTTTAATTATTTTAGTAGACAGACGATGGATTAGCAGCTTATTACTGGACACATTTTTATTGAGCTTAAATCATAAGCATTTCAATCACTTAGTTGGAAACATCTCCCACGTCAATTATATACCTAAAACACACCTCGATATGATTTCTCCTCTAGTTGACGCGTCACAAATCTACCAGTCATTACAGATTACCATGATTTTACACAGAAAAAATAAAACATCAATGGAAATGCGACGAAATTAAAATGTCCGTTTATTTTTCTACACAATTTCATCGTGCTGGGAGTTAAAATACACGGAGCAATCAACACGCGATTCGGTTGCTCGACATCATGTACATCATTTTGTGCCACCTCCCTAGGGGTTGAGGAATTAGCGACTGTACGCTGCAGCTTTTTCATATGTACCTACGTTAATTTGTAACGATTTGTATGTTCGTCGAGTATTATTATTTATTTCACACTTGTCTACATCTTTGCAGTGAGTCTCGTCGAAAGCTCTTTCAGGCGACCAAGAAGACATAATAAATTTGAATAAACAAATATTGTAGGTACAAACTACAACGTATACAATACTCCTTATAAACAAAAACAAGCTTCTATGTATAGGTCGTTTCCTTCTACTTAGACGCAATTATAAAAAGTTGATAATACTTAAGACGCTGACAATAGCTAAACCGTGGTCACTGTCAGACTGCATACAAAATAAAGAGAAGCGCGATGACACAACGCTTGTAATTTATTGCAAAATATGAAACAATTATCTATTTACTCAAAAATGAGTTAAGTAATCGAAAATAAAAAACAACCAAGTTCGGCATACAAATATGACGTTCTCATTATTAATTAAATACCAACCATACGTTGATATTGAATACAGATATTTTGGATTGAAACTCAAAGCACAGCCGCTGTGTTAGTTTACCGTTAATTTGTACCGAGTTTTTTTTTTCTAAACTCGTTTTGGTAACAACCAAGTCCTGAGAAATATGTTCAAGAATAACATATATTTTTTCCGCTTCCACAAACTATATAGATTTGGCAATATTTTTGTTTAAGCCTACTTTTATAATTTGCCTCTTGTCAGCGCCTTAATTGGAAAACTTGTTATTTTCTTATCTAATTATTTAACAAAATACCATGATTCTGGTCATAATAAATATTATTTAACTCGTAAATACTAGAGTGAAGATAATCCTAAAATGATTATTCCCACTAGCATAAACCATTACAAACCATGCTACATTTACATAGATTGTCATATCGCCAATACTTGTACGATCTACGAGAAGCGTCCCTTTGGGTTGAAGAGATGAATATTTGACGAGTAAACACCTGTGTTGTCCTTCCAGTACCTATACATGGATATCTATGGTGATATTACGATGACCCGTCGGTAGAGTACCGAGAACAGTTGAAACTCATTGTGATTTCATTACCCATTTCAACGAAATACTTCGAAAAAGAACTGTTATTTTGACAAATATTGTTAACAACATTTATTGGATTGTAGTTAAGGTGAATCCGCAGCTGTAGCCCGCGAAATTCAAATTTTCTTACGTTTTTTGCTATTTGCTGGTCAGTGTCAATAAAAAGAAATATAATAGTGGGACCTATTATATTTATTTTTATTGACACTGACCAGGTTGTTATATAAATTAAGAAAATGTTAGTATGAAAAATGCAACTTCTTTAAAATTCTCCATAAAAAACGCTGATTTCATAGGTGGGATCCCCATAATTACATAATTATAATTATTACATCACTTTAAGTTAGATTTGTTCCATTGAATGACTTTTTCATGAAATCATGACATTGGGGTACAAATATAACTTAGAGAGATGTATTAATGATTGTAATGATTATAATTCTGTAAATACATATTTATTTCGCGGGCAACAGCTGCGGATACACCTTAATTTGGGTTAACAATTTAACTAGGTAAATTATATTTTTTATGAACAGTTTTAAATTATAGGTAAGTATATTATATAAAAATAATAATATAATGGTTTTTTATAATAAAATCGTCATGATTACGGAAAGCGTTGTAATAAAAGTAACTGGAACGACTTTTGGAAGTGGTTCGCGTGGTCGTTACGGATGTTCTAATAATTTTAATAATAACCATTATTATTTTTTGAGCTTAGAGATTTATAGTTTTCTTTAGTGGGTATCTTACGATAAACAATTTTTATGTGTCCATTTAAATATGAAATTAATAATTTTAACAAGTACCTAATTATCCAATCCTATCAGACCATTATTGAATTATCTCAAAATATAATAGGTTTTTCGTTCCAATTCTTATATAAAACAGTCAAATGATAATTCACTGATACGAAATACAGAAGAATGACGGAAGCTTAAATAATTTCCCTCGGGCTTGAAACGAAGATTCATAAATAATAACTAATTTTAATGTTCGTACACCGTACGCTCGCATACCGCTCTAGTCTTTTTTACACGTGAAGTGAACATTGCGCATGCATACTTCATTTTCTAAACCTTACGTTGTATAACGAACAAATATATTCTCGAACAACTAGACATATGAGACAGACTATCCAGGATCAGTTACCAAAGGATTCTCGGTTACTTTGGTCACATTGTCCGTCGGGAACCAGATAACCTTGAAAATTTCGTGAAAAATGAGATAATGACGTTAGATACGAACGCCTCAGTTTGTTAACAAAATAGGTTTACAAGTGAAAACTTTACACTATTTGCCTAAGATAAAATCAATCTAACTCATAATGTACTTTCTGAGTTTATCTTGGACATTACTGGTATGGATTTGTGCCCGGTTGATGACAATAGGCTCGCCCCCTATTACATGGGACTTAAACATAACTGGCGAAATGTGGGTGTACTATAGGTACACCTCTGCCTCACCCTTTGGGGATTACAGGCGTAATATTATGTTTATGTAATAAAATCAATCTTCGTAAACTTTTCCCAACTATATTGTGGTCAGCTTCCAGTCTAACCGGATGCAGCTGAATACCAGTATTTTGTGTATTGTATTAATTTGTCTAGGATAGATCTCAGATATTTAGTTTACGTTTTGTCTAGATTAAAAAATAACGTCTTCAGTACGCAGATGCAGGTCAATCAGTGTTGGTTTATGTTACTGAATTTGTAACAAGATAAAGACTTTCGTATTATTTTCAGTGTAAAGAGACTTGAAAACAGATTCAGGGTTCTCGATTTGACTCTGCTTTATGTAGCACGGTATATAGCTGTAACAAAATAGTGTCAAAAAGTCCTTAGTTGAAACAAAGTCAATAGTATACAAATGTCAAATGATGGGCCGATTTTTCAATCTTCAGATATTTTTTAATGAAGCATAAACGCGGCGGGTGATGTAATATTTTCTATACAAAAGCTATAAAATTGCGATATTTAGAAGTACAAGTTATCTGACTAAGGGCCGATTTCTCAACGGGCAGATAACTTTTATCTGAGGAATATATTATATGACATTTTGGCAGCTTTTGAATAGAAAATTCTGTCGATAAAAGTTATCTGACGATTGAAAAATAGGCCCCTATTTATATATTTTTTTGTTGGTTGTTCTTTTGTTTTTGAGTCGTCTTAAGATGAAAATATAAAAAAGTCACCAATTTTAAGCTTTTGCGGACGTCAAAAACAGTTGAACATCAATAAAACTGTAAACTGTTGCTGTTTTTAAAAGAAGAGTGAAAGAACACTATCTTTCTATTTATTATTAAATACTTATATATATTTTAGTGATATTTATTTTAGTGATATTTATTTTAGAAGTATGTATGTAAGTATATTCTCATATGGTATGTTATGTTCAAATTAGTGAATAGTATTTATTTTTATTTTATTTAAGTATTTTGTTGTCTCTTCCACTCTTACACACGTTGTCTTTGCTCTTTTCGTTGCTCTTTGTCTACTTTAATATCGCAAGTATGCTGAAAGAGATTTCTTTAGAAACAACCATCACCTTTGTACACGTATATTTCTGTTCCTCTCTTCTTGTGTTTTCATATGTGTGTACATAAACTGTTAAATAAACAAATATTGAACCTATATCGTAATTGATTCACTCAAATTAATCCAACTAATAATCATGACTTTGGAAAAGTCAATTCAAAAACACGTTTTAAACTATTTCAAGCGTTCTGTGAAAGAGCCCTGTTTTACAGGCCAAAGTGAGACTTTCCGCGCTGGCCTTATTTAGTGTTTGCTTTGCTGCCGACATTATAGGGCACTCAGCTTTATGAGTGAATGGCCAATTAACTGCCATTTTGTCACTTTATTATTGTATTAACGGACCATGTTTCTATTTTATTGTTTAACAGTTACTCTTTCGTGTTTATCATCATTATTTGCCTAACCTTTTCCCAACTATACTGGGGTCAGCTTCCAGTCTAACCGGATGCAGCTGAATACACATACGTTACATATGTATATTTTACATGGAGCGACTGCCTATCTGACCTCCACAACCCAGTTACTTGGTAACACGATACCTCTTGGTAAGACTGTCAGACTTTCGGGCTTCTGGCGACCCGTAACAACTGTCAAAGATCTACAAATCACAGCCGGGACCAACAGCTTTTCTTGCTTTCCGAGGCACGGAGGGGTCTTGGTATGTAAAGATGGTCCCCATCCACGGACCAGCCGCAGCAAGCGTAGCTGGACGTGATCGATCGACCCGTGCCGCTGTTATTACTTAGCCACAAGCCCCCCAATTTATTCTTTAGTGTTTATACTTTATCAAATTATAATGCGTACAATTTTGTTTGATCGGGTGAATTTGTTATAACGAATTTGTTGCCATTGTGTAATCGAGTTTGTATTTGAATATTGTTTGGTAAATGAGGTGCATACTTTTGGCTAGCGTTTTATACGCAATTTTTTTGCTAACTGTTACCGGTTAAAGGGCTGTGCGGTCCGAGGTACGATTCTGTGATTGTTTGGAATTACATTTAATTCAGAAAAACTAGTAGGTCCCTACCTAAGTTATGAACTGACGGGGATAGCTTTTTCTCCTGTTACCTTATTAAGAACAGTTTTGCCTTTATATAGAGAATTTTTATTATTAAGACCCATCTCCAATCCCTTATCCCTTCCAAAATACAGCGGCAATAGTTTTTGTGATTCATTCTCCTTTCCCATTTCTTAAATTAAACGTTAATCATAGATGATTATTAAACAATAAAAAATAAATAAAAAACACAAAGTAATGGTGACTAAGTAAATTTAATGAAAAATATTCAAAAAGAAATATAAAAAAGCAAGACAAAGGAAACGGAAACTAATTATACCTACTCAAAATTCGCGTCCAACGGAGTTGGTGTTACAATTGTACGGACAAAAGAAAAGCTCCCGCTTTTTCCCGACAGCTCCCGTTAGGCGATTATTGAATTCGAAATTGACAGAAGTTATGTAGGTCATAAAATATTATTTCAGTGTTATCGTTTTTTTTAAAGGTATATTTAATAGTACACCACAAAAATACATAACAAAAAATAAATCAAACACTATAAAATATACAATTTGCGGCCTCATCGTTTTCTAGCTGCGATCTCTTCCAGTCAACGTTTTAAAGTATATATATTATTAAAGGTATACCACAGTTTAATATTACCTAATGTAGAACTTAAATAAGATCTGCAGAATTTTGTAAAACTAAAGAACTAGATGAAAGAAAATGGCATTAGAAAAAAATGCCCGCCGATTCTTGATGACCCAATTATTGACCGTATTAAACACTACACTAAACTAATTAATTGGGTATCTAAATATACTGATAAATAAATTTTAAGTAGTTATTATGTAAAGTAAACTTCCACAATGTACATCAATCTTACCTTGATAGAAGCCGATGTCTGGAACTCGGCACACAAATAAGCCCCAGTACTTGCCACAATATATCACTATACACGACGTACGGACAATCACATCTCAATGAGAAATGAACTTCCAAGTTTTTGCTCCAGTTTTGTTTATTGTAGTAGTCACAACCTCATGGGAAATTATCCACGAATTCCCAACGACAATCTCTCAACGTTTGTAATGGAAATAGAAACGCAAACACTACAACAGGTACCAACATATGTACATAAAATACTTAATTTTCACTATTTTATTCGTACATTCATAAATATATTTGCTTTCCTAGCGTTTAATCACAACTTACGGGAGTAATAACAACCAGATTATTTTTTGTAAGTCTTTTCAGGACTGTTACGAACGCACTTAGATCTTCTTCTCCTTTGTTTTATCACAACCATTGCCACCCATCCGTCTATAGTCTAAAAGTCCACGCTGATTCACGGCTACATCTCTTTCAAGTTCTAAACACTAATTTAATCCTATATTCACAACACTGAAGAGGTAAACATTGAAACACGTTAAGATTTACATCGTGTTAACTTGCGTTGTCATTTCTTAATAATTCCATATTAATTCACGGAAGCATCGCAAAGTAGAAGTTTACGGAGTACTTTCATGTTTACAATTGGTTTATTAGATAGTTTTTGGCACAGTTAAGTTTGACGGAGTTCATGCTGAACACGTGAAGTTTACCACCGAAACGCGGAGACGCGCGCGTTTTCCACTAACACCCAACCGGCCACTGAACACACGTCGCTACGAAATATGCATTTATAAATAGTTATATGTATCCACGTTCAAGTGTCTCACTAATACGCGAACCCGCCGTAGTTCGGAGGACGGCGGTGAATGTCAGGTGATGTCGGAGCTGTCAGTGAAACTGTGTTTTCAGTTTTCCAACGCGACGTGTGTTCTCGTACTGTTTGTGCTCTGTTACTAGAGGCACGCGTTCTACTGCAACTGCTGAAAGGCGAAACCTGTTGAAATAGGACGGGGGACTGCGTGCGAGCGAGACGGCACGACGCCGCGCAACTCCGTGTCGCGTTTCAGGCGCTTATTTTGCTAGGTTCGCGTGTGTGCGTGAAAAGTCGCGTGCTCATGACCGGCGAATCTGTGTTAGTGAGTTGTGGAAAACTCTCTTTAGGACGCTTTCACAAGCACAAGGATTTTCATAATTCCAAACAGCGCTCCTAATAGATTGTATTGAACATAGCATACTTTTTATGCTCACGTTAATGTTTTTTTTAACTGATAATATATTATATTTTATTGGAAACCTAAATAAATTGTGTAGGTATTCAACTACGTATTAGTTTACTTATTGATCTAAATATTGTTTGGTCTTAGCACCTGTTTTCCGTCAGTTATAAATACTATGCGGATTTCATTTGCAGTTAAATAAAAGTTTTTAATAGTGTGCTAATTATAAAAAGATCTTCAACGAAAATAAATTCAATGGAAAGCTCTTATGTTAGTACGATATACCCACTGAAGTACTCAAGTAATATTCTGGAATAGAGAAACGAAATTTTGACGCTATTTTGTTTTATTAATAGATAGTGAAAGTAAAAACTAATTAAGATAAGAAAAAATACATTTATCAAAAAAAAAATGTGTTTCTGAATACATTAATCGAAATCGTTTCTAAGAATCGGAGGTGTCGTTGTAAGAATTAATCAATTTAAAGTGGCATCAAGTCCAATATAAACAAGAGGCCACACAGACGCATGTCGTAATCAAATAGCACGCAACTTGGAGGCTGTGTAGGTCGGCGAGCGAGACAACAGAACGGCGGCAGAACGCGTGCGAGTGAGACCACGACACGCACCGTGATGCGCACGCAGCGCTCGATACACCCTACAGCCACCACACTCACACCCTCACCAAATCTATACCGAAATGGGCGACCACCTCTGACAGCTCGCTCCAATGTAGCGATGTACCCTTCATTATATCGGGAATCAATTGACAAATGGGCACCGTGCGTTTGTGGTCGCTGCTCGCACACCGCCGCGCCACCACATCAACACACCACGACCTGCATCATCTGCAGGACCACGCCGACGGGCATTTGTTTATCTTTTTTAAAAGCCTCCTAATGGAGAGACTCGTGCCGCAAAATCCTAAAGAACGGTCGCTTGGACGACCGTATCTAAGAATATTTCGTCACAAATTAATTGAATGTCTTTACCTTTTGAATCACCTTGATGTTACAGAATCGCAAACACAAGTACTTTTTATTCTTTTCATGTCGTATTCTTCGTTATTGTCTTATTCGTTTCATATTTTCAAGTCTTTTGTAGAAGGGTTTTGTCTGCGTAGTTGAAAACTAAATTGAGTTTTAAAGTTGACGTGGCCAACAAAAAACTGGAGCCCCGTGGGGATGTACAATATTGTTGGAACATTTCAAAGAGCCTGTGTTTATACTGAGAATTCTACAACAAAGAATCTGCATGAGCTCCGATGGCAAAAATAAAAACATTTTCCCGTCAGTAGCAAACTTTTCAATCAAACAAAACTAATCAAGTATTTATCCTATCACAACATGAATTCAGAATAACAAAATTCCATTCATCAAATCGAGCACTACAAACAAAGCAATCGCTGCTGTCGACAAACAAACCGTACAATTTTTTCATCGCACAAAACTTTTTATGACCTTTCATTGTTCTGGAAGCCTCAGTCATGCTCAATTATGAGTAATTAGGTGAACATGAAAGCGGTGCAGGTCGTGTTACGAGACGGGGCACAGTTTCAAGGGCGCCGCGAGAGGCATTCCACTCTCCATTGAAAAAAAGCTTTCCAGAATTATTAAATTTGACCTCCGCGAGCGCTCTGATTGCTTGTTTTGAAATATCAGGGGAGGACAGATAAAATTAACATTTAGAGGATCAGTGCGTCCCTTGGTATGTCTTTAGAATTGCGTTTGAAGTTTAAATAAGAATAGTACCTACAATTTTATACTTAAAATTGCCGCAGTTGAACAGACATAATTTAGTTTGCATCTGCGAGCGTATCCTTTACTTATCGTTAAAACTGTGCCATACGTAAAGAAAATTCGTGTGAACTTGAACTTTCTCCCCCCGCCCACCCACGTGTCGCGATCGGTAGCGCCATCTGTGGGGTACACTGAGAACTAAATGTGATTTCAAGGCTCTGCATTCAGTGATTCCACATCATTCCATACGTAGTATTACTTAAGTATACTTTACTTGTGTTCCTATAAAGTACATACTTACCTTAAATTTATTATTATTTTATTTTGAACATCAACTCGAAATTCTTTTTGTTGTCCTAGGGGCTTAAAATGGAACTCACGGAGGCGATCGGCGGCGGCGATCTCTCGCGTCCGGCCCTGGTTCAGGCCATGGTTCGGAGTGAGAGTGCATGGGAGGCCGTCACCTCCTTCTGCGAAGCAGTTATGCTAGCGAAGGAGGAGGCGGAACGCGTGAGGGTGAGACAAGGTTCGCGCCTTCCGTCGGGAGTCGCAAGCCGATTTCCGGCCACCGTAGGCACGGGCCTGCGGACGGTGAGCGATGGGTAGCTCGCCGTCCGATAAGGACCAGGCCCGGGTCGACGGCGCGTTGTGTTCCACGCGCGCCTCAAAGATATGTCAGCACAAACTGACGGGGTCCGTCAGGACCAATGCCTGCCGGGGTTGCGAGTTTGTCCAAAAGGGATATCGTGGCCCTGGCACACAGGTAACGGAAGGAACACGGGTGGGTTTTAGTCAGTAAAAGTCTGACACGCCCTCCCGCTCCGCCCAGAGCGGGAGAAGTTATTTGATAATTTCCCACTCAAAAAAACAATTATGATCTGCGTACAATTCTTATCCCGCAGTTCATCTGTTTGACAGCTGCTATTCGAAATTAGACTGCATTATAGCAATTCGTTAATTGTTTGACCATTGTACGAATCTCCAAACAAAACTGTCAAACAGATGAATTGCGGGATATGAATTGTACGCAGATCATAATTATGAATTGTCAGTATGTGACCATTTTACGAATTTTATTATGATTCATAATATTATCATATTATGATTCTGCCAAAGCGTCCATTTTAGGCCCCCTGGCCTCTTTATTAACTTCAGATTATCAACCCGTAAACGCCCACTGCTAAACATGGGCCCACCTTATAAGTAAACTGTTACAATAAGCGAACCCGAGGCAATATCACCATCATAATCTGCTTTTTCCCAATTATTTTGGCGTCGGCTTTCAGTCTAACCGGTTGCAACTGAACCCGAGGTAATATATGCAACTAAATATTTAAGTCAAATTAACAATGACAAACTGGGAAAATATAGAAGTACACGTACTACCATTCCGAAGTTTTGTTGTATGACAACAATCCTTTCAGGTATTTTCTCTTGTGTGATTTTTTCTTTTAAACAATTCAGTCTTTGAAGAAATCTTTCATTATATTTATTTATTTTTCAAATGAAACTATGACGAAGAAATAAAATAAAAATAAACGTCGAACAGTTTTCGTTTTCTTTTTTTAACGGAAACTTCTGCCACACGACTTGTTACTAAATAAAATATAGAATACCGAAGAAAATGTTGTTATGGAAAACTATAGCTTATATTTCGGTAAATGACCGCAGAACAGGTAGACATATGAGGAAACAATAAGTAAAAGCATCTGTAACCAAATATGAGCAGATTCAAATCACAAAGCAAAGTATGTTAACCCTACCTTTTCAAACCTGAGCTATAATACAGACTTCATCCATAAAAAATAGCTAATGAGTCCGATTAATCGCATATGCGAATAAAATAATGTCTTAAAAAGTTGTCACTGTGCCAGCGACGCCACTAACAGTTGGTTGGGAACCACCAAAATAATTATTAGTATGTCGCATTCCTTTTCTATTGTTAGAGTCACATTATTTCTAAATTGTTATAACTGGTTATCCTCTAATTAGTCGACTACAAGGGAATATATGCACATTTGGAGCGCCCAGTGCTTCTAATTATAATAATCATTACTGCTGCGTGATTGTGTACCAAGGGCAATAACGTTTTGTTTGTATGGACGTGATCATCCGGAGGGTTACGCAGCTTTTTAAACACGAAGTATCCATCGTGTTTCAAGTCTCGAAAGTCATGTACTTAAACTCCATTTGAAATAAGATTAGACATCTATATACACTTTTTTACAGTCCGTTCAACCGCTTTTGACTTCTGTTTCGTAGGCATAAAGATGGCCTTAGCAGCAAAAACGTGGTTACAATACCAACTGTTTATTACAGCTGCCATTGGTCATGCCACCAACGCAATAGAAGTCAAAATCGGTTGAACGGACTGTAAAAAAGGTTTATTTAAATTTCTAATTTTATTTCAAATGGAGTATAGGTAGTCTTACTTCTTCTGTAGACTTCGTCTTAGCTAGATTAGGATACAACTCCCGTATGATAAAAGGAGACGATATTACACTTACGCAAGGAAATCGAGGTGATCAGAGTTTTTTTTTGCAGAGGTTCCTTTTCTATTGCTTTTTATTGAACATGGGTTTGTCCTTTAGCTATAGTTGGAAGGTCAGCTGGTTGTAAAGGTCAAGGAGGATCCGCAGCTGTAGCCAGCGTAATTCAAATTTTCTTACGTTAGATACATCCTGACACTGACCTGGAAATAGCAAACTATTTCAAGGTCAGTGTCAGGTTGTATCTTGATCAAACTAATTATGATTCGCGACTATAACAGATGTGTATTTACAGAATTATAATCATCATTAGAATCATTTTCATGAAATCATGACCTTGGGGAACAAATGTAACTTAGAGAGATGTATCAATGATTCTAATGATTATAATTCTGTAAATACAAGAGTCGCGAATCATATTTTTATCAAGATACAACCTGACACCTCAAACTACATGCACCTTAATAATACATGATGAATAATAATGATGCATGTAATTTAATTTAAATTTATAATGGATTGTATTTTTGTAATTTTAGTATGGGTTTAGTGCCTGAAATAAACGATACAATAATAATAATAGGATGTTAGGTAGGTTGTTTAACCCTTTCCCTGGGCATAATCATTGTGACTGTTTTGCGAATAGTGAAATCAGCGCTTGCACATCAACCACTATGCATGCCTCACCATTCAGAAAATTTAAGCTACCTTAAATTAGCTGAATGGTGAGTCATAATGGTTACCTATCAGGCGATGGTGGTACGTAACTCTAAAAACGAGGTAATGCAATCCACAAATAGCCACCAATAGCCAAACAACCACGTTTTATAGACTTGCTTTTCTCGCTGCAATTTTTCACACACCTCCGGAAACACTTGATGAATGTATCTAGATGAAACACAGAGCAGAACACGAACGGAATGTACTCAATAAACTATCTGAGCGGACTGTACGTTGGTGGTCACTATGTTTAGGCGCCTTTGAGTTAAAACTGGATGTGCGGCGGGTATTTGATAGACCTATCTTTGTAAATGCAGCGTCATTTCGGATAAGCAGTGTTTTGTTTTGGGGACAGCGTTGATGAAGAATAAACGCTTTACAGATAAGTTTTGCTTGCGGTGGATTTTGTAGCAAATTGCTATTTCTATCTTTGAGTAAGCTAAGCTGTCTGAAACTAACTGAATCATTTATTTTGATGCATAAAAACTCATTATAAGACAAATATATTACATTAATCTGAAACAACCAACCAGAAAAAGTGAAAAGCAACAGATATTTCAAAAAATTTCTTCTGCTTCTCGTAATTCAATGAAGGTTAGCTACCAGTTGAGCAGAACACTCACTGTCAGACATCTTACAATGATTGACTAGCCTTTGATGTTTTCTCAATCTCTTAACAAACGTTTATGTCTTAATTATAATTATTTGTCATACTAAGCAATGATGTGGGCTTAAAAATACTGATTGCGAACCGTTTTAAATGTTTAGACATATTACATTGACCACCCCTTATTCTGCCTACAACTTTACAATCATAATAAGAAGTTACCGGGACTACTAAAAACTCAAAACAGTACTCACATAAAAACAATTTCAAGTAAAACCGTTTCACATTCACATAACAATGAGAAACACAAAACAGCGTTACGTGCCAGAACGTTAGCAGATAGGTGCACGCCAAATTTGACGTTGCTGCTAATCCAATAACTCCCTGAGGCACATTTGAGCCACAACTTTTGTTATAAAGCCACCACATAGATCGGCTCAAAAGGCTCAATTATCATGGTAGGTGGAAAACAAACAATAGAATGCGCTTTCTCCAGTGGCGTTGGAAAAAAGCTAAAAGCGTTGTATGAATTTGGACAAGACGAAAGTCATGTACAATAGGCACAACTTTGATAAAGAAGCTGACAGAAGAATCCAGTTGGGTTGGGCAGCGTTTGGAAAACTTTGTCAAGTCTTCTTGTCACCAATCCTACAGTGTTTGAAGAATAAGGTCTTGAACCAGTGCAGTGCGTCCTCCCCATTATGACATACGGTGTGGAAACGTGGACTCTGACAGTCGGGCTGTTCCACAAATTCAAAGTCACTCAGCGCGCTCTGGAGTGGGCTATGGTCGGAGTTTCTTTGAAGAATAAGATCTGAAATGAAGTTATCCGGAAGAGAACCGGAGTTACTGATATAACCTGCAGAGTAAACATCCTGAAGTGGCAGTGGGCTGGCCATACTTGTCGAAGGACCGATGGCCGGTGGAGAAGACGAGTCCTGGAGTGGAGACCGCGTATCGGCAAGCCTAGTGTGACACGCGCCCCAGCTAGATGGAGCGACGACCTTAAAAAGGTGGCTGGGAACGAATGGATACGGAAGGCCGAAGACAGGGAGTTGTGGCGCAGCCTGAGGGAGGCCAATATCCAGCAGTGGACTGCTATAGAGTTGATTGATTGGGAAAAAAGTGGCATAGTAAAATATGGTCAGAATATCAAGCAAACAAGTAGTTGAATTGTTTGGAAGTTGGATTTGTACCTGGTTAATGGCATTATACTACGTGTACGTACTCACTTTCTTTTACATAATAAAATTATTGGTTTATCAGCCAAGTTCGGCCGCCGAGTGACGACGCCGTGCATACTTCGGCCGATGACGGAGCTGTTCTGGAAGGGCGACCGCGTACCGGTAAATGTAGCGTTGGAGGGCCTCCCACAAGATTGACCGATGACCTTGCGAAGGTCGCAGGAATCCACTGGATGCGGGAAGCACAGAACCGGTCATAGTGAGAGTGCTTGGGGAAGGCATATGTCTGGCAGTGGACGTCTTTCGGCTGAAATGATGATGATGATGAGGCGTTAAATCATGGGACATAAAATATAAATAGGAACAAAACTTGAGTTGTGCTACAACTATGCGCCTCTTTCTTCCTGTAAATGCAGCCGTCAGTAATTTTTAAGTTACTGAAGATCCAAGATGCACACATGATGTGAGCATGAGTGAGCGAGGGAGTGAGCCCTCTTCACTTTTTAGGGTTCAGTACCCAAAGGGTAAAACGGGAACCCTATTACTAAGACTCCGCCGTCTGTCTGTCTGTCTGTCTGTCTGGCTGTCTGTCTGTCTGTCTGGTTGTCTGTCTGTCTGTCTGTCTGTCTATCAGTCTGTCAGTCCGTCTGTCTGTCTGTCTGTCTCACCAGGCTGTATCTCATGAGCCGTGAAAGTTAGACAGTTGAAAATTTCACAGATGATGTATTTCTGTTGCCGCTATAACAAAAAATACTAAAAATAGAATAAAATAAATATCTAAGGGGGCTCCCATACAAAAAACGTGACTTCTTTGCTCGTTTTTGCTCGATATTGATAACGGCAACAGGTAGTAATATTCACAGAATACTTAGTTATATATTCACTTTAAAAATAAATTATTTAATTAAAATAAAACAAATATTTAAGGGCTCCCATACAACAAACGTGATTTTTTTGCCATTTTTATAGATAATGGTACGGAACCCTTCGTGCGCGAGTCCGACTCGCACTTGGTCGGTTTTTTATTTAGTGTGAACGCTTTTCGTGAATTCCCTTACGATATTTTCATACATATGAAGTCCTCCAGACCGACTTTCGACTATGGCTACCAATCTCAGCGGAGACCAGCGTTCGGCACGGGAGTTATTATAGTGCATAAGTGTGTACCCATACACAGGTGCATTCTCTCTTCCCTCACTCTCATAGTCTGACGGACGGCAATCCGACACGACCGGAGAGCGCCAGACCAGCGAGGCAGTCATAATACGAGGGTATTCACCTACTTATTGTTTGGTAAAACCTTGAACAAGTGTGGTGCTTAAAATAATTGGGTCGCGTTTATAAATATCGATTTCTATGCGGCCACAGTTGTAGAATATTTTCTCTATCTTTAGATGTTGTTTTTATGTTTTTCGCGCTGACTATAGTCACACACACATACAGTGCTTCTTTTTTCTTAATGTCTCTCGGCAATCAACACATTACCGACTTTAGCAGCTTTCCTTCCAGTTTTAGAATACATTACATAATATGTAAAAAGAGTGGTAACAACACTATATACTTCCAAGTCGACTGAGAGCATCCGGCGTGCACCAAGTGCAAAGGAAATCCGACGACTGACAAACATGAAGTTTGCAGAGAGACATTAAGAAAATAGAAGCACTGTACATCATTTCAGTTTATGTAACATTGGCTGAATAGAATAGAATAGAATACTCTTTATTATGTACACCATAAAAGTTACAGATATAAATGTTGAAAAAGTTGTTGTATTTTTTTTGTTGTATGTTTTTTTTGTTTTGTTTTTGTTTTTTATTGATTCTAAAGTTAAACTCTACAGTACCTTATACCCAATTACAACTCCATACAAATGTTTAAAAATGTTAACCAAAATATATCTACAGATAACAAAATGTTACACATTTAACATCCACACAATCTTAATTAAACCCCTATTACCAATAAAAACACAATAAAACTAACAATAAAACGCCACATATCAAAACAAAATGAACGAAACATTTAGAAACAATAGTTTTAGATCCGTCCTCGACAAAGAAATGGGTCAGTGTCGGCAAAGAAATAAAAATACCCACTTGTGTCTATATCGAACGTTACCCTTACGTCTCCGCTAGAGTAGAAGTAAGATGTCCCACGAGTCGACAGCCCAACCGCTTGTATTTATACTGACTTGTACCGATATGTTTTTTCGATAAATTCGCATATTTGTTTAATATTCTTTGCTTAGAACGGTAAGGAAAATGTAGGGAAATCTTGGAAAGCATTTTGCGTCGATATAATTTTTGTTTGATAATAATTACCTAGCCGATTATTGTCTCACTAGTCACCATGCTTGCTCAAAACGGGTTGCTTGTATGATACCTAAACTAAAAAAATATATAATATTAATTTTTGATATGCTAAAATACATTGTGTGTATTAAACTTTTCGAAACAATAAAAGATAACTGAGTGTTAGTTATACCTAGATACTTCCTGCCTACGTAAACATTTCATTTAGATTCCTCAGGGATTCGATAAAGATCTACCTGCATATATGTAGTAAATCTACCTCAGAAGGACACAGAGGACTTCCACTCCCCCTGAATACGTGCGCCCCATGGGATACAGATTAACTATTGTTCCTTTCTTAGCAATATCAGCTTTTGGGAACATCAAATTGCACGCTTGCAAGCTAAGAAAATAATACATTCTGATCCGAGTTTTCCCTACATGGTTATGAGGATGAACTCAATATTGCCAACATACTAAAATGTGGTTTCTCGATTTTTGTGTCAAACGTGATGAAATACCGAAGTAGTCTCCAGCGACCCATAGCGCCATCTGTGACTATAGCCATGAACTACATGCGATGTAGGTTCAAGGAAAATGAAAAGGTAGAAGATTTTACCAACGAAACTAAACACACAATAATATTTCCTAATTCTTAGGTAGGCTACCTACTGCGTAAACAGAGGTATGAGCAAATTACAACGTATGAAACTACATATTATATTTTGATGAATAACAAAATAGTAAAATTTAAAGGTACATAGTATATTTGTCTATTTTAGTCCACATAATTCGAGTGGTGAATGAGGATTTTAGACTCGTGAGCAAAGTTATGATTTGGTTTTAAGGTAGAATGCACACATGCAAAGAAGTTTGGCGCTCTATCTTTTGCTCTGTTTCGTGAGCAATGAAGGAAATTGATAGTGGTAAGTACCAAGGAATCACCGACACTGTAAAGCTTAGATCTATTTAACTTTAGCTATTGTTCTTCGAGATGTCGTGATGGCCCAGCGGTTTAAGAGGCTCGTAGGAAAATTCAAAACATTTTTTAATATAGTTTAATTACATTTAACTAAAGCATGTAGGTACCATTTTGTTCGATAACTTTTTGCCATCGTGTAGGTAGGGACATGATCCCATTGCTATAGAAATTTTGGGCCTTCTGATCAAAATACCGTGACAAGTGGTTTTGGCAGTCCTCTCGTGATGTTAACCTGACACTGCCTAAAGAATTCTGAAGAGGCCGAAACAGGTGGAAATCTGAAGGTGCAAGGTCAGGACTATACGGCGGATGCATTACCACCTCCCAGCCAAACTCTCTTAATTTTTGCTGAGTGGCTAAAGATGTGTGAGGTCTAGCGTTATCATGATGAAAATCCACACCCCTTCTGTTGATAAATTCCGGCCGCTTTCTCTCAACTTCTTGCTTTAATCTCATCAGTTGTTCGCAGTAGAGTTCAGAATCGATGGTCCTGCCTGGTGGTAACAGCTCATAATGAATAATGCCCTTTCAATCCCACCACACACACAGCATCACCTTGTTGCGAGTTAACGCGGGTTTCGCCGCAGTCTGTGAAGCCTGACCGGCCTTTGACCACGACCTTTTTCGCACGTTCTTGTCGTACGTGCTCCACTTTTCATCACCAGTTATCAGCTTCTTCAAAAATGGTTCGGTTTCATTACGTCGTAATAAAGAATCACAAATAAGTACACGGTTCATTAGGTTTCTTTCAGTGAGCTCGTGAGGTACCCAAATATCGAGCTTTTTTGTATACCCAGTTTTTTTTTAAATGTGCCAAAACTGTTTTGTGGTCAATTCCCAGTGCTTCAGCTACGTCGTAACTATTGACATGCATCTTGCTCCACTTTTTCAAAAATGGCATCCATTTTATCCGTAATAGGGCGACCAGAGCGACGTGCATCTTTGACATCAAAATTTCCGAATTGAAAACGCTTAAACCAAATTTGTGCTACTCTCACAGACACTGCACAAGGTCCATAAACATCGCAATTTTTTTTCGCGGCTTGCGTTGCATTTTTACCTTTTTTGTAGTAAAATTTTAAAATGTATCGAATTTATTCATTAGATTCACTCATCTTGACAGTACGAAAAACAAATGAAAATCACACATTTTCCTAATTTGAATTTGGAATTACCTATGTTCTTTAAAATTTAAACTTTCAATGATACCAAAACCACCCAGATACAAATAGTATAGCCAAAGAGATTTTATTACAAGTTCATACATACTATAATGCGAAAAGACTTTTTCCCCAACCTATTATATAAAAATGAATTGCTGTTCGTTTGTCTCGCTAAAACTCGAGAACGGCTGGACCGATGTGGCTAATTTTGGTTTTGAAATATTTGTGGAAGTTCAGGGAAGGTTTAAAAAATGAGAAAAAAAAATTGGTAGGCTAGGTGTAGGTAGGTAGATAGGTAGGTAGGGTAGATATACTTAGCGCTACTCGTGCGACGACGCCGCCGCGCCGCACCGGATAAAACTAGTAGTTAATAAAAAGTCTGAAATCGCCAACCCGTCAACCCGAAGAGAAAACCCTGATACCCTGACCCTTACCCCTTTTGTTTTATTTTTGTTTTTGTCCTTTGTTTCCATGAGTGTGTTTTAGTTTGGTTTAATTTCTGATCTGTGCGAGTCCCCGAGAGTAAATGCTTTTTTCTTTGACCTTGACATTGACCTTGACATTGTATGGTTTAATTTCGACATAATTATTGTTCTAATACTCCTAATTTTAATTCTTTGAAATATTTGTACGCTGGAAACAGCAGAATATTATGGACATCATATTACGTGTAACACCTTTGTAATAACAATATTCTAACAAATAAATAATTACTTAGGTACTTACTTACTTTATACACAGAAAATAAAAGAAAATGGCACAGCAGTCATCCATGTCCAATAGCATATTTACTTACCAACGCTCGTCCTCTCAGAAGTTTCCTTGCTTTTTCAATCAGCCTGACAACCACAGCGATGAAGCTATTAATGTGGTGATAAATGGCTTGTTATGACTGCGACGGTACACCGTGCCAGGTGCTCCAATTTTCATTTAGGACTGCTCATGTCTCTGTACCTGATGACATATCAATTACGATTATGTAAATAGACACGTCTGAACGGTTTTAGATGTGACAGTGTGTTGATCATTATTTTTATTGAATAAGTACGTCGATGGATTGTTATGTGGTTCATCATTATCATTCACCATTGGTACAATCACCTCTAAAAGCTTTTCTTTATATGTCCATTTTCATCTTTACGCTATTTAACCAGATTTACTTACGCTATCGCAAAATCTGACAAAAATGTAACTAAACCAAAAAAAACTAATAATTGTCACAGATAGATTACTCCTTCATCTCCATTAGCAATTTTTTATTCGAAAATGTTGGTTTATAATATTGTAAAAAATAATTTCCTTTGCCTCTTCACACAAAATTGACGATATCGTGTTGAGTTTAGGAACATTTTTCTTCAATACAATAACATAAATTTAGTTATTAAAAATATTTTATGTAAGCAGATATGTCCCAACTCAAAAAAGTAGCAAAAAGAACTATCAAAATTTTACAAATAGTCTTAAAAAATAATGTTGAAAAATCCTATATTTATTTAAAAAACACTGTCGGTAATGTTTTTTTTTTCCTATTATTTAACAAACCATATTAAGAAATTTAAAAATCACACACTAGGCTTTAGCTATCCATGTAATAAAATAAAATAAATATTTTATGATTATACAATATCTTCAATAAGTAAATGAACGGCGAAATAAGCTATATTTTCGAGAGCGCAAAAGTGATGAAACTATTAACAGGTGCTAAGACTGATACGAATAGTTTATCACCACGAAAACTGTACTTTTATAGTTACACAGACTTAATGTTTCAATTATTTCAAGCTTTCTCACAATTAGATAGGAAATTGACGAAATACTTTTTTTTTGTGATAGCATCCCTATACGGGATTACTAACAAAATCCATTATTTCTAATAATATTTGTTCAAAATCAGGCACTGCAGTATTGAATGTAAACATAATTACACCAATTTACTGCGTACAGTGGAAAAGATCAGTTTAATTTCACGAATGTATCTGTCTTTAGTTCGCGTTAAAATTGTTAGATGGCGCTGGGAATCCCTCATTTTAGCAACACATAAATAAATATCTGACGGCGCAGCAAGTGGCGCCGTCTAGTTTTGTTACGAAGTTACTGAAATCACCGAAAAGGTCGGATTAGAGTAACACTGGCTGGTGACAGCCACTCCAGCAGAGCGTCGCGTCGCATCGATGGTTGTTGGCGTCTGTCTCCCGATGATAGATGAAGATGTCATGTCAAATCATCAAGCCTGAGGGTATGGAACGCTTCTAACCCGATTAATTGGGTTAGAAGCGTTATGACTACCTCTCGATAAGACTAAATAGCAGATATGACTAGTTCGCTATAGGACTTAATCTCGATATGGCTAGATCTTGTTAGGACTATATAGTAAGTAAGTAGTAGCAAAGTGTATGAGTATGACGACGTTCGCTGGTGCGATGTTTCGAATCTTCTTTAGATTATTCGTAACGAATTCAATGTTGTAGCTGTGAACATTTTTAAAACTTGAGGGGTTATCACATACTGACGCTGTGTGTAACAAGATCAAACACGTGAGGCAATTAATTATCGTCAATCCTAACTAATATTATAAATGCAAAAGTGAGTTTGTTTGTTACGTGTTTTATAGCCCAGAAAAAATGTATAAGGTCAATTTATAATCTCAAGTGGACTGATTCGTGTCGACCAATATTCACTGACAAACGTTTACTTACACTTTCATCCCTTTACGTTTTTGAAATGTGTAAATTCGTTAGAAACCACTTATCACTTTTTGAGCAGGATGATAAGGCCCAATTTAAAAGGAAAATAGTACAAAAACCTCTGGTAGTACCTCGAAGCAGATTAAAGTTATGTAACAGAAACTGCTACATAATGGCGGTGAAAATTTATAATAAACTACAAGAAAAATGAATAACTTAGAATTTAATAGAACTTTAAACAATTGGCTTTGTGACAGATGTTTTTCTTCAATAAATGATTATTTTAAACAGACATGATTTAAAATTATATAAATTTACGAACACATATTTAAATTATTATATATTGACATTATTTATAAATCAAATCATTAAATTGATGAATTGTATAATCTGTGAGATATAATCTAATAAACTAACTTAATATAATATATTTTATAATGTAATGTTCCTAATTAATATTAACGATGCAAGATGTATATTTTATTATGATAAATGATGTGTATGACTAATGTAATGACTAATGACATTGATATAATTTCATGATATTATTATGCATGTACTAAAAGTATTTGCACGGCTGATAAGTCGAATATAGTGAGACTTTATTATACCACTTTCTTATGTAAGGACCTATATTCTCGCAAATAAATAAATTTCATTTCATTACGCTTTGACACTAAAACGGCTGAACGAATTTGGATGAAATTTAGCACGTGAGGAGACCATGACCTGGAGAAGGACATAGGCTACTTTCTATCCTGGATCGCAGACGAACTCGCAGGCAAAAGCTAGTAACCTATATACGTCGAATAACGGTCGTATTATTATGCCAGTATTTCCTCTATAATAATCCAAGCTATTTATAATACAAATTCTGAATAACTGAAATCCCCCAACCGAGTTATTATCTCATAAATTGAATATTACAAGGATAACTGTTTGTAGTAAGTATTTAATAACATGAATGAAACTTGCTGTGTCAATACCACATTTTCCAATATGGAATGTTATACCTGCACAATTTTGTTCTAGGTGGTTTCCCACAACACAGTCAACGTTTTTGTTATGATTTCCAAACAAAACTGGGCTAATCTTTAAATAGTTAAATATTTAGTCGAATTTCTAATGAGTCATTTGGTTTACTTATAAAAAGAATGGAATGAATTATTACACTTACCAGGGGCCCAAGTCTGCTATTTTTATAAATTCAGTCATTCCAACACGATCCCATTGTCATTTTGCTAAAAGTTTGTAATCTGGTAAATTCATAATGGTCGATCATTGGTCGGTCAATGTTCTCGTAATATAATTGTGTTATTATAATGGCATTGTCGTATTGCCATTATTATAAAACCCATTAGTAGTAATGTCATTAAGTAATTATGTACGAGATTACCAATATATGCAATTTCTTTCAATGTAGTGTCAGTGGCCGACCATTGGAAAGTCATAATGACGCCATTATAATAGTAGATTACCAAACTTGTCAAAATCAACAATTATGAAATCAATGATCGACCATTCTGACACTATTGTAATAGCAGACTTGAGGCCCTGTACGGATGAGCAGTGGTGTGGTGGCCCAGTGGAAATAGCGGCGACCAGTTGTATATAGTTCATGGGTTCGAACCCAAGTATACACTTTGTGTAATTATACTTTGTGTAAATCTTTTTATCACCACTGCTCTCAAAATGGTGAAGAAAAACATCGTGAGGAAGCCGGTTGAATGTTTTAGAACCAAAAATTCGAAGATACTTTCAGTAGCATCCACCAACCCACACTAGGCCCACGCAGTGGATTACGACCTACTTCCTCTCACAGAGAGGAGGCCTGTATCCCAGCAATGGGAACATTATAAGCTGGTTATTCTGGGTTTTTCCCAGTGGTCCGATTGACGGTCAGACTAGTCTTTCCAACGGGAATTTTTTTTCCCGTTGGTCAGATCAGCTCGTAATTTAGTAAAGTACTGTTGAATACGAAGAGGTTATAAAATGATTAAATAGGTTTTATTTGTGTTAATAAGGAGTTTTTTGTCACTGGTTGAAATTCTTTGCAAGTTGTTTCATGGTTAAACAAAATAAGCCTGCTTAAAATTTTTTTATAAAATAAATTTGGATTTAAACTTGGATTTGACTAAAATAACAAATAAACGGACAAAGGAAAATGTAATGAGAGATGAATTCATAATGTGTTCACAAATGATGTTAATTAATGGAGAATTGAATGTTGGTCATTTTTTAGAACGCCTAAGATAAAATTGTAAGATGCAAAACAGTTTTTACTTTCATTGTACTTTTTTCTGTTGTTTTCCCAGCTGTCAAATAAATCTGACCATCGAGAAAAAAAATTCCCGTTGGAAAGACTAGTCTGACCAGTAATCTAACCACTGGGAAAAACCCGTTATTCTGTGAGGAGAAGAGTGAATGAAATATTTCCGATGATTGCATACAATCTCGTGATTTTACATCGTAAAGCTCCGCATTGAATACGAGGGCTCCCAAATATTCCAAATTATTTTGTTTCAACTGTGACATGTGCGAACTATTCAGGGAATTAAACATGGCGGCACGGCATTGATTTCGACTGCGGCCAAAATACCAGCACCTAGTACCGTTGACAAGAAGATTAAAATATGCCATTCATGCGCACTATTATGTTATGATTGAGGCTTTACCTCAAATGTTATGGAGTAATTATTTTTGCTATAATATGCTGGCTTCAGTGTACGACCTAATTTAAATGATATTTTGGCTATTCAAGTAAAGTAGATTTTTTAGCATGTTGGTAAGTTACTTTTTACATTTCAATTCATTTCATTTACATTCGTTTCATTAAGATAGAGCATTTACATTGCAATAACAATGTGTAATGAAAAATAGTAAAATAATACCGTTGTTTAAATTGAGTTATAAATAAACGGTTTTTTTTTTCTGAGACAATCGTTGAAAAAAAAACATGATATCAAACAGTTTTTTTTTCTGGATTAGGTTCTTTTTCAAAATTACGAAAATAAAAATTATAGTAAAATGGTTATCGTTAAAAATGAGCTGATATTAGATTTATTTTGGTTAATAAAGAAATACCATTTATTTTTTGTTAAATGTTACATAAATGTGCCAAAATAATTAGCAATACTCAAAATCAAAATCAAAAATAATTTATTCAAAATCAGCACTTTTCGAACGTCAAAAATGACTCATTGAAGTTTACATATACGGATGGGGATTTCCCCAATCATCGTTTGGTTTATGTTTTATATGAATTGACTGCAGCTGCCGAGAGCATGAGACAGTGAGACTTCATGATGATTGTAACACTGATGAACGTTTAAGTATTATTTAAGTTCATAATAATTATGTACCTCTAAGTACAATTTCCAATTTAAACATAATTTGACTTGAATTAAAAATAAAACAATCATATTTAGTTTTATTCTACTTTATTTAATGTATTTCACTTTTTCTGAAAAAAAAAACAAATGTTGAAAAAAATCGACGGCGCCAAGTTTTTTTCATGTTATTTTTCAAGATTGTGAATGTGCAATTTACATTTCTAAGTACCTACATCAGACTCCACAAATTATAGACCTATTTCAGTACAACCTAGTTCAGTTTTACCTTTAGTAAAATTATTGAGAAATTATTTTTAGACCAATTGCAAAGATTTTTTAATAAACATAAATTACTGCCTATCAAAAAGTTCGGGTTTAGAAGGGCTCGTTCGACTACACTGATGTGTTGAAATGTTATGTTAGAACATATTTATAATGCATGGGAAGATAAATGCGATGACTTGGGCATCTCTTGTGATTTGTCCAAGGCAAAGTTTTTCATGAAAGGTTAATCAGGAAACTCAGTCACTCAATCAGAACACCGCTCTGGATCTTCTTACTCTATACTCAAACACAAACATAACATCACGCCTGTAATCCCCGAAGGGTTAGGCAGAGGTGAACCCATAGTACACCCACATTTCGCCAGTTATGTTTATGTCCCATGTAATAGGGGTGGGGGGGAGTGGGTTTCCTTTGTTACTTATAATTTTCCTTACTAATAAAGTAGGTACATGTTTTGTCCGCTGTTTTATTTAACCGCTAGCTGTTTTACAGAATACGTCCGTTAAGTAAAAGAAGTGAACGACGTTTAGCGATTTTCCCTAATTGCTGAACTTTAACATGCAGAATTGCATAAACGCCTTGCATTTATCAAAGCAAACGGGTTTATCAAAAAAACGGGTCAAAACACCGTGAAATGAAACGCTTGTAGATTTTAGTTCAACATTTTGTCGCTTGTGGCTCTGTGTGTCATAGATTACGTTAGTTACAGATTTAATTGTGTCAGAGTTGAAGAATGGACAAGTGACGACCTTCCCATTACCTACGGAGTTCCTCAAAGTAGCGTCCTTGGACCTACTCTATTTCTCATTTACATTAATGACCTTTGCGAAATTATACGTTTTCAACAAATGAATTTGCCACAAATGATTTTTATTTAATTACGTCACAGTATAAAGTCAACTAATATCAACATGTTCGGATATGAAGTGTTTGAGTGCCGATAAAATCACAAGCAAGTGAGAATTAATTTTAACCTTGGCTGGGGTAATGCAATGTTCAGCAACATCCAGTTGCAGGGATCCAAAGGCAACGGTTATCGTACCTACCTACCACCAGTTGGATTGTTGACCGCTTGCCGATCAATCAACGTCAAAAGAGTATATATGAATGTCTTTTACTCACGAATTAATTTGAGAGCTATTTTCTTCGTCAAAGAGACATTCTCTGCAACTTTCGAGGTACCTTTTTCTTCTGGACCACTTCAGACTTCTGTACATGCGAACTGACAGCGGATAGGGTATCACGTCAAGCTGGCCGCTGAAGATAAAAAACAAGAAGATTCAGTATTCACACCACGAGAATTGATTCAATTGATTAAAAAACATGAACGGAATTAATAATTAGGATCATTTCGAAACTTACTTGTAACACAGGACTCCATAAAGCTCCATCAGTTCCTCCAGCGAAGTCAGAAAGGAATACATCATTAGGTAACCAATCGCGCACAGTCCTATTCATCACAGAATACTTCTTTTTGGCGTGAAGTGCGTTTTGAACTTCTGGCTTGTTTACAAATGTTTCTATTGAATTATCATGTGGCCAAGTATCACTTGACTTATTATTACCATTAATTTAATTATAATTATCAACGGGTGCAACACCAATCATCGTTCCTGTCGATATTGATGCATTCTAAAATTAAGAAAAATATGTATACCTACTATGTCCTTAAATCGAAGGTTATTCAATAAAATATTCTGTGTTACAGTCATTTAAAGTCGCACTATCTACGTAACCAGGTGAGGTTCCTGGATTTCATTTTTGGCATTCTGATAAGGTTCGGAGCTATAGAAATTCGGCAATTTTCGGCTTAAGTTTTCGATTTAACTTCAAGTTAAATTAAGTTAATTTGATAGCTTTCCGGTCAGATAGTAAATAAGATGTGCTTCAGTATTTTTCAAATTTATCCCTTGAGGTAAAGGAATTCCGCTACTTAATTTTGTAGTTAAAACCATGAGAACTGGCAGGTATTTTGTCTATTGCTTGATGGAAAATTACGTGTTCAGCGTTTATAGAAATTCAACCCAAGAGTGTAAAAATTTGCATTTTTTAAGGATTTATGTTCATTTCAAGGTCCCAATTGGACGTGGTTACGAGGTGGGTTGCTTATTGCTAGTGATCCTAAGTATGTGCAAGTTTGTTATATAACTGAGAAGTATAAATTCACCGGATATACCTATCTATGAGTATCCTGTGCAAAAGTGCACCTGAATTGAATTGAAAAGTTGAGTCGAAAGTATGTCACGCACCCCTCCTTGTATCTGCCAATGTACGTACCTTATTGTCAGCGGATAAATTGCTTTCTCTCCAATTCCGTCTAGCCTCTGATTCCAGCTTGTTAATATCTTTCGCTTGCTGGTGGTCTATGAGGCCCATTTGTAACGCCCACTCGGAGTAGTGCAGCATCGTCGGTGGATCTATGACCCCATTTCGGATCGCCAGACCCTACGAAGCAAACAACAATCTTATTAATTCATAGTTCCAATAAAATGAGTAGCTATAGGTACTATGATTCAACAATATTGACGGCACGGTTGGCGCAGTGGTTAAGCGATTGACTGCCGCGCTGCGTGTCGCGGGTTCGATTCCCGCACGGAACAAATATTTGTATGACCTACAAGTAGTTGTTCCGGGTCTGGCTGTTTGTGTATGTGAGTTTAAATGTTTGTAAAGGCACCCACAATACAGGAGAAATTCCAAGTGTGGGGCAACGTTATAAAAAAAAAAAATATATTTTACTTACTCTCAAATTAATTCGATTAAAATAATCTTTATCGTGATGTATGTAATATCATATCCAAAAGCGGGAATGTATTTGCCAGCGTACGATTCACCAGCTATGAATAGAGGCGCTTTTCTTAATTCCGGGAACACTTAAAGAAACTGTTGGATGAACTTTAGAAGTCACCGGCCCACCTGAGTATAGGAAAAATAAGAAACTTCTATTAAAAATAACTATTTTAACTTTAAACTACCTCGTTGCTCGTTGGTCTAGTGGTCACGAGCACTAGTGCTGAGCATAAGGTCCTTGGTTCGATTCGGGTCGGGCAAAGTGTTATTGGGTCTTTCCATCTGGAATTTCTCAGTAGCAGTCCGGAGTCTGGATTTGTGCCCGGTTGATGGCAATAGCTATTACATGGGACTTAAACATAACTGGCGAAATGTGGGTGTACTCGTTTGCCTAATCATTCAGGGAATACAGGCGTGATGTTATTGTTATGTTTAATTTTATATGTAGTTAGAGTCCATAAACATCATTCTTTTGCCCATAGGTATCTCATTTTATTTAGAGTCGGCCCAGCATGTCTTCTATTCCACACTTCTCTATTTTTCGTCATTTCAGTAGTTCCCTTTCTAGTCATATTATCCTTCACATAGTCCATCCATAGGTTCTTTGATCATCCCCTACTCTTATAGCCATCCACATTCACACTCAAAACATTCTTCACGACATTTTTCTCATGATTCTTAAGCCCGCCTATAGTCAAATTTTTAATTCACTGGAGTAATCTGACGTGTGCTAGCTGTCACTTGGTGTAATAACATGGTCATATTTATTGTAATGGTGATCCTTTAGTTTAATCGATTTATATAAGTGTGAAATACCCCCCTCCCTACCCTTCGGGGATTACAGGTGTTATGTGTGTTATGTTATAGGTGTAAAAAAAATGTAATAATATTAAGTGTAAAAGTCTAGAATACAATAAATATGACCATTTTATTACACAAACTGACAACTGACACATGTCAGATTGTTCCAGTGAATTAATAATTCAACTTTGGGGGAAAAATACAGTACATTTATCAATAGATGACATCGCAATGGGGTTAAAAACTGAAAGCTCGTCACAGGTGGCAGCACAGTTTAAAAGAAGTCGCTAGATAGAATATAATAATAATTATTATTATTACCTATAATATAATTCCTAGCTAGACTCGGGCGAAATCGCGAGCGCGCCAGGCACCGACAAAGAAATTGTGCTACTAGTGTCGCGTCGCGCCCGCAATACCGCATTAGTCTACACGAGCCTTAAAAATCACGCGCGTTTTTTTTATCGCAGTGCGGGCTTAGGCTTACAAATAGTATAGGTCATGGGTCATACATAATAGGTACTGATAAGCAATCCATTGTAGAACATTATGTTTTATTGCCGTTTCTCCTCAGAAACGGCAATATACTATTTATTGCAATAGGTATACTATTTGTAAACCTATAAGCTAAGGTATCTACGAGTATTAAGTATATGCTGATAGATAATTTTATGCGGATAAAATTCTCTATCAGCAGGTACTTGATTGATCTTTACTTTAATTTTAATTTTTAAGCATTTAAAATATTGTATTATTTATTTATTTAACAGTTTATATACACAAATATAAACGCACAAGAAGAAAGGAACAGAAAAATACGTACAAAGGTAAGCTTATTTAAAAAAAAAATCAGCATACTTGCGGTAAGAAAGTAAACAGAGATAATAATATAGACAACGTAGTTATGCAACCTGAACCGCAACGAGTGATCTCCGTGACAGCATAAACTGCATGATTGCTGTTCAGGGTGGGCCCTTCCAGACGGTTCCATGCATTTTGTCATGTTAGCACTTTAAGTAGGAGTAAGTCCAACCATGTGTGTGTGTAACCGATAGGATTAGTTTTTGAGAACATTACACTAGAGCATCCGCTTCTGCTCAAACGTATTCGAACTCTTTTCTTTTCATCGCTCCCATAAACTTGACTACGTTTGTAAGAATAGAAGATACAATTCATTAATTTAAATATAAACATACAATAAGAGAATATAGTTACATACATATATACTTCCAAAATAAATATCACTAAAAATCTATAAGCAAAAGTTTGTGAATTAATATTACACAGGTAGATACCTGATTAACTTGTGTGTGTGTAAAATGTATCAAGCTCGTATATAATCTCGTACAAAGCACCGGTGACACATTTGTTTTTAGAATTGGTTGATGTTATTTTGATAAGGTATTACGATACTTCCTTTTTTTGCTAGAATTTGAATGTTTTATTTTTAGTGTACTACTTACTCGGTATTTTCCGGTATTTTTTGTACCCACCGCGGCGGTAAGAGTAACTGAACCTGATCGATCGACCCGTGCGGCTGTTATTTATTACTTAGCCACAAGCCCCTCAGTATTTGCAAGTATTACGACAATATTGTGATATTGAAAGGGAACGTAGGTCGCTGGCTGTCCATTGTAACATCCAAGGGGTCTACTCCCTAAGAACAAACGCAGTTTCGGCCGAATTTAATAGCACTTCCTAAACCGTATCGCTTACGAACAAAATGATTATTCAATTCAATTCTGTTTTTAATAATGGCAAGCAAAGCCGTGGTCGACTTTTCTACTAATGTCTAAAGTGAATTGGAATAGCAAGTGTTATGCACACTTGCTATTCCAATTCTGTCACAGACACTATCCACTAATTCAATTTGTGAAGAACACAAAAATAAAGAAAACAGGTTATAATTTAAATAATGGCTTTTAATAAATAAATAACACTGAGAGGAGATATCACATTTCTACTTATAAGTCTTTTAACACGGGAGAACACTAAAACTGGGATCACGGTAGGTGAGCATCCAGTAGCTTAGTAGTCATCATTGGGGAAGCAGAATCCACCTCGTCGTGTGTAACCCAGTGGACAGGAGCCCACTCGGATATTATGACGGCTCCCGATGATAGGCACAAACTCCGTTGTCGATCCACCAACGTCCACTGGCACTCCACTTGCAGGTTCTCCCATCGACATCAAAACTTTCTTGTCTTTCTCGTTGATATCAATCTTCATTGAAGACATCAGTTGTTTGTCACCCTTGTTCTTTACTGTAATTTCAAGAACCATGCCCTCTGGTGATAACGGCACTTCGTGGTGTTTGATCACATGGCTGTCGATGCAGGCGACTAGAGCCAGGCACACGGCAATCTTCACGCACATATTTGGATACATTTTTTTACTTTTGAGGTGTTGAGCGACCGCTGTCCAGATGACGAATGATTGTCAGTTCTCACCAGCACGACCTTTATATATACGTGTTAGGGCAAGTTTGTTGTAGACGCGTCTCTTACATTACGCATACTAACATTCCCCCGACGATGGTGGGTGGGTGAATCATTTGGTGACGACTTAACTGCTGAATTGTAAAAACCGGTAAAGTACGGCTAGAAATTGGTCGCTAAAGGTTCTTTCCCTACGTTTAATTTTTAAGTTTATTAAACTATTTATTCTCACTCATAAAATATTAGAGTATTTTGTTATTTGAAAAGTTTTCAATCTTGGAATACCTATAAAAACTATGATTTTGAATCTGGTGGTCTTCAAACTTTTGAGCTGAGGTAGTGTAAAGGTAAAGAATATTCTGTGTTAGAAGGAAATAAAGAAAGAAATATATTTCATTTGGGACACGCACAAGAAATACAAAAAGTAGCATTTATAACTAACAATATACAAAAAAAACTACCCCCTACCCTACCCTACCTATTACCTAATTCTAATTAACACTAATATTCCAATACACACAACAACAAATAAAACATGTACTGTGATAATCAAATTAGACACCGAAATCCTACAGCGACGTTTACGACCTGTGTCACGGAACCCTTAAAAGTGACACACGACTGGTTGGTGTATCAAATTAGACGTCCTAGTAGGGGAACAGGGAAATCCCCTTTTATTTCCATTTTATCACCAATCAACTTACATAACTAGTGTCGAACCAGTTTTGGAAACCAATCTAATTAATGCAAATCATTACGAATCACGAACCAAGGATTTCAAGAAAAATCGTAAATTTTATGTATAATAATGCAATTTTTGAAGATCACATAACATGTGTCATTGTGTATTCATCGAAATAAATAATATTATCTCTACAGACTTGTGAACTTGTTAAATTGAAATCCTATCAACTACTTATGTAATAGTATCAACGAGGTAATGTCCGCGGTTGAAGATGGGCCTCCAGACATGTTGAAGATGGGCCTCCAGACATGTTGAAGATGGGCCTCCAGACATGTTGAAGATGGGCGTCCAGACATGTTGCCAAAAATGGTTTACATCGTTTAAAAGCCGGATGTCGGACTACAGAAACTTTTGTTCTATTAATTTGAGTAACGTTTCACCGTAATCATTCCAGCCGAAAGACGTCCACTGCTGGACATAGGCCTCTTCCAACATTTGGGGGGGGGGGGGGGGGGGTTGCCATAATCGCCACGCTTGGCAGGCGGGTTGGCGATCGCAGTATGGTGTGAAAATGCATAGAGACCGCTGCTGCCCATTCTCTAGTAAGTCCCTTAGTTCCCTTTTACGACACCCACGCCACGGGAAGACATAGGATGATGCTATTCTTTACGTCCGGCACCACACGGTGCGAAAGATGTATGGATGCAGAATAATTTCCTATAGAAAACTTAGATTGAGTAATAAATATGGTTGTTAAGCACGTGGTCCTGAATAGTAGAGGCCACCGTCATAATCACCAAACACGTGTTGTGTTACCTTTTCTTATCAGAAACTAATGGCCGTTGATTGCGGTCAAGTGAACTCAAATCGTGCAGCGGGCTGGTGACTTAACTCGGTCACCAAACCACTACCCTGGGCTGATGACTTAACTCGGTCACCAAACCACAACCCTGGGCTGGTGACTTAACTCGGTCACCAAACCACAACCCTGGGCTGGTGACTTAACTCGGTCACCAAACCACTACCCTGGGCTGGTGACTTAACTCGGTCACCAAACCACTACCCTGGGCTGGTGACCTAACTCGGTCACCAAACCACAACCCTGGGCTGGTGACCTAACTCGGTCACCAAACCACAACCCTGGGCTGGTGACTTAACTCGGTCACCAAACCACAACCCTGGGCTGGTGACTTAACTCGGTCACCAAACCACTACCCTGGGCTGGTGACCTAACTCGGTTACCAAACCACTACCCTGGGCTGGTGACCTAACTCGGTCACCAAACCACTACCCTGGGCTGGTGACCTAACTCGGTTACCAAACCACTACCCTGGGCTGGTGACCTAACTCGGTCACCAAACCACTGCCCTACTAGCAGATGCTAGTCACATAATACGAGTACATAATCTATGGGAAAATACCGTAGGCAAGTACTCCCTGGCCGGAACCCACGACGTACATTCTGCCCTATCATACGTTAGGGAAATACTAATTGTTAGGAGTAAAATGACCAATAGTGACTATTTATAGCAATGATAATGTAGGTACCGTAATTTACATAATACCTTGTATTGTAGCCGTCTGATCAATGTCAGCGAGTTTCTTCTCTGCTGTCTGTCGTAATAATACGTGATTCTACATGTTATTACCTACTCAGATAAAGTTCTTGGTACTGCAGTTGTTATTAAAGGAAACTTTATAATTACAAAATCATCATCTGCCTAGCCTTTTCCCAACTATATTGGGATCGGCTTCCTGTCTAACCGGATGCAGCTGAATACCAGTATTTTACATGGAGAAACACCCAATAACACTGTCGTGTTGTGTGTGTAGGCTGTGTACAGCCCAGGTCAACCCAGCAGTCGCGTTTAACACCACTAGAGCTATGACGCAGTAACTACGTACATTACCTGACCCTTCTTCTATTATTCTTCTTTATAAGAGGGTCAAATTAAATTAGCTAGCGAAACTCCGCAGACGTGTGGGGATCGGTATCTAAACATGATCAAACAAAATAATTAATTATTTTGATGAGCTTTTTTTTTGAGTCTTCAACCGCAGTTAGTCACATAAAAAATGTTTGTTTTGTGTAAACTTCACAGATGTGATGGGTGCCGATATCTAAACATGATAAAACAAAATAAAACAGATTTTCTTAACTTCATACTTCAAGTAACAACAGTAACAGCGGTCCGTTGACCCCGAAAAAAATCATCAAATCTTTTTTATTTTATTTTGTCGCGTTTAGAATCGATACCCACGACATAGCACAACACAGCATACGAAAGCACGATTAAATAATAACTAATTACATGAATAGTAGGAAATAGCTACAAGGTGCCAATTGATACAACAACAAAAAACGAAAAGATATTATTGTGATAACACTATTGGCTAGAAACACTTTAACATAATGAAAAACCGGCCAAGTGCGTGTCGGACCACGCACAATGAAGGGTTCCATAGTTAGGATGAATTTATCCCTAAAACAAACTTAACATGGTAGTTGAAAAACATGTTCTCCCATACATCGATATACGCCAAGGTCAATTTTCCAACTGAATATTTAAGTTTGTAATCGTAAAACATGTTTTTTTTATGTGATAAAACTACAAATTAACAATTTTCGGACTTTTTCCTTTACTTGTGCTGTGAGACCTTGCTTCTGCCCAAATTTCATGATTCTAGGTCAACGGGAAGTACCCTATAGGTTTTGATTTATGTGCGAGATATTCGCAATTTCTTTTTTTATGTGATAAAACTACAAATTTACAATTTTCGAACTTTTTCATTTACTTGTGCTGTAAGACCTTGCTTGTTGATAAATTTCATGATTCTAGGTCAACGGGAAGTACCCTATAGGTTTTGATTTATTTGCGAGTATCGAAATATGTCGCAATAATGTCGCTTATATCGCCGTATTTTTTTATTACGTTGACTTGGAAGCTTGATTTTTTTTGATTTTCAAGGGACCATAGACTTACGTATTTGTTATTAATTTCAACTTGACACCTCTACGCGTTCCTGAGAAAAATGGTCTTGACAGACTGACAGACAGACAGACGGACAACGAAGTGATCCTTTATGGGTTCCGTTTTTTCCTTTTGAGGTACGGAACCTTAAAAAACGAACTGTATACAAAGTACAGTGTGCGTCTCAAGGTTGCACCAAAAGGGAGTACAGCCCAGGATGTCTCAGTCAAATATACCTGAAGCTGATATTCTGCTGGATCCCTGCAGTGACATACGGACGCCGAACAGATGAGATAAATACAAATATAAACTAAAGTACAAAAATAACCTTTCTTGCCCGTGTTACTACCAGTAGTAATACTGTTAATTTGATCTCTTACTACTACAGTAGTAAAACACGTAAGTACCTACAACTTGCTCATTAAATCGGCCGGTCATTATCCCATCCGAATGGAAAGGCCTTCTTGCGTATGGAGAGAGAACGAGCATTAGTCACCGACTCACCGCGCTTGCTCACTTTACTCATTGCGGAATGACGATCTAAGGCCAAAATTCAGGTTTCCTCTTACAAACATTATTTAAAAAAAACAAGATAGTCAAGGCGGGAAAAGCCCCTTTTCTGTCACACAGGATGACTGCATGTTTGTGTCTTTTAAAAATTACAACGGACGCGCGTTACAAAATACCGGTTTTAGGTATTATTCGTAGGAATTTCCATACCCACAAAATACAAAAACATGTTTTATATTGAAACTTTTTTTTTTCATATTTCATATTATGAAAACTCAAAACTTTCCTGGCGACATAATTATGGTGGTGACCATAATTATGTCGCCAGGAAAGTTTTGAGTATGAATATGGATGGCTATAGTGTAATGTATACATGGACGTATAAAAAACTCGGACGGATTCTCGCTAAAAGAAAACTGTGTCACTTAGAGTCAGCCAGCTCGCTGTACGTACAGGTACGCACACATTCACAGCATACTCACCCATTACGCGTGCAAACGTCAACACAGTCGACACGTTTACGCGGCAAGAAAAGTATTGAAATACAGCATGTCTTGTGTGGTGAAATGTTGCAAAAACCGTAGCGATCGGAAGAAAAAAAAACAGGAATCACGTTTCATAGGTAAATGAATAATTCAACAACTTAGTTCCCGATTTTATAGATTACAATCAATATTTATTCACCAGAACAAAATAATTCATCACAAGGCCAGTGTTGCCAATATTCACGTGTGCAAATTACCCTAAATATATGGGAAATTCATATATTTTTTAATCAATTCAATTTATTTAGGTTAATTATTACTAGTTGTTTTATATTCTTTCTACTAGATTTCTTAAAGTAAATGAAGTTTGGCGAAATGATTGGATTGAAAAAATTCGAAGTTGTAACTGTCAAAATGACTGGATTCCAAACAAATACAGTGTCATTTGCAGTTTACATTTTGAAACGAATGACTTTTATACAACTAAAGGAGGACTCCGGCGCGCGGCGCCGCGGCGTGTTGTTACATATATGTAACAACACGCCGGAGTTAATTTACCTTTTGAGGTACTGCATATATGCAGTACCTCAAAAGGTAAATTAACAATCTAACATGCTAACATAAGCTAACATGTTAGTAACATGGTATTTATTTTGAAATTACGAAAACGACACGATATTTTTCGTAAAATAAAACAATATTAAGTGGGTAATTTTGGCTATCATGACAACCCTAAATTCACTCACACCTAAGACTGTCGCCGCCATTACGGGACACAGTTTTGTCTTAGCAGGAGTTCCGTCCGAGTTTTTTTTAGGTCCATGAATGTATAGTAGTGGAAGACCAAAGAAACGATGGATGGACTGTGTGAAAGATGATATGGCTAGAAAGGGAGTGACTACCGAGATGACGACTAATAGAGAAGTATGGAATAATAAGACGTGTTGCGCCGACCCCAAATAAACCCTTTCTAGCCTTTTTCTTTCTTTCTTTTCTTTATGATGAAGTACACACGGCTACATATGAATCTATACCTTTCCAGTATATGCTGACCTCTCATTGTACGGAAATTCTTTATAATGCGAGGTCAGCTTAAACTGGAACTGTATTGCTTTTTATACATATTAGCCGTGTGTACCATTTCTAAATCTGCTTCCAAGTTGACCCAAGCAGCGTTTTCTCCGAGGATCGCGGAACTCGCACTAGATCCCAAGATCCCTGTGCAAGTGTGAGAAGGGAACACTGGGGTGGTTTTTAGTCAGTAAGAGTCTGACAGACCCCTCCGCCCGCCCCAGAGCGGAGGACATCCATGACGACGTTCCATCCCGCAAAAAAAAAGCGGCTTTGTCTGTAAGGCGTAGGATAGCACGAGTATGTCATCCAAAACTATTTAGGCTACATAGCATTGTGATGCCTATGTTTAGCTATGGCCTGCAATGGACTTGGTTAGATTTATTGATTAATGGTGGCATTTTATAGTCTAAGATGATAACCAATATTTTTCGGAAGACGGGAATTGAACACAAAAAGGTGGTAAAGATACACCATTGTCTCGTACCCGAACGGTTCCATTTGGCACCCTTCGGGTACGGAAACGGAACCCTAAAAAGGATAAAATGCTTATATTTGTCTCCCTCCCCCAATATGAATTGATGTACAGGCGCCAGCACATCAAGCTGCTAAAATGTGTCAAATTTCGTTAAAAGATTTTCAACTTTATCGATAAAGCATATAAGTTCAAGGTTGATTGGGAAAATTTGACAGTTTCGGGTAGCTTGACCTGCTGGCGTTTGTACTAGGGAAAGTTGCGTGAATTCGTTGGATACAGGCAGTGTAGGACCTGCAGTTGCTGTGGCGACAGTTCTTGATGCGAGTCCTCAAAATATAATATTTCTGAGTATTTAAATGGTTGTAATGATTCGTATCTACGAAGTAGAATTACAAGAATGACTTACCTATTTAACTATAATGAAACTGGAACTGGAACTTAATGACAAATTGTAGTCCGTTTAGGTCTCTTAGGAGGAGGAGCAGTGGTGGCCCAGTGGTTAACGGCCTCGACTTACGAGTAGTAGGTCGTAGGTTCGAACCCAGACAGGTGCTTTACTTTGTGTAAATTATTTCATCACCACTGCTCTCAAAACGGTGAAGGAAAACATCGTATGGAAACCGGCATGTCCTAGAACTAAAAAAAAAAAAAAATATCGAAGACATGTGACATGCACCAACCCGCACTGGGCCCGCGTAGTGGATTACGGCCCACGCCCTCTCACAGAAAGAGGAGGCCTGTGTCCCAGCAGTGGGGACATTATATTATAGGCAGATTATGTGATATTATATATATGTGTAAACGGACTACAATTGGTCATTAAGTACCTGGAAAGGAAGGTAGGTAGGTACCTATGTACCTACCATAGTTTTTTCCTTTCCAGGTACTTATTTAGGTGAGTATCATAGACGGGCGGCTTGTTTTCTAACCGCATACCGTCCTATATTCCGTTGTACCTAGTAGCAACTTTCCGTAGTAGTTTTGATAATTAAATTCCTATACCTAGCCTAGGTATAACTGTAGATACCCGACTGTAGTATGTCTCATCGAGCTTTAGAAGAAGACTGTTACATGGGCCACCTACAGTATTTTTATCTCACGATGCGTCGCGCGCTTTAATACTTGTAACTAGTAACTAAGTGCACAAACACGCTGTTTTTGTGAATGTGTGCCTGAAGACGACTAGCGTCAGCATACACACACACAATTCCGACTTCGCCATTGTTTCCGACGGTATTTCCGTTTTTCATTTCATTTATTCAAAACCATTTTCATTGTGTCTGAATGCTTACAAATATACCTACGCAAATAATTAAAATAATAACAAGTTAAACCAGAATTAAATTAGTTCCACACAATCTCATTATCTACATAAATTAATATTAGGTATTTACATTCACAAAACTTCAAAATATAAAACAAAGTCAACGAGAAAATAAATAAACACAAATGTCAATAATAACTACCTAATAATTTGAATAAATTTCCAACACTTAATAATAATAAAAATTATAATATTTGGCAATATTAATAATTTGGCAACACTGGCAAGTCAACAAACGTCTGATTTTTATATCCCATATTTTCCTTATTTATATATCTTCTCAGCCACATTTCAGAACATTAAAAAAATAAAATAAAACCTTTTAACTTTACCCTTACAAGAACACATTAAACAACAAGAAAATGAAAAAGGTAAAAAAAAATATCGAAAAAACAAGATGACGGCTGTCAATTTGACCTTTAATCATGCAACATGGGATGAAAAACAATAAAACAGAATGTTGACGAGATCAGCAGCTCGCCACGCACACCTACCACCTCCGGACTCTTCGCTCAGCTTCGCCTCGCCGCCGCCGGCACCCAGCACCATCGTGAACGCTGTGACAACACCGGCCGCGGTAGTTGCGTCGAGCTCGAGCGACGAGTATTTTTCCCCGCCGACGTCGCCAACACCTGAACGTCGGCAGGGAAGAGGCCGACCACCAAGGAGCTTGGGACTTAGGGGGCAACCGGCCCCGAGCCAGGTCCCTGCTGCCGATGGTTGTGTGCAGCGCATGAGATGGACTCAGTCTATGAACGAGAACGTCATGCGCGCATATTACGGGTCTACAGAGGGGGGAACTAGAGCCAACCGTCAACGTCTCGGCCCAACGACTGTCGGATCAGGTGCGGGTCATCCAACGCAATCATAGGTTGGACGATGCCGCACTTGATAGGCTGCGCTCAGAAATACTGAGCAAGCATATCTTCTCAACTTCGGCACAAACCGCGGCACAAGTGTCAGCTATTGATTCAATCCCGCTGCGGTCCAATCATGGTGTTGAAGAGGACGATGATAGGGTTGCCACAGTAAGTAGCCAGTGCAATGCCCGATTGAGGAGCGCACTGGAAGATACGATTCACGAGTATAAGTCAACTCCGACCGAACTCAGACCCCAATTACCACGCCTACCCATGCACAGGAAAAATAAGGCGCTGGTGTGTGCCTTGGAGTCGCAGCTCAAACAGTTTTTCGAGAGCAGTGAGAATCTCGCTGATACACATTCGATCCTGTATTGCGCAGCTGTTGCGGCATGTCGTTTAGCAAACGTCAAGTTCCTAATCTGGGACGAAGCTACTCGACCAAAACCAGCCGTACCAGCCTGGTAATGCAGGATCGAGCGTCGTATCGATAGGGCCAGGGCACTCATCGGCGAACTATACTGCTTCAGGGAGGGCAATGCACGACCACGAGTGATGCGCTTTGTGAGGCGGGCACTCTCGGGGACTGGAATCAGCCCTCGAGAATACATGTCCCATGTCACAGAGCGCATCGACTTCCTGAAGCAGAAAGTTTGTGCATGGGCGAGCCGTATTCGGCGGTATAAGCGGCGGGTTGATCGGTACACGCAGAATCGCATGTTCCAGAACGATGAAAGGTGGGTATACAGAGCTTGGGAGCGACCTAAACAAAATGTGACAGACGGTAGCCATCCGGATGATGCCGTCACAAGTGAATTCTGGCGCAGCATCTGGTCGGTGCCCGTCTGTCAGTCTGAGGCTGGTTGGATGCGGGATGTCGAGCGAGTGTGTGAGACTATACCAGAAATGGAACCAGTACTAATTACATCATTAGACGTAGCCAAAGTAGTCCGTCCGTTACCGAATTGGAAATCACCGGGACCGGACGGACTGCACAACTTCTGGTTGAAATGGTTAATTAGTTCACACACTTGCCTGGCATCTCAGTTCCAGTCATCCTTAGAGTCTGGGTCGCTACCGCAGTTTCTAACAACAGGCGTTACCCACCTGCTCCATAAGTCAGGTAGTCCCGCGGAACCCAAGAACTATAGACCGATCACGTGTTTGTTGACGGTCTATCTTACATCCATTTTGAGAGTGAAAATTAATACGCACATTGACAATAACTCGATTATGTCTGGCTCTCAAAATTGATGTAGGAATGGGTCCCGCGGTACTAAGGAGCTACTCCTCATCGACATGGCCATTAGCCAACAGGTTCGTCGATCCCGCAAGGATCTGTCGACATGCTGGATAGACTATAAGAAGGCCTACGACTCGGTGCCACATACATGGCTTATGAGGGTGCTAGAGTTGTACAAAATAGATGCAACTCTACGCACCTTCCTGATGTCGTGTATGGGGCAATGGAGGACAGTCCTTCGCTATCCAGGATGTCGACAGATCCAGGAGAATGATGAGCCTGTATGGATTAAGCGGGGAATATTTCAGGGTGACAGTTTGAGTCCACTTTGGTTCTGCTTAGCCCTGAATCCTCTAAGTACACTGCTGGAGGATTCAGGTCTAGGCTATCGGTTGAGGAGAGGAGGTCAGGTCATATCTCACCTTCTCTACATGGATGATTTGAAACTCTTTGCCCCCAACAAATTGCGACTGATCGAGCTACTGAAGGTAACTGAAACATTCAGTAGCGCCATCAGGATGGAATTTGGTGTGGATAAATGTGCAGTCATGCATGTAAAGCGAGGGGAGATTATGGAATCCGAGGGAATTCAACTCTCAGATTCCATACACCTTAGATCCCTCTCCTCTTCCGAAAGCTATAAGTATTTGGGTAAGTCAAAAGCATTAGGGATCAACGTTGCTGACATGAAGCAATCGCTGAAGGAGCGCTTCTTTGGTCGCCTGAAGAAGTTACTTATTAGTCTTCTTTCGGGCGGGAACAAGGTGCGTGCCTTCAACGGTTGGGTCATGCCAGTTTTGATGTACTCTTTTGGTATACTCAAATAGACTCAGACCGAACTGGACGCCCTGGATAGGAGGGTCCGTACACTGCTGACCGCAAAGCGGATGCATCACCCACGATCATCGGTGATGAGACTGTACATCCCGCGGAAGTGCGGGGGTCGAGGCTTTTTAAATGCGAAGACCCTCCACAACCGCGAGGTGTGCAGTCTCAGGGAGTATTTTTTTAAAGCCGAACTGGGTATGCACCGTGATGTGGTCGCAGTTGACAAAGGACTCACCCCACTCTCCATGGCTAAAGAGAACTGGCGCAAACCTGTAGTACTTACTACCGATGACCGCAAGGAGGTATGGCAAAGCAAGGAGCTTCACGGACGCTTCTATCGGGCTCTTTATGAGCCCGCTGTAGATTTCTTAGCGTCCGTATCCTGGCTACGTTTTGGTGACCTTTTCGGGGAAACTAAAGGTTTTGTCTGTGCAATTATGGATGAAGTTATCTTGACGAATAACTACCGGAGACATATTATGGAGGACGGGACGGTTGACGTGTGTCGGGCATGCCACCGTCCGGGTGAGTCCATCAGACATATAATCTCTGGTTGTTCTCGTCTGGCTAACGGTGGGTACTTGCACAGGCATAACCAAGTGGCCAGGATAATTCACCAGCAACTTGCTTTGAAATATAAACATGTGGATTCTGAGGTACCATATTACAAGTATGTGCCCGACCCAGTTCTCGAAAATGACCATGTCACATTGTACTGGGATCGGTCTATCATTACTGACAGGACTATTGTCGCCAATAAGCCCGATATATTGGTGATAGACCGATTAGCGCGCCGCGCAATGATAATCGATGTCACCATTCCACATGACGGGAACCTCGTGAAAGCTGAGAAAGAGAAACAAATAAAATATCTCGACTTAGCTCACGAGGTTGTTGACATGTGGAATGTGAGCTCGGCTGTCATTGTGCCGATTGTCGTATCGGCCAATGGCCTGATGGCCGAAAGCCTCGATCAACATCTCTCGAGGCTCTCGTTAGGTGGTTGGATCAAGGGCCTGATTCAGAACGCAGTACTCCTCGATACGGCTCGCATCGTGAGGAGGTTCCCATCTCTGGAGCCCTAACCACCGGTAGCTTGGACCCTGCTCCCGATACCGGCGAAGCACTATTTTTTATATTTTTAAATGTTTATAAATATTTATTTATATTCTAATATTTAAAAATGTAATTTATATGTATGAATAATGAAATAAAAATTATAAAATTAATTTACAATGACCACTATCCAGGCATATATTTTAAAAAGGCAAATAAAATAACATAAATTCACTATATTAATCTAAACGTGTCAGAAGCAGATACTATTGTCAATAACATTAAAATCCACATAATAATATGCTTATCACCAGTATTCAATGTCACAATAAAAATTATTTGATGTCAGCATTTCAAAAATGTTAAGTTCTATTTTGTAATAATTGTCTAGCTAAAACACATCAGTGAGAAACTCATCAACATTATAATAGCATTTTTCTACATGAAAAGGTTATGTTTTATCCGAGAGCTCCTGCGCTTCCCCACACATTCACAGCGCGTATGTAGGTACACTTGATTACCACGAGTAATGCGCGCGTCACTTCGTGAGAGACACGACTACTGAAGATACCTTTTTCCGCAACAAATCTGATTCGAAGGGCTTTTTCCTTAACTTCGTGACACTATACAATTTATTGAATGACGTCTGATCATGAGCAGCCTTTTTATTTTAAAAACTTCATCACGAGGATGAATCTACATAGCCACGTAATTGTGAGGAAGAACCACATTTCAATATTCAAAAGATAGTACCCAACTTGAGCACCAATATAAGAAACTAATATCTATGAAAGATTACCACCACTCACCGTCCAATTCTAAACTATGACATCTTTTTCATAAGTAGCTAAGCTACAAGTGTGTATGCGTGTATTTAGTGTATATTCTGTTAAATTTAGATCAGCAGGGTAATTGTGTAACACACTTACAGTAGCAATGGCTTTCATTTTGACAGTGAAAAAAATATTCATTGCGTTATTTACGTTGTTAAGCAGTCAAATTTTGCGAACATAAGAAGCAATGGATTAGCAATATCCTTCAAAACCATTGAGATTGTGATTGACAGTGTGTTACGCAATTGGAGTGCTGATAGGTACACACGGCTACATATGATATGCAATTCCAGTATAAGCTGACCTCTCATTGTACGGAAATCCTATACAATGCGAGATCAGCCTAAACTTGAAATTGGTACAAGAACCATTCTGAACAACTACTAATTTAAAACAACATTCATAAGTTACGGACCAAAACACAATTTCACAATGAAGTTTTAACAAAACAAAACAGAAGCACGTTTCACACAGTATTTTGAAAAGAGTGGGGTTGGTTTGTAGTCTAGTAGTCATCGGGGACACAGAAATGACACCGAAGGGTGTAACCCCAAGGTGCAAGATGCGACAACCAAAGTGGTACGTGGTGGCTTTCCAGAGTCAGCACGTTGTTGTTTGCCTTGGAGAGATGTTTCAGCACCCCTGTTAGAGCTTCAGCCATCGACATCTCCACTTTCTTGTCTTTTCGTTGATACTGATCTTCATTGTCGACAGAGGGCGACGCGGGTCCTCCTTGCTTCTCACTGTAATCTTCACAGTCATGCCTTACGCTGACAGAGGCAGTGTGTGATATTTCAACACGTAACCGTCGATGCTGACGATCAGAGCCAGGCACAGAGCGATCTTTACACACATATTTGAATATACATGATTGTATTTATTAATGTTGTGAACGACCGCTGGCCAGTTTAGCAGAGCGATTATCGGCGGAATATAAAGCTACGGCGCACTCAGCAACGACGTGTGCTGCCACATCGCCGAGCAATGGTCAGGGGGGACCATTACGTCGGGGTCTTCGCTCGGGACCTCGACGGCGAGGTCGGAATGTCGGTTTGCGTATTTTGTACACTTTACTGGTGGCCCTACTGCTTTTCTGGAGGAGGGTGATGGGGTCATCGGGGTCGGTGAGAGTATGCTTCGGACAGCGGATACGACTAATTCTAGAGGGGGTATAACTAGCGGTTTTGACAACCAGAGGGTTGCGATGTTTAAACGGCGGAGTCGAAGAAACGCAAATACGTTTCATGTACTGCTGGATAGTGGGAATTTTGAAGTCTAAGTGGAAGATTTCGTTTCGAACGAACCAAGGGGATCCCGTTGCATTTCGGAGGAAACAGTTCTGAAGTGTCTGCATCCTATGGATGAGGTGGGGCTTTGCTTGTGCGAAAACTTCACAGGTATACGTCATGATTAAAAAAATCATGTCATCATCGTCATGATTAAAATAAAAAAATCATGTCATCAAAAAAAATGCGTAGTTACACGGCGTGCATTCAAATGCACGCTGTGTCAATACGAAATTTGCACTTAAAGGACAATTTGCTGCGTGACACGGAACGGCGTATAACGAGAGCGAAAGCGGCGAGCGACCGCGCCTTCTTTATGTGTTCAGAGAAGGAAAGCTGCTCGTCGAGGGTCACGCCTAGGACTTGGTCCTGCTAAAGCAGGTCTTTATATAGGTCACGTTTAATGACGTAAACTGGAAATACTTTGTTATATTTTTACCCTTTATTGCTATTTATCTAGTTCTACTTTCGTCACAGCGATCGAGTATGGTTTGGAGGTAACTTTGTATTTTTTTCTGTCGAGAAAATTTTCTGGAATCGTGATTTCGTCAAACATAGTACATATGATTAATCCTCAATTTACCTTAATATTTATTTCAAAACGAATGCTGCAGTATTTTCGATATAAAGGAGGATCATGCTAAGTAATTTGAGGTATTGTAAACTCATACCATGTTACTTACCCCACTCAGTTTTTTACTTTTAGCCTCAAGAGCCGCCTTGAGGCTCTTTCACTTTATTAATCACAGATAATAAATCATTTGGCATACATTGCAATGAATCAATATCAATAAAATGAAGCCTCATTCTGAATAACAAAATATTCAATAAAGTGAATAACTACATCTTGACTCTAATGATTGCAAACCACGAAAAGTGAATTTGCCTATCTATCTGGGCTCGCTTCAAACAACTCCGACAAGTGACGCTCAACTGTCCTTCTGAACTGACGAGTTGGGACACGTTAGGTGGCGTAAGTAGTAGTACTGGGATATCGAATATCGTGCCTGTAACGTTACCGTGCGGCGGTAATGGGTTAGATTTAATGTTTACCCCGTTAGAACCAACCCCGCTCTCCCTACTTACAAACATTCATAGTAACGCGTGAAAACAATTTTTCCCGACTATCCTTCTTTCAGTCTCAACAGAACAGAGATGATTTAAGCGTTGGGTAAGATGTGTTTTGTGTTGGTATTGTGTTTTAGCCTGTATTGTCTCACGGCGCGGCAGGGCAAAGGTTAAGTTATATAGTTCTACGCTGTTTTTAGAGTACGTCGTTGTTTTCTTTTTATAAACTACATCCTTAACTACGGAAAATCTGCGTAGTCAGTTTTACGAATTAAGAGGAAGGCCCACATACTGATACACTTAACAACAAACAAAAGGCAGTCTTATTCACAATGAAGTTTTATTAATCAACAAAACAGAAGCGCGTTTTTGTCAGACAGTTTGGGTAGTTCTAAGTCTAGTAGTCGTTGGGTATACAGAAACGACCGCGCATAGTGAAGCCCGCAGCACACGTTCCGAGGACCACACTGGAACGGCTTTCCAGAGTAGGCACGTTGTTGTTTGCCTTGGGGAGATGTTTCAGCACTCTTGATGGAGCTTCAGCCATTGACATCTCCACTTTCTTGTCCTTTTCGTTGATATCAATCTTCATTGACGACAGAGGGTGACGCGGGTCCTCCTTGCTTCTCACTGTAATCTCCACAGTCATGCCTTCCGCTGACAGAGGCAGTGTGTGATGTTTCATCACGTAACCGTCGATGCTGACGATCAGAGCCAGGCACAGAGCGATCTTCACGCACATATTTGAATACATGATTGTATTTATTAATGTGGTGAATGAACGCTGGCCAGTTGAGGAGTGTGCTTGGTCCTGCTGATGCAGGACTTTATATACTGTTTAATGACGCACGCTGGAAATACTCTGTTAAGATTTTTACCCTTTATTACGCATATACCTAGTTCTACTTTCGTCATACTTAACAGCGATTGAGTGAATCACTGTTTGTTATTAATTAAGTCATTATTGTCCATGAATTAGTGACTAGTGTTACCTATGTCGATATCCTACCATTTACGCAGTGTATCTCGCCAATTTGACTTAAGATTTTTTTTTTACTAATATAGTGGCGATTTTAGTTAATTTAAGCGGAACATTCTCCACGTCGCGACCTGCAGCAAATCGTAGAACAGTTCTTTTTAGGACGCCTAAATAATCTCACTCACTGCAAGTGCTGAAAGCCAGACTCTTCAATGGCGGCCACTAGAAAAATGCTAAGACAATTAAGAAGGCGAAATGATTCAACTAGTGGGGAACCACAACGTAATTAATCAGACATAGAGGATTAAGGAAAATCATCGTTTCCCTAAACATATTCAAATGTAAAATGTTATAAGTAAGGAAGCGTTTTAAAGCCTAGTGAACACATTACTACCTAACTAAATTACAAACTCAGTATCATTTTAGGGTTCCGTAGCCAAATGGAAAAAACGGAGCCCTTATAATTTCTTCATGTCCGTCTGTCCTTCCGACCGGAAGTTACACAACCATTTTAGTCAGAGACTATTGGCACTATATTGATGAAAATTGGAAAGGTGTATTCTGTGCACCGCTAAACACGCCATTTTTTTTTTATTGTTATTTCACTACACCATGTAGTGAAATAACAATAAAAAAAAAATTGGCGTCGCTGAAAGAAAGCAGAATATTACATTGTTCACCGAGGGGAGAAAGTGGCCAATTACTAACGAGGGTGTAGTTTGAGGAAGTGCGATTCCCAACACGAGTTGGGAATCGCACTTCCTTCCGAGTGATACATAGTGCTTTATACTATACCAACGATGAAAATAATATAATACTTTGTACAAAGACTACAAGGTACTTGGCTTATATTTTCGCTTTTTCACTAAAATAAAACATTTTTAGAAAAAGAAGGCGCATTTTTCTCGGTTTTTCCACCGTAAAAAATCTTCTTCTTCTTGTTATATTTCTTTCAGGATTTCTCGGGCAATAGGTTCTCAATAACAGCTTGGGCAGTTTCTTTTAATGCTGGCGTCGTCATCAAATCTTCACTATCACTTCTAGATGGCATTTCGAGCAGATCCTAAACACAAATAGAAAATGATGATAATTAAAACAAAAAAAACCGGCCAACTGCGAGTCGGACTCGCGCACGAAGGGTTCCGTACCATTATCTATAAAAACGGCAAAAAAAACACGTTTGTTGTATGGGAGCCCCCCTTAAATATTTGTTTTATTTTAATTTAATTATTTATTTTTAAAGTGAATATATAACTAAATATTCTGTGAATATTTCAAGCGTCTACCTGTTGCCTTTATCAATATCGAGCAAAAACAAGCGAAAAAATCACGTTTGTTGTATTGGAGCCCCCTTAAATATTTATTTTATTCTGTTTTTTTTGTATTTGTTATTATAGCGGCAACTGAAATACATCATCTGTGAAAATGTCAACTGTCTAACTATCACGGTTCACGAGATACAGCCTGGTGACAGATGGACAGACAGACAGACAGACAGACAGACAGACAGACAGACAGTCAGACAGACAGACAGCCAGACAGACGGCGGAGCCTTAGTAATAGGGTTCCCGTTTTACCCTATGGGTACGGAACCCTAAAAAGCCATCCGCGCGCGCGTGATTTTGACTTTTTCATTCGACTTTATTTTATTTTATAAATCAATGTTCAGCAAAAGTACGTGTATCAGTATCATTTTGCGCTAGGTGATACAAACTTTTGTCTTTTGCCATATCCTAATCACACCAATATTATAAAGGCGAAAGTTTGTGAGTGAGGGTGTGTGTGTGTGTGTGTGTATGTTTGTTACTTCTTCACGCTCAAATGGCTGGACCAATTTTGATAAAATTTTGTATAGAGGTAGCTGACACCCTAGATTAACATAACTATAGGCTACTTCTTATCCCGATATTCCCACGGGATCGAGACTTACACGGGTAAAACCGCGGGGCGCAGCTAGTCCTAACTAAAATTATAAATGCGGAAGTAAGTTTGTTTGTTTGTTACCTTTTTACGCCTAAACTACTGAAGCGATCATCCTGAAATTTTGCATATCCTACGTTGTCAGGTGTACAGAAACGGACATAGGATACCTTTCATCCCGAAAAACTGTACTGTTCACGACGAAAACAAAAATAACGTTCTAATGATAATAGATGGTGCCACGTGTCTTTCGCATCATCATTGAATTATATTATTATAGGAACTTTAGTAGTGTGTTAAGAGTTTTTTGCCACCAAACGCCAAACAACAAGCAGAGTACAACCCGAATTGATTGTTAAATTCTAAATTTAGATCGCGGTTAACGCGAGCGAAGCCGCGGGCAAAAGCTGGTGCGTAATAAAATAAATAATAAATGTAAGCTGCCTTATCTTATTACCCGACTGTGCAACACAAAGGAGGGTAAATGTGTTTATCAGCCTCGTAAACTATATTTAATTAGGTCAGTTACTGAATTGCCCTAAATTAAAAAAAAAAACAACATGTTATCAATGTATTTTTATTATAACAATGGATTTTCATACACTTTTTTGACCCGCTCATTTGTACAACAGTATTGACGTATATTCTACCTCATTTTTAGGGTCCCGTACCCAAAGGTTAAAACGGGAACCCTATTACTAAGGCTTCGCCGTCTGTCTGTCTGCTCGTCTGTCACCAGGCTGTATCTCATGAGCAGTGATAGTTAGACAGTTGAAATTTTCACAGATGTTGTATTTCAGTTGCCGCTATAATAACAAATAATAAAAAAGCAGAATAAAATAAATATTTAAGGGGGCTCCCCTACAACAAACGTGATTTTTTTGCTCGTTTTTGGTCGATATTGATAACGGCAACAGGTAGACGCTTAAAAATAAATAATTAAATTAAAATAAAACTTATATTTAAGGGGCCCGGCTCCCATACAACAAACGTGATTTTTTTGTCATTTTTATAGATAATGGTACGGAACTCTTCGTGCGCGAGTCCGACTCGCACTTGGCTGCTTTTTTTAAGTACCTAGTCCTACCCTTTGTACCCCATGACATATTAACGACATCTCAATCATCATTATCTCTTTCATCAAGGGCCATCACCTTCATCAGTTCTTTCCATACGTTCGTTAAAAGCTGGCTAGGACATGGCTGGAGAAGGATCACTATGTTGCCCAATTTCTCATACCTCATGGCAACTTTAAAGAGTAAATAAATTATTTTCATTCAAACTTATTGCCTCACTATTGCATCATTGTTCTATTCCATATGCTATCAAATGAAAATGTTTTCTTTGTCAAAATGAACGTATTTATAACTGCATTTTCCGTGCGTTCAAGTGTTTTTGCCTAATACCTATTATTGGAACGAAACGTGTTCGTTGTTGTCTTTGGAATTATACTATATTTAATTAGGTTTGCTACTGAATTGCCCTAAATTAAAAAAAAACACACAACACGTTAACAATGGATTTTCATTTACTTTTTCTGACCACTCAGCACATTAACAATAGATTTTCATACACTTTTTGGACCCGCTCATTTGTACAACAGTAATGACGTACATTCTACCTCATTTGTGTTAGGACTTATAATGTTAGTTTTGTCAACTGGGTTTATCCCAGTAGTAAACGTCCCTTTGTGCCTATTGGCCCGACTCTTTTCTGTCTCCCGGAGAGGGATGTGGAAATTATTGTTTATCTTACTCCTCCACTGTTCTTTTCTGAATAATTTCTTTGCGGGTCCAAGATAGTTGAATCGTTTCTCCGGAACTCAAGCTTCACAGCCTCGACGCTTTTCTGGTGGTCGTCACAGTTAATTCAGGAGTTGCAGTGGTGGGGAATAGTGGGGCGGGCTAGTCCCATACTTCATTATGTATGATCATAAAGACCTCCACATACAGGATATTCTTGTGAACGTTAATATAGCCCATCGAGTTCTGGAAAGAGACAGACTGTCACTCAGGGCCTCAAGTCTGCTATTACAATAGTGTCAGAATGGTCGATCATTGATTTCATAATTGTTAATTTTGACAAGTTTGGTAATCTACTATTATAATGGCGTCATTATGACTTTCCAATGATCGACCACTGACACTACATTGAAAGAAATTGCATAAATTGGTAACCTCGTACATAATGACAAATTAATGACATTTGTACTAATGGGTTTTATAATAATTGCAATACAGCAATGCCATTATAATAAGTCAATTATATTAAGAGAACATTGACCGACCAATGATCGACCATTATGAATTTACCAGATTACGAACTTTTAGCAAAATGACAATGGCATGACAATGGGATCGTGTTGGAATGACTGAATTTATAAAAATAGCAGACTTGGGCCCCAGGTCTGTATGAAAGATATAAACGATGCTACAAAGCCGAACTTTTTGTATGATGTGCCATATTACCAATCACTTACTGTACAGTGGAAATACTTGCAAATATAGAAACATGTGAAAAACATACAGGGTGGCAGGGACATCAACGCCAAACCTGTTACCATGGATTCAGTACATGATTCTGGACCCTGTTGAGTTGAAATTTTTTGTCAGTGATTAAAAATAAAACAGAGGCGGTCATGGGGGCTGCCGAAAGAAGTGAAATTTTATCATTTCCATGAAGTTTTTATAGACATTGTTCCACTAGTGTCGTGTCGCGGTGTTTATGTCGCGTCGCGCCTCTCTGTGGAAGCCTTTGAACAATACACAGTATACACAAATTGAACTTTTCACGTGGTCAATTTTACTTCACTTATTTTACTGCTACTACATGTCATTTATACTACATCCATAACTACGGCTACCCAGGTTTCCGAATTATGAGGAAGAGTCAACATGAACAAAAGACAGTCGTATTTCACATTCTCAATGAAGTTTTAATAATCAACAAAGCAGAAGCATGTATCACAGTCTTTATCAGATAGTTTGGGTAGTTCTTAGTCTAGTAGGTAGTCCGGTACACATAAACCACCGTGACGAGTGAAGCCTACAGGGCACGTTCCGACAACCACAACACCGTTACGGCTTTCCAGAGTCGGCACACTGTTGTTTGTCTTGGAGAGATGTCTCAGCAATCCTGATGGAGCTTCAGCCATCGAAATCTCCACTTTCTTGTCCTTTTCCTTGATATCGATCTTCATTGTCGACAGAGGGTGACGCGGGTCCTCCTTGCTTCCCACTGTAATCTCCACAGTCATGCCTTCCGCTGACAGAGGCAGTGTGTGATGTTTCAACAAGTAACCGTCGATGCTGACGATCAGAGCCAAGCACAGAGCGATCTTCACGCACATATTTGAATACATGATTGTATTTATTAATGTGGTGAACGACCGCTGGCCAGTTGAGGAGTGTGCTTGGTCCTGCTGTTGCAGGACTTTATATACCGTTTAATGACGCAAGCTTGAAATACTTGGTTAAGATCATTACCCTTTATTACGCATATAATTATAATTATATTTTAAAATATCCAGTATTTTTTCCGTATTGATATATGTCAAGGCTTAGGAGCCATTTGGTGACCACTATTTCACATTGTTTTTTAAATACATAAAGTTATAATGTCGAGTTCTGTGAATACCTTCTACCAAGTTACAACTTGGTTAATAGAATAATAATAAGTAGTTTAGCCAAACAATATAATTTGAACTTTTTGACAGGGATAAATCAAAATATTTTATTTCGCAAAAACCAACATGGGCACTTACGAGTACAAAACGTCAGAAGCTAGGTGTACGGTTCAAATTGGTAGTTTCCTATGGAGAAGAGCCGGCAAGAAACTCCACGGTTACTCTTTTAAAAAAGAATCGGCTTTCATATTATCGGAGTCAAAGTCAAAGATGTGACTTGAAGTCGGGTAAGGACTCAAAGTCAAAAAAGGAAACTTTGGAAGTCAAAAAATGGCCGAATATTCGGGCGATACTTCAGATTATCGCTTCGGAGTAGACCCTAAGTATTCTGATAAGTTATTATAATCAGATAAGAAAATATAATGCTACAACTTGTTAAAAAATATAATACATGTAGACGTCTTCTTTATCAATTATAATTTCATTTCATCTATTTATTAGTGGCTTTTGTGGACAGGATATTAGCTCATATTTGTTACAGTTGTAATGGCAATCATGTCAATTGATTTAAATAGTTTTATATTTTTATTATTTTAATAATATTTTATAGGATTCAAAACCTACTTTAATTAACATCATCACTGCACTATTTTATGGGCATTTGCAAAACAAAGTAGATAGGTACCAATGTGTTAGTGCGTTCTACTTAAACTAACCTAGCCTTAAGTACAGTCGCCAACATACCAAGTTACCACAAACTGTAAAATATTCTCATTTGATTTTGAACTTTTAACCATCGACATTTTAAGGTTTAAAATCATTTGGAGAAATTTGACGGTTTGGTTTAGTTGTACTATAGTTGAATCTGAATGTCAAAAAAATCAATCTGCCTAGCTTTTTCCCAACCATTTTAGGGTCGGCTTCCAGGCTAACCGGACGCAGCTGAATGATATTACTTAAGGCGCTGACAAGAGCCAAATGATAAAAGTAGGCTAGTCTTAAACAAAAAAATTGCCAAATCTATATAGTTTGTGGTAGCGGAAAAAATATATGTAATTCTTGAACATATTTCTCAGAACTTGGTTGTTACCAACACACGTAAATAAAATAAAATCTCGATACAAATGAACGGTAAACTAACCCTTTACTTCGAGTTTCATCCAAAATATCTGTATTAAATATGAACGTACGGTTGGTATTTAATTAATAACAAGAACGTCTTATTTGTGTGCAGAACTTGGTTGTTTTTATTTTCGATCAGGTATTCAACTCATTTTTGAGTAAATAGATAATTGCTTCATATTTTGCAATAAATTACAAGCGTTGTGTCATCGCGCTTCTCTTTCTTTTGTATGCAGTTGCATAATTAGCCTATAAGCTTCCCACTGCTAGGACACAGGCCACCTCCCTTCGAGACGGAGTGGGCTGTTATGTACTGAAATGCTACTATGCTAAGTACTGAATTGTATTGATGAAAAGCCTCTGTAATTTGTACAGTAAACATTTAATCCTCTCACCATTTTTTTTTTAGCACAGGCCATAGTGCTAATGTCATTAACGACACTCGTCGTAAAGTGGTGGTACAAGAAAAGTAATGTAAACAAAAGAGGGATGTTTTTAACAAGCATTCTATAATTAATATTGGAAATAAGTTTTATCACAGGGTTTCAACGAATAGAAGAAAGTGTCCATTTGTTTAAGGGCCCTCCTGGAGGGTTCACTCAAGTCGCATATGGGATGCCGGTGCCCTCGCGGAGGGCTCATTTAAATATCAGTTTTTCTTAGCGAATACAGCCTTTTATACAGTAAAAATAAAATTAGTTGTATATTTTAGCACGATTTAATAGTATACTCTTTGGTTTTCAAATACAAGCATTTTTATTTATATTTATATATTTTTTTTAATTATAACTTGCTAGGTATAATATGTATGGCGGCATGGCGTGTGAGCTCTACGAAAGTGTTAAGCCTCGTCCGTGGGGAAGCAGAATCCAGCACGACCCACAGTTCCCTCGGGGCAGGCGCCTACTCGGATCCCGGCGCGGTCTTGCAAATTAGGCACAGGTTGGACAATATCGCGGGATTGTGTCGGCGCTCCTGATGGAACATCAGCTGTTGCAATCACCACTGTCTTGTCCTTTTCGTTGATGTCCACCCTCGTTGTCAACAGAGGGTGACGCGGGTCCTCCTTGCTTCTCACTGTAATCTCCACAGTCATGCCTTCCGCTGACAGAGGCAGTGTGTGATGTTTCAACACGTAACCATCGATGCTGACGATCAGAGCCAGGCACAGAGCGATCTTCACGCATATGTTTGAATACATTATTGTATTTATTAATGTGTTAAAGGACCGCTAGTCTGTTGAAGAATATGCTTATTCCCGTCGAAAACAAACTTTATATATAGGTACTAAATGTTTCTCGACGAGTGGAATTCCCTTTATTGCGTAAACAGTATACTACCAATGCATGGAAATAGATCGTAAGGTATATTTAATGAATCATTTAAGGACCAATTGCGTAGTAATGCATAGGTACTATGTTTCTATATAAAAGCATTTTATTATTTTACTAGCTTTTGCCCGCGGCTTCGCTCACGTCAACATTTATTTTGATTGATAAGTTTTAGTTATAACCTAAAATTAAAACACTTATAGAAAAAATATTATTTACAAAACTTCTTTAGGTACTCGTATAGACAATCTTCACTAAAGTTGTTGGTTCCAAAACCACCAAACTACTGGGCGAGCTTACGCGTAAGCAAGCTACGCAGAATTGCCCGTGTGAGTGACAGTTTTTTCTCAAGTCTAACCCCGAAAAATGTTGTTTGCCCTTGCGACTTGCTTATATAGTCATTGCAAAGCAGATTTTGAGAGGAAACTGTAATCATTTTAATTCGAACAGAAGGTCATTCGGAATTAAAGGAAACGATAATTTAAGCACCACCACCACCTGGAGCCTTTGAGCAGCTATGGTCCACATGGAGTTCACGGTGAATCGTATGTGATACAGCGCCTATTTGCCACCGGATTATATTTGATTTTTGGATATTTTAAAATACTATTATCGCCATCTGTAGATCTTTATGGCAATAAATGTTGTAATTTAGATTAATAGAATAGAATAGAATAATTTTATTTCAGACAAATGTCCACAGGGTTAATAATAATTTTACTTATTATCTAGTGTTAGTACAGACAAAGATTAACAAAACAATTAAAATTAAAATTCAGCGTGGAGCCGCATCCACCTACGCAACATCGGGGAATCCCACCGATCTGTGAACACACTGCGAATACTATTGGTGTGCCGCGAACACGCGACATCAGGGATGCACATCTTTTTATATGACGGCAAAACCATCAATGTTATTGTCCGCAAACATCCCTGACGCACTACAACGCCACGACAGCCGCAGCAGCACCGTCAGTGCGTTATTATAATGAACGCGTAGGTCGCTATGCCCGCTGAGTGAAATTGACCCACAGGCTGGACGTGTAGAAGGACTGACAGTAAGCTTTGAAAAGCGTTACTTTAACTGCCCTTGTACATCGTGCAAACCTGTGGGCCAGCATGTCACAACGGACAGCCAGCGACCTACGTTCCTTTTCAATGTCACAGTTGTCTTTAAGGTCTTCAGTGACCCAGTGGCCCAGATACCTATACTTGTCCACTCTTCGCAGGGACTCTCCAAACAGCACGACATGAGGAATACAAGAATATGTAACGGTGCCTGCCTTGAAAACCATTAGTTCGCTCTTTGTGACGTTATATTTGAGCCCATGATTCACCGTATAACACTCGCATATACCCGCCCCAGAGCCGCCTCAGAGCTCCGTTTGATGGGCTCAGCAACACCATATCGTCAGCATAACTTATATTATTATTGCACACTCCGTCAATATGACATCCGACATTGGTGCTGCTGAGCTCAAGGATCAGCTGGTTCATGTATAGGTTGAGAAGCCGAGGTGAGCTGAGCCCCCCTTGCCTCACCCCGCACTCCAACCGATACACGTCCGAGTGCGAGCCAACCCACTTCACGCTGTTACTTTGACTACTATACCAGTGACACTATCTCAGGCGGTACAGTAGTTTCACGTTCTAGTTTACGCCATAAAACATTGTAACATACGAGATCGAATGCCCTCGACAGATCCAGAAAACAGACAAAAATAGGAGTCTTCCTGTCTGTGTAGTATTGAACAGTCTGCTAGAGGCAGACTGTTCACAACAAACAAAACAATTATAAATTAGGACTTTTTAGAATATTTTTGCTGTTCAAGTGTGTTGCATTTCAAAATTGATGACATTTGACGTGATCAAACGTCCCGAAAAACCTTAAAAAATATACGCATGTTGATTTTAGACTACCTACTCTTTTCAATCCCTGAAGGAGTTGTTTTTGAAAGAGCAGGAAACACGTGTTATTTATTTCTTGACAGAAGTCAATCAATCAACTCAGCCTATCGCAGTCCACTGCTGGACATAGGCGTCTCCCAGGCTGCGCCACAGCACCCTGTCCTCCGCCTTCCGCATACAGTCTGACCCAGCCACCTTCTCAAGGTCGTCGGTCCATCTAGTTGGGGGCCGTCCCACACTACGCTTGCCGATACGCGGTCTCAACTCCAGGACTCGTCTGCTTCATTGGCCATCGGTCCTTCTATAAACATGGCCAGCCCACTGCTACTTCAGTTTGCTTACTTTGCAAGCTATGTCGGTAACTCCGGTTCTTTTCCGGATAATTTAATTCCTGATTTTATCCTTCAAAGAAACTCCAAGCATAGCCCGCTCCATAGCGCGCTGGGCGAGTGAATTTGTGGACCAGCCCGACTGTCAGTGTCCACGATTCGGCACCGTATGTCATGACGGGCAGGACGCACTGGTTAAAGACCTTAGTCTTCAGACATTGCGGGAAAGGCGAAGAGAAGACTTGACGCAGTTTTCTAAATGCCGCCCAACCCAACTGGATCCTTCTGTCGGCTTCTTTCTCAAAGTTGTGTATACCAAGCTGAATGACTTGTCCTAGGTAGACATACTCCTTCACAACTTCTAGAAGCGACCCTTCGATGTGGATTGGACTCGGCAAGACGTGACAGAAGTAATCCTACGAATTTTCGAATTGATACATCTATCTTATATTATTTCTCCATACAAATAGTGAACTCCCGTTGCACCCCTTTAAGGGTTGAATTTTCATAAATCCGTTCTTAGCAGATGCCTACGGCATAATAATTATCTGTGTGCCGAATTTTAGCCCAATCCGTTCAGCGGTTTAGGGGGTAGTTTACAAAAACAAAAATGACAAACATTATAATTTACTTAGGTACGTATTTGTGCCAAGTTTCAGGGGTATTTACTCAAGGAATAAGATTTGTCATACCTACAAAATCCCCCTTTTTCACCCCCTTAAAGGTTGAATTTCCATAAACTCCTGCTTAGCGGTGCCTACGTCATAATAGCTATCTGTGTGCCAAATGTCAACCCAATCCGTTCAGCGGTTTGAGCTATGGCTATTTAAAATTGACAACCCTTTAGGGGCAGATTTTCGAAAAACCCTGTTTCATGTTATTCTTTATTTTTGTTTTTAAGTATAAATACTGAGTTTCAAGTTAATCGGACCCGACCTCATACTGACGTTCGTCAGAGAGGTCCTCTTCAAGGACCAGGACTTCCTAAGGAAGTACTCCTCACAGATCAGTGGGTTGAGGGCTACGCCATCAGCGAGCCTCTCCCAATTCAGCGATGCGCGCGCTACCAACGTAGACGACTGTGACTCTCAGAGTCGGTCTTCAAGCCCGATTGTGTCAATGGACACCACCGCCCCCGCGGACAATAACGCGGCGGCGGTGAACTCGAACTCCGACTCTTCGGATGCGGAGATCGGTTCTTCTTCTTCCTCCTCTGGACCAGAGGAAGGGGGCATAACCTCAGGCCCTGGCAAGAGGAAGAAGAACAAGAGCAGGTCTTCGCAGCCAAGCAAAATGGTTGCGATCGAGGCTCCCTCGACCTCCGCTCCCTCTACCCCCGCGGTAGTCGCGTCTAGGGCCCCTACCCCGGCTCCGTCAATCGCGCCGTCACCGTCGTCACCGGACGAGATCTCCCGCTCCCTTTCCGCAGCCTCCTTCTGCGACACGACTGTTTCGCAGAAGAATACCACCGCGTCCCAGGACTCCTCGCAGCCGGCCATCGACTCGACCACGGCCGGCAGCGACAGGTCACTGCCTACTTCTGAGATGAGGGCACGGCGTGGCTCCTCCCAAGCGGCACACTCTGCCAGCGTATGCCGCGCCGTGTCCTCCCGGCAGTCGACGCAGTGGTGACACCGGGCGTCCGGCTCCCTGTTTATGCGACACAGGTACTTCCCGACGCAACCATGCCCCGAGAGCACCTGCGTCACCCGAAACTACAGGGAGCCGTCCCTCCTCCCGAGCCAGGGCTCGAGTACCGGCCGGACCGCCTCCATGGTGGCGAGGCCGGCGGTAGGGCGTGAAAGCCTGTCCCGCCATTCCGCCACCAGGGCTGCGCGAAGCTGTGACCGACGCAACTCCACATATCGCTGCATCAGCCACTCGCCTCGCGCCCTCGCCTCCTCGCGCCACCGAAACAGAGTACTTTCGTCTCGAGGTCCCAGGGCGGGGATCCGGCCAGTACTCAAGCCGCCTCGTAGGAGATCGTGCGATATCCCCTGATGACCCTGACGGCCCTCGCTCTCTGCGGCTTCCGCAGGACTGCGATGCTTCCGGCCGTCAGGTCAGCCGCCCAGATCGGGGCCCCATAAAGGGCCATCGATCGCACGATCCTCTCGTAGAGCCGCCTACAGGCGGCGCTCGGGCCCCCCAGATTGGGAAGCAGCGTTGACAACGCCCCAGCCGCGCCCAACAATTTGGGCGCCAGCCGCCGGAAGTGGGGGCCAAAATCCCACCGGCTGTCGAGCACCAATCCCAGGTACTACCCCCCTACCCTGTCCCAACCTCCGCAGCGACTGAGCCCTCAAAGGTCCAGTCCGTGGAACTACTTCAATCACCAACAGGCCTTCCCTACCTTCGGCCAATATATGGCCGCTCCTCTCCCTCCTCAACCTCTGATGATGGACCCCAGTCTTCGCGCTCAACGCGCTCAACAGGCACCCGCCGCTAATACCGCGCCTCCCGCGGCTCGCGCGCCTCCCGCGCCCTGCGCGCCTCTCGCGCCCCGTGCACCTGAGCCAGCTACTAAAGCCGCTCCCGCCGCCACCACTCGCGCGCCCCCTAAACCCGTGGCCACTTCAGTTGGCGCCGTCGCTAACGCACTAGACGCGTTTAATGTGATCACGAGCACATTTAACGTATTCATGTCTCCTCGTGCCATTCAAATGGCCGGGGATATAGTCAAGGCTCAATCCTCTGGCAATCTTTCTCAGATCCAGATCATATTCAATGCGTACCTTCGCGAAACGGCCCTAATATGTATAATACGGCCCCCGCAAGTACTAAACTCAGATCCCTCAAGTTAGGCTTCTTCAATGCCGACGGCATTAGGGGACCGAGTTCCTCCGCGTCAATATGTTAAATATTCTCCTAGTACAGGACACCTTCCTCAAGCCGAGTCATCGAAACCCGTCAGTTGCGAACTATCGCATAGTTCGCAATGACAGGTCTCGATGCCACAGGGGCGGCACCTTGATCTATTATAGAACCCCTCTATACTGTATCCCTCTCGATCCTCCAACTCTCTCGTGTCTTGAAGTGTCTGCGTGTAGACTAGGCATGTCAGGTCATAGACCGATTACGATAGTTTGGCCTTACATGCCGCCCACCGCGACCTCGTCAGTAGACGGTCTCAAACTGCTCTCTGACGATCTTTCAATTCTTTTTGGCCTGAGCGAATCCGTTATCATAGCGGGTGACCTCAACGCCAAACATCCGGCCTGGAATAGTACCAGTACCACGTTCCGAGGCAGACACTTGTTTGACCTCTGCTCCGTACTAAACTTTGACGTCGTCGCCCCGATGACTCCCACCCACTACCCTCACGACCGCAACCATACCCCTTACGTATTGGACATAGCGCTTCTAAAGAATATCAACCTCCAGTTGGATTCGATAGAGGCGATGGACGAACTGACTTCCGACCACCGACCAGTTGTCATGAGACTGGTCCCTCGCGACGGACTCCCTGAACCGGACGAACCCTCCCGTAACAAAGTAGTCACGGACTGGAGGAAAGTAAGCGATCACTTGAAATCCACCACTTCCCCTCTACTAGACTCTATACCAGATCAGTTTACCTCAATCACTGACACGACGGCCGCGATCGGCTCACTCATGGAACACGTACAATCGGTCCTGGACGATTGTTCAAGGCAAGCTCCGGCGATGGACGAACATCGCTTGAGGCTGCCGGACGATGTGCGTGAACTGCTGACTGAGAAGAACGCGGCTACTCGTGCCTACGACGTCTATCCCTGTGACGCCAACAAAGCTCACATGCGCTATTTGCAGAGATCTGTAAAGACACGCTTGGCCGAGCTGCGTGACGGTAACTGGGACAAGATGTTGAGCGAGCTAGAGTCCACTCATCTGGTATTCTGGGAACTTCAGAGGAAACTCAAGTCCCAGCAAGTAGTCTCTATGCCTCCCCTGACACGACCCGACAGGACGATAGCATTCGACGACATCGACAGGGCTGAATGCCTAGCTGACAGCCTCGAGACCCAGTGCTCGCCCAGCTCTCAACCAGTAGACCAGGCTCACCTCGCCGAAGTGGATGCCGAAGTCGAACGTAGAGCCTCTCTCCCTCCGGTCGAAGACCCTGATTGTCCTCTAGACCTCGTCTCCCCGGACGAGGTGCACGATATAATCAAGAGTCTGAAACCCCGTAAAGCCCCCGGATCAGACGGTATCACTTTTAGGGTGGTCCAGATGTTCCCAGCCCACCTGATTATGCTAATGACCACCATCTTCAATGGTGCTCTTAGTAATAACATTTTTCCTCAATCGTGGAAAAATGCCACCGTCATCGGTATCCCGAAGCCCGGCAAGCCTAAGACCGAGCCTTCCAGTTACCGTCCCATCAGTTTGCTCGACGTTTTCGGCAAGGTCTATGAGAGGCTTATTTATAAGCGTCTCAGAGACTACGCCGAGACGAAGGGCCTCATCCCCAACGAACAGTTCGGTTTTAGAACCGAACATTCTTGCGTACAACAGGTCCACCGTATCATAGAACGCATAAGCGCCGGTTTCCAGCGCGGGTTCATGACGGGTGCTGTGTTCTTCGATATCGCGAAAGCGTTCAACAAAGTCTGGCACAACGGCTTATTGTATAAGCTATACAAATTCGGTGTGCCAGATCGTCTCGTGCTCATCTTACGGGACTTTTTGTCGGACCGCATCTTCCGCTATCGCATCGAGGGTGCGCTCTCTTCCCCTCACCCGATCCGCGCAGGCGTCCGTCAGGGGTCTGTGCTGGCTCCGCTCATTTTCACGCTGTTCACCAGTGACATCCCGAAATGTAGAAAGGCGCAGTTAGCTCTGTTCGCAGACGACACGGCCATCTACTACACCGGCCGCAGTCAAGACCAGATCTCCCGCATCCTTCAGACCGAAGTCAACAGACTCGGTGACTGGTTCAGGAAGTGGAGGATCGAGGTCAATCCTGATAAGAGCCAAGCGGTCCTCTTTTCTAGGCCCCGGCGTACACCGGCCCTACCCCGACAGATCAAAATGTTCGGCTAGCCTATCCCTTGGGAGAAGCGAGCCAAATATCTCGGTGTGATCTTAGATCATCACATTTCGTTCACTGAGCACATAAAGCAGGTGCAGCAGCGCGCGCCGCTTTCGCTCTCGGTAGGCTTCATTGCGTTCTCAACCCACGCAGCAAGTTCTCCCTTAAGGGCAAATTGCGTATTTACACAGCGTGCATCCGGCCGATTATGACGTACGCGTGTGCCGCTTTCGCACACGCCCGTCCCCACCTCATTCATAGAATGCAGGCACTTCAAAACCGATTTCTCCGTAAAATTACGGACGCTCCATGGTTCGTTCGGAACGAAACCCTTCATGTAGATCTTAAAATCCCCACCATTAAGCAGTTTATGAAACGCGCGACAAAGCGGTTCTTCGAGTCCGCAGATAGACATTGCAACCCCTTGGTTGTGCAGGCAGCTAGCTATAGGCCTTCTCAGATTAGTCAGACTCGCCGACCTAGGCATACTCTCTTAGATCCGGATGACCCCATTACTCTCCTCCAGGAAAGCAATAGGGCCACAAGTACAGTGCACAAATACAAACCGTAATTCCGTCCTCGCCGCCGAGGTACCACGCGAAGTTCAAGAATTAATTGTTCCCCCCGTCCCTTGCACGTCGAACCGCCAGCCCCGAGGCTGAGTGAGCCGTAGCATTTAATAGTAATCCCAGTTAATAATCATGAATTTAAACTTTCGATCCAGCCCGTCCCCAACTTGCTGTTTTTCCCCAACGACACCCTAAGCCGAGGTTCGTACCCCCCAGGGGGTGCCCTTAGAGCGCTGTCGTTTAGTTTATAATACTTATATTTACGCTCCTGGCTGGAGGCTTTAAGTTCACACCTTAGGGCAGCCACAGGAAAGACCGGTTAAGCAGTCACAGCCTCTCAAGGTCAATTGCGAGATGCCACACATAAAAAAAAAAAAAAAATCGGACCACGCGTTAAAATTCTTATATACAAACTTTGACATCCCCAACCCCCCTCTAGGGGTTGTTTTAGAACCCCCCCCCTTCAAGGTCGAATTTCCAAAAATCCCTTCTTTGTGGGTGCCTACGTCGTAATAGCTATTTGTGTGCCAAATTTCAACCCCATCTGTTTAGCGGTTTGAGCTGCGGCGTGATGATGAATCAGTCAGCCTTTCCTTTTATATATTATATAGATTGTCCTTTATGTTTGACTTAGGGGAAATATACGAATTATCTAAATGATCGTGAAAGTCGTATCAAAGACCGTTGTGTACACACGACTACATATCAAGTTATTATACATTTCCAGTATAAGCTAATCTTGCATTGTATAGGATTTCCGTACAATGAGAGGTCAGCTTATACTGGAAATGTATAGCTTGATATGTAGCCGTGAAGAACAACGCTGTCACACGCAGGCAGATACCAAAAAGCGACATTAATTAATTATAATATGTATTGTTAAAGACTAGTTACGTCATGAAACTCACGGTGTACGTAAATAAACAAGATATAATTACATACTAGGTAACAATTAATAGGATTCATTACGTAAACATTATTTAATAAATTATGATTGGACGTAATCCGGGATGTTGTTTTCCTTGGTCGTAAGTACCGGATTGAACTTACCCACCTATTATTTATTTTGAAGTAGGTACAATCCTTTAATTATTTTTATGTGTAGATAGATTGTAGCGCTACAAAAGAACAGCATGTCGATTCTGTAAAAATCTCACCGTGAATTCTTGCGTGGAGTGAGCTGTCAGTGTCATTCCACTGATGCTAGGGATTGACCAAGTATTACATTTACAATCATAATCGAGATTTCAATAAAAAATTTATGCTAATTCTATTGATCATTTTATATTATTTCAAAGCTAGTATTTATATGTCTTAACATTACTATTTAAGGGTTTCTTTAAAGAAATTAGCAAAACAGATATGTTATCAAACTCAATTGAATGTAATGAAACAAAATTGAGTTTCTGTTCAAAACTCGATTACGATTGTAAATGTAATCCTTGGTCCATCCCTAGCATCATGTGGGATGACACTGACAGTTCACTCCACGCTCACTTCATCTAAGTTTTCACGGTGAAATGGTTGCAGTATAGCACTGCTGGCTAACTTTGTTATGCTGGTGTGCGTGACAGCTACGTCTTACACTCGCGTTACGTCATTGTGCTGTCATCGTGTTATACCAGTTTGCGAGCATTTTGAGGCCAACAAAATCAATCTGCCTAGCCATTCCAAACTATGTTGGGGTCGGCTTCCAGTCTAACCGGATGCAGCTGAATACCAGTATTTTACATGGACCGACTGCCTATCTGACCTCCACAACGATACCAATTTCATACGATACCCCTTGGTAAGACTGGTTGTCAGACTTTCGGGCTTCTGACGACCCGTAACGACTGTCAAAGATCGACGAATGGCAGCCGGGACCAGCGGCTTAACGTGCTTTGCGAGGCACGGCCAACAGTTGGACGCAACTTTTTTCGACGAGTTCACTGCTTTGACTATTTATCTAGATACTTTTTAATACGTCCATGATCTAGACATATTTATATCTTTGGTGCTTAGGTACAATCATAGCATAGATTACAGATATGCTTCACAGACATGGGTCGAAGGTTTAAAGTAAATAGGTACCTACTTTAAACTTTCGACCCGTGTCTGTGGGGTGTAGTGCATACTAAATAATTATAATTACCGAAGCGACAGGATAAGTCAAGGTTATGACTTTTTTTTATTAGGTACTTTAATTGCGGAAGTCGGTGGTAAATTAAAGTTATTTTTCACTTTGTAGTGTTTTTTTGGAAGTCGGTTACTTGTCTTTTATAAAAAAAAGAAAATCCAAATCTTTTTTGTAAAAAGTATTTTAATTTTTCACTCTTTAGTGGGTAGGTTTAGTTGCAATATCCTTAATGTCAACTGCTCATCACCTTTTACAAAATATTGCTTTTCCCGATGCTGGGACGTTAGTTGTTGAGGAGTTCTCCTGGTAAGAACCAGGAGAACTGAAGCTGATGGTGAAGTCACATCTGCTTTACTTCACCGTATGAAATGTGACGAGCATAAACTGCTTAGCAACCTTATTAAAATACCTAAACGAATCTAAAGATCCTAAGTAGTTCCGGTGGCCATCTGTGGTCTTCATCATCAGTTCTATTTCACCAAATGGTGCTTTCCTCATACTCAAATCGCTATAGGTGTGATAAAATTTGAGGATTTCCCTCAATTTCCATGGGATTCCCCCATCAGTTTCTGACTTGGTGACAGTGGAACCACCTCGAGAGCATACCCTTTCAAACAAAACCGATCCAGAATTGACGCAGAAATCGGTGAAAATACATAGGGACGAATATTAGTACATTTTGATACAAGTGGAGAATGTTTGTTATTGCATTCGAGGCGGAATTAACACCCGAGCCGTAGGCGAGGTTGTTTTTGAGCCGAGAAGTGCAATAACAACTGTCCACGTGTATCAAACGACGTTTTTCAATACACTTTTGAAGAAATAAAATAAAATAACGAAAAATATTTTTGTCAAGAATTATTAGGAAACTATGATTTAATTTTCTTTTTTTCCGCGCTTTGCTTTCACCAGGTTGAATGAAGGAGAAGCAAAGGTATAAAGCCGATAAGCAGCCTAATATGAAAAATAGAAAATTAAAATATTTTTGAGTTTAGAACACAAATAAATGTTAATTTGTTTATAAACGTTTTTTTTTTATTGTAATAATCATGGTATTCTATTTATAAACATTATTTTCAATACAGTTGTTAAACATGGCGTACTTTCAGAGGCTATAATTATGATTCGAAAATTAAATCTGTTGCAGCATCTTTCTGTTACGCGGTCGTGACTTTTGTTTACGAGCTCTATCATTAGTTTTGCAGTTCAGTTTTAAAGGAGACGTTTCATTTTTGTATGTGACTCCGGCCATAAAATGTACGCTTTATAAAACCTCGGAAATGAACCCCTGAATACATTATAGAATGTTTTTCTTCCTAATAACTAATATTTTTTAGGCACTAAATAAAAACTGAAAATGTTTGACGTATGTCATGAGAGTTACGACCATCGACAGCCAACCATTACAGGTTGGAGATATGACGTTTTTCGTCCAGAAGTACCTACAAATCTACAATCCACAAAAGTAGAATATATTTATTATCAATCACTTTCTTATAATTAGTCAATTAAGTTGCCTAAGATCTTATCATATTAGCACAAAAATACATGCCTTTCTTATTTATTTAAATAACGTCTACGTGATATTATGTTTTAATGTAACATGATTTCTGGACGAAAGCAGTATGCAAGTAAGACGACGTCATGATCAATAGATTATGGCAATAATTTGAAAAACGATTGTTTTTTGTGCCGGAGTAATCAGGGGAATATTCAGGAAAGAAAGAGGAAAAAATTCCACGAATTGAGGAAAAATTTCCTCAATTCGTGGAATTTTTTCCTCTTTTTTCATTACCGTACACTTTATGGCCGAAAATGAAACATATCCTTTATAAGTCAATTTAAAAAGTTTAGAAGCAAGGAGTTTTCATACATGGAATAAAATGGGATAGACTTTATACGAGGAAAAATGAATGAGTCCGTACGTCTTAGCATTGAATTTTCAAAAGTCTTTTAAATGGTTCTTTAATATGTTTAACTAGCTGCGCCCCGCGGGTTCACCCGCGTAAGTATCGATCCCGTGGGAATATGGGGATAAAAAGTAGCCTATGTCTTAATACAGGGTGTCTTCTACCTCCATACAAAATTTTATCAAAATTGGTCCAGCTGTTTGAACGTGAAGAAGTAACAAACATACACACACACTCACAAACTTTCGCCTTTATAATATTAGTGTGATGTGATGTGATTACCAGTTTTAATTTAATTATTTTCACATCAACATTTGTCAAAAATCGAACAGGCTGTATAGGCAGTTTTCGTTGTAAAAAAAAATATGTCCAGTTGCAAAAACCGCGCCATTTTCTGAAAATTTTAATTAATTCTTTGATTTATTTTTTACTATTCCCACAAGTGTATTGAAAAACGTGGTGTGACACACGGGTGCCGACTACTTTCCACCCTTGTATCACAATGTATCAAGTAGGTAAACAAAATAAATCTACATTATAATCACGAGCACAAAAAACAAGTAGTCAGCAGCTGCACGTCATGACTGTGACAAGAAGGCTTCAATTCAGCATGATGCTGTGCTATGCACATCACAGCGCTGATTTTCAGTTGTCACCGAAAAAATACGTGATCTACCATCGACTCCAAAAGAAGACAAAGAACGTTAGCAGATCCCTAACAACCAATCCTGGGGGTCTATTCTGAACATAAATCCGAAGTAACGGCCGAATGTTCGAATGTTTCCTGACTACGGCTAACTATGCCTGACAACGGCGAAAGAAAAAAAAAATACAATGTAAGAGATAAGTCAAAGTCAGACATGTAACTAGAAGTCGGGTAAGGATTCAAAATCAAAAAAGGAAACTTTGGAAGCCAAGAAACGGCCGAACATTCGGTCTATACTTCAGATTAACGCTTCGGAGTGCTTGTTACATCTTAAATTTGTCAGTTAGTAACGCGTAAGCTTCAACATCTACATTTTTGACACTTCTGCTTTTTAGGGTTCCGTACCTCAAAAGGAAAAAAACGGCACCCATAAAGGATCACTAGTGTGTCTGTCTGTCTGTCTGTCCGCCTGTCACAGACGATTTGCTCCAAATCTACTCGACCGATTAAGTTGAAATTTGGTACACATATGCATTCAAAACACCAACGTGTAATGTAAATAAATGAATTTTGAATATGGGGTTCACTTTTGGGGAAACAATTAGAAAAAAAAAATGTTTTGCATACCTAAGTACTGTACCGTGTGACTTAACAAATGAAAAGACTAGAAAACAGTTGAAAATAGACCATTCATCCCTTATCTCCGTAATTGCTGTGCCTAAAATATTGTAGAAAAATATAGAGAATAGTTACATACTTATAGATAACAAAAAAACCTACCTATATGAAGACAAAAATATGCCTTAAAATAACATGGTAAATAACAAGGTAAATCACTCAATATTGTGAAACTTACATTTGCAGTTGGAACGTATGGGGGGACATGTTTTTCAACTACAGTTTGTTATTGGGATAAATTCTTCCCAACTACGGAACCCTTCATTGCGCGTGGTCCGACACGCATTTGGCCGGTTTTTTAATTCAAGCTCGTAGCCTGTCAATTTTGTTAGAAATCGGTTACTAGGCAACCCCCAAGTGTTAGTTTAAGCATTAGGTACGTATTGGGGTCATTGGGGATTCGGTGACAAACTTTAGTGATCGCCTTGTGGCTCGTTTTAAATTGTGGTGAATGAAATAAATTATAACTTCGTGTCATAAAAATGCATTAGGTTTGTAAGTGTGATGCACCGATACGTAGACTTCTAAGTACACTGGCGGTGGCGGGGATATCCTCGCAAGGGAAATATTTCCCACGGGGGAATACTGTTGGTTACATCATAGTCTATAATTATGTAATCTAAGGCGACTTTGATGACTCAAATGAAACCTAGGCGTAGGTATTAGTAATTAAAACTAATAAGTAATTTAAATGACAATGATGTAATACTCAACTCAACTCAAAGCATTTATTTCAATTAAACCATTTACAGAAGTAGGGCCACTTTATCTCATTGATAAACAGCTCTGTTTCAAAATTATTAGGGGTTTTTGGGACAGACTATACCAGAAATAGAAGTTGAGTCATTTTGTTTTGTCCATTGAAACACAGCTCATGTTTTTTATTTTACATTTTAATATATTATATTAATTAATCAATTATTTTTTTTAAATATATTTTTATGGTTCCGTATCTCTAAAGGAAAAAACGGAATACTTATAGAGTCACTCGTGTGTCTGTCTGTCTGTCGGAAACGAGCAATTGGTACCGTGCACCTAGCTTCTGACGTTTCATAAGTGCCCATGTAGGCTCAAACTCAAACCATTTATTTCAATTAAACCATTTACAGGCACTTTTGAATTGTCAAAGAGTCGGTCAGTTAGTCAGAAAGTGGAAGATATTTGCCCATTCCAAAACGTAGATCTCTATGTAGAAGAACAGGCAAGAAACTCCAAGGACACTCTTTTAAATCAAGATATTACAAAATCCTGGGTATATTATTCTTTTCGCTTCTATATGTGAGAACAATGTAAAAAACAAAAAATATATATATTTAAAAAAAAACTATTCAAAATATAAGATTAAAATGTAAACACACGCGCCACCATCAGCGAGACATTTAAGTGAGCATGACATACTCTCAACTGCCAGACTTTTTTAAGTCAACATACATCATAACATAATAAACGGCTCCATGGTACTCACATTTACAAAAATGAAAAAAATGCTTTTAAATTATACAAAACTATAGCTTGCAATGATTAATAAAATTTTACTAGCAAAAGGAAAATCGTTGTTACCTATTGAAGTTTTCAACAACTAAAACTTGATTAAGTACATAAAAATAAACGATAATTACGTATGTAATGTCAAAACAACAAAAAAAAGGGGGAAGCATCACTTCCAAATATTAAAATTCTAACAAGTGAGCCCAAGTTGTTGTGGAGCAGGACCAGCATTAAGCCAAGCATCTTTATCTACGATATAATCATCGAACTTATAATATGCTTGTCTACATAGTGTGCGTTTAATGCATGTTTTAAATTTCTTCTCATTTAGTTGAAGAATATCTAATGGTATTTTATTATAACATTTAACACAGTATCCCATAAAATAAGTGTGTACTTTTGACAATCTGAAACGTGGTTGATCTAATTTGTTCCTATTTCTAGTGTTAAAATTATGCCTGTCACTAATCTTACTGAAAAGATGTAGGTTTTCTCTAACATACATAATATTTTCATATATATATTGGCAAGGTACCGTCATGATGTTATTTTTTTAAAACAGTTCCCTTAGAGAATCGCGTATGCTAAGGTTGTAGATGGCTCTGATAGCCCTCTTTTGCAGAATAAAAATAGAAACAATATCTGCAGCTCGTCCCCACAGCAAAATACCGTAAGACATGATGCTATGAAAGTAACTAAAATAGACCAGTCTCGCTGTATCCACGTCTGTTAATTGGCGGATTTTCCAACCAGCGTAGGCGGCTGAACTTAGCCGGCCTGCAAGAGATGTTAAGTGAGCACTCCACTGCAGCTTTGAGTCAAGCGTGATTCCCAGGAAAACAGTCTTTTCGACGAATTCTAGTATCTCTTTGTTCAATACAACGTGACATTCACTACTTCTAACATTCGGTAACGCAAATCTTATGCATTTAGTTTTCTTCTCATTTAATACCAAATTATTTACAGTAAACCAATTATGAACCTTAAGCATAGCGTGTAGGATGTTATTTCGATTAAAATGATTGAGCATTTGATTCAACATTACTTTTTCAAACACCTTGCTAAAAACCGGCAAAACCGATACGGGTCTATAATTATTAGTGTCTTTTAATAGCTTGGTAGTAGTAACATTATTATTTATATATTAGTCCATCTACAATTATTGTAACACAATTCAACAAATAAACACAAGCCAACATAAAAGCCAAGTGCACAATATTATGCGATATACTCAACATGCAAAAACTTTATTACATCACAGAAAAAAACCAAAACTATTTTCGTACAGAAATGACACATAATTTTTACACAATTATAATTTCAATTAAAATTTCTCATGCTAAGACACGAGAAATTTTTCGTGTTAAAACACGAGAAATTTTAATTGACAATAGTTGTAATTTGATTTCGACATATAGCTGTAATTTTGATGGTGTACATAATAAAGAGTATTCTATTCTATCCTATTCTTGGAGCTTGAATTTTTGCACTGAAGTGCAACAAAAATCAATCCATTCATCACAATTATTTAGAAGTCTGCAAAGTCTTGGGATTGGAGAGCTAGACCCTGAAACAGTTTTGCGGAATGGGGGATGTAACAGTTTGATAGGGTGACGCGCATATTTATAGGGTAGGTTAAAATTAAACTTAATTTACAACTGAGGGCAGTCTATTTTACTGTGAAGAATTTTATTTGACTTTAAAGAAATAATATAACTCTTCTCAGTTCGTAAGGATAAACAACATATTTTGCTAACACTGTTTATTTACTAAGGCAAGTAAACACGACGCATATCTAAGAGGATGCACGTTTTCCCGTATGAGTCAACAAAAATAAGAGCAAGTTTGGAAAATATCTGCTCAATTGAATACCCTTTGAGTGGCGTTGTTGTACGAAGTCGCTTTGTTGGCAGCACAGCCTAACAGTTGCATCACAAATATTGACAAACTGTAGTGCTGTCACGTCCTTTTTGATTTACTATTCAATCTGCCCAATATTTTTCTAAAGTACGAACGGGTTTTTTTTTGTTAGTTTTACCAATTTGCAAGTTTGTAACTTATTCAACGTGTAAAACACATAGAACCAAACATAATAATTATTTTTCAATACACTTCCTCGAAAACTGGTTCATATCGCACTACGATTAGGTTCACAATGCAATGTATTTCACACGCGTGCGATTTTTTATTTTCCAACACGTGTGCGGGAATAAAAATTGCCACAGACCGCGCCAGAGACGGTCCTCTCTATTCGGAGGTGATTATTTTTTAATCTCGGCAAAGATGCGTCTTGACGGCGTTAATATTTTTGCAATATTTAAATTACCTTTTCGTATGCACGTGTTTCTGTGACAAATAAAATTATTTTTCTTTCTTTTATTTCTTAAATAAATGTATTATGTTAAATGAATTGGGCCCAGTAGGTGGCCACACCAATTTAACGTTAGACCAAAGAGATTTAGACAAGGTTCGCGCCCTCGCGCCCTTAGTCGCCGCAGGAGACGCCCCGGGCGTCGGGAGTCGCAAGCCGATTTCCGGCCACCGTAGGCGCGGGCCTGCGGACGGTGAGCGATGTCGCCGTCCGATAAGGACCAGGCCCGGGTCGACGGCGCGTTGTGTTCCACGCGCGCCTCAAAGAGATGTCAGCACAAACTGACGGGGTCCGTTGGGACCAATGCCTGCCGGGGTTGCGAGTTTGTCCGAAAGGGATATCGTGGCCCTGGCACACAGGCAACGGAAGGAACACGGGTGGGTTTTAGTCAGTAAAAGTCTGACACGCCCTCCCGCTCCGTCCAGAGCGGGAGAAGTTATTTGATAATTTCCCACCCAAAAAAAAAAAAAAAAAAGACCAAAGAGATTTATGATACTTAATAGAGAGAGGTTATGCGAAGAAATGTCATAGAAAAACTGTGATCCCATTTCACAGTGACGCCATCTAAATAAACCGAAGTTAGGTCCAGTAGTTTCACCATAACGAGATTTACAATATCGTAATGCGCAACTCGGCATATTTTCTTAGAAAATATTTTTCTGTTGACGAATGCGACTTGTCATGCAGGCGTACCACACTAGACTGAGCGACTTTTGCCCACTAGGACAAATATATTGGATTTCGATTTTGTTTGCTATGTCCCGTCTATTTTTAAGTAAATAATTTAATGTCTTTGCGTTAGACATTACCTATTAGGCTTTGCTAAACTTAATTTTACTTTAAAGACAGTGGCGGATTTACACATTTCCCAAGTAGCCTATACTTGGGAAATGTTCAATATTTGCCGCCTTTATCTCTACAATTATTGTCAGTTCCTAGATTATTTTTACAATCCAACAATTTGGTTAAAATTAGAAAAATAAATAGTTTTTAGGAATATTTCCGAGCTAATACCGTTGAATGTACAATTGTACAATGAAAGGGAAGAATGAAAAGTCATCGGACAAAGAAGTCTTGAAGACTTCTTTCTGCAAGACATCTGAAATCCGTCGCAAACAAAAACGGCTCCAAATTTGCCGCCCCTAAAACGTGCCACCTTCGGTTCAAGCCTACTCAGCCCGCTGGTAAATCAGCCACTGTTTAAAGATTCACCAAACAAACGTTTCCCGCAAAAACCTTACCTACTACAATGTTGTTTTTCCCCTAGCTGAAATTCAACCTAAACCATGTGTCACAAGCTTCTCGACTAGTCTATTGGTAATATTGATGTGTAACATCTTCCTCTCACTTTCTGTGGGAGTGATTTCGTGAAAAGGGATGGAAGTGTGTAACAGGAAGTGACAGCTTGAGCATGGAATAAATTAGTACTTTTTAATAGCATGGAATTATCAAGTACTATATAGATTGTCTATATATAGACTGCCTGTTGGTCTAGTGGTCGCAAACGCTACCTACTGCTGAGCATGAGGTCCTGGGTTCGTTTCCCAGGTCGAGCAAAGTGCTATTGGGATTTTCCATTAGGAATTTCTCAGTAGCAGCCCGGAGTCTGGATTTGTGCCCGGTTGATGACAATAGGCTCGCCCCCTATTACATGGAACTTAAAACATAACTGGCGAAATGTGGGCGCACTATGTGTACACCTTTGCCTAACCCTTCGAGGATTACAGGCGTGATGTTATGATATGATGTTATATATAAATTGTAAGCAGAGAGGGTCGAATTTCGACCAGTGGGCGACCAGTAATAATCTAAGCAATGTATTATATTTCAGTATTTAGCTTTTTTTTATATTTTGAGGTTAATTTATATTGCTATTCAGTTGCTTATGACCAAGGTGAGATGACAGATCATATGCGACTACTGCAAGGCTCACTCCTTTTTTTTTCAAGGAAAATTCGAAATAACTTCTATTACATTTTGTTAAAACAAAATAAAAGAACGTTTAGTACGTGAAACATAGATTGGGTACACGTGGCTTTGATCGGGTCCCCAGTAGTCTCGATAAAGATGAAACACGGCGGGGTTACTGAGATTATAGCAATAAATATAGCCGAAAATATGCTGCGTATCATAAAGGCCACTCGACCTACGAACCCAGGAGATTGCCTTGATATAATATACTCGAGTCATATTGTAAAACTATTACTTACTCTTAATATAGACCGGGACGAGTAGGGGACACTCTCATATTTTATGTAAGTACAAGGCTCTTTGTGAATCCGATATTGTTTTTCGAATTAACTTACCTACCTGTACAAAAATATATTTTGTTAAGTATATGAATGTTCAACAGGATATTATCTATTCTGTGTTACAGGATTTTGTAACCAGGAGCGACGGGACAGTACCTACCGTGGGTAAAAAGGGTGAGATTATTCTATTTTTGTGCCAGGATTTTCTATTTTTGTAGATATTCCTTTGGAAAATGATGTATAATCAACTAGCCTACGTTGTAAGACCGTGTAGTTGTATTTTAGCGATAAGACCGCCCATTGTGTCACCATAAGTAAAATTTGAACATTTATATCTATAATCTTTATGGTGTACATAATAAAGAGTATTCTATTATAATCTAAGAGCAGCTTCAGTAGCTACTTATTTTAAAGAAAGAAAGAAAATACATTTATTTAGCAAAGGCCAAAAGGCACGCAATATAATATACAGCAGAGGAAAAAAATAAAATAAATCAAACAAGTAAAAATTGTAAAGTGCGATGTAGGAAATTAGCAGGAAAGTGTGCCTCATGCCTTTTAGGTAGGCAGCCAACATGTTTGGTACAATACGTGTACCTACATTATTGATACTACCTACGTCAATTGATAATGAAACCATACTGCATGACTGCATGGCAGTATCTACAACTTAAGGTCGTGGGTTCGAACCGAGACAGACGCTTTACTTTGTGTAAATAATTTCATCACCACTGCTCTCAAAATGGTGAAGGAAAACATCGTGGGAAAACCGCGCGGCATGTCCTAGAACTAAAAATTCGAAGACATGTGGCATCCACCAACCCGCACTGGGCCCGCGTGGTGGATTACGGCCCACTCACAGAAAGAGGAGGCCTGTGTCTCAGCGGTGGGAACATTATAGGCCTAATATGTAATACACATAAAACTTACGTAATAAATTATCTATGATGGTGAACACCGCATTAAGATCCAATGCGTAGTTTAGAAGACACATACACATACACGAGAAGCGACCTCCATTTATATTACCGTACTCTAAGAATATGGCTCGTAACTGCATTTTAGGCAAATGTTCAGATAAAGACTGTGATCTCTATAGCAGCGAAAGTCTATCACTTTTTTTAAGTGAAAACTTCTTTAGGCGCGTTGAGCACTTTTTGGGTGATCAAAAATCATGGAACTCACGTCATCGTCACCGAACTCTAGTTTTCACTTCTATCGGCAGTCCCCAAAGACTGCCGCGCATTTTTTTTTAATTTCTCAGTAGCAGCCCGGAGTCTGGATTTGTGCCCAGTTGATGGCAGTAGGCTGGCCCCCTATTACATGAGACTTTAACATAACTGGCGAAATGTGGGTATAGTATAGATACATCTCTGCCTATCCCTTCAGGGATTACAGGCGTATTGTTATCATTTTGAATAACTATGCAGAATTTCAATATCGTAATTAAGTAATTCTATTGTTATTAGGTAACGTAAGGTAGGACGCCCTCAGGCTAGATGGAGCCACGATCTTCGCAGGGTGGCTGGTAGCCGCTGGATAAGAGTAGCCGAGAATCGAGCTGAATGGCGCCTATGTCCAACAGTGGACTGCTATAAGCTGATGATGATTCTTATTAGGTAAGCAGATACCTAGCTATGTGCTGCAGTGTATATGTGGAGTGCTTATAATAAATTGAATTAATTATTCCCTTTGGCAACAAAAATCTAAGTAGGCACTGGTAGGTATTAATCTTTTAGCGTGCGTCACCGAGTATTACTTTAAAAAACTTTTCCTTATGGTATAATATTTATTTATTTATTATTAATTATTAAAACTTTATGCACAAGTAAAAAAAAATACTGTATAACGGTGGACTTAATGCCAGAGGCATTTTCTACCAGTCAACCTTAGGGTGATGCGATAAGACAAAACATGGCAGGTGCAACATATGGGATAGATAACTCGAAAAACAAAAATATATACCAATACATAGATAGATACATACATACTTATAAACAAAATCAAAAGTGTCAGGAGTAATAACGATTGGCAGAGGAGTAAACGAATCAGCGCTGGGATGATTCTGCCAACTTCTTACGAATATATTCCCGTGATGATAACCGACTGGTCACCATCCTGATGTACAGAGGGAGCGCATTCCAAAGAAAATTCGTCTGGACAAATAAAGAAGAGTGAATGAAGCCAGAGCGGGTTCTTCTCACCGCTCTGGCTTCATTCACTCTTCTTTCTTTGTGCAGGCGAATTTGGTCTTCGTCAGACGATTGTTAATGGAACGACGATTTTTTTACTATGGGCAGAGCACAAGTATTGAACATGGGTAGTTAGGCAAGAAGTGTGTTTGTCGAGTATGGAAAACAACATAGATTCAGCCCTCAACTCTCTGCGCTGACGAATGGGCAACCATTTTAAAACCAATCGGTACGCGGACACATGATCATACTTACGAAGATTGAAAACGAATCGAATGCACTTACCTATTTAGAAGGTGGTCAAGTTTATTGAAGAGATCTGTATTCAGGTCATAGTAACATACATCACAATAGTCAATTATTGGAAAGATTAGTAGTAGTAGACTGTACAAGCATTGCCTTTATGTGTGATGGGAGAAGGTTTTCAACCGATAGAGTGACCGCAACGTTCTGGTGACTTTTTTACTGATAGTCGTGACCTGCTTTCATCAGTCCAGCCAAGTGTCGACATAAGACCAAGATGCTTAACATCGGAGCCAAACGGGATGACTGAGTTGACAAACATCAAAGGTGGCACAGTCGATCCTGAGATAACATTTTATTTTATTTTATAGCTCATCTTGGTATGCGCGTAACATGAGTAGGTAAAGCTTAAAATTATTTGTCATTACTTGCCTCTACATGACAAATGTTTACCTGTGACGCACGATTGGTCATGCGGGGATCCCTTCCTTATAAGGTACTAGCTTTTGCCCGCGGCTTCACCCTCGTGGAGGTCGGCAATTACGTACTACCCTAACGCGCATTCCAATAAAGCTCCCAGTTGGCATGACTTTTCCGACATCTCCAACAATCATCGTAATTTTTCAGCCAATTTACACAAAAAATAAATCATAGCGAACTAAGAAAGCACAGAGTACATTTGTTTATTTAAGACAGTGACAGAGTCAATAACTTTCACAACAATGCGCTGGAACCAAAGTAAAACAACGTAAGAGCGCCAAACCAAATAAAAATTGTTTAAAAATAAATTAGGCTATGTATCAAAAATATTTTCAGCCAGAGTTTTCAATCACATATACTTGTCAAAAAATAATAGGCCCGATAAATCGATTCAAGTTAAATGTCAAAACGGGCCTATTATTTTTTGACAACTTTAATACCTACGCACATTTTGAATGCAATTTTGTAATAAAATTACTTAGGATTTTAAAATTACAGAAAAAAATATAAAAAGTAGAGGTCTTTTCGGAATTAAATTCCAACGAGGAAGTTTAACCCAATTGCGTTTTACTTCGGTCAGAGTATTAATCAAATAGTCAAGACACATAGGTATATATATCCAAAACTTAAATCCTTCCATACTGTACGGTATGGTTATGAAAACCCCCAATTTATTTTGGTATCCCTTAATGAATTATACAACTAAACCTAAAACGGGAACCCTATTACTAAGGCTCCGCCGTCTGTCTGTCTGTCTGTCCGTCTGTCACCAGGCTGTATCTCATGAACCGTGATAGTTAGACAGTTGAAATTTTCACAGATGACGTATTTCTGTTGCCGCTATAGCAAAAAATACTAAAAACCAGAATAACATAAATATTTAAGGGGGCTCCAATACAACAAACATGATTTTTTTACACGATTTTGCTCGATATCGATAACGGCAACAGATAACGCTTGAAATATTCACAGAATATTTAGTTATATATTCACTTTAAAAATAAATGATTAAATTAAAATAAAACAAATATTTAAGGGGGGCTCCCATACAACAAACGTGATTTTTTTGCCATTTTTATAGATAATGGTACGGAACCCTTCGTGCGCGAGTCCGACTCGCACTTGGCCGGTTTTTACATAAAATATTACACTTAAGATCAAAATAATTATTAACGTCATACTTAATCAAGATGGATAACGATTTAGTCGTGTTTTGCGTTACTATGAGTGCAATTTTAACAATTGCATTAAAAAAAGAAGATAAAAACGGTTAAACATTTGTAAAAAAATACTCGATTTCCTCGTAAAGGTATATTAATATTTTTGTTGTTTTGATATTCCAGTCGAAATTCTTGCATTTTCTCGCCATTTTCGAGGTTAGACGGTTATGGTCATATTTCTACGCTTGCTGTCAAATAACTATGATCACAGACAATTTGAATCAAGTATATATCATTTATGTACATTTAATATACCGTCAGAGATCCTTCATACAAAAATTGACTCATACATTTCTATGATAGTCTAATAGGGCTCTATGTTGAGATATTCATTGGCATTATTATGCAGGTACATTATGTGTAACACATACCTACAATTTATACAATAATTATGTACTACCTACCTAATGTTTATTTTACTGATATTTACTACGACTGTTACCGCTATAATCATGAATGAATTTATTTTTATATTAAGCATCTAGTATTGAATTATCCTATTGGTGATTCATTTTGCGTTTCATTTGAACTGCGATGCTCAAACCATTTCCGTCTAGTTCCAAAACACGATCTAAATTTAGTACTGGGATTATTACTAGGTTTAAACTATGACTAAATAAAACGTTATTATAAAATGAAGTTTATCACTAGTTCGTGAACTATCTATGGTACTAAAGTTAGTCCGCCGAGACCCCTAGTTTTTCTATGGACTTACTTCGGTACTAATTTATTTGAGGTTTGCGTTGATTGCTACTAAGTGTGTCTTTTTATTTACAAATCGTTAACAATGGATATTAATATGATTGACTTGATGGATTCGGAAGGTTTGGATATGCTGGAGACGTCTCGGCGATCTTACAGACATCGTGATATGTACGTACGACGTAATATTTCCTATAATAATATGAACATTCGCGTTAGGCAGTCGTAATAAGATGATACAAAGCATTGTTTATCTTTAATTAAGGGGGATGCGCTAAGGTAGTCCGCAAAATTCATTTTTTTTTTTTTAAATGGTAAAAAAGGTTGTATGTTGATCTAAATATGATTCGCGGCCGTAAAACAAAATCAAATGACGGATTTGCTGCTCGACTAGTGGCTTCATTAATCGCTCATTATTATTAGTATGGTGCTGCACTGACGTGCTCTATGAAAACGACACGTGCGTTGTCTTGCGCGATCGGCTAGTTATGATTAGTTGACCAACAAATCTGGTAATAAGTCAGAATTTACGAGTACTTACAAACTTTCATACGAACTTTTCGTGGGGCGTGCCATGTTATCGTAGTTTTATCTCTACTGTAGGAATTTAAGATTCAGGACTGTAACGAAGGCTCGTATGTAACGCAGATTTGGCCTTAGTCATGCGTCAGGCCAAATATGACTATTTATAAGGTGGCGCAAAAGTAAAGTCATAGTGTGAATGTGCTATATTTTTTACAAATGGAGTCATAATAATATTATCATTGTGATTTGATTCTTTTATTGTAGACTTTTAAAGAATTAGTCGACAATGCAATGGAGCGATACACACAGCTCAGGCAACGATGGAGATTTTGAAACACTTATTTCCGGGCCGTGTGATCTCCCGTTTTGGCCATTTGAACTGGCCGATCAGATCCGAGAGAGACCAGAGGGCTTTTTAAAAACTCGTGTTTACCACAACAAACCACAAACCTTGCAAGTCTTGGAAGCCAACGTTGAAGAAGAAATCACCAATTTTGAGCCAGATGTTTTCCGAGCAACAATTCAAAATGCCGTAAAACCAGCATAAATGTGCATAATCTCAGGAGGTTGTCATTTGACCGATATCATTTTTTCGACTTTTAATCGAATTTTACACCTTTACATAAACTTACCGTGACAACACACCCCATTTTTTTTTTCACTTTCAACCAAGTGCAGTCAATTCACATTATTACATTACTTTTGCGCCACTTTGTACATACATAGGTATAGTTAAAGCAATGCAAATGGTGCGTATTTGTAGCAAAAGGCACTTTACCGGCTGGGACTGGGTATTCGAGGTCCTGGGATGATTTCCAACCTTTCGTAGATGTAAACTTATAGCCCCAAATTGCTTGGAGCGGAGATACAGCGGAGAAAATAATGTGTATTTTTAGCTACTTTACCGAACCAAATTGCGGTATTATGAAAGATTTTACCTTATTAACTTATTAACAATTTTAACGCTTTGGAGAAGTGAATAAAAAAATAAAAATTGCGCTCACTTTACCGCTTGAATTTATTTCTCAGAAACAGTCAAAAATTAACGACTGGGAATTTTTTCTATATTTGAAATATCGTAATGCTAATGAGCAATCCATTAAATTTTCAAGCGGTAAAGTGAGTGCCATTTTTTTTATTCACTTATTTAAAGCGAACCGTATGTTTCGGCTGGGAAAAAAAATTGTTATATAAATAACGTCTTTAATGATCGTCTTTAATAATCTTTCATAATACCGAAATTTAGTTCAGTAAAGTAGCTAAAAAAAACTCATTTTCTTCTCTCCGGTCGAAGCAATTTGGGGCTATAAGTTTAAATCTACGAAAGGTTGGAAATCATCCCAGGACCCCGAATACACCATTGCTCTAAATATTACATGTACTAGGGTATTACACAATAATGATTATAGTGAGTGACGCATTATGTCATTGTGCTTTTATCTGCTGACGCAAAGTAGCGCGAAACTTGAGCAGTTTAGCATAAACACGCGGGTTTTCCTCAGATTGAGGACGGTTCACGGTACCTACTCATGGTACCTATCTACCATAAGTAATGGGATCTAAAGGTTTTATAGGTTTAATTACAAAGAACAAAGAATAAATAAATAGTATGAAAATATACACACTATGTGTTAGTCATAAGTGCATCACTGAACTGTCACTACTGCACAATACCGAAATTTAGTTCAGTAAAGTAGCTAAAAAAAACTCATTTTCTTCTCTCCGGTCGAAGCAATTTGAGGCTATAAGTTTAAATCTACGAAAGGTTGGAAATCATCCCAGGACCCCGAATACACCATTGCTCTAAATATTACATGTACTAGGGTATTACACAATAATGATTATAGTGAGTGACGCATTATGTCATTGTGCTTTTATCTGCTGACGCAAAGTAGCGCGAAACTTGAGCAGTTTAGCATAAACACGCGGGTTTTCCTCAGATTGAGGACGGTTCACGGTACCTACTCATGGTACCTATCTACCATAAGTAATGGGATCTAAAGGTTTTATAGGTTTAATTACAAAGAACAAAGAATAAATAAATAGTATGAAAATATACACACTATGTGTTAGTCATAAGTGCATCACTGAACTGTCACTACTGCACCGTCACACTGGGTATTCTGCGGATCCAATTGGAACAGTCAGGTCAACCACCTCACATGATGTGGAGACTTGCATTTTTCCAATGACGATTTTTAAACCTTTAGACCTAAGATGATAGCGGCAATTTATAGGCGGCTATTAAGTATGAGCAGTGGTGGCCCAGTGGGAGCAGTGGTGGCCCAGTGGGGGCAGTGGTGGCCCAATGGGAGAGATCAGTCGTGGTTTCGAACCCAAGCAGGCGCTTTACTTTGCGTAAATACTCGTAATTTCATCACCACTGCTCTCAAAACGGGGAAGGAAAACATCGTGAGGCAACTGGCATGTCAGAACCAAAAATTCGAAGACATGTGACATCTACCAACCCACACTGGGCCCGCGTGGTAAATTACAGCACACTCTTTCTCGAAGAGAGGAGGTCCGTGTCGCAGCAGTGGGAACATTAGAGGCTAATTTTGATTTTAAATATAATCTGAAAAAGTCGAGTTTAATATTGTCAACTGCTAGACCGATATGTATAGTTCGATTCAAACTTAATGGCGGCTCGGAAGTTAGCCACTCGCTGCGCAGTACCCCACCCCTCACCCCCGCTGACACATGAATTCGTTACTGCGCAGCGACTCCCCTCATGTTCCGAGCCGCTATTAAGTTTGAATCGGGCTGAACCACTAATTGAGTATACCTATGCGATATCTTGTGGCAGGGACGCCTGGTCAATGTCATTTATTTTGATGATGACGATGATGATTTTCATAGCATCGAATTACATCAATCTAGCTAGCCTTTTCCCAGCTATGTTGGGGTCGGCTTTCATTCTAACCAGATGCAAATAAATACGGGTCCGCGCCCACTCGACCCGCTTAGACTCAACCCAAAGAATAATAATAATTAGGTAATTAGGGGAGATTGTACTCATCGTTATGAAAAACTTCTACTATCGGACCAAACCTGCAGTCGCGAAAAAAAAAACTACTGTTCCCTACATTTTGACAAGTTAAGCGAACATAAATATAGGGAACAGCTGATTTCTTTTCGCGGGTTTGGCCCCGTAGTAAAAGGTGTTCATAATGATGAGTACAATTACCCCTTAAGAGGATGCCCATGAATTCAATTTCACCCTGTATAGATCAAATTTTCTCTGTTGCAAGGGCCCGATCTCACTAGGACACATTTCCAGTGGCGCACACTGGCGAAATATCACAAAAAGTTGGCAAAAATCTATTTTGCAATTTGTTTAATTGATTTATAGTACTTTATTACTAAATTATATTGAAAACCTATATTTTTAGGGTTATTAATTAAAATTAAATTAAAATCATCAAAAAATAAAATCAAATAATTTATTCATCGTCATGGATTAAATATATTTCAGTAGGACTTAAAGTTACAAGCTTTTTTGGTGGTAGTTTTCTCAATCCAGTAATGTATGGGTCTGAAGACACCATTAATCTCAGAAAAGTATCTTCCATGGCGACTTTTCTCGAGAATTTTCTAGAATAGTTCTGTCTGTATTTTCGTATATCTTTATTTCTACTTTCTTGAGCATCTTCACTTAAAAGACCTATAGCAATGCCAATATTGTCTGCAATGAGGGGCCCATGGATTAAAATTTTGTGTATTGTAGTTGGCATATTGAACCATGGGTACATAAAAACAAAAGCTGACGCAGTCCGTAGGCAAAATAAATGAAATTTCACAAAATTAATTTTGTATCCACTTGAAATAATTTTCAGGATAGTGTGGAATCTATTAATCAGACTTAAAGAAACTCCTGTTATCTGTGCAGTTTCGTCTGCATGCTGAAAAAGTACACGAGCAGTGTTTCCATCTGTTGACGTCCCTCCACCTTGGCGCGGTTTGTCTACATGCAGACCTAGTTTTTCCCAAAATTCTTTTTGTATTCTTTTTTTTTCACTGGTCATAATTATTTTATCACTGCCTCTTGCTTGCCACTTTCCGAGTTTCAATTTGTAACCCAAATGCAAGATGCACTCAGCAAATCGTATCCAGGCATGTAATGACGAAAGCCCATATTCAAAATTTTCTTCAATCACTCGTCTGTTGATGCACTTTTTGATTAGATTGAAATCTTTGGAGGTAAGCCCGCACAGATAACACCGCATGGCTGAGCTTGTATCAGTAAGCGCATTAATCATTTTACCATCCACCATGGTTAATTTTAGATCGTGTTTGACACACCATTCAGCATTCCTAGTAGGTACTATATCTGATATTTGGTTTTTTACATTAGCAGCTTCCAATTTGGATACTTCTATTGTCTCATGAGCCATCTGAAGTCTCAAAGGTCGGCAGTATCTTGGCGATGACGGGCGAGGATTTTGCTAGACGATATTTTCCCCTTGATTTAAACTCACAAGGCGTAATGGTAAAATTGATGTTATAATCATATATTCGTCCGTGGATTCGACATTTTGGAATTTTTGTTTATATTGCGAATGACTGCCAGAACCATCACATCCCCATTTCGCGATCAAGCACAGATTTTTGCGTTCACTTTCATCAAGACTTTGAATGACTTTACTTAATGACAGTAATAGCCTTTGAGTCGTATGATCCATAAGATTTTGAAGAGATACTTCTGCTCGTGTTTCTGAAGTGCTAACATCAAAAGGATAACACTTTTTCTTAGCTTTGGTAATTGCCTCATAATTTGGGTATAAATTACAATTCACTTCCATTGCACTTTTTCGAATTATGTTATACTGGTGCTTCGTAAGCTGCCCTTCAATAACAATAGATAAAGCTTTATCAGGACAGAGAGTGGCATGGTTTTTATCCATTCTTGGAATAATGTCTTGAGAAACATCTTTTACTAATTTGGATTTTTCTATCTCTCCACACTGTCTATATTTCATTTGCGTAGCGTAAGCCAATTCTGTGGATGACATTTGCCGTCGCACATTTTCAGTTCTATGCCGTTTAGCCCGTTCACTTAATTCTCCAAAATCTTTAGAAGGTCGACCAGCCGATACTTTTCTCTTCTGCGATTGCGAGACGTTAAAGCAAACATATTGATCAAACCATTCTTTATGCGCATTGACACATCTTTCAAAATGTCTTTGGTATTTATCAAGTTTTGATTTATATTGACCTATTAGCTTTTGCAAAACATTTTTAGTATCACTTGAAATGTTAGTCTGTTTTAGAGCATTTTCCACTTTTTTATAAAGAAATTGCATTTTTTCTGAGTCTTTTTTAGAAGTAGACTCTCTATAATACTCAATAAGAGTTCTTCTGCTAATATAAATCTCTTCAGAGTTTGATCCTGGAAAAAAGAAAAATAAATTATGAATTAATGAAATTCTACCTTACGACAAAAAATTACAAAGTTTGTTCAAGATGCGCAAAAACGAGCATCCCTTTCTAGGTGTTTCTAGAAGAAGAATATGTAATCCTCAATTTAAGGCACATTTGAGGGCTTGAGTCCACTTGAGTTAGTACTTTTACTCTATGAGAAGTTTGGTTACTGTTTAAATGGCGACTACTATTAGAAGAAATACGAAATAACATAGAAATACAATTCAAAAGTAACTTTTTAATATTTATAATTATAGTTCCTTACCGCCAGAAGTAGAATCCATCACCAAAACACTTAATTCCACCGAACAACGTACTAATATTATCAGTTGAATATTAACTTTGAATAAAACAAAACACATCCGCTGCTTAACAAGTCAAACTTTGGACTGGGATACACGTAAATGGGGGGTTCGGGAGAGCGCGGCGTTTACGCAGGTAGCTAGACCATTGTACTAAGGATGTCGCCTAAACAATAGAAACCAGATTTCGTGTAATTTGTAAAGTTGATTATTTGCCAACTTTTAGCGATATTTCGCCTGTGTGTGGCGGCGCAACCATGGTCGCACTGTCAAAATACGTATGGCCAGCGAACTACCGGTTATATTATACCGAGACTTATTAACAGTCTACCCTCAGAAATAAAAAAATGTATTACACATAAAAATATAAAATGTAAACTTTAAGTTAAGCAATATTACTTAAGTATTATGTAGGAATTAACTATTTAAAACCTAAAGATGTTATTAATTGTATCAACAGTAACGCGTACATATAAAATATTTAATTGTATAGTTTGATATTGAGATAGACTCATGATAGCATGGTTTTTTGGTTGCTATTTATTACGTAATCCTGTGTTCCTTTGTTCCTGTGTATAAATGATAATAAATAAATAAAAAATGTATGGTTGGTTACGCAACCGATCGGACGCCAGCAGACTTAAAGCACGAGAACCTTATAGAAGTGTTTTGGCGACGGAAGAGCAAAAATGACATTTCCGTGTAGACAGTTGACAGTTTTCTACCGAGAAAGGTAGATAAGCGATGTCTTTTCTACAGTAGAGTAGAAATATAATTTTAAAGCGTCATGCTAAGCCTGCTGGTGAGATATCCAGCATAAAGCTGTGTATATTTTGCTGTCAGCGCGACCATGGTTGCACCAGCACGGTGTTTTAGTGAGAATATAAGCCTAAGACATCGACCCATGCGCGGAATTTTTCAAGAACTTTATAATCAAGCGCAATAAAACTTATTACAGCTATTATTCATTCATTTCGTAATAGGTACCTACCTACGTTAGCATGTGCTAAATGTTGACGTAGCAATCTTAGCAATGACATTAGAACCATATACAATTATGTAGCAAGCGACGTTGTCAAGGAAAATTGGGAGCAAAAACTGCACTAGGGTAAATTGATTTATTAGCTGCTTATTCTGAGAATACATTATACTACAGTCTTTACAGCAGTATAGCGTAACAATTCGCATAATTAAAAGGCCTAAATAAATGATTTAAGTGACAATTCAATCTTTTTTACGCCTTCATAATAAAATTATAATGCAAGTAAGTTATGCAAAAAAAAGATGTTAAACTAGCGCATCAATTCGATACGTGAATATTTAAGTATTGTAGTAAAATACTTTCTGAAATAAATTCAGGAAGTAATGTCTATCCAAAGTATAAAAAACTATATTACCTACCTACTTTCAAAGTACTTGAGATATTTTCATGTTTTTTTTTGTACGAGCAAACTATTTTAATTGGTACCTATCTGTGGTTTTTTCAAATATTCATATTTTCGTTACTAAAAAAGAAACCGAACGGCGCGCGGCGACGCGGCGTGAGCGCGATGCGCATTTGTATGGCCAAGTTATCGAAGCAGCTAAGCTCTGCCAGATTTTATTAACCGCGTATGGAGCAATATATAAAATCACACCACCACTTAGGGTCAGCTCACACCGAGACGCGACGCGACGTGACGATACTGGAAGAGGCCAGTGATTTCGCGCTGCGCCGCGAGACGCATCGCAACGTCGCGAGGTGCATAGTAAAATCGTTGGCAACACGACGCACAGTGGGCCCATACTGAAAATTTGTGGACTTAGGCAACAAAGTTCCAATATCGATGCGATTTTTTTTTATATGACGTTTTATGATATTCCTGACAACTTTTATTCTTATAAAATTTCTTCTAAAGTTGATAGTTTGTCTTGAAAAAAAATAATTACATTTTTTTGTATGGAGCGAAAACACGTTTGGATTAAACACGTTTAATTTTTTTACTTCAATTTTATTAATATGTTGGGTGTGTGGCGTGAGTATATGATAGCTAGGGTCATTCTCTATCCACGAAAAATAAAATCATATTGTCAATCTAGTTTCCCTCTTATCGCTTATTTGTGAACGCAGTGAAATACTTTTATTTTTATATTTACATTAGAACTATGGCTGGATTTTGTACCAACCTAGATCTTTTTGTGAAATTAATGTGATCTGAAAAATCATATGTTTCTATATGAAAGTATCATTTCTGTCTTAACTACCGAAGTTTCTGAAGAAGACAAGAACCAAATCAAGGAGTTCTGTCGACTTTTTTGTGTAAATCTAAATAAAAAGTGGATAGAATCAAGTAGAAATCAAAAAACTTTTATGAATCGTGTAAGTAATCGCAAGTGGTTGGAAAAAAAAAACAAGTGGTCTGTCTGTGACAGTTTTGACCTGAGTAGTGAGATGGGCTTTTCGGACGCAGCCTTATTTGAGCCTGTGGATATAGATTCCCATGTTCTTACTCTTGCAGTATGTACTGCGGAAGCGGGAACATCTACAAAAAAGGAGCACAGAAAACCGTTCGAAGAGTTAAGTAATAAGCAAAAAAAAAGACGAGGAAGAGTTGCAGCACTGGTACATAACAAAATTGAAAGACAACGGCAAAACATATCTGGCAAAAGTGGTCGAATACCTTTCCAGTAATCCAGATGCGCTATCCGAAGTAGACGAGCGACTATTCAAAAAGCAGAGCTTAAGTACTGTCTTTGAAGATAAGTGTTTAGCTCTTTATACATCAGTTGCGCTCTCGAAATGGAAGTACTTAGCTCTGCGACAATTTCTGAAAGAAGAAAACTGTGCTGTCTTTCCATCTTATCCAAAGCTTGTAAATGCCAAGAAAAGATGTTACCCACCACAAGGGAGTATGGAGATTACCGAAAAAGGAGCTCACATTAAATTGCAAGTGCTATTGGACCACAATGTGAAGAGGATTTTAGATATTAATTCTGTTGATAGGTCTCAAAATGAAGAACTCAAGTTGACCTGGAAATTGGGAGTTGATGGTTCTTCGTCGCAGAGTAATTATAAACTGAAAACGTCAAACACAGCTACAGAGTTCGATGATTCATCAGTAGTCATGATAAGCATCGTCCCTCTTCGGCTAGTGTCTTCTAGCTCATCATCTGGGAATGAAAATATAGTTTGGGAGAACCTTGAACCTTGCTCAACTCTGTACTGTTGACCAGTGAAGTTCACTTTCACTTCGGAGACAGCTGATTTTATAAAGTCTGAAGAGTCTGAGATGAAAAAACAAATTGATGAACGGATATCTACACACTGTGGAAATATTATTGTATCACATGAATTGCATATGACCATGATTGATGAAAAAGTGGCTAATATTATTGCTGAAGTACCATCATATGCAACGTGTCCCATTTGCTTGGCAAAACCGAGCGAGATGAATAATTTAGACGCACGACGAAGTCAAAGACTTCCAAACCACTTCGTGAAGAAATTTACAAACATGGAATTTCTTCACTGCATATGAAGATTCGGTGTATGGAATGTCTTCTCCATATATCTTATAATCTGGATTTTCAACGATGGACTAGGATGGGCTAGAGGCGAACATAAGGCTTTGAAACAAGCTAAAAAAAATACCACGCAACAAGAGTTTCGTGAGCAAACTGGAATGCTGATTGATATAGTCAAACAGGTATGTATTTAATTTTCGCTCTTTTTATGTTTTTTGTTATCTCTATGTATTTTATATTACAGTATTGTTTTCCCATTTTAGGGTTTTGGAACTACAAATGACGGGAATACTGCGAGGCGCTTTTTCCAAGATTATAAAATAACATCAAGAATAACGGGATTTTTTTTAGAATAACGGGAAAAAATCTGATTTTCAGATTTTCCGTTATTCTACAAGCTATATCATTAGGCAAAAACATTGACTGTGAAACATTTAGATGATACTGTAGAGAAACAGCTGATGTGTACGTGCAACACTATTTGTGGTACTACATGCCAGTTAGTGTACATAAACTTCTAATGCACGGTGCGGACATCTGTAACCACTTTGGTGTTTTGCCAATCGGTAAGTAAAAAATAAATATAGTTTGATGTATTATTTTACTCGATTACGTTTTGAAATTAAAATGTATGTACTTATTCGTTTTAGGTACCTTATATGAAGAAGCTTCGGAAGCCCGTAATAAGGACTTCAGAAACGTCAGGGAGAGGCACACTCGGAAAACGGGGAGACCACATATCCTACATAAGGCCTAAAATAACGAAACAGGTTCATAATGAGTCGTTGCCTGAAGCAATTCAGTTGTTACAGACTTATGAAGAGATTATGGAGGAAGAAGAATGCCTCATAGCAGAGTCCGAAAATTTGCCGGACCCACTAGCACTTCTGGAACAATAAATAATGTGATCCGGCTCTAGATTATTCCTACAAAAGCCCTGGCTAGGAATATGACAGCCCTTTTCAGGGCTACAATTACTTCACCGTTTCGTATTGATCACACGTACGACAACTTATACTATAATATATAACACATACGCTTGATTATGTAGATAATTATAAAAGACTTGCCCTATCATTAACAAAATTAGTATAACCTGAAACTTATTACGATATTTTTTCAACAATAGATAACGTGCAGTTTAAAAAAACAACACAGCCAATCAGAGACGAGCATTTTACGATAACTCATTAGTTATGCGCTTAGCCAAGCGCACAAACAAATGAGTCATCAATCACAATGCAGGTGCTACCGATAACATAGCAATAATAACTAACCTATTCATTTTATTATATTAATTCATTCATTCATTATATTAATTTCTACCAGAATATTTAGTTATAAGTACCTATGCGCTATTAAAACTATATATGTGGGCTATTTTATATTATTAGTTTTGTAAGTTTTTCTTTAATTAGTAGATTTAGTCGATTAATTCAATTCGTAGAGGCATAGACGAACGGGCGAAGCATAGATAAAGGCTGAGAGTAAAAACAAGTGGTAGTTTAGAAAAAGATGTGAAAAGATGAAAAACGTATTAAATTAAAAGCTGTTTCATATTATTAAAAGGGTGTTTATTTCTGTTATCTATTCTATTTCTTCCATCCTACAACTTTGGGGGCTCGTCCGGGATAGGAAGAATAAGAATTTGGCAGAAATATTACGTTCAAAACGAAATTGGTTTCTCACGCATGTGGCGGATTCGTTGCGGTCGCTGTGGGAAAATTGTAAACGTATTTTGAAGATGCAAGACGAGAAGGCGACGTTTAGCGTCGCGAATAGTTTGGGCGCAGATAGAATTGTAAAATATAGTGGCGATGATAAAACGTATTCTTCTTCAAAATGGGGTCAGGACATTGAGGACAATTCCGAAATTTTCAGCTGGACGCCTCAACAGAAGCTGATCGTTGCCCGAAGATCCCTTACAGGTACGGCTGAGCTCTGGTTGCGGACAGAAAAAGCCTACAAGACGTTTGAAGAGCTGAAAGCTGCATTACAAAAGGAGTTTCCCGACTCATTGAACATCAAAGAAATGCACGAAATAATGAGTTCTTGTAAGAAGAGGCGTAAGGAGACCTACTACCAGTATATGTTGGTCATGAAGGAATTGGGCAAGCGGGCGAAATTCCCGGATTACGTTGCCATTCAGTATATTGTGGATGGAATACAGGATTTTGAGATGAACAAGGCACCCCGTGCACCTATTTGCTCATGTCATACAAAGTTTTTTTTTTTCGTTAGGTGGACAAAATTAAACTTGCTATTATTGAAGTTTGGCGTAGTACTTGCAAAAAGGACCGAAATTAACGCATCTTAGACTTTATATTGATGGAAAATAATATGTTAGATAAAAGCTGCAATTATAGGGAGCTCAAGGTGTAGGTACATCAACATGCAGCAGATCTTTGCCAAGATTTCTTGCTGATAATGAGGAATGGTTAAAAGGTGAGGAGAACTAACTATCGCTGCCGAAGTAAAACCAAGATTGTTCGGACAAAGATATGCAGGCTGCAAACATCGTTAAATAATTACGTTAACTAATATCACCTCAGGCTTCAAATATAAAAAAGTGAGAAAAATATCCGATTTACCATCACCAAAACTTTCCACCCAAACCCCATAAAAAACACGCTCTTCCTCAGGAAACAATAACACTGCTAAAGGCTCCAGAAATTGTCAGACTAGAGAATCCGGAGGAAGAAGAATCAGCGAAAATATAAATGACTCTGATTCAAATATTGAGATGGATGATGACGATAGTCCAGCAGCCACCGGCTGTTGTTTTTAGTGAGTAATAACAGGCTGAACCTTTGTGAGCAGGTTCGGTTTGAAGAGACGCCCGAGTTTTTCCTCAGAAATTTTATCGATAGAGGTAGCTAATGTAGAGAGCAGGTATAAAACAAGTCGATTCAGTGGGGTGTCGAAGTTGTCTGAATAACAGTAAGTTTTTTTTTTAATATTGAGGTAATTGAACGATAAACTCGAAAAAGCATTTGTCCTACAAAATGGATGGTTTGACTGATTGATTTTTACACTCAGAATATGTCCAAATAACGAGGTCATCAAACAACCTGTCACTAAAAAAAACAGGCGATGGCTGCTGGACTATGATGATTGTATCTAAAAAAAACTTTTTCCGATATCCTATATGTATATACAATCACATTTATAATTTAAATATGTTAATTTATAATAGGACTTGTCGTCACAGTGACGCTATTTTATATTTTGACTGTAATCAATTTATTACTGATTACAAACTGACAAATTATACAATGTATTTGCCACCTAGTTGTAGGAGACATATTGCTAATCTTTTAGCACACAATATACATAGTGACACTGGTACCTGTAGTGTACCATCGATTACTGTTAGTAGTGGTACTAACACTACTTTTGATACACCTTGTAGTTTAAACTATTAGGTGCAACAACGGGTCAGCCGCATATGTTGAATGTTGTACATCAAAATATGCAGGGTCTGTCTGGCAAAGAGCTAGAGTTAAGTTTATTTATGGATAACTATGATGTTCAGGTCTTATGTTTGACTGAACACTGGTTGAAAGAACATGAAGTGGTATTTATGAATGATAATAATTTTACTGTACAAAGTGCATTTGTAAGGAAAAGTGCTAATCGCGGTGGATCTTTAGTTCTTGTTTCAAATATGTTGAAATGTAAACAACGCTTAGATTTAGTTAATCTTTCCATCGAGCGTACTATTGAGTTGTCTTGTGTTGAACTCGAGCGATACGTTATAATTTGCGTTTATCGACCCCCCTCTGGGGATTTTATTCGTTTTGAATCAGTAATGGAGGATTCACTGAATAGGTTAAAATCTAGTAATAAAAGTATAGTTTTATGTGGAGATTTTAATATTAATATTTTAGATGTTACTCCATTAAGTATTAGACTACTCAATCTGTTTAGGTCTTATAATTTAAGTAACTTGTTTTTTGAACCTACTAGGATCACGGCATCTTCGTCGACTTGTCTAGATAATATATTTAGTAATTGTGATGCCAAAAATAAATTAGTGTTAAGTGACTTAACGTCTGACCACTGTGGTTTACTAGCTAGCTTCCCTATGCCATTACGTAAAAATACGCATAAAATAAAATGCAGGCCTTATACAGCTAGTCGTATAAGGCCTGCATTTTATATTATTATAGCACATAAAATTACACCATCTATAGTAGAACACGAGAATCCTAATGACATCTATGGAGCCCTTTTTGATGTTGTACAAAAGGAGTACCAATCTACTTTCAAGACCAAATCCATTAAAATTAATGGTACCTCCGTTGGCTTTAATCAATGGGCTACCCCAGGTATTTATAAAAGTAGAGCGAGACTATACGAGTTATATGGTTTGAAAAAATACAGGTTTGATACTCCTTTTCTAGAGTATGTCAAAAATTATTCAAAATTATTTAAAAAGATTTGTGTTTTTGCTAAATCTAAATTTTTAAGCGATACAATTAAAAAATCTAATAATAAAGTAAAAACCACTTGGAAAATTATTAACAATGAAACTGGTAAGTCTGTTAAACAAGAAAAATAACTAGAAATTATGGTCGAAAACAAATTAGTTAATAATGCAGCTGACGTAGCTGAAGCATTCAATGAGTTTTTGGCCAACATACCTATAACTACGACTTGCTCCTTAAATTCATCCCTGTCTAAAGCTGAAAATCTTTTGCATAGTAGTGTGCCTAAATGTAGTCGTTTATTTAGCTTCGAACATGTAACACCTCATGATGTAGTTAATGTTTTTATCACACTTAAATCTAAAAACACTGGTGATTACTGGGGCATCTCCATTAAACTATTAAGTAATATAATACACATCGTAGCCCCCTATCTAGCTGTTACTTTTAATAAATGTGTTGATTTAGGAACTTTTCCTGACCTTATGAAGAGTAGTAAAGTCATACCTTTATTTAAATCAGGTAATAAAGATGACGTTGGCAATTTCAGGCCTATTTCTATCTTACCTGCATTTAGCAAAATATTTGAAAAGTTAATACTCAAGCAGTTGCTAAGACATTTTAATATAAACAGCCTCCTTCACAATGAACAATATGGCTTTACAAAAGGTCGTTCGACTACAGATGCGGGTGTTGCACTGCTGAAACACATATTTAACGCATAGGAGAACTCGCAAAATGCTATTGGAGTTTTCTGTGATCTCTCCAAAGCCTTTGATTGCGTGCACCATGACACGCTTTTGCGTAAACTACATCATTACGGCGTCCAAAATGAAGGTCTTAAAGTAATAAATTCTTATTTGTATAATAGGTTCCAATGTGTAGATGATGATGGTGTGAAATCTTCCGAGCTACCAGTTCAGTTAGGTGTACCTCAAGGCTCAATTCTAGGCCCATTCTTATTCTTAGTGTATATTAACGATTTACCATTCGATATAAAGGGTGTCTGTGACGTTGTACTGTTTGCAGATGATACCTCTCTTATTTTTAAAGTAGACCGGAATAGACAAGATTTTGACGACGTAAACATTGCACTCTCAATGGTTACGGATTGGTTTACGACAAATAATTTAGTTCTCAATGCCAAGAAAACGAAATGTATAAAGTTGGCCTTACCGAATGTTAGAAATTTAGGTCCCAACATCGTTTTAGATAAAGAGGTGCTTGAAACTGTAGACTCGGCAGTGTTTCTGGGTATAACAGTAGATGCCAAACTTCAGTGGGGACCTCATATATCAAGCCTAGCGGGAAGGCTCAGTTCGGCCGCATACGCCGTCAGGAAAGTAAGACAATACACTGACGTTTATACAGCCCGATTAGTCTATTTTAGTTATTTTCATAGCGTTATGTCCTACTGTATTCTGCTGTGGGGTAAAGCAGCTGACATTCAAAATATTTTTGTACTCCAAAAACGAGATGTTCGAGCAATTTACCAGCTGGGTGCCAGAGTTTCTCTAAGAGATTTTTTTAAGGATATTGGTATACTCACGGCGGCATCACAATTCATCTTCGCCAACATCTTATATGTTAGGCAAAATATACTCTTATACACTAAAAACAGTGATATTCACAATATTAACACCAGAAATAAGGATAAATTACGTGCTCCTTTTCACCGGCTTCATAAGGTTCATAACTCATTTGTTGGACTTGGTATAACTTTTTATAACAAGCTACCTACCCTCTTCTTTGTTAGATTTGCGTTTTAATGCGTTTAAAGTTAAAGTTAAATCCAATCTTTGTTCAAAGGCATACTATTCTATCAATGACTACTTAAACGATACTCGTAAGAATAGTTGGTCGCTGTGATTAACTCAAGACAATGTTCATGTTCTTTCTCCAGAATTAGCGTACCTACTGACAGGTTATATGAGTTCATAATTATAATTGTTTATTTTTATTTGACTGTCTAAGTCAATTTATTTTTATTTATTAGTGACATAATATACTCATGAAAATGTTTTTTTTTTATAAGTTGTATTGCAATAAGTGGTTAGCTAGCGACCTAGACAATTGATTATATTATTCTTGCCTTAGCAACCGGCAGCAGCGGCAGCAGCGGTCTTAGATGTCACTGCTTGCGGTAGCGTCGGGGGTCGGGTTGCCTCCTTCCCTCAAATATGGCGAGGGGGGTGATGGCTGATCTTTGCATTATGCTCGTGAACGGGTGCTGCTTGTGGTGACTGGTCGTCTTGCTGACCATGGTTTTATTATTGTTATTAATGATTAATTGTTTTTTATTTTACTACGATGGTGCTAGTTTATCATTTTTGACTTCGAGTTGCAGCTATAGCTTTGTGTGGACGGGCACGCCCATTATGCCTGGAGGCTTTTATTTAGGTACGTTCTGTTTACGTTATTTCTGCTTGAGTATAGTTTTCGACGATTTTTATGTTTTTTTTTTTTGGTATAGTGGCGTGTGCTAGCTAATATAAGGCAAATAATTTAATGTTGTGTTGCGTTATGCAAATTCTTTTACATTTTATTGTATAGATTCAAGTTTTATATTTGAACAGACAGCTGTGCTGCTGGGGAGTTTGTTGCGCCACTTCTTCTTCCCAGCTAAAGCACTAGGAAGTGGTGAAGGGTGGGCGTTTTTGGGGGACTGTCTTATGTAATTTTTGACGTTCGAAAAGTGCTGATTCTCAGCCTAGTTTGAATAAATGACTTTTGATTTTGATTTGATTTTGAATCAATTAATATATTTTTATGTTGCTTAATAACGGTAGAAAATAAAACCTAACTAGTACTTTTTTTTAATAAAAAATAATAATAATAAAGATTTGTTTTATATACAAGTGCTTAGCTGACACTCTTCTGTAAGTCCAAAAAAAGTATCAGTTTAATATATTAACTAAGCCACGAGATAGAAAAATAAATATGACGTTTTGAATAAAGTGACGCTAGATACGACATATTTCACAGTGTGCGTCGTAATAAAGTACGTAGATATCCCTACCTACCTTACGTAATTACTTATTTACTTACTTACATTTTTTTTCCATCAGGTAGATACATCGTAAAGCAAAAACACTTACGGTACCTACTCCGTAAAAATGTTGTAGAGGTGTGGTCGATTTTGTGCGGATGTTAGACACATTTTAAACTCAACCATACAAAAATAAAATAATAAGTGTCTATACCCTAAGTCATCAATTCAGATAATTTTAGTAAACAAAGAAATGTCACTGTCAAAATGACAGGACAGTGCTGCAAAACAATTTATCATAAAAAAATTATATCTTTTAATTACAGTTAATTAACTATTTAGATGAGCTATGCAAACAAAATACCGTAGCCGAACAGTGTTTGTTCTGTGTCGGAGTCACGGCTTATTATTATTATAATCAGCCCTTTTAAGTCCACTGCCAGGCGTGGCCTACGCCTAGCAGTGGACTTAGGGCTCCCAAAATCGCCATTTTCATCCTACATGTGGCAAATGTCTTGCCTGCCTCAATTATCAAACAAAACTTAACAAAAACACAACAAAAACAAGGAAATATAACAACTAACAACAAAATGAAACACTTAACACGATGATAACAAAGCACAATTAACAAACACGCAGCGAATAATATGATCGGAGAAAAGAAAACGAACGTATTGAAAAGACGCGAGTTTGCAAATTATGTCAAATGAAATTTGAGAACGTTGGGAACTCCTGTAGTGTTACCAGTATCATAATATTTTTTATACCACAAAATTTTCTTTTTTTAATAACTTTGTTTAAAACCGAAAACTTATAAAAATTAACACGGTATGATAATTGTTTAATTATTATTTCTAAAATCAGTACATAAAAGCCAATATAGCCTTGTTTTCCGCCATTTTATGTGAATTACCATTATGACGATATTTTTTTGATCTGTTATCACCTTTGTTTACATAAATTATCTGAATTGATGACTTAGGATATAGTCACAAGTAATTAACAACTTACGCAGAAATATTCCCGCATACTTAGTATCTACTAGGCATCGAACTCAGAATATAGAAAGAAGCTACTATTCTATAATCTGAGGCATCGAATTATACTTCGTTGATTTTATGAATGAACGGGTGCGGGCCGATAATTATGTGCAGGCGAGATAGCGTCGCGCGTTGTCGAGCGACCAAGATAAAAGTAGGTACCTACTCAGTGCGAGCGACTACACTTTTACACACTAGATGGCGTTAAGGCCAGTGACTTTTTATTACTACGCGTTCATTCATAAAACTGAGATTAATACCTACGATTTAACTTAACTTCCAACATTTCTTTTCATCTACTTAGATAAATACCTATGCGGTTTAGGTGTGAAAGTGATAGAGGTAAATACATAGGTAGATAAATACTAACATAAGTTTATAAAATAGTTTAATATTATATTGGGTACGACCTACTAAAAAGGTAGGTCATTCTAATTGTTACAATAATTCAAGTGTTAGCACTTATTTGTACTATTGATTTCGGCTGAACACTATTATTCTTCGAAGAAAGAAATTCATTTTTTGGTTATTCATCGTTCCTCTGTAAATCCATGATGTGCACTTCCCACGATATCCAGCGACAAAGTGTCGGACGTGTGCGTTGAGTTGCTCACAAACGCTGACAAAAATCGCCGAAAACATCGCTGCAATAATCGGAGCTACAAAAAGTCGCTCGTGGGCGAGCACCCTGATGGTATCAACAAGTACATACTGCTTTACAAATATTAAGGGCCTCCAAGCTACCGCTAATAAATAGGTACGTGTATACCCTAAGTCATCAATTCAGATAATTTATGTAAACAAAGGTGATAACAGATCAAAAAAATATCGTCATAATGGTAATTCACATAAAATGGCAGAAAACAAGGCTATATTGGCTTTTATGTACTGATTTTAGAAATAATAATTAAACAATTATCATACCGTGTTAATTTTTATAAGTTTTCGGTTTTAAACAAAGTTATTAAAAAAAGAAAATTTTGTGGTATAAAAAATATTATGATACTGGTAACACTACAGGAGTTCCCAACATTCTCAAATTTCATTTGACATAATTTGCAAACTCGCGTCTTTTCAATACGTTCGTTTTCTTTTCTCCGATCATATTATTCGCTGCGTGTTTGTTAATTGTGCTTTGTTATCATCGTGTTAAGTGTTTCATTTTGTTGTTAGTTGTTATATTTCCTTGTTTTTGTTGTGTTTTTGTTAAGTTTTGATTATTAATTGACAAATGGAGCCCCAGCCGGGTCCCTCGAAGGCCGCCGCCACCGACAGTTTGTCGCCTGTCAAAAAGCGGCCTCGAAAATCTCTGAGTGCCACTGAAAAACTCATGGTGATGAATGATTATGTGATGAATGACTGGGGAAAAACCGGAGGCGATGGTGGTCGGCGCGGGACACATTCTGACCGCAGGCAAGCCACGCGCTGCCAAGCAGGGGGCCAAGTCTGCTATTTTCAATGATAGGTCATTATGACGACCATATCAAGGCAACGCCATGACCATTGTGCCAATAGTTTGTAACCTCCTAAATTCATAATGGCGTGACAGTGGTCCATAAGGAAGTCAAAATAATAGGAACTTGTCAGTACGAGGGGTAAGTAATAGATGATATAACAACAAAATCTCTAATATGAACAACATAATTATAACAACGGAACCTATAATTTTATTTAATATAGCGATTAGTTAATATAATGAACGATTGATATAATTTTAAAATAACTAATTTTATAAGCATAACATACATTAAATATAACATCGTTTGACATAACATACATTAAATATAAAATCGATTGACATACCACTCAAAAGATATAAAACGTTTTTTTTTTGTTTTTATTTGGTCTAATATGATGAAAACGCCTACTTAAAAACACAAAGCAAAATTGCATAGACACGGGTTAGTTTATTTAGTATTATTTTTATGTTGTAGCCTGTGGGTAGCTCAACAAAAGTTATTGTTAGTTGTCACTTAGTGTGCGTAATCTTGCTCAGTTAAATAATAATCATAAAAGTATTCCTTTAACAATATACTGCAGCGGCAAAACGAATATTCAGTGTGTTTTACGATCTGTGGCTTCTAATTTAAGCTTAAAAAAACAATAACTTTGTATTTTGTTTAATAAATATTTAAAAGTATTTTTTCTTTGTTTTATTCTTTGTTAGTTCTATCGTAGTTATAGGTAATAGTAACCTAAGTAGATATTAAACATAACTAGTAACTGATTACCACCTACGCTAAGATAGGTCGACGGAGCCCCGCATCGCGGGGCTCCAATTTCTGGGTGGTTTAAAAAAAAAATAACCACGAAGGCTATGGAGGGAGCTCCGCTCCGCTTCGCTCCCGCTATAGCCTTCTAACCTAACCTATCCCAGTCGGGGTACTCTGAGTCGGGGTGTTAACTATAATGACGTTTTTTATATACAACGTGGCGATTAGGTTATCACATTAAATAGTACAGCGGTTATTACAAGTTGTTATCAGTCTGTTAAAATAATAAAAATAAAAATAGACCTAAAAATAGAAAACTTAATTTTTCTAACAAACTAAATAGCGTAAAAATTGGCAATAAATAATCCACCCTTGATACTACGGCGCACACGCCAAACGACAGTGAGACTAGCGGAGGGTAGGTACTTGCGCTCACGCGCGGGGCGTTATAATACATGATGTTGTTAAATACTAAAAGGGAAAAAAAGGTCTCACGGGTAGAATGTTAACTTTTATTAATTATTTTATTTATGTATGCTTAAAATACGTAATGTAGAATACGTGGTTTGAATTAATGTGATAACCTAATCGCCACGTTGTATATTAAACTTTAGACCTAATGATTTTCGATTAAATAAACAATATACATATTAAACGTTAGACCAAATGATTTTCGATTACATAAACGTTATATCAAACAACGTTATACTAATTAAGTTTTAGAATAAATAAATGTTATATGTAAAGAAATTATATCTACAGTTGGTATATCTCACGTTAATTATATCTTATGAACGATAATAAAATGAAATTAGACCAAATGAGTTTATACGTTATGAGACGCACCCCAGTACGAGATTACCAAATACAGACAATTTTTCCAATGGAGTATCAGTGGCACGTCATCGGAAAATCATAAAGACTCCTTTCAATTAGGAGATTAGCAAAACTGTCAAAATCTACAATTATGCTGCCAATGATCGGCCATTCGGACACAACTGCAGTAGCAGACTTGGCCCCCTGATTATCGACAAGTTTATCGACATACACAAATAAATCAATACGACTGTGGAAAGAAGACAACCAGGCATTTGATGTTCCGTAAAATCTTTATTCGTGTAAGAAGATAAATATTTCACACAATGTATGTAATTCACTCAGTTAATTTTAAGAGAATATCACAAAGTGATGCATAAATTACAAACTAGTCTACTTATTCTCATCCAAATGTGCCACATTAAACATGTTTTGAAATATTTATTATTAAAACTGTGCTTGTATTCAAACTTGTGTTTAAAATCATCTGAATATTAATTCGCTACATACTGTTGTTGCATCATTCAATGTTTCCTCGTACATTGCGTTGTGACCCAGCCCAAACCTCGTAAACAAACATTAATATAGACAAACAGTAACCAGCAATAAGTATCATAAATACATAATAAAAATTTGACAGTGGCAGTGGCACGTGTTCAGGTCGGTAATGAGATTTACATTTCAACCACTCTCGAAAATATAAATCATTAGCATACTTCTTCATGATGCCTGTTGTTAATAACTGAAGAGTAAAGTGATCCAAATGCGGAATCAAAACTGAGCCACGACGTAAAAATATGGTTCTGTACACGCTATTATAAGGTTCCTTCAACCGGTATATTGCCATTTTGCATTGGTCGTCGGTTAGCTGCCATTTATATATCATATAATGAGAATCTGAAATAATAGTAAAGAGAGACTTGTGTGGACTGTTTTTGACCTGCATTAAACAAGCAAATCTAGTTCCACAATCCCCGTGCCCATCAAATTCACTGCGACGCTGCCAGTCACTATAAAATACTGCGTGATGATTCTCTAAATCTTCTGGTTCTTTCGGTTCATAACCACGGACCGGCTCAGTTGTCACACTGCACAAGTTTGCCTGGATTGCGTAAGGAATTATAAACGCTGTAAACAATAGACTCGAGAAAATAAGTGTGTGTGGCCATCCAGATACTTTACACTTAACAGCATTTTTATTCAATAAATAACCAAATACAACAAGAATATTGTATGAAACATCTTTTTCTGTACGAAACATTGACGAAAATATAGCCGCCACACTGAAAATGATGAACAGGAGACTGACTACAATACAAGTCTGAGAAGACTGATATAACACGGCAACCCATTGCTCTACATAATTAGAGTGAGCAACTACATAAATCATATGATCTATTAACATTGGGTAACTGTATGAAACGTTTCCATAATAGTGCTCCGAGTTAGTCGTGTATCCTCCCACAACTCCTTCAAATTCGTTGTTCGCGACTTTTTCTGCCATGATCAGTGCCGAGTTATTTATGAGTTTTCCATATTTGTCAACTTTTCCAAATTCGTGTAAATCAATTCTCATCTCGAATTGCTTCTCAAACAATGTAATAAAATATTGTTCAGTTCCTTTGGTGCTTGTGTCGAAGTTCATGAACGGCCATAGGTTACGTGTGATGAATTTATATCGGCAGTTGCGAATACTTCCCTTGTATAAAACAGGTAATTTTTTTTCATTGCGGTAATCAGAGCACCGAGACCAAAACGTTAGGTGACCAGATTTTAAACAATAACCAGGTTTTGTAAAATTGTACTTGTATATAGCGTAGTCCTCACCATCATGTGATATTAATGAAGCTTTATAAAAAATATTATATGCATGGAGTAGATCGGTAATGTCATGTAAACTGTAATTCTCATAGCTTTGCATGACAATGATGAATCTTGCTGATGGATTCCAAAATTTATCTGAGATGACTTTACTGAGCCCATGCTTTAACTCTTGATAATCTTCACTCATCACGATATAAATCACATTGTAAATATTTCCGGACTCCCAAAAGAATCTTCGAGAAACAAATCGTGCACTTTGCAAGTTATGGAGGGTTGATAATTTTAAATCATTATTTATGTTCACGACAGTAATGTCCATTAAGTGGTAGTACTTCTTGTAATCAATCTCTTCTATCATTTTTGCAACACAACTGGTGAGATTTTTTGCATTATCTTGTTGAGTTTTTAAAAAAGCTACCGCACTAACCAAAACACAGAAAATGTATAAAATTACTGTTTTCATTTTTAGACACGAATTAATCGAACATCCTGTTTGTAGTTTATTCCTTCATTTTCTGATACCCTATAAATGATAAACGAAATAGAGGCACAATTCTGATTTTATTGTATCATTGAAAACATTAATCATATCGGTTCTTTTTACCAGCAGTCAATGAATTAGCATTGTTATCCTAATGCTTTCAATTCATCGAATGAAATATGGAAACACCGTTTTACGAATTAAACACAATAGGCACATATTGCTATTAAAAAGATCAGTTAATAAATGAACCCCTTTTTTGTAAGCACACGAACATACTCGTATCTACTAATATCAGGATTTTAGTAACCCAAATTAAACACATATTTTTATATTTAAATGTCAAGTAAGTTACCCAGACAGGCGCTTTACTTTGTGTTTATTATTTCATCACTACTGGGGCCCAAGTCTGCTATTTTTATAAATTCAGTCATTCCAACACGATCCCATTGTCATGCCATTGTAATTTTGCTAAAAGTTCGTAATCTGGTCAATTCATAATGGTCGATCATTTTCTTTGCAATTTCTTTCAATGTAGTGTCAGTGGCAGACCATTGGAAAGTCATAATGACGCCATTATAATAGTAGATTACCAAACCTGTCAAAATCAACAATTATGAAATCAATGATCGACCATTCTGACACTATTGTAATAGCAGACTTGAGGCCCTGCTCTCAAAACGATGAAGGAAAGGAGTGTTTTCTTGTAATTTTTTGTTGTAGGATATTGTCTTACAACTAAAAATTCGAAAACATGTGACATCTACCACCCCGCACTGGGGCCGCGTGGTGGAGTATTACCCACTCCCTCCCACAGAGAGGAGGCCTGTGTCCCAGAAGTGGGAACATTATTGACTGATTATGATGAAGTGGGTCACAACCAGGAGGCTCTTGAGGAGTGATTTATTATTGTTGTTATATTCTAATTTAACATAAGTAACAGATTTTGACATTACCAGATTATCTAAATTCTATACCTAGTATTAATTGTGATTGTTGTTAATGTTTTGGAATATTTTGACATTACGCTTTTTGACATTACACATTACGACATCATTGTATGATTTGCGAGTGATTTATATTTAATTTATTAATTATGTTGATTTTTTTTTTAGTCTGATCTGTAACTACCTATTAAATTCGACTATGGCTAATAATAATCGTAATAGCTGTACCTATCTGTATTACCTACTACCTAATTCAAACCTAATATTTTGCATGCCGTAAAATGTATCGGGACACTAGTTTAATAATTATTCCAACTTATATGTATACATACCTACATTATCAGCAAATAAATGATTTCTTTCTTTCTCTCCAACGTGAGGCAACGGAGCAACCGTCGCAGTCTGGAGGAGCCCGGGACTGTACCTATCCCCGATCAAGATACACCACATGTTGGACAAGGTTCACCTCAAGTAGCACAGACAGAGAATTGTTATCGCCCTTGTTCTAGTAAAGTTTGTTATTGTTCCATTATGTTTTCTGATAGTTTAGGGAGAGGGTTAGATAAATTTTTAAGTAACAACCTGAGTCATTCTACTGTTAATTATTTGTATGCCTGGGAAATTCTATGAAGAGATAATGGCATCAGTAACTAGAAAGGAATATGAAAGAATTCAAATTAATTTTATTTCTATTTTTGTAGGTAAAAAAGATGATATCACTGACAATGTCACTGAAATCATGAAGATAAATCAAAAAATATGTAAGATAATGTCAGAAAATAATATTGTGTGCTTTTCCATACTTTCAGCACTTGTCAAGTAGGCAAAATCATAATACACATAAATGCTAATTAACCATAATTATGCAGATAATAGTTACTCACTACAATGACAAACTTATATTTTTGGACACCAACACTTTTGTTGAAAAATTAATATTTACTAGGGATACTGCGTATATGCCTTTTAGTCTTAGACATCAAATAGCACGGCTATTAGTTTTTAAACTCAAACATAAGTAGTATGTCGAAGTCTGCTGTAATTAGCACCAAACAAATTAGTAATGATACTAATATGAATGTAGCTAGGTTTAGTCATTTAAACTAGTCAGTAAGACAACAGAAGGTAACAGTTGAAATCAACAAGGTATCTTCTAGCTCTCAATTAGTTAATTGTAAAAAGGGGCTAAGCAGAATTCCTTGAATTGTTTCATTAAAATATTCAAGGTTTTTCTTCCGAACAATTAGAAAAAGATTATTTTTAGAAAAAACAATGTTTGATACTATTTGGATAACTGAACACTGGTTGAAAGATTATGAAATGCTAATTAATTATGAGAACAACAGTGTGGGCAGTTGTTTTAACTGAACTCAATGTGGCGGTTGACAAATCTTAATTAAAAACTGTATAAAATCTAAGACGTAAAGACATAGTGGAACTATCGGTTGAACATAGCATTGAATTGTCCTGTGTTGAGCTAGATAAGCATTTTATAGTGTGCGCATACAGACCCCAAATTATCAAAACTACTCTATATTTGAGTCAGTAATGGCAGATGTTCTAGCAAAACTGGCAACTGGTAATAAATCAGATTTTGGAAAATAATTCAAATAGCAGTAGATTATTAAGCGTCTTCAAATCGTTAAATCTGTAAAATTTGTTTTTGGAACCAACGCGAATAACTACGTCTCATAGCGGTCAAACCGTTACTTTTGAGTCCAACACGCCATTACAAAAAGTGCAGATACCAATAAAATTGGTTACCTAATTTTAAATAAATTTAATAGCACTTTAATTAGCAAGTTAAGTGCTCAGGGCCTAAATATGAACAATGGCAATATTTTGTATGGAGAATTCTTTTCATTAGTGCGAACCGACTTCAATAATTATTATAAGAAGAAAACTAAAACTATTTGCCCCAAGTTTTTATTCAGTGACTGGGCAACTAAAGGTCATCAGGAAGAGTAGGGAAAGATTATTTGAACTATATGGCCTTAAACCGTATATAAACACGGAAACTTTTCTCTTAAAAATGTCTGCAAAGCGGCTAAAGCTTCATACATTAGCAATAAGGTTAAATCAGCAGACAATAAAATGAAGACAGTTTGGAAAATTATTAACAAAGAAACGAAGAGGAACAAAAGACATAATACTGATTACGCACTAGAAACTTCCCGCGGTCTCGTTAGCGATAACATCAATGTTGCTCAGGAATTTGCAACTTTCTTTACAAATATTCCAATTAAAACTACAGAAACTTTTAATTCCTCGTCATCACTTGCTATTGATCTATTAAGAGCAAATGTTTCAGCTTGCCCTGTAGAATTTAAATTCAAACATATAAACCCTTTTTCTTTTTTTTTTTTGGGTGGGAAATTATCAAATAACTTCTCCCGCTATGGGCGGAGCGGGAGGGCGTGTCAGACTTTTACTGACTAAAACCCACCCGTGTTCCTTCCAAACATATAAACCCTGTGGTCGTGTTAAAGACTCTTATGCAACTTAAGATTAAAATTACCGAAGATCTGTGGGGCATGTCTACTAAAGTTTGTCATACTACCTCATCGAGAAAGTAGTTATTGTATTTCTGGATAACATCGCGTGTTACCTCGCTAAGAAATACCATTTTGTTATCAGGATAACATCAGTTGTTATAGACTGTAGCGCCGTTCGCGACACAATTGCTCGGTGGTGGTTACTAATTCAGAAATACGATATATCTATCGATTATAGGCCCGGTGAGCGGATGCAGCACATACATGCATTAAGTAAAAATCCTGTACTTAAACGTTTAATGTTGACCGTTTAGATGTAATGGATTGGTTTGTCACCGTGCAAAACGGGGATGAAAGAAAAAATGAAAATTAAAACACATCATAGATTTGTTAAAAGGCTGTAAGGATAGTGGTGTAGTAAGTAATTTTATTACGCGTGGATTAATGAGAGACTTTATCGTAAAACCCTGAATGGTAACCGCTTAGTTATTCCGGGACTAGCTATGTGGAAAATATTACAAAAACACCATGACGATATAGGTCATGTAGGTAGGGCGGCCATCCCGACATATTTCTCATACAAACGCTCGTACGTGATTATGGCGTAGTAACACATCTTTCTTTGAAAATTTTGAAGCAATAGTTATCTTGTGTAGTTATCTAGGTTTCTTTGCAAGCAAAAAATAAATTTTTTGAAAAACAAAGTCTGTATAAGCCTGCAAAAATCTTCTTTTTTGCACAAATTTTACCTGAACTTTAGCCATTCATACAGTACTCATAAATTGTAAATGTTAAGAAAACATTACGCTAAAAACCTTTCAAATGTAATGGAAATTCTAAACGACTACCATTTATTTCACAAACTGGTAAGCCTTACTCAAAAACACGTATTTCCTGGAATAAGTTTTATGAAATTTCCGCACATTATTTTTCGTTCACTGTTATCGCGTTCTCACTTGTTTGTAAATAGTTTTCACTTGCGCTGTAACAACAAGCTTTTCAACCATGCTCGCGTTGATGATAGACGGACCGGGAAGGGCCCTCTTAAGCGATGTACTGAGGCTATTAAGAATATTTTCTGGTTTCCCAAAATGTCACGCTTCATAAAAAAGTATGTGTCATCATGTCTGCATTGTGCTTACAGAAAAGGTGAATATGGCAAGAGGGAAGGCAAACTCCACCCCGTACCAAAGCCTAATGAGCCGATGCGGATGATCCATATTGACCACCTAGGACCGTTCACTCGTACTAAAAAGGGGTATCAATACAATCATGATCGTGATGACTGACGCTTTCTCTAAATTTCTGGTAGCTGAACCAGCTCGTACTGTTAACTCTGTGGAAACCATTCAATTTTTGAAAAAGATATTTAGATTATTTGGGTACCCTGAACGAGTAGTTTCTGATCATGGCAAAGTCTTCACGAGCAGGTTTTTTGAAAGGTTTTAGGCAACGATCGGTATAGGGTTAGAAGTATTAAGTGACTCAGAGGATATAAACAGTTTACCGGTCTAGCAACAACCGACGCTATTAGCCTTTAAAAGAGCACCCATGCACCCATGTCCGATAGTGCAAGTAGTACTGACGAGCAGCTAGATCTAATAGATCAGCTCGAGAGTTGATCTGGTCCCAGGGGTTCCTATGCTATGTTTATTGTATGACTAATCGTGCTTTGTGTTCCCATTGCGGGAGCAATTCTTACAGGATGGCCGAATGTAACGCCCGCCAAAGATGTCGCCAATGTATTGACAGCCAGCCAGCCAAACCGCCATTGCCGTGACGTCACATCCTACCACAAGGCCAAGTGGGGGGTGTGACAGTTGCCGCCAAGCCAGCCAGCCAGCCAACCAGCCACAGCGATGATAAAAACGAGTTGCGCCTTGGCTAAGCCCTTTTGATAATTTGTAAAATCGAGGAAATATAAGTGATTGCATTTATACCGTTTGAATTATTTCCGCGCCTACTACCTGAGTGTTATAATTCATACAATTTATTCTTAAAAGCATATCTGGAGTTTAACGTAGATTCAATTTTAATTTTACAAAAGAGGGCAATCCGCGCGATCTATGGAATGGGTCCTCGTGAGTCCCTTAGAATCAAATTCAAAGAAATTGATGTACTAACTCTGCCTTCCCTTTATATCTTAGAAAGTATTTTATATGTTCGCAAAAACTTAGGACTTTTCAAAATAAGAAGCGATTTCCATAATATAAATACACGTAGAAATTGTGATACCCAAATTTAGATTAACTAAAACAAGCAAGTCATTTCTTATAAACAGTATCCGCTTCTATAACAAGTCTCTTTGAGGCGCGCGTGGAACACAACGCGCCGTCGACCCGGGCCTGGTCCTTATCGGATGGCGAGCTACCCATCGCTCACCGTCCGCAGGCCCGCGCCTACGGTGGCCGGAAATCGGCTTGCGACTCCCGACGCCCGGGGCGTCTCCTGCGGCGACTAAGGGCGCGAGGGCGCGAACCTTGTCTCACCCTCACGCGTTCCGCCTCCTCCTTCGCTAGCATAACTGCTTCGCAGAAGGAGGTGACGGCCTCCCATGCACTCTCGCTCCGAACCATGGCCTGAACCAGGGCCGGACGCGAGAGATCGCCGCCGCCGATCGCCTCCGTGAGGACACGGCGGTGCTCCGCCCAAGCTGGGCCTCCACCGTATGCTCCACCGTGTCCTCCGGGCAATCCACACAGTGGTGACACCCGGGCGTTTCCTCCCGCTTTATCCTGAACAGGAACCTCCCGAAACAACCGTATCCGGTGAGGACCTGCGTCAGGCGGAAGGTGAGGACGCCGTGGCGTCTCTCTAGCCACTCCTCAAAGAGGGGACTTATCGCCACAATTGTGGCGTGCCCAACATGTGGCTTCCCTGGTACCTCATTAACGGCATTACTATGTGAACGTCTATTAACTGCTCCTAAATTACGATTTTTATTTCTTTTTTTTACATACTTTGACATAACCTACAATTTTAATTTAAAATATTTATTAGTGACTTAGGGACAGAATATTTATTCAGTTTTTTTTTTACAGTTGTAATGACAATGTTGTCATTTGGTTTAAATATGTAGGTTTTTATTTTTATTATTTTATATAGATTCTTTTTTAATTTGTGAATGTGAGAACGTTGTAGGCTTAATAGACTGTAGCTTTGTAAACTATCTTTTATTTTGTTAAGTACTTGGTACTTGTTGACGGGCCTACACTGTCCTCCCATACCTATTAACACTGTAACTTATAACATTGTTAAAGCCCACTTTTTTTTAAAGAGTAACCGTGGAGTTTCTTGCCGGCTCTTCTCCATAGGAAACGACCCATTGGAACCGTGCACCTAGCTTCTGACGTTTCATAAGTGCCCATGTAGGTTTGTGTGAAATAAAAAAAAATGATTTTGATTTTAACATTTTCAGATTAATATGTAATTTGTTATAAATTCGTACACACATAGTTAAGCAGCTTTTATTGTACTTAGCAAGCCTGAGAGCTCTGTTAAGTACGAGTCTGTGAGGATCTCGTCGGCTTCGAAGATTTACATCGTTTGCTATTTTAAATAACTCCTTATATTTCCATACAAACATGCATATTTCATTAATATACAAACAATGTAGCAGTTAATACAGACAAAACTATAGCTAACATTGCAAGCTGTAGTTTCGTATAATTTAAAAGCATTTTTTCATTTTTGTATATGTGAGTACCATGGAGCCGTTTATTAATTTATGATGTATGTTGACTTAAAAAAGCTTGGTAGTTAATAGTATGTCATGCTCACTTAAATGTCTCGCTGATGGTGGCGCGTGTGTTGGATCATTCGGTTCCCTACAAAATGGTTGAGCTGGATGGTGCTGATCCACGCGTCATGTTCGTGAACGGGCGCCGTCAGTTGTTCAACTCTTAACTGCCAGGGCTTATTTATAATCTTTTAATGTTATAAATGGAATAGTTATTAAATACTTAAAATTTTCACATTGTTCTCGCCTAAAGAAGCCACAAGAATAATGTACCCAGGGTTTTGTAATATATTGATTTAAAAGAGTGTTGTTAAAGAATAATAATAATGAAATTAAAGATGACTCGTTTGAAATAACTTGATTACTTTAGGTTACAAATTATATATTTAAATCGATCACGGTAGCGGTACGTCCGCCGATGGCCACATCTGTAGGTGAGTAGTGGGGGCGCGGCGAGGCTCGATCAGCTTTGTTTGTGACCCCTCCTCCCGCGCGTCCCCCGCCGCTGCTGCTGCACGCGTATGATGCGTGAACAGTGTCCTTGGAGTTTCTTGCCTTTTTTTTCTTTTATTTTGGGTGGGAAATTATCAAATAACTTCTCCCGCTCTGGGTGGAGCGGGAGGGAGTGTCAGACTTTTACTGACTAAAACCCACCGTGTTCCTTCAGATGCCTGTGTGCCAGGGCCACGATATCCCTTTCGGACAGGCTCGTAACCCTGGCAGGCATTGGCCCTTTCGGACCCCGTCAATTGTTGCTGACGTCTCTTTGAGGCGCGCGTGGAACACAACGCGCCGTCGACCCGGGCTTGGTCCTTATCGGACGGCGAGCTACCCATCGCTCACCGTCCGCAAGCCCGCGCCTACGGTGGCCGGGAATCGGCCTGCGATTCCCGACGCCCGGGGCGTCGCCTGCGGCGACTAGGGGCGCGAGGGCGTTGATTTTGCCTTACCTGCCTGTTCTTGTCCATAGAGATCTACGTTTTGGAATGAACTTCAACTTTCTGACTAACTGACCGACTTTTTGACAATTCAAAAGTGCCTGTAATTTTTAAATAGAAATAAATGCTTTTAGTTTGAGTAATTTTTTCCTATTAACTCAGAAATTATGTAGTTTACTAAAAATGACGACAGCTCTGGATTGCAGGAAGACCTCAACCCTTTGAGACGGGTTTTCGGCATGATCGTAGTTGTGCAGTTATTATGACATTGTGGAAAATAAAATAATAGATATTTTGTCGTGCTTTAAAATCTTTATTAGTGAATTAAGCTACAGAAGTGTATTATTAATCATTTATCTATTCTATAGTTAGTGCCAAAATATTGTACAATGTGCATAATATATAATAAGGTCACCGAATGTACTTATTCCCATGAAAAGATGCGTAGGTTCCTAATCAATTAGTGTTAAAAGTTGGTGTTTTATTAAAACTGTGCTTGTATTGAAGCACGTGCAGAAAATCATCAGAATATTAATCCACAACACGCTCGCTTTTGTTGCATAATTACGGGTCTACTCGTGTGAGTACCTTGCGTTGTGAACCAGCCCAAACCTCGTAAATAAAAATGACTAAAGACAAACAGTAACCAGCAATAAGTATCATAAATACATAATAAAAATTTGACAGTGGCAGTGGCACGTGTTCAGGTCGGTAATGAGATTTACATTTCAACCACTCTCGAAAATATAATTCATTAGCGATCTTTTTCATAACACCTGTAGTCGACAACTGAAGTATGAAGCGATCCAAATATGGAATCAAAACAGAGCCACGACGTAAAAGTACGGTTCTGTATATGTTACTATAAGGTTCCTTCAGCCAATATGTTGCCATTTTGCATTGGTCGTCGGTCAGCTGCCATTGATAAACCTGATAATGATCATTTGAAATGAAAGTATAAAGAGATTTGTTGGGACAATTTTTAACCTCCATTAAACAATTAAGTCTAGTTCCACAGTCGCTGTGCCCAACAAATTTACTGCGATACTGCCAGTCACTGTTTAAAACAGCGTGATAACTCTCCAAATCTTCTGGTTCTTTCGGTTCATAACCACGGACTGGCTGAGTTGTCACACTGAACAAGTTTGCCTGGATTGCGTAAGGAATTATAAATGATGTGAACAATAGACTCAAGAAAATGAGTGTCTGTGGCAACCCTGATTCTGTACGCCTAAAAGAATTTTTATTCAATAAATATCCAAATACAATAAGAATATTGTATGAAACATCTTTTCCTGTACGGAATATTGATAAATACGTAGCCGCCACACTGAAAATTACAAACAGTAGGCTGACTACAATACAAGTCTGAGAAGACTGATATAACACTGCAACCCATTGCTCTACATAATTAGAGTGAGCAACTACATAAAACATGTGATCTATGAACAACGGGTAACAGTGTGAAATGTTCCCATGATTCTCCAGCGAGTTCATCGCGAATCCTGCCATAGCTCCTTCAAATTCGTTGCTAGCCACTTTTTGTACCATGACCATTGTGTAGTTATTCATAAGTTTCCCATATTTGTCAACTTTTCCAAATTCTTGTAAGTCAATTTTCACTTTGAACTGCTTCTCAAACAATGAAAATAAATGTTGTTCATATCCTTTGGTGCTCGTGTCGAAGTTCGTGAACGGCCATAGGTTACGTGTGATGAATTTATATCGGCAGTTGCGAATACTTCCCTTGTATAAAACAGGTAATTTTTTTTCATTGCGGTAATCAGAGCACCGAGACCAAAACGTTAGGTGACCAGATTTTAAACAATAACCAGGTTTTGTAAAATTGTACTTGTATATAGCGTAGTCCTCACCATCATGTGATATTAATGAAGCTTTATAAAAAATATTGTATGCATGGAGTAGATCGGTAATGTCATGTAAACTGTAATTCTTGTAGCTTTGCAGGACAATGATGAATTTTGCTGATGGATTCCAAAATTTATCAGAGATGACTTTACTGAGCCCACGCTGCAACTCTTGATAATCTTTACTCATCACGATATAAATAATATTGCTAATATTTCCGGGCTCCCAAAAGAATCTTCTTGAAACAAATCGTGCACCTTCCACGTTATGGAGGGCTGATAATTTTAAATCATTTTTCACATTCATGACTGTTATGTCCATTAAATTGTTGAATTTCTTATAATCAATATCTTCCACCAATTTTACGACACAACTGGTGAGACTTATATCATAATCTTGCTTAGATTTTAATAAGGCACTAACTTTAATTAAAATGCAGAAAATATTTAAGAATATCGTTTTCATTTTAAGCCACGAATTAAACGAGCAGTTCGTTTGTAGTTTTTACCTTCTTTCTGAGACCTTTTTTTCAATGAAAGAAATGGGGGCACATTATGATTTGTATTGGATCATGGAAAACATTAATCATAATTATGTTAGTGCCTTTTATCGGGCAATTTATTATCATTGTTGAATTCCCTAATGCTCTTAAATCATCAAATGAAATCACCATTTTATGTGTTAGGCACAATGACAACATGTTGCTATTAAAATGATAAATTGAATAAAGTGATCTCCTTTTTTGTTGACGCACAGTCACACGCACATCACTACTTACTAATTCACTTTTGACTCCACCTACTCTTGACAGAACCCATACGCCATGCCGCCATACATGTTGCAAGCCCTCCGGGAGGCACCGGCATTACGTTTACGCGGGGTAACACTCTAAATACCTAAGTGAAGACGACTGTGGGCCGACTCTCTCTTTCTAAATACATACATAAGATAAAGAAAACACATATCACTGTCTCGTTCTTATGTATGTATTCAGAATGAGAGACGGCCCACAGTCGTCTTTACCTAGGTATTTAGAGTGTTGCCTCCACTTTTATCTTTAAGCTTCTTGGTTTACGCTATAGTTAACCCTCGAGGAGGGTCACCGGAATTAGGTTTTTAGACGGAATTAAGACCCTGTTATAAAACACTGTAAAACAAAGTACCTATTATTTTAAAGTGAAAACATCTCAATTGATAATGCTATAAATTATAACACATAACCCGAATCAATATTTTGCGAAATTGCGTTATTCGCCGTACTTATAAAAATATATTGAATTCCGTACTAAGTTACAATGAAACGACGTATGTACGTATCATCAAGTTACTTTTTATAAGATTTTTCTAGTCCAAGCATGACAAGAGAATGACGATAGTTCTTTGGAGATAATTTAAGGGACGTGGGGTAGGGTGGGGTGAGGTGGTATTTTTACGAAACATTGTCATCATAAGTCAAAAACTATGCGGCATAAATGAAAATAAAAAATAAGATTTATAAAGTGGAGATAACGCCCTTTCATGTGATACCGTACCTTATTTGACCTAGTTACCTCATTTTAAAATTGAAACATCAATGTTTGTGCATGCATTGTCTGTGGCAATGAATAATGGGCAAGCATTATTTATATTTATTCCAAATTCCAAGTCTATAGCATTAGTACCTAGTTCCTGAAATAAGCAACTGTTCAAACTCAAACTAAAAGCATTTATTTCAATTAAACCATTTACAGGCACTTTTGAATTGTCAAAGAGTCGGTCAGTTAGTCAGAAAGTGGAAGCTATTTGCCCATTCCAAAACGTAGATCTCCATGGAGAAGAACAGGCAAGAAACTCCAAGGACACTCTTTTAAATCAAGATATTACTCAATTCTGGGTACATTATTCTTGTCGCTTCTATATGTGAGAACAATGTAAAAAAACAAAAAATATAATATATATTTTAAAAAAAAACAATTCAAAATATAAGATTAAAAGATTACAAAATAAGCCCTGGCACTTAAGAGATGACCAGCCTCAACTGACGGCGCCCGTTCACGATCATGACGCGTGGATCAGTACCATCCAGCTCAACCACTTTGTAAGGAACCGAATGATCCAACACACGCGCCATCATCAGCGAGACATTTAAGTGAGCATGACATACTCTCAACTGCCAGACTTTTTTAAGTCAACATACATCATAACATAATAAACGGCTCCATGGTACTCACATTTACAAAAATGAAAAAATGCTTTTAAATTATACAAAACTATAGCTTGCAATGTATTTCAATGATTAATAAAATTTTACTAGCAAAAGGAAAATCGTTGTTACCTATTGAAGTATTCAACAACTAAAACTTTATTAAGTACATAAAAATAAACGATAAGAATGTAATGTCAAAACAAAAAATAAAAAAGGGGGAAGCATCACTTCCAAATATTAAAATTCTAACAAGTGAGCCCAAGTTGTTGTGGAGCAGGACCAGCATTAAGCCAATAAAGCCAAGCATCTTTATCTACGATATAATCATCCAACTTATAATATGCTTGTCTACATAGTGTGCGTTTAATGCATGTTTTAAATTTCTTCTCATTTAGTTGAAGATTAGATTTATCTAATGGTATTTTATTATAACTTTTAACACACTTCTTCTAATTTGTTCCTATTTCTAGTGTTAAAATTATGCCTGTCACTAATCTTACCGAAAAGATGTGGGTTTTTTCTAACATACATAATATTTTCATATATATATTGGCAAGGTACCGTCATGATGTTATTTTTTTTAAACAGTTCCCTTAGAGAATCACGTCTGCTGAGGTTGTAGATGGCTCTGATAGCCCTCTTTTGCAGAATAAAGATAGAAACAATATCTGCAGCCCGTCCCCACAGCAAAATACCGTAAGACATGATGCTATGAAAGTAACTATAATAGACCAGTCTCGCTGTATCCACGTCTGTTAATTGGCGGATTTTCCAAACAGCGTAGGCGGCTGAACTTAGCCGCCCTGCAAGAGATGTTAAGTAAGCACTCCACTGCAGCTTTGAGTCAAGCGTGAATGCGTGATTCCTAGGAAAACAGTATTTTCTACGAATTCTAGTATCTCCAGTAGTGACATTCACTACTTCTAACATTCGGTAACGCGAATCTTATGCATTTAGTTTTCTTCTCATTTAATACTAAATTATTTACAGTAAACCAATTATGAACCTTAAGCATAGCGTTATTTACGTCGTCAAGCTCCTGTGCATGTCTATTTACTTTAAAAATCAGAGATGTGTCATCCGCAAATAACACCATTTGTGGTCGGTTTTCCAGTAAATGAGGTAAATCATTTATATATACTAAAAAGAGGAACGGACCCAAAATTGAGCCCTGCGGTACACCCACTAATAAACCCAATGAATTCACACCGTTTATTTGAACTTGCTGCAGTCTATCATTCAAATATGATTTTACTAAGTTAAGCGCAAGTTTACCCAGTCCGTAATGCTCAAGTTTCAAGAGCAGAGTTTCGTGATTCACGCAATCAAATGCCTTGGATAGGTCACAAAAGATGCCTATTGCATCTTGTGCCTCTTCCCATGCGTTAAAAATGTGTTTAAATAATGTGACACCGGCGTCAGTTGTACAACGTCCTTTGGTGAAACCATAATGTTGATCGTGTAGGATGTTATTACGATTAAATTGATTGAGAATTTGATTCAACATTAGTTTTTCAAACACCTTGCTAAAAACCGGCAAAACCGATACGGGTCTATAATTATTAGTGACTTTGCTGTCACTGGATTTGAAAAGTGGAATAACTTTACTATACTTCATTAAATCTGGGAACATCCCTTGATCTACACACAAATTAAATATTAAAGCTAGATAGGGTGCAATTGTCTCAATAATGGATTGACAAACCTTAGTAGACATGCCCCATAGACCTTCGGTAATTTTAATCTTAAGTTGCTTAAAAGTCTTTACAACGACCACAGGATTTATATGTTTGAATTTAAATTCCACAGGTCAAGCTGAAACATTCGCTCTTAAAAGATCAATAGCAAGTGAGGGTGAGGAATTTAAAGTTTCTGTAGTTTTAATTGGAATATTTGTATTAAAAGTTGCAAATTCCTCAGCAACATTGATGTTATCGCTAACGAGACCGCGTGAAGTTTCCAGTGTGTAATCAGTATTATGTATTTTGTTCCTGTGACAGTCGAACGGACAGACAAACGAAATCACACCATAAGTGTTATTTTTATCATTTTTATACGGAACCCTGAAAAGTTAAACTCATCCTCGTGTTTTGTAGTCTCAAAATAAATATTTACATGTTTAGTGAACATTTATAACCGTCAAATGGTTTAGCATAAACAGCTTATTATGTTCCCAATGCCAGGCCTCGTCTCTGTGAGAGGGAGTGGCCCATAATCCACCACGCGAGCCCAGTGCAGGTTGGTAGATGCCACATGTCTTCGAATTTTTGGTTCTAGGACTTCTAGGACATGCCGGTTTCCTCACGATGTTTCCCTTCAGCGTTTTGAGACCAGGGCCACAAGTCTGCTATTACAATAGTGTCAGAATGGTCGATCATTGATTTCATAATTGTTGATTTTGACAAGTTTGGTAATCTACTATTATAATGGCGTCATTATGACTTTCCAATGGTCGGCAACTGACACTCATTGAAAGAAATTGCAAAGAAAATGATCGACCATTATGAATTTACCAGATTACGAACTTTTAGCAAAATGACAATGGCATGACAATGGAATCGTGTTGGAATGACTGAATTTATAAAAATAGCAGACTTGGGCCCCAGTGGTGATGAAATAATTTACACAATTTAAAGCACCTGTCTGGGTTCCAACCTACGGCCTACAGCTCGTAAGTCGCGGCCGTTACCGCTAGGCCACCACAGCACTCCTAAAATGGTTTATAAAATACGGGCATTCAGGTGATTCTCTCAATTATTTTTGAAAATAAAATTGCTTGTATTTGAAAACCAATGAGTATAATAATAAATCGTTTTTTTCACAGTTACTATACAATAATATGAATTATAATGCTGTATTCGCTAAGAAAAACGTACATTTAAAGTGAGTCCTCCGCGAGGGCTCCTGGCACTGACCGTGTTAAAGTGGTTTGGTTAGTTTTTGACAACATTTTATTGACAACATTTCGAAAATAAGCTCCTTAAAAATATAATATCTTTAGTTTTCTGTCCTGAGACCAAAAGAATACTTTTTTTTACCTTTATTTGTTTTCTTCATTTCAGCTGAAAGACTTTCACAGCTGGAAGCACAAATTGACAACATTTCGAAAATAAGCTCTGTAAAAATATAATATCTTTAGTTTTCTGTCCTGAGACCAAAATAATACTTTTTTTTACCTTTATTTGTTTTCTTCATTTCAGCTGAAAGACTTTCACTGCTGGACATAGGCCTCCCCCAAAGGGGGATCCATAATCGCAATGCTTTGCAGGCGGGTTGGCAATCGCAGCATAGTGTGTTAAAATGCATAGAGAACGCTGCTGCCCATTCTCTAGTAAGTCCCTTAGTCGCCTTTTACGACACCCACGGGAAGCAATAGGATGGTGCTATTATTTACGTCCGGTACCACACGGAACTAGGTATTTGTTTTACTGCTTTGAAAACTGAAAACTAAGGGTTTTCAGGATTTTCTCGGCGACTTTTTCGGCGATTTTTGTCAGAAAGAATACATTTACAATACATTCACTCAAAAATCGCCGAGAAAATCGCTCGTGGGCGGGCACCGTTAACATGACGTCACAGATTGCAAAGAAGAATGGCAGTTTTAGGTATGTAAATTATATGAAACAGTTGTAAACATACAGGGCTTTACTTTTTATGCATAAGCTTTACTTTTTTATTAAACTGCACAAAGTAAAAAATGTTAAAACAAATATTTTATTCAAAAAAAATATTTTATAGTAATAACTACCGCAACTATTTGCAATATCTAAACGAAGAACCTAGGACGGTAACTATGGAATTACCATACTCACCAGAATAGTGTATTCCTATTTCTTTATATATGCTAATTAGCAGGATTTTGGTGGTATTGGTTTTTAAGAGACTTTTACTAGCTCTTCAAAGGGTAAAACGGGAACCCTATTACTAAGGCTCCGCCGCCCGTCTGTCTGTCTGTCTATCTGTCTGTCCGTCTGTCAGTCTGTCTATCTGTCTGTCTGTCTGTCACCAGACTGTATCTCATGAACCGTGATAGTTCGACAGTTGAAATTTTCACAGATGATGTATTTCTGTTGCCACTTTAACAACAAATACTAAAAAACAGAATAAAATAAATATTTTAGGGGGCTCCCATACAACAAACGTGATTTTGTTGCCCGTTTTTGCTCGATATTGATAACGGCAACGGGTAGACGCTTGAAATATTTACAGAATATTTAGTTATACATTCACTTTAAAAATAAATAATTAAATTAAAATAAAACAAACATTTAACATTTTTGGGCTCCCATACAACAAACGTAATTTTTTTGCCATTTTTATAGATAATGGTACGGAACCCTTCGTGCGCGAGTCCGACTCGCACTTGGCCGGTTTTTTTTTTACAGTATGACAGGACAAGAGAGCTTAAAAAGGAATCCGTGACTGACTGGTCTATCAACCCATAGCTCAAACCACGGAACGGATTGTGCTGAAATTTGGCACACAGTTATTATGACTTAGGCACCCGCTAAGAAGGGGTTTTTGGAAGTTCGACTTTTAAGGGGGTGGAAAGGTGAGGAGGATTTTTTGTATGAAAATCTTATTCCTTTAGTTAATAAACTTGAATTTGGCACGAATACTCACCTAAGTAAATTATAAAGTAGGTATGTCATGTTTTGTTTTTCTAAACTTCCTCATGTAAGAAGGATCGGGGGATATCAAAATTTGTATAGAAGAAAGGCGAACGGCAGATTTCGTACCGCATATTTTTGTTGTTGTTTTGTTATAGAATTTATACCACTTATTAAGGCAACTAAGACATTTATTTCCATGTAAGTGTACTATTTTTAGAAGTTCGGATTAATGAATAATATCAATAAAAAGATTTTAATAATTAAACGTAATAAAATCGTAAACTAAACACAGTTATGTTTTTTAAAGTTATCATATGTAAAATAACACTAATAACGAAATTATATATATTATTATTAATGATATAGATTAATTATTTAGAAATAGAAATAACATTAAATATAATTAAACACTAATATATTATACCTAAGAATGCGTGATTGTTACATACAATCATAATAGTTAACAATATAATGATATGAATGATTTTCGTCATCAATATTAGTTTTGTTCATATGGCAATTATTTATTGACAGGTAAAATCTGTATTACTGTTACTGTCTTTCAGTTCAGTTCTGTGGTTCAGTTCTTTGCTGTTGTTTTGGATTGTGGTTTGTGACTGCATCTTAGCAATTTAGCGAATTAACTTCACCATTATCAAAATGTTGCAGTACGCAGCTGGACATACACCCCTCACTGAGTAGGTACGATTCTCATCTCAATCTACCTACTTAATAGTAAGTAGAACACTACAAAGATAGCGACAAGCAATCTAGAACATTTACTTTATCACCAAAACAATGTTTATGTACCTTTAAGTAACAATCTACATTGGTACACTAGTACATAACCTTAAAAAATAAAACTCGTTATAACTTTTACGTCCCAACTTCTAAAAATCTAAGAATTTAAAAAGGGCTTGTCTATCTTATTAACTACCAATTAAAACAAAAAATATCCTAAAACACGAAATTTTATTAGCGGTACGAAGTTCCCATACAAGCCTGCCGTTCACCTTTAACGCATTTATGTCCGATTAACTCGAAACTCGGTATTTTATACAATATTAGTTTTAGTAATGCAAAACCCGCGTTCCTTTTATGATGTAGGCTAGCACTAAGACTGACAGCACTAAGAACGGATTTTTTTAAATTCGACCTTTAAGGGGGTAACAAGGGGGGACTTTGTTCGTATGAAAAATCTTATTCCTTGAGTTAATAAACTTGAAACTTGGCACGAATACTTATTATAAGCAAATAATACATTTTCTAATTTTTGTTTTTTAAACTACACCCTCAAAAGGATTTTAGGGAATGTTAAAGTTTGTTTATAGGATTTTAGGGAATGTAAAAGTTTGTATGGAACGCGCTCCGATTGCTTTAAGGGGGATGCGCTAAGGTAGCCCGCGAAATTCAAATTTTATTACGTTTTTTGCAAGTTGCAGGTCAGTAACAGATTGTATGGTGATCTAAATAAGATTCGCGGCCCTAACAAATATGGCTTTACAGGATTATAATCATTAGAATCGGCAATACAACTAACTCTCTTCAAACAATCCTACTGAATGATTATTTCAGAAATAATCTATCAGTAGGATTTTTTGAACTCAGAGAGTCGTAATGGTGATTCTAATGATTATAATTCTGTAAAGCCATATTTGTTATGGCCGCGAATCTTATGGGTTACATAATTATCGTTTTGGGGATAGCGTTCGTTTTAGATAACGTTATTTCGGACTCACGTTATTCTCGTTGTTCATTCAGAATAGCGTGATTCGGGATAGCGTTAATTCGGGATAGAGTGATTCGGGATAGCGTTCAACCGGAATAGCGTGATTATCGCGTAATATTTAGTGATTGGGCAACACCAGGTATTTACAAAAGTAGGCAGAGGTTATATGAATTGTATCATGAAAAAACATATAACCATGATGAAACTTTTAAAGAATTCGTTAAAAATTATTCTAAAACTTTTAAACGAGCCTGTTCCTCAGCAAAAGCCATACATATTAAAAATAAAATAAAATCTTCTGGTAATAAAATTAAAACAACTTGGAATATTATTAATTCAGAAACGGGTAGAACGACAGTACGTAATCGTGACTTCCACCTAAAAATCAATGATGTAGATATTAAGGCAGACGTGGAGGTGGCAACTGAGTTTGAAAATTTCTTTACTAATATTCCCATTTTAACAACCAAAACTCTGTCATCGTCGTCCTCCACTTCTGCTTACTCCATACTAAAAGAATGCGTACCAGAATGTGATAAACACTTTAAATTCACGGTTGCTACCGCTAAGGATATTATAGAATCTTTTAAAGATCTTGATGTAAAAAAAACTGCTGACCTTTGGGGATTATCAGTACATACCATGTCTTCAATAATCGATGTTATTTCACCGTTTTTAGCAATTGTTTTTAATTCTTGTATTGCATCTGGTGTATTTCCTGATCTGATGAAACTTAGTAAAGTGATTCCACTGTTCAAATCTGGCAGCACAACTGATCCCACGAATTTTCGGCCAATTTCGATATTACCTACATTGAGCAAAATCTTTGAAAAGTTAATTTTAAAACAAATGTTAGGACATTTCAATACAAATAATTTACTTCATCTGAAACAGTTTGGTTTTACAAAGGGTCGTTCAACTACAGACGCGGGCGTGGAATTACTGAAGAGCATATTCGAGGCCTGGGAGGAGTCGCAGGATGCTCTTGGTATTTTCTGCGACTTGTCTAAGGCCTTCGATTGCGTTCATCATGATACACTCATCCGAAAACTGCACCACTGTGGTATGAGGGACAGTGCTCTCGACCTTCTGACTTCTTATCTGAACAACAGAATTCAGAGGGTTGATGTTAATGGCAAGAGATCTGCAGGATCTGCGGTTACGATGGGAGTTCCGCAGGGTTCAATTCTAGGTCCTTTCTTGTTTCTAATTTATATAAATGACTTACCTTATCACATAAGGGATAATCACAAGATTGTATTATTCGCAGATGATACTTCCCTCATTTTTAAAATCAAACGTCAGCTAGTCAATTTTGAACATGTTAACGATGCACTCTCAAAGGTTGTCCATTGGTTTAATGTAAATAATCTTCTCCTGAACGAAAAAAAGACTAAGCTCATTAAATTTTCAATGCCAAATGTCAGGCAGCTAACTACCAATGTTCAACTTAATGGAATAGAGTTGGACCCTGTTGAGTCGACAGTTTTTCTTGGGATAACTATTGACGGTAAATTACAATGGGGCCCACACGTAGAAAAATTGTCAGGAAGGCTTAGTTCGGCCGCCTATGCTGTTAAAAAAATTCGACAGATAACTGATGTAGATACTGCCAGAATTGTTTATTTTAGTTATTTTCATAGTCTTATGTCATATGGGATTCTTCTCTGGGGAACCTGTGCGGACATTAATACTATCTTTGTTTTACAGAAAAGGGCTGTTCGAGCCATTTACAATCTAGGTCCAAGAGATTCACTTCGTGAAAAATTCAAAGAAATAGATATTCTGACTGTAGCCTCTCAATATATATTTGAAAATCTATTGTATGTACACAAAAATATATCAAATTTTAAGAAAATGTCCGATATTCATTGTTTAAATACCAGGAATAAACACAATCTTGCTGTACATCGCACTCGCCTCCACAGAGCAGGCAACTCGTTCATGGGTCAATGTATACGCTTTTACAACAAACCTCCTACTGACATTCGAAACTTACCCATTAAACGATTTAAAAGCTGTATTAAAACCAAACTTTGTAAAAAAGGGTACTATAAAATTTCTGATTATTTAGAAGACAAAAAAGCTTGGGATTGAGCTGCTCGCTCTGCAAGCCTTGTGATCAAACTGGAAAACTTGACATTTAATGTTATTATGCATGACTTTATATAAATATTGACATTGCAGAATATTATATACAATATTACATTAATGTTTACTTTGAAAAGTATTATATTTACTGCTTTAATTTATTGTGAATGTGAGCACTATGTGGGTCTTTTTTTTTTCTTTAAATATTTTCCTATTATTTTATGCTTTTTCTCAGTTTTAATGGTGGTCTGGCATTTTGAGCACTTTATGAGGCCTACCCAAATGTACTTTCTTTGGTATTGTTCGTCGAGTCGTTGAGCTCCTTAAGTCTTGAGTCGAGCTGCACGATTACGACAAATGCTTGCACTGATTGGACAGGTCCACTCAAAATTGTGTGGTTCTTTCCTCAAAAGACCATTTCAGACACAGATCTACATGGTCCTCACATGATCTGACCAAGATTATGTCTGGACTTTAAAAGAGACTTTGACCCCTGAGTTTGTTTCGCCATTTCTTCTCACGGGTAGTCAGATAGGAAATGTCGACTACATCTAGCTTATTTTTTACTTTTTAATATGACGTGTAAAAGTGATTCCGATATCCTATTTACAGAATAAACAATTTCATTTCATTTCATTCGGGATAGCGTTCATTCGGGATAGAGTGATTCCGGATAGCGTTCATTCGGGATATAGTGATTCGGGTTTCGGTGTAACGTATAAGAGTCAGAGATTTACTATGTTATTTTGAGGTCATAGACTTCATATAGGGTTTCCTGTAATCTATACTTAAATAAAAAACTATTTTCAAAATTTTAGGCTCAGTAGCTTCGGAGATAAGTGGGGAGATAAATGGTCAATTTTGATCTGTTTTCTTGAATAATTGTTTAAGAATTTATTTAAAAATTATAAAAAAAATATATATCTGTAATCCTTACAACAAGCCCTTTCATTTGATGTGTCTGGACAGGTACTCGGTTCGGGTTCTGTGTTCGGTACAGTTTACAAAACTTTATTCTATAATTTGGCCCCCAAAAGTGACTCACGTATTCAAAATTCAATTAATATTTACATTATCACAGACCACCATCGTCGTCACAGAATTTAATATGTGTACCAAACAAATTAATCGGTCCAGTAGATTCGGAGCAAATCGGCTGTGAAAGACGACGGAGTATAATTGCATTGCACATGTGTGAGCACTACATAAGTAGGTACCTACTATAGGTCCATATAGATTCCATTTAGGTACTGGGTACATCTTTCAATAATTTGAATGTGCCTTGGGGGCTGAGTAAGTCATGCTCAATCAACTCAAATGTCTAGCTGGTGGTGGCGCGTGGTGTTTACTAACGGGCGCCGTCAGTAGGTAGGTACTAGTCATGTCCTAATTAGCTGCTTATTAAATTTATGTAAATTGTTGAATTGTTTTTGTTACTTGTAAGTTCAAAAGTGCCTGTAATTTGTTTATTTGAAATAATGCTTTGAACGCGCCATCAAACGCTATGGCTCCAGAACTAGAGAGACCGCTGAAATCGCAGAACATATTATTCTGTTTTGGTTCTGCTGATTGCCAAGCCAACATTCTCCAGCTTCTTTTGCCATTTCTCCAATCTACTCTGGATCTCAGGTCCATCTTCACCGACAAGAAGAATGTCATCAAAAAAACAGCATGCACCCCAGCAGCATGCAGCATGCCTCTTCCTGTATGTCCGACGCACAAAGCACTATAAATAATACTGGGTCCGACGTCAGAGCGTCCATAATCAACAGGAAGAGGTAAGGACTTTGAACCGTCCCTTAGTGCAAGCCTACAGCCAGCCATCACACTGGTCTGGGCTCGTCGGTAGGTATTGCCAGCAGCCGACGATTTCAGTGTGGCGGACGTATTTCAAATTAATTCTCTTGATTTTGTTGCGTTGTGCGTATCCTTGACTAGATTCTAGACAGACTTGGCAAGCCAGGAGTAATAGTGTTCTGTGGACTTGGCCACAGAGTACATTTTATTTATGGTAGATTTGGCGTTTCAATCGAAGTAATCAAAAAATCGCGCCATTTTTTTTTTTTCTAGTTTTGCGTTTACGAAGGTTGTCACGTGATATTTTTTTTTTTTTTAAATATAAACCAATTCCTACATAAAATACGAGCATACCAGCCACAACAATACTAAATAATTTAATACGTACCTACTCTGTATCCAATGTGTGTGATGCTTAATTTTGTCCATGCAAAATAAAAAGCGTACTTTTTATTAGTCTGTCACTCACTTGAATTTTGACGGTTTTGACTTTTGACAGCACAACCAAAAGTCCATCGCCCAGTTTCTGAAAATAATTTCTCACATTTTAACCATAGAACTCAAAATTACATCTCTTTCACTCGCGTTGTAAGCGTATTAGACTATCCTGTTGTCAATGAACCGATTTATATTTATACTGAAACGTGACCGTGAATCGAAATGTTCCCGAAAATCAAATAAAAACTATGGACTTCTTGGCGGGAAAGTGAAGCGTCATGTTAGCAGTTTTGTTTTATTTTCTAAAATTTGTGTTTAGCCGAATATTAATGTGTAATAGTGGTGGATTATTAACCATTAAGTGTTCGTGAACCTGCATTAATGTAGGCAAATGAAACAAAACAGTGCAACATCACTTTAAGTTCTCTCAAGAAGTCCGCGCGAGGTTTCAGTAAAGTGCCGCGTCTTTACTTAAACTCAAGGGGAGCGGGGCGGGATATCATCAATCATCTTTATCATGCATTGAGTGGAGTTCATTTCATAATTATTTAAATAACTTTGTACTTGTTACCTAATTTTACATGACACTGGCTAAATGCACAAACCGTGCGAAGCCAAAAGGAAAAGAAAAAAAAATAAAAACTATGATCTCATAATTAGTTTAAATGTGATTACTACTATTTCCTATTCTATTCTATTTTTTAATCGTTTTAATGTTACCTACTTAAAGTTTTACCGTGCAATTCTTTAACATCGAAGGAGCAATGCAGCAGTCGCCTTTCGAAAATATATTCAATATTATAGGTGGAATAACGGAAGGGAACGAGAAACCCATGAAACATGGGTTCTATAACGCCTTTGCTCTATTTATATTAGCCGTATGTTGCGTCGCAGTGTATGTACTGTTTCTGATTTTAGAGCCCTTCTTTAAGCCTCTGTTTTGGGCCCTGCTAGTGGGCTCTTTACTCCATCCATTTAAATATAAACTCTCTAAGAAGCTGAAATCATGGTTCGAAGATTTAGAGAAGTCCAACACATCTGTGGTAGTTGGTTTGATGGTGATACCTATGAATGTGGTTAACTTTGCTTCGGATACTGTTGGACAACAGTTCATAGATCACTATAAGGTATGTTTTATTATTTTACTAGCCCAGGCATTCGCTGCTCGAAATTAGCTGCACTGTGTTATACATGGTTGTGGTTTAATATCTGAGAGGTCATATTGACATATTATTATGTGATTGTATCTGAGTATTTCAAAGAATGACTGGTTCAGAGGGTCATCTACTCTCCTACGTGTCATTTTCACCATTAGCAGCCTTTTATTATACCCTCTGGAAACGTCACCAATTTTATTTATGAATGTCTAAGAAATTTTATTATTGGCCGAGCTCCATCATAAACTGTCCACTGACATACACCTGTCCATCACTAAATAACATGTTATCAAATTCCATCCTTGAAACCACAAAATTTGTGTTAATTCTGTGCAATACAGACTTTTCCAAGTATACCTGCTTCAAGAATACACCCATGAGGCATGAGTGCATTCTTGAAACAGGTAGACTAAAGATATTGTCTCATATATGGTACCAGTTAGTAACACTGGTTAATCTAATTTATGATGTACAGAAAGCCTGCACTATTTATTTAAATGCATAGGTATTGGAAACCGATCACTGTAATAAATTATTTATTTATTTCTCATCACAAATGTTGTTTTGGACAGGAAGTGCTTAATCAAAAAATTGGGTTAACGTTTGTGAGAAACTTTCCCGAAAAAGGCAAAAAAACCCATATTGTGGGTCACCAGAATTAACAAATAATATTTGATTAGGTACTACTAGAATTTAATCAACCTACCTAGTCTTTTCCCAGCTAAGTATATTGGGGTTGGCTTTCAGCCTAACCAGATGCAGCTGAATACCAGTATTTTACATGGAGCGACTCCCTATCTGACCGCCACAACCCAGTAACTGGGTAATACAATACACCTTGGTAAGACTGGTTGTCAAGTCTATCGGGCTTCTGATGACCCGTAAAGACTGTCAAAGATCCACAAATGGCTGCCAATACCAACGGCATAACATGCTTTCCGAGGCATGGAAAAGTCTTGTATCTAAAAATGGTAACCCATCCACAGATTAACCCCGGCAAGCGTAGGTTAACCCAATGGATCGACCCATGCGGCTGTTATTACTTATGGGTATAATTTAATGGCAATTAATAAAAATTCTATATCAATTAGGGGTAAAAATTATTGAAATAATTTATTACATATTTATTTTTTAAATCTACTTAAAAAATATATTTTCGCCAGGGATCTTTCCAGAGAATTTCGTGCTTAGGTACCTACGTACCTAGTCACATTATGGCATCATTGGCCTTGAGTGGATTTATACCACTATCGTTGAAATTGCAATCACCATGACAAATCTGATAAAGTAGGTAACCTATGAATCATGAACATTGGATAGTGTAAATGTAAACTAACTTCATTTCCAACATGATTTGATTCTCTTCAGAGTGATAGTAGATAGATAATATACCTATACGTACACCTTAAAATAACATCACACCTTGTTTCCACGAGGGGTTAGGCAGAGGAGTACCCATAGTACACCCACATTTCGCCAGTTATGTTTAAGCGCCATGTAATAGGGGCGAGTGTATTGTCATCAACTCTGCACAAATTCCAGACTCCGGGCTGCTACTGATAAATTCCAAATGGAAAAGCCGAATAACACTGCCCGACCTGGGACCCAGGATCTCATGCTCTGGAGTAGCGCTTGCGACCACAAGACCAAAGAGGCAGTGCACTTTAGTTTACATTTGGAGAAAGAAAAATAAATATTACAAAAATAGTTAAAAGTAGCCCAGACTTTATGTAAAATATAACATATAACATTTCCGGGTGATACAAGCAGGAAACTTAACAAAAATTGTATCAAAAATTTGATATTTCTAAAATCAATCACATTTTTTTTTTTTCAGACTGTAATAGGGTTGTTGTCTGCAATATTTGTGTTACCATGGATGTACAATTCAGTTCCAAGGAGTTTTGTCTGCCTTTTCTGGCAGCTAAGCAGTTTCATCAGTTTCTCTACCACTTTGCTAATCAGTGTCTGCAGCTCTTATATTGTAAGTGTATAATCATTTTATAGCTTTAAATAAAATAATAGTTTTATCAAACACAACACACAATATCACGCCTGTAATGCCCGAAGGGTTAGGCTGAGGTGTACCCATAGTACACCCACGTTTCGACAGTTATGTTGTGTGTGTTTTATCAAACGTTTTATCTAAATCACCTAAAATCGAAGACACAAAATCTGTTAAAATCTTCCTATGCTAAATAAAAATCAGGTTTCTTACATAACAAAGGAGGGTGTTGGTTGAGCCAAACCATTAATTTTTAAGACCACAGAACACTCATGGCTTTCAACAAAATGTGCCTTATCTAATGTGAATATGGTGTTCTTTCCAGACATTAACAATATTCTTAGCGTACGTCATCAGCGTATACATCCTATGGACGCCGCAGAGGGAGACTGCCTTCCGACTGACGTCACAGCTCCTATGGCTTGTCATCTCGAGCTTTATAGCAAGCCTCACGGGATCCTTGCAAGTGTACACTTTCGTTTTCCTCCAAGCAATCTGCATCACTGGCTTTGCTTTAGAAGTTGTTGATGTTCATAAGAAACTATTGGAAAAAGGTAAGTTTCTGTCTGTTGATGATGATAGTTAAAACAATAGAGTTAAATATATTAAAAAGTCAGTCAATAAAAGTGTTGGAATCTTCGAAATATAATAAATAAGACAATAATTAAAATATTACAAAGTAAACAATTTTTTTTAAAATAACTATCACTCATAATACATACTATATTATAGATCCAGAAGCTTCAATGTTATTAGCATTACATAAAGCCATTAAAAATGAGCAAGAAACTGACAAGAAGGTAGAAGATAAACCTGAAGAGGAAACCCACATAGAATCCAGTGAACAAGAAAGTACTCCAGAAAAAGACACTCCGTCCCCCGTCACTCCCGACACTATAGTGAAAAGGGGAAGCTGGGCAGCAAACGAGCCCAGTCAAAGTTCTCCACGACACCCAAAAATGTTATTCAAAACAAGAACATTGTCCGCATTGCCTTTATCGAATCCGAAAATTAAATGCGACACCCGATTTTTAGCTGCTTTTAAGCAAAGGTCGCTTGATGAGAACTATATGAAGAATAACTTCGATAATGATGAGGAAACTGCCTTATATTTCAAGCTTTTATTCTTCGGATGCCTGTGTATGCTCGTTTGGAAGCATATCTGGTTGTTGCCTGTGATGTTGTTCTTTTTGGCCATACATGTGATGAAGAGGCTGTTGGACTACTTCGGTGTTTGGCTGTTCTTTGAGAACCATTATAACAATGTCATGGGAAAAGTGAAGAGCTGGTGGAAAACCCGGTAAGTAATATTTCGCTTTCATAATGTTCATTAAACCTTGGTTCTAGTAAGGCAAATGAAGTTTCTTATTCAGAAACTCCGAGTCTCAGCTGTAGCAGATTTTTCGGTTGCAATTTACGAAATGCCGGCGATATTGACCCTTATAAACCTGGATTTAACTTGCTCCACCCTACATTTCATCGTCTGCTATTCACCAGACAATCAGCTTTGCTCCCGGCACACGTCCGCGGTCTTGGCAAGATGGCGTCCATCTGCAACGCGAGCGTCAGGGACATGGCTTACAGCTCCGTGGACACCGTGTCCTCCTGCATCGTCATCGTGGGACTTATCCTGTTCTTGACCGTTGCTATTGTCTTTATATTTATACAGGTAACTTATTGAACATTCCATCTATAGACAGATGTTGCATTTATTTTCAAGAACCCAATTCAATGATTTCAATTTATACCCTATCAGAAAGATGTAAGAGTCACAAGACATTTTGCATTAGCTTTACGACTATGGTTTGGTTTGACGTTAAAATTGTATTATTTTGTGTCCCACGTCCACACGTCGTGCCCGGGGAAATTTTTTCGTGCGCACCATTAATTATTGACTTTTATTTTTGCATTGCTTGCCATTTTGGCCTAACAATTAATAATGATCCTGCTCACATATCCTTAGAGTGTTTTAGCTCAGATTTATGTATCTTAATTATTTTGAAGTGTCTTATTTCTTTTTGTATTCTAATATATACTTTTTCTATCTACATGGTCCTCAAATGATCTGACCATGATTATATCCGTATTTTATAAAAACAGATGAATTTTATATATACAATGATATGAATATTTACTTTGTTAAGTATTATATTGTTTTAATTAAGTATTGTAAATGTGAAGACTATGTGGGTTATTGTTTATTTTTCTTTTTCTCAGTTAGTTTTTATCATGGTCTGGCAGTTTGAGTAATTTATGCGGCCTACCCAAATGTCCTTTCTTTGGTATTGTTTGTTGAATCGTTGAGCTCCTTAAGTTCTTAGTTGAGCTACACGACTACTGACAAATGCGTGCACTGACTGGACAGGTCCCCTCAATCTGTGTGGTTCTTTCATCAAAAGATCATTTCAGGCACCAATCTACATGGTCTTCACAGGATCTGGCCTAGATTATGTCTGGACTTTAAGTTTGTTTCGGCCTTTCTTCTCAGAGTAGTCGGATACGAAACGCCGACCTCATCTAGTTTTTTTTTTTTAATATGATTGACGTGTAAAAGTGTTTGTACCTACTTACAGAAATAAATCATTATCATTCCAGATATACTCAGAAGCGATAGTCGTAGTCCAATTAAGTGGTAGTCTGTTAAACAGTACGTACGTACAGAACAGTGAGTTGCACGCGTACCTCCCTGAAGGATGGGAAGAGAAACTCGACTCACTCATCGACAACGCTTACACTTATGGGAGGGAAGGAATCTCGACAGCGGTTAGTATATTACTTAACCATCTATTATTTTAGTCTATGTAACTGTTGGGAAAAGCGTCCCACACAAATTAACCACAATTTCGTCCAAATTAATGTCCCATAATTTTTGCAGACGAATGTAAACATAATATGAAATAATTATGTTTTTTAATTTACATTATTTCCTTTTCTGCTTCCTTATGGATATAATAAAGATTGATCAAATTGTAAGTGTACATTTGATAAAAACTATACAGAGTGAGAGAAAAGCACGGATTATTTTTGATCATGCAAATAATAAAATACTGCTTATTTATCTCATTATCATTTTCAATAGTGCTTTGACACATTGATTTATTAAATAGCGTTTTAGCATGAAAATCTAAAAACTAATAACTATTAATAATACGGTCTGAAATATTTCACCAAACATGCCACGCTGAAAACACTACAAAAAAAAAATCTTGTTGTAGTAAATCTTTCTTGGTATTTAAAACAGGTGAAAAGCATCCTAAAAGAAGGTGACCCGGAGAAAATATTCCGCGTAGAACAACAACTATTAGAATTGTGGGACCGAGTCTACCAGAGCTGGGTTTCGGGACACTTCGCCTCTGTGGGACCGCAGGTGGATGGCTCGGCCATACAGGACTCGTGGGACAACCTCGTCAACGACGTGTCTAATACTCCCGGTAATACTTAGTAACAATAAAAGACCTGTGGGACCAAGTGTACACAGCTAGAAGTTTTTTTTTTTTTCACTTTATCTCATTGATAAACAGCTCTGTTTCAAAATTATTAGGGGTTTTTGGGACAGACTATACGGGAAATAGAAGTTGAGTCAATTTGTTTTGTCCATTGAAACACAGCTCATGTTTTTTATTTTACATTTTAATATATTATATTAATTAATCAGTTATTTATTAATAATATATTTTTAAGGTTCCATATGTCACAAGGAAAAAACTGAATACTTATAGGGTCACTCGTGTGTCTGTCTGTCTGTCAGAAACGAGCAATTGGTACTGTGCACCTAGCTTCTGACGTTTCATAAGTGCCCATGTAGGCTTATGTGAAATAAAATATAATGATTGATTCTCTGTTTGTCACAGCTGTTTTGCTCCGAATCTACTGGGCGATTCATGAACTTCTGTGACCCAAATACGGACTGTTACGTAAATAAATGAATTTTGATTATAGCGGTCACTTTTTGGGGGCTAATTAGAAAATTTTAAAAAAAGTTTTGCACACTGTACGGTGTGACATACCAAATTAAAGGGCTTGTTGTATGGATTATATATATTTATTTTATAATTTTAAATAATACTTTTGAAATTGTTTAAGAAAATAGATGAAAATTGACCATCCCCCCCTTCTCTCCAAAACTACTAAGCCTAACATTTTGAAAAAAATGTAGAAACTAATCTTTACTTATAGATTACAGGAAAACATAATTGTAAGATGTTTGTGATCTAAAAATAACATGGTAAATCACTCAATACTGTGCATACAAACTTACATTTTAAGTTGGAATGTATGGGGATCATGTTTTTCAACTGCAATATTAAGTCTGTTCTTGGGGTAACTACATCCAAACTACGGAACCCTTCATTATGCGTGGTCCAACACGTTCTTGGCCGGTTTATTTATTAAAATGATTTTCTTTCTTTCTTTCTTCAGGAGGACTATCCCCCTTTATCTGTTTCAAAATGATTAGCTTTGTGGGACCGAGTGTAATAGAGCTAGAAGTCAAGTCACTTTCCTTGTTCATTGAAAAACAGTTCTGCTTCATTATACCACCACTGCCTGATTCTTGACCTACTTTTCTCGTTCTAACCTTATTAAAAAACCATAACCTAGTTATGTTCCCAGGTATGTTCGACTATTCCGGCATAGTGACGTGGGTGCAAGCAAACGTTGGTACTTTGAGTGCCATCGCGACTAGCATCTGGGCTCCTCTGGCGAGCAACGTGTCGCTATTGGCTGGCTCGGTCGGTGCGTTCACGTCGCTCCTACTGTGCGGCGGCAGCGCACTCATCAACATGTTCATTAACTTGGTAAGATATCAACCGTTTAAGGCAAAACCCCGGTGTAGCCTGCAATATACAAACTTTCTTACGGTTTTTGCAATTTGCAGGTCAGTTTTGACGAGTTATGCGAACATAAATGATGATTTTTCAGATGATTTTTTTTTACGATTTCAGTTTTGGTCCCATAGTAGACCCTTTAAAGAGGTTGTGCGTTATTTAAGTTACGACTAGTAAAAAAAAGGTCTCCATTAGCCGAAACTCACACACGAAGTATTGCATTTATTTTATTTTGTTTATTTTTATCTCATTTAATGCTGCACCGGTTGACGTCATCACGTCAACGCCGGCTGTCGCTGAAAACCAGCGCTGGTGCTCTGTCTCGCATAGGGTCGCAGCATTATGCTGAGCGATGGCCGTTTTGCGTGAATGTGGCGCATATTTTCCCTCAACTTGTTCTTTCGTGCTTGTGTTTTTATTTCTTTGCGGTATGTTTACCGCAAATAAACGTATTTTCTTTCTTTTTTTTTACACACTCGCACTTTAACTAAGTTACTAACTTAAGAAAAAACCAGGATGCCTGTTAGCGCAAAAAATATAAGTTAGTCTTGAACATACTTCTCAGAACTTCTCACGCTTATTGAATTAAAGAATGGGCATGTAGTCGATGAACAAGGTATGTAGGTGAGATAGCTGCAAAAATTGCCAAATCTGTATAGTTTGTAGTAGCGGAAAAAACATATGTTATTCTTGAACATATTTCTCAGAACTTGGTAGTTACCAAAACACGTTTAGAAAAAAAAATCTCGATACAAATTAACAGTAAACTAACCCTTTACTTTGAGTTTCAATCCAGAATATCTGTATTAAATATCAACGTACGGTTGGTATTTAATTAATAACAAGAACGTCTTATTTGTATGTAGAACTTGGTTGTTTTTTATTTTCGATTACTCAACTAATTTTTTAGTAAATAGATAATTGCTTCATATTTTGCAAATACAAGCGTTTGTGTCATCGCGCTTCTCTTTCTCTTCTATGCAGTCTGACAGTGACCGCGGTTTAGCTGTTGTCAACGTCTTAACTTAAATCATAACGTGCGAAATGTAGGTATCCATTACTTCTGGATACCCCTCTCAGGGCTACAGGGTTATAATAATAATCATTTTAAAATTTTCTATCAGGTGGTGTTTTTCACGACACTGTTCTATCTACTAGCGTCTAGCAACGCACTATACAAACCAGTGGAAGTGATCACTCAGGTGCAACCTAACTTCGGACCGAGACTCGGTATCGCTCTCTCCGTGGCTATCAATCAGGTAAGGTTTTTAACAGAGACCGAAACCGGTATAATCAATACCGGTATGTTTCGGTTGCAATCTTTATTATTTTTACAGGTATTTTTAACCTAAGAGGTAACATATTTATTCTTCCTATGTCTACCCAGATAGCGGAAACCTTAATCGTAGAGGTAACCGAAATTCTTCAATACCTGTACCGTAATTTATAAAGGTTTTCGGTCCCTGGTTTTTAAATGCACCAAAATTTTGCTATATTCACTAGACTAAAATTGCTGCACTAAAATTGCAATAAGGTCGAAAATAAAACGCTACATTTAAACATTATATTTTCACTGTTCTACTATGGATAGTAGAACAGTGAAAATATAATGTTTAAATGTAGCGTTTTATTTTCGACCTTATTGCAATTTTTAAAGCTTTATTTCAAATACGATTCATTCCAAAATCGCGAAAAACTCTATGAACCATTGCTTCACTTAAATCCAAGCGTACAGCTATTGAGATGAACAGAGTCCCTCACAAAAACATCTTTTAACGACGCAATTCTTCAATTGTTTAATATTTTTTGTTCTATTTTTTTATCAATAAGGTTATCAGTTTAGGACTCAAATGACTAAAATTGTAGCCCAGTGATAAAACAATTGTATATTTACCCTAATTTGATAATAAAAACTGCGTATGAACATATTTCCAACTTATTATTTAAACGACTGATATAAAATTACAAATCCTAAAAGCTAAATAATCTTTGACGAACAAATGCGAGGGGCTGCTTAATTCTTTAGGATGGGGTAAATAGCAGTTATGACTAATACATAATAACTAGACGTTCGGCGAACAGTAGACCTCACGAGCGCAAAAACAATTAATTTACCAGCCGATTCCACTGTTAGAAATCTAAAAGTAAACAATTTTCTGCATTTTGAGGATTTATTCTGATCATCACGCCGAAGATCCTTATCAGATCTTCACCAAATTTCTATGAGACCGACTTAAAGTTACTACGTTTCAAATAAAAAAATAACCATCGAAATCGGAGCTGGCAGAGATATCCAGTAGCCCCCTTTTTGCCTCTTTTTGGAGGAAGTACCCCTCCAATAAAAAATCCCCGTTGACAGAAAAATTCCATTCTTAAACTTGTAAAACCTGTATAACAAGTTTCGTCTAAATCGGTTGTAATTTACGAGCTGTAGAGGAATAGCAACAAACTGACAGAGGAAAGCAAATTTTGCCAGACTTGAAGCAAAGACGCTTCGCTTGCTCAATAATAGTGTCTCATTTCTATACAAGGCCTAAGGGACCTCTGCGAATTGGCTTCGACCCCTCGTACTTCCACAGATCCCGGACCCCATGATCCCGAGTTATGTAAACACATCTATACAAATAAATAAAATTTAAAGTGTCTTGTTTGTAATGTCAAAATAACAATTTATAAAATTTTTGTCTATCTGACTATCTGCCTGTCTGTCTGTTTGTTCCGGCTAATCTCCGAAATGGCTGGACCGATTTTGACGGAACTCACTAACAAATAGCTGATGTTAAAAGGAGTAACTTAGGCTACTTTTATTTTAGAAAAAGCCACGTGGGGTAAGCGGCGAGCTGCAGCTACTAAAAGATTAACAATAATCTTCATCATGATACAACAAATTTCCAGGGATATAACACTTGGCTTCGGCCTGTACTATTCCATACATCCGGCACGACGCTGATATACGTAAACGCATAAAAATCATTCACCACTGCAACACAATGTCAAAACATAATATCATCACACCATATATTATCATCAATTATCAATTAGGTTAGTCTCTCAGGGGTAGCACTTGGCTTTGGCCCGTGTAAAACCGGCAGATCAGTGCCGAGTTACAAAAATGTATAAGTACCAACAAAAAAACGAGTGAGCCTTACAGTAGTCGCATATGATGTGTAACATCTGACATCTCACCAATAAGCAATTGAGCAGCCAATCTATACAGGGTGGAAACTTTCAGCGGGGCAGTAAGGGGAAGTACCTTATCCGTTGCAGCTACGCGAAAATGGTCTTAAGAGACTATCCATAATTTTTTATGGAATTTTGATCCCCATTCACAGATTTTGAAAAAAATGTACAGTCAGCAGGAAAATGGGCAATTTTCACAAAAACTTTTTTTTATGCCAATCGATCCTCTTTCTTATAAGGATCAAAAACCTCTATTGGACCAATTGAGGTTTGAGTACTAGAAAAGTCATAAATCGCAAAAAACTTTTCCCATACATTTCGTAAGAAACTTAGTTTAGTTAGTTCTTAGTTAAGGTAGTTCCCCTTACTGCCCCGCTGAAAGTTTCCACCCTGTATAGTACTTACTAATTCCATGAGTACACTAATTCCATGCTATTATAAAGAACCTACTAATTCCATTCTTAAGCTGTCACTTCCTGTTACACACTTCCGTCCCTTTTCACGAAATCACTCCCACAGGAAGCGAGAGGAAAGATGTTACACATCAATATTAATAATCATTTATTGTTTCAACACACGATAGAGTAACAAAACCGGAACTAAACAGCAGTGGCCTCAATGTATCTTTTCCTTCCAGGTGTTTAGAGCGTCATTTAAGATGGCGTTGTTCTACGGTCTATGGACGTGGCTCGTACACAACCTGTTTGGGGCCAAAGTAGTGTACTTACCTTCAGGTAAGACCACCACGTTCAAATTTATTTACTGCTACGAGATTGTTTTTGTATATCCATATTTCGAATCAAATCAGTTTATTGCAAACATGTTGCACAGAAGTTGGAATAAGAATAAAAGTTTCAAACATGCACCCTGTGAAACAAAATTAATAAATAAATAAATTACATTACAATACATTTTATATCATCTGTCATTTTTTACAAAAAAAACATTAGTTCAAATCAGTAGAATAGAATAATTATTGTTACTGTGGCTTTCAAATAATATTATTTATAATAAGAATTAAAGAATAAAACTAAGTTAAATCAAAATAAAATAAATTAAATATCTATGTATGTATACTTGTATACAAACAATTGTGAGCAATTTATTCCATAACTTTTTTTTTCCTTAAAAAAAACTCAGCACTTCTGGTTCAAATAAGTGAACAATTTTGTTTTACATATTTATAGTGTTACAGTGCTTCTATTGACTTAATATCTTCGCAATCATCACAACTCTGAATACAAACGAATGCTAATTTCTATATCCATCAATTATTAGATTTGTCGTGTATAATAATTTGAATTCGGAACTAAGTACAGACGCCAGCAGGTCAAGCCACCCGAAACTGTCAAATTTTCTTAATCAACCTTGAACCATACGCTCTAACGATAGATTAGAAAATCTTTTAAAGAAATTTGACAGATTGTAGTAGCTTGATGTGCTGGCGTCTGTACTTTATTACAAACGAATGCTAATTTCCATGTCCATCAATAATTAGATTTATCGTGTATAAAAATTTAAATTCAGAACCAAGTACTTTATTGTTGTTTTGTTTTGATTCCGTGTGAACTATAGAAATCCGACGACTGACGAAACACGAAGTTTGCGAGAGCCATTAAGAAAATAAAAGCACTGTATTTTTTATTTATTTTAAAGATTTTGGAATTTTATTATAAATCTTGATACACATTACATTATCTTGCCTTGAACTTTTTGACGATGTTGAAGTCTATCAGTCAACTAGCGAGTGGCGTATTTACCCTTAGGTCAAGAGGGCCATGGCCCAGGGCGGCAGACTGCGAAAGGCGGTGCAAGGCGCGCCTTGCAGTCTGCCTTATTTTCTCTTCTAGTCACTTACTTATAATCTGTATGAATGGTCAAAAAAAACCTGCCTGAGGCGGGGTGCTAAAGTTTTTAAGCTCGCTTCGCTCCCTTTTTGCATCCTACATGAAGCTTTTTGCATTGCATAAGTCGAAAAAGTAGCTTCAATATTACTTGTATGAATGGTAAAAACAAAATCTAATCTATCCGAGGTGCTATTTTCGAGTTCACTTCGCTCGTTCTCACATTTATTTGTTTTGTCAATTACGGGGCGGCAAACCGTACGTGTCCGGGGCGCCAAATCTTAAAATACGCCATTGACTAGCTAGCGACCCGCCCTTGCTTCTTCGCACTTGATAAAACATCGTTTCTTTATGATACAGGGTGGAAGGGACATCGACGCGAAGCCTGTTACCATGGATTCAGTTCATCATACTTGACCCCCGTGCGTTGAAATTTCTCGTCGGTAATTAAAAAAAAACTGCTGTTTCCTACAGAAGTGCAATACCTACTCGGTCAAAATGTATGGAACAGCGATTTTTTTTTAAAATAACCGACGAAAAATTTTAACGCAGGGGTGGTCAAGAATGATGTACTGAATCCATGGTAACAGGCTTCGCGACGATGTCCCTTCCACCTTGTACGTAAATCACACTAATATTATAAAGGCGAAAGTTTGTGAGTGTGTGTGTTTGTTTGTTTGTTTGTTTGTTACTTACTTACTTCTTCACGCTTAAACGGCTGGACCAATTTTGATAAAATTTTGTATGGAGGTAGCTGACACCCTGGATTAACATATAGGCTACTTTTAATCCCGGTAGTACGTTCCCGTGAGATATTTTACGACACCCACGCGGGCCAAGCCGCGGACAAAAGCTAGTGTATTAATAATTATAATATGAAAACTTCCGAACGATCTGGGTATTATGAAAAAAAGAGAGCTAGGAACTGCTAACAGAGCCCAGGAATCAGAGGTTTAGAAGATATAGGATACACATATACGATACACTGGATATAAGGCTCTAAACTATACAAATAAATAAAATTGAAGTGTCAAAATAACAGCTTTTTGCTTAAGAATACACGGTACATAAAACAAAAAAAAAAACTATTTTCAAAATTTTTGTTTGTCTTTCTGCCTGTCTGTCTGTTTATTCCGGCTAATTTCCAAAACGGCTAGACTGATTTAGACGGGACTTTCACTGGCAGGTAGCTTTATGTGGTAGTTTTATTTTAGAAAAAGCCACGCGGGCTAAGACGTGGACAGCAGCGAGTCTGTATTAAAATTATACATACTCGTACAAAAATAACCCTTAAAGTGTGGAGTTCTTATTGAAACTTGATCCTTATAACATGTCCTTGTTATTTAAAGGCCAGGGACAGCGTACAATTTATTTTTAGTATTTATTGGTGCATATCAACAAACATGACCCTATAAAATTACGAGAGCCGATAAAACTCGCACACATTTACTTACTGATTCTCGTTATGCACGTTTGACATCGTTGCAAAATAAGTTACCGACTGTCTGTATTGTCTCGTCTTTTAAAATTTTATAGGTAGATTTTGCTACAATTTTAAGACTTAAGGGCGGCCAACCCGTCATACTTTTCATACAAACGCTCATACGCGATTATGGCGTTGTAATACATCTTTCTTTGAAATTTTTGAACTAATCAAAAGGTATCTTGTGCACTATATCTAGGATTATATGCTATCAGAAAATATTTTTTTTGAAAAAGAAAGTCAGTATAAGCCTGCAAAAATCTGCTCTATTGCACAAATATTGCCTGAACTTTGGCCATTCATAATGTACTCATAAATTGTAAATGTTAAGAAAACATTACGATAGAAACCTTGCAAATGACCAACATTTATTTCACAAACTGGTAAGGCTTACTCAAAAACACGTATTTCCTGGAACAAGTTTTATGAAATTTCCGCACATTGTTTTTCGTTCAATGTTATCGCGTTCTCACTCGTTTGTTAATAGTTTTCACTTGCGCTGAATGAAACAACAAACTTTTCGACCATGCTCGCGTTGACAATAGACGGTCCGTGAAGGGGCCCCTCTTAAGTATACGTGACCGATTACATCTTACAGAAAAACCAATATTTGTCAATTAGTCGCCGAGTTATTACGTAAAGATGTCTTCTTCAAAATACGGATGTAGTAATAATGATAATAATAAAAAAAAACCCAGGCAAGTCAATAAACTTTCTGATAAAAAAAAATCATGAATGTGTGTACGTCACGTTAGCGGAGAATTATCTCGGAATGATGTTCACTCGCGAACGTGTATTTTTACTGCGCGCGCCTTTTTGTGCAAATCGGTGATTGTGAGGGGAAACATGTGTTTGTGATGGCCCACGGGAACATTGTGCTGTGCGCTGTGTTGGTGCATTCCGCTCTGAGCGTCAGGATCAACTTTACGAGCTGCCAAGACCCGGAGTGGGCCTGCGCCAAAAACTTGCCCAATGAATTGGTGTATAGTTGCAGCGTAAGAAGGGATGTGAGTATTTATTGCGTTGTTTTTTATTTAATATAAAAAGGTTTGTGAAACTGAGTTAGTTGGCAGATTTGACTTATAAAAACCCCGTTAAATATCAAAAATAAATCTGAGAGTAGAGTTTTTTTTTGTTCAAATACTTCTTAATCAACGTATTCCGATCTCATGATAAAAAATTGTCTTAAAAATTAATCTGTGAGACCTAATCTATTCATTTATTTTGTTCTAGGAGTACATAATACATCTAAAGGACTACTACACTGACCACATAACGAGCCTCACTGTTCAAAACTGCAAAGATTTACGAGTAGTCCTGGACTGCCCGATACTGCAGCGAACTTCACAACTACAACGATTCGAAGTCAAAAACTGCGATAGACTCGAGTTCGTGTCGTTGGCACCCACCTCACTGCTTCAAACACCACCCGAAGTCACCATAGACAATGTCAAAGAAGTGATCTCCTTACCCAGAAAGATTTTCAAGTCCCCAAGTACTGCAACAGAGCTAAAATGCTTGGGAGCCGCATCATTAAAAAAAATCCGAGTGACTAACAGTAAAATAAACTCAATAAACAATAAAGCGATTTATAATGTGACTGGTATAAAAAGTATTGAGTTTGATAACGTTACAATAACAGATGTACGTAATCAAGCTATAGAAGCGACTATGGGCACTGATTCGATATTCACTATCACTAACAGTAGGATTGAAAACTTAGAACTTAAAGGAATCACGGTAAAGACCACATCAGCCACGGTATCCGATAATATGTTCATCGATATTATCGGCGGTGCAGTAAACATAACTGCAGATAATTTACACATTATTGGTAACAAATTCAAAGAAATACGCGCAAATGGTCTTGTACTTAAGTCTGTCAACACGTATATAACACAAAATGAGATCACTAAACTCAAAACCAATGCCCTAAACAGCGTCAGGTGTCTCAGTAAAAGAAGCCATAATAAACAATTCAATTTCCTCAGGAACAGAATTGAAAACGTCGAACCACATTCCACAACATTCGACTACGCTAGTTGCAAAGCTGCTGGAACTTCAGTCGCCTTTACCGGCAACAAAATGGACTGTAAATGCCGAAATATCGTTTTTCTGAACATCAACAATGAACTGAACAACATGATTTTGAACACTTCGAATAACAATACTTGTTTATTCGCTCCGTGTACACTGCCCCTCGAGGTCGTGAAGATTCTACAAGAGAATAACTTGACGTGTCAGCTGAGTCTCGATCCGCAAGTGATGTGCCTGTTGTACAGTGACAAACATAACAAGGAGGTGACGACAGATGAGGACGTCACGGAGCCAGCTCCCACGTTCTACTTGATACGTCAGGCCAACTCGCAGAACGGTGACGCGAGCGCCGCCATGACGGCAATAAACAAGGACGACCTTCTTAAAGACACACAGTTGAACATGACTAACATAACCACTATCAAAGTTGTGTTCGATTCCTCTAAAGATTTTGTAGAGACGCTTCGAAGTCCGAGCTCGTCACGGAAAAGGCCTGCGGAGGAACCGAAGTCGCGTCCGGAAGAATACATAAACCGTTGCGTCGGTACGCAATGCAGAAACAATGTCGCTTATGACAAACAAAAAGCTTTAGACTTCTACAAATACGTATACGCACAGTTGCGGCCGCCGAGGCAAAAAGACTAATAATTCTTGTTGATCTTGTAGTATATTAATAAATTTTATTTCACAACTTATCGTTTGAATTGATTTGTGTCAGTAGTATCTCCAGATATTGTAACATTGTATTTATGCGGTATTCTGTTTTATATTTGATGGTTGTAAAAAGAAAGAAAATACGTTTATAACCAAAGGTTTAGTCAAACCAATTTTTTGGTATGACCGAATTTTTAGCGTAGTATGTTAATAATCTGATAGTATGATTCATATAACTCTTACATAATAATATTATCATTGGGATTCAAGCAGTTCCGTTATAGGATTTATACATAAGTAATAAGTTAACCAACATCTCGACAAAACGTCTGAATTTCGGAAGACATCAAAATAAATTATAGGCAGCGTTCTGTCCTTTCTGCTTTAAAACACTGTTGATTCTGCGAGCATTGTTGCAGTATTAGCAGCGGTGTTAGGCGCGGCTCCGTTCCTGGGTCCATACCTAGCGGGTATACCGGCAGCATTGGACGTGTGGCTACAGGGCCGGCCGATGGCCGCGCTTCTACTGCCCATAGCACAGGCAGCGCCAATAGCCTTCCTCGACGCCGCTGTCTACGCTGAGATTAAAGAGTGAGTGAACTTTGTACTAGTACTCTATAGTGATAAGGTGATTTACGCATCGTGTAACGAACGTTTTTAGGGTTCCGTACCCAAAGGGTAAAACGGGAACCCTATTACTAAGGCTCCGCCGTCTGTCTGTCTGTCCATCTGTCACCAGGCTGTATCTCATGAACCGTTATAGTTAGACAGTTGAAATTTTCACAGATGATGTATTTCTGTTGCCGCTGTAACAACAAATACTAAAAAAAGAATAAAATAAAGATTTAAGGGGGCTCCCATACAGCAAACGTGATTTTTTTGCTCGTTTTTGCTCGATATTGATAACGGTAAGAGGTAGACGCTTGAAATGTTCACAGAATATTTAGTTATATATTCACTTTAAAAATAAGTAATTAAATTAAAATAAAACAAATATTTAAGGGGGGCTCCCATACAACAAACGTGATTGTTTTGCCATTTTTATAGATAATTGTACGGAACCCTTCGTGCGCGAGTCCGGCTCGCACTTGGCTGGTTTTTTTTTTCGTATGTGTGTAGCTTAAGGTCAAGGATGGTAAAAATTACTGATACTGAAGCATCAAACTCAAACTCAAACTCAAAGCATTTATTTCAATTAAACCATTTACAGGCACTTTTGAATTGTCAACAAGTCGGTCAGTTACAAATATGAAGCTAGTTGCCCATTCCAAATAGTAGGTTCCTATGGAGAAGAACGGGCAAGAAACTCCACAGACACTCTTTTAAAATAAAATATTTGATACAAAGTATTGGTTACATCATTCTTATTGAAAATATACATGTGAGAACGATGCAAAACGTCAGAAGCGTCCGTGATAAAAAAAAACAATTCAAAACTAAAATAATTAAAAATAAGCCGTGGCAGCTAAGAGATGACCAGTCCCAACTGACAGCGCCCGTTCACGAACATGACGCATGGATCAGCACCATTCAGCTCAACCATTTTGAAGGGAGCTAAATGATCCAACACACACGCCACCATCAGCGAGACATCTGAGTGAGCATGACATACTCTCAGCTGCCAGGACATATTCAAGTCAATGAAAGACATATTACCCGGTAAATGGTAGCTCTATTGTACATAGTACTCACACCTGTGTTATGCAATTATATAATACAAAGGTGATTGAGTTTATACAATGAAAAGATAGTCTTACAATCTTCAGCAGCTCCAACAGTATTTTCAAATGTTAATCAATTAGTTGACGTTGTGGAGCAGGACCAGCATTGAGCCAAGCATTTCTATCAGCGATGTAATCCCCCAGCCTATAATATGCCTGCTTGCATAGTGTGCGTTTTATACAAGATTTGAATTTCGTCTCATTCAGTTGAAGTATGTGGGGAGGAATTTTATTATAACATTTTAAACAGTACCCCATGAAAGATGAGTCTACTTTAGCCAGTCTGAAACCTGGTTGAGCTAATAGATCCCTACTTCTAGTACTATAATTATGTCTTTCGCCTCTTTTACTAAAAAGATGTAAATTTTTTCTTACGTACATGATGTTTTCATAGATATATTGACAAGACACCGTCATGATGTTAATATTCTTAAACAGTTCCCTAAGAGAATCGCGCCTGCGGAGATTATATATGGCTCTGATGGCTCTTTTCTGCAGAATAAAAATAGACTCGATGTCTGCAGCCCGTCCCCAAAGTAAAATACCGTAAGACATGATACTATGAAAGTAACTAAAATAGACTAGCCTTGCGGTATCTACATCAGTAAATTGACGGATTTTTCTGACAGCATATGCTGCTGAACTTAGCCGTCCTGCAAGAGATGTTAAATGAGGACCCCATTGAAGCCTAGAGTCGAGCGTGATCCCCAGGAAAACAGTTTTATCGACGAACTCTAGTTTCTCTTGATTCAATACTATCTCATAATCACTACTTTTTACATTTGGTAAAGAAAATCGTATGCACTTAGTTTTCTTTCCATTTAATACTAAATTATTGGCAGTGAACCAATTTTGGACCTGCAGTAGGGCGTTATTTACGTCGTCAAAATTTGTAGCACGTCTATCTACCTTAAAAATCAAGGAAGTATCGTCAGCAAATAACACCATTTGTGGTTGATTTTTTAATCGATATATTTTTAGGGTTCCGTACCTCAAAAGGAAAAAACGGAACCCTTATAGGATCACCCGTGTGTCTGTCTGTCCGTCTGTCACAGGCCATTTGCTCCGAATCTACTGGACCGATTATGTTAAAGTTCTGTGACCCAAACATGTCCGTGTAACGTAAATAAGTGAATTTTGAATATGGGTTCACTTTAGGGAAATTAAAAAAAATGTTTTTCAGACTGTACCGTGTCAAATGAAAAGACTTTAGGAGGATTTCCAATATATACTTTTTTATAATTTTTTTATAATTAGTTTTAAATTTATTAAAGAAAATATATGAAAATTGACCATTCCCCGTCTATCTCCGAAACTACTGAGCCTATAATTTTGAAAAAATACAGATAGTGTGTTCTTGGGATAAATTTATCCCAACTACGGAACCCCTCATTGTGTGTGGTATGTAATAAACGAAAGCAAGGCTACTCTATTATAAAAAAAAACGTTATTTCATTTATTTCCAGTGGCGGACACCCTTACGTGACCGGTCTTGCCATAGCCGGAGGTATATTCTACCTGGGCCCCGAGGGCGCCATCCTGGGCCCTCTACTACTCTGCTGCCTCATGGTGGTCCTCAACCTGTCCTCCACATTCCTGAGGGACACGCCTTCCGAGGAGAGGGCGGCCCTGCACTCGCGCGTCAGGTAAATCTGCGGTTTGTACGAGGAATCAGTCTTGTGCTTGTCTACGATAGAACAATTTATTTATTTTAATTTAAAGATGCTGGTCGTAGGATTCCAAACATTATGCAAGATTTCCTTATCAAAGGTGTAATATCAGTTGTAATGCAGCCATTGTTTTCCATAGCCAACTGAGTTAGATCTGCATAATATACTGCATAAATTGCAAACAGATTTCAGTCTTAGGAAGAAATACTTTAATTTTGTTCTATCGTGAATTTAGCTCTTGTATAAAATTATTTTAATTAAATGTGTGTACCCAATGAGGACTGATTCCTTCGTTCATCGAGTTTTTAATGCGTTATGCGTATCCCCCTTTTTGGATTTTGAGATTTTGTCAATAAATTGTAATCAACTGCATACTGACACGTGGTTGTTATAAAATATGCTGTTGAACTTATTTCCAAATATAAATAATTATTATTCTATGTACCGCGGGTGTTTAAATCGGACCACCGTAAGGACTATTCTTGCATGCAGCGCTCGGCCGCTATAGTAACGCTTGTCTACACTCATCAACCAATAGCATCGCCGCATCAGATTTTACTGAGCCCCTTGTTTTTGCAAATGAAAAAAAAGAGCGTAACAAAAACGGGTAAAGGGTGGTCAGACATTTGTGATCATTGTAACTGAGCCTGAGAGGAGCTCGTGGCTAAGTAATAACAGCCGCATGAGTCGATCCATCAGGTTAAGCTACGCTTGCCGGGGTTGGTCCGTGGATGGGTGACCATCTTTACATACCGAGACTTCCGTGCCTCGGAAAGCACGTTAAACTGTTGGTCCCGGCTGTCATTCGTGGATCATTGACAGTCGTTACGGGTCGTCAGAAGCCCGAAAGTCTGACAACCAGTCTTACCAAGGGGTATCATATTAGTAAGTTACTGGATTGTGGAGTACATATAAGCAGTCGCTCCATGTAAAATACTGGTATTCAGCTGCATCTGGTTAGACTGGAAGCCGACCCCAACATAGTTGGGAAAAGGCTAGGCAGATGGATCGTAACAGAGTCTGAGGAATATATTTTAAACAAAAGAAATATTTTTTTATTGGTCGACACAAGAAGGGGCGGTAAACAGATGTCATCGTTAGCATTGGATTTTGTTTTGAAAGTGGTGCGATTTGAACATCCGCGATAGTACCTATTAATCGGTTGAAGGACACCGAACAAGCCACAATAGAAGTTTTATTGTTATTACGTCTGGGGGCGGTCAGTGTCCCGCCAAGTGTTAAAAGTATATCGTGTCTTATAATTATGGACGTCCACACTTGCCAAGCAAAACTAAGCGAATACAGAAGTGATCATGTTTGTGCCTATGCTCATGTAAAAGATTTCAGTAATTTAGTTTTAAAATAACGTAAGTTCAACAGTTTATTACCAGCTAAGCTGTTCCCTACATTTAAATTGTGTTTAAAACCATTATATTCCTTTTAAAATGTGCTAGTTTAACTCCTTATTTGAATTCATTATATTCCTCTACACAAAATGCTTAATTACCTCTTGTACTTATATGTTAATCGTTTGATATAATAATTAGTTGATCTTAAGTAGTACCTACTGTCCACTTATGACTTTCTGATGTTTTGTTAATTTAGGTCGTTATTGGGATGTTTTTAAGATAAGGTGTGTATTCTATCGCTCAAGTGGTTGCTTACTATCCATTTCTTTTGTGCACCGTACTTCTATAATCTTTCAAGCACCATTAGTAAAAGTGAAACTAGTTATAAAATATTTAGATAAATCAATATTTAAGTTTAAACAAAACTAAATAAATACAAAATATAATGCTTGCTTTGTACGCTCATGTGGTAAGTATCTACTGAATTATGCACGTTTAAATTTTTTGATGCTTATGTAGCATGCAATCATATTTTTCTATTTTATACAATATATAACCCGAGGCACTCGTCCACCAAAATATCCACACAAACATTAATCAATATATACTCTATTTATTATAGCTTTAGAAAAATAACGGCAAAATAACAGCAGTTATTGTGTAATATTGTTGAAATTAATGCACTTTAGAGTTATGGTTTAAGGGGGATGCGCTAAGGTAGCCCGCGAAATTCAAATTTTATTAGGTTTTTTTAATGTTTATAATTCTGTAAAGCCATGTTTGTTACGGCCGCGAATCCTAATTGGATCAACATACAACCTGTTACTGACCTGCAAATTGCAAAAAACGTAAGAAAATTTGAATTTCGCGGCCTACCTTAGCGCATCCCCCTTAATGTAAATGGTCAATAGATTATTACAAACACATACATAATCAGCCTATAGCCGTTCCCACGGTACACAGGCCTAATCTCGATGAGAGGGAGTGGCCCGTATCTAATCTACCACGCTTACCCAGTGCGCGTTGGTAAATGTCACATGTCCCCGAATTTTTGGTTCTAGGACATGCCGGTTTCCTCACGATGTTTCCCTTCAGCGTTTTGAGAGCAGTGGTGATGAAATAATTTACACAAAGTAAAGCGCTTGTCTGGGTTCGAATCTACGGCCTACAACGTTACCATTGGGCCACCACTGCTCTCGTTACATTGCTTTGTATTTATCGTGAAATAACGGAGTTCATTATACGTTTATATCGAAATAACGAGAACCGATAATCGTTATTTTTCTAATCTATACTAATAATATAATAAAATAAATAAATAATTAAATATTATAAATACGTAAAATTTGTTTATATAGTGAAAACTTCTATAGGCGCGTTGAGCACTTTTTGGGTGAACAAAAATCATGGAACTCGAGTCATCGTCACCGAACGCTTTCCATGAGCTATATGTATACTGTGTATACAATATTAGTATTAGTATATGCGAAAGCTGAAACGCGTGTCTAGTATTTTTATGTAAAGAATCTATGTACAAAATTTCAAAACTGTATCATGAAAAATCACAAAGTTATAAGGTTGTTATGTTACCGGGTTGTCCGTACAAAAACATGCGAACGGCGCCCCCGCGCCTCCAGGGTCGTCTTGCGCTCATTGATAATAATTTGGCAGTAGGTACCTAACCGTACGGCGATTGTATTGTAAGTAATTAAATGGGGATAACATTTTCCATCACACTTAAATATTTTTGGGACAAAATATAACATGGTGTAAAAATTATTGAAATCGATTCAGTTCCTTATTCTGGACAAACTATATTCAGGTTTCGCATATACTAAAAATAATGTTGTATATGTGTACTGAGACTGCCCCGCATGTTTTTCTTTTGTGTGTTGGTAGCCCTGTTCATGAGGAAGGTTAAAGGCTATTTAACATCACGGAACGACCTTTAGCAGCCGAACAAAAAGAAAAAAATCAAAAAGAACGCTATTCGAAAATGACGTAATAGCGCGGGCGGACGATGCAATGCGACGCAGTGGGTCGGGGGAACAAGAAATTTCAGAAGGGCAGAAGCTAGTGTTATAATAAATGGAGTAAAGTTTAGTTTTCATCCGACCCCTTTATACCATGGAGGACAGGTGTCTCTTTAATATTATATCTATGGAATTATCTATTCTACTCTATGTCACTCTCTATCTCGTCTATCTTAATCCTTTATTTATGTATTTGTGGTGGATGTCAATATTATAATAATCTAAACAATTTAGGTACAAACTATAAGACACTATTTTTATACAGTATATGTTTAACCCACCGAATTATAATTATCTACTAATTTACATACTTCTCTTCTTCTTTATATATTTATATAAAGGTACTTGCCAATAAATGGATGTTTGTTTACAGGTTCGGTGCTTATCTCTGATGGCTTGCATGGACCACTAACTTGTAATGAGGTCACCCCATTTGTCAATTGACATAAGAAATAATTATAACGTGTGTAAAAAGACCCTTGACGAAGCCAAGACTTGAATTGAGAATCGAATGATTATGGAGGTATTAAAAGTCAAAATCCCACTTAACTTTTTGTTTGTAAAGATGTTTGAATTTTAAATAAAACTGCAACGTTCCACGTCACGTGCTATGCACACGTAGGCACAGTTAGCGTGCTGTGCAATGCGCGCCTACAGCTGTAACAGCAATTTCCCATACCAAAAATATACGTCGTTCCCTAATATTACTTGTGCTCAATGTTACTTGGTCAGATGAACGTAGATTTCGGTTTCGTCGTCTTTTTACACTCTGTATGTAACAGTTGAACACCAAATGTCAAGAATAACATCATACACGCATTCTATACTCCAGGACAAATTAAATGGACACCGAAATCAATACTAAATTAAAATAATACTGAAATAAAGACACTGTTATTAGAAACAATAAACTTTTTACTATGGATTGAACGACGAAATTTTAGTGTGATTTTGCAATGGTTCCCGAAGTTTATTCGCTCGTTAAGCTTATAAAAACACGAAGAAGCTTCGCTTAGTCCACGTAGAAAAAGGGCGAAAGATACAAGACAGGTGTTCAATTTAATTTGTCAACTATGTATAATTTATAATAATATTATCATTAATTAGCGACAAACATCGCACGCAAATATTATAATTAGTAGCCACTCACTAAGGCTGCGTTCGTTCCAAAACGTATAGTCGACCGCCGACTGTGATAATAAATAATTTTTATTTCTGTAATAACTTCACAGCTTACGTTTAATGAATGATTTGAATTTATTCAGACTTAGATCTGGAACGCGGCTTGGAAGTTTATTTTAAAAGCACATTGACATCTGAACGAGCCACCTATTTTCTTGAGCCTTGTTGTAGGTACAACAAATGTGTTAGTTCCTAGTATTAATATTATGGATATCACTGTGTCTTTTAACAATTTTATATTTTTAAGGGCACCTAATAGATTTTTAATGTACTGAGAAGAAGGCAGTCATTACATCAATCTCCATAAATTTCTCTCGGTGAGAATGTCTCGGACTTAGTTTATAAATGTCGTTTATAAAAGCATCTAGTTTGAAATGAATTTGAAAACACCTGCAGTTCACATTCTAATCTCAGTTTAATAATTTCCCTATATTTTTGACAAGTTTTTGACATTGACTGTCGCTGAGATAACATTGCGACTAGATTTTGATTACAGGAATTGGTCTTCTAATTGTCTGTTGTTTTTTATACATTCTCACTGTAGTCGACTATACTTTTGGTGTAAACGCGGCCAAAAAGCTGTGTCAAATGCCAAAGAGAAGCTAATGACAACCTCTCTAGGAACAATTACTGCATGATGCAAAGTGCCGTTAAATGTGCTGTCATACTATAATATGTAATATTGTGTATGTATTTAAATACTATGCCATAGGCAATACAAATCTCCGCTTTCTGAAGAAAGCCCGAACAACTCCCTGATGAGTTAAGGTCACAGCTCATTAGAGCCACCCGGCACCCACCCCGCACCGCCTCGTCGCACGGCGTCCACTCGTTGTCGACAGGTGGTCCACGGGTGGACGCCGCGTTATCACCAATAAACGTCGCGCGGTCAACCAGTGGACCCCGCGCGGTAAAGGAGTGGACGTCGCTTGGTCCACGAATTTTCGAGTAGTCTGTTAACAATTGGCACTAGGTCAAATTTTACAAACCGTGAATTGGCACTCATAGTTGTCGCGCTTGATGAAGAAGAAAATGAAAGACGCAACAAAAAAAAGAAAGCTTGTTGGGTGCAATTGCTTATTGGTACAATTCGCGGGCAGCGCGCGGTCCACTCGGGACCCGCGCGTTGGCAACGCGCAGTCAACGCAAGGCAAGCATGCGAGCAGCGAGTTGTCACCGAGTGGTTCACCCGCCGTCCGCGCGTGGAGGGCTTACGACCGAGGCGATCCGGTGACGCTACGGAGTTGATATAGTGAGCGCATACCCATACAAGTCCATATAAAGAATACTAGCCGCAGGAGGCGAGGCGGTGCGGAGTGGGTGCCGGGTGGCTCTAATGAGCTGTGACCTTTAATCTTACGTTAATCAAAACTTCAACAGCCGAAAACGAGATTTAATAACAACAGATTAAATTATTCTAAAGGCTTTGATTATTATTTATATGTGTCTACGTCTTACACTCGCGCCATGTCATTAAGTTATTCTAGTGGGCGTGCATTTTTTTCGACGAGTTCACAGCTTTGACTGTCTATCTAGACATATTTATATCTTTGTCTAAAGGCTTTCAAAAATCGGGTATAAGGGTAACTTCGCCGTATTATACTGAGCCGCGTAAGTATAGTGCAGGTGATATTCAATGCGGCAATAATTCTCATGTCGATAAGATGGAGATATTTTATGCATAATAATATGTAATGTCCCGGCATTCTGCGTGCTTGCTATAAATACATTCAAAAATATTATTATTTTAATGTTAATATTTATTACTGTTTTTTTATTTAGTTGTGTAACATTTTTATCAGTGTTTATTCTTGGCTTTGTGTTTATTTACATAATTATTCTTATTTGTCGGTATGTATAGCAAACTAAGTATTTTCTGCAAATTGTGACGTTCTACATAAAAAGTTCTAAACACTTTAATATTATTTTAGATACATTGTCCGCCTCATTTTTTTGACGACATCAATGCAATGCAGTTGACCACTTCGAAAGTGGTACTGTATTAGTCAGTAGGTATTTATTCAGAGATTTTTAATATATTATTATACATTTATGTATGTTTACGAAGTGATAGTGTTAGAAGTATCCAAGTATTAACTTATATTTACTGCAACAACGATTAAATAGCTAAATAAATAAAACTAATTCAGTATTCAATACTTTTGAATACTTAATTAGTTTTATTTATTCTAGTTTTATAATATTCTTGAAACTAGCGAAATATTTGTATATCTTTTGCTAAGAGTAGTAAAAATGTTTTTCATTATTATTATTTTATTTTGATTCCGTTTGTAATATTTTGTGAGTGTTGTATTATATCGATGTTACAATATAAATATTGTTGAGTTGAATTAAATATGACAACACCGGCTTTTAAATATTATTATTATTATATTTTATTAAGTATATTATAGTGACTGAAATAAAATTATCTTCCCTAGTCGTTATATTTATTGTTACATGGAGAAATTGAAATAATAAATATATGCTCAATATAACTGTGCTGAAATAAAAGGTCTTCCGTTCAATACAGTTGCACGACAGTGCAATGGCCAAATGGAATATAATTTGTTTAAATTATTTTTATATTTAAATATTAATTGCAATCTCACAGTGTACGCTTAACTAGTGAACGCTTTATAATAATATATTATGTGAGCATGTTTCACCACTGTCTTAGAAATCTCACTACTATTCGTTTAGAAATACTTTATTTTAAAATATGTTTATTTATTATAACATGTAGGTATATTATCATTATTTTCGTACTTGCCTTCTTTAAATAGAAAAAAATAATTTAAAAAATAAGAAATTTTGCTACGGAAAATCAAGCCGATTAACAGACGCTCTTTTGAATGAAAAAACTTAAAAACTATACTCATGAAATACCTACATGAATTAGATCGGATATTCGGATTCATATTTACGTAAAGTACGTTTTTTTCTCGGTAAAGGATATAAAGTATGGAAACAGCTTCTTAGAATATTTTTTTTCCCCGGGGTCGCGGGGTTTCATTGTGTATAAAATATTGTATTCCTAAGCATAAAAAATATTTCTTAATAAAATATAAATCGTAAAAAAATACTATTCAAATTTCTTCAAAACTTTTTAATCTAAAATGAAATATATTTATTCGCCCGCATACACAGTACAAAAGAGTAGTTCTTAAAAATTGCTACGCTAGAAACCGACACTTTTCCGAAGCGCTGTCCATACTTGTCAACTCTCAAACATTCGGTAAATATGCATCCGAATATCCGATCTCTAAACATGATACACAAAGTATTAACATTAATAACGCAAACAAAGAAATCAATTAAAATTATGCAAACGTGGTGAAACAAGCCCCAAATGTGATTGTTGATTTGTTAAAATGGTGCTTTTTGGAGTATACTAGGTGTTATCTCGAATCGAGTCTTCGTTTGCAATAAGTTTTGTAATGTCCTTTTAAAGGGTAAGGGCCTTTATTTTATTATATTGCTATACCTGTTTATAATCGACGTTTTCTATTAATTAGGTCTCAAATTTTTGTATATTTTGTATGGTTTTGATGTCAACAGCAGTGTTTTGTTGGTTGGGAGGTATTTACTCATGCTATTTATACGCCTGGACGGTCAGATAACTTAAATGTATACAATATGAGGGTAGCTATAATTTTGTCATAAGCACTGTTAGACATTCATACGTTTTCTAATAAAGAACTCCTACAAATACGGTATTGAAAAAAAAATGCATAATTTTTCCACCCTAGAATCCCAGTTGTATATGAATCCAGTCTTATAACCCAGTGTTAAAAAACTCAATGATGTTATTACTCTAATGATCTCCACTGAAATTCTAGCTACCCATTTCAACTTTTAATATAAATCTGTAAACTATACTACAGACTATAATTATAAATATAAAAATAATAGTTGTAAAGTATTAATAATACTTAAAAGAATATCAGCAAAGCCCTTACCAGTTCGTGAAGAATCGTCCAAAGATTAATTTAGATGCATCATTGTACTATATTGTATTGCAGGTATTTATAATTAGTTTGTAATTACCGCACGCATATTCGCATTGCTAACTAAAAACTTATATTATAATATATTAATTTGCTTTTTTAATAAATCTTTTATTTAATATACCTACTACCTTACATGAACGGATTATATGCTAAAAAACATGCAGAGTAAAAGGGCCTTGGAAACTACCCCTTACTAACAGGACTAGCGGCCCGAAGCACCCTAGTTACATATTTTATTTTACTAAAATCAGCCTTTTGCTAAAGTGACTAAAGTTGAATTTTGAAAGTTACGCACATGGGTCGCTTCGCGCCTAAACTTTTTAATTTTATAATAATTATGTAGGACAAAATAAATAAAACAACGTAAAACACTTTCCTTATATTCTATATTTGGGTTAGGTACCTACTTGATAAAGAGTTTAAAATGAGCAAAAAGTGGTTTTTGTTGCTGCTGATCAATTGTAGTAATATTGGGCTTTGATTGACTTCTGTAAAACTTGTGTTGGCACGTGTTTCTCACATACGAATTTAATGACGCTTTGTGGTTCTGGTACAATTACTCCATTTTCATCGAATCGACCCTCAATGTCAGTTTCCAGCCATAAAAACATCACTACGGTATCAACTCTGATATTTATAGTATATTCTAGATTGTCATGCTGTCTTCTCAAAACTACATTCGCCACTGTTATCTGTAAAAAATATAAATAATCTTAATAAACAGTTCACTTCACAAATGTAAAAATGTAAATGATCACACGTCTATAATTCCACAAAAACATAAATTAGAGTACAATACCTCAAATTGCTTAGCATGATTCCCTGTTATATCGAAAATACTGCAGCATTCATTTTGAAATTAATATATGGTAAAGTTAAGGATTAATGTTAACTACTATGTTTAACGAAAACACGATTTAAAAAAAAAATCTCGACAGAAAAAAATAACAAATCGAACGATGAACTGCTAGTATTCAAGAAATACTTCAAATTAGATCATGAAACTGCATAATTGAACTAAATATAAGGCAGATGGTAGGTACTATGCTTTTTTTTAATTACCATTATTTTCACCGTAAAAAAAATACCTATACTATCGGCGCTTTGGAGCCTTCTTCCGAGGTATTATAGACTCTTAAGTAAGACAAGCATTTTCGTCTTTAGACAACAAACAATTGCTTTTTGTTAGATGTTGTGGGATGAAAGTAATAAATGGGGTACCTATACCTATAGCAAAGCAAATCACATGGGGCATTACAATTCGCTATTCGGAATTAGGTACTTAGGTACCTCTCTACTACTCAATAAAACTGACCTGAATATTCGGTTTTCTCAAACCCACCGCTGACTTCAAAGGCGCTGGAAAGATATAATTTGGCGGGGACTTTATACCAGCTGCTTGCAAGGAGAACCTAATAAATATTTGTTCTTTTCTGTGGTCCAAGAAGCTAATTTTAATATTCTTTTGTAATATCGAGCTCAATGGTTCTGCATTCGCAGAAAATTGCTTGGTGCTGATTGGAGCGGAGCTGCTCCAGTTATAAAAGTCTACAGTTATCATGGCGTCGATTATCGGCTCAAATCTGTCGTTTATGACGTAAACATCTATGTCATCGGATGGGAGTAGACGAGGTGATACAAGAACTGGCGCGAAAAATGATTTTGCGAAGTAGTGCAGCATTTTCCATTTGCCACCGTATTCTGAAAATGAAAAATTTACTAGATTAAAATGCGTGTTGCGGGTATATCTAACAGTCAACAAGTAGGTAGGTACTTTATTGTTCGGGTTGGTTAAATTCTTTATGTTGTACTAGCTGTTGCCCGCAGCTTTGCCCGCGTGGCTTTTACTAAAATAAAAGTAGCCCAGGTTACTCCTTGTAACATCAACTATCCGCCAGTGAAAGTCCCGTTAAAATCGGTCTAGCCGTTACGGAAATTAGCCGGAACCAACAGAGAGACAGACAAAAAAAAAATGTTTTTTTTTTGTTATAAGTACCGTATATACTTACCTAAGCATTTAGTAAAAAGCTGTTGTTTTGACATTACACACAAACACTTCAAAACGGTTGTAGTTCTAACTCACCAATCCCAGACCACGAGGGCGCTTGCCACACATCGTTTAGTTGCCAGTACAGAGCGCCCATTGTGTACCAATTAGCTTGATCTTGTCGGTATAGCTCTGTCTCAGCCTTCATCGCCATCGCTTGGGATATCTAGAAATTATTTTGAGAATATACCGATCAAACAAATAAGCTGGGCTGTCAACCCAGAGCTTCCTGCGGGCCGAGCACGGGCGTGCCAAGGCGTTTGTGACAAGACATGATAAATTATGTCATGTCAATTTGTACTAGCATTTTATGACAAAACAGTTTTATCGCTCAAACTGTGATAAAATGTGTGACTCAAGTCATGTCACAGTAGGCCGTGCTCGCCCCGCTGAGACAGTTATAATGCATTGTTTTCCTCCCAAGAGGTAATTATGAATTGTAAAGTTAAGAAGGAAGAAGAGGAGAGGAAGGGAGGGGGGAGGGGGGGTTTAGGAAGTTAACTAAAGTCAGTTAGGTATACATATGGAGAGTAAGAAATAATTACCTGGCTATAAAATACGAACTTCTCAAAATACTTCGGATCTTCTGCATCCAATTTGAAGTGGCTTGCCATTTGTGTGTGTATGAAACTGTAACCGTATGGACTATGCTGTCTATGTTTAGAATATTCACTCTGCAGACTAAAATCTTCTTCATTTTTCGTCGCAGTTTTCATGGTTTTGAGCGATGGTAGTGATTGGAAGCCGTACTCAGACGCGAACCTCGTTTTGGGGTACGTCATCATGTTCCAGTTGTCGGCTAAGTAGTTGTAGTAGTGCGTGTCTCCGTAATGAGGATCGTACGGATTGGTAGCTATGTAGCCCTCTTTTTCCGATTCCACGCCATTGGATGGGCTGGAAACTAAGTAACGTCTCCCCGGATCCAAATCCTCGACGATAGGTTTTATTGTTTCCACGTAAAGTTTGATATATCCAGCTTTGTATTTTTCAAACGAGTTCACAGTGTCGTACCAGTTGCCTCTTAGCGCAACTTCGTTTTCGTTGTTACCAGCCCAGACAGCTATGGAGGGATGATGCTGAAGACGTAATACATTTTGCTCTATTTCATCCTCAACCGTGCTGGAATTAGAAAATAATTATTTTGTAATTTACTAAATACTCTGTTTTGCGTAAAACTCTCACTAAGTACATAATTATGTATATCTACATGAATAGCGCACCTTTGGATACTACCTACCTGCAGGGTCTTTCGTAACTTCTGAACAATTTGAAATTCTAAAGTCATGGACACTAAAGTTAGCTCACCTAATAAATTCACTATCAGTAGGATACATAGAGCACGCAAAGAGGAAGTCTTGCCAGATGAGAATACCGAGTTGATCGCACTTCTCGTAAAAGTAATCAGACTCGTAGACGCCTCCCCCCCACACACGTAGCATCCCCATGTGTGTGTCACGAGCAGCCGTTAACAGGTTGTCAACTAGAACAAACAATACTTTTAACTTGGTGAGCCCGCGTTGCCACAGTAATACAATGCTCATTAATTTGAGGCTATTGTGTGTACTATAAACAAGATACAACGGGGGTATTAATCGTGGTCCCATTGACCATATTAATGTATACCATAACCTTATCTAACTTCAGAAAGCGTAAGCCAAGGAACTCTTAAGTAAACACATCGCTTAACTTATCAACGTCGTTCCAACGGGGGCACATTCCTGTAGGTATATATTGTGACACAGATTTGATTACGTTTATACGTATAGAGTTATTGATCTTGTTACATACCAACATCTCTCTGACTTTCGCCCAGTTCCGGGAGAATATTGGACGGTATCCAGTTTGAGCCCTTCATGAAGAGAGGGTAGCCGTTGATCTTAAAATAAAATGTGAGACCTTTTCCTGCGGTCTCGTTACCTGCAAGTAACTTTGATTAATGTTACCAGTTAGTAAGTTTTTAACAATGTTAGAGCAAGGCTGACAAAATCTTCCATATACGACTACGGTATTCAGGGAAAGACGTCATAAGCAATTTGCTGTTAAATTTTTCGCCGAAAGAATACACAGCTAGATAATCAATCAAATGCAAATAAAGCCATTAAAATCTTCCATATACGACTTCGGTATTCAGGGAAAGACGTCGAAGCAATTTGCTGTTAAATTTGTTGCCGAAAGAATACACAGCAAGATAATCAATCAAATGCAAATAAAGCCATTAAAATCATCGTTCTCACCGAACATCTCCGATGCATTAGATTCAATCAGCTGCACAGTTCGGAACCCCACCATGAGGGTTTTATGTGATGGCTCATCCTGGTGCTCGTCCGGGGTTAAGAGTACATTCAACTCGTACAGAGGCTGTTCTCCATAACCATTCGGCCACCAAAGTCTGATTTTGTTCTATGACATAAAGAAGGGAGGAAGGGTTAAACATACATTGGATTCATAAAATGGTATTCAAATACTTAAAACGATATCATTGAAAAGAATAAGGCAAGAGTTTAAAACATTGTTGCGTCTATCAAGTCAAAAAGTCACGATCTGTAACTCGAAATTGAGCTGGATCGTTTAAGACTTAAACGATCCAGCTCAATTTCAATAAGTGAGGTGGCGCTGTGGTATTAAGATACCACAGCGCCACTTCACTTATTATCTCACTCGCACAGTACTGCTCACGGTCAGGTGAGCAAGTGACGCAGGGCAGCAGCGAGAACTCTCCAAGGCGCCGATAGTTTAGGTAATTTCTTTTTACGGTGAAAGTAACGGTACTTAATTTTAAAAAAACTTTTTTCTTTGGATCTGTATTTTAGTTTTATGCCACCGACTTCCGAAATTAAAGTTATTTTTCACTTTCTAGTGTTTTTTTGGAAGTCGGTTATTTTTTATTGTAAAAAGTTTTTTATTTTTCACTTTTAAGTGCCGAAAAAGAATTTTCCAAATCAGTTCGTAAATGACGGAGTTATGCGCGAACAAAAAACAATGCAGAGTAAACGAAAAGATCGTTAATGTACACAATGTCCGATTTCGAAAAAACATTCATGGGGCCATTTGGGAAGTATACCATTTCCAACAAAAAAATAATTTTTCAAATCGGTTGGCAAGCGACGGAGTTATGCGCGAACAAACATTAAAAAAAAAAAAAAACTCGAATTGAGAAGTCGGTTAAAAAGTATCTGCTTTATATGTGAAAATTTTATGGAACCGTGTTTTCGTCAAATATAGTACCTACATAACAGTAATCTATTATACTAATAAATTAGGATCGTGCTAAGCAATTTGAGGTATTGTGACTTCATTTTAGGTGGATTCAAACGAATAAAATTAATTTTCAAAGCAAAAGAAAAGAAAATGGCTTTGTGACAATTTGTATTTGTTAGAACTGGATGTTTTAACGTTAATAAGCTTAGAAGAGATACCTAAGGTACATAAGTACTTTAAATTATTTCCTCACCTCACTGACATTCATGCTGATCTCTACGACAAGAGTTCCGTCTCCTCCGCTGGTTCCATTGACATGTGTCCACGTATTCAGGGTCTGTTTCCCTTCCACTTGTAGCGAAGCACTCAACGTTCCAGTAATTTGTGTTTTTTTCTGGCTCGTCTCTAAGTAAACTTTTACGTCTAACTTCCAATCGGTTCCTACTTTGCTAGTGTGTGTTGTCACTGATCTTATAATCGCTCCATTGTACAGTTCGATGTAGACTGGCTTCCTGAAACGAATATCGTACTGAATTTTTTCAAAGTAATATCAAATTAGGTGTATCTTTTAAGAATTTGCACTATTGGTAGGTATACTCGACTTCGTAATTGTTTTACCGCCCTAAGGTTGAAGTTCACTTGCAAGTCAAAAACGACTGTCTATTTATTTATTTTTAGGGAAAACAAACAATTGTACATTCGATATTACATATAAGATTGCATTGGAAGTAGGTAAACGTACAATCCACGACGTTTCCACAGATTACCTAGGTTAATGATACAGTGAAGACAAAATATAGATACAATTTACAAAAACACAAAGAAGAAAGCAGGAAGAGAAGAAAGAAGATGTACATAATTATCTCAAACTAAAACAAATAGTAGGTACTTACTTGATGTAATTACTACGAAAACAAACAAAAAGAAAAGACACTACACATCACGCTAATGCAGACTATTCACTAAAAATTTCTTAAATTTTTGGCGATCCAAATCGAATATATCCATATTCACAAAATGTGTGTTATAGATTTTGGCTAGTCTATGGAGAGGCGTCCGTTCACCCGCGTTCGCACGACAAGGTGTCGTGGCAAAAAGCTGCTAAATGCGTGCCTCTCTTCGAATAACCGTTCTGGGAACTACATAAAATATCTTGGTCTATGTGACAGTTATATAGTTTCAACCTTAGTTAAGTTTCAATTCACTGAGAATTGTTCTCAAAAGTGGGAAAGATATTTATTGCGAGTTCGACTAGGTATACCAAAATGGTATTTCGGAACTACGTCCTGCAACTCGTGGTCTCACCATAAGGGCAGACTAACAGATCGGCCATATGAGGGTAGTCTCGGTATATTGGCGTATCCACGCTATTGAAAAGTACCCAGAACCTGAAATTGTCCACGTCCATAACATTGTGTTAAAAAGATAAACATTTCACGTACATAACAAAACTATCACCATCTGCTAAATATATGCAGTGACAGAAAGATCTGATTACTTGTGCAGTACCTAGATAATTTTGATATCTTAATATTTTTACTTATTAAGACGTCCTCACGTGGTAAAAATATCGTGTTTGTGTCACAACTTTAGATGTTTACAAACAACTTATTCTTACATAACATCACACCTGCAGAATTCCTCGAAGGGTTAGGCAGAGGTGCACTTATAGTACACCCACATTTCGCCAGTTATGTTTAAGTTCCATGTAATAGGGGGCGAGCTTATTACCATCAACCGGGTACAAATCTAGACCCCGGGCTGCAACTGAGAAATTCTCGATGGAAAAAACTCAATAAAGTCCAATGCACACAACGGACGGCGGGGGACGGCATCAAGGAGGCTTTGCCGAGGAGCATCCCGCGGTAGGTATGCCACGAGAGAATGTGGAGTGCCCCCGCTTGTACTGCCTCTCCCTGCGATCGTATACTAACGGACTCCGGCGCATACCATCGCATGCCTTCGCAACCTGCCGCGGTATCCTCCAGCGCACTCTTCAATACCGCAGAGAGAAATCCCATTTGGTGCTCCGTGGTCGGTCACTGAGCTTTGGAATCTATATATTGTTACCATTAGATACGTACGAATTTACTTTGGAAAATTTGAATACTATGCGTGCGCCGTTTGCTGATGTGCGCTGCTGGCCTGGAACCCAGGACCTCATGGCCAGCAGTAGCGCTTGTGACCACTAGACCAACGAAGCAGTCTAGTCTAATCGAGGCAGGCAATTTATTCTTAGCCTACTTTAACCTATCATGAGGCTTGAAGCAAAAGTTTTACCAAATGCCAACTGATGGGAAGGCGGGTCCCCAGTCCCAGCTGAAGGAAGCCTGCATCTTTCTTATCTGGTTCACGTGGCACTCTCCGTTGTACACCTTGGGCACACACTCGGGTGCCGTGAACACTTTGTTGGAGCGGATATTCGCTGTTACCACCGGCGATAAGAAAGATACTTTCAATTCGTTCTCTCCTGCCTGCAACGTGATAGAAAGCTGGGTGGTAACTGACAGACACAAGACTTAATACACAGACACAGATATTAACATAACATAACAATAATCAGCCGATAATGTTCCTCCTGCTGGGACACAGGCCTCTTCTCTGTGAGAGGAAGTGAGCCGTAATCCACCACGCGGCCCAGTGCGGGTTGGTAGCTGTCACACATGATGACATGCCGGTTTCCTCGCGACGTTGTCCTTTACCGTTTTGAGAGCAGTGCTGATGAAATAATCTAAGATTAATAAAAAAACACATACAAGGTGGAGACGACAATACAACAATAAATTAAACTTCGTATACCTAATGCTGTTCCCAGTCTGCATACAAAAATTCAATCAAATATATCCAATAGTTTAGTCACAGGACATTATTTTACATTTTTAAGATTTTCTACATGATGTATCTAACAATAAGCCAGCGCCGACAGGTTAACGACTTCGGCAATAATCTGCAACGGTAGTATCGGTGTAAACAAAACATGTTGCCAGCTCGCTACTTCAATAACCTTCGCCAAAATTGTTCTTAAATTTTACTTCCCGATGAGAATTAATGCATATAATACCTTATCTCTGAGCCATAAGAGTCATAAAGCGTGTGAAGAAAATTAGATATGAAAATAATGCATGCGGAAGTTATTACTACTTGTTACGCACTCATGTCAATCGTAAATTAAGTATGTGCGAAAGGGATAGATTAGATAGTTTGTTTATTTCTACTTCGCTTTCTTGCCGAAACCTGCAAAAATTGGTGTAGGTCAGTGTGTCGCCGTGATCCTATGACGTCGTACGCGTCATTGTTTCGTATCGCAAGCGCAGGTGTTCCGGTTTCGCTGCCTTTGAAGCGCCCGCCCGCCCGCCGCTCGTTTGTTTATGAAATTGTGATTATCTTAAGACGACTTAGTGTGAATTGTGCGAAATTAGACGCTTTATTTAGTGACAGGACACATACAACGTAGCAATAGGTACCTAGGTAGTTAAATTATTAAGTGAATTGTGCGAAATTAGACGCTTGTCATTGTGTGTTATCTAATCGTTTGTTTTTTTGTAATAACAATGCCTCGTTTTGGTTACACAGCCATGGAGTACACCGACATGATTTTAATTTATGGGGAATGTCACGAAAACGCCGCTTTAGCAATAAGAACATACCGAGAGAGGTATGGGAACACCCGTGTATGTCCTACGGACGGCCGCATTATCGTTCAAGCTGTCCAGAGGATACGGGAAAATGTGCCCTTAATCCCGCATTTGGATAGTGCTACTCCAATAGTAACAGTGACCCGAGACGAACGAGTTTTAAATTATTTTGAACGCAATCCTACGTCTAGTCTACGTAGGGCTGCTCGAAATTTTGGTGTAAATCATAAAACCATACACAAAGTTTTAAAACGCGACAAACGGAAGCCTTTTAAATACAAAAAAGTACAGGCGTTGCTACAAAGGGACAAGCCAGTAAGAGAAACCTTCTGTCGTTGGATAGAAATAAAACATTTAGATAACCCCGACTTCCTGTACAATGTGATGTGGACTGATGAAAGTACATTTACAAGGAACGGCTTATGGAACCGACAGAATCTTCGGTACTGGAGCCGCGAGAATCCGCATCTAGTACGGGAGACTTCGCACCAGTATAGATTTGCTATCAATGTGTGGGCTGGCATACACAGGAATACCATAATTGGTCCGGTTTTTATTGAGGGCAATTTAAATGGTGCAAAGTTTTTAGAACTTCTCAACGGACCCGTTTCAGATTACACGGATGATCTTCCGCTAAACGTGCACAGCCAGATGTGGTACCAGTTAGACGGAGCACCAGCTCATTCAGTGACGTCTGCCAGAGAGCGTTTGTCTCAAATGTTTGGACAACAGTGGATTGGCCGTTATGGACCAACACGGTGGCCAGCGAGGTCACCGGACCTCACGCCATTAGATTTCTTCTTGTGGGGTCATGTCAAAAATGAAGTTTATTCAACAGACGTTGATACCGTTGATGATTTAAGGAGCCGAATTATAATATCTTTTAATAAATTAAAACAAATGGCCGCTAATGGCGACCTCTTATCAAGAGTAAGAAATAATCTTTTAAGACGATGTAATTTGTGTGTTCGGGTTCATGGCGGACATATTGAAAATTTAAAAATTTAATGGATACTAAGTCTGAATACGATAAGTGATTAACTGATTAAACAGTGATTGTAATTAATAATTACTCGTGGGTGACTGTGACTATTCAGTTAATAATTTGTGATTCTGTGTAATTGTTTTTGCATTCATAAAAATAAATATGGCACAAAAAATCACGTCGTCGGCGCGGGTCCCACGACCCGACGCACCACCTATACATTACCCCGCGCTGTTGCCGCTCTTCTCACAGGTTAGTGAACCAATATTTAAAAATGGTGTTCTGTTTTGTTTACATTTTTATGCTATTTAGTTTGTTTGAAAAGATTTTTTTTTTAATTTCGGTTCTAGGATTTATTTGATAGTTTCAAAATATTCCTATGAACTAGTATTACTAGTGTTTTCATTTATTGTTGTATCGTCATCTCCACATTGTATATTACAGCAAATGTGTTAATTATTTGATTTTCTACTTGACTTGAAAGGGAAACTACTGCACTCATTTAAACAATTAATCTGTTTGCTATCAATTATCATCTTAGACCTCTAAAAATCATGCCTGATACTTACATGTTAAGGGTACCCTATTTAATTTGTAAAAAATGTATGCAACATAAAACGTACAAAGCTGGACGTGAAGTATATGCTAGTAGGTATATCCCGAACTCGATGGTAATGAGAGCAGATAAAGTGATGTGAGGCTTTATAAGGATTAAGACGTTTTTTTGGGAATTAGTGGCCTTCAGAAATCAGAGGAGCTTGTGGCTAAGTAATAACTGCCGTCCGGGTCGATCGATCAGGGGCCCAAGTCTGCTATTTTTATAAATTCAGTCATTCCAACACGATCCCATTGTCATGCCATTGTCATTTTTCTAAAAGTTCGTAATCTGGTAAATTCATAATGGTCGATCGTTGGTCGGTCAATATTCTCGTAATATAATTGTGTTATTATAATGGCATTGTCGTATTGCCATTATTATAAAACCCATTAGTAGAAATGTCATTAATTTGTCATTATGTTCGAGATTACCAATATATGCAATTTCTTTCAGTGAAGTGTCAGTGGCCGACCATTGGAAAGTCATAATGACGCCATTATAATAGTAGATTACCAAACTTGTCAAAATCAACAATTATGAAATCTATGATCGACCATTCTGACACTATTGTAATAGCAGACTTGAGGCCCAGGTTAAGCTACGCTTGCCACAGTTGGTCCGTGGATGGGTGACCATCTGTTCATGACAAGATTCCTCCGTGCCTCGGAAAGCACGTTAAGCCGTTGGTCCCGGCTGTCATTTGTAGATCTTTGACAGTTGTTACGGGTCGTCAGAAGCCCAAAAGTCTGACAACCAGTCTTACCAAGGGATATCGTGTTACCCAGTAACCGGGTTGTGGAGGTCAGATAAGCAGTCGCTCCATGTAAAATACTGGTATTCAGCTGCATCTGGTTAGACTGGAAGCCGACCCCAACATAGTTGGGAAAAGGCTAGGCAGATGATGATGATGAGTGACCTTCAGAATTTACCTTCTAAGCCAACATGAAATTGCAACCCGAACTTCTTCGAAAAATTCTTGAAAAACAAAGGAAATTAAGTACAAATTTTTAGGTAGGTAACTAAATCTTACCTGAAGTTTATCTTTGACATTGTAAACGTACCGCACGAACATATTATTGACTGCTCCTACAGGTTGGTGGTCGTTCAGCATTATGTACGCTGCTGTGTCCAAACCCTCGAACACCAAGTGTATAACTCTGGCCTCCAAGTCTTCACGTGACACTGAAAATTATATTACTTTTAAATTATATATCACTCACCCCACGTGATTGAATCCATACGAAGTACTACAGTAGGTAGGTACCTACCAGAGCAGACTCTTATTTTTGTAGATACATTACTACCTCCACTACCTACATGTTATATTCGAACTAGCTCAAACAAAAAATAACGGCATATTATTATAATCCCGGTTGTATTTTCTGAAGGCAAGGTACAACTTTTTTTGGGTAATCTCTGCCAGACTAGCATTTCATCAAAAGGGCACGGCAGCTTCTAAATGAGTTCTCGTGGTAAAAGGCTGCCACATTTACCCGATGATTCCAGAGTAAAGATCGTACAAGTCAATGTATTGGTCAAAGCGGGTAAGAAATGTATTGGTATACAGTGGCACCTTATAAATGGTGTGATGTATGTGGCTAGGGCATCGACTGAGGATTACAAAAAAAACCGGGCCCAACTATAAAAACCCGGTTCTTTTGGTTCTATTGATTCTTTCAAAAATGATTTATTTGTGAATTTCAATTTGTAAACGATACAAAGAGCGACGCAGGAACCCGCTGGATGCGAGAAGCACTGAACCGGTCGCAGTGGCGGTGCTTGGGGAGGCCAGATGTCCAGGGCCTCAAGTCTGCTATTACAATAGTGTTAGAATGGTCGATCATTGATTTCATAATTGTTGATTTTGACAAGTTCAAATTTTATAAAATTCAAATTTTGTTAAAATAATCTACTATTATAATGGCGTCATTATGACTTTCCAATGGTCGGCCACTGACACTACATTGAAAGAAATTGCAAAGAAAATGATCGACCATTATGAATTTACCAGATTACGAACTTTTAGCAAAATGACAATGGCATGACAATGGGATCGTGTTGGAATGACTGAATTTATAAAAATAGCAGACTTGGGCCCCAGGAGTGGACGTCTTTCGGCGGAAATAATAATGATGATGAGGACAAAAAGTGACGCATCCAATCAGCAATACTGCAATACTTTAGCAACCCAGAGAAGCATTTTGAGAATATTGACAACGAAGACACAACTGTGTTTTTTCGATCTACAAGTGAAAAATTCTACACTACATTGTAACTCTTATTCAACACACACCACAATATAAACCAATTGAGGATATGCCAGTGACAAGAATGTTTAGAAAATGAAGAGGAACTAAACTTGTTTCAGCTCTCTGTTTGGTTTCTACTGATACTGCATCAACGTATACGTCTGCTTTCAAAATAGTAATTTCTTATTATACGCTGATGGTGAAATCAAATTTTATTACGTTTTTTGCAGGTCTGTGTCAGGTTGTATTCGCGGCCGTAACAAATATGGCTTTACAGAATTATAATCATTAGAATCAGCATTACAACTCTCTAAGTTCATAAAATCCTACTGAATGATTATTTCAGAAATAGTCATTTACCTAATAGGATTTTACGAAGAGAGTTAGTTGTATTGCCGATTCTAATGATGATAATCCTGTAAAGCCATACTTGTTACGGCCGCGAATCATATTTAGATCAACATACAACCTGACACAGACCTGCAAATTGAAAAAAACGTAATAAAATTTGATTTTCGCGGGCTACCTTAGCGCATCCCCCTTAAGGTATTTAGAACAATAAAAAACACTCGATAGCAGCCTTTTGCAGGAAGACTTGAATAGATTATCAGATTTTAGTGATGAAAATAAATTAAAACTAAGCATCCCTAAGTGTAAATACATCAATTTCACTAAAAAAAAATGTAATAGCCTGTGATTATTCACTCTGTAATGAGACTCTAGTTAAGGAAACCTATATCTGTGACTTGGGCGTTCTTCTTGATTACAAACTTCAATTAAATTTACATATAGATAAAATTGCTGCTAAAGCATTTCAAATGTTATGGTAAAAATTGTATGCTTTGTTATGAGAGCCTCGTTAAACTTTAAACGACCAGCCACATATCTGTATTTATTTAATTCTTTAGTTCGCCCACAGGTAGAATATGCTTGTATGGTCTGAGATCCCTATTATATTAAATATGAGACTGCAATAGAGCGAGTTTAGCGTAAGTTCCTCAGTACATTGCAGTACAAATGTCGCATCGTACGTTTATCTTATAAAAATGCATTGAATAAGTTTATACTTTAGTATTAACATTACGGTCTAGACGCTTGTTGCTCCAAGGAATGATGCTCCATGGACTTGTACATAATAGATTTGATTGCTCTGAAATGGCTATGTAAAATATGCTATATTGTACCTAGAACAGTAATGACACGTGAGGCGCGCTCTTATCCGCTGTTTGCTACAACTCAGGAGAGAGACCGCCGCTCCAGAGATTAGTTCAAGCTTACAATAATAATTTTAACGATATCGATGTCTTTGCCCTATCTAAACATAAAAAAAACAAATTATTTAGCGCCTTGCTCAATTTTTTTAATTATTATGTAGTATTTAAGTATGTATTAACTATTTGGTTTTAGGATTACAAAATAATTGTATTGTTGTTTTTTTTAATTTAAAAAAAACTGTATCTTTTATGCTAGTAACATGTGGAAATAAAGTGGATTGTACATTTACTTATAGCATACTGTGTAGGTATATATAAGCTTTAAAATATACAATGTCCTACCTACGATTGTTTGTCTTACCAAATAAAATAAAATAAAACGTCTACGCTCAATGATTTGACTGATTTAAAGACTACTGTGAGGATAGAAATGACTCTGTTCGAGAATGATCGTCAACAACAACGAAACCGTTACCTATCACTGGCTTACCAACATTTAAAAACCATCTCACCTACCAGGGGCCCAAGTCTCCTATTTTTATAAATTTAGTCATTCCCACACGATCCCATTGTCATGCCATTGTCATTTTGCTAAAAGTTCGTAATCTGGTAAATTCATAATGGTCGATCATTGGTCGGTCAATATTCTCGTAATATAATTGTGTTATTATAATGGCATTGTCGTATTGCCATTATTATAACACTCATTAGTAGAAATGTCATTCATTTGTCATTATGTACGAGATTACCAATATATGCAATTTCTTTCAATGTAGTGTCAGTGGCCGACCATTGGAAAGTCATAATGACGCCATTATAATAGTAGATTACCAAACTTGTCAAAATCAAAAATTATGAAATCAAAGATCGACCATTCTGACACTATTGTAATAGCAGACTTGAGGCCCAGGTGTGGAGCCGGAGCCTATATTTTCTTCGCCTATGACTGATTATTTTTACGTTCACACACCAACACCAATACCACCATCACCTACATTGACTTCTTTTTACTAATGTTAAAAGTACCTTATATAGTAAAAAGAAGTCAACGTTATTACGCACAAAGACTTAGTGCATCTAAGTGATACTAACATAGCCTTAAGTTTTATTTACTAACGCAATTGTTAATTATGTAGATAGAAAGAAAAGAAAAAGCATTTATTGGGACTCGCACAGATCACAAATTAAACTATACAAAAACACACTCATAGAAACATAAAGGTCAAAAACAAAAATAAAGTAAAAGTTAAAATAAAAACAGAAAGTCCTGTAGGAGGCCAAAAGGCCCCTATCAAGATATACTTAGGTTAAGGTATTCATAACTCTCTGGGTCTTTGTAACCTGAAAATAAATGGTTTATTATTATTACGCTAACGTAGACCTCATTTGTTATTTTTGTTATTATTTTAAATATAGAATAGTACCTACATAAAGTTACTATTGTTTTGTTCATCGTTTTTGATTACAGTAAATTGTTCGTTATCTATTGAAGATTATGAATATCGGTAAAATACTCGTGTGAAAGTATTTTAACATGTTAATAAACGTACTAATCTTAAATTATATATATAATTATTGATTAAACCAAGTGCATGTGTGTGCAATCGTAAAAGTTCCTAGTGAGATTTGTAATTTGTTTATTTTTGTGTTTAAAATATGTTATTTAGGACAAATAATAGATTTTATACTTAGTTATAAAGACCACTTAATATTTAATTAAGAAAATAACAGTTGATTGTTATAATAAAGATTTGATTATTCTATTAAACTCTCGTATGCTCGTTGGTAATTACAGAAACAATTAAAAAGCTATTTGTGTCTCGCGTGGATCCACGTTCGATACGAAGTTGTGATTTCGACTTTTCGACTGTTTCATTTATGACCCTTTTCTTATTCGTATAATACAATTTTATTATTAGTACTAACTAATACTATAATATCTAAAGTTTGAAAGGAACCGAAAACACCGGGTATCCGGCTCTAGATCAAAACTAGAATCGATAAAACCGGTTCCTAACATATGGCCGGTTCTCGAAGCCTCTTAGATAGCCAGATGGGGGTAAATACTAGATATCAGCTTATACAGATGTAGTAGAGTAGATATAAAATGTTTGTATGTGTTTCCATAATGATTTCATAAAATTTTAAGTTACCAACTGTACTTATTGTGGAATGTAAGAAATGATTGAGTAGGTATTGAGAATATGCTGCGAACAAATAATGGGATAAGTCAGGACGATCTTAATTAAAAACATAGACTAGATGCAAGATATTTTGGCGCAACTTGAGAGGGGAAAGGCGTATGTGCAACAGTGGACTGTTAAGGTGATCGGAGGATGGTAATAAAATAATAAAAATATCTTAGGCACCATTAAACTTTGCTTTGTACGCCCATGTGTCGTAAGCCACCCAACGCGTGCGCACGTCATTGTCTTCAGTCAGGATGTCTCCAATCAAGTCGTTCGCCAGCAAATCCGAGTACACACCGCCCGGTACTGTCGCGTTGCCCGCCACAGCTGTAAAACAACAAAATTGGTATTCTAATATTTTGTTATTTCCTGTTTTACCTACTCAAGACATCGACGTGTAGAGGTCCCTGATGGGAGCAACGGTCGAATTCATAACAGATACTGTATTACACAAGTTCGCAGAACTATTAGAAAAAAAATACAAGTTCAATATTGAATGATCAATTCGTGAGGATTGTGCTATTTCTAAACTATACAATTTAAATATTAGGTACGTACCTACTTAGTATTATATTGAGTTTCCTTATCACATCAAATACATATTTAAATAAATGAATATGTTGTTTTGGTCACAGTTGTAATGAAAACATCAACGGGCAATGTTATAAAAACAAAACCATGGTTAAATACAACTAAGGATAAACTTAACTTACTATTATTCATGTTCACAAAAGTCCACGAGACATTTTCACTGGACGATAAATCAATATTTTTAGCGTTTATTATCGATAGCGCGGAGCACAACAAAACAAACGTCTTCATGATTCAAATAAATGTTCATACTGTTTGTGGACACTGTGAGATAAATATTAAGTTCAGCGCTAATCACTATCGATCGCTTGTCACTGGCTCCATTGTAATGATGTGTCCCGTTTGCTGAACAGCTTGTATCGATAATAAAAATAAACTAGGTACTTATACCTACGTTCAAGCAGTTAGTATACTGGACTGACGCGGTACACACGGTCTTTACAAATATTTATTGTATGAGTTTTCCTATAATATAAGTTGGTTGATAGTATGCAAGCGTAACGAAACATATTATTTTCACATAGATAGTTGATACCTCTTGATAAATAGGTTTCTTTTAATCAGCGTGAACATTTTACTCAGATTTTCATTACCTATTAAGTTTTAATAGATTAATTATTTCACTGGAGACCGGCCGTCCTTATGTGCGTCTGTCTACCTACGCACTTTCTACTTACGCGTAAACGGCCTGGATCCATAGTCCATACGTATTGAAATGTACATGTTTTGTAAACATTTTTTTTTATTTTGCCATCTTTTGCTAGAACGTGAAGATTTTGTGGGCTGGATATACTTTAATAAGATTTTGCACACGTATGAAAGTCACTATCCTGCGGAAAACTGCAACAAAAACGCCGCTGGCAGAAATACGCGTCATTTCCACAACGCCATTTAACGAAGGCACTGGTAAACTAAAACTCTCCGCTCTGCTTACACGGTATAGTACCTAGTCAAACAATATTTTCTTATATACTTACCTACAGGAAAAAATTACAACCAGTGTGCAATTTATTTTTGGTGGCTCAGTATCAGTTGTAGAACACATTTCCATTATTTGTAGATTTTTTTTTTCCTTCCCGAGTTGATATACCTACTAATAAAATACCTAATAACCTACAAATCGAGCGAGCGCACAGCTGTTTAGGTACCTTCGCGCGTCCGCTACACGCGCCGGCCGGCAAGTCACCATAGAACCTGGGGGCCAAGTCTGCTATTTTCAATGATTGGTCATTATGACGACCATACCAAGGCAACGCCATGACCATTGTGCCAATAGTTTGTAACCTCCTGAATTCATAATGGCGTAACAGTGGTCCATAGGGAAGTCAAAATAATAGGAGCTTGTTAGTACGAGATTACCAAATACACACAATTTTTTCAATGGAGTATCAGTGGCACGTCATTGGAAAATCATAAAGACACCTTTCAATTAGGAGTTTAGCAAAACTGTCAAACTCTACAATTACGGTGCCAATGATCGGCCATTTTGACACAACTGCGTTAGCAGACTTGGCCCCCACAGTTCCAAAGTAAACATTATTATTTTCACATTTTGTACAGTCTGCGTCACTATGTGCTAATCCCTCAAGTTTTAAAATATTACACAGCTACAACATTGAATTCGTTACGAATAATCTAAAGAATACTTCAAAAAGAGTTTATTGTTTTGGATTTGACCCATCGCATCACCGAACGTCGTCATACTCATATGACGACGTTCGGTGATGCGATGGTTCAACCCGGCAGTTTAACGAACTAGCATACAAATGTACTCTGTGGAACTAGCTAGCAAGCCCATAATAATTGTGATAAAATTGTTAACTAGTATCGTCCGAGTCACTTTATCTTTAGGTCTCTGTCTAATCGAGAGATATTATAATTTGAAGGTATCCATTTTACGTTTCTTTATATGATTAATCCATACCCTCAAGTTATAACTACAACGTTTAATGTATACGTTCACTTAAAACGACGAACGGCACTTCCTATTTTATTTATCGTTTCCGTTAATAGGATGTCACTTGTCTAGTGACCCGTTTGTGTCAGTTGGCAAAATACGTATATTATGATAACTGTAAATTAACAAATCAAATTATAAAATATAATATTTGTAGTAAAATAAAATCAAATTTTTGTTAAATAATAGCAATAATAAATATTATTGTATGATTATTAAAATATTTTATTTATCTTAATTTTTTAATTCTTTATAAGTATTACTAAATAAAACAAATAAAAATAATGTATATCAATAAAAATATAATGCATGACAAAAAGCACATTCCATGCCTTTTGAACCTCCAATCTTATGCACGGCAAACGGTCTTAACCTCCAGTCTATTTGGACATTGAACAACTTTTCGTAAACGTATTATTGCTAGTCGTTGCCTCGTTGCATGCAATAATAAAAGTTTGCCAACCGACGTGTTTTAAGCGTTTTGTTGAAAAAAAAAACAATTTTAAAAACAAACTTTAAAAAAAAATACTAACTTAAACTTATTTATTCACTAAAACAATACATTATTTATAATAAACTGTTTTTGCAAAATACAAAAACCAACTTGGGTCTATCTCGGATTTGAACGCACATGTCTTTTGGGGGGTAAGGACTTAATGGAGCTGTGTGTACACATATCAAAAAAAAAATATGTTTATTAAAACTTGCTTATGTTAAATTGGATGATGGGCGTTTTGGTACCCCCTCCCCCCACTCCCCCACAGCAATAATTGCAGTGTCGTTGAGAAGGTCTTTCCAATAGGAACAATATTTAATTTACTATGACGACTTTTACCAATTTGTTGCCCGTTCGGAGTTGTCCCGGTATGCACAATTTGCAAATGCCTTATTTTGCAGAAATAAAAATTATATTTTTTATAATTTTGTATTTCTTCAGTCCATTTTTGACCAACTAAGGAAATGCTCACCACACGCGAACGGCCGCCTTCCCTCTTCCGTGTGTGTTGTGTTGTGTCAGTTGTGTGTGAGACTAGTTCCACCCCGCTTTATACAGTTAGACTACTTTGGCGTTCTTATCCTGTTTTCATCACTGACCCCGGCTTTCTTTTGGACATTGTTACCTGTTATAAACGTTGACCTAGGCTTGAATAAACGAATATTAAACTGTTTATCGTTCGGAATATCATAATGGAAGACCACCGTAACTGTGTCATGTGTCGACGAGGCCTTTACAGTGGAAGGTATCGGCAACATGTACCTATTGACTGATAACTTTCTAAGAGTGCGCCCAGACTTACCAACTTAAGCTAGCAAAGTCATACTGCATGCGAGCATTTGCAAAATGGGCTCTATACTACTGAAGTGTACCGAGAAAGTGCACTCGATGACGTGTCAGATTATGGCATAAATGAAAATGCGTTGCTTTTACGTGGCCGTATCCAGTCACGTCACGTGAGGTCAAGGGTGTACCTACTATTGTTTTATCTTGGTTAAAAATCACCACACGATGGAAGACGATATCGTCCAACACGTGTAGGTTTATCAATAATCTGGGGGCACGGCAGTGCCCCCACCAACTCGAGCAACAACAAGCGGCACGGCCGTACCATCCTTTTCTCGAAGTAGTTCAGGCCATTTTCGACCCTTCATTGTAGATAAAACTAGAAGCCTGAATTTTCAGTAACCAAGCAGGCATTGTATAAACTCGGTATATTTCAAATTTCATTCAATTTGAACCAATAGTTTAAGAATTCTAACTAGTCAAAGTTTGTTAATTTGTCACTCACTCTGTCTCAGTTACTGACTGACTGACCGATCATAAAAACACTAAGGCACTTCTAGCAGACATAAATGATAAATGATTTTTATTTCTGTAAGTAGGTTTGTACAAACACTTTTACACGTCAGTCATATTTTTAAAACTAGATGAGGTCGGCGTTTCCTATCTGACTACTCTGAGAAGAAAGGCCGAAACAAACTCACGAGGTCACAGTCTCTTTTAAAGTCCAGACATAATCTTGGTCAGATCATGTGAAGGCCATGTAGATTGGTGTCTGAAATGGTCTTTTGAGGAAATAATCACACAGATTGAGTGGACCTGACCAGTCAGTGCACGCATTTGTCAGTAATCGTGCAGCTCTACTCAGAACTTAAGGAGCTCAACGATGCGACGATCAATACCAAAGAAAGGACATTTGGGTAGGCCGCTTAAATGACTCAAACTGCCAGACCATGATTAACAGTAACTGAGGATAAAAGACAAAGTGAAAATAAAGATAAAGAGCAATAACCCACATAGTCTGCACATTCACAATAATTAAAATAATATAATACTTTACAAGTAAATAATCATGTCATTACGTATATAAAATAATAAAAGTTAGCAAAAAAAACATCAAACAATAAAAATAAACCACTTCTATAAGTAAAAATTGGAGCAGCTCAATCTCAAGCCTTTTTGTCCTCAATATAATCTTTAACGGTATAAAAGGCTTTCTGACACAACTTACGTTTAATGAATGATTTGATCTTGAACGTGGCTTGGAAGTTTATTATAAAAACGTATACATTGACATCGGAACGAGCCACCTATTTTCTTGAGCCTTGTTGTAGGTACAACAAATTTATGTTTGTTTCTAGTATTTATATTATGGATATCACTGTATTTTTTAAACAATTTTATATTTTTATGGGCATATAAAAGATTTTCAAAAATATACTGAGAAGGTACAGTCATTACATTAATCTCCTTTAAATTTCTCTCGGAGAGGGTGTCTTGGACTTAATTTATAAACTGATCGTACAGCTCTTTTCTGCAAAACAAAGATAGTCTGAATGTCGGCGGCATTTCCAAATATAGATTTTCCAAATAGAGATTTTCCATAGAAACTTCAAATTTAGAATACAATTAGTGTTTAGTGTATAAATCAAGTAAAAACTAGAATATTGCACTGCAAATTTTATAAATCAAGCAAAAACTAGAATATTTCGAAATTTCGGTCCAGTTTTCAAAATATTCCGAAATAGGCCGAAATTTCAAAATATTCTAGTTTTACTATAAATAACTTTGTAATCCCATATAAATATGGGAGATTTACATGGGATTACAAAGATATTAATGCAGTATCTAGAAAACTGGTACCGAAATTTCAATATATTCTAGTCTTTACTTGATTTATAAAATTTGCAGTGAATTAATCAGTGTACCTGAATATGTGTATGGAGTAGTACCGGAAAAGAAAAAGAGGAAGACTATTACATAAACAAATTAGGAAAGGACTATCTACAAAAAGAAGTGAGATGCCACCAAAAACATAAATTGTAAAAAAAACAAGTCTCGCAACTCAGTTCTTCTATCATAAAAAGTTGTGAGATCCATATAATACCAAGTCGGTCAATTTATTCAGTCCCTACTTATGGATCTACGTAATTAGCTAACCTAACAACATCTTATAGTGAACATATCAATATTAAAAATCTTTTATGTTTTAAATAAATAGATTGACTTGGCAATCGCACTAACAATAATGTAGGTATTGTTAAAAAAAATGTTGCCATGTAGTTTGTTATCACTAAAAGAATCCGTGCCTTTCCGTAACACGCTGTATTTGAGATCGACTTCATCTAAACGTTTCCTGATAATATCTTGAGGCATATTAGGACACTTTTTCAACAATAGTTCCTGGCCATAACGGATAGATAACCGTGGTATCTGTTTTGAAGGTGTATGTTGCTTTTTCTTCGGCGGGACACATCCTACTCAATTTACCGCGGTCTGGGGCCCAAGTCTGCTGTTTTTATAAATACAGTCATTCCAACACGACCCCATTGTCATGATATTGTCATTTTGCTAAAAGTTCGTAATCTGGTGGCTAAAAGTCAAATGAATGACATTTCTACTAATGGGTTTTATAATAATGGCAATACGACAATGCCATTATAATAACACAATTATATTACGAGAACATTGACCGACCAATGATCGACCATTATGAATTTACCAGATTACGAACTTTTAGCAAAATGACAATGGCATGACAATGGGATCGTGTTGGAATGACTGAATTTATAAAAATAGCAGACTTAGGCCCCTGATAGCTTGCAGCTTGATCATGCGCGTGGAGCGCCGCCTACGCGACACTCGCGGGAAAAGTGCTTTTTCCTTCTGCTAAACCTACTATTTAAGGCGGAGATTTCTTGAAAATGGTCAAAAAGGTGTTTTTTTAAAGCAGTGTATCTCTTAAGCCGTAAATGTTTTTTCCAAAACAAAAACAGTATGATATTTTCAAGTCTTTTGTGCATACGGTGATGGAACTCAAAACATAATTTAATACATCAAAAAAATCTTCAAAGACAACTCTTAATTATTTTTAAAAGCAGTTTATCAAAGGGTAGATATAAATAACATTTTCAATTTTATTATCAATGCGATTTTTAAAATCATCCCCTACTTTACCACCTTAAGGGATGGTTTTTTTTCAAACGCTGAAACACGTAATTCATTATTTCTTACCATAAACATAAATTTTATTTTTCATAACCTTAACAATTATTTTTTAAACAAAAAGTAGCCTATGCCCTTTTCCAGGATGCCATCTAAATCCTTGCCGAATTTTATCGGAATCCGTTCAGTGGTTTAGGCGTGAAAAGGTAACATACAGACAGACAGGCCGAGTAACTTTCGAATTTATAATATTATCTACATAGAATATACAGAATGGATATAGCATAGATGGGTTAGGAATTTCCTTCAAAATCCTTCTAATTGTGTTTAAAATGTGGGCTGCAGGTTAATTTTAAAGTAATTCCTTTAGGATGCAATAATTAAATACCTAATTTAAACTATGCTTAGATAACCTAATAAATCGATTAGTGGACATCACTAAAAACGAGCCATTATAATCAATGATCGCGATGGCATCGATTGCCCCGTTGTTTGTGCATCAATATTCTCGAGTTTCATCACATGACATGCCTATACTGTATACACACGCTATCATTATTGACTTGAATGACACTGCAGTCCACACAGTACAACTTTCGCTTACTGCACACATCCAAATGTGAATTTCGTGGAAGAAGCAGTAGAAAAATATTAAGCCTTTTTTACCATTTTCAAGATATCTCCATATCTTGAAAATGGTAAAAAAGGTGTTTTTTAAAGCAGTGTATCTCTTAAACCGTAAATTTAGGTTTCCACAACAAAAACAGTATGATATTTTCAAGTATTTTGGGCATACGGTGATAGAACTCAAAACATAATTTAATACATCAAAAAATCTTCAAAGACAACTCTTAATTATTTTTAAAAGCAGTTTATCCCTTCGTTAACAGTTATAATTATAATTAAAAGTATACCATAAAATTGCAAATGGCAAACTGCATCAGTGATGGATTAATTTTTATTAATTAGTTAATATCTAATTTTATACGATTTTATTTGCATTTTTACGCCATACGTTGTGTCATGGCGCATCTCTTTCTTTTGTATGCAATCTAACAGTGGCAGCGGTTTACCTGTCTGTTTAGACAGCCGTGGTCGTATGCCCTAAAGATTATGATCGCTTACTACCGTTAGAATGTGTTGTTTTGATAGGTTAGGTGGCAAACGACCACGGCTGTCTTCTGAACATCACTATGAATAAGTATTAAATACATTAAAATATATTACGTGTAAGTTGTTTATTTAATAGACGATAAATATTGACTAGTTTGTACATAATAATTTCAGATGAGAATATTTTCTTGTTTAATACTTTTTAGTGCCTGATTTTTCAGTAGTCGGGTTTTAGTTTTTGAACTTATTTTTTATCTAACAACATCTGGAACAGAAATAAAAGGATAAGTAGTAAAAAATAAAAAAAACTACTGATTATTTACGTATTTTTATTATGTCCGTTGAAAGCGTCAACGAAAGAATCCCGCTTTCTTTACTCAAAAGCAAAAGGTTTCAAAATCCCGCTGTGCGCGAAAAAAAATCTGCCAACGCTGATTATGTATGACCCATTCCCTCTCACAGAGAGGAGGCCTGTGTCCCAGCAGTGGGAACATTATAGGCTAATTATGTATAAATTATATGTGTCATGGCTGCTTACTTTCAAAAGGGACTTAGGGCCTGTCCACACCACGTTTTTTAAACGCGCCGTTGACGCGCGTTTGTAGCGATACAGACGCGATACGCACGCGAGTCAGACACAGCCTGTAGACGCTCTGTGGGATAAAAGCGCGCTGTCGACGCACGTTTATAAAACGCGCGTTAACGGCGTGTTTGAAAAACGTGTTGTGCACAGGCCCTAAGATGCTATACCTACTGAGTATTGTTGGTGCCAAGTTCTTCACATTATGAGGAATAGCACCATCCATGCTCCATCCCTATAATTTCATAACGAATGCGTCGTTGCGAAATATGGACGATGCTATAGCTAGGTATAGCTTCAACACTCTCTCACACATGAAAAAATAGAGGTTTCTAATACTTCATTCTTCAAACTCAAAGCATTTATTTCAAATAAACCAATTTCAGGCACTTTTGAGTTGTCAAGGGGTCGGTCAGTCAAAAAGATCTAGTTGCCCATTCCAAAGCTTAGTAGGCACCTATGGAGAAGAATGGGCAAGAAATCCACGGACACTCTTTTAAATTAACATATTATGGTTACAAAATATTGGTTACATCATTCATGTTGACATTACATATACAAGATGTGAGATCGATGCAAAACGTCAAAATCGTCCTTAATAAAAAGATTAAAAAAACAACAATTAAAAAATTAAATTAAAATAAGCCATGACCGCTAAGAAATGACCATTCCCTACTGATGACGCCCGTTTACGAACATGACGCATGGATTAGCACCATTCAGCTCAACTATTTTGAAGAGAGCTAAATGATCAAACACACCCGCCACTTTCAGCGAGACATTACAGTGAGCATGACATACTCTCAGCCGCCAGGGCACATTCAAGTAGCTTTATAGTAAGTACATAGTACTCACACAGCTATGTAAGAGATTGAATTTATACAATGCAAAGATAGCTTTTGAAATCTTCAGCAGCTCAGTATTTCCAAATGCTAATCAATTAGTTTTTGCGCCCTTATGGAGCAAGACCAGCATAATTGGGCCAAGCATTTTTATCAGCGATGCTATCCCTCAACTTATAATATGCCTGGCTGCATAGTGTGCGTTATAAACAATATTTAAATTTCGTTTCATTCAGTTGAACTTCTTCTCCAGTGCGGCATCCAAAACGTGACGATTGGAAATCGTAGCATAAGAAATATTTTGGCACGGCTTCTGTCACATTTCCCGTTATTTTTACCCGACTGCGGTGAAGCTAAAAAAGGAGGGTTATGTGTTTGACCTGTGTGTATGTATGTATGTCCGTCCCTATGTTCCCTTGTAACTATACTAACCGGCTGAACCGATTTTGATTAATGATATGTCGTTAGATTCGTCTTATTGCACGAGCGTCATAGGATAAATTAAAATTTTAAAAATCAAAATAATATCTTCCAAGCCGTTCCAAGAGTGGGGTATCAAAATGAAGGGTTTTAAAAGGTGATTACAAAAATATACACAAGTTATATGTTTAAATTTAATTTAAATAAGAAATGATAAAAAACTATTTTGGAGTGAGTAAGAGGCCGTTATCACCTGATTATAAGTGAGTAAATAACCTAGTCTTATAATCCTAACTAAAAAGTGTACAATAAAAATAGGTAATTAAAAAACAAAATCCCGACTGCGTAAAAAGTGAACTTAAAATAGATAGAATCAAGATTTTTCTAAACTATAAACAATCTCATGCAGTCGGAGGCAATAGGTCGTTATTGTCCGCGTATCACTGGTCAGTTTCCCTCACTCGTCAGTTTATTTAATTCGCCAGTTTCGTTGATTAGTCAGTTTCGCTGATTGGTCAGTCTTGCGGATTAGACAGTCGCGTCAGTTCGACAGTTTCCAGTGTTCGCCAGATTCTTTGATTCGTCAGTATAGTACAGTCAACGAAAAATATATGTTTACGTTTAAGTAAACAAAAGGAAACAACTTCGACAACGAGGTCAATCGTCGAATCGGACTCGGCTGGGCAGCGTTTGGGAAGCTACGCAATATCTTCTCGTCCCACATACCGCAGTGTCTCAAGACAAAAGTCTTTGACCAGTGCGTGTTGCCAGTGATGACCTATGGCACTGAAACGTGGTCGCTCACAATGGGCCTTATCAGAAGGCTAAAAGTCACCCAAAGGGCAATGGAGAGGGCTATGCTTGGAGTTTCCCTACGTGATCGAATCACAAATGAAGAGATCCGCAGGCGAACAAAGCTAACCGACATAGCCCGAAGAATTGCCAAGCTTAAGTGACAGTGGGCAGGGCACATTGCTCGCAGATCTGATGGCCGATGGGGCCGAAAGGATCTGGAGTGGCGACCGCGTACCGGAAGACGTAGAGTTGGAAGGCCTCCTGCTAGGTGGACCGATGACCTTGTGAAGGCTGCAGGTATCCGCTGGATGCGGGAAGCACAGAACCGGTCGAAGTGGTGGTGCTTTGGGGAGGCCTATGTCCAGCAGTGGACGCCTTCGGCTGAAATGATGATGATGATGATGAAACAAAAGTGGATCATGTAGGTAAGAATACCTAACCCAATTAAAATCAAACCTAAAGTTTTATTTTTTATATTTTAAAAATATGTTTAACTTCTAATATAACTGAAATCTAATTGGTAAACATTAATACAGATTTGTTTTTTATTTTATTTTTTTTCCCATTACAAATATTTCAGTAGCAGCTCGGAGTCTGATTTTTGGCCCGGTTAATGGCAATAGGCTCGCCTCCTATTACATGATACGTAAACACATCTGGTGAAATATGGATGTACTCTAAGTGCACCTCTGTCTAACCCTTTGAAGAAGCAGGCGTGATGTTATGTTACGTAATATGTACATAATTAAATTAGCAGACGTGTGTGCAGTTTTCTATCGACTGTACTTTGACTGACAAATTGAATAAAACTGACGAATCAACGAAACTGGCGAACACTGGAAACTGTCGAGTTGACACAACTACTTAATCCGCAAAACTGATCAATCAGTGAAACTGACTAATCAACGAAACTGACGAATTAAATAAACTGACTAGTGAGGGAAACTGACCAGTGATACGCGGACAATAACGACCTATCGGGTGCGGACACGTTAAGAAGATGCCCCCGACTGCATGAGATTGTTTATAGTATAAAACAATCTTGTTTCTATCTTATTTAAGTTCATTTTTTACGCAGTCGGGTTTTTAATTTTTTAATTAATTATTTTTCTACTTTCATATGGCCATTTGGAAGGTATAGCAATACGCACTTTTTACTTAGGTATCTCTTCGTCTTTCAGAGCGCCTCTAAAGAATGACTGAGCAATATGACCTAGGTCCCTTCGCTGCCGTTCACATACAATCGTCTAACAATTCCATTTCGCAAGTCTTCCAACCTAAGTAGGGGGGGGGGGGGGGGGAGGCTGAGGCTTGTTGACTAACTTTTCACTTATTGGTCTATATTCTTTATTATATTTATTTCTTGTGTTTTAAAATTAAAAACATTAAAAAAAACTTAAAATCATGGTTTTATCACGCACTAAAGATTATAAAATAAGTAATTTAAAAAAAGCGTGGAGCTCTTTAGTTGTGTGTATTTTTAATTAATTTAAACAAAGCGCTCCTCACTTTTTGATCAAGCTGCATATTTGACCTACGTATTTGAAATTAATTTCAAATTAATACCTCTATGCGTTCTTGAGAAAAAGGGTCTTGACAGACAGACAGACAGGCGGACGGCAGGCACGGGACGTACGGACAACGAAGCAAACAAATCAAATCACAAGTCATTTATTCAAACTAGGCTGAGAATCAGCACTTTTCGAACGTCAACGTCATCAATTACATAAGACAGTCCCCCAAAAACGCTCACCCTTCACCACTTAACAACACTGAACAAGTGTCGCAACATACTCCTCAGCAGCACAGCTGTCTGTTCAGTTAGAAAACTTAAGAGTTCCGTTTTTTCCTTTTGAGATAGGTATCTACGGAATCCTAAAAAATACTTTATATGATAGTGACACTTAATAACCTAATAAAATAATTAACATAATATATCTAATATACAGGGTGGAATTTTGTAATGCCACCTGGAGGGAAAGTACTCTTAATACTGCAGATAGAAAATTTTACTCAAAGGAAACATTCCTTTATTTTTGAATAGAAAGCAAACTGCATTCAAAGATTTACGAAAATTCTCTTCTCCCACACCCGGGAATCGAACCGGCTAAAATCTGAAAAAATTATACCCTGTACTTTTATTGCATCGATCGTTAGGGTCAATTATAAGGATGTAATCTCTCTAACAAACATGATAAATTAAATGAAAGGAAAACCAGGAAATCTTAAATTGATTTAATTATTTACAAAAAATGGTAAACTAACTAATTAGTTGCTCGAAATGGGCTCCATTCTCTTGGATACACAAATTTATTCTTTTAACGAATTCATTTCTAGTAACCTTTAATAAAGTGTTGTTTTTTGAGTAAAACTTTCTATCTGCAGTATTAAGAGTACTTTCCCTCCAGGTGGCATTACAAAATTCCACCCTGTATAATATTATAATTTGGCACAGTTTATTAAACCGTACTTATGTAAGCAGTAATTATAAGTAGGTAGGTAACAGTGAAATTATGTTAAGGGATGGGTTGGGACCAGGGACCGTACAACCCCGGTTAAGGGTTTAGCCTTTCGAAAGGGTAACCCATTCAATGGGTTACCTTTATCATGATGTAACCCATTGAATGGGTTTTATAGTAAAAACCCAGGGAAAGGGTTACATGATAACCCATTGAATGGGTTTTATAGTAGAAACCCAGTGAAAGGGTTACATGATAACCCATTCAATGGGTTTTATACTTGAAACCCAGTGAAAGGGTTACATGATAACCCATTCAATGGGTTCTATACCTACTTGAAACCCAGTGACATGAAAAAACCAAAATATTATGTAATTTCGATATCCGCCTAGCACGCGTAGCATGACCAATTCTATCTCTGTTCTACCAAGAATAGACAAAGTTTTTGATGTGAAACATTCAACAGCCGCACGTAAAACCGACTGCTGGCGGGGCGACGCACGCCACGTGGCGACGCATCGCTACTATATACAGTCACCTGTAGTAAGTTTTTTGATGTGAAACATTCAACAGCCGCACGTAAAACCGACTGCTGGCGGGGCGACGCATGCCACGTGGCGATGCATCGCTATTATATACAGTCATCTGTAGTAAGTTTTTTGATGTGAAACATTCAACAGCCGCACGTAAAACCGACTGCTGGCGGGGCGACGCATGCCACGTGGCGACGCATCGCTATTATATACAGTCATCTGTAGTAAGTTTTTTGATGTGAAACATTCAACAGCCGCACGTAAAACCGACTGCTGGCGGGGCGACGCATGCCACGTGGCGACGCATCGCTACTATATACAGTCATCTGTAGTAAGTTTTTTGATGTGAAACATTCAACAGCCGCACGTAAAACCGACTGCTGGCGGGGCGACGCATCGCTACTATATACAGTCATCTGTAGTAAGTTTTTTGATGTGAAACATTCAACAGCCGCACGTATAACCGACTGCTGGCGGGGCGACGCATGCCACGTGGCGATGCATCGCTATTATATACAGTCATCTGTAGTAGGTTTTTTAATGTGAAACATTCAACAGCCGCACGTAAAACCGACTGCTGGCGGGGCGACGCATGCCACGTAGCGACGCATCGCTATTATATACAGTCATCTGTAGTAAGTTTTTTGATGTGAAACATTCAACAGCCGCACGTAAAACCGACTGCTGGCGGGGCGACGCATGCCACGTGGCGACGCATCGCTACTATATACAGTCATCTGTAGTAAGTTTTTTGATGTGAAACATTCAACAGCCGCACGTAAAACCGACTGCTGGCGGGGCGACGCATGCCACGTGGCGACGCATCGCTATTATATACAGTCATCTGTAGTAAGTTTTTTGATGTGAAACATTCAACAGCCGCACGTAAAACCGACTGCTGGCGGGGCGACGCATGCCACGTGGCGACGCATCGCTACTATATACAGTCATCTGTAGTAAGTTTTTTGATGTGAAACATTCAACAGCCGCACGTAAAACCGACTGCTGGCGGGGCGACGCATCGCTACTATATACAGTCATCTGTAGTAAGTTTTTTGATGTGAAACATTCAACAGCCGCACGTAAAACCGACTGCTGGCGGGGCGACGCATCGCTACTATATACAGTCATCTGTAGTAAGTTTTTTGATGTGAAACATTCAACAGCCGCACGTATAACCGACTGCTGGCGGGGCGACGCATGCCACGTGGCGATGCATCGCTATTATATACAGTCATCCGTAGTAAGTTTTTTGATGTGAAACATTCAACAGCCGCACGTAAAACCGACTGCTGGCGGGGCGACGCATGCCAGGTAGCGACGCATCGCTATTATATACAGTCATCTGTAGTAAGTTTTTTGATGTGAAACATTCAACAGCCGCACGTAAAACCGACTGCTGGCGGGGCGACGCATGCCACGTGGCGACGCATCGCTACTATATACAGTCATCTGTAGTAAGTTTTTTGATGTGAAACATTCAACAGCCGCACGTATAACCGACTGCTGGCGGGGCGACGCATGCCACGTGGCGACGCATCGCTACTATATACAGTCATCTGTAGTAAGTTTTTTGATGTGAAACATTCAACAGCCGCACGTAAAACCGACTGCTGGCGAGGCGACGCATCGCTACTATATCCAGTCATGTGTAGTAAGTTTTTTGATGTGAAACATTCAACAGCCGCACGTAAAACCGCCTGCTGGCGGGACGACGCATGTCACGTGGCGACGCATCGCTACTATATACAGTCATCTGTAGTAAGTTTTTTGATGTGAAACATTCAACAGCCGCACGTAAAACCGACTGATGGCGGGGCGACGCATGCCACGTGGCGACGCATCGCTATTATATACAGTCATCTGTAGTAAGTTTTTTTATGTGAAACATTCAACAGCCGCACGTAAAACCGACTGCTGGCGGGGCGACGCATGCCACGTGGCGACGCATCGCTACTATATACAGTCATTTGTAGTAAGTATTTTGATCTGAAACATTCAACAGCCGCACGTAAAGCCGACTGCTGGCGGGGCGACGCATGCCACGTGGCGACGCATCGCTATTATATACAGTCATCTGTAGTAAGTTTTTTGATGTGAAACATTCAACAGCCGCACGTAAAACCGAGTGCTGGCGGGGCGACGCATGCCACGTGGCGACGCATCGCTACTATATACAGTCATCTGTAGTAAGTTTTTTGGTTACCATTTTAGAAAAACCCTATCAAAAACCCTTTCAATGGAAAGGGTTTTCGATAGGGTTTATCAAAGCAGTTAATCAAAAACCCATACGGTGTGGGTAATTTTGAATGGCTTAAACTAAGCCGTTCAAAAGGGTTACCCACACCGTATGGGTTTTTATCGAAAACCCTTTCAACGGGTTACCAAAATTTAATTTAAGTCATTCAAAAGGGTTACCCATAACGTATGGGTTTTTGATTTACCGCTTAGAAAAACCCTATCGAAAACCCTTTCAATGGGTAACCAAAATGGTCCCTGGTTGGGACATACGACAATTTTTCTATTCGATAGGCCTCAAGAAACTAAACAACATAAAAAGTTCGCAACAAAAATATTTACATAATCGTAATTTTTGTCTCATTTTATTATTGTTTTTCTTTTTAATTTCGTCACGTATTTATATTATTTAAACTCGTTTTTGTTGTTTATTTTCGGCCAATCCGTCCTTCATAAAAAGGTAGGTTGAAGTTTCTTTCCTACGAAATGTATGGAAAAAGTTTTTTGCGATTTCTGACTTTTCTAGAACTCAAACCTCCTCATCCTTCTGATAAACAGGATCGATTGGCATCAAAAAAGTTTTTGTCAAAACTGCCCATTTTCTTGCTGAATGTATTTTTTCAAAATCTGTGAATGCAGATCAATATGCCTCACAAAGTTATGGAGAGTCGCCTAATTTTCCAGTTGCTACAACGGTTAAGGTACCTGCCCTTACTGTCCCGTCTCAAGAATCCATTCTGTTTAAATGACGACATGGTTGGCGCAGTGGTTAAGCGATTGACTGCTGCGCTGCGTGTTGTATGACCTATAAGTAGTTGTTCCGGGTCTGGCTGTTTGTGTATGTGAGTTTAAATGTTTGTAAACGCACCCACGATACAGGAGAAATTCCTAGTGTGGGGCAACGTTTTATAACAAAAAAGGAATGTGTTTATACAGGTTTCAACCAGAGATACAAATCGATGGTTTCAAGATCATAAACCTTTTCGTTGCCTATTCTTTGTGCTGTCATTCGTGGCAGAATATTACCTATCTAGAATTATAGAAAAACATACTTAAACACGACATTTATTGTGATATAATAATAAATTTATTTCTGTCTTTCTTATAAATCATGCAAATAGAGAAATTATGCATAGAGAAAATTTATCAACTAAAAGAGTCCCGTTGTTTGAAGAATACCGATTGATTGAAAGATGTGAAACCGACATAAATGGAGCGTGGAAGGGTATCGAATTTTGTTCAAAAACACTAGCAGACCAAGATCAAAGAAGAGACGTAGGCACTGGTCCCACCGCTGCCGATTAAGGCTCATGCAGACTGGCGCGATATCGGGAGCAGTTCCATGAAGTTTTCATAGATCATATTATTGTGCTACTAGTGTCGCTTCGCGCCTGGCTGCGGGAGCCTTTAGCGATTAGAGCCACCAAATAGAAATGAGTTTGCGAGTAACGAGCAGCGACTGTAGTTTGGATAGTTTTGTCGCTCGGCTATGAGCGAGTGCGCGAGTGCGACCAGTCAGTAGAATGACTGCCCAGTCACTTGCTGGTATGCGTATGTAGGCAGTAAGCGAGTCTCTCAACGAGTGTTCTGCCCGCCAAGCGAACGTAGCTGAGCGAATATTTTCTTTGATAGCTCTTGTCACTGCGACAAACTAGTGGAGAGTTCTTGCCGGCAGTGTGAATAGTCAGGGATCAAGTATAATAGAAATTGTGCTATTAGTATACTCATATGCCAGTATACTCATATACCAGTATACTCATATACTAGTATACTCATATACCAGTATACTCATATACCAGTATACTAGTATACTCATATACTAGTATACTCATATACTAGTATACTCATATACTAGTATACTCATATACTAGTATACTCACATAGTAGTATACTATAAAAATGTATCTTTTACTGCCACCTACATCTATTGTACATTTCTTGAGCGCCGATGAGGAAGCGACTATAATAATATAGTCGCTTCCTCATCGGCGGCGGAACTGGTTCCTTACGCAGCATTCTTGAAACAATACGTGTTATACCTAATTATACCAATTGATGTGAACAACATTAGGTCGTCTTATTTAAAAATCCGTGTCCGTCATTGAACGACTTTAACCTGATTAAGTCTAGCATGGTGTGATCAACAACATCATTGCAGTCGAAAGACGTCCACCGCTGGACATAACCCGCCCCCAAGCATTACCATGATGCGGGATCAGCTAAATAGATCGACGACCTCAAAAAGGTGGCTCGGACAGACTGGATGCGGTGGGCGGTGAATTCCTTTTGTGGCGCAACTTGGGAGAGTCCTATGTCCACGACTGCAATAGGCTTAGTTGATTTAATTGACTGAGTTGAGCACCATGGGCTACCCAAAGATTTAAACCGATTTAAATCTTTGGGGTTTACGCGAAAAAAACACGGTTTTTTCAGGTGCTCATCTTCTTCTCTTCTTCCTGGCGTTCGTGTTTGGTTCGTTCTGCACATTTTGCTTCCACATGCTGATGTACTTGTTTGACGAGAAGTGTGTGCTGTTCCCGAAGCTACTGTCCCTCACGTCGCTCAAACACAACGTCATCTATGAGTTCATACCTGCCAATAAGGAAATTGAAGATAGTAAGGGTTTCAATTTAAGCAGTTTTTACTAAGCCTGGAGGTATTTTGTCCAGTGCGTGGTGAAGATGGTTTTCTGAATGATTGACAGATTATGCTAGTGCGGGTAATGCTTTAGGATGTATCATAGTTGTTTCTATCGCTGAAAATACAAATGAGAAAGGCTTTTAAGATACTCAAACCCTATTTTTGAAGTAAAACTTCTTTAGGCACGCTTGACTTGGGGAATAATCTAATGAATGCGTGACGAGAGCGTTACGGAAGCGAGCGAACGGAAGTTGAGGGAGATATAAGTTAATGAAGGTAGAAAGAGAGAGAGTTAAGTTTCGTATATTACTGATTAGTATTACTATTTGTAAGTTTTAGTTCAGTCGTGTGGTCTAAAGCACACTCGTTTTTGCCGCTCTCGGCCAAACTAGGGCGTGTCAGACTTTACTGACTAAACCCCAGCCGTGTTCCTTCAGTTGCCTGTGTGTCAGGGCCACGGTATCTCTTTCGGACAAACCCGCAACCCTGGAAGGCATCGTCCCTGACGGACCCCATCAGTTTTCACTGATATCTCTATGAGGCGCGTGTAGAACACAACGCGCCATCGACCCGGGCCTGGTCCTTATCGGACGGCGATCTACCCATCGCTCACCGTCCGCAAGCCCGCGCCTACGGTGGCCGGGAATTGGCCTGGGATTCCCGACGCAAGATACTAAACCCCTAAAGAGAGTTTCATCGGGTTGTTGAATTTTTCACGAACTCAGTATATGCAACAGATACATACATTTGCTTGGGTAGGATACAAAAGTTACCGATTCGGACTTGTTTCAGTGCCAGTTGACTTCCTCAGCACTCAGTGGGTTGAGAAGAGCACGTGTTCTCTCCCGACGTATGTGCCGCTGGTGTCTGGCATCTTCGGCCTCGTGTGGACCACCATGTTCCTCATGTGTTCCGCCGGGAGTAGGACTCTCACCGGGTGATGTATCACTTCTATTTTTCACCTATGCCCAAGTTTACACATTTCTATGAGTTCACACCCACATTTCGCCAGCTGAGTTTAAGTCATGTAGGTAATAGAGGCGAGTTAGGGAGTAGGGAAGCCTTCGTCCTGCAGTGGGACAATAACGGCTTTTTTAGGGTTCCGTACCTTAAAAGGATAAAAAGGAACCCCTATAGGATCACGCGTGTGTCTGTCTGTCACAGCTGATTTACGTTTGAATGAATTTTGAATGGTCAGTTTGGGGCGCAAATTAGAAAATTAAAAAATAAAGTTTTGCAATTGGTACCTATCATGTGACCTAACAAATAAAAGGCTTGATGTGAGAATTACAATTTTGTTTTTAAATAATTATAAAATAAATACTTTTAAAGGTGTTTAAGAGAATCAATGAAAATTGACCATTCCCCCTTATCTCCGAAACTACTGAGCCAAAAGTTTTGAAAAAAATACAGAAAATAGTTCTTTACTTATAATAATTCAACTGAAAGACGTCCACTGCACAGGTCTCCCCCAAAGGAGAGGAGAGAGGGGGTTTGATATAATCGCCACGCTTGGCAGGCGGATTGGCGATCACAGTATGGTGTTAAAATGCATAGAGAACGCTGCTGCTCATTCTCTAGTACGTCCCTTAGTCGCCTTTTACGATACCCACGGGAAGAAATAGGGTCGTGCTATTCTTTACGTCCGGCACCACACGGTACAGATACTTTACTTATAGATACTTGACGGTACGGTTGGCGCAGTGGTTAAGCGATTGACTGCTGCGCTGCGTGTCGAGGGTTCGATTCCCGCACGGAACAAAATATTTGTATTACCTATATGTAGTTTTTCCGGGTACCTGGCTGTTTCTGTATGTGAGTTTAAATGTTTGTAAACGAACCCACGATACAGGAGCAATTAATAGTGTAGCACAACGTTTAAAAAAAAAAAACAGAAAACAGATTATAGAAAACCTATAAAAAGTCTATGTAAATCAGTCGATATTGTGCGTACAAACTTACATTTGCAGTTGGAATGTATGAGGGAACATGTCTTTCAAGTTAAGTTAATAAACGTATTTTTTTTCTTTCTTTCTTCTTTCTAAGTTTGTTCTTGGGATAAATTCATCCCAACTATGGAACTCTTCATTGTGCGAACTATTTTCCCGCGCCATCGCCACCTGAAACCACAACAATGTTTTAAATAATAGAGGGTAGGCTTTATTAAGAAGTGTTTAGAATAGATTTATAGTGATTGATACACATTGAATTGCAAATTGATCGTCTACTAAATGCAATAGAAGCAATGGACAATATTACTACAATTGCAATTGATTATAATTGATCAATTGTATAATAATTAAATTATCCGCCAGTTGCACGTAAGTCCATTTAATTTAATTCCCCATTAAAAGTAACGCTGTCACTTTCTGATACTTTCCGTTAGAGAAAGACAGCATTACTTTTAATCGGGGATTAAATTTAATGGACTTACGTGCAACTAGCGGTATACTTTTTTAAACTTGAGGGGTCTCCACATAGTGACGCTGTCTCAATTATACGAGTATTCAGCTCAATTAAAATTGTAGGTCTACGCTACCTAATTATTAATGTATGTGTCGCTCCAGTTTGCAGCGGCCGTGGCGAGTGCTGCCGCCTGTATTCGTGTTCTCGCTAGCGATGGGTAGTCTCTGCATCTACTCATCCGTGGTCACACATGCCGGCTTGCAGGATCTCTGCTATAAACTTGGCGAAATCACTGGAAGTCCCACGTATGTATAATTAAATATCATCGATGCCTGCGCTACCAGTGATAAGAGAATAATAACAGTTCAGAAAATAGTTCTTTACTTATAATAATTCAACCGAAAGACGTCCACTGCATAGGTCTCCCTCCTTGAAGGGGGGTTTGATATAATCGCCACGCTAGGCAGGCGGGTTGGTGATCACAGTATGGTGTTAAAATGAATAGAGATTGAGCAGATGCTGCTGCCCATTCTCTTAGTAAGTCCCTTAGTTCCCTTTTACGACACCCACGGGAAGAAATGGGGTGGTGCTATTCTTTACGTCCGGCACCACACGTAACTATAGTATGAATGATTTTCCACAGCTGCACATATACGGTGAACGTGGCGACCCTGACGTACGAACGTCGCATCCGCGGCGTGTACCAGGCCACGCGGCTCACCATCCTCTCCGCTTGGCTGCACACGGCCTGTTGGCTGCTATCAGCATTGTTGACTCTGGTGCGCGTACTTCTGGCTGTAGACTTCCTACTAGTTCGGGTTTCTGCTGAACTGCATGGAGACATCGATAAAATTATGGTTGGTATAGTATTCAATTTCATTTCATTTTCCAATACAAATGCAACCTTGGACTGGCACTAAAAAGTATATGATGTACTGACCCCTAAAATAATCAATAAAAAACTTTTTACAAAAAAAAAAACAACTGACTTAAAAAAAAAACACTACAAACTGAAAAATAACTTTAATTTCGGAAGTTGGTGTCTTTGGATCTGTATTTTAGTTTTTCATATTCTACCGTCTCATGGGCATGCAAATAATATTAAATTCCAAAATTAAACAGAAATTCTATTGTTACCGAATAAATATAAATAAAGAAGAAATATAGTATAGTAGAATTTAGTGTGGTATATTAATAATAATCATATTTGACATTAACATTTGGATATTTTTTTTTCTTTATGTTGGAATATTTAAATACATTAGATTTTATTTTATTTTACTCGGGTTGCAGAGTTAAAGTACCCCTTTAGTATTATTTTTTTCATTATGACTAGTATTTTCGCCGAACCCTTGGGCTGCTCTGCAAAGCACACTTTGAGTATGGTTGGATTAGAGCATTAAATAAATATTATTTAATAATAATAATAAAATAATTATTATTATTGTATAAAGATAAACATATAATATAAACACATAAAGCACGTACATCGCCAGAAAGTGTATCACCAAGTGCAATAAAAAAAATCTGGCATATACTAATTGAACGCCAATTTAGCCATAATTTTCGAGGCGACTTACAACTTAAAGGGCGACTAATTATTTGCTGCAAAAAAAATAACATGGCAGCGATTAAATATTATTTCTTAATCGCTGCAAAGTCATCTACTGTTATTGAATCATTTGGGTTAGGTTAGGTTAGAACAGTAACCATTAACAAGCGAAGGCGAGCGAGCGAAGCGAGCGTGCCGCGGCAGCGGCCGCCGAGCGCCAGATCCCCTCTATTGTTGGTAAATTCAGTTACCAAAACAAAAATTCGATGCCAGTTTAAATTAAAATAAAGCTAAAAACTGATATATTAATATGCTACCTATTACTTATTACGATACTCCTTATTAGCTGCCAACCCATTATATATGGTACCCACTCTATTTTTTTTTAAAACCTATATTCATTTTACTTAGTTGCCGCATTAAATACATGCCTAAAATAATTGCAAACGGCTTCTGTTTACACCAAGGCACTATTGTAAGTCGATAACAACAATACAAGCCGTGTGCCCGATGGGATTTCCCTTCGGCAATTTCCCATAAGGAGCCTTATGGATGAATTATAAAAAACGATGATACAGCTAACTTTTACGTATGTATAAATAGAAGCGTAAACGCCAAATACCACGTTTCTAACTGTAGCGGAATCAACATCGCCACATGCGAACTACGCGTCACACTGACGTCACGCAAATCCTGCATGGCGCAAGCAGAGTTTACCGCGCAACTAGCATATATACAACGTCCCGACATCAACCGTCGGTACCACGACAGATCAAGATGTTCGGCAAGCCTATCCCTTGGGAGAAGCGAGCCAAATATCTCGGTGTGATCTTAGATCACCACATTTCGTTCGCTGAGCACATAAAGCAAGTGCGTTCGCGCGCTGCTTTCGCTCTCGGTAGGCTTCATTGCGTTCTGAACTCACGCAGCAAGTTGTCCCTTAAGGGCAAATTGCGTATTTACACAGCGTGCATCCGGCCGATTATGACGTACGCGTGTGCCGCTTTCGCACACGCCCGTCCCCATCTCATTCACAGAATGCAGGCACTTCAAAACCGATTTCTCCGTAAAATTACGGACGCTCCATGGTTCGTTCGGAACGAAACCCTACACGTAGATCTTAGAATCCCCACCATCAAGCAGTTTTTGAAACGCGCGACAAAGCGGTTCTTCGAGTCCGCAGATAGACATCGCAACCCCTTGGTTGTGCAGGCAGCTAGCTATAGGCCATCTCAAATTAGTAAGACTCGCCGACCTAGGCATACTCTCTTAGACCCGGATGACCCCATTACTCTCCTTCAGGAAAGCAATAGGGCCACAAGTACAGTGCACAAACACAAACCGTCATTCCGTCCTCGCCGCCGAGGTACCACGCGAAGTTCAAGAATAAATTGTTCCCCCCGTCCCTTGCACGTCGATTCGCCAGCCCCGAGGCTGAGTGAGCCGTAGCATTTAATAGTAATCCCCGTTAATAATCATGAATTTAAACTTTCGATCCAGCCCGTCCCCAATTTGCTTTGTTTTTCCCCAACGACGCCCTAAGCCGAGGTTCGTACCCCACAGGGGGTGCCCTTAGAGCGCTGTCGTTTAGTTTTTAATACTTATATTTACGCTCCTGGCTGGAGGCTTTAAGCTAATACCTTAGGGCAGCCACAGGAAAGACCGGTTAAGCAGTTACGGCCTCTCAAGGTCAACTGCGAGATGCCATATATAAAAAAAATAAATAAAAAAAAAATCAACCGTCGGGCAGTTGCCCACCAGACACAACACCCGTCTGGTCGGAGGACCCTTTTCTATGTTGGATGAGTAAACTTTACACCCTGTTCCTCATACCACCAAATAACTTTAAAAATCTTCATACAATCTTTCATCCCCTTTTTAACCCCCTCAGGGGATAAACTTCCAAAAAACGATAATACAACTAACTTTTACGTATAAACAGAAGTCTAAGTAGGTACCAACTTCCACGTTTCTAGCTTAACATATGACGAACTTCCATACAAACTTTCATCCCATATTATTTTAAGCCCCTTAGATGTTTTTTTGAATGCTTTCTACTTGCATTATATGAAGGCGTAATAACTGATTAAAAAGTTACTAAAATCATACAGCGTGCCGCTACAAATGGCGACATTAATTTAACACACGGGTAGGGCTAGTGGCCAGTAATCATAAAATATAATACAATAAAATAATGCGTACATTGAAAAATCTCAATTTTCAAATTAAATAATCTCTTTCCTTCAATTCACCAACTCTTTGCACGTTATTCGTTTTAATTTAATTGATGCGATGTTATGATCCGCGACACCGGCAAATTACCTCTAACTACAGTTCTTCGAACTAGAAAATGAAGAAAATTGCGCGGGCGAAGCCGCGGGCAAAAGCTAGCAGACTATAAAATGCCTCATCCTCCATACTTTACGAAATATTTACACATATTATCACTAAATAGTAACAGCACATTTTTTTTTTCGCACATCAGGAGAAAGACGAGATACAAATTAGAACTGTCTTGCCTGAGACATGGATAAACGTTGAAAGCGAACACAAAAGCGGCATAATGAAATGTGATAGCGTAAATAAAACAGATGATTTTGAAGATGTATTAACTGAGTTAATGGAACAAGGAGCTGAAGTAATTTATTTGGCAAACCACAGAATGGAACCTTCTGAACTATCGTTAGTCCCTGAAGAGAGGAGAAGATTAGCTCGAAAAGAGGCAGTCAAACGTGTCCCTAAAGATAAGGCATTTATTGTCTGTTGGCTACATGATTTACTTGACAATTTACTTTTGCCTGATCTTTCCGATCCACAGTTGACAGAACGTGCCACTTCGGTTGGCTCACTTAGTGTGGATAGCCACGCAACAATAATACCTACTAGGCAATTGGGACAAGTAAACATTTCATTCCATTTGGATGAAGAAGATGAAGTTAAACCAGCTCCCCCCACCAAGCTAGACAGCATTCTATTTCACCAGGCTAAAAGAAAGAGTGGTTTAATTCATTTCAAGGATGAAACAAGTCTTAAAGCTTCAGCTTCGCAACGAACGGTTGAACACAGCGACGATAGCTCGGTGATGAACCAAACTGTACTAGCTGAAATAAAAAAGAAATCCAATCTGAAGACGGCCGGTGTCCAAACGGACAAAGAAAAGAGAAGTTTACATGTCCGAATATCAGAAACGGATGTCGTCCAAATCAGATCAGATGACGAAGAAACTTCAACGTCATCGAATAAGAAAGACGTTGATAAAGAGACACAGACAAATCAAAAAGAAAAACAAGATTGAACTTTAAAAATTTAATTTTTCTTATTTCGTTGTCTACGTAGGTTACCTATAATAATAGTAATAAATTCTTTATTTCTAGTATAGATTCTTTAACTATGAATCATAATAATCTATTACCTATGTATGTAGTTTCGTGACATAATTTATTTATGTAAATAAATAAATAAAAATATAGTAAATAAAACACATTATAGGGAAATTACATAAGTTTTGTTAAGTAAGTAAGTTTTACTAAAATCATACAGCGTGCCGCTACAAATGGCGACATTAATTTAACACACGGGTAGGGCTAGTGGCCAGTAATCATAAAATATAATACAATAAAATAATGCGTACATTGAAAAATCTCAATTTTCAAATTAAATAATGAGAGACTCTCTCTTTCCTTCAATTCACCAACTCTTTGCACGTTATTCGTTTTAATTTAATTGATGCGATGTTATGATCCGCGACACCGGCAAATTACCTCTAACTACAGTTCTTCGAACTAGAAAATGAAGAAAATTGCGCGGGCGAAGCCGCGGGCAAAAGCTAGCAGACTATAAAATGCCTCATCCTCCATACTTTACGAAATATTTACACATATTATCACTAAATAGTAACAGCACATTTTTTTTTTTCGCACATCAGGAGAAAGACGAGATACAAATTAGAACTGTCTTGCCTGAGACATGGATAAACGTTGAAAGCGAACACAAAAGCGGCATAATGAAATGTGATAGCGTAAATAAAACAGATGATTTTGAAGATGTATTAACTGAGTTAATGGAACAAGGAGCTGAAGTAATTTATTTGGCAAACCACAGAATGGAACCTTCTGAACTATCGTTAGTCCCTGAAGAGAGGAGAAGATTAGCTCGAAAAGAGGCAGTCAAACGTGTCCCTAAAGATAAGGCATTTATTGTCTGTTGGCTACATAATTTACTTGACAATTTACTTTTGCCTGATCTTTCCGATCCACAGTTGACAGAACGTGCCACTTCGGTTGGCTCACTTAGTGTGGATAGCCACGCAACAATAATACCTACTAGGCAATTGGGACAAGTAAACATTTCATTCCATTTGGATGAAGAAGATGAAGTTAAACCAGCTCCCCCCACCAAGCTAGACAGCATTCTATTTCACCAGGCTAAAAGAAAGAGTGGTTTAATTCATTTCAAGGATGAAACAAGTCTTAAAGCTTCAGCTTCGCAACGAACGGTTGAACACAGCGACGATAGCTCGGTGATGAACCAAACTGTACTAGCTGAAATAAAAAAGAAATCCAATCTGAAGACGGCCGGTGTCCAAACGGACAAAGAAAAGAGAAGTTTACATGTCCGAATATCAGAAACGGATGTCGTCCAAATCAGATCAGATGACGAAGAAACTTCAACGTCATCGAATAAGAAAGACGTTGATAAAGAGACACAGACAAATCAAAAAGAAAAACAAGATTGAACTTTAAAAATTAAATTTTTCTTATTTCGTTGTCTACGTAGGTTACCTATAATAATAGTAATAAATTCTTTATTTCTAGTATAGATTCTTTAACTATGAATCATAATAATCTATTACCTATGTATGTAGTTTCGTGACATAATTTATTTATGTAAATAAATAAATAAAAATATAGTAAATAAAACACATTATAGGGAAATTACATAAGTTTTGAGTATACGAACCGTTCACGGCATAAAAAACGTGAAAAACTACGGTTGATTCGCCGTGTGTAGGCATGGTTCTTACGGGCACAGCGCCGCCGCCGCCGTAGCCGTATACCATGCAACCGGTAGTATGCCGTGTCTTAAGACAAGCAGCTGGCGCGCCGTACCGTTAATAAACCGCACCGTGTATAACGGGCCTAAAGGTACCCACTGCTTATTTCTTGAGTTTCTTCCAGCCATGGACCTAAAAAAAAAGTCAGACGGAACTCCTGCTAAGACAAAACTGTGTCCCGTAATGGCGGTGACAGTCTTAGGTGTGAGTGAATTTAGGGTTGTCATGATAGCCAAAATTACCCACTCAATATTGTTTTATTTTAAGGAAAATATCGTGTCGTTTTCGTAATTTCAAAATAAATACCATGTTACTAACATGTTAGCTTAGATTGTTAATTTACCTTTTGAGGTACTGCATATGTAACAACACGCCGCGCCGCCGCGGCCGGAGTCCTCCTTTAGTTGTATAAAAGTCATTCGTTTCAAAATGTAAACTACAAATGACACTGTATTTGTTTGGAATCCAGTCATTTTTACAGTTACAATTTCGATTTTTTTCAATCCAATCATTTTGCCAAACTTCATTTACTTTAGGAAATCTAGTAGAAAGAATATAAAACAACAAGTAATAATTAACCTAAATAAATTGAATTGATGAAAAAATATATTAATTTCCCATATATTTAGGGTCATTTGCACACGTGAATATTGGAAACACTGGCCTTGTGATGAATTATTTTGATCTGGTGAATAAATATGGATTGTAATCTATAAAATCGGGAACTAAGTTGTTGAATTATTCATTTACATATGAAACGTGATTCCTGTATTTTTTTCTTCCTATCGCAACGGTTTTCGCAACATTTCACCACACAAGACATGCTGTATTTCAATACTTTTTTTGCCGCGTAAACGTGTCGACTGTGTTGACGTTTGCACGCGTAATGGGTGAGTATGCTGTGAATGTGTGCGTGGGGGCCTGTACGTACAGCGAGCTGGCTGACTCTGAGTGACACAGTTTTCTGTTAGCGAGAATCCGTCCGAGTTTTTTATACGTCCATGCTTCCAGCATTAAAATAATAAATAATTAATTATAATAGTAAATTCTCGCAGGCGAAGCAAAAGGACTATGTAAGGAGCGTAGCAGGTGGCGTTCTATAGTTTCTGCCTACCCCCATGGGAAGAAGGCGTGAGTTTAAGTATGTATGTAGTAATAAATTCTCTTTTCTCATGCAAGTTTTACCTATAATACCTGTACTATTATATCCGGGCTTTAGGATGTTTCATAGCGTGCCGAGCCGAGTCACGTAAAAATTCGAAAATAGTAAAACATAAAAATATTAATTTTCAAAACTTCCACGAATCTTTCGCCTTTTTGAAAACCTTTTGTTTTGTGGTTAGATCACTACAATTGATGATTATTCCGTCATACTCAGGGTACCAACATATTCATAAACTTTTGTTACCATACCAATTACGATTACGAAATACACTCACGGACCCCTGCATATTTTTGTTTATAGGTCTCTCTACCTTTACAAGGAAAAAAATAAGTGGTTGTGAAGCCAGTCACTCACTGTCATTTCCGTTTGTGAGTATTCCAAATTTGAAACTGAAATACAAAAAAAAATGTAATTGTAATAAATCGTATTTTCGCGCTTCACAGAATTTTCTCTCAAAATTAGCGTGATTTTTTTAAGAAAAACTATGGTTTACATAGAGAAAACGTTTATTTAGTAACATGTCAACCTGTGTTACCTCCAAGAGCATGTGCGACGGCCGTCATGCATGTTCGGTATGGAATTAATTAATACCGCTATGACGTGCTGTGGAATGTTCTCCCATGCTTCCAAGATGGCAGTTTTCAGCACCCGCAAAGTTTCTGGAGCTGGTTGGTTAGTTCGAACACGCCTCTCCAGCTCATCCCATAAGTGCTCTGTAGAATTCATATCAGGGCCTATTCCTGGCCATTCCATTACTGCCATACTAACGTCATGCAGGTATTCTCGAATAATTCTTGCAATGTGCGCCCTTGCATTATCAATAACATGCATAAAAATGAAATCCTGGCCCACAAACTCAGCATAAGGTATCACATGAGCCTCTGGGAATTAACGAATGGATCCGTCGCTATTTGGTGATGGCAACCGTGGTCCCGTCACATAATAATAATCTTCTTTATTACATAAGAAAGTGGTTACAATTTGTGTGAAGTCCCTGACACTTGTGCTAGGTGGTCAACCTAGCACAAGTGTTAGGGATTTCACACAAATTGTCACAACCTCAAAGCCAGTTTTTCCGTCGGAGGAAATTCCGCGCCGGACTATCTATGATCCACCGCCGTAACTCACCTTCTCTTCAATGAAAACGTTCTCCCTGCCTTCGGTAGACATTCCTACGTCCATCATTGCCTCACAGCATAATCTTGGTTTCATCAGTAAAAAAAAAAAAAAAAAAAATAAAAAAAAAAAAATAGTTTATTGCTTCAACTTAAATACCTTATTCTAGTTACAATGTGGAGAATCCATTTAAGCAAATAGTATGCTTGTTTTAGGATACTCCGCCCTTCCCCAGGTTATGTAATTGTATTTAAGTTATTAAACCTGATCATAATATTAAATGAACTTATACAATTAAAAATGCAGGAACAAAATGGGTACTTACACAGTATTGTTATATGAGTAAAAGACAAATAAAACAAAGACAAATAACGCGCTGTTCTGTGTGTAGGAGATAGTGTGGAGGTGAATGTGTATGTAGTATGTGTATGAGAGTGAGAAGTGGGTGAGAGTAAGTGTGGGGGGGTGAGGGTCATAATCCAAACTTCATACAGGTGGAGATTAATTATTATCTAGGTTTTATATAATAATGTAGCTAACCCTGCGACTAGTCTTGGGATCGGAATTAATGTAAAACATTAACTTCCATTAGCGCCATAAATAACATAGCGTAATATAAATATTACAGTCTCATTGATTGCACCATATTTTCCACTTCGTCATAGGTTTTTAACTTAAGCCATTTAGACAAAGCGTTTTTACATTCGCGGTAGGTTAGTGGGTATATATCCAGTTCTTTATTAAGAAAATTGTATAAATGGGATGATTGCCTAGGGAATTGCCTTTTTGCGAATGTAGACTTTACTGACACAGTAGGAGCAACCGTGTTTTTCCTTCTGCCTTTTGTCTTCTGTGGGTTGAACGATAGAGTTTTATGCTTAGTTAGAATTATATTAAGTACGTAAAGCTTTCTAACGGTCAGAAGATCCGAAATCCGGTATAGGTTCTCAGTTGAAAACCTGAAGGGTTTAAAAAACATAACTTTCAGTAGTGACCTCTGAGCTCTCTCGAGGTCTAAGAATTTAATCTTTGTGGCACCTCCCCAGACAGGTACGCAATAAGCCAGGACGGACTGAGCAAGTGAGATGTAAATCTGTATCAGGAGCTTTTTCGAGGTGACATGTCGTAATGTTTTGAAAGTCCAGATTAATTTCCGTATTCGCTTCATTATTAATTCAGTTTGGTTATGCCAGGATAGTCGTTGATCAACCATAATGCCTAGGTATTTGGTAGATTCTACTCTATTGATTTCTGTGCAAGAACAGATTGGTTTTACAGGATAATTGCATTTATGAATCTTAATTTTGAATTCTGGAGGGGGTTGAGAGGTGTTGTACTTTGTGAAGCAAATGAAGTTGGTTTTGGTAGTATTTAAGGTTAGGAGGTTAAGGTCAAGCCAGGCTGCTATTCTTGCCAGTCCACGCTCAGCAGTTAACCGGACATTGTTCCAGGTGTCACCACTGAACACTATAGCAGTGTCATCTGCGTAAGAAAGAATGCGTGCATCCACAATTTTCATGCTACATAGAGCATTTATATATATAAGGAACAATGTCGGTCCGAGCACACTGCCTTGACCTACTCCGAATTGGACGATCTCTTCAGAGCTAATGGTATTGCCTAACTTAATCTTTTGCTTGCGTTCGCTTAGATAGTCTTTGAGCAAGGCGTGGGGAATACCTCTTACCCCAATTGATTCCAGCCTATCCAGCAGTGTGACGACAGAAACTGTGTCGAAAGCCTTTTGAAGATCTAGGAAGACAGCAAGGCACTTGCCTCCGCTGTCCACTTGACTGGTTACAGCGGAGGCAAGCGCCAGTACTGCGTCTTCCGTAGACATTTTTTGTCTGAAACCGTACTGCGAGGGCGATAGGAGGTTGTTTTTATTAAGGTAAGATAAGAGACGTGAGTTTATTAATCTTTCCATTACTTTTGATATTGATGGCAGTACAGATATGGGTCTATAGTTAGACGGATTAGTTTTGTCTCCACTTTTGTGCACCGGTGTTATAATGGCAAGTTTTAAGGCGTTTGGGTATGTAGCGTGTTCAAAGCACTGGTTCGCTAAGTGGGTTATAATTGGGACGACAAGAACATGAGCGGCCTTTATGAAATTGACAGTTATGCCGTCCCAGCCCGGGGCACTATCTGATTTCAGAGACATTAGAACGCGGTGAACTTCATCCTGGTCAGTGTTTATAAGTACAAATGATGAGAGAGGTGGAACATTAGCTGAGTCAGAACTATAGTTTTGGTCATAACCTATGGTGGAGCTAGCAATTATCTCGTTTGCTAGAATTTTACCTATGTTGGAAAAGTATTTATTTACAGCGTCAGCTGATTCTTTTGGAGTAGCCTTGAGCTCTAATAGATCCGTATTGGGCGTTTTGCTTGGCTTTCGATTAGTGATGTTGTTTATAGTTTCCCACATTTTTTTGGGATTTTTATGCGCTTTAGATAATTGGTCCCGGTCGTGTTTGCGCTTTTGCTTTTTAATAATACAGTTGCAATAGTTTCTGTATCTTTTGAAGGTGATCTTTAATACTTCGTTATGAGGCTCAGACTTTAACTTAAGTTGCATGTCATTACGGTTACGTATGCAGCGTAGTAATCCGACCGTCATCCATGGTTTTATCAGTCTACATTTTTGCGGTATTACTGTCGTAATGGTGTTATTTTTAATGCAAGTTTGTATTATATGTATTAAGCGGTCACAAATTGTATTTGGGTCGGTAAAATTTAACAAAAGATGTAAATTACTTTCACCTAGGTTTTCTAATGCTTTATCGAAGTTAATCATAGTTTTAGTTTTAGCAATTTTACGTATATGTTTTTTATTTGTCAATTTTAAGAAAATCATGGAATGGTCTGTTATAGTTGTGTTTAATACAGCTATGGTCGCGGCAGCATTAGTGGGGTCAAGTTTTACCATGAAGTGGTCTAAACAGTTTTTACCTCTAGTGGGTAGTGAATGCCCTGGAAGTAGGCCGTTCATCGCCATCATGTTGAGATAGGTTAACCTGTTTGATCGATCATATGAATGTTCGGCCTCGTTATAAATCAAATTTATATTTATATCTCCTGTTACTATTATATTTTTACACGAGGCAATAGTGGTTAAGTGATCATTTAATGAATTGATAAATTCGTCGGCTTTTGGATTTGAAGGCGACCGGTAGATAGCAAAGATAGTTAGTTCAGGGTGAAAGTAAAAATAACCTAGATCCATTAACATTGAGTCCAACGCAAATATATGTTTGCGAGCAAACAGAAGGCGCGCCATTCTGTGACCTCGTGTCTGTTTGAGCCCGTTGGTTGGCTTATGAAGTTTGAGTTTCGAGTTTTCTAACAGTTCGAGCGTAAACGGTCAGTCCATGAAAGTCTGGAAGCTGTACTGAAACCTGTACTGAAGTCAGGTGACCATAACGCAGGCTGGTGGTAAAGAAAAACCGATCTTATCGTGCTTTAGTGACCCGGTTTCGTGGTCTTCCTAGCTCCGACAAAAGACGACTGCCCTGCTAAAAAAGTAAAAAAAAACAAGTATTAGTTAATCTGTATATACAAAGCGAAGGGTCAATCATTTACTCGCTGACTAAACAGATAATTAAAATTGTCATTGCAGTCCTAGGACCGTTCTGTGGAACACTTTAAAATCTAAGAGGTCCCCGATTGCATTTAATTATTTATCTTTATTTTATACATTTTATAGTGCCAAGTTTTATTTTAAAACTAGTCATGCTAGGTGGCTTTAATTATTAAGCACTAAATGTGTTTTTTATACTCCCACGACGTGGCGAGGCGTGGATGGGATTCGCAGTGTTACTAAAGTCTGATTAAATCGTTTGCAGTCAATGCTGAAATGTTTGTTTTGCATGTACACCCTACTTTACGCATACCAGGCATCAGTTCCCCCTGCCAGGGTTACGAGCCTGTCCGAAAGGAATATCGTGGCCCTGGCACACAGGCATCTGAAGAAACACGGGTGGGTTTTAGTCAGTAAAAGTCTGACACTCCCTCCCGCTCCGCCCAGAGCGGGAGAAGTTATTAAGGCATCAGTTCCCAGTAGTAAATGTCAACACCTCACTCGACACCCCGTTTCTAACCCCTTATATTTATTATTGAGTTAAATAGCCATGTCGCCGATTACAATTCCTATATATCTCTTTCGACACATTTTTCTAACACTTAAGTTAACGTTTATCTGAACTAGCCTGGTGGTCCATTCCAGATATATGCTGTCATTGTTTAGCCTTTGCTTATAAATTATGCCATTTCGTCTGTATCGCTCTAATCGAGCACAGCTCCGAATTACTGTAATAATTGTAATTAAAGTTTTTTTAACTAAATCACTGCCGTTCATATTTGACTCCCTACCTATGTAAAATGTATGCCAATAGATTTTATAGTTTTGGAATGTGCTCACCAAGATCTTTTTTTTTTTAATTTGAAAATGGAGCCATACTGCCGCCATATTGATTTTTTTTTTTTCAAAAACTTTTATTAGCCAGCGTCACTCGGGATGATGTAATAACGATAATACATCCAAATCTGTTTAGGCATTTAAAAGTTATGGTGGAATAAAGAAACTAACATTCATACTTACATGAACCCTGAAAACTCCTCCACAACTACCAAACATGAAAACAAAATTATCAAGCCGGTTTGATAATATCGTGCTCGATGTTTTAAATTACGTGCTGGGTATAAATAAAACAGTATCGTCACAAAATATAAGTAGATAAATTAACACTCCATTTTAATAAAAACAAATTACAAATATTTTCATTATGTCTATCGTAAATAATTGACTTAAATTTCTAATGAAATACCTACTGCTAAAAGGTTTGATAAACGAAATATCCAATCAGTCAACAACATTCATAATACAATAATATTCTCTTCACTGAAACGTTTGAAATATACCTCTAAATACTTATACAGGGCCAAATTAAATTACCTAGCGAAACTCTGCAGACGTGATTGGTATCGATATTTTAACACGATAAAATAAAAGATTTGAAGTTTTTTTTTTGGGTCAACGACAGCTGGTAGTGTTGTTTCTTGAATTATAAGCCCACTAGCACACCTCCGCCGCGAAACCATCACAGCGAAACCGGAGTAGTTCAATTCAACTGGCTCGCGTCATGTTTCGCTACTCGATTCGGATGCGACTAGCGGAACATGACGCGAACCAGTTGAATTGAACTACCTCGGTTTCGCTGCTTTGGTTATAATAATAAAAAGTCCAAAAATTGTTAATTTGTAGTAAAACTACAAATTAACAATTTTTGGACTTTTTCCTTTACTTGTGCTGTGAGACCTTGCTTCTTGCCAAATTTCATGATTCTAGGTCAACGGGAAGTACCCTATACTATAGGTTTTGATTTATGTGCGAGATATTCGCAATTTTTTTTTTATGTGCTAAAACTACAAATTTACAATTTTCGGACTTTTTGCTTTACTTGTGCTATAAGACCTTGCTTCTTGCCAAATTTCATGACTCTAGGTCAACGGGTAGTACCTACCCTATAGGTTTTGATTTATGTGCGATATAGTACTTATTTTTCTAAAACTGTATTTTTTTAACGTGCACCACAATGCTTTGTTTTTGAGTAAATAAACATTATATTATATTCGCAATTTTTTTTTAATGTGATAAATCTACAAATTTACAATTTTCGGACTTCTTGCTTTACTTGTGCTATAAGACCTCGCTTCTTGCTAATTTTCATGATTCTAGGTCAACGGGAAGTACCCTATAGGTTTTGATTTATGTGCGAGTTAATCGCAATTTTTTTTATGTGATTATACTACAAAATTACAATTTTAGGACTTTTCCTATACTAGTGCTGTAAGACTTTGCTTCTTCCCAAATTTCATTATTCTAGGTCAACGGGAAGTACCCTTAAAGGTTTTGATTTATTTGCGAGTATCGAAATATGACGCAATAATGTCGCATAGATCACCGTTCTTTTTTATTGCGTTGACTTGGAAGCTTGATTTTTTTTTAGAGCTTCAAGGGACCATAGGCCTACGTATTTGATATTAATTTCAAATTGATACATTTACGCGTTCCTGAGAAAAAGGGTCTTACTGACACTGACACTGACAGACAGACAGACAGACGGACAACGAAGTGATCCTATAAGGGTTCCGTTTTTTCCTTTTGAGGTACGGAACCCTAAAAACAATAACATCTCCACTCATACCTCAACACAAACAGCGGTCATTGACCCAAAAAAAAAACACTAAGTCTGTTTTATCTTTTTTTGTCGTGTTTAGATATCGATACACTGAGTTTCGCTAGGTAATTTAAATTGACCCTGTATATTGATTCAGCAATACCATCAACTTGTACATATATCCTAATATTTTGGTACTTATATTCTGTTTCTGAGAACAGAGCCGTAATAAGCATTCTGCGTATATTATAATACAGGTGACCTAGATGGCACACAAACGGAATTACCTCTTTGGGGCTTCATGGCCATTCATTACAATCACAACCTGCATGGTGCACAGCCAGTGGGTGCTTCTATTCACGGTAATTTGAGGTCGAGTGTGTTGAAAATTTTATTATGATTTAGTACCTGAGTCTTCAACGAACGCTACCTATTATTAACAGAAATTCTACTATGCCAAGGTTCTGCCCCACCAAGTTCCAAGTGGAATGTACTTTACGGTTTACTTTGTCGCACTAATCGGTTTTGGTGGGACAAATTACATTCGTTTAAGTAAACTCTTCTGGCTGGTCTGCTATTGCTGGCTGCACACATCTCGTCTTCGTCACCGTCGATGCCCAAACAAGTACCTGTGCATAAAACGGCCTTTTTTAAATTATGACGCGAACAAAAGACATTGGGCAAAAGTGGTCCAGAATTCCAGCACTGATGAAAACAAACTAAGTACACAATAAACTCACACCTTCTTCCCATGGGGGTAGGCAGAAACTATAGAATGCCACCTGCTACGCTCGCTCCTTACATACTCCTTTTGCTTCGGTTACGTTCACGCACGTCGATTGCGAGTACTACACACCTGACCTTTCTGAAGAACATCACCAATTAGGTCACTATAAAATATGTCCTCTTAGGGCGTCCTCTCCCGGCGGTTACCACTCACATCTGCCTTAAAATAATCTCAAGCGTCGGAGGCATTAAGTCTTTATTGTTAAATTCAAGAAAATGCCTCTGACAGCGTGAGATTATTTATAGTATTAAGTATAAATCTTGTGCACCTTTTTTATTTTACACTGTTTAGTTACGATTATAATACAGTAAATTAGGTTATTTACCCACTTATAATCGGGTGAACGGCCTCTTACTCACTCACTCCAAAAGTTCGGGATAGTTTTTTTTTTATTATTTCTCATTCCAAATTACGTTTACATTTAAAATAATTTGTACATATTTTTGTACACATTTTTGTAATCACCTTTTAAAACCCTTCATAGCAATCTCTTCACCCCACTCGATAGGTATGGGAATTTTTTTTAACTTAGATTTTGGCGCCAATGATCTGCCATTTTGATTTTTATAATTATATATCAATATATATATATATATATAAACCCAGTGACACTCGCGCAATAAAGACGAATCTAACGATATAGCATTCATCAAAATCTGTTCAGTCGTTTAGGAGTTACGCGAGAACATAGGGACGAGGACATACACATACAGTTCAAACACATAACCCTCCTTTTTTGGCTTTGCCGCAGTCGGATAAAAATTGAATTTCGTAGAGTGCAGTTGACTATTTGTACTTTGCTGCCGTCGATTTAGCTATAAGTTTTAAAAGGACAGATTTTTTTATAAGATTATTATAAAAATTAGTCCTTATTTACCTAATAGAATTCAGTGACAGGATATGACAGGTGACCTCAGGTGGTGGACATTGAACCAGACCCATTCATTTTTGCCCGATGTCCTTTACATGTTTTAAAATAATGAGCGACAAGGCCAGGCCACATTTACTGTCGCCCCCGAAACCAAACACATCGTGCATTCATCAAAGTACATATTTTGTATTAAAATCCTACAGATTTTTGATGTGTAACATCTTTCCTCTCGCTTTCTGTGAGAGTGATTTCGTGAAAAGGGACGGAAGTGTGTAACAGGAAGTGACAGCTTGAGCATGGAATAAGTAAGTACTTTTTACTAGCATGAAATTAGTAAGTACCTACTTTATAATAGCATGGAATAAGTGTCTGTGTAGGTACTCATGGAATTAGTAAGTACTACATAGATTGTAAGTAGGGTCGAATTTAGACCAGTGGGCGACCACTAATAATGAATAATTATTATTCTAATAAATATTTAAGTATTTACGTTTTTAAATTTTGAGGTTAATTTCTATCGTTGCTCAGTTGCTTATTACCAAGGTGCGATGTCAGATGTTACCTAAGGATGTTACACATCTTAAGCTACTATGGTAAGGCTCGCAATTCTTTTTCTTCATACCTGCAGCGTCAAGTTAAATTAGTTAGCGATACTCCGTAGGCGTGAGGGCCAATATCCAAACATAACAAAACAAAAAAAAACATTATTCGATGATTTTTTTGGGTAAACGACCGTATGTCTAGGTATGTAGTGTAGTTACTTGAAATATCAGTTAAAAAAATCTTTATTTTTGTGTAAACTTCACAGGAATTAATGGGTATCGTTATATCACCACGATAAAACAAAAAACAAACTGACTTTCTCAATCCATAATTCAAGTACCTACACTACCATCGGCCGTTGATCCAAATAATAATATCATAATTTTTTCTTTCCATTACCTTTGCGGAGTTTTGTTAACTAAAATAATTTGACCCTGTATAGCATAATCAGCCTATAATGTTCCCACAGCTGGGACACAGGCCTTATCGGTGAGAGGGAGTGGGCACTGGTCCGTTACCCACCACGCGGGCCCAGTGCGGGTTGGTAACTTCACATGTCTTCGAATTTTTGGTTGTAGGACAAGCTGGTTTCCTCACGATGTTTTCCTTCACCGTTTAGAGAGCAGTGGTGATGAAATTATTCACACAAAGTAAAGAACCTGCTTGGGTTCGATCCCACGACCTACAACTCGTAAGTCGGGGGGGCCGATACTGCACTGCACTGCTCTCCTGACCCTGTATATGTACTCAAATCTAATTTAGAAAAGTTACGTACCGATACCTACGTTTTCTACGTGTCCAGTCTTCTAAGCTTGAGCCAGACTCCGCCTTGAGCTGCGTATACGAGTGAAGAGTTCTTAATCTTCATCGGCACCTCTGTTCTCTCATGTAGTATCAGTTCGTACTTGTGGAGCACTTTAATCAACGCCATCTTCGACTGGATATACCCTTGCCTTACTCCTAGAAACGAAAGTTTTTTAATATTAATATTCGATATACATCTTTAACTACGCTACGATTTTATCTATATCATAGATGATTCCTACAGGCCAGTCACCGTAGACACAAAAATCGCGTTAGTTCGAAAAAAACTGCACTGGACCAAGTTTTTGGAATGTTGATAGGATAGATACTCATGCTCCATAGGTTTAGGTAGTTAAATAAAGGTAAAAAGGGTTTTTATAGATGACACTGTCTTGTTTAAAAATACGTTGTAACTTATAATCTTTTTTTTTTCTATATTACGATAGTTTCCTCTTTTATTACGTATGTTAAACTTTATCATTTATTCTTAAACTACCCTTCGCAGATGTAATTGCTTGAGCACAATTATTTAGTTAGATTTACATATTACTATATTATTTTCTAATCTGTCTATTGTAAAGAGCCCAAAAAGACATGTTCTCTAAAGGTCAACGAAATAAAACGTTGCTAAATTGAAGAGTACAACTGTGACGTAGCATGCCAACTGGGCCTCAAGTCTGCTATTACAATAGTGTCAGAATGGTCGATCATTGATTTCATAATTGTTGATTTTGACAGGTTTGGTAATCTACTATCATAATGGCGTCATTATGACTTTCCAATGGTCGGCCACTGACACTACATTGAAAGAAATTACAAAGAAAATGATCGACCATTATGAATTTACCAGATTACGAACTTTTAGCAAAATGACAATGGCATGACATTGGGATCGTGTTGGAATGACTGAATTTATAAAAATAGCAGACTTGGGCCCCTGAAGTACCACGTATTACGTTTAGTCGGTTACTTGACAGCTCTCTCGTCACGTGGGTTTTTTTGTTTACCTTTATTGAACTACCTAAACCAACGGAATATAGTGTAAAACCAAGTTTGCAGCTTTGAATGACTTGTGCTAACTGCGTGGTGCTCGAAAAATCTCGATTGAAAGGACGCTTAACATCTTACCATGACCATATCTACCATGATATCAGTTCAAAGTTGATAGTTATAGTGATGCGCCCTTCATCTCCCATGACTTTCCTAACAGAATGAGAATTTTGACCGATATCTTGCTCGGAAGACAGCTAAAACTGATTTGGATTTTGAACTTTTTGGGAAAAATGTTCAATGTTTGAAGTGCGGTATCTCAGGTTTAATTTTTTTTTTTTTTTTTTAAAAACGTTGCCCCACACTAGGAATTTCTCCTGTATCGTGGGTGCGTTTACAAACATTTAAACTCACATACACAAACAGCCAGACCCGGAACAACTACTTGTAGGTCATACAAATATTTGTTCCGTGCGGGAATCGAACCCGCGACACGCAGCGCGGCAGTCAATCGCTTAACCACTGCGCCAACCGTGCCGTCTTAACCTAATTGAACCTACAGAGCACCAAAATAGTAGCAAATTTTGTATAAGTACTTTAAAAAAAGTATGGGTAACTACTACGTGGGAAGTTATACAAAATCTAGATAAAATCAAACTGGTTGCTATTTTAATTGTATAATTTGTTATTTTTATGACATTGATTTTACATTCTGTGATTACCTAAACTCACACACTGACTTATTATTTTAATTTTTTTAGGAAAACATATACTTTTACGATGTTTGTAAATGTATGAGCACCATGTATCTATCTCATAATTTAGTTATTATTCATTGCTTCATTTTTAATTATTTTTACCTATTGTGGTATAGTAATTTTATTCTAGGTGCATCGTCTTCAAATCATCATCATTTCAGCCGAAAAACATCCACTGCTGGACATAGGCCTCCCCCAAAAATAGGGGGTCTTCCATATAATTATATAATTAATGTACGTAAACAAAATCTTGTGAAACATTTTTAAAAGCGTAACGGTGGAGTTTCTTGCCCATTCTTCTCCATACGAAACTACCTTTTGGAAGGGGCAACTAGAATCAATTCTATTATTTTTTTTTTGTAATTTTTGAGATTCAATAGTGAATAGTGCCTCTTAAGTGCCTATTTGAAATAAATAATTTGACTTTTGACTTTTAAGTCAAAAACTTAAAGTCCGAAAATGTCGAGGTTCATCGAGCACCACAGGTTTTACTACTGGCATCCTAACAACATCCCAAAAAACAGAGCAGTGCAATTTTTTGTGACCTACTATGTCTTATAACACTGCGGTACTACTATCAGAATCTTATATCAAAAGTGTTTTATTTATTACTTTAATTATTGTAAATGTACGCACTATGTGGGTCATTTTTTTTTCTTTTTTTTTTCTTTCTCAGTGAGTTTTAATGATGGTCTGGCATTTTGAGCACTTTATGCGGCCTACCCAAATGACCTTTCTTTGGTATTGTTCGTAGAGTCGTTGAGCTCCTTAAGTCTTGAGTTGAGCTGCACGTTACTGACAAATGCTTGCACTGATTGGACAGGTCCATTCAAATTTGTGTGGTTCTTTCCTCAAAAGACCATTTCAGACACGGATCTACATGGTCCTCACATGATCTGACCAAGATTATGTCTGGACTTTAAAAGAGACCTCTGAGTTTGTTAAGGCCTTTCTTAGCGTAGTCAGATACTTAGGAAATGTCGACTCCATCTAGCTTATTTTTTTTTTTGAAGTGGAGTTTTTAGGCGGGTTGAGCACTTTTTGGGTGAACAAAAATCATGGAACCCGCGTCATCGTCACCGAACGCTTTCTCACAAATTACTTAGTTTTCACTTCTATCGGCAGTCCCCAAAGCATGTTTTTTTTAATGTAATATGACGTATAAAAGTGGTTCCGATATCCTATTTACAGAATAAACAATATCATTTAATTTCATATCAATCGCACTATTGTATTGCTATTGATTTAAAATAATGTCCAGAATGTTCACTCGCGAAGATGTAATGTTCAATGGCGTGAAGTAGTGCCGATGACACGCTAGCTATGCAGCCGGTACTAGTACTAGCAGGTCAAGAACAAATGCACCAATAGGTCCAAACCACTATTGATTTTAATATAATATTATTGTAGTTACAAAATCAGTAAATCTCTAAGTAGTAGGTACTTTAAACATGTTTGTTCAAATGTATGAAATAAGCTCAGAAACTACTGAACCTGCCCAGAAAATGATTTTAATGTATGGGATGGTTATAGGGCTATACATTTTATGGCTATACAGTTAATATATATTTTAAAATAGATTGGAGCGAGGATGAATCACTTGTTTGCCACAAACGTCTAAATCATCAATAATAAGCAAAATAATATGGGTAGAGAAAATATGAAAAGTACGGAGCAATCTGACCAAATAGTTAATTAAACTCCATAGTCACTGTTGTTTAAGCATAAATGAGGACGAAGAAGGAAAGGAACAAAATTCCTCACGAAATCAATAAAAGGTTATGTTAACAGCTCATAGAAACATTAAGCCACATCACATCATTTGAGACCCTATACTCCTACTCTAGCGTCGTATGATAGCCGTCGATACGTCATAATCTATTGATATTTGTTTGAGCAATCGTACTTATTATATAAGACCTAGACCCAAAATTAGATAACCATTGTCGTCCCCAGAGAGAAACAAATTTTTTGTCCAGTGTTACGTCAGAGGGGGTTTCCAACTTAATTATAATGAAATTCTTACCTAAACATTTCTTCGGTCCTTCCCCAAATGGCATCCAGTGACACGGATGCAGCTTTGCCTTATTCTCGGTTGAAAATCGTTCAGGGTCAAATTTCTCTGGCTCAGGGAATATGTCGGGGTCCATGTGTATAGCGTGTATGGGGATGAACACCATAGTGCCTTTTTCTATGACCAGATCACTGTTGGGCAGTTTATAGTCCTTGTTACATCTTCTGAATAGAGCACGCATCGATGGATGCATCCGCATCGTTTCTGGATTGTGAACAATAAATACATATTATTTCAATCAAAATGTCAGTATTGGATATCGGGATGCATCTTAGGCTAATGGCCTGAAGTAGATGCCTCTATGTTTTTAAACGAGACGGCTATTAATGAATACAGTGCCGTAAAAAAAAAAACATTCTTCGTTCTTGACCTAGTAATAGCTTAACCTTGGTGAATAGCAGAACCTTAACCTAGTCATAAATGTTATGTGTAAATAAGCCTTTTGGCAAATTCAATTCTAAACACCTTGGTTCCTGAAATCAGCCTGATCAACATAATCAGCTATTAAATCAGTTGTCAAATCTCAATCAACATAGCCTAGATTGGGTTGTTACATCTACCCAACCAAACAACAGGAACTCAAGAGAGTGCAACAGATTTACTATAATTTGACTTGATCAGGCTTTTAGGGTTTAAACCGTGGGTTATATTTCGTCATAGGGGTTGCTCGATTAATAGGTAGTCAAATCGCTTCCAGCGGCGGTGGTCTGCCAGGGTTGCGAGTTTGTCCGAAAGGGATATCGTGGCCCTGGCACACAGACAACGGAAGGAACACGGGTGGGTTTTAGTCAGTAAAAGTCTGACACGCCCTCCCACTCCGCCCAGAGCGGGAGAAGTTATTTGATAATTTCCCACCCAAAAAAACAAAAAAGGTTGCTCGATTAATAGATGGTCAAATTATGTGGTACAAACGCTTACCGTCCAAAACCATATTTAAATACACCATCTCGTTCTGTGCTTCATACGTGCACTCGCCTCCATGCTTGGAAAGTACCGCGTCTACCTCCTCCCTCGCCCTAGCCTGGATGTGAGGGTTCAAGGCAAGCTGGTATGCCGCGAACTGGCCGGTAGTGGCTGATGTCTCGTAACCAGCAATCATGTACAACATGGTGTTTGCGGCCACATCAGTCATCGTGAACGGGAAATTCGTTTTCGTATATTTCACTTCGCCTGAAATGTTGAATTATTTGGTCTTTATAAACTTGTTTCCTATTTTTATTAAGTTTTGTTTTATACAGGGACAAATTAAGTTAGCTAGCGAACCTCTGCAGACGTGATATGTATCATATCTAAACTCGATAAAATAAAAAAATTAAAGGTTTGAAGGCCTTTTTAGGGTTCCGTACCCAAAGGGTAAAACGGGAACTCTATTACTAAGGCTCCGCCGTCTGTCTGTCTGTCTGTCTGTCTGTCTGTCTGTCCGTCTGTCCGTCTGTCACCAGGCTGTATCTCATGATCCGTGATAGCTAGAGAGTTGAAATTTTCACAGATGATGTATTTCTGTTGCCGCTATAGCAACAAATACTAAAAACGGGCCAAGTGCGAGTCGGACTCGCGCACGAAGGGTTCCGTACCATTATCTATAAAAACGGCAAAAAAAATCACGTTTGTTGTATGGGAGCCCCACTTAAATATTTGTTTTATTTTAATTTAATTATTGATTTTTAATAAATTTAAAGCGTCTACTTCTTGCCGTTATCAATATCGAGCAAAAACGAGCAAAAAAATCACGTTTGTTGTATGGGAGCCCCCTTAAATATTTATTTTATTCTGTTTTTTAGTATTTGTTGTTATAGCGGCAACAGAAATACATCATCTGTGAAAATTTCAACTGTCTAACTATCACGGTTCACGAGATACAGCCTGGTGACAGACGGACAGACAGACAGACGGCAGAGCCTTAGTAATAGGGTTCGCGTTTTACCCTTTGGGTACGGAACCTTAAAAACCAGAACAACATAAATATGTAAGGGGGCTCCCATACAATAAACGTGATTTTTTTGCTCGTTTTTGCTCGATATTGATAACGGTAACAGGTAGACACTTGAAATCTTCACAGAATATTTAGTTATATATTCACTTTAAAAATCAATAATTAAAATAAAACAAATAACTTGCTTCCATGTTCCATCTTCAACTTTCCTTCATAACTTGGCTTCCATACAACAAACGTTATTTTTTTGCCGTTTTTACAGATAATGGTACGGAACCCTTCGTGCGCGAGTCCGACTCGCACTTGGCCTGTTTTTTTTGGGAGGCAACGATAGCTGGTAGTGTTGTTACTTCAAGTATTAATTGAGAAAATCTGTTTTCTTTTGTTTTATCGTGTTTAGGTATTGATACCAATCACGTCTGTGAAGTTTAGACAAAAAAAAATCAGATTTTTCAACTGATATTTCAAGTGACCCCATAAAAAAATCATCAAATTAATATATTTTTTGTTTTATAAAGTAAGAAAAATTATTTATTGGGACTCAACACAGGAGATCACAAATTGAATTAAAGCACTCTTGCTAAGTACTCTTAGCATCATGAAAAAAAAACAAAGTAAAATGAAAATAAAAACAAAGTCCTGTACAAGGCCAAAAGGCTCCTATCTCAGCATGATGCTACGATAATTAAAAGTAAGTGCCGCAGCGCTGGTATTCTGATATGATGTCACGGATGGATACAAAATAAATAAAATAAAATAATTAATAGATGTGTGAATGTGAATAACATGTTAAAATAAAATATTTATTTTCAGATTTACCCCTTTTTTTAACTTGTCCCTGTATATTTGTTCGTGCTATTCCTGTGATGGTAACAACCGAGACATAAAAATGCATGATTACATGATCGCAGTATAGGTGCCAAAATAATTGCCTAAGTGAAGTAAATGGTGTTAATCGGTTTTTTCATCATGTTGTTTATATTTAACTAGGCACTGGCATACTAACTAGGTTGCTCTTACAAAATAAACGTTTAAGACGCTGACAACAGCTAAACCACGGTCACTGTCAGAATGCATACAAAAGAAAGAGAAGCGCGATGACACACGCTTGTAATTTATTGCAAAATATGAAGCATTTATCTATTTACTCAAAAATTAGTTAGGTAAACGAAAATAAAAAACAACCAAGTTCTGCATACAAATAAGACGTTCTTGTTATTAATTAAATACCAACCGTACGTTGATATTTAATACAGATATTTTGGATTGGAACTCGAAGTAAAAAGGGTTAGTTTACCGTTAATTTGTATCGAGATTTTCTTTTCTAAACGTGTTTGGTAACAACCAAGTTCTGAGAAATATGTTCAAGAATAACATATATTTTTTCCGCTACTACAAACTATACAGATTTGGCAATTTTTTTGTTTAAGACAAGCCTACTTTTATCATTTGCCTCTTGTCAGCGCCTATGAATGTGCAATGTACAATGTAATCTCACTTACATACCTTGTTCATCGACTACATGCCCATTCTTTAATTCAATAAGCGTCTGCAAGAAGTCGTTCCGTGTCAAAGCATGCTTCTGCCGGTGTTCGACTGTCTTTTTAACAATGCCACAGAAAAAGTTTTCTATTTTGGAGCTGATTCGTCTGATCTTTAAGCCATCAAATGTGTCGGGTGCGAAAAATGCGAACGCCCGGATAAGTCTCCTAAAAAAATAAACAGCGTTATTAAACTGAGTATTTAGCAAATATATCTTGTTTCTTCTGCTTAATAAAGGCCTCTAATGCTTTCGTCGCTTTCAACCTTTAATAAACTAGATCGAGTGCAGAATTAATTTGCTAGCTTTCAGACATCGTATGTTAAAATCTGATGATATCATAATTTTTGCTTAGAAAGTGATTACAAAATATGCATAATCTACTTAGTGATTTAGTAACCAAACATCGGACGTTGTGAAATAGTTTGCAGTTATCTAGCAGGAAACACGTATGCTCAGGTTTAATTTATTAGCACAATGATGTTACTAGGCTACTTAATTAAAATATGAGACAGAATAAAACTAAAACACTAATACTCAAACGAATTTCATTTACCAGTAATGAGATTGATGATCGAAGTATTCATGTCCTCTTATATAAAATTCAGATTTTGGATTTATAAAACCGTTGCATTCAACACCAAAACCAACATTTCCAATAATCTCCATCGCATATTTTGAATAAAAATCAGTGAAATTAATAGTTTTTTCATTAGATTGTAATACGTCTACATAATTCAAAGCTTGTTTCGCTATATCCTCGACAATCGGATACATAGTCTTTAGTTTTCCAGGAGTGAAAGTCGGAGTCATCTTCAGTCGCAGGCTTTTCCATCGCTTTCCACAAATGTTGAACAGATTCGCCGCCAACGGATCACCAACTCCACCGGCATATGTGCCTCGCGATTGGAAGCTGTCGAAGTCTTTGATCAGCATGAGCTTCGCAATGTCTGGGTCATGTATAGACAGCACCGGTTGGTGAAACGAGTACATGCCGATATAAGGTAAATGTTTATATTTGAAGTAATTATCGTAGTAGGGCTGGAAAAACTGCTCCTTTCTTTTGATCACTTTTTTAATATTTCCAAAAATAAACTCTGGTTTCGGCCCGGTAACACCTCTTTTTGACCAGTACGTAAACTTATATTGGAACCACATAAATGTATAAATAATAGCGACAACCGCAAATATTATTGTTTGGGGATTAAACACTTGGGTTATTAAAAAAGACATTTTCTAAAACAATTTAAGAAATCACGCAACACAACCGAATCAACACTAATATTTTGTTTTTTTTATATATATTTGGAAATTAGCTGAATATTCCTAGTTTTCCTAGTATTTATTTAATTCTCTCTATTGACGTTATTCACTTGCGCTCACGCATTGTCAATGACCAGTGTGGCTCTCATAGCTAAAGCACATTACTGTGGACTTGACTATTTCATAATGTTGTCTACTATTTTATGGCAGGGTCACAGATCTTTCGATTTCAATGAACTTGAATTTGAATATACATCTCGGTCAGTCGTCAGTTGTTGCAACTTGCATAGCTGTGCCAAATCAAATTGTTATGAATTTAATCTTATGTAAGTTGAACACCTCAATTTACATAAGAGTTAACATATAATACTGCCGGTACTGCTGCTGCTGCTGCTGCTGCTGCTGTTGCTGCTGCTGCTGCTGCTGCTGCTGCTGCTGCTGCTGCTGCTGGTACTGCCTCGTTGGTCTAGTGTTCGCAAGAGCGATTGCTGAGCATGAGGTCCTGGGTTCAATTCCCAGGTCGGGCAAAGTGTTATTGGGATTTTCAGTAGGAATTTCTCAGTAGCAGCCAGGAGTATGGATTTGTTACCGGTTGATGGCAATAGGCTCGCCCCCTATTACATGTGACTTAAACATAACTGGTGAAATGTGGGTGTACTATAGGTACACCTCTGCCTAACCCTTCGGGGATTAGAGGCGTGATGTTGTTATGTAAACATATAATGTAATGTAATTTTGTTTTAATAAGACAATACACATTGAAGGATACTGGATTTACTATAAAATAATTTTGTTACAAAAATACATAAACAAAAATTACTGAAAGTACTGTTTTTTTTCTAAACACACAAAATCCATGACATTACTTATGAGCTAAATCTAAAGAACTATCCGTATTCTCGCTCTCTGCTTTCACGACCTCTCTTCTTAACTGTACTAAATGCTGTAGATACTCCTTGGGTCTTCGTGCTGTTGTTTCAACACTATCGTTTTTTATACCTCCTTTGTAGTTTGTCACATAATTTTCATATTTATTAACCGCCTCCTCCAGGTTACCACAAGAATCCAGTAATTTCCTTTCTATGCTTTGAAATTCGCTTATGTCATCGTGATCATAATCAGTATTACGATTGTAGTATGAATTGTTGTCATAATATGGCTTGCGTCGTCTACTTTTGTATTCAGCATTGCCCGTATCTCTACTATCGCTGGAACTTAAATCCCTTATATTTTGACATGTATTTTCATACGAAAATCCTATTTCATTTCCAGGTTCTAACCCCAAAAAATCTTGAACAACCCTCGCTTTCGTTGTTTTGTATTTAGTGCTCTTGTATACAGGAACGTAGTTCGATCTCTTTAAACTTCCCATTGTTCTGCTACTACCTTTCTTCCAAATAAAAGAATCTGTTTCCACTTTACTAGATTCTGTAGAATCAGAATATATACTCTCATAGTCTTTTTCTACTGGAAAATCTTTCTCAGATGTCATATCGGAAGCAGTTTCAGTTTCATTGTTTGTATTATCATTATTTTCACTCTCCTTGCTTATTTGAGAAGCAATTGCAACGGTTTGATCTACGTTCGTGTCTTTAAATGTAACGATCCTTTTAGTATCTCTTTGTTTTGACGGTGATAGTACAATATTGTAAGGATACATATTTTTATTCCGTCCCAATATCATATTTTTTATCTCAGAAGAATTAACTTTTCGTACAGAATTGGGACTCACTCTTGGTAGTGTAAAATCATCTGTATCTGGGAATTCCTCAATATGTTTAATGTAATCGGTAAATTTTTCATCGCTACCGCTTTGAATTATAAAAGGATCTTTTGAGTCTTCTGCTACATTAACTATAACACTAATCTCTTCTCTTATATCCTTAATATGTTGTGGGTCGATTGTACCATGGTTTGTCAACAAATCTGGAGTAGCAGTTGCAACGCTCGATTTACTGCTTATTGTGTTTAAATTTTCTGAATTATCATCAGAACTTTGAGATTCTGCATCTACAGGGTACACCTGTGATATATTTATGCTTATAACTGGTGGAGCAGAACATTCTTCAGTAAAATTACGATTCTCTTTACTACAGACGTGTTTTGATAATGATGCGCGTTTTTTTCTTCTAGGCGGGGGTACAACTAGCGTTTGAGTGCATCGTTCGTTTTTTGTCACTAGATCAGTCATCACAAATGAATTTTTGTATAGCACTCTTTTAGTTTCTGTGGAAATGTCGATAGAATTAAGTGATCCCGTAGGCCCTATGGCTATTTCTTTACAACGCGGTGTCATTGGAACTGTTTCAGTAGCTACATCTCGGTAGAATCTATGAGAAGGTCCATTTCTGGAAATGTATGAGTAAAGATCTGTTTGTACATCAATAGCTTGATCTTTTACGCGAGTTGCGGTAATTCTTGTTTGCGTATGCGCTGGTATGCCAATTCTTCTTTTATTGCGAATAGCTTTCTGACTTAACTCCATTAGTCTTTGGCGTGCATTTGTGCAAATTTTAAGCTCACTAAGTGGCTCTATTATTTTCCTATCAACCATCGACTCTACTTTAGAAACTGCAGCTTCTTCTTTCTTTTTCAGTTTTGAGTATAGTCTTTCAGTAACAGATGCTACAATTTCTGCTCTCTGGTTCTCGTGGAGAATGGTTACATGAGGAACTTTAAGTTTATCCGTAATTGGTACATCATTTATCCGCGCTTCGCTTTGAGTTGGTAGAGTATTTGTCATATTGTTACTTTGGCCTGGCATAGACGTCTCATTATTGGCTAAAACCTCTTGAGATCTGAATTGCCTTTTTTTGTGTCTAAGAGGAGCTATCACTTTAAGATCATCTCCGCTGCTGGCTCTTTCCAGAGCAGGTCCAAATAATTTGTCCATTTCTTTATTGATTTCGCTTGTAATTGTTGAGTTCTTGTCTATCGTGTTGATGACATCCGAGCTCCCGCTAGCTACTGATGAAGCGGTTGACTCTGAATTGGTCGCGTCTGGTTTTTGACGCGTTAAATTCATAATGTTGCCTATGTTTGCTGCTTTACTTAAATCACTAGATTGTGAATCATGCTCACTTGCTCGCAATGCCCAATGTTCGTCATCAAATAATAAATTTCCAGTTTCCGGCACCTGCAAGTGTTAAAATAATAACATTAATATACTTAATTGAAGTTTATGAACTATTTTTATACTGAAATTTAATACTCTTACTGACATATCGGATAAAGTTCCTAGTGAGTTCAGAAATTAGTTGATTGAGCTGTGCCTGTAATGCAGTTCGTGAGGCGACGTAAGAGCTGCAACTGACGGCGCGCGGTGTGGGCAGCTGGCGAGCTCGGGCAGCCCAGCGGAGCGTCGAGGCTGATTCGCCGTAACAGGCAACACTGGGTGAAACTGCTGTAAGTATAGGATTTAAAATTTAAGACACGCTATTAGGAGATGTTCATTTCATTGTCATCGCTATTCAATTCAAATTCAATTATTGATAGATGCTCATAAAATAAACAATTGACAGACATTCCATTTAAATAGAAGCATTAATTCAAGATCAGGACAGCTTTCAAGACTAAATCTCTGCTTGAACTGACATAATCACGCATACTAACTTACATTCTATGTGTGTCAAGGCTTTATCTCATAACAGCTAGTCATAGACCTCGAAGCTTACCTAACATTCTAATTAAACAAAACTGTGTGTTGCAATTCGTTTTTAGTTGTACTTACTAGCTATGATAAACGTACTGGCGCCGCCCGTGAAACAATCTTTTAGTAGCCAAGTGAGGGCTGAATCACGGTATGGGACGAACCTCCCGCGTGTGGCACCCCCACCAACTAGCAGAAACAAATTAATTCAATAAAGTCAAAGGCAAAGTCAAACCATTTATTTCAAATAGGCACATAAGAGGCACTTTTTAACGTCAAAATTTACAAAAAAAAATAGAATTGATTCTAGTTGTATTCCAAAAGGTAGTTTCGTATGGCGAAGAATGGGCAAGAAACTCCACCGGTACTCTTTTAAAAATGTTTTACAATATTTTGTTTGAGTACATTAATTATATGATTATACTCGTATGTGAAGACGATGCACCTAGAATAAAATTACTATACCATAATAGGTAAAACGAATTAAAAACTAAGCAATGAAAAATAACTTGATTATTAGACAGATACATGGTGTTCACATATTTACAAACATCGCAAAAGTATGTTTTTCTAAAAAAAAATAAGTCAGTGTGTGAGTATAAATGTAAACACAAACTTACCAAGTGCAGAGATGACGTTGCTAAGAGCAACCAATGACTTATTTATATTAGCGCCTTCTTTCTGCCGGCCACCGCCACAGCCCTCCCAACTGGCTTTCTCACTAAACAGAAAATATAGAAATTACGTAAAATTACATCGATTCAGCTATGCTTATTGTTGAACATTCCCTTCACAGTACCGAGCCACTTGAGTCTAGGAGTAGAAAAGAATGTGGGAGCAGTTTTCGCACCTCTAGCACAGATCCTACATAATAAAAAAATAAAATATCTTTGGACGGATACAGTAGAGTTTATTCCAAGGCATACACAAGATGTAACATAAATAACGTACAACCGCTTAAGGGGTCATTGTACTCATCATTATGAACAACTTTTACTATGGGACCAAACCTGAAATCGGAAAAAAAAAATGTTGTGTTCTCATAAGTCATAACTCGTCAAAACGTAGGGAAAAGCTGATTTGTTTACGCGATTTCTTCGAGTAGAAGCTAGCGCCTAATAAATTGAATAAGTATTTCGTTAGAATACTTTTGTAGGGCTTCTTCAATCTACAGGTAGACACGTCCAAGCTTACCTACTCGATGGATTAGGGGCATTTGTCTGCCATTCTTTGATCTTGTAAAACGTGACCTTTACTCAAGCCTGTTTTCACGTAAAGGGTAAGCAGAGCAGTGGGTAAGCTTTAACTACAATAGATAGGTACTCGTAACTTTCGAATGTACGAGTACCTATCTATGGTGATCCCTTTTTCCCTTTTATGATGATTTTTATGACGCATATTGTCCCTCAACTTGTTCTTTCGTGTTTGTGTTTTTATTTCTTTGCGTTATGTTTACCGCAAATAAACGTATTTTCTTTCTTTTTTTCTATCAGATGGTAGTTACAAAATTTAGACGAATACTTTATCTTGTTTTAAAAACATCGATCATAGAAAAAATGCTTTCCGAAAAATGAAATCAAACCAATATAACGTGTGCTGGTGTTTCAAGAGATGTTCTACAAATTCAATGATAAAGTCGCCGCTGCCTAGTCAACATTTTTTACGTCATCGAAACACAATTTGTTATTTATTGTTACAATCTTACGTAAACTTTTGTTTAATTCAGTACTACCATCTTAAATTGCTATTACATAAAAAACCGGCCAAGCGCGTGTCAGACTACGCACAATGAAGAATTCCGTAGTTGGGATGAATTTATCCCAAGAACAAACTTAACATTTTAGTTGATAAACATGTTCTCCCATACATTTCAAATGCAAATGTAAGTTTGTACGCACAATTTTGAGTGATTGAGGGACCATATTATTATTTTAACACCATAGACTTCTTATAGGTTTTCCTGTAATCTATAAGTACCTATAGAACTATTTTCTGTATTTTTATCAAAAATGTAGGCTCATTAGTTTCGGAGATAAGTGAGGGGGAATGATTATTTATCATCTAATTTCTCAATTTACTTCAAAATTATTTATTATAAAAATAAAAAATTGAGACCCTCACAATAAACCCTTTCATTTAAAGTGTCATACAGTCCAGTTTGTAAAACGATTTTTTAAACTTTCTTATTTGTCCCCCAAAAGTGACCCCCATATTCAAAATTCATTTATTTACTTTACACGTCCGTGTCTCAGAAATTGATACGTGTACCAAATTTCAATTAAATCAGTCCATTAGATTCGGAGTAAATTGGCTGTGACAGACGGACAAACAGACAGGCAGACAGACAGACAGACACAGCAAGTTTATCTTTTATAATTAAATCGTATATAAGAATTGATTTTAGGTTTCCTAACTGAATTAGTTTATTTTTGTAATTTTTGTTTTGCAGTCTCGTAGTTCAACTATCGCCAATTTCAACTTTTAATTCAAAATAACCAAAATGTTTTATATTTAATAATCGTGCCCAAGATACAGGCTGTGCCTAGTTTGGGACCAACGCTATCTCAATAATGTCATTTTTACGATTTTCACTTTACTTTTACACAAAGGTTGATCTTATAGGGGTACCGTTTTTTCATTCGGACGTACGGAACCCTAAAAATACCAGCAGGTACCTATGTAATATTGCGTGTACAATAACTATGTGAGATATTGCATAGCATATTAATATGTCCTAGTTACCGTATGTGAATAACACCTTTATCTTTTTTTTTTTTACTAGTAATTAAGGTGGTTTTAAGAAAACCTTGTCCATTTGTGTGCAAACTCATGACCGTGCTAGGAACTTCTCACGTCTATCTACACTATTTCTCTTTTTTAGCATCAAACTCAAAAGCGATGAAGGAAAACATCGTGAGGAAACCGGCAAGTCCTAGAACCAAAAATTCGAAGACATGTGACATCTACCAACCCGCACTGGGACCGCGTGATTGATTGCAGCCCACTCCCTCTTGAAGAGTGGAGGCCTGTGTCCCAGCAGTGGGAACATTACAGGGCGATTATACCATCACACTATATAAATCAGGTCAATGTTTACTTAGTGGATAATCGGGTTAATGTCATAACACACTTACAATGGCAATACATTTTGACAGTTCAACAACATTCATTGCGTTATTCATCTTATTTACGTAGTTAGTTATTTACGTAGCTGTGAAGCAATGGATTACGCATTTCCTTAAAAATCCTTCGGATTGTGATTAGTGGGTTACGCAAATGAGGTGCAGATATTCCGCATCTAAAATCTAGATGCTCTCTAGCCACATAAAAGGCGTTACAAAATACTTTTTTGTTATGACCCAGACCTCTATTCGGCAAAATCCGTGACCTTTACCTATTAGACAACTCGCTCGTAATATCTGATTCAGTTGAAAATGCGTCATGATTTTTATCTAGCTACTAGCTGAGAGCCTGGTGTTGCTGAGAGTGGTGGGGCCTCGACTTGCGAAAAGTAAGTAGGTCGTGGGTTTGAACCCAGAAAGGCGCTTTACTTTGTGTAAATTATTTCTTCACTGCTCTCAAAACGGTGAAGGAAAACATCGTGAGGAAACCGGCATGTCCTAGAACTAAAAATTTGAAGACATGTGACAACTAAAAAGTCAGGGGTCTACTCCGAAGCGCTAACCCGAAGTATCGGCCGTTTTATTTTTTTACTTCCAAAGTTTCCTTTTTTACCCGACTGCGGCCAAGCCAAAAAAGGAGGGTTATGTGTTTGACTTGTATGTATGTATGTCTGTCCCTATGTTCCCGCGTAACTACTAAACGGCTGAACCGATTTTGATGAACGATATGTCGTTAGATTCGTCTTTATTGCACTAGTATCATAGGGTATATTAAAATTATTGAAAATCAAAATGGCTGATTATGATGCCCAAAGGTGTGTAGGTATTCGAAAAAAAATATTTCCCAAGCCTATCGAGTGGGGTATCAAAATGAAGGGTTTTAAAACACCTTTTAGGCTAGTTATGATTAGTTGACCAACAAATCTGCTATTAAGTGAGACATTACGAGTACTTACAACTACATACAAACTCTTTAGTAAAAATGTGACTACACACACTGAAACAGTAATTTGGAGGGGAGCCATGTTATCCTAGTTTATCTCTACCTTCCAGCTAAATCAGCAAGGTGCAGTGTAGCATGAGGTGTGGCGATTTCTAGCAGTGCGTGTGAGCGTGATGAAGTGGCGTTGCGTCGAGTGGCGGCCGTGCGGCGCCGTCGAGCCCCTTCGGCGACCAGCGTCAGAAGCGCTTCGACGTCCTGGACCAACACGCGGCGAAGATCTGCTCGCGTAGAATGAGATGACGTGGTTTTATGTACAAATCTTAAGGCGCTGACAAGAGGCAAATGATAAAAGTAGACAAAAAAATTGCCAAATCTATATAGTTTGTGGTAGCGGAAAAAATATATGTTATTCCTGAACATATTTCTCAGAACTTGGTTGTTACCAAAACACGGTTAGAAAAAAGATCTCTATACAAATTAACAGTAAACTAACCCTTTACTTTGAGTTTCAATCCAAAATATCTGTATTAAATATCAACGTACGGTTGGTATTTAATTAATAACAAGAAAGTCTTATTTGTATGCAGAACTTGGTTGTTTTTTTATTTTCGATTACTCAACTAATTTTTGAGTAAATAGATAATTGCTTCATATTTTGCAATGAATTACAAGCGTTGTGTCATCGCGCTTCTCTTTTTTTTTGTATGCAGTCTGACAGTGACTGCGGTTTACCTGTTGTCACGGATTTTTATAGTAGACTTGCTGCGGCCCGCGGTTTCACCCGCGTAAGTTTCGATTCCGTGGGAATATCGGGATAAAAAGTAGCCTATGTCTTAATCCAGGGTGTCAGCTACCTCCATACAAAATTTTATCAAAAGTGGTCCAGCCGTTTGAGCGTGAAGATGTAACAAACTTACACACACACACACTCACAAACTTTCGCCTTTATAATATTAGTGTGACTAGTAATTTATTGCAAGACGAGCAAAGCCACAGATTTTAATTATATGATCTGTGTTCAAAGCGTTGTTCCGAAATCGTATAGAAACAGCTTTTGAGTGAGTTTAATGGGTTTCTCTTTTGTATTCGAAGATCTAAGGCACATCTAAATTTTTATTAAAGTACGGAAGTAGTAGAATATAAATGAGTAGGTACCGACTACCATTGTCCGCTTTTATAATTCCTAATAACGTACCTAAACGTCCACGTCACAGCATCACACAGGGAAGTAAAATGTACGACAAATAAAGACACTTTTATATTTCCGTCCACGATAACCTTATAACGCGCACGTATTTCCATACATTTGATGGACGTGTACGTGGACGTCCACAATAATATCGTCACAATAGAAATTATAAAAATGCACATTCCCATATATGTATAGTCTTAAAGTGTCTCATAGATCTGTCCTTCTTTGAACCCCACACGACAATCGCATAATTTGAGAGCCGTTTGCAAGATAATCGATTAAATGCGTCCTACCTACATTGATTACGTACATAACTTCCTAGCTTTGATCTCGAGAACGTTGATGAGATTCGAGTTAATACTCGAAAATCAAATCTTTTCTAAAGATTAAGATGTTTGGTGATTTTTTAAAGATTTGATTTGATTGATTTTTTGTGTTTGTTTGTTACGCATTCATGCTAAAATGGATAAACGGATTGGATAGACTATGGGTTAGCATTTATAATATTATTTAGGAGTAGGTTTATCACAGGACTTAGCGATCAGATCCTGAGAGGTCACTCTACCGCAAGCATCCATCCAAGCAAACAGGTTATAAAAACCGTGAGTACTGTTACCCGTGTGCGGCTGATTGTTAAAACCACAGAATAGAAAAACAAGTGGACTGTGGAAGTGGTGCCTATATTTCTATTCCGAACATAAAACATTAAAACTGAAAATCGGTCAAACTACGTATGACGTCCCACCTCTGCTAGAGTTATCTCGACTTCGTTCGGATGGAACACAAGGTTTGCACCCTACGAATCCTAAAATCGACTTGATAAGCGTGCTTTACATGAAAATACTACGCGCAGTTATTTGACCTAGAAAATTGATGCAAGCAAGTGTTTCATGATTACCTATGTATAACTAAACTTACTCTGCACGTAGGGTCCTCTAGAAGGATGCTCGCGCACACGCAAGTCTTTACGCGCGTTGCCTCTGCGCCGGGGCAGCGAGTGGCAGGGTGGGAGCGGCACCTCGCCGGACAACAAGTCGTGCACCCGCTCGTTGTATATCTCCAGGAAACTGCAACACATAAGATACACAAATTAAATTAGCTAGCGAAGCTCCACTGAACGGGTATCGGTTTCTAAACTCATCACTAATGTGCTCGAGAATTCGATGAAACGGTAAATATTCTTCATCCATGAAGTCGGGATCTAGTTCCCAAAAGCCTTTGCGACGTGAGAGTCTACTTACTTACATCACAAAAGTTGGCGTTAGTGGCTCACTGAACGTAGAGCATTTCCAAAACAAAATAACTATAAATGTCACAGCATCTAAATTACTGAACTGGATCTATTTACTGGCATCGTATCCTGTCGGGATTTTCGCTTATTTTATTGATCTGTATCTGTTTGTCAGGGGTACACTACATAAATACGAAAAACTTTATTCCGTCAGTCACAAATACGAATTTCAAAATACCGATTTTCATAATTCCGAATGGTTCAAAATTCCTAATATTCCTAACGTTTATAATTATCTACTATTCTCAAAATACCGAGTTTCAATAGTTCGAATAACAAAAAGTCCGACTTAATGATAATTCGAAACATCAAAAATACGAATTCCGATTATTAAAGTACCGATTAATTAGAATTCCGAAACCAACAATAGAGGCTTTAATGGTCACAGTTCTAACCTAACCCAACCCAAGTGATTCACCAACAGTAGAGGGAATCTGGCGTTAATGGCCACTGTTCTAACCTAACCCAAGTGATTCACCAACAGTAGAGGGAATCTGGCGTTAATGGCCACTGTTCTAACCTAACCCAAGTGATTCACCAACAGTAGAGAGGATCTAGTGTTAATGGCCACTGTTCTAACCTAACCCATAGGATTCAATAACACTAGATGGTACCCGACGCAGGTATAAGGACAAGAAGAAAACACAAAAAAATAATATTGATACACAATTATTAATAACAAAGTATACGTTTTAAAATTACGTACATTAAACGTTACGTAAATATTTTGAATTTATATGCGTAACTGAATATTATACTAATTGAATCAGAATCCTAATTTTAGCAGTTTATTCGAAGTATTGAAAATCGGAATGTTGTTTTTCGGACCGAGAACCCATCGAGCATTTGATTCTTCGAACCTATGAAAATCGGAAAACAAACAAATCGCATTTACGACTTTCGGTAAAGTAAATTTCGTGATTTTTAATAATATCTAGACATTATAATTCTTAGTTATTATGAAATTCGGAATTAAATATTTCGGAGTATTTGGGTGTTCCCGTTTGTCAGTCTAACTGTTAAACGCTCAGCTGGACAAAGGAGAACATTAATTTTGGGCTAAATTATGAAAGAGCCGGTCAAACAAAAAAAGTCATATTCCGTTAGAACATGCTACACTATGGGACCAAATCTGTAGGGCCATTCCCTGCGCTATTATACGAGTTTGAAAATATAGTAATAGCTTAAGATAGCAAAAGCTTTTCTGAATAAAAATCAAAGCCCGTATCAAATACATAAGTATCAAAAAGTGATTTTTCGAACTATTCAACTTGATGAAGAATTATCACAGGTTTATGCTCATAGTATTTTTTTCGGAATATAGGTAGTATTTGTTTTTGTTTGGCCCACTATCACATTTAGCCCAAAAATTTGTGGACGGTGATTGAAATCAAAATCCTTTTTGAAAAGTTTCATGAACATTCTTCAAAATTAACTTTCAACATTGTGAATCTGATCAAATTGTGATCCTCAACAAATATTTTGGTAAACAACTAAAGTTCCTCAAACAAATGTCCACCTGTATTTAACAAGATAACTGAACTTTAGTGAGAGTTAACGCTAGTTAGTCACGACCAAACTAATTGCCTGCTAATAAATCATCCCGCTATTTACAAAGTGGAACTATGTTTTGAACTAAGTTTTAACTTTTAACTATGTGGAAATTACTTGAACGGAATTGCGTGATTTTCTACTGTGAGTAGGTAATGAAGGTATCGCAAAATGTGAATGAGTAAAATTAAGTTCCTTCTGATGTCTCATGAATGTGGACATACCTCCATAAGCTTAAATACCTTAACGATTTTAAGATGTTATTTTAGAGTCATAAAAACAAAACCTGATAACTTCCTTTCGATGTTCAACTACAAAACAACAAAGCGTAGGTACAGTCGCCAGCACATCAGGTTAAACCAAGTCCAAATGATTTCAAACCTTAAAATGTTGACGATTAAGTTCAAAATCGAATGAGAAAATTTGACAGTTCGTGGTAACTTGATATGCTGGGGACTGTACTTTACGACTTTACCTCTAAGTAAGTACCAGATTTAACAACAAAACAAACATTTTCCAAGAAATCATTCATCATCTGCCTAGCCTTTTCCCAACTATGTTGGGGTTGGCTTCCAGTCTAACCGGATGAATACCAATATTCAAGAAATCATTCCTAAATAATTTATCCTTCAAAAGATAATCCAAACTTTTTAAGTGGTAGGTATCACAGGCACAGTGTTTCCATTATTTTGTAAACTGTTTGTGTGTAATAATCTGTTATTACGGTGGGAATGGAACAATTCAAAGTACGGAGATATTACGTGGGGCGGTGCCGCAGACCATCAGACACCTCACACAGTCACAATGTGTCACACAGTCAAAATGTAATACAGGCGTAATAAAATAAAAACAGCTCACCACGGCAATAAAAACGTAGAAAATGTAGAAATACCTACACGAATTATTACTCTATTATTATTTTAATAATATTTTAAGTATATAGTTATTTTATTGTGAATGTCAGAACGTTGTAGAGATTTGTAGACCATTTTCTATTTTGTTAAGTACCTGGTACTTGTTAACGGGCCTTATACACTGTCCTCCCATACCTATTAACACTGTTATTTGAAAACATTGTAAAAGCCAATTATTTTTAAAAGAGTAACCGTGGAGTTTCTTGCCGGCTCTTGTCCATAGCAGACGACCAATTGAAACCGTGCACCTAGCTTCTGACGTTTCATAAGTGCTCATGCAGGTTTATATGAAATAAAATATTTTGATTTTGATATTAAGACGTTGCTGAAAGCCACTTCCCACGTATTTCACTTTCCACGTATTCTAAAAAAATATCCTGTCTGACTCTAATTCACCGAAGGGCTACCTAATACTTTGTATTTTCTTGTCCTGCAAATACATCTATTCTAGTTATCAACCAGTCAGCAGTGTTAGCACATTTATATAATTCGATTATGCCAACACACCATAATTTTTTTCTTTTTTAAATAGATTTTTGGTAAAGTAACTGTTATTCAGTACCTACCCGTTTACTTGTATGTAATGTATTTTAATAAACCCTCACGAGTTGAATACTTTTACTATAGTAATAATAACGATTGTACTGCTTAAAAGCAATATCAGTTTGAATTTATGAACGCTGTTTGTGTTTTCTACCCAATATTAGTTAAACCGAAAATTACTAAACTCTAAAATCCACGTTCCGTCCAGATCTCGTCCGTTGGGAGAAGCCAAAATCAACAATATTATTTTTCTTGTATATATTTTTTTACTTTAACTTTAAATGGTCAGCGACTATTAGTACCATTAAAAATTAAATATAATTAGTTGATAAGTTCTTTGTACATACTAACCAGTGGACCAATGATGTCAAAATAAAAAAATAATGTAAAATAAAATAATGCAAAATAAATAAATAATTAGAAATTCAATGAGTACAATCAGTGCAGATTTATGAATTTATGAAACAAAGAGAATTAGCGGGAAAAGTCCGGAAAAGACATTTAATTTTCATTGTATATAAATTATTTTACCTCGTTTATATTCCTAAACCAGTCACTACACAACGTTCGATGTCTAGTAGGGCGGGCGGGAGATATTCGACGCGACTGCGGACAGGGCGCGACTCACGACCACTCGGAGGACAGAAGCCTTACTGACTACTGCCACTGAAAATATTAGTCGCTAAACCCCTCACCCTAGGTATAGGCAACTTAGTAATAATTCCACAACACGTTAAACCTCAAAATAAACCGAGTTTCACTGTTTGTATTGTGTGTTAAAATCGCAAAAGTTTTAAAATGTTTATACATTTCCACAAATCTCAATGTACATGAGTAATACCTACCTACACATTTATATGTAATTTGTTTAAACCGCGTGGAAACTTTGTCACAAAATGAAGAAGGTACCGTACCGAACCTAGCTAATCCCAAAATAAGAAAAAACAACGGAAAAACTTGCATCTGTTAAAAAAATTGAAAACGTCAAAATGTGACTAATTCATTTCTGGTTACAACATCTTTGACCGTTGGATACCAAAAAAACCTTCTGTAATGTTACGTTGCTAATCACGTGTGCTCGCAGATTTTAGTTACATACACCACGCTTACGCGGCTGCTACGCCAAGCCTACGCGGCTGCTATGTCAAACCTACGCGGCTGCTACGTCAAGCCTACGCGGCTGCTACGCCAACCCAACACGGCTGCTACGCCAAGCAACACGGCTGCTACGCCAAGCATACGCGGGTGTTACGCCAAGCCTACGCGGCTGCTACGTCAAGCCTACGCGGTTGCTACGCCAAGCCTACGGCGATAACGAGCCTAGGCGTACGCGGCTGCTACGCCAAGCCTACGGCGATGACGAGCCTAGGTAGAGCCTACGGCGACTGAGTCCGTGCTGTACCCTACGTTAAGCTTACGCGGCGCCAACGCTGAACGTTGCGCCGTATGAAGTAACCAGGGATTGAAAACCGGTACGAATTGGGGTCCAGTTCTTAATTTCGGTTCTTAAAAAGGTTCTTCTATTCGGTACGGTTCAGGTTCCGGTTCGGTACTGGTTCCAAAATACCGGTTCTAAATAATGGTTTCAATATACACGTTCTATGGTTGTTATTATGTTAAATGTGTGTTATTAAAATCGTTTTAAAATAAAAATCCCTTCATTTGGAGATATCCTACTCCACTACGTTTTTTTTTTAAGACAGTGGGATGAAACATTATGGCCATCGTGTCGTGGGACATAGGAAATAACTATTTTGTAATCATAAATAAAGTTTTTTTTTTTAAGTACATCCATCCGCACTGATAATTTGTACAAATTTCTAAAGCTTATTATTAACAGTCCTTTACAAAAAGCATCAAATGATACACAAATACCTTTATGAACTTGGTAGGACATGCCTAAAAACAGTCTTGCGTTGAGCGGCATCGTATGAAGTTATGAACTCTTTCAGACACGCTTTGAAGAAGAACCGGTAAAATAAAGGTTCTTAAAGGTTCCAATTTGGGTTCCTGTTCCGGTTCGGATTCTAGTAACGGAACCACTAAATACCGGTATTTTAGGAAACTTTCCAATCCCTGGAAGTACCTACGGAGCTTGCGTGATTTTAATATTTCAGTTCACCGACTGCCGATGACCGGTTTACTTTGTAAGAATGTATAAGTGTTTGCTTTTTCACGATAAACAACAAAGCCCCCGATATTCACTCTTTTTCTTTAAGGAAGAATGTCTCAGAATGTTCAATACCTACAACACTGCAATCTTCAACAAATACAAACAATACCTTTCCAATAACTCTTGTATACGTAACACGAACACACGTACATATCGTGTAGGGAGATATTAACGCAGATAAAGCCATGATCGCAGGGTGTTAAAGACTCGCGTGTCGTTTCAGCCTTGAGGTCAGGAAACCATGGTGCCTCTCTTTATTATCATTCAAACTTAATCGAATACAGCCAACTATATATTACACGAGTGTTGGAAAAACAACCGTAAAAAAGTTTTCAACACGCGCAAAACTAACCAATTCAAAAGTTAATTCACACCTTCGCGAAAGTGACCGCGGCAGATCTCTAGAAACCTTATAGGGACGTTTTTACAGTATGGACTTATTCAGGGATTACATCATGCCCAAAAGTGTATTAGTTTTTATTATGTCATTCAGAATTAATAGTACATTACTGCAGCGGCCGGGTTATGCAGAGGCAAGCAGTAGGTGCAATAACAAAAATTGTGAAATCAATATTTATTTAAATATAAGGATATACATACATATACCTATTAAAAACTTTAAATATAATATATATACTAATTATACATAAATATAAAACCAAATAAATACATATATACACGAATATACCTATAAAGCAAACAAAAAATGGGAAAACTTTACCCTTGTAATGATACTGCCAGCTTCTTACGAATGTGCACGCGAACTTTAACTTTAAAGGATAATCGGTTGGTTGCCATCCTGATTTCCTGGGGGAGCGCATTCCACAAAGAAATAGACTGAACGAAGAAGGGAGAGTGAATAAAGTCAGTGCGGTGAGTGGGACATTGAAGAAGACGATTGTGTGAAGAACGTAAATTTTTATTGTGGTTGGCGCAAATGTACTGAAAGTGGGAGGCTAGATAACTAGGGGAAGAGGGAGAGTCAAGAAGTGAAAATAGGTGGTCAACGCCCTTTGATCTCAGCGCTGGCGTATGGACAACGACTTTAGAAGTGCCCGATGCGCAGAGACATGATCATATTTACGCAGATTGAAAACAAATCGAATCCAGTTATTGAGAAGACGGTCAAGTTTGTCGAGGAGATCTATCTGCATTCAGGTCATAGTAACACACATCTCCATAATCGATGATAGGGAAAATTAAGGACTGCCCAAGTATTGTCTTGGTACTGAATGGATGGTAATAAATTTTTCAAATGGTATAGAAACGCAGCGTGAGCCAGAAGGTTCTGGCTCACCCTACCGACTTGAGTACGCCAGTTCAGGGTACAATCGATGTGCAAGCCTAGATATTTCACGTCAGTTCTAAATGGAAAGATCGAACTATTAAGAGAAGAGGACTTAAAAGAGAACTGGTGGCAAGGTTGAACCATCCACCTTAACAATACTACGATGACTTCCAATGATGATCGCCTGACACTTATTAGGGTTTACTGCAACACCAAATCTATCAGACCCATGTTTTAATGGCTATCAAGTCCCTATTTAACTTGTCGATAGCATCAGGTTTCATCAACCTTCCCGTGACAGTACAACTGCACGTCATCTGCATACAGATAATACGCATACTGAAGTTCGAAAGTTATAAGATTAATAAAAATAGAAAACAGAAGAGAAGAAAGAATACCGCCTTGAGGAACGCCAGCTTCCAAATCACACCAGCATGACGAAGAATCCTCAAAATGAACGGACTGCTGACGTTCCTGAAGGTAAGGAGAGAACCATTCTAGTCCTTCGGGAGAGACCATAACATAGGGCGGGATAGCTAACAGGATGTCGTGGCTGACGGTATTAAAGGCATTGGAGAAATCAACCAACACTAGAACAGTCACTTTGGTGTCCTCTAGTCCTGCCCTTATATCGCCAGTCACTTTAAGGAGAGCGGACACAGTGCTGTGCCCAGGCCTGAACCCAGATTGAAGAGGGCTAAATAAAGAATTACGATGAACAAAATTGGAGAATTGTTTGTGGACACAGGCCTCGAGCACTTTGGATAGGAAGGGAAGTATAGAAATTGGACGGAAGTCGGTAGGAAGAGAGGGATTGGATACCTTAGGTAGTGGACGAACATGGGCCTTGCGCCACAGGGAATGGAATACTCCGGTGTACAGGGAAAAATTAATACTGTGGGTAATCACGGGTAGGAGATGATCCAGAATAGTTATGATCATACTGCGGGTGATATTGTCACATCCTACCGCTTTCGATTTGATGGGGAGAATGATCTTTCTGATCTCTCCCGGTTCTACAGGAATTAAACTGAAAGGGTTAATACGAAGACGCGTGAGACCAGATATTAAAGACAGAGTGTGTTGCTTGATTAGACGATCCATGGTAGGAACAGTGGAGAAATGACGGTTGAGATTGTTTAAGTCAATTGCATTAAGAATGTCTAAATGTCGCGGTTTGCCGATACCAAAAGTTTCCAAATATCGGCAGAAGAGGAATAATTGATAGTATCCCGAACGTGGCGGCGTTTAGCATTGCGTATCATCTGATTGCATCTATTCTTTGCAGCCTTGAATATCGTCCAGTTCTCACAGATCAGTTACGGATTTTCATACTAACATTGCCGGCCGCTGCTCGCATGTATTTGACCAGTACAGCATTTTCGATTTATCGCGAAGAAGGTTGTCAAAATAAAGCTCTAATTTCCAAGCATGTTTGAGAAAAATAATATTTAGGTACATTAATAACAAGTTATACCTTAAGACGCTGACAAGAGGCAAATGATAAAAGTAGGCTAGTCATAAACAAAAAAAAATGCCACATCTATATAGTTTGTGGTAGCGGAAAAAATATAAATTATTCTTGAACATATTTCTCTGAACTTGGTTGTTACCAAACAAGTTTATTACTTATTAATTAATTATTTATACAAATTAACGGTAAACTAACCCTTTACTTTGAGCTTCAATCCAAAATATCATGTATTAAATATCAACGTATGGTTGGTATTTAATAAATAACAAGAACGTCTTATTTGTATGCGCAACTTGGTTGGTTTTTATTTTCGATTACTCAACTCATTTTTAAGTAAATAGATAATTGCTTCATATTTTGCAATAAATTACAAGCGTTGTGTCATCGCGCTTCTCTTTCTTTTGTATGCAGTCTGACAGTGACCGCGGTTTAGCTGTAAGTTCAGAGTCTTGTCAGCGTCTTAATTGTAAAAATAACAAAGTTATATCCTAACTTTAATATATTTATTATATAATTATAATTATTATAATATATTTTTATTTTATTATAACTACTATTCATAAAAGTACTAAAATAATTATGGCATCAAAAAAATCATCCACATCGCTGTCGACTGGTAATGTAGGTAACCAAGAGACGGTCGGCATTGCCACATTGTATGGCAACGCTTAGCTCCTGGCCATGGTAAACGCCAGTCCTTGGGTCACGGGAAGTGTCAACCAGCCGTTTCGAGTTTTAGGTGTATTGCATCTATCTGATTATCTTAAGGACTTCTAGGTAATTCAAAAGTGTCTGAAAATTGTTTAAGTCAGCTACAAATTGTTTGTGATGAAAAGTCAATTCTGTTGAAAACTTGCTTTTCATCCGGTTTTCATTTGAGTTTTCAACGCGTGCATTAAGTACCTACCTACTAACGGTCCTACCTTGTTAGAAGAAAGACTTGTAGATCAGTTAAAGGACTCATTGCCATCTCATCGATAAAGTCAACCCGAGGACATTATGTAGTTTACCTATGCTTTTAAATCTGGATAGGACACTGTATAAGGTACTGCAAGGGACAAATTTTACAGCTGATCATAAAGTAATAATTGAGAGGTACAATAGTTTCATATGCCACCCAAGTTTCGTGCGGCAAAGTTGTGTCGAAAAAGCTGTAAGGAAGTTGGGTGGCATAATTGGTAAACATACGGAAGAGAACACTCCTCATCATCTGCCTATAACCTTTTCTCAACTATAGTGGGTTCGGCTTCCAGACTGACAAGATGCAATTGAATACCAGTATTTTACATGTAGCGACTGCCCATCAGACCTCCACAACACATAAACTTATAATACATAAACTCACGCGTTCTTCCCATGGGGGTAGGCAGAAACGCCACCTGCTACGCTCCTTACATACTCCTTTTGCTTCGTTTACGTTCATACATCTAGTCATACACGCACGCCGGTTGCGAGTACTATGTACCTGATCTTTCTGAAGAAATGGCCGTTTCGGCTCCCGGCGTTTCCACTCACCTCTGCTTTTTAAATACCTTTTGTTAGTCGCTTTTCATTCATCCTCTCAACATGACCAAACCATCTAACCATACTCTTTTCAATTTTTGGCTCTACATCTTCTTTTAAACTGCAACGTTCCCTTATCACATCTTTTTTCAGCCTATCATTCATAGTCACGCCAGACATGGTTCAGGTGGTTAAGAAACGCATTTCCACAGCATTTCATTTTTTCTACTTTCATGCTTCTTTTGCCACACCCAATATTCACTTCATATTGGATGTGGCAAAAGAAGCATAGCCAGTCGAGCGTTGTGGGCATGAACTGGTTGGTCACAATCGCATGTATAGCACCATTCACTTTATGTTCTGCATTTACCCTTTTCCACATCTTCATCAATCTTTCCATCCCTTGTAGACTGACTCCCCAAATATTTTCTCACTTACTTGTTCCACACTCATAGCTTTTATTCTTACATCACACACCGATACATATTCTTCTCTTTCAAACACCATGACCTTCGTCTTATTCACAGCTCTATTCATACTTTTCCTCTTATATGCTTCATCCATCACATTCACCATGTCTTGCAAGTATTCTGCTGACGATGCAAGTAGAACTTGATCATCTGCGTAGAGGAGGCGTTTGACAGGCAGCTCATTCATTCTCAATCTGCACTCACTCTCTTTCAAATTTATCATACAACTATCCACGTACAAGTTGAACAGCCACGGTAACGCTACACAACCCTGTCGAACACCCCTTGAGATGCAGAACCAGTTCGTGTATTTATCCTAACACAAGCAATGGAATCCTTATATAGAGATTCGGTGTCAAAGATCAGTCCTGTCAAAGATCCACGACAACAGCCGGGACCAACGGCTAAACGTGCTTTCCGAGACACGGAGGGGTCTCGGTATGTAAAGATCGAACCGAGACCGAGCCCCAAAGCGTAGCTTAACCAGGGGCCCAAGTCTGCTATTTTTATAAATTCAGTCATTCCAACACGATCCCATTGTCATGCCATTGTCATTTTGCTAAAAGTCGGTCAATGTTCTCGTAATATAACTTGTGTTATTATAATGGCATTGTCGTATTGCCATTATTATAAAACCCATTAGTACAAATGTCATTCATTGGTCATTATGTACGAGATTACCAATTTATGCAATTTCTTTCAATGTAGTGTCAGTGGCCGACTATTGGAAAGTCATAATGACGCCATTATAATAGTAGATTACCAAACTTGTCTAAATCAACAATTATGAAATCAATGATCGACCATTCTGACACTATTGTAATAGCAGACTTGGCCCCTTGATCGATCGACCCATGTGGCTGTGAACTCCATATATTTTATTATAAAGGAAACGCAGATAATGTGATAACACAGGTGCCTCTACGAATTAATGCCCGCAATCATTAATTTACAATGAAAAAATCGACGCCGATGAAATAATGACGCGACACCCATTTCATTTTGACAATCGTATCGCGTGCCTGCCACCTATGGCTTCTTCACACGAAATGCATAAACGATAAAAACAATTTACTTGCTGAAAACAAACTGCTTTTGGGAATAGACGTAAAAGCAACAAAGGTTACCTACGGCAAAGAATGAGTTTTGAAAATGGTAGCTTAAAATAACAAAAGATGTAAAATATTTTGTTGTTTGATGCTGCGGGCTAGGATCCTGCCTGGCTCGAACAAATCAAAACTACCTACTAGATACTACGACTAAAAATTCAACAGCAAATTCTCGTCACGCTCCATTTGGATTACATCCACCAGGTGTGAGATTACTTCACACGGCACACCTGCCATTAGCATTCATAGAAGGTTCTTGCGGAGGCCCCCTTTCTAAGAACCTTATTTGAATAAGTGAACTATTGTGGAGGGACTATAAGGACTATGAATAAGGATTTACGCAAACTTTCACATAAGGACCAACGTGTACCTTACAGATCATAAATTTATCTATAGCAGTGGTATATGCTCAAGTGCTCAAGTTGCTCAACATGGATAAATATAACATATCAAGTACCTAGATACTAAAATATACCTATATAGTTACCTGATAGTAAAGTCAACCGGTTGCTGTTCATACAATGCCTTGCAGAGCCGCGGGATCAGTCCAGGTTGCGCTTCTGTGCCCATCATGGTATGCGTCTTGCCCGTCGCACTCTGGCCATACGCAAGCACACATGCTGAACAACCTTTGGAGACGCTGGCTATGACTTCCTGGCCGATGGCTTCGAATACCTAGCATGGAGAAATAGGAATATTTTATCACCTACTCGAATGAATGCGGATACAGACAACCAGTACACAATCCTGATAAAAACTGAGACTTCACTTCAAAGTTCAATAGTAGCTGCATTACTTAGTTTTATTTTCTCACTATACGATTGAAGAAAACCATTATTTTTAAATGCAAAAGCAGGATAGCTCCAAACGAGACAACTGGTGGTACACCCCAAGATATCTTCAAATCTATAATTCACGAGGACCTTTAGAATAGATCCCTCTTAAAGGTATGTATATACGCAGACACTGACCTTTTCCTGCGATGTGTAAGATGGCTGGGTGATTGAGCAGAAGCTGTCGAAAGTGTAATCGGCATAATATTGACGAGTCCGCTCGCGACTGTCACCGGCGCCTGATACGCTTACCTAGGCAAAACAAAAGATAAAATAAATAACCATAAAACACTTACGAGTATACCAGGAAACTGCTCGCTTGTCTCAATAGGTAGGGTACATATTTTTAGAAACTCTTTCTTTAATCTTTACCTACTTAGGGCGAATTTCACCAATGAAGCTGAACTCGATCAGCACATCTAAACTGAGTTCAAGAGCTGTCAGTGTCAATATTCCAAAGAAAATAATGACACTAACAGCTCTTAAACGTGGTTTATGTGCTGATCGCGTTCAGTTTTATTTGTGAAATTGGCACTTGGTAAGTAATTGGTATTCTTTGCAATCTAACAACTATGGATAACCTACTTATATACAATATTAGTTTTAGTATATGCGAAACCCAAACAAGTATCTAGTATTTTTATGTAAATAAAGAATCACACAAGAATCTATGTACAAACAAAAGTGTATCATGAAAAATCACAAAGTTGTTATGTTACCGAGTTGTCCGCACAACAACATGCTAACGGCCTACCTAACGGTACGGCGATTGTATTGTAAGTAATTAAATGGTGATAACATTTTCCATCGGCATCAATATATTTTTTTAATTTCCATTGGTGCTCTTTTCATTTCATGATGGTGGTTGGTATGATATGTAACCTATGTTTTTTAGACCTGGGGCATAACATGAATCGAAAGCTAGTATTACGATGATTGAATGTAAATTTCACTTAGTTGACTGCCTTGTTGGTCTGATGGTCGCAAGCGCTACTGCTGAGCGTGAGGTCCTGGGTTCGGTTCCCGGGTCGGGCAAAGTGATATTGGGTTTTTCTATTTGGAATATCATAGCATAATAGCTCAGTAGCAGCTCGGAGTCTGGATTTCTGTTACATGGGACTTAAACATAACTGGCGAAATGTGGGTGTACTACCTACGGGTACACCCCTGCTCAATCCTTCGGGGAATCAAGTAAGGAAGCCCGCTTAAGTCCGCCTCTGTACATTTGTGTGCTTAAAGTATTAAATAAATAAACAAGGCGTCATGTTATGTTATGTAGGATAGGTATCTACTTAGTACGGTATGCAAAAAAGTGTGCCTAGTTCCACCACCACCAACCAGTTCTTTATGTATGTGCCATGTTCATACTCATAAAAAATGGTGTAGGAAATTATCTATAAGAATTAACGTTATAAATCTTCTATGTACTTACTTTGATATTGGTAATTGTAACTGTATTATTATCTACAACGTTCACAACCGGCACACGATCCTTGTCTGACCTCAGTTCACTGTAATAAGAAATAACATAGTCAATAAAAATAAATATGTTTTATTTAAGTACCCAAAAAATTTAATAAAACACAATAAAACTTACTTTTCAGTAAAGGGCCTAACTCGTATTGCTAGTTTTACATTAGACATAATTTGTTTTTTTTTAAGTTATGCTACTAATTATCTATACTTGTGAATGCTAATCGATTTTCATGCACTTTGTGGTCTGTACTATTCGTTAGGTTTAAAACTTTAAAAGTACCAAACTGTAATAATAATTTACCAACGCAACGACAAGACGATAGTGAAAACTAGAACCATAATGAACAGTCTTCGCATGTCCCGTGTTGTTGGACAAAGTTATTTTAAGACCGACGCACCCTTCCTGTAGCTCTTAAAACACATAACTTAAAAATAGATTTTGCTCCTCATAATACCTAGTATAAGTAGGTACCGCTTTAGATAAATGAATAAGCTCATAGGTACCTACTGTAGTGTGTAATCATAAACAAATAACAATTATTCAATTAAAATCAATGTAGTGAGCACAGTTACAGGAAAATATAATCTACGTGAAAAGAATAAAGGTCCAACACATCCATCATAATCCTACTAAGATTGAAAAGATTACTTAGAAGTACTCTTATCTTTATTATTTCGCATGCTATAGTAAAGCAGTATTCTTTAGCTATCGGTACACATAGCAACATTATTCTGAGATAGCAACCCAATTTTTGGAAAAATCGTAAAATGGCACTTATCTGTCACTGTCAACCATGTCAAAAAAAAATCTGCGATTGGGATTGGAGATCACTAGAGCGAAGACATTTTGAAGAAAAAAAAATTGTGCTGCTGCTGGCGGATGAGACGTCTTTTCATTTCTGTTTGTTGTTTTTAGTGCGTATTGCTGGAATAATAAATATAACTTAGCAATAGACGCAGAAAGGTAGTGTTCATTTTCTTTTTATTCAATCTTATAATAGGTAAACTGGTAAACTTCGTAAACAAACTGTGCGAAACAAGTGTTACGCCGATTATTTTCAAGAAACATTTTCGTCCAATTATTGAGAACACATTCGAAAATGTCAGCTAAGCGCCCGTAAGATTACCCTCTGACCAAGTTGTCTATTTTAAATGCAATTTCTGTATTATAGAAATAAAATAAATTTATCTTATTCCTACGAAAATGCCAATCACTGTTCAAAACTTCATTGATTAAGTGGTTTCTGTGTAAATAATGCCCTAATTGGGTCATCATCATGTTTTCTTCACTATACATAACCTACTTTCTAAAAGTAACACCTTCTAATAAAGCCATGCAACTTACAGATATTCATACCACTTGTCAAATAAATGCATTTTATTGAACCCAGCTGACTGCCAGAGGCTATTTAGTTAAAGGAAAAAGAAATACTAAGATATCATTCAATTTTCACATCAGTTATAGAATCTTCAGCACTATACATTAATACAAATATTTGAAATCAAACATTACACATTTCTTATGTGTATTATCAGCACTGGTTGTTGCACACTACGAGAAGAGAAACTAATACTGCTGCCGCTGGCTGTTGATTTATATTAATTTCTGTTTCTTATCTATAAATTACAGAATAGAGTTGGTTATTTAACTTCTAGTACCTACTTATCCTGGCCTCCTGTTAAGTACTACACTTTTATTTCATATGTAAATACCTGTTTAAAAAACGACACTTGAATATTGTATTGTGTTCAAAGATTAACATCTCGTAAATTAACATAAAAATACCATGTGACATTGAGTTGAACTTTCAACATTCTATTGATCATTCTTTATTTGACTGCTCAAGATGCTGGTGCGTAGGCTAACCAGGTCCTTATGGAACACAGTGCGCGTGGAGAAGAGGCTCCTTGCTTCAGAGCCTTTGAAACCACAGACTGAAGAAAAGGAGGGAGTTGATCCAATTCAGGTGAGACTTCAATTATATTATTTAAATAGGAATACAAGCACTGTATAATTGGGTGAGATTATACTACTCAGATTATGTTAATATTTTACCATAGCTTTCACTTCTTATTAAGGACATTTATAGGATAGAAAACTGTTTAAGTAAGCAGGCAGTCCATTTCCATTTGAAGCAGTATTTGTTGTTGTTATCTTCACACTTATAAAATATTGCTAAAATCAATGAAAAAATTTTAAAATCATAATCATAATGTTTTATGTAATTTTATATAAAAGGCAAAAAAGGCTTAGCTGTAACTTACTGTTTTCATATTATTCACACGGATAAACTATCAAAATTAAATGACCAATTATTACATTTGTTTATTTTCAGTTGGAGGCTCTAGACAAGGACATATGTCTATTAGTTGATGAGAAAGACAACTTCCTCGGGACGGCCACTAAAAGAGATTGCCATAAAGTAGGTGATGATGGCAAAGTACTGCTGCACCGTGCCTTCAGTGTATTTCTGTTCAACAAGAGAGGAGATATGCTCATGCAGAGAAGGGCTAGCCAAAAAGTAAGTCTTACTCACTTTCCACTATAATGGAATTACAATATGCTAAACATACATATACTAATATAATTATATTATTAATATTATAAATTCAAACTAACTCTATAAGTCTGTTACCTTTTTACGCCTTACTGGCTGAACAGATTACGATGAAATTTGGCACACAGGTAGACCATGACCTAGGATAGGTCATAGAATACTTTTATCCCGGTAGTATGTTCCCGTGGGATAATTTCCGACCTCCACGCGGGCGGTGTCGCGGTCAATAGCTAATCATACATTAAGTTCAGGGTCAACGTCCACGTAAGAAGTAGCTTTGGTAAAAGTTTGAACAGTTGTAGTCAGTCAAGTTCAATTGGACACCAATGTCAAATTTTCCGTCGTTATTAGTTGTCGTCAATGACACTTTGTCTAAGCGGACTTTGACCGAGAATTTAACACCGTGAAAACCGACGACGATTGGCGTCGTCGGTTTTCACGGTGTTAAATTCTGCCATAATATACATTTAAGTTGTTACTCGTGGTTCATTTGCATCCCACGGAAAATTAAACTGAAAAAAAAAAATGATTTTTCTGTGTTGTGTTTAACTTTGTGGATGAATTTTCTCCATTGGTTGAGGTGTCAAGAGTAACAAACAAAAAGAAACATTCGCATTTTCAATCATAGTTACAGCCCGATTCAAACCTTATGGTGGCTTTGAACATGAGTCGACTCGTTGCGCAGTAACGATTCCATAGGTCAGCGGGGGTGAGGGGTGGGGAACTGCGCAGTGAGTAGCGCACTTCAGAGCCGCCATAAAATTTGAAGCGTACTATACCATATCGCATACATTACGTCTAAAGTTTAGAACCACATACATAGTTATAATAAGTTCTATATGAAATGTTTCAGGTAACATACCCAGATTACTACACAAACGCGTGCTGCAGCCATCCACTGTACATAGACGAGAAAGCTGAAGACGTCGTCACGGCAGCAAGACGCCGGCTCAACCATGAATTAGGCATTCCTTTAGACCAGGTATTTGCTTAGGTATTATCTATATTAACACTGAGATAAATAAATAACTTGAAGCCTACTCAAAGTATCAATATGTCCCGAAACTGTAGGGTAATCGTACACGCGTTTGGCGCAGGAGTTTCGCTTCTATACGATGATTTTTTTTTTCTTATGGCGAATTGAATGTGACAAAACAGTTCTCTTGCAAGATATCTTTTGTATTTCATTTACCATCAAAACATAAATGTGAAAATGGGTGCCAAGTTCAATATTAAATGCGTGGTTGTCGACTTCGCCGACAAAAGAATTGAGATCTCAATGGATGCCAAGTTCTATAGATAATCCTGAAATTTAATAAGAACATACCACATTCTAAAATAAATCTAAAACACAATTTCATGTTTTTTTTCTGCTACAACAATGCAGGTGTTTGAAAATATAAATTCTTGACCAGTCGAATTATTACCACAAAGCAGAGAACTTAGGATTAATTGAAGCTCAAGATTTGACGTTGCTAGTTTTACCAGCAAACCAAATTTTTTGAATAGCAAGATTATATTAACAATACTATATAAAAACAGTAACTTGCGTATAAAATAAAGAAGATAACTTGATTAGCCAAATATAAGATAACTTGTAAGTCGATAAAAAAACGAAATATTACGATTTTTAGACGTTAATATCTCAATAACCATTTGAGCTGTATTTATGAAATTTGGGTTCTAGTTAATCTAAGGGGTTTTAATAAATACACCAAAGGACATGGCTAAATGGAAGTATGGGCGACTGCCCTAGCAATGTATAAACATTGTACCTAGTAATATGTAAAGCTGAATAGGTAAATATTAATATTTCGTATAAATAAAGTTTCTGGAACTTTTTATATCGTAACAATCTTGAAAATAAAATCGTCGAAACTCCTACGTAAATAGGTATACAAACTAGAAAAAGATTTTGTTAGGAAAATCACCCTATTCATACATATTATACGCGCTGATTAAATAAGGAGAGATAAAATATTGAAATAAAATCACAACAATGACATTTATTCGTTTACTAGCTGCGCTCCGCGGTTTCACCCGCGTAAGTCTCGATCCCGTGGGAATATCGGGATAAAAAGTAGCCTATGTCTCAATCCAGGGTGTCAGCTACCTCCATACAAAAATTTATCAAAATTGGTCTAGCCGTTTGAGCGTGAAGAAGTAACAAACATACACACACACTCACAAACTTTCGCCTTTATAATATTAGTGTGATGTGATTACTTATCTAGTTTAAGCTGATCTCGCATTGTATAGGATATCCGTACAATGAGAGGTCAGCTTATACTGGCAATGTATAGCTTTATGTGTAGCCGTGTGTAAATTAAGTATTTATTAAGGAGCAATAAGTGATATGTAGTAAATGGAGATTATTCTGTTAATCTCACAAGCACATTATCTAAAAAAGAAACTGGAGCAGACAACGTATTCTGTTGTCTCGCCCACCCCAAATACCAGATCACTGCAATGACGTGAGAGCAGCAGCCAACAATTATGATGCCCACAATAAAGCTACAGTAATATTGCATTGTAATATATATTGCATTTCAATAACCTTTTCAAAATCAAATGTTGGTTTGTCCGATTTTGCAATAGATATTATAACTTTGATTTGGTTTGCAGTGAAATTCGAGATCTTTTTTATAAATTTCGGGATTACATGTAACTGTTGTTCACAACCATTAAACACACCGTGTGTTAACGTATTAGGTTGGGGAAAAAGTATTTTCGCATTATAGTATGTATGAACTTGTAATAAAATCTCTTTGGCTATACTATTTGTATCTGGCTGGTTTTGGTATCATTGAAAGTTTAAATTTTAAAGAACATAATTCCAAATTCAAATTAGGAAAATGTGTGATTTTCATTTGTTTTTCGTACTGTCAAGATGAGTGAATCTAATGAACAAATTCGATACATTTTTACTACAAAAAAGGTTCCAAGTGCATGGAAATACTTGAAAACGTTGCAATTCAAAAGTACACTTGGTAAATTGTTAATACATAAAGCATATTACAGTGTAACTGAGTTTTTAACGGACAATTTTTATCAGACCACCTCGAACTTTTAATTAATTAATTATTGTTTTGCGTATGGAATATTTATGGTGTGTTGTCTATGACCTGGAATTTTGATGTTTGTTTGTTTATTTATCTTCGGACCACGATTTGTATTTCTTGTATATACCTACTGTTACTGACAATTTAAATTTTTCTTCTTTTTTTTTTAATGAATATTTGAATTTTAATAATTTTATTTAATGAGAATGACATAACTAATTTAATGTTCCAACAAGAGTTTAAATTTTAACAATTTTATATAGGTAATGAAAATGTTTGCATGCCGAATGGTGAAATATGGCAGAACTCTGATGAAAACCTACTACTACCTATTTATGTATAACCCATATTTGCAAATAAATGCTATTCTATTCTATTCTATTCTGAAGAACTGGGAATTGACCACAAAACAGTTTTGGCACATTTGAAAAAAACTGGGTACACAAAAAAGCTCGATTTTTGGGTACCTCACGAGCTCACTGAAAGAAACCTAATGAACCGTGTACTCATTTGTGACTCTTTATTACGACGTAATGAAACCGAACCATTTTTGAAGAAGCTGATAACTGGTGATGAAAAGTGGATCACGTACGACAAGAATGTGCGAAAAAGGTCGTGGTCAAAGGCCGGTCAGGCTTCACAGACTGTGGCGAAACCCGGGTTGATTCGCAACAAGGTGATGCTGTGTGTGTGGTGGGATTGGAAGGGCAATATTCATTACGAGCTGTTACCACCAGGCAGGACCATCGATTCTGAACTCTACTGCGAACAACTGATGAGATTAAAGCAAGAAGTTGAGAGAAAGCGGCCGGAATTAATCAACAGAAGGGGTGTGGTTTTTCCATCATGATTACGCTAGAGCTCACACATCTTTAGCCACTCAGCAAAAATTAAGAGAATTTGGCTGGGAAGTGTTAATGCATCCGCCGTATAGTCCTGACCTTGCACCTTCAGATTTCCACCTGTTTCGGTCTCTTCAGAATTCTTTAGGCAGTGTCAGGTTAACATCACGAGAGGACTGCCAAAACCACTTGTGGTATTTTGATCAGAAGTCCCAAAATTTCTATAGCAATAGGATAATGTCCCTACCTACAAGATGGCAAAAAGTTATCGAACAAAATGGTACCTACATACTTTAGTTAAATGTAAATAAACTATATTAAAAAATGAATTGAATTTTCTTAAAAAATGCGAAGAAACTTTTTCCCCAACCTATTATTTGCAGCCTACTTATAATTTGGCAGATTTATTGCAAGTTCCGTTACATGTCTTGCTGCTGGTTCAGGTCTAGGTGCTGGTTCAGGTTCAGGTCCTGGTCTTGATTCAGGTTCAGGTAGATTTAATCGATTTTCATTTGACTGGCGTTGATGTGTTATCCAACAGGGATGACACGCATAGTTCATAACCTAAAAGAAAAAGTCAATTAATGATATTTATGGAGTCATCATAGGCCACAAATGTTTATGCGATGAACATAAGTGTTTGTGTTGGTCTGGGTGTTCACAAAAAAAAAAAAAAAAACATTGTCTAGTACTCTACATGCTCTGCTTAGTTTGGGACTAGATAGGCATTGAATCAATATAAGGGAACACACATAATAGAGAGGTCAGGGATAGGACCGACTATAACTGATTGTCCGAAAAGGAACACGATCTATCCATCCATCGGATGGGCATTTAAATATGAAAGAAGAACACATTGTTTTTAAACATCATTTTAATTACCTGATAGAAAGCTGGATGTGTCCTCCGTAAATTCTGAAACATTGAATTGTTCCTTTCCACTGCATGGTGTTGTGCACTTCTCACAGAACGGCCACAAGTAATACACACCATTGTATGCCCAAATAAACTAGCATCACCAGCTATTTCCGAACTCAAAAGTTCAAAACATGGATGACAAATGTTGGCATCCATTAGAACCTAGAACAAACTTAATTACATGAGAACTGCGGTAAGCTATCCGCAAATCGCATTTGCACTTAGTTGCTTGACGACTTACCTTATAGTTAACCATCGTGATAAGATAATGAGTAGAAGACCAGGCAAACAAGAGGTGGTAAGCCTCCGCAGTCTTTGCGTGGCGACACCATAGTTTATGCATCTCATGATGGATCGATAGGCAAGGCAAGTCCGTGTAGAGTAGCAGAAAGTCAGTAGCTACCTACATGAACACACACAATAAAGCCGATAAAAAAGCTAGGGTCGAAAGTAAATAGCGAAAATACTATGAAAGCTTATACTCGTAGGTACAAACAAACGGCAGAGCGACCAAACGACGTCTGATTTGACTGACGTTTGTTTATTTTATAGAGGTGATTGAACTTTGAATGTAACAGAATAGATTAAATAATTAAAAATACAATAATTATTGTTCTTGTCGATCATTATTTAGGCAACATTCTTCGACATAAAAAGTTACTTATATTGTGATGGTTATTGGATCATTTGAATATATTGAACAAAGAGTTGACACAATCATGCTCCGAAGTTTTTGGTCTTTTTTTGGTTCTAATTGAATCAAGGTTAATCAAGGGTAGCGCGTAGTAGGCTTCTATGGAGAAGAACTGGCAGGAAACTCCACGGACAATGTTTAAAATCAAAATATCGTTACAGTGTACACTATTTCTAAATGAACTGCTTGTTCCTCAGATGGACCCGAAGCTGTTTACATTCATGACACGCGTGCACTACCACGACCCCGGTGATGGCGTGTGGGGCGAGCACGAGATCGACCACATCCTCTTCTTCCAGAGCGACGTCAAAGTCAAGCCCAACTCCAACGAGATCTCCGAGTACTGCTTCGTGCCTAAGGCTGAGTTTAACGCGTAAGTTTTTTTTTCGATTTAAATCTTTTTATTATTCACAAACACTTACAATGTTACACATTTTTATTTTTTATTGTTTTTTTAGGCAACTAATAGCATTACATTTAGTATGTTACAGAGAATGTTTAATATTATTATCCTTTATTTCATTATATACATATAAATTACATTTTAAAATATTAGAATATAAAAAAATATCAGACGAAAACAACCAGAGATTATATGTCTGATGGACTCACCCGGACGGTGGCATGCCCGACACACGTCAACCGTCCCGTCCTTCATAATATTATTTATTTAAAAATATATAGGGTGGATTTTTGAGATGGGGCAGTAAGGGCAGCTACCTTAACCATTGTAACTACAGGGAAACTGTCTTAAGAGACTGTCCTTTTTTTGAGCTTTTGAGAAATTTTGTTCAGCATTCACAGATTTTGTACAGTCAGCAGGAAAATGGGCAACTATCACAAAATCTTTTTTTATGCCAATCGATCCTGTATCTTTTAAGCATCAAATAACTCTATTGGGCCAACTCAGGTTTGACTACTAGAAAAGTCATAAAACGCAAAATACTTTTCCCATACATTTCATAGGAAATGAGACTTCGGTCTCCCGCCTCCCCCAAAAGGGGGGATTTGCCATAATCGCCACGCTTGGCAGGCGGGTTGACGAAAAATACTATGTGAATAAAATCTATTCTTTGCTAAATGCTTGAAATCTCACTAAGGTAAGTAAGTGTGATTTCTGCTTGAATAAAGCATAAACAATAATTTAATGTATACGATTTCGGGCTAAAAAACAGAGGTAAACAAAGCAGTTTCGTGTTAAATGACGTCACATCATGACCGCGACAGAAAAGGACGTTTAAACTGTAGTAGAAAATTCTTGAAATTCAATTTAACTTTCAATACTTTTCTTGGGTTTATATTACTATTATTTATTTAGTGAAAAAAAATTACATGCATGTCATGTTCCCTATTCGTACAAACGCGTCGTAACTTATACAATTTTTTATCTTCAGGTTCTTACCGACTCTGGAAGGTCCCATCACGCCCTGGTTCAACATGATTCGCAGGCACCGGCTGAAGCTCTGGTGGGACAACCTACACCGCCTCAAGGAACTGACGGAACCCGAAAAGATACAGAAATTCATGAATGAAACTAAATAAGTCAATACGCCGCCTTATAGTAGCTATAGGCAATCAATTATTGGTTTAATTTATACCAGAGGAGAATGAAAAATAATAATATTCTTTCTTTTTATTTCATTAATGCCGTTTTATAAATATGGCATACATTATAATGTAGGTAGGTTCTAGTGTTGATAAGTATCTATTATGTTATTGTTTAGTTTGGTAACTACCTCTTATGCATCAATAATTACACTATGCTTTTACTACGTATGTTAATTTTGCGAGAAGAGTTAAATAAAATAAATAATCGCTCGCTCTCTTTTGTTTCTATTATTTTGTTTTTCAAAATGTCTTAAAGCTGTAGATAGTTGATTATCCTATTAATAACAACGGGTGCTTGCAAAAAAGATTATTTTCAGTAAAAAACCGTAGATGATACCACATTATGCTCTGTGCAATTTCTATAAATGCAACAATTAAAATTATATTTATTATTGAAATGAATCCATGTTTTATTTGGCCATAAATATTAACCTTTTTATATATAACTTCAGGTTTTTAACCTGAAGGCGGTGAAAAGGAGGTATGCTATTTGCAAAGCCAACGTATACGTGGAGAGGCCCAACCAAATATCAACTTTGTGCTAGTTCAATTAAAGTTGAAAAAAAATAAAACTTAGTACTTAAACCTTTTTCGTATTGTTTTGCGACATATTTTGATTCTCGCAAATAAATCAAAACCTATATGGTACGGACGCCAGCACATTAAGATACTACAATCTGTCAAATTTCTTCAATAGATTTTCAACTTTAACCCTACAGCATAAGGTTCAAGGTTGATTGGGAAAATTTGACAGTTTCGGGTAGCTTGATCTGCTGGCGTCTGTACTTCCCGTTGACCTACTATAATTAAATTTGGCAAATAATCAAGGTCTCACAGCACAAGTAAAGGAAAAACTCCGAAAATCGTTAATTTGTAGTTTTATCACAATTATTTTTTCAATATGGTTGCTTAGCAATTTATGCTCGTCACAATGCATAGGGTGACGTCACCATCAGTTCAAGTTCTCCTGGTTCTAACCAGGAGAACTCCTCAACAATTAACGCCTCTGCATCGGGAAAAGCAATATTTTGTAAAAGGTGCTGAGCAGTTGACATTAGTTTAATGTAACTTAGATAAATTACAAACACACTTCCAAAAAAAAATACAAAGTGAAAAATAACTTCGGAAGTTGGTGGCACAAAACTAAAATACAGATCCAAAGACACGGACTTCCGACCCGACATTAAAGTTATTTTTCACTTAGTAGTGTTTTTTTTTGACAATGACTTCGATCCAATATTTTGTCACTTAAATGTGCTAATTCGTCATCGTCATTCAATACGTTCAAGATTTGCAGCATTGCACAGTGGTTCCGCGCCCTAAGAGAGGCGGTCATAGGGTTTCGCGAAGGTAATGACTGTCGTTATCAATACTAAATATTATCATTATGCTTTTTTGTAATACTTCATGTTATAATAAAATGAAAAAAACCGAATTAATGTTAAAAAACTTATTTTATTAGAATAAATAATGCATTTATTGTACTTGACGAAATACTTACTAAAATACAATAAAGGAATTGGAACTTAATAACTAATAAACTTAAATATATACATTTTTATAATAAAAATAAAGTAAATACCTAATTATTACCTAACTACAAATACAGAACTGAACAAAAAATATATTATTTACATGTTAATAGTTACATAATAGGAGCTGTATCTAAAATAATGTAAATCTAGTGTTTATTATATAACTATATACATTTTATTCTATACCGACAACAAATTTAACACCTCTTTAGATAGAATAGACTTCTTCTTCCGTGGTAACCTTCTCAAACCAGAAATATAAGGATCCGAATTAAGAAGAAGTCTATGTATCAAGTCGGTGTTTGTGACAACCCGGGACATTTTGCTCGTGTTGTCACGCCTAAACTGTTTAACTAACTTATTGCAAGATTCGGCGGCCTCTTCCGAAAGCTCACGTATTGACAATAATGCGTGGTCAACTACTTCCGAACCATGAATGAGGACCTTATGTACAGACGAGGGCAGGTTGTACCATGGATAGGTAGCAACAAGCTTACGTGCTGTGTCTAGAGCATACTCTTTAAAAGCCACGTTATTAATTTTGTATCCCGACGAAAGACACTGCAGCAGATTATGACATCTGTCAATAAGGTCTTTGTCTAATCCAGTAATTTCCGCTGAAATAGCTGAATTAGAAAAAAACCTGGCAGTGTTTCCGTCGTTGGATGTGCCACTTCCTCCACTTCGCGGTTTGTCGACTATTAGACCAAGTCGTTGCCTAAACTGTTGCTGGACATGTTGTTTTTTTCTGTGCAAGAAGAGCTTTATCGTCTGAAGAACGCGTATGCCATTTTTTGAAATCTAATCTATAGGTAACGTGAATAAAATATTCAAAGAATCGGATATGCGAGTGAAGAGGAAATAGTCCAAATTGATATTTACTACTGTCTACAGTTTTGCTACATGATTTATCTATATCATTCATGTCTTTTGGAGTTTAACCACAAATATAGCACCTACTACAAGATGTATCACTCAGAGCACTGCACACTTTACCATCAACCATGGTTAATTGTAAAGAATGCCGCACCTTTATTTCACATCTATTGTGAGGGAAAGATGATGGCTGTAAACTGTCAATTTTAGTCTTGAAATAAGCTTCTTCTTGCACGGAAAGGTCTTTCGATTCTTTGGCAAATTGGAATCGAATAGGCCTACAATACCTGGTGGAGGAAGGGCGCGGGTTTTTCCAAACTATTTGGTCTGGGTCGGAAGTATTTGACTTACAAACTAATTGGAGAGGACAATATGAAGTAAGAAACATACTGCCATCATCCTCGATACCAGAATCACCAAAACACTGTTTATATTCGCTGTGCCCCGTATTCCCATCGAAACCCCATTTTCCAATTAAAACAAATTCTTTATTAAGGTCAATATTATTTAAAACGTGTTTTTGGGATTCTAGTATCCGGCATGCAGTATGGTCTAACAATGATTGTAATTCTACTTCAGCCGATGATTCCGTGATAAACTCTTGCGATGGATAACACCGCTTCTTAGCTTCCAACACTTTTGGATAAGATGGTAATGCATTCGGTGATTTTGCATTAATTAACTCTTTCATCATAAGATACTGATGTTTAGTCAGTTTAGTCTCAGTTATGAGAGACAAGACTTCATCAGTGTTGAAATTTAAGGAAGCGTAAGCGGCGTCAGATCGACTTGAATCATCCAACAAATAATTGATCGCGGAACTGTCTACTTTACTTAACTCTGCAAGCCTGCGGCGTTTTGATCTCTTGCTATACTCTTCGAAGTCCTTCCTGTGCTGATGCTGTTGAGTGCTCGTCGAAGCCTCTGCTGCTGGCCGTTGAGTGTCGTGGCTCCCTGCTGCTGCACAATTTGACAGAACGCAAACTTCAATTTCGTTCAGCCAGTCTCCGTACTTAGATACCATGCGAGATTGATTGCGAGAGACTTGCTTCCAAATAGCTACAAATCTAGTACAAAGATTAGCAACTCTTTTTTCTAAGTCATCAGCAACCAAATTCTCAACGTCAGGCAGTAACTGTATCAGGGCTTGAAAAACTCGACGCCACCGTTGCAGTTCGGAATTGCTGTCCTTCATAGACAGCCAAGTATCTAGTACAAGCATTATTTTAAAAGAACACTCAATACTAGTACCTAAAACAAAACAACAAACAGTTAAATGCGGATCAAAAACAATACATATTTCGTAGCAAGTGCTACGCGCCCAGCCGCTCGGCGTAGACCCTGGCTGCACCTTACAGATACTACTTACTAATACTTGCAGCATGCCGCAAGTACTTTTTTTTTAATTCTAGTAGTACAGATTTTAAGCGACATTTTTATGCCTAATTCAATGGCACAAGTAGATACAAACATAACTAAAAGCTTCAATATAAAAAAAATACAGAAATAAATACGCACGAAATGCTGCGGCGTAGCACTCTATTTAAAAAAAAATGGTGTGTTAAAAATGCAAAATAGTAAAGTAAATTAAAACATACCTGTAACTTGAATGTCCATTGCAAAATAACAGATCACAAACAAGTTCGATCTTGAAAACACGCGTCCCGTCTTAGGGTAATTAGCGCTTGGTGATAACACGGTTGATGACTAATTACATGTGTTTACTTCCGATGCCAAAAAAGGAATGTTGCGAACAATAGATTGCAAAACCTTTTATACCCTCAGGTAGTATGACAACTAGTGGGTAATAACTGAACCAGATATAATGGCTTAGCTCAGTCATTGCCATTGGAAGCCTATGACCTACTAACGGGACCACTGTGCATTGTTGGGTGTTTATTAGGGTGCCCGCCCACGAGCGATTTTCTCGGCGATTTTTGTGTGAATGTATTTCTTTCTGACAAAAATCGCCGAGAAAATCGCTCGTCACTCTGAATGAGGTTGTTTATTTTAAAAATGTCCGTGACTACCGCTGGGTCACGAATATTTGGCAAATCATTAGTGCTCAATTGGTGCTAATTAGAAAATTGACTTTGAAGGTGGTCCGGCAGTAGTCACCCGCTCCCTTCAGCAGGACCACCATGAGCGCCGAAAAAGGGGCATGGTACAGCTATTCTAAGCTCTAAGATTCTAAAATAATTAGCACCCTTAATTGTGATTCATTTCGTAAGAAAAACAGAACTGAGCGATTTTTATTTACCGAGAAATCAACGATGATAACTTTCGCGCACTCGTTCAGCAGGACCACGACTTTGAATGTTGATTCAAAGTTTGAGGAGCTAGTCGCTTTCCTCAAACCTATATATAAAATTAGTGCTCTGCGAGATAAAAATGATACCCAAAATTCAAAATTACTACTCCAGTAGTTTACGAGATTTACCATACCATTGCAATTTGTGGGGTAGGTAGTCACGTTAAATTTTCATTTCAAGATTTCCCTATTAAAAACTGTGATTGCTCCCCAAATTTATACAAAAATTAGGGCTCCTAAAGAAGTTATAGTGACCAAAAATTCAGATTCCTAAGTATTGTATTTTAAGAGAAATTAGCTTTTATTACTTTTCCATACTAAATCTCCACGTATAACCCGACCAAATTAAGTTGTCAATGGTATCGAGCTGTTTTGGAGATGTACACTCGTGCACATAAATTTATGGATGTCGGAATAGTAATAACAATACCTAGTTCAATATCTTTAATTTTTATACAAACTGTGTACCTAGGTACATATTAAGAAAAAATAACCTATCGTCACCCATCGCCTGTGATACCTTTGTTAATGACGTGGGTAGGTAGGTACTCGAATAATTATTTTTTAATACAGTTGCTCAAAAAGTGGTGTATTGCAGGGACGTATAGCGTTCGGGATGTGGGCTATTACATACTAGTGCTTTTTTTTTACCTTTCCCGAACTCGTGCGTCTCTTTCCCAACTGTCAAAATAATGTCTATTAAAAAGAAAAACCAACCATGAAGTTTTTACTAAAGAGTTTTTGTGATTCATACAAATACGTATATTTCTAAAAAGAAGCTACTAATTTATTTCAATATCAGATTTAATGATTTAATTGAATGAGTTAGGTTAGGTCTCATTTCATTTCATCTCATTAAATTTCATTTTCATTTCATATCAATAAAAAAAATATACTGAAGACTAAGCTGTATGGATAGTTCCCTTTGCCTACCAAAATGGGTGAAGAAAAAAAAAACTCTGCTTATATTCTACGGTTGGCGCCATTTTCCAGAAATTTTCTTTGCGAGTTTAGTTGTTTGTTGCACAAAATGAGTAATTTCGACCCTATTTTTTTGAATTAACACCACCGGAACTCAGTATAATTGCACAAAATGCTTCGGAGAACATTTTACCGGAAAAGTCAAAAAGTCGTTACATATCTACATACGACGAATTTATTGCGTGGAGAGAAGAGAAAAAAGCAAATAGTTTTTCAGAAAATGTTATGTTGGCACACTTCTCCGAACTCTCAGCAAAATTAAAACCGTCTACATTATGGTCGAGGTTTTCGATGATAAAAAGTATGCTGAAAATAAGGAACAACGTGGTTATAATTGAATACCCAAAATTAAATGCTTTCTTAAAACGACAATCAGACAGTTTTACAAGTAAAAAGTCGAACATACTAACATCCAATGAAGTGGAAAGGTTTTTGAACGAAGCTCCCAATGATCGTTATTTAGCCACAAAGGTAATTTATTAATAAGTACTTATATTTTTCTTTAGTATTCAGTTTACGAAATCGCAAAATACAGTCAATACATTATTTAAAAAAATATTAATCAAATCCCTTTTTTTGTAGGTTGCTCTGATTTTTGGCGTTGTTGGAGCTTGCCGCAGAGAGGAGTTAGCCAATATTACTTTAAAAGATATTGAAGCCCATGGAAAAATGCTACTAATCAAGATTCCGAACACAAAAAATAAGATACTGAGAAGCTTTGTTGTTGAAGGAGATTTTCTTAGAATAGTGCAAAAATATATGAATCAGCGGTCCCAAAAAGGAAAAACCGACGGTTTTTTTCAAAATTACCAGAAAGGGAAGTGTACAGCGCAAGCAATCGGGATAAAAAAATTTGGTAATATGCCAAAAGAAATAGCTACGTTTCTTGGTCTGCCGGATGCTGAGTTTTATACTGGGCACAGCTTCAGGAGGACCTCTGCTACATTATTGGCAGATTCAGGAGCCAATTTGACGTCCTTAAAGCGACTAGGAGGTTGGAAATCAGACAAAGCTGCAGAAAGCTAAGCTATATTGGTGATTCATTAAACAACAAACTAGAAACTGGGAAAAAAATCACACAATCCATTAATTTAAGGTCCAGTCCGTCTCCTTCACATGTTGAAGAGAACGTTCGTCCATCTACCTTCGTTGATAATAATAATTCATCAGATCCAATTCCATCAACTAGCAAACGCCATTGTATGACAAATATACATGAACAATCATACGAAATTAATAATAGTTTGTCTCAAACAGTAAAATATGCAACCTAAAACTTCCCCAGTTAGTTTAAAAAACTGTACCAATTTCAATGTACATGTATACTATAACTTTTATAAGAAATAAATGATTAGTTAGTTGAGTTTATTATGTTTTTATTATTTTATTAAATTGCTTCATTTTTTTCGCAACTGTATTAAAAATAATCGTTCAGTACACCTGCGGAACCGTCATTGCAACTTGTTCTGACTGTCAATCCTCGCCTTCGGCTGCGCCTCGGCTCGGGTAGACATTTGTCGGACCTCTTTGCAATGACAGCCTTTCCGCACTCGTAATGAAATATACTATTTCAATACACATCCTCGAAAACTGGTTCATATCGCACTACGACTAGGTTCACAATGCATTGTATTTCACACGCGTGCGATTTTTTATTACGTGTGCGGGAATAATAATTGCCACAGATAACTTATACCTATACTTAGTTCAAATTGGTTCAATGCCTTTATTTACATTCACATCACACCGTCTCGCGCCAGAGACGGTCCTCTCTATTCGGAGGTGTTTTTTTTTAAAGCTCGGCAAAGCAGTGATGTACCTTATTAGAAAGCTTATTTATTATGCTACTCGATTATAGTTAAATCTGATTTTTTCAGGCGCCCGTTTTTGTGAAAAAGTGAAAAATGTTTCAATACAAACAAAACGCACATAGTCTTTATTTATTCATTTCTATGCAATATAATTATTTTATGTGGCTAATGTTTCCGTTTCTATTAAATACTTTGAGATTTTATTATAATTTTAGCTGCAGCTCCATGAAATTAAGACAAAAAATATTGATTATCATGACAATGCAATAACAAAACGTATCTAAAAAACTCAAAGCTGTAAACTCGGACTAAATATCCGCTGTAAATGTCAAGCCGAGTCCTGCTGACTGGCGTTGTCATTGTCACGTCATTTGCCACAGGGCTGCCATCCCTAAAATATAAATAATGCTTGTAGAACATTTTATTTTTCAACACTTGTTTTAAAAAAAGGGGTGGCTGTAAAAAAAAATTAAATGCCGAAAGACATCAAAATAATTACCCTCTTTCAGCATATATAGGTCAGAAGGCTGTTTAAATTTTCAATTATTTTAGTACCAAGCCCCATACATTTCGTGAACGTCTCCTTTGTGTCTTTAGTTTCAATATTTTTGGAATACTTAAATAATGTTTGTAAATAGAATACCATGGAAGTTTTTTTTATTGTAAATAAAAAAAATTATGAACAAATTAACATTTCAATCAATCAACTCAGCCTATAGCATTCCACTGCTGGACATAGGCCTCTCCCAGGCTGCGCCACAACACCCTGTCCTGCGCTTTCCGCATCCAGTCTTTTTTTTTTTTTTTTTTTAGGTATGGCAGTTAACCTTGAGAGGCCGTGACTGCTTAACCGGTCTTTCCTGTGGCTGCCCTAATGTGTTAGCTTAAAGCCTCCAGCCAGGAGCGTAAATATAAGTATTATAAACTAAACGACAGCGCTCTAAGGGCACCCCCTGTGGGGTACGAACCTCGGCTTAGGGCGTCGTTGGGGAAAAACAGCAAGTTGGGGACGGGCTGGATCGAAAGTTTAAATTCATGATTATTAACGGGGATTACTATTAAATGCTACGGCTCGCTCAGCCTCGGGGCTGGCGGTTCGACGTGCAAGGGACGGGGGGAACAATTAATTCTTGAACTTCGCGTGGTACCTCGGCGGCGAGGACGGAATGATGGTTTGTATTTGTGCACTGTACTTGTGGCCCTATTGCTTTCCTGAAGGAGAGTAATGGGGTCATCCGGGTCTGAGAGAGTATGCCTAGGTCGGCGAATCTGAATAATTTGAGAAGGCCTATGGCTAGCTGCCTGCACAACCAAGGGGTTGCGATGTCTATCTGCTTGATGGTGGGGATTCTAAGATCTACATGAAGGGTTTCGTTCCGAACGAACCATGGAGCGTCCGTAATTTTACGGAGAAACCGGTTTTGAAGTGCCTGCATTCTGTGAATGAGATGGGGAGGGGCGTGTGCGAAAGCGGCACACGCGTACGTCATAATCGGCCGGATGCACGCTGTGTAAATACGCAATTTGCCCTTAAGGGACAACTTGCTGCGTGAGTTAAGAACGCAATGAAGCCTACCGAGAGCGAAAGCGGCGCGCGAACGCACTTGCTTTATGTGCTCAGTGAACGAAATGTGATGATCTAAGATCACACCGAGATATTTGGCTCGCTTCTCCCAAGGGATGCTTGCCGAACATTTTGATCTGTCGGGGTAGGTCCGGTCTACGCCGGGGCCTAGAAAAGAGGACCGCTTGGCTCTTATCAGGATTGACCTCGATCCTCCACTTCCTGAACCAGTCACCGAGTCTGTTGACTTCGGTCTGTAGGATGCGGGAGATCTGGTCTTGACTGCGGCTGGTGTAGTAGATGGCCGTGTCGTCTGCGAACAGAGCTAAATGAGCAGAGCCAGCACAGACCCCTGAGGGACGCTTGCGCGGATCGGATGAGGGGAAGAGAGCGCACCCTCGATGCGATAGCGGAAGGTGCGGTCCAACAAAAAGTCCCGTAAGATGAGCACGAGACGATCTGGCACACCGAATTTGTATAGCTTATACAATAAGCCGTTGTGCCAGACTTTATCGAACGCTTTCGCGATATCGAAGAACACAGCACCCGTCATGAACCCGCGCTGGAAACCGGCGCTTATGTGTTCTATGATACGGTGGACCTGTTGTACGCAAGAATGTTGGGTTCTAAAACCGAACTGTTCGTTGGGGATGAGGCCCTTCGTCTCGGCGTAGTCTCTGAGACGCTTATAAATAAGCCTCTCATAGACCTTGCCGAAAACGTCGAGCAAACTGATGGGACGGTAACTGGAAGGCTCGGTCTTAGGCTTGCCGGGCTTCGGGATACCGATGACGGTGGCATTTTTCCACGACTGAGGAAAAGTGTTATTACTAAGAGCACCATTGAAGATGGTGGTCATTAGCATAATCAGGTGGGCTGGGAACATCTGGACCACCCTATTGGTGATACCGTCTGATCCAGGGGCTTTACGGGGTTTCAGACCCTTGATTATATCGTGAACCTCGTCCGGGGAGACGGGGTCTAGAGGACAATCAGGGTCTTCGACCGGAGGGATCCGCATCCAGTCTGTCCCAGCCACCTTTTTAAGGTCGTCGGTCCATCTAGCTGGGGGGCGCCCCACACTACGCTTGCCGATACGCGGTCTCCACTGCAGGACTCGTCTACTCCACCGGCCATCGGTGCTTCGACAAACATGGTCAGCTCACTGCCACATCAGCTTGCTTACTCTGCAGGCTATGTCGGTAACTCCGGTTCTCTTCCGGATAACTTCATCTCTGATCTTATCCTTCAGAGAAACTCGCATAACACGCTGAGTGACCTTGAATTTGTGGACCAGCCCGACTGTTAGTGTCCACGTTTCGGCACCGTATGTCAATAATATTTTAATTTTCAATTTTTTTATATTAGGCTGTTTATCGGCTTTATACCTTTGCTTCTCCTTCAACCTGGCGAAAGCAAAGCGCGGAAAAAACAGAAAATGAATTCATGACAAAAATATTTTTCGTTATTTTATTTTATTTCTTCAAAAGTGTATTGAAAAACGTCGTTTGATACACGTGGGCATTCGTTATTGCAGTTCTGTGCTCAAAAACAACCTCGCCTACGGCTCGGGTGTTAATTCCGCCTCAAATGCAATACTCGTAACAAACATTCTCCACTTGTATCAAAATGTACCATTTCTGTATTGTAAGTACCTACCTTCTGTGTTGTTTAATAAATATCATTAAAGAACGATAGGTATTTCTTATTTATTTATTTCCTACTAATTTACCGTTGCTGCAAACAGTACATAGGTATGTATTAAAAACCCAATTTATTGCATTAACATTACAACACAGAAAAATAATTATTGGAGTACCTACCTACCTACCCACGTCATTAACAAAGGTATCACAGGCGATGGGTAACGATAGGTTATTATTTTTCTTAATATTCTATAGAGGCAAGCCTCACGCTAAGCCTGCAGGCGGTGACTAGCAGTCGCGCGCGGACTATTGTCGGGCTCAAAAACCCGCTTCTATAAGCAAGTACTCTTAAAATAGGTACGAACAATTATTATTTGTTAGATCAAATAAGTTTTATTCAACAAACAAATATTCCAACCAAAATTTGTAGATTTAAATAAGTTGACTTGCATCTTGCGACAACGTCAATTGTAATTAATTCTGAAGGTGAACACTGAGTATCCTATAACTACATTGAAGGATTTATCATAGTAATGTAAAAATGAGTTTTTTTTTTTGTCGAGGAATCTATTTAAATAACTTTACCGACAAAATATTCGGCATTTTACTCGGCTACCTTTTAAAATATGTTGGGTCTGAATATTAGAACAACTTACAATAGTGGTCCAAAGCTGTGGAATACTTCGAACGTGAACAGAAAGTTTGTTTGTATCAACGCTGCAATGAACCAATCTATGGACACCAAAAACATAACGGATGTGCAGGTAGATCCTATATCTTTCCTCTCGCTTTCTAGGGGAGTGATTTCGTGAAAAGGTACGGAAGTGTGTAACAGGAAGTGACAGCTTGAGCATGGAATAAGCGAGTACTTTTTAATAGCATGGAATTAGTAAGTACCTTCATGTAATTTATAGTGTACCCATGGAATTAGTAAGTACTATATAGATTGTAAGTAGAGGGGGTAACTTCTGTCGCTGCTCAGTTGCTTATTTATTACCAAGGTGAGATATGAGATGTTACACATCTTATGCGACAACTGTAAAGCCTGCTCGTTTTTTTTTCGATTAGTCTTAGCAAGTAGGTACCCAGGTCGCGTCACTTTCGCAGAATCCAAGCTTATTAATTCACAGGGAACATTAAGTAGAATAAGTAGACATGCTGTACCGATACCCCGACACCAAATTGGGATCAGGGCAAGAGAATGATGAGACAGCATAAATTACTATCAAGGAGTTCAAAAACCCCGGCGAAATGTGAGTGTTCAACCAAACTTATACCCTGCTTATCATGGTTTTAAAGCTGTTAAGAAAAAGGCACCATTTTGGTGTACCTATCACTAATGTAGGTACCTACCTATTTATTTTCAGGAAGCATCATTGGACAACGACATGTGCTTGCTGGTGGACGAGAGAGACAACATCGTCGGATCTGCCACGAAGAGGGCGTGCCACAGAGTCGGCACGAGCGGCAAGACGCTACTGCACAGAGCCTTCAGTGTACTAATGTTCAACTCAGCGGGAGAACTACTCGTTCAGAAGAGAGCTGCTCAAAAAGTAACTAATACTGATATTTGAAACAAAAAAGGAGCCAGGTGCGTGTCGGACCAAGCACAATTAAGGGTTCCATAGTTGGGATGAATTTATCCCAAAAACAAACTTAACATTGTAGTTGAAAAACATGTTCTCCCATAGATACATCGATATACGTCACGGTCAATTTTTCTCCAACTGCAAATTTAAGTTGGTCGACTACTTATTACTCGTTAACTTGTAAAGCCTTAGCTGTGATAGTTTTCCTATTAATTTCGTTATATACAGGGTCATATTAAATTAGCTAGCGAAACTCTGCAAACGTGATGGGTAGGTATCGATATCTGAACAAGATAAAATAAAAAATTGTAATAAAAAGATGTCATGTTTTTTTGGGGATCCACGACCGCTTGTATTGATGTTACTTGAACCATGAGTTGAAACATTTGGTTTCTTTTATTTTATCGTGTTTAGATATCGATTACCATCACGACTATGAAGTTTCTTAAAAAAAAACGGATTTTTAAACTGTTATTTTAAACTGTTATTTCAAGTAACATACACTAACTGCAACCACATTAGCTCTAAGCTTTATAATAATATAAATAGGATAGTAAAAATCCACCCTTTAGGGGGATGCGCTACGGTAGCCCGCGAAATTCAAATTTTATTACGTTTTTTGCAATTTGCAGGTCAGTCAGTAACAGGTTGTATGTTGATCTAAATATGATTCGCGGCCGTAAAAAATATGGCTTTACAGAATTATAATCATTAGAATCGGCAATACAACTAACTCTCTTCGAAAAATCCTATTGAATGACCATTTCTGAAATAATCATTTAGTAGTATTTTATGAACTTAGAGAGTTGTAATGCTGATTCTAATGATTACAATTCTGTGAAGGCATATTTGTTACGGCCGCGAATCATATTTAGATCAACATACAACCTGTTACTGACCTGCAAATTGCAAAAAACTTAAGAAAATTTTAATTTTGCGGGCTCCCTTAATATGGAACATATTGAAAAAGAAATTGACAGACTGGCTTAAATCTATGTCCTATGATGCAACTGAGCAACTTTTAGTATCTTAAATGAACTCTCATGCTAGCATCCTCTCATGATACACTAATTGCACATCTTACTCACACACACACACACTCACAAACATTCTCACCCTCACTTCCACTCTACATCATTACATACAAACTTTTGATTGAATTTTCCTTTTGTACTTAATTGTTAATTTTACTATCAAATATCTTCCATGTATGTTGTGTGGGGCGTTGATAGCGGCGCCACAGTATTTTACTTTTGCAGCTATCTTAGTGACTTTTGTTATGTTATACCTAAATTGTTCCTAATAAATAAACTGTGGTAGACGTCACCAAAAAATCATATTTTTTTTTTCTAAAATGTTTTATCATGTTTAGATATCTATTCCATCGCTAGTTAATTTAATTTGACCCTGTATATCAAGCAATTTTGACCATCTAGAGATCCCATTACGACTTTGCGATCGAATTCGGTCGTAAAGCGATCGCTATCTATGTCTGACTTCAGGGCCTGATGGGACCTTTTCACTAAACTCTATGTTCTAGGTAACGTATCCGAAAGCCCTCACAAACACATGCTGCAGTCATCCATTGCTTATCAACGGTGTGCCAGAAGACGTCACGACCGCCGCTATACGCAGACTTAACGAAGAACTGGGAATTCCTGTACATCAGGTAAAAAATTCCTTAATATGATGACCCCAGGTAAAAATATTCTGGACACAAAAATCTGATTTTAATCCATTTTTTTGTAAGGTAGTAAGGTAAACCTTACATATAAGTTGCGGGAATCTCTGGATGCGGGCAGTGCTGAACCCAGTCCTTAGGTATAGCAATCCTTTCGTGAGAGCTGTGTCCAGCAGTAGACAGTGATAAAGGTGAAGAATGACGGTCTAGCCACCTGGAATTGTGGAAGCGAAAAACGTTTGCCAAAAGACGACAAGTAGAATATTTTTTCTCAAAATGATTTCATTTTGAGAAAAATTATTCAAAATCCCATGTAAGCAGTAGGTAGGTAACCTGTGCTCGGAACTGCTGACAAAAGCGTTTTAGAAGGACTTGTTTGCAGCTAAACCGTGATGATTTCACGTTCATATCTCGGTTCATATACGAGGATCCTGGTGACGGCGTGTGGGGAGAATACGAACTGGACTATGTACTCATCCTGATAAACGACGCGCCAGTGAAGCCCAACCCTAACGAAATTGATGAGGTCAAATATATCCCTCGGAACCAGATGAACAGGTACGAACAGATGTTTATTTTAATTAAGTTACGAGTCCATCAGCCCAGTAAGCCCGCCGTACCTACCTAACTGTCCCATTTAAATATTTTTTCGTTTTACTAAGTATTAGGTATTTACTGGGGGCCGTACCTACCAATAGCGAAAACTTCCCTGGAAAGTTCTTAACACGTTGGGGACCAAGGGCCTGTGCACACCACGTTTTTTAAACACGCCGCTTGACGCGCGTTTGTAGCGATACTGTCGCGATATGCACGCGAGTCAGACTCAGCCTGCCTGTCGAACAAATACTGCTCTGTAGGATAAAAGCGCGCCATTGACGCACGTTTCTAAAACGCGCGTCACCGGCGCGTTGAAAAAACGTGGTGTGCACACGCCCTCAAACTTCTATTGTGCCTCGTTCAGTGTCCTTCAACCGATTAAGGAATTAAGGATTAAGCCACCATTTTTCCGTTGTGAAAAAGGGGACGGCGCTATTTATTCGATCACGTCATCTTCCTCTATAGCTCCATCTCTTTCGCCCTACTCTATTGATGACTTGAACACTTCCCTACAGCACTATGCACCTAGTAGCAATTGCAAGCACTTGAAAACTATTTGCACCAAGATTGAGGAGTGTGTTTTGATCAGTTTCATAGAAACCCTCAAGGATCCTGTGACGCCATGGTTCAAGCTGATACACCATCACATGCTGCCGTACTGGTGGGACAACCTTCACCGCCTCAAGGAGATCGCCGAGCCAGAGCTGATACAGTCATTTGTTAACCTAAAGTAAGGTTGAGGAGGTAACTACCTACTCACGTAATTGCAAACTCATTTTCTAAAGTAGTTAGGTATGTAAATCTCAGTATAATAGAGCCGATACGGTAGATACGGTGCGTATATACAAACTTATTTTGTAATACTTATTATTGAGATGTAACTAATGGTATAATAAATCCATTAGCTATAGAAAAACAATAACATTTTATTTAAGTAAAGAGTTTAAAATTTCACACCTATCACCACCCTCACCGTCGAAATATTATAGGTAGCACACAGAATCAAACCTCAAGCGACAACAACAAATCAACAGTAATTTCTGTTTTATCTGTGTTCTTCATATACCTACCACAGTGCGAGCGGTGGCTAGGTAGGCAGTTGGCCCCACTGCCACATCTGACTGGCTGTTATTTTTACCACATGAACGATGATTGATGTTTTGACTCGCTCATCTACGACATATCAAGCCACTCCATTAAAACTTATTCATAAATTGGCTTCAGCAACTCATCCGAGCTGTTTCCATCCGACGCGGATGACGTCACATATCGTTTCTTCCCGCGTCTGTACGACACAGAGACCCAATGTAAGGTTCGCGCTTGACGGAACTTCCTCTTTTTGAACACTTTCTTTCTAATTGGGTTCTTCGGTGGTTCAGTGTCGGTTATGGAGCGAAGGAGGTAAGCTTTGCAAGTGATCTGGTTATCAACGTGCAGGCCGCTCCTGTAGGCTGTATGGAGATACCGTCCTGCTATTACTTGTATTATCTGTTCGAAAGGAGGTTGGTTAGGTTAGTCTGGAAGCAGTACTCTCGCGGACTCATCAAGTTATGCGAAAAAATCAATTAAGGCGAAAACGTCAGGGTAGCCTGCGAAATTTATATTTTCTTACGTTTTTTAATAGGATTCTACGAACTTTGACAGTTTCTTCTGTAAAGCCTTATTTGTTACGGCCGCGAATCATATTTAAATCAACATACAACCTGACACAGACCTGCATATTGCAAAAAAAACCTAGGAAATTTGAATTTCGTGGGCTACCTTAGCGCATCCCCCATAAAATATCATTATTGCAAACAAATATACATAAATCTCCAATACTTCCTCACATTTCATAGAGTAATGATTATAATTTAAATAAATAAATAATATTTCAGAACATATTTCCTCATGAATTTTAAATGTTTAGAGGTAAGTCAACAATACTTAACCATTGCTATTATTATGAGAGCCATCACGGCATTGAACCGCCAAGACACTGACATCATTTCACTGATCAGTTTTTCCTCACAGCCGGCGTCCCATATCGTCAGTTGTGTCTGCAAATATAAATACTTTAATAATATCCCGCTGCTGAGTTTTCTTCACTATTAAGTTCCTAACTTTTTGGGCAACTAATGGCATTTTTGGGTCCATATCTGCGCTAGAACTACAAACACGCCTACATCGTCACGCCATCAGAGAAGCAGTAATAAAACGAGATAAATGAACACTAACCGCAGGATTATACTTGTAAATAGTGCCCTCTTGAGTAATTCCGTGGTGTATACAAGGATACAGTTCATCTGTGGAGCAGCAGCTGTACGGGACGTTGTCTGATACGAACTTGTGGTTTGAACTGTTGAAATGATCGTACCATTACTACATAAGTATAATTCAGTGCTTAGGTAGGAGCATAACTATTAGACTCCATATAGGTAAGTACCTGTTTTGAGTCGCTTCGCCCGTCACGCTGAATTATAGCGGAATTACCCTTAACTCTATCTACCTGTAACTTACCAGCCACAAGCCGCCAAAGACGTCAGGGTTGCGAGTTTGTCCGAAAGGGATACCGTGGCCCTGGCACACAGGCAACGGAAGGAACACGGGTGGGGTTTAGTCAGTAAGAGTCTGACACGCCCTCCCAGAGCGGGAGAAGATATTTTATAATTTCCCACCCAAAAAAAAAAAAAGCCGCCAAAGACCAGGATTCTGCGAACTTATAGTGCGTGGTGATTGCACTTAAAAGTTAACTTATCGCTCGTTGAAATTAAATATTTACCCTCACCAGTGGACACTGATGGATATTTATAAGAATCGCCGCAAACAATACCTAGGTACGTAGGATAATAATTATCGTAGAAACATTGTATTGCATAGTGATACTAACAAAGTTTTCGTGTCCATATTTTCCCCATTCTTATACCAGGGTATGTAGAACCACTCCTGGAAATTGACTCGACCGCAGCAATGGAACCTAGTCTGCAATCTGTCTATAGCCACCTTTGATGGCAGATGGCTTGAGTATCTGAGCATGGCTTTTGTTATGCCGCCTTTTATTTTGGCTACGGCAAAATTGGCTTATTAGAAATAGACAAACTGAATCCTGCTTATTTACGACATGTTATCTTAGGGGTCACATCTGAGCTGTCAACAGAATATTTAATAAACAAACAAAATCTTCTAACTTTAAAGGTACTTACTTACGTACTAAAATAAATACATAAATCAATCCTAATGAATATGAATAACTTACCTCGTATTATAGTAGACTGCAGTCCAGAATAAAACATGATTGCGAGGAAAATGATGATCATTATTATAAGCGCCCAAACGTAGTAGAAGAGGCCGTTTGTGACGTCATATTCTCTCTTTGGTAAACCAGCTTTGAATAACTGATACAAACCGTACAGCTGGTGAACAAAAATATACTGAATAGAAACGAAATCAATGTATTCTCAAATCCATAAGGTACCTATAACCTTTAGAAATTCAGTCAGTTTCAGCTTGCGACCTCGCCCCGTCATCATTGCGGTTCCGGTTACGCATTGCGTCCGGGGGGCTCCGCTAAGGTTCGAAATAAGCCAGGGTAGGATCAACCCACATGAGTAAAGCCCGTTTGTATCATAATTCACTTTTTTGGTAAAGCTGTATCTAAATAGGTAGGTACTCATAAGTTGTTCCAATCAGAATGGGATAATTTCGTATAAATAATAATAAAATGAAGTGAGGGAAGGTTATGATCTAGGTACCTACTTTTATCATACTTATGTATGGAGTCAGTGTTGGGCAGATTTAAAATGATGTTGCGTCATTAAATAAAACCGGCCAAGTGCGAGTCAGTCTCGCGCACGAAGGGTTCCGTACCATTATCTATAAAAATGGTAAAAAAATCACGTTTGTTGTATGGGAGCCCCCCTTAAATATTTGTTTTATTTTAATTTAATTATTTATTTTTAAAGTGAATATATAACTAAATATTCTGAGAATATTTCAAGCGTCTACTCGTTGCCGTTATCAATATCGAGCAAAAACGAGCAAAAAAATCACGTTTGTTGTATGGGAGCCCCCTTAAATATTTATTTTATTCTGTTTTTAGGGTTCCGTACCTAAAGGGTAAAACGGGAACCCTATTACTAAAGCTCCGCCCTGACTCTCTGTCTGTCCGTCTGTCACCAGGCTGTATCTCATGAACTGTGATAGTTAGACAGTTGAAATTTTCACAGATGATGTATTTCTGTAGCCACTATAACAACAAATACTAAAAAACAGAATAACATAAATATTTAAGGGGGCTTCCATACAACAAACGTGATTTTTTTGCTTGTTTTTGCTCGATATTGATAACGGCAACAGGTAGATGCTTGAAATATTCACAGAATATTTAGCTATGTATTCAATTTAAAAATAAATAATTAAATTAAAATAAAACAAATATTTAAGGGGGCTCCCATACAACAAACGAGATTTTTTTGCCGTTTTTATAGATAATGTTACGGAACCCTTCGTGCGCGAGTCCGACTCGCACTAGGCCGGTTTTTAGTATTTGTTGTTATAGCGGCAACAGAATTACATCATCTATGAAAATTTCAACTGTAACTATCCCGGTTCATGAGATACAGCCTGGTGACAGACGGACAGACAGACAGACGGCGGAGCCTTAGTAATAGGGTTCCCTTTTTACCCTTTGGTTACGGAACCCTAAAAAGACGCTTGAAATATTTAGTTATAAATTAACTTTAAAAATAGATAATTAAATTAAAATAAAACAAATATTTTATCCCATACAACAAACGTGATTTATTTGCTGTTTTTATAGATAATGGTACGGAACCCTTCGTGCGCGAGTCCGACTCGCACTTATTTGTTCATTTATTTGATTCGCAAATAATTTGAATTAAGTTGATGTTTGCAGAGTAATTTTATTTTTTTGATTACATGTCAATAAAAGTAATTAAGATCTGATAAGTATAGGTACATAATATCTACGACTTTAATCCTTGCATTTGATTATTCATGAAAATAAACATAGGTATGTGCAATAAACAGATTTTTTTAATATGCAGCCATATTCCAAAACACATATTACTAGACATTACATGTTTATTTAATTGCAAAATATAAGTTAATAAAACTTAAATAATCAGTAGTTATAACTACTAGATTGCAGCAATCAAATTAACAACTACATGATGTAGTTTGATTGCTGTAGTTAAGTTACATGTACTTAATCATAACTACATGTAGTTAACTACTTTTAATCGTAATTAGTAACCAGATTACAAAATTGTAGTTAACTACGCCCTACACTGATGGAGGTATACTTATTTAGGAAGATACCTCTATAACGACTGCAATAACAGATCCACAAGCTATAATAACAGGTATAGCATTGCCATCGGGCCAGCACACGAGATCCAACAAAGTTCCCTCTTCGCTACGAATTCCTTCTGATGTGTTGACTAACCATATCAGATAAAATATTACTACAGGCATGCATGCCATCATAAGCATCCTTATATTGTTGAAAGAAGCCCACGTTAAATACATCTTTGTTTGAATATAATGTCATTAATTGGAAAACAGTGGAATAAGGTTAAGGTTTTTAAAGGTATTAAACGATTTTTATGTCAAACCACTACCACCAACTACTCTCTGGAATAGAAGTTAGGGAAGAAGTCGAAGAAGAAGAAGGCCCATTGATTTTATTACTTATTTACTGCCGAAAGTAAAGGTTCGTGCAGACCGGCGCGTGTTGTCGTGCGACGCGGCACCGGTAGAACTTAAAGCATTTAACCTATGGAGATGTTAAGAGCCGAACAACTTTTTCTGCCACTTTCTGCGGGAGGCGAGGAAAACACAAACAGCACACTACGATTTGACAATCGCACACAGTTACATGCTTCCTATTGCTGCACGCAAACAAAAAATATTATCCACAAAATTACAAAAACACACACACAGATTGACTTTGTGCGTATTGGCTCGTACAGACTAGTGCGATATCGCGGGCGCAACGCGACACTAGTAGCACAATTTCTTTTTCGGTGCTTGTCGCGCCCGCGATATCGCGCGACTCTGTACGAGTCTTTAAGCTATTGGCCTTTGAAAACAAACACAAAGGTGCTAGTGATGTGATACAATCAATGAAAGTTAATTCATTCATGCATTAAGAATGAAATACCACTGTATTTCATTCTTAATGCATGAATGAATTAACAAATGTTCACTCGTTTTATTTTCTTGTGCACTTGCCTAATTTCTCCTTGCTAAATTACAAAACAAACTAAAATTATGTGTTTGATATCTTAATTATGAAACGATGCGGGTATGGCTCCATAGCCATAGTCTAGCTCATAGTCATAATTATGTCTGAATGATGACGACTAGCGGAAATCACAGATTTTTGAAATGTACCAGTTTATTATATGTCGAACAAAATTCTGTGGATCTACTTTTTGACGTGACAACGTCTTATAATTCGATGGAGCCGGCTGCACGCACGAACAAACATGACGCATGCCGCGTTACCTCTCATGCGGCGTTACCTCGCTCTGAGGCGTTCCATTTAAGGCTTATGACGTTGTCACGTTCAACTATCGTCAGTCACCGACTTTACAGACAACCGATTTTTTTTTTATTGGGTACAACATAACTTTCTCATTCGACCTTTCTTGCAGAAATCTCTTCTTTTTTTTCTATATCCCACTGGGTTGTGAATGTTGTGATTGAGCACTGGATGAAGTTTCGCCAAGTACTTCAATAATTTTCCTATATGTATATGCATCGCTTCAAAGTTCATCAGACAATTTTGTCGATACTTCTTTTATATAGGATCGTCGTGACATAGGTTTCTTGTTGTTTTTCATTCGTGTTTCTTTGTGGTGCTCGTTGATCCTTGAACGATGTGCACTACGTTTCTCTCCTGTGCCTGGGTTCTTGTAGACTCAACCGCTCATTGCGTTATTTACGTTGTTGAGCAGACAAATTCGAACATATGAAGTAATATGACTTAGCAATATCCTCCAAAATCATTTAGATTGTGAGTATTGTGTGTTACATAATTAGGGTGCTGACTTGTCCAGATACATACAAAAAAAAATTGTTACTGAACACTGACTGAAAAAATCATTTAAAAATCATTCACTCACGTTGTCCTAGCACTATGCAAATCCGTACCCTTGTTAACCTCTGTACTGCGTTTGCGCTACTAACGTACTTTTTAACTACATAAAGGAGTAGACTACTAACGTACTTCTAAAAGGATGAGGTTATCAATTCGGATGTTTATATTTTTTTAAATATTTTTTTTTATGTCCGGGCATAACTCCATCATATATAGACGGATTTGTAAAATTCTCTTTTTGATTGAAAGGGTATGCTTTTGAGGTGGTCCCATTATCACCAAGTCAGATTCTGATGAGATGACATGGAAATCGAGGGAATTCCTCAAATTTTATAGGCACACATATAGCGATTTGGGTATTTTTTATAGTAACTCATGCATTTGCACTCTGAAAGCACCATTTAGTGAAGTGGAACTGATGATGAAGACCACAGATGGCCACCGGAACTACTTAATACCAAGTAGGTATTTCACGGTTGCGATTCGATTAGGCACTTTAATATGGTTGCTAAGCAATTTATGATCGTCTCAATGCATATGGTTAAGTCACCATCATTTACAGTTCTCCTGGTTCCCACCAGGAGAACTCCTCAACAATTAACGCCCCTGCATCGGGAAAAGCAATATTTTGTAAAAGGTGATGAGGATTTGACATTAGGCTATTGTTACTTAGATACATTTCAAACTGACCCAAAAGTGAAAAATATAAAACTTTTTACAAAAAAAAGACGACTTCCAAAAACAAAAACACTACAAAGTGAAAAATAACTTTGATTACGGAAGGCGGTGGCAAAAAACTAAAATACAGATCCAAAGACAGCGACTTCAGAAATTAAAGTTATTTTTCACTTTGTAGTGTTTTTTTTTTTGAAGTCGGTTGTATTTTATTTTGTAAAAAGTTTTTTATTTACTACGTATTTTTCTATCGTAAATATATATATCATAATGATTATTTCGACATCGTACTTAATTCGTCGTGCGCACGAGGGCCCCCACTGGTTAAATAAAACTATGTTGATGTATAATTTATACCTACATGTGGTAAGAAACACTATGGGTTCGTTAATTGGAAGTCGCAGATCGCTTTTTGCAAGAGGATACTTCAGAATTAACCATTTTTTGGAAAGTCTTAATTGCGACACAATACGATACACAATAATGGTCATATGACCAATCGACTTTGGCAGAGGGGTTCGCCTCAGCTTTATCATCTCTCGCGGAAGTCGCACTAGATCCCAAGATCCCCGGTGCAAGTGTGGAAAGAGAACACTGGGGTGGTTTTTAGTAAGTAAGAGTCTGACCGACCCCTCCGCCCACCCAAGGGTGGAGGACATCAATGAAGATTTTCCACCCCGTGAACTATATCAAAAAAGCTATATCATCTCCATAAGTAAAAATGCTCTAAGCGGTAGAACTATTTCCATGTTTTCATAGAAATTGCTCTACCGGTGTTGCGCCGGTCTGTACGGGCCTTAATAAAGAAACCATGGCATGCTATGAGAAAACCATTTTAAATAAAACTATTTGTGCTGCTAGCGCCAATAGTGCTACTTATTGTTGGCAGAAGTGAAATAGTTGAACGCACCCCAGCAGCTGTGTCAGTGACAGAACAACATTTGTTTTGTTGTTGAGAGTTTGAGAGAGAACGTCACTGTCATGTCATGATTATTCAGCTTAGACGTTGAGAAGTGAAGTGTGAAAAATAATTTCCTAAATCGGAGAAAAACCAAGTCAATTTTGTAACCTTTTTCTTTTTTTTTTCTTTTTAGTGACACAAAACGATTACATAAAAGTGGTCTAAGTTACTATGAATGAACAAACTTATCGTAAACTATGGGTGATAAAGTTTTGTTTAAAAGTTGTCTATCCAAAGTACAACTACTACTGCTTCCTCGTTTTCCTCTCGATAAAGTATAGAATTTGGTGCCAAAGGAGAAATTCTAATCGAAAAGCCATGGATTGTTTTGAAGTAAAAACCATTCCATTACATCTAGTTAAAGCACTCATAAAAGAAAGATTAGATGATAACTTACCAGTTCTCATGAATAAATGCTTAATAATATCCAAAGAACAATTTATCCAGCTAGGCAGTGAAAACTTATTCTACCTAGACAATGGAGTACTTTGGGTAGCATTAAAGTTAACTCCAGATGAGAGTAGAAAGCACCAAGAGAAGAAAAATAGCAACAAAGAAATACAATTTAATCTTCACTTTATGACTTCAGAGTTACACAAAAAGCTCTGGACTGACACAGCACAAAATGGTGTTGATAATATAAGAATAGTACCAATAGTTGGATCTAAATATGTATCAGAAAATGTAGCATTTACTAATGAAAATGAATTTTATAACATTACTTCATGTTTTGGTTTAAATATTTGTAAAGACATCAGTGTGACATTCCACCCGGTGCCCAGTTTAGACAGCTCACCTAAAATAGCTGCAGCGGCTGAAGTGAGCCTCATAGTAAATGACTTTGACTTAGCCAATGACTTCATCAAAGAGGTTTTAAATAATTATTTTGAAACACCTAAGTTAGTAAGCACTAATGACATATTTAGCATAGACCTAACACCAGATATGACAGCAAAATATCATTATAAGTATTTAGACTTAGTGCAATCAACTGGAAGACTATATTTCAAATGTAAGAAGCTGTTTAGTGATGTTGCTGAAATGAGTAATGAATCTAAGGACAAGGTAGTGCACGCATTCTTTATAGTAAAGGGTGTGACTCAGCTAACTCTAGGAGAAAATGTACACAGTCTAAAGCCAAAGGATGAGTTCTTCAAACCACAGCTAAACAAAAACTTGAATAATTTGCTGCATCTGTGCCCTACAGGGCTCAAACACAAATTTAATCAGATACAAGAGACAATACACCCATTTTTGACTGGAGAAATGAGTAAAGTATCTGCTTTAATGAAATTTTATCATAATATTAAAAAAGGGGCCTGAATAATCATTCATTCAAAACATTTCAGATGAGCTCTTGTCCTCAATGTCAACCCCCATTATTCCGATGTTGCTGCTTACTGGCTCAACTGGATCTGGCAGACATCTACTTATCAAAATATTAGCTAAATATAATGGTGAGTTTGTATAAGCCATTAAGCCACACTACAACAGCATGTAAACATATTATTATATTACTAGCTGGTGCCCGCGGCTTCACCCGCGTGGCTTTTTCTAAAATATAAAAAAGTAGCCTAGGTTACTCCTTATAATATCAGCTATCCATTGCCAGTATATATGCCAGTGCCAAGTCCCGTCAAAATCGGTCCAGCTGTTTCGGGGATTAGCCGGAACAAACAGACAGACAGACAATATTAAAAAAATATTTTGTTATAAGTACTGTATATCATTTTATATGCATTTAGTAAAAAACTGCTATTTTGTCATTACAATCACCATCAATTTGAGATGATAAAAAATCTGCATGTAATAATATTAAAAATAAACAAGCCAACCTATTCCCACACCCATACTTAATATTAAAAATGGAAAGTAACTCAGTATGTCTGCCTGATACCATTTCACATCTTAGCAGCTGGAGGGATTTTAAATAAATTTGGCACACAAGTAGACCTCTTACGGTAGTATTGTTATAAAAAACCGAATGATTGTTTCCAGGAATGAACTCTCTCCCAGTAGACTGCAATGCTCTGCAGAGTTCTACTGCTAAACAAACTGAGAGCAAGATCAACTCCACAGTGCAGAAGGCGAAAGCAGCTGCCCCTGTTATTGTGGTGCTGGATAACTTCGAGGTATGGGAGTATATTGTTTAAGTCAACTATAGCATAAGCATCTGTTTATTGTAGCTGTGTATAGTAGATAAATATTTAACACTAGCTTTTGCCTGCGGCTTCGTCCGCGTGGATGTCGGAACATACCACACGGGAACGTACTACCGTGATTAAAAGTAGTAAATCCTATGTGTTAATCCACAAAAATCCTCCTGATTATCTCAATTTTCTTTTTTCCGAAATCAGAAATTTACGTTATATAGCCTATGTCACCCGTATCATGATTACGACTCTATGGATACCTCTATTGCAGGTGGCGTTCTATAGTTTTTGCCTTCCCCCATGGGAAGAAGGCATGAGTTTATGTATGTATGTATTGATACCTCATCCATCAAAATCGGTTCAGTAGTTTAACCGCTACGGTGGAACACACGTACATACAAACATACATAGACTGCTAAATCCATAACCCTTCCTTTTGCCTTTGCCGTAGTCGGGTAAAAAATAAAATGTGACTAAGCGTAAGACCCGGTTTCCACCAAAGCGGAGAAGAGAGGAGAGGAGATGTTTTGTAAACGACCAATAAGACATCGTTATTTCGATGCGATGGTACGATAATGGTATCTTATTGGTCGTTTACAAAACATCTCCTCTCCGCTCTTCTCCGCTTTGGTGGAAACCGGGCCTTAGGCTGTTCGCGCACACCGCGGCATTTTTCTTACTTTAAGCATTTTTATACCTGTCGTAACTTCTAAACGAAAGATTCGATTCGAATAATTTAAAGATGAATTTACATGTAGGTACATAAACAACCTTGAATATGAAACTATTTAGTTGGATAAGGATTAATATCATGATACCGTGATACGAAACCCCACGCCCAAAGGTTGACTGGTAGAAAATACCTATGGCATTAAGTCCGCCTTTGTACATTTGTGCGCCTTTGTACAAGTATTAAATAAATAAATAAATACGAATGTCATATATTGGTTCTACCCGTGTTTTGATTGACTAATCTGAAAAAAAACGGTTATTGTAATTAGCTATTTATTTGGTGTGATTAATCAGAAGGTTCGGCAAATGAAATGAAAGAGCGTGTTACTAGTTGAACGTTTACTGGACGACTGACGTTGTATACAGTGGTTGTGAGGACAGAGAGTTAACCTAAGAGCTACGTAATACATTGCCAAAGACTAAGTACCAATTTCACCAATGAAACTGAACGCGATCAGCACATAAACCACGTTTAAGAGCTGTCAGTGTCATTATTTTCTTTGGAATTTTGACACTGACAGCTCTTGAACTCGGTTTAGATGTGCTGATTGGGTTCAGTTTCATTGGTGAAATTCGCCCTAAAGATATTTAATATTATACCTAAATAGTTAGACATAATTATAGCCTAGCGGACTTTTTTGTGGGTAATGATGAGTACTATAAACATGTAGTACTTACATTATTTTATGTATCATCAATAGTTTTCGCAGCGCACGCAAGGCGCACACGCCAAATAACTATTTTTATAGATTTTTTTTTGATACCTTGGGTTACATTATTACAATTTTCATAGGGATCTCTAATTTTTTTGACAAATAAATTACCCCATGTTCCATCTGAAATCGGTCAAGAATTTTTTTAGTGTATCCATTACAAACAAAAATCAAAAAAAAAAAATATTTAGATTTATCAGGCAAGGTTAAAATAATAGCTTTCCATATTTACCATCCATCAACGTCACGTACGTCATTCGTAAAACCTTACCTGAGCTGGCCAATTATTCTGTGCTAATCCGATTCATGAGAAAAGCTTTCCATGCCGTGGCGATACTGCTCAAATTCGGGCATCCCCTTTGTGACCCCTTTCGGCCCCTGAAAGTTGGGTTGCCTAGCTTTTACCATGCTTCGTCATGTTCATCTCAAACCTTTCATCTTCTAGGTATTTGCAGTGGACCCCGAAAACAATGAAGACTGTAGAATTTTAGAATACTTTATGAACACCATCACAGATTTGTACCAAAACTATACCAAATACCCAATCATATTCATTGCAATAACAGAGAGACAGGACTTAAAGCCAAATATGTTAAGAATGTTCCTAGAGAAGATCCACATACCTAGACTAAATCTTCAGCAAAGATACGAAATGCTGGAGTGGTTCGCGACTGTGATGCAGTTAAATATAGATGGGGAAGAACAGCTTTCGCCAAACCAGTTGAGCACTGATAAAGAACTAGTGCGTCTAAGTAAATCTTCAAGAGAAGTCTTGCAGAGGGTAGCCGCGAAAACTGAGACCTTTCTATACGGAGACTTGGATACTCTACTTCATTTTGCGATAAGAGAGTCTTATTTGAAACAGCACAATAGTTACAACCAGTTACCACCGGAGCCTGACTTGCATTTGGTTCAAGAGGAAGATTTCAATTCTGCTCTTGGTGAGCTCTTTACCTAAGCCTCTCAATAATTAGCTTTTTTTAAGCTTAGATCAAACTAAACATTGATTTAAAATGTCATGTATTCCTAAACAGAGTCGATTCGAGGCCTTCAAAGTCAACATTTGGATGCTCCTAAAATACCCAAAGTGTACTGGGAAGATATTGGTGGTCTTGAGAAGCTGAAGAAAGAGCTATTGAAGACTATAGAATTTCCTATAAAATATCCACATTTATTCAAAAATTCCAGCTTGAAAAGATCAGGTCAGAAATTCATTTGAACTAGTTGTTAAAGAAGATTAAATTTTTACCATAGAATGTTACAGAATAGTATTGAGCATCTAACATCTTTATAATTTTGTTGTAGGTATATTGCTCTACGGCCCTCCAGGTTGCGGCAAGACCCTCGTAGCTAAAGCAGTCAGCACAGAACTCAATGTTAGCTTCCTGAGCGTCAAAGGGCCAGAGCTACTAAACATGTATATTGGACAGTCTGAAGAAAATGTTCGGAAAGGTGTGTAAAAACTCACGCAACACAAGTCTATTCACAGTCTCGTTTCATTACTCATTGTTTTCTTAAACAAATATCAACTTTACCTTCATATCGAGGGGTGAAAAGCTATTTGTTTGAAGCGACATTTTGGACGATATTGAGTTATTAAATAAAACTTTATTTCAGACTAAGAAGGTCCATAATTTTGTTAGTATTTAGGTGTTAGTAACAATAGTGCTTAGGTATATAGGTTAGTTTTGTTAGTTTTACAAATTAATTATGTATCAGACCTATGACTGTCCCCACCCAGTGTCTCTGAAAGGGACAGTCCGTTCTGGCAGCGATCATTTTCAGAATGCTGTTCTCACTACCATGCAGGCGCTGTAGCAAGGAGGCCGCTTTCTTTCGCATGATGTCATGCAAACCATCTGTGCGAGCCTCCGCGAACATTCCAGAAGCGCTACAACGCCATGGCAGTCCTAACAGCATCCTAAAAGCATTATTATACTGTGCACGCAGTTATATAGGTACATATTCTAATACAGCGATTTTTTCTGCGTCGGATTAGCCAGGTTTCGGACGAATCTGAACACTTTTTTGGCGCTTAAGACAATGCAATTTTAGTGCATAATTCTCAAACATGATGTATGATCAGACATCAAATTTGTCATATTTTTTTGGTACACTTCATTAAAGCTGTACACAAAAATAAACAATTGGAGTATAAGTCGTTATTTTCGTCCTAAAATTTCTGTTGAATGGCAGATAAAGCGTTTTTCGATATATAGAACTTTGGCCATTCATTATGTACTCATAAATTGTAAATGTTAAGAAAACATTACGATAGAAACTTTGCAAATGTAATGGAGATTCTAAATGACCAAAATTTATTTCACAAACTGGTAAGGCTTCCTCAAAAACACGTATTTCCTGGAACAAGTTTTATGAAATTTCCGCACATTATTGTTCGTTCAATGTTATCGCGTTCTCACTCGTTTGTTAATAGTTTTCACTTGCGCTGGATGAAACAACAAACTATTCGACCATGCTCGCGTTGACGATAGACGGACCGGGAAGGCCCCTCTTAAATCATTTCGCTTTCTTCTACATAAGCACTGTAAAGTCACTTAAACCATTTTGCCTGCTGCAGATTAGTGACACGGTTGGAAGTTGAAAAAAATTTCTTTACTCTAGAAATAAGGCGATGCAGATAATTTTGTTTAACATTAAGGTTTTTTTTTTTCAATAAAGATCCCCAAGATTGACATTAAAGTAAGAGCAGTAGTTTATTTATAACGATTTTTTTTCCAAATTTTGAATCTTTAAATGGCTCTTCTGTAAAGTTCGTAAAATGACGCTTAAAAGAAATAGCGTTTCAACCCTCGATATGAATTAAGTTGATAATTATCAGGATGACTAGTACTATTGAGGTCACAAACATGTTGAAATTGTACCAGAAATAAAACTTTGTGTAGGTATTAAAGCTTTTCCGAAGTAACATAAACTGGAAACAAATTTGTTACATATCATACCACAAAATAAACCTTAATATTTCAGTATTTGAGGCGGCGCGCGCTTCATCACCTTGCATAGTGTTCTTGGACGAGTTGGACGCGCTAGCCCCTCGGCGAGGCGCGGCCGGCGACTCCGGCGGAGCCAGCGACCGCGTCGTCAGCCAACTGTTGGCCGAGCTCGACGGCGTCAGCAGCGGGGAAGGTTGGTGAATCATTGGGCCCAATTTTTATAGGCTGAACATTGGAGACCAATACGACACAGAGTTAAAACGGTGTTCCGGCTTTTGGCGGTGTACTGGGTTCTAAAGTTATGTTCAAAGAAAGGCGATTTTTAGACACTGTCTATATCATTTAGGTGTAGTTTAGAAACTAGTTCAGGTTTATTAATAACTTGTATACAGTAATTACGGCAGGCCGGTGACCATTCCACAGACTGGTCAGTGTAGTTAGGATCGGAACCTTAATTGTGTGAGCCTGACTCGCTGTTGGCCGGTTTTTTATACATCTCTTGCAAAACTGTATTTTTGTTATAGTTTCTTGGGCCTGGTAACTATTTAATTACCAATATTTCCTCATGGGAAGTGATACTTTGCAAGTCAAAATAGCATTTTTTTTGGTTTGTCCCATACAGTACAGTGTCGATTGATATGCATCATCTCAGATTTGCGACAAAAGCAAGAGTTGGTAGGTCAGGGACAGATCTGGATCTCAGTTTGTCATTCTTCATACAAACATACATAAACTCACACTTTTTTCCCATGAGGGTAGGCAGAAACTACAAAACGCCACCTGCAACGATCCTTAATATAATCTTATTCAATGACGAAATATTAAGGCCAGGTAGACCAAGCGAAGTAGGTATTTAAAACTACGCGAAGCGAGCCGTGCGGTTACGTCGCCGGCGTGAACTTACATGAACCCATAGCCGAGCAAAGTATCACAGTTTAGGTAAGCGTGTCGTGTAGGTCAACTTATTTTGTTATATTTGTTTAAAACAAATTAATCCATTATTGTTGTAATGTATTGTAGTACCTTTGTACTAATATTATAATTATGTCGTACTGTGTGTACATAAATAATAAAATAAATAAATGTGTAAAAATTGTTTTATGGGCCGGGTGTCCCAAGCGCAATAGGTATTTACGCGCGGACGTCGCCGCCGCCGCACACTGGTCCCGAATGATAAAAAAGTGGACATTAAGAAATTTTTGACAGAAGGTCAACGGATTCGGCTGATTTTTTTTTTGTAGACAGCTGATGCAATTACAAATCACTTTTATAGATTGAGTTTTTGCCAAATAAGCCGTATTTTCAGAGAAAAAAAATATTGAAATATTTTTTGTATGAAAGAAATCCTAATTTTGTCTTTATCTTCCAAGATTCAAACGTATTCAAAATAAAACTTAGCGCAGCTTGTAGAGGTGCTAATTGCTCACCACTTTGTCATAGACACTCTTCTGCGATTTTGTGCTCCTTTTGAGTTACAGGCACTTTAAATATTTTTTGTATAAAAAAATTCTAATTTTGTCTTTATCTTCCAAGATTCAAACGTATTCAAAATAAAACTTAGCGCAGCTTGTAGAAGGGCTAATTGCTCACCACTTTGTCATAGACACTCTTCTGCGATTTTGTGCTCCTTTTGAGTTACAGGCACTTTAAATATTTTTTGTATAAAAAAATTCTAATTTTGTCTTTATCTTCCAAGATTCAAACGTATTCAAAATAAAACTTAGCGCAGCTTGTAGAAGGGCTAATTGCTCACCACTTTGTCATAGACACTCTTCTGCGATTTTGTGCTCCTTTTGAGTTACATGCACTTTAAATATTTTTTGTATGAAAAAATCCTAATTTTGTCTTTATCTTCCAAGATTCAAACGTATTCAAAATAAAACTTAGCGCAGCTTGTAGAGGGGTTAATTGTTCATCACTTTGCCATAGACACTCAATTGCGATTTTGTGCTCCTTTTCAGTTACAGGCACTTTAAATTTTTCGTTGTCGGATGAGCTTTACTAGTTTTTTGTAGACAGCTGATACAATTACAAGTAACTTTTAAAGATGTATTTTTTGTTAAATAAGCCGTATTTTCAGAGTTAAAAAATTAATTCAGGCGGATTAGAAATAATCTTGTTAAAGATAGACTATGACAAAGTGGTGAGCAATTAGCCCTTCTACAAGCTGCGCTAAGTTTTATTTTGAATACGTTTGAATCTTGGAAGATAAAGACAAAATTAGAATTTTTTTATACAAAAAATATTTAAAGTGCCTGTAACTCAAAAGGAGCACAAAATCGCAGAAGAGTGTCTATGACAAAGTGGTGAGCAATTAGCACCTCTACAAGCTGCGCTAAGTTTTATTTTGAATACGTTTGAATCTTGGAAGATAAAGACAAAATTAGGATTTTTTCATACAAAAAATATTTAAAGTGCATGTAACTCAAAAGGAGCACAAAATCGCAGAAGAGTGTCTATGACAAAGTGGTGAGCAATTAGCCCTTCTACAAGCTGCGCTAAGTTTTATTTTGAATACGTTTGAATCTTGGAAGATAAAGACAAAATTAGAATTTTTTTATACAAAAAATATTTAAAGTGCATGTAACTCAAAAGGAGCACAAAATTGCAGAAGAGTGTCTATGACAAAGTGGTGAGCAATTAGCCCTTCTACAAGCTGCGCTAAGTTTTATTTTGAATACGTTTGAATCTTGGAAGATAAAGACAAAATTAGAATTTTTTTATACAAAAAATATTTAAAGTGCCTGTAACTCAAAAGGAGCACAAAATCGCAGAAGAGTGTCTATGACAAAGTGGTGAGCAATTAGCACCTCTACAAGCTGCGTTGAATCTTGGAAGATAAAGACAAAATTAGGATTTCTTTCATACAAAAAATATTTCAATATTTTTTTTCTCTGAAAATACGGCTTATTTGGCAAAAACTCAATCTATAAAAGTGATTTGTAATTGCATCAGCTGTCTACAAAAAAAAAATCAGCCGAATCCGTTGACCTTCTGTCAAAAATTTCTTAATGTCCACTTTTTTATCATTCGGGACCAGTGTGCGCCGCCGCCGCAAAGATCGAGTTCCGAGTGTTCGCGCGCCACAGTCTAAACTGAACAGTATTCCAACGGTATAAACAAATTAATAAATTTGATAAAAATAGCTTAAATCATTATATACTTACTGTAAGTGATTGATATTATTATGAAATAATAAAGTTATAGTTTCACTTTGAGCTTTGTATGAAGTTTGTGATGTAGCGCTGCTTAAAAAAACTATAATTATCAAAGTTGTCTAGAAAAAAATAGGGATAATTAAAAATTATACAAATTGCGAAAAAAGCAATATTTATGTCGTAATTTTGTCACATAAATTATAGTTAATATTGATTAAATTTTTCTTGCTCTTTAATTACTTCCAACGTCCTAATATTATTAATTACTTTATATAAAACTAGATTCAATAATATCATTACCATGAATTTAAAAAAAATCCTGTATATTTTATTAGCGTGTGCTTTGTCCCGGTTGTGAATCATCAGGATGAACATTTTCGTTATCATCTTGGATGGATACGTTTCTAATGGACATACCACGTGCATTTCTGCTATATATAATTTCGGGCAAGCATTTCATGTAAAATGTTAATAATTTTGGTTTCATTTTGGTTTCCCAAAATACATTATCCTTTTCTATGAATTTTGTGTATAGATTTTCATTCTCGCCTGCCCATATAGCCAAAAGACACTTTTGTCGTTCTGACACATGTAGCTGACCTTGTATCTGGTAGTACCAGTTTGAGTTTTTATTTATCGTAGTAATTTTAGTGTTTTTATTATATTTTAAAATTTGTATTTTGTTTCTTGTACAGAATGAAAAAGTCCTTTTTTGTGTGCTGTAATTGGACACTTGATTTCGACAATTGCATCTCCTCAAATTAAGCCATCAGGCGTTGCCCCTATAAAAGGGTAGTTTTTATCTATAAATAAACCGCAGGGTGCAATAATAACATTTTCCTGTTGCTGCAACTGCTGTAAAGCTTGCTGCTCATGCTCAACTCCATGTGCGATGGATGTGACGTGGGCCAAATTTTTTTTGTATAATATGTTTTTAACAAGGGGAGCTGTATCTAATGTGAATTTTCTTTTACATATTGGCCCAAAATTGGAAGCAGTTATTAAGTTTTTTCTTATTTCGAGCCACTCGCTGCTGTCTCTTTGTAATATCGTAGATCTTTCTACCTTGTGTCTATCAGATGTAAGTGTTTTAAGATTTTTGAGAAATTCTTGTTTTGCTGTATCATATTCTTTTTGCGACATGTCGGGTGATGAACAGGCTGGACCATAGTCGTGTTGCTGTTTATTTACATCTTTTAGAACTCTACGTTTTTTTACTGGGTGTTCAATATTTAGTTTCCGTTTTTTTGCACGTCTTTTCTCAATTTCTTCAGCTTTGCCTCCGGGAGCGTTACTTGTAAAAGCTTTTTGGATTGTTGATACTGCAGATTTTGTATTAAAAGAAACAACGGCTGCCGCGCATCTTCCTTGATAGCCCCCTTTTAGAGCAAAATTTATTCTTTTACCGCCAGTAAACTTTGCTATTACACTGTTGCACTCGACCGTATTTGTGTTCACGTCTTCAGTCAAACTACGTGCTTTTGAAGCCACGTTGGACACAATTGCATTTATTCTGAAGATAAAAGTTGAATTTTCAATCTTTTGCAGTTCGCTACCACTGTTTTTTTCTTTGTCACAAAAGTAATTTTGACACATTTGATGATTACCATAAGCGTGAGACAATGAGTTAATAATATCGTTGTGCAAAACGGATATTGCTACATTTTTAGGACTCTGTGAGGCCTTGTGGTGTTTAATAGATTTCACTATTGCCTTTCGCATTGTCATATTTTTTTGATTACTGAGAGTTTTCCGGTGCGCTAACATGTACTTTGTTTCTGTAATGACCGCTCTTAATTTTTCACAAAAATTGCGCAATATGTGGTTGCGGCACTCAAGTTTCTCAACAGTCAAATTTTGGCTTTCATACGGATTTGCGTTAAGAATTTTTGCGTAGGTTGAAGCATCGCCGTCTCCTACCATTCTACCATATATAACGCCATACGTCGCAATCGATGTTTTGAAACCTTCAACGATTATGTCGGCTTCCATTGAACTAGACGATCCCTGGAAATTTTTGAAGCACAAGTGGTCTTGAGGTGCAGTTTTTTTATTTTCGGCTCGGGCACATACGAGACAATATTTATTTTTGACACCGAAGTATAGAACGTCACCCGTATTTCTGCCAATTATGACTGCTGTGCCTGATGAAGCTTTATAGTTCGAACCATATGACCTAGCACACCATGCCCCATCAACATAGACATCTATGACAGGATATCCGTTTTTGGTCCGGCCTTCTGCTAAAGCAATCTCTTTTTCTTTATTGGCAGCAGCTTCCATTGTCACACTTGCAGTTTCTTCCCATTTTTCATAAACTTTATTTTGAAGCTGGTTAAAATATTTTGAAGAAAATATGGGGATGTTTATTGCCGAAAATAACTCTTCGATCTGAGAAAAACCTATACCAGAGGCAACTCCAGTGGTAGCAGCTATATTAGCATTTACATGCTCAGTATCTTTGTGGTTTTCTGATGGTATCAAACAAACTTCTTTACACATATTACACTTAAATTTAAAGATCGATATAAGTCCATGTCTTCTTTCACCAACTAAGCAAAAGTTGCTTGATTTACAATCAAATAAATTATTGTGGCGTGCTTTTTCTTGGAGCTCTTGTAAAAAGTAATTGATATCAATTATACGCCGTCCTGATATGGGTTGGAAATGGTTTTCGTTGTTATCCATTTCAATAATAAACGTGTCTTCACGTCCATCAGTTTCCCTGTAACAAAATCAAATAAGATAAGGAGATAGTATAACGTGGAGCCTAAAAACTGATGTTGAAAAACAAATTTAATAAAAGTGTTATGCACTTTTAGAATTCGGTCCAATTGCCAATTTTAAATGTACAAGTAATACAAAGACGTCATACAGGCTAATAAGCCGTGCCATGCGTGCTCACATGTGTTAGTGTTATATCAGTTCTAATTACTTACTGAGTAGTTTCAGAATCAACAATTGGTTCTGGCGCAGATAACGAAGACATTGGTAGTGGTACATCTTGTAAAGTGTCATCATTCGATGTCAATGTCCTGAAATAATAATAATTTATTTAACATTAATGTTGTAAAAATCTGTACAAAATAAATTTTAGATTTGTGTGCCTCTGAAAGACAACAAAAAAACCTTACTTAGTAGTGGAGGGTTGCAAATCAACAGGTTCTAATGTGATATAAGATACGAGTATCAGACGTATCCTCACACGGTTTTCTGAAAAAAAAAACTTTACTTTATTAAAATTAACTAAATATAAGATAGTTTTGCGGCAATACTGACAATGAGCGAGCCACACCGGGTAGTCGAGATCCGGCCACCACGAACAAAATTGCACCGCTTGCCTCGGTTGCGAGTGGCCGGCTCCATATTTTTTTATTATTCGCGCTGAGTGAATTTTCAGTGCTCAGGCCGTAAGACCAGTTTGGTGACAATAATAGGTACCCAATGGAAAGTGAATAGTTGCAAGAATGAAATAGTTTCGCTTGCAGGCAGTCTGCGATTGGCAATTTTTTTATACTTTATACTGGCTTTTGTTCGGGAGTGATTTTTCTGTACGCTAGTATAGTAGGTACTACTATTCATTCTGTTGTGACGATTCCGATTATCAAGAAAACAAAGACAGTACTTACTGTTCTTTTGTGCTTTTTTTTCGATTCATTTTTGAACTGAAACAATAAAATTAGGTTATTGTATTATAAAAAAATATCAGAGCAGGACATAATAAGCTACTTACTTAAAACAATAAAGGTAGGTAAGTAAAATACCAACAGTAGGCTTTTTGCTTTGTAGCCACTTTGAATCTACTGTTATATTTAGACTGTGGCACAGTTTTACAGTCCAAACAGTTATGAAACGAATGTACTTGCGAAGAGCAACGACGGGGATTTCGCGTGCTCGAAAGTCAAAATTTGCCTGTGACAGCTTTTTTTTTTTTTTTTCTTTATTTATTTAATGCACGCGCGCGCGCGTTGTGCTTTTACGCATAGCGTATGCCAGTCCCATCGTATCCTAAACAATAGTATTACAACACGTGGGCCATGAATTTGAACAAACACTTCGCATCGTCGCCATTTGGTTGGGATAGAATTCTATGCTGTGACAGCTTATATTCCTAAGCGTAAATCCACGGGCAGCGGTGTCGCCCGATATCAAAGGCGTTTCTAGGCGCTGGTAGGGAAATAATATTGTAATACTGTGACTATGGTCAATAAGAATAAATTCATAAAAAATATAACTTACCATATTTCTTTCGCGATTTTTTTTGCCTTTAACTTTGATTTAGTCCTTTTTTTGTTATTTATATTTGCCATTTTCACTAAACAATCACAAAAATATTGTCTTAAAAGTTATAAGTATACAAATATTTACACAATGAGAAATAAACACACAAACAAAAGCTTAACGGTAATCTATATTAGTTCTATACAACAATAATTATTAATATTATTTACGCAGCACAAATGAAGCGCGCGCGCAAAAATTTGGCACAAGTCTTGCCTCGGTAACGTCCCGCGGGACACTGGCAAGCGACGCGCGGATCGAAAACCACTTGAATAATCGATTAAAAAAATTATAAATGCAATAAATAAAAACCATCTGGTAGAATCGATCCCTAAATTAATTACCTATATATTGATATAAATTATAGAAAAAAAGAAGTAATAGCACTCGTTTAAAATGGAATTTGGCTTGTAAAAAACCTGCAAATCGAGCTTAGTTCAGTATTTTTTTCTATTGAGAAAATTTTATTGTATCATAAATTGATCGGGTACAGCCTATGGAGAAAGAATGTATCTGAAATATATATTTTTTTCAGATTCTAAATGTAATAATTTGCCTATCAAAACAAAGTTCTTAAACATGCAAAAACGGGAACACCCGGCCTTAAGCAAAAACAACCCGACTGCAAAATCTCAAAGCTGAAAAGAGAAAAACAAGAACTTTGGTATCGCAGGTGGGGATAAACCAATAACCTGAAATATGGTGTTACTTATGGTGATTTTGCAGTCGGGTGGTTTTTTTATTAAATTTGCTTTATTTCAAGCTTTTATGTTTTTAGTTATATATTTGTAATTGACTCATTACGAGCCAGGGGATCTAACTCCGAAGCGTTAAACCGATGTATCGGCCGAATGTTCTGCCGTTGCTTGACTACGGCTAACTATGGCTGCCTACGGCGAAAGAAAAAAAAAACCACAGTCAAAGAGATAAGCCAAAGTCAAAAATGTGACGTTAAGTCGGGTATGGATTCAAAGTCAAAAAAGGAAACTATGGAAGTTATAAAACGGCCGACCATTCGGCCGATACATCGCGGCATCGGTTTAACGCTTCGGAGTAGACTCCCTGTACCACTGGGCCACCCCCAGTTGTAACGGCCCCGACTAACGAGTTGTAGGTCGTGGGATCGAAACCCAGGCAGGCGTATTACTTTGTGTAAATAATTTCATCACCACTGCTCTCAAAACGGTGAAGGAAAACATCGTGAGGAAACCGGCATGTCCTAGAACCAAAAATTCGAACACATGTGACATCTACCAACCCGCACTGGGCCGGCGTGGTGGATTACAGCCCACTCCCTCTCGAAGAGAGGAGGCCTGTGTGGCAGTTGGAAACATTATAAGCTGATTATGTTAGCTTTTATTAGATACCAATATTGTTGTAACTTATTTTTAAAAAAACCATAGCCTGCCTTTTTACCCGACTACGGTGAAGCAAAAAGGAGGGTTATGATTTTGACCGGTATGTATGTATGTATGTTCACCTGTTCCCTCATTACTTCTAAACCGCTTGTCATAATTTGACAAATGAGGTAATGTTGGAAGCGTCTTGATTGTCCGCTGGTTATAGGTTATGTGAGGTTACATTAAATTCAATACGGCGCCCTCTAGCAGACATAAAAGCAAAGCCTAAAAACAAAAAATTGTTTATTCATGCAGTGTTGGATATCAAATGAAAGGCCTTAATTAGCACATTTCAAAAATATATATATTGTCAGCTGTTGCTCATGACTTTGCTTGCATGCACACAATAATTAGGTATAATTTCTATAAAATCATAAGCAACAACAAACATATTTTCCCTCCAAACCTACACAAAATACATAATTATATTATAATAAATACGTATTTCAATGTGGCCAGGAACTTAATATGGCCTGCTCTTCGTCGTGAGTGACCAGCTGGAGCATGGAGAACAGCCAATTGCAGTTCTCATACAATTCGATGTTTGCACTATAAATGCATATGAAGATGGGCTGTTAGAGTTGAACATTGTCTGACTGAATTTGACGGATTAAGAGGATCGGGAAAAATTCAACGCAAAATGTTACCATTAATCCTTACTTCGGCAGTTACTGTGCACAAGTTGCATGGGTGCACTCTAGATAAAGCGGTAATTGATTTAAGGAAGTCACTATTCGCTAAGGAACAGGCCTATGTTACAGATATTCTATTTCACGAAGTCCGTTCGGCTTTGATTGTAGTAGTGACGTATCCCGACAAGCGCGCTTGTGTGTGTAAAAGTAGGTAACGTTAGCAAGCAAAAAAATCTGATATATATTCAAGTCGAGATTTAATAATCTAAATAAAATTTTGGTTTTAAAAGTATATACATTTTGTAAATAAATTAGATTAGGTTGCAATAAATACAAAAATATCAAGAATATGTAGGCATTTAATTAAGCATTGGTGTTACAGAATGGAAACGAAACAAGTAGGACTATTCAGTATTTTCAATCACTATCAGATAAATTTTCGATTTCCGATTCCGTTTTGCTGTCGTCAGAATCATCTTGTACATTGATTATAAATTCAAAATCGAGATCAAAATATTTCAAGTAGTCTTTTTCAATTTTTTCAACATGAGCACAAGTTTTTTGCCACGTTTCAATGCTAACTTGGCCCAAACTTTCATTGATCAGTCTTTCCGTATTTGTCATGTTTTGCTCGATATTTTTAGATGCGACATAATTTTTAACGATCCCCCAAATATTTTCAATCGCATTTAATTCTGGGTGATAAGGGGGAAGGCGTAAGACATCAAAACCCTTGCTTTTTATAAAATCGTCAATCTTGTAGATTACGTGTTGGGCTTTGTCCTTCTTTATTGTATCGTACAATTCCAATTTAAGAAGAGATTCATCAAATGCTATACCCTTATCCCTGAGCCATTGCTGCAAATCGGCTTTCTTTGTAGATTGCGTCGGTAGTCGTTCAGCCCGTGTGTTGTGATAAGATGCATTGTCTAAGACAATGACAGAGCGCGGAAGTAAATTGGGTAGCAACTTTTCATTTAGCCATTTTACATAGTTATCATAGCTCATATTTGAATGATAATCACCAGCTGTTGAGTTGGCCTTATAAACCAAGGAAGCATTTTCAATAAAACCATCCTTGGTTCCCGCGTGCACTAAAATAAAGCGAGTGCCTGTGCTAATTTTTTTTTAAAACGGAGTTCTTTCCTTTTTTTTTGCCCAGGTGTTGTTTCGCATGTGTGTCGAAAGGACGTAGCTCTCATCGGTGTAGACAATGGGCCGACTTTGAGAGCGGTACTCTGTTATTTTTTTTAAATATTTTAAACGCCACATTTGTATATCATGACGCTCCGTCAAGACTTTACGGTTGTTCTCTGTTTTGCGCCACTTGTAACCTAATTTCAACAGTAACTTGCGAACAGTTTCTAAACAACCTTCGAATCCGATTTTTTCATTCAATGCTGTTCTTAACTTAGCTAATGTTGGAATTTCTTTATGGACAATATGGAAATCTTGTACAGTACTGCGAACCATATCGGCTGTAAAATTATCTATATCCACTTTATTATCTCGCTTTCTCCTTTTCTTCATAGGTGAAGTGAATTTTGATGAAGTGGATGGGAATTCCTTCTCTTCTTTTAATATTCTTTGAACTGTTTTTTGGCTCACACCCGTAGCTTCAGCTGTACGGCGTGTAATGTCTCGTAAATGAGACAAATCACAGTTGAGTTCCATTAATGATTTTGTAAATTCATATTCTTCTCGCAGAAAATGATAAACACTAGCTATCATGTTTCGACCCTAAAACAAAATGTAATCAAAATAATTAAGTAATATAAACATTTTATAACACAAAAAAACATTCATTTTATAAATACTTCTATTGCTATATTAAGTATCTTTGTATAACATTTTAATTGAAAACGTATAAATAAATATTACCTCACTATGGACAACTCTTCTTCGTTTTGTTGCCATGCTGACCTTACTCCGTGAAACAATTTGGCGCGAACTAAAAACCACTACTGATCCGGACCGTGTCCCGATCGACACTGAGCGCTCTCGAGGTTACGCACACAAAAACAATGTGCATGTGCACGCTTGACAACATTCATAGCCAAACGGACTTCGTGACATAGAACATCTGTACCCTCAGCAGACTCAGATCCTTAGATGGACTATTTATTTGTTCCTTTGATCATAAGAAATTGCTGAAAAATCCTCATGACTCACTCTCATGGCACTCGTATGCCACCTAACCTATCAAAACAACACATTCTAACAGTAGCGAGCGATCATAATCTTTAGGGCAAAGTGGCATACGACCACGGCTGTCTTCTGAACATCACTATGAATATGTATTAAATACATTAAAATATATTACGTGTAAGTCGTTTATTTAATAGACGATAAATATTGAATAGTTTGTACATAATAATTTCAGATGAGAATATTTTCTTGTTTCATACTTTTTAGAGCGTGATTTTTCAGTAGTCTGGTTTTAGTTTTTGAACTTATTTTTATTAATATTTAAATTTGATAGAGCCTATGTCATTCCCACCATTAAGTCGAATTTAACGACACCTCAATGTCAAAATCAATCAAGCCGTTTAGGCTACAGAGCGTGCCAAAGAAATTGACATATATACATACATAGGTACATACTCTCGAAAAAATTACCTTCCTTCAGGGACAGTCGGGTAAAAACAGGTAAGTAGATTAACGATTAACTTTGCTATCTCCGAACCTTAATATTACTTACATCTTATTTTTGGCCCTTGCGGCATTACAATTTACATCTGGCTGTCTTACCCAAGTGTGAATTTAAATTATTCCAGATGCAGATACGTCGAGTTTCGTTTTCATAATGGGTGCGACAAATCGCCCCGACTTATTGGAGCAATCGCTGCTGCGTCCCGGTCGCCTCGACAAACTCATATACGTGGGGCCCTACTGCGGCTTGCGAGAAAAAACCTGCGTGCTCAAAGCACTTTGTAGAAAGTCAGTATACGCTAATTTAGTTCCTATACCTCTAAACAACGCATTCTGATTTAGCCGATCCCTGGTTTCGTCATGCCCAGTCAAAATTTAATGTGGACTCTTAAATAGATCCACACCCTCAGTTGAAACTTGAGACTGAGATTCGTTTCCAGTAGCCATTTCGGTGAAGCAAACAAAAGGCTTACAAACTTGTAAGGCTTACTCAAAAACACTCGTTCAATGTTATCGCGTTCTCACTCGCTTGTTAGTAGTTCTCACTTGCACTGGATGAAACAACAAGCTTATCGTCAACGCGACCATGCTCGCGTTGACGATAGACGGTCCGGGAAGGGCCCTCTTATGGAGTAATTTCCAAAAAGTTTTGTATGTTACGAAAGCTACAGTGCGTCCATTATAACATGACGCGTGACGCGATTGGTAGCACTGAGTGCAGTCTTCCAATATTAAATGGAGTTCAAAATGGCGACTGACAGAACAGTACTACCTATCACATGACTGCAAAATTCAGTGCTACCAATAGCGTCACGCGTCATGTTATAATGGACGCACTGTAGCTTTCGTAACATACAAAACTTTTTGGAAATTACTCCATAAGACGGCCCTTCCCGGACCGTCTATCGTCAACGCGAGCATGGTCGCGTTGACGATAAGCTTGTTGTTTCATCCAGTGCAAGTGAGAACTACTAACAAGCGAGTGAGAACGCGATAACATTGAACGAGTGTTTTTGAGTAAGCCTTACAAGTTTGTGAAATAAATGTTTGTCATTTAGAATCTCCATTACATTTGTGCGATGTTTTCTTTACATTTACCATTTATGAGTACATTATGAACGGCCAAAGTTCAGGTAAAATTTGTGCAATAAAGCAGATTTTTGCAGGCTTATACAGAATTTTTTATTTTTTGCTTGCATAGAAACCTAGATAAAGTGCACAAGATACCTATTGGTACAAAAATTTCAAAGAAAGATGTGTTACAACGCCTTACTCACGTACGAGCGTTTGTATGAAAACTAGGACGGGTTGGCCGGTCTTAAGAATCTATTTTCAAGGCCCCCCCCCCCCCCCCCCTGGTATGGAAATTTTATGAGAAGTGAAATTAATGCAAGCGTTAACTCAAAAGCGTTACGTTTTTCTGCGCAACGTACCTTGCGTACCTTTCAAGGAGTAAACTCCAGTCGTGTGTCGGAGCTGACACACACTCACACAGATAAGTTCATACCACTCGCACGTTCTGTCTCACAATGTCACACACAAACAGTCTCGCTTAGACACCTTCAAACTCACCATCACATGACCACACACTTACACTCACACACATTCACAACACATGATCACACACTTACTCATAATAGCGCTTTTTCTAGTTTTATTATTAATATTTTATTTTTATTCTCGATTGGTTTGTTGTTTTCTTTAATTTTGATTATCACTTTTTTGTAATTTGAAGCAAACCTTACTATTTGTTAAACTTAGTATTTGTTACTTTTAACGAGCATGTTTTTAAAATAAATGTTTAAATGGCAAACCCTATACATTGGTGCCCAAGATACAGGCTTGCCTAGTTTGGGGCCAATGTAAAACCTTTGTAATCATTTTAGCAATAAAGTTTTTATTATTAACCGCCTTCGAAATTACGGACGAATATAGGACCTCCTCCTTTTTCGAAGTCGGTTAAAAAGAGTTCATATTACTGTTAGTTTCGTATTTGCAGTTACAATTTACGTGACGAGGTGAATCTGGAGTCGGTAGCGGCGGCCTTACCGGACAGTTGTACGGGAGCTGACCTGCTGCAAGTCGTGTCCACCGCGAGGTCGGCCGCAGTCCGCGCGCTGGTCGCCAAACTGCATGCTGGTAACTCATTTCTTTTGTCTTGATAATCTTACTGCTAAGTGTCTTCATGTTCGCAACTTCGCATTGAGCGTATTGGGCTATGGACAGTGATGGTATTAACAGGTCGAGCAATTTTCAAACACATTCGATTCCCCCCATTCCGGAAACATTAAACTGCTAAAGAAAAACGGAGTCCATTAGGACCAATGCCTGCCAGGGTTGCGAGTTTGTCCGAAATTCGCGGCCCTGGCACACAGGCAAATGAAGGAACATGGGTGGGTTTTAGTCAGTAAAAGTCTGACACTGTAAGTCTCCCGCTCGGCCCAGAGCGGGAGAAGTTATTTGACAATTTCCCACCCAAAAAAAAAAAGGTTGCTGCCACTGACAAGTCTGTCAAAATCATAGTGATCTTTATTCTCTGAAATTCTGTGAAAGGACCTTACAATCCGTAAACCCTTCTCATATACAAAACCTCCTCATTCTTAGTGTTGGCAATGCGTAGTTTGTAATAAGTGAAAATATCGATCCTAAGGTGCTCGACTTTATAATTCTTTGACTTATACGTCATAGACGTTCCTCACTAAACACCAGATGCGAAGGCACCCATGTTTTCATTGAAAAAAATGTTGAGCACCAATCACGCAACATGGAAACGGAACATTAGCAGGTTGCCACCAACATTTCAACATTCCATGTTTCCAGCATTGTGTTTCTCGCAACACAGACGCATGTTGCCGAAACATTGTTCTAAAATAAATACGTGGCTTTAGGGTAAACATGCGCATAATCTCCCCTCTCTCTCTCTCCCTACTCTGTTCGTTCGATAATTTGTTCTGTCTCTTTCTCTCTCGGTCTACGCAACAGAGCAGAAACATAATTTAGTGGTAAATAAGAAATGTTTGTTTCAGGTGCAGTGAAAGAGAGTGAATTAAGTCCTGATTCGATTATCCTCGGAGTTTCGGAACTGTTACATGGAGTGGAAATATTCCGCTCATCAGTCACTGAAGAAGAATTATCGTACTACGAATCATTGAAGTCACAAATGTAGCAGCTATTATTTATCTAGTCTCACATTATGTATAACATTACGACTGTATTTCTGGTTGAGGTAGGCAGAGGTGCATAGTACGCCTACATTTCGCCTTATATACAATATGTAACTGAATTCATGCACATTAGGAAAGTGTTTTGGTCAGAATCGATTTCTGTCATTTTTAATATACGTAATTTTTTATTCCAAAATTAATTATTATTACTTAAATTACAGTAACACTCCTACTGTACAGTCAAAACAAACCAAAATGGACGAATTACCTACTATGCTAGACTCTTATACGTGTGCAACTGTGTGCGTGCGTAGATTTGTAATGTCACCACAATTTTCACCTAAATCAGTATGACTAGTTTATAACTAGCTGACCCAGCGAACTTCGTACCGGGTTATACCGACAGCTGCGCCACCTACCGGGTCCAATTGTGTTTTCAAACCATCCAGGAACCCATTGAAATATAAATACAAAATTTGAACCAAATCAGTCCAGCCGTTTAGGAGGAGTTAGGTGACAAACACACGTACAGAAGAATTATATATATTAAGATAATAAAAAAATCAGTTTATGTAATATGATTATAAATGTATAACATAATATTCTAGTTAGGGTGTTTGTTGGTGTGCGTTAATTCCGGGACATCTTGTATAAGTAAATAAATTATTGATTTAAACACTGGTAATACTAAAATTAGAAATATTGTACATATTTATTATTATTGCAACAGATAGGTTAACCATGGACTGAGGTAAGAGAAATTGGAGCTTCTATAAAGGCTAATTGTTTGATTTATTAAGTAGTTGTTTTTGTTGTTGTTGTACTTACGACCCCTCCTTAGGTTACTTCGCACGGTTTTATAAGACTTGACAAAACATCGAGATTTCTACATACTTACATATTATAATAATATAAAAACATAGTCATTTATGCGGCCTATCCAAATGTCCTTTCTTTGGTCGTCGATCGTCGCATCGTTGAGCTCCTTAAGTTCAAAAAAAAAAAAAACGAAAACTATTTATTTCATCTAACTTTTCATGCTTTTTATACATTAAATAAAGCGCTTAATCTAGATACAGATATAGATTATGTGTGCTATGTGAGCGTGTGTGTTCTGAGTAGAGCTGCACGATTACTGACAAATTCGTGCACTGCCTGTCAGGTCCACTCAATCTGTGTGGTTCTTTCCTCAAAACACCATTTCAGACAAAAATCTACATAGCCTTCACATGATCTGACCAAGATTATGTCTGGACTTTAAAAGCGACTGTGACCTCTGAGTTTGTTTCGGCCTTTCTTCTCAGAGTAGAAAACGATCAAACCTTTCTTCACAGAGTAGATACAAACCTACTTACAGAAATAAAAATCACTTATAAACCTTCGCAATAAATTCTTATAAATTAGAAGAACAACGCGGTCACAGAGAGACACAAAAAGCGACTTTAATCTATAATAATAGGTTGGGGAAAAAGTTTCTTCGCATTTTTTAAGAAAATTCAAAACATTTTTTAATATAGTTTATTTACATTTAACTAAAGTATGTAGGTACCATTTTGTTCGATAACTTTTTGACATCTTGTAGGTAGTGACATGATCCCATTGCTATAGAAATTTTGGGACTTCTGATCAAAATACCGCGACAAGTGGTTTTGGCAGTCCTCTCGTGGTGTTAACCTGACACTGCCTAAAGAATTCTGAAGAGACCGAAACAGGTGGAAATCTGAAGGTGCAAAGTCAGGACTATACGGCGGATGCATCCTCCCAGCCAAAGCCAAACTCTCTTAATTTTTGCTGAGTGGCTAAAGATGTGTGAGGTCTAGCGTTATCATGATGAAAAACGACACCCCATATGTTGATTAATTCCGGCCGCTTTCTCTCAACTTCTTGCTTTAATCTCATCAGTTGTTCGCAGTAGAGTTCAGAATCGATGGTCCTGCCTGGTGGTAACAGCTCATAATGAATAATGCCCTTCCAATCCCACCACACACACATCATCACCTTGTTGCGAGTTAACCCGGGTTTCGCCACAGTCTATGAAGACTGACCGGCCTTTGATCACGACCTTTTCGTCGTAATAAAGAATCACAAATGAGTACACGGTTCATTAGGTTTCTTTCAGTGAGCTCGTGAGGTACCCAAATATCGAGCATTTTTGTGTACCCAGTTTTTTTAAAATGTGCCAAAACTGTTTTGTGGTCAATTCCCAGTTCTTCAGCTACGTCGTAACTACTGATATACCGATCTTGCTCCACTTTTTCAAAAATGGCATCCATTTTATCCGTAATAGGGCGACCAGAGCGACGTGCATCTTTGACATCAAAATTTCCGAATTGAAAACGGTTAAACCAAATTTGTGCTACTCTCACAGACACTGCACTAGGTCCATAAACATGGCAAATTTTTGTAGTAAAATTTTAAAATGTATCGAATTTCTTCATTAGATTCACTTGACAGTACGAAAAATAAATGAAAATCACACATTTTCCTAATTTGAATTTGGAATTATGTTCTTTAAAATTTAAATTTTGAATGATACCAAAACCAGCCAGATACAAATAGTATAGCCAAAGAGATTTTATTACAAGTTCATACATACTATAATGCGAAAAGACTTTTATTATGATAAAGTCGTAGCGGCGTGAAAACTGTAGGTACATAGTTTTTTATTTAAGTAATTCACAGATCTTTCTATAATCTGAGAAGCAATTGCTACGAGGTCTAGGAAAGATTCTTATGCCAAAAATATAGCTTTTAACCGACTTCCAAAAAGGAGGAGGTTATATGTTCGGCTGTATGTTTTTTATGTATGTTCACCGATTACTCCGTCAATTGTGGACCGATTTTGAAAATTATTTTTTTGTTATGAAGTGTATGCTCCCGAGGTGGTCCCATTGCGACCAAATCAGAATCTGATGAGGGGATCCCATGGAGATCGAGGGAAATCCTCAAATTTTATAGGTAAACCTATAGCGATTTGAGTATTTTTTATAGTAACTCAAGCATTTGCACTCGAAAAGCACCATTTGGTGAAGTGGAACTGATGATGAAGACCACAGATGGCCACCGGAACTACTTAATAATAAGTATTTCACCGTTGCGATTCGATTAGGCACTTTAATATGATTGCTAAGCAATTTATGCTCGTCAAAATGCATATGGTGAAGTCACCATCAGTTCTACTGGTTCTTACCAGGAGAACTCCTCAACAATTAACGCCCCTGCATCGCGAAAAGCAATATTTTGTAAAAAGTGATGAGAATTTGACATTAGGCTATTGTAAATTAGATAAATTACAAACTAACCCACTAAAAAGTGAAAAATAAAAAAAACTTTTGACAAATAAAAAATAACCGACTTCCAAAAAAACACTACAAAGTGAAAAATAACTTTAATATCGGAAGTCGGTGTCATTGGATCTGTTTTTTAGTTTTTTGCCACCGACGGTTATTTTTTTTTTTTTGTAAAAAGGTTTTTTTTTAGATTTGCTGTCTGTTTGTCTGAATGTATGTTCCAGCATCAGCAAATACTACCGGATAGATTCAGTTCAAATTTTGCATACATATTCCCTATATGTCTGGTCGGTCTATATCTATAGGGTTAAAAGATATCACGCTATTTGCTATGGGGGATGAGTAATATTATACTATATTCTTCTATAGTTTACCGCAGTATTCTTCAAATTGGAAAAAGACGAGGTTAGAATATTGCAGGAAGTTATATTTAACCTTTTAAATGATTATCATCACGCTGTAGCTTTATGGAACTAAGCAGTAAATAATTATAATATACAGGCTGGGTTTTTTTTTTTTTTTTGTTATTATATACCTATTACCCAAGTTCGTTAGATATGTATAGAGATTATTTTTTTAAACAAAACAAACGCAAAATAGAACAGGCTGTGAATAAAAATGCTAGTTTTCTGACAATACACTTATTAAGGAAAAACGCAACAATAACTCCTCTTACCACGCACGTATGCATCTTATCGGACTTTTAATTAAGTATATTTGCTTGTCACTTCTGTATATCATAACGATTCCCATCCAATAATCAACACAACCACAGATTTTAACGACTCCTTATTGAAAATACTGATCACTCCAAGTGAAATATTTGTTGAGCTGAATCAGCGTGATACTAATAAAGGTTGTTGCGGGTCCTGATTCAATACTTCCTTATTTTATCAAATGGTGTGCCAATGTACTGGCTGCACCTTTAGGCCATAATCTACAACTGCTCTCTTGCCGAAGGAATTTTTCCAGAAGAGTGGAAGAAATCTAGAATTTTTCCCGTTTATAATAAAACAATATTAAAAACTATAGACCCATTGCTATTCTTTCTTTGTCAGTAAATGTGTATGCTTAGATGGTTTGGTCATGTTGAGAGGATGAGTGAAAGGCGACTAACAAAAGGTATTTATAAAGCAGAGGTGACTGGAAACGCCGGGAGGGGACGCCCTAGGAGGACATATAGTGATCAAAATGGTGATGTTCGTCAATCGGCGTGACCAGATGTATGAACGTAGGCGAAGCAAAAGGAGTAGGTAAGGAGCGTAGCAGGTGGCGTTTTAGGGTTTCTGCCTACCCCCATAGGAAGAAGGCGTGAGTTTATGTGTGTGTGTGTGTGTGTATGTGTGTTAGTAAATTTATGGCCACTCATCATCACTGTTTCAGATTTGGTCGTTCTATTCAGACTAATTTAACTTGTTTTATTCGATTTATCGAAATACATTGATGGAGGATATTAAATTGATGCGACTGACTTTTCCAGTGGTTCTGATAAGGCAAACCATCAACTATTATTGCAGATGCTGGAATCTAATGATATTCACAGTTCCCTTCTTGCTTGGTTTAAATCATATTTGAGCGGAAGGAAACAAGTTGTTTCAGTCGGTCATGACTCTGATGAGTACCACGGGTTTCGCACATGAGTCTTCTTTTTATTATATTTCTCAACTACTTTGCATCCTGAATTAGCTGCGACTTTTCTTTTTATGCTGATGATCACAAAATCTATAAAAGGGTAGAGTCACCGACAGATGGCAGTCTACTCCAACACGATCTTGATCAAATCAGTCTCTGGAGTGAATACAACGGGATGACCTTGAAAGCGGAGAAATGTTTTTGCATCCGTTAGAGTCGAAAATTACAGCCATTAGGTACTTTACCCTTACAAAATAAACAACATTACCTTGCACGAAATTAAGTTTCTGAAATCCGTGACCTAGACGTCGCTGTAGGACCAAAAATTAAAATTCACCTCTCATAACTCTGATGTTGTAAAAAAATCGGCTCTAAATGCTGGGTTTCATCAAAAGAAATGCTTAGTCATTTGGGACCAAAACAAATATTATTCTTTTGAATGCTATACGATCTCAACTAGAATCTGAAAGTTTGTATAGCCTGGAATCCTATGTACGCTGTGAAGTGTTGTGTGTGTGCCACACAACACTTCAACACTTTCGCGTATAATACCAGTATTAAATTAGTTCTCTGTGTTTAGTCCTATACAGACGATGACGTTTCGTTACATCTTTTAAGTATGTTAACAGTTCTTCACCATACTGCGATCGCCAACCCGCCTGCCAAGCGTGGCATTAAAGCAAACCTCCCCACCCCCAATATTGGGGGAGGCCTATGTCCAGCAGTGGACATCTTTCGGCCGAAATGATGATGAACAGTTCTTCAAAATTGCTTTCTGAACTCAGTTTTTCTTTATAATCTGTTTCTATATCTTCTTTGTAGAATTAAATCTACTAGGTATTGCTAGAACAGCAGACACGTCTTCCTCGTCGGAACTCATTTTTGCAAAGAGAATTTCTTAAGGGGGATGCGCTAAGGTAGCCCGCAAAATTCAAATTTTCTTACGTTTTTTTGCAATTTGCAGGTCAGTAACAGGTTGTATGTTGATCTCTCGCTTCCCAGCGTCGTCAACTTCATGTTGGAAAGCGAGGGGGCCTGGACAGCAGTCGCCTTCCTCTGCGAGGAAGTAATGTCACAGAAGGAGGCGGCGGAGCGTGCGTGGGAGGACGATCCTCTCGCGGCGCCGCTCCGCAGGCGAAGAGTAGGCGATTGTACGATCGTCGTCTCCGCCTCCTCCCAGGTGGAGGCCAGCAGGCAACGGGTGCGGGGGCACCCTTGCCTGTATTGCACAGGCCCCCACCAGTGCCGGACGGGAATGGCCAGGTGTTCCCAGTCATTCCCGTAGCCCCCCAATGACAATGGGGGGCACGCGGGGCCCGCCAGTTACGCGGGCATGCGCCGAGAGGGTCATGGATGTAAAGGTTGAGCCGGTTTCCCATGGCCCTCCCATCACGGCGATGTGGGAACACCGCTGAGTTTTAGTGGGTATACTGTCACTTGTTGACAGGAGTCCCACATACCCCGACTCGTCCCCCACGAGCGGGCATGCGAAATGCATTTCTCAGCAAAAAAAAAAGAGACGTCCGCCGCCCCCCATCACACTGGACCCGAGGTGGCGGCGCGTAGAGTTCCACGCGCGCCCCTTTCAGACGTCGCGGGGGGCCAACACCTCACCCTCCCGCAGACTTGAGGTGGCCCGCAGAGGCGGGCCGGCACTAGCCGGGGATCACTGAAGTAATACTAGCTCCCAAGATCCCCGGTGCAAGTTTGGGAAGGGAACACCGGGGTGGTTTTTAGTCAGTAAGAGTCTGACAGACCCCTCCGCCCACCCCAGGGCGGAGGACATCCATGAGGATATTCCACCCCGGCAACAAAAAAAAAAAAAAAGGTTTAGGTTAGGTTACGTTAGTTAGTTTAGTAGTTAATCGATTTTAGCGCGCTAAACGATAATAGGGAACGCGTTTAAGCGCGCTAAAATCGATTACAGCGATTATGGTCCTAATTCGGAATGCACCCTTAGTTGTATTGTAAAGTATCGATATTTAAAAAAAATATTGATATCGATTTCGATATATCGAAAAAAAAATATCGATATATCGATGAATTTTTTTTAAAAGTATATGTACTTTATGAAATTGTATTGTGTGTGTTTTATTCATAGAAAATCCAAACTAGAAACATCATATTTCTGATGAAATCTTAAACTAAAGTCCGTCTCACGAAAGAAGTCCCGCGGCAATAAATGGAACAAATTATTCTTATACAAGTTAGCAACATTCCTATTTACAATAACCCTCCACCTCAGACACCTTTCTCTATTTAATATTGTGCATTTTATTAAACAGTGCCTGTAATATGATGTTGAGATAAATAAATAAAAAAAGATTTATGATTTCGTCGCATGCCTACAGCGCCACGTCTGCGAGACTTCTTTCGTGAGATAGACTCTAATAGAACATTGATAAAAATAAGTTTACTTTTTTACGGCTCTGAATTCTAGCGGTTTTAGTCGATTGATTCCTTTTTCGGCACATTCCTTTATGGACATATTCCGTTTTCGGCATATTGTTGTTTCGGCACATTATTAGTGTATGTATAATGTATATTATTAGTAATCAGTTTATGTACTGTTTTAGTTTTGTCTTTTATTTTTATTTATTAAAATATAATATTTTACTGCCTCGTTGGTCTAGTGGTCGCAAGCACGACTGCTGAGCATGAGCTCCCGGGTTCGATTCCCAGGTCGGGCAAAGTGATATTAGGATTTTCCATTTGGAATTTCTCAGAAGCAGCCCGGAGTCTGGATTTGTGCGTGGTTGATGGCAATAGGCTCCCCCCTATTACATGGGACTTAACCCTTCGGGGATTACAGGCGTGATGTTATGTTATGTTTGTGTAATATTTTACTAATAAATATTATTTTATTTTATTACTCTAGCAGTCACAAGTATTTCATCGTATAATTTATTTACTAAAATGTGCCAAAACAAGAATGTGCCGAAAAAGGGATCAATCTTTTAGTCAGTGTGACAACGGTGTTGCTATTGGAAATATATCGTATTTGATACGTTTTCGATATTTGATATATCATATCGATGTATCGAAATAATAGATATCGCCGAAAAATATCGATATAACGAACAAAAAATATCGATATATCGATATTTTTTCTACAAGCCTAATTAGATTAACTCCTGTTGCACGCGTAGCATGACCACCGTAGAAGCGGGTTTTGTCGACCACAGACAACTATTACTCCTCGCGGAGTTGTCGACGGAAGAATCGACAAAATTACAGATCAAAGAAAGATTTCTTCCGTATTAAGCGTAGACAGAGGATTCTCTGTCTACGGTCCTAAGCATGGCGATGTTAAAACTGAAGAGAAGAAATGTTTCTATTCTTCAGTCGACAAAAGTCAATAATGTCGAGCATGACTACCAATTTCTCTCTACTTTTGACACTTGGGGTAGAAAGAAACATTTATCTCGACAAGTTAGTTTATCCCCTTTGGCCCAATGATGTATCAGTTGCTTTGTAATAAAGGTGGCTTTAATTGTCTATGGTTATAATGAACGCAGTAAAACATTCAAAAACCTAAAATCGCTAAACATTTCACATTGTGAGTTTTATGTTATTTTTCAACCAACAATGCCTTGCACTAGAAAAAGTGCAAATCATAATCGCTCACAATTTGTTACGCTAGGTACTACACAGTGACTAAAATCTCACGTCCACACCGATTGTCGTTAAAATCTGTGTGTGGACGTGAGATTTTGAAATCGCTGCGTATGTAACTAGCATTATGAAATTTAGTTTACGTTTTGGAACGTCAATGTCAGAACACTAACTTCTATTCATAGACAATAATCTCCAACCTTCTTTCCGGTTTCAAGATGGTGAGTGAATAAGCTGTCGCTCTTAAAATTATGATTTTCATTGATTTATTCGTGATTATTACGTCTCTGTTATCGATTAATAGAAAAAAATGACGCTTAAAAATCAAGTGACTAAATTTCGATTCAACATCGTGTTAATTAGTAAATTATTGTTGAGAAGTTGGGATGAAGGCACCTCGTGGCGAAGCTTGTTGTCAACAATGTTTTTGTAATTTCAGCCGCCCAAAAAGGACACTAAAGCTTCGGCTAAGCAGCCCCAGAAAACACAGAAGAAGAAGGAAGGATCCGGTGGCGGTAAAGCCAAGAAGAAGGTAAACAATTAGCGAACCTCAAAAAGATAGGTTATGTGTGCGTGTGACAGACTGAATGCCTGGTTACTCTCCCGTAAAGTGAATAAAAGTGGAGTAATCTCAAACTAAAACACGTGATCTGTGTGTATAATCGACGCCTGATTACACCCTGAATGAATAAGGAATACGTATTGATTGTGTTACCAGAATCTAGATTCAGGTAACACAATCAAACTCTCTGGAACTTTATAAGTAAATGTCCATGTCCTTTAATCACTAGTGAAAGCATTAAGTAGTTGCATTGCAGGTGTATCGCCAAATGATTATACATCTAAACTTGAACTCTGAGAGTAAATTTACTGATATATTGAGGCTGATGGCAACACCTTGTACCCTGAATCATGGTCATGAGGATGGAACTCCATACATTAGGAACTACTAAAATACTTTTGTTACCTTGCAGAAGTGGTCCAAAGGAAAGGTCCGTGACAAGTTGAACAACCAGGTGTTGTTTGACAAACCCACATATGAGAAACTGTACAAGGAAGTGCCCCAGTACAAGCTGATCACACCTGCCGTTGTCTCTGAAAGGTTGAAGGTCCGAGGCTCACTCGCAAGAAGGGCACTCATCGAGCTTAGAGAAAAAGGTATGGTTTTATTTTAATAACTTCGTTGCCTTACCATTTGGGAATTTGAGCTTGTAAAATAATTGATTGACGAAAGTAACATGTTTTGTTAGACAAACAAAACTTACACATTTGTCCAAGCACAAGCCAGTAGCACAAAGTTGTAGTATTTCTCAATTCAATTCTTGAGTTTATTTGGCAAAGATAGTGCCAATCTGGACACTGACTCAGAATCTAAATATTAGCATTAGTATATTGATAGTTGTCACCAGATGTGAAATTATGCTGAAAAATGTTTTTTTTTGTCATTCATTTGCTCAACTAATAATTCTATGATATTTTCAGTATAAACCCAGTTTGCTCAGCAATTGTAAAATATATTGAATTCAATCAGGTTTTTATTTTTATTTAGATAATTTTAAATGTTATGATGAACCTTTTTACTGGATAAACCATGACAGTTACAAACTGATATATTGAGTCTGAGTTTCTATTGTAAATCACAAAATACCTTACCTTAGGTGTATGCTACATGTACTTGATACTTTTTATTTTGTTTCAGGTTTAATCAAACAGGTAGTCCAGCATCATGGTCAGGTGATCTACACGAGGGCCACCAAGGGTGATGACCCCGTCGCATAAGATTATGTATAAGTAAAAAACAATAAAAAAATAACAAAACATATTTGTTTCATATATTTATAATCCTCTTATAAATTTACACACTCAACATAATTATGATAAATTCAAGTGGCTTAAAGAACTCATTATAATAAACATATTTTATAAAAATTATTAGAACTTACGTATAGTTTGCGGTTTTATTGTACTGTAACTTTGTGTTTCTCATCAAGGTCGATGACAGCAAACCTAGCTGTAGGATACTGATCGCGTAAGCGATCTTTAAAACTAGACGCGTGCTCCTCATTCATTGTCTCGACCACTGCATTGGCCTGAAATCAGCACAAGGTATCATCATGCATGCTGAATAGCAGACAGATTTACACTGCTGAACATAAAACTTCATTCTATACTTGGTGAAAGAGTTTGTTATCTGTGGACCTTCCCGTAGTCCCTGGAAGGGACCATGGGTACCTATTTTTTTTACCCATGGTCCCTTCGAGAAATACTATGCTGACAAATTAAAATGGTAGACCCTCTCGTAGTCTCTGGAAGGGTGTTCCAGACATAAATTTCATAGAATGTTGTTTCGTAGAAAATGTTTCATATAATATTTGGTCCTTGTATTTTTATTTCGAATAATACTTTTTCAACGACTATTTAGTTGAATAAAACATATTTCACAGAAACAATTCAATGAATTTTATAGTAATATTTTTTTTTAGAACAAACATCGAACAGTAGAATTATTTTTTAACGAATATTTGGGTTAGGTAAGAGCTAAAACTAACGGTCTACCATTTTAATTTGGCAGCACTGTATTTCTCGAAGGGACCACGGGTATTTTTACGCGATTGCTCCAGAAGGGTTATATTTTTAGAACTTCATCATCTAGGATTCTAGGTTTCCAAAGGTGTCAATTGGTGGCCTGTGAGCCGGACACCACAGCCCAATAAATAAGACTATGAAGGTCGGGTGCCTGAATGTTGTATGATATTCAAGGCCAGTTTAATGGCGATTGCCGCCAATGTAGATAACAAATTGACTTGTTACATACAAACATTTGAACAGAATTTTCCAAAAGTACATCATTAACATATATACCCAAGTGGTTCCGACATCACTGTGCACCCACATCTGCTCTGTGACCAAGCTCTTGAGCACGGCGCTTTCATCGGATATGATCTTGGCGAGTTGTTCGAGCCCGCCATGGTGGTCAGGGACGGGCACTGCGAACCTCATCAGCCGCCCACTAGAGCCAAGACCGCGTTGTATATTGCGTGCGAGCCGCCCGGAGTCGATGTTACCACCGCTTACAATGCACACAGCCCTGTACAAAATGAATTGTTATGAATTGTTCAGATGGTACTATGTAGTACCGCGGTATCAACTGTGGTCCATATTGTCTAATGGATGCTAGCCAAAATGTTGCCCATAAGGTACCTATCCATAATGTATAAGACTAGGTAGACAAAAAATAAAAGCTTTAAAAACAGAAAAGTCTGAGTAAATAAAATATACTCGTAGGTAAGTAAAATCCTTTTTTAAAGCTTATTGAACTAAAAAGTACTACCTACCTAAACAAAACTTACGTAAACAAAGAACTTCCATATTTTCTTGAAAGCTTGAGGCGTGAACGTCCATATTATACCTACACTTAAAAGCCTCGCGCTTTTAAGAATTAAGTATATTTTATAAAGTAGGTAGGTACTTTTTAGCATTACAATTTGTTTAAATATTCTTCGCTTTTAATTGTCAATACAAATCCAACGAGCCCAACATAACAAGGTTATCTTTTAAAGTTGAGGAGTTCCTGAGGCCACCTGCCGGCTCTACCTATCATCAAACCCTGGACAAGTGGACACCACCTAGCGTAATAATATCACTTGTCAATACGTCATAATTATATCCAATGACTCCAAACACGACGTTGCTATCTTGATTTGTTGAGGAGTCCATTTGGCCACCTTTCGGCTCCATCGTCAGACCCTGGGCACTATTTTGGGCTATAAGTAGGTAACACTTGTCAAGGCAAAAACAACGAGTTTAAACACAGCGATGCTAACTTATTACCCGACTGCAGCGAAGACAAAAAAGGAAGGTTATTTAGTTGTGGAGTTCCTATGGCCACCTTCTAGCTCCATCAGACCAGCTTCATGGTATAATATTTTTGCCTTGTCGCCGAAATTATATAATTAGTAGGTATGCCAAGTTTCAGCTCAATCGGATGCCAGGAAGTGCTTGAAAAATTGATTACAAAGAGAGTAGGTACCTAACCGGAAATCCTACTTACGAACAAATCAAATAAACATGTTCAGGGACACTAAAGGCCCATAGGCGTCAAGCGTTTATTTAAAGCTTGTAAAAATTACAATTATGCATACCGTTTTCCCCTTAGCTCGGGCACTAGTCCTTGCATGACGGCGGCGATAGCGCACACGCCGGCTCCGTCCGCCACGAGCCGCTCGCGCTCCAGCATAGATATCAATGCCCGAGCTATGTACAGCTCGTCTACTACCAACTGCAATATCGAAAATAGTCTGCTAAGAACAAAAAGCAGCGCGTTTGTTTAGGTCTAAAATGATTGTAGGTACCGTACAAAGGTAAAGTACCTACGTGCAAGTAATAATAGGTACTTGCAGTGTACCAAATTTTTGGGACAGTTCCTAAACGACTGATGAAACTGAGGTAGGAAAAGAATGCTAAGCCGGTACGATATAATTATAAACGTACGGAAGAAAGTAGTGCCTTACCATCCTGTCAAGCCTGCCTTTAATTGTCGAGAATGCGTTGACCCCGACAGTGGAGGCGCTGAGACCGTCTGCCAGGTTGGGCACCACGTTCACTGAGACTGGTCGCCCCGCTTGAAGCGCCTTCATCATCTTTGGCACCTTTGAACACTCAGCTCCCTGAAATTGTGATGGTAAACGTGCATACAAGCAGCATTCAGCAGAAAAACGAGACGTCCACTGCTGGGCATAGCCTCCCTCAATAATTGCTACAGTGACCACTATCCTGTGCCTCTCTCTATCGGCGAATGTCCAAGACAGTCACTAGATCGTCATGCCACCTTGTGGAGGTCTACTCACGCTGCAGCAGTACCTATTAATCTTTGAGTCAAATCGAGTGAATATTCTCTTAAGTTATGGTAACTATAGGAAACTAGCAGTGGACTGATGTGAATGAATATAATGAGCTAACATAAACGAGGCAGGAACACTTGAGTTTCTTGCAGGCGACGAGCACGCTGGCCAGTAGCCCGCCGCCCCCCACCGGCACGATCACAGCGTCTGCTTCGGGCAGCTGCGTGATGATCTCGACACCCAACGTACCCAGACCCGCCATTACCAGCGGATCGTCCGTACTGAAAGGACAAATTAGTGTCGATAATGCAAAGTAAATAATTGATTAAAAAAAACCCTGTTATGATACCTAGACGTAAGATGGATAAATAAATTAACAAAAATGAGGAACTAATAGTTGGTCTTTAAGAACGATAAAGTATTTGAAATAAAAATCGGCTTCATATAGTTTTCCAATTCTTTAAAAACATGTGGATCTGCTTGCCGTAAATAAGGCAAATCGAGTTGTAGAAAAGAACGTACCTACTCTTTGTCACTCATACCTGTGCGCCAGTCCATTTGTCACTCATACCTGTGCACCAGTCTATTTGTCACTCATACCTGAGCGCCAGTCCATTTGCCACTCATGGTGTGACACGAATGGATAGAATAAGAAATGAGTACATAAGAGAGAAAAAAGCGGAAATCGGTTGTCATGGTATGGGCATGTGATGCGGAGGAATGAGGAAAATGTCGTGAGGAAAGTTACGAGTATGGATATCGATGGCTATAAAAGTAGGGGACGACCAAAGAAACGATGGATGGACTGTGTGAAAAATGATATGGCTAGAAAGGGAGTGACTACCGAGATGACGACTAATAGAGAAGTATGGAAGAAAGGGACATGTTGCGCCGACCGCAAATAAATTGGTATTAGGGCAGGAGAATGATGATGATGATGAACTGTGCGCCAGTACATTTCTAAAGCTCGATGTGTGATATCATATAACGCCCGGATACTGAAAGCTGTTTACTCGAGTAGTATCTGGTTGCCGTCCTGTTGCACTTTGCGCGCGTACTTGATGGCGTCGTCGAGCGAGTCTCCGCACAGCACCACGTCGGCGCCAAGCTCGGAGCAACGCTGCGCATGCGAGGGCGGCGTGCGCTCTGGCATCACCACCGTCACCTGCGCATGTGTGTGTGTGTGTGTGTAGGGAACAGTCACAGCGCGGCAGCGGATGGAATAACGTAAACCCCTTATTTATAAAAGTTGCAATATAGTTAAGTTATGAAGAGCTTCTGGTTAGGTAACCATTTATTTTGTTTTGACGTTTAAACATCTCTTAACTTAAAGCAACGTTTATAAATAAGGGGGTTAATTTTTAGCAACGGATTGTCAAGCCTGCCATTAGCCCAGCAGTGCTATTCTGTAACCATCTCACCGTGAAAACTTAGGTGAAGTGAGCGTGGAGTGAACTGTCAGTGAGGGATTGACATTGTTAACAACTCACTTCACCTACGATTACACGGTGAGACTTTTTCAGAATAGAACGGCTGATGTGACGTGCGCTCTGCGAAGAGTGTATACCGACCATGAGAAAGACAGGTCGCATTTGACTTTTATATAGGTACTACCTCACTAAGAAAGTAAGAATCATAATAAATGAATGAAGCTATCATTCTCTTTGTGGTGATAAGGCTACTTCAGTAAAGTTTGTAGTTTTGTACTTATTCAAATCAAGAACGACAAAGTTTGTAATTTCTAAAACTACCGATTTTACGGTATAAAACATTCGGTCGGGTATAAAACATTCACTCGGTCTTTAACATTGTAGTCAAAACTACAAACATAAAGCCCGAGTTAGTAATTTCGAAATTTACTACACCCTCGGTCAAGTACTAGGTTACCAATGAGACCAGGACTACGAACTAAATAATATTTATTTCGTGAATGAGAATTAATAATTTAAGGTCCCAGATAAACGTACCGGCACTCCGAGAGTACCGCCGTGGTACGCCGTGCCCAGCGCCATGTTGGCTCGGGACGGCACTATCACGCCGCGCTCGACGCCCTGCACGCCGTACGACAGCAATGCATTGCGGACGCCACGCTCTGCGCAACTTCGGTTCAAAATAATCAAAAAAAATAATCAAACACATACAATACATTTTGATTATTTTGTCGTATAAGTTTATAACAGTTACAACAAGGCAAGGGAATTTTATAAGGATTTTACTTGCGACAACGTAATTAGGGTACCTAATGATGGACAGTTACGTTAGATAAGCTTTGTAGCAGATGAACCTCGACTGCTACGACCGACCCGCGTATCGTCTCATAGGCTACGCCAGCTACGTTGTAGAGGTGAAACCGTTCCGCTACGACGACGGTCACGTACCAATATTGTAGGCAGGCTACGCCAGCTACGCTGTAGCAGATAAACCAAACTCCGCTACGACGAAACTGCGCATCTTCCCTTATGCTACGTCAGCTACATGCTGCAGCAATGGAACAGACTCGCTATGTCCGCCACGTCCTGCTTCTCGTGTGTGGGCGTGGCCAGCTACGCTGTGGCAAGGAAACCGACCCGCTACTTCCACCAGGCACCGTTTCTCGAAGGCTACGCCAGCTACGCTATATTAGCATGGGCACGCCACAATTGTGGCGATAAGTCCCCTCTTTGAGGAGTGGCTAGAGAGGCGCCACGGCGTCCTCACCTTCCGCCTGACGCAGGTCCTCACCGGACACGGTTGTTTCGGGAGGTTTCTGTTCAGGATAAAGCGGGAGGAATCGCCCGGGTGTCACCACTCTGTGTGGATCGCCCAGAGGACACGGTGGAGCATACGGTGGAGATCTGACCGGCTTGGGCGGAGCACCGCCGTGTCCTCACGGAGGCGATCGGTGGCGGCGATCTCTCGCGTCCGGCCCTGGTTCAGGCCATGGTTTGGAGCGAGAGTGCATGGGAGGCCGTCACCTCCTTCTGCGAAGCTGTAATGCTCGCGAAGGAGGAGGCGGAACGCGTGAGGGTGAGGCAAGGTTCGCGCCCTCGCGCCCTTAGTCGCCGCAGGAGATGCCCCGGGCGTCGAAAGTCGCAAGCCGATTTCCGGCCACCGTAGGCGCGGGCCTGCGGACGGTGAGCGATGGGTAGCTCGCCGTCCGATAAGGACCAGGCCCGGGTCGACGGCGCGTTGTGTTCCACGCGCGCCTCAAAGAGATGTCAGCACCAAAACTAACGGGGTCCGGTAGGACCAATGCCTGCCAGGGTTGCGAGTTTGTCCGAAAGGGATATCGTGGCCCTGGCACACAGGCAACGGAAGGAACACGGGTGGGTTTAAGTCAGTAAAAGTCTGACACGCCCTCCCGCTCCACGGCTCCACCCAGAGCGGGAGAAGTTATTTGATAATTTCCCACCCAAAAACAAAAAAAAGCTACGCTATAGCAGAAAACCACCCGCTCCTCCGACCATTTTCCCTGCTTTCCGCTTGAAATCATTTGCAGTTCCGACATCGCGCTGCATTTAACGTTGAAGCATGTTCCCTTGTACTTGGACATTTCATTTTAACGAACATCGTTTCTGAGGATATTATTTGCCCAACATAAGCCCACGCTTACCTGCCAGTATACTGTAAATTCTCACATTTCAAGTATATATTGTAGTCCATATATTTACTGAGTTTTGCCTCCTGAAAACATAAAAGCTTGGTACCTAATTAAGCTTATTAAACTTAACAGTCATTTTAAGGGGGATGCGCTAAAATAGCCCGCGAAATTCAAATTTTCGCATTACAACTCTCTAAGTTCATAAAACCCTACTGAATGATTATTTCAGAAATAGTCATTCAATAGGATTTTTCGAAGAGACTTAGTTGTATTGCCGATTCTAATAATTATAATTCTGTAAAGTCATATTTGTTACGGCCGCGAATCATATTTAGATCAACATACAACCTGTTACTGACCTGCAAATTGCAAAAAACGTAATAACATTTGAATTTCACGGGCTATCTTAGCGCATCCCCCTTATTTATGGGTTTCATAGGGGTATGTCAATATGTAAATTGGGTTCATCTTAAGGTTCTATTCAACATTTTTAGTAAGTTCCCGACAGTAGTCTACTAACACAAAGTGGTGTATGTATGATGCCTCCTTCGATCTTTTCCGCAGCTTGTTTGATCTCATTGAATGATAAAACATGGGGGTAGTCATTCTTGTCGTGCAAATCATTCTGAAATCAAACTCTCATCAAAATACTTTTGCCTTTGACACATGTTTTGGTTTACGCACTGTACGATAATCACCATTTTCTTTATTGTCTTCGCCGTGTAACTAGAATTTAGAATGTATGTACTGAACTTTAAGCGTGTATTAATTGCTCATGCTGTCATTATGTCAAAGAGTATATTAATCATGTTGACATAGTGCTACAAAGGTGCTACATGACATGCTTTGACCGCTTTGACGCAGCGTTGCCAGGTTTTTTTTAGACACCTTATTGCGTCTGTGTACTGACAGCGTTTGAGTAAAATAAGCGAGATTCTTTCCAATATACAAATGTACTCTGTGATTCTTTCTTCAAAAGCGGGACGTAGTAAAAATACGTAAATAATCAGTAGTTTTTTTTTAATATTTTTTACTACTTATCCTTTTATTTCAGTTCCAAATTACAATGATGTTAGACAAATAGGTAGCCAGCGAAAATGTATTTTAATGAAAATAATTATGTTACTTTACTATACCTACTAATAACTGTCTGGTTTACCCTGTGAGGCAGTTAAGTCTTTAGAAGTTTAGAGGAATACATAATACCAAAAAGTACGTAGTAGGTACCATTACTTACGAATTACTTATTTATTTTTCTGTCCTCGAAAAGCGGGACTGAGCCTGCCCTGTGCGGGACATTTAACTTTGGGCAAAGAACCAGTACGTCCCGCCAAAATCGGGACGTCTGGCAACGCTGTTCTGACGTGACACAACTCCTGGCAGAAAATCACAAATTCTACGACTGTGGACATATGCAATTTATAGGTACCTAAGTGCTAAGAAGGATTGTTTAATAAGTATGTAGGTAGCCATGTAGCTACCGTTTGAGAAAGAAGATGTACCTAGTACATTTTTTGTAGACGAAAAGGAAAGATATACTTATTTGATAAAATTTGAATAATTTATTGTCATTTGTATCAGAATGTAATTACTGAGCATGATTACAGGCACGGGTACGAAACTGAACCGAAACAGGTCAGACTATAACATAATAAAATGGGAATGTGGATAGTCCTTCACCAACTTCTTCTCCAAGTCTTTGGCGTGGTGCAAGTCACTTGTTTCAATCAGCATGTTCACCTGGAAGTATAATATACCTACATTAGTAAAGTCTAGCTCTGATCAGTGCCCCGTTGTAAAGTGAGGGAAATTTAAATTGTCCGTATATTCCATGGTGCTGCTTGAGCAATAATGAGTGAGTGGTGCTTACATGAGTTGGTGCTTAAGTATACTATATACCTACACCTAGTCGATCTCTCACTGCTGAGGAAAGCGAACACGATGACAAAAATAACGTACATTGGGACGTCTTTAGAATACAATTTACCTACAAGAATACAATCCCTTTCAACAAACTACCAAAATAAGTGAAAGTTCATACAGAAACAGTAAAAATGTCTCGTCTCATCCAAGCGCGTTCGGGCACGAAGCTCTTGACGTCAGCGCCGATGTCCATGACTTTGGCCAGCAGCTTGGCCATTTCGCCGGGGACGTCCGGCAGCGTTACGCTGAACTTGACCAGCCGGCCCTCGGCTGCCATGCCGCGGTCGATCACCCGCGACATGCGGCTGCTGTTGATGTTACCGCCCGACAGCACACACACAATGCTGCAACAAACAACATACTTACAATCAAAAGCCGCATCAGTACGTAGATAATAAAAGTAGGTACTGTACTTTTTCGCCCTTGCATGAAAGGTTTCCACCAATTGCAAAGCTCGACAATCGCCTTGCTTACCTACTCTATGCTAAATCGTGGCCTCGATATTGAACCTTACACGTCCACAAGTTTCATTTAAATACCTAGTCATCCCACTATTTGTTACTTTTTGGATAGTGACCCCGAAAGTAATTTTATTTATTTAGGTAACCAACAGCGATACATATAGTATGTTACAGAGTATGTGTATTACAGTATTGTATGGCTAATTATAGGTTTTCACGTATAAATAGGATAAGTATAAAACATGCGAACGGACTACTCAAAAGGTACAATTTTAGGTGGTTCTTATAAACACGGCGTTACAAAAATCGCACCTCTTTAAGAATTCCCTTCAGTCATTTTAACCCTATTAATCAACGGTAGACATATGACTTTAAGGTAACAATGGAAAGGCGATTTATTTAAATTTCAGAATAAATTAATAGATTTGGTTTTTCGTATACTTACCATGGAATAAAAAAGCAAGCTAATGCAAATGATTAAAAAGTTAAATTTAATTTTATCAGCAAAAATTACAACAAATTCCTTAAAAACAACTTAAAACCAGTGTTACCCCCCTAGCCCTGATGACTGCTTCCATGCGTTCTCTCATGGACCTAATTAATGTGACAACAGTCTCTTGAGGAATGTTGTCCCATTCTGCAACGACGGACGGCATCTTGGAGGTCTTGGAGAGTGGTAGGGGCAGGGTCACGTGCCCGTACTCGCCGTATAAGTTCATCCCAAAGGTGCTCAATAGGGTTCACTTCTGGACTTCGCGCCGGTCAGCGCATAACAGGGGTCCCGACTTCTTGCAGGTAGTCTCTTACAATTAATGCGGTGTGACACCGGGCGTTATCGTGCATTAACGTGAACCCACTGCCAACAAAACCCACATAAGGTACAACCTGCTCCTCTAAGATATCTGTTATGTACCGAAGGGCAGTCAGCGACCCTTGCCCGCGAGCACTTCCAGTCCGAGAAACACACACAAGGTTCGTTTTGCCGTCGATTGACATGTCGCCCCAGAACATGCACGAGCCACCCCTGTATTCCTGCACTGTCTCTTGGCTTGTGCGAATCGTTCCCCTTGCCTCCTGTACACTCTTCTACGCCTATCGTTGCAGAAAAGACACACTCGTCTCATCCGAGAAGAGCACAGCCCTCCATTGGTCTATTGTCCAATCCACATGGTCAGGGGCAAATTGCAACCGGTCTCTCCTATGCTGTAGCAGCCCTGTGAGCTGCAATTTTCTTCTCCCGCATTCTTCTTCTAATCATGGAGACGCTTACAGAAGTTCTGCGAGCTTATCGCAGTTTTTGTTGCAGCTCAACAGCATTGGAGAACCGATTATGCGCTTATTACCGTCGAAACAATGAAGCGATCGTCACTTTCGGATGTGCACCGTTGTTTTCCAGATCCACGTCTTCGGCTATAGCCACCAGTCTCTTGGAAGCGTTGGAACACTCTTCGAACGGAAAAACGACTCAAGCTCAGTTGCCGAGCAACATCACATTGCCGCATCCCTGATTACAGTAGTGCAATGACTTGAGCGGCTTCATCTGCAGTGGTATCCATCTTCTGGGGTATTTTTCTTGCTGTAGCTGCTCACGTGTGTTTACTTCAAAGGTAGGATAGCGAATGACACACATTTAACCCGGGTCGCCAGTTTTATATTATATCCTTGTAGGGAGGTGCAATTAGTTGCCGTTGTAATGCGTATTTTGACAAAAAAAAAATTTAACGTTACGTGCAAATGCGATCAGGGGGCCGATCGCGCTAATTTTGAACGTTAATACCAAAACTAAACCACAATCAAAAACGTTACGTTAGACACATTTCGTATCGCGCTAATCATTCAACAACCAACACAACCCAACCCCCCCCCTTCATTCAACTTTGGAAGTTACGTTGGAGGGACGATCGATCGAACTTTCAGTATTGGGTACGTCAACGATTTTGCCGCTCAGAAAAAATAGCGCGATACCGTTTCTTACATCAGCTAAACCAAAACCAAAAACGTTCCTTTCGAACGGTAATTACGTTGAGAAACAGCGCGATCGGCCCCCTGTTGTGTTTAGGAATTCTAACTATTGTTAATGGGGCTTCTTGGCGGGAAAGTGAAGCGTCATGTTAGCAGTTTTGTTTTATTTTCTAAAATTTGTGTTTAGCCGAATATTAATGTGTAATAGTGGTGGATTATTAACCATTAAGTGTTCGTGAACCTGCATTAGTGTAGACAAATGAAACAAAACAGTGCAACATCACTTTAAGTTCTCTCAAGAAGTCCGCGCGAGGTTTCAGTAAAGTGCCACGTCTTTACTGAAACTCAAGGGGAGCGGGGCGGGATATCATCTATCATCTTTATCATGCATAATTGAAAGGAGTTCATTTCATAATTATACATTATTAAATATTAGTTACAGCTTTGTACTAGTTACCTAATTTTACATGACACTAGCTAAATGCACAAACCGTGCGAAGCCAAAAAGAAAAAAAAAGAAAAAAAAACTATTGCTAATTTAAAGGTCGTTAAAATACTTTCAATTTACAATTGATACCAATTATAATTGGGTTTAATGTATTCGTTGATGGTGGGACATGCCTGAGACCTATTTTCGGAGAGGTGCGATTTTTGTGACGCCTCGGCGTCACAAAAATCGCACGCGCAAAATTTCTAACTACACTCGTGTAGTCAGATTTGTAGAAAGAGAAATCGCACACGCATTTCAAGAAGCAGTGAACGACGACTGTTTCTTCTCCGTAGAATATGGCGGCATAATTGACGTCAAGTGAAGTATATGTGTCCCACCAGCTAAATGGTTGTTTTTGGATATGTGAAAAAAATCATGGCAGTACCTATATACCCAGTACTTATAACGAAATTAAAAGGAAGACTATCACAGCTAAGTATACAGGGTCAAACTACAGTTGTTGACCCCAAAAAAAAACAATGAACCTTTTTTTTAGGTAATTTAGAAAGTCAGTTTTTTTGTTTTATCGTATTTAGATATCGATACCCATCACGTCTGCGGAGTTTCGCTAGCTAATCTAATTTGACCCTGTATAGGCTTTACAAGTTAACGAGTACTAGTCGACCAACTTGCATTTGGAGAATCGATCGTTACGTAACTATATCGATGTATGGGAGAACATGTTGTGCGTGGTCCGACACGCACTTGGCCGGTTTTTTATAGTTTGTATTTCCTGTGAATGTCCCAAATATTTTTTATTTATTTCTTTCACTGCTTACTTCTTGCCGCGTAGCTCTGGTACCTTTCCCGCCATGATCGCGGCGACAGGACACGCTGCCGCCCCCTCCACCACCATCTTCTCTCGCTCCAGAATGTTGATCATTGCACGAGAAATCCACGCTTCATCAACTGTTATCTATAAATATTAGAGATGTTTGTTTGATACTATTGGATATAGGCATCCCCACACTGCTTTTATGCCAATTGGTAGGCTTTTTAATGATCCTTATCTTTCTACTTTACGTAGCTACAACACAAAGGTCAAGCCATAATTTATACCCGTGCAAGTGTTTGGAACTTTTAAACAGGATAGTGTGAATATTAAGAGGAGGCTCCCTGTTTTAATGTTAATTTGCATGAACATTCTGAAACAGCCACACATACAAGGAAAATTAAACTTTAGTATATGATTTATTGGATCTTTTTCTTTCCATGTTGAAGACAGTTACGTAATTGTATCTAATATTTTCTCTCGATACATTTTTTTTTCGAAAATCATGCCTTTTTAAGGATAATTATTAAAAAAAATAAACAAGATTGTTTGCCTTTTATGTCTAAAATAAATATTCACATCAAGAAAATATAGTTTATTATCCAGCCACCAGATATTTTTTCTCTACATCAATTATTACTTTAGTTATAAACGAAATAAGAATTGAGACTTACGCTATTTAGCTTCGTGCTCGAACACGATCAAAGAGCGCACGCGATATTCAACTTTATTACTGATGTGTTAGCGTTTAGCACATAACGGAGTAGCGGGGAGCAAGGGGCGGAGCTTGCGTGAAAATTTGATTTAGACTGGCCTGCTCTTAAGACAAACCATTCTATCCAGGTATCCCCTGATAATGTTGAAAGCGTTTTGACTGGCGATGCCACTGCAGAGGCTGTCGGCAATGGTTGGTTTTTGCTGGATCATGACTGGCTTCTTTTCTTGGAGCGCTCTAGTCATTGTAGGAACAGCCGAACATTCCACGCCCTAGCAAAAAAGCTGCGTGAATCATCAATTTTTAAATAAACTTTTTTGATTACTTTAAACTTCGGTAACAGAAACAAGAAATATTATATTATATGTACCTATGGGACGGATGCGAGAACGGACGAAAAGTTGAAATTCGTAATGAGGCCCAAGTAGGTACTAGAGATGTAACGACTAGCCGCCAACTAAGTAGTCTAGGGATATATAGATAGTATAGTATTACAAATGTATCATACGTATATCAAACAATTGGGCTTAAGGCTCTTGACAGCGAGCAGGAGGCCCGCCACGAGCCCGCCGCTGCCGACAGGACACAAGATGGCGTCCATGTTCTCCAGTTGAGTCAGCAACTCCAGCCCCAACGTGCCGTAACCAGCAATCAAGTCCAATCGGTCTGACCTACGCATTAACGAATTAAAATAAAAACTTTTATAGCTGCCTACTTAAGGCTGTAAATGGAGGTAGGTAGGTACACCAACATTGGTCGTGCGTAAATATGCTCACGATTTCATGGACGCGCGGTCAGTGAAAGCGAGTCCATATGAATCGAGAGCACACAATCTATTGGCTTTGGCTAGCCTACGCGTTCGACGTCGGCGTCACACTTCACCACACAGTGACATCAGTCACCACTTCTGGCCTAACCTAGGTATATAACTCAATATAGTAAATCCAGATATACTACCTGCATTTATGGCTAATCGCATCTCCCTTTTGCTACTCTCAGAGGAACACGGTAGGTAATGAATAGAAGTTGGCACCTTTTGTAAGTTAGATCGCGTGACTACGACCGACCAAGTCTTGTCTACTTCAATTACGTACTCAATTCTAATATATATAGAAGGGGAGAAACACATCAAAATGTCTCAGAGACCTAGGTAGGTACTTAACTATAAAATATGAGAACATCGTTTACCCGTGCACGTAAGAGGAGCCGATTTCATCACAATACGTGAGGGCATGCAGGCTGGCATCATTGCGGTCATTACCGTGAACCTTCACGATTGCAAAGTTCTCCTTGAATCGATGTTTATCAACGAGAGGACAATCCTTAGATACAATCACGTTGATGGGTACTGATTGTCGAAATCCATAGTATGTCATGGCGCTGACGAAGTTTCGGCCCCCCGACACCGTGCAACCTTTGCTCTTATCCGAAGGCGACATGCTGGAGAGCACGTTACAAGCTCCGCGCGCTTTAAAACTACAATATAATTAAGTAAAACACAAGTTTCATTAATAAGGCAGTGGCGTTCGTCCTTTTTGGTTAATTATTTTAATAACAATTTTCATACGTACCTTCCTGTATTTTGTAAATTTTCGCATTTTAAGATAACATTGCAAAACGATCCTCCTACATGTTTTGCTTCCTAAAAATATTTTTTTATATTATTTAATTTTCTAATGCACATTAGTGTGCCTACATACTAATGTGAATTAGAAAATTATATACACATAAGGTGTATCTATTCATACACGAAATCTCTGAAGGGGTCATTGCACACATCATTATGAACAACTTTTACTATGGGACTAAACCTTAAATCGCGAAAAAAAGCTGAAAAAGAAAAAAAAGAGCTGTTCCCTACATTTATGTTCGCTTAACTCGTCAAAATGTAGGGTACAGCTGATTTTTTTTTTGGTCTCATAGTAAAAGTTGTTCATAATTATGACCCCTTAAGAGAGTTCGTGTATGAAAAAATCCACCCTGTATATTTAAGTATTCAGCATATTTCAATGGAATCATCAGATTCACCATCAAGTCGCTCGGTCCACATTGTTAACGTGACTCTGACGACTGCATGGCAGTCATTATCATTGAATGATTAAGCTACGAGCAGAGGTACCGGTAGATACTCGTACGAGAAGGCTTGCCCAACAAGACAAGATGACTGAAAAAATTCCCTCCTTATTGGATGTTCTTATGTGTGGCCGATCATACAAACGATATTTAACTCACAATGACTGGTGTGCAGATAACGTATTTCTTGATCTTATTTTGTGCATCTTGTATATCTTGTAGTTTTAATTTTATTTTGCTCGGCGTATCAGTTATTGGTTTTTTATCAACTTCCTGTAGAACAGTTAACATTTAGGTACGATGTGTATGGTTTCTGATAAAATAGACATATAGACTAACTCCTTCTAGCGAATTATGCACTAGCTGCAGTTCTCTAATAACGCTAAATATGGACCTAGTTCTAACAACTGACTGCCAAAGAAAGTCATTATCTGTAGGTAGTAAGTAATTACCTCTGCCAGCAGTAGTTGAGTCTATGCTGGCCTTGAAGGAAACTGCTGAGTGGGATCGTGAGAGGGCTGATCCCGCTCGGAGAAAAAGGCGTCGGGGAGGCAAACGCCTCGATCGACGCCTCACACGCCGAAACCCCGCCTGCATTACTTAAGGCAGGCGGGAATTTGAGGTCTCGGGCGCTCAGAGTGGGGAATCTGTCCGCCCACCGATTGACCTCAGGGAAGACGGCGCACAGTGGTCACTTGCTACCTTGCACCCTTGCATAATTAGGTTTCCGGGAGACCTCTTTACGATCTCCCCAGGAATGTGCCCTAACAGGCGTTGCGCATGTGGGTCGGATCGGTCTTAAATGAGGTAACAGTGCCCCCTTCCATGTGTGTCATTGATGGTGACCACAGGGGTAGTTTTAGTGAGGTAAAAATTTCACCCTCCCCGGTCTTATCCCCAAAGACCGGGCGCCTTTTGGAGGTTCCCCCAAATAACAAAAAAAACGACTTATGCCGTAGAACCAGAATTTATTGTGTTCTATTGTCCGTCTGGGTGGCCGAAGTGCAGGTCTAGGTGGCCGCGACCTCAACTTTTGTTGATTTGGTCACTAATCGCTAAAAGCTTTGATGGCTCACATACTTTGCACATTCGTTAACAGAGTAAATAAGCAAACACCGCCCAAATTTAAAGTTTGGAGGCGTGAGATTTCATAAAATACTCATTCATTATGGGTATCACACGTCGCTACGGGACAGGCCTTAGGGATAGGGGGAAGTGGCCGATAAGTATTGCTTGGGCTTCTGTTGTTGTACAATCAGTGACCTGCATAACCTGACCCTTCTTCTTCGTTGTAAGAGGAGTCAGGTAATCTAGAGAACTAACCGTACGTATGGTATCAAGAACATCAACTTGAATGATCAAAGAGCTAGGTACCTAATATATACAACATTATTTGTTAGTATATGCGAAACCTGAATAGTTTTTTCAGAATAAGGAACTGAATCGATTTCGATAATTTTTACACCATGTTATAATTTGTCCCAAAAATATTGAAGTGTGATGGAAAATGTTATCATTTACACAATTACTTACAATATAATCGCCGTACGGTTATGTACCTACTGCCAAATTATTATCAATGAGCGCAAGACGACCCTGGAGGCGCGGGGGCGCCGTTAGCATGTTTTTGTACGGACAACCCGGTAACATAACAACCTTATAACTTTGTGATTTTTCATAATACAGTTTTGAAATTTTGTACATAGATTCTGTACATAAAAATACTAAACGTGTTTCGGGTTTCGCATATACTAAAACTAATATTGTATATCTATTTATGTATCTGTACTTTTAAAGGTCCGTCAGGTCTGAACTATGGATCTGGATCGTACTTTTAGAGAGTTGTATTTAGGTAGGTACAACATACAAGACTACAAGACAACTTTGCTACTCGATATATTGCATTAGCCACGAAGATAGGTACTTACCTCAGGTTCTTCATTGTGAGGTTCATATTCTTTCGGAAAACTATCGCCGGGGATATTGCACGTTAGAAACGATGGAGTCGGTTCAGATTCAGCTACTTGAGACATGTTTTATGGAGGACTCTCGCCAGTACTATTGTAAAAAATAATGTAAAAATGATATGTTGTTTTATACTATCTACGTTCATTTAGTTTCTTTTTAATTTTGTACAATTATTTTTTTTATTTTAGGTATCATAATTGAACATAAAATCATAATTTAATTATTGAAGATTTGAACAATGCAATATAAGTAATGCATTGATGTAAATCAGTTTATTGTCAATTTGTCATTTTTGACATTTTAATGTCGTATATTGCGTATCTGTCAAATAGATTCCCATTATTCAGCTCGATTTAAAGCTCAAAATTCAGCTCGAGTACTGCGCAGTACCGCACCCAACCACTGACACGTGATTTTGTTACAGCGCAGCGACTCGCCTCATGTTCCGACCCACAGCCGGTAGTTTCAAATTGGGCTCATAGATAATACACTAGATTGGGCTGTACCCTTTCGGTTATTTTAACTCTGACAGCAGCAACCTAACAGCAACCTTATTGTAACAAGAATAAAGATCACTGTTATTTTGACAGACTAGTCAGTGGCAGCAACTCAACAGCAACCATTAATGTATTGAAACTTTGGCAAATTGTTTTTTAATCAAAGTCCATATTTAGTTATTTTATTATTTTAGATCTTCATCATCTCCCTAGTGTTTTCTGAACTTTGTTGAGGTCGGCCTCTAGTCTAACCGGAAACAGCTGAATACCATTAGATATTTATTGGGTTGTTGGTGAGATGACAGTTTTTACTTAATAAAAACTGATATTTAGTTGCATCTGGATAGACTGAAACAATATAGTCCAGAAAAGGCCAAAAAATTAATGATTATTTATTTATTTTATTCAGAAGTAACATATTATACTCATTGGAGTTTTACCATGCACCAAAGAATAGGTTGGTAACTAGGGATGAAGCATTAACCGTTATCCAGTTATTAATTAACTGTACTAACTGGGGTACTGTGTTAAATGTTACAACAAAATACCTTGTGATATATTGCAATTAAATGAAAGAAAATTTAAGACTCATATTAAAAATACACTTTGTAAACAAGCTTATTACAAATTAGAGGATTATATTCAAGATAAGAATGCTTGGAAACAGGCTGGTCCAGCTCCATAGGACAATCTAAGAGTCTAGACAAAATCTAACTGATTGCTATTTTAATTGCATATTTTATTATTTTTATGACATATATTTTACACTCTGTGATTACCTTAACTCACACACTAATAATAATTATTTTAGGAAAATGTTTTTTTTTTTTTAATGTTTGTAAATATGTGAGCACCATGTATCACATAATTAATTTATCTGTCATTGCTTCATTATTAATTCTTTTTACCTATTGTGGTATAGTAATTTTATTCTAGGTGCATCATCTTCACATATAATTATATAATTGATGTACCAATACAAAATATTGTAAAATATTTTAAAAGAGTAACGGTGGAGTTTCTTGCCCATTCTTCTCCATACGAAGCTACCTTTTGGAAGGGGCGACTAGAAGAAATTCTATTTTATTTGTAAATTTTGACGTTCAAAAGTGCCATCTATGTGCCTATTTGCAAGAAATAATTTGACTTTGACTTTGTGACAATGTCAATGTATCATTGAATTAATGCAATTTAACTTGCTATTAAAGATTTATGTTCCAAAGAACTAGATTAAAGGAATTACCTCACTAAACGAGGTTTGATTGCAATCATATTTTACACTCTCATAAACATTCACACTTCATGATGCAAGTGTCCAGTGATTGATCTAGTTTCACACAGTTGGTTTATCTCAGCGACTGAGGCTACACTAGTACTTTGAAGTTGACTTAAAAATGAAGAAGTATCTACGAAATCCATCGGTATTTATTCATTATACATAAGCTTTATGCTTCATTAAGTGATTATTGTAAAATAACAACTCACATATAAAGTTAAATGATCATTCTTTTAATAGTATTAATTTTAAAACTAATTGATAGCTAATGCATCATTCTGAGCTTCCTGTGCTAACTGTACTTGTAAATTGAGCAGTTTATTCTTCAAAACCACTATACCCATAAGGACAATGTTTTCTGGTTTGAGTGCACCTGATGACTCCACATTATAAAAGAATTTGTTTGGTTTTGCCTCCCAATTAAAGTCTGCTTCATACTGATCTTCATCAAGCTCGGTATGTTCACTTTTTGGCCACTCATCAGGTTTAGGAAACAATGTATGTCGCATAATATTGTCAGGGTCATACTCAAAGGAAACACCGGCAGTTGGGTTCCATTTTGCATGTTCCTTGCCAAATCCTTTCTTTGCATATGCTCTCAACTTCAACTCCTGACCCTTACGTAGTTTTATGATTAAAATCTCATCAGTCTCCCCATAGTCGGCCTGGTCCTCATCCCTGTGTCTTGACGTCACTGGCACCACTCTCGGATCGCTTGATTTTAGATCTGCCGTAGTGACGTGTCTTGTTTGTTCACCTGTACATTTTACGTCCAGTGTAAACTCTACGCTGCATTCCGAACAGAAATCAGCGCACATACAATCTCGGGAGTAACGAATTTTGTCAACCACATCATCTGATATAAGTGGAATGAGACCGATGCGATGAGCCAGAAATTCGTCGCTAAGCACGGTGGAATTAGCCTCTAGCTGTACCCAATCAATAGCCATCGTCGGTGTTTCTGCTATAAACACACGTCTCATACTATTAGCGACGCTAAGCTCGGTGTCTTCAACGATGAACTTAACATTGTCGTCTGTTAGTTCTGTAATGTGTACAGATGGCTGATTGGCATAAGGCATCTTCGCTTGTAAACTTTAGCGTGAGCCTGAGAATGTTACACGATGCAAGCCCTTTATTATTATTTTCAATTTAACTAAAAAACAACAAGATCATAACCTCGCGACGCCTTAACCACAGACTACATAAGTACTGCCGGCCGTATCTTTAATCTGACATTGACAGGCGATTGACATGAGGCGCGTCCATAAATCAAAATAACTAACAGTGCCGATAAAAAAATAGGCACTAATTTGTATTAGATTGCTCCAAAGAAAAATACTAAAAATAATATTTACATTGTTATTGTAATAGAACAAAGAACAAAGAATCGTTTTGACTTCAAAAAAAGTTTGAATTCATGTGTACGTATAAAAATATTACTATATGCTGTGCCTTTTAATAAGAGTGCTACTAGAATTATAATCGTGGACCCAACCCCTACCAATTTTAACCTCTTTTACCCCCAACTCCTGCCAAACGATACTAGATCCAACCCGTCGTTTTCACGGTTTTCGAGAGCGCTGATAACTATTATGAGGTCAAAATCAAAATTCAAGATGGCGCCACCAAAAGTTTGCAAATTTTTCTTCACAGCTATGGTTTTCAAGGGCGCTGATAACTATAATGAACCCAAAACCAAAATTCAAGATGGCGCCATCGAAAATTTGCAAATTTTTCGTCATGGGTGTCGTTTTCATAGTTATCGAGGTCGCTGATAACTATTATGGGGTCAAAATCAAAATTTATGATGGCGCCACCAAAAATTTGCAAATTTTTCAAACTCAAACTTAAAGCATTTATTTCAAATAAACCATTTACAGGCACTTTTGAATTGTCAAAGAGTCGGTCAGTTAGTCAGAAAGTGGAAGCTATTTGCCCATTCCAAAACGTAGATCTCTATGGAGAAGAACAGGCAAGAAACTCCAAGAGAAGAACAGGCAAGAAACTCCAAAAAGAACTCCAAGGACACTCTTTTAAATCAAGATATTACAAAATCCTGGGTACATTATTCTTGTCGCTTCTATAGGGTAGGTGCTCCAATGAATGTACACACCCCAGTGAATGAACAAAACGGAGTTTTTTCCAAAAAATAAGAAATTAAGATATTTTTATCCAACGCAGTATTTTATTTCGTAATTGGAACTTGTTTTTCTCATAGAGTAGCAAAATTCATTTCCTATTTCATTGTTCATTTTAAAATGGCGAGCGTTTAAAGTTGGCAGTGTTGGTGTAACTGCGTATTTGTTCGGACAAGAATTTAGGACTCGGGTAAGACGCAATATTTTTGATATCACTTACTAGCCGTAATTGTAGTATGTACTATAAGTTACTTATTAATTCGAATAAAGGATAGTTATACTATATATATAAAATCGATTTAATTGCGATTTTAACCAGTTTTAAGTAAAATATTAGGCGGAACTATAAATCGTTTGAAATCCGGTGAATGAACGACTGTTCATTCACTGGACAAACGTCAATTTCATATTTTTATTAGATTATGTAATTTATTTTTGTGCCATAAGATTCATGTTTTGCGAGTAGTTTTAAAAATAGATTTCTGATCTTTAGGCCAGTATTGGGACAGGTATGTTCATTTATTGGTTCATAAAATCTAGTGAATGAACTAACATTTTTCATCATATTCAAATATTAGCTTTCGTCATGAAGATGGAACCAATAAATGAGTTAGATTTTGAGCTAGATTTTATCCTTTTGAAACCTAGATTTTATTATTATATATTTTTTTCTTTTTTTCTGTTAATTAATCCCTTTAGATCATGGATTGGATGTATTGATGATTCCATGGATACCAATAAAAAAAAAATATGAAAGGTTTCGGTATACCCAAGAAAAAACGGAAAGAGCTCTTAGGTCCATTGCTAATGGAGAACTAACTATTAATAAAGCAAGTAATGTTTTTAAGATACCAAAATCCACCCTACTTAATGAATTCACTAATAAAGTTCCCTTGCAATGAAAAATGGGTCCTCCATTGAACACTGAGTTCGGCCAGAGGATAAGAGAGATAAGATTGCTGACTGAGTGGTTATTAAATAAAGCCAAATTAGGTTTTCCAATGCACCCAGAGGATGTTTTTGATACTGTTGTTTTTTTTTTAACTACTAACAATAGAAAAAGCAAGTTCACAGGGAATAGGCCAGGAAAAAAGAGGCTCAAGTTATTCTTAAACACGCATCCTGAGATTACTAAAAGAAATGCGGAAGTATTTTCTAAAGGCGGAGCCGCATTTACTGAAACATCGATCAGGGCTTGGTTTAAGGAACTAAATCAACGCATCCGGATGTTAATGAAAATAATGTTCCAGCTAGTGACGCGTGTACGATCAATGAGGAAGAAATACAACCGGGAATTGATACCTAACAATCACGTCAAAGAAGAAGACACACGCAATGAAATCTACCCCTAAGCCATTTGGATTAACTGTTCAAAGGTACAAAGAACATATTAAAATGATAGAAGAGGAAAAGAGAATAAAAGAAGAGAAAAAACATGAAAAGAAAAGGGAAGCACTGGCGAAAGAAAAACAAAACAGAAGAAAACGGGAAGACAAAGAAAATAAATAAGAAAAGCTTCCGCGAAAGCGTAAAGAGCGCAAAGATAGCTCTGAAAACAATCAAAAACAAAAAAGTCAGGTAATAAAAGCTAAGCCGAACGATGAAATTGAAATCGATGAGTCTATACCGGCATCGAAGGATTTATACGGGAAATATGTTATGGCAAGATTCAAGACAGAAAAAAGAGTACGTCATTATGTAGGTAAAGTTCTTATGGTGAACGATGAAGAACAGAAATATAAGATAGATTTTCTTAGAAAAAAATCTGTATGTGATAACATTGTTAGCTTTGTAAAACCACAAGTACCGGATGTGACAGAAGTTGATTTTAAGGACATAGAACGTGTGATACGTGAACCTGAATATTCCAGACGTGGCTTGATCTCTTTTCATAATATTATATTTAGAGATAAAGAATAGAGAATGATAACGCCGAATAATTAAAAGGACTGTATTGATACTGATAACGGTGATTCTAGTGTGTTAATTACTTATTAATGAGGTTGATTAAAGTTTGTTTTAACATTTACGTCTAAGTGTACAAATAAGCTACCTAGTTGATTAGATACTGGTTTTTTTATTTTTATTTTGACTATATATTTTATATTTTCTTTTAATTAAAAGATATTAACGCTAGGCCTCTATAGGTGTATTATTAGGTTTGAAGGCTTTTACTTTGTTAAAAATATATTTGTTAATGTTTGTAACAGATTTTGAGGCAGAGAAATTTATGTTCGTTTATTTAGTTGATTGATGTACTGCATTTGTTATAATATTAAGGATTTTTCTGTATTATTCATTTAAAAAAAATTGTGTTCATTTACTGGTTTTATTTAGTTCATTTACTAGAAAATTTCGTTCATTCACTGGGGTTTTAGGGAATTTTTCAATTTATTGCTAAATATCTAACAAAGTATACAGGTTATAACGTAAACCTAACTTAAAAAAACATTTTTGAATATAATCATATTACCAAAATATACTTTTGGACTGTAATGATTTTTTGAAGTTCAAAGATCGCTTATGTGTTCATTCACTGGAGAACTTACCCTATGTGAGAACAATGTAAAAAAACAAAAATAAATACCTATATTAAAAAAAAAACAATTCAAAATATAAGATTAAAAGATTACAAAATTAGCCCGTTTCGTTATGGTTATCGTTTTAAAGGTTTTTGAGGGCGCTGATAACGATAATGGGATCAAAATTAAAATTCTAGATGGCACCACTTAATTTTTTTTCCTTTTGTTTTTTTTAAACATGGGTGTCATTTCCATGGTTTTCGAGGTAATAATAAAAATAATAATACTAACACAAAACAAACTATAACCAAAACAAACGTCAATAACAAACACAATGAACTAATATTATAATATATCTACTGATAATGTGACTCGACTCGAGCAAGCAAGCTAGCCGACGCGGTGACAAACGACACGGGTTTCACCCTCAAGACCTTGCGGCAGATAATCTTGATACGGGCCGGGCCGCGACGGGCGCATGATTTACAGTAGTGAATACGGCAAGATTTGAGAATAAAATCATTATTAAAATCAAATTTTGGTTTATTGAAAAAATATTTCTTACAAAATGTTCATTAATAAATTGTCTATCCATTAGTGTCAGTAGCAAATATAAATATTGTTACTTCACGAGGAGATGCATGTTATCATTAATCATTTCTCATTTCTAAGGTTACGAAATATTAAAAAAAACATATATATGTATATAAATGGACTCTACCATTATGGAATCAAGAGTATGTAGATATTTAATGTATTTTTATTCGTTAATATTTATTATATATAACGTGTAGATAGCTCCCAAAAACTGCATAAAAACGGCTAAAATTGCAACATTTTGGTCAGGGACGTGCCATAATGAAATACAGTCGTTATCGTATTACCAGTTGTTGTCGTGTGTTCGAAACTTCGAACCCAGGCAGGTGCTTTACTTTGTATATATCATTTTCATCACCACTGCTCGGAAAACGGTGAAGGAAAACATCGACGAAAAAACGGTATGTCCTAGAACCAAAAATTCGATGACACGTGACATCTACCAACCCGCACTGGATCCGCGTGGTAGATGGTAGATTACAGGCCTGTGTCCCAGCAGTATAGGCACATTATAGGCTGTTTATGCTATGTTATGCTAATCATCAATACTACTCTCTACCATCTAGTAATTATACAGCTGACATTGCCTGCGCTAAAGCCTGCGCTTTATTTTCGATTTAGAAATAAAATCGACTAACACTTTAGAAAAGGTATGGACATCACATCCTTACGAACACATAAAATTACGAATGCGTTCAAGAAATAAGATTTATATTACCCTGCGTTCTGATATGCAAAAGTTATATTTTTTTAAGAATTATTTTTATTTCTCCTGCTTGTAAAAATATATACCTAAATTATTTCCAACTAAAATTCATTTTTTATTCCCAGATAGTCATTTGACAGGTGCAAATGTCAAACTCCAAATTGAAAAAACAAACAACAAAGATTTGAAATGTCAAATTATTATCTGGGATTAACATAACCGGCCAAATGCGAGTCGGACTCGCGCACGAAGTGTTCCGTACCAATACCATTATCTATAAAATGGCAAAAAATCACGTTTGTTGTATGGGAGCCCCCTTAAATATTTGTTTTATTTTAATTTAATTATTTCTTTTTAAAGTGATTATATAACTAAATATTTTGTGAACATTTCAAGCGTCTACCTCTTACCGTTATCAATATCGAGCAAAAACGAGCAAAAAAATCACGTTTGTTATATGGGAGCCCCCTTAAATATTTATTTTATTCTGTTTTTTAGTATTTGTTGTTATAGCGGCAACAGAATACATCATCTGTGAAAATTTCAAGTGTCTAACTGTGATAGTTAGACAGTTGAAATTTTCACAGATGATGGTTCATGAGATACAGCCTGGTGACAGACGGACAGACAGACGGCGGAGCCTTAGTAATAGGGTTCCCGTTTTACCATTTGGGTACGGAACCCTAAAAACGAACTTTAGCTGCAGCCCGCGTGGCTTTTTCTAAAATAAAATTAGCCGAAATTACTCCTTATAACATCAGCCATCTGCCAATGTAAGTCCCGTCAAATCGGTCCTCCCGTTTCGGAGATTAGCTGGAACAAACAGACTGACAGACAAACAAATTAAAAATAGTTTATTTGTTTATGTAGGTTTTTTTTTGTACAGTATATACTTTCATATACATCATTTTATTTTTTTTAATTTTGGTTAGTCTCATAACGGTAAAAAAAAAATTTAGTCCTTAATGGCTATTGCTCTTTATCTTCTTGTTAAATCAAGGTTTTTTTCAAATGTTTTGATTTGACGACAGGGTTACGTTATTGTTATTGAGGACAAAATCAAGTAATTAGGTATTTACGGAATAACAACAGCAAAAGCCTTATCAACGAAAATTAAACAAAAGATAAACCACTCATTTTAGAAGTGCGCGTCTCCGTAGACGGTCGAAATTGGACCAATAAATTGTGAATAGCTGGATTAAAATAATTAATAAATGGAGCATTATAAGTTTGAACCCGAAGTAGGTGCCTACTTACTTATAGCTGATAGGTGCCCACCTACTGGCCTAATACTTACGTTGATAGACAGGGCATATTCCATCACGAGCATAGTCTCACCTTTAACCCATATCTTGTAATAATTAGTGCTTTTATAATAAGCGATAACGTCTCGAAACACTCATTTCTCTGTAAGAAGCCAAGAGGAATCGATGCCTAGCGGAGGATTAGATTGAATTATGTTAAAGTGATGCATTCGAATATGTTGTTCCAGACGGTTGAGTTTGACCCGATGTGCGACAAGGAGAAGCCACAAAAAATTTCATTTGAAGATGTATCGGCAGCCGCTTACAGAATTCAGAGTGAGATCGTGAAAACGCCATGCGTGGTGAGTGATGAATTTTGATATCTTACGTACCTACTTACTTGCTTGTTACACTAAAAGGAAATTAAAAAAAAAAATCTCTAAATGTCATAGAAAGTACCTACCTACCTACAGTAGGTAATCTCCCTGGACATAAAAAAATATTTCACATTTTCATTCGCAGAGTAAAAAATCTCATAATCTTCTTTATTAAATTTTGTGACTGTACCTACCTATCTAATTTACGATATTTTTAAAGCTATTACACCCTTAGTAGGTAGTCCTCTTACAGAATTAATAGGTACATAATATAATAACCTTAAATATGTGTATATTTCAGAAATCTCACATGTCTACGAATTTTGGGATGGACATTTATTTAAAAAATGATTTTCTTCAACACACTGGGAGGTAAGTTCATTTAATAACAGATTATACTTAAAGTAGGTACCTTTATGTCATGCACGACTCACAAAGCACTCACAAAGATCTTAATTTATTGAACCTATGTGTAGAATTGTAGATCTCCGTGCACAATAATTGCACATTGTTTCTGTGTCGCTAACACAGAACAGAAAAGACCGGCCAAGTGCGAGTCGGACTCGCGCACGAAGGGTTCCGTACCATTATCTATAAAAACGGTAAAAAAAATCACGTTTGTTGTATGGAAGCCCCCCTTTCAACTCTCTAGCTATCACGGATCAAGAGATACAGCCTGGTTACAGACGGACAGACAGACAGACAGACAGATAGACAGACAGACGGCGGAGCCTTAGTAATAGGGTTGCCGTTTTACCCTTTGGGTACGGAACCCTAATAACAGTAGCAGTCGCAAGTAGGCGGGGCCTGCGTACCCCGAGTTTTGCGGAGTTCCGCATTATGTCTGCTCCGCGTACTTATCACGCACATCAGGACAACCGCCCGTCACGGTGATGACAACTTAAAAAATAATACAAAAATGTATTGTTTTTCGGTTTTAGTCTATCTTATCGTTTTAGTTTTTTAGTTTATCGTTTTTTCGTTTATCGGTTTTAGTAACTAAACACGATAGCAGAACCAAAAATGTATCAAATGTTTTTTCTGTTCTGTGGTCGGTAAGTGGCTCATCAGCCAAGAGGTCCTGTGATCCCGAGCTTGCGCACCCAGAAACAATGCGGACCGAAACGTTGCTTCGTGAGATAAACGTACAGTCAACCGCATATCAGTAGTAGAAACACTAAACTTGCACTACGAAAATCGCTCTTACTGCTATGACTTAAAGACTGCTGTCATTATCAATGTGTTACCACTGATGTGCGGTTGACTGTAACCTTTGTAAACTGTAGTGAGCCTGTAGTAGGTATCTTTTGTTTGCTTTTATTTTATTCTTTTAACATCAAAATTAGGTAGACATTAGAGATGAGTTATTTAGAATGTAAAAAAAACGATAAGTACCTTGAATAGAAAAAGGTATCCAAATAATACGACCAGAGTAATAACCTGCTTAAATTAAATAGCAGTTTTTTTGACGCACTTCGTAACTTTTAAACAGTTCGTTTATTTTATCCGAGATAGTAATTTCACATTTCAAATCTTTGTTGTTTGTTTTTTCAATTTGGAGTTTGACATTTTCACCTGTCAAATTACTATCTGGGATTAAAAACGAACTCTAAAATGCATGAACTTTACCGGTACGTACCTTGAACGTTTGAAATAACGGTTTTAATTCATCTACAGTTTCAAAGAACGTGGTGCGAGAAACGCTCTGCTGTTGCTATCAAAGGATAATAAAACCCGCGGCGTCACCCAGGTAGCAATTTTACGTCATGACGACGTCCATTCACGGTCATTTTCGACGTAAATGACGTCGTAAGAAACGTCCCACAGACGTACTAAATGACGGCCTAATGTCAGGTCTCAGCGACGTCTCTGAAGACGTCTAAAGGACGTTTTAAGATAACGTCTTAACGACGTCTCCAGATAACGTCATATTAACGTCTCCAGATAACGTCATATTACCGTCTCCAGATAACGTCATATTAACGTCTCCAGATAACGTCATATTAACGTCTCCAGATAACGTCATATTAACGTCTCCAGATTTCGTCATATTAACGTCTCCAGATAACGTCATATTAACGTCTCCAGAAAACGTCATATTAACGTCTCCAGATAACGACTTATTCACGTCCCCAGATAACGTCATATTAACGTCTCCAGATAACGTCACCTTAACGTCTCCAGATAACATCATATTAACGTCGCCAGATAACGTCTTAATGACGTCTCCAGAAGACGTCAATACGACGTATTGTGAAGACGTCCTATAATAACGTCTATTAACGTTTTCAGACACATTAATATAACGTTATCTGAAGCGTTAATATGACGTCATCCGGGATCAATTTGGCCTCGATGCAATTCATCCAGCCACAGTCCAAGTCTTCAAGTAACTCTGAAAGGTCAACATTAAAAACCACAAATTTGCATTATAGTATTATTTATTATAACGAGATAACTATCACAACTTAATTAATAAATGGAAAATTTTAATCCTTATAACCATGGAGCATAGGAAAACATATAAAAGAATTACTAGTTGCCTCTTGAGGAATAACAACACATTTTGAAATAATGTCATAAACAGGTACAATTTTGTAAGCTGAACAGAGTTCCGAAACTTTAAAAATATCAATAACAGCAGAATCATAAGGATACGTATAGTAGGAATCATAATGTACAAACTCTTTTCCATAGACGAACAAGGAAACCTCTCCATTAATCTTACTTCTCAAAATATTATGTATCTCAACTACTTTGCCGTTTGCATAACAGTAACAATTATTAGCTAAACCAGATTTTGTATACATTGCAAAACCCTTATAAACAAGTTTATTAAAGCATTCATAAGCATTGTTATCAACAGGCGTTGGTCCTAAGCTATTGTAATAAAAAACCGCTGGTACCTCGTCAATCAGTTTTGGAGGAAAAGAAGATTCCATTTCTTTTAATCGTTTATAAATTTGCTGCAACGGTTTGTTAGGTGACCTAACTAATTTTTTTAACATGCCTAAATAATTTTCGAAAGGAAAGGCGGAATAACTGTCCAAATCACCAAATAAACGAACGTCATCACACAAATGACATAACATATGAACATTGTAAATTAAAAATTTCCGGCTATAAATAGTTTCGGAATGTCTTATGAACATTAATAATAGCTCATGTGCTAAATATGTACCTACTTTATTGATGTTTCTAGGGCTACAAAGAATTGTTATAGCACAATGAAATAACAAAAAATTTTCATACAGGGAGGTTGGAAGGATATTTTTTAGAACAACTGGTCCAATATATAACAAAAACATCCTAAATTCGGTGGCTTTCCAGCGAGCCAACTCACTGATACTTCGCGGTCGCCTGTTAAATTCAACAGGTATACAACTTGCACAGCTAAGTAATTTTTCAGAAACTGCATTTACTAAACGGCTATTTAAACGAACATTTAAATCACCAGCAACCCAAACATTTAAAAGTTTCCTCATGACTCCTAGACAAACAGCATGCATATAATCAATGGGAAACAATGAAACTAAATCTATGGGAAGCGTCAAAAGTGGAGATTCACCAACATGATGGTCATCATCAGACTGTAAACGAAATTGTGAATCCGTTCTCCTACTCGCAGATACGCTTGTATAAATCACTCTACCTTGAATATACTCACCAGGTTCTACACATTTATCACATGATGAGTATCCACCATGGGATTTAGTACATTTGATAAAAGCTCTAGCTGGAGCGTCACATACAAAACTATGTACTTTTACAATATAATGAGTATCTTCAAAATTAATTCCATCCTTAAGTAATGTAGACAGTTCTTCAACAAATGGTCCCAAAAACAGATTCAATGGTGAAGGTTTAGAGTTTCCACAGAACAGAGTTATTACAAATGGCTGTGCACAATTAAAGTTTTTGATCAAACCTAATATAGGCCATAGTTGAGTATTCGTGCTTTTAAAAAGTGGCAAACCATCAACATTAAAAGACAACAATATTTCACTATTTTCAAACTTGAACCCACTGTACAGTTTTAATTGTGCTTGTATTTGATTTATGAGACCAATGTGCACCAATTCACCAGATTGCAAAGAGTTACTTGATATATTCATTGGCGTATTTAAAAACGTTCTGCTATCTCTAGGCAATTTAGGGCAAAAAGGATTTAGAATTTTTAGAAGACTATCTAGAGCACTGTGGGGAATTTTATGTTCTACGGTAGCCCAATGTCTTAATTGCGATGGCAAATCGTTAACATCGTCAGATCGTGAGTCATCATTATCTATAAAACAATCCTCAAACAATGTTGATTGACAGTTTTCATCTAAAAAAATATTCTCTTTATATGTCCTTAAACAGTTTTCATTTAAAGTATTGTTGTCAATACTACTGTTACTCGTAGCTATAGATGTGGATGTATATTGTGGTGAAGATGGCAAATCACTTAATGATGGCTGTAATGTACTTCTTTGTATTTTTAAAATAATTTTTCGTTTTTCTGCCAAAGTCCTTCTATACATTTGACGCTCACCTACTACATTTTTTTTCTTCCTAGAGGATGACATTGCTATTTTCCTTTGACAATCGCTTTTTTGCTCGTTCTGGTGCGTGCTTGAGCCACACCTTTATATCGTCTTCAATGTCTTTTTCTGTAGTCCTTGGAGAGGAACTCTTTAAGCTCTCTGAAAACAAAAAAGTTTGTGAATATAACAATAGCCCAAATGCCTGCAACGCTCTGTGGGGTCAGATGACGGGTCGCTCTCACACAGCGACTCGCGAGTCGCGACACAACTGGTGTTAAATATTATTTTTAACGGAGAATTAAAAACCGGTCAAGTGGGTGTTGGATCACGCGCATTGTAGGGTTCCGTAGTAAGCCCGTCACAATAATTATGTGGACTTAATTGTTTTATTTTACCAGTTAATTGACGTGATTATTATTATATAGCCTTGCCAAATTACAGCTTTCTAGTACTAAGAGTCTCCCTACCTACCCACCTACATAAAACATGCCAATTATTAACCAGTTGCCAGTACACAAGGAATATGTATCTTTTGAAATTATTTAGGTATTTCATAGCACACTTATTTTGTATTATAGATGAGATCTAGAAAGAATAAATTAATTCATATGAAAGAGTATCTTAACAACTAAGGCAATAGACACATACCAACAATAAATTCACGGAGACGTAGCTCTGAAAAAGGCTTCTTCTCAGACCTTTTACCATAGAAGTTGAACTTGCTTGCCAATGAGTCTGACAATGTATATTTCATCACTCTTGATACTTTATTTTTTAAATCATGCCCACCAAGGCTCTTTAGGTAGCTTGTCTGTAAATATTAATTGATAGCAATAAACATCCACATATATCTCTATAAGTACACACTAGAATTAACATAAGATCCAACAGTCACATACATAATCTTGAGCTCACACTATAGGATTGCCTGTCATAGGTATCAGGAACTACGAGTACCAAGGTATCATGACACAGACCTAGAACAAATATTTGTGTTGCAACAGGAATTGAACCCACACCTCACACCTCAGCCCTCTAATCGCCCACTGTGAAGCAGTGGCCAAAATTATTAGGAATTAACTACACATAATGTGAGCAGAAGCTAATAAAACATAGCCTGTCAGGGGTAATGTGTGTTTCCTATTAGTGACGGAATTCCCAGAATTGAATCAATAGTTCCGATGATTAACTCCTACATCCAAACTCACAAACAAACTAACTCATTCTAGCAAGGTACCCATATAATAAAAAGCTTTCCTAAGGTAAAGTAAGAATTAATTATAATTGCTCAATAGGCATTTCCTGTTTATTAAAAGTAAACACTTACCAGGTTAGCACAGTTTTCTGTATTAGTCAGTAACTGTTCCACTGTTTCTAAATCTTGAAAAGTTTCCAAGGGAAATTTGAATTCAGGCTTCAATGCATTGGTATTTCCTGCTCTGTCTTTCAAAATTGCTAGGATGACATCATTTTGGGCTTTTATTTTGGCAAGTAGTGAAACAACTTGGTCTTGACAATCTGGATGAAAAAAACAGTATGGTAGGTATTACATTCTATAATAATCTTAACACCAACCACCACCACCACCACTATACCAAAAAATAAAAATAATCGTCGAAAACTATACTCATGCAGAAATAAGGTAGTATCTAGCAAAGAATCTAGTTAGGCAGCTATAGATTTAAAAAAATCAAAATGATTTTTACTATTTACCACAGTTATTGGAAGCACTGCTGGCAACAATTTCATTGAGTGTCATACTTTGTGAACCAGATGGTTGATCATGATGACTGTTAGAAGCCTTCTCTTGTGCATCAGGTTTATTCATCTGTGAGTTGTGATTTAGTACCAAATCACTGTAAATTGTGCTTGTACTTGAAGGTTCAAGGTTTATATCTAAAAAGTAAAAAAAAAGAAAAATAATGGAAGGAAATATTATTATGTTCAAAATAATTTAGTTAATGTATCATCCGGTATAATTACAATTGGATAGATGTTTCTTTAAAGGCGGAGGACGAGGGAATTCACACCCTTTCTCATCATCATTATCATCTGATGATGAAATGTATCTGCTAGTTTTTTTTGTTTTTCGTTTAGGTGGCTTACTTATATAATTTTCCTCCTCAGTCTGTATATCTGATGTGTCTTCCACCAACTTTAATTTTTTCTTTGCCTTATCCAATTCATCTATAGAACAAGCATAAAACACCAACACAGTTAATATCAAAACAACATGCAAGTTAAAGTTAGTCACGCCATGCAACACACCCATGCCGTACAAGCTTGGTAGTCCAGCACTTATTAATCCATTCATTCTATCTCATTACTAGTAGTTAATAGTACTGCCATTACTTATATAATTTATTATGCTTTTGTTTCTGCTTTGATATGGTATGGTGGTTACAGGCACATCCTAGGTGGATGTGGGTACATACCCGCCATACATACCCCTGGTGGTTCGGTGGCCACCTAACCACCAGTTTTATGTATGTTATACAATGTGTAATTATAAGACAAGACCAACAAATATTTGTGAAAACAAACAAAACCAAACACCTGTGAACACACTTTCTTGGAAATGATTACTTATCTGCTGCTTGCTAGCTGTCGCTGCTGCTGCTTGTTTACACACGGCGCCATGACCTAAAAATAGCAGTTCTGTCTTGTGATCTTGGGCAATCTGAATATTTTTTTTCTATGCGCATCAAAACAGTCAACTTCAGCTCGGCCGACATCCTTAGATTTTTAGGTTATGGCACCGGCACCGTGTATTTTTTTAGTTAGGTTTTAAAACACTAGCACCTACTAGAATTAAATTCTGGGCCAGTCTGTCTGTACCCAGGCTTAAAGCATGGTAAAGTTAACTGCCCTCAAGCCACCAGCTGCTAAAATAGTTGTGTGTGGTAGTATTACCTACTCATAAAAAAAACTTACCAGTCTGATAGAAAACTCTATCGATCTCGTATAGTTTCCATTGTTCATTTGGAGACGAACACCTCTGTAGAAGTTTATCAAATGCTTTCGCCTCCTTTACGGGAGGCCAATAGATTTCTCTTTTTTTAGGTGTTATCCATTTATTGATGACCACAGCCACAGTGCCACCCTCACTCTCCGCGAACTGAACGACACTATACATAATTTACAATCCTTTTATGTGCTGTGATACCTACTTTATCAACAGCAAGAAAAAAACATGAGAATTTACACATTTGTTTCACACAGAGAATTGAGAAAGAAAAAGCGCGGGATACCAACACCAACCGACCGTCAACGCGTTCGTTCGTTCCGTTCCGAAATAAACAAAGACAAAAAAATATTTTTAAATATTTATATTTTTAATCAGCCTTTTCTATCTTAAATTGGTTCTAATGTTTGATGATAGACTAATAGCTGAATTTCTTTTCATTGAGTTACATTACAATAGTACAACTACAAACAACATGCTATCAATGCGTTCCGTTCCTTGCAGATTGGAAGCAGAAATGCCAACTGTTGTGGAGTGGCTGATTATAAGAGTATAAAGATAAACTCTGGTGATAGTTTTTATTAAAATGGACTATTTACTGTCTGAGTTAAAGTTTTTACAGAGTATATTTTAATACAAAAAAACGTTCGCTAGCCGCATGAAAGTTATGTTGGTAGAGATAATTTAATCGTGCCTGCTTGAGCATGGCAGGCACCTGTTGTACTCTCCTAGCATAAAATTATGTTTTCTTTTCTTGGATAATGGCATACCTCATAGACCTTACTTAATTAGGTTTTATTCTGATTCCCATAATAATAATATGCTTTAATGTCCATAGCATTCTAAGTAGGTTCCCGTTTATTCTGCTAGTCAAACGAATGGAAGTCAGTGGTGGATGTCTCTGTTGGTATCGAGGCGGCTTAAGACCGCTCGTCGTGGCATTTCTATGTATATGGGGCCTGTCCAGCAGTGGACTTCTAACTGATAATTTATTTAATGACGATGAATATTCATTTTATCGGTTGCAATTAGGTACCTACCTATATGTTTGTATTTCATAGTACCTAAGTAAGTAGGTATTAAGTAGTACCTACGTGTTAGAGCATTCCTTTAGATGCACTAAATAAATAGTACGTAGGTAAGTACACTACGGCCGAAATATCTTGGCGAGTCTGTACATAGACACTACGAACTTTCGCCATTGACACTAAATGTACGTTCCTACGGCGTCTTATTAATGAACAACACAGGACGTCACAGTTGACCCCAAATGGCCGTTGCTCGGGCGTCTTATTATTGACCAACACAGGAGGTCACAGAATTGACCGTAAATGGACGTTGCTAGGACGTATAATACATGACCAACACAGGACGTCACAGAATTGATCCTAAATGCACGTTGCTACGCCGTCTTACTAATGACCAACACAGGACGTCACAGTTGACCCCAAATGGACGTTGCTAGGGCGTCTTATTATTGACCAACACAGGACGTCACGGAATTGACCGTAAATGGACGTTACTAGGACGTAACATTCACGACCAACACAGGACTTCACAGAATTGACCTTATATGGACGTTGCTACGTCGTCATAATCATGACCAACATATGACGTCACTGAATTGACGCTAAATCGACGTCACCAGGACGTTCCCTTCAGTACCAGTCGTTAAAATGACGTCAGTGTGACGTACTTATTTGACGAATAAACTACGGACCCTAATATGACCTTAGGAGGACGTCATTTTTTTGCCGCAGACGTCATTTTGCTACCTGGGCATTTCCGCATCCCTCGGTAACCACTCCCAGGCCTTGAGTTATCATGCGAACAAACTGAACATCCCTGCTACAGTCGTGATGCCGAACGTGGCTCCGATCATGAAGATAGAGAAGTGTCGCTCTTTCGGAGCCAACGTCATCATACATGGACACGACATGAAGGAAGCTAAGTACCACGCCATGAGTGTCGCCCAAGATAACTCGCTTACATACATCAACGGGTGAGTTCAGTTATTTTTTAAAAATTTTATCGGTAGGGTGGTGCCTGATCCTGGTGGTTCTTAATGAGTGTGTGACCAAAATCGGAACTAACACCGCCATCTTGGTTTTCAATACAATTTCTGTGACAATTTTAGGCTGGTCTGCTGCGCCATGTTCGCATGTTAGCAAACACTTAACATTCTTTGCAAACACGATTTGGGGGAAAGCGCGGGAAACTTAACTTGGTGGACGTGTCCTTTTTTGTTAAAATTGAAAATAATTAATTAATTATAATATAGGATCAGTAGTGATAGTTTTAGTGTTTTTTATTCTTTCACTTGTAATTTAATTGTAGTTTTGTACATTTTCTTCTGTAGGGTAAGTTTTTTATTATTATTTCTTAAAGCGGGAAAATGAAAGACCCGCCTGACCCGGGGGACTTTGTTCCCCCGGCAGGCAATTTTGTAACTATCCAATCCAATGAATCAGGCATGGATACCGATGGGTCGTCGTCAGCTCGTCACTAAAAAAGAAGCCGCGTGCAAGTGTGCAAACACTGCAACAAACGCCGTCGTATCAGAAAAAAACACGGTTCCGAGTCTTCGGGTTGTGGTTGCATGGAGTCTACACCTCTGTCTCTAACTCCATCGGAGCCTAAATGCTCTGAAATAATTGTATCTAACGATATTCCTGATGTTCCAGCTCCGCCTTCAGTTATTCCCACTCTGATTGGTCGAAAAACGTATGACAAAACTGACAGCTCGCCGTACGTTGTTCATGTGCAAAAAATATTACTATCACCAGATGATGGAACGTCATTGCACCCAATTACATTTGGCAAGTTCTTAAAACACAACGCCTTCCTAAATATTATTAACAGTAGCGTCAAAAATATCGGGCGCAATAAAATATCTCTTTGCTTTTCCAATTTCCTGGACGCAAATTCTTTTATTTCACATAATAGCCTTGAAACATATAATTATAAAGCTTTTCTACCTACTTTTAATGTTACTAGAATGGGTTTAGTACGTGGTGTTCCTGCGGAATGGTTTCCAGAGGAGGTTATTGATAATATAACGGTACCAATTGGTTGCGGTCCAATTTTAAAAGTCAGACGCCTCAATTTTAAAACGGTTGTTGATGGTACAACCATTTGGAAACCATCCCAATCAATAGTTATTACTTTTGATGGGCAGATTCTGCCTAAAAGAATTTTTATGTGCTATAATGCATTACCTGTAGATTTATATATTTTCCCTACTGTACAGTGTTTCAATTGCTGTCGTTTTGGTCACACAAAAATTCAGTGCAGGTCCAAACCTCGTTGTTATAAATGTGGCCAAGGCCATACTGGGGACAGTTGTGAAAGAGAACAAGAAAGTGCATCTTGCTGCCTTTGCTCCGTTTTTCACTATGCTACTAATAAATCTTGCCCAGAAATGTCTAGACAAAAATTAATTAAAACATACATGGCACAAAGTTCAGTATCTTATGCTAAAGCAACAAAAATGTATCCCCCAGTTACTAAATCGTATGCCGATACACTTTTGTCTTCTCCTTCCAAAAACTTTGCAGATACTCCATCTTTCCCTTCTTCTAATAGAATGCCTGTTTCAAGTAGCTATAAAAAAACTGTCTTCCTTAAACCACGCTCGCCTCCCAAATCTGTACAAGGATATAATAAAGAGGCTCACAACGCCATTATTAAAGATTATGACATTCCTCAACCAGCAAATGGTTGTGCTTTTTCTAATCATAACAATGGACAAATTGATGCCAGTTTTTCCATAAACGATTTTCTTTCTGCATTACACAATCTTCTGTCTCAGTTCAACATTTAACCGTCCAACGTTGCCCCATCTTTCAATGTATCACAATCCATCTTTAATGGACAACACATACAAAATAATCCAGTGGAGCTGCCGCAGTCTAGTAAACAAAAAGAGTGATGTTATACATCTTTTAAACAAATATGAGCCATTTGCCTTTGCTTTAGCAGAGACTTGGCTCAAACCTAATCATATTTTTAAAATGAATGGTTATTTAACCATTAGAGAGGATAGATCTGATGGGTATGGTGGAGTAGCTATACTTATCAAGAATTCTATCCCTTTCTCTACCATTACATTACCTCCTCATAGTGAGGAAATTTCAATTGTAGCTATTAAAGTGCATCATACTTGTCTTGTTTCTATTTACATTCCTCACCCTTCTTTTTCTGTTCTTCAAGAGATGAATAACCTCGTTTCTTTTCTTCCAAAGCCATTATTAATACTGGGGGATTTTAATTGCCATCACCAATCATGGGGTTGTTCAACTTCGAACTGTTATGGTGATGAGTTAATAGATATAATAGACTTACACAACTTATGTATTTTAAATTCAGGAGCTGCCACTCGTCGTTCAGATCCCAATCAGAACCAAAGCGCAATTGACCTTTCTATCTGTTCTCCAAACTTAGCCTCTTCATTAACTTGGCATACTTTAACCTCTACTTATGGTAGTGACCATTTTCCAATAGTTATTTCTTATCCTCTTTCCAAACCAAATGCACAATTAAGGAAATCAAACTTAAAATATAAACATCCTAATAGAAATAATACTGACTGGGGCAAATTTAGGAACATTGTTGACAGTAAGCTTAGCTCCTTGCCCGTAATTTCTGATGGCAATGAAAATAGTTGTACTGAAGCTTTAGCACACATATTAATTGCAGCGGCTGATGAAGTTTTTCCTGTAAAAAATAACAATATTACGAGTAGTACAATTCCCTCGCCTCCGTGGTGGGACTCTGAGTGCACTGAATTGATTAAAAAACGTAAAGAGGCTGAATATAATTATAACGTTGATATGTCTGATAGTAATTTTGATATCATTACTAAGTTAAATAATGAAACTTATAAACTTTTTAAAAAGAAAAAATTTGAAGCTTGGCGTAACTTTTGCTTATCAATTTCACCGAATACTCACCCTACGATTGTCTGGCGCAACATTCGTAGATTTAGGTACATATATAACAACCCTTCTCTGATTCTTTAGCCAGTGATTTTTTTGATATATTAGCTCCGCCTTGGGTTCCTGAGGCTAAGGCTATTTGTACTAACCATAACCTGCCTCTCGTTTCCAATATCCAAGACACTCATACGACGCTAGATCTTGCATTCACTCTCACTGAATTAAAGGTTGTTATCCATAAAACTAATGATTCTGCACCAGGCATTGATGGCATCCCGTATTCCTTTTTTGCTAATTTAAATGATGAAGTCCTCAGTTATTATTTAGAACTTATTAATTCTATTTTTTATACAGGAAACATCCTTGTTGAATGGAAACGTCAAACGGTGTTGCCATTCCTTAAACCAAATAAACCTCCTTCTGATGCTTCCTCATACCGTCCCATAGTTTTGTCTTCAATTCTGATGAAATTAGCGGAACACTTAATTAAAAATCGCCTAGAATAGTATGTTGAAATTAAGGGTCTCTTGGCAGAATCACAATATGGCTTTAGAAAAGGTAAAAGTACAACTGACTGTTTAAGTATATTAACATCCGATATTCGGTTATCCTTCTCAAATAACCAATCCACCGTTGCAGTTTTCCTTGATATTAATGCAGCTTATGATAATGTTGTATTATCGGTTTTACAAAATAAATTAGAAGCCTTACAAGTTCCATTGAATTTGTTGAATTTCATTATTAATATCTTGACTGAACGCTCTGTTAACATGTTAATAGGAGACCATGAGGTATCTCATCTTGTATGAAGGGGTCTCCCACAGGGTTCTGTGCTCAGTCCCCTTCTATACAATATCTACACTTATGATTTAGAGTTATCCTTAACTAGTCATGTTAAGGTTCTTCAATATGCCGATGATTTATTATTATATTCTTCAAGTCCATCTGTTGAGCAAGCTAGCTCTGCCATCAATTCTGCTTTATCTATTTTGGCGTCATGGTTACACCTAAATGGTTTGAATTTATCCACGTCTAAAAGCGCGGCTGTTTTATTCACCCGGAAGAGAAATATTCCCATAGTAAATCTCCTTTATAAGGAAATACCTATCCCAGTAAAAGATAAATTCAGATATCTAGGTATAATACTTGACTGTAAATTAAGTAGTGTCCCTCATTGTGAATATATTGCTAACAAATGTGAAAAACACCTAAATATGCTTAGATGCCTCTCTGGTGTGTGGTGGGATGCACATCCCTTTTCTTTGAAACTCATTTACAACGCAATCATCAGAAGCACTCTGGATTATGGATTGTTCGTTCTAGAGCCAGGTAATGTCATGGCTTTTAAAAAATTGGATCGCATCCCGTCCAAAGCATTACGCATTATTTCAGGTGCAATGGAGTCTAGTCCCATTAATGCACTCCAAGTTGAATGCGGGGATGCTCCTTTATATCTTAGAAGACAATTCCTATCTGACAAATATTTGTGCCGGATTCTTCAATTCTCAACTCATCCTCTCATTCCTAAACTGGACACATTAGTGTTGCAGATTGATTCGTCAGATTACTGGTCCCATAGACCTGCTCCTTGTTTAGTTGTAAGTTATAATAAATTCCTTTCACTTTCTTCTCCTATTCACCGTTCCAATAAATTTCCCATATTTAGCAATAGTTATGAGAGTTTACAATTCAGTCCCATTATAAAATATAACTGTGTAAGTAAATCAGATCCCGATTGCCATTTAAGTTTTAATCATTTTCTGGCTGAACACGTAGAGTACCACCATATTTATACGGATGCTGCCAAGCCTTCTCCGACGGGTTGTGTTGGGATAGGTACTTACCATTCTCAATACAACATCGAACAAAAAATAAAACTGCCTCCGGAAACTTCTGTTTTTACCGGGGAATGTTTCGGCATTTTTAAAGCCATAGAATATATCCGTATTTTAAAGCTCAAAAAATCTATAATTTTTACTGATTCTCAAAGTGCTCTTCTAGCCATCAATAAATCCGCTTTCGAACACAAATCGCAGTTACCTATCATTTATTTAATAAGAGAATTTGCGTTCAGGTCCATTTCTGAGGGTAATACACTACAATTTGTGTGGATTCCGGCCCATGCTGGAATCCATGGCAATGAAGCGGCTGATAAACTTGCCGGTGATGCGGTGCAGTGTGGGGACTTAGTTCCTTATACAAATTTTAGTTATGACCTCGTATCGTTACCAAAGACTTTTCTTCGGGAAACCTGGAAGGTGGCTTGGGATATCGGAAGCAAATCGAAGGGACGTTATTTTTCACATATTCAACCCGACGTTCCAGAAAAACCGTGGTTTGGCAGGGCCAAGTTTGGCAAGATGGAGACTTCTATTCTAATACGGATGAGACTGGGTCATGTTTGTTCTCCAGCTCATCTTGCCAAACTTCATATCATCGACGATCCCATATGCTTGTGTGGCACAGATGTAGGCGACTTAGATCACATTTTTTTCTCCTGTCCCTTATATGACCGTTCTTCCTTTCTTAGTAACCTCTTATCCCTCCATACTCCTTTTCCTACCTCAATACTTTCTTTACTTTGTACAAATAGCTCTCTTGTTTATAAATGTATAGTCTCATTTATTACTCTAAATAATATTAAGATGTAATTTTTATAGTGTAATTAACGTAATACTGATCCTATCCCGTCTATCCTAAATCCCGTTAAAATTTATATTTATATTAATTTTGTTTCCCTACCTTTTTATAAAACTAAAACGTGAAATTGGCTAAATGCACAAACCGTGCGAAGCCAGAAGAAAAAAAAAAAACACGATTTGGGGGCGTGGCCTAAATCATAGACACAAACTCAAATATGTTTGCCGCGACGAATGCAATAAAAGGAAGGATTAAAGAAACCTTTTTGGAGATATCAAAAACAATTTATTGGAATTACAAAAGAGGAAGTATTAAAAAATTTTAAGAGGCTGACAACAGGTAAACCGCTGTTACTGTCAGATTGCATACAAAAGAAAGAGATGCGCGATGGCACAACATATGGCGTAAAAATGCAAATAAAATCGTATAAAATTAGATACTAACTAATTAATAAAAAATAATCCATCACCGGTTGCAGTTTGGCATTTGCAATTTTATGGTATACTTTTAATTATAATTATAACTGTTAACTCCTTTTAAAAATAATTAAGAATTGTCTTTAAAGATTTTTTTGATGTATTAAATTATGTTTAATTATGTTTTGAATTCCATCACCGTATGCACAAAAGACTTGAAAATATCATACTGTTTTTGTTTTGGAAAAAATATTTACGATGTAAGAGATACACTGTTTTAAAAAACCACCTTTTTGTCCATTATCAAGAAATCTCGGCCTATTTCAATTGGTGATAAATATTGAACGAACGTGGTCGCAGGTACGGTCGGACACAGAATCTACTTCTATTATTTCTTTGTAAAACTAAATTTACTATTGCTAGAACAGCAGACACGTCTTCCTCGTCGGAACTCATTATTCAAAAGAGATTTTCGTAACCAAAACCTTGCTTCAAACAAAAACACTATTTAGTCGCAGTCGCAGCGGACTGGCTGGTTAGCTGACATGCTTTTTAACATGATTGCTAACATTTTAGGAAACAAAAAACATGGCAGAGCGGACTCGCCTAATAATGTGTGTGTTGTGGGGTACCAACACTGTCAATGTCATTCAGGCGCCATATAAATCCTTGTATCGCTTTAAGTTAATAATAATTTATTCAATCAATCAATCAACTCAGCCTATCGCAGTCCACTGTTGGACATAGGCCTCTCCCAGGCTGCGCCACAACACCCTGTCCTCCGCCTTCCGCATCCAGTCTGACCCAGCCACCTTCTTAAGGTCGTCGGTCCGTCTAGCAAAAAATAATAATTAATAATTAATTAATAATTAATTTTTAATTTGGTTAATTTTAATAATTTATTGTAAAAATGCAATCGTAGTGTGCTTTATTATAATCATACATGACTTTCGACGCGGATGTGTAAACAAAGTACCGACGCGCAACGCCAGCACATCAAGCTACTACAATCTGTCAAATTTCTTTAAAAGATTTTCATCTTTATTGTTAAAACTTAAGGTTTAAGGTTGATTGGGAAAATTTGACAGTTTCGGGTAGCTTGACCTGCTGGCGTCTGTACCTCTCTCTTTGTAAACCCTACCACCTAAGTTCACGTTGTGTACTGCAATAAATAATTGTATTAAGCATTGAGTATCTTTACCCTAATTCCGTACCTAACCCGTAACATTTGTTGAGGTAGGTACGACCACCCTCACATCATGGCGGGGCAAGGCACGGTGGGGCTGGAGATCATCGAGCAGGTGCCGGAGGTGGACGCCGTGCTCGTGCCGGTTGGTGGCGGCGGGCTGCTGGCCGGCGTCGCCACCGCCATCAAACACCTCAAGCCGCACGTCCTTATCTACGTAAGTGCTTTTTTTCCGACTGCGCGATAGCATGAAAAGGTTGTGTGTTACACTCATATCTTTGTGTGTAGGATTCTATTCCCTCGAAGCATCTTTAGGCTGGATCAAAGAATATACTATTCTTCGTCTGGATACATATCTATGGACTCGTCTAGGTTGCGCAATGGTTATAAGCTAATGAAAAAAAAAAACAAACGTATCAAAATGGCGGCTAGTAGACGTCTATAGTGACTACCGTGGCCATGTGTATCAAAATAAATGGCCTAAAGGCCATTGCCGCAAGAACGACAATTGATGACATACACATTTGGTTCTTACGTCATCATCAAAATTCTCCTGCCTTTATCCCCATTTATTTGGGGTCGGCGCAACATGTCGTTTTCTTCCATACTTCTCCATTAGTTGTCATCGCGGTAGTCACTCCCTATCTAGCTATATCATCTGTCACACAGTCCATCCATCATTTCACATGCATTCGCAAAACTTTCCTGGCGACATTTCCCTCATTCCTCCGCATCACATACCATGACAACCTTTTTCCACACAACTTTTCAGTCACCGGTGTCACTTTCTGACTTCTTCCTAAATACTCATTTATTATTCTATACATTCCGATAACGTACCACACATCCCTCTTAGCGTTTTCATCTCAGTTGCATGCAATTGCCTTTCATCCATCCCTTTTGTGGCCCAACATTCTGATCCATACAAGGCAGCACGTCTAATAATTCTTTTATAATTCTTCCCCTTAAGTTTAAGGGGAAAGCGGGACTCGCATGCTTATTGTTCTAATCCATGCGTCATGTTTGTGAACGGGCGCCATCACTAGGGACTGGTCATCTCTTAACGGCCATGGCTTTTTTATTTTTACGGACGCTTTTGACGTTATACAGTGATTCGGGATTTCGAGTTTCGGTCTGACGTATAAAAGTCCGTTCTCATATGTATAATTTCAACATGAATGATGTAACCAATATTTTGTAACTTTAAGTTAATTTAAAAGAGTGTCCGTGGAGTTTCTTGCCCGTTCTTCTCCATAGATACCTACTAAGCTTTGGAATGGGTAACTAGCTTCATCTTTATGACAGACCGACCCCTGATAATTCAAAAGTGCCTGTAATTAGTTTACTTGAAATAAATGCTTTGAGTTTTTTTGAGTTTGTGTTCCCGTTACCTGCTACCATTGGTTCTTACGTGTGGACGTAAATTAGCAAAGCGAACACGAACACCATACGAACACAGTTCGACTTGTATTCGCGCTCAACCGGGCCCGCTTTCTTTAGTAGTCTTTAAAGTTATGTTCTGTGGTAGTCATGAATTCGCCGTTGGAAGAAGTGCTCGACAGTGAAATAGCCAAAATGTTTTGCTATTTGTAGTGGTTCACGAAATATTCGATTCCCTAGGCGGTGGGAAACAGTTTTGCACAAAAAGCGAAAACAAAGTACCGTAATTTTAAACTTAAAGTCACAAGAAATTAGTGGACGAACAATGTTGCATCAAATTTCTCCGAACACCATCCCAGAAACACACAGAAAAACGAAATTGGATCGCCACGAACATTTTTGACGAACATAGTGTTTGATGTTAGTTAGTGGTATCATGCGAACAAAGTGGTCGATGTTCGTGTTCACCATATTGTTGTTTGTTCGTGTGTACACGCCTTAAAGGAAACTATTCCAAAAATATAACACACTAAGGGTGAATTTCACCAATGAAACTGAACGCGATCAGCACATCTAAACCGAGTTCAAGAGCTGTCAGTGTCAATATTCCAAAGAAAATAATGACACTGACAGCTCTTAAACGTGGTTTATGTGCTGATTGCGTTCAGTTTCATTGGTGAAATTGGCCCTAAAAGGTTGAAAATTGAAAACATCAAAAACCTAGCCGGGTTGTTATTTTTTTTGTGTTATAGAAACACGCCACACGTATTATGTGCATTTAGCATTGTTTTTTTTTAATCCTCCTAATAATGTTTTCCTAATTACTTATTACCAGCTGACCCTGACATACGAGGTCCTGTCAAAATTTCAATAATTCATACATATTTCCAATAGGAAAAGGACGTTCAGTTGTTCCCAAAATTGAAAATTTTACAGGAAACTTCAAAATCTTTCCGTAAGAACCTAATAAATTTCTTTACCAGTACCTATTCCACTTTTTAGTTAAAACTACTGAAACCCTAAATTCCTCTCCCTCGCGTTCTATTGATTTATTAAGAACAAACGTTTCATCCTGCGTCCTGCCCGATTGAATTTAAATCAAAGCATTCAAGCATATAAACCCCATAACAGTAATAAAAGCTTTCAAGCAAATGAAGATCAAATTAACAGAAGATTTATGGGGAATGTCTATCAAACACTGAGACTGAGACTACAGCGCCGTGCTTAGCCTTATTATTTAATTTATTTGTTGATCAAGGAGTCTTTCCAGATCTGAAGAAATATACCTAATAAGGTAATATCACTTTTCAAATCAGGGGACAGTAAAGACACCAATAATATTATTATAAACTCGTATCCGTGTTGCCGGTTTTCAGCAAGGTGTTTGAAAAAGGAAATGCTTAATTCAATGCTCAATCGTTTTAACACCAATCAAATCTTACACGACCAACAATATGGTTTCACCAAGGGACGTTGTACGACTGACGCCGGTGTCACCTTATAAAACACATTTACGGCGTGGGAAGATGCCCAAGACGCCATAGGAATCTTTTGTGACCTCTCTAAGGCATTTGATTGCGTCGACCAACAAACCTTACTCTTGAAACTTGAGCTTACGGACTTGGAAAACTTGCGCTCAGTTTAGTAAAATCTTATTTAAATGATAGACAACAGCAAGTTCAGATAAATGGTGTCAATTCCTTCGGTTTTAAAGTAAAAATGGGTGTTATATATGCTATTTTTATTCAGTAGAAAAGAGCCATCAGAGCCATATGCCGTGACTCTAAGGGAACTGTTTAAAGATATTAACATCATGACGGTAGGTACCTTGTCAATATATATATGAAAACATCATATACGTAAGAAAAAATCTGCATTTTTTTTGTAAAATACGTGAAAGACACAATTATATCACTAGAAATAGGGATAAATTAGTTCATCGTGGTTTTGGCTAAAGTAGACTCATCTTTCATGGGGTATTGTTTAAAATGTTACAATAAAATACCTCCCCAGCCCCACATAATTAACGAAATTTAAATGTTGTATAAAACGCACACTATGCAGCCAAGCATAATAAAAGTTGGTTGATTACTTCGCTGATAAAAATGCTTGGCTCAACTCTGGTGGTAATTAATTAGCATTTGAAAATACTATTGGAGCTGCTGAGGATTTTAAAAACTATTTTTGCATTGTATATATTCAGTCATATTGCAATTCAGATTGCTATTTGCCGGTCGTAGTGAACAGACGTATCGAACAATTATTGCAATAAACAAATAATCACTTGCGAAATTGTGACCTAGTTATCAATAGCCAGTAATAAACTCATTCTCGTACAGTAAATTTGTGTAAGGTGTATTATTAGATGAAATGACAAGTGTTTAACAAGAACGATATAACCTGCTTCATGATGGAGGATAGTCCATTCAACCGGAGTAGTAAATGTGTTCGCTCCCCGCCTTCTACTCCTGTGCCCGTGGCCGTAGCCGCCTCTACCCCTCAAGCACCTATACAAAGGAACGATGCCCCTGAAGTTGTATCGACGTCAGAACTTCAGAGCTGGATGGCGACTATCGAACAGAGCCTGAAAGAGGTGTGCGCTATTGCAGCTGAGGGAAAGCTGAACGTGGAGCAGAAAACGTGCATCACTAACCTATGCCGGAAGATTGGTCACGGAACCTCGCAGATGGCCGTCATGTACCAGTCCATCAAAGCTAAAGCCCTCCAATCGCACTATGCCGTCCGAACTCTGGAAAACCAACTCGACTTTTCGCAGCAGCTACAGAACCTTAGGCTGAGTATTGAAGATTCGACGAAATCTGCCCAGGGACCTTCTTTTGCTGACATGGTAAAGAAAGGTGCCAACAATTTTATCCAGCCAAGTTCTGTAAGTTCTGTGGCCATATATCCGAGTGACAAATTGAAGACCAGCGATGAGACTAAAACTCTTGTCCAAAAAATTATCAGTCCCGAACAAATGAAGCTCCACGTGAGAGGCCTGCGCAAAACGAAGAACGGCGGTGTTACCATCAGCACCGAGACGAAGGACGACATCGAGAAGCTGAGACAATCGGTGCAGCTCACCAAATCAGGTCTAACAGTCGACGAGCCCCTTAAAAGGAAGCCTAGGGTTGTAATTATAGGAGTGCCGACATCCATGCGGGAAAATGAGGTTTTTACCTGTGTGTACAACCAAAACCTAGCTGAAAAAGTTCAGGACTGCAGCCTTGAGACGTTTTTGAGTTTGATTAAATTGAGTCATAAGTCAGGTAAGAAAGAATCTGATACATGACATGTAATTACATTGTTGAGGTACCTGCAGTCATACGCAAAGCCCTGATATCACAAGACCGAGTTTTTGTAAATTGGTCATCATGCCCTGTGAGAGACTTTACTTTGGTCACACGATGCTATAAGTGTCAGCAGTATGGACATGCGGCCAAGTCATGTCGGCAAACATCGCATACCTGCGGCCACTGTGGTGATCAAGGTCACTCAGTAAAAGAATGTCCAAAGAAGGCTGACGAACCAAAATGCGCTACTTGCTTGCATTTCAAAAAGCCAGACAAGCATAACACAGGTGCTGCTGACTGCCCGGCGAAAATAATGGCTGAAAAAAGGTACATCAATTCTGTAGATTATGAAGGCGCCTAAGAGCGCCGTTAATTTGTTATTTTTCTGTCCTTTTTTTTTTATTTTATATTTTTATTTGAACTACCATTATGATTAATAATTTAATTAATGATTTAGATAATTTCTCTGTATCCGAGTCCAAAGTTTGTGAAGCTGAAAACTGCAAACAATATCTATCCGGCTATAAATCTCCATTAACCATATTAACACAAAATATTCGCAGTGTTTTTAAGAATTTTGATAGCTTTAGTACATTTCAGCAACGGCTAAGCATAAATTGTGACGTCATTGTTTTAACCGAATGCTGGCTTGCCAAACAATATAACATACCACAAATCCCGGGATATAATATGTATCGAAGCACCATAAATTACAACCAAAATGATGGTGTGATAGTTTATGCAAGAAATCATCTGAACGTCTCTGTCGAGGAACCTGATATGCACGACTGTAACAGATTGTTAGTTAAAATTGGCTCAGAATTTGCGATATTAGCATTATATCGACCTCCGTCTTTTAAAAATGCTAGCAATTTTACTGACTCTCTGAATGAAATCTTGCAGAACCTGTCATCCGTCAAAAACACGATTGTAATTGGAGATATTAATATCAATATTCTTCCCGGAAGTGCTGATGCTACTGCTCAGGACTACCTCAACCAATGCGCCTTTCATGGCCTGCTCCCAGCACACAGCTTTCCTACACATCACAGTGGTTCCTGTTTGGATCATATTATGCTTAAATCGAATTTCCCTTCACTTGCACTTGTTGTTAACTCAACTATTACCGATCACAATGCTGCCCTACTAACCCTAAATTGTAAATTACCTAAACAAGACACTCGCAAAATTTCAAAACTGAACATAAATAAACTTGAAGATGATTTACGCGTCATCGATTTCGGTCCAGTCTATAATTCCGCTGACCCGCACTTTTGCATGTTGTTTGTAATTGAAAACTTACGAAATGCAATTCAGAAAAACACAGTCGTATCGCAGTTTAGCTACAAAAACTACAACATAAAACCATGGATCACATCAGGCCTTATTCGTTGTATGAAACATAGGGATAAACTGCATTTGAAAGCTAAATCGAATCCAGAAAATGCAGTATTGCAATTTTCGTACAAAAGATATCGAAATTTCTGTAATGATCTCCTTAAAAAAATTAAAAGCAACTACGACAAAGTGGCATTGGAAAAGGCTGGAACAAATAGTAAAAAGATCTGGAAATGTATTAAAGACGCAACGTATACCACAAAACAATATGAGTCATCTTCAAGTTTATTACAAGCACACTCGTCACCGGTGGAATCCGCTAACATAGCAAATAATTTCTTTGTAAATGTGGGTAAGTGTCTGGCAGAGAAAAATCTGGGTCAATCCCAAAACCTAACGAGCACTCCTTTTACATCTAACACTGCTTTAACATCCTTCGCGCTGCTAGATACGGACGAGACTGAGGTAGAAAGTATAATCATGACCTTGAAAGAAGACTGTGCAGTAGGCTGGGACAACATATCGAATAAAATTATTAAAAAATTCAAGGACATTTTGGTACCACCACTGACTTATATTTTCCGCATTTGTTTATCTTCAGGTAATTTTCCAGAGTGTCTCAAAAAAGCTGTAATTGTCCCTGTCTATAAATCAGGCAGCAAAGAGCAAGTGGCAAATTATAGACCTATTTCTTTACTTCCTTCTATGTCAAAAATACTGGAGAAAATAATAAACAAAAGGTTGTTGAAATATTTGGAAGATAAATCTATTCTGTCTGAACGGCAGTTTGGATTCAGGCCTAAAGTTTCAACTGCCGATGCGGTACATCATTTGACTGACTATCTGGCGCAAGAACTTGACAAGGGTAACCACACAGTAGGAATTTTCCTGGACCTTGCCAAAGCTTTTGACACAGTTTCCATTCCAATTCTGTTGCGCAAGCTTGAGACCATGGGTGTAAGAGGCACCCAGCTGAAAATATTCAAAAGTTATTTAGAAGATCGTTCCCAGTGCGTAAAGATTGGCGATGTTCTAAGCGAGGTTCAAAAAAACACATTTTTTGGTGTTCCCCAAGGAAGTGTTCTAGGGCCCACTTTGTTTTTGATCTACATAAATGACCTTTGCAATCTAAAGCTAGAGCATGGCACTATCATAGCTTACGCTGATGACACTGCTTTACTTTTTTCGGCTGACTCAGAAAACGAAGTCTACAATCTTGCGCAACATGGATTTAATATTGTAAATAAATGGCTTAAAAATAACTTACTAACTCTAAATGCAGAAAAGACAAAATACATTAAGTTTTCGGTGCGCAAGCATATATCGAATATCCCCACAGCGTTGCATGCTCATTGTTGCCCAGAACCAGCAGATGACAGGTGTAAGTGTCCCAATATTAAAAAGACTGATAAAATAAAATACCTAGGTATTATAATAGATGAAACCCTTTCCTTTAAACCACATATGGAAGCTCTAAATAATAGAATTCGTAAGCTGATATTCGTATTCAAAAAGTTACGATTTATTACAGATCCAAAAATGCTGAGGCAAGTATATTTTGCTCTTTGTCAGTCAATTCTGACTTACTGTATTACGTCATGGGGTGGGGTGAGTAAAGGTCTGTTATTGCCCATTGAAAGAGCTCAAAGAGCTATTCTCAAGGTGGCTACTTGCCGCCCTTTCCTTTTCCCCACTAACCTCCTGTATAAATCTTGTGAAGTACTAACAGTTCGACAGTTATTTATTATGAGCACTGTACTAAAACAACACGCAGCACTTCCATACAGCACTGATTTTACTAAAAAAAGACGGAAAGATATAGTTTGCCCTCAAAAAAGTACAAAACATGCTTTCACAGCCAAGTTCTATATGTACCTCGGACCGCTACTCTATAACAGGCTAAATGAAAAAGGAAACATCTACTCCTTAAACCACAGTAACTGCAAGAAAATCCTTAAGGAAGCTCTTCAAACTATGTCCTATGAAGATACAGAGAAGTTATTACTTGTGCTAAAGTAAATATTGTTCATATTGTTATTTTGTATTTTTGTTTTATTTTAGTTAGCTAGGTTAAGATACTATATTTTTTTATTTTTTTATATACCTTGTTACCAAATATATTATTAAGCTATGTGATTATTATGTCAACTAAAGTTACCTCCAATCGCCTGAAACACAGGACTTCCTAGTTCAGGCACAAACCATCGTGAACTTGACGTAGATTTAAGGAAAACTGTAAACGTTGTATCTTATATTTTTGAATAAATTTTATTTATTTTTATTTATTTATTATTTAGTATAGTATTGTATAATTGCATAGCACATGTGTGAGTACTACGAACCTACTATAAAGCTACAATTAACTAAGTACGTCTTTCCTTGACTTGAATGTGCTCTGTTGGCTGAGAGTATGCATGCATGCTCCCTCTAATGACTCGCTGAAGGTGACGCGTGTGTTGGATCATTTAGCTCCCTTCAAAATGGTTGAGCTGCATGATGCTAATCTATGCGCCATGTTCGTGAACGGGCGCCGTTGGTCATCTCTTAGCTGCCATGCTTATATTAATTTAATTTAATTTTTTCCTTTTGTTGTTTTTATTACGGACTCTTTGAAAGTTCCGCATCGTTCCCACATGTATAACTTCAACATGAATGATGTAACCAATATTTTGTAACCATATTTTGATTTAAAGTTTCTTGCCCGTTCTTCTCCATAGGTAGGTACCTACTACGCTTTGGAATGGGCTGCTTCATCTTTCTGACTCACCGACCCCTTGACAATTCAAAAGGGCTTTGTATTTGAAATAAATGCTTTCAGTTTGATTCAAAACTAAAAACAGACGTATCTACAGATCTAGCTACAGTTCATTTAATACAAAGGTTATCTGAGGTCTAAGGCTAACTCCTATCTGTTTCTAGATTATACATTAATGATCCAATGTTTTTGGTACAAAGAGGGTCTATCAAAATGCCTTGAATTTTATCATCTCGTTATGATCTAACCATTTAAGGCTATGAGCAGCACTCGACTTGCTAGAGTTAGATAAAATTTGTTTACGAAATACAGCCGACAGCTCACAAAACGGTGAAGGAAAAATTTCCACTTGAACCAAAAATTCGAATGTCCACCAACCGTGACTTGGACCGCATACTGGATTGCGGTGCTCTCCCTGTCAGAGAGAAGAGAGAAGACTTAGTACTCAGTAGTGTAGTGAGCGCATACCGAATATACCGTTTGACCAAGTTATGCTTATTTGGACTCAAATAGTTGTTCGGCTGGTGCCCGCCGCCTTTGCGGGCCACCTCAGGCCCGCGGGAGGAGTGAGGTGTCAGCCCTCAACTCAGCGCTTCCGACCATCGAACGAGCCACGGCCGGCAGCGACAGGTCGGCTCCGATGTCTGATACGAGGGCACGGCGCGGCTCCTCCCATGCTGTACCCACTGCCAGTGTATGCCACACGCGCCGTGTCCGCCCGACAGTGGACGCAGTGGTGACACCGAGCGTCCGGCTCCCTGTTTATGCAATACAAGGATTTCCCGATGCAGCCATGCCCCAACACCTGCGTCGCTCGAAACGACAGGGAGCCGTGCCTCCTCCCGAGCCATTCCTCGAGCACTAGTTGGAACGCGTCGATGGTAACGATGCCGCTAGGGCGCAGAAGCCTGTTCCGCCATTACGTCACCACGACCTCGCGGAGCTGTGACCGACAAAGCTCGATCTCTCGAGGTATCAGACCACCGGTCCGCGTTCGCGCCTCCTCGCGCCACCGGGACAGCGTCGCGAGGGCTCTCGCCTATAGGTCATAGGGCGGGGATCCGGCCAGTGCACAGGCCGGCTCGAGATAGTGTGATACCCCTGATAGCTCTGATGGCCATCGCCCTCTGCGGTCCTCGCAGTATTGCGATGCCGCCGGCCGTCAGGTCAGAGATTGCACGATCCACCATCCGCGCCTCTCTCAACATTCTGCTAAAATCGCTACCGCTTGTCGCAGGGAACAATAGCTAATATCTCGGTCTCTTGTCTGCGTCTCTACATCACTGCTACCTCAGGGTGGTTGGCATCACACGGCATGACACAAAAAAAAGGAAAAGTACAGTACATTTTTTGAGCCGCCCGCCGCGTCGCCCGCACTTCTGGTTACTATACGCCCCCCAAATGGAGCGCGCCCCACTCGTTAGCAATTTTTTAGATAGTTTTATGACTAAGTATCTACCTAATAGGTTATAACTGATGTTTATTTTTTTAAACAGCTCAGTTTCAGACGACATACGGTCGTTGACCTCCAAAATAAAATCATCATATTATTATAATTATTTTGTTTTTTCATGTTTATATACACTATAATACAGGGTGGTACAAATAGTGACGTCATAAAAAAAATCGATTCCTCATGCCCAGGGGTATCCAAAAATACCCCATGTATGTTCCACGATTGTAGATAGTTTTCGAATTATAATATATATTTTTTTAAATATCTTGATGATTTTATGGAAACCGCTTTAGGAATCGTGTTTTAGTTACCTATGTAACACTGTACAGTTTGCTAAACGTTGTTTTTCGTTTTTCTAATTTGCCCCCAAAAGTGACCCCCATATTCAAAATTTATTTATTTACGTTACGTCCGTGTTTGGGTCACAAATGTTCATAAGTGTACCAAATTTCAACTAAATCGGTCCAGTAGATTCGGAGCAAATCGGCTGTGACAGACGGACAGACAGACAGACATACGATTGATCCTATAAGGATTCCGTTTTTTCTTTTTGAAGTACGGAACCCTAAAAAGTAGGTAAATGAAACCCATTGCTACTTAGTGTGTTAAGGCTCTTACAGACTCACGCGATATCGTGGGTGCGACAGGCACCGACAAAGAAATTGTTTAACTAGTGTCGGTACAGTCTGTACAAGCCTTTACACAATAATCCCGCTGGACTTAGAACTTGTGTATGTGACAAGATCATTGCTTAGTCCGAGTCGATCTTTATCTTTCCACTTATTTAGATATTATTTCTAAAACTAAACACAATTCTCTGCGGTAAGTAACCCATAATATCTCAAAACGATCGTTTCGTTGTGTACCTATAAACGAAGCCAAAGGTCACTCAGATAAACAAACATTGACACAAACTTTTTCTTATCGCGTACTTGGCTCATTTCGTAATTAGTTCTCATGTCTCGTTTACCTATACCTATTGCTCTGATTAGGAAACCCGGAATCTCGGTTCAATAGAGCAATAACCAGCTCACTATTGATCTGAGTTTTCCTGACTGATAACGGAGATAACCTATACCTTGGATACGAATAGGTCTCTATGAATAGTATCGTAGATCGATAGCTTAATTGTTATACAAACATTTGTTCCTTCCTGATTGGATGATGGAGCTTATGCCATGTCTTTGCAAAGACAGTATCCTATCCGACCTATCTTACCTAGGTATAAGTAGATACCTAATAATAATAATAAACCATTTATTTTCAGGTCACAAAGACCCATGGACAAATACCTTAACCTAAGTATACATAACCCGGCTCGTACCTAATACCTACCCCCAATTATCTACTTATTAGTTAGGTTCATTCAGAACACGATTTGTGTTGTGTAATGCGATGCTAAATATAAACGCATTAACATGACGTATTGCGGGGTTATCTTTTTACTTGGACTCAAATTACTATATAAACAACAGATTATTCGTCTCTTGTTCACACCCCTCTTAAGCAGTTTTCGCCTAGGCCAGGGATCGGCAACCTTTTGAGACGGAGGAGCCAAAAGTTTCAATTTACAAAAATTTCCAGTTTGTAAACAGCCACTAAACATTTAGTTTTTATATTTTTGATTTAAAATAAACGACTTTAAATACGAAATAATATTTATTCATAATAAAACACACAAAAAAATATTTTTTAACATATTAAAGCATTTTAGCTAGCTGCTAGCTAGTTTTCTATCGTATCGACAATTTACCAATGGGTCTCAAATTCAAGACAGATCATCGTTCAATTGTCAGACCGCGGAAAGTACTTACCTATTCATCGAACCGCGCAGCTGTTATTCAGCCACATGCACGAGCTCATCTAAACATCTCGAAACTGTGTCCGTCATTTTTATAATGCTTATAATGTTGTTTTCCAGGGCGTGGAGACGGAGAAATGTCCCAGCATGCAGTACGCGATAAAGCACGACGAGCCGACCAGCGTAGAGATCAGGTCAACGCTTGCAGATGGCCTGGCTGTGCCCACCGTCGGGTACAACGCCTTCGCCACCGTCAAGAGCAATGTCGACAGAATGGTAAGTTTTCGTAATGTGGGAGCAGTCTCTACTTCTACAGTTTGAACTCTACAACTAGCGACATGTTCGCAGTTATTGTATAAAATCACCGGCGGCGGCACCAGCAGTGACATTGTTCATTTGTCTGTTTTCCAGTTTAAGTTTAAAAAAAACCGGTCAAGTGCGTGTCGGACCACGCACAGTGAAGGGTATCGTAGTTAGGATGAATTTATCCCAAAAACAAACTTAACATTGCAGTTGAAAAACATATTATGTTCTCCCATACATCGATATACGTCACGGTCAATTCTTCAACTGCAAAATATGTTAGTTGGTCGACTATTACTCTTAATTTATTTTTTGGATTTATTTTGTCACTTATCCAAAAACAACCATTCGCTGGCAAGGGATGGCAAATGGCAATTTGACTTTAACAAATAAAAAATTAGCACTTTAAAGCTTAATATTAGCAAACGGATCCCTCAATCGAAAATGTTTTTCACAACCCTGCAATATTTTTGAACGACCTATCCAACGATACCCCACATCATGGGATAGACGAGAAAAAAAATATAACCCCCACTACGTACAAGGGAGTTACGCTAAAAAAACTATTTTTCATGATTTTATTTTACCACTTTGTCGGCGTGATTCATATGTACGTTTAAACCCATGCCTAATTACAGCTGAGAAACAGCTAAAAAGCTGTAATTTGGCTTGTTTATCGGGGGGACAGACAGACAGACGGCATTGGCGAAACAATAAGGGTTCCTTGTTGACTACAGAACCCTAAAAAGGTTTAAAATGAGTCCGACACTAGACTTGACCTATTTTTAACCGACTTCCAAAAAGGAGGAGGTTCTCAATTCGGCGGTATGTTTTTTTTTTTTTTTTTGTATGTTTGTTACGCGATTACTCCGTTAATTATGGACCGATTTTGAAAATTCTTATGTTTGCTTGAAAGGGTATACTCCCGAGGTGGTCCCATTGCCACCAAATCAGAATCAGATGAGGGGATCCCATAGAAATCGAGGAAAACCCTCAAATTTTATAGGCAAGCCTATAACGATTTGGGTATTTTTTATAGTAAGTACCAGTAACTCGTGCATTTGCTCTCGGAAAGCACCATTTGGTGAAGTGGAACTGATGATGGAGACCACATATGGCCACCGGAACAATATAATAATGAGTACCCCTATTTAACGGGTTGCGATTAAGCAATTTATGCTCGTCACTATGCATATGGTGAGTGGCAGTTCTCCTGGTTCTTACCAGGAGAACTCCTCAACAATCAACGTCCCAGCATCGGGAAAAGCAGTATTTTGTAAAAGGTGATGAGCAGTTAACATTAGGCTATCGTAACTTAGATAAATACAAACTTGACTCACTAAAAAGTGAAAAATAAAAAACTTTTTACAGAAAAATAACAACCGACTTCCGAAATTAAAGTTGTTTTTCACTTTGTAGTGTTATTTTTGGTAGTCGCTTCTTATTTTTTTTGTAAAAAGTTTTTTATTTTTTTCTTTTACAAAAAACAGCATAATTAAAACTGCTATTATTATAAGGCAATTTTTGCTTATGCACCGGCGCCGGCGGGCGCCGACAAGAGAGAACAAAAATCATAAGTATACGTATTTCATAGAACCTACGCTGCAAGAGTAAGCGAAGCGAGTACGAAAATTTAAGCACCCCGCCTCGTATAGGGTAGATTTTATTTTTACCATTTGTAGTACTTAGATAATTACTAATCACCGAAGCCTGTGCTCAATATCAACTCTGCAGTGGACTAAGCAGCGGTTTGGAAGGTGCTATACACGCAATGAACGACCTTTTCCAAAAGGAATGCCAACCAGGCTCCATACGGGGAATGCTACTCGTCGATGCAAATAATGCTTTTAGTTCTATGAACTAGAGAGTTAGCTCTCTGGCAAGCAAGAATATATTGGCCACATTGCGCTCGTTTCTTATATTATATATAATACATACAATGGTCATGCGGAACTAGTAATTAATACGAGATTCCGATATGAGAATTTAAAGCAAAGACGGAGTAACCCCAGAACAAGCAACTCTCCAATGCTGGTATGCAGATGATTCTTCTACCCAAGGCGAGCTCAAAAGTCTACGTCAGTGGTGGAATAAAATTAGTAAAATACTGGAATAGGCCCTTTAGCGTAGTGAGGGGTTGGCTGGGGTCAAGAATCATCATCTCAATAATCCGTGCCACTAGCATGTGCATTCGTGGCACAAGACGACAAACATTTATACCAATAGCCAAGTTCTTCAGCTTCGACGCTTGAGCATCCCTACCTAGACAAGACTGATGTGGATGCGGCAGACGAACTGACAAGACATCGATTGTAAAAAAAATCGCGATGGATAAATGAGCTTGTTTTATTAGTCAATTAATTAATAACCCGATAGTACCTACTGTATTTATACCTATAGATTATTTTGTATTGAATTTTAATAAACGTTATATTTAAATTCAGGGTTTAGAAAGGTGATTACAAAATATAGTACTTAGATTTATTTATTTATTAAGGTTAGCCAACAATTGATTACACAATACATTTACAATAATTTCCACAATAAAAGATACATTTATAAGTGCAACAATCACTTACAGGCTAACACAACATGCACAATAGGATATGGTTCAAGTTATTCAATAATTTTGGTTAATCACGCGTAACAATAATAATAACAAAAATTTCACTCAAAATAATATAACAAAAAGATTGATAACATTAACATTTAACAAATAAAACTGATAAAAATCTAAAATAATAAAAATAAAAATCAAAATAGATAATTATAATTGGCCAAAAATGGCCTTAGCTAAATGTTTTTCATGAGTTGAAGAAAGTAGTACAACTGCACATAAACCAGTACCAGTAAAATATTGGGGGGCTTAGGTCTGCTCATAATATAATTGCGGGGGCTCGGGCACCCCCAGGCCCTATGGAGTCGGCGCCAGTATGCTCAGGCAAAGGTTTTCTTATCTGCCCCCAGAACAGAGTGGAACCAATCCGGATGTATTATGAATAAAATTATGATAAATAATTTTATCTATCGGGCAATGACAACCTCACGACTACTACACGATATACTTACTTACTGCGTTTCTGACTTGGGTAATTTATTTTAAATGGGTTAATGTCTACGTCAATCAGTTACGTAAATTGTATTTTTGTTTATACGAGAAATCGAATCGTATATAATCACGTAACTTTATCGCGTTACCCATTGCTAATAAAATGCGTATTGTGTTGATAATATAATTTATAATTATTTTGGAAGTACCTACCTTTTGCAAACAGTCTGATTCAATTTTTTTTTTTGCGTTTCTGTATGTTTACTCAAGCACAGGTCTTCTCATATTACTTTTGTAAGCGGCTGTGGTTGATTGTTGGACAGATCACTGTGAACGAGGACTGGATCGCTCGCGCCATCTTGCGCTTGATCGAGCAGGAGAAGTACGTGGTGGAGGGAGGGGGTGCGGTCGGCGTCGCTGCCATCATGGCAGGACTCGTGCCTGAGCTGGCCGGCAAGAAGTTAGTGCTTTTAATTTTGTTATGAGAGCCCTAGCTGTTCGAGTCGAGGGAATGGCTTCATATCAAGCAAGAAAACCATTAGCATTGTCATCTTATGTTATGTTTCAGGGTGGTGTGTATTCTGTCGGGCGGTAACATCGACACGACGATCTTGGGCCGGTGTCTGGAGCGAGGCCTGGCCGCGGAGCAGCGCCTCGTGAAGTTCAAGGTGACGGTGAGCGACCGGCCCGGCGGCATCGCAGAGCTCTGCAAGCTCATCTCTTCGACCGGCGTCTCCATTAAAGACATCATGCAAGAGCGCGCTTGGGTTCATGGCGATATTTTCAGTGTTCGGGTAAAGAACTATTTCCTAGTTTGATTTCTTATAACTTTTCCTTGGTTGAATTAGACCGACTTTTAGCAGATTTCGAAAAGTTGAATTGAACATTTAATATTTATTTTCTAGGTGAAAGTGGTGTGCGAAACCCGTGGTCCTGAGCACTTGGAAGATCTGCGCGAAGTGATCGCGACCACATACCGGGAGTGGGACTTCGCGGGCGAGTACGACGCCTACCCACGCCGTAACAGCACCGAGTCCCTGGACGAAGTGTCACACTGACTGATGGCTTACTATACGTTGTGTAGACAAATTATTGCAGCTATATTTACTAATATTAATGTCTGGTGGCAGTGCCCCAGACCGGTGAATAAGTAACTGAATAGACGTAGAGCTCGATTAGCCAGAAAATATTATCCTCATTAATCAGGCACAGTTCAAGTCCAAACTTTGACGACATGGTTGGCGCAGTGGTTAAGCGATTGACTGCTGCGCTGCGTGTCGCGGGTTCGATTCTCGCACGGAACTAATATTTGTATGACCTACAAGTAGTCGTTCCGGGTCTGGCTGTTTGTGTATGTGAATTAAATGTTTGTAAACGCACCCACAATACAGGAGGAATTCTTACTGCGAGGCAACGTTTTTTTACGCAAAAAAACTGTGCCTTTCAAACAAGTAGATCTTAGTGTTTACGAGCACCGTGTACTATATAGACGAAAAGAGTGGCTTCAATGACAAATCACTATTCTAGAATATGTATCTGAGGATGATGACGCCGCTGTGGGCGCTGACAAGAGGAAAATGATCTAAGTAGGCTTAATGTCTTAAACAAAAGAATTGCCAAATCTACTATGTAGTCTGTGGTAGCGAAAAATGTATGTAATTCTTGAACATATTTCTCAGAACTTGGTTGTAACCAACACACGTTTACAAAAGAAAATCTTGATACAAATTAACGGTAAACTAACCTCTTACTATGAGTTCCGATCCAAAATATCTGTATATATCAACGTACGGTTGGTATTTAATTAATAACAATAACGTCTTATTTGAATGCAGAACTTGTTTGTTTTTTATTTTCGATTACTCAACTCATTTTTGAGTAAATAGATAATTGGTTCATATTTTGCAATAAATTACAAGCGTTGTGCGCTCTTTCTTTTGTATGCAGTCTGACAGTAACCGCGCTTTAGCTGTTGTCAGCGTCTTAATAGTTTCCTGTGTCATTAAGAAGTGTCTGAAGTGAGCTATTATTTTACATAATTCTATTTAAAACTGTACGAAAGATATTTATTGAATACCAATAAAATTACATGATCGATTTTCTCATTTATTTCTTTTGTTTATTTTAGAGAATATATAGTTTGTAAGGTAATTCTAAAAGCTCCTGCAGACTGGCGCGATAGGCAGCGTGACATTTTCCATGAAGGTTTCATAGAAATTGTGCTACTATAGTGTCGTGACGGGATATCGTGTTACCCAGTAACTGGGTTGTGGAGGTCACATAGGCAGTCGCTCCTTGTAAAATACTGGTATTCAGCTGCATCCGGTTAGACTGGAAGCCGACTCCAACATAGTTGGGAAAAGGCTAGGTAGATGATGATGAGTGTCGCGACGCGCCTGTCTGCGGGAGCCTTAAGGATATTTCACATATCTGTGATATGTAAGATGATTCTGATGACATTATTACATTACTTCATTAAGCTAGTTTTTATTTAAAGTGTTGTATAAACAGACCGATTGCAGATTAATAAACCTATATTATTAATAATATCAGCCTTTTATTGTCCCACTGAAAGCAAAGCCCTCTTCTCATACACAGAAGGCCCGGGCATTGATCACCACGCTTGTCCAAGAAGGGTTGGCGATTTCAAACTTATATTAACCATAATTATGTCAGGTCTCCTAACAATGTTTTACCTTCACCGATGTCAGTAATTATTAATTCATTCATTCATTTATTTCAGACAAAGTCCATTACATTAAATGAAATCACAAAATTGATATAAAAATCACACATACACAATAATATTATACTAAAACATTCAAATCAAATAAAATTATAATACATACACTTACCATTCAAATCAAATTTAAAATACATACAAATGTCATTAAATGTCTGAGAGAGAAAAAAATATAATATACCTATAAAAAGTCATCAATAAAAACAATTTAAATTACAATTTTACAATAGCATTATTAAGATTAAGTAAATAAATTAATTGAATACACTAAACTTCATCTTAGTCTAAATTTAGATTTGGATCCGATTCGCTCAATATGAAAGATAAACTCAGAAAATACAGTCGCCAGAACTCGCCAGCACATATAGCAGAATATAATAATATATATACAGCTGAATATACGGAACCAAACTGAACGGAATATACCAAACTGTCAAATTTCTCCGATACTTCGGTTTAACGCTTCGGAGTAGACCCCCTGGTTCGCGTCATGTTCCGCTACTCGAATCGGATGCGAGTAGCGGAAGATGACGCCAACCAGTACAATTGAACTACTGCGGTTTCGCTGCTATGGTTTCGCGGCGGAGGTGTGCTACCAGCGTCATCATTGATTGTGTTATTCAAAGTCAAACTCAAAGCATTTATTTCAATTAAACCATTTACAGGCACTTTCGAATTGTCAAAGAGTCAGTCAGTTAGTCAGAAAGTGGTAGCTATTTGCCCATTCCAAAACGTAGATCTCTATGGAGAAGAACAGGCAAGAAACTCCAAGGACACTCTTTTAAATCAAGATATTACAAAATCCTGGGTACATTATTCTTGACGCTTCTATATGTAAGAACAATGTAAAAAATAAAAAAAACAATTCAAAATATAAGATTAAAAGATTACAAAATAAGCCCTGGCAGTTAAGAGATAACCAGCCTCAAATGACGGCGCTCGTTCACGAACATGACGCGTGGATCAGCACCATCCAGCTCAACCACTTTGTAGGGAACCGAATGACCGCCACCATCAGCGAGACATTCAAGTGAGCATGACATACTCTCAACTGCCAGGCTTTTTCTAAGTCAACATACATAATAACATAATAAACGGCTCCATGGTACTCACATTTACATAAATGAAAAAAAATGCTTTTAAACTATACAAAACTATAGCTTGCAATGTATTTCAATGATTATTAAAATGTTACTAGCAAAAGGAAAATAGTTGTTACCTATTGAAATATTCATCAACAAAAACTTGATTAAGTACATAAAAATAAACGATAAGAATGTAATGTCAAAACAAAAAATAAAAAAGGGGGGAAGCATCACTTCCAAATATTAAAATTCTAACAAGTGAGCCCAAGTTGTTGTGGAGCAGGACCAGCATTAAGCCAAGCATCTTTATCTACGATATAATCATCAAAATTATAATATGCTTGTCTACATAGTGTGCGTTTAATGCATGTTTTAAATTTCTTCTCATTTAGTTGAAGAATATCTAATGGTATTTTATTATAATAACATTTAACACAGTACCCCATAAAAGAACTGTGTACTTTTGACAATCTGAAACGTGGTTGATCTAATTTGTTCCTATTTCTAGTGTTAAAATTATGCCTGTCACTAATCTTACTGAAAAGATGTAGGTTTTTTCTAACATACATAATATTTTCATATACAGGGCGGAATTTTGTAATGCCACCTGGAGGGAAAGTACTCTTAATACTGCAGATAGAAAGTTTTTCTCAAAGGAAACATTCCTTTATTTTTGAATAGAAAGCAAACTGCATTCAAAGATTTTTGAAAATTCTCTTCTCCCACACCCGGAAATCGAACCGGCTAAAATCTGAAAAAATTATACCCTGTACTTTTATTGCATCGATCGTTAGGGTCAATTATAAGGATGAAATCTCTCTAACAAACATGATAAATTAAATGAAAGGAAAACCAGGAAATCTTAAATTAATTTAATTATTTACAAAAAAATGGTAAACTAACTAATTAGTTGCTCGAAATGGGCTCCATTCTCTTGGATACACAAATTTATTCTTTTAACGAATTCATTTCTAATAATGTGTTAATCTTTAATAAAGTGTTGTGGTGAATATTATAAATCGTATTCTGAACTTCAACTCGTCAACTCGTTGTCATTCGCATAAGATTTCATGTAAATTTGATTTTTTACATATCCCCACAAAAAAAAAATCTGGCGATCTCGCAGGCCATCTGATTGTGCCGTTTGTACAATCCAGGTATTAAAATGGTTATTAATGTAGGTAGTAGTGATTCTGCTGTTATGTGCTGGAGCACCATCTTGCTGTAGAATTATTTGGTTTCGCTCTTCCTCGGGGAAACCATTTAACTCGTTTCTTAAGAGATCCAGTATTTCAATATACTTGACAGTGTTTAAATGACCTTCGTACACGTGGACTAACACTACATTATTTCTCATAATTCCGCACCAAACGTGGAAAGAAAATATTACTTGATTGTTAGTTTCATGAACACGAACAGGATTCACTCGAGACCAATAATGGTTATTGCGGCGATTGTACATGCCATTATTACTGAAGTTGGTTTCGTCAGACCATACAATGTTACTCAAAAAATTATGGTTTCGGTCAATTTCTCCAAGCATGTTTTCACAAAATTGTAATCGTCTGTCACGATCCCCAATATGCAAGGTTGGTTGGAAGGTCGGTTGGTGCAATTTTTGCACCAACCGACCTTCACGATAGCATTTATACTTATACTTTTTCAGCACTTTAAGTACGCGAGTGTGGGTTGTTCCTAATTCATCAGCAGCATCTCTAGTTGAAGCCTTTGGAAATGATTCAAAGTATGTTAAAACATCTAGTTCAAAATCGAAATAGTTTTGCTGAATAGTTTGCCGTCTCTTCTTGAAACCACCCGTATTCTTTAAATTTTCTACCATTCTTTTCAATACGAACCGAGTTGGTGCCTGTCGGTATTGATATCTCTCTCCATACCACCGCAGAGCTTTTTTTTTTTTTTTTTGGGTGGGAAATTATCAAATAACTTCTCCCGCTCTGGGTGGAGCGGGAAGAGCTAGATTCACGTTTTTGTTATTTAACAAATAAGCTTCCATTAAATCAAACTGTTCTTGATAAGCCATTTTCACCGTGAGACAAAATGTGAAATGAGTTGTAAAGACAATCAAATGTGAATAACAATTATGACAATCTAATTTTCAAATTTTAATCTAACATTCCATATTTAAATTACCTCATACACGCAGCTACGAGTATGTCGCAAAGGAGTCTGCATTACAAAAGATGGATGTTAGTTAAAGAGCTTTAACTTGACTCATTGAATTTGTAACTTCAGATTTCCTGGTTTTCCTTTCATTTAATTTATCATGTTTGTTAGAGAGATTTCATCCTTATAATTGACCCTAACGATCGATGCAATAAAAGTACAGGGTATATTTTTTTCAGATTTTAGCCGGTTCGATTCCCGGGTGTGGGAGAAGAGAATTTTCGAAAATCTTTGAATGCAGTTTGCTTTCTATTCAAAAATAAAGGAATGTTTCCTTTGAGTAAAATTTTCTATCTGCAGTATTAAGAGTACTTTCCCTCCAGGTGGCATTACAAAATTCCACCCTGTATATTGGAAAGGTACCGTCATGATGTTAATTTTTTTAAACAGTTCCCTTAGAGAATCGCGTCTGCTGAGGTTGTAGATGGCTCTGATAGCCCTCTTTTGCAGAATAAAGATAGAAACAATATCTGCAGCTCATCCCCACAGCAAAATATATACAGGTTGTCCCGTAAATAATGGATCAAACGTAACGGGTAGGTAGCTTACCTCATTTCCAACAACTAATTTGAACAGTAAAAAAAAACCGATAAGGTAACCAAGATATTTTTTTTTCGATTTTTACTATTTTCTGTACCAGCATTCAGTGTTTTTAATGTTGTTGATGCAAATGGTATCATATTTAGGTGTGATTTTTGTCAAACATTTCTGAATAGTTTACTAATGTTATAAGATACCATTTTCTTAAATAACATTTTATTTGCCTTAGAAAAAAATCTTGAATTGAAAAGTTTTGTTTTTACGATGAAAAGACCAGAATTGGAAAAATTCTCCTGTAAAAAAAATGTATGACACCAAAGTGTACCATTATTTTAAAAACTTGTAAAATTACTAAGGTTTGCAAATTGGTGTAAAACTTACGTCTAGTCCTTGCGGTTACAAAGATATTGCTATGAATGTGATGAAGAAGACAGAACAGAAATTAAAATGGTACAATCTAACTTTTCTTTCTCGTAATGGCTTATGCTTGTAATCTAAGCATGTGGTTAAGCGTGTAGCGTAATTCCGAGCCGATGACGTCATCTGTTCGGAATTTGGGACCGCTACCTGCGGAGTTGCACCTCACTCAGTGTGAAAGGGATAGATAGCGCCGCTTTTGTATTTTTGGTAAATCGGAGTCTTTGTGCAGGTATTTTTTTTCCTTCACCCTTCACTCATACAGGGCTTCATTGTTGCATGATTTTATTTGTTTAGTTGACACGAATCTCTCTTCGAGTTGATACGTACGTCAGACTACTTTCGCTCCCGCTGTGCCTAACTGTTGTGTTCCTTAAAATTAAACTTGTGCTGTGTATTTGGACTTTGCTTTGCCTAACGATTTGGAACTGTTTGTGTTTTGGACGAATGACTTGGCAATCCTACGGACTTCGAAAACAATCGTTTGTGTGAGGTTGTACGTGTGTGCAGTAGTACGATGCCTCGTTACGAGTACACGCCACGGGAGTATGCCGAAATGCATTTTATCTACGGAGAAGCAAGAGGTAATGCCAGGGCGGCCGCAAGATTGTATCGTGAAAGATACCCGAACCGGGATCGACATCCCGACTATCGCGTATTCATTAGAGTGCATAACGCGCTTCTTGAGGGAAGAATTCTTGGCACCGGAGTTGGGGGTGCCAGTGAAGGGCGACCGTCACAAGTCAATGACGAAATTATTATTCGAGAAATCGAGGAAGATTCGTCGGTCTCATTTCGCGTCATAACGCAACGTACAGGTATTCCAAGATCGACGGTACATCGAGTTCTAAAAAGGCATCGGTTGCACCAATATCACGTGCAACGTGTTCAAACGCTGACGTCACGTGATTACCCGAAAGAGTAGCATTTTGCCAAAGGATGCTTAGATTGATACGGGCGGACCCACAGTTTTTTAATAAAATTTTATGGAGTGACGAGTCTTCATGCCGGCGAGATGGATATCTCAATTTGCATAATTTGCACAGTTGGCAGCTGGTAAACTCACATTTGATGCGAGAGGACAGGAGCCAACATCAATTTAAAATAAATTTATGGGCAGGAATAATAAATGGCAAAATAATAGGGCCCTTTGAACTTGCAGCAACTCTAAACGCCGAATACTATCTGCATTTTTTAAGGAATGAGTTGCCAACGTTATTAGAAAATATTCCAGAAGACGTGCGGCAAGCAATGTGGTTACAAAATGATGGTTGCCCCGCTCACTATGCGACGGCAGTAAGGGCGCAACTCAATGAAACTTACCCTGATACATGGATCGGCCGATTAGGACCAATTTTGTGGCCTCCGCGATCTCCGGATTTAAATCCCTTACATTTTTTTTTATTGGGGATGTTTAAAAGACAAAGTTTACAAACAACGAATAACGTCGGAAGAAGAATTACGTCAGCGCATCCAATCTGCTGTATCAGAAATAAACAACAGCCATTTTGTCCGTCGGATAAGAGCTTCCTTTATTAGGAGGTGCAGACTTTGCATTCTCGTAGGGGGACGTCAGTTTGAACATTTACTGTAAAAACAAAATAAACGATTTATTTGTATTTTTTTTTAATTTAACCTCCTAATTTTTTTCATACGCTGAGATACCTAAACATTTTTAAGAAATAATTGAATTGTGCACACTTTTTCAAATTTTATTTTATTTCGTAATTTGGCACCTCTGTCAGATTCATAGCAATATCTTTGTAACGACAAAGACTAGGCGTAAGTTTTATACCAATTTGCAAACCTTAGTAATTTTACAAGTTTTTTAAAATAATGGTACACTTTGGTGTCATACATTTTTTTTACAGGAGAATTTTTGCAATAATGGTCTTTTCATCGTAAAAACAAAACTTTTCAATTCAAGATTTTTTTTCTAAGACAAATAAAATGTTATTTAAAAAATGGTATCTTATAATATTAGTAAACTATTCAGAAATGTTTGACAAAAATCACACCTAAATATGATACCATTTGCAGCAACAGCATTAAAAACACTGAATGCTGGTACAGAAAATAGTAAAAATCGAAAAAAAAAAAATTCTTGGTTACCTTATCGGTTTTTTTTTTACTGTTCAAATTAGTTGTTGGAAATGAGGTAAGCTACCTACCCGTTACGTTTGATCCATTATTTACGGGACACCCTGTATATGCTGTGGATAACGGTGTGAGTTTCACATTTATATAATATCTTTGTTTATATTATTTGCGCAGATATAATGTGTTACTGTTTGTTTGTCCCAAATAAATAAATAAATAAAATACCGTAAGACATGATGCTATGAAAGTAACTAAAATAGACCAGTCTCGCTGTATCGACGTCTGTTAATTGGCGGATTTTCCAAACAGCGTAGGCGGCTGAACTTAGCCGCCCTGCAAGAGATGTTAAGTGAGCAGTCCACTGCAGCTTTGAGTCAAGCGTGATTCCCAGGAAAACAGTCGCTTGTGTTTGTGTTGCGAAATGTCGTACCTACTCTTATCATGAATACTTATTGTCTCGTTAGAAGTGTATGCAGTGACTCGCGGAGATACGATGTGCGCAAAAAAGGAGGTGTTTCTAACGATCAGTCACCCACCCATCTGCTCGGGTGAACTAAGGTCTCTTAGCTTAGTTCGGCAAACGCTAAGTGATAAGTGAATCCCGGGTTCAACAACCCCTAGGCAGCGTCAGGTTGACGGCCGCCGCGCTGCATGTATCGCCGTAATTAATTTTTGCCATTTAAGGCCAGGTAGACCAAGCGAAGTAGGCATTTAAAACTACGCGAAGCGAGCCGTGCGGCGACGTAACCGTAAGTTCACGCCGCCGCATGAACCCATAGCCGAGCGAAGTATCACAGTTTAGGTAAGCGTGTCGTGTAGGTCAACTTATTTTGTTATATTTGTTTTAAAAAAAAATATCCATTATTGTTGTAATGTATTGTAGTACCTTTCTGCTAATATTATAATTATGTCGTATCTCTCTATTTTACTGTGTGTACATAAATAATAAAATAAATAAATAAGTAAAAATTGTTTTATGGGCCGGGAGTCCCAAGCGCAATAGGTATTTACGCGCGGACGTCGCCGCCGCGCCGGGGCCGCGGCGCCGCAAAGATCGAGTTCCGAGTGTTCGCGCGCCACAGTCTAAACTGAATAGTATTCCAACGGTATAAACAAATGAATAAATTTGATAAAAACAGCTTAAATCATTATATACTTACTGTATGTGATTGATATTATTATGAAATAATAAAGTTATAGTTTCACATTCAGCTTTCAAGCTTTGTATGAAGTTTGTGATGTAGCGCTACTTAAAAAAACTATATCAAAGTTGTCTCAAAAAAATAGGGATAGTTAAAAATAATACAAAATTGCGAAAAAAAAATAATGATGTGTCATAATATTGTCACAAAAATTATAGGTAACATTGATTACATTTTTCGTACTTCTATAAAACACATTATCCAACGTCCTAATATTATTATTTGCAGTTTCTTCCCATTTCTTATAAACTTTATTTTGTAGTTGATTAAAATATTTTGAAAAAAATATAGGGATGTTTATACGCGAAATAACTCTTCGATCTGTGAAAGTCCTATAGACCTACCCTGTCCTATGGTCCTATAGTATAGGATATATATATATATATATATATATATATATATAAGATATATATACGAGTATATAAGATACGTGAGTCTTACCAAACGTATCGTCACACGGTTTTCTGAAAAAACCGGCCAATGTGTGTCGGATCACGCACAATGAAGAGTTCCGTAGTTGGGATGATTTTATCCCTAAAACAAACTTAATATTGTAGTTCAAAAACATATTTGCCCATACATCGTTATACGTCACAGTCAATTTTCCAACTGAAAATGTAAGTTTGTAATCGCAAAAAAGTCTTTTTTTTATATGATAAAACAACAAATTAACAATTTTCGAACTTTTTCCTTTACTTGTGCTGTCAGACCTTGCTTCTTTCCAAATTTCATGATTCTAGGTCAACGGGAAGTACCCTAAAGGTTTTGATTATGTGCGAGATATTCGCAATTTTTTTTTCGATGTGATAAAACTTCAAATTTGGAATTTTTGGACTTTTTCCTATACTCGTGCTATGAGAACTTGCTTCTTGCCAAATTTCATGATTCTATGTCAACGGGAAGTACCCTAAAGGTTTTGATTTATATGCGAGACATTTGCAATTTTTTGTATGTTATGTAACTACAAATTTACAATTACAGGATTTTTTCCTATACTCCTGCTGTAAGACCTTGCTTCTTGCCAAATTTCACGATTCTAGGTCAACGGGAAGTACCCTATAGGTTGTGGTTTATTTGCGAGTATCGAAATATGTCGCAAAAATGTCGCTTATATCGCCGTATTAATTTATTGCGTTGACTTGGAAGCTTGTTTTTTTTAGAGCCTCAAGGTACCATAGACCTACGTATTTGATATTAATTTCAACTTGAACCTCTACGCGTTCCTGAGAAAAAGGATCTTGACAGACTGACAGACAGACAGACAGACGGACAACGAAGTGATTCTATAAGGGTTCCGTTTTTTCCTTTTGAGGTACGGAACCCTAAAGAACTTTACTTTATTAAAATGCTAAATTAACTATATCTAAGATAGTATTGTAGCAGTAAGTGCAATGGCCGAGCCACACCGGCAGTGCTATTCTGTAACCATCTCACCGTGAAAACTTAGGTGAATTGAGCGTGGAGTGAACTATCAGTGAGGGATTGACACCATTAACAAGTCACTTCAAGTTCACTTCACCTACGTTTACACGGTGAGATTTTTTCAGAATAGATCGGCTGGTAGTCGAGAGCCGGTCACCACGCACAAAATTTCACCGCTTGCCGCGGTTGCGCGTGGCCGGACTGAAAATTCACTCCGTGCGAATAATAAAAATTTATTTATTATTCGCACGGAGTGAATTTCACAGTGCTCAAGACCGGTTTGGAGACAAAAATAGGTACCCAATGGAATGTGAACCGTTGCAAGAATTAAATAGGTGTCAGTTTCACCATTTTTAGGGTTCCGTACCTCAAAAGAAAAAAACGGAACCCTTATAGGATAACTTTGCTGACCGTCTGTCTGTCTATCTGTCTGTTAGTCTGTCAAGACCATTTTTCTCAGGAACGCGTAGAGGTATCAAGTTGAAATTAATATCAAATACGTAAGTATATGTCCCTTGAAGCTCTAAAAAAATCAAGCTTCCAAGTCAACGCAATAAATAAATACGGCGATATAAGCGACATTATTGCGACATATTTCGATACTTGCAAATAAATCAAAACCTATAGGGTACTTCCCGTTGACCTAGAATCATGAAATTTGGCAAGAAGCAAGGTCTTACAGCACAAGTATAGGAAAACGTCCTAAAATTGTAAAAATGTAGTTTCACCACATAAAAAAAATTGCGAATATCTCTCACATAAATCAAAACCTTTAGGGTACTTCCCGTTGACCTAGAATCATGAAATTTCGGTAGAAGCAAGGTCTCACAGCACAAGTAAAGGAAAAAAGTCCGAAAATTGTAAATTGGTAGTTGTATCACATAAAAAAAAATTGCGAATATCTCGCACATAAATCAAAACCTATAGGGTACTTCCCGTTGACCTACAATCATAAAATTTGGGCAGAAGCAAGGTCTCACAGCATAAGTAAAGGAAAAAGTCCGAAAATTGTTAACTTGTAGTTTAATCACATAAAAAAATGCGATTACAAACTTACATTTTCAGTTGGATAATTGAACGTGGCGTATATCGATGTATGGGAGAACATGTTTTTCAACTACAATGTTAAGTTTGTTTTAGGGATAAACTCCCTTCATTGTGCGTGGTCCGGTTTTTATACTTTATACTGACCATTATTCGGGGGTGATTTTCTGTCCGCTTATAAAGTAGGTACTACTATTTATTCTGTTCTGAGGATTCCGATTATCAAGAAAACAAAGACAGTACTTACTGTTCTTCTGTGCTTTTGCCGAACAAATAAGCCTTTTTTATTTCGATTCATTTTTGAAATGAAACAATAAAATTAGGTTAAGATATTAAAACAATTTAATCAGAGCAGGACATATTAACTACTTAAAACAATAAAGGTAGGTAAGTAAAAGAAAAACAGTAGGCTTTTACCTCTCTTTGAACCTGCTGATGTTATATTTAGACTGTCCATACAGTTGTGAAACGAATGTACTTGCCTAGAGCAACGGCGGCGGGGATCTCACGTGCTCGAAAGTCAAAATTTGCGTGGACAGCTAAGTACCTAAGCGTAAGTACACGGGCGGAAAATAATAATTATTGTAATACTGTGACTGTGGTCAATAGGGATAAATGAATACAAAATATAACTTACCATATTTCATTCGCGATTTTTTTTGCCTTCAACCTTGACTTAGTCGTATATTTATAATTTTTGTTTACCATTTTCACAAAACAATCACAAAAATATTGTCTTAAAAGTTATAAACAAATATTTACTCAAAGAGAAATAAACACAGAAATAAAATCTTAACTGTGGCCTCTAAAAGTTCTATAAAACAATAATTACTAAAAATTAATTTTATTTATTCTTTACGCAGCAGAAAAGATGCGCGCGCGTAAAAATTTGACATAAGTCTTACCTCGGTAACGTCCCGCGGGACGTTGGCAGACACTGCAAAGCGACGCGCGGATCGAAAACCACTTGAATAATCGATCAAAAAATTTATAAATGCAATAAAAAAAAACCATCGGGTAGAATCGATTCCTAAATTAATTACCTATATATTGATATAAATTATAGAAAAAAAAGAGTAATAGCACTAAAATGGAATTTGGCTTGTAAAAAACTTTTTTTTTCTATTGAGAAAATTGTATTGTATCGTATATTGATCGGGTACAACCTATGGAGAAAGAATGTATCTGAAATATATATTTTTTTCAGATTCTAAATGTAATAATTTGCCTATCAAAACAAAGTTCTTAAACATGCAAAAACGGGAACACCCGGCCTTAAGGCGAAAGCGCCAGGGTAGCCCGTGAAATTTATTTCTTACATTTTCTGCAAATTACAGCGCTCTTATTTTCACGAAATATTTTTATTTGCAGCAAATATAATTTCTAGAGCCATATTGATGATTTAAAAATGATTAGAATTTAGTATTTTTAATATAATTGCCGCGAACTAACTTTGATGAACATTAGATATTACGTAAAACAGGGCTGCAATTTTCTGTCTGAAATTTGAAATGATTGTATAGGTCATTTTTTATCATAATTGCCGACAATAGCTCAAACGTTAAAAAAAAACCGCTCCCCGCTCCAAATCTCCTAGATCTCTAAAGCTATAATTTTGATTTTAATGCAGTTATTAGATAATTATCTTTAATTTACAGGCAAATTATACAGGTTTGCGACACTGTAATTGTTGAAAAAAAAAGTGCTGACGTACAAGCCAGCGCACCGAGCTTCTGGAGCTAATTAGGATACCGGGGAAACTTGGCGGCTCCGGTTGTAATGGGCGGTTAGGTATTTCCTTCGTATTATTAAAACAAATACACATTTTGAAAATGTAAAATTTATACATTATAGAAAATATGTAATTTTGTTATTATTAAAAAATACCTTCCGTGAAGTATTAACGCCGTATTATGGGTTTATTTTGTTTTTTAGAGATTACTTTGGTTTTTTTTTCTATCAGGGAAACTACAAGTAATCGTGTTCTTAAAGTGTGCGATTTATAGACTAAATCCTTAAATATCTTACATATTAATTGCATAACGAAAGGTTAAGTAATAACGATGCAGCAAGGGATAAAACGAACGCAATTATTTCGTAATTACGTATCGTTCCCTCGGCCTCGGAGTCTACCACAGATCAGAAAAATTATGATCTGAGGAGTCTACAATACCTCAAATTGTTTAGCATGATCCTCATTTTTAATCATTATGAAATAAGTATGGATATAGTTATTTTTTACAATACAAGAGTGCAAAGTTGTTTTTTAACCCCGTGCTCAATTTTGATGACCGAGCAAGCGAAGGATTCAAAATTAGGGTCTACTCCGAAGCGCTAAACCGAAGTATCGGCCGAATGTTCAGCCGTTTTATAACTTCCATAGTTTCTTTTTTGACTTTGAGTCCTTACCCGACTTCTTGGCTTATCTCTTCGACTGCCTTTTTTTATTATTTTTTTCGCCGTAGTCAGCAATAGCCGTAATAAAGAAAAACCGAACATTCGGCCGATACTTCAGATTTATGTTCGGAGTAGCCCCTCTGAGCGTTAGCGAGGGAATCAAAAGAGCACGAGGTGAAAAACTTTTTTACAAAAAAAGAAACCGACTTCCAAAAAAACACTAAAAAGCGAAAAATAACTTTAATTTCGGAAGCACTTAATATAACATCACGCCTTGTTTCCCCGAAGAGTTGGGCAGAGGTGTGCCTGTAGTACATCGACATTTAATATTATAATATTTAATTTAATTTCGGAAGTCGGTGGCCAGAAATGAAAATACACTGAAAATACATACAGGCACACCTCTGCCCAACTCTTCGGGGAAACAAGACGTGATGTTATATTAAGTGCTTCCGAAATTAAAGTTATTTTTCACTTTTTAGTGTCTTTTTGGAAGTCGGTTTCTTTTTTTGAAAAAAGTTTTTTTATTTTTTACTTTTTAGCTGTGGTACCTACCCCACATCAATTCGCATACCACTACTTGCTATGAAAAAAACAGTGACAGGAAGTTCTATACCAGCTTTGACATCCCATCCATTAAAGTTAAGATAAACAAAAAATTACAAATTTTATAATTTACTTAGGAAAGTATTCGTGCCAAGTTTCAAGTTTATTATCTTAGCGGATGCCTATGTCATAAGAACTGTCTGTGTGCCAAATTTCAGCCCAATCTGTTCAGTGGTTTGAGCTATGTGTTGACAGACCAATCAGTCACGGTGTCCTTTTATATATAAGGCTAGATATTATATTGAGAACCTCCTCCTTTTTTGAAGTCGGTTAAAAATCATTTATAGCCAGAGTGCATCTCATGACAATTCCAATAAGACCAAACACGGGTAGGATACATTGTTTTATTACGGAGTTCCAGTGCCTACCTTCCGGCTTGATCATCAGTGGCCATCTGTGGCCTTCTTCATCAGTTCCACTTCACCAAATTATACTTTCTGAATGCAAATGATTGACTTGTTGATGAAAATATAAAAATCGCTATATGTGTGCCTATAATTTTTGAGGAGTTTCTTCAGTTACTCATGGATCCCAACATCAGAACTGGATTTTGATAAAAATGGGACCAATGTGGAAGTATATCAAATAAAAAACAAAATTTTCCGAATCGGTTCATAAACGACGGAGTGCTGAGGTAACAAAAAAACATTAAAAAAAAAAAACAGATGACTTGACAACCTCCTCCTTTTTGTGAAGTCGGTTAAAAATCTTTGCACTCGAGTGCAACACGTAGGTAACTTTTCATCCCGCCTCAGCGAGGAAATGACTAAATGCAAAAAAAAAACATTTACAATCACAAGATACTTTTATTTCAGTTTAGGTATTAACTACTACATTATGATAGGTAAGTATTACAGAATAATCTTTAAATTATAACAAATAATACTTAGGTTTAAGAAAATTTGAAAGTGACGTTGCTACAGTTAATTAAGTTGAGTGTAATATTTTTGTTAGGTACAGTAAAGTTGGTGTTAGTGACTTGTGTACTATTTTTCATACTTAATAGTTGTACCGATTCATCGGATTCCCTTGGCGTAAATGTTGGCGAGAGAGTGCGATGGTTAGGTGTTTCGTAACGGTCCAAGTATCTGACTGAAGCTCTTTCAGTGTAATGGCTCTGTTCATTCCGACTGGCGGGTTCGAATTACAGCCGGAAGATTAATTATGAACATCGGTGGCAAATGAAATAGCCGATGAGTTCACTTGATTTAATTGGTATAAGACACTTAACATACACCATTGACAGTAGGTTTGATGAATAATTCCACTGAAACTTGATTCAAATTAATTAAATGACAATGAGCTATGTTACAATTTCTTGATGATTCGCCATGATTCTTGTGAGTCCTACCCAACCATAGATTCTCACTGAAAACTCTATGGCTAGTGTTACAAGCAATGAATTATAATGTATATAAAAATTACAGATAAAATATGATTAAATTATTAAACTCAAAACTTACAGCTAACAATTATTTAAATAGACAAACATGTTAATTTGAGTTAACAGGCTCCTACGATGCCTTTACATATTTTAGACTTATTTTGGATGGAATCCTCTATGTATCCCTCTCTACAACCGCATTGGACTTCCAGCCTCCATGGAGCTTAAAGGACAGGAGATCAGCTCCTGAATCAGCCAAAAGTGTGGCTAAAGTTCGTCGGAAACAATGACCCGTGTACAACAGGGGTTCTGGAAGTTCAAGAAATGTTGCTATTTCTCGTGGGATACTGCCAATTTTATTAGCTCCCATAGGCTGTCTAACACACTTTCCGTTGCGATATTGTAGAAAAAATCGATTGATTAGAGTGTTAGGCGGGCGTAAGGCTTGATGTTTCTCAACAATTGTTACGTATTCCTTGCGAATGACGAAGTTGCGGTCTCTTTTTGTCTTTGTATTAGTTAAATTAATTAATAGTAATAAGTCATCTGAATGCTTCTCAATGTTTTTGACATTTAGTTGTGTTAGTTCATTAGTTCGACATGCTTCGTTTATACCAATAATAAGAACAACCTGTAACGTAAAGAGTATTGTAGTAGATAAATTAATAAAATTGACATGCATGCATAATATTATTCCTATCAACATCTACTAAGTACGTATTAGATTATGACTATGTAGTTGATTAGGTAATATACTTAAGTATAATTATACTGAATGTGCAACTGACTTACTTTTGTCGCCTAATATACGGAATCAGGTGCTTCGTTAAGAAACTTTTCAATTTCGAATGCTGTGAAAACCTTCGATTTTTTTGGTTGATGTGACCAGATGAGGCTCTTTTTAAAAATGCCAGTAATTTAGGATAGGTGTCGATATGTAGGTATGTCTTTTTTCATCTTTATTGTTGCTTTTAGCATATAATACGCATTCCATTGAGTGCTTGATTTCTTGGTCTCGGATAATTCAATAAAATATGCCAGCAAAACTTTTCTTGAGAAAGTTTTGGCTCCTTTAGCTAGTCGCCACGTGTTAAACATATCGTACTGTTTCAAATACTTGTCGCGTGATTGTTGAGAGAGAAAGCTCATTTGCGCATTATTAACAGTTTCAGTCAATTCTGTTGGCGTCAAATAAACTTCCTCGTCGCTAGAACCACTCATTTTAGGTTTTACACTTGTTTTCAAGTTTCTTGTTTTTAACCTAAGGTTTTAACAATATGACGGGAAAAGAAAAAGGCGCGCGCAAAGCAAATTAAAAAAAAGTAGACCGGTATACCAAGAAGGTTCCGAGTCTGAGTTTTTAACAAATTAAAAAAGGTTGTATGATAATTTCGACACCATGGAGGGAGAAGTAAATGGGTTTAATGATGTTTTGAATTCACAAACTTAGTGCACACGATGTTCTAAATTCAATTTACTTTATCCTCTAGCCGATAAAAACGGCTTTTGCACTCAGTTATCGAAGAGCAAATACTCTTTCCGAGATGAAAAGGTACTTTATTTTCTCGTTTCACGAAAACACGATTCCATATAATAAGTAAATAATACTCACATACATAATACTGATTGTATCGGATAGACTTTTATTTGTTATAATTTATAATACTTTTATACGTCAGATATTTGTTTTTTGTAACTATTTGAGTTCGATGTTTCCTAGCTAAATGATGACAAAATAAATTAAAATTATGTGTTTGATATCTTAGTTATGAAAACATGTGGCTTCATAGCCATAGTCATAATGTCTGAATGATGGTGTCTAGAAGACAACAGAACCATAACATTCGTTGTTTTTTTTAAATCGCAGGTTTCTGCGATTTAATAAAAACAACGAATGTTATGGTTTTACAATTTTTTTTCAGTAACGTGATATTCTTTGTGGTGCTCGTTGATCCTTGAACGATAGACGGCTCGGTTGGCGCAGTGGTTAAGCGATTGACTGCTGCGCTGCGTGTCGCGGGCTCGATCCGCGACACGGAACAAATATTTGTATGACCTACAAGTAGTTGTTCCGGGTTTGGCTGTTTGTGTATATGAGTTTAAATGTTTGTAAACGCACCCACGATACAGGAGAAATTCCTAGTGTGGGGCAACGTATAAAAAAAAAGATGTGTACTATGTTTCTCTCCTGTGCCCGGTTTCTTGTAGACTCAACCGCTCATTGCGTTATTTATGTTGTTGTAAATTTTTCGAACTTATGAAGCAATGGCTTAGCAATATCCTTCAAGTTCATTTAGGTTGTGAGTATGGTTACGTAATTAGGGTGCTGTCTTGTCCAGATACATACACAAAAATAATTGTTACTGAACATTTGACTGAAAAAAACATTTATTTTATCAATCATTCACTCACGTTTTCTCACCACTATGTAAATCCCTGTTAGCCTCTGCGGGCCGACCATGGGCGTGCTAAGACGTTTGTGACAAGACATGATAAATTATGTCATGTCAATTTGTACTAGCATTTTATGACAAGGCAGTTTTATCGCTCAAACTGTGATAAATGTGTGACTCAAGTCATGTCACAGTAGGCCGTGCTCGCCCCGCTGTACTGCGTTTGCGCTACCAAAGTACCACTGTATTTTCTATCGTAACGGTGTAATGATTATTTCGACATTGTACTTAAATAAAACTATGTTGATGTATAATATATACTTACATGTGATAACAAACACCATGGTTTCGTAAATTGGAAATGGCAGATCGCTTTTTGCAAGAGGATACTGCACAATGAACGATTTTTTGGGAAGACTTACCTACTTGCGACACAATACGACACACAATGACGGCGGTCTCGGCGAATGAGCTAGTTTTATTTATTTATTTACAGTTAATTAACATGGTTCAATACCAATTACATTAACTAACATAGAAAACAAAATTACACAATGCAGACAATTATATCATAAAAAATTATCAGCTACTTACTAATATGGGACAGTGGACACCCTCGCGTACTGTTTCTCACAGAACATCAGACATACGCGCTTAATTTTACTCCATTCGTCTGTTTGTCATACTCAAACACATCACATTCAAGGTTGGCCATCAGGAGGGCATTGAGCATCCTTAAAGTACCTACGACACACTGGTGATTCAGCTCTGGCGACCGTTCTGCAAGGCATTTGCGTAAACACATTGTGTCGGCGACTTTGGCGGTGACCGATGTATTTGTCGGGCACAAATAGTCGACAGAAAAGGTCATGGAGCTCAGGGCATTCGCTACGACCGTTAAGGGTCTTACAGGCTACCGTGAGCTGATCAAGGCCTTCTTACCTCCAACGAGTTGAAACCCAAAGTCCCTAGTATATAATTATTTGGTAGGGTACATGTAAGGATTGAAATTATAGGTTCTTTTAAAAAGATATCTAAGAAATGTTTTCTGCATTTTCTCGAGCATTAGTGTTTGATCCGCGGTGTAGGGATGCCAGACACAACTACTATTCTCCAGCTTACTAAGAACTAGAGTGGTGTACAGTAATATATATAATAACACGTGGGTTGTGAAAATCACGAGAATTTCGCAAAACGAATCCTAGGCGTCTGAAAGATTCTTTCGCAATGGTGGAAATGTGATCTCAGAAAGTCAGACAGTGGTTGAAGGTCACTCCCAAGTCCTTTACGTTGGTGGACTAGGACTTACTAACCTACATTGCCTAATAAGCACACACTCATCTACATGCTTGCACGAATACTTCTATCTTCGCATCCATATACACTCGTACATACAACTCCCCCACACACTTACACAACAACACCACATACCAACACCTACACACTACATTCACACTCATCACACCCTCATTCGCAGGCCTCGCACTCTCACATACTCAAGTCTTACATAATTTAAATATTAAATAAACTATAACTTTTTTGCCTTACGAAGGTAAATCGACACAGTCCACTCATACATAATATATCAATTGGAACCTCATTGTGATACACTGTCTCTTAAGATACAGAATACCCTAGACAGAGTTTAATGTATTGTGACAGATTTCTGCAGCATCCAAATGTTTTATGTCTATGTGATTGTTCGCTACCATAAATTGTAACCTTATAGTACAATTATCTGTATGTGTTTTTTGGAAATAAAGATAATTAATTAATTAAACAAATGAATAAAGTTTGTTTAACGTGCATGGTCATATGGCCAATCGACTTTGGTAGAGGGGTTCGCTCAGCTATGCCAACTCCAAACGCCCAAACGCCCACCGCGCACTGCCCGCTCTGACTTCAAGTAAAATCTTTAGAAAAAAAATCATCTCTTCTAATTTAATTCAAACAGCCAACCTCCTTCATACACCTTACCTTCTTTCACGTCTAAAACACTCACTGAGCGACCAAACAGAAATAAAAATAAAGTGAAAATTCCATTGTCAACCATATCAAACATAATGTTGGCTTAGCCGTGTTTTTTAAATTAATTATTTAATTCATCCGTTCATAGACACAATGAAAAATTAATAGTTTTTTAAAATGTTAGCAAATTAGCAGATAAATAAAATTATATAAATTCTGAAAAAACAGTAAAACCTCGAACATGAATCCAAAAGACGTAAGTAATTCAAATAAGTTTTTATTTTCGGCGAAAAAATTGTGTTTATTTATCTGGTTCCACCACGTGAAACCAGAAAAAAAAACCAACTCCAAATGAATCTGAATCTTACGGATTCAGATTCATGGAGTTGGTTTTTTTTCCGTCGCAAGTCAAACTGCGGATATCATGGTACATTTACGTTGAAGAAGGGCAAAATAGAGGGTAAACGTCATGCCCATTTTGTATACTTAGGGAAGTCTGGAACTTCCGCACCTGGGTTACAATAATATTCATTAAAGGAGGTACCTTTATATATAAAAAGTACTCGCTATGTACAGTCAGTATCTCGTACCCACAGAGTTGACTGTCAAAAATTGGCTGTCTGTCAGTCTGCCTGTTTGTTCCGGCTAATCTCCGAAACGGCTGGAAAAATGAGGATAAAAACTGCCACTTGCTTACTTAAGATGTCGCTACTATCCAACATCTAAGAATTTGGCAGCTAGCTGTCACTATCCATATTTTTTTGGAAAACAAATGACTTCTTTTACATATTAATTGGTATGCCCCGTTGCGCAGTTGTTGACTGCAAAACACTGTATTTGCCAAAGATGTTAAAATAGGAAAACTGTGGAAGAAAGCTCTCAAAAAAGAAAAAGGAAACCTGATACTTCGTCGAGACTAGATGCTTTTGAAACCTGAGGACTTTTATGAACTAAGTCTGTTTTCTTTACCTACAGACACTTGTGATGTGATATTATGTCAGTTATAGTAAAGGTGGATGTGTGTTTTGTATTATCATATTAGATCAGTGCTAGAATTAACGTCTCTGACGTTTTTCAGTCAGGAACATCATCGCTGAGTTGGTTATCAACTCTGATCAGGTTATTTCTGTCGTAAGCCTCCAGTCTTCAACAAAAAAAAAGTCAACAAATATAAAATAACCTATAATTATAAAACATTCATAATTTATTGACTTTTCCACTACAGCTGCTTTTTTACCAGTGGTAGACACATAGAGTCTTTAGCTCGTCTTAATAGTCACATACATATTTATCTAGTTTTCGTTTAATTTGTGATCGACGCAAAAGTAAACAAAACATTGGCGGTTTGTACACGGACAACTGTGCTGCCACCTATGACGAGCTTTTAGTTTCTGACCCTATTTCGACAGGACTGCCACTGAGAGATAGCTGATGTTATAACGAGTAACTATTAGGCTACTTTTATAATGGAAAAAGCCGCGGGCAGCAGCCAGTAGTTAAAATATTTCAAACGTTAGGAAAGGCTCATGAATATAAACAACTTTTGCTTAGGGACTAAGTCTGAAAGAAGAAATCTGATACAATTTTTAAATAAAAATAAGAAATACCATAAAAACAAGTTTCACGAAAGATAATTTTCTTTTCATACAATTAACAATGAATGAATGAATGATTGAAAGAATGAATTAATGAAATGCACCGACCCCAGCATGTTTTAACCAGACTCGATTGCTCGAATGAACCCAGAGATTCACCTTAAATAGGCAGCTTGGTAGTTGCCTAATTCTTTTATTATTTCGTCTAATTTTTTTACTACGTATTGCATATATACTACGTATTGCAGATATGCGGCGATAATCGTTCGTATCTTTAGGGTTAGTTTTTTTCGGAATTGGTACCTGCACTGTCTCTAACCACATGTGAGGTGCTTCGTTCTACATCTAAGCTTTGTTCATATGTTTGGTAACCTCTTTCTGTAATATTTGGGGGATTGCTTTGAAAAACTTGATTACCACTTGATCTGTTTTTGGAGCCGTGCCGTTTCGCATCTTATTAATTATTTCCATTACGTCAATCGTAGTGGGTCCTACATTTTGTGGGTCGGTTATCGGTTTTTTTATATGAACCGTTGGTATGGGTAGGCCCTCGGAGTTTTTAAGGATTTGTTCCCATTTGGACATCGGTATATAAGCGTTTCTTTTCCGGCGTTTTGATTGTAGTTTGTTACTCCTGTAAAATAGGTAAAGCACCTGCATGCGTTTTGAAGGGTGTTTCTTCCCCAGTCCATTAAAGAAGGCCCTGCATGCTTTTTGTTCCTCTTGATATTTAACCTTTTGAAGTGTAACTCGACATTCTTTTATTCGATTTTGTCTATTTGGGTTATCTGGTAGCCTACTTTGTAAGAATTTAGCCTTTTGGGGGTTGGCCAGGGCTAATCTATGTTACCTGGAGTGAATCGGCTGAAACATCAAGGTTTCCTGAGCAGCCACTTTTAATACTCCAGTTATGGTACTCCACGGTATTTCTGTATTTTCGTCCGTTGAATTGATTTCTGTAGTTCTTAACAGTTTGGTTACGCAGTCTTGATATTTTATTTCGGTGGATTTGCTATTGAGAGCGGCAAAGTAACATTGTTTATGTTTGAAATCCTTGGCCTCTGTTGTTGTGCCTATTGCGGGTTGCTTTTGTTCCTTGTGTTTGGTGTTTTCATGCTTGTTTAAAATTATATTTGTTCTTAATTGCCCTCAGATTATTTTATGGTCGGATATGCTCCTATCAGCCCATTCACCTTGAATAAATTGGAAGAGTTTTCCTGTTGCATGTGGTGTAATAATGTAATCCAGCTACGATTTCTGAGTGCCCTTTGACCATGTTATCCTGCATGATGATCTCGCTTTTGTGGTTTCTATTTGCAGTTTTTCCCTGTTGGCTATATCCATTAACAGTTCCCCGTTGTAGTTAGAATAGTCTTGATGCAGGTTTTGGTGAATCAGCCCTTTGTGTTGGAAATTTTGTGTATCTCGATGACCAATATGGGCGTTAAAGTCCCCTAGCATTATTAACGCACATATCCTTGGTTTTTGTCTAATCAAGTTTAGTACCCCTGTGAAAGATTTGGTTGCTTTAGAGGTACAACTGTTGGTGTTCGGGTTGATTATATAAAGATTAGTAGGTTTTTCGCTTTCAGTACCAACTCTAAGAGTAAATGACACCGCGTCAGTATCTTTTACCCGTTTTCCCATTTCAATTTGAGCATCCTTTCTAATAAGAATTGCAAGTCCCCGATGTGCTTTCCCTGTGGTTCCAGATAGATACCAATCGTAGTGCGTGGAGTTATAAGTTCCTAAGTTCATCCCTGTTTCTTGAAGGCAAGCTACATGAATACCCCTTTGTGAAAGTTTAGCGTCTATTTTATCTTTTTCGAGGCCATTCGGACGTTCCAAGTTGCAATACGCAAGTCTGAGCAAGTGTACTTAATTGCGACAGATGGTGGATTTCTAAGTATTTTGTATCCTTTCTCATCCGCAACTTCATCAGACATAATTATGTGTATGCATTGTTGATGTTAATTGAGTGCATTGTGTTAATGGGCTAGCTACTTGCGGGCTGTAATTTTGGAACCGAGGTTGTGTGGACTGTCCTTACTCTTCTCGAGTGTTGTGCTGGATAACTTTTTTTCATTATGTTGTGATGTTTAGGAGTTAATTGGTACCTGCGTTGGAGATTGCGGGTTACTGTTGTATTGTTCAATTTCGATCGTGACCCAGCTGTCATAATGCTGATCCTTGTAGAAGACGTGTATGTTGCCGATTACCGATTAGCCGGCAGGTGAATGCACCAGTGTGTTCTCGTTACATGAGTGTACGTGCACATTTACAAGATAAAATTCGGACGCGGCGATTAGCATATCTTCTCCTCCCCAGAACGTCTCGTTAAACTGCGCGTTTATGAATCCTGTTGTGATTTGTTCCTGGGAAAGATTGCTGTTAGGAAGAAAACCTTGAGTGTTATTCAGTAGTGCTAAGTAAATTCTGTTGTCACCTTGATTTAATGAAACATATGTGGCAAGGTCACGCCGTACAGCTAAGTGTTCGAAAGTTAGGCCCATTATATTATTCATTTGATGAGCTATAGCTCTAAATAAACAGTTTAGTATAGGCATTTTAAAAGCTTTTGTTTCTATGTGACGTGAATGGCCCGCCCGTGCTGGGGCAGTGCGCGCTGGGCCTAGGGTTGCTAACCGTACTCTAAAATAGAGTAATGTGCTTTATATCATGTAGGCGTACTCTATAATCTGTAACACCAATAGAGTATGCTAAAATACTCTTTTTACACAATGTTTACTATAGTAGTGCCAGTCATGTAATATTTTGCAAACCCACTATCAAAACCAAAAAAGTCGACTATTTACTGTTAATATGTTGGTGGTATCCCCAATTTCCCAAGCCACATTTGGACGTTTCTGAACGCTGCTTTGTAAACAGTAACGTTTAATAACACAGATTTTACGCAAAAGTCCAATGCAGAAAAATTGCATTTTATTTTAAAAATAAACATGTCCCGACGCATTTGTTTGTTTAAAAAATTATTAGCCATATACTCTGTCCCGCCACTTCAGCATTTACCGAGAGTATTTTCGGTCATGAATGTGAAGTGGCGGGAAGAGAGAAACAGAGCTTCATTAAAATTGATTAAAATGAGCTCTTGTGTTAGAATGTTAGGAGTCATACAATTCTTTTAAACACCGCAAAATGCAAAATTGTTATGTGATGCAGAAAGTACAAGAAAAGAAAATACCTTTTTAAAAATATAAAATAAATGATTCTCTTTTTTGGAAGTCCCTACTCTTTATTTACCTCCTATGAAATCAGATATACTCTGTTTCTTCTAACAAAAGTTGGCAACCCTAACTGGGCCTGGAAGAATATTTTTTGTGGGTGTACTTCAGTAGAATTCGCCTTTTTTCTCAGCTAAATGGATATAAAAACTTGGTTTACGGCTGTTGACGCCTTGTTTTTAATCCATTTATATGTAATTAATTGAAATTGACATATTAATATATATTTATAAATTGACATAATAATACAATTAGCAATTTTAATTTGAATATTTTAGAATTATAATTAGAATATTTGTACGCCGCTGCCGGCAAGACATAGCGATCATTTTTAGAAACATTGACATCTGTACCATTAAAATTATAGATTTATTTGTTATACCTTGTAAAAAATATTTTCTTTGTAATTATATCATATTATTTACTCATAATAAATGATATAAAAATAAAGGTAAGTGACTTATAATGAAGGTAAACCCTCGAAATAATTATTTTGTTGAAAATTAGTAGGTATAATAATCTACACTGTGGTGACTCACACACTCATCGCATTATCGTTGAGCCGGACAAATGTGTATCTAAAGTATATTCATGTACTAACTACATAGATATATGTATGTATATATTATATATCTTAAACGCAAATATTACACAACAAATACACCCGAATAATCTTATCTACTCTCTACTACTCTAGGTAAAAGTACATTACAAAACTATGACTTTGTATTTGACACAAGGATCTCTAAAACTTTATGGTTTTACCATTTCGGCGATACATTTCATTCTGGTGGACTGTAATTGGTATAACAGTCCACCGAATCCACTGAAATGATAACACTGAGATAATAAAATAGTAGTAGTTCTACATTTAACTCCGAAATAAAATTATTAATAAAATATGAACTCTACTCAAACAAAACAGTACTTACGGCGAATTTAATACACAATTTTGAAAGAAATTAAACGAATCTAGCACGAGTTATAACAGCCACCGAAATGAAACTATTTTTGTCCCCATATTACTGAAATGATAAACTTACTTTTTTGGCGGGAAACCGCAAGACATTGGGACCGGTGCGTTCGCGCCGAGAGCTTGAGCCGGACTGATCCAAAGTGAGGAAAGGTGAGAGGGGGGCGTAACAACGCAATGTTGACATGGCTATTCTACTAAAACTTACGGTCCTCTGAAATGATAACTTTTTTTAAGACAAAAGTTGAGTGCCTGTCAAATCCATGAGAAAGAAGATAAACAAACAAAAGAATAGAATAGAATAGAATACTCTTTATTATGGTGCCTGTCAAATCCATGAGAAAGAAGATAAACAAACAAAAGAATAGAATAGAATAGAATAGAATACTCTTTATTATGTACACCATAAAAGTTACAGATATAAATGTTGAAATTTTACATAGGGTGACACAATGGGCGGTCTTATCGCTAAAAGCGATCTTTTACAGACAACCAACAAATAGTTTTATTTGATCGAATATATTATAATTTAATGATAACAAAATCGATTTAAATCCATATTACGAATGTATTTGCAGGGAAAGGTATTTTATGAGCGGAATTGGGTTCAGGACAGGCCACCGTGATGATAAAATAACACTTTGTAATTTTTTTTTTTTGGTATATTAGAGGGTAGAAGTCAATGATTTTTTTTGTCAAGGTACTTAGGTTGTAGAGAAAAAATATATAAAATTAAAAATCAGCACATTGCACTACCGTTCTCAGGTTTGCCGTGTATTTTTTTTGCTTGGGCAATTCACCCATTAAGACGCAATCGAATCAATAACAAAATAAACACAATCCCGAACAAAATAGACGCGAACCCGGCGCGGAGCGAGAGCCTGTGTTCTGTTATACCAGATGTATAGCAGTGTCGGAAGGCTCTTAGAACACGTGCGAACTGTTCAACCCTTGAACAACGAATCCTTTTCATACAATTAACAATGAACATACAAAATATTTTTTTTTTAATAAAGCATCTTGACATGTCTAGGATCCAGAATACGATGAGTGGTGTGATCCAGACAATCCACGTAAGGTAAAATATGAAGGTGTACTGGCTGCTTCAAAACGAATATTAGGGCAGATTGTTCGGACACCATTGCAGGTACTCATTTACTTTAAAACTTTTGGGCTGAATAAGAAAGCACGAAATGGCTTAGATAATCCGCAGCTGTAGCCCGCGCAAATTTTTTTTTTTTGTCAAAGTCAAAGTCAAATTATTTATTTCAAATAGGCACATAAGAGGCAGTTTTGAACGACAAAATTTACAAAAAAAAATAGAATTGATTCTAGTTCCCCTTCCAAAAGGTAGTTTCGTATGGAGAAGAATGGGCAAGAAACTCCACCGTTACCCTTTTAAAAATGTTTTACATTATACAAACAATTTTACATTTAACAAATTATACAATTAAAATAGCAACCAGTTTGATTTTGTCTAGACTCTTGATTGTCCTATGGAGCTGGAGCAGTTGCAGGTCAGTATCAGGTTGTATCTTAAAAGATATGTAGGTATTTAGACTTAGAGAGATGTATTATTAATGATTCTTATGATTATAATTCTGTAAATTCTGTTATAGTCGCGAATCACATTTTGATCAAGATACAACCTGACACATTAAATTGCAAAACACTTAAGACAATTTGAATTTCGCGGGCTACATTATCGCATCCCCCTTAAAGTTGAATATTGGAGGTTCAAAATAAATAATGTATTCCATTTTTATTTTTGTAGAAAGCTCACATGTCGCAGAAACTGGGTATGGAGTTGTATTTGAAAGAGGAATTCTTACAGGTCACAGGATGGTAAAGCTTGCGATTATTGAAGAAACTAAGTATTTTATTAATAATAGCTAAGGAGGTTGTAACTCAAAACCTATTCTTGTCGTCTGAAGGCTTTGGAACGTACCACACACTGACACACGTCTGCATCAGCCGGTTTCCCTGGTCAACAAGGAACCCTTATAGTTTCGCCATGTCCGTCCGTCTGTCTGTCCTCGGCTTAGCTCAGAGACTCTTACTCCTAGAAACCTGTAATTTCACATATTAATAACGCAGACAAAGTGGCAAAATAAAATGTTGAAAAAAAAAAACATTTTTTTGTTGGAGTAAAGTGCCAGCTAAAATATGTATACTCACCTGTACAATATCACATCACACTAATTATTATTAATCACACTAATTACTAATATTATAAAGCCGAAAGTTTGTGAGTGAGTGTGTGTGTTTGTAACTTCTTCACGCTCAAACGGCTGGACCAATTTTTAATAAATTTTGTATGGAGGTAGCTGACACCCTGGATTAACATATAACGCTACTTTTTATCCCGATATTCCCATGGGATCGAGACTTACGCGGGTGAAACCGCGGGGCGCAGCTAGTATATGTATTTCTATATGTATTTCGGTCGGATAAACACTATTTAAATTATGATAAGTTTAACAGAATTTTTATAGTTTCAAGGAACGCGGGGTGTGCAACACTTTGGCATTGCTGAGCGACGAACAAAAGAAATTAGGTGTAGCAGCTGCTAGTACTGGAAACCACGCCTGCGCTATGACCTACCACTCTACTCGGTTGGGTATACCTTGCGTGGTCTACATGCCTATGCATGCACCTATTAACAAAGTCAACAAGGCAGAAAGAGGAGGCGGAAAAATAGTATTACATGGTTCAACGTTGGCCGAAACAAAACTTTATGCTATGACAAAAGCAAAAGAAAATAAAATGATGTATGTTAACGGGTAAGGGTCAATCAATGGAATCTTGTGAATGCTCAGTTCTTTTTCCAAATACTTAGGTATAGGTACAAGATTCAATTTAATAATACTTCATCATTAGTAAAGTTACCTTTAGAAGGTGTTTAAAAATTAACCCAAGAAACTTTAAAAGGTGCTTTAGTTAGACCATTGAATTGAATAAATTCTAGTATGGACCCAACATCAAGAACTAAAAAAAAAATGTCCCATATACAGTTTAGAACAGGAGGTATCAAATTTTCGTATGGAACAGCAGATTTTTTTCGCGATTTCAAAGTTGGTCCCATAGTAAAATTTATTCAGTTCGATGGTCTAAAGCTATACTGCTCAAAGTTTATCGGGTTAATTTCTAAACACCTTATATATTTTCAGTTTCGATCACCCGAATATTGTAGAAGGACAGGGCACCATTGGTATTGAAATTATAGAACAGCTGCCTTCTGTGGATGCGGTGTTGGTACCGTGCGGGGGCGGCAGTCTCCTGACCGGCATTGCAATAGCTGTGAAGCATCTCAAACCTGACACTGAGGTTTATGTGAGTTATCATCTGATCATTATTTATTTATTTAATAAACACTTGAATGAGGACTTTGAACATAACTTGAATCGTAACTCGCATTTTTTCAGGGCGTTGTAACAGATCATACAAACAGTATGGTAGAGTCACTTAGAAAGAATGAACGAGTCTTTCTTAACTTAGAGCCGTCACTTGCTGATGGATTGTCTGTTAATAAAATCGGAGTCAACACGTTCTATAACCTTAAAGGAGTAGTCGATAAAATGGTAAGCACATTAAATAATTGAAGAACGAGCGTATCATTTTTTCTGAGAAACTCCGCGAATTAGTTCTAAATGTTTTGCTTATAGGTTGTAGTAAGAGAAGATTGGGTGGCTCGTGCGATTATGCACATAGTTGAAGAAGAAAAGGTCATTGTAGAAGGAGCCGGTGCAGTTGCCATTGCAGCTATTTTGGCTGGCTTGTTCCCTAACCTTAAAGGCAAAAAGTAAGTGCTGATAAATGAATAGAACCGCCTCTTGGACTAAATAAAGCCCCGCCTGATTTTAGGGGTAATTCTGTCATCACCGTAGATGCCCTACTTGTAAAGGCACGTAAGTACAGCAGGATTGTGAAATTGCAACCTATAATTTGCTTTATTTCAATGGTACCGCCGCTGTCTTCTGTACGCGCTGCGCTAATAGGTATATCTCGACTTCCGCGAGTATCTCAGGCTTAACGACAGATTTACACGGTGCAATTTAATACCCGCAGCCTGGTGAATGCAATTATTTGAATCAACAATAAAAGTTGCACCGTCTCTAAACTTTCATCGTGTAAATAGTATTTAAAACGAACTCCGACAGATTGTCCGACTCTCTAACTTTTATCTCTCTGTTTAGCTTTGCCAAACAAAAATTCAAAAATTTGGAGTAATGACGTGTGAATCCTACAATAGCCTAGCTCTAATAAATAAGTATATTTCTAGAGTGGTCGCAGTGTGCTCCGGGGGTAATATCGACACGACTACCTTATCGCGTGCTTTAGAACGAGGCATGGCAGCAGAAGGTCGGCTTGTGAAGTTCAAAGTGACGGTGTCGGATAGGCCGGGCGGGCTGGCGGACTTGTGCAGCATGCTGGCCAACATCGGCGTCACCATGCGGGACTGCGTGCCGGAGCGGGCCTGGGTCAAAGGAGATGTCTTCAGCGTTCAAGTAAAGGGTTTCGATATCATCATTCACCACTTGATCATTGACCTGCCTCTAGTAGGTATTATACTCCAATTTGAAATAAGATCCTCATTTCATTTAAATAAAACTTTTTACAGTCCGTTCAACCGATTTTGACTTCTATTGCGTTGGTGGCATGACAAATGGTAGCTGTAATAAACAGTTGGTTTTGTAACCAGAATGCCATCCATATGCCTCCGGAATAGAAGTTAAAATCAGTTTAACGGACTATAAAAAAGTTTATTTAAATTTCTAATCTTATTTCAAATGGAGTATAGTTTTCACATACACCTTTGTTGCAGTTAAAAGTGATTGTTGAAACCAGAGGATGGGAGCATACTAAAGAGTTGGTAGAGCTAATCAAGAAACACTATAAAGAATATTTCTTCCAAGAAATGGGCGAGAAGTCCGATAAAACCGGGGGAACTAAACGCGGCCCGTGTCTTGCGCCGAACCCTTTGTGCATGCAGAAGTAGACATTATTCATACGACCAAATGTGCCCTTTCCACTCTGTCTCACTATCGTAAAATCAAAATAACACTAGTAATATTATTGTGTTGTTTTATTTCGTTAATATCTTCTATACTATATATAAAAATCAATGTTCGTTTGTCATCTATGGACTCCGAAAGGACTTGACTGATTTTAATGGGACTTTGGTACCTTTTTTCTGCATACGCCCGCGTAGGTTTAGGGGTGGGTAGGGTAGGGGTTCGCGTGGAGACACCACGCGAAAGAATTCGCGCCGGGCAGCTAGTAAGTTATAAAGGACATAGGGCAGCTAGTAAGTTATAAAGGACATAGGGCAGCTAGTCACATCACACTAATATTATAAAGGCGAATATTTATGTGTGTGTGTGCGTGTGTGTGTGTGTGTGTGTGGTATGTTTGTTTCTTCTTCACGCTCAAACGGCTGCACCAATTTTGATAAAATTTTGTATGGAGGTAGCTGACACCCTGGAATAAGACATAGGCTACTTATTATCCCGAAATTCCCACGGGATCGAGACTTACGCGGGTGAAACCGCGGGGCGCAGCTAGTGATTTATAAAGGACATACGAACTGTTAAAGGAACAAATTGATTTGCCGACTAATTACTTGTAGTGACTTATATATGTTGTGTTTAGTTGTGGTTTTTCTTCCATCTGGTTTTTTCTTCCAGCTGGTTTTTGCGTGCCACAAAGCCAAGCTCAAAGCTCAACGTGTTAGGTACCCGATCTGTTGTAATTATTACTTTACCCCTACCCTTATTTACACGGCACGGTTTTTTTACGGTACGGCGTATAATCCACGCCGTAGAAAAACAGTGTCTGTCATCAAGCTTCCATAGATGTACATACAACACTGACGACTGTGCCTACACACGGGCTACACGGCGAATAACCCGTAGTTTTTCATGGCAAGAGAAAAACGTGTGTACAAAGGGCGAACTCAAAGGGTTATTCGCACTTCGTCCCATTCGCACTTCGTACCGCGTTCGCAGTTGGTCCCATTCGCACTTGGTCCCATTCGCACTTGGTCCCATTCGTTCTTGGTCCCATTCGCACTTAGTCCCATGCAAGTAGTTTGTAAGGGAAGAGGTAGATTTATGGACCAAAGTGGGTTGGATTTATAAAAAAACCGGTCAAGTGCGAGTCGGACTGGCGCATCGAGGGTTCCGTACAAACTTGTAGGTATGTAAATAGGTCACGGGTTTTTTTTAATAATGTGTCTACAAATTTACGGTTTTCGGATTTTTTCCTTTACTTGTGCTACATGACATTGCTTCTTGCCAAATTTCATGATTCTAAGTCAACGGGATACTCCCGTGGACTCCGTTGTTCCGGAATCAAAACCGGTTTTGATTCTGGAACATAAACGCCTTGCGTTGACCTAGAAGTTTTATTTTTTCACAGCTTGAAGGAATTACAGCTTTGAGTATTTTATAATAATTTCAACTTGATAACTCCACGCGTTCCTGAGAAAAAGGTCTTAACCGTTTACGCAGCCTACGCAATGGAAGCTCTCAAAATAAGTTTTTGCAACATTTTCATTGATGCTCCGCTCTTATCGGTCGTAGCGTGATGTTATATAACACTTTGGTCCACAAAACTATCTCTTCCCTTGCAAACTACTTGCATGGGACTAAGTGCGAATGGGACCAAGTGCGAATGGGACCAAGTGCGAATGGGACCAAGTGCGAATGGGACGAAGGGCGAATAACCCAACTCAAAGAAGTTCTTATTTGCATCTTCAGAGTAATTGATTCTATCCATTTTATAAAGTTTATGCCGTATTGCTATGATGAAAAAGTTTTGGGCGACACTAGTAGCACAATTTCTATGAAAACTTATGGGAAGTGTCGCGCTGCCTGTCGGGCCTGCGAAACGCACCAGTCTGTACGAACCTTTAGTCGTCAGATCTGTATAAAATCTATACTCTCTGTAGTTCGCATGAGCCTATAAATTCCGTTTATCCAATCATGCTTACGGTGGGTTCTCGGGCATAAGTTTCCGAATAATATCCACCTTAGGATGGATTTTGGGGTAGATCCTCAATACATAATATGTGGACACATAATTGAGATGGGTCAGGAATTCAGGATGGAATAATCTGAAAACTAGTGAGTCATAATAGGTACATTTTAGTTACCGAGTTTGCATGTTAATAATATGTTTACTTAGGCAGCGAAGAGCTCTATTACCTAAAGGGTGTGCGTTACGATTGCTACGCCAAGTTATCCAAACAGAAAAAAACTTAGCCCAAAAAATTGTCGAAATTTGTCAAAATCGAAGGGAACAAACCAAAAATTTGTCAAAGTAGAAATAAAGAAGTTATAAGGGTTTTAAGTTGGCCGCGCGAACGTAACGTGGAGGATTGCGCGGCCATGGAGATCTCAGCAACTACTTGGGTTAGAGATCTAATTCTTTTTGTCAATTGAAGACTGAATTTGTCAAAAATTGACGAAAATACAATTATAAGCTCTAGATCAATATTTTACGAGATATTCACCTTGGAAGTTATAGCCGCGCAATCGTGCACTTGTTGTTTCTTTATTGTTGATTATTTCTTTAAAACTTAAGACTTATACAGTAAAACTATTACAAGAAGAATGTTCTTAATTTGTCAAAACTAACGAAAGCAATAAATACTTCAAAAGTTTAGTTAAACATACGAAATCAGTCCAAAACAAAAAGCACGTGGCCGCGCAGTCGAAACGTTACTTTGTACGCTGATATCTCATTATCTATAATTGCTAGGAGTTCGGTGTGAACATCCAATTTTTCGACATATTTATCTCATTAGAATGACATATCGTTTTACCCTTAGAACAGTTTTCAACTCGTGTAATCTCAAAAATGATGTTATCTCATAAAATGTAACCATAATTTCGATTTGATTTGGGAATACCTCTAACTGGAGACTAGCAATTATATTGGACAACAAATGGTAAAAATTTAGTATCGTTTGTTTGGGAGGAGGGGGGGGGGGTGATCCACCTTGCCCCTGGCACTACTTCCATGAAAAGGTAACGTACCGTTCTTGAGAAAAACAAATTATTGTAACCTAACCTCAAACACTTTAAAGTTGCGTAAAAGGCGTAACCCGGCTCAATGGTTTAAAAAAAATAACCTGGAAGGGAAATAATAAAGAGCGGTCGACGGGACCCCGCTTTGCGGGGTCCCTATTTCTGAATGGTTTAAAAAAAACCTAAACACGAAGGGGATGGCGGGGTCTGTTCGCTCGCTACGCTCGCTCACTCGACCCCGCCATCCCCTTCGAACCTAACCTGTCCGAGTCGGGGTGCCCCAAGTCCCGAGCTCGCTTCGCTCGCTCTTGCATCCTAAGTTCTCCTAGTAACAGTAGTAACATTGCCTTTTGTACACATACACATATCAGTGGAGGTACCTATACTAACTTTCTTCTGAGCAAGATTTATAAGTTGTTACGAAAACAAAACATTCATACATTTTTCATTTCATCCATAATTTACAACTGTAATTAGTTCCTCAAAAGGATCACTTTTTTATTTCTTTCTACATCTCTTCTCCACAGTTATTCATGAATTTAATCATTATTATTAACACGATTATTGTAATTGTCATTTTGTAGATTATTTAAAATGTATGTATTTATTGTAATATGCTCATACCGTTTTTTTTACGTTCCGTTGCAAGTCATTTTACACCACGAACATTAAACTGAGACAGATTTAGTTGTCATTCGCCCACTTTAACGTTTCGTTTTCGCTTTTTATCTGATTTGAGATTACAAACATTTTTTATTAATTTCTCGAAAAATATGCATTACCTTTTAATAAGAGTGGTAGCGTTATAATCGGGGACTCAACCCCTACTAGTTTTAACCCCTTTTACTCCCAACTCCTACCAAACGATACTACATCCAACCCCAACAAATAAATAGCTCTATCTGTAAAATTTATTATTAATATTAAATAAAAAACTTGTATATTTCAAATAATTCGATTTATGTTCATTCATCAAAGTTTACAAAATTATGCGCTCTCACTCGTACAACTGCTGGCCAGCGTACCACCCGGCCGAATGATAGCCGCTTGGTTGTCGAGAGGCGAAGGTGCCTCTACTGAAAATGACGAACCTCTGAATAAAATGTTTAAAAAAAATAGTAATTTAACAATTTTTTATTTTCACAATTAACAACTCGGAAGATGCAATTAATAATAATATTGATAATTAATTCTTTTAAGGTGTAATTAGGTAGGTACTTGTGTTTATTCACCACAGCTTGCAAAATTAACAAAAATAAAAAGATTCCAAAAAATCAACAAATAAATAAAATTCTTTAAAAACCAACAGAACCACAAAATGAAAAATCAATCACTAAGTATGTACAAAAATAAACAAATTAAATAATAATTCTGGTTACACTTCTACAAAACCATAAATGTGAGAAAATGGAAGCAAACAGGGTCTTTTGTACTTTTACGTAATTTACTTCCGTTGTCGTCATAGCAAAGCAGTTTGAAGTATATTGCTAATCCATTGCTTGGTAATATTAGAAAAAATTGTCTGCTCAACAACGTAATTATCGTAATAAATGTTTTTGAACTGTCAAATTGAAACCGATTCCTACCTACTGATAGTGTGTTACGCAATTAGCCTACAGATTTTCATATCTCAATCCGACCCTCCTAAATAATTAATTATCTTTTTCTATACAATTACTACACATAAGTAAAATGCATTGCATATTTCAAATAGAATAACACGCTGGGTACTGGAACGGTATCGATTTTGTTTAAAATATATCGTTACGGATCATTAGATCATAATCATCATCATCATCACCATACTAATGTATGGTCATCCCTAATCCTTGTCATGTCAAGTCAATCAAATCAACTGTCAAGAAGATTTACCATGGAGTAAAATGCTACATAATAAGTCTCTATATGTATATATCAATAAACTTTGTCTTCATGGGCATATACTTGTTATTTAGAACTCGCAAAGTAATTTTCCTTCGCTGTTAGTTCTGGGACGAAAGATGTATGGATGCAGAACAATCTCCTTTGTGAATTCTCTTAGAAAAGAAAAGTAATGATTAAATCTTGTTATTCTTTCTACCTCTTCAAAGTGAGAGTGAAAAGGCTTCTTCTGGGTAAGCTCACTCCATCGTCAACTTTGTCTCTGTCACCTCTGACCTAGACTAAGGTCAAGAGCAAACCCATCCTAAATGAAAAAAAAAAATCTTTCTATTTTTATGTATGTAGTGATCCATCTTCTTATTTTTAAAATCTGTAACACGGTTTTTTTTATAATAATAGATATAATTGTTGCTAAACTGCGAGGCAACGCGCTCGTAGCGTTACCCATAGCCGCTCTCGACAACCAAGCGGCTATCATTCAGCCGGTGGTCCGCTGGCCAGCAGTTGTACAAGTGAGAGCATGGTGAGAGCGCATAATTTTGTAAACTTTGATGAATGAACATAAATCGAATTATTTGAAATATACAAGTTCTTTATTTAATATTAATAATAAATTTTACAGATTGAGCTATTTGTTGTCCAATATAATTGCTAGTCTCCAGTTAGAGGTATTCCCAAATCAAATCGAAATTATGGTTACCCTGCTCGAACATTGTATGAGATAACATCATTTTTGAGATTACTCGCGTTGAAAACTGCTCTAAGAGTAAAACGATATGTCATTCTAATGAGGTAAATATGTCGAAAAATTGGATGTTCACACCGAACTCCTAGCAATTATAGATAATGAGATATCAGCGTACATAGTAATGTTTCAACTGCGCGGCCACGTGCTTTTTGTTTTAGACTGATTTCGCATGTTTAACTAAACTTTTGAAGTATTTATTGCTTTCGTTAGTTTTGACAAATTAAGAACATTCTTCTTGTAACAGTTTTACTGTATAAGTCTTAAGTTTTAAAGAAATAATCAACAATAAAGAAACAACAAGTGCACGATTGCGCGGCCATAACTTCCAAGGTGAATATCTCGTAAAATATTGATCTAGAGCTTATAATTTTTTTCGTCAATTTTTGACAAATTCAGTCTTCAATTGACAAAAAGAATTAGATCTCTAACCCAAGTAGTTGCTGAGATCTCCATGGCCGCGCAATCCTCCACGTTACGTTCGCGCGGCCAACTTAAAACCCTTATAACTTCTTTATTTCTACTTTGACAAATTTTTGGTTTGTTCCCTTCGATTTTGACAAATTTCGACAATTTTTTGGGCTAAGTTTTTTTCTGTTTGGATAACTTGGCGGAGCAATCGTAACGCACACCCTAAAGGCCTCGGTTAGATCTTACCCATATTTAAGGATGCTTAATAGGTAGTACATATGGGCTCCCTTCGAGCATGTTGAGGAGGCGCGAGTTGCGGTTGGTCACAACCGGGAAACACGGTCCTAGGAGTAACAGTGTTCTGTGAACACTGAACACGGTTCATGAAAATAAACACTGCAAATAGTTGTATTTTAAAAATAATCGATGAATGAGATACCGAGGTGAAAGGAGGTGAAATCGAGACAACTTTGAAATGGGTTTTAACGTTTTATGGTAAGGACCTTCTTTCATAATCTTGTACAGTCCCATCCAAAATATGTTTTACACCTTAAAGGGGATGCGCTAAGGTAGCCCGCGAAATTCAAATTTTATTACGTTTTTTGCAATTTGCAGATCAGTAACAGGTTGTATGTTGATCTAAATATGATTCGCGGCCGTAACAAATATGACTTTACAGAATTATAATCATTAGAATCGGCAATACAACTAACTCTCTTCGTAAAATCCTATTGAATTACTATTTCTGAAATAATCATTCAGTAGGATTTTATGAACTTAGAGAGTTGTAATGCTGATTCTAATGATTATAATTCTGTAAAGCCATATTTGTTACGGCCGCGAATCATATTTAGATCAACATACAACCTGTTACTGACCTGAAAATTGCAAAAAACGTAATAAAATTTGAATTTCGCGGGCTACCTTAGCGCATCCCCCTTAAGGGCAATTTTTGTCGGCTCATTGCACAATATCAAAATCTGCTTCACTGACTCAGCATAATATATTGCGTCGGGATGGCAATACCTCAGAATTACATTCATTCATCTTCTTTACCATGTCATATCAGATTACTATTAGTGCATACTAATTCCATGTAAAATGTGACACTGAAAGACTGACAATCAAATAAAAAAATTGAGCCCTGACGGGACGACTGGGAGATGTGAAACATCGCACTACACACACATTTACACACTACTACATATAGACTGGATAAGTGTATAGTGGCCAATCGCCACGCGGCATGCGTCGCCCCGCCAGCATGCGGTTTTACGTGCGCCTATAGATGTTTGACATCAAAAAAAAAAAACATCATTAATAAAAAACTTTTTACAAAAGAAAACAACCGATCGGTGTTTTTGGATTTGTATTTTAGTTTTTTGCCACCGGCTACCGAAATTAAAGTTATTTTTTACTTTGTACTGTTTTTTTTGGAAGTCGGTGGTTTTTTTTTTGTAAAAAGTTTTTATTTTTCACTTTTTAGTGGGTCAGTTTGTAATTTATCTAATTTGCAATAGCCTAATGTCAAATGCTCATCACCTTTTACAAAATATTGCTTTTCCCGATGCAGGGGCGTTAATTGTTGAGGAGTTCTCTGATGATGACTGATGGTGACTTCACCATATGCAGTTTGACGAGAATAAATTGCTTAGCAACCATATTAAAGTGCCTAATCGAATCGCAACGGTGAATTACTTATTATTAAGTATTTCCGGTGGCCATCTGTTGTCTTCATCATCAGTTCCACTTCACCAAATGGTGATTTTCGAGTGCTAATGCACGAGTTACTATAAAAAATACTCAAATCGCTATAGGTATGCCTATAAAATTTGACGATTTCCCTCGATTTCCATGGGATCAGATTCCGATTTGGTTGCAATGGGACCACAAAAAAAAAACCAAAAATAAACAATTTTCAAAATCCGTCGACAATTGACGAAGTAAACAATACATAAAAAAAAAAAACATACAGCCGAACATATAACATCCTCCTTTTTGGAAGTCGGTTAAAAAAGGTTTTAGGTTGCTGTAAACTCGACATTGTTCAAACATAAATAAATCTTGTAAAAATAATACTATTTTTTTTTCTTTATTACCAAGTTATTAAATACAGTTTTCTATGGTATTATGTATTCCCGAAATGCAAAAGGAAACAATTTGAAAACTGACGAACTTAAAATAGACTTGACTGTACAAAAAACCACCAGCGCAGGCGCGAGGATTCCGTGCTCTGTGGTACTAATACGATAATGTCAAATGCAATGTTTTTGACAATCATTATTTTGAAAATACGTATGCCCAAACCCATATTTACAATCACTATGTAAAATTACTAGTATTCAATCGTAGCAAAAAAACAGAAAACAATATAAATAAATATGGCCAATCCTAAAGATGTAAGTTTATTTCGAATACTCATTCTAATTTCTGACTTAGTGAATCATTTGCAGATGGAACGTGGAACTTTGCCTATTTGAGGGGGCTTGACTTAGTGACTAGCGTGCAGACCGCTAGATAGAAAAAGTCGCTTAGGTGCTATGAAGCCATTCTGGCCTTCAACCTGTTACAGACTACTCTTGGTTGGAGTGAACAGAAAAACAACACGAGCCGGAAATGGTGTAGTAGTCAAAACCAATTGAAAAATAGTATTTCTTTTTGAAAATATAAAATAATTTTTCAAGGATCCAGAATACGATGAGCACTGTGATCCGGATAATCCAATTACAGTCAAATTTGAAGGGATATTAGAAGCATCACGACGTATGATAGGCTTCATTAATCGGACACAATGCCCGGTAGGTACCTACCATAATAGTTATTAGTTAAAATTATTGAAGTATTCATTAAAAAAATAGCACTGGTTTACCTAAAGCTGAGTGTTAGTGTTCGTGGATGTCAGAGCTTGCTCCAAAACCCTCAGTGCTTGTCCCCAGAAATACTGCGTGCTAGCTATACTTTCCCTGACAGAATTCTGAGCCCAAACGGCCCAGAATCTGCAGGGTCCTTCCCCATAGTCAAACTATTTTGTCAAACTGATTTGACCACAAGGAATAATTTTCCCCGTGGTCAAACTTTATTGGTATTGCATCTTTTTAGCACGCTGTATACAAGCAGTTTAAGTATGTACAGTCAAAGATAAAATTGTCAAGCGTCGCGTCGTCGTTCACAATTTTGTTTTCCTTTGTTGAATTTCAAATTATTCAGAATCAAAAATGTATATGAAATATGTGAATCGTAAACGTGGTATAGTTTTACTCCACGATGGGCGGGAGTATTACAGATGGCGTACCTACCTACAGAAATGGGAACGTTTTTTGGGCACAAATATCATAATAATATAATATACAATCATCTGAGAAAAGATAAGTGTCGAGGCCTCGAGGATCTATCACTGTGAAGGTATTGTACTAATTTATAAGCGCCGTTTTCTCATGAACCTACATAAGGCTCGGCGTAAACGAGCCACCTACTACTGCCGCCGCTGCATATGAGGTGGTGGCGCGCGACAGCCACTTGTGTCCGGAAGCCTAGTTTGAGGGAGGATATTTTCCTTGGTGTTCTATTTTTTTTAACGCTTTATGAACGGCAACAAGATTATTAGTTCGGTGCCGTTCCCCATATACGCACCATTCCGCGATGAAGCTATTAGTTTTGAGCAAGGTTTTCTCTACTTATTTATGATATTCGTATTTTTTTGTGTTTTAGGACTTTCTGTTAATGTATTCCCAACCTTTAATTAATGTTTTGGGAAGAAGTGACCGAGAAGTTCGAAATGCCCGTTACGTTTTTGTCTTTTTTCTTTGTGTTTTATTTTGCGAGAGGTGCGGTGATACTCGTAGAAGCGCAACGATGCCTCCGATGTTTTTCCACTGAGATTTACCATTGAGTTTGGCCTTTTTCCATTGAGAATTTGTGAAATGATAGAAACCGATGATTGAAACCAACTTAGTGTTTGGTATTTGGAAGTATTTGCACCTGCAGTACAAAGTCCAAATGAACTTTCTTAGGGGACCATTCTGGTAACTGTTATTTAATCATTTGGAACATTATTATATAACTTCGAACAAATTATGTTACGGTTTTAATTTTAATCATATCTGTACACTAGTAAACAAATTTTATTAGCTCGACAGTTACAGGGAGGATCATCTCAGTAGTTTGACCACGGGGATAGATCCATGGTCAAATCAGTTGGACAAAATAGTTTGACTACGGGGCAGGACCGAATCTGCAAGGCCCTGACTTGAACTGACCCCTAAGCCAAGGCCAGCCGTTCTTTTCTTCTTTTTTTTCCAATTCTCTTCGAAGTGTCCTGGCCCTGCAGGCTCGACATAGATAGCGATCGCTTTACGACTGAACTCTGTCGCAAAGTCCTAATGGGGTCTCTAGAAGGACAAAATAGCTTGACAAGATTGTGATTTTTTCGTCCTTGTCAAACAGTTTGACTGTCTAGGGACCCCATTAGGACTTTGCGACCGAATTCGGTCGTAAAGCGGTCGCTATCTATGTCGAGACTGCAGGCCCTGAAGAGTAATTTTAGATAGTTGTGATAACGAACTTACGCTTAAATCTACAACAATTCATTGACCAGTACATAATGGTACTGCAAGCTTAGTGCTTAGAAACTTTCCCAGGAAAAACAGGAAGTAGCAGGCATTTTTAGTCGTAGCGACTGACGGACTTAAGAAAATGCACATTTTATGCAAACAAATTACCTACCTCTACTTAACTATGTACATTTTTTTTCCTTTACTTATAAGAACTAAAGTTCTTAATAATTTATAACAATCTAGACTAATAAGCTATTTAACTCTAACTTATTATTTTACGTGACAGATTACGTTATAACTATTATAAGAATAGTGTCAATTTGCACTTTACACAATTCCGTAGCACTTTCTTCTATCTGTTATTTAATAAAAACACTTTGTTCATGTGTTACATGCATAGCACAGCATTGTTACTATTATTCATTTACTGTCTTTTGATATGATTTATAATTGAAATTATTTAATTTGTCTAATTTGTTTGACCGCAGCGGGCTCACATGTCGGAGAAACTGGGAGTGGACTTATATATGAAACAGGAGTTCCTACAGTTCACAGGATGGTAATAAACAAACCTATTTAGTTCACAGAGTTACTCTTCATGTATCGATAAACAATATTTCACTGAAAACAGACTGAACGCATCTTGAACGCAGCATAGCTACGCCGTAGCGCACTGTGCTACGCTGCTACGAGAGCACGCCGCGTGCCCTTCGGTCGTCCGGCATTCGGTATGGGACGCCGACAATTTCTTTCACATAGCATCCAACGGTGATGTTATTAGAAATTCCAAAGGATAATAAACTCCAATGAGATGCAAGTGATGACAAAAATTAACGAATAAAAACAATTGAATAGCTTATCGAGATAATTTAGTAGAAAAAGCCTATTTAAAACCTTGATATCCTATTAAATGCCTCCACCTCCTACCTCATCATAATAACATCATAAATTCTTAAGTTTCAAGGAGCGCGGAGTACGTAACACTATGATGATGCTAAATGAGGATCAAAAAAGATTTGGTGTGGCAACTGCCAGTTCTGGCAACCACGGAACTGCTGTGACCTACAATGCTTCGCAATTAGGCATACCGAGCATAGTCGTCATGCCGTTGAAGGCCTCTCTTGCCAAGATAACAAATGCAGAGAGATATGGCGGACAGATCATATTGTATGGTAATAACATGGCGGAGGCAAAACGACATGCTATGACCATAGCTAAAGAAAAGAAAATGATGTTTATTAACGGGTAAGGATGTCAGAAAGTTGACATTTGTATTCAAGTTCATTCTAAGACTTAAATAATGACCGAACAAAATGTAAAACAGGAGAGACTGAAATAAAAATTTACTTTCAGTTTCGATCACCCAAACGTGATAGAAGGTCAGGGCACCGTTGGTATTGAGATAATAGATCAAGTCCCTAATGTGGATGCAGTGTTGGTACCGGTCGGGGGCGGCAGTCTCCTGGCTGGAATAGCCATAGCTGTAAAACATCTCAAACCTGACACTGAAATTTATGTGAGTTTATTTATACATTTTATATTTATAACGGCCCGCTAATGCATTTTGAACATAATATTTACACGCTTGTAGTTTGCTGATGCATTGTCAACCTTAGAGAATTTGAAATCACTACATATTATAAAACAAAGTCCGCCCGCCACGAACGGATTACATACGGTTTTCATCATAATGGACGGAGTGATTCATGAGGAAGGTTTTGATGTTACATCATTCATTAAGGTTTTGTGTACATTGGCTGAACTATGAGGATGATTGCTGAAGATTGATACGAGAGAAGGCACTTATAGGAAATCCATTTGCAATAATATGGTTTTATGGCATACATAATTGCAAATGGTAATGGTTTATAACAGCTACGACAAAGAAAAATTACATACTTTATTTTAATAAATTTAAATCAAACAATAAAACACTAGCAAATAGTATTTACACCACATTCACCCTCGCATCAGGGAACGTAATCCTGAAGACAAGCTGGAGCTCTCTGCTCTCTTGTGGAGCGCCGCGTAACTGTAGTCTCGTGTTGCTGAGAGTTCTCAGCTTTTAATTCTTTCCGTTTCACCCTCTGCATCCTCATAGTGATCTTCGGATTCAGATTGATCACTCGCTAGCGACGAAGCAGCGGAAAGGGTGCTAACTGTCTGTTCGATATGATAGTTTCAAGGCCATCCGGTAATCTTACGTGAGAATATGATGGATTAGCTTCCAAAAGCCCCACTTCTTCCACCTCGGAATCGTATTTTGATGTTCCACGATTTTTACTTATCAATACAGGTTCTGGTTTCAAAGCTATGTTGGCATCGATTCCCAATTGGCAGCTCGTCGTTTATAAAAAAAAAACACGGGGCCTAAAATTTCAACGTATTGAATGAAGAGCGTACTGCGTATGGTAAGACTTGCTCCCAGCTAGCTGTTTCAAGAGCTTTGGTTCACAAGCATAGTATATTGTTTTTGATAAAGTACCGTTTAGACGCTCTACTTTTGATGAACATTTATGGCGTGGTTCGACTACATACTTAGTAGTATGTAGTCGAACCACGCCATAAATGTTCTACTATTTCTTACCAAATAGTTCTGTAATTCTTAGATATATATTGTAGAACCCTATAATTATAGAATAAGTCGTTCAAGCATTTAATAACTGTGCCAGCAGACACCTCTTTGGATGGGTAGGCAAATGGGAATCTTGGATATTAAGATTAATCTAAGATGTATCGATTTTGAGTGATGGTATGTACAGGTCTTTTAAAGACAATGTTGAGTCTTTCAAATTGAGTAGTTGCTTTAATCAGCATTTCCTGCTTTCTAACAAACCTAGGTTTGATGTCTGCGCAAATACGACTCTCAAATGTCATCTTCTTGATATCATCTACAGAGTAAAGCAGATTTTTTGACCGTACCCAGTGAAACATTCGTACGTTATCGGGATGTCCCAAGATATTGTGTAACCCATTCAGTCTGTTCGTGGTCATACTTGAGCACACACGGAAAGAAAGAAAGTAAGAATAAAATTTATTTGGACACAGTTCGTGAAACACAAAAAACAAACAATAAAATAAAAATAGAGAAAATAATGTTTTAACAATAATAGTGTGTCTCACGGCTGCGCCAAAAAGGTTCATTTCAGCATTAATGCCAGACAGATGCTGTCTGACGCTGGTTTTCTAATGAACCTTTAGGGTCAAGTGACAGGAAGTAGGCATAAACAGTTTCAACATACCTAATACATATTTGTATACTTATAAATAGATAATGAGTGTGTAATGTGTGTGATGTTATAAATAGATAAAATAAACTAGAAATGAAACAAATATAATTACAAAACCAAAAAATAATAAAAACTATGATAAAAAATATAAATAGTTCATTTCATTTATTAACTATTCGGAGGAGGTGAAGTATCCACGAGCAGCAGCGTCACGGGAGTAGGTATCATCCGTAATATTATGTTTACCGAACCGGTAGATTATATCATATTTATAATTTGATAGCTCAAGAAGCTCTCTATCTTCTCATTTTTGATCTTGCTGTTATGAGATTGGTTGAACATGAGAGAGACAGATCTTTGGTAGGTGATACGTAAAAAATAAATTATAGCCAACTGGGCGGGTATTAGAAAGTGAATTACTTCCATATGCGAAAAAAGAGAGCGCAACAATGCGCTAGAACCAAAATAATACAACGTAAGAGCGCCAAACCAAATAAAAATTGTTTAAAAATAAATTAAGCTATGTATCAAAAATATTTTCAGCCAGAGTTTTTAATTGCCTAATACGCACATTTTGAATGCAATTTTGCAGTGAAATTACTTAGGATATTAGAATTACAGAAAAAAATATAAAAAGTAGAGGTCTTTTCGGAATTAAATTCTATCGAGGAAACTTAATCCAAACGCGTTTTTCTTCAGCCAGAGTATTAATCAAGTAGTCAAAAATCCATACATGCTGTAATAGTGAAATAAATGGTTAGGTACGAAAAACCTCCAATTTATTTTGGTTTCGCCTTAATAAGAAATGTCTACCAATGCGGTAGTGCCGCCATTTTCTTAAAGATTCTACAATAGCGCTTGTTTCTTTTTCTAATTGGGCGCCAAGAATTTCTTGACTACGGTGCCCAAGTTGTCAGTTATTGAAGTCATTAACTCCGAATTGACTATCAATTGGAAAAGGCCGTGTTAGTAGCAAAGGTTCTTCTTGAAAAGTTATTTCCACTGATGTATGTCTTCTGGCTATTGGGCGCCAAGAATTCCTTAGCTTCGGTGCCGAAGTTGACACCTATTTAGACTAATAACTCCCAACTGACTAACAATTGGCAAAAGTCGTGTTTGTAGCAAAGGCTCCTTGAAAAGTTATTTCCATTGGTTTATATATTATGGCTACTGGGCGCCAAGAATTCCCTGACATGGCCTGATTGCATGCTTATCTCTTCGAGGCTTATTTCTAAAGCTTATTTCTTTCTTTTTTAAGAACTTAAGCTCGCAATGAAAACATCACAGACAATATTCGTTTCGGGTCTACCCTTTATGGCAGAATTTTTTTTGTCATATTATTATTTTGCATAACAGCTGATAGCATAAAGATCATTTCGCAGAAAATCGTCTGGCACACACTCATTTATCATACATTCAAAACTCATAAGTTTGTAAGTCAGAATCATCTTTAGGCATAAATTTTATATCCATTATAATTAAAAAGTAGAACCATCATATCGCAGAAAGTTCATAGTCAGAATCGTCTTTTGGTATACATTTCATATCGACAGTCATTAAAACGCAGAACTATCATTTCTCAGAAAGTTTACAGTTAGAATCATCTTTTGGCATACATTTCATACCCATAAAATTGAAAAACTCATCTATCACTTTCCGGTTTTTTTTTTCTATATAATCTAGTCGTTTCTGGCACTCGCCGGCCGCTGCCGCGGCACTGCTCGCTTCGCTCGCTGTGCTCGTGCGTAGGAGGTCACAGTTTTAACCTAACCTAACCATTAATTTTTTTATAGTTAACCTCGTCTAACTAGTTCGGTTCTTGATAGCCTGCTAAAAATAATCTCTTTTTTTCCACTTTTTTCTTCGATATAATCTAGTTCGCTCGGCTCGTGCGTAGGTCACAGTTTTAACCTAACCTAACCATTGTTTTTTTAAAATAATTAACCTCGTCTAACTAGTTCGGTTCTTGGTAGCCTGCTAAAATAATCTCTTTTTTTCGAAAAAAAGAGATTATTTACTTATCTAGTCGTTTCTGGCACTCGCCGGCCGTGGCCGCGGCTCACCACCGCAGCTTCGGCTTGCTCCAGCCAGCCTCAGCCGCGGCGGCGGGCGTTAACACCACCTGTTCCTCAGCTCGCCACTTTGCGACTCTGCAACTACGTGAAGTCGGTTTTGCAGTGATTCTTTTCTGTCACTAACTTTTGTAGCACAACATAATGAGTTTTTAACAATATTATTTTAATTTTAATTGAAAGTTAAAAATGCTATCAAGCATATTGCCATTTCATATAAAATAGAAATAGCAATACGAGTATGCCATGTAATAATAAAATTATTTCAAATTAAATTCTGCCCTCTTCACAGTATGCCAAGTGAAATTGTACCAAATAATCGTCGCTTTAAATAAAAGTTATGCTAAATGAAATAATGCGGAATTTTAACTTTGCCAAAGGTAATTATGCCAAATAAAGTTCTGCCATCTTAAAGGTATTCCATTGTAAATTAAGATATATATAAACATTCGGCCAAACAATAATTATATTAAATATTTTTTATGCCTTTATAATATTCGTTTAAAGAAAATTATGCCAAGTGTGCCAAATAAATTTCGGAGCATCAAGATTCTGCCAGATAGACCCATTCGTTTCGATATTCTTCAGCATCAAAGAGAATTAAACCACTTGCATTCTAAGAGGTGACATCTTTTTGAAGCCGCATCCTATATTTTGGCTTCACTTGTCTCGTCAGAGATTTTTAGTTTTCCTTCAACATCACATTTTTCTGCTGCCCATTTGAATGATCACATAATATTTGCCGTCATTTTGACGACGTATTAATGGATGAATCATGAAATCAGACATTATTGCCAAGCCGTTCATACTAACATATTTTATGCTCGTGCGTACCTATCTGTAATTTCAATACGTATTTACGTACGTATTTGGCCATAGTGTAGTATATATATACTTGCCTGGTCGGGCAGGCTAACCCTTTCACAGGAAGCACAGATATGCAAAAAACCTTGTTCATTTTGTTTAATTAAGTTTTCACCACTAAAACGTTCTTCTAAATACAGGGAATCGAAACAGACAAAACTTGCAGTATGACGGAGGCATTCAAGAAAAACGAACGCATCTTTTACCCAGTAGATTCAACAATTGCTGATGGATTAGGTGTCAATAAAGTAGGAGTGAACACTTTCTTTAACCTCAAAGGCCTGGTCAATAAAATGGTAAGTTTATTAAATTAGATAAACCGGCGAGTTTCTGTCGGACATTTCTCCATTTCTCGCAGAAATTATTTTGAAAATGGAACGTGGCTGCGGAAGTATTCTACAATCGTTTCGTTAATTTGTAGATGTTATTTATCTTATCAAATATAAAATAATCCAGTTTCCGGGGACGCGAGAGTGCACGGTGAGCGTTACGGTAGATAACTACAATGTTGATACGTTAAATTGGATGTCCGCTCCGCTTATGACACCTCCAGCGGGCTAATTGCGTAACACACTATCAGTAGGAATCGGTTTCAATTTGACAGTTCAACAACATTCATTGCGTTATTGACGTTGTTGAGCAGACATTTTTTTCTAACATATGAAGCATTAGCATTATACTTCAAAATCATTCCGATTCCGATTCACACTGTGTTATGCAATTAGGGTGCTGATATAATTATTTAGCTTGCTCGTGTATCTGGAAAGGTGGGGGAACCTTTTTTTTTTTGGTCGGGTATTATCAAATAACTTCTCCCGCTCTGGGCGGAGCGGGAGGGCGTGTCAGACTTTTACTGACTAAAACCCACCCGAGTTCCTTCATTTTCCTGTGTGCCAGGGCCACGATATCCCTTTCGGACAAACTCGCAACCCCGGCAGGCATTGGCCCAAGAGGTAAGGGAACCTAAAACCGCTATAGAGATTACCGTGGTTTTGACTTGCTCATCGGTGTTTTAGATTATTTTAATGAGTTTTTTTTAGGTGGTGGTTCCAGAAGATTGGGTGGCGCGTGCGATCATGCATATCATTGAAGAGGAAAAGTTTAATGTAGAAGGCGCTGGGGCAGTCGGTATAGCTGCTCTTATGTGCGGCCTGTTCCCTAACTTAAAAGGCAAAAGGTGAGCATCACTTTATGTTTACCCGACTACGGTAAAGCCAAAGGGGTTATGATTTTTAAAATTTATCTTATATATAAATACATAATATATATAATTATTTGTCCTGACTGATTGACTGACTGTCTTGACGCCGAGCCGAAACTACTGGGACTTGGAACGTGACATTTTACGCTCAGTTTCTAAAGAAGGGGTTTCTAGAAATTCGACCGTTAAGGGGGTTAAAAGGGGGATTTTGTTTGTGTTACTATTTTTTGTGGTGCGATACTTGGCACGAATATAGATCTACTTATCTAAGTAAATTATGAAGTTTGTTTTTCTATACGTACTACTCCCTAAAGGGGGATTGGGGGGTATCAAAGTTTGTATGAAAGAATTTAAACGCTAGGTCCGATTAACTAGAAACTTATTATTTATACTAAAGACCTAAAATAAAGAATAGCTAGTATCAGGGTTTTTTGAAAATCAACCCCTAACAGGGTAAAAAGGTGAAGTAAATTTTACAGCAGAGGATTTGACTACGTGGCTTGATTAACTTGAAAATTTGTATAAATAACATATAAGTAAAATAATGGAAACGTCACAAAAGATTTTTCAAAATTCTACTCCTGTGACGGAGAATTTCGAAAAGTTCTTTTTAAAGGGTGTTACCTACCCTGGTGACCCCAGGGTCATAAGTCATATTTTTGGAATCGTCGACGTACTAAAAACTTTTGTCACGACTTTACAGGGGTTTATAAAGTCCGATATGTTGATTTTTGTAAAGCGTCACCTTTCACCTATTGGATTAGGAATTTCCTGCAAAATCCTTCGGATTGCGATTGAAAGTTAAGTGCGTTACGCTGGGCGGTCACCTCAAACCGAACGACATGTAAATCATTCAAATGCATCCAGACGTCTGGATGCTACGAGAGAATAAAGAATCCTACATACACAGGTCATATGTACAGTATGTTAAATAACAGAGGGCGTTCCCCTAAACTCGTTAATCTATATTATTAATAGATAAAAATAAAAATATCAGCATAGAAAAATAAGCACAAAATAATCCGAATTAAAAAAAAAAATTAATTGACAATAAATTCGAAACCTCCTGTTTAACATCAAAATAGTAGCGCGGAATAGTACCTAGCGTAGTAGCATTGCCCAAACCGGCAACGTTGCAATACGCACGATGCCGAGCGACTCACGAATACTCACGAAGCAGAGCGAACCGACCGCCGCGCGCCGCGCCGCGCTGAGTGGCGAGCGGCGACTTTTATAATGGCGGCATAAAACGTCTGGGAACTAGAGTTCCCACGGGCACTTAGCGGTATAATGAATTAGAAAGACACGTCGTCGTCGGGTTGTTATCAGTAAAATTAAACATTTATGTAAGTATGTGTAGGTTTAGCAATAACATTTAACAACCCGTCTCAAATGCCCGGCTGACAAAGGAATGCGTCACTGAGGCACCTTGGACTTGGAAGGACCTATTCGCAAACATAGTAGGTAAATAAAAAAAACATAAATTCATGTATCTACCTATCTAAGCCACGTTTTAATAACATTAAAATTAAAATACAGAGTATTAGACAGTTATTCTGCACGCAGTGGCCGCGTAATGAACGCGAGGTGGTAGCAGCGCTTCTTTACGTCGCGCATCGTCGCGGGCTCGTGGCCACAAAATAAACAGATACGAGTACAGAAGGTCCACTCACGGCACAAGTACACAAATTTGTTTTACCTAGCTACTCAGACCGGTGGTACGACAGGCTTACAGTGTTAATATGAAAAAAGCTTTTAAAAATTAATTTATCTAAAAAATAATGTACCGCTAATAAATAGTGTGCGGTTAAGTTTGGAGAAAGTTTCATTTATTAAAACCACAGTTTAGGCTAGGATTTAAATCATAATGACGGTATTACACGTTAGCAAGTGATTTTTTTTCTCCAATACAGAAATTTAAAAACTTTTATTTTAAGCAGTTGCCTTCGTAATTCCTAAGTACTTGCGTTTATTCATAGCAATCGTGTAACGTCACAGTAGTAACACGTTCGTTGAAAGGGGTACTCCCTGAGTATAAAAGCAGTTTTAGGAAAGAGTGGGCCTTCTGAACTTATTAATTTTGTAGCACAGTCGTTTAGTGTTATTTTTTATTTTAATGTTTTCGAAATGTTTTAGCTATTATGATACATTTAAATAATGTTAAAAACTTACCTAGATTTTGAACTGCTCAATATGCTGACCTCCTCTGTCTACACATTGTTGCAATCGCCGACGGTTATTTTGGTGCACTCGTCGCATTAAAAGCGGGTCCTCGCGTATGCGGTTCCTGATAACACGGAATGCTGTGCGGATTCGCATTTCCATCTCCTCCCGCGAGTGGCTTTCTTTTTTATAAACGAGTTGTTTGACCCAACCCCAAAAAAAGAAGTCAAGTGGCGTTAAGTCAGGTGACCGTGGTGGCCACGCCTCGGGACCGTAGCTCCCGATCCAGCGGCTATCAAACAACTCGTTTAGCCGCGACCGCACTTCTGTTGAAATGTGAGGGGGTGCTCCATCGTGTTGAAACCACACATTTCGGAGCTCGGCTAGCGGCAATCTGTCGAGGTAGCGCGCGACGGTGTCGTTAAGAAGAGCCAGATACCTCACACGGTTTAGAGTCCCTGGGATGAAGACAGGTCCTATTATTTTATTTCCCTTTATCCCAGCCCACACATTCAGTGACCACCGTATTTGATGTGCTAACGGCCGAGTGGCACGCGGATTATGGCCTCTTTCTGCCCAGTGATGGCATACACGTCGATTCCACATGCCATTGCGCGTAAATAGGCTTTCATCTGACCATATGACGTTTTCGATGAAGTGGGTGTCCTCCGCGCATCGCTGCAGTGCCCACTGGCAATAAGTTAACCGGCGCTCGAAGTCAGCTGGACCAAGCAGACCTTGTACTTTTTGAAGTGAGTACGCATGCTGCTTGTTTTTCTTTAAAATTTTAAAGACTGCGACGTGACTCATGTTTAACAGGCGGCCGGCTCTTCTAGTGCTTGAACCGGGCTCCTCCTCAAAATGCCTTAGCACGTTCCCTTCCTGCCGCACAGAGATCACGGGTCGGGGGCCACCAGAACGACGCGGCACTACCGGTTCATTGTTACGAATACGCACCAGGGCACTCACAATAACACGAGAATTCCGCGGTTGATGTGCATTGGGGTACCTCTCAGCATACATCCTCAGAGCACGTGCACCATCATAATTACACTCAGCATAAATGAGCACCATGTTCGCATACTCCTGAGCACTGAACTGATAACGCGGCATTTTTCACACAAGAATGACGCAAGATGTTGCAATGCGAAAATAATGCACATCCGCTCAGCGCGTGATATTAGTTCCGACTAAAATTAGGTGGACATCCGGGGGCAGGGGGCGGGGCTAGGCACATCAAATAGATCGCCGCTGGCGCGGCCCGTCATTCATAAATAGGTAAATTGCGAAGTTGCCGTCCTTCAAGTACGCGTGTACAGAGTGTTTCTTTTACGCATCAATTTAACATTTTTAGTGAATATTTTAATATTAAAAAAAATAAAAACATTTTGTTTTCGAATGGTAATATTTTTTTTAGCATGTATGGATGCAATACTATTGCGGGTTAACGGGAACGCCCTCTGTTAGTTAACATACTGTATAACTATGTACCATACAAATACCGGCGCCAAAAACATGACCTTTCTGTCTTTGACGATTTCTATTAGGGTTCCCTACCACAAAGGGTAAAACGGGAACCCTATTAAGGATCCGCCGTCTGTCTGTCCGTCTGTTACCAGGCTGTATCTCATGAACCTTGATAGTTAGACAGTTGAAAATTTCACAGCTGATGTATTTCTATTGCCGCTATAACAACAAATACTTAAAAACAGAATAAAATAAATATTTAAGGGGCTCCCATACAACAAATGTGATTTTTTTGCTCGTTTTTGCTCGATATTGATAACGGCAACAGGTAGACTCTTGTAATATTCACAGAATATTTAGTTACTTATTCACTTTAAAAATAAATAATTAAATTAAAATAAAACAAATATTTAAGGGGGGCTCCCATACAACAAACGTGATTTTCTTGCCGTTTTTATATATAATGGTACGGAACCCTTCGTGCGCGAGTCCGACTCGCACTTGGCCGGTTTTTCTATTAATAACTCTGTGGTGCTGCGTGTGACAGCATCATTCATATCAAAATTATCGGCTGTTTTTCTGATTAACATTGTTTTATATAATCTAATTTAATTTTAATGTTTTGTTATCTGATCAATAAGTTATTGTTATTTTAATTAATGAATTGAACAGTTTTTATTTAATACTTTTGTTTTTTAATTGTTATACTTAATTGAGTTTAATTATTAATTTGATTGTTTTTATTATTTTTAACCAATTAGTTATAAGAAATTATAATTAGAATATTTGTACGCCGTTGACGGCAAGACATGGCGCTCATTTTATTAATACTGACATATATTTTTTGTTTACCTATGTTCTACAAATAAAAATATCAGAATTTGAATTTGAACATTTTCGCATAAAATGTACTTTGTGTTTTCGCATTTCTGAGTGACTTCGCCTTTCTTGGGGACTATGGATCTTCGTATTACAGTTTACCTGGGATACAATAAGAATACCTATAACTCACATCTCGGACCACTCTGATTTTGCCTGGTTTCCAACGGAAATCCAACATTCTATAGACTGGTGCATAGCAAATTAATCATTTGGGATACACTCGTTAGATTTGAGGGAAATTTAATCTGCTGGAAGACAGTCGATTACTCCGCTATCGACTGTCTTCAGGTTTGAATTTATATTTTGAAGTCATCAGATTTGAGAAGGGTGTTATGTCCCTTCACAAAGTTTTACGACTAACAAAAATATACAGGGCTATGAAACACTAGTATAACTTCATTATACATTTAGTTATACTTGTGTTCATTTCTGGGCCAAGCTTGTATGGGACCGTTATCCATCTCCTTTGGCATTATGGGTTCGGCCCTAGGAATCGATCGAATTTTAAATAATTATTTATTTTCAGAGTTGTAGTCGTCATTTCTGGAGGCAATATCGACACGACGAGGTTAGGGCGCGCTCTTGATAGAGGCATGGCGGCGGAAGGTCGGCTCGTGAAATTTAAAGTGTCGCTGTCCGACCGGCCCGGCGGGCTGGCCGAACTTTGCAGCAGGCTCGCTGGCATCGGCGTCACGCTGCGGGAGTGTGTGCCGGAGCGAGCCTGCGTTGGTCTAAGCGTTTTAAGCGTTCAGGCAAGGAATTTCCGTAATAATTATTTATTTCCCAGTCGGTGTAACGTTACAGAACAGCCTTCCATCCAGACAGGATTTTTAAAGTGTCCAAAAACTTTGAGTCACGGGAATCAGATCTTCTCCTTAAGGTGCATAGCCGAAAAACACCTGGCAAAGCACAAGAAAATCTGTTGTGCTTTCGTTGACATGGAGAAGGCTTATGGCAGTGTGTGTAGGGACGAACTGTGGTCGACATCCGTGTACGGTGTGTACTAGCGCTTCGTACGGGCACTGAAATCTTTATACGAGGATTCCTGTGCTTGTGTAAGGATAAATGGGGCATACACAGACTGGTTCTGCATCTCAAGGGATGTAAGATAGGGTTGTATAGCGTATCCATGTACAACTCTTGTACATGGATAGTAGTCTGATAGATTTGAAAGTGGGTGAGTGCGGATTGAGGATGAATGAGTTACCTGTCAAGTGCCTTCTTAACGCAGATGATCAAGTTCTGCTTGTATCGTCAGCAGAACAGTTGCAAGACATGGTGACTGTGATGGATGAAGCATATAAGATGAAAGGGATGAATATAAATATATGAATAATCAAGACGAAGATTAGAGTGTTTGAGTAGATGATGCATCGGTGTGTGATGTGAAAAAAAGAAAGTTTACAAGGGATGGAGATATTGATGAAGATGTGGAAAGGAGAGTAAATGCAGGAAAAAAAGTGAATGGTGCTAAACATGCGATGGTGACCAACCAGTTGATGCCGAAAAAGGCTCGACTGACTGTTATGTTCTTATGTATGGAAGTTATGTTGGTTGTGGCAACATAAGCATGAGAGTAGAATAAATGCTATGGAAATGCGTTCCTTGCGAAGTATGTGCGTGGCTATGATTGATAGGCTGAGAAATTATGTGATAAGGCAACGGTGGGGTTTAAAAGAAGATGTAGTGACAAAAATTTAAAAGATAAGTATGCATTAATGGTTTGGTTTAGTTGAGAGGATGACTTTTACAGAAACGGAAACCTTTTTTTACAAAAAAACAAAAACAACAGACTTCCGAAAAAAACAATACAAAGCGAAAAATAACTTTCATTCTGGAAGTCAGTGTCTTTGTTTTTTACCACCGACTTCTAAAAATATAGTTATTTTTCACTTTGTAGTGTTTTTTTGGAAGTCGGTAGTTGTTGTTTATAGTAAAAAGCTTTATATTTTTCACTTTTTAGTGGGCCCCTTTGTAATTTATCTAATTTAATGTAATTTATCAAAATATATGCTATTCCCGATGCAGGGACGTTAATTGTTGAGGAGTTCTCCTGGTAAGAACCAGAAGAACTGCCACTTACGATTGCATTGTGACTAACATAAATTGCTTAGCAACCATATTAAAGTACCTTATCGAATCGCAGCCCGTTAAATACTTATTATTAAGTTGTTCTGGTGGCCATCTGTGGTCTTCACCATCAAATACTCAAATCGGTATAGATGTGCCTATAAAATTTGAGGATTTCCCTCGATTTTCATGGGATCCCCACATCAGATTCTGCATACCCTTTTTACCAAAAAAAGATTTTTTTAAATCGGTCAACAATGAACGAAGACATAGGTGAACATACATAAAAAAACATACAGATGAACATAACCTCCTCCTGTTTGGAAGTCGGTTAAAAAAATATTCACAAGGCAGATGTGAGTGGAATCGCCGGGAGGGCTATATAGGCGGACATATAGTGACCTAATTGGTGATGTTCTTCAGAGAGGTTAGGTGCGTAGTACTTGCAACCTGCGCAAGGCGTGCGTGTATGACCAGATATTTATGTAAACGTAGGCGAAGCAAAAGGAGTATGTAAGGAGCGTAGCAGGTGGCGTTCTATACTTAGTTTCTGCCTACCCCATGGGAAGAAGGCGTTAGTTTATGTATTAAAAAATGTAATTAAATCAAATCTTAGTTAAAAATTCATTCGTAATCGTAAACTGTATTCATGCCTCCTCCGGCGCTGAAAAACAGCCTGCACTGCGTCGCCGTCGGTCACACACAGTCGCATATGTACAACAGTACCCCAAATGTAAGTTTGCAAGAGAGTAAACGTAACTAGCGCGTTTGCGTTAAGATTTTTATTCTCACCCTTATAGTCTTAGCATTATGTTATGATCTATCGGTCAAACTTTAACGCAAACGAAATAGTTACGTTTACTCTCTTGCAAACTTACACTTGGGGAACTGGCAAGTAAGGCAAGTGAATTTCGCGAGTAGATACCTAATTCGCAACTTGACGCCACTATGATGTGGCATTCTTTCGCGACATTCGTTTGTGAGTACAGCTATTAGAATAAATTTGTTTTAACCCCCGACTTATAAAAAAGGGTGTTATAAGTTTGACGGCATTGATATTCCGCGATTCTGTGTTCTCATTCAATTATCTTACCGCGACATTTAGATGGAGAGATTGATGAGATGATGGAGAGAGAGGATTTAGATAGTCTGATAATGAAGCAGTAGGAATCTGTTTCAATGTGACAGTTCAACAAAATTCATTGCGTTATTTACGTTGTTGAGCAGACATTTTTTTCTAACATATGAAGCAATGGATTAGCAATATACTTCAAAATCATTCCGATTCCGATTCAACTGCGTTACGCAATTAGGGTGCAGGTACCCCGGGTCAAGGGAACTCGGCCTTATAAACCGTAAACCAACCGAGTTTGAACCCGTTGGATTGGTCTAGAGTAGTTGATAGACAAACGGTGAAAATTATCAGATGATGTAGGCAAGAAAGTTGTTTAGTCAGAGGATGATAGGTTTTGAATCGTAGACTCATACTTCCCCTGATCCAAGCAACTTAGATTTTTATTTTTTAGTTATTAACAGTTAATTAAAACGGCACAACACCAATTAGTTACATTAATTAATATAGAAAAAGGGATCCACTTAATGCTGTCATCAAGTATGTTGTACATAATTTAATCAAAAACTAACATGGAACAGTGGACTCCCTTGCATAATTTCTCTCATAGAACACCAGAGATATACGCATAAATTTACTCGATTCATCCGAAAACACCTCACATTCAGGGTTGGCAGTCAGAAGGGCGTTGAACATCTTTAAAGTACGACTTATGGGTTTCACAATCATTGTTAAACATTCAATAGTTTTTACTTTTATCAAGCAATTATATAAATAACGAAATTGTTGTGTTTCATAGTAACAATTGTCTGGTCAGATTGTGATGACCAGGGGTTTTTAAAATTTGCTATTTAATAACTTGTTCGTGTTTGGATTCACGTACTTACAATATTTTTACTCATTAGTCAATATTTCACAATGAGAACTTGCTTAGGGGGATTCCCGGGAAAAAAATCAATTCCCTAGGTGATGGCAACCCTGGTTGTGGACAGTGAACCTTCTCTAGCTTACACTTTAATCTCAAGTAAAGTTCGCATTGATGATTTAGTTCGGCGTAATGTGGTCCCCTGTACCCAAATTGACGCTCCAGAATCAGTAGCTAAAATTAATTAGTTTGAACTAAATTAATGTAGGTACCTAAATATATATATATACCTAGGTAGGTCGAGATCGTCTAATTTAAAACTGCACAATTATAATTTCTATACAATCATTAAAAATGTGTAGACAGACAAGCAGTGGAGGGGTGTGCATTTTTAAATGAAACGATCTCTACTTATCAATTTATCATACACAGCACTATACGCGGCTCGATTGGCGTGCGATAACAACGTAAAATAATTATTTAAATAATCAAAGCAGCAAAAGTAATAAAAACTTTGAAATTTCCAGTTCAAAATTATTTGTGAAACTAGAGGATGGGACCATACTAAGCAGATGGTGGACCTTATCAAGAAAAACTATAAAGACTATCTCTTCCAAGATTTGAATGGCAAGGATGACAACAAGTCTTCAACCAGAAGGCGCGGGCCGTGTCTCGCCCCGCACCCTTTGTGCATGCAGAAGTGAACTCATAACACGTGATAAATGATTGTCACAGTAGGTATTACGCTTATCTTTAACCCTGTATAACAGATACTATCAGTAAAATAATTGAATGAGGCATTTTATTTGTTTTCATTGATCTTTCAAGCACTTAATAAATACATACATAAGTTGAAACAGCCCAATGTATTGTTATGGAATGGTTAGCCACATAGGTACGAGGGCGACACTAAAAGTTTTAAAACTGGCCACTTGTAAACGATATAATAAAAAAATAAGTTCAGAAAATGGAAATATTTAATGTGTATGTATTTTATTCATTTGTCATTTGTTTACGATTTGGCGGCAAATTGAAAATTTTCTGTGTCATGTCAGCATGAAGGCGCGGACCCACCGCGGCGCATGCTGAGCACGGGCACGCGGCGCAATTTAGCTGCGTGTATTAATTGGTTTGACAACGTGGGTCTACGTTTCCACTGGAGTACCTACACGAAGAACCACGACTATGTGTAGCGTGGCACGGCGCACGGAGAGGCTACGTACGGCTACGCTGTATGACTGAAAACTGCTCTGCGATAAGCGAGCTGTACATAGTCATGGGTCATATTCGTGTACTCCAGTGGAAACGTAGACCCACGTCGACAGCGTTGAGCTATGTAACCGCCTATTCGAGCAAGCCACGCATGTATCAATGACGTCAATTCATGCACAGCCTCTCCGTGGGTTGCAGTGGACACAACCACATACATTTTCTTACAAAGCGAAGCTTAATACACGTGCGTAGCCTCTCCGTGCACCGCGGTGGGCCCGCGCCTTAAATTTAACGCGAGAAACTTTTCGTACAATGATTTCTTATGACTTTCGATGCCATTTAAGTCAACAAGAAAGTTATGATAGACTTCGATTGGTAGTGTTGCCCAAATTCAATCTTGGTCTTGCAGTCTTGGTCTTGTTCTTGCGTTTTTGCAAGACCAAGACCAAGAACAAGACCGCGTATTTTTAGCAAGACCAAGACCAAGACTGACCGTGCAAGACTTGAGCAAGAACAAGACATAGCCTGCAAGACTCTTGCGTCTTGCAGCTAGGACTTAGCGCTATTTCACTGAGTAGTTAGGTGTAACAGTTCGGTGTATAGGTAGGTACGCTTAGGAATTCTATGAGACGCAAAAAACTGTATCAAAGAATATGAAAAACTGGACCTATGCGCATTACGACTAATACCATAAACATAGCGAATAAAAAAATATCTATTAAAATCAAACTGAGTGCATGCATAGTTATGTTTTAACCATCGGCACTTTGATAATGCGGCATCAAAGGTTTTGTACTTACTTCTCAAAGAAATTTGCCGCTTTTCGGAAGTACATGGTTATGATACACGCGCCGGCGGCTTCTTTTGAAATCTAAAACAATCGTTGCCGCCACGCCGAAATCATAACATTTGTGACACTATTTGATTGCCGCCATAGGGCGTAGGTATACTCATGCAAAATAATTTCGAATTTTTTTAAGAGTACCTACAGGTGTTCCAAAGAATAAATAAGTTTCAGAGTGCTTAGAATGAAAATGAATACATTATACTGATCACGCAAGTAGTATTATGATTAGGTTATAAATCAAAGCTTATAAATCATAAATGTTTATTAAGAAACAGTTACTTCCATGGAAAACGACATATAGGTCAGTTGATTTTTCGAATTTCTTATCAAATCTTTAGTTATTTATTAATCTGCTTGATCTTTACTATGGCTATGTTAATTCAAGCTCACAATGTTCCAATTCTAATACGTTTTTCTAAGATTTAAAGTAAACTTTAATAAATAGTAATAGACTAATAGGTAATTGCAAGACTTGCAAGACTCTTGCTGCAAGACCAAGACCAAGACCAAGACTGGGAGCGCAAGACCAAGACCAAGACCAAGACCAGGTGTATTGGCGCAAGACCAAGACCAAGACTGGCTAAGTCTCGTCTTGTTCTTGCATTTGGGCAACACTATCGATTGGCCGTTCACGATGAAGCCACATCTCGTACCACTGTTTACAACTGGTTTAATGAGTTTAAACATGGTCACTCTAACCGATCGGTATCTCACCGATGATCTGCGTAGGGGACGGCAATCTACGGCGACGACTGAAGATAACATCAGAGTTGTGCGGCGTATGATAGAGACTGACAAAAGAGCGACTAATCAGCAGATTAGGACACGCTTAGGCATCGGTATGAGTCAAGTGCACAAAATCCTCCATAAACATTTAGCAGTCAGGAAGCTTTGTGCCCGGTGGATACCTCATAATAAGACAGGCCCAAAAACTCCGTCGTGTTGATTGGTGTCGTGAAATAGTTCAAAAGTTTAACGGAGGTGAATCAAATGCTGTGTTCGACATACTTACGGGTGACGAAAGCTGGATTTATTGTTATGATCCTGAAACTAAGAGACAGTTTGCTGTCTGGGTGTTTCCTTCCGAGAAGTTGCCAACTAAAATGAAGAGAGGTCGAAGCGTGGGAAAAAAGATGGTGGCCTCGTTCTTCGGAAGGACAGGTCATTATGCAACTATTGTTTTAGAGGATCGAAAAACAGTTACTGCGGAGTGGTACACTAACAATTGTTTGCCATTTGTCTTGGAAAAAGTTCGGGAGAAACGACCTCGCAGTAGGATCCTCCTTCACCACGACAACGCCTCGTCGCACACCGCCAAGCAAACATTCGACTACTTGGCAACGTCAGACGTGGAATGGAACGTGGAACGTCAGACGCCCTATAGCACCGACCTCGCATCTTGCGATTTTTCATTCATTTCCGAAAATAAAAGAAAATTTTCGAGAAAACGTTTTATGCACACCGACAAAGCAGTGGCTGCGTTTCAAAATGCCGTCGAAGAGACCCCTAAAGAGGCAGATCAAAGTGCTTTTCTCAGTGGTTCCATTGGATGCAGCGATGTATTGATGTAAATGGACACTATTTTGAAAAGATATAATAAAACTAATAACTTGCTAGTTTGTTCAGGTTTTGATTTTCTAAGAACTTTCAGTGTCACCCTCGTACCTATCTTCTTACTCTGAATGTCAATAAAATTAAGTTAATTTTGTTCTCCTTAAATAACTGTAGATTATCACGCTATTTGTTACGGGGTTGAGCAATATTGCATTATATTTTCCTCTATGAATGCATATTCCAGCATCACGCAAATTCTGCCGGATAGATTCTGTTAAAATTTTGATATATATTCCATAAAAGTCTGGTCAGTCGGTAGGCTATAGGGTTGTGGGTTGTTTGGTGTGAGCGTGAAGGGCGCTAAGTCACACACCGAAGCCGCGACTCCTATCCGAAGGCCTTGACGCTCACACTTATATTACATCTATACTAAGACGCTGGCAATACTGAGCTGACAGTACTGTCGACGTGCCCTCACCACTCAAGCTCATCCACGCACTTCAAAACGCCACGATGAGAAATGGTTCACCCTTGTTTGATAGAACAACGTTTGATATAATATTACTAAATCGAATTTTAGTTGCAATAAAGTCATTTCGAAGAATTATTCATTTGACCGAATAATTCATTGGTAAATTTTTATTTAGCGTAATTATTTATTTGAACTAATTTCATTTGAACTAATTTCATTTCGCCGAATTTTCAAATGCACTAATTTTATTTAAACTAATGTTTCACTACACTAATAATGATTTAGTCGAAAGATCGTATCGAATATTTAGTTCATTAATAATTCGTTTCTTTCATCGTCTATAAACTAACATTGTTCTTCACCTATCGAATTAATGCCACGCCGCGCGCCGTACTTCTAACGCCATCTAGTAGATGTAAGTGGAACAATATTGAGATTTACTATAATCGTAAATATGAAGGTAGTACCAAGAAAAATGCATCATGCAGGTTGTCATTGTCATGCACTATAATGATTTGTGTCTCATCATAAGTCATTACTAAGTAAACATTATTTATTTTTTGTGCTAAATTGTTCAGTATAGGTAATTAAAATTGTTTCGAAATGTGCAGCATATTCCTTAGCAAGAGAGGTGGAATGAAGCTAAGTATAGATGGGTTTTCGTTCAACAAAAATAAGGAAGTGGTGAATAAGTACTATTGGTCCTGTGAACAAAGAAACAAGGATAAGTGTTCGTCGCGTGCTATAACTATACGCGACACAGATAATGATCAACATACAGTGTTAAGCCACGGCGAACATAATCACGAGCCCAGTGCATGTAAATTACTAACTTCAAGTGTAATAAGTGAATTAAAAGAAGAAGCACTTTAGAACAACCGTTTAAAACCGTGTCAGATTTTGCAAACAGTCTTAAAAAGTACAGATTCAGATATTGCATCACAGTTACCAACGACCAGTGCGTTAAAGCAAATAATTTACAGAGAAAAGCGTAAAAATAAGCCTGTGTTTGTTGAACCAAAAGATATATATTTTTATATTAACAATGATTATCTTAAATTAGAAAAAGGAAACTTGGTAATTAAGGATGAAATATTTAATGATAATAAGAGAGTTATTCTTTTATCAACAAAGTAATTGATGACTCAACTAGGACAAAGCATGATGTGGTATATGGATGGTACCTTTAAGTCTGTACCAGAATTATTTTTACAACTGTATACAATTCATTCTAGAATTTTGAATGAACATAGGTCCACCGTGCCGTTAGTATTTGTGTTGTGCACTAATAAGGACAAAACAACGTACAATAAAATATTCGACTTAATTAATGAGTATTTTTGTGAAAACGATATTGTTATAAAGGTGAAATATTGTATGATGGACTTCGAAATTACTGCAATTCAATGTGCACGACAAAATTTGGAAAATATTATGGTTAAATGCTGTTCGTTCCATTTTGGACAAATTATTTATAGGAAGATTCAATCAAGTGGCCTTGCAAAACTGTACGGAACGGATTACAGCTTCAGCTTGGAAATTAAGTGTCTCATGGCTTTATCTTTCCTACCACATTCAACAATACCACATTACTTCAAAGTTTGGGAAGAAAATTGTTCAGAAAAAAGTGCATTAATTGCCAAATGGTTTGCAGAAAATTATGTCGTAGGAAAGAATGGCAAACCCCCCCAGTTTCCACCTAGCTTATGGAGTTGTCATGATTTGAACCATTTAAAATTGCCACGCACACAAAATAATGTGGAAGCGTGGCACCACAGGTTAAATAGTATCGTCGATAAAAGAAACCCCGGATTTTATGAACTGTCTAGGTACTATACTGCTTGCCGAAATGAATATAGTTGAAGGAAAAATACAGTGTATTTTAAATGGAGAACCTAGTGCAAAGCAGAAGAAGATTTGCACTAAAAAAAATGACAATATTGAGACCATACTGCGAAATTTTGAAACGTATACAGAACTGGATTTACTAAAAGCAATTGCAAGTAATTTAAGATCAGTTTAACTGTTTTCTTGTTCAAAATAAATAATTTTTCAAATATTTACAATGTTTTTTTTTCTGCAGAAAAAAAAATCTATATAATCTAGTCGTTTCTGGCACTCGCCGGCCGCTGCCGCGGCACCGCTCGCTTCGCTCGCTCGGCTCGTGCGTAGGAAGGAGGTCACAGTTTTAACCTAACCTAACCATTTATTTTTACAATGTTTACAAAGAAAAACATTTACAATGTTTTCTTTTCTGCATTACATTACACCAATTGAATATTCGATAAAATACATGGTTATACCATCTGAACATTACATCAAATGAACATTATACCTTTTGATCATTAGCGCAAATGTTGTTATAGCAAATAAATATTCGATGAACTGAAAATTCTGTCAAACGATATTATACAAAGTGATGATTTTCTTAAACGTTGTTCGATTTAGTAATATTATATCAAACTTTGTTCTATCAAACAAGGGTGAACCATGAGAAATGGTGCATAAATAAGCTTCCATGTCTTATTCTCACTCTCTTTTCACAAAGACAACTGGGGTAATTGCGTAATGGTACGGCTACATTGTCGCGATAACGGGAACTATACTTGGCGCGCTCTCTGTTGTACAGCGAGACGTCGCGCGTCGAGAGAGCGCGCGAAGTTTAGTTCACGTTATCGCCAATGTAGCCGTAGCATGACACACTATTAGTAGCAATATAATTCATTTTGACAGTTCAACAATATTCTTTGCGTTATTTACGTTGTTGAACAAACAATTCTTTCAAACATAAGAATCAATACTATTTATTTATACTTACAAACGCTATTTGGCTTCCGATGAGCAATATTGAATTATGTTTGTAAGCCTATATAGTTTAAAAAAAAATTTAAGAAAAAGAGCCAAACGGATAGAACATTGCAGATAGTTACAGATTTAATCATCGCGTTCTCTATGGGGCTAAGCTGTCAATCATCATACTACTTTACTAGGTGGATTTTTGAGAAGGGGCAGTAAGGGTTACCTGAACCGTTGTAGCTACATGAAATCGGTCTTGAGAAAATCCTTAACTTTTTTAGACATTTTGATCTGCATACATAGATTTTGAAAAAAATTACAGTCCATCAAAAATAATTGTTGCCAATAGATATAATTCTAGGATCAAAAAACTCTACTAGACCAACTAAGGTTTGAGTACTAGAAGAGTCAGAAATCGCAAAAAACCTTTCCCCATACATTTCGTGGGAATTAGACTCCAACTTACGTTTTAGGGTTCCGTACCACAAAAGCAAAAAAACTGTACTCTTATAGGATCACTATAATACGTTGTCCGCCCGTCCGTCTCTCTGTCTGTCAGTCGAGATACTTTTTCTCAGGAGCGCGTGGAGGTATCAAGTTGAAATTAATATCGAATACGTAGATCTACAATCCTTTGAAGCTCAAATAAAATCACACTTCTGAGTCAACGTAATACAAAAATACGGCTATTTATGCGACATATTCTGATGCTCGCAAATGAATCAAATTATATAGGGTACTTCCCGTTAACCTAGAATTATAAAATTTAGCAACAACCAGTCTAGAGAAAAGGGAAGTAAAGGGAAAACTCCGAAAATCGATAATTTGTAGTTTTATCACATCATCATCATTTCAGCCGAAAGACATCCACTGATGGACATACGCCTCTCCTAAGCATCGCCACTTCGACCGGTTCTATGCTTCCCGAATCCAGCGGATTCCTGCGGCCTTAACAAAGTTATCGGTACACCTTATGGTAGGCCTTCCAATGCTACGTCTTCCGGTACGTGGTCGCCACTCCAGAAACTTTCGGCTCCATCGGCCATCTGTTCTCCATAATCTACTGTTATATTTTTTTAGTGATAGTAGTTCGTCAGGAATCATCTGTAAGAATGCATCAGTCAGTGTATCTGTTTTGTGACATTAGGTAGTATAAGCAAGAACGCAGGCGTTCAATAATTCACTAAAAACGAAAAACTTCGCAAGCAATGGGAAATTGCTACTGAAGAATGCGGAGTCGACCATAGGACTAACTGCTTCTCACTACATCTGTACATCGCTTGCTCCCGAGTCACCAGTCCTCTCTGTATATTTTGGCTGCTGAGGCCAAAACTATAAACGTAGTATACAGGCAGTAACATAAAAATGTAGCTGTTATTTTAGTATATCGTGGTGTCTTATGACTTCCACGCGAACGAAGTCGCGGGCAGAAGCGGGAATAAATGCGCATGTCTGTCTGTCTGTTAACTTTTCACGCTTTAACGGCTAAACGGATCAAATGCATACGGATAGTTAATGAACTGGGTTAGGAGTTTAGGACATAGGATACTTATCGCGGTAGTACGTTCCCGAGGGATAATTTCCGACCTCCACGCGGGCAAGTCCATGGGCAAAAGCTAGTTCTTTCTATATCACAGAGATCAGAGAATATTACATATATTTTGGTATTGTACTACTTCCATGGAGGTTGACAATAAAGGAGCTTATTAATATAAGTAGTAGGACAACTTAAATAATCTGTATTTAAAATCTGTGGTAGGTGTGTGACCATGTGACCATGGAATTGACAATCACAAATCACAGAGTACATTTTTTGTATATAGCTGGCAATGTGACAACAACGGACAACAATATGGATGGTGACATGTGGCAATAAGGGCAGTAGTTTTTGCGCCAACAGCTGCTCTGGTGGCTGCTCCATAATGTAAAAATATAACCAATGCAATGTGTAATATAATTTGGATCCGAACCGTAACAGTTGGACTGGATTAGCCAAAATGACCTACTTTACATATAACTAATAGATAAGATTCAGCTACCAGTATGCCCAGAGAATCGCTTCCACCTCCGACCCCCCGAAATTGTAGGGACACTCTGGGTCTATCACCGGCGGCCCTCGCTAAGCGTGAATTGAATATTGCATCTATTTGGTGTCCAGTAAGTTACTGTGTTAAGTCAATCCTTACAGTCAATTATTATTATGGGAGCAGTGATGGCCCAGTTGAAACGACCGTGACTTACGAGTTGTAGGTCGAAGGTTCGAACTCAGGCAACCACTTTACTTTGTGTAAATTATTATATCATCACTGCTCTCAATATGGTGAAGGAAAACATCGTGAAGAAACCGGCATGTCCTAGAACTAAAAATTCTAAATCATGTGATGTCCACCAACCTACACTGGGCCCGCGTGGTGGATTACGGCTCACTCCCTCACAGAGAGGAGGCCTATGTCCCAGCAGTGGGAACTATAGGCTTTTTATGCAATTATAGCCCACTGATTTACAATTCTTATGTCTAAACCTCTAGTAGTCTAGTACAAGAGCGTCGTTCTACTCTTCACATTCTATATTCAGCACATGGCACAAGACACAAATTCATCCCAGTAGTGAATACCTGAATACCTTGTTATCGAGACAGTTTTCAGCCCCCGATAGTATTTTGCCACATTTGCTAAATGCAAGCTGGGTCGATGTCATAGTTTGTCTGTCAGACAGAAAGACCTGAACAAGTTGGACGTAAAACAAAAAGGAAAGGAAGGAGGCTTATGTCCTGCAGAGGTACTCAAAAGCATTACCAAGATCAGTAGTTCCCAAAGTCTGGGTCGCGAGTGAATATTGGGTGGGCCCTGAAAAATAGGACGAAAAATCGACCAACTGAGCCAACGGCGGGCGACCACTGACGGTGACGGATGGCAATCGCGGCGCAGGGCTCTCGCTTTGTGATTTTCGTCCTAAGCGCGGGTCGAGGGGGACGACGGAACGCACCGAAATAATTGGAGGTATCAAACTGCGATTATAAGTGAATACAACTGAAGTTCATACTAAGTCTAACAAAAAATAGGAAACAAATGCATCCTTCTCATAAAAATAGTACTCCATGTATGTAAACTAACACTTTGGATCGAAACTGATATTTTTTTTCTTATTTGAACATTCCTTCATTCATAAAGTTATGCCTTTTTTCTCTTTTTTTGAACTTTTTGTTAAGTGATTCGCGGTCCAGTCAACTTTAGGAACCCCTGACCTATATGATGATGAAGATGAATTTACGATTAAGAACAAGTTCCACAAGTAGTTACCTCAGTATTTCTCGCTCGCTTGAACGCCAGTTGGCAACATCATCATTGGCAGCTTTGTTCCACCCACTGTTGAATAAAGGCCTCCTCCTTATTGTGCCATGCAACAGAAATTTAAAGTTATTACTTACTACATAAGTACAGTCACGAGCATAAAAATATATTACTATGAACAACGCGGCAATAATATCTGATGTCATGTTTCATCCATTAATATATGACGCCAAATATATGTGATAATTTGTGAAAGGCTTATACAAACGGTAGCGTAAATATGTGATATCGAAGGAATACCAAGACTATCTAGCGAGACATGTGACGCCAATATATAGGATGCTGCATCGGCTTCAAAAAATGTGTCAATGCAATATTAATGGGCATGTCTTGCGTCATAAATATCTGCCTACTCAGTTAAATTCAGAAGAATGTGGTACTTTGTTGTGATTGAAAATATCTGACATTACTTTGGTAGCATAAAAACCTGACAGAATAATGTTTTGAGTTTTCAGCTATATATATAATTAAATAGTATGAAACAAAGCATTCTACTACTATTACTTAGACTTGGAGATTATACTAATATATTTACTTTTTCAGAAACCACCGTATCCTGAATATGACCAATATAGCGATCCAAAAAAGCCTAAAGCTATACACTATAACCATGTCATGAAAGCAAATAAAATATTGAAAAGCATTGTTCCCGCTACTCCACTCTTGGTAATTAATGTTGTGTACAAAGCTCTTACATTTCGTTGGTCATTGGTGTTTACGGTTTCGTCTACCAATATGTACCGAAATCCCGTATTTATTGGGATCACTCTGTCGTCCTGACTTCCGTCCATAAACCAGGGACCATTTCGGTGAGCCGTCCTTTAACAGGTTTTCGATAGGCTGTTTGCAAATGGTTTTTAAACAACCCTTACTGTGACCGGCTTATCTTCTACTTAGGTTCATTAATTCACTGACAGACAACGCACTGGCTAAATTCAAAGGATCTTTTGACAGCATGACATTTTGGATAAAAATTCCATAATGCAGGTGAGGACTAACAAAGTATTTTTGGAAATCCTTCCCCTAAAGGGGTTAACTAGGTGATAAAAGTTTGTATGAGAGTTCGTCATTTTTGCCTATAGGCAATCACATCACACAAGCTCGTTTTTAATTAATTGTGAAAGGTTAGTAAATCCAACCCGGTAGTTTCACTGGGTTAGCCGTTCAATCGGTTACCAACATTCAAAGTGTTTCGCTAAGATGGTTTTCGCTTCATTGGGTTAGAATGGTTTAAGCCAAACAATAATATGTTGATATGCTCCATAATTTAAGGGTAATCGAATGAACTCCTAAGCGGAGACGAACGGCATGATATAAACCCAAAGGTTTCTGGAACAGAAATTCCGATTTTCCATTCTGAATTCCAATATTCATCATTTTATCCCTTTCTGCGTTTCTAGTAACATAATAAATCATAATTATATCAAGTAACACACCACATAAATGTATCTCAATTTATTTTCAGAAATCAAAAATTTGTCAAAAATTTGACATGCTTCTATATTTTAAAGTAGAGACTAGGCATGCAACTGGAAGGTATTTATTTATTTTTATCTAAACAATGTACTTATGAATGTTCATATACTTAAATTGTTTTTAAATCTTTAACTTACTTCATTATTCTCATAATTTACTTGAACAGTTTCCACGAACGATCGGCGATATATGTGTTACGTAAACTAAGTTCAGAGCAGCGCAAATGTGGTGTTTATACGGCGTCAGTAGGAAATTGGGCTATGGTAAGTAATATACTGATGTAAGTAGTTACATTTAAGTATCGATTCGCATTATGTCTATTGAAAATGGTTCTTTCGTACTAAAATTCGAAAATGATAAATGATTTTATTTCTGTAAGTAGGTTTGTGCAAACACTTTTACACGTCAATCATATTTTAAAAACTAGATGAGGTCGGCATTTCTTATCTGACTACTCTGAGAAGAAAGGCGGAAACAAACTCAGAGGTCACAGTCTCTTTTATTAAAGTCCAACCATAATCTAATCTTGATCAGATCATGTGAAGACCATGTAGATTGGTGTCTAGAGTGGTGTTTTGAGGAAAGAACCACACAGATCTGTCCAGTCAGTGCACGCAGTTGTCAGTAATCGTGCAGCTGAACTTAGAACTTATAGAGCTCAACGATTCGATGAACAATACCAAAGAAAGCGCAGTTGGGTACGCCGCATAAACTGCCAGACCATGATTAAACTAAATGAGAATGAACACATTACACATACATAACACATTACATACGTTTGATGATTATTATATACACAATGGCCCACATAGTCTTCACATTCACAATAATATAGGATACTGCACAAAGTAAATATTCATGTCATTGTGTATGTAATAATCATCAAATGTAAATTGTACTGTATGTAATGTGTTATGTATGTAATGTGTAAAAGTGTTTCTATAAAAGTAAAAAATAAATTGTAATAAAAAGCAACATTTATTAAAAAAAATTAACAGCGTATGCTGCGCAACTTAGCTTTTTTGACAATTTATCCATATGTGGGCCCCACTGGAGCTAAGCATCCAAAGTTAAGCCCAAGAATACTGTGCTATCTTCAGGATTAAATTCTCGCTCTTTATCAACACATTAGTTTTCACCTGTCTGACGTGAGGTAGCGTAAACTTAATTTAACATTTGGTTCATTAAGTAAATTGTTAACATTGAACCAGTGAATTACTTTTGAGATCGCGCTATTTACATCGTCAGTAAGGACAGTAACCAGCTGATGACGTTTAAGTTTAAACAAAAGTGAAGTGTCTTCCGCAAACAAAACTATATCATGATTATTCTGTATGAGGTAAGGCAAGTCATTAATATAAATAAGAAACAAGAAAGGGCCAACAATTGAGCCCTGTGGGAGTCACATTATTACTATAGATCCGGGAGATATTCTTTCATTAACGTCAACGCTCTGAATCCTATTACTGAAGTATGAAGTAAGAAGATCCAGAGCGGTGTTCCGGATCCCGTAGTGGCGGAGTTTCCTGATTATCGTTTCATGAAGAACTCAAACGAATGCCTTAGACAAATCACAAAAGATGCCCAAGGCATCGCATTTATCTTCCCATGCGTTATTATAATAAATATATCCTTAAAATTCAACACCTGTACTTCCACCGTTCACCGTTCAGTAGTTAAACGACCTCTTGTAAAACCGAACTGTTACCTATGAATTGTAATCATTTATGTTTATTAAAAAATCTTTTCAACTGATCTTAAACTGATTCGTGCTGATCGTGCAATAATTTAGGTATAATATCCAAATATTATAGTTAAGACTATACTGACAGCAACTACTACTACTATTTAGTAAATAGGTGCATGAATAAATTTAATATTAGAAGAAGAAAAAGTAGTCATGAAATAAAAATACAATTACTAGAATACCTTAATATTATAAACACAAGTAAGCGCTCTTCCTCCTCTCTCCTACTATGCTGTGCCCGACAGGGTCCATAATTGTGTTTTTAATTTTAAGCCTACCACCTGTTTTACTAACATTATGGAATGCAATAAAGAATTGTGAATTGTGATTTCTTAAAAATTCTACTAAAGGATAGGTTAACTTCAATTTTTTTTTTTTCCTTTTAAAAACGTTGCCCCACACTAGGAATTTCTCCTGTATCGTGGGTGCGTTTACAAACATTTAAACTCACATACACAAACAGCCAGGCCCGGAACAACTACTTGTAGGTCATACAAATATTTGTTCCGTGCGGGAATCGAACCTGCGACACGCAGCGCAGCAGTCAATCGCTTAACCACTGCGCCAACCGTGCTGTCAAATTATTCTTCTTTCTGATGAACCATGGTCGGACTGGAGTTTCCATGGAGTTTCTTGCCCGTTCCTTCCGTTTCTTGTTCCTTCAGTTGCCTGTGTGCCAGGGCCACGGTATCCCTTTCGGACATACCCGCATCCCTGGCAGGCATCGACCTTGACGGACCCCATCCGTTTTTACTGACATCTCTTTGAGGCGTGCGAGGAACACAACGCGCCGCCGACCCGGGCCTGTTCCTTGTACGACGGTCAGTTACCCATTGCTCACTGTTCGCAAGCCCGCGCCTGCGGTGGCCGGAAATCGGCCTGGGATTCCTGCGAGTGGGGGCGATATTTGCCTCTCCCTCACGCGTTCCGCCTCCTCCTTCGCGAGCATTACTGCTTCGTAGAACGAGGTGACGGCCTCCCATGCACTCTCGCTCTAGGCACTCCTCAAAGAAGGGACTTATTGCAGCAATTGTGGCGTGTCCATTGATGAGTTGCGACAATCGCACTTTCCATGTCGCCATGAAGTCCCGCCGGAGCTCTGTCAGCTGCGCCGTAACTTCTCGTGGCAGCGGAGTTACGCCCCGGCGTTTCGCCTCCTCGATGTGATTTCGCCCTAAGATTATAGTGTAGTTTCGAGCCGGTAAAAAAAATCACCAGTCTCTTGTATTCAAGTTGCGTTTTTTTCTGTGTACAGGCATTAGCACATCAAGGGCATTTACTGAAAATCCAAGTGACTGTGGTACTCCCCACGTGCACCAGTTCATTCGTCGTGAACCAGTGCCAAGATTTTGGGGCCACGGTTGTGCTCTATGGGAAGAACATCGATGAGGCTAAGACATACGCTTTTCAACTAATAGCTGACCAAGGTCACGTTGGTACCTACCTAAATGGGTAATGACGCATTAGCAATATTTTTGATATTAAGTAATGCTCGGCGCATCGCTTGGCCTTGTTATGTTCTGTACGTCTACCATAAGTTGTTATCGAAAAAATACTCGCTACCGAGTTATCGTAGATCAAATCAATTTCGATAATGTTTGCACCATGAGTTTTACGGAGTCATACGCAGACGCTAAGGTAAGCTCGATAGATCGTGTCGTCTAGCTAACCTCACTCCTTAGGTTTTGTTTCTTTCTTTCTCAGTAATAAGAAGAGAGAACGGCTCATAAGCACATATTACAGTAGGTACTTAAATATTACAAAATTATCCGACTAATTAGAAAGGTTGTCGGTTCATGGACTACTAATGGCATTTAGTAGTTGTTGAATTTTTATTCGTTATAGTAGATATATGACAATTATAAGGAATAAATTTCAACAATCGATTAAAATTTGTAATTTTGTTGACGTTGTGTGGTCCGCAGCGTCTTTGACTTATATTTAAATTGAAATAAGTTTACAAAAATAGAATATTTATTACAATGAGGACCTGTGGATCACAATTGAAATGAAAATTATTGTTTTAGTTCTAATGCCACTTTTTGTGTTGACTTCAAATTCGTAACATTATTCAATAGATAATAAGCACAAATCTTCAAATGCTTCTCTAGAGAGTCTATAAAGTTGGCCACTAACATATTTCACGCTAAGCTCTTCCCGATATTATTTTGACTTGAATAGACTCAAAAACGTGAATAAATAATTTTAATGTAAACAAATGTTTCATACCTCAAAATGCTAGTGAGCTACCTACGTAACTACTATCGCAAGCGTATTTTTCGATAGCGTCTTTCGAATTAGTGACTCATGTTGCCGTTTTGTATGGTGACAGCTGAAAAACGTTAGTGACTATCGAATAGATTACGTTAGGTTTCTTACCTATCGAAATCTAGTGCTCATGGTACGAATTTTAATTCTTGCTGTGAACGCAAGAGGCGCTGTACAATATTTCATAGGTACATAATATATCATTTACGGAGACGCTAGCGAGTTTTGGCTGTGTAAACTCATGGTAGAGGTACTGATAATAATACAGGGTAACATCTTTTTCTAGCTAGTATGGGTAAGAACATTACAGGTCATAGATAAAAACGCTGAAAGGAACCACTAGCTCAATCTAAAGGAAAATATATAAGTGACACGATTTATTTAATAAAAGATGTACTTTCGAAGATATTTAACTTGATTCTAAATAACGTTTTTTTATATTCCTAATCTAAATCACATTACAAACCAATTCATGTAACAATCGTAGCTCTAAAGTTGTTAAAAGTTATCTAAAATAACAATTTACATTTACCTTGACCATGTTCGTATTAACTGTTTGAGGTGGCCACCGTGGCCACCGTTTCATATTCTGCAGCTGAACACGTTTATAAGTTAAACATATCGTAACACAATAAAAAAAAATGGTAAGCATGTAATTTATTATTTTTTTCAAACCTTTATTTAACCTATGGTTCTTTTCAGCGTTTTTGCTGTAGGACCTATACAGTTCAAAGAATCTACCCCACACGATTGAAAAAAAAAATTGTATACTGCCGTATACAAGTTTTTTTTAGTACAATGTAGAAAAGATGCACACAGATGTGTACAGAAGCTGTTGCTGTACCTTTATAAATAAATATGCTTGAGCTGTAATTAAAAAGTTGGCCTTTCAGATATGACCATCCTAATGTGATAGCTGGAGCCGGGTGTATTGGCGTTGAATTATTAGAGCAGTTGCCTGAGACAGACGCCATCCTTGTCCCCATCGGCGGTGGGGGACTGATAGCAGGCATAGCCACAGTTGTCAAACACATTAAACCAGCCGTTCTGATATACGTAAAGTTATTTTCCTTTTCATAATTAAAAAACGACCAAGTGCATGTCGAATCACGCACAATGATGGGTTCCGTAGTTGGGATGAATTTATCCGAAAAACAAACGTAACATTGTAGTTAAAAAAACATGTTCTCCCATACATCGATATACGCCACGGTCAATTTTCCAACTGCAAATGTAAGTTTGTAATCGCAAAAAACATTATGTGATAAAACTACAAATTATAAATTTTTGGAGTTTTTCCTTTATTTGTGCAGTGAGACCTTGCTTCTTGCAAAATTTCATGTTTCTAGGTCAACGGGAAGTACCCTATAGGTTTTGATTTATTTGCGAGTATCAAAATATATCGTATACATAGGTACACATAATTATTACGTTGACATAGAAGCTTGATTTTTTTAGAGCACCAAGGGACCGTAGTCCTACGTTTTTAATATTAATTTCAACTTGATACCTCCACGCATCCCTGAGAAAAGGGGTCTTGACAGACTGACAGACGGACAACGAAGTGATCCTATAAGGGTTTCGTTTTTTTCCTTTTGAGGTACGGAACCAAAACATACCAAATACATCATTACAACGTGACTTTGCATGGAAAAGAAATATTTCATTTTAATGGTATGGTGTTGAAAACATTTGTGTAGGTAGGTACCCAATTGTATCACACCGAACACCGATAACCTCTTGATTTCTGTTAATAGTTTTATCATTTCGTACGTGACTGGTATTAATTGATTACGTCTTATAATTAAACTTGTTCTGTTGCTAGGGAATAGAAGCAGCCAAAAGCTGCAGTTTTGCTAAGGCCGTAGATAACGAGAGACCCTACTGGACTGCAGCTGAGAAGAGTTTAGCGGCCTCACTGACTGTGCCGAAAGCCGGTGACAACGCATTCCACACAGCACGGTCACTTGTCGACAAACTAGTGTGTCTCACGTAGCTACCTATTATACATGCGCCCATTTTAAGTGACACTACGCGACACCTAATAAAAAAAACCGGCCAAATGCGTGTTGGACCACGCACAATGAAGGGTCGGCGTGTCCGTAGTTGGAATAAATTTTTCCCAAAAACAACATAATATTGTAGTTCAAAAACATGTTCTCCCATACATCCATATACGTCACGGTTAATTCTCCAACTGCTTTAAGTTGGTTGATTATTACTCATTACTTGTAAAGCCTACTTAGCTGTGATAATTATCCTTTTAACTTCGTTGTATATTATACTACTGGCGTGAATTTTTTCACATCCAAGAACATACCATTTAGCAAAAACTAGCACTTTATAGCTTAATATTTTCAAACGGATCCCTGCATCGAAAAAAGGTTTACAAAGACCCACTATGTTTTTGAACGGCCTATTCGACGATACCCCACCCCAGGATAGACGAGAAAAATAATATCATCCCCACTTTACGTGCTAGGGATACCCTTGCACGTAAAGTGGGGATGATATTATTTAAAAAAAAAAACGAAGTCCGACACGCACTTGGCCGGTTTATTAGAAAATCTAATAAGCACTATAAGAGCTAACGGGCCCGTACCTACTATTTTATTAGGTCCTACCTACATTTAGGTGTCGTGTAGTGTTAGTGAAAACGGGCATTCAAATACCCGGCCGTTAATGCGGAACATTGAGTTGTAGAAGAAGACAGTTTGAGGGATGAGACTACGATTTTCTAACACTAGATGTACCTAGTATTATTAACGGCCGGGTACTGTACATATAATAATTCTGATGTGAATAACTTTGACCCTAATACATCGTAATGACCTAAGGTATTGGTCCACGACGACTGGACGGCACGAGCGATCTTGCATTTGATAGAAGAGGAAAATATAGTAGCAGAGGGCGCAGGCGCAATCAGTTTAGGCGCCCTCATGTGCATACCTAACATACTGCCAGAGTTACGAGGCAAAACGTAAGTTTTTTATTAATTTTATTTAAAATTAGTCCACTCCTTGGCACAGAGGTGGCACGAGGTCACCCATCCATTGAACCTCCATGACAAGCGAGCTGAAATTCACAGATGGATCGGTCCATCGATCTCGAGAGCCCGAACAGCGGAACAGACACAATTTAGCCACGCCGGCTATTCTTAATTAATCTATGTTCAATAAGTACATATCATTGTCGCGGTAACGCGAACTCAATTTCGTGCGCTCTCTCTCGCACACCGAGAGAGAGCGCAGGGCAGATACCTTAACCATGGTAAAATTTCTTAGAAGACTGTCCTTAACTTTTTGAGTAATTGCTACCTGCATTCACAGATTATGGGAAACAGCTTGTGGCTAAGTAATAACAGCCGTACGGGTCTGTCGATCAGGTTAAGCTACGCTTGCCGCGTTGGTCCGTGGATGGGTGATGTCCATCTTTACATACCAAGCCATGCCTCTGAAAACACGCTAAGCCGTTGGCCCCGGCTGTCATTCGTGGATCTTTGACAGTCGTTACGGGTCGTCAGAAGCCCGAAAGTCTGACAACCAGTCTTCGAAGACAAAGACATTACATTCGTCGGATATGGTAGGTCTGTACAAAGTTTGTTATTAGAGTTATGTTCAGGGCACATCCACCGCTAAAAGCGGCATAAGAATATTTATATTGCACATGGGCATAAAACCTAACATAAATACTACTTTCACTCTATTTTTTTTTTTTTTTTTAATTAGTATACTATAGACTATAGACTTATAGATACATATAAACTCTATTAAAAAAAAAACAACAACATTATTTTGTATCATAAAAACTAAACAAATCTAATTTGTATTTACCCATAGATTCAAAGATTTTTTTTTACTGTGTAAATTTTTTTTTGGAGTAGCCATGTTTTTAGTTTTTTTTTTTTTGTGGAAATGCAATAGTAGTTCTCATAATCGTTTTGGATTATGGGGTATAATATACTTATAATATATAAAAAAATTTTTTATGGTGTGGCACTTTTTGTAAATCTATTATATTCAGCTACTGTGGAGAAGAGGGGTATCGCATTACCCAGTAACTGGGTTGTGGAGGTCAGATATGCAGTCACTCCTTTAAAAATACTGGTATTCAGCTGTATCCGGTTAGACTGGAAGCCAAACCCAACATAGTTGGGTAAAGGCTTGGCAGATGGTACAGCCAGCTAGAAAAAAATAAATTGTCATGTTTTCTTTTTATGATTGATGAATCGATGCAAATTTGTAATGAAGATTAAAAGACTCTTCTGGGCCAACGTAGGTACTAGAAAAGCCTAAAATTGCAAAAAACTTTTTCCATATTTGATAGTGCTATCGCACAAATCCTTCTTTAAAAAACAAAGCAGTAAATATTTTTGAACGGAAAATATGAATCCCATTGCGACAGTGCCCATGTTATGCAAGCAGCAGTAACAATCGAAAATAAACTGAGCGAACATTTTCTACAGGGTGGTTTGTATCGTGTCTGGAGGCAACATAGATTTGTGGCATTTACAACGCACTATTGTACACGGCAAGGCAGCTGAAGGGCGTATTTTTACAATGACCGTAAGAACCGATTCATCAATTTAGTAGAATAAAAATGTTTGATCTATTACTTAAACTATGTACATCCTGGTCATAGATACGTGTGGTGCCAGGAAAGGATATTATACGAAACAAAATATTAAAACTGATGAAATACATGCAATGTAATATAATATATTCTGGAGTGGAACAAGATTGGCTTGAAGAAGATAAATTACTTGATAGCTACGTAAGATACCTACCCTTAAAATACATAATTATAATACTACTAGCTGCGCCCCGCGATTTCACCCGCGTAAGTCTCGATCCCGTCAAAATATCGGGATAAAAAGTAGCCTATGTCTTAATCCACGGTGTCAGCTACCTCCATACAAAATTTTATCAAAATTGGTCCAGCCGTTTGAGCGTGAAGAAGTAACAAACATACACACACATACACACACTCACAAACTTTCGCCTATATAATATTAGTGTGATGTGATTACGTTACACTTGAAAAGACGTAGCTATCGTACCGTACCGTAGTGGGCGCTTGGCCCACATTAATAACAATGTTATCTACATCCCATGCCGATTTCGACTATGGTGACTATTTCTATCTTTGACGACTGCAGGTTATAAGTAGCTACACATTTCTGTAGCCCTGACGCTCTGTGAAAGGTGATAGGGGTGACTTTAGGGTAAGCTGGGTTCAGTGTTGCAGGGAACAGTAAAATTCAGCATAAAGTCCTCAGCCACCAAACTTAGTTCATTAAGCATAGGTATTGACACAGATTATATGAGATGATGATAGTTTTACAAAACTCTTAAAGCGAAGACGTGGTTCCTCATCTAGTATAGACCCATCTCAACGGATCCCTCTTTATAACCGTTCATAGTGTATTACGTTACCTATTTATCTTTCTTTTTTGTACAGATTACCATAATTTGTGAAACCAAAAATATCAAGCAAGCGAATGCATTAAAAAATCTTATAGAAAAATTCTTCCCTAATACCTGCGAATTTACGGGCGACGCCTTCAAGCACAGAACTAGATGCGCATGCCTCCCAACCCTTTTATACTGACAAAAAACAAATAACGTTATTTAATTTAGGTAGAGGAAACCGGAGAAACAAATAACAATAAAATGATTTTTCGTTTTAAGGGGCCATCCATAAATTACACGTTTAGGGGTAGGGAGAGGGTCAACAGTGTGACAAGGGGTAGGGGGGTCATAAGCTTCGTGAAACATGTGATGTTAAAATCTATATTATTAAAACACTAAACCTCAACTCTAACGAAAATTTTTAATATATCCACCAATTTAATATAACCAACTCTATCAATATAATTTAGGGAATAAATATAGGGTTTCAATCAAACATTTTAGAAATTTTACTAAACATCATCATCATCATTCTCCTGTCCTTATCCCAATTTATTTGGGGTCGGTGCAGCATGTCCCTTTCTTCCATACTTCTCTATTAGTCGTCATCTCGGTAGTCACTCCCTTTCTAGCGATATCATCCATAACACAGTCCATCCATCGTTTCTTTGGTCGTCCCCTACTTTTATAGCCATCGACATCCACACTCATAACTTTCCTCACGACATTTTCCTCATTCCTCCGCATCACATGCCCATACCATGACAACCGATTTCCGCACAACTTTTCAGTCACCGGTGCCTCTTTCAGACTACCTCTTATGTACTCATTTCTTATTCTGTCCATTCGTGTCACACCACACATCCCTCTTAGCATTCTCATCCCAGCTACACGCAATTGCCTTACATTCATCCCTTTTGTGGCCCAACATTCTGCTCCATACAAGACAGCAGGTCTAACCATTGTTCTTTAAATCTTCCCCTTAAGGTTAAGGGGAATGCGGGAGTTGCATATTGTGCCCGTAATCCGCCGCCATTTCATCCGTCCAGTGTTAATTCTGTGCTTAACCGTCCAATCTACTTCGCCATCGCTTTGCACGAGTGAACCGAGATACCGAAAGTCAGAGCAGACTGGTAGAAGCGCGCCATCAAGCTCTATGGCTCCAGAACTGGAGAGACCGCCAAAATGGCAGAACATATGTTCGGTTTTGGTTCTGCTGATTTTCAAGCCATCATTCTCCAGCTTCAAAAATTTTACTAAACATAACAGTAAAATGTTTGATTAATTGTTTATTTTATGGAAATAAGATTTTAAATAAAATATATAAAGTGCTGTCTTCATTAAATAATTTTTAAATTGCAAATTATGTGACGTTACACAAATTGATAAATGTGACTACTTGTGACAAGGACGGGGAGATCCAAAAATCATGAAATTCGTATGATGTAATTTATGGGTTGCCCTTAACTTCGAAATTATTACATAAGTAATATATTCGTCTTTCAATATTGTAAGCCTGGTAACGATATCAAATACATAAACTATGTTGTTATTATTATATAATTGAAGTTCCGTAAAATTTGCTATTAAATTGCTACGTTACATGATTAGATGAATGTTGCATTTGCGAGTAGTGGCACTAGTGGCTAGTGATTTTTTTTTAGATCAGTCGATTATTTATTCACCTATTGAAATTAAAACATAGCTTTACTACCAACTTGTTTTTTTATTTGTTTTTAGCACCCTATGAGAAAGGTATAGTTCTAAAGGTATAGTTTTCACCGGGAATCATCACGAACGACAGAGCGATCGTGCCCTTGACCGACTTGTGCCAGACCAGCACCCTAAATTTTAGCCCCTGGTTGACACTGAAGTGCCGTGCTTGACCAATGTGGTGAATGCCTGGAAAATGGCTTTCCCAGATACAGATCGGTCCGTGAACCCATCTTCTCAGAGACAGTGGGATGAGCCACTCTGCAGGTTGGTACAGAATAATCTTATTAATACGTCCACCAATACTGCTGAGCGTGCCCGCCAGCTGGCTGTAGGTAAGTAGGCGTCGGGCGTACTGGCTTCAGGCGCTATTATTACCATCACCCACCGTCCGGCTCTCTAATTGTCTGGGCATTCCTTGCGAAGCTCTGCATCGCTGCCAATGCGGTGAGGGTGTCGACTGCCTCGGACACCATGGCCTGTCCTGCAGTAGGAGCACAGGCCGGACAAACCATGCTTTATACGGACACTATGTAGACAAGCATGTTATAAGTTGGATAATTATATATATATCTTATGTAGATAAAAATGCTTGGCTTATGCTGGTCCTGCTCCACAACCCACTTGTTATTTTAATATTTGGATGAGATACTTCCCCTTTTTTTTTTGTTGTGACATTACCGTCTTATCGTCTATTTTTATGTAGGTAATCAAGTTTTAGTAGTTGAATACTTCAATAGGTAATAATGATTTTCCTTTTGCTAGTAAAATTGTATTAATCTTTGAAATACATTGCAAGCTATAATTTAAAAGCATTTTTTCAATTTTGTAAATGTGTGTACCATAGAGCCGTTTATTATTGATGTATATGTTGAATTAAAAAAACTTGGCAGTTGAAAGTATGTCATGCTCACTTAGATGTCTCGCTGATGGTGGCGCGTGCGTTGGATCATTCGGTTCCCTATAAAATGGTTGAGCTGGATGGTGCTGATCCACGCATCATGTTCGTTAACGGGCGGCGTCAGTTCAGACTCGTCATCTCTTAACTGCCAGGGCTTATTTGTATTTGTAATCTTTTAATCTTATATTTTGAATTATGTTTAAATAATTTATATTTTTTTACATTTTTCTCACTTATAGAAGCGTCAAGAATAATGTACCCTGGATTTTGTAATATCTAGATTTAAAACAGTGTCCTTGGAGTTTCTTCCCTGTTCTTCTCCATAGAGATCTACGTTTTGGAATGGGCAAATAGTTTCAACTTTCTGACTAACTGACCGACTCTTTGACAATTCAAAGTGCCTGTAATTGGTTTAATTGAAATAAATGCTTTGAGTTTGAGTTTATTAATCTTGTTTCTGTCTTTTTGACATCTCTTGGTTTTTGATTTTTTAATTAACTTTTTGACAATATTTATCTATATGGTTATGGGGACCCCATTGAAGCTTGGCATCCACAGTATGCCTAAGAACACTGTGGTATCTTCGGGTTTCAACTCTTCACCCTTTATGAACACACTAGTTTTTACTTGTGTTACATGAGGTATTGTAAACTTAATACATTTCGTTTTTTTCTCGTTAAGAAGTGTTATTAACATTAAACCTATTAACTACTTTTTTGAAACTTTGGTATGGGATGCAACATGTGTCGACACCCTCGCGCCATCCCATCTTCCTAGCACGGCGGGCTGTGCTGGGGCGGCTGCTGCAGTTGCGCAAAAGCCCAAACGGCGCAAATACTCCAATCTTATTGAGAATTATATATTTGCTATTCTTTACGGACTGACATCTTCAAAACCCGATTACCATTGCTATTCAAAAAGGATTCATGTTTTGCTCTACGAATGAGATGAAAGAATATTATGATGAGGTGCCTGCCTAAACTGTGGTATATCCGTAAGGCGGGTTCAAAGGCATGTTATGTCAACGCAAACCTTACTATTACGCGACAGTCCCGATGGTTGAATTAATCAGGTTTGTACATAAACTACATTGAAATAATACTACTTAGCAACAAGGCAGCTATAAAGTCCAACACGGCGGTTGATTACATGTGAGCCAGCAAAACTTAACAAAGCAGCATTTATTTGGTGGTTTACATGACCCAGAGGGTTAATTGCGTAACACACTATCAGTAGGAATAGGTTTCAATTTGACAGTTCAACAACATTCATTGCGTTATTTACGTTGTGGAGCAGACAATATACTTCTAAATCATTCCGATTCCTATTCAAACTGCGTTACGCAATTAGGGTGCAGGCCTATGAATACTCAATCTAGTACCCATGTTTATTGCTAGATGGATAGAATAGTGACTATTTTCATATAATTTCATATAACAGGTATTTTAACAGATATGTATACAAAATAAAATTATATTTTTATTTTTCAGCTGCCATTATTATGTCACCCTTGTTTCAACTTATTGAATGCCATCTCGCCATCTCCACGGATGAGAGAATCGCGGCGATAGTCACGTGCTTTCAAATTATCGCGATGACGATATCGCCGTGTGGAGATGGCGCCTAAGTCGAGGGTGTGTTCTCTCAGTCCACAGAACACTATTACCTCAGTCAGAGGTCTGCGTTTTTATATGATTCCTACAGCAAGCCCATTACTACCCATTATTTCCCATAATAATTATATTATTGTACTTTATTTATATTGTCCGTCTTTCCTACATATATTTTTTTACTTATAAATTTTACATTTTACAATATTTCATTAAATAGTTAAATAATATAGTTTTATTATTCATTGTAACCCTATCCCTTCATAAATTGCATAATACATTATATTGCTTCACTTTGAATGGTGAGTGGGAGAACCGGAAGCCCAGGGTTTGGGAACGGAAAAGGGGGGCAACGCATCAGTAACAATCCTGGTATTGTGGACGTCTATGCGCAGCGGTGATTGCTTAATATCAGATGATATAAAACATACCTAGCGCCTCGATGGCGTGTGGAATAGTAGAAAATGATTCTTATACTCGATAACCACAACGCCTAATCCTATCTCATATCGAAAAGCAGAGTTAAGTAAACTAAAATTTTTATTTATGGATACATTATAAACTCAAATAATTATTTACACTAACTAGGTACTAACTACAAAAAAAAATACAACATAGTAAACTTATGTTTATTTTTCTCAGTTTCCTAAACTTTTAGATTCGTGAAACATTTATATCTTTAAATTAAAGAATACAACAATTGCAAAAATGCAACAATATTTGCTGCACATTGATTTTGACACTTAGGCAGGTGCCCATAGTTCTACTGGTCATGTCCTTTAACCTTTTTTTTTTGTATTTATTTATTTACATACATTTATGATGTTACAGAAATGTTTTCCTTAACATCTGCATTTGCTTGTTTAAAAATTGCATACTTTTGAAATAACGGCCTAAATTTGTCCCAATCCTCGGACAATTCCGTCTAACCGAATTAAAATATATATTTTTTGTTAAATATGGAAGGCAGTTCTGTTGTTTTGAATTAATGTATTATATTATAAAAGCCAATATTTTAATCGCTTACAACCATTGCTATACTACATAAAATTTATATTAAAGTATAGTTAAGAATACCTTAGGTATAGTCAACCAAATTCAACTTACTTAAAATATGACGGATTTGCCCACATATACCTTACATAAAATCACAAATATAACTAATTGTCGTAAAATTTAATGTAAAAACAAAATAAACAATTAATGGTAACTAAATCGAAGCTACGTTGACACGGAAAAGCTCCTTGAGATAGTAAAGTAACGGTAGTAAAGGTATATTTATTAGAACCGTTTATTTTATTCTTGGGGTTTGTTTCAGATTGTCTGCGTGGCTTCTATTCTACCACCCACCACACACCATCAATCACTCGCAATAGTACCATGTTGACATGCCTATGCTTAGTTTAGACTCCAGATCTCCCACAAATTACAAAAATTTCTCAAAATACCTGTCAACTTAATATGTATATGTAGTATAAGAATGTAATTTGTAAAAATAAATAAACATAATTGTATTTATTATTTTATTTTATTGTCTGAAGTGACCAAGTGGCAGTTTTTATTCCCATTGTATTGACAAAATAAGATGGCGATGTTAGTTCCGATTTTGGCCGCGAGCCAAAATAACCTTGTATCGAATCATAAAAAAGTCAGACGTTTTACCTCTTCGTCTTGTCAGTTTATATTTATAAAGAAATAACATCGAGAACAAATCGAGAAACAACATCACAACCATGCAATAAGCTGCAATGTTAGTCTAAATTCCAAAATTCATTAATAAATTAAAATTCATACAAACCATCCTTCCTTACTATATTCAACATGAGTCGGAAAAATGTAAGTGCAACCTAAGACGTCTTTAGATTTTTGCTCAAATTATTAAATTGCTGTATCCTCATACTGTATTGTCCTTGGATGAAACCTAGCTTTGCCGATATTTTGCTTAATTTGTTTTTTACATTAGGTACTATCCGTTTCACGTTTTAGGAAGGATTAGGCAGCGTTCCGGGGTTCCGTGTGGTACCGGACGTAAAGAATTGTACCATCCTATTTCTTCCCATGGGTGTCGTAAAACGCGACGAAGGGACTTATTAGAGAATGGGCAGCAGCGTTCTCTATGCTTTTTACCACCATACTGCGATCGTCAACCCGCCTGCCAAGCGTGGCGATTATGGCAACCCCATCCTCTTTTTGGGACAGGCCTATGTCCAGCAGTGGACGTATTTCGGCTGAAATTATGCTAGGCAGGGTGTGATTTATGTAACTCAACTTATAGGAAGACTTCGACGAATTTTGTGACCCGGAATTTCCCAGGATAATCAAGTATGAAGACGTTGTAGAGGCAGCACAAAGAATACGGCCATACATTATCAACACACCTGTCCTGGTAAGTTTACAGTTAGATATACAAGGAGGCGCAAGGATTCACCAAATGGTTTTTTTTTTTAAATATATACCAAAGCTGGTTTTATGATTCTGTTCCTCAAAAGTAATAACAACTCAAAATGAAAAAATAATCACCTTAATCGGTCCGTAAAATGAGAAATCGGTGTACATACTTGAAAAAAAAACACTCTTTGAAAGCATAACCTCCTCCCTTTTTTGAAGGAGTTTAAAAAACGGAACCTTTTTATGATCACTGTTATCCGTAAATCCGTCTGTCAAAGCCCCTATTCTCAGGAAAGGGTTGAGTTATGAAGTTGTAAAAACATAACAATATTAGTTTCTGCGATTCCAAACTGACATTTGCGGTTTGAGCATCGACCGCCGCGTTATGTAAATTATGTAGAACGATGTAGAGGAAATATTTTTTTTTAATTTTTTAGTTATGTATGTTTGTCCTTCAATTCGGCATTGGAAATTCAAAGGCCGTATCTTGAAGTTACATTTAGTCTTTATTTAATTCAAATCGGTCACTCTCCACTTCATCATAAAGTATTTTTTCAACTGGAAAGTTAAGTTATTTGTCCTAGTTAGTTGTCCTTAAATCCGGAATTGGAAATTCATAGGCCGTGTAACATGAGTGCAGCCGCGGGTTGCCAGGCACAGCTTAGAGACGGAACCCTCAGTGTGCAAATCCTACTGGCACTTGTCCGGTTGTTTTACGAGGTACCTAACTATTGCCATACCTAATTATTGAATTACATTTCAGGCAGCACACACCCAGAAAGATTTTGGTATATCCATTCATTATAAATTGGAATTCATGCAAAAATCTGGCAGGTACGTGACGAAATACCCCTTTCTCATCATCATTCATCATTTCAACCGAAAGACGTCCACTGCTGGACATAGGCCTCCCCCAAGCACCGCTACTTCGACCGGTTCTGTGCTTCCCGCATCCAGCGGATACATGCAGCCTTCACAAGGTCATCGGTTCACCTTGTAGGAGGCCTTCCAACGCTACGTCTTCCGGTACGCGGTAGCCACTCCAGAACCTTTCAGCCCCATCGGCCATCAGTTCTGCGAGCAATGTGCCTTGCCCACTGCCACTTAAGCTTGGCAATTCTTCGGGCTATGTCGGTTACCTTTGTTCGCCTGCGGACCTCTTCATTTCTGATTCGATCACATAGGGAAACTCCAAGCATAGCCTTCTCCATTGCCCGTTGGGTGACTTTTAGCCTTCTGATAAGGCCTATTGTGAGCGACCACGTTTCAGTACCATAGGTCATCACTGGCAACACGCACTGATCAAAGACTTTAGTCTTGAGACACTGCGGTATGTGGGACGAGAAGATATTGCGTAGCTTTCCGAACGCTGCCCAGCCGAGTGGGATTCGACGATTGACCTCTTTCTCGAAGTTGGACCTACCTAACTGGACAATTTGTCCGAGGTAAACATACTAGTCCACAAATTCGAGTGTAGCGTCTCCGATTTTCATGAGAGTGGGTGTTACATGGACATTTGACATGACCTTTGTCTTACCCTTTCTCATGCCTTCCTAATATTATAAATGTGATAGCCTGTACTTTTGTGCAATAAGAGTCTTAGGTGTTTTGCAATTTTCAGGTCAGTGTCAGGTTGTATATTGATCAACATAATTATGATAATCATTTAAATAATTATATATCTCTCTAAGTTAGAATTGGCCTGGAATTTCATGATGGCATGAAATTGACATTCTATAGAGTACACGTAATTTAGTCTCAGTAGAGAGTTGTATTGATGATTAATTATTATAATTCCGAAAATACATACTTAGTTACGTTAGTAGTAGCTCTAAAATACACATTCATTACAGTTTCAAGGAAAGGGGCTGTTTGAATGCTCTACAACTTTTGCCGAGTGACAAGAAAAAGCTCGGTGTAGTCATGGCTTCAACAGGTAACGAGGCCATAGCTCTGTGCTATCACGCAGCAAAGATGAGCATCCCGGTCATTGTGGTTATGCCCGTTAATTTGGCCATTGACAAGATGCAAAGATGTCATGGATATGGAGCGAAGGTTGTTGTGCAAGGAATAAACTTGGTGGAAGCTCAAAAATATGCTCGAACTCTTGCAAGAGACAAGGGACTTACTTATATTAATGGGTATGCATTAACATTATTTTTACGTTCACGTTTTTAGCTTCATTTACCTATACAATTTTATGGATAGACCTATCAAAAAAGTAGCGCCTCCCCAGCCGGTGCTGGCACCCAAAACCTATCAACATAGTATGGTGATGCATCTGTACTGCCACATACGAACTACGCATTACATCCTACATCTCATCAGTAACTCTCCTTGCGCGATTAATTCATATTCAGAAACCCGACCAAAACAGTTAGACAGTAGCCGGTGGGTTACTATCCAACTGTTTTTGTCCTTGTCCTCACCTCACCTCCCTTGGCTCACCACCCACAAAACCCATCTTGTTGGATGATCCTGCGTGTTTAAAAGAGGATGAGGAGCTTTCCACCCTCTTCCTCATACCTCTAAACGGGTGACCCGAAGATGAACGTTAGCGCAGCCTTCGTGCAGCTACTTCATTGTGACGTCAACTTCACTTGCTCAAGCTCTCGAACAGCGAGTATCAGCCAGCCAGCATCCACGCCTTCAATGGGTATCCTGATGACTACCATATTTGGCGGACGCGCATGTCACGTAGGTCACAAGTAAACTGGGCGAGAAAATTAGGGAAGCCGAATGTGTATTACCGCTGGTACCGCTCATTTAGGTACTAGATCAGGCATGTTGCGGTGCCTTAAAATTACACATCGATGATGATGATGATGATTAGTCCTCTCACATGAACATGTACATGTAAAAATCAGCTAGAACGTCTTTTTTTTATTCTGCTACATTTTCTTGTCGGCGGCATTTCATTTTGTATGGAACAATTGTTGCAAATTTTAACACATACCAAAGACACACCGCCCCGGGTCGCCCCGGTCCAGGCGGCCAAATGTTAAGTACTTAAATCCGTAACACAAAATATATTCAGTAAGGAGCAGTTTGGAATAAGAGGCCCCGTACTGTATGCAACATATAAATGCAAAAAAAATTGAGCGCCCTACGCTACATTCTCAAACTTTCCGCGTAAGTCGACAAAGTAACTCCTACGACTATTTATGAATGGTATGACTGTTTAAAAGAAAACCTTACTTATACAAGGCGGTGTGCTAAAATTTTCTTTTTCTTTCAAGATTTTTTTAAGATGGCAGAATTTTATTTGGCATAATTACCTTTGACAAAGTTAAAATTCCGCATAATTTCGTTTAGCATAACATTTTTTAAAGCGACGACTATTTGGTAAACAATTTATATGAAGATGGCAGAATTTTATTTGGAATAATTTTATTAAGCATATTGCCATTTCTGTAAAATATCATTTTTAACCCTAAATTAAAATTAAAACATTGTCTTAAAAAGTCAATATGTTGTGCTACAAAATTTAGGTGTCTGCCCTACCCCTAGAGTGTAATTTAAGCCTGAGTAGGCGCGGAGGGGCGAGGCAGCCCGCGAGCTGAGTAGCCGAAGCTGCGCTGTTGAGCGTTATTAACCATCAGCTCCTCAGCTCGTGTGGGACCGCCGGAGCCCCGTAGCGCCGGAGCCGTGACAGAAACCATGCCTGCTGCAGGCTGCATGCTCGCTTGCATGGTGTATGGTTTGCTGCATGGTGTATGGTTGCTGCATGCATGGTGAGAATGCATGCTATGAATTTTCTGTAATATGATAGATGAGTCTTTCAAATATTATGGATATGAAATGTAATTATACAGGGTGGAAACTTTCAGCGGGGCAGTAAGGGGAAGTACCTTATCCGTTGCAGCTACGCGAAAATGGTCTTAGGAGACTATCCTTATCTTTTTGAGAAATTTTGATCTGCATTCACAGATTTTGAAAAAAATGTACAGTCAGCAGGAAAATAAGCAATTTTCACAAAAACTTTTTTTTATGCCAATCGCCTATGCCTTTCTTATAAGGATCAAAAAGCTCTATTGGACCAATTGAGGTTTGAGTACTAGAAAAGTCATAAATCGCAAAAAACTTTTCCCATACATTTCGTATGAAATGAGACTTACATTTTTTACCATCGATAAACTGGCAGCTACAAAAAATACTGATCGAAAAACAAATACAAAAACTATAACTTCAACTTTGGGTATTATTTCACCTTAAAATAATTAAAAACTTGAAACTTTACATTTGGACTCACCTAGAAATTTTACTTTTGTGCTCTAAGTTATGAAGTGTTGAGAATGGTAGCTGTTTTGACGATAGGTTTATTCCCTTTACTACAGAGAGGGTAGCAGCTGATAATGTGCTAGGATTAATTCCATAGAGAATCGTGGTAAGTAAATCTTTGAGTTCCTGAACACTATTGTATTCCTTTTTATAAAGTTCGATTTTTAAATAGCGCCACATAAAAAGTGTAGACGCGTGAGATCTGGACTGCGAGGTGGTCACGTTAAAGGACCATCATTATGTTTGTATCCACTGCCTTGCGAATTGCCGGAATTCGATTGATGCGATTTCGAAATACGAAGTTTGTTTTTTGTTTATTTTTGGCCAGTCTTCATTGTAGCGGTCCATTTATCCATCATAAAAAAACATATTTTCTTTTTTTGCTCCAATACCATCGTTTCTTTTTTTGTAGAGTCGCTTTTCTATGTTGTGAAATTGTGGTAATTGTGTAACATACTGTAATCCCTCGTCTTTAAGAACTTCCATATTATTTTCAAACACTTGCGCAACAGGGATATTTATATCCTTTTGAACATCTTCTACACATTTTTGCATTTGGCGGTTCACTTTATCTTTCGCGAGATCAATAGGTTCATGACAATGAGCAGATTCGTTCAAAATAGTCATCGCATCGACTCTGACTTTTACTGTCGCGTTGCAAACATTTTTTCTAGCACATCGCCATAGTTTTGAGCCATCTTTGTTTATTCTTTTAAGAATATATTCATAGCCAGCTCTTCGCAAAAGTTCACGTCCTCTTTGTGTGACATCAATATAAAACGACTGTTCACCACGTGAAGTTGAAGGACTTTTTTCATCCATTTTGATAATTCTAAAATGGAAAAAAAAAAAAAACTATCAGATAATTTAACAAATGACATTTTTTTTTGTGATATTAAAATGTCGCATCAAAGATGAGAAGCAATCTAAAGTAAACATTTTTGTAACCACGTCGTTTAACCCCCTTATTAGCTTGTTTTGTTTATAAATAAGTTACTAAAAAATTGTTTTACATGCCTGAAGAGTATTAAATGAAGTCACTATACACCACCACTTACATCACACAATTTGCAACAAATATTTAGCGCAGTATCTTACAATGATCTAATATGACACTGTCTGATGCAAAACTTGACTTTCTTAAACTGATAAGCTTCTTGTTCGTGATTGGCCGAGCCAGTCATCGGGCAATGCAAAATTTCTCGTTTATAACAAAAGGGCTACCTGACCTTGAAATCGACAGGCAAAACGGACTCGAGTTAGAGTGTGATAGTATTATACAATGCTATGCCCTTTGTGTGTGTTTTACCTGCCTGTGTGAATTATGTAAAAACGGGCTAGCTTAATCTATTACTAAGCGCATAGGATAAAATCATGTCTAGAACGAGTCAAATGATATTCATATAAATAATTTATAAATTTTTTCGTTTGACTGTACCGATTTTGGCTTGAATTATAGATTTTTTTAAGTTATCTATGAGTGGTCCCAGTCGCCGGAAGAAAAATATTTATTTTTTACGGATCCGGCGACTGGGACCGCGGTCCTAGTTAAGCGGTCCCAGTCGCCGGAAGCCTCGTTTATACTGCGTAATTATAATTTACCTACACCATGTGATGGGCCTCGCAACCGGCAGATTTTTTTTTAAGGCGGTTGCATTTTCATCTCTTCATAATGCTGTTTATTACAAAAAGCATGAATATAGGATATACATAAAATATATAAAATATTATTTTGCATAACAGCGGATAGCATAAACTTCATTTCGTAGAAAATCGTTTGGCACACACTCATTTATCATACGAGTACATTCAAAACTCATAATTTTGTAAGTCAGAATCATCTTTAGGCATAAATTTCATATCCATAATAATTAAAAAGTAGAACCATCATATCGCAGAAAGCTCACAGTCAGAATCGTCTTTTGGCATAGATTGCATAGCAATAGTCATTAATAGGCAGAATTATCTTATCTCGGAAAGTTTACAATTATTTTATTATACAGGGTGGAAACTTTCAGCGGGGCAACAAGGGGAAGTACCTTATTCGTTGCAGCTACGCGAAAATGGTCTTAGGAGACTATCCTTATCTTTTTGAAAAATTTTGATCTGCATTCACAGATTTTGATAAAAATGTACAGTCAGCAGGAAAATAAGCAATTTTCACTAAAACTTTTTTATGCCAATCGATCCTCTTTCTTACGAGTATAAGGATCAAAAAGCTCTATTGGACCAATTGAGGTTTGATTACTCGAAAAGTCATAAACCGCAAAAAAAAAAAACTTATCCCATACATTTCGTAAGAAATGATACTCCAACTTAGTTTTTACCCGACTGACTCAGAAGGAGGGTTATGTTTTTCGAGTGTATGTATGTATGTATGTCTATTTCTTTGGCACGCTCTGTAGCCTAAACGGCTTGATGGATTTTAACATATGAGGTATCGTTAGATTCGTTTTAGTTGCAGAAGTGTTGCACATGGCATCTGCGAATCAAAAAAGACAGAAGGAATAAAAAAATTTTTTTTTTGATTTTAATAATATGGGTATCAAACAAAAGCTAGTAAAAAGCCAATTCCAAATATATATTATAACACTTTTTAGCTACTATTTTGACTCAAACTACAAAAAAGTACATTTTCTATACAATAACAAAATGGTAGCGAAATCAAAATTTGTACATTGAATATTTTTGAAAAAAGCAATTGCTATGAGGTTTGGAATCGATTTTAATGCCGAAAATATAGTTTGTATAATTTTTGTCTGTTTGTCTGAATGTATGTTCCAGCATCACGAAAATTTTAATGGATAGATTCTGTTAAAATTTTGCATAATATTACCTATAAGTCTGGTCACCCGGTAGGCTATATTTACTTTATCACCCTATTTATTATGGGGGATAAGCAATATTGTATTATGTTTGTATTCCTCTATGGTTTACAGTAAATTGTAAAAAGAGCCAAACGGTTAGAACATTGCAGATAGGTACAGATTTAATCTTTTAAATGATTATCATTACGCTATATCTTTATGGGACTAAGCAGTCAATCATCATGACATATACACGGTGAATTTTTAAGATGGGGAAGTAAATCTTAACTGTAGCTACATAATAACGCGAAATCGGTCTTAGGAGACTGTCCTTAAAATTTTGAGATATTTTATTTAATCTGCATAATGAGATATTTTTACAAAAAAAAAACCAATAGATCCTGATTCTTATGAGAGAGTTAGACCAACTGTGGTTGAATACATCGGATCTAGTACACTTGCGTGAATGACATTTCCACTAAAGACACTTGCACGAACTTACTTGCACAAAAAGATGGTTGTCGTGATTTTGTGATGATTTTTGTGTAGTTTTCATGTTTTCGAGGTCTCTGATAACAAAATTGGGGTCAAAATCAAAATTCAAGATAGCATCAACGAAAATTTGCAAATTTTGCTGACGACGATAATGGGTGTCAAAATCCAAACGCAAGATGGCGCCAACGAAAAGAAAACCGAAACCCTCATAGGATCACTTCGTTGTCTGTCCGTCCGTCCGTCTGTCTGTCTGTCAATACCATTTTTCTCAGGAACGCGGGGAGGTATCAAGTTGAAATCAATATCAAATATGAAGGTCTACGGTCCCTAAAAGCTCAAAAAAAATCATCCTTCAAGTCAACGCAATAAAAAAATACGGCCATTCATGCGACATATTTTGATGGGATAAATTCATTCAACCTACGGTCATTGTGCGTGGTCCGGCACGCCCTTGGCCGGTTTTTTATAATGAATAGACTGGCCGCTACAAAACTCAGAAATAGCAAAAAGCGTTTCCCATCAAAATCGTTTATTTGCATAAATGTGTACAAATGGGTACAAAAGGTGTATCAAATTCAGTGCAAAGTCATATTCCACCGTATACTGATGTCATGCAAATATTTAATGGACGTTAGTTAGTTAAAGGCTCTTTCAGACTCACTCGATATTGCGGGCGTGACAGGCTCCGACAAAGAAATTGTGCTACTAGTGTCGCGTATATATTTTGGCTGTTGAGATCAAAACTACAAACGTAACATACAGGGAATTCTTATAAAAATAACATAACAGCCTGTATTCCCCGAAGGGTTGGGCAGAGGTGTACTTAGTACGGCACATTTTGCCAGTTATGTTTAGGTCCCATGAATAGGGGGCGAGCCTATTGCCACTAACCGGGCACCAACCCAGACGTCGGACTGTTACTGGGAAATTTCAGATGGAAAACCCAATAACACTGCCTGACCGACCTCTGACCGGAATCGAACCTAGGACCTCATACTCAACAGTAGCACTTCCGACCACTAAAACAACGAGGCTGTATTCTATAAAACTGTGGCTGCTATTTTATTTTAGTATATCTTACGACGCAACGCACGCACGCGTATGAAGTCGCGGGCAGAAACCTATCCTATCCTATCTTGCTATAAGCACATGAACAAATTGTTTAGTTAAGTATTGTTCGTTTAGTTTATAGCAAGATAGGATAGGATAGGTTTTAGAAAGGCTAGCTTCTGCCCGCGACTTCATACGCGTGGAAGTCGTAAGATATACTAAAATAAAATAGCAGCCACAGTTTTATAGAATACAGCCTCGTTGTTTTAGTGGTCGGAAGTGCTACTGTTGAGTATGAGGTCCTAGGTTCGATTCCGGTCAGAGGTCGGTCAGGCAGTGTTATTGGGTTTTCCATCTGAAATTTCCCAGTAACAGTCTGAAGTCTGGGTTGGTGCCCGGTTAGTGGCAATAGGCTCGCCCCCTATTCATGGGACCTAAACATAACTGGCAAAATGTGCCGTACTAAGTACACCTATGCCCAACCCTTCGGGAGGCTGTTATGTTATTTTTATAAGAATTCCCTGTATGCTATGTTTTTAGTTTTGATCTCAACAGCCAAAATATATACGCGACACTAGTAGCACAATTTCTTTGTCGGAGCCTGTCACGCCCGCAATATCGAGTGAGTCTGAAAGAGCCTTTAACTGACTAACGTCCATTAAATATTTGCATGCATCAGTATACGGTGGAATATGACTTTGCACTGAATTTTATACACCTTTTGTACCCATTTGTACACATTTATGCAAATAAACGATTTTGATGGGAAACGCTTTTTGCTATTTCTGAGTTTTGTAGCGGCCAGTATATTCATTATAAAAAACCGGCCAAACGCGTGCCGGACCACGCACAATGACCGTAGGTTGAATGAATTTATCCCATCAAAATATGTCGCATGAATGGCCGTATTTTTTTATTGCGTTGACTTGAAGGATGATTTTTTTTGAGCTTTTAGGGACCGTAGACCTTCATATTTGATATTGATTTCAACTTGATACCTCCCCGCGTTCCTGAGAAAAATGGTATTGACAGACAGACAGACGGACGGACGGACAGACAACGAAGTGATCCTATGAGGGTTTCGGTTTTCTTTTCGTTGGCGCCATCTTGCGTTTGGATTTTGACACCCATTATCGTCGACAGCAAAATTTGCAAATTTTCGTTGATGCTATCTTGAATTTTGATTTTGACCCCAATTTTGTTATCAGAGACCTCGAAAACATGAAAACTAAACAAAAATCATCACAAAATCACGACAACCATCTTTTTGTGCAAGTAAGTTCGTGCAAGTGTCTTTAGTGGAAATGTCATTCACGCAAGTGTACTAGATCCGATGTTCAACCACAGTTGGTCTAACTCTCTCATAAGAATCAGGATCTATTGGTTTTTTTTTTGTAAAAATATCTCATTATGCAGATTAAATAAAATATCTCAAAATTTTAAGGACAGTCTCCTAAGACCGATTTCGCGTTATTATGTAGCTACAGTTAAGATTTACTTCCCCATCTTAAAAATTCACCGTGTATATGTCATGATGTTTGACTGCTTAGTCCCATAAAGATATAGCGTAATGATAATCATTTAAAAGATTAAATCTGTACCTATCTGCAATGTTCTAACCGTTTGGCTCTTTTTACAATTTACTGTAAACCATAGAGGAATACAAACATAATACAATATTGCTTATCCCCCATAATAAATAGGGTGATAAAGTAAATATAGCCTACCGGGTGACCAGACTTATAGGTAATATTATGCAAAATTTTAACAGAATCTATCCATTAAAATTTTCGTGATGCTGGAACATACATTCAGACAAACAGACAAAAATTATACAAACTATATTTTCGGCATTAAAATCGATTCCAAACCTCATAGCAATTGCTTTTTTCAAAAATATTCAATGTACAAATTTTGATTTCGCTACCATTTTGTTATTGTATAGAAAATGTACTTTTTTGTAGTTTGAGTCAAAATAGTAGCTAAAAAGTGTTATAATATATATTTGGAATTGGCTTTTTACTAGCTTTTGTTTGATACCCATATTATTAAAATCAAAAAATATTTTTTTTTATTCCTTCTGTCTTTTTTGATTCGCAGATGCCATGTGCAACACTTCTGCAACTAAAACGAATCTAACGATACCTCATATGTTAAAATCCATCAAGCCGTTTAGGCTACAGAGCGTGCCAAAGAAATAGACATACATACATACATACACTCGAAAAACATAACCCTCCTTCTGAGTCAGTCGGGTAAAAACTAAGTTGGAGTATCATTTCTTACGAAATGTATGGGATAAGTTTTTTTTTTTTTGCGGTTTATGACTTTTCGAGTAATCAAACCTCAATTGGTCCAATAGAGCTTTTTGATCCTTATACTCGTAAGAAAGAGGATCGATTGGCATAAAAAAGTTTTAGTGAAAATTGCTTATTTTCCTGCTGACTGTACATTTTTATCAAAATCTGTGAATGCAGATCAAAATTTTTCAAAAAGATAAGGATAGACTATCCTTATCTTTTTGAAAAATTTTGATCTGCAAGTCAGTCAGATCTGCAGTGGAAGTGATCCTATGAGGGTTTCGGTTTTCTTTTCGTTGGCGCCATCTTGCGTTTGGATTTTGACACCCATTATCGTCGTCAGCAAAATTTGCAAATTTTCGTTGATGCTATCTTGAATTTTGATTTTGACCCCAATTTTGTTATCAGAGACCTCGAAAACATGAAAACTACACAAAAATCATCACAAAATCACGACAACCATCTTTTTGTGCAAGTAAGTTCGTGCAAGTGTCTTTAGTGGAAATGTCATTCACGCAAGTGTACTAGATCCGATGTATTCAACCACAGTTGGTCTAACTCTCTCATAAGAATCAGGATCTATTGGTTTTTTTTTTGTAAAAATATCTCATTATGCAGATTAAATAAAATATCTCAAAATTTTAAGGACAGTCTCCTAAGACCGATTTCGCGTTATTATGTAGCTACAGTTAAGATTTACTTCCCCATCTTAAAAATTCACCGTGTATATGTCATGATGATTGACTGCTTAGTCCCATAAAGATATAGCGTTATGATAATCATTTAAAAGATTAAATCTGTACCTATCTGCAATGTTCTAACCGTTTGGCTCTTTTTACAATTTACTGTAAACCATAGAGGAATACAAACATAATACAATATTGCTTATCCCCCATAATAAATAGGGTGATAAAGTAAATATAGCCTACCGGGTGACCAGACTTATAGGTAATATTATGCAAAATTTTAACAGAATCTATCCATTAAAATTTTCGTGATGCTGGAACATACATTCAGACAAACAGACAAAAATTATACAAACTATATTTTCGGCATTAAAATCGATTCCAAACCTCATAGCAATTGCTTTTTTCAAAAATATTCAATGTACAAATTTTGATTTCGCTACCATTTTGTTATTGTATAGAAAATGTACTTTTTTGTAGTTTGAGTCAAAATAGTAGCTAAAAAGTGTTATAATATATATTTGGAATTGGCTTTTTACTAGCTTTTGTTTGATACCCATATTATTAAAATCAAAAAAAAAATTTTTTTATTCCTTCTGTCTTTTTTGATTCGCAGATGCCATGTGCAACACTTCTGCAACTAAAACGAATCTAACGATACCTCATATGTTAAAATCCATCAAGCCGTTTAGGCTACAGAGCGTGCCAAAGAAATAGACATACATACATACATACACTCGAAAAACATAACCCTCCTTCTGAGTCAGTCGGGTAAAAACTAAGTTGGAGTATCATTTCTTACGAAATGTATGGGATAAGTTTTTTTTTTTTGCGGTTTATGACTTTTCGAGTAATCAAACCTCAATTGGTCCAATAGAGCTTTTTGATCCTTATACTCGTAAGAAAGAGGATCGATTGGCATAAAAAAGTTTTAGTGAAAATTGCTTATTTTCCTGCTGACTGTACATTTTTATCAAAATCTGTGAATGCAGATCAAAATTTTTCAAAAAGATAAGGATAGTCTCCTAAGACCATTTTCGCGTAGCTGCAACGAATAAGGTACTTCCCCTTGTTGCCCCGCTGAAAGTTTCCACCCTGTATAATAAAATAATTGTAAACTTTCCGAGATAAGATAATTCTGCCTATTAATGACTATTGCTATGCAATCTATGCCAAAAGACGATTCTGACTGTGAGCTTTCTGCGATATGATGGTTCTACTTTTTAATTATTATGGATATGAAATTTATGCCTAAAGATGATTCTGACTTACAAAATTATGAGTTTTGAATGTACTCGTATGATAAATGAGTGTGTGCCAAACGATTTTCTACGAAATGAAGTTTATGCTATCCGCTGTTATGCAAAATAATATTTTATATATTTTATGTATATCCTATATTCATGCTTTTTGTAATAAACAGCATTATGAAGAGATGAAAATGCAACCGCCTTAAAAAAAAATCTGCCGGTTGCGAGGCCCATCACATGGTGTAGGTAAATTATAATTACGCAGTATAAACGAGGCTTCCGGCGACTGGGACCGGTTAACTAGGACCGCGGTCCCAGTCGCCGGATCCGTAAAAAATAAATATTTTTCTTCCGGCGACTGGGACCACTCATAGATAACTTAAAAAAATCTATAATTCAAGCCAAAATCGGTACAGTCAAACGAAAAAATTTCTAAATTATTTATATGAATATCATTTGACTCGTTCTAGACATGATTTTATCCTATGCGCTTAGTAATAGATTAAGCTAGCCCGTTTTTACATAATTCACACAGGCAAGTAAAACACACACAAAGGGCATAGCATTGTATAATACTATCACACTCTAACTCGAGTCCGTTTTGCCTGTCGATTTCAAGGTCAGGTAGCCCTTTTGTTATAAACGAGAAATTTTGCATTGCCCGATGACTGGCTCGGCCAATCACGAACAAGAAGCTTATCAGTTTAAGAAAGTCAAGTTTTGCATCAGACAGTGTCATATTAGATCATTGTAAGATACTGCGCTAAATATTTGTTGCAAATTGTGTGATGTAAGTGGTGGTGTATAGTGACTTCATTTAATACTCTTCAGGTATGTAAAACAATTTTTTAGTAACTTATTTATAAACAAAACAAGCTAATAAGGGGGTTAAACGACGTGGTTACAAAAATGTTTACTTTAGATTGCTTCTCATCTTTGATGCGACATTTTAATATCACAAAAAAAAATGTCATTTGTTAAATTATCTGATAGTTTTTTTTTTTTTTCCATTTTAGAATTATCAAAATGGATGAAAAAAGTCCTTCAACTTCACGTGGTGAACAGTCGTTTTATATTGATGTCACACAAAGAGGACGTGAACTTTTGCGAAGAGCTGGCTATGAATATATTCTTAAAAGAATAAACAAAGATGGCTCAAAACTATGGCGATGTGCTAGAAAAAATGTTTGCAACGCGACAGTAAAAGTCAGAGTCGATGCGATGACTATTTTGAACGAATCTGCTCATTGTCATGAACCTATTGATCTCACGAAAGATAAAGTGAACCGCCAAATGCAAAAATGTGTAGAAGATGTTCAAAAGGATATAAATATCCCTGTTGCGCAAGTGTTTGAAAATAATATGGAAGTTCTTAAAGACGAGGGATTACAGTATGTTACACAATTACCACAATTTCACAACATAGAAAAGCGACTCTACAAAAAAAGAAACGATGGTATTGGAGCAAAAAAAGTCACTTTTCACAGAGCTGCCGACGTCGAAGTATCAAAAAAGTACCAAAAATTGCTGCTTGCTGACTATAGAGGGCAAAAAAAGCGCGTAATTGTGTTTGCAAGTGAAGAAATTAAAAAATATTTTAAACTGTGCAAACATTTCTATATTGATGGCACATTTAAAATTTGTATTAAGTCATTTTATCAACTCTATACTATACATGCAGATGTTGGAAGTAATGAAGACTACGTAAATGTTGTTCCAGTAGCTTACGCACTTCTACCTGATAAGAAGAAGTCTACGTATAAGTTGCTTTTTGAACTCATAAAAAGCCAGATACCCGAATGGGAGCCGGCTGTAATGACCATGGACTTCGAAGTTTCATCAATACAAGCGGTCAAACATTTTTTCCCTGGTGTGAAAATAGTAGGTTGCTTTTATCACTTCAAAAAAAGTTTGTGGCGTAAAGCGAAGGAATTGGGCGTCGACAAAACTCAACCAGGAAAAGACCAAGTTCAGCTATGTTCGGCGCTTTCTCATCTCCCACTAGATATGGTCGACGATGGCTGGTTGTATGTCATGGAAGAGTCGCCAATTAGTGCAGAAATTACAAACTTTAATGACTACTTTGTACAAACATGGCTAGAAAATTCAACACTCGCAGGTACATTTACTACTTATGGGGAATTAAACAAAACAAATAATGCTGTCGAACAATGGAATAGCCACATTATAAAGTACATCAAACCAAAGCCAAACATTGCCCAGTTGCTGGAAGGCCTCATAAAAGATATGAAATACTATTCTGGAGCATTTACTGACTTACTTAATTGTAAAATAAGTATCGGCCATTTTTTGGAGAGATTACGATAAACATTGACTCCGGATATGGGATATAATTGATCTATATGTAGGTTTTAAGTTATTATATAATTTGACTGATTAGATTATACATTTTAAACTAATTGTGATTTATGTTTTTTTTTATTTTTTTTATTTACGGTACTACTTAAAGACTGATTTTGTGATAAATAATTACTTACTGATTGTTAATTGTTTGAAAATTGTTGATTATTATTATAAGCATGATTTATGTATATCTTTTTGTTAAGTATATTTTAAATAACAGAACAGTGGTCAAAGGGTGTTTTAAATTTATAACATTATTTTTATATTTTAACAGAGTTAAGGCTGATTTTGTGATAATTACTTACTTGACTGATTTTGGGTGAAGCCATAACGGCCATTTTAAACTAATTGTGATTGACATAGATAGTACCTACGTTTATAATTTTTATTGTGATTTATGTTATTTTTTTATTATATTTACGGTACCACTTAAAGGCTGATTTTGTGATAAATAATTACTTTCTGAATTTTAATTGTTTAAAAATTGTTGATTATTATTATAAGCACGATTTATGTTATTTTTTGATTATTATTATTAGCATGATTTATGTGTATGTTTTTATTATGAAAGTTTTAAATAACAAAACTGTAGTCAGAGGCTGTTTTTTTATATCAATAAATTATGTTTTTAAATCAAAAAGGATTTTTCTTCAATTATTACATCTAAAAAATTTTCGTTTGACTGTACATTTTTTGATTTCAGTTATCATTTATGAGTGGTCCCCCCAGTCGCCGGAAGAAAAATATTTATTTTTTACGGATCCGGCGACTGGGACCGTGGTCCTAGTTAATTGCGGTCCCAGTCGCCGGAAGCCTCGTATAAACTTGTTTCTTTTTGTCGTCACCTATTTATTTTTTGAAAAAATTGTGGCCTCAATTTGTTGTGTATGTGGAAGAATGAAGACAATGTCGTGAGGAAAGTTTTGTACGAGTTTCTCGAATGAATGTGGATGGCTATAAGAGTAGTGGAAGATCAAAGAAACGATTGACGGACTGTGTGAAAGATGAACCGATGTGGCTAGAAAGGGGGGCGACTAATAGAGCAGTATGGAAGAACATGTTGCACGGACCCCAAATAAATGGGGATGAGGGCAAGAGAACGATATTGACCAGACGTTACTTGCTAAAACTTTTGAAGAATATTTACATTCTGTACATAAATCCCCGAAATCATGAACAACAGGGTGGCCTACTCGCCAATTAAGTATGAAAGGATCGTCCCTTCTACACATGTGACTGTTCCTAAATTAACCTAGGCTAGGCTGATAAAATCTTCGTTTTTAGGGTTCCGTAGTCAACAAGGAACCCTTGTAGTTTCGCCGTGTCCGTCCGTCTGCCTGTCCGCGGCTTTAGCTCAGAGACTCTTAGTACTAGAAAGCTGTAATTTGTCATGGGTATATTAATCACGCCGAAAAAGTGTTCTAATAAGATTTTTTTTTGGGTCTGCCTCCTTTGCACTTAATGTTTGGATTCATTTTTTTTGTTCTCGCCGGTCCCATGGTGTGGTGTATCGTTGGACAGACCATTCAAAAATATTACGGGTCTGTCAAAACCATTTTTCGATTCAGGGATCCGTTTGCGTAATATTAAGTTTTTGTTAGAGGCAAATGCCAGCTAAATGGTTGTTTTTGAATATGTGAAAAAAATCATGGCAGTAGTATAAATAACGATGTTACAAGGAATACTATCACAGCTAAGTAGGCATTACAAGTTAACGAGTAATTGTCGACCGGTTGGAGAATTGACGGTGACGTATTTCGATGTATCGAACATGAACATGTTTTACAACTACAATGTTAAGTTTGTTTTTGGGAAAATTCATCTTAATTACGGAACCCTTCATTGTGCGTGGTCCGGCACGCACTTGGCTGGTTTTTTTCCTAGTAACCTATGTTAAGATTATTACTATGGTCCGCTTTCCTCGAATATAAGAAATAAGAAGATACGATGCGGTAAAAAACACTGTTATTCATTTTAACATCGGTTTGTTTTTACTTTACATTTTCGTGTTTCTGTCTACCCCCATGGGAAGAAGGCGTGAGTTTATGTATGGATATTTAGTATTTTTACTTTCTAAGGCGTGACCATCCACATATACTCGCCGGGTATGGGAGCATGGCATTAGAAATTTTGGAAACCACGCCGTTCCTGGACGCTTTAATTGTGCCAGTGGGCACTGGAGGATTAGCCGCTGCCATGGCTACCGTTATGAAGCATCAGAAACCTTCAGTTCTTATTTATGTAAGTTCTTTTTTTTACCTACCAATAAACTTTCCCCTTACCAATTCTCTCAATAAATAACCTTTTTTTTTTTGTTCTGGGGTGTAAAATCTTCATGGATGGCCTCCGCCCTGGGACGGGCGGAGTCAGACTCTTAGTGACTAAAATCCACCCCGGTGTTCCCTTCCCACACTTGCACCGGGGATCATGGGATCTTGTGCGATTTTTTATTTTTTTAGGTTTCCGCAATCCCGCCGGCTGAAATATCAATAAATAACCTTGCGCCAACTAAACTTTAACTATTTTCCTCGCAGGGTGTCCAACCAGAGCTGACGCCGACATTTTTCAGCTCTTTGGAAAACGATGAACCGGTCTCACACCCAATACAAACAAACGTAGCCGATGCTATTACCGTCAGTAACGTCGGTTATAATGCTTATGCCACAGCAAGGCCGCTTTTAGACAAAATGGTAAGTCATAGTCGATCTCTTACTTCAAATAGGCACGGCATTATAAACGTTAAAATTTAAAAAAAAATAGAATTGATGTTAGATTTCCTTCCAAAGCTAGTTTGGAAAGGAGAAGAATGGGCAATAGATACCTACATGGTGCTCAGACATATTTAAAATATTTCAACCGTGTCTACGGTTAAACCCACATACATGGTGCTCACATATTTAGAAATGTTTCAACCGTGTCTACGGTTAACTCGGTACGGTTACGGTGTCTAGGAAACATCGTCTGATGTTTCCAAATAATTTCCGAATGTTAGAAATTTAGGTCCCAACATCGTTTTAGATAAAGAGGTGCTTGAAACTGTAGACTCGGCAGTGTTTCTGGGTATAACAGTAGATGCCAAACTTCAGTGGGGACCTCATATATCAAGCCTAGCGGGAAGGCTCAGTTCGGCCGCATACGCCGTCAGGAAAGTAAGACAATACACTGATGTTGATACAGCCCGATTAGTCTATTTTAGTTATTTTCATAGCGTTATGTCCTACTGTATTCTGCTGTGGGGTAAAGCAGCTGTTCGAGCAATTTACCAGCTGGGTGCCAGAGTTTCTCTAAGAGATTTTTTTAAGGATATTGGTATACTCACGGCGGCATCACAATTCATCTTCGCCAACATCTTATATGTTAGGCAAAATATACACTTATACACTAAAAACAGTGATATTCACAATATTAACACCAGAAATAGGGATAAATTACGTGCTCCTTTTCACCGGCTTCATAAGGTTCATAACTCATTTGTTGGACTTGGTATAACTTTTTATAACAAGCTACCCTCTTCTTTGTTAGATTTGCCTTTTAATGCGTTTAAAGTTAAAGTTAAATCCAAACTTTGTTCAAAGGCATACTATTCTATCAATGACTACTTAAACGATAAGAATAGTTGGTCGCTGTGATTAACTCAAGACAATGTTCATGTTCTTTCTCCAGAATTAGCGTACCTACTGACAGGTTATATGAGTTCATATAATTGTTTATTTTTATTTGACTGTCTAAGTCAATTTATTTTTATTTATTAGTGACATAATATACTCATGAATTTTTTTTTAATGAGTTGTATTGCATTAAGTGGTTAGCTAGCGACCTAGACAATTGATTATATTATTCTTGCCTGAGCAACCGGCAGCAAGTTCGTCATGCTCCCTTAGATATTACTGCTTGCGGTAGCTTCGGGGGTCGGGTTGCCTCCTTCCATCGATCACTACTAAAGAACTTTATTAGTGATCGATGCCTCCTTCCCTCAAATATAGCGAGGAGGGTGATGGCTGATCTTTGCGTTATGCTCGTGAACGGGTGCTGCTTGTGGTGACTGGTCGTCTTGCTGACCATGGTTTTATTATTGTTATTAATGATTAACTGTTTTTTATTTTACTACAATGGTGCTAGTTTATCATTTTTGACTTCGAGTTGCAGCTATAGCTTTGTGTGGGCGGGCACGCCCATTATGCCTGGAGGCTTTTATTTAGGTACGTTCTGTTTACGTTCTTTCTGCTTGAGTATAGTTTTCGACGATTTTTGTGTTTTTTTTTAGTATAGTGGCGTGTGCTAGCTAGCATAAGGCAAATAATCTAATGTTGTGTTGCGTAATGCAAATTCTTTTACATTTTATTGTATAGATTCAAGTTTTATATCAGAGCTGTGCTGCTGGGGAGTTTGTTGCGCCACTTCTTCTTCCCAGCTAAAGCACTAGGAAGTGGTGAAGGGTGGGCGTTTTTGGGGGACTGTCTTATGTAATTTTTGACGTTCGAAAAGTGCTGATTCTCAGCCTAGTTTGAATAAATGACTTTTGATTTTGATTGATTTTGATAATGAATCCGCTGTACTCACCGAATGTAGATTTAATGGCATATAAATGATAAATTATGTCAACAACTAGTTTGATTCTATCTAGACTCAAGATTGTCATATGAAGCGAGACCATCTTATCTTGTTTACAAATCTCCAGTTTGTAATACTTGTTTGCTGTACTGTATGCCGCGGCAGCGGCCGCCGGGCGCCAGATCCTCTCTATTGTTGGTGAATCATTTGGAACTGCACGTTATATAAAAAACCGGCCAAGTGCGAGTCGGACTCGCGCACGAAGGGTTCCGTACCATTAACTATAAAAACGGCAAAAAAATCACGTTTGTTGTATGGGAGCCCCCTTAAATATTAATTTTATTCTGTTTTTTAGTATTTTTTGTTATAGCGGCAACAGAAATACATCATCTGTGAAAATTTCAACTGTCTAACTATCACGGTTTATAAGATACAGCCTGGTGACAGACGGACAGACAGACAGACAGACAGACGGCGGAGCCTTAGTAATAGGGTTCCCGTTTTACCCTTTGAATACGGAACCCTAAAAAAAACAGCTGTTGCCTACATTTTGACCTGTTATGTACCATTATCTATAAAAATGGCAAAAACAAACGTTTGTTGTATGGGAGCCCCCCTTAAATATTTGTTTTATTTTTATTTAATTATTTAATTTTAAATTGAATATATAACTAAATATTCTGTGAATATTTCAAGCGGCTACCTGTTGCCGTTATCAATATCGAGCAAAAACGAGCAAAAAAATCACGTTTGTTGTATGGGAACCCCCTTAAATATTAATTTTATTCTGTTTTTTAGTATTTGTTGTTATAGCGGCAACAGAAATACATCATCTGTGAAAATTTCAACGGTCTAACTATCACGGTTCATGAGATACAGCCTGGTGACAGACGGACTGACAGACAGACAGATAGACAGACAGACAGACAGACAGATGGCGGAGCCTTAGTAATAGGGTTCCCGTTTTACCCTTTGGGTACGGAACCCTAAAAACAGTTTTTCCAAACTTTCCCGAATAATTGGAAAATTTGGAAAAACGAAAGTGCTGTTTTGTATTGGAATGGAAATTTGGACAGCACACATCAGCTGTCAAGATAAAATAAAGAAAGAAGTCATGAGTGTTATTTAACATTTTATCTTTTAAAGCTCCTAGTAAAAGAGGATTGGATCACCCGCGCAATGCTACATTTATCAGAGAGAGAAAAGTTCATAGTGGAAGGAGCTGGAGCTTGTACACTGGCGGCTATCCTCGGAAATCTTGTTCCAGAACTGAAATCAAAGAAGTATGTATAGTCTGAAAGCAACTTTGGTCTTTAACTCTCTGAAATATTACAATTTTTTTTTGTGTCTTGAAACTGCATGGAGCATGCTTGGTTATTTCTTTCTTAACTACAGGACTACCTACTGCTTAACTGAGACTGTTTCTGAGGCAGCTGCGCGGTGCGGGAGAGGCGACAGTTGACGTGACAGTTATGTCAAGCACACGAGATAGTTTCAATAAGTTTTTTCTGACGATAACCAATAGCAATACCTAGCTGATAAGTTTATTGTTTTGCATCTAAGAGTAAGCCATTACACAGCGTGCCGCTTTAATGGCGACATTAATTTAACACACGCATACGATTTCGCGTTTTCGTTTTATTATGATATTTTAATTTAATTAAATGTTATTATTTATTGATTTATTTACAATTTACTAAAATAGCATAATTATTAAATAACCGTACCGCAGACGTCGGCGTCGACCACACCCCTCCCGCACCGGACATCTACTGCAGGAACCTACAGCGAAAACATAAATTTTCAGTTTTTTTGCCATGTTTTACAAAAAGGTTGTGATGTTGATACCATTACGTGCTATGCGGCAGACGGCAAACGTGAACGACTACTGTTTTCATATCTTTCTATATTGTTTAATTATTATTTTATAGTGTGGTCTGCTTACTAACTGGAGGAAATGTTGATAATATCATGTTGGTTCGTTGTTTGGAAAGAGGATTATCTGCAGAAGGGCGTTTAGTGAAGTTTAGGGTGAGAACCTATAATATTGTTAGGTTTAGAGAATCATAAAATAACGGTGATTTAAATACTTACGTTTTTCGTAAACTCTTACCTGGTGATCTTGATAACAGGTTGGAATAAGGAACGACGCTATATCTAAATCTAAGTTAATGACACTGATCGCTGCCGGAGGCTACAATATTCATCGTCACTTTCAAGACAACTCGTGGACAGACGGTGCGGATTACTTTGTTGAGGTATGTTTAGATTAGATCTTAAATCTATTTATTAGATTGAATGACTAATTACTTAAAAACACGAAAAACAAACAATTTTTTTTTTGTCCTGTTAGATATTGATGATTTATGCCTGTGATGTATATGTACACAAATATACGGTTTTTTTTTTAATACTGATATCTAAAGTAATTACACTAATTACGGTCGTTGACCCCCAATATTGAGATAGGTATCTTACCCCCCAACTATTTTGCAAACAAGAAAGAAATTTTTAAAATATATCTTTTTTGCAACAGGGCCTGAAAGGGGGTCTTAATAATTCGAATGGAGTCTACTAGGGCATGTGGGGTATCATATGAAAGAGCGGTGTTTGCACATATATATCAAACATTTCTTTTTTAGGCATCAGTTTTCGACTTTTGATGAAAAATGTAAAAAAAATACCGCCCCTTACCTCCGAAGTTTGCATAGAAAAAAATCTGAAATTATTCTATGTGATAGAAGTTTATGTAAAGACTACAGGAAAAATAAAACGATGTCTCTAAATAGCACAGTTTTTCAGAAATCATCAACATCATATAATACGTACGGAACCCTCGGTGCGCGAGTCCGACTCGTTCTAGACCGGTTTATTTTTTTATTTTTGCGTCAACGTCCGGATATTTGAGCCTTAGGTTCTTTTAGTAAAATTACTGTTTTATCACCTGTATTTTAGGAGCCAAGGGCTGCCACATTCAGATCTCGTTTCATTCTAAAACTAGCTATGGGCCGGATTTAAAGGACTGGATATATCGACCTGACTGAAAGGGAAAATTAATTAAAATCCTCCTTTTTCAGATGAAAGTTGTATGCGAGACGAAGGGTTTGGCGCACGCTCTAGAATTGAAGAGAACCATAGAAAAAGCCTATCCATACACTTCCATATTCGAAAATGAACCATTTAACGACAAGCGGACATGTCCCTGTTATATAAAAAAAGTCACTTAAAACATTATCTAGTCGGTAGGTACACGCGGCTACACATCAAGCTATACATTTCCAGTATACGCTAACCTCTCATTGTGCGGAAATTCTATACAATGCGAGATCAGCTTATACTGGAAATGTATAGCTTGATGTGTAGCCGTGTGTACCTACCTACCTAACTAATTTAAAAGTTATAGGAGCCTTCCTTTCCTCCCTACTTCCTTACAAAATGAACAGTCAACACTTAATATTAATTTAAGTTTTAAAAATATATTGTACCTACATTATGATTGGCATTTTATTACATTTCGATACTTGTCTACTACATAAAGATAACACTAGTAACGACCTTGACTTTTTTAAGTTACTGCATGAAAGGGTCTGTGCCAACTTCATTAAAATAGAAAGTAGTTTTCCTCGACTCAGCCTTGATACAGAACGCGAGATCATGCTAAGGTGGTCCCGCTGCCGTTTTTAGTTTAGGTCTCACCTTGGGAATGTATTTTGCCTGCCACATCGGACCCGGGAGCGTGACGAATCGCCCCGGGCCGTCGGCGTCGGTAAAAGCTTGTGGTCAACACACGTCAACTCTGCACAGGATCGGTATAGCCTCAGCTCGAGCCGTTCAGCATTCTTTCTATGAAACTCCACACTGCAATGCACACTATAAATCGTAACAGCATCGCCTCGCCTCGGAATGGTAGTAATCGGCATACTATAATACCTACGGTTAATGGTCCTCAACTCGCAATCACCGACTGGCGTCGCAGTTACGATGGGGCGTCTCCCCGGCAACACCGCTCAGGTATTGAGTTAAATTTTTATGGAAAAGCCCAATATCCGCGGACAAAGTACCTACTCCGCAGCTGTAGCCATTACCAGCATTTACTGAATTTGAATCATTAGAATCAGATTATAATTCAGTAAATAGGTACATACCTATCTGTTAGTCGCGAACCATATTTTGATCAAGATAGAACCGGACACTGACAGTGACCTGCAAATAGCAAAAACTTAGGAAAATTTTAATTTCGCGGGCTACAGCTGCGGATTATAATGACATACTACGGCCACATTGTCGTGATAAGACGAATTAAGGCTCTTAAACACTCACGCGATATCGCGGGCGCGACAGGCACCGACAAAGACAATTCCTTTGTCGATGCATGTCGCGCCCGCGATATCGCGTCAGTGTGTAAGAGCCTTTACAGTTCGTGCGCTCTGTAGTACAGCGAGACGTCGAGCGGTGTGCGAGAGAGAGCGCGCGAAGTGTAGTTCGCCTTATCGCCACAATTTAGCCGTCTGAGGGTTACGAGTCTGTCCGAAAGGGATATCGTGGCCCTGGCACACAGGCATCTGAAAGAATACGAGTGGGTTTTAGTCAGTAAAAGTCTGACACGCCCTCCCGCTCCGCCCAGAGCGGGAGAAGTTATTTGATAATTTACCACCCAAAAAAAAAAAGCATATATAAAATCATCGTGAGTTTTATAGGAAATCATGTTTCGGAATTGGCAATTATTCCTTTCTTTTTAGGGTTCCGTACCCAAAGGGTAAAATGGGAACCCTATTACTAAGGCTCCGCCGTCTGTCTGTCTGTTCGTCTGTCACCAGGCTGTAGCGCAGGCCACACCGCCAGCTAGCGGGCGGGCGGGCTAGGCGGGCGAACATCGTTTCACCTTAGTCGGTAGCTCGCGGTGTGAACCGAAGTATGTAAAGAGGTGAAACGATGTTCGCCCGCCTAGCCCGCCCGCCCGCTAGTTGGCGGTGTGGCCTGCGCTTAAATCTCATGAACCGTGATAGTTAGACAGTTGAAATTTTCACAGATGATGTATTTCTGTTGCCGCTATAACAACAAATACTAAAAAACAGAATAAAATAAATATTTAAGGGGGCTCCCATACAACAAACGTGTTTTGTTTGCTCCTTTTTGGCTTGATATTGATAACGGCAACAGGTATACGCTTGAAATATTCACAGGATATATAGTTATATATTTACTTTAACAATAAATAATTAAATTAAAATAAAACAAATATTTAAGGGGGGCTCCCATACCACAAACGTGATTTTTTTGCCGTTTTTATAGATAATGGTACGGAACCCTTCGTGCGCGAGTCTGACTCGCACTTGGCCGGTTTTTAACATTATATAAATGCTTTTAACTCCTGCCATTTGTAAATTGACACATTGTAGTACTTACTATGTACAGCAGCTGCAGGAGACTTCTTATTTAAGGAGAGATGTAAATAAAACACATTGTTTTGTTCTTAATGAATTTTTTTAGTGCATACACTTGCCCTCATACAACACTGAATACATTCAAAATATATACTTTTATATTGTCTGCAATAATACACTTTTATAGAAAGCAACTTAGCTATAATTCTTATCCATAAATGTAGCCATTCTGATATCCCTCTTGCTCAGTCCATTGACATCATGAGAAGACAATGTAACCTGTAATATGAAGATACAGTTTAATTTCTTGACCTAAGGTATAGGTCTAAATTTTTACAATAATATTAGCAGGTACCAAGTACCTATATCCATAGAAAGAGGACTGATTGACACTCAGGATTATTCCATTGTATAATTTATTGGATTCTATTGTGAATATGCAAAGTAAATCGACATAAATACTACTAAAAAACATATTTCCTTCACAAAATAATGAACCAAAACAATTAACATTAAGTACCTAGTTGTTCATAGTTACATCAATAGTGATCAGTAAATTACAAAAAATGACATTGAATTCATTCTTGGTTGGAAATTATAATTGAAAATTAATATTTAATTGATTTAATCATATAACTGCTTACTTGAAGTTTATTATAAACATTAAACCACTCAGGATGGTGATCCATTTTCTCAGCTAACAGTGCCACTCTACTCATAAAGCCAAAGGCCTGGTTGAAGTCCTTGAATTGAAACTCTTTCTCAATAGCATCCCTGTTGTTTTGCACTTTCCAACCAGACTGCAACAGTGGCTGCAGCTGTGCGTCACGCTCTTCTTGAGTCAATTTGTCTGCCTACAAAACAATAACCGCATGTGATAAAAGAAACAAGCGTCGACTTAGTATGTAAGTAATTATAGTATAATATAACACACCATTTTCCTTTTACTGGGCGAGGTCGACGAAACACTAGCGTATCGCGCGGCGAACCGACTGGCATTAAGCCGAATAAGCCGATTGAGCGCAGGCTTCGTCCCTGCGGGGTGAAAGTGTATCGCTATAAAGCGAATACTGTTCAAAATTTGATCTGTAAACATTGGTTGGTGTCAATAGATAACGGCAACCAACAATAAAGTTATAAACGTTGTGTTCAGTATTTGCTAATCCATTTAATTGGTTAGTAGCCTGAATCTAGATTCAGTCAAGTTTTATTTAACACACTGTTTATAATAACGTTTTTATTTCATCAAAAATCCCCAGACCCCGCTGCCCCGCTCGCACATCTGACAGTGACACTGACAATGACAGGCCAGGACAGCCACGGCTGCATTCCGAATTAAGACCATAATCGCTGTAATCGATTTTAGCGCGCTAAACGGTAATAGCACATAGGGAGCGCGCTAAAGTCGATTACAGCGATTATGGTCTTAATTCGGAATGCACCCCATCTTTCAAGATTCGTTTGACAAGTTTGAAAGAAGTCCGACAGTAGCAACCATGGAATTCGATAGAAACAGGCATTGAGGTAGGAAAACTAGAAACAGGTCATAGTAACTTGGCAGAAGCAAGTCATTACTTCTTTTTTTATATATTTTAATGGCCTGGTTGCTGGGACCTTTTAGCCAAGTCTTTATTTAGTTATAAACTCTGAAATGATGCAAAAATTGCATGATAGATGATATCCCCGCTCACCCTTGAGTTTCAGTAAAGATGTGGCACTTTACTGAAACCTCACGCGAACTTCTTGAGAGAACTTGAAGTGATGTTGCCTGTTTTGTTTCATTTGCCTACAATAAGGCACGTTCACGAACACTTAATAATCCACCATTATTACACATTATTAGCTAATAATCCAACATTATTATTCGGCTAAACACAAATTTCTGAAAATAAAGCAATACTGCTAAACTTGACACTTCACTTTCCCGCCAAGAACTCTCCAACCAAGTCTTTACTTCGGTGCGTGGCGTGCAGTAATAGACATAGGTCGTATTAATACAGTGTGAGTCTTTTAAACAACTTTAAAAAGTCCAATGTATTTTATTGTTTTTATCACGTATAAAACTAAAATCCTCCAAAGAAAAATATACAACTAAGAGGAGAATGTCTATGAATCTGTCTACACTATGAATAGTGTATCTAGAATTCTAGAATAGATATCTATAATGCCCGGCACGAGTCGTGAGCACAGATTGAAAGTAGTGGCGGCAAGCACGCGCATGTACACTTTTGGCCAAATTTATTGAGTACCGTTTTTTACTAAAAATTATTGATAGGTACACAAATTATAATTAACATATTAGTGGTACTTGAAAATCAAACAATTTATTTTTTATTATTAAAATATAATTAAAAAATAAATAAAATCACCTCAATCTGGAGGAATTGGTAATATGCCTTCCATAAAACTACAGTCCGCCTTGCTGCTTGTAGAGGAAACTTGATCATTAATCTCCTCATCATCGTCACTGTCCTCATCCTCTGAATTGGTCTCGGAGTCATCGTCACCAACGTGAATTATAAATGTTTCTGTCGTTGCATCCACTATGTGATCGTTTTTTATATATTATTTCTCAACTTCCTTTACTTTTTGACATAATTTTGTCCATTCATTAGATCCCATTAAATTTACTTTTTCCTTAACAAGATCTGTGACGCGGCTTACGTTCCAGGTCACGTTCTTACTGCCGACATAGCCTTTTATTGCAGCCCATGCCATCTCAATGGGATTGAGGTCTGGGTGGTATGGAGGTAATCAGTAGCAATAAGAATATGGCTGACCAAGATGGAGCAATAAGATTATGGCTGACCATGGCCATGATGTAATACACATCATGGCCATGGTCAGCCATAATCTTATCTATATGACGGCGCGTTTGATTATTTAAGAGTGAATGTCAACCGGATATAGCCAACGCCATCTGTCGAAGTAATCGGTTGTCATTCGCTCTGACGCAACACCAAGAGCTAGTGTGGGGAGAACGAACGGGGCGACAAGGCAGTTCGAATCCGAGAGGCGACCTGTTCGCACCACGAATACGCGCTACGTTTTTGGTGGAGTGTCTAGTGATTTAGTGTTCCTAATAATTAATCATTGTAATAAGATCCTGATTATACTTTGTGTGAAACACGTCGTATTGATTCTCCTCGCCCGATTACCCACGTCCTAGTAAATTCGACCATGGATCCAAATGATATTGTGGACCGTCCTGACGTCCCTTTATATATTAAATTTCTTGTATTGATCTTTATTTATTTTTATTAAATTATGTAGTTGAGGCTTCAGCATTGTTTCTTCGTGTTGAATACCTTTTTCTCTTAACCATCCCAGCATCTCCGACTTCCTGGCATTTGAACTTGGTGCAGGGTCATACTGTTTGTTGTGGTAGGATGCATTATCTACTACCAAAACAGATTTAGGAGGAATGTTGGGAATTAACTGCGTGCGAAGCCATTTTACATAATTTTCGTAGTTCATATTGTCGTGGTAGTCCCCCGACTTAGTACCTGCTTTAAATGTGAGTAGGGCATTTGTCACAAAACCTGTCTCAGTTCCTGCGTGAACTATTACTATTCGTTGCCCTTTTGATAGGCTTTTTTAGGCCTTTTGTTGTGCCATCTGACCATGCCTGAGACGATGAATGGGACGAATCTACATATGATTCGTCCGTATAAATAATTGTTCTTCCCTCTTCTCGGAATTTTTGCATTTTTTGCAAATACATTATTCGCTGAAACAAAATAAATTTCCTTGTAAGACCTAAGATTTGTGACTGATAAAGCTTTAACAGCAACACTACGTGACTTGAAAAATTAAGGTGAACATTATATAAATTTATATGTATGTACCTGAAAGCGAACATTGGATTGTTCAATCAAATTTTTCCGGTTGTTCTCAGTCTTCCTCCACTTGAAACCCAACATTTTGATTATACGGCGAAGACTGCGCTCAGATCCTTGAAAATTTATATCTTCCCGTAACTTCTGTCATAGTTTTCCAATGGTGGGCATTTCTTTATTGGTGAGGTGGAAGTTATGAATACACCTTTTAATAACCCCCTGGTCAAAACTATCCACATCTGTGACAGGATGTTCTCTTGGTCTTTTCTTTCCTGGTGTTCTGAATACGATCAGAAATTCTGAACCATTGGCCTCTTTAACGATCCACCGTACAGTTGCTACTGAGGTGTTAGTCGCCTCCGCTGTGTCTTTATAAATTTCCAGCATACTTTTGTCACTACCTAACTCGTTGTTAAAAGCGCGGTTCTTTATAAAACAGTACACTGAATACACCATTTGCCTTGCCTGTCTATTTAAAACTGTATTTTTTCTCCTCGGCATTTTTGAAGAGCTCGTGACTTTACGATTTTAAAACCAAAAATTAAAAAAAAAAACAATTGTCTAAAACGAGATAACAAAAATAAACTATATTAAAACAAACACTTAACAAATACGAAATAACAAAAATGAACTATTTTAAAATCAAAAACGTAAGTCACTAAAATTGCACGTAAGTGTACAGGTAGCCGAATGACACGCGAGAGTCCAATAGACGATGAGCATCGACTGATGAACCAATCGCGTGCAGCTCGGCGCCCGCGCGCCCCCCCGGCTTCTTCATTCCACCAAAGAGATCGAAAAATTAACTACTGCGCAGGTGTCAGTTTGTGCTCACGACTCGTGCCGGTTACTGTACCAAGTATGTTTACGAATCTTTATGGCCCCAGCCTGATCAATGTTAAGTAATACACGGATAAAATGGCAGGGGGTGACTTGCAAACTGACTATTGGGCCCCAAGAAGTCGCTAGAGTCTGACCAACGAAAGCAGTCCAAGAAAAAAAGCGGCAATTTGTAAAATCAAGAGCTGTCAACCCTTGCTATACATTCCACTATACTAAACACTCATTTAGGTATGTATCGCAGAAAGTTTCTTGGTTTCTTGTTTAATAAATAATATCAACTCTGTTTAGAGTGTACAGCAAGGGTGACAGCTCACATTTTTTTTAAATTGCTACTTTTTTTCTTGGACAGCTTTCAGCTTTCGTTAATCAGACTTTAGCACATAGTGATACAGCGGCAAGAGGAGGCAACACTTCCTGAAGTGCTTGAGAAGTGGAGAGGTATTCCACGGCTATCAGAACAATCACAGAGCCCAGAAGATTGCTTCTTTTCGTTCCTCCGAGCACGTTTGCTCTTGCGAATCTCTACTCAAGCCGGCCAATAAAGGCATGAATGAGGTAAGAGCTCTATTCCTCGACAGTGTTCACTCTAGCTGGCTAATAATGGCAAGCCAGAGATGAGGAACAAGACTTCTACCGGGAGATAAGATCCGTGGGGTCACTACTGGCCAACACCTCGCCACAAGTTGCCCAGCGGGTTTCTGTATCTCTATTGGTCTGACTTCTTATCCTAGCCCCTTGCTACAAAGTAAACTCTACCGGCAATCGGCATAGACCTAGAGTTCCGAACGCGCAATCCCAACCGCGACGTAAACGTACAGATACGGCGGCGGTAGGGTTATTATTATTATAGTATGGATATAGATTTATTGTTATAGCGGCAATAGAAATACACAATCTGTGAAAATTTCAACTGTGACTACCTACGGGTCATGAGATACAGCCCGCTGACAGAATAACGGACGGACAGCGGAGGCTTAGGCTGCTTTCCGAAATAGAAGGAACATAATCACTGACAGCGCTCACATCAATAATTTGCGTACCGAATTAGTTATTACGATTATGACAGCTGACAACTATCAACAATTCGCTCGTGAACGCGCTCACACCACACACATTTGTACACTCTTCTTCTTTGGTTAGATGGTGACTGTAGCCAGAAGCACAATTTCGAAAACAAAACACAACTACCATTTATGACAGCGTTCACGGTGTTAGTAATGGCATTGGTCAGCGGTATCGCAAATCGCAAGATTGCGCATGTCATGACGTCATCTATGACGTTTCACGCGATATCGTTTTCGCGATCACGCTAATACGGAACAAATCAATTACAGCCTAATTCGGTATGCACCCTTAGTAATAGGGTTTGTAATGGCACTTTTCGGGTACGCGTACGGGTAAGAGGTTTTTTGGGGTCAACGACCTCAGGTTGTGTAGTTACTTGTTATTTTCGTAATTTAATTTGACGCTGTATAGCAAGTTAGTCGCGTGACGGCGCACAGTGGGCCCATACTGAAAATTAGTGGACTTAGGCAACAAAGTTCCTATATCGATGCGATTTTTTTTTATATGACGTGTTATATTATTCCTGATAACTTTTATTCTTATAAAATTTCTTCTAAAGTTGATAGTTTGTCTTGAAAAAAATTAATTAGATTTTTTTGTATGGAGCGAATCACGTTTAATTTTTTTTCGTCAATTGTACTAATATGTTGAGTGTGTGGCGTGAGTATATGATAGCTAGGGTCATTCTCTATCCATGAAAAAAAAATCAGCGCCGGCCATCTGCGGCAGCGCGAGTAATCATTCGGTAAAAAAAAAATGATTTGGAAGAATTTTTTTTACATTTAAAATAAATTCAAAGCATATTTTTTGTCTCATTTGGCTGTTTTCACCTTCTTTTTAGTTAAATAAATAGTTTTAATAGCGCATACGTACTTATAACTAGTAATTCTGGTAGAGATTTAGTTATTTTTGCATGTTATCGGTAGCACCTGCATTGTGATTGATGACTCATTTGTTTGTGCACTCGGCTAAGCGCATAACTAATGAGTCATCGAAAAATACTCGTCTCTGATTGGCTGAATAATTTTCACTCACTGTTATGTCCACTACTTGAGTAATTAACACTAACTATAAATATAAAGACATTCATTAAGTCCATCTAGTTTCGCTCTTGTCGCTTGTTTGTGTACACAGTGAAATACTTGTATTTTTATATTTACATTAGAACTATGGCTGGATTTTGTACCAACCTAGATCTTTTTGTGAAATTAAGAAGTGGCGGTGATCTGAAAAATCATATGTTTCTGTATGAAAGTATCATTTCTGTCTTGACTACCGAAGTTTCTGAAGAAGACAAGAACCGAATCAAGGAGTTCTGTCGACTTTTTTGTGTAAATTTAAATAAAAAGTGGATAGTCAAGTAGAAATCAAAAAACTTTTATGAATCGTGTAATTAATCGCAAGTGATTGGAAAAAAACATCAACTGGCCTGTTTGTGACAGTGTTGATCTGAGAAGTGTGATGGGCTTTTCGGGCGCAGCCTTATCTGAGCTTGTGGATATAGATTGCCATGTTCCTACTCTTGCAGTATGTACTGCGGAAGCGGGAACATCTACAGAAAAGGAGCACAGAAAACCGTTCGAAGAGTTAAGTAATAAGCAAAAGAAAAGACGTTCTACTTCCATAGTAGAAGAAAATTCCGAGGAAGAGTTGCAGCACTGGTACATAACAAAATTGAAAGACAACGGCAAAACGAATCTGGCAAAAGTGGTCGAATACCTTTCCAGTAATCCAGATGCGCTATCCGAAGTAGAAGAGAGACTATTCAAAAAGCAGAGCTTAAGTACTGTCTCTGAAGATAAGTGTTTAGCTCTTTATACATCAGTTGCGCTCTCGAAATGGAAGTACTTAGCTCTTCGACAATTTCTGAAAGAAGAAAACTGTGCTGCCTTTCCATCTTATCCAAAGCTTGTAAATGCCAAGAAAAGATGTTACCCACCACAAGAGAGTATGGAGATTACCGAAAACGGAGCTCACATTAAATTGCAAGCGCTATTGGACCACACTGTGGAGAGGATATTACTTGATATAAATACTGTTGATAGGTCTCAAAATGAAGAACTCAAGTTGACCTGGAAATGGGGACTTGATGGTTCTTCGTCGCAGAGTAACTATAAACAGAAAACGTCAAACACAGCTACAGAGTTCGATGATTCATCAGTAGTCATGATAAGCATCGTCCCTCTTCGGCTAGTGTCTACTAGGCCATCATCTGGGAATGAAAATCTAGTTTGGGAGAACCCCACACCTTGCTCAACTCTGTACTGTCGACCAGTGAAGTTCACTTTCACTTCGGAGACAGCTGACTTTATAAAGTCTGAAGAGTCTGAGATGAAAAAACAAATTGATGAACGAATATCTACACAGTGTGGAAATATTATTGTATCACATGAATTGCATATGACCATGATTGATGGAAAAGTGGCCAATATTATTGCTGGAGTACCATCATATGCAACGTGTCCCATTTGCTTGGCAAAACCGAGTGAGATGAATAATTTAGACGCTTTGACTTCTAAACCACTTCGTGAAGAAATTTACAAACAAGGAATTTCTTCACTGCATATGAAGATTCGGTGTATGGAATGTCTTCTCCATATATCTTATAATCTGGATTTTCAACGATGGACTGCTCGCGGCGAACATAAGGCTTTGAAACAAGCTAAAAAAAATACCACACAGCAAGAGTTTCGTGAGCAAACTGGAATGCTGATTGATATAGTCAAACAGGTATGTATTTAATTTTCGCTCTCTTTATGTTGTTTGTGAATTATATCTCTATGTATTGTATATTACAGTACAGTATTGTTTTCCCATTTTAGGGTTTTGGAACTAACGACGGGAATACAGCGAGGCGCTTTTTCCAAGATTACAAAAGATCTTCCAGAATAACGGGAATTGACGAAAATCTGATTTTCAGATTTTCCGTTATTCTACAAGCCATATCATCAGGCAAAAACATTGACTGTGAAAAATTTAGAAGATACTGTAGAGAAACAGCTGATGTGTACGTGCAACACTATTCGTGGTACTACATGCCAGTTAGTGTACATAAACTTCTAATGCACGGTGCAGACATCTGTAACCACTTTGGTGTTTTGCCAATCGGTAAGTAAAAAATAAATATAGTTTGATGTATTATTTGACTCGATTGCAATTTGAAATTAAAATGTATGTACTTATTCGTTTTAGGTACCTTATCTGAAGAAGCTTCGGAAGCCCGTAATAAGGACTTCAGAAACGTCAGGGAGAGGCACACTCGGAAAACGGGGAGAATAGCAACAAACGAAGACATCCTCCATGGACTTCTAATAAGCTCCGATCCCCACATATCCTACATAAGGCCTAAAATAATGAAACAGGTTCATAATGAGTTGTTGCCTGAAGCAACTCAGTTGTTACAGACTACTGAGCCTCCCTGTGACAGTGAAATTATGGAGGAAGAAGAATGCCTCATAGCAGAGTCCGAAAATTTGCCGGACCCACTAGCACTTCTGGAACAAGAAATAATGTGATCCGGCTCTAAATTATTCCCACAAAAGCCCATCAGGGTTAGGAATATGACAAACAGCCCTTTACAGGGCTACAATTACTTCACAGTTTCATATTGATCATACGTACGATAACTTATACTATAATAATATACATACAGTTGATTATGTAGATAATTATCAACGACTTGCCCGTACAAATTTAAATTATTTCACCTATCATTAACAAAATTAGTATAACCTGAAACATTACGATATATTTATTCAACAATAGATAACGTGCAGTTAAAAAATAACACAGCCAATCAGAGACGAGCATTTTTCGATGACTCATTAGTTATGCGCGCACAAACAAATGAGTCATCAATCACAATGCAGAGCACCTGCATTGTGATTGATGACTCATTTGTACCGATAACATGCAATAATAACTAAATCTCTACCAGAATTACTAGTTCTAAGTACGTATGCGCTATTAAAACTATTTATTTAACTAAAAAGAAGGTGAAATCAGCCAAATGAGACAAAAAATATGCTTTGAATTTATTTTAAATGACAAAAAATCTTTTCCAAATTATTATTTTTTTACCGAATGATTACTCGCGCTGCCGCAGATGGCCGGCGCTGATTTTTTTTTCGTGGATAGAGAATGACCCTAGCTATCATATACTCACGCCACACACTCAACATATTAGTACAATTGAAGAAAAAAAATTAAACGTGATTCCCTCCATACAAAAAAATCTAATTAATTTTTTTCAAGACAAACTATCAACTTTAGAAGAAATTTTATAAGAATAAAAGTTGTCAGGAATAATATAACACGTCATATAAAAAAAAATCGCATCGATATAGGAACTTTGTTGCCTAAGTCCACTAATTTTCAGTATGGGCCCACTGTGCGGCGGCGCGGCGCACCGTTTGGGTCAGCCTTTTGAATAGATCAGACACTAAAATGGTTAAAGATAAATGCAATCAATATAATTACACGACACATTTTATTTATGCGGAAAATATTTAAAGACAGATGAAAAATTATAATTAAACAACTATGTAAACTGTTTATAGGTAAAGTCCTTCGGGTGTGCCTTCCTTCTTGCGGTATAGGACACTTTCCTTAGATTTCTTGAAGTCTTCATTTGTTACTTTCATGCGACGTTCTCGTAGCGCCATTAAACCCGCTTCGGTGCAAATAGCCTAAAAAAATAAAAACCATTGTGTTCATACTTTTAGATAGATAAACACTATGTTCCGTTTTCTTTCACCCAGGGAAGAAACTCATGCGACGGTTTATGAAATATTATTAAATATTAAGATTTAAAAGTTCTATTGTGTCATTTATTGTTCTATTACTTTTACTACTAAAACATACTGAAATCCCAATTAAGATGCATCATAGAAAATATTTACTTATGTGTGATAGACAAAATCAGGAATAATTACTACCTTAATATCAGCACCAGAGAGATCATCTTTAGACATGATGAGTTCAGACAAGTTGACATCATCAGCCAGAGTCATTCTTGATGTGTGAATGGTGAAGATCCTTTTCTTGGTCTTCTCATCAGGCAAAGGAAATTCGATTTTTCTGTCTATACGACCAGGCCGAATCAGAGCCGGATCTAAGGTTTCTATGCGATTTGTGGCCATGATAACCTGTAAATGACACACTATGTTAATAAATATAATTCTTCTGCATGAACAACTTTTCAATTTTTTGTAGTTATATTCAGGAAAGAATTTGCCTTCTGATATCCTACTTACTTTAACATCACCTCGTGAATCAAATCCATCAAGTTGGTTAAGCAGCTCCAACATAGTTCTTTGGATTTCTCTTTCACCACCAGAGTTAGAATCATAACTGTAGAATTATAATTTGTTAAAACAGTTCTCTGTACATAAATTTAATCAGTAATTAAGAATATTTAACACTTTACCGTTTTGTGCCTACAGCATCAATTTCGTCAATGAAAACAATTGATGGTGCATGTTCTTCAGCCACCCTAAACAGCTCGCGAACCAGTTTGGGGCCATCTCCCTGCACAAATCAATATTTATAAATGGAGAACTTATGAGGAATAGTTAGTACCAAATTATTTATTATTTTTGTCACTGGTTATGAAAAATAACCAGGAAATACATACCAAGTATTTCTGGATAAGCTCTGAGCCAACAACTCGCAGAAAAGTAGCAGAGGTCTGGTTGGCAACAGCTTTAGCTAACAAGGTCTTGCCAGTTCCAGGTGGACCATAGAGGATCACACCCTTAGGAGGTTTGATACCCATCTCTTCATAGTACTCAGGATGAGTAAGCGGCAACTCCACAGATTCCTAAAATAAGTAAGGTGGTTTATCAGGTAAGTTGTATAATACTGTTATGTTTACTGTTTTTTATAACAACGACCTACAGTTTAATAATAGATCACACAGTGGTTTTTGATCAACCAAACGATAAGTAAAGAAATAAGTGGCACAGTTTGAAGCAACAATTTTTCCCACCTTAATTTCCTGTATCTGAGTGTCAAGTCCTCCAATATCAGCATATGTCTCTTGCGGAGCCTTCTCCAGCTTCATTACAGACACCATGGGATCTGTATCATCACCAAGCACCCCTACCACAGCGTGGACCTAAAAAAAACATATTTAAACTAGTGTTACTGTATAATGGTGCCAGGTGACAGCTTATTGACAGCTCCATTCGATAAATTACGGTTGCAGCAGTAGGTTATTATTCGGCCCGTACAACAATACAGTATCTAGCTAGACCAAAACTGAAAAAATTGTGTTGAACATTTGGTTTTTTTAACACAATTTTTCACTATCGAAATTGAAAAAAGTGGTCTAGCAAATCTGCAAGTAGACAATGTAATAATGATGATGATATTTTTTAATGTTCAAAATCAATAGAAGTTTCTTGTAAATTGATGATCAAACGGCATTCTCGCGTCATTTGTCGTAAAACTTGTGACATAATGTTATTTATTAGTGATTTGCCAGTATTATTTAAATTATTTTTTCGAAAAATCCGTTCAAGCCTAAGGGCCCGGTTCTAAAACGAAAATGATACCAAAATTATTGGGGCTCCTCTTCTAGAATCGGCCTAAACTTTGGAGTTTAGTTGAAAGTTAATTATTTACGGAGACCCAGCATTTACCTTAGGGTTTTTAGGCCGATGAGGATCTGAGGATTGAAAAATCAGCCCAAATTACTTGTTACAACAAGTAATTCTGGCTGATTTTTCAATCCTCAGCTATTAAAGCTACAAACGCTAGTTGCGGTTGGGCCGAAAGTACTGCTACATTTTGGCCGAAACCAGATATTTTGCCCGAAACTGGTGGAAACCTGGCCGAATTCAGGTGTGGTAAATTATTTTATTTTTATTTATTTTATCACAAACACTGCTCCCATGCATATAGCATGGTCCTTAATTAAACTATCTTAAATAACATAACACATACAATATTATTTTTGTGAATTCATTCAGAGAGCAGGAAAATAAATTGATCCTGTCAGCCGTGTTATTCAGTGCGTGCAAGGCGCGCGGCAGTGGCGCTTTGCTGAGCAAGTTGGTTCGTGCGTGACACTGCTAGTAACCGTGGCTCCCGGCGCCGCGATACGTAATTGTCAGACACATTCAGACAAATCTCCTTCAAAACACCGGAATTATAGGTCTTACCATGTAATAGTTTGAATACATGTGTGGTTATAGCCAAGTCCCTCCTTTTCTTGAGTTTGTTGTACCAATCTAGTAGTTGTGCAAAACTATCTTTGAAAGGAGGAAAGCTAAATTCACTACCTTGTAGGACTAAAGCAGCATAAGCAACCACATCTTACTTCTATATTCCCAAATATAGAAGTAAGATGTGGTTGTATATGACAGTTTGTGTAGAACTGTATACTATTTAATACAATATTCATGAGAAGTCTATTTTACATTCACAGGATGATTTCATGGCCATTATATTATCGCGTTTATCTGAGCAGTTAGTGATTGATCTGACTATGTTAATAATAAGCATAATTTATTTCTTATTTATTCATTTACCTTATGATTCAACAGCACTGAGCAGCCAGGCTCCAGCTGGTCCTTATCAACAAATGAGAGGATGCTGACATAGTGCTCACTGCCCACTGATGTGGACACTATAGCATGATTGTCATCTATGATCTCCTCCAAGTTGCCCACGGACATTGGTGTCCCTCTAAGGTCATCAACCTGACAAGATTATTGAGAAACTTTAGGAAGAACATTGCTAGTTTTCAAACATGAATTTGTATAAACAAACATGTTCTTCAAATTAATTCTCTTGTTTAGAGGAATCATGTCATTGCAAAGAAAGAATAGAAAGACAACAATACTGCAAAAAGCCTTCTTTGCAGTTGGGTAAAAGTAAGTATTTTGTTTGTTTTGGCTTCTGATTGCCTGAATGAATCCCCAACATAGAATTTCTTTGTGTGGCATAGCATAACTTGTTATTGTTTTATGACTGTTTAATAATGTGACTGAAAGATAGAAAGAAATAGAGAGAGAGAATTTGTGTAACCTCAAAGGAAATAAATATATCACCTTCGACCTTTCTTCTTCAATCTTCTCCTCCTGTGGCTTCAGTCTTTCCTGGTTGCGAATGAATTCCTCCTCCATGAGAAGATAATCCTTGATTCTTTCTAATTTTAATAGTTTCAGCCTACACCTTGTGTGTGGAGTCACTTGAGGTAGTTTCAAGGCAGCATCAGGTCCCTTTGCCTTGCGCTTCTTCTTACCTACCCTAGTTGGGATTGGAGGTTCGTATTTCTTCTTCTTATCCTTGTCATCTTTCTTGTCTCCGCCGCTTCCACCGCCAGATTGGTTCTGACCCTAATAAAAAAAAATGATTTAATGAACTCGATGAGGGCAAACGCTAACATTGCTGGCAATTATTTAATTAAGGCTACGGAAAGTTGTTCGTTACCATATTATATTCCTATTGTAATTCCAATACACTAAAGTAAACTTCTCAACTTTATTCTCTTAAAATCAATGACTTCACAAACCGATGATTACAAAGCGGAATTTAAACCACAGATAAAAATAAAAGACTTTGTTTGACTACAGATGACAAAAGCTTCATTGCACAGAACACATCTTCATTGGCACTACAATGGTGAATAAAACCAGCCAAGTGCGTGTCGGACCACGCACAATGTAGGGTTCCGTAGTTAGGATGAATTTATCCCAAAAACAAACTAACATTGTAGCTGAAAAACATGCTCTGCCATACATCGATATACGTTATAACTTCAAGTTCTCTCAAGAAGTCCGCGTGAGGTCTCAGTAAAGTGCGACGTCTTTACTGAAACTCAAGGGGAGCGTACGGGTGGGATATCATCTATAAACATAGTTTGTAACTAAATAACGACTGGGCTAAAATGTCCCAGCAACCAGGCCATTAAACTATTATAAAATAAAATAAAAACGTTTTATTTATTTTTATGCAAATTGAAATAATGTGTTATTATTTATTATTTGCATTGAAAACATTACACAAAAAATACTTAGTTATAAACTGCGGCGCTTTTGTCACAATCTTATTAGCTACTATATAGAATTTGAAATAGTAGTTAAACCTCAGATTCCAGTGATCGAAACTTTTAACTGACAATCGTGCTGCCAAATAAACTTTTGACGTGTCTGCTCGTCGTGTACGCCTCATGTCATCAGTCATTCTATCGTTTTTGTGTAATGGACTACAGCTACTAAATACTCATAAAGTGGTGTTGTGAATTTAAAACACATTATTTGAAACGTGAAACTGATTATTACATTTATAAACAATGATTTCTTAAAATGTATCTGAAGTATTTAATTTACAGTGTTCATTTTCGTTAAAAACAAACACTTTCTCTCAACAGCTGATGCCAACGAATTTGGCAAAATTCTTTAAATTGCAGCCGCCTTTGACCAGTTTTCAAGATGGTTTTAGCAGATTTAGGTCGTAAAATAACTACTGCTTTGCAGTCCTTAAGCAGGGCAACAATAATCAATGAAGATGTATGTTTTTATTATTTATTTAAGATAATCAATTTTGAAGTCTGTAGGGTAGGTACTTAGCTTATGGTACTCATACACTTGCAGGTATTAAATTCTATGCTGAAACAAATATGCGCTGCTCTTTTGGAAGCTGATGTCAACATTCGTTTGGTAAAGAATCTTCGAGAGAATGTTAGGGCAGTCATTGATTTTGATGAGATGGCTGGTGGCCTCAACAAGCGACGGATGATACAGTCAGCTGTGTTCAAAGAACTTGTCAAGGTAGGATCAATATTATGTTTTCTGCCTAAAATACTGCACATAACAACCACAGAACGTACTTGCCCCAATGTGTACTATTTAAATTAATATTATGTAAATAAATAGATGACAGTCATTTGCAAGTAATGAATCTGTGGATTATTCTGTAATGATCCACTATTCCAATAGAATTCTCCATTTGAATTGCAATTTTACAAAGTAGTAATGTTACTTTAAAATAGGACATTTTATTATGTAAATAAAATGTCCCGTAATGTGTTCTATGTTAGAGGGTTTGGTTTCCGCACTTAGTCCTTCATGTGGACCATTGTGCGTGGGCCATGGCGGCCCTCAATGTGTTAAAGTAAGATTACCGTGTGATAGAACTCATATTTTTATATAATAATAAATAGAAATATGGGTCACACAGTAATATATATTTATAATATTCAAATCATATGTTTCATAGTAATCTTATACAGGGTGGGCCATAAGGGTGTTGGTGGTTTCAATATTCAATTAAAAAAGAACTACGAAACATAAAAAAGTTTTTTAAAGTAGAAACAAAGGAATTTTTAAGACCTAAAAACAATGTGGGCCAAATGACTTCCCTCGACTGCTTCGCACTCTTGGAAATTTTGAAAAACTTGTTGCAAAGTTGTTCTCGGTATTTTGTTACTTTCCTGAATAATATTCCTCTTCAGCTGCTCTAAATTGGTCGGGTTATTCTCATAGACCAGCGATTTGAGGTAACCCCATAGAAAATAATCGCATGGAGAGAGATCGGCGCTAAGTGGCCATTCAATATCCCCCCTTTTCGAAATGAGTTTTCCAGGAAAAACATTTTTCAGCAGCTCTATGGGTACCCTAGCCGTATGACATGTAGCCTCATCTTGTTGAAACCACATCTTCGAGGTATTACCTTGAAGTTCTTGCAAAGCTGGCACCAAATTCACTTAAATCGCGTAAACGTGTTCATGTCGATACAAACGTCGGCGTCGTGCAGTAATCACTGATTTATTGTTTTCGTAATACGCTCGGACACAAAATTCACGCTGCACTACCGTGTACGGCTTAAATTTCCAGGAAGCGGCGCGGCTAACAACATATTCCCCCGCCGCCCCGCGCCACGGGTTTCCGAGAAATTGAAGAGTTAAATCGACAATACTCTTGTGGCCCACCCGTTACATAGTTATTTAAGCACAAAGTATTCAATATGTAATAAAATTCGTAAACATTTCAGCTAGTAGACCCAGGTGTGAAACCCTACCAACCTATCAAAGGCAAACCCAATATCATAATGTTTGTAGGCCTCCAGGGCTCTGGTAAGACCACAACATGTACAAAACTGGCATATCACTACTTGAGGAAAAACTGGAAGTCATCTCTAGTGTGTGCCGACACTTTCAGAGCTGGTGCCTATGATCAGGTCAAACAGAATTGTACTAAAGCCAGGATACCTTTTTACGGAAGGTAGGTTTATTTTGCTTACTTTTATTTTATCAAATTATTAGTTTAAATTCCTCAAAGCCAAAAAGTAAATGGGCAACTCCATACAGTGACTTAGTGTCTTAGAACTTATTATTTACTAGCTGTTGCCCGCGACTTCGTCTGCGATCCAGGATGAAAAGTAGCCTATGTCCTAACCCAGGTCATGGTCTACCCATGTGCCAAATTTCATCCAAATCTGTTCAGCCTTTTTAGCGTGAAAGCATAACCAACAAACAAACTCACTTTCGCTTATAATATTAGTTAGGATACTTCCCTCCTGATATTTGGCCACTGGCCACCCATTCCATACCTGTGATTATGTTTAACAAAAGGTGGCCTTTTTTTTTTTTGTTGCTGGGGTGGAAAATCCTCATGGATGTCCTCCGCCCTGGGGTGGGCGGCGGGGTCTGTCAGACTCTTACTGACTAAAAACCACCCCGGTGTTCCCTTCCCACACTTGCACCGGGGATCTTGGGAGCTAGTATTACTTCCGTGATCCCCGGCTAGTGCCGGCCCGCCTCTGCGGGCCACCTCAAGTCTGCGGGGGGGTGAGGTGTTAGACCCCCCCGCGACGTCTCAAAGGGGCGCGCGTGGAACTCTACGCGCCGCCACCTCGGGTCCAGTGTAATGGGGGGCGGCGCGTAGTGTTCGACCCATTTAGGGGGGCCGGAAGAGGGCATTATCTGCCCTCTGCCGACGCCCGGTGCGCCTGCTGCGGGCCGGGTGAGCGGACGAGATCTAACAAAAGGTGGCCTAGTCCAACACAAGCACATAAATAGTAGTTTATTTATGTTATGGTTTGTACAATGGTGTATGTTTCTGTTCACAGTTACACAGAAGTAGATCCAGTAGTTATAGCAACCACTGGTGTGGAAATGTTCAAGAAAGAAGGATTTGAGATGATTATAGTGGATACGAGTGGTCGTCACAAACAGGAAGAGTCATTGTTTGAGGAGATGTTGGCTGTTGCTAATGCTATTGTGCGTTCTTGATGTACATTTTTAACATAAGTGACAGTTTTATTCTTATCAACAAATGAGGTTGATGACATGTCTCATTTAGAAATTAAGTATTAATAATATGATTTATTTCAAAGATCTTCTCTATACTTTCTAGACTTAACGAATTGTGACTTTATACAGAAACCAGACAACATAATATTCGTGATGGACGCGACAATTGGTCAGGCTTGCGAGGCCCAAGCTAGAGCCTTCAAAGACAAAGTAGACATCGGTTCAGTCATCATTACCAAGTTGGATGGCCATGCTAAGGGTGGTGGTGCATTATCAGCGTGAGTATTTTATCACCTTTTATGATTGGAACAATCTATTGTTTAAAATGAAAAATTGTATTTTTTTTTAAGAAACATTAAAGTTGGTCACCAATACAAAGGACATTGGGCAAAAATGTATGGGAGTTTATCCAAATGTCCACCACTAACGAGACTTAAGTCGTTGTATAGTCTATTAAATATGGAGTAATTTTAATTCAGAAACCCATGTAAAAAATCTGTCAGTAAAAAGTTATACATTACGGGGTTTATTTATTTCTTGAATGCACAATGTACACAACCATAGTTACACGCTAGGCTTTAAGCCTAACGTGTAACTATGAGTACATGTCCCTGTTAGTGCGCAGCAAGATAACTTAGAACTAGTAGTGAGTATCACGTAGATTAGGAACTTTTACAATATAATATTATATTAATTAAACTTATATCTAGCTTTATACATAGTATGTACTTACTTGGCATCCATAATGACTCCATCAGGTAGTTGTTGGTTGCTTAAAAACTATTCTGTGGGGTACCCTCACTTGTATTAATAATCAACTGACAGTCAACTGTCAAACACCACAATACATAAAATATTATAATTAATAGTTTGCACATTTCCTTAGTCCAGTTAAATAAAAACCCCATATTTAAAGTAAATTTTGATTCCTTGCTCTTCCAACCAAAAATTATTTTTAATTTAGGTATATCCAAACATGACCCTGTTGCTAATGCCAAATTCAATGGGATTCTGGCAGAAGACTGGCACGATTGGCTGACGATATTTACAGATGCTTCTAAGTTGTCCGATAATAGTAATGTTGGATCAGCTGTGTGGATCCCAAAATACAAAATTATTCTTAATTTTCGTAGTCCTGCTTTTGGCACTATTTACACAGGGGAAGCTATAGCTCTTTTGGAAGCAGTCTCTTACATTGAATCACATGGACTCAACAAAAGCCTTATATTCTCTCGGATTCTCCTAGCTGTCTACAGGATTTAATGAAATCGCCGTTGCGCTCCCGTCACAATTTCCCACTTATCCTAAAGATAAAACAACTCCTGTATAGATGCCACTGCTTAGGCATAGAGATTGCACTGGCTTGGATCCCCAGCCACTCTGGAATTGTTGATAATGAAATGTGGATACGATTGCCAAGCTGGCTACTCGGAATGGGATCGAATCTCATCCGTTTTGTTATCCCCGAGATCTGCAATGTCTTGTTAAACCCGAGATGATGAAGAATTGGAAAGATCATTGGCAAAAAACACGAATACTGAAGGGAAGATTTTATGGCTCTATCCAACCATTCATTCCATCTAAATGTTGGTTCAGCAAACTAAAATTTTCTAGTAAAATAGCCACCTCTGTCATAATTAGACTCCGACTTGGGTTCGTTTGCACACCAGTTTTTTTTTGGCTAAAATACGCGTGATCCCTCTTCTTTGTGTGAATGCGGTCTGGACGAGGGAACTCTGGAGCACTTGTTTTTTTCCTGTCCTCGTTTAACCACTCCCCTTTACGACATACTCCCTTCTGATGTTCCCCGCCCAATTAACATTCCTTTCCTATTATCTTTAGCCCATACCCCTGCAGTTAAAATCCTTTATACTTAAATTCATTAGCATTAATAAAATCCAGTTGTAGTTGATATTTTCTATTTATTTATTATATACCTACTGAATGTTCTAACATTTCTTTTGTGACGTTTTAAATGTAGTAACCAATAATGTTTGTCCTTTTTTAGCATGGGGATCCATGGATGTCACCACTACAAACACTGATCAATTTATAGTTGTGTAACAGTTTACGATCTGACGATCATTACTTTCTCATACCTTGACATTGGCAAAATCATCGAACGTTATCGATGGAGCCAGAACTTTTAAAAATAGAATAGAAATATTATAATTAACTCACAGATATATATTTGAACTCTATTTTAACATTTTCATTTATAAACTTTGCGTAAAGTTAAGTAATGACTAGCAACTGTTTAACCATACATTTTTGACGTTTAACATCTCTTAACAGGGGTACATTATTAGGGGTACACTTTTGCCCATTGTCATTTAAACTCAAAACTTTTCCTGAGGGTTGCTTGTGATATGCTAATTATTACTTTCTTTTGTTTTTCTATATTTCAGCGTGGCTGCTACAGAAAGTCCTATCATCTTCATAGGTACTGGAGAACACATTGATGACTTGGAACCATTCAAAACTAAACCTTTTATCAACAAACTGCTGGGCATGGGAGATATTGAGGGGCTTTTGGATAAAGTAAATGAGCTCAAACTAGATGATAATGATGAATTACTAGAAAAACTTAAACATGGACAGTTCACATTGCGTGCCATGTATGAACAATTTCAAAACATCATGAAAATGGGCCCCTTTTCACAAATTATGGTAAGCTAGTTTACAATTTCGATTCCTCAATGTGAGTCATATTTATTGGTGCAGAGGTAACATACATTTTTTTTACAGGGCATGATTCCAGGGTTTTCCCAGGATCTAATGTCAAAAGGTAGCGAACAAGAATCTATGGCTAAACTGAAGCGTCTTATGACTATAATGGACTCCATGAATGAAGGAGAACTGGATCACCGCGATGGCGCCAAACTGTTTTCAAAACAACCCACCAGGATCACGCGAGTGGCACAAGGCTCGGGCGTCACAGAAAGGGATGTTAAGGATTTAATTGCTCAGTACACTAAGTTTGCAGCAGTTGTGAAAAAGATGGGAGGTATCAAAGGATTATTCAAAGGAGGTGACATGGCAAAGAATGTAAACCAAACTCAAATGGTAAAGCTTAACCAACAAATGGCGAAGATGATGGACCCACGCATCTTACAGCAGATGGGTGGCATGACTGGTCTTCACAACATGATGAGACAGCTGCAGCAAGGCTCCAGTGGGATGAATAGTTTAATGGGTGGCAAATAACACTAGTTTTAGGTATGCCATAAGTCAACTATAATGATTGAACTGTATTTTAACCAATAAAGGTGGACACCTACTTTTGTTTTTATTCATTTTTAGTATAGCGATGATTTAGGTAGTTCTCTTATTAATGAGAGGGTCAAGAGTGTGATACAAAAAGATTAACACTTTCGACAACGTCGTAAGTAAAGCCACAGTGGGGCAGTGGGGCTTCTTAGAGTATGATTCAAACTCGTGCTTTTACAAGTAGCCCAACAATGCCGTTTTTATCCGCCCTTTTTAAGGTTCCGTAGTCAAATGGTAGAAACGGAACCTTTTCGAATGAAACCCAGGATTTCGTCATATCTGTCAGTCCTGGAGCTTAGTTAGATTATAAGATTTATTTTTCGCTTTTCTGTTTCGTTTTCAAATAAGAACTTCCCTCGATAGCCTTCCATATCATCAGGCCGTCGCGACGCGTCGAGTCATACCCCAGCTAGGTGTAGAGCTTGAGAGTAGTATATTCCTTGGTGTAAAGTTTTCATCAAGATGAATGAAATAAGCCCAAACACGATGAATCTCTCGTTAGAGAATACTTGCGATGAGTGTAGCTGCTGTACACTGTTCACGAGCTCTCTCAACTGTCTTCCGTCTCTGTTGTAGTGTCATCAGAACTACTACTTACTTATTATGTGTGCCAAGTTTCAACAGAATCGGTTCACAAGTGAAAATTCGGTACCTACCTAGGTCAAATTAACCCCTATTTTTATACCCGTAGGGGTGAATTTTATTTTTAAATGAGACCAACTTTAGGTATATAGGTACCCTTTCCAATAAAACGAATCTTCAAAATCCGGCTTATCGAGGTACTTAAGAAAAAAACAAGTATACGCGTCGACCTGAGAACTTGTTCCTTTTTTTTTCGTTGGGTAAAAAAGAGCGTTTAGCGACGATGTTTAGAAAAAAGATATGACACGAAAAATTTATATTAAAAAAAAGCTTAAAACTTGGTTTTAATCGAAATCCCTTTCCGTAAATATGTAAGTACCTATGTATCATGACAGCAAAGCGAAATTCAGATAATACTCGTATTCAATCTAAATACTTACTAGAATTTCGCTTTGTTTATATCTATACTACTAGCTGTGCCCGCGACTTCGTTCGCGTGCATGTCGGAAAACAAAAATGTGTCGCTTAAAGGTGTAGGTACACACGGCTACACATCAAGCTATATATATCCAGTATACGCTGACCTCTCATTGTACGGAAATCCTATAAAATGTGAGATCAGCTTATACTGGAAATGTGTAGCCGTCTGTACCACGGTATTGAAAAGAATTCTAAAAGCGGGGGTGTAATTTTTATGGCATTCGGGGGTAAAAAGAGGTCTACATCAAAATGATGTGCAAGATGTTCGCTATGGGTGTCATCTTCATAGTTTTCGAGGGCGCCGCGCCGCCGCACAGTGGGCCCATACTGAAAATTAGTGGACTTAGGCAACAAAGTTCCTATATCGATGCGATTTTTTTTTATATGACGTGGTATATTATTCCTGACAACTTTTATTCTTATAAAATTTCTTCTAAAGTTGATAGTTTGTCTTGAAAAAAATTAATTAGATTTTTTTGTATGGAGCGAATCACGTTTAATTTTTTTTCTTCAATTTTACTAATATGTTGAGTGTGTGGCGTGAGTATATGATAGCTAGGGTCATTCTCTATCCATGAAAAAAAATCAGCGCCGGCCATCTGCGGCAGCGCGAGTAATCATTCGGTAAAAAAAAAAATGATTTGAAGAATTTTTTTGTCATTTAAAATAAATTCAAAGCATATTTTTTGTCTCATTTGGCTGTTTTCACCTTCTTTTTAGTTAAATAAATAGTTTTAATAGCGCATACGTACTTATAACTAGTAATTCTGGTAGAGATTTAGTTATTATTGCATGTTATCGGTAGCACCTGCATTGTGATTGATGACTCATTTGTTTGTGCACTCGGCTAAGCGCATAACTAATGAGTCATCGAAAAATGCTCGTCTCTGATTGGCTGAATAATTTTCACTCACTGTTATGTCCACTACTTGAGTAATTAACACTAACTATAAATATAAAGACATTCATTAAGTCCATCTAGTTTCGCTCTTGTCGCTTGTTTGTGAACACAGTGAAATACTTGTATTTTTATATTTACATTAGAACTATGGCTGGATTTTGTACCAACCTAGATCTTTTTGTGAAATTAAGAAGTGGCGGTGATCTGAAAAATCATATGTTTCTGTATGAAAGTATCATTTCTGTCTTGACTACCGAAGTTTCTGAAGAAGACAAGAACCGAATCCAGGAGTTCTGTCGACTTTTTGTGTAAATTTAAATAAAAAGTGGATAGAGTCAAGTAGAAATCAAAAAACTTTTATGAATCGTGTAATTAATCGCAAGTGGTTGGAAAAAAACATCAACTGGCCTGTTTGTGTTGATCTGAGAAGTGTGATGGGCTTTTCGGACGCAGCCTTATCTGAGCTTGTGGATATAGATTGCCATGTTCCTACTCTTGCAGTATGTACTGCGGAAGCGGGAACATCTACAGAAAAGGAGCACAGAAAACCGTTCGAAGAGTTAAGTAATAAGCAAAAGAAAAGACGTTCTACTTCCATAGTAGAAGAAAATTCCGAGGAAGAGTTGTAGCACTGGTACATAACAAAATTGAAAGACAACGGCAAAACGAATCTGGCAAAAGTGGTCGAATACCTTTCCAGTAATCCAGATGCGCTATCCGAAGTAGAAGAGAGACTATTCAAAAAGCAGAGCTTAAGTACTGTCTCTGAAGATAAGTGTTTAGCTCTTTATACATCAGTTGCGCTCTCGAAATGGAAGTACTTAGCTCTTCGACAATTTCTGAAAGAAGAAAACTGTGCTGCCTTTCCATCTTATCCAAAGCTTGTAAATGCCAAGAAAAGATGTTACCCACCACAAGAGAGTATGGAGATTACCAAAAACGGAGCTCACATTAAATTGCAAGCGCTATTGGACCACACTGTGGAGAGGATATTACTTGATATAAATACTGTTGATAGGTCTCAAAATGAAGAACTCAAGTTGACCTGGAAATGGGGACTTGATGGTTCTTCGTCGCAGAGTAACTATAAACAGAAAACGTCAAACACAGCTACAGAGTTCGATGATTCATCAGTAGTCATGATAAGCATCGTCCCTCTTCGGCTAGTGTCTACTAGGCCATCATCTGGGAATGAAAATCTAGTTTGGGAGAACCCCACACCTTGCTCAACTCTGTACTGTCGACCAGTGAAGTTCACTTTCACTTCGGAGACAGCTGACTTTATAAAGTCTGAAGAGTCTGAGATGAAAAAACAAATTGATGAACGAATATCTACACAGTGTGGAAATATTATTGTATCACATGAATTGCATATGACCATGATTGATGGAAAAGTGGCCAATATTATTGCTGGAGTACCATCATATGCAACGTGTCCCATTTGCTTGGCAAAACCGAGTGAGATGAATAATTTAGACGCTTTGACTTCTAAACCACTTCGTGAAGAAATTTACGAACAAGGAATTTCTTCACTGCATATGAAGATTCGGTGTATGGAATGTCTTCTCCATATATCTTATAATCTGGGTTTTCAACGATGGACTGGTCGCGGCGAACATAAGGCTTTGAAACAAGCTAAAAAAAATACCACACAGCAAGAGTTTCGTGAGCAAACTGGAATGCTGATTGATATAGTCAAACAGGTATGTATTTAATTTTCGCTCTCTTTATGTTGTTTGTGAATTATATCTCTATGTATTGTATATTACAGTATTGTTTTCCCATTTTAGGGTTTTGGAACTACAAACGACGGGAATACAGCGAGGCGCTTTTTCCAAGATTACAAAAGATCTTCCAGAATAACGGGAATTGACGAAAATCTGATTTTCAGATTTTCCGTTATTCTACAAGCCATATCATCAGGCAAAAACATTGACTGTGAAAAATTTAGAAGATACTGTAGAGAAACAGCTGATGTGTACGTGCAACACTATTCGTGGTACTACATGCCAGTTAGTGTACATAAACTTGCTAACAAAAAATGCACGGTGCAGACATCTGTAACCACTTTGGTGTTTTGCCAATCGGTAAGTTAAAAATAAATATAGTTTGATGTATTATTTGACTCGATTGCGTTTTGAAATTAAAATGTATGTACTTATTCGTTTTAGGTACCTTATCTGAAGAAGCTTCGGAAGCCCGTAATAAGGACTTCAGAAACGTCAGGGAGAGGCACACTCGGAAAACGGGGAGAATAGCAACAAACGAAGACATCCTCCATGGACTTCTAATAAGCTCTGATCCCCACATATCATCAGGTTCATAATGAGTTGTTGCCTGAAGCAACTCAGTTGTTACAGACTACTGAGCCTCCCTGTGACAGTGAAATTATGGAGGAAGAAGAATGCCTCATAGCAGAGTCCGAAAATTTGCCGGACCCACTAGCACTTCTGGAACAAGAAATAATGTGATCCGGCTCTAAATTATTCCCAAAAAAGTCCATCAGGGTTAGGAATATGACAAACAGCCCTTTTCAGGGCTACAATTACTTCACAGTTTCATATTGATCATACGTACGATAACTTATACTATAATAATATACATACAGTTGATTATGTAGATAATTATCAACGTCTTGCCCGTACAAATTTAAATTATTTCACCTATCATTAACAAAATTAGTATAACCTGAAACATTACGATATATTTATTCAACAATAGATAACGTGCAGTTAAAAAATAACACAGCCAATCAGAGACGAGCATTTTTCGATGACTCATTAGTTATGCGCGCACAAACAAATGAGTCATCAATCACAATGCAGAGCACCTGCATTGTGATTGATGACTCATTTGTACCGATAACATGCAATAATAACTAAATCTCTACCAGAATTACTAGTTCTAAGTACGTATGCGCTATTAAAACTATTTATTTAACTAAAAAGAAGGTGAAAACAGCCTAATGAGACAAAAAATATGCTTTGAATTTATTTTAAATGACAAAAAAATTCTTCCAAATTATTATTTTTTTACCGAATGATTACTCGCGCTGCCGCAGATGGCCGGCGCTGATTTTTTTTTCGTGGATAGAGAATGACCCTAGCTATCATATACTCACGCCACACACTAAACATATTAGTACAATTGAAGAAAAAAAATTAAACGTGATTCGCTCCATACAAAAAAATCTAATTAATTTTTTTCAAGACAAACTATCAACTTTAGAAGAAATTTTATAAGAATAAAAGTTGTTAGGAATAATATAACACGTCATATAAAAAAAAATCGCATCGATATAGGAACTTTGTTGCCTAAGTCCACTAATTTTCAGTATGGGCCCACTGTGCGCCGTCCCGCGCCGGTGCCGAAAATCAGGAAATCAAAATCCAAAATGGCGGCCATAAATAGCATGTGTTCATTAATCCGACTTTCTTAAAAAAAAAACTACAAAGTGCAAAATAAATTTAGTTTGGTACCTAAGTCGTTAGCATGAAATTACCGAAACTAAAACCCTTCTGCACTTTGAACTGTTTTGTTTTTGAAGAACGTAAAAAGTTTTTAACCGACTTCCAAAATAAGGAGTTTGTTGTATGTTCACCGATTTCTCCGCCAATTGTGGACCGTATTCGAAAATTCTTTTTTGTTTGAAAGGGTATGCATGCAGTCGAGGTGGTCCCATTGTCACCAAGTCAGAATCTAATGAGGGATCTTATAGGCACATCTATAGCGATTTGGGTATTTTTTTATAGTAATTCGTGCATTTGCTCTTGGAAAGCACCATTTGGTGAAGTGGAATTACTGATGATGAAAGCTACAGATGGCCACTGGAACTACTCAATAATAAGTAGGGTACTGGCACCAATAAATGAACGATTAAGCGTTTTTGACAACTTTAAATAGCTATAACTCAGTTATTTCAGGACATTGATGCATGCTTATTTTTTTTTATTAATCCATAACCTTCAGGATTTAACGGATTAAAAAAATTACCGTCTAGATCTACAATGTTTTTTTTTTATGTTACTATTTGTAAAAAAATTAAGGTTTTACCCCAATAGTTGAACACTAAGCCGTATTTATGAATATTTTGCACACCATAGTTGAACTAACACTTTAATAGTATTAAAGGAAATGTTGTTTATTTATTAGAAATAAAACATGGTAAGTATTATATAAGGCTTTTATTTATTTTTATATATAAATCAGTCTTAGCAAAAAAAAAAAACATTTATAAGGCGTTTTGCCTTCAATAATCAAGTCTTATTTACGAGATCAAATAACAAAATAACGTAGGGATACGTACTTTAACTCTCTTAGTACTCGTAACCTAGTTAGTCCTAGTTATTCATAAACTTAACACTTGATAAGTATTCTTTAAATTGAGATCAAATTGAGCAGTTTCAGAGATGGCTAATTAACTTATTCTTACGAAATATACATTAAACATAAAATTATTCACATAAACTGAGATCATATTGAGCATTTTCAAAAGTAATCATACCTCTTCTTCCAATTCGAGGACACGGCAAAAGATTTTTAATAGCTGATGTCGACACTTCAGTTAAATCAGTAGTAGAAGGCTCAACGAAATATATCAAGCTGTCCAATTTGCTGGCTTTCTTTCTCAAACACCTAACTTTGATGAAATTATTTTCATAATCACACATTAGCACTTGCCCGACATAGTAGCGGTTTCGTTTATTCGTCTCAAATTCTACAACAACATAATCTCCAAAATTTATATTCTCCTTATATTTAGTCAGACTTTCGTTGTTTTTATTGGTCATTTCAGTCTCTGGAATACAATCGTTAATTACATACAAATTATTTTTTATTGTTTTTTTCAAAGCTGGAATCTTAACTGTCTTATTTGAAGTTATTGTTTCATCTACTGGATCAGCTTGTACTGGTCCAGTAGATGAAGCAATATCTTTGTCTTTACTGATAGTAGTAGTTATTTTCATTCCATTTAATTTTTTATCTCTGATGGTTTTTTCCTTTTCTGCTTTCTTTTGTTCACGCTGAATTTTTCTGTGTATTATATTATCTGCTTTCTTTTTCTTTTCGTTTTCCTTTAGTTCCAGGTATTCTTTAAACTTTTTAGAAGTTATTGCTAGAGGTATTGGCGATTTTGACTGCTTACGTTTCGTGCCTTTTTTGCGTTCAGGAAGTCTCAGCAAGTCATCAATTTTAGCATTCAATACTTTAGAACAGCCCGGCTCATTATTTTGAAGATAAACATCACGGGTATGGTGACTATTATTTGGAATGTCAGGGATTTGGGATGATTCTTCATTGTTCGGCTCATCAACTTGCCGCGACAAATCCTGAATAATCGGACTAAATTCGTGGTTCTCAGATGTTCCTTGATTATTCGGCACATCAACTAACTGCGATATATTCAGTACAGTATCATTACCTTCAGTGTACCAAGGCAATGGAATTGCTTGCTTTGATGAAACAGGCGTAGAAGTTGTTTGAGGCGCAGCCGAATGAGCAAAAGTTGCGGTGTTTGTCAAATCATGCAAATGTGTTGTGTATGCGTGGGGTTCCAGAAATTCTATGACATCTTGTTGATTGCCACCAGGTGCTATTCCTATACTTGGTGTCAAACGGTTCTCGTTCGTGTCTTCTAATACCTTGTCCATTAGAAAAGTCACTCCTTCTATTTCAATTGGCATATTTTCTATATCCATAATGCCATCAATGATAGTATTTGTCCCAAGAGTCAAATCTCCTTCTCCAAGCTGTGTTTTATGAGTAATTGATAATTCTCCTTCTTGACGCTGTTCTTGAGGCATTAATATCTCTTCTGTAATGCTTGCGTAGGGTTTAGGGTTAAATGGGAAAATTCCACATGCTTTGAATGCATTAACTATCATGGTCAAAGTATTTGCACAGTCTTTTGATGTGTCTATGAAGAAAGACACATCAAAAGACTGTGCAAATACTTTTGCAAAGTTTGACCTCGTAATCTGAACGTTATCTTTATTTTTGTGTTTTCTTGCTGCATTTTTCCATGCTGCTTTCAGAGGTCCAAAGATTCCTACATCGCAGGGTTGTAGGATATGTGTCGTATTGGGATGCAGGCAATAGAGAATAATGTGTCAATGGCTTTGAGCACAAAATTCGTGCAACTCCAAATTTATGTGACTTTTGTGGCCGTCAACAAGCAGAAGTGCCGGAAGTGGAATATTATTTTTCTGGAGTCAAGGCAGATACATTTCTTTGATATAGTGCAAGAACGTTTGACCTGTCATTCCAACCTGAATCTGATCTTCCAATTCCCCAGTCATCTGGAACTGATTGAGCTACTTCTTTTGAAATTCTTTGCAAGGGGTATACAATAAATGGAATAACTATTCCACCGCTAGCAGAAAAGTAATAGTAATACTTTGTTTTTCCTGTCCTGATGCCACATCATACATCGCACGATAGTTTTTAGGTGCCAAAATAACTCCAGTTTTCGGGCACAGCTGTACACCAGTCTCGTCCAGATTAAAAATTCGCTCGGGATTGTCTAATATATCATCAGCACATACCTCTTGAAGATGTTGTCGCAAACCTTCAAACCATTTCCTAATCATTGGCTCTGTAACTAAAGCTCTTGCTTTCGAAATTATTTCCGCATGTCTTTTTGTGATGTTAGGGTTCCTCCTGCCGGAGGCTCTACGCGGGGATCGTGCGGTCCATGGCCCTTTACGGGGCACCGGTGTGGGCGCGTTCTTTAAGGCTGCGACCAGCCCAGCGGTTGAACGCGTCCCAAAGGGTCATGGCCATCAGGCTGGTACGGGGTTACCGCACGGTCTCCCGTGAGGCGGCGAGCCTCCTTGCCGGACTGCCGCCATGGGTCTGGAGGCAAAAGTCCTCGCGCACATCTGGGAGTGGCGCGAGGAGGCGAAACGCCGGGGTGAAACTCCGCTGCCGCGAGAAATCACGGCACGGCGGACAGAGCTCCGGCGGGATCTCATGGCGACATGGAGAGTGCGATTGTCGCAACCCAGCGCTGGGCACGCCACAATTGTGGCGATAAGTCCCCTCTTTGAGGAGTGGCTAGAGAGGCGCCACGGCGTCCTCACCTTCCGCCTGACGCAGGTCCTCACCGGACACGGTTGTTTCGGGAGGTTCCTGTTCAGGATAAAGCGGGAGGAAACGCCCGAGTGTCACCACTGTGTGGATCGCCCGGAGGACACGGTGGAGCATACGGTGGAGGTCTGCCCAGCTTGGGCGGAGCACTGCCGTGTCCTCACGGAGGCGATCGGCGGCGGCGATCTCTCGCGTCCGGCCCTGGTTCAGGCCATGGTTCGGAGCGAGAGTGCATGGGAGGCCGTCACCTCCTTCTGCGAAGCAGTTATGCTAGCGAAGGAGGCGGAACGCGTGAGGGTGAGACAAGGTTCGCGCCCTCGCGCCCTTAGTTGCCGCAGGAGACGCCCCGGGCGTCGGGAGTCGCGAGCCGATTTCCGGCCACCGTAGGCGCGGGCCTGCGGATGGTGAGCGATGGGTAGCTCGCCGTCCGATAAGGACCAGGCCCGGGTCGACGGCGCGGTGTGTTCCACGCGCGCCTCAAAGAGATGTCAGCACAAACTGACGGGGTCCGTTAGGACCAATGCCTGCCGGGGTTGCGAGTTTGTCCGAAAGGGATATCGTGGCCCTGGCACACAGGCAACGGAAGGAACACGGGTGGGTTTTAGTCAGTAAAAGTCTGACACGCCCTCCCGCTCCGCCCAGAGCGGGAGAAGTTATTTGATAATTTCCCACCCAAAAAAAAAGGGTGCCTTTGCAAAAACAGTTTCATCCACTTTTTGCCCGGCTTCAGGTCAGAACCTTTAATTTCAAAAATCTGTGCAACAGTTTCCCTGACATCATTTGTGTTGACAGGGTACCCAATTTTGGCCATATTAAAATCCAGGTAGCACTTTTATTTTCTTCTTCATCCGATAATAGTTTTCCCGGCCCTTTTTTACATTGGAGGGCCGTTTTCCCGTGAATTTTATTGTGAAGTGTAGGTACCCTTTGGAATATTAAATTGAATATCTGCTGCGCTTGTACCATCCGTACAGCTTCTTCAAGAGTGCTTATCATATCTTTTTTCTTTTTATTTCGTAGTGCAGATAACATCTAGAAAGACAAGAAATATTGGATATGCTTATCCGTTCACATATTAAAATAAGACCTAAGATCTGAACTAAGTAATTCAATTCGTTCATTATTTGGAGTAAAGAACCAGAAAATGAACGAATAAAATGCGGACATATTCCTTAGTTCAAATTTTGGGCATGAATCCTAAAGCTGAACAGTGCAAGATTTCATACTAAAATAAAGCCTTAAAAATAATCAAAAACACTCAAATCATGTGTTCAACTTTTGGTAACTAAGTTCATACATTTATTAAAATTCATTTGAGTGGTTTTGTTTTGGTCTCTAAGCGTGAGTTTCTATGTAATGATAGCTATAAAAATATGCCTTTTCTCCAGTAGTTGAACGCCGTTCATCTATTGGATCAAGCGAACAAAATTGAATCCATTACTTGAACAGTAAATTTCTCTAAAAATACGGTAATTAATGTAAAAATGTATCAATATAAACAAAGCCAAATATAACAAGATTTTTATTCAGACCAAATCCACTGAAATCTAATATCAATTCTTTCTGCAAGCTGATAAAATTCTTAAATTTGGAGGGTACTTACTTACCTTAAGTAAGTTTCCTTAGAAAACAGATTTTTGGCGGGAAACGCTCACACAACGGCTGGCTGCGAGCGCGTCTCTGAGTCGTCATTGTCAAAATCACAGATAACTATATACTAGTCAGAGACAGATAGGACAGTACAATGGTTGACGATTAATTCCAAAAATATGCGCCAAGCGCTAGTGTCGAAATGTCACCTAGTGATTACCCACAGTTTAATAGAAAAGTGACGATAGCGATTACCATAGAATATCGATAGCATAGTGATGTTCCATGGAAAATTCTTATAGGGTTAATTTTATTATTTGCTAGGTTCAATAATTTCCTTTCGTTATGTTCATTGGATACGAATATAACGAAAGAAATGTAAAAATAAAACGACATTTCAGATTGTTGCGTGTTTTTCGAACAACAGTTTAGACCTTTCAAAACTTGTATATTTTTCATTATGTTTGGCGTCTATCCAAAAATTGTAGAGTTGACGAGCGTTCGGCTTTATTGGTCCACGCAGTTTGCCCTGGACAATGCTCCCTCGAGATCCGTTCACACTATCAAAGAGTTTATCGATGAATGCCACAGCTTCGCCTGTTGTAGACATTGTCTCACTGACATTTTGACCGGAGGCTGTAGTTTCTGAAATATTACATGATTATATATAAGTATAACAAGGGCAATTAGCAATTGGCTTTCTTCTTTGTGTCCCATTTTTGTGTTTTGTGCTTTGGTACTCTAAAAATATTATCAACACCACATTACACATTATAAATTAATTTCAGCAACCAGTTTATTGTTCTTGGAAAATACAATCTGTCAGTTTAATAGATAAATACAACGCCCAAAATGGCTGCCAACAACATGGCTACCGAAAGTAGCGCCATAACGCATTTTTTGGAACTAAAGCTGTCGCAGGCCTGGTCAAAATTGTTATGAAACCGGCAAGAAAAAATGTTGCCCTATGCGGGAAAAAATATTGAACACATGTAAGTAGCGGGGTGTTTTATATTTTTTTATTTTTCGCTCGATCGCCGATCGTTCATCTATTGGGGACCGTTCATCTGTTGGTGCCACTACCCTAGGTATTTCACGGGTTAAGATTCGATTTCTTTAATGGTTGCTAAGCAATTTAAGCTCGTCACAATGCATAATAATATGGTGAAGTGAAGCTGGTGGTGAAGTACCAGAAGGACTCTCCGTGAACTCAATCAAATTATCTTTTGAGTCCGTAGGCATTAATTGTACAGAGACAAAATTAACATAGAAGGCTCACACCTATACTGCGATCACTGTAACTGTCAGTATATTAGAATGTACTCTGTGACTGACAGACTGACACTGAGGGAAACATGATGGCATAGACTTCCGCCACAGCACTGCCATACCTCCATACGGTCGGCCGCGGAGCATACCGACCGAAGTGTCCACGGCAGACTTGCCAGTGAATGCGAACTTGTCGCTGATGCTGCCCAGGAATGGTATAGGTATCGTGCGGCAACAACCATGTCTTCAGAAGTGCTACAATGGCAAGCGCGGAGCACGTAGCAACATATATCGAGGGGCCCTTGATGTGTTAAGGGTTCAGTATAACGTGCTTAAAAAAAAATTGGGTAAAAGAAAATATTTTTTTAATGATTAAGATGACTAAATATAAAATAAACATAATGTAGACTCTAAAGTCTTACAAATAAATAGACAATTTCAACATTATTAATGTCTAGTAAGGGGCTCTCACACACGTTAGACTTTTTGTAGAGCCGATTCAAATTATATATTCTAGATTCTTTAGTGAAACATAATAATAATATTATTAGTTTTATAGTTAGTCAAAAAAAAAAAATGCAAAACTAAATAGAATCATAAATACATGCATTTAATTTAAGAAACGGAAAAAACACAGTTCCAATATTATTAAACTAAGAAAAGAACGTGTTTTTCTAATAAATAAATTAAAAAACTATCAAATTGAATTAGAAGACAGTGCAAACATTTATCAAATTGACACTCAACAATTCCAGTCTGAAATTGATGTACAGACGCCAGCAGATCAAGCTACCCGAAACTGTCAAATTTTCCCAATCAACCTTGAACCTTATACTATAGGGTTAAAGTTGAAAATCTATTGAAGAAATTTGACAGATTGTAGTAGCTTGATGTGCTGGCGTCTGTACTTGAAGAGTCACTACATTTACCTACTTCATATTAAAAGTATGTGAGCTCTCAAAATCATATACAGGAACACATCCTTGCTTCAAACGAGTTGGTGGAAAAGAGTAATGATGAGACAGACGGAGTGAACCCGCTGACTCTCAGCACCACGTAATGTTTTTGTCAAAGGGAACCTATCCAGGAGGCTATCCAACCTGAGGCAACGGAGCATCCGTCCCAGTCTGGAGGAGCCCGGCACTGTATCCCCGATCAAGGCACACCACATATTTTACAAGGTTCACCTCAAGTAGCACAGACCGAGAATTGTTCTCTCCCTTGTACTAGTAAAGTTTGTTATTGTTCCATTATGTTTTCTGATAGCTTAGGGAGAGGGTTAGGTAAATATATTTATTATTTTATATTATTAATTTTATTAGTATCAGCCTGAGCCTGAGTCATTCTGCTGTTAATTATTGTATGCCTGGGAAATCCTATGAAGAGATAATGGCATCAGTAACTAGAAAGGAATATGATTCGAATGCCACTATTTCCATTTTTGTAGGTAATAGTACTAATGTAAAAAAAGATGATACTCGTACCACTGACAATGTCACTAAAATCACGAAGATAAATTATCAGAAAATAATATTGTGTGTTTTTCCATACTTTCAGCACTTGTCAAGTAGACAAAATCATAATATTCATGCTAAATAATTAAATAACCGTAGGCAGTTATAATATATAAGTTACTCAATATAGTGACAAGCTCATATTTTTGGACACCAACACTTGTTGAGAAATTAAAATCGACTAGGGATACTGCGTATCTGCCTATTAGTTTTAGACGTCAAATAGCATGGCTATTAGTTTTTATTATAAACTCAGACATAAGTAGTATATATATAATATTATTTCACTTCAAGTTATCTCAAGAAGTCCGCGTGAGGCGCGTCAGGTCTCAGTAAAGTGCCACGTCTAATTCTTTATTGAAACTGAAGGCGAGTGGGCGGGCGGGGATATCATCTATCATGCATTGACTCAAAGTGCATTGAATATAATTAATTTCATCAATAATTAATTATACTTTGTACATACTTGTTACCTAATTTTACATAACAACTGGCTAAATGTGAAAAAATAATTTCTACAACAAGCTACTTGGTGCAAACCACACGAAGCCATACATAACAATTTTTTTTTTAAAGTTTGAACATGACATTGACGACAGCTGAATAAGAATATGTCAATTAATTTTATTTAGAACTAGAACTAATCAAGGAATTACATTAAAAAAAAACACCGTTTTTGATAGCGGTATGCACACCGTATGTTTAGGAATACTTAAGTGTGGTAGAAACATCCCGAAAAGGGTAATTCAATATTTACTTGAAACCTATTTTTAAAGGTTATTTTAAACTGAAGATATATTTTAAACTATTTTTGTTTGTAAGATATTTTTGGTCGATGTAGTGTTTTGCCCCTCTAACTCTTTGTACAGCGTGGGGTCCTAGGTTCGATTGCCAGTATTATTTTTCCGTGAGTAATTTACTCAGAAGCAGCCTGGAGTTTGGAAGTCGGTGATGTCCTACCTCCGTGGCTCGGGAAGCACTTAAAGCAGCGCCTGATGTCCGTTTGAGTGCCGTTCTATTGGACTAGGGGAGTGCTGGAAGACGGAGTGTGGCTGGATTTGCACCCACAATTCACTATCTCCTGCATACTTGTTGTGTACAGTCTCCATTGAAGTTGGCCATTAGGACCGAAATTCGTTCAGAAGACTTGGGAGGATATTTTATATTAACTCCTCTTTATACAACTTTTAGGCATATGCAACACACAATATCAATACTATTTTGAGACGCAAAATACGCTCCAAAATGGATCAAGAATTAAAATGTCGAGACAATCCAGTTGTGCTGAAGTTAGAATCGGCCGAATTTAAAAGCATATTCACTCCTGAAGTTACAGAGCTCAAGAATTTATTTGAGAAATACAAATATGAAATAAGGGTAGCTGGTGGTGCAGTCAGGTAGTAAACTAGGTATTAAAACATAGTATGTAACATTTTAATATAATTGTTCAAGCTTCCTAGCTTAACAATAACTTATATCAGTATGATTCCCATCTTCCTGACAAACATTACTGTCCCAGATTGATTTGTTTGCTGCTTGTTTTTGGCAATAAAAACATTGTTTATTGTATGTTAAGTTAGCAATACAACTAGTATTGCTGTCTGTTATAAATATAATACATTATTTTTAAATAATGGACACATTTACAGGGATCTATTAATGGGTCAGAATCCAAAAGACCTTGATTTTGCTACTACAGCAACGCCAATACAAATGAAAGATATGTTCACTGCTGAAAACATAAGAATGATCAATGCTAATGGTGAAAAGCATGGCACTATTACAGCCAGAATCAATGATAAAGAGAGCTTTGAAGTAACTACACTTAGGATAGACATTGTCACTGATGGACGCCATGCTGAAGTTGAGTTCACTACAGACTGGAAACTAGATGCCAACAGGAGGGATCTCACAATTAATTCCATGTTTTTAGGTGTTGATATACTCATTAATATTATTCCTAATTTCACAAACATTATTTGGCTCCATGTTTATTAATCAATTTTTGTAGGTTTTGATGGCTCTGTGTATGACTATTTCTTTGGATATGATGATTTACAAAAGCACAGGATAGTCTTTGTTGGTGATCCTGATAGAAGGGTCAAAGAGGATTACCTCAGGATATTGAGATATTTTCGTTTCTATGGAAAGATAGCAGATAAACCTAATAATCATGATGAAAACACACTTCAAGTTTTAAAAGAAAATGTTAAGGGGCTTCAAAATATATCAGGGGAAAGAATTTGGGTGGAACTTAAGAAAATGCTTCAAGGAAATTTTGCAGGAAGCCTTTTGAAGACAATGATTGATGTGGGAGTTGGAGAATACATAGGTAAATGCTTTATATTGTATTGTAAATAGAGATTTATAAATATATTGTTGATCCTTTAATTGTATTGGTAATAAACTATTCCACAAATAATTATTTAATGCAGGTTTACCAGCATCTCCTAATGTTGAAGAACTAGACAGAGTGTTAAAAAGGGCTGAACACCTAAAGTTGCATCCAATAAGTTACCTAGCAGCTCTTCTAACAGACCTGGATGAGGTGACAGTGTTTTACAGCAGACTCAAATTCTCAGGCTATGATAGAGACCTTGCCTACTTCCTGGTAGAACACAGAGGAGACAAAATAGCCACCAGGCCATTATTGTAAGTTTAAATATCCATAATTATATTGTAAATGCAAAAGTAAAATGTCTGTCTGTGACTTTTCCATGCCTTTCAAATTTGACACACAGGTAGACCATGACCTAGGATTTACTTTCTTTTTTCCTTTACCTAGGACATTGGTGTGTTTGGAGGATCACCCCTTTTCAACTGGAGGATGAGGAACTTGCCACCCTGTTCCTCATATCTTTCAAATACATTTATTTCTAAAGATATTGTATTATATTTGTTTTTATATTTCAGACCATATGAAAAACTAGTTTTAAACACCAAGATAAAACAAAAGGATGCAATTGAATATGTTAAAGAAGTATTGAAGTACAGAGGAGATGTGCTTTTAAAGCAATTTAATGAATGGGTAGTGCCAAGGTTCCCCATTAGTGGTAAAATGTTGAAAGATGCTGGAGTCCCACCAGGCAGAATGTATGGTCCTATTATAAATAAGCTCAAAGACATTTGGATTGAAAATGAATACAAACAACCAGAAGAGGAGCTTATTAAACACATCCCCAACATCATAGAGGAATTTGAGAATAAGAAAATAAAACACACCTAAAAGTATATCCAAAATTTTATTTCATAAATTAAATATACATACCTACTTAGCTTATCTCTGATTATATTAAACTAGGTTCTGCCTGCAACTTCGTCCGCATGAAAGTCAACTATACCGTAAAACATTACCTATCATATTCGGCAATGCTTATGCATAGCTTTCTATCAGTAAAAGAGTTTTTGAAATTGGAACAGTACTCCACCAGAGATTAGAGATTACCTCTTACAAACAACAATGTGTTAAAATATAATCCAAGTATTTGATTGGTGAAGGAGCTTAATATCTATTCTATAAATTACTGAACCTTTGGTGCTTCATAAGGTTCATACCTATTACAGCCATCGTCATCATCTCTATGTTCAAAAAAGCATCTCTTACAAAACAGATACCTGCAGCCTAAGCACCTCATTCTCGCATCTTCATTGCATATTTCACAAAAAGGCAGTTCGTCAGATGGCGTAATAATGTCATCCTCCAAAGACGCCTTTATCTAAAAATAAAAGTGAATCTTTAGGTTAAATTAATAATTATTTGAACAAATAAAACTGTAAATATACCTTTTCAACAATTTTATTGACAGTGGCCTCCTCATCCTCTGAGTCATCATTTTTTTGAATTGTTGTAGTACCTTGTGAGCCTGGGTTGGATCCTTTAAGTTTTTGCATACGGGCCTCTATATCACTGATAAGACCATCAAACTCATCTGTGTATTTAGTATCAATGTTAGTTTGCTCCATGTATTGCTTTATTAGGTCATTTGCTTGCTCTTGTTCTGTCCTTGTATCTGGTGGTGGTAATACTGGCTAGAATATAATGGTGAAAAGAGAAATAACCAAAACAAGCAAGTAAAGAAAGCCAGAGATCTAATTGACTTAATAAATATTTTGATACTTTGAAAAAAAAAATCCCATGTCACCTACCTTAGTGGTAATACCTTCAATGGGCACTCCTTTTAAATTTGCCAGTCTTGTATATATCTCAGCATCTGAAGTAGAAGGAGTTTCACCTTTGATATTCTGAAGACGACTTTTGATATCTTCATCAGTTGTTGACGGAGGAGTTACATTCCTGCCTTCTTTTAACTTTTCTAACCTTTCTAATATTAACTGATCTTTTGTCCCTACATTACTGTCAGAATTAACAGGTTGTTTTTGGTCCATGGCACCTATTCTCCTAGAATACACCAGATATTTTATTAAATTATTTCAGTCAACATAATATGAATATGTTAGTGAGGTAGGAAGGAATGTGATTACTGTTTTTTTTTCCAATTCTCAAATTTTATTTACCTGTAGTATGCGTCAGGTGCTTCAACATTTTTAGGCTCATTAGGTTTTGAATGATTATTTTTACATTTTGCACATACCTGAAACAATGAAGTACGTCATACAACAGTAGTTGAAGTTATTGACTCATACATTTTATAATAGCGAAACCTTGATTATCCAGATTATGAACTGGATTCCTGACATCTATTCTTGGGTCTGTTTAGTAGAACAAAATTCAATGTTAGCAGAGAAACTGCTAAGTTACTGAAAATTAATAAAATTTAATATAAATCGCGATTTGAATACCTTGGTTGGATTTATTTATATTTATACTGTAAAAGTACAACTATAATATTTTTCGAAAAAGCAGTTCTGGGTATGCGTAAAAACTGAAGACTGACTTAGATAATTATCATGAGGGAGTAAAGTTCTATATAGAAAGAATTTAATGAATTCAGATCATATGGTTGAGTTTGGACAACCATAAGCCTGTATAATTGAAGTTCCACTGTATACATGTATTTATTTGGCCTGACCTTAGTTTCAGCGTTGAGTTTTGATAAAAACATTTTGTTGTCCAAACATTTGGAGCAATAGCTGAAGCCGCAACAGGGACATCCTCTCTGAAAACAGCTTATGACTTTACTATAATATACTGATTCAGCTGCTCTATATAATGTAAAAAGGTAAATAGAATATAGATATTCTATTAATTAATCAATAAAATTAGTGATTAAATATATGTACCTCTTTACGAAGCAATGAAAACGGTTTTGTACAGGAATTACAAGACATTTTATGACGTACAAAGATTAGAACTCTTACGAGCACAGATGTACTTGTTCCACGAGATAACAAGGAATCAAGTTATATATGAGTTATATGGGTGCTTTGTGAAGGAAACAAGGAATAGAAGAATATTCAGTTTATCTCTAATCTTTGAAGGATTTTTTTGACGTAACTAGTGAAGTAACCATACGACTCGGACTCGGTAGTCGGTACTCGATACCCTCGATACTCACGATAAATCGATTCAAGTTTAATGCCAAAACGGGCTTATTATTTTTTGACAACTGGAACATGGTGAACTATAACGTCGAGGTACAGCCCGACTCAAACTTTATGGCGGCTTGGAACATGAGGCGAGTCACTGCGCAGTAACGAATTTATGTGTCAGCGGGGGTGAGGAGGGGGTACTGCGCAGGGATTAGCGGACTTCAGAGCCGCCATTAAGTTTGACGCGTACTGTACCAACAACTGTCACAGACAACTGCACAGAACACTTGTCAACAACAGAGACAGAGTTGCACAGAGTCTTAGCACAGTCTACAGTCAGAATCTACAGATTAGTAGTTGCTACATCTCAAAGACATACCTCTATACATATTAGTAATTGTGACAACCTAGAGTAATCCTAATCAATCAGACTATCATCACCTTTGAGTCCGTAGACCTCCTTAGGAGTTCTGTGCCGTAGACAGAGTATTTTAGAATACTCTGTCTACGTTTGAGTCACACACAAAAATAGTGAGTGAATGTGAATCACAGATAATTGATTTGAATATTGAATACTTACTTGTCAATCTCAAACAAATTGGCACAGTCAAGTCATTGCAGTTGTGCATGGTTATGATATGACATAGATTCAATATGCCTTTTTTCCCACAGGTGATTTTTATTCGCGGCCAAACATTTTTATGGTCGCTGCGAAAAAAATCGCCTATAAGACCCGGTTCATTAAAGAAAGGAATCTTAAATGGCGGCGCTTATCATGTTCTCTCGCTCGCACACTAGTGCCGTCTATACTCACTCCTGCGCGTACCGTAAGCAGAAAAAAAATTAGTCCTGATTTGCTTCCACGCTGTCTTGACGCGCTCAGTGATCCTTTTTAAGAATTCCTTGTTATAGTTTTTGCTATTTTTCCGTTGTATTTATTTATAACTACTGATCTTGGAAAGGAAAATATAGAAAACGATACGTCTTATCAGTTTTTCTTTTCTTTTATCTCTATCAGTCTGTTCGCACGGAAGTGATTTCTACCGTAAAGATTTTTTGTGTTGAATTTTCAACACATAAAAGTTGGAAATAAGTAAATTTATTAAATTATTCGTAAAAAAAAATGATTTGTGGTAGTTATTGCTGGCTCTATTAAATTTATTAATGCTTCAAATGTGCGCATCGACGTTCTAAAATAATTTAAATAATTGTCAGGATATTTCCTTATAGGTATCATTTGTACACACGGCTGCACATCAAGCTATACATTTCCAGTATAAGAGTATACACTGACATCTCATTGTACCGAAATCCTACACAATGCGAGATCAGCTTATTACTGGAAATGTATAGCTTGATGTTTAGCCGTGTGTACATACGGCCACAAAATAATAATTCGCCTTTCAATCAAGGGATGATGTACCCAACATTTTCTTTGTTTCTTTTGTCGTCTTCCTGCCATACAAATAGCTACCGTTAATAATTTTGTGGAATCCATCGTACATACGTCCCCGCTGCATGAAGAATCAGTTCGAACCACAGTTCGAACATTTGAAGTTTTACGGTAATTCGAACACTGTGTTGAAAGCGGTAGAAAATCGCGCTAGTCGATTTTTCTCCAAACAGAAGAAAGTTACCTACTGTTTTTACTGTCTGAAAATACCCCTGATAAAGACAGATCTTGCCTGATTTCGATTGTATCAATATTGTATATCTACTAGTATAACTAGATGAACTGACTCTAATTATACCGCCCGGTAACAACAAAATCGCAACAAGCAAGGCGTGCATCAAAACAAATGACTAGAAGTACTATCAAATTATCTCAGCCCGGAAGAACTTTTGTTTTCTATTCAAACACGGGTTAATTAAAAATGTTATCATTTTAGAAAGCTACCAAGACAAGTAAGTTGTTTCTGTAAATTGTACGTCAAGTGCCATTCATTCTGTTCAGTTTTAAAAGGATTCATTGAACTTATCAGTATGGTATGTATGTATGTAAAAAGCGGGGTAAATTTGTCACCCCGCGGAGCGAGGCTGTAGAGCGGAGAAACGGAGAAATATTAACCAATAGGATTGCAAGTGGACAGGGATTTGGGAAACCCACTTCTCGACCAATTGGAAAGTTCGTTTTCTGCAAAATAACTTATTTTGGACCCCAAGTCATTGAAGTTCGTAGAATCTTGCAGTATTGGTACGCGAACCAAGTAAGCTATGTAAACTGGTCAAACACACCCTCTGGAACGTACAGGTTGGAGTGCGGTGTGAGACAGGGGGGGTTGACGTCTCCCGGGCTCTTCACCTTGGTCGAGCTCAGCAGCATGTGTGTCGGTTGTCGGGTTGGTGGTGTTAATATTGACAGTATCAGCTATGCGGAAGACTTGGTGATGATCTATTGTTGAGATGTTCAAAGTATGCGAGGACTATGCTGATGCACATGGGCTCGTGTACAATGTTACAAAATGTGAGTACCTACATAATTATTTATTTATTTAATATGGTCTTTAGAGGCCGCCGGTAGTTGCATAGACTATGCACAATCTTACCCTAAATGGCTTGAACATAAACAGAGTGAATACATTCAAATATCTGGGGCACATACTTACCGACGACCCTTAAGATAATGTAGTTATTGAGAGGTAGGGCATTGTTGTCCGAGGTAATATAATGGCACATAGATTCTCCCGCTGCACCGACCAAGTTAAGATAACATTATTCAAGGCATATTGTCAGGGTCTGTACACGGGAGGTCTATGGACCAGCTACACCAAAAAAAAGGTGGAATGGGCAGCAGCGTTCTCTATGCGTTTTAACAACACGTCTGTCAATGGACTATGGCAAGCCCCCCCCCCCCCTTCTTTTGGGGGAGGCTTATGTCCAGCAGTGGACGTCTTTCGGCTGAAATGATGATGATGATGATCAATAATATACACTTCTGAAGGATGTTTTGGGATTTATTCTTTTCGAGTCAATGGCAACAGTATAAATATGTTATTTGATGAGTTGGACCCAGTAAGTAGCGTTTTGTCGTTCTGTTGTTTTTGTTGCGAAATTGTATTGAAAAGACAAGATAGCGTTCGTTAAATCGTTACTTCTGATTGTGGCCACGCGCTAAAAGATCCTTGTACAAATATATGTAGGTCACTGGTCAAGTACCAGTCAAGTCACCTGTTGAGCTGTCAGTCAGTCTGTCACTGTCATTTCATCATTTGTTTGTTGTGTGCTGAAAAGTGAAAACCTTTGATTGAAAACGTATCACAAATTTATTATTTTACCATGGTGACATTAAAACATATATTACCTCCTAACATATATGAAGTAATAGATAGAGCTGGAATATCCACGGTTAAACAAATAATTATTCTTTCTATTTGGGATATCAAGAAGTCTACAAACTTAAGTGTTGATGATATCTTGCTATTAAAAAATATTTTGACTGATAATTTTAGCCCAATTAGTACTACGGCTAAAGATTTGAAGCAAATTAACAGCAATAAACTCCGAATATCAACAGGGTGTGTTGGCATAGATAATCTATTGAATGGTGGTCTTCAAATAGGTACAATAACAGAGTTATTTGGCGAAAGCGCTAGTGGAAAGACCCAATTAGCCTTACAAATATCCCTAAAAAATTGGACCCATGGATGTGTTTATATTTGTACTGAAGATATATTTCCAACTAAAAGATTTGAGGAAATGAAAATTAATCTTCCACAGTTCAACTCTAAAATTGACTATGGAAAAAATATTTTTGTGGAACATATAACCGAGGCAAACGATTTGCTATCTTGTGTAAGTGTACGGTTACCTAAGCTGTTAATACAGCATGACTTATCTCATATAGTAATTGATTCTATTGCAGCACCTTTTAGATGTGAAGGTACTAATTATGTGAAGAGAGCAGAAGACTTAAGAGAAATTGCTACTGTATTGACAACATTGGCACAAGAATTCAACTTAGCCATTCTCTGCATAAACCAAGTTACAGCATCCTTTGAAGATTCATGTAATGTATTACCATCACTGGGTCTGGCATGGTCTAACATGGTCACCACTAGGCTTATGTTAAAGAAGACATTAAAAACATGTGATGTAAAACAGCTGCTAAAAACCAGAGACCAGCTACTTACTTGTAAACATGAAACATATATTAGAGAACTACTTGTAGTATTTGCTCCGCATTTACGTAATACCATGATACAATTTGTTATTACTCCAAATGGTATTCAGAGCATTCCAAATTAAAACCACTATGATAATAAAATATGTTATTTTTATTATAAGACACACCGCGCGCCCGATTGTATTTCCCATTGGCAAAAATTACGAACTTCTTTAATACCAATTTCATCCCTTGTTTTTAACCCCTTTGCGCGTTGAAATTCACAAATTTATGGCTATGGGTTTTTGAAAACTCACCCCGTTTTCAAAAACCCATAGCCATAAATTTGTGAATTTCAACGCTTCTAGACCTAGCAGTGTAGGCTGTGCATTGTCTGTCAGTGAATAAATGTGTTTAAGATTTAGGTAGACTAGCACTTCGCTTCTTCCGCGGCTTAGTCTGCGTTTATATCGTATTTAGAAGATTTTCAACGCCCATGAAATCTTACTTCTCTACACCCCCCCCCGCTTCTCTTACCTTCTCTTTGGCAATTGGCTTGAAAACATATCTAACTGAAAGGGTTTAGTTAGATATGTATTTGGGCCAATTTTCAAGTTTTAAGATTAAAGGAATGAGATTATTCATATAATTTGTATCCCCCCTTTTCACCCCAGCGGAACTTGTTTTGAAAAAAAAAAAAACGATTAAAAGTATTAATAAGTACCAAGTTTCGAGCATAACGGACCGCGCGTTAAAATTCTTCCATACAAACTTATGCGAAGGCACCGGCGACGAGAAATCCTCGAAATAAGAACCCACAGAGTACATTTGTGTAAGAACCCTCCCAGTACTGTACAACTAACTAGCACCCTTTGAGAGGTAGCTTTGAAAAATTCATAATGTCAAACTTTATTATTTACAGCCAGTATTCGTGCCAAGTTTCAAGTTTATTAATCCAAGGAATAATAAGATTTTTCATACAAACAAAACCCGTCGTATCGTAGGGATGTCGATTGGATCCGGCAATTGGGACTCGAGGTGGCTTTGCACAAGTTCGAGGCCATGTGTTTTTATGGTCCTCGGAACGCGCCACTGTCGGGTTCCCAGATAACGGCGGAAGGGGTTCACATCGGCGTCGAGTCGACGATGAAGTACCTGGGACTTGTCCTCGACAGCCGGTGGAACTTCATGGAGCATTTTCGACGTTTGGCTCCCAGACTGGAGCGGGGCCGGGGCTGCCTTGAAGCGGCTCCTGCCCAATCTAGGGGGTCCAAACGCCTTCTGCCGGAGGCTCTACGCGGGGATCGTGCGCTCTATGACCCTTTACGGAGCACCGGTGTGGGCGCGTTCTTTAAGGCTGCGACCAGCCCAGCCGTTGAACGCGTCCCAAAGGGTCATGGCCATCAGGCTGGTACGGGGTTACCGCACGGTCTCCCGTGAGGCGGCGAGCCTCCTTGCCGGACTAACGCCATGGGATCTGGAGGCAAAAGTCCTCGCGTATATCTGGGTGTGGCGCGAGGAGGCGAAACGTCGGGGTGAAACTCCGCTGCATGCCGCGAGAAATCACGGCACAGCGGACAGAGCTCCGGCGGGATCTCATGGCGACATGGAGAGTGCGATTGTCGCAACCCAGCGCTGGGCATCGCCACAATGATTAGTCCCCTCTTTGAGGAGTGGCTAGAGAGGCGCCACGGCGTCCTCATCTTCCGCCTGACGCAGGTCCTCACCGGACACTGTTGTTTCGGGAGGTTCCTGTTCAGGATAAAGCGGGAGGAAACGGATCGCTCGGAGGACACTGTGGAGCATACGGTGGAGGTGTGCCCGGCTTGGGTGGAGCACCGCCGTGTCCTCACGGAGGCGATCGGCGGGGGCGATCTCTCGCGTCCGGCCATGGTTCGGAGCGAGAGTGCATGGGAGGCCGTCACCTCCTTCTGGGAAGCAGTAATGCTCGCGAAGGAGGAGGCGGAACGCGTGAGGGAGAGGCAAGGTTCGCGCCCCTAGTCGCCGCAGGCCCCCGGCCCCGGCCCCAGGCGTCGGAAGTCGCAAGCAGATTTCCGGCAACCGATAATCGCCGTCCGATAATGACCAGGCCCGGGTCGACGGCGCGTTGTGTTCGACGCGCGCCTCAAAGAGATGTCAGCACCAACTGACGGGGTCCGGTAGGGCCAATGCCTGCCAGGGTTGCGAGTTTGTCCGAAAGTCGTGGCCCTGGCATACAGGCAACGGCAGGAACACGGGTGGGTTTTAGTCAGTGAAAGCCTGGCACGCCCTCCCGCTCCGCCTAGAGCGGGAGAAGTTATTTGATAATTTCCCACCCAAAAAAAAAAAACGTAGGGATAATAAATATTCATTATTGCGGTAAATAGGCAAATGTTCAGACAGACGTGTATATTATTTTATTTTTGGAAAAACACGATCGCAAAATGCAAAATAATGTTGTTTGGCACAACATATTTCTACTCACATTAAAAAAAATCTGTCGTTTTTCTGTTGTTTATTTTTTTTTAATCAACGGACGTTAGGTATGCAAAATTATGTTAATCCTCTGGCAGATAAAAATTAATTATATTATCTTTTAGTCATTTTATCACAAAGAATATACTTACTACTCTCTTGTTTTATCAGTTTGTGAATTAACCTATTGACCTCTTGGTTTTAAAAAACATTTTGCAAAAAAAACAACTGACTTCCAAAAAAAACACTACAAAGTGAAAAATAACTTTGATTTCGAAAGTCGGTGTCTATAAATCTGTATTTTAGTTTTTTGCTACCGACTTTTGTTTTTTGCCACCGTTTTTTTTTTGTTAATAAGTTTTTTATTTTCCATTTTTTAGTGGGTCAGTTTGTAATGTATCTAGGTTACAATAGCCTAATGTCAAATGCTCATCACCTTTTACAAAATATTGCTTTTCCCGATGCAGGGGCGTTAATTGTTGAGTTCTGGTAAGAACCAGGAGAACTGGAACTGATGGTGACTTCACCATATGCATTTTGACGAGCATAAATTGCTTAGCAACCATATTAAAGTGCCTAATCGAATCGCAACGGTGAAATACTTAGTATTAAGTAGTTCCGGTGGCCATCTGTGGTCTTCATCATCAGTTCCACTTCACCAAATGGTGCTTTTCGAGTGCAAATGCACGAGTTACTATAAAAAATACTCAAATAGCTATAGGTATGCCTATAAAATTTGAGGATTTCCCTCGATTTCCATGGGATCCCCTCATCAGATTTTGATTTGATGGCAATGGGACCACCTCGGGAGCATACCCTTTCAAACAAAAAAAGAATTTTCGAAATCCGTCCACAATTGACGGAGTAATCGGTGAACATACATAAAAAAAAAAAAACAAACATACAGCCGAACATATAACCTCCTCCTTTTTGGAAGTCGGTTAAAAACAACCATTTAGCTGGCAGGTAGGGGGACTTTAACAAAAAAAAAATGCACTTTAAAGCTTAATAATAGGTCTTGACCTATGAAATTGCCGTGCTGCAGCTAGCCATTTCAAATCAAATAGTATAATTATTACTGCAGCGGCCAGCAAAAGAGGCATTCGAAAATATTTTTTTCTCAAACAGTCTTGGAAATTCGAGCTTTATTTTGACAACCTTCTTCGAGATAAATAGAAATTTCTGTACTGGCCAAATTTAAGCGAGCAGCGGCCACCAAAAGTTGTATGAAAATCCATATTTGTCGTGGTATAGCGGCCAAATAAATTACATAGTAAACTCATATCTATCGTGTAATTAAAAAGCGGCCAAGTGCGAGTCGGACTCGCGCACGAAGGGTTCCGTACCATTAATATGTCATGGGAGCATAGAAATATTTATTTTTAAAGTGAATGTATAACTAAATATTCTGTGAATACTTCAAGCGCCTGTCGCCTGTTACCTGTTGCCATTATCAATATCGAGCAAAAAAATCACGTTCGTTGTATGGGAGCCCCTTAAATATTTATTTTATTGTTCTTTTTAAATCTGCCTAGTAAATGGGCTGAAGTCCCGACTAGTGTCGAGTATTGTCAGACAAAGATGGAAAGATTGCAGAATAGTGTACATAAAAAACCGGCCAAGTGCGAGTCGGACTCGCGCACGAAGGATTCCGTACCATTATATATAAAAACAGCAAAAAAAAACACGTTTGTTGTATGGGAGCCCCCCTTAAATATTTGTTTTATTTTAATTTAATTATTTCTTTTTAAAGTGAATATATAACTAAATATTCTGTGAATATTTCAAGCGTGTACCTACCTGTTGCCGTTATCAATACCGAGCAAAAACGAGCAAAAAAATCACGTTTGTTGTATGGGAGCCCCCTTAAATATTTATTTTATTCCGTTTTTTAGTATTTGTTGTTATAGCGGCAACAGAAATACATCATCTGTGAAAATTTCAACTGTCTAACTATCACGGTTCATGAGATACAGCCTGGTGACAGATGGACGGACAGACAGACGGCGGAGCCTTACTAATAGGGTTCCCGTTTTATCCTTTGGGTAGGTATGGAACCCTAAAATGGAACGATCTTTTACTCCGAGACATGGCAATCAAGGACGTAACTTATCAAGGGTGCTATTTAAACGAACTGGCTGGCAAATAAAAAGCTGTTTATAGAAAAAAAAAAAAAACAAATGAACACAATGGCGCGTGAAAAATTATCGTTGTACGGTTATTCGTCATTGAATCTGGAACTTATAAATAATTTACTTTGTTTGAATTTCCGCGCATTATTTGAGAAAAGCACTATTCAAGCCTTGGTCGCACGCAGGTATTACTCAATCAGATGGCTCAAGGATAGTTATTATTTTTGACTTTTTAAATATTCGCTTTTCTTTTTTGCGTTGGGGGTTTTTTAAATTATTATTATTATATACTTTATTTCGGACTACACATACATAATCTGCCTATAATGTTCCCACTTCTGGGACACAGGCCTCCTCTTTCTGTGAGAGGGAGTGGGCCATAATCGACCACGCGGGCCCAGTGCTGGTTGGTGGATGTCACATGTCTTCGAATTTTTAGGTCTAGGACATGCCGGTTTCCTCACGATGTTGTCCTTCACCGTTTTGAGAGCAGTGGTAATGAAATAATTTACACAAAGTAAAGCGCCTGTCGGGGTTTCGAACCTACGACCTACTACTCGTAAGTTGAGGCCGTTAACCACTGGGCCACCACTGCTCTTACTACACATACATGTACACACAATCCATATTAGTAACAATGACTTAAAAACTATGTTAGTAAACTTTTACAAACTAAAACAACTAATAGCAACGTGGCCCAACACGCGTTGGTACGTGCCTCCGTACCCAGTTATGAAGGGACTGTCAATTTTGTCTAATAATGTTTTTAGGATGTTGTTGGAGCTTCCGCGCAACCTACCCGTTATTGACGCTGTTCTTTTTCTCATAATGGCATCAAAATCGTCAACACGGGCTTCCGCGAACATCTGCGCTGCAGAAGCGCGGAAGCCCCATCAACATCCTAAATCCATTATTATACTGCACGCGCAGGACGTTGTAGGCTCTCTGCGTATATTTCACCCACAAGCTGCACGTGCAGGTTTGGCAGTATGCCTTGAAAAGTGATAACTTAACATCCTTACTACAACGCGCAAACCTGCGGGCTATCATATTACATCGAAACGCCAACGCCCTCCGCTCCCTCTCTATGTCAGCATCGTCAGATAAGTCCTCCGTGACTACATGCCCTATCTATTTAAACTGTGTGACTCTCTGTAGTGGCTTTCCGTTTATAGTCACTGAAGGAACATCATCCAACCAGCTATACTTACATTTAAACAGCATAAACTCACTTTTCTGCACATTATAGAATATGTGAGTCCATGTGACACAGTATAAGACTCACAAACAGCCAACAACTTCCTGAGCGCGCTAATTGATGGACTCAGCAAGACCATATCATCTGCTTAGCTGAGATTATTCACCATAGTGCCATCAATCGCGCAACCAACGTTTGTCTCGCTGAGCTCACCAATCAATTGGTTCATGTAAACATTAAACAGGGGCGGGGACGTTAGTCCACCCTGTCTAACACCACATTCCAGGACGTAAGTCTCAGAGTGAGCTCCCGCCTACCTAACACTGTTAGTCTGCGAGCTATACCAAAACTTCAGTACAGGGTACCTCTAGAAGTTTAAGCTTCAACCAAAGCTTATCGTAACAAACCAAGTCAAAAGCCTTGGAGAGGTCGAGAAAAGCAGCATATACTGGCGTTTCCCTATCTGTGTAGTAGCCAACCGTCTGTGGCGCCAGGATAGCGGTGTCAGTGGATAGCGCCTTCCTAAAACCAAACTGAGCATCACATAAATTAATTATTAATTTACATTTTATTTTAACATTTTTAGGGTTCCGTACCCAAAGGGTAAAACGGGAACCCTATTACTAAGGCTCCGCCGTCTGTCTGTCTGTCTCTCTGTCTGTCCGTCTGTCACCAGGCTGTATCTCATGATCCGTGATAGCTAGACAGTTGAAATTTTCACAAACCATGTATTTCTGCTGCCGCTATAGCAACAAATACTAAAAACCAGAATAACATAAATATTTAAGGGGGCTCCCATACAACAAACGTGATTTTTTTGCTCGTTTTTGCTCGATATTGATAACGGTAACAGGTAGACACTTGAAATATTCACAGAATATTTAGATATATATTCACTTTAAAAATCAATAATTCAATTAAAATAAAACAAATATTTAAGGGGGGCTCCCATACAACAAACTTGATTTTTTTTGCCGTTTTTATAGATAATGGTACGGAACCCTTCGTGCGCGAGTCCGACTCGCACTTGGCCGGTTTTTAAACTTTTTTGGGTATTTACAAGTACCTAGTAAATGTATAGCAAGGGTATCTGCATGTACCATAAAATCTGCCTAGTAAATGGGCTGAAGTCCCGACTAGTGTCGAGTATTGTCAGACAAAGATGGAAAGACTGCGGCATAGTGTACATAAAAAACCGGCCAAGTGCGAGTCGGACTCGCGCACGAAGGGTTCCGTACCATTATATATAAAAACAGCAAAAAAAATCACGTTTGTTGTATGGGAGCCCCCCTTAAATATTTGTTTTATTTTAATTTAATTATTTCTTTTTAAAGTGAATGTATAACTAAATATTCTGTGAATATTTCAAGCGTGTACCTACCTGTTGCCGTTATCAATATCGATCAAAAACGAGCAAAAAAATCACGGTTGTTGTATGGGAGCCCCCTTAAATATTTATTTTATTCCGTTTTTTAGTATTTGTTGTTATAGCGACAACAGAAATACATCATCTGTGAAAATTTCAACTGTCTAACTATCACGGTTCATGAGATACAGTCTGGTGACAGACGGACAGACAGACATACGGCGGAGCCTTAGTAATAGGGTTCCCGTTTTATCCTTTGGGTACGGAAATCTAAAAAGGACAGAATATATTCCTGCACAACACAAGTGCGCGTCGCGGCGTTATTTTTATGTCCATTTGAAATATATTATGATTAAAATTCAAATGACTGACAAACGAAGGATTTAGGCAAATACGAGTGAGTGGCAAAGCAGACTTGCTATCTCGCTTCGCCGCGCCAGTACTTCGGTTGGAGCGGGCCGCGCGGGTGCCGTGCGCCGCGTAGGCACAGTGAGCTGAGACTAGAGTGGACTAGAGACTAGGTGGATCGAGTATTTTAAAAGTTGGAATAGGTGCCACCTACTCATTAAATACCTAGTCCCTAGATCTGTTCTAGTATTCATTGCTTCATCTCTATTCTAGAATACTCTGTCTACGCTTGCTACGGCTACCGGCGCTACCGCTTGCTACATAGTACATACCACAGACTACAATACTATATAGGTACATACTAACTAGGATAGGAGCACAGAACCACAGAACATTAATACTCCTATATTAGTAATCTGTGGCACCAGAGTGCACCTGTACTATTAAATTGAAACCTTACGAGTTAGAGTTTTGTTTTATTCATTAATCTTAGCCAACCTGCATTACTTACTAGCTTTATTAATCAGTTTTCAATATAATGTCTGAGATCCAAAGAATACATGAATGAGTGACAACGGCAGCGAAACAGAGGAGGCGACTGAGCACACGGCACTCATGGACGGCCACATCGCTGAAGCTCGCCCCGATCGGGTGATTGCGGAACGTATAGCGAAAAAACGTAAAACTAAATCCGATAATCAGCGCTCTTATGGCGTAAGTAAATGAAACTGCACTTTATTTGCATTCCTGCGATTGCTTCTGTAGGTATAATCTTAAGTTATGCCGAAACCATCATTCAACACAATCAACACCCTTTAGCTTATCTGTTTGAACAATATGTAGGTAGTACTCTTGTGGTTCCACTTCCAATGATTCACTCTCAATTGACTGCTTTGTGGCACACTTACTTATATTTATATGAATCATAAAGTTTGGGTTTTACTGCTTTTTTAAAATGATTCACACATTTTAACTTTTTGTTGAGAAGACCAATAACGGTAGTGTTTGTAAACTAAAATGCAGGAGAATCTAAGAACATTTTTGCAAAAGACAGTACCACCATACAGCGTGATATAAGAAGTATATTTGCTAAGTTTTAGAAACCATATTGCTTCTAATTAGAAGAAATAATGTTTAGGTTGTTGCCATGTCTTATAAAGAGTTGTTAATTATTGTTGATCACTCAATTAGAGTGAAATCTAATAGTGAAACTCCAGATAAGACAGCACCATTACTTATTATCTACTAATAAAGAAAAATATTTCAAAAGAATTAATTATTTGAAACTACTATAATATAAGTCATCAAGTTCAAGGACCAAGCTACAGGCATACAGGATTCCAGAGAAATGGACCTCTACTTGCTCATACAAGCTATAGCAACAGTAACCAAAACAATATGTGGCTCTTCTTTAGACTTAACAAATGAAAAAGGTTTCATATTGCATCTGATTACATGTTACATTAACACAAAACCCAGTTACTTATTATTGTTAAAACAATTGTTTTTTCACAGTGTGTAATTAATTCTTATGTTTTCTTGTTTAGAGTGTTGAGGGGATTCCAAGCAGTGGGTCAGGGGCAGGCAGCAGTTCGGCACCCAACATGCCTCCCCAGCCACCGCCGGCAGAGCCACAATTAGAGGAGCTTGAACTTAAATATGGAGCCCGCCATGTCATCAAACTGTTTGTGCCTGTCACACTGTGCATGCTCGTCGTTGTCGCAACTATATCTTCAATTAATTTTTATTCAGTTAAAGACGTATATTTGTAAGTATTCATCCAATTTGAACAAATATGAAATTAATGACCAGTTAACACACATTTTCCTTCTTTGCATTCAAGTGCAAAGTATAAGCTGATTTCTGATTGGACAACAAATGTCTCCACATCATCCAGAGAAGATGTCATTTGAGTGTTTCAAATTGAATTTGTGATTTATTTTCCAATGTGCAGAATTGCACATGTGCCATTTTATCTTTAAAATACCTAACATTGTATATAAAAATTTCAGAGCCTACACACCATTTCATGAGGAAAGTCCAAATGCAGTGACAAAAGTATGGAATGCTCTAGCCAACTCATTGATCCTGCTATGTGTGATAGCCTTAATGACTGTGTTGCTCATAGTACTGTACAAGAAGAGATGTTACAAAATCATCCACGGGTGGCTCATACTGTCATCACTCATGCTGCTGTTCTTGTTCTCTTATTTATATATTGAGTGAGTATCAATCAGCGTTTCTTTAATTAATCCTCTTAGGATTTCCCTGAAAGTTATTAAAACATGCTAATAATAAACTTAATGCATAATTTTCTTTGGTATATGGTATATGTTTGCAAACAATGTCCCTGTTAAAAATGTTGTTTGTTATCTTTTCCTGGTAGCATAATGTAATTATATGCTTCAACCATCTTTGGTAACTCTGCAGATTAGGTATCTACCATTTTAAGAATATTCTATTTAGATTGACATAATTTTATTTGCTTATTGTTCTTAATCTGTATTACCTTTAGACTCCCTAGAGTCAAGGGTAATAAGGATTAACAATACCTAACCAACCAAGTCAAGGGCCTAGACTACTGGGTAATGAACATCAATAACCATTGATCAAATCAAAGCAAAAATGTTAATACAATTTGGCTTGGACAATATTTTGATATTTGTAAGTAGGTATATTTCGAACTGCCATCCAGCTTTGAGCGAATAGAGAGTACATCTGTTTTTGCACTATAATATATAATGAGTTTTGCCGTGACTGATATATGGTCATTCAGTTGAAACATTTTGTCATTACAATAAAATTATTCCACACTAAAAAGCTTTATTAGCCCCGTGTCCTAATAGAAAGCGATCGTCACGCGAGTGTCACGATAATTTTGTTAGTTTAACTTAAATTAGGCTAATCTCACGAAAATGTTTCAATGCCAATCATAATCAATAATATATACACATGTTCAGGGAAGCACTGAGAGCATACAACATACCGATGGACTACATAACACTGTTGTTTGGAATGTGGAATTTCGGCGTGGTCGGCATGATCGTGATCCACTGGAAGGGTCCGCTGCGGCTGCAGCAAGCCTATCTGATCTTCATTGCGGCGCTGATGGCGCTTGTCTTCATCAAGTACTTGCCCGAATGGACCACGTGGGCTGTTCTTGCTGTTATATCTATTTGGGGTACTTACCTATGGAACATAAATATAATCCACTTACAATAAAAAAAAACAACATTTCAAAAGATTCAACAGTATTTTTTTACATCATGAAACTAAATTTTAATGCAAATTTCTTTTTCTCCGAGATTACGTGGATCTTTTACCACTTATCTCAATTAATCATAGTTATTGTTTTTGTCCTGAAGTTCTATTTCAAAACTAACCTTATGTTTCAGACTTAATAGCAGTGTTAACACCAAAGGGTCCATTAAGAATACTTGTAGAAACAGCACAAGAACGAAACGAACCAATATTCCCAGCTTTAATTTATTCATGTGAGTATTGATCCGAGTTCTGTTTAAATATACTAGTGCGCGGCCACTGATCGAAATTCGACCCCCTCTACTTACAATCTATATAGTTGGACAAACTTCGGGATGCTTTCCTCAGTCCTTCCGTTTCCTCCCTGTTTTAAATTCGCCGCCACTTGCACTCGCCCATCGCTGTTAGTGCGACGACGACAATGAATGTACCAAGCGTTCCATCTTATTAGTGCGACAAGGACAATGAATGTACCAAGCGTTCCATCTTATTAGTGCGACAAGGACAATGAATGTACCAAGCGTTCCATCTTATTAGTGCGACAAGGACAATGAATGTACCAAGCGTTCCATCTTATTAGTGCGACAAGGACAATGAATGTACCAAGCGTTCCATCTTATTAGTGCGACAAGGACAATGAATGTACCAAGCGTTCCATCTTATTAGTGCGACAAGGACAATGAATGTACCAAGCGTTCCATCTTATTAGTGCGACAAGGACAATGAATGTACCAAGCGTTCCATCTTATTAGTGCGACAAGGACAATGAATGTACCAAGAGTTCCATCTTATTAGTGCGACAAGGACAATGAATGTACCAAGCGTTCCATCTTATTAGTGCGACAAGGACAATGAATGTACCAAGCGTTCCATCTTATTAGTGCGACAAGGACAATGAATGTACCAAGCGTTCCATCTTATCTAGCATCGCGCGTAATTTCGATCCTCTTGGGTAGCCACCCAAGAGGATCGAAAATACGCGCGATGCTACCTTTTATCTATGATGCTACACCTTTTATCATAAAAGCCAAATTGCTCCTTCAAGATTTGTGGTGTCTTAATCTTTTATGGAACGAACCTGTGCCCAGAGACATAGCTCTGGAATTGCAAGGTTTTATAGCGGATCTTCATAACTTAAAACCATGTGTGTGTGTCAAACGCATGTTAGTGTAAAGTTTTTTTTATTTATTTAATTTATTTCTAATGCTTATATAAAAATATTCGCTTTCTGCACTCCTCCTCCACATAAACTTTAACTGTGCCAAATCTCACACTCCTCCGTCAGCGTAATTTTCGTAATAAGGTGGACTGGTAGTGTGTCTAGCTAAAATGTGGGTCATTCATGTTAAATTTACTGACACTGGTAGGAGTTTCTCAAGTAATCTCATATAATTCAATGGATCTAAATAATTATTTTAACCAAACAGTCATATTTTATGATGTCGTTGCTGTAGCTATTTTTTCCTTTCGTATTTGTTTGTTGTTGTTGTAGCTATTTGATCTTTTCGTATTTGTTTACGAAGTAGTATTCGGCCTTGCACGATAACTTATCTTAAGCAATACTCCAGGGATATCGTGGCCCTGGCACACAGGCAACTAAAGGAACACGGGTGGGTTTTAGTCAGTAAAAGTCTGACACGCCCTCCCGCTCCGCCCAGACTGGGAGAAGTTATTTGATAATTTCCACCACAAAAAAAAAAGGCAATACTCCTGAAATCATAATGAACGAATAATGATAAAGACTTGCAGTCTTCTCTCCTTCTTCCTTAAATCTATCCGAAAGATGGCGTTAAAAGATCGCTTTTAGCGATCAGACCGCCCGTTGTGCCACCAGTAACATTTGTATTTCTTTTTTATGGTGTACATAATAAAGAGTATTCTATTCTATTTTATCTATGTTTCAGCAACGGTGATGTACTGCCTGGCGGCAACGACGCCTGGCGGCGCGGCGGAGGCGGCGCCCGAGGCGGCGCCGGCGCGGGAAGGTGAGCCGCGCGCGCGCGAGCTGCGTCCTCTCAACCCGCACGGTCCGTTGTCCCGCATCCCACTTATCCCATACGCTGTCATCCACACGATCATCAATGGAGCGCTACAATATTACTCTATCTATTACTCTTTGATTAAAGTACGACATAATGCGCATTCCATAAATTTCATGGCAACTGCTCCGAATTGTAAGGTTCCGTAGTCAAAAAAAATGTGTATGTGATGAACATTTTTTCGATTCAGCGATCCGTTTGCGAAATATTAGCTTAATATAAACTATCACAGCTAAGTACGCTCTGCAAGTTAACAAGTAATATTCGACCAACATATAAAATGTACTTGAAAAAAAAGCTTATTTTTGCGGTCCATAAAATCAATACTGTGCATGCGTAAATATTCATCCCAACTACGGAACCCTTCTCTGTGCGTGGCGCACTTGGCAGTTTTAGTATCAACACTTCACAATGCTTCTTAACTCTTTTTATTTAATCTTTCCAAAGCTTAGTTTCTTACTTTTCTATTTTTCACTTTTAACCGTTTTTTTTGTTTTTTTTTATTGTTTCATAAAACACCTCCAAAAATAGTTTGTTATAATAAACATGTACTATTATGATCACGATGATTACTCATTGAGCACTGGATTTCGTTGTACTATATCAAAAAGGATTTTCATTCTGGCTGTGTTACGCAATAAGAGTGCAGTTATGAAAAGCCAAATATTTAACTGATCCCCTATACATTTATTGACCTTTGATGTATGCTTTTTAAAATTAATGCTCATCTAAAAACTTTTTGGGCTTCTAATGATGCACACTTGTTTAAATAAATGAGCCTCTTTTTAACTTTCTGGTTTTTTCCTCACAGTTCGTCGCAGTAACTAAGCTAGCAGATACCCCGACCAAACGGGTTAGGTTCGAACTGTGACTGACCAAGCGCGAGCCGAATTGGTCGCAGTAACTGAGCTCGAGCACCCTGGTCAAATAGGTTAGGTTAGATTAGAACTGTGGCCAACCACGCGCGAGCCGAGCGAGCGCTACATCTAAGTGGGTTGCAGTTACTTGACTATTTAGTATTTTTAGGACCCCAAAATTGGAATTATTTGAGGTTCACAAAAAGAGGCGCATTCATTATATTAGTGTGTTCAATAATATTTTTAGGAAAGCAAAATGGGACATATTTGAGGTTCGATTAAATACATGCCTTTGAAAACGAGTGTCGTGTTCAGGCGGTCGGGAGGACTCGGCGGGCGGGGCGGGCGGCGACGCGGCCGGCTTCGACTCGGCGTGGCGCGCGCGCGCACAGCAGCAGCGGCGCCTGCGCGTGGACAGCTCGCCGGGCGCGGAGCCGGCGCGCTACACCACGCGCCTGGAGCGGCCCGCGCCGCACGCCCAGGCGCCGCCCGCTGCCGACGACGAGGAAAGTGAGTTCACGTTAGCCCAGCGAGCACAGCCGATTTTTAACGCGACAGTTGCACTGGATTTTGAACACTCTGTGTTGAGCCGAGCATTGTGAATCCAACAGAGTACATCCTAGAGCGTCAATAAAACACACATTTTCAACTCTGCGCGCTAAACAACGCGTTGAGAAAAAAAATCGCCTGTGGATACTTCGGCTTCTTCTAATCGTTTTTAGGGTTCCGTCGCCAAATGGCAAAAACGGTGCCCTACGCATTTCGTCGTGTGTTGTGTCCGTCCGCAAGTAACAGCCGTCTTATTTTTCATTTCCGGTGAAAATATTTAACGCAGGGGGTCCAGAATCTTGTATTGAATCCATGGTAACAGGATGCGCAGCGATGACCCACCCTGTATAATAAAATAGTAACGAAGTCAAAACTCACACGGCTACACATTAGTATAAGCTGATCTCGCATTGTATAGGATTACCGTACAATGAGAGGTCAGCGTATACTGGAAATGTATAGCTTGATGTGTAGCCGTGTGTACAATAAATATTAAAAAAAAAGTAATTGCTAAGAGTTTCTGATGCCGAAAACATAGTTTTTAGAACTATTATTCGTTTATCTGGATGTATGTTCCGGATTGGCGCAAAAAGTAAAGAATAGATTCCATTAAAGTTTTGCACAAATATTCCTTATAAAGGTCATCGAATAGGCTATATATACATTACCACGCTATGCTATTTTTTGCATTGGGAGATTAGCAATATTGCATTATGTCTGTATTCCTCAACAGTTTACCCGGAATTGTAAAATTATTTTATCATTTGATAGCCCAATTATTGAGGAAGGTTATAGGCATATTTAACCTGCGATGCGACGCGGCGGGTCGGGGCTGAAGGAGTTTTATAAAAAATTTGGTGTTATTTTAGTTGTGTTAGTTACGACTTCCAGTTGAACGAAGTCAGGCAGAAGCTAGTTGTTTATATAAAATCAAAATGGTGGATTATAGACGTGACAAATGTTTTTCGTAATTTCACTACACCATTATTTAACGGTGGAAATAGTCTTCGAGTAAAATGGCTGTGAGACAGACGGACATGACGAAATTACAAGGGGGCACCCTTGTAATTTCGTCATGTCCGTCTGTCTTTTGCCATTTGTCTGCGGAACCCTAAAAAGATAAACTGTTTTCATGAAACTGTAACTAATATGTATGGTGGTTATTTCTCAGAGGGCGTGAAGCTCGGGCTGGGCGACTTCATATTCTACAGCGTGCTGGTCGGCAAGGCCAGCTCGTACGGAGACTGGAACACAACTCTTGCGTGTTTCGTAGCTATATTAATTGTGAGTACTTATACAAACCATAATTTACTATATACGTCGTCGGTATGAATTATTACAGTGTGTGTCTGGCTTGTCTCAAATCTTCTTTGAGCGCGGATTGTCGTTCGTTGATTGGCTGCAGCCGATACAGCCCGCCCAACTCCTCAATCATAAAGTTACTGATTTTGTTTTTTTCTGTTTTGTCAACAGGGCTTGTGCCTGACTCTTCTTCTACTAGCGATACTCAAAAAAGCGCTGCCGGCGCTCCCCATCTCAATAACATTCGGCTTAATATTCTACTTCGCGACGAGATGCGTCGTCAAACCGTTTGCGGACGCGCTCGCGGCCGAGCAAGTGTTTATTTAGCAACCGCCTTCTTTGCTCATTAAGTAACATTGAGAAGACTTGTTCATGACTAGATGTACGGTGGAAATTAAACGCACTGTTACGGTATATGCCTTACATACAACAAAATTATGTTTTAACAGGGCTCAGATGCCAATTTTTATTACAAAGTTCCGAAATGTACGGAGGATCGACTAATACAGGTATAAAAATTGTTGCGTTCAAGTTGAAATAGTAAGTTTAGATAATAGGAGATAGCGTGGAAAAGTGAATTGAATATTTAATGCAATAAATTGAATTAGACATCAATAGTGTTAATATTTTCAATGTACATAGTAATATTTATTGAAAATAAAAAAGTATTATGAATAAGATATGTAACAGTTCTTATATTTCTCCTTTTTGATCTCTCATCTATTTGGCAGAACCATGAAATGCCATTACTTTTTAGAAGAAAAGCTTAGGAACGCCTTTTAAACTTATAAGTATGTAAGCATCTGTTGCGAACATTTTAGATATAGTTGACATTTAACATTCCATTAAGTTACGCGTTGTGCATCATTTTGTATAATTAATTATGCCCTCTTGCATCTGTAACCGTTTGTGAAGAATGGAGTGATAATATGCGTGGGCTTGGGGCATCCAATGAGCGGACAGCGGTTCGAGCACTTCGTACATCGCAACGAAATTCGCGGCTTATTCCGTTTATCCACCCTAGGGTGGATAATCGGAGTTCCCTGTTACTGAACTGCAAATTGTAAAAATCGTAAGAAAATTTGGATTTCGCTGGCTACCTTAGCGCATCCCCCTTAGTGAAAATGTGATTTTTAGAAACACAGGATGCAAGTTTTTATAGGTTTATTCCTCTGTCGACTGTACTTGGGGTAAAAAGTCGGAAGAACAATCAGAAGTGAATTATAACGGGGTGGATAATCGGAATAAGCCAAATTTGCCCTTCTTGTATAGAGATGACTACGCGAACGATTTACATTATAGTCAAAATATAGTAGTTGAATATTCGCCCACATTTTCGAAAGTGGGGCATCCGCCTTGAATATCCGCGTAACCAAAATGTCTTCATACAAGCATTTCTGCACATAGCAACACCCTTAGGCCGGCCGGATAAAGTGCTTCACCGACCGGTACATAGCGATGGTCCTGACGATACGTATTGACCGACCGTCAGGTTGTAACATTCATACGGACGGTCCATGCAGCACTGAACGCGCTCATTATTATCATAGCGCGTCGGTCGACCGACGTACGCACCGATGACGGTCGGCGAAGCCCTGTAACCAGGGACCGTACAACCCCGGTTAAGGGGTTAAGCCTTTCGAGCCTTTATCATGATGAACCCATTGAATGGTTTTTATACTAGAAACCCAATGAAAGGGTTACATGATAACCCATTGAATGGGTTTTATACCTGAAACCCAGTGAAAGGGTTGCATGGTAACCCATTCAATGGGTTCTATACCTACTTGAAACCCAGTGACATGAAAAAATCATAATATTATGTTATTTCGATATCCGCCCAGCACGCGTAGCATGACCAATTCTATCTCTATTCTACCCAGGGACCATTTTGGTTACCATTTTAGAAAAATCCTATCGAAAACCCTTTCAATGGAACGGGTTTTCGATAGGGTTTTTCTAAGCAGTTAATCAAAAACCCATACGGTGTGGCTAATTTTGAATGGCTTAAAGTAAGCCGTTCAAAAGGGTTACCCATACCGTATGGGTTTTTGTTTAACCGCTTAGAAAAACCCTATCGAAAACCCTTGCATTGGGTAACCAAAATGGTCCCTTCCTGTAACCGGCCTTCTAACGAATGTCGGCATGGACTATAGAAGCCTGGTATTGTATGTACGTCATACGTCACTAATTCTGAGAATGTGATTCATAGCAGAAACCAGGGACCATTTTGTTTACCCATTGAAAGGGTTTTCGATAGGGTTTTTCTAAGCGGTTAAACAAAAACCCATACGATATGGGTAACCCTTTTGAATGGCTTATATTAAATTTTGGTTACCCGTTGAAAGGGTTTCAAGTAGGTATATAACCCATTGAATGGGTTATCATGTAACCCTTTCACTGGGTTTCAAGTATAAAACCCATTCAATGGGTTATCATGTAACCCTTTCATTAGGTTTCTAGTATGACATCATGATAAAGGTAACCTATTGAATGGGTTACCCCTTCGAAAGCCTTAGCCCTTAACCGGGGTTGTACGGTCCCTGGCAGAAACACGCTTAATATGACTCCGTGCCCACTTACTCTATGTCCTATTTTATAATTATAATGTAAACATAATATTATTCATAATATTTTCCCTAACAAAAATAAAATAAAATTAAATAATTACGATTGTTGTATTATTTTTGTTGGAATTGTTATTGGCAAGATATTATCTTTTTTCACCAATGTCCAATACAAAAATATTTAGCCTTCACGGGACGCCTGGCAGATGTGAAACATCGAAATTATCATGGTATAATAATAATGCTTCGCGAAGCACATTACTCGTATTATAACATGGAAATTATTTACACACGCGTAGCGGGGGAACCGCGCACGCGGAGTGAGAACAGATAACTATATACTAGTCAGAGGAGTGAGCGCTGAATCGCCACGCGGCATGCGTCGCGGCGCCAGCAATCGGTTTTACGTGCGCCAATAGATGTTTCACATAAAAAAAAGGCTAATAATTTTCGAGACGACTTACAACCTAAAGGGCGACTAATTATTTGCTGCAAAAAAAAATAACATGGCAGCGATTAAATATTATTTCTTAATCGCTGCAAAGTATCTACTGTTATTGAATCATTTGGGTTAGGTTAGGTTAGAACAGTAACCATTAACAAGCCAGATCCCCTCTATTGTTGGTAAATTCAGTTACCAAAACAAAAATTCGATGCCAGTTTTAATTAAAATAAAGCTAAAAACTGATTATTGAGCTGCTACTTTCTACTTAAAATAATACTTCGCTATAGCTGCTAACCTACTATTTTTGCTACCGGCTTTCATTATTTTTTAAGCCCAAATTCCGATTAATAATAATAAATAATAATAATAATAATCCATTTATTTCAGGCTACGCAGGCCCATAGATAAATACCTTAACCTAAACATACATATTTTTATTATAGTAACATTAACTAAACACGCGTTGTCGGCGTCATCTTTCGCTGCGTGGTGTCGCGTAACCGTCCTCGGAAACGTCGATATACGACACCTTTCGGCCAAAAGTCCTCTTTCAAGCAGGTCTGTAGATGGCTGGTTGGGATTCGTACCACAAATGACTTAAAGTTGATGTTGTGGCGCGATTCCAACCTTTCGACCCTCAGAATCCAGTTGGTCTTCACTTTCACATACTGCACGACTTCTTCAATCGTCGTGGAGTGGTGCAGACGTGAAATGTACAGCTGCGTCGTAGGCACAGCAGGGCGCAGCAGCATGTTGGGTCCACTCGGTGCGGTACCGCACAGGTTACGAGAACAGGGCTTCTTCTTCTTCCTTTCCACTTTAGTGAAACCCTCCTCATCCACCTGTCTCGTTCTTGGAATGGAGCTACGGACCGCAGTCAGGGCAGGTTGAGCACCCATTTTCATTTTATCCCCTTTTCTGTTTTGTCGCTTAGGCTGCGACGCATCAGATTTGCCGGCAGTGACAATGGCAGCGTAGGCACGTTTAGGGGTCGACGTACCAACGCGTGAGGTTTCCGCAGCCGGTGTTGTGGCGCGGGCGACGGCGGCGGCGGGCGGCGCTTGCTCAGCATTATCGGCAGCTGGTAACGCACTTGTGTTCGCCGATCCAAAACTGCCGACGGTTGCATTTTGCGCCCCTCGACGCGTGTTCACCTTTGAGGCCTCAGGTGACCCAATTACCAAACCAACGTCGCGCAATAATACTATTTCTGCACGTAGTTCAGCATTGTTTTTTTCTGATACCTCCATTCTGGACTGCATCTTGGTCATCTCCACTTTAAGGGAAGTGATGTCCTTTAGCAGCCGCGTTACGTCGACGTGATCGAAGGTGACGGGGGGCAGTTTACCTAGCTCCTTCACCACGAAATCAGGCACGTCGTCCGGGTCAGTCTTCTTCAACATATCGATGATATCCTGAAGACTCATCTCGGTTCCATCTCTGCGACGAGAGGGCATCTGGTCTAGTTTTCCAAGAGACTGGAACAGCAACAGTTTTCCGCTGCTGATGTCGTCCTCCTTGAAGTTGGACCGGCATATCTGCACATGCTCACCAGGAATGCCAGCAATTCATTGACTATGAGTTGTTTGGAACTCATAGTGTTTACGGGCAGCGGCTATGGCCGCGCAACACGCGAATAAAATTCGTGCCGTGCACAGTGGAAACACGTCCGTGTTCGAGCGCGCATCGCACTGCACTTAATTTGTCGCTGCGTTAAATACATGCCATAAAAAAAACAGACTTCCGAATCTAAACACCCTTCCCGTTCCCATCTATTGTCAACGCGAGCATAGTCGAAAAGCTTGTTGTTTCGTTCAGCGCAAGTGAGAACTACTAACAAGCAAGCTAGAACGCGATAACATTGAATGAAAAATAGTGTGCGGAAACATAAAACTTGTTCCAGGAAATACGTGTTTTTGCATGCCTTAAAAGTTTGTGAAATAAATGTTTATCATTTAGAATCTCCATTACAAGGCAAGAGCGAGGTTTCTATCCAGATGTTTTCTTTACTTTCACAATTTATGAGTACATTATGAATAGCCCAAGTTCAGGTAAAATTTGAGCAAAAAAGCTGATTTTCTGCAGCCTTATACTGAATTCGTTTCTCCTAATTTTTAATTTTTGGTTACATAGAAATCTTGCTATAGTGCAGAAGATTCCTATTAGTTCAAAAATTTCAACAAAAAAAACGAGTGTTCTTTAGACCACACGACTGAAGTAAAACTTACAAATAGTAGTTACTTACAACAATAGGCCTGCACTGTGTCTAGATATTATTATACGAAACGCAACTGGCTATGAGAGAGAGAAAGAAAATCTGTGCCCGCACCTCTCTTGCCCCTACAGTAATATACGAAACGTAACTCTCTCTTTCTATCTTCACTAACTTATATCTCCCTCAACTTCCGTTCGCTCGCTTCCGTTACGCATTCACAAGCTTACTCTCCAAGTCAATCGTGCGTAAAGAAGTACTTCTAAAAAGATGAGTTACAACGCCATAATCACGTACGAGCGTTTGTATGACAAGTGTGACGGGTTGGCCGCTCTTAATTTCGGAAGTCTGTCTTAGGATCTGTATTTTATTTTGTCCTCCCCCATTGACACGTGAATTTGTTACGGCACCGCGATTCGCCTCATGTTCCGAGCCGCCATAAAGTTTGCATCGGACTATACCTACCTATGAGCAAGCGGAGCGAGCTCGAAAATTTTAGCACCCGTCTGAGATTTACTTACCTAGCTTTTCTTTTGACAACTTCTAGCTACGACACTGGCAGGTATCGCGGGGCCCTGGGCCAATAGCCAAGACGGCCCTGGCAATAGTAATAAATGTGTAATTTTTATATGTATCATCGCTTCGCGGTTTGGGACGGAAATATAGGTACATTAAAAAAGATTGTATAAAAATGAAAACCGTTTAATATATAAATGTACATTATGTAATAAAAATATACTTTTTAAATTGCTTACACATCAAATATTGCTCAGTTATACAAGTTGTAACTGAAGTAACTGAAAACTTTCTTAAGAGGGCCTCTCCCGGTCCGTCTATCGTCAACGCGAGCATGGTCGAAAAGTTTGTTTTTTCATCCAGCGCAAGTGAAAACTATTAACAAACAAGTGAGAACGCGATAACAATGAACGAAAAATAATGTGCAGAATTTTCATAAAACTTGTTTCAGGATTATGAGATTACTTATTTTTATGGGTTTCGTGATTATGAGTAAGCTTAACCAGTTTGTGAAATAAATGTTGGTCATCTAAAATCTCCATTACATTTGCAAGGTTTCTACCGTAATGTTTTCTTATCATTTACAATTTAAGAGTACATTATGAATGGCCAAAGTTCAGGTAAATTTTGTGCAAAAAAAGTAGATTTTTACAGGCTTATATTGAATTTGTTTTTCAAAATTTGTATTTTTTGCTTGCATAGAAACCTAGATATAATGCACAAGATACCTATTGGTTCAAAAATTTCAAAGAAAGATGTGTTACAACGCCATAATCACGTACGAGCGTTTGTATGAAAAGTATGTCGGGTTGGGCGCTGTTAAGGAGTCATGGTAGTCATCATAATGAACACATTTTAATAAGAGACCAACCACGCTCTCCATACATTTGTGTCCGCAAAGCTGATTTTTAGGGTTCCGTACCCAAAGGGTAAAACGGGAACCCTATTACTAAGGCTCCGCCGTCTGTCTGTCTGTCACCAGGCTGTATCTCATGATCCGTGATAGCTAGACAGTTGAAATTTTCACAGATGATGTATTTCTGTTGCCGCTATAGCAACAAATACTAAAAACCAGAATAACATAAATATTTAAGGGGGCTCCCATACAACAAACGTGATTTTTTTTGCTCGTTTTTGCTCGATATTGATAACGGTAACAGGTAGACACTTAAAATATTCACAGAATATTTAGTTATATATTCACTTTAAAAATCAATAATTAAAATAAAACAAATATTTAAGGGGGGCTCCCATACAACAAACGTGATTTTTTGCCATTTTTATAGATAATGGTACGGAACCCTTCGTGCGCGTGTCCGACTCGCACGTGGCCGGTTTTTTTTCACAATTCCAGGTTTTGTTTCCATATTAAAAGATGTTCATAATGATGAGTACAATGGCCCCTTAATTAAGAGGTTTTTAGTTATCTCAATTACTCCTTGTTTTTATTTTGGATGAAACAATATATGTGTACTTGTTACTATTTATTAAATATTACTTTATTTATTGCTTTATCAATAAGCTGAAACAGTAAGACACCGTGACACCGTCTTAGAAACATTAGTTCTTTTTTAGGGTTCCGTACCCAAAGGGTAAAACGGGAACCAACTAAGGCTCCGCAGTCTGTCTGTCTTTCCGTCTGTCACAGGCTGTATCTCATGAACCGTGATAGTTAGACAGTTTAAATTTTCACAGACCATGTATTTCTGTTGCCGCTATAACAACCCATACTAAAAAACAATAAAATAAATATTTAAGGGGGCTCCCATACAACTTGATTTTTTTGTTCGTTTTTGCTCGATATTGATAACGACAACAGGTAGACGCTTGAAATATTCGCAGAATATTTAGTTATATATTCACTTTAAAAATAAATAATTAAATTAAAATAGAACAAATATTTAATGGGGGGGGGGGCTCCCATACAACAAACGTGATTTTTTTGCCGTTTTTTATAGATAATGGTACGGAACCTTTCGTGCGCGAGTCCGACTCGCACTTGGCCGGTTTTTAAATTTGTTCTCTCGATATTTGGAAATTCTCCAATTACACATTCTTCTTAAAATGCACTCTGTGGTGGCAATATTCCCAATTGTAGCTTCAGGTAAGTATGCTGGCTTGGAACAATAGAATCTCTATTTGTAAATAATCTTTAAATTAATAAACATTCATAATGTTATCCATATTATTGCACTAATTGGTGACTGGTAACTATCGGCATAACGATAAACGGCACAACATGTAACAAGTGAGGTGATTATAATAGGTACAATGATTTGCACTAAAACATTATTTATAAACAAAATAAGATTATTCATAACAGTTTACGCATAATTAAAAGGTATCTTTTTGATTTGAACAATTATCTGAAGTTTACGAAATTTTTGTGAATTATATTTTTGTAATACACACATAATTTATAAATTGGTCCGATTTGATAAATTTTAACTAAACTCGTACTTATATCACAATCAAAATAAATAAAACGCCAAGAAAAGTATGCCTAGACCTTAATTTTATACCACTAAGACTAAATATTTTAAGAATTGGAATAATAACAGTGCAAATACTATTTACCTAGTGTTGTGTGATTTTCGTAACTATACTATTAGGGTGGAGTCAGACGAGCGTAACCATACTAATAAAAGTATAAGACTAATTTGTGTCGAGCGCGGCGTATTGTTTCGAAAATTCTTCCGTTTTATTTTGAGCTATGCAAATCAGGCAAGGGTAAGCTCCTCTGTCCCACCCTAATACTACCATTTAATAAAATGATTTTAAGTTTCAAAAACAAAAGAAAACTTTTTCTATGAACTAGTTTACTACATTGCGAAGATTCTATTATTCTATTTTCTATCATGTGTATTACGTTACAAAAGAAATTAAATTGGAATGACTTTAAGACGATTTAGAACAAACATATCACTAATCACGAGCAAGTAAATGCAGCTTGCAGATATTCTCAAATCATTAAACACGTTTAAACACAATGTAAAATACCTACAACCAATGTTCAAGTTTCCCCTCATAAATTGTTACTTTCACTTTATGAGAGGACTTTAAACTATTACATTGAATATAACCACAACCACGTTTTCTTACTAATTAGCTACATGGATCTCAGCAGGACCATCTCTTTTTATCACTTTTAATGTTTCCTTAGTCGGCTTGGCGGTGTCAGACGGAATTTCCTCCTTAATCGGTTTGGGTTTAATTTCAGCAGTTTTAGGAGCATCTTGTTTGACTGCTGGTTGAGCTTTCTTGGGTGCTTCATTTTTGGTTTCTGTTGGTGTCTTCTTCGGAGGGGGAGGGGTAGTTTTCTCAGCCGGCTTTGGAGTAGCTTTGGGTTCATTTTGTGTTGGTGCTTTTGCAGGCCCTGGTTTTGTTGCAGCAGGTGCAGGCTTGGGTGGCGATGGCGCCGGCGGTGCTTGCTTGGGCGCCTTAGCGTCCGCGTTAGTCTTTGTGGCGGCAGGCTGTTGTGCGGCAGGCTTAGCTTGCTGCGGTGGCTTGGGTGCTGCCGGTGGTACTGGTTTCGCTACTTTAGGCGCTTCTTTCTCTACTGGTTTTGCTACTTTTGGCGCTTCTTTCTCTACTGGTTTTACTATTTTCGGCGCTACTTTCTCTACTGGTTTTGCTACTTTTGGCGCTACTTTCTCTACTGGTTTCGCTACTTTTGGCGCTTCTTTCTCTATTGGTTTAGTTGCCGTTTTAGGTTTTTCCTCAACTTTAGGTTTTGATTCCATCTTCGGCTTTTCCTCTACCTTGGCTTTAGGTTTTTCTTCAGTCTTCTTGATAGGTGCATGTTGGACGGGTTTAGCTTTTTGTGCATTCTTCTCAACATTATGAGCTTCCGACTTTTTAGTCGATTCAAATGCTTTTTTCAAAACGGGAGGGACAGGTACTGTTCCGACGAAATCTTGTACATGTGGACTGCCTGTATAAAGTTTGTTGTTGAACACAATAGCATCACTGACGTGGCCTAAGGATCTATCTGTGTTATAATATCCGGCTACAATGTTTCCATCCCAATCGATTTGCAGTAATCCAGACAAGGGTGGATTTAAGCCTGATAGACTTTTAAAGTGCCCAACCTGTAAAGGAGATGAATAAAATTAAATCCAAGATTTTGCAATCAACACAAAATAGGTAGATAGGCTATTTTCATTGAAAGTGTCCTGCTACAGACCAGGTATAGATAACTCAGTAACATTCTTGTTTGCTAAATGGAACATAATTATATGTATGGTATCAAAACTATTTTTCAGCACTAGCATATAATTATCAGTACCTAAATCTACTCAGATTTGCAACTGAAAGCCTTCTTTTACTTAAACTTACATAAAACTATACTTACAAAGTATACAATCTCTTCAAACACAATGTGTGGATAAATGGTGTTGAGATATTCGAAGGGTATTTCAACGAGTCTGTGTAGACGCGCAACCAGCTTCCTGACGAGTGGCGTGGCGGCCAGCAGATGTGTGAGCGGAGCTCGATCCTCTTCGAACACGGTGTACAGGGACACCAGCAAGCCGGAGCCGTCGGGTAGCGTGCGCGAGTTGTCGGGGAGGCCTGTTTGTACAGATGGACAGAACGCGTCAATTCAACACTATCACACGTTTAAAGCATGATGGTGGCTCGTTGAACCACTATATAAAACACCTGTGTCAATGATGATGTAATGAACTAAAATTTTTTTCAGCATTCGCTAGTTTTAATAGTAACTTAAATAAAGTCGTTTCAGTCATGTATTCTACTACTATTTTCATTTTTTCTATAATAATATTTAGCACTAAATGTTACGGTCAAAATATATACGTGAGTGATGTCAACTTTAGAATAGAACCCGGAGCACGGATGTGCGTCTTTGAATCAGGGAAAGCTGGACAGATGCTGGAAGTGTACTACCAGGTGTTGGACGGACAACACGGGGATCTGGATATCACCTTTGAAGTAACCGACCCTAATGAAGTTAATCTTGTGACGGATTTTAAAAGTTCAGAAAATTCAATCATCATGAATTTGGAAGTGGATGGAGATTATGCCTTCTGTATGGACAACACGTTTAGTTTAATGAACTCCAAACTAGTCTTTTTATATATCCTTGTAGAAGACAAAGATTCAACAGGTGAAGTTGAAGCAGCAGTGGCGGTCGTGGATGCCGACGGTGCTGAAGAAAAAGAAGTGCTGGAGTGGCAGGGAATCGATGAAAACGGCCAAGAGTATTACGTGGAAGTGGCTCCAATGGCAGATTCTTTATCTCTGACGTTAGGGCATGTGGTGAAGTCACGACGTCTGCTTAACATTTATGCTGCAAGCAAGTCGCGAGACAGCTACATGGCGTTTCAAGACACATTTATCGTAGATGTGTGGTCGAGCTTTCAGATAAGCTTAATGTTTGTTGTTGGTCTGTTGCAAGTTTATATGATTAAGAAATTATTCAATAGCCCTCGTCATGGATACAAAAGCATGTTTTAAATATTTTATTAAAAACCAACCAATAAAGTACTTATTTCGATAAATATCACTTCATATTTTTTTGTATTTTCATTTTAATAGGTATAACTTGTCGAACAGAGAAACAGAAGGGTCACCAAGCAGCTTATAGCATTAAGTCAAACAAAAGTTGTTTGTCGTAATTAAATATTTAAACAGTTAAAAATGTCAATTACCTGGCAAACCATCAACAAAAACTTCTGATTTTCCTTTTTTAGGTCCACTGATATAATATTTCATAATTCTGGCACGGTAACTCTCAGAGACCAATACAAAGTCATTGTTAGGAGACAGAACCACGCCATTCGCGAGCCATAAGTCATCGAGAAGAACTTTACTTTGGTTCTTGGCAGCATCATAATGGAACAATCTAAAAATAAAATTATAAACATTTGTGAATCAATCTTATCTTGTCATAAACAATAATAATTATTTTGTTGTCTCATACAACAAAATAATTATTATTGTTTATGACTTATATATCTAATAATATTTTTTGTACATATCGTCTGCTTACGGGTAAAAAGAAATATTGTGCAGTTAATGTCAATTCAAGTAAATGACTTTTCAAAGTTTGAGTTTTAATTTGATCTATTTCAAACTCATTAATTAAAAAACTGTTAAAGCAAAATGTTGCACTGCTAATAAGAGTTATTCGTAAAGAGTAGATCCCTTCTTTTACGAATTACTCTTATACAGGGCGTCCCATGGATATGCTACATGGAGGGAAAGTACCTTGAATATTCTAGATGGAACATTTTACTGAAAGAAGACATTATTTGAATTTAAAAAACAATTTAAACTGCATTCATAGATATTTAAATAATTACATGGTTGAACAGGAAATCGAACCCGTTACACGAGAAAAATAATCATCCTGTAGCTTTATCATACCGATCGAAAGGCTTCATCATAAGGATTATTTTTTGCTAAATAACATAGTGCCACAAATAAAGGGAAGACCATGAAATTTAACATTTTGAATACAAAATTAATCAATTTATCAAATGCTTAAAATCAACTCAAAACTCAAACCTACTAATTACGTATCTCTTTATCATTTTATCATGCACTTAAATTATAATAGAGTGGGTACATTTATTAGTAATAGGTACATATGATAATGTCAGTTGTATGTCCTTACGGCAATGTCAGCTTTTCATTTTTGTGAACAAAATTCACATCAAATGTTAAAATTCGTGGTGTCTGTCGTCTGTCACAGCCGATTTGCTCCGAATTCGATTCTTGGAAATTTGGATCAATAAGTTGAAATTAATACACATAATATGAATTTCTGTAACCCAAACACAGATGTGTAACATAAATAAATGAATTTTGAATACTATGAGCTCAGATTATAGAAAGAAGACTATGAGGGTCAGTTTTGTGACGGTCAATAAAGGACGTGGTGTGGAGGCTTCAATTTTTTTTTTTTTACGATATTCGCTAATGTATTGATTGTTTTGATACATTTAACCTATTTTACCTGTGTTTACATTATACGGTTCATAATAATAAATGCGTTTATGACCTTTCCTCAGAATAATTCTTACCATTTTAGGTAGGTAGGTACTATTTAAATTATAAAATGTAAAAAAGGTTTAACCATATTTATTATTGTTTAACTGTATAAACTGAAACGGATTTAAGCCATATGATTATTTATTATGTTATACGTACTGGTAGGTATAGGTAATTTTTCAAAATGTAAGAAGATATCACTTTTACTAACTCATTATCTCTGCAGCCATTGGACATTGCATTTATTAGGTTTTAACAGTAGATAACGCGTAAAAAATTACATGCAAACTGCATCTATAACTCGATATCGTAAAAAAATGCATTTATCTTGTTTTAGCAGTAAGCAGATGATATACTTTAAGTAAAAGATATAATGATAACTCATATTACCTTCCTGTAGGGTCAGTCATAAAGGATATTGCACCATCCTTCAAGTGAAAGTCACTGGAAGAGTCTGTCCAGTACAAGTCTCCATTCTTGGCCAATGCAATACAGTTGAACAGTTTAGGTTGGCGCTTCTCAATCTCCACTCTGGGCGAGACTAGCAGCTGCTTCTTGTTCGTCTTCAGGTTTACTTTCCAGATGCCATGGTAAGCATCAGCTACATACAGGGATTCGTCTTTTTCATCTATTTCGATCCCAAGGGGTCTACCACAAATATGCTCATGGATAAGTCCACCTAAAATAAACATATTTTATACATTTAATGTCTGCACTATTTAAAATAAAAATGTTATTAACATTAGGTTGTTACTTTGAATAACTTTCTATGGAAATGAAATTCAATTATGCAATCAATTGGTATTGAACCCTGGGTTAAGAAATTGAATACAATGGTAAAAATGCACAGAAAACATCAGAAACCAAAAATTGTGGACACAAATTAAATCTAAATTTAAATTAAATTAAAATTAAATTTCAAACATGGGTTATTCGTACACAGATGTTTTTTTTATAATAAAGTCTAGACAAACGAAAACTATATCAGTTGTTATACCCACTGTAACCCTGTGTAGTTTTTTTTTATTAAGGGAAAGCTGAGAAGATGAGTTTAAGGATCAGTTAAACGCCATTGAGCTTGGCCATACAAATGCGAGTTGCGCTCACACCGCGTTGCCGTTCGGTTTCAAAGGGAATATTTATTTTTAGTAACGAAAATCACGTATAAATAATAAAATAGACTGTTCATACAAAAAAAATTAAATAAAATATCTTATGTAGTTTGAAAGTAATATCGTTTTTTATGCTTTGGGTAGACATTACTTCCTGAATTTATTTCATAAAGTGTTTTACAACAATACTTAAATATTTGCTTATAGAATTGATGTGTACTCATTCTCGTTTAACATAATTTTTTTGCATAACTTACTAGCATTATTTGAAGGCATAATAACAGATTTAAAAGTTACTAAAATCATATAATTATGTAAAAATCATAATTACAAAAAATGAATAATGCAAAAGATTATGAAGCTGTTATTCTCATACATCCATAGCTGTTGCTCAGTTGGATGATGTGCAAATTTATTATTGCCAACGTATGAAGCAAACATAGTTAATTGGTGAAAAGTGGGTATGTACTTTAAGTACTTACCTACTCCTCTGCAAAACCCTTCGGAGATTACAAGCATGATGTTATTTTATGTTAATATATTTATTATTTAAATACATTAATAAGTATTAAGCTACTTGTCCGTAAGAATGCAAAAAAAAACACAAAAGAAAGAAGTCCATTTTATGAACAAAACAATACACTCTACGTCTCAATACTCCCATCAGTCACAATAATGCTCTTCATTCTAGCACAACCAGACATCCAAACCTTAAAATAATGTATGAATCTTCTAAAACAGCCATATGTAATTATTCTTGAGTCAGGTACCATTGTTCTTTCAATTTAAAAATAAATAATACTCTCTTCAAAGGTACATTTCTTCCACAGATTTCTTCCATGTGACAAAAATATTGTCTCATTGGTGTCCTTTTTAGGCCTTTGACCTATAAGTATTTGCCACAACATAAGCAAAATCAAACCTTAACTACACTGAAATCCTTAGCATAGTACAGAAATCTTTATGCTTCTTTATAAATTGAGACCTATTGTTGTTTTCCAACTTCCATTAGGAAAAAAATAGTATTTAAATAAAATCACTCACTGCATGGTTGTCCAACTGTTGTCACAAATGTGACATGACCTTCGGGTGACAGTTTAACAATTTCTCCAGTTGCAAGACCCGTGTACAGTTCACCTTTAAATATTTGAAAAGCTTCAGGTCCTAACAGTTTTCCACTGTATGATCTCTCAGCATTGTTTAAGGCACTATTTATGGCTAGTGGACCAACTCTTGGTTGTACTGGTGATACCCTAAAAATGGCAACAATTTGATATAAGATTCTCATTGGAAAATTGAAACATCGTACATCAATTAAAAAAAAAAATGAAAAACAAAACTATTAGTATTATTTGAATATTAAAATGTTTACTCACTCAATGCTGGTAAACTTTGTGTATGGTGGCAAATTAGGAATAACAGTAATTATGGTCACAATCAGAGCCAAATACAAAGACAGCTTAATGATTGTCTTTATCAACCTCTTTACAGCATTAAATATGAACCCCATTGTGAAAGTAAATACCTGGAAAGTAAGATGAATGTGTTGACAATAAATTATAATGTACCCTGTTTTCTGGAACCTTTTACAAAAGTTCATCGGTGATCAGAAAGTTTGGGTCAAAAGGTAAAAATAGTTGTAAGGGTAAAAAATATAATCTGGTAGTTTACAGATAGACAACTCTACCGCCCACTAACAGCAGTCCTGTGACAAGTACAAAATCATCTATTTTGTCTAAATTATCTAAAGACCCAGAAAAAAAAATTGAGATGGACTTTGATAGTGATTCTTGAATGGTCCTTTGGGTTATGGGAATTATAATGTTGCGCGTTACAGCGTACGTATACAACTAGTCAAGGGCACGAAAGTAAGGATTGCCTCTAATACGACGAATGTATCATTGTTAATTAGATATTTTATTGTTTGGTATGCAAAAAAAAACGCCAACATGTAAACGTCAACGTGGCTATGTTGTAGTAAAATGAAGTACTAGCAAATCATTATTTTTGGGTCTCTCTATGATCGAAAAAACCCAGACTTATTAAATTAAATTATTGTATAAAATATTAAGGGCGAGCAGTGAATGCAGTGACAAGTATGTACTTCAACTTTAAATAGTTCAACAAAGATTAGCTGGGCTGCTATTGCTGATAAAGTAGCTAGCCGCGAAGTGTTGATAGTTTTTTTGTAGCCTAAATAAGACATAAAAAAACAATAATTAAATATTTACCTTCACTATCAAATCACCTGTAAAAACCACGAATTATTCCCCCATTCATTTAATTAAATAATCGGTTAAAAAACATCTGTCAACCACTGGAGAGTGGAGATCACAGAACATATATACTCCTAACGGATTAACACAGAAGTAACGTAAACTTATAATAAATATAAATGTCGTACGGCCTCAAGGCTGTAAGGTCAAAATACTAATGTTAAAACTTCAATATAGATTTCCGACCATATAATATTATCTAGACGTAACGTTTTGCAAGGATTAATTTTATAAAGGACTAGAAAAGACTACTAATCGATTTAAAATAATCGAATGCAGGCATCACTATAATAAATTGTTGAACACGTCAATGTCATGTCATCGACGTCAGTACTCGGTCATTGACAATGGCCGCATTCCGAATTAAGACCATAATCGCTGTAATCGATTTTAGCGCGCTAAACGGTAATAGGGAACGCGTTTAAGCGCGCTAAAATCGATTACAGCGATTATGGTCCTAATTCGGAATTTACCCAATATTTCACAACTATTCACAAATTGACAAGTTCGTTCAATGATCTCACTGAGTCATGAAGGCATAGATAAAAGTGGAGGCCACACTCTAAGGCCCGTATTAGGTTTGTGTACACACGGCTACACATCAAGCTATACATTTCCAGTATACGCTGACCTCTCATTGTACGGAAATCCTATATAATACGAGATCAGCTTATACTGGAAATGTATAGCTTGATGTGTAGCCGTCTGTACTCGAGATGCTTAAATCTGAGTGAAGGCAGTCCGTGACTTGAGGTCGTGATTAGTAGCGCGAAACATGGAGTTTGAAAATATTTTGGGTGAAAATATTGATTACGATGAATTAGAGTAAGTAATATGACGATATTTTTTGCCAAAAATCTATATAATAATATGGGATGCCTTTTTGGTTACCAAGTAAACATTAAAAAAAAACATCCAAGTGCGTGTCGGACCACGCACAATGAAGAGTTCCGTAGTTAGGATGAATTTATCCCAAAAACAAACTTACCATTTTAGTTTGAAAAACATGCTCTCCCATAAATCGATATACGTTACGGTCAATTCTTCAACTGCAAATTTAAGTTCGTGGACTATTACTCGTTAACTAGTAATCCCTACTTAGCTGTGATAGTTTGGGGTGCGTGCAGAAAACCTCCTCGTGTGCCTGACTGCTGCTCGTTCCTTGCGAATACGTTCGGGGGAAAGAGCAGTCGTTGGGCCGGTGCACCCTGGGCGCGGCCAATAGTCTCTCCATGTCGGAGAGGGTATTGACTGCGGCGGATTTCTGCGTGGGGGGAGAGCCTAAGGGCTCTTTGGTCTCTCGAGGCCAATCGACGGTCGCCCGCTCCCCCCCTCTGCTTACAGAGGGAGGTCGAGCGGGCGCAGAGTGGGAAGGTGGACGGGATGGTCCGCGGCGGAGGGGCCCACTGGGTAGGTTAGGTTAGGATATGTGTACATAAATATATTATATTGTATATATAATAAGGTTAGGTTAAAACGATATATACATATAATTAGGTTAGGTTAAAAAGTATATATAATTAGGTTAGGTTAAGTTAGGTTATGGGATAGTCCGCTGAGGAGGGGCCCCATATGGGCCAAAGTAGGAGTACGTTTCTCCATTTTTGGAGAAGCAGGGGCGGCGCTCGTTGTGCACTCACCCTGCCAACGAGCTTGCAGCGGGGGAACTGATTCTCCTAACTGCACCCGTCGATATCGTAATCCGGAAAGAGATCACGGTCATGTTTTGTGACTTGGAACGGGACGAGGATCTTGGCTTAACCGCCTGGATCGCGAGGACGATAACCTCTATAAAAAATCCTCTAATACCAAGTTTTGGTGCGTGGCGAGGGTATGAATGGCTGAGGAGTAGTGCCATCTGTAACTTCGTAGTTGCAGGTGGCGCATCAGTCGTTAGCGCACCCCCAGCCAGGGACCAGTCGAACCTCTGGTTGGGAAACAAATGTAATCCGACTTACCTAGGTACAGGGGGTAACCCTAGGAATGACAACGTATATCCCCCATACTCGTGGGAACAAAATGGAAAAAATTTCAAACCAAAAAACAAAAAACAGCGCTACAAGCGCAGAGGAAGGGAGTGATGTGGGGTCGGAGTCCGACGCCGCATCTAGTGTGAAGGGCTCTTTTAAGAGCCCGGAACCCGTGGTGGGAGCTGCAACAACCAAGAACTGCAAAAAGTTCATGAAGAAGCGCTCCAAACCAGGGGATGGCCAGGGGTCGTCCTCTGATGGCGGGGTGAACTCGGCCCGGAGAAAGATTGGTCGGCGGGGAGGGGTCCAAGGACAAGATGTGGGCAGAGGGCTCACCACCCAGGAGGCCAGCGAGCCCAGCCGAACCATTCCAGCCGAGCCGGCCCAGCGGGCTGAAGGGCTTGTAACGGAGGGGCTCCATATCGGAGAGACTAGCCGCAGAGCGGCTCCCTCTGAGTCGTCCGGTGGTGAGCCGGATGCCGCTGGCGGCTCCAAGGAGCGAGCTGCCAGCTTTGAGGAGGTTGTGGTAGCCGCAATCAGGGGTGTGGCCTTGAAGAGGATTCAATCCTCTAAAGACAAGGTCGTACCCGCTGCCACGGCCTCCATATTGGCGGCAGCGAAGGCCCTTCAGGTCGGGCCTTCATCGGACGAAGTGTCAGAGATGCGGGCGGAGGTCGGCCGCTTGACGGCTGCTATGGAGCTTCTCCGAAAGGAGAATGAGGAGCTCCGAGCGGACCTAGCCCGGCTCCGAGGAGCTGGCCCTCAGGAGGTGCCGCATGGAGGGGTGCAGCAAGGGCAGGGTCTGCTCTTGCCGGCGGAAGACCGGGTTTTGTCCCTCGTACGGCAGGAGCTGGCTGCTTTCAACAGCCGGTTCTCCGTACTTGAGGGCATTGTCCTGCGCCCCCCACTTGCGGCGAGCAGGCCGGCCACCTTTGCGGCCACCGTGGCTGCCGCGGCCAAGCCTACGGCCAAGCCCGCGCCTCCGGCGAAATCGGCGCAGCCTATGCCCAAAAAGGGCGGGGCGGCTGCACAGGCGGCTATGCAGAAGGTAAGGGCCCCAGCCACTGCGGCAGGACGGTCGCCCCCACCCCAGCCTCCTAATCCCCCTCCGGCCAACGCCGAATGGCAAGTAGCCGGGGAGAAAAAGAAGGTGGCTAAGGCCAAAAGGGCGGCCAAGAAAAAGGAGAGGCGGCAACGGCGCAAGAAGCGAAGCGCTGCGGCTAGGCTCCGCGCCCCGAAGTCCGCAGCTGTAGTGATCACACTACAGCCGGAAGCGGAGAAGAAGGGCGTGACCTACCGTGAGGTGCTCGCCAAGGCGTGGAAGGCGGTGAACCTGGAGGAGATCGGCGTCGCCGAGGGCTTCAGGATGAAGGTCACGGCGACTGGGGCCCGGATGCTCGAGATCCCTGGTGTGGCAAGCGGCCCAACCGCTGACGCCCTGGCCGAAAGGCTCAGGGCGTCCCTTAATGCGGAGGAGGCTCGAGTCTCCAGGCCCACCAAGTGCGCTGACATGCGCATCCTAGGCCTGGATGACTGCGTGACGGCGGAAGATGTTGTGGCCGCCGTGGCTAGGAGTGGAGAGTGCTCTGCCGAGCAGGTGAGGGCCGGCACCCTCCGTCCTGACAAATCGGGGATGCAAACCATTACGGTGAGCTGCCCCGTGTCGGCGGCCCAAAAAATATCCGGGGAGGGCCAAAGGCTCCGGGTAGGCTGGGTATCCGCGCAGGTGAAACTGCTGGAACCCAGACCTCTGAGGTGCTTCCGCTGCCGGGTGGGAAACCACGTGGGAGCATGCTGTACCTCGGAGGTGGACCGCAGCGATCACTGCTTCCGCTGCGGTCAGCCCGGTCACAAGGCCGGCTCCTGTAATGCCACGCCGCACTGTTTTGCATGTGCGGCGGCTGGCAAGCCGGCAGATCACCGGGCTGGGGGCAAGGCCTGTGCTCCTCCCCCCAAACCCAGGGGCAGGGGCAAGCCCTCCGCCACCGCCGTCACCGCCGCAGCCGCCACGATTGCCGCCGCCGCTGCCGCCTCCACCGTCGTCGTTGCCGCCGCTACCACCGCGGCAGGGCCATCCCAGAGGGCCCGGGAGGAGGCTGATATGGAATGCCAATAAATGGCCCCATTACGCCTCCTCCAGGCGAACATCAACCACTGCGCCGCCGCTCAGGATCTGTTGCTCCAGAGCATGGCGCAGTGGTCGATTAACATCGCCGTGGTCGCTGAGCCGTACTTTGTCCCGCCCAGGGATGACTGGGTGGAGGACCTGAGCGGCTCAGTGACCCTAATTTCGTCGGCCGCCGCCGGTACCCCGTCCCACGAGGCCGTCAAGAGGGGACAGGGTTGCGTGGCAGCACGGTTCGGGGAGATTGTCGTGGTAGGAGTTTACTTCTCCCCGAACCGAACTCTCGCCGAGTTCCACAACTCCCTTGGGGAGCTGAGAGTCGTCGTCGTCGGGTACCATCCCCTCCCCGTGTTCGTCCTCGGGGACTTCAATGCCAAAAACGTGGCTTGGGGTTCCCGGTATACGGACACACGGGGCAGGATGGTGGAGGACTGGGCTCTAGAGACAGGCCTGGTCGTCCTAAACCGGGGTTCTGTCCCCACGTGTGTGCGGATGCGGGGTGAATCAGTGGTGGACATCTCGTTCGCCAGCCCCGCTCTGTCACCGCGTGTCATCGACTGGCGCGTCATGGAGGGGGTGGAGACCTATTCCGATCACCGGTACATCCGGTTTGACGTCTCCGCCCAGACCTCGGGCGCGCCGGTCCGACAGACCCCGAGTGGTCCGCGGTGGGCGCTAAAGCAGCTGGACCGGGAGCTCCTCCTGGAAGCCTCGATCGTGCAGGCCTGGGTGTTATCACCAGACAGGCCTGCCGACATCAACGACGAGGCGGAGTGGTTCCGGGAGGCCATGTCCGAAATATGTGACGTGGCAATGCCCCGGGTCCAGCCCGGACGTGCTCGGCGCCAGGTGTGCTGGTGGTCGCGTGAGCTGACCGCTTTACGCGAGGCGTGCGTTGCTGCGCGCCACCGGTACTCCAGGCACCGCAGGCTCCGTATCCGCCCTCCGGATACGGAAGTCATTCAGGCGGAGCTATACGAGGGGTACAGAGCGGCGAAGACTGCCCTCCGAGCGGAGATCCAGCGGGCCAGAGGACTGGCCCGCGAGGAGACGCTGGAGACTCTCAACAGAGACCCGTGGGGACGCCCCTACAAATGGGTGCGAGATAAACTCCGCCCATGGGCTCCCCCGCTGACGCAGAGTCTCCGGCCCCAGCTCGTGGAGGACGTGGTGAGCGCTCTGTTCCCTTCGCGAGGGGAACATGCTCCCCCGCCCATGGCTCCACCTCCTGCAGTGCCGGATGCGGACCACACCGACGACGACGATGCTCCAGAGGTGACCGAGGTAGATCTGAGAGTGGCGGTACGTAGGCTGAATGCCAAGAATACCGCCCCAGGACCCGATGGCTTGCCTGGAAAAGCCTGGGTTCTGGCCTTAGAGGCTCTCGGGCCTCGACTAAGGGGGCTCCTAAGCGCATGCTTGGAGAGGGGCCAGTTCCCACTTCGTTGGAAGACGGGGAAACTGGTCCTCATAAAGAAGCCAGGGCGCCCGGCGGACTCTCCGTCCGCTTATCGGCCCATTGTGCTGCTCGACGAGGTGGGCAAGCTCTTTGAAAGAGTAATTGCAGACCGCCTTGTCGGGCGGCTGGTGCGGGTGGGGCCGGATTTGGCGGAGAGCCAGTTTGGTTTTCGCAAGGGGCGCTCTACGGTGGATGCCATCATGCGCGTTCGAGCCCTCACGACGGGGGATGCTGTTGCCCGGGGTGGGGTCGTCTTGGCGGTGTCTCTTGACATCGCCAATGCCTTCAATACCTTGCCCTGGAGTTGCATTAGGGAGGCACTTCGGTATCACCGGATGCCGACCTACCTCTGTCGTGTGGTCGAGGCCTATTTGACGGACAGGACCGTCATCTACCCCGGTCACCACGGAGAGTGGAACCGGCGAGAGATGTCGTGCGGTGTCCCACAGGGATCGGTCCTGGGGCCGCATCTGTGGGACATCGGGTACGACTGGGTGCTGCGCGCCGACCTCCCTGGTGGCGTCAGCGTAGTCTGCTACGCTGACGACACGCTAGTCCTGGCACAAGGGAGTTCGCATCAGGCGGCGGCCGAACTGGCGGCACGTGGGGTTGCGACAATCGTCGATAGGATCCGGCAATTGGGACTCGAGGTGGCATTGCACAAGTCCGAGGCTATGTGTTTTTATGGTCCTCGGAACGCGCCACTGTCGGGTTCCCAGATAACGGCGGGAGGGGTTCACATCGGCGTCGAGTCGACGATGAAGTACCTGGGACTCGTCCTCGACAGCCGGTGGAACTTCGTCGAGCACTTCCGACGTTTGGCTCCCAGACTGGAGCGGGCCGGGGCTGCCTTGAAGCGGCTTCTGCCCAATCTGGGGGGCCCAAACGCCTCCTGCCGGAGGCTCTACGCGGGGATCGTGCGGTCCATGGCCCTTTACGGGGCACCGGTGTGGGCGCGTTCTCTGAGGCTGCGACCAGCGCAGCGGTTGAACGCGTCCCAAAGGGTCATGGCCATCAGGATGGTACGGGGATACCGCACGGTCTCCCGTGAGGCGGCGAGCCTCCTTGCCGGATTGCCGCCATGGGATCTGGAGGCGAAAGTCCTCGCGCACATTTGGGTGTGGCGCGAAGAGGCGAAACTCCGGGGCATAACTCCGCTGCCGCAAGAAATTGCGGCACAGCGGACGGAGCTCCGGAGGGATCTCATGGCGACATGGAGAGTGCGATTGTCGCAACCCAGCGCTGGGCACGCCACAATTGTGGCGATAAGTCCCCTCTTTGAGGAGTGGCTGGAGAGGCGCCACGGCGTCCTCACCTTCCGCCTGACGCAGGTCCTCACCGGACATGGATGTTTCGGGAGGTACCTGTTTAGGATTAAGCGGGAGGAAACGCCCGGGTGTCACCACTGTGTGGATCGCCCGGAGGACACGGTGGAGCATACGGTGGAGGTCTGCCCAGCTTGGGCGGAGCACCGCCGTGTCCTCACGCAGGCGATCGGCGGCGGCGATCTCTCGCGTCCGGGCCTGGTTCAGGCCATGGTTCGGAGCGAGAGTGCATGGGAGGCCGTCACCTCCTTCTGCTAAGCAGTTATGCTAGCGAAGGAGGCGGAACGCGTGAGGGTGAGACAAGGTTCGCGCCCTCGCGCCCTTAGTTGCCGCAGGAGACGCCCCGGGCGTCGGGAGTCGCAAGCCGATTTCCGGCCACCGTAGGCGCGGGCCTGCGGACGGTGAGCGATGGGTAGCTCGCCGTCCGATAAGGACCAGGCCCGGGTCGACGGCGCGTTGTGCTCCACGCGCGCCTCAAAGAGATGTCAGCACAAACTGACGGGGTCCGTTAGGACCAATGCCTGCCGGGGTTGCGAGTTTGTCCGAAAGGGATATCGTGGCCCTGGCACACAGGCAACGGAAGGAACACGGGTGGGTTTTAGTCAGTAAAAGTCTGACACGCCCTCCCGCTCCGCCCAGAGCGGGAGAAGTTATTCGATGATTTCCCACCCAAAAAAGTCCCCTCTTTGAGGAGTGGCTGGAGAGGCGCCACGGCGTCCTCACCTTCCGCCTGACGCAGGTCCTCACCGGACATGGATGTTTCGGGAGGTACCTGTTTAGGATTAAGCGGGAGGAAACGCCCGGGTGTCACCACTGTGTGGATCGCCCGGAGGACACGGTGGAGCATACGGTGGAGGTCTGCCCAGCTTGGGCGGAGCACCGCCGTGTCCTCACGCAGGCGATCGGCGGCGGCGATCTCTCGCGTCCGGGCCTGGTTCAGGCCATGGTTCGGAGCGAGAGTGCATGGGAGGCCGTCACCTCCTTCTGCTAAGCAGTTATGCTAGCGAAGGAGGCGGAACGCGTGAGGGTGAGACAAGGTTCGCGCCCTCGCGCCCTTAGTCGCCGCAGGAGACGCCCCGGGCGTCGGGAGTCGCAAGCCGATTTCCGGCCACCGTAGGCGCGGGCCTGCGGACGGTGAGCGATGGGTAGCTCGCCGTCCGATAAGGACCAGGCCCGGGTCGACGGCGCGTTGTGCTCCACGCGCGCCTCAAAGAGATGTCAGCACAAACTGACGGGGTCCGTTAGGACCAATGCCTGCCGGGGTTGCGAGTTTGTCCGAAAGGGATATCGTGGCCCTGGCACACAGGCAACGGAAGGAACACGGGTGGGTTTTAGTCAGTAAAAGTCTGACACGCCCTCCCGCTCCGCCCAGAGCGGGAGAAGTTATTCGATGATTTCCCACCCAAAAAAAAAAAAAAAAAAAAAAAAGCTGTGATAGTTTTCCTTTTAATTTCGTTATACTACTGCCATGAATTTTTTCACATTTATCCAAAACCAACCATTTAGCTGGCAAAGGGGGGGGGGGGGCTTCAAAGACCTACAATATTTTTAAACGGCCTATCCAATGATACCCCACACCATGTATTAGATGAGAAAAAAAATATCATCGCCGTTTTATGTGCAAGGGAGGTACCCTAAAAAAATATGTTTTTCATGGTTTTATTTTGCGACTTTTTTGGCGTGATGAATAATATATGTACACCCTTGCCAAATTGCAGCTTTCTAGGACTAAGCGTCTCCGAGCTAAGCCGGGGACAGACGGACGGACGGACAGGACAGACAGACAGACGGACATGGCGAAACTATAAGGGTTCCTTGTTTACTACGGAACCCTAAAAACTAAAGAAAACACTCGCACAAAAATCTGATATTTTTTCAACAATTTTTACAATAATTGTAAAATATCTGAATAAAAGTCCCGATTACCTGCCCTTTTTTATTACTTATTATTCTCCATCGTATCAGTTTTATGTACATACTAATTTCAAGAAATCATTTTGAAAATGGCTGGGTGTCGAACTAAGTAACAAATGTCAACTTCGAAAAAGATCCGACCCATAGATTAAAAAGTTCGCTCTTTTCATGTGTAGAATCCGCCATTTTGGACGTGTTCCTAACTGCGGTGTAGCGCAAGAACTAAAAATTTTGCACAATGGGTCACGCTAACATTTGGTATTCTCATCCTCGCAGATACGGCCAGGGCTCCCGCTCATGGTATGAATTCTTAGAAAGTGTATTTTCACAAGGAATTTTTCTTGGTTAGAACACGTGTTTGAAGTGTTGCTCTGCATGTTTCAGCCGCGCCTGCTCCAACAGACACGGTCTCATCCGTAAGTACGGTCTGAACATTTGCCGACAGTGCTTCAGAGAATACGCTCACGACATTGGTTTCAAGAAGGTATGTACACATGTCAACTACTTTTCAATATTCGTGGTTGTTTTGGTTGTGGAAAGAGACTACTTTATAGGTGACGTTCAGTCCAGTCATTCATTTAAATAATCCACTACATACCTACAAGGTATATTAGCACAGCTCCTGGTTTTGTATTAATAGCTTAACCTTTTTCGTAGCCCCATCACAATGTTGTCTTTCTAACCCAAAAATTGACTGGTAGAAAGTGATATTCATTGTTAAGTTATAATCATTGTGGACCCTGTTGGGTAAAGCAAAATAGGAGAGAGGAAGAGGGCTTTAATTTGATAACTTTGTAGGGTGTGGTAAATGGAGCTTGTAAATATTTATCAAACAACTCCAGACATGACCTGCACATACTATTCAACAACCGGACAAGTGTTTAGGGAAACTTGTGAAAACATACCAATGAATGATACCCAAAACAAAAGTCAAACAATACTTTTATAAGTCTGACCGTATGCAAAATACACGTTCTGATGCCGATTTGGATACCAGCGTGGATTACCTACCTATCACCTAGTATCAATATTTGCCCTGTGCACACTATTTCGCTATTGCACAACTGCCCAGCAGTCAAATACACTCCTGAACTCCTAAATCAAACCACCCTGCACTTTTTGTGTTGTAAGTCTATAATGGTTGTGAATTCAAACTCTGAACAATGTGATGCGATGACACCAAAGTGATGGCCATTGGCCAGTATGTCGGCATCAAAAATGCATTAATAATTTTCTTTGACTCATCATTATTTTGATGTTTTGAGCAGTTCTCATTAATTTTGTTTTCTACATTTTTTTTCTTAACAATTCAATTTTGTTACCAATGATCTGATTGGTAACAAAATTGAATATGTTACCGTTAAAAAGTAACAAATTTGAAGTTACACATTTTAGTGGTTAGGAACTTTCCGATCCGCTTAAAATCATCCATCCATTTAGATCAAGCTCCCAAAATAGTGAGTAGTAGCATTGCGTAAGTAGTTTTCATTACTCAAAATTAACATAATAATTAATATAACATTTACCAAGTAATTTCAGTAACAAATTTGACCACAAACTGCTACCCAGAACCTAGTGGTGCGCTTTTGGTTTGACTCTGACGTCTGACAACCATTAAGATAAGGATTTTGGCTATGGAATGAGAATCTTGTTACATTATAATACAGATAAATATTCCCTTCAAAATGTAGCTTGTTACATCAGGATACATCGCGGTAACAAAATTGAGTTTTATCAAGGACAACAGACAATTGATTAATATTAATTAAATAATAATAAAAAATGTATATTCATTGGCATATTACTAAACATACATTTATCAGCAACACAACTGTTCAAAATAAAAATATTCACACTCAAAAATTTATTCTTTGAGAAAATGAGTTTTCAAATCTTATATTATGGGGTAGGACACCAGAAACCGCAATACATTGAAGTTATTCAACTTCAGAAAAATAAACATTTTATTATTTCCTGACCATCTGGTGGTATATTATTATAGCATTAATCTAAAATTAAACTATTATGCTAAAAAAAGTTTTGGTAAATATTTGTATCTGATTTTGTCATAAAATATGACTTGAATTTGAAGGACACCCATATTTCAGGTGGAGACACTTGTTGAGAATTGCTCTTTTAGGCCTTTATCCTCAAATGGAATTGCATGTTGGCTTGATTTAGGGGTGGGAGTATAATATGGATGGGAGGTTATGTTTAAAGTTACCTTACAATAAATATTTACAAATAGCTATTTGTCAAATTTTGCTAACCATACCTTTGTATTTAAGATAAAGGACATCAAATATAAAACATTAACATACAAACTAAACCCATATGATTATGAAAGATTTGCAACCTAAAACAACCATCTTACATATTTTTGATACTAGTGTCCCTAATTAGCTATCCACCACTGCATTTATGTTACTTCTGAAAGGAATAGAAGGCTTATTGCTGCTGCAGTATTGGAAAGAAACAAACCTAATGCTAAGTAATGATAATGATGCATGAATATCTCCTGGTGGTTTTTGTTGTGGTCACACAGGGCCATGTTATGATTCTTAACCACAGTTTATTATAAATCAGAAAGGATTATTACCATTGTTCAATTTTAATTATTTCAAGCAGCAGCAGCATTCTCTATGCATTTTAACACCATACTGCGATCGCCAACCCGCCTGCCAAGCGTGGCGATTATGGTAACCCGCCCCTTTTGGGGGAGGCCTTTGTCCAGCAGTGGACGTCTTTCAATGATGATTAGATGAATTATTTAAATAGTAGAATATGAATTTTATTCAGCGAGACTACTCCGAACATAAGTCCGAAGTATCGGCCGAATGTTCGGCCGTTTCTTGACTATAACTATGTATATATAAATATAACTATGGCTGACTACGGCGAAACAAAAAAAAACGACAGTCAAAGAGATAAGCCAAAGTGAAAAATGTAACCTGAAGTCGGGTAAGGACTCTGTCCAAAAAGGAATCTGTGGAAGTTATAAAACAGCCGGACATTCGGCCGATACTTCGGATTATCGCTTCGGAGTAGACCCCCTGTCTGTAGATCTCCTAATTAACATATTTCTTTCTTTTGTTTCAGCTTGATTAAAATGTTTAGCGAATAAACTTTAAATTAAGTAAATAAACTTGTTTTAATGTTCAAAATACTTCAATTCCTGAATGATATTGATTACGTCACTACACTTCCAGATTTAATCAGCCATGTAAAACAAAACAAATTCCCTTAATGAGAAAATAGCATTGAATCCCCTAAATAAATATTTTAGTTACTTACCTAATTTTGATAATTTATTTATTTACCACATTATTATCAGACAACAGTTTATTGCCATAATTAAAACAAAATGTAAACAATAAAAACACTATTTTATTTTACAAAACTGTACAAAAGTATAAAAGATCTAAACACTAAAATCACAATAATATTACTCTACGATTGATTTGCATTTGCTTGTAACTGACGCAGGTTGACTAATGTGGATCCGACTCTCTGAAAAATAAATACACCAAGAGTAAGTGGAAATGCATCTGTAGAACTGTAGGTTTCTGTTGGGTGTTAGCTAGTAGGTGCTAAGTATGATCATTTAGCTTTGACATGCATAGGAATCATCTATGACCAGTTTTTATATGACTCATAGTCATCCACACATTTATGTGAACTGTAAGTAGTTGTGTCAACCTGTCCGACTCCAGCGAGCAATCCTAGAAGGCTGCGCTGTGGTGGTCTGCAGTGCTTCTTGCCGCCCTCTGCGCAACACAAGTTGGGGAAGCAGTCCACGCTGGAGCTGCACTTCTGAGGGAACAGGTCGTATTGAGGAGGAGGCGTGCATTGCAAGTATTGCTCAAACATCCGCACAGCTGAAACATACAATTATGATAATTATAGTCATGAAGTTGGTACTTAGCAGTAGTTGTAGTAGGTAACAGGGTTAATTGAATTAAATCAAGTGATTTTTTTAAATAAAAATCATGGTTTAAATCAAACTTAATTTTTTTATAAAAGTTCATGGTTTACTCGCTGCGGAACTCCCTGTGTTTATGGCATTTATTGCACTCTGTCCTAGATCCCTTTCTATTTAAATCATTTATTTCAGTATAATGCTGCTAAATAGGATCTTTTTTTCGTCCAGTCATTCTCACACAAAAATGAGAATTACAAATTCGCAATTATAACACAATATTTTACGACGCGCGACGCAATAATCATCCAGCGAACGATCGCATAAAAAAAAAAAAAAATATTATTATTAATAAAATATTGACAATTTAGGGGAATCCCGGAAATACACTAGTTTGTCTTACGGCCGAACCCAATAACCTATTTTCAGTGAAAGAGAGATCGCTATTATTGATAGACAGTATACTTCTATCAATCCTTGAATGACGTCTCACAATCATTGATAGAGGCTATCTATCTAACGAAAACAATAAGTAGGGTTCTCTACTTGACCCTCCCGAACGTTCCGTTACAACCAACATCACTCTAAAAAACAACGTGTTTAATCAGCCTTATTATAAAACTACTTTGTTTCTTAATTCTAATTAAATTACTGGATTAAAAGATATAATTTATTTTAAATTAAAATTCTCTAAGTAAGTAGTACATGATACAAGATTTTATTGCATTTTGCTGAACAAATAGTTAACGTTTGAGAGGAGTATAAATGAAACGTAATTGGCAGTTTGACATAAGAAACACCACACGTTGCTAAGGTTACTATTATAGTGTGGCCATTAGTGCTGTGCACTCCCTGAGGTATGCGCGCGGCGAGACGGGGGGGAGAATCGGCTGCTACGCTCTGTCAGTGCGCCGTCAATGCTCGTGGCGCGCGTGGCGTTCTTCGCCTCCCACCTCACCGCGCATACTTCAGAGAGTGCACAGCACTAATGGCCACACTATAGACGATAATTGTATTTCGGCGATGTGAACAAATAGCTGTCAACAGGTTATTCGGACGCATAGTTTGGCATTTTCATACAAATAACTATCCGTAGTAAGCAATACACCCTCCCATCAATAGATAGCGTGGGCCGGTGATTCCATAATGTCTTGACAAATTATTGGGACGTTAAAACCATCGATAGATAGATTTTTCTATCTCCAGTTTGCCAAATCTGGTGATAAATTGGTATGGTTTATGGTTATTAGGTTTGGCCGTTAGACTTTAGACGAGTTATCAATGTTTCGTAAAAATGTTCAGTACGTAGTTCAAAAATGAGTCATATTTTAGATATTGTTATTGGAGTCGCAATTTCATGTTTTTTTTTTTAATGAGTGAAATGGTCAGTCGCCCACAAATGTTTACTTACGTCCGTCAATTTGATTGGCGACTGGCACCAGATCCAGTCGAGCCCGGGCGGTACGGCAGTATGAGCGTGTGCCATCAGGACAGCAGATCCGCGGCCAGCAGTCCGAATCGGCCTTGCAAGTTTGGACTTCAAACAGTAGTTCGCCGAGCGGCGCCGATGGACATTCACGAGGAATCACACCCAACAAAGCTGTAATATGGAGATAGCAGTTTTGTAGGTAACATCACGCCTGTATCCTTTGAAGGGGTACCTATTCAGAGGTATTAACTTAGTACACCCACACATTTCATCATTAAGTCCCATGTAATGTGGGGCGAGCCTAATTTACCATGAAAAAATCCAGGCCCGACCGACGACCGGAATCGAACCCGGAACCCCACGCTCTACAGTCGCGCTTGCGACCACTAGACTAACGCAAAGAGCAAAAATAGGACTTCTTGGCGGGAAAGTGAAGCGTCATGTTAGCAGTTTTGTTTTATTTTCTAAAATTTGTGTTTAGCCGAGTATTAATGTGTAATACTGGTGGATTATTAACCATTAAGTGTTCGTGAACCTGCATTAATGTAGGCAAAGGAAAAACAGTGCAACATCACTTTAAGTTCTCTCAAGAAGTCCGCGCGAGGTTTCAGTAAAGTGCCGCGTCTTTACTTAAACTCAAGGGGAGCGGGGCGGGATATCATCAATCATCTTTATCATGCATTGAGTGGAGTTCATTTCATAATTATTTAAATAACTTTGTACTTGTTACCTAATTTTACATGACACTGGCTAAATGCACAAACCGTGGGAAGCCAAAAAAAAAAAAAAAAAAAGAGCAAAAATATTCTACTTCGGCATCTGCGATAACACTGACCTTGAGCTGACGCAAGTGTCAGTAGAATAAGGGGCCAGCTTGTTAAGCCAGGGCCAGGCTAGGGGCCAGCTTGTCAGTAGAATAAGGGCCCAGTTTTGTTACCATTGACGTCGAATTGAATCGGCGGGCGACTGTTCTTATCTACCTACACTACAGAAGATGTATGTAACCGACATTTTAGGTACCTACTACACGGTGCGTAAAGTGAATAAAAATATAAAATGCTGCTCTATGTCTTAATTAGGTAGGTACCTTTCTTATTTGCATCGCAAAACTCTTAGTCATATAGTCACCAATACGTGCAGCGCGCTGCGCGGTGGTGCAGGCACATTCATTTTTCTCAGGTCAACTTTTAAACCGGTATGAATTTACGTAACCCGCTACTTGGTGATTACTTATTAACGTAATAAGAGGTACAAAAACGTACGTTGGTGTGGTATGGGTGCCGAGGTAGGCCGCGGCGCCGGTGCACCTTTCACACAGCGTCCCTCACAGCACACTTGGTCAGGCCCGCTGGTCGCTCTGCATTGCGAGTTTTTCTCGCACAGGATCGGGAACAGCAACACAGGTGCTTGTCCAGGTTTTGGACACACCAGTTTCTGCGTCTTGCCTGCACTCGAGTAATCCACTTTAGTCTCGTAAACGGATACAGAGTTGTGTGAGCGTGAATAAGTTACGTCAGCAGTTATGGCATTGCCTAAGAACAAGATTATGAGCCTTGGTCATTATTAAATGTCTATAAGTCCTGATGTATGAACGTAGGCGAAGCAAAATAAGTACCTATGTAAGGAGCGTAGCAGGTGGCGTTCTATAGTTACCTCACTACTCCCATGGGAAGAAGGCGTGAGTTTATGATGATAAATAAAAAGTCTTATACAGCGTGTTACGGAATGGGTATATCCATACAAACAGGGTGAAGAGTGCATCAGTCTGGTTCAGAAGCTCTGTACAAAATTTCAGCTCAAAAAGAATAACTTTGAAAATGTTGTTTTTTTTTTTATTTCTATAGTTTATTAAATTTAAATTTGGCGTCATAGGTTAAAACTTTTTCAAAGGTTGCTTGTTTTTTTACACACCAAATTACGCCACTGTTCTAAGTGTTTCCTAATATAAGTGAAAACAAACAATAGTGTAAGTAGCTTAGTTTTACCAAAAAGTTACTAAGGTTTTGTTGCGTAAGAATTCCGTTTAGCCACGTCCTATATTTTCAAGAACGCAGTGACAGCCTTGATCGTTTAGTACGGTTTTCACGACAAACTCAATTCAATCCAATAAAATTGAATTCTATTCTAGATCGTCTTAAAATTATTTTGATACCTAATTAAAAGGAAACAATTATCATTACTTGCATTGCAATTAAACAAAACAATATTCTACAGTCGGGTGATTCATAAAACGGACACCATCCTTGAAATTAATTTCATTTGTCGGTATTTTTTGGACTCAAACACAGATTATGTTAAAATAATATAGGTATTTGACCTACATAACATTAACATAATATATTACATCACGCCTGTAATCCCCGAAGGATTAGGCAGACATATATGTATCTATAGTAGGTACACTCACATTTCGCCAGTTATGTACAGACGCCAGCACATCAAGCTACTACAATTTGTCAAATTTCTTTAATAGATTTTCAATTTTATCCCTACAGCATAAAGTTCAAGGTTGATTGGGAAAATTTTACAGTTTCGGGTAGCTTGACCTGCTGGCGTCTGTACTATATAATTAAACTTAGCTATATACAGTCCTTTCACATTTATTTTACCTCTAATTATACAGGGTGTCCGGTAAAGAATGGATAAGCTTGAAATAGCATATAAGTTTATCAGACACTGGCCGTTCTAAAAAAAAAAAAATATCCAGTAGTAGAGGTACCTAAGATTTTTTAGAAAAAATACTAAGTAAGTAACCTTTTTTACCCTAATTTACATTCTTCACCATGACCACAAATGAATAAATTCCATTGGTTATTTTTTGATATAACATTTGTGTCTAGTATGAATATTTGTTGTGTATGAATAATTGTGTGTAGTAAATAGTGTGACTAGAAAATGCACAATAATAAAAAAAAAAAAATCGTACCTACTTATCATTAGTACCACTTGGGATAGGTATATATTTTTTTGTATTTTATTTAGAACGGCCATAAGGTCTATTATATACTATTTCAAGGTTATGCATTCTTTACCGGACATCCTTTAAATTACTGTCAAAATCACAGTGGTCAGAGTCGTTGCAGTAAGGTTGCTGCCATTGACAAGTGTGTCAAAAACATGATGTGATCTTTAAGGTAGTAACAAAAAGGTTGCTATTGGGTTGCTGCTGTCAGATGTAAATAACTATGAAAGGACTGTTGTAATGAGGCAATAGGTACTCACTGGTCTTTACTGGTGCGGTAACTTGCGTGGTGGCTTGCGGTATCTGTAGGGGCAATAGCTGCAAGAAGGGGCGCGGGGCTTCGGTCGTGGTCGTGGTCGTGGTCGTGGTGGTCGGGCGCGGCGTCGTGGTGGTCGTCGTGGTCGTGGCCGAGCTGGTGGTACTCGGAGCAGATGTAGTAGTCGAAGTAGTAGTGGTAGTACTCGTTGTGCTACTAGAGGTGGTTGTGCTTGTGCTGCTGGTCGTGCTGGGGCTAGTGCTACTCGGCGCCACTACGCTAGCCGTTATCTGGGTCATTCTACAATGGAAACCACCATGGATACTAGATGATATGATGATGTTGAGTGGACAATGGCGTAGCTAGCAGGACACATGGGGTACACAGTAAGCTCAAGGCTCAAAACAAGGGTGATGCCGCGATGCTGTGAACTTGGTGTGCAAACTAAGTATCGCAGTTTAAAACTTTTTTAAAGTTAATTCATGTCCGTGACTAGGTACCACCAACGCCAGACGCTTCCATATTTGGCAAATAATTAGTGATCAATTGGTGCTAATTAGTGCTCGAACAACAAAATTAGTACCGTAAAACGGGGTGAATAGAAATTCAGGGGTGAATCGAGATGCAACTTTACAATGGATTTTAACGTTGAAATAATATCTTTTGTTGCCAAAAAGGACTTTATTGTGTCAACTGTACTATAGTTAACGATTAAGTGCCTTGGCAACAAACTATATTAAGTAAATCAAGGTTAAAATCCATTTTAAAGTTGCGTCTCGATTCACCCCTGCATTTCTATTCACCCCGTTTTACCCGGTACCTTAATAATTTTCGAGAAAATCGGCTTTGAAGCTGGTCCGGCTGTAGTCACGCTCCCTTCAGCAGGACCGCCATGAGCGCCGAAAAAAGGGGCATGCTACGATATTAAAATTTGGCAAATAATTCTAAGTAAACAAATAATTAGTACCCCTATATGTGATTAATTTCGTTAAAGAAACAGAACTGAAACATTTGTATTTACCGAGAAATCAACGATGATAACTTTTGCGCTCTCGTTCAGCAGGACCATGAATATTGATTTCAAGATTGAGGAACTTGTCGCTTTCCTCAAACCTACATAGAAAATTAGGTGTACGTTACCCCAGCAGGAAAGTGTCTCCTAGAGTTATATGAGTGGAACATTTAATTGGTGCCTTAGCTGCTGTAAATGTGCCCCAACATAAAAAATGTGTGCCCGCTGTCGTTTTGGAAAAAAAACGGAAAAAACGATTCCTGCTGGGGTAACGTTTTTCTAGCAGGAAAATTCTAAACGAATGATCGGAGAGTGAAAAATTGTGCATGGGCAGATAGCTTATATGTGTGCCAAAATGTGCCCCCATAAATAAAATCTGTGCCCCTTCAGGTTTTTGAGATATTGCATTTCCTGCTGGAGTAACGTTTTGCAGAATCGTATATCTCTAAAACCATTGCATGTGCCCCTGTAGAATAAACATACACGAGTAGCTCCTAATGTGTGCCCCTTAGTGCCCCAATTAGATTTAAGAAAATATTTGTAGTTTTCAAGTTATCGCGGTTTTATGTAAACCCGAAAAAACATCGCCGCGCCTAAATGAGATAAGGTATAAGTTCGCTGAAAATTGTATTCATATATATATTGTATCATATATTGTATCAATAAGGTCATCGATCTGTATGAATCCATCGCTTTTTAGTAGTCATTCGAATTTGGTCGGATAACCAGCTGTTGTTTACATATTTTGGTTTTTTGTTAATATTTACTTAATGCGAAACATTCCAAGCTGAATATTTTCACCATATATTTTTGACTAAAGGCACAAGATTTTGGTTTACACCTACACATCTGGGATTGAGCCGGTTCTTTGTATTTTGCCGTCAAAGTTATGACACCATCGTTTTGACTTTTAGCAAGATTATTCAAAAACGCATGCATGAACAGTTTTGAAACTTTGTATGGTTATTTTTAGCGTCAAGAAGGACCGAATACAAATTTCAGCGAACTTATACCTTCTCACATTTAGGCGCTGCGATGTTTTTTCGGGTTTACATAAAACCGCGATAACTTCAAAACTACAAATATTTTCTTAAATCTAATTGGGGCACTAAGGGGCACACATTAAGAGCTACTCGTGTATGTTTATTCTACAGGAGCACATGCAATGGTTTAGAGATATAAGATTCTGCAAAACGTTACTCCAGCAGGAAATGCAATATCTCGAAAACCTGAAGGGGCACAGATTTTATTTTTGGGGGCACATTTTGGCACACATATAAGCTATCTAGGTAGTCACGGTGTTAAATTTTCAATTCAAGATTTCCCTATTAAAAACTCTGTGATTTCTTCCCATATTTATACAAAAATTAGTGCTCCTAAAGAAGTTATAGTGACCAAAAATTCAGATTCCTAAGTGTTATATTTTAAGAGAAATTTAAAATATAGCACTTAGGAATCTGAATTTTTGGTGCTTTCATTACTTTTTCATACTAAATCTCCGTCTCTCTGTCTCCTTGTTTGTTTCTTTTTAGGGTTAATTACCAATCGAAAGTTACACATGTTATATTTCGATGATAACGTTGTTATAAGTTGATTTAGATATTTTAAATATATGTGCTTGAAAATAATAGGTAGTACATATTGATATGAAAACATATAATATTTCCTTAAATATGCGTGATGTGCCCTTTGCAATGCATAAAATTCAAATATAAAGGTACCTACTTACCTATTACTTATGTAATCCTTTTATACTTACGTTATTAGCATATTGTTAATGCAATAAATTAGCTTTTTAATACTTAGGTACTGCTTGTAGCAGCGGTAAATTAGTAGGAAAGAAATAAATAAGAAATACCTATCGCTCTTTAATGATATTCATATAAGAACACAGAAAGTAGGTACTTACAATACCTACAGAAAAATAATTATTCGAGTACCTACCTACCAACGGTCACAGCCCATGGGTAACGACATGTTATTTTTTTTCTTAATATGTACCTAGGTACACAGTTTGTAAATAAATTATAGATATTGAACTGTTGTTATTACTATTCCGACATCAATAAATTTATGTGCACGAGTGTACCTACATCTCCTAAATAGCTCAATACCATTGACAACTTAATTTGGTCGAGTTATGCGCGGAGATTTACTAAGGAAAAGTAATAAAAGCTAATTTCTCTTAAAATACAACACTTAGGAATCTGAATTTTTGGTCACTATAATTTCTTTAGGAGCACTAATTTTTGTATAAATTTGTTTTTAACAGGGAAATCTTGAAATGAAAATTTAACACCGTGATTACTGCCACCCCACCAATCACATGGTATATCTCGTAAACTACTGGAGTAGTAATTTTGAATTTTTGGTATTAATTTTATTATTATTATTTAACCATTTATGTACACTCATTTTTTTGTAAACATACAAGAAGAAAGGAACAGAAAAATACGTACAAAGGTGATGCTTATTTCTAAAGAAATCTCTTCCAGTATACTTGCGATAGGAAAGTCGAGGTTTTATCTTGCAGGGCAATAATTTTTATATGTAGGTTTGAGGAAAGCGACAAGCTTCTCAATCTTGAAATCAATATTCAAAGTCGTGGTCCTGCTGAACGAGCGCGCGAAACCTATCATCGTTGATTTCTCAGTAAACACAAATATTCAGTACTGTTTTGTTTATGCTATGAATCACTTAGAGGGGTACTAATTATTTGTATAATTACTTACAATACTGCTGAAGGGAGCGTGACTACCTTCAAAGTCGATTTTCTCGAAAATTGCTAAGGTTCCAATTTTGTTGTTCGAGCATTAATTAGCACCAATTGAGCACTAATTATTTGCCAAATATGGAAGTGATTGGCGTTAGTGGTCACGGACATACTCAGTTAATTATTATGTTGTCTGTTTTTTGGGTACCCAACAAATTACGCCACTGTTTTAAAGTTCTATCGAAGTGATTTAGCGATAAAGTCTATGATGACATGGTGAATGACTATGCATGATGTCCTAATGTACTTAATCGATCAAATTATATCCAATTCTACTGATTGCGTAAAAGCGATGCTGATGTGCCAATTTTTTCATATTAAAAATGTAAAGTGAATGCCGAGAATCAAGTCCGTTGGTAGTTTTTATGACAAATGGGTTCAAGTCTTGCGTTATAACTCCCCGGTACCACCTGCTGGCATGTTTTATTTTAAGACCAGGAAGGAGCCTTTACCACGAACGCCTGACGTAAACCTAACGTAAATTCAAACACACACATACACTTATAGTAATATTTAGGTACTACCTAAGTGTAAGTTATCAAACTCTACTTCAACTACACTAACACTATACCTATGTATAGTATTAGATCTAACCCTATCCGATGTGTGTGTGTGTGTGTGTGTGTGTGTGTGTGTGTGTGTGTTCTATTCTAGTTCTATGACCAAACTGAACCTACCTAATAGTATCAGCAGCAAGATTTCAAACTGCAGTATTGTTTTATTTACACAACAAGGTTAGCAATTACTCAAAAAGATAAGGATAGTCTCCTAAGAACTATTTCCTCTACCTGCCCTTACTGCCCCGTCTCAAAAATGCATCCTGTAGAAGAGTGTTGTGCTGGCAAGTCGCAACGTAAGTCTTGTGTGTTTGGTTTGGTATCTACACTATCTACCTACTGTAACTTCTCTAGAGACTAGATCAACGGGAAAATATTTAATTAAAATGAATATAAAATATGAATAAATTATTCAGTTTGAAATTAAATCGTTTAATATTAAACGATTTAATTTCAAACTGAATAAGTAGGAGAGGCTGAAACTGAATTGTAGACCGTTTATCTATAGATAATGCTTAAATAATTAAGTATTTATCTATGCAAGAATAATGAAATGTTTAAAACGTTACCTAGACAGCTTGAGGATTGTTTCAAAATATTTTACGAAATGACTGACTCAATCTACTCATAACTTTGGTCATAACATTACAATATACCTACTTACATTTATGCAATATTTAGAGATGTGCACAGACTCATAATCTTTATAAAGCATACCGTAGTGACTACACATTAGTAGACATAGCCACGTTACTAGCCATCAGAGACACACATTCCATGATGTCCTAAGGTGCGGGCCACAGAAGGGACGTGTGACGTGACAATGATGGGACGCAGACGCCTAGACGCGTCATGGACGAGATGCGGATGCGACTTTTCAAATGATATAGAAAAAACGAGGCCCGGACGTGGACGAGACCAATCATTCCTGCCATGCCACCCTTTATTTTAACATTAGAACCCAGATGGAAAAGCGACGCACCTGCGTCTTGTCATTTCTGTATGTTTTGTGCCAGATAGCGGAAGAATAATGAAGATAATTATGTGAAAGGGACGCTGCGTTTGCGTCCCGTCCTCGTCTGACATCCCTGCTATGTGGCCCGCGCCTTTGTCATAATAACTTTGTCGCCCTTATTCTGATCAGCGACTTACATGGATTTATTTGAAAACGGGAAAGCGATTGTGATTTATTCACAGTGAGTGCTATCTGTCAACCGTTTATAGTCGTGTTGTGCACAACATAACGTAGGTAAGTAAGTAAAATAAGGTAAGTGCTCAACAGAATAATAGGTATTCAATGATTTACATGACATCAGCGTCACTTCATTGAAAGTGAATAGGATAACCTTACTGTCTGTGCCTTTCATACAAAACTAGAAGAAATATTTCCGCATTAGCTATGGTAATGCGGATGTATTCCTTCAAGTTTCTCGACTTTAGGACGGGCTATCATAATTGAACGCGAATATAAAATCTTGTGTCTGTGCTATTGACCGCAGAGGAGGCCTCTTTTCTGGAATAAACCCAGGGTGCAACAGCCAGATCTTGGTGAACTTTAGAACTGGCTATCATAATTGAAAAAAAAAGAAGAAAACTAGAAGGATACCGCCTCTATACCTAGGTAGTCTAGGTACTGAGGTAGAGAAGACGTACCTATTCCTTCTAGTTTCACACATAAATACCTAGTAATGCGTTTTAAGTTAGTTAGGTTTATGATTTTAAATAGACAAGGCCTGTCAGCAAACTTGAGCGTGGTTTCAATAATACTAGGACGACAACTAAATGAATGCCTAAACAAAACTGCGCTAAGCCAAGCATTGAAAATCCAACAGCATTCAGGTATCGTCTAGTGTTAGTGAAAACGGCATTAGATAGTCCATTAGTCTGAAACCAGATCGGAAGTAGGGTACTAGTAAGTAGTAAGTATACCTACAGGATGTAAGGGACATCCACGTAAGTATACCTACAGGATGTAGGGTGTAAGGGAGATCCACTTAAGTATACCTACAGGATGTGAGGGACATCCACGTAAGTATACCTACAGGATGTAAGGGACATCCACGTAAGTATACCTACAGGATGTAAGGGACATCCACGTAAGTATACCTACAGGATGTAAGGGACATCCACGTAAGTATACCTACAGGGTGGAAGGACATCGACGTTTAATTTTTACCTACAGGATGGAAGGGACAACGACGTAAGTAAACCTACAGGATGTAAGGCCTGAAACTGCGTTAAGCGGACGCCCGCGACGGGTAGCCGTCGCGTGTCTACGCGCGTGGACGCGCGGTTGGTTGGGCTCCGTGGGAACGCGACGGTTCCTCTCGTGGTGACCGGATTCTTATACTTACGCAGTGTCGCGACTTCGCGAGTTCAGTTTTAACGATGTGCATGCACAGTCATGTCGATGGAGAACTTATATAGCAAAACAATGACTAGCTACTAACTAGGGTTAAGAATCTGATTCTGCAATTTTCACCCAAACCCGCTTGTTCCAACAAAATAATGAATGATGACTTATTGGATATTCCTCCTGCTAAAGCGTTACCCGTGCTACACAATAAATCAACGAACACTGCAGCAACCGTACCATTGCCCAACGTTGTTGTAGGTTGTCTAGTTATGTCATGCGGCCATATTATTACGAGCTCTCAATTTGACCACTAGATTTTTTATTTTAATTATAGCTTAACAAGAGCGCGGCGTTTTATTGAATCAACTTTTGGTCATCATGGCTTCTTACATTACTTCATTGTTCTTTAAACGTTTCAAAAGAGAATGCTGTTTGTTTTGTTAAAGCGATATGTATTCAGCATAATTTTATTAGATCTAGTTATGATGACAAATGTCGTCAACTATGGGTTTGGGAGCACCCCGTGCGTACGGGGGCACGCGGGGGGCGCGGGCGTCCGTCGCACGGAGGCGGGACACAATGGCGCGGGCGCAGTGCTCGCCTCCCCACGAAGCGATGGAGGCCCGCGCGTGTTCCCGCAACGGAGCACTTAAATAAGAAACCTCGCGATCGTCCGCTTAATGCAGTTTCTAAGGGAAATCGACCTGCAAACTGTTACCATGAATTTTCAGAACATGATTTTAGACCCACCAGCGATTACATTTTTCATGGGGGGGTTTAGGGGGATCTAGACTATCCGTGCTTATTTCATGGTAACAGTTTGCGCGTATGTTTATTATACCGAGTTTAGGTACAGACGGCTACAAATCAAGCTATACATTTCCAGTTTAAGCTGATCTCGCATTGTGTAGGATTTTCGTACAATGAGAGGTCAGCGTATACTAGAAATGTATAGATTAATGTGTAGCCGTGTGTACCTTCCACTTTTGCCTTCGCACCACCGCACCGGCCGCTTCATAAGATACCAATTACAGCTGACGCTATTTTGTATTATGCTAAAAAATGCATGTCATTTGCATGAAATATTTATTTTAAACCTAACGTCCTAGAAAGTTACTGAAGTATGAGGTATGTACATCGAGCTTAGCCTTCAAAATAAAACAAAGCAGTGCAAAAAAGCTAGCCAAGCGTGAGTCCGCCTTGCGTGGTAAATGTTCCGTGCCATACAATAATAGTTAACCTATGAAATAAGTAGCTAAGCCATAATTATCTCTCTACAGGAGTAGGTAGCTACCCATTTACAATTTTACAGTACCTCTTGTAACATAAGCAATAGGAAGACACCTAGGTACGGCCCTGAGGACCTGTATAATAATAATAACTTTAATTTTTGTTTATTTGGACTCAATAAAATATATAGCCTCATCTAGCCGACTCCAACATAGTTGGGAAAAGGCTAGACAGCCTTTTCCCAACTATGTTGGAGTCGGCTTCCAGTCTAACCGGGTGTAACTCAATACCAGTATTTTACATGACGCGACTGCATATCTGACCTAACACAACCCAGTCAATGGGTAAATCTAAATACCATAGAAATTGTAGGCGAAGCACCATGATTTGATAATACAACAACATGAGTTGTAACTATGTTTTATTTACTTATAGCATGCCATAGTCAGATATGCTGTAACAGATTGTGTTACGTATCACTTTACATGATAACAACATTGTAACATAACATGTATTTTGATAACATCATCATTTGGATAATGATCGTAATAATGCAAGGTAAAAACTCGGGTTGAAACATGCATGATCAATCTTACGCAATAATATTGTCAATTGCGTAAGATTAATCAAGTTGCAACACGATTCTGAGGTGGCGACCTAACTCAAGGCCAAACCCAGCCACGCTTTGGTAACCCGTAGCATTGTATGGAAGAAAAGTTAAAACCCTTCAGGGCCCACACGCTACTTGAGCTAATGACCAAAGCCATATATACAGAAGAAATTCAAATTAAATTAAGTTCTAAACGCTTAAAAGTTCTTACAGTTCTAAAAGTTCTTATTGTGTCAGCAAGTGCAGTCTTCAACAAGTCTCCGGTGAAGTAACAGCTCCTCATAACTGTTAGCTTTACAAGTCGCGAATTTTCTATAAATAGCTCAGGGCAGTCAAGTTATCATAGCTTAGGATTATTTTACTTTTCTATTATTGTGTATTTCCGTGTACTCTTTAATGATCCTTTATGCTTATTTGACTGTATTTCCGTGTTGTGTACAATTAACTAACCTTACGTATGTGATTTAAATTCGTGTTAAACTATTGTGTGTGTAAATAGCAAATATAACGTTTTAAAAAGTGCTGAAAGTGGTTTCAATTAAATTCCCTCGTCAAGGGAACATCATCACCCCCGCCTACATCACCTGACTCCCGCGTTAATAACATTTTGGTCCTGTCGAGCCGGATCAGGTTCAACTAGAGGGAATTAATAAATAATAATAAATAATAAATTAATTAAAAAACCACATAATAATGAGTTTAAGGAGCGAAATAACCACACGCAGTAAACTACGTAAGCTAACGGAGGAAATGAGTGTTCGTAGACATCAAGAGATGGTCTCTGACTCAGGTGTGACCACCGAAAGGGCACCAGAGTCACCGTCTGTTGCACCAACGATGGCATCCACGTCTGCCCTCAATATCCCACTGACGGGTGGTCGAGTAGTCGACTTCAGTAGGAGTACGCCAGAGGGACCACAGGGAGGACAGACAGCCACTAAAGACCGACATAGATCGCCGCGAAGCAAAGGCTCGTCTAAACATAGCCGAGTCGATTACTTAAGGAAAAGAGTCGAATACGAAGCTGAGCGCGAGTTGGTGCAAATGAAGGAGAACTTAGTCAAAAAGAGACTAGAAGCTGACATCGCCGAAATAGAGGCGGCTGCTGACAGCGATGACTCTCACTCAGATGTGAGTACGACACAGCGCGTGGAAGAGTGGGTGAATACAACGCCCCAGGTGCCGCAATTGAACGAAGTATTGCGCACACCGGCTGTGTCAGGCGCGACCACTGAAATGGCTGCGCCCCGTGAACCATCTGAAACTGTAAGTAGAGTGAATCGCGTACCGAATACATACCGTGCGTCGTCAGTGCCTAATGAAAATGTGTCGCGTATAACAAGGGCATCTGAGCCAGTACCGTTACGTAACATAACGGTACCGAGTACGCCATCATACGTGCCAGTGTCAACAGAAGGTGTGAGATTTCGTCTACCCGAATATTATCCCGTCTTTACCACTCCGGTCGCAAGTGTACCTCAAGTATCAACACTTGAGTCGGATACACGGCGGCAGACGCAGTACGGAGCGGGTGAAAGAGAGAGACGGCGAGAATCGTCGGGAGACAGAGACAGCAAAATCGACAGACTGGCAGAGGCAATCTCAAGCATGGCACGACCACGGCCGGTACCAAGACAAGCTTACGAATTGCCATATTTTAATGGGGACCCATCCGACTGGATATCTTATAGAAATATGTATTGGGATACGACCCGGCAATACGAATTTAAAGCGCATGAAAACTTAGCACGGTTAAAAACCTCATTACAAGGCGAGGCAAAGATATCAGTGGAGGATTTATTAAGGACGTCGACGGATCCCACTGATATAATGCGTGCGTTAGAGGACGAGTTTGGTCACCCGACCTTAGTGCTACAGTGCGTACTGAAGAAAGTACGAGATTTACCTAGAGTGACGGAGAGTTGCCGGGAGCTAGGTAAATTCTCTTCTACAGTAAGAAATTGTGTATCATTATTAAAAAACATACACGCAGAGGGCTACATAAATAACCCACAATTAGTGAGTGACCTGCTGAGCAAGTTAACACCGGTACAACGTACGAAGTACGGTGACTTTGCGATGGGCCTAGATAACGCGCAGGGGGTGGATTTAAGAGTGTCACCGAACTTAGAAATGTTCTCGGAATTCCTGACACACCTGACACGCTCGGCATCATACTACGCGCAAGCTAACATGTTCGAGTCGAGTCCACCCAAACAACTTGCGAAGCAACAAAAGCATGGCGCCGGTCAAACCCGACCAGTGACCAATGCACGCCCCGCTGCCAGCAGGCCACCGTGGGTTGAAAAGGTGAACACGCAAAGTGACGAATCCCTCGCACCGAAAGAGTGCATAATATGCCAGAAGAAACACACCATTGAAGAGTGTGAACAGTTTAAAAAGCTGACAGTGCAACAGCGTTGGGACACAATCAAAGATAAAAACACGTGTTTCAAGTGCCTGGTGAGAAAACACCCTAAGAGGTTTTGCCGCGCAAGTAGATGCGAAAAGTGCGGCTACGGGCATCACCTGTTGTTGCACGCGGACAAGCAGCCGAAGGAGGATAAACAGCCGAAAACTGAGAAAACAGAAAGCATCACGAACATAGGAGAGTGGCGAGCAACCGCGTTATTAAAAATAGTGCCGGTATCAATCAGCGACAATAAACAATGTTACGCATTATTAGACGATGGTGCGACGGTATCGTTGATAGACAGTTCTCTCGCTACCGACCTAGAGGGTCCGTGTGTACCTCTTTCGCTGAACACCGCGGGCGGCCACGGAGTGACGGACCTAACCTCGCGAATGGTACAAGTGCGCGTAAAGGGGCCCAATGGTCAGTGCCACAAAATAAAGTGTCACACAATGGTAGACATAAACCTACCAACGCAGACAGTGTCCGCCTCAGTGATAGGCGACAATGCCCATCTCAGCGACTTGGGTTGCGTGGAGATGAGGGGCGCGAAGCCGCTGCTGCTCCTCGGGCAGGACAACTGGGAGCTACTCCACGGCCGGTACATCCGGCAGGGACGATCCGGTAAGCCAGTTGCCTCACTTACTAGATTAGGTTGGGTCATACATGGACCATTTAATAACTCTAGTACTAATGCAGTAGTCAATTGCATGACAGTCTCCCTCCCTGACTTACATAACTCAGTTAGGTCACAGTTTGAGCTAGAGTCAATAGGTATTTCAGAAAATAAGCGCAAACGTAGGGATGTTGAAAAGGCGGTACAAGTGTCGGACAGCACTAGCCATCACACCACAGATAAGTCGCAATGTGAAGTAGGTATATTGTGGAAACAAAACGACACACAATTACCTAACAATTACAATCAGGCCCGGCAGAGGTTGTACGGTACCGATAGAACGTGCCTCAATTACAACCTGCCGACCGGACCTGACTTATTAACAAAATCTAGTATTTTAATAAAATCTAGAATAGGCCCTATAGCCTTTTCAGGCGGCATCGCTGACAAGTCCCTAAAGGTACGAATTAGGGCAAAAGGTCAAGGTGCTCGATTATTTTTGTGGCGAGGCGCGAAGCCCCACAGGGAACCATATAAATATAAAACAAGTTCCGTAAAACTAGGTGCAGCCTCATCACCTAGCACAGCAATTAACGTGCCTAACATAGTGGCCCTTAAACAGGGAATAGGCACAATAGAGGCGACCCTAGGTTCGATAAGGTCACTGACCAATAAGAAGTTAGGTTACCCTGCGCTCATACACCCAGTAGGCAATAACTCCGTAAGACAGAGGGAGATTGTCATGAAGCTAGGGAAAGCGCGAGTAGCACCGCCTAGAGGCAACTGGCGCTGGGTACCCTGGGGGAACGACCCAGCTGTCCGAGCGACCAGGTTGTGTTGGCCCGATAGCCATGCAGGTTGGCTCTCGGGCCCCTCTTTTCCACGTGGTCCACAGGAGCAGCAGCTGGCGTGTCGCGAGTCCAAGGCGATGAACGCAGACCCCGAGTGCAGCCAGCCAGTCTGTGCAACGACAGCGCCTGTGGCGCCACCCCTGAACTACAAGCGCTATTCATCGTGGGCGCGCGTACAACACGCTATGGTGCGCATACAACGCGCTGTGGTGCGCATGCGTCGAGCTGTGGCGCGCATACAACGCGCTATGGCGCGCATACAACGTGCTATGGTGCGCATGCAACGAGCTGTGGCGCGCATGCGATGCGCTATGGCGCGCATACAACGCGCTAAGGTGCGCTTACAACGCGCTATGGCGCGCATACAACGTGCTATGGTGCGCATGCAACGAGCTGTGGCACGCATACGATGCGCTATGGCGCGCATACAACGCGCTAAGGCGCACACACGGCGAGCTATGGCGCGCATACAACGCGCTAAGGTGCGCTTACAACGCGCTATGGCGCGCATACAACGTGCTATGGTGCGCATGCGACAAGCTGTGGCGCGCATACAATGCGCTATGGGGCGCTTACAACGCACTAAGGCGCTCATACAACGCGCTAAGGTGCGCACGCGACGCGCCGTGGTGTGCATACAATGCGCCAAGGCGCGCATACAACGCGCTATGGCGCGTGTACTCACCCGCCTCAACGTGCTCCGAAGTACGCTCAAGGAGCGACCGCCTCGTGAGGAGGTCCTTTACACCCTCCTCACAGAGGCCAAGCTGATCGTGAGCAGTCGACAGCTGAGCTACGTGCACGACGACCACAACCAGCCCGTGGTCCTGACAGCGAACCATATTGCTCCTGGGCATGGCGTCCGGGAGTACTCCAATGGCACCAGGCGACGTCGACGACGTCGACTCGCGCCGGCAATGGCGGCGTGTAAACGCGCTCGCCGACATGTTCTGGCGGCGCTGGCTGCGGGAATATCTCCCAACGCTGCAACGTCGCGAAAAGGGGGCAGATAATGTGCCGACAATAACAAACAACGTAGTGCGTACAGAAGGAGTTATAAAAACAGTGTACCACGGGAGTGACGGCATCATCCGTGTAGTAGACATTAAAACTACAAACGGGGTCCTGCGTCGGCCTGTAGCTAAGATCATCGTGCTTCCCACAGACCAAGAAATGTAATACGGTTGAACCCTGTTACAGGGGGTGGAATGTAGGCGAAGCACCATGATTTGATAATACAACAACATGAGTTGTAACTATGTTTTATTTACTTATAGCATGCCATAGTCAGATATGCTGTAACAGATTGTGTTACGTATCACTTTACATGATAACAACATTGTAACATAACATGTATTTTGATAACATCATCATTTGGATAATGATCGTAATAATGCAAGGTAAAAACTCGGGTTGAAACATGCATGATCAATCTTACGCAATAATATTGTCAATTGCGTAAGATTAATCAAGTTGCAACACGATTCTGAGGTGGCGACCTAACTCAAGGCCAAACCCAGCCACGCTTTGGTAACCCGTAGCATTGTATGGAAGAAAAGTTAAAACCCTTCAGGGCCCACACGCTACTTGAGCTAATGACCAAAGCCATATATACAGAAGAAATTCAAATTAAATTAAGTTCTAAACGCTTAAAAGTTCTTACAGTTCTAAAAGTTCTTATTGTGTCAGCAAGTGCAGTCTTCAACAAGTCTCCGGTGAAGTAACAGCTCCTCATAACTGTTAGCTTTACAAGTCGCGAATTTTCTATAAATAGCTCAGGGCAGTCAAGTTATCATAGCTTAGGATTATTTTACTTTTCTATTATTGTGTATTTCCGTGTACTCTTTAATGATCCTTTATGCTTATTTGACTGTATTTCCGTGTTGTGTACAATTAACTAACCTTACGTATGTGATTTAAATTCGTGTTAAACTATTGTGTGTGTAAATAGCAAATATAACGTTTTAAAAAGTGCTGAAAGTGGTTTCAATTAAATTCCCTCGTCAAGGGAACATCATCACCCCCGCCTACATCACCTGACTCCCGCGTTAATAACAGAAATCTTATATCTATGGTAAATACGACCCCTTGGTAAGTCTGGTTGTCAGACTTTCGGGCTTCTGACGACCCGTAACGACTAACAAAGATCCACGAACGAGAGGCACGGAGGGGTCTCGATATATAAAGATGGTTACCCATCCACGGACCAACCGCGGCAAGCGTAGCTTAAAAACTTATCGATCGACCAATAATAACCGCTCAATAAAATATAGCCTAATACAGATATTATACTACTTACTACTAACTTTTGCCCGCCGCTTCGCCCGCGTGGAGATCGGAAATTATCCCACGGGAACATAATTACCAGGATATAAAGTATCCTATGTCCAAACTCAGGTCATGGTCTGCCCATGTACTACTAAATTTCATCCAAATCCGTTCAGCCGTTTTAGCGTGAAAGCGTAACTAAACGCATCAAGAACCACAGGATGCAGCTACCTCTGTTATTTATCATGACTTTTTTTTAACATCTCTAGTTGATGGCTATTTTGAAGTGTTTATTATTTGAGGGGTTTGGAGCTGATAGCCGAAATACAGGCTTTCGCCTAGTTCGGCTACAGATGTCTAATGCATTTGTAACAAGAAAATTATAGCCTTTATTGTAGCATTGTAAATGTATATAAATACAGTATGTAAATGTATATAGGGATAGGTAGGTAGGTAGGGCAAGGTAGGTAGGTAGAGTAGGTAGGTAGAGTAGGTAGGTAGAGTAGGTAGGTAGGGTAGGGTAGATACTTAGTGCTACCCGTGGGAAGCCGGGCCGGGTAAAGCTATAGTGTTATAAAAATCTTGTTTGCATAATTTTTAAAGATTACTTTTACGCATATGGTTTATTAGTTTTTTTTTTTATTTTACACTTTTTTGCTAGGATTATTAGACGGTAAATTCGGTTATTGACCCAATTATCGTGTGATAACGGCCTCTTACACACTCACTCCAAAAGATCTAGGATAGTTTTTATCATTTATCATTCCAAATTACATTTAAACATATAATTTGTATATATTTTTCACTCGATAGATTTGCGAGATTTTTTTTAAACGTACGTTTTGGCGCCATAACTCTTCCATTTTGATTTCGAAATCGGTTCAGCTGTTTAGTAGTTACGAGGGAACATAGGAACGGACATACATGCATACAAACACACAACCTTCCTTTTTTGGCTTCGTCGCAATAATCGGGTAAATAACCAGCTTTGTAAGTCGGTTGTTGTTATTGAATCGAATTGATGATGAAAGAGTTTTTATAAACAAATAAGAAACAGTAGGTACTAACCGTTGTTGTTGGATTGCACCAGATGGCTTGACACCTTTTGTGCAGAAGCCTTTGCAGCAGAGGTGCTGGTTGCTCATAACCCGGCACTCAGAATTCTTCCGGCATGGCAGTGGGAACAGGTCCAGCCAGCCACTACTCGTGCGCACTGCAGGGCACACCACTGATTGGCTGTCCACTGAGGAATACAACATCATTCAATAAATTAAAAAAAAGTACTAGGTACAGTCATCCTCAAAAATATGTAGATATACATCGACAAGTATTAATTTAATTGTCTACGATCCGTGTTTCTTATTACCTGCTGGGTCAAATTGTAGATTAACTATACCTACCACCCAATGTGTAATATGTTTTGGCGTCACGCGTCAGTTTGGTACAATATTACAGGGCCTCAAGTTTGCTATTACAATAGTGTCAGAATGGTCGATAATTGATTTCATAATTGTTGATTTTGACAAGTTTGGTAATCTACTATTATAATGGCGTCATTATGACTTTCCAATGGTCGGCCACTTACACTACATTGAAAAAATTGCATATATTGGTAATCTCGTACATAATGACAAATGAATGACATTTCTACTAATGGGTTGTATAATAATGGCAATACGACAATGCCATTATAATAACACAATTAAATTACGAGAACATTGACCGACCAATGAACGACCATTATGAATTTACCAGATTACGAACTTTTAGCAAAATGACTATGGGATCGTGTTGAAATGACTGAATTTATAAAAATAGCAGACTTGGGCCCCTGAACGATTGTATTGTAGACAATTAAATGAATTGTTGTCTTTGTATACATCTTTTTGAGGCTGACTCTACTTTTAAAAAGAAATCGATACATTTTATAGGGTAGTATTTAATCGAGTGACTGTAAATTAAACTTTTAAGTGACAAAAATAATTAATTTACGTTACAGTATTATTAAGTGAGCGACTGACTGCGAGTGACGAGAAATCAACAGTACAGCGACTTACAAACATTCATTTGAGTTACTTAAAATACAAAATGAGAAGCTTTTATTTATATTTATAACGTTCAGTTGACTTAATTTTCATATTCACAACCTCATCTAACCCCAATGATTCACCAAGAATAGAGGGAAATCTGGCGCTCGGCGGCCGCTGCTGCGGCACGGTCGCTTCGCTCGCTCGCCTTCACGCGTTAATGGTCACTGTTCTAACCTAACCTAGCCCAAATGATTCAATATCAGCACCCTCTCTGTATTTCTAGTCGCTCACTTAGTCATTTAGTCGAACGGCTAGAATTCTAATATCTGAAATGGATTAATCACAACCCACATTTAGTTTAAGTTAAGTTATTAAAACAGTATCTCATCATCAGTCGCTAAGTTTTTTTTTTGTGGTTCGTTTTATAATTTTCCCATTTTATATCGCTTTCAAAACCATAGTTCCAAGGGAAATATTTAACTGCGTCTCAAACAAATTTTTAAACTTCAAACGATAAAGAGCTTATAGGGTTCCGTAATCAACAAGGAACCCCTACAGTTTCGCCATGTCTGTCTGTCGGTCTGTCTGTTCTTGCCTGGATTAGGTCAGAGACTCTTAGGTAGTACTAGAAAGCTGTAATTTGGCATGGGTATAGATATTAATCACACCGACAGTGGTAAAATAAAATCTTGAAAACAAAAAAAAATTGTATGGTAGGTACCTACCTTTCTTGTACGTAAAGTGGGATGATATGTTTTTGTTTCGTCTATCCCATAGTGTGGGATATCGTTGGATACGCCGTACAAAAATATTGAGCGTCTGTGCAGAACATTTTTTCGATTCAGGGATCCGTTTGCGTAATATTAAGTTGTAAAGTGCAATTTTTTGTTAGAGTCAAGTATCCTGCTCCCCTGCCCCTTGACAGCTAAATTGTTGTTTCTGAACATGCGAAAAAATTCATGGCAGTAGTAAAATAACGGAATGAAATGGAAAACTATCATAGCTAAGTAGGCTTTACAAATTAACGAGTACCTAATAGTCGACCAACTTAAATTTTCAGTTGGAGAATTGACCGTGACGTATATCGATGTATGAGAGAACATGTTTTTCAACTAAAATGATAAGTTTGTTCTTGTGATAAATTTATCCCAACTACGGAACCCTTCATTTTCGTTTTTTAATTATTATGCTCCATTTAGATTTTTGGTCTTTACAAAAACTATCTGAACTTTTAAAGTTGCTCAGCGGAAAATTCCCATTATGATCTTTTCATTACGCGGTGCTACTAATCTAATTGATCTTTTTGATTTTCAATTTATATTCAAATCAACTGTGTACGCTTCTTTTAAACTGTTTTTACCTTTTTATATCGAATCACCTTATCTACTTTCTTAAATAGATCTGTTAATCATTTCCAATTGGTCTACACGGTTATGTATGGTTGATACAATTATTTAGTAACTACAATGAATGTCTTGTTTTACCACCTTTTAATTAAAATCCGACGGGTGGCTTCGAAAATTTTAAATTTTTCTTCATAGGTGTCGTTTTCATGATTTTTGAAGGTCAATATGACACCCATTACGAAAAATTTTGAAATTTTCGCAGCCGTCATCTTGGATTTACATTTCGATCCCATCGACCACCAGTCCCCATAGACATGTCAAAATAAAATCGAATTTTCTTTTGAACAAGTAGTTAATTGTTTTTTTCATGGATCAAATTCGATTTAAAATGTTGAAACGTTTTTATATACCTAGGTACCTCTGCCCTTACTGCCCCGTCTCAAAATCCACCCTGTTTATACTACCTCATCTGTTTCGCGCCCTCTTATTTTCTGGCGTGAATTTTTTAGATGATTGGGCTATCCCAAAATCACAATTATAGTCATATCTATTGTTTTAAAATGTAATCCGCGATTTGAACCAATTGCCAAGAACGTAACAATACTGTTTTTCAGATTTCTTCCTTGCCCTTCCTTGCTTTCAGATAGATTTGTGCCTTTTTCGTTAAATTTTCATGTGTTTGACCAAAAAGTCAGGCAGGAAAAGAAAAAAGTCATCAACATTCCTCAACCTTTTTATTGACACGACTGAATGTCAAATTAGAAATCAATTTATCATCTTTGTAAACCTACCAATTTGAAATTTATGACCTCATTGACTTGGTCATACTGCAAAAATACCTTGGAATCATACAGTACTTACAGAAATCTTTAACTTATTAAAGATCTAACAACGATCGATCAAAATGGTTATCACAGAAGATGTGACCCTTCCTGAGTTTGAGGATCTGAAAACAGAAGAAGTTAATATGTCTACTGCAACTCTTATAACTGCCGCTCCATACATCGGCAAGCTGTGCGAGGGTGTCAACAACGAGTTTGTACTCTGTCGCCAGGAGCAGAACGACCCTCGACCTTGCCTCAACCTCGGTAAGCAGGTAACTGCGTGTACGATGGAAGTTCTCAGAAGGATTAAGCATCAATGCCTCCATGAATTCAAACAATATGCTAATTGTGTGGACAAAAGCTCAGGGAATTACACTTTCAGGCACTGCCGTAGAACACAGAAAGTGTTCGATGACTGCATGGAGCATAAGCTGTGTGTGCTACGACCTGACTTCGGATATTTCTGCCGCGGCCGAGTGCATTCCAGCAGCTCGGAGCCGCCCCCGGGGCCTCCCTGTCCGTGCCACCCGAAGGTGGAGGACGCCACGCCCGGCTTGCCGGACTGCAAGCCTCGATTTCGGCCACGATTCGGCGGTCGATTTTATTGGACCAATGATTAATGATTTTGAGAAATAAAATGTATTGATGGTGAATTTAATCTACTTAGATAATACGGTAGAATGTTCATAAGTAGATATTTTTTTTTCTTGTCATATTATTCGTGTAATTATTTTAAATTTAAATGTTGTTATTAAAGGTTTCGTGCAGTCACTGTAATCCGCTATTATTATTATTTATGAAAAAAAACTTTTTACAAAAAAACAACTGACTTCAAAAATAACACTACCTACTTACAAAGTGAAAAATTACTTTTAACTTCGGAAGTCGGTGTCTTTGGATCTCTATTTTAGTTTTTTGCCACGTACTTACGAAATTAGAGTTATTTTTCGCTTTGTAGTATTTTTTTGGAAGTCTATTGTTTTTGTTTTAGAAAAAAGTTTTGTAGTTTTAACTTTTTAGTGCGTCAGTTTGTAATTTATCTAAGTTACAATAGCCTAATGGTAAATTGGCAACTGTTCATCATCTTTTACGATATATTGCTTTTCCCGATGCAGGGGCGTTAATTGTTGAGGAGTTCTCTTGGTAAGAACCAGGGAACTGCCACTCACTATATATGCATTGTGACGAGCATAAATTGTTTAGCAACCGTATTAAAGTACCTACCTAATTGAAACGCGCGCAACCCGTTATAGACTCAAGTACTTCAAGTACCTATAATACATATTATTCACGCTGAGAAAGTCGTAAAATAAAACCATGAAAAACAATTTTTTTTAGGGTACCTCCCTTGCACGTAAAATAGGGATGATATTTTTTTTTCTCGTCTATTCCATGTGGAGTATCGTTGGATTTGGATAGGCCGTTTAAAAATATTGTGGGTTTGTAAAAACCATTTTTCAATTCAGGGATCCGTCTATTTTTTGTTAAAGTCAAGTGTGCCCTACTAGCTACTGCGAGCTAAATGGTTGGTTTTGGATATGTGAAAAACTTCATGGCAATAGTATATATAACAAAATTAATAGGAAAACTATCACAGTTAAGTAGGCTTCACAAGTTAACGAGTAATAGTCGACCAAATAAAATTTGCAGTTGGAGAATTGACCGTAACGTATATCGATGTATGGGAGAGCATGTTTTTCAACTACAATGTTAAGTTTTTTTTTTGGGATAAATTCATCCCAATTACGGAACCCTTCATTGTGCGTGGTCCGACAAGCACTTGGCCGGTTTTTTCCTTTTGAGGTACGGAACCCTAAACGAGAACAAGAAACTGACTTACACAAATATCAAGTGTTAGGTTACTGTCTTTCTCATCTACTTATTAGAAATAAAAACTAAAAATAAGGGGGAAATGTGGAATACTTAATCCAAAATGAAAAGAAGAATTTCTGTTTTTTTTTTACATTAGGGTTCAGTTTCCCCCCCTGAAGGAGATTCTCTCAGAGGGGAATTATAGTGGATTAACTCAAAATGAAAAGGGGACTTTCTGGTTTTCTTTTACATTTAAGTAGTTGATAGGTATACACGTATACACTAGCAGTATTTTCTTGATCATTTAAATTTCTGCATGATGACTCAAACAAAAAAAAAAATCTAACTACATGTCAAAATATCTCAAATGAATTTTGTCGGGTTAAAAGCTGATATTAAGTATTTCTTCTGTTAGAAGCTTGAAACTTGGCACAAACCGTAATTTACTTGTTTAAATAATAAAGATCCATAAAATTAATTTTGCTAAATTAATCCTTTATAATAACAGCCGCACGGGTCGATCCGAAGGTTAGGGTACGCTAGCCGCGGTCGGTTCGTGGATGGGTGACCGTCCATTACATATCGAGACCCCTCCGTGATTCGGAAATAAGCCGCTGGTCCCGGCTGTGATTCGTAGATCTTTGACAGTCGTTACGGGTAGTTAGTAAGTACCTACCTACTTACCCTAAAAGTCTGACAACCAGTCTTATCAAGGGGTACCTATCGTGTTACCCAGTAACTGGGTTCTGGAGGTCAGATAGGCAGTCGCTCCAAGTAAAATACTGGTATTCAGCTGCCTCCGGATGTACTGGAAGCCGGCCCCAACACAGTTGAGAAAAGGCTAGGCGAATGACGACCCTTTATTTAGGGGGGAGGGGTGTTGAATTTCGTAGGGGGAAGTACGAAATCCAAGCAGACTAAGTCTTTGGCAGTGGGCTAGAGGTAAGGTACCTTTGTCGTTTACGTTGACCTATATCTACCGGTCGTCTATTAGCTCAATGAGATACTATTGGGATATGTGACATTTGTCAATATTATCATGATCCTAACATCGCGATATTTCAAGATTTCCCAATAATCTGTGATATTATCACGATACCGCCTATTACACCATCAATATTACCACGGTATCGTGATATTATTGACAATGTAACATTACATTGTTAATAATATCGTATACGTATACATACGCCATCATATCACGTATACGTCATCATATTAAGATCATGTTATTTGACAAATGTATCATGCCCAATTGATGTCAGTGACTGACATCTACCTACTTATATTTCAATGGTTTGCAATTACTCAGATAACGTCGAGTACTTGGGTACAATAATTATACAACAATAGTGGCAAAGTAAGCAGGCGTGTCGGAGAGCGGCGCGGACAGCGGCGGCTTAGCGGCGCAGCTGCTGCACCGGCGAAGGTCGATGAAAATGCACCGTTAAGTGGGTCAAACACCTCTACCTAATTGGACAGATAAGTAATACCTACAGCTACATCATGTGCATCTCTATAATGGTAACCAGTAATTGCACATGAATCTGTCTATACAAGTTGAGATGGGAATAATTAATTGTACATTCTGGCTAAAACTTGTCAATGACCTTTGTATCCCCTGCAAAGCGGGATCAAACCACATAGCCACTAGCTACGGAATGAGAGGATTATTATTCGGTTTCTAAGCTGTTACGGGACAGCGATAGGTAGTTTTAAAATTACTTAATTATCTATGTTAAATTAGACTGGAGTACTGGACCAAGGACAGTGTGCAAAAGCATTTTAGCGGTAGGTATCTACTTTTATACGTAGACAGGTACCTGCAACCTACTTAGGGACACAGTGCTAAACGTAAACTTACAAGACAGAGACGAGCCCATACGACTCAAACGGTGGTTGTTGATGAATCAAACGAAGTGTGGTTGTTGATAAATCAATCTGTGATTGATGATGAATCAAAAGATTACCGCCCCTCAACTCGCAATTCCTTTCCATTTTGATAGGGCTACCTCAAAAGAAAACCCAATTCGTAAGTCATGAAACTGATCATGCGGGAAGACCTAGGTCACCTCAACATAATCAGTATTCTCTAGATACTTAAACAGAAATCGTTCTTCCCTCATTGTCAGCACATAATGTCCCCAGCGCTGGGACACAGACAGGTGAGTTGAGAAAGGCCTCCCTCCTCTCTGTGAGACTGGGCCGTGGGCCGTACCCGTGATTCACGACGCGGACTCAGTGCGGTCCCTCTGCCGTACCCGTGATTCACAACGCGGCCTCAATGCGGTCCCTCTGCCGTACCCGTGATTCAAGATGCGGACTCAGTGCGGTCCCTCTGCCGTACCCGTGATTCACAACGCGGCCTCAATGCGGTCCCTCTGCCGTACCCGTGATTCAAGATGCGGACTCAGTGCGGTCCCTCTGCCGTACCCGTGATTCACAACGCGGCCTCAATGCGGTCCCTCTGCCGTACCCGTGATTCAAGATGCGGACTCAGTGCGGTCCCTCTGCCGTACCCGTGATTCACCAGGCAAACTCAGTGCGGTTCCTCTGCCGTACCCGTGATTCACCACGCGGACTCAGTACGGTCCGTCTACTGTACCCGTGATTCACCACGCGGACTCAGTGCGGTACCCTCTGATTAGTAGCATACTTCATACAAAATTGATTCACACATGGCAGAAGTATTGTCAGAGGTTTAATGCACGTGGAGTCTTCCATCTGTCTTCACTGAAATGGCTTCATAGAAGCTTGTGGCCCATTTGCGACTCCGGTAAGTACACGGGCAATATGTATGAATATCAACTTTACTGCCACGGTATAAAGGCGCTGTCATTTTCAAATTGTTAACCACTGATGTGCGGTTGATCTGCGGGGCAGTTGCGTAAAACACTTTTAATGACAATTGATCGCAATGGGTTTCATTTAGACAGTTCACCCACGTCCATTGCGATAATTACGTTGTCGAGCAGACGAATTTTTCAAACCTATGAAGCAATGGATTCCTTCAAACTCTCGGATTGTGATTCAAACTGTGTTACGCAACTATGGTGCTTAATACTACAGAGGGGTGATTTCGTAACACACTATCAAATGGGTTTCATTTTGTCAGTTCAACATTCATTCAATCATTCACGTTTACAGCAAGTTCATTCAATGCGTTATTTACGTAGTTGAGCTGAATTTTTTTCGAACATATGAAGCAATGGATTAGCAATATAACTACCTACTTCAAAATCATTCAGATTAGGCTGCAGGTACATTACTGAGAGCAAGCTGCGCTATCCTATGCTATCTGTTTATGCAGTCCGGATACCGTTATAACTAAGTAATATACATACCTAACCATAACATACTTTCACTCCTAAGTGTTGGTTTGTGTTGGTTACGTCAGACTCTTTCAATCAACTCTCAAATAAAAATAAAAAGCCTTGAAGTTAAACTCTAGATACACAGATTTAGTTATGCTTAATTTCAAATCATAAACCATTACTGAAATAATGTTTTCTGTTCTGACATTTCATTTAAGTAATTGCGAAATAGTGTACCTGTACAGTGTAGGTACAGATAACCAACAAATTATTCGAGCGTCTTGAAAAAATATCCACAACAAGTTTTCACTACCAGCCTTGAAATATAATTTGTTAAGTAGGTATCTAACTGGCCTACTCAACTCACTAGGTTCTGTTAATTATTAAAGAAATCTAAAATACCCGATAGACTGTGCAACGTTTTTAAGTAATTGGCTTCGAAAAAGAAGGAGGTTATAATTATGGTCGTCTGTATGTTTGGTTTTTTTTATGGTTAACATCCTTCCTCTCGCTTTCTTTGGGAGTGATTTTGTGCTACGGGACGGAAGTGTGTAAAAGGAAGTGACAACTTGAGCATGGAATGAGTAAATACTTTTGAATAGCATGGAATTGGTGTACTCATGGAATTATAAGTAACTACTATGTAGATTGTAAGTAGAGGGCAGGTGCAGTCAAATTTCGGCCAGTGGTCGCCCACTAGTAATGAATAATTAAGTACCTATTCGAATAAATATTTCTTAGCTTTTATAGGTTAATTTTTAAGTTGGTAAGTTATTTAGAGGTTATTTTCTGTCGCTGCTCAGTTGCTTATTACCAAGGTGAGACGTCAGATATTACCAGGGCTTGAAACCAGTTAATTTTTATTTCTGAAGATACAAATTATTTTTGATATAATTGATATTACTTAGTTTCAAAGATTGCTTCATCAGCGTTTATTTTGTAACAAATAATTAACGAAATATATTCGAAAACCTTTATAACAACGGTTAAGGTTACATAGAAAAATAACCGGTTTCCGAGCAAAAATATTTTATTTCACATAAACCTACATGGGCATTGGGCACTTATGAAACGTCAGAAGCTAGGTGCACGGTTTCAATTGGTCGTTTCCTATGGAGAAGAGCCGGCACGAAACTCCACGGTTACTCTTTTAAAAAAAAAGTGGGCTATTACAATGTTTTTCAAGTTACAGTGTAAATAGGTACCTATGGGAGGACAGTGTAGGCCCGTCAACAAGTACCAAGTACTTAACAAAATAGAAGATGGTTTACTAAACTACAGTCTATTAAGCCTACAACATTCTCACATTCACAAATTAAAAATGAATCTACTACAAAATATTACAAAAATAATAAAAATAAAAACCTACATATTTAAACCAAATGACAACATTGCCATTACAACTGTAACAACCCTGAATTAATATTCTGTCCACAAGTCACTAATAAATATTTTTAATTAAAATTGTAGGTTATGTCAAAGTATGTAAAAAAAAAAAGAAATAAACATCGTAATTTAGGAGCAGTTAATAGACATTTACATAGACTTTATGCTGTTAATGTGGTACCAGGGAAGCCACATGTGCAGATGGAATTATTGCCAAACTTCCTTGTCTTCAACGTAGTCCTTAATCTTATAATATGCTTTTTTGATTAGAACACGTTTGATGTGGGTTTTGAACTTTCCATGGCTAAGTTCTATAACCGACTTTGGCAACATCGGGTCTACAGAGTATGGTGGATTTCAGAAATTACAAGCAACCAAGCAACAAACTATCTAGATTCTGTTTGCAAAGCAAATTAAATTTTATCATGACGCGTATTCGTTTGAAATTCGAAGTTTATTTTTTTATTTTATTTGTGGTCAGTCTTCATTGTAGCGGTTCATCTATCCATCTTAAAAAACTAAGTTTGAGTCTTATTTCCTGCGAAATGTATGGGAAAAGTTTTTTTGCGATTTATGACTTTTCTAGTACTCAAACCTCAGTTGGTCCTTTAGAGGTTTTTGATCCTTATAAGAAAGAGGATCGACTGGCATAAAAAAAGTTTTTGTGAAAATTGCCCATTTTGCTGCTGACTGTACTTTTTTTTTCAAAATTTGTGAATGCAGATCAAAATTTCTTAAAAAGTTAAGGACAGTCTCTTAAGACCGTTTTCCTGTAGCTACAACGTTTAAGGTAGCTGCTCTTACTGCCCCATCTCAAAAATTCACCTGTATACGGAGTCTCGAATCGATATTTCGAAACGGAATTCCTTATTTATGGTATGTGGGCTATGTGGGCAACCTTAAGGCTCGAGCAGACTGGGGCGATATCGCGGGTGCGACTAGGATCGCGCTGCCTGTCGCGCCCGCGATATCGCAGCAGTCTGTACGAGCCTTTAGTGTACGGATAGGCGCAATAGTGCTATCAAGAAAAGGTAAGAAAGGAAAAGAATATCTATCAAGCTATCAAGGAAATTTAAGAAGGAGTAAAATCTCTATTTATTAGATTTATAATTGTTTTGAGATTATGAGCTTTCTTGTGGTAGGTACATAAAGTATTAGGTATGTAAGTAGGACATTGACTAAAACCACACGGCGTTCTTCAACTCCGTTTGGCCGGGGCGCTGGAAGCTTTGCGCAGTTCTACACGCTCCCCCGGCCAGGGCCTCAAGTCTGCTATTACAATAGTGTCAGAATGGTCGATCATTGATTTCATAATTGTTGATTTTGACAGGTTTGGTAATCTACTATTATAATGGCGTCATTATGACTTTCCAATGGTCGGCCACTGACACTAAATTGAAAGAAATTGCATATATTGGTACTCTCGTACATATTGACAAATTAATGACATTTCTACTAATGGGTTTTATAATAATTGCAATACGACAATGCCATTATAATAACACAATTATATTACGAGATCATTGACCGACCAATGATCGACCATTATGAATTTACCAGATTACGAACTTTTAGCAAAATGACAATGGCATGACAATGGGATCGTGTTGGAATGACTGAATTTATAAAAATAGCAGACTTGGGCCCCTGGTAATGGTCCGCGTGACTTCCATGTCGACCCCGTCATCCTGACGACGACGTCCCACGCACTTTCGCTCTCCCGACCATGGACTGAGACACGACCGGAACCGAGAGGCTATCTGCACCAGGTAAATATCACACACCTAGTAGTAAGTAGGTACGACCCCGTCATCCTGACGACGACGTCCCACGCGCTTTCGCTCTCCCGACCATGGACTGAAACACGACCGGAACCGAGAGGCTATCTGCACCAGGTAAATATCACACACCTACTAGTAAGTAGGTACGACCCCGTCATCCTGACGACGACGTCCCACGCGCTTTCGCTCTCCCGACCATGGACTGAAACACGACCGGAACCGAGAGGCTATCTGCACCAGGTAAATATCACACACCTACTAGTAAGTAGGTACGACCCCGGCATCCTGACGACGACGTCCCACGCGCTTTCGCTCTCCCGACCATGGACTGAAACACGACCGGAACCGAGAGGCTATCTGCACCAGGTAAATATCACACACCTAGTAGTAAGTAGGTACGACCCCGTCATCCTGACGACGACGTCCCACGCGCTTTCGCTCTCCCGACCATGGACTGAAACACGACCGGAACCGAGAGGCTATCTGCACCAGGTAAATATCACACACCTACTAGTAAGTAGGTACGACCCCGTCATCCTGACGACGACGTCCCACGCGCTTTCGCTCTCCCGACCATGGACTGAAACACGACCGGAACCGAGAGGCTATCTGCACCAGGTAAATATCACACACCTACTAGTAAGTAGGTACGACCCCGGCATCCTGACGACGACGTCCCACGCGCTTTCGCTCTCCCGACCATGGACTGAAACACGACCGGAACCGAGAGGCTATCTGCACCAGGTAAATATCACACACCTACTAGTAAGTAGGTACGACCCCGGCATCCTGACGACGACGTCCCACGCGCTTTCGCTCTCCCGACCATGGACTGAAACACGACCGGAACCGAGAGGCTATCTGCACCAGGTAAATATCACACACCTACTAGTAAGTAGGTACGACCCCGTCATCCTGACGACGACGTCCCACGCGCTTTCGCTCTCCCGACCATGGACTGAAACACGACCGGAACCGAGAGGCTATCTGCACCAGGTAAATATCACACACCTACTAGTAAGTAGGTACGACCCCGTCATCCTGACGACGACGTCCCACGCGCTTTCGCTCTCCCGACCATGGACTGAAACACGACCGGAACCGAGAGGCTATCTGCACCAGGTAAATATCACACACCTACTAGTAAGTAGGTACGACCCCGGCATCCTGACGACGACGTCCCACGCGCTTTCGCTCTCCCGACCATGGACTGAAACACGACCGGAACCGAGAGGCTATCTGCACCAGGTAAATATCACACACCTACTAGTAAGTAGGTACGACCCCGTCATCCTGACGACGACGTCCCACGCGCTTTCGCTCTCCCGACCATGGACTGAAACACGACCGGAACCGAGAGGCTATCTGCACCAGGTAAATATCACACACCTACTAGTAAGTAGGTACGACCCCGGCATCCTGACGACGACGTCCCACGCGCTTTCGCTCTCCCGACCATGGACTGAAACACGACCGGAACCGAGAGGCTATCTGCACCAGGTAAATATCACACACCTACTAGTAAGTAGGTACGACCCCGTCATCCTGACGACGACGTCCCACGCGCTTTCGCTCTCCCGACCATGGACTGAAACACGACCGGAACCGAGAGGCTATCTGCACCAGGTAAATATCACACACCTACTAGTAAGTAGGTACGACCCCGGCATCCTGACGACGACGTCCCACGCGCTTTCGCTCTCCCGACCATGGACTGAAACACGACCGGAACCGAGAGGCTATCTGCACCAGGTAAATATCACACACCTACTAGTAAGTAGGTACGACCCCGTCATCCTGACGACGACGTCCCACGCGCTTTCGCTCTCCCGACCATGGACTGAAACACGACCGGAACCGAGAGGCTATCTGCACCAGGTAAATATCACACACCTACTAGTAAGTAGGTACGGCGCGGTACATACTACTATCGAATAAACAATAAAGGCGAGTGCAGACTGACGCGATATCGCGGGAACGACAGGCAGTGCGACCGTTTTCGCGCTCGCGATATCGTGCCAGTGTGTACGTGCCAGAGAAATTCTTTCTTTTATCTATGGTACGAGCCTTAAGTAGTTAGTCTAGCCAATTATTAAATAAACACCTACTGATTAAAATCGATTATCAATATTTTATAAGTCACTTGTTTTAATGACCTCGCCGCATGACCTCCGTGATTAACAAGAAAGTAGAGCTTATAAAAGTATAGTATTGGAAAAAAAAAATTATAACAATTATTTGTGAAAAATCATTCGCTGATTTATTTTTAGGGGTCAGTAGTCAACAAGGAACCCTTATAGTTTCGTCATGTCCGTCTGGTCTGTCTGTCGGTCTGTCCGCAGCTTAGCTCAGAAACTCTTAGTACTAGAAAGCTGTAATTTCGCATGGGTATACTTATTGATCACGCCGACAAAGTGGTAAAACAAAATCTTTAAAAGTGTATTTTAGGGTACCGCTCGCGCTCCTACACAAAGTGGGTATGATTTTTTTTTCTCGTCTATTCCATTGTGTGGGGTGTCGTTGGAAAGGTCGTTCAAAAATATTGCGTGTGTGGAAGCCATTTCTGCAGCTGCAGAAATGGCAGCAGATCACAGCTAAGTAGACTAATACAAGTTAACAAGTAAAAGTGGACCAACTTACATTTGCAGTTGGAATATAAGGGAAAATGTTTTTAACTACAATGTACGTTTGTTCTTGCGATAAATTTATTCTAACTAAGGAACACTTTATTGCGCGTGGTCCGACATGCACTTATCCGGTTTTTTCGTGTGCCTTGCTTTCGCATTTCGAAGGAGAGGCACTGAGTCACTGTCTCAAAACCGCCAAACAGCCTAATAAACTTATGAATAAAATATAAACCCGGCAGAAAATATACAGGGTCAAATTAAATTAGCTAGCAAAACTCCGCAAACGTGGGGACGATGAACGATTGGTATCGATATCTTAACATTATAAAACAAAAACCGGCCAAGTGCGTGTCGGACCTCGCACAATGAAGGGTTCCGTAGTTGGGATGAATTTATCCCAAAAACAAACTTAACATTGTAGTTGAAAAACATGCTCTCCCATACATCGAATACATTACGGTCAATAAATTCTCCAACTGCAAATTAAAGTTAGTCGACTATTACTCGTTAACTTGTAAAGCCTACTTAGCTGTGATAGTTTTCCTTTTAATTTCGTTATAATTATATACTACTGCCATTAATTTTTTCACATATTATCCAAAACCAACCATTTAGCTGGCAGGCGGGACACTTGACTCTAACAAAAAATAGCACTTTAAAGCCTAATATTACGCAAACCGATCCCTGAATTGAAAGATGGTTTTCACAGACCCACAATATTTTTAAACAGCCTATCCAACGACATCCCACACCATAGAATAGACGAGAAAAAAAAATATCATCTCCATTTTGCGTGCAAGGGACTTAACCCAAAAAAAAAAACATGGTTTTATTGTACGACTTTCACGGCGTGCATGATTAATATGAGAGTAAGCTCACCCATGACAAAGTAGGTACGTGAGCTTTCTAGTACTAAGCGTCTCCGAGCTAAGCCGGAGACACACGGACGGACGGACAGATGGACATGGTGAAACTAAGGGTTCCTTGTTGAGTACGGAACCCTAAAACGGAACATAATTTAATGATTTTTTTGGGGTTATCAATCGCAGGTAGTGTAGCTACTTGAAATATCAGTTTTTGTTTTGTAAACTTCACAGACGTGATGAACTCGTATCAATATCTAAACACATTAAAACAAAAAAAAAAGATTTTTGCAACTCATACTTTAAATAATAACACTGCCAACGGTCGTTGACCCAAAAAAACAACATCACATCTGTTTTATTCTTATTTTGTCGTGTCTGCGGAGTTTCGCTAGCTAATTTAATTTGACCCTGTATATTTTATTTATACTGAATATTTTTATTTAAAAAATACCTAGGTACTATGTATATGTAATATATTAAATAATATGTTAATTTGTTGACAAAAATAAATAGGTAATTTGATGAAATAAGTACTTAAATGTTTATTTCTCATATTACTTTATTTATTTACACAGTACCCAATTCACCTATTTTTTTAAGCACAAAATGCCTGAAGTCTCGTTACTTACATTCAGGGTCAATTTGAATTTGCTATATTGACTCAGTATTATAATTATATCCGTGGTGTTCGTGTTCTTTCCCGCACAAGTACGGGAATGCAAAGTATTATTCTCTTTCTCTTTTTTCTTCTCTTTTTTAAAAACGTTGCCCCACACTAGGAATTTCTCCTGTATCGTGGGTGCGTTTACAAACATTTAAACTCACATACACAAACAGAAGCCTGACCCGGAAAAACTACTTGTAGGTCATACAAATATTTGTTCCATGCGGGAATCGAACCCGCGACACGCAGCGCAGCATCCACTGCGCCAACCTTGCCGTGATTATAAAAATAGCACGTGTTAAAATTTGTACCCACTGCTTTGTGAACCTAAAACCTGTGCAATCGGAGCCACTTTTGTAGCAAGTGTGTTAAAAATATATTGATATTATACATAATATATTTAATTTTTGTTTTTGGTTTAAATTGAAATCCATGTGCCGTGTTTGCATTCGGGAGTGCTCGTATTCTCTATAAAGAAATATTGAAACGTTTCGTTGACACTTCCCCTGATGAGTGCCGCTTAGTGACCTGTCTTTTGGGCACATAACCAGTCCACAGCGATGAATTTGTCAACGTAGTTTGTTGAGTTAGATTACAAAATGTTATTGTTTTTTTTTATATATTAATGTGGGTATATGAATAGTTAGTTATCCAACATATAACTTACATAACATAACGTATAACAACATACAACTATCATAAGCCAGTAGGTATATAATTATACAATATTAGTTTTAGTATATGCAAAACCCGAAACATGTGTCTAGTATTTTTATGTAAAGAATCTATGTACAAAATTTCAAAACTGTATCATGAAAAATCACAAAAGTTATAAGGTTGTTAAGTTACCGTGTTGTCCGTACAAAAACATGCTAACGGCGCACACTGGTCCCGAATGATAAAAAAGTGGACATTAAGAAATTTTTGACAGAAGGTCAACGGATTCGGCTGATTTTTTTTTTGTAGACAGCTGATGCAATTACAAATCACTTTTATAGATTGAGTTTTTGCCAAATAAGCCGTATTTTCAGAGAAAAAAAATATTGAAATATTTTTTGTATGAAAGAAATCCTAATTTTGTCTTTATCTTCCAAGATTCAAACGTATTCAAAATAAAACTTAGCGCAGCTTGTAGAAGGGCTAATTGCTCACCACTTTGTCATAGACACTCTTCTGCGATTTTGTGCTCCTTTTGAGTTACATGCACTTTAAATATTTTTTGTATGAAAAAATCCTAATTTTGTCTTTATCTTCCAAGATTCAAACGTATTCAAAATAAAACTTAGCGCAGCTTGTAGAAGGGCTAATTGCTCACCACTTTGTCATAGACACTCTTCTGCGATTTTGTGCTCCTTTTGAGTTACATGCACTTTAAATATTTTTTGTATAAAAAAAATCTAATTTTGTCTTTATCTTCCAAGATTCAAACATATTCAAAATAAAACTTAGCGCAGCTTGTAGAGGGGTTAATTGTTCATCACTTTGCCATAGACACTCAATTGCGATTTTGTGCTCCTTTTCAGTTACAGGCACTTTAAATTTTTCGTTGTCGGATGAGCTTTACTAGTTTTTTGTAGACAGCTAACGACGAAGGAAAAGTTTTAATTGCAATTTATACCTTTTTATCATTCAGCGTTTCCGACGCATTCACTAGCGTTAGATGACCAAATATAGCCCAAATTGTAAGTAATCGGCTAATTAAGCAATGACTCATTACCAAAAAATGCTTATAATCTGAATATGAGTCACACAATAAATTACCTGTACCTGAACATGTCTGTACACGTTTTGAGATATCCAAGTTGTTTATTTGATATATTTAAAATAAGACTTTTTTTAATAGAAAGACATTTATAAGAGTTACTTATTAATGAAGAAAATGTTATTACATCTTAGTCTATCTTTAACAAGATTATTTCTAATCCGCCTGAATTAATTTTTTAACTCTCAAAATACGGCTTATTTAACAAAAAATACATCTTTAAAAGTTACTTGTAATTGTATCAGCTGTCTACAAAAAACTAGTAAAGCTCATCCGACAACGAAAAATTTAAAGTGCCTGTAACTGAAAAGGAGCACAAAATCGCAATTGAGTGTCTATGGCAAAGTGATGAACAATTAACCCCTCTACAAGCTGCGCTAAGTTTTATTTTGAATACGTTTGAATCTTGGAAGATAAAGACAAAATTAGAATTTTTTCATACAAAAAATATTTAAAGTGCATGTAACTCAAAAGGAGCACAAAATCGCAGAAGAGTGTCTATGACAAAGTGGTGAGCAATTAGCCCTTCTACAAGCTGCGCTAAGTTTTATTTTGAATACGTTTGAATCTTGGAAGATAAAGACAAAATTAGGATTTTTTCATACAAAAAATATTTAAAGTGCATGTAACTGAAAAGGAGCACAAAATCACAGAAGAGTGTCTATGACAAAGTGGTGAGCAATTAGCCCTTCTACAAGCTGCGCTAAGTTTTATTTTGAATACGTTTGAATCTTGGAAGATAAAGACAAAATTAGAATTTTTTTATACAAAAAATATTTAAAGTGCCTGTAACTCAAAAGGAGCACAAAATCGCAGAAGAGTGTCTATGACAAAGTGGTGAGCAATTAGCACCTCTACAAGCTGCGCTAAGTTTTATTTTGAATACGTTTGAATCTTGGAAGATAAAGACAAAATTAGGATTTCTTTCATACAAAAAATATTTAAATATTTTTTTTCTCTGAAAATACGGCTTATTTGGCAAAAACTCAATCTATAAAAGTGATTTGTAATTGCATCAGCTGTCTACAAAAAAAAAATCAGCCGAATCCGTTGACCTTCTGTCAAAAATTTCTTAATGTCCACTTTTTTATCATTCGGGACCAGTGTGCGGCGGCGGCCCCGCGCCTCCTGGGCAGGGACCATTTTGGTTACCCATTGAAAGGGCTTTCCATTGACAGGGTTTTCGAAGGGTTTTTCTAAAATGGTAACCAAAATGGTCCCTGGGTAGAATAGATATAGAATTGATCATGCTACGCGTGCTGGGCGGATATAGAAATAACATAAAATTATGATTTTTCATGTCATTGGGTTTCAAGTAGGTAAAGAACCCATTGAATGGGTTATCATGTAACTCTTCCACTGGGTTTCAAGTATAAAACCCATTCAATGGGTTATCGTGTAACCCTTTCACTGGGTTTCTAGTATAAAACCCATTCAATGGGTTACATTACATCATGATAAAGGTAACCCATTGAATGGGTTACCCCTTTTAAAGACTTAACTCTTAACCGGGGTTGTACGGTCCCTGCTCCAGGGTCGTCTTGCGCTCATTGATAATTAATTTGGCAAGTACCTAACCGTACGGCGATTGTATTGTAAGTAATTAAATGGTGATAACATTTTCCATCACACTTAAATATTTTTGGGACAAAATATAACATGGTGTAAAAATTATTGATATCGATTCAGTCCCTTATTCTGAATTCTACCTGTGTGCCAAGGCCCCGATATCCCTTTCGGACAAACTCGTAACCCTGGCAGGGCTTACCTAATAGTGTAATTGACTTTGGCCGTTCTATTTAAAATAAAAAATAAATTTGTCAAGTTAGGTAGGTAGGTACGGTACACATTACAGACACTACGGGTAGGTTACCTACATAATATGTACACCTGCCTACAACCAGTACAAAAGAGTCGTTAGAGGCCAGAGCGAAAGCAAACGACGCGACGCGACGACTCGAGATAACTAAACTTCTAAAGTTCATAAAGTGCCTACCTATACAATTAACTTACTCAATTTATTTCTACCATTCAATTTGTATTAATTGAATGGTAGAAATTAATTTGGTAAGTAATATCGGTAATGTCAGAAAAAAACTTAAGAACTAAGTAGGTAAGTACTTACCTAAGTATTGATTGTAGTTTTTGTTACCTAACGGAAAGCTATTTCTGGACATCAAAAGAAGTTTTTACAGTAGTTAGGTAGATATATGTAATAACTTTATGAAATAAAATGTTTACTAGCAAGAGAATGGTCATATTAGTAAAATATTTAATTTTGTAGAATTTTTACCGAGTATATCGGGACATCCCCAAGTAGGTGGTCGACTCTTCAAGTGAGGGCTGGCCTATTTTTAGCCCAAAGAAATAGCATTGCCACCTAACGTGGCAACGGGCGCGGCCGGCGCTGCCAGCCTTTTGGGCACTTTTCCCACTGACAGCGATGCGCACGAATTTTTTGATGCCCAATGAGCTCTTCCCCTTTGTTTTTTGTTTTTCTTCAAACACTTGTACATAATATCAATATTTTAGTGTTAGATTGTATATTATAAATAAATATTGTACAAATAAATACCTCTATGCATTTTATCCATAGAAATATTAAATATGATTATATTTCATGAGATCAAGACAAAGTAAGAAACAAAACAGTGATCGATTCTACTAATTAGAGTATAAAATAATAAAATATTTACCTGAATGTATGTATCCGATAGTGAGCACCGCTAACAGCGTTAGAACATTAAACGAGTTCATTTTGATGCAATTTTGTTATATTTAGATACACATATAAATTAATATAGTAAAAGTTATCCATATATTAATCACAATAAATATTATGATGGCACTGTAGTGAGCGGGATGTTAGTTAATCGAGGTAGAGTACTGCCCGTCGCAGCTGGCGGTAAGGTGGCCACTGATGCTGGCGAACGGTGCTTGGCTCTCGTCATGTTGCATAAGTACCGGCCGCAGTTGATACAGATTATCATTTGGGGGACACCAGTACCTACCTACTTTCGCTACTTACCTACATTATTTCGTTTCAGTAGATAATATTTAAAAGAGTAGTTCTCCTTGTCAGCAAATATAATATAAAACGCTTAGGTTTGCTCATGAATATATTAATTTTGTGAACGCATAACATGCGCAACTTGTGTAGGTAACATGTCCCAGCTTAGAAAACACGTTGACACTACGAGCTAATTCCAAAGCCTAAGTTGGTAACATCCAGTCCTACATAATAACCTACATATGCAATGATTACAAAACTTGTAGTATATCTACTACTGTACGCATAGGTTCCTATTCCCTCGGGTAAAGTATTCCCTTTAATTTGTCCATTGAAAAATTTGACGCAGTTCTTGTTTGTCAAAGGACCTTTAGACCTTTGACAAACAAGAACTGCGTCAAATTTTTGTGTGTTTTTTAAAGGGTATATGTCACACACGCTCCCACACGTTAATGTGAAGACATCGACTGCATAATTATACGAGTAGTATGCATAAATGTTGCCTAAATGCACAGTTGACCTAGAAAGTCTCTAACAATAATTTTATTATGACCATAAATTACGTCCTTCTCACAGTCCTCACTATATAGATTGGCAGTAAAAAGGGTACTTATATTCAAAGTGATGTAAGCCAAAATCAATTTAAGAAAAAACCAGGTCAACACCTTCAATAGCGCCGCGTGTGACGTATCATGTGGAGCCAGAGACAGTCATGTCCGTTTCAATTTCCTTATGAAGTAACGAAAGAATTTGCACAGGTCAATCTGTTATCTTTGGAACTAATACGAAGAGGTGTCAGCTGTTGCAATAATGCCTGCTAGCATCCGTGTAATTATTAAAAAAAAAACCGGCGAAGTGCGTGTGTCCGACACGCACTTCGCCGGTTTTTTTTACACAGCACAGTTAAGAGTTTCGTAGTTGGGATGAATTTAGCCCAAAAACAAACTTAAAATTGTAGTTAATAAACAATGTTCTCCCATACATTCCAACTGCACATGAAAGTTGGTCGACTATTACTCGTTAACTTGTAAAGCCTAATTAGCTGTGATAGTTTCCTTTTTAAATTCGCTATAAACTACTGCCGTGATGTTTTTCACATAACCAAAAACAACCATATTTCATAAAGCTGGCAGGAGTTGGACACTTGACTCTAACAAAAATGAGCACTTTAAAACTTCTTTATTGCGTAACATAATGTTTATGTAGTTGGTAGGGAAATAATTATATTAGACACAATTATGGACCCTGTCGGGCACAGCATAGATCAAGTAGGAGAGAGGAGAAAGGACCTTGGGTGTTTAATGTGATACATTTTATTATTAGTCAAGTAGATTGAATTTAAGAATTATAATTATTGTTTTATAAATATGCACATTTATTTATTTAGTATTAACATTTGAATAACCCTTTATTTTTATTTAATTTAAATGAATCATTATTGTTTTATTTATTTATTATTATTTTCATTTAGAACTTAATTAATATTTATTATGCCTAGGGTAATTTATTTATTGGTCGCTCCTTATTTATTTAAATTCTTTATTATTTCGGGTAATTTATTATATATTTCTTTTTTTTTACTTTTACATATTTTTATGGACATGACAAATGTACTATTGGAGTGAATTTTTAGTCGCGATATTGGTAAGTTTAGTCTATTTTTGTCTTAAAATAATTTTCGTTTGTACGTCCTCTCTTTTTGTAAAGAACTGGATCTGATCGAAGGAAAAAGAACACGGATCCCTGAATCGAAAAATAGTTTTCACAGACCCGCAATATTTTTGAAGGGCCTATCCATACCAATGTGATAGACGAGACAAAAAAATAACATCCCCACTTCACGTGGAAGGTAGGTCCCCTAGTCCCCTACAAAAATATAAAAGCTGTGCCCGGCTGCCCAGCGGCTTCACGGTGAATTCCCAATTCCGGACAAAAAACTTTTGGTAGAGTGGAGTGAAAATATTCTTTCATACATTGTTCACAGACTCACGGTCACAGGCCACGGTCGATGCTCCAACTGCAAAAATAAGTTTGTAATCGCAAAAACGAATATTTTTATGTAAGTTATGTCACAATCCCAAGTTAAGTAAAGTAGTGTAAGTTGTGTCCCATGGTCACAATTTACGCGCTCATGCGTCTTGCCGTGTGAAAGCGACTGCGGACAAAACAAATGAAAGAAGTTGTTTGAATATTGATAGTGGTAGCGATGCTACTTGCGGAGCGCGATGGACGGAAGCAAGTGACGCACGCGCGTGTCGCTTGATGCAAGTCGCGTCGCAAGTCGCATCGCTCGAGGCCGTGAACGCTGCCCGTAGCCCGTGACCACGGGGTCAAGCGACACGCGCCTTGCGACACCAATTGCAGAGAAAACAAATGAAAGAATTAGTTTACAGCGTGCCACGAGATGACGAGACCACGAGTCACCGCAACGCGACTTGCGGAGCGACACGGTTTGAGGCGTAGGTATTGCTCGCGTGCATGTTTTTTCAAATACTTCTTCATGCCATTCATGCCAACACTTGTACGCGCTTGTGCTAAAGAAGCTTTCGGGCAAACAGATTTTAAATACGAGCTACGTAGGTATGCTTCTTCGACCCAACACAAACATGAGCTGTGTTTTCGCGAAGAAGGGAATTTGTTCTGTTTGTACGGAAATATATAATGTTAACAAATGTTTCTTCAGTCAACACACATGTAGGTGGTTGTGCTAAATAAGCTTTTGGGCAGATAAATTGTAAGTACAAGGTACGTATATTATAGTACCTATCTGTAGCGTACCTACTTTTCCGCCCTAGAGCGGGAATTAGCGGGAATACAAAGTAAACGGCCTGGGAGTTCAATACACTGCGTTTTGAACCTAAAAACTGAGCAACAAGAGCCATTTTTCGAGCATATATTTTGAAAAAATAAGTTTTAGTCGTCCAGCGATGAGATGGGTAGACGACATTGCATTGTTGCCATCGTGGGTCAACCTGGATAATATCTACCTATGTAATTTTTTATCCTTTCGATTTTCCTTCAATTTTCACCTTATATACTGTATGACCCCTTCAATTAAGCCTAAAAATATGCATGTGATAGTGGGTTCACAACACTGTCGATTACTCCAAGAGTGAAACGGACTGCGGATTGACCTTGCGACCTTTGCGTGGTGGTGTAGTGAGCTATGAACCTATGACCGCTTACTTTGTGTCTGTCTGCATGTCACGGCCATTCAGTCAACAACTTTAAGATACTGCTGCTATCGATTTAAAATTCGACATAGTTGCAGAAGTCATTAATTCACCTATACAATCTTTTGTTAGTTGAATCACTTCACAGATCACAGGTGGCCCAGTAGTAACGACCGAGTGGCCCGGTGGGAACGACCGCGACTTACGAGCTGTAAGTCGTAGGTTTGACCCCAGGCGCTTTACTTTGTGTAAATTATTTTTCAACACATTTGCTCAAAAAATGCATTTACGAAGCCTGTAATGGCCTATATACATACATTGTTTGAAAGTTAAAAATTACGCACCATACAACGGAATGTGCGGTAAAATAGGTACTCACACCTAAGCAGGTACATGTTTACAGCACCCTCCGTTGTATAGCGCCGTGCGTATCCTTTACGGTTTTTTTTAATTTCCGTATAAAATATATAAAAATTACACCAAGGAGTTTCAAAAACAAAACAAAAAAAACGAGAATAAAATATGCTGATTGATCGAACCTCCTTGGAAGCGCTTTTGCTCAATACGTTTATCTCACTTTATTATGTGAAAATGAGACGAAAGATGTAGTACAAATTTTCACCATGCGCACGTGACGCCATTTGTAAATTCGTGCCATTTTCATACTAGAAACGTCAAAGATTGTTGCGACTTTCCGACTGTTATATACCTACTCAGTTATATATATAAAAAAAAAAATGAGTTCAAGCGAGGAATCCGAGATTAATATGGAATCTACTCCACCTGATATCTTGAATGAGTCGCCAAAATCACGTGAGTGCTATTTAATGATTTACAATAGTTTTAGATCATGGAAGACTCGAAGAAATACTCAATCATTCTCTTAAAATGTTTTGATGTTTTGTTGTTGTTTGCTTGTTTCATAACCTACTTTACTGTATTCTCGCAAATGTGTTGAGAAACGTTGTATGACACACTGGCGAAAATTGGTAGGTATTTACAAAATCGTGACTATGGTAAGAAAAGAAAGAAAGAAAGAAAAATGCGTTTATTGGCATTACAGCAAAAATACACCTTAAAACTATAAAAAACAGAAAACAATATTATTATAATGCCAAAAGGGTCTCAGCTCAGCATTGACTGACGCTGATTTTCAGCTGCAACCCACAATCCAAATTGTTGATGATGATTCGGTTTCCATGGGATCCCCTCATCAGATTCTGATTTGGCAATGGGACCACCTCGGGAGTATACCCTTCCATACAAAAAAAGAATTTTCAAAATCCGTCCACAATTGGCGGAGTTATCGGTTAACATACATAATAAAATTAAAATAAACATAATAGCCAAACAAATATAACCTCCTTTTTGGAAGTCGGTTAAAAAGAAAAACTATCACAGCTTATTAGGCTATACATTTACAAGTTAGCGAGTAGATAACCAGCCAACCAAGTTGAGAATAGATAGTTGGTACTCGAATAACGTACTACAACCTTTTTTATTTTTTTTTGGGTGGATATTATTATCTAATAACCTCATAAACAGGGCCAGCTGTGCGTGACAGCTACGTCTCACACTTGCGCCACGTCATTGTGTTATTTTATCGTGCGTGCATTTTACGGCAACAGTTGGACGCAATTTTTTCGAGGAATTCACAGCTTTGACTGTCTATTACATATACATCTGGGAAAAGTCAGAAAAAGATATAGGTAACCTTCTTTTTTTTTGGGTAGGAAATTATCAAATAACTTCTCCTGCTCTGGGCGGAGCGGCAGGGCGTGTCAGACTTTTACTGACTATAACCCACCCGTGTTCCTTCAGTTGCCTGTGTGCCAGGGCCATGATATCCCTTTCGGACAAACTTGCAATCCTGGCAGGAACGTACTATAGGTACCCTAGTGAAAGATTGTGCCGAGAGCATGGGCAGCATGGCATCAGCACCTGTTTCTAGTTTATATAAGTCTCATGCTCCCATTATTTTCATGTCTAATATAATACTAGGAACACACCACAGAACATATAAGTGCCGTCCGTTTTCTCCTATCCTTCGTATTATAAAACAAAGTCCCCCGCCGCGTCTGTCTGTCTGTCTGAATGCGAGAAACTCAAAAACTACCTAACGGATTTTTAAACGGTTTTCACCAATGGATGGAGTGCTTCATGAGGAAGGTTTAAGTGTAATTCTTTAAGGTTTTGTAAATTGGCTGAATATGACGATTTAATTGTCGAAGATGTCGGCAAATATCATGCCGACTGGGAGCACCTAAACCGTAAGAGATACATAAAATTTGTGTTTTACTGTATTATACATACATCATAAAAGTCCAACAAAAAAATCGGTTGTCTGTAAAGTCGGTTTACTGACGATAGTTGAACGTGACAACGTCATAAGAATCGCCGCAATTATCGTTGCTATAAACAATTGACACCACATTCACTTTTCACTGCACTTCATACTTGACGAAAACATGTAAATGTATTATTGAATAGCAGCTGTCCACGCGGACGCATAGCTCACTCAAGTAGGAGAGAGACAGATGTCGAACGCTGCCGAACGCGGAGGCCGATTGTGCCTCTTTGTCGCTCGTTCCGCGCTCTCGCTTGCACTTCAAGCCTTTAAAGGAACGCCTCAGATCGAGATAACGCCGCATGAGAGGTAACGCCGCATGAGTCATGTTTTTTCGTGCGAACAGCCGGCTCCATTGAAGTAGCGATCGGAAGAAAAAAAATACAGGAATCACGTTTCATAGGTAAATGAATAATTCAACAACTTAGTTCCCGATTTTATAGATTACAATCAATATTTATTCACCAGAACAAAATAATTCATCACAAGGCCAGTGTTGCCAATATTCACGTGTGCAAATTACCCTAAATATATGGGAAATTAATATATTTTTTAATCAATTCAATTTATTTAGGTTAATTATTACTAGATGTTTTATATTCTTTCTACTAGATTTCCTAAAGTAAATGAAGTTTGGCGAAATGATTGGATTGAAAAAATTCGAAATTGTAACTGTCAGAATGACTGGATTCCAAACAAATGCAGTGTCATTTGCAGTTTACATTTTGAAACGAATGACTTGTATACAACTAAAGGAGGACTCCGGGGTGTATTGTTACATATGCAGTACCTCAAAAGGTAAATTAACAATCTAAGCTAACATGTTAGTAACATTGTATTTATTTTGAAATTACGAAAACGACACGATATTTTTCTTAAAATAAAACAATTTAAGTGGGTAATTTTGGCTATCATGACAACCCTAAATTCACTCACACCTAAGACTGTCGCCGCCATTACGGGACACAGTTTTGTCTTAGCGGGAGTTCCGTCCGACTTTTTTTTTAGGTCCATGCACACAGTCAACATTTTTATCTTTCACAATTTAATAAAAATTTCATTTTTATTTCCGAAACTATTTTGACCGGTATATTATTAATACAATCAATAAAATATTTTATTTAATTTGGGCCAATAATTTAGATTAAAATATGCGTTTACATCATATTATTTAAATGAATACTTTTGCTAACATAGTAATAATTATGATTAGCGGCGGCAGCGGCGCGGCGGCGCGGCGGCGCGAGGCGGTGCGCGGTGGACGCAATGCGATCGCTTCGTTTACTTTAAGGCCGGGTGTTCCCGTTTTTGCATGTTTAAGAACTTTGTTTTGATAGGCAAATTATTACATTTAGAATCTGAATAAAATATATATTTCAGATACATTCTTTCTCCATAGGTTGTACCCGATCAATATACGATACAATACAATTTTCTTAATAGAAAAAAAAACCCAACTAAGCTCGATTTGCAGGTTTTTTACAAGCCAAATTCCATTTCAAACGAGTGCTATTACTCCTTTTTTCTATAATTTATATCAATATATAGATAATTAATTTAGGAATCGACTCTACCGGTTGGTTTTTTTTTATTGCATTTATAAATTTTTTGATCGATTATTCAAGTGGTTTTCGATCCGCGCGTCGCTTGCCAGTGTCTGCCAGTGTCCCGCGGGACATTACCGAGGTAAGACCTATGCCAAATTTTCATTTTTTCTGCTGCGTAAAGAATAAATAATATTAATTTAATTTTAAGTAATTATTGTTTTATAGAACTTTTAGAGGCCACAGTTAAGATTTTATTTCTGTGTTTATTTCTCTTTGAGTAAATATTTGTATTTGTGTTTTGTCTTTTAAGACAATATTTTTGTGATTGTTTTGTGAAAATGGCAAACAAAAATTATAAATATAGGACTAAATCAAAGTTGAAGGCAAAAAAAATCACGAAAGAAATATGGTAAGTTATATTTTGTATTCATTTATCCCTATTGACCACAGTCACAGTATTACAATAATTATTATTTTCCGCCCGTGTACTTACGCTTAGGTTCTTAGCTGTCCACGCAAATTTTGACTTTCGAGCACGCGAGATCCCCGCCGTTGCTCTAGGCAAGTACATTCGTTTCACAACTGTATGGACTGTAAAACTGTGCCACAGTCTAAATATAACATCAGTAGGTTCAAAGAGAGGTAAAAGCCTACTGTTTTTCTTTTACTTACCTACCTTTATTGTTTTAAGTAGTAAATATGTCCTGCTCTGATTAAATTGTTTTAATATCCCCAATTTTATTGTTTCATTTCAAAAATTAATCGAAATAAAAAAGGCTTATTTGTTCGGAAAAAAGCACAGAAGAACAGTAAGTACTGTCTTTGTTTTCTTGATAATCGGAATCCTCAGAACAGAATAAATAGTAGTACCTACTTTACAAGCGGACAGAAAATCACCCCCGAACAATAGTCAGTATAAAGTATAAAAACCGGCCAAGTGCGTGTCGGACCACGCACAATGAAGAGAATTTATCCCTAAAACAAACTTAAAATTGTAGTTGAAAAACATGTTCTCCCATACATCGATACACGCCACGTTCAATTATCCAACTGAAAATTTAAGTTTGTAATCGCATTATTTTTTATGTGATTAAACTACAAGTTAACAATTTTCGGATTTTTCCTTTACTTGTGCTGTGAGACCTTGCTTCTGCCCAAATTTCATGATTCTATGTCAACGGGAAGTACCCTATAGGTTTTGATTTATTTGCGAGTATCGAAATATATCGCAATAATGTCACTTATATCGCCGTATTTTTTATTGCGTTGACTTGGAAGCTTGATTTTTTTAGAGCTTCAAGGGACCATATACTTACGTATTTGATATTAATTTCAACTTGATACCTCTACGTGTTCCTGAGAAAAATGGTCTTAACAGACTAACAGACATATAGACAGACGGACAACGAAGTGATCGTATAAGGGTTCCGTTTGTTTCCTTTTGAGGTACGGAACCCTAAAAATGGCGAAACTGACACCTATTTCATTCTTGCAACGGTTCACATTCCATTGGGTACCTATTATTGTCTCCAAACCGGTCTTGAGCACTGAAAATTCACTCCGTGCGAATAATAAAAATTTATGGCGCCGGCCACGCGCAACCACGGCAAGCGGTGAAATTTTGGGCGTGGGGGCCGGCTCTCGACTACCAGCCGATCTATTCTGAAAAAATCTCACCGTGTAAACGTAGGTGAAGTGAACTTGAAGTGACTTGTTAATAGTGTCAATCCCTCACTGACAGTTCACTCCACGCTCACTTCACCTAAGTTTTCACGGGTATATATCTTATATATATAAATTATATATATAAGATATATACCAGAGTATAGGAATTTCACATATTTCGCCTATAAACATCCCCATATTTTCTTCAAAATATTTTAATCAACTACAAAATAAAGTTTATAAGAAATGGGAAGAAACTGCAAATAATAATATTAGGAGTAGGACGTTGGATAGTGTGTTTCATAGAAGTAAGAAAAATGTAATCAATATTACCTATAATTTTTGTGACAATATTATGACACATCATATTTTTTTCGCAATTTGTATTATTTTTAACTATCCCTATTTTTTGAGACAACTTTGTTTTTTTTAAGTAGCGCTACATCACAAACTTCATACAAAGCTTGAAAGCTGAAAATGAAACTATAACTTTATTATTTCATAATAATATCAATCACTTACAGTAAGTATATAATGATTTAAGCTATTTTTATAATTAATTTGTTTATACCGTTGGAATACTGTTCAGTTTAGACTGTGGCGCGCGAACACTCGGAACTCGATCTTTGCGGCGCGCGGCGGCGCGGCGGCGACGTCCGCGCGTAAATACCTATTGCGCTTGGGACACCCGGCCCATAAAACAATTTTTACATATTTATTTATTTTATTATTTATGTACACACAGTAAAATACAGAGAGATACGACATAATTATAATATTAGTACAAAGGTACTACAATACATTACAACAATAATGTTATTTTTTTTTTAAACAAATATTAAAATAAGTTGACCTACACGACACGCTTACCTAAACTGTGATACTTTGCTCGGCTATGGGTTCATGTAAGTTCACGCCGGCGACGTAACCGCACGGCTCGCTTCGCGTAGTTTTAAATACCTACTTCGCTTGGTCTACCTGGCCTTAATACGAGGTGATTTTCCCGGTAGTACGTTCCCGTGGGATAGTTTCCGACATCCATGAGGGCGAAGCCGTGGGCAAAAGCTAGTACATATCTATTATAAATTAATCGCTTTTCGTGTCGGTCTCTGTGACCGCGTTGTTTTTCTAAACTACGCAACTGATTTTTCATGCGGTTCTTACCATCATTTAGAGTCCTGTGTATAATACATTAATATTAAACTACTTAGGTACTACATCAATCAATCTACCTAGCCTTTTCCCAACTATTGTTGGGGTCGGCTTCCGGTCTAACCGGATGCAGCTGTATACCAGTATTTTACATAGAGCGACTGCCTATCTGACCTCCACAACTCAGTTACTGGGTAACACGATACCCCTTGGTAAGACTTTGTGTCAGACTTCTGGGCAGCTCTGTGGGTAATCAAAGGCCCAAAAGTCTGAAAAAGTGAGGAGAGCTTTTTGATTGTGTTTAATTATTAACAAAACGCTTCACACTTTTTATAAGGTATAAAATAATTGATAATATGCATAAAATATATAAATAAATACAAATAAATACATTCACAATACCGTAAAATGCTGCAACTTCACCCAAAGCCTATTTCGTTTCGAATACGAGGGTACGTATGAGGTAGGTATATTATTAGAATTTTATAATAATTAATTAGAAAGGTTGTATATTAGTACTCTGTGGTGTATGGTATATGTTCTGTCATTCTGTGACGTGACCTCTTAGTGTCCTGTCCTGTACTGACTAGTATACAGGGTGGAAACTTTCAGCGGGGCAGTAAGCGGAAGTACCTTATCCGTTGCAGCTACGCGAAAATGGTCTTAAGAGACTATCCATAATTTTTTATGGAATTTTGATCCCCATTCACAGATTAAAAAAAAAATACAGTTAGCAAGAAAATAGCCATTTTACACTAAAAAATTTTTTGATGCCAATCGACCCTGTTTCTAATACTGATCAAAAACTTTTATGGGACCAACCATCGTTGGAGTACTCAAAAAGTCACAAATTGCAAAAAACTTTTCCCGTACATTTTGTATGAAAATTTTACGCAAAAGCTTTTTTAGTGACTGTTGAGATCTTTTTGTTGAATGAATAAAAAGATAAAGTTTAAAAACAATTCAAATTTTGAACTCGTTATTATTAAATAAAAAAACAATCTTGACAGTTTGTTGCGTCAGAAAAGCTCTGAGTGTGTTGTGGATTTTACATTAAGTGCATAATTGGACAGCTATTAAGAGAAAAATTACCTGCAATTTAGAACGTTTAGACTTGCTAGAAGCATATTACGTAAATAATAAAAATACCTCGGCTGCGTTAGAATGGTATAGGATCAAATATCCAAATCGTCATGTGCCAACCAGAAAGGTTATTAAAAATCTTTTAAGAAATCTTGCACAAGGTGGGCTCTTGAATTCCAACATTTATAACAACAGAATATTAGAGAATCTTGAAAACCTCGTCGATGATTTACCACTGTCGGAATCAAGAAGAATGTTTTTTCAACAAGATGGCGCTGCACCTCACAGACAGTTTGGTGATCAATGGATGGGAACACATGGTCCTATTTCTTGGCCAGCGCGTAGTCCAGATCTGACACCTCTTGATTTATTTTTGTGGGGCTACCTGAAAACTGAGGTTTACAAAAAGCAATACGATAGTGTTCAAGAACTTAAAGACTCAGTAACCACAATTTTGTATGGAATTCATACAAATAAATTGCCAGCAGCCACTAGGTCGGTACAGAAACGAGTCAATTTATGTATTCGTCAAAATGGCGGTCACTTCGAGCACTTGATATCGTAGGGCAAGAAACAGCAAGATTTTAAATAAGAATAACATCATCAAGTTATGCTAGTTAATAAAAAAAGAAACTTAATACGCCATCTTTTTGATAAGTGTAAAATTCTACGTGATCATTTGTCTTTTGTTTTATTTTTTGTTATTCAGTTACACAAAATGTAAGGGAAAAGTTTTTTGCAATTTGTGACTTTTTGAGTACCGTACTCCAACGATGGTTGGTCCCATAAAAGTTTTTGATCAGTATTAGAAACAGGATCGATTGGCATCAAAAAATGTTTTTGTGTAAAATTACTGTTTTCTTGCTAACTGTATTTTTTTTTGAAAATCTGTGAATGGGGATCAAAATTCTATAAAAAATTATGGATAGTCTCCTAAGACTATTTTCGCGTAGCTGCAACGCATAAGGTACTTCCCCTTACTGCCCCGCTGAAAGTTTCCACCCTGTATCTGTACCAGTTATCTGTGGTCCTGTAACTTTTGCAGTTTTAGCTAGAAGCAAAAAGTGTTCTCGAGCAGAAATAACGTCCCAAGGTAAGAAAATACTGTCTATTTTCCGTAATATTTGATACTTTTTATGAAAAGGACTCGATTTCATCACAAAAACTTAGTGGGTAGATAATGTTGTGCACTGTTTTGGAAACTTGACTGATAAAACTTTGCCTAGGTCTGGGGTCTGTACACATTATGCCGAAATTACTTGCGTTATAGCGTACAGCCGAACTTCGGTCGGGCGTAAGTTCAGCGGCAATTCGGCGGCAACGTATTCTGTAGAACACACATTATACGCGACCGAAGTTCGGTTCGATTGCCAAAGAAGATCGGGAGCGGGGAGCAGCGGGAGGCAGGCATGCCACCGCCCGCGCCCCGCGTGTCCGCCCGTAGTGTTTATTTCGCCTCTGTCTGCGCACGAGATGCACGTGCTTTGTTGTGTCATTCAAACTTAGACCGTACTCTATGTTTGATTCAGAAAAAATAATTATCGCGGTTGAATCGCGACCGTGTTTATGGAACAATGGAGATGCAAGTTACAGTGATCGACCAAGGAAAAAAATTGCTTGGCAACAAATAAGTGAAGAATTTTACGAAGATTGGAGTACTTATAGTGCCAAAAAGAAAAATGAAACAAGTAAGTTTATTGATTTTATTAAATATTTTTATTATTTATCACAAGCGATCATTGTACAATGCGGTCCTGCCAAGCTACCCTCCCCTCATTGTTGAAATATTCCATGAATTTTTTCCTTGCAGTAGTGGCATTTGTGATATTCTGATGTGACGATACTGATGATATAGAGTCTAAGTTGTGTTCAAAAAATTGATCCTTAAAGTTGTATCCATCACGTTTTCTGATGAAGTTGTGAAGAACGCAAACTGCTTTTACAATATGAGTTGCATAATCAGGAGAAGTCAAAATTGGAGTATGTAGGATTCTCAATTTATTACACAAAACACCAAATGTACATTCTACACACCTTCGTGCCCTGCTGAGACGATAGTTAAATGTAGGTACGTTTTTCTCTGGTTAAATTATTACCTGGAAATGGTCTCATTAAATGTTTGTCAAGATCAAATGCCTCATCGCCTACTATTACAAATGGAAGCCTTGGTTCATTTTTGTTAGGTAGTTCTCTATTAACTGGTAAATTTAATGTTTCTCTTCTCAATCGGATTCCTAATATTGATCTTTTGAAAATGGCACTGTCCCCCTCCCTGCCGTAAGCACCTACATCAATCATAATAAAATTTAGATTGGCATCAGCAAGAGCCAACAATACAACTGAGAATTTTTTTTTATAATTAAAAAAACGAGAACCAGATAGTGCTGGGCACACAACCCGCACGTGCTTGCCGTCTAGGGCCCCAATGCAATTTGGAAAATTTGTTGTAGAAAAAAAAGTTTCTGCAATGTCGAGCCACATTTCTTCTGTAGGTTCAGGCATTTCAATTGGTTGTAATATCTTCCAAATTACAACACATGTTTCTTTAACTATACGAGCAATTGTTGATCGGCCTATTAAAAAATCCTCTGATAAACTTTGGAAGGTCATTCCAGTTGACAAGTACCTGTGAACAACAATAATATTCTGTTAGTGTAAGTTGGTTATTACTAAATATATATACATTTCTTTATTTCAGTTGATGACTTACAAAAAAAATTGAAACATTTAAGGGATTACTACGTAAGAGAAAAGAAAAAAGACAGTTTAAAGAGTGGTAGTGCCGCGCCAGCCAAGAAGAGAAACACTTCATATTTTCAGATGTTATCTTTTTTGGATATCACTATAGAACATCGAAATACTGATAGCAATCTCAGTTTACCCGAAGGTGAAAATAGTACCAGTTGTGATTCGCTACCACCAACTAGTAGTCCACCGCGACTAACTACTCCGCCATTGCTACCGCCGAACACACTAACCAATTCCGAGCGTAATAATAAGAAGTTAACACCATTTCAAAAATCTATATTAAATAGAATGTCTGTCAATGAAGAAAATGATCCCGACAAAAATTTTTTGCTATCCTTATTACCCGATATGAAAAAAATGTCAGACAGTGAAAAATTCGACTTCAAATTTGAAATTATGAGTGCGATAAAAAGGATGAAGTATAGCAAACCTATACCATCACCTCCATCTACCAGTACATATGAATATCTACCAAGATCATCAACGGTGCAAAATAATCAATACAATAGGTATAATCCTTCAAGCATTGGCTCCAACAACAATTCAGATAATAATTATGGTTATAGGACTCGTACTCAAGATTACGATAATGTCGACACACCTGCACATACCCATTATTCAAGTGATGACCTTGAAGAGATATTACAAACTCAGAATATTGGCACCCAGTCAGGCTTATTGCCTAATAACAACCCTGAAAGTGAACCATAAACAATAAGGAGATAATGCGAGCAATAAACAAGTTGATCATAGTTAATAAGAGGCTGAATGGTGTAAAATTAGCGGAGATAACTTGATTTAACACTTAATGATGATCGATGATTGATTGATTAGATGAGTATAATGTATAAGTGTATACTTATAAATAAATGAATATTTGCAAATATGGATAATTTTATTTACGTACCGTATAGTGATCATCAATCGTTCTGCAGGTGAAATGGAATCTCTGAATGTAGTATCTTTTTTCAAAATGTTGTTACTGATGAGAAATAACAGTTCGTCGAAAGATTGTCTTGTCATGCGAAAATACTTAAAAAAATGATCGGGATAGGCTCTGTATTTTGCATAACGTTGAAACTGGCCATCTTGTAGTCTCGTAGAATTCAATGGGTGCACCCAATATTCTTTCTTGTATTTGTCCTCTTCTAAAGCCTTTCGGGTTTCGCACCTCAAAAGTAATAACGGAACCCTAACAGGATCACTTTATTTTGCATTTGTCTGTCCGGCTGTTTAGATAACACGACACGATGCCACGACAGCGCTCGAAACACTGAATAATGAATATACACACAAAATTGCGCAACTGGATTTCTGCCGCGTAAGTTCGTCACTTATGGTGTGTCATACGAGTATCAGCCGAATACGTTGGAACGTAAAATCAGCCGCGGAACTTCGGTCGCGTACGTTCGGCATAGTGTGTTTAGACACTAACAATCAGTGGTGGTTACTTTTAGAAATGCAAAACCAACAAATGCAACAGGGGCGACGGCTTCATACAACCCCATTCCTACCGGCTTCCCTTCGGAACAAAGACTATCTGAGTTTACTATTACTTAATAATATAGTACATAGTCATTACAGGTATTTAATAAGTAATAAGATAAAAACGTGTACCTAGGTGCGTACGTGTTTTTAGAATAGACTATAGGTATCCTAAATCGCGAACGCAGTTTACATTTTCTGTTTTAACTATGAATTCCGACAAATTTAGATGGCGTTCAATTAAGAAAAGTAAAGGAATGACAAAAAAAATTAAGGTAATTTTGATTTTATCTTGAATGTATGTGAACTGAACAACTTTTTCTTCGGCTTCCCTCTACTGGAAGTTGTAGCTTCGCTACTGAAATGCAATATACATGCAATTTACATAATTATAAGAACCATGAATTATTAATTAAAATTCCAAGAAATTCCAGATATAGTGCCTAACAGTTTCCAATTTAATGTCGAAACAGTTAGTAGAAACAGAGAGCTCCGCATCTACATGGCTGTCGCAGATAACCTATCCAGTTTTATCAGACGGAACCGGGTTACCCGGGTCCCTACTCCCAGAACCGGGTATCAAAAATCTGGAACCGTAACCGGTTCTGCATGCCCTGCTCACTTGGCACAGCTCGATACTCGCTTACAACGTCTCGCATTTACCACGGAGGTGACAACGCGTCATAAGTTGCAGCAAGAGCTACAAGCGTTCTCCTACTTGAAGAAGTTTTCTTCGCTACCCCTAATCAAGTGTCACGCATGCGGCAAGCTAGGACACAAACAAGCAGATTGTCGTACGATGAGGAACGACGTTATGAAGCCGTTGCCTGTGCCGGCTGCTACGGAAGCCGGGCAACGACAACAAGCCAGCGGCAGCTCACCGGTGTGTTTCAAGTGTGGCACGCCGGGCCACATCGCCAGTCGCTGCACAGTGGGCGGGTCCAGCGCTGCTGCACCGGCGCGCCGCGGCGCGCAGCGGAGAAACGAGTCGACCTTTTCATCGTCGAGCCTACATTAAAGCATTTTGGCGAGTGTTTCAAATTTGATTTTGATTCTGGTGCTGAATGTTCTTTATTGAAGGAGAGTATTACTTGTGAATTTAGAGGTAGAAGAGTAAATTATGTGGTACCTTTAGTAGGTATAGGCAATAAAAATGTTAATAGTAGGTACTTTGCAGGTAGAAATTAACGATTTCGCGACGGAGATTCTATTCTACGTTTTGCCAGAAAAGTACTTGCGTAGTAAAATCCTAATAATTATGTCGAGAGATTTTGAATTACGGTTTTAGTGTGAGTATGACTGCAACTGAATTAATTTTGACTAGAGAGAAAACTGTAAACGTGTGTAAAGAAATTCAGACTACGGCAATGAAGAATAATTTTGATAAAACTGACACCGATTTACCATTTGGTAGAAGACGTGACCTTGTAAACATCAGAGAATTATACTCTGACTTTTTTACTAACGGTTTTCCGACAACGCGTGTTAACAGTGGTGAGTTGGAGGGATTGCTAATATTCGATAATTTTTAGTATTCGAATATTCTAATACTTTTTCAGCCTTGTTCGAATTATTCGAGTGATATTAGAATTATTCGGATAATATTCGAATATTCGATTGCAATGCCTAGTTGGCAGTAAGATTGATAGACCCTAATCGTACAGTGCAAATACGTACTTACAGACTGTCTCCGGACGAACGTCGAATCATGTGGGATGGGCTTAATGAATTGTTACAAGCTAAAATAATTAGACCCAGTAATTCGCCGTTTGCTAGTTCGGCCCTTTTGGTTAAAAAGCAAGATGGATCAGACAGACCGTATGTGCATAGATTATAGAGAGCTTAATAATAATACAGTGCCAGGTCGTTATCCATTACCGTTGATTTTCTAACCAAATTTCACGACCTAATGGTGCAAATTACTTAACAAAGTTAGATCCAAAATTTAAAGGACCGTTTGAGGTCATAGAGATTCTTGACGGTGATCGCTAGTTCGCTACACATTGAGAGCATTCAATTTCAAGCGCATTTACAAGTACGCGCATGATGGCCACTTGCAGTAGAAGACGTTGAGTCGAGTGATAGTGGTGAATCTTAGTTCGGCTGGTCGGACCTTACCAGAAGCTATTTCGTAGGCGTAGTCCGTTGGAAGTCGGTAGCTGCTTATAGTAGTCCGTGGATACACGGTGCGCGGGTGGCTCTGGTGGAGGTCGGGTCTTGTAGAGACCATAGAGTCCGTGGGACTCGGAATTCAGGAGAATTAAGTGAAACAAACATGGGGTTTGTTGAAGGGGCTTAATGAAAACCCACAGGCCACGAATAAGATTCTTGCTTTGTGTTTTGTCATGCTCTACGGCTGATTTATGAATTGCTCTCGCATATTTGGTTTGATTGTGTCTTTTGCGAGATGCGCGATAAAGGTGTGGTGGGCGCCAGCAGATCAAGCTACCTGAAACTGTCAAATTTTGCCATTCAACCTCGAACCTTATACTGTAGGGGTAAAGTTGAAAATCTATTAAAGAAATTTGACAGATATAATAGCTTGATGTGCTGGCGTCTGTACTTTGAATTTCCTGATTATTGTAAAGATGTTAATTTTCTTCTAATTTTTCATTGATTGTTAGTAATAAGGTAGGTATTCTAGTTTAGTGCAAAATGAAATAAAGAGTTCTGTCAAGTTTCGACTTTTTTTAATTTTGGTAAATCAGATGTCCACTTCATTTAATGGCTAACGACAATGACGACATTTTAGACCTTGATGACATTAGGAGATTGGCATCTGAAGATATTGAGAAGTCTGCGCGTTATGATAAAAGTCGTTTTGATAGTACACACGGCTACACATCAAGCTATACATTCCCAGTATATGCTTATCTCGCATTGTGTCGGATTTCCGTACAATGAGAGGTCACCGTATAATGGAAATGTATAGCTTGATGTGTAGCCGTGTGTACAAAGGCAAGCGTGAGTAGGTTCTGTGTCGGTGAATTCGTGCTTATTGAGAACGAGGAGCGTAAACAAACTAAGCTTCATGTAAAGTATAGAGAGCCGTTTCAAATTGTTGAAGTGTTAGATGGCGATCGGTATGTTTTAAAATCTCTAGTTAAGGACGCTATCACATTTTTCCTCAAATATGATTGCTTTTCGGGTACCATTTTAATGAATTAGAAGTCACAACTGCAAGGATATCATTGTCTCAAATTAAAGATAATATATTCATCTCCAGAATGGGCACATAAAAATTGTATAGCCCCATACAAAATTTTCACACAAATACGTTTTAACAATCACAATAAAACCAAACAAATGAAAAAAAATTAGGTCTGAATAGGAACCCATATATCTAAATCCACTGCATAGTTATTCATAAAAATAATAACAAACTGTTGCTTATATAGTCCTCTATACGGTCAACTAAATATTTTGTAAGTTAATAAATAACTTTTTTATTTATGATTAAAATAAGAAGCGCCCTCAAATTTCTCCATACATTTTCTACTCGCGGTTCGTCATTCCGCGCTCGGACGCGCTCGTGGAAGCACTGGTGTATCGATTTTTCGCAAAAAAATATTTACGTACAGAAGTGTGTGCTGTATTATATACTCTGGGTGGACGAAGTTGATACTTTTTCGGACCGAAATAAAAGTAAGTACGATTATTGGAATTTGTTTTAAAAATAAATACATAGATCAAAATTTTTGTATGAATCATGGTTGTAGAATACGGATAAACATTGTGTAAATAATTATATTATCTTTAATCAAATCGCGGATTGTTTTTTTTTGAGATATTCGATACATAGTCAATTTTGGGGTTTTTGGGGGTGGTGATTACGTATGTCATAATTTTTTTTATCCAAGATGGCGGGTGTATTTTTTAAATAATAATTCGACATTGTTAGCAATTGTGGAGGTTTGTTATCAATTGTTGAAGGTGGTGTTTACAAATATACCATCCAACTTATGATTCATGATGGCGGATATACATTTTGGTGATAAATCGACTTAGTTGTCAATACATAAATCCAGAATAGTACATATCAGTGGTTATAATTTTCGACACCAAGTATGGTTTTTGATTGTGGTGTGCATTGCTAAAATATTTACATTTGTTATTACAGATGCCACGAATTCAAAAATTTGGATAAAGGACAAAAAACCATACACGTAGCAGTAAACAAAAGTAATGAGACTTTGTATTTTCATTCAGAAATCACAAATCTACTCTGGAGTTTTGTTACTGACGGTGATATACATCTGTTGGTAATTTGTTTTATTTGATTTACCTTAGGTACTTACTAATGTCGTCTTTTTAGGGTTCCGTACCAAAATGGTAAAAAAGAACCCTTATGGTGAGACTAAGTCTGTCTGTCTGTCACACCAGGATATCTCAAGAACTACTAATGATATCAACTTGAAATTTAGAATAGTTTTAGATGACGTTTGCCCAACTATTTTGCAAATAAGAAAGAAATGTAAAAAAATATACCTTTTTTGCAAAAGGGACTGAAAGGGGGTCTTAAAATTTTTAAATGGAGTTACTAGGGCATGTGGGGTATCATATCACCATCATAGAACTGTTTGCACATTCTCAAATATTTTATTTTTTTAGGCATCAAAGTTTCGACTTTTGATGAAAAATGTAAAAAAAATACCGTCTCCCTTATCTCCGAAGTTTGCATAGAGAAAAATCTGAAATTATTCTATGTCATAGAAGTTTATGTAAAGATTACAGGAAAAATAAAACGATGTCTCTAAATAGTACAGTTTTTCAGAAATCATCAACATTATATATACGTACGGAAACCTGGGTGCGCGAGTCCGACTCGCTCTGGACCGGTGTTTTATTTTCAGGAGCAAGAATGCGCAATAAGAGAAAATAAGCCAAAAGGCACAAAAATAATCGAGATGGATTTCCTTTTTGAGCAGCTAATCGTTGTAGGTAGCCACACTCCTCTTTTTGATTGCGGCGTGAAGTATCTCATCATGAATAAAGAAAAAACAAGTGTTAACAAGATGCTTATACTGTGAAAATTTAAAGACTAGCTTCATCAACCGTTTGGTTTTAAAACCTGTGTGATAGACGGACACGTGAGTGACAGCAATAGTGCTCTGCTTGGACCCTTCGGGTACGGAATCCTAGAAAGAGCAGGCCTTCATTCTAAATTTGAAGTTCTTTGAAACATGAACTGAAAATATACTTTTACTACCTATTTTGGTTTTAATTTTTATCAAAAGTACTGAAATCGCGCCCCAGTATCTGTAAATAAAATACTGTTTTCATAAGGCAATGATTATTTTTAAATATCACAATGAAAGTCTACGATAAACTCCCAGGCTAGTATTTGATTATGTACGAGTAATGCTTCAACATTTGCCAGCAAAAATAATATTTACAAGTACCTACTTACATCTTTTCTAACTAATAGTAGCCTGGGGAATAATCGTAGGTGTTCCTTGTAATAGTAAAATGTCTAGGTTGTTGGTTATGTAAAAATATGGTATTTAATCCATATGGCCAGCGCTTGAAATTTTTGGGTACCCTACCTACGCTACGTAATGGCTGATGAATTTTAAAAATACAAAAAAACATAATTATCACGCAGATAGTACTTAGCCACAGTTAATAAAATTCGATTGCAAACTTACAACTAACTTTACTCAATCAATATCAGTAAAATTTAAAAAAAATATACCTTCAAGTACCAAGATTAGTTAAGTTACGTATAAAATCGAGCGGTCAGCGGTTTCAATGTGTGCGTGCGCGTAATGTTGTTGTGTTGCGATTCCGATACCTAAACTCGAGCGAGTTCAAAATGTGATAGCGTCCTTAACAAGCGTACTTACAAATACGATCATGACCGTGTTCGGAAGATGCCCGATGGCCAAGACTTAGTGAGTTTGTAGACGAAATAGATGATGAGTTGGCATCACTTTAGTTTGTGTAAACAGGTTCTCGATTCGTTGGGTCGGAGAACGTACCAGAGTATCGTAGCCATAGCCCGTTAGAAATCGGCATCTACTTGCTAGACCGTGGTACGTGGTAGTGCGGTAACTCTGGGTAGTATGGTCGGGTCTAACCTCGAAGCCAAGACCGTAGAGTCAAGGACGACTCGGCATTCCTGCGGGAAGTACGTATAATGACAAATGTGTGGGAGCTATGTTATAGCTGCGCATGTTGACCGCGAATGAGATACGAGGTTTTGGTTTCTTTGATTAATTCAATGTGGAATCGTTATGCTTGGTCTCGGTAATCTTGAAACTAGATAGTTCTAATTCATAGGTTAGTCTAGTTAAAGTTTCTAAATTTTTGTTTCAAATTGCTTGGAAATAGCAATTTGAAACTAAAATTTAGAAACTCCAATACGGATTTTAAAGAGTAAAGTCCCTTTAAATTTTCTTATCAGTCTTCATATGAGTCAGCATTGGACGAGCCGATACTATGGCGAGATTTGTATTTTCCAGATTAACAACACACGAGGACGTGTGCATCGCAAGATTCGCAGGATGGCCGTGTCGGATACGGTCATTAGTACGGACACGAAACTAGCTTGCTACATATTAGTAATCTGTGCACGAAACGAATCGCAAGCGCGCCACTGGTGACTAGAGAATACAATCCCGAGCATGTTTTTCAATCCCGGGCTTACGGGATTTTTGAAGCCTTTTCCCGGGATCCCGGGCTCATCCCGGGATTAGACTATGTGGTTTCTAATTGGGCTAAAATAAAAAACACGAGTAATTAAAAAAAAATGTCTTTAATGTCTTTGCACAACACAAATCAGAATAATAATAAGAAAAGAAAAAACACAAACCAAAAAATACTATACTTTTGCAAGAAATTAAAAAACAGCACAAAATAACTATTTAGAATCGGGATCCCGAGATTACCCATAAATATGGGTAATTGATTGACAGCAAATAATTAATATCGGCACCTACTCCATATATTTTACATGATTACGGTCTGGAGCTCTACAGCATTTATGATCAGTGATGTTTATAATGCAATGGCCTGTTGGTCCCAGTCAAGAATCCAGACAATAAGTAAGTCCAGTAAGTCTTCAATAAGTTATTATCTAATCTCTATAAGTTGCCTAGTGACCTTCTAATGTCACAGTTTTACCCATTACCTTTGTACGGGTGATTGGGACATCAATGCTTCACAAGCAACTACTGCTCAAGATACATATATAAAATAATAAATGGTATCTTGAGTTAAGTATCTCAAGACGGTGTCTTGAGCTAAGTATCTCAAGACGGTGTCTTGAGCTAAGTATCTCAAGACGGTGTCTTGAGCTAAGTATCTCAAGACGGTGTCTTGAGCTAAGTATCTCAAGACGGTGTCTTGAGCTAAGTATCTCAAGACGGTGTCTTGAGCTAAGTATCTCAAGACGGTGTCTTGAGCTAAGTATCTCAAGACGGTGTCTTGAGCTAAGTATCTCAAGACGGTGTCTTGAGCTAAGTATCTCAAGATGGTGTCTTGAGCTAAGTATCTCAAGACCCATAAATCCCGATTCGGATTCGGATCCTGCCGTTTTGCCGAAAAGATTTTGCCAAATTTTCATTACCCACTGTTGTGTCGTACGCATAGTACGCATATTTTCATTTGGTCAAATTTTTACTTCGCAAAATATTACCAAGTATAATGTCATTATGGCATTTGGTCTTTAATCAAATGATTTATTACAGCAAACAATCTTCAGACAATAAACGTTTTTGAGCGAGCGAAGCGAGCGGTGCCGCGGTAGCGGCCGGCGAGTACCAGACACGACTTGAATTAATAGAAAAAAAAGATATTGTTTTTAGTAGGTTACCCGGAACATAACTATTTAGATTAGGTTAATTTCTTTTTAAAAAAAATGGGTAGGTTAGGTTAAAACTGTGACCTCCTACGCACGAGCCGAGCGAGCGAAGCGAGCGGTGCCGCGGTAGCGGCCGGCGAGTGCCAGAAACGACTTGCATTAATAGAAAAAAGAGATTGTTTTTAGTAGGTTACCCGGGTCTGAACTATTTAGATTAGGTTAATTACTTATTTATATTATTATTTGATTTTGCGTAAAAACTGTTATTCCAACTGAAATATTTGACTAAATAAAAAATGTTAAAAGTACTAGTTGGTAAACAAGTTATAGTTTAAACGTTCATTTCAGTTTCAGTTTGCAGTATCTTGAGATAATGCTTGTGAAGCATTGATGTCCCAATCACCCGTACAAAGGTAATGGGTAAAACTGTGATATTAGAAGGTCACTAGGCAACTTATCTTGAGCTAAGTATCTCAAGATGGTATCTTGAGCTAAGTATCTCAAGATGGTGTCTTGAGCTAAGTATCTCAAGATGGTATCTTGAGCTAAGTATCTCAAGACCCATAAATATGGGTAATTGCTAACTTAAAGTTTAAACTTTAAGGGGGATTTGATAAGGCTTTTCAAACTGAATATTGCAGAACAACAATAATTTCATCAATTATCCTCAAAGATTAACTTGAAGCCCATCTCCCATGCTCTTTGAAAGATTGGTGATTTTCATTTATTACACAAAATTAAAACTCTAAAAGCAGGCTTAGCATGATGCTTTCTATTTCTACTCTATTGTAGAATAGAAATCGCTTGTCTATCTTTCTTCGTAGAAAACTGTCAGCTGTCTACACAGAAGCGTAATTTTTATCTACTTTAAAACACTTCTCTACGGTTCTCATGCTAAGCCTATGGAACCAGGAATGGTTGGTTAAGTTTCTTTTAGTTCTAACCTAATAAGCAATGTGGAGATATGAATAAGCAGTTTTTTATACATGTATAAGATTTTGCAATATCAGGTGGCGATGACAAAGATAGGGTCAAAGTAGGTCTAACAAAGTCTCCCGCCATTTAAAATACTGAATTTCAGATAATTGACTTTTAAATTTTAATGGTCGTCACTGACGTAGCCTACGTAACCCGTCACTGACAGAACAATAAATGAAAAAAATAAAACCTGATTTGCATATTTATACTTTCGTACAGGGAATCCCCGACCGACGGGAAATACCCGCAACAATATTATGATATGAGATGATCGGGTGATTCCCCTGTTGGTTCGTTGGGGAATTACCTTAAGAGTATTGTATTAAAGTATTCCGAGTGGGGAAGTCCCTTCTAAGTTCTACGACAAACATATTATTAGGACTGTACCTGTGTAGTAAATAGTGGGTACCTACGTATTGTAGGAGTTGCTTTTTGTCGTAATGTATTAAAATAATCTAGGCAAGGTTATTTTCAAGGCGCAACGGACTACGGAATACAAACTAGACTTGTTTGTGGCAATCCCGAAAATCCCGAGATTAGCCAAGTACAGTCCCGGGATTTTCGGGGCCAGAAAACGGTCGGGATCCCGGGATCCCGAGATTCGGGATCCCGGGATCCCGAACTTGTATTCTCTACTGGTGACACCCGCGTATTTTTTATTTTTATTTTGTTAATCAATGCTGCGCCGGCAGGCGCGCTTTATAGGGTTCCGTACCCAAAGGGTAAAACGGGAACCCTATTACTAAGGCGGAGCCTTAGTAATAGGACCCTAGAACCCTATTACTAAGGCTCCGCCGTCTGTCTGTCCGTCTGTCACCAGGCTGTATCTCATGAACCGTGATAGTTAGACAGTTGAAATTTTCACAGATGATGTATTTCTGTTGCCGCTATAACAACAAATATTAAAAAAACAGAATACAATAAATATTTAAGGGGGCTCCCATACAACAAACGTGATTTTTTTGCTCGTTTTTGCTCGATATTGATAACGGCAACAGGAAGACGCTTCAAATATTCACAGAATGTTTAGTTATATATTCACTTTAAAAATAAATAATTTTTATAGGTAATGGTATGGAACCCTTCGTGCGCGAGTCCGACTCGCACTTGGCCGGTTTTTTTATTACTGGCGGACTTTATCGAAGCAAATTACGTTCAAACTTTTTAATTAAAGTTCCAAATTCAACAGTCATTTCGTCACTGTTATTAAGTGCGCCCGAATGACCCATTTTGCTTGCACTTATCGAGGAACCCTTCGGCTCTTTTCGAATAGATGGCATGAAAAATATTTTTTTCATTTCTTACCTACTGTACTACAATGCAATAGCGTCAGTATAGTAATATCCTTTAGTGTAAAGTAATAGTCTTTTCCAGTCAATGTATGGTCACCTTATTAGAAAAGGACACACTAACTACTGCATAGCTATTCACAACGGTACGATTCGCTACCGTATCGACAACGGCACTTGTTCGATAACCTGATTTCTGAACCGAAGGACTGGCAAAACGCTATTCACAGATCCGTGTGAAACGGATTTTTTAAACCAATGCAGATGTGTTTATGAAGAACGGTAGAAAATGGTAGTAAATAGATAATTGTGGTAGAAAATTTAAAATTGTACATAAATGATTTTTAATTGCAATTTCGTTAAGTGCAACTATAGATTATACATCGAGTAACTATTAACCAAAAAGAGAAACAGTAAACAATAATTTTATTAAAACTTAAATATTTACCTGATTTCTATTAAACTTGCTTTGTAAACTTCAACTTCATTTTGGCATTTGAATAACTTTGAATAAAAAAAACTGACTGATTTATTAAAATGGGTGTGGGTATTTGATCAGTATGTAACAATAACTATTTCTTGTTAATTTGCTCATTTTCATGTTCTAAAACGTAGTTGAAAATGCATATTTGCTGACAAGACTGCCAGGCGAGCAGCGGCAGGTGCTCATTGCATTCATGCAAGGGCATGAGGACCTTGCCCAGGGCCATGTCTCAAGATCTTCCGATCTTGAGCCCGCACAAAAAAATATCTGCTAGACTAACCACTAAAAATAGAATCATGTCATCAAAATAGAATCACGTGCTCCATGTACACAAATAATTTAATTATGGACGAATTTAAGTGTTACGTACGAATGTAAGTGAAGAAGTGATAAACATCTTTACAAATAATACTTATCTTGGATGTAGGCAGCGGTCAAAACAATAAGAAAACTTTATATACCACATTATAACTTTCTTCAGTTAAGGGGGATGCGCTAAGGTAGCCGAAGAAATTCAAATATTCTTACGTTTTTTGCAATTTGCAGGTCAGTAACAGGTTGTATGTTGATCTAATTAGGAATCGCGGCCATAACAAACATGGCTTTACAGAATTATAATCATTAAAATCGGCAATACAACTAACTCTCTTCGCAAAATCCTATTGAATGACTATTTCTGAAATAATCATTCAGTACGATTTTATGAACTTAGAGGGTTGTAATGCTGATTTTAATGATTATAATTCTGTAAAGCCATATTTGTTACGGCCGCGAATCATATTTAGATAGACATACAACCTATTACTGACCTGCAAATTGCAAAAAACGTAATAAAATTTGAATTTCGCGGGCTCTCTTAGCGCATCCCCTGCGTAAATTAGTTTTTTTGAACAATATTTATTGTTTGTTAACACTTCCGACAGCAAATACCATAAGAATAAAGAATATAAGAAGAATCGATGTGTTCATATCGTATTTGAACTGTCAAAATTGTACGGTTTCGGATTTGTGTATAGCGTTTGGAGGACTTCGTCGATAACACTGACGTTCGATACGGCTCGAAACCGTATCGTACCTTTGTGAATAGCTATGCTGTTCAGATTTCGCTTTCAAGACCGACTTTTCGCATTCTAGTTGTATTGTGTAATTTACAGTACATGCTAATTCCATGGTCATCAGAAGTGTATAAGACATTTGTCGGAATGTCAAAGTGTCAATTGTCTGTCAATGATGACAACCATTTTCTTAATGTCACTTGTCAGGCACTAGGCAGGAGAGATTGTAGTGTTGATATCAGTGCACGTGTTTACTAGCAAATGAATTAATTACCTTATAAAATAAAACATAAAATGCCTCAATTAGACGAGAAACCGCGTGTCCTTTTAGAAGAGTTTCGTGTAAAGGTAATTTATTTCAAATATATTGCACTACAAATACGTGACCGTAATTTGATGGAGTTTTTATTTTAGTGTTTACTGTTGCTGTATAATAGGAATAAAATCTGTCTGTCGGTCTGATTGTAAAACAGACCAAATGATTCATGAAAAATACCAAGAATGTCGACAATATGGTCTAATCGTTGATGTTTGTAACCTCTAATTTATTGCAGAATGCACCTAACGATTATGGTATGGCTGACGAAAAGTGGAACTTTAAAAAATTCGCAAAGAAGTTTCGGATAGTTATCGTGCGAATGGACAATTTCGAAATGGAATTTGACTTAATTGGCATACAGCCTGCATTTGCCAATGCATTTCGGAGGTTGATGTTGAGTGAAGTCCCAAGCATGGCTATTGAGAAAGTGATGATAAGAAACAATACTTCAATTATTCAGGACGAAGTATTGGCACACAGGTTAGGATTGATTCCCCTGAAGGCAGACCCAAGATTGTTTGAATATCGCCCTGAAGGTAAGCACAGTTTATTTTTCTTTCATTAGTTATAGTCAACCAAGTACTTGCTTCACCACCCTTATTTTTTTTTGGGTGGAAAATTATCAAATAACTTCTCCCGCTCTGGGTGGAGCTGGAGGGAGTGTCAGACTTTTACTGACTAAAACCCACCCGTGTTCCTTCCGTTGCCTGTGTGCCAGGGCCACAATATCCCTTTCGGACAAACTCGCAACCCTGGCAGGCATTGGTCCTACTGAACCCCGTCAGTTGGTGCTGACATCTCGGACGGCGAGCGGTGCTTCACCACCCTAAGGTTCCATTTCACTTACATGTCATAATAGGTATATTCGCTCTAAAGCTCTATCCGCATAGCGGTTTTTGCCCTCGTCACCAACTAGACTATATTTTGTCCTGTTCAAAGTTTAAAAATTCACTTCTGTTGGTAGTCCCCATAAGTGCCTATTTTTTTTTTTTTGTAAGACGTTTATGACAGTAGTTACTTTCAACTTTAGTGAAGTTTGAATATACTGGCAGTTTTGTCTAATAAACTTGAATTTTTCCAAGGTTAATGTTTGTTTTTTGGCTTACAGAAGCAAGAGAGGGGACAGAATTTAACACATTAGAGTTTTCAGTGAAAGTAAAGTGTATTTTAAATAAATCACAACCAAAGGATTCATACAGGGCTGAGGATTTATATGAAAATCATAGTGGTAAGTGATTACCTAATTCACTGTTCATAGTAAATGGGACACACAATTGAAATAATTGTCAACTGTGATTTATAATCCAAATAGTTATTTAAAAATAATCATAACTATAAATTGAAAAACTTAACTAACTACCTAACATTTGTTATAGAGAGAGAGAGAGGCGTACCTAACTAAATAATGTTTATTTAATTTTCAGTTTATTCATCACAAATAAAATGGCAACCTATTGGAAACCAAGCTTCAGTCCATAAAGAAGCAGACATTGGCCCTGTGCATGGAGATATACTTGTGTCGAAGATGAGGCCAGGACATGAGCTGGATCTAAGCCTTATTGCTGTCAAAGGCATTGGGAAAGACCATGCTAAGTTTTCCCCTGTTGGTATGTAATCCAATCACCTTCCACCAACCATCTTCTAATTTATAGTTGAGTAAAAAAACAAAAACTGTCAATATGTTACTAGACATAAAGAAAAACTAATAAAAAAGGCTGTGCTTATGTTTTTGATGTATCCGTTAACTAGTTTTCACATCTTTACATAATATGTTATTTTCTCAGCTACTGCATCTTACCGCCTATTACCAGAAGTGACACTGACGCGTGAACTGCGCGGTAGTGAAGCGTCTTTGCTACAAAGTTGCTTTGCGCCAGGAGTGATCAGCTTAGACTCGGAAGGACGAGCTTATGTACGAGACGCCAGATATGACACTTGCAGCAGAAATGTCTACAGATACGACGAAATAAAAGATGCCGTCATATTGAGCAGAGTGCGAGACCATTTTATATGTATGTATTCTTAAGTCCTTTATTTTAATTAGACTGTTTAAGTTGTATATAGATTGAAGAAGCATGTGTACAATGGGCTCGTGTCTGCAACTCCATGTCCAACCGTGTATTTTGAATACAGTAGAAGCATGTCAGAAGGATGCCAGAAGCACAGGACCAGTCAATGTGGGGCAGGCAAATGTCCAGCATTGCATGTTTTCCAGATGCAATAAACTTCCATAAAAATTTAGTATCGTTTGGCAGGAGGAGGGGGGTAGGAGGGGGGAGAAAGGGAAGGGGGGTGTTCCCTCTTTCCTCTGGCACTACTCCCATGAAAAGGTAACGCACCGTTCTTGAGAAAAACGAATTATTGTAACCTAACCTCAAAACACATTAAAGTTGCTTATAAGGCGTAGTTGAAAGAAATAAAAGAGATCCTTAAGGAACTAATTACAGTTGTAAATTATGGATTTTTAAATGAAAAATTTACGAGTGTTTTGTTTTTATAACAACCTAAAAATCCTGATCAGAAGAAAGTTGGTGGTACCTCCACTGATATGTGTATGTGTACAAAAGGCAATGTTACTACTGTTACTAGGAGAACTTAGGATGCAAGAGCGAGCGAAGCGAGCTCGGGACTTGGGGCAACCCGACTCGGACAGGTTAGGTTCGGGATGGCGGGTTCTAGTGAGCGAGCGAACTCAGACCCCGCCATCCCCTTCGTTGTTATTTTTTTTTAAACCCTTGAGCCCCGCCAAGCGGGGCTCCCCAACTACGCCTTATAAACTTTAATGTGTTTTGAGGTTAGGTTACAATAATTCGTTTTTCTCAAGAACGGTGCATTACCTTTGAATGAGTAGTGGTAGCGTTATAATCGGGGACCCAACCCCTACCAGTTTTAACCCCTTTTACCCCCCAACTCCTGCCAAACGATACTAGATCCAACCCTAAACTTCTAATTTTGTGTTGAATATTACGTGCATTAATAAAACATCTTTTATTTCAGTTAATGTGGAGTCTGTTGGAGCCATGCAGCCTAATGTGATATTTGTAGAAGCTGTTAAAATATTACGGGACAAATGTAAATCATTTTTGGATGAATTGAATAAATTTAATTAACTTTCTATCCCCTTTTTTTACGTTTTGAAATCCTCATGAATGTCCTCCTACCTCCTCCCTGGCGCAGAAGGCGATGGCGTCTGCCAGATTCGTACTGACTAAAACCACGCGGTGTTCTTCAACTACCTTTGGCCGTGGACGCCGTGGTGCCACTTGCGCAGTTTGACACGCTCGCCGCGCACGCGGAACGTGTCGCCGCCGTTTCGGACCTGTTTCTGTTCAGGCCACAGACTCTCAGAACATTATTATCGACAAGACTTCACAAGTCTATTATTACTCGCACGCCCCGACATTATATCAGCTTGAGGTCGTTACGCGCCCGTGTATTCTATACAAATGTACTCTGTGCGTGTATTATCATTATCTAAGCTCCTGTGCCCGGTGCGTCTGTCTGCCGCGGATAGGGAAGTAAAGTAAATAAAAAACTTACATCGATATCGTTATCGAGCGTGGTACATCACTATCAGCACGACATCAGTTTTTTGCTCCATCAATAACAGCTTTGCGACACTAGTGCTTCGTGCATTTATCAGGAACTGGTGCAACTATTTAAGAAAATATCGTAGAATCGCTGAAAACAAAAGCAACGAACGATGTCTTATTAGTGCTAGGTAAACAGGCAGCGACTTTGATCGCCGGCGATTCGCCAACGATTTCAAAATCAAACGGCAAGATTTTGACATCGCTAGCGACAAATTGGCTGATGAGTTTTAATCTGTGTGACGTGAAGTTTGGAAATCGCCAGTGACTAAAGTCGCTGCGTGTGTACAGTCACAAGCATAGCTATTATTCAAAAACTAATAGGCCCGTTTTGACATTTAACTTGAATCGATTTATCGTGTGTATCGAGTACCGAGTCGTATGGTTACTTCACTAGCTACGTCGCGATGGACAATCGCGACGTAACTAGTACTTCAATAGCGAAGTCACGTATGGCATGAAACAATTTGTCCGCATTGCTGTCAACAGGAAAACTGCCCAAAAGGCTGGCAGCATTGCTACATTTTATGGCGACAATTTTTCTGTACTTATGGTATATTGTGAATCTCGTATTTTGAGAATATGGTATTCTGAGATCGAGCCATGCTAATTATGTGGCCAAAAAATAGGCTAGCCCTCTAGTCACGTAAAGAGTCGACCAAGCTTTTGGCGATGTCTCGAAAAACAAATCTCTTGTATATACGAGTTTGTTACGCTTTCACTTTGAATTTGATTCCGCAATTCGCGAAATACCAAAATCTACTGGGTTTTATCCACAGAATATATACCCTGACGGGGTTGTAAAGGGTTGTATCTATCAAGATCAAACCATTAGTTTGTGGATCAAACCAGTAGATCGTCCCGGTACGTTTTTGTTTACAAAAATTTTGATTATTTGAGATCTGTGTCGGACTGTACGTCATGTCATGCTGTCACTGTCAGTATTTCAAATGTCACATTCACAACAATGAAAGTGTTTAGGAAACTGTGATTGATCATCAAAATAATTATCATTATTTTACTGAACCTTTAGAAGTTGAAGTTGAAAATAACTAAAACTACCTACTTTAATCCCTCACGGGGTTCTACTGTATAATCATGGGAAGTTTGGATAGAGCTGTTTTGACGGGCTTTATATGTCGATTATGTTCCGAAATGCATCGAGTTGTTCTTCATATTTATGGCGAAGAAGGTACACGCTTGAGCGTATCTGAGAAAATTAGCAGATATCTTTCTATAAATGTAAGTTGATTAAGTAAAACTTCTTTTTTATATCTTGTGTCAGGAGTTTTCATCATTCTGTGTGGTGATGTTGCTGATTTTATGTTTCTAAAGCATTCATAATTATAAAAAATTGCAATTTTCTGGCATGAGCGCTCGAAATACATTAATAATCAACAACCTGAAAGTTATGAGCAAAAATAATTATAGATCTCATGACCAATAATAGATTCAAGATTAATCCAGCAATGGGTAGAAGAAGAAGATTGGTGACTTGTTACCATACATTACTGGTTGTAGTGTTCATGTCCATCATGTTTTAATTTACCTACATCTACAGTTTTCTGGCTAGTTTACCTATTAAATTGAAAGTTTAAATTTCAGGTGTCAAAGTCAGATCCATTGCCAAAAACAATTTGCAAAGGTTGTTTAGAACGATTGGAGAGTCAACACAGACTAGTTCTGGTGATGGAGCATGCTGCTGTTATATTAAAACGATCAAGAAATGACCAAGAAATAGACCGTGGAAAGGAAAATAGTGACAACAATAATAAAAATGATCCATCACCGTAATGTTTTGTTAAGTATCAAACTTACATGTAATTTATTAACTAAGGAGATATTCCTCAAGAATTACTTTTTTTGTATCATCATTACCATCATTTCCGCCGAAATATGTCCACTGCTGGACATAGGCCCCTCCCAAAGGGAGTATTTTTTGTGTACTTTTAACAAACAAAAAAATTTTAAATTACTATATTATGTTTCATCTGTGTAACTTAGGAAGTGGATCAGCATAGCGATTCACAACCATTCGACAAGCTGTCGTATTGCAAATGACACATTTTCAATATTTGATATATTTATTTACCTTGCCCCCGACAGCAGATAACTGTTGGAAGAATGGCAGTCTTTTATTTGATTTAAACTGACAAAAGTGAAGTGTTTTGGATTTGTGAACAGCCTTTAGGCGACAACTCCTTTGTTATCATTGATTTATGCTCGATTCGGCACGGAACCGTATTGAACGATTGCGAATAGCTACGCAGAACAGTTCTTGAAATTAGGAGAAAGTCAGATTTTTCTAATTTTTAATAAATAACTGTTGCTGAACAATGGCAGATATAGAACAGTTCATTCTACAATATTGCTCAAAATTGTCTGTCCAAATAAACCTACAGTAATCATTAAAAAAAAACAGAAAGCTTTTAAGCACTTGCACTCTAAACAATCAAGACAAAGCTGTGCTCTGTATATTATTTCGCCTAGAATCCACAAGTTACCCTAAAAACTTGGGTTCAAGAAAAAGCAACCTTAACAATTCTAATCTGCTATTGGCAGAATATCACAATTATTGTGGAAACTTCAAATGGCACAACAAACATTCAAAACTGTTGTACTGTCCACTCTCTTAGTACACAAGGATATTGCGTCACCTGACTGGCAAAAATCTGCACTGTCATTATGTATGGTAATGCAACCAGCCTTTTAGTGATACCTAAGGAAGAGCTCAAGTAATTTTTTCTTTTGTATCTAAGTCCCCTTTCGTACTTGCCGCGCCCGCGCCGCAAGTAGGCTATTTGCTCGACTGCAGATTGCATGAATGCGCGGCGCAACTATGCTCGAAAATCAATGGAAGTACTAACATGAAAAAAAAAAATCGGCGAATGCGTAACCTCCTCGTTTTTTTTTAAGTTGTTTAAAAAGTAAGTAAAATAAGGTGATTGATGACAACCGCCTGTTTTCCATAACGCGGCGGACTAGTGGTAACCTAAATGTCGCACTTGGCTGTTGCTCAAGCCCAGGTTCGGACGGGCGCTTTTTATACGCGACGATTTCGACGATGTGCTCTGTTGGATTTTCTCAATGCTCGGCTCAATATCGAGAGTTAAAAATCCAGTGGGCCAAAAAATTATCGTCGCGTAATAAAGAGCCCGTGCGTACCTAGGCTTAGTGCCTTTGTCTGTATAATTATTATTATAGACTTAAAATAAGATCCTACAATAATTGATTATTTATAATGTGTTTTGACCATCGTTAATATTGTGGCGCTGCATACAAACTAGAGTAGAGCATTCCCCTTTATCGTAAATTCGCCCAAATGGCTAAATAATAACAATATGTTCAATACCTACTGTACCTACTGTACTTGTACTCGACAAAGTGCATAGTTATGTCGAGAAGATGTCGCCTATCAGCTCGTTCCCAATTGTAGGATGTAGGATAGAACCCGAAAAAATGAACCGTGTCAGAACGTTTGTAGGTTGTTCATATTTGTCGGATGTCGGGCCCGACAACCTCCCAACTGAATTTTATTTTGATATGTGCTTTTAGTTTACGTTCATGCATTGTAACATTTGTAACACTTCTATCATCTATGAATGTGGTGACCCTGTTTTTCTGAATCTGCTTTACCAAAATGTGCAGAACCTCAATATTTTCTAAAAGCTTAAATTAGCTCTTCAGTTTATGGCGTAAGCGGAATTGCATTAAAAAAAAAATTAATATGCGCCCTTTACAAATAATAATGTATTTTAAGGAGTAGGTATAATTAAAATCATCAATCCAAATATCGAAGTTAAAATTGGCGATTGTGTCTGTGGACGAAATGCGAACCTGGCAATTCTGAAAAAATATAGTTTTTGAATTTACAGGACAGATATTTAAAAACCGGCCAAGTGCGAGTCGAACTCGCGCGCGAAGGGTTCCGTACCATTATCTATTAAAACAGCAAAAAAAAACACGTTTGTTGTATGGGAGCCCCCCTTAAATATTTGTTTTATTTTAACTTAACTATTTATTTTTAAAGTGAATAAATAACTAAATATTCTGTGAATATTTCAAGCGTCTACCTGTAGCCGTTATCAATATCGAGCAAAAACGAGCAAAAAAATCACGTTTGTTGTATGGGAGCCCCCTTAAATATTTATTTTCTTCTGTTTTTTAGTATTTGTTGTTTTAGCGGCAACAGTAATACACCATCTGTGAAAATTTCAACTGTCTAACTATCACGGTTCATGAGATACAGCCTGGTGACAGACGGACAGACAGACAGAGAGACGGCGGAGCCTTAGTAATAGGGTTCCCGTTTTACCCTTTGCGTACGGAACCCTAAAAAGGTATAAACTAAATCTCAACGACGACAAAAACGCCAACTAAAAAGGTTTACCTACTTAACAAGATATCGTAATAAAATAACATCGATTTCCGTAGGTTATGCCTTCGACGGAGTCACACGTAATTACTAAATATGTCATGTAATTAAACCATCGTAGATTACGTGTGACTCCGGCGACAAGTAGTTTAGGCGCTACTATGGAACCACTGGCGGACTAGCATTGGTGGCAGGTGCGGTCCGCCCTGGGCGGGGCGTCCTGGGGTTCACCCTAAACTCGAGAAATTATTTTTAATAAAATCCCAAACATGACCAAAATAATATGTTCAGTTCAGTAAAACGCAGTTTGTAGTTGGGCATGCAGCCGCATGCTAAATATAAACGGGCTAAAATTTCCGACCTTGCTCACTCTTGCGTCCTACATTCTCTTTTTTCTCAAACTTCTCTGCGTAAGTCCACAAAGTAACTCATATTTATGTACGAATACAAAAAAACCTTGATTTTTTATACATGAACCCTTGATGTATTTGTAGATTTATCTAAGTGTATTTGTGTATGTCATTCGTCGTTAGGCAATTGTAACTATTGTAAGTATAGTAAGCAAAGGCTGCATAAGTAAATAAATAAAATAACACAAAACATGATGCGTGTTTTCTCCGTAGAGTTAGGCAGGATCGGGATAAATAAATAATTACCAAAAAAAGTTGACTGAAAAAATGGCTTTTATTTTGAATTCTCAATAATTATGTGCCTACTTTGTAAATATAACAAAATATTTAAAAAGTTATTGTCTCCTAAGAATGTTTTCCTAATATAAATGATGTTTTCCAAATATTAACCTTGTATATTATAAAAGCGTATATTCATCAAAATTACCGGGTCAGATTTTGATGCCCCTTTGCACAAGGGTACAGATGAGGTACCCTCCACAAACTATCAAAACCGTGTATCGCTATTGGTCCATAGATAGATCAATTTTGCGCTGTCTCCTTTGAGTTTCAGGGCCTACCTACAAAACACCCAGTCTTCTAGTGCACTACAAGCAGCTCGATATCACAAAGTGAATGCTCAATTCAATTCAATTCTCAATTATTTATTGCGTACCATAATGTATAAACACACACCGGCAAAATTAGCGGAACATATTTTTTTTTTCGAAGAACAGTGTAATATTGCTGGCTGGTTGTTAATTCATTTTATTTTAGAAATAATTATTTTATATTGAGAAAACAATTGAACGCCACCTTTTATGCGGTTGTTTTAATTTTATTCGTACTTACATCATTTCTAGCGAATTTCCATTATTCATAATTTTATGGTTTTGGTTTAAAATTTCGTAAAATCTTCATTAAAAATCAGTTTCATTTGTTTTTTTTTAACTTTTCAATCTTTTTAAAAGTCAAGGACTTCATTACCTATGCCCGACTTGAGCGCAACTGAGATTGCCAGGGCACTTGAGATGAGGAGTAATGATAAAAACTATAGAGTGATCTCAAAAATTCTTCGCGGACCTGTTTCAACAATTTATCGCAGTATCCAACAATTCAGGGAGACTAATGTTTCTGTGAGAAGACCGGGACAAGGCAGAAAAAGACGTACTTCGAGCAGTGATGATCGTTTCATTCAGCTTCGCGTACGTAGGAACCCACGTGTAACGGCCGCCCAAGCCAGAAATGAGCTTGAGGAAGTTCGAGGTGTCACAGTAAGTGAGCGTACGGTGCGAAGAAGATTCAAGGAAGCTGGTTTTGGTTCGTACGTGCCCGCCAAGGCTTCCAACACTTGAGATACATCATCATAGAAACAGACTAACTTTTGCTCGGAAATATCGACTTGGGACAACGGACCAATGGGGTAAAGTATTGTTTAGTGATAAGTGCAGAATTCATTTAAATCAAGTTGATGGAAGGCAAAGAATATATATACTCAAAGGAGAACGATATAATAGCCAAATTTTAAAACTACACTGGCATAATTATGGTGAAGGATCAATAATGGTTGGGGGGGATATGTTTGGGAGCAGGTACGGACCTTCTGATTTGCAGCTCGTCATATATGATTAATTTTAGAAGAAAATATGGTACCGTTTGACCACTTTATCGGTGACGACTTCGTTTTGATGCAGGATAATGCTCGGCCGCATACTGCTTGTTCAACTCAAGCATATCTTAATAATGTGAATATCACAGTTATGGGGTGGCCGGCGAGAGCACCAGATATGAATCCGATAGAACACGTCTGGGACCTGCTGAAACGAAGAGTAAAATCCAGAAACCCAGCCCCTATCAATGTGGGTGAACTGCGAATCAGAGACTTGTCACAGGAAACAATAGATAACAATCGTTCGCAGAAACTTTATTATCAGCACATGGAGGAAACACACGTTATTAATTTGTATTATTTTTATTTATTTTTTATTTTTTTTATTCGCTTTTTAGGGTTTCGTACCCAAAGGGTAAAACGGGAACCCTATTACTAAGGCTCCGCCGCGCGCCGTCTGTCTGTCTGTCCGTCTGTCACCAGGCTGTATCTCATGAACCGTGATAGCTAGACAGTTGAAATTTTCACACATGTATTTCTATTGCCGCTATAACAACAAATACTAAAAAACAGAATAAATTAAATATTTAGGGGGGCTCCCATACAACAAACGTGATTTTTTTGCTCGTTTTTGCTCCATATTGATAATGGCAACAGTAACACGGTTGAAATATTCACAGAATATTTAGTTATATATTCATTTTAAAAATAAATGATTAAATTAAAATAAAACAAATATTTAAGGGAAACACGACACTTACAAAAAACGCGATTTTTTTGCCATTTTTATAGATAATGGTACGGAACCCTTCGTGCGCGAGTCCAACTCGCACTTGGCCGGTTTTTTTCAACTTTTCGTAGTCACCTTAAAAATCAAGAAAGTACATTTTTCACAAAAAAATATTTTTCTCTCAAAATTAATATTAAATGTGATCTCATTTTAAAGATGTCCAGCAAGCTCACGGGCGCCCAGCGTCCGTCGCCGAATCTCTGGATGTTTTTATTTGTTTATTTCAGGTTCGCAATTGTGGGTTTATTAATATTAGGGATTTTGGTGAATAAAACATGTCCCGTCTTTTTTTTTTTTTTCTTTTTTTTATTATTACAATATAAATCAATACAAAATACAATATATTTATTAATACAACAATCTAATTTACCCGATTCTTACAAACAATATTATAATCTTAAACTCCAAAAAAATTCCGGTTTCCTTCAAAATCCTCAAAATAACCACCCAATCATTTCCATCCATTTTCTCCCAATGTGTTGTTCCTGCCTTCAATATCTTTATTGACTCAATATCCTCCAAAACTTGGTCCTTAGTCTTCTTGAAAGCATATTGCAACTGGATGGGATCGTTTGAGAAGCTGTGAGAAGCCTTCCCTGTTCGGAGATAATTAAGGAATTCTTGGGTGAACCCTCTTTTCCTCATTCCTGAGAAGGATGGGCGACAAGTGTCAACGGGCTCAATATTTCCTAAACTTTTTGTCAAAAGAGCCTGTGACATCTTTGACACATATTTAAAGGAAATGGGTGTAAACACTATTGGTTTGCTTTCCTTCTCTTTAAGAAAACGGAGTTAACATCTTTCCGTTGGAACCACTTCCCGGTATGAGTAGTGATTTGTTCGCAAATATCCAAATCATCTAAATAGGTTCCAAAGATTGCGTGAAAAACCACTTGTGCTGTTTTCAGCTTATCACCTATACTCTTTATTTTGAAATGCAAGCCACCCTTTTTTTTTTTTTTTTGTTGCCGGGGTGGAAAATCCTCATGGATGTCCTCCGCCCTGGGGTGGGCGGAGGGGTCTGTCAGACTCTTACTGACTAAAAACCACCCCGGTGTTCCCTTCCCACACTTGCACCGGGGATCTTGGGAGCTAGTATTACTTCCGTGATCCCCGGCTAGTGCCGGGCCGCCTCCGCGGGCCACCTCAAGTCTGCGGGGGGGTGAGGTGTTAGACCCCCCCGCGACGTCTCAAAGGGGCGCGCGTGGAACACTACGCGCCGCCACCTCGGGTCCAGTGTGATAGGGGGCGGCGGACGTCCCCGAGTCCGCCGTCCCTGGACCCATTTAGGGGGCCGGAAGAGGGCATTATCTGCCCTCTGCCGACGCCCGGTGCGCCTGCTGCGGGCCGGGTGAGCGGATGAGATCTCCCGCTCCCTTTCCGCAGCCTCCTTCTGCGACACGACTGTTTCGCAGAAGGATACCACCGCGTCCCAGGACTCCTCGCTGCCGGCCATCGACTCGACCACAGCCGGCAGCGACAGGTCACTGCCTACTCCTGAGATGAGGGCACGGCGAGGCTCCTCCCAAGCGGCACACTCTGCCAGCGTATGCCGCGCCGTGTCCTATGCAAGCCACCCTCAGCTAACTCCGAAAATCTCTTTATCATATCGCTACCAGAAAAGCTCCAAGAAAACATGCTTCTCTTCATCATCTTCCACATAGCATAATATACTGTAAGAGGGAAATAAAATTGTTGTGTGGATCGGGCAGTTGTCATAATTAATATTTCCCCTAATTCCTTTAGGATTCCTGAAACACTACCCGGACTTCTAGCTTCCTTCAGGCAATTGATGACTTCCGTAGCCATAGGAAGCATTTGCAGACTGTTCATTAAAACTGAGGACAACTTATTGTAATATTTATCCTCCATAACTAACATTAATGCTTGACTAAGAGGACCTAAACTCCGGATTAACCCTGTTCTTCTTTCTGGAGCAAATGTAATACCCTGTAATAGCGATGATGATTGTTTAAGCCGTACTGCGTAATGTTTTGGGTCATTTCACGACTTTTATCTATTCTCCCTACAGCTTTACCACTGGCATCCCTCTTCACCCCCCTCTTTGCAACATTTTCCCTAACTTTAAATCTTGTGACTCCGGTACGTACTTCATCAAAGCTTGCCTTAAATAGAGTCATTAATCAACAATAGGTGTTGATATGAGGAAATTAATTTCAATTTTCTGTTTCTTAATCTCCTCAATGATGCTTGCAATAGTTATTTCAACGCCATTAATCTTTGCGCTGTAGGCTTTGTATTTGATAAAACCTGTTGGGTCATTTTGTTCTTTCCGGAGACACGTAAAAACGGTCATGAGGACGCCTGCTATCTCATCAGAAAGATCTATATCAATAATCCTTATAGCCAAATCAGTACTAAGTTTGCTGGATGTAACCGTTCCACAAATGATGATTTTTATATCAAAAATTATCATTAATTTTTCAATTTCAACATTCCTCCTCTAATTTGTCTACTTGCTCTACTTCCATTGATGTTGGCCTACCAGACCCAGAAGTTGATGGGGTAGCTATAATCAATTTTCTTTTCCTCAAATCTTTATTATACTAATACTATCTGTTTCAACATATGATTACAACATTGATGGGACGCCGATGATCAGGGTTACAGAGGTTAGGGACTTGGGAGTTAGTCTTAACGCAGGGCTAGCGTTTCGTGATCATATAGTAAAGTGCTGTAAGAAGGCCTACAGAAATTTAGGGTTTATGCTGCGTACTGTTCGTGGTTTCGCAAATATCACGGCGATTATCGCTTTATACAACACTTTGGTGAGAAGCCAATTAGAATGCAACGCAGTCATCTGGGCCCCACATGAGACTAAATAGTCCCATGTTGGAGCGAATACAAAATAAATTTGTAAGATTTTTATATTTGAGGCTCTATGGAGTGTATCCTTTTTACCCGCTTATGTATCCAACCTTGTTTATATTAGGCACTAGCTGTGCCCGCGACTTCGTCCGCGTGGAATAGTGACTTTTTGGGCAGCATATTTTGAATTACATAATAATATACCGTCGTTTGGGTAGCAAAAAATTTACTTTACAGTAATGCTTCTCTGTATACGATATTTGACGTATGGCCATCGGGGATGAAAGCATACAGGCTCCTAGGATTGCTAACCCGTGACAGAGCCACATACAACTGACCGTGCGAGAAACAGCTGATACTCAGATCTACACCCACAACTTTCAGCGTCTGACCTTGGGCTTTATTAATTGTCATCGCAAAACATAGGCTGACTGGAAACTGGACTCGTTTAAAACTAAATGGAAAATTGTTTGGAATGAGAGGAATCCGAGGAATGAAAACACACCTTTTCCACACCCTGTTAAAATCTCTGCTTCTATCAGATTTCGTTGTAAATTGGTCACTTTTAACCTGGTGCCATTGCAAAGTTTTGGGGGGCTTAAATTTCTAAGAAGCATTATGGGTACGCCTACTTTTAATTTTATTTTATGTGCTGGTAGTCCAGGAGCATTGAGGGATTCTAAAAATTCTACTGGATAGCTTGTAGATTCTCCTTCTTCCATGACTGTGTTAATGGAGATATACTCAACATAATCCCCCAGAACATAGCTCAAAATTTCAGCGTTTATTGTTGCTGCTTGGTCGTTTCGTGGCGTCAAAATAGCTCTTTCGCAAAGCCAGGAATTTTCGCAAGTTGGTATTTGCGTTGCGTTTCCATACACAGATGATATGAGGTCTCGCATTGATGAAACTATGTTGCATAGGTTTTCATTAAGAACAACTTTTCCTTGTTCCTGCGGATACACACCGTTACCAATCTCAAGTAGCAAATCTGAAAATTCTTGAGCATTTTCGTTGCCTCCAATTTGCGCACGCATATTTATTGTCAAATGCAAAGGGATAATGTAATGCCACAGTCGAGAACTCTTTAGGCAGGCTCTAACTTCATCAGCCCTTGTTCCACGTGGTATTACAGGGAGAGTCTGACGAAAATCGCCACAAAAAAGCATAGTAATGCCACCCATGGGTTGATCATTTTGCTTGACATCACGCAACGTTCTGTCTACTGCTTCTACTGCTTTTCGATTGGCCATTGTGGACTCATCCCATATAATAAGGCTACAATCACGAAGAACCTTCGCTTTATCGCTGTTTCTTGAAATATTACAAACAGGGCTTTCTGTGCGGTCTAAATCGATCGGAATTTTGAACATTGTATGAGCAGTTTTCCCACCTGGCAACAATGTGGCTGCTATGCCTGATGAAGCGACAGCAAGCGCGATTTTACCTTGGCTTCGTACCTTCGCCAAAATAACTTTAGTAAGAAATGTTTTACCCGTTCCACCGGATGCATCTACAAATAGCATTTCTCCCAAAGTACTATCAACGCTGCGGCACACCCGATCAAATATCAAACGCTGTTCATCAGTTAGCCTCGAGACATCAGTTTGTAAAATTTCGGCCAGGTCAATTGGATCATAGTTGGTTTCCATCGCGTAATCTCTATTAATACGTTCACCGTCAAATGATGCCTCCGGCATTCCATATTGAGAAATAGGATTACCCCCAATAGATGTAACTATATCTTGAATAGCCAATAAACAACGATTCAATTGACTTTCACGTAATCTCTCCTCAATTGGGTTGTTATCATTAAGTTGTGCGTGCCTAAAAAAATCCTCAGCCAATTTGTTCTGATACTTATACCATAACTGTGCAGCGTCAGAAAGTGCACAAAACACCAGCATGACGGCACACAAATGTCGCAACCGATGAGGACTTTCGCTAATACTTGCTTCTGACAAAGCATTATCCCAATGTTGATCCCCATCCAGCAAGTGACGTGCCCGGCAAGCAGCTTGGTATGTAGGGTGTACGATATTGTCAACCTTTCGGAGATCGGCAAAAGAAGTAGGCCCTCGGACAACGTGCAGCAGTAGGCGCAGGTAAAAGCATTCGGAGTTATTTGGATGAACCGTATAAACCCTACCAATGACATGATCTTTAAAAATACCTAGTTTACCTACTACAGCTGTTCCACGTCTTCTGCGGTTAAATATACCCTGTTGTTTATTATAGGTATAATACGATGGAACTTCGTTGTATAAGAGTGTCTTAGCAAATGCGTCTGTTTCGCAAAGATTAAAGAAAGCGAGCAGAGTGGTTCGTCTTGGGTTGTCCAAACGCTCCGTTACATTATCAGGGTTGAAGTATATTCTTTGTCCACCTTCAAGATGAACGTCAAGGTGGATGACGGGTGGATATCTCTCGTGGATCGAAAAACTTAAAATACGCCAAACTGCCTCAGAGGAGCTTATATACCGGCCCGACTGAAACCTTGTAACTTCATCGTTATCATTATTAGCGAACCCCACAGTTGCTTGGTCAGAGCCCTTATTCACATATTTACAAATATATTTGATGGATTCAACACTGTTACATGCCTCGACATTGATGTGAGCTTGAAAGGTTCGTGATAGTACCGGTGAGTAAGGTACCACCCATCTATTATCAACATCTATTTCCTGGTCATGTAATCTTATTTTAGCTGTGAAACCACCTTGTTGTGGTGACTTTCGACGATATAATGGATACCCATTTTCTCCTGATATCGTTTGTTCTAAAAGGGCCCGAGGGTATCTTTTAGAGCAACGACCTTCTTGCATACAGGGAGAATTTCTGTTTAACGTGCCGCATGGTCCGTGAATCATATGAGTCTTAATAATATCGAATAACACGGGATCTTGGGTCTTATCGGGAAATTCAGCACTTATAACAGTATCGATAGAATCAGGTCTAAGTTTTTCTTCTAACCACAGCAGAATGTGGGCATGTGGCAAGCCCCGTTTCTGCCACTCAACGCTGTACATAAAACACACTGATGGTCCGAAAACCTTTTCTTTTGTAATTAGGTCAATCATCAGCTTGAGTTTAAGGTGAAACACTCTGGCTATTATGTCGTGCCGATCATGTGGCGCCTGGCCGGCAAAAAGCCCTTCTGAAATTTCATTCCACTTTGGGTTAGTGGTAAAAGTGATAAAAAGGTCAGGTCGACCGTACTTACGAACATAGCAAAAGGCGTCTTGAGTACGCTCGTGCATGTAACGTGGACCTCCTATAAAGCTTGACGGTAAGATAACTAATCGTCCCATGTTCTCCACGTTATTATCTTGCTGCATTGCGTCTCGCAGATGCACATAATCCTCAGAACGTAATCGTGTCTGGTTAGTGCGTATATAAATTAACCTCTCTATTTTTGCGTACATATCGACGATGAATTGGCTGAATAATCCTCGAAATCGTTGCAAATAATTAAAACAGTTCCGTCTAATTTGTATCTGGTAAGAATAAAATTGTAGGGCTGATATTTTTTTATTGTAATTTGTTATTCTAGTCCTTGGATTAACTTGGTAGAGTCCGAAATTGTACCCATCCTCACCATGGAAGTATATCAATGGATATTGCAGAGCGTCATAAGCTCGATGTGTTTCGTAAATGCGTTGTAAGCGATCATCATGAGTACGTAATACTATATCACGTCTGTCACATTCCTGATCGACTAAGATTACTGCAACTTCGTCTGCAACAGGAGCATTGTACCTTCCACGATGTTCTTCCACAGGACGTCTATCAGCCTTAATTATAACTTTATAATTGTTATTTTGGCCTTGTGGGATGGAATCTATTGCAGCTTTGAAACTTTTGACATACGACGATTGAGATATAAGGTCGATGTTCAATCGAGGAAAGTTATCATGTCGGATATGAGCTTGTTCATTGTAATTAGACACAAAATAAATTTGAAGAAATTTAGGCTCATTTTGTGGAAGCAAAGATCCAATAAGGTGATAAACCTGGCCCTGCACCTTAAAAGTCGGCATGAAAGGGCCCTCTGTGATTTGTTTGGCCCCAAAAGATGTCATTTGGAATGCACTATTATACAAACGGCTATTGCCTAAAAAATGTTTTGACTGAGGATGTTCCCCATTTAGTAAAGCTTTTATAATGTCTGGAGGCTCACGAAAATTTTCAATGAGCACTTTGCCACCTGAACAGCATATGCCATTTGGTTCTTTTTGCCATTTTAAGGCATCACAAAATTGACAATAGACCACCATACCTCTTATAATGGCGAATTCAGAGTAATCAATCCTGGGCGAATATGAATAACCTGATTTCTCTTTGTTTGCCCATGGAAGGATTTCAATCTCCGCTCCACTTTCTGGATCTTCCATCGATCTTGACACCATTCTATTGATTGTATGCGCAAGTCTATCGACATTCAGCCGTGACTGGCGTTCGTCTGCAGTTTCTTCTTGCCGAATTTCCCTTACTCGTTCTCTCTCAGCTAATAAATAATTTTCCTCGCTCTGACGGGTTTGCTCATAGTTTTCTCTAGCTGTTTGTAATCTTTGTCGATATTCATCATCATTTTCAAGAAGTCTATTATTGTTGTGTCGCTCTCGATCAGCTGTTAATCGAGATTCACGATCGAAACTACTTTCCAGCTCTCTAGACCGCAAAGTTCGTGCTCTTTGAGAGCTCAAACGATTTTCCCTATCAGTGAAAGTCTCAGACTCACGCGATAGTGCATGAGCTTCACGATCAGCAGTGAGACGTATTTCTCGTTCTTCCTGTGTTTCCTGAGACCGAGCATTTTCTGTCCGAACCCTCTGAGAACTCAGACGAATTTCCCTATCAGTGAAAGTCTCAGACTCACGCGATAGTGCATGAGCTTCACGATCGGCAGTGAGACGTATTTCTCGTTCTTCCTGTGTTTCCTGAGACCGAGCATTTTCTGTCCGAACCCTCTGAGAACTCAGACGAATTTCCCTATCAGTGAAAGTCTCAGACTCACACGATAGTGCATGAGCTTCACGATCGGCGGTGAGACGTATTTCCCGTTCGTCCTGTGTCTCCTGGGATCGAGCATTTGTTCGATACACTTGATCGTACACTCTGGGAGTTCAGGCGGGTTTCCCTATCCGCAAAAGTTTCAGACTCACGCGGTAGCGCGTGAGCTTCGTGATCGGCAGATAAACGTGCCTTTCGTTGTTCCCCGTTTTCCCTATTTCGAGTTGACATCATTCGAGAACGATTTGAACTCAGTCGATATTCCCGCTGAGTCGAAGTTTCTGCAGAACGAAACCTAGCCTGATGTTCCCGAGTTGCAGAGAGCCTTGCCTCATGACCTTCCTCAGATTCCTGTGATCGAACTAATCTCATCGTTTTAGCATTTCTGCTACATTGGGAGAGGTTGGATCTTCTTCGAGGCATTCTTACAATAAAATAGTACTTACTACCTAATAAACTTATACTTAATAAAGAAAATCAAGAAAAGAAATGCCTAACCTATACCAAATACTTATAATATTTATATACAAACTCTAAATACAAATTAAGATAAGTATACCGAAAATCCAGGAAAGAAATGCCTAACCTATAACAAATGCTTACAATATTTATTTACAAACCCTAAATAAAAATTAAGATAAGTAAATACCCAAAAATCAAGGAAAGAACCGCCTAAAAATACTTAAAATATTTATTTACAAAATTTTAAAGAAAATTAAGAAAAAGAACCTAACCTAAAAACCCTAAAATATAAATAAATGAAATATGCAAACAGTCAGTATTCAAGTGAATCGCAATAATCGAATGAAACTATTCGCTTATACTCTCCAGGATACGTGCGTTCGCTACGAATAACTGAATCCTTATGGCAGCGGCGCGGTTTTTTTTTTTTTTTAGGTATGGCATCTCGCAGTTGACCTTGAGAGGCCGTGACTGCTTAACCGGTGTTTCCTGTGGCTGCCCTAAGGTATTAGCTTAAAGCCTCCAGCCAGGAGCGTAAATATAAGTATTAAAAACTAAACGACAGCGCTCTAAGGGCACCCCCTGTGGGGTACGAACCTCGGCTTAGGGCGTCGTTGGGGAAAAACAGCAAATTGGGGACGGGCTGGATCGAAAGTTTAAATTCATGATTATTAACGGGGATTACTATTAAATGCTACGGCTCACTCAGCCTCGGGGCTGGCGGTTCGACGTGCAAGGGACGGGGGGAACAATTTATTCTTGAACTTCGCGTGGTACCTCGGCGGCGAGGACGGAATGACGGTTTGTGTTTGTGCACTGTACTTGTGGCCCTATTGCTTTCCTGAAGGAGAGTAATGGGGTCATCTGGGTCTGAGAGAGTATGCCTAGGTCGGCGAGTCTGACTAATTTGAGATGGCCTATAGCTAGCTGCCTGCACAACCAAGGGGTTGCGATGTCTATCTGCGGACTCGAAGAACCGCTTTGTCGCGCGTTTCAAAAACTGCTTGATGGTGGGGATTCTAAGATCTACATGTAGGGTTTCGTTCCGAACGAACCATGGAGCGTCTGTAATTTTACGGAGAAATCGGTTTTGAAGTGCCTGCATTCTGTGAATGAGATAGGGACGGGCGTGTGCGAAAGCGGCATACGCGTACGTCATAATCGGCCGGATGCACGCTGTGTAAATACGCAATTTGCCCTTAAGGGACAACGTGCTGCGTGAGTTCAGAACGCAATGAAGCCTACCGAGAGCGAAAGCAGCGCGCGAACGCACTTGCTTTATGTGCTCAGCGAACGAAATGTGGTGATCTAAGATCACACCGAGATATTTGGCTCGCTTCTCCTAAGGGATAGGCTTGCCGAACATCTTGATCTGTCGTGGTAGGTCCGGTCTACGCCGGGGCCTAGAAAAGAGGACCGCTTGGCTCTTATCAGGATTGACCTCGATCCTCCACTTCCTGAACCAGTCACCGAGTCTGTTGACTTCGGTCTGTAGGATGCGGGAGATCTGGTCTTGACTGCGGCCGGTGTAGTAGATGGCCATGTCGTCTGCGAACAGAGCTAACTGCGCCTTTCTACTTTTCGGGATGTCACTGGTAAACAGCGTAAAAATGAGCGGAGCCAGCACAGATCCCTGAGGGACGCCTGCGCGGATCGGATGCAGCGGCGCGGCTCTCAGCGCGCTTTATATAGCCACGGACGCGCAGGCGCGAGGCGTGTACGTACTCTGATAGAATACCTTAACAAATGTTCGCCGTGATTCTTTAAATTGACATAACTTTTTTATTTATGAACCGATTGACATGAAATACTACATGTTAAGTAAAGCTTACTACAATATATTAGTGAAAACCGCATCTAAATCGAATAAGCCGTTTCTGATATTAGCGTGCACAAACACACAGATAAACAGACAAACCGACAAACAGACAAAAAAAAAATTAATTACAATCTCGGGTTCGGCATCGATATAATAACAACCCCTGCTACTTTTTTTTATATATTTCGATTGTACAGACACCACTTTTCTACAATTTTATTATATGTAAAGATATAGATATAGAATAGATGGTTGGATACAATGAGCTGAGAGTTAGGGCGTGAGTTCGCACTTGTATCATATTTATTTAAATTAATTAGAGGCAAGATACATAACGCCGACATATTACAGTTGGTGGGTTTGAGCGTGCCCGACAGTTATGTGCGGCGGCGCACGGTGGGCTGGAAATCGGCTTTCATAGACTTAGGGATTTCAATTTGCAAGTGCTTGTTTTTATGCCGGATATCGCTTCTATTAGTCATCACTATGTACAAAAATGACATCCGAGTTAATTCTGCCCAAAAACGAAGGAAATATAATTTTTTTACGAAAAATTTGTATGAAGCTAGTATGAAAAATCGAATTATCTCCTAAACGGCATGTTTAACCGTAATATCCTTGGAGGTGGTCATAGTGCTAATTATTAAAAATTTTTTGGTTGCCGATTTGACGAAAAATTTAATACCGTTTTTTTTTTTAAAATCGTCAAAATATTTTTATTTGTTTTTACATATGAAACGATTCCTTTTAGTGTTTATGTTGAAGAACACGGACTTTTAACTACGCGTAACATAAAATAGCATCACTCCTATATTTCCGAAGGAGTTGGCAGAGGTTTATAGTACACCCACACGTAGACAACTATGTTTGAGCTAGATATTTATCAACAAGTTTGTTCTTCTACGAAGTGAGAGTACGTCATTTGATCATGAAGTATTGTTCAGTGCAGTTGTATCCCGCATAGGCGATTGCCTGTCTGACGAAGATCGTGTTGTTCTCAAAGAATTTTGTCGGAGATTTACGCGAGCCGCTTTACAAAGGTGGCAGAAATCCAACCGATTCCTTGATAATTTCAGGAGAAAGTACGAGAATTGGTTGGGGGCAAATATTGATTGGCCGAGTTTTGTGCAAACTTTAGTTAATCAAGAACCAAGTGTTGATGAGATACCAAGAGCGCCCTCAGTCTCTCCAGAACCGTTGACATCAACGTCCATTGGAACAATGACGAAAAGATCCCGTAAACCATTCGAAGATCTGGGAAGTAAACAAAAAAAGAGAAGATCTGATGAACACACAGGCGAAGATTCCAGTGAATTGGCATATGCAGCTGCAGCACGTTTAAAAGAAGAAGGGCATGGAGATATCGCCTCTGTCATCGAATACATGATGAAAAATCCTGAAGCAGCCGCTAAATTAAATGAAACCCTTAAGAAACCAGCGAAAACAATCATATTTACGTCAGAAAAGGCGCTTGGATTGCTTCTTTCGCTAAAACTCTCAAAGTGGCAATATATTACGTTGCGAGAGGCTGTCATTCGGGAAGGTGGAAGGAAGATGGAAGGATATTAATCCATCTTACTATAAAATGCAACAAACTAAGCTTGATTGCTACCCTCCGAAGCAATCAGTGACAGTTACTGATTCATCGGCTAGGATTACACTTCAAGCTTTACTTGATATCACAGTTACAAGAATCCTTCAAAGCCTTTCTAAGGAAGAGCATAACAAGCAGTTGAAGCTGATATCCAAGTGGGGATTTGATGTTGCTTCTAACCAAAGCCGATACAAGCAGAAAATGGAGGGTGAGGAAGATGACTCGAGCATTTTCATGACCTCCTTGGTGCCACTTAAACTGACAGATGGAGACCACATCTTATGGACGAACCCAAAACCATGCTCAGTTTTGTATTGTCGTCCAGTTCAGTTTACTTTTGTAAAGGAGAGTGAAGCAGTTGTCCTTGAGCTGAAAAAACAAATGGATGAAGAAATTGAGGCCTTTATCCCCACAGAGTGCAATAATAATAATAGGGTGACTCATAAACTATTGATGACGATGATCGACGCTAAAGTTTGCACTTACCTTTCTGAAGCTAGATCAAATGCATCGTGCTACCTGTGCTTAGCAAAGCCTACAGAAATGAACCGCTTAGATGCTGTAACATCAAAAATTGTGTGTTCTGACCTGTATGAATTTGGCTTGTCATCCCTACACGCCCGTATAAATTGTATGGAATGTCTGTTACACATTGCATACAGGCTCGACTTCTAACGGTGGGCAGCGAGAAGTGATGAGCACAAAGAAATGCTACAGACAAGGAAGAAAATAATTCAAAATAAATTCAAAGATGAGCTTAATCTGTTGATTGATATAGTAAAACAAGGCTCGGGAACCACCAATGACGGGAATACTGCAAGAAAATTCTTTGAGTTTCCTAATAAAACCGCAGCTATAACCGGTTTGGATGAAGACCTCATCAAAAGATTTGCTGTAATTTTACAAGCAATTACATCTGGAGAGCAGGTCGATATAATAAAATTTTGAGATTATGCCCGCAAAACAGCAGAAAAGTACGTATTATTATACGACTGGTACTACATGTCGTCAACCGTTCATAAATTATTACTCCATGGGGCTGACATAATCCAGAAAAATAATATTGTGCCGATTGGGACTCTCTCGGAAGAAGCCTCAGAGTCTCGAAACAAAGATTTTAGGAGGTTTCGAGAACATCATTCGCGGAAAAGAAGCAGGCAGGATTCCAATCAAGACATTTTAAATATGCTTGTTATTTCTTCGGATCCTTTGCTAAGTGCACAAAGGCCTAAGTTAGATGCCAAGAAAAAGCAGAGCTTTTTTGCTAAAACTCTCGACTTAATTCAATTTCAGGAAACTTGAGTTCAAGTTTTTGGATATATCCAATCTGGATTCTGACTCAGAATTGGAGTCTGACAACGAGAGTGATAAGGAAAATTTGTAAAAAAATTATTTATGTACATATTTGTAAATTTGTATTTGAGTGTGTTTGGGTTTTTTTTTGTAATATTTAATGATATTTTGTCTTTTTTTTTTATTTATTTTACAAATGCTTAGTATTAATTCCTTAAATTAAATTATTTTGTATATAATATAACTTTATATATTACTTAAATAAGAGTTTGATAATCTTTTTTTATTTAAATTAATAAAAATGTGTCAAAAAACAGCAATTTTTTTATTTAATTTTTCTTGTTTTGTGTGTTCTTAATATTTGGGTTAATAACATATCGAACTTTTTAACTTGGACACTAAAAGGGATCGTTTAACATGTAAAAATAAATAAAAATATTTTGACGATTTTTTAAAAAAAAACGGCATTAAATTTTTCGTCAAATCGGCAACCAAAAAATCATAAATAATTAGCACTATGACCACCTCCAAGGATATTACGGTTAAACATGCCGTTTAGGAGATAATTCGATTTTTCATACTAGCTTCATACAAATTTTTCGTAAAAAAAATATATTTCCTTCGTTTTTGGGCAGAATTAACTCGGGTGTCATTTTTGTACATTAATGACTAATAGAAGCGATATCCGGCAAAAATCAAGCGCTTGCAAATTGAAATCCCTAAGTCTATGAAAGCCGATTTCCAGACCACCGTGCGGCGGCGCGGCGGCGGCCTCAGCTGCTGGCTGTACCTCGTGGCCGCACTAATCTGTTAAATGAGGCTCCCCTGATGCCGCCGCTTCGCACTCTTAACCTTGTAGCAGAGGAAATTGATATTTTTGCTTGTACACGGAGTGAATTCACAAGGATAACATTGTATGTAATAAGCTTTAGCAAATAAGTTGTTATTATTAAGTATGCTTCACTATTGCATTGGGTTACTTATACCTGTAATAATAGTTATAAGTGATTATATAAATAAAAAAATAAAATTAAAAATTAAAAGGTGTAATTTCAAATAAGAAAAGAAGACTAAATACTAGATTTTAAAATGAAACGGTATTTTAAAAAAAAACGCCTTTTTTATGTTCCGCTAATTGTGCCGGTGTGTGTTGGTAGGGAAGTAATTATATTAGACACAATTATGGACCCTGTCGGGGCACAGCATAGATCAAGTTAAGAGAGAGGAGGAAGAACCTTGGGTGTTTAATGTGATACATTTTATTATCAGTCAAGTAGATTGAATTTAAGAATTATAATTATTGTTTTATAAATATGTACATTTATTTATTTATTTAGTGACATTTGAAAAACCCTTTATTTTAATTAATCATTATTGTTTTATTTATATATTATTATTTAGTACTTAATTAATACGCTTTAATGCTCTAGTTTGTACGCAACATAAGCTGGTATTATTCAAAAATGTATGTATGCTTAGACAATAAGGTACACTTTTAGATCGATACCTTCTGCCAGGTAACCGTGCAATAAAAGTCGTTGACGCCCTTCTACTAATGTATTCAAAACGATAAAAACAAAACGATATGAAAAAATGTCAAGGCAGTGTCGCTAAAGGTGTGTCCAAACATAGCGCGGCATTTGAGCGCGGCCGCCGCGCGCGGCCTGCCGCGCTGTGATTGGACGACTGCCGGGGGAGAACGCTTCTCAGTGTGACCAGATTAAATTTTACAAAAATACCGAAGCTCCTTAAAAAAATACTGAAATGTACCAACTTGCACAGGGAAAATATACCAATAAAAATACTGATTTTCAAAACATATTTTTATTTATTAATCATCATCATCATCGCAATAAATATTAGAATTATATTTTAACCAGGGACCACTTTGGTTGCCCATTGAAAGGGTTTTCGTTAGGGTTTTTCTAAGCGGTAAATCAAAAACCCATACGATATGGGTAACCCTTTTGAATGGCTTAAATTAAATTTAGGTAACCCGTTGAAAGGGTTTTCGATAAAAACCCATACGGTGTGGGTAACCCTTTTGAACGGCTTAGTTTAAGCCATTCAAAATTACCCACACCGTATGGGTTTTTGATTAACTGCTTTGATAAACCCTATCGAAAACCCTTTCTAAAATGGTAACCAAAAAACTTACTACAGATGACTGTATATAGTAGCGATGTGTCGCCACGTGGCATGCGTCGCCCCGCCAGCAGTCGGTTTTACGTGCGGCTGTTGAATTTTTCACATCAAAAAACTTACTACAGATGACTGTATATAGTAGCGATGCGTCGCCACGTGGCATGCGTCGCCCCGCCAGCAGTCGGTTTTACGTGCGGCTGTTGAATGTTTCACATCAAAAACTTACTACAGATGACTGTATATAGTAGCGATGCGTCGCCACGTGGCATGCGTCGCCCCGCCAGCAGTCGGTTTTACGTGCGGCTGTTGAATGTTTCACATTAAAAAACATACTACAGATGACTGTATATAGTAGCGATGCGTCGCCACGTGGCATGCGTCGGCCCGCCAGCACTCGGTTTTACGTGCGGCTGTTGAATGTTTCACAACTTACTACAGATGACTGTATATAGTAGCGATGAGTCGCCACGTGGCATGCATCGCCCCGCCAGCAGTCGGTTTTACGTGCGGCTGTTGAATGTTTCACATCAAAAAACTTACTACAGATGACTGTATATAAAGTCTATCTCACGAAAGAAGTGTCGCAGACGTGGCGCTGTAGGCATGCGACGAAATCATAAATCTTTTTTTATTTATTTATCTCAACATCATATTACAGGCACTGTTTAATAAAATGCACAATATTAAATAGAGAAAGGTGTCTGAGGTGGAGGGTTATTGTAGGAATGTTGCTAACTTGTATAAGAATAATTTGTTCCATTCATTGCCGCGGGACTTCTTTCGTTCCAGGGTGTTAGCTACCTCCATACCAAATTTTATCAAAATTGGTCCAGCCGTTTGAGCGTGAAGTAACAAACATACACACACTCACAAACATTCGCCTTTATAATATTAGTGTGATTACTTTTCTACTTCAGTGTACTCAGGCACAACACGTGTGAACCGGTTAGTGAGTAAAGTAAAGAAGGTCATCGATATGTATGAATCCATCGCTTTTTAGTAGTCATTCGAATTTGGTCGGATAACCAGCCGTTGTTTACATATTTTGGTTTTTTGTTAATATTTACTTAATGCGAAACATTCCAAGCTGAATATTTTCACCATATATTTTTGACTAAAGGCACAAGATTTTGGTTTATACCTACACATCTGGGATTGAGCCGGTTCCTTGTATTTTGCCGTCAAAGTTATGACACCATCGTTTTGACTTTTAGCAAGATTATTCAAAAACGCATGCATGAACAGTTTTGAAACTTTGTATGGTTATTATTAGCGTCAAGAAGGACCGAATACAATTTTCAGCGAACTTATACCTTATCTCATTTAGGCGCTGCGATGTTTTTTCGGGTTTTCATAAAACTGCGATAACTTGAAAACTACAAATATTTTCTTAAATCTAATTGGGGCACTAAGGGGCACACATTAAGAGCTACTCGTGTATGTTTATTCTACAGGGGCACATGCAATGGTTTTAGAGATATACGATTCCGCAAAACGTTACTCCAGCAGGAAATGCAATCTCTCAAAAACCTGAAGGGGCACAGATTTTATTTATGGGGGCACATTTTGGCACACATATAAGCTATCTGGCCATGCACAATTTTTCACTCTCCGATTATTCGTTTAGAATTTTCCTGCTAGAAAAACGTTACCCCAGCAGGAATCGTTTTTTCCGTTTTTTTCCAAAACGACAGCGGGCACACATTTTTTATGTTGGGGCACATTTACAGCAGCTAAGGCACCAATTAAATGTTCCACTCATATAACTCTAGGAGACACTTTCCTGCTGGGGTAACGTACACGCGCTCACGCAACCCTTCACGACACAACTTGGCATTTTTGCTTAGTAAAATTTACGAGCGCTCCCGAAGACAGCCGATCGCGTTCTAGTTCACTTCGATACAGAGAAGACCATTTTGGGACCAAGTTCGAGGCGTCATTGTAACACGCGGTCCGCCCTGTCCTTACGCAGTAATATATTTATGTCAATGGCTCGTGATTATTTATATATCTGTTTTGTGTAATGTTCGAGTTTATTAGATATGTTTTTGTATGCACGTTTTTTCTGTGACAAATAAAATTATTTTTCTTTCTTTCTTTCATCTTTTTTATAGGTCCATGCTTCCTAACAAGGAATTAAAATCTAAAATGAAAAGTCTTCTAAGTTCATACAAACGTGAAAGAAATACCTAGGGAAAAAACAACCAATACCACTGGATCAGGTTAGTTTTTGCTCGACCAGTAAATAGAAATTCGGTACTACGAGCTTATATCAGCGGGCAATATATTATTAAAATCCATAGACTTATAAAAAAAGTCAGACGGAACTCCCGCTAAGACAAAACTGTGTCCCGTAATGGCGGCGACAGTCTTAAGTGTGAGTGAATTTAGGGTTGTCATGATAGCCAAAATTACCCACTTAATATTGTTTTATTTAAGAAAAATACAGGTCGGCAGACAAATTTGAGGTACTGCATATGTAACAATACGCCGGAGTCCTCCTTTAGTTGTATAAAAGTCATTCGTTGCAAAATGTAAACTGCAAATGACACTGTATTTGTTTTCAATCCAATCATTTCGCCAAACTTCAAAATCTAGTAGACAGAATATAAAACAACTAGTAATAATAAAATAAAATTAACCTAAATAAATTGAATAGATTTAAAAATATATTAATTTCCCATATATTTAGGGTAATTTGCACACGTGAATATTGGCAACACTGGCCTTGTGATGAATTATTTTGTTCTGGTGAATAAATATTGATTGTAATCTATAAAATCGGGAACTAAGTTGTTGAATTATTCATTTACCTATGAAACGTGATTCCTGTATTTTTTTTCTTCCGATCGCTACGGTTTTTGCAACATTTCACCACACAAGACATGCTTTATTTCAATACTTTTTTTGCCGCGTAAACGTGTCGACTGTGTTGACGTTTGCACGCGTAATGGGTGAGTATGCTGTGAATGTGTGCGTGGGGGCGTGTACGTACAGCGAGCTGGCTGACTCTGAGTGACACAGTTTTCTGTTAGCGAGAATCCGTCCGAGTTTTTTATACGTCCATGTTGAAATCATATAAAAGTTATCTGAAACATCTTTTTTCTTATTTGACGTTTTGACAATCAATAATCTTAATCACCATGGAAACCACATACACAAATTTCTTATGTCTAAACAAAAAGTATTGATATATTTGATTAAACAGTTTCTAATAAATTAATATAATCGTGTGGCTTAGTCTTATAGATTTTGTATGTAAAAAAAAAAAGAAAAGGGTCTGCTACTTACAAAGGATCCTGCTGTTTGAATAAAATTGTGTGTTGCTCTTTTAAAACATTGTCTTTATTCTTCTTTCACATTGTAAACTTATATAAAATAAACTGGTATAAAACTTGTCTCACAATAATTTTAACATTCCTAATTTTCAGACTTTCCACATACGTATTTCTAGACTTCATTTATAAATCAAAACCATCAACTCAGCTGTTTTTTCCACACTTTCAATTCTATTCAAAATATTTAAACAGAGCTATAACAGACCATAAAGCTCCACCATAGAGTTTATTTCTAACCAGTTATAAATCACATAAAATTCAAATTAATTCCCAAACAGCCTTATCTCCTAATTAAAACTTCAAACACAACACAAAACTCTTCACATTAAAGAATGTCCTTTAATTATCACTCACTAAGCATTGTCTCAATCTCAAGAACTTTGTTCTGTCCAGTGGTTTAGTTAAAATATCAGCCAAATTATTTTTAGTAGAACAGTAATTAATTTCCAACAAATTTTTATCTATTTTCTCCTTAATAAAATGATATTTAACATCAATGTGTTTGCTCCTTCTATTTAAAATTCCATTCTTAATCAATACAATAGCAGATTGATTCAAAATCAAAATCAAAATCAAAAGTCATTTATTCAAACTAGGCTGAGAATCAGGACTTTTCGAACGTCAAAAATTACATAAGACAGTCCCCCAAAAACGCCCACCCTTCACCACTTCCTAGTGCTTTAGCTGGGAAGAAGAAGTGGCGCAACAAACTCCCCAGCAGCACAGCTGTCTGTTCAGATATAAAACTTGAAACTATACAATAAAATGTAAAAGAATTTGCATTACGCAACACAACATTAAATTAAATTATTTGCCTTATGTTAGCTAGCACACGCCACTATACCAAAAAAAAAAACATAAAAATCGTCGAAAACTATACTCAAGCAGAAATAACGTAAACAGAACGTACCTAAATAAAAGCCTCCAGGCATAATGGGCGTCCCCGCCCACACAAAGCTATAGCTGTAACTCGAAGTCAAAAATGATAAAATAGCACCATCGTAGTAAAATAAAAAACAGTTAATCATTAATAACAATAATAAAACCATGGTCAGCAAGACGACCAGTCACCACAAGCAGCACCCGTTCACGAGCATAACGCAAAGATCAGCCATCACCCCCCTCGCCATATTTGAGGGAAGGAGGCATCGATCACTAATTAGTGAGTGGTCACTTTATTAGTGATCGATGGAAGGAGGCAACCCGACCCCCGACGCTACCGCAAGCAGTGACATCTAAGGGAGCATGACGAACTTGCTGCCTGTTGCTCAGGCAAGAATAATATAATCAATAGTCTAGGTCGCTAGCTAACCACTAATTGCAATACAACTCATAAAAAAAACATTTTCATGAGTATATTATGTCACTAATAAATAAAAATAAATTGACTTAGACAGTCAAATAAAAATAAACAATTATATGAACTCATATAACCTGTCAGTAGGTACGCTAATTCTGGAGAAAGAACATGAACATTGTCTTGAGTTAATCACAGCGACCAACTATTCTTATCGTTTAAGTAGTCATTGATAGAATAGTATGCCTTTGAACAAAGATTAGATTTAACTTTAACTTTAAACGCATTAAAAGGCAAATCTAACAAAGAGGGTAGCTTGTTATAAAAAGTTATACCAAGTCCAACAAATGAGTTATGAACCTTATGAAGCCGGTGAAATGGAGCACGTAATTTATCCTTATTTCTGGTGTTAATATTGTGAATATCACTGTTTTTAGTGTATAAGTGTATATTTTGCCTAACATATAAGATGTTGGCGAAGATGAATTGTGATGCCGCCGTGAGTATACCAATATCTTTAAAAAAATCTCTTAGAGAAACTCTGGCACCCAGCTGGTAAATTGCTCGAACAGCTCGTTTTTGAAGTACAAATATATTTTGAATGTCAGCTGCTTTACCCCACAACAGAATACTGTAGGACATAACGCTATGAAAATAACTAAAATAGACTAATCGGGCTGTATCAACGATTGTCAACGAACAACTGTGTTTTCGGCAATTTATCCGTTAATTCGTGGATCAGAGACTGAATGTATAGCTGAATTAGAACTGAATATATAAGGTCTTTAATACATTCGGCTGCAGAAATGTATTCAGCCTCAGTACTCGAAAGAGCAGTGACTGACTGCTTGCGTGAGCACCAATGTATAGGGCCACCACCATAAAATATTACAAAGCCAGTCGTACTTTTTCTAGTATCAGGATCACCTGCGAAGCCTGCATCACAGTATGCTTTTAAAGTCATATCGTTCCCACGAACATACTGTATACCACTACTTATTGAGTTTTTAATGTACCTAAAAATATTCTTAATATTACTGAATTCAAATTCTGATTTTCTTGATGTCTACTGCAATAACCTACATGAAACGATAAATCCAATCTTGTTTTATTAACTAAATATAATAAAGAACCAATTAATTGTCGATATTTATGTACATCATCAACTCCACCTTTCCCCTCTTGATGTACATCAACTAAAATATCAGGATGACAACTATCCTTTAAGTTTTCAAATTTAAACTTTTCCAAAATTTGTTTAATATAACTTTCTTGATAAATCTTAATATAATTTCGTTCTACTTTAACATCAAACCCTATAAACTTTTCAGTTTTATCAAATTTACGCATGTCAAATTCAGTTTCTAATTTATTAATAATTTTATTTAAATGAATTTCATTTTCACCAATTAAAATTCCATCATCAACATAGATAGCCAAATAAATTCCTTTATCATTATTAACAAACACACATGGATCAGATTTCAATTGTAACAAACCTAATTTCTTCAAAAACTCCGTTAATCTTATATTCCACATAAGTGGTGCTTGTTTTAATCCATAAAGACTGTTCTTTAATTTGCAAACTTTATTTTCTTTATCTTTAATGTCATATCCCAAAGGTATTTCCATGAAAATTTCTTCATCTAACTCTCCATATAAAAATGCTGTCTTGACATCAAATTGCTTTATTTTTAAACCTTTTTGTGCTGCAATAGCCAACAACAATCTAACACTAGTAGTATTAACCACTGGACTATATGTCTCTTTATAGTCAATATTATGCTTTTGAAGAAAACCTCTTGCCACTAATCTCGCCTTATATCTTCCACCAGGCTTTATTGTAAATATCCATTTATTTGAGATTATCTTTCTATTCTTTGCTTCACTCCTGTTTACAATTTCCCAAGTCTTGTTTTTCTCCAACGAATCTTTCTCCTCCTTCATTGCTTTACACCATAAATCTTTATCAAAACTATTAAAAACATCTGTATACGTTAAAAATGAAGTCTCTAAATCGTATTCTTTTAGCCATGCTGGCAATCTTCTCTCTCGATTTGGTAATATTCTCCGTCCAACATTAACTGCTTCTTTAACTGCATCCTCAAACTCATCACTAGTCTCAACTACTGTGTCATTTCTACCTTCATTTCTATGTTCCCCTTTCAAAACATTATTACGAGTATCTTCAACATCAACTCCAACTCCAGTGTCTTCAACACTAACTTCAAAATCTTCAACACTATCTTCAAAATTATCAAAATTGTCTTCAACATCTTCACCACTAACTTCAACTTCAACATTATCAAAACTATCTTCAAACACCTAATTATCTTCAATATCTACTTCAACACCAACAGCTCGATCACCACTTTCACTACGAAAAACATCACCAACAACTACATCATCATTAACCTCATTATTAACATCACCACGAATATCACCGTTACCTTCACTACTAAACCCATTATCACCAATATCTACACTCACCTCTTTAAATAAATTATCTAACTCACACTGTTTCACTTTACGATTACAAAATTTTAAATAATCCGCAACATCACTCTTATTATTGTTAAACACTACATCTCTCGAATAAACAATTCTAAAATCAGAAGGATCCCATATCTTATAACCATTATTCGTAAACCCTACTAAAAGCCCTTTGCTACTCCTGGAGTCAAGTTTCTTTAATTGAAAATTATTTTTATAATAAGCTAAAGATCCAAAAATGTTCAAATGTTTTAAGTTTGGTATTCTATGAAACCACATTTCAGCTGGTGTTTTATTATTAACTGTGTTTGCACTCCTGTTAATTACATAGGCAGTATTAATGCGTGGTAGCTGCATATCAAATAGTAACGCTCTAGTTCTTTCCATTAAAGACCTATTTAATCTTTCAGCTCTACCGTTTAACTGTGGAGTGTAAGGAATTGTATAATCAATATTAATTCCTTGACTATTGCAATAAATTTTAAATTGTTTATTATTGTATTCGCCACCATTATCGCATCTAAAAGTTTTAATTTTTGTTTGGAAATGATTTTCTGCCAAATTAATGTAATTTATTATTTACGAAAATGCTTCGCTTTTATTTTTAATTAAAAATACTTTAATAAAATGTGTATAGTCATCCAAAAAGGTTATAAAATATTTGTAACCATCCCATGTTTCAGTTTCGATAGGACCACAAATATCTATGTATAATTTCTAAAGGTTTACTGGCTTTTTGTCTAATAGTTTTGAATGGTTTTCTACATAATTTTGATTTGGTGCAGACTTCGCAGATGGTTTCCTTTACCAGGCCTCTCTCAATTCCTCTAACAAGATTCCTAGTTTTGGCTATAGGTACATGACCTAATGCGCGGTGCCAAAAATATGAATCCAAGTAAAAAGAGTTTACTGACCTTGATTGTACTAATGGCTTTGTGTTAAAACTCAGGTGGTACAAACCATCACGACTTAGCTCAGCAGCTGCTGCGCATTCAGCCTCCGATCCACGAATATCGCATCTATTTCTGAAAAAATTTAAAGTACTTATAGTTATCATTTGTTAATCTAGATACAGATATTAAGTTTTTCTTTAATTCAGGAACAAAAAGGACATCTTTCAATATAATATTTTGGGAATAAATGTTGCCCATGATGTTTGCAAAATAAATATTTCCATCAGCTGTCATGATCTTATAATAAGTTTTTCTTTTATCCTTAAGATAAATTTCTGAATTCACAATATGACTGCTGGTACCGGAATCAATAATGAACTCAATTTTAGTTTATTTTTTTAGTAAAATTCTTACTCACATTTTTCATGTTCAAACAATTTTTCATATAGTGGGAGTTGTCACCAGTGCCGGCAGTTAAACTTTTCTTTGCAGTCCGTATATCTGTGTCCAGTTTTCAGACATTTGAAGCATGTTGTGTTCTGTTTATTCTCATCACTCGATATCGGAGTTCTAGTTCTGCAAAATCTCGCAATGTGACCCTTCTTTCCGCATTTATAGCGTGTCTTTATATAAAAACTGTTTCCTTCTTGATTGATATCATTATTGTTGCTTGATGTTGTTGCTATTATTTCCTCTTCTTTGTTGTTGTTCCTTATTCTTGTTTCTAGACTTAACCTTGATATTAAATTTGTTAGGGTTTTGTCATTCAATGACGTTGCTTCCCAAGCAGTTCTGAAATAGTCCAATTTTTCTGGTATACTTGTCAAAAATTTTGTCATAATCTGCTTGTCATCAAAACTATAACCCAAACTTCTTATCTTCGTTGCTATGTTTTCAATTTCTGTTATATCACACATCAGATCTTCTTTTTGAAATTTATAATTATAAAACCCCTCCAATTGTTGAGATATTTGTATATCTTTGTGTCCCAGAAAAGTGTCGTCGAATTTTTTTTACCAGTCTAGATGTAGCCCACAGAGCACTATATAATATGATCTCGCCCAAGGTTATCACAAATTATTGATTTACCGGAAGATACTCATAAGACGGCATTCGTAACACCTCAAGGTCATTACGAATACAATCGGGTACCGTTTTGCCTCGCGAATCAGTGTTTATGCGCTTGATAAATAAAATCATAAAATCTATAAATAACCCTAGTGATATTAAATCATCATCATTAAGTAAAAAAAAAAAAATCCGGAAGTAGGTACTAGCTTCTTAGATGATTTATTATTGCCCTCTATTGACTTACCGACGGGTATTGAATTATTGAAAAACGTTCTCATTAAATTGCGATCCAAAAATTTCAAGTTAAATATGAAAAAATGTTAATAAAAAAAAAAACTATAAGTTTCGCAGTGTAGCATTCAACCCAAAATGGGTGATTTGAAGTTATCAGCTGTTTCACAATTTCCGACACCGCGTAATGTTCATGATATTAGACAGTTCTTTGGTTTATGTAGTTACTTTCGTAACTTTATAGCTAATTTTGCATGGATAGCACGCCCACTGACGGAACTGAAACTGACGAAGAAAAATGCAATTTGGACTTGGAATGAAACCCAGTCAAAAAGTTTTTGTGAATTATAGCAAAAACTTTGTAGTAAACCGTTATTAGCAATTTACGATCCGAAACTGACTACCGAAATTCACACGGATGCTTGCAAGTTAGGAATTGCGGGTATGTTACTACAAAAACAAAACGATGATAGTTTGCGCCCTGTTATTTATTTTAGCCGCGTCACTATAAAGCGGTCTACACACCAAAGCCGCTGACCCGGCGGCACAGCCGCAGGCTTAGTGCCGGCGGGTTAACCCGGCCAAGCCAATAATATCCAATAATGTAATGTCCAAGCCGAACGACTTTGCCGGCGGCACGACAGCCGCGGCATGTGGTGTTCTAGTAGGTAATTGCCAAATAGTCGTAGAGATTGGACGTGTGTGTTTCGAATAATTCAGAAGTAGTATTTTCAGTACCTAATTGACATGGAGGAGGACGATAACAGTGATTTAATAATAGCAGTTTGTGGAGTTATTATCGGTGGATCCCTCAACACACGAAAGTGTTGGGTTAGGCCAAGTTTAATGAGTCGCAATAAATACAGTACTTGTCAAAGATTAAGTGATTTAAAGGAAGACGACTTGGTTCTATACAATACAATTTCATTAAATGCGTCGTAACGCTTTGGCCGGGTTTTTGTAGTCACGGTTTTTTGGGTTCCATAATATTTCTTTTAAATGATAGAGGTCTATTATTTTTATAACTGTTGTATCGTCCCACTCCATATTGGTTAGTTGATAAAAAATAAAAGTGCCGACACTTCAAAACAACAGAGAATGAATAAGTGATACGTCACTACTCTATGAAAGCCGGCGGGCAACTGACTGAGTGTGTGGGGAGGGATGCCGTCGGCATCGGCATGCTGCCCCGCCGGCTTGCCCGCGCGGGCGCAAGCCGGCGGCATGATTGTACAAAATAAGGCGGGTTGGGCCGACGATCCGTGCCGCCGCGCCGGGTCAGCGGCTTTGGTGTGTAGACCGCTTATAGTTGGGAAGAAAGTGTGTACCATAGTGCATAGTTATGAACTCGAAACATTGGCTGTAGTAAAATCTTTACGTAGGTTTCGGGTTTAAGTAGTAGATAAACAAGTACGGGTAGTGACAGACTGTACCGCCGTTCACGACACAATTGCTCGGTGGTGGTTACTAATTCAGAAATACGATATACCTATCTATCGATTATAGGCCCGGTGAGCGGATGCAGCACATAGATGCATTAAGTAAAAATCCTGTACAAACGTTTAATGTTGACCGTTTAGATGTAATGGATTGGTTTGTCACCGTGCAAAACGAGGATGAAAAATTAAAACATATCATAGATTTGTTAAAAGGCTGTAAGGATAGTGGTATAGTAAATAATTACGCGTGGATTAATGAGAGACTTTATCGTAAAACCCTGAATGGCAACCGCTTAGTTATTCCGGGACTAGCTAGGTGGAAAATATTACAAAAACACCATAACGATATAGGTCATGTAGGTCTTAAGCGATGTACTGAGGCTATTAAGAATATTTTCTGGTTTCCCAAAATGTCGCGCTTCATAAAGAAGTATGTGTCATCACTTCTGCATTGTGCTTACGGAAAAGGTGAATATGGCAAGAGGGAAGGCAAACTTCACCCCATACCAAAGCCTAATGAGCCGATGCGGATGGTCCATATTGACCACCTAGGACCGTTCACTCGTACTAAAAAGGGGTATCAATACATGATCGTGATGACTGATGCTTTCTCTAAATTTGTGGTAGCTGAACCAGCTCGTACTGTTAACTCTGTGGAAACCATTCAATTTTTGAAAAAGATATTTAGTTTATTTGGGTACCCTGAACGAGTAGTTTCTGATCATGGCAAAGCCTTCACGAGCAGGTATTTGAAAAGATTTGCTTCTGAAAAACAATTTAGGCATATATTAAGCGCTGTAGCATGTCCCAGAGCAAACGGTCAGGTCGAACGCACAAACCGTACCATATTGGATGCTCTACGGATCACTGAACCCAGTGATGCTTCTCACAATTGGGATAACAGCTTACCTGAGGTCATTTGGGGTATAAATAGTACGGTTAATGCAACTACAGGATAAAAGGCGTACGATCTAATGTTTGCTCAAACTGGTAGTGATGTTTTCATTCCTAATCAGGTATCAGAATCTGTTCAGTCTAGGCGTGCTAAAGCTCGAAAACGTATTCAGGTAGCTAGTACAAGAATAAAAGCGAAATTACGATAAGAAACGTAAAAATAGCACTATTTATAAAAGAGGTGACTATGTATTATGGCGACAAGCACCAACCAACAGCGTTGGTAAAGTGAACTCTAAGTTAGATGACGTATTCTGGCCCCTATCTAATGATAAAAGTTTTAGACAAAGATCGGTATAGGATTAGAAGTATTAAGGGACTCAGAGGATATAAACAGTTTACCGGTCTAGTAACAGCCGACGCTACTCGCCAATGTAAGAGCACCCATGCATCCATGTCCGATAGTGCAAGTAGTACTGACGAGCAGCTAGGTCTACTAGATCAGCTCGAGAGTTGATCTGGTCCCAGGGGTTCCTTCGTCCTATGCTATGGTTATTGTATGACTAATCGTGCTTTTGTTCCCATTGCGGGAGCAATGCTTACAGGATGGCCGAATTTAACGCCCGCCAAAGATGTCGCCACTGTATTGACAGCCAGCCAGCCAAACCGCCATTGCCGTGACGTCACATCCTACCACAAGGCCAAGTGGGGGGTGTGACAGTTGCCGCCAAGCCAGCCAGCCAGCCAGCCACAGCGATTATAAAAACGAGTTGCGCCTTAGCATAAGCTCTTTTGATTTTGTAAAATCGAGGAAATTTAAGTGATTGCATTTATACCGTTTGAATTATTTCCACGCCTACTACCTGAGTGTTATACTCGTACTAGGCAAAATCAGAGTAGTCCGAGATGTGAGTAGCCTTCGTAGCCGAGCTAAAACGTATTGCGAAGATCCGTGTTCCGGAGAAAGGCTGAGTCACTCAGAAATGCAATAACGAAAATTCGAAACTGCCTGCCTTTGGTAAATAAGTTGTTGTGATAAATCACAACAAAAAATTGATGATGCGTTCAGGCGCATCACCACAGTTTTAGAAAAATATAAATCTTCTACGCTTATAAGGGTGCAAAAAGACCCATCACGAAACCGTGATTTAGGGTACCTACCTACCTATAAGCATTTACAGAATGCGTATATAATTATATTACGGCTTCATCAAACTAAGTAATTTTATGCAAAAATAATATTGCTAAAAATATTATTGATACGACTTTTATTTTTGGTGTGACATTCGCTGTTTTCGTTAGTGCTCAATGTTTAGGTGTGCAGGGCCGTAGCAAGGGGGGGCATTTTGGGACAATGCCCTACCTTGAAATCACAATGCCCTACCTTAAAAATACCAAAAACTAAGACAAATTATTATAATTAAATTGTTTTTGTTCACAGCTTGAGATAAAAAAAATTATAGCGATAGGTATCTAAACTTTTCCGAACATACCACAGTTTGTGACATTCATTTCATATTAATAGGTTGGGGAAAAAGTTTCTTCGCATTTTTTAAGAAAATTCAAAACATTTTTTAATATAGTTTATAAGTATGTAGGTACCATTTTGTTCGATAACTTTTTGCCGTCTTGTAGGTAGGGACATGATCCCATTGCTATAGAAATTTTGGGACTTCTGATCAAACTACCGCGACAAGTGGTTTTGGCAGTCCTCTCGTGATGTAAACCTGACACTGCCTAAAGAAATCTGAAGAGACCGAAACAGGTGGAAATCTGAAGGTGCAAGGTCAGGACTATACGGCGGATGCATTAACACCTCCCAGCCAAACTCTCTTAATTTTTGCTGAGTGGCTAAAGATGTGTGAGGTCTAGCGTTATCATGATGAAAAACCACACCCCTTCTGTTGATTAATTCCGGCCGCTTTCTCTCAAGTTCTTGCTTTAATCTCATCAGTTGTTCGCAGTAAAGTTAATGGTTCGGTTTCATTACGTCGTAATAAAGAATCACAAATGAGTACACGTTTCATTAGGTTTCTTTCAGTCAGCTCGTGAGGTACCCAAATATCGAGCTTTTTTGTGTACCCAGTTTTTTTCAAATGTGCCAAAACTGTTTTGTGGTCAATTTCAAGTTCTTCAGCTACGTCGTAACTACTGATCTATCTTGCTCCACTTTTTCAAAAATGGTATCCATTTTATCCGTAATAGGGCGACCAGAGCGACGTGCATCTTTGACATCAAAATTTCCGAATTGAAAACGCTTAAACCAAATTTGTGCTACTCTCACAGACACTGCACTAGGTCCATAAACATCGCAAATTGAAAAAAATGAAAATAACACATTTTCCTAATTTGAATTTGGAATTATGTTCTTTAAAATTTAAACTTTCAATGATACCAAAACCAGCCAGGTACAAATAGTATAGCTAAAGAGATTTTATTACAAGTTCATACATACCTACTATAATGCGAAAAGACTTTTTCCCCAACCTAATATAATGATTCTTTGTTCTGTGTATAGATGACATTTGAAGCGCCATCACATGCAGCGATGGGTCTATTTAATTATAATATCTTTGATGCAGAAGGGATTCCCCGTACCATAGATTGCACTATTAGTCCAGTAGGGATATAATATTTTTTCCACATAACCTTCGATAATTCTAAAGTTTTTTATTTTCTCTGGGTGGATAACTTTAGTGAATTCATTGCTATGTACAAAAATGCTAACAGATTAGAATAGGTATTAAGTAGGTATTTCCTATTATTTCATATTACAACAATAATATAAAATTTAAATTAAATGATTTACTGTTTCTTTATTAATACCATCTAAACTATATACTTACTAGTGAAAATGCTAACAGATAGGTACTGTGGAACAATGGAAAACTGAAAATGTCCCATAACTCATTTAATAAAAAAAATAGTTTTTCAAATAATTTCCTATACGCTTATAAGAAATTAGTTACACCTTACAACAAAAGTTCTAACAACTAAGTAATATGCTGCACAAGCAATTGTATTTTTACTTTGCGTTATGCGAAATATTGAATTTAAATTTATAATTTTGTGCCTACATATTCGTAATAATAAACAATGCTGCCTTACAAAAGTTTCAACAAATACATACTATGACTTTCGTTTAAATTGCGAATAACTATTTTGATAACGCAACGTCAAAGTAGAGAGCGCAGTCGCGTAGGTGTACGGCGCGTGCGATTGCTACCGAGTAGCAAAAGTAGCAATAGGAAGATAGTATTTACCTAAACGTCGAGTAGCAGAGACAGTGTAGACTTCCTTACGACAATTTTTTCTCGGGAAATTATTGTTTCGGTTTTCGGGAATTCACTTAAGTGTAAGTACATTGAAAATAATGAAACAAAAACAGGTACTTAATGAATGCAATTTATTTTACCGCTTCAATATAATATTTTTTTTATTAAGTAAATATATAACTCCCGGCATAACGATCCCGAAAAAAAAATTGTCGTAAAGAAATCTCCACTTTCTGTCTCTGTGCCCTTCCCCTATCACTATAACCATTAGCTACTTAATTAAAGTCTACATAATTATTACGATCTGGGTAGGTACCTATTCAATTCTTTGAAAGAAAGAACAGCACGACAACGTGTTTTTCAAAACAGTCTTAAACGGGAGTGACGGGATTTTGACAATTGCTGATAATTAATTGATTACAAACAGGCGAAATCACGGACCGGAACAGAGTACCTAGTGATTTGTGAGAAGTAACAATTTTTATTTTTATTTAACAACTAGCTGTGCCCCGCGGTTTCACCCGCGTAAGTCTCGATCCCGTGGGAATATCGGGATAAAAAGTAGCCTATGTCTTAAGCCAGGGTGTCAGCTACCTCCATACAAAATTTTATCAAAATTGGTTCTGCCGTTTGAGCGTGAAGAAGTAACAAACATACACACACACTCACAAACTTTCGCCTTTATAATATTAGTGTGATAAACAACTACAACATAATATATAATACGAGAACAAAGTTTAAGTAGCAATGTTGCATTATACGCAGATAGGACATATATATAGATCAGTGGTTGCCACTAGACGAGCATTACCACAATTAAAAAATATTTAGAAATAAATAAATAAGTTACTATAAAGCCTAGCTATAGCTACAAAACCAAATTTGATCAGAAACAGATTCAATTACTTAAATTATGTAATAAATAAGTAATAATAGTATGATTACAATTAAGTTAAACATTTTATAAATAGTAAGATAACAATTAAGATAAACATTTTATAATTTTAGTTTAAATTTATTTTTCGTGCATGCAAATATACCAATACCAATGAAATTTGAATTATAGGATTCCAGAATTCTATGAATAGGGCAGCGTAAACCAGAGTTCGTACGACAAGAATTTAGCGCGAACAGAGTACGTGCACGAATCTGACGCGCATAAACTGTTCTGGGGACAGAATAACACGGCTTACTCGTTAGATCAATGGCATCAAAATTATTGTGAACAATAGCATGAAGCACATTGGCCTCAAGGTATTTGCGCCGCGCCGGTTCTCCAAGCTGATAAGCTTGTACTTATCAAGAAGTTGTGAGTATGACAGATAAGTCTTAGTCCCACAACATCTGTAGCACATAGCACGGAGGTACTTACGCTGGACCCTTTCTATCTGAACTACGTACTTTTGGTAGAAGGGGTTCCAAATAGGGACCGCATATTCTAACTGAGAGCGAATGAGCGTCTTATACAGATAGAGATAGGTTGAGGTACGCTTAAATTCTGTTGAAGATCTCATCACAAATCCATACATTTTAAAAGCACTATTAACTATGGCTTCGATATGCTGTTTCAAGGTTGCTGGTTTGCCATCAAAGAGAACACCTAGATCCTTCACTATATAAATATTATTTAAGGGGATACAGTTAAGGTTGTAATTGAAATTGAGGATGAAATTATTCTTAGTAAAGTGTATATAGTTACACTTGGGGATACTAAGATGAAGCTTATTGTCAATAAAGTAGGCAGTTAGTCTGTCTAGGTCCTCCTGAAATGAATGGCAGTCGTCTATAGTACGTATCACTTGAAACGCATTCAAGTCATCAGCATACATCAAGAATTTAGAGTTTTGTGACAGTGTAGACCGCATCTATTTGTAATCGCCTATCAATACTTTCAAAAAGGTAATTAGCAAATATTAACAGGTTAGATGTCGTAGATCGGCGCTTAACAAATCCATGTTGTTCAGGAATGATAATATTATGCAGAAGAGGGTAAATCTCGTTGTGAACAAGTCTTTCAAAAAGCTTTGACAAGGTCGATAGAATCGAGATACCCATATTGTTCAACGTCATGCTTTGACCCACCCTTATGCACTGGGGTAATGTTAGCTCGCTTCCACACCACCGGGAACACACCTTCATGCAGACATCCATTAAAGAGGATATAGATCGGCTCACAAATATTATCAGCCGTAGCCTTAAAAAAGGCCGCCGGAAGACCGTCAGGTCCTGCCCCCTTAGAGGGGGGTCCAACCGTTCCAACTTGCCGAGTATCTTTGATTTATCGATATGCAAATTACTAACTAAGCTACCATTCTCTGCGCACTGCAGCGGCGGACCCCACGTGGTGAGCGTCGGTGATACGGGCTCAAATACTGACAAGAAAAAGTCCGAAAACATATTGCAGACAACATCAAGATCACTTGACTTGACATTCTGGTACTGCATCATGGAAGGAACGCCTGACTTACTTTTACGGTTAGAAATATAGGACCAAAAATGCTATAGGTTACTAGAGAGACTATCTTCAACCGAATTAATATAACTGGAATAACAGGTTTTACACATATGTTTGAAGATTATACATTACATTCTACATTCAGAGAAGTTATTATAGTCTTTGACGTTGCTATATTTTTTCCACTTTATCCAATGACGTTGCTTCTTTTTAAATATTTTAACAATTGTGGCGTAAACCAGATTGGAAAATCAAGTGATCTAGTCCTTGCAGGGGGGACTAGTGGGCTAATTATGTCACTCAACATACTATAGAAAGCCTCCACGGCCTCTTCCGATGATAGATTGTCGAACAACGCGGACCAATTGACCTCGTCCATGTGTTTGTTGATGAGATCGTAATTAGGTTTACGGAAATTATATTTATTCATTGGTTTTCTCTTCATCATTTGTGTAGATAGGCTGACAGGTGCGGTTATAACAAAAGGGGGGTTATTACTGATCGTAAATAAATACTAATTAAAACGCGCTGGTAAGGTAGCCACAGTTTATTTTTACTACTCGTAGAAAACAACAGTCTCCAGTCATTACAAAAACTGACAGTTAATACTAGAATTTTGAATACAATCAATGTTCCGAGAAGGTGATAATAAATATGCTATAAAAAGTACTCCACATTTTTTTTCAGGCTAGCCTAGAGCTCCTGGGGCACTAACTTCTTAAGCGGTCTCCTGAGAGGGCCAGCACCTGTTCGTATGTCGGCCACTCTTGCTACTCCGTCTGGGCCTTTGTATATCTTAGTTACTCTACCTCTCGGCCAAGATCCCCTGGGTAATTGTCCATCTGCAACAATAACCAAGTCACCCTCTTTTATATTTGGGGATGATCCACCTCCGCGTCGCGCCGAGGCACCAAAGTCGGAAGATATTCTTGCACCCAGTGCGACCAGAAATGATCCGTGAGTCTTATAGCTCTGCGCCAACCGTCTCGTCCGATGATATCCCGATCCGTCAACGTAGCTGGGATAGGTCTCCCTGAGGACGATCCTAGTATAAAATGCATTGGTGTCAAGGCTTCCTCACAGTCTAGATCAACTGGCACATGTGTCAGTGGACGTGTATTCACTAAATTCTCCGACTCTAGTAGAAAGGTCTGCAGAACTTCATCTGAGGGCGAGCGATCTCTTAAGGTAGTCTTTAGTGCTGTTTTGATTGATCTTACCATTTGCTCCCACGCTCCACCCATGAATGGGGCCGAAGGGGGAATGAATCGCCATGAGACCTTCTCATCTGCTACAAAACGGTTAATTTCCGCTCCGTACAGCTCTTTTAACGTTCTGTTGGCACCCACAAAAGCTGTTCTGTTATCTGACCATATTTCACTCGGTGTTCCACGGCGCGCAATGAAACGGCGCAAACTCATGATGGCCGCGTCGGTTGACAAACTATGTACAATTTCTAGATGAACTGCTCGTATAACAAGGCAGGTATACAATGCTACATATCGTTTCTCTTTCCTTCTGCCAACTGTCACCTGAACTGGGCCGAAGTAGTCCAAGCTGACGAAAGTGAACGGTCTACGATGATGGGCTAGGCGGGCTGGTGGGAGATCTCCAGTAGACGATGTGAAGGGTTGAGCACGCTTCAGACACAGTTGACAATCATGGGCGACTTTTCGAACCGCACTCCGCAAGTTGATGATCCAATAGGTTTGCCGCATTTCGTTAACTACTGTCTCGGAATTAGCGTGGGCGGACTTTACGTGGTATTGCGCATTCAAACGCTGGATAGCAGGGTGTTTGGAATCTAAGATTATAGGACTTTTCACCCCGTCGCTAATATCTTGCATTCGGTTGATTCTTCCGCCTAATCTCAGGAAATTCTCATTATCTATGTAGGGGGCCAGATTGAATAATCGGCTTTTTCGATGTAATAACCTTTTCTCAGAGAGGTAGATGATTTCATCTGGGAAGGAGTCGAGTTGACTTTTCTTCAGAATATGTGATTCAGCCAGGCGTAGATCTTCCGCGGTTATTTCTTTTGAACTGTTTTTGTTTTTCAATAGGTGCAAGAATTTATGGGCTCTCGCTGTAGCTCTCAATAGCCTTCCCCATGAGCTCAGTCTTTCTGGGTCAACACTCAATGGTGGCGGGAAATTATGTGATGAAATGAGATGACAATGATTCTGAACGGATGGTTTTATTTCCAAACTACTGGCCGTATAGAATCTATGTATGGTGATGATGGCCATTCTTGTTCTGATTAAAAAATAAAATTTTGTTGTTAAAATTAAAAAAAAATTTGGACCTGTAATCCAGGGAGATTCTTGATTGAATATTGCTCGATTATGGCGTGTCGCGTCGTCTGCCACATTGTCCGCGGTTGGAATCCATCTCCATTCCTTTACATCTGTAGTTTCAAGAATCTCGCCGATTCGATGTGCTACAAATGGTTTGAATGACCGCGCATCACTACGCAACCAACTCAGAACGTTAAGCGAATCGCACCAAAATATACGCTTACTTGGTTTATGTTGATGTGAGTTATGAATGAATGATGCAAACCGAGCGGCCACAAAAGCCGCCTGCAACTCGAGACGTGGGATGGAGGTGGGTTTCAATGGTGTGACTCTACTTTTGCTACCAATGATAGCGAGCTTCACTGATCCGTCTGCATAGATATATCGCCAGTATGCCACTACAGCGTATGCCAACTCACTGGCATCACAAAACAGATGAAGTTCGCGGTGAATGATATTGGATGATCTTAGACCATAATATCTCGGCAGGTACAACTCAGAAGCAAGTTGTACATCTCGGAGCCATTCATTCCAAAGTTTTTGGTCTCCTTGATCGAGTTCATCGTCAACCTTTTCGCCAAATTAGTTGGAACATGACGCGTCCTCTAGAAACGAGTGGGCCTAAAATACCCAAAGGATCATAAATTCGCATTAAGTAGGACAACACGTCACGTTTACTTAGCCGAGTTGGCGATTTAGAATCCAAGTTGAGACTAAAACCTATGACATCTTTCCTAGGTTGCCAGTTCAGACCGAGCACCCTAGAAACGTTGTCATCGTTACCTAACATTACATCGTTAAATTTCTGAGATATCGATTCAGGTACTAATAAGGAAAGAGCTCTTGGGTCGTTCGAGACCCAATCGCGCATCTCAAAACCCGCCTGGCGGTTGAGATGTACGATGTCTCGAGCCAGTCGCGCAGCTTGGTCTACACTATCTAGTGAGCCAATATAGTCATCCATGTACACATCGTGTATTGTTGCATGCGCGGCATCGGGGTACTCAAGTTTGCATTCAGTCGCGTTAAAGTTCTTTACATATAGGGCGGTACACGGGCTCGAGCACGCGCTAAACATCATGGATGACATACGATAAAGCTTTAATTTGTCTGCGGGGTCATTGCGCCACAGAAAGCGCTGCGCATCGCGATCTGCTGGACGTATTCGAACCTGTGGGAACATTTCGCGTATGTCCGCCGTAAGTGCTATAGCGTTTTCCCTAAACCTCATCAAGATCGCAAGTAATGGCTGTAACAAGTCTGGACCTGGTTCTTAGAGAATTAAGACTGATTCCTTTAAACTTCGCGGCTGCGTCGTGTTCGACTCTCAACTTACCGGGTTTATGGGCATGGGTAACGCCAAAATGTGGGAGATACCATGTGGTACCAATTGGATTCTTCAGCCATACCATGCATTCTTCAGCGTATTTTTTATCTAACATTGCTTTAATATTATGCCTATACATATAGGCATATTGTACATCTGACTGCATTTTCTTTTCGAGAGATAAGAATCTAGAAAGGGCTAATTTAAAATTGTTTGGTACATCTTTAATATCGGGCTGCCAGAGAAGACCGGCTTCTAAGTGACCATCGGATAGTCTATGTACAGTATCATGCAAAATTTTTAATGCATGTGTATCGGAATTGCCGCGGTGGTCTTTCTTTATTATGCCAAAAGAGTCTAATTTGTAGTAGTCTTTGATATCGGTTTCAATTGAAAAATTATCATTTGACGTTTCGGATATGTTGGCATGATGAAGAAAGTCAACTTTCGATGTTCTACTTGACACGAAGCCATACAAAACCCAACCAAGAGTAGTGTGAACTGCAACTGGTTGGTGATCCTTGCCAGCACGAATAGAATCTACCACGGTCAACTTCCAATTATCTACACCAATGATTAACATAGGTTGTACTTCTTCACAACACAAAATGTCTCCTAAATCAGATAAATACGAATATTTACAAAAATCTTCCCTATTTACAGAAGCTCGATAATTTATACCTAAATTTTTGACCGAGCGTGCACTATGTATCCGGTAAAAGTCGGTACAGTCACGCCCTTTTATTATAAAATCAACGTACTGAATATCACAATCACGTGACAAGCCTCCTACACAATCTATACGTACTCGTTTACTCGGGCCTACGATACCTACACGCTTTGTAATCTCGGAGTCTATGAAAGTGGTTGTACAGCCATCATCTAAAAGTGCGTGAGTCTCCACAGTTCTCTGGGGACCAGTTACTTGAACTGCGACAACTTTGAGAAGTGGTCGAGATTTAGGTCTACTTACGCTCGACGCAGGGCGAATAGCGGTAGCATGAGCCGAAACTTCGACATCGCAGTTGTCTGGTTCAGGTTTCTCGTCCTCGACATCAATAATGACTTCGACACTGCCTCAAGTTCAGAGTCCGACGCGTCCTCTACATCGGCGTGAGCTAGCACGTTCTGATCATTATCTAAGTTATGTAGTACGTAGGCTATGATGTTTGTAGGTACAGCCCCCAACACTGCACGGAGATTTTACTTTGCAAAGATTAAACCTTTTTCGGGACGACCAAAATGCATCTCGAGGGCGTCTATTACCTCCATAGGGTCGTTCGCTGACACCAGTAGGATGTAAACGGCTTCACGAGCGGCGCCACGTAAGGAAGAACTAATGCGGGCTAAGTTTTCTACTGTAGTGAATGATGCCTGCGTGTCGATAAAAATGCGTTTGAAACCTAGCCAATCCGTGGCAGACTTTCCGTCAAATACTGGCAGTTTTATGTCAGACTTCTTGGGTTTGTAAGCTAGTGTTTCAAAAATGCCGATAAGATCGTTATGCCCGCAGCTGACAGGAGCTCCATCAGGTGGCTGGAAATGATTAGACATTTTAGTTGGGGAAACGTTAGTATTTTGAGTAGGTCGGTAGGTTTGACGGTGCGTGGCATTCAATATAACGGGATGTACGTGTCGACTTGGGCCTGAACCAGAAGATACGTTGAGCATTTCGTTATATGCCGTTGTGTAAGTTTGATGGCGCGCTGTATTTGTTGTGGTGGGAGGTACTTTACCTCCCGTGGTGGTTGTTGGGATGGTATTTGGTTGTACATCGTTAAGCCATCGATGGATGTTGTCTGTTCGCACACTAGCGCGGTCATTACTATGATCATTTCCTCTTATACTGCCTCTACTTACGCTACCTCTTACGCTTTCTACGTCGATAGCGGCAAGTTCGGCTTGAAGTTGTAGGTCAGCCGCTTTACGTTCGAGTCCGGCTTGTTGGGCTGCCATATCGGCTTGTTGGTTGAGTTGTCGGGTTGTAATGTCACAGAGTTGACGTGCATGTAGTGCTTCAGCGGCGAGTTTTCTTGCTTTTATGGTATTCGAGGATCGTGTAGATCCTAGCGACCGTGTGGTGACCGACTTAGGTGTGTCGTGTTGGTGTTGTGGAGGGGAGCCACGGCTACCTGAGGGCACACTGCTGTCGTCATGGACATGCGGTGCTTGGTGGGCCTCTAATAGGTGTGGAAAATATACAGACTTTGAGTTAGGTTCATCAGCTATCGGGGGCACGCTCCTATTAATATTAACAGGCGGCGCTTGGTGGGCCTCCGACGGGTGGGCTGTGCATTCGTTGTCATTTCCGCTAGGGCCGGCGATTCCGTTCGAAACTCCTGGTTGTGGTTCACTATTTCGATTTTTAGATCGTGTAACCATGGCTCCTTTTCACGTGGGAGAAAGACCAAAATATTACTGATCGTAAATAAATATTAATTAAAACGCGCTGGTAAGGTAGCCACAGTTTATTTTTACTAATCGTAGAAAACAACAGTCTCCAGTCATTCCAAAAACTGACAGTTAATACTAGAATTTTGAATACAATCAATGTTCCGAGAAGGTGATAATAAATATGCTATAAAAAGTTCGGTCCGTAACAGGGGTGATGGGGGTCGACTGGTAATAACGGATCTTTAAGGTTCGAGGTCTTTAACAGCAAGTGTTCGAGATAAACAAATCCAAGGTCTTTCCTCCACTATTAGGCGTGCTGTTATATTGGTGAGCACCTAGCGAAGACATGAGATGCGTCAGTTCTAAGCAAATAGGGTGTGTACAAACACATGCCCCACAGGCCTCATGCCCCGCCGTTACCGTGCTCCACGTGACATTAGGAAGATTTAAGGTGTCCTGTAGAAAGTCAAAATGAGATCTATAGACATCGGCGCCAGTCCCCGGCAGGATATACACTGCACTGATGACATGTATCTTATCTTTATCGTTTTTGCAAGGCAATGCAACCATAAGGTGCTCAATACACGCCGAGGGCTTATAATGTGGGTTATTGAGAATATCGAGTAAGGCCGATTGAAGCTCACGCAGTATTGCAATGAGCACCCCACCCCCATCTCGCTTCCCCGTAGCGTCACGATCCCGATCACAGCGGAATACAACGTAACGAGGGTCAATAAACTCGCTATTCGCTATTTCTGGTATCAGCCAAGTCTCTGTCAATATTATGATGTCATATGAGGATGCCAAGATATTCACGTGCAATGAGTGTAGCTTAGTTTTAATTCCCCTACAGTTCTGGTAGTAAATTAACAAATTATCAGTGCTATCCATTATCAAAGTGTATCGCAGCTTTATATAGATCTCGCGTTCTTTTGTAAAACTTGATATATTGTGGAATCCAATGAATTATAACAGTACATTTATAGCTGGTGAAATAAATTAATAAGATAACATTAAAAGTGTATATAATTTTGATTTACATTTCATAATAACTTAATTTGATTTTATAACGCGTGCACCGGCGCGGTCGCCGCGCCGGTGCACGCGTTATAAAATCACGCGTTATCGTACCTACACCGCGCCCCGTAATACCAAAGTTATAATATTATTTATTAAACAAAAGGCATAGCACGTATTTGTTGAAACTTTTGTATGGAAGCATAGTTTATTATTACGAATATGTAGGCACAAAATTATAAATTTAAATTCAATATTTCGCATATATATATCGCAAAGTAAAAATACAATTACTTGTGCAGCATATTACTTAGTTGTTAGAACTTTTGAAATAATAGTCCATACCTACTTAATACCTATTGCATAGCTCTAAACTGTTAGCATTTTTGTACAATAGCAATGAATTCACTAAAGTTATCCACCCAGAGAAAATAAAAAACTTTTGAATTATCGAAAGGCATATTCTTCTGGCTACTGGACTATATGGGCTATGTTGCAATCTGGGAAATCCGTAGTATCCGTACGGGATATCCCATTTTAAACTAAAATAAACATAAACTAGTGATTGATTATGATTGTTTGTAGTTTGGTTATGTGAAGTGTACGGTAAAGAGTGTTTTAGTCAATAATCGATCCAATTGTTATTTTATTGCTATAAATTGAAGATTCATTGATTTCGCGATGGATACTCGTACACGGGCTTTCTTGAAAAAAAAAACGTCACATCACTGACCTGGAGATCAGTGATATACATGGTGATTGATTTATAGTGTGGCCATTAGTGCTGTGCACTCCCTGAGGTATGCGCGCGGCGAGACGGGGGGGAGAATCGGCTGCTGCGCTCTGTCAGTGCGCCGTCAACGCTCGTGGCGTGCGTTGCGTTCTTCGCCTCCCACCTCGCCGCGCATACCTCAGGGAGTGCGCAGCACTAATGGCCACGCTATAGGAGCCCGTGCTTCGAGGGCAGATCAATTATGATTTTTTTTTTTACTTCCGCCCTACCTGTAACCAATGCTGCCCTACCTCAAATTCGACTCTAGCTACATGGCAGCCCTGGGTGTTTATGAGTGCATAAAGTTTTAGGGGTCATGAGAGTATAATAATTATAAGTACTATACATTATTTAAAGTAAAGTTTATTATTATTTACTAAAGCGTACCTACATTTTTAACACAGTATGTTTCGTAATCTAACCACCTCACCACCTCCTTAGCACAAGTTTATTGAATAATCATATTGTAACCCGATAAAACCCTTATATTATATTGGTTATAATAATGAAGGGGTAACCCTTTCACTGGTTTTTAAGTACAGAACCCATTTAATGGGTTATAATGTAACCTTTTCACTGGGTTTTAAGTATAGAAACCCATTCAATGGGTTATTCATATTGAAGCGGGCTCGAGCGACAAACACTGAGCGATTATTGTGTCGCCGAATATAGAACATTCAGAGTTCAATACTGTAACGCCCACGTGCTACAGAAAGTCGCTCATAAAGAAAATCGCTGCATCCCGGGCGGCGCGATTATCGCTGTAAAATGGAACGTTTGGAAATGTTATCTAACGTAACTAAGAACTGCGGATGGCAGAGTCGTGACTTCGAAGCCCGAGATATTCGAGGAAGTCGAGGATTTCTACGGGCACCTATACTCAACGCGAACGCCAAAACCAGCGGGGCATAGTGCGGATGACTATCGAGCCGAATTAACGCGCCACTACACGGAGGACATCCCGGATGTCGACCAGAGCGAGATTAGGGCGGCTCTCGAGCAGCTTAAGAACAACAAGGCACCTGGTGATGACGGAATAACGACACAGCTCCTTAAAGCGGGCGGAGCTCCAGTCCTGAAGGAGCTAGCGAGTCTCTTTAACTCCGTCATCCAAGAGGGTACAACGCCCAAAGCGTGGAGCAGAGGTGCGGTGGTTCTGTTCTTCAAAAAAGGCGACAAAACCTTGCTGAAGAACTATAGACCCATCTCACTTCTGAGCCACGTATACAAGCTGTTCTCGAGGGTCGTCACGAACCGTCTCGCCAGGAGACTTGACGAGTTCCAGCCGCCAGAACAAGCCGGTTTTCGAAAAGGCTTCAGTACCGTAGACCACATCCATACTGTTCGGCAAATTGTACAGAAGACCGAGGAGTACAACCAGCCGTTGTGTATGGCATTTGTGGACTACGAGAAAGCCTTCGACTCCATCGAAATATGGGCAGTTCTGGCAGAGGCCAGAGAGGGGAGGAGGGGGGGGGGGGTGTAGAGAGCTACAACGATGTCGAATTGACTGGCGCTACATAGAAGTGTTGAGATGTTTGTATGACGCTGCCACGATGACTGTCCAGATCCAAGATCAGAAAACCAGTCCCATCCAACTGCTCCGAGGGGTGAGACAGGGGATGTGATATCCCCAAAACTGTTCACCAATGCGTTGGAGGACGTCTTCAAGACGCTGGACTGGACTGGACAGGGTATCAACGTGAACGGCGAGTACATCTCACGCCTTCGCTTTGCTGATGACATCGTCATAATGGCAGAGACGCTGGAACAGTTAGACCCAGGAAAACTGCGTCAAGTCTTCTCGTCGCCTATCCCGCAATGTCTGAAGACTAAAGTCTTTAACCAGTGCTGCCCGTCATGACATACGGTGCCGAAACGTGGACACTGACAGTCGGGCTATTCCACAAATTCAAGGTTGCGCAGCGTGCTATGGAGCGGGTTATGTTTGGAGTCTCTTTGAAGGATAAGATCAGGAATGAAATAATCCGGAAAAGAACCGGAGTTACCGACATAGCTTGCAGAGTAAGCAAACGGAAGTGGCAGTGGGCTGGCCATGTTTGTCGAAGGACCGATGTCCGATGGAGCAGACGAGTCCTGGAGTGGAGACCGCGTATCGGCAAGCGTAGTGTGGGACGCCCCCCAGCTAGATGGACCGACGATCTTAAGAAGGTGGCTGGGTCATTCTGGATGCGGAAGGCGGAGGACAGGGTGTTGTGGCGCAGCCTGGGAGAGGCCTATGTCCAGCAGTGGACTGCGATAGGCTGAGTTGATTGATTGATTGATCTAACGCACACGGGCTTACCGACAATCGGCCGCGTAGTACTCTTGCTAAGAAAGGACGTTGCGTCAATGCTCACCGATGGATATCGATACCGAAATTTTAATCGGAAGAAGTCGAAAAGCGGCCTGCTGTATACGTCGCCAGAGTATCATATTAGCAATATAAAGAGAATGGTATAGGAAGAAATATACTTAAAATTAAATATTAGATGGGAACTACTTCTTGATTTAGGTTCTACATGACATATTCTACAAAGAAGGAAATACACTTTCGGGTAGAACATCGTCGTTTGGGTACAGTGGATCACTTTTTTTTTTATAAGCGATTCTAATGATTAAATAAACAATAAATTAATTAAAAAATACGGCTTCATTAATAGAACGTGATGTTGGAAAACGAAATCTATTTCAACTTTAGCTATTACATCAATAGTTTTCTGGCAGTAAACGAGTATTTAAAGTTGGGAATTGATCCACTGTACCCCATATCTATGATACATAGATCTTCATGTGGGGTACTGTGGATCGTAGTGAGGTACATCGAATCAACCAAAGTATTTACCATCCTTTATTAATGGGTTACAGTGAACTGTTTCAATATAAATATGAAATAAAAGATTACCTACTTAATTTGTTTAATCAATACTTTTAATCAAAATTATTATAAAATAATCAGTCTTTGATTAACTTTTTAACATTTGGACTCAGACCATAGAACATTGACTGCATGTGACGATATAATCTAATAGTGACTGCTCCTGTTCATCAGTAAAGATTTTCTTAACTGCGTAGTTGGGTGTTAATCGCTATTCCGCACCACTTCTGATCACCTTATTGAAATATCTTTGCAAAGTTGTAAACGGAATATTTTTAGTGCAAAACTTTCCTAATTTAATTTCCTTCTAAAATGAGATCGATCGCATCCTTCATCTGTTCTCGACTAACAAGACCAATATTAGTTTTTCTTGTGCGGTTCCGGACCATGTCGTTTGTCTGTAACAGTTACCAAATTAAGTTAGGTACGTAATATTGGTATGGGGCACAGTGGGCCGCAGTCCACTGTGCCCCACAGTGTTCAGTCCACTGTTCCCCGTCCCACCATATTTGAAAATGAAACACATTTTTACGATTAACTTAACCTAAACGACAAGCGCACCACTTTATTTTGAGAGCTTCTTAAATAATTATTTAGGAAATCTAATCATATCAACACAACATCAAATAGTTTTTAGTGTAGATCATTCGATGAATACCAGTAATTAGTACTTACGGGCGGCTAAACGGCCCCGGCGGCTACACGTGCTACCACAGCAAGAGCGTCAAAGGTACCAAATTACCAATATTTTATAGCTCTGTGGTCAAAGGCACTGGCGGTAGGAAGGGGAACTATCAGAGAGTGCGTTTCATGGGTGTGCAGTGTGTGTGTAACCGATAGACAAGAAGTTATTAACGTGGATTCACTGTGCCCCATGGTCCACTGTACCCCCCTCTCACTAACTTGCGTGTGTGAAAAAAATAGCTCGACATCCTGCTGGAACTACTATATATTGGGATTGGAATCCATGACACGTCTTAAAAAATGCGGGGTACGTAACACATAAAATGGCAATCGATTGCCATGCCGCATTTACCCCATTGTTCCTAAATACCCTAGATGAAAATCCTAAATGCCCTATGTCCTATGGCCTAAAATGACCATAGAACTTTATGAATAATTGATCAACATTATGTAGGTACTTAATTATTGTTTGTAGCTATAGGAATTATTATGATTAATGAAAGTGATTACCTACTTATTGATTTATTGATGAAATAAATTGAAAAGCACCTAATTGGATTAGGTTTATTGCAAATGTTAAATCTACATAGTATTGTTATTGCACACTCCCACTCGTAAGCAACTTTTCAATTCTAAAAGCATTTTTGTGTATCAATATCTTAAGATCGTTAATTTTATCATGCTTCTCTTCAATGTCCCTTTCTGTTTGTTTTAATTTAGTATGGAACGGCGTCAGCGAGTCTTCGTTCAGGCTGAAAGATAAAATTATGGTAGAGTTAGGCGCCATCTCCACTCACGAGAGAATTGCGGCGATAGCCTCACCGTGCCATCAAAGTCAATAGAAACTATGAATCAATCTCCACACGGCGATATCGTCGCGGCGATAATTTGAAGGCACAGCTTGACTATCGCAGCGATTCTCTCGTCTGTAGAGATGGCGCCTTAGGTACCCCTTGGCCACAACCTACACGCTCAAGCGACACGCGTCTTGCGACAGTGACTGCGGACAAAAGTCTCCGCACGTATTACCTAGGTACTTGCACGACGGAAACACGATGAATGTTCGGCCGTTTTATAACTTTCAAAGATTGTTTTTTGACTTCCGAGTCCTTACCCAACTGCAAGTCACATTTTTTACTTTGGCTTATCTCTTCGACTTTCTTTTTTTTTTCTTTCGCTCTAAGGTAAGATTAGATAAGATATTTTATTTGCATTAAACATGGTATACAAAGTGTTATTAAAAATATTATATCGAACATTTCTTGCTTAAAACTGAAGCATGCAAACTTGTCAGCCATAGTTAGCCGTAGTCAAGAAACGGCCGAACATTCGGCCGATACTTCGGATTATCACTTCGGAGTAGACCCCCAGGTTTTTTTTACGAATCGCGTGTGAGTTCATCGCGAAAGTTATTTAGTACGACGCGACGGGTAGAATCAGCCCCTTTGGATGCAAATCGCCATCCTGTACATACAGGACGCATCTTAAAATACAAGAGGGTACCCCTTGAAGATGCTAGGTAAGTGAATCCAGAATCAATAATAAGTACTTTAAATGGATGTGATTTATGTAATAATGTTATAGGAATATTTTTAACTGTTAACGTATCTTTCCGTGAAGCAGACTCAATAGTTAAACAACAGATGAATTATTGTGATCACGGGATAGGGAACGGGGGTAATTTTCCATCGACTCAAGAAGAAGACTGTGCGAAAGGCAAACACTAACGTCTTTTGTTTTAGCATCTCTTTTGTAACGTCTTCGTAAATGTTGGACCACTGATGGAGTTCCTGACGCATCACTTCGACATCTTCTTGGACGTGATCTAATAATTTTCCCAAGGGATTCGCTACCCGAGACAAAGCTTGTATATTAAACCGAAGATGTTCGATTTCTTGGTGCATCGCCTCTCTGGCTTTCTGAGCTCCGAATTGCCACTCCTGCAAAAAATGATCAACTGGTTAACTGAAATATTAACTTCCGTTTGCACGTACCTACAGTCAACCGCACGTAGGTACATATACATTTGTAGCGGTATACTTACGTAAACACATTCAACTTTAAGGAGCGCATACAGCCGTTCGCCGCCGCGCGCCCGCGCACACTAAGCTAGCCAAGGTTAAAGGAATGTGGACCGGCCGCTCATATCATCGCGCTTGCACGACGTTGGGAGCGCGGCACATCCTACCAACATTACTAAATTATGTTTATCAATGTACCCCTATAATTTAGTTTTCTTCCGACGAGGGCTGTATATATAAGACGCGATTTCTAATAAATGACACATATCGTTATTCGCCTTTTTACTATTAACACGCAACCCCCAAAGTGGTGACCCCGCGTTCAAAATGGCTACGCCCGTATCGAGAGAAGACAAGACTACTACGCCTGAAGACGTCGAAGCAATTAGCGTGCAGTCGCGTATACCAAAATTCTGGAGCAACAGACCTAAGCTTTGGTTCGCCCAATTTGAGGTCATTATCTACAACCAGAAGCTCGGCGATGAGGGCAAGTTCGCACTGGTTGTTGCTCAGCTGGAAATCAAGGACATCGATCAAATCAGCGATATTATCTTGTCACCGGCCAACTCCGGCCGATACGACGCTGCAAAACGAAGGCTGTTGGAGGTTTACGAAGATAGCGAGGGTATTCAGTTACAAAAACTACTGAATGAAATGGAGCTCGGCGATCAGCGACCATCACAGTTGCTTCGCCGAATGAGAAACCTAGCGGGGAAAAAGATGCCAGATGACACCCCGAAAATGTTGTGGCAAGGACACCTACCTGCTTCTACCCGCACAGTGTTGGCAGTGAGTGAAGAAGCCAAGCTCGACTCGTTGGCTGCCATGGCAGACAGGATGCAAGAGCAGCTGAAAGAGGTTAACGCCGTGTGTTCCTGCCAGTGTCAACCTTCCACGTCAAAGGCTCCAACGACAGTGGCCCCAGCCGAAATAGCGGCTACATCTAAACCTGCAGACCAGAATCTCTACAGCATGATAGAAGCCCTGACCAAGGAAGTTGCAGCGCTCAAAATAAATCGTACCCGCAAATTTCAACGCCGATCTCACGATTACAAAAGCCGTTCCCGCTCGAAATCTGGGGACAGGAGAAATGCCGTGTGCTACTTTCATAAGAAATTCGGCAAGGCAGCATACAGATGTAGAAGTCCGTGCAGCTTTAAAGGTATTTCAAGTGACAAGCCGGAAAACTAAGGGAGACTCAAGCCGTGGCGGCGGCCGAAGTCGACGATTTATCTACCTACCGCCTATTTTTACTTGACAAATCTACCGGGAAAAAATTCCTGATCGACACGGGTGCAAATGTTTCTGTTTTACCCGCCACTGCACATGATAAACAGCGGACTCCAACCAACTACCTATATGCAGCAAATGGTTCACAAATACCCACGTACGGCGAGCGAACCATTGTTCTGAACATCGGAATGCGGCGTGCCTATAGTTGGCGATTTATGGTAGCAACAGTCAATCGGCCGATATTAGGCGCTGATTTTTTGCACCATCACGCACTTATGGTGGATCTCCATGGACGACGATTGGTGGATAAAAGAACCAATTTATCGACACGAGGTTTTCTCTCACCCGCATGTGAAGGAAGCATCCGAACCATAGATGACACGCTGCCATACCATGACCTGTTGGCCACATACCCAGACATAACGAGACCAAACTTAAAGAAACTGGGAAATAGCGAAGTCGAACATTATATCGAAACCAGCGGCCCGCCGATATTTACTAATGCGAGACCACTACCGCCACATAAATATAACGCTGCAAAACAAGAATTCCAACTCATGATGAGCGACGGAATTTGTCGGCCGTCTAATAGCCCATGGGCTAGTCCATTACACATGGTTTTGAAAAAAGATGGTACCTACAGATCCTGTGGTGACTACCGTAGACTCAACGCAGTAACCACACCCGATCGATACCCGATACCACGACTTCATGACTTCACACATAACCTCCAAGGCAAGAAGATTTTCTCAAAAATTGATTTGCAAAAGGCATATTACCAAATTAAAAATAGAGAAGAAGACGTGAAGAAGACAGCTGTGATTACTCCTTTTGGCTTGTACGAGTTCACTAGGATGTGTTTTGGTTTAATGAACGCAGGCCAGACATTCCAACGCCACATGGACAACGTGCTTCGCGGCCTACCCGTTTTTCCATTTGTTGACGACATTCTTGTAGCATCAGAGAACCAAGAAGCACACAGAAGAGAGCTACAAGAAGTGTTTAAGCGACTCAACGACAGTGGTTTAAAAATAAACGTAGCTAAGTGTATCTTCGGCCAGTCACAACTCAATTTCCTGGGATACACAATAAGCCCAGAAGGCATTACACCAACAGAAGAAAAGGTGCAAGCAATCCAGTCCTATCCATTGCCAAATACGATCCAAGATCTACGTCGTTTCGTCGGAATGCTGAACTTTTACCGTTCAAGTATACCCCACGCGGCTGAACATCAAAAAGAACTGAGCAGATACTTTCACAACGCCAAGAAAAATGATAAGACAAAAATACAATGGACCGAAGAGGCAAAAGAAGCATTTAATCAAAGTAAAGAAGATATCAAGAACTGCGCATTATTGTCCTACCCATCACTGAGCGAACCTTTCGCATTGATGACAGACGCCTCAAACACATGTGCTGGAGCCGTTATACAACAGAAGATCAACGGCAAGTGGAGACCACTGGGATTTTTTTCAAAGAAGTTCAGTGACACACAACAAAAGTACAGCACGTATGACCGTGAGTTGTTATCAATCTACATGGCAATACGTCACTTCCGCCGTGTGTTTGAAGGACGAGAGTTAATGGTTTACACGGACCACAAACCGCTGTGTAATGCATTAACTTCAAACAGCAAGTCTGAGACGCCCCGCCGAACAAGATACCTTGAATATATCGGACAGTTCACGTCAAATATTCAACACATAACCGGCCAGGACAACCAAGTCGCAGACGCACTATCACGAGTCGAGACAATAACATGCCCGACACCATTAGACTACACCGAGTTAGTAAGAAAACAAGACCAAGACGAAGAATTGAAAATGCTACAAAACAAAGGGAAGTACCTATTCAAGAAGATCGCCATTCCCAACTCGACCGCCAATCCTGTTACCTGCGAAATGTCATCAAGCACTGCTCGTCCATATCTGCCACCAGATTTTCGAAAAGCAGCATTTCAAGCGATTCACGACCTTAGTCACCCCGGCATAAGGGCGACAAGGAAGCTAGTCACTGCCCGCTACTGGTGGCCTTCCATGAATAGTGATATAAATGAGTGGACTCGAACGTGCGACGCGTGCCAGCGTGCTAAGGTGCAACAACACACGAAGTCACCTATTGCGAGTTTCCAACAAGCAAACAGACTGGAGCATGTGCATATGGATATTGTTGGCCCGTTACCTATTTCTGACGGCTATCGATATCTATTGACCATGATAGATAGGGCTACCAAATGGCCTGAAGCCCGTCCATTAGAAGACATAACCGCAGAAAGTGTTGCTAATGCATTCTATGAAGGTTGGATCGCGAGATTCGGTTGCCCAGTAACCATAACCACAGACCAAGGGCGGCAATTCGAATCTGACCTATTTAATAAATTGATGCAACGCATGGGAATACACCGCGCCCGTACCACTGCCTACCACCCGCAGTGTAACGGCGTGATAGAACGATGGCACCGCTCACTCAAGACGTCACTCACCGCGAGACTCAAATCAACAACATGGTCACATGAGCTACCTACAGTGCTGCTGGGACTGCGCGCTTCGATAAAAGAAGATATTGGTGCAAGTACTGCCGAACTACTTTATGGTCAAACGCTGCGATTACCCGGAGAATTCTATGAAGAATCTACAAAACATAGCGATACAATTTCAAACTTCATGAATAAGTTGAATGGAGCGTTAAAGAAGGCTCAGGCGCAACGGAAATCTAACCAATCTCGAGCGACATTTATTCACGATGACCTACATAAATGTTCGCATGTTTACCTACGCAATGACGCATCAAGTAAACCGCTGACGCCGACCTATACTGGCCCGTACGAAGTGATCAGTCGTAAGGACAAGTATTTCACTATCCAGTTACACAATAGATGCTCCAACATCACTGTCGACAGACTAAAGCCAGCTTTCCGGATGAACACTGAGTCAGAAGCACCAGTCACAGATACGTACGCATTCATCACCAAATCAGGAAGGACATCGAAGCCCTGCGTACGTTTCACCAGCGGGGGAATGATGTAGCGGTATACTTACGTAAACACATTCAACTTTAAGGAGCGCATACAGCCGTTCGCCGCCGCGCGCCCGCGCACACTAAGCTAGCCAAGGTTAAAGGAATGTGGACCGGCCGCTCATATCATCGCGCTTGCACGACGTTGGGAGCGCGGCACATCCTACCAACATTACTAAATTATGTTTATCAATGTACCCCTATAATTTAGTTTTCTTCCGACGAGGGCTGTATATATAAGACGCGATTTCTAATAAATGACACATATCGTTATTCGCCTTTTTACTATTAACACGCAACCCCCAAACATTGTTACGAGTTAGGGTCAGCTCAGATAGAAGAGCAAGATGCGCCAGTTTACATTGATTTGAATGCTACTGACATAGATTTTATATAGTGTGCAAGATATAGTTCCATGCGGCTTGTGCGCGCGTATGTCCCTCGCAGCCACGCGGGCCGTCGACAGCATCTGAATTAAGTTTAATTACTAATTACGCTCGAGCGCCCCCGCGTCTACGCCGCCGGAGGACATGAGTACGTAAATACACTAAATACAGACAGAAACAAAGCTTCAGTTTAAGGAGGGTTTTCAAATTGTTCATAATTGAGTATTCTGTATGTTATGTTATAATTCTATGATGACGATAGTGCACGCGAGCATGGGTCGAGCGCGCGCGCACGGATCCGCGAACATCACCTGAGTTTAAACGTGCGAATTTTGCTCGAGCATGCTCTAGAAGTTACATATAATAAAAGAAATCTCGCTGTTTTGTCAAGTCGTAAAAGGCTTGCGAAGCAGCGGCTCTCTAGTAAATAAATTTAAGAAGGAATAGGTACATACAATCTCAGTTTTTCCTGTTATTTGAGACAGCTCTTTTTGGGAGTCTAAAATCTGTTGAACTAGATGTCCGTGTTCGTTTGATGACAGTTGCAGTTCTTGCTGGTCTTGGGGAACATGTTGTTCTATTACTAAAAGACTTGTTTCTTCTTCCTGCAATTAGGATTTACATAATTATAACATAACCCCAACTTAACCATACAATAAACATACGTGAGTTACATTTTCTACGAACCTCTTCATTCTGTGTATTTTCTATGATTATGTTGACTTTACCTAAGAGCAAATTATCTGAATCTTTTATAACGTTGTCTAGTTTTTCTCGCATTCGCGGAGCTCCCGGTCTAGAAGAAGAAGGTCTAACACTTGGTGGTCGAGGAATTTTTGATTCACTTGTACTGCTCGTTGGAACTTTGTCTAAGATCACAGGGTCTTTTATATTTTCGGGTTCGACAAAAGCTTGTGTATGGGTATGTGGTTTTTCTTGAATATTTACATCTAAATCCAAGCTTTTTAATTTTATATCATCATTAAGTTCGCTATTTGTTTGGTGTTGGTGTTCAACATCAATAAATGCTGTTTCCTTATTTTTATTTATTTCTTGCGAGTTTACATTATCTTGTTTATTTTTATTTGTGATTTCATTTAAATCATTTGAAGATGACGACGAGTTCAACTCACTTTCGGCTATTGTATAGGAGCTGTTAAGTTTTCCTTCGTCATCCAGGTCCATTCTAGGAGTTATAACTTGATCAACATTTATGTTCTTGCCTACTTGATCTTGTTTTCCTACGGTTGTGTTACACTCCTGGCTTTGAGCTTTGCTTAAAGTATTGTGCCCTTTCTCTCTCTCTATGGAATTGGATGATATATTAATTTTACTCCGAGTTTGTGTGTCTTTAGGCGGATCTTTTTTTTCCTTATTATTGTCCTTTACGGTTCTGGCGTTGGTTGTTTTCGATTGCTGTATTTTCTTGAGGTTCTGCGGTTCAGATTTGACAGATCCATTTTCTTTTCTTTTAGATTTAACATCATTTGCCTTTTCTTTATCTTGCTTAGTTGTTGGTCGTGTAACATCATTTCTTTGACTACCCAACTTTTCGCTGCTTCGCGATGTTAACCTTTTAGGGTCTGTTGCTTTCTTTGTTGTTTTGATTGGCTCTTTGCTCTTAGTTTCAGATATTTGTGCTAACTTTGAACTTTCTTTATATTTTTTTACAGCGTCTTCCGACGATAATTTTTCATCAAGTGCTTTAGCCAAACATTGGAGTAATTCATTCGTTTTTTCAGGTTCTTGGCCTGCAACTATTTTAGATGGTTTTGCAGCCAGTGATTTTCCTGTAGTTAAACCTGTTAAAGTTTTAAAAGTATACTCATAAGTAGGTCCTTGTAGCAATTTATATAGTAGAAGTTATATTTATTTTAAATTAACTTACTCAAAACAATTATCACTTTGTTAAGAAATGATATTTTACTATCTCTGTCTTTAACATTTTCTGATATCAATTCATCTTCTTCAAACAAATTTCCAAAAAAACCGGTTGTCTTCAAAACCTGAAATGTTTGAATACCTAGTTAATAAAACTTCAAATTAGGTAGGTACCTACGACCAGCAAGGAAAACAGGGGGAGTCCGGTAGACTTGAACCCCCTTCTACTTTAATTGGTTGAAGGACACTGAAACAGACACAATATAAGTTTTATTGTTTTCACGCTCCTAAACGCACGGATGTCCGTGTGGTGCCGGACGTAAATAATAGCACCATCCTATTTCTTCCCGTGGGTGTCGTAAAAGGTGACTAAGGGACTTACTAGAGAATGGGCAGCAGCGTTGTCTGCATTTTAAAACCATACTGCGATCACCAACCCAAGCGATCCGATCGCCAAGCGTGGCGATTATGGCAACTATGTCCAGCAGTGGACGTCTTTCGGCTGAATTTGTGAGTGTTCACGTTCGTATGCGACGCTTACTTTTATTAGCAAAAGTAAAATAAGCGCGGTCTGTGTATTTTGAGTTTCATTAAAATATTTACGTATAGCCACTTGTTTTGTTACCACTGACGTACGGCTTAGGTAGGTACCTACTACGACAACTCATGATTATCTTTGTAGGTTCCCACAATTCCACGGACATGGAAACTGTTACGGTGAGCTGCCCAGTGTCGGCAGCCAGTAAAATAGCCGGGGAGGGCCGAAGGCTCCGGGTGGGTTAGGTAATAGCGCTGGTAAAACTGCTGGAACCCAGACCTCTGAGGTACTTCCGCTGCCGGGTGGGCAACCACGTGGTAGCATACTGCACCTCGGAGGTGGACCGCAGCGATGATTGCTTTCGCTGTGATCGTCCCCGACACAAGGCCGGTTCGTGCAATGCCATGCTGCACTGTTTTGCATGTGCGGCGGCTGGCAAGCCGGCCGATCACCGGGCTGGTAGAAAGGCCTGCGCTCCACCCGCATACCCAGGGGCAGGGGCAAGCCCTCCGCTACCGCCGTCAACGCTGCAGCCGCCACCATTGCCGCCGCCGCCGCTGCTCCGTCGTTGCCGCCGCTAACACCGCGGCAGGGCCATCACAGGGGGCTCAAATGGAGTGCCAATAATGGCCCAATTACGCCTCCTCCAGGCAAACATCAACCACGTCAGGCCGTCAAGAGGGGACGGGGATGCGTAGCAGCACGGTTCGGGGATATTGTCGTGGTCGGAGTATACTTCTCCCCGAACCGAACTCTCACCGAGTTCCACAACTCCCCTGTGGAGTTGAGAGTCGACGACGTCGGGTTCCATCCCCTCCCTGTATTCGTCCTCGGGGATGCCAAGAACGTGACTTGGGGTTCCCGGTATACGGACACACGGCGCAGGATGGTGGAGGACTGGGCTATAGAGACAGGCCTGGTCGTCCTAAACCGCGGTTCTGTCCCACGTGTGTGCGGATGCGGGGTGAATCAGTGGTGGACATCTCGTTCGGCAGGCCCGCTCTGTCGCCACGTGTGGCGCGTCATGGAGGGGGGCGGAGACCTATTCCGACCACCGGTAGGTACAACCGGTTTGACGTCTCCGCCCAGACCTCGGGTGCGCCGGTCCGACAGGCCCCGAGTGGTCCGCGGTGGGCGCTGAAGCAGCTGGACCGGGACCGGGGCCGGGGGACCTACATAGGGGTGAGAGATGAAATCCGCCCATGGGCTCTCCCGCTGACGCAGAGTCGGAGCCTCTTCGTCAGCGGGGGAGCCCATGGGCGTAGCCCCCCCTCGTGGAGCGCTCTGTTCCCTTCGCGAGGGGAATATACTCCCCCGCCCATGGCTGCACCGCCCGATACGGACTGCACCGCCGACGATGACGATGATGCTCCGGAGATGACTGAGGTAGATTTGAGAGTGGCGGTACATAGGCTGAAATGTTCACCCAAAAACGAGCATTAGGCCCTTTTCGCCTACCAAAATTGTTCAATACAGAACTTCAGTTGGCCAACGAGTTCAAGTACCTTGGGGTCATTCTAGACAACAAGCTAAACAGGGCCTTCATCAGCTTCTGGCAGTGCAGGAGAATGATAGGTAAGTGGGGCCTATACCCCAAAATTATACTATGGCTGTACACCGCAGTGATCCGCCCCATGATCACCTACGGGGCCGTGGTCTGGTGGCCCCGCACCAAGCGGGTTACGGCCTCCAACAAACTACAACGCATGCAAAGACTAGCCTGCATGGCGACCATGGGCTGCATGAGGACTACTCCGACTGCAGTAATCGAAGCCATGCTGGGTCTACCACCGCTCCATCTGTTCATACAGCAGGAAGCGACGATGGCGGCGGTACGTCTAAATGCAATAAATCTCTGGGGTAAGATCAGGCACACACAACACACCGCTCTGCTTGAGGGGCTATATAATGAGTTCCCTATTACGAAAGCCATTAATGACCGGATACCCAAACAATTTATCTTTGATAAGAAATACAATATCCAACTTCACGAGGATCGCCGATGCGAGGGTTTACGCCCCGCAGAGCTGCGCATCTTCACGGATGGATCCAAAACAGGTAGTGGCACAGGTGATGGAAAGGGATATCGTGGCCCTGCCACACAGGCATTTGAAGGAACGCGGGTGGGCTTTAGTCAGTAAAATCTGACACGCCCTAAGCTCCCGCTCCGCCCAGGGCGGGAGAAGTTACTTGATAATTTCCCATAACAAAAAAAACTGACTTTTCCCAGATGTCTAGATAGACAGTCAAATCTGTAAATTCCTCGAAAAAAATGCGTCCAACTGTAGGCCGCAAAATGCACGCACACTAACACAATGACGTGAGTGTAAGACGTAGCTGTCACGCACACCAGCATAACAAAGCTGGCCTGTTTGTATTAGTTATTTTGCAGCGCGGCACCCTATCTCTAGACTTATTAATCAAAGCATTAAATTTTAGTGCTGAGTAGCACTAAAATTTAATGTATTTGGCGTAACGTGAGAGAAACTCTGAAATCCATAAATACCTAAGGATGCCCACGGTAAAGGAAGAAGTGAACAGAAACTGTACGAGATATAAGAAGAGACTACTTGGACATACCAATGAATTAGCTAAGAACCTCCTATATAACCAAACCACTACACGCCTAAAAAGATGGCTTATACTGGACCTGGATGAGAGAGACTGAGAACATCTAGTTCATATCATGCTTTGTGTTGATGTCGGCTCAATGGAGCTACATCGTCAAATAAAATATTAAGAAAATCACATCTGATTATGGCTATATATAAGCCGATTGCAGATTACATAATAAACAAAAAAAAAAAAATGGCGTAATGTAAAGAAGATAAACTTTGTTCAATTTTGATTGAACAAAGTCAAAGCCACTGGTTTATAAACCAACAACTCCATGAAAGAAAAGGCCATAAATGTACATACCACGTACCTGCGTGACACCAGCCATCCATTTTTTTTGTTTTTTGACGCTGGGAAAAATGCATTACGCATACCCACCCATCGGGGGATGGGAGGGGTATGTGGGACTCTCCGGAAGATCCGGTATACCCACTAAACGACCCAGCGGCGCTCCTACCTCGTCTGCAAGGAGGAGGACTGGGAATCCGGCAGAGCCATAACATCCAGTCCCCCGCTGACGACCGCCCGCCTTGCAGGCGGGCCCGACACGCCCCCCCCCGTCGGGGAGGGGCCCAGGAATGATCGCGAGCGCTCTGTCATTCCCGCCCGACGTGGATGGTGAACTGTGCAATGCAGGAGAAGGCGCCCCCGCACCCATCTCCCGCTGTTCACCACCAGGGGGCATAAGACGACGATCGTACAATCGCCTTCTCATGCCCCGTCTTCGCCTGCGGAGCGGCGCTGCGTGAGGGTCATCCTCCCGCGCGCGCTCCGCGTCCTCCTTCTGCGACATTGCGTCCTCGCACAAGGAGGCGACCGCTGTCCAGGCCCCCTCGCTTTCCAGCATCGATTTGACGACGCTGGGAAGCGAGAGGTCCTGCCCGGCTGCGCTCAGACCGCGGCGCAGCTCGGACCAGGCCGGGCACACCTCGAGGGTGTGCTGTGCCGTGTCCTCCGCCGCGCCACAGTCGTGGCACGACGGGGTCTCCTCCCTTTGGATCCGGTGCAGGTGCGTTCCGAAACACCCATGTCCGGACAACACCTGCACCAGACGGAAAGAGAGGAAACCGTGGGACCGCTCGAGCCAATCCTTCAGAACTGGCCCGAGCGCGTCCAGGGTTCGGCGGCCGAAAACGGCAGTGGCGAGGTCCTCCGTCCAGTGATGGACGATTGCGTCCCTCGCCTCTTGCCGCACTGCCTCCCGCTCTTCTGCGGCGGGGGGCTCCCCGAGCGCCTTACGCCGCGCCGTCCATTCGTACACTCTGGTCAGCACCCATGCCTCGAGCTCCCAAGGAGGGGTGCCGGCCAGAGCGCACGCCGCCGAGAAGCCCACCGATCGGTAGGCCCTCGCCACCCGCAGTGCAATGGCCCTTTGGGGCCTGCGAATGGCAGTGGCGTTCTCCCTCCTGTTGAGCCAGTCCGCGACACCAGCCATCCATGGACCAACCTAAGTTGACCTATTTACCTACAAATATAAAATAATTTGTGTGCTCAGTTTTAGTGTCTGTCTGTGTGCCCGCGTTGCTTTTCTAAACTACGCAACAGATTTTGATGCGATTTTGATTTTCACCATCATTTAGAGAATTAAGGATTCCGGAAGGTCTATGTGTAAAATACATTATTAATAAATTTCTTGTAGGTACTACTAAAGAAATCTCGATGTTTTGACAAGTAAGAACCGTGCAAAGACGGCAAAGCAGGCGTGTCGCTAGTAATTTTATAATGGACACTCACTAGATGGAGTTAGATTAGACGTCGCAATTTCTCATCATCGTCTCAATTATAATTATTATTATTAAAATCAGCGTTACAACTCTCTAAGTTCATAAAATCCTACTGTATGATTATTTCAGAAATAGTCATTCAATTGGATTTTTCGAAGAGAGTTAGTTGTATTGCCGATTCTAATGATTATAATTCTGTAAAGCCATATTCGTTACGGCCGCGAATTATATTTAGATCAACATACAACCTCTTACTGACCTGCAAATTGCAAGAAACGTAATAAAATTTGAATTTTGCGGGCTACCTTAGCGCATCCCCCCTAAGGCCACAGAGTACATTTTTTAAATGTATAAGGCTGAGAAGTTTCACACAATGTAACTTACCGTAGTAAAAATGTCGTGTAAAAATCGAAAAGGTGGTTTCTTTAGTAATTTTTCACTTAACGGCGGGCGCTTTACATATTTTCCTAAGGATATTTGTGTTGATTTGATAACATCGGGACCTAATTCTTTTTCCATAGCTCATAATGCTTTAACAACGTAAAAAATAAACAGTTATCAATACCAGAAGTATTAATTAATAAACTGGCACTAAAATCCACTGAAATTATGAATACTACGTACGTGTCCAGCACGTTGTCATGATGATTTTGATTATTTAGTTTATATAAATGGTTACTATGGTAACTAATGCTAGTACACACGCAGTGACTGGAATCGCCTACCACGTCTAAGTCTAACACCATAGACTACCATGCGAAAAAGGCGTGAGTTTATGTCGTTGTATTTAGATCTTTTAGCGCGTGGCCATTAACATAACTAACACCGACATCTTGTTTTTTCAATAAATGTTCACTCATGTTCTTTTGAGTTTTCGCATTCACTTGACGTTGATTTTTTTTTTTATTATATCTCCCTTACAACTATCATTATTTACAGGTGTTTATCTAATGCTATGCGCGGGCTCGATATTCGATGGACGTTGATACGTTGACACAGTGGTGTATCAACGTCCATCGAACGCGAAAGAATAAGAATCATTTATTTGCAGAAATTATAGGTATTACCAGTTGTAAGAGTTGGTGGTTTGTACCTACAGTCCATATTTTTCCTGTTTAGGCCATGAAAATGAATTTACATTAAGTAACGCCTATTAGGTACTTAATTTACTAAGATATTACACGGAATATACGAGAAAATATCAATTAGGATTTTTAAATAATGATAAATTTTAAGTTACAATAAAATATACATACTTATCAAAACTAAAATTCCTATATTTTTCTTTATGTAACAAAAGATAATAATATGTTAAATTATTAAACACACACCACATCACTACGAAACTAAACTATAGGAAACATAAAATATATTTTTGAGCTCACTTATGATCTTCAGTAATTTATTAAAAATTGTAATGCACATTATGATAAACATTTTTTTACTTAGACTTGTATTACAAAAAGGAATTAAAATTTTTGTTGCATCTCTTGGTCTCTGTTTGGTGTAGTTGTCACATTTGAATCTAAATAATTCACTATGGGTGCATATCATAATCAGACCATAATCGCTGTAATCGATTTTAGCGCGCTTAAACGCATTCCCTATTAGCGTGAGCACGAAAACGTTGTCGCATGAAACGTCATAGATGACATCATGACATGCGCCATCTTGCGATAACGCCGACCATGCCCTAAATTAATATCACCGTGAGCGTTGTCAAAAATGACAGTTGCGTTGTTTTGTTTTGAGTCTTATCTTATTTATAAGGATAATAATTTTCCAGGCGACTAATAACTTAAAGGGCGACTAACTATTTGCTACTAAAATAATAACTTGGCGACTAATAACTTAAAGGGCGACTAACTATTTGCTACTAAAATAATAACTTGGCAGCGATTAAATATTATTTCTTAATCGCTGCAAAGTCATCTACTGTTATTGAATCATTTGGGTTATGTTAGGTTAGAACAGTAACCATTAACAAGCGAAGGCGAGCGAGCGAAGCGAGCGTGCCGCGGAAGCGGCCGCCGAGCGCCAGATCCCCTCTATTGTTGGTAAATTCAGTTACCAAAACAAAAATTCGATGCCAGTTTAAATTAAAATAAAGCTAAAAACTGATTATTGAGCTGCTACTTTCTACTTAAAATAATACTTCGCTGTAGCTGCCAACCTATTATTTTTGCTACCGGCTTTAATTATTTTTTAATCCCAAATTCAGATTAATTTGTCGCCGTGTTAAATACATGCCTATTTATAATAGCGTGGCATTTTCGAAATTGTGCTTCTAGCTACCGTCGCCATCTAACCAAAGAAGAAGAAGTGTACAAATGTGTGCGTGTGGTGTTTAAACAAAGAAATACTGTAATCCAACCGTGAGCGCGGTCACGACACTGACATATATATATGTCAGTGGGTCACGAGCGTACCGAATTGATGACAGTTGTCGGCTGTCATAATCGTAATAACTAATTCGGTACGCAAATTATTGATGTGAGCGCTGTCAGCGATTAGTCTAATACGGAATGCAGCCTATGTTTTTTCACGAAACTCGATAAATACCTCAAACAAATTTATATATATATTATATATTAGTAAAAATTAATATATTAGTAAAAAGATTTTGAATTCTTTTTTTTTAATCCCAGACAGTACTACTTAGTCTGTGGTCCCAGATAAAAATTTGACTTTTGATTTTGAAGTTTTGTTGTTTGTTTTTTTTTTTGGCTTTTTCAGGTTTTGTCCACGTTTTTTTTCAATTTGGAGTTTTACATTTGCACCCGTCTTACTATCCGGGATTGAAAAACTAACTTTTTATCCATGCACTGATTTTCTACTTGGTCAGTCTTATCAGAATTTTGTTGTAGCTGTAGACAACAGTTGTCATAGGTATTTTCTCGTGAATGTTGAAATAATAAATAAGATATCGACTAGAACTCGATTTAGTCTAAGCAATACAAGTAATGTGCGAGAGTTCTAAGCTTTACATTATTGTTTAAATAGCTCGTCATGAAAGAGCTATCACTTAGTCACTTAGTTCTGTGGACTAGAGTTGGCAACCCACCGTTCCCTAACGTCACTAAAATGTACGTACGTGGCGCTTGGTCTAAAGAATTTCGAGCGCCTGAGTGAAAAGAATATCAAATTTTATAAATGTGAACTCGTTGCACATCTATTGGTAAACAACAATCTATTTCTAAGGAATAAATGTAAACAATACTAACTATAACATCAAAACAAATTATCCAAATGCCACCCAAACGAAAGAAGTTAGGGCGACCGCCTGGGCCCAAAAATAACAAAAGGAAAACGTCTAATAAAAATCTTGGGAAAAACAATTCTTGTTCTGTTGTAATACCGAAGAAGGAAAAAGAAATATCTTCTCATAAAGATGTTGAATACGTCTGTAATGTTTGCAATAAGAATTTCAAAACAGGAAAGGAGTTATTAGTACATCATAGACGTTGTCGCGCTTTACAATACAATGAAATGGTTTTTTCGAAGGTAAACAAAGCTTATTATTTGACTTAACTTACTTTTACATTCAGTGATCACATGAAATTGATTAGTCGTAGTATATCATATCGGTACTGTTCATTCAAAAGAAAATGTGAAAAGAATTTAAAATAACTTCTGAACCAATTCAATTTTGATTTTGTATACAGACACTGTTAATTAGTTTTAATGCGAAAGTTGACTGCTTGGTTCATGATGCACAGCTAGACAAACTTGATGTAAATGCGCGTCACCACAAAAGTCATTAATGAAGAGTTGAAGTTGGATGTTCATGTCAGTTATAGCTAGTAGACATTTAAAAAATGATAGAATTGGTGTCTTAGTAAAACCTAATGAATGTCTTGTCTCATTATCCATTGAATATTCATTGCAGGCAGCGTACAGTTGTCAAGAATGTCCCAAAAAGTTCAGGTTTAAGAAAAGCTTTACAGAGCATCTTCGGAACGAACACTCCAAGCTACCTGACAGTGTTTCTTGTGATCAATGCAGTGTCTGTTGTCCAGATAAGACAACTTTGATTGATCATATCAAGAATGTTCATGAAAGAGACATTTTTTCATGTCCGCACTGCAAGCGTACATTCGTTCGGCGTTCACATGTGCTTCGGCATATGGCACAGAGTGGATGTGATGGACAAGGAATTGCATCTTATAGTTGCGAAGTAAGTTTCCTGCTCTATTATTAAATACTTTATATTACCCAAAATGTCTGATAAAGAAGGAAAATTTATGTTTGAAGTTGATTAAGTTGCTCCTGTGAGTGGTGCATAATATCTAATAGAAACATAATAGTTATTTAAACTAAGCTGATGATTTATTCATGATTTTGATTGCGAATAAATCATCAGCAACAAGATCACTTTGCTATTAAGGCTGGGCTTAACCTGTTGCAGAGGTGAATGCAGCTTCATAGTAACACCAACCCTTGTAATATTTCATGTTGTAATAAGTGTCATTGTGTGTGTATGAATTTAAGATTTCTTTGATTTGAATTTTGAGTATAATTTAATGTAATGCTAGTAATTATGTTTGATATAAATGAATAATAACAAATTATTCCCTACAGATTTGCGATGCAAAATTTTCCAGAAAAGACAATTTAATGGTCCACATAAGGTTACAACATATTATAAAAAACGCTTTCTATTGCAAGCGCTGTCTATTCTCTACAAAGAACTTTTCTAAATTGGTTAACCATTGGCACAAACAACATGCAGGTAATATCATCTTTATATTTTTTATTGTCTTTTGGAATGAATAAAAACTTTAAAAGGATAAACTGCAAAGCTAAAATATTAAGTAACTAATTCAATTAATTAAGTGCACTTAATTAATTGAATTAGTTACTTAATATTTTAGTTAACTTTGTACTTCATTCAGACACTTTAATTGGTGAGCAGCATCACAGCTTGTAAATTAGTATGCATAAGCATTGTCCTAATAAGGAATTGTTTAAACTTATATCTTGTTGGCCTATATATAATATAAACACTGGTTTCTAAATACACCTGTGGAAAACGTATGTTTTAACAAGACAAACATTTTTCAATAGACACCCCTGATCAATATCAGTGTCACCACTGTAGCAAGTGGACCAGCTCTCGTGCCGCCATGACCAAACACCTTGAAATACACGGCGAGAAGAAATTTGCATGTGATGTGGTAATGTTCATAGTGTACTTAACTTTATATTTTCTAAGGACTTCCTAGTGCATAACTCTAGTGAAAGAGGCTGAATCTAGCTTAACACTTTCTTTATGTTCAGGTATTTTTAAAAATCTAAAGTTATCAGAATTATATATAATTTTTACTTCTTTACAATATCTAAACAATGATGTATTAATATTAAAGCTATTTATTATTTGTTTACTGCTGTCATGGCATTAGGAGTTTAGAGGTAAGTGAAACATCGGTAAATTAAATAACCATCATCAGGTTCCGTCCTCAACCTATAAAAACACATAAATCTTGATGTAAAATCAACAAACGAAAAAAAAATAATGATAGGCTACTGAGCACTATACATATTAGTTTGGGGAAAAAGTCTTTTCGCATTATAGTATGTATGAACTTGTAATAAAATCTCTTTGGCTATACTATTTGTATCTGGGTGGTTTTGGTATCATTGAAAGTTTAAATTTTAAAGAACATAATTCCAAATTCAAATTAGGAAAATGTGTGATTTTCATTTGGGTTTCGTACTGTCAAGATGAGTGAATCTAATGAAGAACTTCGATACATTTTAAAATTTTACTACAAAAAAGGTAAAAATGCAACGCAAGCCGCGAAAAAAATTTGCGATGTTTATGGACCTAGTGCAGTGTCTGTGAGAGTAGCACAAATTTGGTTTAAGCGTTTTCAATCCGGAAATTTTGATGTCAAAGATGCACGTCGCTCTGGTTAAAATGGCTGCCATTTGTGAAAAAGTGGAGCAAGATCGGATATCAGTAGTTACTACGTAGCTGAAGAACTGGGAATTGACCACAAAACAGTTTTGGCACATTTGAAAAAAACTGGGTACACAAAAAGCTCGATATTTGGGTACCTCACGAGCTCTCTGAAAGAAACCTAATGAACCGTATACTCATTTGTGATTCTTTATTACGACGTAATGAAACCGAACTATTTTTGAAGAAGCTGATAACTGGTGATGAAAGTGGATCACGTACGACAAGAACGTGCGAAAAAGGTCGTGGTCAAAGGCCGCTCAGGCTTCACAGACTGTGGCGAAACCCGGGTTAACTCGCAACAAGGTGATGCTGTGTGTGTGGTGGGATTGGAAGGGCATTATTCATTATGAGCTGTTACCACCAGGCAGGACCATCGATTCTGAACTCTACTGCGAACAACTGATGAGATTAAAGCAAGAAGTTGAGAGAAAGCGGCCGGAATTAATCAACAGAAGGGGTGTGGTTTTTCATCATGATAACGCTAGACCTCACACATCTTTAGCCACTCAGCAAAAATTAAGAGATTTTGGCTGGGAGGTGTTAATGCATCCGCCGTATAGTCCTAACCTTGCCCCTTCAGATTTCCACCTGTTTCGGTCTCTTCAGAATTCTTTAGGCAGTGTCAGGTTAACATCACGAGAGGACTGCCAAAACCACTTGCCGCGGTATTTTGATCAGAAGTCCCAAAATTTCTATAGCAATGGGATCATGTCCCTACCTACAAAATGGCAAAAAGTTATCGAACAAAATGGTACCTACATACTTTAGTTAAATGTAAATAAACTATATTAAATAATGTTTTGAATTTTCTTAAAAAATACGAAGAAACTTTTTCCCGAACCTATTATGAATGTTTAAATTTTAAAAGGGTTGTTTATTTAGCTGGTTAGTAGTTCGATTATTGATGGCCCATAAAATTAATATTAAAAATAAATTTGTTGAAAATAATGTTGGTTGTAATGCGTGCGTGCTTTTGTAGTGCGGCTACAGCACCTTCACGATCGAGGTGATGCGTCGTCACGCGCTCACGCACGTTGAGGACAAACCGTACAAGTGCGCGCTGTGCAGCAAGTCGTATATCCAGCGCGTGCAACTGCAGCGCCATCTCGAGAAGCATACCGGGAACCTATGCAGCAAGTGTGGCGAGACCTTCTCCGGAAGAGCCAGGTATCGTCTTGTCTGAATGTATGCCATATCTATATCGTATATTGATTTAGGTCTAAGCAGCTATATATCAGCCATTGTTCAGTACATATACAGACTGAAGACAAATAAAATAAACAAGTAAAATACTTTCAGGTTGCTGATTCACATGAGAGAACATATGGGATTAGATAAGTTATATTGTCCCCTGACAACATGTACATACTCAACAAAAGAATTCATCAGTGAGGCCAGTTTGAATAATCATTTGAAAGTGCATTTAGAAGATAAGCGTAAGTGTATATACGTATTCTACAATGTTACGATTTAAGTTATACGACTCAGAAACTCGAAGGCGCGATTATGATTTCTAATAGTGGTAGTGCTTATGCGGCGGAGTGAACACACACTTGAGTTGAGTACCTACATGAGCGGTCTCAGTTAACACAGGTCGATTATTCTTGGTCGCGAAGGCGTCGGGGGGGGGGGGGGCTTTGCGCCTTTTTATTAAATTTTTATTTAGAACCACGTGTAGACCATCACCACTGTAGACCACTACACAAAAACAGTTTTTAGATTTTTTTCACTGAATCGATTATGAACGTAACTGGGTAAAATAATTGATACCTACTGCCAGAATTTTCGACTTCGGTTCAACTGCAAAAAAATTAAAATGTTAATCATTGACATTTCTCTTTTCAAACGTTACTGTCAGATATTTATGCTTCCGGTGGTCACATATTTTTGCCTTATGTATGAGCGGCATTGATTGCGTTTTAGAAGAAAACGACTCGAAACATTATACGGCCAGATATTTTTTATTACAACAAGGTATCACATTCTTCGAACTGAACTGAGTAGGTAGCAGTGACGCAGGTACAATGATCTTTAAAGCGGATCTCTATTCGATCCTAGCTGACTTGAGATCTATCTATCTAACCTGACCTAGATAATCAGACAATTCTACTTTTATACAAGAAAAAGGTTTTTTTGGAAATGTATGGTTATTTTCAAGTGCGGAACACTAATCCCCGTAATAATAAACGCGGAGAAAAGTAACACCCACTTTATTTATTTATTTATTAATAACCAACTTATATTTACAGTTTGCACCACACATAAGTACAAGAGTTATCGGTCAATACTAGTATTTACGCATACAATAATAAAATTAGGTTAAACTAGCTTTTACCCGCGGCTTCGCCCGCGTGGAGGTCGGAAATTATCCAACGGAAATGTACTACCGGGATGAATTTATATGTTAATCCAGGTTATTAATTATCTGTGTGCCAAATTTCACCCAAATCCGTTCAGCCGTTTTTCTGTCGTAGTAATAGCAGAGGAAAGGTATGTACTTGTTCATCCGTTTTATTTATAATTAATTATAATTTAATATTTTTTAATATTATTATTTTCTCTAATCAGAGCACCCGCCATCTTATCTCTTCACCACCCTTGGTTGACTGGTAGAGAATGCCTAAGACATAAGTCCGCCTTTGTACCTAATTAAAAATAAAAATGATTATTTCAATTACAAAGGACATATAGAATGTGTTGTTGGAGATCACCTTTTAAGCAAGGAATTGCTTGTGTTAGGAGACTCCGCGCTTCCACTTATCATTATCTTATATGCAATTGAAATGTAGACAATGTACTATGCAAAATTAAAAATAAAAGGTAAAAGGTAACTTAAAATTATACAAACAGCACAGCAAATAAATGATTGATATGCCTAGAACAGGGCCAATACGCGCGAATACGTGTGATATGGGTGAGAGTGTGAAGAGTGAGGGTGTGTAGTGTGTGAGATATAAATAGCTTATTTTAGTCTATATATTAACAAAACTCTCCTAATATTAAAAATACGAAGGTGTGTTTGTTTGTTTGATTGTTACGCTTTCATGTCAAAATGTCTTAACAAATCTGGAAGAGATCCGGCACTCTGGCAGTTCTTCTCTTGGGTCAGGACACAGGACACCTCCGACCCGACATTACCCACGACCTCCATGGGATCGAGACCCATGCGGGCGAAACCAGCAGGCGCAGCCAGTATAAGTTTAGGTGTAAGTTCCAGTGTAAGTTGTAGGTTAGCCCTACGACAATGTCTTGGGATCGGAAGAAGCCAAATAAATCTTCTTCCACTAACCATGCACACTACAATCCGAATGTGGTTATTTTGGTCATTGAACCGTAATGAAATGAAATGAAATGAAATCGTTTATTCTGTAAATAGGATATCGGAATCACTTTTACACGTCATATTAAAAAGTAAAAAATAAGCTAGATGTAGTCGACATTTCCTATCTGACTACCCGTGAGAAGAAATGGCGAAACAAACTCAGGGGTCAAAGTCTCTTTTAAAGTCCAGACATAATCTTGGTCAGATCATGTGAGGACCATGTAGATCTGTGTCTGAAATGGTCTTTTGAGGAAAGAACCACACAATTTTGAGTGGACCTGTCCAATCAGTGCAAGCATTTGTCGTAATCATGCAGCTCGACTCAAGACTTAAGGAGCTCAACGACTCGACGAATACCAAATAAAGTATATTTGGGTAGGCCTCATAAAGTGCTCAAAATGCCAGACCACCATTAAAACTGAGAAAAAGCATAAAATAATAGGAAAATATTTAAAGAAAAAAAAAAATGACCCACATAGTGCTCACATTCACAATAAATTAAAGCAGTAAATATAATACTTTTCAAAGTAAACATTAATGTAATATTGTATATAATATTCTGCAATGTCAATATTTCTATAAAATCATGCATAATAACATTAAATGTCAAGTTTTCCAGTTTGATCACAAGGCTTGCAGAGCGAGCAGCTCAATCCCAAGCTTTTTTGTCTTCTAAATAATCAGAAATTTTATAGTACCCTTTTTTACAAAGTTTGGTTTTAATACAGCTTTTAAATCGTTTAATGGGTAAGTTTCGAATGTCAGTAGGAAGTTTGTTGTGAAAGCGTATACATTGACCCATGAACGAGTTGCCTACTCTGTGGAGGCGAGTGCGATGTACAGCAAGATTGTGTTTATTCCTGGTATTTAAACAATGAATATCGGACATTTTCTTAAAATTTGATATATTTTTGTGTACATACAATAGATTTTCAAATATATATTGAGAGGCTACAGTCAGAATATCTATTTCTTTGAATTTTTCACGAAGTGAATCTCTTGGACCTAGATTGTAAATGGCTCTAACAGCCCTTTTCTGTAAAACAAAGATAGTATTAATGTCCGCACAGGTTCCCCAGAGAAGAATCCCATATGACATAAGACTATGAAAATAACTAAAATAAACAATTCTCGCAGTATCTACATCAGTTATCTGTCGATTTTTTTTAACAGCATAGGCGGCTGAACTAAGCCTTCCTGACAATTTTTCTACGTGTGGGCCCCATTGTAATTTACCGTCAATAGTTATCCCAAGAAAAACTGTCGACTCAACAGGGTCCAACTCTATTCCATTAAGTTGAACATTGGTAGTTAGCTGCCTGACATTTGGCATTGAAAATTTAATGAGCTTAGTCTTTTTTTCGTTCAAGAGAAGATTATTTACATTAAACCAATGGACAACCTTAGAGAGTGCATCGTTAACATGTTCAAAATTGACTAGCTGACGTTTGATTTTAAAAATGAGGGAAGTATCATCTGCGAATAATACAATCTTGTGATTATCCCTTATGTGATAAGGTAAGTCATTTATATAAATTAGAAACAAGAAAGGACCTAGAATTGAACCCTGCGGAACTCCCATAGTGACCGCAGGTCCTGCAGATCTCTTGCCATTAACATCAACCCTCTGAATTCTGTTGTTCAGATAAGAAGTCAGAAGGTCGAGAGCACTGTCCCTCATACCATAGTGGTGCAGTTTTCGGATGAGTGTATCATGATGAACGCAATCGAAGGCCTTAGACAAGTCGCAGAAAATGCCAAGAGCATCCTGCGACTCCTCCCAGGCCTCGAATATGCTCTTCAGTAATTCCACGCCCGCGTCTGTAATTGAACGACCCTTTGTAAAACCAAACTGTTTCAGATGAAGTAAATTATTTGTATTGAAATGTCCTAACATTTGTTTTAAAATTAACTTTTCAAAGATTTTGCTCAATGTAGGTAATATCGAAATTGGCCGAAAATTCGTGGGATCAGTTGTGCTGCCAGATTTGAACAGTGGAATCACTTTACTAAGTTTCATCAGATCAGGAAATACACCAGATGCAATACAAGAATTAAAAACAATTGCTAAAAACGGTGAAATAACATCGATTATTGAAGACATGGTATGTACTGATAATCCCCAAAGGTCAGCAGTTTTTTTTACATCAAGATCTTTAAAAGATTCTATAATATCCTTAGCGGTAACAACCGTGAATTTAAAGTGTTTATCACATTCTGGTACGCATTCTTTTAGTATGGAGTAAGCAGAAGTGGAGGACGACGATGACAGAGTTTTGGTTGTTAAAATGGGAATATTAGTAAAGAAATTTTCAAACTCAGTTGCCACCTCCACGTCTGCCTTAATATCTACATCATTGATTTTTAGGTGAAAGTCACGATTACGTACTTTTGTTCTACCTGTTTCTGAATTAATAATATTCCAAGTTGTTTTAATTTTATTACCAGAAGATTTTATTTTATTTTTAATATGTATGGCTTTTGCTGAGGAACAGGCTCGTTTAAAAGTTTTAGAATATTTTTTAACGAATTCTTTAAAAGTTTCATCATGGTTATATGTTTTTTCATGATACAATTCGTATAACCTCTGCCTACTTTTGTAAATACCTGGTGTTGCCCAATCACTAAATATAACGCGGTCACAAACAGGCAATGTTTTTGAGGTGAATACCTTCCTAAATTCACTATTAATGAGGTTAAATAGTGAAGTATAAGCTTGATCTGGGTCGGTGTGATAAGACAAACCCGGTAGTTTTTCCATTAAATTATTTTTAAATTGTTCTAAGCGACTTATGTTTACAGGAATAAAACTCACAAGTTTTCTTTGAGCTCTGACTATTTTCTGAGGGAAAGTGACTAACTGGCCACAGTGATCAGAGTCCAATTCATTTAGAATTAAATGGCTAGAAGGTCTTAAGTTTGTAAAAATATTGTCAATACAGGTAGCGCTAGTGGCAGTTATTCTAGTCGGCTCAAAGAATGTATTGTACAAATTATATGACTTTAATAAGGTTATAAACTTATTTACTGTAGAAGATTTTTCCAGTATATTAATGTTGAAATCTCCACAGACAACAACTGTTTTATTACTGTTACAAGTCTTTAATAATATTTCTTCCATATATTTCTCAAAAATATCATATGAAGCACATGGGGGCCTGTATACACTCACTACAATGAACTGCTCAAGCTCAATGCAAGCTATTTCAATAACTCGCTCAACAGAGAGGCTCACAATATCCTTACGTTCTTTAAATTTCATATTATTACGAACAATTATTAAAGAGCCACCACGTATCATATTAACTCTGCTGAATGAGCTGGCAACCTGGTGGTTGTTAAAGCTGAACATGAACTGGTGGACTTTTAACCAATGTTCAGTTACACATAGGATATCAATATAACTACAGTTCATGAACAACTCTAATTCTAATTCCTTACCTATCACACCCTGTATATTTTGATGAACTATTTTTAAAGTATTATTATTACATTTATTTTGATTACTACAATTTGATGGGTGTGATATCAAAGAAGTTTGTGTAACATTTATTAAGCAAGAGGTTACCTCTGTTGTCCTAAAAACAACGTAGATACAATAGACTCAACATCGTCGTAAGTTTTAGTCTTAAGCCAATCAGTTACAACTTTCTTACAGTCTCGGAGCTTCATGGTAAATATACGGAGTTCTTTATTCAGCAAATTGTATGAAAGGATGATTGCCTGGAGTACTGTCTTTTAGCGAAAGTAGATCTAACCCTGACAGTTGGAGCGACTAAGTAGCCTTCTGTTTCTAGGCTTAGAGGGATCTAATTGTGTGCGAGAAGTTTAAATAAATAAAGGTGATTTGACTGCCGCGCCACCGTCAACCGTAATTATTTTGTTACGATTTTGATTCTGTGAAAATTATCTTTTAAAATATTCATTTAAATGATATGATGTAAAGGCATATTTCAATCAAAATTAAATGTCTAATTTAAATAACATATTTTATTGAATATGGATTAATATATGTAATACCGGTTAAAATTCCTTCGGAAATAACAATTCAATTTTTATCAAATTCTGAAAGATAAAAACTGTTACTGTGGTTCATCCTTAGAAGATAAAATTTTTAAGATGTACAATGCTGTCTGACCTAAATTTTATGTATCTCGTACGGTTTACGCGGCTCACGCCAGTAAAGCTCCCAGTCGGCATGATGTTTTCCGACATCTTCAACAATAATCGTCATATTTCAGCCAATTTACACAAAACCTTAATGAATTACACACCTAAACCTTCCTCATGAATCATTCCGTCCTTTGGTGAAAACTGTTTGAAAATCCGTTAAGTAGTTTTTGAGTTTATCGCGTTCAGACAGTCAGATAGACAACAGACGTGGCCGGACTTTGTTTTATAATATGTAAAGATTAAATAAAACTAGAGACAACCAAATACCTAGACGAATTTAAAAAAAAACCGGCCATCTGCGAGTCGCACAATGAAGGTTTCCGTAGCTGGGATGAATTTATCCCAAGAACAAACTTAACATGGTAGTTGAAAGACATGTTTCCTCATACATTCCAACTGCAAATGTAAGTTTGTACGCACAATATTGAGTGATTTACCATGTTATTTTAAGACCATAGACTTAATATAGGTTTTCCTGTAATCTATAAGCACAGATAATATCTTTAAGTAAAGGACTATTTCCCGTATAATATGTAGTTTCGGAGGGAAGGGGGTGGTCAATTTTCATCTATTTTCTTAAATAGCTTTAGAAGTATTTATTTTAAAATTATAGAAAACATATATCTGAAATCCTTACAACAAGCCCTTTCATTTCTTTCATAACCCTAAAAATAGATAAAATTACATTAAATTTGATAGAATTAGAATAAAATCATTAATAACAAGATAAAATCTAATTTATTTACTCCAAGGAGATTGTCCCTCAGATTAGCGAGCGTTACTGATGCACAACTATAATCCGGGTTTATTAATAAAAATTTAGCTATACTAGAATTTTTGTTATAGAAACTGGTCCTAAGTTTAGCTAATGTAATGTTTGCAGCGTACAGTTGCGAGGTGTGCGCCAAGGCGTTCCACTCGGAGGTGAACCTGCGGCGCCATCTGGAGACGCACACGCTGGACCGGCCGCGGCGCTGCATGTACTGCGTGTCGGCGCGCGCCTACGTGCGCGGCGAGCAGCTCATCCGGCACGTGCGCAAGCACCACCCCGCCGTCTTCAAGGGACACCTGCAGCACGTGCGCTCCGTGCTCGTGAGTCTCACGTACTGTGTTATGCAGTCATTCGTGGAGGACATTATACGAAACGTCACATCATTATCTTAATTGCCAATTCCAAGAACCAAAAATCAAACGCATGTGACTTCCACGCACACGCCTTTATTATTATATTTATATTAATTTACATTAAGGGTAGAAGTCAGTATGTACACAAGCCAGGGTCAAGTAACGTTTTCACAACACAGTAACAAACAAAGATGCGCACTCTACGAACCGAAGTAAACGAGTGAGCTACCTGGCATGTCGTCGGCGGGCGTACGCATTGTTCTGATAACCGGTTATTGTACCACCCATGATCCTTTGTTCTGATTGGTCGTTGGGTTTTGTCAAATCGTGACTGTGTGCCGTTAAAAAAAATATGAAGAATATAATATTGCTCATTTTATTACAATTCCTACCTTTTTTTTTTGAGGATGGCAAATCATCAAATGACTCCTTCCACTCTGGCAGAATACAATTCCTACATAAGTTCCGGTTTTTTTTTAAATAATCCACCAATTCCGGAGGAATGGTTATATTAATATATACGTTTCGGATCAATGGCCCCAGTTCAATCTACCTACTCCGATCACTGCTGATTATGCTAATGCTATTGTCAATCCCATATTTATTTCTCTTTCCAGGGCAGCAATAATTCAATGGAAAGAGTGAAGAAGTCTGAAATAGAATCAATACTGAACCTGTTAGATGTGGAGTCGGATCGTATTCTGCAAGGCTTTAGCGGGGCAGGCGTGCTCTACGGCGGCATGCAAGACGACCAGAGCAGTTCCAGTAGCGAACTCCAGAATAAGGTAAACTAATAATACAATACTCTTACATCATGATCATCTGCCTAGCCCTTTTTTTTTTTTTTTTGTTGCCGGCGTGGAAAATCCTCATGGATGTCCTCCGCCCTGGGGTGGGCGGAGGGGTCTGTCAGACTCTTACTGACTAAAAACCACCCCGGTGTTCCCTTCCCAAACTTGCACCGGGGATCTTGGGAGCTAGTATTACTTCCGTGATCCCCGGCTAGTGCCGGCCCGCCTCTGCGGGCCACCTCAATGCTGCGGGGGGTGAGGTGTTGGACCCCCCGCGACGTCTGAAAGGGGCGCGCGTGGAACACTACGCGCCGCCACCTCGGGTCCAGTGTGATGGGGGGCGGCGGACGTCCCCGAGTCCGCCGTCCCTGGACCCATTTAGGGGGGCCGGAAGAGGGCATTATCTGCCCTCTGCCGACGCTCGGTGCGCCTGCTGCGGGCCGGGTGAGCGGACGAGATCTCCCGCTCCCTTTCCGCAGCCTCCTTTTGCGACACGACTGTTTCGCAGAAGGATACCACCGCGTCCCAGGACTCCTCGCTGCCGGCCATCGACTCGACCACGGCCGGCAGCGACAGGTCACTGCCTACTTCTGAGATGAGGGCACGGCGTGGCTCCTCCCAAGCGGCACACTCTGCCAGCGTATGCCGCGCCGTGTCCTCCCGGCAGTCGACGCAGTGGTGACACCGGGCGTCCGGCTCCCTGTTTATGCGACACAGGTACTTCCCGAAGCAACCATGCCCCGAGAGCACCTGCGTCACCCGAAACGACAGGGAGCCGATCTGCCTAGCCCTGTCCCAACTACGTTGGGGTCGGCATCCAGTCTAACCGGATGCAACAGAATATCAGTATTTAAATGGAGCGACTGCCTATCTATCTGACCTCCACAACTCGGTTACCGGGTTATGTGATGCCAGGGTTGCGGGTTTGTCCGAAAGGGATACCGTGGCCCTGGCACACAGGCAACTGAAGGAACACGGGTGGGTCTTAGTCAGTAAAAGTCTGACACGCCCTTCCGCTCCGCCCAGAGCGGGAGAAGTTATTTGATAATTTCCCTCCCAACAAAAAAAGAAGGCTTATGCGATGCCTCTTGGCAAGTTTGGTTGTAATTCATTGAGTAATAAATACAATTTTATATTCCAGAAAGGAAATTTGGCCCTAATGTCAGAGGAAGAGCTCACAGAGAATTTGAAAATGTTACTTTCACAGCTTATTGATGAGGAAACACTGGATTTGTTTGGTTGGCCCGATGAGAGCGTAGACGTGGTATGTTCTTTTATTAGTTACTTATTACATATGCAATACTGAAGATTCTAAAATAAACCACTTACTGGACCGTTTTACACAGATATTAGAAAAAGTGATCGAGCACTGTGGTGCAAAACCCGCAGACCGCGAGAAATGGACGCGAGTGCAGCGCCTGCGCGAAAACTCCAAGCACTTGTTCTTATACGTGATCGAAGACAAGAACATCGCGCGCATGCTCGATACGCACACTATAGATCAAATCGTCAAACATATCCTCAAACAAGTCAGCACAGATGACACCAAGGAAAGTATCTAGTTTAAGTTGATACTGGTAGCCTAAAGTAGTACGGTTCACACCAGAAAAGCACGCCGCGCCGGAGCAAGCGCAAGCGTAGTGCAAATGCGCAAGCTTGAACTGATTCGAACTGATCGGATGCATACATCCCGCGCTATGCAAATAAATTAATATTTTCTTTATTTCACAATACATATCAATTATATTTTTATAAATAAAATAAAGAAATATACAAAATTGTGGTCCACCGGTGTCGGGAACAGGGTCCAAGCTACCGCTGATAAAGGCCTCAGAGACAGGAAGCTCCTCACGATGTGAGCCGTATCGAGTTGTTTCATTAATTATTAATATTTATAAATAAACTTAATAATTATTATAATATTTATCAAAACTGTGTGTTGCCTTTCTTTCATTCTGGTCAGAATGGCCATTCGTCTCGTGCGGTGTGCAGACAAGTGTGAATCGTACTTTACAATCTGTTTCTTCAGAATTCTGTTTCAAATGTCTGCTGCTGCTATTTTTTTTTACCTAAATTTCATCTGACTGGTCATCAGCTAACATTATATTTTACGTCAGAATTTATTGATTTGAAATAGGTTTCTTAAAGCCTTAAGGGATGAAGGGGATCTTTAGATGGATACGCAAAGATGCTATCGTATTATGGACATCTTGTGTTGCAATTAAAGCTTGGTTGTAATTGAAAGTAAAATGTTATTATGGATACGTAAAATTTTATTTTAGATTTATAAGTAAAACTAAAGACATTTATACGGTTTTTTATGAAATTCTATCTGTTATACATGCAAGAGAATCATTATTTATGCAAAAGAGACGTCAATAAAATATTATACAATCAAATCAGAATTACTGTAAGGTAGTACATTATGCTTATTTCGTTTACGAGCGTACATTCTAAAAGTTGGCAACGTCGCAAATGGCTGTCAAATATTTACCTGTTTTTATTATTTTGTCAATATTACTGTCTGGAAATATGAAATATCGCTCTACATAAAGTGCACTAAAATATTATTTTATCATTCTGAAAGTTGTTGTTGTTAAGTATTTGACACCTATTTGCGACGCGACGTAGCCAGCTTTCAGAATGCACAGCCTGTGCTGTGAACAAAATAAACACATTATGGTCAATTTTGTTACCTAATTGCGAGAAAACTAGAAGTAATTTAAATATTATGGTATGGTGGGGTATGTGTGATTATATATATTGTATATAATATAAAATATTTTAATAAAATATTTTTTTTAAAAATTGTATATAAAATATTTATATTTATAGTTTTTGTGGCGCAAAACCATTCCAGTCACAGGACTTGTTAATAGTGTCATTACTTTAGCGCTCTTGACATATTTTTCTTTTCGCCTTGGGATGACGTAATGAATACATTGTATTTTCATAAAATAAAATTTTCGTGTTATTTAAAGGATAGTTGAAGATTAATGTGTGATTTTTAATTTTTTAGAATGTCTGCTAAATAATACAAAAAAAAAAAATACAATGTGATTGGAATTTTCTCAAAAATTACTTTATTTCAACAATTAATTTCTGCTGTAGCGAATAAAATTGTCCAAAATGATTCGATTTTGTGCACGGCCTCTTAACTAGTACTTTTATTATTAGAAATAAAATATTTCCCATGATCAAAACTTATTGTTGACATTTTTTAATTATTAAATATTTAGATCATGTTTTGTTAATTAAGCTCTACTTATGTATAATTCTTCCTGAGCAAAAAAATAGATGACGTCCAAAAAAAAAAAATAAGCAAATATTTGCACATCATATTAATTTGTACTTACCACACATAATATTCAACAAAATGTATACTATTAATAGTATGATCATAATACATATATTATTAGTGGTAATATATAATTAGGGATATTTTGTCAGCGTATTCTTAGTATTTAATTGTTACTGCGGTTTTTAGTGTTGACAATGTGAAACAACAACTATTATATCTATCCTTTAAACGTTTTGTTATCTTACCTTTTTTTAGTATGATTAGGAGTATTATGATATTGACATTTGTGAAATTGTTGCTGTAAAGTTTATGAATATGAAATAAGTTTACTTTTAATTTCAGTTGAACTTAATTCCTGTTGGTTGACCATAAAGGATCTGAATTCAAATTAGTAAGAACCTTCTTTGCCAATTTTTCGAAATTTTTCGCAAAATAAAGAAGATTCCTGGTATACAAGCAATTTTTTTGGAAGTAAACCTATTTTCGATAGTGCTTCGATCTTATAGGGATGCTTCTACATTATAACATCTGTACCTGCGCTTCAACTTGCGTCTGAACATGCGCCACAGTCAGCAACTCATGCGTCCAGCTAGAGCCATAATGAAACATGTGTCATCACGTCCAATGACTTGTTAAATGATCAAGTTGGCGCTTTTTCTGTCGAGCTACAAATTAGATCAACGGTGAAGACGAAGAGTTAGACTTACTTTATCATTTTTAAGATGAGAAGATATCGGTGTAACATGTATTGTCATTAGAGACAGACCGAAAATAGATTGCTTATTTCGGCCGAAAACGAAAGTCGGCCCGATTTGCATTTTGGACTGTTAACCAAAAACGATTTTTTTATCGTTTTGTATTTCTTCGAGAAAAGGCTTTTTTCTGCATTTTCTGTTATTGTGTAGTTGTTGTGACTTGGATTTTCTCTAAACGGATGATTTGTAAGTATAGATTTTCTGGCACTTAAACTTAAAGTACATATCGGAAATTGCCGAAAACAGAAAACTTAATTCGGTCGGACTCCTATAATCATACTATTACGTTAAAGCGTTATTTATAAGTAAATACAGCTCTATAATACAAAATTATTTTACTGGTTCTTTTCACAAATAACGGACGTCTGCATTTAATACTAAGCTTTGAAGATGACAAGAACCGCTTGACTTACAGAATCTTGAATTAAACTAAAAAATATTTAATATATAATTTTCCAGATAATGTTACGTTCGTGTCATTTGAAGAAGTGAGTTACTAATTAATTTCATTTTAATTATTGTGAAACCAATGTGAAAATTATTGTATAATTGTTGTAGTTAAAACTTAAAAATAGTTAAGGGAGATCTCACCCCCCTCCGATCTATCACCGATTCTTCTTTGGAAGAACTGTGCACGTAGAAGTACACCTTACAGGACGAAAAACTAAAATTCACATGTTGGGAAATAACCTAGGTACTTCAAAACTACATAGGTACTATTAAAAAAAAACGATCAAGTGATGAACGTGATGCGTACAGCACTTATACGGTTTCGCGTTTTCTTTTTATGAAGATATTTTAATTTCGTTGAACGTTATTATTTATTGCTAAAATAGCATTTTAGAGCAACCTGTACATAAAAAGAAATGTAGCGTAGAGGTCATTTCCCGGGGCTCGGGTCATAACATCGCATCAATTAAATTAAAACGAATAAAGTGCAAAGAGTAGGCGAATTAAAGGAAAGAGAGCTTTATTATTTAGTTTGTTTGAAAATATAAATTTTTCAATGTACGAATTATTTTATCTTATTATATTTTTATGATTACTGGCCGCTAGCCCTACCAGTGTGTTAAATTAATGTCGCCATTGTAGCGGCACGTTGTATAAAGCACAATAGATACCAAAACATTTAAAACGTGACTCTTACTAAGACTCAAAGAAATAATTTAAAACCATCATTAATGAAAGATTTATTAAATTGTCACGGATAACATGAGATTTTGGTCAGCTTCAAAATCTTTTCTGTTAGTAAATATATATAGTGGCCAGCAAGAATAACAAAATTAATCAATAAATAATGTCATAATGGGCAGGTCTAAAGTTCTTGCGACCGATTTCTATGTAGCGTAGTTCTAACCCAACCACAATTTGGTTAGGTTAGGTCGGGGTGTCCTAATCACGGGGTGCTAACTAATTGTATAATCTTGCTGACCAAGTAATTATTTTGTATTATGACTATTTTTTTTTTTTGCAAACACCAACATAGGCCTATCAAGCTGACCAAAGATGTCTAGGTTCTTCACTCCTGTTGTTTTTCCTGTCTTTAAAAACTTGGTATGTTAAAATGACTTTATGGTGCAGCGCAGACGACAAATTTTGTGCGAAAGAGTCTGCGGCACACCAATGTGATTAGGTACACAAGCTTTCATTAATCACTCCAAACATTCGCACAATAAGTGTCGTCTGCGTTGCACCTACAGCAGATTTTTCTTGCTAACCTTTCCTCATACAGGGTTATTTTAAGTTGGCTAGCTAAACTCCGCAGACGCGAATCACGATGGGTATCGATATCTAAACATGATAAAACAACAAATTAAATAATTTGATGATTTTTTTTTTTGTTGGCTTCGCGACCGCTGTTATTGTAGTCACTTGAAATATAAAGTTTAAATATCTGTTGTTTTTTTTGTGTAAACTTCACAGTCGTGATGGGTATCGATAACTTAACTCGATAAAATATAAGAAACAAGTTTTTTTCAACTCATACTTCAAGTAACAACACTAACAGCGGTTGTTGACCTCCCAAAAAAACATCAAATATTTTTATTTCATTACGATAATGAAATACAAATATTTGATGTTTTTTTGGATTGGGTTTAGATAGGGGTGTTATGTTACGTGGGATTATATCCAATTGAATCAGCTTGCGTGACAGCTGATGGGCGCGTCGCGTCTGCGGAGTTTAGCTAGCCGATTTAAAATAACCCTCTATTATAAAGTTGCTTAGAGGTACGAGGCGTTAAAACGTCAAAAAATTGTGGTTATGGACACTACTTTTGTAAAATTGGGCCAATGTTTAAATGGCGAATCATTTGTCTGCAATTTAGAGAATTCGTTATTCACATCCTGTATAATACAGGATGACTGAGATACCTAATGAGTCTACCTATCTAGTACTTACGTAGACTAGACTAGACGACTAGACTAGGTAGACTAATGCAAATGCAGATATGCAAGGCGAAAACCCAAAGCTAATACCTACTCTACTACTAGGTACTAAGAAAAGTTTAGGCAATGGTATACCGAATCAAGAGCCCGATCTAAGAGTTTATTCAAAAAGTTGGTAACGTCGCAAATAGGTGTCAAATATTTCGCTGTTTTGATTAATTTTTCAATATTACTTACTAAAAATTCTATAACTTCCAGATGAAATTATGAATTATCACTCTGTGTTATTTATCATTATCTCTCTTATTGCAATTCAAAATTTATAATCAATATTTTAGTGCTGCAATAATAACACTGGATTAGGTGTAAAAACCGAACAAGTGCGAGTCGTAACACGCACAGTGAAGGCTTCCGTAGTTGAGATGAATATTTACGCATGCGCAGTATTGATTTTATCGACCGCAAAAATAAGTTTTTATTTCATAGTATTTTTCAAAAAACTATGAAATACAAACTTATTTATGTTTTGTGATGAAGATTGTTAAAAGCTTTTAAATGTTTAAAGGTAGGTAGGTAGGTACGTATTGGGTAACAGTGCAGTTTTATTTTGATAAACATTGATATTTTACTAAGTGGATAAGGTTGGTTATGTCAACACAAAATAAATGTTTAAATATACTTTATCGAAGTTAGTTTAATTTCAGCCTCAAGCCTAACACCCAGTTTTTTAGGGCTTATTCAGTTTATCCACCCTAAGGTGGATACTCGGAAACGCGATTATTCACCTTAAACGGGGTGGATAATCGGAATTCACTTCTGATTGTTCTTCCGACTTTTTAACCCAAGTACAGTCGACAGTGGAATAAACATATCTATTAAAATAAAAACTTCCATCCTGTATTTCAAAAAATCAGCAGTAGACGTAATAGCGAAGAACTGTGTGTGTGTTTACTAAGTATTTTGGTCCAGTTTCTATAATGTTTCTCTAAATGACTGTACACAGCTGAGGGGGAAAATCGTAAGAAAAATAATATATGAATTCCGATTATCCTCCCCGTCGGAGGTGGACATGAACTCGCGTTTCCGAATATCCACCCTAGGGTGGATAAACGGAATAAGCCGTTTTTAGAACGAAAATGCGTGAAATGGTGGCCACTGGTCCTATACTTCTAATATATTAAAGGCGTGTCTAACCCTGCGTCCTAACCGAAAACGACTGTCGCGCGAACACTCAATTACGCGATCGTTTACTTGAATTATGAAGTATATACTAGATGTATGTACCTAGTAGGTATCTACCTCATAATTCAGGCAACTTGATTGATCGCGCGAGTACAGGGGGCCGATCGCGCTATTTCTCAACGTTTTTGGTTTTGGTTTAGCTGATGTAAGAAACGGTGTTGCGCTATTTTTTGTGAGAGTATTGTTCGATCGATCGTGCCTCCAACGTAACTTCCAAAGTAAAGCTAAATCGTTTCCGTTGAAATGATTAGCGCGATACGAAATGTGTCTAACGTAACGTTTTTGGTTGTGGTTTAGTTTTGGTATTAACGTTCAAAATTAGCGCGATCAGCCCCCCGTATTGTGCACCTACTCGCGCAACATTCGCTCTCGAATTTTTTAAGCGTTACCATTTTGTTGCGTTCTCCCTAAACGAACCTGAAAATCGAATACGATAGAGAATCAAACAGTTGTGAATAGCTCGGCTGGGCTCACCGTGGACATCACTATGCAAGGCTTTCATTTTGGATAATATTTTTTTTTTAAACCGGCCAAGTGCATGTCTGACTACGTACAATGAAGGGTTCATGAGTTAGGCTTAGGATGAATTTATCCCAAAAACAAACTTTTAACATGTTCTCCCATACAACGATATAATTATCTACGCCACGGCCAAGTTGTTACCGGTACCCACCTATTGTTATAGGATAGGTTGGCGGTTGACTATACCTGTGTTATGCAAAACCATGAACCTATTAAAGCCATCTAGTCGAATTTTTCAGGCGTATGAAGCAATGGATTAGCAATAAGTATCCTTCAAAATCTTTCAGATTGTGATTGAAAATGTGTTACGCAATTAGAGTGCAGGGTGTTCATAACATGTTCATTACGTTTGTGAAACTTACAGAAAAACAAAGGCTATTTATTTTTTTACTGTTATTTCGAGTGACTACACTACCAGGCGGTTGATGAACAAAAAAAAACTCATCAAATTAATTTCGTTTTTGGTTTATCATGTTTAGATATCGATACCCATCACATCTGCGGAGTTTCGCTAGCTAATTTAATTTGACCCTCTATATAATTATAAACTGGTTGAAACCTTAATAAATTATATAAATATAACCCAGAAACAATATTATAAAGTAAGTATCAGAAAACTTGACTACCTACTGGGACGGAACAACACCTATTACATAACAGATAAAACTATTCATTATAACATCCGAAACGTCTATGTATTTGGGTATGTCGGAAGCGTTGGGCATTGATGTTGCTGACATGAAGCAATCGTTAGGGAAGCGCTTCTTTGGTCGCCTGAATTGCTGACTGCATGAATGCATTACTCACGGTCATCGGTGATGAGAATGTATTTGTAGTATTAAAGCCTATTAAAATTGATGTAACCATGCTGTTAAAAGTTATTATCAGTAAATTGTTTCAAGGGTATAATAAAAAATGTTCCATAATATAGTGAAGTATTCTAACACTCGGCCGTTACTCAACATATCCGCATATTAGTCTATAAAAAAATAGAGGTAATCGATCGTAAGTCACCGTAACGTGATAATTATCCACTTGCTGTGATACGCAATACCAATGTTAAGAAATTCTCAGTTGTCATCAAAGTTCGGTGTACAACTTGTTAAGAAGAGGTTTGCAAGCGTTACTCAGAATGGCTGGTATGGGAGATGACGGATGTTTGAATATGATTGTTAGGAATATGATGTGTGTCATTACTGTGTTATTTTCTGTTGTCATGAAAAACCAAATTAAAATTTCTATGTGCTTTATCTCGTTGTTTTCACTAATCTACTGATAGCATAGACCCACCAGGTAATGGGCCCAGATACGTAGTAGAGAGTAGGTAATATGGAAACGAAAGATGTTGTAAACACGACTATGGGCGGCGGACTAGAGAGATCGCAGCCGGTACGAGATACAGGTATGAGTTTAATGTCGATAGAGAAACTTGATGGAAACTCGAATTATAGTACATGGAAGTTTATGGTAGAGTTGTACTTAATCCATGATGATCTGTGGTAATATACTCAGAAGACACCAGAGAGTACAGATGTATTTGGCTTAAAGAGAGACCAAAAAGCGAGAGCCAGGATATGTATGATGATACAACCGCATTGCCTGATTCACGTGAGACATGCGAAAACGGCAAAGGAGGCGTGGGAGTCTTTGAGGTCAGCTTTTGAGGATAAAGGACTACATAACCGATGCAGACTTTTATCAAAGCTAGTAAGCCTAAAACTTGAGCAGTTCACATCTAAGAGAGACTATGTGACTGCGCTAATGTCAGTAGCACAGCAGCTGAGGGATATCGGAAAAGAAGCTGACGATGAGCTGTTAACGGCGCTGATGTTGCAAGGACTACCGGAGGAGTATAATCCGATGAGATTGGCGTTGGAGAACACTAATGTTGAACTGACGACAGACTATGTTAAAACTAAACTATTGCAATTGGACCAAGGCACATCTTGCGCACGTTCCAGTAATTCGACGAGTGCTGCACTTACAGCGAAGAATCAGAATCAGAAAAAGTTTGTCCAGAGGAATAAAGACAAACAAAAGAAAATAAGATGTTTCATTTGCGATGGATCGCATAAAGCTCGTGACTGTCCGGATAATCCGAAGAGGAAGGCGAGCCTGGCGGTTAACATGGTAACTGCAACACCGACTGCGACGGCGGCGGAGACAGCAACGGCGACGGCGATAGCGCTTGACACGAGAAGTCAAGAGAAACAAGCAGATTATGCATGGGTTATTGATTCAGGAGCGTCGATGCATATGAGTAGCAAAAAAGACTGGATGAGTAAATTTGCGGAGGCAAGTCGTAAGGTTGAAGTGTTTTGTGCAAATGGTGGTAAGATGTATGGAAAGGGATATGGTAATGTAACAGATGAGCATCTGAACATTGAGAATGTGTTGTACGTACCAGGACTGACATCGAACCTACTGAGTATTAGTAGTATTGTTAAAAAAGGTAATGTCGTTGTTTTTACCAACAGAGGTTGTGAGATATTCAATGAGTGTGAGTATACGTCGAGAGGACAACCATGTGTGACAGGTTTGCTGGATAAGGGTGTGTATAAAATTAAATTTCCTTCTCAGCAGGTCTGTGCAATAGCGACTACAGCATCAATGGAGCTATGGCATAAGAGAATGGCACACTTGGGTATACGGAATTTGACACTATTGAGAGATAAAATGGCAACTGGGGTAAAGTTTGAATATAACGAGAAATTAGACTGTGTAGCTTGTCTAATGGGTAAACAAACGCGGCAACCGTTTGAGAGGAATAAAGCCACGCGAGCCAAAAGTTTATTAGAATTGGTACATTCGGATATCAGTGGGCCAATGAGTGAGAATTCTTTTGGAGGTTTTAGATATTATATTACTTTTATTGATGATTTTTCACGTAAAACTTTCGTATTCTTTATAAAGCAAAAGAGTGAAGCCTTTGAGAAGATGAAGGAGTTCAAGTGTTTTGCTGAGACACAAACAGGTAAGAAGCTGAAGGTTTTAAGAACCGACAATGGGCGCGAATATTGCAATAAAAGGTTTGATGAGTTCTTGAGAGAACACGGTGTTAAGCACCAGCTTACGATTGCTTACACACCTCAACAGAATGGTGTGGCGGAGAGAGCCAATCGTACCATAGGGGAAAAAGCACGAACAATGCTTCAAGAAGCAGGTCTTCCCGTTCGATTCTGGGCTGAAGCTGTAAATACAGCGGTGTATTTGAAAAACAGGAGTCCCACCATCGCAGTGAAGAACAAGACACCCGAGGAGGTTTGGAGTGACCATAAAATAGATTTGTCTAATCTTAGTGTGTTTGGTTGCAGAGCCTTTATGCATATCCCAGATGAAAAGAGAACCAAATGGGATGCGAGGAGTAAAGAGCTAGTATTTGTAGGATACTGTGAAGAATCGAAAGGTTACAGATTAGTCAACCCTATGAATGGAGAGCTGCATAGAGCGAGAGGTGTGTCATTTTTCGAAAACCAGATGAACCATAAATTGACTAATACTGAAGAGGAAAGAAATACTGCAACAATTCATCTAGAGAATGATGAAGAGAGACAAGTTGTTCATCAAGAAGAGACTGACCTTCAACGTGATAGAGATCACACAGATGATGTTAGAGACGCTGAATTCATGGAAGAGGAAGATGAACTGTGGACATCCTTTGAAGAGAGGCCGGAGGAAGAGCAACCTGTTGAAACAATACCTGTAGTAGACAAGAGAAGATACCCATTCAGGAACAGAAAGCCTGTGGAGTTTAAGGATCATATCACCTATGAGGCGATAGTGGAAGAAAGAGATCCACTAACAGTTAAAGAGGCACTGACGAGAAGAGATTCAAAACAGTGGAAACTTGCTATTCAGGAGGAGCTGGATGCATTAAAGAAAAATCAAACCTGGGTGTTGGTAGAGCCAAACCAAGCGAGCAACATTATTGATTCGAAATGGCTGTTCCGAATCAAAAAGGAGGCGGGAAATAAGACTCGGTATAAAGCACGTTTGGTTGCAAGAGGCTTCAGACAGAGAAAAGGTATTGATTACGATGAGACGTTCTCCCCAGTTGTGCGTCATAGCTCTTTGAGGCTGTTAATAGCACTAGCAGCGCAGATGAGTCTGCAAATAAATCACATGGACGTCAAGACAGCGTTTCTAAACGGGAATTTAAATGAAGAGGTTTACATGCGACAACCACCATATTTCGAAGAGAAAAGCAAGGAAGACCATGTATGCTTATTGAAGAGATCTCTTTATGGACTGAAACAGGCGCCACGTTCATGGAATTATAAACTTCATTCAGAGCTAGAGAGTCTGAATTTCCACCGTTGCAAAAATGAACCATGTGTCTACACAAGGCGAATCGAGAATGATATGATAATACCTGCAATTTATGTTGATGATATCCTAACCTTTTATAACAATGCAAGAGAAATGCATAAGGTCAAGAAAAAACTTATGTCCAAATTCGAGATGAAAGATTTAGGAAAAGCTGAATTATTTTTAGGGATGCGGCTAAAGCAAGAGAATGGCCACATAAAGATTGACCAAGGAGAGTATATAGAGAAGCTTTTACGCAGATTTGGCATGGAAGACTGCAAGACAGTTGCCACACCTGCAGTACCTGGTCAACATTTCAAGAAGCCAGAGGGCTCACACACACCGAGTGACAAAATACCTTACAGAGAGTTGATAGGATCACTGATGTACTTGGCTGTGTGTACGCGACCAGACATGGCTCATGCTGTGAATATTATGAGTCAGTTCTGTAACTGCTATGAAGAGATCCATTGGAGTGCTGCCAAGAGGATTCTAAGGTACCTCAATGGTACTAAGAACATGGGACTCGTGTACTCAAATGATGCCTGTAGTACAGAGATACAAGGTTTCTCTGATGCTGATCATGGAGGAAATATAATAGATAGAAAGTCTTATTCCGGAAATGTTTTCACATTGGCAGGAGGAGCAGTGTCATGGCAGAGTGCTAAGCAGAGAAGCATAGCCATTTCAACAGCAGAGGCTGAATATGTCAGCTTATCGGAAGCTGCTAAAGATGCCATATTTTTAAGAAGGTTCTTGGGGGAACTAGTGGACACCCAAGAAAAAGCTATCACAGTTTACACGGATAGTCAGTCAGCAATGGCCATAGCACAAAACCCAGTGCACCATCAGCAGACTAAGCATATCGATTTACGATATCATTTTGTTAGAGAAGCCTTAGAGGAGATTATTAAATTGAAATATCTCGCAACAAATGTGATGGTCGCTGATATTATGACAAAACCTGTGCCTAAGAGTAAGCATGAGTTTTGTCGTAAGGAGATGGGTGTGCAAGAGTGAGTCAGAGGGAAACGCTTGAGGAGGAGTGTTAAGAAGAGGTTTGCAAGCGTTACTCAGACTGGCTGGTATGGGAGATGACGGATGTTTGAATATGTTTGTTAGGAATATGATGTGTGTCATTACTGTTTTATTTTCTGTTGTCATGAAAAACCAAATTAAAATTTCTATGTGTTTTATCTCGTTGTTTTCACTAATCTACTGATAGGATAGACCCACCACAACTGAAGCCAGTTATTCACTGACAATGTAAAAGATAGCCAATAGCCCCTGCAGATCGCTCCTTACATTCAATTTATATGTGGAGTGTATTTTTTACCTTGAACTCGATCGTTTTTCTTTAGCAAAATTACTTTCAAACGAATAGAGCAACTATTTTAACGAAATAGCTGATGTACTTACTAGTTCCACGGCAACCAATGAACACAATTGACATTGACTTATCCCAATGACTGACATTGAAACATTGACATTTAAGTGAATGGAAAGTGGAACAGTGACTTGGAATGGAATGGAAGGGAAACTGTACATCAGTACATTAGTACATTATTAGTGAGTAATAGTTTGTGCCTGTGTGTAAGTAAATAAGTATCTGTGTATTTGAGTACTACTAAGGCTGCATTCCCTCCTTTGGGCGCATTATGTCCCTATTAGAACATAATCGCTGACAGCGCTCACATCAATATTTTGCGTTCCGAGATTGTTAACAAGTTATGACAGCTGACAACAATTCGGAACGCTCGTAAACACGCCTCACGGTATCCCCTACCTTAAACCAAAAAATAAGACAAATTATTATAATTAAATTGTTTGTTCATAGCTTGAGATAAAAAAATTGTAGCGGTATGTTCGGAAAAGTTTAGATACCAATATCTAAACTTTTCCGAACATATCACAGTTTGTGATATTCATTTCATATTATAATGATTCTTTGTTCTGTGTATAGATGACATTTGAAGCGATGGGTCTATTTAATTATAATATCTGTGATGCAGAGGGGATTCCTCTTACCATAGATTGCAATATCTATATTGCAATCTTATGGTACGGGAAATCCCATTTTAAACTAAAATAAACATAAACTAGAGATTAATTAGGATTGTTTGTAGTTTGGTTAAGTGAAGTGTACGGTAAAGAGTGTTTTAGTCAATAATCACAATCACATCACACTATAATCACACTAATATTATAAAGGCGAAAGTTTGTGTGTGTGTGTGTATGTTTGTTACTTCTTCACGCTCAAACGGCTGGACCAATTTTGATAAAATTTTGTATGGAGGTAACTGACACCCTGGATTAAGACATAGGCCACTTTTTATCCCAATATCCCCACGAGATCGAGACTTACGTGGGTGAAACCGCGGGGCGCAGCTAGTTGATAATAAATACAATTGTTATTTTTATTGCTATAAATTGAAGATTCATTGATTTCGCGATGGATATACGGTCGAAAATAAACATGGTGATTGATTTAGGAGCCGTGCTTCGAGGGCAGATAAATTATGATAGTTTTTTTTAAAATTCTGCCCTACCTGTAACCAATTCTGCCCTACCTCAAATTCGACTCTAGCTACAGCCCTGTATCCCCTCGGCTAATTTTGACGTTTTGAAGTTTATGCGCTTCGGTGTAGAGTAATCGAGTGTTTTACGGGAAATTCGCGTTTACGTAAAAGGCGAATAAAAAGATTAATCGTATAAATAAAACGAACTTTCCGAATTTGGCTGACTGCTGTCTATCGAAATTCCCCAGTCTCGGCAAATTCGATTGACTCCTGAGAGGATATTTCTTTGTTTAAACACCACACACACACATTTGTACACTTCTTCTTCTTTGGTTAGATGGTGACTGTAGCCAGAAGCACAATTTCGAAAATGCCACGCTAATTAGATAAGATGTTACTCAAAACAAAACAACACCACTGTCATTTTTGACAGCGCTCACGGTGATAATAATTTATGGCATGGTTGGCGTCATCTATGACATGACGTTTCACGCGACATCGTTTTCGCACTCACGATATTATGGAACGGATTTATGCGCGCTCAAATCGATTACAGCGCAATTCGGTACGCACCCTTAATAAGTAGGTAATAGAAATTCGGGCTGGTGTCCGCAACTCCACGTCAATATGCGCGTGTTATGCGTACGGGTGGGAAAATCGATCATTCGATCCACCCCAGCTCCTTAATTAAAGAAGGCTAGCAACGCCTTGGTGTTACTGACAATCTCACAGAGGGTACCTGGGTTACCGAAGTACTTTGCCCTGTATGTGGCGACGACCGGGCAGTATAGTAGCACATGAGCTGCTGTTTCGTTGTCCTCCATGCAGGCCCTGCACGGCAGACTGGTACGCAACTACGTACCCTTAGAGCAAGGTTACACGCTCAGTTTGGCGTCATTCTGGTCCATCAGTCTGGATTGACTTGACTGAAGCCAGAATGATGGATGATTTTCACAGTTACACGGTCAATCTAGACTGACAGCAGACTGATGAAAAGTACGCCAGTGGACGTTAGATTTTACACATAACATAACAACACGCCTGTAATCCCCAATGGGTTAAGCATAGGTGTACTTAAAGTACACCCACATTTCGCCAGTTATGTATGTCCCATGTAATAGGGGGCGAGCCTATTGCCATCAACCGGGCACAAATCCAGATTGACTGAAAAATGCCAATAACACTGCCCGACCTGGGAATTGAACCCAGGACCTCATGCTCAGCAGTAGCGCGTTAGACACGGCTCGTTACGTTAGACTTCGGATGATAAAATATTTTCGATCTCAATTGGTAGCGGCGTGGGCAGGGGCGGAGGTGTTGGGGACGGCTGCAGCGGCGGCGGAACTTTCGGCGCGCTCGTAGATAGGTCGCATGAGTCGTCCTTCTGCATTGCGTCGCTGACGGTGACTGACGCGAGAATGATACGAGCAGGTTACACGATTATTCTCCCATCAGTCTGTCATCATTCAAAACGGACTGACAAAATTATTTAAAATATTTAATTTTCATCATTCTGGACCATAAGTCTGTCAATCCGTGGGTTACACGATCATTCTGACTAGACTGATGGACCATAATGACGCCAAACTGAGCGTGTAGCCCACAGAACACATATACTCCTAACGTGTAGCCTTGCTCTTGGTCTCTGACTAGTATATAGTCATCTGTGCCCAGTGTTGTTATCGTAAAAGTCTGGGTTGCCGTATGTCACATTCTGATTTGCCGTAAAATACTAAAATGCCGTATCGTTCCCGAAATTCGCGACCTTTCCAGGTGCCAATGTCTCAGGTCGAAAATTGGTGACGGTGGGTAAAAGTCTCCACTCGTCATCGATTTTTTCAAGGTCATTTTCAGTTTTGACTATAAGTGGTACAGTATTGACGGGAAACTCTATTACTGTGGCGCACAGCCTCTTCGGTGACAGATATTTGAGGAGTGGAGGTATTTCATTGCAAAAATTATAACGCTTCCGAATTTCCTTGCAGCTTGTTACTAGAAAGTCGCGGCAACGAGTATAAAATTCAGCCAGGAGCACTGCAAATGAGCTATTCGACTCATAGATAACACAATTTACTTTAGTTCAGTACGTTGTTTAATTCATTTTTAACTAAGGCGAAAGAGGTGGCACGTTACGGCGATATGAACTCTGTTTTTAGTCGCGAGTCGGGATTTCCCCAGCTGTGTGTTTGCCGTATTTTTTGATACGGCATTGAAAGGCCTGCCGGATACCGTATTTTCTGAAAAAAAAACCTGGATTACCGTATCAATAACAACACTGTCTGTGCCTTAGTCTGTGACCACAGACAGAACACATATACTCCTAACGAGTGACTGTGGTAGTGTGTGTGTACTGTGTATTGCGTTTGCAGCGTTGCCAGAATGTTACTTTTATAACATTTTACGTTACTCTCGACCCTCTCAGGTTACCTCCATGTTACACGACTCAAAATGTTACTTTTACGTTACTTTTAGGACTTAATAAAAAATAAATACCAGCAAATAAAAAATAATATTGAAACGGAACGCATCCAAGAAAGTTGTTGCTTTTTCGTTGATTTTGTGAACTGACACAAATTGACTGACGGACGCGACGACAGCGCGAAAATCTGTCACTTCGTCTTAACGCTTATTCACTCACTCGCATGTATTTCTATATTTTCCATCCCGCTTAGGCGAGCGAGCGAGCGAGCGTCTAGTGGCGTCCGTGTCAGTTCAGTTTATCTTTGTTTTGTATTGTAGTTTAGTGTTTTTTAGGGGTTTTTAGGGGTCTGTCACCAGGCTGTATCTCATGAACCGTGATAGTTAGACAGTTGAAATTTTCACAGATGATATATTTCTGTTGCCGCTATAACAACAAATACTAAAAAACAGAATAAAATAAATATTTAAGGGGGCTCCCAAACAACAAATGTGATTATTTGCCGTTTTTACGATAATGGTACGGAACCCTTCGTGCACGAGTCTGACTCGCACTTGGCCGGTTTTTTTGTACTAATAAACACTAATACTCTATATTATAGTATTAGTGTCGTTTTCCACATAAAATATGATAATATTACTTTTCTCGTGAAAATGTTACTTTTTGAGCTGTCTCATCTATATGCCACTGGCAACACTGGGTTGCGTGATGGATGTTATAATATAAACTTACCCACCGAGGCCACAGAGCACTATTTATTACTGTTACCGTGGTCAGAGATACAGAGCTCTATAAATTGTTTTATTTGATAATTTAAAATTACTTGACACGGAACGGAATTGGAATATTGTGTGTGGCAAAATGACTTCTAATGTTCCTCTTGTCGTGAGACTATTGGCTTCTTCAGTATCAGTGGCCAACAGGGCTGGAAAAATTGTTCGTGATGTTATGAGTAAAGGAGAACTGGGAATAGTTGAAAAGGTTTGTTGTCTGGTTGATAGGTATAGAATACAAAACGAAATAAAAATAACGTCTTCGCTAAAGAAGTGTAAAGAAAGCAATAAATTTATTGAGGCCAAAGTTCACAAATTAAGTACCTACATTACATAGAGTAATTTTTTTACTTGTTGAGTGTCTAAGGAACATAAAAACTAATAGGAACTACTATTTCAGGGTAAAGATGACTATCAAACAGAAGCTGACCGATCTGCTCAGCGTTGTATTGTTGCATCACTTGCAGCACAGTATCCCAAAGTGAATATAATTGGTGAAGAGGATGGCACTGATAATGAGGTAAATGATTTCAGCTTTAAAACAAACCTTCCCATTAACTTTTGGCATATTTTATTTCATTTTACTTACATATTCTGCCTTAAAGCTTGTGGTTGTGACTAATGTGTACATCAAGAAGTACAAACTTTGTATTCTTAAGTATATGTATCTAAGCCGTGTTAAAGTTTTCCAAAAACCAAAATGTTTATAGGAAGTTGTATTATTATCTCAGTCTTGATGAGCATTGATTTCAGTGATACATTTTATTTTCTGTGATACAGGCTCCCTTGTATGTACCACAAATATGTGTAGCATTAAACACATTTTTAAGTTGTAGTGCAAGCAGGCCTTAAGGTGTATACTACATACTTATTTAACTTTTTCTGACTGTGTTAAACTTGTGTTACCTGTATGCCCCACCTAGATATTTTTGAATTTCAACTCAATTCAAATCTTTATTGTATAACTCATGTGTGTACAAGATCTTAATAATAGTTACAAAGTTCACATGGACCCTGTCGGGCACAACAATTTAACACAATATGAAAAGCAGCATGCTTTAAAATCATTAAGTTATTGGTAATTATAAATTAATTTTATGTACATCATAATTTAAAAATAGTCAGTTATCATTACAAAAGTAATCTATTTTTATAAATAATATCACATTTTAGTGACATATCGCACCTTCGGTAGAACAAGGGCACAATTGTCAAAAATTGCAAAAATGAGTTAAGTATACAGAAATGCCTTAAAAATGCTATTTGAACTGGAGGAACAAAGACAGTCATTTAATTCCATTTAATTACAAAATAATATACATTTTGGTAGAACAAGGGCACAAATGTATCCCTTCCTTAAAATTAAAATTAATTGAAAAAATAGCTCTCCTGTAAAATAGCAAAAACTGCAATTATGCCCTTGTTCTACCGAAGGTGCGATATGTCATTACAAATTGCATGTTATGTAGGTAATTCAAACTGGTTAAATTTTTATCTGCAATTTAATTACTGTTTGTCTGGCTCAATGTGCACAGAATAGGCCCAGAGTGTCAAATAAAATTGAAAATATACAGGTTGTAAGGAACATGACATGCAATCCATTAATATGAATTCAGATTGTTATTATTTAGCATAAAATTCATCACAAAAATTGAGCAGTACCTCCTATGATTAGAATTGCAGTGCTACTGCACAACTCTAGCTAGATGCTCCTAATGTAGTTTGAAATTTGCTAGATATAAATAATACCTGGAGATTATTGTTAGGTTTAAAATTCAATATTTATAAAATACAGCTGTATATTATAGCAATCAAAAAAAGATAAAATAATGTCAGTCATAATTTAATACTTGAAATTAACAGTATCATTCAGTGTTCCCTGGGTGGTGGGCCTTGAGCCACTAAAAAGCTGAGTTACCTCCTTCAGTTTATTGTGCTCTATACAGCTTTCATTTTTAGACAGATTAATTTGGGAACTGTGTATTTCCTGAGAGTCAAGGTTAAAAAATCAAGGTTAAATAAGTTCTCTTAATTGTATTGTGAATGGCACTACAATCCACACGCGTCAGTCAGGTAGAAATGTAATTTTATTTATAGTATTATAAAGTAAAAGATGTATTTGTCTCTTTAGGGTGATGTTGCCAGTGACTGGTTAATATCTGAAGCAGACAAAGATGTGTTATCTTTGGAGTGCCCTGTTGACCTTCAGAGTGTCAAAGAGGAAGACATAGTTGTCTGGGTTGATCCTCTTGATGGCACCTCTGAGTACACACAAGGTAAACATTGTTTTCATATTATACATAGTTTCATTACAGAGACTAGAACCTGACCGCCGTAAGCGCCCTACCGCTGAAGCGCCGTAAGCGCTCTATTCTGGTACATGGATGAAACGCGATTGCGGCGGTCGGCGTGTAGGCTACTAGACACCACTACACAAGTTGTAGTGTTTATTATCTTATAAATGATATATTTTTACGTTATTTGCATTTCCAATTTGACACCTTCATAAGTCACACCAACACCCTTCTGTTGTAACATGCATTGTCATAATCAAATCTATATTTTAATGTTTGAAATTATTTATTACAAGTATGTAAAATAATTCTAGGTGCACTAATGTTGAAGAGAGATCCATGGGAAAGATGGAAAATGTACATAACTCATCCTTTTATAAGTGTGAAGTGGTATTTAAGTTTGCTCCAATCAAATTATGGTAAATTGAAGATTTGCATAGGTTTTTCAGCTTTTGTTGTTTAGAATGCACTGTAGTACTTAGTATGGACACAGTGGAACATGGTCAAGATTTTCATTTTAATGTATGTATTGTACATATTAATCACATAAAATTACCCTAACTAATGTAATAATTAAACTAACTTGATATTTTATATTCTTTCTTGTCTCTGGTACAGAAAACCTGGTTTCATGTTTCTAATTACTTCCTATAAATACCTACCTTTAAATAATCATTAAAATCGAAAAAATTGCATGTTGCATGGGTGTTGGAATGATTTTATTATAAAAAAATAATTTGTAAATTGTTACAGGATTTCTTGAACATGTGACTGTTTTGATTGGCATATCAGTCAATGAGAAACCAGTGGCTGGTGTAATTCATCAGCCATATTACAAAACCATGTTGGGAGGGGAGAAGATAATAGGCAGAACTATATGGGGGTTACAGGAAGCAGGAGTGGGCGGGTTCACTCCTGCGCCTCCACCTGACTCCCTCATCATTACTACCACCAGGAGTCATTCCAATCCACTGGTTGAGAAGGCATTGCAAGTCATGAATGCTGCAGAGATACTTAGAGTTGGTGGTGCAGGTTATAAGGTGTGAATTTGGGTGTTTTTAATTACAATAGTATATTTTACAACACACTTGCGCGGAAAAATTTAATCAACACATCACAAAACTTAATACTATGTGACAAATTTATTTGTGAATACTTTTTTCGTGCACTGACTTGCTTTCGCATTTTGAAGGAGAGTCACTGACTCTGAAGCCGCGCAACAGCATAATAATAAAAATATAAAAATTCGGCCAAGTTCGTCTCGGAACACGCACAGTGAAGGGCTTTGTAGTCGGGATGAATATTTACGCATGCACAATATTGATTTTGCGACAGCAAAAATTATTTTGTATTTCCCAAAGAAATTTTGTAAACAAAACAAACTTATATCTACGATTGTGACAGAAAATATTTCATAAGTATCTTACAAACTCCACGACGTACCTATCATTGAAAGTGTTTTTTAAGTTCTACCAACTTAATTATTAAAAAAAAAACATCACAGCGTTGAGAAGAGAGGGTTCCGTTTTTTGCCATTTGGCTACACAACCCTAAAAACAGATTATTTTTATAGTACTTAAAGATTAAAAATTAATGTTTTAACCAAAATTAAAACTTGATAAAATGTTAAGTATATTTATCATATTATTTTATTTATGTTACAGTTCATATATTCACAAAATGTTTAGGCATAAAAAGACGTAGTGCGTTGTGCTGTGATTTAAAGTAAGCGCCCATCTTAACTAGTAATAGTAATCTCTGGAGCACTTTGCCGAACTAGTGCGGGAATACAAAGTTAACGAGACGCGTTTTAAATACACTGCATTGTGAACCTAAAAGCGGTGCAATAAGAGCCACTTTAGGTGCAATCTAAGTGTGTTGAACATTCAAATTACAATTAAATACGTTCAATTTGGCGCATTTATCCAAATACACTCAAAAGACGGAGTCATTAACAACAATTACTTTTATAGGTACTGCAACTACTTGAAGGCAAGGCATCGGTTTATGTGTTTGCCAGTCCTGGATGCAAGAAATGGGACACGTGTGCACCAGAAGCAGTCTTGTCAGCCGCCGGAGGCAAACTGACAGACATTCTTGGCGACTTCTACAAATACGGTGGGGCAGAGTTGCATCCAAATAAAACCGGAGTGTTGGCGGCCGTTTCTAAAGACTTACACAGTTACGCATTGAACAGAATACCACAAGAATTAAAAGATACTCTTGCTAATAAATAGCAATATTCTGCGAAATTATTTTGTAAAAGTTGATGAGATCAAATGTAAATAAAAACAATTTTATAAAAAAAAAATCCGTTCACAATGTTACATATATATTTAAAAAAAAACAATAACTGCAATATTGAATTAAATTAAAATATATTCTTAACATAAATTAACTATATTTTGTTACTTGAAAATTGTATATTATGAATCAATACACAGGTTATTAAAGCTTGCTTTTATACTTTTGCAACATTTTTCTTAATTCCCTCCTGAGGATTTTACCAGAAGCGTTCTTAGGTATATCTTTGAGAAATATCACTCCGCCTCGTAGATGTTTCGCTGGTGACACCTGATAAAGAAATTCTTATCTTAATACTTTGCACGAATATTTATTTATCAATGTTTATCGAGAATAAAGTTGATATGTCGCACAAGTAAAAAACATAACATCACGCCGTAATCCCCGAAGTCTTAGGAAGAGGTGTATCCTATAGAACACCCACATTAAGCCAGTTAGGTGAATCCGCAGCTGTAGCCCGCGAAATTCAAACTTACGATTTTTGCAATTTGCAGGTCAGTGTCAGTTAAATTTGTTCCCCAATGTCATTATTTCATGAAAAATTCATTCAATGGAACAAATCTAACGTAGAGAGATGTATGAATGATTATAATTTTTAGGGTTCCGTACCCAAAGGGTAAAACGGGAACCCTATTACTAAGGCTCCGCCGTCTGTCTGTCTGTCTGTCCGTCTGTCACCAGGCTGTATCTCATGATCCGTGATAGCTAGACAGTTGAAATTTTCACAGATGATGTATTTCTGTTGCCGCTATAGCAACAAATACTAAAAACCAGAATAACATAAATATTTAAGGGGGCTATACAACAAACGTGATTTTTTTGGTCGTTTTTGCTCGATATTGATAACGGTAACAGGTAGACACTTGAAATATTCACAGAATATTTAGTTATATATTCACTTTAAAAATCAATAATTAAATTAAAATAACACAAATATTTAAGGGGGGCTCCCATACAACAAACTTGATTTTTTTGCCGTTTTTTAGATAATGGTACGGAACCCTTCGTGCGCGAGTCCGACTTGCACTTGGCCGTTTTTTTTAAATGTTATAGTCGCGAATCATATCATATTTTGATCAAGATACAACGTGACACTGACCTGCAAATTGCAAAAACCGAAGATAATTTGAATTTCGCGGGTTGCAGCTGAGGATCCACCTTAAGTGCCATGTAATAAATAGAGTAGGGCTCGGAAACCGGTAAATTTTCTTTGTTACCTAAACCGTTATTATAATAAAGGTTTTCGAGGTTTTTTTTTTATATTTCGTTAATTATTTAATCTTTATTTACATAATCAATGCTGCCATGCCTGAAAGCACGTCAAGCCGTTGGTCCCGGCTATCATTTGTGGATCTTTGACAGTCGTTACGGGTCGTCAGAAGCCCGAATGTCTGATAACCAGTCTTATCAAGGGGTATTGTATTCACCCAGTAAATGGGTTGTGGAGGTCAGATAGGCAGTCGCTTCATGTAAAGTATAGTAGTAGTAGTAGTATAGTAGTGCTGTTGTATTCAGCTACATCCAGTTAGACTGGAAGCCGACCCCAACATAGTTGGGAAAAGGCTAGGCAGATTATGATGAATCAATGCTGAACTTATGTGATGAAGCAATCTTTTGAAGCTATTATCAATTGTATCAAAAATTCTTCGGAAATTAAAATTAACCGGTTTCAAGCCCTGAAATAGAGATCCAAAAAAATACCATAATTTATATTGCATTTTTTTGTTGATCGTAATAGTATAGTCCTGCACCTAATGGGACAAGGGCAGGAAGATGAGCGCTCTTCACCACATCCGGTGATAGCGACCCAGATTAATTTTTTCTTCCTTTTTGCCAGACTACGGCGAAGCAAACAGGAGGGTTATGATGTGATGATTAAGGGCTGGTTCCACCAATAAAACTGAACGCGATCAGCACATTTAAACTGAGTTCATGTTCTGTCAGTGTTAATATTCCATAACAATAATCACACAGCTCTTGATTTCGGTATAAATGTGCTGATCGCGTTCAGTTTCATCGGTGAAATTCGGCCTTGGTAATGCACAGAACAGTTACTAAAGTTGTTTCCTTCATTTTGGTTTGATAAGACCACAGAATGTGGAATTGCCGCGACAGCTGAGACGTCTTCATGCTCTGCTGATGCGACTGTTATCCAAATTCCTAAAAGAATACCGGACATATGATGTTACATAGGTAAATTTAAAAACTGAAAATACCCCTGAACGTAAAATGGGTGAAGCAGTATTAATATTGCTACAACATTAATACCTTGGATGCAACGAATTCGGCGAGGTCTTTTTCTGTGACGTTTGAGTTTGGCTGCGCTACCACAAACGCTAGCGGCAGCTCCCCGGCGGCCTCGTCCGGCAAGCCCACCACGCCCGCATCGGCCACCCCGCTGTGCTGTAGGAGAAGCGCTTCTAGTTCCGCAGGCGCTACCTAAACAAACATTCACGATTTAATAGTCAGTTTGGTCTAGGAATAAATTATTCTACGGAAAACTAACAAGTTATATCAACATGAGTTTTTTTGTTTTTAAATAAGTGTGAACTTAATGTAGGTACAATGTACAAATAAGATTCAGAGTCCATGACGACTAACTGGCGAACAACTAATGAATTCCGGTCACAAACACATCTAAACATTTCAATCAATCAAAATATTTTATTTCACATAAATCTACATGGGCACTTATGAAACGTCAGAAATTAAGTGCATGGTTCCAATTGGTCGTTTCCTATGGAAAAGAGCAGGCAAGAAACTCCATGGCTACTCTTTTAAAAATAATGGGCTTTTACAGTGTTTTAAGTTACAGTGTTAATAGGTATGGGAGGACAGTGTAGACCCGTCAACAAGTACTTAACAAAATAGAAAATGGTTTACAAAGCTATAACAAGTCTATTAAGGCTACAACGTTCTCACATTTACAAATTAAAAAAAACAATCTATATAAAATATTACTAGAATAGAAAAAAATAAATCTATTTAAACCAAAAATGACAAGATTACCATTACAACTGGTACACTAATAAATATTATAAATTAATATTATAGGTTTTTGGTGTCAACTAATGAAGAGATTATGTCAAGGTATGTAAAAAATAAATAAAAATAAACATCGTAATTTGGGAGCAGTTAATAGACATTTACATAGTTGTGCCGTTAATGAGGTACCAGGGAAGCCTTATGTGCAGAAGGAATTATTGCCAAACTTCCTTGTCTTCAACATAGTCCTTAATCTTATAATATTCTTTTTTGATTAGGACACGTTTGATGTGGGTTTTAAACTTTCCATCGCTAAGTTCTATAACCTATTTTGGAAACTTGTTATAAAAGCGGATACTGTTTATAAGAAATTAGTTTTAGCTAATCGAAATTTGGGTATCACAATTTCATGTTTACTACGTGTATTTATATTATGGAGATCGCTTCTTATTTTGAAAAGTTTTTGCGAACATATAAAATACTTTCTAAGATATAAAGAGAAGGCAGAGTTAGTAAATCAATTTCTTTGAATTTGTTTCTAAGGGACTCACGAGGACACATTCCATAGATCGCGGTAGTAGTGCGTATTGCTGGTTATTATCGGTACTGTGCTATACGCAAGAGTTATTTTAACTCCGTATTATAACTTTACCTGGAAGCCTTTATATTTGATGAGTTCTTTTAGTCTGTCCACAATATAGAAATAACCCTCGTTGTCATAGTAGCCGATGTCTCCAGTTCTAAGGTAACCTTCGCTGTCCAGTAGCTCGTCGCTGGCGGCGCGGTCCCCCATATAGCCCTTCATACGCAATGGAGATTTGATCCAAAGTTCACCTTCTTGGCCCGGTCCTAACTTTTGTCCATTTTCGATATCAATAACCTGAAAAATAATGCATCAAAAAATCAATTGTTTTTGTTGTATAGAATGTAAAAAATTTGAATCGATTCCCCCCAGGCTCTATTCTCTCTTTATTGCACACCAAATGAGGGTAAAATGGAACATGACGAAATAAATAAATGCGATATAAAATATGGCACATTGTGATTTATAAAAAGTTTCGCTTTGTTGTAAGTACCTATAATCTGTTCTAATAAAAATTGATGAAAATGTGAACAAATAAGACAGGTGTCAGAAAACGTACCTGTGGATGTCAATTTGCAATCATAATCAGCCTTTAATGTTCCCACTGCTGGGACAGGCCTCCTCTCTGTGCCAGGGAGTGGGCCTTAATCCACCACGCGGAGCTGATTTAATAAGGATGTTTTACTTGCGTCGACGATTTTTTATGCTTGCGAATCAAGTATGGGACTATTCTATACCAACATAAATCACGTTTTTGCGGTAATTTTGCGTTCCGTAACCAATTGCAAAAATGGAACCCTTATAACTTCGTTATGTCAGTCCACAGCCATTATAACGAAGGTGCACATGCAGTGCCGCTAATCAATACTGAAGTGAAATTATGAAAATAATTATTAGATTTTAAAATCCATAAGGCCTTTTATTGATCAATAAGAATTTGAGATTTCGTATTTTTGCTAACATACGTCGCGTCCGGAGGCCCCTGTAGCTAAGGGGGTCCCGTATTGATATACGATTTTAATAACGTTATTAAAACTAATTGTTGGCAAAAGTGGTAAAGTAAATATAAAGTTGAAACCTTGTAAATACAGATGAATGGGTTAGTAATTCCCTATAGTGATTGCGTAAGAATTAAACCTGCACCTTAATTGCGTAACACAGTTTGAATCAGAATCAGAATGATTTTGAAGTGTATTGCTAATCTATTGCTTCATATGTTAGAGAAAATTGTCTGCTCAATAACGAAAATAACGCAATGAATGTTGTTGAACTGTAAAATTGAAACCGATTCCAACTGATAGTGTGTTACGCACTTAGCCCGCTGTTCTGTTTACATTTTCATCTAAAAGTTTTGGAACAGATTATAGAGCGTCATCGCTGTCACTCGGCCTCTAGTCCAGTAGTCTTTCAAAATTGTTTGATGGTGTTTAGTTAGCGGGTGAAGTGTACCTTGACACTCATGCCGGGTGCAGGCGTTCCACAAGAGCCCACCTTCTCGCCACTTGTCAGGTCCACAAGGCAAGCCATTGTGACTTCTGTCAAGCCATATCCTTGTTTAATAAAGTCGATGCCTGTCCTGCAAATGAATAACAATTAAGAGTACAAATAACCGTAACCGTTAAGCTTAACGAAAATAAAATTGTAAAGGAAATAGATGCGTCTATTTCCTTTTTAGAATATCTGAGTAAGAGTAAGAAATCATCATCATCATCATCATTAAATTTACTAAGTAACATACGAGGGCGACACTGAAAGTTTTTAGAACTGGCCACTCGTAACGACATAATAAAAAAATAAGTTCATATTTTGAAAATGGAACTGTTTGCCAATATTATTGTGTATGTAATATATTCATTAGTTAGTCATTTGCTTACGATCATCAGCATGAATTTAATACGAGAAAATTTTCGTACAATGATTTTGTATGACTTTCGATGTCATTTAAGTCGACAAGAAAGTTATGATAAACTCAAACTCAAACTCAAAGCATTTATTTCAATTAAACCATTTACAGGCACTTTTGAATTGTCAACAAGTCGGTCAGTTACAAATATGAAGCTAGTTGCCCATTCCAAATAGTAGGTTCCTATGGAGAAGAACGGGCAAGAAACTCCACAGACACTCTTTTAAAATAAAATATTTGGTACAAAGTATTGGTTACATCATTCTTATTGAAAATATACATGTGAGAACGATGCAAAACGTCAGAAGCGTCCGTGATAAAAAAAAAAACAATTCTAAACTAAAATAATTAAAAATAAGCCGTGGCAGCTAAGAGATGACCAGTCCCAACTGACAGCGCCCGTTCACGAACATGACGCATGGATCAGCACCATTCAGCTCAACCATTTTGAAGGGAGCTAAATGATCCAACACACACGCCACCATCAGCGAGACATCTGAGTGAGCATGACATACTCTCAGCTGCCAGGACATATTCAAGTCAATGAAAGACATATTACCCGGTAAATGGTAGCTCTATTGTACATAGTACTCACACCTGTGTTATGCAATTATATAATACAAAGGTGATTGAGTTTATACAATGAAAAGATAAGTCTTACAATCTTCAGCAGCTCCAACAGTATTTTCAAATGTTAATCAATTAGTTGACGTTGTGGAGCAGGACCAGCATTGAGCCAAGCATTTCTATCAGCGATGTAATCCCCCAGCCTATAATATGCCTGCTTGCATAGTGTGCGTTTTATAAAAGATTTGAATTTCGTCTCATTCAGTTGAAGTATGTGGGGAGGAATTTTATTATAACATTTTAAACAGTACCCCATGAAAGATGAGTCTACTTTAGCCAGTCTGAAACCTGGTTGAGCTAATAGATCCCTACTTCTAGTACTATAATTATGTCTTTCGCCTCTTTTACTAAAAAGATGTAAATTTTTTCTTACGTACATGATGTTTTCATAGATATATTGACAAGACACCGTCATGATGTTAATATTCTTAAACAGTTCCCTAAGAGAATCGCGCCTGCGGAGATTATATATGGCTCTGATGGCTCTTTTCTGCAGAATAAAAATAGACTCGATGTCTGCAGCCCGTCCCCAAAGTAAAATACCGTAAGACATGATACTATGAAAGTAACTAAAATAGACTAGCCTTGCGGTATCTACATCAGTAAATTGACGGATTTTTCTGACAGCATATGCTGCTGAACTTAGCCGTCCTGCAAGAGATGTTAAATGAGGACCCCATTGAAGCTTAGAGTCGAGCGTGATCCCCAGGAAAACAGTTTTATCGACGAATTCTAGTTTCTCTTGATTCAATACTATCTCATAATCACTACTTTTTACATTTGGTAAAGAAAATCGTATGCACTTAGTTTTCTTTCCATTTAATACTAAATTATTGGCAGTGAACCAATTTTGGACCTGCAGTAGGGCGTTATTTACGTCGTCAAAATTTGTAGCACGTCTATCTACCTTAAAAATCAAGGAAGTATCGTCAGCAAATAACACCATTTGTGGTTGATTTTTTAATAAATGGAGAAGATCATTAATATACACTAAAAAGAGGAAAGGACCCAATATCGAGCCTTGAGGAACACCCATTTTTACTTTTAAACCGAGTGAATTGATACCATTTATTTGAACTAGCTGTTGTCTATCGTTTAAATAAGATTTTACTAAACTAAGCGCAAGTTTTCCAAGTCCGTAATGCTCAAGCTTCAAGAGTAAGGTTTCGTGATCGACGCAATCAAATGCCTTGGAAAGGTCACAAAAGATTCCTATGGCGTCTTGGGCCTCTTCCCACGCGTTAAAAATGTGTCTTAATAAGGTTACACCGGCGTCGGTCGTACAACGTCCTTTGGTGAAACCATACTGTTGATCGTGAAGGATTTTATTCGCGTTGAAATGATTGAGCATTTGATTAAGCATTACCTTTTCAAACACCTTGCTGAAAACCGGCAAAACGGATACGGGTCTATAATTATTTGTGTCTTTACTGTCTCCGGATTTGAAAAGTGGTATTACCTTACTGTATTTCATTAAATCCGGGAAGACTCCTTGATCCACACACAAATTAAATATTAAGGCTAAGTAAGGCGCTATAGTCTCAATTATTGAGGTACAGACTTTAATGGACATTCCCCAAAGATCTTCGGACAATTTGATCTTGATTTGCTTAAAAGCTTTTAATACTATTATGGGGTTAATATGCTTAAAGTTAAATTCAATCGGGCAGGCTGCAACGTTCGCCCTTACAGAGTCAAAAGCGAGCAAGGGCGAAGAATTTAAGGTTTCAGTAGTTTTAAGTGGGATACTGGTAAAGAAATTTACAAACTCTTGAGCAACTTGTTTGCTATCGCAAATGAGTCCACATGACGTCTCCAGTGCGTAATCAGAATCATGCTTTTTGTTCCTATTCGTTTCATTATTGATAATTTTCCAAACCGTCTTTATTTTATTGTCTGCTGATTTAACCTTGTCGCTAATGTATAAGGCTTTAGCGGCCTTGCAAGTGTTTTTAAAAGTTCTAGAGTAAGTAGCAACAAAGTTATTAAAAGTTTCCGTGTTTATATAAGGCTTAAGGCCATACAGCTTGAAAAGTCTTTCCCTACTTTTCCTGAGTCCTTTAGTTGCCCAGTCACTAAATAAAAACCTAGGGCTGATGGTTTTAGTGTTCTTCTTAAAATAAATATTGAACTCGCTTTGGACTACCGAAAAGAATTCTTTATACAAAATGTCAACATTGTTCATTGTAAGGTTCATAACACTTAACTTACAAATTAAAGTGCTGTTAAATTTATTTAAATTAACAGATGTTATTGGTCTGAATTGTATCTGCACCTTCTGTATTGGTATGTTGGACTCAAAAGTTACGGTTTGACCGCTGTGATCAGAAGGGAGATAATTAATTATAGCTTTATCTAAATAGTCGCAGCAACAAAAAACATTATCAATACATGTAGCAGTAGTCGTAGTTATTCGCGTTGGTTCTACAAACACATTTGACAAATTAAATGATTCAAACAAATTTAACAATCTACTGGTATTTGAATTATTTTCTAAAATATTAATGTTAAAGTCACCACAGATAATTACTGATTTATTCCCAGTTACAAGTTTTGCCAAAACATCTTCCATAACAGACTCAAATATAGAGTAGTTTTGATAGTTTGGGGGTCTGTAAACGCACACTATAACATGCCTATCTAGCTCAACACAAGACAGTTCAATGCTATGTTCAACCGACAAAGCAACTATGTCTTTACGAGTTTTAGATTTAATACAACTTCTAATTAAGATCAGTGAACCACCACGCAGCATTGATTTCCGGTTAAAACAACTGGCCACACTATAATTCTCATAATTAATTAACATTTCATAATCTTTTAACCAATGCTCAGTTAAACAAATAATGTCAAACATTGTTTTTTCTAAAAACAATTCGATTTCCAATTGTTTGGAAGAAAAACCTTGAATATTTTGATGAAATAATTTCAAGGATTTCTGCTTAGCCCCTTTTCTACAGTTAACAATGTTTTTGCTAGAAAATACCATTTTGTTATTAAGTGTAACTAAACTGTTAGTGGTACCTTCTGTTGTCTTACAAACTAGTTAAAATTATTTGAACTAACCACCTTAACATTAGTACTATTACTAATTGTGGTGCTAAATAAAGACTTCGACATATTAGTTATGTCTGGGTTAATATTAAAAGCTAATAGCCTAGCTATTTGACGTCTAAAACTAAGAGGCAGATACACAGTATCCCTAGTCGACCTTAGCTTATCAACAAAAATGTTGGTGTCAAAAAATATAAACTTGTCACTATGGTGACTAACTAAGAAATGCATGTAATTATTTAACATATGAATGTAGCAGTTTTGCCTGTTTGACAAGTGCTCAAAGTACGGAAAAGCACACAAAATTATTTTCTTACAATTTACCTTCAAAAGTTTGGTCACACTATCAGTGATATCATCTTTTTTAACATTAAAACTATTACCTATTAGTACAGTAATAATGGCGTTAGGATCATATTCATTCCTAGTTATTGAATACATTATTTGTTTGTAGGAAGTCTGAGGCATGCAATAGTTTAGAGAAGAATGACTCAGGTTGTTGCTAAGTAATTTTCCTAACCCTTTTCCAAAACTATCAGAAAACATAATGGAGCTACATAATGGACTAGCTTCCATCTGAACTACTTGCAATGGAACTTGTACATTATCTGGTGTATCCTGATTGGGAATAGAGGCCTGAGCACTTCCCAACTGGTACGAATCCTCCGTTGCCTCAGGTTGGAGAGTGCCAAGACTGAAATTCCTATGCAATGAAGATTGAGAGCTGCTAAGAGTCAGCGGGTCCACTTGGTCTGCATTACAGTTGCACATAGCCATTAACTCATTTGCAGCGAGTATGTGCTCCTGAATTTGTTTTTCAGACGTCACATACTTAGTATAGAGTGAATGTAATGATGCCTCTAGTATCTGAATATCAGACTGTAAGCGTTGAGTGTCAATCTCATAAATGTTCTTACTGTCTTCTAATTTAATTTGATAGTTATGTAATTTATTTACAAGAAAACCACGTTCTTTCCTTAGTTTAATATTATTGGAACTGTGTTTTTGTTGTTTCCTAAATTTATTGCATTTATTTATAATTTTATTTAGTTTTGCATATTTCTTAATTTTATTTTGACTTACTTTATAACTACTATTATTGTGTTTCAATAAAGAATCCTCAGTAAGGTCTATTGTTATTAAGGAATGAGGGTTGCAATTAGTGTTTAATAATTCATTATACAAGTTATTGGTTTCCTTAGCCTGAGTACATTCTAATTGTTTCTGTAATTTCATAATTTGTACATTTGCATGAATTGATTCAGCTTCAAGGTCCCTAACCTTACATAAAGCCTCCTCATATATGTTACTGCAGTTGTTGAAACCATCCGTGACCACCCGCAGTTTGTCCCGTTCATCAACAACATCCAAGTATTGCTGATGTAGGCCTATATCAGCAATATATAGTGATAGACTTCGATTGGCCTTTCACGATGAAGCCCCATCTCGTGTCACTATTTACAACTGGTTTAATGACTTTAAACGTGGTCGCACTAATCTCACCGATGATCTGCGTGAGGGACGGCTTTCTACGGCGACGACTGAAGACAACACAGAGGAGTGGTTTTTAGTCAGTAAGAGTCTGACAGACCGCCCCGCCCGCCCCAGAGCGGAGGACATCCATGAGGATTTTCCACGCCAGGAACAAAGAAAAAAGAGCTTAGCTTGATGTGACTATCTCTCATTAGTTGGGGTAGAGCAACCTTGGCGTGTTACTGGCTGGCAAAGTGCTAGCACCGACTAAGGATTCTTTAGGGTACTCTCCTTGCTAAGTTAGGTTAGAGCTGTGACCGAACGTTTTTATGGAACCAAACGGCGGCTGCGCGGCGCCGACTCGAGTTGCCCCTATTTCTTGTTATTAAATAAATATATTATATTCTATTACTTATGTTGTTAGTTAACGATAAATAAATCGCACGTAATCGTAACGTATTTTCTTTCTTTCTTCTTTCTTTTTTTTCTTTCTTTCTAAATATTACCTTTCCGAAACTGCTTTCTGAATATCCTTTGATAATGGTGCAGCCCCACACCAAACCTCAACTAATGACGACAAATCATATTTTAGAACCAGAGGATGTTTCGCGAGGAACACAGCCAGGGGTGGCACTATTGTTGTCATATTTATCTGAAAATTATTAAATATTTTTAAATACCTTAAGCTTACCAAGCTGAAGTTGTGAATAAGTACCTATAATAAGATTTAAAAAAAATTAAATACGAGAACTTAGGTATAAAAGCCGCGCATGCACTTACATATAGGGACTAAGCTATGCTTGCTGGGCAATATAACACGGCGCTAGAATAAATCTATCGCGTGTATCGTGCGTGACGCGATATCATGACAACTCGACTCCAAGGCTACTTGATCCCTTGAAACTCGACCCCGACAACACGATCCCGACCTGGACCACAACAAGTAGTTCGTAGTAACTAAGCTAGGGCATCCCGACCTAATGGTTAAGTTAGGTTAAAACTGTGACCAACCATGCAAGAGCCGAGCGAGCGCTACATCCAAGTCGGTCGCAGTTACTTTACTATTTTTAGGTCAATATTGATTTTATCGACCGCAAAAAATAAATTTGTATTTCACAGTTTTTTTCGAAAAAACTGAAAAACCAAGTTAATTCTGCGGTTATAAACGAAAATATCTTTGAAATACTACTGAATTAAATAGTAAAGTCACTTATAAGCATCTCTACGGAACCTTAGAAAATGGGAAGCGAACCGTTTCTCCTCATAGTCTCACTGGCAGTCTTCCATGGAAACTGATGGCAATATATTAATATTAGTAGGGTTTAACTAATTTATTTATATTTAATAAACAAGTAACAAGACTCAACTCATGTTTCCATTAGTTTATTAACAGCTGAAGTGGGCAAAACATACCAACTAGCCAGCATATCCGTATGGCAGTGCGAGCGACTGCTTGGAAGAAACTGGGATATCAGGCCCAAGGTCACCCACTGGCTATACACCACAGTCATCCCACCAATCATATATGGCTCACTGGTCTGGTGGCCCAGGACGGACCTGAGCAAAGCCCAAAAAGACCTCGAAAAACTGCAGCGGTTTGCTTGTGTAGCACAGTATGAGGGCTACACCCACTGCCGCACTACAATTAGCAATCATGACCGCCTTCAGGCTCTATATATCGGGAACCCTGAGCAAAGACTCTAGGTTCAAGCACACACGCATAAAGGAAGATGCAATCAAACGACAACCGATGATGGCATCACCCTGCGACAAAGCCCCGAAACTACACTTATTTCAGAAGCACTACAAAATTATACTCAAACTCAAAGCATTTATTTCAATTAAACCATTTACAGGCACTTTTGAATTGTCAACAAGTCGGTCAGTTACAAATATGAAGCTAGTTGCCCATTCCAAATAGTAGGTTCCTATGGAGAAGAACGGGCAAGAAACTCCACAGACACTCTTTTAAAATAAAATATTTGATACAAAGTATTGGTTACATCATTCTTATTGAAAATATACATGTGAGAACGATGCAAAACGTCAGAAGCGTCCGTGATAAAAAAAAACAATTCAAAACTAAAATAATTAAAAATAAGCCGTGGCAGCTAAGAGATGACCAGTCCCAACTGACAGCGCCCGTTCACGAACATGACGCATGGATCAGCACCATTCAGCTCAACCATTTTGAAGGGAGCTAAATGATCCAACACACACGCCACCATCAGCGAGACATCTGAGTGAGCATGACATACTCTCAGCTGCCAGGACATATTCAAGTCAATGAAAGACATATTACCCGGTAAATGGTAGCTCTATTGTACATAGTACTCACACCTGTGTTATGCAATTATATAATACAAAGGTGATTGAGTTTATACAATGAAAAGATAGTCTTACAATCTTCAGCAGCTCCAACAGTATTTTCAAATGTTAATCAATTAGTTGACGTTGTGGAGCAGGACCAGCATTCTTCAGCTCACAGAAGAACGATGTGACTACTCAGGCCCAAAAGATATGAGAGTATACACCGACGGATCAAAGACCGACTCCGGTAGCGGAGTCAGAGTTTTCTCACACGATTTTAACATAAATATATCCAGCCCGCTGGGAATGTTCAACACCGTCTATCAGGCGGAATGTGTGGGCATTAAAAGCGGCTCACGCCATAGAAGCCAGGAAAGTTACGGACACCCGTATACGTATACTCTCCGATAGTGCCTCAGTTCTGCAATCGTTAGGATAAAAGTATATTACCTCCTAACACTAGAATGTCACAATGCACTGGAACGGGTGGCGGTGTGCAACCGTAACACAGTGACACTGCAATAAAAGGAGACAGCGGATCACTAGGTAACGATGCAGCTGACGAACTAGCTAGGAGAGCATCCGGCGCATCAGTCTCTGGACCCGAACCTATCGTACCCATCCCCTTCAACCAACTACGCAGGTGGCTACAGGAGTTCACCTTCACACAATCTGAGAACTGGTGGACCTCGACACCGGGCTGCAGGCAATCCAGGGAAGCTATGCCATCCTTAGATGGCAGACTAACCAGCCGTTTGCTACGCCTGGACAGGAACAACCTGCGCTTGGTGACGGGGACCATCACAGGACACTGCTCACTAAACAAACACTTGCACACAATAGGCATAACGGACAGCCCTCTGTGCAGGGCTTGCATGGAGGCTGACGAAACCGTTGCGCATGTGCTCTTTGAATGCACAGGCGTCACCCAGATCAGAAAGAAACCCTCGGGTCACCCAGATCCTTCACAGATATCCTAAGCAGACCAGGAGACCTAATCACCTTCTGGAGGGAGGTGGGCTGGTTGGAATAACCAACTGACGGCTGCCATGACCCACACACAGTGGACCACATGAAGGACTAAGTGCAGAAACCAAACCCTCTAACATAGAATGTTTCCATTCCCATGTCAGAGCCGATTGGTCGAGTTGTCTAGGTCGACATATCTCGGGGTCCAGTTGTCATAGAATCCGTGACGCGTGTCCACCTTTGACCAGAAATGCGTCTACGTGCTGATTAATCTGTATCTAGCTCATAGTGTCCAGCTAAGTCAAGAGGTTACACTGACCTTTTTGGATGTTTTGATGTGTCAGATGGGCAGTGCTTGCAACTGGCACGCTTATTATGAAAAGATGAGTGAATACGGGAGAGGCGTGATGTTCCTAGGTAGGTAAAGATTGCAGCATAAATGGTATTCTGTCGAGTCTGCGTGCCTTCTTGGGAGAATGATGTGATGATATGAACGAAATACAACTACAATTTTAGAAGAAAAATTTAAAACATGACAGCAATACATCAAGCTCATAATAATTATGAGTAAGTTTATGTGGCTCATTAAATTGTATCAAACCAACAAAAACACTTACTTACTTTATAATTTTGAATTGTTTCCAAGTACTGCTGTTCATCAAAACGAATTAAAAATACAATTTTTGTATTCATTGCCATTACAGCAAATGTTGTTATGAAGCCGTAAGCATGGAACCATGGTATTAGTGACAAACCAGTTACTATGCCATTATTTTTTTGAGTCTGCACATAATCAAAGTAGTACCTAGAATAATAAAACAAACAGATAAAAACGTTTAATCATACAGTTTCATAATTAGAATGACCTACAGGCTTAAGGCGCTGACAAGAGGCAAATGATAAAAGTAGAGTGAACAAATTTTTCAGAACTTGGTTGTTACCAAAACACGTTTAAAAAAAAATCTCGATACAAATTAACGGTACACTAACCCTTTACTTTGAGTTTCAATCCAAAATATCTGTATTAAATATCAACGTACGGTTGGTATTTAATTAATAACAAGAACGTCTTATTTGTATTCAGAACTTGGTGGTTTTTTATTTTCGATTACTCAACTATTTTTTGAATAAATATATTTGCTTCATATTTTGCAATAAATTACAAGCGTTCAGTGTTCAGTCAGTGACCGTGGATTTCCTGTTGTCAGCGTCTTAACATGGCGCTCAGGCCTGCGACAGCTTTAGTTCCAAAAAATGCGTTATGGCGCTACTTTCGGTAGCCATGTTGTTGGCAGCCATTTTGGGCGTTGTATTTATCTATTAAACTGACAGATTGTATTTTCCAAGAACAATAAACTGGTTTGCTGAAATTAATTTATAATGTGTAATGTGGTGTTGATAATATTTTTAGAGTACCAAAGCACAAAACACAAAAATGGGACACAAAGAAGAAAGCCAATTGCTAATTGCCCTTGTTATACTTATATATAATCATGTAATATTTCAGAAACTACAGCCTCCGGTCAAAATGTCAGTGAGACAATGGCTACAACAGGCGAAGCTGTGGCATTCATCGATAAACTCTTTGATAGTGTGAACGGATCTCGAGGGAGCATTGTCCAGGGCAAACTGCGTGGACCAATAAAGCCGAACGCTCGTCAACTCTACAATTTTTGGATAGACGCCAAACATAATGAAAAATATACAAGTTTTGAAAGGTCTAAACTGTTGTTCGAAAAACACGCAACAATCTGAAATGTCGTTTTATTTTTACATTTCTTTCGTTATATTCGTATCCAATGAACATAACGAAAGGAAATTATTGAACCTAGCAAATAATAAAATTAACCCTATAAGAATTTTCCATGGAACATCACTATGCTATCGATATTCTATGGTAATCGCTATCGTCACTTTTCTATTAAGCTGTGGGTAATCACTAGGTGACATTTCGACACTAGCGCTTGGCGCATATTTTTGGAATTAATCGTCAACCATTGTACTGTCCTATCTGTCTCTGACTAGTATATAGTTATCTGTGATGGCGCTTTACTCTGCGCTGCGGTCTAGGGATGCAAGAAGTGCCAAAAAGTATCGATATATATCGTATCGACATATATCGTATCGATTAATATCGTATCGATATTTAAAAAATGTATTGATATTGATATATCGAAAAAAAATATATCAATATATCGGTGAAATTTTCTAAAAAGTATATGAACTTTATGAAATTGTATTGTTTTGTTTTTTATTCTTAGAAATTCCAAACTAGAAACATCATTTCTGATGTAAACTCAACTAATAAAACATTGATAAAAATAAGTTTACTTTTTTACGGCTCTGAACTCTAGCGGTTTTAGTCAGTGGGGACAACGGTGTTGCTATTGGAAATATATCTTATTTGATACGTTTTCGATACTTGATATTTTATATCGAAATAATAGATATCGCCGAAAAATATCGATATATCGAACAAAAAATATCGATACATCGATATTTTTTCTACTAGCCTACTGCCGTCTCAACATGACGCTGAATAGTCGATACAGTGTTGCCACCTTAGCCCTTTTCGGGCTAGATCTAGCACTTTTTACTGTAGGTGAACTCGTTTTTTCATGCTTTAGCCCGAAAAGAGCAATCTAGCCCTTTTCGAGCGAGACGACAACTTCGCACCGCGATTACCAAGTTATGAAACAATGCGTGTCATGTAGATAGATTTCGTCAGTTTACACATTATGATCACTAATTGGGTATATTTTTAGTTTTGCTATGGTAACATTGGTAACCCTACGGCCCTACCTACTCTTTCTGCTTCTTTACTGGCGAATTTTCAAAGTTTGTTTCTAAGAATAAACCGACTAGTTTAGGATGTAGTTACAATTTGTTCATCGTAATCTTATTTAAGCGACTGTTTTTTTCGCAGTATTATAATATCACTAAGGCAATGAGAGAGAAGCGAACATTTGTTTTTGTAACTTGTTGAAATAATCGAACGAGTGAACTGAACACTGTCGTGTCTTCAGTTTTAATACATAAGGTGTGTGAATGTTTTGAAAGTTCTGTAGGTAAAAAATCAACTTCTGCTTCGGCGGATATGATTTTGGAAGATTCCGATGAAGACTCTGATTTTTAATAACTTAATTATAATTTGATTTTGGACGTTCTGAAATTAATACGTTTCAAATAAACAATTTTTAACCCTTTGCATTTGTATATATGTTTTTGTTCACTTTCTAGCACTTTTCATAGCAAAATTTGCTAAATCTAGCTCTTTCTAGCTTGTCCGACTGCCCCTTTTCAAAAACCAAGGTGGCAACACTGAGTCGATATCGACTCAATTGCCAAAGAAAATGAAAAAAAAAAGAAATCATGGCGCTTTCTATTTCTAATTTTCTACTCTACTGTAGAACACAGCTGTAGAATAGAAATCGTTTGTCTACCGAAAATGTTCTACTGTTTACATTTACACGGAAACATCATTTTTGTCTACCTACTCTTCCGTCGGCAAAACGCTTTTCTAGGTACTGTTCTCGTGCTAAGCCTGCTGCTAAGCATGAAGAATAATAGAAGTCTTTAGGGTTGAGTGTAGTTAAAACAAGACATTGTAATATTTGTATTATATCAACATCCAACAAAATGTAGGCAGGTATTTCCTTACCTTTCCAACCAATTTTTTTTAACATTGTCATTTCTAAGCAAAACCATCGAACATTAATAAAATTGAGCTATAAGCATTTTGAATAGAATTGATAAATGGATTTTCAATCTTTTTGTTCAAAGACTTAAATCATTCTAAACACCCGTGATCCGTGATGCATAGTTAGGTACCAAACAAAGCCTTCAAAATAGGTATTATAAAGTACTTAATAATTATCTGAAAAGTTGACTTACTTCATGTGTGCGGACAATGTGAGGAAATTTATATGATTGAGTTCTACACCCTTTGGTAAGCCAGTTGTTCCCGAGGAGCACATCACGGCAACTGCGTCTTCCACTCCATTCACATCAGTCAGAATAAAGTCATCCACATTCACATGATCCTTTATCAGGCTATCGTACATTATACAATCAGGAACAACATCAAACTCTCCAAACATTATAAGTTTGCAAGAAGAAGGTAGTTCTTGGCAGCAATCATAGATGTTCTGTGATGTGATTGGTGAAATAAAGATGAATTTTGGTTTTGTTATTTTTAGTAGATGAGATATTTCACCTGAAAAAAATAATGTGGTATTTAAATAACAAATTGCTTTTAATTTTTAACCAACCTCAAAAAAAGGAGCAGTTTCTCATTTCGTTGGAATCTTTTTTATATTTATGTTCCCCGATTACTCAAAAATGGCTGGACCGATTTGGAAAAATCATTTTTTGGGTTTATAATTTTTTTCAAAATTTGCAAAAAATGATCATCCCCATTATCTCTACGTTCCTAGAGACAAAAATTTTAATACAGGTAGTTATTAGACATTGATCCATATTTTACAGTAAAATTATATCAGTTACTGACACTGTAACAGTTGCAGAACAAAAGTTTAATTTATACCAAAAATAGGTGTTTGTTTACTAAGGCCTTTTGACCTATGTAGTATTAATCTTTATTAAATAACAATGATTAGTTAGCTGATCAAATAGGTAGGGCTGATATTTTTCCTTGACACTATGTAATATAATAAATAATAATATAGATGTTTAGTTTAAGAGCAGTGCAAGTTTTAATTATGAACAATACAGCCATTAGAGTAGGCAAGTGTCCATTACAGACTCCTCGGAGTAGTTTAATTGTGTGAGTCTGACTTGCTCTTGGCCAGTTTTTTACATGATAACACTGAACAAATTTAGTATTTAGCAAAACTACATAGATATAAGATTTTTATTTTTTTGCCATTATTTATGTTGTCTTCTTGTACCTATGTGCAACAAGATCTTCCACAAATACGCACATTTCAACTTACCCGGTGTATATGTGATATTGAGTGTGGACAAAACTCCTCCGCAGTACATAACAGCCAGTGCTGCTACCACAAACTCAAATCTGTTCTCACTGCTCAGTCCCACAAGATCACCTTTCTTCAATCCTAGCTTACGTAGACTTACTGCAAGGTTCACACTGTTTTGAAGAATATACCTATATGTTACAGATTCTCCAGTCTCTGCGCTTACCTAAAATGAAAAATGATTCATGATATACATTAAGCATTTTGAGCATTTCTAATAAATAACCTCAGGTGATCAGTCAAACGTTGTAGAAGTCTATTAATCTCTAACAGATGGCCCATGAAAAAAAAGAGGTAAAAAAAAATCATAGAGGCCTCTCCAAGGGCTTCCCGAAACACCCCTATGAATGTTTAGCGATTATTTATAGTTGAGGAGCTAGACAGTTTTTTATTGATTTTTTAGGAAATACGCAACCAACTCTTTTTTTTTGTTTTTTTAATAAATCCTTGTTCTGTGTGGTGCCGGACATAAAGAATAGCACCAACCTATTTCTTTCCGTGGGTGTCGTAAAAGGTGACTAAGGGACTCCCTAGGGGAAGGGCAGCAGCATTCTCTATAGTATGCATTTTAACACCATACTGCGATTGCTAACCCCCCCCCTCAACGTTGGGGGAGGCCAATGTCCAGCAGTGGATGTCTTTCAGTTGAAATTAATAAATCCTTGAATATGTTCTACAATCGATAAAATACTGTTTGTCTAATCATCACCAAAAATAACTAAATCTTAGCTCAGAAGGGAAAGGATGACAGCATGATCAGCCCAAAAATTTACTGAGATACAGTTAGTGGCCTAAATTGCACTGAATAACATCTATTATTTTTTAATATTATACTTGTCTTGGGAAGAAAAATCTCTAAGGTAAAAGCTAGGTATTAACTGCAGATCCTGACTGTGTATTGTAAGAAATACCATGTTACAAAATCCTGACCTTGTTTAATTATTGTAAGTCATACTACATAAAATTCTGACCGTACATAACAGACCATTATTTTAATTTGTGTTTGGAACAGATGATCAGATTTTATTTTGTTAAGTAAGTACTACAGAAGGTTCATTGATAGACTTTAACAATATAATTTAGAGGGTAAGTTTATGAAATCTATTACCTACTTATGTTTATAACAACTATGTGAGAGGTTTGGAGCCTCATTTTATTTATCACACCGCCTATACGTAGCTGTTGACTATTATTCCATTACATAAATAATTTAAGGTTTGCACTTACTAAGGCTACTTTATCACCACCATTTTTCAGTTGGTCAAACAGGAATTGTCCATAGGATAAATGCGCTGGAATGCTTCGTTCTTCTGGCCCCAACACCACATTATTATGTACAGTTACCGGCATTTTTATGACAACTTGTAAAGCATTCACAATAACTCTGCCTACTTCAGAAAATGTCGACTTTGAAAGACCAACTTCAGGTTTGTTATCAAAAAAAAAAATATAATCTTATCGAGCAGGTATAGGTAAGTAACTAAGTTTAAATTTAATCCTAGTACCTATCTCTTCAATTTGATTAGCAATGGATTAGACTTTGGAAGGAGATATTAAAAAATAATAAAATACTAGATCTAGGCACTGAATCTAGGTTATTTCACAAAAAAAAACAGTCATGTCAATGTCACATGTGACATGTATGCACCCTGGAATTAGATTAGCATGCACAGACCGTGCACTTAGAGCATAAAAAATATAAAATATTTTTTTTATAATATATACGTCTGAGAGGCGATTGTTTATGAATAGTGTATGTTCAAACTGTTCAAAGCGTGCGTGATGCAGTTTGTGAAAAAAAGAGATGAGGTTGATGGCTGTCAACAAGCTGTCATCTTATGCCAAGAGATAGCGCTGAGTCGTAAATCAAAAAAGTTTTTTTCTATTTTGCTTTCTTGTTTATCATCATCTGCATCATCGCATCATCAACTCCTTTTCCCAACCATGTTGGGGTCGGCTTCCAGTTTAACCAGAAAAAGCTGAATACCAGTATTTTACATGGGTTCTGCGAGCGAGCTTTCTTGTTTATCCCGACCATAATAAATAGTACCAGTGTACACACGGCTACTTATCAAGCTATTCATTTCCATTAAAAGCTGATCTCGCATTGTATAGGATATCCGTACAATGAGAGGTAAGCTTATACTGGACATATAAAGCTTGATATGTAGCCGTGTGTACCTGTTAAAAACCGGCCAAGTGCGAGTCGGACTCGCGCACGAAGGGTTCCGTACCATTATCTATAAAAACGGCAAAAAAATCACGTTTGTTGTATGGGAGCCCCCCTTAAATATTTGTTTTATTTTAATTTAATTATTTATTTTTAAACTGAATACATAACTAAATATACTGTGACTATTTCAAGCGTCTACCTGTTGCCGTTATCAATATCGAGCAAAAACGAGCAAAAAAAGCACGTTTGTTGTATGGGAGCCCCCTTAAATATTTATTTTATTATATTTATTAGTATTTGTTGTTATAGCGGCAACAGAAATCCCATACAACAAACGTGATTTTGTTGCCATTTTTATAGGTAATGGTACGGAACCCTCGCGCGAGTCCGACTCGCATTTGGCCGGTTTTTTCATTATCCTGGCAATCGTACACACACAGAAGCACCTGTTCTTTTAGTGCTGTCACGTGGCTGTTACGCACACATGACTACAAACGTGCTTCACTTTATCTTTCGTGCTTCACTTTGTCTATCTGCTTCTTTCTATAATTTGAGCCTAAAGCTTTAGCTGTAACTGGAAGTCACAAATGATAAACTAGCATCATCGAAGTAAACTTATCAAGATGAATAGATAATTTTTTAATAATTATAATAATCTATGTACCCCCAAGTCCCGTTTACACGGTAGTACGATATTTTACAACATAATTTTGGTACATAATGAATTTATTGTGTAGATTTGCTGCATTTGTTTTCTATGAACATTGGGATGTTGACGTGTGATCCTAACGTTTTACCGTAAAATCTTTGGTACCGATCATAATGACAGCACTGTTTAAACGGCCGCTCATTAGCTGAAGCACATCAATAGAGGTGTGATTCTAAGCGAAAGCGGGGAAAGCGGCTATGTGATTCCAAAAGAGGGAAGTACAGTCGCCAGAACATTAGGTTAGCAAACTGTCAAACTTCTCCAAATGATTCTAAACCTTAAAATGTTAAAGATTAAGTTCAAAATTGAATGCGAAAATTTGTCAGTTTGTGGTAACTTGATGTGCTGGCGACTGTAATTAACAAAATTAGGAAAAACTAAAATTTAATCAGCCTAGGGTAATACAGTCACATATAATCAGCATATTAATAATTTATGTTGTATACAAAAAAATATAAGAATAGTTTGTTTGTGAAGTATTCTTTACTTTTTCAAATTTTTGCAGGATTGGAAATTGGAAATTCTCAAATTAGGATGAATATCAGTTACCTACATTTTAATCTAATCCACATGCTCGACGAAAAAGACTGATAGGACACTACGACAGAAAAAACATTAAGGCAAACAATAATAATTAAGTTAAAACATTATGCTCTGATTATTCGTGCGAAGCCGGGGCGCGTTGCTAGTAGTGTATAATTATTATACGATCATAAAAAATAATTTTATTACGGTGAAACAACTGGTGACTTAGCAACTAGTTGATAAACAGCAGTAGGGATGCATGAAGTGCCAAAAAGTATCGATATATATATCGTATCGATATTAAAAAAAATATTGATATCGATTTCGATATATCGAAAAAAAAAATCGATAGAACGGTGAAAATTTCTAAAAAGATAACACTTATGTACCTACTTTATGAAATTGTATGGTTTATTTTTTATTTGTAGAAATACCAAACATAAAGTAAAATAAAGTAATAAAACATTGACAAAAATAAATTTACTTTTTTACGGCTCTGAATTCTAGCGGTTTTAGTCAGTGGGGTCAACGGTGTTGCTATTGGAAATATATCGTATTTGATACATTTTCAATACTTGATATTTTATAACTATGTATCGAAATATTAGATATCGCTGAAAAATACCGATATAACGAACAAAAAATATCGATATATCGATTCATCGATATTTTTTTCTACAAGCGTAAACAGCAGTCTACGCTTCATTGTCTAGTGAGTCGGTTCAGTGGGTGTTTTTTACAACTGCTTATTAGTTCCAGTGAATAACACATTTGCAAAATAGAGAATGATAATAAACAAAATAGTTTCCACCGGTCCGGCGTTAAGTGTGCCTAGCCACTTGTCTTTCGGTCAGTATGCGATAGACAAATTGAGACAACATTGCGAAGGTGAAGATGCTGTTGCCGTCGTAAGTTGAATACATTTTTTATGAAGGCAAAGTCTACGCGTAGACTGGCCTGTCGTCGCTGCCATTCCAAAAAGTCGTTTGAAAAACAGACTGTTTCAGGAAACACAAAAACTAGGTACTTAACTATTATTTAAAAAAAATATATGTGAAAAGGTATATTTTTATTGTCTATCCAAATGTAATATCCCTAAATTAAGCTAGAACATAGATATTTGTAACAAAGAGTACTTTTGTAATTTTTTTTTAGAATAAAAATTAACATATTTAAGTACGATTTTTAGGGTTCCCTAGTAAACAAGGAACCCTTATAGTTTCGCCATGTCCGTCTGTCTGTCTGTTTGTCCCCGGCTTAGCTCGGAGACGCTTAGTCCTAGAAAGCTGTAATTTGGCAAGCGCGTACATATTCATCACGCCGAAAAAGTCGTGAAATAAAACCATGAAAAACATTTTTTTTTAGGGTACCTCCCTTGCACTTTTTTTCATCTAATACATGGTGTGGGGTATCGTTGGATAGGCCGTTTAAAAATATTATGGGTCTGTGAAAACCATTTTTCAATTCTGAGATCCGTTTGCGTAATATTAAGCTTTAAAGTGCTATTTTTTGTTAGAGTCAAGCCCCCCCCCCCCCCCGGCCAGCTAAATGGCTGGTTTTGGATGTGTGAAAAAATTCATGGCAGTAGTATATATAACGAAATTAAAAGGAAAGCTATCACAGCTAAGTAGGGTTTACTAGTTAACGAGTAAGGGCGAATTTCACCAATGAAACTGAACGCGATCAGCACATCTAAACCGAGTTCAAGAGCTGTCAGTGTCAAAATTCCAAAGAAAATAATGACACTGACAGCTCTTAAATGTGGTTTATGTGCTGATCGCGTTCAGTTTCATTCGTGAAATTGGCACTAATAGTCCACCAACTTAAATTTGCACTTGAAGAATTGACCGTAACGTATATCGATGTATGGGAGAGCATGTTTTTCAACTACAATGTTAAGTTTGTTTTTGGGATAAATTCATCCTAACTACGGAACCCTTCATTGTGCGTGGTCCGACACGCACTTGGCCGGTTTTTTGAAATGACAGCGAAGCTGTGTTTGTAATGTTGTCACTGGTCCTTGACCTCTGATCAAGCATGGATTACAAGCGTTGCGTCATCGGCATCGTGCTTCTCTTTCTTTTGTATGCAGTCTGACAGTGACCGCGGTTTAGCTGTTGTCAGCGTCTTAAATTGAAAGGTACACATATTATCAATTTCTGTGACCCAAACACGGACGTTACAAAGGTAAATAAATGAATGTTGAATATGGGGGCTCACACCAAATTGGTCTGAGTATGGGGGTTACATTTGAGAGGCAAAGAAAATTAAAAAACAAGTTTAGCACACTGTGTAGTGTGACAAATGAATTAGAAGTAATTAATGAATTAGAAGTATTCAATCTACTTAAAGGAGTTGACTCATCTAAATCTGCAGGACAATATCGACAATATTCCGCCAGTATTTATACTCAAATGTGCCAAAAGTCTGACTCCTCCTCTTTCACTTCTGTTCAGGCGGTCCCTAAATTTAGGTGAGGTACCTATAATGTGGAAGTCAGCGTTAATCACTCCGATCCACAAAAAAGGGCCTAGAGACCTCGTGGAAAACTACAGGCCCATATCCAAACTATGCGTTTTCGCTAAAATACTGGAAAAAAATAATATACAAGCAGCTTTATGCTTGTCTTAAACTAAGCATCAGTGACCGCCAACATGGTTTCCTGCGAGGCCGATCCACAACTACCAATCTCATTCTTTGTGGTGACTACTTGACTGAATGTATGGCCCATCGCACACAAGTAGATGTAATCTACACGGATTACAGCAAATGTTTTGATCGTTTGGATCATGCTATACTTCTGCGTAAGCTATTGGCTATAGGTATCAGTGGAAATCTCTTCAGGTGGTTCTCGTCTTACGTGGCCAACAGATGTCAAACGGTTGTTCTTAATGGATACACATCGAGAACTATGATTACCCCGATTATCAGGGATTCCGCAGGGATATCGCTTTTGGGACCCTTGTTGGTCAACATCTTCATCAATGACGTCTCTTCATGTTTCTCCAACTCAACAGTTCTTTTGTTTGCGGACGACATGAAGATTCTAAGTGAAATCAGAACTTATGAAGATGCTGAACGTGTCCAGCGTGATCTGGACAGATTCCAAGAGTTTTGTACGGCCAACCGCTTGGATCTAAATGTCTCTAAGTGTTATACATGTACCTTCACTCGTAAACCTAAACCTATTCTTTACGATTACAAGCTAGCCAACACTTCAATTGCCAGAGTTAATACGATTAGAGACTTAAGCGTCACTTTTGACTCGAAACTTCTTTTTGACACACACATCGATAATATTATTAAAAAAGCTTCTAAGGCGTTAGGTTTCATTTTGAGGACATCAGCCGATTTCAATAATATCAAAACACTCAAAATTCTTTATTGCGCTTTTGTACGCAGTCATCTCGAATGCTGCTCACCGATATGGAATCCCGTTTATAACACTTAGGTACGTCAATCGCATCGAAAGTATTCAAAAGAGGTTCTTAAGGTACATTCAGTATACAGGGTTACAGGGAAAGTCGTACTGAATATTAAAGGATGTTATTATTCAGGTCATTTCCGATGAATTTCATTCTGAAATAAAATGTCCGAAACTTAACCGTTATGGAGATATTAAATTTTAAAGATTATTTTTAAAAATCCTTTATTTTTTGGATTTTAGTCGTTTTCTTTGGGATTAGAGCTCCTAGAGTCGGTTTTTTTTATGTATCTAGTTAGAGGACATGTCCATTAATAAAAATGATCAACAGAAACTGAACCTACTACTAACAGCTTAAAAAACTGCTCGACAACGGTTAGCATTATGAATTTTCTAATAGAGTGTTCTTAACTTTAACAGGCTTTTAATAAAAAAAATTGTATGGAACTTATTCTGCAAATAATTTTATAAAGTTCTACGTCTCTTTAGCTATCCAAAAAGGTATAACACTTGCTAAAAAACTTAACTGTTATTTGGGCAAAACATTGCCCAAATAACAGTTAAGTTACGAGAGGGTACATTTTTAGTTTGAGGTAAAAGTAGCTAAAATACGTAAAAAAAAAGACTAAAATTTTAGCAATATTTTTATAATTCATGTTCTACATGGCCGCCGCTATTTCTTACACAAAGTCTCATTCTTTTTCTTAAATTACTTTTCACGACAGAAGTTCGTAGGTTCCGCCTCATTTCCTCAGCCGCATCAATAATTTTTTGTCTTAGAATATCGACATTTGCGATCGGTGTCATTTGGTCGTATACTAGGCTTTTCATATGACATAAAAATCCATCGGCGTTAAATCGGGGCTCCTCGCCGGCCATGCTATGGGTCCGCCTCTTCCAATCCATTGGTTTGGGTAATTCTCGTCCAACCATGCTCGAACACTTCTTCTGTAGTGCGCTGGGCAGCCATCATGTTGAAAGAACATGTCTCGTCTCAATGCAATAGGCAAGTCTTGCATTAAAGAGGGTAACTCCTCCCTCAAAAAGTTTTCATTTGTCTCGCCATTCAAGTTATCGGGCAGGAAGTATGGCCCTATCAAGTTATTTGATATTATACCCATCTACACATTAAGACTGAATCTCTTTTGTGACCCTTTTGGTCGTTTTTTCTTGGGGTTACCTTGCGCTTTGGGAGCCCAATAATGGGTGTTATGATAGTTTGTGATGCCGTCTTTGTCAAATTTCGACTCATCTGTCCACATGATTTTCTTTACAAAATCCGGATCTTCATTATCGGCATTGAGCATAAATCTGCAGAAGTCTAGTCGTCTCAATGGATCCCCTTCTTCAATTACTTGCACTGGCGTGTAATGGTAAGGGTATTGCCCAGAACTGTGCATTACGAACCAGACTTTCCACTGGGAAATACCAAGCCGTCGAGCGACAACGTTTGTTGACGTGGTTGGGTCGGCTTCAAAGAGACGTCGTATTTCATTATCTTCGTCGTCGTCATCAAGAACACGAGGTCGTCCCATGTCAGTCCGACGTACTAGCACAGAACCAGTTTCTCGTAGTCTTCGATAAACTCTGTCAAATACGCCAATATCAGGTACTCGGCGAGTAGGATACCTTAGCATGTATTCATTGCGTGCACGCAACGACACTCCTTCGCAAAATCCATAACACATTAGGATGTCAGCATATGCCTCGTTGGTAAATGTTGCCATGTTCACAACACAAATCAAAGTCCAGTTACAAGCCACGTCACACAGTTAGAAGATGAAACAGTCCAAAAATCCAAGCCAAGTCGCGTTTTTCCAAAAAAAAATCGGAGGGCACGGATAACACATCTACCATGGAAGAATCGCATGAGCAGACTAAACAAACACCACGATCCACGATTTGACAATTCAGACATTTAAATTTACATAAATACCTGTCACCGCACGTCTCCCGGGCACAAACAATGTCTACCCAAACCTTTTTTCATTGTTTAAAAGTGCCAGGTAGTAAGCCAGATTCTTTTGTATCGAAATTCTGTTATGATGTACTACCAGATGGGCCTATTCTAATAACATTATTTTAAGATTTTATGAACAAACCTAGTAGATGATATACCTTTTTGAATAGCTAAAGAGACGTAGAACTTTGTAAAGTTATTCGCAGAATAAGTTCCATACATTTTTTTTTTTTAAAGCCCATCAAAGTTAAGAACACTCTTATTAGAAAATTCATAATGCTAACCGTTGTCGAGCAGTTTTTTAAGCTGTTAGTAGTAGGTTCAGTTTCTATTGATCATTTTTATTAATGGACATGTCTTCTAACTAGATACATCAAAAAAACCGACTCTAGGAGCTCTAATCCCAAAGAAAACGACTAAAAGCCAAAAAATAAAGGATTTTTAAAAATAATCTTTAAAATTTAATATCTCCATAACGGTTAAGTTTCGGACATTTTATTTCAGAATCAAAATCATCAGAAATGACCTGAATAATAACCTCCTTTAATATTCAGTACGACTTTCCCTGTAACCCTGTAGATCCAAAACCTATTTGCCTAATTATTACAGCCGCTGCAGGAAGTTTCACATTCTTCCACTAATTGAGCGAAGAAAAATTGCCGACATGGTATTCTTGTTCAATTTGGCAAATGGTTCAACCGACTGTTCTGAATTGATGAGCAAAATTGGCTGCGTGTACCATCCTTCACCTTAAGGAATCATCAACCTCTGTATGTTCCCTCAGTGCGGTGTATATATCGACAAAACTCGTATATGATAAGAGCTAGCAGGGCATACAACTCGATGTGTCTGAGTGTTGATGATCTTGATTTATTCTCCACCAGTGTTCCTAAACTTAAAAAAATACTGTGTAAAAACTTCTTTGGGTAACAATTTAGTATCGTTTGGCAGGAGGTTGGGGGTAGGAGGGGAGAGAAAGGGAAGGGGGGTGTTCCCTCTGTCCTCTGGCACTACTCCCATGAAAAGGTAACGCACCGTTCTTGAGAAAAACGAATTATTGTAACCTAACCTCAAAACACATTAAAGTTGCTTATAAGGCGTAGTTGGGGGAGCCCCGCTTCGCGGGGCTCAAGGGTTTAAAAAAAAATAACAACGAAGGGGATGGTAGGGTCTGAGTTCGCTCGCTTCGCTCGCTCACTAGACCCCGCCATCCCCTTCGAACCTAACCTGTCCGAGTCGGGTTGCCCCAAGTCCAGAGCTCGCTTCGCTCGCTCTTGCATCCTAAGTTCTCCTAGTAACAGTAGTAACATTGCCTTTTGTACACATACACATATCAGTGGAGGTACCACCAACTTTCTTCTGATCAGGATTTTTAGGTTGTTATAAAAACAAAACATTCGTAAATTTTTCATTTAAAAATCCATAATTTACAACTGTAATTAGTTCCTTAAGGATCTCTTTTATTTCTTTCTACATTTCTTCTCCACAGATATTCATAAATTAAATAATTATTATTAGCACGATTGTTGTAAAATGCCGAATGCGTATGGTATGCGTAGGTTTTTTTTACGTTCCGTTTCAAGACATTGTACACCACGGACAATATACTAAGACAGATTTGGTTGTCAATCGCCCATTTTAACGTTTCGTTTTCGCTTTTTATCTGATTTGAGGTTAGAAACATTTTTTAATTTAATTAATTTCTCGAAAAATATGCATTACCATCTAATGAGAGTGGTAGCGTTATAATCGGGGACCCAACCCCTACCAGTTTTAACCCCTTTTACCCCCCAACTCCTGCCAAACGATACTAGATCCAACCCCTTCTTTGAAAATCACTAAAATCTGTTCAGTCTTTTCTTAACTCTCTCCGAGTGCTTATAACTTATTCTTGCTTTCGTTTGTCTGTCTGCTGTTTCTTATGCTACCCTAATATTGTCAGTGAAAACTTTTAATTGGCCTTCTTTCACTAACTGTCAACTATCTGTATCCTAGCTGTAAGTTTTCTTAAGAAATAAAATAAAATAAATGAAAGGTAATGTGAGGTGTGTGAGGGTATCAATTTTTGTTAAAATTTTATTTATAGGACGAGCTTCACGTGCTCAGGGGCCCAAATCTGCTATTTTTATAATTTCAGTCATTCCAACACGATCCCATTGTCATGCCATTGTCATTTTGCTAAAAGTTCGTAATCTGGTAAATGGTCGATCATTGGTCGGTCAATGTTCTCGTAATATAATTGTGTTATTATAATGGCATTGTCGTATTGTCATTATTATAAAACCCATTAGTAGAAATATCATTCATTTGTCATTATGTACGAGATTACCAATATATGCAATTTCTTTCAATGTAGTGTCAGTGACCGACCATTGGAAAGTCATAATGACGCCATTATAATAGTAGATTACCAAACTTGTCAAAATCAACAATTATGAAATCAATGATCGACCATTCTGACACTATTGTAATAGCAGACTTGACGCCCAGGGCCTCAAGTAATTTCTCTCTCACTCAAGAATTTACCAGATTACGAACTTTTAGCAAAATGACTATGGCAACACAATGGGATCGTGTTGGAATGACTGAATTTATAAAAATAGCAGACTTGGGCCCCAGGTAGTCTGAAGCTATAGCTACACAACCCACTGTAAAAGGGTCGTGCTCGTGTTGTCGCGTCGCGTCGTTCGTGAGGATAGAACGAAGGCAACAGTCGGTGAATTCCGAATAATGTTATTATATTGTGCTACATCGCCATGCGAAGTTTACGCAATTTTTTCGTCTTACTGAGGATTGCAACTTGGCGATATTCGGGTTATCGTAGATTCCACGGAAGTATGAATGCATCGAGCACAGGGTCGACTCAGGTTCGTAATTCGACAAGGAAATCAATTTTTGGATGGACACGGATGGAGCCCGAGATAAGATCAAGAATGCTGCTACCGAAATTTACTAGAAATCTGAAACGGATAATAGTGAGACCTCAGACGAAGACTTTGGAATCAGCAACTTGTAACACAGCATAGCAGTGACATAGAAAAGAGTTGAGAAAGCCAACGCTGTATATCACCCGTCTCTCCACTATTCCAATGCTTGCTCAAGGATGCATATCCGGTACGGCTATAATAATTCCTCCATATCCCAAGGGCACGTCTTCCCTACCATTATCGCGCCCCATATAAAATGGTCTCTGTAGTCCCATGAAACATGGGCTCCAGGGGCTACTGTGAATCTTTGGGTTCATTCGAGTAATCGAGTCTTGTTTAATCAGTCTCGGTGGGTGCATTTCATTAATTCATTAATTTAATTCCTATTAGTTTTGAAGTTACGTAATAAAATAGATGAAAATTTATCATTATCTTCGAAACTAATGAGTCTAAAATTTTAAGTCTAACAAAAATGTGCACTTTAAAGCTTAATATTACGCAAACAGATCCCTGAATCGAAAATAGTTTTCACAACCCTGCAATATATTTCAACGGCCTACCCAACGATACCCCACAACATGGGAAAGACGAGAAAAAAAATCATCCCCAGTTTACGTACAAGTGAGCTACCCTACAACATTTATTTTTCAAGATTTGATTGTATCAAAAGTGATACAATCAAATCATCAAATCAAATTATTTAACCGATATGTATGTAACCCATGCCAAATTACAGCTTTTCTACCTACCTACTAGAGTCCTTGATGGCGCACTTCTCCCAGTCTGCTCCGACTTACGAGTTTCGGTATCTCGGTTCACTCATCGGGTCTCTCACTCGGGTCAATCGGACGGTTAAACACAGAATTAACACTGAATCGTTAAAATGGCGGCAGGTTACGGGAACAATATGCGACTCCCGTATTCCCCTTAAACTTAAGGGGAAGATATACAATATGTTACAAAAACCCCGTTGTTCCTTCTACCTACGTTTTAAGAATCGGTATACATACGTAATAAAGCAAGTCATTTATAAAAACTGTTCAACAAAAATAATTAAAATAAGTATTTAATTATTAATATTTGTAATGTTTTAACTGATTTCTTACGTCTGCAATTCTTTGATGATTTGATTGACTTCTCGACTAGCCAATGCTTAATTTTTTTAAATTATAATTCCATCAATGTTGTGCTTGTAGGTAAATGAATACGTCCCTAAAAGGAACAACAGACAGGGTTTTTGTTACATACTGTATAGAACAATGGTTAGACCTGCTGTCTTGTATGGAGCAGAATGTTGGGCCACAAAAGGGATGAATGAAAGCCAATTGCATGCAGCTGAGATAAGAATGCTAAGAGGGATGTGTGGTGTGACACGAATGGATAGAATAAGAAATGAGTATTTAATATGAGAATGAGTATGGGTATGAGTATTTGTGGTGTGGCACCGATGACTGAAAAGTTGTGCGGAAATCGGTTGTCATGGTATGGTATGTGATGCGGAGGAATGAGGAAAATGTCGTGAGGAAAGTTATGAGTATGGATGTGGATGGCTATAAAAGTAGGGATCAAAGAAACGATGGATGGACTGAGTGAAAGATGACATGGCTAGAAAGGGAGTGACTACCGAGATGACGACTAATAGAGAAGTATGGAAGAAAGGGACATGTTGCGCCGACCCCAAATAAATTGGGATAAGGGCAGGAGAATGATAGAGTGTCTGGGCTAAGCCGGGGACAGACAGACAGACAGACGGACATGGTGAAACTATAAGGGTTCCTTGTTGACTACGGATTCCTAAAACAGAACACTTTGTGAGAAAAATATCAAAATTAGGCCAAAATAGGTACCTACAAGATGTACTTCGTTAGATGTTCGAACTTGGAGAAATTAATGCCCAATGGATGCTAATTGATTTGAGTAATATCCACAGATCAATGGCGACACCGATCAAAAGATATCGTACAGACAGATATTACAAGAGACTGTGAATGTGGCGACGGGGCTCAAGAGGCTAGGGGTGAGGCGTGGCGATGTGGTGGCTCTGTGCAGCGAGAACAGGGATGAGTTCATCCCCACCGCGCTCGCCGTGGTCTGCTGCGGCGCCACCGTCACCACACTGAACGTTCTATACACTAAAGGTAACGCAATGCTCTTTTAACTTAGGTGCTTACTGTTCCAAATTCGTGATTGAATCAGTTTGTCAATGATGTGGTGCGGTAGTAATTTCTGTATTCTATTAGACACGCAGAAAATTATAATTAACACCATATTAGATATTATGGTGTTATGCCGTTTCTTCTATACAATACCTACCTAAAGAGAAATAAAATATTGTTTATCAAATCATTTTACATCTCTTGACATTTTTATTATCAATATGTACAGAATTAAGGGAAATAAGATTACCGACCAAGGGAAACAAACAAAGGTAGGTACCGAGATCGGGCAGGTAGATAATTTAATATAGCTACTACTAGATAGGTACTCGTAACTAAAGTGTATCTTTATTTCTGGACTGAACGACCAATAGCTGTTAAGAGGAGGCTCCCTATTTTGATGTTAATTTGCATGAATATTCTGAAACAGTCACTCATACAAGAAAAATGAAACTTTGGTGTATGATTTATTGGATCTTTTTCTTTACATGTTGGAGACAGTTAAGTACGTAATTGTAATATTTTCTCTGAATAAACTTTTTATTCGAAAATCATGTCTTTTTTAAGGATAGTTCTAAAAAACAAACAAGATTGTATAGCTTCTATGTCTAAAATAAATATTCACTGCATGAAAATATAGTTTATTATCCCGACACAAGATATTTTTTCTCTAGATCAATTATTACTTTAGATATAAACGAAATAAGAATTGAGATTTACGCTATTTACTTTAGTGCTCGAACACGATCAAAGAGCCCACGCGATATTCAACTTTATTACTGATGTATTAGCGTTTAGCACATAACGGAGTGACGGGGTGCGAGGGACGGACCTTGCGTTCGAATTTAGACTGCCTGCTCTTAATATGTTACGTTTTAAGTAATTGATTTTAGATTGTTTTATGTGCATGACCAGCACTTTTCCAAGCATAGTTTATAGTCTTAATCTGTCATAGTAAGCTATTGTAGGTAGGTAAAGTGCACCGGGCGTGGCCGTAATGTCCTATTTATTTGAACTACCTACCTATTCTGTGCACCAACTAAATTATGGTCATTCACTTATTCTAAATACCTAATGTCCGTTTGTTTTAGATGAAATGACGCACGTGCTAAATATATCACGACCAAAAATTATTATCGCATCTGAAGTGGGACTCAAAAGAAATTTGGAGACCATGAAAACAGTGTCGAGTATCGAGAAAATTATACAATTAAATGGTAAACCGATTGTGACCGGTGTTATTGACTACAAAAGTGTGGGAGTGCAGGTGAACCCGAACGAGTATGAAGTAGAAGAAGTTCAGGGCTGGTCCGACGTCGCCTACATCCTGTACTCTTCAGGAACAACAGGCTTGCCCAAGGGAGTCATGCTTACACACCTCAACCTATTATACTCCGCTTCTAGTTTTGAGTAATTATCAAATAGTTTATTTATTTATTTTTCATTGGATCTGTTCTTGCGTGCAGTTAGCGCTGTACCGCGCGTTGACACCTGCCTCTATTTAGTTAGGTACTACTTACTAGCCGGCGACTTCATCCGCGTGAAATTTCACATAAAATATGTCCTATGACACTCGGCAATACTGTAGCATCCCATTATTGAAATAATAATATAAAATAACCGATAGTCACAATTAGCTTTTTTTTATTATTTTATTCCATAATAAAAGAGTCGCTTCATGTAAAGTACTGGTATTCAGCTGCATCCGGTTTTGGGTGGGAAATTATCAAATAACTTCTCCCGCTCTGGGCGGAGCGGGAGGGCGTGTCAGACTTTTACTGACTGAAACCCACCCGTGTTCCTTCCGTTGCCTGTGTGCCAGGGCCTCGATATCCCTTTCGGACAAACTCGCAACCCTGGAAGGCATTAGTCCTGACGGACCCCGTCAGTTGGTGCTGACATCTCCTTGAGGCGCGCGTGGAACACAACGCACCGTTGACCCGGGCCTGCGGTCCTTATCGGACGGCGAGCTACCTTTCGCTCACCGTCCGCAAGCCCGCGCCTACGGTGGCCGGGAATCGGCCTGCGACTCCCGACGGCCGGGGCGTCTCTCGCGGACTCCTTAAGAATCGAATTTCATATAAGGCGCCCGGCATGGAAATTTTATAAGGAGTGTAATTAATACAAGCGTTAACTCAAAAGCGCTACGTTTTTCTGCGCAACGTACAGACCCCAGCAGGTCAAGCTACCCGATACTATCAAATTTTCCCAATCAACCTTGAACTTTAAGCTTTAACGATAAAGTTGAAAATCTTTTAAAGAAATTTGACAGATTGTAGTAGCTTGATATGCTGGCGTCAGTACCTTGCGCACCTTTCAAGGAGTAGGTAAACTCCAATCGTGTGTCGGAGTTGACACACACACACACACACTTTTTGTATCCATAACGGGGAAACTCTTGTCCTTCATCTCATCTCACCTGATGGTAGTGATGATAAAGCCGAAGCTGGAATCGAGCTTCACCCGGATTCCTCAACCACAGAGGAACTGGCTATCTTACCTTAGAGGTAACTGCCGAAATCCAACAATGCTGTTAATTTACATTGTTGTTATGGCGACAGACTAAGATAAGCTGGTGGTAGGTACTAGCTAGCCAGGCGGAATTAGAACAAGTCCTGCCACCAACCAAACCGAGCAGAAAATGTTGCCCCCGCTGGGAATCGAACCCGGGACTTCTGGGTCTGAGACAGGTGGTCTTACCACTAGACCACAGAGGCGGTCAGCTCTTTATAATATTATATAATAGAATAGACAACTTTATTATAACTATCGTTAAAGATTTACCTAAAGATAAAAATATACAGCCAAAGTTCTGTAACTACAGGTAATTAACGTTGTAGATCGCAGATTGTTTAATGACTTAGCATTTTATTTAACTAGCTGTTGACCGCGACTTTCTCTGCGGTTCAGGATGAAAAGTAGCCTATGTCCTAACCCAGCACCCTAATTGCGTAACACAGTTTGAATCAGAATCGGAATGATTTTGAGGTAGGTTTATTGCTAATCCATTGCTTTATATGATATGTTAGAAAATGTGTCTGCTCAACAACGTAAATAACGCAATCAATGATGTTGAACTGTCAATTTGAAACCGATTCCTACTGATAGTGTGTTACGCAATTAGCCCGCAGGTCATGGTCTACCCATGTGCCAAATTTCATCCAAATCCGTTCTGCCGTTTTAGCGTGAAACCGTAACCAACAAACAAACTCACTTTCGCATTTATAATATTAGCTAGGATCATAGGTACCTAAACAAAATAATTCTGAGTAGATAATTAATTTATATATTTTTAAATCACATCGACTCACCGAGAATTTGCGGCACCAGCACCCTAATTGCGTAACACAGTTTGAATCGGAATCGGAATGATTTTGAAGTATATTGCTAAACCATTGCTTCATATGTTAGAAAAATTTGTCTGCTCAACAACGTAAATAACGTAATGAATGTTGTTGAACTGTCAAATTGAAACCGATTCCTACTGTTATTGTGTTACGCAATTAGCCTGCCGGTTCCGACTCACTGGAACCGGTAACCATTGCCAATAAATGAATTGTCTATTGTTCACATAGAAACCAAAAGGTAGCATAAAACCATAATCATTACTTTATATAACACGCGCGGTGGCTGTAATGGGTTTATTTAATTACGAATACAAATAAAGAATACTGTCATCAGTGTCATCACTCACGCAGTCATAATATAAGAAAGGAACAAATATAACTATTTACTGTTTTAGGTAATATTTCTATGCACACACTTGAGCCCACGATTCCGTCTGCATCTGTAAACATACATTGATGTCACCTGTTATGGTCTTGGTCACATCGTGTTGTGTTGTGTGTGTCCTTTCTAATTTTTTTTTTTTTTTTTTTCAGAATCGAACCTCGCCTACCGGATACCACATTACTGACGATAGTACCATGGTATCACGCCTACGGCCTAATGTCGACCATAAACTATATCTTAGTAAAGAAGAAGCTGATATACTTGAGCGGATTCAATCCTCTGAAATATCTAGGCGCTATACAGAATTATAAAGTAACTATTTTATAAACTTGACATCGCCACTTTTTACGATTATCAATTGAAATAACTCCGAATGTTCCGTATTTCTTTTATGCTTTATAAAACACTAGCTGCGTCCCGCGGTTTCAGCCGCGTAAGTCTCGATCCCGTGGGAATATCGGGATAAAAAGTAGCCTACATGTTAATTCAGGGTGTCAGAAAATTGCTCCAGCCGTTTGAGTGTGAAGAAGTAACAAACACACATACACACACACACACTCACAAACTTTCGCCTTTATAATATTAATGAGATTAACTTTTAGGTGACCTTTCTGGCAGCTGTCCCCCCTATCGTGGTGTTCCTGGCGAAGGCGCCGATAGTAGAGAAGTTTGACTTGTCTTCCATTATGGCTGTCTGGTGTGGGGCTGCTCCGCTGTCCTCGGAAACTATCACACTGGCTTTGAAACGGTAAGCACCCATACTCGAATATCTCACGTGGCTATAGTTACACGGAGTATCAGAAGTGGTGAGTCTGCTGTGACAGCATTGGAGTCTTCAGGATTAACAGGTATTACTGCTACAGCTACATTTAGTAGGGTAGGGGCTGCAACGGGGTAGAGATTAACTACGATAATATAGCCCGCCCGCCCCTCCAAAATTCAAAACGTTTGAAAGTATTTGTACGCATGTGTGCGTAATAAGACGGTCGTCAAACAAAAGCAAATCACGGATTCGTTGCTCGACTAGTGGCGTCATTAATCGCTTATTATTATCAGTATGGCGCTGCATTGACGTGCTCTATGAAAACGACACGTGCGTTGTCTTGCGCGATCGGCTACTTATGATTAGTTGACCAACAAATGTGGTAATAAGTGAGATATTACGAGTACTTACAACTACATACAAACTCTTTCGTAAGGGTGTGACTACACACATTGAAACAATAATTTGGAGGGACAAGCCATGTTATCCTGGTTAATCTCTAATTGCGTAACACACTATCATTAGCAATGGGTTTCATTTTTACTGTTCAACAACATTCATTGCTTTATTTGCGTTGTTGTGCAGACAATTTTTTTAACTTAGGAAACAATGGATTAGCAATATAAATAGAAAAATAAAGTTTTGAGTGTGAATGTCGATGGCTATAAGAGTAGGGGAAGAACAAAGAAACGATGGGTGGACTGTGTGAAAGATGATAATAGGGCTAGAAAGGGAGTGACTACCGAGATGACGACTATTAGAGAAGTATGGAAGAAAGGGACATGTTGCGCCGACCCCAAATAAATTGGGATAAGGGCAGGAGAATGATGGTGATTTTTTTAACTTGCAGTATGAAAAATTGCAAAGGCATATTCCAAGCTTACGGAATGACCGAGACTTCACTGGCAGCTACCAAGGACATCGACGATGAGAATATTTTGATAAAAGCAGGAAGCGGTGGCTATCCTCTTTTAGGCGTGAAGGCAAAAGTAAGTTTCATAAGATTATTCCTATTTAAGGCGGAGATTTCTTGAAAATGGTCAGAGGTGTTTTTTTAAAGCAGTGTATCTTTTAAACCGTAAATATTTTTTCCAAAACAATAACAGTATGATATTTTCAAGTCTTTTGTGCATACGGTATCACGAACTCAAAACATAATTAAACAAGATTTAATACATCAATAGAATCTTCAAAGACAACTCTTAATTATTTTTAAAAGCAGTTTATCACTTCGTTAACAGTTATAATTATAATTAAAAGCAGCTAGGTGTACCATAAAATTGCAAATGCCAAACTGCATCCTGTGATGGATAAATTTTTATTAATTAGTAATTTTTTTTAGTAATTTTTGTACTATTTTATTTGCATTTTTACGCCATACGTTGTGTCATCGCGCATCTCTTTCTTTTGTATGCAATCTGACAGTGACAGCGGTTTACAATTTTGTTGAACTTCATTACGGTAAGTACCTACATTCCGATGATGGTAATATTGGACTTAGTTTTAACTCAATTTTATTACAGGTTGTTGATATAGATACTCGTAAAAGGCTGGGCCCTAACGAAAATGGAGAGATCTGCCTAAAAGGACCTCTTATCATGAAGGGGTACGCTGGGGACGAGGCCGCCACTCGCGCTATATTTGATGACGAGGGCTACATGAAGACTGGAGACGTCGGCTACTACGACAAAGATGGTTGCTTCTTCATAGTGGACCGACTCAAAGAACTCATTAAATATAAGGGACATCAGGTAAAAAAAAACTTTTAAGTATTATCTTTACGTTGCCTTGATTACCTATCGTTATCCCCCGCAATATTTTATTTTATGACTCTTATCTAAATTCGTACCTACTTCAGATATGATTGTTCGAAGTCGCAAATATTCTTATAATTTCTACGATTTGCTGATAATTTAATTTCTAATCATAATAAAACACAAGATAATTTAATACTTACCTATTAAATTCCGTGCTCTGTGCCATTTTCCGTAAAGTTGGTATAAAAACTTTCACTCTTATCGTATGAGTGAAAACTATAAATTATTATCTTATATTATATAAAAACCGGCCAAGTGCGTGTCGGAAATCGCACATTTTGGGTTTCGTACCAAATGTAGAATATAAGCCGTCCGAATGGCAGAATTATTTTAAGCAGTATGTGAGTGACCTGGGGCCCAAGTCTGCTATTTTTATAAATTCAGTCATTCCAACACGATCCTATTGTCATGCCATTGTCATTTTGCTAAAAGTTCGTAATCTGGTAAATTCATAATGGTCGATCATTGGTCGGTCAATATTCTCGTAATATAATTGTATTATTATAATGGCATTGTCGTATTGCCATTATTATAAAACCCATTAGTAGAAATGTCATTAATTTGTCATTATGTACGAGATTACCAATATTTACTTATTTAAACTTCTCACACACAATAATGTACAAAGGCGGACTTAATGCCTTAGGCATTCTCTACCAGTCAACCAAAGGTGGTGAAGAGATAAGATGGCGGGTGCTCTGATTGAGAGAAAATTATAAAATATTAAAATATAACATAATTAAATATAAATATAATAGGTACAAAATTACATAAATAGGTTATAAACTTAGTTATAATACACATATATTTACTATAATATATCCCTACATTATATATCTATACATATATATACATACAAATTCAATGAAAAGACATTAAATTGAGATGACTACACTATTTGTTTTGACAAATAACTGCAATTTTCGCTTAAATGCAAACCGACTGTTGGCCGTCCTGATATCGAGAGGAAGCTCATTCCAGAGAAGAATGGACTGAATATGAAAGGAAGAATGAACGAAGTCAGAAGTATGAGAAGGACAGAGTAGAAGAAGATTGTTGGAAGAACGCAGGTTCTTAGCGTGTGAAGAACATATATATTGGAAGTGAGACATAAGATAAGAAGAGAGTTGAGAAGGGAAAAAAGTGTGGTCAAAGCGCGCAAACTTCTTCTCTGGCGAATGGACATCCATTTGAGCTCAGACCTATGACTTGACACATGGTCATATTTTCTTAAATTAAATATGAACCGGATACCATTGTTGAGTAGTCTATCGAGCTTATCTAGCAAAACCGCATTTAAATCAAAGAAGCACACGTCAGCATAGTCGATGATAGGAAAAATCAAAGTCTGCACAAGCATAGTCTTCGTCTTAGCGGGAAAAAAGTTTCTCAGACGATACAGCGATCGTAGAGTACCGTTGACCCTTTGACTAACACTAGAAACCTAGCGTTGCCAGCCTAGCGTTGAGTCAAGATGCAAACCGAGATCTTTCACCGTAGGGGTAATGGGTATGACAGTACCATTAAAAATAAGAGAACCAGAATTTACCAGATAAGAGTTACATTCCAATGACTTACCAGGTTTTACCTGGTTTTACGTCACTCGTGAATGACCTTAACCAGTCTCTGTTTATTCACCATCCTGGTTCTGTGGCAGGTTGCGCCGGCGGCCGTGGAGAGCGTGATACTGGGGCACGCAGGCGTGGCGGAGTGCGGCGTGGTGGGCGCGCCCGACGAGGCCGCGGGCGAGCTGGCCACCGCCTTCGTTGTCAAGAAGTCAGGCTCCACCCTCACCGAGAAAGAGCTGCTGGAATACACTGCTGCTCGGGTAAGTTTATGTTTGTCATCGCTTTAATGTTGTTTATGAAGTCAACGCTTGGCGGCTCTCAAAGAAATTCACTCGCAAAATATCATCCGAATCTACTTATTTCTGTTAGAAATGACTGCCTCAAAAAAATCAAATGCCTCAAATGCAACTGCTGAGCCTCTGCTTCTGGGGGTCTACTCCGAACATAAAACTGAAGTATCGGCCAAATGTTCGGTCGTTTCTTGACTACGGCTAACTATGGTGAAAGAAAAAAAAACGACAATCAAAGAGATAAGCCAAAGTCAAAAATGTGACTTGAAGTCGGGTAAGGACTCAAAGTCCAAAAGGAAACTTTGGAAGTAATAAAACGGCCGAACATTCCGCTGATACCCTGGCCCTGGGTTCGATTTCCATTTCGGGTAAAAGTTTTACTGAGTCTTAATTTCTCAGTGGAGTGGAGTGTATACAGATTTGTGACCGGGTCAATTTTATCGCAACATGCTTGCTCTACTACAGGTAATGTGGGTTTATTTCATTTTATTTTATAAAAATGTTCGATGTTATAATATAATAATCATATCCCTCAGCTGTCTTCCGTGTCGCGACTGCATGGCGGAGTGATATTCGTCGACGATATTCCAAAGAACCCATCTGGGAAGACCCTGCGCAGAACACTCAAACAGAAACTACTGGAGAGACAGAAAAGCAAATTGTAAATAATTTAGTTTTATGTTCTGTGGTTAAAACAATCTTGGTTTACGTGTAAGCATGGTATAAAGTCAAACCCATAAATTAAAATGATACCTAATTAAATAAGTTTAGGGTTCCGAAACTCAAAAGAAAGAATAGAACCTGGAAGTCTACTCCGAAGTTATAATCCGAAGTATCGGCCGAATGTTAGGGTGTTTCTTGACTTCCAAAGTTTCGTTTTTTGACTTTTCCTTACCCGACTGCAAGTCACATTTTTGACTTTGACTTATCTCTTTGACTGTCGTTTTTAGGGTTCCGTACCCAAAGGGTAAAACGGGAACCCTATCACTAAGGCTCCGCGCGCCGTCTGTCTGTCTGTCCGTCTGTCACCAGGCTTTATCTCATGAACCGTGATAGTTAGACAGTTGAAATTTTCACAGATGATATATTTCTGTTGCCGCTATAACAAAAAATACAAAAAAACAGAATAAAATAAATATTTAAGGGGGCTCCCATACAACAAACGTCATTTTTTTGCTCCTTTTTGCTCTATATTGATAATGGCAACAGGTAGACGCTTGAAATATTCACAGAATATTTAGTTATATATTCACTTTAAAAATAAATAATTAAATTAAAATAAATATTTAAGGGGGGCTCCCATACAAAAAACGTGATTTTTTTGCAGTTTTTATAGATAATGGTACGGAACCCTTCGTGCGCGAGTCAGACTCGCACTTGGCCGGTTTTTTGTTTTTCTTTCGGCGTACTCGGACATAGTCAACCGTACTCAGGAAACGGGTGAACATTCGGCCGATACTTCGGATTTATCTTCGGAGTAGACACCCTGTTATTTTGAGATTACAAACAAACACTTCAATTTTATTTATTTGTATGATTACATTTTGTAGACCTGGCGTTATTTAATTTCTGTCTACGTCCATGTGAAGAGGGCGTGACTTTATATGCACATTTGGTATAGAAAAAACTTTGTGATTATACTTATAAACAACTTACTGCTTTTTCTTTCCTCTCCAAGTGAATAAAAATATCTTCAACCTAATGAAAGTGTGTCCCTTATCCCTTGCCATTCAGCCTTGTTAATAAGCACAGTGGCGCCACTGGCTGGTCAAAAGCCCTGGGGCCCAAGTCTGCTATTTTTTATAAATTCAGTCATTCCAACACGATCCCATTGTCATGCCATTGTCATTTTGCTAAAAATTCGTAATCTGGTAAATTCATAATGGTCGGTCAATGTTCTCTTAATACAATTGTGTTATTATAATGGCATTGTCGTATTGCCGATAGTATAAAACCCATTAGTAGAAATGTCATTAATTTGTCATTATGTACGAGATTACCAATATATGCAATTTCTTTCAATGTAGTGTCAGTGGCCGACCATTATGTCTATGTTGGAAAGTCATAATGACGCCATTATAATAGTAGACTACCAAACTTGTCAAAGTCAACAATGAAATCAATGATCGACCATTCTGACACTATTGTAATAGCAGACTTGAGGCCCTGGTGCGAAGAAGAAATTAAGTCTCCGTCACTCATCTCACCGGCGCGCGGCGTGATCTTGTTTCCGAACTTATGTAGCTAGTAGTACCTACTTAAACCAAGATTGTCTTCTTCGGACAATATTTAAAAGGCACTTCTACGGACATTAATAAATTAATACTAGTGGTCGCCCACTGGTCGAAATTAGACCCCCTCTACTTACAATCTATACACCGTGGGTTTTTAAGGTGCAGCGCAGACGACAGACTTTTTGTGCGAAGGATCGAGTGATTAATGAAAGCATTCGAGGCGGAATTAACACCCGAGCCGTAGGCGAGGTTGTTTTTGAGCCGAGAACTGCAATAACAAATGTCCACGTGTATCAAACGACGTTTTTCAATACACTTTCGAAGATATAAAATAAAATAAGGAAAAATATTTTTGTCATGAATTATTAGGAAACTATGATTTCATTTTATTTTTTTTCCGCGCTTTGCTTTCGCCAGGTTGAAGGAGAAGCAAAGGTATAAAGCCATTAACCATCAACAATCAATAGTCTACAGAGTCTATAGACTGATGTAATCATTATTATAAGAGAGAATCCATTAAGTAGTTACAGTTACGAAGGCAGACACATAATTATTTATTTATATGCATACCAACCAGAAAAAGCGATAAATAAAACACTAATAACGAAATAAATATTTTTGTAAATCGATACTCCTGTATCCTATATTTATTTCCTAAATTGGGGGTAAATGTTTCAATAGAGACTAGCAACACCGAATGATTTTGTCAAGGTTTTGTGTTTCAAGATGTCACTAACAATAAACACGTAAAATAATATCCAAATAGACAAATAATCAATATTTTACCTATGAAAGATACTCCATCTTTTTCCTTGTGTTTTTGGAACAATTTTTACCACGTACCGTGGTTTTTACAATGTTTAAAAAAACTTTTTACAAAAAAAAACAACCGACTTCCAAAAAAAACTACCAAAAATAACTTTAATTTCGGAAGTCGGTGTCTTTGGATCTGTATTTTAGTTTTTTGCCACCGACTTCCGAAATTAAAAGTTATTTTTCACTTTGTAGTGCTTTTTTTGGAAGTCGGTTTTTTTTTTTTGTAATAAGTTTTTTATTTGTCACTTTTTAGTGGGTCAGTTTGTAATTTAACCAATTTACAATAGCCTAATGTCAATTGCTCATCACCTTTTACAAAATATTGCTTTTCCCGATGCAGGGGCGTTAATTGTTGAGGAGTTCTCCTGGTAAGAACCGGGAGAACTGATGGTGACTTCACCATATGCATTTTGACGAGAATAAATTGTTTATCAACCATATTAAAGTGCCTAATCGAATCGCAACGGTGAAATACTTTTTATCAAGCAGTTCTGGTGGCCATCTGCGGTGATCATCATCAGTTCCACTTCACCAAATGGTGCTTTTAGAGTGAAAATGCACGAGTTTCTATAAAAAATACTCAAATCGCTATAGGTATGCCTATAAAATTTGAGGATTTCCCTCGATTTCCATGGGATCCCCTCATCAGATTCTGATTTGGTGGCAATGGGACCACCTCGGGAGCATACCCTTCCATACAAAAAAAGAATTTTCAAAATCCGCCCACAATTGACGGAGTATTCGGTGAACATCCATAAAAAAAAAAAAAACATACAGCCGTACAAGTCGATAAGGAATCTGTATTTAAAGCTCAAAAGAAATGCATTAGAGCATTGTGTAATGTAGACAACATTAACAGCTGTCAACCCTACTTTAAAAGCTTGAAAATTCTGACTCTGCCTTCATTATACATGCAGGGTGTGGCGTAAATAGTGGTCCAACGTGAAGGGGCCGATAGATACATCGTATATTCAGCTATCACTTACCACAATTTGAATTTTTTTTTTCCATAGGTCTCAGAATTTGAAAAATGTATAACTTGTTATACTAATTTCGTAATTTCTATAAATTACATAATTTTTCAAATTGATTTGAATTTGATTACATTGTTTTATTGAAAAATAATATAATTTAACAAAAAAATATTTTATTCTGAGACCTATGGAAAAAAAATATTCAAATTGTGGTAAGTGATAGCTGAATATACGATGTATCGGCCCCTTCACGTTGGACCACTATTTACGCCACACCCTGTATATGAAATAAATGTTTTTGTTAAATTGAATCCTAATTATCATAAGACTGCTTTTAAAAGCTACTATAGACAACTAAGTGACAAAAAAAGATTAGAAATTGGATATACCATACGGGAAAACAGCACTAATCAATAAAAGTATTCTTTGTATGGCATCATTGATTTACAACAAGTTGCCTGATTATGTCAAATATTTACCTGTTCATCAATTCAAGTCGAAGCTGCACAAATTCCTGGTGAATAAATGTTATTATAGTGTCAAGGAGTACTTACAGGATAAAAATATAGATAGCTTTCTAAAGTTAGAGTAATTTATTGACACTGAATATTATGACAATACAAATAATGTGACATGATTTAAATCGACATCTGTTTATATTTTAATTTGGACCATTAATTTAATTTACTTTATTTGACACGTATAATTCATCTAACAATTTTTATTTTTATTTTTAAACCGACTTTTGCAGTGTTCTGAATTTATTTTATTATTGTTTTATTTCTTTTATTTGTTTTTTTTTTGAGTAAAATAATTTTGTAATGTTACTTTAATAATTATTTAATTAGATAGCCAATAATATAAATATTTGCACACCTGGTTAGGCAATGATACAGTGTACTTTATATTTATTTCTAACATCTGTTTATGCATGCACCTGTATTAAAAGCAAATAAATAGTTTGATTTGATTTGAACATAAATAACCTCCTCTTTTTTGGAAGTCGGTTAAAAATACAAGACGGCATTAAAACCGTAGAGAAGGGTTTTGTCGACGGGAGAGTAGACAAAAGTGACGTTTTCGTGTAGAAAGTTGACAGTTCTCTACCGAGAAGGGTAGACAAGCGATTTCTATTCTACAGTAGAGCAAATAAAAAGCATCATGCTAGCCTGCAATTAAAAAAATATTTTATAGTTGCCTATTTGTCGCCAAATAGGCAAATATTGATACGTTGTTAGCATATGAATCTCTTCAAAGGTAGATCAATGAAGGGTTATTTTATATTATTCACTTTTTTTATAGGTCCATGATTCAAACTAACTCATAGTTTGATTCATCTAAAATAAAACTTAATATTTTGTTACTTTTAATAGCTAGCTCTAAATGCAAGTTTTATTTACTAGAAGGCCCACCGGCTGACACGGAATCAAAATTATGGCCCACCTTCAAAATTGGTTGGGCAGGTTTGGTTTAAGTAATCAATTATGTATGTAAATTGTGAAGTATTGTGAAAAAATAAATTCACCATCCCCTGACGACGCTAGATTGTCCATTACAGGGATGATTGATTGCTGAGCATGGAACAATAGAGGCGAGCACACAATATTATACAGTTCCCAAGGTACCTACCGGGCAACGCAACGATCCAATTATCTGTAATGGATTAACTCCCAGTGCTCTCGTGGGCGGCGTAAGGGACCATTCATGCACAGTACGAACTAACTAAGTAGTCGGCTATAGATACCTACTGGCTAACTAAGCAATACTAAGTAGGATTCACCAGATTCGACACAAGAAGTTCGGCGCGTTTTTCTTGTATTGTCAGGACTATCGGCGACAGGCCCCAGACTTGCCTTTCCGGCTATTTTAGAATGTGAACGTTCTGCTCTTTTAGGGTTCCGTAGTCAACAAGGAACTCTTATAGTTCGCCATGTCCGGCTGTCTGGGTGTTCCCGGCTTAGCTCAGAGACTCTATAGTTATAGAAAGCTGTAATTTCGCATGGGTATACATATTAATCACGCCGACAAAGTGGGAAAACAAAACCTTGAAAAAAAGGGGATGATATTTTTTTTCTCGTCCCATGATATGGGGTATCATTGAATAGGCCGTTCAAAAATATTGAGGGTCTGTGAAGACCCTCAATATTTTCTTCGATTCAGGGATCTGCAGGCTAATTGCGTAACACACTATCAGTAGGAATCGGTTTCAATTTGACAGTTCAACAACATTCATTGCGTTATTTACGTTGTTGAGCAGACATTTTTTTCCGATTCAAACTGTGTTACGCAATTAGGGTGGAGTTTGCGTAATAGTAAGCTGCTATTTTTTATTGGAGTTAAGTGTCGTCGTCCCCCTGTCAGCTTCATGACAGACCACGCCCAATGAAGGGTTCTGTAGTTTGGATAAATTTATCTCTAGAACAAACAAACATACTTAACATTGTAGTTGAAAAACATTCCCCCGTTCATTCCAAGTCCAACTGCAAATCGGCTATGACAGACAGACAGATAAACACACCAGTGAGCCTATAACCGATCAGTTTTTTCATTAGGACATACGAAACCCTAAAAATGTACAACAGATGTGGTTCAATATAAAATAATTTTTCATACAATTTTTACACTAAAATTAGTTTAAAAAAAATGCTAGTTTTCCTCTACTGCTCTCGTGCTAAAAGCCTTGGTTTGGTTCATGTAAGGATTACCGCTGCGGATCCACTTTAAAGAAAAAACGCAAAGAACTGAATTATTTTCGTAATTCCCACTATGTTTTTATTATCTTAGTTATATATAACTTTTACATTTGATTCTTTTATTGAAAAAGTGATTTCTTCGCAGGATTTGTATTTCTACTAGGTATAAAAGTTTGGTAGATTCCGCCGTAGATCAATCAGCAGGCTGTGAGAAATCAAATTAATATTTCTAAGGAGTGACAAATAACATCATGCTATGATTTGTTTTATCCATACGGATTTGGAATGAAAATAATAAAAAAGCTTTATAAAATCAAAACTAGTTTATTTGTTAATATTAAGCTAAACTCTTACATACAATTTGTGGACTAGTTTCCAATTCCAACCCCAATTAGTGGGTGGATGATTTTCACCCACTAATTGGGGTTGCACCATTTTTGCGTTCGATGATATACCTTAACAGATGTTGAGTTGTAGCATCTGATGTGGGAGATAAATTGAATTGTGATTTAGTTATGGATTTGGCCAATGATTTGTATCGAATCTCTGCCAAGCTTCCGCATCCCCATAGCATATGCATCCAAAATTCTCTCCTGCTTCAACCACTGATCTGGGTTCTGCTTCCGGGGCTTTGAATACATTGAGTAGCTCATCAATGCCAGGGGCATTTTTAACCCCCGACGTAAAAAAGGGGTGTTATTAATAAAGTTGTAATTTTTTTTTCCTTGCTGGAACATTGCTGACGTAGTGTCACAATCGTATAGAGCGTGAATAAACATATTATTTTTGATGGCCGGATTGGAAAAGCTTTGTGCGGAATAATACATTGTAGGAACGTTCCCGCGGCCGAGTTTTTTATATAAACGTTTGTTTTGATAAAAACAAAACTGCTAACATGACGCTTCACTTTCCCGCCAAGAAGTCCTACCTAGATTAGATATGGCTCTCAGAAAATTATTTTCAGTGCTGCCAACAAGAATTTTGTGATTCTGCTAACGTTGCTATATAAAAATAAATCCGTCAATAGGGAAATTCCCTTTAATATTTTTTAATATACACAGATTGGTAAAGCTTACATGCTTAAATTATTAGATACACCTAGCAAAATTTTAAATTACATTGATGTGTCAGATGTTTCAGCTCAGCAAAAACTAGGTACTCTAATACATAAGTCACAGGGTTTTTTTAAATCTTTGATTAGTGTGGCACGGCCACACTAATCAAAGATTAAAAAAAACCCTAAATGTTTTATTTTTTTGGATAGCGTATTAAAATACTTAAATAGGTAAATTAATGCAAAAAAACCGCTGTTAACATTTTGCTTGAAGTACTACAATTCAAACATTTCGTAGGTAATTTTATTTTTAACGAAATTTCTGTGGACGAAATTGTTTAATTTTCTAACCTAATTGTAATCCTCATCTCTTCGACAAACACTCCATACAAACATAATGTTTGGAGTGGGGAAAAAAAAACCTACACGCGGTGGTGAACTTTTCGCGATAAAGGTACATTTTAACATACTCGCCTGTACCTACTCACCCTACACGTTAAATGGAAAAAATCGCAGCAAAGTTAGCCTAAAATTCGGCATAAATTCCGGACTAATCGGTTCCGCAACTATTCTGATCATATTTAAATTAGATTTATGACGTGTGTTTAATTCGTCACATAACAAAGAGTTATACAAATCTTGGAATTCACCGGATTCACGAGAATATTGATATTGGCGCTCCATCAAGACGTAAAAAAGGTGTATCATCGGCTGACTCAGCGATAGAAACACCTAGTTATTTTTCTATTCGTACCAACATCTTTATTTAAGGTTAAGGTTAACTATTTCTAAATGTGATAGGTACACTCAGCTACAGATCAAGCTATACTTACTTCCAGTATAAGATAATCTCGCATTGTACAGAATTTCCCTGCAATGAGAGGTCAGCTTATACTGGAAATGTATAGCTTGATTATGTAGCCGTGTGTAGTGTACCTACTTTATCATTGCATTTCTACATAATTATTATAAATAAGTAGTGCAGTCGTGTCGTGAGAATAATTGATAGCACCCCGGAACACGTTACTAAGTAGTTACCGTGTTGCGGGGTGCTATCAATTATTCTAAAATATTATAAAGTAATCCGGTAAGGACACTTTACGGACTAGATTTAAGCATACCTACCTACTATAGGTACTTACTTTATGACCGTTCCTGTCGATCCTTTGCAGGTACCTACTAATAAGTTTAATATAAAAATGACATGCAACATAGTACAGAACAGACAGATAGGAACGTATTTAACTTCCTACCTAGGTATAAAGTGGTAAGTTCGTGTGTCGGTGGTTGGTACCATTCGTAAATCTGTGACGCGTGTAGTTGATCGGCTCGGCGAATAGCGCGGGAGTCAGCGGACAGCGGCGAACCGCGGCCTGCGAGTGGCGGCCGGACAGCGCTCGAGCGCCGCACAGCCGCACTCACCCGACCGCGGACACTACACGCGCCACTCGCGGACACGGCTGTCTTATTTTTTCGCTGATTATCTCTCGAACATGTAGTTAGAGACAGTAGGATGTCGGTGTGTGGTCAAAGTGGTCAGGTGGAGGAAGACAGTACGACGGAGGAGGTAACTCCCGCCGCGCCGTCGGCGACACGGGATATCTACAAGCAGAAGCCGGCAAGCAAAGTGGTGCGTGTTCTGACGGTGCTGGCGTACCTGCTGTCGGTGTCTCTGGCGGCTATCCTGCTGTCTGTGTACTACATCTGCGTGTGGCGGTCGCCCGAGCTGCCGCTGGCGGTGGGCGAGGCGAGTGCGCGCCTCGGCAACCGCACGCACTACCAGCGCCACCACCACCTCGTCCACCACCACAAGGAGCACGCTGAGCACGCGGTTTCTCCCACCGCAAACACCTATGGTAAGCTAGCACGCTTAAAGCTTAACATTTGTGTCAAAGTTAAGTTGGTATATACCTAATAATAAAATCAGCAGGTTTAAACGTTAGTATGAAGGAAAATAGAATTAAACTGTACAATAAATATTTGAATGTGCTCGAATTCTTTGGTAGGTTAAACAATTTTTTACCGTATTCAGAAAATAAAATGATAAAGTAAACCATGCTTGAGCAATATTAAGTAGATACTTGACAAACATTACTGCGGCTTGCCTATAGTTAGTTAAATTAAAACAAAAGGTTACTATGATAATATTACGGCGTGGCTCGGTGGAATTCTCCAGGGATATAGCGAAACATTGCGCGGTTTCAATAAATTACTTAATTGGGTGAATTCACTATAATTACTTAAGTGTAAAGGGAATCGCCGCCGCCACCCGAGTGTTGTACTGCACCGTCCACACGTTAGGCTAGTTCATAGGACCAATAAGAATAATGATATTTATTGTTTGATATTGCTCGTGGTTCAAATAGAACAGTTACTAAATCAGCAAGTACACTTGTTTGCTTCTCGAATGTTTGATTAGGCCATGTGGTCCTCAACTAAAAATAAACCCTATCACAACCCGTGGCAGCCAGTTAGTTAAATAATATCAGGTTTGCTCGTTATTCAGTATACAGTCTGTAGATCATGTAGATGCAAGCACTGTTTTGCTACACTCATTCTAGTTACCGATACTTTTAATAACTTGTAATCACCGCGGACCATTAATTTTAACATTATTTCGCAAATTGGACAAATTCTATGGTAATTTTAGGGAAAATATAGATTTGCCCTCCCCACACTGGGTATATAGATTCTGCAACGAGGATAGTCGCTAATCTTTACTATCCCGTGACTAAAGATTTTATTTATCATATCATATTAGGTATTTAATAGTTTTTAAACCTATACCTACTTAATTGGTGTATAAATTGACTTAACGAAGTCGAGAGTCACTTAAATTGTTATTTCCGTCATTGTGATCAGTTTTTAGGGTTCCGTATCCGAAGGGCGACCAACGGAACCCTATTACTAAGCCTCCGCTGTCCGTCCGTCCGGCTGTCTGTCAGCGGGATGTATCTCATGAATCGTAATAGGTAGACAGTTGAAATTTTGACAAATTGTGTATTTCTATTGCCGCTATAACAACAAATAATAAAAATAAAATAAAATTAATGATAATTAAACTTCCGTGTGGTGCCGAACGTAAGGAATAGCACCATCCCATTTCTTCCCGTGGGTGTCGTAAAAGGCGATTAAGGGACATATCTACTAGAGCAGCCATACTCAAAGTGTGTTCCGCGGAACCCTAGGTTTCCGCAAAGCTTCTGTGGGGGTTCCGCAAAAATACTGGTCAGAATAAAAAAATAATACTAAAGGAGTGTCTACCTACTATATTTTATTTTACTCTGGTACCTGAGTAACATAATAACAATCTAAATATTTCAACAAAAGTAAAAAAATATGTAAATTTTATTGTCAAGTAATATGATTATTAATGAAGAATACACATAAAACCATTTTTGATTACTTTAGGGCTCCGTCAAATATTTCGTTTTCGAAAAGGGTTCCGTGTCCAAAAAAGTTTGAGAACCACTGTACTAGAGAATGGGCAGCAGCGTTCTCTATGCATTTTTAACACCATACTGCGATCACCAACCCTCCTGCCAAGCGTGGCGATTACGGCACTCCCCCCCTTTTGGTGGAGGCCTATGTCCAGCAGTGGACGTCACTCGGCTTAAATGATGATGAATAATTAAAAGGGGTCCCCGGGTTCCAGGATTTTTTTTTCGGCATTTTTTGCTCCATCTTAATACGGTAAGAAACCCTTCCTAAGCGAGTCTAACTTGCAATTGGCGAGTTTATTTTACTGGGCCATACCTGGAAAGCTTCTGGTTACGGAGATATTGAAGGTAATGTTTTTTTTTACGTTTTTCTAAGAAAACACGTTTTAAATGTTATAACTAAACTTTTAATACCCCCACGACTCCTCTACCGTTGCGTACACTCATAAGCACAATGATTTTTCAATGCACACTGCCTTAGACAGCGATTTTTCACACCAACAATATGAGCCGTTTCCAAGCAATTAAATAAGTAGGTATTTCTGTACTATGTTACTTAGTTTGATGTACAGAATGCATAGACGATGGATTTGTGACATGATGGGCCTTTTTACACTCTGTAAATTAGTAGTCTTTATAATACTTATTATGTGTGTAACGACTCAAAGAGAATATCAGTTTTACACTACCTAAGTGTGTGCGAAATTTAAAAGTCGCATTGATAAGAACGGCTCTGCGTTCCAGATTTGAAATAAATTGAGTCTAAGTCAGCAAACAAACCATTTGGGTCATTATGTATAGACAAAAAAAAAAACTAGTTGCGAATGTTGAATCAAGGACCGTGTATACACCGTGGCATTTTAATCGTCTTACAACGGCAGCCCACTTCATGTATCCAATGACTCAGATGATGTTCGTAAGAACCAGCTTGTATTACCAAGTTGCTTTATTTAAAGTGTAGGGACTCCCTACACGTACAATAAACCTTCCTCGGTGGGAAGTTTAAGAAGAATACCTACTCAAATAATATTTTCACATTATGAAATAAGGAAATCAAACTATACGTTTAAATCAGGCAACACGAGCAGCTGAACATAAAGACCCCGCAGACAGGCGCGACGCGACTCTAGTAGCACAATTTCTATGAAAACTTCATGGAAAGTGTCGCGCTGCCTATCGCGCCCGCGATATCAATTAAGCCATGCCACGCTGCACGAGGACTATTCGCAAATTTAGCATTGAACATATTCTTCAAGCATTGCACACAACACACCTACGTACCTAATTTTGTGTGCTCAAACATAAATATCTGTTCGGTAAAAGTACCCTCAAAAAGTGGATTTTACGATAAATCTTCTAAATAAACAATTTACGTTGGCGTCGGTAAATCTCACGGAAGAATTAGTTGTATAAATCATTTCCCAATTTTACTACCACTGTCCAGTTTCACTTCAATTTGGGTCTGTTTTAATTGATGAAATGATTACGTTAAGATATCTTTACGTGCTTATTTAATCTAGAACACTGGAACCATCGTACAGTCGATGACCAGCATTATCTGACCCCTCTTCCATTATTCTTCTTTGTAAGAGGGGTCAGGTAATGCTGGTCACCGACTGTACAACATCCGTATAATATTAGGTTTTACTCGAAGGGTTTCCTGTAATCCAATTAGCTTAACCCAATTGTGTCCAAAACTGAACATCAATTACCTCATTCTGTTGACTTTATGTTGGCTTTGGGAATATTTACGTGTTTATTTAAGTATATACGTTGGCATTTTTAACTGTTTGCTATTTACTAACATAGAGCTACGAGTATATTCAATAAGTTAATCATCAATCTTTAGGAAGCTGATCTCTTTTGCAACTTGCAGCCAGAAATCGCTTTACCACTGAATATAGAGAACTAGATCTGGTCTTGACGTCTTATTATTACTTGAAAACCGAAATAAGTAGTAGAAATAATTATATTGCAGAGCTCCACATTAAATCAGCATCTGCCTTAGAACCTTTTTTCTTATTGTCGGGCAAACTCCAAATTGTAATATAACATTTTCAGCTCAAACAGATGCGGCTACTTTAAGCCAGTTGCAAATTCCGCAGACAATGGAACTTTTGATTAAAATATATTTATTGTAACAGTTTGAAACCGTTTGATTACATTTTAGTGAACATGTGGGGCTAAAGTATTCTTAACTGAAGACAAGCGTCTACATCTTCTACAATAACTGCACTGTGGCAGTTAAGGTCATTTAAATATCTACCTACATACGCTTACGAACGTTCATTGGCCGATACATCCTTTCCCCGAATCCCTACAAATACTCTGATCCTTTTATCCTCGTCGTCGCGTCGCCGTCGTCGGTTCGATTACCAGATCGTGTCGAAGAGATAAGCGTTACTTACTAAAGTTACGTTATAGAAGGAACCAATAAAACGTTGAGTTGGCCCTTCCTTGTGCGTAGTATAATGGTTCTAAAATCTACTTAGGTATTGGTTGTATCAAGCGACAACTAACTTGGAGGAGTTCAAACTGGCGCAAATATTCGCATGACTTCATAATCATTGTAATAATTTGAACAGGCCTTAACTATTTGCACTTGCTACTAATTGTTGTGTTCTTTCGTCCACGAGGAACGAGTCGCGGCCACAACTTGTTTCATAATAGGTAATATGTATAGATCCCATAAAGAGTATGCAGACCGCAAACGTAGCCTACAACGCGCTCTGGCATCTTCAAAACAGCCACGACGCGTTCTGGCAAACACCCACAAAACGAAATTCGTGTCGTGGCTTTGATATTCGAACACAACTCGTTTTAACAATGAAGAAATTCCATGACGCGTTCTGAGCATTGTTCATGCAACCACGACACAACGGGCAGGTTGTATAATAACTTGCAGACGCTGATACTGCAATGACGTGACGAGTGTCCGGATCTAGACAAAAATGTTGGTGCCGAAAACGGTTACGAATTTGGACTTTTTTGAAGTCACCTAAATAAATGAATAATATTGCAATTTGCTAAAGCTGCATAAAAAACAGTTATTATTGTAGACTTTGCTATGACACGGTTAATACGCGGGACCTATGACAGCGTAAAGCGTCGGTGCCTACCGCGGCGTGGCGGTGGCGTAGCTGCGCCGGGCATAATGCAGCGTGGCGTAGAGGTACCGAGCCTACGCTGCTACGACGATGTAGCGGCGCTGCCGAGCCACACGCCCGCGCCGCATGCCGTGCCTACAGCGATGTTGCGTAGAGGCACTGGGGCTACGCTCGCTGCTACGGTGCCGTAGCGGCGCCCGCCCGCCGCCGCCGTGCTTACAGCGCTAACGTCTTGCGTCGTGGACCCGTGGCGTAGAGGCACCGGGGCTACGCTGCTACGGTGGTGTAGCTGCGCCCGCCGCGCGCCGGGCCTACAGCTACAGCGCGAACGTCGCGCGTTGTGCGTCGTGGACTCGTGGCAAAGAGACCCCGGTACTACGCTGCTCCGGTGGCGTAGCAGCGCCTACGCAAACGTAGAGGTACTTGGCTTATGGCGGGTTTTGGGCGGGAGATAAATACTTAATGTAAGTAACGTACCTATTTAGTAAAAATATCTCAACAATGGGTAAAATATTATGTTTTATGGAGTAACATAAAAACAATAAGAAAATCAAATACGTTTTTCGTGGGACATGCGTATCACAAAATAATACGGTCATGAAAATAATATTTCCGTAGACAGGATACACAATATTGATTTTATAGACAGCAAAAATTAGTTTGTATTTCAAAGTAATTCTGCGGTTGCAACCTTGCAACCGAAAATATCCCATATGCAAAAGAAGTGAAAGAAGTCCTACGTTCAGTCGAAAAGTTAGAGGGGGACACATTTTTTGTGATTTTAGAAACTCAAATTATACCAACGAATGACTTAAAATAAGTACTCGGAAACATCATAATCATTTTAATAATGGTATGCAACAATACACCACGCGCTGAAGGCAGCCATCAAGCGGTATGGCAAAGGATTTTGAATCTTATTTTAATATTTTTAGCACTTACATTTCGTTGATACCGTCGCAAGGAGACTTAAGGATTTTTCATTCGTCGGTAGCATGTATGAGGAGTGCCACACCTAATTTAGCGCCATCAATCACCATTGTTTAGCGGTTTATACGGTCCTTCCAACTTTCATCGATATACTTAGTACCGTAGTGCTAATTATAATGTAACATAAGGACGGACGGAACGAAACCGATTTAGCCATTTTGTTATGGGACCCTACATTTTGTAAACACGTTTATAATTCTTGACTGACATAATTGAATAGTGCAGGACGGCACAAATCTTTCTTAAATTGCCACCGAGTGTAATAGTGTGTGGTGTGTAGCTTCTATTGACTGACTAATAGTGCTAATTAGCACTATTAGTCAGTTAATAGAAGCTGAGCTACCGCCGATGTGTCAATATTTAGGTCAAAAGAGCGTAGCAGCCTTGCTGTAGGTACTCACAGCGAGCATTCGCTTCACGAATTCGTTTTAGAAGCATGCGTTGCGCGGGCTTTTGTTACGCAACGAACATTAATTCTTGAAACCGAACATTAATTCGTGAAACGAACATTTGTTCGCAAGCACAGTTATTAAAATTTGTTTTTCGTGTTTGGATTCTCGTACTCAATAAACTTTTCGTTTAGCGTAACGAATGTCTAAGAACAAATTCGCGATGTGAATGCATGATAAGTGTGAATGCGAATGAAAGTGCATGATATCGTGTTGAAAGATAAGCGAGTGAAGGTGAGTAATAAGGCTGAGGCTGTGGGAATATCAGAGGAAAGGGTGCCAAACATCTCACACACAGAATTAGGGACGCGAAAGTTACGCGCAAGATGGGTGCCATTTGCTGAATGCTAATCAAAAGCAAATGCGCAAACGATTTTCGCAGCAATCTTTGGATCGATTCAAATTCGATCGATTTTTTGCGGGGTTTGTCACGCCAGAAACGAAACAGCAGTCGAAGCAGATGGGTGAAGCCGGTGGTTCAGCGCCAAAGAAAGCGAAGTCGATCGCATCTGCCGGAAAAGTTATGGCCAGCGTGTTTTGGGATGCGAAAGGGATCCTATTAATTGATTACCTTGAAAAAGGTAGAACATTTATAGGTTACTCATTACTCCAACCTTCTTGACCAGCTGGATGCCAAGATTCGCGAGAAGAGGCCTGGCTTAAAGAAGAAAAAATATCTTTCACCAAGACCTGTACACAAGGGTGCGTTGGGAAAACTGCGGGATTTGGAGTACAATTTGCTTGGCCATCCTCCCTATTCTCCTGATTTGGCACCATCTATTCCCAAACTTGAAGAAATTTGTTTCTGAACTGCTGGGTAGCATTTCAAATCCAATGATATGTGCCAAACATTTACCTACTGCCCAACTAGCAAAAGCGCTATATAACGAATGATTTATAAGGTAATAACTCTTGTTCATGTTTTATAACAGCATTAGTTTTACAAATCTCTTTATAAAAGCATGTTTTAAGTGTTTTTTGCTAATATGGTATATTGGTCTTATCACCCTATCTTACATACGTTCATATAACCAATTTAAGTGTCCCTTATAAAGCATTGGACATATAGAAGCATATAATATGGCTTTTCAGACATATAATAATTTAGCCTTGTAGTCGCATTGGCCTCATACTATTTGTAAAATTAATAGGGCTATTATAAAACCTATTCCCTTATAATGTTTATTTGAATGCAGCTTAAAAGCTAATGCAAAAAGGCAAGTTATATAGCTTCTATAAATAAATGAAGTGTTGACTGTACCTCTATGTAACAGGTACAAGAACTCTATTCTTATATGTATGCTTGACTTTGCCTTTACATAAGTTTATCGTCAGCCATGACATTTTAGAATCGGTAACTTAATAGTGACTCGGTATTGTAAAAATGGATTTAAATGACTGGAAAAAATTAAAGCGAAGTGGTTCTTATAGAAGAAAGGTGAAGAAAAGGTACGAGGCTATGATTTCATCTCATTTGTTATCCTCAGCAGCGACTCCGTCCAGGGCAGAGATGAAAGAAAATGTTATGGATTCCGCAGAATTATCTTCACAAAATTTTGACAATGACACTTTTGATGAAGATGACTTAACAGGTTACCTTACTCAAAGTGATAATGAATCATCTGATGAGCGTGACAGTGACATAAAGAGAGACATAGAAAAGGACGGATTCAGAGCTGATATAGCCACTTGGGCTGTGGAGTATAACATTACGCATTGTGCTTTAAATAAACTTTTTAAAATTGTGAATAAATTAGTACCCCATTCATTACCAACAGATGCACGCACACTTCTTAAAAGTAACACAGCTAAAATAAAAATAATTGAAATTGGCACTGGACATTATTGGCACAACGGACTGACGGAACAATTAATCCAATTTTTACAACGTCATTCTGACATACCCGATAAGTTATCACTTAATATAAATATTGACGGATTACCAGTTTACAAAAGTTCCAACCATCAATTTTGGCCAATTCTATGTAATGTACTCGAAATCAAACAGATGTCTCCGTTGGTGATAGGGATATATGAAGGAAAAACAAAACCTATAAATTTGGATGCATATTTTTACGCATTTATAATAGAAGTCAAACAACTTGAAACCGGTTTGAAAATCGTTGATAAAACAGGAACAGAAAAGATGATAGAAGTCAAAATAAGAGCGTTCATTTGCGACTCTCCAGCTAGAGCTTTAATCAAAGGTATTTACCGATTAAGTTAATATCTAAAATGTTACGGAGACGGAGAGGGCATATATATATGTTACCGGCCAAACCCGATTTCAGGACAAACTAGTTTAGCCTAGGCTAAACTAGTTCTTCCTATACGCGATAGGATTAACTAGTATAGCCTAGGCTAAACTAGTTTGTCCTAAGCCCGATAGGATAAACCAGTTTAGCCTAGGTCGAATCGGTTTATCCTAGTTAGAATTTACATGCTGTAGGATAAACTGGTACGTTCTAATCTGAAATCTGATTGAGCGTGCTGCGGGAGCGGCGTGACCGAAACGAATCGCAGCAAAACCGACTCCACGTAGTCTTGTCTGCCCTACCCCTAGAGTGTTATTTAAAATCGCCTAGGCGCGTAGGGGCGAGGCGGCCCGCGAGCTGAGGAGCAGGTGGTTTCAACGCTTCCCACCGCGGCTGAGGCTGGCCGGCAGAGCCGGCCAGCAAGCCGAAGCCTCGGTGGTGAGCGTGAAACACATCTGTGACGATAAGCTCGCATGGGACCGCTGGAGCCCTGCAGCGCCGGAGCTGTGACAGAAAACATGCCTGCTGCATGCTTGCTTGCACGTTTATCATATTAGACTAAATAGGTTTTATGTCCGATTCGACCTAGGCTAAACTGGTTTATCCTATCGGGCTTAGGACAAACTAGTTTAGCCTAGGCTATACTAGTTAATCCTATCGCGTATAGGAAGAACTAGTTTAGCCTAGGCTAAACTAGTTTGTCCTGAAATCGGGTTTGGCCGGTAACATATACACTTAAAAGTGTGCATAGACACTCATGATAACCAACAACTTTCCCAAAAAACAAGTTTTTTTTCGTTTCCCTAGAAAGTCAAAATCATTCAGACTCATGTTTCTTTTGGAAGGTTGTACGTTTTCATAATTTATATGCACCTCAGTAAGTAGGCATAGACAAATTATACCCTTTCCGTAACAACATGTACCTATACTTAATATTAAACATCCTTTTTATTTCAATGTACCCCTACCTACATCGCCTGTAGAAGTGCGTATGTAGCATAAACTTTATAAACAGATATTTTTAAAGATATTAAAATTTTGAGAGTTACTTTCTAGACAATAACATATTCTACGTTAGTTTTAGTTTCCTCAAATATTTTAAAATAGCTCATTAAATATTTTTGTTTGATAAAAAATATTATAAATGTATACGCGCATTTGTGCAGGCGGACTGGTGGCGGTTAGTTGTCTAATATTAGCATTATTGAGTCGGTTAAATTCATTGTTGTATAATATTCGCTGTGCTCTCAAAATTTGGATTTTTTTAAAAATAAACGGTTAAATTGGTTTTTACATCATTTCAGGAGTTATGAATTTTAACGCTAAGCATGGATGCACGAAATGTACAGTGGTAGGCGAGTATTCACATGTATCACATACAGTAACGTTTCAATCCGTTAACTGTCTTAAGAGGAACAATGCAGACTTTCGTGAAAAAAAGTATGAAAAACATCAAAAAATTGACTCGCCCCTACTGGCATTAAATGTCGATATGATCGAAGATTTTCCCGTGAGTGATTCACTTCACCTCATAGATCTCGGAGTAATGAAACGACTATTAACTGGGTGGAGAGATGGGAACTTTGGCAAATACATAACTAAGTGGAGTCACCGTGACATTGAGAAAGTAAATAGTTTCCTATCAAATTGTCATTTGCCGAAGGAAATACACAGAGCAGTACGGCAACTTGATGTCTTAGCATACTGGAAAGGTTCGGAATATCGCTCTTTTTTATATTACCTTAGTCCAGTATTGCTGAAACATTTGCTTAATCCTGAAGCATACCATCACTATTTATGTTTCTATTGTGCCATTATGATTTGCTCCAATCAACATTTTTTTCCATTCTTACGTCTTGCAGAGGAGTTATTGAAATATTTTGTTACACATTTTCATGATTTCTATGGCAAAGACTATATTACAAGTAATATACACAACTTATGTCACGTTGTAGATGAAGTAAGAAGATTTGGTATACTGCAGACTTTTAACGCTTACCCGTTCGAAAACAAACTTCAAATGATTAAAAGCTTGTTAAGGCAAGGAAATAAACCACTGGAACAAGTTGCTAAAAGACTTTTGGAAAGAAATTTTGTTGAAATAGAAACTTTTAATGAACAGAAACCTAAATGGCCATTCGTTAAAGAGAGCAGGTGTAAGAATGGAAAACATATGATTCTGTATCTGGAAACATTCATATTATCGCCGGAAGAGTATAACAAATGGTTTTTGACAAATGATAATCAAGTTGTGGAAACAACTGCCATATCATTTGATGGTACTTTTGGTAATAACGTTATATGGCTAAAAGGAAATCGTATTGAAAATATAAGTGATGCTTTCGAACAACCTATGAAGTCCTCATTGTTAAACATTTACAAATGCGATTTAGGAAGCATTAAGAAAACCATGAATATTCATTTTTCAGCAGATGATATACAGTGCAAGTTAGTTAGTGTTAAATACGATACTGAATTATATTTTATACCATTATTACACAGTCTTTGATATTATAATTATGGAAGGCTGAGGCAAATAAAATAGCATTTTTATGGAAAATCTTTTTATTTAAAATATCTGTGAAATAACATTAGTGTTACCTTGACTAATGAAATTAATAATTAGTAATTAATGTGAGAATATAAATTTCTATGATTTGAAAAGTGCGCGCAGCGTCGCATATTACTATGGTTGGGGTAACTACAGTAATATGCGACGAGGCGCGGTTTAGCTCACATCGAAAACCAATGCATAGATCCATAAGGATGATCCATGAGGTTATCCATCAAAACGAAGACGAAACGGAGAGATGCGTTTTCATAACATTTAATACAGCTCCACAGGAGCGCTGATCGATATGAACTGTATCAAATGTATGAAAACATCAACACAACACATCTCTTCTCGGCTCATCTTTGCTTTGGTTGATAACGGATCTAAAGAATTAAAATTAAATTTAAAAAAATTAGGTTCAAAATCAAAGCTTACTTATACATACACTTCAAAATCAAAACTAACTAGGGTGTAATTAATTTCAATATCTTTCAGGATCTAAAGAATTAAAAATTAAATAAAAATATTAATAGGTTCAAAATCAAAGCTTATACATACACTTCAAAATCAAAACTAACTGGGGTGTTATTAATTTCAATATCTTTCAATGGCATTCTTAAGTTTGATTGGGGCCCTCCTGATATTGTTTTATTTTTGTCCGCCTCTGCTGAAACCTCCGTCAAAATGTTATTTGTGTTAACATTTGCCTTCTTTTTAGGCCTGTGTTTTGTGGTAGACGTTCTCATTTTCTTGCTATTACACCTTTGACTTGAGTTTTTTAACACATTTTTAAAAAAGTTATGGCATTCATTGACCGTAAAGCTGTTGTCAGAGTCGTGTACTACATCAAAAAATAATTTAATTACTTTGGTGAAACTCTTAAAACAAAGTTTTGTTTCTGTTGTTCTTGATCCTCCAGCCCATGAACATGTCTTAAGAAAATTTCTATCGAACATAGCATCAATCAAAGCATATGCATTATTAATACCCCTTCCTTTGCCTTTACCACATATAGTTGATAATTTTATCTTAATTTGTAATTCTTGCTCAGAATTTTCTAATAAATGCTCGAAACTTCGCAATTGCTCATGGTCTTGTATAACTATAAAATCAACACTTTCTGTTTTTTTTGTGGATCCAGAAGATTTATTTATGTACTCTTCAAGCTGTGTTACAGTTTGAGACAAATTTAGCATCATAAGTTGCTGACCTTCAAAAAACAGTTTTTGGTTTTCTAAAATAATATTTATATTTCCTTGCAAAATGGCTTGGTTCTCTTGTATAGTGTTAACATTTGTTATCAAATTATCTATCTTTGTCACAAGAGTGTTGTCTATAACCAATCCGTTGTTAATTTGTATATCATGAAGTGCTTGAGGTTCTTCAGCTATGGAAGCTACTAGATGTTCTTCATATACAGAAGCTACTCGAGGTTCCTGAGATACGGAAATTAGTTGAGGTTCTTGATATACGGAAATAACTTGAGGTTCTTCAGATACGGAAGCTACTTGGGATTCTAGTCGGTTTTTTGTTACAGTTAAAATCTTATCTGCCTTTAGTACACGTGAAGATACGCCTCTACTATTTGAATCCGTATCTGTGCTCTGTAAATAACATATTTACACAATTATACCACTGGTGACAACAAGTAATCTATTCTACAATTAAAATAATAATGTCCTCCAGACCGAATTTCAGTCACAGCGGCTTATCATAACGGAGACCAGCCATCTGCGAGAGAAATAAATTAGTGCACAAGTGTGTACGCAAACACAGGTGCACTCCGTCCCCTCACTCTACTTTTAAACTACTGTTTTGGTTTTCAAAATTGTTTCACGGTTGAAGGTGAAAGGAAGCTAGTTCTAAATAAAAAAAAATGTTTTGTACCCGTGTAATGGTTTTCATTACACGGATACAAGACAATTTTTTTTATTTAATCGGACTTATGTTTTTTTTATATTCTAGCCCTGTGCAGTTTTAAACAAAGTAGACATCCCTAATGTTATTTTATTACACAGCACTTAGCCGCAAATCAAGGTTTCAGTGGTCACTTATTGCAATAAAACTGTTATGGAACTTACGTTTATACATTCTTGCACTATTTTCTCAAAATTTGAAGGTCGCTGCGTTTTCATGTAAACAGTTTTATTTTCTTTTTCATTGTCGGTTTCCGTGTCAGAATTTGAACACATCCTTTCTAATTCTAATTCCGCATTTTCAAAAGTACTTAAATGTCTTCTTTTTAAAATACAATTAACAACCTTCCAGTCCTCCTCTGGTTTAGAACGCTCTGAACGACGTAATTTCTCAACTTTTATAGGCACGAGGCGGGGCCAAAATAAAAAGCCTTCTCTTTCCCAGTCACTAGGAACTGTTGTTAACACAGACCTGCCCTTTTCTATCGTACTTATAATTTTAAATGGCATTCTTTATCTGTAATACAAAAAAACAAGGTGATTAAACTGGTAGGCAGGTACTTAACTAATTTTGTAAACTGAATAACTAAAACTTGATAATCATAAAACAGAGACTTTGCGTTGAGTTTGTCACGTAATCTACTTTGTACCGTCGTCGTCGGGTCGTTTATTCCATCGCGCACACGAAGAAACGTGCGACAAGAGTGTACGCCGTTAAAACATAAGTAGTAGAATACGCAAACGCGAAGATACAATAAATTACGTGATAAACTCGCACTAACTGATAAAATAATACTAACAAATTTCAGATACTAAATCACGATTACTAGCGCGCACGGCAACGGCACGACAACACACCACAGCGCAGCGCTTCGTAGTCACTGACTGAGCGGTTGACGCGGTGGGAGTCCCCCCTCTACATATTTACTTTAGTTAGCCTCTAACTGCCGCCTCTCGCGCCGAATGCGCCGACTTATTGATTGATATTTTTTGATATTATTAAAAATATAAATACGTACCTACTATTTTTGACAGATAATAAACAAAATAATGATTAGGTACAGCAAATTTCGCACTCATCACATATATAATGGTCGTAAATTGCAAATCTACAATGCTGACACCAAAAAATGTTTACATAGAATAAATATTTTATTTTCTCTTTAGTGATAATGAAATGGGATGGAAGATTCGAATTAGTCTGATTGTGACATCCAAAGCATTCTTCTCTTATTATAAAATGTGTGATTTGCCAAGGCCATATTATCACTTCAGTAAATAATTCGTGGAAATCGTCCTTTGTCAAGAAACGGTCCACATCCATATTAGGTCTGTCTGGGTTCTGCAGAATAAAAAAGAGTGCAAAGTAGTAGGTATTCACAAAATTTTATTATTAAGAATAATCGGGACTGAACCCTAAAACTTTTCAATATGGTTGACACACACACACACATACATACACATACATGACTTAAATGATTTATAAAAACATTTGATTCGCTAATCCTTCTCATAGTAGCAATTAACAGGAACTCACAAAATTATAATAGTTATTCAAATTTAAAAAAGATAGAATTAACGAGGCGCATTAAAAATTTGCCATAAAACTTACCCACAATTCTCACAAATCTGCTTTTCCACATAAACTTCCAGTACAATTTACGAAAAAAGAGCGATGTAGTCAATCACTTGTAATGCAGGCAATTAATATCTTTTACAAATCACGTATTGAGGCAAATGACGCGTGAATAAATCATGAACTTCTCATATTCGTATTGCGTTTGCTACAACACGAGAAATTGCCCTTATAGCCGAATTTTGTTAGCGGTTACAAAGGTAATTTGTTACATAAAAGCAAATGTCTTGCCTATTTATAGTTAATCAGCCATACAATATGCCTTTACATGGCGAGTTTAAGGGGGATTAGCTTATTATATGGTAACTATAAAATCTCTACAAGGTTTTATTCCTTATAATTTGTGCCCATACGCAATCTTATTAGCATTAATATGGCCCTTATAAAATATATTTTTCTGGCTTTAATGACATTTATAGAGCAACATTTTGCTACTTGGGTGAGTACGTCTTTCATTGACTTGAATGTGCCCTGGCGGCTGAGAGTGTGTCATGCTCACTCAAATGGCTCGCTAATTTCGGCGTGTGTTTTGGACCATAAAGTTCACTTCAAAATGGTTGAGCTAATGGTGCTGATCCATACGTCATGTTCGTGAACGGGCGCCGTCAGTACCTATTAGGGACTGGTCATGTCTTTAGCTGCCACGGCTTATTTTAACTTTTTTTTTAAATCTTTTTATTGCGGACGCTTTAAACGTGCACGTCTTTCTACATTGTCTCACTTGTATCATTTGAACATGAAAAATGTAACCAATACTTTGTAACGATTTTTATTATTTAAAAGATTGTCCGTGGAGTTTCTTGCCCGTACTACGCTTTGGAATGGGCAACTAGCTTCATCTCTCTGTCTGACCGACCCCTCGACAATTCAACACAAAAGTGCCTGTAATTGGTTTATTTGAAATAAATGCTTTGAGTTTGAGTTTGAATGCAGAAGTTGAGAGAGCCGTAGAAGAATATTTTCACAGCCTTCCAGACACTCATTGCCGGGAAGGAATACCAGACTGATGTTGGAGAAGCGCTGGACTCTCTCTACATCTTCTCTCTCCCATTCTTCTCTCTTTCTACATCTTATCTCCCTTGACTTCAACGCACTTGGCGTTAAGTCAAGGGAGATGAGATGTAGACAAATAAAATATTGTTTTAACTGAAAATCGCAGTCTTTTATTGTCATGCCGATAACTTTTTACCTTCGTACCCACTGAAGACAATAAATAATATTGTATACTTCGGCCGTCTACTAATTTTACGATACATTTTCTATTTATATTGTATTTTATAGGTACTTAGATCCATTCTACATCCATCACTCATCTTATTATTATTGTGGTTGAAACAACAAATAACATAAAACAGATTTTGACGTCTGTTTGTATCCACTCACAATAAAATTGCGTCCGGATGACGCATTTTGCAGCACAATTGAGCCATTGCAAAAAATAAGAAAAGTCTTGCTTATTATTGATCTCGCCGGCGCGGCGGCTGGCAGCAGGCGGCCGGCGGGGCGGCGCGCGGCACAAGCGGGCCCGCCGCCGCCGCGCCGCACGCCCCGCGTCACGCGCCCTTCGCCGCACTTCACGCTGTCACAATAACGTGCCACCATTCTCGTAAATTAACTTCGTTACCTCGTCATTATTCTCGCTCTCATTCGAAACAAATAACGAGGTGTCTCTTCAACCGGCACGGTCGTGTGTGACTTCGTTTTAACGATGTATTTCAACTAACACAGTGACAGTCAGTTTTTCTTCGACAAGTTGTATTATTGTATTCCATAGTAAAAAAAACTGTGAAAAAAAAACAATGCTCGTTAGCTAAAAACAATGAAAGTTCAGGGACGATTCTATGACAGACGATTCGCGATCGTATGGCTACGTCAGAGGAACTGGAATAGATTTACGTATACCGAGCGTGAAATTAAAGGATAAACAAATGAATTCCGAAGCGGGCGCCATAATAATGCAGAACAGCAGTCGGCATCAGGAGGTGTCAAGCGGCAGACACGGTCGGCGTGACCCGGCACGGTAACTCGGCCGCGGCGCATCAGGAGAACTGGGCCATATCAATAAGCGTGTCCCAGTTACCTGGATTTGTCGCGTGCGGTGCGGCAGTGCTGAGTGGTAGCGCAAGATGTCGGGCAAGTCGTGCGCGTCGGGCAGCGTGCGTTCGGTGGGCGGCTCCGTACGGCTGGGCACCGCCAGCGGGCACGAGGTGGTGCTGGACGCGCTCTACGAGCAGCGCAAGCGCGACAAGAAGAGCGTGCGCGTGCTCACCGTCATCGTGTACGTGTTCTGCGTGTCGCTGGCCGCCATCATGCTCTCGCTGTACTACGTGTTCTTCTGGGAGCCCAAGGACGCGCAGTACGCGCAACGCAAGGTGTTTCACACAGTAGAGAAGCCAACCAGCACCACACCAATGCCTACATGCTTTATGCCCCTCACCGGTACGTCACACCACCGACACGCTTCCTTCTTACTCCTACCACACTCGTGTTTCAAGTAAACATGGACTCGTACCGATACGTATACGAGATATTCCAATTAATCGTTGTTGTACTTATATAACTTGTGAGCGTGCATTCCTCAGCTTTGTACCAAACTTAACACGTCATGACACGACTAACATGTATTTATTATCTAGAGCTTTGCAATGATAACTAATAACAAGTTTCTATGTAGGTACCTAGTTCTAACCCCGGACCAAGACAGCACCAGAAACTGTAGGTCGACCAACATCATCACTATCTCATAGTTACAAATCTTGGAGCAGTTTCATAACGTTCTGTATAACAGGTACTTTACAGCAGCTGATTCCAGTACAAGCGCTAATGTTAACATACGATAAATACTGTGGTTTATACCTACTTCATTAAATTAATTATACATTTATAGTACATCTATTTACTTAAGCTATGTACGGACGTAAAGAATAGCACCATCCCATTTCTTCCCGTGGGTGTCGTAAAAGGCGACTAAGGGACTTACTAGAGAATGGGCAGCAGCGTTCTCTATGCATTTTAAAACCATACTGCGATCGCCAACCCGCCGCCAAGCTTGGTGATTATGGCAACCCCACCCCCTCTCCTTTTGGGGGAGGCCTATGTCCAGCAGTGGACGTCCTTCGACTGAAATAATGATGCTAATTAATCCACAATTCAACCTTTCTTTTTCTAGAAACTACAAATCCAGCTTTACGGAACCGGTTCCGAAAGTTCTGAAATAGGTCCCCAGCAAGGGGTAGCAAGACCAATGTACCCATCATTTTCACTTGAGAAGTACGCATTATTTCCCTATTATGGGTATTATTCCCTGGGTATATTTATTAGTTAATAAGTACTTATGAATTTATGATAATGTCAGTAACAGTTGTATGTTGTATGTCCTTACGGCAATGTCAGTTTTTCATTTTTCTGAACAAAATTTCACATCAAATGTTAAAATTCATGTTATTCCTTTTATTTGTGACACTATGTTATATTTAGCAAAAAATAATATTTATGATGAAGCCTTTCGATCGGTATGATAAAGCTACAGGGTGATTATTTTTCTCTTGTAACGGGTTCGATTTCCGGTTCAACCATGTAATTATTTAAATATCTATGAATGCAGTTTAAATTGTTTTTTAAATTCAAATAATGTCTTCCTTCAGTAAAATGTTCCATCTACAATACTTTCCCTCCATGTGGCATATCCGTGGGACGCCCTGTATATTATAAAATATCCGTTTTTTTTAAAGAAGGCTTGAATTTAGTACTTTGTGATAGCGCGTGGGTTGAGTGGAGAGGGTTAGAATTCTTCACGCTTTCACGGGATGACGAATTGATGATTGAATCTAATCCATAGTTAGCATTGTGTATAACATAACATCACGCCTGTAACCCCCGGTGGGTTAGGCAGAGGTACCCAAAGTACACCCCACATTTCGCCAGTTATGTTTAAGTCCCATGTAATAGGGGGCGAGCCTATTGCCATCAACCGGGCGCAAATCCAGACTCCGGGCTGCAACTGAGAAATTCCTAATGGAAAATCCTAATAGCACTTTGCCCGACCTGGGAATCGAACCCAGGACGCTCAGCAGTAGCGCTTGCGACCAGAAGACCAACGAGGCATTCTCAATTTCGGTCATTGTATAGCGGAGACGCTAAAGCTGTTCAAGGATGTTTTGAAAATTAAGCCTTAAAACAAAAATGTTACGGTTGATAATAAAACGTTACATCGTTGTGACTCGTGATGCTAATAGAACAGATAGCTAAACTTGACGCTTTTTTTACTGCTAATGAAAGAAATTTACTCGTAGGTATTATAAAAGTAGAGGATAATAGGCTAGCACATTTGAATCACCAACACAACACCATTTTTAGGGTTCCGTACCTCAAAAAGAGAAAATGGACCCCTTATCGGAACGGATCACTTCGTTGTCCGTCTGTCTGTCTGTCAGTCAGTCTGTCAAGACCCTTTTTCTCAGGAACGCATGAAGGTTTCGAGTTGAAATTAATATCAAATACGTAGGTCTACGGTTCCTTGGAGCTATAAAAAATCAAGCTTCTTAAGTCAACGGCATAAAAAATACGGCCATTTATGCGACATATTTTGATACTCGCAATTAAATCAAAACCTGTAGGGTACTTCACGTTGACAGGGTCTCACAGCACAAGTAAAGGAAAACGCCCGATAATAATATTAATTTGTAGTTTTATCACATAAAAAAATGCGATTACAAATTTACATTTGCAGTTAGAGAATTGACCGTGACGTATATGAGAAGTATAATACATAAGGGAGAACATATTTTCAACTACAATGTTATGATTATTTTATCTTCATTGTGTTTTTTTTTTTTAATCAAATAAAAATCTCATGCAGTCGGAGGCATCTTCTTAAATTTAACTATAAAGACCTATTGCCTCCGACTGCATGAGATGGTTTATAGTAAAATCTTGTTTCCATTCCATCTGTTTTAAAGTTCACTTTTTACGCAGTCGGCTTTTAGATTTAATTTTTATTTTTTGGAATAGACTACTGAAACTCTATAGATATTATCGGGTCGGGTTTTTGTTTTTTTTTTATTACATCTTGCCTAGCAGGAAGTAAATGTATATAAATTCGAACGATTTTTGAATCAAAAATACATCTTTTAGCCTTTTTGTTGGAAATTTTGCGAAAAGCACAATTAGTTCAAAAAATAAATGTTAATAAATATATTTTTTTACTTTCATGAATGATTAGTAGGCTGTAGTCATGGGAAACATGAAGTGGGCCGCCGTTGTAAGACGATTTAAATGCCACGGTGCTACATACATATTTTATGTTTAAATGTAATTTAAAACTATCCCGTAGTTTTGGAGTGAGTGAGTAACCGACCGTTATCACCGGTATCACCCGCTTATAAGTGAGTAAATAACCTAATTTACCGTCTTACAATTCTAACAAAAAAGTGTAAAATAAAAAATAGGGATTGTCAATTGGACATACATACAGGTCAAATAACCCTCCTTTTTTGGCTTCGCCGCTGCAGTCGGGTAAAAACGGTAATATCAAAAATCCGACTGCAACTAAAAAGCTGCAGTCGGGTTTTTTGATATTACGCTTTTTAATATTCTTTCTACAGCTTTTTGATATTTTATCTTTTTGTGTGTTTTATTTTTGGAATAGACTCCTCAAGCTCTATATTTTGATACCCCGTATGGTTAAGGTACTTGGTACTTTTTTTTATCAAGACAACAACTTTTAAAATCCGCCATATATTACTTAAATAATGGGACATAATCATAATCCTATAGGGTGCTTCGAGGGTAGATATAAAAAGCAACCGCCTTCCAAAAAAACAATACAAAGTGAAAAATAAATTTAATTTCAGAAGTCGGTGTCTTTCGATCTGTTTTTTAGTTTTTAGCCACCGACTTCCAAAATTATACAATAGTTCAATGTGAACTTCTCAGCTCACCTTTTACAAAATATTGCTTTTCCCGATGCAGGGATGTTAATTGTTGAGGAGTTCTCCTGGTAAGAACCAGAAGAAATTTCTTAAGAAATAAGCAGTACCTTTGTATTTAAATTATAATTATGTCGTATCGCTCTGTATTTTACTGTGTATACATAAATAATAAAATAAATTAATAAGAACTGCGGCTCACCATATTACGAGCATAAACTGCGTAGCAACCATAATTATTAAAGTAAGTACCTCATCGAATCGCACCCCGTTAAATACTTAGATATTATATTAGCTCAGGTGGCCTTACGTGATCTTCATCATCACTTTACCAAATGGTGCTTTCCGAAAGCAAGTGCCCGAGTTACTATAAAAAATACCCAAATCGCTATAGGGTGTGCCTATAAAATTTGAGGATTTCCGTCGATTTGCATGAGATCCACTCATCAGATTCTGATTTGGTGACAATGGGACCACCTCAGGAACATATCCTTTTAAACAAAAATAGTACATTGTTATAAAAAGGGGCTAAAGTTACCCATTATGTACGAGGTAGTTTTACTCCCGATCTTTGAGCGCCGTGTGTTACACTCTACTTTTAACTACGATTGCGAGAAAATTAAATAATCCAATACAACACAAAATTAAATAGTTTATTTTATTCAAAATTAAATGATAATTTGTACAATTCTGGATATTTAGATACTTAAGATGAATGAATGTTGAGTTGTGTGTGGGGTAAACGTGGGAGATAGGTACACATAGTTCCAGGTTTGAGGGTCCCTCGTTCGAATGTGCTGAATAGAGAATTAGCTGAGTTGACTCATCCCTTGATGTCGATGATTGGGAGTATATTGATCTGATGCGTTCACACTGGGTGATATCAAATTTGAAATTGTTCGTTTCAATTCAGAACGGTCATTCACTGACAGTTGTCATGAAATGGCTCTGAAATGGCTTTGCAAAGTGACGTAGGGTGTCAATATGTGTTTTATTAATTTCTCTTCATCAAAATTGTCATCGCTTCCTATAAATTACAACGCGATGAAATCACTATGAAATGATGGCTTTTATTCAGGACGTTATTAATAATAATGAAGATATTATTTATATAATTACATCTCGACAGAATGTAGGCGACTACATAATTTTTATGTTTTTTTCTATCTAAGCATTCGATATTTTTACGGCAATTCTCGCAAAATTAACGACAGTTTAATTACGTCGTTAATAAACGCATTAATAGGCTTTAAAGCATGCTTCAAACGAACTCATTTATCAAAGTACCTACTAGGCTACTATTCTTAGGTGTCTACCATTTACTATAGAGGTATAGAACAGAATAGACTCTACACATACACGTATCTATTATTATTTAGTCTTCGATATTTCTAATCGGAAGGGTTAGGAGGGGCCGAAGCCAACTCGCAGAGGCCCATTAGACGTTTTGAATAAAATGAGGCACCAACCGACGATCATCCCTGTATGCAATATGCAAGTGCATTCAAGGACAAACCCCAGGTTGGTGCTGGACATGGAAACAAAACCTATTGGGCTATGGGTTTGGGTGGTTATATTGGATTATTGACCTTGAACAATGAAATGGCCTGATCAGTGTTATGAAATACATAGATAAAATGGCAGGGGGTGACTTGCGCACACTCAATAATGGGCCCCCGGAAACTGTTGCAAGCACATAGTGACGTAGCGACAAGGGGGTGACATGTCGTGAGGTGCTTGAAGAGTGGAGAGGTATTCCACGGCTATCAGAAAAATCTCAGAGCCCGGAAGATGATCAAGATCAGACCAGCACTTACTGAAATACTTCCTTCTTCCGAGCACGTTGGCTCTTGCGAATCTCCACTCAAGTTGGCCAATAAAAGCAAGAATGAGGTAGGAGCTCTGTTCCTCGTCAGTGGTCATTCGAGCTGGCCAATAAAGGCAAGCCAGAGATGAGGAACAAGACTTCTCCCGGGAAATGGGGTCCGTGAGGTCGCTACTGCCCAACACCTTGCCACATGCTGCCCTCACCTGCGTTCTGTATCTCACTTAGTCCGGCTCCTTACCCTAGACCTGTTCCAGCAAATTAAACTCTACCGGCACAAAACTAGAATTCGTAACGACGCCACGACTTCAACGTAGAGATACGGCGCGGCGGCGCGCGGCGGTGCGGTGGGGTTATTATATTATTAATTTGTGTACTTTATCTATGGGCCTTAGTTGCCTGAGAATAATATGAATTATTGTTATTTGTTGGTGTACATTTTTTTATCTCAGCATAGCATAGCACAGGCCCTTTGTTTTTTTGGTGGGAAATGATTAAATAACTTCTCCCGCTCTGGGCGGAGCAGCGTGTGAGACTTTTATGACTAAAACCCACCCGTGTTCCTGCAGTTGCCTGTGTGCCAGGGCCACGGTATCCCTTTCGGCTCCAATGGACCTCATCAGTTTAAGCTGACATCTCTTTGAAGCGCGCGTGGAGCACAACGGCCTTTGACTCGGGCCTGGTCCTTATCGGACAGCAAGCTACTCATTGCTCACCGTCCGCAAGCCCGCGGCTACGGTGGCCGGGAATCGGCCTGCGATTCCCGACGCCCAGGGCGTCTCCTGCGGCGACTAAGGCTGTTAGGGCGTGAAATTTGCCTCTTCCTCACGCGTTCCGCCTCCTCCTTCACGAGCATTACTGCTTCGCCGAAGGAGGTGAGATGACTGCCTCCCATGCACTCTCGGTACGTACCATGGCCTGGACCAGGGCCGGATGCGAGGTATTGCCACGACGGTGCTCCGCCCAAGCTGGGCAAACTTCCACCGTATGCTCCACCGTGTCCTTCGGGCGATCCACACAGTGGTAACACCCGGGCGTTTCTTCCCGCCTTATCTGGAACAGGAACCTCCCGAAACAACCGTGTACGGTGAGGACCTGCGTCAGGCGGAAGGTGAGGACGCCGTGGCGCCTCTCTAGCCACTCCTCAAAGAGGGGACTGAAGACTTACTAAGATTCTACCTTAAGTAAATGATTAGTACAATTTTGATTGTAATGTGTACTATATTGACGTTCTGCCAGAATTTTCTGATCCTGCAAGTATTCAGGATAGCGGCTTTCTGTAGAGTTTGGTAGGTAGACGGCGCTTAATCTACAGATTTCAAAGATTGGTGCAGTTGTTTGGGGATGACACTAGGGCATGTAATATCGGAAGGTTTTCAATTCCGACACTGATTCCTATACGGGGAACCTATTTCAGAATGTTCGGAACTGGTTCTGTAACTGGATTATTTAACAATTTTTAGTTTCTAGAAAAAGAAAGAAATGGATTGTGGATTCATTATCATCATCATTTTAACCGAAAGACGTCCACTGCTGGACATAGGCTTCTCCCAAGCACCACCACTACAACCGGGTCTGTGCTTCTCGAATCCGACGGATTCCTGCGGCCTTCAAACAATTGTTTACACTAACATCTTGATAAAACACTAATATCTTGATAAAAATAACGTCTTAAAACCTTTGAACAGTGTAACAATTACTTAAAAATCACATGAACTAAAACGGTCCACCTTGTTCCAACGCTACGTGTTCAGGTACCGGTCGTCCCTTTCGGCCCCTTCGGCCATCTGTTCTGCATAACCTACTGTTATATTGTTTTAGTGATATCCGTTCGTCAGGAATAATATATAAATAAGAATGCATCAGTCAGTGTATCAGTTTTGTAACATTAGGTAGTATATGCAGGAACGCAGGCGTTCACTAAGAACGAAAACTTCGCAAGCAATGCATGGGGAAATTGCTACTGAAGACTGTGGAGCTGACCAGTCTTGAGTCTCTGTATATTTTGACTGCTGAGATCATAACTACAAACGTATTATAGGTACCTACAGGAAAGTTTTTTTAGTGTAAATGCGGGAAATAATGCGAATGGTGCTAAACAGGCGATTGTACTAATCTGACCTCCACAACCCACTATCTGGGTAACACGATACCCCTTGGCAAAACTGGCTGTCAGATTTTCGGGTTTCTGATTACACTTAACGATTGTCAAAGATCTACGAATGTCTGCCGGGCTCCCGGTGGTCTCTGCTCAACGTGGTTTTCAAGGCACGGAGGGATCTCGGCATGTTATGGATGTTCACACATCCATTGCACGGACCGACCCCGGCAAGCTTTGCTTAACCTTGAAGATCGATCTGGGGGCTGTTATTATTTAGCCACGAGCCTCCTCTATCATTTACTTTTTGTAACCATGATAGTTTAAAAGCCTGCCAATAACCTGCTGAAATTTAGTACCTAACATAACCTGCCACATCTCTGGTTAGGTAGTAGGTAATGACGCTACGCAAAAAAGGAATTGACCAAAAATCTCAATTCTTACGAGTAGGTACAACAATGACGATCGAATTTATGATGTAGGTACCATGAAGTGATGTACCTCTACCTAATAAGTATTTTATGTAGGAACGTTCGACGCGGACGGATATTTGGATATTTGAGTGTTCGTGCAAGCGCCTCCAGCAGTTGCTCTAAATATAGATGTTTGTAGTCACAATAACTCGCACTCGGTTATTCACTGATCATGTTTATAACATATAAATCACAAAACGGTTTCTGCCGAATTGCCCAGAATAGCGCACTGCGTAACGAGCATCGGGTAAGTGGAGGAACGTACTGGAGCGAATACGACCGCTCTCGAGTACTTAGCGAAAAGCGAGGGTTTCCCAATGTTCCGATGTTAGTAATTGTGTCTCCATATAATATACTAGCTGACCCGTTGGGCGGAAAGTCTTTTCATTTTTCGGATCAATATAAGATGTATCTCACGAATCATTTCAGAGGTTAAATCCGTATCTATCTGAAATATTTTATAATTTTTCTCGTGTAATTAAATCGCGCGGTAAACTGTTGAGGAATACGGACATAATGCAATATTGCTAATCCGCAATAGCAAATAGCGTGAATACTTATAATTATGGCCTATGCGATGACTGACTGACATCTATCAACACATAGCTCAAACCCCACTGAACGGGCACACAGGTAGTTATTATGACGTAGGCATCCGTTAAGAACGAATTTTCGAAAATTCAACCTAAGAGGTGTAACAGGGGTTAAAAATTTGAAATAAGAAATCATAATTATATGATAGATGTATCAATTTGAAAATTCGCAGGAGTACTCATGTCATCAAATAAATATATACGTGTTTCATGCTTTTTCAAAATCAAACCCTGCCGGGGTGAAAAAGGGGGGTTATATTTATATTATAATTATGCTTCCGTTGATCAATAAACTTGAAAATTGACCCGGATACTTTCTTAATAAATAAAAAAGATCGTAAACATACATTTTGGAGGAGGTATTAATACCTAACGAAAATTGATATTAATACATAATTATTTATGTAAGTCATATATTATATGAAACGTCACAAGCCATTTTTCACTAATTAACGCCTTTGGGCGAGGGGGGGGGGGGTGAAAAGGGGCGATAAAGTTTATATAAACATAATCTTATTTCTTTTCATCTACATATAAACTTGATATTTCACATGGATACTTATATAAATATATATACAGGGTGACCCATAAGTCCTTAGTTACATCATAAGTACAGTTAATTCAGAGCGATATGTAGCAATGATCGAGGAGTTTTTTACACCAGCGTTGCAGAATTTTCCAGGCTACAATACGCGGACCTGGTTTCAATAGGATGGCGCGACGGCCCATACCTGAACACCGCTATGCCCGTCATTTGTGAACCTTTCCCCAACAAAGTGATCTCTCGAAGAGGAGACATTTCCTGGCCACCACGTAGTCCGGATCTAACCCCGATGGACTTTTTCTTATGGGGTTATCTGAAATCTAAAGTGTATGACACAAACCCGCGGTCAATTGAAGCCCTAAAAGAAAATAATCAAAGAGAAATGGCTAACATCACAGAACTGACTTGCCGCGCAGTCGTCGATAGTTTTAGACGTCGCTTACAGGAGTGCCGTGATCGTAACGGGTTACATTTGGATAATGTTATTTTCAAAAAATAATTCCCATTTTATAAAGGTTAATACGAAATAAAAAGGTATTTCTTATTGTAATTATAATAATAATATATATTATAATATAATATAATATATATTATATATAATGTTTATTTACTCAAAAACAAAGCATTGTAGTACACGTTAAAAAAAAAACAGTTTTACAAACATAAGTACTATATCTACAAACGTGTGGGTGAGCACTGCTCTCCTAGCTAGGTTATGAAAACCTGTGTTAAGGAGAAGCAGTCCGGTCCCCTAAGGTATAATGTCGTAAAGGTTACATAGTGCTTCTGATGTTATTGTTACAATTTTGGAGTATTGAGATGGAGAAAAAGTTAAAGATTATGTTTTATTAAACGTGAAAATAAAATAATTTTAAGGTAAATAAATGTGTGTGTGTGTGTATGTGAATGTGTGTGTGGGTGTGTGTGTGTGCTGTGTTTGCTTGTCCATGTTGTTTAAGTTAAGATTTTTTCTGTTTCGCCATATGACTTATTTTGGAGGTACGATTGCACAATATTTTTGCATTTGTAATACGGTAGCCCGTAGATTTGACAGTCTTCGTTTATTTTATTATATGTATAGGAACGGACCAAGAAAATGAAAAAATCTCTTTACAAAGGTTGAGCGTACTCGCGGCAGGGTGCATATCCCGTCTTTTCGACGTTTACTACGTTTTTTATTTTCTATAATTCGGTATGGGGTTTTACGACGTAGCAGAGTGACGGTCTGTAGTATGAAGTGTTGTCGAACATTTAGAACTTTGCAGAGATTGTATAGTTGGTCGGTTGGAAAAAGAATAGGACGAAAAGTGGCCACTTTTAAAATGGCCCTATGTGCTACTTCTAGCGGCTTGAGGGTGGTTTTTGTTGTGCCGCCCCAACAGGAAATACAATAAGTTACGATGGATAGGCAAAGTGCAAAATAGACATTGCGTATTATAGTGGGATTGGCAATATACCGAAGAGTTTTAAAGATGTATATCAGTTTGCGAACTCGTCCAGTTAACAGACCGATATGGCATTTAAAATTGAGATTCCTGTCCAGGACTATTCCCAGGTATCTGATACTTTCAACAGAGGTTAAAAGAGGACATTGACAATTTGAACCCTGTATTTGCGGATGACACGTGTGAGCTTTGATTGAAATTGGAGTCTGTGGTTGAGAGACCGAGCTGTTAGAGTAAGTCAGGAATTTGGTTTTGGAGGTATTTAGGGTGAGAGTGTGGGAATTAAGCCAATTTAACGCAACGTCAAAGCCAAGCTGAGCTAGATGCTCGAGTTGTGACCAGGAATCCGCGGTGAAGGTTATTGCGGTGTCATCTGCAAAAGATATTACCCTTGCATTATCGATGTTGAGATCACGCAGGTCATTAATAAAGATTAAGAAAAGAGTGGGGCCCAAAATGCTTCCTTGTGGTACCCCATAGTGAATGGAAAGCTCCTCACTGTTATGGCCATCGATCCTGACTTTTTGCGAACGATTTGAGAGGTAACTTTGGAAAAGATCCAGTTGTATTCCCCTGACGCCCATTTTCTCAAGTTCGATTAAGAGTGTGGAAACGGGAACAGTGTCGAACGCTTTAGCGAGATCAAGGAATATTGTAAGGACTTTTTTATTTTTATTTATATGTTCTATGACAAAAGTCATGAACAGCGTCACAGGTTGACTTATTTTTGCGAAAGCCATATTGTTGTTTTGAGATTATCTTGCAATGCTCCAGGTAACCAACCAATCTTTTGTTTATCAAGCGTTCAAGAACTTTGGATAAAGCACTTAAAACAGCTATAGGACGATAGTTATTCGGCAGAGTTCCGTCACCCCCCTTGAAGATTGGATAAATTATTGCCTTTTTAAAATAAGTTGGAAAAACAGCTGTTTCAAAACAAATATTGAATATATGGCATAAAATAGGCGCCAGAGTGGTGGAAAATTTATTTAATATTGTAGGTGAGATACCATCCCAACCAGTAGCAGCGTTTGGTCGTAGTGAATTTATAGTGGATATAATTTCTTCTGGGTCAGTTTTCTCCAAGACAAAGGATGAGGTTGGTACAGAACTGTTTTGTGGTATATGTGGTTGTTGGGAGTGCCCTGTTTTTATAACGTCATCTGCAAGTTTCTTGCCTATATTGACAAAAAAAGAATTCACGTTGTTACATGACTGTGTGGGTGTGGGTGATGTGGATAGCAATTGTGTGGATGAGTGTGTAGTTTTTGTGGTGTTTGTTATTCGTTTTATGGTGTCCCAGAGGGATTTTGGGTTATTGCTTGCTTTGCTGCGTTCCGCCGCATCGAAAAGCCTCTTCGCCTTTTTAAGAACTTTTGTACAGAAGTTTCTGTATCGTTTGTAGGTTACATTTAATGTTATATTATCTGGAGTCTGCTTGAGTTTTCTGTGCATGGCATCTCTGTTTCTCATGCACCGTAACAAGCCGGGAGTTATCCAGGGTTTAAGAATCTTCCGTTTTGCTGCCACTTTTTTAATTACAGTGTGTTCCGCTATGGCTAAAGTCAGTATTTCAATTAATTTGTCGGTAGCGGCATTTGCGTCTGTTGTATTGAGAATAGGGGCAAAGTCTATGTTTGAAATTGATGCACCAAGTGCCTCATAATTATTTTTTGTTATGATAGACGTAGTGGTGACAGTGATACGTTTGGTATCCAGACAAAGTAGTGAAGAACCATGGTCGGTAACCGTAGACTCATAGACAAATGTGAGGGCGGGCGTCCTTGTTCTCAGAATAATATGGTCCAGGCAATTTTTGCCCCTGGTTGGGAGGGTATGCGCTGGGAGAAAACCATGAAAAGCGAGACAATTCAAATACTCGTGAGACTGTATATCAAGAGAAGAAGGTTTGATGTCGAGATTTAGGTCACCCGCTATCACAACTGTTCCGAGGCTACGGAGAGATGGAAGTATGTTATTGAGGGCTGAGAGGAAGTTCTGTTTTTTTAATTATTTTTTGAATTAGTTTTTTATTTATTATTAATTTATTTAATAAAAAGACAAGTCCTGACTGACTGACTGACTCATCAACGCCCAGCCCAAACCCTTGGACCTAGAAAGCTAGAATTTTGCACAGACGTTCCCTTTATAATGTAGACAAGGAATAAGAAAGGATTTTTCTAAATTCAACCCCTAAAGGGGTAAAATAGGGGTTGGAAGTTTATATGAAAGTCCGTCAGTTTTGGAGTTAGGATCTTCAAATTTTGTGTTGAGGCTGACGAGAATTTCAACCCTTAAGGGGTGCAAAGTGGGATGAAATTTTGTTTTTAATTAAATTTCTTTATTTACTAATATTTCGGCTTATGGTGTATGGTATACAACGTAAATCGTATTTACTTTTAACCCACGAGGGGTTGAAAATGGGAATGAAGTTTTGTATTGAAGTTGTTCATTTGCAAAATTATGTATTCAAGTAAAATAATTTAAGTACACGTGTACCGATTCTAATCTTCTATTTTACATAACATAATCAGCCTTTAACGTTCCCACTGCTGGGACACAGGCCTCCTCTCTGTGAGAGGGAGAGAGACTAATCTTCTATTGTTGTATAAAAAAGGAAAGCGTGACTGACTGGTCTATCAACCCACAGCGCAAACAGGATTCGCATATACTAAAAATAATGTTGTATAGCCTAAGACACTCACATAACGCGGCTTTTTATAGGTAAAAGAATTTTCAAAATCGGTTCAGTAGATCCAGAGATTACCCCCTACAACCTCACAAAATCACAAACTTTATATATATATACATAACTGAAGTTAAAAAAAAAGTTAAAAAACATGATCGGGCTCGTATATCTGTATACAAGGTCAAATTAAATTAGCTAGCGAAACTCCGCAGACGTGATGAGTATCGATACCTAAACATGACCCAGTAAAATAACAGCACGAAGGAAATTATAACCGGGAATAGAACAACGCCATTGTGGGGAGCACAACCCAATTCAAGTGTTGGCATAAGGAATCATTGACAAAAACACGCGCACATATCCGGATGTTTAAAAAATATATCCATCTTGTAAACCAGAAGTTTACAAGATTAGTCACACAACCCACAACTGGCTACAAAACATCAATCTACCATCAGGCACGTTACATCTGCAATATTCTATGATTCAGATAAAATAAACATTGTTCTATTAATAGGTACCATACGAAATGCACACACTGAGCATTTTCTAAATATTTAGAAGACGTTGTTTGTACCTACATCCTATTTTTTCCTATATTTGTGTACCTACCTAGGTACAAATGTAAATAATTACATTTCCACTAGATACGTCAGGTACGTGTATCTGCAGTGTCCTCCAAAAGTTAGTTGCTTCGCCGGTAATGTAGACGAGCATAAATATATTACTATGGACAGCTCGGCAATAACATTTGATTTCATGATTCATCCAATAATATCTGTCGTCAAGATGACGGCAAATATTATGTGATTATTTGTGGAAGGCAACATTATTTTTAGTATATGCGAAACCTGATTATAGTTTGTTCAGAATAAGGAACTGAATCGATTTCAATCATTTTTACACCATGTTGTATTTATTTAGTCTCAAAAATATTTAATTGTGATGGAAAATGTTATCACCATATAATTACTTACAATACAATCGCCGTACGGTTAGGTGCCTACTGCCAAATTATTATCAATGAGCGCAAGACGACCCTGGAGGCGCGGGGGCGCCGCCGCCGATCCGTCAGTTTAGTACACTTAACGTAAAAGATATGTTTACGTTCAAGTAAACAAAAGTGAAAAATGTAAGGAACCCAATTTAAATCAAACTTGAAGTTGTACTTTTACAATCACAATAATTTTTTTTAATATATTAGGTTGGGGAAAAAGTCTTTTTGTATTATAGTATGTATGAACTTGTAATAAAATCCCTTTGGCTATACAACAACAACTCAACTTCAACAACTCAACTCAACTCAACAACAACTCAACTCACCTCAACCTCAACTCAACTTCGTCAACTTTGTTAACGCCAACGGCGCGGCGTTTGTGGTGCGCGTACCTAATTGTTATCTGCCCCTCCGAGGGGCGGCCAAAAGTCTTCTTCCATGACGAGGGCCTCGTCATGGAAGAAGACTTTTGGCCGCAGGATGTGGTGTTCCGTCGCTTCCGCGGACAAGTACCACAGGGCAGCACATAGTCAAGCTAGTGCGAAGTCAAGTTCTACTAACATAGTCCTAAGTCAGTTTATTAGCACAAGTTTTGTTTTGTTTGCAATAAAAATATGTATGTTTAGGTTATCTATGGGCCTGTATTGCCTGAAAATAAATGGATTTATTATTATTATTCTTTTTATACGTTTACGTATCTCGGCGTTGCGCCGGAGTTATGGGGGAGTACGGGCCGAAGCCAAGTGCTACCCCTGGAAATTGGTTATATTATGATGAGATGATGGTGTGTTCGGGTTTTGTGATGGTGATTGTGTCTGTTCATGAGACTGTGTTCGTGCGTTGGTTGCTGCACGCGTGTGTGAGGAGACGATTGATGTTTCGTTGTCATTTTGCAGAAATTTTCTGACAATCATGCAGGTATTCAAGATTGCAGCTTTCTGAAGAGTCTGATATGTGTAGGGTGGTAAATCGAGTGTTTTCAAAGATTGATGAAGCTGTTTAGGTATTACACCATTTGTTGACAACATTATAGGAACTATGGTGACATTGCTAAGCCGCCACATTCGGCTGATTTCTATTTTGAGGTCTATATATTTTGAGAGGTTTTCTGCTACAGTATTCTGTAGATTGTGTGTATTAGGAACAGCTATGTCTATGATTTGTGCAGTTTTGTTAATTTTGTCTATTATCGTGATGTCTGGTCTATTGTAGTGTGTTGTTTTGTCGGTGAGGATAGCTCGGTCAAAGTACAGCTTATGGGTGGAGTTTTCGAGAACAGTTTCAGGTTGATATTTATAATAAGGTACAGGTGGTGTGGGAATTAATTTATATTTTATTGCTAATTTTTGGTGGATTATATTCGCTACCTGGTCATGCCTGTGTTTGTAATCAGTCTGGACTATTGCTTTACACGCACCCGTGATGTGTTGAATGGTTTCGGAGGAACTATTGCATCGCCTACATCTGTCTATGGTTTGAGAAACTAGCATTATGTGTTTTTGGTAATTGCGAGTTTCTATTACCTGGTCCTGAATCGCTATCATGAACCCTTCTGTCTCAGGGAACAGTTCTCCACGCCTTAACCATTCGTTCGACGCTAACTTGTCTTGACTTTTTGGGCCATTCTGCGATTTTAGTCTGTTGGTCAGTCTGTTGTTCGTTATTCTGAGTTGTCTTCTCAAACATATTCAACGGAGTAAGTTTTTTATCATTAAACGCTATTGCTTTATGTAGAGTTGAAATAGGGCTTTTAGTGTAAAAGTATGTTCTTAAAATAGTTATTTGTTTGTTATGTAGGTTAGTGATATCTATTATTCCTCTGCCACCTTCGTTCCTTGGCAGCGTGAGCCTCTGTACACATGACCTGGGATGGTGTCTTCTGTGTTTAGTCAGAGTGGTATTTATCACCCGTTGCAAATGTTTGAGTTCGGTCTTGTTCCAATTTATGATACCAAAAGAATAGGTAAGAGCAGGGATGGCATAAGTATTTATGGCTTTTATAGTGTTTCGGGCGTTTATTTGTGTATGACATATTGTTTTTAACCTATGTTTAAATTGCTTAGTGAGTGTAGCTTTAATTTCCTTATGAAGAATCTGTTTAGTCTGCATATAACCTAAATATTTGTAAGTCCCGTTCTCGTCTAATGACTCTATGGTGTCACCTGTCTGCATGTGGTATGAATGTGAATAAATTTGGCCCGCTCTGATTGAATTAATTTTACATTTGTCAATCCCAAACTCCATAGCGATATCATTTGAAAATTGTTCAGTAGCATTAGCTAGTTCATATAAGTCGTCTGGTGATGATGCATACAATTTGATATCGTCCATATAGAGCAGATGGTTGACTTTACAAGTTTGCTGGTCAGTCAGTATGTCAGTCGTTGTATCAATATACTGTAGTTGATACCCGGGTTTTAAAGCATTAAGTTTATTTGAAAGCGGATTTAATGCGAGACAGAACCACAGTGGGCTGAGTGAGTCTCAAAATATTCCTCGCTGGATCTTAATGTGTTCTGTCTCAACTATTCCTATGGATGTGTTCAGGTGTAGTCGCGTGTGCCATTTGTCTATTATATTTCCTAAAAAGTTGATGAATTGCGGATGTCTGAGTCGTATGCTTTCTTATAATGAATATACATAGAGCATAAATCTTTCTTAGTACGTTGGACATGTTTAAGTATTACCGCATCTATTGTTAACTGTTCTTTACAACCTTGACTGAACTTCCTACACCCTTTCTGTTCTTCTGTCAATATCCGTTGTGTTTCAAGGTGTTTGTATATGATGTGAGTAATGCCCGATGTCAATATCTTATATATGGTTTGCAGACAGAAAATTGGCCTATTTTTTGCTGGATTAGCTGTGTCATTAGGGTCTTTCGGAAGCATGTAAGTTTTACTTTCTGTAATGTATGACGGAATAATGTTTGGGTCTTTTATAAAATCGTTAATACAGTTATAGAGGCGTGGGTGTATGTATGTAAATTTTTTGTACCAATAGTTGTGTATGTGATCAGAGCCTGGTGATTTCCAATTGTGTATCTTTAGAAGGACATCGTGGAAAGTTTCTATCTCTACCTGATCAAAATCCATCGCTTCAACGTTTGTCTGATAGGCCTCCTCTTCTTTGATCCATTCTGCTTCAGTATTATGAGAGACAGGATTTTCCCAAATTCCAGCCCAGAATTGCTGTAACTCGTCTGTGGCCGGCCACATTGTATGTGTGTTATTGCTCGGTGCGGTATGGTTTGTTGTTGATGCCTTTAGTTTTCGGTAAAATAATTTTTCGTTATTCCTAAATTGGTTATTTTGTGTTTTACGGAGAGTGCATTTAGTGTATCTATCTAGTCTGCTTTTAACATTTTCTTCATGTGATGTGTGCGTTTTGTAGTCTCTTAAAATTGTGTTTACTTCTTTAGTCAGTTTTTTGCTCCTATGACCTTGCATGTAATGTGTTAATCTTCCGATTTTAGCTTTGATAACTTCTATTTTGTGGTCTAACCTTTTTTGCCATTTAGGCTTGCGATCTTGTTGTAGTCTACTTCTATATTCAGGAGGTGACAGTGAAATTTTACTGCCGTTGGCCTTGGCAGCCGTCGCCGCAGCGCAGTATATTATGGTCTGAAGATGATTGAATTCAGTATCTCTGGTAACTTGTTCTGGCAAAATTACTTTGTTAATATAACTAACTATATTCGCTAACCTTTTTGATGATTTTTTTACGGGTATGTAACTCCTCTCTGTAGGATAGGTGCCTCCGTAGTACTGTAGTGTTTCTGAGAATATTTCATCTATTTCAAGATTTCGTTCTTGGCTTGTTTGTGTATTAAAGTGTACGGGGTGTTCTGAATCAATTGAGGTCATAAGCTTCTGTTTCCACTCCTATTTGTTGCGTTTGTGATATCTCTATATTTTCTATATCTATATCTAGTGTGTTTTTGGGAGGTTGTGAGTGAACATTTTCTGTAGTTGATCTTATACTATCAGATTGCCAATGAAAAGAGGCCGTCTCCAATAATTCATTCTCTACTATAGATTTTAGTACCTGGAGCCGTGTTTCTGAAATCATACTATTATTAACTATTACTCTTTTTTGATCCGATATGCGCTGTTCTGATAAATGTGACAAATTAGGGTAACATTCTATAAATTTTTCTTTTAAATTTTTCCGCCTTATTGTCATATCTGTTTCCATCTTTGTTGCCCTAAAATAACATTTCATAAGTGTTTCATTGAGTTCGTTGGACCATTTCATCCTACGTTTAGGTTCTGATTGTGAGTACGGTTGTGTGTTCGTTTGAAATGTAAGAAGTTCCGTGAGTGGGGCTGTAGTTGTAAGTCATTATTGGGTGTTTGTAAACTATTTGTTACTTCTAGCCTAATTGAATTAAGTGTAGTAGAAGGTAACAACTTTTTGGACACTATTGCTCTCCTTTGATCTCCAATTCTTTGCTTAGAGACTTTCATGTTTGGGAATTTTTCTATGAATTGTTGATGTAATGATGTTAAGTATGCATTTATGTCAGATTCTAAGTTAGTAATGATTAGGTAGGTACGCCAAATGAATTCGTTCATTTCTTTACTCCATTTTTTTCGCGTATTTTTTAAGACAGCAGTGGGTGAAGGTTTATTGGCTAAATTAGCCTCCAACACAACATCTACTGACGGTGGTGATGATGTTGGTGATGAAAGTGATAGATATGAAGGTGGTGATGATGCGACTGATGAAAATATGGACCTCGGAGAGGCTGATGATGAAATTGTTGATGTTTCATCATCTACAGAAGGCATATTTGCCTGAATACTTTTTTTTGTTTTCGATCTTGTTATCGTAATTAGTCCCACGAGCAGCTAGGGACTAACAAAGTCGACCACAGCATTGGCTGCGTTCACTGTGGTAAGGGTAAGTAAAACTGGAGGTCCCCTATTATCCAGAGTTGGTAAACTAGCGACTAGCGCATTCCCCTAGCCATGGAGCCCTCGGCGTGTACGACCTTGGCTTGGATTGTATCTCTCTTGGTCTGGCCCCTCACTATAGATCTATCTCGGCAGAGTAAACTCTACCGGCACTGACCTAGGGTTCATTGGAGCGCACAAGCCCCACCACGACGTCAACGTAGAGATACGGCGGTGGGGTTATTATTATTATTATTATACTATTTGTATCTGGCTGGTTTTGGTATCGTTGAAAGTTTAAATTTTAAAGAACATAATTCCAAATTCAAATTGTGGATTTTCATTTGTTTTTCGTACTGTCAAGATGAGTGAATCTAATGAAGAAATTCGATACATTTTAAAATCTTACTACAAAAAAGATAAAAACGCAACGCAAGCCGCGAAAAAAATTTGCGATGTTTATGGACCTAGTGCAGTGTCTGTGAGAGTAGCACAAATTTGGTTTAAGCGTTTTCAATCCGGAAATTTTGATGTCAAAGATGCACGTCGCTCTGGTCGCCCTATTACGGATAAAATGGATGCCATTTTTGAAAAAGTGGAGCAAGATATATATATATCAGTAGTTACGACGTAGCTGAAGAACTGGGAATTGACTACAAAACAGTTTAGGCACATTTGAAAAAAACTGGGTACACAAAAAAGCTCGATATTTGGGTACCTCACGAGCTCAATGCTTAATGGATCCGCCGTATAGTCCTGACCTTGCACCTTCAGATTTCCACCTGTTTCGGTCTCTTCAGAATTCTTTAGGCAGTGTCAGGTTAACATCACGAGAGGACTGCCAAAACCACTTGCCGCGGTATTTTGATCAGAAGTCTCAAAATTTCTATAGCAATGGGATCATCTCCCTACCTACAAAATGGCAAAAAGTTATCGAACAAAATGGTACCTACATACTTTAGTTAAATGTAAATAAACTATATTAAAAAATGTTTTGAATTTTCTTAAAAAATGCGAAGAAACTTTTTCCCCAACCTATTATTTATTTTCTAATTTTTTTTTTTTTAATTTTATCTCTCCCTTTGAGGAAACAGCCGTGATGTTATGTTACGTAATACGTACATAATTAAATTAGCAGACGTGTGGACAGTTTTCTACCGACTGTACCTACTTTGACTGACGAATTGAATAAAACTGACGAATCAACGAAACTGGCGAACACTGGAAACTGTCGAGTTGACGCAACTGACTAATCCCCAAAACTGACCAATCAACAAAACTGACAAAAAAATGCCCTTCGTCTATTCGATGAGGCCTGCGAAGCTTTCAAAATTGGCGCTAAATTGATAATTTTTTTACGAAAACTTTGTATGAAGCTAGTATGAAAAAGTTGTGTATCTTGTAAACAGCAAGAAAAACCGTAATATACTTACAGGTGGTTATAGTACTCATTATTTATGATTTTTTGACATATGTCATAGAACGGTTATCGCTGCTATTTTTTTTTTGAAATCGTAAAAATATCTTTATTTATTTTTACAGATGAAACGGTTCCTACTAGCTAACTTTTTCATACTAGTTTCACACAAATTTTTCGTAAAAAAATTATAATTCCTTCGTTTTTGTGCAGAATTAACTCGGGTATCATTTTTGAATATACTAATAACTAATAGAAGCGATATCCGGCAAAAAATCCGGCACTTTCAAATCCCTATGTTTATGAAAGCCGATTTTCAGCCCACCGTGCGCCGCTGCTAGGTATTTTTATTTTCTATAAAATGTAGTCGAATAAAATTAAAAATTGAAAAACTACCTGACTTTTAGTTAGTTAAGGAAAACACTATAGGTACAAAAATGACTTAAAACGGTCTAAAGATGTTGATAAATTAGGTATGTTAATATTGTCATTTAAAAAACCAGGGCCAGTAAATAGTCTCATGATGACCCTCGATATTATAATATGATTGATATGACTCTTGGTATGATTTTGATTCGATTTGTAGTAAAAATGATCTTAAGTATTAATGAAAAAATGTATTTTCCTAGGAGGAGGCGATACCACAGTGAATGGCGACATCATTCACTCAACGCCGGAGAACATCACCGGTGGCTTTAATGAAGACATCGTCACAGAGCCCAGTTCAGAGGCTGCTCCCAGCGCGACCACCCTGCCTGACACCACGCCGGGACTCAACGGGTCTTCGGGGTTCAGCAACAACGACACAGAGATAGTCACATGACGCTTGCTCACTCGTAAACTAAAGAATGTAATCTAAGAAAACGTGAAGTTTAACCTGCATTTTCGATACCTACAGTTGTAATATTGTATTGCGGCAGCTTGACTTACTAGTCAGTTATTTAGGTTCTATTGAGCCAACCCCATGTTATGCTAGTTTTCTTACATCGATTGGTAACCCTTCACGATTTAGTGCAGTGACCAGTGTCGCGCTGATGAAAAGCTATAAAATAAGTCCTATGATAGTTTTAGTATGGCCATAGCATTAACCATAGACGAATTACGAAGTAACATCAATAGTTTTAATAACATAACCGGCCGGTAGCAATTTAAGTAACTAATGCCCGATTCCTAAAACAGTAGGTACACTGGCCGTTAATCGTTAACACTAAATGTAACAGTAAATATGTATGTCTGACTGTGTATAGTTTATAACCTATATAATATGTACTTGTGCACCTATTTTATTTAATAATTAATTATGTTATATTATAATATATTATTGCTGTCTCTAAATCAGAACATCCGCCATCTTATCTTTTCACCACCCTTGGTTGACTGGTAGAGAATGCCTAAGGCATTAAGTCCGCCTTTGTACCTTATTGTGTGCGAGAAGTATAAATAAATAAATCTGTTGACGTCAAAACTGTTATCAAAGCATATTTTTCATAACTTGGCGAAATGTTTCATCATTTAGAAACGATCATTCCAAATAACCAGTGGGACTTCTCAAAATGTGACGCTACCAAGAAACGATCCGTTATTGTACTTTAGGAACCGGGTATTACGTCTAATTTAGTAGGTATTTAATTACTATTATTATTATGGCGCCAGTGACACCCGGAAGGCTGAACTGAAATAATACTAATCTATAACATTGGTACAATAAAAAATATTATAACGTAATGGCTACGTGTATCTTCATAGGCGTCTAGTAAAATCATTTCATTCTGAAAATGGGCAACCTTGTTCCAGACGTGTCTCGAGCAATTTCCTCAGTTCCTACTTAAATTAGGATAGATAGGTACATTCAGCAACAAAAATCGATGAACACTTCAGTTGTTTTAATCTTAATTATTGAACTAAGTACTTATCTTAATAAATCGTAACAGAAATACTTAAAATTTAAATAATGTTAACTCTTAGCTATTATGTGAAAAAATGCTGAAATACAAATAATACAATGGTAGGATGCAGCAGGCTAATTGCGTAACACACTATCAGTAGGAATCAGTTTCAATTTGACAGTTCAACAACATTCGTTGCGTTATTTACGTTGTTGAGCAGACAAATTTTTCTAACATATGAAGCAATGGTTTAGCAATATACCTACTTCAAAATCATTCCGATTCCGATTCAAACTGTGTTACGGAATTAGGGTGCAGGTATCAAATAAATAAAATATCTGTGTAAATTTAGATCACGTTTTAAATAATTAGCAGTGATAAGCGACTTTTGTTGCTTACCGTACCGTACATACTTAAACATTGTTACAATAGGTACTTACTACTTACCTACTCAAACCGTAGAATACCCAATGACGTCGCTCTCAATGAGTCGTGTGAACTATGTACTTAATTAATTTTAGCCAGGGACCGTACAACCCCGGCTAAGAGTTAAGCCTTTCGAAGGGGTAACCCATTCAATGGGTTACCTTTATCATGATGTAACCCATTCAATGGGTTTTATACTAAAAACCCCGTGAAAGGGTTACATGATAACCCATTGAATGGGTTTTATACTTGAAACCCAGTCAAAGGGTTACATGATAAAACACATTCAATGGGATCTATACCTACTTGAAACCCAGTGACATGAAAAAATCATAATATTATGTTATTTCGATATCCGCCCAGCACGCGTAGCATGACCAATTCTATCTCTATTTTACCCAGGAACCATTTTGGTTACCATTTTAGAAAAACCCTGTCCCCCTGTCCCTGCCCTGTGTGTGTCTGTGTGTGTGTGTGTGGGGGGGGGGGGGGGGGGTGACAGGGTTTTTCCAAGCAGTTAATCAAAAACCCATACGGTGTGGGTAATTTTGAATGGCTTAAATTAAGCTATTCAAAAGGGTTACCCACACCGTATGGGTTTTTATCGAAAACCCTTTCAACGGGTAACCAAAATTTCATTTAAGCTGTTCAAAAGGGTTACCCATATCGTATGGGTTTTTGATTAACTGCTTAGAAAAACCCTATCGAAAACCCTTTTAATGGCTAAAATTTTTAGCCAAGAACGACCACTGCATAGGTTGACTGAGTGTGGTCAAAACCCTGTTTCGCTGTTGCACAATTGTCACTTTCGTGAACTGATGCAATCGCTACACGCTACTAAGGTCATCTACGAGTACAGCTCGATTTAAACCTCATGGCGGTTCTGAAGTGCACTACTCGCTGCGCACTACCGCACCCCTCACCCCCGCTGACACGTGAATTTGTTACTGCGCAATGACTCGCCTCATGCTCCAAGCCGCCATAAAGTGTGAATTGGGCTGTACCTCTATAAATACCTAAGGACTTATCAGTGACTTGCGAAAAACTGTATAACACCTAACCTACTTAGAATGTACCTTGGCTCACAAACTGCAAAGTATGCTAGCCATTACAGTTAGATAGACTAATTTAGATTTAGTTAGGTAGGCATTTATTTAAACATAATTATTATGTAAGTAGTGGTCAGTGGCTTAGTGAGCTTAGCTGTGTAATAGAGTTATTAGAGAAATGCCTAATATTATTTTCTTAACTAGACTTAGTAATCAACGTGGTATCAATTTAAAATTATGAACTTATTTTTGATTAATTTAAAATGTTCGATTCAAGTGTGTACCTAGTCGTTTTCGTTGGGCAATTTTTGCGTGTTGTCGTTTATTAAAATGTTTTTGATAATAAGGAAATTACTTTTTTTACAACTATTCCCCTGTGTACCTAATAGTAAAAAGCAAGTTATACTTAACGTCCTACGGAAATCCTATACAATGCGAGATCAGCTTATACCTACTGGAAATACTTATAGGTACCGGATGACCTTTTTTTCCATCTTGAAAAAAATAGGGTATATTAGGTGAACGAAGTAGAAGCCTCTGGTATATTACATTAGTCCCTATTACATAGTCCTTTTTACCCGACTGCCTCAGAAGGAGGGTTATGTTTTTCGATTGTATGTATGTATGTATGTATGTCTATTTCTTTGGCACGCTCTGTAGCCTAAACGGCTTGATAGATTTTAACATATGAGGTATCGTTAGATTCGTTTTAATTGCAGAAGTGTGTGTGTTGGTATACAATTTCCACATGGCATCTGCGAATCAAAAAATACCAAAAGAATAAAAAAAAATATTTTGTGATTTTAATAATATGGGTATCAAATAAAAGCTAGTAAAAAGCCAATTCCAAATATATATATATATTATAACACTTTTTAGCTACTATTTTGACTCAAACTACAAAAGTACATTTTCTATACAGTAACAAAATGGTAGCGAAATCAAAATTGTACATTGAATATTTTTGAATCGATTTTAATACCGAAAATATAGTTTTTATAATTTTTGTCTGTTTGTCTGAATGTATGTTCCCGCATCACGAAAATTTTAATGGATAGATTCTGTTCAAATTTTGCATAATATTACCTATAAGTCTGGTCTCCCGGTAACCTATATTTACTTTATCACCCTATTTATTATGGGGGATAAGCAATATTGTATTATGTTTGTATTCCTCTATGGTTTACAGTAAATTGTAAAAAGAGCCAAACGGTTAGAACATTGCAGATAGGTACAGATTTAATCTTTTAAATGATTATCATTACGCTATATCTTTATGGGACTAAGCAGTCAATCATCATGACATATACACGGTGGATTTTTAAGATGGGGAAGTAAATCTTAACTGTAGCTACATAATAACGCGAAATCGGTCTTAGGAGACTGTCCTTAAAATTTTAAGATATTTTATTTAATCTGCTTAATGAGATATTTTCACAAAAAAAAAAATCCAATAGATCCTGATTCTTATGAAAGAGTTAGACCAACTGTGGTTGAATGCATCGGATCTAGTGCACTTGCGTGAATGACATTTCCACTAAAGACACTTGCGCGAACTTACTTGCACAAAAATATGGTTGTCGTGATTTTGTGATGATTTTTGTGTGGTTTTCATGTTTTCGAGGTCTCTGATAACAAAACTGGGGTCAAAATCAAAATTCAAGATGGCACCAACGAAAATTTGCAAATTTTGCTGACGACGATAATGGGTGTCAAAATCCAAACGCAAGATGGCGCCAACGAAAAGAAAACCGAAACCCTCATAGGATCACTTCGTTGTCTGTCCGTCCGTCCGTCTGTCTGTCTGTCAATACCATTTTTCTCAGGAACGCGGGGAGGTATCAAGTTGAAATCAATATCAAATATGAAGGTCTACGGTCCCTAAAAGCTCAAAAAAAAATCATCCTTCAAGTCAACGCAATAAAAAAATACGGCCATTCATGCGACATATTTTGATGGGATAAATTCATTCAACCTACGGTCATTGTGCGTGGTCCGGCACGCCCTTGGCCGGTTTTTTATAATGAATAGACTGGCCGCTACAAAACTCAGAAATAGCAAAAAGCGTTTCCCATTAAAATCGTTTATTTGCATAAATGTGTACAAATGGGTACAAAAGGTGTATAAAATTCAGTGCAAAGTCATATTCCACCGTATACTGATGTCATGCAAATATTTAATGGACGTTAGTCAGTTAAAGGCTCTTTCAGACTCACTCGATATTGCGGGCGTGACAGGCTCCGACAAAGAAATTGTGCTACTAGTGTCGCGTATATATTTTGGCTGTTGAGATCAAAACTACAAACGTAACATACAGGGAATTCTTATAAAAATAACATAACAGCCTGTATTCCCCGAAGGGTTGGGCATAGGTGTTCTTAGTACGGCACATTTTGCCAGTTATGTTTAGGTCCCATGAATAGGGGGCGAGCCTATTGCCACTAACCGGGCACCAACCCAGACTTCAGACTGTTACTGGGAAATTTCAGATGGAAAACCCAATAACACTGCCTGACCGACCTCTGACCGGAATCGAACCTAGGACCTCATACTCAACAGTAGCACTTCCGACCACTAAAACAACGAGGCTGTATTCTATAAAACTGTGGCTGCTATTTTATTTTAGTATATCTTACGACTTCCACGCGTATGAAGTCGCGGGCAGAAGCTAGTCTTTCTAAAACCTATCCTATCCTATCTTGCTATAAGCTAAACGAACAATACTTAACTGAACAATTTGTTCAATAATAACACTAAAAAGTTTAAAATAAAACAAATTATTAAAAAAACAAAAAACCCGACTGCAAAACATGAACTGAAAGGATGGAAACAAGATGAACAGTAAACCAGTATCCTTTAAGTACCATAAATAAATAAATGCAGTCGGAGGCAACTAGGATGTTACGAACGCCTTAAAATTTGCCTCCGGCTGCATTTATTTATTTTTGGTACTTACTCGTAAAGGATACTGGTTTACTGTTCATCTTGTTTCCATCCTTTCAGTTCATGTTTTGCAGTCGGGGTTTTGTTTTTTTATAATAATTTGTTTTATTTAACATGCTTTATTAGCTTCATATGACTGTATGTTAGTATGTATGTATGTAACGGAAACTTTGAACTTGATTTTCGACCACTTCAAAACGTCGGATTAATTTAATATTTTGCACACTTATCAAGGACGAATGACAATACAATAATTTATTTATTTATTATTTATGTACACACGGCTACACATCAAGCTATACATTTCCAGTTTACGCTGATCTCGCACTGTACGGAAATCCTATACAATGCGAGATCTGCTTATACTGGAAATGTATAGCTTGATGTGTAGCCGTCTGTACACACAGTAAAAAAATACAGAGATACGACATATTATAATATTAGTACACAGGTACTGCTTATTTCTTAAAAAAAATCTTCTAGCAGACTTGCGAAAGGAGAAATGAAAAAGAAATATACTTGTTCTCACACACTATTGTCTACAACAATTTAATAAGTTTGTCCCATTATCTTTACCAGGATCTTCAGAATTACCAATTTTTTCCATATTCAGAGACATGATTTGTGCCAAGAACTAAGGCATACATGACTTAAACTTTGAGACAAGCATGTGACTTGACTATTGGCAGGATCAACTGGAGAGTTTTGCACCCTAGACAAAAACAAAATTGTAAAAGTACAATCATTATGAAAAAAAAATATTTTAAAAAGCACTACACCCTAATTTAAGATAAAATATTATTATTTCAAACTTATTTAAACTTATTTTCACCTTTTTAGTTTAGTAATCTATAAAAGTGTTTTATAGTTTTTAAAATAATGATTAAAAAGGACTTTTTTTCTTTTTTTTCATATTAAGAAATTGATCTATCAATAAATACTTAATACCTACACATTAGAAGTAAAGTTTTCATATTAGAACGATAAAAAAAATTCAATGACGTATTATTATCATACGCACCATAATAAACGCGCGGCGAGTAACTATCGGCCGGCTTAAAGGATACGAGATCGCGCTACGAGTTCATTGATAAATTGATCCACGCGCAACGATTTAAAAAAAAGAAAAAAGGACTATGCTATGCATAGTCCTTTTGCTTCTACTCCATTCACCTAATTTACTTAGGTACCCTATTTTTTTCAAGAAAGAAAAATCATCCGGTATACCGTGATGTAGCCGTGTGTACAAAAACATAAAGAAATAAAAAATAATATTTAAAAAACCTGATAATTACATAGGACTATAGAAATACCAAATATCATTTAAAAAACCTGTTAATTTCCTATAGGTAGGTAATAATACGAGCTTCCCTAAGATTTTCAGTATGAGTCGACAAAGTATGTAAGTTCTCCTATTCCTGTATGAATCAATGTAAGTATGAATTTAAAAAAACCGAACCTATCCGAGGCGGGTTGTTTCAATTTTCCAACTCGTTTCGCTTGCTGGGGAAAAAGTTTCTTCGCATTTTTTAAGAAAATTCAAAACATTTTTGATATAGTTTATTTACATTTAACTAAAATATGTAGGTACCATTTTGTTCGATAACTTTTTGCCATCTTGTACGTAGGGACATGATCCCATTGCTATAGAAATTTTGGGATTTCTGATCAAAATACCGCGGCAAGTGGTTTTGGCAGTCCTCTCGTGATGTTAACCTGACACTGCCTAAAGAATTCTGAAGAGACCGAAACAGGTGGAAATCTGAAGGTGCAAGGTCACTGTACGGCGGATGCATTAACACCTCCCAGCCAAACTCTCTTAATTTTTGCTGAGTGGCTAAAGATGTGTGAGGTCTAGCGTTATCATGATGAAAAACCACACCCCTTCTGTTGATTAATTCCGGTCGCTTTCCCTCAACTTCTTGCTTTTATCTCATCAGTTGTTCGCAGTAGAGTTCAGAATCGATGGTCCTGCCTGGTGGTAACAGCTCATAATGAATAGTGCCCTTCCAATCCCACCACACACACAGCATCACCTTGTTGCGAGTTAACCCGGGTTTCGCCACAGTCTGTGAAGCCTGACCGGCCTTTGACCACGACCTTTTTCGCACGTTCTTGTCGTACGTGATCCACTTTTCATAAACAGTTATCAGCTTCTTCAAAAATGGTTCGGTTTCATTACGTCGTAATAAAGAATCACAAATGAGTACACGGTTCATTAGGTTTCTTTCAGTGAGCTCGTGAGGTACCCAAATATCGAGCTTTTTTGTGTACCCAGTTTTTTTCAAATGTGCCAAAGCTGTTTTGTAGTCAATTCCCAGTTCTTCAGCTACGTCGTAACTACTGATCTTGCTCCACTTTTTCAAAAAATGGCATCCATTTTATCCGTAATAGGGCGACCAGAGCGACGTGCATCTTTGATATCAAAATTTCCGGATTGAAAACGCTTAAACCAAATTTGTGCTACTCTCACAGACACTGCACTAGGTCCATGAACATCGCAAATTTTTTTCGCGGCTTGCGTTGCATTTTTACCTTTTTTATAGTAAAAATTTAAAATGTATCGAATTTCTTCATTAAATTCACTCATCTTGACAGTACGAAAAACAAATGAAAATCACACATTTTCCTAATTTGAATTTGGAATTATGTTCTTAAAATTTAAACTTTCAATGATACCAAAACCAGCCAGATACAAATAGTATAGCCAAAGAGATTTTTTTATTACAAGTTCATACATACTATAATGCGAAAATACTTTTTCCCCAACCTAATCTTAATTCTACCCGCCCCCATGGTGGACCCCCCCCCCCCCCACCAATCTTGGGCTGCGACCTCGTCTGGTCTACAGAACAATACATCTGGGGCCCAAGTCTGCTATTTTTATAAATTCAGTCATTCCAACACGATCCCATAGTCATGCCATTGTCATGCTAAAAGTTCGTAATCTGGTAAATTCATCATTGTCAATCATTGGTCGCTCAATGTTCTCGTAATAGAATTGTGTTATTATGATGGCATTGTCGTATTGCCATTATTATAAAACCCATTAGTAGAAATGTCATTAATTTGTCATTATATACGAGATTACCAATAAATGCAATTTATTTCAATGTAGTGTCAGTGGCCGACAATTGGAAAATCATAATGACGACATTATAATAGTAGATTACCAAACTTGTCAAAATCAACAAATTTTATGAAATCAATGATCGACCATTCTGACACTATTGTAATAGCAGACTTGAGGCCCTGAACAAAGTATTTTATTTACATAATATAGGTAAGTCTGAAGTCGCAACACACCACGTCATGATTAAACTGTGCTAACTGATTCGTTACAGTTTCATTGAACGCGTAGATGTGAGAAATCGAAATAGATCTCCAGATCCACCGTAGGTACTTATAACGAAACTACAACAGGATCACTGAACAACTAAGTAAGCTTCGATGCTCTTCTGGAATTTTGTTGCCGATTCAGACGAGGGAAAATGTTTGTGTTTTATTTTTATAACAATTATTATGTTGTTCATCGATATTTCGTCCATTGTGACCGATTTTGGAAATTCAATTTTCATTTGGTAAAAGAAGCATCCGCGGTGGTCTCATATAAATATTATCAACTTTACTTGGGTAGTTTTTGTTATAACGGGCACAGAGCAACTTTATTATCAGGCTGTTCGTTGTTTCTCGATGTGCCGATGATGTGAAAACCACACTAATGTTACCGACTAATTTTATTTTACAAATTACGTGCCTGGCGGTCGTGATCGTTGGACGCGAGGGGTGTGTAGGGAGGGTGTATGCCTATCCATGGTTTTATCCCGGTGTGTGTGTGGCCTACACACACATTCGTGCTTGCTGGCTAGTTGCTATCAGGGACCGTACAACCCCGGTTAAGGGTTAAGCGTTTCGAAGGTGTAACCCATTAAATGGGTTACCTTTATCATGATGTAACCCATTGAATGGGTTTTATTCTAGAAACCCAATGAAAGGGTAAAATGATAACCCATTGAATGGGTTTAATACTTGAAACCCAGTGAAAGGGTTACATGATAACCCAGTGACATGAAAAAATCATAATATTATGTTATTTCGATATCCGTCCAGCACGCGTAGCATGACCAATTCTAACTCTATTCTACACAGGGACCATTTTTAAACGACTTCCAAAAAGGAGGAGGTTATATGTTCGGCTGTATGATTGTTTTTTTTTTTTTTTTTTTATGTATGTTCACCGATTACTCCGTCAATTATGGACGGATTTTGAAAATTCTTTTTTTGTTTGGAAGGGTATGCTCCCGAGGTAGTCCCATTGCCACCAAATCAGAATCTGATGAGGGGATCCCATGGAAATCGAGGGAAATCCTCAAATTTTATAGGTATACCTATAGTGATTTGAGTATTTTTTATAGTAACTCGTGCATTTGCACTCGAAAAGCACCATTTGGTGAAGTGGAACTGAATGGCCACCGGAACTACTTAATAATAAGTATTTCACCGTTGCGATTCGATTAGGCACTTTAATATGGTTGCTAAGCAATTTATGCTCGTCAAAATGCATATGGTGAAGTCACCATCAGTTCTCCTGGTTCTTACCAGGAGAATTCCTCAACAATTAACGCCCCTGCATCGGGAAAAGCAATATTTTGTAAAAGGTGATGGTGGATGGTGGTGGATAAATTACAAACTGACCCAATAAAAAGTGAAAAATAAAAAACTTTTTACAAAAAAAAAATAACCGACTTCCAAAAAAAACACTACAAAGTGAAAAATAACTTTAATTTCGGAAGTCGGTGGCAAAAAACTAAAATACAGATCAAAAGCCACCAACTTCCGAAATTAAAATTATTTTTCACTTTGTAGTGTTTTTTTTGGAAGTCGGTTGTTTTATTTTGTAAAAAGTTTTTCTTAGCAGTTAATCAAAAACCCATACGATGTGGGTAATTTTGAATGGCTTAAAGTAAGCCGTTCTAAAGTGTTACCCATACTGTATGGGTTTTTATCGAAAACCCTTTCAACGGGTAACCAAAATTTAATTTAAGCCGTTCACCGTTACCGTATGGGTTTTAGTTTAAGGCGAGGTTGCAGTACTTTTTAACTTTTTTAAACCTCTGTAAATCTAGCAAAATATAAATTTTGCGCAAAAAGAAAATATTTTAAGAAAATTGAACATATTATCAAGCACTGTGTGAAGATAGAAACATGAATTAAATTAATTGGCTCGATAAAAAAAAATCACAAAAGATGACACTAAATCGCTATTTAAAACGTGTACTTACCTTGAAGAGATTACTTCGTTAAACCATGTAAAAGTTATACCAAAATATAGGCCTTATTGTTTTTTAGTACTTGGTGAGAACACATTTTATAATTTCCTTACTATTTTTTTCTATGGAGCAAATATACACAAAATCTAGCAGTTCAAAAGCTCGCAACGGCCGGCCAGTTACAGCCTTCTACACACCGCACTACAAGACGGCCTTAACCGCTTAGAAAAACCCTATCGAAATTCCTTTCAATGGGTAACCAAAATGGTCCCTGGTTGCTATGCCGCGCCGACAGTGACACCGAGCCTCGCGGCGGCGAGCACCACGGGCACATTCATTGCTTGCTGACGTGATGCTGTGCCGCGCCGACGCCACGCCGCTATCAGGCGTCGAGGCGGCGGGCGTCCCGGCGGGCGGCGCGGCGGCGGCGAGTTCTGCGAGTGCGGTCGTTTAGTTTAAACCGTAAGTACTGTGATGATATTCATAAGTGGGTACATTCATAATGTCGGTGGTGGTATAAAGATGAACTATTAAATAGGATAATAATTTTCCAGGCGACTAATAACTTAAAGGGCGACTAACTATTTGCTACTAAAATAATAACTTGGCGACTAATAACTTAAAGGGCGACTAACTATTTGCTACTAAAATAATAACATAACTTGGCAGCGATTAAATATTATTTCTTAAAATCGCTGCAAAGTCATCTACTGTTATTGAATCATTTGGGTTAGGTTAGGTTAGAACAGTAACCATTAACAAGCGAAGGCGAGCGAGCGAAGCGAGCGTGCCGCGGTAGCGGCCGCCGAGCGCCAGATCCCCTCTATTGTTGGTAAATTCAGTTACCAAAACAAAAATTCGATGCCAGTTTAAATTAAAATAAAGCTAAAAACTGATTATTGAGCTGCTACTTTCTACTTAAAATAATACTTCGCTGTAGCTGCCAACCTATTATTTTTGCTGCCAACCTATTATTTTTGCTACCGGCTTTAATTATTTTTTAATCCCAAATTCAGATTAATTTGTCGCCGTGTTAAATACATGCCTATTAAATATGGCAGTCATTAGTGGTTATTTGATTGTTTGTGTCCAGGTAACCTAGATCAAGACCTAGCCCTGAACGTAACTTTCAAGTATCTAGTCAATCTAACCTACCTCTTCTAGTCTATCTTTCTAGGACGAAAAAACAAAACAACGATTGTGAAATAATTGTTTTATTAAGCAAAACATTTTACAATAAATGCTCAAAATTCCTGCCTCTGACCATAATACATAATCTGCACCGTCTAATAAAATTCCTACGTAACCTACGGAATGCACCTCTGTTGTTAGTAACTTGTACCCTAGCAAATTCGAGCTTTTGTCGTAGTTCTTGTTCGCTATTGTTCTCTCCTTGGTAAACTATTTCTTTAAAATAGCCCCAAAGAAAAAAATCTAATGGATTTAAATCGGGCGACCGGGGTGGCCACGCAATATGTCCGCCTCGACCAATCCACCGGTTGGGGAAACGCTCGTTCAAATGATCTCTAACGCTCGAGCGTAGTGAGGCGGGGCGCCATCATGTTGCAGCCACATTTCTGCTATTCTTTCTTCTGGAACTTCAGCTTCGTTAAGAATATGGTTTAAATTATTTTGCAAAAAATTTAAATACTGAGCAGCATTCAGCCTTGCTGGCATTTCATGCAGCACCAACTGCTGGCCAATTATACCAGCCCACATGTTAATACCAAACAGATGCTGGAATCGATCATTTCTTATGATATGGGGGTTCACTCTGGAGTAAAAATGTAGATTTTGATTGGATATTGAATACTCCCATTCTTCTAAAAGTTGACTCATCCGTCCATAAAACCTTGTTGAAGAACTGCGGATCTTCTCTGTGGTATCTTAGCATCTCTCTGCAAAACCGCACTCTAGGTTCATAGTCACCGGGCAGCAAAGCTTGCACCCTTTGCACGTGGTAGGCGTGATATTTGTTTCTGTTAATGACACGTTGCACCGTCGATCTTGGAATCCCGAGATTACGGGATATTTGGCGTTGACTTATACTAGGATCCAATCTTAATTCTCTCAGCACTTCATCTTCATTTTCAAAGTGCACCACTGGTCTGCCTGCTCTCGGAGCATGCTGACCGGGTAAGACTCCCTCCATGTACGAATTATGTACGCGCATAAAGACCCTGTAGTCCGGAAAACGATCACGGTTAGGGTAGCGTTGACGATATTCCCTGGCAGCAGCCCGGGCATTACCGGCGCAAAAGCCATACAGGTAATGCATTTCTGTATACTCCCGTTGGGTGTATTCTCTCCTCGCAGCAGCCATCTGTCCACTTTTGTAGCCAATCCGTCCGATTCCGAATCTAATCCGATTCACACAGCACTGGTCACAGGTAGGCAATCTATCACAAGTCCGAAAAACAAAGCGTAGGTCAAAGGACAGAAACTGATCACAAGTCGTCGTAAAACCGAGAAAAAGAACACGTGCGTACTCACAGGCAGGAAGCGAGTCTAAAAGAACACTAAACATTCTAAAGAAACATGCTCACGCGCATCCGGCCCCCCGCCCCGGCCGGCCCGGCCTTTTGTTTCCTAGAAGAGATATCGCTACCTGAACTGACGGGCGAACCGGCCTTTTATTGACAAAGGATTAAATGGTTAGTGTAAAAGAGAGGCAGAGAGTCTTTGTCATTAATTGTATTAGTTCCAGTTTATTTTTAAATAAGCCTAACCGAGTTTTATGGTTGGGTTAACTTTGGCCTTGCTACGAACAATCGTCCTTGAAAGATATCAAAGCCACGCATAGCCATGTGTTATAATATCTTTTCAGAATCCCTATTAAATGCGCCAAAACTTGTAATACAGGGTCACTTTTCGGTAGAGTATTTTGTTTTCACAGTGGGGTCCGAAGTAAATAAAAAGTTATGATTTGAGAAAAAAAAAATCGTAAAACTTAATATTATCTTCAACACACCCAATAAACAACCATAAATAGCATGTCTAACGCAAGGACTCATCAGTACCAATCTAGTGAAATTTATAAAAAAGATACAGAATGTAGATTTTTTCGCATTTTAATAAGAATTAGTTAACAAGTCAAGTTTCTCATAAAAACACAAAATAAATTATAACTCTGCAGGGGTTGACCTTAAGGACCTCCCGTAGAACAACTTTTTGCAGCTGATGACCCCATCTAACCACTAGTTGCGTTTGATCCACGACTTTTGGGCCACCCTGTATAGGTACTAAGCACTTTACACTGTTGTTTCTTTACGTTAACTATGACTATTTTCGGTCCTTCCCCGTAGTCAAACTATTTTGTCCAACTGATTTGACCACAAGGAAATTTGACCATGGATCTTTCCCCGTGGTTAAACTACTCAAATGATCCTCCTTGTATCTCTCGAGCTAATAAAGTTTGGCGACTATAGTTGTTCGGGACGATGCGTCACATATGTAGTATTATATTGTTTTTTAAATATTAACTTAAATTCCAGTTAAAATACTTATAGTTAACGTATAGAAATAACATGTAAAATGTTTTGTATGTAGAACGATAAATACGACCCTTTCAACCTCAATTAAGTGGGCTATATAGTTATATATTTATAGTTTTTAGCACACCCAGGTAGCCTAGGTCAAGACCTACCCCTGGACATAACTTTTGAGTTTCTAGTCAGATAAATAGACCCATTTGATTGAGCTTGAAGGCCGTGTTTCGGTAATTTTATAAATTGTTTAATTTTCAGTTGAACAGTTAACTTTTCAAGGCGAATCACGCCCTGAAAAATAGACTTGTATAGTTTAAAATATTAGATTGTTGTAGGTCTGTATATAGGCTTGAGCTATCCATAATCAGAATGAAAATCGGTCCAATGGTTTCCGAGAAAAGCCATTGGAAAACCAATTATAATTAAAAATAATATTATTTTTACTGTTTCCACTGAAAAGTTCTTTCAGTGGAAACAGGTATAGTTGATATGGATACCTCAGGTCATAGGGAATTTCATGAGGATTCCAACGATATACCACATGCCATATGTATGTAAATGTTTCATGCAACAATGTACTTACTAATTAGTGAAAACTTCATTAAAATAAACTTTAAACCAGGAAGTAATTAGCGGCTCTCGTTCCGGTAAAGTAGGCTTGTACCTACTTAAGCAAACATAGGAAAATTGAAATTTGTAGTCATCGGCAAGGTATTTTTTGCACTTTTAAATAGCTTCAATGTAGTTTCATAGTGTTCCCACGAGTCCCGAAATTGCTTCCTGGGTGTTCTTCAAGACTTGTGTTTTAATCAGGTAGTATACTCCTTTGGCTGAGTCATTAAAAACTTTATCACTGAATCGTCAAAAACGCTATAGCTAGGAACGTCAAAACGTAATCCTTCGTCAGGGGTCAGTCAAAACTCTTCCCGTCTAACTGGTACACAGAAGTTGAAGATCGCAGGCTGCCCGAAAATACCTGGAACTATAGGTGCAGGACGTCAGCGCCGCATGGACTGGGAGACCTACACATACACCGGGAATAAAACCCTGGATAGGCATACACACTCCTCGCACACATACCGCGTCCAGCGATCACGCCCGTCCGGCACAATAGTGTAAAGTTATGATTAAAATTAAAACTGTAATATAATTTGTTCGAAGTTATATAATAATGTTCCAAATTAAATAAATCACAGTTACCGGAATGGTCCCCTAAGCAAGTTCATTTTTACTTTTGTAACTGCAGCTGGAAATACATTAATCCAGAAACCAAGTTGGTTTCTATCATCGGTTTCTATCATTTCACAAATCCTCAATGGAAAAAGCCCAAACTCAATGGTAAATCTCAGTGGAAAAACAACGGAGGCATCGTTAAGCTTCTATCACCGCACCTCTCGCAAAAAAAACACAAAGAAAAAAACGCGAAATTCAAATTTTATTATGTTTTTTTCAATTTGCAGGTCAATAACAGGGGCCCAAGTCTGCTATTTTTATAAATTCAGTCATTCCAACACGATGCCATTGTCATTTTGCTAAAAGTTCGTAATCTGGTAAATTCATAATGGTCGATCATTTTCTTTGCAATTTCTTTCAATGTAGTGTCAGTTGCCGACCATTGGAAAGTCATAATGACGCCATTATAATAGTAGATTACCAAACTTGTCAAAATCAACAATTATGAAATCAATGATCAACCATTCTGACACTATTGTAATAGCAGACTTGAGGCCCTGGGTTGTATGTTGATCTAAATATGATTCGCGGCCGTAACAAATATGGCTTTACAGAATTATAATCATTTGAATCAATGTAATAAAATTTAAATTTCGCGGGCTACCTTAGCGCATCCCCCGTAACAAAAAGTCCTAAAACTAAAACACAAAAAATTACCAGTATCATAAATAAGTAGAGAAAATCTCTCAAAACTAATAGTTTCATCGCGGAATGGTGCGTGAATGGGGTACGGCACCGAACTTATAATCTTGTTGCCGTTCTTATAGCATAAAAAATAATTATATCTTTATTTATTAAAAAAAATAGCTGACATCTATTTCATCGTGTGTTAACTCCATTTGGCATTTTTGAATGAATTCGTCTGTATATATTAATTGTTGTGTGTGTCTCTTCATAAATGTATTAAGTTGAGCATTCCAGCTCTCTACAACATCATTAGTTCGATGCCTTTGTCCGTAAGGACCATTATATTCTAAATGATTTGTTTTTTAGCCACGTATTCTCGAAATATTGAAGGTATTTTAATTTTTTTAGTGTTTCTCCTGAAACACTAAAAAAATTAAAATACCTTCAATCAGACCTTTAATTCAATCAGATTGTATGTATAGAATCCCAACCCTCATCAATTTATTTTTTGGATAGCAAAGCAAGTGCAGCACATAATCCTACCACTCTTTTTCCATCTTTACTTTGTATTTTATTTCTTTGTCCTGTTACAATTGTGAATTTGTAAAATGATAGGAACATTTTATTATCTGAATATCTGTGAAAATCGATGAAATAGCATTGCTAGCAGCAATTTCAAAATCAAAGTGATTTATTTTGGTAACCATTTGTGTATTTGAGAATGTAACATAGAGAATAAGATTTTATATGATTCGTCCGTTTTATCTGTCATTAGTGCATTAAAAAGCACATCGACACACAGCATCGGCATTTAATCTTGGGAGATGCCTATGTCCAGCAGTGGACTTCTAATAGGCTGAGTTGATTGATTGATTGCGTGTTTACTGGAACACGTGCGTTGTGGGTAAAGCCGCATGGATGCTGTACAACTGTGTAAATCCATTTGGGCAACTGTAGAAAGTGCCATACCAAAAAAAATCTTGCAACTGAACCATTCGTCTTATTATTTTCTGACCAAAAAATCATAATTCGTCCTGTTTCGGTAACATAATCAGGCAAGAGAAATGAATGCAAATTATCGGGAACTATTGCCTCTTTAGAGTCAAGTTTTTTTTAATGATTATTGTATAAAACCGATTTTAATGCCAAAGGATGGTAAGTAATGTGACATAATTTTTGGTAAGGGTAAGGTAAGGTAGTTTCTTTATACGCTGATAAAATAGGGACATCATTGTTAACCACTTCTCGTCTTAACTCATCGATTTCAATTTTTCCTATAATCAGTAATACAGATGTGATCAGTCCTTTTTACTATGTTGTCATTCTAAGAAAAAATTTAAAAAAACTCCTTAAAAAAAACTGTTAGTCTTGGCGCAAATGAGCCACCGTACACAGCCACCGATGGCCAGCGACAAGCCGCTCACACGAAGACTCGCCGCACACGTGTGGCCGATGGCGGCCACACGCTACAGCAGCATCCGCGACTTGCCACCACTGACGCGCCCTCCCTCCCTCTCCTGAATCGTTGCCATCCGTTCTATTGTTTGTTCTACTTCTACCAATAGAACACCTAGGAAAAAAATCTCCCTCAAACTAGGCTTCCGGACACTAGTGGATGTCGCGTGCCACCGCCACATTTGCAGCGGCGGCAGTAGTAGGTGGCTCGTTTGCACAGAGCCTTATAGTATGTTCATGAGAAAACGGCGCTAATAATTTAGTACAATAACTTGACAGTGATAGACCACTTATCTTTTCCCAAACGAATGTAGGTATGCCAAAAAAACGTTCCCATTTTTGTAAGTACGCCATCTGTAATTCATGATCATCGTGGAGTAAAACTATAAATACCACGTTTACGTTTCACATAATTATATTTCATATCCATTTTTGATTATGAATAATTTGAAATTCAACAAAGGAAAACAATTGTGAACGACGCGACGCTTGACCATTTTATCTTTGACTGTACATACTTGCATGCATACAGCGTGCTCAAAAGATGCAATATCAATAAAGTTTGACCACGGGGAAAATTATACTTTGTGGTCAAATCAGTTGGACAAAATAGTTTGACTACGGGGAAGGACCCACTATTTTCACTTAAATTTAATTTATTCAAAGAACACTATAACACTAAATATGTGACGCATCGTCGCGAACAAATTATAAAATTTTATTTTTGATACTACTTACAACTAGCAGCAGGCAGTCTAAATCTTTCGAACGCAAGCTCCGCACTTCGCTCCCCGCCACTCCGTTGTGCTAAACGCTAATACTTCAGTAATCAGTAATAAAGTTGAATATCGCGTGCGCTCTTATTTGATCGTGTTCGAGCACGAAACTAAATAGCGTAAGTCTCAATTCTTATTCCGTTTATAAGTAAAGTAATAATTGATCTTGAGAAAAAATATCTTGTGTCGGGATAAAAAAAAATATAATTTAAAATAAATATTCACAGCAAAAAAATATACTTTATTAAAGTATATTTTTTTGCTGTGAATATTTATTTTAGACATAAAAGCTAAACATACTTGTTTGTTTTTTAGAATTATCCTTAAAAAGACTTGATTTTCGAATAAAAAATTTATTGAGAGAAAATATTACAATTACGTAACTGTCTTCGACATGGAAAGAAAAAGATCCAATAAATCAATAACTTTCATTTTGCTTGTATGTGTGACTGTTTCAGAATATTCATGCAAATTAACATAAAAGTAAGGAGCCTCCTCATAATAGTAAAGTTAAAAAAAAACTGTTATTTCAATTACTTTTAAGTTTTAACTGTCTTCTATCGGCAGTCCCCATGACTGCATATTTTCTTAATGATCATCTTCCTGCCGTTGTCCCAATTTTTTTGTTGGGGTCGGCACAACGCGTTTTCTTTCATTCTCCGTGTCAGCCGTCACGCTATCATTCACTCCCTTCTCTTTCATACCATTCTTCACACAATCCATCCATCTTTTCTTTGGCCTTCCATTCTCTCTTTACCCATCAACATTTATATTCATCACTCTTTTAGTCACATGCGTTTCCTCCCTCCTCATCACATGCCTATTTTCAGGGTTCCGTAGCCACCAAGGAACCCTTATAGTTTCGCTATGTCCGTCTGTCTGTCTGTGTGTCCCCAGTTTTGCTCAGAGACCCTTAGTACTAGAAAGTTGTAATTTAGCATGGGTAGGTATACCATATTAAAGGCTCAGGCGGCTGGAACGGCGACACGCGTTCGAGCGGTGGCGCGAGCGGCTACAGCAGCCGCAGTTTTCGCGCAAGCGCGTGGTCGAAGCCGTCCTGCCGCACTTCGAAGTCTGGCTGAAAAGAGGGGAGCGCACCTCCTACAGGCTCACTCAGGTGCTGACCGGGCACGGTTGCTTACCTAGACTCTGCACAGCAGACGCTCGAGGAGTGCCCTGCGTGGGCCTCTGAGCGGCAGGTTTTGGTCGCCAGGATCGGGCAAGACCTGTCTCTGCCAGCAGTAGTGAGGGCTATGCTGATGGAGACAGAAAATGGAGGGAAGTTGCCTCCTTTTGTGAGACAGTGATGGTCCAGAAGGCTGCCGAGCGGGATCGTGAGAGAGCCGATCCCGCTCGAAGAAGAAGGCGTCAAGGAGGTAACCACCTCGACGCCTAACACGCTGAAACCCCACCTGCATCATTTAATCCAGGCGGGACTTTGGAATCGCGGGTGATCAGAGTGGGGACACTGATTGCCCACCGAGCGATTTCAGGGAATACGGTGGCACTGTGATCACGTGCTGCCGTGCATAGCGAGGCTCAGGGGAGACCTCTTTATAGTCTCCCCAGAGACGTGCCCTAACAGGCGTTGCACTAAGGGGTTCCGGATTGGTCTATTAAGAGGTAACGGGATCCCCTCCATTTGCTGATGGTGCCGGGGTGGTTTTAGTGAGGTAAGAATCCCACTCCCTGGTATTTTTCCCCAAAGTCCAGGTGCCTTTTGAAGGTATCCACCCAAAAAACAAAAAAAAAAATCTTTAAAAAAAAAATTAATCACGCCGACAAATTCGTAAAATAAAGCTTGAAAAAAAAAATTTTTTAGGTTACCTACCTCCCTCCCTTACCTACACGTAAAGTGGGGATGATATTTTTTTTCTCGTCTATCCCATGCTTTGGGGTAGCGTTGGATAGGCCGTTCAAAAATATTGTGGGTCTGTGAAAATCATTTTTTAATTCAGGGATCCGTTTGCGTAATATTAAGCTTTTATTTTTTGTTAGAGTCAATTGTTGGTTTTGGATAAGTGAAAAATTCCATGGCAGTAGTATATAAAAGGAAAACTATCACAGCTAAGTACACTTTTCAAGTTAACGAGTAATAGTCGACCACTTCAAAATTGCAGTTGGAGAATTGTATATATAGATGTATGGGAGACGAGCCCATTGTAAACGAGCCCTACGATTGCGGGGTGCTATAGGTGGAACTAGCAGCCTTCGGGAACGCAGACTCACTTCACGTAAACGATTTCGGATGGTTTGGTCGCTTATCAGCAAACCTGAAGTCCTTTGAAGCCTCGTAGCCAACATCATGGCCGTCATGATACCGATTCCGTCGAGCAGTATTTTGGATGTAACGGTCCTGTCTGCGAGTGGTGATGTGAGACCGTCCTCCATGTCGCTCGGCCACGCTGCCCGTGATACGATAGCGTGTCCGGCTTATGACGCTCTGTGTAGTGCCAAGAGCGACGACTGCCACAGTACGTTGCCTGGAACCAGCTTGCAACATTCAGATGGCTCTCATTATCTCTTCTCGTGCCAAATGATGTCGTCGGTCCATATCGATGCAATTTTTTTTAGTTCCGATGCAGAAATGTAATGGTTTTATAAAAACGCTATTACACACTTTTATAGGAATCCTGACTGACAGTTGATTTTCTATTTTTAAACAAAATTTAAAGAAAATTATTTATTTAAATAGCGAAATTCACTAAAAATAATATATAACGATCCAAAAAAGTTTAAATAATAATCATCAGTTGCGGCGATCGCGATTCTCTAAAACGTACTTTATCCCTAGACACTTGATGTGTGTAGTACCCTATAGGTTTTGATATATTTGTATCAAAATATATGTCGCATAAATGGCCGTCTTTTTTTATTGCGTCGACTTGGAAGCTGATTTTCTTTAGAGGTCCAAGGGACCGTAGACCTACATATTTGACATTAATTTCAACTCGATACCTCCACGCGTCCCTGATTAAAATGGCCTTGGCAGACTGACTGACTGACTGACAGACAGACGGAAAACGAAGTGATCCTATAAGGGTTCCGTTTTTTCCTTTTAAGGTACGGAACCCTAAAAATTACCTTGATCCGATGCTCTGATGCTGCGTCAAAGAAGGACAAACGAAAATACACACATTCAAATTAATAAAATAAAATAAAACTACTTTCAAATACTATCCCTGCCAGACATTAAATTATTTACATCCCTGCGAAAGTGCCAGCACGAGCAGCAACGGGCGTTTAAGAAGACTGATGCGTTCTGAAGCCTCAAACTTCTTGTCGATCAATTTTTTTTTTTCGTGTAATGGACTGATTGCCTATGTCCACAGGAGGTGAACCAGAACAAGTTCGGTGGCAGCGAGTGCAACATGACGGTGACGGTGTTGTTTTGTCAGTACGACCTCGGTCGCGTAGCCGCGCTGCTCGGCTGCGGCCGCGTCGCGCGCATGTTGCGCTCCGACAACCACGTCCACATGTACGTCACGGGAGAAAAATAATACCACACATTCTCGTTCATAAATTATAGATATTATAACAATTCTGTATTTCATTTTTTTATCTTATCGGTCAGTTTTATGGCCTTTTTTGTTTCTTCAACAGCGAACTTCCAGTGTTTCTGGCGTTTGACCCAAAAATTGAGGGATTAGGGACACCTTCTTCCTTGGTTCTCCCTGCTTCGCTAACTGACTCACGTGTTAGAAGGGGGGTAAAAACTACAGGATTATTATTTTAAAGATATTTACCCAAATAGCAACCTTTGAGTGTCAGAATGGTTACTGCCGTTATTCGTTAATTATTGTGTTTGTCAGATCCTATCAGTATGATGTTTAGGGAAAGGATTTTATGAAGAAAGCACAGAAACACAAACCCAAGCTTTTATTTAAGTAGGCTTGTCAATAATAAATGAGAAAGCTAGATGTCCGTTCGCAAAACTATGTCTTCACGGAGAAGAAGGACAAGAAACTCCATGGAAACACATTTCAAGTATTTTATCAACACATTTCTTATATTTCCATAAATTATCGTTATCTCAAAAACAGTTAATTTTTCTAAACTCTTGGACCTCATAATAATAGAAACGTACTAACAATAGCAAGGACCAAACCTCTAAAAAGTACATAAATTAGGTATATGTATTGGCCCTTTATGTTTAATATAAGTTGAAGGTAATATTTTGATTTTCCAAGCGTCGGTCGTCGCGGTGGGGGACGGCCAATGAAAATAGGAAGCTAACAACAGATATCCTTTATACAATAGCATACATTAATTATTGCTAGGTATAAGCATCTCTTAGGTGTTTTCATTAGCCATCCCCCGACACGACGACGCTTGGATCAAAATATTGCCTACAACTTATATTAAACTTAAAGGGTGACTGTGGCTGAGCAGATTTTCTTGATACATAGCCATGAACACTCCCGATTAAGACACATTTCAAACAAAAAAAAAAATAGCATCCAAATTGGTTCATCCGTTCAGGAGCCGCAGACAGACACACATATACACATATCATTATCATTTCAGCCGAAAGACGTCCACTGCTGGGCATAGGCCTGCACCTAAGGGGGTTTGCCATAATCGCCGCGCTTGGCAGGCGAGTTGGCGATCGCAGTGTGGTGTTAAAATGCATAAAGAACGCTGTGGCCCATTCTCTAGTAAGTCCCTTAGGCGCCTTTTACGAAACCCACGGTAAGAAATATGATGGTGCTATTCTTTACGTTCGGGACCACACGGAATAGATACACACTACAAACTTGTAACACCCCTCTTTTTCGTCGGGAGTTAAAAATAATATAATATAATAATGTCATAAATCGACACACCAAAAAAGAAATTTTGCGCAATTCTAAAACGATTAGAAGACCCTGGTTGACAAACAATCTGCTGAAATGTATACGTAAAAGAAACACGCTACACACTGAAACAAAAAAACCAGCCAAGTGCGAGTAGGACTCTCACACGAAGGGTTCCGTACCATTATCTATAAAAACCGGCCAAGTGCGAGTCGGACTCGCGCACGAAGGGTTCCGTCTGTAAAAATGGCAAAAAAAAAACACGTTTGTTGTATGGGAGCCCCCCTTAAATATTTATTTTATTTTAATTTAATTATTTATTTTTAAAGTGAATATATAACTAAATATTCTGTGAATATTTCAAGCGTCTACCTGTTGCCGTTATCAATATCGAGCAAAAACGAGCAAAAAAATCACGTTTGTTGTATGGGAGCCCCCTTAAATATTTATTTTATTCTGTTTTTTAGTATTTGTTGTTATAGCGGCAACAGAATTACATCATCTGTGAAAACTTCAACTGTCTAGCTATCACGGATCGTGAGATACAGCCTGGTGACAGACGGACGGACAGACAGACAGCGGAGCCTTAGTAATAGGGTTCCCGTTTTACCCTTTGGGTACAGAACCCTAAAAAGACGAAAATAAAGACAATTACGCTCTGCAACAAAAATATAAAACTTATAGAAACCACTGTAATAATATTATTAAAAAACCGGCCAAGTGCGAGTCGGACTCGCGCACAAAGGGTTCCGTACCATTATCTACAAAAACGGCAAAAAAAATCACGTTTGTTGTATGGGAGCCCCCCTTAAAATATTTGTTTTATTTTAATTATTTATTTTTAAAGTGAATATACATACACATACATACATAAACTCACGCCTTCTTCCCATGGGGGTAGGCAGAAACTATAGAACGCCACCTGCTACGCTCCTTACGTACTCCTTTTGCTTCGCCTACGTTCATACATCTGGTCATACACGCACGCCGATTGCGAGTACTACGCACCTGACCTTTCTGCAGAACATCACCAATTTGGTCACTATATGTCCTCCTAGGGCGTCCCCTCCCCGGCGTTTCCACTCACCTCTGCTTTATAAATACCTTTTGTTAGTCGCGTTCCACTCATCCTCTCAACATGACCAAACCATCTAAGCATACTCTTTTCAATTTTTGTTACTACATCTTCTTTTAAACTGCACCCTTGCCTTATCACCTCATTTTTCAGCCTACTATTCATAGTCACGCCAGACATGCTTCGCAAGGAACGCATTTCCACTGCATTTATTCTACTTTCATGCTTCTTTTGCCACACCCAACATTCACTTCATACATAAGCGTAGGCACCAGCACACTATTGTGAACAGCCAGTCGAGGCTTTTTGGGCATCGACTGATTGGCCACAATCGCATGTATAGCACCATTCACTTTATTTCCCGCATTTACTCTCCTTTCCACATCTTCATCAATCTTTCCATCCCTTGTAAACTGACTCCCCAAATATATAAACTCACTTACTTGCTCCACACTCTTATCATTTATTTTCACATCACACACCGATACATCCTCTTCTCTTTCAAACACCATAACCTTCGTATTATTCACATTTATATTCATCCCTTTCCTCTTATATGCTTCATCCATCACAGTCACCATGTCTTGCAACTGTTCTGCAGACGAAGCAAGTGAATATATAACTAAATATTCTGTGAATATTTCAAGCGTGTACCTGTTGCCGTTATCGATATCGAGCAAAAACGAGCAAACACATCACGTTTGTTGTATGGGAGCCCCCTTAAATATTTATGTTATTCTAGTTTTTAGTATTTGTTGCTATAGCGGCAACAGAAATACGTCATCTGTGAAAATTTCAACTGTCTAACTATCACGGTTCATGAGATACAGCCTGGTGACAGACGGACAGACAGACAGACAGACGGTGGAGCCTTAGTAATAGGGTTCCCGTTTTACCCTTTGGGTACGGAACCCTAAAAGCTAAGAAATGCCTATGATAAGACCTCCTGGACAGTTCTAAAGCAGATACCAAAAAAACCTGGGCAGCAATTAAAGCAATACCTATGTAACTTTACGTTTAAATCTAACATCAATCAAACTTTACTCAACGCAAATCCTGATCCGGTAGTCTCGCTGAATATGGCCAATACTTTTTGCTGATGTGGGGTTACAACTTGCCGAGCAGCCCTTGACTCAACTCAAAACAACAAGAGATAGAACTAGCAAAATTAGCACTTCTGGCTACTACTGACCCTTCTCTGTCACGTTACCCCAGCGGCATGTTCTTTAACCGGTGGTCGTAGCTGAGTACAAACTAGCTACTTAGATAGATCACATTTGCGCCTAATTGTGCCCAAAAAATGAAATTTGTGCGTCTTGAGGTTTCCGAGTTATTCAAGATGCCGATGCCGCTGGGGTAACGCTTAGCAAATTGCTGTACCTCTCAAACGGCTTGACATACTCGTACAACTACGATTTTTTTTACTACGGTGGGTCTTAATTTGTGCTTATGCTGTGCAATTTTATTTTTTCTATAATCGACACCGTTGGAAAATTAAAAATATATTTTATTGTTATGTCATAATTATCTTTTTAGCAATAAAAAATACCTACCATTTATCGTCAAATATACATAGTGTAGTCTTTATTAAAATTGCTGTAGGTAGTTATATGTTCTAACATTTGACTGAAAGTTAAAGATTTGCAAATCTTCGATATAATATGGCTTACATACTGTGCGTGTGTACGTACGTGTTTTACAAACCAATAAATAATTTTATGTAACACTTTTGTGTGAGACTGTTTCAAAAAACGAAATCTTGTACTACCAATTTAAGAAGGTTGGCACAATGTACTGCGCGGCCGCTTTTATACAGTCATTCGAATTTGTTCGGTTAATCGTGAAATTTCTTTTCCAATGGTTTTCTTCTTATATCTGTGTAGTTACCTACAAGGATTTTTCAGCTGAAACTTTAAGAATAAGCAATTGAATAAAGGTACTAATTATTTGTCGAATCATAATTACCGTCACTTAATAATAACTCATGTATTGGGGTGTTACATTTTAGCGTAGCTAGATTTTAATTAAAATGGAATAGCTCTCTGAGGAGTTGAAATAGAAACATCTAAGTTCGCATGATGCTTTGAGTTCATAAAAGGTACAAACCACCATAATTAGTAAGTTTCTAGGGTTTCTCATTGAAGCGCAAGGAACGATTTTAGGGTTTTTGAAAATCATTTTTTTATTTTCCAACGGTGTCGATTATAGAAAAAATAAAACTGCACAGCATAAGCACAATTTAAGACCCACCGTATTAAAAAAAATTGTAGTTGTATGTCAAGCCGTTTGAGAGGTACAGCAATTTGCTAAACGTTACCCCAGCGGCATCTTGAATAACTCGGAAACCTCAAGACGCACAAATTTAATTTTTTTTGCACAATTAGGCACAAATGTGATCTATCTAAGTAGCTAGTTTGTACTCAGCTACGACCACCGGTTAAAAAACATGCCGCTGGGGTAACGTTACTCCAGCGGAATCTGTTTTTCGTGAATATCTTTGGATCGGCTGGACGCACAAATTCTAAATTTCGGGCACATTTACACGAGATAGGGTACTAATTATCTGTCAAGCCGAAATCCTGAAAAGTGACAACATTCCGCTGGCGTAACGCACACGGCAAAAAGTGTGCCGGTGTCTTCCTTGATCTTGCCAAGGCCTTTGATACCGTGACAAGGCCCATACTGATCAAGAAGATGGAAAGCTTAGGTATCAGGGGCATTGCATTGGAATGGTTTACCTCCTATCTTTCCGAACGTAAACAGAAGGTTTGCCTGGGTAACTTTCAGAGTACCGTTGCTAAAATGGAATATGGAGTGCCCCAAGGTAGTGTTCTTGGTCCCACCTTGTTTCTCCTGTACGTTGATGGTCTATGCTCACTCAATTTGGACCACGCGCAAATATCTGCGTACGCTGATGATACAGCGATTATTTTCCATGGAGACTCTTGGAAGGAAACCTATAGTGCCGCAGAGGCTGGAATGCAGAAGGTTACCAGTTGGCTGCAACACAATCTGCTCACCCTTAATGTTCAAAAAACCAAGGTAGTTAATTTTTCTATAAGCATAAAAACAGCCGCTCCTAAACAACTTGCACTCAAATCCCACCAGTGCAATCACAATATGGGGGGCTGCTGCAGTTGCCCCGTTTTTGAACATGTTAATAGTATCAAGTATGTTGGTATTTGCATAGACCAGCACCTGACATGGGGAAAGCAAATCCAATCAGTTACTTCGCGCGTAAGGAAGCTTTTGTACATATTTAAAGCACTTCGATCTATAGCTGACAAAGATACACTCAGGATGACACACCTGGCTTTATGTCAGTCTGTGCTTAGTTACTGCATAATACCTATCTTGGGGTTTTGCTGGTAAGAGTTATCTTATTAATGCGGAACGAGCACAAAGAGCTATCCTTAAGGTCTCATGGATGAGGAATTCGATACCCCACTGATATGTTATACCAAGAGTCGAGAGTGGTTACAGTGCGCCAACTTTACATTTTATCAGTGCTACTTAAATTTCATAAAACAGCAGCTGCCACAGTGGTAGCGGATCAGCGCACACGTAGAAATCCTAAGTGGAACACAGTTTGCTGCTAACTTAAATTTGGCAATAAGCCATTCTCTCGTATTGGACCATATCTGTATGAAAAAGTTAACAAAAAGCTTAAAATCTTCCCCTTGACAAGGTTTGGATGCAAAAAACAGGTTCAGGATTGGCTGCTTCGGCTTAATTATGCTGAAACGGAAAATCTTTTATCTTTCAAATATACAACCACAACCCGGTCTTTTGTCTTTCAACTACAATGTTAAGTTTGTATAATTATAGGATAAATTCATCCCAACTACGAAACCCTTCATTGTGCGTGGTCCGACACGCACTTGGCCGGTTTATCTTAATGTTTCTGTGCACACGATGGTCACCGTGGCTTAAATACAGTTCCAAGTTTTGGGGCGTCACGACCCCCATGACCCCGTGACCACGCCTTATTTGATTATTGTTTTTACAAAAAATTAACATTAACTTATGAAAAACACACCTAGACATTATTAATTACTTATTACAACAAATGATTCCGTTATAATATAAGAGTGTAAGTATGTAAGTGATGAGTGTGAGTGTGAATGTGATGAGTGTATGTATGCATGTGATGAGTGTTAGTGTGATGAATACTTTAATATTTGAAAGATAAAAGATTTTCCGTTTCAGCATAATTAAGCCGAAGCAGCCAATCCTGAACCTGTTTTTTGCATCCAAACCTTGTCAAGGGGAAGATTTTAAGCTTTTTGTTAACTTTTTCATACAGATATGGTCCAATACGAGAGAATGGCTTATTGCCAAATTTAAGTTAGCAGCAAACTGTGTTCCACTTAGGATTTCTACGTGTGCGCTGATCCGCTACCACTGTGGCAGCTGCTGTTTTATGAAATTTAAGTAGCACTGATAAAATGTAAAGTTGGCGCACTGTAACCACTCTCGACTCTTGGTATAACATATCAGTGGGGTATCGAATTCCTCATCCATGAGACCTTAAGGATAGCTCTTTGTGCTCGTTCCGCATTAATAAGATAACTCTTACCAGCAAAACCCCAAGATAGGTATTATGCAGTAACTAAGCACAGACTGACATAAAGCCAGGTGTGTCATCCTGAGTGTATCTTTGTCAGCTATAGATCGAAGTGCTTTAAATATGTACAAAAGCTTCCTTACGCGCGAAGTAACTGATTGGATTTGCTTTCCCCATGTCAGGTGCTGGTCTATGCAAATACCAACATACTTGATACTATTAACATGTTCAAAAACGGGGCAACTGCAGCAGCCCCCCATATTGTGATTGCACTGGTGGGATTTGAGTGCAAGTTGTTTAGGAGCGGCTGTTTTTATGCTTATAGAAAAATTAACTACCTTGGTTTTTTGAACATTAAGGGTGAGCAGATTGTGTTGCAGCCAACTGGTAACCTTCTGCATTCCAGCCTCTGCGGCACTATAGGTTTCCTTCCAAGAGTCTCCATGGAAAATAATCGCTGTATCATCAGCGTACGCAGATATTTGCGCGTGGTCCAAATTGAGTGAGCATAGACCATCAACGTACAGGAGAAACAAGGTGGGACCAAGAACACTACCTTGGGGCACTCCATATTCCATTTTAGCAACGGTACTCTGAAAGTTACCCAGGCAAACCTTCTGTTTACGTTCGGAAAGATAGGAGGTAAACCATTCCAATGCAATGCCCCTGATACCTAAGCTTTCCATCTTCTTGATCAGTATGGGCCTTGTCACGGTATCAAAGGCCTTGGCAAGATCAAGGAAGACACCGGCACACTTTTTGCCGTGTGCGTTACGCCAGCGGAATGTTGTCACTTTTCAGGATTTCGGCTTGACAGATAATTAGTACCCTATCTCGTGTAAATGTGCCCGAAATTTAGAATTTGTGCGTCCAGCCGATCCAAAGATATTCACGAAAAACAGATTCCGCTGGAGTAACGTTACCCCAGCGGCATGTTTTTTAACCGGTGGTCGTAGCTGAGTACAAACTAGCTACTTAGATAGATCACATTTGTGCCTAATTGTGCAAAAAAAATGAAATTTGTGCGTCTTGAGGTTTCCGAGTTATTCAAGATGCCGCTGGGGTAACGTTTAGCAAATTGCTGTACCTCTCAAACGGCTTGACATACAACTACAATTTTTTTTAATACGGTGGGTCTTAAATTGTGCTTATGCTGTGCAATTTTATTTTTTCTATAATCGACACCGTTGGAAAATAAAAAAATGATTTTCAAAAACCCTAAAATCGTTCCTTGCGCTTCAATAAGTGTACGGTTCGTACACTTGCAGAGTTGTTGTTGTTAAGGTTGAAGCGCGGAGAGAAAAGATCACTTAGTTCCCGTTAGGTTTATTACGTATAAATAGTGTTTACAAGTAATATTGTTGACGATTCCTTTCTCTAATGTTAGTCACCGCGTAGCAGTAATCGCACTCTCTGATTTATTGTAATGTATGTATATTTATAGTAATAGAAATGACGCACGTCTGGTGCAAACCACCGCGTCAGCAAAACATGTACAGTGTAAGACTGTACATCTTGGCAACTCCAAAAGGAGAAACAAATGAGAAGAGAAAGGAAAAGCCATCACAAAGTTAATAAAGTAAATTAATCAATCAAATTGAAAGGCGATGTTCCTGTTCCCAGATTGAGGTCCCAGCTGCAAGTCCTTTGTTGTTTGTGCTGTGACTGTTTCTTGCCGGTACTCTGGTTTTCGTATAACTTGAAGTTCAATATCTTCAGGTGGTTGACGACTAGTTTTATTCTTAGCGTTGTTTGTGCAATATTGCGGACAACGATTCCTCCCAACCACAACAAGTACAACTATGATGGCGGCTGTCAGCAATGAGTAACAGATAGCATATTGATGAATATCGTGATTTGTTATTGTTGGTAGTGAAACTTCATTTTTCTTTTGAGTTACAATTTTCTGTTCAATTATTGCAATTTCTTGATTCGTTGCCTTTGACTGAAGGATGTTTGGGGCATAGCGATATGTTAAGTTCACTATCTTGTTAATGGATGTGTCAAATGTTGGAGCTGTGAGCTCATAATCCATCTTCATTTGACTGCTGTATTCGCGTTGAGCGTAGATGGTCATGTCGGTGGATTGTAATACGCATCCCTGAGATAATGTCACTATGCTTGATGACGAAATGGTTTGTGCTGTGACGTCATTGCTACAAATGATTCGCAACGAACACGTTTCGCAGCAAACCGCCAGCCAGCTGTTTTGTGTTCGTAACTCTATCCAAGTGTCCTTGCATGACGTGCGTTCGACGTCACAAGGTCCGCTGTTTTGATGTGATAGCAGTTTGGCCTCACACGGAGCGCTTTTGCCGTGTAGGTCAAATGATGGCAGGTTTTTCTTGCATAAGAAGTTCTGCGATTTTTGTTGCATGCAGTGTTTCAAGTCATCTTCAGATATAGACACGTACACGTTCTTCTTGAAATTGACAGCGATGTACTTGTTTGATAGCTGCACATAATATGTAGTTTCCTTATCAATGACCGGTAAAGGTATAGCTTTGTATATGTCGAAGTCTTCGTTAGCTACAAGTGGAATATGTGCTTCGAATAGAAAGTAATTTTCAGTAACTCGTGCTTTCACATTGATCAGCTTGTAAATATCTTTAATGTTTTCTTTGTAGTTTTCAACTGGTAGCGATAAAGATTTCGGAAGGCTTCCGGATATTTCCGTTAGTTTTTGCATCAGACGAACCGGAGTTATCAGATGAACGTCTACATGTCCTTGGTAGACGTTCGTTAGTGTATTGAACAGCATCTCCTGAAACGTCCTCAAGCTGTTGATCAGTAGGTACGTCGTTAACGAAGCAGAATTGATGTAGGTGGTGGCGGAAAGTATTTCCATTTCCGTTTCGATAGATGCTATGTTCATGTTGGTCTGATTGATGAAGTTATCAATGGAGTTGAGCTGACGTTGAATATTGTCTTCACTTTGTTTCAGTACTTGATTCTCAAGCTCCACGATAGTTGTTTGATTTTTGATTAACTCAAGTAAGTAGTTCTCGTTGGTTTGCAGAGATTGTATGTCGTTTTGGTATTTCTTAGCAAATTGTTGGTCTAATATTCCAAAAAGATTATTAGCTAAGTAGCCGACTCCGTCGACTAGACCCCGTTTCTTTCTGTTGCTCAGGTGTTTGTGGGGATTTATAAGTATGGAGTTATAGTAGTTTAGAAGTTCTATTTCATGACTTAATTGTTCCATAGTTGACCTGCAGTGTTGTAGATTCGTTTTATGGCATAAGTTCTTGATGTTCTCGAAGTAAGTTTGAGTACGACGAGTTCCTTCCCAATAGTTTGTTAGATTGTAGTACATCATTAGTATCCACTCATCATGCACTACTTGCATTTTGCCGACGGTGTCATAGTATATGGGCCGCCCGCGTTCCAAACTTGTAATCTGAGCGGTCGACGCCGGCGCTCCGCGCGTGCCATCAATGGCGCTATAAGATCCCGTTACAAATGTAAACAATGATAACATTGATATTAGTAGCGTTGAAATAGGATTCTTTGACCTCTTCCGCCGCTCAGTTTTCGGATTCTGTTGAGGCTTATGTTTCGTTTCGTTTTCCTCGGCATCCTCCATTTCAGAGTTCAATGGTAATGGCGATAGTTTTGTTATTGGGCGTTTTATTATTCCTGCTTGAGTTTTCACGGTAGTAACTCGAACATATCCATCAGATCCTGGATGAGTCTCCAGTATACGACCCAAGGCCCATTTTCCTGGCGGTAGATTGTTTTCTTTTACCAGTACTACATCGCCTTCTTTGACGTTTCTAGTAGGCTTGTTCCACTTACTACGTGTTTGTAGAGTAGTAAGGTAATCGTTTGACCAGTTTTTCCAATATTGTTGAAACATATGCTCGATAAGCTGCCACCTACGACGTAAATCGATGTTATTTACGTTATTGTAATCCGAGAGTGGCATGGACAATATTGGGCTTCCTGTTAGGAAGTGTCCAGGAGTGAGGCAGTTGTAAAACTCTTCTGGATCTTCAGTTAGCGGGCACAGCGGTCTTGAATTTAAGCAGGCTTCTATTTTTGCTAAAATCGTTATGAATTCCTCGTATGTCAGTTTTTGGTCCCCAAGTACTCGTCGCAGATGGTGCGTCATCGACTTGACGGCAGCTTCCCACAGACCGCCAGCAGTTGGCCAGGCGGGGGCATTGAAATGCCACTCCACCTCCAATTTGGCCAGTTCGTTGAAGAGATCTGGTTTCAGTAGTTGTTTGAACTCTTCGAATTCTTGACGAAGTACCTTTGCAGCGCCGATAAAGTTTGTACCACAGTCAGAGTACATGTGGCTGGGGGTGCCGCGCCTCGCACACAGTCTTTGGAAGGCTGCCATAAACGTTTCTGTGCTAAGGTCTGACACGAGTTCAATATGAACGGCTTTCGTCACCATACATATAAATATGGCTATGTATCCCTTTGAAGTTTTTATGCCTCTACCCTTGTTGTGTTTAACATCCACATGACCGGTAAAGTCTACTCCTGTGTGCGTGAAAGGTCGGCACGGAGTGATCCTTTGTTGTGGTAGGTCGCCCATCAGTTGATAGCCATCTGTCTTGTTGAAGCGGTGACAGCGTACACATCTTCGAAGTTGTTCCTTGACGGCACGGTTACCGCCAACGATCCAGTACCGCTGTCTTATATAAGTCAACGTCAGCCGAGCTCCTCCATGTAACGTGGATGAATGAGCTTGTTCTATGAGAAGTTGTGTAAATCGTCCTCTATGTGGTATGATGATTGGATTCTTCATCTCCCCGGGTAGGCTTGAGTGCTTAAGACGACCTCCGACACAAATAATTCCCGTTTTGTTTATATAAGGATTCAATTTGCAAATTGCGCTTTTCTTCGGTACTGTTTCGTTATTAGCAAGTTGTGTAAATTCGGAATTGAACTGCAGTCGCTGCGCGTGAATTATGATACTTTTACGCGCTGCGCTTAGTTCACTTGTTGTTAGGTACGTAGTTTCCGATTTCGTCTTATTGCGCATATTTTTAATGAAGCGTAATATCCATGCGATGACCCTGTTTACTTGTGTCAATGAGCTGCATTTGTTCAATAATTTTGTGATTATGTTATGTTCGTTATTCCCTTGTGAAGGGTTTTCGATTTGAACGTGATTTATGCAGCCAAAATTCGTTTGGAAAGCGCAAGGAATATCTTCCGATACATCTTGTTTTGTTAAAAGTTCGGGGCCTTGCCACCATACGTTGAACTTCATCAGTTTGCTTGGCAAAAGACCTCTTGATGCGCAGTCTGCGGGATTCTGCTCTGACTTGACGTAGCACCACTGAGCTGCAGGAATGACGCTTTTGATCTTTGTAACTCTGTTGGCTACGTACGTCTCCCATCTTGATGTTTCGCCTTGAATCCACGCCAGGACAACTTGTGAATCCGACCAGGCCCGTATTGATACGTTATATCCACAGAATGTTTGCTTGGTTTTCTTCATCAAGTCAGCCAGTAGTTGAGCGCCACACAGTTCCAGTCTAGGTAATGTGGTTTTCTGTGTCAGTGGAGCCACCCTTGTTCGAGCAGCTAGTAGAGTTACGATGGGTTGGCCATGTTCGTTGAACACCTTGCTGTAAATAACACAAGCGTAAGCCTTTTCACTTGCGTCACAGAAGCCTAATAACTCGACACATTTTTGTGTATCGCCAATCCATCTGTTTATCGTTATTTTGTTGACGCATGGCAGTTCTGTTTTTAGGTTCAGCCACTCAGATTCGATGTTGCTGGGCAGTACGTCATCCCAGCTAAGTTTACTCATCCAGAGTTTCTGGAATAGTAGTTTGGCTTTGACCGTCACTGGGGAGAGCCAACCCAGTGGATCGTAAAATCTCGATATGGCTGAGAGTAAGGATCTCTTTGTTAGCTGTTTTGAGTTTTCCACAGGCCAGTTGAAGTGGAAGGAGTCGCTGTTTGGATTCCAACCGAGTCCTAATGTTTTGGTTGATTCTTCACCTTTAAAATCAAACATGTTTTGAGTTGAAATTTGATCGTCGCGTAAGTCTTCCAGTATAACTCGGTCATTGGCTGTCCACTTTCGTAAATTCATGCCTCCTCCTCTTAATAGTTGGATCAAGGATTGTTGCAGTTTTTTCGCTTCTGTGAGATTGTTATGGCCGCTAATGACGTCATCCACGTAGCATTCTTCTATGAGTATCTTGGCCGCTTCCGGATGTTTGTGACCATCGTCAATGGCCAGTTGCTTCAATGTTCGCATAGCTAGCCATGGTGCGCATTTAGTCCCGTAGGTTACGGTGCAGAGCTGGTAATCGCGAAGATGTTGATCTTGTGAGTCCCGCCATACAATTCTCTGTAGATGTTGTTGTTCTTTTGAAATCCAAATGCAGCGGTACATTTTTTCAATGTCAGCAGTGAATGCGTATTTATAAGTTCGCCATTTAAGTATAAGAGCTTGAATATCTTTTTGTAAATTGGCGCCCTTTTCCATGACATTGTTCAGACTGAAGCCACTAGTAGTTTGTTGAGATGCGTTAAATACGACCCTCAGCTTTGTTGTTGTGGAGTTTTCTCTCAAGACACCGTGATGCGGCAGAAAGTAGATGTCAGTAGGTATCTGAGGTGCACGTTTCATGTGACCCAGATCTGCATACTCTTCCATGAATTGTTTGTACATTAATGAAAGTCTTGCTTTCTTCTCTAGCCGTTTTTCCAACTGTAAAAACTGTGAAACAGCAATTGTTCTAGATTTGCCTAGTTTCTCTTCGTAGTCTGAAACGAGAGGCATTTTGACGATGTACTTTCCATCAGATGATCTTCTCACAGTTTCTTTATAAAATTGTTCGCACTGGTCGTCCTTGGGGATATCTGTCGTATTTTGAATTTCTTCATTCTCCAAAAATTTTGTGAGATCCTCTAAGTTTAATAATGTAGCGTGGCAGTCAAACGTTTGCTTCATCTTTCCGCATAGAATCCACCCAATTTGCGTGTGTTGTGCAACTGGGGAGCTGTTATTGCCTTTCAATACACCTTCTAGGATAATTTCGGAGTATACGTCGGCTCCTAGTAATAGGTCGATTTGCCGAGATACGTTGAAGTCAGGATCTGCAAGTTTCAAGTTTTCTAAATGCGTCCATGCGCCTTTCTCGAACGTTTTCGTAGGTAAGTTGTTTGTTAGCTTCGTCATGATAAGTGCTTGAGTTTCAAAACTGTAATCGGAGTAAATCGATTGGCAGGTAAATTTTAGTTTTCCCCTGCATTCTCTAGAAACAGAGCCGATTCCCGATACCGATGCGTTGATCCCGTTCCGAGGAAGACGTAACATTTGTGCTGCGTTTTCTGTTATCAAGTTTACTTGTGAGCCTTGATCGAGTAGCGCACGCAGTGTTACATAAGTCCCATCCACGGATTTGACTTTCAGTTGGACCGTAGTTAGTAGAACTTCCATGTTGTCTTTAAACAAATGGTTAGATGTTGGTTGTTGAGTTGATGATGAAGAGCGTTGCTCAATGTTGTTTTTTCTGTTTGTTGACGTTACGTTTTGTTTGTCCGAATTGTGCAATAGTGTGTGGTGTTTCAAGTTACATTCTTGGCACGTTTTAGTTGATTTGCACTCGTTGTTTCCATGACTGAACAAACAGTTTTTGCAGAGCTGCAATTTTGAAACTGTGTCATTTCGTTTGCCGAAGTCCATTTGAAGGAATTTGTCACATTGGCGTAGTACGTGACTACCGTTGCAGAATGGGCATTTTCCATGTAAAGTGTGATAGTTGTTTGTTTTATTTTGATTGACGCTATAGTTATGTTTCTTCATCTGGGTTTGCTTGTTGAATGTTTTCCAGTTGGATGATTTTTCTGGAGCTGTAGGATTCGCTTTCTTAGCCGACTTCATGGTTTCGTATGCCATGAACTGTGTTTCGAGGAAATACAAAAAGTCGTGCAGTTTTTGTAGTTCTCTATGATCTTGGAGTTCCTTCATGTAGTCACTCAAAGTACTGGAGTCCAGTTTTTGTGACATGATATGCACAATGATCGGGTCCCAGGTTGATGTGTCAATACCGATGTTAGAGATACCGTTTAGGCATTCGGTAATGACGTCATGCATCTTCTTCAAGTTGAATGAATCTGCATGTTGTATGATTGGCAGATTTAGCATGTTGTTCATAAATGAAGTAAACTGCAGGCGACGGTTGTCGTAGCGCTGATTTAATATATCCCAACATGAGTTATAGTTTTCAGTGCTAATGGTCAGATGCTGCACTAAGCGTTCTGCTTCTCCTCGCAGCTTGGTCTTTAGATGTTGCATTTTCTGCGCGTTGTTAATCATTGGATTTTTATGTATTGCTTCCAGAAACAGGTCTTTGAAGGAGATCCACTGGCTGTAGGTGCCTGAGAACTCAGGGATTTCGATCTTAGGTGTCGATTTCTGGTAGTGGACGGTGGACCAGATTTTGGCATTAATTTTCCTCTTCAGCTCATCGTATTTCTGTTCGATGTCCGTGAACATTTGGTAGTAATGCTCGTTGGATCCTTTCAGTTGGAAGTCTATTTCCCAGTGAAGTTTATCGATAGGTTCCCATTTCGATTTCAACGTCGTGAGGTGGTCTTCCAGTTCCCATCTTTCCGTGATAGTTAGTACGTCAATTTTGGAGATAATACGGTATATTGCGTTGAAGTTGCATTCTTGCTTGTTAAGCAAGAGTTGTATGTTATTACCGTCGTCATCTTCTGAAGTCCCACCTAGGTCGAACTTCACGTTTTGCTTGCCCCAAGTTGCCAGTTTGTTAGTTATGTCCGTTTTAGTTGATAAGAACATTTCTTTAGTTTTCCCGTAGATGTCATCCTTGAAGTATGCTATATTCTTATCTTCTAGTTCTAACAACAGTTGGGCATGCCTGCTTTCGAAGTCTTGCCATTGGTTTTCTAGCGACAACAAGCGTTTCTTCAAGTATTCCACAGTTTTTCGTGATGAAGAATCCTTGCGATAGTTAGCACATAATGTCTTGATGTTCTCGAAGCACGTTGACTGCAATTCCAGTTTATCCATATTGATGCTTCTTGTTGTTACCGTTGCTTTGTTAGATGGCTCAAGAGATCTGGCACGTCGTTGACGGTGACAGGAGAGCGTTGTGTTGTGTTGTGAAGGCTACTGCGTTGCTTGTAGTCTTCTCCGTTTCAAATCTTGAAATCGTTATCTTCCTTGATTTGAAATGGTCAGTGGAACTCAGTACCCATGCGCCTCGGTTGCGATATTATGCGATTTCTCAATCTAACTGGGGCGACCCGCTTCTGGGAGACCAGCTAAACCGATTCGCTACCGTAAAGAGACACAACAGCACCAAATATCCGGCTCGAAGGACCATAAAATGTACGGTTCGTACACTTGCAGAGTTGTTGTTGTTAAGGTTGAAGCGCGGAGAGAAAAGATCACTTAGTTCCCGTTAGGTTTATTACGTATAAATAGTGTTTACAAGTAATATTGTTGACGATTCCTTTCTCTAATGTTAGTCACCGCGTAGCAGTAATCGCACTCTCTGATTTATTGTAATGTATGTATATTTATAGTAATAGAAATGACGCACGTCTGGTGCAAACCACCGCGTCAGCAAAACATGTACAGTGTAAGACTGTACAATAAGAAACCCTAGAAACTTACTAATTATGGTGGTTTGTACCTTTTATGAACTCAAAGCATCATGCGAACTTAGATGTTTCTATTTCAACTCCTCAGAGAGCTATTCCATTTTAATTAAAATCTAGCTACGCTAAAATGTAACACCCCAATACATGAGTTATTATTAAGTGACGGTAATTATGATTCGACAAATAATTAGTACCTTTATTCAATTGCTTATTCTTAAAGTTTCAGCTGAAAAATCCTTGTAGGTAACTACACAGATATAAGAAGAAAACCATTGGAAAAGAAATTTCACGATTAACCGAACAAATTCGAATGACTGTATAAAAGCGGCCGCGCAGTACATTGTGCCAACCTTCTTAAATTGGTAGTACAAGATTTCGTTTTTTGAAACAGTCTCACACAAAAGTGTTACATAAAATTATTTATTGGTTTGTAAAACACGTACGTACACACGCACAGTATGTAAGCCATATTATATCGAAGATTGCAAATCTTTAACTTTCAGTCAAATGTTAGAACATATAACTACCTACAGCAATTTTAATAAAGACTACACTATGTATATTTGACGATAAATGGTAGGTATTTTTTATTGCTAAAAAGATAATTATGACATAACAATAAAATATATTTTTAATTTTCCAACGGTGTCGATTATAGAAAAAATAAAATTGCACAGCATAAGCACAAATTAAGACCCACCGTAGTAAAAAAAATCGTAGTTGTACGAGTATGTCAAGCCGTTTGAGAGGTACAGCAATTTGCTAAGCGTTACCCCAGCGGCATCGGCATCTTGAATAACTCGGAAACCTCAAGACGCACAAATTTCATTTTTTGGGCACAATTAGGCGCAAATGTGATCTATCTAAGTAGCTAGTTTGTACTCAGCTACGACCACCGGTTAAAGAACATGCCGCTGGGGTAACGTGACAGAGAAGGGTCAGTAGTAGCCAGAAGTGCTAATTTTGCTAGTTCTATCTCTTGTTGTTTTGAGTTGAGTCAAGGGCTGCTCGGCAAGTTGTAACCCCACATCAGCAAAAAAAGTATTGGCCATATTCAGCGAGACTACCGGATCAGGATTTGCGTTGAGTAAAGTTTGATTGATGTTAGATTTAAACGTAAAGTTACATAGGTATTGCTTTAATTGCTGCCCAGGTTTTTTTGGTATCTGCTTTAGAACTGTCCAGGAGGTCTTATCATAGGCATTTCTTAGCTTTTAGGGTTCCGTACCCAAAGGGTAAAACGGGAACCCTATTACTAAGGCTCCACCGTATGTCTGTCTGTCTGTCCGTCTGTCACCAGGCTGTATCTCATGAACCGTGATAGTTAGACAGTTGAAATTTTCACAGATGACGTATTTCTGTTGCCGCTATAGCAACAAATACTAAAAACTAGAATAACATAAATATTTAAGGGGGCTCCCATACAACAAACGTGATGTGTTTGCTCGTTTTTGCTCGATATCGATAACGGCAACAGGTACACGCTTGAAATATTCACAGAATATTTAGTTATATATTCACTTGCTTCGTCTGCAGAACAGTTGCAAGACATGGTGACTGTGATGGATGAAGCATATAAGAGGAAAGGGATGAATATAAATGTGAATAATACGAAGGTTATGGTGTTTGAAAGAGAAGAGGATGTATCGGTGTGTGATGTGAAAATAAATGATAAGAGTGTGGAGCAAGTAAGTGAGTTTATATATTTGGGGAGTCAGTTTACAAGGGATGGAAAGATTGATGAAGATGTGGAAAGGAGAGTAAATGCGGGAAATAAAGTGAATGGTGCTATACATGCGATTGTGGCCAATCAGTCGATGCCCAAAAAGCCTCGACTGGCTGTTCACAATAGTGTGCTGGTGCCTACGCTTATGTATGAAGTGAATGTTGGGTGTGGCAAAAGAAGCATGAAAGTAGAATAAATGCAGTGGAAATGCGTTCCTTGCGAAGCATGTCTGGCGTGACTATGAATAGTAGGCTGAAAAATGAGGTGATAAGGCAAGGGTGCAGTTTAAAAGAAGATGTAGTAACAAAAATTGAAAAGAGTTTGCTTAGATGGTTTGGTCATGTTGAGAGGATGAGTGGAACGCGACTAACAAAAGGTATTTATAAAGCAGAGGTGAGTGGAAACGCCGGGGAGGGGACGCCCTAGGAGGACATATAGTGACCAAATTGGTGATGTTCTTCAGAAAGGTCAGGTGCGTAGTACTCGCAATCGGCGTGCGTGTATGACCAGATGTATGAACGTAGGCGAAGCAAAAGGAGTACGTAAGGAGCGTAGCAGGTGGCGTTCTATAGTTTCTGCCGACCCCCATGGGAAGAAGGCGTGAGTTTATGTATGTATGTGTATGTATATTCACTTTAAAAATAAATAATTAAAATAAAACAAATATTTTAAGGGGGGCTCCCATACAACAAACGTGATTTTTTTGCCGTTTTTGTAGATAATGGTACGGAACCCTTTGTGCGCGAGTCCGACTCGCACTTGGCCGGTTTTTTAATAATATTATTACAGTGGTTTCTATAAGTTTTATATTTTTGTTGCAGAGCGTAATTGTCTTTATTTTCGTATTTTTAGGGTTCTGTACCCAAAGGGTAAAACGGGAACCCTATTACTAAGGCTCCGCTGTCTGTCTGTCCGTCCGTCTGTCACCAGGCTGTATCTCACGATCCGTGTTAGCTAGACAGTTGAAGTTTTCACAGATGATGTAATTCTGTTGCCGCTATAACAACAAATACTAAAAAACAGAATAAAATAAATATTTAAGGGGGCTCCCATACAACAAACATGATTTTTTTGCTCGTTTTTGCTCGATATTGATAACGGCAACAGGTAGACGCTTGAAATATTCACAGAATATTTAGTTATATATTCACTTTAAAAATAAATAATTAAATTAAAATAAAATAAATATTTAAGGGGGGCTCCCATACAACAAACGTGTTTTTTTTTTGCCATTTTTACAGACGGAACCCTTCGTGCGCGAGTCCGACTCGCACTTGGCCGGTTTTTATAGATAATGGTACGGAACCCTTCGTGTGAGAGTCCTACTCGCACTTGGCTGGTTTTTTTGTTTCAGTGTGTAGCGTGTTTCTTTTACGTATACATTTCAGCAGATTGTTTGTCAACCAGGGTCTTCTAATCGTTTTAGAATTGCGCAAAATTTCTTTTTTGGTGTGTCGATTTATGACATTATTATATTATATTATTTTTAACTCCCGACGAAAATAAGGGGTGTTACAAGTTTGTAGTGTGTATCTATTCCGTGTGGTCCCGAACGTAAAGAATAGCACCATCATATTTCTTACCGTGGGTTTCGTAAAAGGCGCCTAAGGGACTTACTAGAGAATGGGCCACAGCGTTCTTTATGCATTTTAACACCACACTGCGATCGCCAACTCGCCTGCCAAGCGCGGCGATTATGGCAAACCCCCTTAGGTGCAGGCCTATGCCCAGCAGTGGACGTCTTTCGGCTGAAATGATAATGATATGTGTATATGTGTGTCTGTCTGCGGCTCCTGAACGGATGAACCAATTTGGATGCTATTTTTTTTTTTGTTTGAAATGTGTCTTAATCGGGAGTGTTCATGGCTATGTATCAAGAAAATCTGCTCAGCCACAGTCACCCTTTAAGTTTAATATAAGTTGTAGGCAATATTTTGATCCAAGCGTCGTCGTGTCGGGGGATGGCTAATGAAAACACCTAAGAGATGCTTATACCTAGCAATAATTAATGTATGCTATTGTATAAAGGATATCTGTTGTTAGCTTCCTATTTTCATTGGCCGCCCCCCACCGCGACGACCGACGCTTGGAAAATCAAAATATTACCTTCAACTTATATTAAACAAAGGGCCAATACATATACCTAATTTATGTACTTTTTAGAGGTTTGGTCCTTGCTATTGTTAGTACGTTTCTATTATTATGAGGAATGGTCCAAGAGTTTAGAAAAATTAACTTTTTTTGAGATAACGATAATTTATGGAAATATAAGAAATGTGTTGATAAAATACTTGAAATGTGTTTCCATGGAGTTTCTTGTCCTTCTTCTCCGTGAAGACATAGTTTTGCGAACGGACATCTAGCTTTCTCATTTATTATTGACAAGCCTACTTAAATAAAAGCTTGGGTTTGTGTTTCTGTGCTTTCTTCATAAAATCCTTTCCCTAAACATCATACTGATAGGATCTGACAAACACAATAATTAACGAATAACGGCAGTAACCATTCTGACACTCAAAGGTTGCTATTTGGGTAAATATCTTTAAAATAATAATCCTGTAGTTTTTACCCCCCTTCTAACACGTGAGTCAGTTAGCGAAGCAGGGAGAACCAAGGAAGAAGGTTTCCCTAATCCCTCAATTTTTGGGTCAAACGCCAGAAACACTGGAAGTTCGCTGTTGAAGAAACAAAAAAGGCCATAAAACTGACCGATAAGATAAAAAAATGAAATACAGAATTGTTATAATATCTATAATTTATGAACGAGAATGTGTGGTATTATTTTTCTCCCGTGACGTACATGTGGACGTGGTTGTCGGAGCGCAACATGCGCGCGACGCGGCCGCAGCCGAGCAGCGCGGCTACGCGACCGAGGTCGTACTGACAAAACAACACCGTCACCGTCATGTTGCACTCGCTGCCACCGAACTTGTTCTGGTTCACCTCCTGTGGACATAGGCAATCAGTCCATTACACGAAAAAAAAAAATTGATCGACAAGAAGTTTGAGGCTTCAGAACGCATCAGTCTTCTTAAACGCCCGTTGCTGCTCGTGCTGGCACTTTCGCAGGGATGTAAATAATTTAATGTCTGGCAGGGATAGTATTTGAAAGTAGTTTTATTTTATTTTATTAATTTGAATGTGTGTATTTTCGTTTGTCCTTCTTTGACGCAGCATCAGAGCATCGGATCAAGGTAATTTTTAGGGTTCCGTACCTTAAAAGGAAAAAACGGAACCCTTATAGGATCACTTCGTTTTCCGTCTGTCTGTCAGTCAGTCAGTCAGTCTGCCAAGGCCATTTTAATCAGGGACGCGTGGAGGTATCGAGTTGAAATTAATGTCAAATATGTAGGTCTACGGTCCCTTGGACCTCTAAAGAAAATCAGCTTCCAAGTCGACGCAATAAAAAAAGACGGCCATTTATGCGACATATATTTTGATACAAATATATCAAAACCTATAGGGTACTACACACATCAAGTGTCTAGGGATCAAGTACGTTTTAGAGAATCGCGATCGCCGCAACTGATGATTATTATTTAAACTTTTTTGGATCGTTATATATTATTTTTAGTGAATTTCGCTATTTAAATAAATAATTTTCTTTAAATTTTGATTAAAATTAGAAAATCAACTGTCAGTCAGGATTCCTATAAAAGTGTGTAATAGCGTTTTTATAAAACCATTACATTTCTGCATCGGAACTAAAAAAAATTGCATCGATATGGACCGACGACATCATTTGGCACGAGAAGAGATAATGAGAGCCATCTGAATGTTGCAAGTTGGTTCCAGGCAACGTACTGTGGCAGTCGTCGCTCTTGGCACTACACAGAGCGTCATAAGCCGGACACGCTATCGTATCACGGGCAGCGTGGCCGAGCGACATGGAGGACGGTCTCACATCACCACTCGCAGACAGGACCATTACATCCAAAATACTGCTCGACGGAATCGGTATCATGACGGCCATGATGTTGGCTACGAGGCTTCAAAGGACTTCAGGTTTGCTGATAAGCGACCAAACCATCCGAAATCGTTTACGTGAAGTGAGTCTGCGTTCCCGAAGGCTGCTAGTTCCACCTATAGCACCCCGCAATCGTAGGGCTCGTTTACAATGGGCTCGCGAACACAGAAATTGAGAGGAAGACGACTATCGCTGTGATTGCTTTTCCGAAGAATCTCGTTTCGGTATGAGGCCGGATACAAGACGCAGGTACTCGAGTTTGGAGGACCTCTGGACGTCAAGAACGTTTTTAACGTTAACGTTTCATTTGGATCAGGGGCAACCTCAATGCTCAAATTTGTCCGGAGAGGATTGTATCAAACGTGATCACCCCTTTGTGAAGCCGGGTGGGTTATTCGTTTTAGACTAATGCACGACAATGCACATTAACACACGGCTAGTCGTAACACGCGCTCTTGCCGATGCTCGCATCAACGTTCTGCCGTGGCCTGCTCAATCGCCAGAACTTAACCCAATTGAGCACGCATGGGATATTCTTCAAAGAAGAGCTCTGCCAAGTATGGATGCCGTGCATACCCCACAAGAACATTTTGACTTGTTAAAAATAACGTGGGCGGCCATTCCTCAAAGTGATTTCGATGAACTGATTTTAAGCATGCCAAATCACTGTGTTTGTGTGATTCGTGTCAATGGTAGAAACACAGATTATTATTGTTTTTATCGTTACAATAAAAAAATAAAAATCCTCTTTTTTGTCATTTAATTGACGACATTAACTTAGTTAATTTCCCACAATTTGCAAACATTGCAATTTTTCTTAATTTTTACAAAATATAGGGATAAGATGTTAGCTTAAACATAGGAATTAAAGTAAGAAGCCAGTCTGGAAAACTAGATTTGGTAAATATTAATTGGATATTTTTTTATAGTTAAAAATGTACTTGATCCCTAGACACTTTTGATGTGTGTACTTCACGTTGACCTAGAATCATAAAATTTGGCAAGAAGCAAGCTCTCACAGCACAAGTAAAAGAAAAAGTCAGAAAATCGTTGATTTGTGTCACATAAAAAAAAAAACAATGTGATTACAAACTTACATTATTTTGGATGTTTGGGAGAACGTTTTTTAACTATAATGTTTGTTCTTGGGATAAATTCACCCCAACTACCTTCATTGTTTTGCATAGACATAGCTCATAACTATGGGCCAGAGCGCAGGAGAAGTTATTTAACATAGGCAAAAGAAGTACTTTACCAGTGAAATACACGGCTCCTGTGGGAATCACCACGTGGGTTAAGCGGCGGGCACAGATAGTGAGAAACAAAAACTACGTTATATGCTCTCACCTGCATTAAACTACACATTTCCGAGAAGAAGTGCGGATACGTAGGGGGCTGATAAAATATGATATGCCGTATGCCCTTTATCCTGAACCTTCTGAAGAAATGAACTCGCTCTGAATACAGCAAAAAGTGGGCTTCTGTGTGGAAAAACATGTCTCTTGCACGCGCGATTTTTGCATCCTGTAATATTTAAAACCAGTTATTTACAGACCAAAAATGAATCAGACAATAAGCAGTGGTCGGACTAGGTAGTGCAATTTAGGGTCAACAACCGCAAACTATATGATAAGCTCAAGGAAATCCCAGGATCCAGGGATTTTGTAACTTTGCAGATATTTTCTTTGGCCGCAGGACGTGGTGTTCCGTCGCTTCCGCGGACAAGTTCCACAGGACAGCGCTAAGTCGATCTAGTGCAAAGTGAAGTGCTACTAACATACTCATAATTATGCCTTTTTAGGAACACAAGTTTAATATGTATGTATGTTTGTTGTTTTTAGTTCAATATGTATATTTAGGTTAAGGTATTTTTCTATGGGCCTGTGTCGCCTGAAATAAACGGTTTATTATTATTATATTTTATATTGATATCGTCATTGCACCCCAAAATCCGATCACTTACAATAAGAGATTAATTTAGCCATTTTAAAAATAACATTTTTAACTTAATGTCTCACCTTAGAATATTCACAAATCTGAACGAATCCAATGTCTTCTTTTTTGAAGTAGTTCCTTAACTGCACATAATCAAAGTAGCTAGGGACATAGATGAGTGTGTGGCTCATAAGGGTGTCCCGTTGTTTCGGCAGTATCTCCTTGATAAAGTACTGGAACCTGGCCTCCACTGACTCTAGAGGGCTAGATGCTGGAAACCTATAATATGTTAAAGAATATTTTTACTAAATTGTTTGATTTGGGTATAAAAAAACTTTTTTTTTTTTTTTTTTGTGTGGGAAATTATCAAATAACTTCTCCTGCTCTGGGCAGAGCGGGAGGACGTGTCAGTCTTACCCACCCGTGTTCCTTCAGTTGCCTGTGTGCCAGGGCCACGATTTCCCTTTCGGACAAACTCGCAACCCTGGCAGGCATTGGCCCTAACGGACCCCGTCAGTTCATGCTGACATCTCTTTGAGGCGCGCGTGGAACACAACGCGCCGTCTACCCCCGGCTGGTCCTTATCGGACGGCGAGCTACCCATCGCTCACCGTCCGCGAGCCCGCGCCTACAGTGGCCGGGAATCGGCCTGCGACTGCCGACGCCCGGGGCGTCTACCGCAGCGACTAGGGGCGCGAGGGCGCGAATTTTGCCTCTCCCTCACGCGTTCCGCCTCCTCCTTCGCAGAAGGTGACGGCCTCCCATGCACTCTCTCTCCGAACTATGGCCTGAACCACGGCCGGACGCGAAAGATCGTCGTCGCCGATTGCCTCCATGAGGACACGGCGGTGCTCCGCCCAAGCCGGTCAGACCTTCACCGTATGCACCACCGTGTCCTAACAGGAGTGTACTGAGATTTATACATTTAAATGTGAAAAAAATTGTTCACCTGTGGAACATCTGAGGCACTTGTACCAACACCTGTTGTATACTGCCAACTTCGGCAGGATTCTCAATTAAGATTTTTCCTGCATAGTTGTGACATTTCTTATTTATCACTGACTTAATTTCTGGCAATGCTACAGACGAGAATATAAGTGTTTGTCTGCAAAATAGAAAAACAATAACTTTATCATATTTTGTTCACATGTAAAATACTGCATATGTATATACATTTAAATAAGTTACTTTGACTTAAAATAAACCAACCTGTAATACTTAGACCATCCATTGACAGCCCACGACCTGACCCTAGAGAAGTCAGTATCATGAGTTTTCTTTGGCAGCAAATGGAAATGATCGAGGACATGCAGCAAATGATCCCAGTTCTGCATGAGGAAGACATCAGTCTGATCCATCACCAGCACTTCTATGGAGGCCAGGAAGTCGAAGTCTCGATCTTCCTCGCCTTCCGCGCCCACTATCATGCGCAGACCCAGTGGTGACGTCACTATGATGTCTGAAGAGTAGAAGTCTGTATAGAGCTGTGATAAAGTGATTGAATATGTTATAAATAAGCAAAATTTCGTTTTTCTGGCTATACAATGTATTACCTTGAATAGGCTTTTAGGTGTTGTGGCAACTTACCTTGAGAGTTTTCTTTGTTACTGTCATGCCAAGTCTGAATGTGTCCTCGGTGTTTCCACTAAACATGAGCTCATAGTCTTCAGGCTTGGGATTCTTCCGGGGCATTATCAGTTCACCACCTGTGAAATCTTCTTCAAACCTCTTTTTATTTACTACTTCCCCTGCTTCTTTAGGTACCAGAATATCAATCAAGGTTTTGACAATTCTATAAGCAGTATCTTTAAATGGTACCATAATGAGAACCTGCAAAAATTATGAAATTAATGTAATTCCAAATATTTATTAATTTAATAAGACTACCAACAGCATATAAAATAGTATGTAGGCAAGGTATTACTGCTAATAATATAAGTACATTATACATTTTTTTTTTTTTTTTTGTAGATTCTTAGAAATTGTGTTAAAGCACCCATAGTTACACCTGTAGTTTAGCCCAGCCTAATATACTAAGTGTAGTACACATTTTTATGCTTTACATACCTTTGGCCTCACCAATCCCTGATCGCGATGTTCATCAGACAAGTCATTCTTCTTTGAGAGTTTAGCATTGTGATGCAGAATCTTGGTTCTAGTTTTCAACATGTGATTTACTACATGAAGACAGTATGTATATCGAATTTCATCTGCATTGCTGAATGATCTCTCAGGATAATATAGATCTTGATAGTTATTAAAAATTGAAAACAGTTCTTTTTGCAATGGTGTGAACACTTCGGTAAGTTCTGAGTCCCTTTTTATTAAATTGGTTTTATTAGCTGACACTACATTGCCATGTATTTGAGATTTTATATGTAACTGTTTGAAATCTATTTTATTTACCAATGTAGGCACTGTTCCCATTGCCACATAAGTATTTTCTTCTAGTATTGAAACTTTTGGTTTAACTTTTTTAGAAAGTGTCTCTATAGGCTTCGGTATAACTACAGATAAGTTTCCTAAAACAGGCCAAGTTTTGTTTATGATCTCCACAGCCGGTGGTGTGTTAGTGAGAGAGACTAGTAATTCGTCTCCTAGGTCATGCTGCAGATGTTTTGTGAATGGATCATCGGACATATTATCTTCTTCAGTTTCCATTTCATGATCTATGGGCACCTGCAAAACAGACACATATTTTAAGTTTGTAACACAATGAAGGATTTGTTTATTGTGTGTAGAGTAAATAGCTAGACAGCCAATTATTTATTCTTTACTCCAAACATTTTGTCAATATATTTCAGCGGGTGATAAATCAGGTTGTTTGGTAAAATTAAGTAAATCTTATCATTTAAGTATTTACTGTCTACGTTTGAATGTTATTATACAAGAACTGTGGAAGTACTAAGTTCACATTGTGGAATGTAATAAATATAATTATTGAGTATCTCATTACCACAACATCCTCGTCACCTTCTTCCCCACTTGTACTTTCTTGGTCATCAAGAATGTGACTATGTGCGTGCTCTGCTTCATTCGTGTCCACCGCCTCGTCATCTAAGTCATTACTACTATTGCTATCTTCATCACTTTCTGCTACCGGTCTTCTCTTTTTGTTACTAAAACAAGACAACAGCTGATCGTACGCGTCTTCCTCTTCCTCACTTTCAGAATATGTTACTCGCTGCTGTAGTTTCTCCTCCATTTTCCTTTTCCTCTCCAATTCTTCCCCGACTTTTTGCGAATTTTTGTATCTATTAAAAATTGCTTTCTTGTTTACAATTCTTTCTTCTGCAGCTTTTTTCTTCTTTTTTGTCGTAGGCTTAAATGTACCTTTCTTTTTACCAAAGTACTTTTTGCTTTTTTTCATTTTGCTTCTTCAAATAATAGCTTAGCAATGTAAATTTAAATAATGTGTTGATTTAAAGTACACACTACATACGGTTTCACTCGCACGTTTCACTTGAGAAGTTGAGATTTGATTTCGAGAATCAAAACATAACCTCTAAATAACACAGTGCTGCCAACTATAATAAAATACTCTGTCATGTACCAACTCCAAAATACTCCAAATAATAAAGGACATGTCCAAAAATGGTTTTTTATTATTCAATAATTCTAACCAGGATCAGTTAAATATATTTGGATAGACAACCCAAAAGCTAGTGTTTCTAACTATAACATACATTTTTAAAGGCTTCCATTTTTGAGAAAAATGGTTTTTTTATTTTAGTGTGAATTTACTCCTAAAACGAACAAACCTTTCTAACTAACTAGTATATTAAAGTGAACACACCCTAAACAAATACAAAACTTGTCAAAATTGACACATGGCACTGTCATTATTGTCTTTAGATATTTGATGGATGATTATGACAAAGTAAACAATAAGAAATATGATGAAATGGGGTATTTTCAGTCAAAAATGTTTAGTCTAACCTTTTAGAACTGAAAGGGCACTCTATAGGTATGATCATGGCTACTTAGAATGTTTATGTGCAAGTTTTAATAAGTAATTATTTTAATATGTTAATAGTATCTACTGATTGAGAACATTTTTTAATTACGTAGAATTCCTTTTTTATGACTTGGAATCGAGATCGGAAGTAGATGAAAAGCTTTTCAGCAAAATATGCTATTGAAAAACTGAATTATTATGCTATAATTGGACGTTCGCATGAACGGAAAAATACCACGATTTTTTTTGGCGCACTGCATTTTCACCGCTCGGTGGTGAGAATCCAACAGAGTGTATCCCAGCGCGTCAAAAAACACATTGTTGGATTTTCATCTCTCGGCGCCAAGCATAGCATTGAAAATGCACTGCGCGATAATATCCCGTCGCGATATCTTTATGTCCGTGCGAACGTCGGCTTACAGTTTTGGAATGAAATAAAACTTTGTATAGTCTTAGATATTCATTTATTGATTTTCTTCATTTTCAATGTCTTCTCTTGTTAAAATATTGTCGAGAAACTGAGCAGGTGGAGATATTATATCATTTTGATGCCGGGCCCATCCAAGATACCAGACAATTGTCATCACATGAGCACAGCTTCCAACAGTTCTTTTTCCAATTATGCAACTGCAATAATAGTCAGATAAACAGCTTTGCCAACTAGTCTGCCACTTTGAGTAAAATATATGTGTAATACACTCTATTACTATAGTGGCGTGACTTTATTCGTCCTCTGATCAAAGCTGTTTCATGTGATGACGAAATGCCTGGAATGTTTATTAATAGTAAATCTTCACTTACTTCTACAGTAAAAGTACCGTTCGGCCGAATATGTTCCCCATAATAAGAGCGAGCCTGTTTAATTTGATAAATTCCTAAGCTAAATAGAACTAAATCTGACATGTCCATCGTAGGGAACATATTCAGCTGTGGTATTTGAGCATTTATCTGTACGAAACTGGCTCGGCGTCTATTAAGCTGATGCCCAATCACATAGTCAGCTAAATAATTTGGCATGGCCATTCTCTGATTAGCTCTGTCCAGTATAGCTTGGGCATCAGGACGGTCAATCAAAACGGGATGGAAATGGTTTAAAATGGCTCCTACAATTTTAAAATCATCCATAAGATTTCTAGACCCAATATTAAAATATTTATTTCTAAAGATTTTAAAATCCCGTTTAAACCGACCGTTTACAACTTCTACCACCCACCTGCACAGTGTCACTAGTCGAGATCTATTGGCTTTTTCAGTTGATAATTGAGTTTCGCCTTCACTTATGGTCTCTGGCTTGTACACAGAATATCCCAAAGATCTGAGCAGTGGGATAGTCTCTAAAGCCGCGGTCAAGAATAAATACATCATTCTGTCCAAAACATTGCCTTAAATTAGAATTTTCATTTTGGAACAGCAGTTTCATAATTGTAGCATCAGATGTTGTGGCTGCGTATGGTCCAAATATGTCTATAATGTGGCCATCGGTGGCCACCAGCAAAAAAGGTTTAACAAGATTTGCAAACTTGTGTAAACTGTATGATTTTTTTTGGAACAGATAATTTGACGATTTCTGTAAGTATACATAGGTTCCATCGCAAATAACTATGGGGTTATTTTCTGCTGTTCCAAAAAGACCCTGTGGGATTAATTTCTACTGGACAGGCTTGCTCGAGAAATACGATTGACACCTAAATGTATTGGTACATAAAATTATTTCATACAATTACGTGCCTTTTTCATATAACTGCATGCTACTGATTTATTTATACAAACCAATGATGCAATTCGTCTAATTGGCTCCCCAGTTCTTTTTTTCATAAGGTATAATCCTAAAGCCGTTTTTGGTTTTCGACACACAGCTGATAATTGATTGGTAATAATGCTGAGTATTGTTAAAAAATTCAATACAGTCAAGCCTGTCCAGTAATGACATATATGGTTATTCATATTTTCCACATTTTCAAAATCAATAATGTTAATTGTTTTTTTTCTTAATAAATCTAACATTTCTACAACATGATTCAGGGTAAATTGCGTTGTGAACTGAAATTCATTCAACAGTTCCCAATTATAAACACTTAAATGTCCTTCACATACTCGGGCATTAGGTGAGACATATAATTTATAGTCAATTAATATTCGTTTTCTAAGGTACATGGGTACTCTCAAACGTTCCATATTTATACACTCGGGAACAAAACAATGATTTGATGAATCCGGTGTCCGACTGTAACCATCTAGTTCTACATACCTGTTCTCATTTTGAACTACATTGACAAAATCAATTTCTGAACTGAGTGCACTTACAGGTGCAGCCACAGAGCTAGACCTACTTTCTACATTGTCTTGAGTCACTTGAGCCTCTCTTGGTGGTTCCATCAATTCGTGAATATTGTTATGAGCTTGTTGCCAGCAGGCATTACATGCTCGAGCATTAGCAGGGATCTGAAATTAAGTTTTCATTTATTGTGTGTTCCAGTAATCAGTAATACAATATTATCAAGTGAAAATATTTAATTTACATATTTACCTGACGGGTGTTGATGATGCTAGCTATATAAGCCCGCTCAGGATGACCATCAGGTAGGGGACGAGAGCGCCTGCCTGTTCTTCTTGAGATAGAAACACCACAACACACACATACTGATTGATGACCCAGCTGTCGGTCACCAATGTTATGGTCGTTTCTGTTACTCAGTTCTATCAGCAATAGGTTGATGCATTCTTGGCAAATGCAATCTCCGTCTGTTACCTAAAAACAAAATAATTTATGTTCAGAACACAGTATCGTTTTTCTGCATGTTTTTTGAGCAAATTAGTACTGTATAATCTTTTTCAACATAAGACTGGTACCAAACAATTTAAAAAAAAGTTACATTTAGGTAATTTACATTACCTCCTGAGCAGTCCATTCTTCAATTATTGAGACTATCTCAGGGCTCATGCTTAAAGCGTTATATTCATACTGCTGATTAACATGTGTGGCTATGTTGCAATTCATGCAGAGAGCCATAATTGTAACAATAATCTGAAAATAGAAATGGATGTTAATGATTGCAGACTGTCAGTGGACTTAAAAGAGGCAAAGGTTATGCAAATAAAACCCATAGGGAGCTAAATAAGAATAAAGAACAGTACTTACATTGGGGGTTTTAAATCCGAAATCCGAAGTCCTAAACGCGTGCAGTATCAAATAACCGTTATGAAAAAGCAATGTCGTCAGGGTTAAAGGTTCATAAGCTACTGGTATCCTAATCATGTGCAAAGTAGAAGAATCCGTTGTGAAAAGCCAAGTCAGTAAAATCAGGAAAATCAATGAAAGCACGTTATCACGAATGCACGAGACGAGACAGTGTGACCTGTGACAAGTGTGACAGCATCACAGCACTTGACAGCAGACGAATCAGACGGATGATGCCTGTCAGTCAACAATTTATGTCATATTTTGACTGACGAATATAATCAGCTGTCAAATTAGACATTGTCAAAGTGTGTGGGAGATTTTATTTGGGTTGCCATCAACAAATAACATATATGTACTAACATTAAATATTTTATATTTTTTCTCTTAAATGGAGGGGTCTAAAAATATTATTTCAGTGGTTACAAATTTCATATTTTTGTCGCTTTTATTTAAGTGTAGTTTGGCGCTGGTTAGATTTTTCTCGGAATAAAAAACCAACGCCCATACAAAAAGCGGACATCTCCTTTGGACGACGACCGTTTAACTTTTCTCACTGACTTGCGGTGAAAAAAGACAATAAGAAAACATGGCCAAATAGGGCCATGATTCGAGGGTTGTGAATCATGGGCTGGCCGACATTAGTAATCGTACCGTAGCGGCTCACTTTAGGTGTCGGTAATATCAGGTATAGATAGAAGTGGAGACAACACTTTAAATCAAATCAAAAGTCATTTATTCAAACTAGGCTGAGAATCAGCCCTTTTCGAACGTCAAAATTACATAAGACAGTCCCCCAAAAACGCCCACCCTTCACCACTTTCTAGTGCTTTAGCTGGGAAGAAGTGGCGCAACAAACTCCCCAGCAGCACAGCTGTCTGTTCAGATATAAAACTTGAATCTATACAATAAAATGTAAAATAATTTGCATTACGCAACACAGAACATTAAAATAATTATATTATTTACCATATGATAGCTAGCACACGCCACTATACAAAAAAAAAACATAAAAATCGTCAAAAAACTATACTCAAGCAGAAATAACGTAAACAGAACGTACTTAAATATAAAGCCTCCAGGCATAATGTGCGTGCCCGCCTACATAAAGCTATAGCTGTAACTCGAAGTCACAAATGATAAACTCACCATCGAAGTAAAATAAAAACAGTTAATCATTAATAACAATAACAAAACCATGGTCAGCAAGATGACCAGTCACCACAAGCAGCACCCGTTCACGAGCATAACGCAAAGATCAGCCATCACCCCCCTCGCCATATTTGAGGGAAGGAGGCAACCCGACCCCCGACGCTACCGCAAGCAGTGACATCTAAGGGAGCACGACGAACTTGCTGCCGGTTGCTCAGGCAAGAATAATATAATCAATTGTCGAGGTCGCTAGCTAACCACATATTGCAATATAACTCATAAAAAACATTTTCATGAGTATATTATGTCACTAATAAATAAATAAAAAAAATAAAAAAATGGCTGACACAGTCAATAAAATAAACAATTATATGAACTCATATAACCTGTCAGTACGAGTAGGAAAGCTAATTCTGGAGAAAGAACATGAACATTGTCTTGAGTTAATCACAGCGACCAACTATTATTATCGTTTAAGTAGTCATTGATAGAATAGTATGCCTTTGAACAAAGATTGGATTTAACTTTAACTTTAAACGCATTAAAAAGCAAATCTAGCAAAGAAGAGGGTATGTTATAAAAAGTTATACCAAGTCCAACAAATGAGTTATGAACCTTATAGTATAATACCTAAGTGAAGACGCCAGAGGGCCGACTCTCTCTTTCTGAATACATACATAAGATAAAGAAAACACATATCACTGTCTCGTTCTTAAGTATGTATTCAGAATAAGAGTCGGCCCACAGTCGTCTTCACTTAGTTGTTTAGTGTTGCCTCCACTTTAATCTATATGCTTCTACGTCATATTTTTTTTTTTTAAAACGTTGCCCCACACTAGGAATTTCTCCTGTATCGTGGGTGCGTTTACAAACATTTAATCTCACATACACAAACAGCCAGACCCGGAACAACTACTTATAGGTCATACAAATATTTGATCCGTGCGGGAATCGAACCCGCGACACGCAGCGCAGCAGTCAATCGCTTAACCACTGCGACAACCATGCCGTCGCATTAGGCTAGTTGTCGCTAACTATCCATATTTTTTTTTGTAAACAAGCGACTTCTTAAGCATAATAATTAATGCCCCGTTGCGCAGCTGTAAGCTGCAAAAATACGGGGACGAAAACTGTGGAAGAAAGCTCTCGAAAAAAAAAGGAAACCCGTTACCTATTTCGTCAAGAACTCGAGACTATGTGCTATCCTTTTGAAATCGAAGACGTTTTCGGGAGAAATTCGTATAAAAAAGATGCTCCCAACTAGTGTAGAAAAAGTTGTTTAATTATTGGCTTTTTGTCATCTCTAATTTTCCTGTGGAGATGTCAAAAAGAGAATCACCGAACAACTTTTTGTACACTAAACACACACAGATTAACTTTGTGTGTATTTATGCAACAGCTGTCCTATGACAACAAACACAAAGGTGCTAGTGATGTGATACAAACAATGAGCAGTATTTCATTCTTAATGCATGAATGAATGACCAAATGTTCATTCGTTTTATTTTCTTGTGCACTTGCCTAATTTCTCCTTGCTAAATTACGAAACAAACTAAAATGATGTGTTTGTTATCTTAGTTATGAAACGATGCGGGTATGGCTCTATTTCCGTAGTCTAGTTCATAGTTATATGTTCGAATGATGACGACTAGAAGAAATCACAGATTTTTGAATGTACCAGTTTGTTATACAGGGTCAAATTAAATTAGCTAGCGACACTTTACCCACGTGTTTGGTATCGATATTGACAAATGAACAAAAAAAAACTTTGTTCAAACACTTTAAATAACACAGCGACATGTAAATTAAGGCAAATTAACGACTGTTGTGTAAAAGAAACTTAAGTTAATTCATGAAAAATTACAAAAACAGATGACCGATTTGCTCGCGCTTGGCCTTTATGCTCGATTTTTGTAGGTAGTCACGCTACTTTACGATTTTTGTAGCTATGGCAAGTCCGTATGTTTATATGTCAATGTAAGGTTATGACCGACTTCTTGGCGGGAAAGTGAAGCGTCATGTTAGCAGTTTTGTTTTATTTTCTAAAATTTGTGTTTAGCCGAATATTAATGTGTAATAGTGGTGGATTATTAACCATTAAGTGTTCGTGAACCTGCATTAATGTAGGCAAATGAAACAAAACAGTGCAACATCACTTTAAGTTCTCTCAAGAAGTCCGCGCGAGGTTGCAGTAAAGTGCCGCGTCTTTACTTAAACTCAAGGGGTGCGAGGCGGGATATCATCAATCATCTTTATCATGCATTGAGTGGAGTTCATTTCATAATTATTATAACTTTTTACTTGTTACCTAATTTTACATGACACTGGCTAAATGCACAAACCGTGCGAAGCCAAAAAGAAAAAAAAAAAAAAAAAAAAAAAAGGTTATGACCAATGACAATTTGACAGTGACAGGAGGTCGAACAGGAACAGGCAGAATCGCTAATTCTTATTCTTGGGTTCTCCTTCTCCGCTAGGAGTAATAGTATTTTAAGCTTGAGTTGTTTAGTTACAATTCTATAGAATTACGCATTTTTATGTGTCCGTCCCCGTACGTTGACCGGTATCTCACTGTCTGAAAACAATACAAACACTTTTGCCATACAACAAAAATAGAATAGAATAGAATACAAACACTTGACACATGTCGGAATATAATGAAAATATATCAAGAAAGACATGGTCTCGCACGATAGAACCAGTCGCGAAGGTCAACAAAACAACGATGTTTGGGTATTTTTCATTAATAAATCTTACCTAACATTCTAATTACATTCCAGATTGGTTACATGGATGGCGCATCTGACGGTCAAACTGCTGTGTTCCAAGAAAGTTTCAATGTAGGCTACAAACAGGGTTTTAATTTTGGTTTAGAATTAGGCTTCAGTGAAGGTATCTCAAGGTAACTACATATAAATTTAAATTAAATGTCTGATTGTAAAGTAAGGATGAAAAGCAATTTTTAATGACATTTCAGTGTACACCAAAAGGGGACTGGCTTACCTGATTTAGAAGACCAACGTAGAATTAACTGTCAGGTTTGTACAAATGTTGTAAAGGCTCAAGAAAATATTGGCAATTTATACAATGTCCAACAAGAGAAGAACACTGAATATTTATTGAAATGTAACAAAAATGGATAATCATCTCAATAGAACTTAACTTTACCATGTGCTTGTTATTTAACTTCTGTAATGTCAGCTTCTTGAAACTTCTGCATATTTATCCTATGAAAAGGCAGTGAAAATTTACATTTATGACATTAATAATTATATATAAACCTAGTAAAGAATGCATGGTTTTTGTTTTCATATCATGAGAGCAATTAGTGTCATGCAATTTTAATAATAAAGCTGTTTATATTAACAAGGAAGAAACATATATACAGCTTAAGTATTCTTTTATATCAATTGTATTTTTATAGCTACCAAATCAAACTATGACATTATTAAATTACATACAATGGTTTAAAATTATAATCTTGGTTTCTTTTCGGGTGGTGGCTTCATATTTTCCTGTTTGATTTCAGTTTTGATGTCAGCATGTCCTTGTAAACCTCCATTAGTCATGTCTGAGCTGTTTGGGTCTACAGGTTCTTGTTTTATTGTTATGTTATTTACATTCCCATCTGCAGCTTTATCACTTTTGTCATTTGAATTCTCTGTTTTAACTGTGACACCGTTTGTCTGAAAATTTTGAATATTATAATAAAATATGGTCATATTAGACTATGTTAAAACATTGTGGATGTGGATTGAATCGCTTATGAGCAAGTCACCAGATTCTCGACTAACCAGATTCGCAACTCACCAAATGAACAATGAATCACAAAAAATAACAGCTTTGCAGCAACTTTATTTACAAAAAAAAAAACAAATGTAAATAAAAACCAAACCAAAATAATACGGAATTCTTGATGTAGTTTACTTACTAAATTCACACAATAATACTTTTCGTAAATATTATTCACCATGTATTATGGAGTCCGCGTATCACTGGTCAGTTCCCCTCACTCGTCAGTTTATTTGATTCGCCAGTTTCGTTGATTAGTCAGTTTCGCTGACTGGTCAGTTTTGCGGATTAGACAGTTGCGTCAGTTCGACAGTTTCCAGTGTTCGCCAGATTCGTTGATTCGTCAGTTTAGTACAGTCAACGAAAAATATAAATTTACGTTTAAGTAAACAAAAGTGGATCATGTAAGGAATACCTAACCCAATTAAAATCAATCTTAAAGTTGTATTTTTTTTAAATATATTTATCTTAAAACTGAAATCTAAGCGGTAGACATTAATACATAATTTGTTCGATTCGCAAGTCGAAACAGTTATATTGGGATTTTCGCTTAGAAATTTTTCAGTAGCGGCTCGGTGTCTGGTTTTCGGCCCAGTTAAAGGCAAAGATGAGCCTATGTGGTGAAATATGGGTGTACTCTAAGTGCACCTCTGCCTAACCCTGTAAAATGTACATAATTAAATTAGCAGACGTGTGTACAGTTTTCTAATGACTGACGAATTGAATAAAACTGACGAATCAACGAAACTGGCGAAAACTGGAAAGTGTCAAGTTGACGTAACTGTCTAATCCGGAAAACTGACTAATCAACAAAACTGACGAATGAAATACACTGACGAGTAAGGGAAACTGACCAGTGATACGCAGACTCGTATTATGTATACTAAAAGTAAACTTTATTCGTCAAATTCACCTGGGGGCAAACACCTCACTCTTCCCAGATTTGAGGTGGGCTGGCACTAGCCGGGGATTGCGGAAGTAATAACAGATACCAAGATCCCCGGCGCAAGTGTGGGAAGGGAACACTGGGGGTTTTTTCAGTAAGTCTGACAGACCCCTCCGCCGGCCCCAGGGCGGAGGACATCTATGAGGATTTTCCACGTCCGCAAAAAAAAAAAGGTTAGGTTCGGTGAATAAAGTTTACTTAAAAATTATAGACTAAAATCATTTAGAGAAATATGACAGTTCCATATAACCTGATGTGCTGTCTGACTGTACATTATCTGCAGAGTTGCGAATCTGGTTAGTTGAGAATCTGGTGACTTGCTCATGAGGGGATAGAATGACAAATTTAGCAGTTTGCATGATAATTCATAATCTTAGCTACTATATTAATTATGTGGATGATCACTCACTTGGCTGGGTGCCTGTGTGACGGGCAGTGGGAACTGTCTCACAAGCTCAGCCAGCAACATGTCCACCCTCTGTCGCTGGAATAATGTGGATGGTTCTTCTTTAGGAGTGCTGCTTACTTCCTTAGATGAGGTTTGACCAGTACTGTATGGACTTAGCCCTAGAATCGAAATATATTGCAATTATGCAGGCAGTTTTACTGAGATTAGTCTAAGACAGACTGGGTCATGTACTCTTGAAGCAACACTTACTATGTGTTGGCACTAGAAAACATTGAACATGCAAAGTTTCGAAACCAGGGGGCTGATCGCGCTATTTCTCAACGTAATTATCATTCGAACGGAACGGTTTTGGTTTAGTTTCGGTTTAGCTGATGTAAGAAACGGTATCGCGCTATTTTTTCTGAGCGACAAAATCATTGACGTTACCCAATACTGAAAGTTCGATCGATCGTTCCTCCAACGTAACTTCCAAAGTAAAGCTAAATCGTTTCCGTTGAAATGATTAGCCCGATACGAAATGTGTCTAACGTAACGTTTTTGGTTGTGGTTTAGTTTTGGTATTAACGTCCAAAATTAGCGCGATCGGCCCCCTGGCATAAGAAACAAATCTCACAATTTGTTTTGATAAATTTGCACTACATGAAACAGTAATTTTGACAGATTTCAAGTTTAGTTGTTGGAATAATGTTTATTTCAGCAATGATGCCAAACAGATGTGTTAGGGACAAATGACTCATAAGCACCAAACAGTTTCAACAAGTCCGTCTTATTACAAAACAAGGTTTATCTTCAGACCCAGGTTTAAACCATGGAGCCATTATTAAATTTCGAACTATATTCCGTCTATGGTAAAGTTCCATATACAAATCTGACAACTTAGTACCAAACTAAGTTTTCAGTTTTGTATAAAGAACGGTATTTCAATCACACTTACGGTCTTATTACAAAAACTGGCTCCATGGTTTAAGCCATGTCAAAATATAAATCTTGTTTTGTAATAAGACGGAATAACTCTAGAAACTGATTCTGAAATGTCTATAAACATCGGGGCAACATGTTGTATGATTAATGCAGAAACATTTTGTTATGACATTGTATGAATATTCAAACAAGTTTTGGTTCAATAAGTCGTGCAATGCAAATGCACACAATCAATACATTGACAGAAAACAGATTATTCAACATGTTTTTAAGTAAATGTCTGACCAGTGTAAACACAGTTAGTCACAGGCAACTGCGGGAACAAATACATACCTGATTTAGATGCTTTGAAATCCCACCAGTATCCTTTGCTGGGATGATATCTTGAGTAAGACATTGTTTCTTCAAACGAGCATTGTAGGTGATGGACAGCAGACAGCTATAAAACATTATCATAATTAGCAGGTCCTCTATTATACTACCCTACTACTTAGAAAATGCCTCATCAAAGATGACCTAAACATTCTAAGCTAGGGTTGCCCATTCTATTACTTTTTTCAGATTCCATAGAAATCTTAAGCCTAGTCAAATAATCTGTCTATGCTCAACTTAGAGTTCGAGACTAAATGGATGTGGGCCAGTTGCACAGATTTCTGATTGGACTACAAGAAAACCAAAGTTATAACATATAAAGAAATGTCATTTTTTAACAATATTATTCAAGTAGCATACCAATCTAGAGTTAAGAACACTAGCTAGGTCAGGAGCCTGATACACAATCCCAGCAATGATGTAGTAGTCAGCTAGAGGTATAGCCTGTGTGGGACTATGTCTGTGCTGCTTCCGAATCACATACAGGATTGGATCCTGCACATGCAGCAAAATGTATTCTAGTCCTGTCATGTTTCTGTAATACAATCAAGTAATTTTAAATATGTAAAGTATTAAAATTATTATTTAAACTGTGGAAAATGTAGTGGGAAGTATATTTCATAAGTTACATGTTAAGTCATTCCTGTTTCTTCAGTTAGTTTTCCCTAATGAAATAAAATAAAAGAGAACTTAAACTGAATAGAACCTGATGATGATTGAACTGTTAGTGTTAATAATACTAACACACACACAAAGATACTTACTGAAGTTGATCCATACTGAGACGCTGCATCTTAACAATTTCGTTATTACATGTACGGTCAAAAAACGGATTTGATCTTTCAGAAAAATAGTCCATAATGTTAGACGGGCTAAGCAGAGGTATCCATGCAGAATCGTGCCACGAAAGACCTAATGGGTTTTCATTTGCTATTGGTAAATTACCAATCCTTCCGGGCATCATTTTGTTTGATTTTGATTTATGCTGCTGTCTTAGATAAGTTTCTTAAATTATTATAAAAGTTTGTTTTATTATGTGTTTTGACTGATTCCGAGTCATACATTATACTCTTTAACACTATATTCAGTTAGATGCTATCCTCCTTGGCTCCTTGTTGTTCTGGGTTCTGTGTCAATCACAGTGTCAATAATACACTGGCACTGCACAGAACATTAATACTATCGAGATACACTGTCACTGCCAGTCACACACTGCCAGACTTCGACTTCATATTTTTTTTTGCTTTGCTTGTCATTGTCTTTTTTTTTATACAATAGTTTAATGGCCTGGTTGCTGGGACCTTTTAGCCAAGTCTTTATTTAGTTACTTTGTTTTAAATAGGTCATGATGAAATGAATTTTAAACAATGCATGATAGATGATATCCCCGCCCGTACGCTCCCCTTGAGTTTCAGTAAAGACGTGGCACTTTACTGAGACCTCACGCGAACTTCTTGAGAGAACTTGAAGTGATATGTTGCACTGTTTTGTTTCATTTGCCTACACTAATGCACGTTCACGAACACTTAATGGTTAATAATCCACTATTATTACACATTAATATTCGGCTAAACACAAGTTTTAGAAAATAAAACAAAACTGCTAATCGTGACGCTTCACTTTCCCGCCAAGAATCCCCGACTTTCGCTTGTCATTGTCATAACGGTTCGAACCACAGAACACATAAACTCAGAGAGGGGGTTCGTCCAACCGTTCGAAACTCCGAAGCAAACTAATGTTACCATACTAAAACTATAGTGTTGGGTCGTTTCCCTAATATATCACTACACTATATTGTAGGTTAATTAATTTATTTATTTATTCACTTTGGAAGACTTACAGCTAAACAAAACAGACTAAGAAATTGGAGATGTGACTGACAGCCAATTACAAGTCTTCACATAAAATAAACATAATATAACAAATCTGTGAACACCACAATAAACAAATAAACCTACTGGCAACAAAACAATAAACCGCCAAAGCTATACATATACTTTACACAACAACAATAAATAAAATAAAGGTGATATAACTAGGCTACTCTGTCTAACCTAACCTAAGCAGCATTAAGCATCAGGTGAAAAAATTAAGGCTCAAACACTACCTGGCCACTGACACATTTGTTGTAAAAGAATCGATGTCATGCTGTTCACACGTCCTGTTAGTTTCTGCTTGCACGCAGAAGGAATAAGTTCTGTCTGTAGTTAGTCGGAGCAAATGACACACGAGGCGGGGGATTGAACCGCTTCGACCTCCCGGGTATGTTGGGACGGGTACCCAACTGGATATATAATTATTTAATACTACGGCTTGGGACCTGTTCTTTAGATAAGAAGTAACCCATCTGAGTAGGTCGCCACGTATTCCCAGGCCATACAGCTTTGATAACAAGATGCAATGGTCAATGCGATCAAAAACCTTGCTATAGTCAGTATAGACAACATCGACCTGCTTACCATTAGCCGTGGCGTCGGTGATAAATTCATTGAGAAGTATCAGGTTCGTGACGGTTGACCGACCTTTCAAAAACCCATGTTGAGAGGAACTAAATGAATTTTTGAGAGCAGCGTATACCTGATTATAGATTATCCTTTCGAAGACCTTGGCTATAATGCAGAGTTTGGATATCGGTCAATAATTCACTAAGTCAGTTTTAGCTCCTTTTTTATGACAGGAGATAAAAACGCCGATTTCCAAAGCTCAGGAAAAATACAAATATCCAAGGATTTTCTGAATAGAATCGAGATAGGGTGGGCAATCGTAGGTGCACATCGTACAAGAAATTTAGATGAGATATTATCCGGACCCGCCGCTTTAGTTGTATCTAACTTGTGAAGTAAGTTAGTAACTTCCTCAACGCTGACCATGATGCCACAAATATCAGATACAAGGTTTGAAGATTCAGTATGATGAAAGGGAGAAGATGTATTATGACTATTGCTAGTATCGAGGAAAGTAGAGTGAAAGTATGCTAAGAATGCCTCGCATATTGATTCGCCAGTACGCAAAGCTTCGCTATTACAATTTAAAGTGCTTGGGATTGCATTTGAGTTATGACGTTTTTTCACAAAGGTCCAAATATATTTAGGGTTGTCTTTAATAGATTTTTCTGTCAAATTCAAATAGATATCGTAACATTGAGATTCTAATACTTTTACCCTTTCGCGTAGAAGCTTAGACGTTGATTTGTAGCTTTTATTGCCATATATCTTAAATTTTGTGAAGTGTTTATGTTTTTCTTTATGGGGGATGCGCTAAGGTAGCCCGCAAAATTCAAATTTTATTATGTTTTTTTGCAATTTGCAGGTCACTAACAGATTGTATGTTGATCTAAATATGATTCGCGGCCGTAACAAATATGGATTAACAGAATTATAATCATTAGATAAGTGACGAACTATACCAAGTTGGATACGTTTTTATTCCGAAGCAATTTTTTCGGAATATACTTTGCGTGTAAATTTAAAAACAAATTAATTTAAAAAACCTACTGATTCCTCTATTGACCGCGTCGAGAATTCTGCTTCCCAGTCAGTCATACTGATGTCCCTGTTAAATGCTTTATGCTGGCTCTAAGTGTAGTATATAGGACATACCCCAGGTAGCAAAATGACGTCTGCGGCAAAAAAATGACGTCCTCCTAAGGTCATATTAGAGTCCGTAGTTTATTCGTCAAATAAGTACGTCACACTGACGTCATTTTAACGACTGGTACTGAAGGGAACGTCCTGGTGACGTCGATTTAGCTTCAATTCAGTGACGTCATATGTTGGTCATGATTATGACGATGTAGCAACGTCCATATAAGGTCAATTCTGTGAAGTCCTGTGTTGGTCGTGAATGTTACGTCCTAGTAACGTCCATTTACGGTCAATTCCGTGACGTCCTGTGTTGGTCAATAATAAGACGCCCTAGCAACGTCCATTTGGGGTCAACTGTGACGTCCTGTGTTGGTCATTAGTAAGACGGCGTAGCAACGTGCATTTAGGATCAATTCTGTGACGTCCTGTGTTGGTCATGTATTATACGTCCTAGCAACGTCCATTTACGGTCAATTCTGTGACCTCCTGTGTTGGTCAATAATAAGACGCCCGAGCAACGGCCATTTGGGGTCAACTGTGACGTCCTGTGTTGTTCATTAATAAGACGCCGTAGGAACGTACATTTAGTGTCAATGGCGAAAGTTCGTAGTGTCTATGTACAGACTCGCCAAGATATTTCGGCCGTAGTGTACTTACCTACGTACTATTTATTTAGTGCATCTAAAAGAATGCTCTAACACGTAGGTACTACTTAATACCTACTTACTTAGGTACTATGAAATACAAACATATAGGTAGGTACCTAATTGCAACCGATAAAATGAATATTCATCGTCATTAAATAAATTATCAGTTAGAAGTCCACTGCTGGACAGGCCCCATATACATAGAAATGCCACGAAGAGCGGTCTTAAGCCGCCTCGATACCAACAGAGACATCCACCACTGACTTCCATTCGTTTGACTAGCAGAATAAACGGGAACCTACTTAGAATGCTATGGACATTAAAGCATATTATTATTATGGGAATCTGAATAAAACCTAATTAAGTAAGGTCTATGAGGTATGCCATTATCCAAGAAAAGAAAACATAATTTTATGCTAGGAGAGTACAACAGGTGCCTGCCATGCTCAAGCAGGCACGATTAAATTAGCTCTACCAACATAACTTTCATGCGGCTAGCGAACGTTTTTTTGTATTAAAATATACTCTGTAAAAACTTTAACTCAGACAGTAAATAGTCCATTTTAATAAAAACTATCACCAGAGTTTATCTTTATACTCTTATAATCAGCCACTCCACAACAGTTGGCATTTCTGCTTCCAATCTGCAAGGAACGGAACGCATTGATAGCATGTTGTTTGTAGTTGTACTATTGTAATGTAACTCAATGAAAAGAAATTCAGCTATTAGTCTATCATCAAACATTAGAACCAATTTAAGATAGAAAAGGCTGATTAAAAATATAAATATTTAAAAAGTAAAAAAAAATATTTTTGTTTGTCTTTGTTTATTTTGGAACGGAACGAACGAACGCGTTTTCTCTCTCTAACTCCATCGGAGCCTAAATGCTCTGAAATAATTGTATCTAACGATATTCCTGATGTTCCAGCTCCGCCTTCAGTTATTCCCACTCAGATTGGTCGAAAAACGTATGACAAAACTGACAGCTCGCCGTACGTTGTTCATGTGCAAAAAATATTACTATCACCAGATGATGGAACGTCATTGCACCCAATTACATTTGGCAAGTTCTTAAAACACAACGCCTTCCTAAATATTATTAACGGTAGCGTCAAAAAAATCGGGCGCAATAAAATATCTCTTTGCTTTTCCAATTTCCTGGACGCAAATTCTTTTATTTCACATAATAGCCTTGTAACATATAATTATAAAGCTTTTATACCTACTTTTAATGTTACTAGAATGGGTTTAGTACGTGGTGTTCCTGCGGAATGGTCTCCAGAGGAAGTTATTGATAATATAACTGTACCAATTGGTTGCGGTCCAATTTTAAAAGTCAGACGCCTCAATTTTAAAACTGTTGTTGATGGTACAACCATTTGGAAACCATCCCAGTCAATAGTTATTACTTTTGATGGGCAGATTCTGCCTAAAAGAATTTTTATGTGCTATAATGCATTACCTGTAGATTTGTATATTTTCCCTACTGTACAGTGTTTCAATTGCTGTCGTTTTGGTCACACAAAAATTCAGTGCAGGTCCAAACCTCGTTGTTATAAATGTGGCCAAGGCCATACTGGGGACAGTTGTGAAAGAGAACATGAAAGTGCATCTTGCTGCCTTTGCTCCGGTTTTCACTATGCTACTAATAAATCTTGCCCAGAAATGTCTAGACAAAAATTAATTAAAACATACATGGCACAAAGTTCAGTATCTTATGCTGAAGCGGCAAAAATGTATCCCCCAGTTACTAAATCGTATGCCGATACACTTTTGTCTTCTCCTTCCAAAAACTTTGCAGATACTCCATCTTTCCCTTCTTCTAATAGAATGCCTGTTTCAAGTAGCTATAAAAAAACTGTCTTCCTTAAACCACGCTCGCCTCCCAAATCTGTACAAGGATATAATAAAGAGGCTCACAATGCCATTATTAAAGATTACGACATTCCTCAACCAGCAAATGGTTGTGCTCTTTCTAATCATAACAATGGACAAATTGATGCCAGTTTTTCCATAAACGATTTTCTTTCTGCATTACACAATCTTCTGTCTCAGTTCAACATTTCACCGTCCAACGTTGCCCCATCTTTCAATGTATCACAATCCATCCTTAATGGACAACACATCCAAAATAATCCAGTGGAACTGCCGCAGTCTAGTAAACAAAAAGAGTGATGTTATACATCTTTTAAACAAATATGAGCCATTTGCCTTTGCTTTAGCAGAGACTTGGCTCAAACCTAATCATATTTTTAAAATGAATGGTTATTTAACCATTAGAGAGGATAGATCTGATGGGTATGGTGGAGTAGCTATACTTATCAAGAATTCTATCCCTTTCTCTACCATTACATTACCTCCTCATAGTGAGGAAATTTCAATTGTAGCTATTAAAGTGCATCATACTTGTCTTGTTTCTATTTACATTCCTCACCCTTCTTTTTCTGTTCTTCAAGAGATGAATAATCTCGTTTCTTTTCTTCCAAAGCCATTATTAATACTGGGGGATTTTAATTGCCATCACCAATCATGGGGTTGTTCAACTTCGAACTGTTATGGTGATGAGTTAATAGATATAATAGACTTACACAACTTATGTATTTTAAATTCTGGAGCTGCCACACGTCGTTCAGATCCCAATCAGAACCAAAGCGCAATTGACCTTTCTATCTGTTCTCCAAACTTAGCCTCTTCATTAACTTGGCATACTTTAACCTCTACTTATGGTAGTGACCATTTTCCAATAGTTATTTCTTATCCTCTTTCCAAACCAAATGCACAATTAAGGAAATCAAACTTAAAATATAAACTGCCTAATAGAAATAATACTGACTGGGGCAAATTTAGGAACATTGTTGACAGTAAGCTTAGCTCCTTGCCCGTAATTTCTGGTGGCAATGAAAATAGTTGTGCTGAAGCTTTAGCACACATATTAATTGCAGCGGCTGATGAAGTTTTTCCTGTAAAAAATAACAATATTAGTACAATTCCCTCGCCTCCGTGGTGGGACTCTGAGTGCACTGAATTGATTAAAAAACGTAAAGAGGCTGAATATAATTATAACGTTGATATGTCTGATACGAATTTTGATATCATTACTAAGTTAAATAATGAAACTTATAAACTTTTTAAAAAGAAAAAATTTGAATCTTGGCGTATTTTTTGCTTATCAATTTCACCGAATACTCACCCTACGATTGTCTGGCGCAACATTCGTAGATTTAGGTCCATATATAACAACCCTTCTCCTATTCCTGATTCTTTAGCCAGTGATTTTTTTGATATATTAGCTCCGCCTTGGGTTCCTGAGGCTAAGGCTATTTGTACTAACCATAACCTGTCTCTCGTTTCCAATATCCGAGACACTCATACGACGCTAGATCTTGCATTCACTCTCACTGAATTAAAGGTTGTTATCCATAAAACTAATGATTCTGCACCAGGCATTGATGGCATCCCGTATTCCTTTTTTGCTAATTTAAATGATGAAGTCCTCAGTTATTATTTAGTACTTATTAATTCTATTTTTTATACAGGAAACATCCCTGTTGAATGGAAACGTCAAATGGTGTTGCCATTCCTTAAACCAAATAAACCTCCTTCTGATGCTTCTTCATACCGTCCCATAGTTTTGTCTTCAATTATGATGAAATTAGCGGAACACTTAATTAAAAATCGACTAGAATGGTATGTTGAAAGTAAGGGTCTCTTGGCAGAATCACAATATGGCTTTAGAAAAGGTAAAAGTACAACTGACTGTTTAAGTATATTAACATACGATATTCGGTTATCCTTCTCTAATAACCAATCCACCGTTGCAGTTTTCCTTGATATTAATGCAGCTTATGATAATGTTGTATTATCGGTTTTACAAAATAAATTAGAAGCCTTACAAGTTCCATTGAATTTGTTGAATTTCATTATTAATATCTTGACTGAACGCTCTGTTAACATGTTAATAGGAGACCATGAGGTATCTCATCTTGTATGGAGGGGTCTCCCACAGGGTTCTGTGCTCAGTCCCCTTCTATACAATATCTACACTTATGATTTAGAGTTATCCTTAACTAGTCATGTTAAGGTTCTTCAATATGCCGATGATTTATTATTATATTCTTCAAGTCCATCTGTTGAGCAAGCTAGCTCTGCCATCAATTCTGCTTTATCTATTTTGGCGTCATGGTTACATCTAAACGGTTTGGATTTATCCACGTCTAAAAGCGCGGCTGTTTTATTCACCCGGAAGAGAAATATTCCCATAGTAAATCTCCTTTATAAGGAAATACCTATCCCTGTTAAAGATAAATTCAGATATCTAGGTATAATACTTGACTGTAAATTAAGTAGTGTCCCTCATTGTGAATATATTGTTAACAAATGTGAAAAACACCTAAACATGCTTAGATGCCTCTCTGGTGTGTGGTGGGGTGCACATCCCTTTTCTTTGAAACTCATTTACAACGCAATCATCAGAAGCACTCTGGATTATGGATTGTTCGTTCTAGAGCCAGGTAATGTCATGGCTTTTAAAAAATTGGATCGCATCCAGTCTAAAGCATTACGCATTATTTCAGGTGCAATGAAGTCTAGTCCCATTAATGCACTCCAAGTTGAATGCGGGGATGCTCCTTTATATCTTAGAAGACAATTCCTATCTGACAAATATTTGTTCCGGATTCTTCAATTCTCAACTCATCCTCTCATTCCTAAACTGGACACATTAGTGTTGCAGATTGAATCATCAGATTACTGGTCCCATAGACGCGAACCTTGTTTAGTTGTAAGTTATAAAAAATTCCTTTCACTTTCTTCTCCTATTCACCGTTCCAATAAACTTCCCATATTTAGCAATAGTTATGAGAGTTTACAATTCAGTCCCATTATAAAATATAACTGTGTAAGTAAATCAGATCCCGATTGCCATTTAAGTTTTAATCATTTTCTGGCTGAACACGTAGAGTACCACCATATTTATACGGATGCTGCCAAGCCTTCTACGACGGGTTGTGTTGGAATAGGTACTTACCATTCTCAATACAACATCGAACAAAAAATAAAACTGCCTCCGGAGACTTCTGTTTTTACCGGGGAGTGTTTCGGCATTTTTAAAGCCATAGAATATATCCGAATTTTAAAGCTCAAAAAATCTATAATTTTTACTGATTCTCAAAGTGCTCTTCTAGCCATCAATAAATCAGCTTTCGAACACAAATCGCAGTTACCTATCATTTATTTAATAAGAGAATTTGCGTTCAGGACCATTTCTGAGGGTAATACACTACAATTTGTATGGATTCCGGCCCATGCTGGAATCCATGGCAATGAAGCGGCTGATAAACTTGCCGGTGATGCGGTGCAGTGTGGGGACTTAGTTCCTTATACAAATTTTAGTTATGACCTCGTATCGTTACCAAAGACTTTTCTTCGGGAAACCTGGAAGGTGGCTTGGGATATCGGAAGCAAATCGAAGGGACGTTATTTTTCGCATATTCAACCCGACGTTCCAGAAAAACCGTGGTTTGGCAGGGCCAAGTTTGGCAAGATGGAGACCTCCATTCTAATACGGATGAGACTGGGTCATGTTTGTTCTCCAGCTCATCTTGCCAAACTTCATATCATCGACGATCCCATATGCTTGTGTGGCACAGATGTAGGCGACTTAGATCACATTTTTTTCTCCTGTCCCTTATATGACCGTTCTTCCTTTCTTAGTAACCTCTTATCCCTCCATACTCCTTTTCCTACCTCAATACTTTCTTTACTTTGTACAAATAGCTCTCTTGTTTATAAATGTATAGTTTCATTCATTACTCTAAATAATATTAAGTTGTAATTTATTTTTTATTTTTTTATAGTGTAATTAACGTAATACTGATCCTATCCCGTCTATCCTAAATCCCGTAAAAAATTATATTTATATTAATTTTGTTTCCCTACCTTTTTATAAAACTAAAACGTGACATTGGCTAAATGCACAAACCGTGCGAAGCCAGAAGAAAAAGAAAAAAAAAAAAAAAAAAAAAAACGAACGCGTTGACGGTCGGTTGGTGTTGGTATCCCGCGCTTTTTCTTTCTCAATTCTCTGTGTGAAACAAATGTGTAAATTCTCATGTTTTTTTCTTGCTGTTGATAAAGTAGGTATCACAGCACATAAAAGGATTGTAAATTATGTATAGTGTCGTTCAGTTCGCGGAGAGTGAGGGTGGCACTGTGGCTGTGGTCATCAATAAATGGATAACACCTAAAAAAAGAGATCTATTGGCCTCCCGTAAAGGAGGCGAAAGCATTTGATAAACTTCTACAGAGGTGTTCGTCTCCAAATGAACAATGGAAACTATACGAGATCGATAGAGTTTTCTATCAGACTGGTAAGTTTTTTTTATGAGTAGGTAATACTACCACACACAACTATTTTAGCAGCTGGTGGCTTGAGGGCAGTTAACTTTACCATGCTTTAAGCCTGGGTACAGACAGACTGGCCCAGAATTTAATTCTAGTAAGTGCTAGTGTTTTAAAACCTAACTAAAAAAATACACGGTGCCGGTGCCATAACCTAAAAATCTAAGGATGTCGGCCGAGCTGAAGTTGACTGTTTTGATGCGCATAGAAAAAAAATATTCAGATTGCCCAAGATCACAAGACAGAACTGCTATTTTTAGGTCATGGCGCCGTGTGTAAACAAGCAGCAGCAGCGACAGCTAGCAAGCAGCAGATAAGTAATCATTTCCAAGAAAGTGTGTTCACAGGTGTTTGGTTTTGTTTGTTTTCACAAATATTTGTTGGTCTTGTCTTATAATTACACATTGTATAACATACATAAAACTGGTGGTTAGGTGGCCACCGAACCACCAGGGGTATGTATGGGGGGTATGTACCCACATCCACCTAGGATGTGCCTGTAACCACCATACCATATCAAAGCAGAAACAAAAGCATAATAAATTATATAAGTAATGGCAGTACTATTAACTACTAGTAATGAGATAGAATGAATGGATTAATAAGTGCTGGACTACCAAGCTTGTACGGCATGGGTGTGTTGCATGGCGTGACTAACTTTAACTTGCATGTTGTTTTGATATTAACTGTGTTGGTGTTTTATGCTTGTTCTATAGATGAATTGGATAAGGCAAAGAAAAAATTAAAGTTGGTGGAAGACACATCAGATATACAGACTGAGGAGGAAAATTATATAAGTAAGCCACCTAAACGAAAAACAAAAAAAACTAGCAGATACATTTCATCATCAGATGATAATGATGATGAGAAAGGGTGTGAATTCCCTCGTCCTCCGCCTTTAAAGAAACATCTATCCAATTGTAATTATACCGGATGATACATTAACTAAATTATTTTGAACATAATAATATTTCCTTCCATTATTTTTCTTTTTTTTTACTTTTTAGATATAAACGGTTCAAGACCTTCAAGTACAAGCACAATTTACAGTGATTTGGTACTAAATCACAACTCACAGATGAATAAACCTGATGCACAAGAGAAGGCTTCTAACAGTCATCATGATCAACCATCTGGTTCACAAAGTATGACACTCAATGAAATTGTTGCCAGCAGTGCTTCCAATAACTGTGGTAAATAGTAAAAATCATTTTGATTTTTTTAAATCTATAGCTGCCTAACTAGATTCTTTGTTAGATACTACCTTATTTCTGCATGAGTATAGTTTTCGACGATTATTTTTATTTTTTGGTATAGTGGTGGTGGTGGTGGTTGGTGTTAAGATTATTATAGAATGTAATACCTACCATACTGTTTTTTTTCATCCAGATTGTCAAGACCAAGTTGTTTCACTACTTGCCAAAATAAAAGCCCAAAATGATGTCATCCTAGCAATTTTGAAAGACAGAGCAGGAAATACCAATGCATTGAAGCCTGAATTCAAATTTCCCTTGGAAACTTTTCAAGATTTAGAAACAGTGGAACAGTTACTGACTAATACAGAAAACTGTGCTAACCTGGTAAGTGTTTACTTTTAATAAACAGGAAATGCCTATTGAGCAATTATAATTAATTCTTACTTTACCTTAGGAAAGCTTTTTATTATATGGGTACCTTGCTAGAATGAGTTAGTTTGTTTGTGAGTTTGGATGTAGGAGTTAATCATCGGAACTATTGATTCAATTCTGGGAATTCAGTCACTAATAGGAAACACACATTACCCCTGACAGGCTATGTTTTATTAGCTTCTGCTCACATTATGTGTAGTTAATTCCTAATAATTTTGGCCACTGCTTCACAGTGGGCGATTAGAGGGCTGAGGTGTGAGGTGTGGGTTCAATTCCTGTTGCAACACAAATATTTGTTCTAGGTCTGTGTCATGATACCTTGGTACTCGTAGTTCCTGATACCTATGACAGGCAATCCTATAGTGTGAGCTCAAGATTATGTATGTGACTGTTGGATCTTATGTTAATTCTAGTGTGTACTTATAGAGATATATGTGGATGTTTATTGCTATCAATTAATATTTACAGACAAGCTACCTAAAGAGCCTTGGTGGGCATGATTTAAAAAATAAAGTATCAAGAGTGATGAAATATACATTGTCAGACTCATTGGCAAGCAAGTTCAACTTCTATGGTAAAAGGTCTGAGAAGAAGCCTTTTTCAGAGCGACGTCTCCGTGAATTTATTGTTGGTATGTGTCTATTGCCTTAGTTGTTAAGATACTCTTTCATATGAATTAATTTATTCTTTCTAGATCTCATCTATAATACAAAATAAGTGTGCTATGAAATACCTAAATAATTTCAAAAGATACATATTTCTTGTGTACTGGCAACTGCTTAATAATTGGCATGTTTTATGTAGGTGGGTAGGTAGGGAGACTCTTAGTACTAGAAAGCTGTAATTTGGCAAGGCTATATAATAATAATCACGTCAATTAACTGGTAAAATGAAACAATTAAGTCCACATAATTATTGTGACGGGCTTACTACGGAACCCTACAATGCGCGTGATCCAACACCCACTTGACCGGTTTTTAATTCTCCGTTAAAAATAATATTTAACACCAGTTGTGTCGCGACTCGCGAGTCGCTGTGTGAGAGCGACCCGTCATTTGACCCCACAGAGCGTTGCAGGCATTTGGGCTATTGTTATATTCTCTAACTTTTTTGTTTTCAGAGAGCTTAAAGAGTTCCTCTCCAAGGACTACAGAAAAAGACATTGAAGACGATATAAAGGTGTGGCTCAAGCACGCACCAGAACGAACAAAAAAGCGATTGTCAAAGGAAAATAGCAATGTCATCCTCTAGGAAGAAAAAAAATGTAGTAGGTGAGCGTCAAATGTATAGCAGCAAAAACGCGGTGTGCTTTGGCAGAAAAACGAAAAATTATTTTAAAAATACAAAGAAGTACATTACAGCCATCATTAAGTGATTTGCCATCTTCACCACAATATACATCCACATCTATAGCTACGAGTAACAGTAGTATTGACAACAATACTTTAAATGAAAACTGTTTAAGGACATATAAAGAGAATATTTTTTTTAGATGAAAACTGTCAATCAACATTGTTTGAGGATTGTTTTATAGATAATGATGACTCACGATCTGACGATGTTAACGATTTGCCATCGCAATTAAGACATTGGGCTACCGTAGAACATAAAATTCCCCACAGTGCTCTAGATAGTCTTCTAAAAATTCTAAATCCTTTTTGCCCTAAATTGCCTAGAGATAGCAGAACGTTTTTAAATACGCCAATGAATATATCAAGTAACTCTTTGCAATCTGGTGAATTGGTGCACATTGGTCTCATAAATCAAATACAAGCACAATTAAAACTGTACAGTGGGTTCAAGTTTGAAAATAGTGAAATATTGTTGTCTTTTAATGTTGATGGTTTGCCACTTTTTAAAAGCACGAATACTCAACTATGGCCTATATTAGGTTTGATCAAAAACTTTAATTGTGCACAGCCATTTGTAATAACTCTGTTCTGTGGAAACTCTAAACCTTCACCATTGAATCTGTTTTTGGGACCATTTGTTGAAGAACTGTCTACATTACTTAAGGATGGAATTAATTTTGAAGATACTCATTATATTGTAAAAGTACATAGTTTTGTATGTGACGCTCCAGCTAGAGCTTTTATCAAATGTACTAAATCCCATGGTGGATACTCATCATGTGATAAATGTGTAGAACCTGGTGAGTATATTCAAGGTAGAGTGATTTATACAAGCGTATCTGCGAGTAGGAGAACGGATTCACAATTTCGTTTACAGTCTGATGATGACCATCATGTTGGTGAATCTCCACTTTTGACGCTTCCCATAGATTTAGTTTCATTGTTTCCCATTGATTATATGCATGCTGTTTGTCTAGGAGTCATGAGGAAACTTTTAAATGTTTGGGTTGCTGGTGATTTAAATGTTTGTTTAAATAGCCGTTTAGTAAATGCAGTTTCTGAAAAATTACTTAGCTGTGCAAGTTGTATACCTGTTGAATTTAACAGGCGACCGCGAAGTATCAGTGAGTTGGCTCGCTGGAAAGCCACCGAATTTAGGATGTTTTTGTTATATATTGGACCAGTTGTTCTAAAAAATATCCTTCCAACCTCCCTGTATGAAAATTTTTTGTTATTTCATTGTGCTATAACAATTCTTTGTAGCCCTAGAAACATCAATAAAGTAGGTACATATTTAGCACATGAGCTATTATTAATGTTCATAAGACATTCCGAAACTATTTATAGCCGGAAATTTTTAATTTACAATGTTCATATGTTATGTCATTTGTGTGATGACGTTCGTTTATTTGGTGATTTGGACAGTTATTCCGCCTTTCCTTTCGAAAATTATTTAGGCATGTTAAAAAAATTAGTTAGGTCACCTAACAAACCGTTGCAGCAAATTTATAAACGATTAAAAGAAATGGAATCTTCTTTTCCTCCAAAACTGATTGACGAGGTACCAGCGGTTTTTTATTACAATAGCTTAGGACCAACGCCTGTTGATAACAATGCTTATGAATGCTTTAATAAACTTGTTTATAAGGGTTTTGCAATGTATACAAAATCTGGTTTAGCTAATAATTGTTACTGTTATGCAAACGGCAAAGTAGTTGAGATACATAATATTTTGAGAAGTAAGATTAATGGAGAGGTTTCCTTGTTCGTCTATGGAAAAGAGTTTGTACATTATGATTCCTACTATACGTATCCTTATGATTCTGCTGTTATTGATATTTTTAAAGTTTCGGAACTCTGTTCAGCTTACAAAATTGTACCTGTTTATGACATTATTTCAAAATGTGTTGTTATTCCTCAAGAGGCAACTAGTAATTCTTTTATATGTTTTCCTATGCTCCATGGTTATAAGGTATCATCTTATGGGGAAACAGTACTGACGCGCCCACGTTACTTACATTACAAAAAAAACTAATTAGGATCTTAGTAAATATTGAAGTCACTGATAGCTGTAAATCCCACTTTCAGGAACTAAAGATCATGCCCCTACCATGCTTGTATATATTTGAAGTTTGTAAGTTCGTACGTAAATACCCAGATTTCTTTACAAAAAGAGAGGACATACAAAAGAAAATTGTTCTAAGACACAAAAACAGACTAAACTTACCACTATCGCGATTAAAAATGCACTCCGATAGTACGTTTGTCATGTCCATAAAAATTTATAATAAGTTACCCGCAATAATTAAGAATTTAGATAATTATAATATATTTATTAATAAATTAAAAATCTTCCTTGAAAGTAAATGCTATTATAGTATAGGCGAATACTTAGATGATAAATTATAAATATGAAATAAATGACTTACCCCTGTAGGATAATAATATTAATTAAAGTTACTTTAAATAAAATAAAACATAATAATTAATTATTTACGTAGTAAATAAAAATAATAATAACTAAATACCTTAAATAATTGATAAAACTAATAATAAATAAATTACTGACATAATAAATAAAATTAATAATAAGTACATATATAAAACAATAATTAATATTTTTAAAAGTAATTAGTTTACAACATTACTAATATTTTTAAAAAATACATATATAAACTCATAGTTTGACTTATTAAATGCCAAGCGTTCTTCCTCCTCTCTCCTACTTTTATCTATGCTGTGCCCGACAGGGTCCATAATTGAGACTGATGTAACTGTTTTTCCCACCAACTGTATACATTATGGTACGCAATAAAGAATTGAGAATTGAGAATTGAATTGGATTAAAATTTTCCATTTATTAATTAAGTTGTGATAGTTATCTCGTTATAATAAATAATACTATAATGCAAATTTGTGGTTTTTAATGTTGACCTTTCAGAGTTACTTGAAGACTTGGACTGTGGCTGGATGAATTGCATCGAGGCCAAATTGATCCCGGATGACGTCATATTAACGCTTCAGATAACGTTATATTAATGTGTCTGAAAACGTAAATAGACGTTATTATAGGACGTCTTCACAATACGTCGTATTGACGTCTTCTGGAGACGTCATTAAGACGTTATCTGGCGACGTTAATATGATGTTATCTGGAGACGTTAAGGTGACGTTATCTGGAGACGTTAATATGACGTTATCTGGGGACGTGAATAAGTCGTTATCTGGAGACGTTAATATGACGTTTTCTGGAGACGTTAATATGACGTTATCTGGAGACGTTAATATGACGTTATCTGGAGACGTTAATATGACGAAATCTGGAGACGTTAATATGACGTTATCTGGAGACGTTAATATGACGTTATCTGGAGACGTTAATATGACGTTATCTGGAGACGGTAATATGACGTTATCTGGAGACGTTAATATGACGTTATCTGGAGACGTCGTTAAGACGTTATCTTAAAACGTCCTTTAGACGTCTTCAGAGACGTCGCTGAGACCTGACATTAGGCCGTCATTTAGTACGTCTGTGGGACGTTTCTTACGACGTCATTTACGTCGAAAATGACCGTGAATGGACGTCGTCATGACGTAAAATTGCTACCTGGGACCTGGACATACACTGGCCTCTAATATACAATTAGAGGTCAGTGAGGACATATAAATAGAAATAATTAATTGTTCAGACTGAGGTGGTGAAGATGGCAAATAGTTCGAGGCCGGGCGTACAAACGTCCTGCCACAATGGGGTTCATTATTAAAACCAACTATAGTTTCAACGATCCTTTGGCACGTTGCCAAAAGGTAATTCGGTATTAAAGTATTTTTCCGGTATGTTTTTATATTTTAGTTTTTACAAGTTCTGTAAGAAAATAGGCATTAACGGGTTTGTTCATGAAGCATTCATAGACACCGGGAGTAGCTGTTCTTTAATGATATCTAATTTGGCAGAACAATGTAATCTCCAGAGAATTCCGTTGAATACTCCTCTAACACTGCAGGGATTTTCTAAAGACAATTTAAAAATCGTAACGGAGGTGGTGAAGGTAGTCATACAATTAGATTCCGTGAATATAGACGAGATTGAGATGTAGATACTTAATGAACTATCGGGATGTGATGTACTGATAGGACGCAACGTGACAGAACGGTCTTAATGTATTCGCGAATTGGTGAAACTTTAACGTTTCAAAACGTTAAACATTTTGAAGACTTCTGCAACGTTGTTGGTGAAATATCCTTAGAGCTTGATACAGATTCTCACCGAGATGAGTTGGTTAATCTATTCGGTAAATATCAGCAATGCATAGCTACGAATATAAACCAACTAGGAAAAGTAGAAGGTCATGAAATGGTCATAAATGTACACGATAAAAAACCTGTGCATTGTACACCATACAGGACATCACATTCGGATAGGCAAATGGTAAGAAGCATGGTAAATGAACTCTTAGAGAATGGTATAGGCCGTGAAAGTAAATCCGAGTATGCGAGCCCAGCTCTGCTTGTGAATAAAAAGAACGGTGAGAAACGATTGTGTATTGATTACCGCGCATTGAATAAAGTTACAACGAAAGATAAATATCCGATGCCACGCATCGAAGAGACTTGATGGATAGACTACAGGGCTGTAAATTCTTCACAAGTTTGGATCTTAAAAGTGGCTACTATCAAATTAAAATGGCAGAGGAGTCTATTCACAAGACAGCGTTTATAACCGAGGACGGCCATTATGAATTTTTGCGACTCCCATTCGGTCTAGCCAATGCACCATCATGTTTTCAACAAATTATGGACAAGGTCATGGGGAACTTAAGGTTTGGTGAGATTGTATTGTATTTAGATGACGTGTTGATAATTAGTGAGACGGCTGAAGAAAATCTTCATTTTCTTGAGAAGGTACTTGCAATCTTTAAGGAAAATGGCCTTACGCTTAACCTAAAGAAGTGCCATTTCTTAAAGTCAGAAATAGAGTCCCTGGGCTATACAGTAAACTCTGAGGGTTTGAAGCCATGCTAGAGTAAAGTTAGGGCAGTTAAGGAATTCCCTATACCAAAAAACAATTCACCAGCTCCGGCAGTTTCTAGGCTTCATCAGTTATTTTCGTCATCAAGTTTATCAAAAACTGTGCCATGCTTTCTAGCCCGCTTTCCAAATTACTGAAAAAAGACAGCCCTTGGGTTTGGAATTCCGAACAAGATCGCGCTTTCACGGTATTAAAAGAGACGTTAAGTGCAGATGATATTTTGACATTATTTGACCATGCCAAGCAAAGCATATTATATACTGACGCAAGCAGAGACGGAATTGCAGGCAAATTGATGCAGGTTACGGATAATGGTGAAAAACCTATTCATTATTATAGTCGTCAAACTACGGAAGGCGAAATAAAATACCATTATTTTGAGCTTGAGCTGCTAGCTATCGTCCAATCTTTGGAAAAGTTTAGGCGCTATTTGTTAGGGGCTAATTTCCGTATAGTGACAGACTGCAGTGCGGTACGTTATGCTTTAACGAAAAAATACATCATTCCCCGAATTGCGCGGTGGGTGCTTTCTACGCAAGAGTTTTCTTTTGATATCACTCATAGAGAGGGCACTCGTATGCAGCATGTAGATGCTTTAAGTAGGAACCCATTAAAGGTCTGGGGAAAAATCTGAAGCGGAAATTATCATGTCTATAACGCAAGCGGATTGGTTGCTCTCAGTTCAACTACAGGATCCTCGGATAGTAGTAACTAGGCCGACTTTAGAGTCGGGCGAAGCAGACAAACATAGGGACGTATTCAACAACTACGAACGTCTTGGCAATAAAGTATATCGACGTACAAGTCACGGTCGTCGCCGGGTTGTCCCAAAGAAATGTATATGGCAAATTATCAACTGTAACCATGACGACCTCGGTCATTTATCGTTCGATAAAACAGTCGAACGTATTTCTAACCGATATTGGTTTTCTCGGATGCGACACATGGTTAAGAAATATATAAAAACTGTTTAAACTGCGTTTACTATAAAAATAAAGGCGACCCAAACGAAGGTGAGCTTTATCCACTACCAAAATATGCACAACCATTCCACACGATTCATGTGGATCATCTGGGTCCCTTTGTTGAAACACAAAATAAGAACAAGTAGGTATTTGTTAGTCGCAGTAGATGCATTTACTAAATTTGTATTTATCTCGGCGGTACCTAATACAGATAGTAGTAACGTAATTAGTGAACTTGAAAATATAGCAAAGATATTCGGCAACCCTCGTAGAATTGTAAGGGATGCGGGTTCCGCGTTTACGTCAAAAAGGTTTAAAGAGTTTTGCAACGGTAAAAATATTCGCCTGCATACAATAGCCACAGGTATGCCGCGCTCAAACGGCCAAGCTGAAAGATTTAATAAAACAATTCTGGAGGCCATGAAAACTATGGGTGCAGATTTGGATGAAGATTGTTGGGATAACTGTATTACGCCATTACAACAGGCGATTAACAGTACGTATCACAAAACGATCAAAGCAGTCCCATGTGAGGTCATGTTCGGGTATGGACTACCGATAGTGACATCTTCGGGCCTGAGCTTGAGCAAGATGACGACCAGATTGTACAGACAGAGAGAAGAGCGGACGAAAATATAAAGAATAGTGCGAAGTCTCAGAAGAAAAGATTCGACCGGTGCCGCACTAAAGCTAAACTTTATCATGAAGGAGACTTAGTCCTTATTAAAATACAAAGTCAAACAAATAACGGACGAAGTAAAAAATTACTGCCTACCTACAAAGGCCCATTCCAAATAACGAAATGCCTGGATAAAGATAGATATGAAGTCAAAGACATGCGGGACAGTGAAAGAAGTAATAGATCGTATAATGGGGTGGCCGCTGCTGAGAATATTAAACCTTGGATTAAAATTGATAACTGGTGTGTTGAATGATGCATCATTAGTAGGTGCAAATACAAATAAAAGCTCCTAGCTGGTAAGGTAAAAAAAAAAAAAAAAATATTTAAATTTATTTCACTTAGGCACCTAGTATATAATTTATGAATAAAAAATTTATTTTTTATTTGTTTATAGTGTAATTAACGTAATACTGATCCTATCCCGTCTATCCTAAATCCCGTTAAAATTTATATTTATATTCATTTTGTTTCCCTACCTTTTTATAAAACTAAAACGTGACATTGGCTAAATGCACAAACCGTGCGAAGCCAGAAGAAAAAAAAAAAAAAAAAAAAAAGTGGTGAGCTGAAACAGTTACTGCCTTAGTCTAAAGGAGTGAACTGGACCAGGCACCACCTTGGATTAAGGGAGTGAGCTAAAATGACAGGAGCAAACAGGTTGTCTAAGCCTAAAGACAACTCTGTTTTGGGGTCCTGTAATTTGAATTGGGAATAACTTACTGCAGAATAATTAACAAAGCCTCCGTCTAAAGGGATTTTGTTTTGAGATCTGTAATATGTTTTGAGTAGAAGAGCTATGGTAGATTCGTGAATGGAATTACCAGTTGCAGAGTAGTGAGAATTCCTAAGCCTAAAGGAACAAGGAACAGAAACGATGTAAAGCAAGAGATAGCCAGATCAGCAGTAAACGCGATTGATGACAATATACAATTTGTTGTTGAAACCAGAGGCGGCTCGTGACATTTATTTGTGGGGGTTCACTAAAAAAAGAAACGTAGAACTAGAGCTTACCATTTATTTTATTTGTAAAGAAAATCCATTCGGCGATCTTTATCGATTTTCATCAACGCGTTCATTGAACTCTCTAATAGATTTTCGATACGCAGAATCGAGCGCCTTACGAATATCTTGACGGCCGATAGATGCCAATTGCACTTCACATAAGATATGAAATCGAGATTGCGAATGTTTTTTCACTTTTATTGAAAGATGCGCTAAATCGTCAACACGGCCGTTTCCGTCCATGCAGATTCACCACCACTGCCGGCGCCAGCTCCAAACACCAGACACGGGAAACAAAATAATTTTTTGCTTTCTTCACATCCACACAACCAAGGTGTTTTGAAATATTGTTCAGATTTAAAACCACGCGTAAAAGATTTCTTTGAAGTGATTTCTTCTTTATTTGAAAGTGCAATTTCGGGACGTGGTGGTCCCTTAGCTTTCAGTTCGATACGCATTTCGAGAGTCTTTTCACAATTTTTAATAAAAAAAGATACACTGTATTGTTCCATTTTTAATACAAATGTCGCGCACAAACTATTTTTAATAATTATTTAGAATAAACACTGCGAATCTACTGACAGCCGAGTTGAGCCGACCGTTTGTTTACATAAGATCGGCAACAGCGCATAGGCATAGATCGCATTCCCGCGCGCGGCCGTTTGGCAACATCGCGCGTGAGCGGCGCTCCAAATTAGGCTAACTTCTCATACAAAATCTACTGTTTCACGCGTCGGACTGTGTCGATATTTCTCTTTCGCACTCATTGAATACAGTGCTAGAAATTGTACTGAACTTTGTTTCATAGGAGCGCAATCGCTGGCGCTCCACACGTTACAACTTGACGCCAAATGTACGCGTAGGAAATGGTTTTCTAGTAAACTACTATTGTATGCGTATGGTCATAGTAGAAAGAATGTATGTATAGGATTATAATAAAGAAATATAGATTATGCTATTTTCGTGGGAGTGCACTGCACCAGCGCTCTTTATGACGAGCCGCCTCTGGTTGAAACAGACGCTTCAGACTATGCTATCGCGGGAACTCTGTCACAAGAAGGCAGGCCTGTTGCGTTTTTCTCGAGAAGCCTTCACAGTAGCGAGCGGAATCACCCAGCCATAGAGAAGGAGGCCGCGGCTATAGTCGAATGTCTTCGTAAATGGAGACAATTCCTCATCGGACGACAGTTTAAATTGATAACTGATGACCAAAAATCGGTCGCATTCATGTTCAATCAGCAGCATTCGTCAAGAATTAAAAATGACAAAATACAACGTTGGCGATTAGAACTTTCCGAATACAATTTTGACATAGTTTATCACCCTGGAAAGGAGAATATAGCAGCTGATGCTTTATCAAGAGCTAATGCACCAATAGTAGCCTCTGCACACAATTCAGAAAATTCACTCAAAGAACTGCATAAAACCTTGTGTCATCCAGGAGTAACAAGAATGCTTCATTGGGTTCGAAGCAAGAATTTAGCCTACTCCACTGAAGATATAAAACGCATTACCGCAAATTGTTCTATATGTGCAGAAGTAAAGCCTCGTTTTTAACAAAACATGGGAAAACTAATAAAAGCGATGGCCCCATTCGAAAGAATATCGATAGATTTTAAAGGTCTACTTCCTTCAGATGGCACTAGGAACAATCGATTTAAGCTTACGATTGTGGACGAATATACTCGATTCCCATTTGCATATCCCTGCCCAGACTTGAGTACAAACACGGTAATTAATAAACTGACTGACTTATTTTCTATATTTGGAATGCCAACTTACGTACACTCAGATCAAGGTACTACTTTTCTTTCAAAAGAGATGAAAGACTTTCTTCACCAGAAGGGCATTGCTATGAGGTACACTACACCATACAACCCTCAGGATAATGGACAAACGGAGAGATACAACGGAATCATTTGGCGTACAGTACAATTGGCTCTGAAAAATCATGATCTGCCTATAACCAAATGGGAGTCAGTTTTAACTCAGGCTCTACATTCTGTAAGATCACTTCTTTGCACGACTACTAACAGTACGCCCCATGAGCGGATGTTCTCTCACGCCAGGAGATCCTCAACTGGTCAGTCGATGCCAACATGGCTAAACGTCCCAGGAAAAGTATTAATGCGAAACCATAATCGAACTAGCAAATATGATCCACAGGTTGAAGAAGTAGAGACTCTGGAAAGTAATCCTCAACATTCTCGTGTGCGTTTGAGCAGTGGAAGAGAAGTCGTCGTATCTAATCGACACCTAGCTCCTGCTGGGGAATCTTCGTTAGGAAGTGATGAAGCTGATTCCAATGATGACGACGAGTTCATCGATGCAATCGATGATCATATCTCAGATGACCAGCGAGATTCCCAGAATGAGATGGTCCAGCCACGGATCATCACGACAGAGACTCTGCGTCGTTCTCAAAGAGTACGACGTCCGCCTGCTCATCTAACTGACTACGTGGCACAATAAATAGGCCCAAGAGAATGTGGTAATAAATTATAAACTCCTTGGTCAATATTTTACGCCCTAAGTAAAGAAGAAACAGTGGTCTGGATTCATTATGTCATGGAATGAATATGTTGAATTTTGTTAAATAAAACCTAAATACTAACGGGTATGTTAACTAAAGGATTAGATGGAGGGTGTTTAAAACACGTACTAGATATTTAAACAATACTTAATTATATTAATTCGTAAATAATAACAATCACAAAATAAAACGCGTTTCGCCGCTTGAGAAAACAAAAGAATAATAATGGCGGGAACTTCCTTTTCAATAAAAAAAAAAAAAAACTTCTCTCTTTACGCTCGAAGTAGCTTCACCCGGTGTTGCCAACACGGCCTTCCTGCGCCGTGCATGTCCTCAGGCACGCCTTTCACGGTTACACCATCAGTCTTACTTAGCGTAACGAAACACGCATCTGAAAGCATAATATAATACTTTATGTTAATGTGTTATTAAATATAAAACAAAAATGCTTCGGCCAATCATGATTCATAATACTAATAGAACTCCAGTTGCAGAGTAGTCAGAATTCCTAAGCCTAAAGGAACAAGGAACAGAAACGATGTAAAGCAACTGGAGTTACTACCTACCTATTAATATTAACCTATTAATAGAAAAATAAGTCTTAGAAGCATAAAATCTCGAAATGGTTTTGGAATCGGCATAGGTTAATTTTTACTTTACACCAAATTGCCGAAATCGAAAATTTTATTGATCGCAATGGGTTTCATTTTGACAGTTCACCCACGTCCATTGCGTTATTTACGTTGTTGAGTAAACGAATTTGTCAAACCTATGAAGCAATGGCTTACCAATAACTCTGGGATTGTGATTCAAACTGTGCCGTACAAAAGTACTGATTCAAAATGGTGTAAGTTTTTTTGATTGTAGGTAGCTGTACAAGGATCGTTTGGCACGTGGGAAAAATTGGTACTAACACCAATCATTGTATGTTGTACATCACAATGTATTTGAATAATTAGATTTTACTATCAAATTCCGAATAGTCTAGTCAATCTAAATAATTTCGCAAATAAATACGATCATTGAATATCGTATTCAGTATTCAATTAAAATATCGTCTTGTGACTTGTGAGATGCTTAGAGCTTATGTGAGGTGAGACTTGAGACGTTAGGACATTCTCATCTTTGGGTTGGCTTGGCTTGGCTTACCATCAAAAATTCATTCAGTTTATGACAGTCACAGATAGATCAGATGACAGAAGAATTTTGTTTGTTTGTAAATCTAGGTTAGATTAGTTCTTGATCAGTGAGTTATACTTAGCTACTTTTTTAGTGGCAGAAGAAATCAAGGATTTTATAGTGATATTTATAAAATTAACAACAGTAATCAATTTATTATAATAATTTGTACTTCATGTGCGTTAGCCACAAACGAACGTTATATTTCTCTACATAAAACATGTCAATCGTTCTTGGCACACCTTGCATTAATTATATCAAGTGCTATAACTTCTAACCACAGGTTATCAGGAATGTTCTCGAGGTAGAGCTCAGACCAGATTTAGCTCAGTAAAGTATACACATGACGTAATTAAATATTCAGAAAGAAAATAAAAATGGAGAACAGAATCCGATGTTTTGAAGAAATAGCTGCAGATATTTTTGATACAGAGAATGTAGTGACCGATTCGTCTTCTGATCAGGTAAATGTAACATCGAGTTAGAGTTTTTTTATGAATTTATATCATCATGTACCTACTTACTTTTTTTTATCTACAACGATTGTACTTTTATTTCGGATTACAATATTTACATAATACCTGTTTATGACTTAAAATAATAATATATATAGTATCACAAAATTTGTCCCCATCGCTGTCAACAGGCAAAGTGCCCAAAAGGCTGGCATGTATTGTGATGCTGATTCTTTGGACAAAAAATAGGCCAGCCCTCTGGTCACGTGAAGAGTCTACCAACCGCTTGGCGATATCTCGAAAAACCAAGTGGGTACTCGGACCCCATGGCCCATGGCCCTGTTTCAACCCCAAACAACTCACATAATTATAACACCATTTGAGGTTTTCCGCACCTGCAGTAGCCACCCCAGCACAGCCCGCCGTACTTGGATGATGGAATGGCGCAAGGGTGTCAACACATGTTGAATCCCACACCAAAGGCCTGCCTAAGTTCCAAGGCATTATTATCTTTCCGTCTGGGCTCTATGTTCTATCTATGTTAGAGGGTTTGGTTTCCGCACTTAGTCCTTCATGTGGACCATTGTGCGTGGGCCATGGCGGCCGTCATTGGTTTATTCCAACCAGCCCACCTCCCTCCAGAAGCTAATTAGATCCTCTGGTCTGCATAGAATATCTGTGAAAGATCTGGGTGACCCGAGGGTTTCTGTTCTGATCTGGCTGACGCCTGTGCAGTCAAAGAGCACATGTGCAACGGTTTCATCAGCCTCCATGCAAGCCCTGCACAGAGGGCTGTCCGTTATGCCTATACTGTGGAAGTGTTTGTTTAGTGAGCAGTGTCCCGTGATGGTCCCCGTTACCAAGCGCAGGCCGTTCCTGTCCAGGCGTAGCAAACGCCTGGTTAGTCTGCCATCTAAGGATGGCATGGCTTCCCTGGACTGCCTGCAGCCCGGTGTTGAGGTCCACCAGTTCTCCGCTTGTGTGTGGGTGAACTCCTGTAGCCACCTGCGTATTTGGTTAAAGGGGATGGGTACAATAGGCTCAGGCCCACAGACTGACGCGCTTCCGTCTGGGCTTTTCCCATCATCGCGTGACAAGCCGTTGGGTTCCAAAACAGCTGGCACGCCGACGGTGACAAGAGCACGACTGTTAATTTCATTAATGCTAATGAGCCATGCTATCCGGTCTGACTCCCACTCACTACATTGTACTTACTACAATACTGAAAATGTTCTGCCCTTCAAATCTTGAATAATTTAGCTGTCTTCATATTTTCCTAGAGGATGTAATTTCATCTTGGCTTACTAAAATCCTAATAAAATTGGACTATTTCTGTTAGTAAGTTTGTACAAACATTTTTACACATCAAACATAAATTATGTTTTAAAACTAGATGAGTTTGATGTTTCCAAACCAACTACTCTGAGAAGAATGATCAAAACATACTCCAGAGGTCACAGTCTCTTTTAAAAGTCCAAACATAATCTTGGTCAGATCATGTGAGGAACATGTAGGTTAGTGTCTGAAATGGTCCTTTGAGAAAAGAACTGGTAAAATAAAATCTGAGTGCACCCTGCATTTGTTAGTAAACTTGTAGCCAAACTGAGAATGTAAGGAGCTCAATGAACAATACCAAAGAAAGGTCATTTGGGTAGGCTGCAAAAAAAAGTACTCAAAAGTACTCAAACTGCCATACCAATACCATCATTAAAACTAACAGAGAAAGAAAAAAAAAACCGGCCAAGTGCGAGTCGCACTCGCGCACGAAGGGTTCCGTACCATTATCTATAAAAATGGCAAAAAAATCACGATTGTTGTATGGGAGCCCCCCTTAAACATATGTTTTATTTTAATTAATTATTTATTTTTAAAGTAAATATATAACTAAATATTCTGTGAACATTTCAAGCGTCTACCCGTTGCCGTTATCAATATCCAGCAAAACAAGCAAAAAAATCACGTTTGTTGTATGGGAGCCCCCTTAAATATTTATTTTATTTTGTTTTTTAGTATTTGTTGTTATAGCAGCAACAGAAATAATACATCATCTGTGAAAATTTAAAAGGGGGTTCCCCCTTTAAATATTTGTTTTATTTTAATTTAATTATTTATTTTTAAAGTGAATACAGTTATAACTAAATATGCTGTGAATATTTCAAGCGTCTACCTGTTGCCGTTATCAATATCGAGAAAAAACGACCTTCGTGCGCGAGTCCGACTCGCACTTGGCCGGTTTTTATAGATAATGGTACGGAACCCTTCGTGCGCGAGGCCGACTCGCACTTGCCCGGTTTTTTACCCTGGAACCCTAAAAATTACCCACATAGTTCTCACATTCACTATAACACCAATTCTATCTCTATTCTACCAAGAATAGACAAAGTTCTTTTTATCCAACTCGACATCTCTTCTGCCCGAGCACGGGGCTACCCACAGTGGATCGTCCCCATACAAGAGGTGTGACATAGAATAAAAAATTGGAAAAGTATTTAATAAAAAATAAAGAACAACAAAAATTGATACCACGTTTTTTTTATTTGACCAGCGCTTTCGGAGCAATTCGATGAAAACTGTTATTTTTGTATGGAAACGAACACAAAAATGTCTGTATCTCATGATTCCCTCCTTGTTTCGATTTGCGGTTTTCACTACTGTTATTTACTCATTTTATGCCACATTTTCTTCACGGACACATGGTGCCCCCAGAGTGCCCCTTCCGAGATATCTTGCCTATAGTAACTATCTTTGTTATTGTATTCCTGATGGAATGGAGGTACATTAAGTATACTTATTACTGAGAATAAGTCATCACTAAGTAGTTCCTTAAATAACAGGTGCATTTGTGAGTACTTTAATGACTTATCAACGCTTTTGTTGCAATATAACAAAAGCGTTAATGAATCATTAAATAACGACTACCACTACTGCTTAATCTAATTAGTTATTGGAATTACTATGTTAACAGCCCTTAAGCTCTGCATTGTGATTGGCTCATGTCATCATTAGCATATCAAATTCATTGCTAGTTGCAAACTTGCTGCCCCTATATATTTTAGTGTGTTTTGCAAATATAATTCAGTTGTAATTATAACCTCTACCAAGTGTTGTCATTATGGCTTTCCATGGATTTTCTACTTATCTAGATCTTTATGTTGCTCTTCGTAATCATAAAGATATTCATGACTGAACATTTATTTAACACATTGAAGTCGAATAGTAACGTCCAGTTAAGTGAAAATGATGTGTCAGATCTAAAGAACTGGTGTCGTCGATTTTGCTATCAGATTTACTCCAAATGGGTGCAATCAAGAAGGACAGTCGACAAGTTCATGGACAAGAACAGAGACTGGTTAAGTTCAGATATCATTTGGCCAGATTGCTTTATGGAAAATATTGTTCACAAGAGGTAATCAGTCCATCAAAATCGGATGCTTCAACTTCAACATATAAATATATATATAGTTCGACGAGGTGGGCAAGCTCTTTGAAAGAGTACAGATATTCTATTTCACGAAGTCCGTTCGGCTTTGATTGTAGTAGTGACTTATCCCGACAAGCGCGCTTGTGTGTGTAAAAGTAGGTAACGTTAGCAAAAAAATCTGATATATATTCAAGTCGAGATTTAATAATCTAAATAAAATTTTGGTTTTAAAAGTATATACATTTTGTAAATAAATTAGATTAGGTTGCAATAAATACAAAAATATTAACATATGTAGGCATTTAATTAAGCATTGGTGTTACAGAATGGAAACGAAACAAGTAGGACTATTCAGTATTTTCAATCACTATCAGAAAATTTTTCGATTTCCGATTCCGTTTTGCTGTCGTCAGAATCATCTTGTACATTGATTATAAATTCAAAATCGGGATCAAAATATTTCAAGTAGTCTTTTTCAATTTTTTCAACATGAGAACAAGTTTTTTGCCACGTTTCACTGCTAACTTGGCCCAAACTTTCATTGATCAGTCTTTCCGTATTCGTCATGTTTTGCTCGATATTTTTAGATGCGACATAATTTTTAACGATCCCCCAAATATTTTCAATCGCATTTAATTATGGGTGATAAGGGGGAAGGCGTAAGACATCAAAACCCTTGCTTTTTATAAAATCGTCAATCTTGTAGATTTCGTGTTGGGCTTTGTACTTCTTTATTGTATCGTACAATTCCAATTTAAGAAGAGATTCATCAAATGCTATACCCTTATCCCATTATCCCCTTAGCCATTGCTGCATATCGGCTTTCTTTGTAGATTGCGTCGGTAGTCGTTCAGCCCGTGTGTTGTGATAAGATGCATTGTCTAAGACAATGACAGAGCGCGGAAGTAAATTGGGTAGCAACTTTTCATTTAGCCATTTTACATAGTTATCATAGCTCATATTTGAATGATAATCACCAGCTGTTCAGTTGGCCTTATAAACCAAGGAAGCATTTTCAATAAAACCATCCTTGGTTCCCGCGTGCACTAAAATAAAGCGAGTGCCTGTGCTATTTTTTTTAAAAAACGGAGTTCTTTCCTTTTTTTTTGCCCAGGTGTTGTTTCGCACGTGTGTCGAAAGGACGTAGCTCTCATCGGTGTAGACAATGGGCCGACTTTGAGAGCGGTACTCTGTTATTTTTTTTAAATATTTTAAACGCCACATTTGTATATCATGACGCTCCGTCAAGACTTCACGGTTGTTCTCTGTTTTGCGCCACTTGTAACCTAATTTCAACAGTAACTTGCGAACAGTTTCTAAACAATCTTCGAATCCGATTTTTTCATTCAATGCTGTTCTTAACTTAGCTAATGTTGGAATTTCTTTATGGACAATATGGAAATCTTGTACAGTACTGCGAACCACATCGGCTGTAAAATTATCTATATCCACTTTATTATCTCGCTTTCTCCTTTTCTTCATAGGTGAAGTGAATTTTGATGAAGTGGACGGGAATTCCTTCTCTTCTTTTAATATTCTTTGAACTGTTTTTTGGCTCACACCCGTAGCTTCAGCTGTACGGCGTGTAATGTCTCGTAAATGAGACAAATCACAGTTGAGTTCCATTAATGATTTTGTAAATTCATATTCTTCTCACAGAAAATGATAAACACTAGCTATCATGTTTCGACCCTAAAACAAAATGTAATCAAAATAATTAAGTAATATAAACATTTTATAACACAAAAAAACATTCATTTTATAAATACTTCTATTGCTATATTAAGTATCTTTGTATAACATTTTAATTGAAAACGTATAAATAAATATTACCTCACTATGGACAACTCTTCTTCGTTTTGTTGCCATGCTGACCTTACTCCGTGAAACAATTTGGCGCGAACTAAAAACCACTACTGATCCGGACCGTGTCCCGATCGACACTGAGCGCTCTCGAGGTTACGCACACAAAAACAATGTGCATGTGCACGCTTGACAACATTCATAGCCAAACGGACTTCGTGACATAGAACATCTGTAATTGCAGACCGCCTTGTCGGGCGACTGGTGCGGGTGGGGCCGGATTTGGCGGAGAGCCAGTTTGGTTTCCGCAAGGGGCGCTCTACGGTGGATGCCATCATGCGCGTTCGAGCCCTCACGACGGGGGATGCTGTTGCCCGGGGTGGGGTTGTCTTGGCGGTGTCTCTTGACATCGCCAATGCCTTAAATACCCTGCCCTGGAGTTGTATTAGGGAGGCACTTCGGTATCACCGGATGCCGACCTACCTCTGTCGCGTGGTCGAGGCCTAATTTACGGACAGGGCCGTCATCTACCCCGGTCACCACGGAGATTGGAACCGGCGAGAGATGTCGTGCGGTGTCCCACAGGGATCGGTCCGGGGGCCGCATCTGTGGGACATCGGGTACGACTGGGTGCTGCGTGCCGACCTCCCTAGCGGCGTCAGCGTAGTAGTCCTAGCGCAGGGGAGGTCGCATCAGGCGGCGGCCGAACTGGCGGCACGTGGGGTTGCGACAATCGTCGATAGGATTCGGCAATTGGGACTCGAGGTGGCTTTGCACAAGTCCGAGGCCATGTGTTTTTATGGTCCTCGGAACGCGCCACTGTCGGGTTCCCAGATAACGGCGGGAGGGGTTCACATCGGCGTCGAGTCGTCGATGAAGTACCTGGGACTCGTCCTCGACAGCCGGTGGAACTTCGTGGAGCATTTTCGACGTTTGGCTACCAGACTGGAGCGGGCCGGGGCTGCTTTGAAGCGGCTCCTGCCCAATCTAGGGGGTCCAAACGCCTCCTGCCGGAGGCTCTTCGCGGGGATCGTGTGGTCCATGGCCCTTTACGGGGCACCGGTGTGGGCGCGTTCTTTAAGGCTGCGACCAGCCCAGCGGTTGAACGCGTCCCAAAGGGTCATGGTCATCACGCTAGTACGGGGTTACCGCACGGTATCCCGTGAAGCGGCGAGCCTCCTTGCCGGACTGCCGCCATGGGATCTGGAGGCAAAAGTCCTCGCGCACATCTGGGAGTGGCGCGAGGAGGCGAAACGCCGGGGTGAAACTCCGCTGCCGCGAGAAATCACGGCACAGCGGACAGAGCTCCGGCGGGATCTCATGGCGACATGGAGAGTGCGATTGTCGCAACCCAGCGCTGGGCACGCCACAATTGTGGCGATAAGTCCCCTCTTTGAGGAGTGGCTAGAGAGGCGCCACGGCGTCCTCACCTTCCGCCTGACGCAGGTCCTCACCGGACTGGGAGGCACTGCGTTACCATCGGGTGCCTTCCTACCTCCGCCGCATCGTCGGGGCTTATTTGGCGGAGAGGTGTGTCACCTACACGGGACGTGATGGCGCAAACCAGCGCCGCATGTCGTGCGGTGTTCCACAGGGCTCGGTCGTGGGACCGCTCCTGTGGAACATCGGGTACGACTGGGTGCTGCGGGGCGAGCTCCAGCCGGGCGTGGACCTGACGTGTTATGCGGACGACACACTGGTCACGAACCGGGGGAGCTCATACAGGGAGGCAGCGTTGCTGGCGACGGCTGCGGTCTCACAGGTGGTGAGCCGCATACGTCGCCTAGGGCTGGAGGTTGCCCTCAACAAGTCGGAGGCCTTGATCTTTCATGGCTCCCGGCGGGCGCCGCCGCCGGGATCACACATCGTGGTCGGGGGGGCTCAAATCGCTGTCGAGTCCACCATGAAGTACCTAGGATTGGTGCTCGACAGCCGGTGGGATTTTGGCCCCCACTTCCGGCGGCTGGCGCCCAAGTTGTTGGGCGCGGCTGGGGCGTTGTCAACGCTGCTTCCCAATCTGGGGGGCCCGAGCGCCGCCTGTAGGCGGCTCTACGTGGGGATCGTGCGATCGATGGCCTTTTATGGGGCCCCGATCTGGGCGGCTGACCTGACGGCCGGAAGCATCGCAGTCCTGCGAAAACCGCAGAGAGCGATGGCCGTCAGAGTCATCAGGGGAATCGCACGATCTCCTACGAGGCGGCTTGTGTACTGGCCGGATCCCCGCCCTGGGACCTCGAGGCGAAAGTACTCGCGTCACTGTATCGGTGGCGCGAGGAAGCGCGGGGCGAGTGGCTGATGCAGCGACATGTGAAGCTGCGTCGGTCACAGCTTCGCGCAGCCCTGGTGGCGGAATGGCGGGACAGGCTTTCACGCCCTACCGCCGGCCTCGCCACCATCGAGGCGGCTCGGGAGGAGGCACGGCTCCCTGTCGTTTCGGGTGACGCAGGTGCTCTCGGGGCATGGTTGCTTCGGGAGGACACAGGTACGTGTCGCATAAACAGGGAGCCGGACGCCCGGTGTCACCACTGCGTCGACTGCCGGGAGGACACGGCGCGGCATACGCTGGCAGAGTGTGCCGCTTGGGAGGAGCCACGCCGTGCCCTCATCTCAGAAGTAGGCAGTGACCTGTCGCTGCCGGCCGTGGTCGAGTCGATGGCCGGCAGCGAGGAGTCCTGGGACGCGGTGGTATCCTTCTGCGAAACAGTCGTGTCGCAGAAGGAGGCTGCGGAAAGGGAGCGGGAGGTCTCGTCTGCTCACCCGGCCCGCAGCAGGCGCACCGGGCGTCGGCAGAGGGCAGATAATGCCCTCTTCCGGCCCCCCTAAATGGGTCCAGGGACGGCGGACTCGGGGACGTCCGCCGCCCCCCATCACACTGGACCCGAGGTGGCGGCGCGTAGTGATCCACGCGCGCCCCTTTCAGACGTCGCGGGGGAGTCCAACACCTCACCCCCCCGCAGACTTGAGGTGGCCCGGCACTAGCCGGGGATCACGGAAGTAATACTAGCTCCCAAGATCCCCGGTGCAAGTGTGGGAAGGGAACACCGGGGTGGTTTTTAGTCAGTAAGAGTCTGACAGACCCCTCCGCCCACCCCAGGTTGGAGGACATCCATGAGGATTTTCCACCCCGGCAACAAAAAAAAAAGGTCCTCACCGGACACGGTTGTTTCGGGAGGTACCTGTTCAGGATAAAGGGGGAGGAAATGCCCGGGTGTCACCACTGTGTGGATCGCCCGGAGGACACGGTGGAGCATACGGTGGAAGTCTGCCCAGCTTGGGCGGAGCACCGCCGTGTCCTAACGGAGGTGATCGGCGGCGGCGATCTCTCGCGTCCGGCCCTGGATCAGGCCATGGTTCGGAGCGAGAGTGCATGGGAGGCCGTCACCTCCTGCGAAGCAGTAATGCTCGCGAAGGAGGAGGCGGAGTGCGTGGGGGAGAGGCAGGGTTCGCGCCCTTACGCCCCTAGTCGCCGCAGGAGACGCCTTGGGCGTCGGGAGTCGCAAGCCGATTTCCGGCCACCGTAGGCGCGGGCATGCAGACGGTGAGCGATGGGTAGCTCGCCGTCCGATAAGGACCAGGCCCGGGTCGACGGCGCGTCGTGTTCCACGCGCGCCTCAAAGAGACGTCAGCAGTTCAGCACGAATTGACGGGGTCCATTAGGGCCAATGCCTGCCAGGGTTGCGAGTTTGTCCGAAAGGGATATTGTGGCCCTGGCACACAAGCAAATGAAGGAACACGGGTGGGTTTTAGTCAGTAAAAGTCTGACACGCCCTCCTGCTCCGCCCAGAGCGAGAGAAGTTATTTGATAATTTCCCACCCAAAAAAAAAAAAAAACCCGGCAAAAGAAGACGTAACTGTGACTGATACATCCGCAAAGATACGACTCCAAGCCCTCCTTGATCTCACAGTTAGGAGGCTGATCGATTCACTTGAATCGAATTTCGATGCTGGCGAACAACTTGTGCTTCACAGTAAATGGGGATTTGATGGAGCTTCGAGTCAAAGCATTTATCATCAAAGGACAACAATAAGTGAACAAGATTTATCTAGTGTATTTATGGCAAGTCTTGTACGAGACCTCTTAAGTTAGTGACGTCTAGTGGATGCACAGTGTATAGAACTCACTAATGCCTTTTCTTCATTTAACTTCTTAATTATGTGTAATTCTCAGTAATTACAATAACTAATTAGATCAAGCAAATTAGATTAAGTATATATTTTAGTGGATATCTCCTAAAATATGAATTTCACCGTTACTTTCGCAACATTTATTCAAACGAGGTTATGTTACCTGTCGATTAGTACTTTAGCTAAGCTTGAACCTATTTTTAATAACGAAATAAACGTCGAGAGTCGTAGAGTGACGTCTAGTGGATGCACAGTGTATAGAACTCACTAATGCCTTTTCTTCATTTAACTTCTTAATTATGTGTAATTCTCAGTAATTACAATAACTAATTAGATCAAGCAAATTAGATTAAGTATATATTTTAGTGGATATCTCCTAAAATATGAATTTCACCGTTACTTTCGCAACATTTATTCAAACGAGGTTATGTTACCTGTCGATTAGTACTTTAGCTAAGCTTGAACCTATTTTTAATAACGAAATAAACGCCATTGTATTTTAGGCATATTGCCGTCCGAGCGGCCAACTAAAATCGACTGTAACAAATTATTGAACCTATTTTTTTTGTATTTTTCTTGTTTATTCGCTGCAACAAATTAGCAACTAATTGTCCATACACATAAGCCTTTATTAATTTGATATTTATGGTGCCTACCCATAACCTGGAAACTAAATATAGCATAACTTTTTGTATATTTACGTTTTGATAATTTTTATTTTTGCAACAAATACAACAAATTAAGACCATTCTTTTGATGTATCATTCGCCTATCTGCATTATTAAGTTTCTGTGTAATCACAGGCGATGACTACGGCAAGTGGCGGTTCTAGCGGCCAACTAGTTTTGGTCATAGCGTTCTGGTTTTTTTTGCAACAAATTCAGGAAAAGAGGTGTGAATAGTAACAAATTACAACTAATTCCTGGCAAAATTTAATCCAATTTTATGAGTTGGCCGCGCGGTTGAAATGGACATATAAAAAAAGCGTGGTAACAATTGTTGTTCTTTAATAGAGGAATGCAACAGTATTTTTTATAATTTTTATTAAATATTTTTCCAATTTTTGATTCTATGTCACACCTCTTGTATGGGGACGATCCACTGTGCGACCTGTAGACTCGAGTGTCTACGAAGACTAACTTTTCATTGTTCTTTCCTTAGCAACGGAGAGGTTAAGAATTATAAGTATTGCGTTTCGTTATCAAAAAATGTATCAAACGTTTAATTAATGAAAACCAGCGAAAAATGGTTTTGTTTTTAAACCAAAACAAAAAAAACTTATGAATTTAATTTTTATTCCTATGCAAAAAATTACAGAAATTACCCCCGTCACCCCCGTGCAAGCAGCATCCCAACATGAATTTAATTAAGGAATAAATACTGTTTTTTTTTCCCAACATGAATTTAAGTAAACTTTGTTTTAAATTTTCTCGGGTATTTTTACATCCTATTTCTTCCCGTGGGTGTTTTAAAAGGCGACTAAGGGACTTACTAGAAAAATAGGCAGCAACGTTCTCTATGCATTTTAACACCATTCTGCGATCGCCAACCCGCCTGCCAAGCGTGGCGATTAGTCAGTGAAAATATTGAATTGAGTTTTCAAAATCAATATAGATTCTTGTCTAGGTCCAATGTGATGTAGACTATTTAACACTTGTCGAGAGGAAATGTTTCTACCCCAAGTGTCAAAAGTAGAGAAAAAACCGGCCAAGTGCGAGTCGGACTCACGCACGAAAGGTTCCGTACCATTATCTATAAAAATTGCAAAAAATCACGTTTGTTGTATGGGAGCCCCCTTAAATATTTATGTTATTCTGGTTTTTAGTATTTGTTGCTATAGCGGCAACAGAAATACATCATCTGTGAAAATTTCAACTGTCTAACTATCACGGTTCATGAGATACAGCCTGGTGACAGACGGACAGACAGACTGCGGAGCCTTGGTTCCCGTTTTACCCTTTGGGTACGGAACCCCAAAAATGGTCGTCATGCTTGACATTGAAGACTTTTGTAGACTGAAGAATAGAAACATTTCTTCTCTTCAGTTTTAACATCGCCATGCTTAGGACGGTCTAGAAATCTTTATCATGTTGTCATCATCTGTCATGTTGTCATCATCTGTCATGTTGTCTATTCTTCCGTCGACAAAACCCGTTTTTTATGGTGATCATGCTACGCGTGCAGCTCAATCCCAAGCCTTTTTAGGGTTCCGTACCCAAAGGGTAAAACGGGAACCCTATTACTAAGGCTCCGCCGTCTGTCCGTCCGTCCGTCTGTCACCAGGCTGTATCTCATGAACCGAGATAGTTAGACCGTTGAAATTTTCACAGATGATGTATTTCTGTTGCTGCTATAACAACAAATACTAAAAAACAGAATAAAATAAATATTTAAGGGGGCTCCCATACAACAAACGTGATGTTTTTGCTCGATATTGATAACGGCAACAGGTAGACGCTTACAATATTCACAGAATATTTAGCTATATATTCACCTTAAAAATAAATAATTAAATTAAAATAAAACAAATATGTAAGGGGGGCTCCCATACAACAAAAGTGATTTTTTTTTTGCCTGTTTTATAGATAATGGTACGGAACCCTTCGTGCGCGAGTCCGACTCGCACTTGGCCGGTTTTGTCCTTTAACTGTTTCAGTAAAAGTATTTAATATGTCGCAAAAATACAGTTACCATCGTGCTAAATTGGTTAAATTTTTTAACAATAATTTATAATTTACAGGTTGATGTTGAGACAATGATATTAAAAATTTACAAACAGTTTGAGAAAAATGCTGAAATTGAACCAGAAATCCCTGTAGTGAGAAAAAGAGTTCATAGTCAATTGTTAAAAGATTGTCTGGGTTCTTTACCACAGAGCTATGAATGCTTGGATGCAAGTAGAACATGGATAGTCTACTGGGTCCTTCACTCGTTGTGGCTACTTAATGATATGCCTGATGCAGAAACATTATCTGATGTAGTCAAGTTTTTGACACTATGCCAGCATGAGGAAGGTGGGTATGGTGGTGGCCCAGGACAGTACCCTCATCTTGGAACTACTTATGCTGCTGTAAATGCTCTTAGCATTATAGCCACTGAGGAAGCATACAACTCCCTGGACAGAAGCAGTTTACAAAAGTTTTTATGGACTGTAAAAGATGTTGATGGATCATTCGCACTCCACAGGGGTGGGGAGCAAGATATAAGAGGTGCCTACTGTGCCGTCAGTATAGCTAAAATAACAAATACATACACAGATGCCTTATTTGACAAAACAGCAGAATGGATAGTCAGCTGTCAAACATATGAAGGTGGATTTGCTGGGTGCCCTGGCATGGAGGCCCACGGAGGATATGCGTTCTGTGGGATTGCATCTTTGGCATTGCTGAATAAAACACAGTTATGTGATATTGATGCACTATTGAGGTGGTGTGTAAATCGTCAGATGCGAGTGGAAGGTGGCTTCCAAGGAAGAACTAATAAGTTGGTGGATGGATGTTATTCGTTTTGGCAAGGAGCTGCGTTTCCAATAATCAGTGCTATTCTTTCCCAAGGTAATTAATTATCTTTCATGATAATCTTATGTCATTATTATCCCAGCACCTACAAGAAGCCGTATCCCCATAAGCGCTGAATTCACGATATATTTTTAGGGTTCCATAGAATAACAAAAACAGAACCCTTATGATTTCGTCCTGAAGCTAATGTATTCATTGAGAAAAAATGTTTCGGAGACACAGTTTCTGAAACATCACGTAGACGTTTACCAGGGGCAATGTTTCGGAAACTGTGCCGTGCACATCATCATTTGTTGTGTGGTAGTGTTGTTGGGTGCTGCGTACATTAATTTGTATGCGATGACTAGTCGAAAGAAAAGAAAAAGATGGTGGGTTAGGAACTATTTGTTAAGAAGACAAGACGTGATTTACGTATGTTTGACGGATCATTTACAAATAATTTTTGTAGTTTTTAGACGAGCAATCCCATAGATGCGCTTTGTTTCAAATATTTTAATTAATAAGAATAAAAAAATCATCGTCCCACACTATCTCCATGTTTCATAAACAAGTGAAACACGCGTCCACACTCGTATGCGGCATCTGTTGCGAAACTGATTTGTTTCTTTGCTGCTCCCCATCGCGAGCGGGGAGCACAGAAACACGTAGTGTTTACTGTGTGAAACAAATGATTTGTTTCAGAAAAACGTTAATTTGTTCTAGATTTTGTTTCTGAAACTGTTTTTAAACAATGTTTCTCAATTAATACATGGCTTGACGATCTGTCTGTATGTTTCACAGCCATTTTACTTGAAGAGAGTGCCAATGCAAGAGCATTGCCACTTTATTGATGAAATTTGGAATGAAAAGAAAGGTGTATTCTATGAACTAACCGTACGCAAAATACGCGCTTGAACGTGGAGTTACGGATATAGCAGCCCGTTTTACTATACTATTCTAGTAACGGCTTTATAATTACGTAGTGATTACGAAAAAGAGGGGTGGGACTAAAATAAATTATGGGGAAATATAAATTCAGTGCCCATATGCGTGTGGGGTACTGGTGATCCCATAATCAAAAGATTACGGATGTTTCTAAGTCATTTTTAGAGTTCCGTACCCAAAGGGTAATACGGGAACCCTATTACTAAGGCTCCGCCGCCGTCTGTCTGTTTGCCTGTCTGTCCGTCCGTCTGTCTGTCTGTCTATTCGTCTGTAGGCTGTATCTCATGAACCGTGATAGTTACAGTTCAAATTTTCACAGATGATGTATTTCACTTACCGCTATAATAACAAATACTAAAAAACATAATAGAATAAATATTTAAGGGGGCTCCCATACAACAAACGTGATTTTTTTTGCTCGATATTGATAACGGCAACAGGTGTAGACGCGTGAAATATTCACAGAATATTTAGTTATATATTTACTTTAAAAATAAATAATTAAATTAACATAAAACAAATATTTAAGGGGGTTTCCCATACAACAAACGTGATTTTTTTTGCCGTTTTTATAGATAATGGTACGGAACCCTTCGTGCGCGTGGGCATGTTACATTGTCAATAATATCACGATACCGTGGTAATATTGATGGTGTAATAGGCGGTATCGTGATAATATCACAGAATTTTAGGAAATCTTGAAATATCTCGCTATTAGGATCATGATAATATTGACTAATGTAACATGCCCCAATAGTTAGTTAATAGTTAGTTGTGAGCTACGAGTCATTCTGCCCTCTAGTTTTTCAACTATAAGCACGGTGAAAAATCGGAAAAAATAAGTTGATAATAAAAAAATACTTTCAACTAAAATTTAGAAGACGTCGTGTAGTTTTTCAGCTATGGGATGTTTTCGTTCACAACCGCAGGAATAGGTTTGTTTGCTGTTGATAAAATCAATATTGTGCATTAAACCCTTCACTGCACTGTGCGTAGTCCTTTGGCCAGTTTCTGTATTTTTGAGTGCAACCTCGAGTACCTACAACCTATGACACTCGCGCGTCTCTACTCTACAGGACATTTGTCGTGTTAAAAATAATCGGTATTTTAATGAAAATGTTGCATGTTACTATTCAGCACTTTTCAACCCAATTTTTTACTCATATAAAAAAATATTTCTTTTCAGAAAATAAAGAACTAATTGAAACAGTACTTTTTAATCAAGGTGCCTTACAAGAATACATAATCGTATGTTGTCAAGCCTTACCTGGTGGTGGTTTTATCGATAAACCTGGCAAGTAAGTATCCTTATTAAAATTTTTACATGGAAGTACCTACAAAAAATAGCGGACGGAGCTTCGCTGAACAAAATGAGACACTTTGACCTTGAGCTACTCTAGCTAGCAGCGTAGTAGGGAGTTAAAAATTAACAAATAAACATTAATTAATAAATAGAATAAGAAGCCAGCTTATACTGGTTTTGTTATCACTGACGTGTGGTCTACTGTATGTACTATAGGTGTGCGCCCGCGCCGCCGCCGCCGCTGGCGCCTTTTTTACCGGCGGCAATATCTAATGTGTCGACGGTGGCGGTGACGTCATAGGCATAATCGGCGTAAATGGTTAAAAAAAGTGCGAGATTAGGGCGGCTCTCGAACAGCTTAAGAACAACAAGGCACCTGACTGATGATAACTGAATTACAACAGAGCTCTTTAAAGCGGGCGGGGTTCTAATCTTGGGAGAGCTTGCGAGTCTCTTCAATTCCTTCATCTAAGACGCTACAACGCCCGAGAGATGGATTAGAGGTGTGATGATTCAGTTCATCAAAAAAGATGAGCCACGAGGACCTGTAAGCTGTTCTCGAGAATCTCACGAACCTTCTCGCCAGGAGACGACCTTCAAGACAAAGTTCAGGTGGTACTCCAAGTATGTTTCTAATTAAATCATAACATATTGTTTCAGGCATAGAGATATATATCACACTTGTTATGCCCTGAGTGGGCTGTCAGTGGCACAACACGGCACTGGGGCTGGGGACCCGTACGTAGTCGGCAGACCTAGTAATGAACTCAACAGAATACACCCCCTGTACAATGTGGCACCACATCTCGCCTACAATGCTGTTCATTACTTCATCAGGCATCCGCCACCAGTGAAGGACAAAAATTAATTTAGTGTCTGAAGACAATCCTCTCTAAAGCTTAGATGAATATTGCACCATTGTTTTGCTTTACCTTAGTAAATATGATTTTCAATTGGTACATTCCGAATTGAGCTGTAATCGATTTGAGCGTGCGTACACCCGTTCCGAATTAGCGTGAGCACGATAACGATGTCCCGTGAATCGTCTTAGATAACGTCATGACATGCGCCATCTTGGGATAACGCTTAAAGCCGACTATGCCCTAAATAATATCACAGTGAGCGCTGTAAGAAATGACAGTTGTTTTGTTTTGAGTAGCATCATAAGTTTAAACTAACGTAGCATTTTAGAAATTATGCTTCAGGGGGTCTACTCCGAAGCGTTAAACCGAAGTATCGGCCGAATGTTCGGCCGTTGCTTGACTACGGCTAACTATGGCTGACTACGGAGAAAGAAAAAAAAAACGACAGCCAAAGACAAAAATGTGACTTTAAGTCGGGTATGGATTCAAAGTCAAAAAAGGAAACTATGGAAGTTATAAAACGACCGAAAATTCGGCCGATACTTCGTTTTAGCGCTTCGGAGTAGACGGGGGTTACAGTCGCCACCTAACCAAAGAAGAACAAGAAAGTTGTGTATACTTACACAAAAATACTTTAATTTTCAATTAAATATTATATTTAATTATTCTTGCATCGATGTTATTAATTGTAATTCGTGGTATTTTTCTTCAGGGTAAATCTTCGCCCGGAGCATATAAATACGCTAATTCTTGTGCAAGGTTTGGGGTTATGTTATATGTTTTAACGTTGAGCGAGCACTGAGAGCGCGTTCACGAGCGTTCCGAATTGTTGACAGCTCTCAGTTGTCATAATCGTGATTATATCTAAATCGGAACACAAACTTAATGTGGGCGCTGTGTGTGAGCGATCACGGATAATTCGGAATGTACCCAATGTGTTGTTATATAAATATGTGTATAGTTGTTCATCCTACACTAAAATATGAATTATAATAATATTCATCTACACTCGTATCGGAAAGTTATTATTATAAAATAAAAGCGTTATTTTGTTAGGGAAAGTGTGTTAAAATAAAACTTTTCAAAAATGTGTACATCTCTGTCATTATGATACTACATTCAAATTCATAATAAGAACTTTAAGATATGAGTAATAAAGATAAAGTTTTTAGTTACAAAATAATGCTTTATTATATATTTTATTCTATAGTAGTTTCCTTTGATTTTAATATTATCTGTGGTCGCGGTTGCTGTGCCGCGTACCCTCGCGGTGGAATGTTGAATTCGGGGGCCATATTAACGATATTAATTATTGTGTTTTTTAGGTATCAAACACTTGTGTGCTAAATAAAAATGCACACCCGTGTTAAAAGTCCTGTTTTGCAATAGTTTCATAAACTACTAGTGACTCAATTTACATTGCCGCGGAACGGAATGGAAGCGATTTTTGTAACGAAATTGTACATGGCATAATGACTTTGAGTATTCTGTAGTCTAATTACACTTAACTATAAATAGAATACTCAAAAAGTGGAACGAAATTTATAGTGGTTGGATTTTTATGGGACTTTTTTGTTGAATTAATAGAACTGAAAAAAACAAAGTTTAAAAACATTTGGACGCCGACGAAAAATATTCAGAGATACTAGGTAGCTAAAATAATATTAATGATTTTTTTAAAGGATATTCTTTAGGTTGAGTGGTCATTTTGAGAAAACAAATCCAAGATAAGTACTTTGCTTGCCAAGAGTTCAAAATGGTATCCTAAGAGGAATAGTAAATGCGCATTGGTTTGCTAGCGCCGACGAAATCCACATGTATCTACAAAAATAATGCCGTCAGTGAATTCTGAAGTCGAACGGCGCAAACGTGGAACCTTATATCCAAACCCACTGGTTACTTTTAAAAGGCTGAAGAAAAAACACCTTCAGCATGTATCAGAAAGGTGTGGTACCTACAGACCATCAAACTGAACAACTTTCTCCATGGGACCAATATCGTAATCGCGAACAAATAATAATCAGCTGTCCCTAAAACTTCATTACTCGACCCAAGTGTACGGGAAAGCTCATTATTTTTTCGGGATTACAATGTTGGTTCCATGGAGAAAGTTGTTAAGTTTGATGGTTAGTAAAACACCTTTATGTCCACACATTTCTGATACACGCTATTTATGTGGGAGCGGCGTAGCACAATAAATTGTCATTGAACGAATTCGATTACGGTCTGAAGCCCGATTGCAAAACAGAGAAGAAAAAAGATTCCACTCTTCTAGTATGGCAGTCATGTAGCATACAAACTAGTTACTAGCGAAACAACAGGTCGCGCGTCTTCCAGAGAATGAGAATTCTCGCGTGACCTGAGGTTTGGCGCATTCTCGCGAAATCCCGCAGTTGGCCGCTCGTAACTAGTTTGCATGTTATACAATTGACATAAAGATTTTTACGCTTTGTGCAATTTCGTTACAAATCTCTTTCCAATAAAACGGTAGTATGAAATTAATGTAGGAGTTATCCCCACTTTTGTAAAGATCCTTAGTTAGGTAAATACTTTATGCACTTGTCTATTGACTGCCATGTTCCAAAAATATCTGATAAAAGTGTAAACAAACCCTGTTCAGTTAAATTCTTACGCAATCACTCTAGTAAAGGGTATTAGACGTATAGCGTATTTGATCTTTACCAGCTACACCGTAAGAACAATAAAAAAGAAAGCAGTGGAAAAAAAAACTGGTTTGATTCCTGACTCAGGCTTACAAAAAACAAAAATTGCAGAATAAATTGAAATAACTCAGATCGGACTTCAGACAGATTTTTACTATTTACCGTAATACAATATTTTGTAATTAATGTTATTAAATTGCCTATTTTGGTCATTGGCTTTTGAATTTTCGGGCTACAAAGAGATATTATATAGAGGCCATCATAAGTAATGTCACAGAAAAATTGTGTTTCATCTCAATCTAGCGTATGGAAAACAAAATTCAATAAAAGCTAAGTTTGGCACGTTTCACTTTTACCGACACCAACCTTTGATTACGAACCGTCAAATAGTTTGAAACATCTATGTTTTATTTTATCTAAATTCTGGGTAAATTACAAAATATTAACGAAAATAAACCGTGGATCAGTCTAGTCGTTTTATCACTACGAGATTTGCAATATCATATTGCATAATTAAGCGTATACTTCGAAAAAACTTTCTTTTGGTGGACACGAATGCGACTTGACATGCACGCGTACCACACTAGACTGAGCAACTTTTGCCAAAAGTTCGCTTTACGATTTTTTTCGCTTTGTTCCGTCTATTGTTAAGTAAACAATTGAAGTAAAAAAAAAAAAAAAAAAATTGAATGTCTGGCGGGCTACCTACCTTAGCGTATCTCCTTAAAATCCTACGACTAAGATGCTGTCCTCAATTTAAAAAACTTGTTTGTAATGAGAATGAGACCTATCAAAAAATAATTTATCATTGTTTATCATTCTTTAATTACCTAGTAGATAGCATCGAGCGAAAAGTGACTTCTTGTTGCATCGAGTGCATTGTACGAAGGACTCGATTCGATAAATTTGACAATTATTATTTACTCGATAAAATGAGTTTTTATCGAATCGAATCGATATCGCAAGTACGTAACTTCTTTAACGATCGTTAGATAAACTCTAAAATTTAACGAAAATGCAAGTACGAAACGACATTTTGACAGTTGAGATCGCCAATTTACACTCAAGCTCGGTAATTTATCGACACCTTGCGAAAGACTGACAAGCATAGTGATCATTACTAATAATGTATTTAGGACTCATGACTTTATTGCTGGGTGATGAGGAAGAACGGCAGCAGCATCACAATGTGATGAGTATTCGGAGGCGGCGTCTCAGAGACACAAACAATCCTCTGGAACTTCCAGAAGAAGATTTTGTTCGTCTCTTTCGGATGAATCGAGAAGTGACAGTCATTTTAATAGAAGGGATAGAGGTAGATGTGCGGAGGATACGTTCTACTGGACTCCCTGTCCATATCGTGGTAAGTAACTTGCTGATTCAGGCATCTCCGTGAACTATTCCTGCATGGAAATAGCCTGTTATATTAAGTATTGTTCATTTGATTAAACTCAAGTTAAAAAAAAAAAAAGTCGAATTATTTATTTCAAATAGGCACATAGATGGCACTTTTGAACGTCATTTACAAATAAAATAGAATTGATTCTAGTCGCCCCTTCCAAAAGGTAGCTTCGTATGGAGAAGAATGGGCAAGAAACTCCACCGTTAACTCTTTTAAAATGTTTTACAATATTTGGTATTGGTACATCAATTATATAATTATATGTAAAGACGATGCACCTAGAATAAAATTACTATACCACAATAGGTAAAAAGAATTAATAATGAAGCAATAAGATAATTAATTATATGATAGATACATGGTGCTTACATATTTACATTGTAAAAAAAAAAAAAAGTTTTCCTAAAATAATCAGTGTGTGAGTTAAGGTAATCACAGAGTGTAAAATAAATGTCATAAAAATAATAAAATATACAATTAAAATAGCAATCAGTTAGATTTTGTCTAGACTCTAGATTGTCCTATGGAGCTGGACCAGCATGTTTCCAAGCGTTCTTATCCTGGATATAATCCTCTAATTTGTAATAAGCTTGTTTACAAAGTGTACTTTTTATGAGTTTTAAATTTTCTTTCATTTTAATTGCAATATATCACAAGGTATTTTGTTGTAACATTTAACACAGTACCCCATAAAAGATGTATGTACTTTAGATAATCTGAAACATGGCTGATCTATTTTATCTTTATTTCTAGTATTGAAATTATTTGTCTATCACTTATTTTTTTGAATTTCTTACATACATAATATTTTCATAAATGAATTGGCAAGGTACCGTCATAATATTAATCCTTTTAAAGAGTTCCCTAAGAGATTCTCGGCGACGTAGATTATAAATGGCTCTGACAGCTCTCTTTTGCAAAATAAAGATGGATTCAATGTCAGCAGCCCGACCCCACAATAAAATACCGTACGACATAATGCTGTGGAAGTAGCTAAAATAGACCAAACGCGCGGTTTCTACATCTGTTAACTGTCTTATCTTCCTAACAGCATAAGCGGCCGAGCTTAACCGCCCCGCAAGAGATGTTATATGTGGTCCCCATTGTAGTTTCTCGTCTAGAGTGATTCCTAGGAAAACCGTTTGATTAATACATTCCAGTTTTTAATATTCATAGTTAATAGCAGGTATCCGATAAAGTACATACATTTTATAGGTTTACGGATTTTTTTTTTTTCTTTGTGGCTTCGCACGGTTTGTGCATTTAGCCAGTGTCATGTAAAATTAGGTAACAAGTACAAAGTTACTAAATAATTATGAAATGAACTCCATTCAATGCATGATAAAGATGATAGATGATATCCCGCCCCGCTCCCCTTGAGTTTCAGTAAAGACGTGGCACTTTACTGAAACCTCGCGCGGACTTCTTGAGAGAACTTAAAGTGATGTTGCACTGTTTTGTTTCATTTGCCTACACTAATGCCGGTTCACGAACACTTAATGGTTAATAATCCACCACTATTACACATTAATATTCGGCTACACACATTTTAGAAAATAAAACAAAACTGCTAACATGACGCTTCACTTTCCCGCCAAGAACTTACGGATAGATATGTTGGATATGTTTTTTTCTCAAACTTCAAGAAAGTAATGTCAACAACAAACTTTTTTTTTGGCAAAGGTAAACACGACGACGCTAGGAAGATTTATTTTCTGTATTTTTACTAAAACAAACGGAAATTTTGGTAAATACTGGTAGCCTTTCTTAATTATACCCATAAATATTGTTTACAATGCCAACATAGTATGAAAAAAAAAGGATTTTATAAATATCTCTGACATTAGTCGTTCCACAGAAATCCCACCTTAAATGTTTTGTCTGTGGACGTCCTCAGTATTGCCATTTGACAAGCGATCCTTAAGGGGGATGCGCCAAGGTACCCTGCGAAATTCAAATTTTATTACGTTTTTTGCAATTTGCAGGTAAGTAACAGGTTGTATGTTGATTTGATCTAAATATGATTCGCGGCCGTAACAAATATGGCTTTACAGAATTATAATAATTAGAATCGGCAATACAACTAACTCTCTTCGTAAAATCCTATTGAATGACTATTTCTGAAATAATTATTCAGTAGGATTTTATGAACTTAGAGAGTTGTAATGCTTACAATAACTTCTGCACTGGGGGCCTAAAATAGGCGCTTTGGCAGCTAATCATAATATGATAATATGGCAGGTAATCATATTGAAATTCGTAAAATGGACACAAACTGGCAATTCATAATATACATATGTACGTAAGGATGTAAGTATTTTTATTTATTTATTAGGAACAATTTAGGTATAACTTAACAAAAGACACGATAATAGCTACAAAAGTAAAATACTGCGGCGCAGCTATCAACGCCCCACACAACATACTTGGAAGATATTTGTTCCAGACACACATCTCTATGGAAGTCTTATAGTAAAATTAACAATTAGGGTACAAAAGAAAAATTCACTCAAAAGTTTGTATGTAATGATGTAGAGTGGAAGTGAAGGTGAGAGTGTTTGTGAGTGTGTGTGAGTATGAGCGTGAGTAAGATGTGCAATTCCTTTATTCCCAGTAGTTCCATGTAGCTAGTTCCACATGGAACTACTGCAACTCACTAGTGTATTATGAGAGGATGCTAACATTAGAGTTTATTTAAGATACTAAAAGTTGCTCAGTTGCATCATAGGACATAGATTTAAGCCAGTCTGTCAATTTTTTTTTCAATAAGTTCCTTGTTAAACAGTAGATTTTGACTATCCTATTTATATTATTATAAAGTTTAGAGCTAATGTGGTTGAAGTGGCGACCCATCAACGCAAACCTGCAGTGCTGTTTTACAGATTCTATCAGAGCGTCGCTTTTTAGTAAGGTAGGTACTGAGGGTCGTAAAGCAAAAGGTGGTGTTTCATAAGCACTGTGTGTAGTACATACAACTGTCTTACTGCGAGGACCTCACAAAGTGAATATAATTCGGTAGTCAGCAATCGAATAGGTTTCCTCGCGAGTACTTTTAACACAGCTCTGTGCCCTCTAAACGCAATATGGTAGTTTTGTGGGTTCCCCCCTACGTAGTTATGCAGTAACTGAGAACTGATTGAGCAAGAGCGAAATAAATCATTTTTAGGCATGAAAGTCAGCAGCTGTGCGAAGTTTTCTAAACAAATAAATCAGTCTTCTGACACGAATCACAATAGAGTCAACCTGTTTTTTCCAAGTTAGAAGATTTTCCAATATAACTCAACTCAATAAAAATCAACAAGATATTTGATACTGTCAGACCGTTTTATCTGGGCACAGTAACAGGTGGTGGCCGCTGGGTAAGGACAAACATGTGTCCTGATCCCAAATGTCGTAGGTGGTGGTTGGCTAACAATACCCGGGGAGAAGGGGATGAACTTGGTCTTTGAGATATTGAGTGTGAGCAGATTCGAGGTTAACCACATCATGACTAACCTCAAAGCAGCTTCTGCCGTCTCACGAGCTTCAGGCCAGTCCCTACCATGGGTTAAAAGAGCAGTGTCATCCGCACATGTAATTACTTTTGTGTTCGGAAGAGATAACTGACACAGCTTATTTACATAGATAAGAAAGAGAGTTGGTCCTAGGACACTACCCTGGGGTACACCACAATTAATATTTTCAGAATTGCTAATAAATGTTTCGCTTTTAACAACCTGTTTACGCCCCGTCAGGTAGCTACGAAAGATATCGAGGGCAATACAACGAATGCCAGATTGTTCCAGCTTATTAATTAATTTGGGGATAGAAACGGTATCGAACGCCTTAGATAGATCGAGGAAGACACCGACAGACTTTAGCTTATTGTTTAGGTGTTCGACTATTGTATATAAGTAGTAGTATATACCTATACATTTATGTGTGATCATAAATCTATATATTATAGGTACAATCGAGGACTTTTCCGGGGATCACCCCTTTTTTTTTTTTTTGGGTGGGAAATTATCAAATAACTTCTCCCGCTATGGGCGGAGCGGGAGGGCGTGTCAGACTTTTACTGACTAAATCCCACCCGTGTTCCTTCCGTTGCCTGTGTGCCAGGGCCACGATATCCCTTTCGGACAAACTCGCAACCCTGGCAGGCATTGGTCCTAATGGACCCCGTCAGTTGGTGCTGACATCTCTTTGAGGCGCGCGTGGAACACAACGCGCCGTCGACCCGGGCCTGGTCCTTATCGGACGGCGAGCTACCCATCGCTCACCGTTCGCAGGCCCGCGCCTACGGTGGTCGGAAATCGGCTAGCGACTCCCGACGCCCGGGGCGTCTCCTGCGGCGACTAAGGGCGCGAGGGCGCGAATCTTGCCTCACCCTCACGCGTTCCGCCTCCTCCTTCGCGAGCATTACTGCTTAGCAGAAGGAGGTGACGGCCTCCCATGCACTCTCGCTCCGAACCATGGCCTGAACCAGGCCCGGACGCGAGAGATCGCCGCCGCCGATCGCTGCCGCCGATCGCTGCCGTGAGGACACGGCGGTGCTCCGCCCAAGCAGGGCAGACCTCCACCGTATGCTCCACCGTGTCCTCCGGGCGATCCACACAGTGGTGACACCCGGGCGTTTCCTCCCGCTTAATCCTAAACAGGAACCTCCCGAAACATCCATGTCCGGTGAGGACCTGCGTCAGGCGGAAGGTGAGGACGCCGTGGCGCCTCTCTAGCCACTCCTCAAAGAGGGGACTTATCGCCACAATTGTGGCGTGCCCAGCGCTGGGTTGCGACAATCGCACTCTCCATGTCGCCATGAGATCCCGCCGGAGCTCTGTCCGCTGTGCCGTGATTTCTCGCGGCAGCGGAATTTCACCCCGGCGTTTCGCCTCCTCGCGCCACTCCCAGATGTGCGCGAGGACTTTTGCCTCCAGATCCCATGGCGGCAGTCCGGCAAGGAGGCTCGCCGCCTCACGGGAGACCGTGCGGTAACCCCGTACCAGCCTGATGGCCATGGCCCTTTGGGACGCGTTCAACCGCTGGGCTGGTCGCAGCCTTAAAGAACGCGCCCACACCGGTGCCCCGTAAAGGGCCATGGACCGCACGATCCCCGCTGGGAACCCGACAGTGGCGCGTTCCGAGGACCATAAAAACACATGGCCTCGGACTTGTGCAAAGCCACCTCGAGTCCCAATTGCCGAATCCTATCGACGATTGTCACAACCCCACGTGCCGCCAGTTCGGCCGCCGCCTGATGCGACCTCCCCTGCGCTAGGACCAGCGTGTCGTCAGCGTAGCAGACTACGCTGACGCCGCTAGGAGGTCGGCACGTAGCACCCAGTCGTACCCGATGTCCCACAGATGCGGCCCCAGGACCGATCCCTGTGGGACACCGCACGACATCTCTCGCCGGTTCCAATCTCTGTGGTGACCGGGGTAGATGACGGCCCTGTCCGTCAAATAGGCCTCGACCACGCGACAGGGGTAGGTCGGCATCCGGTGATACCGAAGTGCCTCCCTAATGCAACTCCAGGGCAGGGTATTGAAGGCATTGGCGATGTCAAGAGACACCGCCAAGACAACCCCACCCCGGGCAACAGCATCCCCCGTCGTGAGGGCTCGAACGCGCATGATGGCATCCACCGTAGAGCGCCCCTTGCGGAAACCAAACTGGCTCTCCGCCAAATCCGGCCCCACCCGCACCAGTCGCCCGACAAGGCGGTCTGCAATTACTCTTTCAAAGAGCTTGCCCACCTCGGGGGGAGGATCACCCCTAAGGCTATTATCGCTTGCACCCACAGATTTAGAGTAGGCTAGATACCGCATGTGCATTAAATAGTACCTATGAAAACCGAGCGTGTCTGGTGTCAATTTTTTTATACCTACGATGACGTCACCCCAGCCATTTAGTGATGTCGAGCCTGATATGGAAGAACATCGTAAGAGACATAATGTAGGTATTTCACTTTATCAATAAATAAATCAATAAAATACCTCTGCTGTAAATTTTAATTTATGTCGTTTACGATGTTCTTACTTTTCAGGCTCGATGTGCTCAACGTAAACAGAATCGTTTCAATCGCTTTAAATTTATAGTAATTTGTTTTACGTAATTACGGCTAAATCGATTCGATGACAGAGGAATGAGAATACAAAAGTAATAATTTTAAATTATTACTTTTGTATTCTCATGCCTTTGTCATCGTAAGTAGTTTGTTTTAGATAGCTGCTTACATTCTTATGATTTAGATAGATATGCTGCGAAAATGGAAGCCAGTCAAGCAAGATATGCGATGATGAAGTCTGATCCTAATACTTACATAAAAGTAACAAGTAGTATAGACGCCAGCAGATCAAGCTACCCGAAACTGTCAAATTTTCCCAATCAACCTTGAACCTTATACGGTGGGGATAAAGTTGAAAATCTATTAAAGAAATTTGATAGATTGTAGTAGTTTGATGTGCATGTACAGACGCCAGCACATCAAGCTACTACAATCTGTCAAATATCTGGAATAGATTTTCAACTTTATCCGTACAGCATAGGGTTCAAGGTTGATTGGGAACATTTAACAGTTTCGGGTAGCTTGACCTGCTGGCGTCTGTACATCTACATCACCTAGTTCTACCATTTGACAGAAAAATTATAAAAGAGTCAGAGGGTCTACTCCGAAGCGCTAAACCAAAGTATCGGCCGAATATTCGGCCGTTTTATAACTTCCATAGTTTCCTTTTTTGACTTTGAGTCCTTACCCGACTTCAAGTCACAGTTTTGACTTTGGCTTATCTCTTCGACTGTCTTTTTTTTTTCTCTCGCCGTATTCAGCGATAGTTAGCCTAGTAAAGAAACGACCGAACATTCGGCCGATACTTCGGTTTAGCGCTTCGGAGTAGACCCCCTGTACTGTACCACGAAACTTACACTGTTTCTGTCGTTTGCGTAGTCATTGGTCCCTCAAAACAATACCAGCAATGTGAAATGAATAGTGTGAAGTAGGAATTTGTCTTAGTAGTGTTACTTGGGTCCCCTATGTTGTTTCGAACGCCGCTGTTGCGACACACGCTGTTGCGAATTATTTTTCCACTGCCTCACAGGTTCGAAAGCTCATGGACTCGAATGAAGTAGTCGCGAAAGACGCTGTTTCGAAAAACATTTTCACTGCCTCATACGCTCGAATGCTTGTGATTTCGATTTATTTAGTCATAAAGTGTACAGAAAAGTATTTAAGCAGTAATTAAATAAAATCAACAAATTCGGTGTCAACATCATCATTTAATATAACGTATAGTAATTTAGTTAAATTGGATATTGATGAAGAGTTTTTGTTTTGGTAACTGAATTTACCAACAATAGAGGGGACCTGGCGCTCGGCGGCCGCTGCCGCGGCACGCTCGCTTCGCTCGCTCGCCTTCGCGCGTTAATGGTCACTGTTCTAACCTAACCTAACCCAAATGATTAAATACTTTTCTGTACACTTTATGACTAAATAAATCGAAATCACAAGCATTCGAGCGTATGAGGCAGTGAAAATGTTTTTCGAAACAGCGTCTTTCGCGACTACTTCATTCGAGTCCGTGAGCTTTCGAACCTGTGAGGCAGTGGAAAAATAATTCGCAACAGCGTGTGTCGCAACAGCGGCGTTCGAAACAACATAGGGACCCCGTGTTACTTGAACATCACAATAAATGATTTTAAAATTAATTACAGCTATTTGAGCAACAATATTACTTACCGATGGTAGGTAATACCTCCATTGACTCTATTTACTAACCTAGAAGAGATTTTACAGTTTAAAACAGCACTAACTAATGTAGTAGCGCGTCAAGTTTGTGGATTCGACAAATTTCGGGCGAGCCGCACGGTGGATCGAAAATCAGCTGTAGAAGACATAGGATCTGGATTTCTTAAATGTTATTTTTTTTGCTGGAAATGACTTCTGCTGATCATTACTGTTCTATAAAATGTCATATGAAGTAATTGTGTGCACAAATGGAAGAGTTATAATTTTTATAAGAAAAAAATGTATGAAGCTAGTATGAAAAATCGAATTATCTCCTAAACGGCATGTTTAACCGTACTATCCTTGGAGGTGGTCATAGTGCTAATTATTTATGTTTTTTTGGTTGCCGATTAGACGAAAAATTTAATGCCATTTTTTTTTTTTAAATCGTCAAAATATTTTTATTTATTTTTACATGTAAAACGATCCCTTTTAGTGTCCAAGTTAAAAAGTTCGATATGTTATTAACCCAAATATTAAGAACACACAAAACAAGAAAAATTCAATAAAAAAATTGCTGTTTTTTGACACATTTTTATTAATTTAAATAAAAAAAGATTATCATACTCCTATTTAAGTAACATATAAAGTTATATTATATACAAAATAATTTAATTTAAGGAATTAATACTAAGCATTTGTAAAATAAAGTAAAATAAATAAAAAAAAGACAAAATATCATTAAATATTACAAAAAAAAACCCAAACACACTCAAATACAAATTTACAAATATGTACATATATAATTTTTTAACAAATTTTCCTTATCACTCTCGTTGTCAGACTCCAATTCTGAGTCAGCATCCAGATTGGATATATCCAAAAACTCGAACTCAGTTTCCTGAAATTGAATTAAGTCGAGAGTTTCAGCAAAAAAGCTCTGCTTTTTCTTGGCATCTAACTTAGGCCTTTGTGCACTTAGCAAAGGATCCGAAGAAACAACAAGCATATTTAAAATGTCTTGATTGGAATCCTGCCTGCTTCTTTTCCGCGAATGATGTTCTCGAAACCTCCTAAAATCTTTGTTTCGAGACTCTGAGGCGTCTTCCGAGAGAGTCCCAATCGGCACAATATTATTTTTCTCGATTATGTCAGCCCCATGGATTAATAATTTATGAACGGTTGACGACATGTAGTACCAGTCGTACAATAATACGTACTTTTCTGCTGTTTATATTGCCACTTTGAGAGTTTTAGCGAAAGAAGCAATCCAAGCGCCTTTTCTGACGTAAATATGATTGTTTTCGCTGGTTTGCTTCTTTCGCTAAAACTCTCAAAGTGGCAATATATTACGTTGCGAGAGGCTGCCATTCGGGAAGGTGCTAAGGATATTTATCCATCTTACTATAAAGTGCAACAAACTAAGCTTGATTGCTACCCTCCGAAGCAATCAGTGACAGTTACTGATTCATCGGCTAGGATTACACTTCAAGCTTTACTTGATATCACAGTTACAAGAATCCTTCAAAGCCTTTCTAAGGAAGAGCATAACAAGCAGTTGAAGCTGATATACAAGTGGGGATTTGATGGTGCTTCTAACCAAAGCCGATACAAGCAGAAAATGGAGGGTGAGGAAGATGACTCGAGCATTTTCATGACCTCCTTGGTGCCACTTAAACTGACAGATGGAGACAACATCTTATGGACGAACCCAAAACCATGCTCAGTTTTGTATTGTCGTCCAGTTCAGTTTACTTTTGTAAAGGAGAGTGAAGCAGTTGTCCTTGAGCTGAAAAAACAAATGGATGAAGAAATTGAGGCCCTTATCCCCACAGAGTGCAATAATAATAATAGGGTGACTCATGAACTAATGATGACGATGATCGACGCTAAAGTTTGCACTTACCTTTCTGAAGCTAGATCAAATGCATCGTGCTACCTGTGCTTAGCAAAGCCTACAGAAATGAACCGCTTAGATGCTGTAACATCAAAAATTGTGTCTTCTGACATGTATAAATTTGGCTTGTCATCTCTACACGCTCGTATAAATTGTATGGAATGTCTGTTACACATTGCATACAGGCTCGACTTCAAACGGTGGGCAGCGAGAAGTGATGAGCACAAAGAAATGCTACAGACAAGGAAGAAAATAATTCAAAATAAATTCAAAGATGAGCTCAATCTGTTGATTGATATAGTAAAACAAGGCTTGGGAACCACCAATGACGGGAATACTGCAAGAAAATTATTTGAGTTTCCTAATAAAACCGCAGCTATAACCGGTTTGGATGAAGACCTCATCAAAAGATTTGCTGTAATTTTACAAGCAATTACATCTGGAGAGCAGGTCGATATAATAAAATTTAGAGATTATGCCCGCAAAACAGCAGAAAAGTACGTATTATTATACGACTGGTACTACATGTCGTCAACCGTTCATAAATTATTAATCCATGGGGCTGACATAATCGAGAAAAATAATATTGTGCCGATTGGGACTCTCTCGGAAGAAGCCTCAGAGTCTCGAAACAAAGATTTTAGGAGGTTTCGAGAACATCATTCGCGGAAAAGAAGCAGGCAGGATTCCAATCAAGACATTTTAAATATGCTTGTTGTTTCTTCGGATCCTTTGCTATGTGCACAAAGGCCTAAGTTAGATGCCAAGAAAAAGCAGAGCTTTTTTGCTGAAACTCTCGACTTAATTCAATTTCAGGAAACTGAGTTCGAGTTTTTGGATATATCCAATCTGGATGCTGACTCAGAATTGGAGTCTGACAACGAGAGTGATAAGGAAAATTTGTTAAAAAATTATATATGTACATATTTGTAAATTTGTATTTGAGTGTGTTTGGGTTTTTTTTTGTAATATTTAATGATATTTTGTCTTTTTTTTATTTATTTTACTTTATTTTACAAATGCTTAGTATTAATTCCTTAAATTAAATTATTTTGTATATATTATAACTTTATATGTTACTTAAATAAGAGTTTGATAATCTTTTTTTATTTAAATTAATAAAAATGTGTCAACAAACAGCAATTTTTTTATTTAATTTTTCTTGTTTTGTGTGTTCTTAATATTTGGGTTAATAACATATCGAACTTTTTAACTTGGACACTAAAAGGGATCGTTTTACATGTAAAAATAAATAAAAATATTTTGACGATTTTAAAAAAAAAAAACGGCATTAAATTTTTCGTCAAATCGGCAACCAAAATATCATAAATAATTAGCACTATGACCACCTCCAAGGATAGTACGGTTAAACATGCCGTTTAGGAGATAATTCGATTTTTCATACTAGCTTCATACAATTTTTTCTAAAAATTATAACTCTTCCATTTGTGCACACAATTACTTCATATGACATTTTATAGAACAGTAATGATCAGCAGAAGTCATTTCCAGCAAAAAAAATAACATTTAAGAAACCGAGATCCTATGTCTTCTACAGCCGATTTTCGATCCACCGTGCGCCGCCGCGGCCGTCGGACAGCTACGTCGGCCTACTCTAAATTAAACACATGCAAACAAATACATGTTTCTACTGTAATTACTACTTCATTCATTATTCCTTTTTAGGGTTCCGTATCAAAAGGGTAAAACGGGAACCCTATTACTAAGCTCCGCCGTCTGTCTGTCTGTCACCAGGCTGTATCTCATGAACCGTGATAGTTAGAGAGTTGAAATTTTCACAGATGATTTATTTCTGTTGCCGCTATAACAAAAAATACTAAAAAACAGAATAAAATAAATATTTAAGGGGGCTCCCATACACACACATCCCAACAAACGTGATTTTTTTGCTCATTTTTGCTCGATACTCGTATTGATAACGGCAACAGGTAGACGCTTGAAATATTCACAGAATATTTAGTTATGTATTCACTTTAAAAATAAATAATTAAATTTAAATAAAACAAATATTTAAGGGGGCTCTCATACAGCAAACGTGATTTTTTTGCCGTTTTTATAGATAATGGTACGGAACCCTTCGTGCGCGAGTCCGACTCGCACTTGGCCGGTTTTTATTTTTGTCTATGCTATGAGAGTCGTTAAAAGCTAGCGAGTATGTATTGGGATCGCAAGTAGAGCAAGTGGTTCTTGCAGAAAAAGATGAGTTTATTTGTGAAGACAAATTATTGTAAGCTATTAAGTTCACATTATTTCTTTGATATATATCAAATATACCTACTATGATTAAACAATTACTTTAACTGGAAATCGGTTTGAAGACATCCTTTAAAATTTAAAACAGGTATTTATATTTAAGTAATCAATTAAGTGCATTATTGATCTTAGGGGGAGGTTCTCTGCTAAACGGAAAGAAAAATAAATCATTTGTTAGATAAACAAAACATTAAGTGTTTCATATGCATTTAATAACTACATTTCTAATAGTAATGTTAAATATCGCAATAAGTACCTACCAATCAATAACTAAATTGTGATTTAATTTTGTGAAGTCTCTCTAGAAGGAAGAGGTAAAACTGCTAGATTACTAACTACGCTTACCTACATGAGCATTATCAAAATAAATAATTTGCCATCTACATACAAAACTTGGGCTTATTGTCTTAATTATGATTGTTTTTATCGAACCGGTTTTACTTTTGAACAACAGAACAAAAGGATAAGCTGTCTAGTGGCGAATCACAGGGAATTCCCAAAACAAACATTGTTTCGGGGAATTCCCTGTGATTCGCCAAAATGATTTATGGGCTTGACTGCTCTAAAGCTGGGTACTGACCGACGTTACGGGGTGTAATGTAACATTCGCATCGAGCATGTAACGCCGTGTTCTAAAATCGGTGTAACATGCTCGATTGAACTCTGTGCTCCATATTCGCCAGCCAGTCTCAGTCAACAACAGACACAGATTAACAGTAGTCTCAGTAAATATGTCCGACGACGAGGTTGTGTTGGGATCTTTGATTATACTAAATTATTGTATAATACAAATTAAGAAGAAGAAAAAACGTTATTGGACTATTCTATTCTATATTTTTCGATAAAATACAGTTTTTTCTTTGTATATATACGGAATAAAAGGAACGACGTGTGTGGGAGCACTCGTGACGACTTGTTGCAGCGTACTGACTGAACCGCGTAACACTCAAAGGATTCGCCAAAAAACCCCGACAGCCGGGTGAGCACTCAAAGCCAGCATCGAGCGGTTCGTTGCTCGCTTGTGTACCTGTAACACTACGTAGTGACTGCATGAATGCTCGCTGTGTAACATGTTACATTGCACCTCGTAACGTCGGTCAGTACCCAGCTTTACGCACGTTGCGTAGCTCAAAGTATTTTGTTAGATAGGTATATGGTCGACCGCAAATGTCCGCGATAGTAGGTACGTAAGTTACATACTAAAAGGAAACCCATCATTCTCCACAGAGATGTTTCATTTTTATATGCATAGAATGGAAATATTATAAACACTGCATTGTAATATGCTATAATTTATTTCGTCGTCTTTGATATAAGTAATAAAAATGTAACTATACCAGGATATTTTTCTTTAACCTTAATCATGTCTGTAAAACATAAGAAACCTATACATATTTTTATAGAAAACAAATATTCAACTTTAACAATTTGTGTGATAAAGATAAACTTTAAAGAGCTACATCAAAAGCAATATATATTTGGTAATAGTTGATGTACGGTTGTTTCAATTCACACCAACACAAATTCCTCAGATTCAATGTCTGTATCACTGTCTTGGATATTTGGAGTCACCCAGTTTTGCTCAGCTTCATAAATAGAGTATCTCACATTAGGAAAATTCATAACATTACTACAAGAGCCACTGTTTAGAGTGAATATAGGATACTCTAAATTAGTAGTAACTCCCTGGGGGACTAGGAATGATTGTATTATATTAATATAAGTTTCCAAATCATGCTGTGTTGCCAGGTAAAAGCCTATACAACATGAAGGATCCATTTTACTAATAGGCATTTTTCTTGGAGATCGGCAATGAAATGACTGTAAGGAAAAGTTAGGTTGCCACACATCAACCATTTCCTGACAATAATGAGGATCTAAATGAATAAGTCTATCATCTTGGTAACCCACAAAGTACAGTGAATGTTTGGGTCGTCCCCCAATAATTCCTATGCAGAAATCTAATGTAAGCAGTGATGTAAGGCAAGGGCCATAAATAGGATTAAATTTATCAGAACCCAACTTTACAGGTACTAAAAGAATGAGTGATTTCCAAGAACCATTTGGTAAACGACAAAGTGAAAATACATCTTGAATATAAATAGTTGAATCTTGAGCAACATAAACTTCCAAATTATCAAATTCATAATTTTCCTTCGAAGCAGCAACCATGACTGCTTTTAAACAGTGAGCAACAGATGCAGGGCCATACCAGTCTCCTGGTTTCTTTCCCAGTGCTTCACCCAGACTCACCATCTGGTGTATAGATAGAGGACTGTTTACTGATGACTTGTCACCAAACCATTTGATTATCATGCGGTGTATACAATCTTCTTGAAATTCCCTGGCATTTTGTATAGCTTTCTCTGGAGACCACCTCCAAGACCGCCCAAGAAAGTGAGTCAGTAAAGCTTGGGCCAGCAACATTTGTCCACTTCGGAGCATGCAACCCCAACCGCAGTCTGTGGTAAATGACGAACCTGACATGGTAGGAAATTCTCTTCTGTAAGTCATCCAAATTTTGCTGATGAAATCAGATTTAAAACCTTCAATACCTTCACCATATATTTGCTCTATTGGCTGGTGTGCAGTTGCTTCTGTACCTATTTCTGTAGAAGATTCTAATGATCCAGTCGGACTTAGTTTACGATGGTAGCATCGTCCTAGTAGCCATACCGGTGATTCCTTTGAAAAGCTGGTTTTCAATTTAACTGTCCATCCAAACTTCACGTTATTCCACATGGATAGGAGGCGGGATTCAACTTTACCTTTAAGATCGAGTAGGTCCTCCGAACCATCGCGAGCATTTGAACTGGCAGCTTTATTTCTATCAACATTTATCCCTGATGCATTTTGCGTGATGCCGTTCTCAGATGGTTTCAGTTCAGAGTTATGTGCAACAATGCTAGAGCCGTTCATTCTATTACATTTGCATTTTACCTACTGTTACTGTTGGAATTATCCAATATTTATTGACTAATCAGCAGTACGTTATATCTTTATCAGAATAAGGTTCAGTCCCCATCTTCAATCATTTCTTGTAGTCTTAAGATTACAGTATTTGCACTGAATTGTTTAAGGTATTAACCGCACATCTGTTTAAGTTTATAAATAAAACTAATGCTATTCTCGTAAAATATGAATAAAAACATTACGATGAAAGAAGTACAGGTACACACACGTTAAGTGACAACTTGACAAGTATTTATTTTTAAATAATATTTTAATGGCCTGGTTGCTGGGACCTTTTACTGTAGTGATGGCATTCACATTGATTGTTAGTGTGTGAATGATCATTTAGCATTTAGCAAATTAAATAGTCGCGAAATTCTGTAAAATGCGAAGCGATGTAATATCAAACGTCAGAGCGTCGTGCATGCAGCGGTAGCGTGTGCTCTCCGTCGCACCCACGGGAAGTCGGGAATACTAAATCTATCGGTTTCACGTCCGTGACTTCGTTCGCGAGTGAAGTTTAATAGCAGGTGCTGCGAACTTGCGAAGAATGGGCTAAGCAATTGTTATCTTTGATTTGCGCGTATTTAGGGTTGTATATTGAATAAATGCTTGTGAATGTGATTGTTTAGTTTATTTAAGATAACTCATCGATTTCTTCTTGAATTCATCTTGATTGAAACGTGCTGACAAAAACATAGCGCGAATATGGCGTCGTCGCGTCACACGACAACAGATGCATATTTTAATAATTTATTTCGGTCGTTTTCAGTTGTGTTCCCACTGAAATATTACTACAACCGGTCAAGTATGAATCGATTAGTCTAATGATACAGCCAGATCGTGTTGCAAGTGTTTAAAAAACGTAAAATTCCATCGTTCAATGGCGAGTGTAACACTGACAGTTCTTATGCACCAATGGTGTATCATGCGACATTCGAGGCGTATTTCCTTATGCACTCATGGGTGTATCACGCGACATTTGAAGAGTTAAGCTGTAATCGACTTGAGCGTGTCAAAATGCATTTCATAATAACGTGAGCGCGAAAACAATGTCGCGTGAAACGTCATAGATGACGTCATGACATGCGCCATCTTGCGATAACGCCAACCATGCCCTAAATTAATATCGACGACTTCGTTTTGATGCAAGATAATGCTCGGTCGCATACTGCTCGTTCAACTCAAGCATATCTTAATAATGTGAATATCACAGTTATGGGGTGGCCGGCGAGGTCACTGGATATGAATCCGATAGAACACGTCTGGGACCTGCTGAAACGAAGAGTAAAATCCACAATCACAGCTCTTATCAATGTGGGTGAACTGCGAATCGCCGTAAATAGTTGAGGAATGGCAGAGACTGTCACAGGACTCACAGGAAACAGAAGATAGGTAACAATCATTCTCAGCATGTCTAGGCGGGGGGAAACTTTAACTTAGAGCACGTGGAGGAAACACGTGATATAATTTGTATTATTTTTATTTTTAAATTTGTTTTTTAATTAGCTTTTTCATCTTTTCTTGGTTACCTTAAAAAGTCATGAAAGTAGGTACATTTTTACCAAAAAAATGTTTTTCTCGCAAAATTAATAATAAATGAGATCTCATTGTAATTTTAAAATGGGTAATTTTAAGTAAGAAAAGAAGACTAAATACTAGATATTACAATAAAACGGCATTTTTTTTTAAGTTTGACCTTTTTTAGCATGCGTACAATTTATTTCCGACACGGACTATGAAAGTGAGGGAGACTTAGAGCATTAAATGCTTTAGGAGTGAGAAGATAGTGCACCTGTGTCTGCACTACACTTGTGCACTATAATATCTCCCGTGTTGAAGGCTGGTTCTCGCTGAGATTAGTCGTTATGGCCGTATGGTTTGGAGGACTAAATAATTCTATGGTAGCTGATCTCAAAGTAGCTGACAGTTGTCCTTTCTGTTGATTATGTGTGGGTCAACTTGTTATTGTGTGATTCTGGATTCTGGCGGGAATTTGAACAGAAAAGGCGCAAAATTTTCCAAGTTTTAATTTTATTTTGATAAAACTTCATACTTATGTTAAATTCAATTTCAAAGTGTAAATATTGACTGTAAATAGTTGTACAATGTTAGAAGAGGCCGGGGGTGAAATTCCCCCGGCCACTAAAGGCCTGGGTACTTCGGGTAAACGGGCTAGGAAAATGGGCCCTCGGGACCAAAATAATGACCAATTAATAGTCAGCGGCGGTGAGGATAACTTTTTACCATATTTTAAACCTAATTATAAAAGACTCTATCCAGAAAATTCAACCAACATGGACTTTAAGGTATTCGTACAAAGTAACAATATAATAAATAATAATAATAAAATATTTATTTCCATCAATGTAGGTACAACAATTTCTTAATCTAATAATAATTTAAATCTTATTTTAGAGGTTGTACGCAGTTACATAGAATTGGAATTCTCTAACTCCTAAACTAAGTCAAGCTTGTATTATAGGAGTTAGTGAGCTGTTGACTTAGACACAAACTTGAACTTATGCAACTGTAAGACATAAACAAAGTTATAAATATTGCTTAAAAACAAAAAAATAAAAAAAAAACAAAAAAGACCCAAAACTTACTGTAAAGTTATACAAAATGATGATATTAATAAATATTTATTTACTACTTACATATAACAAAACAATACTAGATAGGTACCTAATATACCCATTATACACACTTACTTTTTGACTAATAATAGTAATTCTGTTTGATCATAAGTCAGAGTTAATAGCCAATTGTTCAACCTATGCTTTACCTCACGTTTGGTTAAATTGTATATTGCTAGTATTTTATTTACATCATTATACAATCTTGAGCTAGTTACCTCATATTGGCGGCTTGCAAAAGCTGTTCTGCAGCTAACGCCGGGACATACAACTGAACCGGAGCGCTTTTTATTTATTTTTTCATCTAGAGGTAGCCAGCGGTGTCTTCGGAGAATGATTTTTTGCATGTATAGCTGTCTCACGGTTAGTACGCGGCATTCAGCATAAAGTTTGGTGGTTGGATACAAACGAGGCCTATGATGAATCACCTTCAAGTATATAGTATATATATATATATAGTCATATTAGTGATCGTTTGGGAAATAAGAGCCCTATCTATTTAAATCACATTTTCACCACGGATGTCAAAGGTGTTGTCTCAATACAGCGAGTAAACGCTAATAAAATTGCAGTGATATTTAAGCAGTATAATAATGCAAACAACTTTTTGATGAACAGTGCTTTCCTGGACAAATATAGTATGAAGGCATTTATTCCGGCTGCCCAGATAGAGAAGACAGGCATAATTAGATTTGTTCCGGCAAATATTTCGAACAAAGAACTTTATTCCAAGCTTTCGTCTTTATATGAAATTATAACTATTCGTAGATTCACAAAAAAAATTGGTCAGGAGAGAGTGCCTCTCCAAACAGTCAGTATAACGTTTTTGTCGAGTTCTCTCCCAGATAATGTACAATATGACCTTTTTTCATATAGAGTTTTCGAATATGTCCCACCTCTGCAACAGTGTTACAAATGTTTTAAATTTAACCACTCAGCAAAAATATGCAATGGGAAACAGCGATGTAGTATTTGTTCTGGAGACCATTACTATAAAGAATGTGACAAGCCCAATGAGCTTTGCTGCGTGAATTGCAGTGGACCTCATTTAGCAATCTCTAACATGTGTCCTATTAAAGTGAGGAAAATACAAGAGAAAAAAAGCAAAATAACCTACGCCGCTGTTGCCCTATCTAAGGAGAGAATTAACAATACAGAATTTCCTCCCCTAGTAGTTAACGAACCTGTAAATAAAAAGACTACTGTAATTGTAAACAACAAGTCTAATGTTAATAATAAGACAAATGCAGAAAAACCGATTTCCACTGATGAGTTGAAGACTCACTTAATAAATAATAGTGAGATTACAAATGCCATGGTACGCACATTAATTGCTATAGCAAATAAAGGGGATGACAGTCCAATTACAACTATGTTTATCAAAGAAATGTTACTTAAAAATCTAACTTAATTATGGATAGTATTAATACTTCTGTTTTAAGAATTGCACAGTACAATATTCAAAGTATTTACAGTAAGAAACCTCTTTTAATTAACTTTTTGCAAGAAAACAACATAGATGTTTGTCTAGTTAATGAAACCTGGATGAACGATAATAGGCCTTTTCATATACCTGGTTATAATATTTATTTCAAAAACACTTCAAATGGGTATGGAGGTGTTGCAATTTTGATAAAGCCATTTTTAAAATATAAACTGTTGCAAACTTCGTTTAATGATAACGTGCAAACCATAGCTATGTCGCTATTTACTTCTTGTTCTGTGTGTACTGCCCTCCCTCAGGGCCTTTGAAAACTGACACTTTAAGTAACATAATTAAAGATCTTCCAAAACCTATTTTTGTGGTTGGAGACTTCAATGTCCATCACATTGCTTTTGGCTGTTTGTCAACCAAAAGCCGAGGACAACAATTATATAACACTATAGACAATTTAGATCTATGTATACTAAATGAAGGAGGTTTCACTACCATACATTATCCGAATCGAAATCCGTCAGCTATAGACGTTAGTCTGGCTAGTCCTTGTATTACGCCTTTATGTAAATGGTCTGTTCATGATGATAATATGGGAAGCTATCATTTTCCAACTATCACAGAAATCACAATTTTAGCCAACCGTTATAATGTTAATCCTCCTGTAGATAAGTTCCTTAATAAAGCTGATTGGAACAAGTATAACAAGCTCTCTAAATTTTTTTTTAATAATATTCATATTGACCTTAATAATCCTCTCATTTCATATGATCACTTTTGTAAGGCACTTGATGCACTAAAATTAGAGTGTATTCCAAAATTTACCAAAACTACAGAGTATAGATATAAACTGCCAGCACCCTGGTGGAATGATAAAATTAAAGAGAGTGTTACTAAGTCCCAAGAGGCCTTAAAATATTATAGAAGTAATCCTAACATTAGTAATTTTATATCATATAAAAAATTAGACGCAATTAAGAAAAGAACAATAGCAGAAGAGAGGAAAAGTGGTTGGAGAAAATTGTGTGAAAGTTTTAACAGAACAACTCCTATTACAATAATTTGGAACAATATCAAAAAGTTTAAAAGAATAAAGGCTAGTAACAAATCTTATTGTGATGAATTTATTGAACCATTTTTAAACAAATTATCAGGAAATGTTTATGAAAGTGCTGAGAATTTAAATGTTTTTTACAATCTTCATAATAATGATGATAGCTCTAAATACTTGTTAGAACCTTTTTCATGGACGGAATTCTTAATCAATCTGCAGTCTAGAAAGAATACTACACCGGGCTTGGATGATTTTCCTTACATTTTAATTAAGAAATTAAATACAGAATCACAAAATTTATTTTTAAAGATACTTAATGTACTTTGGCTTAAGCAAACAATACCTCATGGAAAACACAATGTGTCATTCCTGTTTTAAAATCTGATAAGCCTCCTGATAGTCCAGACTCTTACAGACCTATTTCATTATCATCTTGTTTAGGGAAATTTTTTGAAAATATGATTAAACTTCGATTAGATCATTATGTTGAATCAAATAATATTATTCCTAATATTCAGAATGGCTTCAGACGTGGTCGAAGTTGTGCAGACAGCTTCACTTCACTCATTTCAGACCTGAAAAATGCAAAACAATATAAGAGTGTTGCATGTGTGTTTTTAGACGTTCAAGGTGCATTTGACAATGTCCAACCAGACATTCTTGTACAAATATTATCCGGATTGGGTATTCCTGGTTTATTGTGTAAATGGATTCATGAATTTTTAACTAATAGAACGCTTTATGTCAAATTCAACAATATTGTACATGGACCTAGAATTGCATGAAAAGGTACAATGCAGGGGGCAACTTTGTCTCCTCTTCTTTATAATTTGTACACATCTGAAATTTGTAAATATGTAAATAATAGTAATGTAAATATTCTACAATTTGCTGATGATCTGGTGTTGTACAATGTAAATTATAATGTTGATTCAGCTATTCAAAATGTTAATTTGGCTTTAAAGGATTTGCAAATATATTACAATAATAAACTTAAACTAAAAATTAACCCAAGTAAGAGCAGTGTTATGTTATTCAGCAAAGACTTACCTAATTCTGAAATAGTGTTCAATAATCAAACAATTCCTGTAGTTAGTAAACATAAATTTTTAGGAGTTATTATTGATAATAAATTATCATTTGAACCACAAATAAATTACATTTAAAAAAATGCAATCAAAGGTTTAAATATAATTAAATGTTTAGCTGGAGTGTCATGGGGTGCAGACCCTCTGACTCTTTCTATTTTGTACAAAGCCATTGTAAGAAGTCACTTTGATTATAGTTGTATAGCATATTTAGACAGTAAACATGTAAATAAGTTAGATATAGTACAGAACAAGGCTTTGAGAGTTATATCTGGAGCAATATGTTCCACCCCTATAAGAGCCATGGAGGTTGAAACAGTAATAATGCCTCTTACACTTAGGCGACTGTTACTAATAGAAAGATATTGTATTAAACTACTATCTTCCAACAATCAGCAGATAATAAAGAAAATCATACCTTGTCCTATATTTCTGCGATCTCCACTGACAACAGGCAGTGACTTGTTAAGTCATAATTTTCCCAAATTACCACATATTCTTCTACACCTGCAAAATAAATTCCGAAATGTTCAACAAAATCATCTTTGGCCATTTTATTTAAAACCTTTTAAGGTTTTGATAAATGAAATTAATATTATCAAAGTTAAAATATCTAACAATCAAGAATTACAAGAATACTTAGATAATAATAAGGGTTACTATCAATGATGTATATAATATGTCATTGGTTACTATAAACTTTACACTGATGGTAGTAAAGGAGAGTCACATGTTCGAAGTGCAGTTTATGATCCCCAGATAAGATTTGCTCAAAGCTTTATTCTTAATAATACTTGTAGCATATTCACAGCAGAGGCATATGCAGTCTTTGAAGCTCTTAGGCGTATTGATAATGTAAATAATAACTATAAATATTTTTTGATTTTGACAGATTCACTTAGCCTAATTCAGTCTTGAAAGTCATGACATTCATTTTAAAAGTAATTATATTTTATATAATGTTAGGCAATTAATATACAATTACCTTCAAAAAGGAATTCAAGTTTTATTTTTGTGGGTTCCTTCACATAAAGGTCACAGTATAACTGGAAACGAAGTAGCTGATAAGACTGCCTATGAAGGGATCAATTCATTAGATGTAAGGCTAACTTCTGCAATTCCATTCACTGACTGTTATACTGAATTAGGAATAAATATAAAAACTTTATGGGATGATTTTTGGAAAAAAGACAAAGAAACAAAAGGTAGATGGTACGGAAATATTCAAGAGGAGATAACTTCTAAGCCGTGGTATTATAAGTTGAGAACAGCTAGTCGACACTTCATAACGATGATGAATAGACTCCGCTTTGGCCATTCCAAAACACCTGCTCATTTAGCCAGACTTGGAATTGTTCAAGACAACAAATGTACAAGTTGCGGTTTAAATATTGGAAACGTTGATCATATGCTTTTTGACTGTCCAAATCATATGTTACACAGACTGATTTTAGCGAGTGAATTGTGTAGTGAAAGTGTTGTGTTAAATAATACCTCCCGCCGCTTGACTGAATTATTAAAAAACAAGACTTGTTATCCATCAATATACAGGGTTACAGGGAAAGTCGTACTGAATATTAAAGGAGGTTATTATTCAGGTCATTTCTGATGATTTTGATTCTGAAATAAAATGTCCGAAACTTAACCGTTATGGAGATATTAAATTTTAAAGATTATTTTTAAAAATCCTTTATTTTTTGGCTTTTAGTCGTTTTCTTTGGAATTAGAGCTCCTAGAGTCGGTTTTTTTGATGTATCTAGTTAGAAGACATGTCCATTAATAAAAATGATCAATAGAAACTGAACCTACTACTAACAGCTTAAAAAACTGCTCGACAACGGTTAGCATTATGAATTTTCTAATAGAGTGTTCTTAACTTTGATGGGCTTTAAAAAAAAAAAATGTATGGAACTTATTCTGCGAATAACTTTACAAAGTTCTACGTCTCTTTAGCTATTCAAAAAGGTATATCATCTATTAGGTTTGTTCATAAAATCTTAAAATAATGTTATTAGAATAGGCCCATCTGGTAGTACAACATAACAGAATTTCGATACAAAAGAATCCGGCTTACTACCTGGCACTTTTAAACAATGAAAAAAGGTTTGGGTAGACATTGTTTGTGCCCGGGAGACGTGCGGTGACAGGTATTTATGTCATTTTAAATGTCTGAATTGTCAAATCGTGGATCGTGGTGTTTGTTTAGTCTGCTCATGCGATTCTTCCATGGTAGATGTGTTATCCGTGCCCTCCGATTTTTTTTTTGGAAAAACGCGACTTGGCTTGGATTTTTGGACTGTTTCATCTTCTAACTGTGTGACGTGGCTTGTAACTGGACTTTGATTTGTGTTGTGAACATGGCAACATTTACCAACGAGGAATATGCTGACATCCTAATGTGTTATGGATTTTGAGAAGGAGTGTCGTTGCGTGCACGCAATGAATACATGCTAAGGTATCCTACTCGCCGAGTACCTGATATTGGCGTATTTGACAGAGTTTATCGAAGACTACGAGAAACTGGTTCTGTGCTAGTACGTGGGGAAACTGGTTCTGTGCTAGTACGTCGGACTGACATAGGACGACCTCGTGTTCTTGATGACGACGACGAAGATAATGAAATACGACGTCTCTTTGAAGCCGACCCAACCACGTCAACAAACGTTGTCGCTCGACGGCTTGGTATTTCCCAGTGGAAAGTCTGGTTCGTAATGCACAGTTCTGGGCAATACCCTTACCATTACACGCCAGTGCAAGTAATTGAAGAAGGGGATCCATTGAGACGACTAGACTTCTGCAGATTTATGCTCAATGCCGATAATGAAGATCCGGATTTTTTAAAGAAAATCATGTGGCCAGATGAGTCGAAATTTGACAAAGACGGCATCACAAACTATCATAACACCCATTATTGGGCTCCCAAAGCACAAGGTAACCCCAAGAAAAAACGACCAAAAGGGTCACAAAGGAGATTCAGTCTTAATGTGTGGATGGGTATGATATCAAATAACTTGATAGGGCCATACTTCCTGCCCGATAACTTGAATGGCGAGACATATGAAAACTTTTTGAGGAGTTACCCTCTTTAATGCAAGACTTGCCTATTGCATTGAGACGAGACATGTTCTTTCAACATGATGGCTGCCCAGCGCACTACAGAAGAAGTGTTCGAGCATGGTTGGACGAGAATTACCCAAACCAATGGATTGGAAGAGGCGGACCCATAGCATGGCCGGCGAGGAGCCCCGATTTAACGCCGATGGATTTTTATGTGTGGGGTCATATGAAAAGCCTAGTATACGACCAAATGACACCGATCGCAAATGTCGATATTCTAAGACAAAAAAATATTGATGCGGCTGAGGAAATGAGGCGGAACCTACGAACTTCTGTCGTGAAAAGTAATTTAAGAAAAAGAATGAGACTTTGTGTAAGAAATAGCGGCGGCCATGTAGAACATGAATTATAAAAATATTGCTAAAATTTTTGTCTTTTTTTTACGTATTTTAGCTACTTTTACCTCAAACTAAAAATGTACCCTCTCCTAACTTAACTGTTATTTGGGCAATGTTTTGCCTATTTAATAGCAAGTGTTATACGTTTTTGGATAGCTAAAGAGACGTAAAATTTTATAAAATTATTTGCAGAATAAGTTCCATACAATTTTTTTTATTAAAAGCCTGTTAAAGTTAAGAACACTCTATTAGAAAATTCATAATGCTAACCGTTGTCGAGCAGTTTTTTAAGCTGTTAGTAGTAGGTTCAGTTTCTGTTGATCATTTTTATTAATGGACATGTCCTCTAACTAGATACATCAAAAAAACCGACTCTAGGAGCTCTAATCCCAAAGAAAACGACTAAAAGCCAAAAAATAAAGGCTTTTTAAAAATAATCTTTAAAATTTAATATCTCCATTACGGTTAAGTTTCGGACATTTTATTTCAGAATGAAATTCATCGGAAATGACCTGAATAATAACATCCTTTAATATTCAGTACGACTTTCCCTGTAACCCTGTATAAATATATTAAAAACACATTCAAAGAGATTTAGTGAAGAAAATCACATCTAAAAAAGACTTGGCTAAAAGGTCCCAGAAACCAGGCCATTAAACTAATTAAAAAAAAAAAAAATGTGTGATTCTGTCGTCGTGTCGTGCCTAGGCGTGGGTCGTTACGTGATTTTCGCGAAACGTAACGTAACTAGTTACTTCGAAGGCGTCACCTATTATGAAAACACGTGATTTTAGTAACTAGTTATTTTTTCATATTCTGATGATCTGTTACGTGATGCTTCTATCGAAGTATTACAGTTATTTACGAAACGAAAATATTAAATGAATACCTACGTAATACGTTAGGTACATATCACAAGTTTTAAGTTTTTGGGACGAATAAGTTTTTTTAGTTATGTAGTTACATCATAAACAACACAAATGAACTTCCCTTCATACTTTATTCAAAAAATAACTCTCGGCTCGCTCGCCGTCACTACTTCACCGTACAGTCACCTATTACGCGCTGTTGTTTCCTTATTTTTTTTTATTCGGTCACTGCATTGAAATGTAACTCGTAACTCAGAAAATTACGAGTTTACGAAAACCACTAGTTTATCGTTTGCATCGAAACTAATTATTCGGCGACATGCCCCGTAGCCAGTTATTGTAACTAGTGACGTGAAATAACGCCCATGCCTAGCTCGTGCCCTCAGATCTGTGCCTCAGATAAAGAATGCCGTGCTCTCAGCTCAGGTAGGTCGTGCACTCGTGCCTACTACTTTGAGGCTGCATTCCGTATTAGAATATAATCGCTGACAGCGCTCACATCATTAATTTCCGTTCCGAGATAGTTATTACGATTATGAAAGCTGACAACCATTCGGAACGCTCGTGAACGCGGTCACGGTTTGATTACAGTATTTCTTTGTTTGTTTGTTTAAACCTCACACACACACACAGTTGTTCACTTCTTCTTCTTTGGTTAGATGGCGACTGTAGCCAAAAGCACAATTTCGAAAATGCCACGCTAATTAGGTAAGATGAGACTCAAAATAAAACACCGCATCTGTCATTTTTGACAGCGCTCACGGTGATAATAATTTAGGGCATGGTCGGCGTTATCGCACGATGGCGCATGTCATGACGTCATCTATGACGTTTCAAGAGACATCGTTTTCGCACTAACGCTATATGGAACGCATTTTAGCATTTTTAGCGCGCTCAAATCGATTACAGACCTATCTCGGAACTCGGAATGCACCGCGCAGAGTACATTTGGTACATTTGTATGTAAGAACTTATGAAGAGGAGACAGACAGTACTAATACAGTACTAGTACTGACTAATACTAACTACTGTAAGAGCAAGGTTACACGCTCAGTTTGGCGTCATTCTGGTCCATCAGTCTGGATTGACTTGACTGACGCCAGAATGATGGATGATTTTCACGGTAATAATTTTCATCATTCTGGACCATCAGTCTGTCAATCCGTGGGTTACACGATCATTCTGACCAGACTGATGGACCAGAATGACGCCAAACTGAACGTGTAACCTTGCTCTAACTACTACTGGCCTGTGGAGGAGACGCATCGTTTGTGTTCTGTGCACAGAGTACATTTTATGAATTTTTATGTTCTGTGGTGGTGTATGGATGTCTGTCTACGATGTTTTGTGATGTCTTTTAATTTCACGAATGTTTATTTTGTAAATTCCTAGACCAGACGGCAGACCCATTGATCGCTTTATTCCAATAATCATTCTTGATTGAAACTTGGACTGGACATGAAAATAAAAAATGACGGAAACAAAATTGCAAAATCTAATGAAGATAGAAGAATATAACGCTATTGTCGAAGACTTCAATAAACTTACATCATACAGCCGCAAATCTGAAAATGAATTGAAAAAGAAGTATAAACAGTGAGTATCCTTGTGTGTACTTACTAGAGAATGGGTAGCAGCGCTCTCTACGTATTACCATACTGCGATCGCCAACCCGTCTGCCAAGCGTGGCGAATTGGCGAATAATGGGAAACCCCCCTTTGAGCTGAAATGATGAATGAAAATGATCCTTGTGTGTACTAATTTTATATTTCAAAATATTGCACACAATCAAGATTTAAATTATATTACATTTACAGCTTACCACCATCTACTTTGGGCAGTATAATATCTTTATTAGTACAGAGATCCATGAAACACAGTTACAGGAAATCTCCACAAATTTCCAGTAAATATCATGAATTTTATGAAGGATTAATGAGGGACAAGAGTAAAGAAAATGTAATTTTACAGTAAGTGCATTATTATATGTTATGATAATCATTTACTTAACTTTTAAAATGATAATAAGTTCTTAAACATTAAAACTTCTCAACAAACAGGCTCTCAGATTGTCAAGGAATCAGTCCCGCATTGTTTGCAAGATCACTTTTACAAAGTGTGTACTCTGATTCATCATTAGCTAAAAAATGCATCAAGGATACAACTTTAATTGAGGAGAAGGACTTAGCCTACCAAGTGTTTATGGTATGATAAAATTGTTTACTTAAAAACATAATAAGTTGTAGAAGTACTTAGTAATCATGTTATATATTTTTTATAATTAATTGGATTAAAAAGACAATGGGCAAATATCTGTAAAGCCTTTTTTATCAAATTCTTTTAGCCAGTGTTACTGGCGGTGTATGTGGGGTGTAATCAAATATAATGATAGCTCATTTGTTGAAATCAAGTACAGATTGTCACTCAATACTCAAGCATTACTTAAAATTAGATTCAAGCCAATCAAATGATTGGTTAAAACTAGTTTTAAGTAATGCTTGAGTATTGAGTGACGTTACAGAACGTCACTCAATATGGGCATAAGACTAAAATTATTGAAAAAACAAAAATGTTTTAGCTACTCATAACTCTCACTGACAGATTATTTATATGGGTGGCTAGGAAAAGTTTATTTTTACTTGATGGAAAATAGAATGACAGGTCTTATTAGTGGTGGATATTTGGAGTTTGTTTGCATGGTCCATCCCCCATACATTTTTACCCAATGTCCTTTCTATGTTTCAGGGTATTATGAATGATAACCAGTACGGTCCCTATGCAGATATAATAAAACAGTAAGCTTTGACTTTTTATTTTATTATTCAAAATTTTTTATGTTAACTGAGTATCTTTTCATCAACCATTGAAAGTGCTGTGATATGTTTTGATATACATAGTAATATATCTTTTGATTTCAGGTCTATAGGGTTAGAGTATGAGTTAAGATTAGAAAGAGAATTAAGACTAATGAACATCACATTTTCTGATGAAAATGTTCTGCGGTCACGAGGATATGACAAAACACCAGATTTTAAGTTAGATGTACCTATTGCTGTAGATGGATTCATTGTCAACTGGGTTGAAAGTAAAGCACTCTTCGGAGATGAAGAAAATCACTCAGGATATCTAAAAGAACAACTTCTATGCTATTGGAACAGATTTGGACCTGGGCTAGTCATATACTGGTTTGGATACTTAGAAACTTTGGATTCCACTCCTGAAGTAAATAGCATGTTTATATTACGCACTAGTTTTCCAGAGAAATCAAGCATTACCCAGTATAAAATGGATATTTAATATAAAAAATAATAAAGAACTTGGAAATTCAAAAATATTTAATTTTACATTTTGTTGAAAAGAAAAATATTAATATCCATTTCGATGAGTGCATATGCACTCATCTGCAAACACTTTGTGTTAAACTGAATAGATACTAAAATAATAGGGTGGATTTTTGAGACGGGGCAGTAAGGGTAGGTTGTTAGCCTTACCTGTTGTACCTACAGGAAAATGGTCTTAGGAACTGTCCTTGAGTTTTAGAGAAACTTATCTGCATTCACAAATTCTGAAAAAAAATACAGTCAGTAAATGCCCATTTTTCACAAAAAAATTTTGAGTGCAATCGGTCCAGGATGTGTGTGGTATAGGGTTCAAAAACTCGTATCAGACCAACTCGGTTTAAGAACTAGAAAAATCTGAAATCTTTAAGAAGTCTGAATCTTGAATGAGACGTTCTAACATGATTATTTCTGTAAATTCATTAAAAAAACTTTAATAAAAAAAAATACAACCGTCTTCCAAAAAAACACTACAAAGTGAAAAATAACTTTAATTTCGGAGGTCGGTGTCTTTGGATCTGCGTTTTTGCTCTTTGCCGAATTCCGAAATTAAAGTAATTTTTCACTTTTTAGTGGGTCAGTTTGTAATAATTATATCCAATTTACGAAAGCCTAATGTCAACTGCTCATCGCCTCTTACAAAATATTGCTTTTCCCGATACAGGGGCGTTAATTGTTGAGGAGTTCTGGTAAGAACCAGGAGCACTCTAGTATCAGCTCTTCATAGGCATTATGACGAACGTAAATTGCTTAGCAACGGCCTTCACCAGGCTATGGATTGAGCATTTCCCACCTAGATTTTTAAGGGTTTTTACCAGGTTTTGGTAAAGAATCTACCGCAATCTGTCAAAAACGCCAACATAGAAATATTATTTGTGGTAACACAAAAAATAAATTGGAACGGAACGCAAATGTCACTTTTGCAGCCATTTCATCTGTGTTCGGCCGCTAAACGGTTTATATGTCAATGCGCTAAACGAACATTTTTGTGACAAGTGCACCGTATTTTTAATCATTATGGCGAATCGGAGAAAGATAAGTCGTACAATTTTTTGATATGTTGTAGAATTTGAGTTTTTCTAGTGATTTGTGCATTAATTATAAGTTAAAACTTCTAAAATATCATGATATAACTAAATAAAACATGTGGGGAACCATATGACCTAAGCCTGTGATGCCTAATTATTGCGGGAGTTATTATGTCCATTGCCCGGTAAATTAAAATCTTTATTTTATACTAGGTTTTTGCCACGGGTTTTATTTAGGATTTTCTCACACATCTCATTTATTGAAATATAAAATGTGGGTAGTGGTAAACTTTTGTCGTCATTATTTGTCAGTCTACTTTAGTGTATTTTTTGTTATTCAGGTAATAAACGATGGCATGTATTTAACGCGGCGGCAAATTAATGTGAATTTGGGATTAAAAAATAATTAAAGCCGGTAGCAAAAATAATAGGTTGGCAGCTACAGCGAAGTATTATTTTAAGTAGAAAGTAGCAGCTCAATAATCAGTTTTTAGCTTTATTTTAATTTAAACTGGCATCGAATTTTTGTTTTGGTAACTGAATTTACCAACAATAGAGGGGATCTGGCGCTCGGCGGCCGCTGCCGCGGCACGCTCGCTTCGCTCGCTCGCCTTCGCTTGTTAATGGTTACTGTTCTAACCCAAATGATTCAATAACAGTAGATGACTGCAGCGATTAAGAAATAATATTTAATCGCTGCCAAGTTATTATTTTAGTAGCAAATAGTTAGTCGCCCTTTAAGTTATTAGTCGCCTGGAAAATTATTATCCATAAACGATCAACAGCTCGAAAATATACTAAATAAGTGAGGGCGCGAACCCTGCCTCCCTCACGCGTTCCGCATCCTCCTTCGCGAGCATTACTGCTTCGCAGAAGGAGGTGACGGCATCCCATGCACTCTCACTCCGAACTATGGCCTGAACCAGGGCCGGACGCGAAAGATCGCCTCCGTGAGGACACGGCGGTGCTACGCCCAAGCCCGGCAGACCTCGACCGTGTTCTCCGGGCGATCCACACAGTGGTGACACCCGGGCGTTTCCTCCCGCTTTATCCTGAACAGGAACCTCCCGAAACATCCATGTCCGGTAAGGACCTGCGTCAGGCGGAAGGTGAGGACGCCGTGGCGCCTCTATCCACGCCTCAAAGAGGGGACTTATCGCCACAATAGTGGCGTGCCCAGCGCTGGGTTGCGACCATCGCACTCTCCATGTCGCCGAGATCCCGCCGGAGCTCTGTCCGCTGTTCCGTGATTTCTCGCGGCAGCGGCGTTTCGCCTCCTCGCGCCACTCCCAGATGTGCGCGAGGACATTTGCTTCCAGATCCCATGGTGGTAGTCCGGCAAGGAGGCTCGCCACCTCACGGGAAACCGTGCGGTAACCCCGTACCAGCCTGATGGCCATGACCATTTGGGACGCATTCAACCGCTGGGCTGGTCGCAGCCTCAGAGAACGCACCCAAACCGGTGCCCCGTAAAGGGCCATGGACCGCACGATCCCCGCGTAGAGCCTCCGGCAGGAGGCGTTTGGATCCCCTAGATTGCGCAGGAGCCGCTTCAAAGCAGCCCCGGCCCGCTCCAGTCTGGGAGCCAAACGTCGAAAATGCTCCACGAAGTTCCACCGGCTGTCGAGGACGAGTCCCAGGTACTTCATCGTCGACTTGACGGCGATGTGAACCCCTCCCGCCGTTATCTGGGAACCCAAAAGTGGCGCGTTCCGGGGACCATAAAAACACATGGCCTCGGACTTGTGCAAAGCCAAGTCGAGTCCCAATTGCCGGATCCTATCGACGATTGTCACAACCCCACGTGGCGCTAGTTCGGCCGCCGCCTGATGCGACCTCCCCTGCGCCAGGACCAGCGTGTCGTCAGCGTAGCAGACTACGCTGACGCTACTAGGGCGGTCTAGCTGCAGCTCCATGAAATTAAGACAAAAAATATTGATTATCATGACAATGCAATAACAAAACGTGTCGAAAAAAAGTAAAAACTGTAAATGTCAAGTCGAGTCCTGCGGGGCGAGCACGGCCTACGGTGACATGACTTGAGTCACACATTTTATCACAGTTTGAGCGGTAAAACTGTTTTGTCATAAGATGCTAGTACAAATTGACATGACATAATTTATCACGTCTTGGCACGCTCGTGCTCGGCCCGCTACTGATTGACAATACTAACATTGTCATTGTCACGTCATTTGTCACAGGGCTGCCATCCCTAAATCATAAATAATGTGCTGCTGGCAATACCGACAAGTTCAGTGTGGCTGTGGGCTTGCACCAAGGGTCGGCTTTATGTCCTTACCTCTTTCTGTTGATTATGGACGCTCTGACGTCGGACATACAGGAAGAGACTGGTGCATGCTGTTTGCCGATGACATTGTTCTTGTCGGTGAAGATGGACCTGAGATCCAGAGCAGATTGGAGAAATGGCAACAGAAGCTGCAGAATGTTAGCTTGAAAATCAGCAGAACCAAGCCTGAATACATGTTCTGCGATTTCGGCGGTCTATCCAGTCCTGGAGCCATAGAGCTTGATGGCGCGCTTCTCCCGGTCTGCTCCGACTTTCGTCATCTCGGTTCACTCGTGCAAAGCGATGGCGAAGTAGATCGGACGGTTAAGCACAGAATTAACACTGGATGGATGAAATAGCGGCAGGTCACGGGAACAATCTGTGACTCCCGCATTCCTCTTAAACTTAAGGGGAAGATATATAAAACAATGGTTAGACCTGCTGTCTTGTATGGATCAGAATGTTGGGCCACAAAAGGGATGAATGAAAGGCAATTGCATGTAGCTGAGATGAGAATGCTAAGAGGAATGTGTGGCATAAGAAATGAGTACATAAGAGGAAGTCTGAAAGTGGCACCGGTGACTGAAAAGTTGTGCGGAAATCGGTTGTCATGGGATGGGCGTGTGATGCGGAGGAATGAGGAAAATGTCGTGAGAAAAGTTTTGAGTATGCATGTCGATGGCTATAAGGGTAGGGGAAGACCAAAGAAACTATGGATAGACTGTGTGAAAGATGATATGGCTACAAAGGGAGTGACTACCGAGATGACGACTAATAGAGAAGTCCATTGAAGGATTGTCAGGGGATGGAACATTGTGAATATAATTAACAATGGATGTCAGTTTGTTGGTAACGTGGTCAGGTAGGGATTGTTTCGGGTTTGCTAATACAGTCATTAAGATACTGGATATGATATTCAGAATATTTTCTGAGTTATCAGGACTGGTTGCACCTTCTCTTGGGTAAGCGCAACCGTTTTGGGAAGGGGAGAAGGAATAGTTCTGAGTAAGGGCTTGGTGAGCCGGCTTATCATAGCTAGGTGAGAGTGGGGCATGGGGTTTTGGTTTAAGGAAGACCGTTTTACGATAAGATTTAGGATTTTGCGGGAGTGAACTGGAAGAATGGGATGGACTGGCTATTAGTTTAGTCTTTTCAGATACTTTCGACACTTCAGCATATGATCTTGAAACCGGAGGAAATACCTGACTTGCTTCCGCATATGAGACTGACTTCTCTGCCATAAGAGCTTTTATGCCTTTCTGCCGGCCCAATTCAGGACAAGTCTTATCGTTAGCATAATGATTGCCAGAACAGGAAACACAAAAGGCACAGTCAGAGGAAACTTGGCATCCATCTCCTGGGTGATCTTGACCACATTTAAAACAGCGGGGTTTCGAGCGGCATACTGTGCGTGTGTGACCATACCGACAACAATTGAAGCATTGGATAGTTGGATACATGTACAGTACGCGTCATGTAAAAAGAACGCTGGAAGAAAATGGAGGGGGTGTGTTTGCGCATGGGTACACTCGCGCACGAAAGTACTACTCCTGTTGTTTTATTTTTGAACTAGCCTTTCGCTCGCAGCTTCGTTTATTGGTACATTGAAAAATATATTAGATAGAATATTATTAAATAGAATTAAAAACATGTTTGATTCAGTGTAGAATGTTTAATCTAATTACAAAAAATTAAATTAATGTTGAAACTCCTTCCATTAAGTCGTCGTGGGTGACGTGAAAACCAGATGAGGACGCGGTGTTGGTGCTAGAGGTGGCCATTTCACTGTCGTCGCTGTCGTCACTTGAGCTTTCATCACCATTTGTTTCTGAATCATCATCCCCTACGCGAATAATAAATGTTTCTGTCATCATGTCAACCACATGATCGCTTTTACAATATTCGGCTTCTATTTCCTTTACCTTGGTGCACAATGTTCCCCATTCTGTTGCTCCCATTAAATTAACTTTTTCATTAACCAGGTCAGTTATCTGTGTAAGGTTCCAACTTACATTTTTGCTGGCAACATATCCCTTTATTTGGGACCAGGCCATTTCTATTGGATTTAGGTCCGGGTGATATGGGGGCAAACGAAGTACAGAATGGCCTGCTTCGTTTAATATGGCATCCATATTAAATTTCTTATATTGCTCTTTGTATTTTTTAATGAAGTTGTACAACTCCGGCTTTAGCATGCATTCTTCAAATTCGATTCCTTTTTGACGGAGCCAGGTTTGCATGTCTGCTTTCTTTGTATTGGACGTTGGTGCAGCATCGAGTTGCTTATTGTGGTACGATGCATTGTCGACTACCACGACTGAATTAGGCGGTAAATTCGGTATCAGTTTAGTACGGAGCCACCGCTCGTAATTCTCCGAATTCATGTTGTCGTGGTAGTCGCCGCTTTTTGTACCGCCTTTGAAGGTCAGCAAAGCATTCGGCACAAAACCTGCTTCACCACCTGCGTGCACTATGACCAAGCGGCTACCTTTAGATAGAGGTTTTTTAATGCCTTTGGTGGGACCGTCTGTCCAAGAATGGTGAGACGTATGGGAACTATCGACGTATGATTCATCAGTGTAAATTATATGTCTTCCTTCCTCTCTATATTTTTTTATCTTTCTCAGATATTCAATTCTTTGAAATCGAATTTGTGACTGCTCAATTAAAATTCTTCTATTGGTTTCTGTTTTTTTCCACTTAAAACCCAATTCTTTTAATATTCGCCTGAGACTTGCTGCAGATCCTTGGAAATGTAGGTCATCCTGTAACTTCCTTCGCAACTTGCCAATGGTAGGCAATTCTTTTTCAGTGACGTGGAAATTATGGATGATTCTTTTTATAACACCCTGGTCAAAGCTGTCAATATCTGTTATTGGTTTTTCTCTGAGTCTTGTATTTTTGCCGGGAGTTCGAAAGACAGTAAGAAATTCCGAATCTTTTGAACCTTTTACAATTCGTCTCACTGTAGACTCGGAACATTTTGTTGCCTCTGCGGTCCGTTTAATACATTTTTTTAAATTATCAACTGCATTATTATCAGCCTCTCTCTTCATAAAACAATACACGTCATAAATCATTTTTCTCTCTTTTCTATGTAAAACCATTTCGTAATTTCAAACTTTTGTGCGCGATGGTATTTTGAGAATGAACGTAACGTGGACACAGCGCGGAAAGCAAAGGTCGACTGACGAACCAATAGCGCACCGGCAAGCATGCGCCGCGTGCCCCGCCCGCCCCGCGCCGCACCTCATACCACCAAATAGACCGTAAAATCGTCTATGCGCAGCTTGACAGCCAGCGTTCTTTTTACATGACGCGACCTGTATGTCTCGACTGAAAGAGCAGAGTAAAAACAAAAAACACGCTTAGGTAAAATTTGGCCGTCAAAGGTTAGAACAACCGTTTGAGTGGGTTTCCATTTAGTAACACCCAGTGAAGTCACCTTACGGCTCATTCTCCTAGCCTTAATTACAGGGCCGCATCCAGTGGGAACCTTGATGTTCTCTATAACTTCTTCCTCAGTCCATTCTGTGGGAACGTCTCTGACAAGACCTAAGCGAGTGATGTTAAATTGTGGGATTGAGGCAATAAAATTATTTTTAGCTAAAATGGGACTGATTAAAAAACTGTTAGTATCCTGATGAGAGAGAGAGATCCCGGTTTCTTCCTAAGCGTTTTACACTGCCCAGGAGTATGTTACTGAAATTATTTTGAGTTAAAAACATACCAAATTTGACAGGGTGCAGTACAGTACCTGGGGTCTGACCATCTTTTAAGGATGCGTGAACTATAATATATACGGGGGGTAATCTCTCATCGTATACATTTGTCTTGCAATTGTGTTTTTAGGTAGCTTAGGAGGGTTACTTAAAGTAGCCGGAGGGGGAAACGGCCGATCTTTTCCTGTTTGCAGTTTCGGAGTCCATAATATCTAATTGTACATTGTCGTCGGGGAGGGTAACAGTTAAAACCGGAGTAAAATCAAAGGAATCGGGAGGGTCAGGTGGTTTTTTGGTGTCCATAATGAACGCCGGACAAAATCTTTAAAAATAGACTAAACTAGTGTTAAAACAAACCTTACGCTAAAACACAAACACAAAGAATAATCTCGATTGAAGTTCACAGTAACAAAAACCACTAAAATCGAAAACATTCGTCACACAAATAAAGCACTTGTTATTCCTTCACCACTACCCACGAAAGTCTCAAAACTGCCACTTGCTCACTTCAGATTGATGCGCTACTATCACTAGTGCAAGAATTTGATAGCGAGCTGTCACTATCCATATATTTTTTGGTAACAACTTAGAACATAGGCTATCAAGCGACTTCTTTTACGCATAATTAACCGCTCTTCTAGGAAACCGTAGCCTCCGCTAGGAGTATTAAATAGTGTTCTGTGACCGTAGCTTTACGGAAAGTCGGAAAATTACCACAACGCTAAAGGATTAAAATTCTTGTTGGCAGCACCGCAGTTGTCATTGTCACTGTTGTCACTTGTCTGTCTGCTGTCAATCTATCGCAGAAAGAACCTAAACCTATTGATGACCTTGTGCTTACTTAATTATTTAGAAAATTTTAATAGCAATAACTGATCTGACTGCTTAATCAAACAGACGAAATTTGGCCAACTTACAATGGTTGTAGGAGCATTTCCAATTGCAAAACTAGGCGCTTTGTTGGTAAAGCAGATAAGTAAACCCATCGCAAATGCTTGCAAAGAACGAGCTAAACATCATCCGTTTTTCAGGACTTATGTCTGTATGCCTCCTGCCCAATGTAAGTGTTGATATTGTTTACCTGCGCCAAAATAATTCTATCATGCTGACTGGAATGCTGCTGTTTCTGACTAAAACAGGAGCCTCTATCTCTTCCTGGCGATGTCGTAACAGTTAAGAAAACGTTTGCAAATGAAAAGTAGATGTACTCTGCTGTACTGCGCAAGATCATCATCATTACACTGATAACTCAATACTTGTTTACTCAAAAGTTAAGCAGACGGAAATTGAATATACAGATGTATTTTTTCAGTTTATAATTGGTGTGAAGTAAAAGCTAAAATGTGGATTTTAAATTTGGGTAGACCAGTAAATATACCCGTTCTCAGTCAAGAAATGGCGATAGAGCTTGGAGCAAATCTTCTTGGCGAGTCATTGATATTCACCATAGGAGCGGCCTTATTATTGTTTGAATATAACAGGTAAGCACAGCTAGTTTTAAAATTCTAGCATAAATTCAAATATGATGTTTTAAAGTATAATTTGAACAGGAAACTGATTCAACTCAGACCAGTTGATCAACAAGGCAAAATGTTAACTAGTTTGAATCCATAATATTTGGCTATTACTTAGTAGTTATAAATTTGGATGTTAAACATGTTTATTTGGTGTATGTACTATGTGTTGAGTGTGTGTTACGTGTTGAGGTTTTTAGTATGTATCTTTTTATTTATTATTTAATAAATGTATGTGAAGGAGTGGAGGGAAGCCTTTGCCCAGAAGTGGGACAGCATAGGCTATAGAAAAAAATGTATGTGTATGTTGTGGCAATACTTGCCAATATAAAGAGGTCAAGATTATTGATTATTTCAGGCTTGCACCATTTCTCTTATGTTCTTGGTCCACTGAAACCATATCAAGGTATATGTTTTTTTTTCAGACAAAGTAATAAGGAAAATGCCAAAGAAGCCAAGAAGGAAGAGGAAATGAGGCACATTTCTAATACCATAACTGATCTATACTTTACTGTTCAGACACAACAAACCCAGCTGAGAGAAATGGAGAGGATTATTTATTCAATAAGTATGTACTTTGTCTGCAGTTATTGATACATTTACACCTTATATTATAATTCTCTACTGATATACAGTTATCATTTACATAATTTAATCACTTTCAGGTGGAGAGAAACCGACAATTCCTGCGCCTGTGTTGAAGGAGCCCCCTGTGCTGATAACTCCAGCGCCACAACCTCAAGCTCCAGAAGCACCAAAGCCTCAAAACGTCAGTCATCAGGACACTTATTATGATAGCGTCATTGTGACTGCTACCCCGTACCCTAACAAAGGACTGATTTTGCAGTCTCTTAACTTTATCCAGATGGATGCCTTCAGTTCCTTGTTTCCCAACAACAACAACAATAATAATAATAAAGAAGTACTTGAGGAAACAAAAACATCTTCAGAAGAAAAAGCATTTAATCCCAAAAGGGAGGCAGCAATACTCTCATCAGCTTTGTCTAATATAGAAAATAATTTTAGAAGTTTGTTTTGAAGCCTGTGATAAATGTATAATGTAATGTTGCTGCTTTGTAGCATGAAAAAAGCCTCTAGTAACAGTAGTTTGGTTGTTAGTCTGGTTGACCAAACTACTGAAACTTTCAATTGCGATAGTTAGGCTCTAACAAAGCACCGAACTGATGAAGCTTAAATATACAGTTTGGCAAATAAACCATATAATACTCGTATGTACATACGAGTGTATTATATGGTTTATTTGCCGAACTGTTGCTATAGGTACAGGTATTGATACACAGTCGCTCTTTTTACTTGTTAAAAATAAATTAAGATATACTTTGTTTACATTATATGCCTAGTTTATTTGCCGAACTAAAGGGGTACATATTAAAGTTTCAGTAGTTCGGTGCTTTGTTAGAACCGAACTATCGCAACTGAAAGTTTCAGTAGTTCAGTCAACCGGACTAATAACCGAACTACTGCTACTAGAGGGAAAAAAGTGGATTTAATTAGTAATGTTGTTACCACTTTTTGATGAGTTTTTATTTGTATTTGCTGAATCACAGTAAAGTAATATAACAAAAGATGACATATTGTGAATGATACACCTAGTATTGTTGGAAAAATCCCAAAATTACTGTGATGTACCTACTGTTTATTATATGAGTTAATTAATATAAGAACTCGATCTGCAAGGTTTTTTTTTTCAACCTTGGCTGTATATTTATGTAGAATATGCTTTACATAGGTGGTTCTGAAATTGTATTTATTCAATATTCATCTTAAAAAAAATATATGTTTAGGATTAAGTAGGTACTTCAATCTATTTTAACTATTAAATACTTATAAAGTAGGCCACAAGGAATAAATAAGCACAGCTTAATGTTATATATTTTATTATTCTAACCATTCTTTCATGTAAGTACAATCTTGTGGTGTAATAAGTCCAGTAGAAGCACATTTGTGGATGAGTGGACAGACTCCACATGGCACTTGTACTAGCCCTGGTGCAGGTATAAGAGGGTCTATAGCTCGATACACTTTGCTCCCATCAGGGTACACACTGCTCTCTGCCTTACCATCATAGACCAAAGTATTCAGTATTGTGATAACATCTTCTACATCAAGTTCAACCTGAAACAGAAACACATTGTTACAACCTTATTTAATTCAAGTCATACAGTCAGCTACATAATTATACATTTTATAATATTAAATAATATTAGGTGTGACAGTAGACTGCACATGGGTGGTAACTCTGACCTTTACCTGGCCTAGTATAGAATGGAATTTTAATAGAGAACAAGGCGAGGCGTGTTAGTAAGGGTTTTGTTACCACAAACCTATTAATACTTGATGGTATTAAATAGGTCGAGCAATTTTTAACCACACTCAGATGTTACCTTTTAAAACTGTTCAACAAAAACTGAATGCAAGGAAAATTAATATCGTTAGTTATAGGTATTGTTTGTTGGTGTGACTTTTTTTTTTAAGATGGCATCTTTGACTATTTCCTTTCAAAGGCAGTAAGTAGGCTTAGCACGAGAACCGTATAGAGGCATTTGTTGATGGAAAAGTAGACAAAATTACGTCTCGTAGACAGTTGAGTTTTCTACTGTGAAGGGTAGACAAGCAATTCCTATTCTACAGTAGGGTAGAAATAGAAAGCGTCATGCTAAGCCTGCCGGTCAGGCCAGATAAGTTTGCTGAGCTATATTGTTCATTCTGTAAGAAGACTGTCATCTGTAATTTGTCATAAATGCAAGCAAATACAGTACTTAAGGTGCTCAACCTTATAATTCTTTGACTGCGCTGACATGTTAGAGAAAATAAATGAAGTAACACATGTCACTGACTCACATATTATATTTGCTTATATTATAATGCTTGCAATGTAATAAATTTACATAATATTGTATAGTCTGTTCCAAAAACGTCTGATGAAAATGTAAACAAATGGATCAGAAAACAAACCTGTGGATGCCAAGTACCGTAATTTGTATACTTAAACCAAAATTCTAATTTTAAATCACCTTAAAGATTTTTCATTTGACAATAAATTAAAAAAAAGTAAAAAAACTCAATTTTTGATGATGATTTTTTTGTAACAATAATTATTGAAAAAAGTGGTGAGTAGAAACCTTCTCAATAAATGAATACAAAGATGATAAGTACATGAATGTGTAAATAATTCCCAACTAATAAGCATATTTTTGTCTGATACAAAATATCCTATTTGGAATGTGAAAGAGTATTTTGTTGATTTAAATCTAATATTAATTTAGTAATAATATACTCCTTCTGTATATGATAAATAGCGTTTAGATTATTAATAAAAATAAACTGATATTTATTGAGTGACTTACTTTACTTATTCCTAGATCAGTGATATACTTTTGTACTTCAGAAGCTGTGGCATAAGACTGAGTCCTCCCAACAATTGGCCCACGTGGATTGTTTTTCATTTTATCAGATCTTTGAGTCAGGAACCTATGACATTGGACGTTGAGGATGTCCACAAATTCCGATTCAAAATCTTGGTCTTGATACCATGCTCCTCCTGATATAGATCTGTCTGGTTCCAAGTTGTAAAGCATATACACTTTTTTCTTAGAAGCCTAAAAAAAAGTTTTCTTTTTAACATAATGTGTAATGATCACACACATTTAACAAATATTATTAACTCACATTAACACATTTTACAGCCTTGATAAGTTTCTTGCTTTCAAGATTTTTCAATACTTTAGTTAATTGTGTGTTAGCCAGGTTAGACCGGACTCGGATATCTCTTATCCATATACCTTTGTTTCCGGCTTCTTCAATTAAATTAAAAACAACTTTTTCTTCATTGTCAGCTCCTTTTACTGCTTGCTTACTTGTTTGAGTTTTTAACCTGAATCATAATATTTCAATAATGATCCTGTACAAGTTGTACAACTAGTAAATAAGTAATTTATCTCAGACATTCAGACAGTATTTATGAGATCTAATCACAATATGCCTTACCTATAGACTAAAACACCATTTTGATTAAATAAATCGAAATATTCCTGCTGTAATAGTTCATTGATTGCAGGTACAAGTTCAGCAGAAGAGACTTCAGGAATTGCCGCTGTTATGTCTTTATGTGAAATGCCCTTTGGATTTTTCTTTGCTACGTTTAATATTTTCTCTTTTAAATGGTCTTCCGGTTTTGCACTCATTTTAAGAGGTATGTCTATGTTTATTAAAATAACAACAATGAAGTGGGCCTTTAAACACACAGATTACTGATTAGTTCTGGGATAATGGGATTCTACACTACAGCGTGTCTGGCAGTGTTGCCAACTAGGCTAACACGAAATATGCTAACTTGCTGTTGAAAAAATGCCAAAAATATGCTACTTTATTTAAAAAAGTGCTAAAATAACATAAACATAACATAACGCGTTACACTTTGCCCGACCTGGGAATCGAACCCAGGACCTCATGCTCAACAGTCGCGCTTGCGACCACTACACCAACGAGGCAGTCCGCTGTACGTAGGATTACTCCAAATTTTGAAATAAACAGTATATATCACAATCTTCATCATCAGCAGATAAAGATGTGGAAGACTGACAGTCCATGCGTTCGTTTTGATGTATAAAAAATTGTTAGTAGTGGCGTGTTGTATTGTTAGAGCTCTGTCATTAAAAAAAATGAGAGAGATAGAATACTTAGTTTCGTAGATAATCGCAATAGTATCGGACCAGAGTACGTGGTTGTACGTACGTTACCAATAGACTAGGCAAAGTTTTCACATAAGTGGTTGTACAACCCATAGACATAGAGAATGGACTGAGCAATCCGTAGTAGTACTTGAGAGACAAATCTACTACAGGTATTGGCTGCAAATTCGCTTTGTCTCATTCTAGACAGTGGTTACTTTTGTGAGGCTAACGCCCAGTCCAATTCTCTGTCTGTGGACAACAGATGGCTGAAGGGATATGTTAAAAAATATGCTACATGCAAAACGACGAAATTTTATGCTAAACAGAAGGAAAATCTGCCAAATTTAGCACATAATATGCTAAATTGGCAACACTAGTGTCTCGCACAGGTATTCGGTTGTTGGTGGTTGGTGTTATGTCAACCACAGAACACTAAAGGCTGCTTTCCGAATTAGAACAGAATCGCTGACAGCGCAGAGCGATCACTAGAGATGGGCGTTGAATGAACGGATTATAAATCAACCGTCGACGTACCGTCGACCCCATCCGATCCGCGAAGGCGTCCCTCAGGGGTCTGTACTGGCTCCGCTCATATTCACGGTATTCACCAGTAACATCCCAAAATGTAGAAAGTCTGTTCGCAGACGATACGGCCATCTACTACACCGGCCGCAGTCAAGACCAGATCTCCCGCATCCTACAGACCGAAGTCGACAGACTCGGTGCCTGGTTTAGGAAGTGGAGGATCGAGGTCAATCCTGATAAGAGCCAAGCGGTCCTCTTTTCTAGACCCCGGCGTACACCCGCCCTGCCCCGACAGATCACCATGTTCGGCAAGCCTATCACTTGGGAGAAGCGAGCCAAATATCTCGGTGAGATCCTAGATCATCACATTTTGTTCGCTGAGCACACAAAGCAGGTGCGTTCGCGCGCCGCTATCGCTCTCGGTAGGCTTCATTGCGTTCTCAACTCACGCAGCAAGTTGTCCTTAAGGGCAAATTGCGAATTTACACAGCGTGCATCCGCCCGATTATGACTTACGCCTGTGCTGTTTTCGCACACGCCGGTCCCCACCTCATTCATAGAATGCAGGCACTTTAAAACCGATTTCTCCGTAAAATTACGGACGCTCCTTGGTTCGTTCGGAACTAAACCCTCCATCTAGATTTTAAAATCCCCACCATTAAGCAGTTTATGAAACGCGCGACAAAGCGGTTGGTTGGTTGTGCAAACCGCTAGCTATAGGCCTTCTCAGATTAGTCAGACTCGCCGACCTAGGCATACTCTCTTAAATCCAGATAACCCCATTATTCTCCTTCAGGCAAGCGATAGGGCCACAAGTACAGTGCACAAATCACACTAACCGTCATTCCGTCCTCGCCGCCGAGGTACCACGCGAAGTTCAAGACTTAATTGTTCCCCCCCGTCCCGTGCACGTCGAACCGCCAGCCCCGAGGCTGAGTGAGCCGTAGCATTTAATAGTAATCCCCGTTAATAATCATGAATCTAAACTTTTGATCCAGCCTGTCCCCAACTTGCTGTTATTCCCCAACGACGCCCTAAGCCGAGGTTCGTACCCCACAGGGGGTGCCCTTAGTGCGCTGTCGTTTAGTTTTTAATAAATATATTTTAAGCTCCTGGCTGGAGGCTTTAAGCTCACACCTTAGGGCAGCCACAGGAAAGTCCGGTTAAGTAGTCACGGCCTCTCAAGGCCAACTACGAGACGCTTCAACGGTTCACCAAACTTAGTTAAACTAGTTGAACTCGTAGAAAGGCTAAACAAGAAACGTTCATAGTTCATACCAACGCGCAAATATTAAGACAGCAGCCAGTCCAGTGTGATAAACGGAGGTCAGTGACTGCAACTGACAATAGATATATTATTATTTTTTGTTATGGCATCTCGTAGTTGGCCTTGAGAGGCCGTGACTACTTATTACGGTCTTTCCTGTGGTTGCCTTAAGGGGGATGCGCTAAGGTAGCCCGCGAAATTCAAATTTTATTACGTTTTTTGCAATTTGCAGGTCAGTAACAGGTTGTATGTTGATCTAAATATGATTCGCGGCCGTGACAAATATGGCTTTACAGAATTATAATCATTAGAATCAGCATTACAACTCTCTAAGTTCATAAAATCCAACTGAATGATTATTTCAGAAATAGTCACTCAATAGTAGTAGTACTTACCTGCAAATTGCAAAAAACGTAACAAAATTTGAATTTCGAATTCTCCAGCCAGGGCCGTAAATATATTTATAAAAACTAAACGACTGCGCACTAAGGGCACCCTCTGTGGGGTACGGTCTACGGACCTCGTCTTAGGGCGTCGTTGGGGAACAGCAAGTTGGGGACAGGCTGGATCAAAGTTTAAATCATGATTATTATCTGGGGTTACTATTAAATGCTACGGCGCACTCAGCCTCGGCGCGGGCGGCTGGCGGTTCGACGTACGTGCAAGGGACGGGGGGGACAATTAAGTCTGGGACTTCGCTTGGTACCTCGGCGGCTAGGACGGAATGTCGGTTTGTGTAATTTGTGCACTGTACTTGTGGCCCTATTGCTTTCCTGGAGGAGATTAATGGGGTCATCTGGGTCGGTGAGAGTATGCCTAGGTCGGCGAGTCTGACTAATCTGAGAAGGCCTGTAACTAGCGGCCTGCACAACCAAGGGGTTGCGATGACTATCTGCAGAATCGAAGAACCGCTTTGTAGCGCGTTTCATAACCTGCTTGATGGTAGGCATTTTGAAATCAAGGTGGAGAGTTTCGTTCCGAACGAACCAAGGAGCATCCGTAATTTTACGGAGAAATCGGTTTTGAAGTGCCTGCAATCTATGGATGAGTTGGGGCTTAGCGTGTGCGAAAACAGCACAGGCGTAAGTCTTGATCGGGCGGATAAAAATGACAATACAGATGGGGATGGGTATGGGTGGTATTTATCTTAAGTGCGTTCCGAGTTGCGCTGGTATTGCTTTGAGCGCGCTTACACCCGTTCCTAAATAACTTTAGCACGAAAACGATGTCGCGTATATCGTCGTATATGACGTCATGACGTGGACCATGCCTTAAATAATTATGGCTATTATCAGTATCACCGTGAGTGCTGTCAAAAATGACAGTTTGGTTTTGAGTTGCATCTTATTAAAATAGCGTAGCATTTTCGAAATTGTGCATCTGGCTACAGTCGCCATCTAACCAAAGAAGAAGAAGTGTGCAAATGTGTGTGTGGTGTATATGTTACGGCTAATACCCGAAGTGCGGCTACACCTAGTTTTAGCCGGTTAGAACTAGGTGTAGCCACTTACTCTTGGTTAAACCTAGTACGAGCCGATTGTTTTCGGGTAAAATCATTTGGGTTAGGTTAGGCTAGAACAGTAACCATCCCCTCTATTGTTGGTAAATTGGTTTTATCCAACAGGGATTGTCTGGACCTATAATTCTAACCGGCTAAAACTAGGTGTAGCCGCACTTCGGGTATTAGCCGTAACATATACACAGAGAACTACTGTAATTGAACCCTGAGCGCGTTCACAAGCGTTCCAAATTGATGACAATGACAGCTAGAGCTGTCTTAGTCATGTTAACTAACTCAGAACGGAAATTATTGATGTGAGCGCTGTGAGCGATTATGGTCTAGTATCTATCCCCTATACACTCTGTGTGAGTTAGGAAAGGATAGGTATAGTTTAGACAGTAAAATTGGCGCACTTTCTGCGACCCGTATTTCGATCGCTCATTGAGCGATCTGACGGATAGGGCAGCATTTGTCGGATGAAAGAAAAGAAAGAAAGAAAGAAAATACGTTTATTTGCGGTAAACATGACGAAAAAAAGAACATAAACACAAAATAAGAAAAGGTTGTGGGAAATATGCGTCACATCCACGCAAAACGGCTATCACTCAGCATTATGCTGCGACCCTATACAAGACAGAGCCCCAGCGCTGGTTTTCAGCGACAGCCGGCGCCGACGTATTGACGTCGTCCGGTGCAGCAAACAATTAATAGGAGGCTGTACCGTTACAGCATACATAAAGAAAAATAATGTTAAACGAAACAGGAATATAAAAATAGACATACACGCTGTGAGAATATCACACAACCCATGTGACCCAATGAGTCACTCGACGTTCCATGAGACTCCAACAAAAGAGTTTGCATTTTTGACATTGGACGGACAGTGGACTTGACAGCGACAGTGACAGTCTCACGCAGATCACAGAACACTATTACTCCTAGCGCAGACGTTCTATCTTAGAACCACTGACTTTTTAATGTTCTGAATTGCACATACGGAATTAGTAGTACTTAGTATACTATTTCTGTTAAAGCCAAAACTCAATAAAACGCCAGTTCATGGAATTACTATGTACTTTAGGATGTTTACAGTATGTACAACTAAACAACTAAAGAATAGAATGCTTACAATAGTCGAACCAAAAAGTCGGTCTTGAAAGAGAAAACCGAGGGCCTAGAGTCTAGACCAGTGGTTCTCAAACTTTTTTGGAGACGAACCCTTTTCGAAAACGAAATATTTGACGGAGCCCTAAAGTAATCAAAAATGGTTTTATGTGTATTCTTCATTAATAATCATATTACTTCTTGACATTAAAATTTACATATTTTTTTACTTTTGTTGAAATATTTAGATTGATATTATGTTACTCAGGTACCAGAGTAAAATAAAATATAGTAGGTAGAGACTCCTTTAGTATTATTTTTTTATTCTGACCAGTATTTTTGCGGAACCCCCACAGAGGCTTTGCGGAACCCTAGGGTTCCGCGCAACACACTTTGAGTATGGCTGGTCTAGACAAATGGCATTCGCTTCGGAGTGATTCTATTTCTACAATCGCTATAAGTATTAATTCACTTTTTGATAAGCGTTATCACTAGTTTTTGTTTCGAGTTACTTCATACGAATCGAAAACTAGCGATATAGCTTGTCAAAAAATGTCAAAAAGTGCCACTTGGCTACGCACGTACGTCGTTTAATGGGATCGAATGATGATATCATTGTCTAGTTTCTATTCATTGACCTATGATCACGTGACATTTTTCTATAGCTTATGTCAACCCCACACACTTTGTAGCTTTTCTACTAGCGTTATCGCTAATCGAATGTTGTTTTGTTGCTAGGCTCTCTGAACTGTATTGTGTCCTTTTTAACCGACTTCCAAAAAGGAGGAGGTTATAGGTTCGTCTGTAAGTTTTTTTTAAATATATGTTTACCGATTTCTGCTTCAATTGTGAACCAATTTGGAAAATCCTTTTTTTGTTTGAAAGGGTATGCTCTCGCGATGGTCCTATTGTCACCAAGTCAGAATCTGATGAAAGGATCTCATGGAAATCGAGAGACATACTCAAACTTTATACCTATAGCGATTTGGATATTTTTTATAGTAACTCATGCATTTGCATTCAGAAAGCACCATTTGGTGAAGTGGAACTGATAATAAACACCACAGATTGCCACAGAGCTATTCACAAAGATACGATACGGTTACTAAACTAAGTATTTCACGGGTTGTGATTTGATTAGGTACTAATATGGTTGCTAAGCAATTTATGCTCGTCACAATGCATATGGTGAAGTGGAGCTGATGGTTCTTAGTAAATTACAAACTGACGTTCTAAAAAGTGAAAAATAAAAAACATTACCTATACAAAAAAAAACAACTTATAATATTTTCAAAATAGAAAAATAGCTTTGATTTCGGAAGTCGGTGGCAAAAAACTGAAATATAGATCCATTGACACCGACTTCCAAAGTTATTTTTCATCTTGTAATGTTTTTTTTTGGCAGTCTGTTGTTTTTTTCTAACCATACATACAGGGTGTCCCGTAAATAATGGATCAAACGTAACGGGTAGGTAGCTTACCTCATTTCCAACAACTAATTTGAACAGTAAAAAAAAAATCCGATAAGGTAACCAAGATATTTTGCCAAGATACTTTTCAATTCAAGATTTTTTTTCTAAAGCAAATAAAATGTTATTTAAAAAAATGGTATCTTATAACATTAGTAAACTATTCAGAAATGTTTGACAAAAATCACACCTAAATATGATACCATTTGCAGCAACAGCATTAAAAACACTGAATGCTGGTACAGAAAATAGTAAAAATCGAAAAAAAAAATTCTTGGTTACCTTATCGGTTTTTTTTTTACTGTTCAAATTAGTTGTTGGAAATGAGGTAAGCTACCTACCCGTTACGTATGATCCATTATTTACGGGACACCCTGTATAATGGAAAAGTAGGACAAAATGGAAAATTTAAAAATGCTTACTTAAATCATTATTGGTGGAATTTAAATATAGATATATTTATATAGATGAGAAAAAAAAATCATTTACTAAAGCAAGTAAGTAAATAGGAAACATAGTAACGACGCACGGTGGATCGAAAATCGGCTGTAGAAGACATAGGATCTCGATTTCTTAAATGTTATTTTTTTTGCTGGAAATGACTTCTGCTGATCATTACTGTTCTATAAAATGTCATATGAAGTAATTGTGTGCACAAATGGAAGAGTTATAATTTTTATAAGAAAAAAATGTATGAAGCTAGTATGAAAAATCGAATTATCTCCTAAACGGCATGTTTAACCGTACTATCCTTGGAGGTGGTCATAGTGCTAATTATTTATGATTTTTTGGTTGCCGATTTGACGAAACATTTAATGTCGTTTTTTTAAAAAAAATCGTCAAAATATTTTTGTAAAACGATCCCTTTTAGTGTCCAAGTTAAAAAGTTCGATATGTTATTAACCCAAATATTAAGAACACACAAAACAAGAAAAATTAAATTAAAAAAATGCTGTTTTTTGACACATTTTCATTAATTTAAATAAAAAAAGATTATCAAACTCTCATTTAAGTAACATATAAAGTTATATTATATACAAAATAATTTAATTTAAGGAATTAATACTAAGCATTTGTAAAATAAAGTAACATAAATAAAAAAAAAGACAAAACATCATTAAATATTACAAAAAAAACCCAAACACACTCAAATACAAATTTACAAATATGTACATATATAATTTTTTTACAAATTTTCCTTATCACTCTCGTTGTCAGACTCCATTCCAAAATTGAGAGTTTTAGCGAAAGAAGCAATCCAAGCGCTTTTTCTGACGTAAATATGATTGTTTTCGCTGGTTTGCTTCTTTCGCTAAAACTCTCAAAATGGCAATATATTACGTTGCGAGAGGCTGCCATTCGGGAAGGTGCTAAGGATATTTATCCATCTTACTATAAAGTGCAACACACTAAGCTTGATTGCTACCCTCCGAAGCAATCAGTGACAGTTACTGATTCATCGGCTAGGATTACACTTCAAGCTTTACTTGATATCAAAGTTACAAGAATCCTTCAAAGCCTTTCTAAGGAAGAGCATAACAAGCAGTTGAAGCTGATATCCAAGTGGGGATTTGATGGTGCTTCTAACCAAAGCCGATACAATCAGAAAATGGAGGGTGAGGAAGATGACTCGAGCATTTTAATGACCTCCTTGGTGCCACTTAAACTGACAGATGGAGACAACATCTTATGGACGAACCCAAAACCATGCTCAGTTTTATATTGTCGTCCGGTTCAGTTTACTTTTGTAAAGGAGAGTGCAGTGAAGCAGTTGTCCTTGAGCTGAAAAAACAAATGGATGAAGAAATTGAGGCCCTTATCCCCACAGAGTGCAATAAAAATAATAGGGTGACTCATGAACTAATGATGACGATGATCGACGCTAAAGTTTGCACTTACCTTTCTGAAGCTAGATCAAATGCATCGTGCTACCTGTGCTTAGGAAAGCCTACAGAAATGAACCGCTTAGATGCTGTAACATCAAAAATTGTGTGTTCTGACCTGTATAAATTTGGCTTGTCATCCCTACACGCCCGTATAAATTGTATGGAATGTCTGTTACACATTGCATACAGGCTCGTCTTCAAACGGTGGGCAGCGAGAAGTGATGAGCACAAAGAAATGCTACAGACAAGGAAGAAAATAATTCAAAATAAATTCAAAGATGAGCTCAATCTGTTGATTGATATAGTAAAACAAGGCTCGGGAACCACCAATGACGGGAATACTGCAAGAAAATTCTTTGAGTTTCCTAATAAAACCGCAGCTATAACCGGTTTGGATGAAGACCTCATCAAAAGTTTTGCCGTAATTTTACAAGCAATTACATCTGGAGAGCAGGTCGATATAATAAAATTTAGAGATTATGCCCGCAAAACAGCAGAAAAGTACGTATTATTATACGACTGGTACTACATGTCGTCAACCGTTCATAAATTATTAATACATGGGGCTGACATAATCGAGAAAAATAATATTGTGCCGATTGGGACTCTCTCGGAAGAAGCCTCAGAGTCTCGAAACAATGATTTTAGGAGGTTTCGAGAACATCATTCGCGGAAAAGAAGCAGACAGGATTCCAATCAAGACATTTTAAATATGCTTGTTGTCTCTTCGGATCCTTTGCTAAGTGCACAAAGGCCTAAGTTAGATGCCAAGAAAAAGGAGAGCTTTTTTGCTGAAACTCTCGACTTAATTCAATTTCAGGAAACTGAGTTCGAGTTTTTGGATATATCCAATCTGGATGCTGACTCAGAATTGGAGTCTGACAACGAGAGTGATAAGGAAAATTTGTAAAAAAGTTATATATGTACATATTTGTAAATTCGTATTTGAGTGTGTTTGGGTTTTTTTTTGTAATATTTAATGATATTTTGTCTTTTTTTTATTTATTTTACTTTATTTTACAAATGCTTAGTATTAATTCCTTAAATTAAATTATTTTGTATATAATATAACTTTATATGTTACTTAAATAAGAGTTTGATAATCTTTTTTTATTTAAATTAATAAAAATGTGTCAAAAAACAGCAATTTTTTTATTTATTTTTTCTTGTTTTGTGTGTTCTTAATATTTGGGTTAATAACATATCGAACTTTTTAACTTGGACACTAAAAGGGATCGTTTTACATGTAAAAATAAATAAAAATATTTTAACGATTTTTTTTAAAAAAACGGCATTATATTTTTCGTCAAATCGGCAACCAAAAAATCATAAATAATTAGCACTATGACCACCTCCAAGGATAGTACGGTTAAACATGCCGTTTAGGAGATAATTCGATTTTTCATACTAACTTCATACACTTTTTTCTTATAAAAATTATAACTCTTCCATTTGTGCACACAATTACTTCATATGACATTTTATAGAACAGTAATGATCAGCAGAAGTCATTTCCTGCAAAAAAATAACATTTAAGAAATCGAGATCCTATGGCTTCTACAGCCGATTTTCGATCCACCGTGCGACGCGGCAAAGGATAGGGATTAAGGTTATTGAATCTTGTCAAAATGGTAGTTTGTAAATTAGGTATAAAATAAATAAATAGAGAAATATAGTGAGTTTTAATAAACTTATAATATTTGCAATTAAATAATAATTTACGTCTTTAGAACGTCACCACCGTTAAAACACCCGTCCATTTTCATGCTGCAATTTTTTTAAAATCTGTGAATGCTGATATAAATTCTCAAACACTAAAGCCGAATTTTCATTACGAAATTAGTGTCATGCGTTGAAACTAATTTCATGAAACTTGTTGCAGTACTGGTGTAACTAGTTTAATAAAATAATAGTGTCGTGAAATCAACAGTATAGCTATATATGTATGTATATAGCTATACATATTCACAGACTTTCAGAGGGCTTTTGATAAGGTGGCTCATACATTGCTTTTAGAAAAAATAGCTTTCAATGAAATTCGTGGTAATTAGCTTAGATAGTTTGTTTCATATATTTATAACAGGTCATCAAAAATTGTTGTTAATGAAATAAAAATTACATCCGGCGTACCACAGGGATCCATTTTAGGCCCTCTTCTCTTCATTATATTGATTTTAACAATGTTTTATCAACTCGAAGCTTTTAATGTATGCGAATGATATAAAAATTTACCGATCTTGCAAGAGTATACAAGACTGTCTACTTCTTCAAATGGACCTAGATAGAATATATACATACAGCAGCAACAATAAGCTCTTTCTCAGTCTACACAAATTGTCATGCCATCTCATTTACCAAAAAGAAAAATATTATACCTACATTTTAATTGTTCAAATAACGAACACCTAAATGTAGTTAGTTTTTTTCGAGACTTAGGTGTCACACTGGATGCTAGTTTGCACTTCGACAAACACGTTTACACTATAGTAAACAAGGCGTATCAGATGTATGGTTTCGTCATGAGATCGTTACATGACTTTGTGCGGCCCTCTACGTTCTTACTGCTTTATAAGACTTTGGTAGGATCCCAGTTGGAATACGCTGTCCTGATCTGGAACCCTTTCTACGACAAATACGGCACTAGAATTGAAAGGGTACAGAAGAAATTCTTACGGTCTATGAACTATAAGTGCTTCCAATCAAAGGTTCCTTACGTGCATCTATTAAGACGGTATGGCGTACCGGATTTGGGATCTAGGCGGCAGTTGCTTGATGTCATGACACTGCACGGCATCTGGGTCGGTAACAGTCTGACTAATTTGAGAAGGCCTGTAACTAGCGGCCTGCACAACCTCTGAGGGTTGCGATGACTATCCGCGGAATCGAAGAAACGCTTCGTAATGCGCTTCATGAACTCCTTGATGGTGGGCATTTTAAAAATCTAGGTGGAGGGTTTCTTTCCGAACGAACCAAGGAGCATCCGTAATTTTACGGAGAAATCGGTTTTGAACTGCCTGCATCCTGTGGATGAGATAGGGCTTGGCGTGTGCGTAGACTGCATAGGCGTAAGTCATGGTCGGGCGGATGCACGCTGTGTAAATACGCAATTTCCACGTGAGTTGAGTACGGAGAGAAGCCTACCGAGAGCGAAAGCGGTGCGTGAACGCGCCTGCTTTGTGTGCTCTGAAAACGAAATGTGATGATCGAGGATCACACTTATATTTGACTCGCTTCTCCTTAGGGATAGGCTTACCGAACATTTTAATCAGTCGGGGAAGGGCGGGTATACGCCGGGGTCTAGAAAATAGGACCGCTTGACTCTTATCAGGGTTGACTTCGATTCTCTACTTCCTAAACCAACAGCACCGACTCTGTCGACTTCGGTCTGGAGGGTGCGGCAAATCTGGTCTTGCCTGAGGCCGGTGTAGTAGATGGCCGTGTCGTCTGCGAACAGAGCTAACTGCACCTTTCTACATTTGGGGATATCACCGGTGAATATCGTAAAAATGAGCGGAGCCAGCACAGACCCCTGAGGGACGCCTGTGCGGATCGGATAGCAGTCCCTCGATGCAATAGCGGAAGCTACGGTCCGAGAAAATGTCTCATAAGATGAGCACGGGACGATCTGGCACACCGAGTTTGTAGAGCTTATTTAATAAGCCGTTGTGCCAGACTTTGTCGAACGCTTTCGCAATATTAAAGAACACAGCACCCGTCATTAACCCGGGTTGGAAGCCAGCGCTTCTATGTTCTATGATACGGTGGACCTGTTGTACGCAAGAATGTTGGGTTCTAAAACCGAACTGTTCGTTGGGGATGAGGCCCTTCGTTTCGGCATAGTCTCTGGGACGCTTATAAATAAGCCTCTCATAGACTTTGCCGAAGACGTTGAGCAGACTGATGAGGCTCGGTCTTGGGCTTGCTGGGCTTCGGGATACCGATGACCGTGGCACTTTTCCACGCTTGAGGAAAAATGTTATTACTAAGGGCACCATTGAAGATGGTGGTCATTAGCAGAATAAGGTGGGCGGGGAACAGCTGGAGCACTCTATTGGTGAATACGTCTGATCCGGGGGCTTTGCGGGGTTTAAGACCCTTGATGATATCGTGCACTTCGTCTGGGGTGACGGGAGACAGAGTCTTCAACCGGAGGGAGAGAGACTCTACGTTCGACTTCAGTGTCGACCTCAGCGAGGTGAGCTTGGTCTACAGGTAGAGAGCTGGGCGAGCACTGGGTCTCGAGACTGTCAGGCAGGCATTCAGCCTTGTCGGTATCGTCAAATGCTATCGTCCTGTCAGGTCGTGTCAGGGGGGCATAGAAACTACTTGCTGGGACTTGAGTTTCCTCTGAAGGTCCCAGAAGGACAGATGAGTGGGCTCTAGTTCGCCTAGCATCTTATCCCAGTTAGCGTCACGCAGCTCTGCCACGCGTTTCTTTAGAGATCTCTGTAAATAGAATAATCTCTGAATCTCTGCTTTGTTAGCGGCATAGTGAAATACACTGTACGCACGAGTAGCCGCGTTCTTCTCAGTCAGCAGTTCACGCAAAGTGACCCGCGATGATTTAACTATGTAAATGTCTATTAACTGCTCTTATATTACGATGTTTTTTTTTTACATATTTTGACATAACGTACAATTTTAATTTATTAGTGACTTGTGGACAGAATATGAATTCAGATTTGTTACAGTTGTAATGGTATTGTTGTCATTTGGTTTAAATATGTAGGTTTTTATTTTTATTATTTTAGTAATATTTTATAACATTCAAAGTAATCTCCAAACGGCTGGTTGACACTTCCCGTGACCCGGGCTGACTTTTACCTTGGCCAGAGGCTAAGTATTGCCATACAACGTGGCAATGCCGCCAGTCTCTTGGATACTTTACCAGTCGACAGCGGTGCTGAGGAATTTTTTGACGCCATATTTTAGTTTTTAATAGTTTTAGTTTATATAGGATATAATTTTGTTATTTTTATAAATTAATTGGATATAAGTTGTTATTCATGTATATATTAATCAATGAAGTAAATAAATACCTAATTTTTATACGGATTCTTTTTTAATTGAAAATTGAATGTGAGAACGTTGTAGGCTTAATAGACTGTAGCTTTGTAAACCATCTTCTATTTTTTTGTTAAGTACTTGGTACTTGTTGACGGGTCTACACTGTCCTCCCATACCTATTAACACTGTTACATGAAAACACTGTAAAAGCCCACTTTTTTTTTCTTGCCGGCTCTTTTGCATAGGAAACGACCAACTGGAACCGTGCACCTAGCTTCTGACGTTTCATAAGTGCCCATGTAGGTTTATGTGAAATAAAATATTTTGATTTTGATGTTCGTCTATCGCTGGAACCTGTCTTGAACAATCGTTCAGGACTGATTGTACGTGTTCCGTGAGAGAGTCGATCGCGGCCGTCGTGTCAGCGATCGAGTCGAGCTGATCGGGGATATCGGGGAATCTAGTAGGGGGGATGTGGTGGATTTCAGGTGGTCGCTTACTTTCCTCCAGTCCGTGACTACTTTCGAAAGAGGGTGTTGGTCCGGATCTGGGAGTCCGTCGCGAGGGACCAGTTTCATGAAAACTGGTCGGTGGTCAGAAGTAAGTTCGTCCATCGCCTCTATCGAATCCAACCGTAGGTTGATATTCTTTCCTGCCGGGGTTGCGAGTTTGTCCGAAAGGGATATCGTGGCCCTGGCACACAGGCAACGGAAGGAACACGGGTGGGTTTTAGTCAGTAAAAGTCTGACACGCCCTCCCGCTCCGCCCAGAGCGGGAGAAGTTATTTGATGATTTCCCACCCAAAAAAAAAAAAAAAAAAAAAGGTTGATATTCTTTAGAAGCGCTATGTCCAATACGTCAGGGGTATGGTAGGGGTCGTGGGGATAGTGGGTGGGAGTCATCGGGGCGATGACATCAAAGTTTAGGATGGGCAGAGGTCAAACAGGTGTCTGCCTCGGCACGTGGTACTGGTACTACAGGCCGGATGTTTGGCGTTGAGATCACCCACTATGATAACGGATTCACTCTGGCCAAGGAGGATAGAGAGATCGTCAGAGAGCAGTTTAAGATCGTCTTCTAGCGAGGTCGCGGTGGGCGGCATATAAGCCGACACTAAAGTGATCGGTTGATGTCGGCTGTCAGCGAATGAACTAGTTTTATATAACGTAAATGGTCATATGGCCAATTGACTTTGGCAGAGGGGAATACTCAGCAATGGCGGTTCCAGGTTTTAAGCTCTAAGTCACGGGTACCTCAAACGAGGGAACCTATTATTATGAGGCTCCTCATGAGTGAGGGACACATCACTAGTAATCTTTCTGTGGTCACTATCAAATGTGAAATGTCACTGTCAGTGTCAGTAGTGGTCAAAACTAGTTCTACTTCGGACAGTCTGACTTCTGTGTCTGTGGGTCAATAAAGCGTCCAAAACTTTAAGTATTACACTATATTATTCCAAAAGTACAAATGATTACCTCTGTTTTTTGTGAGTAATAAAAGAGCAAAAATATGAAAAAGTTATCACTTAAAGTAATGATTTTGCTAATATTGAGTTGCTTTACTGTTTTATACATATATTCTAAAATAAGTAGTAATCAAATTAATAAAAATACCGTCAACAGGCCTCTGTCCACCACGTAAGTTTATACTTTAAGATTTTTATTGTGTATTTATTGTAATACTGTGGTCGTATGGACTTTACTCAGCAAATAATGATGAATTCATTTACAGGGTATTTAGCAACAAGGAGACTAAAGAGATAGAAAGGGTAGTGTTATCTTTTGTAGTTTGCGACTCAAGATTCAACGAGTCTTTGAATGTGGTTAAATCAGTCTTGCTGTTTACAAGAGTTCGTGTTCACTTCGTAATATTTGCCGACGATAGCCTGAGACCAAGATTTAATAAAACTTTAACAAAATGGAGGCAGTTAACAAAGAACCAATTGGAATTTGAAGTTCATGAAGTTAGCTTTCCTGAAGAACATGAAAAGGACTGGATGAACCTATTTAGTAAATGTGCAGCTCAGCGATTGTTTATTCCTGTAAGAAACTTCATGACATTGATTTAGCTTTATTTCAGGCAATTAAGTTATTTTTTTTATGAAAACTACTTAATAAACAACTTATTATACAGGGTGGGAAGTTGTAGCTACCCTTAATATGGATGGCACCAAGTGTCAAAGGGAACAATTATTTTTTTCCAAAGTAATCAGTAGGACTGCATTCAAACATTTTTGAAAAGTCATTTGCTTGAATTTGAAGAGCTCAAAAATCTTGTATTTTTATGGCATCAATTGATACGGTCAAGCATAAGCAAGTGTATTATTTGTCTAGGAAAACTCCTGTCAATGCGAGTTTCCTAGACCTTTCAGTTGGAGTGTAGCCTTAGGGGCGCTATGGTGCAAGGACTTTTTTTTTTTTGGAAATTTCCCAATTTCAATCCAGTATCGGGATGACCTTGACCATAGAAACTATTTAGGCTCTGAGAAGCATGGCCATATGACGCACCGTTTCAGAGTTAGATGCTTTCTATTTTTTTTTTTTTTACAAGACGCTCTATATTTCCAAAATGGTAGCTCGTACGGAAATCTTTTCTGGTAAGAAATTGTTTCTAGTCGAAAACCATGAAATCTAAATAATAAAAAAACCGGCCAAGTGTGACCACGCACAATGAAGGGTTCCATTGTTGGTATGAATTTTATCCCTAAAACAAACTTAACATTGTAGTTGAAGAACATGTTCTCCCATACATTGATATACGCCACGGTCAATTCCCCAACTGGAAATGTAAGTTTGTAATTGCAAAAAAATATTTGTTTATGTTATGTGATATTGATTTGATATTATTTAGTGATGAAACTACAAGTTATCGATTTTGGACTTTTTCCTTTACTTGTGGTGTGAGACCTTGCTTCTTACCAAATTTCATGATTCTAGTTCAATGGGAAGTACCCTAGATAGGTTTTGATTTATTTGAGAGTATCAAAATATGTCGCATAAATCACCGTATCATTTTATTGCGTTGACTTTGAAGCTTGATTTTTTTAGAGCTCCAGGGGACCGTAGGTCTATGTATTTGATATTCATTTCAACTTTATACTTTCACGGGTTTCTGAGAAAAAAGGTCTTGACAGACAGACACGGACAACGAAGTGATCCTATATGGGTTCTGCTTTTTCCTTTTGAGGTTCGGTACCTTAAAAATAACTTTTTTACAAAAAAAAAAAAACAGCCAGCTTCTAAAAAAATCACAAAAAAATGAAAAATTCAAGGTATTTTTCCCTTTGCAGTGTTTTGTCTTTATTAAATTATTCTTGAAAACATTATTAAAATCCAGTTTTGAAAAAGAAAACAGGGGAATACGAGATTATAATTTCGTTTATATTGCGACATAGGAATAATGAGTCCGAGCTGCAGTTGATTCTTTCGCGCTCATTAACGGGAATAGGTTTACTATTCGTCACATGTTTCGCTGCCTGCGTTTCCTCTTAATTGTGCGAGCACAACACGCCCTGGGCCGGTTTTTCGCATTTTTTTTTCGGTTTGACGAAACATATCAAATGCAGTTTACTTAGATACTTTTGAAAAATAATGGTATTGTTGGTAATTTTTTAATAACGTTTCCTTTGAGTCATTGGGAAGCTTCAATATTTGCTCACGTTTAAGGTACTCCCCAGGGGCCGTATTATGAAGTTATATGCCATTATGATTCCAGACCGAAAAAGGGAAGGTGCTAGCGGTCATGTATAGCTCCATCTCTCTCTTGCACTGGAATCATGATGGCATTAAAACGTCATAATAGATGAACAGGGCCTGCTTCAACTTTACACCCTGTATTAAGCTTACACATCTAAAAAATAGCACTTGTAAGAAATGTTATTAATACAAGATTACTATATTTCAGAAACTAATACCTCACATTGATGCTATGATATATGTGGATGCAGACACTTTGTTTTTGGGGCCTGTAGAAGAGCTCTGGCAGTTTTTCACAAAGTTCAATACATCGCAAATATCTGCTATGTCACTAGAAGATGATAACCCAAATGTTTCATGGTATCCAAGATTTGCAAAACATCCCTTTTATGGCAAATATGGTAAGAGTACATCTATTATATACTAAACATCTTCTTTCTATAATCTGAGCTAAACATACCTACATGAAATTTAATGAACAGAAAAAGTTCTTCAACATAATATCACACCGGTATTCCTTGAAGGGTTGGGCAGAGGTGTATAGTGACTTTCGCAGGTAATGTTTAATTTCCATGTAATAGGAGGCGAGCCTACTAAGAAAAAGAAAAGCTGGGAAAATGTTTTTGTGTGACTAAATTATAAACCATCATATCCCAATTTAGGTATTTGGGGTCCCTAAAAACGACGTCCCTAATGGAATGACCAAATGGCTATCAATGCTATTTATTTGGTAGTGAATAGGTTAACAAAGCTTTCGACTTAACCAAGAGTTCTAAAACATCAAACAGTTATAAGATACAACAAAGTCAAGAAGATAATTAACAATTTTCAAAATCATCTACTTTCATGAAGTTGGACTCCATTTATCTCAATTTTTTACAATGACATGAAGCATACAAATTACAGAAAAACATCTTCATTTAATCAGCTATCGTACGAGGCACAAATGTTAAAACCATATTTAGGTGCCCGTGAAACAGTCGATAATGCTGGCAAAGGTAGAACTTGCCAATTCTTGAAATATTTTGATTATTTGTGATAATCAAATTAATTAACTGGTTTATGTAGAAGGGTCACTAGGCCGTCCTGGAAGGAATACGTCGAGTTATAAGTCACCCTGTATATTGATCCTGACTAACGGAACCCTTCACTGTGCGTGGTCCGACACGCACTTTTGTGGCCAGTGGCCAGTTTTCTTCCAAATGCTTTCCCAAAATTGGTACTCCAAAGTTAATAAACACAAAGCACAAACAGAATGATGGTTTGTGTGGCAGAAAATTGATATTTCTTTTAATTTAAAACATAATTGTTGGGTTGCAATGAGAATCCATTAAATTCTAGTTCTTTGTTTCTTGCAGGTCTCAACTCAGGTGTGATGTTAATGAACTTGACAAGGATGCGCTCATTTGGCTGGGTGGACTATGTCACTCCAATCATGCTGAAATGGAAGCACTACATACCATGGGGTGATCAGGTATGCTGTCTAGCTAAGCAGCTAAACTGTCAGTGTTAAGTGATCCAACTCTGTTTCTTAAATCTGTGTTGTGATCCTTGTAACGAAATCGTGTGAGGAAAACCTACCGCTTGTTGAATGCCGACTTGCTGTGAGTGTTTCCACAGTTAAAGTCGGCTCCAGGAGTTCAGTTACAAAACATCACGAAAAAAACCGCTGTTCCCTACATTTTGTCACGTTATGCAAACATAAATGTATGAAGCATTTTTCCAGAATCTGTTAACACAGCAATCACTCAAAAACTTAAGGGTGCTATCACCCTGCCAGGGTTACGAGTCTGTCCGAAAGGGCAATAGTGGCCCTGGCACACAGGCATCGGAAGGAACACGGGTGGGTTTTAGTCAGGAAAAGTCTGATACGCCCTCCCGCTCCGCCCAGAGCGGAAGAAGTTATTAGATAATTTCCCACCCAAAAAAAAAGGGTGCTATCACAAAAGAAAAAACGTTTTTCGTCAATTTAGATAGCTTGAAATAATTGAAACATTAAGTCTGTGTAACTATAAAAGTACAGTGTGCGTGATGATAAACCATTCGAATCAGTCTCAGCACCTGTTAATAGTTTCATAACTTTTGCGCACTCGAAAATATAGCTTATTTCGCCGTTCATTTACTTAATGAAGATATTGTATAATCATAAAATAAAATTTTGATTTTATCACACGGATAGCTGAAGCCCAGTGTGTGAATTTTAAATTTTTTGATATGTTTGTTAAATAATAGGAAAAAAAAAACATTACCGACAGTGTTTAAAAAAATATATTTTAAGTTTTTTCAACATTATTTTCGGAGACTATTTGTTACATTTTCATAGTTCTTTTTACTACCTTTTTGAGTTGAACATGTCTGCTTACATACAATATTTTTAATAAATAACTTTATGTTAATATATTGAAGAAAAATGTTCCTAAACTCAACACGATATCGTAAATTTTGTGTGAAGAGGAACTTAAATTATTTTTTACAATAATAAACCAACATTTTCTAATAAAAAATTGCTACCAATGGAGATGAAGGAGTAATCTATCTGTGGAAATTATTAGTTACATTTGGTTTAGTGAAATTTTGCCGCAAAATGTACCGAAAAACAGAGAGACAATAGATTTTAAAATCGATTTGATGACAGAGGAATGAGAATACAAAAGTAATAAGTTTAAATTATTACTTTTGTATTCTCATGCCTCTGTCATCGTAGTTTGTTTTAGATAGCTGCTTACATTCTTATGATTTAGATATGTAATAACATTAATAAAATAATTATTATTCAAATAATAAATCTAAATAAATTATTTTAAAACTATTAATTTGTTTATGAGGAATAAATAGTACAAACATATCAAAAAATTTAAAATTCACACACTGTGTGAATTTTAAATTTTTTGATATGTTTTGTTAAATAATAGGAAAAAAAAAAACATTACCGACAGTGTTTAAAAAAATATGTTTTAGGTTTTTTCAACATTATTTTCGGAGACTATTTGTTACATTTTCATAGTTCTTTTTACTACCCAAGTAGCACGCGAGGCTGCTTATCAGCCGAATAACGGATTCCCACCATGCTTAAAGCTGAATAAAAAAGCTGCATAGGGGCTGTATAGGGCCTTATACAGCTCTTATAACTCTTAAATGGGCACAAATTATTCAGCCTTTAGTTCACGTAGCTGCTTAGGAGCTGTGTAGCAGCAATTTAACAGTGTTATAAAGGGTAACGACAGTACTATGCGCTGAATATCGACTGACTAAGAGATCACAAGTTACTCTTTATTCAGTAAATATGTCACATCTACGCTCTTAATAGATGTTTTAAACTGGGAAAGGCTGCTTGCGGCCAGTGTAAAAGTGAACATATTTGATGTAGCAAACATAATTATAGAAGCAAATATAACCCTAGCTGCCAATTGAACACTTGTTTCGTGGAGTGAATTATACGTGGATAATATTCATATTTTCTGGTAAGTACATTGTTTTACATATTAATAAAAGAAAAATGCTTGGGAATGTAATTTCACTGACATTATACATATACTTTGTCTAAGAAAATTTTAGTGCGCCACGAAAATATTCGGTTTTTAATTAGTTTTGTGATATAAATAAGCCGTGATGAAAACATGAATAAACAATTTTTAGTGCTTTGAAAAGAATTATAAGATAAAAAGTTATTATTATGTTATCAGGAAGTAAAAACTAATGCAATACATTCCTAATTCATACACAAAACATCATAAAACTTGAAAAATGAACCAGTATATTTATAGGTTATACAATACAATGTTAAACAGCGACGTGAATAGTTAAAACTCTTATATGCTGAAAAAGGCTGTCTAATAGTTCACTAGTGTACTGTTAATCAGCAAAAAACTGAATAAAATTACAAATGTGAACTGTAAGCAGCTATAAGCTGTTTTCTTTACTTTTAATGGTTCACAAGCTCTACCGTTAGCCATAATGTGAACAATTAAACAGTTGTTATTCAGACTCTTTAGGGATCCGTAGTATTATATCTAAAACCACCGCATGGATAACTTCTAGTTCAAAATTGTCAGTGATATTATCACATCGTTACACATCGTTTTACGCGCGCGCGAACCTTTCATATTGGGTAGAAAAGTATTAATATATAAATACCTATAGATATATATTTTTTATTGTAAAATAAATTGTACAGCAAAATAAACATAAATGCAATATTTCATCCACAACATATTTTAATTTCTTAGTTTTTACATACTCTAAGAAGTCTGTTACGCAAAACGTGACGTCACGCTTAATTTTCGTTTAGTAAAACGATAACTGTCCTTGCGTTTGATTGTAATTGAATTTAGAACTTTGACGCTCATTTCTGACTTTTGTATTGTATTATTTTATGAAATTGGCCCTTAGAGACATTTGAACTTCATAATGTATCGGATCGACTGATAAGCTTAACCGCTGCGCAGTCCACCCGCGCGTGGCTCTCGTTTATAAAACTGTGTTTTCACCTAGCCTATTGTGCCTAAGTGCGGCCATCTCTTTCTGTCGTTCGCGCGCTAGATGCGCCTGTCTTATAGTGCTCAGTCGGCTCTCGGTACGCACAGTCGCCAGTCGCTTGTCGTCGTTGCCTGCATGGTCAAAAGAAACGCTGCGTACTCTTTTAATGTACCTATACCTAGTTCTGTTTTTATTCCTCAATTCGCAATAACGTTTACGATTGACATAATTAAGCAGGTACCTACAAACTGTAAAAAGCTTATGCAAACAATACTACCTACCTACCCAGAAAACCTTTGTTCAATAACCTTTGTACAAGTTATGTATTTATTACTTATAATTATGTGATTGTTTAATTTTTTTATTTCAGAATAATGCCTTTTAAGATCGTTAGTACTTCAGAACCGGACGGTGATCGATTGAGCATTGTACCGTCACTTTGGGAGTTTAATGGAATATTAAGTTGGCCTCCAAAGAATAAAAACATTTTGAAGCTGATCAAGGAAGAACGTTCGAAGCCAAGTCCTGATTGGAAAAAATTAAATTGTGATCTAAAAAGGCAAAATTTGTTTTCGTACGCACAGGCAGAAATTGAATTAGAAAGTATGGAGCGATATAGCGACACCGATGTCAATGAGCCGCAGTGCCAAGAAACCGCTGAGTTGGATCAGCGGATCAAATAAATACAATGAATTTCGAAGCTTATGCAGATACTTTGGTAAGTGACTAAATTATCTCTAACTAAATAATAGTTATGGTGTCTGTGAAATTATCAATGTTCGGAAATAGGCAGATTGGTAATGTGCAAAGTGCGTGGAGGGGGAACTAAAATCAACGACCACACGCAGCGTGACAAATATGTAATTTTTATAAACTTAAATTTTCATAAATAAAATTTTAAAGTCTAGTTTTATTTAACTACATTGCACTTTATACGCACTACACTTGTTTTGTTTTTTCCACCAAGTTTTGTATCGCGCGTTGTTGCGCCGCCCGTGGTTGTTATCCGTACTAATGCGGGTGTTGCGAGACGCGCGGGTGAAATCAGAATTTATCCTGGAACTGGGCCCGCTCTATGCATGTGTATATTTGTTGTGTGTGCACACGCTTGTGTCTGTGTATAGTTATACGCGTCTTGTGTGTGATGACACCATCGGAAAATACATCGTTGTGCACACACGTGCACAACGATATATTTTCCGTATTAGTTGACAGAATCCACATACACACCTATAGTGTGTGAAATTTGTTAATAAGAATAGTACATAAATGTGTATTATAATATACATATAAATATATACACCGTGGGCTCGAGTAACCCCATCGATTTCAACCATGGGTTCAGATACATAATTGGAGCAAATACAGTTATATGTGACATGGCATCACGCATGTTTTCTAAGATATTCATTATTTTTAGAAATTCACGATCTGTCAATTCGTTAGGTAAATAAATCCTAACAGCAAACAGTCATACCTCACTCGTTGTCAATTGTCAATTGGTATTACTCGGCAACTCGACTTAAGGCGTTGTTTGTACCTAATGCTCCAACTGTTGATTGAAATAAAGAATTGAATTGAATTGAAATAATGAAGTATAATAATGGAATCGATATAATTTGTTTGAAAAATATATTACTTTAAAATTACAGAATTCGACCTACTAGTGTTGCCACAACATTTTTTTCTCAGAATATCACCAGCAATTCATAGTTAAAATTATTTTCGGGTTGCTCGGGCCCATGGTGGAATGTGTACATATGAGTATAATATATGTGTATACATATATTTAAATGTACGGTATATTTCATTTATATGTTTTTTTTTTTCAGACGAACACCAACTCCATACCCAGAAACATAACAAATACGTCCATCAATAATACACCTGATGAAGAAGTAATTTTACAAGTTTGTGAAGACCAGAATATGCTTTCGGACAAAATTGACACGATGTTTAATATGATTCATAATCAAAATAAAATTATAGAAAATATGGTGAACAAAATCTGCATAATGTCTGTTCAATTAGAAGACATATCAGAAAAACTGAACCAGCCAAGAAACGAACAACCTGTACAAGTGACTTTATTGAAAGATGTCCGTCAAAATGAAGCTGAGAGCTTTTGCTTTAATATAATTGAAGACCAACGTCAGTTGGATGCGTTAGAAGTCAAACTAGCAGATAAATCCGAATACAAGAAACTTAAGAAACATTTGTCATTTTTATGCTCACCTTCCACTGGAGATGGTAAAACATTTGCTTATCGATTACTTGACACATTGCTTTCTCGGGAATTTATCTTTTTGTGTTCGTGGTCTGGTGGAAGCCGAGGAGAAAAATCGAAAATTGCTTTGAAAAACTACAAATTATTAAGGAAGTTTTTTTTTGAAATGGTTCATTCGTGGGACGCAGCATTTACAGTAGAAGCTTCGGAAATATTTTTCAAGACTGCTTTAAAAAATTCAGGAAAGAGAAAATTGATGAGAGACCTAAGAGCGTCAGTGACGAAACGTCGAAAAAATAAAAATCCTGCAAAAAATAATAATGACTACTGCAAAACAAGGCGAAAATAATATACAACGAGAACAAAACTCGTTACAGACGGAGGACAAACAAGAAGTTAGAGATGGAGTCATAGAGAATATTATAAGTAATAACAGTTCACCAGAAAACGATCAGAACGATGTGGGCTCATTGTGCTAATTTTGGTATTTTGTAGACGAATAAATCAAAAAGACTGGCAATCTCTTGCAGCCTTCGTTCCATCATATTATGTTATTGCGGGTGACTATTATCATGATTAAAGGCTAATATGATTCTAGCTAGACTATTTTATGATCAAGTAGGCTTCAGTTTTCGTTGTTTTGTTATATCTTTATTAACGGTATTGAATGTTATTTTATATTCGGATTTCAAATACTTTGTTAATAAGTGATTTACTGTGATGCAGGTTTTATAAGTTGCATGAAAGTGTAGGTAAAAGATGATACAATAAGGATATCAATGTTTTTGTTAAGTTTGTTGTTGTTACCTTTTACTTTTCTGTGACAGATGATACCTACATTGACAGAGTACCAATTGATGTGAGCAAATTGAATCAATAAATATGTATAAGTTCAATCATTTATTTTGTTTTATTTACAAAGTATGTAATAATGGAATAAAATAATGGCATTCTTTATGTTTAATACATACTAATTTGCATTTTATTTCCCGAAGATCTAAAATGACAGCAGCGTTAGCACATTCATCCGAACTTGTAGCTTTGTATATGCCAAAGCGTGATGACTTCACCGGGTACGTGAAGATGTCATTTTTATTTTGTATTTTAGTACCATGTACCAAAACTTCCGATTCATCGATTATAAACTTAATTTCAATAATATCATTATTAGTGGTTAAAATATACCTGTCACATGTTTTTGAAGATAGCTTATATTCTTTCATATGTAGAATTTTTCGACCGTTTTTACTTGTCTTTACAAACGGATACTTAGAGTTGTTTTGTGCAATATTCTTATTCACATCAATCAAATTCATTTCGGCTAATCTTTTGGCCACTTGTGATAGTGGATTTCGGCCAACTCTTAACATTTTTTTGATCATGTACAACTGGTTTTCGAAGGGATACGCATTGAAACTTTGCAGTGGCCCATACATCGTTACTTCAGCAGTCACATGAATTAAATTAAGCACGTTGCTTGTGACGTAATCGGCTCCATAAAAGTCTCTATAATGTCTTACAAAATGTTTCAAAAGCTTATCAGCAAGTGGCAACACATTCTGGTAAGCTTCGTTTGAACAAATTATAATACCACAATAGAGTGTTAAGAAATGTGAATATGCAGTCGATTTTAGCACTTCAGGCAAAATAATGACACTCAAATAATAAAAGAATGATCGGAATTCGGATGCCTTTCAGTAAGCCAAAGTATCCAGGGCTCGTACAGCTCTATGAATTTCTGATGGTAACTTACATCTCCTTAAAAAAACTGATACCTTTTCAATGTCACTGGCACGCCATTTTGTGATATATTTACTAAAATTCCCGTCACGCCAACCGACTAATAAACGTTTCATTATACCCAAGTCCAGTAGGTGTAGTGAATCGCCAACAGGGAAATCTTTTACCATGTCTATAGGTAGACCAAGTAATGGGGAATCAGTCTTGTGATGGGGTCCATAAAGCTTGTTCCGAAATCCTTCATTTGTTCTCTCTGCACAGTCAATATCAGAAAAAGTAACTGTGTGGGAATTGTGTGAGTACTCTCCAATGGTAACACACTTCAAACAACCGTGTTTACCATTAAAATTGCAAACACCTGAAAAATACAGAATAAATAAATAAATCAACATCAACATCTTCCTTCATTCAAGTATTAAATTGGCATTGCAATAATTTAAACAGGTAAAATTAAAAATGATTACCTTTTATGTACGCTCTAGCTGGCGAGTCACATATAAAGCATCGAATCTTTACAGCAATAGTTTTTTCGAAATTATGAATACCTTCATCCAAAATTTTTTTCATGTCGTTAATTAAATCTTCTAAGTAACTGTCCAAGTTTTTGGTTTTCCAACTCCAAAGTAAATACCAATAATAAATGGCTTTATGCTAGTATTCTCGTGGATGTTGCATAAAATTGGCCAAAATTCATGTTTAGAACTTTTAAATATTGGCAATCCATCAAAATTAATATTTAATGAAATTTCGTCTGGAGCTTCATCCCAACGATTCAATATTTTAATCACAGAATTGGCTATTCCGTTGTGCCAGTATTCGCCACCTTCAATTTCTTTTATGTTGACATTTCGAGGAGTTCCTAAAATGGTCCTTGGATCAGTTGGTAATATTTGCGGAATCAAGTCGTTGATAATTGCTGCCAGGTCTTTTAAAGCAACATGGTTAATACTCTTTTCTACAGCCCACGTTCTAATTTTTTCCCTATACAGTGAGTGCTTTACATCATCGCTATAGCTGCCGTCGTCATCATCTTCAGAACTCGATATTTTTTCTGAGTTATAATTGTCGGTGTTTAGAATTGAACAATTAATATTATCACCGAGGTTACTGGAAGAAGAACTTGGACACACATAATTTGTTGAATGTGCAACATCTTCTGAACTATTACGACTAATATTTTGTACGGAACCATCCTGTTTCAAACATTTGTCACGCTTTGCGTTACTTCCCGACTTGAAGATTTTATTTCTTCTGTCTTCATAATTCTTTGGTACTCTTTCGATAATTTTCTTCTAATGCCTCCTGTTCTAGCTTTCATTTTCCACGAATTAGTCGAATTCATATTTATAAATCAAATAACATAGGTATATACGTCAGTATAATCGCCCTCAACTAGTTACACTGACTGATTACAGTACCACATGTTACTTTTATCCAGATGAAGTCTGATTAAAGGTACTTATGTGAACCACTATAAAGTAGAAGCCGTTAATTCGATACACTAATGAGTCTCTAAGCAGCTGCGAGGCATCTAGTGAATGTTTAAATAACCGCTATGCAGACACTATCAATGGCAGTATAAAGGCTGATTAGCGGTAGACATATTCAGCAATATGCTGTAATGTGGGCCACAAATCATCCATTATACAGCTATTAACGTCATAATAGTTCACATGTGCCCCTTTAATAAGTCAGTGTAATAGGAGTTCACAAATACCTTCTTATACAGCATTTGGCGTAATTTCATCCACTAAACAGCCCTTACTACGGTTAAGGCATTAGAAAAGGTTAAAAGCTGAATAGAGTCGTTGAAAATATACCTTTATAACACTCTTAGCGTATTAATGGTAGTTTTGTCGGTCTTAATCAGCCTTAAAGCAGCTCTTAATCAGCCTAAGCTGTTTAAATATCACTGACAGCTATTATGCAGCTGTAGGATCACCAGTGTACTCTTAAAAGAGTCTTAATACGCATAGAGTTCCAAATAGGTCTAAAAGTGAGTAGTTATACAGCTATCTGTGCTACTTGGGTACCTTTTTGAGTTGAACATGTCTGCTTACATACAATATTTTTAATAAATAACTTTATGTTAATATATTGAAGAAAAATGTTCCTAAACTCAACACGATATCGTAAATTTTGTATGAATGAAGAGGAACTTAAATTATTTTTTACAATAATAAACCAACATTTTCTAATAAAAAATTGCTACCAATGGAGATGAAGGAGTAATCTATCTGTGGAAATTATTAGTTACATTTGGTTTAGTGAAATTTTGCCGCAAAATGTACCGAAAAACAGAGAGACAATAGATTTTAAAATCGATTTGATGACAGAGGAATGAGAATACAAAAGTAATAAGTTTAAATTATTACTTTTGTATTCTCATGCCTCTGTCATCGTAGTTTGTTTTAGATAGCTGCTTACATTCTTATGATTTAGATATGTAATAACATTAATAAAATAATTATTATTCAAATAATAAATCTAAATAAATTATTTTAAAACTATTAATTTGTTTATGAGGAATAAATAGTACAAAAGATATTAGCTGCGAAAAGGGAAGCCAGTCAAGCAAGATATGCGATGATGAAGTCTGATCCTAATACAAGGGATATGCTGAAAAATAGTGAAAAATAATGATAAAGAGAATTTTCGGATATGCTGTTAGGTTAGTCTGTAACAAAATCATCTGCACTTTTTGGCTATTACAAAATCATCCGTTTTTAAATGTTTAGAGCAAATTGTATTTCTAAGGAAACTAGTATATTTTACACTTCGCTTCAATCCATTTATCTTTACAAACGGGATCACGCGGAAAACTGAAACATGAAATTCAAATTCAAAATACTTATATTCCAAAATCGCATTATTAATTCCAAAAGTCCAAAATGCAATTCTCATAACTTTGTCAATATCGATTTTCGATTAATCAAATCGATTAAAGTAACAAGTAGTATTTTACTAGTCCTACCATTTGACAGAAAAATTATAAAAGCGTTTGTACCACGAAACTTACACTTTTTCTGTCGTTTGCAATACATTGCGTATAGACGAAGCGTCCAATGATGGTCCCTCAAAGCAAAACCAGCAAATCCAGCAATGTGAAATAAATAGTGTGATCTTAGTAGTGTTACTTGAACATCACAATAAATGATTATAAAATTATTTACAGCTATTTGAGCAACAATATTATTAACGGATGGTAGGTAATACCTCCATTGACTCGATTTACTACCCTAGAAGAGTTTTTACAGTGTATAACGGCACAATTTGGCATTTTTATGTTTTCGACGACACAACTCGCCACTGGTGCGATCGAACACAAACTAATGAATGTAGTAGAGCGTCAAGTTTGTGGATTCGGCAAATTTCGGGCACGCTTGGTCGGACGGCTTGTGGTATCTAGCCTACTCTAAATCTGTGGTTTCTGTAGTTGGGATGAATTTATCCCAAGAAGAAACTTAACTTTGTAATTGAAATTAATCTCCCCAAGTCCGAAAATCGTAAATTTGTAGTTTTATCACATTCAAAAATATGTGATAAAACTACAAGTGAACGATGTTTGGACTTTTCCTGTCCTGTTTGGCTGTGAGACCTTGCTTCTTACTTTTCATGATTCTAGGTCAACGGGAAGTACCCGGGGTTTTGATTTATTTACCCGTATTTTTTATTCCATTGACATAGGCTTGATTTTATTAGAGCTCTAATGGACCGTAGACCTACCTTTTTGATATTAATTTCAACTTACCTCCATGCGTTTCTAAAAGGGTCTTGACAGACAGACAGACGGACAGATGAACGAACGGACGGACAACGAAGTGATTCTATAAGTGTTCCGTTTTTAGGGTTCCGTAGTCAACAAAGAACCATTATAGTTTCGCCATGTCCGTCTGTCTGTCTGTCCGCTTAGCTCAGAGACTCCTAGCACTAGAAAGCTGTAATTTGGCTGGGTGTACATATTAATCACGCCGACAAAGTCGTAAAACAAAAACTCGAAGAAAATAAAGTGGGGATGATATTTTTTTTCTCGTCTATCCTATGATGTGGGTTTAAAAATATTGAGGGCATAACTAGATCATTTTTCGATTCAGGGATCCGGTTGCGTAATATTAAGCTTTAAAGTGCTAACTTTTGTTAGAGTCAATTGTCAGCTAAATGGTTGATTGAGGTTATGTGAAAAAATAAACCAATTGTATCGACAAAAAAAATAATAAAAAAACCATTTAATTATTTATATTATAATTATTCAATTATTAATTATTTTATTAAAATTATTCAATTATTTTATATATTATAGCATTTTATAAATTCTTGTTCGCTGCTGTGTAAACAAATCGGTATAACTTTTAAACTAAACGATCTATCACCATTCTCGATGAAACAGACTCAATAATGACTGGAAATAACAGAGCGTCTTCTCGCTCGAAAAAACTCGCCCTGTATTGAGAATTAAGGTGTTTTTAGGGTTCCGTACCTCAAAAGGACAAAACGGAACCCATACAGGATCACTTCGTTGTCTGTCCGTTGTCTGTCAGTCTGTCAAGACCCTTTTTCTCAGGAACGCGTGGATACCTCCACGCGTTCCTGAGAAAAAGGGTCAAGTTGAAATTAATAACGATCAAATACGTAAGTTAACGGTTAGTTGCAGCTCTAAAAAAATCTAGCTTCTATGTCAACCCAATGAAAAAATACGGCGATTTATGCGACATATTTTGATCAAAACCTATACCGGGTACTACCCGTGGACCCAGAATCATGAAATTTGGCGATAAGCAAGGTAACAGCAAAAGTACAGGAAAAAGTCCGAAAATTGTTTATTTTTAGTTTTATCACATAAAAAATACTTTTTTGCGATTACAAAAATGGACCGTGGCGTATATCAAAGTATGGGAGAACATGTTTTTCAACTACAATGTTAGAAGAAAGAAAGAAAAAATATACGTTTATTTGCGGTAAATATAACGCAAAGAAATAAAAACACAAACACGAAAGAACAAGTTGAGGGAAAATATGCGTCACATTCACGCAAAACGGCCATCGCTCAGCATAATGCTGCGACCCTATGCGAGACAGCGCCCCAGCGCTGGTTTTCAGCGACAGCCGGCTTAAGTTAGTTTAAGTTTGCCGGGTTAAGTTTGTTTTTGGGATAAATTCATCCCAAATACGGAACCCTTCATTGTGCGTGGTCCGACACGCACTTGGTCGGTTTTTTAAAAAAATCTGATATATTTTCATCAATTTTTACAATAATTGTAAAATTTCTCAATAAAAGCTCGTCTTTTTACAATTTGCGGTAAACCTATAGAAGAATATGAACATATGCAATATTGCTCATCCCGCGCAGCAAATAGCGTTATAATTTATAGCCTACAGACTGACCAGACTTATAGGGAATATCCGTTAGTATTTGCGTGATGCTGAAACATACATTCAGATAAACAGACAAACTGACAACCAGACCAAAATTCTATTAACAATATTTTCAGAATTGTTCCCAGACCTCGTAGAAATTACTGTTTTCAAAAATATTCAATGTACAGTTTTGAGTTCGCTACGATTTTATTAAATACATAAATGTATAGTTATGAGTTTTCCTGTGTATAATATTTCATAAAAAAAAAACAAAATTCTATAAAAAAAAAAGATAACAAAATCTAATATTTTGTTTTGTGTGCAGGACATTATAAACATAATATTTCACTACCATGAGCGGGCGGTGCACGTGCTGTCGTGCCGTTACAACTACCGCTCAGACCAGTGCATGTACGGCGACGCGTGCGCAGACGCCACGGCGCGCGGCATCTACTTGCTGCACGGCAGCCGCAAAGCCTTCCACAGTGACAAGCAGCCAGCCTTTCAGGTACACACTCTGCTTTATTCTCTTCGTCAATAATTACGCATTCTGATAATTGTCTCATAAAAATTACTGCCAACGGATAAAATTAAATGTTGACTGACACAAAACTTTAATAATATAACTACTTCAACAGTTATATCTGTAATGTTTATGTTGTACATATTAAAGAGTATTATATTCTATTATGCTGCCAAACTGGGCTGATGGATTGGTGATCTCAAGTAGAAGCGTATAGTAGGTCGCTGTTGCCTTCCTCTTAGGTGATCTAATACCTCATGGAGCACAACAACCAGAAGTACCTATTTACGTGTTCGACACCAATGAGGTGATGAGGAGGTGTATTCTCCGCCGCCCTGGGATTCAAATGGATATTAATTTATGGGGACCCGATCACTTTTCCGATTTTTTTTTGTTCAAATTTCATTTCACCGAAAACTATTGACCGACGTCTCTTTGCCATATTATGCATTATTTGACATATTTTTAGATCATCGAAGTATCATGTGTCATAGGTATTATTTTACTGAACTGTATTTTGCCGATTTACGAAATAACTTTTTGCTATTGGCCGAAGCCTCTTTTGAACTTTTTTCATTTGGCAAATGATTTATTTGCTATATTATCACCACACCGAAACAACATTTGAAGGAATATTATTTGGTCACAAATATATAGCCGGTTACTTGGTATATATTAAAATAGTGTCAAAAAAGTCAATATGTTATGACAAAATTTAGTGAGAAAGGAATCGCTGCAAAACCGACTTCACGCAGTCTTGTCTGCCCTACTACCCCTAGAGTGTAGGGCCCGCGAGCTACGGCTTGCTGGCCGGCAGCCGCGGCGGCGGGCCTTCAAACCACCTGCGACGATAAGCTCGCGAGGGGCCGCCCAAACCCCGCAGCACCGGAGCCGAGACAGAAACAATGCCTGCAGCATGTTGCATGTTTGCTTGCATGCAGCATGCACCTGCGTTACCTGCTTATACAGCGTGGATTTATGAGATGGGGCAGTAAGGGCAGCTACCTTAACAGATATAGCTACAGGAAAACGGTCTTGAGATACTGTCCTTAACTTTTTCAGAAATTTTGATCTGCAGTCACAGATTTTGAAATAAATGTACAGTCAGCAGGAAAATGGGCAATTTTCAAAAAAACTTATTTTTATGCCAATCTATCCTCTCTCTTATAAGAATCAAAAACCTCTATTAAACCAATTGAGGTTTGAGTACTACAAAAGTCATAAATCGCAAAAAACTTTTCCCATACATTTCGTAGGAAATGAGACTACAACTTAGTTTATTATGATGGATCCGCTACAATGAAAGAAGACTGGCCAAAAAAATACAAAAAAAATAAACTTCTAATTTCGAACGAATACGCATCATCATTTAATTTGCTTTGAAAACAGAATCTAGATAGTTTGTTGCTTGGTTGCTTGTTATTTCTGAAATTCTGCTCAACAGCCGCCATACTCGTTCTAATTTGAACCGGCAATTCGCATGACAGTGGCGCTATTTAAAAAACAAACTTTATAAAAGGAAATACGACAGTGTTCAGGAACTCAAAGATTTACCTACCATGATTCCCTATGGAATGAATCCGAGCACATTATCAGCTGCTACCCGCTCTGTAATAAAGAGAATAAACCTATGCCTACCTAAGGCCTACCTCAAAACGGCTACCATTTCGACCACCTCATACCTTAAAGCACAAAAGTAATTTCTAGGTGAGTCCAAATGTAAAGTTTCAAGTTTTTAATTTTAAGGTGCCCAAATTAGAAGTTATTGTTTTTATTTGTTTTTCGATCAGTCTTTTTTGTAGCGGCCAGTTTATCGATGGTATAAAATATAAGTTGGGAGTTGCGAAAAGTTTTTTGCGATATGACTTTTCTAGTACTCAAATCTCAATTGGTCCAATATAGGTTTTTGATCCTTATAAGAGAGAGGACTGATTGGCATAAAAAGTTTTTGTGAAAATTGCCCATTTTCCTGCTGAGTGTACATTTTTTTCAAAATCTGTGACTGCAGATCAAAATTTCTCAAAAAGTTAAGGACAGCCTCTCAAGACCGTTTTCCTGTAGCTATAACGGTTAAGGTAGCAGCCCTTACTGCCCCATCTCAAAAATCCACCTTGTATATACCATCTACTGTTATACTGTTATTGAATCATTTAGGTTAGGTTAGAACAGTGACCATAACGGCAGCGGCCGCCGAGCGTCAGGGGGTCTACTCCCTAAGCACGAAGTCCGTTGTGTCGGCCATCGTTACGGGCGTTTCCTACTCCTTATCACCTTCGGACGGATGATTCGTTCCGGGCCCGAATGAAGAATGAATGACAACATGATTTGACAGTTGTCCCTACTCCCGATGCGTTTTTGTCCGTCCGAAAAGTTCAACTTGACACTTGTTTTCCACACTTTTTGCTGCAGCGGTTGGGGCCATTTTACAACATACTTATAATAATATATATAATTAAAATTAAAATAAAATAAGTAATCCTTCCCGCCTAGTACGAACTCTGACTGACATTTCATTTGAATATTGCCGTCAAAACAAAATAGGCAAAGGTATCAACAGGATAATGCCGGTTTCGGAACAAAAATGGCAAAACTAATTCAATTCTATATTTAGACATAATAAAAAGTATATTGTTAAAAATTAGGTCGTTTCTAACGAGAAAAATATAAATTTTTGATTATTTAAACCTGAAAACCACAAAATAAGTAAACCGGTAATCGACCGGTAAAATTGTGCAACTCTATAGTCATGCGTCATTCGTTCACGAAGATTGTCTATGATTCTGTTGGAAACTGATGAATCCGAAATCATTAGGGAGTATGGTTCACTGCGAGTCTGCGACGTATCGGACTACTGTCGGACGGGCCCGTTGCTTCGTTAACGGACTTAGGGAGTAGACCCCCTGATCCCTTTATTGTTTAGGCGTTTGGTAAAATGCAAATATGGTAATTAAAACTGGAATAATGAATGTTCGGAAAAATAATACTTCGAACAAATGTTATTTCGGCTAAGTGTGACTTCGGTAAAAAGTTTTCCACCAAATGAAACGTCGGAGAAAAAAATCGAATTGCTAATAGGGCAACTGATACAGTGGCAGACGTGACTTCGATGAAGTAAAAAAGACGGAATGACAATAGCTGAAAAGTTTTAGGTGAAATGAAATTCGGTCAAATATTTTTCGAACTTATGATAGGTAACCTAATTTATGTTGTAAAATGTATTGTTTCAGGCAATCTATCGCGCTATAGATGAATACGTGGTCGGGACCGACCCTGCGAAGTATGTACTTACAAATATGGATCAATATTTCTCCCAGGCTCCCACGTCTAACTGCGGCAGTTTGAAGGACGCTTTCCTTAAAGTACCGACCAGAACGTTTAGTAATTTATATCCAGCACCAGACAGATAACATCATATCCTGTAGGATGAGTGGTGAGATATGGGTATCTGAGTATCAGGGTTTTATTTTGTACGAGCTTTAGCATTGATGTCGGAAAACGACAAAAATACCACCATGTCATAGCTTTTACCTTTTGTGTGTAACATAAGTCGCATTATGTTTTTTTTGAGAACTGAACATCGACAAAATGCTTTGCAACTACTGAACCGATTGAGATAAAACATGCTGCTGTTTTAGAGTTAGGCTAGCAGCTACTTAAACAATTTGTTATAGCAGCAGCTATACAAAATTTTATTGAAACTCGTCCAGCAATTCCCACGATCTGCGATAAAAAACCGACAAAAGGACAGACAGTCCGACATTTAAACTTACTGAATCGTGATGATTTTGCTTTATCCTTGTTTTCTATCAATTTTTTCTGATAAACTTAAATGTACAGACCTATATTAAATAGTAAATTATAAATACACGTTTTCGCTGTTCTTAGTATGATATTCAATGGGGAATTATAAAACGAACGAATAAAAAAAAAACTTGGCGACTGATGATGAGATACTGTTTTAATAACTTAATTTAACTAAAAGTGGGTTGTGATTAATCCATTTCAGATATTAAAATTCTAGCTGTGCGACTAAATGAATAAGTGAGCGACTAGAAATACAGAGAGGGTGCTGTTATTGAATCATTTGGGTTAGGTTAGGTTAGAACAGTGACCATTAGCGCGCGAAGGCGAGCGAGCGAAACCAGCGTGCCGCCGAGCGCCAGATTCCCTCTGTTCTTGGTGTTAGATGAGGTTGTAAATATGAAAATAAGGTCAACTGAACGTTATAAATATAAATAAAAGCTTCTCATTTTGTATTTTAAGTAACTCAAATTAATGTTTGTAAGTTGCTGTTCTGTTGATTTCTCGTCACTCGCAGTTAGTCGCTCACTTAGTAATACTATAACGTAAATTTATTTTTGTCACTTAAAACCTTAATTTACAGTCACTCGTTTAAATACTACCCATACTCAATTAAGCTCGCTTCGCGACCATGAGGTTGTCGAATGTAGTGCCTACTTTTTACATGTAGCCAGACATTCAACGCGTGATGTTCTCGCGCTTGTTTCTCACACAACCAGTTTTTGAAGCTATTGACCGTCACCTTTTGGCAAGTTTTATGCAGGTAGCAAAACATGTATTTTAATTAAAATGCTACTGATTTATAGCAAAAAAACAAATGAATATGACTAAGCATTAAAACTATTTTTATTCATTCGAATTATTAATAGAATGTTTAAAAAAACCGTTTATACTTAATTTGTGAACTTCTTACAAGATTATGAAATAAACAAATTGTTATTTATCATATTTGGGTTGCTTAAAAAATTACTTGTGTTGTCCGGGTACATTTTCGAATTCTTGGCCTAAGGTTGGCATTGTTGGCTTGTATAAGTTAAGGCCTGCATGGTACCCACAATAGCATAACAAACTTTACAAATCAAAACTAATATGAAACCGAGACATTTATTTATAATAGAATATTTAACAGAAGCAAGTTAGGTTTGTTGGTTTCAATTCTATGTATTTCCGTTTTTTTGGTAGACTTGAAATAGTAGGAAGCAAAAATAAAAGAATCTAATTCTAAACCCAGTTTAAAAATAACAGGTTAGCCAAAATATACAAAGACTGGCTAAGTCAAGGTAAACTAGTTATTTTAAGGGTCACCCGTACAACTTGTTTGTTGGGGTTCAACCAATAATTCACAAAGCCATTTAAAATAGAGTTATGAACAGATGGTAGGAAGGTCGAGCTTTCAATGGCTGGAAGTGGTGTCATAAGTACCTACTACTTAGGGCATACTGAAAGTTTCTGGATTCTAATGAATGAGGCCAGATATTAGACTTATGATACACTAGCTGCGCCCCGCGGTTTCACCCGCGTATATCTCGATCCCGTGGGAATATCGGGATAAAAAGTAGCCTATGTCTTAATCCAGGGTGTCAGCTACCTCCATACAAAATTTTACAAAAATTGGTCCAGCCGTTAGAGCGTGAAGAAGTAACAAACATACACACACACACACTCACAAACTTTCGCCTTTATAATATTATTGTGATGATTTATTGTTTTTCAAAGTAAGTATATATTATATATTTATACATTTTTGCAATCGCTGGAACCGTTGTAAAAAGCAGTTTGACCAGTCCTTAGGGACGGGACCTCTTCAATGGCTTCGTGGAACGCATTCACTGCTGATTCAGGGCTCGTAAAACGTGTGCCTCTAAGTTTGTCTTTAATTTTAGGAAATAAAAAGAAGTCGCTAAGTGCGAGGTCTGGGCTGTATAGCGGATGCGTCATCAGTTCTACGTTTGAAGCTTTCAAATACGTTTCCGTTACCTTAGCGGAATTTGAAGACGCGTTATCGTGGTGAAGGACGACATTGCTTCGAGAACGCTTTTCGCGAAGTTATTCTAAGGCTCTGGGCAAGCAAGTGTTGACGATCTGCGGTCACTGTCCTTTGGTCTTCAAGCGACACTGTTGTGTAATGTCCTGGCTGCCTAAAAAGAAGCAACCATTTTCTTACCAATGCTTCGATTTTTCTTAACTTTCGTCGGCAAGAAGGAAAGACCCATTCTGCCGACTAGTTTTTTCTTTCCGGTTATTAGCAGTACACCCAGGTTTCGTCACCTGTCACGATATTATAGACAGCCAATGACTGTCCTCCATTCAACTTTTTTATCATTTTACGGCACCACTCGACACGCAATCGTTTCTGGTCTTCCGTTAAATCGTGAGGTATCCATCGAGTGCAAACCTTCCGAACCTTCAGATGCACATGCAATTTTTTTTGCACTTGGCTCATTCCAATGCCTAATACAGTACGAATTTGCTGAAGTTTTTTTTTTGTCAGTTTCAATAAGTTTTTATTTTTTCGTACGGTATCAATATTAGATTCTGTAATCGCCGTCGCCGGCCGACCTTCACTTACATCGTCATGGAGATGATCACGTCCAAGTCTAAATTCTTTGAACCACGAATATACAGAGCTGCGACATGGCACTTCATCACCAAATGCTTATTGAAGTCTCTGGCAACTCTCTTGTTCCATAGCGAAAATCGTAAAAAATCATTGAGCGAAAATTGTCATGAGTTAAATTCATTGTAGGTAGTAGCTACACACAACTTTCTAAAGGACGCCACAATGAAAAAAAACTGTTGACAGTCTCGCAAATTAAAAAGTAACACATGTTCCCAGAGAGTTCCATTTCCGAATAACGTAATTGCTTGTTATTTTTTTATTGTAAGTGGCCCAGTTCCAGAAACTTACAGTATGCCCCACGTATTATACAGCTTATTGTTAAATTTTAATTTACTCGTAAGTATTGTTTGTAACTTTGTATTTCATAGTTTAAAAAAAAATACAAAAGTATTAAATCTGCCTCATAACATTAAGTAGCGTTTGTAATAAAAAATATTTTTATAATTTTATTATTTACAATTATAATTTTTATAATATTTATAAAAATGTATTGTTTTTATTATTTCCGTAATATTAGTAGAATATAATATGACAACTCTTAATTAGTAAGGGAAAACACGAGCTTACTACTCATGACCAAAGGAACCACAGATAACTTGGTAAATTAATCTATTACCTACTTACCGGGGGAAATTAAAACTGAATGTTAATGAAGCCACTGTGTGTTATACTTATTATAAGTACATTAACGTTTTCTATGAAAGAAGTATGTACAGTTGGCCAAGTGGTCTTTCGGTTCAGTAATTATTTCCAAACTATCGCTAAGGTTTTAAAGATTTAACTAATAACGCATGAATAAAATAGGCTGCTACAGTTTGGAGCTGTTGGTTGAATACACAGATGACTGGACCAGGACAGTCTCGTAGAGATACCTGTCCAGTGTCCAGTGCAAGAGCCAGCAGGGAGGAAATACCTAATCTCAGAGACAATGAATTTGACCTTAAATATCGTTTTCCTGAGCTCTCATTTTGCTGAACCAGCGGTGGACCGCAGAGTAAAAGACTAGGGGGGCCCCCTTAAATATTTGTTTTATTTTAATTAAATTATTTATTTTTAAAGTGAATATATAACTAAATATTCTGTGAAGATTTCAAGCGTCTACCTGTTGCAGTTATTAATATCTAGCAAAAACGAGCAAAAAAATCAAGTTTGTTGTATGGGAGCCCCCTTAAATATTTATTTTATTCGGTTTTTTTAGTATTTGTTGTTATAGCGGCAACAGAAATACATCATCTGTGAAAATTTCAACTGTCTAACTATCACGGATCATGAGATACAGCCTGGTGACAGACGGACAGACAGACAGACGGCGGAGCCTTAGTAATAGGGTTCCCGTTTTACCCTTTGGGTACGGAACCCTAAAAAGGGGGTAGGGACAGGCCGACATGACGAAATTAAACACCCATATCAATGTAAACTGGAAAGGAGATATGTATTTTGTGTACCGATAGACAATGAAAAACAATTAGGGTGGCACTCCCCATAAACGTAACCCATAAGGGGGAAAAAATACACATAGGCAGAACGTCTACGCGTGTGTCGTATTGTTGGATCCCGTAATTATTAAACGAATTAAGTTGATTCTAAGAGATATGCTATTAATGTCAATAGTTTTGGAGATAGGGAATATTTTCGGTTACAATCGCAGAAATAACTGGTTTTCCATACCTAGGTTTTTCGAGAAATAGGTACCTACTACGTAAAGTTATTTTTATGGTCTATAAAATCAATATACTGCGCATCCGTAAATATTCATCCAAACTACGGAACCCTTCAGTGTGCGTGATCCGACACGAATTTGGTAGATTTTTTTCAACTTCGATACAAAATATAGTGCCAACAGAAAAACAATGTCCAAAAATCCTATTATTTAAAGAATTTTCAAGAAATTTAAAAATCACACAACCTACTCTTCAGCTATCCTAAAAAACCTAAATATTATTTTATGAAAATACAAAATCTTCATTTTATAAATCTATGGTCAAATGATATAATGATACTCGTATTTTCGAGAGCGCAAAAGTAATGAAACTTTTAACGGGTACTGTGACTGTGAAAATCATCAACATGTAGTAATTTTTTGTTTGTGTTGTTTTTTTGTAATCCGAATTACAAAGTCATAAAAAAAATATTTATTTCATCATACAACAATTAGTTGTCAACCCCAGTAAGTTGCAATAGTAGGTACTTATTTATGTACTGGTGTTGGAGCTATTTCGCTCTCCGAATTATTACCTAGTGTGCAGTGTCGAAGTTACCTATATAAACAGATCGTCGCTACACCACATTCATAGACCGATTACGATAGTTTCGGCTTACATGCCGCCCACCGCGACCTCGTCAGCAGACGGTCTCAAACTGCTCTCTGACGATCTTTCAATTCTCTTTGGCCTGAGCGAATCCGTTATCATAGCGGGTGACCTCAACGCCAAACATCCGGCCTGGAATAGTACCAGTACCACGTTCCGAGGCAGACACTTGTTTGACCTCTGCCCCGTCCTAAACTTTGACGTCATCGCCCCGATGACGCCCACCCACTACCCTCACGACCCCAACCATACCCCTGACGTATTGGACATAGCGCTCCTAAAGAATATCAACCTCCGGTTGGATTCGATAGAGGCGATGGACGAACTGACTTCCGACCACCGACCAGTCGTCATGAGACTGGTCCCTCGCGACGGACTCCCTGACCCGGACGAACCCTCTCGTATCAAAGTAGTCACGGACTGGAGGAAAGTAAGCGATCGCTTGAAATCCACCACTTCGCCTCTACTAGACTCTATACCAGATCAGTTTACCTCAATCGCTGACACGACGGCCGCGATCGGCTCACTCACGGAACACGTACAATCGGTCCTGAACGATTGTTCAAGGCAAGCTCCGGCGATGGACGAACATCGCTTGAGGCTGCCGGACGATGTGCGTGAACTGCTGACTGAGAAGAACGCGGCTACTCGTGCCTACGACGTCTTCCCCTGTGACGCCAACAAAGCTCACATGCGCTATTTGCAGAGATCTGTAAGGACACGCATGGCCGAGCTGCGTGACGGTAACTGGGACAAGATGTTGAGCGAGCTAGAGCCCACTCATCTGGCATTCTGGGAACTTCAGAGGAAACTCAAGTCCCAGCAAGTAGTCTCTATGCCTCCCCTGACACGACCCGACAGGACGATAGCATTCGACGACATCGACAGGGCTGAATGCCTAGCTGACAGCCTCGAGACCCAGTGCTCGCCCAGCTCTCAACCAGTAGACCAGGCTCACCTCGCCGAGGTGGATGCCGAAGTCGAACGTAGAGCCTCTCTCCCTCCGGTCGAAGACCCTGATTGTCCTCTAGACCCCGTCTCCCCGGACGAGGTTCACGATATAATCAAGGGTCTGAAACCCCGTAAAGCCCCTGGATCAGACGGTATCACCAATAGGGTGGTCCAGTTGTTCCCGGCTCACCTGATCATGCTAATGACCACCATCTTCAATGGTGCTCTTAGTAACAACATTTTTCCACAATCGTGGAAAAATGCCACCGTCATCGGTATCCCGAAGCCCGGCAAGCCTAAGACCGAGCCTTCCAGTTACCGTCCCATCAGTTTGCTCGACGTTTTCGGCAAGGTCTATGAGAGGCTTATTTATAAGCGTCTCAGAGACTACGCCGAGACGAAGGGGCTCATCCCCAACGAACAGTTCGGTTTTAGAACCCAACATTCTTGCGTACAACAGGTCCACCGTATCATAGAACACATAAGCGCCGGTTTCCAGCGCGGGTTCATGACGGGTGCTGTGTTCTTCGATATCGCGAAAGCGTTCGACAAAGTCTGGCACAACGGCTTATTGTATAAGCTATACAAATTCGGTGTGCCAGATCGTCTCGTGCTCATCTTACGGGACTATTTGTTGAACCGCACCTTCCGCTATCGCATCGAGGGTGCGCTCTCTTCCCCTCATCCGATCCGCGCAGGCGTCCCTCAGGGGTCTGTGCTGGCTCCGCTCATTTTTACGCTGTTCTCCAGTGACATCCCGAAAAGTAGAAAGGCGCAGTTAGCTCTGTTCGCAGACGACACGGCCATCTACTACACCGGCCGCAGTCAAGACCAGATCTCCCGCATCCTACAGACCGAAGTCAACAGACTCGGTGACTGGTTCAGGAAGTGGAGGATCGAGGTCAATCCTGATAAGAGCCAAGCGGTCCTCTTTTCTAGGCCCCGGCGTAGACCGGACCTACCACGACAGATCAAGATGTTCGGCAAGCCTATCCCTTGGGAGAAGCGAGCCAAATATCTCGGTGTGATCTTAGATCACCACATTTCGTTCGCTGAGCACATAAAGCAAGTGCGTTCGCGCGCTGCTTTCGCTCTCGGTAGGCTTCATTGCGTTCTAAACTCACGCAGCAAGTTGTCCCTTAAGGGCAAATTGCGTATTTACACAGCGTGCATCCGGCCGATTATGACGTACGCGTGTGCCGCTTTCGCACACGCCCGTCCCCATCTCATTCACAGAATGCAGGCACTTCAAAACCGATTTCTCCGTAAAATTACGGACGCTCCATGGTTCGTTCGGAACGAAACCCTACACGTAGATCTTAGAATCCCCACCATCAAGCAGTTTTTGAAACGCGCGACAAAGCGGTTCTTCGAGTCCGCAGATAGACATCGCAACCCCTTGGTTGTGCAGGCAGCTAGCTATAGGCCATCTCAAATCAGTAAGACTCGCCGACCTAGGCATACTCTCTTAGACCCGGATGACCCCATTACTCTCCTTCAGGAAAGCAATAGGGCCACAAGTACAGTGCACAAACACAAACCGTCATTCCGTCCTCGCCGCCGAGGTACCACGCGAAGATCAAGAATAAATTGTTCCCCCCGTCCCTTGCACGTCGAACCGCCAGCCCCGAGGCTGAGTGAGCCGTAGCATTTAATAGTAATCCCCGTTAATAATCATGAATTTAAACTTTTGATCCAGCCCGTCCCCAATTTGCTTTGTTTTTCCCCAACGACGCCCTAAGCCGAGGTTCGTACCCCACAGGGGGTGCCCTTAGAGCGCTGTCGTTTAGTTTTTAATACTTTATTTACGCTCCTGGCTGGAGGCTTTAAGCTAATACCTTAGGGCACCCACAGGAAAGACCGGTTAAGCAGTCACGGCCTCTCAAGGTCAACTGCGAGATGCCATTTAAAAAAAAAAAAAAAAAAAAAAAAAAAAAAAAAACACCACATTCAGTGCTGCCGCACGTCCTTGTTCAACGTGCATGCAGAAAAAAACTTGTCTAAACTTCGGCAATTTTTTTTTTTTTTTTTTTAACTTAAGGCTTTTTGTGGTAGCTTTAAACAATTTTTAAAATGAATATCTTTTTTAAAGTGTGGTTTGTTGCAGCAATACTTACAATCGTTTTGGCAACATTTTGTAGCGGTAATGTAACACCAACCGAGCAGTGCCCAGGTATGACACTCAGACTTACCTATATCAAGCCTTCCTATTGCTTATTGTTGTTGCGTGTTGCCTGTCCCATTATTTGGATATCATCATCTTCCTGCCCTGAGCAGTAGTGGCCCAGTGGTAAGGCCGGGACTTACGAGTTGTAGGTCGAGGGTTCGAACCTAGGCAGGCGCTTTACTTTGTGTAAATAATTTCATCACCACTGGTCTTAAAACGGTGAAGCCAAACATCGTGAGGAAGCCGTCATGTCCTAGAACCAAAAATTTGAAGACATGTGACATCTACCAACGCGCACTGGGCCCGCGTGGTAGATTACAGTGCACTCCCTCTCGAAGAGAGGAGGCCTGTGTCCCAGAAGTGGGAACATTATAGGCGGATTAGTATCTTCCTGCCTTGTATCATGTTACTTGGGGTCAGCGCAACTCGTTTTATTCTTCCATTCTCTCCTGTACCCGTTACGCTAGCATTCACAACCTTTTCTTTCATATCATTCCTCACACAATCCATACATACATCTTTTCTTTGGCCTTCCTCTCCCTCTTCATCCATCAACATTTATATTCATCATACTTTTTAGTCTCGTGCGCTTCATCTCTCCTCGATGCCATTTTTTGGATAACGCTTATATAATTTTAAATAAGTGGCTGGCCATAGTAAACTACGACGTGTTCTGGTAACTAGGTCCATTATTTTTAGTTTTGTTGGCATGTAGTTTTTTTTTGTCACCCGTACCGTTTCCGTTTGGGTGTTTTTAAGCCCAGCAATACGTAATTATGAATATACACATACATTTTAAAAAACCCTAGAACACTAGAAAAAATACTAACACCGAATGTCACTTTCTATAAATATAATCTTCTGTGATCGCAGAGACTCGCACTTATACTTCCTAGTTCTGGTTTTTAACTCGCCTGGACTAGACATTTAATTATCTAAAGAATACATTATTCATTTATTAGAGAAATACAGGTTGGCTCAATGTATATTAAGCCAAGATCATCTTCGATATTTGTATATTTTTCTCAAAATAATAATATGTCTTGTAAGTGAACTGTAATGATACATTTTTGATAAATCAATGTCTTTAAATCGAATGACCTGCCTACCAGACTGATGAAGGCTTCTGCATTTGTTTCAGGGGAATCTTTCGAGGGTCTACAGGATAGGATTCAAGTAAAACCGTGCGGGAAATCTCGCTGCAAACTGCCCAGGAACACCAATGTCACCGTCACAATACAATTCACTGCGGGTGAGTACACTTCCTACCAGTGCCCGCATATTCCAGGGTCAAAATTTCAACATTTATATCTGTAACTTTTATGGTGTACATAATAAAGAGTATTCTATTCTAAGTTTTGATATTTCTTAAATTTTTTGATATTTTTTTAATTTATATAATTATTTTTCTTGGGTAATGAACACTGATAGTTATGTTGAGAATGGACTTACTAGAGAATGGGCAGCAGCGTTCTCTATGCATTTTAACACCATACTGCGATCGCCAACCCGCCTGCCACGCGTGGCGATTATGACAACCAACCCATTTGGGGGAGGCCTATGTCCAGCAGTGGACGTCTTTCGGCTGAAATGATGATGATGATAGTTGAGTTACTTCAGGTACTTGAAGTAGTTGAGAAAATCTGTTTTTTTTGTTTTATCGTGTTTATATATGGATACGATTGATAGATCGGTAGAGCGCCCCTCCAAAATTCAAAACATTTGAAAGTATTTGTACGCATGTGTGCGTAATGAGACGGCCGTCAAACAAAAACAAATCACGGATTTGTTGCTCGACTAGTGGCGTCATTAATCGCTCATTATTATTAGTAGATGTGGCTGGCGCTGCACTGACGTACTGTATGAAAACGACACGTGCGTTGTCTTGCGCGATCGGCTAGTTAAGATTAGTTGACCAATAAATCTGGTAATAAGTAAGATATTACGAGTACTTACAACTACATACAAACTCTTTCATAAGGATGTGACTTGACTACACACATTGAAACAGTAATTTGGAGGGGCGAGTCATGTTATCGTAGTTTATCTCCATGTTTTATCGTCTGTGAAGTTTACACAGAAAAAAACTGATTTGAAACTGATATTTCAAGTAGGTTGACAGTCGTTGACCCAATTTTTTGTTTTTATTTTATTGTATTTAGATATCGATAGTAATCGAAAATCATCATGTCTGAAGAGTTTCGCTAGCTAATTTAATTTGACCCTGCATAGTTTTTTTTTTAAATCCCTCGGTTACATGTATGGGGAGTGCCACCCCTAATATTTTTCTTCATAATTTCACTACACCATTGTTTCAATAACTCAATACTCAAATCTTTATTGCATTCCACAATGTTTATGCTTAGGTGGTCAACATTTGATTAGAAAACAATCGTGGACCCTGTCGGGCACAGCAAAAGAAAGATGGTAGGTGGAGACGAGGACTCACAGTTTATCTTAAAATCTAACTTATTCTAAAACATAATATTTAGGTTTTGTGTATTTTACATGTTTTTTAGGGATAAATCATTTAAATATTCGGTTACACTGTAATAACATTTACTTAATAATTGTTTTTTTAGTTTGTTCACGAATAAATGGAGTTTATTTTCATTTCTTATTGTTTCGGGTAACTTATTATATAATTTTATTGACATTACCAGAGGGCCTGTGGAGTGTATTTTTAAGCGTGATGTTGGTAAATTAGTCGTGTTTTGTGTCGTAGTGTGTATCTTGTTTGTATGTCTTCACGTTTAGTGTATAGGTCTTGGTGTTTGTGAGCGAATTTGCATATTTCAAGTATGTATATACAAGGCAGAGTTAAAATATTAAGTTTTATAAAATGGGGTTTGCAGCTATCTATCTGTTGAATGTTTACCAAGATACGGACCAATTTCTTTTGTACTGTAAACAGTGCTGGCGCATCAGTACTTTTCCCCCACATTATTATTCTGAAGCATAGGCGTAGTATGTTACCAGGGCCGTCTGTAAATGTGGTTTTTTTACTTCACGAAAAGCATAGGAGAATTTTGAAAGTTTAGATTTTATTTTCTGTACGTGTGATTTCCAATTTATATTTTTGTGCAAGGTTATTCCCAGCAATGTGAATTCGTTGACTGTTTCTAATACGTGATTGTTAAAAGAATAAACAAGATTTAGAGGATTTTTTTGGTGGGGATGGAAAGTTATTAGTTTAGTCTTTGAAAAGTTGATTTCGAGGTTGTGTTTGTTCATCCAGGTTATTATTTTACTAAGTATATCGTTAAGGGTACTGTTTAGGTTTATGGAGTCATGACACGGGGTGAGAATGGAGATGTCGTCCGCGAACAAAACACATGGTCCGGATTCTGCTATGAATTTCGGGAGATCATTTATGTATGTGAGAAATAGAAGACATCCAATTACACTTCCTTGTGGTATTGATGCGTTTATCGCCTTTCTGTCAGACCGGAACTTTTGAAGTTCGTTCATTTTGCTATTGAAGTATTCTACTTCTACCAACTGTCCTCTCTATTTTCCAGATACGATTTGAACCATTCATGTGATGTACCGCGGATCCCCATTCCATAAAGCTTATTTAGTAAAATATCATACTGAACTTTGTCGTAGGCTTTGGTCATGTCAAGCATTATTCCTACTGCATATTTTTTATTATGTTTAGGGCTTCCTGTATAAATTTATATACTGCTAATGCTGTTGATCGATTTTTCCGAAATCCATGTTGGCATTCGTCAAATATATTATATTTTTCGCAGAAAGTGTACACGCGATTACACATTGAAAAAAAAACCTTTGAAGCTGTAGGTAGTAAAGCTATTGGGCGGTAATTACCTGGCTCTGTTTTATCATTTTTCTTATGTACAGGTTTCACTAATGCTATTTTCAGCTGATCGGGGAATACGCCCTCTTCAAAAGACTGATTTATTCAATTATAAAATGGTAGTGTAAGCTCATCAGCGCATTGTCTGAGCAAACAGGGTGGAAGTTCATCTACGCCGTGACTTTTTTTATTTTTTAGGCTTTTTAACATACTATTTATTTCGTGAGGGTCTACAGGAGTGAGGAACATTGTATTTTCGGTAGTTGAGAGCACTGGGATACTTTTAGGTACATCGTCTGCTCGAACAGGACTCCCTCGCCGATGGATGCAAAAAAGTTGTTAAATATATTGGCTACTTGTTTTGGCTCCGAGGTCGTTACGTTGTTATTTGTTATCAATTTTGTGTTAAACTTGGTTTTTTTTATTGTTTTATTGGTTCTGTCGTTTATTATTCCACATTGTTTTGACTTTATTATTAGATTTTTTTATTTTGCAATATATTGTAGTTTTTTTGCTGTTGTTACCGTGTTTTTTAATACTTTTTCATATTGTTTATAGTATTTTGATAGTATTGGGCTCGTTGTTTTAAGTGTAAGTATTTTTAATAATCTTATTTTTACAGCAGTTTTTAATACCTTTGGTTAACCATTTTTTCTTAAAAAGTGATTTTAGTTTAATTTTACATAGAGGTATGCATTTATTCAGAACATTGGTTAGCGTATCGTTAAATGCTTTATAATTATCGTTCATATTTTGGTATATTTTTATTATTATTTTGTTCCAGTCTATAGCTTGAGATGCAGTCTTAAACTTTAATATATTTATCTCGTTAAATAATCTTTTATTTGCGTACCAAGAAGGTAGTTTGGTGGTTACATGTGGTATAGTGATTTGTATTGCTGATCCGCTATGGTCTGAGAAAGCCAATTCCTCTACGGTTGTAAATATTTTATTAATGATAAAGTTGGTAAATATTAAATCAAACTCAAACTCAAAGCATTTATTTCAAATAAACCATTTACAGGCACTTTTGAATTGTCAAAGAGTCGGTCAGTTAGTCAGAAAGTGGAAGCTATTTGCCCATTCCAAAACGTAGATCTCTATGGAGAAGAACAGGCAAGAAACTCCAAGGACACTCTTTTAAATCAAGATATTACAAAATCCTGGGTAGGTACATTATTCTTGTCGCTTCTATATGTGAGAACAATGTAAAAAACCAAAAAAAATATATATTAAAAAAAAAAAACAATTCAAAATATAAGATTAAAAGATTACAAAATAAGCCCTGGTAGTTAAGAGATGACCAGCCTCAACTGACAGCACCCGTTCACGAACATTACGCGTGGATCAGCACCATCCAGCTCAACCACTTTGTAGGGAACCGAATGATCCAACACACGCGCCACCATCAGCGAGACATTTAAGTGAGCATGACATACTCTCAACTGCCAGGCTTTTTTTAAGTCAACATACATCATAACATAATAAACGGCTCCATGGTACTCACATTTACAAAAATGAAAAAATGCTTTTAAATTATACAAAACTATAGCTTGCAATGTATTTTAATGATTAATAAAATTTTACTAGCAAAAGGAAAATCGTTGTTACCTATTGAAGTATTCAACAACAAAAACTTGATTAAGTATATAAAAATAAACGATAGTTACGAATGTAATGTCAAAACAAAAAATAAAAAAGGGGGGAAGCATCACTTCCAAATATTAAAATTCTAACAAGTGAGCCCAAGTTGTTGTGGAGCAGGACCAGCATCTTTATCTACGATATAATCATCCAACTTATAATATGCTTGTCTACATAGTGTGCGTTTAATGCATGTTTTTAATTTCTTCTCATTTAGTTGAAGAATATCTAATGGTATTTTATTATAAAATTTAACACAGTACCCCATAAAAGAAGTGTGTACTTTTGACAATCTGAAACGTGGTTGATCTAATTTGTTCCTATTTCTAGTGTTAAAATTATGCCTGTCACTAATCTTACTGAAAAGATGTAGGTTTTTTCTAACATACATTATATTTTCATATATATTATATATTGGCAAGGTACCGTCATGATGTTCATTTTTTTTAACAGTTCCCTTAGAGAATCGCGTCTGCTGACTTTGCAGAATAAAGATAAGAAACAATATCTGCAGCCCGTCCCCACAGCAAAATACCGTAAGACATGATGCTACGAAAGTAACTAAAATAGACCAACCTCGCTGTATCCACGTCTCAAATCCAAGCATGTAGATGTAATTTTACTAATACGAGTGGGTATTTTTATGTGTTGTGTAAATTTCAATTCTAGCATTAGATCTATGAATTGACTAGTTTTCCTGTTGTTCTCCAAAACATTTATGTTAAAATCTCCGCCTATTATAATATCAAATTTGTAATATTTATTGTTAATATATTTTAAAATAATGTCCAATTGACTTATAAATATATCTTCCTCTCTTTTATTCCAATATATCGCTATTAATAATATATTTTCTTTGGGTAATTCCATTGCACATAATTCTATTACATATTCTATGGACATATATGTGATATCATTCCTCTCTCTAAAATCGATATGATCTTGGAGCAGGATGCAGACGCCGCCACCTCCTCGCATGCTTCGGCAGTATGATGCAGCAATCTTATATCCACTAAATTGTATCATGGTTTGTTTTTCTCTCGATAACCAGGTCTCTGATAAGCATATTGCGTTATATTTTGGGTTTTCTTCAATGAAAGCTTTAATTATGTGTTGTTTATTGCAAACACTGCATATTTTGGAATAAAATATTAAATTGTTGTCCCGTAACTTCGAAAGGAGCTGTTTTCTATATTCACGCTACTGATTGTTTCCTTGTGTTGGTCGCTGCTGATACTATCGTTTGGGGTTATTTTTGTATTATCATTTATCTTATCAGTTTTGTAGTTTTGTTGGTTAGTTTTAATCCTTTTTTATTATTTCTCCCTCGATATTTAATTGATTGTTTCGGATCGCCGAATTTAAGCCTTTCTTTCTTGCCTTTAACATTTCTTCTCGCATAAGTTGCCTTTCTTTGCGTGCATTTTCATCTAAAAATTGTAGAAAAAAATGATAGAAATAGTCTTGTATCTTGAAGATAGTGACAATTTTGGATAATGTACTTCGCCATTCTTTTACTTATTAATTCTATTACCAATGGTCGAGTACTGGTAGTATTCCTGCCCAATCTATACATATTTTCTATATAGCCCCTTAGCTCCACATATAAAATGTCTTGGAACATATCGACTACTCTGTCATGCAGATCAACTTCCGACTCTCTCATGTACTAGGCGAAGCCATACAGAACTATCTTCTTTGTTACGCGCCTAAGTCAGTACGTAGTAGACTGTATAGGCTCCAAGACGAATTGCCTCATTTTGCAACCTTTTCATTGATAAATTTAAGCACACTGATGCATATTTTGTGTGTATGAACGGCACACATGTCTAGATTATGGGCGAAACTCCTTTGAGTGGAGCTGGGCTGTGATTGGCTCATGGCTGCAGACGGATAACCCGCCAAAATTTGGTTGCCCGCTTTTGTAAAGCAACTCTATAAAAAAATATCGCTATTTTGGGTGCACTCAGAATTAAGACCATAATCGCTGTAATCGATTTTAGCGCGCTTAAACGCGTTCCCTTTTACCTTTTAGCGCGCTAAAATCGATTACAGCGATTATGGTCTTAATTCGGAATGCAGCCTTTATCTGCTAGTATTTTCGACAAATTGGTAATTATATTTTTCGTTTCGTTTTTCGTAAATACGCCATATTGTTTCATAGTAACAAGCAATTTATAACGCGTGCTTGCATGTTTAAACCTATTAACTTATAAATAATTTGTTTTGAAACAGAAAAGTACAGTAAATGTTACTTGTGTATTGTTTTTATCACTTAAAAATGGTATTCAGTTGTGAAGTGTGCGCTGATAATGTGTTTGTTATAAGTTAAATGCAATAAGTTTTCTCAATTATCGTATAATGATAAGATTCAAGTTGTGTCTAAAGGTAGATATGTACCCGAATTACGAGAAGTAATCGAAAAATATGGTTATTCATCTCGTAATCGTCATTTCAATATTTGTATTCCGTACATTTTGGTTATTACGTCCATTATGTGGAGTGAGGGTAAGTTCTTGTATTCATAACTGTTAAAGGCTCATTTTCAAATATTATAAATCAATAAATGTGACTACTTTGAGGGTCATCATAATTATGATGTAAGTAGTTGAAATATAGGGTATTCAGATCTTATCATTCAGATCTGAATACCCTATATTTCACAGTTCAACCATTCGAGTATCCCTATGACTATTCGACATTCAGAATCCTCTATTCGAACGAATGTTAATTGTATTCAGAATCATCTATTCAAAGTGACTGTTGCATTCAGATCGAAATGAGACATCTATTCAGGATCGTTTATACTAATCTTACTATCGTTTATAATACTCCATTCGGAATTAAACTGCTACTATTGGGATTTTATTCTATGATGGTGTATATTTATTACTGAGAGTTACCTATTAGGTATTTATAAGTTACATGTAGGTATTTCCTTCCCTTGCAGGGAGACAAAATTTTCATTTAGTAATGTATGATGCAGTGATGTGAATTTATTATGGGTTAATGTGGTCTCTGAGTATAATACAAATACCAACATCGTTTAAAAATCTTATTCATAATCAGTTGCTAAGCACGACTGATTGTTTACATAACAAACACATTCCCATTCCCGTAAAGGGAGCAGATCGTATTCTTTTCTACCCATCGTGTGCCTCATAGCTATAAAGTTATAATTATTAATTTACATCAGAAATCAGCATGTAGTATTTCGATTAAACCAATATACCACATTCCTAATGTATACCTACGACTACGACAAATGAATAGGTTTACATTATGAGTACAGACTCATGTCATGACTTGTTATTGTTCATACAATAACAAGTATGGGTATGTGTATAAAATGTAAGTGTACCCTATCATAAAGAAGTGTTAAGTAATTTTAATTCATGTGTAACTAAGTATTTGTCTATTTGTTTGTTTGTCTGTTTGGTGTGGTGGTGACTTTTATTTTGATATTTTACTAACAGGAGTGATAGAAATAAAACAGCTGAAATATAATTATAATAATCTTTCTTTATTCATGAATATGAGACAACCATACGGAGTTTGAATTGATTGTTTATTCACATTTTTTTATGCAATTTGCTTAAAATATCCTTAACACATTTATAAATATCATCATTAAATACATTCCCCACAACATGTTGGACACATATATTGGCATTACAATCACATGGTGAATTTGTGAATTCTTCCGCGTCAAAAACTTGTATTCGTATTATTTTACTACGATGACCGGTTGATGGTTTCTGTATGTATGAGTAAACAACATCACTTCTTCGTCTTTTATTATTGTTACTGTTGTTACTATTGCTGCAAGGTGGTGTTTCCTCAAATTGAAATGGTTGAAATGGTGTTTCTCTTTCCAAATAGTTGACCACTTTTTGACGTAGGGCTTGTTCAGTAGGAATTGGTGAGTATGAAGAATTAGTGGGGAAAATATCGCTGGACATCTGAAACAAAGAAGTAGATATTAATTAAATAATACTTAAATTACAAGTTAACGAAGACAAATGAACTATCCTAGAATAGACCCCTGTGAAAATATTAAAAATTCATTTATAATACAAATTTTAATATTTTTATTAATAAGTAATTTAAAATACTTTTTGATATTTTACTTACCGACATCGCAGAGCAGATAAGTCAATTCGAATGATTTTTTTTGGTATCTTGGATTGATTTATATAGGTAGTAATCCATTTTTTTTTTGTCATTAAGGTTCATTTTAATTTTGTTTTTATGTATGTAAAGTAATCCGAAACTGACGGCTCCTCTTGCCTCCATATGACTAGGAATTATTGACACGTACACAAAGATGGATTTCAATCTCCAGACGAGCGTTATAATCGCTGCGTTTTAAACGCTGGATTCTGACTCGTCACATCTCCAAACTTTGTTTTTTTTTTTTTTCTAAGTAAGTATAAAATTTACTCTTGTTGATTTAAGTAAGTACCTACATAAGATTCAAAATCGCTTATCATTCGTCTTATATAAAACGCTGTAAACTTAAAACCGCTACGATTTGTACGCTCGTGTAGGTAATTGACAATTTTTGCAAGTATGCAGTTTTACAAATTTGGATTGAATGATGTGATTTTAGGGCTATAAAAACGCATCGCAAATTAGTCTCCGGCACAATTCCTCTCTGGAACGAATCCTCTCCGCAAGGAATCAACGCTCCGAGCTCCTAGTCAAGCTACCTGTCTCCTAAGCAAGCATCAATCAAGAATGTAAGTACCTATTCATAATCATATCTAACTATTGAATAGTCAGAATCATGTATTAATTGATTTATTCAAGTATTAAAATGTTAACCGTCAATAGTTAGCACGCTTAGCTCAGAGGATTCGATTCCTGCACAAAATCAAACGATATTTGTATCTGTTAATTATTTATCTTTGTCACGATCAGTTACTTTTCAAATGTAGGAATTATGAAGGAAATGGATTGATTGCAATGCACTAATATTTAATTATTTGTTTTTTTTGTTCACAGGTCGAAACTACTTAACAACGACCTTTTCCTCTCCAGCGATGACTCTGAACAAGAGGCGAAGTCGAAGAGGAAGACTGAAGAAAGAAAAACGAAGCGGGAAAGGTCCAGCAAGTTGAGCGAAGAGTCGACAAGCGCGAAAAAATCGAAGCCGATCATTTTCACCAGTATCACCGCCAGCTCGAGTTACAGCTGGTGAATTATTCGGTGAAGACAGTGATATTGAAGAAAGCGTCATCCCAACACAGAGATCCCACAAAACTGGTAATATACCACCACTATACTCATATTTTACTAGAAGGATGGCCAAGGGATATTCTCGACAGATAAGTGAGACTAAAGAAGGAAAATATTATGTTGAAGTGAAAATTTACAATACGGAAGAAATAAAAAAAATAATGCCTATAAATAGATGGCGCTCGGCCATAACTACCATTAAGACGAAATTAGGCGAAAATAAAGAATCTTGGGCCCACATAAAGGAGTTTGTTAAAGCAACTCAAAATGATTTTAAAAACTGTGCTATCACCCACATGGGTGCCTATGATTAACTAGGTGTCAGTCGATATTTGCTTATATACTTACTTTAAATTGTATCTTCTTTTAATTTTTAATTGTATTTACCTACATACATAATATGTCTTATTAATACTATATTTTATAACTATGATGTTGCAGTATTAATAAATATTGTATAAGTAATCTCGTCATTGGTTTTCTTTTTTACAGTTACACACCTCAACAGCAAACCGAGATCTAGAAAGTCAATAACCTGTCATAAATGTAAAATTGAAATACCAGAAAATCAGTATTCCTATCATATGAGAACGAATATACACAAAGCAAATTGTTTATTGAATACCAAGTTCACAGATATTCATATTATTGCAACAGCATTCAAAAACAGATTAATGACATACAGATTGAATGTCACTCGGGAAGACGAGTACCTCGGTGTAGAGGCGTTCCTGGGTGATCATCTAATAAATATAACAGAATTGATAAATATGTCACTTAATGAACACAATTGCATAAAATTGAGTTTTGAATTGTTTGCCTATTTTATGTTATCAAAATCAGACGAACAACAATTAAAGTCGTTTAATACCAAATATGAAATTTTAAATAAGAACACTGATTTGAATGAATTATTAACCAAAGTAATAAACAAACTAAATAATAAATTAACCGAGTTCCAGCACTGTCAATCTGGTTGGACATTTATTTCTATGAGTCATCTCGAAATTAATATAAACAAGTATTCCCCTATGAGAGGTGGGTCTTATATAGAACTGCCGTCAGCTATTAAGCACACGAAAAGTTGTATAAATATAAAAAATAATGATAATTGTTGTTTACTATGGAGTATAGTTGCTGGATTATACCCAGCTAAAAATAATGTTTGCAGAACAAGTTCATACCCCCATTATACCTCTGTTTTAAATATTGAGGGAATGTCATTTCCTCCTACGATAAATGATATTAAAACGTTAGAAAAAAATAATTCCAACATCAGTTTAAATATATACGGTATACAAAATAATATTGTGACTGGACCTCTTTATATAACACTAAATAGAAGAAAAAATCATTTTAATTTACTTTATATAGAAAAAAAATCTATCGGACACTACTGTCTAATTAAAGATTTAATACGTCTAGTGCGACGTCAAGTGACTCGTTCTAAAGGAAAACTTTATTTATGTGATGCATGTCTACAACTATTTAGTAACGAAAATAGACACAAGACTCATAACTGCTCTAAGATTTTGACTATATTACCTGAACACAATTCTGTACTAAAGTTCAAACATTATGAGAGACAGCAAAAAATTAATTTCATAATTTATGCTGATTTTGAATGTATGTTAATAGACTATAGTGAAAGTAACTCTTTGAATACTCAGAAACTAAAAACACACCAACCTTCATGTTTCGCTTATTATATATGTTGCGCACATAATGATCAATTAAACAAGTATGTTACATATCGAGGTATAGATTGCGTAGAAATATTTGTTAAATATTTAATAAAAGACGTTAAATATATACATAACATTTTAAGTAGTAAAAAGCCAATGACTCCATTATCAGCAGAACAAGAGATGGATTATCGAAATTCGACTACATGTCACATATGCAAACAATTATTACTGAATGATAAAGTCCGAGATCATGATCATATTACATCCGAGTATCGTGGGGCAGCGCACTCGCATTGTAATTTGATGTATAGAGTTTGTTCATTCATTCCTGTTGTCTTTCATAATTTGTCTGGATATGACTCACATTTATTCATTGAAGAATTAGCAAAGTATGAAGGTTCTATTAATATAATACCGAAAACTAAAGAAAAATACCTTTCAATAATAAAACTAATAAATACAGAAAAAAACAATCAACCTATACAAATAAAGTTTATTGATTCCTTTCAATTTCTTAGTTCTAGTCTAGATGCACTAAGTAAAAGTTTATCAGAAAACGATTTTTTAAACTTATCAAGAGAGTTTACTGATAAAAGACAATTTGATTTAATGCGAAAAAAAGGTGTTTATCCATATGACTATATTGATTCTTGGTCTAAATTTGATGAGACGAAACTTCCCTTAAAGTATCATTTTTATAACAGTCTATGCGAAAAACATATAACTAATGAAGAATATTTACACGCTCAAACAGTTTGGAATACATTCGAAATAAAATCTCTTGGTGAATATACAGATTTATACATAAAATGTGATGTGCTTTTACTATGTGATATATTTGAACAATTTAGAAAAACAAGTTTACATTACTATAAGTTGGATCCGGCTTATTATGTAACATCACCGAGCTTAAGTTGGGATGCAATGCTTCTATATACCGACACTGAACTTGAGTTGATAAGTGATTTACAAATTATTATTAAGTTTTAATTAAGTTATTAGAAAAAGGAATTCGTGGTGGGCTAGCACAATGTACTCTACGTCATGCTGTAGCAAACAATAAATATTTACCGTATTTTAATGAGCTCGAACCAAGTAGTTATTTAATATATCTTGATTGTAATAATCTATATGGCTATGCTATGATGAAGAAACTTCCTATAAAAGAATTTAAGTTCTTGAGTCTGAAAGAAATTAGCAAGTTTGATGTAAATGATGTGTCAGATGATAGTGATTATGGTTATATTTTGGAAGTAGACTTAAATTATCCAAATTATTTACATTACAAGCATAAAGACTTACCTTTTGCAGTGGATAAAATAGTACCTCCTTATGGAAAAACATTAAAATTGGTTGCAAATCTCTATGATAAGCAAAAGTATGTAATTCATTATGTTCACTTGAAAGAATGTTTGAAAAAAGGTCTGATTTTAATAAAGATTCATCGTATAATTAGCTTCAGGCAAGAATGCTTTCTCAAAAAATACATTGATCTGAATACTAGGCTTCGTCAAAATTCCAAAACTGCTTTCGAGAAGGACTTTTTCAAATTATTGAATAATGCCATATTCGGAAAAACTATCGAAAATAAACGTAAGCAAGCCGATGTAAAATTAGTAACAAAGTGGACAGATACCAGAAATAAAACAAATAAGCATCTTGGCGCTGAAAAATTGATATGTAAACCAAATTTAAAAAGTGTATCAATTTTTTCAGAAAATTTCGTAGCTGTGGAATTGTACCGGGAAAAGGTTGTTTTAGATAGACCTATTTATATTGGATTTACCGTTTTGGAATATTCGAAGCAACATTTATACCAATTTCATTATGACTTTATTAAAAATAAATACGAAAATAATGCTGAGTTGTGCTATACAGATACTGATAGCCTATTATATTTAATTTATACAGATGATTTTTATCATGATATGCATGATGATCTTACCAAGTTTGATACCAGTAATTTTGGAATGAATAATCCATATCACATACCGCAACTTAATGCTAAAATTCCTGGATTATGGAAACATGAGGTTGGTGACGATTTAATCACAGAATTTACCGGTTTAAGAGCTAAATTATATTTTATAGACAGTGTGAAGACTGAAATTAAAAAAGCTAAAGGTGTTTCTAAGTATGTAACTTGTAACCTAAAATTGAATGATTATAACAATGTACTTCTGACAAATAAAGCGCATAGATGTAAAATGAATATGATAAAATCAATTAAACATGTTTTATACACTCAGCAAGTAGATAAACAAGTTTTAGAAAGAAACGATGACAAAGTTCAAGTATTACAGGATCAAATTCATACATTACCCTGGGGGCATTGTGATTCTATGTTTGTAGATTATTCCAGTGATGTATAATCTGTTAATGTGTATTATTTTTATTACTAGTTTTTAACTTTAAGCTATTATTTTATAGCATTAAGTATGATTTAATTTGTTAATAAAGGTACCTATAATTAGGTATATGTAATTACATCAAACTTTGTTTTATTTATTATATATATACGCATGTCATTTACATTTATTTTACATTTTGACAATGAAGTTCATCAAGCAACCACAGACTTTAGAAGTTAATAATATAAAATTAGAAAATCAAACACGTAAAGTGAAACATAGCGCACTCTTACCAGACACTATTAGATGTATAATATGCGGTCCATCTAACTGTGGGAAAACTAACATAATGCTTAATTTAATATTACATGAAAATGGTCTCAAGTTTAAGCATATTTACTTATACTCGAAGACGGCTTTCCAGCCAAAATATTGTTTTTTGAAACAAGTTATGAGTTACATACCAGGTGCTAACTTCTTTGTCTTCAATGATAATAAAGAAGTCATACACCCAAATGATGCTTTAACTAATGCAGTAATGATTTTTGATGATGTAGCATGCGAAAATCAAATCAATATTCGTAATTACTTTGCAATGGGGAGACACAAACAGATAGATTGTTTTTACTTATCACAAACCTATTCCAAAATACCTAAACAACTTATACGAGATAATGTTAATCTTTTAATAATATTCAAACAAGACGAGATAAACTTAAAACATATATACAATGAGCACGTAAACACAGATATCGAATGGTTTCAATTTAAAAAACTTTGCTCTGCTATTTGGAAAGACAGATTTGACTTTTTGTTAATTAATAAAGATTGTCCTCTAAATGAGGGTAGATACAGACAAGGGTTTGACATATTTATATACTTTTAGAAAGTGCATATAAATACCAACTCACTGCAGAAAATATACCAATCGAAATCTGATATCTGTAAATAACGGATGGGCCGTTATTAAAAAAAAGAAAAAACATTATGCAGGTTAATATTAAAGAACAATTGATAAAGTCAGTCGAAAGCATAAAAAATAAAATTAAAACAATGCAAAATGAAGAAGATACAGCTCATTTAAAATTTAAAAAGGTCTTCAAACCAATAACAGATCCACTAGAAACATTAATTAAAGCGAATGATATAATTAAACCAATATTTGACATTTCGAGAGATGACAGTAACTCGCTTGAAAGATTTAGCTCATCAACAGATTACGTTCCAGAGTATGAAAATTTTAAAGAATGCATAAAAATAGATTCAAATGAAGATTCTGAGTGTTATGAAGACGTTCTTCCAAAAAATCCTTTTAAAGATTCTAATGATACACTGATTTCACTAAATAAAGAAGATATGATGGAAATCTATGATAATATGAATGTCCCATTTGGAATACGTAGTGAAAATAAAAAACTGATGATGGGGAATAGCAAGGTTACGTTTTCTCTTGCAAATAAGACCTGTAATTCACCCAAAACAAATATAGTCACTATTGATAAAAGGTCCTATGAATTAACACCAGGTCTAAAGGAACTTTTGGTACGCAGTAAACCTAACCTTAATTTGGTCACTGAACTAGATAAATTTGTCTATAAAGATATGCTTCATAATACACACGCGCATAAACGAGACTTTCATCCTAATGGTCAAATAAAAGGTGATAAAAGTTTAAAATATCGTCAAATTATTAAACCTTTGTTTTTGCAAAATAGTTATGTTCAAGATGATGGACATATAATGAAAACAAAAAGCGGTGGATTTTTACCTAAATTAATAAAATATAAAAGTAATACCGATTACGTTTACTGGGATGACCCTAATGAACTAATTGAAAGGTTGAAACTTCTAATTGCTTCAAAAAATGCTGGTAATACTAATCATGACAATGAGATTCTATCAATTATAGAAGAGTTAAAAGAAGCTGATATTATAAAAGACTAAAAACCCTTGGAACGTTCTCAGTTATCAAAGTTGAATGCAACATGAATGAACATAAAAATATTAATTCTGTTCGTATAAATCAAACTGATAGTTACATAAGTGTGGAACGAGTTGAGATTAAAAATACTACTGAAGAGCAAATCGAAAAACTTAAAGTTAATATTTGTTTGCAAATAGAAGAACTGAATAAACGGATTTCAATTTTAAACGATAAAGTAAGACATCTTGAAAAAAACATTGTGTTGAAAGAAATTTCAGGAAAATTAAATAAGCATTATGAGCAAAGTAGATGTCATAAATGAAATTCATAAATGTGCTAGAGTTAACTTTCCAAGAAGACAGGTCATACTTAAAGATATCGACGATCTCTGGCAAGCAGATTTAATGGATATGCAAGCAATTTCAAAAGTGAATGGTGGTAACAAATATATACTAGCAATCATAGACACTTTTTCAAAATATGCTTGGACAGTTCCTTTGAAACAAAAAAATAAGCAAGAGGTGTCAAAAGCATTTGAAAGTCTATTGCTTAAAGGACGTGTTCCAAGAAATTTGCAAACTGATCTGGGAAAAGAGTTTTATAATAATAAATTCAAAAATATTGTTATAAAGTACAACATTAATCATTATTCAACGTATTCCACTAAAAAAGCCTCAATTGTTGAAAGATTAATAAGGACATTAAAAAATAAATTATACAAAGAATTTAGTCTTAACGGGAATTATAAATGGATGAATGGAACGCTCATCAAAATTGTATGTGAATACAATAACACTACTCATAGAACTGTGGGACAACCTCCAGCCTCTATTAATCATGAAAATAAAACAGACATACTGAAAAGATATATTCGTATGGCTGAATGTATGAAAAACAGTAAGTGTAGGAAGTTTAGTGTTGGTGATTTTGTAAGAATAAGTAAATACAAAGGATGTTTTGATAAAGGCTATTATCCTAATTGGTCAACAGAAATATTTAAGATAAAAATAATACAAGAAACTAATCCGATAACTTACTTGTTAGAAGATGCAAGATGTCGACCAATACTAGGAGCGTTTTATGCTCAAGAACTTCAAAAAACCAGCCATCCTGATTTGTACTTAGTTGAAAAAGTATTGAAAAGAAAAGGGAATCAAGTATATGTGAAGTGGCTCGGACTTCCTACTAGCGAGAACAGCTGGATAGATAAAACAAATGTATTTTAAGTGGTAAAACAAATGTATTTAAGCAAATACATATATTTTTCTATTCATTACGTATTTGTTCTTAAAACAAAATAGACCTGTATTTGTACTTATTTAATACGTTTCTATTACTTTGGAGAAAAATAAAGTAATAGCAATGAAAACAACACGAGTTATTATAGACAACAAAAAAACAGTTTCATCTGCATTGAACAAAAACATCAATAAAGTAAAAACAGGAGCTGGTTTTAAGAAAACTCTTAAAAAAATTGTTACCCATACTAAAAAGCACATTACAAAATTAAAACCATCATGTAAGAAAGCATTGATGGAATTAGCATACGCAGCAGCTAAAGAATTCGCATCAGATACACCAATAAAATTACCTAGGATTATACCAGTACCAAAAACTGGAGGATTTCTTCCTTTAGTACCAATATTTGCTGGATTATCCGCTGCTGGTAGTTTAGCAGGAGGTGCTGCCGGTATTTCAAAAGCAATTAATGCATATAAAACAGCTAAGAAGCAATTGCGTGAAGCAGAACGACACAATAAGGAAATGGAGGCATTGTTCATTGGAAGAGGATTACATCTCAACCATTACAAAGATGGTTTAGGCATTTACTTAACAGAGAAAAAAAACTGAAATCTCGGCTACCCAATAGAGCTTTAACCAATATTGATCTAATAAAACACTCGAATAATATTCCATTCTTTCGAGGTGTATTTATGAGAGATAAATTACCAGATGAAGTATTGCCGATAGAATGTGGAGTGATCAATCTTGACTCTTCTGAAAACTCTGGTACTCATTGGGTAGCCTATGGCAAGATAAATGATTACGTAGAATATTTTGACAGTTATGGTAACTTAAAACCTCCAAAAGAATTTATGAAATATGTTGGAAATAATATTCAGTATAATTATGAAAACGTTCAGCGTGATCACATGTATAATTGTGGACACTTGTGTTTAAAATTTCTTACGTCATTTTGGAAAGACAATAAAGTATCATAGCAAATTGATGTTTTTTTTTATTCATGTAAATGGATATCCTTGTAACGTAATTAGGACAAGTTATAAAAGTTTATTCTTGATACTCTACGCACATTCATAGATTGCCTGTGATGATAATCACTACTCACATTGAAAATAATAGTTTAGCTAAAATTTAATAATAGTAATACTACCTATTTTGTTTTAACATAGAAACAAGATGTTAGTTTTTAATAAAACACCTATCGTGAGAAGAACATGTAATATTTCACTTCCTATATCCAAAGAAGTCAGACGTGTCAACGCGATAAACATTAAAAGACACATTAAAATTACTAAAGAGAATAAAAGATTTCTCACACATATTGGATTAAAATTAAAATAATAACAACATGCTTCAAATAACAGATTTAGTGCAACATGACAACTCTATTGAAAGTTATGAGATCCATAGCTACAATCCGTATAATACTAGTTTTAAAGAAAATGATGAAATCAGAATACCCATTCATCATCAAGATTTGTATGTATTGCCCTGCAACAGTTCCATTTTTATAGAAGGTTATGCAAGTGTATCTACTAAAGATCCAGCAGGGAAAACAATAAAAAAAGATGTTGATTTTATAAATAATCCAATTTCATATTTGTTTCAAGATATTAGGTATGAAATAAATGGTGTTGAAATCGATCGCAATAAAAATGTTGGTATTACAACAACCTTAAAATCGTATGCCTCTATGAATGAAGGTGAAAGTAAAGCTGCAGCAGTCTGGGGATGGAACTTAGGTGGTACGAAATTAAAAAACGGATATTTCAGTGTTATCGTGCCATTGAACAGAATACTGGGATTTGCAGAAGATTATAACAAAATAATAATCAATTGTAAACATGAACTTATATTACAACGAAGCAGCTCGGCATTGAACTGTGTGCTTCTAGACAAAAATGATAACGTAGAAATAGATATACAAAAAATACAATGGCGTATGCCACATATTAAAGTTTCTGATCGTAATAAATTATTATTGCTTAAAAGCCTGGAGAGAGATCGTTCTATACAGATAGCATTTAGAAATTGGGATTTGTATGAATATCCATTACTACCAAGAACAACTAAACATTCCTGGTCAGTAAAGACAACTGCCCAGCTAGAAAAACCAAGGTTTGTTATATTTGGTTTGCAAACAGCTCGAAGAAATAATAAAACTAAAAGTTCTTCGAAATTTGATCACTGCAATGTAAGCAATATTAAATTATATTTGAATTCTCAATACTATCCGTATGACTCACTTAATCTGAAATTTGATGAAGGTAAATATAGTATATTATATGAAATGTATGCTAATTTTCGTCAGTCGTATTACAACTTTGGCATTGATCCATTGCTTGGCTTAAACCAGTTTAAAGAAATTGCTCCGCTTTTTGTGATTGACTGTTCAAGACAAAACGATTCACTTAAAACTGGGCCAGTTGACGTGCGATTAGAAATTGAATGCTCTGAAGATATTCAAGATAATACATCTGCCTATTGTTTAATAATAAACGATCGACTGTTCGAATACAAGCCACTGAGTAATATTGTGAGAAAACTATCATGAATGCCATCGTAGATATTCAGGGGTTTAAGAGTGAAGGAAACGAGTTTATTCCAAAAGAAATAGCAATAATGTACAAAGGGCATATACAAGTGCTGTTGATAAAACCACCTCGACCATTTTATGACTTGACGAGGAAAGAACGGTTACAAGTGACTTGGATTGAAAAAAACAGAGGAATAAACTGGAATGAAGGCTTTGTACCATATTTGAATTATAAAGCAAACTTTGCCAACTTTTTTAAAACTAAATCTACGAGTATATTTACTAAAGGAAACGAAAAAGTGTCATGGTTAAAAGATATATTCCAAATTAATAATGTATACAATTTAGAAAGTAAAAACTGTCCAAGTTTGGTAGCATTATATAACAATTATTCAGATTCATCTGACATTATAAGTTGTATGCATCATACCAATATATGTGCCTTAAAAAATGTGTTTTGCCTGAATAAATGGTGTGAAGAAAATAAAGTGTTTTGTCAGTAAGATAAGAACGATCCTAGTTTACATATGAATGATTATTTATAGAATGTTAAACCTACTTATAAATTGAAGTGTGAATCTATAATCTATAAACTTACCTGTATTCTTTAGTGAAAAATGTAAATAATAGTAAGTAAGAAATGTATCATTGCTTTAAAAAAATGTATCTTATCAAAATGTACTTTATATTATTTTTGTAATTATGTAGAAATAAATATTTTAACTTGACCTACTTATCAGTTTTATTTCTTAAACACTAGCAATATTTGTTATAACAGTTACCGCCATCAAAAGTTCATACTGAACAGCTTGTTATAATGAGTAGTTCATATTGAACTGCTCTGTTCATTTACACACACGAACAAATGCTGTTGATGAGTATGCTTACACTTCTACTATACAGCATTTTAATTTAAAAAAATGTTATTGAATAAACAAGTCTTAAATATTGTTAGTAGACCATTTTATGACTTGACGAAGAAATAAGTGGCTTTGATTGAAAAACAGAGACATGGTGAACATTTTGAATAATTAAATATATTATGAGGTTACAGAGGAATAAACTGAAATGATTAAGGGGTCACTTGAATAGTCATAGGAATACTCGAATGGTTGAACTGTGAAATATAGGGTATTCAGATCTGAATGATAAGATCTGAATACCCTATATTTCAACTACTGATGTAGGGCGACGTTTTTTTTTGTATTTTTATTTTTTATTATTATCCCGTGGCGTACCCTCCGTGGAGACCCACTGCACGCCAGTGTTGTTATGGCTGTCTAATTTCGTCATGTCCGTCTGTCCGTCCGTCTGGCAGTCTGAAAGTCTGGGCCTCGAGTCTGCTATTACAATAGTGTCAGAATGGTCGATCATTGATTTCATAATTGTTGATTTTGACAGGTTTGGTAATCTACTATTATAATGGCGTCATTATGACTTTCCAATGGTCGCCCACTGACACTACATTGAAAGAAATTGCAAAGAAAATGATCGACCATTATGAATTTACCAGATTACGAACTTTTAGCAAAATGACAATGGCATGACAATGGGATCGTGTTGGAATGACTGAATTTATAAAAATAGCAGACTTGGGCCCCTGGACGGACGGACGGAAAAAAAAAACAGTCGAGATGTGTGTGCTAAAGTATAACATTTTGACCGACACCGTTGTTACGTTACCGTTTAAAGATGGTCACCCATCCTGATCGATCTAGGTACCCGTGCGAATGATTATAATTTTGCAAATACATATTTGTTATGGTCGCGAATCGTAATTATTTTGATCAACATACCTACAACCTGATATTGAACTGCAATTTGTAAGAACGTTAGAAAAGAAGACCTTAAGGGAGGTGCGCTAAGGTAGCCCGCGAAATTCTAATTTTCTTATATATTATGATTCGCGGACGTAACAAATATGGCTTTACAGAATTATTATCATTACAATCAGTAATACAACTCTATAACTAAGTAGAATCCTATAGAATGACTTTCTGAAATCGTCGTTCAATGGCATTCTACGAAGAGTGTTAGTTGTAGCCACCCATATTTAGAGCACTCGCCTCAACTTTCCACCCAGGGGGTCTACTCCGAAGCGCTAAACCGAAGTATCGCCCGAATGTTCGGCCGTTTTATAACTTCCAAAGTTTCCTTTTTGACTTTGAGTCCTTACCCGACTTCAAGTCACAGTTTTGACTTTGGCTTAACGACTTGTCTTATTTTTTTTTCGCCGTAGTCAGCGACAGTTAGCCGTAGTAAAGAAACTACCGAACCTTCGGCCGATCCTGCGGATTTATGTTCGGAGTAGACCTCCTGCGCCTACTTACCCATTGGATACAGACAGAATAGATAATGTTAGGTATTTCTATTGGGTCTGATTGTTTTTACATGTAAGATTTGTGTCATTCACTTTCAATTAACAAATCATTGGATTTCAGTAGGTTCAATCTGTTAACTTCATATTGATGTTTCTACAAAGCCTTAGAACTTACATGCTCACAAATGCTTTAGAATCTAAAATATTATTTTGTGTGCATGTGAGCCACTCCTCCTCACATTATAGTTAAGGTGCTCCAGGAGTCTTGAGTTTTAACGGTTCATGGTTTTTGTTTTCAGAGAAAGTAGTAAAATCGTTGACGAATGAAGTGTTTGCGATCATTGGAGGGTTACCAGTTCCGTTCTTCGGTGTGGACGGCGTTGACGCGTGCCAGCACGTGAAGCGCGCGGACGTGGATGAGTACGTGTCCTGCCCGCTGCCCGCCGGCCGCGACTACATTTACACCAACGTGTTTCCGGTGCTGGCCGTGTACCCCACGCTCAGCACACGAGTGCACTGGAGCCTCAATGACGGTAAAAAAAGCCTAATATGCTTCGAGGTACCTGCGGCTATTACAGCTGGCGCAAGGAAAATTAGTTCGAGCTCATCGAATTAGAGCGGATTATAATATTTATAGCTATAAGATTAAAATTAAACACACTTATAAAATATTATTGCATTTAATTAATTAATTGTAATGGCAATTAAAACAAAGTAAAAACCTTCTCCTTCGTCATTCCTGCTTACTTATAAACTAACACCTACTTTAATAGTACAACACAAATGTTCTTGAAAAATCTTGCTTTTTCCATGCAATTTCCCGTGACAATTTCACAAAATGTTTACAGTGCATTCATGCTAGCTTGACGCGTGACGCGACTGGTAGCACTTTTGCAGTCATGTGTTTAGTAGTTATATTCTGTCAGTCGGCATTTTGAACTCTTTAATAGTATTGAAACTTGGGACTGCAAAATTTAGTGCTACCAATCGCGTCACGCGTCATGTTATTATTTTTATAATGAACGCACAGTACCAACAACGCCCCCTGTCCCTCGGCTTGTAGCACTCTGCGTGTCTAAAAACGGGTCTAAAAATTATCAATAGCTTTTCAGTTTGTTAACAAACTGGAACAAAACACAACGCAATATAAATTTTATTAAAAAGTTAGGCAATGAATATAAATATAAATAAATACAACTTCGTTCCCTTGAGCTTGACTGAAATTATAATAATCTGTCTAAAAAAGTGAGCACTGCACTGTATTGGAGGTTGTTTGATAGGAAAGGATGTAAAATTATCCAATTCGCACGGGCACTTCAAAGCATTTTAGCTGTTTTTGATTACTATTATCCGTCAACTCCCAGTGTACTATCGTTGAGAGCGAAGGGTAGAATGAGTGCACAGGAAAAGTATCGTTATAGGTATACTTAGTGCCTGCTTTGAGCGGGCATGAGACTTTGTCGCCGTTTTCCAAGTAGATCTTCTCACAGATGGATACGCCGTCCACTCCCACGAACGGTAAACGGACGCCAAAGACCTCCGCAGTTACGTGGTTCTTGATATTGGCAATATCGTTTTCTGTAAAAGTAAACAAGCTCTCATCGATATGCATTTCAGAAAAAGAGAAGTTAAAAGATGAACGCCGCATTTCCCATCTTAATAGCATAAATTAGGTATGACAAGGATAATCGGAATCTAAGAATGACCATAGCCGAATAACATCTTGCAAGACGTGACAGTGTGCCAATTTGCAACAATTAATCACCACATAAACACTAGGCGGAAATTCATGGGATTCGAGAAAACCCAATTCCAGATATTTTTGAAAATTTCCCAGAATTCGTCACTAAATATGTATTTTATCTAAACTCGAATTGAATGGCCTTTATTGATTTCATTGGGTACTGATACAATCAAAAACCTTTCGATGTAACCAAACTTTCTAAAACATCAAACAGTTAAAAGTAAAAGGATGAAGTTTGTTGACCATTTTCAAAAATTATCTACGTACAGACGCCAGCACATCAAGCTACTACAATCTGTCAAATTTCTGTAATAGATTTTATAGAACTTTATCCCTACAGCTTAAGGTTCAAGGTTGATTGGGGGGGGGGGGGGGGTGCCATAATCGCCACGCTTGGCAGAGGCGGGTTGGCATTTTTCCACGCTTGAGGAAAAATGTTATTACTAAGAGCACCATTGAAGATGGTGGTCATTAGCATAATAAGGTGGGCTGGGAACAGCTGGACCACCCTATTGGTGATCCTGTCTGGTCCGGGGGCTTTGCAGGGTTTCAGACTCTTGATTATGTCGTGCACTTCGTCCGGGGAGACGGGGTGCAGAGGACAATCAGGGTCTTCGACTGGAGGGAGAGACCATTTTGAGTGCGTTACTTCTTTTTACGACACTATTTACCGCCCCTGGACCTTGATATCGAACCATTGGATGGTGCGCTCACGTTATGACATTAGTGTGGTACCTTGGATGGGCTTCCTGTTCCAGCAGCATTTCTGGATGACGTAGTTATAAGAGATTTAGAGGAAAATGATGATAATTAAAAACATTACACTTTAACATAGTGTTTTATTTGTTTTTCCGGTTTTGTTTATCATGTATGTATGTATGTACCGTAGGCCAATGAAATGTGTTGGGTAGATAAGTGATTACTTTTGACAATACAAGAACTAAGTTAGACATTTTAGAGGTATAGAAACTATCTAACTATCGTTTATTATACTAAAAATGTAGTTAGTAAGTACATAAGTGTGCTGGAGAAACAACAGTTAACGCTCGACGCTCAATTTATATTGACAATCATCGAGAGTCTAAGCAGTGACGAGGGCAGTTGGTTTCAAGGAATTCACAAAGTAAAAAAGACGTTTTAGACCATAGCTAGGTAAGTAGGTACCCCTAAGACGACCCACTGACCAAGTATTCCTATTTAAGACTGAACTTCAAGCGTTAATAATTAGTTCTAGCACATTTATTTCTTTATACTCATTTGGAATCGGCAATTTATAACCTAAAAAGTAATATTAATATTTTTTGGACTTCGTAGCGTTTAAATCGTAAAAATAAGTATAAGACATTATTTTCTAAACTTACATTAGTCTTTCTACTATACCTTCTAACTATACATACACTTTCATTATCAGGTTTTCAAATGTATGGGAAGTGGGCATTGTTCTTTGTGTTTAGCCGAATATTAATGTGTAATAGTGGTGGGTTATTAACCATTAATTGTTCGTGAACCTGCACTAGTGTAGACAAATGAAACAAAACAGTGCAACATCACTTTAAGTTCTCTAAAGAAGTCCGCGCGAGGTTTCAGTAAAGTGCCACGTCTTTACTTAAACTTAAGGGGAGGGGGCGGGATATCATCTACCATCTTTATCACGCATTGAATGGAGTTCATTTCATAATTTGTACTTGTTACATAATTCTACATGACACTGGAGGTCTACTCCGAAGCGTTAAACCGAAGTATCGGCCGAATGTTCGGCCGTTGCTTGACTACGGCTAACTATGGCTGACTACGTCGAAAGAAAAAAAAAACGATAGTCAAAGAGATAAGCCAAAGTCAAAAATATGACTAAGTCGGGTATGGATTCAAAGTCAAAAAAGGAAACTATGGAAGTTATAAAACGGCCGAACATTTGGCCGATACTTCGGTTTAACGCTTCGGAGTAGACCCCCTGGCTAAATGCACAAACCTTGCGAAGCGAAAAAGAAAAAAAAACGTATCGCAATGAACGTCGCTGAACTGTCAAAATGAAAGGAACTGCGATAAATGATTGCCATTTTATAGGTGTTACGACTACGCCGCAGGACGCCTGACGCTTTGGCTGGACGGACGGACCGGTTTGGCCGTCGTTTTAGAAAAAGTTCGGCTTTGTAGGGCGTCCTCTGTTACTCATACTATGTATGTGTTGTGTCCAAAACTCCATGTACACACACACACTACACATCAAGCTATACGTTTCCGGTATACGCTGACCTCTCATTGTGCCGAAATCCTATACAATGCGAGATCAGCTTATACTGCATTTATAGCTTGATATATAGCCGTGTGCCCACGGCCGCGTACTATTGATAGTAAGTACTTATGTTACCTATAATAAGCTATAACTTGATCTTTAGCCATGTCGGAAGTGATCGTAGCATAGCTAGTAAGCTATCGTAGTCGCGCTCGCGACCACACGGCAATCTCAATTAGATTTATTTCCTACCGCAGAATATTAAATACACATTTTCCTCTTGTCTTGAGCAATCTTTTGATGCTTCATACTTTTATTGCGATCGGTAGGTACCTACTCTTGTTAGTCATTCTGCTTGAATAATTATATAATCCTGTTTGGTCTACGTATTATTGTAGATAATAACCAAGGCCTTTTTTTATTTCCTCTATTAATAATCACGGTATACCTACTTACTAGGGTTGCCAACTTTTTTTTTATATCAAATATAGTACCTTAAAAGCCATTACCTGTAAAATATTGTAGAAGGCGAAAACATAAAATATACTTATAGTAAAAATCTATGTTTCAAAAACATTTGGATTCTTTAAATGCATATTTTTTGCTACGATTAACCTTTATTGCTTTATTGTTTTTTGCGTCATGTTTACCGCAAATAAACGTATTTTCCTTCTTTCTTTATACAGGCGTTTTTTGTTAAGGCCCGTCCTTGACCAAAATGTCGCACTAGCCGTTTTTGTGAAGTTTTTGGGAGCTATCTACTCGTTATTTATAAGAAATATCAACGAATAAAAAATACATTACATTTCTACATAATCTTGATTCCTTATTGGTAGAGTCCATTTTTTTTTTGAGGTAGGTATATAATCTAATAAAATTAGCGGGGTATCAAGATTCAGTCCACAGACTACAATATTATATAGGGTGATTCAGTCTGCGGCAAGGTCTTGAGGGTGAAACCTGTGCCGTTTGTCACCGCGTCGGCTAGCTTGCTCGCTCACGTCACATTATCAGTAGATAAATATATTAGTTTATTGAATTTGTTTTGGTTACAGTTTTTGTAGAACGAAGTAGGAGTAACCTACCCCACACTCCCCACGGTCGGTCGGTGGTAGAACTGCCTCATTCGTCTAGTGGTCGCAAGCGCTACTGCTCAGCATGGGTTCGATTCCCAGGTCGGGCAAAATGTTATTGGGTTTTTCCATCTGTAATTTCTCAGTAGCAACCCGGAGTCTGGATTTGTGCCCGGTTGGAGGCAATAGGCTCGCCCCCTATTACATGGGACTTAACATAACTGGCGAAATGAGGGTGTATTATAGGCACACCTCTGCCTAACCTTTCGGGGAAACAAGGCGTGATGTTATGTTATGTAAGTAGGAGTAAGCTTGAGCTATCTACTTGTTATTTTTTAAGAAATATCAACTAATAAAAAAATACATTAAATTTCTACATAATCTAGATTCCATAATGGTACAGACGCCAGCACATCAAGCTACTAGAATCTGTCAAATTTCTTTTAAAGAATTTCAACTTTATCGTTATAGCATAAGGTTCAAGGTTGGTTGGGAAAATTTGACAGTTTCGGATAACTTGACCTGCTGGCGTCTGTACATTTTTTGAATAGGAGTATTTGTTTAATTAATCTCCTTACAACGAAACCATAGAACCGAGAAATAATGATTGATAACACGCATCTCCTCGTGTCATGAAGTAAGCATTATTTAAGTTTTGCTACTGACACTAATGGATAGACAATTTAATAATGAATATTTTGTAAGAAATCTCAAAAAACTTCAAATCTCAGAAAATTTCAAAAAACATACATTTTATAATTATAAAGAATGTATTCTAAAATCTGGTTGTATTCAGTACTGTAACTCATGCGCCCGTACCAGGATTCAATGTGCCGGTTTAGCACCCTTGGAAACCATGAAAACGATACCCATGACGAAAAATTAGCAAATTTTTGTTGGCGCCTTATTGGGTTTTCATTTTGACCCCAGTTTTGTTATCAGCTACCTCGAAAACCATGGAAATGACACACGTCAAAAAAAAATGGCGCCATCTTAAATTTTAGTTTTGACCCAATAATAGTTATCAGTGTCCTCAAAAAAATTTGCAAATTTTCGGTGGCGTCATCTTGAATTTTGATTTTGACCCCATAATAGTCGTACCCTTTTGCTGTGCCCTACAGGGTCCATAATGATCTAAATTATATAGTTACCACCTAAGTACGCATTATGGTAAAGTGATAAAGATATTGAGTATTGAGCGCCCTCGAAAACTATGAAAACGATACACATGACGAAAAATTGCAAATTTTCGGTGGCGCCATCTTGAGTTTTGATTTTGACCCCATAATAGTTATAAGCGCCCTCGAAAACCATGAAAATGACACCCATTACGAAAAATTAGCAAATTTTTGGTGGCGCCTTCTTTAATTTTGATGTTGACCTCAGCTACCTCTAAATCCATGGAAATGACACCCAAGTCGAAAAAAGAAAATAAGTTAAAATGAAATAGAAAAAAAATATTTATTGCAGAAATCCCCACCGACAAATCCCCACCAGTATTTTTTTTCCAGAAATCCCCACCGGTTAAATAAACTTAGCCTTTTATTATTTTTGGAAAAATAAGTAACAATCCCCACCAGGTATTGTATAAAATTGATTTCACATCAATTCATTGATTAAAATCAATTCTTCATGACTGAAGTTTTGCAAAAAATTTAAGTAAATTTGATGTTCTGCGAAATCAATTTTATAATGAATTCTGAAATAATTAAATTGATTAACGCATTTTGTGTTTAATAATTTAGAAACAACAATACCTGGTGGGGATTGTTACTTATTTTTCCAAAAATCCCCACTAGGCTGAGTTTATTTAACCAGTGGGGATTTCTGGAATAAATCAAAAAATACACAAAAATACAATACATACTAGCACTCAATATTCTATTATAAACGAGTGCGTGTGTGCACACTCGTATCTGTGAATTCTTTGAACGCCGCCGTGTCAAAATTCTAAGGTCAGTAAATTTTACGTGTAAGTTATCCGCCAGATGGCGATAATGTCGGTAATTGGATGGCGATAATTGTCCGCATAATGGCATGAACCAGGTAAATTTGTATTTCCGAAGATACAATATATTTTTGATGCACTTGATATCAGGCTTCAAAGATTGCTTCATCACATTAAGTTCAGCATAGACTTTTTAAAACAAATTATTAAATAATTAATAAAATATGTTCGAAAACCTTTATATTAACGGATAAGGTAAATGGTACAGACGCCAGCAGGTTAAGCTACCCGAAACTGTCAAATTTTCCCAATTAACCTTGAACCTTATGCTGTAGGGATAAAGTTGAAAATCTATTAAAGAAATTTGACAAATTGTAGTAGCTTGACGTGCGTCTGTACATTGTAAATTAACCGGTTTCCGAGCCCTGGTTATTTGCTCCGGGTTGTCTCATAACTATTTTTACTCTCTAATTGAAGGGTACAAAATACCATTAATTCAGCTTTTATAAGATTTATAATTATAATACTGGCCCTATTGCGATCATCACGCCATTTTGTATTGAAATAAAAATATACTTATTAGTTTCGCCTCCTGTATTTTTTCTTTACAAATATAGTATTTAGGCTTCTACTATAGCAGCATAGTAGTACTTAGGTACCTACTTGTTTTTGAGATCATAATATCTACCGACAGAGTGCCTAGATCCTAGATACATATTTCCTCTTTTTTCGTCACTCCATCAGTTATTTGCAAGCTTTATATTAACTTGCTTCGTTCATGTGTTTTTTTTTTTAAGTTGAGGCACAAAAAACGGCTGTAATGTTAAGTCATAAATCAACAAGACAACAACAACGCGATGTAATGAAAAATTTTAATTTGGGCGGTTAGATGATCGGGATCTTTCTGAGGCGGGCCATACTTGCTATATATATCAAATATTCATCGGGAATTATAAAGCAAGGTAAGGTACCTGGGGTGAAGGTAATCGAGACGCCTGGATTGGTGCCTTTCTTGAGAAGGCAGGGAGTTTTCCTGCATGGTATCAGATGCACGTTTTCACTCAGGTTTTCGTAGGATTTGTCTGTAAATACAATAGAAAACACTATAACATTGTCATTAGATAAGTTTGATAATGTGTTGGTTATATTGATCATGTATGACGTAGTCACGTCTATTATTCTTCATACTTTAAGTATTAACGCGTTCTAGCACAAAACATACAGAATAGACTAGATGCAGGCGCATAACTTTTCCGTATGCGTCTTATTGTTACGCGGACACGGTGCAGACGTAGGGGGGTGTGAAGAGGGCGCGGGGTGATCGCCGAACTCAAAATATAAATGTCATAGCTCACAACCGCACACCACCGCTGCGGCCCGTCTCACGTCCCTTCTGTGTGGTTCGCGCCTTAAGTAGACATAATAGTGTTCGGAAAAACCGGTCGTCTTAAGGCTCGTACAGACTCGCGCGATATCGCGGGCGCGACAGGCACCGATAAAGAAGTTGTGCTACTAGTGTCGCGTCGCGCCCGCGTAATCGCACTAGTCTGGTCTCTAGTGCTGTAGTAGCTTTGGTCTATACAGCGCGTGCGCCTGAGCCTAGTCGGGCGGTAAAAATCAACTGCAATATCAATTCAACGAAGGTAGATGCTGAAATTTGCCGATCGGCACTATGAGTGATAACCGAATGTAAATCAAAACAAAATAAATTAGAAAATCCGCACCCTAATGGCGTAACACAGTTTGAATCACAATCTGAATGATTTCGAAGTAGGTATATTGCTAATACATAGCTTCGTATGATCGAAAAATTTGTCTGCTGAACAACGTAAATAACGCAATGAATTTTGTTGAACTGTCAAAATGAAACCCATTGCTAATTGCTACTGTTATTGTGATACGCTACTACCCCGCAGAATCATTATTCGTTCAACTTTAATTTTAAATGTCTTTCAAAAATTGTAACACCACATGTTTAGGGTTCCGTAGCCAAATTGCTAAAACGAACTCCTTATAATTTCGTCATGGTCGTGTGTCCGTCCGTCCACTCCGGATGACACAGCCATTTTACTCGGAGACTACCAGCACTATATCGATCAAAATTGTAAAGGTGTACCTATTCTATGCATTGCTAAACAATGGTGTAGCACATTTGCGAGTGGGGTATTGGTGGACCCCATAAGTAAAAAGATTATGATGTTCGTCTGTTTGTGACTTTGATAAGTATTCAATAGTTTTTGAGATATGGTTTATTTTCAGTTTCAGTTACAACCCCGGAAATATATTAGTTTTTAAAAGTTTTTTGAGAAATATTATGAAATAATATGAATATATGATTTTGTCGCTCAGAAAAAATTGCGCGATACCGTTTCTTACATCAGCTAAACCATAACTAAACCAAAACCAAAAACGTTCCGTTCGAACGGTAATTACGTTGAGAAATAGCGCGATCGGCCCCCTGGAAACCCTTCATTGTGCGTGGTCCGACACGTACTTGGTCGTGTTTTTACACAATTCAATCTTTTTAAATCTAAGTAATACCTAGTGTTTAAACTAAAATGTACGGTATGGTCCTTAATATACCTACCAACTTAAGATGGACTCTTTGGATGAATTATTGCTGGGGCTGCGCAGATGAACGCGTTTACTTCAGTGTAGTCATATCTACTTAAAGTATCAATAAAGGCAAACGCGTTTATTGTTGACATCATACACACTCATATCATTGGGGCTGAACTTGACCATCTCATTATTGTTCAACCAAAGTCAGACACAGTGGAGCTGTGTAGCCTCTCTATTACAATGCTACATTGGACGTATATTTTACGGTCAGCGCGCAATGTGCAGCAAAATTCTCGAGATTTTTTGAATTGAAAACTTCTATATTTGAGCGGTTTTTGGTAGGGGTAAAACTTATGGGTTCGCGTCACCGATAAGCTGTAGTAGCAGTTAGTGACGTTAAATTGACCACGTGAAAAGTTTAATTTGTGTATACTGAGCATTGTTTAAATTGTGTTTTAGATAATCATTATTTTATTGAAGTGAAAACTTCTATAAGCGCGTTAAGCGATAAGTTTTCACTTCTGTCGGGAGTCCCCATGACTGCATATTTATGTGTAAGTATAAATATTTATGTATCCATTTTCCAACTGCATAAGTTTTTAAGAATTAACACATTGTGAAATTGTGCAAAGAACTACAATGACTTCAATGCAAAATTCATGTCCGTGACTACCGCAGGACCACGAACGCCAATCGCTTCCATATTTGGCAAATAATTAGTGCTCAATTGGTGCTAATTAGTGCTCGAACAACAGAATTGGTGCTTTAGTAGTTTTCGAGAAAATCGACTTTGAAGGTGGTCCTGCGTTAGTCACGCTCTCTTCAGCAGGACCACCATGAGCGCCGAAAAAGGGGGCATGCTACAGCTATTCTAAGTATACAAATAATTAGTGCCCTTAAATATGATTCATTTCGTAACAAAAAAAGGACTGAAACGTTTGTATTTACCGAGAAATCAACGATAATAACTTTCGCGCGCTCGTTCAGCAGGACCTTGAATGGACTTTGAATGTTGATTCCAAGTTTCAGGAGCTAGTCGCTTTCCTCAAACTTACATAGAAAATTAGTGCTCTGCGAGATAAAATTGATACCCAAAATTCAAAATTACTACTCTAGTAGTTTACGAGATATACCATACCATTGGTGGGGTGGCGGTAGTCACGGTGTTAAATTTTCATTTGAAGATTTCCCTATTAAAAACTCAAGTTATTTCTTCCCAAATTTATACAAAAATTAGTGCTCCTAAAGAAGTTGTAGTTACCAAAAATTCATATTCCCAAGTTTTGTATTATAAGAGAAATTAGCTTTCATTACTTTTCCATACTAAATCTCCGCGTATAACCCGACCAAATTAAGTTGTCAATGGTATTGAGTTGTATATGAGATGTACACTCGTGCACATAAATTGATGGATGTCGGAATAGTAATAAGAACAGTTCAATATCCATAATTTTTATACAAACTGTGTACCTAGGTACATATTTAGAAAAAAAATAACCTATCGTTACCCATGGCCTGTGATACCTTTGTTAATGACGTGGGTAGGTTGGTACTCGAATAATTATTTTTCTGTATTGTAAGTACCTACCTTGTGTGTTGTTCTATGAATATCATTGAAGAGCGATAGGTATTTCTTATTTATTTCTTTCCTAGTCATTATTTACCGTTGCTGCAAGCAGTACCTAAGTATTCAAAACCTAATTTATTGTATTAACAATATGTTGCTAATAACGTAAGTATAAAAGTATTGCATAAGTAATAGTTATGTATTTTTTCCAGTTTCAGTACCTGAAGTCGATTTTATCAAATTTCCACTGACATATCTGTGGACCTCGGGTGTATTTTTAGTTACCAATTCAATACCTACTTTTTCAAAGCTGGGTTATGAATTAGTAGTTGTATTTTTAATGGAAAACACATTTATAAATCGAATAAGTTTTATTAATTATAGATCACAGTTCGATAACAATTTGTAAAATCAGTAGAATTTTAAATAACTACTTAAAATTCTAACGAACTGTGATGTATAATTAATAAAACTTAAATTAAGGTTTTGAGTACTTAGGTACTGCTTGCAGCAACGGTAAATAATGACTAGGAAAGAAATAAATAAGAAATACCTATCGCTCTTCAATGATATTCATAGAACAACACACAAGGTAGGTACTTACAATACAGAAAAATAATTATTCGAGTACCAACCTACCCACGTCATTAACAAAGGTATCACAGGCCATGGGTAACGATAGGTTATTTTTTTTCTAAATATGTAGGTACCTAGGTACACAGTTTGTATAAAAATTATGGATATTGAACTGTTCTTATTACTATTCCGACATCCATCAATTTATGTGCACGAGTGTACATCTCATATACAACTCAATACCATTGACAACTTAATTTGGTCGGGTTATACGCGGAGATTTAGTATGGAAAAGTAATGAAAGCTAATTTCTCTTATAATACAACACTTGGGAATCTGAATTTTTGGTCAACTTCTTTAGGAGCACTAATTTTTGTATAAATTTGGGAAGAAATCACTGAGTTTTTAATAGGGAAATCTTCAAATGAAAATTTAACACCGTGACTACCGCCACCCCACCAATGGTATGGTATATCTCGTAAACTACTAGAGTAGTAATTTTGAATTTTGGGTATCAATTTTATCTCGCAGAGCACTAATTTTCTATGTAAGTTTGAGGAAAGCGACTAGCTCCTGAAACTTGGAATCAACATTCAAAGTCGTGGTCCTGCTGAACGAGCGCGCGAAAGTTATTATCGTTGATTTCTCGGTAAATACAAACGTTTCAGACTTTTTTTTTGTTACGAAATGTATCATATTTAAGGACACTAATTAAGAATGCTGAAGAGAGCGTGACTACCGCAGGACCACCTTCAAAGTCGATTTTCTCGAAAACTACTGAAGCACCAATTCTGTTGTTCGAGCACTAATTAGCACCAATTGGGCACTAATTATTTGCCAAATATGGAAGTGATTGGCGTTCGTGGTCCTGCGGTAGTCACGGACATCAAAATTCGAAACAGGGAAGTTGATGTGTGTAACCTTCGTCTTACTTATCTAACATTGAACGTAAAATAATTATCTTGTTATGTTTGTTATGATTATGTACCAATGAAGCGACCGGAATCAATGCTTACAATTTATCCTTGTAATCTGCAGGCTTAGCACAAGAACCGTAGAGAAGCGTTTTGTCGAGTAGATAAAAATGACGTTTCCGTGTGTACCTAGACAGCAGAACATTTTCGGTAGACAAGCGATTTCTATTCCACAGTAGAGTAGAAATAGAAAGAGTCATTCTAAGCTAGACTCATCGTTGACGCGTAACTGAAAAAAAGTTGTTGCTGCAGTTGTAACCGAAAACATCCCATGTCTCTTACATGTATGGGGAGTGCGACCCCATTTTTAGGGTTCCGTACCCAAAGGGTAAAACGGGAACCCGTTTCCCGTTCCCGTTCCCGCCGTCTGTATGTCGGTCTGTCACCAGGCTGTATCTCATGAGCCGTGATAGTTAGACAGTTGAAATTTTCACAGATGATGTATTTCTGTTGCCGCTATAACAAATTAACAACAAATACTAAAAAACAGAATAAAATAAATATTTAAGGAGGCTTCCATACAACAAACGTGATTTTTTTGCTCGTTTTTGCTGGATATTGATAACGGCAACAGGTAGACGCTTGAAATATTCAAAGAATATTTAGTTATATTTTCAATTTAAAAATAAATAATTAAATAAAAATAAAACAAATATTTAAGGGGGACTCCCATACAACAAACGTGTTTTTTTTTGCCGTTTTAATAGATAATGGTACGGAACCCTTTGTGCGCTAGTCCGACTCGCACTTGGCCGGTTTTTTTTTCCTAATTTCACTACACCTTTGTTTAGCGAGGCATAGAATACACGTTCTATCCAATTTTAATCGATATAGTACTTACTAATAGTCTCCGACTAAAATAACCGTGTCATCCGAACGGACGGACATGACGAAGTTATAAAGGTTCCGTTTTAACGAGTAATAGTTGACCAACTTACATTTGCAGTTGGAATGTATGGGAGAACATGTTTTTCAGCTACAATGATAAATTAATTTTTCGGATAAATGCATCCCAACTACGGAACCCTTCATTGTGCGAGGTTCGACACGCACTTAACCGGTTTTTACCTAGGATTTTTTTGCTTAAGGTGTATAAAGAGAGTAGTTTGGGCAACGTATTGCCGCCTTGCGAACACAGTACGAAGTCTAACTCCAGCTATACGACCGTGATATGCATTTCAAATAAATTGCTGTTTGTATCAAAAAGGATTTTCCTATCTGGTTAATTTTATTTCTCAGATGAAGCCCATAAAAAAACGTTTTTCTTTATAATAAAGCGTCAAATTGCCTGAGAATAAGACTGTGTGTATGCGCAGCGAGTCGCACACTTCGTGATCAGAATGTTAATCGGTGTAAATTATAATAATGAATTTAAATATAACGAAATGTTCGACGCGACGGACCGGCCAGAACATCGATAACTGAACCTCTATAGGCAATAATACTACAGTCGAAATCAATAAGGAAGTTTAAAAATATAATCTCGTACCTACGCGTGCCTCCGTTTTTAACGGACTTCAAAAAAAGGAGGTTTGCCTGTAATTTTTTTTTAATATATATTCATCGATATTTTCGTCAATTGTGGACCGATTTTGAAAGTTCATTTGGTAGAGGAAGCTTACCTAACTCAAAAACTGCCCTTTTTATGGGACCACCCGGTGGTCCCATATAAATTTGGGCAGTTTTTGAGTTAGCTTTGATAATACGTAGGATATAGGTAATCTACTTTTACCTAATCTTGATTATAATACTTCCAGTCACTGTTGTTTACATAGCAAGTAGTGGAATACGAATTGGTGTGTGGTGGTAGTAACATAACTAAAAAGTGAAAAATAAAAATGTTCTTTGCAACAAAAAAAAAAATAACCGATTTAAATAAAACACTACTTACTAAGTGAAAATTTCGGAAGTCGTTGGCTAAAAACGAAAATACAGATCCAAAGAGACCGACTTCCGCACTCTAGAAGTAGGTACTTAGTGTTCTTTTGGAAGTCGGTTGTATTTAGGGTTCCGTACCCAAAGGGTAAAACGGGAACCCTATTACTAAGGCTCCGCTGTCTGTCGGTCTGTCCGTCTGTCACCAGGCTATATCTCATGAACCGTGACAGTTAGACAGTTGAAATTTTCACAGATGACGTATTTCTGTTGCCGCTATAGCAACAAATACTAAAAACCAGAATAACATAAATATTTAAGGGGCTCCCATCCAACAAACATGATTTTTTTGCTCGTTTTTGCTCGATATCGATAACGGCAACAGGGCCTCAAGTCTGCTATTACAATAGTCTCAGAATGGTCGATCATTGATTTCATAATTGTTGATTTTGACAAGTTTGGTAATCTACTATTATAATGGCGTCATTATGACTTTCCAATGGTCGGCCACTGACACTACATTGAAAGAAATGGCAAAGAAAATGATCGACCATTATGAATTTACCAGATTACGAACTTTTAGCAAAATGGCAATGGCATGACAATGGGATCGTGTTGGAATGACTGAATTTATAAAAATAGCAGACTTGGGCCCCAGGTAGACGCTTGAAATATTCACAGAATATTTAGTTATAACATTCACTTTAAAAATAAATAATTAAATTAAAATAAAACAAATATTTACGGGGGGCTCCCATACAACAAACGTGATTTTTTTGCCATTTTTATAGATAATGGTACGGAACCCTTCGTGTGCGAGTCCAACTCGCACTTGGCCGGTTTTTTAACACGCTCTAGCTTCATACGTATGTTAGTAGGTATGAATGTAACGGAAACTTTGAACTTGATTTTCGACCACTTCCAAACGTCTGATTAATTTAAAATTTTGCACACTTATCAAGGACCGATGACAATACAATAATTTAATACCTAAGTTATTTTTTTTATATACTAAAAAACACGCTATAATAGAAAAGCAAACTAAAAAAAACCGGCCAAGTGCGAGTCGGACTCGCGCACAAAGGGTTTCGTACCATTATCTATAAAAACGGCAAAAAAAATCACGTTTGTTGTATGGGAGCCCCCTTAAATATTTACCTATTTTCTTCTGTTGTTTAATATTTGTTGTTATAGCGGCAACAGAAATACATCATCTGTGAAAATTTCAACTGTCTAACTATCACGGTTCAAGAGATACAGCCTGGTGACAGACGGATAGACAGACAGACAGACGGCGCGGCGTGGCGGCGGTGGCGGAGCCTTAGTAATAGGGTTCCCGTTATACCCTTTGGGTACGGAACCCTAAAGAGTAGAAAATAAATAATAGTTTGAAAAACTAAAAACACGCATTCACTATTAGATATTATTTCAAACTTATTTAAAATTATTTTCTACGTTTTAGTTTAATGTTCTATTAAAGCGTGTTTTTAGTTTTTTAAAGTATTATTTATTTATAAAGAAGTTTATTAAAGATCTTACTTGATTCAATCAGTGAACCATTGTCAAAGTTCTACCTACTTTGTAACATCGAGTCCTCACATCACAGGGCGCACGCTGTTTATCTACATCTGCCTTACCTAATGACCCCAATGGCGGTCTGCATTATCTACTGTCCACTAATGTTCATCAAGAAGGTACCTTGTTAATTGCCCATTAGATACTCACACGTGACTTGATTGTATAGGTAATAGGTACTATGTTAGTTAGACAAGTACCTACTCAGTAAACTGTTAAGCACTTCATAGTCTCTGCTGTGACAAATTAGATTTTCTACTAGGTTCATCTTTTTATTTCAATCGCGCACACAAAAAAAAAGGATTTTCAAAATCGGTTCACAATTGACGGAGAATACAAACATACAGACGAACATTATATCCTCCTCCTTAATTGAAGTAATTTAAAAAATCCGGTCATGTGTGAGTCGCGCATGTTTAGTTAGCAGCCATCGTCGGCGTAGGTCAATGTAGTTTTCATCGGTGTAGTCAACTCGTGGTAAAGACAGAAAGTGACCCGGTGTCAGGTAGTTATAAAATTCTTCGGGGTCTTCAGTGAGCTGGCAAAGCGGCCTGGAGTTCATGCATGCTTCCATCTTCGCAAGCAGGGTAGTAAATTCCAAGTACCTCAGTTTTGGTCTCCCAGCACCCGAGGAGGGTGCTTCATCGACTTGACCGCTGCTACCCATAGTCTACCAGCAGTCGGCTAAGCGGGCGCATTGGAATGCCATAGTAGGTACTCCCATGTCTGCGATGTTATTGAAGAAGTTTGGTGACAAGATTTGCTTGAATTCTTCAAACTCTTTCTGAAGCAACCTTGATGCGCCTATGAAATTCGTACTACAGTCCGAGTAGACGTGATCTGGTGTACCACCGCGCCTGGGTCACATTCTCTGGAAGGCTACTATGAAAGTTTCAGTAGGTACTACCTACTTAAGTCCGATGCAAGTTTGATGTGCACAACCATTGTCACCATGCATACGAATATGGATATATGAAGAAGTTCGAACCCCTCTTCCTTTGTTGAGTCTGACTTCGACATGTCCTGTGAAGTCAACTCCCGTGTGGGTAAACGGGCGCGAATGTGTTACTCGTTGAGGTGGCAGTTCTCCCATGAGTTGGTTCAACTTCGACGGTTTTATGCGATGGCAGCGCACTCATAGTTCAGCTTTCGATCCAGTACCGATATCAGATGTTCGCTAAGTTAGTCTGGCTCCTCCGTGTATAATCGTTAGATGAGCTCGATGGATCACCAACTCAATAAGCCGTCCAACCTTAGGTAGAATGGTTGGATTCTTCATCCCAAAAGGTAACCTGGAATGGTTCAGTCAAACCCCGACTCGGATTAAGCCGTTCTTGTCCTAGTATGGTATAAGTTTGAAAATGTTACTTTTCCTTGAAATAGTTTAATTCTTCATAAGTTGTTTATATTCTTGCGTAATTTCCGTTTATTGCACATATTTTGTTAGGTATTTGTTCATTTGCATTGTTTAATTCGCATAAAGCGAGGCATCCAGTGTCGCGTTTCGTGTTATTACGCAAGTTTCCAATAAATCGTTGTATCCATGCTACAATTCCGATTGCTTCGGTCAATGAACTGCAATTAGTTAGATAATAAGTTATGAATACAATTATTGGTCTCTTTGTTCATTGAGTTCGATTTCGCTTGATAGACGCTGCCTATATTAGTTGTAAATGTACAAGTTATGTTTTCTTCACGATCTGTAACCCGTTTTAGTTTTCTGAGATGTATTGAAAACAGGTCTCGAGTTTCGTGGTAGTAGATTCTTCACGAAGTAGGTACACCGTGATGTGGTAAAAAACATTCAATAGTTGAAGATGCCCTGGGTTTTGCTGGTTTCATATGGCCTAACTCCAGGTATTCCATATGCAGCTCTTTGTACTCGTATAACATTTCAAGTCGGCCATTTCTTTGAATCTCTTTTTTCTAGTTGCAGCAATTGTGATACTGCGATCGTTTTCGATGTTCCGATCTTATTTTCATAATCCGGACATAAAGGCATCTTCACATTGTATAATCCGTTTGAACCACGGCGAGTGGTTACATAAAGGCATCTTCACATTGTATCTTCCGTCTGAACCACGGCGAGTGGTTTCCTTGTAGAAAGTTTGACATTGATCCTCTTGGGATCGATCAGTTTGTTTTGGTGATGCCCAAAATGTTATTTTAGTTGTTGTACTAGTTAGTTCGAGTAGTTTAAGGCTCTTCCAGTAAGTAGTCGAAGGCTCTTCCAGTAGTTGTAGTTAGTTCCAGTACTCAATATGCCTGTACTCTGGTTAGGTATTTATGCTTTCTCAATCCAGCTGGGGTGACCCTCTTCCGGGAGATCACCTGAACCGACTCAGTTAAGTTTATTTAAGTTAAGAGAGTACCTACAGTACTAGAGTGGAAGGCGATTATTTCTCTCAGTTGTTGATAGCTACACATAAGTTCACTATATTTTAATTCGTGAGTCAAGTTATTTTATTATGCTAAATTATGACGCGCTTCGTTGGCCTAAAGTAGATTACAGAGTAAGCAAAAAAATGTACGGTGATGAAACCGTACACCATAATGTTATTAACCGTTTCCACCGAAGATCCCATATGATGCCAAATGGTTGTATAATATGTACTTAGGGATATAATGATATAGCATACCTACTACATACCAAAACCACTTAGGTACCTAGGTATGTAAATTGCCTTAGGTAAGTCAATGAATTAAGTACTTCAAAAAACCGGCCAAGTGCGAGTCGGACTCGCGCACGAAGGGTTCCGTACCATTATCTATAAAAAACGTCAAAAAATCACGTTTGTTGTATGGGAGCCCCCCTTAAATATTTGTTTTATTTTTATTTAGTTATTTATTTTTAAATTGAATATATAACTAAATATTCTGTGAATATTTCAAGCGTCTACCTGTTGCCGTTATCAATATCGAGCAAAAAAGAGCAAAAAAAACACGTTTGTTGTATGGGAGCCCCCTTAAATATGTATGCATTCTGGTTTTTAGTATTTGTTGCTATAGCAGCAACAGAAATACATCATCTGTGAAAATTTCAACTGTCTAGCTATCACGGATCATGAGATACAGCCTGGTGACCCCCTGGAGCCCCCTTAAATATGTATGCATTCTGGTTTTTAGTATTTGTTGCTATAGCGGCAACAGAAATACATCATCTGTGAAAATTTCAACTGTCTAGCTATCACGGATCATGAGATACAGCCTGGTGACAGACAGACAGACGGCGGAGCCTTAGTAATATAGTTCCCGTTTTACCCTTTGGGTACGGAACCCTAAAAATGAGATGTAAATGTAAATACTTCGGCGGCCTTGTTTCTGAAATAATCCCTTTTAAAATTCATCTAACCCAAATTCACATGATTATAATTATTATCACAAAGCAGCACAGACACAACTATCGTAACTAACTGGACTGCGCCCACAGAGTACATTTACCTATATAACACATGGTACATAATTTAAAGGAGACTGCGCGTATGGATTGTTCCAGCAGACATGTTGCTGTCCTAGTGTCGGAGAGATACCTTCTCTCCGACACTGGTACAGCAACATGTCATCGTTCATTATAATTATTATTTATTTTGATTTAATTTGATTTTTAGGGTAAAACGGGAACCCTATTACTAAGGCTCCGCCGTCTGTCTGTCTGTCCGTCTGTCACCAGGCTGTATCTCATGATCCGTGATAGCTAGACAGTTGAAATTTTCACAGATGATGTATTTCTGTTGCCGCTATAGCAACAAATACTAAAATTCAGAATAACATAAATATTTAAGGGGGCTCCCATACAACAACGTGATTTTTTTTGCCGTTTTTATAGATAATGGTACGGAACCCTTCGTGCGCGAGTCCGACTCGCACTTGGCCGGTTTTTGTTAATATACAGGGTGGATTTTTGAGATGGGGCAGTAAGGGCAGCTACCTTAACCGTTGTAGCTGGAGGAAAACGGTCTTAGGAGACTGGCCTTAACTTTTTGAGAAATGTTGATCTGCATTCACAGATTTTGGAAAAAATGTACAGTCAGCAGGAAAATGGGCAATTTTCACAAAAACTTTTTTTGATGCTAATCGATCCTCTTTCATATTCATATATTGCATTCTCATTTCCTACGAAATGTATGAGAAAAGTTTTTTGCGATTTATGACTTTTCCAGTACTCAAACCTCAGTTGGTCTAATAGAGGTTTTTGAGCCTTATAAGAAACAGGATCGATTGGCATAAAAAAAAGATTTTGTGTAATTGCCTATTTTACTGCTGACTGTAATTTTTTTTCAAAATCTGTGAATGCAGATCAAAATTTCTCAGAAAGTTAAGGACAGTCTCTTATGACTGTTTTCCTGTAGCTACAACGGTGAAGGTAGCTACCCTTACTGCCCCATCTCAAAAATCCACCCTGTATGTTTGGCATTGGGTGTAAATTATCTGGCGAAGAGCAGTTTAAAATGTTAGAATTGTAATATTTTATTTATTGCTTCAAAAATATAAATCTGTGTTATTTTGCAAAATTATTAAGTAATTAAGTAAGTATGTATCTAAAAGTGAATGATAATTATGTAGTTTTATTATACAAAGATTCTAGCTACATTTTAGTTTTTTTTTTTTTTATAATTATTGAACGGTTGCCTATTAGTTATTTATGCAACTGTTGTATATTAGGGGGTATTGTTCTATGTTCTATGTTAGAGGGTTTGGTTTCCGCACTTAGACCTTCATGTGGACCATTGTGCGTGGGCCATAGCGGCCGTCATTGGTTTATTCCAACCAGCCCACCTCCCTCCAGAAGCTAATTAGATCTTCTGGTCTGCATAGAATATCTGTGAAAGATCTGGGTGACCCGAGGGTTTCTGTTCTGATCTGGCTGACGCCTGTGCAGTCAATGAGCACATGCGCAACGGTTTCATCAGCCTCCATGCAAGCCCTGCACAGAGGGCTGTCCGTTATGCCTATATTGTGGAAGTGTTTGTTTAGGGAGCAGTGTCCCGTGATGGTCCCCGTCACCAAGCGCAGGCCGTTCCTGTCCAGGCGTAGCAAACGCCTGGTTAGTCTGCCATCTAAGGATGGCATGGCTTCCCTGGACTGCCTGCAACCCGGTGTCGAGGTCCACCAGTTCTCCGCTTGTGTGTGGGTGAACTCCTGTAGCCACCTGCGTATTTGGTTAAAGGGGATGGGTACAATAGGCTCGGGCCCACAGACTGACGCGCTGGATGCTCTCCTAGCTAGTTCGTCAGCTGCGTCGTTACCCAGAGATCAGCTGTGTCCTTTTATCCATTGCAGTGTCACTGCGTTACGGTGGCACACCGTCACCCGCTCCAGTGCATTGTGACATTCTACTTGTTAGTCTGGATGTAATATATTTTTTCTCTAGGGATTGCAGAACTGAGGCACTGTCGGACAGTATACGTATACGGGTGTCCGTAACTTTCCTGGCTTCTATGGCGTAAGCCGCTTGTATAATGCCCACGCATTCCGCCTGGTAGACGGTGTTGAACATTCCAAGCGGGCTTAAAATCGTGTGAAAAGACTCCGACTCCGGTTCCGGAGTTGGTCTTTGATCCGTCGGTGTATACTCTCATCTCTCTTGGGCCTGAGTGGTCACACCGTTCTTCTGTGAGTGTAACGTTGTAATGCTTCTGAAAGAAGTGTAGTTTCGGGGCTTTGTCGCAGGGTGATGCCATCATCGGTTGTCGTTTGATTGCATCTTCCCTTATGCGTGTGTGTTTGACCCTAGAGTCTTTGCTCAGGGTTCCCGATAAGTAGAGCCTGAAGGCGGCCAAGGCTGCCTCCTCTCGCACGATGAGGTGTAGGGGTGGCAGTCCTAGCATTACTTGTAAAGCGGCATTAGGGGGTATTAAACACGAATGTGCACACACCGGCAAAATTAGCGGACATATATTTTTTTTCGAAAGACTTGTTTCTGTAACATTGCTGGCGGGTTGTTAATTCATTTTATTTTAGAAATAATTATTTAAAAAAAAAAAAAATGAGAAAACAATTGAAAGTCACCTTATAAGCGATTTTTTAATTTTATTCGTACTAACATCATTTTGAGCGAATTTCATCGAAGGACTTCATTCACTTTCATCGAAGGACTTGAACGCAACTGGGATTGCCAGGGCACTTGATATGAAGAGAAATGATCAAACCTACAGAGTGATCTCAAGAATTTATCGCCCACCTGTTTCAACAATTTATCGCAGTATCCAACGATTCAGGGAGACTAATGCGTTTGTGAGAAGACCGGGACAAGGCAGAAAAAGACGTACTTCGAGCAGTGATGATCGTTTCATTCAGCTTCGCGTACGTAGGAACCCACATCTAACGGCCGTCCAAGCCAGAAATGGGCTCGAGGAAGTTCGAGGGTCACAGTAAGTGAGCGTACGGTACGAAGAAAATTCAAAGAAGCTGGTTTTGGTTCGTACGTGCCTGCCAAGATTCCAAAACTTGAGATACATCATCGTAGAAACAGACTAACTTTTGCTCGGAAACATCGACTTTGGACAACGGACCAATGGGGTAAATATTGTTTAGTGATGAGTGCAGAATTCTTTTAAATCAAGTTGATGAAAGGCAAAGAATATATACACGCAAAGGAGAACGATATAATCAGCCAAATTTTAAAACTACAGTGGCTTATGGTGGAGGATCAATAATGGTTTGGAAGGGGTATGTTTTGGAGCTCGTACGGACCTGGTGGTGATCGATGGAGGAAGTCCGACTGCAGCTCGTCATATAAGAGAATTTTTAGAAGAAAATGTGGTACCGTTTGATCCCTTTATCGGTGACGACTTCATTTTGATGCAGGATAATGCTCGGCCGCATAAATGCTCATTCAACTCAAGCATATCATAATAATGTGAATATCACAGTTATGGGGTGGCCGGCGAGATCACCGGGTATGAATCCGATAGAACACGTCAGGGACTTGCTGAAACGAAGAGTAAAACCCAGACGCCGAGCTCCTATCAATCTGGGTGAACTACGAATCGCCGTAGTTGAGGAATCGCAGAGACTGTCACAGGAAACAATAGATAACAATCATTAACCGTGATACCTAGCTAGACAGTTGAAATTTTCATAGATGTTTTATTTCTGTTGTAACAACAAATACTAAAAAACAGAATAAAATAAATATTTAAGGGGGCTCCCATACAACAAACCTGATTTTTCTGCTCGTTTTTGCTCAGGTAGACGCTTGAAATATTCACAGAATATTTATTTATATATTCACTTTAAAAACAAATAATTAAATTAAAATAAAACAAATATTAAAGGGGGGCTCCCATACAACAAACATGATTTTTATAGATAATGGTACGGAACCCTTCGTGCGCGAGTCCGACTCGCACTTGGCCGGTTTTTTGAAATTCATAAAGATACCACGAATTGAGTACTTAGTGAGAAAAGGAGTTACCTAATGAAAAGTACAATATTATAACACTCGTTTTTATGATATATTAGGTTGGGGAAAAAGTCTTTTCGCATTATAGTATGTATGAACTTGTAATAAAATCTCTTTGGCTATACTGTTTGTATCTGGCTGGTTTTGGTATCATTGATAGTATAAATTTTAAAGAACATAATTCCAAATTCAAATTAGGAAAATGTGTGATTTTCATTTGTTTTTCGTACTGTCAAGATAAGTGAATCTAATGAAGAAATTCGATACATTTTAAAATTTTACTACAAAAAAGGTAAAAACGCAAAGCAAGCGAAAAATTGCGATGTTTATGGACCTAGTGCAGTGTCAGTGAGAGTAGCACTTTGGTTTAAGCGTTTTCAATTCGGAAATTTTGATGTCTCAAAGATGCACGTCGCTCTGGTCGCCCTATTACGGATAAAATGGATGCCATTTTTGAAAAAGTGGAGAAAGATCGGCATATCAGTAGTTACGACGAAGCTGAAGAACTGGAAATTGACCACAAAACAATTTTGGCACATTGGAAAAAAAATGGGTACACAAAAAAGCTCGATATTTGGGTACCTCACGAGCTCACTAAAAGAAACCTAATGAACTGTGTACTCATTTGTGATTCTTTATTACGACGAAATGAAACCGAACCATTTTTGAAGAAGCTGATAACTGGTGATGAAAAGTGGATCACGTACGACAAGAACGTGCGAAAAACGTCGTGGTCAAAGGCCGGTCAGGCTTCACAAACTGTGGCGAAACCCGGGTTAACTCGCAACAAGGTGATGCTGTGTGTGTGGTGGGATTGTAAGGGCATTATTCATTATAAGCTGTTACCACCAGGCAGGACCATCGATTCTGAACTCTACTGCGAACAACTGATGAGATTAAAGCAAGAAGTTGAGAGAAAGCGGCCGGAATTAATCAACAGAAGGGGTGTGGTTTTTCATCATGATAACGCTAGACCTCACACATCTTTAGCCACTAGCAAAAATTAAGAGAGTTTGGCTGGGAGGTGTTAATGCATCCGCCGTATAGTCCTGGGGCCCAAGTCTGCTATTTTATAAATTCAGTCATTCCAACACGATCCTATTGTCATTTTGCTAAAAGTTCGTAATCTGGTAAATTCATAATGGTCGATCATTTTCTTTGCAATTTCTTTCAATGAATTTAGTGTCAGTGGCCGACCATTGGAAAGTCATAATGACGCCATTATAATAGTAGATTACCAAACTTGTCAAAATCAACAATTATGAAATCAATGATCGACCATTCTGACACTATTGTAATAGCAGACTTGAGGCCCTGACCTTGCACCTTCAGATTTCGACCTGTTTCGGTCTCTTCAGAATTCTTTAGGCAGGGTCAGGTTAACATCACGAGAGGACTGCCAAAACCACTTGTCGCGTTATTTTGATCAGAAGTCCCAAAATTTCTATAGCAGTGGGATCATGTCCCTACCTACAAGATGGCAAAAAGTTATCGAACAAAATGGTACCTACATACTTTAGGTTAATGTAAATAAACTATAGTAAAAAATGTTTTGAATTTTCTTAAAAAATGCGGAGAAACTTTTTCCGCAACTTATTATATAATGGTTACTATGACACTGGTTGTTTTAATGTTGGCAACAAGCTAACTGTTTCAGAAACTTACACGTCGAGCGAGGTGCGTAATCGGCTTTTCTTTCAACTACTACAGCCATCAGACTACAACAATAGCTTCATAATTTTCGTGAGCTCACTAAAATGCGGTAAAAACACACTCGGATACAGATTCTTTCGTTTCTCCAAGACATCATAATGCCTTGAAATATCTGGCTCTAGATTTTTCTTGTAAGTATAACCAGGTTAACAATTACGAGCAGAGCCTCAATTTTTAAAGCTTCCCGGCGTTAAGGATCACTTTCACTAGAAGAATGCATTTTTTACTAACTCTGATGAAATTCGTAATGTTATGCTGTAAAAATTATAAAGTTCGCGCCCATTCGTTATTTTTTAAATTATTTATTTACAATTTACAGCCAGCACGTATTTTTTTAAATCTCTGGATGTCTGCGTAGGTACATATATTATTATGTGGAACATAAATGAAAAATTGAAAACTATTTGGTCAATGAAAAAGTTTTAAAAAGTAAAAACAAAGCAACAATGAAAAACATACTTACACTCATTTCCGCATTTTATAGCGATGCAGTAATTAAAATACATACAATCATTTCTGCACTGTTTTAGCGACGCAGAAATGTTCAGGTTTCTGTTACGATCTAAGACTACGATATTACTAAGTAGATGTTATTAAGTAGATAGTTGGAAGAAAAGAGGATTTATAGCATGGGTGTAGATAGGCTCATAAAGTGTTGTATTGAAGATTTGAATACTTATAATTTGGTAATCTATGATTATACACCTTACGGACGCGTCTACCTTTTTATTATCGTATAAACTGATACTGAGCTGAAAATTACAAAAAAAAAAAAATGCAATTTTAATTTCGCGGCCTTCCGAAGCGGGTCCTGAGGGCTAATTGCGTAACACACTCTATCAGTAGGAATAATCGGTTTAAATTTGTCAGTTCAACAACATTCATTGCGTTATTTACGTTTTTGAGCGGACATTTTTTTCTAACATATGAAGCAATGGATTAGCAATATACTTCAAACTCATTCCGATTCAGATTCAAACTGCGTTACGCAATTAGGGTACAGGTTAAAAAAAAAAACAACTTCCTACACACACAAAATAACAAATATTTGTACGGAAAGATTTTTTAAAGAGTGAACTTCTATTTATGTACCTAACAAAAATCGATTTAGCTGTGAGTGACCATTGCCTTTGTGTTTGTTATTGCTTTACTGAGTAGCCAAGTGGCTAAGGCTACCAATGATTTACATGATGCAATTATTTCCGAACCGGTTGGTTAATTAAACAGGTATCTACTCATGTGGCTGCACTGGATTGCCTTCATTGGACGATTCGCAGAAATGCAATTCAAGACTCCCACAAACAGGCACGACGCGACTCTGGTCAATGATAAATTATTTTATTTGTATCTATTTATGTAGGTTTGTACAAACACTTTTACACGTCAATAATATTTACAAAAAAAAACTAAATGAGGTCGGCGTTTAACTTCCTATTTCAGAACAGCGCGGCAGCGGGCCAATTGCGTAACACACTATCAGGGCCTCAAGTCTGCTATTACAATAGTGTCAGAATGGTCGATCATTGATTTCATAATTGTTGATTTTGACAAGTTTGGTAATCTACTATTATAATGGCGTCATTATGACTTTCCAATGGTCGGCCACTGACACTACATTGAAAGAAATTGCAAGGAAAATGATCGACCATTATGAATTTACCAGATTACGAACTTTTAGCAAAATGACAATGGCATGACAATGGGATCGTGTTGGAATGACTGAATTTATAAAAATAGCAGACTAGGGCCCCAGTAGGAATCGGTTTCAATTTGACAGTTCAACAACATTCATTGCGTTATTTACGTTGTTGAGCAGACAATTTTTTCTAACAAATCAAGCAATGGATTAATAATATACTTCAGAATCATTCCGATTCCGATTCAAAATGTTTTACGCAATTAAGGTAGGTTTCCATGAAGTTTTCATAGATGGTTCTACCAGAGTCGTGTCGCACCTGTCTGCGGGAGCCTTTAATAAATTCCAGTATCAGGTTACTACTTTAACTCCATTATGATGCTGCGTATTTTACTAGATTCTAGTTGGCTATTTATTTCGGCATCCAGTTTAAACTTAATTGTCATCACGGGATGTCACTATGTAACAAGGTGAAGGTAATTGGAATACTCGTAACTGAAAACCTTTTAAAAGTTGTTCATAATGATGAGTACAATGAACCCTGTCATTGTACTTATCATTATGAACAACTTTTACTATCGGACCAAACCTGGAAAGGTTAAAATAAAAAATAAACAGCAGGGCCTGCAGTCTCGACATAGATAGCGATCGAATTCGGTCGCAAAGTCCTAATGGGGTTCCTAGACAGTCAAAATTGCTTGACAAGCACGCGAAAATCATAATCTGTCAAACAATTTAGATCGTCTAGAGACCCCATTAGGACTGCAGTCTGCTGTAGACTGCTAATAGGGTGCTCGCCCACGAGCGATTTTTGTCAGATGTTATTGTTATTATTATGTTATTCTGACAAAAATCGGCGAGAAAATCGCTCGTGGACGGGCACCGTTATACTTACGTTATGCGTACCGATTATGTTGATCGCTAATAAAAAACCGGCCAAGTGCATGTCGGACCACGCACAATGAAGGGTTCCGTAGATGGGATGAATTTATTCCAAAAACAAAATTAACATATTATTTGAAAAACATGTTCTCCCAGACATCAATATACGCCACGGTCAATTTTGCAACTGTAAATGTAAGTTTGTAATCGCATTTTTTTTTAATGTGTTTTAACTTTAAATTAACTATTTCCGGACTTATTCCTACACTTGTGCTCTGAGACCTTGCTTCTAGCCAAATTTCATGATTCTAGGTCAACGGGAAGTACCATAATATATAAGGTGTATCTATTCATACACGAAATCTCTTAAGGGGTCATTGTACTCATCATTATGAACAACTTTTACTATGGGACCAAAGTTGAAATCGCGAAAAAAAAATCAGCTGTTCCTGTTCCCTACATTTTGACGAGATAAGCGAACATAAATGTAGGGACAGCTAATTTTTTTTTCGCAATTTAAGGTTTAGTCCCATAGTAAAAGTTGTTCATAATGATGAGAACAATGACCCGTTAGAGATTTCGTGTATGAAATAGTATGAATAGATACACGGTTACCGATACGGTTTGGATTTATTTCCGAGTATCAAAATAATATGTCGCATAAATCGCCGTATTTTTAGACGGACTGACAACGAAGTGATCCTGGGATCCTATCCTATTGCGTTTTTTCCTTTTGAGGTACGGAACCCTAAAAACGGCCAAGTGCGTGTCAGACCACGGAAAATGAAGGGTTCCGTAGTTAGGGTGAATTTATCCCTATTCTCCCATACATCGATATACTTCACGATCAATTCTCCAACTACAAATTTAAGTTGATCGACTATTACTCGTTAACTTGTAAACTTAGGTGTGATAGTTTTCCTTTTAATTTCGCTATATACAACATGTCCCGGAATTAATGAACAACCTCATAACAGGGGCCCAAGTCTGCTATTTTTATAAATTCAGTCATTCCAACACGATCCCATTGTCATGCCATTGTCATTTTGCTGGTCTTTGTACTCATCATTATGAACAACTTATACTATTGAACCAAACCAGAAATCGCTAAAAAAATCAGCTATTCCCTACATTTTGACAAGTTATTCGAACATAAATGTAGGGAAAAGCTGTTTGTAGGGTTCCGTACCCAAAGGGTAAAACGGGAACCCTATTACTAAGGCTTCGCCGCCGCGCCGCCGCGCACCGTCTGTCTGTCTGTCCGTCTGTCACCAGGCTGTATCTCATGAACCGTGATAGCTAGACAGTTGAAATTTTCACAGATGATGTATTTCTGTTGCCGCTATAACAAGAAATAGAAAAAATAAAAAGCAGAATAAAATAAATATTTAAGGGGGCTCCCATACAACAAACGTGATTTTTTTGCTCGTTTTTCCTCGATATTGATAACGGCCTGTTGCCGTTATCAATATCGAGGAAAAACGAGCGGCAACAGGTAGACGCTTGAAATATTCACAGAATATTTAGATATATATTTACTTTAAAAATAAATAATTAAATTAAAATAAAACAAATATTTAAGAGGGGCTCTCATACAACAAACGAGATTTTTTTGTCGTTTTTATAGATAATGGTACGGAACCCTTCGGGCGCGAGTCCGACTCGCACGTGGCCGGTTTTTTTTTATTCTGTTCCCTACTACATTATGCGTAACGATCACGTTGATCACTTTGTTGGAAGAGTTATAGTGTTACGAGTTACGTGCGATAAGTGTGATAAGTGTTACGAGTGGGAACAGTTTAAGAGGTTTTAAGGTTAATTATGTACAAATACGTCTGTCGAATAGAGGCAGCGAAGACCTGAGGATAAAGGTGAAACTCATAGTGGTATATAAATGTAAAGAACCCATACACGACTCGAGCATCGAACCCGGTTATTTTCATTTAAAATAGAATGGTGTTTTATTGACACCTTTAATAGTTTCAGATTTGTCCAATACATATCTTATCTTAACGGATCACCCCATCACAATAACTTATTTCGAGGAATGAGAGAAACAGAATCCAAAAGCAATCTTTTACCGGCTTTTTTACAACGTAGTAACAAGGAACATAAATATTTTCTATCTGCGCAGGCAGAGCTGTCTGGCAGTGGGCGCGGGTATCGCCAATGGTTATTTCATCAAGAACCTAAGTGCTTACTCGTAAAGAAGTGTAAACCACACGATGGTAATTCAATCCGGATTGTTATTTTTGGATGGAGTTGTAACTTGTATGTGTGTACATATGTTTACCAACGAGTATTATTGAAATGAAATGCTGCTTGACAAGGTGCTGATGACAACAAAAAAACTGCATGTTCGTGTTTGAGGCTCTAGGAATGTTAAAATGCGATGCCATGAAATAGGCTAGGTACAAAAATGGTACAATAAAGTCTGATCGCCAATTTAATGTATGTTTGTTTTGTTTGATTGAGTATGCAGTCGAGTCCATTTGACAAAAAAATTGGTCAAAAAGAACGAAGTTTCGGTATAGCGGTCGGATTCTCATGGGACTTTATGAGAATCCGACCGCTATATGTACCGAAACTTCGTTCTTTTTGACCATTTTTTTTGAGTTCCAGCACTTTCTGTACTAATTTTTTTCAAAATTTCGGGTTCGGTAGTTTCGGAGATCATGGGGTCAATTTTCATCAATTTTATTACATAATTTTAAAATTAAAATTATAAAAAAAAATATTTATCAGAAATCCTTACAACATCACCTCTCATCTTCTCTTTCATTTGATGTCACACGGTAGGTACAGATTTCAAAACTTTTTTTTTTATATTTTCTAATAGGGAATATGCATGTATTTTTTTTTCACTAAATCTATAATAGACACTTAGACAGTAATATAAACCTAAGAAAAGTATTGAAAGTTAAATTGAACTACTGATTGATGCTCAAAAAAATTATGAAACTCCGACAATTTGCTACTACAGTTCAAACGTCCGTTTCTGTCGCGGTCACGATGTGACGAAACTCACGAAACTGCTTTGTTTACATCTGTTTTTTAGCCCCAAATCTTATATATTAAATTATTGTTTATGCTTTATTCAAGTAGAAATCGCACTTACATATTTACCTTAGTGAGATTTCAAGCATTTAGCAAAGAATAGATTTTATTCACATGTTTAGTTTTGTCACTTCCGGCATTTTCGAAGAGGACGCACGACGTCCACGACACGAGTAATACTATAAGGGTTCCGTTTTATCCTTTTGAGGTACAGTAACCTAAAAACACACTACTAGTTGAAAAATAACTTTTTGAACTTACAACCTCGGAAAAGTGCATTTTATCCGTTAGGGTGGAAAGTTTTTTAAAAATTCGAACCTTTCTATTCAATAATTTTCTATAACGTCAGTCCACTGAAAATGCATTAATACTTATTTCATGTCAGTGCGCCAACCTCATTTTTAGAATAATCGCACCGGCCAGCAACACGACTGCATGAAAAAAAAAACTTTCAAATTTTCTTCTCTTCAATTATTTTTTTGATAAAATCGTAAGAAATTATAAAATAAGAGCGAGTCCAGCAGCGACGAAGGTATAATTCTAAGTTATATTGCAAGCGGTACCTACTCAATGCCGAATTGAGTTTTCTTCGGGAAAAATCGAGCGAAAAGTACCTAGGTACATAAAAGCGTACAATTTGTTCAATGCATGCAGACATTCTAAAGGCGCGAAATAAGAAATAAATACTAATTTAAGATGTTTTTATTGCACCCATAGACTTATAAAAAAAGTCAGACGGAACTCCCGCTAAGACAAAACTGTGTCCCGTAATGGCGGCGACAGTCTTATGTGTGAGTGAATTTAGGGTTGTCATGATAGCCAAAATTACCCACTTAATATTGTTTTATTTTAAGAAAAATACAGGTCGGCATACAAATTTGAGGTACTGCATATGTAACAACTCGCCGGAGTCCTCCTTTAGTTGTATAAAAGTCATTCGTTTCAAAATGTAAACTGCAAATGGCACTGTATTTGTTTAGAATCCAATCATTTTGACAGTTACAATTTCGAATTTTTTCAATCCAATCATTTAGCCAAACTTCAATTACTTTAGGAAATCTAGTAGAAAGAATATAAAACAACTAGTAATAATTAACCTAAATAATTGAATTGATTAAAAATATATTCATTTCCCGTATATTTAGTGTAATTTGCACACGTGAATATTGGCAACACTGGCCTTGTGATGAATTATTTTGTTCTGGTGAATAAAGATTGATTGTAATCTATAAAATCGGGAACTAAGTTGTTGAATTATTCATTTACCTATGAAACGTTCGATTCCTGTATTTTTTTCTTCCGATCGCTACAGTTTTTGCAACATTCCACCACACAAGACATGCTGTATTTCAATACTTTTTTTGCCGCATAGACGTGTCGACTGTGTTGACGTTTGCACGCGTAATGGGTGAGTATGCTGTGAATGTGTGCGTGGGGGCCTGTACGTACAGCGAGCTGGCTGACTCTGAGTGACACGGGTCCCCTATGTTGTTTCGAACGCCGCTGTTGCGACACACGCTGTTGCGAATTATTTTTCCACTGCCTCACAGGTTCGAAAGCTCATGGACTCGAATGAAGTAGTCGCGAAAGACGCTGTTTCGAAAAACATTTTCACTGCCTCATACGCTCGAATGCTTGTGATTTCGATTTATTTAGTCATAAAGTGTACAGAAAAGTATTTAAGCAGTAATTAAATAAAATCAACAAATTCGGTGTCAACATCATCATTTAATATAACGTATAGTAATTTAGTTAAATTGGATATTGATGAAGAGTTTTTGTTTTGGTAACTGAATTTACCAACAATAGAGGGGACCTGGCGCTCGGCGGCCGCTGCCGCGGCACGCTCGCTTCACTGTCGTCACTGTTCTAACCTAACCTAACCCAAATGATTAAATACTTTTCTGTACACTTTATGACTAAATAAATCGAAATCTCAAGCATTCGAGCGTATGAGGCAGTGAAAATGTTTTTCGAAACAGCGTCTTTCGCGACTACTTCATTCTAGTCCGTGAGCTTTCGAACCTGTGAGGCAGTGGAAAAATAATTCGCAACAGCGTGTGTCGCAACAGCGGCGTTCGAAACAACATAGGGACCCCGAGTGACACAGTTTTCTGTTAGGGAGAATCCGTCCGAAGTTTTATACGTCCATGATTGCACCTAGCATTTTCCTCGCTGTAGTGAGGTAAAAAGTTGTGTTTCGCTCGGCAGCAACGTTAAGTCTTACAAACACACGCGATATCGCGGGCGCGCCATGCACCGACAAAGGAATTGTCTTTGTCGGTGCCTGTCGCGCCCGCGATATCGCGTGAGTGTGTAAGAGCCTTTATTCTGCGTCTCGTACCTACTCGCGCCAAGAAATAACTTCGCAGCAATAGTGTATTAAGTATTACATACTTCGGAAGTCAGTCTTTTTTTTTTGTATTTTCGTTTTTTGCTACCGAAGTCAGTGTACCTAGGCAGGGGTACCTAGTGTTTTTTTTTTGGAAGTCGGTTGTTTTTTGTTTTAAGTTTTTGTTTTTCACTTTTTAGTTGTGTTACCTACCTATACCACACAAATTCGAATACCACTGCCACACCTGCTATGTAAATAACAGTGATAGGAAGTTATAACATCATCCACATGGACTAAGTGGGAAAAATACGTAAGTAATTATTGGAGCTAACTCAAATACGATACAAGCAGTCATTACCTAGTTCAGGCACATAACACAATAGAATTTTACGTAGATTCAAGCAAATTTGTATTTAGTATTTTACCTTTTTTAGCTGAATAAACTTTTTCTTTTTTTTAATAAAAAAAATAAAAAGGGACCACTGCGCAAGCTACACTACCAAATAAAAAAGAATTTCCAAAATCTGTCCACACTTGACGAAAATATCGATGAACATACACTTACATAAAAATAACAAATAAAAATACATACAGACAAACATAAATAACCTCCTCCTTTTTGGAAGTCTGTTAAAGAGTAGGTAGGTGCAATGTGTCGCAAGCAAGGGCCATGGCCGCACAAACGCGACATCTTACACTGCCCTACATCCTACATCTTAGATCTTACTGACCCACACATTCCATGTTTTGACAGAAATTCGTGCCGATAAAATTCTACTGTGTTCATTATGTTGCATTTTTGTTTAGCTAGACTGTACCTGAGCAATTAATACGAATTAATTAAATACGTACCGATTAAAATTAATTGAGCTCACTGCATTGTTCTTAACTAATCAAGTCATCGCCGAATGTTTTTACTAACGTACAATAATTAAGATCGAAAATAACAGGTATTATTAACTTAACACTTGGGTAAAACCATTTTTATTGAGTTTTACTGACCTCAACTCTCTAAACATCGGCAACGCATTGCAATACGCGATGACAATACATAATTATTAGCAAATACAATGTTTTCTGCGAACGTCAAACGAAACGAAAGCGGGTCGTGTTCTAACATAACGGGTTTATGTAAAAAGGGAGTATTACCTGGACATTGCCGCACGTTGGTGGCGACAGCGGAGGCCGCAAGCACTGCGAAGGACACGACTACACGGAGAGCGACCATTGTTTCGTCTGGCGAGTCACCCAGTCTTGCGTCTACTGAGATCTCTGACAGAGCACCGGTCACGCTCGAAGAGCAGATAGGTATAATACTTGACGGAGCACACTAAACGACAATACAACACTTGCGCCGCCGCTCACCTACTCCTCCTGTATGACACAGAATGTGAAACAAGTTCGCTATGATCACGCTTGCCAATATATATAGTGGTGGTCGCGTGCTGCTTTAAGGCCTATTCAGTTATAAGCGATATCGCTGTCGCGCTCAGTAGCGATACTGATCTAAAGTGACTAACCAGAAGGCGGACAAGGGGCCTAGACAAAGTAACATTCGATTATCGATGACGCTAGTAGAAAAGCCACGTAATGTTGGTTGACATTATTAAGCTATCAAAATGTCACGTGATCACAGGTCACACAACGAATAGAAATTAGCTAGACAATGTTAAAGCTCGTAGGTACCTTCAGACTGGTGCAATATCGCGGGCGCGATGCGACTCTAGTAGCAGCATTATTATTATATCTTAGAAATTATTTTATATGTTCGCAAAAACTTAGGACTTTTCAAAATAAGAAGCGATTTCCATAATATAAATACACGTAGTAAACATGAAATTGTGATACCCAGATTAACTAAAACAAGCAAATCGTTTCTTATAAACAGTATCCGCTTTTATAACAAGTTGCCAAAGTCGGTTATAGAACTTAGCGATGGAAAGTTCAAAACCCACATCAAACGTGTCCTAATCAAAAAAGCATACTATAAGATTAAGGACTACGTTGAAGACAAGGAATTTTGGCAATAATTCCTTCTGCACATGTGGCTTCCCTGGTACCTCATTAACGGCATAACTATGTGAACGTCTATTAACTGCTCCTAAATTACGATTTTTATTTCTGTTTTTTACATACTTTGACATAACCTACAAATTTTAATTTAAAATATATATTAGTGACTTGTGGACAGAATATCAATTCAGTATTTTTTTTACAGTTGTAATGACAATGTTGTCATTTGGTTTAAATATGTAGGTTTTTATTTTTATTACTTTAGTAATATTTTATATAGATTCTTTTTTAATTTGTGAATGTGAGAAAGTTGTAGGCTTAATAGACTGTAGCTTTGTAAACTATTTTTTTTTTGTTAAGTACTTGGTACTTATTGACGGGCCTACACTGTCCTCCCATACCTATTAACACTGTAACTTATAACATTGTTAAAGCCCACTTTTTTTCAAAAGAGTAACCATGGAGTTGCTTGCCGGCTCTTCTCCATAGGAAACGACCAATTGGAACCGTGCACCTAGCTTCTGACGTTTCATAAGTGCCCATGTAGGTTTATGTGAAATAAAAAAAAAATGATTTTGATTTTGAGCATAATTTATATGTCGCTGCACTCACTGCCTGTCGCGCCCGCGATATCGCGCGAGTCGTACGAGCCTCTATCATCATTCGATTCCATACTACGGAGCGCGACAGCGATATCGCTTATATCTGAATAGGCCTTTAGAGCTGCAATGCTGCGTTAGAGAATTATAAATTTATGAGTTATGCAGCTGATGGAGGGATAACATAACGTTTATTGCTAAAAATAAATAAATCAAGTGAGTTATGCGGCTTTGTTTAGTGGCGTTCGCAGAAAATATCCCTAATATTTGAATAACTTGGGAGTTTTCGACCGATAAGAACCTTGCGTTGGTTTTAGAAATGTAGGGAAGTAAGTATAAAATAACAACAAAGCTTATTTATTTCATCATTATTTTGTTTAGGTACAATACTACGGCTGACGATGTTTTTTAGGGTACCTACCTACCATTCCTCAAAAAAGGAACTCTTATGATCACTTTGTTAGCCGTCTTTCAAGTCCCTTTTGCTCAGGAACGGTTAAACGGTATCGAGTTTGAAATTAATGTCAAATGGTCTACTCTCAGAACAATGAAAAGCATGTTCTGAGGGGTCTACTAGTCAAAGTTGACGTCGAAGCGCACACTGACAAAACATCTGCAATAAAAAGTAGATAACAAGAAAACAACACAAATATTTGTAAACAAACGTAACATCTAAAAATGTACATAATATATTTATGTGAACTTACGGTTAAAAATCAAGTAAAGAACAATTTGAATGTGAGATACATTTTACCCACAGTTTTGCTTTGCATTATTTGAAAAGTGAGATTATCTAATAATTTTCTCTCAAAACGGCTTATTTTAAATTATTGTAAACAGAACGAGGAAGCTGTCCCACCGTAATACAGAGGGCTAATTGCGTAACACACTATCAGTAGGAATCGGTTTCAATCTGACAGTTCAACAACATTCATTGCGTTATTTACGTTGTTGAGCAGACAATTTTTTCTAACATATGAAGCAATGGATTAGCAATATACTTCAAAATCATTCCGATTCCGATTCAAACTGCGTTACGCACGTTTATAACTAGATACAGGATTCAGGGTGAATCGGTTTCGTAAAAACCGTGAATTTATTATTGTGCACTGAGGAACGGAAATTGGATAACTAATCTAGATAGATTAGATTATTAAAAATTAGATTATTAAAAATAAGTTCTAGTGTAAAATTTATTGTTTGGTTGTTATCCTTTTGACAAAAATAAAGATTATGAATATGATGATCTGCGGTTCTTTGCACGAGTGAAAAACTCAAGCTACAAGTCTAGGTTCTTCTAAGTCAACTAAATCAATCAATTCAATTGTCTATGTCACACAAATTGATGATTATCTCACTTTTTCAAACCCTATAGGGAAGGTGGGTACCTACTCCTCGTTGACCTAGCAGCATGAAAGGCAAAAAGCAAGGTTTAACAGTACAAGTAAACGGAAAATTCAAGTTAATCATCAAATTTCAAGATTAAATTGTTTGGCACGAATCCTATACTAAGCTAAGGAAATACCTTACAGCTTACAGGCAAAAAAAGAAGTTTAGGCCACTTTGGGGTTGACTTTTGTATGGAAAAATCTTCGAATCTCGGCCTAATAATAAAATTGACAAAAATTTAGAATAACGTGTTGGGTAGGTCCTAGGGTTTTTCGAAAATCAAACCCTAAGCCGGTTTCAGTCAGGGACGTAGTTTTTATGACATGGGGGCCCGGAGTGGTTCTTGACTGAACTTTACAAATGTCAAGTATATTTTCCCGGGATTTTCCATCCGTTATCTTTTACCCCAATGAAACAATTAATGGGAAGCGAAAAACCAGAGAAAAACCCATTGAGATCTATGTCATACGCAAGTGAAGTGGAAGATCACAGAAGATGATCCAGTGCGAGCGAAGTGAGCCCCGTTTTTGCACCCCGCCTCGGATAGGTTTCGTTTTCTTTTGATAATTCTAACACTTTGCCCAGCAGTGGGATGGTATGGGCTACCATAAAAATAAAATCAAACAGTTACTTTGGCGACCTATGCAGAAAATATTAGGAATGCAGAGAATCCAGAATACAAGAGCCAATGAAGCGAACTCCAGAATTTATTTAATTAAGCATCCTACCCCAGATAGGTTCGGTTTTCTTTTATTTGAAGAAATATTCTTAAAGAATTAGGCTATCTCACTTTAGTGACTAATACAGAATAGCTCGTTTTACAGCACCAAACTCCTTTTCAGAAAAAGCTAACGTACGGGTGGGGTGCCCATTCCCAAGTTCTCGCGTTTTTTCGCTCCTGTTTGTTTTAATAGCTTCCTTTCTATACAAATTTTTAATTTCTCATACTCGGAAAGTAGTGTTTGTTTGATTCGAGTAGCGGGTGGAAAGCGCTGCTCCCATGAAGGTATCTATACCTTTATGGCTGACCTTTGGGCGGAAATTTGGTTAGGTAGTCGGCTACGAAAAAAAATTACATACTTTAAGACCAGTGGTGGCCCAGTGGTAACGGTCTCGACTGGCGAGTTTAGGTCGTGGGTTCGAACCCAGACAGGCGCTTTAGTTTGTGTAAATTATTTGATCACCACTGCTCTCAAAACGATTAAGGAAAACATCGTGAGGAAACACCGTAACTAAAAATTCGAAGACATGTGACATCCATCTACCAACCCGCACTAGGCTCGCGTAGTGGATCACGTCCTCTCACAGAGAGAGAACAAGAAGTCACCAATTCCTTTAGACCTTTGTATAACAAAATACTATTTTTTCCCTAATGTTTTGGTATGTTATGTGGGTCGCCATCTTACCTAAAATATCATTGGTGGTCGTTGGCGCCGTGGCTCAAGGTTCAGTTTTCAATTCCAAAATGAGTCATCATCATCATTTTCCTGCCCTTATCCCAATATATTTGGGATCGGCGCAACATGTCCCTTTCTTCCATACTTCTCTATTAGTCGTCATCTCGGTAGTCACTCCCTTTATAGCCATATCATCTTTCACACAGTCCATCCATCGTTTCTTTGGTCTTCCCCTACTCTTATAGCCATCGACATGCATACTCAAAACTTTCCTCACGACATTTTCCTCATTCCTCCGCATCACATGCCCATACCATGACAACCGATTTCCGCGCTACTTTTCAGTCACCGGTGCCACTTTCAGACTTCCTCTTATGTACTCATTTCTTGTTCTATCCATTCGTGTCACACCACATATTCCTCTTAGCAGTCTCATCTCAGCTACATGCAATTGCCTTTCATTCATCCCTTTTGTGGCCCAACATTCTGATCCATACAAGACAGCAGGTCTAACCATTGTTTTATTATATCTTCCCCTTAAGTTTATGAGTAATGCGGGAGTCGTAGATTGTTCCCGTAATCTGCCGCCATTTCATCCATCCAGCGTTAATTCTGTGCTTAACCGTCCGATCTACTTCGCCATCGCTTTGCACGAGTGAACCGAGATACCGACAGTCGGAGCCGACCGGGAGAAGCGCGCCATCAAGCTCTATGGTTCCAGAACTGAAGAGACCGCCGAAATCTAAGGTTTATAGAAAAATTCAGGTTTCTTGATTAGGCCAGATCTACACTTAACTAGTGTTGTAATGCAGGGTTCACATGTAAGCCGTTTTTATTGATTCTGGCTGACAATCAAACGAAGTAATTTTTACATTAGGTCGTTTGTTACCTTCTAGAACGACGGCCCAGAATCTATAAAAGCGATCATTGGACCTAACAAAGGTTTAGTCAGTCAGTTTTGTTCTACCTCCGCTTTACTCTACCTTCGGTTTTGTCTACCTTCAATAGAGATTACCTGAGTTTTTCTGCTTTTAATCAACGATCTGAATTTTGTTTAACTTCAGTTTTGACTCTAGTTCTGTGCAATATACTTTTGTGAAGTCTAATTGAGAAAATTAAATAAATAATAACTATTATAATTGTGTGTCTCGCCTCTCTCTCGCCTGCGCCTCTAAGAAGACTCTGATTGAAGACTACTCTTCTATTACCGCTGGCCCTCTCGCCTGCGCCTCTGGGAGGCCTCTTATATCAACAGCACACGCGTAGAAAATCACAGCAGCTGCTCACTGCAGGCTGTTGATTACACCCTCACACGTCGGGAGCTCAAGTCACTCCTCCTGCTGAGCGTGAGGTAGTGTCTCCACTCTGCTGAAACGGCGAACAACACCTAGTTTTCCTTTGTCATTATCTTACATCAGAACTTTTCCACTCCTGAACAGAATTGCCTCCTCCTGCCCATTCAACACAAGACGCTGCAGCCCTGTCCCGTTCCTTCCTAAAGCCGGCTGACGAACCTGACCCTGTTCCTGTGTACCTGGTCCAGTTCCTGTTTTCCTGAACGCGTTCCTGTTTTCCCTAGCCCGAGGCACTGAAGACCGTTTAGTATATTTTTGTAATCTCTTAGTTATTTAACTTATTGTGACTTACGACTGGCCCTCCGGCCAATCGCAACGTTACATTATCGAACAAAGACGGTCTCGTCGATAACCTTTGTGTACGGTCCGTACGGTATTCCTACTTACAGAAATAAATCATTTATCATTTAACTTGTTAAAGCATTAACCATAATTATTTTAAACTAGCTTTTGCCCGCGGCTTCGCACGCGTTGATGTCGGAAAAAATGTCACGAGAACGTACTACCGGAATTAAAAGTACGCTATGTGTTAATGCAGATTATAAACTATAAACTATGTTACCAAATTTCATCTAAATCCGCTCAGCCATTTTTGCGCCAATCCGAAACATCTAATCATCCCTTTTAAAATTGACAACCTTGATACACCTTTTCCTTTATTTCCGATCTTAAATATATATATACCGACTTTCAAGTTAATCGAACCGCGCGATATAGGTATCTTTCCATACTATTATTTTCCCCCACAAAATTCAAAACCCCCTTTAAAAGGTTGTTTTCGAAAATGTATGTTTATGGTCGTTTTATTTATTAAGAAAATATACGGGTCAATTTTCAAGTTTATGTTGTATCTTGATCAAATGAAATATGATTCGCGATTAAATGATATAATTTTTTTCGCCGATTGCGTTGCATTTTTACCTTTTTTGTAGTAAAATTTTAAAATGTATCGAATTTCTTCATTAGATTCACTCATCTTGACAGTACGAAAAACAAATGAAAATCACACATTTTCCTAATTTGAATTTGGATTATGCTCTTTAAAAAAACTTTCAATGATACCAAAACCAGCCAAATACAAATAGTATAGCCAAAGAGATTTTATTGCAAGTTCATACATACTATAAAAAACTTTTTTCCCAACCTAATATATAAAAAAACCGGCCAAGTGCGAGTCGGACTCGCGCACGAAGGGTTCCGTACTATTATCTATAAAAAATGACAAAAAAAAACACGTTTGTTGTATGGGAGCCCTTAAATATTTATTTTATTTTAATTTAATTATTTATTTTTAAAGGAATATATAACTAAATATTCTGTGTGTATATTTCAAGCATCTACCTGTTGCCGTTATCATATCGAGCAAAAAAATCACGTTTGTTGTATGGGAGCCCCCTTAAATATTTATTTTATTCTGTTTTTTAGTATTTGTTGTTATAGCGGCAACAGAAATACATCATTTGTGAAAATTTCAACTGTCTAGCTATCACGGTTCATGAGATACAGCCTGGGGGCAGACGGACAGACAGACAGACTGCGGAGCCTTAGTAATAGGGTTCCCGTTTTACCCTTTGGGTACGGAACCCTGAAAAGAAGGGGGACAGAATCATAGGGCATCAAAAAATTCGTCCGCATCGCTGTCAACAGGAAAAGTGCCCAAAAGGCTGGCAGCATTGCCACGTTGTATGGTGATGCTGATTCTTTGCCTGAAAAATAGACCAGCCCTCTGGTCACGTGAAGAGTCGACCAACCGCTTGGCGATATCTTGAAAAACCAAGTGATGGGCACTTGGACCCCATGGCCAACGTGGTTTCAACCTCAAACGGCTCGAACATATAACTAGCAATAAAATTGGAATATTTTCGCCGTTTGAGGTTTTCTGCACCTGCAGAAAAAATAATACTTATACATAATACATATTCCCTTGACGAACTTAGAAAATATCTTTATCGTTAATTAGTTGTTTTTTCCCTCTATCGACATTTTTGCTTCTAGCTCGAAATGACGCAATAATGACGCAGGTTTTTCGATTTCCTTGTATTACTGAATATTAAAGGAATCTAAAAATTTGATTAATTCGTCATTGGCAGCTATCGGCAACGAGGAAACCTCAACTTGAAAATTTAAAAAACAGAAAAATTTCATATGACACTTAAAAATTGAAATTAAAATTAAAAAAAGAAATTTTCATAAATATTTAAGGTACTTTTACTTTAGAGATCCTGAGCAATACAAAAATGTATAATACTTCTATATTCCTTTGTAGAACTTAGAAAATATCTTAATCTTCAATTATTATTTTTTCCCTCTATCGATACTTTAGCTTCTAGCTCGAAATGGCGCAGTAATGACGCAGGTTTTTTTTCATTTCCGTGTATTACTGAATAGTTATAGAATCAAAAAATGTCATTAAACAGCGACATCGGCAGCTATCAGCAACAAGGAAACCTCCACTTGTAAATTAAAAAGACGGAAAATTTCCTTATGACACTTAAAAATTAAATATTTCTCATACAAACATAACACCGTATTTATAAACTAGAGACCTTGAGCAATCCAAAAAGGTATATGATATAATACTTATATATTCCCTTGAAGAACTTAGAAAATATCTTAAGTTGAACTTCCATAATAAGTAATCTAGTTATTAAGAAAATATGGAAGTTGAAAGTTTGGTTGTAATTTTATAGACCTAAACCTGTTTTTTTTTTACTAGAGGAAAAGGTGGTAATGTGGCCTCTGCAGGTATATTGACCCCCCTCGATATTTATAGTTTAGAAACACCCCATCTAGTATATTTTAACCCAACAAATCCGTGAGGGATCCGTTACGTTTTCTTTTTATGCGAACCAATCGAAACACGTAACTGGCAAACTTTTATTTAAACCGTTCTTCATTTTATTCAATTTTACTGGAAATAGGTGAGTTTTGCTTTGGTGTTTGGTACATTGTGTTCGATAAACGTTGTTCTACAGGATTTTGAAGGTAATTATTAAAAACATTTAATATAATTTTTGTGTTATGGTTTGTTTATATATTATTTCATTCTTGCAATTTGGCCCCCTCACATAGTTTATATTATGGTCCCGGGGGCCATATAACATGTATGACTTTCATGAACCTTTGGAGTTACTTGTGCTTAAGTCTCTTGGTAGAAAACCATATATTTTAACCATAAAAGAAGTTAGTAGGTACAGTATATTTTGTTTATACAAGAGCTGCGGACTGGTTTGGTTCTACCAGCAGACCTTCAGCCAATTCTCAGGGCCAAGACTAGGACTTCTAATCGTGGAAGAATAGCTACAACAGCAAAATTTGTCACATCATCACCTTACAAAAAAAAAATTAATCGAATCTTTGAGTTTTGCAGAGACTCGTAGATATGGACCTGGAAGTGACCGTGGACACGGCCTCGGACGTAGTCAAGATGAAGAGGGCAGCGGCAGCTGAACTAATCGACGGCAGCGAGTAGTAGCTACATCTAGCGTTACATCCAGCAGTAGCTCTGAAAGTGACGCAGTCGTGTGCCAGAGTTGTAGATATGGGCTCATACAGCCTGTGCGTGTAGGTCCTGAAGGCGAATAATATGTGCGATTTTTGCCATTGTGTTTTAATTAAATCAATACATTTAATATGGCCCCCAGGGTGCCATATAACCTGCACTTGATCTCATGTTGCCAAATTTGTCTAAAGTCCAAAGTAAAAGTCCAAAGTTTCATTCATTACATAGTAAGGCAAATGAATAAGGAGCCACTTAACGTAGATATTTATTACATTTCTGAGTCTCGTATTTTGTACATAAGGCCTTAAAAACAAAGTAGGGGGCCACATTACCACCTATTCCTCTATTGTATCGCATAGCTCTATCATCACCGATTGTAATAAGTACATAGGTACAATCAAAACGGTTTCAGTAACACTACTTTTTTCCGAAACATTTTTGAGATGGTAAAAGACTGTTAGGTCTCATAGTGCGCCGCCCGCGCCGAAAATCAGGAAATTAAAATCCAAAATGGCGGCCATAATAACCAGAGGTGGATCTTAGTTAATGCGTGGTTTTTCACACGGGAACCGTATGTAGAAGTTCTTTCGCGGGGCAAGCAACCTCTAACATCGTTTACAGAAAAACATTTTCTTAATTAAAACAAGGTTTTAAGATATTTATTTATTTGGGATCCAACAAAGGATACACTGATAGAATAGAAATCACATTAATGTTATATCGATATGATTGATTGACTGCTCTCTTGGAAAATATTCAACAGCGCTCTTAAAGCGTGATCCTTCTTCACCATGATAACTCACCTTCGCCAGAAGGGCATTCGATTTATTGAGTACGACAGGTGTACTGGGCCTCAAGTCTGCTATTACAATAGTGTCAGAATGGTCGATCATTGATTTCATAATTGTTGATTTTGACAGACTTTAATCGCTCACATCAATAATTTGCGTACCGAATTAGTTATTACGATTATGACAGCCGACAACTATTCGGTACGCTCGTGACCGCTCTCACGGTTGGATTACAGTATTTATTTATTTAAACACAACACACACACAGATAGATGGCGACTGTAGCCAGAAGCACAATTTCGAAAATGCCACACTATTTTATATAAGATAAGACTCAAAACAAAACAACGCAACTGTCATTTTTGACAGCGCTCACGGTGACATTAATTTAGAGTATGGTCGGCGTTATGGCAAGATGGCACATGTCATGACGTCATCTATGACGTTTCACGCGTCAACGTTTCCGCGCTCACGCTAATAGGGAACGCGTTTAAGCGCACTAAAATCGATTACAGCGATTATGGTCTTAATTCGGAATGCACCCTATTATAATGGCGTCATTATGACTTTCCAATGGTCGGCCACTGACACTACATTGAAAGAAATTTCATATATTGGTAATCTCGTACATAATGACAAATGAATGAAATTTCTACTAATGGATTTTATAATAATGGCAATACGACAATGCCATTATAATAACACAATTATATTACGGGAACATTGACCGACCAATGATCGACCATTATGAATTTACCAGATTACGAACTTTTAGCAAAATGACAATGGCATGACAATGGGATCGTGTTGGAATGATTGAATTTATAAAAATAGCAGACTTGGGTCCCTGATAATGAGCCCCGACCAGGGCCACAAGTCTGCTATTACAATAGTGTCAGAATTGTCGATCATTGTTTTCATAATTGTTGATTTTGACAAGTTTGGTAATCTACTATTATAATGGCGTCATTATGACTTTCCAATGGTCGGCAACTGACACTACATTGAAAGAAATTGCAAAGAAAATGATCGACCATTATGAATTTACCAGATTACGAACTTTTAGCAAAATGACAATGGGATCGTGTTGGAATGACTGAATTTATAAAAATAGCAGACTTGGGCCCCAGCACCCTAATTGCGTAACACAGTTTGAATCACAATCGGAATGATTTTGAAGTATTTTGCTAATCCATTGCTTTATATGTTGGAAATATTTGTCAATGAATGTTGTTGAACTGTCAAATTGAAACCGATTCTTACTGACAGTGCCGCGTGTGTGTGTGACACAATTAGCCCGCTGGCCCCTTGATTTTTATTTATTCTTGAAAATCGAAGTGACACTTCGTCGCATTGACAATAAAGACCCTGAGTTACTGCATTCGAAAAGACTGTGGTAGAGAGAGAACCCCAGGAAGCGCTTCCCACCAGGCAAGATCAGAAGATTCTTCGTTTTCAATGGAGGAGTAGTGTTTACCGATATGCACGCGAACGAAGTCGACGGCACACCTAGTAATGAAATAAAATTATAAATAAAGGATATCATTGACATTTAATCAAAAATACTTTTTAATGTTTATCTTAGTTGACGTTGGCTCGCTATTGGAAAGGTCTGGTGGTGTCAAGGCTGATCGTCTCGTGATGTAGAAGCCGTCTTCATATACTCTCGCATAAGCCTCTGGAGCCGACTCTGCGTCTGCACTGTCACTCGGTAACACAAAACCTGCTTTCCCTCTTCATTTTCTATCCGCCAATACAGATAGCCACGCTGGTTCTGTAAATAAAATGGGTTTTACTGTATAGGTAACAGCTATTTATTTTCATGTACCACCTTCGTACTTATACGGATTTATTTTAGCTATGAGGAAGGAAATACTTCTAAACTAATATTTAATACCAGGGGGCCGATCGCGCTATTTCTCAACGTAATTACCGTTCGAACGGAACGTTTTTGGTTTTCGTTTAGTTTTGGTTTAGCTGATGTAAGAAACGGTATCGCGCTATTTTTTCTGAGCGACAAAATCGTTGACGTTACCCAATACTGAAAGTTCGATCCATCGTTCCTCCAACGTAACTTCCAAACTAAAGCTAAATCGTTTCCGTTGAAATGATTAGCGCGATACGAAATGTGTCTAACGTAACGTTTTTGGTTGTGGTTTAGTTTTGGTATTAACGTTCAAAATTAGCGCGATCGGCCCCCTGGTTGGTTTGGTACCTGGTTTATTTTATTTATTTTATACCTGGTATATGTAATAGGTACTTATCGGAAATATTTTAACGTAATAAGTAGGTAAGATTAGCACATTGTAAAAGAGGTCCTCAGTAGGACCTTTTTACAATGTGCTCATCTTAGACTAGGTAGTTTTATAGTCCAAGGTGCTAATTTTCAATTCAAACATATGAGGAAAGAAAGTGAAGATTTCTCGATAAATCGCTACTTTTGCACATCATCGCATCGTGGGGCTACTTCCACATGGCTGAGTTCAGTCGTCTGATTTTAGCATAGTTTTAGGAAGAGATATTTAGTTCACTACTTACCACGGTAGGTTCTGAATCCGTCTCCAGGTTAAAGTGCGGCAGAGACGGACCCTCACTTCTTTCCAGGTTATTTTGAGAAGGCAAAATTTAGTCACATAAATAAGACATTTAGATGACTTTTAACCAAGTACATTACGAGTAGATGTCTTATTGTTACGAGAAATTAACTATTTATATCATTTAAATAATTCCTAGGTAGGTACCTATATTTTATCGGGAAGGGTAGGTAGGTACATATTGCAATCTGCAATGATATATTGAGGAGGTACGTACATCTAGGTATACATTCCCTCAGTGGACTTTGTGGTTTTCGTCTCACTGAATCAGTTACGGCTAACATGCCATACTATGACGTAGTAGACTTAAGGCTCCCGCAGACTGGTGCTACGCGTTTCTGGTAGTCACGTCGCGCGATCGCACCGCGCCCATTTGCTAGCCTTTACGCCTTAGATCACAAAACGTTTTTCGAAATCGTCCTTCATCTTTGCGAAACCAACAAACACAACATATACATAGCCACACCATTGGGAGTCCATAACACACTTTTCTAGGCCGAATGCATGGGTATTTCTTTTGCCGCTTCGGCGATCATGGCCAGGAAAGTTAAGGATCACTCAATACGTATACTCTCAGATAGCATGGCTGTTTTGCAAGCGCTAAACAGTCACACAGTTGACTCTATGCTGATATACGAGTGCCACCAGCGCCTCAACCAGGTGGGTTGCCTCAATAACATAACCATTCAATGGATCAAAGGACACAGCGGTTCGCTAGGCAACGATGCAGCCGACGAACTCGCCAGAAGGGGAGCATGGCACCTGTGGGACCTGAACCCATCGTGCCACTCCCCTTCAGTTATCTACGCACTCTGGTAAGGAAACGAACCAGGGGCCAACATCTCAAACTATGGTTGGACCAAAGTGAGTGCAGGCAGGCGAAGGCGGCACTCCCTACCTACTAACGACGGCCGCCTCGCGAAACGGGTTCTACGACTAACTAAACAACAGCTGCGTACCGTTACAGCGGCTATTACTGGCCATGGGTGATTTAATAAACACCTCTTTGTCATAGGAGTCACAGACAGTCCGCTGTGCAGGGCCTGCATGGAGGACGAAAAAAAAAAAAACTGCCCGGTGGTCGCTACATATAGGGAAAAGTACTTCGGTAACCCAGGTATCCTACGTGAGATTGTCAGTAACACCAAAGCGTTGCTGGCCTTCCTTGAGGAGCTGGGGTGGATCGAATAACCGATTTTCCCACCCGTACGCAAAATACGCGCATCGACGTAGAGAATTGCGGACACCAGCCACGCATTATCACATTTTACCTATTACCTAACCTCTCAATAGAACAATATCGTTCGATTTAGCGTTAATCATCAACATCAGCCTACAGTGGACCACTGCTGACTGCTGCTGGCTCTCATTCAGTTATCCAGCCACCCTAGAAGAACGTCGGTCCACCTAACCTAAGAGCGTTCTACCTTACGTTTGCCGATTTACGGTCTCCACTCATGAACAGTACTACCACCGTCTACCACAACGGCCATCAATTGCCACTTTAGGTTGCTTATTTTATTATGTGAGCTCTGTTTCAACTTTGGTTCACTGCCGGATCACCTCGTTTCGGACTCGATCCCTCAGAGAGACTCCAAGCATATCCCTTTCCTCGTCGCTGAGCGACCTTGAACTTGTGGACCAGCCGTACCATGAGTGAGTTGTTCACGTTTCAGCCCCGTAAATCATAATAGGTAGAGTGCATAGATTGAAGAATAGTCTAGTCTTTAGGCTCTTTTCTGTGGAATCTTGGCTATGAAGAGACTCGACGAAAAGTTCCCCAAACGCCGCCAGCCCAGCTGAATTTTTCAGTTAGCGTCCGTCTCAAAGTTGTTCTTACCACACGCTATCACTGGGATTCAGCCAGTAAGACGATTTCATGTCATCTACAAAACCTCAATTTTGCTTTAATGCGCACAGGGGGTCTACTCCGGAGCGCTAAACCGAAGTATCGGCTGAATGTTCGGCAGTTTTATAACTTCCATAGTTTCCTTTTTTGACTTTGAGTCCTTGCCCGACTTCAAGTCATAGTTTTGACTTTGGCTTATCTCTTCGACTGCCTTCTTTTTTTTTCGCCGTTTTCAGCGTTAGTTAGCCGTAGTAAAGAAACGACCGAACATTCGGCCGATACTTCGGATTTATGTTCGGAGTAGACGCCCTGGTCCCTGTAGCTCTTTAACCTTGCAAAATCAGTTGATAGAACACTTGGCCCCATCTGGCCCAAATCTGGGTGATCAGACCCTCGGTAAGTCGGCACTATTACAATTATTTTACCTACTACAACGCAGACCATAACTCGATAAGATCGTTTGATACTTAAATATTTACCAATGCGATACTGTTGGGCACCGACATGACGCTGGTGAGAGAAGTCATAGCATCCGTGGTCATCACTGGACAGTCGTAGATCCCGCAGCGTTCTAATAACATATTAAAAACAAAACATCATTTTCTACTTGGATCAAAGAGCTAGGAATACTTACTTAAATAACCCATTGTAGCAGTGGCGAAGGGTGATTTTATAAGAGAGATAAGCCGGAGCAATAAAATATTTTCTATATAAAATAAACTCCTCCTGACGACGTCTATTTTGTATAGAAACTGAACTCACAGCAAGCCGGACGCGCCTGCTAGTTATTTTAGAGCAAAATGCTCTGTTGTTAGGATATAAAGACAAAAGTGTAATGTTTTAATTGTATGGTGTATTAAGTACCTACTGTGTGATTATACATATTATTTGGCATTATTAAACACTACTGATTGTGCCATTTTTCAATGACGATAGAGTGGTTGTGTTTCGAATTTCCGAAGGGAAGCCGGTAGGAATCGTGTTATACGGTGGTTTCGCCACTGCATTGTAGGTACTACCTAGGCTGCGAATGAAATAGATAAGTAACAATCGTGGTAACAATGATGGGTATAGGATCGGCTGATATGTTGATATAGACCTTCGCCAATCGCGAGCAACACGTTTTACGCGTGTAATAATGCGCATTTAAACAATTACTAAAACGCGATCTTGTTGTTATGGCCTTCACGTTAAAAAAAGAGTTATCGGTCAAAGTCGATTGATTGATCAGTTTTAAAGGCTATGATCATGGGTGCTGGTGCTAATGAAATTAAATAAAAATAAATGAATGAATGAAAGAAAAAAGAAAAAAAGATAAATGTTTTTTTTTGTGCACACACACATTACATTAATTCGAGGCTTCTAGTTAGATGAAACGTCGCGTTACGCGGCTACATATCAAGCTATATGTAAATTGCCAGTCTAGGCTGATCTCGCATTGTATAGGATTTCCGTATAATGAGAGGTCAGCTTATACTGGAAATGATTAGCTTAATATGTGGCCGTGTGTACATAATTATGATGATAGCTAGGTACCTAGTAAAAGTAAACTTACCGGGACTAACTTGAGTTCTCAAGTTAAGATGATTTATATGGATCACAACATTTTGGTCAAGGTTTCGAGACACGAAATCTGCAATAAAATTATGAATTCGGTATAGCAGTGTTAAAATTAAATATTGTTTGTAAATGCAAATAAGTAGCTTAGAGGGAGGTAGGGTACACTGGTAAAGTAGAGCTAACTATAAGTTTTTCCCTAACCTAACCTAAAACCACTCAACTCGCTTAAGGGTCACATAATCGCCGTTGACCTTTGCCATGCAAATGCGCGCGCCACCTTTAACTTTCATAGGAAATATTTATTTTTAGTAACGAAAATAATAATAATTGAAAAAATTCACAGATAGAACTATAGATACCTAATACAAATTTTTGTATACAAAAAAAGCATGAAAATACCTTAAGTAGTAAAGTAGGTACCTAATATCGTTTTATATGCTTTGGGTAGACTTCACTTCCTGAATTTATTTCATAAAGTATTTTACTATAATACTTAAATACGAGTATTGTATGCGTTCTAGTTTAACACATTTTTTGCATAACATACTTGCATTATATGAAGGCAAAATAACAGATTTAGAAGTCACTAAAATCATATATCTGCGCCTTAAATAAGTTTTCACTTCAAAAAATGTTTCAGTAGTTCGGGTCTTTCCATGGGAAGTTTAAATGTGGTTTTATCGGATAATTCATTGTGATTCGGTTGTAAGCAGAATAGGTAATTTCAGTATTTTAGGCCCAACAGCAACTGTGCAGCTGTCAATCGTGAAAAGTGCCTGTCGTGTTTTTGCACTGCAAACTTCGTTAAACTTACCGGCATAAAAGTCCAAGCTGACTAGCATGTCTTCTCCCACCGTGACGAAACACGGAATAACATCGTCACACCCTTGAATGTTCACAGCCGACAACTCGTAAGCCGACCCTGTTGAAAAACACATAAATAAGTAGGTTTAATAAAAATTAAAAAAGTTTTTTTTTCTATAGTAAAGCGCTATTTACATGACGCAAGTTTCTTGCCTGTGGCATACAATAAAATTGAAGCATCAATAAACATCGTCTAACCCCGTGACCACGATCTACACGCTCAAGCGACTCGCGTCTTGCGACGCGAAAAAAGCAAATGAAGGAAGCGTCGGGATGTCCCTACGCCCCCGTCTGGAGGCGTGGTATGCGGTGCCAGAGTTTCGCCCCCCGCCCGCGAAGGAAGTGCGATGGCTCGCGAATACGGCCCCCTCAATGTGGGCACCTTACTTATAGTCACCGCGAAACGACTCGACTTGCGGAACGACGAACAAACAGGTGACGCGCGCGCATTTCGCTTTGGATATCGCGTCGCTCGAGGCCGTGAACGGCCGTGAATCGTGAACTAAGGTTGATTAAACAGTAGGTATTTTAGATGAAGTCAAGTCATTTGCGGCATGCGGAAATTTAGGTAATTCTATTTACACGATGCAATTATTGCCTGTTGCATACCATAAAATTGAAGCAATAATTGACTGCAACATGTACAACTCTTGCTCAATACCGTTCAAGTTACCATTACCATTAGTGTTAACAGCACGTACCTACAATAAAATTGGTTATTTTGTTTTTCTGGCTGTTAATCACTCCGTATCCACAATATACCTACTCCTCTGGGAGGCGTAGGTACTGACTGCCTGAATCCTCTCTATGTGAAGGACTCCGTCTGGGCCTTAAACAACCAGAAGGGGCTGATGAGCGGGCTGGTTGATGTGTCCCAGTTCCCACATGTGATGTCTACTTTTCGGTTTGACATAGGTAGACCTACAGATTTGTTTCCTCACGATGGTTTCCTTCGCTGTTATGATGAACTAAATTACACAAAGTAAAGTACATGCCTGTCTGGGTTCGAGCCTATACAACTACCTACTGCGGCTATTATCTATCTGCGACTGGGGACTGGGCCACCACGGCTCTATGTCCGCAATTATCGCAACAATTTTAAATGCACTATGACCATAGTACTGTCTTGGGCGATCTAGCAACAATAACCACAGTTGGCATTCGATGATCAATATAAAAAAAGAAGCTGCAAAATTCACTGCCTTTAGCAACAACATCCGACTTTACTTTGCTACGTAAGCGTTTCATACGAATATGAACCTTATTTTTATATAAGCAAATGTGATAGTTTTATACTAATAATATTTTCTCAAACATGCTTGGAAATTCGAGCATTATTTTGACAACCTTCGAGATAAATCGAAATTGCTATACTGGCCAAATACATGCGAGCAGCGGCCATTTTTTTTTTTTGGGTGGGAAATTATCAAATAACTTCTCCCGCTCTGGGTGGAGCGGGAGGGAGTGTCAGACTTTTACTGACTAAAACCCACCGTGTTCCTTCAGATGCCTGTGTGCCAGGGCCACGATATCCCTTTCGGACAGGCTCGTAACCCTGCCACCAATACCTAGTTGTATGAAACTCCATGTGTCGTGGGTCGTGGTTTAGCAGCCAAATAAATTACATAGTAAACTTATATCTATCGTGTAATTTAAAAATAGAACGATCTTTTACTTCGAAACATATGGCAACCAAGGAGGTAATTCTTATCAAAGGTTTTATTTATATTTCAAACAGGCTTGCAAATAGAAAGCTGTTTATTAAAAAAAATACAAACGAACACATTAGCGCGTGAAAAACTTATCGTTGTTCGTCATTGAATCTGGAATTTATAAATAATTTACTTTGTTTAAATTTCCAAGCATTATTTGAGAAAAGCACTATACAAGCCTTGGCCGCAATGCCCCTGTTGCAGGCCGCTGCAGTAATGTATAATCTGAACCCTAAACTTATACAAATAATGTTGATATTCGTATGAAAATATTCCATGCAAATATGACGTAACCACTGCATAAACGTTTCGTAGAACACAATGTAAAAATGGTATCCAATGCGGCCCGATGCGCACCGTTCGGTATAGTACGATCGTTGTAAAACCATTAGTAAGTCATTGCAATGTAACTCTTATCACATTGTAAAAAAGTATAAATTAGTCATTAGAATAATTTCCGAGAGTTTTATGAATTATCAAAGCAATTTCATAGCAATGAGCCGGTGAGATGGTTTCACGTCATTCAAACTTGATCGTGAATATGCTACCTGAGTATTCGAATTCAAATATTTTGTCTAATAACAAACTAAATTTAAGTATGTATTCAGCTTCTAACGTATGAAGCAATGGATTAGCAATATACTTTAAAATCATTCCGATTGTGATTCAAACTGTGTTACGCAATTAGGATGCTGGTTGCTGGGACAATAAATTACTTATTATTTAATTTTTCTCAAACATGCTTGGAAATTTGAGCATTATTTTGACAACCTTCTTCGAGATAAATCGAAATTGCTGTACTGGCCAAATACATGCGAGCAGCGGCTACCAAAAGTTGTATGAAAATCCGTAGCTGTCGTGGTTTAGCGGCCAAATAAATTACATAGTAAACTCATATCTATCGTGTAGTTTAAAAATGGAACGATCTTTTACTCCGAAACATGGCAACCAAGGAGGTAACTTATCAAAGGTTTTATTTTCGAACTGGCTTGCAAATAGAAAGCTGGTTATTGAAAAAATAAGCAAGCTAAGTTTGCACCTCGCTGGATTGCGGCGTGAATGCCTCGCTGGAATGTATAATATAATGTTAAAAACAATAAATGCAAAGTAAAATCTAACAAACATTTGTTTACTTTTTTAAAGTCATAGCGAACCCTTTTTTGCAGACCGTACCTACCTAAGCGTCAGTGTGACGTAATCTACGCGAGGTTGAAACTTAGCTTGGTGGAGTTGTATAAATTATATTAAACTCTTATCTATCGTGTAATTTAAAAATGGAACGATCTTTTATTCCGAAACATGGCAACCAAGAAGGTAACTTATCAAAGGTTTTATTTAAATTTCGAACTGGCTTGCAAATAGAAAGTTGTTTATTAAAAAAAAAACAAATGAACATATTGGCGCGTGAATGATCGTTGTTCGTCATTGAACCTGGAATTTATAAATAATTTACTTAGTTTGAATTACAGCGCATTATTTGAGAAAAGCACTATACAAGCCTTGGCCGCAACCAGGCATTGATGGACTCACGTATGAGTGCCTCGGCTTCGCCTCGGCCCACATTTACACGTTCGTCCATCAATGCACAGAGTACATTTGTATATCATCAATGCCTCTTTTGCTGGCCGCTACAGTAATGTACTATTGAAATTATTGGAACACAGATTATGTAGTACCTCCTCATTGGAACGAATTGAATGTTAAACAAATGTCGGCACACTTGACTCCTAACAAACATTAGCACAACGGAATACGGATCTGAATGGAATAATTCTTTTCACAGACCCGCAATATTTTTGAACGGCCTATCCAACGATACCCCACACCATAGTGTAAAACACTTTAATCAAACTGCACACGTAAACAATAATTATAACTTTATTTTCTAGTCTAAAATATAATCAGACTATATCCACACTATTTTATCACCATTCTAGAGCTGTTACTCGCACTGTATCGGAGCAACCACAGAGTACATTCTGTGGTACATTCTAATATACTGTCAATCACCAACTGCCAATCACTCTCTCCAATATTCGTGTTGCAAGCGACACCAGCGTTGCCAACCAAAATATTAATCGAATAATATCTTTAATTTTAAATAGGCAAACGTATTTCACTTTGAGTAGTCCTAAAAAGGTTAAATAAATATGTATTTAACAAATAAATCAACTAATAATTAAATCATAAATATAAATAACTAATTTTATATGTGAATATAAGTCTATCTTCAAAGCGACAACAATAGGGTAGACGACAAAAAAACATATCATCCCTACTTTGCGTGTAAGGGACCCTACAATATTTTTTTTCCAGATTTTACCCATGCCAAATTACAACTTTCTAGTATTATCTAAGAGTCTCTGAGCTAAGCCGCGGACAGACAGACAGACGGACAAGGCGAAAAAGGGTTCCTCGCTGACTAAGGAACCCTAAAAAATAAGGTATTTGCTATGATGATCAATGTTTAAGGTAGGTTAACCTATTTTCTTTTTTAGATAGAGCTATATAATATCATAAATCACTTGACTTGGATGCTGAAAGGTTTTACAGAACAAACCACAAGGGGTACCGTTCTATGGGTAATATGGAAGATGTTTAGATTAGGTACTCGGGCAGATTCATTTCTAAAATTCTTATTATCAAATCGTCACCGTTGCTCAGTCTGTATTAAATTATATCAGCTGATATTAATTAAAAACCAATTTAATTCACTAAAATCTATCAGCAGCACAGTGTTATCTTTAGGTACTTATTGGTTTACCTAGACTCCTAAGAGCCTCTTTAATTAAGATAATAATCAACAGATTTCCTTTCACAATCGCGATATATTGCCACACTCATTTCCGAAAACCCGGTAATTGTAATTGGGCTAAAAATTAGTTAAAGTTTATTGATACTTTAATAGACGTTGTTATAGGCACGTAGTTAAGATAAATATAATAAATAAGATACATCTTAGATTGAACAAGATAAGATTGTACCTACACGTTTCTATTTTCGTTAGGATTTACTACCTACCTATTTTCTACCCACCTACTCTACTCAGTTAGATATTTTTATGAATGAATGAATGAAGTAGGTACACCGATCCCAGCGTGGTTGTACCAGACTCGATTGCTCGAATGAACCCAAAGATTCACCCTAGCCCCTGAAGCCTCATGTTTCATTTTAAGGGACTACAGAGACCATTGTCTATCAGAAAGTAGATCGGGGGCCACGATAATGGTAGGGAAGACGTGCCCTTGGGATAAGGAAGGATTATTAGAGCCTACCGGATATGCAGGATGAATATCCGGTAGGTAGTTAGATATTTTTATATGGTAGTTAGATATTTATATGGTAAATAAATAAACAAATCGGAGTGAAGGTTTTTTTATGAGTCGACGCATATACTTTATTTATTATTGAAAAAGTCCTATTTTTTTTAAGTTACAGCGTAAACTGAACTCGAGTATTTTTATCTCACGAAGCGACGCGCGCTTTATTTGTGGTAACCAAGTGTACAAACACGCTGTGAATCTGTGTGTAAGCAAGCGCATCTAGGAACTCCGGTACAGTACGTCTACCATGAGTTGATATCAAAAAATTACTCGCTAGCGTTAAACTCGCTAGCGTATTAACGTAGGTAGATTCAATAGTTTTCTATAATGTTTGCACCATGAGTTTTACGGAGTCATACACAAACGCTAAGGTAAGCTCGATAGATCGTGTCTTCTAGCTAACTTCACTCCTTATGATTTGTTTCTTTAATTCTCAGTAATATGAAGAGAGAACGGCTCTTAAGCTCATAATAAAGTCAATATCACGAAATAATCCGACTAAATATAAGGGTTGTCGGTTCATGGACTACCTACATATAGCATTTAGTAGTTGTTGAATTTTTATTCCATAAAATGTCAGTGTCGTCCATTCCGCAGCGTTTTTGACTTATTTAAATTGAAATACGTTTACAAAAATAGAATATATAATACAATGAGTTCCAGTGGGTCACATTTTAGTATCTATTGTGTTTAAAGAAATGAAAATTATTGTTTTAGTTCTAATGTCACTCTTTGTGTTGACTTCAAATCCGTAACATTATTCAATAATAAGCACAAATCTTCAAATGCTTCTAATAGTCTATAAAGTTGGCCACTAACATATTTTATGGTAAGTATGCACATTATTTTGACTTCAAAACGTGTACCTATAATTTTAATGTACATGTTTCACACCTCAAAATGCTAGTGAGCTACGTAACTACTATCGCAAGCGTATTTTTCATTTCTCATACTCGGAAAGTAGTGTTTGTTTGATCTGCGTAGCGGGTGGAAAACGCTGCTTCCCACCCTTGGGCGGGAAATATTCATAGTAATTGCTTCCCTCCCTAGGGCGGGAATGAATTTTAAATATAGAAGTAAATTTGGTTATTTAGTCTGCGGTCGTGTGAGTGTAACAGCCAGTGTGAATTAAAAAAAAAACCTGTTAAGCGAGATGGCCCGCGGCGGTGAAGCGGTGTGTCCCATAATTAAATTAAAAAAAAGACTATTATAATTTGACGGAATACTAACTCTGTAAGCTGTACCGAAATTCAAAATCTGAGTTTTGACTAATATTTGATTAAAAATGAGTTCAAGCGATTCTGAAATGTTGACCCCAGATTCGGTTAAAGACGAGGCAAATATAGTAATCCAAAATCTTTTGCCAGAAATTTCAAAGGAAAGATATTTGAATACATACCTACAATGATTTTATGAAGTGGCAAGCAAACAAGAAAATAAAATATTTAAGAAAAACTATATTTTTTTTACTTTCGCGAACGCAGTGCTGCGTTTATTTGTTCTTGAAAAGTCATTCATGGATTAAAATAAAGGTTTGGGTATGTTTTAGATGACGAAGCTTATCAAAACCGATAGCGTTTGAAATCACTGCAACGTCATAAGTGTATGTGAGATTGTGATTTTTAATGAATCAGTGATATTTACTTAAGTACTTAAGTAATCATTTTTTTATCGTTATACTGCTAATTGCCATTGTACGGTCAAATAATCTAATGAATAATGATAGATAATGAATTAATGGCGTACCTAAATATAACTTTTCTACTCAATGAAAAATAAATGTTTTATAACAAGGTCAACAAGAATAAAATAGGTGCTAGGTACGTTCGCGAGTTAGGTTCCGTAGTAAACAAGGAACCCATAGTTTCGATATGTCCGTCTGTCCCCGGATTATCTCAGAGAATCTTAGTACTAGAAAGCTGTAATTTGGAATGGGTACCTATACCTACATATTAATCATGCCAACAGTGGTACAATAAAATCTCGAAAAAAAAAATTAGAAGTTCTCCCTTGCGCGCAAAGTGAGGATGACATTTTTTTCTCGTCTATCCCAGGTTTTGGGGTGTCGTTGGATAGGCCGTTCAAAAATATTTTGGGTCTGTGAAAACAATTTTTCGATTCAGGGATCCGTTTGCGTAATATTAAGCTTTAAAGTGTTTAAAGTACTCTAAAATTTTTGTTAGAGTCAAGTGTCGCTCTCCCCTGCCAGCTAAATGGTTATTTTTGGATATGTGAAAAAATTCGTTCAAAAATATTTTGGGTCTGTGAAAACAATTTTTCGATTCAGGGATCCGTTTGCGTAATATTAAGCTTTAAAGTGTTTAAAGTACTCTAAAATTTTGTTAGAGTCAAGTGTCGCTCTCCCCTGCCAGCTAAATGGTTTTTTTGGATATGTGAAAAAACTCGTTCAAAAATATTTTGGGTCTGTGAAAACAATTTTTCGATTCAGGGATCCGTTTGCGTAATATTAAGCTTTAAAGTGTTTAAAGTACTCTAAAATTTTGTTAGAGTCAAGTGTCGCTCTCCCCTGCCAGCTAAATGGTTGTTTTTGGATATGTGAAAAAACTCGTTCAAAAATATTTTGGGTCTGTGAAAACAATTTTTCGATTCAGGGATCCGTTTGCGTAATATTAAGCTTTAAAGTGTTTAAAGTACTCTAAAATTTTGTTAGAGTCAAGTGTCGCTCTCCCCTGCCAGCTAAATGGTTGTTTTTGGATATGTGAAAAAATTCGTTCAAAAATATTTTGGGTCTGTGAAAACAATTTTTCGATTCAGGGATCCGTTTGCGTAATATTAAGCTTTAAAGTGTTTAAAGTACCTACTCTAAAATTTTTGTTAGAGTCAAGTGTCGCTCTCCCCTGCCAGCTAAATGGTTATTTTTGGATATGTGAAAAAATTCATAGCAGTAGTAGGTACGTATTATAACGAAATTAAAAGGAAAACTATCACAGCTAAATAGGCTTTACAAGTTAACGATGTAATATTCGACCAACTACAGCAGCAGTACAGTTGCAGTTGGAGAATTGACCGTGACAGATATCGATGTATGGGAGAACTAGTTTTTCAACTACAATGCTATGTTTGTTTTTGGAATAAACTCATCCCCGGTTTTTCAATAGTAGGTATAGATACTAGTCATTTTAAAAACAAACTTAATTTACACAATCATAAAGTTGATATTCGTATACTTATACGAATATCAACTTTATGATTGGAAATAACATCAATTGGAAACAAAGACTTGAATATTATTTACTAAGCAAGTGAGTGGCAGTGGTGGCTAAGTGGTACGGCCGCGACTTACAAGTTGTAGGTCGTGGGTTCGAACCCAAGCCGGCACTTTACTCTGTGTAAATTACAATTACATCACCACTGATCTCAAAAACGGTGAAGGAAAACATCGTGAGGAAACCAGCATGTCCTCGCACCAAAAAATTCGAAGATATGTGTCATCGACCAACCCGCACTGGGCCCGCGTGGTGGGTTACGGACTTACGGCCCACTCACACGGAGGAGGCCTGTGTCCCAGCTGTAGGAACATTATAGACTGATTATGCAAGGTATTTCATTAGCTAACTATGAAATAAAATAAGTATTGTTTTTACCTAACTTCTAGACAGTTCTTGGATGTTCTCATTACCAATGAGATGATTGAAATCACGTGCGGGCTTGAAAGTACCTAGGTGAGTAGGATGGGTGAGTAGCTTGGGCTTACAATGATAGAAAAAAGGCGTTCATTGAGAATTTGAAATTAAAATGGATAAATAATTTAAGAAAGTAAGTTGCTAATTTCCAGTAGCTAATGCACACTTTGATGCTTAAGGAGGTGTAGGTAGTACCTACAAACAGGTTGCCTGCACATCATCAATCTATTTTCTACGACAACTTGATTATCAGCTTCCTCTTCAAATATACCTACTTGCAACATGTTTATTATTAAAATAAAACAATAGAACAAGAATAGCTTATCTTAAATAAGCATAGGCGGAAGATTAGACGATTTAAAAGGGCATACGATTTGCTTACCACAGTCATGAAATGTGACAGTTCCGAGCACGCTCACCAAAGCCACCTGCAGTAAAATGTACACTTTAAACATAATTAATTCTTGAATTTCCAAGTCACTGTGATATTCATACAAGTAGAATGAAAGTTTGGCTACTGTGCTAAATGATATATATCAACCACGGACAGGCCCAGTGATTATCGGCTCTGATAACATTGTAACGGACCCGAATAGGAGTTCAGCTGCATTGGACAAAGGTGATTACGATTACCCTTAATTAATTAAATTGTATGTACTTATGTAGCTACCTACCATTCACGTCACTATGTTATCACAGCAAAAATCCTGACTGGATTCGATGCACTATTGCAGTAGGTAGGTACAAAAACTTTGATGCAACGCCCGCCGCAGCATAGGTAAAGCAATAGGACTTTTTGTTCTCGAATCGCAGGTAACGGGATACGGATAACAATGATAGACAGGTAATTTCTAGTAATTGTCCCAATTTCCCTGATCCGTAGCGGTACGTGGTAGCTCGCGAAATTCAAATTTTCTTACGTTTTTTGCAATTTGCAGGTCAGTGTCAGGTTGTATCTTGATCAAATATGATTTGCGACCATAACAAATCACACTAATATTATAAAGGCGAAAGTTTGTGAGTGTGTGTGTGTGTGTGTATGTTTGTTACTTCTTCATGCTCAAACGGCTGGACCAAATTTGATAAAATTTTGTATGGAGGTAGCTGACACCCTGGAATAAGACATAGGCTACTTTTTATCCCGATATTCCCACGGGATCGAGACTTACGCGGTAAAACCGCGGGGCGCAGCTAGTATGTAGATATTTATAGAAGTAAAATCATTAGAATCATTAAATACTTATCTATTAATTAATTAAATTAATAAATAAATAATAAATTAATCATTAATCTCTTAGTTAGATTTGTTCTTATATTTGTTGAACAAATCTCTTAAGGAATAGTAGATTGTTATATCTACAAGGGTCGAAAGGAATTGGTGACTTTCAACACTCTACTTTTCATTTCGAATACAAGGAAAGTAAAAAATTTTAGTTTTTCTAAAATATTTTCTTTTCTTTTTTGCTCGCCACTTCATAAATAAAATCAAATGATTCAATATTACAAATCATTCTATGTAAGTACCTATTTAATATCTTTCCTTTGAAATTTCTGGAGAAAGATTTTTCATTACTGTATTTGCTTCGTCTTTAATCGAATCTGGGGTCAACATTTCAGAATCGCTTGAACTAATTTTATTAATTAATTGATTAATATTTATATTTGAATATTAGTCTATAAAACCGAGATTTTGAATTTCGGTGCAGCTTACAGAGTTAATATCCCGCCAAATTATAAGTATAGTCTTTTTAGGGTTCCGTACCAAAATGGTAAAAAGGAACCCTTATGGTGAGACTAAGTCTGTCTGTCTGTCTGTCTGTCACACCTGGATATCTCAAGAACTACTAATGCTATCAACTTGAAATTTAGAACAGTTTTAGATGACGTTTGCCCAACTATTATGCAAACAAGATAGAAATTTTAAAATATATCTTTTTTGCAAAAGGGACTGAAAGGGGGTCTTAAAAATTTGAAGTGGGGCTACTAGGCAATGTGGGGTATCATATGAAAGAGCGCTGTGTGCACATTCTCAAACATATTTTTTTTTAAGCATCATAGTTTCCGACTTACCGTCCCGTCCCCCCTATCTCCGAAGTTTGCATAGATAAAAATTTGAAATTATTCTGTGTGATAAAAGTTTATGTTAATATTACAGGAAAAATAAAGCGATGTCTCTAAATAGCACAGGTTTTCAGAAATCATCAACATCATTTATACGTACGAAACTCTCGGTGCGCGAGTCCGACTCGCTCTTGAACGGTTTTTTTTAATTTTAAACGTGGAACTCATTGCGTCACCGCCGTAGGCCGTCCCCCGCTTAATAGGTTTTTTTTTTAAATTCTCACTTGCTGTTTATACACTCACAAGACTGCAGGATTTTTTTTATTGTTTTAGTTTAGTAGCTAACCTACCTAACCGAAAGTGCTATTTTTAAAACTCATTCCCGCCCTAGAGAGGGAAGCAGTTACTATGAGTCTTTCCCGCGCAAGGGTGGGGAGGGGTAGCAGCGTCTCCCACCCGCTACTCGGATCAAACAAACACTACTTTCCGAGTATGAGACATGAAAAAATTTATATGCAACAAATCTAATCTAATTTTAATTTCGCGGGCTACCCCTGTGGATCCACCCGCATCAATTTTATTACGTTTTTTGCAATTTGCAGGTCAGTAACAGGTTGTATGTTGATCTAAATATGATTAGTGGCCGAAACAAATATGGCTTTACAGAATTATAATCATTAGAATCGGCAGTACAACTAACTCTCTTCGTAAAATCCTATTGAATGACTATTTCTGAAAAAATCATTCAGTAGGATTTTATGAACTTAGAAAGTTGTACCTAATGCTGATTCTAATGATTATAATTCTGTAAAGCCATTTTTTTTACGGCCGCGAATCATATTTAGATCAACATACAACCTGTTACTGACCTGCAAATAGCAAAAAACGTAATAAAATTTGAATTTCGCAGGCTACCTTAGCGCATCCCCCTTAACATAAGTTTCATTCAACAGCTATGTCCCCCAAAAGTAAGTAATTATCTTATCGTCCGACTACTTTAAACCTACCTACGACTTGACTTGAGGCATGCCTCACGCAAACACAATCAGAAGATTTTGAGGGGTAAAGTATAATAGGGTTGCGCCGAGATCGAGTAAGTTTCCCAAAACAACAAATATTTTTGGTATTAATATTACGTCCTCATCCAAATCGCTAACATGTACCTACAGTTAACCGCACGTTCATGAGCAATTTGACTTTATGAAAGCATGTATTTCCGTATGCCGCGCATTTTGACGCGCGGTTGACCGTACCGTACCTAACCATCAGATAAGGTGATGAATATCACTAAACTTTGGTACCTACCATATATCTATTTTTTATATTTCTATGGTACCTACCTAATTACCTTCTTTCTTATATTAATTATGGTACCTACCAACACTACCTAGATATTCATCATCATCATTTCAGCCGAAAGACGTCCACTGCTGGAGATAAGCCTCCCCCAAGCACCGCCACTTCGACCGGTTCTGTGCTTCCCGCATCCAGCGGATACCTGCGGCCTTCACAAGGTCATCGGTCCACCTTGTAGGAGGCCTTCCAACGCTACGTCTTCCGGTACGCGGTCGCCACTCCAGAACCTTTCGGCCCCATCGGCCATCAGTTCTGCGAACAATGTGCCCTACCCACTGCCACTTATGTCGGTTACCTTGGTTCGCCTGCGAATCTCTTTATTTCTGATTCGATCACCTAGGGAAACTCCAAGCATATGCATAGCCCTCTCCATTGCCCTTTGGGTGACTTTTAGCCTTCTGATAAGGCCCAGTGTGAGCGACCATGTTTCAGTACATCACTGGCAACACGCACTGGTCAAAGACTTTCGTCTTGAGACACTGCTGTATGTGGGACGAGAAGATTTTGCGTAGCTTCCCGAACGCTGCCCACCCGAGTCGGATTCGACGATTCGCCGATTCGACCTAGGTATTAATTAATTGTTATCCTATTATTATACAGATTGACATTGATGAATATTATAGCTACCCGTGTTCCTTCAGATGCCTGTGTGCCAGGGCCCCGATATCCCTTTCGGACAAACTCGTAACCCTGTACCTACCTAAGGTCCGTATTACTGAACATTTCTCAAGTACAGTTTGATCGTTAATCAGTCGACTGGAGCATCGGTCTTCTACATTAGTACCTACCATAATTATTGTGAATGTGAGGACTATGATGGGCATTTTCTTTGTCTTGAGTTTTGTTTCTCATAATTTTTCAAGAAAATTTGACAGTTTTGGGTAGCTTGGCCTGCTGGCGTCTGTATGTTGCGCAGAAAAACGTAGGACTTTTTTAGTTAACGCTTGTATTAATTTCACTCCTTATAAAATTTCCATACCAGGCGCCTTATATGAAATTCGCGGGAGACACCCCGGGCGTCGTGAGTCGCAGGCTGATTCCCGGCCACCGCAGGCGCGGGCTTACGGACTGTAAACGATGGGTAGCTCGCCGTCCGATACCAGGACCAGGCCCGGGTCGACGACGCGTTGTGTTCCACGCGCGCCTCAAAGAGATGTCAGCACCAACTGACGGGGTCCGGTAGGGCCAATGCCTGCCAGGGTTGCATGGTTGTCCGAAAGGGATATCGTGGCCCTGGCACACAGGCAACTGATGGAACACGTGTGGGTTTTAGTCGGTAAAAGTCTGACACGCCCTCCCGCTCCGCCCAGAGCGGGAGAAGTTATTTGGGGCCTCATGCTCAGTAGCGCTTGCGACAACTAGACCAACAAGGCAGTCAGTGAATCTGTCGAGTTAGAGCGAAATACTGCATACACCACATGCTATGCGGGCCTGGGAGACGTTCGGAGTCGAAGGCGCCTGGGCTGGGAAGAAGAGGCTTGATAAATAATAATCACAACCTGCGGCCTGCCGTGCCCTTGGCACTGTAGATTTTTAACCGACTTCAAAAAGGAGGACGTTATCAATTCGGATGTTTATATATTATGTTTATATTTTTAATGTAAGTATTTTCGGGCATAACTCCGTCATACATGACGGATTTGCAAAATTCATTTTTTGTTTGAAAGGGTATGCTACAGAGGTGGTCCCATTGTCACCGACAAGGATCAAATCGACGGAAATCCTTAAATTTTATAGACACACTTAGCGATTTGGGTATTTTTTTATAGTAACTGATGCAAAAAAAAACACTTCAAAGTGAAAAATTACTTTAATTTCGGAAGTCGGTGTCAAAAAACTAAAATAAAGATTAAAAGACACCGACTTCCGAAATTAAAGTTATTTTTCACTTTGTACGAGTAGTGTTTTTTTTGGAAGTCTGTTATGTTTTTATGTAAAAAGATTTTTATGGACTGTTGAACTAATTAAAATCGCGGATATGTATATCTAAGGTCCTCCATCACCCTGGTTCTCGTATTCCACCTTCCGTAGTCCTACTTATTTCCGTGATCTACACATATTTTATACTGCGTGACCGCGTTGTTCTTCTGAACTACCCAATGGATTTTGAAGAGGTTTTCACCATCATGTAGAGAATTTATTCCGGAAGGTTTATGTGTTTAACACCATAAATCATTACTATTAAGCTCTATAACGGGTGTAATAAAAGACACTTTACGAAGCTGAGATTCACGCCATTCGTCATTTCGACTTTGGTTACGCGCCAAAAGATCCTTGTACAGCAGTAAATAGTAGTACTTATTAATTCCATACATGTACAAACTAGTTTGACAGTTCTAAATTTGACATTGACTTTGACAGTGATAATTATTGTTGGTTTTGACAGTTTTGGCATGGTTTGTTTGTTTGTCAAATAATATTGATGCGTTGCGGTACTTGCGGACCTGTGAAACAATAAATTATCAAATCGTATGACCACATACAAGACCAATCAAAATGTTAAAGAAATCATTAAGTAGTGTTAGCCTGATTAACGAGAAAAGTGGCCTGAAACTATATTTGAGGTTATCTCACAAAACCAGCAGACAACCAAAGGAGAAACCACCTCCAAAACTGTCTGCAGATGTCGTCAATTACATAAGCAATACACCTGACTACAGTGATATTAAAGAGAAAGTCCCCAAAGCACTTCTTAAAAAGTATAAAACCCCAGAGAGTATGTATCTGATAAACAAGAAAACTGCTAAAGCAATAGTAAACACAATCCAGGATCGAATAAACAACAACTCTCCCTTAATAGAAGTCAATCCAGGATTTGGCTTCCTGAGTGAGGAATTATTGCTATGTCAAAATAATCCTATTTATATGTATGAAATGTCAAGCCAGTTCTCAACTCATTTGAGTGTAAGTTTACTTAGGTTCTATATTAAGTTGTTATTCTAGCACATTCACATAATAACACAAATTATATTTTATACCATCTATTCTCAGAAATTACAAGACAAATATCCAGGTAGAGTTACATTCAAATTAGCAGATTTCTTTGGCATGTGGAAATTGGCTTTTAAAGACAAAATAGACCAAGGAAACAGAATTGAAGAACTACTAGGAGATCTTTGCACAAATGATAAAGGTTTGAATATATTATTTGTGTTAATTAACTGAGACAAAAGGTTACCACCTGTTCCAAAACCAGCTCTTTATTAAAAATATTTCTCAAATCTGGAAACATACATTTAATTCACTCCAATACTTTAAAGATGCCTTTTTTTTTTGGGTGGGAAATTATCAAATAACATCTCCCGCTCTGGGCGGAACGGGAGGGTGTGACAGACTTTTACTGACTAAAACCCACCCGTGTTCCTTCATTTGCCTGTGTGCCAGGGCCACGATATCCCTTTCGGACAAACTCGCAACCCTGGCAGGCATTGGCCCTAATGGACCAATTCGTGCTGACATCTCTGAGGCGCGCGTGGAACACAACGCGCCGTCGACCCGGGCCTGGTCCTTATCGGACGGCGAGCTACCCATCACTCACCGTCCGCAGGCCCACGCCTACGGTGGCCGGAAATTGGCTTGCGACTCCCGACGCCCAGGGCGTACTTTAAAGATGCCTGAGACTACAATGAATGAATATTTAAATAATAAAAAGGCAATATTTTTTTTTGTTTAATATACAATTCCTGCTGGAAATAAAATTACTGTGTTAGTAGTCTTCTAATAAGATTAAACTTCCTTTTTTCAGATAGAGGTGTTAAAATAATTGGATCAATGCCCGGATTGTCTTTTGTTAAACATTTAATCAACAACATCATATTTCACAATTCAACAAATCAACTTGGGAAACCAGATCTATTCATCACTATGCCAGGCCACCACTATGAAGTATGACTTCTGATTTTAATGTAATATTTTTTTTTTTTTTAAAGAATATTATTTTATTCAATCCTTTAGTTTCTTACAGATAATGAGGTGCAGTTAAAAAAACACAGGTCAATACCAGCATTATTTCAGATGCTTTTTGATCATAAAGTACTGACAACTGTGCCAAAAGTTCACTTTTTGCCATGGACACATAAACCAGACGGAAAAAAAACTATAATGGTTGGTATTGCTATCTATACTGAAATTATGAAACACCAGTTTGATGACACCAAACTTAAATTCCAAATCTTAGATAATGATAGTTTCGGAAACACAAATTGAATCAATAAGTTTGATTTGATGAATTGAATAAAAGTTATATTATGTTCGGCTGTATGGTTTTTTTTTTATGTATGTTCACCGATTACTCCGTCAATTGTGGACGGATTTTGAAAATTCTTTTTTTGTATGGAAGGGTATGCTCCCGAGGTGGCCCCATTGCCACCAAATCAGAATCTGATGACGGGATCCCATGGAAATCGAGGGAATTCCTCAAATTTTATAGGCATACCTATAGCGATTTGAGTATTTTTTATAGTAACTCGTGCATTTGCATTCGAAAAGCACCATTTGCTGAAGTGGAACTGATGCTGAAGACCACAGATGGCCACCGGAACTACTTAATACTAAGTATTTCACCGTTGCGATTCGATTAGGCACTTTAATATAGTTGCTAAGCAATTTATGCTCGTCAAAATGCATATGGTGAAGTCACCATCAGTTCTCCTGGTTCTTACCAGGAGAACTCCTCAACAATTAACGCCCTTTTCTCGCTTTTTTGCTAACTTTCCCTGCATCGGGAAAAGCAATATTTTGTAAAAGGTGATAAGCATTTGAAATGAGGCTATTGTAAATTACAAACTGACCCACTAAAAAGTGAAAAATAAAAAACTTTTTACAAAAAAAAAAAAACAACTGACTTCCAAAAAACACTACAAAGTGAAAAATAACTTTAATTTCGGAAGTCGGTGGCAAAAAACTAAAATACAGATCCAAAGCCACAAACACACCATCAAAAGTTTTTTCATTGCAAATGTTTGCTCAAAAATGTTTAAGTGGAAAATGTAAAAAATTAAAAAATCTAAGATTCTTAGTTCATGATACTTCTACATTCTATCTATGTTGGTTTCCATACTTAGTCCTTCAGGCGAACCATTGTGGGTGATACTTCTACATTTATATTATTATTTGTATGAGCTCATACAAATGATACTTCTACATTTATATTATTTGTATGAGCTAAGTTAATGACATTTATTTTGGAGATATGTGCTTTTTCTAGCAGTTCATAAATGTTTATGTTTCAGATGGATGAACACAGACTTCTTCTAGTAAACATCACACAAAAAGACAAGTTGCCTTGTCCATCTGAATATTTACCACTGCTATGGTATTTCTTCAAACCACACATGTTTTCCAAATCAACAAGGGTTATACCAATGTTAGAGTAAGCAATCAATGCAAATAATTAATTTAAACTAAGATTTATTTTAAAAAACCGGCCAAGTGCGAGTCGGACTCGCCCACGAAGGGTTCCGTACCATTATCTATAAAAATGGCACAAAAATCACGTTTGTTGTATGGGAGTCCCCCCTTAAATATTTGTTTTATTTTAATTTAATTATTTATTTTTAAAGTGAATATATAACTAAATATTTTGTGAATATTTCAAGCGTCTACCTGTTGCCGTTATGAATATCGAGCAAAAACGAGCAAAAAAAATCACGTTTGCTGTATGGGAGTCCCCCCTTAAATATTTGTTTTATTTTAATTTAATTATTTATTTTTAAAGTGAATATATAACTAAATATTTTGTGAATATTTCAAGCGTCTACCTGTTGCCGTTATGAATATCGAGCAAAAAAAATCACGTTTGTTGTATTGGAGCCCCCTTTAATATTTATTATATTCTGTTTTTTAGTATTTGTTGTTATAGCGGCAACAGAAATACATCATCTGTGAAGATACAGCCTGGTGACAGACGGACAGACCGACAGACAGACGGCGGAGCCTTAGTAATAGGGTTCCCGTTTTACCCTTTCGGTACGGAACCCTAAAAAGTAGAAATATTTAAATAAAGGTCTAGGCAAGAGTTTTATGTGTGGCTGTTTCTTTCAGACAATGGATACCTGGTTGCGGTGTATGGCTAATAACAGGGCAAAATCCTCCTGATACAAACAAAGAATTAGGACCCACCAAAGGCGACGCCCAATTACCTCATATGACCATATTCACCGAATTCGGAGATTTAAATCTACAACAAAAAATAACTGTGTTCAAGAAGTGAGTTATAGAGGCATCAGCTGGCTCGTTTATTTTGTTATTAGATTTCAATCTTTAGTTGAGACTTACGAGCTAATCATTTAAAAGGCGATAAAAACGCGTTTTGATACTTATTAAATTAAAGTCAAAGCAAAATATTTCATTCGAATAGGTACAAAAAGCACTTTTGAACTTCAAAATTTACAAAAAAAATTGAATTGATTCTAGTCGCCCCTTCCAAAAGGTAGTTTCATGTGGAGAGAAATGGATAAGAAACTCCACCGTTTGTTCATCTATACTACGCAACGGATTTCGATGGTTTTCACCATCATTTAGAGAATTTCTTCCGTAAGGTTTTTGTATTTATTAATTAATATTGAAGTAATATTTTAAGAAACGAGATCGCCAACCCGCCTGCCAAGCGTGGCAATTATGGCACCCCCCCCCCCTTTATCGCCCCATTTATCGCCTTGACGTCGAGTCCCGTCACGTCTACTTCCAAAACTCCAGCTTTTATTCCCGCTCGTCGAATCGTTAAAAACTCTCATTTATTACCGCCACGTCTACTTAAACATTTTTATTTGTACAGTCTTAAAAAAAATACTCATAGTCGGTTACTTGGAATAATAGAGTTAAACACGAATATCCTTACATGTTATTATAGTGCAAATTATTTATGATTTGTTGCTGATCTTCCGGAAAATATGCCGTTTATTTTTGAATCCGTCAAAATATTTTTATTTATTTTTAAATAATTATGAAACGATTCATTTTAGTGTTTATATTGAAGAACACAGATTTTTAACAACACGTAACATAAAATAGCATCACTCCTATATCTCCGAAGGAGTAGGCAGAGGTTTATAGTACACCCACACGTAGACAACTTTGTTTGAGCTAGATATTTATCAATACAAAATGAGTTTTAAAACTTTGCATACAACCAAAATACCAAATTACAAATTAGTCTTCTAATGAGAAAAGAAGTGATTAAGTAACTTCACTGATTTGGTCTTCTAATAAGTCGTGATTTAATGATTTGCAATATCTCACAACAATGCCAACTATGGACTACATTCACCTATTTCTGTTATTTAAAACTTATTTGTTGATTAATTCTGCTATGAGTTGTAAGAAATGTTATTGACGATTATAAATTTTCATTAGCACATCTTGTAAAACTAACGAGGGTAGTTAACTAATTATCAGCTTTTTGCGATAAAAGGGCAAAATTTTTGATTTCCATTTAGATTGTTCACAACTGTGTAACTGCTAACACTAAATCTTTGATCTGAGACTAAAATATTTTTCTTGTTTTATGTATTCTTAATATTTGGGTCGATATCATATCGATTTTCTTAACTTAGAAGCTAAGGAACCGTTTCATATGTAAAAATAAATAAAATTATTTAGACGATAATTACAAAAAAACGGCGACAAAAAAATCATAAACAATTTGCACTATAATCACCTGTAAGGATATTAGTGTTTCTTTCCATTTAAGAGATAATTAGATTTTTCATACTACCTCCATACAAATTTTTCGTAATAAAATTAGAATTCCTTCGTTTTTGAGCAGAATTAACTCGGGTGTCATTTTTGTATATAGTAATGACTAATAGAAGCTATATCCGGCAAAAAATCTGGCACTTGAAAATTGAAATCCTTAAGTCTATGAAAGCCCACCGTGCGGTGACTCGACGTCAAGGCGATAAATCGTGGGTGGCGATGGCGGGTCGCCAGTTAAAGTATAAAAAAAAACATCCAGTGAACATATATAACCTCCTCCTTTTTGGACCTCGGTTAAAAAGTAGTAAGCCTCCAGGCAGATTTGTCCGGATGATGGGCGCATTGCACTAATATCATGAAGAGCATGTCTTATGGCCGCTCATCAATGGGACGGCATGGCAGGACAGTCTCCTAAGACTATTTTCCTGTAGGTACAACGGTTAAGGTACCTACCCTTACTGTCTCGTCTCAAAAATCCACCCTGTATATACTATACATGCCATCGACACACTAAGTAGACGTATTTTCTTGTTATAACTTTCGCGAAATTAAAGAAGAGAAGTACCGCAGCCGTCGAAGTTGTGTCGCCGCAGCGGCACTGTCGGCTGCGGTTATTGTCAACGGCAAAGCTGCTGCCGCCTGCGGTCTACCGTTGCCTTCGGAATGTACCTTTATAATAATTGAAACAAAGAATTACCGATTTCCGCGTCCTTGTTTTCTATTGACACTATTTTCATTTAAGCAAATATCAACTTTATGCTACTAGGAATTAGGTTGATTTCATACACGACAAGTAGGTATGGATAAGTCATATAAATATTAAGTTGAATACTTGTAGCCTGTAAATCGTGTAATAATTACTGTACAATTATTCAAAATTGTATTGTTTACTTGTTTCAGGTTCATTTCTTGGCCAGAGTTCGAGCAATGTCAGTTTAGAGTTACAATGGAAAATAATTTACCGAAATTGTTTACGCTTATCGATGACGACGACAAAGAAGGTATAGGTACTCATATAGAAGATATAGAGCACTCAGATGTGGAAAATTAAATATAAATTATGTTTTAATAACAATAAAACCAAAGTTTAGAAGGATATAAGTCTCATTATTTACACTTTATTAAACAATCAACTCTATGACTGCTACAACCAATCGTTTATAGTATAAACAAGAAACATTGATAAGTTTACATTGGTCATTAAAAGTAATTAAATAATTCATACGAAATATTATCTGAAAAATTAAATATTCTAAATAAAATACCTACTTACGTTTTTCTTGACATTTAAATACTGACAAAAATATACAAGAACTGATAGTTGACTTGTTGTTTTTAAAATGCTTAATTTTAACAAAGTTTCTATTATCCAGTAGGTAAGGTAATCGTCTATTTTTTTTTACATACAATCTTTTTTAGTGCCTTACTTGAAATACAACCTAAATATTTACCAGTTTTGGTATAAATATGATATATATAGCAGTGCTTTAACAAACAAAATAATAACTTCCTCATGTAATCACAAATATACATTTCTAAATAAATTTACAATTTATACATAAGTAATTCACATTATATACAAATACAATAAATCAATTAGCACTTTTACAATAACATATTGCTTTTACTGGCTTACATTTTTGTATAAACACATAACTTATTTCAATCTCACAAACGGAAACTTAATGTTAAACTAATTCAAAACAATTAAGGACGGGACTTGATACAGACTTGCACATTATGACAATTTAAATGAAACTTGTATTATTACGATACGTCCTGTACATCAACACCATCAGAAAACATAATTTATTTGGAATGATGGTTTCTCTAGTCATATTGTGCAAGTGCTAATGTAACAGCTAATAATGGGCATGTATACCTACTATACTACAAATCTAGTGCAAAATCAATTAAGTACAATAAACTTTGACTTTTTATATAAATACTTTAAAAAATATTACAAATTATTATACATACACCACCACCCTATTTACATAATTATAATTTATGTAATACTTATTACATTAAGTACAGTTTTAATAAATTATGAGAACAATCATTGTGTTTGTGTTGTTATAAGTTTTGGAAATGTTTATCGTTATATGTCTTGTGAGGGTGGGATTTGGGAGTTATGTAATTTAATGTCGGAATGTCAACAGGTGTCTGATTATTTTTCATCGATAATTTGTTCTGCACAGTTTTATGAATATTTGAGTTAGTGTGAACATTTAAACTTATTGTATTCAAACCGTTTTGGGGCTTCACACTTGGGCTTGATATAAAGTCTGTCCATTCGTCGTCTTCCGCAAAGACTGGTGGTTTCTTGAGCTGAGAAGTCTGTTGTTTTGGTTTGCTCGATACAAATTCGCCCCATACATCATCATCTGCCGATTGGTTAGCTACTGAGTTTTTTTGTGTGTGAACTGGTGATGCACCCTTACTGAGACCACTGACACTTAAATCACTTTTCAATGACTGTAGAGTTTCAACAGGATTAAATCTCGAGAGATCCTGCAAGTCGATACCAGGACTTGGCCAGTTTATTTGTGAATAACTTTCTAAAGACAAAGGTTGCAATATTTGCCCCGTTGTTTGTTGATTTTGTGAGTTCAATGCGCTGAAACTAGCGGGTGTAGGCTGCAGAAGATTGGTTTGTATCTGTGTGCTTGAAGATAACGAACTGCTACTTGTAAGCGCTGGTGTATTCGAATTGTAAGTTACATTGTGTGTTAAAGCTTCGTTGGGCCTTGGCATAGTCGTAAATGATATGGAATCAGACTTTATATTGTTTCTTTTCGGAGATGCATAATCAAAGTCTGTTGGTTGGCCCAATGGCATTTGAGTTATTGAATTTCCAAAAGTGTTTGTCTTCAAGTCGTTCTGCACAGCTTTTGAGGGCATTGCTGATTGAAATGTATCAAATTCTTCATCAAAACCCTCAGTTTCAGGCTTTGCTAAATCTTTAAAAGCTTTAGTTTTCTCTTGGAGATCATTCAAATTTTCAGACTTGATAATGTTTTTTGTCTGTTCTTCTGATTCTGGGTGCTGTATTATAGCATTGTCTTGTTTTTCAGTTGACTGTGATGATGATACGAAGTCTGTGAAATCATCATAAGCGGCTTTAACTTCTCCAGGATCAGGCCAATTTAGTGTAGGCATTGAGGGCTCTACCTTAATGGGTTGCAATAGCTGCGTTTGGTACGCAATGCTAGGTTTAGGTAACGCATTAACCGTCGTAGCCGTGTCAAGATTCTTTTCGCCTGGTGTTTTAGGTTGGCTTACTAAACCTGGCAAAGACCTTGAGTCGGATGTGCTCTTGAAATCTTGGAATTCCCAGTATTCATTATCATCTGTGTTAGCTTCAACTACACTATTTGTATTCAGCCTAAGAGGGTTGTCTGTTGGATTCTTACATTCCGTTACGACCGGCTGTGGCAAGAGAACTGTAGGACCAGGATCATAATGGATTGTTTTAGACCTAGGTATTTCAGAATCAGTCGGCGTAAAAATATGAGTATCGGGTAAGTTTATTTGTCGTATTGGCTGTACACTTAGTGTACTTGAGTATATTTTCTCAGACTTAGTAGACATTGCAGCTTCAAAGACATCTAAATCTGTTGGTCTTGGCGGTATTGGGGTACTTTCGTGTTCTGTGTTACAAGCTGAAACAGGTAATGACAGAATAAAATGAAATTTCAGTGTAATGTAGCTACACAAGAGGATTAGGATAATTAAAGTATTAGTTTCAATGTGTTAATGCGCACTACCACAGTACATAGATAAATTCATGTTAAAAAACCGGCCAAGTGCGAGTAGGACTCGCGCACGAAGGGTTCCGTACCATTATCTATAAAAATGGGCAAAAAAATCATGTTTGTTCTATGGGAGCCCCCCTTAAATATTTGTTTTATTTTTATTTAATTATTTAATTTTAAAGTGAATATATAACTAAATATTCTGTGAATATTTCAAGCGTCTACCTGTTGCCGTTATCAATATCGAGCAAAAAAATCACGTTTGTTGCATGGGAGCCCCCTTAAATATTTATGTTATTCTGTTTTTTAGAATTTGTTGTGATAGCGGCAACAGAAATACATCATCTGTGAAAATTTCAACTGTCTAACTATCACGGATCATGAGATACAGCCTGGTGACAGACGGACAGACAGACAGACGGCGGAGCCTTAGTAATAGGGTTCCCGTTTTACCCTTTGGGTACGGAACCCTAAAAATTATAATCATTCATACATCTCTCTACGTTAGATTTGCGGAACCCTAAAAAGACTGTTCGCTGAGATTAATGGTCCTATCACTAATCTGTGACCTCACCAATGGTATCTGTTTTGTTCCCAGCCCAAATTACAACTTGGCCCTTGCCCATCCCTAGGGAGTCAAAGTACGCAATGCCATCACGTGTTGCATGCTCACTTGACGCAATAAGACTGCACACGACGAATTCTTTCTCAGGTTTTATCGTACAAATGCGCCGTTGCATCAATACGCGCTTTTAATCTGTGCGGTTTTTGGCATGTGCCACTCCAAGGTTATTTTAACTGCATAAGTATTTCTATAGGCTGTACTAGACTATGAACCAGCAAGTGCCTCATTCGGTAAATAATTAAATACTAAGTCTTACCAACAGTTCTGGAGTCCTGTGTTAAAGATCAGTCAACTTACCATGAGATAGTAACTCAGATATCTTGAGGGTAGAATGGTTATGAGCCATTTGGTCTAGGGTGGCCATAAGGTGTTCTAGGTCAAGGAGAAGGGCTTCGGCATAGGTGACTATTGGAATAGGATGAAGCAGATAATTTACAGGTGGATGTTATTGATCCAAGTGCAAGACATGCAAAAGAATTACCATGGTGAGTATATTATGACAAGCTCTGTTAATTTCTTCAAGTATTCACAATATTTTGGTTCAATAACAATATACAAACATATTATAAGTATTTTTCTGGCATTTCAACTGGACTGTGCATAACTTGCGTGTTGTTTTACTGAGTTGCATAATGTGCCAATTACATAATGTTAATTGAGGTTGATTCACTGTCGTTTTGTTAGTAATTAATAAAATCACAGATTACAGTAACTTACATTCTTGTCCATCTGAAGTGAAAGGATCAGACCATGTGGTGGGCTTGCTTGCAACTTTGTCAACAACTGGTTCACTTTGACAGACATTAGATGGAGTAGAAGCTTGTTTCTGTGGTTGAAGAGGCGCAACACTTAAGTTTGCTGCATACTTAGGCATGTGGCTACTCCATTTTGGTCCAAAAAGCTGAAAGTTATATACCAAAATACATATTAAAATCTATAATTATTACTCTATCTAATAGTTTAAAACGCCAACATTATCCAACTTTTGTCCTTTAATGAGATGTTGACCCACTTTAACACAACCCAAAACTTATAAGACTGTATTTAGGACAGATTTCACAGATTGCTTGTATTCGATCTATGTTAATATTATAAAGACATTTCAGAAACTTTTTTAAGAATGGCTTGAAATAATGAGATACGCAGCTACGGTGTACGGAAATCCTATACAATGCGAGAGTAGCATATACTGGAAATGTATAGCTTGATATGTAGCCTTGTGTACAATATGTTCAAAAAGAAACAACAAAAATAGGATGTTTAGTTCCAAAAGGTCCAACTAATATCTGTAAATTAAATATGTATCTTAGTATCTTTCTAAGGGCCCGAACACACTTTAGTACCACCACACCACAACTACAACACGCGGACAGGCGCTTATTAGTATGTAAATGAATAGTTTTTCTCACGGACCACATTTGGCCATCAAAATCAACCGTGTGTGAGATACCGACCACATCAAGGCCACAACGTAACCACATCGCAACAACTACTAGCGACAACGCAACCACGCGGGCGAAGCCGCGGGCAAAAGCACACACTTGACTTTAACAAAAAATAGCACTTTAAAGCTTAATATTAGGTTGGGGAAAAAGTATTTTCGCATTATAGTATGTATGAACTTGTAATAAAATCTCTTTGGCTATACTATTTGTATCTGGCTGGTTTTGGTATCATTGAAAGTTTAAGTTTTAAAGAACATAATTCCAAATTCAAATTAGGAAAATGTGTGATTTTCATTTGTTTTTCGTACTGTCAAGGTGAGTGAATCTAATGAAGAAATTCGATACATTTTAAATACTACAAAAAAGGTAAAAACGCAACGCAAGCCGCGAAAAAAATTTGCGATGTTTATGGACCTAGTGCCCTATTACGGATAAAATGGATGCCATTTTTGAAAAAGTGGAGCAAGATCAGACCAGTAGTTACGACGTAGCTGAAGAACTGGGAATTTACCACAACAGTTTTGGCACATTTGAAAAAAACTGGGTACACAAAAAAGCTCGATATTTGGATACCTCACGAGCTCATTGAAAGAAACCTTAAGATGAACCGTGTACTCATTTGTGATTCTTTATTACGACGTAATGAAACCGAACCATTTTTGAAGAAGCTGATAACTGGAGATGAAAAGTGGATCACGTACGACAAGAACGTACGAAAAAGGTCGTGGTCAAAGGCCGGTCAGGCTTCACAGACTGTGGCGAAACCTGGGTTAACTCGCAACAAGGTGATGCTGTGTGTGTGGTGGGATTGGAAGGGCATTATTCATTATGAGCTGTTACCACCAGGCAGGACCATCGATTCTGAACTCTACTGCGAACAACTGATGAGATTAAAGCAAGAAGATGAGAAGAGGCGGCCGGAATTAATCAACAGAAGGGGTGTGGTCATCATGATAACGCTAGACTTCACACATCTTTAGCCACTCAGCAAAAATTAAGTGAGTTTGGCTGGGAGGTGTTAATGCATCCGCCGTATAGTCCTGACATTGCACCTTCAGATTTCCACCTGTTTCGGTCTCTTCAGAATTCTTTAGGCAGTGTCAGGTTAACATCACGAGAGGACTGCCAAAGCCACTTGTCGCGGTATTATGATCAGAAGTCCCAAAATTTCTATAGCAATGGGATCATGTCCCTACCTACAAGATGGCAAAAAGTTATCGAACAAAATGGTACCTACATACTTTAGTTAAATGTAAATAAACTATATTAAAAAATGTTTTGAATTATCTTAAAAAATGCGAAGAAACTTTTTCCCCAACCTATTATTACGCAAACGGATCTCAGAATTGAAAAATGGCTTTCACAGACCCACAATATTTTTAAATGGCCTATCCAACGATACCCCACACCACGTATTAGATGAGAAAAAAAAATATCATCCCCCCGTTTTACGAACAAGGGAGGTACCCTAAAAAAAAATTTTTTTCATGGTTTTGTTTTACGACTTTTTCGGCGTAATGAATATGTACACCGTTGCCAAATTACAGCTTTCTAGGACTAAGCGTCTCCGAGCTAAGCCGGGGACAGACGGACGGACGGACAGACAGACAGACAGACAGACGGACATGGCGAAACTATAAGGGTTCCTTGTTTACTACGGAACCCTAAAAACAACGGGTTTCTTAAAAATCAACCTCTAATAGCGCAAAAAGGGGTAATTCAGTTTTCAGGGTAAGATTTTACTGTGGCTTGATTAACTCAAAAATACTTACCTAGTTATAAAAATAATCTTTAAGTCAAATATTGGAAACGTCTGAAACAATGCTGACACAGTTTTTATGCAAATCTTATGCCCAAAGGACACGGATTTTTCATATTAATATTGTAATCAGGGATTGTAATAAGCCTTTCGAAGGGGTTCAATGGGTTACCTTTATCATGATGTAACCCATTGAATGGGTTTTATAGTAAAAACCCAGTGAAAGGGTTACATGATAACCCATTGAATGGGTTTTATAGTAGAAACCCAGTGAAAGGGTTACATGATAACTCATTCAATGGGTTTTATACTTGAAACCCAGTGAAAGGGTTACATAATAACCCATTCAATGGGTTCTATACCTACTTGAAACCCAGTGACATGAAAAAACCATAATATTATGTAATTTCGATATCCGCCTAGCACGCGTAGCATGACCAATTCTATCTCTGTTCTACCAAGAATAGACAAAGTTTTTGATGTGAAACATTCAACAGCCGCACGTAAAACCGACTGCTGGCGGGGCGACGCATGCCACGTGGCGACGCATCGCTACTATATACAGTCATCTGTAGTAAGTTTTTTGATGTGAAACATTCAACCAACAGCCGCACGTAAAACCGACTGCTGGCGGGGCGACGCATGCCACGTGGCGACGCATCGCTACTACTGACAGGTTACTTATATGAGTTCATATCATAGTTTATTTTTATTCGACTGTCTGAGTCAATTTATTTTTATTTATTAGTGACATAATATACTCATGAAAATGTTTTTTTTTATGAGTTGTATTGCAATAAGTGGTTAGCTAGCGACCTAGACAATTGATTATATTATTCTTGCCTGAGCAACCGGCAGCAAGTTCGTCATGCTCCCTTAGATGTCACTGCTTGCGGTAGCGTCGGGGGTCGGGTTGCCTCCTTCCCTCAAATATGGCGAGGGGGGTGATGGCTGATCTTTGCGTTATGCTCGTGAACGGGTGCTGCTTGTGGTGACTGGTCGTCTTGCTGACCATGGTTTTATTATTGTTATTAATGATTAACTGTTTTTTATTTTACTATGATGGTGCTAGTTTATCATTTTTGACTTCGAGTTACAGCTATAGCTTTGTGTGGGCGGGCACGCCCATTATGCCTGGAGGCATTTAATTAGGTACGTTCTGTTTACGTTATTTCTGCTTGAGTATAGTTTTCGACGATTTTTATGTTTTTTTTTTGGTATAGTGGCGTGTGCTAGCTTACATAAGGCAAATAATTTAATTTAATGTTGTGTTGCGTAATGCAAATTCTATTACATTTTATTGTATAGATTCAAGTTTTATATCTGAACAGACAGCTGTGCTGCTGGGGAGTTTGTTGCGCCACTTCTTCTTCCCAGCTAAAGCACTAGGAAGTGGTGAAGGGTGGGCGTTTTTGGGAGACTGTCTTATGTAATTTTTGACGTTCGAAAAGTTCTCAGCCTAGTTTGAATAAATGACTTTTGATTTTGATTGATTTTGATTTTGACTATATACAGTCATGTGTAGTAAGTTTTTTGATGTGAAACATTCAACAGCCGCACGTAAAACCAAGTGCTGGCGGGGCGACGCATGCCACGTGGCGACGCATCGGTACTATATACAGTCATCTGTAGTAAGTTTTTTGGTTACCATTTTAGAAAAACCCTATCAAAAACCCTTTCAATGGAAAGGGTTTTCGATAGGGTTTATCAAAGCAGTTAATCAAAAACCCATACGGTGTGAGTAATTTAGAATGGCTTAAACTAAGCCGTTCAAAAGGGTTACCCACACCGTATGGGTTTTTATCGAAAACCTTTTCAACGGGTTACCAAAATTTAATTTAAGCCATTCAAAAGGGTTACCCATATCGTATGGGTTTTTGATTTACCGCTTAGAAAAACCCTATCGAAAACCTTTTCAATGGGTAACCAAAATGGTCCCTGATTGTAATCATAATTTATGAAAGCTACCTTATTAAATGGGTAGGTGTAGTTTGTAGGGCAAAATACGAGAACTACGCGGACAAAGTGGTTTGTTAATAATAATTATTAAAAATAACTTACAATGTTTCTGGAGTCTATACATAAAGCTTTTAGTAGTGTTTTTTGTCCTAACGAATTATTCCAGTTCACAATATATGGTTGTCTTTCATCAGCTTCCATCAAATGACCCCAAGTTTCACTTAGCAATGATTCTAGCTTCCCCTCAAACTCTACATCAGGTTCTGATATTTCTTCAATAAATACTGAAGTTAATACTTTAGTAATGCTTTCCATGATATGATGTTCATTATCAGTTGATTGTAAATTAAGAACTGATAATTCTTGACATTCATCTTCTTCCTGGACTTCACTTGATTCTGTTTTTACAGCTGATGATTGGAAATCATCAAAGTCCCCAAAATCATCATCTTCTAAATTGTTATTTTCTGTTACTTGATTCTCAAGTTTATAATTATCAGTCATAGGTCTAGTTTCTAGATGTGGTGAATCTTGGGAGTGCAATTTGTTTTCTTCAAAGTTGGCTCTGAAGTTACCAAAATCTATTTCATTGGTGTCATTATTTTCCCATGGATTGGAACTGTCAACAACACTGGTAACATTACTTTTAGTGTTGGCAAATTTAAAATCATCAAAATCTCCAAAATCATCTTCTACTACATTTTCATTTGTTTGAATGTCTAACTGCTTTAATGATTGTTGAACATTTTCTGGAGAGTCATTTGAATTTTGTGAAGAAAATTCTCTTTCTGTGGACTCATTTATATCAATACAGGATTCAACATCTTTCTCTTTCAAATGACTGAGGTTGAGATCTGCTGCAATAGTCTCCTGTTTAGCATTAATATCACTAGATTGTTCAACAATTACCTCTTCGGAATCTATGTGCAATTCCTTTATAGCAACAGTTGGGTCAATCACATTTTCGTAAGGTGATATATTATTACTATCATCTTGACTACTATTATTAGAATTACATGGAATGTTTAAGTCTTTTAAACTTTCAGTGTGGTCACTACTTTCATTTTCATCACTGTTTTCAACAATATTAGTAACAATTTCTTCATCTAGTTTTAAATTTAAATCTTCAATATTTATATCTTCTTCACATTTTAATTTGTTTTCATTAATATCATTGGTTTCAAACTCATCACGGCTAACACTAGTTTGTTCTGTTTCTTTACTATGTTCATACTCATTGAATAAATCTTTATGTACCCCGGTGTCCATACTTTTTGTTATCTCTGGATCTTTAATTTCTAGTGGTTTGTTATCAGATTGATAATGGCTATAAGAAGAAAAGTTGCCATAGTTGTAATCATTGTTTTCATCATCATCATCCTCTTGTGATACTGAAACAATTAAATGATCTCAAATAACAATAAGTTATGTATTGGTAATAAACTAATAAGACTAATCTTGGACAGCAACAATTGCACACAACAATGAGGACCAGACTAAACTTTCAAGAACTTCCTCTATTTTTTTTATAGTTAATTTCACATTAAATGTGTTCCATATTAAGTAGGATTGATCAAATAGTTATAGTATTTCCACCAACTTATTACAGGCCATTGTTATTGTATGATTGAACCCCATTACTCACACAAGAAGTAAGCTATAGTACAGGCAAATTGAACTTATATCACCATTATATTCAAGAGAAATACTAACAACTGTATGATAAATCGAAATCCCCAGGATCTTTATCGTCTTCACACTGGTCGGGTGGTGGAGGAGTACTGCAAACGAGTGGAGGAATCGACATTCTTGGACAGAAAGATTAAATCAAGGATTTATTGTGACACTTTTAATTACATTAGAATAGTAAACTTGATAAAACTGGCACACTGCTTTAAATGCTTTTTACATAATATCGAAGACTATTGTAGTACGACTACGGAATTAGGACAGCTGTTTATTAATTGACAAAAATTTGCTACGATGAAATGCAACTGATTAAAGAAAGCTGACATCTGTCTGTCATTGGGATGGGAACAACCATTTTAATTTCGTTCATGAACGCTGACTGGGAGTTTTTTGAAACCCGACGATATTCTCGTGGTAAGTACATATGCGTTGTTTATGCAAATATTCAACACAAGTTGTGTTATGAATATTTTTATTTGCATTAAAACATTACTCGGTGTTTAGACAGCCATTAAATGGTTTTAATCAATCATTCAGATTGGCAGCAGGTTTTTGTGGTTGTGGTCTTGTTACAAAATAAGCTTGTTGTAGCGTTGTAAATGTTAGACAGCATGTATCAGAAAGGTGTGGTACAGTACAGACTATCAAACTGAACAACTTTCGTCATGGGACTCATGGGACCAACATCGCAATCGCGAAAAATTATCAGCTGTCCCATACAATACTTCAATAACTACTCGACCCAAATGTATGGGGATTATTTTTTCACAATTACGATGTCGGTCGCATGAAGGAAGCTGTTCAGTTTTATTTACTGGTCTGTACTACTCCTTAAATTTGACCACATCTTTCTGATACACGCTCTGTAATCTCATGTAATTTTATCTAACGGAGGTAACTCCGGTAACTCCCAAGAAGCTTACTTTTTCTTTTTTAATAGCCTGGTTACTGGGACCTTTTAGCCAAGTCTTTATTTAGTGAACTGATGAAATGAAATATTCCACGCATGATGATGATATCCCCGCCCGCTTCCCTTGGGTTTCAGTAAAGATGTGGCACTTTACTGAGATCTCACGCGGACTTATTGAGATAGCTTGAAGTGATGTTGCACTGTTTTGTTTCATTTGCCTACACTAATGCACGTTCCCGAACACATGATTGAGCTTGTTAATAATGATGAAAAGATGCATGAATTGCATGATAGATGATATCACCGCCCGCCCGCTCCCCTTTAGTTTCAGTAAAGATGTGGCACTTTACTGAAACCTCACGCGAAGTTCTTGAGAGAACTTGAAGTTATGTTGCACTGTTTTGTTAATTTGCCTATACTAATGCACGTTCACGAACACTGAATAGTTAATAATCCACCAATAGTACAGTTTTGTTTTATTCGGCTACAGAAAATAAAACAAAACTGCTAAATTTGACATTTCACTTTCCCGCCAAGAACCTCGATTTGATAAGTAATGTGTAGTCCGGACTTCTTGGCGGGAAAGTGAAGCGTCATGTTAGCAGTTTTGTTTTATTTTCTAAAATTTGTGTTTAACCGAATATTAATGTGTAATAGTGGTGGATTATTAACCAATAAGTGTTCGTGAACCTGCATTAGTGTAGGCAAATGAAACAAAACAGTGCAACATCACTATAAGTGTCCTCAAGAAGTCCGCGCGAGGTTTCAGTAAAGTGCCACGTCTTTACTTAAACTCAAGGGGGGGGGGTATATCATCTATCATCTTTATCACGCATTGAATGGAGTTCATTTCATACTTTGTACTTGTTACCTAATTTTACATGACACTGGCTAAATGCACAAACCGTGCGACGCAAAAAGTAAAAAAAAAAAAAAAAAAATGTGTAGTCCACAGAATATAGTAGACTTTTATATGTCAATGAGACTTTTAGGTAGACTGTGTAGTGATGTCCGTCCACTGTCAGTTTGTAGTCACAGAGTACATTAAACGGACATTTGTAATTTTGTAGTCGAGCCACAGAACACTTATACTCAGGAGAGTCGAGCTGTCGAGGCTGCCGCTGTAGTCTGTGGTCGGTGCCCGGTTTGTTCGTGTCGTGGTGTCTCCGGTCTCGTCATTGGAAAAAGAAAAGTTGAAAGCAAATAAGATTTTACGTTTCAATTTCTTTCGTTAGTAACGTTAGGTGTAAATTGGTGAAAAAATAATTAAAATATTTGAGTATTTGCTTGCTTAGAAAGCGGACTTTATTTAGTACAGGTAAATACACTTTATCATAGCGTTGAACCCTAAATGAGCGTGATAAATGGTGGCTATTGCTTTTTGTATTTCAATTACTGGTTGTAAATCTACCTAAGTCGTTAATAGATATGATGTAAATATTAGATAAGCGTCCCTGTAGGTACTGGATGTCCCAATTTGGATTGCTACATCAAAACTATCGTCAACTTTATTAATTTTGAGCGAAAGGACTGTCAATAACCTTTGACATGTGTCATTGCTTACGTGTCAGCTCATACCTTCATTTTGTTGTGAGATTATTTCCAAGTAAATTAGTGAAAAACTACCGTTAGCTCTTTGCTATTGCTTTCACCACTTTACAAATATTTTCTCTAGACTGCGGTTCGTATAAATTTACAAATGTTTCATAAACACTCTGTACTATTCGCCGTTATAAATGTGCCGCTAGAATCGTAAATGATGAATGAAATACATCAATATAAATATTATAAGATGAATTATTACGCTAGCAGATTACTGTTGTGATGATCCTCATAAAGGGAAAAAAATCGGACAAATTTACTGACACTAAATAGATTGTTCGTTATTTTGATCAAGGGTAGGCGGTTGCGGCAGATCCAATGGAGCTGCAGGCATTGCTCGTGCTGTGTGGGGTGGGGGTGGCCGGACTCGCTATGCTGCTCCTCATGGGGCTGTTCTCAACCTCGGGCACCAGCTATGAGGAGGCTATTGCTCAACAACGCCGAGCCACCACTGAACTACTTGCTCTTGCTGAAAGCAAAAACAAACCTAAAAAGAAGGAGAAGAAAGCTAACAAAAAGGTGATTCATATTTAAATTTTGTTATATCAATGAGACCCAAGATTGAGATAAATGGAAGGAATAGAGGGAGGTCTTTGTCTAGCACTGGGGCACTATAAGTTAATATTATAGTATGGACTAAATGGAATCTAAAAGGACTGAATAAATGGATAGTGGGACAGTAAATTCAAGCAGTAAACTGGGTCTTAGAAAATTATTTACATAATTATAATTTTGAACAGCAATTGGTTCATAAAATTAGATGGTCCCAACCTGAAATATGTGAAAAGGTAATAATATTTCCTTACATTATAACAAGTGAGTTAGTTACCTATATCAAATTCAACAGTATAAGAATTAGAACAGGTAAGGTCTTACAACAAAGTCGCCTTAATTGGGGGGCGGTGGTTGGTAGGGGGAGGGGGAGGGGTGTAGTCGTTCCCCACGTTTTCCCCCCGCCGGAGGTGTGTAGTTTTTTATAATAAAATGTCAAAGGTTCAAATTTAACCCCTAAGATGACCCACTAACCGATTTTTGAGAAAAAACATCTTAATAAGATGTCTTTGTCTTGGGAGGCGAAACAAGCAATAATAACAAGGCGTAGTCGACGGAGCTCTACTTGGCTCCTATTTCTGAATGGTTTAAAAAAAAACATCTGCTTGCACTCAATAAAACACCAAAATCTTATCTTTTATAATGAATTTTTATACAATGGATAACGAAACGGATATCTTGGTGGAAGCCCTAGAATACGTAAATAATACCTCAAGGGAAAGAGCGATTATCAAGCATGTTTTCAAAAAGGTTTGAACAAAAAAAGCGCCATTCGTTTTTTTTTTAATAAGGTTTACAGAAAGTATCTCCGAATTTATAAGATTTGTATGATCTTTAAATGTCTGTAAAAATAATGTCTAACGACACAGAGGCCTAAAACATGTTTTGCTAGATTGCTTACACATTACTTTAATAAAATAAAATAAAAACTAATTAATTTATCATTCAATTTGGCTATAAATAAGCAGTTTAGTTAAAATTTTGGGAATTTTCGAAAAAAAACATAAAAATTAGATTTAAAAAAAATGGTAAGACTTTGTCTAAAACAACCATGGCTTAAATGGTTCTAAGTTGTCTGTACTGTCTTCACCTTAAAGCTTTGCACCCTTAAATGGTTCTAAGTTGTCTGTACTGTCTTCACCTTAAAGCTCTGCACCCATCTCCCAATCACCTTGTATATCCAACCTCAGCATTTAATTTATTTTCTCTCAAAATGGCTTATTATATTATTGTAAACAGAGAATGAGGAAAGCTGTCCCACCGTACTACAGTTTATAACTAGTATGGGGGTGAATCGGTTTTGTAACAACAGTGAATTTATTATTGTGCACTGAGGAAGGGAAATTGAATATCTAATCTTTTAGATTCTTAAACATAAGAAAAATCTCGTCGGTCTCTTCGTTTTAAATTTGTTGTAAGGTTGTTATTCTTTTGGCAAAAATAAAGATTATGTTAACCGGTCGCGCTCTCACACCGCACATGTGCGTGGTTTTGCCATAGTTTGCCGTTACTTGGGGTGGGATTTTAGATCAAGTATATGAGAAATTGTAGGCTTTACCAATTTCAATTTTATTGTAATACATTTAAGATTATAGATTATTCATTGTAACAGATGAATTCTCGTTAATCAGAGTTAGCACATTGTAACAGATGAATTCTCGTTAATCAGAGTTAGCACATTGTAACAGATGAATTCTCGTTAATCAGAGTTGGCATACAAAAGCCCAATAGATTATTATTTACATGCCAAAAAAACTTGTTAATCTTACACCGGTGATAACATAACAGAAATGATGGCTAAAATAATGAACATGGTATTTTAGTTAGCAAAGAAGGAAAAGAACAAGGAGAGTGCAGTGGTGACAGGCAGTGAGCAGGAAAGTGAGGCACCGGCTGAGAGTGGAGTTGAAGATGATGTGATGCCGGCTCCTAAGGGACATGTTGAGTTTAATCCAGCAGTAGTTGTTGATGTACCCAGGGATACACCAAATGTTAAGGTAAGCTCTTTTGCTTGACATTTAAATTGGGAACATAAATATTTGAAAAAAATAGGCTTGTTACTATATAGGCCTGCTGTTACACTGAGATGGTGCCTTGTGGTAGCTGCGCGGTACAGGAGGGGTATTGAGGCCCATCAGCTGGCGAATGACTGAGTTCTCGAAACGGGTCACCACAGCCCTCCTGCAATGTGCAGCTACCACATTATAACATTTTTTGTTTATCAACTGCAGGAGAGGGAATGGTTGATCTTCCTTACAAATATGGCTTTGGGAACGTAGTGACAGAATTTTATACATAAATACTTTATCTCAATCTATCTTGCAAATATTTGTTATTGCACTTTTCTTTTTATTAATTATAAATAAATATATATATATATATAAATTATAAAAAAATGTTTATCTCTACAGGTGTAGTGATAAACATCTTTTAAAATGATTAATTGAGTGAAACAATATTAAAATCAGTACCTATCACTTGCTGAATTGCCAACATTGCATGATGGTATGCATAACAATAACATAAAAGTTGTTATCATGGTATTTAAAAATAATATGTTATCTTAAAAATTTATGTTTTGTCAAAAGATAAACTTCTGAATTATCAAAATCATAATGAAGAATACATTGGATTTGAATTAAACATTTTTATATGAAGGACCTTTACAATGTTACTTTTTGAAATAGTCTTGTGTTACTTGACTAATACTCCACTAATGAAGTTTAGGTATGCAATTGATTTGAAGGACTCTATTGAGAGGGTTTATTTTATTTGTATAAGACTTGCCTGTTGGGAAATTATTTTAGTTAACTTTAAAAACCAATGATAAGTTCCCTAATACAATTTCTTCACTTATTTAAAAATAAAGCTATTTTGTAAAAACCTTGCTTGGGATTAAGTATAAACTCTGTAGTATACTGCACCTTCTTTTTGGGCCGTTGTGGGCTATAACATTTAAAATTGATTACAACTGGAATGCAATAGGATGGGTGAATGCTGGTAACTATAAGTAGATTACACCAATGATAAATTGGATGAGTCGGGTCCACTACAGTGCGACACTGTCTGTGCAGATCCGCAAACGCGGCAAGGACTCTAAAGTAAAGCCGATACTGATAAACAAAGAGGATCCGAGTTGCGTTAGCGATCCCAACGCGGTGCCAGACTCCACTACCACCACTGTCACCAACCACTTTGAGGAAATGCATCCCAAAGATGAGTTTGAATTGATGCATTCTTCACTCGCGGAAAAAGTGAGTCCACACCTAAGATCGTTATATGTGTCGGCGATGTTTTGTCTGTGTGTGTCCGTTAACTTGTGACGCGTTGTTGTAGTTGAGTAGAGAGCTTATTAAAGCATTAATTAATTCATCGGTTTTGGTTTAGAATTTATTTACAACATACAGTAGTTCAATGATAAGTTGAAATTTCTGCAAAATACGTTAAAAGTATCAGTAAATTGAAATGAATTAATAGAATTTGTTTGCCACCTAGTTTGCATGGCTTTAGTACGAACTATCACTAAACTGAATTCTTAATTGCACAGTAATGTGTTGGGACTCATTTTCATTATTTACATCATTAAACACGTGTCAGAGTCGGCTATTCACGGCTCCGTCTCGTCTTTATATCTCTGTTTTATGTCGTGTCGTAACTTCATTGTAAGTCTTTCATATCACTATCGATGCACGCGCGTTCTTAAAGCATGCTTTATTACAAAGTAACAATATATTGTATGTATATTCTGATAATAACATGTTATTGAATATATACAACAATGCGATAGCGTAAAATAATATATTTGTAGGCTCCAGAGAAAGTGGAAGAAGTTGTGGAGAAGAAGGATATCAAACCAGCGAAAGCAGCCAAAAGTGCCAAGATAGTTGCCAAGCCCCCTACGCCAGTTGAAGTCGTTAAGGAAGAAGTTACTCGTGAGCGACACAACAGTGGCGAAGCACCGAAGGATCAGCGCAAGGGTGCATATACATATTATAATATAAAAATCGTCAAATACCCCTTTTACATAAAAATACAAAGCCATAGATTCCAAGACTTCCATTACGAATTCAATTGAGTATGAATATAATGATGATTATAAATAATCACAGTTAGCATGCTGAGCCCTAGGATGTAATGTCATTAAATTTTAGGCAAGAAGACTGAGAAGAAACCCGTCGAAGACGTGCCGGAGGTTGTCCGCGAGGAGGTGGTGCCGCCGCTGAACGCGCCGCAGCCCAGCGAGCTGACCACAGACAAGCTGCTGAGGCAAGCGCTGGCCAACGCGCCGCCCCCCGCCTCATCCCCGCCCCCCAAGAACAAGAAGAAGAAACCAGAGCCCAATGTACTCTCGCTTATGGGTGAGTGTTGTTCTTCTGTTATTATTTCGATGCAAAGTTTTGTAAACTGCTGAGCCAGCACCACCAAGCAATGGCTTGCACCCGCAATTCACCAGTAGCCAAGAGAATTTGTGACATTGACTGGTCAGGTTAAATGTTGTTAGCTACGCAAGCTCATAAGAACAATCAAAATAAAATATTCCATTGACCAATTTAAGATAACATGTTCAATCTATTTGGCAACTGTTTGTTTTGTCAGTTGTTTTCTACAGGGTGTCACGAAGCCGTCATATAAGCATTCTGTACATCAAACTGAGTAATTTTGTGCAAAAATAAATTGCTGGGAAACAACTTTTATTTTTGGTGTGAAAATTTGCTGTTTATGGTAGTGCGCAACTTAAGAGGAGGCTCCTTATATTTATGTCAATTTGCATGAATATTCTGAAACAGTCACACACATGGGCGAACCAAGGGGGGGGGGGTCAGGGAGGGGCACCTGCCCCCCCCTGGAAATCTTGCAGAACATGTATGAACTGGCCTAATTAAAAGAAAAAAAAATATTGATTGACATATTTAACAACACATTAATAGAATACTCTGACTCCTGCGCTAGTTAAAACTGTGTTGCAGGAGCCAGCGTCCTCCCGTTGTAAAAGACACAAATTTTGTTGTATGACGGCAAAAACCATGGATGTTGTATAAGCAAAAACAAATCTAAAGGAAAAAAAAAAGAGACTTCACCTTATAATATGTAGGTACTTCTAAACATGTGTATACATAATCTGCCTTTAATGTTCCCAGTGTTCCCACTGCTGGGACACAGGCCTCCTCTTTCTGTGAGAGGGAGTGGGCCGTAATCCACCACGCGGGCCCAGTGCGGGTTGGTGGATGTGTGAAACATGTGTATAAAAAATTATAAAAAATTAAGGTTATTTTTTTCACTTTGTAGTGTTTTTTTTTGAAGTTTTTTATTTTTAACTTTTTAGTGGGTCAGTTTGTAATTTATCTAAGTTACAATAGCCTAATGTCAACTGCTCATCACCTTTTACAAAATATTGCTTTTCCCGATGCAGGGGCGTTAATAGTTTAAGAGTTCTCCTGGTAAGAACCAGGAGAACTGGAACTGATGGTGACTTCACTATATGCATTGTGACGAGCATAAATTGCTTAGCAACCATAATAATTATTATGGTTGCATAATATTAATTATAACAACTAAGTAGCCAAATAAAAGCCCTCATCCTCCTCCTCCGTTTAAAAATAAGAACAAAAAGAAAAACATTTTTTTTTTAAAGATATTGATAATAATTTTGGTTCTTCTTTTGCGCGATTGTATGTTTTATAGTGTATGTGTAATTACTAATCAAAGTGTAAACGAGGCATTAGGCTCTAACTTTAAAAAAAACCGCACAGTAGACACTGGCAAACTGCACGGTGCAATTGCCAAAAAACTGTTTGCACTATATAGCTAATGTTTCATGTAGGTGTGTTTGTGATCCGACCTAAAAAATCTGACTTGCGCCCCCCCCCCCCCCCCCCCCAGGCCAGAAGCTGGGTACACCCATGGTCACACATACAAAATGGAACTTTACTCTATCATATTATATTGGATCTTTTTCTTCCCATGTACAAGACAGTTACGTAATTGCAATATCTACGCTTGATACATTTTTTATTCGAAAATCATGTCTTTTTTAAAGATAATTAAAAATAAAAACAAGATTGTTTGGCTTTTAAGTCTAAAATAAATATTCACAGCAAGAAAATAAAGTTTATTATCCAGCCTCAACATATTTTTTCTCTAGATCAATTATTACTTTAGTTATAAACGAAATAAGAATTGAGACTTACGCTATTTGGGTTCGTGCTCGAACACGATCAAAGAGCGCACGCGATATTCAACTTTATTACTGATGTTTTAGCCTAGCGTTTAGCACATAACGGAGTGCCTGGTCTTAACGCACGCAAAATATTGTGCTTATTCTTGCATGCAACAGTACAGGAATCGTGGAAGTATTAATAGTTAGTTATAACCAAAGAGATTTAAGATAGATAATATAGAGAGGCTAACATAAGTAATGTCATAGAAAAATTGCGAGTGTGTTGTGTGCAATACCATAATGCACAATTTAGAATAATATATAAACTTCGAAAAAAAAAATATTTTTGGTGGACACTAATGCGACTTGACATGCTGGTGTACCACACTAGACTGAGCTACGTTTTCTCACTATTACAAATGTTAGGAAACATTTGTAAACAGGAAAAATGTTAATTGAAGGAGTACGTAAGTAGAAGTAGCCGTAGGCCCCAAACTAGGCATAGCCTGTATCTTGGTGGCCCAGTATCGGATTACGACTTTTAATGTCTTTGGTTCATTTAAAACTTGTTTACGTGGAAAATGTTGAAACGTTCACCTTCAGTATCTCCGGAACCAGAAGGTCCCAGATATGGGCCAGTTTAAAAAAAAAAAATGAAAGAACTAGTGACTTTCTTCTTCTTACACCCGTTATAAGTATTATCCTCCATATTACGCTAAGAAGAAGTGAAGTTTCGGTCCAGTCAACGGCACCTCTTAATAGTTTTATTTCGTAGCAGTAAGGATGTATTTAGTTGAAGTGTGCAGCAGTATTTTGATGCAATGTTGTGGTCAATAGCGGGTGACAGCGGCGGGGTGAACGTGGGCGAGCTGGTGCGCGTGGTGCGTGATGCGGCTCTCTCACGAACGGAGATACAGATTCTGACCGACGCGCTGCTCAACAAGCATCACGACCCGCTGCCCGAGCACTCGGAGTGGACTGAAGTATGTACTTGTTACAAAATTAAAATATTTTTTTCATACACCCCATTACGCCAGTTAGGACGTATAAGTAAATGCCTTTTAAACCCCTTGTAAATGCCCTGTTGCCTTGGGAGCGAGCCCTTAGTAATCTTTCGCTAAGAAAAAAAAATCTATAAAACATTGAGAAGTTGATTTCGTTAAGCTATTTTCAGCAATCTACTGGAATTTGGAAGCAAAGGTTTTGAAAAAAACGCCGCCTTCAAAATAATAAAATAAAGTTAATGTTATCAATCAATCAACTTGTGTATTCAACACATAATATAACACCACGCGTGTAATCCCCGAAGGCTTAGGCAGAGGTATACCTATAGTACACCCACATTTCGCCAGTTATGTTTAATTTTTGTATTCAACGTCATAAATTATGACGAAAATCGGATCTTGATGACCTTCTAACATTGTAGTGATAAGTCAAAGATTATCACTGTTTATTGCCTAAGACAATAAAGGTTCAACTATAATGTTACATAATGTTTAAAAAATAAATTATGACTAAGATTTTATCTCAATAGATGGTTCGAAGGGACTAGTGAATGTTTATATTTAATTAAAGAACGATTTTACACTATGCCGATGCAATGTAGGTATAGCAGTACGAGGGTCAGGTGACCACGAGACGGGGCACTTACTTAAATTGTCTCGACGTCGCTCAGCCATTGTGTGAATATATGCAGGACTTGTGCCCGGAACTATCGTATTGCCGCTCGCGCGCGTCATGACAAAGAGGCTTGCGTGTTGTGAATTCGCAAGATCTTGAATGTTGGATGTTAAGTTTTATTTTACTACTACTAGACGCGCCCCGCGGTTTCGCCCTTGGATGGCCCCAGGATGTGACGATTCTATTAAAATATCGTTAATAAAGGCGTGCGAACAAACAGAAAAACTTGTTTAAAAGAGATGACCATAACTAACTAAACATTTGTCAACCTTTTACAGATAGCAACTAGTGTATATTCAAATACTTATTTCTACTTATTTCTTGTCTCAGGGTCCCAACGACCCCATACAGAAGCTGAAGAAGCAGCTGGCCGACAAGGAGAAGGCTCTCGCCGACGAGATCGAGGCCTCGCAGGCACTGCACGCCAAACTTAAGGAGCTGAGGTAAAAAGCATACGGTCGTACACTCGTCAACTGTAAAATCTTATTTTTTACTTAAGCATGACCCATCCGATGACCTACAAAGTGTGCACATGGCGTGTATTTTGAAAGCGCACATTACTCCATTCTAAAATTTGATACTTATAAATGTAGTGAATTAGTGGGGTGGACATTTCCTAAAACTATGGGAAAATTCATCGAACAAGAAGCCTTTCAAGCAACTCTTGCTGAACGAGTTATAACAGCATGGAATAGGCTCCCGGAAAATGTGACGGCTCCCACACTGAACCGCGTCAAGAACCGACTGGACAGATTAAATATCTCCAAGGTATTAGAAATAGGCATCAGCTGATTAGCTGCTAATGCGTCTTACCAAATATTATAATATATAAATAATAATAACTATACTCCATTACAAATAAGATTAGAAAATTTAAATAAACCTTTTTACAGTCCGTTCAACCGATTTTGACTTCTATTGCGTTAGTGGCATAACAAATGGCAGCTGTAATAAACAGTTGATATTGTAATCACGTTTTTGCTTTTAATAATGTCATCTTCATGCCTACGGAATAGAAGTCAAAATCTGTTGAACGGACTGTAAAAAAGGTTTATTAAAATGTCTAATCTTATTTCAAATGTAGGAATGTACAGGTGAACCAAAAAAGTATAATCTTCGGTAATCTTTGTTTTTGGGTGAAAAGTTTTTTGGAATTGCTTAGAATTGTTATTCTATGATTTAGCACTCATGTTAATTTATACAAAAAGTACTTTTTATTTTATTATTTAGGCAACCAACAGCGATACCTAAGGTATGTTACAGAGTATGTATATTACAATATTGTATGGCTAATAACAATAGGTATCCCTGTATAACTAGGTTAGGTAAGAAAACATGCGAACGGACTACGAAGGAATATTTAAATTCAAAAGGTGCAATTTTAGGTATATTAGTTATAGTTACGCACCCGCGCGCGAGTTAGTTGTGCGTATTTTATTTCATTATTTTTCTTTACGTATAAATAAAAAAAAATGTTAACAAAAAATGTTTGAATATTAAGAGATTAGTAGTTTGACATTGTCTTCCTTTATGGTTTTAGTACTGGTACTCCCATGGTTGTAACAGCTCTAGATAGACGATAGACGATGATTCCAGAAGCGCATACTTTTCCTGGCGCAGCTGTACATTGTAGTCTATCCGCTCTCAATGGCGTCGATCACTGTGTCGTGTGGCAGGACTACGCTGAACGGCGAGCGGCTGCGCGCGGCGGCGGCAGTGCGCGGCGGCGAGCAGGCGGCGGCGGCGGCGCGCGCCGAGCTGCACGCGCAGGCCGCGCGTCTGCAGCGTCTGCTGGACGACAACCACCAGCTGGCGCAGGACAAACTCATGGTCAGCTTTTTATACCCATCACCTCTCTGAAGCATCGCCAATTCTATTTAGAAAGTCTTTGTCTTGGCTCTCTTCAAGAACTCGAGTTCTGTGTTATTCGGTATGTGACGTGTCGGTGATTTTGTAGCTGCAGGCCAAACTGGGCGTGGAGGGCGAGGCGCAGGCCGCGCGCGTTCAGATGGAGCTGCACATCCAGAGACTGTCCGAGGTGAGCCCCACACTTTATTTTGAACTTTATTAAGAGTAGTATTGGCACAAATAAGTTACTATGTTTGCGTGCAGGCGGAGGCGGCGCTAGTGGCACAGCTGACGGCGTTGCAGGCGGAGCTGAACGCGCACGCGCTGGAGGCGGGGCAGCTGCGCATGGAGGCGGGCGCGGCGCGCGACGCGTGCGCCATGGCGCAGCAGCACGCCGCCGACCTGGCGCAGCAGCTGCAGGTACCTGTACAACTAACAACTAGCTGCCCTCACCGCATTCACGGTTATATTTTCACAAAGAACTACTGGCCCACATCTCACGTTTACCTCTTTGCCTGTGTTAACGGCAGTGTAGGTTCCTAGTAGTGCGGCATGATTCACGTGTAGATTGTTGTGCAGGACGCCAACCGCGCGTGCAGCGAGCTAGAGCAGCAGCGGCAGTGCGCCGCTCTCGGCGAGCAGCGTGCCGGGCAAGAGTTGCGCCAGGCGCAGGAACGACTCGCAGGTAATTTAGGGCGAAAACGTTCAGGTGTTTCGCTATACACTTGTAGTGATCGCTATCTCAACACTAACTATGTATTGTATGTATACTTGTCACACTGGCTCACCGCTACAGCCAGCTCCGAAGCAAGAGCACGTACCACCTGTACCGTGTCTAACGCCGGTTGACAGATTGACAGCTACCCCCTCCGCTGGTGTATATGAGACAATGTGTTATATCTATTGCTTAGATACAAACGCTACATCCCTTCCTTTTTAAGAACTTTTTTTTATTGTTTATTTTTGGCCAGTCTTCATTGTAGAGGCCATCTAACCATCATAAAAAAAAACTAAGTTGGAGTCTCATTTCCTACGAAATGTATGGGAAAAGTTTTTTTGCGATTTATGACTTTTCTAATATTGAAACCTCAATTGGTCCAGTAGAGGTTTTTGATCCTTATAAGAAATAGAATCGATTGGAATAAAAAAAAGTTTTTGTGAATATTGCCCATTTTCCTATTGACTGTACATTTTTTTTTCAAAATCCGTGAATGCAGATCAAAAAGTTAAGGGGGATGCGCTAAGGTAGCCCGCGGAATTCAAATTTTCTTACGTTTTTTGCAATTTGCAGGTCAGTAACAGGTTGTATGTTGAGCTAAATATGATTCGCGGCCGTAACAAATATGGCTTTACAGAATTATAATCATTAGAGTCGGCATTACAACTCATGCCACCTTATTACAAAACAAAATTTATATTTTGACATGGCTTAAACCATGCAGCCAGTTTTTGTAATAAGAACGTAACAGTGATTGAAATAGGCATGTATTTAACACGGCGACAAATTAATCTGAATTTGGGATTAAAAAATAATTAAAGCCGGTAGCAAAAATAATAGGTTGGCAGCAAAAATAATAGGTTGGCGCTACAGCGAAGTATTATTTTAAGTAGAAAGTAGCAGCTCAATAATCAGTTTTTAGCTTTATTTTAATTTAAACTGGCATCGAATTTTTGTTTTGGTAACTGAATTTACCAACAATAGAGGGGATCTGGCGCTCGGCGGCCGCTACCGCGGCACGCTCGCTTCGCTCGCTCGCCTTCGCTTGTTAATGGTTACTGTTCTAACCTAACCTAACCCAAATGATTCAATAACAATAGATGACTTTGCAGCGATTAAGAAATTAGTCGCCCTTTAAGTTATTAGTCGCCAAGTTATTATTTTAGTAGCAAATAGTTAGTCGCCCTTTAAGTTATTAGTCGCCTGGAAAATTATTATCCATTGAAATACCGTTCTTTATACAAAACTGAAAACTTAGTTCGGTACTAAGTTCACAGTTGTGTGTTTAGGATCTTTACCATAGTCGGAATAAAGTTCGAAATTCCATAATGGCTCCATGTTTTAAACCTGGGTCTGAAGATAAACCTTGTTTTATAATATGGGGGTCTTGAGTTTAAAAGAATTTAGATGGATTTTGGATTTTTATTTATTTTTAGATTTTTTGAAGAGAGTTAGTTGTATTGCCGATTCTAATGATTATAATCCTGTAAAGCCATATTTGTTATGGCCGCGAATCATATTTAGATCAACATACAACCTGTTACTGACCTGCAAATTGCAAAAAACCTAATAAAATTTGAATTTCGCGGTCTACCTTAGCGAATCCCCCTTAAGGACAGTCTCTTAAGACCGTTTTCCTGTAGCTACAACGATTAAGGTAGTGCCCTTACTGCCCCATCTCCAAAATCCACCCTGTATATTCTAATTCCGCGGGCTACCTTAGCGAACCCCCTAAACAACATACTTTTACGGGCATGGACGTATATAACGGATGGACAGAGTTCCGCTAAGAAAACAGGCAGTATGTAATTGTTAAAAGCTATCTTCTTGTTTTAAACTTCAGAGTTGTGTTTGCAGACAATTCGATGTTTTAAACTAACTTTATTTTCAACCTTTTAGGGCGAATTTCACTAATGACACTGAACCCGATCCGCACATGTGAACCGCGTTCAAGAGCTATATATTTGTTTCCCCAAGTCGGTTAAAAATAATTACATACGAAAAATAGTAATAATAATTTGCTCACTAATTTGTTTTTTGTAGTGAAAACTTCTTTAGGCGCGTTAAGCGATTTTTGGTTGTGGAAAAACGGGTTCGCGTCACCGACATGCTATCCGCGACATGCCAATGGGTAATGTTACGCCAGACTGGCGACGCGCAGCAGCCTGTGTACATGTTTACGCATATATATATATGTTATTCCAAAGTTTTCACTTCTGTTGGCAGTCCCTATGACAACCTATAGTTTTTTTTTGTTTCTGTAAATTACAGTTATTGCGGCACCACTTTTCGACACGACAGCATAATTTTATTTGGTAGAGATACGACAACGACGTCTGTTAAAATGTCGGCCGATTGTCTCACTAGGCAAATGAATGGAGGAAGCACGAACGGCATCCTCCATAGGCAGCTGTCTCACTAGGTGCCTCACTTATTAGCGAAGCTCCGTCCGCACTGTTTTATACGCCAATGTTTAAAGGTCAAATATCAAGCCAAACGCTCGGTCGGTATCGACACGCTGAGACGGCTTTGCAGTGCCCGTCTGGACCCCGCATCAATATCTGTTTTTTACGTTGAAACGTGTATTGTGTGCTCATGACTTTCCCGCTACGACACCAAACACTCTTGTAACGTCGATTTCTGCTCTAAATAACATACGACACTTGTTCAAAGCTTGCACTGGTCCAATCTATATTGAAAGTGTAGTATACACTGGAAAAGTTTTGTCTGGTTCAAGTAAATTAACCTAACGTAATGTTTTCAGCCATGGCTGAGCTTCAAAATGAAGTGCAGAGGTTGGCGAGCCGCGCCCAGACTGCAGAGAGCAATGTTGAGATAATAAAGGAGGAGTCTGAAAAACAAAAACAACAGGTATAGTTTAAATACACAACCAAGCTAGCAGTGTTAAATTCAAATATGTATATTTTTTAATGTATCTTCACCAATTTCTCCGACCGATTTCGAAAAGGTTTTTTTTGTTTGAAAGGGTATGCTCTCGAGGTGGTCCCATTGACACCAAGTCAAAATCTGGAAATCCTCCAATTTTATAGGCACACCTATAGCGATTAGGGTATTTTTTATAGTAACTCGTACATTTGCTCTCGGAAAGCACTATTTGGGGAAGTGGAACTGATGATGAACACCACAGATAGCCACTGGAACTACTTAATAATAAATATTTCACTGTTGCGATTCGATTAAGTACTTTAATATGGTTGCTAAGCAATTTATGCTCGTCACAATGCAGGTGAAGTGGAGCTGATAGTTCTTACCAGGAGAACTCCTTAACAATTAACGTCCTTGTATCGGGAAAAGCAATATTTTGTAAAATTTGATGAGCAGTTGACAGGCTATTGTTACTTAGATAAATTGCAAACTGACCCACCAAAAAGTGAAAAATAAAAAATAATTTTACAAAAAACAACCGACTTCCATAAAAAACCACTACAAAGTGATCTTTTATTTTTGGATCTGTATTTTAGTTTTTTGCCACCGACTTCCGAAATTAAAGTTATTTTTCACTTTGTAGTGTTTTTTTTTTTTTTGATAAGTGAATATTAATACTGAGATTTTGATTGCCAAACAACAGACATTTCTTATTTTGTTACTTATTAAAAGTTGCTGTTCCAACGTTTATCTAATAGCTTATGTTTGCTCAGTTGTCGAATGAAATCGCGTCGCTGCTTGAACAGCTGGCCGCGCGAGAGACTGAATTAACTGAAATCAAACAGTTGAAAGCAGCGCCTGCGCAAAATGGACTGCCTTCCAACGATCAACTTAAGGTTAGTATTCAAATTATTGTGGATTGTTACTACAAATTGTAAAGAGTACTGACTTATTTCAAGGCCATCTTTGCTGTTGGCATAGATTGGAACAATTAATAAATTAGGGCCCATTTTTTTCTTAAATACTGATCCAGCTCAAGTGGATTTTTGTCAGGACCTCCACATATTAACATTTATAAGACAACAGAGGGTAGTAACAATTGATTGATAAATTGAATGTCTTTTAGTCGTTGCGTCGTAAGTATAAAGTGTGTTGTTGTCAGGCGGCGGAGCTGGCGAAGGTTGAGAGCATAGTCGAGTCGCTGCGAGACGAGCTGGCAGCGGCACAGCGCGGCGCGCGCGAGCAGCGAGACCAGGTGGCGCGCCTGCACGAGCAGCTGCGTGCCTACCAGGACAAGAACAATGTGAGCCTGCACCACTGCTACTTCTACGCCTCACTCTACAGCTCATTATTACAATAACCTCGCGCCAGTAGCAGTGACCACTCATAAATCGTATAGTTTTCACAATATAAAAAAATTGTAACTATAATGTAAAAATAATGCAAATTATTCGATTTTTTATAACGTAAAATGAAAATTTTAATCTTATGCGTCTTGCAATTCTGTTATCTAGGATTGGCCTAAACACTTTAATCACCATACACGAATTGTAAATGTCGTGTTTCCATCCTTCTACTTGTAAATTTTTTCCTATAGTCTTAAAGTAGCAATGCATGGTTTTATAGTAAAACAACTTTTGAATCTATTTTATCATTATCTTTTAACCCAATTAATGAAGCTACTTGACTCGTCCCGCATAGGAATTGCGAACTAAAAACTGGAAAGTAATGGAGGCGTTACAATCTGCCGAAAAGTCTCTTCAGACGAAAGCGGCAAGTGCGATGCCGGCCCAAGACTCGCTGCGCGTAAGTGACCGCTTTATATACTGTACATACACCAGGCGACCTATGTGCAATGTTACCGAGTACACTCGCATGTACCATCTTCGGCCGGCTTCGCTTTGTTGTTTATTTGTTGCTAACATATTTATGCAAGTCCAATAGTTTGAAAATATTAGATTATCGGTTAATGTTATTTTCTATCAAATATATAAATTCTTATGATGTAGAATGAACAACTATAGGTAATTAACGTGAACACCAAATTTAATGTCGTACAGTTTTGGTATTTACGAAATAAATTTCACATTTATCTAGTAGAACTATTTTAATAGTTGTCTGTGTCGTAAAACTTAAATGTTGAATGCCTTTGGTAAGCACACTTTTGAACAGTTTTGCTTGTTGTAACAGGAGGCCATCGCGAAAGCACAAGAGGCACAGTACAACGAAGTGGCGAGCGTGTTACGTGAGGCGTGCCCGGAAGTCGCACCGGGCGGAGGCGCCGGGCGCGCGTGGCTGCAGAGCTTCGCGCGCAACGTGGCCGCGCAGCTCGCGCGCCCCGCGCCCGCCGCGCTCCCCTCGCCCTCCTCGCCCCCACCCGACAGCGACGAGCGGCTCAAGGACTTGATCCAGCAGAATGACCAGTCACAGAGTCTCGTCGAGAAGTACAAGAGGATCATTGACGATACTGTAAGTTTTTTTTTTTATGTGAATCATCTATTGGCGCGCCTTGGGAGTAAGACAAACTCGTATGCCGTGACGGCAAACGGCATGACGCTCTCTTATACCGTCATGCCCCTCCGCTGCCGCTCGATGTTTCACATCTGCCGGGCATCCCGTGACGGCCACATTTTTTTTAGTACTACACGCCTGTCTCAGCGCTCTTCACATAATGTCTCATAAGTTCCCAACCCTCGAAAAATTGTACTAAACCGTGTTGTATGAAACAGGAAGGAGTTTTAAGCCGCCTACAGCAAAATGTCACGTTAGAGGAGCAGCGGTGGGCGCAACAGTTGGCTGAAAAGCAACATGAACTAGACGATCTCAGGCAGCGCACCGTTTTACAGGTATTTTGTGATCTATGTTATATATACGATCTATTCATAATTATTTAATGAGGATCCAGCCCATGCGCTCAATTATTAAAAATAAAATAGTTTTGCTTATTATGCGACTTTGACAACGACTACGGGCGTTCAACCGCATGCAGGCACATGAAATTGTACCATCTTGTTTTCTGTGTTAACAACTTATCAGTATCCATACTAATATTATAAATACGAAAGTAACTCTTGTCTGTCTGTTACCTTTGCACGCCTTAACGTCTGAATGTATTTGGATGAAAGTTGGCACACAGATAGATCATTACCTGGGTTAGGAAATATTTTTTATCCCGGTAGTACGTTCCCGTGAGATAATTTCAGCCCTCCACCCGGCCGAAGTCGAGGGCAAAAGCTATTACTTATACTGCATTTCCGCTAGAGTGCTGATGGCGTAACATAATTTTATTGCAATTTTACTATTTACGTAGGAACCTCTGGCGTTCGCATACTCCTGCATAGAAAAGTCATTGCCTGCTATCGTAGAGGAGGTACTTACACATAACAGTGATCGTTGTGTTTGCACTCTGTGCTTTTGTGTTTCTATGTCGACGTCACAGAGACCTTAGCGTGATATCTTTTGTTTGTATGACTTTTCTTTATGATCCAATGAATATATTTTATATCTTTGTCGAATAACCGCTAGAAACAGCAGAACCGCGGGTGTTGATAAAAAATATGGAATTATATGGTGAAATAACTTTTCAGGGTTTCAAGACATCCATGATCTTAATTAATATAATTATAGAAAAAAAATAAAAGAGTTATTTAAATATTCATGAGCTTTCCCTCCTTCAACTGCACTACATTTAATAAACCTGGAATGTAGGGGATTAAGGCATGTTACATGTTAGAAATATTCAGTTTAAATGTAAACTTTACATCTATCGGCAGTGGGTCCTATCCTTTTCATTTTGTTCAGATGAACATTTTGTTTTTCTCATATTATGATCGTCGAACAATGTTACTGCGCATACGCTGGTGATGGTGTGAATTTATTATTAAAAATGTATTCACAATTTACTGCATTTTCCACAGATGCAAAATAAAATCGACTCATTACAAGAGGAGCTGCATCAGGCAAAAACATCCGTTCACAACCACACGTTTGCTGATGCAGAACGGAGTGCCGAGGTTTGTTGGGCCAATATAATTGCCAAGCCAATTGTAAGATCAGAGAGCATGCTATGTTCGATATATTTTATAAGATATTTAACGTTTTTTATATACTTCTGTTTACAGGAAAGACTTATGGCTGGTTTGTCTGATAAACACAATGCAGACGTTAGCAACGGACCATTACAGGTAAATATTACTTCTATTTCACAAAAACAATTGTATAAAAGTCGTTGTGATAGACAGTTACGAGTTCTTACAATTTTGTGCTTAACTTGTAATGCGCATAGTACTCAAAACACAATTATAGAACGACCTGTTATTATGTTGTAATTTACACAGATGGGGCTCGAAGAAAAATAACAAGAGGCAAGTGTTTGTGACGTAGTATCGAGGTGTCATTCCTGTCCAGTGCGTGCGCTCGCGCACAGGTAACATAGATGCGCAGACGCCGCCGTCGCGCTGCCGCTCATATCGATGTTACTATTAATCGATATCGGTAATTATATTATAAGGGACTCGCAAACTAATGTTCGGAATGTAAAGTTACTGCGTTAATCATACTCGACAACATACAATCGCAATATCGTCCATTCAAGTAATTACGCAACTCGATTTATATTGCACCAGAGTAATGTTGACGTTTGTGTTTTAGCAGTACTTTACAATATATAATAGATAAGTATACTATGCACTTCCCAATTTTATAAAAAAATGCAATTATGTTAGTTTAATTTACATTTATTATTTAACATTTCACTTGGTTATCATTGATTATTGAGTAGTGTTGACCAGGCAGCATGTTTTGGCAGCAATGAAGGTTATAAAATGACAAATTGCATCTCAGATTTATTTAAATTTATGCCAACTAGACTAATAACACATTAGGAAGTGGAAGTGTAGAAATTGAATAATAGATTCGCTAAACGACACTTTGGAAACGACAGTGAAGTTTAATATTTACTTAAATTAATTATGAAATGGCTGCCAGCTACTAAGACGTTAGGGTGTCTCCAATCTCACGTTTTTTTTTTCATTCGACTACAGGATACTGCGTCGTGCTGCGTGCACTGTGGCACGTGAATGTTTGGAAATGTGGTGTAATGATTATTATTATTGATTGGGAGGATAAATGACACGTACAAATACATTATTATGAGTAAATTATTTTAAAATTATTCCATTTCATATTATTTTGCGAGACCTAAATTCCTAACAAATTGTACCAGTGATTTTTGGGACTTTATAGGCAATACGATAATTTTATAACTAGTACTATTTAAACTACTTTGTATCGAATTCGATCATCGATACAATTAATCTATTTATCTGTCTGATTAAAAGATATTATTTAAATATTTATCAGTAAATATTTAATTGTGATATGGAATAAAATCAATTCTTTGTGGCAATGGAGCAATATTGATCTTGAAAATTAATATTTTATTTATATAACTACCTAGTTAGCATAAAAATTATTTAAAAATAAAGTGTAAATTATGGCAACATGATTGTAACATGCGTTTGTATACTGGATAAAATTCCCATTTACCTAATTCTGATATACCCTATTTCTAATTTGCCGAATTAACAATTTTCTATTCTTAATAATTTTAAGGAATGTTATTTACTCTTTAGAATTATATTATTATTTATAATTTTTTTTTATCTAGCGCATAATCATTTTGTCAGTGCCTTAGGGTAAGATTTGAATTTAAAAAGCTGACTGTTTTATTTCTAGTAATAAATAAATCAAATGCTTGTTAAAGATAAGATCTAGTTTGAAGTTATTTTAATGTTATTTTTTATTATTTTAATGACGCGTGTAGTGGATCACTGTGTCAAATGTTCTGAAGAATATACAGTAGAACGCCCGAATCCACGAATTCGATCCACGAATGGTTTGGTTCTGCGTTTACTTTTTAACTGTGAACCTCGTTTTTACAATATTCTTTGTGATATTATTGATCGAAAGTATTGGACAACATAATATTGACGTCTATGTAAAAACAAGCATCCAGACCGCGTATATTTTAAGAAATTGCAGCTACCGAATCCGTGGATGCGAATGGTCACCTGTTATAGAAGTAGTAATAATATTATGAAATCTAATTGTATAATACGTAAGCCACTTTGTATGATAAATAGAAAGACATCAAATAAACTATTTCCTAATTTCTTGATTTTATTATTTTTCAAGATATTTGTTTTTTTTTTTTTGAGAATTGTTCTTTTCTGTTATCCTTTTGACCACAAAGTCTATCTGCATTCAATAGTAGTAGAGCTGTTTGTAAAGGAGCTTGGTTGTTTGGAGAAGGTACTTTCTTGGTGGAAGTGAGAATAACCTATTTTTGCTGCCAAACAGTTATTACTACTTTGTGGACTAACTGCGAAAACTTTAAGGCTAAATTCAGCGTTAGAAACTTTTATTTTTCTTACGTTTTTTGAAATTTGCAGGTGAGTATCGGGTTGTATGTTGATTAAATATGATTCGCGACCGTATCAAATATTTATTTATAGAATTACTAGCTTTCACCCGCAATTTCGGCTGCGTGAAATTTGTTCCCCCGACCTGCGTCGCGTTGCATCGCCCGCCCGCGCTATTACTTCGTTTTCGCTTAGCGTTCTGGGTATATTTCATATCGTTTGTGTTGGTCGCAGGTGGTACATAGTCGCGCGGGGGGTGGTAGCAGCGCCCGCAATACTGCGCGTGAACTTTTTGCTCGGCTCCTAAGGGTCGTAGCGTAATTTATTTATTTAAATACAGGAACGACTTATTCATTAATTACATATTACATAATTTAATAAAATAATTTCTATTTAATATGGTGAATTTGTTACTTACAGATGTAGACATAGATAAAAAATACGTACCAATTATGAGAATTAATTAAAAATGATTTAAATTGAACTATCTTATTTTTTGTAACAATGAAAGACAAATATGAATGTAATGTTAAACAGCCTATAACCTTCCTCAAGAGTTGGGTTATCAAATGCAAAAATATTATTTCAAATCCGACTGGTAGTTCCAGTGATTACCCCCTACATAGAAACTTACTACCTCTTTATAATATTGTATAGATACTCATCAATAGAACTGTCTGTTCTTATTAGACTAGACCAAATTAAATCCGCGGTTGGAGGTCCTGTTACTGAATGCACCAGAGTTAAGTCAACTAACAATCAAGATGGAGATAGATCGTAAAGTGAGCTACGACTACACTTGCAATTGGACACACACTTCACCGTGAACACGAACGCTCGAGTCAAGAGCGAAGCGAAGTTAATACATAATTTATAAAATGAAAATGTAAAGGGATAAGATCCTGGTGTCCTGAAACACAGGCCGCGAGCCTAGCTTAGGCACCAGTCTCCCACAATATATACTTACCTGAATTTTGTAACATTGTCGAATCTGACCAATGTAAAATAACATATGTATATTGTGGTGAGAAAAAATAAAGTTGATTGATTGAAGAAGAAGAGAAGACTGGGGTCTACTCCGAACATAAATCCGAAGTATCGGCCGAATGTTCGGCCGTTGCTTGACTACGGCTAACTATGGCTGACTACGGAGAAAGCAAAAACGACAGTCAAAGAGATAAGCCAAAGTCAAAATGTGACTTTAAATCGAGTAAGGATTCAATGTCAAAAGAGGATACTATGGAAGTTATAAAACGGCCGATACTTCGGATTAACGCTTCGGAGTAGACCCCCTTAGCGGAGAATGCAAGAGCGAGCTCGATTTAAGCACCCCACCTCGGTAAAGTTAGGTTTTTTTGTCCATTCATCCAGAAATAGGAGTAAGGAGTAACTTTGTCAACTTATTACCAAACTTTTATGGATCAAGATTGCAGAATGCAAGAGCGAGCGAAGCAAGCTCGAAAATTTTAGAATCACGCCTCGGATTCACTACTTTAGTACTAGGTACCAAGTTCAAATTAATTTATTTTAACTTACACACAGTGTGTTTTTCGCCACCTCACTCAAAGCATTTCTTTCAATTAAACCATTGACAGGCACTTGTTCGTGTAAGTTGGTCAGTTAGAAATATGAAGCTAGTTGCCCATTCCAAAGAGTAGGAGGTTTCTATGGAGAAGAACGGGCAGAAACTCCACGGACACTTATAAATTAAAATATTGATACAAAGTACCATGTTCGAATCAAATAATGCACCAAAGTATTTCTTATTTGTATTGCTTTGGAAAGCAGTCCGTGGAAGTTTTTTAAACTACTTCGGGGTCATTACCACCCTTCTTTTTACCCTACTACGGTAAAACCAAAGGAGGTTTATGATTTTAACAGGCTATGTATGTTCATCTGTTCCCTCATAACTCCTAAACTTCTCGTCGTATTTTGACAAACGTCGTCGTTGTCGTTGGAAGCGTCTAGTTGTTCCGAGGGTTTTAGGCTCGTTTTAAGCCATATTATGTCACAAAAAATCCAACATGGCGGCTTACAGCGGATGAAAAAAGTTACTAACTAAAAGAAAAACAATAAGGAATCGTGTTGGAAGGTTCTAAGGAGTACTTTCAGAAAATGTATGTCTAGCTATGATTATTTAAATACACAAACCCCAAATGAACATTCCAAACCCATAACTAATCTAGTGGTCGGTACAATGATCCTAAACTCCCAAATGTTATTGAAATAAAAGTTAAAAACTAAAATCCAACTACGACAAAAAACACCAAATACAAACGTATAATCAAGACATCACATCACAGACACATAACATAACAACGAGTGTGCTTTAGACCACACGACTGAAGTAAAACTTACAAATAATTCTCTCTCTCTCTCTTTCTATCTTCACTAACTTATAGCTCCCTCTCAACTTCCGTTCACTCTCTTCCGTAACGCTCTCGTCACGCATTCACCAGCTTACTCCCCAAGTCAAGCGTACGTAAGTAAAGAAGTTTTACTTCAAAAAATAATAACCTTATGATGTCTTGTTTATACATTTTTCTTTTCTTTTTATAGGCTGAAAATCTAGAACGAATCATGTCGAGCAAAAATGTTCCCATTCTTTTTTTTTAGGTCCATGCATTCAGCATTTTACTCACTTTGGCTGATGTTCACAGAGTACTTTTACTCTATATGGGAAAATAACCCGTGGTGATGTTTAGACAGATTGTATTGTTTCGAATGTAGACCATATTTTATCGAATATTTAGATATATTTTTAAATGCACACAGTAGCAGAAAAATAATTACACATCAAAAAATCTGGAGTAAGGTGAGAATTTCCCCAAAAATTTTAAAAACCGTCTATCATCGTCTATCTAGTATAGATTTAATAATCGCTGAACATGCATGGGGTTGTTTCGGGACACCTTTGGAGAGCGGCTTCTAAAATTTTGCTTTGTTTCTCATTTCACGGGCCTGCCTGTTTCACAGATAACTTTAGGCCTGTTTACTGAGCCGAGATGTTTTGCTAGCCACAGGCGCGGGGTTCGCCGTCCCTTATATCTGGCCCACAGACTAAGTAGTAGGTAATGTGGTCGCCCCAGGTTTGGGACTCTTTAGCCCTAAGGAAAGTCCGCCACTGCCAATGATGTACGAAACTATTATAAGTATATTCAAATTAAATGGCATTGCAGTAAGAGTAAAATGGATAACGATGTCAGAAAAATGGTATGAAATTGGGTAGGCCAAGGCCTATCTATGTGATCTCTAGCAATGTGTAAAAATGCTACGGCAACACTACATTTTTTTTAAATATATTTGAATGGCCTGATTGCTGAGACCTTTTAGCCAAGTCTTTATTTAGTTACAAACTTCGTTTAATTATTGATGGAATGAATTATACATACGTCTTTATACATTTATATACAATGCATGATAGATGATATCCCCGCCCGTCCGTTCCCCTTGAGTTTCAGTAGAGACGTGACGCTTTACTGAGACTGACGGAGACTTCACGCGAACTTGAAGGGATATGTTACACTATTTCAATTGCCTACACTAATGCACGTTCACGAACACATTATGGTTAGTAATCCACCATTGTTACACATCAATTATCGACTAAACACAAGTTTTAGAAAATAAAACAAAACTGCTAATCATGACGTTTCACTTTCCCGCCAAGAAGTTGGTAACTCTTCATAATCTATTCAAGTCACATACTACAATATAATTGATTCATTACTAATCTGTAATGAAGCGTGTCATAATAATGTCAACCATTAAACTAATTAAAAAAAAATTAAAAAAATTAAAATAATGTCAATGGTGTGTCAAGTCAATGACTGACAAATGAGTGGAAAAACACAAAATGTCAAATTGAAAATTGCACATTGTTGTGAAACTTCGACTGTTTGTGTGGTTATTTTATTTACCTTGTGATTAATTGGATAACTATTGTGATTAATTGGATAACTAATTAAGAATTACAACAATGTCAGAGGCAGCCGTCAAGAACATTGACAATGCTTGTGAAACCGCTGAAGAATTTACCAAAATATTCTATAAGCAGGTAGATAATAACCGGCATTTATCATCGAAACTATACTTAGACACTGGGCTGCTGGTTTGGAACGGCAATGGAATTAACGGTAATGACAAGATCCAGAAGTTCCTAATGGATCTGCCAGCTAGTAATCATGTGCTCAAGACATTAGATGCTCAACCCATATCAGAGAATCTGGTGTCAAACAAGTTGACATACCTCATTCAAGCTTGTGGAGATGTAACCTATCAAAATGACGATAGCAAGAAACCCTTTCAACAAACATTTGTGATAGTTGCAGTTGACGGGAAATGGAAAATTGCATCAGATTGTTTCAGATTGCAAGTTCCATATAACAGTTAATCATTTGAATTGTACTACAAAGGTATGTGCCAGTATTTTTGTACTGTTATTTGTAATTATATTTCTATAAGGCAGACGTTTTGATGTACAGATACCTGAAACGGACAAATTTTTCCAATCAACCTTGAACCTTTGCTTTAACGATAAAGTTAAAAATCTTTTAAAGTGACTGATTGTAGTAGCTTGATGTCGTAGCGTCTGTACATAGACAGTGTGTCTTGATAAAGTGCACATATTGAAATTAAGGAAACTTACCTTAATTTTATTGCTGGAAAAAAAAATTAAAAAAAATCTAAAAATCAATTCAATATTTTATAGCATTTTTAAAATTCTTCTTCACTGCTTTGACCCCTATGTAAACAAATCGGTATAACTGAATTAGGTTGATTTTATAACTGAAAAAAAAAAAAATATTGTAAAATATCTCAATAAAAGTCCTGATTACCTACCCTTTTTTATTACTTTAAATTTATTCTCTGTATCAGCTTTCTAAAAGTGAAAATACCATGTTTATAAGTCAATCACAATGTTTCCTATCAACTGTTAAAGAAAGGCCTTGCACTCAGCTACGTACTTTACTTTAGCAGGTAGAGACTTAATTTGTAATTTATTTTTTTTTGTAGATTTTTTAAAATATTTTTTCCGTAGATAATATTATGCTAAGTTTCCATATTTCCGATATGTGCACATTATCAAGACTCACACTGTATATTATGACAAAACAATAAATCAACAGAATGTGTTATGTGCATATAGCATGGGAATGGAGTGTGGGTCTATTGTGATTATTTTTAATATTACTGTAAATCCTAATTTCCGAACAAAGACTGTCTCCTGTGTAGTAGGTTCATAGGTTGGATACCAGGGAATTATAGTTTTACATAAATAACATCTATGTTACATTAACATTAAAATGCTTACATACAGAATTAAACACAACTAACTATTTACACTAGGTACTAAATTAAATGACTAACTATACAAACAAAAACAAAAGTACACCTGAGCATTGGAGTACTTGTCCTGGCAGCATTCCCATGTTGAACGGCAATGCTAATACTTTGACTAAAGAACGAGCCAGCCCTCTGGTCACGTGAAGTTCATTATGTACATTGACATAATATTACCTCCAGGAAATATTCAAAATGTGTTTATTTTTCTACACACACTTTTTTATTTTATTGTCAAAAATATATACTTAATGTAAGCTAATCCTTCATAATCTATTTAGACTGGTATCCAAACATTGATGCATCCTCATCCTATGGCTATGCCTTTTGATAATGGCACAAGGATGAAAAATGTGTTATAGGGTTTTTCATAATGAAACATATTTCTTTATTTTAGGATATTTAATAATTAATGTTCATTATTTACACGTTTTTTTACAAATTAATAGTAAGTATTGGATACAATAGGTATGTTGTTGTAAGAAATTATCAAATGGCATTGTTGAAATTATCAAATGGCAATCCAGGACTTGCCTAAAATATTTGAAACCACCGAGCTACAACAATATTTTTATATTCCTAAAACATGGGAATGATGTAGCGGCATTAACATCGCCACATGCGAACCAGTCATTATAGTTAACAGAAAAAAAAAATAAAAAATCATTGCTATGTATTTTAAAAATTACGGGCATTTATAAAAATAATCGAGAAAATCTACTTCCTGTGACGGTCTTTTAACTCCTGTTGCTACAAATTGTAACTTTTTTAAAATTTCCTTTTTTTTATGTAATCCTGAATAATGCTTCTGAAAACTGCTGCTTAAAATTTACAGCCAACTGCTCCAGTCCAGAAGGAAATGTAATGTTTTTCCTAACTAAGTATTCAAAATTAATACTTTACCCACTTTTAAATGACCGTACTGAAAAAAAAAAAATGTACGGCGCATTTAATAAGGATTCTGAAATGGTCACACCATCGTCATGGTCATGGTGGAAAACACTCTTTTGTTGCTAACACTTTATTCCGCACAACTGCACTATTTCACAGGCATCTCTTCAGAATCACTTTATACAGATCTCCGGCGACTCCTACTAGGACGCCCTTCATCTCGATCTGGGGTGGAGCAGTCATTTTGTCGGCCTACAAGGCACACTGACATGGCTTTCTAACAGCACACCTACATGACTTTCATTACAGCATATTTACATGGCTTACTAACAGCACACCTACATGACTTTCATTACAGCATATTTACATGGCTTAATAACAGCACACCTGCATGACTTTCATTACAGCATATTTACATGGCTTACTAACAGCACATCTACATGACTTTCATTACAGCATATTTACATGGCTTACTAACAGCACACCTACACGACTTTCATTACAGCATATTTACATGGCTTACTAACAGCAAACCTACATGGCTGCATAAGATCACACAATAAGTGCATACGTTAAACTCTCAACTACAGCCCACCCTCATGGCTGCATAAGATCACATATGCATTTGTTAAACTCTGAACTATGGCTGACCTACATGGCCGTGTTCACTTGCAAGATTATTTGTTAAATTATGTAAATAAAAAATGTTTTTTAAAGAAACTTAGCTGTAAATTAATTTTCCTTACCTGTCTAAAATTATTTTTGGGAAGTTTTCAGAAGCATTATTCAGGATTTCATAATAAAAAGAAAATTTAAAAAAAGTTAAAATTTGTAGCAACAGGAGTTTAAAGACCGTCACAGGGAGTCGATTTTCTTTATAAATGCCCGTAATTTTTAAAACATAGCAAAGATTTTTTATTCTATTTTTATGTTAACTATTATGACTTGTCCTATCACCCGATTCCGGCTTGACGTCGACTTCTGGGACACCCTGTATACATCGTAACGACATCAACGGTCGGGCATTTACCCACCAGACACAACGCCCGTCTGGTCGGAGGATCCTCCCTTTTCTATGGTGGATGAGTGAGCTTTACACCCTGTTCCTCATGCCTCTAAAAAGACATGCTATACAATGTTTATTTTTTTTGTTTGCCTGTAATATTTGAATGTATAGCTTTAAAATTATATAATTTAATTTTCAGATGCTGGAATTCAAAAATGATAAGTTAGATGTAACTGTAATGGACATAATTCTGTCAAATAATAAGAATACATGATGTGGCAATAAAAAGCAAGTTGTGCATACATTATTTTAATAAGCAACTCAGAGAAGAAGTTATCAAACTCTGGAAGTACCTAATAAAACATGAATAACAATCTCTAAGGAAGAACAAGAAACTGTTTCTCAAAGTGTACCTACAGGATAGAGATAATCTACTGTACCACAATACAAAAACTACATTTTTATACTGTTATTATTCTAAATTTAAATTTAGTATAAACAATACCTGAATAACGGTCATGATTAAAATAATTAATTAAACCTACATTTGGAAGTTTTTGATTTTTGTTCATGAAACTGAAATTAATTATATTTACAATAATAAATACTTACTGAATGTGTATAATTGGAAAGTCAGTTGTATTTGGTTGCAGTTCGGTGAGTATTACAATTTAGAATAAGAACCTAAAACTGCCTTGCAGTTGGGACAGGTGTGCTGAGCTTCCTTGAACAATTTTGTGAGGTATGGTATTGCAGCCAAACAACAAAGACAACACCAACTGAAACAGATAGTTTAATTTCGTTTTATTTGTTGTAATTTATAGTTCTTAAAAACAAGTTGCATGATTGTTCTGTTTGTTTTACAGGACTACAAATAAAACTAGTTTAATATACTTAATTGTAATCAACTTACCAAGAAATTCCACAAACAAAGCCAGCCAGCATGTGAGTTTTGTTCGTACTTGAATATGTAACATTAGTTACAATTCGTTCATCACATTTGGGACAGTTGAAGAGCGTCGGAGAATGCTTCAGCGGAAGGTGTATGATAATAGATCGAGTTGTTGGCTGATTAGTAACTGGTTGATAAGTAATTGGCGGATTACTCACTGGCACAGGTGCCACAGGCGGCACATAATTATATGTCGCGTCGTATGACGGTGGCGGTTCTCTGTGGTATATAACATCTTTTTCTTCTCTATCTCCTTGAAACTCTGCTCTGCCTATATCACTTTGAGCTGGATTCACACCACTGTTCATATCCATGTTAGGAAAATGTAATGATACTAAAACATTTTACGACGCATGAATACAGTATTGATTACGATGATACAATATAAATTTACCCTGTTATCTTTAGAGATTGCTACTATCTTATCTACGACCTGATATTATAGTAGGTACTAAAGAATGCGACTATGTATGTTTTTGTTTTCGAATTGTCATCCAATTCACTAGATAATCTTTTGTTAATTAGGTAACCAAAATAGGGTTTGCGTCTGGGGCTTGGGGTAAGAATAAATTGGATCGGCTCTTGGAAGTCGAAACAAATATCACAATCACCCTCACACAAATCAGTTTCCCTCACCCGCTAGTTTATTTAATTCGCCAGTTTCGTTGATTAGTCAGTTTCGCTGATTGGACAGATTTGTGGATTAGACAGTTGCGTCAACTAGACAGTTTCCAGCTCAGGGTTCCAGTGCTTTCCAGTTTCCTTGATTCGACAGTTTTATTCAATTCGTCAGTTAAAGTACAGTCGGTAAAAAAACTGCACACGCATCTGTTAATATAATAATGTACCTATTACATATCACGCCTGTTTCCTCAAAGGGTTAGGCAGAGGTGTAACTACTTAGAGTACACTCATATTCCACCCGCTGCGCTGGGTTTAAGTCCCATGTAATAAGAGAGTCCGGGCTGCATGCAGCGGCGAGGTGTCAATTTTTGTAAAGAAAAGCCGAAAGCGACGCCGGCTTTAATTAACTTATTTACATAACAATACAGTAAACATTTATTTATTAGCTTAAAAATAACAACATCATGCCTTAAACCCCCGAAGGGGTTAGACTGAGGTGTACCAATAGCACACCCACGTTTAGGTCCCAACTTAAAAATAAAAGTTGAATTTTACATCATCTATCGTCAAGTAGCAGAAACAAAAAGACGCTATCACTACGCAAACCAAACTTTCGTTTTACTTAAATAAACTCAACTTTATTAGGTACTATCATTCTCTCATTATTTATTGTATAGTGAAAACTTTTAATTGGCCTTCTTTCAGTAACTGTCAACTATCTGTATCCTAGCTGTAAGTTTTCTTAAGAAATAAAATAAAATAAAATTATTGTAGGAATATAAAGAATGTAAAACCCAACACGCATTATGTCCGACCTAGGAATCGAACCCAGGACCTCATGTTCAGCAGTAGCTCTTGCGACCACTAGACCAAATCAAGGAAAAAGAAAAATTACCAAGAAAATGTACTACATTTAGTATTTGATAACTTTTCACCGTATTAGAGAGTCAGATTTCAGATAGGAACCTTTAATGATGGAAGGTATGTACGTTTTCAATATTTATATTGTGATTTAAAAAATACAACTAAGTTTGTTTGGGATAGGTAACCTATTCCTTACATTATCCCCTTTTGTTTGTTTAAATGGAAACATATTTTTCTTGTGTACCAACCTAAACCAAACTAGATGAGAATTGGGATTATGGGACGAGCTTGACGCCGACAGACAGGATTGGTCCACACTAGCTCGAGACAGAGAGGTGTGGAAAGAAGAAAGGGAGGCCTTTGCTGTGCAGTGGGACAACATAGGCAAAATAAATATTACTGCGCAGTAAGTGGCGCCATTTACTTTTGTTACGAAGTTACTGGAATCACCGAAAAGGTCGGATAAAAGTGAAATTGGCTGCTGAGTCACTCTAGCAGAGCGCAAAAGGGCTATTACTGATCGGGAATAGTCGAAAAATAGTCCCGTTCGTCAACACTGAACGAATGAGACCTTTTCCTTGACGGCAAGGTGTTACTGATCGCCTGCCAGGGTTACGAATCTGTCCGAATATCGTGGCCCTGGCACACAGGCATCTGAAGGAACACGGGTGGGTTTTAGTCAGTAAAAGTCTGACACGCCCTCCCGCTCCGCCCAGAGCGGGAAAAGTTATTTGATTATTTCCCACCCAAAAAAAAAGGTGTTACTGATCGGGAATATTCGGTCGCATCGATGGTTGAGGATGGTTGCGTGGCGTCTGTCTTCTGGTGACAGAAGATGTAAGGGAAGCCGCTGTCGTACCACGTCTACGACGAACTGCTATATTCCGGCACAATCCTGATATTGAAGCTGCTGAACCACTAATACGATGATCATTTCTGGTAAAGGCTATCCTACGCCGTTAAGTAAATAAATAAATACCAAACAAGAAAACTGGCAAACACTGGAAACCGTCAAAACTGTCCTATCAACGAAACTAGCGAATAAAAACTGACCAGTGATACGCGGACTACCTGATTCGAACCCAAGACCTATGTCAGGACAGTTACCACTGGGCCATCAGTACCACTGCTCTATGACCGCCAATGACGTTACGACCTCCTTGTACATCCGAAAGTGGTACAATATATTTTGATCCCAAACTTTGGGCTGCAGTGGAACTAATAGAAACACCTACGCACTAGGCCCAACCTGGGAATCGAACCCAGAACAAAAAATATACTTAAACTTTTTTATTCCACTGACATTACCCTCAAAATATAAATACTTACTTACATGAAACAAAAAAACAAAAACAATTTACAGTATAAATACCTTATTATATATTTTGTAAACAGTGAATGAAGAACATATACAGGTTTTCATAACATTACCCCTTAAAAAATGGATTACTTTTATTTACTAAAATTATTTCGCATTTAAAACTAAGTATATAGTGATATCATACAGCCAATAAAACACATTTACGAATTTACAATTTTTTTGCAGCAACTACATAATATTATTTTGTTATACGGTTTTCACAATCTTAGTAATTCAGTCTAATTTCAGTCACAATGTTAACTGTTAATGTGTAGAATGAATTGCCGTTTACTGTTTCTTTCATCTATAGATTTTCTTAAAGTCAAAATGATTTTACAGCAAAGTTTCTGTTTTTTTAAAAGTAAGTACTAAAATAGAACATATTTTAAAATGGATGGAATGCATTTATAACTTGCAAAACAAAATCGATTTGATGTTATTTTAGTTATTTGAATGGTACTTATAATTTTGTAAGGATTTTATAGTACCTATTCTTAAAGATGAATAATTATGTGTTAATAGCTTGTTCAGTAGTTATTCAGGTGCATATTAGTGGATTGTATAAAGTAAAAGTTGGGCTTTCCAGAAATAGGCAGATGAGTAAAACGATTGAACAATATTAAACATTATGTGAAACACACATTACACTAATATGCATTTAGCACTGACAAAAAATGTAATCATAGTGATAAAAAACAATTTATGTATGTACAATCCTTCTGCTATACGTATCTGCGTTAAGACGCTGACAAGAGGCAAATGATCTAAGTAGGCTTGTCAACAAAAAAATTGCCAAATCTAGTATAGTTTGTGGTAGCGGCAAAATAATAATATGATATTCTATTATGATATTCTTGAACATATTTCTCAGAACATGGTTGTTACCAAAACACGTTTATAAAAAAAATCTCGATGCAAATTAACGGTAAACTAATCTTTTACTTTCATTTCCAATCCAAAATATCTACGTAAAGTCTGGGACTAACTGCGCCTTAATGTTGGCGTAAAAAAAACGCGTTTAACGATTACCTACATTATTGTGATTCAGCTCCAAAAGTTAGTGCGTCAACCGCGTTTAAAATGGAGGTAAAAGCCTAAAAGAGAGGTCACAATTTAATGTTTTGTAAATTATTTAAATATTTATTACTTTGTCATTTTATTTAGGCCGTCCACTGCGTTAGGCGGACAACGGGCGTCCGTGACCAACGGAGATCAAAGTAATACCATCGAAGAAGTCAACGGAAGGCGCATCCGCGCTGGGAGACAGTCACGGACGTCCGTTGTTGCAGCTGCCAAAGACACGCGCGACGGCCAAAGACATCTGAATATTATTCATTTTTAAAAGAGCCTTATTTCTGTTTAATTTGACGCAAATTCATAAGAGTATTTGGGTTAATTTATTGCTCATTATGCACAATTTCACCTGCATCCTAAACCATTGTAGTGTACCGTGAGTAAATAGTTGCATTGCCATTCATGTTACACTGATAACACTGCAGGCGAAGTACCTTGTGCAATATTGTGGATCAACATTTATATATTTTTATATTAGTCATACATAGTTGAGAATTCACAAGCAATAAGAATCGAAAAGACAAATAATATAACCGCTAGCAATTAGGGACACATGGCTTTTTCAGTGGAGTTGTTGGCACCATAATTGCTTCTTACAATTTTATTTTTAACATTTTCGTTTTCAATATTAACGATGCTACAATCTTCATAGCGCATCATGGTGGTAGTGCCTTCATCCAATTAACACTTGCTACTTTTACCAATGAAAGTATTGCAATTGGGGCAGTAGTGCTCAGCATCCTTGAAGGTATCAAAGCAGTATGGGACGAGGCCAAGACAGCAAAGAGAGCAAACCCTGGAAACACATAAGTAGAATTGTTAGCAAATTAAAATGGATAGCAGATTCGGCAAGTGGGCCAATCTGCCTTGACCAACTGTGATCAATGCTCTTGCCTTCAATGTATAGGAAGAGGCATTTGCCCCGCATTGTCTGTCTACAGTATACATGGTCCTCAAATGATCTGATCAAGATTATATCCATATTTTATATACACATTGACATTGATGAATTTTATTTATACAATGACCATGAATATTTAGTTTGATAAGTATTATATTGTTTTAATTAAGTATTGTAAATGTGAAGACTATGTGGGTTATTGTTTATTTTTCTTTTTTTCTCAGTTAGTTTTTATCATGGTTTGACAGTTTGAGTAATTTATGCGGCCTACCCAAATGTCCTTTCTTTGGTATTGTTTGTTGAATCGTTGAGCTCCATAAGTTCTTAGTTGAGCTGCACAACCACTGAAAAATGTGTGCACTGACTGTACAGGTACCCTCAATCTGTGTGGTTCTTTCATCAAAAGATCATTTTAGGCACCAATCTACATGGTTTTCATATGATCTGACCAAGATTATGTCTGGACTTTAAAAGAGACTGTGACCTCTGAGTTTGTTTCGGCCTTTCTTCTCAGAGTAGTCGGATACGAAACGCCAACCTCATCTAGTTATCTTTTTTTTAAATATGATTGACGTGTAAAAGTGTTTGTACAAACCTACTTACAGAAATAAATCATTTATCATTTATTGGAATAGGTTGGTATTATTATTATAATTAATTTGGGTTCTCTAACCCAAATTCACCTTTTGTACATAAAGATGGCAAACTTAATATAATTATTTTCTCGAGGTACAGTATGCCACACAAGTGGTAACAAAACGAGGGTAAGTTGGCCTTTTATTGTATTTAAACTCCTGGAAATTCAAGGTCAAAGTGTTACCACTGACACAGCCTACTGTACTAGCACAGGATCAGCTACTGTGGTGAAGCTTAAGGGAGGTCATGTCCAGCAGCGGTTGTATTTTAGTTGAATCATGATAATCAAGAAGGTAGTCTACTTACATAGTAATGACACATATGGATCCAGCCACTAAATGAGTATGCCAGGCCGTTGTGTATGTAACTCTTGTTGTGACAACTTTTCCACAGTTGAAGCAATTAATTGTTGTTGGTTCAGTTCCGACTGCGGGCGGGAGAACGATCCCCACGGGCATAGGAGGCTGCGGCGGTCCCATGTCACCTGCTTGAGGCTGTGTGTGCGTCACTGTGATAGTGGGGTGCGGGTACACCCCCGGCGCTGTAAATTGCTTAGGCTGCGGGTACGGGCCTGCTGCGGCCGTATACGGCTCACCTCCAGGCGCCACGAAGCCGTATTGTGGATTACCCACCACAGCTGAATATGGAGGCGGAAGATCTTCAGGCGCTGAAGCCACTGCACCTGGTCCTGGGATATTCGCCATTGTTTCCGATTTTTTTTCCCAGGTGGAAGATATTTATGTGCCCGACGCGGCGGTCAAATTAATCAATAAGTTAAAGCCACTTAATTACTCGTAAACTAAAATTTGCTAAAATTCTTTACGAAATAGATAAAACATAACATGACGTCATATGTCAATGTCATAATATCAGGTGCTTGCCGTGCTTGAAAAACAAAGCGAACAAAGCACTTCATTCACTGTCCCGAATCCCGATCGTTCGGATAATCTTATCAACAGACAATCAAAAGAATGGTAAATTTTTCATCGTTCTTTGCTCAAATAAGCTCAAATTAAAATAAATGTAATTATTAATCTTGTAATTAATTAAGTGTTATTATCATTTTCAACAGCCCATAGTGTCCCATTGCAGGGCAAAGGCCTCAATTATGTGTTAAGTCATACATTATCCAAGGTTAAAGAATAGGCAAGCTAACAATAAAATATATAATATAAATATAGTTATAACATTTACCCCCCCCCCCCACCCCTTCCTTTTGGAGGAGGCTTATCTCCAGCAGTGGACGTCTTTTGGCTGAAATGATGATGATAATATTTACAAGTCAGTGAAAGTACCTTTATGAGAAAGACGTATAAGTTATAAGGGGAACCATCGTTGTCAATGGGAAAAGTACCCAAAAGGCTGGCAACATTGCTACACTGACACGTTGGCGTTGGCGGCTTGGCGCTTGCGCGCCGTTGCGTTGGCCTAAAAATAGGCCTGCCATTTTACGTTACGTTTTTTTTTGCCCGGTTACGTGAAGAGTCGAAGAACTGCTTAGCAATGGCCTGAAAACCTCGATGAGCAAAAATTTAATTAAAATGTAACAGTATAGATTATTAGGCCACACGATTATACTTATGTATATTTTACAAACGTAGCAACTCGTAGCTGTCACCGGCAATTATTTCTAAGAATACCAAGTGTTGCCAAGTTCTAGAAATTGTGCTACTAGTGCCAGGTCACGCCCGCGAAATCGAACCAATCTGTACACGCCTTTATCGTGTAAAACAACAGGAACTAATAAAAAGAAAAAAGTAAGACTTTTTTCGTCTTTTTCTTATAATTTGGTCTGACCCGTTGCCACGGGTCTTGATTAGGTGTATTATATTTGATTGTTATTAAATGACAATGAATTAAATCAATTCAAAACAAGCAATACAATACTAGTGGCGCTAGCTGCACAAAGTCAAATCCACAAATCATTTATTTCAAGCAGGCACTTATAATAAGTAAAATTCCTTTTTTTTTTGGGTGGGAAATTATCAAATAACTTCTCCCGCTCTGGGCGGAGCGGGAGGGCGTGTCAGACTTATACTGACTAAAACCCACCCGTGTTCCTTCATATGCCTGTGTGCCAGCGCTGATATCCCTTTCGAAAAAACTCGTAACCCTGGCAGGAAAAACATATTTCGTGCTTGGAATATGAACCTGCAAAGAGTAAGTGAGTAAGAGAGTCTGCCAATGCCCGAACTGTGTCGTACAACCATGACGAAGAATAGTTTTGTCCTGTTCAAATTGTCTCGGCATGCATTGCTTGTGCACAGTGGCATAGCTACCGGAGGTCTAGACGGGGCAGTGCCCCGGGGCCCCCAAGCTCAGGGGGCCCCTCGGACTCTGACTTACAAACTATAAATTGAACTAGTGAAAAGTCCCACATTCGGAATATAAATAAACAAGGTTCCAGGAACGCGACTTTAATAATGGCAACTTATTTGAAAAAAGACAGGCGAATTCTCTACAAGTCTCGAACATCTTTGTTTGAAACTTGCGGGGAACTCCCCTGTATTCTTAGGCTGGTTTCACAGTCGCACCGTCGAACAGCGCGTTTTAACAGCACGCGCTTGACGCAAGGCGTAGGCGGACCAATTAGAAACGCGGCGTTTAAACAGCGTGACTATAAAACGCTACTAGTGAATTTACAAGCGCGCGAGTCTAGTGAATTAGGTACGACGAATACAGAACAAATGTTTTTAAATAGTTTAGTTGGGGCCCTAGTTTATTTTTTGCCCCAGGGCTTTTGGTTACCTAGCTACGCCACTGCTTGTGCGTGAATAGTTCATAAATACCGTGGCTTGATTACTGTCGTCAGTGTTATAATACTTCACAATAGTTTTCTTGGTGTTTGTTTTTGTCACGAAACAGTGAGAAAAGCTAGACATGGTCGTCGTCCGAACGTAACAAAATCGTCACTACTCCAAGCTATGAGAAAACATGAATTACGGTTTGTGTCATCATATACTTATGCTAGTTTAGATATAGGTATATATGACACAAACCGTAACTAATTTAGTTGTTATTTTTAATAATTGTATTGACCGTGGAGAGTTTCCTGCACCCTAATTACGTAAAACAGTTTGAATCACAATCGGAATGATTTTGAAGTACATAGGTACCGTATATTGCTAATCCATTGCTTCATAGGTGCGAAATAGTAGATTGTTATACAAGGGTCCAAAGGAATTGGTGACTTTCACCCGTGTACAACACTCTACTTTTCTAATATAAGGAAAGTATTTTTTTTTAGTTTTGCTAAAATATTTTATTTTCTTTGTTGCTCGCCACTTCATAAAAACATAGCATTGTTGTGTTGTTAAATATCTTTCTTTTGAAAATTCTGGCAAAAGATTTTCGATTACTGTATTTGCCTCGTCTCTAACCGAATCTGGGATTAACATTTCAGAATCGCTTGAACTAAATTTTATTAATTAATCAAATAAGAGTCTATAAAACCAAGATTTTGAATTTCGGTGCAGCTTACAGAGTTAGTATCCCGCCAAATTATATAGTTTTTTTTTTTTCAACATGGAACACATCGCGTCACCGCCGCGGGCGGTCCCGCTAGGTATTTTTTAAAATTTCCACTGATGGCTTTATAGACACTCACAAGACCGCAGCATTTTTTTTTATTTTAACGATTTTTTTTAAATTATGTAAAATGTTTCGTAGCCGACTCCTAACCAAATTTAGTTCTATTTTTAAAATTCATTCCCGCCCTAGAGACCAAGCAATTCCTATGAGTCTTATCCGCCCAAGGATGGGGATCAGCGTCTTCCACCCGGTACTCGGATCAAACAAACACTACTTTCCGAGCATGAGAAATGAAAAATTAATCTGTTCAACAACGTAAATAACGCGATAAATGTTGTTGAACTGTCAAAATTAAATCCATTGCTACTGATAGTGTTTTATGCAATTGCCCTGCCTGCTGGATGGTTTTTTCATACGTAGGAGGTGAATACTGCACCTACTGACAATGGGAAAGCTCTCCTAAGTTGCAGGATGATAATACAAATTCGAAAGGAGTAGAGATAAACTACCATAACATGGCTCGCCCCTCCAAATTACTGTTTCAATGTGTGTAGTCACATCCTTACGAAAGAGTTTGTATGTACTCGTAATATGTCACTTATTACCAGATTTGTTGGTCAACTAATCATAACTAGCCGATCGCGCAAGACAACGCACGTGTCGTTTTCATAGAGTACGTCAGTGCAGCGCCATAGAATAATAATGAGCTATTAATGAAGCTACTAGTCGAGCAACAAATCCGTGATTTGTTTTTGTTTGATGGCCGTCTCATTGCGCACACATGCGTAAAATACTTTAAAAAATAAGTACCTACTTTCAAACGTTTTGAATTTTGGAGGGGCGGGCCATATTATCGTAGTTTATCTCTTAAAACCGCAGTCTTATGGCTCGCCCGTCTGTCGGTGTATCATTGCAATACCGCGGTTTTGTAAGTTGACGAGCGGCTCGCGGCTCGTCATGTTTGCTTCATTTTTTACTCGGCTCAAAACCGATTTAAAAAATAAATGCCTTAATTTTTTTCTTATTTTCGTGGTATGCTATAATACCAAGATAACACAAAGCTTCAGACTCCGAACAAGACATGTTAACCTCAATTCGACTACGATACGACTGTTTCACTCGCTAGTCGATCAGCACCAACGAGCCGCGAGTAAAACCGCGGTATAGGTTTGTACGTCGATCACCCACTTTACAGCTGACCATTACACCTCTTCGAACTTACTTTTGTCCAATGTCCGCAATACTTCATATTTCATAATTTCTGCAAGAGGAACTACTGAATGACTCATGGCACCGTAGCAGCTGCTTGAAGACCGTCGCGTAACTAATCCGGAAGGCCCGGAGGTCCGCGTCGCGACCGCTCTGTCTTATACTTACAGCAGATACTATTTATTTTAGAAAGTAGCTACGGTCAGCATCATAAGTAAGAGGAACATTATGTCCATACTCAATTTAAAAAAAAAAACGATTGGATTAGATTCTACTTTATAATACATTGGAATAATACAATTTATAAAATTATTCATTATCCCAAGATTAAATACTTAGTTACTAATTAAAACCAAAGCTCACATATACTTAACAACCTATCTTTATCACAAGTTCTTTTAAATTAATAAGTACGTTGATTTTTTAGATGTACAACCCTTTTATTTCATGTGATGAAAAAGAAGCCAGATTCCCGAGAGTCTGGCAACCAGTTTTAAGAACCAGTCTTTGTCGTGTTACTCAGATAGGTACATGGGTTGTATAGGTCAGAAAGGCAGTTGCTGTAGCTCTATATAAAATACTGGTATTCAGCTGCAGCCGGTTTGTCTGGAAGCCGACCCCAAGATAGCAGAAAGACTCATAATGAAGGGTTCCGTAGTGGGGATTAATTTATCCTAAGAACAAACATAACATTGTAGTTGAAAAACAGTTCCCTAGCTCATACATTCCAACTGCAAATGTAAGTTTGTACGCATAATATTGAGATATTTACCATTCTTATAGGTTTTCCTGTTATCTATAAGTAAAATACTATTTTCTGTATTTTTTTTATAATTTCAGGCTCAGTAGTTTAGGAGATAAAAAGGAGGGTTGGTTTCATGTGTTTTCTTAAATAATTTTAAAGTATTTATTTTAAAATTATAAAAAAAAAATGTATCTGAAATCCTTACAACAAGAAATATCAGTCACACGCTACAGTTTGCAAGACTTTTTTTTAAATTTCCCCCATAGAGACCATAATCAAAACTCATTTATTTACGTAACACGTCCGTTTTTGGGTCACAGAAATGCATATGTGTACCTAACTTAATCGGTCCATTAGATTCGTAGCAAATCGGCTGTGACAGACGGACAGACAGACATACGAGTGAACCTATAAGGTTTCCATCTGAAGTACGAAACCCTAAAAACGCTACGCAGATAATGTGTTAAAACTTGAAAAAGCTCTGTAAATCAATCCAATATTGCTAGAAACACATGCAAAGGAACCTCAGTAGCCGACTTGCAGAAACAGTGCCCAAAAATGTGTAGGTATTGGATAACATAGATCCTCGGATATGTAGCGCCTGTGGTGGTGGTTGTTGGGTAACAGTTCTCAGGCCTGTTACGACGGCGCAACGGGCGGCGGCGCGGGCGGCGCGACCAGTGAAGTGAACGTACCTGCGACCCGCGCGCGCATACTCCGCTGTCGAATCTGTTGACGAAATTTTAACAACACACGTAGCCTACTATTCCGTATAAACAAAGTTTGTAAAGCAATCGACCCTGTTAGTTATTGTTAATAAGAACTCCAGTTGTAATAATTTAAGTGCTGTGTCTGAGTGCGGCTGTTTGAGCGAAATCGCCGCTTCTATGTAAGCGTATTTGGGTAATTATTAATGAGTATAATCATCTTGTTTCGCTAACTACCAATCTGATGTTAAAATTTATTACGGATTCTTACTTTTCCAACACAAGTCATATGAAAATAACAAGAATTTAAGTACCTAGAATCTACCTATACGTAAACGTTATGTAGTTTGATACTGTATGTATGTACCTACCTACTAGGTGTAGGTAGGTAGGTACCTACTGGGTGTATACTTATCAAATTATTAATTAACTAGCTATGCCCGTGACACTGCTCGCGTGAAAAGTACTTATGGTACCTATCTCCTAAGTACTTTTCAACTGAGCAGAGTCACGGGTTGACTCTAGTCGCCTAGCACTAATCTTATAGAATACCTGCCAGTAAGTCGCGGCCACATCCCTTCTTTTAGTTGTAATACCATATAGCAATCTGTTCAGAGAGTACCAAACGGACAGAGCCAAATACGAGTATAGTCAGAGACAAGGTAGAGATAAGGGTCAACGTATTGCACCACTTAAGACAGCAAAAAAATTTTGTTAAAAAACTTTTTGGATATCGGTTTTTTATTATTTGTATTTTTTTTTTCACTTTTTGTTTGTGGTACACACGGCTACACATGAAGCTATACATTTCCAGTATAAGCTGATCTCGCATTGTGTAGGATCTCCGTACAATGAGAGGTCAGCGTATCCTTGAAATAAATGTATAGGTACCTTGATGTGTAGCCGAGTGTACCTACCCCACACAAATCCGAATACCGCTACCTGGGGCCCAAGTCTGCTATTTTTATAAATTCAGTCATTCCAACACGATCCCATTGTCATCTTGCTAAAAGTTCGTAATCTGGTAAATTCATAATGGTCGATCATTTTCTTTGCAATTTCTTTCAATGTAGTGTCAGTGGCCGACCATTGGAAAGTCATAATGACGCCATTATAATAGTAGATTACCAAACTTGTCAAAATCAACAATTATGAAATCAATGATCGACCATTCTGACACTATTGTAATAGCAGACTTGAGGCCCTGCTATGTAAACAACAGTGACAGGAAGTTATTATAACATCATGCACATTAGACTAAGTGGAAAAAATACGTATTATTGAAGATAACTCAAAAACTACCCAAGCAAAGTTAATAAAATTTATATGGGACCACCGCGCTTCTGTGTTCTTTCCGCGCTGGGACAAGATTCTCCTACCAAATGAAAATAAAACTAATGAAGTCTACAATTTACGAAAATATCGATGAAAATATATACATAAACAAAAAAAAAAATACAGACGAACATAGAACCTCCTCCTTTTTTTAAGTCGGTTAAAAATCGCAAGTTTAATGCTAGATTTAAAAATAAAAGAGTAAACCTAAAGTGTTATGAAAAAATCCAGTTACACCGATTAGTATTTTTAAGCCCATTTTGGTTTACTACCCTTTTTTTTTTTTTTTTTTTGGGTGGGAATTTATCAAATAACTTCTCCCGCTCTGGGCGGAGCGGGAGGGCGTGTCAGACTTTTACTGACTAAAACCCACCCGTGTTCCTTCCGTTGCCTGTGTGCCAGGGCCACGATATCCCTTTCGGACAAACTCGCAACCCCGGCAGGCATTGGTCCTATCGGACCCCGTCAATTGGTGTTGACATCTCTTTGAGGCGCGCGTGGAACACAACGCGCCGTCGACCCGGGCCTGGTCCTTATCGGACGGCGAGCTACCCATCGCTCACCGTCCGCAGGTCCGCGCCTACGGTGGCCGGAAATCGGCTTGCGACTCCCGACGCCCGGGGCGTCTAAGGGCGCGAGGGCGCGAACCTTGTCTCACCCTCACGCGTTCCGCCTCCTCCTTCGCTAGCATAACTGCTTCGCAGAAGGAGGTGACGGCCTCCCATGCACTCTCGCTCCGAACCATGGCCTGAACCAGGGTCGGACGCGAGAGATCGCCGCCGCCGATCGCCTCCGTGAGGACACGGCGGTGCTCCGCCCAAGCTGGGCAGACCTCCACCGTATGCTCCACCGTGTCCTCCGGGCGATCCACACAGTGGTGACACCCGGGCGTTTCCTCCCGCTTTATCCTGAACAGGAACCTCCCGAAACAACCGTGTCCGGTGAGGACCTGCGTCAGGCGGAAGGTGAGGACGCCATGGCGCCTCTCTAGCCACTCCTCAAAGAGGGGACTTATCGCCACAATTGTGACGTGCCCAGCGCTGGGTTGCGACAATCGCACTCTCCATGTTGCCATGAGATCCCGCCGGAGCTCTGTCCGCCGTGCCGTGATTTCTCGCGGCAGCGGAGTTTCACCCCGGCGTTTCGCCTCCTCGCGCCACTCCCAGATGTGCGCGAGGACTTTTGCCTCCAGATCCCATGGCGGCAGTCCGGCAAGGAGGCTCGCCGCCTCACGGGAGACCGTGCGGTAACCCCGTACCAGCCTGATGGCCATGACCCTCTGGGACGCGTTCAACCGCTGTGCTGGTCGCAGCCTTAAAGAACGCGCCCACACCGGTGCCCCGTAAAGGGCCATGGACCGCACGATCCCCGCGTAGAGCCTCCGGCAGGAGGCGTTTGGACCCCCTAGATTGGGCAGGAGCCGCTTCAAAGCAGCCCCGGCCCGCTCCAGTCTGGGAGCCAAACGTCGAAAATGCTCCACGAAGTTCCACCGGCTGTCGAGGACGAGTCCCAGGTACTTCATCGTCGACTCGACGCCGATGTGAACCCCTCCCGCCGTTATCTGGGAACCCGACAGTGGCGCGTTCCGAGGACCATAAAAACACATGGCCTCGGACTTGTGCAATGCCACCTCGAGTCCCAATTGCCGGATCCTATCGACGATTGTCGCAACCCCACGTGCCGCAAGTTCGGCCGCCGCCTGATGCGAACTCCCTTGTGCCAGGACTAGCGTGTCGTCAGCGTAGCAGACTACGCTGACGCCACTAGGGAGGTCGGCGCGCAGCACCCAGTCGTACCCGATGTCCCACAGATGCGGCCCCTGGTTTACTACCCTAAGGTTGAATGTCACTTGCACGTCTTAAGACGACAAGGTCTATTTTTCTATGTGACAGTTATTCTGCGGCCGATCAGAGAATGCGATCCTGATACCTGTCATCAACTGACAGGTATCAGGGGCCTCAGAACAATGAAAAATTGTTCTGAGGTTAAGACTATGGAGGTTAGGGTAACGCCAACAAATGGGCTGGTGAAAATGAGTACTACATCTTTCGTCTCATTTTCTCTTTAATAATAAAGTGAGATAAACGTAGGTATTGAGCAAAAGCGCTTCCATGGAGGTTCGATCATTCAGCTTATTTATTCTCGTAATGTGAAACTCCTTGGTGGGTTTCTTATATATTTATTATTGCTAAACGAACAATACTTAACTGAACAATTTGTTCAATAATAACACTAAAAAGTTTAAAATAAAACAAATTATTAAAAAAAACAAAAAACCCGACTGCAAAACATGAACTGAAAGGATGGAAACAAGATGAACAGTAAACCTGTATCCTTTAAGTACCAAGAATAAATAAATGCAGTCGGAGGCAAAATTTTAAGGCGTTCGTAACATCCTAGTTGCCTCCGACTGCATTTATTTATTTTTGGTACTTAAAGGATACTGGTTTACTGTTCATCTTGTTTCCATCCTTTCAGTTCATGTTTTGCAGTCGGGTTTTTTGTTTTTTTAATAATTTGTTTTATTTTAAACTTTTTAGTGTTATTATTGAACAAATTGTTCAGTTAAGTATTGTTCGTTTAGCTTATAGCAAGATAGGATAGGATAGGTTTTAGAAAAGACTAGCTTCTACCCGCGACTTCATACGCGTGGAAGTCGTAAGATATACTAAAATAAAATAGCAGCCACAGTTTTATAGAATACAGCCTCGTTGTTTTAGTGGTCGGAACTTCGGAAGTGCTACTGTTGAGTATGAGGTCCTAGGTTCGATTCCGGTCAGAGGTCGGTCAGGCAGTGTTATTGGGTTTTCCATCTGAAATTTCCCAGTAACAGTCCGAAGTCTGGGTTGGTGCCCGGTTAGTGGCAATAGGCTCGCCCCCTATTCATGGGACCTAAACATAACTGGCAAAATGTGCCGTACTAAGTACACCTCTGCCCAACCCTTCGGGGAATACAGGCTGTTATGTTATTTTTATAAGAATTCCCTGTATGCTACGTTTGTAGTTTTGATCTCAACAGCCAAAATATATACGCGACACTAGTAGCACAATTTCTTTGTCGGAGCCTGTCACGCCCGCAATATCGAGTGAGTCTGATAGAGCCTTTAACTGACTAACGTCCATTAAATATTTGCATGACATCAGTATACGGTGGAATATGACTTTGCACTGAATTTTATACACCTTTTGTACCCATTTGTACACATTTATGCAAATAAACGATTTTGATGGGAAACGCTTTTTGCTATTTCTGAGTTTTGTAGCGGCCAGTCTATTCATTATAAAAAACCTGCCAAGGGCGTGTCGGACCACGCACAATGACCGTAGGTTGGATGAATTTATCCCATCAAAATATGTCGCACGAATGGCCGTATTTTTTTATTGCGTTGACTTGAAGGATGATTTTTTGAGCTTTTAGGGACCGTAGACCTTCATATTTGATATTGATTTCAACTTGATACCTCCCCGCGTTCCTGAGAAAAATGGTATTGACAGACAGACAGACGGACGGACGGACAGACAACGAAGTGATCCTATGAGGGTTTCGGTTTTCTTTTCGTTGGCGCCATCTTGCGTTTGGATTTTGACACCCATTATCGTCGTCAGCAAAATTTGCAAATTTTCGTTGTTGCCATCTTGAATTTTGATTTTGACCCCAGTTTTGTTATCAGAGACCTCGAAAACATGAAAACCACACAAAAATCATCACAAAATCACGACAACCATCTTTTTGTGCAAGTGTCTTTAGTGGAAATGTCATTCACGCAAGTGTACTAGATCCGATGTATTCAACCACAGTTGGTCTAACTCTCTCATAAGAATCAGGATCTATTGGATTTTTTTTTGTGAAAATATCTCATTATGCAGATTAAATAAAATATCTCAAAACTTTAAGGACAGTTTCCTAAGACCGATTTCGCGTTATTATGAAGCTACAGTTAAGATTTACTTCCCCATCTTAAAAATCCACCGTGTATATGTCATGATGATTGACTGCTTAGTCCCATAAAGATATAGCGTAATGATAATCATTTAAAAGATTAAATCTGTACCTATCTGCAATGTTCTAACCGTTTGGCTCTTTTTACAATTTACTGTAAACCATAGAGGAATACAAACATAATACAATATTGCTTATCCCCCATAATAAATAGGGTGATAAAGTAAATATAGCCTACCGGGTGACCAGACTTATAGGTAATATTATGCAAAATTCGAACAGAATCTATCCATTAAAATGTTCGTGATGCTGGAACATACGAGTACATTCAGACAAACAGACAAAAATTATAAAAACTATATTTTCGGTATTAAAATCGATTCCAAACCTCATAGCAATTGCTTTTTTCAAAAATATTCAATGTACAATTTTGATTTCGCTACCATTTTGTTATTGTATAGAAAATGTACTTTTTTGTAGTTTGAGTCAAAATAGTAGCTAAAAAGTATTATAATATATATATATTTGAAATTGGCTTTTTATTAGCTTGTATTTGATACCCATATTATTAAAATCACAAAATATTTTTTTTATTCATTCTGTCTTTTTTGATTCGCAGATGCCATGTGAAAATTGTATACCCTATGACACTTCTGCAATTAAAACGAAACTAACGATACCTCATATGTTAAAATCCATCAAGCCGTTTAGGCTACAGAGCGTGCCAAAGAAATAGACATACATACATACATACATACATACACTCGAAAAACATAACCCTCCTTCTGAGGCAGTCGGGTAAAAATCCAGTTACACCGATTAGTATTTTTAAGCCCATTATGTATAGTCGACCTCGTAATTGGTTTACTACCCTAAGGTTGAATGTCACTTGCACGTCTTAAGACGACAAGGTCTATTTTTCTATGTGACAGTTATTCTGCGGCCGATGAGAGAATGCGATCCTGATACCTGTCAGTTGATGACAGGTATCAGGGGCCTCAGAACAATGAAAAATTGTTCTGAGGTTAAGACTATGGAGGTTAGGGTAACGCCAACAAATGGGCTGGTGAAAATGAGTACTACCTACATCTTTCGTCTCATTTTCTCTTTAATAATAAAGTGAGATAAACGTAGGTATTGAGCAAAAGCGCTTCCGGAATGGAGGTTCGATCATTCAGCTTATTTATTCTCGTAATGTGAAACTCCTTGGTGGGCTTCTTATATATTTATTATGGAAATAAAAAAAAAGCCGTAAAGGATACGCACGGCGCTATACAACGGAGTATGCGGTAAAACATGTACTTAGGTAGAGGAGGTGCGCTTTTGCTCAATACGTTTATCTCATTTTATTATTAAAGATTTAAAGATAAATGAGACGAAAGATGTAGTACTAATTTTAACCACGAGCACGTGGCGCCATTTGCAAATTAGCGCCATTTTCATATTAGAAACGTCAAAGATTGATGAGACTTTCCGACTGTATTTATAAACAAAATAATAATATCATTTCAAGCGAGGAATCCGATATTAATATGGAATCTACTCCACCTTATATCTTGAATGAGGCGCAAATTGCAGAAAATGGTCTCTTGCTGACAAAATCGCGAAAGCGCTATTTAATGATTTACAATAATTTTATATCATGGAAGACTCGAAGAAATACTCAATCATTCTCTGAAAATGTTTTGATGGCTTGTTTCATTACGTATTGTACTGATTTCTCGCAAATGTAATGAAAAACGTTGTATGACACACGTGCGGAAATTGGTATTTACAAACTCGTGACTATGGTAAGCCCTCGACAACTTACCGCACTAGTATCATAAATAACTATTTCTTTCTTTCAACCTTAGTGAAGTTTCAATTTACTGGGAATTCTCTTGCCAAAACTGATAACGCGGTCGACTTGTATCATTAACCACAAAACATAGGGTTGATAACAAAAACGCAGTTATTATCTTAATGTTTTTTTAATGTTTTGTTATGTAAATCAACTTTTTGTTATCTGCAGCGCATCCTAGCCCACGGTACATTAAGTACGAAATGCATGATTGACTATGGTGATGTGTGTTACTATGACCTGAATGCAGATCTCCTCAATAAACTTGACCGCCTTCTCAATAACTGTATTCGATTCGTTTTCAATCTTCGTAAGTATGACCATGTATCCGCGCACCGACTGCTTTTGAAATGGTTACCCATTCGTGAGCGCAGAGAGTTGAGGGCTCTGTCTATGTTGTTCTCTATTCTCGACAAACCCACTTCTCCTTCTTACCTGACTTCCCAAATTAAATACTTATGCTCTGCCCATAGTAAAAATCTTCGTTCCACCAACAATCGTCTTCTGCGATGTCCTTCGCACCGTTCTGGCTTCATTCATTCTTCTTTCTTTGTCCAGGCGGTCTTTCTTTGGAATGCGCTCCCTCTGAACATCAGGACGGCAACCAGCCGGCTATCATTTAAAGTGAAGGCACGTGAACATATTCGTCAGAAGTTGGCCGTAGCATCTCAGCGGTGATTTGCTGGAGTCGTTTTCTTCGCTACCGGTCGTTATTTTTCCTGACAAAGTTTATTTTGGTATATTATGTATATATCTATCTATGTATTTGTATGTATGCTTGTATTTTATAGTTATTTCCGAGCTATCTATCCCGTACGTTGCACCTGCCATGTTTTGTCTCTGCATCACCCTAAGGTTGACTGGTAGAAAATGCCTCAGGCATTAAGTCCGCCTTTGTACAGTGTAGTTTTTATTTGTGCATAGTTTTAATAAATAAATAAAAAAAATTAAATACATTATGTAGCTTAGTTTGGCAACGCTGTCTGAATATAGAAGAGCAGAGCAAGTAGAGAGTTATCTCCAATATCAGCCAAAAAAATGTAAGCAAACCTATGTACTTGTTTCATTTGACCAGAATTTGCTTATCAAGTTATCATGTTAAGAAATTCTGTTGAAGGGATGTGATTCGTAATTATTTATTAAATAATAGGCAAGTTGATATATTATATATATATCATATAAGTGGTTTTTACCTATATATTGTGTGGGCGTCCAAGCAAAAAGGGACCAGCAGGGCTAACATGACATGCGCGAGAACGCTCTCGTTCTCGATTTATCGAAATTTGTCGACGATTATGACGTCATTCTAAACACTAACATGACCGATAAGCTCGAGTAAACTCGAGAAAGGCACTTTTTTTTTTTTTTTTTTGGCTTCGCACGGTTTGTGCATTTGGCCAGTGTCATGTAAAATTAGGTAACAAGTACAAAGTTATAATAATTATGAAATGAACTCCACTCAATGCATGATAACGATGATAATGATGATATCCCGCCCCGCTCCCCTTGAGTTTAAGTAAAGACGCGGCACTTTACTGAAACCTCGCGCGGACTTCTTGAGAGAACTTAAAGTGATGTTGCACTGTTTTGTTTCATTTGCCTACATTAATGCAGCTTCACGAACACTTAATGGTTAATAATCCACCACTATTACACATTAATAATCGGCTAAACACAAATTTTAGAAAATAAAACAAAACTGCTAGCATGACGCTTCACTTTCCCGCCAAGAAGTCCGAGAAAGGCACTTTGACATTTATTTATCTCGCGACGAGAGACCGATGTAGCAAATTATTAAAAATATTTTTTTTTTTTTTTTTTTAGCAACATCGGCTCATTCATTCGATCTTACGCATGGAATTAGTTTGTACTATATTGATTTTCATCCACCTCTTGTAATTTATGTTTAGTTTTTTGTGTAACAGGCTTTTTTGTTTAAAAATAAATGTTTTTCTTTGGCATGCTGAAATTAAAATACAAAACAAAATCACGCAAATGAAAATGAGTGAGACATTTTTGGTAGGGGCAAAATCTGTGGTGTCTGTATCACCGACGTGCTAACCGAGTCATCAACATGCTAAACGCGTCACTGACTTGTCAACAGCGTCACCGACATGCTGTCAGTGTCCCCGACATGTAAACCAATTCAAGACTTGCCAACCGCGTCTTCGACATGCTGACTGCATCACCTTCTTGCTCACAGGATTCCGACATGCTATTAGCAACCCCGTCATACCACCTGCGTCACCGACATGCTAAAAGCATCCCGACATGTTTAAAACATGCCGACATGCAAACTGCGTCCCCTTCTTGCTCACAGAAACCCGACATGCTATTAGCGACCCCATCATTCCACCTGCGTCACCGACATGCAAAAGGCATGCGGACATGTTTAAAACAAACATGCTAACTGCGTCACCAACGTGCTCACTGAGTCCCGACATGCCATCAACGTCCCCGTCATAGTACCTTTGTCACCGACATGCTAACTGAGTCACATCAATTCGAACCGCGTCCCGACATACTAACTGCGTCACCAACTCGCTAACCTAGTCACCCAGAAGCTAACAGCATCCCCGACATGCTACTTGCGTCACCTACATGCTTACCGATTCGTCAACATGTTAGCCACGTTACCGAAATGCTAATGTAACGTGTTGCAGCAGACTGGCGTCCCACAGCGGCCTGTGTACATGTATACGTATTTATTATGTTATTCCAAAGTTTTAATTTTTCACGTCTGTCGCCAGTGAATGCCTTTTTTTTGTATCATAATTTTGTCTACTCTTCTCGTCGTCAAAATCGAGGACGAGTAAATGACAGAAAAATCAGAGATATCTCTTGTTGAAATGTCAAAATTCGAGATAAAATACGTGCCATGTTCGGGTTTGTCGAGAAAACATCAAGTTTGACAGAACGAGTGGATTATTTTGTATGGGAGCGCTGTCAGAAAACGAGATAGTTACAGAAATAGACAAGAATTACTCGCGCGAGAGTGAGTAATTGTCGCGTGTGTCATATTATGCCCTGCAGAGTAGTGGGGTATTGAGTTAAAACTAGCATGCAATATAATGTTAGCTTTAAGTATTTAACCTAGCTATAATTTAATATTGCTACGTATTAGCCTAGCCTGTAGCTGTGTAGGTACATTGTACAAATAAAAAAATTAAATTAAAGAAGTAGATCTATTCCTGTTTGCGCACCATCTGGTGAATACGACATCTACACACATGCCATATTCTATTACGTGGCCTCTCATATAATTTGCAAGTGCATTACGTGCTTACAGTATCTGAACCGTATCGTGATTAGTTTATTAACCAGGAAATATGTGATCATGTCAGATAGTGTGGGACCATGATACGATCACACTGTTACGCACGCTTGTCTCAGGGAAGCATAGCCTCGACTGCGGAACGAACTAGCTATGCTGACACGCACGTTGCCGCAGGCGCATTCGATTTATGATCATGATGGATGATTGGTGGTATGAGGAACAGGGTGTAAAGTTCACTCATCCACCATAGAAAATGGAGGATCCTTCGACCAGACGGGTGTTGTGTCTGGTGGGCAACTGCCCAACGGTTGATTTTTTTTTTTTTTTTTGAATGGCATCTCGCAGTTGGCCTTGAGAGGCCGTGACTGCTTAACCGGTCTTTCCTGTGGCTGCCCTAAGGTATTAGCTTAAAGCCTCCAGCCAGGAGCGTAAATATAAGTATTAAAAACTAAACGACAGCGCTCTAAGGGCACCCGCTGTGGGGTACGAACCTTGGCTTAGGGCGACGTTGGGAAAAACAGCAAATTGGGGACGGGCTGGATCGAAAGTTTAAATTCATGATTATTAACGGGGATCCAACGGTTGATGTCGGGACGTTATATATATGCTATTTGCGCGGTAAGCTCTGCTTGCTCGATGCAGGATTTGCGTGACGTCAGTGTGACGCGTAGTTCGCATGTGGCGATGTTGATGCCGCTACTGATGCTGGCAGACCTTAACTTTATCTAGCTTTATGTTAGCTAAGCTAACATCAAAGTGATAGTTAGCGTAACAAAATATTTTACCGGCGCATTAGATTAGAGGAAGCGCATGGGGAAAAAAGCGTCAGTTTAGATTAGAATAACAATGAATTCATTTACTTCGTTTGTAGAACCTAATACCTAGTTATAATTTGACCGTACCGCCACGGTTTGCCTTTCACAAAACATACCTAGGGAAATATTGATTTGGAATCCAGCTACGATAATAATATGTTAATAATAAATAAAGTCGAATTTAGTAGAACATTATCGGGCCATCTTTAAACCCTTTCTACGAGCTATGTGTGCGGTACCATGACGGATATTCACAAGTCCCAGTCTTCACTAGCAATATCGTCTACTTTCTACATTTAGGGATATTATTCTCTGGTGATGTAAGTGCTTCTGAAAGAACTATATTATACTCTCAAACGTTGTGTAACTCTGTTCCGGGGTTCTTATCTTATTTATATGCATTACTGCCTTGTTGTGTTACGAGTTTATTAAGTGCTTGAATGTTGTACATTCCGTTAGGACCCTAATTATTATGTTTTTTTTCATCAAGACATGCGTTCGGTATTTCATAACTATTTTACATTGGGTACTTGTTTGCTCTTTTGTCGTGAATAGCAACTGTTTGGGCTAGATGAGTAGTGTTGTTTTCAACAGTTTAATACCGGCGCAAAGGTTTATTGCTTAACGTAGGCAGGTACGCCTAATGTTCGTCGTTATAATAATATACTGCTCAATAAAATTGTACTGTAATTATAATATGTCTGTTATTATGTTATTAATTATAGGTAATCATAAAAACAAACAGAACTGGTGAAATGTGGGTGTACTCGTACTATAGGTACACACCCACAGGTATCTCTCTCCTTAAACATTTATTATTTTATTTTTTTCTTTTCACTTGTTTCATGATTATTATTGAATAAATTTATATGAATAAGTTTAATATGTGTTATGTATGTACGAGTATGTATTTATTGTATATATGTAAATGGTACACTACAGACCACCTGAAGTATTGTCTCTCCTTCCCCTTAATCCACCCAAAGGTAGTCTTTATAAGATCGCTTTTAGCGGTAAAACCGCCCATTGTATCACCCTATGTGGTTGATACATATATTGTGGCCATCTGTGGTTTTTATGGTATACATAATAAAAGAGGTAGCGCAGCAGTGGTATTCTACACCTCTGCCTAACCCTTCGGGGGATCTAGGCGTGACTTTGTTATATGTTATAAATTATATGTGATAAATTATAGGCAGCGCGGATCCTTTATTGCGCCTCATTAGTGATACCTGCGCCTCGTTAGTTCGAACATTATGCCTGTTATCCCCGAAGGGTTAGGAAGAGGTGTACCTATACGAGTAGTACACCCACATTTCACCAGTTGTTTGTTTTTATGATTACCTATCATTAATAACAGACATAACAGTAAGTACTATTTTATTGAGCAGTATATTAATATACTTGACCGTCTGGTGCCGGACGTAAAGAATAGCACCATCCCATTTCTTCCCATGGGTGTCGTAAAAGGCGACTAAGGGAAGAGAGAATGGACAGCAGCATTCTCTATGCATTTTAACCGTATACTACGATCGCCAACCCGCCTGCCAAGCGTGGCGATTATGGCATCGCCCTTTGGGGGAGGCCTATGTCCAGCAGAGGATGTCTTTCGGCTGAAATTATAATGATACAAAGATTATGCACCTCCCTGCCTACGGTGGGCAACAAATCTCTACTTTTGGACCGCTATTGAAACAATTACAAACAACACTACTTATTTAGCTTAAACAGTTTCTTTTCACGACAAAACAGCCAACAAGTTAGGTACTTGTTTGCTGTTGTTGATTTAAAATAATCATGAAATACCGTGTGCATGTCCTGAAAAGGATGTATAAAAAAAAACTTTATTGTAGCGCTCGATATCGTTGATGTCTTTGCGAATAGTTTTTTTTTGAACAAATTTTTATTGAAAAATTGTATTTTTTGTCTGATAGTATTGTTTATTACGTCGTTGTACTAGTTGTGGTTGCTTGTTGTTAGTGAATTGCTGATAGCTCCATAAATGTCTGCTTCAGCCAAATCGAAAATTCGGTTTTGATTTATGATTTACCCAATCTTTTCCAATAAAACGTACATTTCATAGTCATATAATTAGTAATGTCTTTATTTGTTCTGTCACCATCAGGTACATGGTTCAAACGTAAGCAGTTGTGAGTGAAAGTGTTAAGTTGAATAATATCGAGAGCGTCGCGCTCGGCTCGGCGCGGGCGCATGCCACAAACGAGGCTCGAGTCTTGATACCAGCCGGCGGGCGCGGGGCAGGGCTACTCGCTAGTAGTGGAACATGCAGTGCGAATTAGAGTTGACTTACCTACCATCATATCTTATAGTACTCTTTACCTACCATACAGATACTGAACTTCATAGAGTCGTCGTTGGATGGTCGCACAAAGCTAGACTTCCTAACTTGCTTTCTCGCAGTGCCTGGTGTGACCTCTAAGTTTATTTCGAGTTTCTTCTCAGAGTAGTCGACTAGGAAACACCGACTTCATAAACACCACAGAATAAAAAAAAAATACGCGCTTTTTTAAAATAAATACTTACAAATATGTTTAAAATGAATAAATACAGAATAATATAAATTTTCATGATCATTTATCCTTCTGCCCTTATGTTCCAAGTATCACATCTCAGATCATATTAAATTAGGTTATAGACGCCCCAGCTGTGCAACGTAATTTGATCTAGGATTGGCATCATCCGGCAACATCATAACATTGTCATCATCAAAATCAAATGGAAATAGGTAATCAACTAATCAGTCAGCAATTTACCAAAAGTTACCTCAGCACATCTATTGAAGCGGCAAATCATTATCATTACACACTTCACTTCATAAACTTGCGTAATAACTTTAATAAGCATTCAAATAAAATAGTCTCAACATTAGAACCATTGTTTTGTTTTAGTTATGGTTGATCTCGACGAGAGATCAAAGCCACATAAGCTTAAATAGTTGTGTACAACATACTAGAGTGACATTTAGGTTTTTTAGGGTTCCGTACCTCAATAGGAAAAAACGGAACCCTTGGAAAGATCACTTCGTAGTCCGTCTGTCTGTCTGTCTGTCTGTCCGTCTGTCAGTCTGTCAAGACACTTTTTCTCACGAACGCGTGGAGGTATCAAGTTGAAATTAATATCAAATACGTAGGTCAACGGTCCTTTGGAGCCCTAAAAAAATTAATCTTCTAATTCTACGCAATAAAAAAATACGGCGATTTATGCGACATATTTCGATACTCGCAAATAAATCAAAACCTATAGGGTACTTCCCGTTGACTTAGAATCATGAAATTTCGCAAGAAGCAAGGTCTCACAGCACAAGTAAAGGAAAAAGTCCGAAAATTGTTCATTTGTAGTTTTATCACACAAAAAAAAGTGTTTTGCGATTAAAAACTTACATTTGCAGTCGGAAATTTGACCGTGGCGTATATGGATAGTACCTATGGGCATGTTTCTCAACTATACAACGTTAAGTTTGTTTTTGGGACAAATTCATCCCAACTACGGAACCCATCATTGTGCGTGGTCCTACACGCACTTGGTAGGTTTTTTTTTAATTACTGAAACCTAAATATTTATTTAATGAATTGTACATAAATATCAACTTACCTAATTAATGAATACAATAAAAATATAATATCCTAAATTATAATTATATGAATAGTATTTGAACCTCGGTATCCGTTAGACAATATTAGATGTTATAACTGAAAACCTACAGAAACAGCGGATTTGTGTACTAGTATAGAAGACTCTAAACCCAAAATAGTAGCTACAAAAACGTGATAAAATACAAACAATGCCTCGATAAGCAGTGGACGGAGTGACTATCACTGGTATCAAGTGTCGGTGACAACAGTGCTAAGTGAACCGAAAGGGCAGTGACGATGCGCGTGCGGTGGTGGCGCGCCGTGGTGCTGTGCGCATGCGCGCTCGTGGTGCGCAGCGATGCCTTGCCACCCGCCACTCTGGGAGATGTCGTCGCTAACGCCGCCACCAGCCTAAACTCCATGAAGGTAATGGTTTCTTACGCTTTTATATAATTTGAGTTAATACAAAATAATAAGCATCTTTGCCTGATTTGGATTTTATTCCAAAGTCATTAATTTATTTCACTAATACTCATTTATAAAAATGAGGCCTTTTGCTTTTAAAGGAAACAGGAACAGGAACATTAAGTTATTAAACACAATTATATAGATGTGAATATGATGGATAGTTACATTGGTCACCTTTTCACAGCGTTACATCCTTGGGAGGCTGTAAAAAAGGTGGCCGACATAGTTTTGTAGAATGTCCGAAGAGGTGTTTCTTGCTCAAGCCATCGTGCCTCTAGCAAAATGACACACAAAACATAGTTTACATACGGAACATAGTTGACTTAGTCATCAATTCATCATTTCTTTTTTTTTCTCAAATTTACTCTCTATAAAATTAAATTGTCAAAAAACTTGCAATGCATGCTAACGAAAATTTCATGCAATTCTATACTGTTACATTATTTCCACCGTGTGTTGTTTTCATCATTCATCAAAAAGGTTTTGTAATTTTTGGCATGTGTTGCTACATTTCACTGAACAATAATTACTTACAGTAGGTTAGACAATAGTCCATGAAATTTAAATATTATTAATTGTTAAGGGGATTAGGGTAACGCCAGTAAGCCAGCAACACAGAACACGGCCAGCAAGCTTAGTGTAAGCAGGCTGGCTTACTGGTTTTGGTTCTCTTGAGCTCAGACAACAGTAATTCCGTGTTAAATTCTGTGATGAGACCACAGACTACTTAGAGAACAGGATGAGTCTGAAAGCCGGGTGACATTCAAAATATGTAAACTCCGGCCGATGAGAGAATACGTTCCTGACACCTGTCAGCTGAGTAAAAAAGAAAGCGTGTATTACGAATTTAAACTTTATTAGTTCCTAATTGTGTCCAAATGAAAGGTTAGTTAGGAACGCATTCTCTCGGCGGCCGGAATATAAGTGTTTGGGAGTTTGTTTGAGTGTTTAGGCTCGCCTATTTATCAGCAGACGACAAAGGTTTTCTAAAGTATTTTTTATTTTACCATTCCAATTTTATGTTCCATTATCATACCTACCAAACTATGACAGCCGTACAGGATGTTACAGTACCTACCAATAATTGCCTTCTAATTCGAAAGGATTACACAAAATTAAATCTAATTGTCTCAGTTCCTATGAAACCGGTCGTGCTATAGAGTTCATTTTTGAATAGCCCTTAAATTGCAACAGTTAGAACAGCGTGTTAAGACATGTTAACCCAGATTAAGGCTCGTGCAAACTACTAGAAATATACCGGTGTCGCGTCGCGCCAGTCTGCACAAGCCTTGGTCGATGGGACTTACCTACGTGTTACAACATAAATCCCAACTTAATTATCTCCCGCAAAGGTCTTGCGTTGCTTACGAGTTCGACTTTGCTCTGCAATAGAAAAGTAGCGTTTTTCAAACTGTGCACGAGAAGTTACAACAGTGCGTTGCGCTATTATCTAGGGAATGTCCTAAACAGACGAATCAGAAGTGAAGCAACGAAGAGCGCCCCGCATTCATACGGTCCATTATGCACTTCACATATTATGATGTAACTCGGGCATCATCGCCTTTGAAATTATAACTTTTTGTTTGAAAATTGTATTTATAGCATGATTTGAACTTGTGGAATTGCTTAATTTAGTACTAAGAAAGATTAAAATGCCACATCGAGTTTGACAAAATTTCGGCGGGCAGTGTTTTTTCTATATTTCGAACAGGGTAACAACAACTTTTTGGGTTCCGTAGCCAAATGCAAAAACAGAACCCTTATAATTTTGTCCAATCCGTTCTGTTCGTCCGGCCAAATGTTTCACAGCCATTTCACATGGAGACTAGCACTATATTGCTGAAAGGAAGAAAGGGGTATTACGAGTATATGAACAAAAAAAGGTGTATAGCATCAAGTTTTTCTAACGGAACAGACAGCTGCATGTGCTGCTGGGGATTTTGTTGCGCTACTTCTTCTTCCCAGCTAAAGCACTAGGAAGTGGTGAAGGGCGGGCGTTTATGGGGTACTGTCTTATGTAATTTTGACGTTCGAAAAGTGCTGATTCCCAGCCTAGTTTGAATAAATGACTTTTCTAAATGAACCACTAAACAATCGTTTTTAGATGTTTCGAAAAAACAAATTAGGCGTGGCACCCACCATACATGGATATGAGTTAAGCCAAGGGATACAAAAAATCATAGCTAAAAATATTTGGATTATTAAGTCAAAGCAAAAATATCATTGCTTATATATTTAGTTTCTTTGTTTAATATTATGAAATACAAATTTTTTTGCAGTAGAAAAATTCAATACTGTGCACGTTTAAATAATCATCTCCACTACGGAACCCTTCACTGTGCGTCTGCGTAGTCCGACACGCACTTGGTCGGTTTATTGTTACATAATAAAATGAACTAGTAATAAAATAAGTAATTGCAGATAGCGGCGATACATTATTATAGGTACTCGTAAGATCTGTCGAAGGCAGTGATTGAACGCCAGCCATTATTAGTTTCTCACTCGGATACCATTAGCTTCAAAGCATTATTTAAGGATTGTTAGGCAATTTCAAAATGGATTAACCGCAATATACCAAGCACATATATTTTCTTGAGTTTTCTGCAATACTATAATGTGCATTCCACGCAGGTGATTGCAATGTATTTTAGGTTAATCTCTGTGCTGCACATACTAACTTAGTTGACGTTTTTATTTCATGTAATGTAATGACTTCCTAACGATTGCATCGAATTTTGAAGTATATTGCTAATCCATTGCTTCATATGTCCGAAAAATTTGTCTGCTCAACAACGTAATTAACACGTTCAGTGCAGTCAAGTCGCATATATGGGATGCCGGAAGCCCTCGCGGCGAGCTCATTTTAAATATCCGTTTTTCTTAGCGAATTCAGCATTATAAATTGTGAAAATAAAATCAGTTGTATGTTTTAGCAAGATTTAATAGTACACTCGTTGATTTACAAATACAAGTATTTTTACTTATCCTGATATTCATATTTTTATTCAACTTTTTTTTTTCATTATAACTTGCTTTATGTATGGCGGCATGGCGTATGAGCTCTACGAAAAGTGGAAGTCGAAAGTGTACGCAATGAAAGTTTTTGAACTGTCAAAATGAAACCCATTGTACTGATAGTGTGTTACGCTTAATAGCAATCCCCGCACGTATTACGGTAACAGATTGCTTTAAGTTTAAAAAAACGCGTTATACGCGTTTTTTTAACAGCTGTCAGGCCGTCACTAAACTTTTTTTCTTTTTTTTTACCCGACTGCCTCATTTCTTTTTGTCTTTGCACGGTTTGTGCATTTAGCCAGTGTCATGTAAAATTAGGTAACAAGTACAAATTATGAAATGCACTCCATTCAATGCATGATAAAGATGATAGATGATATCCCGCCCCGCTTCCCTTGATTTTTTTTTTTTTTTCTTTTCTTTTTGGCTTCGCACGGTTTGTGCATTTAGCCAGTGTCATGTAAAATTAGGTAACAAGTACAAAGTTATTTAAATAATTATGAAATGAACTCCACTCAATGCATGATAAAGATGATTGATGATATCCCGCCCCGCTCCCCTTGAGTTTAAGTAAAGACGCGGCAGTTTACTGAAACCTCGCGCGGACTTCTTGAGAGAATTTAAAGTGATGTTGCACTGTTTTGTTTCATTTGCCTACATTAATGCAGGTTCACGAACACTTAATGGTTAATAATCCACCACTATTACACATTAATATTCGGCTAAACACAAATTTTAGAAAATAAAACAAAACTGCTAACATGACGCTTCACTTTCCCGCCAAGAAGTCTCTTCCCTTGAGTTTCAGTAAAGACGTGTCACTTTACTGAAACCTCGCGCGGACTTCTTGAGAGAACTTAAAGTGATGTTGCACTGTATTGTGTCATTTGCCTACACTAATGCAGGTTCACGAACACTTAATGGTTTTCATTCATATTCGGAACACATTAATATTCGGCTAAACATAAATTTTTGAAAATAAAACAAAACAAAAACAATAAAATAAAATAAATCACTAAACTTAAGGCGCTGACAAGAGGGAAATGATAAAAGTAGGCTTATCAATTGCCAAATCTATATATGTAGTTTGTGGTAGCGGAAAAAATATATGTTATACTTTAACATATTTCTCAGAACTTGGTTGTTACCAAAACATTTTAGAAAAAAAACACTCGATACAAATTAACGGTAAACTAACCCTTTAGTTTGAGTTTCAATCCCAAATATTTGTATTCCATATCAACGTACGGTTGGTATTTAATTCATAACAAGAACGTCTTATTTTTATGCAGAACTTGGTTGGTTTTTTATTTTCGATTACTCAACTCATTTTTGAGTAAATAGATAATTGCTTCATATTTTTCAATAAATTACAAGTGTTGTGACATAGCACTTCTCTTTCATTTGTATGCAGTCTGACAGTGACCGCGGTTTACCTGTTGTCAATGTCTTAACACGTTCGCTGCGGCAAAAAAATCATAAACATTCATCTGGTGCGGTGGCGGTCGAAATGCGCATCCATCGACAGTGCGTATCACTCCTTTTTGACCTGACACCACTAATATAGATTAACGCGCTATAACTTTGCGAATACATGGTGTACACCGTTTTTTTTTTACTGTTGAAATGATCCTATAATTTCTTAACGTTCGTTTCACCCCAGGGTCTGCCAAACAGGAAATGAGAAACTAACCAAGGAAAGTGTCAGGCCGATAACGACCGATACCGCACTAGAAACTACTTTTTTATAGTGATGGGACAGACAAAAATAAAGGGTTATCGAAAATAAAACAGAATTATTATAAAAGAAATTAAAAGTGTGTATTTAGCAAATCACATAGGCCAGAACAGTGAACTAATTTGGTACGTGTCTTTCTTTATAACACTGCACCCAAAGAGATTGATTACATTAATTGTCGCAAAATGTTTTAACTTTCTTTTTTAGCAATGACCTACAGTTATGTTTTTTCCAGTTAATGATTGTATAAATACTTCCGTAAATACTTTTTTTTAACTGATCATGTTTCATGTTGTATATGATCCAAGCGTTTACCAATGCCGTGCCAAACAAATATTTCATACCCACTTTTCTAAACCATTTGAGACCTCTTTTTACCCGACTGCCTCAGAAGGAGGCAGGATATTTAAAGGCGAATAATACGAGGACTTTTGATCGTTAATATCTACTACTTTTTTGTTGCTATTATAGAATATGACACATATCGGCTTATGTTTATCTTCATTTGTTTTCCTAGTTTTTCTCCCATAGTTGACAAATACAACTTTAACGCCATTTTTTTTCATAGCTCCTTTGATTTCTCCCTTTTCAAATTTTATAAAATAACGGCACGCACACGTACTGTCACGTAGAGAGCACAACACTGAGTGGCGGCTCGACGCATGCGCGCGCGTCTGTGCGGCAACAGGTCGGCAACGGTCATATACCACAACAGGCCCGCCGCCGCGCCGCAGGGAGCGGATGTTTTTCACTGTCAGTGCGATGGTGGCGAAAAGGGCCGGCCGCGATGTTTTAATGCCAAATATCTACATTTGTACTCCTGTGTGTCTCTGTTGAACTCCTACAAATACCGAAGATAATCGTTACGCACCAGCGAGAAAAATATAGTTTTCACCGTGCGCACTAGTGACAAGCACCGTATCGGGCCGATTTTGTGTGGTCCGTCAGTGAACGTGTTAATGTTGCCTCTCTCAACAATTGGGTATAGTGTCATATATAGCACTCAATACCTTTAGATACTTTGATATCCGATCTTATAAGTAAAGTCATACTTTTCTTTTTGTATAAAGAAAAGTATGATTTCACTTACTTTTCCTATACCATGCCAATGTGGTCGCCTCTTGCCAAACCCGCCGAGAACTCACGCGGCACGTCCATTCCAATGTCATTAAAGAATCTTGGCTTATTTATTAATTAATTTGCGGCCTCCTTGGTCTAGTGGTCGCAGGCGAGCATGAGGTCCTGGGTTCGATTCCCAAGTGAGGCTAAGTGTTATTGGGTTTTTCTATCCGGAATTTCTCAGTAGCAGCCCTGAGTCTGGATTTGTGCCCGGTGGATGGCAATAGGCTCGCCTCCTACTAAATGGGATATAACCTTAACTAGCGAAATGTGGGTGTACTCAGCAAGGTACACCTCTGTCTAACCCTTCGGGGAATTACAGGCGTGATGTTATGTTTAGTCGCCTCTTGCCACACCTGCATTGGACGAGATTACCTAAGGAAATGAAATGAAATCGTTTATTCTGTAAATAGGATTTATCGGAATCACTTTTACACGTCATAATAAAAAATAAGCTAGATGTAGCCGACATTTCCTATCTGACTACCCCTGAGAAGAAATGGCGAAACAAACTCAGGGGTCAAAGTCTCTTTTAAATTCCAGACATAATCTTAGTCAGATCATGTGAGGACCATCACATGTTGATCCGTGTCTGAAATGGTCTTTTGAGAAAAGAACCACACTTTGAGTGGACCTGTCCAATCAGTGCAAGCATTATGTATTAACTAAATTATGTGGAGTATTTTATTGTAGTACGTATTTATGAATTAAATTACACGAAGTACTTTAATCATTACCATACAATCACTCATGTCGTTAAGAATCACTTTATGGCTGACATTTTCGCAACACTGCGCCCTGGCCGACTTCCAAGATGCTTTATTGGATTATTATACGAAAGTCAATGTTCTTCGTCTTACTCAGCTCGCTAGCAACCGATTCCGAGTTACATAACTTGGATACTTACTACAAGCGTTATGTAAAATTATGGTACTTAGCGAACTAAGTATTATTAATTCGGATGGTTATTGACGGCATTGTGCAGGGATGAGAAATCCTTTTTTTAAATTTAATTTCACAAATAACTAAACTACAACTAGAGACGTGGGATCCGCTACAAGATGATTTTTAATAAGATGGAAGGAGTTCAAGGGGTCACGTGTTTTATTTTAATAATGTATTCAAGTAGGTACAGTCAGCGAGAAAAGTCGAAGAAAACTTTTTACAATCTTAGAATATACAGGGTTAAATTAAATTAGTTAGCGAAACTCTGCAGACGTAATAATAATAATAAAATAATAATATATTCTTTATTTCGGACTACACACAATCCATAAAGTGTTAGTAACAATGATTTAAAAACTTAGTTAGTAAACTTTTACAAACTAAAACAACTAATAACGACGTGGCCCAACACGCGTTTGCCTCCGTACCCAGTGCCTTGCGAAAGGACTTTTCATTTTGTCTAATAATGTTTTTATGCTGTTGGAGCTTCCGTAATAGGGAACGATAACCATCAAACAGGATATAGGTAACAAGAAAATCATTGAATAGATTTTTTTTTTTTGGCGTCATCGACCTATTTTGTTGTGCTTAGTTACTTGAAATAAGTGTCTAAAATCTGTTTTTACGTTTCCGTGCCTCAAAAAGGAAAAAACGGAACCCTTATAGCATCACTTCGTTGTCCGTCTGTCTGTCAGTCTGTCCTGTCAGTCTGTCAGGACCCTTTTTCTCAGGAACGCGTGGAGGTATCAAGTTGAAATTAATATCAAATACGTAGGCCAACGGTCGTTTGGAGCCCTAAAAAAATCAAGCTTCTAATTCTACGGTATAAATAAGTATGGCGATTTATGCGACATATTTTGATACTCTAGGGTACTTCCCGTTGACCTAGAATCATGAAATTTGGCAAGAAGCAAGGTCTCACAGCACAAATAAAGGAAAAAGTCTGAAAATTGTTAATTTGTAGTTTTATCACTTTGCCTGGTATCGATCTCTAATCATGATAAAACAACAGATTGTTTGATGTCAACTCATACTTCAAGTAATACTAACGCTCGTTGAACCCCCCAAAATAATTCATCAAATCATATTTTGTTTCGTTTTATTATGTAAAGATATCGACGTCTGTCAAGTTTGGCTAGCTTATTTTTATTTGACCTAGCTGAATATTTAATCAAAATCAGAACAGAAGTAATTAATAAGTCTTAGCTATTCATTAAATAATGCTTTTCTTTGCAAGATTCGTAATCGGCTACGCTACGAATCTTGCAAAAATTAACGTATGCTCAACGTGTCACATCCCTATTGCGTAATTAACATAAATCACCTGACACATAAACTTGTATTTTAAGACCTGTACTTGCTGTAGTTGTCGAAAAAAATGTATGCCTGAATTTATTTATAACCGTGTAAATTATATAAATTGCGTCTCGTCAGAAGGTATATTATTTTTATAGTACATATACCTTGACATTTTCACAATTTACTTACTTACTTGATTGTTACTCGCTGTTCGCGCGTTTGTTGCACAACACAATTTATTATTTGTTTAAAGATTATGAACATTGCGCAAGTCCTCCAAATCTTCAATGAAGCGTTCATTCAATTTTATTTAATTCGCGGATTAAGCAACAGTGACCCTCTGCTTAATGTTACATGTTACAAAACGTCAATAAGCATCGTCTCACCTGGGGGTCTACTCCGAAGCGCTAAACCGAAGTATCGGCCGAATGTTCGGCCGTTTTATAACTTCCATAGTTTCCTTTTTTGACTTTGAGTCCTTACCCGACTTCAAGTCACAGTTTTAACTTTGGCTTATCTCTTCGACAGCCTTTTTTTGCCGTAGTCAGCGATAGTTAGCCGTATTAAAGAAGCGACCGAACATTCGACCGATACTTCGGTTTAGCTCTCGGAGTAGACCCCCTGGGGTATCTTTGTCCGAATCGAAGTGTTTCTAGATTTTATTTTTCCCATTTAGTTTGGATAGTAAATGCTCAACACTTAGGTGGTTTTAAGTCCCTACTGGAATATTTAGATAAGCATTCATCCGTCATAAATAATAAAATCATCTTTCTTTGCAATACAACATTACCGGGATTGAAAATGTAGTACACGTAATAAGGCCTTATCTTAGACATTTTTTTTTGTTACCTTTTGGACCCTGTACCCTAATTGAGTAACACAGTTTGAATCGGAATCGGAATGATTTTGAAGTATAATATTGCTAATCCATTGCTTCATATGTTAGAAAACATTGTCTGCTCAACAACGTAAATAACGCAATGAATGTTGTTGAACTGTCAAATTGAAACCGATTCCTACTGATAGTGTGTTACGCAAGTAGCCCTCCGGTTAGAGACCACCGTGCACCGCCGCGCTCTCTGGGCCGCCATGCCAATCCTGCCATCTGCTTCTGTCTACCTACATTGTGGTAAAAAATTACATTCTAATAGGTCATTAACATTAACAATGTTTATTATTTCGCAATTTTAAATGAAGTTATTGTTTAATCAATATCAGGTACCGAACCGAATTCGACAAAGTAGGGACCTACCCATTGGAACCGAACCTACATGAGTGGTTCAATATTACGTAAGTTATACGAGCAAATTAGTGTTTAATTGAATACTGTCGCAATGGAGAACTTTGTAAGTATTAGGCTCAGATTATTAATCTGAGATTATAGGTTTATGATTGGGATTTTTTAGGATTTATGTAACACTGTGATGATAGAAATGACAAGATCACGTTAGTTATTATAACAAATACTGGCTGATCACGCTTGGCCGTTCCGAAGGGAAAGTAGGAAGATATGGAAATGAGTTTCTACTTCCTTACCTAAGAATGGGCCCGCGATTACCGCCAAGAGCACCTCCTCTTTCCGTGGTCGTCATCGTGACCAGGGAGAAAGGCAAATAAGAAATTTGTGAGATTTGTATAGTGGCAGCATAGCATCCTATTTACTGCTGATAAAAAAATAACAACTAACAAAGCTGCATTACTCCCCTGTCAATGCAGGGGATTTTAGCAGAGTAATAAATCGTGATGTGATGGACTGATGGTTATGTCGGGTATGACGTAAAGTCTGAGTACAGCAAAGTCTATCGTTATTAGCTCATTTGACAAGTGAGTGACTGCTTATGTCAATAGTACACATTTCAATGACTCACTCGATCTCTATGAGCATGAATAATATGAAGTCTTTTTGATTTTTTGGATGTTTGTACATAATAAATATGCTTTTAATGGGGAAAAAGGTGTGTAAGGATAAGGTTAAGTGGTGATCTATATTGTCTCTGCTATTTGATTGATAACTTTTTTTTTGCAAGGAAAAATACTTTATTATTATGGTGAAACACTTCTCTCATTTACTGTACCTTAGTACAGTAAATGAGAAAAGTGTTTTACAAAAAGGTCCAAAAAACAACGGCCAAGTGCGAGTCAGACTCGCGCACGAAGGGTTCCGTACCATAATCTATAAAAACGGCAAAAAAATCACGTTTGTTGTATGGAAGCCCCCCTTAAATATTTGTTTTATTTTAATTGAATTATTTAGTTTTAAAGTGAATATATAACTAAATATTCTGTGAATATTTCAAGCGTCTACCTGTTGCCGTTATCAATATCGAGCAAAAACGAGCAAAAAAAACACGTTTGTTGTATGGGATTCGAGCCCCCTATATAAACCGTCAAAATCACTGGTATACCTGGTATACCTATACAAAATCACTGGTGGGGCAAAGTGGAATGCCTAAAATTTTGTAGTGGAATCTGCCCCACTACTTCGATTTAGTGGGGTAGATTCCACTACTATAAAATCTTGTTGGATTCCGCCCCACTAGGGTTGGCACCTTAGAATAAAAGCATTCTTTTTCAATTTTTTTTTCCTATTTGTTTCTGGAAGGAAACGGGTTGTAAATCACAGGTTAATTACACGATTTGTTACAAATAAAATATAACTACACTAAACTAAAATCACACATATACGTTAACGTTAACCCGTACTCAGTTTGTGATTTTGATCTTAGTATAAAAAGCTTTAATGAACCAGTAAGAAAAATCATATATCTGTGATTTTAGTTTAGTGTAGTTATATTTTATTTGTAACAAATCGTGTAATTAACCTGTGATATACATCCCGTTTCCTTCCAGAAACAAATAGGAAAAAAAAATTGCTTTTATTCTAAGGTGCCAACCCTAGTGGGGCAGAATCCAACAAGATTTTAGAGTAGTGGAATCTGCCCCACTAAATTGAAGTAGTGGGGCAGATTCTACTAAAAAAATTTAGGCTTTCCACTTTGCCCCACCAGTGGGGCGGCTCGGTGGGGCAAAGTGGAATGATTCAATTTTCGCACTTTTTGATTAATCCACCAATGAACCTCCGCGTTACTTACGCCACTGTAACCTAAGTAGTATGTGGCCACTGTGATACACATACCCCACGTTAGCCCAGATTTGTCTGTGTTCAGCACAGTTATTAAAATTATCGAAAGTTCTTTTTATTTTTTATCACTTATTCGGTTGCATAACAACACAACAAACTGACATGATATTTATTGCCGTTGCATGTCATTACGACGCTGGTAGTTAGCCTGGTGCTGGGCTTGCGTGCGGTCCGTAGGTGGAGCATGTGGGGTGTCAATGATCACAGCAATCACTTAAATAAAATTGCTTTAATAACTTAACGGTTATGTTTAAACACACGCAGCGATGTGAAAATGATTCAAATTATAGTTATTATGGAGGTAAAATTCTTAACATCTGCTGCAAGTTCTCTGAAAATCATTACATTGGTTTTCAGTATAGTATAGTCATATCATATACGTATACAACATTATTTTTAGGGTTGGGGAAAAAGTCTTTTCGCATTATAGTATGTTTGAACTTGAAAATCTCTTTGGCTATTTGTATCTGGCTGGTTTTGGTATCATTGAAAGTTTAAATTTTAAAGGACATAATTCCAAATTCAAATTAGGAAAATGTGTGATTTTCATTTGTTTTTCGTACTGTCAAGATGAGTGAATCTAATGAAGAAATTCGATACATTTTAAAATTTTACTACAAAAAAGGTAAAAATGCAACGCAAGCCGCGAAAAATATTTGCGATGGTTATGGACCTAGTGCAGTGTCTGTGAGAGTAGCACAAATTTGGTTTAAGCGTTTTCAATCCGGAAATTTTGATGTCAAAGAGCACGTCGCCGCGTCGTTCTGGTCGCCCTTTTACGGATAAAATGGATGCCATTTTTAAAAAAGTGGAGCAAGATCGGCGGCATATCAGTAGTTACGACGTAGCCAAAGAACTGGGAATTGACCACAAAACAGTTTTGGCACATTTGAAAAAAACTGGGTACACAAAAAAGCTCGATATTTGGGACCTCACGAGCTCACTGAAAGAAAACTAATGAACCGTGTACTCATTTGTGATTCTTTATTACGACGTAATGAAACCGAACCATTTTTGAAGAAGCTGATAACTGGTGATGAAAAGTGGATCACGTACGACAAGAACGTGCAAAAACGGTCGTGGTCAAAGGCCGGTCAGGCTTCACAGACTGTGGCGAAACCCGGGTTAACTCGCAACATGGTGATGCTGTGGTGGGATTGGAAGGGCATTATTCAAACTCAAACTCAAAGCATTTATTTCAATTAAAACATTTACAGGTCAGTTACAAATATGAAGCTAGTTGCCCATTCCAAATAGTAGGTTCCTATGGAGAAGAACGGGCAAGAAACTCCACAGACACTCTTTTAAAATAAAATATTTAATACAAAGTATTGGTTACATCATTCTTATTGAAAATATACATGTGAGAACGATGCATAACGTCAGAAGCGTCCGTGATAAAAAAAAAAACAATTCAAAACTAAAATAATTAAAAATAAGCCGTGGCAGCTAAGAGATGACCAGTCCCAACTGACAGCGCCCGTTCACGAACATGACGCATGGATCAGCACCATTCAGCTCAACCATGTTGAAGGGAGCTAAATGATCCAACACACACGCCACCATCAGCGAGACATCTGAGTGAGCATGACATACTCTCAGCTGCCAGGACATATTCAAGTCAATGAAAGACATATTACCCGGTAAATGTTAGCTCTATTGTACATAGTACTCACACTTTTTTCTTTTTTTTTGGGTGGAAAATTATCAAACAACTTCTCCCGCTCTGGGCGGAGCGGGAGGGCGTGTCCGACTTTTACTGACTAAAACCCACCCGTGTTCCTTCATTTGCCTGTGTGCCAGCGCCACGATATCCCTTTCGGACAAACTCGCAACCCTGGCAGGCATTGGCCCTAATGGACCCCGTCAATTCGTGCTGACGTCTCTTTGAGGCGCGCGTGGAACACGACGCGCCGTCGACCCGGGCCTGGTTCTTATCGGACGGCGAGCTACCCATCGCTCACCGTCCGCAAGCCCGCGCCTACGGTGGCCGAAAATCGGCTTGCGACTCCATAGTACTCACACCTGTGTTATGCAATTATATAATACAAAGGAGATTGAGTTTATACAATGAAAAGATTGTCTTACAATCTTCAGCAGCTCGAACAGTATTTTCAAATGTTAATCAATTAGTTGAGGTTGTGGAGCAGGACCAGCATTGAGCCAAGCATTTCTATCAGCGATGTAATCCCCCAGCCCTGCTTGCATAGTGTGCGTTTTATACAAGATTTGAATTTCGTCTCATTCAGTTGAAGTATGTGGGGAGGAATTTTATTATAATTTTTTTTTCATTATGAGCTTTTACCACCAGACAGGACCATCGATTCTGAACTCTACTGCGAACAACTGATGAGATTAAAGCAAGAAGTTGAGAGAAAGCGGCCGGAATTAATCAACAGAAGGGGTGTGGTTTTTCATCATGATAACGCTAGACCTCACACATCTTTAGCCACTCAGCAAAAATTAAGAGAGTTTGGCTGGGAGGTGTTAATGCATCCGCCGTATAGTCCTGACCTTGCAACTTCAGATTTCCACCTGTTTCGGTCTCTTCAGAATTCTTTAGGCAGTGTCAGGTTAACATCACGAGAGGACTGCCAAAACCACTTGTCGCGGTATTTTGATCAGAAGTCCCAAAATTTCTATAGCAATGGGATCATGTCCTTACCTACAAGATGGCAAAAAGTTATCGAACATAATGGTACCTACATAATTTAGTTAAATGTAAATAAACTATATTAAAAAATGTTTTGAATTTTCTTAAAAAATGCGAAGAAACGTTTTCCCCAACCTATTACATGCGAAACCTGAATATAGTTTGTTCAGAATAAGGAACTGAATCGATTTCAATAATTTTTACACCATGTTATATTTTTCCCAAAAATATTTAAGTGGGATGAATTAATACATTAATACATTATAACACCATTTAATTACTTACAATACAATCACCGTACGTTTAGGTACCTACTGCCAAATTATTATCAATGAGCGCAAGACGACCCTGGAGGTGCGGGGGTGCCGTTAGCATGTTTTTGTACGGACAACCCGGTAACATAACAACCTTATAACTTTGTGATTTTTCATGATACAGTTTAGAAATTTTGTACATAGATTCTTTACATAAAAATACTAGACACGTGTTTCGGGTTTCGCATATACTAAAACTAATATATATATATATATATATATATATTAGTATATCGGTATAGGTATAAGGTATAGGTTCCTGTCCTGCGTAACCGTTTTTCTGGCAGAAGGCAAGCAATAACCATAGCCGGTCGTAAAAGTGGCGTGGGGTGTTTTATTAAAAAAACTTATTAACTAAAAAAAACAACCGACTTCGTGTTGATGCCGTCGGTGGCAAAAAACGAAATACAAAACCAAAGACAACCGACTTTCGTAAATATAGTAGATGTTAAACGAGGGTCGAAAGGAATTGGTGACTTTAACAGTGAGAGTGTTTAACACGGGAGGTGTTAAACACTCTACTTTTCATTTCGAATAGGAAAGTAAAAAATTGAAGTTTTCTAAAATATTTTATTTTCTTGTTTGCTCGCCACTTCTTAAAATCATTGTATATAATATCTTTCCTTTGGTTCCTGCATTTGCCTAGTCTTTAACCAGATTCGGTTAAAGACTTAGGGTCAACATTTCAGAATCGCTTGATGTTTATACACTCACAAGACCGCAGCATTTTTTTTTAAATCGATCATCATCATCCTCCTGGTGTTTAATCGATATTTTTTTAATTAGGTAAAATTTTTCGTAGCCGACTACCTAAACATGTTTGGTTCTAAGTATTTTTAAAAGAGCCCTAGAGAGGGAAGCAATTACTATGAGTCTTTCCCGCCCAAGGGTGGGGAGCAGCGTCTTCCACCCGCTACTTGGGTCAAACAAACACTACTTTCGATTTTTTGTTCGCGTGTTCGGCCCCATAGTAAAAGTTATTCAGTTCGATGGGTTAAAGAACTCCTTGAAGTTTGTCGGGTTCATTTTTGAACACCTTATATACAAAAGAATCGAGAACCTCCTTCTTTTTTAAGAAACCGGTTAAAAACTATACATTTCATCAGGTGACGGGGGCATGGCGTCGCCTGTCAAGCACGGTCAGCGAGTCCGTTGGTCTGAAGCACGCGCTACGGCGGCTGCAGGCGGTGCCGGCGCGCGCAGCGCGGCTGGTGCACGCGCTTGTGGACCGCATGCGCGTCGGCGGCGGCCCGCTCGTGTCCACGCAGCTCGGAGCGCTGCGCGGGCGCAAGCTCCTCACCAGAACTAATGCGCAGACTCCCTACTACAGCTTTAAGGGTATTAGGTAGGGAATTATAAATGATCAACTTCAGAAAAAAAAAAGATATTTCAACATTTTAGCCTTAACTTTCAGCTGATCTTTGTGATAGTAAATGAGTAATGAATATCTTAAAGATACGCCCAGCCACCCCGCGGATCGCTTCGGTTCCGGCCACCGGCGCCCCTGGAGTCGTGGTCTGGAGTACGAGACGCGCTGGAGGAGGGCGCCGTGTGCCCACATCGGTTCATGCTCTTCGACACCTACAAGGGAGACGAGGATTGTCTCTTCCTCAACGTGTACACTCCGGCACTTCCTGATAAAATGTCTGGGTAAGGTAACATGACAACATTCACAACTAAACATCGCATGCAGAGTTTGATGAACGCGAGGTTTCTGTGAAGATTCAGCGAGTTGTACGAAGGTTTCAATTTAACTATAAGGTGAAATTATGCAACTTCAAAGCGATTAAAAGTAGATAATAACATTTAAAATCAACATTTTAGATTTTATTTATTTTTTTTTATTTATTAAGATGCATATTCATATTTTTCTCTTCTTGTTCTACACACTATTGTCTACATTTCTTTTTAATTTCTCCTATCGCAGGTCTGCTGGAAGAAATTTCTTAAGCAGTCCCTATGTACTAAAATTATAATTAAGTCGTATCTGTCAGTATTTTACTGTGGGTACATAAATAATAAAATAAATAAATAATTAGATAGGTACCTACTTTTTTATATGATTTGATGCCAGTCACTGCTTCGGGTGCTAACTCCTGGGGATAAAATAAAAACCCTGATTTCATGATAATCCTACGATATACCGTATATTCTATTTTAGCCCAATGCAATGGTACCGCGACAACAATTCTATTCCATAAAAGCACTTGAGTACTTGAGATGCTGGATTCCCCAAACGTCCCCGTCATCTAATCAATTTCGCTGACTGATGAGACCCAGATGAAAGTCAAAGAGTAACGTTGGTTGAATCATCTAGCATGCGAGGCGAACGGAAAAACTGACACTAGAGATGGAGGCTGCCGCGTAACGTCACTGGTGGGTTGTTTGCGGTTACCAATTACGACAAAGCGGAGTGACTAAGAGACCACCTTGGGGAAAGCCTAACTAGCGAAAAAAAAAAAAAAAATGGCGTCATTTTTTCTTGCTCCCAAAAGCTTTTGCTTAGTTTGTCCCATAGCGGAGTAAGGTTAATTTAAATTTTTGTTGTCAGGTACAATCCAAAGTTAGCAGTGATGGTCTGGATCCATGGCGGGGCGTTTGCCATGGGTTCTGGCAACGCGTTCCTGTATGGTCCTGACCACCTCGTCGGTGGAGGAGTGGTGCTGGTCACGCTCAACTACAGGCTTGGCGCGCTGGGCTTCTTGAGCCTCGAAAATGATGAAGTTTCAGGGAATATGGGTCTTAAGGTAGCATTTCTGAGGAATTCACTTCTTTTACAAATCCTTTATTGAATTGATGTTAGTTAAGTTTCACGTTGACCAAAGTGTGTTTTTTTTTTCAAGGTACCTATATTCAATAAGTTACTGTAGAATTACAGGCTGCAGTCTAGTAAATAGTAAATTTATAGCTTCATTATTTTCACAACGTCTTTACACCTTCAAAGTTCGTTCTGTCTTTTTTGCGCAAGTGTAGATAGGAACAGGGTGGTTTGTTAACGTGTAAACTCGTATTGATAGTGATAATTTAAACATAACATCATCACGCCTGTAATCCCCGAAGGGCTAGGCAGAGGTGTGCCTAATAGTACACCCACATTTCGCCAGTTATGTTTAAGTCCCATGTAATAGGGGGCGAGCCTATTGCCATCAACCGGGCACAAATCCAGACTCCGAGCTGCTTCTGAGAAATTCCTAATGGACATGCTTTATATATTTTGGTCGTAGCAGTGAAAACATTAAGAATATCAATGTAAAACTATTAATGGACAGGGTAATTCTCGGTCATGCTTTACACATTTCGGTCAAGTTCAAAATCTTTTAATATTGACGCAAACTACTACAAACTTATAATATGATGGAAATAAAATATATAGCAGGCCTAATATTTTTTTAAATTATTTGTTATTTTAAAACCTAATTTTTATTGTTCATAAATTGGTCATTATTTTATTGTTAAAATCTGCGTAATTAACTTGTTATAATCGATAAATTAATACTAATTACTCTATTATTTAATAACTCAAACAGCCGCTGATAAAATATGATGAATTTATTGGAATAAGATTGATATCTGTCAATTATTAGTTCGCTAATTGTTTACGACACAACAGACTGTTAGGTAACATTAACGAAAGCGATTCAGCGCCTATTGCATATGCGTTTTGTGGGCGATGACGTGCACGTGGTCGGAGCTCACGTTCAAATCACGCGCACGAGGCTTGCTCGCAAGTGTGTGTGATAGTGGCCTAAAGGCTCGTACAGACTAGCGCGATATTGCGGGTGTGAGTAGGGTCGCGGTCGCGCTGCCTGTCGCGCCCGCGATATCGCTTCAATCTGTACGAACCTTAATAGAGTAATGTTGTGTAAAGGATCAGGTGATGGCTCTGAAGTGGGTGCGAGACAACATCGAGGCGTTCGGCGGCGACCCCGGGCGAGTCACCATCTTCGGCGAGTCGGCCGGCGCTGCCTCCGTTCATTTGCACATGCTGTCACCTGCCTCCCAGGTTTGTGAATTCCAAAATGTGTAGAAGGTACCCAACGTAAGTAAATAACATGTCTATTTACGTTACCTACTGCTAGGGTTGCCAACCCTTCTAGGAATATAATATAGTATCCTGCTATATTAGAGACCTAAATACTTACTAAGTAAGTATATATCTAAAGAAAAAATATAGTAGGCGAAACTACTATATTTTTATTTAAATATATAATAAAATGGCGACTGATCGCAATAGGGCCAGTATTATAATTAAAATCTTAAAGCTGAATTGTAGTACATTACTGCAGCGGCCAGCAAAAGAGGCATTAATGGACGAACGTGAAGCCGAGGCACACATACGTGAGTCCATCAAAGACAAAAGTAAGTTATTTATAAATTTCAGATTCAATAACGAACAACGATCATTTTTCACGCGCCAATATGTTCATTTGTTTTTCAATAAACTGCTTTCTATTTGCAAGTCAGATCGAAATTTAAATTAAAGTTTAAACCTTTAGGTACTAAGTTACCTTCTTACACGATAGATATGAGTTTACTATGTAATTTATTTGGCCGCTAAACCACGACAGATCATAATATGGATTTTCATACAACTTTTGCTGGCTCCTGCTCGCATGTATTTGGCCAGTACAGCGGGGCAAGCACGGCCTACTGTGACATGACTTGATTCACACATTTTGAGCGATAAAACTGTTTTCTCATAAAATGCTAGTACAAATTGACATGACATAATTTATCACGTGCTCGGCCCGCTGCAATTTCGATTTATCTCGAAGAAGGTTGTCAAAATAATGCTCAAATTTCCAAGCATTTTTGAGAAAATGGTAACCTTAATTTAGAGTGTAAAAATAGTGATGAGACATTAAAAAAAAAACCTGTTAATAAAGGTTCATAGTAACAAAAAATATGCATTTAAAGAATAAAAATGTTTTTGAAACATACAGCTACTTACTATATATTTTTTCGCCATCTACTATATTTTTACAGGCTATGGCTTCGAAAATAAATATTTGATATAAAAACCCGGCCAAGTGCGTGTCGAACCACGCACAATGAAGGGTTCCATATTAGTTGGGATGAATTTATCCCAAAAACAAACTTAACATTGTACTTGATAAACATGTTCCTCCATACATCGATATATGTTACGGTCAGTTCTTCAACTCCAAATGTAAGTTGGACGACTATTACTCGTTAACTTGTAAAGCCTACTTAGCTGTGATAGTTTTCCATTTAATTTCGCTACTACTATGAATTTTTTCACATAATTATACAATAACAACCATTTAGCTGGCAGGGGAAAAATAGCACTTTAAAGCTTAATACGTGTAGTATTACGTGAAAGGGAGGCAGCCTTAAAAAATATTGCCCCAGAAAACCCTCAAGATTTTATTAGGTAGGTATACTACTTTGTCGGCGTGATTAATATGTATACTCATGCCAAATTACAGCTTTCTAGACAGACAGACAGAAAGATAGACGGACACAGCGAAACTGGGTTTCTTGTTGACTACGGAACCCTAAAAGTGGTAGGTAAGTTGCCAGGCATTGTAATAAAAGCTGTATGACGAAATAATAAGTAAATGTACAATACCTATTAGTAATTGGCACATGCCGACGTCAAAGCGGATTACGAAGATTACATGAATGTCCGGATGACGCTTCAGGCTACTGAGGGGCTACTCCGAACATAAATCTGAAGTATCGGCCGAATGTTCGGTCTTTTCTTTACTACGGCTAACTATTGCTGACTACGGCGAGATAGTAGATAGGGCTAGTCGAAGAGATAAGCCAAAGTCAAAACTGTGACTTGAAATCGGGTAAGGACTCAAAGTCAAATAAAGAAATTGTGGAAGTTATAAAAAGCCCGAACATTTGGCCGATACTTCGGTTTAGCGCTTCGGAGTAGACCCCCTGGCTTCTGTTTGCATCCCTGACATACTTTTATAGACTATGCGACGTCGATGACATAAAAATACTATAAAATGTCAAGACATGACATGTTTATTTTCTCGTAACTAAGAGCTCTATGTTATTGTTTATCCTGCTACGTATACGTAAGGTTACGTCAATGTACTTAACCCCGGTGCATATAATATATTATATTAGAAGTTCTATAAGGATATATAACTATGACGCAGTCGTTGAGAAGCAGTTTAAAAAAAAACTAAGTATCTAGGTCTCTTGACCATTGAGGAAAACGCTGGAAAATAGACTACGTATTTTGCTGTTTGACTGGATAACCTGGGGGTTTTTCTAATATTAAGTAGCCATTTCCTGTTCATTCCTCGAAAAAATTCATATCACTGCAAGCACAGAGGCTCTCTACTCTATAATTACAAACCAAGTATACCAAGCACAGCTGTTTTTAAGATCCGTAAGTCCCCAACTACGAGTACAGACAGAAACATATTTATCCCAATGGTCATGTTATATCGCACGGGCGATTTTATTACCCGAAGATTTTTTATCGCGTACTGAATTTTCTACTTTTGATGTCGAACCGAGCATCCAACAGAGTGCACTCCAGCGCGTGAAAAAAAACACGCCGTTGGATTTACAGACTCTCGGCGCTAAGCCGTGCGTTGAAAATCGCCTCAGGGTACGAGGGCTGAAACTGTGCTTTTTTCAGGGTTTGTTCCACGCTGCCATTGCGCAGAGCGGTGTGGCGGTGGCCCCGTGGGCGTTGGCGCAGGAGCCCCGCGCACGCGCCTTCGAGCTCGGCAGGGAGCTCGGCATCGACACTAACAACACTGCTGAACTGTTGGGCAAGTTGGACTGTTATTATAATGCATGCATGCACAGCTTAATTGAATATATTATTTTCAGGAGGCTGCGCTAAAGTAGCGTAACGATAGATAGATAGAATACTTTTTACTATGTACAGTCTACACCATAAAAAATACAGATATTGTAGAAATTATACAAGTGGTGACACAATGGGCGGTCTTATCGCTAAAAAGACAACCTTTGGATGGATTAAGGGGAAGGAGAGACAATACTGCAGGTAGTCTGTGGTGTACCAATAGTGGTCCAGCGTGAAGGAGCCGATCCACCGTGTATAATATTATAGGTCTAAGAATAAACTATTTTTTTTTTAAATGTGTACCTTGCTTTCGCTTTTTGCTTGTTTGCTTTGCTTTTTTTGTAATTTCTATAAATTACATTATTTTTCAATCTATATAAATAAAAAGACAAGTCCTGACTGACTGACCGATTGACTGACTCATCAACGTCCAGCCTAAACCCTTAGACCTAGAAAGCTGAAATTTTGTACAGAGGTTCTCTTTATAATGTAGACAAGGAATAAGAAAGGATTTTTGGGAATTCCACCCCTAAAGGGGAAAAATACGGGAATGGAAGTTTATATGAAAGTCCGTCAGTTTTGAAGTTAGTTAGTTTAGAAGTTAGTTCTTCAAATTTTGTGTTTCGGCTGACGATTGAAAATTAATATATACGTGTTAACCCTTCGGGGGTTCCACCCCCGAAGGGTTAAAAAGAGGGATGAAGTTGTGTATGGAAAGTCCTTCATTTTAGAATGTAAAAATCACCAAATTTATTATCTAGGCTTATGGTCGGAAGCTAACGCAACGGTGTAGTTACAATTTCAACCCTTAAGGGGTGAAATTTCGTTTTTAATTAAAGTTCTTTATTTTTTAAGTTAAAATCACTAATAGTTCGGCTTATGGTTGGCTGATACAACGTAAAGCGTTGTTTTTTTTTAAATTTCAACCCACAAGGGGGTGAAAAGAGGAATAAAGTTTTGTATTGAAGTTGTCCATTCGCAAAATTTTGTATTCAAGTAAAAATAATAAAGTTGATAAACTTGAAACTTGGCACGAATACTAACCTAAGTAAATCATAAAGTTTTCCATTTTTAGTTTTTTCCAAGTTCCCCCTTAGGGGGATTGGGGGATGTCAAAGTTTGGATAGAAGAATTTTAACTCGCAGTCCGATTAACTCGAAACTCAGTATTTATACTTAAAACCAAACATAAAGAATAAATGTATCAGCTTTTCTTAAAAAATTTCCCTGACGGGGTGAAAAGGGGTAGTCAATTTGCCAAGGGAGGATTTTACTGCGTGGCTTGATTAACTATAAATTATGACGTGACATGAAGAAGGGGTTTTTGGGAATTTGACCTTTAAAGGGGTGAAAAGGGGGGATTTCGTTTGTATGAAAAATCTTATTCCTTGAGTTAATAAATCTGAAACTTGGCACGAATACTAACCTAAGTAAATTATAAAGTTAGTAATTTTTTGTTTTTTTAAAAGGGGATTTGGGGATGTTAAAGTTTGTATGGAAGAATTTTAACGCGCGGTCCGATTTACTCGAAACTCGGTATTTTATATATACCTAATGCACACACACACATACATGTACATGTTTTTGGGTTTATTCAAATGTAACCCTTACGGGGGAAAAGGGGTTTTTAAGTTTTAGGGAAGGACTTTACTGTGCGTCTTGATAAACTCCAAAGTAATTGAGTAACACATGATTGAATATTTTTCAAAAATAAAATCCTTTTGGGGTGAAAAGGGGGACACAGTTTATTTCAAAATTATGTTTCGTTTGATCAATAAACTTGAAAATTGACCCGTATATTTTTTTAATAAATAAAACGACCATAAACATACATTTTCGAAAACAACCTTTTAAAGGGGGTGTTGAATTTTGTGGGGAAAAATAATTGTATGGAAAGATATATCGCGCGGTTCGATTAACTTGAAACTCGGTATTTATATTTAAGATCGGAAATAAAGGATGAATCAAGGTTGTCAAAAACTCTACCCCTAACGGGGTGGAAAGGGGTAGTCAATTTTAAAGGGGATGATTTTATGTTTCGGATTGGCGGAAAAATGGCTGAACGGATTTAGATGAAATTTAGTAAAATAGTTTATAATCTGCATTAACACACCGTACCTTTAATTCCGGTAGTACGATCTCGTGACATTTTTTCCGACATCCACGCGGGCGAAGCCGCGGGCAAAAGCTAGTAAAACAATAAAATCAAATTGAAAAATAATGTAATTTATAGAAATCACCTGATTAGTAAAGTAAGGTATAAATAAAAAAAACCAGCCAAGTGCGTGTCGGACCACGCACAATGAAGGGTTCCGTAGTTAGGATGAATTGATCCCTAAAACAAACTTAACATTGTAGTTGAAAAACATGTTCTCCCATACATCGATATAAGCCACGGTCAATTTTCCTACCGAAAATTTAAGTTTGTAATCGCAAAAAAAGTTTTTTTTGTGATAAAACTACAAATTAACACTTTTCGGACTTTTTCCTTTACTTGTGCTGTGAGACCTTGCTTTTGCCCAAATTTCATGATTGAGTCAACGGGAAGTACCCTATAGGTTTTGATTTATGTGCGAGACATTCGCAATTTTTTTTTAGGTGATAAAACTACAAATTAACAATTTTCGGACTTGTTCCTTTACTTGTGCTGTGAGACCTTGCTTCTGCCCAAATTTCATGATTCTAGGTCAACGGGAAGTACCCTATAGGTTTGATTTATGTGCGAGATATTCGCAATTTTTTTTAATGTGATAAAACTACAAATTTACAATTTTAGGACTTTTTCCTACACTTGTGCTGTAAGAAATTTTGCAAGAAGCAATTCTTGCAAAATTTCATGATTCTAGGTCAACGGGAAGTACCCTATAGGTTTTGATTTATTTCCGAGTATCGAAAAACTGTGTGCCAAATAAAAACTACTGACAGTTGTAGACCACACTTTATTGACCTAAGAATAATGACTTTTCCAGCCCTATACGCGTTTGAAGTAGCAATGTTCGTTAAAAAACACTTATATTTATTTGAGGCCCTGACTAGTAAACGTCACCAGCCAAAATTCACGCTGTGCCTCATAAAACAGCATTATATGCAAAAAGTTTTCTGGGCATGGCTCCAAAAATTTATAATGGGATACCCACGACTATAAGACTTGAGAAGGATGTTAACAAATTCAAAAGAATGTTAACAGACCTTATGGTCAATAAAGCGTACTATTCCATTGGTGAATTCTTAACAGACAAGTTAAATAAATAATAATTAGATATGTCAAGTTTCCGATTTATTTAAGCTAACTCTAAGTGCAATTATATAATGTAATTTGAATGATTATTTAGTATATATTTTTAATTTCAATTATAATTTTAATATTACAATGCATGATAAATTGGTAAAGTCATTAATTATTTTGACATTATTTATTCTGACATTACTTTTAATTTGAATCTGTGACATTATTGACTTAATAATTTGAATGTATATTATTGTTCAGGGTATTACTATTCTTTTGAATTTATGACATTATATAACCGATTAATTGGATTTTGTGAAAATGTCTAACTATAATTGTGCATGCCTGAATTGGTAAATACAGTGGACTGCGCATTCACTTGACATCTGGAAATGCATATAGGTATGTACTGGGTTTAGCAATAAATATTTGAATTTGAATTTAGAATTTGAATTTGAATTCGAAATATGTCGCAATAATGTCGCTTATATCGCCGTATTTTTTATTGCGTTGGCTTGGAAGCTTGATTTTTTTAGAGCTTCAAGGGACCATAGACTTACGTATTCGATATTAATTTCAACTTGATACCTCCACGCGTTCCTGAGAAAAATGGTCTTGACAGACAGACAGAAGGACAACGAAGTGATCCTATAAGGGTTCCGTTTTTTCCTTTTGAGGTACGGAACCCTAAAAATAAAAAATCTGAGACCGATGGAAAAAAAAATCTAATTGTAGTGTAGTACGTGATAGCTGAATATACGGTGTATCGGCCCCTTCACGTTGGACCACTATTTACGCCACACTCTGTATACATTATATTATTACAATTAATTTAATATGTATTTAGAAAGTTGTATTGATGTGGTTGAGAATCATGTTAAGATAACATAATTATATACAGATACTGACCTGCGAATTGAAAAAAAACGTAAAAAAAAAAAATCGCGCGCTACCCTGGCGCATCCACCTTAACTACTAATAATATTGGTCCTTACTGGTAAGTGTCGAAGTGTAATGTTGACTGTGGCGGCAGGTTACCTCCGCGCGACTCCGAGCGAGCTACTGGTGAAGGCGGGCGCCCGGCTGTCGAGCGCCCCGGGACGCTCCGCCGACCTGCAGAGCACTGTGGCGCTGCCCTTCCTGCCAACGCTGGAGCCCGACGCGGCCGACGCCTTCCTCACCCGTCCCCCCGCAGACACCCTGCCCGGCGCTGACGTGCCCTTCCTCACTGGGTACAACGCACAGGAAGGCATTATTCTGTTCCGACGTGAGTAGATATCATTCATAACTTCTTGTGTCGAAAATCTATGAATGATACATTATAATTGTAAGTTAAGGAGAATCTTAGAGCCTATTGTAAAAATACAGTAGACAAACAAATAGCTAGGAAGGCAAAATACCTGAAAATATCCACAAAGTGACCTACAAAATTAGCGATGCGGATGATTGCGTCGGCGTCGGTAACAATCGTACATACCTACATAAATAATAGGTAAACATTCAACTGTTGCGTTCCGAAACGACTAACGAGAATCTCCGAAGATTCTATGAGACGATTCTCGATTTAGTCATACTCCTGATATTAGTACCTTACTGCTTCATGACATAGATAATTGTCGAAGATCTCAATCCATTGCAAGACCAAAACTGCTTAACGGAAGGGAAATTCTCATAGAGGGAGGCAAAATAACGCTCTGTGTAGTGCCAAGAGCGACAGCCACAATACGTTGCCTGGAACCAGCTTGCAACATTCCGATGGCTCTCATCAAATGATGTCGTCGCTCCACATCGATGCAATTTTTTTTCAGTTCCGAAGCAGAATTTGTAATGGTTTTGTAAAAGCGCTATTACACACTTTTATAGGAATTTAGGAATCCTAATTGTCAGTTGATTTTCTATTTTTAATCAAAATTTAAAGAAAATACTTTATTCAAATAGCGGAATTCACTAAAAAGAATCAATAACAATCCAAAAAAGTTTAATAATTATCCTCAATTACGGCGATACTCTAAACGTACTTAGTTGATCCCTAGACACTTTTGATGTATTCTGTTGCTCAATTTGATACGGGTCATTCACGCTGGTGACGAAAAGCCATTTAATGATATTAGAGGCAACTATGAAGGGAAAATCCTTGGCGGCGTGTTGCAATCCGGTTGAATGGAATTTATCGCACTCTTGGGGGCCCTTCGCAAAGACTTTAAACTTTCGCCTTGGAAAATACTGCCTACACTTTCAATTATTCATTTTGATGAAATTGGTTCTTTTGAAATCGACACGCTTGTAAACTTTAATTTATTTACAAAAAAAAAAACGTGCGGTTACCTATAATTTTTCCCCTGTCTGTCTAAAATACAGTACGAAAAATGTTTTATTCATTTTGTATATTATGTTATGATACTGGCATGTGTATAAGTGCCGTAGACTATAAAAAAGTAAGTACCAAATTAAAATTTAGGACATAGGCGGGCTTTTAGATGGGTGAAAAAAAATAACTGTTTAAACTGCAATGTAGCGCAATGAAAGTTGAAAGTTTTTGTTAAGTCTAAATCACTTTTATACTATTATTGCTAAATTGTCTCTTTTCCTGAACGTTTTTAAATCTTCACACCGCAATTTAGCGTTTTATAAATGGTTGATAAAGGTGAACGTCCACTGGTCCACACTGGCCGCGACCCACGCACGACCTTCTTCTATTCTCAATTCTTTAATGCGTACCATAATGTATAATAACGTGTCCATCTAAAACGACGGAAGCCTTAAATTCCTCACCCGATGTCTCAATTGATTTATTAAGAGCAAGCGTTCCAAGCTCCCCGGTTGAATTTGAATTTAAACATATAAACCCTGTGATAGTTATTAAAGCTTTTCGGCAAATAAAAATCAAATTGACCGAAGATCTATGGGGATTATCAATCAAAGTTTGCACATCCATAATCGAGACTGTAGCACCATACTTAGCTTTAATATTTAATTTGTGTGTGGATCAAGGAGTCTTCCCAGATTTAATGAAATACAGTAAAGTTATACCACTGTTTAAATCTGGGGACAGTAAAGACACCAACAATTATAGACCAGTATCCGTGTTGCCGGTATTCAGCAAGGTGTTCGAAAAGGTAATGCAGAATCAGATGCTTAATCATTTTAACACCAACCAAATGTTACACGATCAGCAATATGGCTTCACCAAAGGACGTTGTACGACTGACACCGGTGTCACATTATTAAAACACATATTTACAGCGTGGGAGGAGGCCCAAGATGCCATAGGAATTTTTTGGGACCTCTCCAAGGCATTTGACTGCGTAAATCACGAAACCTTACTCTTGAAACTTGAGCATTACGGACTAGGTAAGCTTGCGCTAAGTTTAGTAAAATCTTATTTAAATGATAGACAACAGCAAGTTCAAATAAATGGTGTCAATTCACTCGGTTTAAAAGTAAAAATGGGTGTTCCACAAGGCTCAATATTAGGGCCTTTCCTCTTTTTAGTATATATTAATGATCTACCCCATTTATTAAAAAACCAACCACAAATGGTGTTATTTGCTGACGACACTTCTTTAATCTTTAAGATAAATAGACGAGCATCAAATCTTGACGACGTAAATAACGCCCTACTGCAGGTCCAAAATTGGTTCACTGCTAATAATTTAGTATTAAATGGGAAAAAAACTAAATGCATAAGATTTGCTTTATCGAATGTAAAAAGTAGTGATTGTGACATAGTATTGAATAGGGAGAAACTTGAATTCGTCGATAAAACTGTTTTTCTTGGGATAACGCTAGACTCAAGGCTGCAATGGGGTCCTCAATTAACATCTCTTGCAGGACGGCAAGTTCAGCAGCATATGCTGTGAGAAAAATCCGTCAGTTCACTAATGTAGATACCGCGAGGCTAGTATATTTCAGCTACTTTCATAGTATCATGTCTTACGGTATTTTATTATGGAGACGGGCTGCAGATATCGAGTCTATTTTTATTCTGCAGAAAAGAGCCATCAGAGCAATATATAGTCTCCGCAGGCGCGATTCTCTAAGGGAAACTGTTTAAAGATATTAACATCATGACGGTACCTTGTCAATATATCTATGAAAACATCATGTACGTAAGAAAAAATCTAAATCTTTTCAGTAAAAGAGGTGAAAGACACAATTATAGGACTAGAAATAGGGACCAATTAGTTCAACCAGGTTTCAGACTGGCTAAAGTAGACTCATCCTTCATGGGGTACTGTTTAAAATGTTACAATAAAATACCTTCCCACATCGTCCAACTAAATGAAACGAAATTTAAATCTTGTTTAAAACGCACACTATGTAGCCAAGCATATTATAAGTTGGGGGATTACATCGCTGACAAAAATGCTTGGCTTAACGCTGGTCCTGCTCCACAAGGGCGCATACACTAATTGATTAGCATTCAAAAATATTAGCATTCAAAAATATTGTTGGAGCTGCTGAAGATTGTAAATACTACCTTAATATTGTATAGATTCAATCTCTTAGTATTGTATAATTTCATAGCACATGTGTGAGCTCTATGTACCTACCATTTACTAAGTACGTCTTTTATTGACTTGAATGTGCCCTGGCGCCTGATTGTGTCATGCTCACTCAAATGTCTCGCTGATGGTGGCGTGTGTGTTGGATCATTAAGTTCCCTTCAAAATGGTTGAGCTAAATGGTGCTGATCCATGCGTCATGTTCGTGAACGGGCGCCGTCAGTGGGGACTGGTCATTTCTTGGCTGCCACGACTTATTTTAATTGTTTTTTTTTTTTTTAATGGTTTTATCTTTTTATTGCGGACGCTTTTAACGTGCACGTCTTTCTACATTGTCCTCACATGTATAATTTCAACATAAATGATGTAACCAATACTTTGTCACAATATTTTGATTAAAAAGAGTGTCCGTGGAGTTTCTTGCCCGTTCTTCTCCATAGGAACCTGCTACGCTTTGGAATGGGCAACTAGCTTCATCTCTTTGACTGACCGACCCCTTGACAATTCAAAAGTGCCTGTAATTGGTTTATTTGAAATAAATGCTTTGAGTTTGAGTTTGAGTTTGAATAGTTGGTATGGAAATAATTATAATAGATTGGGGAAAAAGTTTCTTCGCATTTTTTAAGAAAATTCAAAACATTTTTTAATATAGTTTATTTACATTTAACTAAAGTATGTAGGTGCCATTTTGTTCGATAACTTTTTGCCATCTTGTAGGTAGGGACATGATCCCATTGCTATAGAAATTTTGGGACTTCTGATCAAAATACCGCGACAAGTGGTTTTGGCAGTCTTGCCTAAAGAATTCTGAAGAGACCGAAACAGATGGAAATCTGAAGGTGCAAGGTCAGGACTATACGGCGGATGCATTAACACCTCCCAGCCAAACTCTCTTAATTTTTGCTGAGTGGCTAAAGATGTGTGAGGTCTAGCGTTATCATGATGAAAAACCACACCCCTTCTGTTGATTAATTCCGGCCGCTTTCTCTTAACTTCTTGCTTTAATCTCATCAGTTGTTCGCAGTAGAGTTCAGAATCGATGGTTCTGCCTGATGGTAACAGCTCATAATGAATAATGCCCTTCCAATCCCACCACACACACAGCATCACCTTGTTGCGAGTTAACCCGGGTTTCGCCACAGTCTGTGAAGCCTGACCGGCCTTTGACCACGACCTTTTTCGCACGTTCTTGTCGTATGTGATCCACTTTTCATCACCAGTTATCAGCTTCTTCAAAAATGGTTCGGTTTCATTACGTCGTAATAAAGAATCACAAATGAGTACACGGTTCTTTAGGTTTCTTTCAGTGAGCTCGTGAGGTACCCAAATATCGAGCTTTTTTGTGTACCCAGTTTTTTTCAAATGTGCCAAAACTGTTTTGTGGTCAATTCCCAGTTCTTCAGCTACGTCGTATCTTGCTCCACTTTTTCAAAAATGGCATCCATTTTATCCGTAGTACGAGTAGGGCGACCAGAGCGACGTAAATTTCCGGATTGAAAACGCTTAAACCAAATTTGTGCTACTCTCACAGACATTGCACTAGGTCCATAAACATCGCAAATTTTTTTCGCGGCTTGCGTTGCATTTTTACATTTTTACACACACAATTATGTCACAGTCATGACGCTGCACGACGCGCTACGCACAGTTCTGCCGACTATTTGTTTTTTTTGCTCGTGATTTTTTTGTTTACCTACTCGAGTTAATTATTTTTTCGTATGCACGTACTGTTCCTGTGACAAATAAAATTATTTTTCTTTCTTTCCCTTGCACGTAAAGTGGGATGATATTTTTTTTTCTCGTCTATCCCACAGTATGGGGTATCTTTGGGTAGGCCGTTTAAAAATATTGTGGGTCTGTGAAAATCATTTTTCAATTCAGGGATCCGTTTGCGTAAAATTAAGCTTTAAAGTGCCTTTTTTTTGTTAGGGTCAAGTTGCCCCCCCCCCCCCCTGCCAGCTAAATTGTTGGTCTTAGATAAGTGAAAAAAATCATGGCAGTAGTATATATAACGAAATTAAAAGGAAAACTATCACAGCTAAATAGGCTTTTGTAAAGCCTATTTAGCTGACGAGTAATAGTCGACCAACTTCATCACGTCAACGCCGGCGGTCGCTGAAAACCAGCGCTGGGGCTCTGTCTAGCATAGGGTCGCAGCATTATGCTGAGCGATGGCCGTTTTGCGTGAATGTGACGCATATTTTCCCTCAACTTGTTCTTTCGTGTTTGTGTTTTTATTTCTTTGCGTTATGTTTACCGCAAATAAACGTATTTCTTTCTTTCTTTCTTTAACTTAAATTTGCAGTTGGAGAATTGACCGTAACGTATATCGATGTATGTGAGAGCATGTTTTTCAACTAGAAATACGGAACCCTTCATTGTGCGTGGTCCGACATGCACTTGGCCAGTTTTTTTATGGATGAAAACGCTCGCACCCAACGTTCTAACGCTTCTGACGATGTGGAAGCGAACCGTATAAGCGGAGGATTGGAGTTCGTCGTTTGGATTTGCCAGCTTGAAGTCAATAGAGCACATCTGGGATGTTCTGAAACGACGAGTAAGAGCAGTGCTACAGTCTCCGCAAAACATCAGGGAGCTAAAGAATGTAGGTAATTGCCGCAAAGTCGGAACGAGAACAGACGAATGGAAGCTGTCATTTTAGCAAGAGGAACAGTTAGGAACAGTCACAGCCACAGTTAAAAAAAAATGTGTACACTTTATTAAAAAATCGTAATAAAATTTTTAACATTTTTAATAGTCAGTCTATTAGGATTAGGTATAAGCCATTGAGGTAAGAATATTAAGGAGATGGCATATTCTATTTTATGAAGAATAGTTATACAAATATCTATCATAACGACACAGTCATGTCATAAAGCGTTTTGTTTCCTTCTAACTAATCAAGAGCTACATATGAAAAAAGAGACATCTAAATGTTTGTCAAGGACTAAATTTGGCAAGACTATTGTGTGACGTCAAAATCTGTCTATGCGTGACCGGTCGCCATGTTTAATGCCAGGTTTTGTGGTACAAAACTCGTCAATGTTCTGTCAAACGGTTGCTTGCTTTCTCTCTCGCACTCGCAGTAACAACCCTACGAAAGGCGGCCATTTGAAGAGCTCGATTATTGTAGGTAGTCTTTGTAGGTATGGCAAGTCCATAGGTTTATAGATCAATAGTATAAGCAGAGTAGTTTCTGTCATTTTTGTCATCTTTCGATTAAATCAATGATAAATGATGTCAAAGTCCAAACAGTCTATAAGTCTACCTACTATACTACTTACTCTTTGGACTCTAATCTACTCTGCTTATTAATTTACAAGATTCTGAGGATACAGGCTACATAGAATAAAGGCTTCTGAAGATAGGCGCGACGCAACGGCAACGGTGCGACGCGATTGGTAAAACAATTACCAGGAAGTTTTTATAGAAATTGTTCTACTAGAGTCACGTCGCGCCTGTCTGCACGAGCCTTAATGAAAAATGCAATAGGTCAGTCTCTAAGGAGCCCATTTTTTTGCAAAAGAGTTTCTATTAGAAGATGAGCAGAATAGATACATTTGACGTACAATTTATTACTCTGATAGAATTTTAATATTGTCATAGAGATGTGTCATTGCGATGTTAAAATGAGGTAAACATTTCAAACTGTTTGTGCTATGCTGTAGGTATTATGTCATGTCATCTTTGAACGGTTCACCTGTCTCTAGTTTTCTACGAACGTAATTTCACTGTGACTCACACATTGGCGACGTTTCGGTTTCACAATAAATGGTTAACTACGACAGAAGCTTTTCAAGAAAATTCACGACTCATCTGTACCTGCTTGCGACTTTCCTTAAAATATTATTCTTAAGGGTGGCCTTTGCGTCATCACATTTTAAAGTACGCAGCACACAGTGCAGTGCGCAGTAGTTTTACCTAGTTTACGGACAATACGCAAAAACCATTGGGTCCCATCTAAGTATTGGTCATCATCAATAACATTTCTAACTGAACAGACAGCTGTGCTGCTGGGGAGTTGGTTGCACCATGACCACTTCTTCTTCCCAGCTAAAGCACTAGGAAGTGGTGAAAAGCGGGCGTTTTTTTTTTTCGTTTTTTTTTTTTTTACCGCCTCCCGTCATGTTTCGCTACCCGAATCTGTTGCGACTAGCGGAACATGACGCGAACCAGTTGAATTGAACTACCGCGGTTTCGCGGCGGAGATGTGCTACCGGCGTTATGGAACTGTCTTACGTCATTTTGGCGTTCGAAAAGTGCTGATTCTCAGCCTAGTATGAATAAATGTCTTTTGATTTGATTTATAAAGCTAACATTTACTGGGTACGTCTCGGCTGAGAGTATGTCACTGTAATATCTTGCTGATGGTGGCGGGTGTGTTGGATCATTTTGCTCCCTTCAAAATGGTGCTAATCCATGCGTCATGTTCGTGAACGGGCGCCATCAGTACTGGTCATCTCATAGCGGCCATGACTTATTTTGTTACAAGTTTTTTTTAAAGTTTTTATTACGGATTTTTTTAACGTTTTGCATCGTTCTCACTTGTATAATTTCAACACGAATGATGTAACCAATGTTTTGTAACCATAATATGTAAATTTAAAAGAATGTCCGTGGAGTTTCTTGCCCGTTGGGCAACTAGCTTCATCTTTATGACTGACCGACCCCTTGAAAATTCAAAACTGCCTGTAATTAGTTTATTTTAAATAAATGCTTGAGTTTGAGTTTTAATGACGCTACCATTAGAATAACAATGTACACCTTACCTCTACATGACAGACAGTTATACAAATGGACACTGTTTAAAAAAGAACAAGGAACACACAGTAAAAAGTAGTACTCGTAGGTAATATTGGCAAAAGCCATTTAACATTGGTATAGTAATAATTGAGTGAAAAGACATACCTAAGTTGTTTCGATGATGTAAACTGTTACGTTACGTAATGTTCTAACTGTGCTCAAAGAAACCGCCAACAAGCTGACCGCAGTTGGACCGAGTCGTTACTCGTATTTACATAATAAATAACACATGCGATCATACCAACTCTGTGCCACTTTCCCACACGCTTGACAATAACATTAACAATATCCTGCTTCTGTGACGCATACTGCCGTACAACTTTACGGCCGGATACTCAAACCAAACGTCACTATAGGAGCGATGCAACTACAGAAAAAAAAATTAAACCGGCCAAGCGCGTGTCGGACCATGCACAATGAAAGGTTCCGTAGTTGGGATGAATTTATCCCAAAAACAACCTTAACATTGTAATTTAAAAACATGTTTTCCCATACATCGATTTACGTCACGGTCAATTCTGCAACTGAAAATGTAAGTTGGTCGACTAATACTCGTTAACTTGTAAAGCCTACTTAGCGGTGATAGTTTTCCTTTTAATTTCATTATATATGCTACTGACATGAATTTTTCACATATCCAAAAACAATCAGTTAGCTGGCAGTGGGGGGGACACTTGACTCTAACAAAAAATAACACAACGGATCCCTGAATCGAACAATGGTTTTCACAGACCCGCAATATTTTTAAACGGCCTATCCAACGATATCTCACGTCATGGGATAGCCAAAAAAAAATATATCATCACCACTTTACGTGATTTTATTTTACCACTTTGTCGGCTTGATTAATATAATACATACCCTTACAACTTTCAGTACTAAGAGTCCCTGAGCTAAGCCGGGGACAGAAAGACAGACAGACACTACGGACATGTCGAAACTTAAGGGTTCCTTGTTGACCACGGAACCCTAAAAACGACTTTCCTTATTTGTTATTGAAATAAAAAACCAATCTTTGAATGTTTGTTTTGGTTGGTATTATTTAGAGCTACAAGATATTGGCCAATCGGTAGTCTTAAGTGATTCTCTACCCAAGGTTGCTCAGCCTGAGACATAATCGGCATAGCGAAAATTAATTGCTCATTAACGCAAGTGAAACACATTAATTTCAAAACCAAACAAGCATTCGAATTTAATTCAAGGAAACATACACCTATTCGAAATCAGTAATCCCGGTAAATCATAATAATTTTGTTAAGAAAGGGAAAACCGTGTTTTAAATTAAACAAACAAGCTAAAACATACAGTATAATACATACACCGCCCTCCCACACACGCACACACACACCCTCGCACACACCACACACACACACAACACACGTACACACCCCACACATCTAGAGAAAAGCTGCTAAATCAATGTTAAATTATTCTATTTTCTGTTTAAATATACATAACACATTACGACTGTATTCCCCGAAGAGTTAGACAAAGATATAGGTCTACTACCAATAGCGTACCCACATTTCGCCTATTGCAATCAACCAATTTTAATCTCCTGTTTATTAGCCTCATCATTGTTCAGCTACCACATAAGGGAAGAGTGAGGTCGCTCCAACACAAGTATTATTGTACTTACTGGGGCTGCCCCAATTTAAATATCATACATATTTATAATGAAGTGGTGTTAAACATCACAGTGTTTGAGATGAAATAAATATTTCATTTTTAATTTTATTTATTTCATTTATTAATTATCACTCAAATTAAATTTGTTTGATTTAGTTTCCTTGTCCGATACGAATTTATACCCGTACCCGTTTTCAGGTTATCATGATGTCTTATGAAATAGGTTATTCGACGAAGTTAGGGGCCTAACTTGACCTATAAAACTTTAACGAAGTATTTTCAGACATACCTATCAAAATTAAAAGACTGAATCGTTTGTGCGAAAAATCGGCAAGGAATTTTATTACTTACAATATTTTTATGTGTTCGTCCTACGACGGGAGTCCTGACTGATTCGTCTATTAGATTTTCTGTAGCCGCATTCAGCCAATAACGATATAATTAGTAAAGTGATGCAGACAATTTAACTTCATGCCATAATGAGCCGAATTTCTTCCATTGTTTGATTTTTTTTCCAACAGTGGCTTTGTAGATAAAGTTTGGTGCTAACGTTGCGTCAGTCATCTAAGAAACGGCCTTATCTAATATTATGAAGTCGTCATCGATGGTGATTTATTCAACGTCTGCCACAAAACTCAGTTTTGACATATCGATGATTGCAGGTCTCCAACGGTACCCCAAGTTGCTAAGCGAGTTGGAGCAGGAGTTCCGGCGTGTGGTGCCTCCTGCGCTCCTCGGACACAACGACACCCTCACTGACAAGATATCTGACGCCATCAGAGCATTCTACTTCCAGCAGAAACCCATCGAAAACAGGAATATTGACAGCCTTATTGACGTAAGATTACAGAAGACATGTTTCAGCTTTTGCAAATGGTCCAGTTTCTTAGAAAAACAATGCAATATATGCATTGATATATTGGTAAAAATTTTAGGAGTTCACCGTAATTTTATTTATCCTGAAAATGATGTAAGTTCGCACATGTTCAGACAGTTTAAGACGCAATGCTGATGAACATTCGAACGAGTGCCACCTTTTGTAATGTAATTTTAGATAATTTATAGGTAAGTTTAATTATGTTTGTGACAGTTTGTGTTTTCTCATTAGTTATTCACAGATGTGATGTTCCTGCGGCCAGTTTTGGAGACGGTCCGCCAGCAAGTAGAGAGTAATCGCACGAGCCCTACGTACTTGTACCGGTTCGCGTTCGACGGAGCCCTGGGGCTCTTCAAGCGCATGCTGGGCATCACGCACGCCGGCGCCTGCCACGGCGATGAAATGGGATACCTTTTCTATTTCTCAAGGCTAAACTACAGGTTGGATGATGATTCACCCGAGCTTGCAGTCTCACGGCGCATGGTCCAAATGTGGACGAACTTTGCCAAGACCGGGTAAGCGCAAACTACCTCAACATACCTTGTACTATTTAAAATTTGGTATCTACACAATCACGATAATGTGCATTTTCCTCAAGTCCAGTATTTTTGCAGATTCTCCCTATTTATTGTTCGAAAGTGTGATATTGTTACATGGCCCATGAATAGTACATTTCAAGCGCAAAGCAACAAGTTAACTTATGTTATAATGTATTCGAGTACCTACCTACTGCTAACGCGCTGTTTGATTACATAGCTTTCATACAGATTACATTGTTATCTGGTAATTCGATATAACATATTGATGAATTGTTTTAATCTGTGAACACTGTGCAAATGATACCGATATGATTTCAGGGAAAATACAGACACTAAAAGGTGTACGTTTCTATAGGACTTTTTTGATCCTAACGAGACAATAATTTTGCAAAATAAGTATGACATAATAAGTAGAGCATTCCTGGCTAATTATAGAAGTTACTTTACATTCGTTTGCATCGATGTGTTTCAGGAATCCAACACCTACTGTAGACTACGAGTCAGTGGTGGACTTCAACTGGCCACAAGTCAACAGCACAGAACACATTAGCTATCTCGACATCGACGGGAACTTCACCGTGCAGGTGGACCCCGAGGCCAAGCGAGTCAAGTTCTGGAACTGGCTGTACGACAACTATGCAGCCAGGGACGAGACAGACGCTATCACCAATACAACTTCAGTTAACGAGTAACAAAGTACAATTTTGTGATAAGTGAATCAAGGTGTTCAAACATTGTTACTGCCAGTGTAACTATAATAAACTTACTGCTAATCACCAAGTGCCAAGTTATGAAAACAAACTTTTAGTGACCCTGTTGACAGCATGTGATCTCAGAAACTGGCGGCAAATACTTAGTGACTATTTATCAAAAACTGAGGCTTCATTTATATTGCGAACGAGTCTACCCGTCATGTGTTTGTTTCATTGGACTATTGGTGCACTATGTTTTTCATAAAGGCTTTTTCCAATTCCAAAAAGGGAAATGGAAAATTAGCTATTTTACTACTTAACTCTTAACTGCGATGTAAATAATATATAATTAAGTATTTTTATGTTGTCCGTTTTGTAATTTTAAGATGTCTTAACTCCAGCTAAGTTACCATAATTCTATAATAATAAAATATATAAATTAAAAAATTGTTTGAATAAACTGAAAAATCGAAACCTATAAATGAGGACCCCATGCTGAATCTGGCAACTTAGTGTCTCTTGTAATCTTGTTTTTCGCTTCGACGAGGAATTACACACGGCCAGAAAACCTCGGCATACGTAATAGCAGCACAGGAAAAATTGAATTTGAAATGATTCAGTACCAATTTATATGATTTCCCTATACGTCATAGAATCCTTTACCAAACAACTTTAAGTATATATAAGAGCAATGGGGCTCAGGAAGATCAGTCTGAAAGTGCACCCAGCCCTGTATACGCCTTTGCGTCAGCTTTGCAATAAAGTTAAATAACTGTACTGCATCAAAATGTATAAGAAGGTCAGCAACTTAGTGAGCATCAGGAGGCGGTTCGATACTAAGGAGCCACAGAATGACTACAATTCGAGGTAAGTTTCCACTCATCTGACAAGAACTTAACATTGGGTCAGAATCTGCTCGTCTACTTAAAAGTACAAGTATAACTGTGTACCTAGCTACGGCTTAAACTCACTCTGCCGCTATACACTACTTGTTTTTTTCCGATCACAGAGCGGAAGTCTGTGTCCCAGTAGTGACAGCTGGGCTGATAATGCTTTATACTTGTCACTTTCAGTGGAAAAGCTGACTGCAAGGTGTACAACAGCGTTTTGGAATTAGTGGGGAACACACCCCTTGTTAAATTGAACAAGTTGCCGAAAGACCATGGGCTACAGTGTGAAGTTTGTAAGTGCAGGGTTTTTGTTTGAACATTTTTATTAAATAACTAGTGACCCGCTCCTACTTCAAAACAGGTATGTTTTGTAACTTACCGACTGGTTTTATTTTCAGACGCCAAATGCGAATTCATGAATCCTGGTGGCTCCATAAAGGATAGAATCGCCTTAGCTATGATCCAGGATGCACGAAAGAGAGGCCTTGTGGATGACCACACTGAGTTTGTGGAAGCTACCTCGGGAAACACCGGCATCGGTATTGCGTTGAATGCTGCCCTTATGGGTAAATACAATGTTCAATTGCAAAAAAATTCGTACGTCGTTATGTTAAATACCATTCAAAAAGATGAACTGAGGGACTAGGAGTTATAAATGTTGGGATGACCGAATAAAAGTATTGCAAGTCTTGCGTTTTGAACAAGGCTATTCATATTTGAGTAGGTTTTATGTCCATACAAACGCAAAATCATATCAAACGTCGTACGAATCTGATAATCTATTATTATAGATATTTTACAACTAGTTCATCATTATAATGTTTCCTTTCCAGGAAATAAATGTATTATTGTAACACAAGACAAGAACTCATCGGAAAAGGTAAACACCATGCGTTTGTTGGGGGCCGAAGTGATCCAAACCAAAAATGGTGAACTGGAAATCTCGATCGCTCGCCAGCTGAAAAACGAAAACCCTGACACGATGGTGATGTTGAATCAGGTAACTTTTTTTACATAATATTTGGGTTCGGGACATTCAAAATTCAATCAAATGAACAACTACAGTGCCGACATATTATAGAGTAATTAGTTAAGTCTATACGTGTAACCCTTCAATTCCAGTTTGACAATGACGTTAACCCGAAGAGTCACTTCGAGAATACCGGTGCAGAGATAGTGTCAGCACTGGGTGACGTCGACGTGGTGGTGCTCGGCGCTGGCACCGGCGGCACTATGACCGGGGTCGGCAAGAAGTTGAAGCAGAAGAACGCCAAGTGCATACTGGTGGCGGCAGAGCCTGAGGGGTCTACCATGATCAATAAGAATGGAAAACCCCATTCGTTTCTGGTAAATAATATACATAAATAGTTTCAAGAGTCGTTGAATTCAGAGAGTTGTTGCAATAATTATATTTTCCTATAACATTGTACTGCTGCTTTTACCAAATTTTTCTCGACATATATTATGTAATTAAAATATGTGGATTTTAATGTTTTTAGGTGGAAGGAATCGGAGGAACCTGGGCGCCAATTGTCCTGGATAAGTCAGTAGTTGACCACGTCGAGGTAGTCACTGATCAAGAAGCCTTCTTGATGTCCAGGGAGCTATCGAGAAAGGAGGGATTGTTATGTGGTGAGTATCTAATGATAATGACGCATTTAACCGGTTAATAATTGGGTCAAACGATATCTTTGGTATTTCCATCCCATAACTTTATACGACGTTGATATCAACGCATGATAATCTATAAGGTCATAAAAGCAAGAAGTTATTATACTTTAAAACAAGCCTGTGACGGAGTCGCCGTCGTTAGTTGACCATGATTATTTCTATAGCATTTCATTATGAAGCAAAAGAACGATAGGTATAGGTCCTAAGTAAAATACATCACTAAATTATTATGATCCCGCAGTAGTGGGATCGGTGATCTTAATTGAGCAATTTTGTGTTGATCAATGAGCTCCTATATTATTCTCTTGGTGAATTGTACTTGGTAGTAACGTAATACTGCAATTTCCAGGTGGAAGCAGTGGATCAGCCATGTGTGCAGCTATCAAGGCTGTAAAGGCATTGAACATCGGTGCCGGCAAGCGTGTGGTGGTCATCCTACCCGACGGCATCCGTAACTACATGTCTAAGTTCGTCAGCGACCAGTGGATGGAGGCACATCGCTTCATGGAACCCCCAGCACATACCATGAAGTATGTTGTATTATTTTGAAAACCGACATCTTTTTTTTTATTACTCATTATACGGTTAAAGAAAGCCTATATAGTAACGGGATTTTTTTCCCGAATAACATAAAATTATGTGAAACAGTGTAACGTATAATTATATCATAAGCCTTCATTTTGTTGGTTTACTATCGGATACCAATCAATCAAAGTTTTAATTGTTCTAAACATAATTATAATTTCAGATGGTGGGAACATCCGATTACCGAGTTAGTCTTGGACCGCACTTATCCCAAACTGAATAAAGACTGCACGTGCCAGCAGGCCCTGGAGGCTATGAAATCAAACAACGTGAACATTGCCGTCATCGTCGATAACATCGGGTAATTCATTTATTTCTCTTTTGAAACTATACCTTCAATTCGGTGAAACTTAAAATTACAACATAAAACATTTTCATTTCAGACACTTCGTGGGCGCTGTTTCCAAGGACAGCCTCCGCAACAGGGCCGCGAATCCCACCAAGTTGCCCGGAGAGGACTGTGTGGAGTATGACTTCGAAGACGTGGTCACGGACCACCTCGACAAGCACGTCTACACGCTGGCTGACAACGCGGAGAAAGGAAAGCCAACTATCGGTCTTTTGTCTCGCATTTTGGACATCGCTCCCTATGTGATCATTGGAAAAGAAGGTTACGACATAAGCGGTAAGTAACTAAGTATAGACACAAATGATTTCTTATACAAATTCAAGCTACCTTCAGGGGGGTTTACTCGTAGCGCGGGGTGAAGACAGGGGGAAATATTTTACGTTCATCATTCATCCAATACAGTAAAGTTACTTGACTGTGTGGTTATATGATGATGAGGCTGTTTGCCTATTCAGCCTTGGCCAGTGCAAGTCGTAAAATAGTTTTCTTATTTTTAACTCGCTTTTATTAGCTTCATACGTATGTATGTATGTAACGGAAACTTTGAACTTGATTTTCGACCACTTCCAAACGTCGGATTCATTTAAAATTTTGCACACCTATCAAGGACCGATGACAATACAATAATTTAATAAGTTTGTCCCATTATCCTTACCAGTATCTTCAGGATTATCTATTTTTTCCATATTCAGAGACACGGTAGTGATTTATGCCGAGTACTAATGCATACACTTTGCACGGCTTAAACTTTGAGACAAGCATTTGACTATTGGCAGGATCAACTGGAAAGTTTTGTACACTCGACAATAAAAAAAGTGTATTTTTATTTTTTCTTTTAATACTAAAACATACATACAGAAACTCACGATAAAATAAATTTCTTGTTAATCACTATTATTATTTCAAACTTATTTAAAATTATTTTCTACTTTTTAGTTTAGTTTTGTATTAAAGCGTGTTTTTTAGTTTTTCAAACTATTATTTTTACATAATACAATCATCTTACTAACGAAATCATTATTGTTTCAGCCTTTTTCGTTCCAAGTGGAGTGGTGACGGGAGATGATGTCCTGGACTACATACATGAGCACAGCCAACCTTGCAACGGGGAGTAACCAGCATTGACTGTAACGCCGACTTTGACATAATTACGAGTATTGTAATGTTAAAGGCTCATTATAATTGTAACACTCTTCTTTTTAACCATTATTAAAATGATTAATTTATTAAAACAAAAACTTTTTAATTCATATCCTGTTTTTTTTCCCACCATCCACTTGCAGGTACACAAGTACACTGTACGTATACTGCCGATGTATTCCGTAAAAATCTCAAAGTGAAAACTTAGCTATAGTGTGTTTTGGTTGAAATTTTCTAAGTAGATCAAAAATCTATGTACCGCATCCTGTCATCCTGTCCTCAGCTTACGATCTGCAAATGCGTAACAAACTTGTAATAGATCAGTTGGGGTGGTAGGTAGATAAATTACGTACACAGAAAATCAACGTCAGATGAGAACAGACAGAGACAACCTAACCAAAATATAGGACAGTATGGCTAGAAAAGGACGGCTAAAGATCGAAAAAAATCGAAGAACTCGAGTCGAAGATCTGGATTGAAAAATCCAGAGGGAAACCAGTACCCAAAGGTGGGCGATACGATAATGGAAAAGAGAAAAGGAGGACAAAGGATATCTTCAAAATTATTCCTATATGTCGTACGGAGATGGCCAAGACGACGAGATGATGTAATAACGATACTATAGAGGTATGAGGAACAGGGTGTAAAGTTCACTCATCCTCCATAGAAAAGGGAGGATCCTGCGACCAGACGGGTGTTGTGTCTGGTGGACAACTGCCCTTGTGCGGTAAACTCTGCTTGTGCGATGCAGGATTTTACTTGACGTCAGTGTCATGCGTAGGTTGCATGTGGCGATGTAGATGCCGCTACAATACCATAACAAAGATTTGTTCTTGGAAATTCTTTATTTGATTTTTTAACAAGGTTGCAATAGGCCTATTTAATGTCATTGCTTTCATTTTATAATCAAGTAGTTATAGACGTGAATCAGTAACCAATAATGGAAAGTTGCATTTGGTACGTTTTATGTTACAATATAATTTTTTATATTAATAATAAAAAAAAATAAGACTTCAATAATATTTAATTTAACTTCATGGCGGAAAATTAAATCTGAAAATGGATTTAATGATTATAGGATAAATGAATATATATTTTATTAATAAAAATGGATACCTAAGTTACATATAAGGATTGGTTGGGTCAAGAGGGTATCAGTCTGTAGCCTGCATTCGCCTTTGTTGCTGCATCAGAAATTCAGAATGTATAAGTTGTCAAGCAACCTAGTGAGCATCAGAAGACGTTCTGAAAAGGAACCTCAGAATGTTCGTAATTTGGGGTAAGTTACCAATCATTTACTTTCATCTCAATGAGACTTTCCAACTACGAAACATTAATTTACAACAACTTATTTATAACTAGCTGCGCCCCACGGTTTCACCCGCGTAAGTCTCGATCCCGTAGGAATATCGGGATAAAAAGTAGCCTATGTCTTAAATCCAGGGTGTCAGCTACCTCCAAACAAAATTTTATCAAAATTGGTCCAGCCGTTTGAGCGTGAAGAAGTAACAAACATACACACACACACTCTCACAAACTTTCGCCCTTATAATAATAGTGTGATACCTACATTCTATGCAAATAAACATTTTCTATTCAATTCTATTCTTTACCGTCTCCAAGATGAGCAACGCTTCGGCAATAAATATAAATTATCTCAAAAAAAATCAAAAGTCATTTATTCAAACTAGGCTGAGAATCAGCACTTTTCGAACGTCAAAAATTACATAAGACAGTCCCCCAAAAACGCCCACCCTTCAACACTTCCTAGTGCTTTAGCTGGGAAGAAGAAGTGGCGAAACAAACTCCCCAGCGTGCTGCTGGGGAGTTTGTTTCGCCACTTCTTTCAAGATTCAAGTTTTATATCTGAACAGACAGCTGTGCTAGCTGTCTGTTCAGATATAAAACTTGAATCTACACAATAAAATGTAAAAGAATTTGCATTACGCAACACAACATTAAATTAAATTAATTGCCTTATGTTAACTAGCACACGCCACTATACCAAAAAAAACATAAAAATCGTCGAAAACTATACTCAAAACAGAAATAAAATAAACAGAACGTACCTAAATAAAATCTATTATCTACATTGAAACAGAGGAAAAGCCGAAAATAAGGTCTATAACAGCATTTTGGAATTAGTGGGCAACACGCCTCTTGTTAAACTGAACAAGGTGCCGAAGGACCATGGGGTACAGTGTGAAATCTGTGAGTATCATCAAATGTTTTGTAGCAAGAATAAATTTCAAGCCTTTTTATCCTCATAACATCAGATTGAGTATAACGAATAAGAAACCAATGGAGAATTACCTGACACCGTTTTTATTTTTAGACGCCAAATGTGAATTCTTGAATCCGAGTGGCTCCATAAAAGATAGAGTCGCCTTGGAGATGATCAAAGAGGCAAGACAAAAGGGACTTGTGTGCGACCACACTGAATATGTGGAAGCTACATCAGGAAACACTGGCATCGGGATTGCGTTCAATGCCGCACTTACTGGTAAATGCTTACGATTTGTAGTTGTTCTGATTCGGTCTTTGCAGTGAGTTGGAAGAAATGATGTGGCTGAAAAGAATAGTTCACATAAGTACAAAATGTACCATTGAATGAGAAATAGTAGCTCTCCAAAATTCTTAATTGTTTGAAGAAGGCGCAAATATTGAATAACACTAAACTTAATATTTATCTCCTATTTTAGAAAATAAATGCATCATTGTAACAGAAGATAAAAACTCATCTGAAAAGGTGAACACTATTAACTTGCTGGGAGCCGAAGTGATCCAAACTAAAAATAAAGATTTGGAATTTTCAATCACTCGCCAACTGAAAGATGAAAATCCTAACACAGTGGTGATATTGAATCAGGTCAGCCAGTTACATATTACTATAAATAAAGCATTTACCGCTAAGTAATACAGGTAATACACATGCTGGAAAATATTGCTCGATCCATGTCCAACAAACTGACACTTTATGCAGTAAATAAGCAATAACTTACTACAAATAAATTTACTACAAAACGTTCAATTTCAGTTCGACAATCCCGTTAACCCAAGAATTCACTATGAGAATACTGCAGAGGAGATACTAGCCGCACTGGGTGATGTAGACGTGGTGGTGATGGGGACGGGCACCGGCGGCACCATGACCGGGGTTGCCAAGAAGTTGAAAGAGAAGAACCCCAAGTGCATGGTGGTAGTGACTGAGCCGGAGGGCTCTGTCATGCACAACACGACGGGGAATTCTCATCCATTTTTGGTAGATAAATATATTTCCTTAATTTAAACCTAGCTGGGTTCCGTATTTATCCCAAAAACAAACTTAACATTGTAGTTGAAAAACATGCTCTCCGATACATCGATAAACGTTACGGTCAATTCTCCAACCGCAAATTTAAGTTCGTCGACTATTACTCGTTAACTTGTAAAGCTTACTTAGCTGCGATAGTTTTCCTTTTAATTTCGTTATAATTATATACCTACTACTGCCATGATTTATTTCAGATATCCAAAATCAACCATTTAGCTGGCAGGGGGCCGACACGACCCTAACAAAAAATAGCACTTTAAAGCTTAATATTACGCAAACGGATCCCTGAATTGAAAATGGTTTGCACAGACCCACAATATTTTTGAACGGCCTATCCAACGACAACACATACTATGGGATGGACGAGAAAAAAAAATATCATCCCCACTTTACGTATAAGGGAGGCTCTAAAAAAAAAGCTATTCTTTTATGACTTTATCGGCGTGATTAATGCCAAATTACAGGTTTCTAGTACTAAGAGTCTCTGAGCTAAGCTGGGGACAGACAGAAGGACGAACGGACAGACAGACGGAATGTCGAAACTATAAGGGTTCCTTGTTGACTACGGAACCCTGAAAAAGAACCTACAACGTTATTATTTTCTTATTGAATCTTTATGATCTTTTGTCATTGCACGAGCATCGAATGTGTTCTTTATCTAGAAATTTAATAGCTATGAAATGTCAAATTCGTTATTCTGGATTCTTTCAGATGGGCACTCGTGCAGTGGGAAGACTCATGAGGAATAAGTGTAACTAGAAGAATAGAAGTTCACCTAAGTGGTTGTGGTGGTGGCTAACAGTGGTTGTGAATGCTGCGTAACCAAAATCGGTTATTTTTCTAGGTGGAAGGAATCGGCGGGTATAAACTACCGATAATATGTGATGAATCCTTGATTGACCACTTCGAAGTAGTCACCGATCAAGAAGCATTCTTGATGTCTAGGGAACTGGCGAAAAAGGAGGGATTGCTATGCGGTGATTATCTATTAATTACGCATTTATTTGATTAATTACTTAACTCTAATCTTATCAGTAGGCCGATTTCTTAGGTTTTACTTCCTGTACCTTGTAACAAAACAAACATTGGTCAACATTGTAACAAAACAAATCGTGAATCATCGTGAGGAAACTCTGTTATTACAGTGTTTCTAAAAAATATGATATTGATGGATGGATGGATTATTGGTTTCGCGAAGAGAATAAAATAAACTACCGCTCTTCTTGTACGCTATTTATATTGCTCCATACGTTATTATTGCCAATGTTATGTAAACCAGGCGGAAGTAGTGGATCGGCCATGGCTGCGGCTATCAAAGCGGTGAAGACCCTGAACATCGGCGCCGGCAAGCGCGTGGTGGTCATCCTACCCGACGGCATCCGTAACTATATGTCCAAATTCGTCAGCGACCAGTGGATGGAAGCACACCGCTTCATACAACCTCCAGAACATTCCATGAAGTGAGTTACTTTACTGCACTTGTACTTCAAGCTCCTCAGAAAGACATGAAGTAGGTATCTGAGAAGACGCTTCATATCGTTATCGTTAACATGGCCAAAACAAACGTCAAAAACGTACCCGTACTACCAAGTACGATCAGTGCTCTTAATTACCTGACCACTCTTATAAAGAAGAATAAAGGACACAACATACATGCATCGTGCTAACATGTTCATAGACGAAACGTGTATCAACAGTGATTGATTATTTTCAGATGGTGGAAAAAACCGATTACTGAAATATATTTGAGCCGCACTTATCCCAAGCTGAATAAGGACAGCACGTGCGAGCAGGCCCTGCAAGCTATGAAGACCAACAACGTGAATATTGCTGTCATCGTCGATGATGTCGGGTAACTATCCTTAATTTATTCGACTGAGGTCGGAAATTATCGCACAGGAACCTCCCTACCGGGATAAAAAGTATCCTATGTCCTAAATTGCTAACCCAGGGTCATGTTCTGTACCCCAAGTGTAAGTTTGCAAGAGAGTAAACGTAACTAGCGCGTTTGCGTTAAGATTTTTATTCTCACCCTTATAGTCTTAGTATTATGATCTATCGGTCAAATTTTAACGCAAACGAAATAGTTACGTTTTATAGGTACTGTTCCTACCAGGGTTGAGAGTTTGTCGGCAAGGCATATCGTGGCCCTGGCACACTGACACTTCTCCCGCTCCGCCCAGAGCGGGAGAAGTTATTTGATAATTTCCCACCCAAAAAAAAAAAAAGTTCTTGATCTCCTACTTGTGTCCAAAATTTCATCGAAATCCGTTCAGCTGGTGAAAAGGTACGCATTTATAATATTAGTATGGAAGTATGGATTCTATCGGTTCTCGTAGGTTTTTTTTAATCGAGTAGGTTTTTATATTGCTTAGTTCAAAAAATCTAAACAGTTTTTATCAAGGTGAATCCGCAGCTGTAGCCCTAAATAGATAAGTAATTCTGTAAATACATATCTGATATAGTCGGGAACCCCTGAACCTGACACTGACCAGCAAATTGCATCAAACGTAAGACAATTTGAATTTCGCGGGCTACAGCTACTGATGAACCTTAAATTAGAAACTTTCTAAACACGCCTTAATTTAGTTAAATCAGATCTTGCAATTTTACAGACAATCTGACTTAGAATACATTATAAAAATTTGGCAATTATTTTTTAGACACTTCGTGGGTGCTCTTTCCAAGGACAACCTACGCAACCGAGCGACGAATCCCACGAAGTTGCCCGGACAAGATTCTGAGAATTTTGACTTCCAAGACGTGGTCTTTGACAACCTCGACAAACACGTTTACACTTTGGCTGTAAACGCAGAAGCAGGAAATCCTACGGTCGGTCTTCTGTCCCGGATACTGGACATCACTCCTTACGTGATCATCGGAAAAGACGGGTACGCCATTAACCGTGGCGATAGTGGTAAGTAAACGCGGAATAAGTTTTTATACCCACATAAAAAAACGTGTGCGGTCGGGGGCCCCCGTCAGGAACGAGGTTCCTTAATTCTCACGTATGATTTAAAACAAAAACTATTGACACTTGAAACTGACTTTAACTCATCAAGGCATTATTTTTGCTTTCTGCTGGACTGTCTACATACGTATCGTAGATAAGTTCTTAAGTACTTAAACAAACTTATCTTACAGTAACCTGTGTAAATATATGTATTTATCCAATGATAACATTAAAAATAATAGTCCACTATCACATTCATGGGCGTAGATAGCTACAGGGGGGGAGGTCGGGGAGCAAGGGTGGGCAATGCTCACCCTAGAGACTTCTTTGCCCACCCTAGAAATGTCTACCTTCCATACTCTGAGTTATTTCCTACTCTTGCTTTTCGCGGTAGGCATTGTCGGTAGTGGAAGAAACATCCCACAACGAGAGCTGAAGGAAATACAGCCTCCAATGCATTAATGGACGAGAAACATGGACGCTCGCTAAAGAGACTGTGTACACACGGCTCCACATCAAGCTATACATTTTCAGTATAAGTTGATCTCGCATTGTATAGGATGTCCGTACAATGAGAGGTAAGCATAAACTGGAAATGTATATAGCTTGATATCTAGCCGTGTGTACAAAACCTAACTTTCACAAAGGGCTATGGAGTGAAAGACCGAGCTCGTAACTCAGAGATCCGACGTAGGACTAAGGTTCAAGTCGAGAGACGGTAGAACGAGCGTTCGCAGACCAACGGCCAGGTGGGCGGACGACCTACAGAAGATCGCGGGGAAGACCTGGAGGAGGCCTATACTGAGCAGTGGGTGGACAGGGCTGCCAATGATGATGATGATGAATTTTTTGAGGTTTGAATATTATTAGGCGTCATTTATGATCTCTCATTAAATGACTGTGGTTAGTTCAGCTGGACGGCTGCCTCCACCTTCCTTGTCACCTTCTATTCAAAAGTGGATTGCTTATAGATTTTGATGATCCTTTTACAAAATAGCATCGTGCAAGGACGTACTACCTAGTACGTCCTTTTGCACTTGGTCATCTAGTTCCAAGAGTAAAAACGACTTGAGCTCCAGCGCTCAATTCCTCGTTTATAATATTACCCTGACAGGGATCCTTGGACCGGAGGAACAGGACCAAATATAAGAACTCTTCCAATTTTCAGTTATTTGTCTGCCTACATGCTTACTTTATATCCATATATAGTTTATATTCGAAATTATTTATTTATTTCAGATTTCTTCATTCCCAGTGGAGTGGTGACGGGGGATGACGTCCTCGACTACATACATGAGAACAGCAAACCGTAGAACTTGATGTAACACGACCGTACCCATTTATTTCCGACTTTGCCGCTAAACTTGACTATTTAACGAATCGACTACGCCTCTATAACAAACATCATGATGTTTATACCTATACTTACCTATTTATTTTTAATCAATATTAAATAATTGCAATCATTGAAAAATAACTGTTCTTTTCATTAAATCCCTGTAGCTTCCTGCTTCAGTTCTAGGTAGACACGGCTACATATCAAGCTATACATATCTAGTTTAGGCTGATCTCGCATTGTATAGGATTTCCGTACTATGAGAGGTTATACTGGAAAAGTATAGCTTGATGTGTAACCGTGTGCACATAAGACATGGGTGAGTCTCTTGATTTCGGAATTATAATAAATCAATTTACTTACTACGTTATAATCCGTGACTAATAACCTGTTAACCCTGAAAACTTTTAGACGAATGCTATGGATGAAGGTTACTATTAAGATGCTTAGAAACATGTTTCATTAAACCTATACTTGGTGTTCATTTTTACCGATTGTTTACTCCTGGCATGTTATGGACGTGGATACTCACGTGCATAGCAATTAAATTATGCAGTCAATTGAAGTAGTTCCATTCAAACCTATGATATCAGTAGTTCCCAAAGTATGGGTCGTGAGGGAATATTGGGTGGGTCAAGAAAAATAGGACGATAAATCGACCAACCGGGCCAACGGTCGGAAGACCAGTCGATGAGTCGACCACTGAGGCTGACGGTGGTGGATGGCAATCGCAGCGCGTGGCGGTCGGTCTGTGATTTTCGTCTTATGCGCGGGTGGAGCGAGACGAAACGGAACGCACCGAAATAAATTAGACGTATCAAACTCATTGCGATTAAAATTAACTAAAACTGAAGTTGATGCTAAGGCTATAATTAATGACAAAAACATGAATCCTTCGTGATAAAAAAAATTGAACTCATTGTATCTAAATATTTACACTTTGGATCGGAACTGAATACTTGTCATATATAGTTATGCCCCTTATTCCTCCATGAAAACCAAGAGGTGAGTCCCGAATTTTGAACTTTTTGGTATGTGAATTGCGGTCCAGTCAATGTTGGGAACCACTGCTCTAGACCATCATGTGATAGAGTACCCGCTGTACTACGTGACAACGTAACGTGACGCGGATCTAACTATATTTTAGTTATACAAAATACGCTAACAGACAAGCACACGCATTGCTATTGGTATTTTTTTCGGTAAAGTTTTATTGAACTGCAGTACTATTCAATTATTTCAATAAAGAAAAGTAATAGGAGCATGTTACTAAATCAAAGTTAATAACGGTAGTAACGATAGTAAGGTATACATTGATCTCCGCGATAAGAAATACATTATTATCGACATTTTGATTTGTGATAAAAAAGTACATTATCGAACATAAATAATGATATAAAATGAAACGTTCATGTTCATATAATATAAGTACCAACACATCCTTTCACTTAGCAAGTCTCTTAGTGTTCGTTCTGTTTTGAAGATCAACAAACACGGATTTCCACGATGAACGTCAGCCACAACGAACAGTGAGTTTATGATTATGACTTTATGAGTTATTATTTTTTGAGCTTTTTGTCAAGTAGACTAGAATAATTTATTAACTAAAACTTTAGAAGGTAAACCTGAATAACGTTTAAAGTTTGAAAGCAAGGAAATCATCATTCCTAACGTTAGGTACTCTGAAATCTTTTATGTTTTCTATACCAAAAAATTTAAACCAGTTTTTATTGTTTTTGTTTTTGTTATATATTGTTTTTGTTATATATTGTTTTTGTTTTTATTCTTTTACCGCACTTTTCCTAGGCTGAATTTCACTTTTTCCTAATAATTATATCCACTGCCCCGTGGAGTACGATTTTTTTTTTCCCCTTCATGACTCTCTAAAACATAGTATCTGCAGAATGTGTCCTAATATTTGATTAAAATATTGTTTCGCAGAGGGAAAAAAATATACGACAACATACTCCAGTGTATCGGCCACACTCCTTTAGTCAGGTTGAATCGAATACCTCAAAGTTATGGGCTGGAATGTGAAATATGTGAGTACATTAAATAAAAAAAATAATGAGAAAACTTTAATAATCATAATTCAAGGCCATATTTTTATTATTATTCATAAGTCACCTATTTACCTAAATAGTGATAGTTGGTAGGACCACCTCTGAAACGAGGATCTGATTCAACACTAAAAAAAAACTGTTGTTTTATCTGTATTTAGATCATGTATTGCATTTTTGTATTCAAAACTAGACTTCTTCAGTCATTTAAAATAGTACCCGTCTATGTTATAATTATAATACTTGGAATGTTATAAAACGTTTGAATAGATTGTCAGAATTAACAAAGTTAAATTACACAATACTCAATATATTTATTGCTTGCACATGTGAACTTAGGTGGTAGATTTTACAAAATATGATAGGTACATTGTGGATCCTGTCGGGCACGCAATAGTAGGAGAGAGGAAGAGGTGGATCCTGTCGGGCACGCAATAGTAGGAGAGAGGAAGAGGTGGATCCTGTCGGGCACGCAATAGTAGGAGAGAGGAAGAGGTGGATCCTGTCGGGCACGCAATAGTAGGAGAGAGGAAGAGGTGGATCCTGTCGGGCACGCAATAGTAGGAGAGAGGAAGAGGTGGATCCTGTCGGGCACGCAATAGTAGGAGAGAGGAAGAGGTGGATCCTGTCGGGCACGCAATAGTAGGAGAGAGGAAGAGGTGGATCCTGTCGGGCACGCAATAGTAGGAGAGAGGAAGAGGTGGATCCTGTCGGGCACGCAATAGTAGGAGAGAGGAAGAGGGCTTTTAATTGACAAACATATATGTAATAGTTTGTCATTTAAATATTCATTGATATTAAAGTAGCATTTAGATAATAGAAATTGTTTTAATTTATTTATGAATGTATTCAATTTTTGTTCTTCTTTAATTGTTTCTGGTAATTTATTATATATTTTAATTGACATGAGCTTAGATTACTTAACTGATTGAAAAAAAACGACTATCCCAGTAAAATATGATGTAAAATCTGTGTTAAGCTAGACATCTATTGTATTATCTTCCCGATATAATTGCTTCGCTTGTGATAACAATATTTAATAACCTCCTGTGAATTTACTTGGTATCTATCTTTACATCAGTAACTAATATTTATACTCAGCTACCTACCTTGTAATATGAAAGTTATCTTTGTCGTCATAATTGTGATAAATACACAGTAAACACGATGCGTGTTTAGCAAATCAATATTTTACGTAAGTAATGAATGAGTATGTCATTGAGGTACATTCGTAACAACACTACAAACATACGCAAGTATTTGTAATAAGAATTCAAGGTGACATTAAGGCTTCGTAAAATAAATATATAAAGTGATTAATTAAGATCGGTCAGTGTGGAAACATAAGGAACATTAGAGGTAGAGAAGTTCTTTAGAAACCACATAGTAGATTTCAAAGTTAGGAAGATCTTCATACAATCGAAGATTTAAAAAGAAACAGTTGTTTATACAATACGGTTGATAGCAGAACTGACTAAAAAAGTTGCGGAACTGTTACAATATTGAAATCATTTGTTTGTTGTAGACACGTGTTTCTTTGGAACTAATTTCTCTGTGAGACTGACTGACCCATCTCAATTAATCATAGAATAACTAATAAAAAATATTTAAAAAATTACATTTAACGTTTAAAACATTTTATCAGTTTTTAACGTGTAATTAAGCTTCAACGCCTACGTGGTGTTTTTAGTAGAAGCTACGAAAACGCCGCGTCTCCTTAGCTTCATCTGCTACGCCGCGTCTTTGAAGTTTCATCTGCTACGCCGCATCTCCGTAGCTTCACCTGCTACGCGGCGTTTTCGTAACTTCATCTGCTACGCGGCGTTTTCGTAGCTTCATCTGCTACGCCGCATCTCCATAGCTTCAGCTGCTACGCGGCGTTTTCGTAGCTTCATCAGCTACGCCGCGAAATCGTAGCTACATCTGCTACGCCGCGTCTCCGTAGCTTCAACTGCTACGCGGTGTTTTCGTAGCTCCATCTACTACGCCGCGTCATCGTAGCTACATCTGTTACGCCGCGTCTCCGTAGCTTCAAGTGCTACGCGGCGTTTTCGTACCTTCATCTGCTACGCCGCGTCATCGTAGCTACATCTACTACGCCACGTACCGTAGCTTCAACTGCTACGCAGCGTTATCGTTGCTTCATCTGCTACACCGCCCGCGAGCTTCAACTGCTATGCGGATGCGCTAGCTTCAACAACGATTACTTCGCGAAACAAAGAAAGTTTATTTATTGCAGTTACTCGTAGTAATAATTTTACAGCTACGTTGTTAGTACACATAGAATAACCCTCCTTCTGAGGCAGTCGGGTAAAAACAACTTACTTAACAACACCGTATGACGGATGATTCCAACAATGCCTTTGTTTGTCCTAGATGCAAAATGCGAATTTATGAACCCAGGAGGGTCGATAAAAGATCGTATTTCGTATACCATGGTACAAGAAGCGGAACATGCTGGCCTCGCTAAACCTGGTACCAGGTTCGTTGAGCCAACTTCTGGCAATACGGGAATTGGAGTGTCCCTCACAGCTGCAGTTTGCGGTAACTATAATTTCTTCACAAATAGCTTAATGTAGGTATATTATATGTAGGTATTCGTAGAACGCCTACCCATAAAACCTAGTAGGCTTCTTACATTAACATTCCAATTTCAACTTTGTAGCAATTAGGCAAGCACGAGTATTGGCGTGTGGTTACCGACAGTAATAGATATTCATCTCCGCCCTGAAAGTGTGAGCAATATATAATACATAATATCATAATTATATCAACATCTCACTGATTGTACATAAAATAACAGTAAAAAGTATAAAAAACTAGCTGTCACTAGGTAGCCATGACGTTAGAAGTTATGTATTTTCAGGATATGGATGCACCATCGTCACTCCAGATAAGAACTCCGATGAGAAAATGAGCACGATGAGTCTACTCGGTTCGGAGATCATCCAGACTCCGGCCATGGCCCACCACGAGGACCCTGATAGCTTTGTGTCGGTTACCAAACGCTTACTAGAAGCAAATCCGCAGGCAATTTCTATGAATCAAGTAAGTTGCTTAATATCATTTCAAGTAGGTTTGGATTTTAAACATTTAAAATGTAAATAAATAAAATTTAGTACTCAAACGACGTGAATCCTCTGACACACTACGAGCATACGGCGGAGGAGATCCTGGACTCCCTGGGCACGGTGGACATGTTCGTCATGGGCTCCGGCACGGGCGGGACCGTCACTGGCGTGGGCCGCAAGCTCAAGGAGAAGTGCCCCGACTGCATCATCGTTACCGTGGACCCGCAAGGCTCCATCATTTTCGGTGATGGCAATCCGGTCTTATACTTTGTAAGTTTCTTTCTTTCTACATAGGTACATAGGTACTACTGTTTCTGACAGACCTGAATATTGCAAGTATACCTAGGTAACTATAAAACTATTAACACAACATACATAATTATACAGGGTGGCAGGGACATCGACGCGCAACCTGATACCATGGATTCAGTACATAATACTCGACCCCCGTGCGTTGCAATTTTTCGTCGGTAATTTAAAAAAAAAACAGGTTTATCCCATAGAAGTGCAATACCGACTCGGTCAAAATGTATGGAACAACAATTTTAACGCAAGGGGGTCAAGAATTATGTACTGAATCCATGGTAACAGGATGCGCGTCGATGTCCCTGCCACCCCGTATAATTCGTCCCCAATCGATTCGAATGACCCCTAATGAAACTTAATAAGCCTCAAATTTACCATGGACCGTCTGTAGATAGCATGTAGCATATACTAAACACGATAGCATTTAGGTAGAAATGTAAGATTTGCCAAGATTTTAAAGTTCTATTTGAATGCGGTGACTGATGCGATTATATTTCCAGGTCGAAGGAATTGGTGGAGACTTTGTGCCGGAGGTATTAGATAAATCAGTCATCGACAAGGTTGTGAAGCCTAATGATTACCAGTCCTTCAACATGTCAAGAGAGATTATCAGAAAAGAAGGATTATTATGCGGTAAGAAAAGTATTTTAGCGCATAAGTTGTCATTTTAATTAATTGCGTTTGCTCAACAATAAACGCTTCCCATTCCGAACCTATCACACCAACATTTTTGTTAACATTGGCAGGCTTTTTCACCCACATGATATTTTCACCCACATGATATTTTTACCCACATGATATTTTCACCCACATGATATTTTCAACCACCTGATATTTTCAGGTGGTAGCAGCGGGGCAATAACTTATTCAGCCATTCAAGCCGCGAAAGAGTACAAACTCGGTCCCGGTAAGAAAGTAGTGGTGATCCTTCCCGACGGCATCCGCAACTACATGACGAAGTTCGTGAGTGATCAGTGGATGGAGGCCCATCTGTTCAAGGAACCTCCAGAACGCGACTTCCTGTATGTAGATTTTCACAGTTAGGATTCTACTTTGTTTTTTGAAACTGTAATTTAATAACCCAGAATGCCATAAGAAAGAAAGAAAGAAATTTTATTTGTTCGAACATGTGTATACATACAGAATTAAAATAAAATAATACATGCATGCAAGATCTTAAAAAGAGTGGCTCATGACATGTCTGCCATTTTTCATAGCGTGAAAGAAAAGAAATATCTTAGGTAAAATATTATTATTATCATGGAATCAATGATTTTTAACTTTTACTCTTATACATTAAATATCAGTCATATAGTTAAAAAAAAAAAAAATCTTATGTTACATTTACATTATCCTATTATTAATTATTTATTTTCCTTGTTCAATATTAGTAAGTAAGTTTCAATAGTAGTGCATAGTAGTAAACTTCTTTACTCCTGACCTGTAATTATTTTAAGATCAATGAAGTTTAACTCTTCTAAAATATTTCAGCTGGTGGAACAGGTGCATTTCTAATTTAAAAATCATCCGCTCGGTGCCGACTGTTGTCGAGAGTAATTCTTGCCTGGACGCACTTGCCGCTATGGGATCTGACAACAAAGTAGCCTTCGTCGTCAACGATGATGGGTTAGTAGTTAAACAATACATACGACTATTGTGGTTTAAAAAAAAATAAGTACGAAAAAGGGCAATAGGCTCATCCCCTGCCGGGCCTACCTGTGCAGGGAGTACATACATACCTACATAATCAGTCTATAAAGTTCCCATTGCACTGCTGGGACACAGGCCTCCTCTCTTCGAGAGGGAGTGGGCTGTAATCCACTAGCGAGCCCAGCGCGGGTTGGTAGATGTCACATGTCTTCGAATTTTTGGCTCTAGGACATGCCGGTTATCTCACGATGTTTTCCTTCACCGTTATGAGACCAGTGGTGATGAAATAATTTACACAAAGTAATGCGCCTGTCTGGGTTCGAACTTACGACCTACAACTCGTAAATCGCGGCCGTTACCACTGAGCCACTGCTGCTCACTGGGCTACTACCACTGCTCACTGGGCCAGCACTGCTCGCTCAGTGCAGGAGCAGTGGTGGCCGCGGGAATTCATGCGTGATGCATATGTTGTTGTGTTAGAAAGAAATGAGGACGATTTCTTGTTTGTTTAGTTAGATATCGCTAACTAAACAAACATGAAACCGTCCTCATTACCGCGTTTGGTTATGTTACGTAATGCGTTAGGCAACTATATTTTTTGGAAACATTCCTAACTCATAACTAAACAAATACTTACTTTTTTAGCTTCCTCAAAGGCGTCGTTAGTAAAGATAATTTAAGATCTGAAGCCACAAATCCAAAAAAGAAGGGTAATCTCGATTTCAACGATGTAGTCAGCAAGTATGTGATGAAAAAACATTACAAGATTGCAGAAAACAAAGGAAACCCCACAGTTGGGCTAGCGGCAAGAATATTAGATATAGCACCATTCGTGGTCGTCGTGGAAGAGTATGTTAATGGCAACAATAACACCCCAGGTGAATATGAAAATTTGTTTTAACCCTTCCTCTACCTGCAATACCTACATAAGTAAGTATGCTGCTGCCGTGCCAGTTGTTTTTCATGCAGTTCGAGAAAAATGATAAGTTATCTACTGTAGCTAAACAAGTAGGAACTTAGGTAAATAAATAAGTACTTATATACTAACTTACGCAACATAATATTGAACTGTTAGGCCGTGTTCAGATAATCCGCGCCGACCACGCGCAAAATCCGCGCACGCCACGCGCCCGCCTCGCATCCGCTTGTACTACTTATTATTATTTAATCAAAAAACGCCTTGATCACAGTCAATACGGCACTAGCCGAAGCGCGGGCACAAGGCGTGTGCAGCGCGTGTGCGGCGCGGGCGCGAGGCGACTTCGATAAATGCAATTTGAGATCTATTGATGTGTCATAAGACTCAAATTATATACAACAAATTTCAAAGCGAGCGCGGCGGGCGCGGGGCTTGCGTGTGTCGTCTGAGTGCAGCCTTTTGTAACAATAAAAATAAATTGCCATATACTTAATTTAATGGTAAATAGGAAACTTAAATGCCTACAGAGCACTGAGGAAATAACACTGAATAAATAGTTAATGTAAGTAATAAACAATATTAGTTTTAGTTTATGCGAAACCCGGAACACGTGTCTAGTATTTTTATGTAAAGACACTATATGTACAAAATTTTAAAACTGTATCATGCATGAAACATCACAAAGTTATAAGGTTGTTATGTTACCCGGATATCCGTACAAAAACATGCTAATGGCGCCCCCGCGCCTTCACGGTAGTCTTGCGCTCATTGATAATAATTTGGCAGTAGGTATTTAACCGTACGGCGATTGTTGTTATAGGTAATTAAATGGTGATAACATTTTCCATTACACTTAAATATTTTTGGGACAAAATATGACATGGTGTAAAAATTATTGAAATCGATTCAGTTCCTTATTCTGAACAAACTATATTCAGGTTCCGCTTAAACTAAAAATAATGTTGTATATAAATGATCTCAATTATAATACGTTTACACATCTTAATCGGTAAAGAGGTGCTTGTTTACTCTCATTTGGATTATATCTTAATATCCTGGTACAGAAGCGGACGCCAGCAGGTCACTGTACAGCCACCTTATACAGGGTTAAATTAAATTAGCTAGCGAAACTCCGCAGGCTTTATGGGTATTATCTAAATTATAGTTTATCTATAATTTATATTATAGTATTATCAAATCAGTTTGTGTAGTCACTTTAGATATCAGTTTTTTTTTTTTTTTTGTGTAAAGCCAGTCAAATTATTTATTTCTAATAGGCACATTACGAGGCACCTTTGAACGTCAAAAATTACAAAAAAAAATAATAGCAAATAGTAGTAATAGTAATATATTCTAGTTGCTCCTTCCAAAAGGTAGTTTCGTATGGAGAAGAATGGGCAAGAAACTCCACCGTTACGCTTTTAAAAAACTTCACAAATGTGATTGGTATTGATATCTAAACACGATAAAACAAAAGAAAACGGATTTTCTCAACTAATACTTCAAGTAATGACAGTACCAGCGGTCGTTAACCCCCAAAAAAAAACCATTTTTTTTTTAATTTTATCGCGTTTAGATATCGATACCCGTCACGTCTGCAGAGTTTGGCTAGCTAAGCTAGCTAATTTAATTTGACCCCTTTTTTACCCTTTATACCCTATTCGTACCATTCGCCAGTTTTTGAGTTGAGTGGGCGCGGCACAACAGCTATGGGACGAGGCACACAAATATTGGTAACGAGATTACACAATACAACAATATGTCCCAGAATTAACGCACAACTCTTAAGGCGCTGACAGGTAGAGGCAAATGATAAAAGTAGGCTTGTCTTAAACAAAAAAATTGCCAAATTTATATAGTTTGAGATAGGGGAAAAAATATATGTTATTCTTGAACATATGTTTCAGAACTTGGTTGTTACCAAAACACGTTTAGAAAAAAAATCTCAATACAAATTAACGGTAAACTAATAATCCTTTACTTTGAGTTTCAATCAAAAATATCTGTATTAAATATCAACGTACGGTTGGTATTTAATTAATAACAAGAACGTCTTATTTGTATGCAGAACTTGGTTGTTTTTTTTTATTTTCGATTACTAAACTCATTTTTGAGTAAATACATAATTGCTTCATATTTTCCAATAAATTACAAGCGTTGTGTCATCGCGCTTCTCTTTCTTTTGTACGCAATCTGACAGTGACCGCGGTTTAGCTGTTGTCAGCGTCATAAGGGGTCATTGGACTCATCATTATAAACAAGTTTTACTATGGGACCAAAACTGAAAACGCGAAAAGAAATCAGCTGTTCCCTACGTTTATGTTCGAATAACTCGTCAAAATGTAGGGATCAGCTGATTTTTTTTTCGCGATTTCAGGCTTGGTGCCTTAATAAAAGTTGTTCATAACGATGAGTACAATGACCCTTAATTCTGGGATATTTTGTATAGGTGTATGTGCACGTGAGTGATTGGTGCTTAAAACTGCACCCATGAGCACTGAGTGCAATCATTACTTTTTCGGTCGCGTGAATGTCGGATAATATCCCACGGGAACGTACTACCGGGATTAAAAGTACCATATTATGTATTAATCCAGGTTATAAATATTCTATATGCCGAATTCCATCCAAATCCGTTCACCCGATTTTGCGCCAATCCGAAACCTCAAACAGACAAACATAAACTGACAAAAATTCTAAAAAATAAATTTTCATCAGACTCGTACAAAAATATTCCATATTATACAGTTTTGGCTTCGTTACCTACTACTTATGTTAATATATTTTTAATATAAATATTACCTACGTGTCTTGTAAATATTATGGGAACGTTGATGGCGTTCTCGGTCTCGCATCTACCTATACCGATTTGTCAGGAAATATACATAATACATACCTACTTCGGTAGGTAACTTATGCTAATAAGTTTAATTACAACGCAATACAAACTAGTATCACGTAGGCAAAGGTACCTAAGCGTGACACAATGTGTTGGTTATGGAAAACAAAGAAGCTATAAAATTATTTACATTTCCTACAATGCAATAGTAGGTACGATATTAGTTGTGCTTGTGAGCTTCGGCAGTATTTGTGTTTCCGAATATGTACGAAAAATACAGTACTATCTAACCAATAACCGGCTGTCGCACCACGTCGTCAATCACCCGAGCTTCAAACACACAACAACTTAATTTTGGACACACAACAACATTAATAGAAATGCGATCGAAGATACTTTTGATACTTATAGTTTTTCATCACTTATCTAAACTATCTACATCTTTAATTTTCAGGATTTATACCAAAAGGCATCATTACTTCTGAAATCGTTTTGGACTATATCATCGAACATCAGCACCATGTTTAAGTACATAAACAAGAATTATTATTAAGTTACGATTACTCATTAAAGTTACAAAATAATACTTAATACCTATAATAAATCTATTTAATAATGAAAATAATGGGCCTTTGTTTTATTTACTACACCTGTACCTCGCACATAAGGAGACCTCCACTGCAATAGACCAAGCTAATAGTCTGTGAATAGAACGTTGTCAGTCACACAGTTACTGCTAGTACCGACCCCAGAGTAGGATAAGTGTTCTGTGGTACCGACCCACCTCTGCCTTGCGATTGATGTGGTTCTATACACATATTACACATATATTATAATATGTATGCTATAGGTACTTTTATTACATAAAAGTATTTGGACCAAGTTTCAAGTTTCTAAACCGAAGGAATAAGATCTTTCTTACCCACGACCGACAGTAGTTGATTTAAAAAAAATAGATTGATATATTTCCATTATTTTAGATTATCAATACCAATTTTCGAGTTAATAGAATCTAAGCAAATAGTAAAATGCTGCCCTTAAACTTGATTATCACTTTCACTCAGTTAGGGAGGCTTTTGCAATGGAAGTCTTTATTTTCTGTCAAAATACCGAGTTTCGAGGTAGGTAATCGGGATTCTTCAATACAAACTTTAACACCCCCTAAAATCCTTGTGGGAGGTATTTTTGAAAAACTAATAATAAACCGTTTTTATTTTATAAACCGGTTTGTTATATAAACATTTGTAAATAAAAAATAGGTTAAGGGAGAAAAAAAACCGTCCCGCTAGCGCTATCGCTAGACGGACTCTGCCAGCCGCACAGTCGTCTCCGCAGGAGGCATCGAGCTGACTCGAGGAACGGGTCTCGCGTCCAGGCTCCAGACGCCAGATATTTATCAGCGGACATACCAAATTACTAGGATTAAAGCATTGGATTAGATAAGAAGATAAGATATTTATTTTTTGTAACAACATGAGTACATATACAATAAATTGCATGGTATTGCATTGCATTACATATACAATAATATTCGGGAAGGATCTACATGTTTTGCAATGTATGGCGTACAAAATTTTATTTTTATTTTTGGTTTTGGTCAAGTTAACCATTTTAATTTATAGATACATAACAAATAACAAAATAAACAACATAATTTAACCCACTGTCGCGCAGTATGGTTAAAAACATAGTTTATAAAAACTTTAAAACTAAAAAGTGTTTTGAGATCGAAGAAATGTACTAAAATTCTATTGGGTTACGTACAATTTTGCATAATGTTTCCTTGAATAATGCTGCAAGCACTAAGAAGGGGTTTTTCAGAAATTCGACCTTTATGGGGTGAAAAGGGACGATTTCGTTAGTATGAAACATCTTATTTCCTGAGGTTATAAACTTGAAGCTTAGTACGAATATATTCATAGATAATTGTAATAAAATTTGCCAACCTCTCTGGTTTTAAAATTGGAAACCGGTCTTCAACAAAGTTTAAATTAAGGACCCCGGGTCCGACACCTACGTTCATCAGGAAGTTCATTGGACCTCTTCGTCGGCTCCGGGATCTGGGACCCCCAAAGTCCCTGGCACCCATTTTTAAATAATAACATTCATATTAACTGGAAGGTTATACCATAAACGAACTTATTCTTAATATTTAATTTAAACTTATACACGGAACAGTACTCGGTTTATCACCAACCCCCCATGACCCTAGTTCTTATCAACTGGAATCTAAGCTGGCTGGCATACCTTAGGTTAGGTTAGGGAGGGGGAATGGCGCTCACCGGGTAATGGCGCTCACCTACCGTTATTGTCACCTACCTAATTTTGGTTAAGCTATATTTTTATAAATATATATATTGTTTAAGACAGTTAGTAGTTTCCTTGTATTCTGATACCAACCCTCCTTACAGGGCTTTTCTTCCTTTACCCCTAGACGGACAAAATCTCAATTGTAACAGTAGTTCGTGTAAATAACAACGGGGTTAGTAGTTCACTGGACTAAACCAGCTTCTAAATAAACCTAAGGCTTGGCGAAATCCGGGTCTTTATGAGCGACACATGGTTCTTTAATCTCTGAGTTATTATCGAAGTGTAAAAAAAAACTTAAAACTTTTAAACGACTTCGTTATATTCATCACCATGTCTACAGATTCTGCCTACCTATTTTAATAACGCTAATCACATTAGTGATGAATTTAAATAATCCATATGAGTTTATTCTCCTGGTTCTAGTCCTAGTGTTTTTACTTTGAGATTTGTCAAATAAAATATATCGTTGTCGATAAACTGTTTCCACGAAATAAGAAAAACCTTTTCGAGTCAATAAAAGACAGTTAGAATTCTAAGAGGGATCCGTGGTGTTACGTGAATGGATCGAATAAGAAATGAGTAAGTATCAGCTGTTCCATACTAAATTTTGTAGTTGCGAATCATAACCTGCTACTAAGCTGCAAAATTGTAAAAAAAAGAAACTTTGACTTTCGCGGGCTCCGTGATTCTTTGATAAATCACCACCCGTGTGCAGTCCAATCTTTCGCTACGATAGCCAGTATTAGTAACTAATACTGGCTATCGTAGCTTGTTCGATTGGGTTGGTCACCTAGCGTGCCTTGCGACTTGCGACTGCAAGCCGGCGCGCTGCGTTTTATTTCGTGTCGTAACTCGTAACGCGAAACTTCGTGCTAATAGGAGGACCTTTTAGAAATTTAGACGATCAACCTGAATTGGTTCAAGCAGCCGTCAGTCTACAATGAGCTTATGATAACATTCAATTTCCAGTCAGTTCAAAAGCAGGCCTGCTTCAGAATTGCTAATACTCGTACCGTACTAATAAGGGCCTGTACACACCACGTTTTTTAAACGCGCCGTTGACGCGCGTTTGTAGCGATACACACGCGATACGCACGCGAGTCAGACACAGCCTGTACTGTAGGATAAAAAAAAGCTCGCCGTCGACGTACTTACGTCAACGTGGTGTGCACAGGCCCTAAGACAGTAATAAAGGTGAACGACTATGTCGACTATTGAACGAACTAGAATGGTAGTTGATGGTAATGCTTGTCTGTGGCCTACTGATTTCATTGTCTTTTTTTTTTTGTCTTCTTGGCGGGAAAGTGAACCGTCATGTTTAGCAGTTTTGTTTTATTTTCTTTTGTGTTTAGCCGAATAAAATGTGTAATAATGGTGGATTAATAACCATTAAGTGTTTGTGAACGTGCATTAGTGTAGGCAAATGAAACAAAACAGTGCAACATCACTTCAAATCATCTCAAGAAGTCCGCGTGAGGTCTCGTTAAAGTGCCACATCATTACTGAAATTCAAGGGGAACGGGCGGGTGGGATATCGTCTAGTTCACTTAGTTACTTTGTTACTAAATAAAGACTTGGCTAAAAGGTCCCCGCAACCAGGCCATTAAAATTATTTTTATAAAAAAAAATGTTTTTTTTTTTATAAAAACAACGTTCAAAAACTTCGGTCCGGATCCGGTTTTTTTATAGTAACTTGATTTTTTGGGTCTGTACACGTTTTAACTATGAGTAGGTATACCAAGTTACCTTGTTATATTATTATCTAAAAGCACTAAAAACCACAATTTCCCGTTCAAAACAACTTTGTAAGATTGAACGTGTGTGTGGATAAGTGAAACAAAAATGGTGGCGCCAAATAAATATTTTTATTTTTACAATTTCTAGAGGATTTTTAACAAAATAATTCTAAGGACTTCCCTTTCCTGATTTTTTAGTTAGTCTGTTCAGTGGCTCGTCTTAGGAAAGTTGCTCTATAAAATAGCATTTTGTTGCGATTTTTAGGGTTCCGTACCTCAAACGCAAACCATTAGGTTTGCGTTTTTTTAGGATCACTTCGCTGTCTGTCTGTATGTCCGTCAGTCTGTCTGTCTGTCAGTCAGTCTGTCAAGACCCCTTTTTCTCAGGAACGCGTAGAGGTATCAAGTTGAAATTAAATATCAAATACGTATGGTCCCTTGAAGCTCTAAAAAATCAAGCTTCCAAGTCAACGCAATAAAAAATACGGCGATATAAGCGACATTATTGCGTCTTATTTCGATACTCGCAAACTGACTGACTGACTGACGGCGGAGCCTTAGTAATAGGGTTCCCGTTTTACACTTTGGGTACGGAACCCTAAAAACAGGATATAATTTCAGATAATCTCTAAGTAGGTTTTTGCATTAATATTTAAGGCAAGAATAAATATTAATCGTTTTATTTAGGAAGTTGTACATTTTAATGCTACTGGCGTACAATTGTCGTTTGGCAAAGGCAGTGTTATGGAGTTCGTGGGGGAAAACAATATGTTTAAGTCTGCCAGTCGGTTCCTTTGGCGGGAGGGCAGAGTGTTTGCGTAGTGTCGACAGGAGAACATAAAGTTGCCTTACTGTGAGTACCTTGCAATGGGAATAGACCTGCACAGTAGGGTACCTACGCGGAAGAGAGAGCATTACCTTATGGATAGCTCTCTGGGCTTTCTCAAAGCGGATAATTAAGTACATTTTGGGTGGCACCACTCCAAACGGGGAGGCAGTACGTTAGGACAGACATACGGCATAGGGCAAAATATACTAATTTTAGCGTGTCGAAATCAGCAGAGTTTCGTAGCTTCTTGAAAACGTTTAATAGCTTACGTATGCGGGACGTGACCTTGACTATATGGGGGTGCCAGTTGAGATGCTGATAAATGAGTACTCCTAGATACCTTACACAAGAGGATTTAGCGAGGAAGAGGCAGCTACACTGCGTTAAGGCACCGCAAGCGTGTGCTTTTAGGGTAAGGAATTTGAGGGACACGACCGAATGGTAAGGGGAACGTTTACCGTTTTGTCAAAATTTAAAGTGAGCAAGTTATCGGCCAAACATTTAATTACGGAGGACAGCGCAGCCTCGGCGTTTTGGATGTCTGAGGTCAGTCATAACCATCTACAACAAGGGTCAAGGGCAGTGTCATCTGCGTACGTGTATATATCTTACAATTGCTGAGAAACCGTTTGCAGAGTTCATTTATACAAATGAGAAAGAGTGTAGCCCCAGAATGCTGCCTTGCAGAACGCCGTATGTGATTGGAAGCTCATCACTTTCGTGTCGGCGATTTTCAATATTTACGGGTACGATTTATGGGTACGATCGCTGAGATGATCTGCGAATATTTCCAATGGGTATCCACGTATTCCAATGCTTTCCATTTTACTCAATAGGGCTCGGTCAGAAACGGTGTCAAATGCCTTTGACAGATCAAGAAAAATTCCCAGGGACTTGTGTTTTCTATCTAGCGTCCTAGTCACGTGATTACACAAATCCATGACAGCGCCTACAGCGGACTACAGCGCCCAGTGGACCCTACCTAATGGATGGATCTAAATGAACGTGGCTAAATAGAGGACTAACATGAAATCTTTCTAACAGCGCCCTGCGCCGCCCGCCATCCACGTGCCTTTAGATATAGTGATGAAAAGTGGAAAAGATTTTTGTCATACTGGCAACTGAGCATTAACGTCAATGTCATGATAAATTTCAGTTTCGTTCATTCAGCTGATTGTTATTTGGCACTTTGACAGGTTTGTCATTTGTGCAGTGGTGTGTGCGCGTGTGCAGTGGTTTGAGAGTGTGTGCTGAGTGCTAAGACTGCTTTTTTTAAAAAAAAACCTGCTCTTAAACGGCGTGGCAAGCAGAGTAAATAAAGTGACTTGGTTTGTAATTAACTCCTAACTAGAATCGTAATTATGAGGCCAAGACAACATCTCTAATCTGTGTTGAAAGTTATCACCAGTTTTAAAGTCACAGTTCTTTCTCTAAATAATAATTATTAAAATTCTTAGCATTTGTAAGATAGTCAAGTTTTATCATCCACAGATTAAACTACTTGAAAAATCTGAAAAATGTCTAACCATGTGGAGGTGAACAACTCTACCGAAAATGTGGTGAGGAAATATTTTAACCTCAAGGAAATGCCGCACATAGTAAGACCTCTGTAAGTATACATAAAAACCTTCATATATTGCTGGTAGACCTAAGAATAACCTAATACCAAGAATATGAAATCAAAAATTCAAAAGTTTCCTTAAATTTTTAGGGATAGAAATCAGAAAATTCATCCAGACATTCTAAATGTAATAGGTAATACTCCATTGGTGAAACTCTCGAAAATACCTAAAGAAGAAGGTATAAAATGTGATATGTGTGAGTAATTTTTGAAACAGTTTATATTATAAATTTTCGGGCTAGTGCTAATTAAATTTATTAATTGACTTTCCCATACAACTCATAAAGAATTTTCAATCTTGCAATCTCTTTTGCTCAATATGGTTTAAAAAGTTTTAACTTAATTTTATAAGTTAGATTTTTTAATATTTTTTTTATGATTTTATTATCAGATGCAAAATGTGAGTTCTTAAACCCTGGAGGATCCGTCAAGGACCGCATAGCTTACCGGATGGTAATTGATGCTGAGCAGAAGGGTGTGCTGAAGCCTGGCAAGTCTGTCATTGTCGAGCCTACATCTGGCAATACTGGCATTGGACTGGCCCTTGCATCTGCTGTTAGAGGTAAATAAGTACTAACAATTTCTTCCCATGAGTGTCGTAAAAGGCGACTAAGGGACTTACTAGAGAATGGGCAGCAGCATTCTCTATGTATTTGAACACCATGGATGTCTTTTGGCTGAAATGATGAACCTGTAAACCATGTAAAACTCATGATGATGCAACAATAAATACATATTTAACATCTGTTGTATGATGTAGTTTCAAGAAGAAACTAAAAACTCCTTTTATGTTTTAGTAAATTAAACTGAGATAATATTTAATAAGCATACATCAATCTCTTTCAGGTTACAGATGTATAATAGTATTACCAGAAAAAATGTCTGATGAGAAAGTGAACACATTAATAGCCCTGGGGGCTGAAATAATCCGAACTCCAACAGAAGCCGCGTGGGACGATCCTACTAGCAACATTATGGTGGCCAAGAGACTGGCCAAGGAGATCCCTGATGCAGTCCTTCTGGACCAAGTATGTCCTCAATCTGTTAATAAATCCCACTTTTCTTACCAGTGAAATTATAATTTTAAACTTAATGTAAATATAAAAATGAATAAATGGTATAGTGCAAACAATATTGAAAAAGATCAATATAGTTGAGCTTGCACCCTAATTCAAATGTTCTCATATGTTCAAGAAGAATCTGGGCCAGAAGCTGGAGTTATCTTTTAAGTAAAGTGCGAACACCAAGCAATTTTTAATTGGTCAGTGTAGACTTTGCTGAGGTTTTCCCTTTCCTTCAACAGTCATTGATTTTGTTTACATCAAATTGCATTTACCTGTATGATTAACGACCACTACAGCCAAATACCAGGATTTTTTGTTTTTATTCATGATGCAGATTAATTATTTAAATGATAGAATTGTGAGTTGCATAACAAATTTAATGCTCACATATACACCAACCATATTTTAGATTAGACCATAAATCGCTTGAGATGTTTGTTGTGTTCACCATCGCTGTTATCATGTTTCCATGCCAAATTCAAGGATTTTTACATGTAGTTTAGTTATACATTGTTTATTTGTTCATAGGCCTCTTGCTATTTGATTTCACCTACGAGCGGAAATCGTGTCCGAGCGAGACGAAAATATTAATAAAAACAAAACACTGCCGTAACTAATCCCATTGTCTAAGGGTGCAATCAGACCGCTGTGTGGTTGCACCCTAAGTAAGCGTGTGGGATGTATAAATTTTTAAATAATTGCAGTACAACAACCCGTGCAACCCGCTGGCGCACTTCGACGGCACGGCTGAGGAGATCCTGTGGTCTCTGGATGACGACGTGGACATGGTGGTGATGGGCGCCGGCACCAGCGGCACCATCTCCGGCGTGGGACACAAGATCAAGGAGCGCTGCCCGCAGTGTGTCGTCGTTGGCGTCGACCCTTACGGCTCCATACTAGCTCAGCCCGAGGAGCTCAACGAATCGGACGTGCAGGTGTACGAGGTAAATATTGTCTTTCATTCTTTAAGGGGGATGCGCTAAGGTAGCCCGCAAAATTCAAATTTTCTTACGTTTTTTGCAGTTTGCAGGTCAGTAACAGGTTGTATATTGATCTAAATATGATTCGCGACCATAAAAAATATGGCTTTATAGAATTATAATCATTAAAATCAGCATTACTACTCTCTAAGTTCATAAAATCCTACTGAATGATTATTTCAGAAATAGTAATTCAGTAGGATTTTATGAAGAGAGTTCGTTGTATTGCCGATTCTAATGATTATAATTCTGTAAAGCCATATTAGTTATGGCCGCGAATCATATTTAGATCAACATACAACCTGTTACTGACCTGCAAAATGCAAAAAACGTAAGAAAATTTGAATTTCGCGGGCTACCTTAGCGCATCCCCCTTAAAAAAAAAAAAACTTCTCCCGAAACCCAAAACAACTGTTTGTTCCAGGCCGGAATCACACCTATGATCATTCATCTGTGCGTTAACCGTACCGTCAATTACTAACATATCGCAAATATTTATTAATTGAATATACCTACATAATGCATGTGTCTATTGGAGCGATAATGGCGAAGTACATGCACGCTTGCCACGGCAATCATCCTAATTAGAAATGTATCGTAGTTCAGTACTTCCGTCCTGTACGTGTCCTCGAAACAGTAACTAATGAACTACGCAGTTCGCATACGTATAATAGGAAGCAGTAGATACCTACCTGTAACTATTTGATGAAAAACTAGACTATTAAAGCTAGCATAAATAATGTGTGCGATAACTTTCTTGACATCTTCGTGTACAATACATTATTCATCACTCGAGCTGTTCAATACAATAACACGTTATTGATGTATATCACGTCCTATTGTTACGTGTAAACTTCACAGACGTGATTGGTATGTCTGTGAAGTTACACGATATAGCCAAAGGAAACAGATTTTCTCAACTCAGCTGTATGTCGTAAACCCAAAAAAAAAAATCCATATCTTTTTTATTTTCTCGTGTTTAGATATCACGTCTGCAGAGTTTCGCTAGCTAATTTAATTTGCCCTGTATTTAGCGTACTGCAAATACAAGGTTAACGTGATAGCATTGTAAAGAGCATTTAAAGTAAATTGTTTTAAATAAAGTAAATTTCGAGTAATCTCTAAATCATAATCAATTCAACACGGAAGGCCTGCCATCTGCCATGCTATTTCCTTTAAACATGAGCCGTGACCTGCCGCGCGACTTTTCACGGAGATCAAACAAAATACACTGATAAAACGATATAACCCAGTGTTTTGTTACACCATATGACGTCAGAACTAATATTGGATAATGTATGAAAAATGTTTTTCATTCCACAAGTTAGATGCTCTGTTACATCATCTGGTCGTGGCCCAGATGCTCATCATTTGTTGTAAACATAGAGTTATCAATATTTTATTATACCTATTACGTTTTGCAAGTTTATAAACTAGTCTTAAAAACAATGATTATAATATTTGTAAATAGGGACCCATGCACTAGTGCAGATATCCGATACCTACTATCCATCGGTCGCTCCAATGAAATTTTCAAGATCGAAGGTAGTGCAAGAATTGAATAGAACTCGTAGCCGAAGTGGCTACGAGGTTTATTCAATTCTTGTTCTATTTTATTCAAAAACTAGCTGTTGCCCGCGACTTCGTCTGTGATCCAGGTTCTAAAGTAGCCTATGTCGTTCTCCAGGGGGCCTAAAATGGACGCTTTGGCAGAATTCGTAAAATGGTCACAAACTGACAAGTCATATGATCTACATACAATTCATAACCCCCAATTCATCTTGGTTGACAGCTGCTATTTGACATTAGACTTCAATAGAGCAATAATTTATATTTTGTGGACCATTTTATGAATCTAAACAAAACTGTCAAACAGATGAATTGCGGGATATGAATTGTACGCAGATCATAATATTATGAATTGTCAGTTTGTGACCATTTTACGAATTTTAGTATGATTCATAATATTATCCTATTATGATTCTGCCAAGGTGTCCATTTTAGGCCGCCTGGTCATGGTCTACCCATGTGCGAAATTTCATCCCAATCCGTTCAGCTGTTTTAGCGTGAAAACGTAACAAACAAACAAACTCACTTTCGCTTTTATAAATCTAGAATAGAATACTCTTTATTATGTACTTACACCAATAATAAATATAGCATAATAGCATATTAGTTAGGACTTAGGAATGAATTTCTGCAGGAATGCTCAAATCTATATAGCCTTGTCTTTAGGTACTCTATATTCATTTCATTATAAGATGTTATTGATTATCCAAAGGTGGAAGGCATCGGTTACGACTTCCTGCCGGGGTCTCTCGACAGAAGTGTCATTGACAAATGGGTGAAGACCGAGGATCACACCTCGTTGGAAATGGCGCGAAGACTTATCAAAGACGAGGGATTACTATGTGGTGAGCTACTTATTTTCTCTCTCGGCTAGGTAGGTATAGTACGCGTCAAACTTAATGGTGAATGAATTCACTGCGCAGCGGCTCGCCTCATGTTCCGAGCCGCAATAAAGATTGAATCGGGGTGACTACGTGGACGGACCTACTGCCCGAACTATTTTCAAACGATACCTACCCCAGCAAAATTAAAAAGTTATTCAACTGATTAATGTAATGCTCATAAGTAGATGCTTGAAGTCATGTCCTACAGGGAATGTTGAAGACCTAATGATGATGGTTCATAATCTTTGTTACAAAAATACTTTTGTTAAAGCAATATCGATCTTATGTGGCAGGTGGCAGCAGTGGTTCTGCCATGTGGGGCGCCGTCCAAGCAGCCAAGTCTTTGAAGGAGGGCCAAAAGTGCGTGGTACTGTTACCTGACAATATTCGCAACTACATGACTAAGTTTATATCGGACCAGTGGATGGAGGCGCGGGATTTCCAACCATTACTCAAAAAGGAGAACCTTCCGTGAGTTTTATTTCTTCCTTATTTTTGATGTGTAACATCTTTCCTCTCAAGTGTGTAACAGGAAGTGATAGCTTGAGCATGGAATAAGTAAGTACTTTATAATAGCATGGAATTAGTGTACTCATGGAATTCGTAAGTACTATACACATTGTAAGTAGAGGTGTCGAATTTCGACCTGTGGGCGACCACTAGTAATTACCTACTTAATAATTTATTCGAATAAAAATATTACAGTATTTAGATTTTTTAAATTTTGAGGTGAATTTCCGTCGCTGCTCAGTTGCATATAAGGCTACGTTCAGACGACACGCGCCCGCTACGCGCACGCCACGCGCCTGCCCCGCTCGCTTTGAAATTTGAGTCTTATGACACATCAATAGATCTCAAATTGTATTTATCGAAGTCGACCCGCACACACCACGCGCCCGCCTCGTGCCCGCCCCGCACACGCGCTGCACATGCCTTGTGCCCGCGCTTCAGCTAGTGCCGTATTGACTGTGATCAAGGGCGTTTTTTGATTAAATATTAAGTAGTATAAGAGGATGCGAGGCGGGCGCGTGGCGTGCGCGGATTTTGCGCGTGGTCTGCGCGGATTTTGCGCGTGGTCGGTGCGGGTTATCTGAAAACAGCCTTAACAAGGTGGGATGTTAGATGTTACCAACATATGCCACTACTGTAAGGATCGCTCGCTTTTTTTTTGTCGTTCGATTTTGTTTTGAAAGGGTCTTTATTTTGTAACAGTAAGGGCTGTAATCGTAATTCAAGTGTTAGTACTGACATGCGGTTGATCGTACCTACGTCAAATAGTGATGTTGACGTCCGGAGCTAGTTCCATTTGCAAATCAAGAATTACTTAAAACACTATAGCTTCATCCAATCAAATGGCTCAAAACAAGTTTTAAGTAATGCTTGAGTATTGAGTGATGTTCTGAAATACGGGCCTGTCAGACATAACGAATCAAGCCGATGGCCCAACCTTTGTGACTGAACAGCCTGCTGTGTTACAAACTTTCAGCCAAAAGCCAGGCTATATTTTGTCGGCCTAAGAGACACCTATTCGTTTTCTTAACGATAACCTTTTTTATGATAGAATCAGAATTAATATATCCTAATTGCGTAACACAGTTTCAATCACAATCCGAGAGTTTTTAAGGATATTTCTAATTCATTGCTTCATAGGTTTAATAAACTCGTCTGCTCACCAACTTAAATAGCGCTATGAACGTGGCTAAACTGTCAAAATGAAAGAAATTGCGATTGATTGTCATTTTATGTTAGGCAAATACCCCGCAGAACTAAATGCTGATGAAGATTATAGCAATATCCTTCTAAAAAAAATGATATGCGCGTTTCAACTTATCTTAAAGATAAGATACGCTTAAATTTAATTAATGCGTATGAGCAGGGACCATTTTGGTTACCCATTGAAAGGGTTTTCGATAGGGTTTTTCTAAGCGGTAAATCAAAAACCCATACGATATGGGTAACCCTTTTGAATGGCTTAAATTAAATTTTGGTAACCCGTTGAAAGGGTTTTCGATAAAAACCCATACGGTGTGGGTAACGCTTTTGAACGGCTTAGTTTAAGCCATTCAAAATTACCCACACCGTATGGGTTTTTGATTAACTGCTTTGATAAACCCTATCGAAAACCCTTTCCATTGAAAGGGTTTTTCTAAAATGGTAACCAAAAAACTTACTACAGATGACTGTATATAGTAGCGATGCGTCGCCACGTGGCATGCGTCGCCCCGCCAGCAGTCGGTTTTACGTGCGGCTGTTGAATGTTTCACATCAAAAAACTTACTACAGATGACTGTATATAGTAGCGATGCGTCGCCACGTGGCATGCGTCGCCCCGCCAGCAGTCGGTTTTACGTGCGGCTGTTGAATGTTTCACATCAAAAAACTTACTACAGATGACTGTATATAGTAGCGATGCGTCGCCACGTGGCATGCGTCGCCCCGCCAGCAGTCGGTTTTACGTGCGGCTGTTGAATGTTTCACATTAAAAAACTTACTACAGATGACTGTATATAGTAGCGATGCGTCGCCACGTGGCATGCGTCGCCCCGCCAGCAGTCGGTTTTACGTGCGGCTGTTGAATGTTTCATATCAAAAAACTTACTATAGATGACTGTATATAGTAGCGATGTGTCGCCACGTGGCATGCGTCGCCCCGCCAGCAGTCGGTTTTGCCTGTTGAATCTTTCACATCAAAAACTTTGTCTATTCTTGGTAGAACAGAGATAGAGTTGGTCATGCTACGCGTGCTAGGCGGATATCGAAATTACATAATATTATGGTCTTTTCATGTCACTGGGCTTCAAGTAGGTATAGAACCCTTTGAATGGGTTATCATGTAACCCTTTCACTGGGTTTCAAGTATAAAACCCATTGAGCGGTTAAGCGATTGACTGCTGCGCTGCGTGTCGCGGGTTCGATTCCCGCACGGAACAAATATTTGTATGACCTACAAGTAGTTGTTCCGGGTCTGGCTGTTTGTGTATGTGAGTTTAAATGTTTGTAAACGCACCCACGATACAGGAGAAATTCCTAGTGTGGGGCAACGTTTTAAAAAAAAAAAAAAAAAAATATTGAATAAGTTATCATGTAACCCTTTCACTGGGTTTCTACTATAAAACCCATTCAATGGGTTATCATGTAACCCTTTCACTGGGTTTTTACTATAAAACCCATTCAATGGGTTACATCATGATAAAGGTAACCCATTGAATGGGTTACCCTTTCGAAAGGCTTAACCCTTAACCGGGGTTGTACGGTCCCTGCGTATGAGGAATGAAACCGACCGGAAAATCATATTATTCGTTTCAGTTCAGCAATAGCACTATACACCATTATTTTTAGTATATGCGAAGCCTGAATATAGTATATTCAGAATAAGGAACTGTATCGATTTCAATTATTTTTACACCATGTTATATTTTGTCCCAAAAATATTATGGAAAATGTTATCACCATTTATTTTAATTACTTACAATACAATCGCCGTACGGTTAGGTACCTACTGCCAAATTATTATCAGTGAGCGCAAGACGACCTTGGAGGCGCGTGGGCGCCGTTAGCATCTTTTTGTACAGACAACCCGGTAACATAACAACCTTATAACTTTGTGATTTTTCATGATACAGTTTTGAAATTTTGTACATAGATTCTTTACATAAAAATACTAGACACGTGTTTCGGGTTTCGCATATACTAAAACTAATATCGTATATAGAAAAGACAAGTTATTTATTTACAACAGAACTAACTTATCAGTTACTTGCAGATCACCCGTAAAACATTGATGTTGACCTTCCTTGTAGATAAACTACATATAATCAATTTCGTTAAAATTACGTCACTATTAAACTTAATCTTCGTTTAATGTCAATAATTGCAAAATTATCATCTTAATGTCAAAGTGTTATCATGTTATTAAGAATTTTAGCATATGTTAGCGATAACTCGGATAATGCTTTTAATAATAATAAGAAAAGTGCTGATATAACCTACAACTCTGCTTCTTGGATCAATGCGAACGGGCAAATCGGAGCATATGTACTACTTGGATACCAGAGTGCTAGCTAAAAAGTATCACTACACACCTAATCAAGCTATCTTGAAGTAGGTACCGTATGGTTCCGGTGCATGCCTACTTCAAGATAGATTGATTGATATATGACAATCTAACCGGAATTGGTACTTACGAATTCGCACTCCCATTAGGTTCAACGATGGACGTGACTTTTTTTGCGTGTGAAATTATCGAATAACTTCTTACACTCTGGGCGGAGCAGACTTTTACTGGTTAAAACCAATCCGTGTTCCTTCAGTTGCCTGTGTGCCAGGGCCACGATATCTCTTTCGGACAAACCCGCAATCCTGGCAGGGGACGTGGCTGCTTCTTATTAATTAAAAAAAAAAACAAGATTATTATAAAACCCCTCTAATGAGTTTTCAGTGAGGTGCGATCAAGCGAGCTCTATGACTAACTCAGCCGTAGGCTTAAATTAAAATCCCAAAATAATTTATGATACCTATACGTGTTCCTTCAGTTGCCTGTGTGCCAGGGCCACGATTAATATACCGGTAATAGTACCTCGCTATTACATTTTAGTACGAAAATCTACTAAACTAATTAAAAGAAGCACCTACTCTAGCCGGCACACTAGATGTCAACCTCTTTACAGATAGTTCAACTCATCTGTGCGCGTAGGATACAGCTTTAATTTGTGTGGCAGTGACGCGGCATGCGGCAGCACAGAATAAGTAGGACTCGCAGCAGTCTTCGTCCGAGCAACACATGTCCTTATCACTTTAAACAAGGTTTACCCACACACAGCGCCGCGCGCACAGAATTCATGCACATTATGAAAGTAGTTTGTTCAAAATCGATTTCTGTCATTTTTAATATAAGTATTATTTTTTTCAAAAATAATTAAAGCTACGTAAATTACGTCACACTTCCGCTGTACAGAAAAAACAAACCAAAGTGGACGAAGTACCTACTAAGCTAGACCCTTATACGTCTGCAACTGTGTGTGTGCGCTGTGCGTAGATTTGTAATGTGACCATAATTTTGTCCCAAGATCAGTATAACTAATTTAATAAATAAACTATGTTTTATACATAGTAGTAAATATTCAGTGTATGCTTTATGATAACAACATAATATTCTAATTAGGGTGTTTGGTGGTGTGCGTTAATTCCGGGCCATTTTATACCCGACTGCCAAGAAGGGTTTGGAAAAGTTAGAATATATTATGTTTATAAACTTATTAGGTGGTGGAGCAAACCAGTGATGCAAGACATGGTGCAGTCTGTCAGGAGCGTACCTCACAACGGCACGCCGACCCAAGCACTCGCCGCTCTCAAAGAAAGTCAATCACCACTGTTGACGGTTGTCAATGATAAAGGGTAAGAAATAATAATACATTCGCTTGTAATTCCGCAGTAATAATTGTACCACCGTAATGCTATTAAGAGACGAAAACCGGCCAAGTGCGTGTCAGATCACGCACAGTGAAAGGTTCCGTAGTTGGGATAAATATTTAGGTACGCATCATGCATAGTACTTAATTGATTTTATAGACCGCAAAAATTTGTTTGTATTTCATTGTATTTTTCGAAAAAACCTTTGAAAAATAAAGTTATTTCTGCGGCTGTAACAGAAATTAACTCAAAAACTATTGACTTAAATAGCAAATTCGCATATAGTTTTTATTTTTATTTTTTAATAATGGGATCCAACAATATCCCACACGCTTATGTGCCGCTCAATCCTCTCTGCCTACCCTGCAAAGGAAAGCTTAAAGCTATGGTAGTAGTACTTAGGCAGTTTTCATCTAAAAATATTTTTTTTTACATTTTAAATTAACATTAAAAAAAATTACATAATGGCAGAGTTATTTTCTATTTTGTTTTACGAAATTGTTACTTATCTAAGCTTATCTATGTAAATTTTATACGTTACACAGCTTTAGCCATAACCATTTAATTATATTCATTTTTGTTTAATCCTAAAGTACCTACCTATCATCTCAAAAATCCTAAAGGATTTTACTATAAAAGGCTACCGAGGCGGGATGTATCCGTATTTTATGTTTTCCTTTATAGAAAATACCTCTCATTCAATTGCTGTACAGATGAGGATAGAACGATCTTGATGCGTTCTAATATGTCATTGGGCGTTTTTATATTAATTATAAAAACACCTATTTATTTAGAAATGTAACACTAAAAATGATTATTTATTAAAATTATTTCTAACGTGACAATATTATCGTGGACGTCCATTATGGCATCATGATAACACGGGAAAGTAAAATGTAGGTATGGAAATTATATAGACGCTTATAATTGTCCACGTTATAACGTGACGGTTTCGTAGCACACCAAAATTCACTGTAAAACCGTCGCAATTTTAAGAATAGTTTATTTGGAACAAAACTCATTCAAAATCCCAAGTGGCGCCATACGTTCACGGCATGTAAATTTTTATAAACTCCTTTATCGTAGACGTCGACGTCCACGATAACGGGACGTGCAGAATTATAAAAGCGAAAATTAAATGAACACATACATCACGCCTGAAATCCCCGAAGGGTTAGGCAGAGGTGTACCTATAGTACACCCACGTTTCGCCAGTTATGTTTAAGTCCCATGTAATAGGGGGCGAGCCTATTGCCATCATCCAGGCACAAATCCAGACTCCGGGCTGCTACTGAGAAATTCCTGGTGGAAAAACCCAATAATTACAGATATTGTATTAAATACTCCAACTATGCAACAAAAAATATTTGACTACTTCTGTCAAAGAAATATCAATCGATAAGTTTTACATTTACATCTGTCACAACAAAAACCCAAAAACAAACATGTTACAATATTCTGGTTTCGCTTTCAATTTTAGATGAGTGTATCTAATGTTTTTCATCTTTCTATGTTTATTATTATATACATTCGTAGTGGTCATTTTCATAGCGCAACTTCAGGGCGAAGACCAGCAGATGCCATAACAAAAGTAAAAGCTAGTTTATAACAATAACAGAGACTTATGAATGGTAATAATCTTCACTCATCAGAGGTAATAACTATTTTTTGCACACTTCGCATCAGGCAATACCTGCTCTCATATATTTTTAAGTAAAATTCAAGTTAAAAGGATATATCGCTCTGTGAGTGTGATGAGTGTACCTCGTAACATATTTTCTTTTACTGCTCCAATAATAACCCATCTCTTGATTTATACAAATACCTACCAAAACTAGAAATCCTTATTCCTATTACAATTTAATCTCACGAAGCGACGCGCGCTTTAATTGTGGTTACCAAGCGTACAACTTCTCGGAGGTACCGAGAGCTCCTGCGCTTTCAAACACATTCCCGGCGTGTTTGTATACCACAAGTAAACCGCGCGACGCGATGCTTCGTGATATAAAAATACTATAACTTCCCTTCATTAGTAACTTATTCTTCTCAGAAGTGACGTAGGGCATTAATGACATTTATCCGTAGCACCAAAGAGATTTAAGATAGATACCTACATAATTTAATGTCTGCGTACCGCTAACTCAGTTTATGAATTATTCTGCAATACGCGGTAAACGGACCCTTTTTAGGGTTCCGTATTCAACAAGGAACCCTTATTATGTAGTTTCGCCATGTCCGTCTGTCTGTCTGTCCCCGGGTTAGCTCGGCGACTCTTAGTACTAGAAAGCTATAATTTGGTTATACATATAAATCACGCTCAGAGTTAAAATCTTAAAAAGCAGACACGCACGCATCGCTAAGTTAGATTTGTTCCATTGAATGACTTTTTCATGAAATCATGACATTGGGGAACAAATCTAATTTAGAGAGATGTATACGATTCTAATCATTATAATTCTGTAAATACTTAGTTACTTATTACTTACTTAAAAATAGTCGCGGCTCATATTTTGATCAAGACACAACCTGATACTGACTTGAAAATTTGGATTTCGCGAGCTACAGCTGCGGATTCACCTTTAAAGTATGCAGAGTGCTTGAAACTGGAAATAGTACCTATTACACCGATGTCGGTTACGCGGACTAAATGCTCACATTCAATAAGCACATGAGCTCGCTGAACGTTCGTGCTACACTGTAGATACATATTATACGCCCTTCTTATAGGGTGCTTCTTGGTATGCGTGACCAACGTAAATCTATTTCCTGCCTGAGGATTATCGTTATTAGGTACATTATTTTAACAAGTGATGTTGTTTGTTTTAGATCTGTGATTGGTGTGTTCACTGCGGACAATGCCCGTCGACGACTAGCCAACTTGTCGGGCTCATTGTCGGAAGCTCTCGAAAAATTTACCATTAAAAAGTTTTACAAAGTAGACCTTGCCCTCAAACCAACGCTAGGATTAGTGTCACGTATGCTTGACATTGCCCCATACGTTGTTGTTGTTAAATCAGGTATGTATCTACTTAATCTTAATCAAAGTGTCTAATTTTGTACTTCTTTATGTTTCATTTATTTTCAGGCACAAAGTCTACATTTTTCTTGCTTTTATATTCTTTTAAGGGGGGTGCGCTAAGGCAGCCCGTGAATTTCTCGGGCTACCCTGCCGCGTTCGCCTCAAATATAATAAAGTAGGTTTGCGAAGGTCCACCTCCTTTGAATTATGAAATAAAGGCGCTATCAAAGTTATCATCGACGTGCTGCGAACGACGACTGTGTACTCGACTCATTTCCGAGCCGCCATAAAGTTTGTCTCGGGCTGTACCCAGCACCTTAATTAGTGCATTCTTACCAGTCCCAGTGAAAGTTTCTGGCTAAGGCTATACTACAAAATGTGGGCGTCCAAACAAAAAGGGTACAGTAGTGGGATATTGAGTTAAGACTAGATTCGGTATCTAGAATAGCCAATTGATAATAAGACTTAAAGAAGAAAAATTCAAAAACTGGTACATTTTTTTATCAGACATATTTTGAAGTTGAAACTGAAAAATCTTAATTTGAGAAAAAGCATTTTCAAATTTGACACCACTGGTACCTTTTTACTAAACTTATCTATTAACATTTCTGGTACTTAGAAACATTATAAAACGTCATTTACTTGTAGATAATTGAGCATTAATTAATAATCAATTAAAATCGCGAAATGCAATGTTTTCACCCAACTTTACAATACTGCGCGTCTATCTCGGAAACTAAATGCCGAGAACTGGACCCTTTTGCTTGGACGCCCACAAATTTTAACACATTATTTTATTTTACAGATGCATCGACGAAAACTCAGAGCTCAATTGGACTGTTCACTTCAGAAAATCTACTGATGAATATCTCCATAGAAACCAAATACATGAATGGAAGCTAAAACTTGTTAACAAGCCAACAAACTGATAATAAAAACAACCATGACGTTTCTACATAAATATGCATTGACGTAATTTTAACTTGAATTTAAATTCGAGCAAAGACTCGATAATGATTGTGAAAAAACATTTAATTTTTCTAAACTTAACGAAAATATAATGCTGTCAAATGCTGCTGTTTGTCCTCTCGAAATGTGAATGATTTTGGTACAAGACTGTTAAATACTAATATTAACATCAGCAATTAAATGGTTGAAGTACAAGATTGTACTTCACATCAAAATTGATGATTTTCAAACGGGAAACTAATTAGTAATTGGATTTAGTATTACTTCAAGATTGTAATTATTACATAGACACATTCAAACAATTTATTTTATTTTTAAATATAAATTTATTTCACAATCAAATAAACAACTGTTGATTTTATTGAGCCAAACATATTATGAAATATTATTATAAGTTATATCTGTTATCTTCTACAATCTGGTAATAAATATGTATTTTGATTGATTTTGTGATTTTAATTTGTAATGTGTGGCATTTTTCTAGTTTTAAACTAATGCAGGATGTGCTCAGGCAGCATCAAGTTGGTCTATTAACTATTATACATAGAAGAAAGAATGAAAACATTTACTTGCACTAAACTAAACATTATGCAAAGGAAAAAACGAAACAGCAAAAAAACAAGTTGGAGTAAACATGCATGTATGTATGTATCTACAACAAACAACAAGTATCTTAAAAATCACCTACAATAGCTGTGATCAGTGCTTCCGCATATCAAAGGTTAAGATCTGACCATTCTAACTAGGTTTTTTGTGTTTTGATAGCCTCACAGGTAAAAATTTCCATACCCAAACATGGCAGTTGCATTACTAGCTCTGTAAGTCAGAATTTAAGAATCAGACTGTGATTAATTTAAGACTAGGGAAAGAGAACTCTATGATTGTGATGTAATATTTATTATCATATTTATGGTGATGGAGAAGATTGTTTTGCATTTGCTGCAAGTATAGCTCCAGGTGCAGGATATGGTCTCATTTGATACAAGGAACCAGTAGCAGTTGAGTCCACTCCTGTCTTAGCATGGGTGTCTAGCCCAGAAGTCCAGCTCCCCCTTGATATGTCAGAATAAGCTGCAGGGTCCATTGGATCTAAGTCATTGTCTTTAACCCGCAGTCTTTTATTCCTATGATGCACTAAATCTTTCTCTTTCTCTCGACGCTCTTGTTTCTTCTCCTTGTGTTGTTGCTGTTGAGGTACTTCTTGGTCAGAAGCTTCACTGCTGTCATCACTTTCATCACCTTCCTTCAATAATCGCTCTTCTCGTAAATGTGCAGCACTTTCAGTAGGAGTTGCACGCGGGTGAGAAGGCGGCAGCCAACTAACCAGATTATTGTGAACATTCCAAAAATAATGCTGACCAAATCCTTCATCATACACTTCCTCCCAACCTGATGGCAAGGGCCACAGTTCTAACGCCTTTTTTTTATATTCCATGTAAGTTTCGCTAGGAACTAACTTTCCCGTTTTCCATCTTTTAACACAATACTTTGAACATTCGTGGTAGATATTGCTTTTATTTGGACAACTTTTATGGCCTTTTATAGGGTCAACATTGACACCCTCGATGCCTTCCCAAAAGTGTTCTTTATTGACAAGCTCATCAAGTTTACTGTCATAATCTTCTGCTATGATTTCTTCACTAGCCTGTATAGGAGCTTCATTGTTAGGGCCGGGATCTGCAGGTTTTGGTTTCAATAGCCCTCTTTTAGCTAGACGCGCGGCTAAAGCTGGTGGTAGAGGCATGGTACGAAAAGGAATGATCTGTTAGATAAAAATTTGCTAAAGCGACGTTACTTCTTAGCTGTTCTTTGATTAGATTTTTTACATGGCATCAATCATCCTGTTTTAAACGCAAGACAATAATCCACAATTCCACACACTCCACCGTACTATTTAATTCAATAGTGACATATGACATTTAACTTAGCTGTCAATATCAACCACAGACTAAAAATTAAGTTATTTTTGCTGCTGCTGAAATGCTCACTACGGTATGATTGTAACCTCTGTCCAGCCAAGCGATTTCGACGCGAGGCGAGCCTAAAGTCGCTTACGTCGAGCGGACACCGCGCGGTAACGGCACCTGTGATTTTTTTTTCTAATAAAATATCTATATTTATATTCTATCATATCTGATTGCTCGACCGAAGTATACTATTTCACAAAAAACTTATAAGATATTCGACCTACGGCTAGCAGAATCACCGCGCCCATGCCCAGGTGCGTAGGGTATATACGTTCTGTGCCCAGGTGCATGCACGATGTTCTCCGTAGTAGATGAAACATTTTATTTAGGATATCAGTAACAGTATATTCATAAACTTTATTTTTGTTGAACAGTTAACAGTATTTTAGAGTGAAAAACAGTACACACTTTTTAACTGACGTCTAAAAAAGGAGGAGGTTCTCAATTCGGATGTTTGTATTTTTTTTAAATGTTTGTTCGCGCTTATCTCCGTCGCTTGCCAACCGATTTGAAAAATTCTTTTTTTGTTGGAAAGGGTATACTTCCCAAATGGTCCCATGACAATTTTATTGAAATCGGACAAGCGGTTTTTGAAAAATCAACAAACATCTAAAAATTTATCTACATTGTCTACATTAACGATCTTTTCGTTTACTCTGCATTGCGTTTTTGGAAAATTCTTGGAACCGATTTGGAAAATTCTTTTTCGGCACTAAAAAGTGAAAAATAAAAAACTTTTTACAAAAAACAATAACCGACTTCCAAAAAAACACTACAAAGTGAAAAATAACTTTAATTTCGAAAGTCGGTGGCATAAAACTAAAATACAGATCCAAAGACACAATGCAGAGTAATGTGTTCACAAGGTGTGAGAGCAAGGTTACACGCTCAGTTTGGCGTCAGTTTGGATTGACTTGACTGAAACCAGAATGATGGATGATTTTCACGGTTATACGGTCAATCTAGACTGACAGCAGACTGATGAAAAGTAAGCCAGTGGCCATTAGACTCCGGAGCTGACCGTCGGTTGTCAATTTATCAGGGCTTAGTCATGGATATTATAAGGAAAAAGAAAGCGTGTGGTAATTGGTGTGAGTTTTGTCCCAAAAACAAGCCTGTTTTGTGGGACAAAACACACAAGTTGGGCAAGGCATGTCTTTTTCGATCTCAATTGGTGGCAGCGGCGGCGGCGCTTGCGGCGCGCTCGTATCTATGTCGCTTGACTCGTCCTTCTGCATAGCGTCGCTGACAGTGACTGACGCGAGAATGATACGACCAGGTTATACGATCATTCTCCCATCAGTCTTTCATCATTCAAAACGGACTGACAAAATTATTTAATTTTCATCAGTCTGGACCATCTTTCTACAATCATTGTGACCAGACTGACGCCAAACTGAGCGCGTAACCTTGCTCTTACTGATCGGGAATATTCGCCCTATCTGTCATGATAGCTGCCATAGTTACGTTTATTCTTCGAAAATTTAACTGGCTAGAGCTAAAAAGTTCTATAGATCATTTATGTGACAGGCAGACAGACGGCGGCGTAGGCTTAGGAACGGGACATCGGGATCCTTAGAAGGAATAATAGTAGAAAAATTCCACAATAAATCAAAGTAGAGGTACTTCCTTCCTACATACATTAAAGTACCTACCTAATTAATTTTGCTCTCTTCAAGTCTTCATGCATTATAACGTGCGAGTGCGACCCATCCTCACTTTTAGTAGGTACAGACGCCAGCACATCAAGCTACTACAATCTGTCAAATATCTTTAAAAGATTTTTAACTTTATCGTTAAAGCATGAGGTTCAAGGTTGATTGGGAAAATTTTAGTTTCGGGTAGCTTGACCTGCTGGCGTCTGTACATACACAATAAATAAAATGCTCATATTTTGATCGAACCTCAAAAAATATATTTATTTTGAATAATATACGTCTGCTGGGGAGTTTGTTGCGCCACTTCTTCTTCCCAGCTAAAGCACTAGGAAGTGGTGAAGGGTGGGCGTTTTTGGGGGACTGTCTTATGTAATTTTTGACGTTCGAAAAGTGCTGATTCTCAGCCTAGTTTGAATAAATGACTTTTGATTTGATTTGATTCTCATTGCCGTCAAGACATGATTAATAAAACAAGAGTAGTACCAGCTTAGGTGTGCTTTATTATGTCGTAAACTAATATTATAAAGAGGTAAACATGACGTATTTCATAAATAAAATTGCGGTGACAACATCTCGGTCTATAATACTTAAATATGTCACTATGAATGGTTCCAAAGCAAGAAATACACCAGTACATTCTTGAATTCTGAAAAAATATAATAAATAATTAAGTAGGTTATTAAAACTAAAACACTTGAATAATAAACACGGTCAAGCCTCTTCAACCCAATATAGCCCTGTATTTAATTCCTAGTAGATGAGTCTGTCATCATTACTTTATTTATTTACATATACTGGAATTTGTAGTCTCCCACAAAGGAATTTGTAAAGTCGAAGGCCACAAATTCGCAATCAATGTGACACAGCATAACACACCCGAGTTCTAAAAGGATCATGAATGAAGTGTACCGACCCCAGGGTGGCTGTACACACGGCTACACATCAAGCTATACATTTCCAGTATACGCTGACCTCGCATTGTACGGAAATCCTATACAATGAGATCAGCTTATACTGGAAATTATAGCTTGATGTGTAGCCGTGTGTACCAGACTCGATTTCTCGAATGAACCCAAAGATTCACCCTAGCCCCTGAAGCCTCATGTTTCATGAGACTACAGAGACCATTGTATATCAAAGAGTACACCGGGGGCGATAATGGTAGGGAAGACGTGTCCTTAGGATATGGAAGGATTATTAGAGCCTGCTGGATATGCATCCTTGAGCAAGCATTGGAACAGTAGAGAGACGGGTGATATTTATGTATGGGAGGGCCATCTTTTTGGCTCAGGTCCTCTCATCTCTTGTGTTAAATTATATTTAAAAAAAAACAATAAATTTTTATCTACCTACATACCAAATATAATTTTAATTAACTTCCACCTCCATTACCTACCATCAACTACCACACAATAGCCCAACTGTATTACAAAGGCTACTCAATTATGTACTCTAAAGCTTTCTACTCAGCTTTTATACTGACGTCATCTTTTTTCTTTATCGTTTTCATACATTCGTTTTACATAATAAATGCGTAATGGCTATGCTTATACTACATTACTTGCTACTGATCGCTATCTACGTTACAAGGCAAGCGGCATCGATTTACTGAATAGCAGTTCATGCGATGGCCTTGATAGAACGGAAATAATTATCACCTGATAATAGATGTCTTCACTCACCACTGGTGACTGATGTGTCACTGCGCGACACCTTAGTAGGAAGCACGGCGTCGTGGAACTCTCCAGAGTGCATTAGATTCTGATCCGACAAATTATTATCTTCATTTGAAGTGAAAGGAGTAACAACATCCATTTCATCTGAATATTTTTTTTCTACAGTATCTTTTTGTTTAATTGCTGATTCTGCATTATCAGAAACGGTCGTTCCTAATGTGATATTTTCAGCATGGGCTTCTTTGTTACCTTCTTCTACGTTTGTACCTTTGTGCAAACCATCTTTTAAAACATTGATTTCGGCTTGATGCTCTTCCGTTATTTCATGATCATTAAGTGGCAATTCTTTCACGGAATCCACATCTTCGCTTAATTTTCCACTGGTATTACTTGGTGGGGATATAGATTGTATAGCATCTTCTCGTTTTAACTGCTTCCGCCTTTCACTTTTATCATAACCCAAAGGGTGCAAGTTGATAGACGATGGCGGGCTGCTGTCTAGAGACAAGTCCATTGAAGTGATTAAACTTTCATCTCTGCTTATATAATTACCTCCTTCGGGAACTATATGAATATTCAACACTGTTTTATTCTTATTTTGTTCATTGTCCATTTCTAGCGACGTAAGAGATGGTTCGTTGGAATTACTAGCAGCTAAAGAATTCGTAGAAATTGTCTTATTTGAATTAAGTTTATTTCTAACTAGGAAACCCCTAACATGGGCTTGAATGACAGTTGCTGCACTGGACATCGTAGAAGAGTCGTCAGTAGATAAAGAAAGAGACTTTTCTTCGTTTACCGTTTGTAATACTGTATCCATTCTTGTGATTCCATGTGGTCTTCTTTCGTTCAAAGAACCTGCAATAGAAAAATCGCATTCTTCCTGGAAGACAAAATTCGCAGTTTTTAAGAATTAGCTGAACATTAGCTGAAAGACAATCACATAAATATTATATAGAATTACTTGCCTTATTTTTGTCAACTTCATTCAAAAATATCGTTGCTTCGTTTACCGTGTCGTCGAAAGTAGAGGCTCTGCTTTTAAAAAGGAACGTCCGAAATACTTTCTGTATAGTTACTGCTGCCGTTTCCAAGTTCATGTTAATATCTTGATTATGAATTTGAGGAGTTTCACTCAAATTTGTTGATATGTACTCATGACCACTGCAATCAATATCAGTTTCGTCTTTGTTGTTGATTACAATCAAATCAATATTATTAATTTGATTTTGGTGTATGGTATTCCCTTGAAGCTCTTCACATGCAGAAATTACCCCATTTGTATCGGAATTATCTTTATTGCCGTCAAGTAATTCAGCATTTTCAGTATCATGTTTAAAAACGTTATGTTGCTTTACCTCGTCATTACTGGATTCCTGTGTAATAAGGGTCACGATATCACTATCAGTGTTTGTTTCCAATAGTGAAGCCAGCATGTCTGAACTTATTTGTGGATTTTGTAGTTCCACAGTGGGCGATTCTATAAAAGAAATATGAAATGTGTTTGTATCCTGAGGATCTTCTTTTCCGTTTACAGTATTATCACTATTAGTCGTCAGTTCTACGTTGTCTATAATATATGACAGGTTCGTAATATCGGGATCGATAAAATGTTGTATGCTTTCAGTATAATTTGACTGAGTTTCGTCTTTAATAGGTGGCAAATTAACATTGTCACTTTCAGTTTCAACATTGTCGTTAGAAATTAAATTTGCTGCCTGTGTTAATGAGTTCTGATCATCTAAATCAGCGGTCTTTTCTAACTCCAGTCCTTTATCTTGGTTTGTATTCATGGAATTAATTGGACTTGATAAATGTTGTTCAGGACCAGGAGAGGAATTTGACGAGGTGTCAAATTCCTGCAAAACATCAGGTTCTGCTACTAATTCTTGAACTTCCTGAAAAGATTGTGTCTCGACATGCGTTCTTTGTCCATCTACCATAGGTGAACGAAGATTATGTAACATTTCTACTTTAGTAGGAGTCTCGGTCTGTGGTAGGTCGTTTAAAGTAGAGTCTTGGGTAAGTATACTGTCACTTGTTTCATTAGATGATTCCGCAAAATTTATTTCATTTTTTGAGTCGTACTCTGTAGTATTGGCTTCAGACTTTATTCCATTTTTTAAATCGTCATCATCTTCTTTTGCTAACTCTTTAATTTCTTGGTATTGAGCATCCTCGCTTGGTGTATACAAGTCGTGCTTCAATTCAGCCTCTGATGAATTATCCATATCATGTTCATTCTGCGTCGGGGTTTTAAGAACGTGAACTGCTGTAGGTTCTTGTGGAAGAATCGGTGGGGTATCACCTTTAATTGTTGGAGTAGCCTCTATTTCAGGACCCTTGCCTCTCTGTTGATTGAGTAAGTCGTTATTGTATTGTTTTCTTCGCAGTTCTGCCCGCTGCCGTACTTTTTCTTGGGCCTTGGCAATTTTTTCTTCCAATGTTAAAGTTTTCTTTTGAACTGAAAAGTTATTAAGTGCGTTAATTAACTATCATGAACTAGGTACTTGCAATATAAATTAGTCGATAGCTCAAGCAGTCATTGGTTGCGACTGCGATGGCTTGACTGTGTTATGGAATTTCCCTGAGCAGCATCAGACTACTCGTGACGTTCTTGACTAAACGCAATGAAGCTATTAGTTCATCATGTAGTGAAATAATTTATTTAAAATACTTGTTGCACAATATAAAATTATAATTATATAAAAGGCGGAGGATCGAGTGTTTGGCTGTAGGTAAAGTTGAGAATTACTGTAAAACTTAGGGAACAACATTTTCCTTTGCTTCATGCTTTTTTTTGTGCATTATCAGCAGCCATGTTTAGTAGTGAAAAATATATAACTTACGAGGGCCATCTCTTATTTCCAGCAGTTGTTTCACATGACCGGCACAGAACCCATAAATATCTGCTGGATTGTTTTTAAGCACTTCTCTTGTTAATCCTTCTATTAACTCCACCAACCCCGAAGGCATCTTCGGAGGCGTCGACCTATAATATCCTCGAGAGCCAGTTAGCCTCATTGTTTTGAAAGTTTTATGGAAATGTTAATTTGGATACACAGACCATTTAAGGCACAATGTATGAAAGCAAATTCGAGAGCGAATTATTTCACTTACACTAAACTACTGCTTGCGTAACTGCTTAGTGTGTATTCCAGGCAGTGTAGAAAATAGAAATGAAGGTAACTTCGTGTTGTATCAGCCCCAAACACCTTGAGCTTTAAATGTTTGGCCTGCAGTAGTCATAGTGATGTGTTAACTTGAACTTGATTTGTTGCGGTGTATCGATCGCACAGGGTTCATCGTACGCTCGTATTCCATGACTTATTCAAAAGTCCAACAGTCTCTTCAGTTAATATAAAAGGTAAATTTTCAAAGGTTAGTTAAAACTTGAAAATCGTATGATAACATGATAAGTTTCAGAAAATGTATTTTTAAGCGTCTTAGCTAGTATCTAATAGGGCCTCGATTTGAAATGAAAAACCGAGTAATGTGAAAATTTCTTGTGTATTTCCAATGTAGTTTACGCAACTGAGTAATCACTAGGGGAACGTTATCTCTGGAGGACAGTAGGTGACACGGGCGAGCGAGGCCGGCGCTTACTACTAGCCGCCGCGGGGCGCCTACGCTTACATTATGTTTACTTAAAGAATTCAATTCATGTGAGTCAACTTTTTTATTTCCATACTGTGTTCTATAATAGTAATTTATATAAGATCATATATAATTTTTGCAATGTTAATACATTTTACATAACAAACATCTCCATAGTGTACATACATACACACGCGGTAGCGCTATGTCGCGGCGCGTATCGGTATATACAGAGGCGCGGACGCTTCCGGCACTGCGGCCACTGGCCTAGCCGCGCCCGCAGCGCTCTACAAGTGATGATAGAAAAAATTAATTGCTACAATAATATCATACAAATTAATGACTATTCCCTTACAAATTATTATATCTACTTTTAGCATTGTTCTACTCCAATATAATCCAAATTAACTTTTTAGTTTTACCGAGCTGTATGCATGATACATGAATAGTCTCCAGTTCGCTCAGACCGATTTTGCCCAATTAAAGTGTTCCTCTCCCGCAGCTATGTATAGAAATCACACTGCTATAAATTTATAATAAATAAATGCCTATTTACACTATGTAACTATACAAAATGATAGTACGACGAAATTACATTATTGAATCGAGCATCTAATTTAAATGAAAATTTCGTACAACGATCTACGGGCGCGGGCCGAGACGGCGAGGCCAGACGCGGGCCGCGCCGCAACGCCCCGCGTACACTAAACAAATTACATTTTTAATTTTTTCTTATTCATTTTTGTACAATCATATTCAGCCAAAAGCTGGGTGCCCGATTAATACATTTATCGGTGATCCGAAATGCGTTACAATCGATCATGCATCAATAATACATACAACTTTAACTTATTTAAACAATTTAACAATATTAAAAAATCCTAAAGTAAACTAGAGACCTATGTAAACGTATATAAAATAGTAATAATCATTATGACAGTGCATCGGGATGCGGACATATTAACATTTAGCACTATTAGTAATTTGTAGTCACACCGAACATGAGTCGATGTGGTCCGACGGCGCTCGCGAGCGATCCGAATCCACAGAGTCATCGGCACGACAGCGTATCCGGACGACCGACCGTTAGAGGTATTAAAAATTAATAACGTCATTAACAAAAATGTAATCGAATAGAAAATATCAATACATAGCTGAAAACAAATTCAATCGCATTATTCTAGGTCGTGGATGGAGGGTGTGGTCGCGACACTTGCTCATCACTTGGCCAGCGCCGGCGCGCCGCCCGCGGCCGCCTGCCGCTTGTGGCTGATCTCCAGCTCGCCCAGCCGCTTCCACAGCTCGTCGCGCTCTTTCTCGCGCTTTTTCTCTCTGCAACAACACAGCACTGTTACACGGGGCCCATATCCATCACTCGCAACTCATGTTTAACCAAACTTAGGAGAGAATTAAGGTAAATCCGAAGCTGCAGCCCGTGAAATTCAAATTTTCTTCCGTTTTTTGCTCATTGCAGGTCAGTGTCAGGTTTTATCTTAATCAAAATATGATTCGCGACTATAACATATATGTATTTACAGAATTATAATCATTAATACATCTCTCTAAGTTAGATTTGTTCCAATGAATGACTTTTTCATGAAATCATGACATTAGAGAACTTATCTAACTTAGAGAGATGTGTTAATGATTCTAATGATTATAATTCTGTAAATACATATCTGATAAAGTTGCGAATCATATTTTAATCAAGATACAACCTGACAATGCCCTGTAAATAGCAAAAAACGTAAGAAAAATTAAATTTCGCGGGCTGCAGCTGCGGATTCACCTTAAAGTAAACAAAAAAGTCCGTTGATTGATTTTTTTGAAAAATTGATCTGGTAGTCAACTAGATCAACGTAATGTTAACCATTGATTAATATTGTTATTTTCAATAGTGCACTGCTGATGCACTATTGAAATAACACACTCCTAGCAATGTTTATTTTCCTGCCCTTCAACCTTTATATTTATCTGATTCGTACCAGTATACGTTGATCGAAGGGTCGGATTATCAACGGCCCTGATTGACGAAAAATTGTAAAAGGTGCGTCAATGGACTTTTAAGGCCACTATTTAATGCAAAAGTATGCAAGTACTTTACAAGAAGAGAAATAGGAATTTACAACTAAATAAACTTAAGTAAACTTATAAAATGGAGCAGCGCGTAGCGCAGTAACGGCCGCGACTTAAGATTAGGTTCGAACCCAGACAGGCGCTTTACTTTGTGTAAATTATTTCATCACCACTGCTTTCAAAATGGTGAAGGAAAACATCGTGAGGAAACCGGCATACACGTCGTAGAACCAAACATACGAAGTCATGTAATATCTACCAACCCGCACTGGGTCCGCGTGGTTGATTACGGCCTACTCCCTCTCACCAAGAGCAGGCCTGTGTCCCAGCAGTAGTGGCTGATTATGTAAACTTATAAAATAAATAATAATCCACTCACTTCTGCCGTTCCGCCTTATAGCTAGCAGTGAGCTCATCAAAGAGCTTGGAATTCATCTCCATGAAAGTCTTGAGCACATTATAGACGAGCGCCACTATGGTCTGATTCCAGTGCTCCTTACTGATCCGATACAGCGCGGGGAACATTATAGGCATTATCACGTGATTGTTTTCTTCCATCAGTGACATTATATATTCGTTGTTCCAAAAATAGAGTGCTCTTTCAGCCACCTGGAAGTAATATTTATTTAATTATTATTTTTATGAGCTTTATCTTATGACATAACGGCCCCATGTTCAACTGTACTGTACTAAATGAGTATAAAATTAAATATCGAACATCTTCCAAAGGTCCACTAATGCTACGGCTAATTGTCGCGATAACGCAAACTAAACTTCGCGCACTCTCTCTCGCACACCGCTCGACGTCTCGCTGTACAACAGAGAGCGCGCGAAGTATAGTTCAAGATATCGTGACAATGTAGCCGTAGCATCAGAGAGTTTAAATATCACTATACTCCATTTGAAATCAGATTAGAAATTTAAATGAACTTTTTTACAGCCCGATCAACCGATTCTGACTTCTATTCCGTAAGCATAAGGATGAAATTAAAAGACCGATTCTGACTTCTGTTCCGTAGGCATAAGGATGGCATTAAAAGCAAAAATGTGGTTACAATACCAACTGTTTATTACAGCTGCCATTTATCATGCCACCAACGCAATAGAAATCAAAATCGGTTGAACGGACTGTAAAAAAGGTTTATTTAAATTCTAATCTTATTTCAACTGGAGTATAGGTTCGTCAGGTTTGCAGAAATGCTTTTCATTGTGCTGTTACATGACACGCAACTTGTGCCCGCGGCTCTTTACTCTTTACGCGCGCGTTATTTGACCAAATACACAATCACTACCTTCTTTTCTCATGAAGCAGGAAATACAAAATGCCCGTGCTACAATCGTAATAAAATAATCATTTGCTTGTCCTACAATCGACATTCATGCCTCTTGTGTTTTCATTCATGACATCTCCAGACACTCGTCTACTACAGTATTTAAATCAGTAAAAATGACTATAAATGATAATAATTCACTTTCGCTTATTCGCTAATTTACCTTGCTTTTGGAGGCTTACCATTTATGGTTTTGGTTGACACAGATAAATAATGTCCTAACCTAATTTCGGTTACGGTGGCCCATTACTAGTACAACTTAGCATGGGACGGAATTTTATTATTACAACATAGCCTATCTAATACTTTTAAACTGCTAAATATACCCAAGTTTGGATGTCATCATCGGGAATATTTAGCATATTACATTTTGTACCAAATATAATATACAAGGTGTAACTTAAATAACGCACAACCTCTTAAGTCGTCCAGAAAAAAAAATCTGCTGTTCCCTACATTTTGACGATTATGCGAACATAAATGTAGGGAAGAGCTGATATTTTTTTTTCGCGACTGCAGGTTGGTTTGTTTTTCTTATAATAAAAGTTGTTCATAATGATGAGTACAATGAACCCATAGGAGGTTACGCGTTATTTAAGTTACATCTTATGAGTTAAAAAGAGTTAAAAATGTCAACAAGTTATGGACAAATCAGAATATGTGGCTGTCGTTTGGCCGGGCGCTATAGTCGCCAGATCTAACATAACCCAACTAACCACACAATAATTTACTAATCTGAGCAATTGATTTTATTATCTGCTAAAGAATCTGCACATTTATTTTCGATTACTCAACTCATTTTTGAGTAAATAGATAATTGCTTCATATTTTGCAATTAATTACAAGCGTTGTGTCATCGCGCTTCTCTTTCTTTTGTATGTAGTCTGACAGTGACCGCTGTTTACCTGTTGTCAGCGTCTTAAGTATCATCTGTCACTTTTTATTGAATCACGACTGAAAGAGCAGAGCAACATTTAAAAAACAGATTGAAGTTAAGAACCTTATGGACTGTTTCATCACTTCTGGATAAGTTCTGAATATCTTATCTAGCAGATATATATTTATTCATTATTAAAAAATTGTTATACAAATACTGTTTAATTTAAATCGAAGCTATCTATATCAAGGCCACGTTTATGAGAAGAATATTTCTCCGACAGCAACGAAAACATTTTTGACGCTTTTCAATGCTGTGAATTACTAACAAATGTCAATAAAAAAGTACAATGCGGCTTGCGAAATATTGGGCCGTCGACCCTCTAAGCGAACATCATTCGTACATGAAAAGTGTGTTCTGATGTTTTGCAGGTTTTCTAGAAGGTTAATTGCATAATAAACTGAAGTAGTGACGGCATGGTTCAAATTTTATCTAAAGTAATAATTGATCTAGAGAAAAAATATCTGGGGGCTGGATAATAAACTATATTTTCTTGCTGTGAATATTTATTTTAGACATAAAAGCCGAAAAATCTTGTTTGTTTTTATAATTATCCTTAAAAAAGACATGATTTTCGAATAAAAAATGTATCGAGCGAAATATTACAATTACGTAACTGTCTTAAACATGGAAAGAAAAAGAATAAATCATATACTTACTAAAGTTTCACTTTGATTGTCTGTTTCTGAATATTCATGCAAATTAACATAAAAATAGAGGTGTCAGACAGACACGAAAAGCTTTTGAAAGCCATAAAACTGTATTGGTTTTCTTGTTTTATATAGTTTGTAAATATTATGTATTGTTGTAAATAATCATTAAATAAAAATACTCCATAAAAAAGACTTTCAATACAAGACACAAAAGTTACAGCAAAATCTACCGGACGACTTGTTTACTATGCGACCTGTGAGTAAAACATGCCTATCCCATAAGGGTATACAGATAAAGTAATCTGTTTTTAAATCATACAATATGAAGTTGAAACTCTCAGTTGGTACGCATTATTTTACCTGCATCGGTAACCTGCGTTTTTTATTTGCGATTTTAAACTGTTCAATCTTAAAAATACGTAAAAGGGCTCTTACCTGAAAATGTGGACTGGAAACACATTTAGCTATTTGTCTGAACAACGGTTCCTGTATTTTGACGAATTGAGCAGGCTCAATTACATCCAATATCTCCTCAATTTCGCCCAAAAACATTACCTGGAACGTATAAGATTCTAAAATCCCTCATTGTGCATATGATTAACAATTGACAAAAATACGATAGGATAAAAAAAAAAAAAAAATACATAATTAATATACCTATACAAAATATTGAAAAACATTTTAAAAGAGTAACGGTGGAGTTTCTTGCCCATTCTTCTCCATACGAAACTACCTTTTGGAAGGGGCGACTAGATTAATTTCAATTTTTTTGTAAATATTGACGTTCTAAAGTGCCCTTTATGTGCCTATTTCTAACAATCTGACTTTATCTTTCGTATGAAGGATAAAGGTGCGTTTGTATAAATAAGTCCATAATTACCTCTTTTTGCGAACATGTTTTGGGCCAAAACTTGAGAAGGCCACGCACAACATGCTCCGTAAGTGTGGCATCCTTCTCAAGAAATTGCACCACGCAGTAGGCGAGCTGTGCATGGTACAGGGACAGGCACTTCACCTTATGCAGTGGAAGCAGCACCTTTACCAGGAATTGTTTATGCTCACTCTTCAATGGAAGGGCAAATCCATTGATTATACTGTAATGAGAAAAATAACATTCTCAATCTCAGAACAAAGTATTATAAGTAGAGATCGGATATTCGGATGCATATTTACCTAAAGTACGTTTTTGTCCCGGCAAAGGATACAAAGTATGGAAACGGCTTCTTAAAATATATTTTTATTACGGGATCGTGGAGTTTCATTAATAACAGTGTGCCATATTTCAATAATAACAGTGTGTATAACAAATATTTCTTATCTATTTAGACTAGGCAAGAATTTTGTGGAAAATATAACAAGTTTAAAAACACTATTAATATTTCTTCAAAACCTTTTATTTTAAAATGAAATATATTTATTCGGAGATACACAGTACAAAAGAGTAGTTCTTAAAAACTTGTCAGTCCTGGAAACGGACACTTTTTCCCGTACCGAAGCGCACTCCAAACTAGTCAACTCTCAAACTTTAGGTGAATATGCATCCGAATATCCGATCTCTAATTATAAGTCAATATTATCACGATATTTTGGCTACTAAATATATCACAGACAATCCTATGACTACTGACCTTCCCAATATTTCCAAAAGTTCGCCCACACCATTAAAATGTTCCGTTTCATAAACAAATCGTAGGAATATATTGTTAATCTGCTTTCGTATGAAGGCCCGCAACCCCAAGAACTTGCCGTAGATGCGATGCAGCACCGTTTTTAAGAAGTCGCGCTCACGCGGGTCTTCGGAATCAAACAAATCTAAAAGCTGCAACAATATGTATATTATTATGACCTTCTTAATTTTATTAAATAAATTGAAAATAAATTTAACACAATATTATTTGCCGTCGTGACGCAGAACGTCTGATTAGCAAAACTTCAATTATCATTAATTGCTTTAAAATTTGAAATAGGTAATTAATGTAAAAAGTAACATTTCTTCATACAGTAAGTAACTTTGTCAAGTATTCCGTAAATACAAGTAATAATACAATAAAACGCATGTTGAACATTCTTAAGTTCTTTCCTATAAATATATAAGAGTTATTTATTTGTATTAACCATGTAGGACTAGGAACTTGTAAATTACAGACTGTATAAATTAAACAAAAAATAAGCGCCGAAAGCATGGACAAATCTTAGTTTTTACATTATTTCAAATTTTAAAGCAATAATTGAAAACGGAAGTTTTGTTGCGAATCACGAATCTGACGTTTTGTGAATCGGACATTCTGAGGACTTTTTTTTTGTTGTATGTTCTGCTTACGAGCATAATTGCGTTTGTAGCTGGCTCGTCTTTTCCGGAATATATTTTGCAGATCAATAATTTATAAGCGTTGTTTTGAGATGCATCTGGGAAGCCAACATCTGGGGCCTAAAATGGACGCTTTGGCAGTATCATAATAATTATGATAATATTATGAATCATATTAAAATTTGTAAAATGGTCACAAACTGACAATTCATAATATGATCTGCGTACAGTTCCTAACCCGCAATTCATCTGTTTAGCGTTACGTCTTAATGAAATCTCGCCATAATGTTTAGTTATTGGACCTCGGGACATGATACTTCAATATTATTGGCAATGATATACCTAATTAAAATTCTAAAGGATCGGCAGTAGGCTCCATAGGTTTGACACAATGTAGGTATCATTATTAATAAGCTTGGGACCTGTATCGGCGTGCGTGTATGACCAGATGTATGAACGTAGGCGAAGCAAAAGGAGTATGTAAGGAGCGTAGCAGGGGGCGTTCTATAGTTTCTGCCTACCCCCATGGGAAGAAGGCGTGAGTTTATGTATGATAAATCACGCATGAATATTTTTAAATTTGTTTGTTTGAATTTATTTATTTTTGTTTGTGTTAGTAAGTAAGTACGAGGGTATGCTGCGCGGGACCCCACCTCCTCAGTCGATAATATACGATTGCTCGGGACGCATGTGTTTTCTTTCTCCGCGACTAACAGTGGCGGCGAGCGAACCAGAATTAACACGTGCACTAATCAAACATGTCGAAAGTGTCCGTTGGATCCCTGAATAGTTTCAACCACGAAAACCAAGATTGGTCAGTGTTCAAGGAGCGACTCGAACAGTGGTTCTTAGCCAATGAACTAGTAAGTGAGGACACATGTAACAGTTTGTTACATCTTTTATAGAATATTGTTAAAACAATTTTTTTTCTCTCTTGTAACTTCGTTTTCATTAACTTAGCCCTGCTACAGTTAACATTTGCTAGCAGCTTGTTTTTATTATATAATGTAGTAATCTGTGTAAAATGCTGTGGGTAGTATATTTGTTAAGTTTAATTTTAAGACAACACTGTATAAGCTTAATATACATTTTCCCAAATGTAATAAATGAATAAACATCAACCAGTTGGTCAACTCAAACCAGGTTTTAATTAGCACTAATTATTTGCAGGATTTTGAATTTGCCTAGGTTGACATTGTTAAATAACTGAACTTATCTTCGGTCAAGAATACATTTATTATTATAAAACGAAGGTCATATTCGTGCGTTTGTGGCGAAAGAAATAGGATTACAGGGGAATATCCGAGTTGGGAATAGATTACACATAAAATAATACCTAACGGTGTGATGATGAAACCTATCAGTTATCAGAAGTTTATCTCGAGTATATCTAGTCATTTATAAACTTTTTTGCCTACATGGAACGGCACTTTATGATTATTTCATATCCGCGTACATTTCTTTATTCTTAGTGCCATTTACAAAATTTTACGAGCGTTATGCAGTTTACCGTTTTGCATCCATATTCAACTTTCCGATCATATCGAACCGACAACACCCTATCACAGAAATCCCATATATCACTGGGGCTCACGCGGCAGTGACCGTGCTCACAATCGGCGGCTGACTATACGTTTGGTGTGAACGCGGTCTTATTTTGCCCATGCAGCTGCCCACAAAAGTATGTACTTACATATTTCGGTAGCAGGCAGTGGTATGGTTGAACACAAAGCTGGTATTAGACTTAACAGATTTTTCATTTTCAGCATAATTTAGAATTGTAGTCACTGAATGTGAAGCGAGATAATAGGCTCGCTCTTTCTAAATAAAACTCTCTTTTTAGAAACTTCTGCCGAACTATTGCGTGGTGTGACTTAATTACATAGGTACATATTATTTAAACAACTATTTACCTGCAATACAAATTTTTGATCAATGACTTTCTTGCCAATAGTAGGCTGAAAATCAGTTGACTCAAGGAAGCGCAGGAAAAATTCGTAGACTAGTTGAAGATGCGGCCACGAGGCCTCCAAAGTCGGATCATCTTCTTCAGGATCAAAATCAGGATTTTCACTTGGCGGTAGAGTGCGGAATAAATTGGCCGATATCTGCGACAGAATAGATAATATTTATTATTCATTAGACGTATTCAAAACCGGTCTATATTGAGAGGTCATTTTTAGCGGCCTGCCAAAATGTAGGTCATTCAAAATCACCACTAGACTGTATTCGATGTGACGCCTTGATTAGGACAGTGGCGAGACCGAACACTTCGGCCATTTTCGGAAGGTAGGCCTACCGAGCAGTCCAGCACCCTAATTGCGTAACACAGTTTGAATCAGAATCGGAATGATTTTGAAGTATATTGCTAATCCATTGCCTCATATTTTAGAAAAAATTGTCTGCTCAACAACGTAAATAACGCAATGAATGTTGTTGAACTGTCAAATTGAAACCGATTCCTACTGATAGTGTGTTACGCAATTAGCCCGCTGGTCTTGGTGCGTGTAATCAAGGCATTACTAGGACTAAGGTGGCCGGCATTCGAAAAACTGAGCGTGCCGTCATGCTTATGCGTTATGTTATGACTTATTAATAGAGCATCTGACTATCCAACTTCTGGAAATTCAGCAGAAATATCTGGATTTATGGTTTCTGCGACCACCACTTTTTTGACTCACACACGCATCCTAACCTAACACGCTGGTGCTGCTGCCGGTCCTAGCATCTAACTGCTGTCACCTCTCGCACAAATAATGTACGTAATTTACGTACTCGCCCGTATTAAGTAGGCACGGACGCGTGACTCAAAAAAGGGGCGGGAGCAGAAACCACACAAATCATATCAGTGCGCAAGCGCGCAGGATGATTACGCGAATTTATTGGGTGGTACCCGTGGTTATGGCGGTCAAAATCGTATTGAAAAAACGATGTGAAACATGGGTACCTTTTGAAGACTATTTTCTAGCTGTTCAGCTGACTATTTTCTGAAACTAGAAACAGGCTGAACAAACTGCTAAACTTTATTATAACAATAGCTGACCCGACAGACGTTGCCCTGTCCAAATTTCAATAATTCATACAAAATTCCCCCAGAAAATTCAGTTGCAGTTGTCCGGAATTTTCCAATTTTCCCGGCAACTTTTGAAAATTTTATTTTCGTAAGAACTTGATTATATTACGAACATTTTAAGACAACAATTTGCCAAATCGGTCTAGCCGTTCTAAGTAATGCGCTTACCAACGAACATAAATTATTTTTTATGAGAGTTCCGTAGTCAACAATGAACCCATATAGTTTCGCCATATCCGTCTGTCTATCTGTCCGCGGGTTCGTTCAGACACTCTTAGTACTAGAAAGCTGTAATTTGGTATGGGTATACATTATAAATACCCCCTTGCACGTAGTGGGGATGATACTTTTTACTAAGAAATAACGCTAAGCGAAACCGAAGTAATAGCGCTGGCGGGGATCAGATTAGATACAGAAAGAGATCCGTTAACGGTATAGGGAAATGCTGATCTGTGCGTGTAGAAGACAATGCCCAAAATGTATGGAGCACTGGTGTCTTTTTTTTCGTGGCGATGGCCGCTAGCAGTGGTGGCTCTGTGGTAACAGCCTCGACTTACGAGTTGTAGGTCGCGGGTCCGAAACCCAAACTGGTGCTTTACTTTGTGTAAATTATTTCATCACCACTGCTCTCAAAACGGTGAAGGTAAACATCGTGAGGAAACCGGCATGTCCTAGAACCAAAAATTCAAAGACATGTGACATCTACCAACCCGCACTGGGCCCGCGTGGTAGATTTACAGCCCACTCCCTCTCGAAGAGAGGACAGTATCCCAGCAGTGGGAACATTATAGGCTGATTATGTGATGGCCGCTATAAAAAAGGCACCAGTGTAGTGTGAATGAAACTCAGTCCGAACTGAATCATATCAGTATATACAGATGATTTTGAAGATGGCACTCATGTGCCATCTCTAAAATAACTTATATTTTTCGATTTAGTGCTGATGGATTAAATCGAAAAATATAGGTAGTAGAACATAGTATTTTTTTTTTTTTTTTTAATGTTGCCCCACATTAGGAAATTCTCCTGTATCGTGGGTGCGTTTACAAACATTTAAACTCACATACACAAACAGCCAGACCCGGAACAACTACTTGTAGGTCATACAAATATTTGTTCCGTGCAGGAATCGAACCCGCGACACGCAGCGCAGCAGTCAAACGCTTAACCACTGCGCCAACCGTGTCGTCAGTATACCTCAATTTTGGAGGAAAAGAAATCTGTATTTTTTGTTTTTTGGAAAAAGCTTCGGCTTTATCCCAGGAATCGAACCCGATCCCTTTTGCAAAAAAAGCATGCTGCATTTTTGTACTGAGCGAGGGTTGCTGATAAGGATCAAATACTGCAAAACAATATTGTGTAGAATCCAAGGATTAAGGAAGTACCAGCATTCTCTTTTCATAATCAATAAATTAGGAAAATAAAATAAATTGCCTCTCCTTTGATTTGGTTCATAATATTTGTTAGCAGCATCTGATCCACCAGCTGCCTACCAGATCCTCCTTTATCGGTTAGGGCACTAAAGGAGGATGCTGCTTTGGTAAAATTAAGATTCCTGGCTACAGTAGATGCAAAATCGATGTCATGGTCCCTTCAACCACTTTGCTCTACTACTACGTCCCATCTCAACAATCACCCTGTATAAACGGATATAATTCAGCGCAGACTGATTTTTAACCTTTACTGCTGTACAAATTTTCGTTTGGTAAATGTTATCTACAAAACTTATTAACTTTCGTTAATGGTCTCCGAAAAAAGGCACAAACTTTGTGCACCCTTATTGATCAACAATTAAGCTGCGAAATTATGTTAATTCTACTTGCGATTGTTCATCAGTGAAATGTGTTTAGTGATAGGTTATCGAAGATAGGTACAGTCGGGTTTTTTTTTCGTTTATCAAGTCAGGGCACATAATGCCTTTTGAATCTAAGGCACTCAGCTCACTACTGCATAGAAACCTGTATTTTTTTATTACTTGATAACAAAGATAGCATTCACCTTAGAGTCTAAGTAGACAAATATACAGTTGACAATTGACATCAACCTATTTTTAATGACCTGCACCCTAATTGCGTAACACAGTTTGAATCACAATTGGAATGCGTTTGCAGTATATTGGAAATCCATTGCTTCATAAGTTAGAAAAATTTGTCTGCTCAACAACGTAAATAACGCAATGAATGTTGTTGAACTGTCAAATTGAAACAGATTCCTACTGATAATGTGTTAAACAATTCGCCCGCTGGTCATTTTATGACATCACACTAATATTATAAAGGTGAAAGTTTGTGAGTGTGTGTGTGTATATTTGTTAATTCTTCACGCTCAAACGGCTGGACTAATTTTGATAAAATTTTGTACGAAGGTGGCTGACACCCTGGATTAAGACATAGGCTACTTTTAATCCCGATATTTCCACGGGATCGAGACTTACGCTGGTGAAACCGCGGGGCGCAGCTAGTATTTATATAAATAAAAATTGACAGTCTTTCAGTGTCACATTTTTAATGCAGTCTGACATGTAATGAAAAAGGCTGAATACCATTTCTGCAGTATTGACATTAAGACGGAATTAAAAATACTGAGCCTGTGAAGCAAATTCTTTCGTGTGTCATGCATGAGCAGACAAAAATAGCCCTTAAGGTGACCAACATATTTTGAATGCGACTATACATAATTGCAGTGGAGACAAGTGATGATCATTGTAATTATCGTGAAAGATTATAGCTGACAAATGGCGAGTTATGATGATATGTGATGTTTTTTTTTTGTCTTGTATTGATACAAATTAGAAGCTAATGCTGTGGCAAAAAAAAATCCCAGTCGGCAAGGTAGCAGGCCTGACTGCCCAGGGTGCGCCGTACTTGTAGTACCAGCACTTGTGGAGGCAATACTAGTGCATGTCTTAGCTAATAATTGATTCCTGATTGGGTATAGGTGTTCAGCGGGCTAATTGTGTAACACTATCAGTAGCAATCGGTTTCAATTTGACAGTTCAAGAACATTCATTGCGTTATTTACGTTGTTGAGCAGACAAATTTTTCTAACAAGAAACAATGGATTAGCAATATACTTCAAAATCATTCCAATTGCGATTCAAACTGTGTTATGCAATTATTTAGCAGGGTGCTGGAACTGGTAATAATGAGTGATTGTAGAAGGCATGCATTAATGTGGATAACGGTATAATCAATTCATACAGGGTGAATTTTTGAGATGGTAAGGGCAGGTATTTCAACAGTTGTAGCTACAGGAAAACGTTCTGAGGAGACTATCCTTAACTTTTAGATCAATTGCTAATTCAATTCGCAGAATTTGGAAAAGCGGCCAAGTGCGAGTCGGACTCGCACTCGCAGTGTTTCATAGTACTGTAAAATAAAATAAACTAAAAAATTGAAGGAGGTCCCCATACGAGAAACGTGATTTTATTCAGCTTTTTGGCTCATTTTTTTTAACTAAAGTATTAAAAAACATTAAGAGCCAAAAAGCTGATTAAAAATCACGTTTCTCGTATGGGGACCTCCTTCAATTTTTTAGTTTATTTTATTTTTATTATTTGTTGTTATACCGTCCATAACGTTATCCGACCGTACCTACACACTCTGTGAAAATTTAAAGTGTCTACGTATTACGGTTCAAAAGATACAGCACTGTGACAGACGGCCAAACAGCATTTTTTAATCCTTATATGCAACTGCATCAATATGTATCATAAAAATAAAACTTGAGAATTGACGCTTTTCTAGCTGACTGTACCATTTTTCCAGAATCTGAGATTACAGTTTATAATTACTCAAAATTTAAGGGAGAGTCTCCTAAAACCGTTTTTCTGTAGCTACAAAAGTTAAAGGTACTTACTTGCCCTTGCTGCCCCATCTCAAAAATCCACTTTGTATAGACTGAGCTGACCTATTATTGCAAGATTCTGTGGTTTTGGTCTATATTCATTTATATAGACTGAAAGTCTATAGCATACACACTGCATGGCAATCTATTTAACAACTGGCAAATTGGCCACATTGAGCCCTATTTTATTTGATCATTGAAGTTATTTATCATAGCAAGTCAGTTTAGTAGATACTGTTAACCACAAGTACATAGTACCAGACATTGAAAGTGCCTTTATGTTGTAGCATTAACAATGGTTTTTGTAGTTCAAATATTGCCCCTGACTGATGACTGCACCAAGCATTTTAATTGATCTACACACCTTTCATCTTTATTATATTTGATTAAATTATTATATTCTTACTGTTATGATCAACAGGGCTCAGCTTACACTTACCATTTTAATAATCTCTGGGTAAACAGGTTCAGTAAGCACTCCACGTCCGCCAGTGATGTACTCTACAAGCTCATTCAGGGTGGCACGCTTTATCTCCTTCCCCTTCAGATCAGCAACAGGATCCATGAAATCAAATGCCACACAGCATTGTCGCAGCTTACGGATGAATAACTCCTCTTGCTCACTGCTTGGAACATCTGAAAACAATAGCATTAGTATGAGCATTTTATATTTTAATTTTGTATTTTATAACTAAAAGGATAAACTGAATATAGTACAAAATTTATATTTATCCTATTGTTTTCCTACAGTAAATGCCTGAGAAGACTCTAATAAGAATATGTTCTCTAGCTGATATTTGTACTTTAAAATATAATAATAGATTTCATTTGGAATTTCTAGCTACATATAACTTTGTAAGAAATAGATCAATAGATATATTATTCTGATAAAAAATAATGAAAGCTCTAATGTATTCTTGTGATTGAAGTGTTTTTAGGTCAATGAAGCATGGAACTTCACACCCTTAAACACGTTTGCTTCCCAGTCTGATAGGCAATAGCTTCTTTGCCTCAAAAATAACTAAAATGTAATCATTAATTGAACACAAGCATGCTAATAATGTATTATCTGATAAACACTATCTTCAGGAGGCTCGCATCAGAAATGAGTACTCAATAATATATAAAATATCCTTCAATCCACAACATGCTAATGGGCCAGATTCCATAGTTTTTAGTATCAAATAGATACCTGTTTTTATAAATAGTTGCAAGATCTGGCTAGTCTGTTCATGTCTGAACATAAATTACATAAATAGTAATGTAATATGTGTCTACATACACTATGTATGTAAATAGCATGCCTGGGCTAATCCAATAGCAGGGCAAAAGCCATCTTCTAATCTCATCCCTTTTGTAATTCAGTTAGCTAGTTAGCAGCCAGCCCTTCAGCGAATTCTGGTTCATACTACTCTCCCTATGGGAGTATTTGGTCAGTTTGACATTCATGTGGGGGATCCATCATGTGACAGACAGTAGATTCAAGATGTAACAACATTATACAATACTTATCAAATGCATTCAATTAAAAATATTTTTTTAATTTATGTTAGACTATATTACAAAACACCTTTTTATTTTGATGGTAGGTATTTATGATTTTTGTTTTTTTTTTGCCTTGAGTTCTTCAAGGGATTCAATAAACAATCAAGTAGAAATAGGCATGTTGTTCAGTTACACTAAGAAATACGAGATCGAAATAACAAAATAAATAGAAGCTAATTTAATTATAATATTCATGTATAATGGGATTTACAAGTTACACATACATTTAATCAATTGGTCATGAATTAACTTACTAATTAACATTTTTGACACAAGACACTACTTAATATTGTGGCAGAAGTCAGGAGAACATTAGTCTGACTGGCTTAATGACTGTAATATCTTCCCTATAAAACATATACATTAGAAAAAAGTTATTAAATATTTCAGCATGTGTATGACTTTTGTCATAACATTGTAAATTATGTTTCCTATGTATCCCAAGTCAACATTCTTTCTTTAAGTAAACAAGATTTTATTCCTAACCTATTTACATAGTTCAACAAAAATCAAGGCAAAAGTTCAATGAACTGGCAAAATTAGAATGATTTTTGTTTAAAAGCAGTTTTATGTATATACCTAGTAAAATTGCAAGGAGAACGGAAGATTCGCGTAAAAATTGTCATAAAATTAATTGGACCAACCTTTGAGCAAGGGCAGTGCCTGAAGCTCCACATCTTGCGTGTTGCGGTATCGAGAAGAGCCCTGAGACTTCTTGGTTTTTTTCTTCAGCGACCGCTTGGCGAAAGGGTCAATTCTGTCCACAAAAGTTCCCGAAGACATTTTGGTAATATAAAAGTGTCCCAAATGACGATAGGTAGACGACGATCAATGCGAAAATTGTTTTGTTTCAAGCAGGGTCATGATCTGGCCCAGTCCACGAGACGAACGCGCACTTTCCGTAGGATGCACAATATTAGAGCCTAAACAAACAATTCTTCGTCACACATGACGGTAATGGAGTGGTCACACTCAGGCCATTCTTTAAACACTTCAAGATTCCACAACAGTTACGTAATTTTAAACCGTCTCTATCACTAAAATGACACAAATACAGAAAAGAATAATTTGATTCACAAATTTAGATTTATTTTCTGAGGCGTGTCACGAATAGCAGAAGGCAGAAGTCGCATATACATACAAGCCTCGTGTAATATCAGCCGGTCAGTCAATGACAATATATTTTCTAACAATAATCGCAAGAGATTTTTTAAGTTTTTCTTGTAATAACGCGTAAAACAGCGTATCAGAACGATTATCGTCTTTCCTGGACGTAATCGGAAACTATAGCGGTGATGACACGGAGCAAAACTTAACACCAAAAATCTATCACCGTATTCTCGCCATCGCTCACCATCCGTTTCGACTCTAAAACAGGGCGCATTTTAACGCTATACACGAGATTATTTTAGAATGTTGCACTTTCACAAGACTAATCCAACGTATATGCGACTTTTTTCACAACGAGAAGCGATCAATTTACAAAATTTGTAACTAAAAGATTAACATCACTGGTTTGCTGCGAAAACGCTACACTCATACAAAAGTACCTATTTCTGAAAATAGATGGAGATAGAAAATGTTCAGTTAATCAATCCAAATACTTTTTTTTCTATTCGTCAATGTCTGTCGTAAAAATGAAATTTTACTAAATTCCGTAGTAAAATAAGTCATAAACATCTATAATATACGCATAAAGTACAAAACTTTTGTTTAAAACATAAAAAGCTACGAAAATGTTTATACGTGTTCCGGTTGTAAAACGGAGCAAATATACAGATAACATATGATTGATAAAAGAATAATAGACAATAGACCGAGTAGTAAACCTCTAGAGGAAACAAAAAGAAGGTAGAGAAAGAAATGTGAATTGCACGATATTTCACACCTCACGAAAAAACAAAAACTGGCCAAGTGCGTGTCGGACCACGCACAATGAACGGTTCCGCAGTTGGGATGAATTTATCCCAAAAACAAACTTAGCATAGTAGTTGAAAAATATGTTCTCCCATATTGATATACGTCACGGTCACTTCTCCAACTGAAAATGTAAGTTAGTCGACTATTACTCGTTAACTTGTAAGCGCTTAGCTGTGATATTCCTTTTATTTTCGTTTTATATACTACTGCTATGAGTTTTTCCACCTATCCAAAAACAACCATTTAGCTGGCAGGGGGACACTTGACTTTAACAAAAAATAGCACTTTAAACATCGATCACTAATAAAGAACGTTCACTAAAGTCTTCATTAGTGATCGATAAAAAAGCTGAATATTAAGCAAACAGATGCTTGAATCAAAAAATGGTTTTCGCAGACCCGCAATTTTTTTTTACGGCCTATACAACAACAACAATACCCCACACTATGGGATAGACGAGAAAATAAAATATCATCTCCACTTTACGTGAGTAGAGGCGCCACGGCGTCTTCACCTTCCGCATGACGCAGGTCCTCACCGGACACGGTTGTTTCGGGAGGTTCCTGTTCAGGATAAAGCGGAAGGAAACGCCCGGGTGTCAGCACTGTGTGGATCGCCCGGAGGACACGGTGGAGCATACGGTGGAGGTCTGCCCTGCTTAGGCGGAGCACCGCCGTGTCCTCACGGAGGTGAACGGCGGCGGCGATCACTCGCGTCCGGCCCTGGTTCAGGCCATGGTTCGGAGCGAGAGTGCATGGGAGGCCGTCACCTCCTTCTGCGAAGCGGTAATGCTAGCGAAAGAGAAGGCGGAACGCGTGAGGGTGAGGCAAGGTTCGCGCCCTCGCGCCCTTAGTCGCCGCAGAAGACGTCCCGGGCATCGGGAGTCGCAAGCCGATTTCCGGCCACTGTAGGCGCGGGCCTGCGGACGGTGAGCGATGGGTAGCTCGCCGTCCGATAAGGACCAGACCCGGGTCGACGGCGCGTTGTGTTCCACGCGCGCCTCAAAGAGATGTCAGCACCAACTGACGGAGTCCGAAAGAGCCAATGCCTGCCAGGGTTGCGAGTTTGTCCGAAAGGGATATCGTGGCCCTGGCACACAGGCAACGGAAGGAACACGGGTGGGTTTTAGTCAGTAAAAGTCTGACACGCCCTCCAGTTCCCGCCCAGACCGGGAGAAGTTATTTGATAATTTCTAACCCAAAAAAAAAAAAACTCCACTTTACGTATAAGGGAGAGATTTTATTTTACGACTTTGTCGGCGTGTTGTATACCCATGCCAAATTACAGCTTTTTAAGCGTATCCGAACTAAGCTGGGGACAGAGAGACAGACGGACATGAGGCGCAACTATAACGGTTCCTTGTTGACTACGGAATCCTAAAAAAGCAAACGATATTTATGTTCAAACGACCATCATAAAATAATGTTTCAAAAAAAGCAAAGTTAACTCCAGAGTTTTAAACGTCGAAAGCTCAGGAAGCCCGCAAAATTCAAATTTTCTTACGTTTTTTGCAATTTGCAGGTCAGTAACAGGTTGTATGTTGATCTAAATATGATTCGCAGCCGATCGCAGCGGTCCACAGACTAACAGCCATCGACTCGGAAAGTCCTGATTGCTCGGTTTCGAAATACCTAGCACACATGACATCTCTCGTTAGAGAGTAGTATATTCCTTGCATGACATGTTAAGGGGGATGCGCTAAGGTAACCCGCGAAATTCATATGTTCTTACGTTTTTTGGTATTTGCAGGTCAGTGTCAGGTTGTATCTTGATTAAAATATGATTCGCGATTATAACATATATATACGTATTGACGGAATTATAATAATTAGAATCATTAATAGATCTCCCTAAGTTAGATTTGTTCCATTGAATTAATTTTCATGAACTTATCGACTCGATAACCCTGTACCTCACAATGAAAAAACGGAACCCATAAAGGATCACTCGTGTCCGTCCGAACCGAAAGACTTACGTTGTATGTTACTAGACGTTGCCTTATCACATCATTTATTTTTATTTATCTTATCACTACTACCCATATTTGATATAAATTGTTGTGTTATAATTATTATAAGGCCTTACATTCAGTCTTTTTTTTTTGGGTGGGAAATTATCAAATAACTTCTCCCGCTCTGGGCGGAGCGGGAGGACGTGTCAGACTTTTACTGACTAAAACCCACCCGTGTTCCTACATTTGCCTGTGTGCCAGGGCCACGATATCCCTTTCGGACAAACTCGCAACCCTGGCAGGCATTGGCCCTAATGGATCCCGTCAATTCGTGCTGACGTCTCTTTGAGGCGCGCGTGGAACACGACGCGCCGTCGACCTGGGCCTGGTCCTTATCGGACGGCGAGCTACCCATCGCTCACCGTCCGCAAGCCCGCGCCTACGGTGGCCGGAAATCGGCTTGCGACTCCCGACGCCCAGGGCGTCTCCTGCGGCGACTAGGGGCGTGAGGGCGCGAACCCTGCCTCTCCCTCACGCGCTCCGCCTCCTCCTTCGCGAGCATTACTGCTTCGCAGAAGGAGGTGACGGCCTCCCATGCACTGTCGCTCCGAACCATGGCCTGAACCAGGCCCGGACGCGAGAGATCGCCGCCGCTGATCGCCTCCGTGAGGACACGGCGGTGCTCCGCCCAAGCCGGGCAGACCTCCACCGTATGCTCCACCGTGTCCTCCGGGCGATCCACACAGTGGTGACACCCGGGCGTTTCCTCCCGCTTTATCCTGAACAGGAACCTCCCGAAACAACCGTGTCCGGTGAGGACCTGCGTCAGGCGGAAGGTGAGGACGCCGTGGCGCCTCTCTAGCCACTCCTCAAAGATTTACATTCAGTCTAACATTTTCAATTTTTTAATCATCAATCAATTTAAATCAAAATCTAAAACAAAAATGTTAGACTGAATGTAAGACATTTTTGTTTTAGATTTTGATTTAAATTATTTGGGTAGATGGAGTACGTGATTCAATTTTGATGACGTGATTCTATTTTATCACGCTTTTATTATTTACGTTGTTAGTCTAGCAGATTTTTAGTGCAGGGTGCGTCCGATCCTGAGACATGTCCCCGGGCAAAATGCCCATTTGCTCTATTTCATGAATGCAATGAGCATCTGCTGCTGCTCCACTGACAGTCTTTTCTGCAAATATGTATTTTCAACTACTTTTGTTATAACACATGAAAATGAGCAATTAACAAGAAATAAATAGTAATTTTTACATACTGTTACAATACCCACACTCATTTTCTTTTTCACTGATAGGTAACGTACAACTCAGTTATTTTTTCAAAATTAAGTTGAAGTTACCAAGCAAGTTGAATAAAAATCAGGGAATTTTTAGGATTCCGTACCTCAAAAAAAAAAGGGAACCCTTATAAGATCACTCATGTGTCTGTCTGTCTGTCCGTCTCTCACAGCCGATTTGCTCCGAATCTACTGGACCGATCAAGTTGAAAATAGATAAACTTATGGAGTTCTGTGACCCAAACACGGACGTGTAAAGTATTATATTTTGATTATGGGAGTCACTTTTGGGGGAAAATTAGAAAGGTATATTTTTTTTTTAACTGTACCGTGCGACACATCAAATGAAAGGGCTTGTTGTAAGGATTTCAGATATATTAGTTATATAATTTTAAAATTATTAACGAAAATAGATGAAAATTGACCATTCCCACCCCCTAGCGCCGAAACTACTAAGCCTAAAATTTTGAAAAAATTATGGATAATAGTTGTTTACTTATAGATTACTGGAAAACTTATAACAAGTCTATGATCTTAAAATAACATAGTAAATCTCTCAATATTGTGCGGACAAACTTACATTTGGAGTTGGAATGTATGAGGGAACATGTTTTTCAACTGCAATGTTAAGTTTGTTCGTAGGATAGTTAATCCCCACTACGGAACCCTTCATTGTGCGTGGTCCGACACGCACGTGGCCGGTTTTTCTGGTTAATAGTTACTCGATGTATATTCTATCGTTGCACTTAATGAAATACTCAATAAAAATCATTTATGAATAACTAGATTTTCTACCACAACTATCTATTTACTACCACTTTCTAGCGTTCCCCTTAGACACACCTACAACCGGTTAAAAAAAATCCCTTCCACATGGATCTGTGAATAGCGTTTTCGTTCGTAACTGAAAGACTGGCAGTCTTTCAGTTCGGACAGACATGAGTGATCCTTTATGGGTTCCGTTTTTTCCTTTTGAGGTACAGGGTTATCGAGTCGATACGTTCATGAAAATTAATTCAATGGAACAAATCTAACTTAAGGAGATCTATTAATGATTCTAATTCCGTAAATACATATAATATGTTATAGTCGGGAATCATATTCCTGACACTGGCCTGCAATTACTAAAAAGCGTAAGAATATTTGAATTTCGCGGGTTGGTCTTACAGAATGTCTCTTAGTTCAGTGTGCCTTTTGGCAAAGGCCTCCATGACTGAAACATGTACTGGCTGCTAAAAACTACCTAAAAACATCGTATTATTGATAGCAAATTTTGTATTACATTGTAGTACATACGTTTTATTACGTCATAACTAATAATAATAATTTATTTGCCACTTACAAATTTTGTACCATAAAAGTTACTATTTTGTAGCGTTCCCCACAAACGAACATTTACACTCGGGATGCGCTAAGGTAGCCCGCGAAATTCAAATCTTCTTAAGTTTTCTGCAATTTGCAGGTCAGTAACAGGTTGTTTATTGATCTTAATATGATTCGCGGCCGTATCAAATATGGCTTTACAGAATTATAATCATTAGAATCAGCATTACAACTCTCTAAGTTCATAAAATCCTACTGAATGATTATTTCAGAAATAGTCATTCAATAGGATTTTTCGAAGAGAGCTAGTTGTATTGCCGATTCTAATGATTATAATTCTTTATAGCCATATTTGTTACGGCCGCGAATCATATTTGGATCAACATACAACCTGTTACTGACCTGCAAATTGCAAAAAACGTAATAAAATTTGAATTTCGCGGGCAACCTTAGCGTATCCCCCTTGGTTGTGAAAAGCTGTGGTCTTTGTCGGTTTATTTTTTCGTCCGTTCAAGTTACGCTATGAGGCATGCAAGCTTTCTAAAATGTCTGAATGCTGTATCTAAGTAGTATTGTTAACGAGCACAAAGTATAGAGGCCTGTTATAAGTATGTTCTAACTTTATATTGTGATTGGCTCCTTGCCCATTGGCTCTATGCTAACGTTTTCTTCTATGTTCTCTATGGTATATTATTCAGCTTTGGAGGAAAGTAGCTTTCTAATGATTTTCCTCGAATATTACTAAATTGTCGGCTTCTACAATAAATAATAAGTGTTGGTTTATGTTTTAAAGACGTTAAAAATTTGAGTGCTTTGTGAATTATAGAAACATTAAGATACTGTGGGTCGTTGGAAAAGGGTAATTAATTTAGAAAGCAACATGGAAGCGCTGACAGTTCCGCCATGAATGCAAAATAAATAGAAATTGTGAAGGTTTGAAACTCTTAAATATATTATTATTTATTTATTGTTTTTCATACGAACGCATATTGTTTGAAATGGACATAAAAACAAGACATGACGTAACTGTTATGATTTCAATTGCGCCTCTCAATCTTGCTTACAATTACAATACAAAGTTTTAACGGAAGAAAGTCTCCCGCATTTGTTGGTTCTTGCTTGAATGTTCATTACAGTACAGATAAATGACTTTAAATTTTTGAGTTGTCACAGGTCACACGTTACATAAAATGAAATATAAATAACGATTTGACGAATGTTATCGATTTTTCTTTATGTTCTTAATAATTTTTTTCAGAAGCTGGACGTCACTTGGACAGTTTAGAAACTTCACGATGTTGAGAGGTGGGCGCGGAGGCCGTCACAGTCCGGAGCTGTACCCCCACACGCTGAAGTGCTCCAACGCCAGTGACACTAGTTCTGCATACAGTGGTAGTGACACAATGACCTCAGTACATAGCTCTCTCGACATGGATATGGAGGTAGACCTTTCAGGTCTTCTTGAGTCCATTGTTGACTCTGATGAGGAGGAAGATTTAGAAGAAAGTATGGATAGCCTGACAGGTCGTGATGCTGTTCGAGAATGTCTTGAAAAGGATCCAAGTGAACGAACTGATGAGGATATAGAAATACTTTTGGAGTTCACTCAACATTTGAAAGCATTCACAAACATGACATTGACTGTGCGTCGGGCATTATGTGCTGTCATGGTGTTTGCAGTGGTAGAGAAAGCTGGGACAGTAGTCATGAATGATGGAGAAGAACATGACTCCTGGTCTGTACTCATTAATGGGCATGTTAGTATTGAGCACCAAAGTGGTGAAGTAGAGCACCTGAATGTTGGTGACAGCTTTGGGATGGGTGAAGCTACACTTGAGAAATTATATCATAAAGGTGTAATGACAACAAAATGTGATGACTGTCAGTTTGTTTGTATTACACAGACTGACTATTATCGAATACTACACCAAGGTGAAGAAAATATAAAAAGGCATCAAAATGAGAATGGTGTAGTAGTAATGGTTACAGAATATAGAGGAGCGGCTGGAGAGTCAGGACGACAACAAGGCCATGTTGTTATCCGTGGAACACCAGAGCAATTAATGTTGCAACTCATTGAGGATAACTCACGTGATTCTACATATGTCGAAGATTTTCTGCTGACACACAGAACATTCATTGAAAGTCCTTTAGTTGTAGCAAAACAACTATTAGCTTGGTTCTCTGAACCATCTGTGAGAGACAAGGTTACTCGTGTGGTGCTGCTTTGGGTCAACAATCATTTTACTGACTTTGAAACTGACACAACCATGATGGAATTTCTTGAGAGCTTTGAAATTGCCTTAGAGCGTGAAAAAATGGAAAGTCAATTGAGGCTGCTAAACATAGCTTGTTCAGCTAAAGCTAGGACACGAAGTGTTACCTTATCTCGTCCTACAAGAGATGAACCTTTAAACTTTACAATATTGGGTGGATATGAAAGAGGTTATGGAATATTTATATTTAAAGTAGAAAAGCATTCAAAGGCTGAGGATGTTGGATTAAAAAGAGGAGACCAAGTTTTAGAAGTAAATGGTCAATCTTTTCAGCATGTGAGTCATGCAAAGGCAATGGAAATAATTACCGGATCAACACATTTAAGCATCACAGTAAAAAGTAATTTATTAGCTTTTAAACAAATGTTGTTAATGCCAGAAAATTCTCCAAGGCAGAGAGGCTGCTCTAATAGAGTTCACTGGCACACTGATCCCAGAGCCAGACTATCTACTGCAGAACTGCTGAATGATGATCCTATAACTTTAACCCCAGTATTTCAATCTCCCACCAAGAAACCACAGCAGTTGAGTATTAAGAAAGAACCTCAGAAAGGCTTCATGACATTGGGACCTAAGAGAAAATTACAAAAAGCTTTAATGAAAATGAATCTTCTTCCTAAAAATACAATTACTGATGGTTTACCTACTGATGACAGTATTCTTGCAAACTCAGAATCCTTAAACAAAGCAAATACCAGTACTTCCTTTTATAACTCACATAGTAATCCTGATTTAATATCTATATGTTATGATGAATATCAATCTTCTGATTATCCGGAACATGTACTCAAAGTATACAAATCTGATCAAACTTGCAAATATTTGTTGGTACACAAAGAGACAACGGCTAGAGAAGTTGTAATGTTGACTTTGCAGGAATTTGGCATCACTGATCCCAGTTCCAACTTTTCGCTGTGTGAAGTGTCAGTTGCTCAGGGTGGTATCATAAAACAACACCGCTTGCCAGACCAGTTGCAAAACCTTGCAGAAAGGATTGGTCTCAGCTCTAGGTATTACCTAAAAACCAATGGAATTACTGAGAATTTAGTACCTGATGAAATGGCACCAGAACTTTTAAGAGAGAGTGTGGTACATTTTCTACAATTAAATGCAGTTGAGGTTGCTGTGCAACTAACATTACAAGATTTTTGTATCTTTCGACAAATTGAAAGTACGGAATATGTTGATGATCTCTTTGAACTGAAAAGTAGATATGGCACACCAATGTTATCGCAATTTGCCGAACTCGTAAACAAAGAAATGTTTTGGGTTGTCACAGAAGTTGTTAATGAACAGACTCTTGCACGACGACAGAAAATTATAAAGCAGTTTATTAAAGTTGCACGCCATTGTAAAGAGTGTAAAAACTTTAACTCCATGTTTGCTATAATATCGGGATTGGGGCATGGTGCAGTGTCAAGATTAAGGATGACTTGGGAAAAACTACCGACAAAGTATTTAAAATTGTTCACTGATTTGCAAATGCTGATGGATCCTTCAAGGAACATGTCTAAGTATAGACAGCTGGTTACTACGGAGCAAGGCAGATCGCCGGTTATACCATTTTATCCAGTGGTTAAAAAAGATCTTACCTTTATACATTTGGGCAATGACACTAAAGTTGAAGGCATGGTCAATTTTGAAAAGTTGCGAATGATTGCTAAAGAAGTTCGCACACTTACAAATATGTGTAGTGCTCCTTATGACCTTCTTACCTTACTGGAGTTAGGTAAGCAGCCACCGTCAAATGCTATGGTTGCTTTGAACCAACTTACTACTGGAGGAGTACAGCAAGGTCAAGTGACAGTCAAAAGAAGGAAAAAATCTTCAAATGTACCAAACCCTAAAAAAATGTTTGAGGAAGCACAAATGGTTCGACGTGTAAAGGCATATTTAAATCGAATGCACGTCGAAACTGATGAAGAACGTCTTCACAGTTTATCTCTAGAATGTGAAGGAGCTGGGCCAGCTCCTGCCATCCCACGACGACGACACCCATCACCATCTTTATCTACAACAAGCAGTGCTTCATCAGCCAGTGAGAGTAAAAAAAGCTTTGCAGGTAATAAGTTTGGAACTGCATCTCCTCAAGCAGTGAGGAAACTGCTGGCTCTATCAGAGCCAGCTAAAACAAGGCCACATCAACCTCGGCCGCCACCACCGGGACCCTCGCCTTGTTCGCATCGCCGCGATGGACCAGGCCCTGGTATTTGCTGTCCTCGAACAGCACATGAGAGATCCCACTCTGATACGCCTACGCCACTCCCAGTCGATCTATCGGCAGAGAGTAGTAGTGTTACATCGTTAGTAAACTTGCCACTACGAAAGACCGGGTCAGCAACGTCGAGTGACAGTGGGCACGGGTCTTGCACGGCAGCGAGCTGCGCGCGGCCAGTGCCGCCACCGCGCATGCCGCAGCCCTACACCCTGGCCGCCCAAGTGGCGCGGCTCGAGCGGCTCAGTCGAGCGCATTCCCACGAGGGCGTCACGCGCCCTTATGACTATTATCACGATACGCCTGATGATGACGACGACGATCAACAAGTATCAGCTGTTTGAAAATTTAAATACTCTAATTGTCTATTTATATAGTTCCGTTTTGTAATCTCACATGATAGATAGAAAGCACGAGTTATGTGACTTTGTTTAATATATTATTAAAAATCATGTATGTACCCTTTACAACTAAGTCTAAAGACTGTATAATTATGTTAAGAAATGTGCTAGTGTTATGTAAAATTCCATATTATAAGATCCTAATTATTAATTACAATCATTTGACCCACCAGTTTCCAGTTTTATCTAGACATGTTTGATGTATACCAATAATAGGTGTACTATTTTATTATAATGTTGGTATATCTACATTCCGTTATTTGTATATTATTATAATAATAGTTTTCATTATTTATAATTGTGAAACTTAGACCAAATAATAATTAATGTACCTTTTAACATTTATAATTGAGAATAATTTTGTTGTAGTATGTATTTTGTGGTAGCTTTGTGGACCAATAATGGGTTTGAATGTGGTTTCTCATGGTCGTATCAAATTCTGTTAATATCATGATTTTTAATTATTATTATAATTGTAAATAATAAAAATATATTAATTAAACTCATTTTTATTTTTTATTAATTAATTAATGCCAATAAAAACAAAATATTTGTCAAATCAACTGACTGATTTAAATTGTGCAAGATAGTCCAGTTCCAACGGATGTAAATTGGGGGCAGGAATGACGAGGCTATGGAGCGGCGGGCCGAGGTCAAAACTTTGCATCGCATCGAGGGACATTACTGCTATCTGCTGGTCAGTAGCTCCGACTCGAGAAAGCCCCACTGCTGTGTTATTTTTGCTAATTCCTGTTGAAAACAGAAAAAACGTCATGTTAACTCCGATCGTACGTACCTTGTAACATTTTAACTAACTTTAATCATTATTACAAAAGCATAATGTGTAGTAGGTACACACGGCGACATAATATGAGACCGACCGAAGTTTCGATTTCGGCCGGGGATGAAAAAACGTCTATTCATCATAAAAAAGTAACTAGGAAAAGTTACTTTTTTATGATGAATAGACGTTTTTTTGACGAAAGTTTTCTGACTTTTCTAGTCCCCACTCAAACCCTAGTTGGTCCCATACCTAGTGTTTTTGATCCTTATAAGAAACAGGATCGATTGGAATAAAAAATGGATACCTACTTATGTGAAAAAAAAACTTCAGACAGCAAGAACATTTTCTTGCTGTCAGAACTTGTTTTACCTGAATGCAGATGTAACAAAAAGTTAAGGAGAATCTCCTTAAGACCGTTTTACTGAAGCTACAACGGTTAGGTTTCCTGTAGTGATAAACAACGATAACATGGCTCACCCGTCCAAATTACTGTTTAAATATGTGTAGTCACATCCTTACGAAAGAGTTTCTATGTAAGTACCTACTCGTAATATCTCACTTATTACCAGATTTGTTGGTCAACTAATCATAACTAGCCGATCGCGCAACAAATGTACTCTGTGAGACAACGCACGTGTCGTTTTCATAGAGTACCTACGTCAGTGCAGCGCCATACTAATAATAATGAGCGATGAATGACGCCACTAGTAGAGCAACAAATCCGTGATTTGTTTTTGTTTGACGGCCGTCTTTTACGCACACATCCGTACAAATACTTTCACAAACTCTTTCAAACGTTTTGAATTTTGTAGGGGCGGGCCATATTATCGTAGTTAATCTCTACATGACGCCGCACACTGTGGAATTTTGTTTAAATTGCGGTTACCTATATTTTATCTCTTCATCCTATAGATCCAGCGAAGAACTAAAACTTCCGGGAAGAAACCATGATTTTGTTATGTTTAGTTTTGAAGTTATTTTAAAACTCGAGAAAACTTCATAGATATATATGCATTATTTCGTCTCAATTAGTGTCCGTGTGGATTGCGGAGCCATGTCTCATTATTTTTATTTAAACGCGGGTACTGCCAATATTTAGTTGTAAGTTAGACGATTCTGTAGGTCCGATCCTGGAACGATTAACGGTTTTACTACAAAAGTAAAACCGTTAAAAGTTATAGGACGTTTAAGGTGGCTCCTCAATTCAGACGTCTGGATTGAGGAGCCATCTTATAACTCGAAAACTAGACGGATATTTTTGAAAAATTTGTAGGATTTAGTATTGTCTAGCCTAATCTGGGTTAAATGGGTTTTGTACGGCTGAATATGAGATATTACAATGCTTTCACTTTTCATAAAAATCCATAAATTTCAACGCGCTGTTTCTCGGATAGTCATAAACCAATAATAACATATTTTTAGTATGATTTAGTAGTAAATGTGTTCTTCATACATACACATACATAAACTCACGCCTTCTTCCCATGGGGGTAGGCAGAAACTATACAATGCCACCTGCTACGCTCCTTACATACTCCTTTTGCTTCGCCTACGTTCATACATCTGGTCATACACGCATGCCGATTGCGAGTACTACACACCTGACCTTTCTGAAGAACATCACCAATTTGGTCACTATATGTCCTCCCAAGGCGTCCCCTCCCGGCGTTTCCAGTCACCTCTGCTTTATAAATAGCTTTTGTTAGTCGCGTTTCACTCATCCCATTCCATCCCAAGGAACGCATTTCCACTGCATTTATTCTACTTTCATGCTTCTTTTGCCACACCCAACATTCACTTCCATACATAAGCGTAGGCACCAGCACACCATTGTGAACAGCCAGTCGAGCCTTTTTGGACATCGACTGATTGGTCACAATCGCATGTATAGCACCATTCACTTTATTTACCGCATTTACTCTCCTTTCCACATCTTCATCAATCTTTCCATCCCTTGTAAACTGACTCCCCAAATATATAAACTCACTTACTTGCTCCACACTCTTATCATTTATTTTCACATCACACACCGATACATCCTCTTCTCTTTCAAACCTTCGTCTTATTGATATTTATATTCATTCCTTTCCTCTTATATGCTTCATCCATCACAGTCATCATGTCTGTAAACGTGTTCTAATTTGTAGTATAAAATTAAAACGTAAAAACTATATAATTTCGGTGTTACAACACATTTTATATGGCTCCTCAATACTGACGGTCTATAAAAAATATATGTACGTAGCTACTTAAGCAGTTGATCAAATCGGTTAACAACAGCACCAATATTTAGTAGAAATTTCTACTCTATAATAGTCCCTCGCCGTCTGTCTGACTGAACGCGATAAACTCAAAAACTGCCAAACGGATTTTCAAACGGTTTTCACCAATTGACGGAGTGATTCATGGGGAAGGTTTAAGTGTATAATTCATTAAGGTTTTATGTAATTTCTCCTCAATCCAGAGTTCCAGACGTCTGAATTGAGGAGCCACTTTAAACGTCCTATAACTTTTTAACGGTTTTACTACAAATTCCAGGATCGGGCCTACAAAATCGGCTAATTTACTACTAAATATTGGCAGTACCCGCGTTTAAATATGAGACATGACTCCTCAATCCATACGGACACCTCAATTATATGATTTTGCAATTGTTATGGATGAGGTCTTAAAAAGAACTGCTATATCTACTAGTTCAGTGTTTTTTTTTTAATATTCTTCAGTAGAAGGAAAGATCAAGTTTAAAGATGAAGGGATAAAATATAGGTGACCGCAAATGAAGTTTGCTTAATTTGCGGTCACCTATATTTTATCCCTTCCACAGTACGCGCCAGAGTCGCACCGACCCCGGACCGCATCATTGTGTATACGAATGAATATCGCACATGCGCCGCACCGGAACTGCGTGTACGATCACAGTTCAGTAAAGCGTTGCCAACGAAACTGTAAAAACTTCTGATTTTCATATTAATATTGATAATTATTTATTACCCTTAATCAAACTCTTAATTTTTCTATTTTCGAAATTCACGTTTGAGCACCAACGGCCGGTCCGGTGCGGACGTGCGGCACATGCGGGATATTCATTCGAATACACAAACATGCGGTCCGGTGCCCTAAGTGGGCACTAAGGGCAGTCATCTCAAAAATTTACCCTGTGAATGTAAAAGACTAGAATGTTTGTAAGACTCGCACAGCCCAAACTGGTAAAGGTAGAAACTAATTTTAGACAGTAATTGTAGTTTAAGAAGGGGTGTAAGAATTACACGTTTTTGGATTTTTGAAATTCAACCCTGAACTGGCTGAAAAGGGGTAATACATTTTTTTGTGGAAGATTTTACTGTTTGCTTCGATTTATTCGAAAATTGGAGTAATAAACGTATTACTTATACGATTTTTCAAAAATCAAACCCACAATCAATCTGCCTAACCTTTTCCTATGTCGGGGTCGGTAAATAATAAAAAACGTAATGATATTTTTTTCCAAAACTACCCCATAAAGCAACATCCTCTCCACCCCGGAGAGGATGTTGAAACTTGAAGTGGAAGTACGAAATCCACGCGGACGAAGTGCTCGTTTAGGATAAAACCGGCCAAGTGCGTGTCGGACCACGCACAGTCGAGGAATTAATTCATCCCAACTATGGAACCCTTGACTCGATACATAATTCACAGAATTGTTTTCATCGACAGTAAGAATAAAGAACAATGGCCATTTAGGACTAGAAAAAAAAAATGTTGTTTGTGATGAGATTGCTATCAAAACGAACACAGAATCAATTTGGTTGCTAATTTAATTACATTATTATTCTGTGAGAACATTAACTCACACACTGATAAATTATTTGTTAAAATTTTAGGAAAAATCGTCTACTGTTCTGTTACAATATTTGTAAATATGTGAGCACCTGCACCAGCACCAGTATCTTTTATTTATTTATTTAAACTTCTCACACACAATAATCTACAAAGGCGGACTTAATGCCTTAGGCATTCTCTACCAGTCAACCAAAGGTGGTGAAGAGATAAGATGGCGGGTGCTCTGATTGAGAGAAAATAATAATATTAAAATATAACATATTGAATTCTAAATATAATAGGTACACAAGTACATAAATAGGTTATAAACTTAGTTATAATACACATATATTTACTATAATATATCCCTACATTATAATATATACATACAAATTCTAGGAAAAGACGTAAATTAAAATGACTACGCTATTTGTTTTGGAAATAACGCTGCAATTTTCGCTTAAATGCATACCAACTCGATCAATTCTATTTTCAAGTAAATTTTGACGTTTTAGAAGTGTATTTTAATGGCATAATTGAAATAAATGATTTGACTTTGAAATACATTGTTAATGTACTTAATTTATTTTTAAATACACGGGAAATAATAGAATCGTCTTCAAAATACAACTTTTGTCTAACAGAACGTAGGATAATATTAATAATCTTATTTCTGAACGCATATGTCATTTTTACGTTCCTAGAGATATCCATACTTTGTCTAAGTTCTTAGCCGATTTTGTTTGTTGTCCAAATTTCGAAAGTCGTAAGTGTAAGTTTTGAGTGAGGCCTCGTACGATGAGAAGAAAATCAACGGAACTGCACATCCTGTTATTTTAGCGATTGAATTATTTGAAGTCCTTTATGAAACTTAGGGCAGATTTTTCAATGGTCTTTATTTTAGAAAAAAAAACTTTATTTTAGAAATAATTTAGAATTTTTGTCAATTTTTCTATAATTAAGGTGCTGGGGGTCTACTCCGAACATAAATCCGAAGTATCGGCCGAATGTTCGGTAGTTTCTTTCGCTGACTACGGCGAAAAAAATAAAGAAGGCAGCCGAAGAGATAAGCCAAAGTCAATACTGTGATTTGAAGTCGGGTAAAGACTCAAAGTCGAAAAAGTAAACTATGGAAGTTATAAAACGGCCGAATATTCGGCCGATACTTCGGTTTAGCGCTTCTGAGTAGACCCCTGGTCTCGCATTGGCTTTCCGTACAGTGCGGGGCCAGTTTATACTGGAAATGTGTAGTTTGATATGTTGCCGCGTGTACCATCAGTTATTATCAAACTACCAACCAATGCCACTCCACTGAGCCCATCCCAACCATAGTAGCATATAACCTAACCTGTGTCTGGATTATTTTCAATTATGTGCACCAATTGCTCTGCTGCTTCTTTCACGGTCATAAATTTCGGCTCCATATACTGGCGGATTTTCTTTGTTAGTGAATCTTCAGTAGGTTCTTTTACCTTGATATCTGAAATAAAATGAGAAGTTGAGCATTTAAATATATTTATTCTTAAAATTAAAAATACTACGTAGTAGTACTACACATATTACAGGCCCACATCAAAGTAAAAAAAAATAAAGACACATTTTTGTGGATAAAAATGAAGGCGAAATAGGTTTGTACAAACGCCAGCAGGTCAAGCTACCCGAAACTGTAAAATTTTCCCAATCAACCTTGAACCTTATCCTTTAACAATAAAGTTGAAAATCTTTTAAAGATTTCAAAATTAAACTATTTCCTCCACGGAAAAACGATATAAAAAAATACGAAGGTTTTTAATTCTAGGTACCTACTTTAATCATAAATATTTGAATACGCTATCAAACAAAAGTAAACAAATTGTGGGTATGGTCTGTCTAACGCATGTTATTATTAAAAAAAAATGCAATAGCGGTTCGGGCAAAAATGTAACAGAGTTTAATTTAGTCTAACTATTTTTAGTCTGCCTATTAGGGTGCTTGCGATTTACAAATCGGAATCTCGCTTCCGTCTCCGCAAATGCGGAACTTTCGCATGAAATCGTACGGTACCTCCGTATCCGCATTCGCCTCCGCGTGCTCAACGGAGTTATAACGCAGGTGTACGAAAATCGGCTCCAACTATGCAATAAGTCTTTTGTGGAGGAGACATAACTCGAAGTTTCAAGTTTTTGCTCCCATGTTCAAGTGAGCAAGTTAGTTTAGTGGAGCCGGTTTATTTTATGAACCACAAAGAAATCGCCGAGGGATGACATGTAGCAAAAATGGAATCAGTTATTATTTTAGAAAGCTCAGTGGGCATTGACAGTGTACCTACTACATTTTCAGGGTTCCGTACCACAAAAGGTAAAAACGGAACCCTTATAGGATCACTTGTGTATCTGTCTCTGTCCGTCCATCTGTCACAGCTGATTTGCTTCGAATCTACTGGACCGCTATGGTTGACATTCGGTGCACATGAATTTCTGTGAACCAAACATCGACGCGTGTAACGTAAATATATTAATATTTAATATGTAGGTCAATTTAAAAATTAAAAAGAAAAATGTTTTGCAAACTGTCCCGTATGACATATCAATGAAAGGGCTTGTTTTGAGGGTCTCAAAAATAAGAAAATTGACCATTCACCCAGTTCCAATTGTGGTATGTGACAGCTCAATATACGCATTTTGACCCTTTGACATTGAACCACTATTTATGCCACACCCTGTATATTAAGTGTCTGGAACAAAGAAGTGCCAATCATCATAGGAAAGTATTTCATGTTAGCATCCAGTACTGGCGAGGCTGCCTATCTCTACTACGACTTTTAGCAGATTTCCAGTACCTACATAAATAAATGAATGTTATTACTTGCCTAATAGACAAAGGGTGTGTAAGTTTCTTGAGAAATTTGCAACAATTTTCTCAAAGAAACTATCTGGTTTCCATGTATTCGTCCAGTATGGTATTGAAACAGTTTCTCCAAAATTATACAACTGTAATCCACAACAGCTTACAGCATTCATTATTGAAGCATTATGAATAATCTGAAAGTTAATAATACATAATTACTGTCATTATTTACAAATCTCTAGCTTGTAGAAAACCCAATTATGGGTTAAGCTCGCCAATGCACAAACGCGGATAAAGACACTTGCGCGAATCCACGTGCGTGAAAGACACTTGCGCGAATCCACTTGCGCGAATCCACTTACGCGAAAGACACTTGTGTGAAAGACATTTGTGCGAATCCACTTGCGCGAAATACAGCGCGAAAGACACTTGCGCGAAAAACACTTGCGCGAATCCACTTGGGCGAAAGACACTTGCACGAATCCACTTACGCGAAAGACACTTGCGCGAAAGACATTTGTGCGAAAGACACTTGCGCGAAATATACTTACGCGAAAGACTTGTGCGAATCCACTTGCGCGAAAGACACTTGTGCGAATCCACTTGCGCGAAAGACACTTGCGTCAATCCACTTGCGCGAAAGACACTTGTGCGAAAGACACTTACGCGAAAGACACTTACGCGAAAGACACTTATGCAAATCCACTTGCGCGAAAGACACTTGTGCGAATCCACTTGCGCGAAAGATACTTGCGCGAAAGACACTTGTGCGAAAGACACTTACGCGAAAGACACTTGTGCGAAAGACACTTGCGCGAATCCACTTGCGCGAAAGACACTTTTCACCCTTATGCCTAAAGTGATAAGGGCCGCACTATGCACGCACACTAGAATAACAAATGACGCCGCGTCATTGTGTTATTCGAGTGTACGACGTAGCTGTCACGCACACCAACATAACAAAGTTAAAGGAACAGTGCTGCCATTTTAGCCCTTTCGGCTAGCGCCTTTTTAAATGTACCTAGCGTGCGAAAAACAATTTTAGCGCCTAGCGGATAATTTTGCACTTTTTGATTTCTAAGATGGCAACATACCTATACGTATATTGTTTTATATGTGACATGTTATAATAAAATGAGTCTTTATTTTGTGATATGGCTACACAATAGTGCGTTTAACTTACTCAGGGGGAATTCCCTTCAGATGAATCCGCATCTGCAGCCCGGGAAATTCAATTTTTCTTACGTTTTTTGCTATTTGCAGGTCAGTGTCAGGTTGTATCTTGATCACAATATGATTCGCGACTATAACAGAATTGTAATCATAAAAATCATAAATACAACTCTCCAAGTTCATATTACTCTATTCAATGACTATTTCAAGAAATCAAGACATTTGAGACCAATTCTACCATACGGAGTTGTATTTCTGATTATAATTCTGTAAAGCCATATTTGTTACGGTGGGTACGTATTTGAATATCGAAGATTAAAATACCTACGCTTAAAATACCAATGTTCAAAACATCGAAAATTTAAATATCGATTATATCAAAATGTCGAAAATTGTTATACCTAAGCTTAAAACGTCGAAGATTGAAATGCCGAGTGATTAAAATTTCGAATGATTCAAAATATCGAATGACATTATGCCTAAGTTCAAAATATCAACATTTCATACATCTAAATTCATAATATCTACGTTAAAAATACCTACTAGTTGAAATACCGAAAAAAAATTATATAGGCAGTATGAGTGTATTCATAAATGTAGGTAGATGTGAAATTCTCACACCCTGCAAACCCGTTGCTATTAAGAGTCATTAGTCTGTTTACTGCGTAAATGTAACGTACAGTTTATAGAATATTATAGATTTATTATGTCGGAGTTTTATTTTGGGTTTTTATTATGTAAAAATAGGAAAGGAGGTTTTCCTTGTTTTTTTTGTAACCCACCTAGTAACTGATTACCATCTAGCAGCAAACAAGCATGCAGCAATCATGCAACATGCAAGCAAGCATGGTTTCTGTCACGGCTCCGGCGCTGCAGGGCTCCGGCAGTCCCACGCGAGCTTAACGTCGCAGATGGTCTAAACGCTCACCACCGCAGCTTCGGCTTGTTGGCCGGCTTCGCCGGCCAACCTCAGCTGCGGCGGCGGGTGTTAAAACCACCTGCTCCTCAGCTCGCGGGCTGCCTCGCCCCTCCGCGCCTACGCGATTCTAAATTACACTCTAGGGGTAGGGCAGACAAGACTACGTGGAGTCGGTTTTGCAGCGATACGTTTCTGTCACTAACTTTAGTAGCACAACATATTGACTCTCAAGAAAATATTTTAATTTAAAGACCTAAATAATACCTTCACGATTGACCTATGCTTGTACACTAGACACTGATTTTCATGGATAAAATAGGTCAAAATTGTTCCAAAACCGAATTGGGGCACCCCGAATTTACGTAGTCTTTTGGCTGTTACCCCTAGAGTGTATATAAAAATCCGGAGGCGCGAAGGGAGGACAACCCCCGCCCGCTGTTCACCTCCGCAGCTTCGGCTTGCTGGTCGCCGGCTCCCACGGGTGCCTATTCTTTGTTACGCAAGGGCGAAGGGGTTGCACTTCCCGTAGCGCCGGAGACGTTGCAGAAGCAACCTTTTTCCACTCATACTACTTACATCAAATTTTTTTCGATATTTTAACTTGTAGGTACGTATTTTTAGGGTGAATTAATGAATGTATTAAATGTTGAAAATTAACCCATTTTTACACGTAGGTATATTTATTTTCGATATTCTATGTACCCATCGATATTTAGGACGTTCGATAGTTTGTACTTCGATATTTAGGACATTCGATAATCTGTATTTCGATATTTGGATCTTTCGATGTAACTTTTGTAGATATTTAGATTTTAGATATATTGGACGTAGGATATTTAACCATTCGATACTATAAACTTTCGTTATTTTAATTTTCGGTTTTATGGTCGTTCGATTTTTCCATTTTCGATGTTATGAACATCGATATTTTAACAGTAGGTATTTTAATCTTCGATATTCAAATACGTACCCGTTACGGTCGGTCGCGAATCATATTAAAATACCATCCATACCATTAATCATACAAAAAAACGTAACAAAATTCGAATTTCCCAGGCTACGTTTGTGCATCCCCCTAAAATTCTCAGATTTTCATCTGCACCGAATTGCGACTTTGTTTTATTCATTCTGCCAATGATTGGAAACTCAGTAAAATATATACTGAAAAATTAATATTGATCAACCTGCCTCTTTGAGTTCTGTAGAAGATAATATTATTATATGATTATTTTTTTGTTGATTTCTTGTGATAAGATTTATGTAGATTATGGTTAAACCAATGTATAAAATACTAATTATTTATTTCTTTAACTCATGCTTTTTTTTACAATTTAGCGTTAAAATTTCGCACTTTTTTGATACGCTGATTTTATAAAATCGAGCGCTTTTTGAATCGCTGTTAGCACTGAATGGGTATTTTGATCTGGCAGCCGCAGCACAGCTCTATCTAGACATATAAATAATCAAAGGTTGTGATAAATGTTAAAATTGCCTACTGAGTGTAAGCTACTTCTACTTACTCATTAGATTCAGGAAATAACTATTAATGTTGAAGAACATGTGTGCCAGACAGTGGCGTAGCTAGGTAACCAAAGGCCCTGGGGCAAAAAATAAACTAGGGCCCCAACTAAACTATTTAAAATCGTATTCATTGTTCGTAATCCAGATTTGTTGTACTCCAGATTCTTCGTAATACAGTCAACTCCATAATATAATTAAAAACCAAATACAAATTGTTTACAATTTGCCGCTACAACTTAGTTTAATGAACAAATTAAAACTATTTTATGAAAAGAAAAGAAAATATCTACCTGTTACCATTACAAAAATAGAGTCCTGTGACAGTATAAATAAATACAGGGGAGTTCCCTGAAAGTTTCAGACAAAGTTGTTCGAGACTTGTTGCGAATTCCACTGTATTTTTTTATCAAAGCCATTATTAAAGTCTCGTTCCTGGAATCTGGTTTATTTATATTCCGAATGAGGGAGAAGTAGCTACGCCACTGGTGCCACAACTTAAATGCTTTTGACCAAAACAAAATTGTACAATGCCTTTTTAAAATATAATTTTAATGTTTTTTTTTGTCAAATAATTAATATTCAAAATGACTTTGTGTTATGAAATTATTGACACACATGAATAACTTAGCGAACTTGTCATATTTTATTAAGTAAACTATTATTATCTGAATTAGTTTACATCTAAAAAGACAGCTCTAATGTTTATTTAACCAGACAAGCTGGTTACAAGTTACAGGCTTAGCACGACAACCGTGGAGAAGGATTTTATCAACAGAATAGTAGACAAAAATGATGTTTCCATATAGACAGTTGACAGTTTTCTACCGAGAAGGGTAGACAAGCTATTTCTATTCTACAGTAGAGTACAAAGAGAAAACGTTATGCTAAGCCTATCAATCAATCAATTTAACTACCTGTGTTTTTACACCAAATTGTTTAGCCCGTAGCAACATATCAGTATGGGTTGTGGCTCCCAAAGGGTCACCAACAACCAGCAACGCAACTTCAGCATTCTTAGCTTCTATTAGGATATCATCGATTGCACCCTCACATAATTCACGGTCTGCTAGCACCAATGGTCGACCATAATAATCTTCCTGAAATCATAATGTTTCTTATAATAAAACCAGACTGCATTTTTTATAAGTAATCAACTAATCACAATAATACTAATACAGTATTTTTAAGTTTACCAAAATATCTTTTCCAACAGTGAGTATTGAAGTATAACCTTCCAACAAAACTTTGTCACATTTTCGGACAATTTCCAAGCCTTTTACAGTAATGTCCTTGGCGTCACCTAATCCTAAACCTATTAGATAGAACATTATTTCATAAAATACAATTCAAGCGGAGCAACGTTTGGCGGCCGGTTCACGATTTACTTAAATTGATGAATGTTCGTGAAAGTGACTTCGTGCCAAAAAAGTGCACTAAGCCCAACTAAGCCACTAACTATTGTCGTAACACACGTAGCAGTGACACTGACATGACTGACAATCACGTAAATGACATGACATGCAACTGACAGAGCCTGTGTTGCCTGATGATCGTCTCGCGTTCTCTCCAAACCTTTCCCGATGAAATCCCCCCAAAATTCAGGTTTTGAAGAAAACATCCAATAGCAAAATATTTTTGATGTGAAACATCTATAGACACACGTAAAACCGACTGCTGGCGTGGCGACGCGTCACGCGCCACGCCAGCGAATGAACACATACTTTTAGCAATGTATATCTTACTCTCAAGATGGTTTTTTTAACGTTGCCCCACACTAGGAACTTCTGTATCGTGGGTGCGTTTACAAACATTTAAAGCTCACATACACAAACAGCCAGATTTGGCAGTGTGAATGATAATCTGTTTCGAAGTTTGTCTTTAATAATACCCAAGGTATATATTATACTATATACCATATTAGGCTTTTTCCACAGCAGCGATAAAAAAGTGTGAGACACGAAAGCTGCTCAGGGTGAGGGAGAGTGGAAACTTCGGAGCCGCTCGGTTACCAACGTGCGCAACATTTTGCTTTCATGTGTGTAATGTTAATAAAAAAAATCCCCCAATTCCCTCCAAACCCGAATAACCCGAAACCGAAATATCCCGCCTTAACTATAAAAACCCCAAATTTGGGGGATTCCCCACAATCTGACATCACTGGACAGGGCTGCCAGTAGTCAATTATACCGCTGGGTTTCATGAATACAAAATCAAAACAGATTATTTAAAAAAACTGTTGAACTGTTAATTTACGGTTGTAAACGCTCCTGATATCTCGTAATTACAAAACCAAAGGGTAAGGCTCCCGCAAACAGGTGGGATGCGAGATGCGACGCGGACACAAATACACAATACGATTCACAATGTCGGCTCACGCATGAACTAGTTATAACGTGCATGGTCCTTTGGCAGATGGGAACGCTCAGCTATTGCGGCTCCAGATTATAATATGCTCTAAGGAAAAAACAAATGTAATGCTTTGATTAGTCAATTAGTGGAATAAAGTTCAATGCTCAAATAAATCTATAACAGTAGGTACATACGAGGTACAGACGCCAGCACAACAAGCTACTACAATCTGTCAAATTTCTTCAATAAATTTTCAACTTTAACCCTACAGCATAAGGTTCAAGGTTGATTGGGAAAATTTTACAGTTTCGGGTAGCTTGATCTGCTGGCTACAGTGAATTAGTACATACTAATTCCATGGGTCAACGTCACGACTCACGTCAACTGTCATGTCAACGTCACAATTAGTTTTGAAACTAGATCTGTGGCGTTCATCTGTGATTAAAACAGAATTATTATTGTTTGATTTAATTTTATTATTGTAAATTGTTTGAAATCATACAATAATGTGCTAAAAATTAGATGATTATGTTTTACGATTGTAATAAATTAAAATCATGATATCCAGAAAAGGTCAAAAAGCTGTTAACGAGGGTGTGGTTGGAAAATATATAAAGAAAGATACTCCTCCAGATTTACCCAGTAAGTTTGCCCACTGGAATGGTATGCTAACAACACTTTCTTCAAGACTTGTTTGCATTATATTCAAATAATTGAATATAACTATTTCAATTCGCTATTGATAAAGTTAAACTTACAATACCTACTTTATTTTTACTGCAGTTATAAATGTGTGGACAACTGGTCACAATAAAAGACCTCGAAGTCAACCTTTCGGCGCGAATGATGCCGTCTCGCAAAGCCATGAGAATAAATTTGGCAAGGCACAAACTATGAGTGGACATGCAGGAAAATATACACCCAGTGAGTCAGTACCAAATTTAGCACACAGGTAATAAATAGCAAATAATTTAGTAATTTATGATAACATGTCTACGTCTATTGCTACACCCTGTTTCTAATAATCATTTTGTTGCAGGTTTGCTAGTTTATCCACTAGTGATACAGCAAGTACATCAAACAGCTACAACTCTCAATATCTCTTAGATTCAAATGTGGTAATACAATATTTTTAGCAATGTGTTGATGAATGTTGACTAATTATTTTTAAACTAATTTATGTTTTATAGGCTTCTCATACAACTCTAAATGAAAGAGACGACTCATTTAGCAGGCAAACTAGCTACAGGTATTACAGGCAGCAACAACAAGAAGATCCAATATACCAGAATCAACAACAGGTATCTACATTAACCTAACAAGCATCAACTAATGGGACACAGTTAATAATTTATTGTTGTGAGACACCCACCCAAGTCTTATTTTGCTTTGTGAATTAAATCAACAAGTAAACATCATAACTAGTGAAATAAAAAATATGGAATTAAAATGGCATGTATTTAATTGAACCTCTAATAATTTCCATTTTGCACTCCCTAAAATATTATTGAACACTCAATATAATGATTGCGTCTCTTTTTGTATAAAAATTCTAAATAGCCAAGTAACTGCAACCAACTTGGTTATAGCGGTTGCCAGCCGCTACCGCGGCACTGCTCGCTGCGCTTGCTCGTTTCGCGAGTAGTTGGGGTTGTTACTGCACCTACCTTGGCTTAGTTACTGCAGCTAATGAAAGGAAAGAGAAAGGATGAAGAGGTTCAGTTAAATATTTCCCAATTAAAATTCTGCATTGACAGCTTAATACTCCAGTAACTACTAAACTAGTATATTCCTTACCACTTACCAGGTTCAACAGCAAAAACAACAACAATATGGATCAAGGGAATCCAGCATGCCAAGATTGTCTTCCAATATGAGCTTAACACCAAGACTGCACTCCCCTTCTCCACATTCATTACGTCTTCAAAATTATACAGATTGTAAGTTTTGTACTATTATTAACTAGCACTTCGCCCGCGACTTTGTTTACGAGGATTTCAAACTTTAAAAAAAAACATGCGGGGCAGTCTTTGGGGACTGCCGATAGTAGTGAAAACTAGCGTTCGGTGACGATGACGCGAGTTCCATGATTTTTGTTCACCCAAAAGTACACATATATACACAGTATACATATAGCTCATGTGAAGCGTTCGGTGACGATGACGCGAGTTCTATGATTTTTGTTCACTCAAAAAGTGCTCAACGTACATAAAGAAGATTTCACTTAAAAAAAATTACGCTCCTTTTAAAAGGTAGGTTTCGTAAATAAATGTTTAGGATGTTTATCATTCACTAACTCTTGCCCGCGGCTTTGTCCGCGTGAAATTTCTTGTTCCCCCAATCCACTGCATCGCGTTACTTCGTCCGCCCGCGCTATGACTTTGTTTTCGCTTAGCGTTAATTCTGTCTTTTTTAGGGTTCCGTATCCAAAGGGTAAAACGGGAACCCTATTACTATGGCTCCGCCGTCAGTCTGTCCGTCCGTCTGTCACCAGGCTGTATCTCATGAACCGTGATAGTTAGACAGTTGAAATTTTCACAGATGATGTATTTCTGTTGCCGCTATAAGAACAAATACTAAAACACAGGATAAAATAAATATTTAAGGGGGCTCCCATACAATAAACGTAAAATTTTTTTGCTCAATATTGATAACGGCAACAGGTAGACGCTTGAAATATTCACAGAATATTCACTTTAAAAATAAATATTTAAGGGGGGCTCCCATACAACAAACGTGATTTTTTTGCTTTTTTTATGCTCGATATTGATAACGGCAACAGGTAGACGCTTGAAATATTCACAAAATATTTAGTTATATATTCACTTTAAAAATAATTAATTAAATTAAAATAAAACAAATATTAACACGTGATTTTTTTGCCGTTTTTATAGATAATGGGCCCTTCGTGCGCGAGTCCGACTCGCACTTGGCCGGTTTTTCTTTTTGCTCTGCTCCTAAGGGTCGTAGCGTGATGTTAAATAGCCCATAACCTTCCTCAAGAATTGAGCTAACAAATGCAAAAAGAGTTTTTCAAATCCGAATGGTAGTTCCAGATATTACTCCCTACATACAAACAAACAAATTTAACCTCTTTATAATATTAGTATAGATTTAAGTATTTGGGTCAGTTTTCAAGTTTACAGACCAAAGGAATAAAAAAATTCAAATAAACTGTGTCCTACCTTTTCACCACAACAGGTGCCGTATTATGAAGTATAAATGCCATCATGATTGCAAGAGAGAGATGGATGTATACATGACTGCTAGCACCGTCCCTTTTTCTGTCTGGAATCATAATGGGATTTATACTTCATAATACGGCCCAGGGCTTGTTTTAAACATTATTTATACCCAGCAGAAAAACACTGAACACGTAGTTTATTTTTTTAAGTATTACTACCTATCGAGTTTCGAGTTAATCCGACAGTATATATTAAAATTTGTTATTTACTAACTGACTGATTTGGAACGAAAACAAGGAATAAGATTTTTCATACAAACAAAATACTTATTAAATATTTACTTGTTGAATTTCTCTTAGTTCTCATTTACATTATAAAAGAAAGTCTTGTGCAAGTAATTTTGACTGTGCGTTGATATTCCGATCGATTTATATATAGCACGACTTTACTCCTGTATTCCCGAAGTGGTACCTAGGCAGATGTCTATAGTATTCCTCCTTTTTTTAGGCTTAATATTTTTTTCTGTGTAACTATGTATCCATCAAAATCCCTATTTGTAACGAGATTTAGGTATTTAACATGACTAAGTATATAATAGGTTGGGGAAAAAGTTTATTCGCATTTTATAAGAAAATTCAAAATATTTTTTAATATATGTTTATTTACATTTAACTAAAGTATGTAGGTACCATTTTGTTCGATAACTTTTTGCCATCTTGTAGGTAAGGACATGATCCCATTGCTATAGAAATTTTGGGACTTCTGATCAAAATACCGCGACAAGTGGTTTTGGCAGTCCTCTCGTGATGTTAACCTGACACTGCCTAAAGAATTCTGAAGAAACCGAAACAGGTGGAAATGTGAAGGTGCAAGGTCAGGACTATACGGCGGATGCATTAACACCTCCCAGCCAAACTCTCTTAATTTTTGCTGAGTGGCTAAAGATGTGTGAGGTCTAGCGTTATCATGATGAAAAACCACACCCCTTCTGTTGATTAATTCCGGCCGCTTTCTCTCAACTTCTTGCTTTAATCTCATCAGTTGTTCGCAGTAGAGTTCAGAATCGATGGTCCTGCCTGGTGGTAACACCTCATAATGAATAATGCCCTTCCAATCCCACCACACACACAGCATCACCTTGTTGCGAGTTAACCCGGGTTTCGCCACAGTCTGTGAAGCCTGACCGGCCTTTGACCACGACCTTTTTCGTACGTGATCCACTTTTCATCACCAGTTATCAGCTTCTTCAAAAATGGTTCGGTGTCATTACGTCGTAATAAAGAATCACAAATGAGTACACGGTTCATTAGGTTTCTTTCAATGAGCTTGTGAGGTACCCAAATATTGAGCTTTTTGTGTACCCAGTTTTTTTCAAATGTGCCAAAACTGTTTTGTGGTCAAGTTCTTCAGCTACGTCGTAACTACTTACATCTTTATTATCTTGCTCCACTTTTTCAAAAATGGCATCCATTTTATCCGTAATAGGGCGACCAGAGCGACGTGCATCTTTGACATCAAAATTTCCGGATTGAAAACGCTTAAACCAAATTTGTGCTACTCTCACAGACACTGCACTAGGTCCATAAACATCGCAATTTTTATTCGCGGCTTGCGTTGCATTTTAACTTTTTTGTAGTAAAATTTTAAAATGTATCGAATTTCTTCATTAGATTCACTCATCTTGACAGTACGAAAAACAAATGAAAATCACACATTTTCCTAATTTGAATTTGGAATTATATTCTTTAAAATTTAAACTTTCAATGATACCAAAACCAGCCAGATACAAATTGTATAGCCAAAGAGATTTTATTACAAGTTCATACATAATGCGAAAAGACTTTTTCCCCAACCTAATACAATATGCAAGCCTACCTCTATTTTTACCTATACATAGAAATATGCCCAAATATTTTGTATAAATTTTTATCGTTCTAGCATATGCCACAGCAAGCCAGTCGTCACCAATATACTCAAATTGTGTGAATACATCAGTTCTACCTTACAATAAATCCCATGGAAGCAAGATTATCACTGGCTCTCAAGGTATGTCAAAACATTCAAAAATATTCCCTACTTTAGTTTTCACTTTGTCTCTGGAACTTGATCCCAAAAAGTATGTGAACTACTTGGGAGTGAACTGCTGACCTTGTGTCTGTCTTTCAACAAAGAAAGTCTATTAGCACATCAGTTTTTAAAATCATCTCAACAACTTATCATAATTCATAATATAATAATTAAATTTTAAAATTGAAAGTACCTAGGTTCTGAGACCTAGGTAAAAAAATCTTGAGTACCTACATTAAATAATTTAGTCTCAATTTTTAAGATAAATATTTATGTAAAAACCGACCACGGGAATGTCGGACCACGCACTGTAAAGGGTTCCGTAGTCGGGATTACTTGCGAATTTACGCATGCTCATTATTAATTTTATCGACACCAAAAATAAGTTTGTATTTCATGGTAATCTCAAAGAAATTGAAAACAGAGTTATTTTCTGCGGTTACATAAGCCGGAACATCATCATTTCAGCCGAAAGAAGTCCACTGCTGGAGATAGGCGTCCTCCAAAGTGGGGGGTTTGCCATAATCGCCACGCTTGGCAGGCGGGTTGGCGATCGCAGTATGGTGTTAAAATGCATAGAGAACGCTGCTGCCCATTCTCTAGTAAGTCCCTTAGTCGCCTTTTACGACACCCACGAGAAGAAATAGGGCGGTGCTATTCTTTACGTATGGCGCCACACAGACAACTTAGGAACTTAAATAGAAAAGTCGGAAGCGTCGGGGGACATCCGATTGGAACAAAGTTTCTTTCGCTGTATACTTATTATGAACTAGCTGCAGCCCGCGGCTTAACCCCACGTGGCTTTTTCTAAAATAAAAGCCGGGAAGCCATCTAGTATAAGTTTTTAGTAAACTATAAACTTATACTAGATGACTCTGTATGAATCTATACAAATAATGAAAATTGAAGTGTCTGTTTGTAATGTCAAAACTCCGGGACACTGGCCCATGTAAGTTGTAACACAGGTGGAAAAAACCTCATGGATGACCTCCGCCCTGGGGCGGGCGGAGGGGTCTGTCAGACTCTTACTGACTAAAAACCACCCCAGTGTTCCCTTCCCACACTTGCGCCGGGGATTTTGGGATCTGTTATTACTTACGCAATCCCCGGCTTGTGCCGGCCTATGCGGGCCACCTCTAGTCTGGGGGGGGGGGGGGGGTGTTAGACCCTCCCCACTCCGGGCCACTTCCTTCCTACACACTCTCTAATTGTCACTACTTCCTCGCCACTTCGGGTCCGGTGTGTGACGGGTGAGCGGACGATATCTCCCGCTCCCTTTCCGCAGCCTCTTTCTGTCAAACGACTTGCGCAGAAGGATACCACCGCGTCCCAGGACTCCTCGCTGCCGGCCATCGACTCGACCACGGCCGGCAGCGACAGGTCACTGCCTACTCCTGAGACAGGTTAACCACCTAGCACAAGTGTCAGGGACTTCACACAATTTATGACCACTTTCCTATTAAAGAAAGAATATATTAATACAAGCGAGGGTATTTCGTTGATCTAGCTTCTGACAACCTTTTGCCATTTTTTTTATTCATTAGGTTATTCTGTCCCTACTAGTTTAATTGGTTATAAGTGTTAAACAAATAGCGTATCTAACTTTAACCTTTATTAAGTGTGTGTCACCTATAATAATATTACGTACAGTGCAGTGTCTGGCCCAAAATCGTTTTTTTGTGAACGCGCATCCTGAGGTTGTCATAAGCGAGCTCAGATATACAATGGTCTCTGTAGTCTCATGAAACATGAGGCTTCAGGGGCTAGGGTGAATCTTTGTGTTCATTCGAGCAATCGAGTCTGGTCAAACCATGCTAGGGTCGTTGCATTTCATTCATTCATTCACAAGCGAGGGTATTTCGTTGAAAAACCTAAATAAATAATAACCTGTTATAGGTTCTGATGAGTGTGAGCTTCCGCTGCCTCCTGGATGGTCCGCAGACAGGACTCTTCGCGGGCGCCGGTACTACATGGACCACAACACGCAGACTACCCACTGGACCCACCCACTGGAAAGTGTCCCACAACCGTGGCAAAGAGTTTCCACACCGCACCATGGAGTTTATTACTTTAAGTAAGTTGTATGGTTTTGAAACCTAGTGAATTTAGTGAAATTATGATCAAGTAATTGAACATACCTAATCAATAACGCAACGCGCAAATTCATGATTCTGAGTTCAAGAACTGCACTTTGTGGTACAAAATTCATGTATATTACCTACCTACATAGGGAATTTGGAAATCCTGATTCGATTTGCGCGTCGGATTTAAATGAACCACATTTGTATATTGTTTTAAATTAGAGATGAAACGTTTATCCGGCAACGGTCCGAAATACGGCACATTTTTTAAATACCTGGCAGGGGATTGTATGAAAAAATTAGAAAATTGACAATTACTATTTTTTTATTTCATATTTATAAAAAAAGACACTCTCGACAAATAAAACCACATAATTATTACCTATGACGACGTTGTCTTGTTACAGAATAGTAGATACATTACTGCAGCGGCCAGCAAAAGAGGCATTGATGGACGAACGTGTAAATGTGGGCTGAGGCGAAGCCGAGGCATACATACGTGAGTCCATCAATGCCTGGTTGCGGCCAAGTCTTGTATAGTGCTTTTCTCAAATAATGCGCGGAAATTCAAACTAAGTAAATTATTTATAAATTCCAGATTCAATGACGAACAACGATCAACGATTTTCACGCGCCAATATCTTTTATCTATACCTTCATGGCCAATATGTTCATTTGTTTTTTTTTTTTTTTCAATAAACAGCTTTCCATTTTTAAGCCAGTTCGAAATTTAAATAAAACCTTTGATAAGTTACCTCCTTGGTTGCCATGTCGTCGTTCCATTTTTAAATTACTAAATGAAATTGAAATTTATTTGGCCGCTAAACCATGACAGATATGGATTTTCATACAACTTTTGGTGGCCGCTGCTCGCATGTATTTAGCCAGTACAGCAATTTCGATTTATGTCGAAGAAGGTTTTCAAAATAATGCTTAATTTCCAAGCATGTTTGAGACAAAGTTTGTCTTATAATTTTATTATGTGTCAAATTTTTAGTAGGTATCTACCTACCTCAAAAACAATCGACAACAGGTGAACGTGATCGCAATTAATGTTGTCGACGTTGTCGTCAGTCAAACGTGTCAGAAGCCAGCGCTCGTAGAAGCCTCAGTACCGAGGGGTAACTCAGATCGGGCTATGTTTGGCCGGATATATATAGCTTAAGAGGAGGCTCCCTATTTTAATGTTAATTTCCATGAATATTCTGAAACAGTTACACATACAAGCAAAATGAAACTTTAGTATATGATTTATTGGATCTTTTTCTTTCCACGTTTAAGACAGTTACGTAATTAACCCTGACTGTCTCTCCTTCTCTTTTTAATCCATCCAAAGGTTGTCTGTAAAAGATCGCTTTTAGCGATAAGACCGCCCATTGTGTCACCCTGTGTAAAATTTCAACATTTATATCTGTAACTTTTATGGTGTACATAATAAAGAGTATTCTATTCTAAATAAATAATAATCCGGCCGAATATCCGGCTGGCCAGCCGGATATTCGGTAACCGACCAAATAACCATACATTTCATTCAACACTATTCAAAAGCCATAATACTTGTTAATTTTACTGTTTTGTTACAGTGAAATAACTCATCAGACAACATACGCGCATCCTTGTTTAGTTGGTGGCTGCTATTTAGTCAGTCCGTATGTTCCAACTCTCGTACCGCCTTATTTACTAGAGGAGATACCCCACTGGCTCATCGTTTACTCTAAAGGTATCATTTTCATTTATAGTATCCAAAATATGTTCATCTCCACAGGGCTATTTTTGTCTGCTCATTGCACGATAGAATCTGCTATATCGACTCAGCATTTTGTAATTCGTCGTAACATCTCCTAACTTCAAAGTTGTGTCCTGACTTGTTATAGGAAAGAATTTCAAAACTAACGAAGATAGAAAAGACTTGACTTTACACTCTATTATTATTATTATACATGATGAGCTGAAAGGTTTTAAAACCGCAAATACGACTAGATAACTTTGTTAATCCTATATCTTCCCATGGGTGTCGTAAAAGGCGACTAAGGGACTTACTAGAGAATGGGGAGCAGTGTTCTCGATACTTTTTAATACCATACTGCGATCGCTAACCCGCCTGCCAAGGGTGGCGATTATGGCAAACACCCCCCTTGGGGGAGGCCTATGTCCAGCAGTGGACATCTTACGGCTGAAATGATGATGACCTTTGTTAGTTAATTAATTAAATAAAATATCCTGCACATGTCCCAAATAATACGTTTCCTTCTTGCCTCCTATGCGCTTAGCTATATTTATTCCTCAGATATATCCGACTGTTGAAAAATCAGTGAATCGTGTTTTGTTTTACAGCTGATCAAGAACTTGACCATAAATTACGTTGGAACATGTTCAGGCTGAGTGAGCTGGACTGCTACTCTGACATGCTGACACGGCTCTACAAACAAGAGTTACAGCTTATTGTGATGAAGTACGAGCGATATAGGTAAGAGTTTAATAATATATCTTAAGGTACTAAGGGATTATTTACACGCCGTGTTTAAGGCGTCTGCCAACTGTTTGCCTGTTCGTCGTAAGCGTTGGCATGTGTATGTATAACAATATGCAATTACCATTTGTATGCGAACTACTATGATGTACCTATTTTATTATTATTTTTAGCCTATGTTGTCCCTCTGTAGGGCGAATGCTTCCCTTTATCCTTTCCACTCCTCTCGGTCTTTAACTAGTGTGGTCCAATCGTGACTGTAGGCGTCAAGCTCGTCCCGCCATCTTCTCCTGGTTCTGCCACGATGTCGCTGGTCGTTTTCAGGGACCCACATTGTGGTAGTTTTAGCCCATGACTCATTCGACATGCGGCAGACGTCTCCGGCCATGTCCCACTTAACCTTGGCTACTTTTTGGGTAACGTCGGCGATTTGTGTTTTGGAACGCATAACTGTTTCTAACGCGGTCTGTTAATCTGACTCCAAGAGTGCTGCGCTTTATTGCTCGCTGGCAAACCTCAAGTTTGAACCTCTGCTGAACTGCTCTCAATGAGATATTACATTCTTCTGCAACTATAACGCAAGACATGTCCGATATTACTGCACTCTCAAGAGGCGACACATCTTTTTGAAGCCGATGCAGCAACGTATTTAGGCGTCGCTTGTCTCGTCTGATAGTTATGATATTCCTTCGATGTCTCATCTTTGTGCTGCCATTGTATATCCACAAATTAGCACATATACACACACGGCATAATTAGCGAAACAGCAAAAAAAGGCTGCGTATAAAATAATAAAGTGTAAGTATATTGAAAAAAAAAAAAATCAGACATGAAGTAACAAACCAATTGACATCTTTTAACATTGATTTTACAGTCTTAATTCAATTTTATCAAAAAATAATGAAAATAAAAAAGACCACTTTTTACATTTTGTGATAATACAAAATTCACTGTTAAAAATGTAAGAATTGTGATTTATTATGTTAACATTAAATAAATTAATGACTAATAACGAGTGTTTCCCATCCGTGCTCTGACTAACGTTTCCATCCGTCGAGACTTTCTGACTAACGTTTCCATCCGTCTGGGCATGCTGAGAATTATCTTATCTGGGACAAGCTCTGCCACTCTTCGAGTAATGCGTTTTGCAGTTCTCCCAGGTTGTTGGGGACATAGCATTAAAACCAGAATGCCGGGGATCTCGCTGGCCACTACATCACTGTTATACCCACCCGCATGGTTTAGATATGCTTGGACTGAGCGAGCACTGTGTGCCCGTGCATTATCCTGCATCAGAATAAAGCCGTCATCATTATAGGGGGCAAATGGGACAACGTGTTCTTCTAAGATATCTCTGATATACCGATCAGCACTCATATTCCCTCCATCGACCACCACTAACTCCGTACGAGCTCCCAAACATATCCCTCCCCATAAAATAAATGAACCGCCTCCATATGCCACCGTATTTTCAAAATTAGACTGAATGTGACGTTCTCCTTTGCGTCTCCAGATTCGCTCTCTTCCATCGATCTGATTTAAAAGCACCCTGCACTCATCAGTGAAAAGTACCCGTCCCCATTGGTTCATGTCCCAAAGGCGATGTTCACGTGCAAAGTTTAATCAATGTACACGATGGTTTCTGGTAAATTTTGGGGCTTTGGCAGGTACATACGAACCTATGCCCATCAGAAGTACGCTTTTTTTGCTTTGGCCACTCCTTGTTACAAGAGAATCAGTCAACCTGTATCGTTGGATACTGCGATAAATCGTTGAAATTATTTGCTGAAGTCTGGCGGCAATAGATCAACTGCTGGTGTGACCATTTCTTCGCATTTCATCCGCCCTAATAATCTCTTGTGGTGTTAAATCTGGCATTTCTGGTGATTTCAACTGAGTTGCCCTAAGATTAACAAGAAAAAAAAACTTGTTTTTGTTAAAATTCACCTGACTGAGCTCGTACCACTATCAAATCAGTATTGTCGGGAAACAAATAAATCGATGAAAAAAGTGACTGTCGCCTAATGCATTTTTAAAAAAAGAGTTCAAGATAAAAAGTAACCTAACAGGCCAGTCTTTTATGAAATATTACGATTACAGAAAAAAACTATTCATTACTTTTTTTTCTGTTCCGCTAATTGTGCCGTGTGTGTATTTGTCGTCATCTTGACAACATATATGAATCATGAAATCAGATATTATTGCCCAGGCGTACATTGTAATATTTATGCTCGTGGGTGTCCGTTAATTTGCGTCTAAGGCAAATAATTGGTAGATGTCCTTTCATGAGATTTGTCATCAACCAATTTATAGCTCTTCCAGGCGCTTTCGGCGCTAGCATTTCTTGTTCTTGTATGTATGAGGTATTCTGGAATATGAATGCAATCTCCACACCCTCCCCATACAGTTTAGATTGTTGTGGGAAAATGAACTTGTTTGTACTACTGAGTTGAATAGATGATGTAGTTGTAGTGTAGTAGTTTGCACGCCAATGGTTTGAAGGCCTGCTTTTACATAAGGTTTCAAAGTCTTATAGAAAACTTAGTTCAAGCACAAATGATTTGAGATGAATTCTAATTTTAAATGCGTATCTTCTTTTATCATGTTACAGGGCTGCCCTCTTGCAAGAAATCGAGAGGAGACGACATGCCATTACATATCATGCACACTCCAATTGTTGATATTGTATAAGTTTGCCTAATTGTACTGTGATTTTACAAAAACAATATTCTAGACAGTTATAAAATAACTAGAGTAAACGTAAATTTTAACTTTAAGTATAATATTAGTACCTACTAAGTGTCTACAATTTGTAATTTAACTGTTGGAGAAAAATCTTTTTGAAATGAATTTGTTTATAACTAATTGATTGGTGCCTTATCATAAAATAAAATATTTTATTTTCTCTTAGCTTTTTATTAACTTTGAAAAATAATTCAAGTGCTACCTACTACTACCACCAGGACCTATTCATTCGCTTAAATTCTCGTTATCAGGACTAATAACCTTTTCACCAGTTCTTACTCCTTGTCCATCTATAATATCATACTCATCAACTGTTTTAAGACCAGATATTCTGTAAACCTTGGCATTTTTAATACCTAATGTTTGCGCCCACGCTTCACCTGAAACAGATGAAACATTAAAATTACACTTGAATCTTGATACATATGAAAACAATAAGAGTAGATGGATACCCTAAGTAATAATTTTAGACAACCTTAATAAAAACAGTAATCAGAAGTTAGTAGTTGGGTAGTACGGGGTGGCAGATTTAACAATTTATCAGTTTGTATAGAAAACACAAACTGCGCGCGGGACGCGCTCTCATGCCCAGATTGTTTGCTATGTCCGCTGCGCGCTACACGAAATGCGGTACTATCATTACAGGTGTATACCTAATGCGATAGCGCGGTCTTAAAATTGACTTACCAATTTAAAACTATGAAAAACGTAAAACTAAACTACTAGTACTTTAATTAACCTCTAAAAATAATATAAATATTTCACTAACTGTCCTAAGTATACAAAACACAATATGTACAATATAAAGAAAAAAATATTTAAAATAAAAATAAAAAACAACATATTATAGCCTACTCTAATCTACACTATAACATAAAATAAACAACAGCATTTTTGCGAATTCACTCAAATGGCATGTAAATACATCGATCTTCACGTGAAGATCGTTAATAACCCGAATTGCGCGGGTCAATGGTGCTTTGGCGAGGAGGTTGGTCCTGGCAACCGGCACGGCCAGCAGCGGCGGGCGGCGCCGCCTCCGCACATAGCGGTCTGGTACCCATACACTCGGGCGCTGCAGTACTCCTGGGTTATGCTCAATGCCACGAAGTAACCTAACGAGATACGCGACAAGCGTGAATTCCCGTGAGTTACCATTCTTGCAGTTATTAAGTGTTGTCAAAGACACAGTGCAGTGTCCAACACTATTCAAAATAGTATGACTATAACTGTAAATAGCACAATATCTGTCAGAATCTTTATTGGAGGTAAATTTCATAATAAATTAAAATGTTGTAAGGAATATATAATAATAATGACATAATAAAAAAAACTAATCATAAATGCATCTTATTCGCTGACGATATATCCATAATTGTGACATCTGATAAAAAACAAAATACTGTTATAGATCACAAGACTAACATTAATAATACTATTGATATACTACTACACTGGCTTGACATGCACCATTTGAAAATAAATTTAGACAAATCCGTATACATACAATTCAATCAATCTAATAATAATAAAAATGCTATCAAACTTAACATAAATAAAATTAAACAAGTACCACATACAAAATTTTTAGGAGTAATAATTGATCAAGATATAAACTGGAAGGAACACATAAATAATATCAGTGGCAGAATCAATAAATTCGTATACACCTTGAAGCAAGTCAAAAACGTAACAAACATAAAAACTGCTATTATATCGTACCATGCTTATGTGGAATCGTTACTACGCTATGGTCTTATAATGTGGGGTAATAGCACTGATCTAAATAGAGCGTTCATCGCTCAAAAGAAGTGCCTTAGATCAATTTATGGACTTCAGCCGGATGATACATGTCGGCCAATATTTAAAAAACTGGGTTAGTTACCGCGTCCATCTCTCTATATTTACGAAATGTGTGTGTTTGTGACCAAGAATAAACAATTATTCAAGACAGCAAGCGATGTATGTCCTCGGAGCAGACGTGATCCTTATGGACTAGTATTAAATAATTTACCAAAGCTAGCCAAATATAATAAAAGCTGCCTAGCAATGTGTGTGCGTACTTATAATAAAATACCAAACAATTTCAAACTATTAAATGTAAGATTATTTAAAAACAAACTATACAAATGGCATGGAATGTAGCTTTTATAGTTTGAAAGAATTTATGGATAAAAAATATTGACATTCTACTCTGACGTTATTGTACTTAATTATGATTACCCTGTAACATGAAATTTTTGCATGCTATGTTTTATCTTAGCTAAACATGTTTGTGCCAATCTGACCTATGCTTAACACCATTGTATACCATGTTTTACGCAAATAAATTATTTTATTTTTATTTTATTTTATTAATATATAATATACATGTACCTATATTATAGCTAATATTTATCATCCACACAAGCTTACTAATTCTGTTACTTTCTTGTAGCCTGTATAGTATCTATAATCAGATATAAACCGCTGTCTAACAATTCAAATAGACTATGATAGCAATCAAACCCCAGGATTCTTAATCCTATACCTAACTAAAAGCAAAACTGTAGTGTTATGAAGTCTAATTGGAAATTACCAGGTGGAGTAGAGTGCTCCTCGTCCGATTTTATACCATAATAGTGAGCCCAGTCAGCCTTTCCTTTGTAAACATTATATACCACTAAACCAAAAGCATTCCAAGCTAACAAGCCATAGGCTATGCTGAGTCGTTGTTTCCATACTATTGCTGTATCTTCTGGTATTGGCTTAGTCCTTTTGCGGACAAACCGATGCCACCACTTGTGAATCATTTCTTGAAATAATGTATGTTTAGTTGTGTAACATTTTGAAACCTAATATTTTAGGTTAGGATAATTGAAGGACCGAATTATGCACGTTTCAAATTAAATTCTTACTAAAACTGCTAATTTATATCATACATGCACAGGCTAAGTAGCGTACAATTACAATAAAATGACTGATGACATTAAAATACTCATTTCTCTGTTTTTGACAATAGTGACAACTGTGACATGACAAGTGCACAGACTAAGGCTGCATTCCGTATTAGACTTAATCGCTGACAGCGCTCACATCAATAATTTGCGGTACGCTCGTGACCGCGCTCACGGTTGGATTACAATATTTCTTTGTTTAAACATCACACGCACACATTTGTACACCTCTTCTTCTTTGGTTAGATGGCGACGGTAGCCAGAAGCACAATTTCGAAAATGCCACGCTATTATAAATAAGATAAGACTCAAAACAAAACAACGCAACTGTCATTTTTGACAGCGCTAACGGTGATATTAGTAAAGGGCATGGTCGGCGTTATCGCAAGATGGCGCATGTCATGACGTCATCTATGACGTTTCACGCGATAACGTTTTCGTGCTCACGCTAATAGGGAACGCGGGTAAGCGCGCTAAAATCGATTAAAGCGATTATAGTCTTAATTCGGAATGCACTATAATAATACTGACTGACATTTAGATTGTGCTGACAACTGACAAGTGTGTTGGTCTCTTCCACTGACATAAAAATCTTTTTTTTTTTAATAATAGTTTAGTGGCCTGGTTGCTAGGACCTTTTAGCCAAGTCTTTATTTAGTTACAAAGTTTGTGTATGTAATGATGAAATGAATTTTAAACATTTATTATTTATTTATTTATCCCCACCAAAGCAATAGGGCCACAAGTACAGTGCACAAATACAAACCGTCATTCCATCCTCGCCACCGAGGTACCACGCGAAGTTCAAGAATTAATTGTTCCCCCCGTCCCGCCCCTTGCACGTCGAACCGCCAGCCCCGAGGCTGAGTGAGCCGTAGCATTTAATAGTAATCCCCGTTAATAATCATGAATTTAAACTTTCGATCCAGCCCGTCCCCAATTTGCTGTTTTTCCCCAACGACGCCCTAAGCCGAGGTTCGTACCCCACAGGGGGTGCCCTTAGAGCGCTGTCGTTTAGTTTTTAATACTTATATTTACGCTCCTGGCTGGAGGCTTTAAGCTAATACCTTAGGGCAGCCACAGGAAAGACCGGTTAAGCAGTCACGGCCTCTCAAAGCCAACTTCGAGAACCCATTCAAAAAAAAAAAAATACCGTACGCTCCCCTTGAGTTTCAGTAAAGACGTATTCTTATTCTCGGCACTTTACTGAGACCTCACGCGGACTTCTTGAGAGAACTTCAAGTGATATGTTGCACTGTTTTGTTTCATTTGCCTACACTAATGCACGCTCATGAACACTAAATGTTTAATAATCCACCATTATTACACATTAATATTCGGCTAAACACAAGTTTTAGAAAATAAAACAAAACTGCTAATCATGACGCTTCACTTTACCGCCAAGAACTCAAGAACCGCTTCGAGTCCGTTCCGACACGTACATTTTATGATGAATTGGGGCTAATTTTGTGTTTTATCGACTGGAAATAGATAAATAATCATAAATGAATACTTATTACATCGTTTTAGATAGTATTCGCACTAACTATATCATAAATACATATGAAATCTTTCGAAAAATCATACGTCAAAAGGTGGCCCCATGAATTATGATGTTTGGGATTTATTATTACGAAAATGTTACGTAGAACTCTCTAAAAAATGTTGTTCGATTACTTATCTATTCATAATGTAACGTGCAAAATTTCAAGTAAATTAAAACAGTAGATTTTCCAAAAATAGACATAACATAGGACCAAAACAATATGCGATCATCATTTATTTAGAAATACAATACGCTTCTCGTATCTATTGTTCCCATTGTAATAAATGCGAACAACACTACGTTCACAGAATGAAATTCTATGCGATACAAAAACAAAGAGACGATTTTTTGTGCGCGTCGCCGCGGTCTGTCGTAAACCTGACAGCCATTAAGATAAGGTCGCGCAAATACCGATGGTGATTTTGTGCGTGCAGGGGCCCCTAAGAGGAACAACAAACAATGAACAAAAAACATAACAATGCAACATCACTTCAAGTTATCTCAAGAAGTTCGTGTGAGGTTTCGGTAAAGTGCCACTTCTTTACTGAAACTCAAGGGGGGCGGGCGAGGATATCATCTATCATGCAATTCATGCATCATTTCATCTTTATAACTAAATAAAGACTTGGTTAAAAGGTCCTAGCAACCAGGCCATTAAAATATTATTAAAAAAAACCGACCGAACACATCCAGTGTTCTCGAACCTACCGATTTTTCGGTATTTCTACCGATATGGGCTCTGTTCTACCGAAATATAACGATTTTTCTACGATTTCAGAGTATACATGGAAATTCTCCCGATTTCTCTACCGTTTTTACACTTTTAAGTTGGCAACCCTGTTCATTTATGTTTAATGTTACGGGGAAGCCCTCAATAGTAAGCATGGACCTTGTGCAAAAAGTGTTTGTGTTTAAAGTTGCGAAGTGCTATTATTACGTTAAAATGTCGTCTGACGAGGAACCGAGTACAAGCGCGAGTGCAAAAATAAAAAAATATCTAGAATATTGTCTAAAAGAATGGGAAAAAGAATTCTCAGGCTGTTTTGATTTTGTACAAAATAATTATATCTAAGTGTGTTTGATGTATCTAAATTATTTTTTGATAAATAAACGAATTTGATTGAATATTGTATTTTTTTTTTGTCATATACCGATTTTGGGTACAAATATACCGATTTTAGTGGGCAACCCCTACCGATTTCGCACAATGACGTTTGAGACCACTGAACGAAATTATCGAAACACAAGAGACCAAGAGTACTTTTCACAGAGTACATGGTACTTTTGTCTAAATCAGAGTTGCCAGAATGTTACTTTTGTAACATTTTACGTTACTTTTGACCCTCTCATGTTACCTCCATTTTACACGACTCAAAATGTTACTTTTACGTTAATTTTAGGACTTAATAAAAAAATATTTAAATATTTACTTTTACTAGCAAATAAAAAATAATTATGAAACGGAACGCATCCAAGAATGTTTTTGTTTTTTCGTTGATTTTGTGAACTGACACAAATTGACGGACGCGACGACAGCGCGAAATGCTGTCATTTCGTCTTAACGCTTATTCACTCACTCGCGTGTATTTCTACATTTTCCATCCCGCTTACTCAGGCGAGCGAGCGAGCGAGCGCCTAGTGGCGTCCGTGTCAGTTCAGTTTGCCTTTGTTTTGTATTGTAGTTTAGTGTTTTGTTTGTACTAATAAACACTAATACTTTAAAGTGCCATATTATAGTATTAGTGTCGTTTTCCACATAAAATATGTTAAATGTTATTGTTCTCGTGAAAATGTTACTTTTTGAGCTGTCTCATGTTATATTTGACTATCTGCCACTGGCAACACTGACTCTAAATGAAACATTCTGCTGTGAAGTGCTGTGATCTGTCTGAGTGTCTGTCAGTGTTGCCAGATGTACGAGAAATCTCGTAACTTTACGAGATTTTGCAGTCTCTGTACGAGATACGAGAAAAATAAAATCTCGTACACTTTTTTACGAGATTTTAACAATGCTTTTTCTACGGCGCGGTTTATACGCCTTACCATACAAAGGGCCTAACCTACTATCCGCTTGTTTACTGCCGGGGAACACTACATAGTCTGTGCGCCGCCGCCGCCGCCGGTGTTTCTCGATTTTCAAAGGAGTGGTATAAACAAAAATGAGCACGTCGTAAGTGTTGTTTATCCTATGATCAAGTTCATTCATAGTAATCTTATATTAATAAGTTGAAGTAGGTAAGACGAGTGACCTAGTAAAGTGTGTTTGTGTTGTGAGTATTCGATGCTAGTACAGTACGCGTATAGTAGTTGAATTTGCAGCACATTAGAATTTCACCCTAATTATTCAGTGGTTTTTATAACTCGCTCTATATGAATCACTTAGTGGTGTTGTCATTTGGTTGCCCCAAAATTAATGTACCTACTCCAGGCTAGCTAGTAATAGTACATAGTGTACCAACATTAAGGATTTTGTAAATTTTTACTTTTACGAGATTATGTATTGAAAGTACGAGATATTTGGCAGCCCTGGTACGAGAAAAAAAGTTCGCCATCTGGCAACCCTGGTGTCTGTAGCTCCTGAGTAGGTATGTTCCTTGGTCTGTAGAGTAGACACAGAGTACATTTTATATAGGGTATCTATAGAAACAACATAAAAAAGTACCCTGAGGAACCACAGGAACAACGCTTTCAAAAGTTTCCATCTCGACTACCACCTATTCTGTGCATCTTGGCAATTTCATTATATTATTCAAACTCGGCTCTGGAAATAACATCCTGATCAAACCACAACAAAGTATAATTTAAGTATTATATTTTCTGTGTGTTAGCGGTCTTTTTGCGGAATGCAGTCGCCGTTGATAATGTCAATTACGACGAGAGGAATTGGTATTAATTTGTGTTCATTTTATAATGATGTAGTAAGGTTATTACCAACCACGGGCATGGGTAAACCGAATGTTGAACTGCCGAATATTTACGCATCTTATCGAGCATTGCTGGCATTAGTTGAAAGTAGATTTTTAAACCTCGATCAGATAGCATTTTCTGAACATATTTATGTTTACTCACCAATACTAAGAGAATACTATAACATTATGAATATTCCAATCATTTTCAAGAGATTACTAGAAGCAATTGATATTTTGCAATATAAGGATATCATCTACTTTCCGGCAATGGCGAAGAATACTGTCATTGAAGGAAAATTTATTCCCAGACCAGAAAATATAATTTTATCAAATTTGCGAAAGACAGTAGAGGCACTAACAGAAGCCTCTGATGTTGATGATGATGACCATTGTTCTTTGATGCATAGAAACAATTTTTACAAAAATAATCCAATACCTGGAGCTATTTGGAATGATAATTATGGATTAATGAATGCTGATGAAATTATACCAGCTGAGTATGATTTGCATAATGATGTACATGATGATATGCATGCACTGCTGTGTCTATCTATGCAAGTAAGCAAGTATAGTAAATACTTCAACAAGGATTGTGCAAATCGGAAAGTAACTCGACCAAGTTTTTCTAGTTTCATAAGTAATGAGATGGGTGATCTGCGTGTGCCTGACCGTAAATCTGAAGAAGTACTCTATGATTACTATTGTCATTCTAGACCAAAAAATAATATTGACTCATTTTATAGTCGTTTCATATTGAGAAATGAACAAGTTGTAAAAGAAGGAACTCTGTTCTTACTTGGAGAATGTCCAAATGATGAAAGTATTGCAAAACCTATTTATGAACTGCGTTCTGAACATGTAAATTCATATTATTATGGTAGCTATTCACATAAAACAAGTTATTTATGTTACCATAATGATGTAGTTGCCAAGAGTTTACGAAACGCCTAATTATTGTTGTTAAATTAGTTGTAGACATTTTCCAAAACTACAAATTAGTAGTTCAAATGTAACTAAACTTGTAAAGTGCATTGGGACATGTCCTCTCAACCTCTCATGATAATCCTATCCTATCCTGCCATCATTGGGAACAAAACAATATTGTATGTAGGTACTTATTGTAGATAGTTGTTTTTTTATTAGAGTATGTAATATTTTCTGCTGCTTTTTTTTCGCGACTTCGGGTTTGGTGCCATAGTAAAAGTTGTTCATAATGATGAGTACAATGACCCCTTAAGAGGTTGTGCGTTAATTCTGGGACATGCTGTATACCTATCTGTCTGTCTGTTTTGGAGTCCAATATTTCCTTCTTGAAATTATCAATTTATTGCTGATTTTTATTTCAAAAATTTAGGTAATGTTTTCAGGTTTGCGAACCTCTGGATCGATGTGTCATGATTAAAGGGAAAATTAAATAACTTAAAAATGTTATTTTTGCTCTATCTCGCTTCCTTTACAAGTTATAACGATTTTTATGGTATTTTGAGGTAAGGTTGCATGCTCATAAATGAATTTAGAATGCATTGTCATCATGTTGTGTGCTACCCTGAAAGTTTCAGCCGGATAGCTAATTGGGAAGTGCTCGAAATTTGAATTGCAAGATTCCACCCGGAACGACAGACAAACAAGAAAGTGACTTAATAAACCCGGCCAAGTGCGAGTCGGACTCGCGCACGAAGGGTTCCGTACCATTATCTATAAAAATGGCAAAAAAAACACGTTTGTTGTATGGGAGCCCCCCTTAAATATTTATTTTATTTTAATTTAATTATTTATTTTTAAAGTGAATATATTATAACTAAATATTATGTGAATATTTCAAGCGTCTACCCGTTGCCGTTATCAACATCTAGCAAATCGAGCAAAAAAAATCTCGTTTGTTGTATGGGAGACCCATTAAATATTTATTTTATTCTGTTTTTTAGTATGTGTTGTTAAAGTGGCAACAGAAATGCATCATCTGTGAAAATTTCAGCTGTCTAACTATCACGGTTCATGAGATACAGCCTGGTGACAGACGGACATACAGACGGCGGAGCCGTAGTAATAGGGTTCCCGTTTTACCCTATGGGTACGAAACTCTTTAGGGTTACCGTGGTAAAATTTTCTTCTTTTACTTCTTTCGCTCAATTCTGTAAGCGATTTCGATGGCCGACCCAAGTTTTACTGCACTCTAGATAATTTAAAAGGTTTTTTCAGCCATTTTTCATTGTTTTGTAGGAATCCTATTTCTATTTTATCTGCTTTCTTCTACCTGAGAACAATAAAATTGTATGTATAACTCTTCTCTGCATTTTTCTGAGACAATACATTATTGTAATTTTATTTAATGTAATGAAATATTATGGGTAAATTTTTCAATATCCTAGCAACCGTACACACAGTGTTCTTAGTGCTGTCACGCACACATGTCTACAAACGTGCCTCACATTATTATTCCGTGCGGTGTATAGATGTGCTACCACTCTGCAATCTCTACTCTTTAATCTGACATTATATTTTACAATAATGCCTTTAAAGTCATTACAAAGTTATAATGCTGGGTAGTTTGTTGCGCGGTGCGCCACTTCCCAGATACAGCACTAGGATGTGGAGAAGGGCGGGCGTTTTTGGGGGACTGTCATACCTAATTAGGACGTTCGAAAAGTACTGATTCTCAGCCTAGTTAAGAGTCTATGATTTGATTTTGAATGCACCTAGTTTTCAACTGTAAAAAGGGGTGAATAGAAATGCAGGGGTGAATCGAGATGCAACTTTATAATGGATTTTAACGTTGAAATAATATCTTTTGTTGCCAAAAAGGACTATAATATGTAACCTGTACCTAGTATAATTATCGATTAAGTGCCTTGACAACAAAATATATTATTTCTAGGTTAAAATCCATTTTAAAGTTGCGTCTCGATTCACCCCTGCATTTCTATTCACCCCGTTTTACCCGGTAATTTTCTTTGGAATTGTTACAAAATTTTTACGTATCCAAGTACTTTCCTATTTACATTTTATAAGTTGGTCGAGTATTATCTACGCGGTAACTATTGTTTATTCCCATGCCGATTACGGCTACGATGACTACAGAAATAGTCGCCGTTTTTGACGGCTTTGAAGTGGCTGATGCAGCCTATCTTGGCTGTGAAGGTACGTGCACAGCAGCACAGTGCGGACACGTTAGAATTACATTTTGGAAATTATATTGTATGTTGTGGGTGCTTGTGCTTTACTTCTGATGTGGTCTCGCCCGCTGTCGAAATCACTATTCTGCTGGTGTCATCAAAGGATAAACATTTCGTTTTACCAAACGCCTTCAAAAGTACCCTTATGTGGAGTTTTCAAATGAGTATAATGCTAATTCATTGCTATAAAGGTTTGAAAAAATCGTCTGCTCAACAACGTAAATAACTCAATGGAGGTGGGTGAACTGTTAAAATGAAACCCATTGCGATCAACCATCGTCATTATACCAATGGCTCTTAGATCACGGGTTATTTTTAAGTGCTCCAAAGAGTACCCACCGCAGTTGTCTTTATTCGTAGACGTCTTATCGTATTGACGGTCAAGCTATACCAGTTGAGGAGAAGGCCAGGTTTCTGGGGGTCACCCTGGACTACAAGTTGTCTGCAGTGGATCACATGAATAACAGTAAAAAAATGTGAGCTCTCGGTTTCGGTCCTCAAGGCTTTGGCTGGTGTCTGGTGGGGAGCTCACCCATACACCTTAAAGCTGGTTCCCTATCCATTTGCATAAAATTTTAAGACCTAATATAACTAGCATAATTTTGTTTGGCATAATTATATTTTCGCATAATATAAATACGCATAACAGCTTACGCATAATTTTTTTAAGCATAATTTCTCTAACCATAATAATGATTAAGCATAATATTCTAAAGCATAAATTTATTTACCATTTATTTATTTTATTTGCCATGGAAATTAAATGTTTATACGCCCTAGCTTTTTTGCCCGAAGAGGATATACCAATTTATTTCGACGATTGGAAAAAAGCCATATCTCCTGAATCAGGTAATATATAACATTAATATAATAAACGTATTAAACAATTTTGTGGGTTTTTTTTTTCGCTGTAGGAAGCATGACGCAAGCAAGCATACAGCATGCAAGCAAGCATGCAGCAAACAAGCAAGCATGCAAGCAAGCATGCAGCAGGCAGGGTTTCTGTCACGGCTCCGGCGCTGCGGGCCTCCGGCGGCCCCACGCGCCTACGCGATTTTAAATTACACTAGGGGTAGGACAAACAAGACTACGTGGAGTCAGTTTTGCAGCAATTCGGTTCTGTCACTAACTTTTGTTGCACAGCATATTAAATTTTTAACCAACAATATTCAATAGTCATTAGGCCTACTAACGTTATGCTAATAGTCATTAGGCCTACTAACGTTATGCGAATCAAATTTATGCCAAAACAAATTAGTCTTTAAGATGATTATGCCAACATAAAATGTATGTCTAAAGAAATTATGGCCGAAGTATTATTATGCCAAAACAAATTGTGCCAAAATCGTTATGCCGAAGTATATTAGGACAAAGAACATTATGCGAAAAGAAGGGATCCCCTTAAAGCTAGTTTACAATACGCTGGTCAGAAGCGTGTTGGACTATTGCAGCTTCCTAATTGAGCCATGCAACAAGGAAGCTCTACGTAGACTGGACTATATCCAGTCCAAATGTCTGAGGATCGTAATTGGTGCTATGAAATCCTCCCCCATAAATGCTCTCCAGGTTGAATGTGCAGAACCTCCTCTTAACCTTCGAAGACGATACTTAGCAGATCGTTTTTTGTCAAAAGTGTTCTCCCTTTCGTCCCATCCTTTACTCCCCATTTTGGAACAAATCTACCTCTCTCTTAACACGTCTTCTTACTGGAATAATAAATCTATTCCATTGATGAATAGGTACAGAGAGCTTTAACACAGATAGGATAGTACAATGGTTGACGATTAGTTCCAAAAATATAATATAATATAAATGTATTGAAAAACGTCGTTTGATACACGTGGACAGATTTTATTGCAGTTCTCGGCTCAAAAACAACTTCGCCTACGGCTCGGGTGTTAATTCCGCCTCGAATGTAATAACAAACATTCTCCACTTGTATCAAAATGTACTATTTTCAATACACTTCCTCGAAAACTGTTTCATATCGCACTACGATTAGGTTCACAATGCAATGTATTTCACACGCTTGCGTTTTTTTATTTAACAACACTAGTGCGGGAATAAAAATTCCCACAAATAACTTATGCCTATACTTAGTCCAAATTGGTTCAATGCCTCTATTTACACCTCAGAACAATGAAAAGCATAGAATGAGGACTGTTAAGCTTTATTTATGTAAAGCTTATGTTAAGCTTTATTTATGTAAAGCTTATGTTACGCTTTATTTATGTAAAGCTTATGTTAAGCTTTATTTATGTAAAGCTTATAATTGTTGAGTGGCTGTAGATGCAGAATTAAACGTTATAATAAAACTTTGTTTTATTAAGTAGAAGGAATATATTATATATTTGGTAAAATTGACAAGACTAAAGTAACTAAAAACATTGCTAAGCAACAACCATCGATGCAATAATAAGGTTGTATATCTTCACATCCACGATACCTTTTTTTAGAGCTTGGACAAATCTTGAAGTCCAATTCTACAGCTTAGCATGTTCAGTCTTGGTCCAAACAATGGCTTCCTAAACATGTCCGCCAATTGCAATTCTGTAGCGACTTGTTTGACAGCGAAGTCTCCATTCTGAATACATTCTCGAATGAAGAAATGTTTTATCTTGATATGTTTTGTTCTCCTGTGGAACTCAAAAGGTGGGTTCTCCGACAACCTTATAGCAGACTCATTGTCAACGTAAATTGTCGGTTTTTCATTCAGATCTGTTATATCAGTTAATTCCTCCAGGAGTTATTTTAGCCATAAGGCTTCTCTCGCAGTTTCTGTCATGGCTACGAGTTCAGCCTCCGTTGAGGAGATAGCTACTCTAGCTTGTTTTTGGCTTTTCCACATGATGGGACCGGAGAATAGGAAGATCATCCCTGACGTTGTGTCACCACCAAAATCAGCGTCACTGAAACATATCAGCCTCTTCTCCCGGCTTTACACGAAGACAAGTCCTTTGTCTATAGTACCCTTAAGGTATCTAAAAATTCTCTTGACTCTCATCACATCAAACTTAGTAGGACTTTCTAAATGCCTTGACGCAACACTCACACCGTAGCTTATATCTGGTCTTGTAGCGACCATGAGGTATGCTAGGGCATAGATGAAGAATAAAAATTGGCATAGATGAAGAAGAAGAAGATGATGGATCATATTCGTCATTTCCCTATCGTCAAGCTGTCCCACAGCTTGACGATAGGGAAATGACGAATCTTCTTCTTCATCTATGCCAATTTTTACTGCCGCCGTTGCAGCGACTTTGCAGTTACTCATTCCAAACTTTTCAAGTATCTTCTTAGAATAAGACCTTTGGTTTAAGGTAATACAACCATCTTTGGTTTTATTAATTTCAAGTCCAAGGAAATAAGACGCCGGTTTTGTGGTTATTTTAAACCTATTTTTCAGCTCTTCAATAAATTTCCTTCCAGCATTTTCACTAGTTGAAGCCACCAAACCGTCATCTACGTAAAGCGCAATTAACACTTGTTCACGTAAGTAAAGGCAAGGATCTTTTGTGCTTTGCTTGAATCCTGAATTTATAAGATATTCTGATATGCAGACATTCCAGCATAGAGGAGCCTGTTTCAGCCTGTAAAGGCTGCGTCGTTTATACTTTCTTAGTGCCATCTTTGAATCCCTCTGGCTGCTTCATAAAGATTTCCTCTTTTACAGCTCCGTTTAGAAACGCAGTCGATACATCGAACTGTTGAAGTACCAAGTTTTCTCGAGCAGCTATTCCTAAGACAACTCTTATAGTACTGAGGCGGGCTACCGAACTGAAAGTCTTCTGATAATCAACGCCAGGTTTTTGTGAAAAACCTTTTACTACCAATCTGGCCTTATGTCGTTCAATTGTACCATCTGGATTGTTCTTAATTTTGTAAACCCATTTACATGACAATGGTTTACGATTTTTCGGAGGGTCGACTAATTCCCAAGTTTTCGTTTCTTTCAATGATTCCATTTCATTTTTCATAGCATCTAACCATTTGACCTTATCCTTGCTATCCTTATCATAGCATCTTTAAACGTTTGAGGTTCTGTTTCATTATCCATATCCATGGCTGCCATAATATAATCCTCAAATATTTTAGGTCTGTCAATCAGTGATCTATCACGAAGATTGTATGTCCTCCGTTCTTCTGGGACAAGAACGGAAGCATCGACATCTATGTCGTTTTTATTTGGTTGATCAGCAGTTTCACTGCCGTCATCAATCCCGATACTGTCATAAATCAACTCGTTATTTTCATATTGTATAGGTACCTCGTTAGAGCTTGCAATAACATCATCTTGTGCTGCTTGTTGTCTACTAGCATTATCTTTTGTAGTACCTTTTAAATATATTTCTGTTTCATCCAATTCACTGTCAGTCTCGTTTGATCGCTTGTGATCATTTAATTCTTAGAAAGGAACAGAAATCACATTTTTACCATCTTCGTAGAACATTTTCTTTAAAATTCGGCCATCCTTGGAAACAAGAATGCGTTTCTTCGATGGAACGTGTATTCTAAACGCTTTTGAAACTTCCGAGTAACCAGCGAACATACCAGGAATTGCCTTTGAAGCAAATTTGTGTTCATGTTTTCCTTTCTTTAGGATGAACGTTTTAGCACCAAATACATATAGATGATTAACGCAGGGTTTTCTACATACCCATCTTTCCGATGGTGTTTGGTTTTCAATACTCTGGTTAACGCTTCTGTTAGACAAGTCATTTGCAGTATAAACCGTTTCTGCCCATAAACACATAGGCGCTTTTGATCCCAACACCATGCATCTAGCCTTTTCTATACGGGTTCTATTTTTCCTTTCAGCGATTCCATTTTGATGTGGAGTGTATGGTGCTGTCAATCTTCTTGCTATACCATTTTGCTTCAGAAATGAGTCAAACTTCAAATTTCGGTATTCCGTACCGTTATCGGTCTGTAGGCATTTAATTTTCTTTCCTGTGAAGTTCTCTGCTTCTACCGTGTAGTCTATGAATTTTTGTAATACTTCGTTTTTATTTTTAATAAAGTATACTCGGCAGTATCTACTGTAGTCATCAATGAAACTTACAAAATACCTGTTGCCATTCAGTGAAGGTTGTTTAAATGGTCCACAGACGTCACTTTGTACGATCTCAAGACGCTGACTCGTACGTGAATTATTTTTGTCACTCTTCTTGCTAGGTACTTTGCTCAATTTCCCTTCTATGCATATTTCATTCACCTAAAGAACTATTGCGGTTGAAGTCTAATCCAATCAGGCTTTCATTCTTTAAGGCGAGCTTCAAGTCCCTTTCGCTCATGTGTCCCATTTTACTGTGCCAATATTTAATAGCATCTGATTCCACTTCTTTTGCTACGTCATTACTACATTCTGTGGCTCTATGTCTGTCAACATTATTATTTTTGGTTTGGAGATAATAAAGACCATCGTCTTTGTTAATATTTTTATCACGCTAGTAATAAATAACTCTAGAATATGTTGTGTTCAAAATTTATTGTTGACACATCCGGAAAAAGCAAGAAGACAAGCGAAAAGTATAAAACGAGATAAAACATGTCAAAAGGAATACAGTCAATATCAAAAGAAGAAATTATTAAAGAGGTAGAAAAACTAAGACACAAAACTCTTTTCTTCCTAACACTCCTCCTGAATTTCATTCTTCCAGACCCATTCCTTTCGCACACCATTCATACTTTCCTCTCAACAAAGCTTTAGTCAGACTGTCAGCCACCATTCGAGTCGTCTCCACATACTCTATCCTAACATGCCCATTCTCAATGGCTTCTCTAATAAAGTGGTGGCGTAAGTCAATATGCTTTGTACGTTGATGGTGCACAGGATTCTGTGCAATAGCAATTGCAGATTGACTGTCGCTGTAGATCTTGACAGTCACTTCTGGTAGACCACTGATCTCTGCAATAAATCTTTTAAGAAATATTGCTTCTCTTGTAGCTTCAGATATTGCCACATATTCTGCCTCTGCAGTTGAAAGAGCTACTGTTCTCTGTTTCTTGCTCTCCCAGCACACTGCTCCTCCTTTCAATAGGAAAACTACTCCGGTGTATGACCTCCTATCATAGCATGTAGCATGGCTTGCATCTGCATAGCACTGTAAATCATTACTATTATTATTCTTCTTGTACTTTAGGCCAAAGCTTTTAGTACCGTTTAAATATCTGAGTACCCGTTTTGCGGCCGTCCAGTGCTAGTCACTGTAGCAACTATTAAATTGACTCAGATAGTTTACTGCATGTGCTATGTCTGGCCTCGTGCAAACAGACAAGTTCATCAGAGAACCAATTAAATTTTGATACGGAATGCTCGGATCCGATTTATATTCTGGTCCTGGCTTCTCCAGTCTTTGACCAGTAACTGATGGCGTTGTAGCGATCTTTCAATCATCCATCCCGAACATCTTCAAAACTTTATTGACATACTTCTCTTGGGCAACTTTGATTTCTGTCTCGTTCTGCGTTATTTGCATCCCCAAGATTAGTTCTGCCTTACCAAGATCCTTCATCTCAAATTTAGACATGAGATCTTTTTTCACTTTGCGCAACTCCTGTGCGTCATTCCAGAATATAAGCATGTCATCCACATATACCGCTAGAATGATGACCTTCTTGTCTTTCGATCTTGTATACACGCATGGTTCATTCTTGGATCGTTTGAAGCCAAGATGTAACAACTCATTATTTAACTTGCTGTTCCAAGCTCTAGGGGCTTGCTTTAATCCATAAAGCGATCGATTAAGAAGACACACATAATCTTCTTTTCCTTTCTCCTCAAATCCTTCAGGTTGCTTCATATAGACAGTCTCAGATAAGTCTCCGTTCAAAAACGCTGTTTTCACGTCCATCTGATCAACATTAAAGCCTTCATGAGCAGCCATCGCTAAAAGGACTCTAAGTGAACTATGTCTAACAACTGGAGAAAAAGTCTCATCGTAATCCACCCCATATCTCTGGCTAAAGCCTCTTGCAACCAGTCGAGCTTTATATCTCTTCTTTCTTCCCGCCTCTTCTTTGATTCGAAAAAGCCATTTCGAATCAACGACGTTGCATTTGGCTGGTGGTTTGACTAAGGTCCAAGTCTTATTTTTCTTAATCGCATCCAGCTCCTCCTGAATCGCTGACTTCCATGCTTTACTGTCAGTTCTTGACAATGCTTCTCGAACCGTAGTTGGATTCTGATCTGATTCAGCAGCTTGATACAGGATGTAATCCGGGAACTGCTTGGGTCTTCTATCTCTCAGTGGGTACCTCCGTCCACTTTGGTGAGATTCCTCGTCGAAATTTGTAATCGATTCGCAGTCTTCGAATACATCCACATCGTCCACAATGGGCTCCGGATCTCCATGATCCTCAGGTTCAGTTGGTTGATTCTCTCTCTGACTATCGCCATCTTCACTTTGATCTACCCTAGGGTCAATGTCTGCTTCGGCTTCACCTTCTGGTGCTTGCAGAATATCAGATCCTTCGTTGTGTCCTATCACAGTTTCTTTTTCAGCTTCAGAAATTTGGATTATTTCTTCTGGATGTTCTTCTAAATTCGATTGCTCATGGTGTTTTCGATTTTCGAAAAACACCACGTCGCTTGCCTTAAATACTTGGCCGGTAGTGAAGTCTAAAAGTCGATATGCTTTTGCGTTATCACAGAAACCTGTGTGAATCAGTTCTCTGCTTTTCGGATCCCACTTACCTCTATTCTGTTGAGGAATGTCCATAAAAGCTTTGCATCCGAAAGTCTTCACTGTACTCAGGTCGAACTTCTTACCTGACCATCTCTCTTCTGGCGTAACATTTTTCACCGCAATCGTTGGTGATCTGTTCTTCAAGAACACTGCATGATGGACAGCCTCTGCCCAAAAGCGTTTTGCCAAATTAGCATCTTGAAGCATGCTTCTTGCTTTCTCGCAGATAGTTCTATTTGCGCGTTCAGCGATGCCGTTCTGCTCTGGCGTATATTCCACCGTTAGTTGACGCTGAATTCCGAATTGTTTCAAATAATTATCCATCCGTATGTTGACGAACTCGGTGCCGTTATCGGTGCGTAAGATCTTCAGCTTCTTACCACTTTGTTTTTCGGCATACTCCTTAAACTCTACAAATTTTTCGAAAACCTCACTCTTTTGTTTCAAAAAATAAATAAAAGTTTTGCGCGTAAAATCGTCAATAAACGTCAAAAAATACCTGAATTTGCTAACGGAAGGCACCTCCATAGGTGCCCATCCGAGTGCACAAGCTCTAGCACTTCCTTAGCTCGAGTAGCATTCAACTTTTTAAATGGTTTCTTGGTTTGCTTCCCCATAATACATGGTATACACTCAAGTTGAGCTGAAGTGTTAGGAAAACTTACCCCTGTCGCCATCTTATCTCTTAGTAGTTTGAGATTGTTGATACCCGAATGCCCCATCCTCCGATGCCATAGCATAATTGAGTCCCCTTCTGTAGTAGCTAGCGCAGAACCCTGTGAACAGCATTTAATTTTGTATATGCCTCGTTCTTCCACACCTTTCACTACAACCTTACCTCGAATCTCACAACCATCACTCTTAAAGATGTCGCATCCTTTTTCTGTAAATACCACCACGTGACCCTTTTTCACGATCGCATTCACACTTAATAAATTAGATGATAACTTAGGTACATACGTAACATTGTTGATAGTCAAACCTATTGACTCACATACCACCGTTCCTCTACTTTTACCCAATACCTTATTACCGTCAGCACATGTCACCCTCAAAGGCTTTGAAGTGTCCATCAAGTCCTTAAACCACGATTTAAAATTCGTCATGTGTGTTGATGCTCCAGAGTCTATGATCCAACACCTCGACGAAACATCTGGTTCTGGTCGTGCGCCCAACGCATAGGCTTGTAGTGCTTCCTTCCTTTGTTGTTTCGGATTATCTGGACATTTGTGTGCTTTGTGTGGTCCTTCACAAATGAAGCACTTGACCTTCACTTTCGGTTTCTTTTTGGGTGTAGCCTTGCTCTTGTGATTCTTAGTTAGCAATGCTGATGGCTGTCTTACACTTGAGCAAGCCCAGAAGGTATCTTCCATCTGAAAGAGCTTCGTCTTCACATAGTCGGTAGTAAGCTAAGTAAATATTACTATTCTCTATGGCTAATTTCATTGGTTGAAATTCCAGGGTTAGTCCTTGTAACAAAAGTGCAGCCAACAGTTCATCGTCGACTTCCTTTCCAAGGTCATGCAACTCCTGTGACGTGGCCATAACTGACGTCACATATTCTCTAACCGTTGAAAATTGCTCCAGTCTCATGCTTACCAACTTTGTTAATAAGCGGCACCGGTTGTTAAGACCCTTGTCTTCAAACGCATTTCTCAGAGCGTCCCATGCTTCCCTAGCCGTTTTCGCTTTGCGCACATGAACTAAGCAATGGGGCCTGAGCATTAAGCAAATCTTTGCTCGAGCTCGTTGATCCCTTCTCATACCTTGTACATCCGTGGCTTCAGGTGTAACACTCGTGTACTCCCAAAGATTGTCGTGTATTAGATATAGCTCCATCAAGAATTTCCAAGTTGCATAGTTGCTGTTACCGTCGAGTTTTTCGATTGATGGCATGCCACTACTGCTTGAAATTCCAGTTTCATGTGTCTAGGAACTCCCGTTACCATTTCCGCTGTCCGACATTTCTGCGATTTTTTATAATCATTTACATGCTGGATCCCATAACCTGTTAATATTTTTATCACGCTAGTAATAAATAACTCTAGAATATGTTGTGTTCAAAATTTATTGTTGACACATCCGGAAAAAGCAAGAAGACAAGCGAAAAGTATAAAACGAGATAAAACATGTCAAAAGGAATACAGTCAATATCAAAAGAAGAAATTATTAAAGAGGTAGAAAAACTAAGACACAAAACTCTTTTCTTCCTAACAGTCTTCTCTCACTGCTTGCATTTGTACTCCTCGCTTGTGATCATTAATTATTGCCTTCTTCTTAGTGAATAGAATAGTGAGTACTACATCAGTCATTTTCCCAACAGATAGTAGATTAGCACACAGGCTTGGTACATAAAGTGCATCAGTTATTCCAATTTTTCCTTCTTCAATTTCTATTTCTGCAGGCCCTGACCCTTTTATCTCTGCAGTTTTGTTCTTTGAAGCGAGTTTAAGGGTTATTGAAATTTTCTTCATCTCAATAAAAGGCTTATCCGAAAATGTCATATGTGACGTACATCCACTGTCAAGTATCCAGCATTTTTGGGCTTTGCCATTTATGAAGTAGCTACTGAAGAGGTTTGTTTCTTTATCGTCCTTTTTGGTATAGCTGTTCTTAGACTTCTTATAATTTTTCTTTCCTGTATTCTTATTTTTAGACCAGCATTTGGACGTGTCATAGCCTTCTTTTTACAAATCTTGCAAAAGGTGTAGCAACTTTCTTCAGCGTCATTCTTTACGCTAGTACTAGGGATGTCACGACGTCGTGCGTCACTCTCTTCTATAATTTTAATCTTTAGCTTTTCAGGGTCTGGAAGTGAGTCTTGAGATTCAATTGCAGTCCTGAAGTTTTCGTATTCTGAAGAAAGGCTATAGAGCATCATGATTGACAATAGATCACTGTTAATATCAATATCCATATCTTTTAATTTATCAACTGTATCCATGAATTTCTTTAGATGCTCGCGTGTATCTGTACCTTCTTCTATTTTTGCTAATATAAGTTGCTTTAGTAGGGTAGCCTTTCTGGCTGGACCCTTACTTGCATTGATTGGATTCAAGAGTCGTCCACACATCTCTGGCAAATTTGCATTTTTTTACCTGTTTCAGTTCTGAAGGCGCTATCAACAACATCAGCTCTGATTTCGCCATTTCGCCATCGGCAAGAACATTTTTTGACGCATCTACCTTTGGATATTCTTTTACACATGCCCATAGTTTATTTTTACTAAGTATGCTTTTGCATGTACACACCACGTATCGTAGTTTTCCTTTCCTAAAGGTTGGATTTTTACAATTGACATTTCGATTTTTTTTCCTTATCGTTTTTATTCAAATAACCTGCGTAAGGACAGGGCAACCCGCATGTTACAATGACGCCTCGAACTTGGTCCCAAAATGGTCTTCTCTGTATCGAAGTGAACTAGAACGCGATCGTCTGTCTTCGGGAGCGCTCGTAAATTTTACTAAGCAAAAATGCCAAGTTGTGTCGTGAAGGGTTGCGTGAACTACGACAAAAAGCACAACAAAAAAAATGATAACATTTCATATCACCGGTAAGTTAAAAATATGACAATATATCAACTTCTAACATTATTTAAAACAATTTTCTTTCTTTTTTTTTTTTTTTCTTTCTTTTTGGCTTCGCACGGTTTGTGCATTTAGCCAGTGTCATGTCATAAAATTAGGTAACTAGTACAAAGCTGTAACTAATATTAATAATGTATAATTATGAAATGAACTCCATTCAATGATGCATGATAAAGATGATAGATGATATCCCGCCCCGCTCCCCTTGAGTTTCAGTAAAGACGTGGCACTTTACTGAAACCTCGCGCGGGCTTCTTGAGAGAACTTAAAGTGATGTTGCACTGTTTTGTTTCATTTGTCTACACTAGTGCAGGTTCACGAACACTTAATGGTTAATAATCCACCACTATTACCCATTAATATTCGGCTAAACACAAATTTTAGAAAATAAAACAAAACTGCTAACATGACGCTTCACTTTCCCGCCAAGAAGTCGAATCAATTTTCTTTCTTATTTGTCTCAACGTTTGGCAAAGACGACGCGAAGACGCGTAAAAGTGCGACATAGCTTTGCAGCGGCGCGCGTTGTAGCCGATGATATTAGAAGATAATAATATTATTACTTACTTATAAGATTCAATTATGTACAAAATATTTTTTTATGCTGGTGTACTAGCATTATGTCATAACGAGGAAGACGAAAATTTCGAAGGAACAATGCAAATGGAAGACAATGACATTTTTTCTAACAATTGTGATATTTTTTCACAAACTTTGGACACCTATTCAGTAAATAACATAGACGTTGACATAGAATTAATCGTAGGATACATTGCTGGATGGGTGGCCAGAGTATTATGTAAAAAACTGAAATGTGAACCATGTGTCGACAGTTTGCTTAGCAAGGAAAAGCTCAGATTTCATAAAATGATTGAGCTTAAAAATATGGGGGGCCTTACTTTTCCATCAGTAGATCTATTTACGGTATGTTTAGAGACCGAGAAAAATCTTAGACGTCTAAAAACAAACTACTTGGATAAACGTGATTTCAAACATTTTATTATCAAAACTTTGGAAAGTTTGAAAGGAAAAGACATATTTACCATTTTGGATTCTCACTCAATGGAACAACCTGTGACACTTAATCATAGATTACATTTAATTCGGGCAATAATTGAAAGATACACCAACGTCAGAAAACATTACGAATCCAAAATGGAAAATATGTCCAGAATAACAAAAAGACAAAAGTTTAAAAAAATTGTTTTATTCGAAGGCCAATGAAAACAAACTGTTTGCATTTTAAATAAACATTTTGAAAAATAAAAGCTTTTTTATTTCTTTCTACCTCGAACAATACCACGCCCCGCTCTTACAAGGTTACGTCTAGGAGCAGACCACGCCGATTGACATCGTAGTTCATGGTAGTTCTAAAAGATGGCGTTAGTGTTTTTGTATGGCGACCGCGTCCGTCATATGTTCGGATGACCGTATCTTTACTATTTATATCCATGCAAATAACTTACATTTTTCGCTCTGCTGTTAAGCTTTATTTATGTAAAGCTTATAATTGTTGAGTGGCTGTAGATGCAGAATTAATCGTTATAATAAACCTTTGTTTTATTAAGTAGAAGGAATATATTATATATTTGGTAAAATTGACAAGACTAAAGTAACTAAAAACATTGCTAAGCAACAACCATCGATGCAATAATAAGGTTGTATATCTTCACAAGGACTAAAATAGCAACTGAACTCAATATTTTTGCTTCATTTTGACTTATCTTATGGAGCCGCTATGATGTTAGAGAGGGACACGTATGTTATTACGAACTATCTGAACAGAGTGTGGTTTAGACAGCGAAGCTAATTTAAGGCGTAGTCGTGCGAGTTACTACTGGCACGTGGACAGGTAGCATGCGGTGAGATTAAAACACGATATCTTCAAGTAACTATTCGTGTATTCCTTGGTCATCAAGTTGTCATGAATAGCAAATCATAAAGTATACAAATTACATGGTATCAAACATAAAATAAGATTATTCACATTAAATAGGAAAGGAAAAGGTGTTCACTCCATGATGACGTTTTGACAAGAGGAAGATACAGTTAGTAAACCTTTATATAGAGTGAGAACTATCCTCTATAATCTGTGGACTAATAATTCAAGCGGATCATGCTTATTATTTCATCAACGCATAAAGAATGAATGTTCTAACATTTCTTTTGTGACGTCTTACATGTACTAACTAAAAATGTTTTGTCCTTTTTTAGCATGGGGATCCATGGATGTCACCACTACAAACACTGATCAATAGTTGTGTAACAGTTTACGATCTGACGATCATTACTTTCTCATACCTTGACATTGGCAAAATCATTGAACGTTATCGATGGAGCCAGACCTTTTAAAAATAGAATAGAATAGAACGCATAAAGAAGACGTTTCGAAATTTCGTAGGGTGTCACTCTTTTTATTCTGACTAGTGATGTGACCCGCTAAATTTCAACGTCGATAGAATTTACAATGACATTATCTTATAATTCCAAATATGATAACCGTCCCAGTTTGACACCTATAGATTCCAGATATCTTCAAGACGGCTACCTGCAGCTTCTATGTTCTAGTGTTTTGAAAGAGTTTGGAGATCTGTTGGAGTAGGTTTGGCATCTGCTCGGGGAGTATGTTTTGACGTCGTTTAAAGGAATATTTTACCTGAATAATACACAAGTCCTCACGAATCTTCAGATAGCAATTTTCGGGACTCTTCAGAAACACTACAACTATATTGAAGCTTTGAGCTTTGTGCTATTTTACACGCTTGCTTAGTTAGGTACTGGCCTACTTTACCTTAACGAGAGCCGCTAATTGCTTCCTGTTTCAAAGTTTCATTTGATCTATTTTTCATGAAGTTTACATAACTTTAATGCTTATAACACATTAACTATAAGAATACCTACATAAGGCATATTACATAATATTGGATTTTATAACAAATTCCCTGTCTCCTGAGGCATCTATATCAGATACGAGTATACACCGTGGCATTTTAGTCGTCTTACAACGGCAGCCCACTTCATGTATCCAATGACTACTAATCACTCATAAAAGAAAAAACAAATATTTAATAATTAACAAAAGAAAAAAACATGACGCATGATGTAGTTTGAAACACCCTGTTAGCTACACAGTACATCTGTAAATTACACCACTACGGAATTCGTGGACAAGCTGCTGATCTTATTTTTTCCTATCTATCAAACAGGCAGCAAAAAGTAAACGATAACGGGGCGACGACGTCCTCGGGGTCTCTAGTAAAGATGAGACGAAAGACGCTCTTCTAGAATGCATTATTTAAAGTAATATTAGGTATAGTACTTACTTACTAATTCCATAGTGAGTTTACGTAAGTTTAAGTACATAATCTGTGCTCGAAATTTGTTACGAAGTTCAAAATCAGCTATTTTGAAAATCGATTTAGCAAAGAATACATAAACTAGGTACTCTTCCGATTTAGTTAATACATTTTTGAATATCTTTACCATGTTTTCTACGCGTGGGATTACTAAAAACAAAAGGATTTATCTTCTGTAAGTCTAATAATTTATAGCCGTTTGAATAATTCAAAATATTTGGTAAAAAGAAAAAAATAGTTTTGAAAATCGTGCTGTAATGAATGGTGCGTTTATTTGACCATGAATTCCTTCGCGCCTACACAACGCGATTTATGCATTGGCTAAGCGCAGCGTCGCGTTGCGACCGTGTGGTCCGCGCTGATACAAAGTGCGCTCTATTTGTTTAGCAAGCTCGTGGAGACGGCCCCTAAGAAAGTGTACTATTGGACCAACTGAGGTTTGAGTACTAGAAAAGTCAGAAATCGCAAAAAACTTTTCCCATACATTTCGTAGGAAATGAGAAGTTCCAACTAAATTTTTGTACCATCGATAAACTGGCCGCTACAAAAAAGACTGATCGAAAAACAAATAAAAAAACAATAATTTGGGTATTATTTTACTTTAAAATTAAAAACTTGAAACTTTACATTTGGACTCACCAAGAAATTTTACTTTTGCTCTAACATTATGAGGTGTTCAGAATGGTAGCCGTTTTGACGTAGGCACAGGTTTACTCTCTTTACTACAGAGTAGGTAGCAGTTGATAACGTGCTAGGATTATTTCCATAGAGAATCGTGGTAAGTGAATCTTTGAGATTATAGAATGTAGTTTATAAAAATATTGTCCCTGCTGATTTTCCCTCGTTTTTTCAATCAAAAAAAGTCTGCGAATGTTGTCTCCAGAATTTCATGCTTGAACTATTCGTCCTTGCCGATAACATTTGTATACGTACTTCTTCCATTTTTTTTTAAAAAAAACACCGTATTTTCATCTAATACACTTGAATGGCGTACTATTTTTTTCTTGAACGAGCCACCTTCTGCGAGATTCTTTACAAGATTTGTAATTACCTTTCTAGTTGGCACTCGACGCGTCGGGTAATTGATCCTGTACCACTCCAATGCAACTGACGGGTTTTTATTATTTAAAAAATAAGCTTCTAACAAGTCTAAACGTTCTAAATTAAATGAGGTCATTTTTTTCACAGACTTTCAGAAATTACAAGCAACTAAGCAATTCTGTTTTCAAAGCAAATTAAATTATGATGCGTATTCGTCCGAAATTCAGTTTTTTTTTCGGCCAGTCTTCATTGTAACGGTCCATCATAAAAAAACTAAGTTGGCGTCTCATTTCCTACGAAATGTATGGGATAAGTTTTTTTGCGATTTCTGACTTTTCTAGTACTCAACCTCTATTGGACCAACTGAGGTGGTCTAATAGAGGAATTTTTGATCCTTATAAGAAACAGGATCGATTGGCATAAAAAAAAGTTTTTGTGAAAACTGCCCATTATCCTGCTGACTGTACATTTTTTTCAAAATCTGTGAATATGCCTATTAAAATTTCTCAAAAAGTTAAGGACACTCCTAAGACCGTTTTCCTGTAGCTACAACGGTTAAGGTGGCTGCCCTTAGTGCCCCATCTCAAAAATCCATCCTGTATACGCTGATCTCATCTCGATCTCACTGAGGCACAACTAGATAAACTTGAGCGACTTCAAAACCTTTTGCATTAGATTTATATTTGGCGTGCGCTAATATGATTACATTTCTGAATTTCGTAAAAAGCTCAAGTGGCTTCCCATACGTCTTCGCCGGAATTCTCCTATCTTATTTCAGCTATACAGTATTCTGTTCAATCCTACAACCCCCTCTTATCTTATAGAACGTTTCAAGTTTCTTCATTACACACATAATGGATATCTACCTGAGGTCATCGGAAAACTTGAGACTTGATAATTTCGATACATTCCACCAGTTTCTATGATAAATCTTTTACAGTTCAAGCAGTACGGATAAGGAATGCCTTGCCCGTGTCGTTATGGCGAGCTCTATCTGTGTCCGTTTTTTAAATTATGGTAAAAACACACTATCTCTCTCTCTCTTTCAACATTTTTTTTAAATTATTTGCACTTGTTTAATGATTATTATTGAATAATATGTAAATAGTAGGTACTTACACCGCACTACCTGCACTTATTGTCTCTCCTTCCCCCTAAATCCATACAAAGGTTGTCTTTATAAGATCGCTTTTTATCGCTAAGACCGCCCATTGTGTCACCTTATGTAAAATTTTATATATGTTATAGGTATCTTTAATTTTTATGGTGTACATAATAAAAAGTTTTCTATTCTATTTAGCTTCACATGATATAGGTACCTATTATTGTATGGAACACGGATGTATTTTTTATTTTTTTAGACGTTAAAATCTTGCAATTCTATTTTGAACAACTTCTTGTCCCATACCTTTATAGTCGCAATGACAATACAGTTTTTATTCAATTCAGATTATAACCTGACGCCCCTAAAACGATGCTTGTTTTGCAAAGTGTTTCTTTTTATTGTGGAAACAGGATACAGCCTGAAACGAGATGGGGCTAGGCTGCATTATTTTATAGGTAATGATATATACCCAATTTTACTTTGATTAGATTTCAAAATTGCATACATATTCTGATGGCTGATCGTAAACCAAGGGCGAAGGTCATTCGGCTGTCTGTGTTCGCGTTTCATGGCGATATTTAGCTGACGTTATAACGTGGTACAACGCGGCACCTGGTACAGCCGCTCCGCTTACACACTTGAGATACTTTACGCTAAAATAAGAAATCATAAAATAGGAATCATAATTTTTATTTTGTATAAAAGATATGCTCACCTGTGACCGATTTCTCACATGATTTGAAGTCCGCCTTCGGCCTTATGTACAACGTTCTGTGCATGACGTATAAAAATTGCTTAAAACGCCTATCCTAAAGTAATTTTGGGCCCTGGCTAGGTAGATACAGGTGCATGACCTTTCAAACAGTTATCATCAAGTGTGCTGCAGGGTAGGTAATTGCGTAACGCACTATCAGTAGCAATGTGTTTAATTTTGACAGTTCAACAACATTCATTGCGTTATTTACGTTGTTGAGCAGACTAATTATTGGAATATAAGAAGAAATGGATTAGCAATATACTTCAAAATCATTATATTGTGATTGATAGCGTGTTACGCAATTAGGATGCTGTTTCCAAAAAATCAAGTCAAAATGTCTCTCGAATCATGAAATCTGTCATAGATTAGGTGTCGACTGTTTCATCTCAGTCAACCACTACCTAGTTATCTTTCTTCTTTTTTGTTTCCGAGGTGGATCATCCTCATGGATGTCCTCCGCCCTGGGGCAGGCGGCCCCCTAGTCTGTCAGACTCTTACTGACTAAAAACCACCCCAGTGTTCCCTTCCCACACTTGTACCGGGGATCTTTATTACTTCCGCAATCCCCGGCTAGTGCCCGCCTCTGCGGGCCACCTCAAGTCTGGGGAGCGGGGGAGTTATTAGACGCCCCTCGCGACGTCTGAAAGGGGCGCGCGTGCATCACTACGCGCCGCTACCTCGGGTCCAGTGGGATAGGGGGCGGCGGACGTCTTTAAGTCCGAGGTCCCTGGACCCATTTAGGGGGGCCGGCAGAGGGCATTACCTGCCCTCTGCCGACGCCCAGTGCGCCTGCCGCGCGCTGGGAGAGCGGAAGAGATCTCCCGCTCCCTTTCCGCAGCCTCCTTCTGTGACACGACTGTTTCGCAGAAGGATACCACCGCGTCCCAGGATTCCTCTCTGCCGACCATCGACTCGACCACGCCCGGTAGCGACAGGTCACTGCCTGCTCCTGATATGAGGGCACGGCGTGGCTCGTCCCAAGCGGCACACTCTGCCAGCGAATGCCGCGCCGTGTCCTCCCGGCAGTCGACGCAGTGGTGACACCGGGTGTCCGGCCCCCTGTTTATGCGACACATGTACATGTGTCGCATAAACAGGGGGCCGGACACCCGGTGGAGTACTTCCCGAAGCAACCATGCCCCGAGAGCACCTGCGTCACCCGAAACGACAGGGAGCCGTGCCTCCTACCGAGCCAGAGCTCGAGTACCGGCCGGACTACCTAGTTACCTACCGCAACTGAATCGCAGTCTTGCGTCTCTCTCCCAGGATATAAAGATAATATTATCTCTCTCAGATGACCGGCCCACTGTCTTTTAACTGCGAGCTCCGATAGTGACTCGGATTCTTTACCAAAATCATTTCGTTTTGAATTTATATTTTTCAAAGTAAATGCAACGCTCTAGCAAGTACATTTTGTTGTTGACCAAAAAGCAGTTGCCTTCAGGAAAGTTAAGTGTAGATTGCCCGATTCTAGCGCTGTTGTGTCCACTCCAGTTTTGGGTTCTGGTTTTCTGGCCCCATTATCTGCCTTCTTGGAGCTGCCCGAGCTACCGATACCTACCTATATAAGGTCCCAAATTTAGTTCATGGTTTAAGTATATATAAACAAGGTATTTATGTAATAATTTTATAAGTATTTATAATCTGAAATAAATGGTATATTATTTATTATTAAGTTTATGCGACGGTCGAATTCATACTTTGCTAACTTACTAATATTGCTCGAATAAAACATAAACTGTACCTACCTAGTTGACAACATCTGTACAATCCTCATCTATGCTTATTTTTATGTTTACCTGACAAACCTTCTCGAAGGTCGACACGGCACTGCTTTGTTTACATCGGTACCATGCGGGTCAACTCGAGGCTGCTACGCTCAATAATAACATATTTATTAACTCCTATGGGGATGCCAAACAAAAAGTAACGCATGCAAAGCAAAATAATTAGGTATCGTTTAATTCTATAGATGCAATAACCTAATGGATATTTTTTTATGTCGTAGAGCTAAATCTGACCGTATCAAAGCTCTAAGGAAACAATATGACGCATTTCTGGAAGAAGATAAAAAACGAAAGGAACGGAATGATTTTATTTTGGGAAGGCTCGATAAAATGCGGTTCACCACCGCTTTGGTCCCAGTACGATATAAGGTGAGTGGACTTGTCAGAAACATTCATTTTTAAAATACGTTGAAGCCATAATTGTACGTTATTATCATGTTACTAAACGCTTTCAGCCCAGCGCCTTTGATATTCGTCCGGCAGTAGTCGATCGTCTGGGGTTTCAACCAGAGTTTTCATCGGTTCGTGATTTGAAATCATCAATCACAAATCAAAGACAACTGTTCCCAGATAATGAAGTTAGCAACAATGAAGATACATATTTAATCCAGGAAATTAGCAAAAAATACATACTAATTCCGAAATTGAGGACAACGTTCATGAAAAATTGCATAAGGAATGGCACAACTAATCAAAATCCGCAAGAAATGCATCTCGATCAGGACACTGTCCCCATAAAAGATTTGAGGTCGAATTCTCACGATGATACGGATTGGAAGAGTAAATATGAAATTTTAAACATATTAAAGAATGAAGAAAAGGAAAAGCCAACGGGAAACTATCAAACCGATTTCGTAGACCTTAAACAGAGTGTACCAAAGGACAGCTCCCTGGGTAATAATAAAGATCAAGTTGCTATCAACTATGATAACTACGTAAATACAGATGTACACGTTGAGACACCGAAAAATTATGTCAACGAGTTCCCGGAAAAAGATTTACCTGCAGATACATTACATTATGTTTTACCCAAGGATAGTGATTATAGTCTTAGTAATACAGTAAGAGCGAGTGAGGATTTAGTTGCAAATGCAGATACAAGCGAAAATAACAATATCTTTGCTGTCAACCAAACGGATGCTATTCGTGAACAATTACAAAACATTACATTAGAGTACAAAAATTCAGATTCACCCAATATTGGCATTTCACGAGATGTTACCGACTATAATGCACCACAACCTGAACCCGATGTCAATACGACTTCGACGATTGCAGATGTTTGTTCAAATGAAATTTTACACATGAATGAGGAAAATGTTAATATTCAAGATGAATACCCCGTTGAAGCTGGTTCTCTCATACATGGTCAACATGTGTCTGTTGAGGAACATGAGACCACAGATTCAGAACAAGTAGTCTACGTTGATAGTAATGAAATAGGCCCAATGCAAGCTTTAAATTATAATGCGCCGGCGACACTTGACGTAAATGACCGCATTTTCGAAAATGAAAATTCGGCTATAGTGAGCACCGATCAGGAATTCGCACCAGATATCGACGTACAATTGAAAACTGACGCAACTGAACTTCCACAAGAGCAAACATATCTAAACAGTAATATCGAAACAGCAGAAGAGGCAGAACCAGTCATCGAACAACAACTCAATATAACTGAATCCATCGAAGATTTTGATGCTGAGCAAAGGGAAATGTTCTATTCAGAACAAATGAATGAAAATTACCCCACTCAACAAGGAGACACGGACCATCCTATAAACTTTTCTCAAAACGAGTACCCACAAAATCAAGAATATGCTTATTATGAGAACACTGAAGCTGAAGCCTATGCTGGCCAATTAAATGATGAAGAGGTCACCCAACAATACGATCCAAATTACGAACAACAATATGCAGGTTTCGATCAAGGATCAGAACAGCAACAATACGTTGAGCAATACCAAGAGCCTGAAAGGTTCACTGACCAAGTCAAGCCACAGTTTAGTGAGCTGGAATATCAACAACAATTAGAAAGTCAGGGGGCAGGTGAGGAAAATTTATATGTTGAAGATGGTTACACAGCGCCAAAATTTGAGGCGCCAGCCGTCGATATACCACACGACGAGGAGCTGGTTGAAACCGACAAGTTTGATGGCAAAACAGTACCACATGTGATACCCCAAACAGTGATAAACACATCTGAACAGATGAGTTAAAAGGCTTACACTACTGTCGGCTTAACCGGACGATTGTGATTATTTTATTCCAATGAAGTTTTAAAAGCGCCTACACATGTATGAGTCATAATTACGATGATAAATTTTATGGTTAAAAAGCCACATAAATCCTACAAAAACCTGAATTGAATACTTATAAAAGAAATTAAAATTAAAAAGATCTTTGATGATTCGAAAAGTATAATAGTACAAGGCCCATAACCAAGTCGCGAGTTACGTGTATTCTTCAAATCAATGCAAGTATTATTTTAGTACTAGGCAATACCTGGGTACCACCGCCTAATACTGTAATGGTAATGGAAATACTGGAGGTCAGTTTAAATTTTTGAAGTGAATACGTCTTTAGGCACATTTTGCGCTCTTTCTGAACAGTGAACGAAACTGAACCGCCACGCTCGGGTCGGTACTCGGTGACGCTGAATCAGGTATATTCGGCTCCAGTCGGTCGATGTCGCTGAATCGTGTATACTCGGCTCGAGTCGTAAGTTTTCGCACACTCTTTTTCAAGGTTCCGTACCACAAAAGGAAAAAACGGAACTCTTATAGGATCACTCGTGTGTCTCTGCCTGTCTGTCAATTTGCTCCAAAACTACTGGACCGATTAAGTTGAAATTTTGTACAAATATGAATTTGTGTGACCCAAAAACACCGACGTGTAAGGTAAATAAACGAATTTTGAATAATTATGGGAGCCACTTTTAGGGAGCAAATTAGAAAAAAAAAATAGTTTTACAAACTTGTGACGTAACAAATGAAAGGGCATGTAAGGATTTCAGTTATATATTTTAAAATAAATAGTTTTAAAAATAATTTAAGAAAATTGACCCCTCCCCCCTTATATTCGAAACTAGTGCCTAAAATTTTGAAAAAAAATTGTTTAAAAAAACTTTTTTAACGTTTTAACGTTTTTTAAAAAAATTTACATATAGATTACAGGAAAACCTATATGAAGCCTATGGTCTTAAAATAACATGGTAAAACTCTCAATATTGTGCGTACAAACTAACATTTGCAGTTGGAATGTATGAGGGAACATGTTTTTTTACTAGAATATTATATTTAATAATTATTGTTCTTCGGATAAATTCATCCCATCCATCCAGCTGAACTAACCAATTATTTAGTGAGAGATCATAAATGACGCCTAATAGTACCGGAATTTTTTATTGTAACAATAAAAAAATCCCAACTACAAACCTCAAAAAAAAACATCATCATCAACATTGAAATTTCAACTTTATTTCCATACTATTAAGTTATATTTTAATACGGCGCTTAAAAATACCTTGCCATGTCGTGCCGCAAATGGGCGCCGGGCCTTACACGGCGCACGCCAGGAAAGCTCCCAGTAGGCATGATTTTTTCCGACTTTTTTTAACAACTATCGTCATATTACAGTCAATTTACACAAAACCTTAATGAATTGCTCCTAAACCTTCCTAAAACGTATGAAAATCCGTTCGGTAGTTTTTGAGTTTATCGTGTTCAGACAGACCGATGCGGCGCGGCGCACAGTGGATCGTCCCCATACAAGAGGTGTGACATAGAATCAAAAAAATATACAGTTTCATTCCTCTATTAAAGAACAACAAAAATTGTTACCACGCTTTTTTTATTTGACCAGCACTTTCGGAGCGATTCGATGAAAACTGTTATTTTTGTATGGAAACGAACACAAAAATGTCTGTATCTCATGATTCCCTCCTTGTTTCGATTTGCGGTTTTCTCTTTTGTTATTTACCCATTTTCTTCAAAGACACATGGTGCCCCCAGAGTGCCCTTTCCGAGATATTCTGCCTATAGTAACTATCTTTGTTATTGTATTCCTGATGGAATGGAGGTACATTAAGTATACTTATTACTGAGACTAAGTAGTTCCTTATATAACAGGTGCATTTGTGAGTACTTTAATGACTTATGAACGCTTTTGTTGCAATATAACAAACGCGTTAATGAGTCATTAAATAACGACTACCAGTAGTATTTGCTTAATCTAATTAGTTATTGTAATTACTGAGAATTACACACAATTAAGAAGTTAAATGAAGAAAAGGCATTAGTGAGTTCTATATATTGAAAAAAATATCGGTAATGAGTTGTGACATCGCATTAACAATAACAAGTCGAAAAGAAAAGTTTTATGGTGAATAAGAAAATATAATATGTATTAATATATTTTTTATTTATAAAATCAATCAAAATCAAAAGTCATTTATTCAAACTAGGCTGAGAATCAGCACTTTGCGAACGTCAAAATTACATGAGACAGTCCCCCAAAAACGCCCACCCTTAACCACTTCCTAGTGCTTTAGCTGGGAAGAAGAAGTGGCGCAACAAACTCCCCAGCAGCACAGCTATCTGTTCATTTAAAAACTTGAATCTATACAATAAAATGTAAAATATAACACTAACTGATATAACACTGTAACATATCATTAAACCTTAAAGTAAATTACAATTAAAGCTATAATAATTTATAAATAAAAAATAAAACAACTAAGTACTAAATTAAAAATACTAATTATAATAAATAAAATTTTAATTAAATTTTTTTATAAAAAAAAAAAAATTAATACTACCATTTAGTTACAAAAAATTATATTAGGTACTATAAGACTTAAACTATATTTTCTTCATCTTCAGCTCCAATTCACTCCGATCATGTATGAGCAAATCGTCCAGTTCTCTAAATGAAGATTTTTTTTCTTTATGGTCATCTTTGGTCGTAGGCTCGTTAGAAGAGGATCGGAAGATAACAGAAGATTATGAAGGATGTCTTCATTAGTGGCGATGCTACTATGCTTTCGTGTATGATTTTCTCTAAATTTACGAAAATCCTTGTTTCTTGCTTCAGATGCTTCTTCAGACAAAAAACCTATAGGCACTACTGATAGGTGCTCCACTATCTGCGATCCATGAATCAGCAATTTATGTAAACTTGATGGCATGTTATACCATGGATTTAACTGCACGAATAAATTTGCTGTTTCATCACAATATAATTTGAATTTTAGGATTTCAATTTTTTAATTAAATTGACGTCTAATTTTGTAATTTCCGCAGTCATTTCAGGGTTTGCAAAAAACTTTCTAGCAGCATTTCCAGTGTTTGTATTGCCACTACCCTGCTTTACAACATCCAGAAGTAAGCCTGTGTTTCTTCGGAAAGCTGCTTGAATAGCTTCTTTCCTATCTTTAACTATTTTTTTATTGTCGTCACCTTTTGCTTGCCATGATTTTATGTCCATTATGTAGGCAATGTGTAATAAACACTCCATAGAACGAATCCAAGCATGCAACGAACTAAATCCATGCTTGCATAAATCTTCATTCACAGGTTTAGCTCTCACTTCTTCCAAGTTATTCATCTCCCTTGGGCGAGCTTTGCACAAATCACACACTGCTGCCGATGTTCCAGATATGATTGAATGCACCTTACCATCAATCATGGTTAACCACAGATTGTATATGCTGCGTAATAGTAGCATTGCCGCAATCAGTTGGGTTCAGTCCACGAATCTCTGTCTTAAATATATCCATTTCAGCCTTTACATTTGCTTCCGTTTCTTTCTTAAACGTAAATGAAATCGGGCGACAATATGTGGTTGACGATGGCCGATCATTCTGACACACTGTGCTTCCACTAGAAGTCACTAACTTAAGAGGTACAAGACTTGCCATAAATACACTGGATAAATCTTGTTCACTTGTTGTTGTCCTTTGATGATAAATGCTTTGACTCGAAGCTCCATCAAAACCCAATTTACTGTGAAGCACAAGTTGTTCACCAGCATCAAAATTCGATTCAAGTGAATCGATCAGCCTCCTAACTGTGAGATCAAGGAGGGCTTGGAGTCGTATCTTTGCGGAAGTATCAGTCACAGCTACGTCTACTTTTGCCGGGTAACACTTACTTAAGTTTTTCTATCACTAACATGTAATAGTTTGGGTATTTCGCATGACCTTCTTTAAAACTAAAGTCCCTAAGTGTGATGTAACGCCACTTGGATAACTGCATGTAAACGTAAAGAGCAAGTGCTTTGTGAGTAGGAACTTCATGAAGCAAAGTATTCTGTTTAGTTTCCAGGAAATTCAAAACTGTTGAGACGTGTTCAGGATTTCCCAGCAAATGTTTCATTATTCTGGCCACATCATTTTTTCCGGCAGACTTAAGTGCACTTTCAACAGTATGTAAAAGCTCATCTGGACGACTGCAACTAGCAATATTTTCATCAACACGTCTTCTTTTCCGTCTACTCGATAAATCTTCAAAGCGTTTGCGAAGAGATTTATATGTTGAAGTTAAAGCATCCGATTTACATGGACTGATTACCTCTTCTGTCTCATTTTCAGCTCTTTATTTTTCAGCTTTTCATGGAAAATATTGTTCATACTGAAGAGTATGAACAATATTTTCCATAAAACAATCTGGCCAAATGATATCTGTATAACTTAACCAGTCTCTGTTCTTGTCCATGAACTTGTCGACTGTCCTTCTTGATTGCACCCATTTGGAGTAAATCCGATAGCAAAATCGACGACACCAGTTCATTAGATCTGACACATCATTTTCACTTAACTGGACGTTACTATTCGACTTCAATGTGTTAAATAAATGTTCATAGTCATGAATAGCTTTATGATTACGAAGAGCAACATAAAGATCTAGATAAGTAGAAAATCCATGGAAAGCCATAATGACAACACTTGGTAGAGGTTATAATTACAACTGAATTATATTTGCAAAACACACTAAAATATATAGGGCACCAAGTTTGCAACTAGCAATGAATTTGATATGCTAATGATGACATGAGCCAATCACAATGCAGAGCTTAAGGGCTGTTAACATAGTAATTACAATAACTAATTAGATTAAGCAGTACCTACTGGTAGTCGTTATTTAATGATTCATTAACGCTTTTGTTATATTGCAACAAAAGCGTTGAAAAGTCATTAAAGTACTCACAAATGCACCTGTTATTTAAGGAACTACTTAGTGATGACTTATTCTCAGTAATAAGTAGGTATACTTAATGTACCTCCATTCCATCAGGAATACAATAACAAAGATAGTTACTATAGGCAAAATATCTCGGAACTGACTGAACACTCTGGGGGCACCATGTGTCCTTGAAGAAAATGTGGCATAAAATGAGTAAATAACAGTAGTGAAAACCGCAAATCGAAACAAGGAGGGAATCATGAGATACAGACATTTTTGTGTTCGTTTCCATACAAAAATAACAGTTTTCATCGAATCGCTCCGAAAGCGCTGGTCAAATAAAAAAAGCGTGGTAACAATTTTTGTTGTTCTTTAATAGAGGAATGCAACTGTATTTTTTATTAAATACTTTTCCAATTTTTTATTCTATGTCACACCTCTTTTATGGTGACGATCCACTGTGCGGCGGGGGGATTTCGTTTTATAATACGTATGTAGTGATCATGCGTATAGATAACTGATTGCTTTTCTTACTATTGTTAGTTTTTTTTTTTTAATAATATACTGTTTGTTTTTAATTCAGTTTACCTTTTTAGTTACCTTTACATGTTGTCCCTATTTTTGTAATAATTCAGTTGTGCAATAAATGGAGTATTTAATTACTTAAGCCTTATGTTTATTCATTATAATCTCCAAACCAACCCGTCTTGGGCAAGTGTGGCGATCAATGCTCGTGTCCTTTCGTTCGTGCCTGCAGTGGGACAATAATAGGCTAGTATTATTATTATTATTTATTTATATCTATTTACTACAAGAACACGTTACACCACATAATGCTACATTTATTGAGGCTGAGACAATTTCTCCAATTCTGCTGCTTGTTCAGGGATGAGAGGTTCTTTAGGTTTCTTCCAATGGAATTCCTCCCATGGCAGCCTGTCTACACCTGAAGCCCAGTGGTAAATCCTGCATCTTACATGTACTTTTTCCGATTTGTTGATCTGGAAATTTGAAAACAAATTAACAAGCCACGAAGATAATTCACACTGAATTGAATTATCTGTACCTACTACAATAATTATCCAACCATTTCCCATCCGAATTTTGGCCATGGCGGCCATTCTCAATAGAGACTACCCAAGATAGCCGATCATCTAATTTAAAACTGCACGCCCCTCCACAAAAAATTATATGCAAACATTTGAAATGTGTATGTAACAAGCAGTGGCGTGCAGTTTTAAATTGAGTCGGATCTCTACCTACCTACGCAGGAGATATTTATAGCTCACTAAGGATAGTGTCCGTTACTCCAGCAGGAAAATCTGTTCTAGAATGAATTGAGTTCAACGAATAGTTATAGCGTAATCTGCTTTAAATGTGCGCCAAATATAAATTTAGGCGTGCTGTCGTTTTGGAAAAAAAAAGCGGAAAAACTAATCCTGCTGGAGTAACTTGTTCCAGCACGAAGATTTTAAACGAATGACCCGAGAGAGAAATAAAGTACATGGGCAGATAACTTATATTTATGCGTAAATGTGCGCCGAAATTTCTGCGTCATAAGGTTTTAGAGATATTGCATGTTTTTTTTTTCCTGCTGGACAGCAACGTTTTGCAGATTCCTGTTTCTCGGAAACAAATGATTGTGCGGCCGTAGGATATACGTATATCAGTAGCTCTTAATTTGTGCATTAATTAAGTTTTCAAAAATATTTACCGTTTTAAAGTAATCAATTACATTAAGAGCTACTGATAGATCCCATCCGTACCACAATGTTGAATTTGCTAAATGTTGAATCCCAAAATGTTGACCCCTATGGGTTAGGTTAGAACTCAGGGGATCGCGGAAGTCGGTGCAAGTGTGGGAAGGGAACACCGGGGTGGTTTTTAGTCAGTAAGAGTCTGACAGAGTCTGGCATGAAACAAGTTAAGAAAACTAAACAGATGCACAAGGTGACGTATTAGTGAAAGTGACCTATTAGGGATAGCGACGAAATAGCGAATGTGACGAATGGTCATCATATCCGCAAATTCAACATTGTAGTCCAGCACGGATAGATCGCCCCGTATCGAGTAGGTTTTTATGTAAAGCCGGGTATTATAAGCACAAAAATTGTATGATGTTTGAGGGTTGACATTGTGACATTGTAAAGCACTATATTAACATCGTAAATGGTACAAATAAATAAGTCGCTATTGATAAAATTATAGCTTTGATAGAAAACACTCGCGCCTAGTGCGCATACCTGCGAGACGTATTTACTAGAAAGTAAATACGTCTCGTGACGCTGGAAATTAAAAAAAACCCATGGTAGATTTTTAGCCATGACCATTGTAATACTTAAAGGGGATGCGCTAAAGTAGTTGTATGCAATTTGTAGCTCAGATTCATATTGATAAAATAAGATTCACGACCGTCACGAATATGTTGTATTTACAGAAATTAAGTAAATATAATCATCAATACAACTCAAGTTTGAATGAAACTCATTTTAATGATTTCATGAAATAATCATTCAATAGGGTAATTTGAACTTGAGAGTTGGTATTGATTTATATTTACATTGATAAGTTACTGTATAACAATTTGGGGTGGTGAACCTAAAACCACTAGGTATTCTTGAACTCGAAAGAGCCCAGGGAATAAACCTAAAAGTCTCAAATTTTCTTCCATACCGTTATCCTACAGATCTTCTATACAAGCAATCAAAAACCGTAACAGTACACCAACTGTTTATCCTGAACACTCTACTAAAACAACATTAATTTCTACCTATCACCCCTCAATTACACATGGTAAGAGACGATATAATCCCGTAAGTAGCACTCACTCTCCCCTTTCGACTGTTTTTTTCTAACCGGTGCTTTTGCTATCTGGGACGATTTTTGTTCAAAAAATATACCAAATGCTATCTAATAAATGCTCACCCAAACCACCATAAATGCACCCCCACATACGCACTCTCAGACATATACACACGAAACCCATCTACCTACTTACTCACGCTCTCATTACAAATATTTATTAACAATACTGACACATTACCAAATCATACTATTATTTTTTATGTTGAGCTACAGACAACAGCTGGAGGGTGGATACCTGGTGACCTGAAACACAGACCCTTAAAGCCTAGCTTAGGCACCAGTCTCCCACAGTAAACTAAAACATTTCATGTTGTACCGTAAGTGTTATAATGTCTGTAATGTTTATTGTGGTGAGATAATCAATACTTATACTTATTGATCGTATTAAAAAGTAGAGTGTAACAGTACTACCTCGTATATAATGGGTCATTTTCGCCCCTCGTATAAGAAACTGACTTTTTCGGGCATAACGCTTTTTCATTACATGACGATTTCCGTTACCATTACCACATTGTGTGGGTCAGTAGCGAGGCTACAACGTCCATTAGAGAAGCCCAAGAAAAAATATTTTTTATCTTATGATGTATTAAATACCTCTATTCCAATGCTTGCTTAAGGATGCTTATCCGGTAGGCTCTAATAATCCTTCCATATCCCAAGGGCACGTCTTCCCTACCATTATTGCGCCCCCCGTTCTACTCATTGGTATACAATGGTCTCTGTAGTCTCATAAAACATGAGGCTTCAGGGGCTGGGGTAATCTTTGGGTTCATTCGAGCAATCGAGTCTGGTACAACCACGCTGGGGTCGGTGCACTTCATTCATTCATAATGTGATTATGTATGTACTATATTATTTAGTAATAGTAAACTCAAGTAGAGTCGTTGTTCCGAAGGGAAGCCGGTAGGAATGGGGTTGTATGAAGTCGTCGCCACTGGTGTGGGTTCGCTCTAAAAAGTGGCAGTTTTAAGCATTTTGTAAGAGATACTCACTGTAACTGTCACATAAAATTCTTTATCCTGCAATGATAGATCTGGTCCTTTAATTTGTACAGGAGGCATCTCGATTACGTGTTCAGGTACTATGAAGCCTGATTTTCTAAAAGAAGCACTAATGTGCCAGGGCTCCAGTATCCATGGTTCTATTTTGTTCATGGTAATTTGTAAAATTGTGCGTGATAAGCAGCTAATAGTCTGAAAATAAAAAATACGATGTTAAAACAAGATTAAACTTACGTGAAGAAGCGAGACTAGCCAACTTCATTATTTGGAACGTCATTATTTCCCGAATCGATACGCGGAAGTGTAAAGTACACGTACATTGTACCAGTAAAGCTGCGAGCCTATTTGAAAGGCTAATAACCGGCCATAGCTTCGGACTCCGGAACTCTAGACGCTACTGAGAATTATTGATTTGGCTTGGTGATCGAACCCAAAATAATCCATAATACATGGGTAAAACAATAATAAAAGTGTGCGTAATTATAGTACGGGAGGTACTACCGTTTCCGTCTGCATCTGGTTAGACTGGAAGCCGACCCCTCAAGTCCCAACATAGTTGGAAAAAGGCAAACAGATGATGAGGTACCTACTACTCGACTTTTGCGATGAATTTTATACCGAATAAAAATTTCAGTCGTCACACAAAGGGAACCCAAAGTTACAGCATTTGAAAAATTAAAAAAAGAAGAAATTTCATAGCGCGCCTAAACCAAAACCCACGAAACATATTTAGCTGCACGGAAGTGAGAGGAATTTATGTATGTCAGTTACTTAAATGAACATGGAATTTTTTTTTCAAGAATAAAGTAATTTTATACATTATGAAAGCTCATGGCTGCTGACGGCGTTTTTTACCTATTATTCTTAACGGGATCCTGCCGTTTCGCCGAAAAGATTTTGACAAAATTTTTTAAACTAATTTTTGCAACCTTTTTTTATACCAATGCAATATTTGGAATGATTTTAGCACGCACATTTTCATTTGGTCAATTCTTTACTCGGCAGAATATTAGCAATGATAATGTCATTAAGGCATTTGGTCTTTAATCAAATGATTTATTACAGCAAACAATCTTTAGACAATAAACATTTAGTCAAATATTGTAACCTTTGAGGCGCCGCACAGTGGGCCCATACTGAAAATTTGTGGACTTAGGCAACAAAGTTCCAATATCGATGCGATTTTTTTTTATATGACGTGTTATGATATTCCTGACAACTTTTATTCTTATAAAATTTCTTCTAAAGTTGATAGTTTGTCTTGAAAAAAATTAATTCGATTTTTTTTGTATGGAGCGAATCACGTTTAATTTTTTTTCTTCAATTGTATAAATATGTTGAGTGTGTGGCGTGAGTATATGATAGCTAGGGTCATTCTCTATCCACGAAAAATAAAATCAGCGCCGGCCATCCGCGGCAGCGCAACTAATCATTCGATAAAAAAAAAATGTTTTGTAAGATTTTTTTTGCCATTTAAAATAAATTCATAGTATATTTTTGTTTCATGTAGCTGTTTTGACCTTCTTTTTAGTTATATATATAGTTTTCATAGCGCATAGGTACTTATAACTAATTATTCTGGTAGAAATTTAGTTATTATTGCTATGTTGTCGGTAGCACCTGCATTGTGATTGATGACTCATTTGTTTGTGCGCTCGGCTAAGCGCATAACTAATGAGTCATCGTAAAATGCTCGTCTCTGATTGGCTGAATATTTTTCACTCACTGTTATAAAAAAAAAATGATTTAATTAGGACCTTGATCCATAATGTTAGTAATACACAATACCTATGCTATGTTAGTAACAAATGCAACTCAAATTTTAGTTCAAATACCTGTTGCACTCACTTGACGCACCAGGTACATGCACCCAATGTGCCATAATGGTGCAACACGGCTTATCACTGATGACATTCAGAATGTCGTTGACGCTCCCACGCACTCTGCGCATCATGGACGCATTTATTTTATTTTTATTTTATTAGAACTATGGCTGGATTTTGTACCAACCTAGATCTTTTTGTGAAATTAAGAAGTGGCGGTGATCTGAAAAATCATATGTTTCTATATGAAAGTATCATTTCTGTCTTGACTACTGAAGTTTCTGAAGAAGACAAGAACCGAATCAAGGAGTTCTGTCGACTTTTTTGTGTAAATCTAAATAAAAAGTGGATAGAATCAAGTAGAAATCAAAAAACTTTTATGAACCGTGTAAGTAATCGCAAGTGGTTGGAAAAAAAATCAAGTGGTCTGTCTGTGACAGTGTTGATCTGAGAAGTGAGATGGGCTTTTCGGACGCAGCCTTATTTGAGCCCGTGGATATAGATTCCCATGTTCTTATTCTTGCAGTATGTACTGCGGAAGCGGGAACATCTACAGAAAAGGAGCACAGAAAACCGTTCGAAGAGTTAAGTAATAAGCAAAAAAAAAAAACGTTCTACTTCCATAGTAGAAGAAAATTCCGAGGAAGAGTTGCAGCACTGGTACATAACAAAATTGAAAGACAACGGCAAAAAGAATCTGACAAAAGTGGTCGAATACCTTTCCAGTAATCCAGATACGCTATCCGAAGTAGACGAGCGACTATTAAAAAAGCAGAGCTTAAGTACTGTCTCTGAAGATAAGTGTTTAGCTCTTTATACATCAGTTGCACTCTCGAAATGGAAGTACCTACTTAGCTCTTCGACAATTTCTGAAAGAAGAAAACTATGCTGCCTTTCCATCTTATCCAAAGCTTGTAAATGCCAAGAAAAGATGTTACCCACCACAAGAGAGTATGGAGATTACCGAAAAAGAGCTCACATTAAATTGCAAGCGCTATTGGACCACACTGTGAAGAGGATTCTACTAGATATTAATTCTGTTGATAGGTCTCAAAATGAAGAACTCAAGTTGACCTGGAAATGGGGACTTGATGGTTCTTCATCGCAGAGTAATTATAAACAGAAAACGTCAAACACAGTTACAGAGTTCGATGATTCATCAGTAGTCATGATAAGCATCGTCCCTCTTGGGCTAGTGTCTTCTAGCTCATCATCTGGGAATGAAAATATAGTTTGGGAGAACCCCACACCTTGCTCAACTCTATACTGTCGACCAGTGAAGTTCATTTTCACTTCGGAGACAGCTGATTTTATAAAGTCTGAAGAGTCTGAGATGAAAAAACAAATTGATGAACGGATATCTACACAGTGTGGAAATATTATTGTATCACATGAATTGCATATGACCATGATTGATGGAAAAGTGGCCAATATTATTGCTGAAGTACCATCATATGCAACGTATCCCATTTGCTTGGCAAAACCGAGCGAGATGAATAATTTAGACGCTTTGACTTCCAAACCACTTCGCGAAGAAATTTACAAACATGGAATTTCTTCACTGCATATGAAGATTCGGTGTATGGAATGTCTTCGCCATGTATCTTATAATCTGGATTTTCAACGATGGACTGCTAGAGGCGAACATAAGACTTTGAAACAAGCTAAAAAAAATACCACGCAACAAGAGTTTCGTGAGCAAACTGGAATGCTGATTGATATAGTCAAACAGGTATGTATTTAATTTTCGCTCTTTTTATGTTTTTTGTGTATTATATCTCTATGTATTGTATATTACAGTATTGTTTTCCCATTTTAGGGTTTTGGAACTACAAATGACGGGAATACTGCGAGGCGCTTTTTCCAAGATTACAAAAGAACATCCAGAATAACGGGAATTGACGAAAATCTGATTTTTAGATTTTCCGTTGTTCTACAAGCCATATCATCAGGCAAAAACATTGACTGTGAAAAATTTAGAAGATACTGTAGAGAAACAGCTGATGTGTAAGTGCAACACTATTCGTGGTACTACATGCCAGTTAGTGTACATAAACTTCTAATGCACGGTGCGGACATCTGTAACCACTTTGGTGTTTTGCCAATCGGTAAGTAAAAAATAAATATAGTTTGATGTATTATTTGACTCGATTACGTTTTGACATTAAAATGTATGTACTTATGCGTTTTAGGTACCTTATCTGAAGAAGCTTCTGAAGCCCGTAATAAGGACTTCAGAAACGTTAGGGAGAGGCACACTCGGAAAACGGGGAGAATAAACAAACGAAGACATTATCCATGGACTTCTAATAAGCTCTGATCCTCACATATCCTACATAAGGCCTAAATTAACGAAACAGGTTGATTGTGAGTTGTTGCCTGAAGCAATTCAGTTGTTACAGACTACTAAGCCTCCCTGTGACAGTGAGATTATGGAGGAAGAAGAATGCCTCATAGCAGAGTCCGAAAATTTGCCGGACCCACTAGCACTTCTGGAACAAGAAATAATGTGATCCGGCTCTAGATTATTCCTACAAAAGCCCATCACGGCTAGGAATATGACAAACAGCCCTTTTGAGGGCTACAATTACTTCACCGTTTCATATTGATCATACGTACGATAACTTATACTATAATATATAATACATACGCTTGATTATGTAGATAATTATAAAAGACTGCCCTATCATAAAAAAAAATAGTATAACCTGAAACTTATTACGATATTTTTTTAACAATAGATAACGTGCAGTTAAAAAAATAACACAGCCAATCAGAGACGAGCATTTTACGATGACTCATTAGTTATGCGCTTAGCCGAGCGCACAAACAAATGAGTCATCAATCACAATGCAGGTGCTACCGATAACATAGCAATAATAATTAAATTTTTACCAGAATAATTAGTTATAAGTACCTATGAGCTATTAAAACTATATATTTAATAAAGAGAAGGTCAATCAGCCTAATGACACAAAATATATACTTTGAATTTATTTGAAATGGCAAAAAAAATCTTACAAAACATTTTTTTTTTTACCGAATGATTACTCGCGCTGCCGCAGATGGCCGGTGTTGATTTTATTTTTCGTGGATAGAGAATGACCCTAGCTATCATATACTCACGCCACACACCCAATATGTTAGTACAATTTAAGAAAAAAAATTAAACGTGATTCACTCCATACAAAAAAATCTAAATAATTTTTTTCAAGACAAACTATCAACTTTAGAAGAAATTTTATTAGAATAAAAGATGTCAGGAATATTATAACACGTCATATAAAAAAAAATCGCATCGATATTGGAACTTTGTTGCCTAAGTCCACAAATTTTCATTATGGGCCCACTGTGCGCCGCCTTGCGTTTAGTAAGCTACCCGGAACCAAACTTGTTAGATTTGCGAGTGCTAGAAACGACTAGAATATATAGATTTTTTTTTTGTAGGTTGCAGTTGATTCAATAGAAATGGTAAATTGAAAACGGATTATAATAAATATTTGGCTTATTTTTTTTTTGCGTAAAATAATATGATAAACCAACTGAAATATTGGGACTAGGTACATTAAAATTGGTAAAAGTACTAGTTGGTAAACAAGTTATTGTTTAAACGTGCACTTGCCAAACATTAGGTTTGCGTTACAATTATTTGTGAACAGATTTTTTCTAAGTAGTAATTTGGCAAATGATATTATGCGGAAAATTGTTTGGGAAGTGATAATTTGCCAATTTCTTTTCGATGAAACAAGGGTAACCAACCCATTGTTCACAATTATTGATATTTTAATTTCAACCAATTCCTATTATTTTATGTAGCATAGGTAAGTACATGTTCAGGTACATAGGCAAGTTATAAGTGAATATTTTACAGTGCAGTCGACGTAGAACCCTTTGCGTGTAGTTACAGAGACAGTGGTGGCTGAGCGAAGTGTGTATTTCTCAGCTAAAAGCGTTTCAAACGCTATTAAACACATGCAAAGAGGGCAATCGCCTGGTCATGACGGGTTCAGTTCCCTTTAAGTACGCTGGGGTTCGCTTACAAAGAGTGTTTAGTACCTATGTTCTTTAATTTGTTTCTGTGCCACTCTTATTTACTTGAGCTGTTGATGCGTACAATTGTGGTACCCATTGTAAAAAAACAAGACGGCTGACGCATCCGATAGTTAACTATCGACCCATCTCACTTGCTACAATAACAGGCAAAGAGCTTGACAGTCTGTTGAATAGTAATGACATGAGGCACGCACGTCGACCTGCAGGGCGCGCAATTCTGTTTTAGAGCCGGTCTGTCGACAGAGAGCGTCATACTCTGCCTGAAACATACTGTCAAGTACTACACAGAGGGCACGCCACAATTGTGGCGGTAAGTAGGGTCTTTGAGGAGTGGCTAGAGAGGCGCCACGGCGTCCTCACCTTCCGCCTGAAGCAGGTCCTCACTGGACACGGTTGTTTCGGGAGGGTCCTGTTCACGATAAAGCGGGAGGAAACGCCCGGGTGTCACCACTGTGTGGATTACCCGGAGGACACGGTGGAGGTGTGCCCGGCTGGGGCGGAGCACCGCGATCTCTCGCGTCCGGCCCTGGTTCAGGCCATAGTTCGGAGCGAGAGTGCATGGGAGGCCGTCACCTCCTTCTGCGAAGCAGTAATGCTCGCGAAGGAGGAGGCGGAACACGTGAGGGAGAGGCAAAATTCGCGCCCTCGCGTTCCAAGTCAGCGCAGGAGACGCCCCGGGCGTCGGGAGTCGCAGGCCGATTCCCGGCCACCGTAGGCGAGGGCTTGCGGACGGTGAGCGATGGGTAGCTCGCCGTCCGATAAGAACCAGGCCCGGGTCGACGGCGCGTTGTGTTCCACGCGCTCCTCAAAGAGATGTCAGTACCAACTGACGGGGTCCGAAAGGGAAAGGCCAATTAATACTGACTTAAATAATTTCAGAATTGACATTATTAATACAATTGAATCAACAATTTCTTGGCTATGATTTAATAATTTGCATATAAATAAAACAAAAATTGTTTAAGGACATAATAATTATGGTCATGAGCGAGAAAAACTAACATTTATTATAATGGACAACCAGTTTTATTGAAGGCAGAGGAAACTACTTTTCTGGAAGTTGGATTGAACAGCTACTTTTTCTTGCAAACCACATGTAGAAAAAGTATGCAAGAAGTTAAACAAATTCGTTTAAGTTCTCTACACACTGCGAAAGACCTCGTCGCACAGTACGATGTTGACTGCGTATCACGGCTGCGTTGCATCGATTCTACAATACGGCCTTATACTATGGGGTAACTCAGTAGACACGGATAGCCTTTAGGGTGCAGAAAAAATGCATTCGAGCCATTTGTGGCATTCCACCATTGGGATCTAGTACTTAAACCATTGTTTCTAAAAATGAAAACTCCTTACTTTACCCAGTATGTATATTTTAGAATGTGCTAAATTTGTCCAATAGCACTTTGACCCGTTTAAAAAGGCCCAATACTGTTGCCCTCGAATGTTAGAGATCCGTAAGGTAATAGTTCTATAACTGATATCTTATGACTTGGAAAATGGGTCAGAGTGCATTGACGTGCAGTCTAACTCATTTTCCAAGTTCCACAGAACAGCTGTTAACAATATCTAAATTTTATTTGTGTTTATTTTGAATATAATTTATCTGTGTCTCTATGCTTTATGTTTAAGGCCAATGTTATTTTTGATGATATTTTTTAACTCATATTATCTCACGATACCTAGTTTGGACTTGTTTATTTAGTTTTTTCCTACTAGTTATTAATTTTATAGTAAGTATAGTGGTTCTGGCACAATTAATGCGGTGTTAACCTATAAGTACTTGTTACACTAAGCTTAGATTTAAATAAAACATTATATTAAAATTGTAATGGTGTAAACAATTGTTGGTTGTTTATTAAAGACAAATAAGATAAAATAAAAAAATATAAGTGGACTTATCTACAATAAAATACCTACCAAAAGAGTTACCTAATAATTTATTTTTTAGAAAGTTGTAATTATGGCTGTTGGAAAAACGATTTTATTTTCTAAAGTCTATATGAATTTATAAGTAGGTAAGTAATGTTAAATAATCTGTTTTAAATGAATGTGATAATAATGTAATATTCAATGTATTGTAAAATTTAATTAATAAAAGATGATGTATTTAAAGCATGCCGGTGGACATAAATATTAAAGGTACTCTAACACTAAATACATTGTATTGTTTTGCATGTCAAATGTCTGACTATGTATTAGGAACTAACTGACTTCAAGAGCAACACTGTACCAATACCTATTTCAAATGAATGATTATAACTATGAATAAATAATAAATAAAAAAATATATACAGCATTAGTTTTTGTGTAAGCGAAACCTGAATATAGTTTGTTCAGAATAACTGAATCGATACCAATCATTTTTACACCATGTTATATAATGTCACAAAAATATTTAAAAAAGGTTAAAAGTGACACCAAACGACACTAACTACCTATCCGCCATCATATGCGCACAACACAGGTCACGGCAGGTCATAGCGGTATTAGGCGCGGGCGCACAGCGGGGCGGGGGAAAACCAACCCATTCTTCAGTCGCCCGGGTGCTACAAGTTGACGCGCGAGTGTCACGCTCCCGTTCATTTATTAACGCGATCGACTAAACTAACTAAAAAAAAACAAAATTGAGAGTGCATTTAACAGTGTTAAAAACAATTATTACGTTGTAAGTAAATTAAATTGAAATTTGCGTAAGCGCGCCCGTCTGTGCATAAAACAATGTGCACAACTGTGTTGGAGTCGGCTTCCAGTCGAAAAAAAATTCTATTAGAAAATAACTTAACAACCGAAATTCTATACTGCAGTAAAGATTAAAAACCTGTGATTTTTGAGGTGGGAATTCAAGCAAGGCGAAATCCGAGACTATGTCTAGTAGACCAAAGTGGTCAGAAGAACCATGATTTTCACTGTGTTTTTGGAGGAAACTAAAACTGAATTTCGTAAAAAAAAAACGCTTCTGTCTGAGCCAGGAATGGAGACCCTGATTTTTTTACAAGAACAGCGCCTGTGTTTATCACACTAACCCATAGTGTGTAGCAGGTATGGATCAAATGCTGTGAACAAATACAATGTGACAAATTAAAGGAAAAGGGATTTTTTTAATTATACTGTATTTATTTGTTTTTAAATTACATAAACTGGCACTTCCTTGGATTTTACGCAAATTATTCCTTTGCACTTTGATCCTTATCAGCACTGTAACTCGGTATAAGAATACAGGATGTTTTTTTTTACATAAAGGATTGGGTTTATTCGGAGCTCTGGAAGATGTTACAAGAAACATAAATGCAGTTTTATTTTACTTCAAAATTAAGGTCATTATTCCTTTTACCATTTTGCCCTACTACTACTATATATTGAGCTACTTACCCTGCATACATAGGGGGAACTAAAGGTATCTTCAGCTTTAGGTTTGCTTTCATAGGCTTTGTACTTCTCTAGGTTCTCAGGGCTGGCATAAACAGCTAATCCAGGAATGAGATAATCGCGATAAGCCTGGTGTGGGCGTAATGTGAGAATATCACCTTCATTGCCAACACCTGGAAATTTAGTTGCATGTGTCAAAAATTTTAAACTAAAATCATATCAATAAGACATTTTCTGCTTGCTGAAGTAAGTACCTCACAATGAAAATGTCTAACTACCTGAAACCATTAATTTAGCAATACCATAATTTATGCAAAATAATGATATTAATGTTCAACTTAAGTTGCTGCTTGAAGTTGAAATGTGGCTAGAGCAACCAAGACATCATTTTCAATTCATAGAACCAAGCAATAGTACTGCTACAAAATAATTTACAGTAAGTACAAAGCAAAACAAAAACAGGAAATGGCTTTCTTTTTTCCAGTTTCAATTTTCATCCACAATTTTAAATCTTCATTAAATTCAGTTAAAGATTTGATTTGAATCTAATTAAAGTATTAGTTAGTATAAATGAATAGCATACCATCAATGAATTGACTAAGAATCACTTTTACATCAAGTTTTTTTGCTACATTTGTATCTTCAACCAGGTCATATACAAAATGTCTACCCCTCATCTTTGTTGGCCGACCACCCTTCTTGTGTAGGGGTAATGGATTTCTCCTTTTTAAAACAAATGTGTTCTGTAAAAAAATGATAAATACATATTAATTTATGAATATTATGTAAATTGTAATCAATTTAAAATAAGAACATAATATCTAGTAAACACCTGGTCCACACAAATGTCCAGAAATTTGAGAATTTACTATAGACATCCACATAATTAGTAAAAACACAACACAAGACATTTTTATTTTAAGTCTTTCTATTTCCACTCTACTGTAGAATAGAAATCGCTTGTCTACCAAAAATGTTTTAATGTCTACACAGAAACATCATTTTTAGGGTTCCGTACACAAAGGGTAAAACGGGAATCCTATTACTAAGGCTCCACCGTCTGTCTCTCCGTATGTCTGTCTGTCCGTCTGTCACCAGGCTGTATCTCATGAACCGTGATAGTTAGACAGTTAAAATTTTCACAGATGATGTATTTCTGTTGCCGCTATAACAACAAATACTAAAAAACAGAATACAATAAATATTTAAGGGGGCTCCCATACAACAAACGTGATTTTTTTGCTCGATATTGATAACGGCAACAGGTAGACGCTTGAAATATTCACAAAAAATTTAGTTATATCGCACCTTCGGTAGAACAAGGGCACAATTGTCAAAAATTGCAAAAATGAGTTAAGTATACAGAAATGCCTTAAAAATGCTATTTGAACTGGAGGAACAAAGACTACCTAGTATATAGTTTATATCATGCAAAGAAGAAAAACTTTCGAGCAATATTAACAGAGCAAGACCTCACTGAATGCAATAAATATCTTAAAATAGCTCTCCTGTAAAATAGCAAAAACTGCAATTATGCCCTTGTTCTACCGAAGGTGCGATATATTCACTTTAAAAATAAATAATTAAATTAAAATAAAACAAATATTAAAGGGCGGGCTCGTGATTTTTTTGGCATTTTTATAGATAATGAATGGTACGGAACCCTTCGTGCGCGAGTCCGACTCGCACTTGGCCGGTTTTTGTCTACTCTTCCGTCGACAAAAGCCTTCTCTACGGTTCTCGTGCTAAGCCTGTAGTAGCTATAATGGATTTGAACATATTTCCAGAAGATCATTAGATATGAGTACATTCCCAATTACCTACTTTCTTTTTAAATGTATTTTTTACCATTAAGTACTCTAGAATACAGGAGAGCTCCATGAGTGTCGGTCGGTACTAAGCATTCGTCCGGCACATTCTGCCAACTGCTGCTTAATCTATACACTATGAGGCTGAGCTAATATGAGCACTATGAGGGAAGTTTGTGCCAGCCCAAGAAAAGCCCCTAAGACGACCCAATGACCAAGAAAAGGATAATTTACTGTAAATATTTACTTACCCTTGTTTGTTGATGAACTACATTGGGTCCAGAAGTAATAGCGCTACGAATTAATGAACGTAATCCCAGCATAATTAAAGCTACAAGTAAGAAATGGTAAAGTATTATGTAAATATATTTGTTGTTATGTTGACAGAGGACAGCAGAGAGAATAAAATAATGCAAAAATAATGTTAGTTAGTACCGTACTTTTAGCGGTGAGGTTATAAAACAGACGCACAGACTACATACAGCACAGCACAGATGTCAGTATAATATAATGTACTCTGTGAGCACACTGAGCACAGACTTGGGGTAAAATCGATTTTAGCGCGCTAAACGGTAATAGGGGACGCGTCTATGCGCGCTAAAATCGATTACAGCGATTATGGTCTTAATTTAATTCGGAATGCAGCCTAGTAGTACCATTCACCCACAGACCAAGTAGTACTGCTTAGTCCGTAGACGGTTCGTCCAAACTGGTCTAAATGCAACCACGGATTGTATTCCTATTAGCGTTCATTGATCATTCGCTGTGATCATTCGATACGTAGTACAAGTTCAAGTTCAATACGTTGTATTGTATCTCTAAGGGTGCATTCCAAATTAGGACCATAGCGCTGTAATCGATTTTAGCGCGCTTATACGCGTTCCCTATTACCGTTTAGCGCGCTAAAATCGATTACAGCGATTATGGTCTTAATTCGGAATGCGGCCTAAGTAGTCTGTGATCATTCGTGAATCGTGATGCGTCAAGTATAAAGTACTCTGTGGATACATCTCTGCGTTGATGCGTTCGATTCAGTTCGTTTACTCGTTCTCATTCAATCGAAAAATAGCTTGATTTGTGTGTGATGCATATTACGAACAGTTTTGTGGATTTAAACGTTTTGTCTTGATTAATACGGCGTTACTGGAACAGGTGTTGTGTTTGAAACTCTACTGAAATGGATGATGAAGCGAGTTCTGATTTGCAGGTGATAATCAAAATGATACATAAATATATTTTTTGACTTACGTTCCATGAGGTTATAAAAAAGAGTTTGATGTTTTCTATTGCTTTGAACACAGTATTTAATTATTGTTTTCTTTTAGAAGTGTTTGTCTGATGGACAGATGGATACGGATGGACCGATGGATACGGATGAAGGCCCTCTAATAAACGAGAATTCGAATGGACTATCACATTTGTTGACGGAGGGCGAGTTCAACAGTGTCGAGGCCGCGGTGGACGATACGTCGACATCGAACCAAGGTTTCCTCAATGCGGTGGAGCTGTCTGCGGGTAGCGTGGGCGACTATATGGACAACAACACAGACGGGTTCAACGCCGACTCGTTTGATGTGGGCGATAACGCCGTCAATTTCCCCAGCGACTCGCTCAATAACGTGCTCACCGACGGCGACTCGTTTCTTAGTGACACAGCATATAAGGCCACTTCTGATACTGATGGTGATGTTACAGAAAGTCAGAAGGCGACGGTGGACACTGACTTTGAAGTCAGTGAGATATCTGATGCTGGCTTTTCAATGCCAGCAGGTGCTAAGCCTGCTGATGACTTGACACAACCAAAAACAGATGACAGCAGTGACCATGTAGCTAAGGTAAAGGTGGAAGCTGAAGTTGAGGCAGAGATTGAACATACTGCGGAGGCAGAGGTTGAACATACTGCAGAGTCTTATAGTACTCCTGCTGTCAAAAGTGAAGACGCTAGTATTGAAAATGATGAGGTTTGTGTTTCTTATTTAATGTTATGATTGCTTACAGTTGAACTAACTATAAGACATTTCTTGTTTTGTACAGTAACTAGCCTACTAATACTTTTCCACAAATTTGGTGAGATTTGTAGTATAACTTTCATTACTTCAATATTATGTCTTTTGTATTAACCAGCATGTACCATTAAAGAAGGAAGCAACAGAAATTAAAGAAGAAGTACAAGAGGAAGAAGAAAAAGAGGTTGTTCTCCAAGAAAAAAGTGATGTATGTATTTGAATGTTGATATGTGCAAGTATGGTATTTTTGGTTGTGTCAAAATTTCAATATGGTCTTGAGTTCATACAAAAATCCCATAGAACAAAATACTTACCGTTTTCCCCGAATTTTCCAATTTTTCGGGCAACTTTCCAATTTTTCTTTTTATAAATCCTAATTCAGACTATTATGAACATTTTAAAAGATAAAATTGCCTGATCGGTCCACTTGTTCCCAAGTGATGTGCTTACCAATTAATAGCATTTATATTGATTTGTATAGATGACACAGATGGATTGTTGAATCTTTTGTTTTACAAAACAGCTCCGTTATGTAAAATAGGTGAACGACGCGGTTTTTAATAATTACTATATTTATATTACTATATATATATTTTTATAAAACGTTTATGCAGAATTGCATAAAAATTTTGCATTTATCAATGCAGTGATTAGAGGTAACTTAAAACAGCGTGAATTGAAACATCAGATTGTAGAAATATTTTTTCAGATTGATAAAAATACATACTCATGCCTTCTTCCCGTGGGGGTAGGCAGAATCTATAGAACGCCACCTGCTACGCTCCTTACATACTCTTTTTGCTTCGTTTACGTTCATACATCTGCATACACGCACGCCGGTTGCGAGTTCTACGCACCTGACCTTTCTGAAGAACATCACTAATTAGATCATTATTTATGTCCTAGGGCATCCCCTCCCGGTGTTTTTGTTACTCTCCTTTCATTCCTCTCAACATGAACAAACTATCTAAGAGCACTCTTTTCAATTTTTATCACTACATTTAATTTGAAACTGCATTTCCACAGCATTTATTCTACTTTCATGCTTCTTTTCCCACACCAAATATTCACTTCCATACATAAGCGTAGGCACACCATTAGAACAGCCAGTCGAGCCTTTTAACATGCCTCTTCCATTACGTCTGAATGTGGGTACCTAGCGGTTTTGTTAAACGTAGCGCAATGGCAATCCAGCTGAACATTATTCAGCTATTTTACATAACGGAGCTGTTTATTACGTCTGAATGTGGGTAGCGGTTTTGTTAAACGTAGCTCAATGGCATTTTACATAACGGAGATGTTTTGAAAACAACTAGCGGTTTTTTAAAACAGAGGATTCAATAATCTATCTACGACATATAAATATAGATAGATAAATACTTCATGTTTACTCTTTTTTCAGACTGATAAAATTGCTACTGTAAAAACTGAAATTACCGATACAGTTGTAAAGGAAGAAAATGCCACTCCAACGAAGAAAGCTAACAAGGTAAGCTTTAAAAGTTTGTTTTATTCATTCCCCATAACAACCATAATTTGCTTAACAAACATGACAAAATAGATTAATATTATACTGCAGCTAGCATCTTTGATTATTTGTATGTCTAGTTTTACTGTCGCGCTGCAAAAGAACTAAAACAAACAGGCCAACTCTGATAGGCTGGTGTGCGTGACAGCTACGTCTTACGTCACGTCACGTCATTGTGCTGTCATTATGTTATTCTAGTGTGTGTGCATTTTTCGACGAGTTCACAGCTTTGACTGTCTATCTAAGTATCTACACATATTTATATCTTTGCTTTCTATATGCATCAAATAACTTAAAGGTCACTATTAAGAGATATAGGAATGTCATCATTGACAGTCGGCAGCGACGTCACGTGACTTCACAATGATCTCCAGTTCTCCTGGTTCTTACCAGAAGAACTCCTCAACGATTAACGTCCCTGCATTGGGAAAATAAATATTTTGTAAAAGCTGATGTGCAATTGACATTAGGCTATTGTAACTTAGATAAATTACAAACTAGATTTAAATTTTAAATACAAATTTAAGTTTTTTGAGAAGTTTTTGTAGTTTTTTTTGGAACTCTGTTGTTTTTTTTGGACAAAGTTTTTATAAATTCTGCTTCTCAGATCTTTTTTTCTCAAATAATTTAAATTAACTTTAACTTACATGCAATTTGAACTGTGACAAAAGTATCTTTATCAACAATTTTTTGGCCATAGTTCGAACTGCATGCATACAGACTGGTACTCTGTGCTGTGTGGAGTATACCCAATTATATAATGCTAAGTATGACTGATAATACTGATATGTTGACTTTTATTAAAAGGTGGGAAGTGCTGAGGAGACTGAAGTAGTGTCAGAAGATGAACTACCTGAGGTTCAGAAGCCAAGCATTAAAGATGCAGAGAATGTGTCAGATGACGAGCTGCCTGGACCCAAGCCAGCAGAGCTTCCTGCTGACACTGAGGTACCATTATATCTTTCTTTTTACATGTACTTGCTATCACTTGTTGTATTTGGACTAAGGCATTGTATTGCCAACATTAAATATTTTGTTCTTGAAAAAAAAGACAGTGGATTAAGTATATGTTATTTTCATTTATCAATGTAGGTATACTAAAATTTTATACTTAACTGAATTTACACCAGGCACCATTTATTAAAAATAATAATTAATAATAAAAAAAAAAGTGTGCAGTTGTGGGACCCCGTCATAGTACGAGAGCCCACAAACAAAACCATAGAAACCAACCACAAAATACTGTGTGCGTGCGTGTCTCTGATCACACATCATCACACCATCTACACCGCTGTAGATGGTGTGATGATGTGTGATCAGAGACATGTGTGTACGAGTATGTCTATGTACATATGAATAAACTGGCACTACTTAGTAGGCCGAGTATCCGGCGTTTGATGGAGGATTGGGATAATCTCCTTTTTAAGTCTGTTTCTTGTGGTATTGAAGGGGTCCAAAGATGGGAATTTATCATTATACAAGGTCAAATTAAATTAGCTAGAGAAACTCCGCAGCCGTGATGGGTATCGATATCTAAACATAATCAAGCAAAAAATAAATTATTTTTTTATTTTATTTTATTAGATGGAGTTTTTTTTTGGGTTATTTTTTTTTTCTTTCTTTTTTGTATTTTTTTTCAAGTGACTACACTAACCCGCGGTTAGTGTAGTCACTTGAAAAATCTTCTCTTTTTTTTGTATATACTTCATAGACGTGATGGGTACCGATATCTAAACATGATAAAACAAAAGAAAACAGATTTACTCATACGTCAAGTAAAAACATAAACAAAGGCCAGCTGACCCCCAAAAAAATCATCAAATATTTTTCTAATTTTATATTGTCTTGTTTAGATGTCGATACCCATTACGTCTGCGGAGTTTTGCTAGTTAATTTAACTTGACCCTGTATAATGCAGGTAGACGCACGAATTGTGACATCTTTAGATAATCAGTGGAGGCTGGTACTGATAGCAAAGTGGGATGTCTGAGTGAAATGTATTCTGCTGAGCAGTTGTGGCCAGCCAAACTTATTGTTAACTATGTCGTACAATAACATCTTATCATTTAGCTGTCGTCGCTCTTCTAGAGTATTAAAATTTAAATGCTTTTTGTATGGACTATTCTATAATTCATGGCTATCAATAGTGTCACGCTAGTTTCGCTGTCGTGGTCGTGTTCAGCACATGATCTGCTCACTTCACTGCGCGGCTCATACCCTGAGCGTGTTCGCGTCTCGCGTCTGTACGAGGCCGAGGCTTCAAACATTTGTATGTTACACCCATATATCGATATTTTTCCTTAATTTTAATCTTTAAATATCTATTTGCAATCAATCGTCAGACCATATGTGAATTTGTTCCAGGAGGGTCTACTCTCTAAGTCCGTCAACGAAGATACAGGCCCGTCCGAAAGCAGTTGATCTGTTAAAACAACTTACAAATTAAATTTTTCGAACGGACGAAAACACATTGCGAGTAGGGACAACTTTCAAATCGTGTTTTCGTTCATCCTGCGTTTCGCTTAGCGTTTGAACAGTTCTGAGCAAGCAAGCGTTTGTTCGCGCGATAACAGAAAACACTTGAGTGAGCGTACATGTTTGTGCAGTGATGGTCGGACTTGGCGAACAAATGCTCGCTCGCTCATTCTTTCAGTGAAAACGACGTCACGGCGAGCGAGCATTTGCTCTGTGCATTCGCTCGATGTTGGAGGTGTTCGGTTGGTGTCCAATCTTTTCTGTTTTGAGCGAACTGAACAAACGTTCGCTCGGCAGGGTGTAGTGAAAACAGATGTTAACTGTTTTGAGCGAACATCGCCAAAGCAACATATGCTCTGAACAAATGTTCGCTCGGCAGGGTGGTGAAAACGCGGCAACATTTCGGGCGCCGAACTAATCTTATATCCATAGGACATACGGAGTAGGAAACACCTGTAACTTCGGCTAAAACTACGGATTTCGTGCTTATGGACTAGAACCCCAGCTTCAATGTACTGAAACTAAAATATTTGTTTTAGGTTGTATCAGAAGATGAGCTCCCAGCTGCAAAGAAAGAGATTAAGGAATCTCGAAAACGTAAAACTGAGGATGAACGAGATGGATACGATCCTGGCTCACCCACATCTGAAAGTGAATCCTCTAACAAAAAACAAGCAGTTACAAAGGTATTGGGATCAGTAATACCAATAATCTTCATATTTTAGTTTATACACTAATGCCATGTTTCGATCCTTATACATGCCAGTTTATAACAATTATACGGTACTAATCGTTAGTCTGGAGCATTCCAGCGCAGTCAGCCGCAACACAAACCTGCTGACTGGCTAATATTGCTACCACGGCATTTACGACTCCCACTTGCAAGAATTTTGTATAATTTATCATTTTATGACATTTATTTTACATTCTGTAACCCACACACCACCACCACCACCCCACCCCACCCCACCCCACCCCACCTCCATCACCTTAACTCACACACTGACCTATTACTTCAAATTTTTTAGGAAAAAACTTATATTTTTACATTTTAAATATGTGGGCAACCATGTATCTATCACATCATAAATTTATTTGTGATTGCTTTATTTTTAATTCATTTTACCTATTGTGATATAGTAATTTTATTCTAGATGCATCGTCTTTACATATAATTATAAAATGAATGTACCTATACAAAATAATGTAAAACATTTTAAAAGAGTAACGGTGGAGTTTCAGAAGCCAAGAATAGGCTTCTGAAACTCCACCGTTACTCTTTTAAAATGTTTTCCATAAGAAACTAGCTTTTGGAAGGAGCGATTAGGATCAATTTTATTTTTTTGTAAATTTTGACTTTCTAAGGCTAGGCTTAGCCTTTGCTAAGCCTTTTGAGTGCCTATTTGATATAAATAATTTGACTTTGAATACACGGGAAAAGTGAAATTCGAGCGGTATAGCAAACTGTATTAATAATACTGTTTTATGTTCTAATTCAGAATGGGGAAAGCAAACCAGTTCCGTCTGAGAAAAGGTCTTCAATTGATGAAAAACCAAAGAAGAAGGCATTACCTGAGCTAGATAAATACTGGAAAGTCGTCAACGATGACCCTACTGATTTTACTGGCTGGACGTACTTACTGCAATATGTTGATCAAGAGGTACAGCTGCTTACTGTTTTAAAAAATATGTCTATATTTTGTGTCTACCAATCATTAAAATTGAGGCAGAAAAGGGCTTCAATAAAAAAGTTAAGAATACATAACATCACGCATTGTTTCCCCGAAGGGTAGGGCAGAGGTGTACCTTTAGTACACCCACATTTCGTCAGTTATGTTTAAGTCCCATGTAAAAAAAAATAGGGGGCGAGTCTATTAAGACGCTGACAACAGCTAAAGCGCGCTCACTGTCAGACTGCATACAAAAGAAAGAGAAGCGCGATGACACAACGCTTGTAATTTATTGATAAATATGAAGCAATTATCTATTTACTCAAAAAAGAGTTGGGTAATCTAAAATAAAAAAAACAACCAAATTCTGCATTCAAAAAAGACGTTCTTGTTATTAATTAAATACCAGGCGTACGTTGATATTTAATACAGATATTTTGGATTGGAACTAAAAGTAAAGGATTAGTTTACCGTTAATTTGTATCGAGATTTTATTTTTAGACGTGTTTTGGAAATAACCAAGTTCTGAGAAATATTTTCAAGAATAACATTATTATATTTTTTCCGCTACCACGAGCTACATAATTATATAGATTCGGCAATGTTTTTGTTTAAGTCAAGCCTACTTAGATCATTTGCCTCTTGTCAGCACTTTCACGGGGCACAAAGTTAAAAAAAGTTAAGAAAAATAATATACATAAGTCTCACAAAATGATGAAAACTGTCGCTAATCTTATTGCTTTATGAAGCAATGAGAACTGAATAAATATTGACGATCGGCAAGGGCCAACTGATTAATGATAGCAATATGTGCTATATATTACGCAAATAGCAGTACCTAACTGATATGAATGTTAACTGCTGTTACAGAGTGACGTGGAGGCGGCGCGCGAAGCGTACGATGCGTTTCTTTCGCACTACCCGTATTGTTACGGGTACTGGAGGAAATATGCCGATTATGAAAAACGTAAAGGAAGTAAAAAGAAGTGCCTCGAAGTGAGTACTCCCACTATCAAGCTGATGCATTGTTTATAATCTATTTAAATCACTTGGAGACTGGCTAAGCGGTACATCCGATGCTCAGTCGTATAATTATGTGCGTTAACACTTGGATTTTGAATTGTTTTTAGCCATAACTGGTATTTTGCAATGATTTTTTTTCCCAACAGTGCTACGTGGTCTACGTTCGTAAGGCAAGGTCGTCCGTTCGCACCGGAGAGTTCTATTACCATCACATAGATTTCGTTCTAGTGATTCATTTTTTGTGGTGTATATTTTGTATTTTAGTGCATATATTTATAATACTTTGTACACGCATGATGTATTGTAATACTTTTTCATGTATTTATATTTAAGTAAGTACTAAATGAATGGTGGATATAATTAAGATTAAGTTTAACTACCATGGTATCATGGAAACGCAGCTGGTCTTCATATTTAGCCATTGAATGGCTTTAGTAACGGAAGAGTGCGGCGAGGTCGTCGACAGCTGCGCCAGCGCGTCGATTGCGAACAGGTGTAATATACCCAGACAAACATTTTATATACTATAGATAGACACAAGCGAGACGTCGCGTCTCTGTATCTTCGCGCTCTGTCGCACCCGCACTGCTCGCGCACCCGACACGCAACGTCTCGCTTACCCTATTCTAAATTATATGACACATTATTATGCTATTCAATATTCCCTTGCTTCATAGTGTTGCCGTGAGCATGGCGACGCTTACTGACATGTGGAACTTGTTTGATACATGTTCTTGTATTACAGGTTTTGGAAAGAGGCCTCAAAGCCATCCCACTGTCGGTGGATCTATGGATACATTTTCTAAATCATATAAAGGCAACCAGAACTGAAGACCACACCTTCATTAGATCGCAGTATGAGAGGGCTATAGGTAAGCCATTCAATTTGGATTCATGTAACGTTTTCTGCCATGCCAGTGTTGTCTTAAAAACCCAGACAAGGGCTAAGCATTATACATCATCAGCAAACTTGGTTGTCCAACATCATAATATGGCTAAATTCGCTTGCATCCGGCTTTCAAACTTAAAAGCAGCACATTTGGCTTTTTTTTTTTATAGATGTTGGCCGATAGGAAAACTTGGCAATGGCAATTGTTACAATTAAAAATAGTTTTCAAATTAATTTAAAAAAATCCTTAGAAAATACGTTTTCATCAGTATAGGCATTTAATAAAAATACGAATATAGTTGGGAATGACGGTTGATTTCCTAAGAAATCAAGACTGCGTGAATTAATAAGATCTACTCGCCGGATTTTAAAACAAATGAGACTAGAGCCAAAGTAATTGCGGTAAGTGCGCTGTTTGAAGGATTTTGAAGAACAATCAAATTAATAGAAGTTTGAACCTAAATTGAACCCTGAAGTGGTGGGGAATGGCTGTTGAGATACATTACAATACCATGTTTAACGTTGATGTATGAGATGCGGTATATAACTTAATATATGTTATTTACAGAGGCATGTGGCCTTGAGTTCCGCTCAGATCGCCTTTGGGAATCTTACATCAAGTGGGAGGCTGAGAACGGATCGGCTCTCAACGTCACCAATATTTATGATCGACTTTTGGCAACGCCCACACTTGGATATACTTCACATTTCGACAAGTTTGTACTATGTTATTTTTATGCTTCAATACTGGCAGTGGTAAATATGAACTGTAAAGTTTTAGCCAACAATTCTTTGCATTTACACGATTTTACTTTTTGTGTTGTCAATAGTTTATAATAGTTCGTGCTTTTTTAAAAGAGCAAGGACAATGAAATAATTATTGTAAGAAATAACAGAGACAATTAAGAGCACTCTTTTATTGTTTTTTTTTAGTCCTAACATTCCTGTTAGAAGCATGTGAGCTTATCGGTAAAACAACCTTTATAAATTTACTTAAGCTCATTTATGGATATCTGAGATGTTAATAGTAAATAAATATCCTTAGCTGGATTTTTTTAATTGGATTTTTCTTACACGGCTTTAATCGGTAAACCCGCGTTATTTGTCGGCTAAACATACGTTATGTGTATCTTCTTGTATTTGCGTAAGTTGTATTTTATTTGTTTGCTCTCGCTATGTAAAATATGTAGCGGGAAGCATACAATTTTTTACCCCCTCACGTGTACCTTTGTGATGCAACCTTCAGGCAGACGAGATAATCTTCGAATTTAAATCTAAAGCGAAGTTTGGATTAGCAACAAAACTTGCAGCGCTTGCCGCGATTGTTACACGGTAAGAATTCCTCGTGGAGATCGGTCAACTTCTGCAAGTTTCGTCGCTAATTTAAACTTCGCCTATTGCAGATTTTTGAGGTGTCAAAACTTAATAGTTAATATAATAAATAAAACTTAATATTTTTTACATTCCTAAAATTTCAAAACACACAAATGCAGATATATCTAATGAAACTTAATACAAAAAAAGGCCCTGTGATTTTTTTGGTGAATACCTAACTCACCGTCAAAATGTAGGTGAAGTGAGCTTGAAGTGAACACAGCTCACTTCAAACGCACTTCACCTAAGTTTTCACGCTGAGAGTTTTAAAGAATAGGTCTACTGTTCATAGTGAATTAGAGTGTGTGGATGTAAGGGTGGTTGTGTGCAGCTTCCAGGAGCACGTGATGTCGGAGCCGGTGGCGGGCGTGGTGTCGCGCGCGGAGCTGGTGCGCCTGCGCGGGGAGGTGCGCGACGCCGCCGGCGCCGCGCCGCAGCTCGACCTGCCGCCCGGCGAGGACGAGCCGCTCGACCACGTCGTACGTATCTATATTCTATCAATATTATAAATTAAATTCGCTTTTTGTGTGTCTGCTTTGTTCTTATAAAGTTCGCAAAGGATTTTGATTCGGAAATGTGGGCGTCCAAAAGGGTTCCGTGGGGTGTTGAGCTAAGAGTAGATTCGGTATACCATAGTCAATTGATAATATGAATTAAAAAAATATTCAAAAACTTGCACTTTTTTTATCAGACAGATTTATTTGAAGTTGAAACTCTGAAAAGCTTGATTTGAGAAAAACTATATGAACTTGTAGATAATTAAGCATCAATTAACCCTTTCGCGGACAGTGAACGCCTGATGACGTCATAACAATAAAACTTCTATTGTGTCTCCTTCACTGCCCGTGAAAGCGTTAATAATCAATTAAAATAGCGAAATGCAGTTTTTTCACCCAACTTTACAAAACGGCGTATGTCTCTGAAACTAAATGCCGTGAACTGGACCATTTTTGCTTGGACGGCCCACAAATATTTAACTTACATAATTATGATAAAAAAATCTCGATTTTTTGTCAAGTCGTAAAAAACGTGCGAAGCAGGAGCGGGTCGCTAGTGATATTTATTTAAATGATATTTATTTCTACATTTGGTAAAAAACACTTACACATTAAAAATAGCATGTTTTAAAACTAGATGAGTTCCGTGATTCCTATCTGACTACTCTGAGAAGAAAGACCGAAACAAAGAGTCAGTCTCTTTCCAGTCCAAACATGTCATACGAGGACACGTATGAGGACAATGCAGATTAATGTCTAAGATGGTGTTTTGAAGACAAAACAACAAAGATTTGAGTGTACCTGTCCAGTCAAGTGCACGCATTTGTCAGTAATTAAGCAGGTCAACTGAGTACATTAAGGAGCGAACGACTTACGATACTTTGACAACTTTCAAAGGTATTGTCGTTTTAGAGCTTATTTTCTCGTGTCGATGACTCGGTATTTTGTCCGAACATGGCCCTATAGCACAAAACATTACAATTACAATTTACTAATTTGTAAATTTTACAAGTCCGTGTACCACCAAACTCTAAACCACACAATTGTACTGGAAAAACCTAACAAATATGTAAATTGTAGTGACAAGTCTCTAATTTGTACATAGCTCTCACACTTTGTGTTACGCTTTTAATAAAAATGCGAATGAATTGTAGATCGTACATTGTAACTCATACATATTTGTAATTTCTGTGTTACGCATTTTTTTTCTAGAAAGAAAGAAAACACATTTATTTAGCACAGACAAAGGCACACAATATAATATACAGCAGATAAAAAATAATAAAAATCAAATAATAAGTGCGATGTAAGAAATTATCAGGAACGTGTGCCCCACGGCTGCGCCAAAAAGGGCCAGGGGCCGTATTATGAAGTATAAATGCCATTATGATTCCAGAGCGAAAAAGGGACGGTGCTAGCGGTCATGTATAGATCCATCTCTCTCTTGCACTGGAATCATGATGGCATTTATAGTTCATAATACGGCACCAGTTCAGCAAAAAAACTCTACAATTCTAAAATGTTCTAGATTTGTGAAGTTTTGTGGTATAGGGCCCAGTATGTAGCGACCTGGACAGCTCTATCGTTTGCCTTATTTAAGTCCCTTAAGTCCCGGAGGGTGCGGTAGGAGTGGGTCCTGGGTGGAGGGATTTGAGTTGAAAGACGAATTAAATGTGCCTATCGGCCAATAAAAATCTATTTATATTCCCGCCTAAATCTTAAAAAGACGCACTGATTCTGTCACTTTTTTAATACCCAATAGAATTCCCGTATTTTCGTGACCCAGGCATAGTGATGGCCGTCAGACGGCACAGATTTTTACGGAGTCAAAAGCGCTCTTTACAAGGTCAGTCGTCACTGCAGCCGTTATGTGACGGTACCTTATAAAATGAAATACTAATTATACTTTTTTCGCTATTAACACAAGGCGTCCGAGGAAGAAGCGCAGGCGATCAAGGAGCGCATTATCGCGGCGCGACGCAAAGTGCACAAGACCACCGGAGAACAAGTCGCGGCTAGGTGGACCTTCGAAGAAGGGGTAAGTTCAATAATGCATTATAATCATTGTTAAAGCGAACGATCGTATGCGAATGACATTTCACTGTAACTTCAATCCATTTTTTTTATGATGGAATGAGATGATGTTTATTTCTGTAAGTAGATCTTTTATGACACTTTTATACGATAATTTATTGGCCAATATTTTAAAACTAGATGGCGCTGGCATTGCCTGGCTGACTGATCCCGGAGAAGAAATGCCGACACAAACTCAAGAGGTCACGGTCACTTTTCGAGTCCCAAAAATTATATTACTAAGATATTATGTGAGTCTAACAAAGCAGGCCATGTCTGGAGGGCATTTTGAAGAATGAGTTATTGCAGCTTTAAGTTGACTTTTTATAGGTATGTCAGACTCTTACTGACAAAAAACCACCCCAGTGTTCTGTTCCCACATTTGCACCGGGGATTATGGGATCTTGTGCGACTTGCGCGATCTCCGGCCCGCGTTTGCGTGATGGTGGTGAGGTGTTTGGGGGGTCCAAACACCTCCGCGACGTGTAATAGGAATGCGCGTGGAACACTACGTGCCGCCACCTCGTTCCAGGTGTGTAGGGGGCGACGGACGTCCCCGAGTCCATCGCCCCTGGAGCCATTTAGGGGGGCTGGAAAAGGGCGTTGTCCGCCAGCTTTGAGTTGTGGATACCACTTTGTTCTTGGTCATTACTTTAGACTCGAAGCTGCAGTGGGGCCCACATATAACCAAACTAGTTTTAAACCATTTACCAAAAAATGTACGTGTAAAAGTGTCATAAAAGATCTACTTACAGAAATAAACATCATTTAATTATTTCGGGCATTAATATACATGAGATATAAAAACGGTTACAGTTACCAAAGTTAGGGGTATTCTAGACATAATTATACAGGCACTTCTACATTTTAGACCGTATTTCAGTGTCTACAAGTCTTGTGTGTTATTTCCAGATAAAACGCCCGTACTTCCACGTAAAGCCGCTGGAGCGCTGTCAGCTCAAGAACTGGAAGTCGTACCTGGAATGGGAGAAGCAACATGGGTCACTGAAGAGAGCACTTGTGTTACATGAGCGCTGTCTCATAGCCTGTGCGCTGTACGAGGAGTTCTGGATGAGGGTATGTTACACGATTACTGTAAAACACCGCTTAAAAAATGACCATACTAATCATAATAGGACTTAGTACAGAGCTGCAAATTTCAAAAAACGTAAGAAAAAATTATATTCACGGCTTACCTTGACAGGTAACCTTTAGACAAAGCAACGCAGGCCCCCGGGAGTCTCACTAACTAGATAATAAATTGGTCATTAGTCGGCGCTTGAATCATTAACAGCATGTGTTCCACAGTTAATAAAGTTCCTGGAAGATCGCGTGGAGAGTAACCCGGAGCTAGTGAGCGTGGAGCGCGAGGTGCTGGAACGCGCGTGCAGCGTGCACCATCTAGACAAGCCCGAGCTACATCTGCACTGGGCACACTTCGAGGAGGCGCACGGCAATGCGGCGCGCGCGGCCGAGATCCTCGACCGCATCGAAAAGACCTGCCCCAACCTTGTGCAGATACAGTACAGGTATGTGTCTCTGCTGGCCATAGAAGATGTTTTATGTATGTGCTTCAGCAGCTGGTGGGTTCAAATAGATAAATAACTAACGCAGGAAGGGAGTCCTGAACAAAGATAATAAAAAACGACTCTTTCTTCATTATGAAACATCTGATGAGTAACAGTTTTTCCACAATTATCGCTTAATTTTTTGAATCTTTGACAGTGGTCACCGTGGTACATCATAGGTGTAAAAAGACGCTTAACGAAGCCGTGATTCACTTGTTCTCCCCATCATTGCGATTTTTTTTTTGTAATGGATCATATCTAGTAACCTTGGTTCTGTTTACGGAGATATTGAAGGTCAAATTTCCAACTAACACCAAATCAAGTTTTGTCAATGTTATAATTTAACTTTTACACCCACAGCACCTGTAGAGCTGCTTGCGCAATGTTTTGTGTGCTTTAAATTGAGCGCGTAAATCGCGAGTTTTCATACGAAAATAAAAGTAATTTCCTAGCAATAATTTTTGTTATTTAGTTTGATGAACAGAATGTGTAGTAACGGCTATGTGATGGGTTTTGTTACACCCTATAGGTACAAACTATGTTATTTTAAGATAATAGTAACGTTAATTTGGACGCAATAAAATATAGCCTAAAACAGTTATGTTCCTAAGAACTAAGATAAAAATCATGGAAGTGAGTGAAATGAAATGAAATCGTTTATTCTGTAAATAGGATATCGGAATCACTTTTATATGTCATATTAAAAAGTAAAAAATAAGCTAGATGTAGTCGACATTTCCTATCTGACTACCCATGAGAAGAAATGGCGAAACAAACTCAGGGGAGTCTCTTTTAAAGTCCAGACATAATCTTGGTCAGATCATGTGAGGACCATGTAGATCTGTGTCTGAAATGGTCTTTTGAGGAAAGAACCACACAATTTTGAGTGGACCTGTCCAATCAGTGCAAGCATTTGTCGTAATCGTGCAGCTCGACTCAAGACTTAAGGAGCTCAACGACTCGACGAACAATACCAAAGAAAGTACATTTGGGTAGGCCTCATAAAGTGCTCAAAATGCCAGACCACCATTAAAACTGAGAAAAAGCATAAAATAATAGGAAAATATTTAAAGGAAAAAAAAATGCCCCACATAGTGCTCACATTCACAATAAATTAAAGCAGTAAATATAATACTTTTCAAAGTAAACATTAATGTAATATTGTATATAATATTCTGCAATGTCAATATTTATATAAAATCATGGATAATAACATTAAATGTCAAGTTTTCCAGTTTGATCACAAGGCTTGCAGAGCGAGCAGCTCAATCCCAAGCTTTTTTATCTTCTAAATAATCAGAAATTTTATAGTACCCTTTTTTACAAAGTTTGGTTTTAATACAGCTTTTAAATCGTTTAATGGGTAAGTTTCGAATGTCAGTAGGAAGTTTGTTGTAAAAGCGTATACATTGACCCATGAACGAGTTGCCTACTCTGTGGAGGCGAGTGCGATGTACAGCAAGATTGTGTTTATTCCTGGTATTTAAACATTGAACATCAGACATTTTCTTAAAAATTTTCACGAAGTGAATCTCTCGTATCTAGATTGTAAATGGCTCGAACAGCCCTTTTCTGTAAAACAAAGATAGTATTAATGTCCGCACAGGTTCCCCAGAGCAGAATCCCAGTAGTGCTAAAACTATATGAACTCCTGAATTCCAAACTAGGTAAAAACCTGTATCTTGGCAAACAGTCTTATTTTAAGTAATCTTTGTTATCTCTAGACGCGTGAACTTAGAACGACGCCGGGGTGACTACGACAAGTGCGCTCAATTGTACGAGGGCTACATAGCGTCTGCGAAGAGCAAGGCGGTGGCGTCGGCGCTGGCCATCAAGTTCGCGCGCTTCCTGTTCCACGTGCGCGCGCAGCCGGCGGCCGCGCGCGCCGCGCTCGACGCCGCCGTGCTGCGCGACCCGCTCAACGCGCGCCTGCACGCGCAGCGTCTGGACCTCGCCATGCACACGCCCGGCACGCCCTACGAGGAGCTTGATGGTACGACGACATGCTGCTTTGTACCCGATTACGCCAAAGGAGGGTCGCGAGAGCTGTGATGGCCCAGTGGTAACAGCCCCGAGTTAGGAGTTTGTAGATTCGAACACTGCGCTTTGCGTCACTGCTCTCAAAACGGTGAAGGAAAACTGCATGTCCTAGAACCAAAAATTCGAAGACATGTGACATCTAACAACCTACACTGGGTCCACGTGGTAGATAACGGCCCACTCCTTGAAGAGGAGGCCTGTATCCCAGCAGTAGATAGGCTGATTATGCAAAGGAGGGTTGTGATTTTAACAGGCTACGTATGTAAGTGGTGCGGAATCCCTATTGGGAGATAATATCCCGGGCCTCGGAAAGCACGTTATGTCGTTGGTCCCGGCTGTCATTAGTGGGTCTTTGACAGTCTTTACAGGTCGTCAGAACCTCGAAAGTCTGACAACCAGTCTTACCAAGGGGTATCGTATTACCCAGTAACTGGGTTGTGGAGGTTAGATAGGCAGGCGCTCCATGTAAAATACTGGTATTCAGCTTCCGGTTAGATAGGAGGCGACCCCAACATAGTTGGGAAAAGGCGAGACAGATGATAAGGATATGTATCTATATTGTATGTTCATCTGTTCCCTGTATCTTTGGCATTCATGTTCTTTCGCTGGTTAAAGTCTATAGACGTCACATAAAATCCGCTCGCAATCGGCGTGCGTGTATGACCAGATGTATGAACGTAGGCGAAGCAAAAGGAGTATGTAAGGAGCGTAGCAGGTGGCATTCTATAGTTTCTGCCTACCCCCATGGGAAGAAGGCGTGAGTTTATGTATGTAAAATATAACATGGCATCTTTCTTATAGTGGATCTGAGTCACCAAAAAAAAAAGGTTTACTAAATAGTACTGGGTATCTAATGAAGTCTTAAGCAGAACTTTCTGAAAATGTGTTAGTTATCTATAATATTATATATTCACAAACCCCAAAATACATTAAATAAAATTTATTTAATGTATTTTGTATGTCGGTTATTACAAACGACCTTACATTTCACCAGTTATGTTTAAGTCCCATATAATAGGGGCTGAACCTATTGCCATCAACGAGGCATAAATCCAGACTCCGGGCTGCTATTAAGAATTTCCTGATGGAAAACCCAATAACACTACCCAAGCTGGGAGTCGAATCCAGGACCCCCTATTCAACAGTAACGCTTGCGATCACTAGGCGCATTTATGTGTAATAATGATGTTGTCGTGCAGAGCTGGTGTCATCGTATGGCAAGGAGGAGGGCGCGGAGCCGGAGACGTGCGCGATGCTGGCGTGGCGGCGCCGCGAGCTGGCGGAGGAGCTCGGCGGCGCGGCGGCGGCGCGCCAGGCGCACGCGCACGCGCGCGCGCTCGCCAAGCACCTGCGAAAGCGTGCGCGCAAGGACAAGCACGACCCGCCGCAACCGCCCAAGTAAATACTATTTTTGTTTTCTACTTTCCACTACTAATTCATTTTTTATTCATTCGTTAGGGGTTCCTATGCCTGATGTGAGTTGGCCTATGTGGATATGACCCACATAGGCAGACGGAGGCTGAAGTCATTACCAACTAAAGAATTAATTTACATTCGATTTTGTTTTGCTGACTTGTGTGCAGGGTGTTTACCATGCAATCATTTTTATTTATTCGTTTGCCACCCTATTATGATTTTATTAGCCACTAACACTACTGTATGTTACCACAGTAGCACGTGCGTGGAGTCCGGCAAGAAGAAGGAGAGCGCAGCGGCTCCCGCGGGTAGCGCGGCGTCGCCGTCGGGCGGGTACTACGCGGCGCCGGCGCAGGCCGCGCAGTCGTACGAGCAGCCCTACGCGCAGCCCTACCAGCCCGCCTGGGGCTACCAGCAGCCGCCCGGGCCCTACCAGCACCACCCGCACCCCTGGCCGCAGTACCCCAACTACTACTAACCGCACAGACACCGACACTACAATCAAATTATTATTATTTACTGACAAATGTGAGTCTATTAATTTATGACTTTTGTTTCTGTACATACGATATTCATCATGATATCGTCAAAGTAATAGACTACGAAGTAGACGCGTCTATTTGCTAAACTTTCGGTACCAAACCCGATTGTCCAAATGAAAAAGAAATATTGCGATTTACAAGAAATGTTTATTTGACGTAAACACAATAACAAACATACATTACATATATTTTTAGGAAATAAATCTTATCTTCACAATACAACGTCTTATTATTTCGGCAATCCATCAGTCTTCCATAATATTTTACCTTTCATTACAATCCATATCCTAATGTTAATTAAAAAAAAATATGAATGTCTTCGGCCTCGCTATTTACAATCTCAATTTATGAGGACAATAAGTCCATGGACACTCAAATGCATTTTTTTAATAAATATATTATGATGCTGGTCGTACATTTACTATTATAAGCTCGCAACCGAGTGCTGACTACGGTTTTGTCTTCTCAAACACCGAGCAACTTTTAAGACGTAACCACAATGTGCGTTCATGTGCGGCTAGCTTAATTAAAATCGTCAGATCATCCTTTTATAATATCTCAAATAAATTGCTCTTCCGCTACGAGAATTGAATCATTTAAAAACATATCAAAATAAATTGATTACATTCTTCATTTACATGCATCGCGAAATTGTACGTTCGGTACTCCTACATTATGTAAATGCCATTTAAAACTCATCATAATTTATTATTGACTTTTCCGTCATTTGAGATTAAATAAATCCATCTAGACAGTATGTTCACTACGGTTTACGTATGTTTATTCTAAAACGAACAAACTCCGCTCCTTACTGCCCTGTTGGCCAGTTTTTGAACAATTTTTATCAGGCGCACGCGGCTTTTGCCGCCTTCACAGCTGCAAAAGAAAAATATTTTTAAACTAGGAAGCTTTTAGAACGAATAGTTATTTATAGATACAAAATTGCAGCCATATTAAGTAGTTATGGCTCGGCTACATGCTCCTTATAATTTTGTTAAGACTGCAATACGGTATAACGCGGTTTCCTATGGCACATTATTACAATCCATCATGTAAGTGTCTTGTAAAGAAATGATAACATAAAATCACATTTATTTTATTTTCCATTTTCCTACAACTTGCACATCTGCATGTGACAATGTAAATACCTATAGTGCGTTCACTATAACTTGACTCGTGACGCGATTGGTACTCGTAGTACCGCATTTTGTTTATTTATTTTATTGATTATGTACACACAGAGATGCGACATAATTATAATTTGTTCTTTTTAATAGAGTTTAAAATGGCGACTGACGAACATAACTACCAATCACATGACTGCAAAATTCAGTGTTACCAATCGTGTCACGTGTCAAGTTATAGTGAATGCGCTATGTACGGGTGGCGGTGTAGCCCAACATCAAAGGCGTTCGCTACTGTATGGATTGCAATACTGTGCCTATGGTATGGACGACACGTGTTTGCACATACAAGGCTCTGCGTGGTCGGGCCTTTAGGCTATAATGATGTATGCCCACAAATGTATGGGAAAAGTATCTAGATATGTTTGACTAACCTTCCCTCTCCTTCCGGCGTAACTTCTTGCGTCGTCGGTCAATGGCCGCGAGCTCCGCTTTCACCGAGTGGTACGCTTTGCGCAGGTCGGCGAGTCGTGACGTCAGCACGTTGATGCGCGTCTGGCAGTCCCACGAAGGATCTGTTTTGATAATAAAGTGATCAGGAACTAGGATATTTTAGCAATTTTGTTTTTCAAGCTAATGAACCACGAGATAAGTTAAAAAAAATTGCTTAGTGTCCCAATTCTGGGTAAGGGTTACCCCCTAATACTTCCAAATAGTCCTGCGTCATCGCCACCGCCGTATATTACCGAAGGAATGGAGCACTCACCCAATTCCACGTAGAAGTTGTACTTGAGCGGCGGATGGTGCGCGTGATGCGCGTGGTGCGAGTGCGGAGCGTGATGCGCGTGCGGCGCGTGGTGCGCGTCGTCCGTGTCGCGGCGCGTGCGACGCGTGCGGTGCCGCGCGCCCGCCGAGCTCTCCGACGCCTTGCGCGACCGGCCTCCGCCTGAATCAAATTATACATTACTAACGATCCACCCCTGCCTCGCTCGGTTTTTACGATTAGACATAACAAGATTTCTTTACTATAAGTAAGTTTAATAAGGCATGTATTTAACGCAGCGACAAATTAATCGGAATTTGGGATTAAAAAATAATGAAAGCCGGTAGCAAAAATAGTAGGTTAGCAGCTACAGCGAAGTATTATTTTAAGTAGAAAGTAGCAGCTCAATAATCAGTTTTTAGCTTTATTTTAATTTAAACTGGCATCGAATTTTTGTTTTGGTAACTGAATTTACCAACAATAGAGGGGATCTGGCGCTCGGCGGCCGCTGCCGCGACACGCTCGCTTCGCTCGCTCGCCTTCGCTTGTTAATGGTTACTGTTCTAACCTAACCTAACCCAAATGATTCAATAACAGTAGATGACTTTGCAGCGATTAAGAAATAATATTTAATCGCAGCCATGTTATTTTTTTTTGCAGCAAATAATTAGTCGCCCTTTAAGTTGTAAGTCGCCTCGAAAATTATTAGCCGTTTAATAATAATGTATTATGCACATAAACCTTCCGAAATAAATTCATCAAATGATGGTGAAAACGCAGCAAAATCCGTTGCGAAGTTCAGAAGAAAAGCGACTTTAATTCATAATATGTGTAGATATAGATTTTTTCGTAATTATACTCCATTTTAAATAAGATTAGAAAAAATAAACCTTTTGTACAGTCCGTTCAACCGATTTTAACTTCTATTGCGTTGGTACAAATGGCAGCTGTAATAAATAGTTGGTATTGTAATTACGTTTTTGCTTTTAATGCCATCCTTATGCCTACGCAATAGAAGTCAAAATCGATTGAACGGACTGTAAAAAAGGTTTACTTCAATTTCTAATCTTATTTCAAATAGAGTATAAGACTATTTATGAATCATTTTGCCATGTACTGTAGATCTCTGCCTGCCTGAATAAAAGGCGTTATTAATGTTATAATAATTTGTAGCGTAACTGACCGTGCGCTTTTTCGACATCGAGTCCGGCCGCATCGTTCACTCGCCCTTCGTCTTCGTCCTCCTTGCGTTCCGAAAGGCTGTCCCGCTCCGATATGCGTCGTTCCCTGTTGGATTCCAATATTAAACGTTATAGTTAGCTGTGGTATTTGTGTAAATAATAACATAAAAATTTTGGCGTAAGAACTGTCTCACAATGACCGCTATTTCGCAGAGAAGATCGCTTTTAGCGATAAGACCGCCCATTGTGTCACCCTATGTAAAATTTCAACATATATATCTGTAATTTTTATGGTGTACATAATAAAAAGTATTCTACTCTATTCTGTCTTGTGTCTACAATAGTTGTACATATAACTAGACAGTTTTTACGTCAACATTGTACAAAAAAATATGAAATTAAGGGCTGATTTACATTGATCCAGTCCACCAACCCGCACGGGGCCCGCGTGGTGGATTACGGCCCACTTAATCTCACAGAGAGGAGGCCTGAGCCTCAGCAGTGGCAACGTTATTGGCTGATTATATTATATATTGCAGTATTTGAATGCAGTGATGCTTCATCAGCCATCGGCTAATTAGCAGGTGCTCTATTGAATTACAAATCCTTGACTGGGCTGAAAAGTAGACATTGGTCAAACATTGATCTATAGTCTGTTCCCAAAACTCAAAAACTCAAACTCAAAGTATTTATTTCAATTAAACCATTTACAGACACTTTTGAATTATCAAAGAGTCGGTCAGTTAGTCAGAAAGTTGAAGCTATTTGCCCATTCCAAAACATAGATCTCTAGAGAACAACAGGCAAGAAACTCCAAGGACACTCTTTTAATAAATCAAGATATTGCAAAATCCTGGGTACATTATTCTTGTCGCTTCTATATGTGATAACTTGTTGAGTCGTTTAATTTGATTCTTTGAATACTTAAACCCCAAAACAAAATACGTTTTTAATTTGACAGTTGGGGTTAATTTTATTACCACAGTTTTTGTTGATGATTTATTAATTACAATTTAATAATGATATTCAAACAACAGTTATTGGAAAAAGTGGTGAGATATCTCACCACTTTTCCCAATAAAATTTGAAACCTAAATACATGAATATTTGTAGGGCCATTAAAGTATTACGGAAGCAGGATTTTAGTGTTCTTTAACACCCCCCCCCCCGTCCCCCCCCAAGTTTCTTTATTATATTTATGAGTCTAAAAATAATGAATTTAAGTAATTTCTCTAATTCTGTTCTTTATAACTTAACCATAAAACACTGCGTCAGAGCGAGTAAGCAATATCAATAATTTGGGGAATACTTAAACATGCTTTTCACTTTCTAGCATAGACAAGTAGGGTGGGTTGCCATATTTGTACAAATCCGAATCTACAAAAAAATTAAGAAAAATCAGAAAAATTTAATGTTGCTGACGTAATTACCATACAGACTCCCGTCCCCTATGTCATCAGAAATAAGCAAAGCAAAGACCCCTTGGGGGCATCCCCCTTTGGTGCTTACATAATACTTGAATGGCCCCTTAGTTTGCAATATAAGCGTGATGCGCTGACGGATTTTATTACTTACTAGTTTCTGCCCGCGACTTCGTTCGCGTGGAAGTCATAAGACACCACAATAACAGTCACATTTTTATAAAACTTCCCTGTATACTACGTTTGATCTGTCTCCCTGCCGGCCTCCGAGAACAAAAAAAAAAGAGTTACCTGTGCGGAGGCGACAGCTCGAGGCTGCTGTCGGGCGTGGTGGGCGGCGTGTGGTCGGCGAGCGCGCGGCCGCGGGCCCAGCGCGCGCCCTCCGCGCCCGCGCCCCCCGCGCCGCCCGCCAGCCCCGCGCCCGCAGAGCCCGCGCCGGAGCGACGCTCTTCTGCGCGGACATAATAAAACGTGTATAGACAGTTAAAAAGGCAAATGCTTATATAAAATAAGGTAAAGCTTGCAAGCTTGCGTGCTTGTGTAAAGAAGAAGTACATGGATCTAAATGTATTTATAAACTGTTGTAGCTTTTTAAAACTTTCTAACATTTAAGCAACATATATCCAACCTTTCTGCCAGGCACATATTGTTTCAATAATTATTGAAGAGTTTTTTTTTGGCACAATTGGAACAAACTCACGCATACACACTCACATATACCAGATCACCTCTCTAGTCTCCACTCTGGAATTCGTACTAACTAGTACTCGTACTGTCTAGTTTGGGACTCACTGGTAAATAATCATTTGTAACCATGGACGTATAAAAAACTCGGACGGATTCTCGCTAACAGAAAACTGTGTCACTCAGAGTCAGCCAGCTCGCTGTACGTACAGGCCCCCACGCACACATTCACAGCAAACTCACCCATTACGCGTGCAAACGTCAACACAGTCGACACGTTTACGCGGCAAAAAAAGTATTGAAATACAGCATGTCTTGTGTGGTAAAAAAAACCGTAGCGACCGGAAGAAAAAAAATACAGGAATCACGTTTCATAGGTAAAATAAAAATAATTCAACAACTTAGTTCCCGATTTTATAGATTACAGTCAATATTTATTCACCAGAACAAAATAATTAATCACAAGGCCAGTGTTGCCAATATTCACGTGTGCAAATTACCCTAAATATATGGGAAATTAATATATTTTTTAATCAATTCAATTTATTTAGGTTAATAAATTATTACTAGTTGTTTTATATTCTTTCTACTAGATTTCCTAAAGTAAATGAAGTTTGGCAAAATTATTGGATTGAAAAAATTCGAAATTGTAACTGTCAAAATGACTGGATTCCAAACAAATACAGTGTCACTTGCAGTTTACATTTTGAAACGAATGACTTTTATACAACTAAAGGAGGACTCCGGCGTGTTGTTACATATGCAGTACCTCAAAAGGTAAATTAACAATCTAAGCTAACATGTTAGTAACATGGTATTTATTTTGAAATTACGAAAACGACACGATATTTTTCTTAAAATAAAACAATATTAAGTGGGTAATTTTGGCTATCAAATTCACTCACACCTAAGACTGTCGCCGCCATTACGGGACACAGTTTTGTCTTAGCGGGAGTTCCGTCCGACTTTTTTTTTAGATCCATGTTTGTAACCTAACTTTAGGTAATATTTTAAGTAAACTCTTGTTGTCTCAACTTGGTGTTAACCTGTGAACCTGCTTACGGTATTACCTGGATAATAAAATATTTTCTATTTCTAAACTGTCTAATTTTGGAGGCGCTGCTTGAGAAGGAACATGTTAATATACCTAGCTAATCCAGTACGTCTAATGTTAGTTCCCTTCACTTTCTAAAAGAACGTCTTTAAAATATGTCTGTACTAGTTTACCTTTGGTATGCTGGTGGGGCGGCGCGGAAGCGAAGGGCATGTGCAGTCGTTGTCGCGGCGGCGCAGGCTCGGCGTCTGGCGCCGGCGAGCCGGGGATCGTCTCCTCGCACAGTAATAGTGAGATGTTGCCGTCCTCGTCGCGTCCCTCTCGCACTTCCCGCATCTCCCGTCCCTCTCGCACCTCGCGCATCTCCCTACCCTCTCGCACCTCGCGCATCTCCCGTCCCTCGCGCATCTCGCGTCCCTCTCGGACCTCCCTTCCCTCGCGCGCGTCCCGCGTCGGCAAGGCTTCGCGTGGACCGCCCGCCACTACAACGCTCGCGCCTGTAAGCAGATTAAGTAGTAAAGCCAATGCCGAATACAAAACTGATTTAGCAGCATGGGGTATCGATTTTCAGTACACGGTAAAACAGAATGAGCCGGGATAATAGTTTGACAGGGAACATCGTTGTTCAGCCCAGGAAAATAAGTTAAACAAAAGGCAAATCCGCGAAATAAATCCTAGTTAAGATTGATCACCGGAATTATCTTTATGTAGGCATTAGAAATACTGTGTGGAAAATCCATTACATCCTGTGAGAAAAAGAATATCGACTGTCACAGCACGCGTAGCATGACCAATTCTATCTCTACTCTTCCAAGAAACGACAAAGCTCTCTCTATCCAACTCGTTATCTCTTCTGCCCGAGCACGGCGCGACCCGTAGACTCGCGTTTCTATGAAGACAAAGACATAGATATCTTTCCAGAGCAACGGGGAGGTAGCTAGTGATGTAGTAAACTATGAATTCTACGATAATTATTCGTGTTTCGTTTTCGAAAAAAATGTGTCAAACGTCAAGTTTTTCATTAATAAAAACCAGCGAAATTCAAATATCTCGAAAACGGTGCGTCCTAGGCAAAAAATTACAGAAATTTACTCACCCTCCCTCCGTGCAACATGAATTTAAGTTAAAAAAATATCCAACATGAATTTGAGTTTAAAAAAAAATCTAACATATTCATGTTAGATTTTTTGTTAGACATTCGTAAGGCAACACTAAAAACATACTACTACTTATTTTTTCGCTGGTCTTTTTACATCATCATAAAGATGGTTTTCGACTAGAACAACAATTTCTTTCCCACATTTTCCCAATTTTTTTTTTCTTGCTCATAGTGCCCATAACCATATACTCTAACTCCTACAACTCCGCCCCTAGACGACCCATGCCCGGTTTCTGAAGTTCCCAAATAAACTCTCACTAACTATTGATTCAATAAAGTTAAGCGTAAGATAAACGTCGGTTAACTGTCACTGCGTTTCTGAATACGAAACAAACCATTCAATAACTATGAAACCGATAACTAGTTCCTTAGTTGCCGCTAGATGGGTCTGTATAATAGATCGCGTCTAAAATTGGTTTTATTATTTTAATTCGTCTATAATTAATAGTTTTAATTATAATAATATATTTTTCGAGGATAAATAAGTGGTTTAACACTATTTTAGTTAATAAATTTGATAAGTCGTTACTTATGGACGGATCAATGAACAACATCATTGCCATTTAAAAAAAGTTCACTTCATTGTTTTCGTTTCGCATGGTATTATTTTTGCTTTACCGTTTGATTTTAAGTTTTATGTCGACAGTCTATTTGGTATTTCCAATCGTTTGTGCTTTAGGTGAACATTCTTTTGTAAAATAACATATTATAACTGGAAAATGCAGTAAAAAAAATTACTGAAAGAGAAGATGCTTGATATAGAAGTGGCTAAAGAATTTGTTTATTTAAGCAACAATACAAGAACATTTTGAAAGGAATTCTACTACGTCTTAAGTTTCTGGGTACTGATTTATTAGAAATAAACTCCAGTACTTCCAAATCAGACTCTGATGAGCTGCTCGTATTCATTATGCTAACACTCATTGTTTTTTCCTTTGAATAATTTTAATATATAACTTTCACTGGTATTTTAATTTAAATAATACACGCTATAATTATGTATAACCTAAAAGTTTATGTAGTTTGCTATGAAATGAAACGTCAGTTAGAGTTATAGAACCGATAAATGGCACACATTGGTCAGTTAAGTCAACTGGAGTTTAAACTGAGTTTATCTTACATTGCGGTGTTCGGAAACTCACTTTCACAAGTTATCGAACCGATAGCGCTATTGAATAGATAAACTACCGATAAAAGTACCTCAGAAACCGGGCACCAGTGGACCAGATTGTTCAGTGAGAAGAAATTTGGACGGTGAAAGTATTGAATAGGGAATATGCACGTAATTCAAAACGTATCCATTATTTTAATATACATTGTGTAGGAGTCAAGAAACGAATTCCAATATTTTTTACATTTTTTAATGCATCACTTATTTTACAATTAATTAATTTATATTGCGTTTTTTTGGTGGAACGGAACGCAAACTCAAAACGCGTCCTCTTCGAAAATGCCGGAAGTGACGAAACAAAACATGTGAATAAAATCTATTCTTTGCTAAATGCTTGAAATCTCACTGAGGTAAATATTTAAGTGCGATTTCTACTTGAATAAAGCATAATCAATCATTTAATATATAAGATTTGGGGCTAAAAAACAGATGTAAACAAAGCAGTTTCGTGAACAATGACGTCACATCATGACCGCGACAGAAACGGACGTTTGAACTGTAGTAGAAAATTGTTGGAAACTTTCAATTCTTTTCTTAGGTTTATATTACTGTCTATTATTCAAATAGGAGTATTCAAAATTAATATTAGATTCTTGTCTAGGTCAAATGTGTTGTAGACTATTTTTTAGCACTTTTCGAGAAGAAATGTTTTTACCTCAACTGTCAAAAGTAGACAAAAATTGGTCGTCATGCTCGACATTATAGACTTTTGTCGACTGAAGAATAGAACTCTCTTCAGTTTTAACATCGCCATGCTTAGGACGGAAGAAATCTTTCTATAATCTGTCATTTTGTTGATTCTTCCGTCAACAAAACCCGTTTCTAATGCATTGCATGTTTTGAAAATGTTCACGATAGATAAAAAATACTATTTGCGCTTTACGAGTTTTTTTTTTTTTGCAATAAACTGATTTACGGGACCTTCGACATATCTTTTTTTCGCACATAAATTCGCAATAGATTTTTCACACAGTATTTCTAACGACTAAATAAAGATAATCCTGGTGAGAATTCATCAATCGGATGTTATTGGCAGAAAATATCTTATCTTCCTGGGCTATGTTCAATTGTTCACCCCTTTTACGTTACACTTACACCTCCCAATATCGTTTTATGAGAAACATTTTGGTGAGAACGCAAGTTATAGTACTTACTGTGTTTCCGTTCGTTCTTGCAGGCATCCTCTAGCATGAGCAGCGACTCTCCCGCACTCCACTCTCCAGGTGACTTGCCAGCGTGCAGCGCGCGTGCGCCCACCGTCATGCCGCTCACCACGCCCACTCCCGCACCGAGCGACCCGAGCGAGCCGAGCGACACGAGCGATCCGAGCGTCGCGAGCGACCCGTGCTGGCCGTGTGTTGTGTGCGCAGGCGACGACCGCTCGCCGCTACCCCACTCATCCACCACTAGCTTGTCGATTATTAACCTAAGAGATTTTTTTTGGTACAATAATGAAGAACTTGGCTCTTAAAAAAAAGTTACAGTTTAAACTTACATCTAAACTTCGATCAACAATACCAACTAGATATCAGGTCGGTGCAAAAAATACGTACCGTTAAATAACAGCGCACTTGAGACGTGAGCTCTTATTGTGTTTAGTTCACTTGAAACACAGACAATGTAAACACGTTTCATACATCATGGCGCAATGTGTCTTCAAAAGTTACAAAAATAATACTCGAGAAAGCATTTTAAAGGCTGCGGGAGGCCGTGACTTACTTTCGGTAAGTACATGTAGAATAAGTTATATTTTAAGCTTGAAACTAACAAATAATATCAACAACAGTTACCGATTTTAAACCAACATTACAAATGTTTGGCCAAGGTCAGCCAATACACGCGCAAAATTTTGTGTAACAGAACAGTAGATGCATGGATAAATTATTTTAGACTTTATTACCAAGTGCCATGGTTGTAATTAGGTTGTAATTTTGTTCGTTAGTAAACGAATGCAGCTGTTTATGTATATTTTCACGCGGACAGCATTTAGCTTTGATTTTGTACGAGACCCGTTATCTAGTTGGTATTGTTGATCGAAGCGTCTAAACGATTTTTGATTTGTATTATTCGATGGTGTATTATACATTTGTTAAATTTATTTTATACGTATTTTGAGCCGACCTTTTTTGTTTTTATTTGAGTGAATCTGCGGGAAAGTTGTAAATGGACTTCCAATTTCATTTTTTTTTTTTAAGAAAATCGTAAATTAGTTGTAAGTTTCCCGAACAGAATAAAATAAAATAACTTGTGGAAAGTGTACAAGTGTCTTACCTCCTATCAGAGTCGTCGGAATCGCTGGAGTCGGTGCGCTCGTCACTAGGGAAGGGCAGCGACACAGCGGCGGCGGCGGCGGCTGCCGACTGGTTGATCTGACTCGACAGCTTCTGTATGGTGTCGCTCAGCACCTTGTTGTTCTTGCCGGGCACGCTCAGCGGCAGCTCGGCCACGCTCTTGCGCCGCTCCAGGATGCTCAGCGGACTCTGCAGCCGAGGTGCAACATCCTCAGGCTTCACCTTCTTAACGTCAAGTAAATCACGCTTCACGTCAACCAAGTTCGATGGCTCACCAAATATCGTCTCAGTACTGACCGGCGGTGTCGCCCTCTTTATGGCCTCAGTCTTTACTAAAGGCTTCATCGACTCTGGTTTCACGGTCCTCTGCTCGGGAGATATCGGAGACAGTTTAGTTTCGGGCTTGATCGGCTTAATGGCGTCGGTCTTAGGCGTGACCGGGCGGTCGTCCATGGGCGGGGGAGACATAGACAGTCTCTTGGCGCTGCTGATAGCTTTGAGCAATTTCTCTGCTATCTTGGGTCCCTCAGACTGCAATAGGAACCCTGGAGGCGGCTCCGGCAGTACGTCAATCCTGGCGGGACTATCCGGCTCCGACTTGTCTTCCTCAGTGTCAATCAAGGGGCTGGACGGAGGCTGCAGCTTCAATAACGCAGGCTCAACCGGAACAGGGTCCAATTTCTTTTCAATTTTAATCTTGAGTAAATTTTCTTTGTGTTCCATGATAGGTATAGCGACAGAGAGAGGTTTCGAAGGCTCCTCTTTCTTTGACTTGTCTATGTTTTCTACTTTATGATCTGATGTCGTAGCCGCAGTGACAGTAATACTAGGCGTAGTGATTGTGTTCGCAGTAGTTGGTATGTGCGGTTTAGCCGGTGGTGTTTCTGGTTTGTTTTGTGGTGGAGGTGTTTTAGGCGGCTCGGGAATTTCGACTTTAGGCTGTTCTTTCACTTCTACTACTACTTCTTTATCGGGTGCTACAAAGTCCGGTTCCTTTGGTTCGTCTTTTACAGGAGTTCCTGGGGTGGTAGGTTCCTCAACGACTGGTAATACTGGGGTCGGTTCTCTTGCTTCCTCTTTTATTGTAATATCTTCTGGTTCATCGTCCGAGGACTGCTCATCGTCTGCTGGACTGTCTGGGGAGTCATCTATGAGTTCTCTCAACTTTGACACTTTGCTCTTTTTAGAGTATGTTTCTTGGTTTTTCGCCGGAGTGAAACCTTCAAAGGTGGGTCCTGAACTGCCATCGCCTGGGAATGAATCGTCGTCGAGTGAGAACAGTCCATCCTTGGAGTCTTCCTCGGGACTCTGGTGGCTCGCGTCCCGACTGGCGCCGAAGTCTCTAAACGGCGACAAGGAAGGAGATCTGAGGGACGTCGGTCGCGGTCGCATCGGGTCTTCTGAGATTTCTTCACTCAACGACTTGGACAGAGTGGACGTATATTTACTTGGTGAAATGTCATCGAAAATACGATGCGTGCGCTTCTTTTTTTCATCATGCAGTTCTAGTTCGAAGGGTTCTGGTTCTTTAAACTCGTACACGTCTTCGGCTTGTTTGTCTTGCTGCATAGGTTCGGTCGGGGGACCGGCGGGGCCGCTGGGGGGCGGGGTGTCCTTGTCTTCTTGTTTGGTGTCATCGGGCTCTTGTTTGACGGTGTGTAGTCCCTTGAGCTCGGAGCGTATCTCATTGAGGTCGTAGTCACGGCCCTGGTGGCCGGCGTTGGGTCGTGTCTTCTTGGGCGGCGACACAGATGTGGGAGTAGACACGGTCCGTACCGGCCTCTTGCGGGGCTTGCTCGAACTGCTGCTGTCACTTGACTTGACATCTTTTGACCTTGAAGGAGCTGTGGACAAGAAACATGTTATAGTATAAACTATTTCTTGGAAATGAACTGGAATCATGTTAGGTAGCCGTAGGTTACGTTTTGAGCTTGATTTGTCATCTGACTTCTTAGGTGGCCTCTTGACATCGTCGTCACTTTCTGAGTCGCTGTCTGAATCCGATCGTGCCGATGATTCTGTAGGAAATAGTTACAAAATCAGTTCAAAATGTTAGTGGTAATAAAAGAAAATTAGCAGATAGCGAATCAGACAATGTGAATCATTTAAAAAATTATGCATACCTTCGATCCTCTTGCTCCTGACTCGCCTACTCATACCAGACCCCTGGAAGCGGTAGATGATAAAGATATCGTGAATTAAAAACAGTACGTAATTTTATTTTTATACAGTAGAATCTTAGCACCCTATATTGGTCGAGTAGCCGCGTTATTTTCAATACAACTACGTCTACCCACGCTAAGGGCACGACGCGCACAAAAATAATAACAGACTGAGTATCAGCAGTTTTTGAACGTCAAAATTCCAGAAGACAGTCCCCGATAACGCCCGCCTTTCCCCCCTCCCACCATCTCCCCAGCAGCACAGCAGTATGTTAAGTTAGAAGAAATTGATTCTACACAACAGTATGTTTTCTACATAACACTACAGAAGTATTTATCATGAGAAAAGATATTTTTATTGCCATGACAGCTAGCACACGTCAATATACCGACAAAAACATGGAAACTTATAATCAAGCAGAAATACGCTGGACAGCTCAGAGGATGACACTGAGAGAAACACTTTCGTGTTCAAAGTGGCCGCGCTGCTTGTAAAAGGAAAATGAAAAATCCCGTACAGCGCTAGAAGGTTATTTTGTGGCGCGTGGCCAAAATTGGAACTAACTTCTTGTTTCTTTAATACAATTTCTGGGATCCAAGTTTACGAATGTTTATGAATAACGCCCACCTGTGTGTGTGTTAATGTCATTCAGGTGCCAATATATCCTTGAACAGTGCGTTCATTATAACTTGACGCGGATAGCGATTGGTATCACTGATTTTGCAGTCTTAGTTACAATACTCAAGTTCAAAATGGCGACTGACGAAGAGAACTACCAATCACATGACTTCCAAATTCAGTGCTACCAATCGTGTCACACGTCAAGTTATAGTGAACATACAGTACCACTCTTGGTCTTTATTCTGTGTCATATATTGAAATTTATAATAGTAAAACGCCGGTTGGAGTCCAACTGGTATACGAGGGCTGCACTAAAAGTATCGGGAATGGAATATTTCCACTGTTCCTGTCATATTAAAATCTTTTTAATTGAAAACTCCTTGGTTTTAAAAATCGAATACCATTTATTTATTTAAAAAAAGATTCTCGGTCTTGTCACAAGGTTTTGTCAAACTTGTTTAGTCGTTGAGAAAATGGAATTGACTCGAGAAAATTCAAGAGCGATGATTTATTATGACTTTCGAACTGGTTTAACACAAAAACAGTGTGTTGACCGGATGATTTCTGCATTTGGTGATGAAGCCCCGTCCAAAACCACAATTTATCGCTGGTTTGCTGAATTTCAACGTGGACGTGTCAAGCTCAGTGATGATCCCCGTCAAGGTCGTCCAAACACTGCAGTCACCCAAGAAAACGTTGATGCTGTGCGTAAGCTGATTGAGTAAGATCGACATGTGACATACCGCGAAATTCAGGCAACTTTAGACATTGGCATGAGTCAAATACAAATAATCTTGCATGAACAATTAGGTGTAAAAAAGTTGTTTTCCCGATGGATACCGCATTCGCTCTGTGAAGAGCAAAAAGCGGCTCGCATTACTTGGTGCGTCAGAACTCTCGAAAGATTCCACGCAGGATCCTCAAATGCTGTATACAACATTGTATCAGGTGACGAATCCTGGATATACGCGTACGAACCCGAAACAAAAAACCAGTCACGAGTTTGGGTGTTCGAAAATGAGTTAAAGCCAACAAAAATTGTTCGTTCACGGAGTGTTGCAAAAAAAATGGTGGCCACGTTTGTCTCCAAAACCGGCCATGTTACGACTATTCCTCTTGAGGGACAAAGAACGGTTAATCCTCCATCACGACAATGCGAGTTCTCACACCGCGCACAGAACAAAAGAGTTTTTAGAGCAAGAAAACATAGAATTATTAGACCATCCGCCGTACAGCCCCGACCTAAGCCCTAATGATTTCTATACTTACCCTAAAATAAAGAATAAATTGCGTGGACAGAGATTTTCATCACCTGAAGAAGCTGTGGACGCCTACAAAACGGCCATTTTGGAGACCCCAACTTCCGAATGGAATGTTTGCTTCAATGATTGGTTCCATCGTATGGAAAAATGTGTCAAATTTCGCGGAGAATACTTCGAAAAGCAATAAATACATTTTTAAATAGTAATGTTGTGTCGCTTCCTTGATTCCCGAAATTTTCAGTGCCGCCCTCGTACTTGACATAAGACAAAAGCAGCTTACATATTATTACCGGCCAGCAATAACCATAAAAAGGTTGTACAGACGCCAGCAAATCAAGCTACTACAATCTGTCAATTTTTTTTTAAAAGATTTTCAACTTTATCGTTACAGCATAAGGTTCAAGGTAGATTGGGAAAATTTGACAAATTCGGGTAGCTTGACCTGCTGGCGTCTGTACATAAATACTCCAGTATGATACCTTCTTGTTGCGCTGCTCATGCTGCGTGACGTTGAGCGCGATGCGCTGCGGCTTGATCCACTCGTCGTAGCGCGTGTTCCAGCCGGTGTAGTGCACGCGCAGCAAGTCGCCCGTCGCCGTCTTATCGATCACCTTCGCCTCGTACGTCACCTGCGGTAGCGAGCATCGATCAATCTACGTCATTTGACAACACAATGATCATTGAATTACAATTCGTTTTTTTTTCTGTAATTAGTTTATCAAAATAATAAGATGTTAAATAGCAATTTGCAATATCAGCGTGACGTGCTGAACTAATTGTATTACGTGTTAGAATATATTTTATATTCGATTCAATGCGATTTTGTCGACTGCGTTAAACGGGTGTATTCAAACATTTCATCAACATTTTAATATTAAGAACAATTTGAGAGTGAGTTAAGAAATAGTGGTCAACATATTTGTTCCATCTCAAACACACTGACACCTTGCTAAGTGACAATAAGACTTAAATAACTAAAATAAAAACAGTCGTTTGTTTCGTACTTTTACCTTAGATTCGGACTGCGTAGGTCCATAGTACACTTTCAATTTGTCTCCCACTTGAGCTTTTACGTTTGATACTCCAGATCTCGGCGTTGGTTCATTTGTTGACGGCCTGTGAGTGTAAAAATAAGTTTGTAATACGCACAGGATAGGATCAACTACAAAAAAAGTTTTTCACACGAAGATGTAAAAAAGGATTATTTTATTTTTATATTGTTTTTATATATACTTGTATTGTCTTGTTTGTTAATTTGGGAATAAAGGTAAAAAACCTTTAATTTGGTAATTCACATAACATAAACATAACATCACGCCTGTAATCCCCGAAGGGTTAGGCAGAGGTGTACCTATAGTACACCCACATTTCGCCAGTTATGTTTAAGTCACCATGTAGTAGGGGCGAGCCCCTACTACATGGTAAAAGATACCACAATTGCTAAAAGATACCACAAGTTCGCAGCAATTCAAGCACTTAATAATGGGTTATAATCTTAAATTTGCCGTAAACGCTCCAACTAGATTAAGCAGTGGGACCTGCATTGATAATATAATCCACAATGTGCGAGGAGCTAAAGGAGAAGTTTTGGAACTAGCAGTATCCGATCACACAGCACAATTTTTACGATGTCCAATTAAACAAACGTGCCTTTTAGACTACTGGCACTGTACAAAACGGGACTACTCAAAAGAAAATATAGAAAAATTCGCAAACTATTTAAAACAATTGTCATTTTCTGATGTTAATGAGGAAACAGACCCTGAAAAGGCATTCAAATTGTTCTATCACTGGTTTAAATTGCTATATGACTTATGTTTTCCTAACATTAAAATAAAAATATCGACGAAAGTAAAACCAAACTGGATTAGTTGCGGTATTAGATTATGTAGCAAGAAAAAAAGAGATTTGTTATGGAAATACAGGTTATCACCGACTGAACATAATACAACAAACTTCAAAACGTTGTCTAACCGGCTTAAAAGAATTGTGAATCTCACGCAGAGAGCCCACAATAACCGTTACATTCACTCGGCTAAGAATCGATGTAAGGCAACGTGGAAAGTCATAAATAAAAACAAACATAATTTACCAAATCAATCCACAATGAGAATTAAATCAAATGATAAAATACTTACCAACCCTCTTGATATAGCAGAGGCTTTTAACAATTATTTTGCGGATCAAGTCAAATCAATTAATAGTTTAAATAATAATAACAAATTACCAATAAATACTCCAAATTCGTCCATGTTTATGAAACCTACAATACCACAAGATATTCATAAAATTATTATGTCTTTAAAGAATACTCCCAGCACTGGATATGATAGTATTAGCACAAAAATTATTAAAACAGCATCTACAATAGTTGCACCCGTCCTTAGTCACCTGATCAATATGTGCATCTTGCATGGTGTTTTTCCAAAGGAATTAAAAATTAATATCATAAAACCGCTTTTCAAAAAAGATAATAAAGACAACATGTCTTCCTATAGACCTATAGCACTGATACCTATTTTGTCAAAAATATTTGAAAGAGTAATATACAATCAAATCAATTCATATTTCGAGAAAAATAAATTATTTGTCGATAGCCAAAAGGGCTTCCGGAAAAATAAGTCCATTGACATGGCAATCTATGATTTTTTTAAACTCGTTAGCAACAGAGTAGATAAAAGAAAACCGGCTCTGGCTCTATATATGGACATGTCGAAAGCCTTTGACCGCGTAGACCATAGAATATTAATTGATAAACTTGACGCATACGGGATTAGAGGTAACATATCAAATTTAATTAAATCATACCTACAAGATAGACAGCAAATAACAGTTATTAATAGAATATGTAAAAAACATGAACCAACATTTAAATCTAGCCCGAGAACAGTGATGTATGGAGTTCCACAAGGTAGCATACTTGGACCTCTCCTATTTATTATATATATAAATGACTTCCCAAAAGCATCGACCTACCCCATGACAATGTTTGCAGATGACAGCACTCTACTTTTCAACAGTGACCAATTAGATACATTAGAATCAGATTAACTCTAACATAAAATCAGTTATAAATTGGCTAGAGAATAATAATTTGGTAATAAACTTAGACAAGACAGTAATAATGAAATTTCAACAAACAGTAAATCAGAATTTAAAGTTAGATATAAGATATAATGATAAAAGGATTGATGAGACGAATGTGACAAAATTTCTGGGATTAAATATTGAAAGCACATTAAAATGGAATACCCAGATTGACAAAGTATGTAGTAAAGTAAACCAATTTTCTCATGCGCTGCGTATGCTAAGTAAAACGGCCAATCGAAACACCGTACTAACTGCATATCATGGTCTAGTAGCCTCAACATTAAGATATGGCATTATGTTTTGGGGAAACGCCTCGGGTAAAGATATGGTGTTTAAGTGTCAGAAAAGATGTATTAGAGCGATCTGTAACTTGCAAACCACTGACAGCTGTAAACAATATTTTAATAGTATGAAAATTTTAACAGTGCCCTCATTGTACATATACCAGACATCTATGTTCATCACAAATAATATGTATAAATTTGACCGGGTAGGTAGTCAGCGTCGAGCTGACCGGCTACAAACTGTTGGATCTAAAACTGCTTTATACAAGAACAGTATTTTCGTAATGGCTCCAAAATTATACAATAAATTGCCAAAGTGTATCAGAAGTGAGGAAAATGTCAGCCATTTAAAAAAAAAGTTGTTCCTGTTTCTAGTTGAAAAGACGTACTACTCGATTGAAGACTTTTTTAATGACAAATTATGACTAAATTTAATTTTCTTTGACATTCTAAATAATTAATAATATAATTCAATTACTTTATTTTATGCGGCTCATGACATTTTTTCAATTGCTTCATTTCCTTTATCCTAGACTTTATTAATTATGATAGTAAAAATAACCTAATATTATATTTGTATGCCGATTATTGGCCGAACATACAGATCAGCCAAAATTTTTAAATAACACCTTTTTGTACTTATGTTCACAAATAAAGATTGATTTGATTTGATTTGATTTGCCTATTGCCATCAAAATCCAGACTCAGGGCTGCTGCTGAGAAATTCCTAATGGAAAATTCCAATAACACTTTGCCCGACCTGGGAATCGAACCCAGGACCTTATGATCAGCAGTAGCGGTTGCGACCACTAGACCAATGAGGCAGTATTTTTTTTTTAGTTTGGTAATTCAAGACAATAATAATTTCCACCCGTATAACATGTTACTGTAATGCATAACTGTGTTATAGATGATCCATGGATACAAAGTTGAATTACTAATTGATATTAAAACTAGGAGGTGGCCAATGCAACCCAAAGCAAGAGGTTACTCACTCTGTGTTCTTCCTCTTCCGCGGTCGTTTGCTGCTGTTCGACGCGATCGTATTGCCGCTGCTGGCCGAGTTTGCGCTCTGACTGCGACGACTTTGCATCTTCTTTATGGGGCCACATCTACAAAATATACATTCAATACGGTATATTATGTAATCTAAACTAATAATATTAAGATGTAAAATTGTTTGTTTGTAAGAGGTAATCTCAGGAAGTATAGATCCCCTTTCAACAATTATTTTACTGACAGTAAGCTACACTATTGCAGAGTGCCATAGTTTATTTTTTTGACTTCCACACCAAATAAGTCGCGGGCAGAAACTAGTGCCCAATATTTTAAGTCTGTCTGCATTTATTATTTTAGGAAAAGGTACACTGGATCTATAGAAAAAATCATTTAATTCTGCGCAAAAGTATGAATTCAGCCTTTTTTCTGTTAGATTACTGAACCTGATAGTGTACCTTGAAGCACGTCCAGAGCTGTCACTGTCAGTTGAAGCATGCGGTCGTCGAGAAGCTCGCGATGTGCCGGCACTCATACCTTCACCTAGAAAAACATGTATGTCATTGACATATCAAACAAAAAAATGATTACACAACTAACGTGGCTCTAGTTTCGGCAGTTATTCTCATGAGGATGCAAGTAAACCCGCAACGTGTGTCATTAAATCTGACCCGCATGCGAGTACGGTAAACCGCACGTAATTAGTAACACGAACTACGAAAATTGTCCTTTACAGCTAAGAAATAAAGGCGCTGTCAGAAAAGTTGTTATTTTGGACGAGACTTGACCTGGTTTTTGACGAGTAAAATACCCCGTCGAGCGTCCTAGGCCCCAACGTTGGGATAAAAGATTTCGCGTTATTTTCTTAACGTCCGTAACTTGGTTTTAGACATATTGACAGCTATGGTCTAGCAACTAGCTAATGTTACTTAACACAATAACGTTACATTTTGTTTGATCCCAGAGTTTAGTAAATAAAGTACCGATACTCGGGGCGATCCACGGGATTCTAAGTTGAGTTTTTTTGCTTGCTAAGCATGTTACAATGGCCGCAAAAAAAGCCGCGGACTAATATACATCCTCCTTGTACAGTCACATCCAAAATATCTTTGTCACCTTACGGGCTATTTTTGTCTGCCCATTGCACGCACGGTAGAATCTGTTTTACCGACTTAGCATTATACAGTGCGTTCACTATAACTTGACGCGTGACGCGATTGGTAGCACTGAATTTTGCAGTTGTGATTAGTGCGCTATTAAAAAAAATTATTAAAAATGTGACACTAGCAAACTGTAATTTTTTTCATTTTCTTTTCATAAAATGGCCAGGCTATTAAAAAGGTTTCAGGTCATTGGTCAATGGTGCATGCTATTTTGATCTTTGTTTTCAAGTTAATATAGTTATCTATGCAATTGGCTACTCAATGTTGTAGCTCCAAAACGTATTTTGTGTCCTGACTTGATAAAGGAAATAATTTGAAAACTTAAGAAGATATAAAAGACTACACTGTACTTACTCTTGGAAGACAAGGGCCGTCTCTTAGGCGTCCTCTTTTCGTGTCCTTCTGTCCTGATGGGCGTGGCGGTGCGTCCTTTGGACTGCGACCGAGGCTTCACCACCACTTTCTCTTTTTCCTCACTTGTGCTGGTCGACGTCGAGCTTTTATCTTTTTCTTTGTCCTTTTCTTTATCTTTATCTTTTTCCTTCTCTTTTTCTTTCTCCTTCTCCTTTTCTTTTTCCTTTTCCTTCTCCTTCTCTTTTTCTTTCTCCTTTTCTTTTTCCTTTTCTTTTAGTTTCTCTTCCTTTTCTTTTTCTTTTAGTTTCTCTTCCTTTTCTTTTTCTTTCTCCCTCTCTTTTTCCTTCTCTCGTTCTTTTTCTTTTTCCTTTTCTCGTTCTTTCTCCTTGTCCACTCTGTTAATTTGCGGAAATTATAAATTAGGGTAGGGGGCCACAAATTGGTCACAAAAATGATGCTATTGATGATAATAATTCAAAATTCTGTTTTCAATTTATGTGATTACAGGAAAATACTTTAACGTGGCACTTATAAAGTTTATTTTCCACAACAATTTCAATATGTTTAATACATTTTCAATAGTAACTATGCTGGATTGAACTTTAATTACACTAACGTAAAGTTGATATTTAATTTTGTTAAGTGGAAATAAAGTTAATTTGGAACAAGAATTTGAATAGGTTTTACATACTTGGGAGCAGTGACAATAAGCGGTTGGTTGTCGGCGCTATCCTCTCCGTCGCTGGTGCGGGCCTTCTCCTTCATTTTCTCTAGTTTCTCCATCTTCTCGTCTTTTTCACTTTTCTCACTTTTATCTGTCTCACTTTTGTCAGAATCTTTGTCTTTGCCCCGCTGCAACTGAAATAAGGTTTGGTTCTGTAAGGATGCGTAACAGGTAATATGGGCTGGTGTCCGCAACTCCACGTCAATATGCGTAAGAGGTCATGTGCCATTTACATAAATTTATATTAGGGCCGGCGCACATAATTATGGCGAAGTGAGGTTGTCACTGCCAAACAAATACCATGCTGTCGACCGAGTCGAAATGTCGTGATGGCCCAGTACGGCCTCGCCTCTCATACACGAGGTTGTGGATTCAAATCCGGGCAAGTACAAATGAGCCTTTTTTAAATTAATTTGTAAACAACATTTTATATGATAAACATTGTGAAGAATCCTGGACCTGTACATTTATTTCAAAATCTGTGAATGCAGATCAAAATTTCTCAAAAAGTTAAGGACAGTCTCTTAAGACTGTTTTCCTGTAGCTACAACGGTTAAGGTAGCTTCCCTTACTGCCCCATCTCAAAAATCCACCCTGTATAAGTACTTAGTATAAGTCTTACAAGACTTAATATAAGTCTGAAATCACCAACCTGTCTGGAGCAAGCGTGGTGATCAATGCTTGTTTCTTCTCTGTAGGTATCTGTCTGTCTTGGCCCCGCAGTCAGACAATGATAAGCTAGTATTATAATTGGACCGTACCTGTGGAGCAGGTGGCGTGGGCGTGGAGCAGCTGGAAGCTGAAGACGACGCGGGCGGCTGGCGGTCGCGGTCGCGGATGAGCGAGCGGCCGGCCGGCGGCGTGCGAGCGCCGCGCGGGTGCGCTACTAATGTCACGCCTAGCTTACGGTAGAAGTCCTCGTAGCTGTGCAAGAACCTGACAACATGCACTTTTATAAAATCTCGACAAACGATACCAACTGCAGAAAATCAATCACAAATTAGTAAAAACATTAAATTTTCGAAGTATTTTCTGTTTTTTTTTTTTCACAAAAAAAAACAGGTTAAAACCTGCGGGGTAATTGTGTAACACACTTACAGTAGCAATGGCTTTGATTTTGACAGTTCAACAAGATTCATTGCGTTATTTACGTTGTTGAGCAGACGAATTTTTCGAACTTAGAAGCAATGGATTAGCAATATACTTACAAATTATTCAGATTCTGATTTAAAGTGAGTTACGCAATTAGGGTGATGAGTCCAATAAATTTATTTTATTTCTTTCTCTCTTTCAGAGTGTGAATCAAACCTACAACTCGTTTTGGCAGATTTTCAAACCTATGGGCGTTTAGAGGGCTGTTTGTTGTAACGCATGCCTTTCAAAAAACCGCCAATTTACAACCTAAGTGACAATGACCAAATCACAATGGGAAGTGGTGCATTTGGTTTAATACCGCGGCCATCGTTGAAACCTTAGTCGGTATCGGACAAACACAACAAAAATGAATTGATAAACGATTTTTCTACAAATGCAGTCCGAGATGATATATTTGAACTAGATTTTGTATGTAAAAAATAAGCTCTAAGCTGTACAAACCTGCTTTTAGATGATAAATAAGTAAAAAAGAAATATTTTATTATCTATACAACTCGGTTCAGATTGATGTTAGGTTATGTTACCGCATACTAACTTTTGTTTGTCATATTATTCTGCATCTAATTAATAATGTTTGATTGATAACCGTGAAAAATATTTAAATTGCACCATTTTTGGTCATTCTCTTTTCACTAAACTAGCTAGTTTTATTACTTACTTCTTATAAGCTTGTTTACAAAGGTTAGTGATGCTTGTGGTGACCGGGTGGAAGCCCATCTTGTCGGCTATGGCCTTCCACTGGTTTTGGTTTGTCACTCTATTGTAGCCACCCACCTTCTCCACGACCTGATATAGAACAACATAACATCACACCTGTAATGCCCGATAGGTTCGGCAGAGGTGTACCAATTAGTACAGTGTACATACACTTGGGATATAGAACAATTATGCAAATACTAGAATTCTGCCCGCGAAATCACCCGCGTGGCGACCGACTATGCCGTTGAAAATTATGTCGAAATCAACACTCAAACCACGGAACGGATTGCGCTGAAAGGCACACAGATAATTATTAGAGAAGAGAAGAAGAGAGCACAAAGATCAAGATAGATATATCAGTCTTCTAGCACTCTTATCTCTTTACCACGCACCGTACACACGTGATTTCCGAGACACCTCCGTGAAAATCCCGAACGCGGTTGGGGTGCAAGGCCCGACCCGACCCCGAGATCATATTTTATGAAATGTACGTGTGTGTGCACGTGTAACGCTGCGGCCACCACTCTTCGATGTTCGCCGCTAAATTGGGAACGCTATGTGGCAACCACCGCTCCTCGGCATTCGCCGCTAAATTGCTGACGCTATGTCTGGCGGCCACAGCTCTTCGGCATTCGCCGCTAAATTGCGAACGCTATGTGGCAGCCACCGCTCTTCGACATTCGCCGTTAAATTGCGGACGCTATGTGTGGCGGCCACCGGTCTTCCGTCATTCGCCGCTAAATTGCGGACGCCACGTAATATGGCGTCTGCAGACTTTCACTGTTGTCGTGCTGTCTGTAAATCATCGTGTAATAGATAAAGATCACGCAGCTGTCATTGCGTCTAGCGAATTAAAAGTCTGGTCCACTTAAAAGAATATCATATGCTTATATAAAATAGCTTTTGCCCGCGTGGATGTCGGAAAAAATCTCACGGGAATACGTTCCCGTACTTACGGGGTACTTTTAATCTCGGTAGTACGCTAAATAATTACGCTGTGTGCCAAATTTCATCCAAATCAGCTCGGCCGTTTTTGCGTCAATACGTAACATACTCGATTCTCGAAAACCGTAAAACTTTTTTTTTGTCAAATGTATGAGCACCTAGTTTCCGAGTTAATCGCGCAAGAGTGGGGCGCGTCTTCGTGAATGGCACTATCTGTAACGTAACATAATATCGCTAAAGTTGTCAAAAAATATATTGCGATTGTTTCGCGACTGACCATCGCGACGTAACTAGTGAAGTAACTACTCGATACTCACGATAAATCGATTCAAGTTAAATGTCGAAACGGGCCTATTATTTTTTGAAAAGTATAGCGAATCGTACAAACTAACATATTAATAAAATGTCATGATAAAACTTACTTTGAACAGTCTGTACAAGTCTATATCCCTGTTGGCGATGGTGGGGTTCCTGTTGAGAGGTGTCCCGCGTTCGTCCATGAACTTGTACAGTTGTGCCACGAAGTGGTCCTTCTCTTCGCGCGGCTCGTCATCTGAACTCTGAAAACGAATGGTAATAACGGTTATAGTAAGAAGTCATAATGGAGGAGTGATGTTGTGATGGCCCAGTGGCCTCGCCTCTCATGCACTAGGTTGTGGGTTCAAATCCGGGCATGTACCATGGTTCCGTAGTCAACAAGGAACCCTTAGTTTCGCCAAGTCTGTCTGTCGGCGGCTTAGCTCAGATACTCTTAGTACTAGAAATCTGAAATTTGGCATGGGCAATTTGGCATGGCATATTAATCACGCCGACAAAGTGGTAAAATATCTATTCCAGGATCCGCTTGCGTAATATTAAGCTTTAAAGTGCTAATTTTTGTTGTTAGCCCCCCACCTAAATGGTTGTTTTTGAATATGTGAAAAAATTCATAGCAAGTAGTATATTTATATCGAAGTTAAAACAAAAACTACATTTGCAGTTGGAGAATTGACCGTGCCGTATATCGATGTATGGGAGAACATGTTTTCAACTACAATGTTAAGTTTGTTTTTGGGATAAATTCATCCCAACAACGGCACCCTTTATTGCGCGTGGTCCAACACGCACTTGGCCGGTTTTCAATTTATATGTACTTTCTAAATTTATCTTAGACTGAAAGAAAACGTCGTAAGAAAACTTTGTAATTAAGGCGCTGACAAGAGGCAAATGATAAAAGTGGGCTTGTCTGAAACAACAAAAATTGCCAAATATATATAGTTTGTGGTAGCGGAAAAAGTATATGTTATTCTTGAACATATTTCTCAGAACTTGGTTGTTACCAAAACACGTTTAGAAAAAAAATCTTGATTCAAATTAACGGTAAACTAACCCTTTACTTTAGAGTTTCAATCCAAAATATCTGTATTAAATATCAACGTACGGTTGGTATTTAATTAATAATAAGAATGTCTTATGTGTATGCAGAACTTTGTTGTTTTTATTTTCGATTACTCAACTCATTTTTGAATAAATAGATAATTGCTTCATATTTTGCAATAAATTACAAGTGTTGTGTCATCGCGCTTCTCTTTCTTTTGTATGCAGTCTGACAGTGACCGCGGTTTAGCTGTTGTCAGCGTCTTAATAAAAGTATGAAATCGCCAATCCGCCTTTAGCAAGCGTGGTGATTAATGCTCGTGACTTATCTGTATAAGAAAACGCTTTTGCCCAGCAGGGGGACATTATAAGTTATTATAAAGAGCGATAATCGGGATGGGTCGGTGTATGAAGTCTTGAGGTCAGTGAACACATTACACGGCTGTTCAGGAAGTGACCTGCATGACTTGACCCCCCTTCCATTCTTATTCGTTGTATGAGGGGTCAGGTAATACAAAGAACTGACCGTACGTGCCAGCTGTTCAATGATTTGGAATAATAACATTTTCTTTTAAACCAATTACGAGTACAGGCACTTGAGAGAGAGAGAAGAGTTGGTCAGTTAGTCAGAAAGTTGAAGCTATTTGCCCATTCCAAAACGTAGATCTCTATGTAGAATAACAGACAAGAAGCTACTGCTACTCATTGCTACTGGTAGTGTGTTACGCAATTATCTCGCAGGTTGTATATTGATCAAGATATGATTAGCGACCGTAACAAATATATATTTACAGAATTCTAATCATTAAAAATGGTCGTAGCTGACTACCTAAACAAATTTAGTTCTATTTTAAAAATTCATTCCCGCCCTAGGGAGGAAAGCATTAAAAATAAAAACATATTACTATGAGTCTTTCCCGCCCAAGGGTGGGAAGCAGCGTTAAAATCATCAATACAACTCTCTAAGCTCTTATTACCCTATTGAATTACTATTTTATGAAATCATGACATTTGAGGCCAATTCAAAGACTTGTTTTGGTCTTAAATCTCTAAATGAAGGCGCTGTCAATGTCAAATTGCCATCATGAAAGTGCCCAACAAACAAGGTATAATTAAGTTTCCATCATGGGAGGTAAACAAGAAAAAGGAGAACGATTTTAGATAATTAAAAAAACGGCCAAGTGCGTGTCGGACCACGCACAATGAAGGAATTCCACTTTTTAAGAGTAGGAGCAGTACCACAATTTTTTTTTTCAGATTGTTACTTTGTCGGCGTGGTTAATATCCAAATTACAGCTTTCTAGTACTAAGAGTCTCTGAGCTAAGCCGCGGACATACAGACACACGGTCATGGCGAATCTATAAGGGTTCTTGTATTGTTTTAATTATTATTTTTCTATTTATTTGTTTTCAAATTAATTACTTTACCTAAATTTATATGAAAATGTTTACGTTATTTGGGAAAGAGACTGGACCCCACAATACAGGGAAACCTAGTGTAAAATCTAGCACTTATGGCTCCTATGTAACCTATTACATTTTTTTTAAATAATGTACCGTGTTTTTGAACTGATTAAAGTTTTTATTTATTCCTTGTTGACTACGGAACCCTAAAAACAAATGCTCCCTTCCCAAGCTACATACGTCATCAGAGGTGTTCCTAGGTTCATTGAAGAGGGCGTCCCTGTCCCAATGTGGCGGCAGCACGGCGTTGTTGAGGTACTGAAGTGCGGCGTCCACGCCCGCCCATTCGAGAGGAGCGCTGCCCTTGCGGAACTCACGCGCTTCCTTCTTCGGAACCGTGTAGCTGGTGACAACATTATACAGGGTTAGTTTTTCCAAGCATGCGTAAGATGGTCATATCCGAAACTATAAGAAACTTGCTGCACCCCGCGGTTTCACCTGTATAAGTCTCGATCCCATAGGAATACCGGGATAAAAAGTATCCTATGTCTTAACCAGGGCCGGTACTACTATGGGGCAACCGGCCATTTTTTCTCCCTGCCCGGGACCCTGGACAGGGACAAAACATTGACAGCCGTTTTACGAGAAAGCACAGTAAAAAAATTCAAGACAAATTTAACAATAATTTGAATTTCGCGTCTCATCCATTCGAATTTCGCGCATGTTAGCTGTGCAGCTCGGCAATTGAGAACCTGCCTATAAGTCTAGCAGTCTCCTTTGAGCCGCTTTGTTTACATTGTGGAAATAAGTATAATTTCAAATAGTAAATATTTTAAATAATGCATATTAAAAGGTATTTTTTGTTCCCTTCCAAGCATTGAAATTTATTATTAATGAACGAGGCCCCATTTTTTGTCCTGCCCCGAGGCCACTTAAGCTAAAGTTACGGCTTTGGTCCTAACCCATGGCCTATCCATGTGCCAAATTTCATACAAATCAGTTCGGCCGTTTTAGCGTGAAAGTGTAACAAACCAACTCACATTCGCATTTATAATATTACTAGCTGCGCCCCGCGGTGTCACCCGCGTAAGTCTCGATTCCGTGGAAATATCGAGATAAAAACTGCCTGGATTAAGCCGATGTCTTAATCCAGGGTGTCAGCTACCTCCATGCAAAATTTTATCAAAATTAGTCCAGCCGTTTGAGCGTGAAGAAGTAACAAACAATACTCACAAACTTTCGCCTTTATAATATTAGTGTGATATAATTATATTATATTATAGTGTGATGTTTGGTTAGCGAAAGATACTCAAACGAGTCTCGCGCTCGACTTTGATGTAAACTAAAACGGTTTCGCGCCTTATTTCCCTATCGTAGTTTACATAGTACTGAACCACATAATGTGAAATTGTAAATGTTCAATGAAACATCACAAAAATAATCTCACACGAAGGAACCATCTGATGGCTAGAAAGCCGATGGTAGATAAAATGAGAATGCAAAAAATAATCGTAGCTGTATCGCTAGACTATGAGGTTTGGTTCTACATTAGGCAAGCCACAATAAAGTGTAAACCAATAAAAGTCCCCCAAAAGCAAAAATAACTATAAGATGTTGTGATGGTCCAGTGGCTACAATCCGGGCAAGTACCAATGTGACTTTTTCAATTACTAGTACTAAGTTGTCAGTTTTGTATTAGGAACTTTACCATAGACGGAATAAAGTTCGAAATTCAATAATGGCTCCATGGTTTACCCGGTTAAACCTGGGTCTGAAGATAAACCTTGTTTTGTAATAAGACGGTCTGAGTTTATCTTGGACATTACTGACATCGGCGAAAACATCGTGAGGAAACCTGGACTTATAGTTAATATAAGTCAGAAATCGCCAACACGTTTTTGAGCAAGCGTGGTGATTAATGCTCGTGCCTTCTCTGTATCAGAAGAGGGCTTTTGCCCTGCAGTGAGACAATAATAGACAGAATAGCGGTGTTCGAACTCCTTCGTTGACAGACCTCTGTGGTGGGCTATCACGATCGTGGCAGCCTGTGGTCTGACACATTGTCACATGTGACGGGACCTTGCCAAGGGCCCTCGACATGGGCACGTTGTGTTTGTAAAACGTATGGCGGGAAATATAAAAGTTTAACCCTCAAGGGAAGCCTTTTCAATAACCTGACCCACCCTGACCACAGCTGGTATGATTATAAGCAAAACTTGATAGCCAATAATACTAACTATCTGCCATCTTTGAAGGAGCGCACGAGGTAATCTTCCTTGACCTTGATCTGCGCGGTAGGCGCAACCACGAGCGCAGGGAAGGCGGGCTGGTGCGGGCGCCGGCGCTCCGCCCCGCCCCCCGCTTCCACCAGCACCACGCGGCCCACGTGCGGCTCCACGTCGGCCTTCACGCGCCGCCCCGAGCCCGAGCCTTCACTCTCATCAGACCTTACCAAACAAATTGATTACGAATACAATTACCCCTAACCAAAAAGATCTTTGGAACGAATACACGATCGTCGTGTTCATATGTGACTCATTTGTTCGGAAAACCGGAACACGCCCTCTCTACCACACGTTCGGGTCCGCCGAATAAAATGAACGCGACGATCGCATACTCGCTCGACGATCGCATTGGCTAGGGACGCGGCCTTAGAGATGAGCATGAAAGATGATGATTTTATATGAAAGATGAAGTCTGAAAAGGGTGCTGGTGCCCGAGAAAAACAATATCACGCCTATAGTCCCCGAAGGGGTAGGCAGAGTAAGTACATCCACATTTCGCCAGTTATGTAACTCCCATGAAGGAATAAAAGGGGGCGAATAGTGATACTAGATGATGACTGAGGTGTATAGAAGAAGACATGTTGCGACAATCCAAAATAAATTGAGATCAAGGCAGGGAAATGAGAATGGTGATGATGACGGATGACGGAAAAACCTACACATAGCGCATTTCTCGATTGGTTGTGATGACATAGCAGCAGACATATCAATAAATTTAGAAGTTGTTGTCATATAAAATGTTATTTAATGTAGTCAGCTAAATAGTTGGATTTAGAACATACTGTGCTCTTCCGCGCCTCCCTCTCCGTCCCGCTATCACAGGTGTAGAGAAGTGCTCCGGATGCGTTAGAGGTAGCTGGTCTAAAGTCTCACTCTCGTTGAAATGCCGCCCGCTCTTCAGACACAACGCCGATCGTCGCAGCGTTGTTATATCTCCGTCGTCAAATACTAAAAGGAAAAAATATTAAATAGACTATTGGGTGATTTAGCAATTGTCACTTAATTTTATTTTGAAGAATGAATAACTTTGGATGTTTGACATATTTTCTATACAATAGCCGTCAAACTGCACTTCTTAGGGTTCCGTAGTAAAACCAAGAACCCTTATAGTTTCGCCAAGTCAGTCGTCTGTGTGTCCGCGTTTTAACTCGGAAACTCTTGGTACTAAAACGTTGTAATTTGGCTTGTTTATACATATTAATCACACTAAAGTATTGAAATAAACACTTGAAGATTTCTTTTTTTATGGTACGTCGCATACACGTGTCACGTACAGCGGGGTTGATTTATTTTTCACTTGTCTATTCCATTGTGTAGGGTGTTGTTGGATGGGTCTATCAAAAATATTAGGGTATATGATAAAATTATTCCGATTTAGGGATCCGTTAGCGAAATATTAATCTAAATATTAAAGATGTAATTTTGCGGGTTTTTTATTTTTCTCAGATAAAAGTTATCTGAAGATAAAAAATCGGCCCACTGACAAAATAATTGCTAGAATATAACCTTTATTACAATCTCTGGGTTTATAGGGTTCTTTATAAGATCACTAGTGTGTCTGTGTGCCTGTCCATCTGTCGAAGCCGATTTGCTTCGAATCTACTGGATTGATTAAAAACGAACAAATTATTTAATACAATAAGATAGCTAGATAAATAATTACTTATTATAATATAGTCATAAAAAAGCACACATACATACTTTTATTATTATTATGTTAAAATTATTGTGCTATAATAATTGCAATAATTATTATAATATATACTTATAATAATTATCATTGTTATTTTTATTATTAATATGTTGCCGTGCCCTAACCGGGTTTCATGTTGGAACTTCCTAATTGTAACAACTAAATGTACACATGAATGCAATAAAGAATTTGAATTTGATAAGTTGAAATTTGGTACACATGAATTTCTGAGACCCGTCTGTAACGTTAATAAATTAATTTTGAATATGGGGGCTTTTGGGGGAAATTGAAAATTAAAAAGAAGAAAACTGTAGCATATGAAATGAAAGAAAGATATTGGTATGAGGGTATCAACTTTATTTTTTCATAATTTCAAAATAATTCGTTTAAAAGTTATTAAAGAAAATAGATGGAAATTGACCAATTCCCCCTTATCTCCGAAACTGCTGAGTGTAAAATAAAAATAAAAATTATTTTTAGACAATAGTTCTACACTTATAGATTACAGGAAAACCTATAAGAAGCTATGGTCTTAAAATAAGATGGTCAATCACTCAATATTGTGCATACAAACTTACATTTGCAGTTGATACGTAATGATAATATGTGTGTGAACAAACTTAACATTATGTTTTTCAAAGTGAAACTGTTGGTTGGACTTGGGTTTTCCCTTGTTACAAGAATGTTGGATAAGAATAGATCATGGACTGCTGCAGGTATTATTAGAAAGAATTATTTATTTTTCGATATGGGGAATGGTCAATTTTCATCTATTTTCTTAAATAACTTTAAAACAATTTATTTTAAAATTATAAATAATATATATCTGAAATTCTTACAACAAGCACTTTAATTTGATATGTTACAACTTCACAAGGTACCATTTACAAAACGTTTTTTTTTTCTAATTTGGCTCCCAAAAGTGACCCCATATTCAAATTTCATTCATTTACGTTACACATCCGTATTTGGGTCATAGAAATTCATATATCAAGAGGGCTAATTGCATAACACACTATCAGTAGGAATTGGTTTCAATTTGACAGTTCAACAACATTAATTGCGTTATTTCCATTGTTGAGCAGACAATTTTTTCTAACTTATGAAGCAATGGATTAGCAATATACTTCAAAATCGTTCCGATTCAGATTTAAACTGTGTTACGCAATTATGGTGCAGGTCCAGTAGATTTGAAGCAAATTGGCTGTGACAGACAGACACACAAGTGATACTATAAGGGTTCCATTTATTCCTTTTGAGTTATGGAACCCTAAAAAGATTGTCAAAATCAGACTGATCAGTTTTTACAACTAGATTAACATACCAACAGTATACTGGCTACAGTCTTGTATCTTTGTGATAACAGCTTCCATAGAGTCCTTCTTAGGGTCCTGCTTCACTTCCACTATGTTCCCAACTCGCAGGGTGCCTTTGAGAACATCATCATTCACTGTGATAGAGCCACCTCCTGCTTTTAATGTCACCTGCAATAAAAAATATAAAAATAAAATCGGAGATTAGCCGAAACAAAGAGACAGACAACATTTTTAAAATTAGTTTTTTTTGTTATAATTATGTACCCTGTATACTGCATTTAGTAAAAACTGTTATTTTGACATTACAAACAGACACATCACTATTCTATCTGCCTAGCCTTTTCCCAACTATGTTGGGGTTGGCTTCCAGTCTAACCAGATGCAGCTGAATACCAGTATTTTACATGGAGCGACAGCCTATCTGACCTCCACAACCCAGTAACTGGGTAATACTACACCCCTTGGTAAGACTGGTTGTCAGATTTCCAGGTTACGGACTACCCGTAAAGACTATCAAAGATCCACGAATGGCATCCGGGACCAACGGCTTATAGTGCTTTCCGAGGCACGGAGGAGTCTCGGTATGTAAAGATGTTCACCCACCGACAGACCAACCCCAGCAAGCGTACCTGATGGATCAACCTGTGCGGCTGTTATTATTACTTAGTCACAAGCTCCTCACAACAGACACATCAATTTTATTTATTTGTAAAGATAATAATATAATTTATCCTGTTACAGTTTGTCTTTTTTTAAATCTTTGTGATAATAATAATAAAGCCTCTTTATTTCCCAATACTTATATTTTTAACAAGAATAAATATTAAATAGATGGTATGTTACTGTATAAGTCAAGCCCCTCTTTGGCCTCCTCCAATGGTCTCCATTGTCTATTTTCTGCTTGCATCATCCCGATTTTTACCTGGTTATTTTTTGGATATCACAATTTTTTTATCATAATGGTTTTAAATCTCCTTACCTTACACTTAATATTTCTTACAACTTTCTTTATCTTAGCTTCACAGAATGCACCTTTATACTTTGCACTAACATCTGTACCCACTGGTAAGAATGGTGGGTCGTCACCCTGCTACAAAATTAAACTCACATTAGTAAACCTATTAATAACATATTGTCACATTATTAACAATAACTGTTTTGTATTCAATGACTTACCATTTTATACCGTTTTTGGTTTAATATCTGCCAATTCCTGGAACGAAGGTAATATTATTATGTACTAACAATAATTGGTGAAATTATGTTACATTCATTTGAAAATAAAAATGGCTTTAGCAAAATAATAGAATGTGTCCGAGTTTCTTGATTCTTAAAATTATCTACTACTACTTAAATTGCTGCTCAATCAGAAATACGTGCTGGAATGCTAGATATTACTAAGTGACAAAGTACGGTAAAAGTGTCTCGTACATTATGAATTCCACAATGGATACAAATCAATTTTACGTTTATATTCAGCAGCTGTTACAGGAGTTTACTTTGGAACTTAACTATAGTAGAAATACTATAGCATACGAATTGACATTACGAATGGTCCAAATAATCACAACAAGCAGTGACAACAAGCGTTGGATGAAAAAAGAAAGTAGATTGCGCGGCAAACAGCAGAAGTTAGGGTCCCTGTACCTTTCAAATAAAGAAGTTTGTGTAAAAATCCTTACCGTGGGTGTTTATCACCACATTTAAATGTCACTAAGTAAAAGATGTTTAGAATTAGTAAAAATACACTTGAAATTATACATCCATCTTTCTCCTCTCCTACCGTGTTTTTCTGACAATTTGCAAATGTGTGTGTGACTGTGTGACATATTGACATGACATTAGTAACTTAGTATTGCCAGTTAAGGCGGGGATACCATAGACGTATAGTTCAATGGGGGATACACATGCCAGTAAATCGGGAAAGTAGCTGGCATGGAAGTTACTGGCATGTACGAGTAACTGGCACACTGTGGATACATTTGCAAGTAATACTGGCATGCAAGTTGTGCCCTTGAATATAAATGAATGAACTGTATAGTTCTCAAATCTCCCCATCGTGCCATGTTGAATACAAAATAACCAACAAAAGAAAAACTTGACCTTGGAAAAAAAATCAAACAAAAAACGTGCGGCTACGGCCACAACGAGTCAGCTACTGGCATGCCCGTAGCTGTCACATCTGTTCACACATGTCAGTTTGGCAACCCCCGCGACCCCTCCCTCAACAGGCATGCAAGTAAATCAAATGTTGAGCTAGCTACTTGTATGCCAGTTACAGGCATGCCAGTTAGCGCATGACAGTAGCTGGCACGTGCAAGAAGCTGGTATGCTAGTGCGCAAGCTACGGGCATGTGTATCCCTAGCTTTATTCAAAGCTACAAACTCTCAATCAATCGCGTGCAAGTGTTTTACTTTTTTTTTTTGGATTGTGACCCAATTTCAACTAAACTATGGTTATCTGTTTACATTCACCAACATTCACAGATCTGTGGCAACGGGAATGACACAAATGAACATTGAACACGTCAAACAAAAATAGTTTTGTGTTTTACGAAGATACGAAATGATGTTTTGAAAATGTATTTATTGACAGTCTCGCGATTTTGGAGTGCGTAGAAATTTCTCTGGTTAATTCGTATTCAAATTTTAGTGCATCGGCGAAACGCATTAGTTCCAAAATGAAGGCTTTACTAGCAACTGTGATCAGTCTTGGACTTACGACTGTGGTTATCGGCAATGCCTATTACCAGAAGAAACAGTTTTATCCTTCGATAGTTTATCTAACGAATTCCAATCCTAGCATGGCCGTAAGTATATCCTTCACATAATAAATTGTGGCCAAAAGTTAACTGTGCATGGGCGCACCGCCATTGTATTTGATTTACTAATATTTTATAACATTATATTATGTAAAACCTTAATTACCGTACAAGATAACCTTCTAGTGACGTTATTCTTTACTAACAACCAACTTGAACTTGCAGGTAATGTATTTGCAAGCTTTTATACTAGTTTTACTAGTAGGCAAACTGTTGAGGAAGATATTCTTTGGGCAGCTTCGTCCAGCGGAATTTGAGGTAAATTAATGAACTTCCTGCCCTTCTATATTACATGTAGGTACAAAAAGACGAAACTTACTAAATAAATTGTTTTTTTTTCAGCATTTGATAGAAAGATCTTGGTATGCCATAACAGAGACCTGTTTGGCTTTTACTGTGTTCAGAGATGACTTTAATCCAAAATTTATTGCCCTGTTCACACTGCTGTTGTTCCTCAAAGCATTCCATTGGCTCGCTGAAGACAGAGTAGACTATGTAAGTAATGGTTTCTATTAATAATGTGGTACAAAGAAACTAATTATAGTAAGTAATTAAGGGGCAATTAACTTCTGGCTCCTATGTGATGCCAGAAACATTATGAATTTGTTCAATTATACCTTTTGTCTTATTAGATTTACCATTTTTTGTTGAAACTTTGAATGTAATTTAATTTTCTCATGATATGCAATACATTATTGATGCACGCTGATTTGGGGTTAATTTTTTTTTTTTTTTGGGGAAAATCTTACATTCTATCTAATAAAATATCATGATTATTTTTATCAATTGCTTTACCATCATCAGTCTGATTAAATAAATTGTTTTATGTAACCACGTAATTCAGCAATTTCCATTACTATATCTTTGTAAATCAAACTACAATATATTAACCACAAAATTTATGCTTGTCTAAATAACCTGTAACTTTACAATAAGCATACGAGGATAGTAGTTAATAAAATTAGTTATTAATTGTTACTGATAGACTTGTTTGGTGGTAATAATTACATTCATAATAATGATTAAAAAGCTATTACATAGCTAGAAAGTCTTTTAGGGTTGAAAAATATACAAAGTGGTTGAAACAACAAATAAGCAAATATTCAATAAAAAAATATTCCTCCTCCTTTCTATTCACTTTTCTATATTTGTACGCTGCTAAGGCAAAACATGACTGTAATATAATTTTATTGTAACATCTTGCAAGCCATGTGTGTATACTCATGTTTTGGACAAATAAATGATCTTATCTTATCAATCTGAACAGTGAAGTGAGCTGTCATTCGACATAATGCTAGGGATTGACATTATTTTCGGCTCACTTCAAGCTCTCTGTGAGCTCACTTCACCTAAATTCCCTCAGTGAGATTTTTACAGTGTAGATTGGCTGGTATTGCAGTCATAACTAGAAAGAAAACTTTGAAAACATTGTGTGCTTTAATACGCTAGAATAAAATCTGTCAGATTTGGGTTTGCCTCAATGTCTTGGTATTATTCTAGACTACTATCCCCTTATTGATAAACACAGAGTAATGTTACAACCATTTTATCCATCAGTATAGCATACATTTATTTTTATTTAAGTCTATAATAAAATAAGGACTAATTTTTATTAAAGGGTCCATTTTATTATGATGCGCAAAGTTGAGTCACCCAATTTTGTGCTGTCTGTGGAGTCATAGAAGATGTGCATCACATTTTAACGGAATGTGATTGTATTGAAGTCCGAAGACTCCATGTTTTTGACAGTGGTTTTAATATAGGCTTGTATAATAGCGTTCTGGCCTCACTATTGTCAGATGAGGCCAGAACACTTTATCATATTATTATTGTGGGTACAAGGTTGCGGGTAGGCTAGTCTGTTATACTTATTGTATTCAATAATCGGGGTGACATATTCTGTATAGAAAAACCCTGTAAATAAATAAAGATTAAAAAAAAAGGCCCATTTAAAAAACTGTCAGTAAAAAGTTATAGAAGTGGTCGACTTTCGGACCTGGGCCCGTACATTATTGCCCAATGTTCTTTAACTGTATTTAACTTATACATTTTTTATTTTGCTTAGATGGAGAGGAGTCCAGTAATAGGCTTGTTGTTCCATGTGAGGATATTGACCCTGTTGATGCTGCTGGCTCACGCAGACTTCTACTTCATCCACCATGCGTACCAGTTCACTGCCTCCAAGGGACCCTCCGTTCAACTAGTCTTTGGCTTTGAGTACAGTATCTTAATAATAATGATTGTGAATATATTGATCAAGGTGAGTGTTTTGTTTACAACCTTATTACAAAATGACCTTTGAATATGCTTTGTAGTGACTTGAGGTAATCAATATGCATAGCTTTAAAACTTGTTATTGAAAAGATTCAAGTGCCAAACCCAGTTAAATTTAATTATTGCTCTGGTAGTGTGATTACAAATGAAAACAATCGATAAAAAACATAATTTGCAACAATAGTACATTTCCAATATTTTTTGTCTATAATTTATACCAATGTTGTGCAAAAAATAACAATGTATAACTTCTTTATCTTTCAATCATTTAATTTTTATGCAACAACTCGTGTCACTGGCATTGATTTTAACTTTATTTTTAGGTTATTGCTGTCATAATAATTAACTATACTTGGTAACTTTTTTTATGGAAAATAACGAATATTCCTCTGACGAATATTTTTTTTTTTTATTTGCAACAAAATAAAATATATTCAATTTTTAAAATTTATTTATTAATGAATGTTAAAAAAATATTTTTTGGTACTCTTAGCAGGTTGTTATAATTTTTTATCATTATTGAATTTTTCGTATGATTCCCCACAGTTTAATTTTCGTATGATTCCATGCCTAAGTCTAAATAAAGTATTTGATATACTTCTTTCAAATTCAAAAGTATAAAGTAAGCTAGTGGAGCAAAATAAAGTAGGTTACGTTATTATCAAGTATGTTTGGCAACCCTAATTACCTTTCTGTTCTCCAGTATGTCCTTCATGCCATCGACTCACGCTGGGAAGCCCCCTGGGAGAGCAAAGCCGCAGTTCTTCTGTACACCGAGTTGGCTATCAACTTCCTCAAAGTTCTGCTTTACATTGGCTTCGTGGCTGTCATGGTCAGGATCTATACCTTGCCACTCTTTGCATTCCGACCCATGTATGAAACTATGAGGTGAGACAAAACAATATGTGTCAATATAAGTTGTTCTGGCTGCATCAAGTCACCATTATCATGTTCTGGGTGGTTTCTTAAAATCTAAATAAAGAAATAAATCAGACCTACCTTCTCCTAAGCAGAAGGTACTTCTCATTGAAATATACAAATTACTAATTGGGAAAAGGATTTTGGCTATTAAATCTTTGTTTGATTATGAGTTTTAATATAATTAGTAGCAGTAATATAGCTCATAAACTCAGTCAAACTGGTCGAATTCTCGGACCTAAGACAACGGTTACATACGGCGACTTGTAACTGCGAAAACTGCGTCGTGGCGCTAACGGAGAGCATGCAAGGTAAAGGTGACTACTGTATGGCGATTCAATCGCTGTAAAAAGTCGCCGGTTGTCCCCGCCGTAAATAAATACAATTTTTATAAGACGGTAACAAGGTGGTCTACCACTACTCTCACCTAGTAGTGGTAGACCAGTGGAAACAGCCGCGAATTACGAGTTGTAAGTCGTAGGTTCGAACCCAGGCAGACAGTTATTGTGTAAATTATTTTGTCACCACTGCTTTCAAAACGCTGAAGGAACACATTGTGAGAAAACCGGCATGTCCTAGAATCAAAAATTCGAAGACATGTTACATCCACTAACCCGCACTGAGCCGGCGTGGTTGATTACGGCCCACTCCTCACAGAGAGGAGGCCTGCGTCCCAGCAGTGGGAACATTATATAGGCTGATTATGCTAATGCACCCCAGGGTTTATTTGAACTTTATCACTAAATATGGTTATAATGATTTCAAATCTAAAATCAAATACTTGAGTTCACTTATATCACAAAATAAGTAATAGTACTAACCTTATATTCTATTTGAAATAAGAGTAGATATTAAAATAATTTTTTTTTACAGTCTGTTCAACCGATTTTGACTTCTATTGCGTTGGTACAAATGGCAGCTGTAATAAACAGCTGTTGTAAAAAGTTTATTTAAATTTGTAATCTTATTTCAAATGGAGTATAGGTTTTTGTTATTGTCATTAACAGACGGATAAGCCGTCCGTGTGTATAGGGCTTCATTTACATATTTCATAAGATTTCTAATTAGCATACGGTGTCCGAGGCTAGTCGGGTCGGGTCGCAGCGGGGTCAGGTATAATAACGTCAGTTATGATTGTAGGAGTTTCAAGAAGGCGTATAATGACGTGGTACTGTCGCGGCGCGCGATCAGGAATATGAACACTCTGTACCCGGACGCGACGCCCGCTGAACTTGCTGCTGCTGACAACGAGTGCATTATATGCCGCGAGGAGATGCATACCGGTATGTACAACTTCTTTTTAACCGACTTCAAAAAGGAAGAGGTTCTCAATTCTACTGTATGTTTTTTTTTTGTATGTTTGTTACGCGATTACTCCGCCAATTATGAATTGATTTTGATGATTCTTTTTTTGTTTGAAAGGGTATGCTCCTGAGGTGGTCCCATTGTCACCAAATCAAATTCTGATAAGGGGATCCCATGGAAATCAAGGGCAATCCTCAAATTTTATAGGCACACCTATATCGATTTCAGTATTTTTTATAGTAACTCATGCATTTGCACTCGGAAAGCACCATTTGGTGAAGTGGAACTGATGATGAAGACCACAGATAGCCACCGGAACTACTTAATAATAAATATTTCACTGTTACGATTCGATTAGACACTTTAATATGGTTGCTAAGCAATTTATGCTCGTCACAATGCATATGGTGAAGTCACCATCAGTTCCAGTTCTTCTGGTTCTGTTACCAGGAGAACTCCTCAACTATTAACACCCCTGCATCGGGAAAAGCAATATTTTGTAAAAGGTGATGAGCATTTGACATTAGGCTATTGTAACTTAGATAAATTGCAAACTGACCCTAAAAAGTGCAAAATAATAAACATTTACAAAAAAATAACCGACTTCCAAAAAAAACACTACAAAATGAAAAATAACTTTAATTTCGGAAGTCGGTGGCAAAAAACTAAAATAGATCTAAAGACACCGACTTCCGAAATTAAGGTTATTTTTCACTTTGTAGTGTTTTTTTTGGAAGTCGGTTATTTTTTTTTTGCAAAAAGTTTTTAGGGTTCCGTAGTAAACAAGCCTTTTACCTTTATAGTTTCGCCATGTCCGTCAGTCTGTCTGTCTGTCCGTCCGTCCGTCCGTCCATCTGTCTGTCCCCGGCTTAGCTCGGAGACGCTTAGTCCTAGAAAGCTGTAATTTAGCAAGGGTGTACATATTCATCACGCCGAAAAAGTCGTAAAATAAAACCATGAAAAACATTTTTTTTTAGGGTACCTCCCTTGCACGTAAAACGGGGATGATATTTTTTTCTCATCTAATACATGGTGTGGGGTATCGTTGGATAGGCCGTTAAAAATATTGTGGGTCTGTGAAATCCATTTTTCAATTCTGAGAACCGTTTGCGTAATATTGTTTGTTTTTGGGATAAATTTTATTCATCCTAACTACGGAACCCTTCATTGTGCGTGGTCCGACACGCACTTGGCCGGTTTTTATAGTTGCCAAATCAGTATCGCATAATGGTTCGTAAAAATTCTGTAATTAATTCAATGATACCCATTACAGAACATTCAAATGATGGTCCAACTAGATAGAGCTCGGATGGCATCGTATTATAATATGTATTGGTTCAACTTAATTTTAAGGCTCGTGCAGACCAGCGCAACTTGTGGCGCGACGCGACACCGGCGACACTGGTACAACAATTTCCACTAAATTTTCATAGAAATTTTTCGTCGAGCCTTTATACTAAGACATCCTAGTATTTATTAGTTTTAATACTGTTCACATTCAAAACTTATCAAAAGAAAGAATTAACTGTTAAATTACACAACATTTTACAAGGCATGGTATCGAGATTACATTATTGTCTGTGTTTTAACTTCTTAGATAATTAATAGTGAAGCGATAAAATAAATACGTGACTTTCGTATTTTCCACCTACAATTACGTCATGATTTCACGCAATTTTTTTCATCTTTCTTTATCATTGTGCATTCATAAAGTTCTCTAGAATATTAATGTTACAATATTTATAAAAAAATCTGTTTTTATGTAGGTACTGTTCTCATAACTGCGAGTTATTGCTGAATTCTTAGCATTCGTGTTGATAAAGCACAAGGTCGGTGAAACTTGATACTTGTGTGGTTAATTTAAGACTTAACAACGAATTCAACTCGTACGAGGGCAGATCACCTCGAACAGCTGGTATAACGTGTGACGTGTTTGTATTGTGGCCATGTTCACGACGACATGTCATTACTTACTTTCTTATGTATATTTTATTTCGGTTATTACTTGTATTATTATATTCAGGTGGACGACTATATCGGACCTTGTATTATAAACCATAATATTCTTGTTGTTATAGTGACTAAATTCACATTTTTTTTTGGGTGCGAAATTATCAAATAACTTCTCCCGCTCTGAGCGGAGCGGGAGGGCGTGTCAGACTTTTACTGACTAAAACCCACCCGTGTTCCTTCTTTTGCATATGTGCCAGGGCCACGATATCCCTTTCGGACAAACTCGCAGGCACACCCTGGCAGGCATTGGCCCTAACGGACCCCGTCAGTTGGTGCTGACATCTCTTTGAGGCGCGCGTGGAACACAACTCGCCGTCGACCCGGGCCTGGTCCTTGTCGGACGGCGAGCTACCCATCGCTCACCGTCCGCAACCCCGCGCCTACGGTGGCCGGAAATCGGCTTGCGACTCCCAACGCCCGGGCGTCTCCTGCGGTGACTACGAGCGCGAGGGCGCGGACCTTGCCTCTCCCTCACGTGTTCCGCCTCCTCCTTCGCGAGCATTACTGCTTCGCAGAAGGAGGTGACGGCCTCCCATGGACTCTCGCTCCGAACCATGGCCTGAACCAGAACCGAACGCGAGAGATCGCCGCCGCCGATCGCATCCGTGAGGAGACGGCGGTGCTCCGCCCAAGCCGGGCAGACCTCCACCGTATGCTCCACCGTAACCTCCGGGCGATCCACACAGTGGTGACACTCGGGCGTTTCCTACCGCTTTATCCTAAACAGGAACCTCCCGAAACATCCGTGTCCGGTGAGGATCTGCGTCAGGCGGCAGGTGTGGGCGCCGTGGCCCCTCTCTAGCCACTCCTCAAAGAGGGGACTTATCGCCAAAATTGTGGCGTGCCCAATCGCGTGACACTTGGAATCAAAATTGATTTCTCGTGTACTATAAACTAATAATAGTATTTTATAATAACCTTTATTTCATTAAGTACATATAAATTATATTTTTAAATATTAGAATATAAAAAGATATATTTAAAAATAGTAGCCCACCGGTATCGGGAACAGGGTCCAAGCTACCGGCGGTCAGGGCTCCAGAGAGAGGACCTCCTAACAATGCGAGCCGTGTCCAGAAGTACCGCTCTCTGAATCAGGACCTTAATCCAGCTGCCCAACGAGGGCCTCTTTATGTGTTGTTGAGGATCTTGGCAATTAAGCCATTGGCTTATACAACTATCGGCACAATGATTGCTGAGTCTACATCTCACATGTCGACAACCTCGCGAGCCAAGTCAAGATACTCGATTGAAAAAATAACGTATATATAAAAGTAAATATTTAGCCACAGTAGAAATATTTACTTCAGCACACTCCGACAGACGGGTAGTCGATTTATTGAGTACGCCAGGAGCACATTTAGTAAGCCTCGACCAGGTACCACTATTTTTTTGGAAATATTGTTGTATTTTTTTTACATTTTTCATCAAAAGTCAAAAACTATGATGCCTAAAAAAAAAATGTTTGAGAATGTGCAAACAGCGCTCTTTCATATGATACCCCACATGCCCAAGTAGACTCCATTCGAATTTTTAAGTCCCCTTTCAGGCCCTGTTGCAAAAAAGATTTTTTTTTTTAATTTCTTTCTTGTTTGCAAAATGGTTATAATATATAAACGTAATCTAAAACTATTCCAAATTTCAAGTTTATAGCATTAGTAGTTCTTGAGATATCCAGCTGTGACAGACAGACTTAGTCTCACCATAAGGGTTCCTTTTTACCATTTTCGTACGGAACCCTAAAAACATCAATCTGGAAATACAAAAATTAACGCAAATCATAAACTACCTTCTCATTAACTGTAGTACTTACAAATAAAACTCAATATACCTCAGATTATAAAACATTTCAAGGGACCGACTGTAACTGTATCTCCTTCTCTTAGTTTATGAAGTGCATGGCCTAAGGTTATCTCATTGATTAAATTATCTTAATAGTGAAAGTGAAAATAAAATTAGTGGTACCTGGTCGAGGCTCATTATATGTACACCTGGCGTACTCAATAAACCCGTCTGTCGGAGTGTGCTGAAGTATTATCAAGGTGAATTAATTATTACTTTTATTTCATGATTTACTTAGTAATAAATAAAGGATTATATTTCTGTACTTTGCTGTGTTGACTGTACAATTTAATCCAAAATAGGTTTGGTAGTGTCGTTAATTGTAAACGACACTACTGGTAGTGCGGCTGGTAGTGTCCTTTCCAAAAAAACGGTTCGGAAGGAGCATGTTAGGTAGCGACCTGCCCGAACTAGGCTTAACTTTGTGTTTTGGTACACTACAGGTGCGAAGAAGTTACCTTGCAACCACATATTCCACGCTGCGTGCTTGAGGCTGTGGTTCCAGCGGCAGCAGACTTGCCCGACGTGCCGGCTCAACGTGCTGCGTGCGCCGGCGCCGGACGCGGGCGGGCCCGCCGGCCCGGCTCCGGCGGCCGCGCCCATGCCGGGGCTCGCGCCGCACGCCGCGCCTGCGCCGCCCGCGCCCGGACCTGTACCACCACCTTTCCCAAACATGCCGCCGCCTCCACGTTAGTACCTCCTTTGATCAATCATAGACAAAATGTGCGATTTGCCGTCACACTCACAAGCTAGTCGTCACAAGCTTAAACATACGCTTTATTACAAAACCATTACATTTTATTCTAACACTAATGTTTATGATGCAGCCATGATGGCGTGGGGCATGCCTCCGCCGCCGCCGCCACGCCCCGCGACTCTCGCTAACCTGACCACCGCCGAGCTGCAACGTATGGAGGGCAATGAGCGCAGGAATATTGAAGCTCGACTGCAGGTAATACTAATATTCCCATTTTATTAAATTACTTATCATTGAATAATTACATCAATTTGTAGCAACTTTACATTTCCATAAAAAATTGCCTTGTGTACTGCAAATATTGCTGAAAATCAGGGATTCGTTTTTAATGCACATTATTTTTCTACTCACATTATTTGATATGATTTTTCTAGTTACTCCGAGAAATTCAAGCCATGTTGGACGCGTCCGTACTGCTTATGCAACAGTATTCTACAGTCGTAGCTAATTTACCGCAGAACAACGCCACTGTGTCTACCCAAACGGAAACGTAAGTTATCCTTATCATTCTTATCTGACTTTCACAAATATTAAAGTAAAGAAACTGTTTGAAATTAAACTTCAATGCTGCAAGATTGAGAGAAAATCAAATGACTTGTTGAGAATTTTAAATGTTGGATCATTCCAAAATCATTCATCCATCTATTGATAGCATCATAAGCAGGGCTTCAAACCGGTTAACTTTTATTTCCGAAGATATAAATTATTATTAATACAATTGATATTAGCTTCAAAGATTGCTTCATCAAATAAATTCAGCATTTATTGTAACAAAATATTAAATAATTTACGAAATAATTATGTTCTAAAACATTTATAATAACGGTTTAGGTTACATAGAAAATTAACCGGTTTCGGAGCCCTGATCATACGTACTATTTTGTTTTTTTTACATATTCTACAGAAGAATAGAAGAGCTGACGAAGGAGGCCCCATTACCGACGACGTCTCAAGTGAAGACGGAACCGGACGTAGTACCAACCACTTCGAGCTACAAGCAACCCTCGCCGATGCCCTCCACCAGCAAAACCATCGTCACGGACGACCCGAGTCCCATGCAACCCGACACCACGACCCCTATAGACACTAATAGGTAACTAATTTACAATAACTCACGTTCGTTAGCAAACTTAGTAGTTTCATTTAGGTGAATAGGGAATATGCATGTAATTTTTTTTTACTAAATCTATGATGATAGATAGTAATAGAAACGCAAGAAAAGTATTAAAAAATAAGTTGAACTACTGCTTCTTGCTCAAAAAAATAATGAAACTTTAACAATTTTCTACTACAGTTCAAACATTCGTTTCTGTCGCGCGGTCATGATGTGACGTCATTTACCACGACACTGCTCTGTTTACATCTGTTTTTAGCCAAATCATATAAATTAAATTATTGTTTATGCTTTGTTCAAGCAGAAATCGGAATTACCTACTCATTTACCTTAGTGAGATTTCATACAGCAAAGAATAAATGTTATTCATATAGTATTTTTCGTTACTTCCGGCGTTTTCGAACAGGACGCGTTTTGAGTTTGCGTTGCGTTTCACAAAAAAAAAAAACGCAACATAAAATAATTAATTGTGAAATAACTAATGCATAAAAAAAAAATTAAACAATGGATAAGTTTTAAATTACGTGCATATTCCCTATTGCGAAATAAGTTTATGCGTAATTTAGCGCAAAGGATTAAAATAAAAATAAAAAGAGGAAACAGAACCCTAGCCATAACACACCCGGCAGCGATCTCTCGCGTCCGGCTCTGGTTCAAGCCATGGTTGGGAGCGAGAGTGCATGCAGCTCCTGCTACGAAGCAGTTATGCTAGCGAAGGAGGAGGCGGAACGCGTGAGGGAGAGGCAAGGTTCGCGCCCCTAGTCGCCGCAGGAGACGCCCCGGGCGTCGGGAGTCGCAGACCGATTTCCGAAAAAAAAAGTCGTAACTCACCTTTTAATTTCAGAGACAAGACTGATGAGGATGCGGCCGACGAACTGAGAAGACGTCGATTGCAAAAATTCGCGATGGATAAATGAGCTTGTTTATATCTTTTTGTTTCGATTTCCTGATGTACTATTATTTAATGTACAAAGTGTTCGGTATGTGTAAGCATTATCTATTGTAATCTGAAATAAATGTATTTATGTTCTTGTAAATATAATGGGATATACACATGAATACATTACAATCATACTTTGCTTTCTGTCGCGTACTCCATAGTTTTTTTTGTTTTTTTATTAGAAGTAACAGAGACTTTAAATAAATATGATTGAAGTTTGAACAATTACTGTGAGTGTTGTGATGAAATAAAACCGTTGTTTACATTATCAATAATATATTAAACTACACTAATAGGTAAAATTGGTGGCTTAGCAGTTATATAAAGCATTTATGTATCCATATACTTTTTTGTTATAGTTTTCTAAGACAGGTATGCCACTGAAGTAACGACTTGAGCTGTACAGTTGTAAGTCATTCTTGCTGTACCAGACGTTTTTAGTGCCCTGAGTACCATCAACGTTTAGTGTATTCAGTTCCAAAACGCCAAAATGATATTTTTGGCCATCTGTTTGTATACAATTTATGTATATCGGCTCTGGTAGGTCCTTTACATCCTCCTGCGAGATAAACATACAATTTATTTATTAGTAGTAGAACTTGTATAAATTAAATATTTGGAGAAAAAGATGATTAAATAATGTGTTATTAATCTTCTGCCCTGCTATCTTAAAGAAAAACAGATAAAATCAACCACAGCAAAATTAGGAAAGCTACAAAGACTCAAGATGTGGTGTTGAAATTAAGAACACTAAAGTGGAAATGGGCTGGCCATGTAGTTAGAGGAGAAGAGAAATGGAACAAAGTTGTAACATTGTGGTACCCAAGAGAGGGAAAGAGAGAAAAGGGTAAACCATTCAGAAGATGAGAAGATGATGTGGTTAAAACAGCTGGAAAAACCTGGACTAGACTGGCCCGGGAGAGAGAAGATTGGAAAGTGTTGGAGGAGGCCTTTGCCAAAGGGCACACAGTATAAAAACCAAATCATCTAAGCATGTTGTTGACCGTGGTTTCTATTGTGAGTCTGTGCAGTTGCAGCTTGCTCCACTATTTTAGTGAACTTTCTTCCAGTTCAAACTTGGTTTAACTACCACTCATACTCTCAGTACATGAAACCGTAACTACATAATTTTTTTATGTTCTATCACATCACACAAATATTATAAAGGCGAAAGTTTGTGACTGTGTGTGTATGTTTGTTACTTCTTCACGATCTAACGGCTGGACCAATTTTGATAAAAATTTTGTATGGAGGTAGCTGACACCCTGGATTAAGACATAGGCTTTTTATCTCGATATTCCCACGGGATCGAGACTTACGCGGGTGAAACCGCGGGGCGCAGCTAGTTCTAAATAAAGCCTGGTAATGCCATAACAGCATGCGTACTCCATAGGCAAATCAACAGAATCCGCGATACATAGCGTGATCTCTAAGATTGAATGCGCAGTGGACCACAAATGCTCATCACTGGCCGCTTTCATTGATATCGAGGGCGCCTTTGATAAAACCATGTTCAACAGCATTAATATGGCTCTAGATAGACACAATATAGACTCGACCCTGAGCGGCTGGATCACCAATATGCTCAAAATGAGAGCTGTACAAGTCACGGTAAATGACACTACAAGGGCCATCGTGGCGAAAGGCTACCCGCAAGGAGGCGTCCTCTCGCCGCTTCTATGGAACCTGCTAGTAGACAGCCTCATCAAAACACTCGATGACAAAGGTTATTTTACCGTAGGCTACGCCGACGGCATAACCATAATAATAAATGGCACCGACGAAAACACCTTATTAATATTCAACCTAATGCGCCAAGCTTTGAAAAAAGTAGAGGACTGGTGCAATAAACACCAACTGTCGGTGAATCCAACAAAAACCGAAATGATTCTCTTCACAAAAAAGAGGAAGTTGGCGACGCTACCACTGCCACGATTCTTTGGAACTACCCTAAACCTGGCATCTGAAACCAAATACCTGGGCATCTATTTGGACAAACAGCTGAATTGGGCAAAATACACCAACTACATCACCACAAAATATCACTATGGCAGTGCAAGCGACTCTTGGAAGGAATTGGGGTATCAGCCCCAAGGTCACCCACTGGCCAACACAGTCATTCGACCCATTATCACATATGGCTCACTGGTCTGGTGGCCCAGGACGGACCTGAGCATAGCCCAAAAAGACCTTGAAAAACTGCAGCGGTTCGCTTGTGTAGCAATAACTAGTAGTATGAGGACTGCACCCACTGCCGCACTTCAAGTAATGCTAGGACTGCCACCCCTACACCTCATCGCGCGAGAGGAGACAGCTCTGGCCGCCTTCAGGCTCTATATATCGGGAACCATGAGCAAAGACTAAGGTCAAGCACACACGCACAAAGGAAGATGCAATCAAACGACAACCGATGATGGCATCATCCTGCGACTAAGCCCCGAAACTACACTTCTTTCAGAAGCACGACAACATTATACTCACAGAAGAACGGTGTGACTACTCAGGCCCGAAGGAGATGAGAGTATACACCGACGGATCAAAGACCGACTCCGGAACTGGAGTCGGAGTTTTCTCACATGACTTCAACATAAATATATCCAGCCCGCTGGGATTGTTCAACACCGTCTACCAGGCGGAATGTGTGGGCATTATACAAGCGGCTTATGCCCTATGGCACAAGCCGCAATACCGCCGCTTCCTGGCTTCTATAAGCCAGGAAATTTACGGACACCTGTATAAGTACACTCTCCGATAGTGCCTCAGTTTTGTAATCCTTAGAGAAAAATTATATTACCTCCAGACTAACACTAGAATGCCACAACTCACTGGAACAGGTGACAGTGTGCAACCGTAACACAGAGACACTGCAATGGATAAGAGGACACAGAGGATCACTAGCTAGGTAACGTCCCAGCTGACGAACTTGCTAGGAGAGCATCCAGCGTGCAGTCTGTGGACCCGAACCTATTGTACCCATCCCGTTCAACCAACTATGCAGGTGGCCACAGGAGTTCACCCACACACAAGCGCAGAACTGGTAGACCTCTACACTGGACTGCAGGCAATCCAGGGAAGCTATGCCATCCTTAGATGGCAGGCTAACCAGGCGGTTGCTACGCCTGGACAGGAACGGCCTGGGTCTGGTGACGGGGACCATCATGGGACACTGCTCACTGAATAAGCACTTCCACACAATAGGCATAACGGATAGCCCTCCGTGCAGGGCTTGCAAGGAGGCTGAAGAAACCGTTGCGCACGTCATGCTCTTTGAATGCACAGTTGTCACCCAGATCAGAACAGAAACCCTTGGGTCACACAGATCTTTCACAGATGTCTTAAGCAGACCAGGAGACCTAATCAGCTTCTGGAGTGAGGTGGGCTGGTTGGAATAACCAACGGCGGCCGCCATGGCCCACGCACAATGGTCCACATGAAGGACTAAGTGCGGAAACCAAACCCGCTAACATTGAATATAGAAGCCTGGAAATTAATTGGAAATAAAATAAGTTGGCATATCACCAAAATGTAACATACCCCATGTAACTGCTTGGCGTAGGAACTGGCCACAGTGAATGCATGCGTCAGTGATCTCCCAAGAATCTGCTGCTGAGTGACCGGTGTCTCAAAGATGTTGTTCACTTCAGTCTTGTTGTAGTGTAGCCAGGTAGTGTGCGGATGTCTCATACTGATGCTCGGACGGATTGCTGGAAAACATGTTTTTAATCACATAATTTGTACAATACACTTGTATATTTATGGCACCAAGTGAATACTGTTACTGACTGCTTCAATTATAAAGATCTGCACATTGCCTTTGAAATCTTCCATTTATATTATTCTGTAAGATACTTACGATATTTGCTTGTCTCATCATAGAAATGCTCTGGTGGTAATGTAACAGTGTGTTTGACAGGATACAGATCAGGGATCTCAGAAAACTGTACATCTTTCTCTACATCATGCTTTACAGGCTTGTTGCTGGTCACCAGAATATGAGAAATATCTTGGAATTGAATCAATTCATCTTCCTTTTCAAATGTAGTTTGGCTTTCAACATCATTCACAACATACTTAGAAAGAGTGGCTTCACTGTCACTGCTCTTTTCCACCAGTTGTAGCAACTTGTTTGTAAGAATTTGACTGAAAAAAAAAAATACTGATATGCTTATCTCTAGTAGTGTATACAAGATGCATTGAATGCTAATAATGTTGGTTATGGAATGATTGACATTTTGGTTGTGTGTGATGTGTACCAGAGTCCAGGGGGTCTACTCCGAAGATAAATCTGAAGTATCAGCTGTTCCCTGACTACGGCTGACTATGGCTGAGAATGGCGAAAGATAAAAAAAAACAACAGGTAAGTCAAAGATGTGATTGAAATTGGGTAAGGATTCAAAGTAAAAACAGGAAACTTTGGTTGTCTTGTTGGCCTAACATTCGGCCGATACTTCAGATTACTGCTTGGGAGTAGACCCCCAGGATACAAGTTAGATACTAATAAGTTCAGTGTCACAATTGTTATTGCATAATTGATGTACTCACTTTCTCCTTCTGTCTGTAATACCCAGTACCCTGGGGAAGTTATACGCTGGTCTTTCTAGGTCCTTTATTTTAGGCAACTTTTTCTGTTCACAATCAAATACATTAGCAGATAAGATAGCCTTTTTTATATTTTCATGAATGGCTGAGGGGGCTGGCACTTGTGCAAACTCCTCAATGTTAGGTGGTAGTGTATTCTCAGCTACTACTGTCTTAGTGAGCACTTGGGCTTGAGCCATTCCCTCTAGGAGTACATTTGTGCTTCTCAAAGTGTAGCACGGCTGTTCTTTGTAGTCGGGGTGTTTTTGGTCCAATGGAATGCGAGGTTCATAGGACCCTACTATATTATATCTGTAATTAGAGAAAGTATCTGTTTGAGTAACTTGCAATGCTGTGGACAAATTAAAATAGCTATTAATTAATGCAGTTAATGTGTATGAAGTATCTTACCGTTCTCGTTTTTCAGGCTCCTCTCTAATGAATTCGAGAGCATCTTCAACTTTGATGCCTTTAGCTTTTAGTTGTTCCTCGATGCCAGTATCGATAGGTACGCGCTTTCCTTGGATCAACCAGTGCTTCTTGAACATAAAGTCAATGTGTTGTCGATTTAACACTTGTGATAGTCGCATTGTTGTGAATTTCTAAGATTACTTTAAAATAATAACCTCAATCAATAGCCTAACTTTTAACTGAGGTGTCAATCTGACAGATGTCAACCAAAATTACAGTATTGACTAGTGTTGCGGTTAGTATTTTATTTTGATGTGTTATCAGATACCACAGGGCACAGATTAGCTACACGGAACATTTGTAACCATTATTATTACTCTTTCCCTCATCATTACTTGTACGAGCTGTGTGACGCGCTTCACCGACCAGTCACCGCTAGGCTTGTAGCAAAAGAATCAAAGTATCGATATATCGATATTTTTTGTTTGATATATCGATATTTTCGGCAATATCTATTATTTCGATATATCGATAAAAAATATCAAAGTATTGAAAATGTATCAAATACGATATATTTCCAATACCAAAACCGTCGTCCACACCGACTAAAACCGCTATTTTTATTAGGTTAGATTTTAAATTAGAAATGATGTTTCTAGTTTGGTATTTCGACGAATAAAAAACAATTTCATAAAGTACATTAACTTTTCAGTAATTTTTTTTTCCTTATATCGAAATTGATATCATTTTTTTTTTTAATATCGAGACGATATATATCGATACTTTTTGGCACTTCTTGCATCCCTAGTCACCCCGTGTGCCTACTCGATTGAGAATGTGTGCCGTGTCGCGTTGTCGTCACTAAACACCAAACTCGCGAGTCGCGACTCGTGAGTGAAGTTGTGCAGTGACGACAACACGACACGGCACAACTCCCGTGGCGAGTCTCGCGACTCACTGACACACTCACACAGTCACAGCACGCCTACAGGCCACCGCAGCCTCGCTCGCCTCATTCGTCGTAGCACACTTTGTAAAAAGAGTGCCTCGCACGATCTTCATTTTAAAAGAGTGTGCTGCCCATCTCTGTTCTTTTCTAGTGTCGTTCTTTAGTCGATTATTCAGAATATTCTTGTACCAAGCTTGTACAGACGCCAGCACATCAAGCTACCTACTACCTGTCTTTCTTTAAAAGATGTTCAACTTTATCGTTAAAGCATAAGGTTCAAGGTTGATTGGGAAAATTTTACAGTTTCGGATAGCTTGGCGTTTGTACCTAATCAAAATTGAAACTCGACTATATACTAGAATACTTACATATTATTTTTCAGATAGAGGTAGTAGCCTAATGGTGTTTTTGATTGATCCAGCAAATCCACATCCACGAGCTTGGGAAAGGTGTCCGTGCTCTCCACATATAATAAACAATTTAAAAAAATATGCATTTTTTTTTTTTGTGTGGGAAATTATCAAATAACTTCTCCCGCTCTGGGCGGAGCGGGAGGGCGTGTCAGACTTTTACTGACTAAAACCCACCCGTGTTCCTTCATTTGCCTGTGTGCCAGGGCCACGATATCCTTTTCGGACAAACTAAAAAAAAAACCTAATGGACCCCGTCAATCAAAAAAAAATATGCTGGATCAATTTTGAAGATAGATACTGTTATAAAATCTAAACATTATTTAACAATCGGTTTCGCAAGGGTTCGCTCGACAGCTGACGCTGGTGTTGAATTTCACTTGCTGGGCCCGAGAGAAGTGACATTGCCTCAAGTATTTTTAGGGTTCCGTACCCAAAGGGTAAAACGGCTAAGGCTAACTAAGGCTCCGCCGTCTGTCTGTCTGTCACCAGGCTGTACCTCATGAACCGTGATAGCTAGACAGTTGAAATTTTCAGAGATGATGAAACAAATACAAAAAAACAGAATAAAATAAATATTTAAGGGGGCTCCCATACAACAAACGTGATTTTTTTGCTCGTTTTTGTTCGATATTGATAACGGCAACAGGTAGACGCTTGAAATATTCACAGAATATTTAGGCTGTTTGTGTATGTGAGTTTAAATGTTTGTAAACGCACCCACGATACAGGAGAAATTCCTAGTGTCAACGCAACGTTTAAAAAAAAAAAAGAGAGTTATAAATTCACTTTAAAAAATAATTAGAAAAAAGCGCGGGAAACTTAACTTGGTGGACGTGTCCTTTTTTGTTAAAATTGAAAATAATTAATTAATTTTAATATAGGATCAGTAGTGGTAGTTTTAGTGTTTTTTATTCCTTCACTTGTAATTTAATTGTAGTTTTGTACATTTTCTTCTGTAGGGTAAGTTTTTTAATATTATTTCTTAAAGCGGGAAAATGAAAGACCCGCCTGACCCGGGGGACTTTGTTCCCCCGGCAGGCAATTTTGTAACTATCCAATCCAACGAATCAGGCATGGATACCGATGGGTCGTCGTCGGCTCGTCACTTAAAAAGAAGCTGCATGCAAGTGTGCAAACACTGCAACAAACGCCGTCGTATCAGAAAAAACCAGGGTTCCGAGTCTTCGGGTTGTGGTTGCATGGAGTCTACACCTCTCTCTCTAACTCCATCGGAGCCTAAATGCTCTGAAATAATTGTATCTAACGATATTCCTGATGTTCCAGCTCCGCCTTCAGTTATTCCCACTCAGATTGGTCGAAAAACGTATGACAAAACTGACAGCTCGCCGTACGTTGTTCATGTGCAAAAAATATTACTATCACCAGATGATGGAACGTCATTGCACCCAATTACATTTGGCAAGTTCTTAAAACACAACGCCTTCCTAAATATTATTAACGGTAGCGTCAAAAAATCGGGCGCAATAAAATATCTCTTTGCTTTTCCAATTTCCTGGACGCAAATTCTTTTATTTCACATAATAGCCTTGTAACATATAATTATAAAGCTTTTATACCTACTTTTAATGTTACTAGAATGGGTTTAGTACGTGGTGTTCCTGCGGAATGGTCTCCAGAGGAAGTTATTGATAATATAACGGTACCAATTGGTTGCGGTCCAATTTTAAAAGTCAGACGCCTCAATTTTAAAACTGTTGTTGATGGTACAACCATTTGGAAACCATCCCAATCAGTAGTTATTACTTTTGATGGGCAGATTCTGCCTAAAAGAATTTTTATATGCTATAATGCATTACCTGTAGATTTATATATTTTCCCTACTGTACAGTGTTTCAATTGCTGTCGTTTTGGTCACACAAAAATTCAGTGCAGGTCCAAACCTCGTTGTTATAAATGTGGCCAAGGCCATACTGGGGACAGTTGTGAAAGAGAACAAGAAAGTGCATCTTGCTGCCTTTGCTCCGGTTTTCACTATGCTACTAATAAATCTTGCCCAGAAATGTCTAGACAAAAATTAATTAAAACATACATGGCACAAAGTTCAGTATCTTATGCTGAAGCGGCAAAAATGTATCCCCCAGTTACTAAATCGTATGCCCTTTTATCTTCTCCTTCTCCTTAGTATACACTTTTGTCTTCTCCTTCCAAAAACTTTGCAGATACTCCATCTTTCCCTTCTTCTAATAGAATGCCTGTTTCAAGTAGCTATAAAAAAACTGTCTTCCTTAAACCACGCTCGCCTCCCAAATCTGTACAAGGATATAATAAAGAGGCTCACAACGCCATTATTAAAGATTACGACATTCCTCAACCAGCAAATGGTTGTGCTCTTTCTAATCATAACAATGGACAAATTGATGCCAGTTTTTCCATAAACGATTTTCTTTCTGCATTACACAATCTTCTGTCTCAGTTCAACATTTCACCGTCCAACGTTGCCCCATCTTTCAATGTATCACAATCCATCCTTAATGGACAACACATCCAAAATAATCCAGTGGAACTGCCGCAGTCTAGTAAACAAAAAGAGTGATGTTATACATCTTTTAAACAAATATGAGCCATTTGCCTTTGCTTTAGCAGAGACTTGGCTCAAACCTAATCATATTTTTAAAATGAATGGTTATTTAACCATTAGAGAGGATAGATCTGATGGGTATGGTGGAGTAGCTATACTTATCAAGAATTCTATCCCTTTCTCTACCATTACATTACCTCCTCATAGTGAGGAAATTTCAATTGTAGCTATTAAAGTGCATCATACTTGTCTTGTTTCTATTTACATTCCTCACCCTTCTTTTTCTGTTCTTCAAGAGATGAATAATCTCGTTTCTTTTCTTCCAAAGCCATTATTAATACTGGGGGATTTTAATTGCCATCACCAATCATGGGGTTGTTCAACTTCGAACTGTTATGGTGATGAGTTAATAGATATAATAGACTTACACAACTTATGTATTTTAAATTCTGGAGCTGCCACACGTCGTTCAGATCCCAATCAGAACCAAAGCGCAATTGACCTTTCTATCTGTTCTCCAAACTTAGCCTCTTCATTAACTTGGCATACTTTAACCTCTACTTATGGTAGTGACCATTTTCCAATAGTTATTTCTTATCCTCTTTCCAAACCAAATGCACAATTAAGGAAATCAAACTTAAAATATAAACTGCCTAATAGAAATAATACTGACTGGGGCAAATTTAGGAACATTGTTGACAGTAAGCTTAGCTCCTTGCCCGTAATTTCTGGTGGCAATGAAAATAGTTGTACTGAAGCTTTAGCACACATATTAATTGCAGCGGCTGATGAAGTTTTTCCTGTAAAAAATATCAATATTAGTACAATTCCCTCGCCTCCGTGGTGGGACTCTGAGTGCACTGAATTGATTAAAAAACGTAAAGAGGCTGAATATAATTATAACGTTGATATGTCTGATACGAATTTTGATATCATTACTAAGTTAAATAATGAAACTTATAAACTTTTTAAAAAGAAAAAAATTGAATCTTGGCGTATTTTTTGCTTATCAATTTCACCGAATACTCACCCTACGATTGTCTGGCGCATCATTCGTAGATTTAGGTCCATATATAACAACCCTTCTCCTATTCCTGATTCTTTAGCCAGTGATTTTTTTGATATATTAGCTCCGCCTTGGGTTCCTGAGGCTAAGGCTATTTGTACTAACCATAACGTGTCTCTCGTTTCCAATATCCGAGACACTCATACGACGCTAGATCTTGCATTCACTCTCACTGAATTAAAGGTTGTTATTCATAAAACTAATGATTCTGCACCAGGCATTGATGGCATCCCGTATTCCTTTTTTGGTAATTTAAATGATGAAGTCCTCAGTTATTATTTAGAACTTTTTAATTCTATTTTTTATACAGGAAACATCCCTGTTGAATGGAAACGTCAAATGGTGTTGCCATTCCTTAAACCAAATAAACCTCCTTCTGATGCTTCTTCATACCGTCCCATAGTTTTGTCTTCAATTATGATGAAATTAGCGGAACACTTAATTAAAAATCGCCTAGAATGGTATGTTGAAAGTAAGGGTCTCTTGGCAGAATCACAATATGGCTTTAGAAAAGGTAAAAGTACAACTGACTGTTTAAGTATATTAACATACGATATTCGGTTATCCTTCTCTAATAACCAATTCACCGTTGCAGTTTTCCTTAATATTAATGCAGCTTATGATAATGTTGTATTATCGGTTTTACAAAATAAATTAGAAGCCTTACAAGTTCCATTGAATTTGTTGAATTTCATTATTAATATCTTGACTGAACGCTCTGTTAACATGTTAATAGGAGACCATGAGGTATCTCATCTTGTATGGAGGGGTCTCCCACAGGGTTCTGTGCTCAGTCCCCTTCTATACAATATCTACACTTATGATTTAGAGTTATCCATAACTAGTCATGTTAAGGTTCTTCAATATGCCGATGATTTATTATTATATTCTTCAAGTCCATCTGTTGAGCAAGCTAGCTCTGCCATCAATTCTGCTTTATCTATTTTGGCGTCATGGTTACATCTAAACGGTTTGGATTTATCCATGTCTAAAAGCGCGGCTGTTTTATTCACCCGGAAGAGAAATATTCCCATAGTAAATCTCTTTTATAAGGAAATACCTATCCCAGTTAAAGATAAATTCAGATATCTAGGTATAATACTTGACTGTAAATTAAGTAGTGTCCCTCATTGTGAATATATTGTTAACAAATGTGAAAAACACCTAAACATGCTTAGATGCCTCTCTGGTGTGTGGTGGGGTGCACATCCCTTTTCTTTGAAACTCATTTACAACGCAATCATCAGAAGCACTCTGGATTATGGATTGTTCGTTCTAGAGCCAGGTAATGTCATGGCTTTTAAAAAATTGGATCGCATCCAGTCTAAAGCATTACGCATTATTTCAGGTGCAATGAAGTCTAGTCCCATTAATGCACTCCAAGTTGAATGCGGGGATGCTCCTTTATATATAGAAGACAATTCCTATCTGACAAATATTTGTTCCGGATTCTTCAATTCTCAACTCATCCTCTCATTCCTAAACTGGACACATTAAAGTGTTGCAGATTGAATCATCAGATTACTGGTCCCATAGACGTGATCCTTGTTTAGTTGTAAGTTATAAAAAATTCCTTTCACTTTCTTCTCCTATTCACCGTTCCAATAAACTTCCCATATTTAGCAATAGTTATGAGAGTTTACAATTCAGTCCCATTATAAAATATAACTGTGTAAGTAAATCAGATCCCGATTGCCATTTAAGTTTTAATCATTTTCTGGCTGAACACGTAGAGTACCACCATATTTATACGGATGCTGCCAAGCCTTCTCCGACGGGTTGTGTTGGAATCGGTACTTACCATTCTCAATACAACATCGAACAAAAAATAAAACTGCCTCCGGAGACTTCTGTTTTTACCGGGGAATGTTTCGGCATTTTTAAAGCCATAGAATATATCCGTATTTTAAAGCTCAAAAAATCTATAATTTTTACTGATTCTCAAAGTGCTCTTCTAGCCATCAATATCCGCTTTCGAACACAAATCGCAGTTACCTATCATTTATTTAATAAGAGAATTTGCGTTCAGGACCATTTCTGAGGGTAATATACTACAATTTGTATCCTTCCGGCCCATGCTGGAATCCATGGCAATGAAGCGGCTGATAAACTTGCCGGTGATGCGGTGCAGTGTGGGGACTTAGTTCCTTATACAAATTTTAGTTATGACCTCGTATCGTTACCAAAGACTTTTCTTCGGGAAACCTGGAAGGTGGCTTAGGATATCGGAAGTAAATCGAAGGGACGTTATTTTTCGTATATTCAACCCGACGTTCCAGAAAAACCGTGGTTTGGCAGGGCCAAGTTTGGCAAGATGGAGACCTCCATTCTAATACGGATGAGACTGGGTCATGTTTGTTCTCCAGCTCATCTTGCCAAACTTCATATCATCGACGATCCCATATGCTTGTGTGGCACAGATGTAGGCGACTTAGATCACATTTTTTTCTCCTGTCCCTTATATGACCGTTCTTCCTTTCTTAGTAACCTCTTATCCCTCCATACTCCTTTTCCTACCTCAATACTTTCTTTACTTTGTACAAATAGCTCTCTTGTTTATAAATGTATAGTTTCATTCATTACTCTAAATAATATTAAGTTGTAATTTATTTTTTATTTTTTTATAGTGTAATTAACGTAATACTGATCCTATCCCGTCTATCCTAAATCCCGTTAACATTTATATTTATATTAATTTTGTTTCCCTACCTTTTTATAAAACTAAAACGTGACATTGGCTAAATGCACAAACCGTGCGAAGCCAGAAGAAAAAAAAAAAAAAAATTAAAATAAAACAAATATTTAATTTCCCATACAACAAACGTGTTTTTTTGCATTTTTTTTATAGATAATGGCACGGAACCCTTCGTGCGCGAGTACGACTCGCACTTGGCCGGTTTTTCAGGAACGTGTGGATGTATCAAGTTGAAATTGATATCAAATACTTAAATCTACGGTCCCTTGGAGTTGTAAAATAATTCAATGTCATAAGTCTACGCAATAGAAAAAACCGGTACCACGCACAATTAAGGGTTCCGTAGTTGGGATGAATTTATCATTAAAACAAACTTAACACTGTTGTTGAAAAACATGTTCTCCCATACATCGATATACGCCACGGTCAATTTTCCAACTGAAAATTTAAGTTTGTAATCGCAAAAAATGTTTTTTTAATGTGATAAAACTACTTATTAACAATTTTCGGACTTTTTCCTTTACTTGTGCTGTGAGAGCTTGCTTCTGCCCAAATTTCATGATTCTAGGTCAACGGGAAGTACCCTATAGGTTTTGATTTATGTGATAAATCTACAAATTTATAATTTTAGGACTTTTTCCTATACTTGTGCTGTAAGACCTGCGATATAATTGACATTATTGCGACATAATTATCTCGATACTCGCAAATAAATCAAAACCTATAGGGTACTTCCCGTTGACCTAGAATCATGGGCAAGAAGCAAGATCTTACAGCACAAGTATAGGACAAAGTCCTAAAATTGGAAATTTGTAGTTTTATCACAATAAAAAAAATTGCAAATATCTCGCACATAGTTTAAATACGCAACTATAAGTAATGCCTATTTCTGTCTGTACCTATTAAAATTCGACACCGACAATGTCCACATAAATAGGAAAGTTTATCTATTAGAATTAAGAGAACTATAAGTAATGCCTATTTCTGTCTGTACCTATTAAAATTCGACACCGACAGTGTCCACATAAGTAGGAAAGTTTATCTATTAGAATTAAGAGAACTCAAGTTGCAAAAACGAGCGTAGCGAGCTGGAATTTTTTGGATTTCGAAGTACCTACGAGGGCGGCACTGAAAATTTCGGGAATCAAGGAAGTGACACAACATTACTATTTAAAAATGTATTTATTGCTTTTCGAAGTATTCTCCGCGAAATTGGACACATCTTTCCATACGATGGAACCAATCATTGAAGCAACCATTCCATTCGGAAGTTGGGGTCTCCAAAATGGCCGTTTTGTAGGCGTCCACAGCTTCTTCAGGTGATGAAAATCTTTGTCCACGAAATTTATTCTTTATTTTAGGGAAAGTATAGAAATCATTAGGGCTTAGGTCGGGGCTGTACGGCGGATGGTCTAATAATTCTATGTTTTCTTGCTCTAAAAACTCTTTTGTTCTGTGCGCGGTGTCAGAACTCGCATTGTCGTGATGGAGGATGATGTGGCGGTTGCAGTTCTCTTTACGGAGTTCAGAAACGACCTGTGGCAAACAAATGCTAGCATACCATTCTGCATTAACCGTTCTTTGTCCCTCAAGAGGAATAGTCGTAACATGGCCGGTTTTGGTGACAAACGTGGTCACCATTTTTTTTGCAACACTCCGTGAACGAACAATTTTTGTTGGCTTTAACTCATTTTCGAACACCCAAACTCGTGACTGGTTTTTTGTTTCGGGTTCGTACGCGTATATCCAGGATTCGTCACCTGATACAATGTTGTATAATACAGCATTTGAGGATCCTGCGTGGAATCTTTCGAGAGTTCTGACGCACCAAGTAACGCGAGCCGCTTTTTGCTCTTCTCAGAGCGAATGCGGTATCCATCGGGAAAACAACTTTTTTACACCTAATTGTTCATGCAAGATTATTTGTATTTGGCTCATGCCAATGTCTAAAGTTGCCTGAATTTCGCGGTATGTCACATGTCGATCTTCCTCAATCAGCTTACACACAGCATCAACGTTTTCTTGGGTGAATGCAGTTTTTTTACGACCTTGACGGGGATCATCACTGAGCTTGACACGTCCACGTTGAAATTCAGCAAACCAGCGATAAATTGTGGTTTTGGATGGGGCTTCATCACCAAATGCAGAAATCATCCGGTCAACACACTGTTTTTGTGTTAAACCAGTTCGAAAGTCATAATAAATCATCGCTCTTGAATTTTCTCGAGTCAATTCCATTTTCTCAACGACTAAACAACCCAATATATTACTTTCCTCTATGTCAACGACTAAACAAGTTTGACAAAACCTTGTGACAAGACCGAGAATCTTTTTTTAAATAAATAAATGGTATTCGATTTTTAAAACCAAGGAGTTTTCAATTAAAAAGATTTTAATATGACAGGAACAGTGGAAATATTCCATTCCCGATACTTTTAGTGCAGCCCTCGTTTAAGTAGAAAGATGAAATAATAAGAAAAAAAGTTAAGTTACAGGTTATTTAGTGTGTAGGTATAATATGTCAGTTCCCATGAATATGGTGTATACTGTGTATAGTGAAAGGTTTTAAGGCGGAGATTTCTTGAAAATTGTCAAAAAGGTGGTTTTTTAAAGCAGTGTATCTCTTAAACCGTAAATATTTTTTCCAAAACAAAAACAGTATGATATTTTCAAGTGTTTTGTGCATACGGTGATGGAACTCAAAACATAATTTAATACATCAAAAAAATCTTCAAAGACAACTCTTAATTATTTTTACAAGCAGTATATCCCTTCGTTAACAGTTATAATTATAATTAAAAGTACCTATACCATAAAATTTCAAATGCCAAACTGCATCCGGTGATGGATTAATTAGTATTAATTAGATAATATCTAATTTTATACGATTTTATTTGCATTTTTACGCCTTATGTTGAGTCATCGCGCATATCTTTCTTGTGTACGCAATCTGACAGTGACAGCGGTTTACCTGTTGTCAGCCTCTTAATGAAGAAAGCACAGAAAGTAAAGAGAAGACCATTCATTCATTCATTGTCGGTTTGTGAAACAGAAACCTACTTATTTGTCCGTTCGCAAAATTAGGTCTTCATGGAGAATCTGGAAATGGAGTCTTGAATTGAAATCATTATAATTTACTTAGATTATAAACACACTAGCTGCGCCCCGTGGTTTCACCCGCGTAAGTCTCAATCCCGTGAGAATATCGGGATAAAAAGTAGCTTACGTCTTAATCCAGGGTGTCAGCTACCTCCATACAAATTTTATCAAAATTGGTCCAGCCGTTTGAACGTGAAGAAGTAACAAACATACACACACACACACACTCACAAACTTCCGCCTTTATAATATTAGTGTGATTCTTCTTCTTCCATTTCGATAAATTATCATTATCTCAAAAACAGTTGTTTCTACGTCCTGGAGCATCCCTCAAAAGAATAGCAACATACCTATTTGTTGACAGGCAACATTATAATGTAAAAGCCAATTATTTTTATAAGAGTAGGACCTAATTGTGAAGTTTCTCGGCTCTTCTCCTTAATAAACGACCAATTGGAAGTAATATTATAATTATGTGCCCATGAAAGTTTATGTGAAGAAAATGTTAGATTTTTTTTTTTTTAACTGGTTAAGTAACCTGATAGCATATTAACTTTAACCTTGTATTTCCGTAGAGTTAGGCCTCCGCTAGGAGTATCTAATAGTGTTCTGGGTTAGGCGTTAGGCAGATTCAGATAGACATATAGGGTACCTACCTTTATTCTTACACATAGATCGTTTATTTATTGACTTATAACCATGGACCTATAAAAAAACTCTTATAACAAACAATGGACACTTGAGAAGTGTAGAAATCGTAAGCTGTCTTCTAAAATCTTGGAATATTTTTTTAGTTTTTAGGAAATATCTCAAAAACTAGACGTCCTACTTAAGTAAATAATAAAATTACATTTTCACAACGTCCGTCCGTTTACCGTTACGTACGTTACCTCTCAGGGAATTTTGGCTACAGATTAATGTGATTAATTGTTCTTGACCGTGACCATTGTCAAAAGTTGTTGGATCTTCAGTTCGCGTCACGTATGTAGGTAAGTCTAACAATTTTTGGCAAAGGTCTCGAGTTCTGGACTTACGTGACGCCAACTGTAATTCCAACAATTTGATTCTTAAGATACTTATAGGAAATTGCATCAGTATCTATGGAGTTAGAAACACTGCTTCGATTGATCTTATTTGAATGGTAGGATCCAAAGAGTGGTCTTCGTGATCTATTTTCACTATAAGCACCTAAGAATCCTACCGAAGAGTTCCGCATGGCCCAATCCTTGGACCAAAAGCGGGCGACCGCCCCGAAATCATTCAAGCTATTGAGAGCCTGTATGATTTACTAAATACTTGAGCCATGGGCGTATACAAAACATTATTTTTTGCGTTTGTGTTTTTTCATTTTCTATAAACCAAATAATAATAGTAGATTGTTAAACAAGGGTCGAAAGGAATCAATTCCCATACGAGGTATTTAGACGCCCTCGCTACGTTCGGGCGGCTATAGTCCGAGTAGGGATGGGTGACTTTCACCCGTGTTAAACACTACTTTTCATTTCGAATATAAGGAAAGTCAAAAAATATAGTTTTTCTTAAATATTTTATTTTCTTGTTTGCTTGCCACTTCATAAAATCATTGAGGTTATTCAAATATCTTTCCTTTGAAATTTCTGGCAAAAGATTTTGGATTACTTTGTTGCCTCGTCTTTAACTGAATCTGGGGTCAACATTTCAGAATCGCTTGAACCCATTTTTAACCAAATATTAGTCAAAACTCAGATTTTGAATTTCGGTACAGCTTACAGAGTTACTATTCCGTCAAATTAAAATGGTATTTTTTAAATTTTAAATATGGAACACACCGCTTCACCGCCGCGGGCCGTCTGTCTCGCTTAATAAATAGGTATTTTTTTTAATTCACACTGGCTGTTACACTCATAAGACCGCAGACTACCTAAACAAATTTAGTTCTATATTTCAAATTCATTCCCGCCCTAGAGAGGGAAGCAATTACTATGAGTCGTTCCCGCCCTAGCGCTAGTTTCAACATTACACTACTTTCCGAGTATGAGAAATGAAAATGTAATTTTCATTTCTCATAATCGGAAAGTAGTGTTTGTTTCATCTTGAATATATAATTTGACGGAATACTAACTCAGTAAGCTGTACCGGAATTCAAAATCTGGGTTTTAATTTAAAAATGAGTTCAAGCAATTCTGAAATGTTGACCCCAGATTCGGTTAAAGACGAGGCAAATACAGTAATTGAAAATATTTTGCCATAATTTCAAAGGAAAGATATTTAAATACATACAATGATTTTATGAAGTGGCGAGCAAACAAGAAAATTTTAGAAAAACTAAATTTTTTACTTTCCATAAATTCGAAATGAAAAGTAGAGTGTTGAACACGGGTGAAAGTCACCAATTCCTACTCGGACTATTATAGCCGCCCTGGCTACGCTTGGGCGTCTAAATACCTCGTATGGGAATTGATTCCTTTCGACCCTTGTATAACAATCTACTATTCTTCTTCATCTCTTATTAATATGCTAAAGAGTATTTTGTTTGGAGTTCTTGGGGCAAAAATGTTGTATGAAAAGAAAAACATATTTATAATTTCGTAAATATATATATTTAATTTTATATCTTCCATCAATACATACAACGACACTTATACATTCAAAATTTGGCCGTAACTACTATAGGTCTCACTTACAATGGCTTCGCTTACAAGTAAACGTGTAGAGATATCTATTAGCACATAAAACAGGATCAAAATACAATACATTTTACTGTGGACTTTATTATTTAGGTAAAAGTGATAATTATATAGTCAAAGGAAAAAGTATCGTAAACAGTAAAAGAGTACCTACCTATGTTAATCGGAGTCAGACCTATCAATTTGATAATACGGGGAAGACATCGTTTTACAATTCTGTTATATTTAAAAATCGAGCGAACAGCACCGTGTGAAAGTACCAAGATAAAAAGATTCACAAATTCTAACCTACCAACCGCATTGCACGAAACGAAAATCAAGTATCATATTGATGGAGGAGAGATATTTTACAAAATAAAACTTATCGACATATCTTCGGTGTACGCTAGGAGCTATAAAAATTGAAAATAATACAACTAATTTAATTTCATAACTAGTAAGACATACAATCCCTTACCACGAGATCAGTGACAGTTGACGTCACCCGCTGTTGCAGCGTTCACAATGTATCGGATACTCAAGTAGGATATTTACGTACTGCATCGGAGTTTCATGTATAACTGTATAAGTAGTTTATTGCATAAATTGAAAGATGCCATTTTTGGAAAGCACTGGTCGATAAAACAAGTTAAAATATCATAATCACTTCAAACCAGAACATGAGAAGTCCCTTTGGTAATTTTGTCATATCCTTACCAATTGGTGGGAATTTAGATTTAATAATCTTTGGATTAAAATCTCTGAATACAAAAATCGTTTTATGTCCGTCCTCATTCTGACTACTCATTATATTAATCGCATATTGCAACAATTTGCGAATTAAACATACAACACTTAACAACTACTATAATATAATACCTAATTATTTTATAAAGTAACAAAATTAACTTATATTTACAGTTATCATTAAAATTATAGTAAAATTTTACTATTTTAGCACTAAGTTTTGATTATCTCGCTGAATTCTGTTCCTTTGTGTTGTAGGAATTTAAATAAATTGATTTGTCGCAAATTTTGTAGACGCATATCTATCATATTGACACAGTAGATGATAACATAGGGGGCCTCCGAGCACTGAGTACAAACTGCGTGCTACGAGCGTCCAATATAATCAAAACGTATATTTGCAAACCCAAAATGAAATAACAAGTTTTTAATAAGGCACCATTGGTTACATGGGTACAAAGTGTATGAATGTAAATTATAAGGTGAACAATAACATAGGACTGTTCGGTGTTAGCCTTCATTAGTTGTTTAATATTAATTCCACTGGTGGCTGCGTATGAGATCAAATCCATTTTAATATTATGAAGTTCTAAAAATGAATACAAAATCTTAATGATTGATACAGGCACTGGGCCGATAGTGTTAGCAATTAGCTTTTGAATACACACTAAGGTAGGTAAGTCTGGGATGGAAAGATACCAGATCTTTCTTGAGTCATTTAGTACGATGTCCGTAGTACAGTAGGTGACAGTCTGTAGAATGCTGGAGATGTGTAGCTAATAGTACGTTGGGTTGGAGGTGTTCTGCGAAGGGGAGCGATATTGAGGGAGGCGGCGTGAGCGCAGGTTTGGCTCAGTCCTCGTCTTTCTTCTCCATTTTGGGTTCATACATTGCGTGCAGTTGTTCAGGTGATATACTGTAAAAAAAGGGATTTTGTTAGATATTTTAAAACATTAATTGCTACTCTTACTATGAGTTTCATCAAAAGTTACAAAGCCTATTGATTACTTTTCATCATCATAACCAGCCTATAATGTTCCCACTGCTGGGACTCAGGTCTCTTCTCTTCGAGAGGGAGTGGGCTGTTATTTACCATTGATTACTTTTGCCTAATGGCAAATAGCGGGATCACAATCAACATAAGCGACCTCTTAACAGTCCAGTCCCATCTGAATTTTGGTATCCATCTAGAGGAGGTGTTCCAAAGTGTAAAAACGACCATTTATCAAATCAGCTACAGTCGAGTTTCGCAGATCGATAAACCTGCACGGGGGCTTCCAAACAGAACCGAATGTATTATAAGGAGTAGGTATAAGTGAATAGACTTTCTTAAGACAATGTCGTGATGGCCCAGTGGTTCATGCAGGAGGTTGTGTGTTAAAATCCGGGCAAGTACTAATGTAACTTTTATATTATATGTAAGTCTTACTTCCTGTAAGTTTATCTTGGACATGGCAAGGGGTGTCAGAGGTCATCATTGATTTATGCAATTTGAAAAAAACTTTTTACAAAAAACACAACTGACTTTCAAAATAACACTACAAAGTGAAAAATAACTTTAATTTCGGAAGTCGGTGGCAAAAAACTAAAATATAAATCCAAAGACACCTACTTCCGAAATTAAAGTTATTTTTCATTTTGTAGTGTTATTTTGAAAGTTGGTTGTTTTTTTTGTAAAAAGTTTATTAATTTTCACTTTTCAGTCGGTCAGTTTGTAATTTATATAAATTACAATAGCCTAATGTCAACTGCTCATCACTTCTTACAAAATATTGCTTTCCCCGATGCAGGGACGTTAGTTATTGAGGATATCTCCTGGGAAAGAACCATGAGAACAGGAGCTGAAGGTGACTTCACACGACTTCTTTAAGTGACGAGCATAAACTGTTTAGAATAGAATAGAATAGAATAGAATACTCTTTATTATGTACACCATAAAAGTTACAGATATAAATGTTGAAATTTTACACAGGGTGACACAATGGGCGGTCTTATCGCTAAAAGCGATCTTTTACAGACAACCTTTGGATGGATTAAAAAGAGAAGGAGAGACAGTACTGCAGGTAGTCAGTGGTGAACTATTTACATGTACAATAAATACATACATACACTAAGCATAACTTATCCATAATATATATATACAATAATAAACATGAAACAAGATCAAGGAACTGTATTCTGTAATGATGCTGTCTAAGAACAGAGAAAGTGTTTTTTTACCAGAATTTTAAAAGTGGACAAAGATTGAGCACGCCTTATCGACACGGGCAAGGCATTCCATAACCGTACTGCTTGAACTGTAAAAGACTTGTCATAAAAACTGGTGGAATGCATCGGCATCTCTAGTCTCAAGTTTTCCGATGACCTCAGATATCTATTATGTGTGTCATGAAGGAACTTGAAACGTTCTTTAAGATAAGAGGGGGTTTTAGGATTGAACAGAATACTGCTGCTGTTTAGCAACCATATTAAAGTACCTAATCGAATCGCAACCCGTGTATTATTAAGTAGTTCCGGTGGCCATCTGTGGTCTTCATCATCAGTTCCACTTCACCAAATGGTGCTTTCCGAGAGCAAATGCACGAGTTACTATAAAAATACCGCGCGTGTGCGTATAAAATTTGAGGGTTTCCCTCGATTTCCATGGAATTCCCTGATGAGATTCTGACTTGGTGACAATGGGAACACCTCGAGAGCATACCCTTTCAAACAAAGAATATTTTCGTCATCAACGTCAAATGTGGACATTTGACGGAGAAATCGGTGAACATACATAAAAAAACATACAGACGAACATATAACCTTCTTTTTTGGAAGTCTGGTAAAAAACAATACTTTCATAGTCGGTATTAACCTATCGACTTTATGTAAATTCGGAAATAAAGTTATAATTATTATTTTTAAGCCTGACATTTTTCGGGACCCTGGGGTCCCTGACCTTTGGGGAGCGTACGAGGAGCAGAAGCCAACTCAGAAGAGACCTTTGGCCTACAGTAGGACAGTAACAAACTTTATATTTATGAGCCACGCGAAACGCCGACAGGTATACAAAGCTGAATTACGCTACTTCATATTCCTGATGGCAGCTTAGTTCGTGGCAGGCCACCACAAAGACACTGACGGTGCATTCCGAGTTGCTCTGTAGATTTGAGCGCGCTTATATCCGTACCGAATTAGCGAGAGCGCGAAAACGATGTCGCGCGAATCGTCATAGATGACGTCATGACATGCGCCATCTTGGGATAACGCCAACAATGCCGTAAATTAATATCACCGTGAGCGCTGTCAAAAATGATAGTTGTGCTGTTTTGTCTTGAGTCGCATCGTAGGTATCTAATTAGCGTGGCATTTTCGAAATTGTGCTTCTGGCTACAGTCGCCATCTAACCAAAGAAGAAGTGTACAAATGTGTGTGTTTGGTGTATACCACAAAGAAATACTGTAATCTAACCGTGAGCGCGTTCACGAGCGTTCCGAATTATGACAGCTCTCAGCTGTCATAATCTTATTATCTAAATCGGTACGCAAATTATTGATGCTGATTGGTGCTGTGAGTGATTAAGGTCTAATTCGGAATGCAGTCTAAAATGTCCTTTGTACTGTTCAACATCAGACGTCTGTCAAAATGCTGTTGACGTATTTTGGCTCTACCACCTGGTTAAAGCATGCATCAATCAACCTATTGCCCTCAACCTTAATCGGTGCAATAATTCTGTCTCATTCATAGAGCTCTATCATCACAATCTTCTATCCTTCTCTGTCGCAACTCGTGTATAAGTGTAATTTACCCTAACAAGCTCTGCAGGTCGCAGACGAAGCGGTAGACGTAGCGTTTGCCGGCCGTCTTGTGGATGATGTTCTTGTCATAGTAGTAGCGTAGGCCGCGGGATAGCTTCTCATAGTTCATCTTGGGCTTGTTCTTGCGGATGCCCCAGCGCCGAGCCACCTGGAATGAAGGATTTTTTAGTATTATTTTGGAAGTAGGTGCACCTATTCTGTACAAACGGTAGGAGGTTGAGTTGGAAGGTCCAAGGAAAACCTATATAGATTATTAGGTAAACAAGACCATGTTATATGAGCTGGCTATGAATAAAATGAATTCAGGAACGTGTCCAAAAATCTTTTTTTAAGAAAAACCTCGTTAGGACTCCTTACATGGACAACGTGTTATTTATAGTTTCATATATAACTTTCCGCTCAACAAGAGCGTCAATATACTACCGTCTGTACCAAGGACCATTGTTGCTGCAACGAAATACTACTTTACAAGAAAACTGTTTACTATAAACTTATTCAGTCTTATGGCTTTTTGTTGATAGAGATCTATCAATAAAACTGCCAAAAGACGAAAGAGCAAAAAAAAGATCTCTTACCTCATCAGGGTCAGTGAGTTTGAACTCCCATCCGTCGCCGGTCCACGAGATAAATCCCTGGCAACTCTTGTCGGTCAGCAGCTCCAGCAAGAACTGCCACAGTTGGATCGGCCCTGATCCTGAAAGCGTGCCACACAGTTGCTTTACTATATACGACTGATGAGGAATACTGAAGAGATGGACTATAGAAAATGAAATATCAGAAATTGTTTGTTGAGTTTTCATAGCAATTTTTTGAAAGTAGGAGAAATAAAACTAGGGAATAATAGGGATATGAAAAACAGGCTGAACTGTTGAATAATTTAAAATCTTGTCATAACTACGAAAACTTCAGGGTCACGGTCACGGCGGCGGCCAAATGGATGGTATGGTGGCAACCATAAAAAAAAATTCGTCCATGATGATACATACCGGTGAAGCAGGGTCCTGTGGCGGGGTAGGCGAGCTTGTCCTGCGGGATAAGTGCGTGCTGGTCAGCAGGCCACTCGTTCCACTCGGCGCAGGCACCGCCATACTCCTGCACGTAGGTCTCGGCGTAACCGTCGCCGCTGTAACGACCGCCGCCGCCTGGACCATCGGAAAGAAAACATTTTGTTAAAACAGAAGTTTGGCACGAATGATGGATATATATGGTTAAAGATCAGAAGACACACTATCAGCTGTTGGACCACTTTATCAACTTTGAGTTCTGGGCTAAACATTGACTGCACATCATCTGCCTAGCCTTTTCCCAACTATGTTGTGGTCGGCTTCCAGTCTAACCAAAACATCAGAAGTTTTAGCATAATTATGAACAATGAATGAACCAAGAATGAAGGGCATTACCAGAACCCAGAACCAGAACTCTTGTAAACCAGTAGTAACAAGCATTGACTACTATGGTGTGAAATTGATTTCTTCTGACAGAGGAGTTTAAGGTTTGCAAACCCAAGAATATGTACATGTGTTTTTTGAAGTGCAAAAAAAATCTCTTAGAGGTCGTATATTATCTTTTGATGTTGATAATAATTTGACAAGACCAGAAATAAAGCGAACCGTTTTACTAAAACCAATTAGTGCACTCCAGTGGCGATGACAAGTAAAAATACGAGAGTAACATGATCACCACTAAATAATAACCACATGAAAGATTCAATTCTGTTAACGACGTTGTTGAAACTGTACACCGCATCAATTAAAGTGACCAAGTCAGTTGTCTTCTGATCTCTCCTAATGAGAGAATGCCCAAGTTTATTTTTAATTACTTCTGATTGCGTGATTTTACAAAGTAACTGCGGTTTCTATTTATATCTAAGAAGGGGTTTTGTAATATACAATGACAAATGAGAATAAGCCCTTTTCCCCATGGTTTTCAAAAATTTCCGAATTGATCGAACAAAACTGATCTTTATGGTGACACTCTATGGACGACACAAACTAACTGAAGGCACAGATTACAAACAAAATCAGCACCACTCTGTCCAAACGAAATAAAGATAATCATACGCGTGGGTTCTTACGCTTGTTACGATTCCTGCCACCGGGACGTGATATCAAAAGCCCCTGCAGCTTTCCCAGATAAGAATAAATGACTCACCTCTTGGGTAAGGCTTGGTGTAAGGATGAGGCTGGTACTTTTGCTCGTGTGTGAGCAGAGGTTGCGAGTGCGCGTGCGCGTGGTGGTAGTACTCGTCGATGTAGGGCTGCGCAGGAGGCGCGGAGGGGCCGGTTGGGTACTCGGGGGGGTAGTACTCGTCCAGGGGGGAAGCTGCCGTCGGCGCCGGCGCAGACCCGCCGCTTCCCTCCGAGTAGCCGTAGGCGTTCGTCTCCCGAGGACCGCCAGTCGTGTAGCCGCCTGTAAAAGACATCAGTAGTTTTAGCATAAGAACAATGACCAAAAATGAAGGATATTACGGTAGGTAAAGGTAAACTTCGAGATAATCAGAACACCTTTAAACCAGTAGTAACAGTGCTACGTCGCTCCTGACCTTCCGCTCCAAGTCCCTTATCCTCAACCCCTAAAAGATAGGATTAGCATGGTAGAGATCAGGGCAGGTGAACTTAGCCCTAGAGGCTTTATTCGGTATATCAGTGTGTTAACTGCGGCGATGGTATTTAAGCAGTAACTCATGTGGACTTACAAAATTTAATCATCTAGCTAAGTACTCTGACTATGGTATCTCAGTCAGACAAAATTTCCATAAAAAAATCAGTACGGCATGCATATCGAGGCGTGTTGGCGGGCGCGGGGTACCGAAGCGCGTCGGTCGCGGTTCACGGCGCGCCCTTTGTTCTGCGCGTGCGCCGACGGACCCACACATACCCCCCCGTCGCCCCTCTCACACCGCTCCGCGACACCCTCGTGCCACGTAGCCACGATAGAACACCGACCGTCGAATTGAGGTTTGATTTAATTTGCAAATGTCCTGCGGTTGGACTAGGAAATTTATTTCGAAGTGGAAACTTGAGAGCTGGCTGTTACGTTGTAGACTTGAATGTAATGTACTGACTACTGTGCGCTACTATTACTGACGAACACGTTAAAGATATAGTTAAATGTTTGATTGTCGTAAATAATATGTAAGATAAAAATGGGAGGGGCTTGTGGGTAACTATAAACAGCCCCAAAGGTCGCTCGATCAGGTTAAGCTACGCTTGTCGCGGTTGGTCCGTGGATGGGTGACCATTTTACATACCAAGATCCCTCCGTGCCTTGGAAAGCACGTTAAGCCGTTGGTCCCGGCACTCATTTGTAGATCTTTGACAGTTGTTACGGGTTGTCAGAAGCCCGAAAGTCTGACAATGCAGTCTTACCAAGGGATATCGGTTGTGGAGGTGAAATAGACAGTCGCTCCATGTTAAATACTGGTATTCATTGCACCCGGTTAGACTGGAAGCCAACCCCAACATAGTTGGGAAAAGGCTTGGCAGATGGTGATAATAATGATGGCTCACTTGATTTTGTAGAAACCTAATCGAATAATTTTGTAGAAACCTAATCGAATATTTTTATAGAAACCTAATCGAATAATTTTGTAGAAACCTAATCGAATAATTTTGTAGAAACCTAATCGAATATTTTTATAGAAACCTAATCGAATAATTTTGTAGAAACCTAATCGAATAATTTTATAGACACCTAATCGAATAATTTTGTAGAAACCTAATCGAATAATTTTGTAGAAACCTAATCGAATAATTTTACTTGGTGTGTAAGCAACTGTTATTTGGTCAATGTTGTATTATTTGTTAGGGTTATGTTATCATACCTTATGAAAATAAAGTACGACTGCTACGAGCATTGTAGCAGATTTGGTAAATTACGTTGTAAGGTAACAACTTAACAAAAGCACTGTAAGCCCGGAAAGGTGCTGGACAAAGTCTAAACGGTTGTTATACATACATACATAACATCACGCCTGTAATCCCCGAAGGGTTAGGCAGAGGTGTACCTATAGTACACCCACATTTCGCAAGTTATATTTTAAGTCCCATGTAATAGGGGGCGAGCCTATTGCCATCAACCGGGCAGAAATCCAGACTCCGGGGTGCTACTGAGAACTTCTTAATGGAAAATCCCAATAGCACTTTGCCCGACCTCGGAATCGAACCCAGGAACTCATGCTCAGCAGTAGCACTTGGGACCACTAGACCAACGAGGCACGGCACGGTTGTTATGTAAGTACATAATACACGAAAAATAAAGTTTCTCGTACCAAACGACACGATAATTTTCTCGTAAAATGTTGTAATGAAAAATCACCGTTCACGCAGTCTGGTGGTGTGATTGAACAATTTAACAATAGGGTACGTTACTGAGCCTGTGTCTGTGTGTACGTTTACATGTGTAATGTGCATGTAAATGTCTGTCTGTGTGTACATCCGTACCGCGGGGTCAGTAGTCGATCATTGTCTGTCGTTTGACCGCCGATGTATCTCATCTCGTTATCATGAAGATCAAGTGGCATAATTGATGCTGTAATAGCTATATCATTGCCAGTGATTCGGTTATGATTTGAAGTAGCATTCTTTATTGCCATGCCATAGATTTATTTTTGAAAGGCGTTATGACCGAAGCTGATATGATTTTTGCTGAACTGGGCCTTTTCGGTGCAGCAGTGAGGCACACTTTCCTGCAAAATACTTAAATTTTTTACACTTTTTAGGGCTCCGTACCTTAAAAGGAAAAAACGGAACCCTTATAGGATCACTTCGTTTTCCGTCTGTCTGTCTGTCAAGAACCTTTTTTCTCAGGAACGCGTGGAGGTATCAAGTTGAAATTAATATCAAGTACGTAGGTCTATGTTCCCTTGCAGCTATATAAAACATGAAGCTTCTAAGTCAACGCAATAAAAAAATTCGGCGATATAAGCTACATATTTTGATATTCGCAAATAAATCAAAACTTATAGGGTTACTTCCCGTTGACCTACAATCATGAAATTTGGCAAGAAGCAAGGCCTCACAGTAAAGGATAAAGTCCGAAAATCGTTAATTTGTAGTTTTATCACATAAAAAAATATTTTTGCGATTACAAACTCACATTTTCAGTTGGAAAATTGGCTTAAATCGATATAAGGGGGAACATGTTTTCCAACTACAACGTTAAGTTTGTTTTTGGGATAAATTCATCCTTTTAGTCTGTGCTAAATAAATGTATTTTTTGCTCTCTTTTCTTTAAATGCCCTGTGTTTCAGGAGTCAGAATACTTGGCGTTGAAATAAAAAGTAAAGGCCAGAATGGTGATAAAAGGAATCTATTTTGAACGCCTGGCATGCGGTACTTACCTATGGGGAAACTACATTATTTAGGAGCTGCAATTATTTCAGCATTTTTCCTTATAGCAACAGTTTGTTTCCTTATTGTTTGGATTCGAACATTTTGCAGAATTTTGAATTTAGTGAACTTACCAAAATGCTGTTCCATTTTTGAAGTCTATCTACTCGTTTGAAAATACATGGTACAAAACTCATTAAATTGAATTTTTTTGTATTTCCCGTGAAATTGGAGTTATCGAGATTAAACTTTATATTGTAGGTAGGTTATATGAAAGTATAAGGTAAGTCCATAATTATAAGGTAAGTAAAGATAAAGTCACTTAAATTTGTAACTAAATTTAAATAACATTAAATTATGACAGACGTCATTGTTTATAAAATTGAGTGAAGATACAAGGAAAACGAAATGTCAGTCCATTCAGTAATTCCGTAAATAATATTATATAGATATAAAAACGTACTTTAACACGTGTTTGAATGAATTTTAGTGAAGCCGTGATTGTTGGCAATTGTGTCATGAACAGGGGCGTTCAATTGACGAACGTTATGGTGGCTGGTCAGTGCCTCTATATTACCATGACCGTGTCCATAGGTACTCTATGTCGTTTGTAGATTTATGGTAGTAAATACAATCACGACCATAAATAGGTACCTACATTACATTTATGCATGGTTCATAAGGGGTTTTCTCTTAAGGTATCTATAGTATTTTATGGTGTTACGAACGTAGTAATCGAAACCTTATTAAGTATTATGAAATTCTTCTTAGGTGTTATTAAGTACGAGTATCTCATAGTTGCAATTTTCATTTTACGAGAAAATCTCGCACGTCTGGAATTTACTCCTTGAAATGTGCGTAAGGTACGTTGTGCAGAAAAACGTAACGCTTTTGAGTTAACGATTGTAATATTAATTTCACTTTTCAAAACATTTCCATATCGCCTTATATGAAAATCGATTCATACGGAGTTAACTCCAAAAACCGGCTAAGTGCGATTCGGACTCGCGCACGAAGGGTTCCGTACCATTATCTATAAAAACGGCAAAAAAATCACGTTTGTTGTCCCCCCTTAAATATTTGTTTTATTTTAATTTAATTATTTATTTTTAAAGTGAATATATTATATAACTAAATATTCTGTGTATATTTAAAGCGTCTACCTGTTGCCTTTATCAATATCGAGCAAAAACGTGTAAAAATATCACGTTTGTTGTATGTGAGCCCCCTTAAATATTTATTTTATTCTGTTTTGTAGTATTTGTTATTATAGCGGCAACAGAAATACATCATCTGTGAAAATTTCAACTGTCTAACTATCACGGTTCATGAGATACAGCCTGGTGACAGACGGACAGACAGACAGAGAGACAGACGGCGGAGCCTTAGTAATAGGGTTCCCGTTTTACCCTTTGGGTACGGAACCCTAAAAAATGAAAAAAATTCTATAAACGTAGTTTGAATTTTAAATAGGATAGGTACGAGGTGTGTGTTTTCTTACAAACAAATTATTTTTATACGGGTGAAAGTGTCAACTAAAAGTAGAAAAGAAATGTTTTTTAACGAAACAAATGAAGCATCAGTGAGACAGTCGTGTTAACAAATCACGATGTGTCACTTTGGACAAATACAAGAATTTTAATGAAGCAATTGTTCCCTTGGCGAGTGAGGCAAAGGAATGGGACTATAAATTCTGTTGAAGAGGGAAATAGCTCCGTTAGGAGTGACCCGGTGAACTTCGAGGAGTTTTGTTGGAATTTTTAACTTTTTAGTTTTTAGTAGAGCAAGCATTTGGTTTTGTAGTACCTATTGTTACCTAATTTTCGTTATTGTTAAAATTATTTTTCGTAAGTCAATTAAAATGTGGATTGCTTTTATTTTATCGATCGACTTTGATTCCTCAATCTAAAATAACTTCATTATCAATGTCGTTAAAAAGAATTATTTATTATCTAATTATTTCTTAATTAGACACCTGGTCAACGTAATAAGATTAATCTAATATTTATTATCAATATCCGTCCGTTGCAACATCCGTATTTATTTTGAAGGCTGCTTTAAAGCAGAAACATAATAAGAACAAGTCAAAGACGCTCGTCAATTCGTTTATAAAAATGTATGGTACGAAAAGTACGTCAGTCACAGCATCACAGTTCGAGATCGAGTAGTGGGGCGTGGAGAGGGGCGGGTGCGGTAGCGCGGGGCGGGGCGAGCCAATCGGGCGCGGCCACGCCCCGCGCGCCAACGCTCGGGTCGAAAGGTCGCCACTACACCGCGCCATTGGCTCGACACATAGATTTATTTCAGATAGAAACACAAAGATTTTCGCAAGTCGCGCACTAAAAATCTCGATCTGTAGGTAAATATTTTTTGTCTCGGTAAACTTCGTAACCATAAGGTACTGATGTCTTATATAGTACTATAGTCTAGGTACCTAGATACTGTGCTAGATGTATCCACGTTCCAATCAATACTGACTAAGGCCACTAATATGGCTCATTTGCTCATAGAACTTTAAAAACCTTTTAAGGAGAGATATATTCACAGCATGTTTAATGAGACCTATATTATTTGAAAAGGTATTTTTCACATACCTATAACAGATCATAAACACTGTACTCGCCCATAATTAACATTAGCATACCGAAGCTATTTATAAGTTACATTATTAAAAGGAAAAATTCATTAATTTGGTAGGTAAGGTAGGTTATAAGATAAATCATCATTCTCCTGCACTTATCCCAATATATTTGGGGTCGGCGCAACATGTCCCTTTCTTCCATACTTTTCTATTAGTCGTCATCTCGGTAGTGACTCCCTTTCTAGCCATATCATCTTTCACACAGTCCATCCATCGTTTCTTTTGGTCTTCCCCTACTTTTATAGTCATCGACATTCATACTCAAAACTTTTCTCGCAACATTTTCCTCATTCCTCCGCATCATATGCCCATACCATGACAACCGATTTCCACACAACTTTTCAGACACCAGTGCCACTTTCACACTTCCTGTTATGATAGATAGATAGATAAATAACCAAGAACAAAAATTAACTGCCAATATTATGACGATTAGGGAAAACAACTGACTTCATGAGGAATGAGGAAACCTTAAAGGAAAACTTCGTTACTATAAATCCGAAACTAAGCATAACGGACGCGAAGAATTCATCTACGTAAGAGTATCTAATAAGACCACGAAATGTAGGTCCAAATAAAGTAAAAAGTCAGGTTAAAGAACACTGCACACCACAAACAAGCAGATTGAATTCAAGCTTTGCCTCTACATTGGTTTAAAATCTCTGGACATCATCAGAACTTAAACATAATGACAATAAAATTAAAAGTGTGAATAACAAGATGGATGGATAAGAAAAGAGGCAGAGCAAAGGAGATATGATGGCCAAGACACAAGGAAACACGGAGATGACGGCTGATGTTTATGTATGCGTAAACGTAGGAACTGCATTAGTTCTAAACAAATTGGGTTACATAAGGGCACGAAGATGATGATCTTCAGGTCTCACTGGTTCAGCTTCAGCACCCTAATTGCGTCAACACGCTATTGACGCGATTAGGGATCGCGATTGTGATTGCTATCAATCGCAATCTGAATGATTTTGTGGAATATTGGTAAAAAAAAAAAACGAATATATGAAGCAATGTTCATATGTTCGAAAAATTTGGCTGCTCAACAAAGTAATAACGCAATCCATGTTGTTGAACTGTCAAAATGAAACCCATTGATACTGATAGTGTGTTACGGGGGCTGGTGTCAGGACATGTGACAAGAAAAGGGAAACAGACTAAAGAAAAGAAGGATGGAGAGAAATTCAAACTCAAACTCAAAGCATTTATTTTAATTAAACCAATTACAGGCACTTTTGAATTGTTAAAGAGTCGGTCAGTAAGTCAGAAAGTAGAAGCTATTTGCCCATTCCAAAACGTAGATCTCTATCGAGAAGACCAGGCAAGAAACTCCATGGACGCTCTTTTAAATCAAGATATTATAAAATCCTGAGTACAATATTCTTGTCGCTTATAGAAGCGACAAGAATATTGTACCCTCACATTGTGTCTCACATAATGGTTATGAGAACAAAGTAAAAAAAAAATAAGATTAAAAGAATTTGACGAATTTAATAAGGTTGTCATTGATATAAGTGATCTACTACGGATTAAAAACTATGATTCACAAGATAACAATCGGATATGTTAATGAGACAATTCATTGAGAAAGGACTACCAACGAAGTATTTATAATTTCACCAAGAAAGCGGCTATCTACCTTCTTAATGAATTTCAAGTAATGAGTTTGGTACTACATAAGTTCGCTACTAATGCAGAGATTAGCACAGTTTAAGTACCTATAAGTACAAAGTATAGATAGTATTAAAACGTCCTCAGTCTTTTGCGATTACGACAGTAACCTTAGACCTGGCGGCAGCTGCGACACGACTTGTTGCACTTTTTACTTGTTATCTGCGACGAAATTTGAACCGCGAAAACTTGGAGAGGTTGTTTTTTGCCCTGGCAAGCACGCGCTAAGCTGCCATATGGTGTCCCGATCCCGACAGACGAGCAATAACGATGTTTTTGTAACATATTTCGAAAGTTCATAGCAGGCCTTTATTCTTATTAGAACACCCGAAACATTCTGGCTATTAAAATGTGAAGACAGAAGTATTTTTTCATGCAATGTAGGAAAGCCACGATTAAATTCTACTAGATATTTAGATGTAGTCGATTACATAAGTCCAGCACAAAGTGATCTACATTCGAACGTATTTTATAATAACGTGAAGGCGCATATCGCGCCAATTCCCATTTGGGAACGGAAGTCGAAATATGAATTTTTAAAATTAGAATCAAATGCGGTGCGCAGGTGAGCGCTGTGACAAGCCGCAGTCGACGACAGCGAGCCGCCCGGTGTTTTGACATAAATAATTTGGCCTCATTAATTAATTAAAAATGTAAATAGTCACAATTAAGGAACTCTGTATGTTACTGTCATAAACTTGATGAAAATACTTTTAATAGATGTTTAATGATGACTTGGCTGAGTAAAATCGTCCAATGCATGGACATCTTGTTTTCTGATTTTTCAGCGTAGAATGAATGTAAACGTTATAACACATTGAACACAGTGCAATTTACTAACTTCTAGTTTTACAAACTTTAACTAGAAAATCAGCAACCTATTTTAAAACATTCTTCATACATTTCAGAAATAGAAAATCATTTAAGACAGGTGCACATTTGAAAATGACAATAATTTGTCAAATGAGGGACGGCTTAGAAAAATTGTGAACTGAAAATAATAGTGGGGAAAACTATATTATTCTTGGATAAGAGGAAATGGCTGTCAACGAGTGGTGTTTAAATCAAATTCAAAATTGGAACATCTTTCGGCAGGAAGCGTGAAATATTTTAAAGTCGCGATGTGTGAGGAATGACGTTGCGAACGAGATGTCCATTGTGTTTAATAAGTATTTTATGAAAACTGTCTATATTTCTTCGACTGTACAAATTATTATTTAGAAATTATAACACCAAAGCGTTGTACAACTAAGAGGAGCTCGTATTAAGTAATAACAGACGCACGGGTCAATCCATCATAGCAGGTTAAGCTACGCTTGTCTGGGTTGGTTCGTGGATGGGTGTCGATCTTTACATACCGAGACTATTCCGTGCCTCGGAAAGCACGTTAAGCCGTTGGTCCCGGCTGTCATTCAGGGATTTTTGAGTCGTTAGGGGTCGTCCGAAGCCCGAAAGTCTGACAACCAGTCTTATCAAGGAGTATCATATTACCCAGATACTGGGTTGTGGAGGTTAGGTAGGCAGTCGCTCCATGTGAAATACTGGTATTCAGCTGCATCCAGTTAGACTGGAAGCCGACCCCAACATAGTTGGAAAAAGGCTATAGGAGATCGATTATTGTACATTTTTAAACCACAGTATAATGTGAAATTACCTATTGGGTTTTGACGCACTTTTCATCAGGAATTAATGAATGAAATGCACCGACCTCTGCGTGGTTAGACCAGACTCGATTACTCGAATGAACCCAACAATTCACACTAGCCCCTGAAGCCTCATGTTTCATGGGACTCAGAGACCATTGCATATCAAAGAGTAGACCGGGGGGCGCGATAATGGTACGAGGGAAAAATGTTACAGAAAATATTGCAGAGGGGGCAAAAAAAATGGCCTCTTACAAGATGTTAATATAATATACTTGTATAAAGCGTGCGATACATAACGGCCCGCAAATGTAAGACGGTATAACAACACATGACCTCAACTTGCGTTTAAAAATAAAGAGTCGCAATCGGTTTTCCTGCGAGCGGCTGATGCGAAATCGACTAACACCAGATCCACCGATATTTATTACCAATAAAATAGCGTGTAGCGAGCCGATAATAATTACAAACACACTTTTTTACATCACTATTTATACATCGATCTTAAACAAAAAATATCGGAGTTTAGTTTTTAGTCACAAAAATAATTTGGGTTTTACAATAATATCCGGTGGAATATTACGTTTTATTTTTTATTTATAATCTGTCGCAACAGATGGCGACGTTGATTTTGAAACAATTAGGTTTAAAAGTTTGATCGTTACATTAATCAAGGGAATCTACTTTAAAATTCCACACCCGTAGATATAAAATATAAATTGACTGACTAATACGTCCACATGCCGATTGTGCTTAAAGACTCGTAAACGATTCCTGGGAATCCGATGGTGGTTCAATAAAACCTTCGCACCGCTCGGCAAATCGTTCAGCTATTACATTGTCTAGACTTAATAAAACGTAGAGTCAGCAAGCGATACAACGGCCACGCTGCACATCAGGACCCACTCTGTTGTTATCTTTGGAGCTGGAAGATCCTTCTAACGAGCTATGGTGACCTATGGTGTTTCAACAAAATTTCCCATTTAAATTTAATTTAATTCAGTTTTTCTATCAAGCAAATTAGTTAGAGTATAATAATTATATCCTGTAAAACCTTATTTGCCAGGATCATTTTTTATCTCTTCCAATGTTTCGAATATTCAGCTCTTGAAATAAATAAGGCTCTTTTCGTGTAGTCATAAGTTTTGTAACTCTGTCCATCATTCAAGTAGCAACCTACAATCTTATTTTGCAATAAAGCTACTAATGCTAATATCAAAAATGTCAAATCGCGTGCACTATGCCTTGTCTACGGTTGTCGGTAGTCGGTATGCGTGGCAGGTGCGCGGCCACCTGCGCACGCGCCGCCGGTCGTTACAAAAACCGTGCGCGAGCCACGAGGGGGGGTAGCACCACGTAAACACTCGCCGTCATACTTAGAACATAGCTGACATAAGGGAAGCCATTAAACCTGCCTCGCAGTATTAATAATATACGTTTAAAAGCCGATTTAGTTGAGTCGGCATTTGGAGGAAATAAATATCGAATTACATTTATACGTAATTCGGATAACTTAATTTTTTTTGCAACATTGCAATTTGCTAACGCTGATTTGACGTATGGTGTGATAATAAAATAAAATCATAATAATCCGGGTTAATTCAGCAGAATAAAGAAGCTGATTTTCATGGAGGCACAGCGCTTAACTACAAATAGCGCGTATTTTATTGCACGAAAATAAAACCATTGACACACTTCTCAAAAAAAACTAAGTAATAGATTTAAAGAAAATAAATGTAGTGTGGTGTGGATAGTAGTGTGATAGACATAAAACTGCAGGCAGGATGTAGCGGCGCTACAGACGACGGAAGTGGCGGCGCGGGCGCATCAATGGCAGCGACGTGACCTGCTCTGACGTCACGCCCATTCAGCTCTCAAACTTTGAAATAAATATGTGCTATATTTTGATTGCTAGATTCGCCAATCTATTTTGGAAACGTCCTGTGTTACTGAGAATAGTTTAATATGTTAATGAAACCTATCTAACAAATAAAACAGATCAGAGGAAAAATAATTTTAAGTGCGACCGTGTCTTGATACTAAAGAAGAATCAAAACCTTCTTGTATCTATTATGTTATATTTATATATTTTATGTTATATTATATTATCTTGTATGTATTATGAAAATCAATTAAAAATAAATAGACTAATTTTGTATCTAAGCACAACACTATAGTCATATGAATTTCAATAGGTTCGGTTATGAACTATGGTAGTCAAGTCAAAATCGATTGAACAGTGACCAGTTCCTAGCTCGTCAGCTTTTGTATAAAGATGAGCCAAGGAAGCGGATACGTATGATGTCATAATATTCGGATTTCCTTGTTTTGTTAATGGCCAAACATCCCTTGTCCTGAATATTGTATCAAGTTTGAATGAATTAATGGTATTTGAAAACTATGGTGTTTCCTTAACAAATATTTGAATGAATGAACGATCTTAAATTGCTAAGCTGAAGTGGAAAACGAAGTGTCTATTGAAACTTTTGGAAGAATACTACTACTAGAATACGGCTACAAATTTTTATGAAAATACCTGTATATTTCATGGAGCTTCAAAGAAAAAATGTGTAAATGTAAATGCTAATTCTATGCTACATTGAATCCAATTTCTTAGGAAGTGTCGATTAGACTGAAAGCGTTTAAAAGTTGGTGTGGATTACGGCGGGCGGCGGCCGGAAGTAGCCATATTAATTTATGAATGGACCGCGCTACGTGACGTCACTGACGGCAACTGACGTCATCCGTCATGCACATTGTCCAATCGCGACCAGTATTCCGTTCGCGAAATGGAGGATTAAACTAGGAATGAATTAAATTACCTGTAGGACAAAAGAGCTCGTTAAGGTACACGATATGAATCTATTCATGCTGATTAAAATAAAATAAAATCGAAAAACAACACATACATAATATTTGATTTGACAAAATCGTTTTTGCGCACCATCATCTTTAATTAAGTAGGTATTCATATTTCAAATTTTGTTGTTTAATATAAAAATATGGTCTACAGAGTTAACGAAGTTGATCGTGTAGTTTTTTTCTGTATCTGCTAATGAATAAAGGCGGTTTGTAGGTATTTGTGTAGGTAAGTGATAAACTTTGGTATCGTGCACATGTTTCTTAGGTCACGGGACAGCTGCGGGCGTTAGACAGGTGTTTCTAACGTGACAAGTTGTTTGTCGTCTTTGGATACAACACATGATAACATATCATCTAAGTAGCTCTTACATGTATCTTACTTACATTACTGCATCATAAATTGAGACACTTCCAGCTGATAGTAAGTACTGAAGGATGGAATGAAATGAAACATTTATAGCCGATTTTTTTTGTTGGCAATTACTTTAGTTGCATATTAAATTAATTTGCAGGATAGGCCTGGAGGGATTTGGCAAAAGGTGAGCATTGATCGGTTACTTACATCACTCAAGATAAGGGTGAAATGGCCTCAAAAATTCTACGTCAGTGGTGTGATTAGGGCATTTGAGTTGAAATATGGATTTTTTTCCATATATTAAGTAAAGTATGTGATTAAAGTACAAACATAGGTTTATATTCCTCCATTGCGTTCCGGAACCAAATCCAAAGTTCAAGTTGAATTGACTTCTCCGTAAGTCGTTGTTCAATAGCCCCAGTGCTTCGCGAATTAGAGAGTTTTCAAGTTTCAAAGATTTGTTTGAATATCCTAATAGCTATGTACCACCGGTATTTATTAATGAATATGAAAATAGGACGTTCTTTAGACATCGCAAAAGTTTGCATTAAATCCTTAAATTTTGATCAAGTTTCGTCATATTGTGACATTTATAGAAAAGAATGCAGCTATTTTTGATAATAATCTGATTTACGATAGCAACGACCTTTAGAATCTTTGTTATTCGAGATTGAATCATAAATAAGTATTAAAGTGGCCGTCGGCTGGTTCAAATCGTGATTTCGATCACGTCAACTACGAGATTTGCGACGACCTGTAAAAGGAAGGAAGCGATTACTGAAAGGTGAGCGACCTGGACCGTTACCTCTAGAATGGTCACCATTTATGACCGACCACCATTTGTGAGAGCCATGGATGACAGCCGACACGCCTCGACATCGATTACATCTGAAGCTATTGTATGAATATTCATACTACATACGTGTTGTGGTTTAGAAAATGACTATCTGATTTTCAATTAACGTTTACCCATGGCGATAAGCTCAGTTTGGCTATGACATATGATAGAGCTATCGTATAAATTATTGTTACTTATATTTTTTTTAGATTCACTTTATGAGATCAATAAAAATAATTATAAACTGGATTTTCCTGTATTTGAACCAATGTGTATAAGTAGTAGTAGTAGACCAACTTTGGATATGTAATAGTTAAGTAAGTTATAAGTAATAAAAGTTTAAATATGAATTGCGTGGTACGTGCTAGGCTAGTCATTGTGTGGAGCACTTGATCGGGGCGTTAACAATGCTTTCACGTAATCTATGTATGCAAATTATGATATGTGACAATACTGCAAAGCTTTTTATGCGCGTCACGCGGCGGAAGCGCGCGAGGTGCGCCCGCGCACCCCCGCCGCCGGATCCAACATGGCGGCGGCGAAAGTGCTTCCGCTCCCAACTTGAGAGTTCTCAATGAAGCTCTGCTTATTTATAACGTAAATGTGTTTATGATTTAAATAATCTTTAGGCTTTTATAAAGATGTGATTTGTCAGCGTTCGTTTACTTAGCTCGTTTCCCGTCGTCGATGAAATAACTGTGTATTTTTGAAATCAGAAACATAGATCGTAAATATTGAAGAATTGTACGAATCATTATTTATATCCTTTGTGAAAATTGGCGTGTGTAATTATATTAACGTGGTATTGTAAAATTCGTTTACTTCATTTGTAGGTGTTACAACTATGTAGGTAGGCACTAATTGTTTAGAATAACTATTTTATTTTCAAAAGTAAAGTAACTGTAATGTAAATACAACAATGGTATCGCATAAATAATTATATTTATATTAATGAAGCTATGTTTCGCGTTGTTGTATTATTATCAATATTTATTAACATGTTTATTATGTTTTATAATAATTACCGTAACCGCAGACTTTGTGTGCAGCTCATTGGTATTTAATTTATAATAGGATATATAAATTAACACAATTAATTTCCCACTAAAATTAAGTCTTCCAAATAAATCATCAACAATAAAGATCAATAATTAAAGCATTTTTATTTCCATAAAGACTAAACATTAATATCCACATAATTATAGAATTAAAATAATGACATGACTTAGCCGGTATCTTTATTAATAACTTCTTTCATTTAAATATTTGAGAGATAAATGTATAAGACGTCAAGTGATTCGGGAAAAATCTACGAGTAAATTTTTTGACTTATTTCACTTTAAGCGTTTACGAACCTGTATTTAAAATGAATGATGGATCTCCACACAGTGAGTCCACCGAAGGATCATATGCAAGCCTGTTCTGCTCAGTATAGTGTAGCTTCCCTGTGTTGGGCACTGATTGTTCATAGCTCAGCCTAGCCACGCTCGCTAGCGCCTGTTCGTAATTCAGTCTCGTATTGTCCCTGTTCTCTGTTTCAGAGTACGGTTTGTTCACTTTAGCACTATAGTCTGTGAAGTTGAGCTTGGTAAGCGAGGACATGGGGATGTCGAGGGGCGCCGCGCACGGTGGCACGGCGGCTTCGCGCGGCGCCTCCACCAGCAGCATGGCGGCCCGGGCACCGGCCCCGGCGCACTCCACCACTGCTCACCAAAACATCACACCCCAACACTAATTTAGCAAATATATAAATTTCGATTCGCATAAAAATATTTAATTTCGAATATTTTTAAGTTATTGGTATATAAAGATACTATTTATTATTATTAAAATATTTAAAAATCACTTCAAAAGTAAAAATCTTTTTTAAACAACGTTACTAACTATGAATGAATATGGACCGACGTAATATTATCGCGATACCCGTGACGACGCCGAGCTTTAGTATGCGAGAGGCATTCGTAGCACCGTGTCGCGTCGCGCCTAATCTCCGACTGCGAGCTTTCGGGCGGATCGAGAGGGCGGCCGTGGAAAATGCGGGCCGACTGGAGCCGAGCGCGCACGAAGCGCTACGAACTAACACGAGCCGCGACCTGTCGCGTCACCTGCTGCAAGACCAACTGTTGCGCGACCGTTGATTTTTTTTGCTAACCCTCCTGATGAGTATCACGAAAATTAGCACGGGCACCTTCTATCGAAATATATACGAACACAATACACAATCAGCTTTTGTGTGAGCCTTTGAACAATTTAAAAATAGAAGAGGTCAATTTATCTACGTGCAAAATGTTTTTCCACTCTAATTAATCTAGCCATGCAAATGTAACACATGAACGTTCAATAATAAATATTTCATTCTTATTATAATGTGGAGTTATTTTCCTGTTGGTTATCATTTAAGGAAAATGAAATCTAGAGCCGTTGAGCGCAGAACGAAAACAATGTTCCGTTTGTACAGGTCGTGAAATTATTACTTATCGTGAACACAGCAGTTTTACAAAGATCGGTGGATATGGTCGAACACTCGAAGTAACTGTGGTTAGGTAGGTACATGATTTTTATTTTAGTGAGAACAATGCGTTGTAATTTATATTCTTCTTCACTTAAAAAATACTTTGCTGGTTCCTAGTGTGGCTGTAGTAGCATTGTTTCGCGAAGATAAATAAAAAACAAAACGATTAAATTGTCCGGACGATTCACTAGACAGATAATGAACTAGCATAATGAATAGTGGCGCATCTACTTGTATTTTTTCAGTGGTCACGTGAAAATGGAATATTGCAAAAATATCTGTGAATCTAAATTGGGCTGTAATGTGTAACTTATGGCATTTTGTAAGTATTATTAACACGATTTTGTAATCAATTTAGTCTTAAAAAAAATTAAGGTGCCTATTTATTACCACGTTATTGATATAAGTACATAAATACACAGTTCTTGTGAATTCGAATGTTCAATAAATTGAGTTGGAAAAATATAAATATATTTATTTAAAATAATGTAAAGAACCGATATGAATAGACTACTTTTTTTATAAGAAACTGAAGACCTTGAAAAATTTTCAGCCAGGAAAAATCAAATCAACTTTGAAAATAGAATTTTCTTATTCGGAACGAAACGCGGCAGTGACGTGCTACAACAAAACAAAAGAGTAAAGATCACGTTAAACTTGAGAAAAAACGGTTGGATCGTTTCGCAAATTCAGTGTGTAAGGTAACGTCGTGTATCATAATTACGTTATAATAATGACCATGACGCGTACGGCCTTGACTATGATTCTCATTCGCATTGTTTGATAGTGGCACGCGAGACGCAACACACTTGAATTTTAAATTTAGAATACTTCCATTCGTGTCTATTGTAACTCAGTGGTACCTACTAGGTTACAACAATAAGAACAACTACATATTATGTAATAAGAACTTTAGCTTTTTTTTTTAAATTGCACTATTATATCTCTATTCGTCGGCAAGAAATAGATCTAAGATTTAAATGATAAACGATATTTAAGCTTCTCGGTATATCTTAACTAAAATGGCGTCGCGAATTAAACAGCAAATGTCGAATGCAGGACAAAAGAGAGCTGATATTGATATTTGAAGAGGCGTAGCAAATAAGTAAACTCTCCAGGATGTTGACAAAAGTTTCGCTTTACATGATCCTCGAGACAGATGCGTTAACACACGATATGATAGAATACGATGCGATGGGAGGGCACGAGCTAGTGGGCTGGCCCAAATCTGGGTCAAGTTACAGGGGGTGGTACTAAGTTGGGTCACAAAAGGTAGTTAAGGGGCGAGCATCGCTCCGGGACATAATAGGCACCTGAGCACGTGTGCTACCGGATACGGAGGCTATTGTCTGCCGGAGGAAGCGATTTCGACGCCGTCGGAAGATCCGACGCCGATTTTTTGTTAGTATGCTATAACTAACAGCCACAAATATAATGGTTAGTGCGTGATAAGGGAGAAAAGTGACCATAAAGTGTTGTTGCCTAATTTGACAGGAGACCACACATTGTCGCGACATTAATTGCGTCACAGTTTGATTTAACGACGCTTGGTTTCATTCGATTATATAAAGAAGGCTCACAAAATGATGATTTGTTGAAATGCTATTGTCCCTTTTAGTACAAAGTTTAGTAGCAATAAATACTATGAATAACTAAGTAAATCTATAATATCCTAACCTGACTGAAACTATTAACAAACTAAAATATGGCGTCGAAAAATTCCTCCGCATCGCTGTCGAGTGATAATGTACCCAAGAGACTGGTGGCATTGCCATTACAAAAAAATTGTTTAAACTTACCAAGCTCTAAGTTAAGAACGCACTCAACAAGTACACTATATAGGCATGTCAATTAAAATATATAATAAATTACCAGAAATAATTAAAGATGAACAAAAATTTAATACAGTCACAAATAAATTACAACAATTTGTAATAGATAAATGCTATTATAATATAAATGAATATTTTTTTTTTTTTTAATTCTTTATTAAAAAGAACCAGGTTCTTAATAATTAATAACAATCTAGCCTATAAGACTAATAAGTAATTTGAATCTAACTTAATTTGCTATGATTGTGATACTTATTTTAAAACTTAGAATAGTGGTGATTGTACTTTACACAAGTCCGTTCCACTTTCTTAGAGAGTAGAGAATATTTAAATGAAATTTTTTAAATTCCCACATGTTTTTATTAAATAATTACAATATTTACTATAACAACTAATTAGTCAAATAAAACCCTCTTTCTCTCTCCTACTTTTGCTGTGCCCGACAGGGTTCACAATGATCTTAATTCTATAAAACCACCATTCACCTAACTTCACATGTGGAAGCTATATATTGTGTATTGAGTACAAGGTGGCAATGCCGTTGATATGCTATCCTGACAAATCACATAACTGCCGTATAGGTATTTTTAAGTGGAACCCTTATCAAAGTTCAAACTGTCCTAACTTATTTAGAGGCACGTTGTCAAGTAACTTACTTACAAGTAAGTGTACATGTAGGTTGCTGCGAACTGGGAGAATGAGTCTGTGGAGCGCGCACAACGCAATTAGCGGGACGAGAGCACTCCGCGAGCGCCTTTCCACCGGGAAATAGCGCGGGAAATGAGTTTCCAATATTTGAATAAATGCAAAGGAAATAAACACGCGGTGGATATTGTGAGCGACGAACAATCTCCATCATGTAACTCTATGCATCAGGAAATGGAAACGCGGAGATTTGTAGTAATGTGCGCAAAAACTATACGAGACATTAGTGGCTGTGTTACTGTTTAACACCGTTATTTTAGATGTGGAATTTTTTCGACTGACTGTATCCGTCAATAAGCTCGTAGAAGCGGCCGAAGCAACAGTTATCATTGCCTTTGTTCTGATCTGGGCATGCTAATGTACATTCAAGGAGTCGGCAACAAAAAGGAAAGAATTACGTATGGCATCGGCGTAATATCGATCGCAAAAGCCCAAACAGATATTGATACAAGCCGCTGGCGGCAATCGATATTCACAAAGTAAACTCCCCATTCCCGTCGCTGCTTTAAATTTAAAAATACAATTTACCGAGGAATTCCCTGCTTTGAATTACATTAAGTGTAAACAATAAAGCGTTAGCGAGCGTATCGGCCGCGACAGGCGACGGAAGTGCCAGATAAACAATCTTTTTTAGATAAAAACACTGAAAACAGTCCATAAATCTGTACAGCGGCACGGGAGCACTTCATCCAGAACTGTCATAGACATAGCGATGAGCTTCAACGACAACTAACGGTTGCATATAATTATACCGATGCCGACGATTGACAACATAAAGGTTTTTTCGGTAACGTCCCTAACCTTTGCACTAATTAAAAAGCAGCGCATCCGGCCCTGTCGATTATATAAACTGATTGAATTCTAATTTGAAATTCAATTTGTGTTCTCTATTAGTCAGAGTTTAAGGTTTAAATTTTTTTATTTCCGGCGAATTAAGGATACAATATATTATTTTGTGACATTAATTATGTATAATTTGTTTTTATTTTATATTTGTAATAGCGGCTATTACGTTTAAAAGCAAATTTTACGAGATTGTGTTTGACGGCTATTATTTTGTAAGCTTGCATCGCCGCAGTTTTTGTCAACGGTGAGCGGTGCGACGCGACGTTAGACGATGTTTCGTGGGCTGTGTTTTAAATTGGAGCGAGCCCGGGACGTCACTTCCGGTTCCAATAATTTATTTCTCTCGGCCTCCGTCATGTGTCGCGATGGCGCGTGATACGACATTTATCCACGTTTATATTTGGAACGATTTCTGAGAACATTATGATTGTGACATATTCTTGTTTGAGCTGCGACCTCGAAACTAGGTACATAGCTGTCCACATGTATTGATGTGTTCATATTATAATTTTATTAGCACACATTTAATATAATTATCTGCAATAGCAAATCTGCGCATTTCTATCTTCAGTATAGCAGCTGTGGAATCTGACTGATTCATTATCAACATGATTTTCCTTAAATTATTTGTTATTTAAAATATGACACTATTATCATTGAAACAACAAATAATTGATAAACTGACATGACAAGCCTAAATAAAAAAAAGCAGAAAAAATATGTTATCGCGGATTGAAAAGTACAAAAAGCAATGAATGAACAGCACAGGGTGGTGGTGTTGTGACAGCCATATCTCACTCAGGGGCAGTGTTGCGAAGGACAGTCGCCCACGCCGTCCGGCAGCCAGCGCACCCTGCCCCCCGCACCGCGCCACCACCCACCCGCGGTACCCCTGCTGATGCTGATAACGTATCGGGGACACGTAACACATTATCGCAGCGCAGTCCATGCTTTGTGTGGAGAAGAAGTTGGCACAATATATATTTTATAGCACTGTGTGACGTAAACCCGCACTTAAGTCACGCTTCTCCGTCACATAAGTAGTTCATTTTTAAACCGTGTGAAAATGAATCTACTAATTTCACAGATGCATAATACCTAAACAAGATAAGATACTTTTAAATGTTCTTCGACACTTAGAAATTCACAGCACACAAATGTCAAAAGCTAAACTACGCAATTTGAGACGAAGCGTTAACCTACCATTTGATTTTCAGTTTGTAATTTGTTCGAGGATTACCATATTTTTCAGTGTTTACACTCTGATTTTAATGTTAACTACTCAGAAAGTGAATTAAGTAAATATGAGAGTGGTGACGTTGTCCCAAAAGCAATTAGAGAAATGTCCAGAAACGTAACATTAAAGGAGAATGGACAAAACAAACCCAACGTCGATTCAAAAACCATATAATTATGTAGGATTGTAAGGCATACATGGTAGGTATCAAATGTGAAATTAGTTTCTCATAAAATAATCACCATAAGCGTCACAGCGTGCACAAAGCGGCAACATTGCAAGCGTCAAATAACGAGTTTCCTGTGGTTAAAAAGAGATAGGTAGTGTACCATGTGGTTATGTTGCACATACTGTACCATCTAAACAACTTAACGGTAGTCAGGTAAGCACTGAGAGTGCTAATAAGTCGCGACTATTGACAATGGTCCGAACAAAACAGCGACGAATGTAACGAATGAATTTAGAATCACAGCAGCTCTCATTAATGCATATCAAGAAAATAACCCGACAGTATGCCAAAGCAAAAAAAAATAACCATAATCTGCTTGTAGATGTAGATTAACATAATATAAACCTGCAAAGGATAGCGTTTATAAGATTAGAGGCTAATCACCCTGAGATCTCAGAGACTTTCCGAGACTGGCAGACAATGAATGCCCTTTTAACCCACATACGTTTTTTTAAACCGACTCTTGAGTTTTTTGGCCATACATTTTTGGCCATTCTCCTTTGTTCATTTGTTTGTGTGTTCTTTGTTTGTTCATTCATTATTTTTCATTTGTTTAAATGGAATCCAGTTTCGTAATATGCTATTATAATTAAATATTTTCAATGTATTAAAAAGATGGCGGGTTTATGTCACACGAGCTATAAAATAGTATACGATACTCGTGACTTAAATACGTCCATTAATGCACGGCGTTTAGCGTCCGAGCGCAGAGAATTTTGTTCCTGCTCCTGTGAAAAGCCCTGGCTTTTAGTTTTTCCGTTAGCCTAAGGACACACAAAACTTAATGTATTTGTATTAGACAGACTTGTCTCTGTACTAATAATGGTTCCATTTGTCTTCTTTACTCAAAGTATTCTGGAGGAGCAATCAAGCGAGTCTTTTCGTTTTAATTTAATAATTAAACTTCAGACATGTCAGTTTCGTTAATATCTTCGACAGACATTTAGGTGTCATTAAAGGCGTCGAGAAAAATGAGTGATTTATGTGATTTACTGCTCTCGGGACGCAATCAAGGCAACCAAACGAGCCGGGGAAACAATTAAAATGCGCACCACCTAATAACGGATAATGAAGACTCAGCAAATATTTGTTTTTGCGGGGGATTCCTACAATGAGCGTACCACTGCCGCAAATAAGGCAATTAATTGAATTCGGCACATCAAAGGTGCCGCCGGCGGGCTTTGTCGGCGCCTCGAGACGCGCAAACTGCAGTAACCCAACACTCGTATAGAAGCTTGTCTACCGACACTATGGGAACAAGAAGGATTCGCAAAACTTCTTCACTTGCCGCTATTCCCACACTTGCCGATTAGGATTGCCAACACAAAAGCTAAGGCCGAAAAAAAACACCAGCAAATTGCTGAATTCGTAGACGTATCGATTTTCAAGAAAAAACTGAGCCAGCTTTAACATCAATTTTATTAATTCAAAATGTTTGAAAGTAGGTACCTATTCCCGAACAAGTCGTAATCAAAAAAATATAAAACTGTGTGTTAAATTGTTATCTGAGTAGGTACGATCGTATGAAAAATTCCATGACTTATTTAAATACACCCACACATTTATATTTATAGGCATTCAAATGTTATCAAGAGAATAAAATGGAACATAAAAAATATCTAGGTACATAAACCTACATACAATACTCAAACATAAGAGAGGTTCCTATTGACTATCTGAAGATTAAACGCATTATTGTTAAGGATCAACGCATTTTTATTAAAACTGAAACTTTTACAACGCCATGAATGTTTATCAATGCGTTTCGACGATATTAAAATAGCAGTCAAACGAATGCGATAAGGGCAGCCTTTGAATATTAAAACCCTTTGTGACTGCACTGACCCCTCTTTATATTATGCGAGCACAATAACATCGACAAGCAAATCAGATTTAGAATTTGAATCAAGGACACGTGGGATAGGTGAAGAAAAAGGCTTGATTGTAAGGGCACTTGGCAAGGGCCCTTATTAAGGGCTTATTGGAGGACAAGGGCCCCTCAGGGTCGCCAAGCGTTTGCAAGCACCCCATCAAAGAAGTACCCTTGCTCTTTTCGTTTGCCAACCCCAGAGGGCTGATTTTTTTATTAACTTCTTACCTGCCTGCACTTGAATGGGTACTTCAGGTGGGATTACATATTTTTTTAATTGTTATACAATGAATATGTTCTTTACGGTCTATTAGAGTCGGCTAAGTATTATTTTAAGTGAATACCGTTCGTGCAAGTACGTTCGATTGCTAATAAAGTTGTAAATAGAATGTGGTGTAATGACACTGCTTTAGATGCTAACAGCGCTATAATTTAATTAGTTCAAATTACTGTAGTCGGAGTTTGTAATTTTGATGTCTTTAGCTATCTCTATTTTTAAATGTTGTTAGAGATATACATATAGATTTTTGTAATGTGTCATGAAAAAGCGTTAATTGATTGAAACAAAAAGAATAAATAGTAAAACGTAAATTGTCATGCAATTACTTTCTGTATTTTTAAATGTTGTTAGAGATATATCTATAGACTTTTGTAATCTAAAAATTGTAATGTCATGAAAATACTTTAATTGATTGAAACAAAAAATATAAATAGTAAAACGTAAATGTCTTAAATAATTATTTTTGATGTGTATAACTGTCTTATTTTTTTCTTCTATTTTTTATTACATCCCTTATTCCTCTATAACGTCCTTTGTACGAAATTTTCGTAGTCCTAAATTTGAAAAGCTTGCGCACGTGCGCAGGAGTGTGTATCGGGTTGCACCGGAAGTTCGCCAGTTGAAACACAATGGCGGCCGGATGTGGCTGCTCGAAACGACACGTATCTCTTTATTGATATCTTAGAAAGCTCAATATTTTTCTTGTCCACACTTCAGAACTATTGACAGTTATGAAGTGAATGTAAATGATATTGATTTCTGATTCCAATGTCCTGCTTGTGGGTGTGTAATATAAAAGGATCTATGAAAAGCTGTGGTAGGTCACTGCGCAGTAGCAGATTGTTTGCAGTGTTTTTAATAATAGGTATATCACAGCAATGTAGGGCATAAAGTAGAGGTCTAACATCTAAGTGTTCCGTGCCAGCCATTTCACGGAGCTTGCTACTCAGTTGCCCAGTACTTATTATTCGTATTAAAAGGGACATTCCATACTCTTGTTCCCACTGCTGGGGCACAGGCATTCCTACATTATTACTTACAGCGTTTATTAAGCTTATACAAATGTTTAAAAGTCAAGCACGACTCACTCAATAAGATCGCCCTATTATTAGTTGAAAATGGTAATTAAGCGTCGTAAATAGCCGAATTTATATTTTAATTACGACTAACTGAGCCTATTACGTTAAAATCTGTGTTTGACATGATATTCGATACTGAATATTTGCTTTTATATTATACCAATTAATGTTTGTTCAATAAAAACCTGAATGGTTTTAGGGTAATGCTATCAGGTCGGGGCGGGGCTTGTCCGGCTGATAAATCAGTGCGAGTCGCTTGCGCAGGACACTGCCGGCCGCCGGTAGTTGTCGCCACATTAACTGCCCATATCACTTTATAGTAATAAGTTATTATGATTGGCTGCCACGTAATACGCCCGATATATTGCCCTGGTAGCTCATAAATGTACGCTAATAAGGATGACTGGACCCACTGCAGTTTATTGCCGATACGACCAGTTGAATGATGCCGTATTATTTTAGGACATGCTTTTTGATTTCTGTTTGTTGTACTTACTTATGTTAATAATTTATGTTAAACCGCATGTGTATTCAACAGTTATTGGTATGTAATAGATACAAGGATAAGTGTAGGTATGTGCACATCGGAGGAGTTCGTTTCAGTCGAGCGCGCGCATGTCTAGGCGACAATCCGGTGCGTGCTCATGAATTTTTCAGAACATTAGACATATTGTTTAAGCTGTAAGCGATTTTGCAACGTTGTTCCGAGGCGTACGTCCGGCGATTAGTCGGCGAGTGCGCAACGCGAGGATGTGCGCGGCGGCAAGCGATCGCTGGCCCTTGCGACAGCGCGGATGCCACGAAATTGCACCAGTACAACATTACCCATATACACATACGGTTTATTAATACGAGTGCAGTTGCAAAATATTGAATATATACGATGTGTTTTTGTGCGCTAACCTTCAGCTTCGTCGGCCCACTTGCATTAGTTGGGCACGCTCGAGTTGACGCGAGGACGCGCGAAACTCACCCGGAGTCAGGCGCATGCGCAAGGTGACGACACACCATGCAGCCTTCATGCATTCTACTTATCATTACTGATAACTTTCAGTAGATACTTATTGCGTCCTTAAGAACAGCGACACCTAATTAGTTACTGTTAAAGGCGGAAAAACCAAGAATATGCTGAAAGGTTTTCTAACGACATTAACATAACGACAACGCAATTGCTAATCTAATTTGTGAACAGGAAAATTCCTAGACGAACCTACAGAAGTGTCTACTGTATAAAAGTCTTAACAATATTGTTGAAGAATTACAAAGCCAAAAGAGAAATAAAAATTGACAAAAGTTGTTCGCGAGCTCGCAAAAGCCAAAACTCACCACGCCACACCATGCCAGGGTCCAGGTCGGTGGAGTCCCTAGACCGGGAGCTTGGGTGCAAAAACATAGCTTAACCAGAGTCCAAGCTCTCCATACTGTGTCACATACACTCGAAACACTTCCACTTATCCTATAGATACAACGAGAGAATCGACAAAAACTAATATTAAAAAAAAAAAAAGTATATTAAAACTAATTAACTAAGGTTCAGGTGAATGGTTCCCGACACTGAACTTTAAGGTATTAAGTGCGTGCAAGAATAATGTGAGTGATGATAAAGAGCGTAGCAACTGAAGACTGACGCGAGTCAAGCTGCGCACGCGCTCCAACTCGTGGTAGGGGCGATTGGACAATCTACTCTTAAATGTACTTACTTATTTGGCTTTAATTGATTAGGTACTCAGACTCAAACTAAGTTAGTTATCAGATCGAAAATGTATTTTTTTTGTAGATTCGATAGTTTTTGTCGAGTTCTTTTTTTTTGTAAGGAAGGAAACAGGAGTTTCTAATTAAGTTAACTTTATGAAGATTAGAGAAAAACCTACTAAGTTTACTTACGTAATTTTATTTATAAACGTTCTTTGCGAAACAAAACACAGTCTTAAAATAGACGCAACATTACAGTAGCGTCATCGCAATTTTAATGATGAAGTAATTTAGCTAACAGGGTGGGCTGTGATTTATGATAAACTAAATTAACGTAGGATTCCCTGTCTGGCCTTGATTTTAATCATTTTACCAGTCCCATTGTCCTACCTCCGACATTGCAAAAAATAATTCTAGGTTAAGTAGTAATTCTTGCGTCATGAAAACTGTAATATCGTTTAGAATGTATGTATGAAGATGTCACGTTTGAAATTGTGGTCCAAGGTGGAAGACGAGTTGTTAGACCTCGGTTCAGCTGAAAGAGAGCGGAAAAATAACGCCAAGGTCGCATTGCGCCATACGCCCAGCCGACTGGAAACCGTATGTGTGCTGATACTTACACGTTACTGTAAAACGTAGTTTTTTATTAACGATAGTGTTTTTATAATTGAGTTAACAAGTCGAAACGGTATCGGGGTAAGGTTCGCGATCGCAACAGTAAAAGTTATTGCGTTCGGTGGAGGGTTACTGTCAGCCTTTGTGATGGTTGTTCTTTTGATTAGTTTAATTTCCATGAATTAATTCATGAAATGTACCGTCCCCAGCTTGGTTTGTCCAGACTCGATTACTTGAATTAATTCAAAGATTCACACTAGCCTCTGGAACCACATGTTTCATGGGACTACAGAGACCATTAGACCTTTCAATTAGTTTAAATTTCATGGAATAAAAGCGATACGATTTAGATTGATACTGATAAATAATTATAGGTAATCACCTGCATAGCCCTTGCCCAACTATGTTGGGGTCGGCTTCCAGTCTAACCGGATGCAACTGAATACCAGTATTTTGCATGGAGCGACTGCCTATCTGACTTCCACAACCCAGTTACGGGTAACACGATACCCCTTGGTAAAACTGGTTGGCAGACTTTCGGGCTTCTGACGACCCATAACAACTGTCAAAGTTCGATAAATGACAGCCGGGACCAACGGCTTTCCGAGGCACGGAGGGGTCTTGGTATGTAAAGATGGTCACCCAGCCACGGGCCAACCGAGGCAAGCGTAGCTTAACCTGATCGATCGACCCGAGTGGCTGATATTACTTAGCCACTAGACCCTAATTGTAGGTGAAATTCATAAAGTAAAGCCACATTGCGACATGTTGAAGAATCTAAAGTTCAGTTATTGCTGAAATAAAATACTGCGTAGCCCTATAGACCTACGTAAAACAATTACCTAGACACTTTTGAACGGTTATCTGTGTTTCATTAGTTAGTCAGTTATTCATCTCTGTGATCTCTTTAACTTTTCAACAACGTAAAAGATTTTTAGTTCGACCAAACTGCATCTGAATATAGACTTTATCTATCATCGCCTCTTTTCAAAACATGATAAAATATGCCGTACATCAATTAGTCGTGTAAATTAGTTGTCTAAATGTTTGAGGTGGTGACGACCCCCCGGGCAAACGACGGCCAGAGGACATCTTGTCTCCTTAGTTAATTTATTATTTCAGTGGCTGAGCTCCGCGCTGCAGTCAAAACATCCCGCGTCGATGATTTACAACGCAATAAACACAATGTTTTATATCTAATGGAAATGAGCTTTTATCCGTGAGATTACGCAGCCACCCCCGATTGTAAAATTTGATTAATTATCATTTACCGACATTTATCTAAAGATTGGTACAGTTACATCAGTCGATGTGAATGAGATGTTTGGTAAAACGACCTTATTGCTGATGTGGACTTTTTGGTGGCTTCAAAATCTTTGTAAAAATCCCTATAGAGGAATATAACATTTGATATGTATTGCTAGGACAGACTTTAAGGTCTATTTTACCAAAAAACGTACACATACACTATTTCGTACTAGAACAGTTACATAATTCGCCGTAATATATGTGACTGCGACCAGATTTATGTGCTAGTCGATGTGAAACGAGCCGAATTTCCACAATGTTGTGCGAAGTTTACTGTTTTCTTGTGTCAAAACAAATTAAATAATCGATCTAATCGTAATTCTGGCTGGTTTTATGGTTTACTATCTTAAAATCGTGAAAAAAAGTATAAATAAATAACTGTTACATACTGTTAGCCAACTAAGCTAAAGAAAAATAAATATATTTTTTACTTATACGGATGTCAGTCTAGCTGTTTTCTGTTAGTCGTCTTTAAGTCAGAAAACAGCTTCTTTTATGTTAATATTACACAAAATCGTACATTCGACATAGGTGATACGCAAAGCGCCATTAATCCTACCAGGGGGCCGATCGCGCTATTTCTCAACGTAATTACCGTTCGAACGGAACGTTTTTGGTTAAGCTGATGTAAGAAATGGTATCGCGTTATTTTTTCTGAGCGACAAAATCGTTGACCTTACCCAATACTGAAAGTTCGCCCGATCGTTCCTCCAACGTAACTTCCAAAGTAAAGCTAAATCGTTTCCGTTGAAATGATTAGCGCGATACGAAATGTGTTGAACGTAACGTTTATGGTTGTGGTTAAGTTTTGGTATTAACGTTCAAAATTAGCGCGATCGGCCCCCTGGTGCTAAAAATTATGCGAAAGGTGTCCATAAATATATTGAAGAACTTGCAGAATCTCGACACATTCTCATCATGTCATTACAAACAGTTTTCAACCATTACTTGTGAGTAAACGTACCGTGTAAATATACACTTGTCATAAACGTATGACATTGCCAATAAACGCTGGCTGGGGTTCGAGCGCACCTAATTGTCGAGCTATCAGGTACTTGTAATGAGGCTCACTTTAGTGCAGTTAACGCCACCCCCTTATCTGTACTAGGTAGTTGATCGCCGCGTTAGTATTTCTACTTTTAAATGAAATAAAAATGAGCAAACATGAGCGTTCAACTGTTTTATGATGCCCAACTATTTATTATTTATTTTATCTACACCCATGCTCTAAATCCTCTATAAAAGTTTCTGAAACAGTTAGCTTATTGCCAACATTAAATGAACCAGTGTCATAGTAACCATTATACCATCCAAACTAGTATTATAATGTCGTACTAAATTTCATTATGTAACTCCTTTTCTCACTACTCAATTCGTGGTATCTTTATGAATTTCAAAAAAAGAACATTGCCATGCACGCGCGTTTCATTACCAGAGCGCCGCCGTAATTTAAAAAAACTAATAGGTTATTCGAATTCACGTCGTCTTCCGCCATTTTTGTTTTGGACTATCATAAAAGGCGAAGTATTTAGATTAAAACGAAAGTTAATGTATTTTTTATTTGACTTAATCTAAAATTAATGAAAGATGTACTACAGTATACTTCTATACCTATCCCTTTTGAAAAATATATGCGTAATGATACTAAGAAATATCTGCAAAAAAAAAAAATTGCTGATATCATAGAAAACTTTATTTTAATGTGATAAGAAATTGATAGTTTTGATCTTCGTAGCAGCTACGAAATTGGCGTAGCAACCGTAGACCTCTCGTAGATCAGACCTATCCTATGCTACGCTTCCATTTTCTGGTTATCATTTCCTGAGATGAATCGTTGATAGAAACTTACTGATTATGAGATATTTTTATTATTCTCGGGTCGATTATTTACAGCTTTAGAAATTATCTTTTTGTAGTGTTAAAGAAGTATGGAAAGTAAAACTTTTTCTAAGCATCAAAATATTTATGTTGCAACAGTTATAATTTTAGGTAAATATTGAGAACGGCTAAGTACATATTACGGGTCGTCAGAAGCCCGAAAGTCTGACAACCAGTCTTACCAAGGGGTATCGTATTACCCAGTTACTGGGTTTGTTGAGGTCAGATAGGCAGTCGCTTCATGTAAAATACTGGTATTCATTCTGCATCCGGTTAGACTGGAAGCTGACCTTAACATAGTTGGGAAAAGGCTAGGCAGATTGATTGAGAACGGCTAAGTAATGTTTTGCAGGATCTTGGGACCTTCCTAAGGTCCTCATGCTTTTTCTTATGACACCTTGCGACAGATTTAGGATATCAAAATAATGATCCATCGAATAAGCATGTGACTTCAAATGGTGGCATGGTTTTCTTTACATTTTGAATTACAAACGTGATGTATTTCTTACCCTATTTTTCTCTATCTTTCATTATTACAATAATCTCGTTTTAACGATGGCTTAGCAATTTTACTTTAAACTTCTGCAATAAATTCTCTAAGTGACGTTGCCTAGCACGAAAAGCGACTTAAATTTATAATATGTACCTCATCATCATCATCATTTCAGCCAAAAGACGTCCACTGCTGGACATAGGCCTCCCCCAAAAGGGGGGTGTTTGCCATAATCGCCACGCTTGGCAGGCGGGTTGGCGACCACAGTATGGTGTTTAAATGCATAGAGAACGCTGCTGCCCATTCTCTAGTAAGTCCCTTAGTCGCAAGAAATGGGAATATGTACCTATAGATATAGAATATAGATTTCGCTCTTACCTTAATATTTATTAACAACTCCATTCCTAGGAGGACATATAGTGACCAAATTGGTGATGTTCTTCAGAAAGGTCAGGTGCGTAGTACTCGCAATCGGCGTGCGTGTATGACCAGATGTATGAACGTAGGGGAAGCAAAAGGAGTATGTAAGGAGCGTAGCAGGTGGCGTTCTATAGTTTCTGCCTACCCCCATGGGAAGAAGGCGTGAGTTTATGTATGTATGTAACTCCATTCCTTTATTGTAATAATCTCGCTTTCTCCAAAACTTGTTACGAAAATCGCTTTGAAACGGTGGCTGTGCAATTTTGATTTAGACGTTCGTCCTAGATTCTGTTGATAACTTATGGATGACTTACCAGTATTGTTGTTGTTATTGTAGTGGTGCGCAGGCGGCGGTATGTACTCGGGCAGCTCGGGCAGGCACACGTTGCTCTCGTACATGTTCGGGGGCACGTTCGCCAGCAACGAGCGCTCCTTCTCCACATCTGTATGACATTCTGACATTTGAGTCTAGCTGAAACTTGGGATACCGTTATTTATTTTATCTACACCCATGCTATAAATCCTCTATAAAAGTTTATCATCCAAACGAGTGTTATAATGTTGTACTAAATTCCATTTTTTCTCACTACTCAATTCGTGGTATCAATATGAATTTCAAAAAAAGAACAATGTGTTGCACGCGCGTTTCACTACCACAGCACTGTAATTAAAAAAAAAACTAATAGGTTATTCTAATTCACGTCGCATCCCGCAATTTTGTTCGATATTAGTATTGCAAAAATGTATTATAGAGGATTCATATCATGGGTGTAGATAAAGTCATGTATGCAACTGTACATAATTAGGTATTAAGACACTCATGTGATAAAACCACATTCGTGTTTTAATACCCCATATTAAACAACAGTTGCATAAATAACTAATTTATTAAAACTTTATGCACAAGTAAAAATAAATACTGTACAAAGGCGGCCCGAGGTATTTTTTTTTTGGCACCAGTCAACCTTAGGGTGATGCAGAGACAAAACACGCTAGGTGCAGCATAGGGGATAGATAACTCGAAAAGCAAAAATATATACAAATACATAAATACATACATACTTATAAACAAAATAAAAAGTGTCAGGAGAAATAACGATTGGTGGAGGAGAAAGCGAATCAGCGCTGGGATGATTCTGCCAACTTCTGTATGTTATGTATGGATTGTGACACAATGAGAAATTAAATCGAAGTCCTTTTGAAAATAAGTGTATGGGGCTGTGTAGGACACATGCACACACACGCACGGAAAATAATTATGACGTACAAACGCGACTTCATTGGTCGCGCGAGTTGACAGTCACTCTCGGTTAGGAGAAATGGTGACGATCAGTTTCTTTGATGACAAGGTTTCAAAGTGTAACTAATGTTTAAAATGTTAATCCCGTTTTGTGTATGTCTGCTTAGAATGCAGGGGATTGAAATTCAGAAAATGTAATATTTTTTGAAAATGGGCAAAATTTACAAAAGTGCAGGTTCTCTCGCACTTTGTTACTGCATTGTTACAGGTCCTTTAAATAATGAAAGGGTTTAATAATAAAGCATACCGTTAGTGGTATACCTACCTTTCTGCAAGATTTCGAGATGTTCCCACAGAATATCGCCCATGAAGGCAGGTGCGCGAGCGACAAACTCCTCGCGACCCATGGCGCAGATGTCCTTGCCCTGACTGCGGGCGAACTGCTGCAGGGCCACGCCTTCAAGAGAGAACTCCCGCGCAGCCCACCGCAGCCACGCCGACACCACCGCCTCGTTCCACTGGCGAGGATCTGAGGGCAAGTGCTGGTTGTAGTATGGAAGAAATTTGGATCCTAACGACAAAGTTTTAATGTTATTTTAGTACATTGCTTGCCTGCATTGAACCTGCGGTCTACTACCAAGCGCATAGTCTTTGTGCTTACATAAAAGCCAAGTTAAAGTACTAGTTTTCCATATAAAATTTGTAAAAGTTTAATGATAAGTCTACCATAAATATTTATCAGCATAATTAACTAAGATTCTACAAGAAAAAACTATTCCTTAATTAACAATACATCGATCAGAAACCACGATTAATCACTATTTCAAGATAGGCATATGTAGATTATTGTAGATAGTGCTCACATATGAAATCAGGCCGTCAGTGGCCGTGATTGGCGCTCGCTATCAAGTAGTAAAGTGTACAATTGTAGCCGGATGGCCGGCAGGGCTGCAACATCGACAATTAGCAGGGCAGCGAACCGCCTGGTTGCCCAACAGCGGAACTTACGCAGGCGCCGGAAGCGGCCCGACCTTGAAGCTCCAATGTATGCACCCAGCCGATTGTCTTTATAGCGGTGATAGAGGATTTCTAATGTTGTGTTTCTAGTTTTACTGTAATTTATTGCTTTTGAAAACGATTTGGCAAAAATTTGGTTAAAGGTCTAAAATATGTTCTAAAATAATACAGAACATCATGCTTATATTCCCCGAAGGGTTATGCAGATGTGTAGGTACCTATTCTGCACCGACATTTCGCTATGTCCCTTGAAATAGGAGGCGACACTTGTGCCCGTAGAAATGACCGATGGAAAATCCCAATAACACTTTGCCCGACCTGGGAATCGAAACCAACACTGAAAAACAAGTGTTTACTTTAATAAAAATCTTGTTTAATGTGATCATGCACTCACTCCTTACGAGCCTAACAAGATCTTGACTTTTGTAGCTAGGAGAACTTTGTTAAATTATCATGGTTCCGTCTACTAAGTAATGAATTAGTTTAATTACGGGTAGTTATTTAATTTAACTCAAATGTTGGCCAGTTTAAAAATGATATAATGCTAACAAGTTGCTTGTGACCATGAACTTAACTTATTATTTGTTATACAAAAGTGAAGAAGTAAAATCAAACAAAGGATGTATGATGTAACAAAGGCCGGTGATTATTCTGTACATGTCACATTGTCGATATAAATAAAATTAATTTGTTCTGCCAAATATGCTATCTTGTTTATAGTAAATAAGTAGATTAACCAAACATTTGAATGCCAACTAAGAGAAAATATATCTTAGTCTGCATTTTTAGGGTTCCGTACCAAAATGGTAGAAAGGAACCCTTATGGTGAGACTAAGTCTGTCTGTCTGTCTGTCACAGCTGGATATCTCAAGAACTACTAATGCTATCAACTTGAAATTTGGAATAGTTTTAGATGACGTTTACTCAACTATTTTGCAAACAAGAAAAAAAATATATCTTTTTTGCAACAGGGCCTGAAAAATGAAGGTCTTAAAAATCGAATGGAGTCTACTAGAGCATGTGGGGTATCATATGAAAGAGCGTTGTTTGCACATTCTCAAAAAATTTCTTTTTAGGCATCATAGTTTTCTTCTTTTGATGAAAAATGAAAAAAAAATACCGTTCCCCCTTTATCTCCGAAGTTTGCATAGAGAAAAATCAGAAATTATTCTATTTGATAGAAGTTTATGTAAAGATTACAGGAAAAATAAAACCATGTCTCTAAATAGCACAGTTTTTCAGAAATCATCAACATCATATATACGTAGGTAGCCCTCGCGAGTCCGACTCGCTCTTGAACGGTTTCTTCAGTGAAGGACCTCATGCGGAGGCAGTCAATTATTGTAAAGGGAAAATACAGGCCATACAACACTACCATTGGAAAGTAGGTATTTCAATCGCGCAAGTGCGAATAGGGTTTATCGCCTCGCTTAGAAGGAAGATCGATCAATTTAATCAGTGGTGGTCATTAAAGATTTTCTAACCGTTCCCAGCTAGGTTAACTACGAGAAAAAGTAAATCGATACAAATAGAGTTATGTGTTACGATGCTATAAATTGCTCTTACACTCAGAACTTAAGTTTTTCCCTTGGAAGCGGGAGAGCTGTCTAATAATAAATAATTAGTTTAATTACAGCTTTTAGTCGGTGGCCGTCGGGACATGACGTTTAATGTTTATGCCGCGGCTGTGTGCCCACGAGAACCGCGAATACGACGCTGTCAGTTCATAACTTTACAGCAATTTAAAATGGCATCAAAGGGAAATGACAACGTATTCAGTCGTGCGACAGTAAAAATATGATTTACCATCGATTCTGTTGAAATAGTGACAAGTGAATACATGTAATGATACACAGGGCTGGATTTTTGATATGGGGCAGTAAGGGCAGCTTAACCGTTGTAGCTACAGGAAAACGGTCTTAAGAGACTGTCCTTAGCTTTTTGAGAAATTTTGATCCGCATTCACAGATTTTGAAAAAATGTACAGTCAGCAGGAAAATAGGCAATTTTCACAAAAACTTGTTTTTATGCCATTCGATCCTCTTTCTTATAAGGATCAAAAACCTCTATTGCACCAATTGAGGTTTGAGTACTAGAAAAGTCATAAATCGCAAAAAAAAATTCCCATACATTTCGTAAGAAATGATACTCCAACTTACATTTTTTACCATCGATAAACTGGCCGCTACAAAAACGAATGATCGAAAAACAAATAAAAAACTATAACTTCTACTTTGGGTATTATATCACCTTAAAATTAAAAAGCTTGAAACTTTACATTCTGACTCACCTAGAAGTTTTACTTTGGTGCTCAGTTATGAGGCAAGTTATCTCGCAAGTTATGAGGTGTTCCGAATGGTAGCCGTTTTACCGTGTGATCTAAGATTTTAAAAGTGGTAGGTATCACGCATGCATTTTGAATTTATACTTCTTTAATTAAAAAGGGATTTGTACTGAAATCGAACTAGTTACTAGGGTCCTAATTAAAGTTTGTGAGGTTGTAGGATCTACAGAACCGATTTTGAAAATTATTTTTCCCATAGAAAGCCAGGTTATTTGTGAGTGTCATAGGCTATATATTAATCCGAAAAATGAAAAGACTTTCTGCCCAACGAAGTAGGCACGGGTCAGCTAGTAATATTTTAATGAGGTGAGTTTGTATCTAATCTTCGGAACTACTGATCCGATTCCGAATATTCTTTCACTAATGGGAAGCTACAGTATTGCCGAGTGTCATAGGCGATATTTTATGCTAAAACAAGAAATTTTTCGTGGACGAAGTCACGGGTAGTCTAGAAACAAGTCTTGATGTAAAAAAATAAACAGGCCGAGTGCGTGTCGGACCACACACACGTTGGGTTTACAAATTAACGATTTTCGGAGTTTTTCCTTTAATTATGCTTGAAACCTTGCTTCTTGCCAAATTTCATGATTCTATGTCAACGGGAAGTACCCTATGTTTTGATTTATTTGCGAGTATCAAAATATATCGCAAAAATGACCGTATTTTTTTATTGAGTTGAATTTATTAGAAGCTTGATTTTAGAGCTCCCAGGTACCGTACTTACATATTTTATATTAATTTAACTTGATATCTCCACGCGTTCCTGAGAAAAAGGGTCTTGACAGCCTAACTGACAGACAGCCAGACGGACAACGAAGTGATACTATAAGGGTTCCGTTTTTTCCTTTTGAGGTATACCCTAAAAATCAATCCACTACTTACATACGAAACAAATCATAATTTTCTTGCTCATAATCAGTCTATTATATAATGTTACTGCTAGGACACAGGCCTCCTGTCGGTGGGAGGGCGTGGGCCGTAATCCACCACGCGGGCCCAGTGCTGATTGGTAGATATCACTCATATGTCTTCGAATTTTTGGTTCTAGGACATGCCGGTTTCCTCACGATTATTTTCCTTCACCGTTTTGAGAACAGTGGCGATGAAATAATTTACATAAAGTAAAGCGCCTGTCTGGGTTCGAACCTACGACCGTAAGTCGCTGCCTTTACCACTGGGCCACAACTGCTCAGTTTCCTGCTACCACAAGTTAAACAACAAGATGTTTGTTTGAAATTAACTTAAAAAAAATAGTTGCGGAGCTCATGTACATTAATTGAAGCCCACAGGTAGAACAAAGGCAGTCCTTATGTTAATGGAGCAATTTTATTAACAATCGATGGCAAGATAACGCTGCACGCTGTCTCCTCGACTACAGGACGTCATTGTGGACGCTGGGATTCATTTTATTAAATGTTAAGATCTCAACACAGATAAAATACTGGCTCTACGACTATAAAACTACAATGAACGAACTTTGAGTTTATTTACGTTCCATTGCGTGTTTTTGTTCAAGAGTTGTAGAATTTTTTAAGGAAATAATGCAGTAGATATTAAAAAGTTTTTTGTACGTAAGCTATTTGTTAGTGGTAAAATCTTTAGACAACAAATGTTTGTTTAACACATGTTGGAAGGCTACTTCTTTACGATAATTGTTTATTACAGGTTTTTACTTTTTTTCTGTTAAGTAAATGTGATAGTTTGCGTATGTATATTCCTTTTTGTTGTGTATTTTACTTGTATGTTAGCTTTTTTTTCTCAGTTACAAGTGCTTCTTTTGAAAGTCCATGCTTTAGATATTTCCTTTTTATTTTGATTTAATACTGAATTACAAAATTAAATATACTTAGCTATTATATTTAATTTTGTAATTCAGCTCTAAATCAAAATGTAAAAATGTAGGAATTCAATAACATTTCTTGCGAAAGTTAACGCATATTTCTTTGACTAACCATTCTCGTTCTTATTTCAAACAAGTTTAATTAGAATAAATGCGTTATTGCCAGTGTTGCCAGTTCGGTACTTATCGTGCACATGTGTTACTAGATGTGATAAGATCTTACCGTTATCTAAACTGATATTACAAACAGGACTAAGGTGGTCCCACACACACGATGATAAGCTATGACAGTAGGCTGAACCGTAGAATGGTACTTGTTACTATCGCTTTGTAAGTAGGTAGCTACACATTTTTCAGCCCGAGGTAGATGGACAAGTAGTCAACCATTTTGTTTAACTGAAAACGTTTCTCAATTCTGTGTAAGAATTACCTAATAAATTCCTGAATAATGACTTTAATTGATTATAAAGGTACATTTAATATTCGATCTCCAACATTGTAAAATGTTTATTTCCATTCAAAGTACTTTGAAATTTTATCAAACTGGGTTTTATGACTGCATTTATTACGTTGAACAATTAAGGAATCAAGTCGATTTGACAACACGTGTACAGCTGACGCACACAGCACTGTAGTCCTTTGATAACGAGGCATGTACCCACTGTAATGGTGACGAAGAGTTATAGTTGTTCCGTCATTATATCGCTTAAATTAATGTTCATTGAAAAGGGCACTCTTGCGAAACATAAAAGCTCGATCAACAAAAATTTGGCTGTTGTTTTTCCCAATTTCAAGATCAGCAAAATAGTTGTAATACGTTCACTAACTGAATTCATTGATAAAATATAATAATCATAAAAGATTTAGCAAGTGTTATTCACATCCTGCGCGTGATTTCGTGTTAGATGCGCGGGCGCACCGGAAGCGCGAATAGACGCGGCGCAGACGCACGCACTTCCGCCGCGCTAGGGCATCGAACCCGCCACCTGTCCACAATATGATCCTAGGAAAATATCAATACGTTTTACACAGAGTCCAATTTGCGCGGCTAATTGTTAATTTGCCATTATTTTTATACGGCAACTAAAAGGGTTTCAGGTGTGCAAGGAAAATACGTTCCCAGAATGCTCTTTGATATCGATTTTTGCTAAAGCAGTTTTAACATAATGTAAGTGAGGAAAACGCTGGTCGTCAGTAACCACCAACAGAGGTGTGTATCGGTGGCGGTCGCGACACGGCGACGCGTCCGTCACATTACCATATGCAAATGATACCTTGTATTTATACGCTTTGTCAACTGTACGCTAACAGTTTTTGCTTGTAACCAGTATACACTTAAATATTGAACAAGGGAAAAACAAGACGGCTATCAGAACATTCTTACGCGCTAACGACTTCTCTTTACCACCGCGGGGACAAAAAGTGTGGCGATTATTTGTCGCGCTTGTACACCACTATACCGACCACACCAGACGACCAATTTACACTTTAATGATTTCAAGCTTAATCATCCGCTAAGCGATCGACTGGGTTCCTACTGCAAATTGCGACTTAGTAACAGAAATTAATCATAATTTTATTAGCTTACTTAAAAGCAGGTGCATCATATTAAAATGAACTGATCACATTAATATAAGATGCGATGATTTTTTCCCTCCGTCTCTCAGATCTCGAGCGACTGAAGTCTAAAATTAATATTTATGTGGTTTTATTGCCTTTTCTTCCTGACCATAAAGTGCTATTGCTGAACGACCCCAAATGAAATGTCGGCGTTTACATTACTGTGAAATAAACCATTGCATGGGTATTTTCATATTCCTCCACGGCTGAACACGACGAAATGTCTTTGTATGAAATTATCTAAGCATTTACTGAACGTTAAACGGTAATTAGAGTGTATTTTATTGCTCAACCTCCATCCAATGCTTACTTTAATTGTCTATAAACAAAAGTTAATTATTAGTACATAATGGAGTCGAAATTAGCAGTAAAAATGTAGATATACTTGCTTTGTTTTACGAGTAATACCAGAATTATATGCATTGCAATTTATTTATTGAATCCTATGTTAAGCTTATAACTTGCTACAGCGGCTAAGTTGTGCAAACAAGTTTTTCAGGACATTGTGATACAGTGATTTCCATGTTCAGGGAATTCAATTCGCTTACAAAAAGTTCTCATAAAAACTTTATAAGTAGTGAGTAGACCTAAGCAATTCCTGAGCTGCTGGCTCTTTTGACCCCAATATTAAATTTATTTTATTGAGTCTTTATCTACTTCGTTTTATTGAATTGTTTGTGCCAATAAATTAATAATCCTTCAATACCACTTTATGATAAAACAGACCACGACCGGAGAGAGAGGCGCAGGGCCAACGGCGGATTATGAGAGTGAGGGAAGAGAGAGTACACACTGCACTATAGGTATCTCCCGCGCCGAAGCCTGGTCTCCGCTGAGATTGGTCGCCATGGCAGAAATTCGGTCTGGAGGACTATTACTATGCTAAAGTAGAAAGTTTAAGCTGTTTGTTACCTTTGGGTACGCCGAGGCACAGTTGCTCCTTCTCCCAGGAGGCGAAGGTAGCCTTCAGCGCCTCGGCCATCTTCTTGTTGGTGCCCGGCGTGAGAGGCGGCACCTGCGACGGGATGTCTGCAACAAAAGAAAAAGAAAATTTTAAATCTCTATTTTATCAAAAACATTACGCTGGTGCGGAACTTCGGAACGATTTATTTGATTGTAAAATGTTGAAATTGTTGCTTTAGTTATATGATATTATAATATTTTATTATATTGTATTTAGTTATATTATTACTTTAATTCCAATATCAATCCATAGATGCGGCCTACCCAAGTGTCGTTGCTTTGGTATTGTTCGTCGAGTCGTTGAGCTGCACGATTACTGACAAATGCTTGCACTGTGTGGACAGGTCTACTCAAATTTGTGTGGTTCTTTCCTCAAAAGACCATTTCAGACACAGATCTACATGGTCCTCACAGTCTTCACATGATCTGACCAAGATTATGCCTGGACTTTAAAAGAGACTTTGACCCCTGAGTTTGTTTCGCTATTTCTTCTCAGGGGTAGTCAGATGTCGACTACCTACATGTAGCTTATTTTTATTTTTTAATGTGACGTGTAAAAGTGTTTCCGATATCCCATTTACAGAATAAACGATTTCATTTATTTCATTAGAACACTTGCTTACTTGTAACAAACTTCGTTACCTCAATTTTCATTCATTGTTACATCGTAGAAGGTATTTATTATTTTAATATGCTCCTTATAATAAGGTTTGTTCATATGCATGGGTGCTAGATATGATCTCTTTGCAATGAGTTATTCATAAGCCTCAGGGTTATTTTAAACCATATCCACAAGGATAAACGTCATAGCTTCACCGTAAGTTTTATGTTGGATGTTTCCGAACGTGGAAGCGAGTTCAATCTGTTGTCAACCAAGATCATTATCAATCGGATTAATTACTTTATCTACGGCATTTATACCGAGCACCGAAGAACAAATTAATAGCCAACTTTTTGAGACTTGATGGTTTCGAATAAAATAAATCAGAGATAAACAAGCAAGATTGAATTTGGTACGCGCGTGTGCGTGAGTGTCCGTGTGTAGTTCTTGTGCAGGTTTGTAGGCTTCATTCATAAGTGCGCCTGGTTTGTGCTGTAGGTGTGCGTGTTGGTGTTGGTGTGCGAGTGCTGCGCGCGCGCACCTGCCGACCAGTTCTGAGATGCGGAGATTTGTGCACCTCTCCCACGGTCGGTGCCCGCTCGGCCTCTGATCTGCTCTAGCTGAACCTCGTACTGATATAATTTAAAGATTTCTCTGTGTTCGTCGTTTTAGTTTCAATAAGAGCCAAAGAATTTTGAATTCCAATCACAATTAAGTAAAATAAGGCTCGAGATGCTGCTCGGCTCTTTGATGTTGTGTAAATGCGGTGTCTGCTTCAATAGTGTCATGTTTTGATGTCTTTAAATGAGTTGAAAGAAATGTTGCGTATGAAGACTTGTCAGATCTATTATAAAACATGTTGTTAAACTTTTGATATTAAATGTGTTTTGATTGCTTCATTTTCTTGTGGTTGACGTGAAGACTTTGTATTTACATATTGAACAACATCAGTTGACTAGATTAAAATCAAACCGCGCAGAAAATAACCTGAACAAAGTAACAATGATTGCGGATTCTATTTTTGCAGAGGTAACATAAAGAGGTGTTCGATGGCGCAAGGTGGTCAAACTCGCGCCGGTTGCGAATCACGCCTGCATTAATTGTACCACTCTCCCACAATGTGATTTACTCGCACTATATATCTCGCGCAGCTGCACTTGACTCACGATTATTGCGCACACGCATCTTTTTATACTCACGCAGTTACAATGAGATAGGAACTGCGTGCTTTGATTGCGTTGTTAGGGAAATCTTTATCATTTTAGTTCTTTCGCAATTATTTTGTTACAATTTTCATGAAGAATTCCATCGATTAGGTTTAAACTGCTTCCCTGAATACAGCCTATGTTTGCCCATTCACATTAAAATTGTTAAGAATATTGTCGAATGATTCCACGTCGGCAATTTGTTCTTGAAACAACTTCAAAAAAGTTCTCATTGTGCCTTGATGAATTTTTATTTACCTCAACGGATATTAATGTCTCGTTTAATTGAAGTATTTACTCATCTCGGTACATGCCATGTGCATTATACAATACGCTTTTTATATTAATGGTATTGATGATAGTACATTACGAGTGTGTATAGAATATTGCATTTATCAGACACCTGCTCGTGGGATATATCCGCACCAATATATACACGTAACTGATTGTGAGGCTCCTCGCTAACAAGCCTCCGGCCCTGAGTAATTGTAGAGAACTGATGGCTCTCTAATTCATATTTCTTTCAATGAAAAACAAAAAAAATCAAGTACTGTATATTTATATCATAAAGATCAAACCATTCCCAACTAATTAATGATGGTACAAATATTTTCACATCAAACAACTTGGTAAATAAAAAGTACATAATATTTAAACTTATGTTCTTTAAAATTATTTTAAATGTAATAGAAAAGTCTTGTCATCAAAAAGTTTTAAACATAAACATTATGCACCACCTCCGTGGTCGTTAACTCGAGTGTTGGGCTGGTACCAAGGTTGGTTTTTTTAAAAGATGAAAAGAACATTAATTATTTTTGACTGTTATAAAGCTTGCAGAATGTTAGTGTCATATGCGCCAGTGAAACTGGCTGTCGGATATTCTTAAGAAATACTTTGATAACAAGTAATGACTAATTTGATGTTCGGATGGAAATATGTTAGAAATAAACAGTTATTTCTTCTGAAATATGCTTTAAACTTACAGCAGTTTAAATCCGAAAGCTACCATCGCTTGAATAAATGAATGTTCAGAGGGACACTTGTTTATTTCTTGTATTTTATGATAACTTAAATAAAGCTAATTGTACCAGCAGAGGATAATGCAAAAAGGTGGTGGCACGAATAACAGTCGTGCTTGGCATTAAGATCTGGAATGGTATTTTTGGTTGCACAAAAACTACGATGGCAAGACTTCCGTTTCCGTAATTACAGTAATGAATCCCGAATGATTTCGGTTTAATTGTCGCGCAGTTTCCGATGAGCCCCATCCGTTGTACGATATTGTCACTGATAGCTTATAAGTAAGAACGAAAAAGTGAATTACATAATTACCTATGACAGTTAATTTTTTTTAAACAGATGATTCTTTTTTAGGCTTCCGTAGTCAATAAGGGTGCCTTATAATAGTTTCGCCATGGTCCGTCTGTCTGTCCCCGGCTTAGCTTAGAGACTCTTAGTACTAGAAAGCTGTAATTTGGCGTAGGTGTACAATTACATATTATTCACACCGACAGAGTGGTAAAATAAAATCTTGGAAAAAAAATCGTATTTCCCTTGCACGTAAAGTGGGGAAGATATTTTTTTCTTGTCTATCCCATGGTTGGATAGGCCGTTCAAAAATATTGCGGGTATGTGAAAACCATTTTTTGATTCAGGGATCCGTTTGCGTAATATTAAGCTTTAAATAGCTATTTTTTGTGTTCCCCCCTGCCAGCTAAATGGTTGTTTCTGGATATCTGAAAAAAATCATGGCAGTAGTATATAACGAAATTAAAAGGAAAACTAACACAGCTAAGTAAGCTTAACAAGTTAACAAGTAATAGTCAACCAACTTACATTGCAGTTGTAGAATTGACCGTGACGTATATCGACACATCAAAGAACATGTTTTTCAACTACAATGGGGGGCTTCCTATTTCATTATTGGGGAATGAACTGTTACTAGCGAAATGTGGAAGTAAGTACCTACTATTTTCACCTGCTAGCTATTGTTTTGATTTTCAGCAATTAGTTTTTTGTGCTTTAGTTAGGGGATTGTGGCTAAGTAATAAAAGCCGCACGGCTCGATCGATCAGATTAAGCTACGCTTGCCGCGGTTAGTCCGTGGATGGGTGACCATCTTTAGATACCAATACCCCTCCGTGCCTCAGTAAGCACGTTGGTCCGGGTGTAGATCTTTGACAGTTTTTATGGGTCATCAGAAGCCCGAAAGTCTGACAACCAGTTTTACCAACGGGTATCGTGTTACCCAGTAACTGGGTTGTGGAGGTCAGATAGGCAGTCGCTCCATGTAAAATACATGGTATTCAGCTGCATTCGGTTAGACTGGAAGCCCACCCCAACATATTTGGGAAAATGCTACGGCAGATGATGATGACCCAACTTTATTTGCTTAATAACAGCACCACTTAACAATCTAACAAGTCATCGAGGTCTCCACAATATGACGAACGTTCTTGGTATAGTTGCGGTGAAGAGAATCGTGAATGGCGTAGATAAGTGCACAAAGCACCGGAGATGCGCTGCGTAGCTCAGCCGTGCCCGAGGACAGGCCGCAACCTTCGTACTTTCGGAGTTTTGGTCGTATTTACTAATACCTGCTTTGTTTTTGAATTAGGAACTTTGACGTGCTGTGTGTTGGTTTTGAAAATGGAAAAGCTCCCACTTTCGGAGTTTCAGCCGTATGTACTAATAATACCTGTTTTGTTTTTGAATAAGGAACTGCGTGAATGATGTGTGTTGGTTTTTGAATAAGGAACTGCGTGAATGATGTGTGTTGGTTTTTGAAACTGGAAAAGCTTGCTTCTATGTCGAAATAAGGGTAATGTGTCTATGTTACTAGTTGTAATTGCTAGGAAAGTGAGCTAAATAATTATGGACTTTGTACAAAGAATATCAAAGTGCAGTTTGAAACAAATTTAAAACATGATTGAAACTATGCATACTTGGTAGAATTCTTTGAAAGTTTGAACATTTTATATCACAAAGCAATCAACAAATTCCCAGTGCCGCAAAATAAGAATGTAAGTATAACAAGAACAATGCACGCAACAGGCCGCGTTTCTTTACAACTCCGACACATTTCACATTATGCTAATGTTCGGTGGTTTCACAGTAACAGGTGGCCGACAGGGGTTGTTCGAGGGGAAACCTAACCGACACTTGTTGCGTCGACTTGTGTCCAGTAATTCCGAACCCAGAACGTTGATAAACAAATGTAATGACTCCATTATGTCCCGTGTTTATCTAGACCGAGTGACTTGTAAACGACAATTATTTCCAGGTAATTTTATGTTCTAGGTAACTTTATATCTAAATTGTTTTGGGAAAGAAGTGAAGGGAACAGCTGCTTTGGAATTGAGAATCAATCGACGAATTATTTTCAAATTATGTGCTTTTGCAATCATCGAATCTAATAATAAGCATCTATTTCGCGGTCTGTAAGGTTTTACGTGATTTTGGATTTTACCTCAACTTGTAGGGGAAAAAGAGGTGATGATACATGAATATATTAGGTATTATGTCTATCTTCATAGTCAGGCAATCTCTACCGCGGCGGCCGCCACAATAGCGAGCCAGAACAAAAGCTCGCGCCATTTTTACCGAACCCATTGTTCACCGTCTGAACTTGGAACGTCGCGTGACGTAAACGGCGCGTGCGCTGTTTCGCATTCAAATCGCCTTCTTTTTGTTTATAATTATCCTAAATATCATTGCAAAACGATCATTCTTGCTAAAAGGAGCTATTAAAGTCCCTACTACTACTTTGTAAGTAATTGCCGTATTTGTGAATGCAACTGTCAATTTAGAAAGACTCTTTAAAAAGGTTTACTTTAACATTCTTTGAGTGCTTTATGAACGGTCATTCATATTAAATTAAGGCCACGTAATTATACTGACCAAACTAACACTTTGCGACTAATCTTATTACCCTTATTCCCTGCGACATATTCGTAGTTACCGTGTGAGGCCAATTATTGTCTGTTACAAGTATGTATTTTGAAAAATTGTTCATTTGCTTACCGATGTCACCCTTCCAGTCGTTGAAGCGTGGAGGAGGGTTATGCCATAATGCGGTAAAATTGTTATTGTTCAAACGGTTCCCTGCTCACTGACGCAGAAAATGAACGTTTTGCGTATGAGTAGTACTTTTATTTAATACATTAAAACTCGTTACGCTGCCCAACCGTTGCTATAGTTTAATAAATTGTAAGATTCCTGCAGGGTCCAGCTAATTTTAAATTAACCATGCAAAGCAAAAGAAACATGAGTTCATTATATTGTTTGAATGCACATTTGTTGTAAGTTGTAATATTCCTAGTACGATATCAGGGGTCCTCATCGTTTTTATCTTCCGAGGTGGAAAATCTAACAATGCTCACTTATCTCGCAGAGATCTGTGGCTGCGTTGATCACGAACGTAGGCGACGGACCTTTGCTCAATGACAGAGGCGGCGCGGCCGGCCGCTGCGCGCGCGCATCATCTCATTGAGCGCGCACCGGATGGGCCAATCAGCGGCGTGAATGGACGCCCCCGCGCTGCGCTGCTGCTGCTCCGCGTTATTAGCTCCCGTACTAGATGCCACTGTGTCTTTGTTATGCCCGTAAATTGTTATGACTTTTTATGGCCCAAAGAATGTGTTGAGTCGTAAATCCGTTGTTTGCCACATTGATAACGCTATTGTTCGTCGCATGAGAAAACGTGCATCCTCAGCTACTGCATTTGGACCGGTCACATAGTTGAGCTTGTTAGCTCGGAGGTGACATGTCCGCTACTCGCTCGAACACCGGCGCGGACGCAGGCGCGGTGCGAGATGCTCATGTGCATGTTTACGTAATGTTTGGTCGGAAGCGGGATGGCTATTATTTTAGTTTATGGCGTTCAATTAAATAAATGTATTTTTGTATTCAATTAGCAGTTTGATTTGATGTTTTAGGTTGTAGAAGGATGCTTCAGGGAGGTAAGAAACTATCCTTCTTTTGCTCCTAGGGCTTGGCGGATGATTTTATACTTATATCTTTGGTTGTCCAGCTATTAACTGCATGTGATCAAACACGATGAATAGGCAGCACATTAACCGCAGCAGTCGTATGTCGGGGTCGATTAACAAGCAGCCAGTTTGTATACAAACATTGTTTCCAGTTCTCAGGTTATGAGCACGCAAGGTCTTTACTTTCAAGATCAGCAGAGCATACGAGGAGCTAGTCATAATTACGGTAATGGTTGGCCGAGTGTTGCTCAACAAAGCGGCTGTCTGTGCTCTAGCGGGTAGCGGAGCCGGACACGCTGGGTTTCAAAATACAGTGATATTAAAGGAAATTGAGTTGCGATATGATGCGCCGTTGGATGTTCGGCCCTTTGGGTTATTGATTGCCAGTTTTGAGAACCTCACAAAACTGGAAATGGCATGGAGGAGGTTTATGTATTTTGTACTGTACAAGTCTTAAGATATGTGGGATTGTCGTTAAAAGTAGGAAGATTCGACTATTCCAAGTTATTAATTCTTCTATCCTACGACTGTATTTCCCAAGACCAGAAAAGTAACATGAAATGCTTCACGCATAATAATTTCGCAAATTCTACCGCAACCTGTCCAATATTCTGTAAACTTAGCAGAGCCATAGGTAATAATTTAGAAAATGAACGTTTTCATATTTTTCTTCGGTCACGGCGCGTTCACATTCGGGACAAGTGCACGCGAAACCGAGAGCGTTGCGCGGTTGCGTCACCAAAGCGAAGCGAGGATCACGCGTCGCCATTTTTGTTACGATTCCTTCGACCACGATCCATATTTGAAATTCGAACGCTATTGTGGAACAGTTGACTCTATGAATAAGTAGTTCATAGAATATTTGGGTTGATTTTATCAAAGCGTACAAGGAAAATTGCACAGGTGTTTGGTGAACTTGGTTGGCAGTGATATCTTACCTTTTGGCTTATTGAAAGCTTTCATCATGACTTTGATTCCCATGCCTGCGATGGCCGCCGTCGCCTTGATGAGTGGTCTGCTGCGGGCTCTTGAAGTCCGAATCACAACCCGCCAGCAGGCCGATATTACCTATTGTTCTTTTCACTTATATTTATTTACAACGACTTTTTTACACTATTTACTTAATTTTTTAATAAGATCAATAAATATCACACTGTTTCTGTTTTTATAGTTTGTATCGTCAGTCTAAACACTCTTCGCTATTTTTCATTTTGGCGATGATACTATTGTCACGTGACGAAGGAAAAGTTCATTCTTATTTTATCACTGTTCATTGTTTTCTGTATTCATTTACAGCACCTGTTAATAAATAAATATTCTATGTAATTTCGTACTTGACTCCTACTTCTACCATTTGAGATGAATACGTTAACTGTTTGTAGAGGTACTAAATTAAAACACTGTTAGTTTTTATCTACAGCAATAGCTATAAATAATTGCTGAGTGGTAATTAAGAAATAAACGCTATCGCGGTTGTATGATAATTGTTAAAAGTACTAGGCTGCCAGAGTGGAGGAGGAGGTATAGAGGTACACAAATAGTGGCAAACATTCCCACAGGTGTGCGGAACGATCCGATGCAGGCGCTTCCGGCCCGGTACCCCACTTACCCCGAGTGGTTCCCACCCTCGCACCACCCCTGCCGCATGTAACCCCGCGACTGCAGTGGGGTTGTTCTCACGCAAACCACTAGCCCGAGACTGATCATTTTGCTAACTTAGTGTCGAACTGTCAAAGTGAATTTAGTGACAATGTTAAGAAAGTTAGTACTCACTCTAGGCAAATAGGCCATAAATACAATTTATCGTATTCATGTGATGTTACATAGGTTCAAAAAGTTTTTCGAAAATTTAATAAAATTCTGCCTGCGTTTTTATCTAAATATAAGTATATAAGTTATTTTTAACTAAAACAAGAATCTTTTTGTTTTTCAGTATCTAACTGTATTTTTCCATCCTTTAAAGTTACTAAAAAAATATCTACGTGCATGGTCAAACTGTTCAACATGTTGTGAACATTCGGTAGTTATAATGAACCATAATTGTCCATGCTTATTTCGTTGTGCGTGACCACGATATGGCTACAATTACAATAATGTTGACTATGAGAGCTGTAACGGAAAAACAAGAACAGGCTTTTTAACTACACTTTCTAACAACAAATACAATTTCAATATTAAATTGAAGTTGTGTTGTTTGAATATTCATTATTGCACAATTGATATCTACTTAAAAGCATGTGGGTATAGAACGTAATTTAATCATGATGCAACCAGATAATCATCCGATGTTTATGTTCATAATATTCATAGCTAAAACACTTTCAAATTACCAATAACCGAGCGACACAAATTGATGAAATTGGTACTACAAACCCCATCGAAAGTACAAGGGTTAAGTACCAGTAAACATCTTTATTTCGCTTTATTAAAAAATGTACCATGAAAGGGGTTCTAATGCTTGTTATTATTAGAAAAAAAAATTGTATTGCCACAAGTGATTAATGGTAATCTGTTAAGACGCTTTTCAATGAATTTATTTTCGGTTCACACGGTTATAGAGCATATTTATTTTTTGGTTATTTTGAGCTTATCTTTGGCACTAATTTATTTTTTATTTATAGATTATGCAGATAAGAACATTATTTTAGAATTTATCGTTTTTTGTTTTGTTTTTGCATAAATGTTTCTCACGCTTATGAGTACGGCAGTGGTATACAAAAATCTAGTTGTATAAAATAATGCTTTAGGTACGTAGGTTTCAATAAAATTGACATAGTATTAGTCAATCAAACATACTTTAGTCATGATGGGGGCGACGAATTGTCTCTAATCAAAATCACATTAGGAAACATAACTGTCATGTTATTGGTCGAAGATTTTATTGGACAAATGACGCAGTATGCAATAATAATAATAAAGATGAAGTTTGAAGGGCACGACATTAAAATGTTGAAAGAATGGTCTTTTAAAATGTTTCGAGTAAGTAACTCTGAAATGAAGTGAAATTAAATGAAATCGTTTGTTCCGTAAATAGGATTTATCGGAATCACTTATACACGTTATATTAAAAAATAAAATAAAAGCTAGATGTAGTCGACTTTCCTATCTGACTACCCCTGAGAAGAAAAAGGGGTAAAAGTCCCTGCCAGGGTTACGAGTTTGTCCGAAAGGGATATCGGGGCCCCGGCACACAGGTATCTGAAGGAACACGGGTGGGTTTTAGTCAGTAAAAGTCTGACACGCCCTTCCGCTCCGCCCAGAGTGGGAGAAGTTATTTGATCATTTTCCACCCAATAAAAAAGGTCTCTTCAAAAAAAGTTCAGGCATAATCTTGGTCACATCATGTAAGGACCATGTAGATCCGCGTCTGAAATGGTGTTTCTACTAGAGATTAATTAGCTGTAGTCACATACCCATGTAATTCAATCAATCAAATCGTATTATATGTCTATTAAAAGCTACTGCAATCCAGATCATTAAGAATAAAGTCCAATACTGAATGAAGCGAGAGAATTTCTATTGACGCTTGAGACGACTCCTTTGTGTCCTGACTCTGAGTAGTCGCATTCAATGAGACTAGTTGCTCGACCAATATTGGAGGACAATAGTCAAATAACGTGCTGCTCACAAGTCACAACGGGCGTAAAGCGAAAATTATGTTTCATAGAGGTCAGTCCAGTTGTACGTCTGTTGAATTCATGATCTCTGGAACGATTTTGAAGGATAATGATGATACAATGCATGGTTTGATTTAGAATTTAACCTACAAAATATGATTCTTAATATAACTAGTGCATGTATAACTTGGATATTTAATTAAACAACATAATAATTTTCGAGTGTCTTCGCCGCCGTGCGTTTGTTCAGCGTAGGCGGCTACGCCACGTAGCGTACTATGTTGCGTAGGCCGCTACGCCGCGTAGGCTCTGCGTAGCAGCTGCGTTGACGCCAAGTTGTTTGAAATAGTTTCATTCCATACAATATAATTACTAACAAGATGGATTCCGATGAGGAAGTACTACTATTGGCAATTTAGTATTACAGTTTTTATTTCCTAAATATTCCGACTACGAGTACGATTTATACGAGTATAAGCTGACTGAAGCCCTTTAATTGACAGTAACCCTTCTAATAATCTGTGCAGCACAATTGAGTGGGTCGGATAGCTTCGTATCTATTACAGGGCAGTTAGTGCGTGTGTCTGTGTGTCTATGTGACTGTGCGGTTAATCGTGTGGTGTGAGCACAGATTGGCCGGGGCTCGGGTCAACTAACTCGATTGTCGCGCCCAATTTGTCACCCCACGCCTCAATGACACCGACCGCATTACATTTGTCTCATATTTGTTACTAGATTACATTTTGATCACGTCCTATGACATTAGGCTCCCTTTGTTTGTTATTACGCCGCGTCCAATCGACATACTAGATCATTTGGCAACCATCAGGCAATTCTAACAAATAAATTGAAGTGAGTATATTTTATTTTCAGTCTATTGTCGTTTCATTTTCGCTAATTCTAAGAAAATATCACGCGATTATAGTGGTAACAATGTTAAATAACAAAAGATGCAAAACCGTAGGCGAGTGGATTTGAGACCAATAACCTACAAAAGTGCTAATATACAATATAACCGAATGTCGTGTGACACTAATTGATGGCTCTCGTCTATCGGCATTCATGAACCAAATAGTGTTAGATGTGCGGAATGAACCCGCGGTCAAATGGGGTCGCATCTTCGACCCCATCTTAATGGGAAAGTGGACACCCGCATATCTGGGCCGATGATGCAGACGGACACTAATTCGCTTGTAGATTTTAATATTTCTAAATTAAGTGGATTTACGATAACTGCGGGGGACCAATCGGGTGATGTAACGGTCATATTGATCAGATACTTGGTTAATATTAGGTCCATGCTGAAGAGACAATTTCCGTTTAAAAATAAAAAGTAATAAAAGTAGTCTTTATGGGTTTCTTGACAGAAATGAGGCAACAGAATTCATTTATTCAGCCACTAGCTACATTGTGATGCGTTCGAGAACTGGTTTGTTCCCGCGCCGCGTATCAATGCATGTTTTGATTTCGGCCAAAGTATTCGCGAGATTTTGCGCGGTTTTGCACGGATTGCGCGCGCATCAACAAACATGGCGACAATGGATGCTTCGGCGAATCGAGTGACGCGGGACGCACGATTCAAATGTGGAACAATGCGAGCTTGTATAACAAGAGCTAACAATTCGGCGGGTTGTTTATGTGAACAATAGCAATAGATTGTGCAGTTTGTGCGCAAGCGAGCTTTTATACTTTGTTTAGTGTTGCCACATAATAATGATCGTAACATTGTTAACGTAAGCCTGAGTCAATATTAGCATGCGATCAGTGTAAATTCTTTCGGTTTATGTAATTTTGGTTTGTTGAATCTGTAAGTTGTTGTGTTAGGATGGTCGTGTATTGGTTTGTTCTGGCTGGCGTGTCGAGGCTGGGTCACGCGGGGCGCAAGTGATTTGACCTCCGACCGTTCAATTAAAACGTTATTACGGACTGCCTCGCTCTGCTCCGACTCATATTGTATCACTTTTGTTGGGACATACATATTTGTTTTAACTAGGAGCTAGGGTCAAATGGCTATTTATCCTCATGTTACTGTTTCGTTTTGTAGGGATGAGTAGGTATATGCTGAACTTGTTTGTTTTCAATGTATCATTCGTTTTTTCAGCATTAATGTTTTTCTTTTTTGCTGATTCCTTTTTTGATACACAAGAATGTTGATAGACGTGAGCAATCAAGATAAAATTCATTTGTAGGTAAATCAATAAACATCGAGTTGAAATTAGGTGTCTTTTCCAAAAAACGGTGTTCATAATTGCTTCTGTAAATAATCTTAGTAACTTTTAAGGAGTCTTACGCGGTTATAGGCCGATACTAGGTAGACTCAATGAATGTGGGACGTGATTAAAATTGCTTAATTTGATTTTAAAAAAAGAACGTTAAACGGCTTTTCCTAACTTGGCTACGTCGAGAAAAACCTATAAGTTAACATACATAACTCTACAGCCTGCATAGGTATCTAAAACATGAAAAGGTTTTTGCTTATTTAGAAATCTCCATACTAATTAAGGTAAAATTCACTGTGACTTACTGTGAATGTGTTTCGCAATATGAAATTAAAGTCCAGTAACGAGGAGAAGGGTTATCTGTCGACAAATTTACGTCACATTCCGTAAACAAAAATGATTTCGATCGTTGGAATTTGGCAGCGCAGGCTGTGTGAGACGCGAGATTTTCCGGCACCTCTCTAATTATCGAGAAAAAATATAATTGTAGAACGGCTGTCATAAAATAACTATGGTTTGGGCGACATTCTGTGGAGTGGGTGTCTTGGAGATACGGCCGGGCGTGTGTATGCGAGGCGTGGGGCCATGGGGCGGGCTTGGAGGCGATTGGCGAACGCCTCCCAACGCCCACGCACGCGCACTGTGCGAGAAAAATCTTCGCGAGGAAAACTCCGCGAGTTTCATATTCTTAATGTTTGTTTACAACACGTGGGCGGCATAATAGTCGTTCGATGACTTGACTCGGCAAAATGGCGACGGCGGTTTGTGAACAGATTATTGGTCGACGTTAAATAAATTTTCTTTACGAAAAAACAAAAAAAAGCAATGAAATGCGAATAACAGTTTAATGTCCAGAAGCACCGAATAAATTAAACTGTTGAGGCATTTAGATAACATAGTTTTTTGTCTTCGCCACATTATACACTAAAACATAAAAAGCAAAAGTGTGTCATCGTGAATTCAGCCTAATTTAAAACACAACACAACTTGAGTACAATTAACTTTTAGGTAATCAAAATTCAAATTACAATCGCAAAATGTTCGTTTAGGAGAATAAATATAAACGCGTTAATTAGACATTCAAATGGATGCATTTTCAGTACATTTGTATGTTAATTCATTTGGTATAAGGTTAAGTTCAATGTCGCAACCGCCATTTGATGTAACACTATGAAGGCATTTTTGTTCATTAGGGAACAAACGTTTTCATGTTAAGTATTCCATAGATAATGATACTTGTACATATTGGATGAAGACGTTTTAGCATAAGCATTAGAATAATCAGTCTTTAATGTTCACAGGCCTTCTCTCTGTGAGAGGGAGTGGGCCATAGTCCACCACGCGGGACCAGTGCGGGTTGGTGGATGTCATGTCTTCGAATTTTTGGTTCAAGGACAATGTTTCCTCACGATCTATTCCTTCACCGTTTAAAAAGTTAGTAGACTTTTTGATTGAAGAACAATAAAAGTACGATATCGACAAGATCAAAAAAATCTAAATCAAAATATTTTATTTTACATAAACCTACATGGGCACTTATGGAACGTCAGAAGCTAGGTGGTGTAGGTTCCAATTATTGGTCGGTTCCTATAGAAGAGCCGGCAAGAAACTCCACGGTTACTCTTTTAAAAATAATGGGCTTTTACAATGTTTTCAAGTTACAGTGTTAATAGGTATGGGAGGACAGTGTAGGTCCGTCAACAAGTACCAACAAAATAGAAAATGGTTTACACAGCTACAGTCTATAAAGCCTACAAGATATGAAACATAGTCCATCTAAATAAAAGATACAATCTAAATTAAAATACTTTTCAGATGAAACACTGAGGTAATTAACCCTTTAATTTATGAGAATTGCCACATTAATAAAAGTCAACACAAAAAATAAAGCCCGTTCACATTTATGAACAACAATTGTTATACGGTAGATACAACACTATCATTTTAAATTTCGAAGGCATCCTTTTGTTGTTTTACAACCAGCCAGTTTGATGGGCAGAGCTATTAGGCGACACTGTTACATCCTTATATTAAAGTTACTTTATTTAGCAGCTGAAGAGTTACGATGCTCGTAAACTAATCTGTCACTAAAAGCAGGAATACGGAAGAATTAATTTTAATGCTGATACCGGTGAGCTTCGTTCAGATATCCATTTCGTCACTCGGAAAATTGGGTCGACGCGGGCGCAGCGAAACGGGCGCTCTGTCTCTCACCAACATTAGTGACTATTAACATCGTGTTAACTTTCTGTTAAAAATATCAATCCTCATAAAACACTGATTTATTTTGGATATTTTAAAACTTGACTAATTGTATGTTATTAATGGCTTTGTTATTGTCCTTGATTAGTCAAAAGTTTTAACATGGTAAGCGACATAAATTAAAATTTACAAGAGAGGTATTTTATTGATTTTATTTTATTATTTATTGAAAAAGTGAAATACCTACATTATGTCGCTTACGATGTTCTTCCATATCAGGCTCGATATACTTACAATCAATATACATTTATTATTTTTGTAAAACATTTTTGTGTCTGACAGTACATTTGATCACAAATGCCACAGGTGCCTCGACCACTGGGGGCCTAAGCCACGGACCCAAGTTTTACTTAACTCTGTTTTATATGAACATGAAGACCGATTTTGGAAATTGAGAAGCGATTCTCGTCCTACTTATCTGCACTCTAAAGAACATTGTTCTTTAAACGCTCTGATTATAATAAACAAAGACAGTATTAATTTATTCATAGCTAGCAAAGTTCAACTGAAAACAGTTAGGTTTCTAGTATTAATACTGTTATGAGAGGTACCTAACTATGAAAATAAATAAATTCAAATACAGTTTGTTATTAAAAATACCATAATGATAACAACAGGACCTACTTAGTTATATGCTATCAATTATGTATGACCGCTCTGTAGAGCAAATGCCTCCTTAACAATTGACATTCATCGCAATGCCTAACTTTGATCTATCAACGAGGGATTACGTATTGTTTCATTGACAATACGCTGACATGAATAGATTTTTTTTTCAATCTGATCATGGGCATTATTTTCAAATCGATGAGCATTAAACTTTAAAAGTGTGCTCAGCAAAAAGTCGTGAAAATTGCAAAATAGCAAATCTAGTTATTCAAGTTTTCCTCGTTTGTCTTTGAAAAAAAAATCTTTTGTTTAATTTCAGAGACTTTCCGGCAAGTACCTTTGATACATTTCCCATGAAATCTGAAATATGTAAACACCAGCTTTGAATAAATGGCAACAGCAATTTGAAGACTGCACTGTACAAAGACGATATTATCAAACGATTTGCTCGTTTCGTTTTTAGAACAGCTAGTGAGGGGACCATTTGAATTTGAATGCTAAGCGTTCAGTTTAACGCTCCTTTGTGAGTCAGAGGGCACGGTTCGCTGGCTGCGAAAATTCGACGCGTAGGTAGGTACATTACATACACCTCGCGTTTCAGACGAGCGATGCGAAACCTTTTATGCATTGATATTTTAGGCAAGCGCTTAACGTTCTGAAATTGTAATTATTGAGGAATATTCGTAGTTGAGAAATCGATAAGTCGACTTAATTGGGTAGCTCGTTATAAGTGTTGATTCGTAATTACAAGGAAAATGTTGAATTTTTCGTGTTTGTGCTATACGACCCTTGCATGTGCCTATATAGGTAAAATAAGTAATTGGGTATATAATAATCACCTAGGAAAAATGTTACACCATAATTTGTACGTGTTTTGTAATAAAGATATCTCATAGAAAATAATGTTGATCATTATATTTCAGGTCAGATAGGCAGTCGCTCCATGTAAAATACTAAGGTATTCAGCTGCATCCGGTTAGACTGGAAGCCGACCCCAATATAGTTGGGAAAAGGCTAGGCAGATGTTATATTTCAGCAAACGAAATTCTTCATTCAGAAGCCCGATGAGATTTTCTATCGGCAAAAATGAAAATCTTCGATACAAACTTTAACTTGTACTGAACCCTTTTTAGGGGATACATTTTCAAAAGTCCTTCCATAAACTAGGGCCAAATTTCATGCTTCTAAACGCGGAATGAATTTCAAATTTTTATAGTAGATTGCAAGAATCGATTCTTATAAAAAAAAAAAAAAAACTTTTTATTTCAGACATATTTGGTCCATAACAATGTTACAAATTAAAAAAATTAAAATTTAATGTTAAATTAAAATTTAAACCAAACTATATTAAATCATAACTAATTAAATTATATTAAGTAACAGAAGGTAACTAGGTATTATGATATAAATATCTTAGTACTGTTCTCTGTTCTGTTCTTTCTTACTACTGTTATGGTCCCAATACTGATTTGTTGCCTTACATGCCTTTTATAACACTGAACTCAATCAATGAATAAGGTGATCGTACACAAATTGACTGTATAAACATGGTTATTTGAATTAGGAGATATTTTAACCAAACTCTAATGCAAAACGGCTCATGTTTGACACGAATCAAATTCTATTGAACACCAAATGAATGTTTGTTGTCAAAATTGGATCATATGACGTTGCACATGCGCCGGCGCAAGCTATTGTGTATACTAATAGTAAGTATATAAGTTATTATAAGGATTTCGGCGCGTGACTGCAACGTTAAAATGTTTACTTTGAAATGACGTAGGTACTTCTCTGGAACTACTCTAGAATAAATCATTAATATGTAATTTAATGTAATACCTATCTGCCAAGCACTAGGTCCAGGGTTCGATTCCCAGCATAGCTATTCACAATCGTTCGATACGCTTCCGTGCCGACCGAGCATCAATCAATGTTATAAAAGGAGTCCTGTAAAGGCTGTTTAAAAATCCAAAACACTTAAGTTTTGTCAGTATAAATCAAATAGATGACCGCTATTCTTCCCACAGCTATTAGCTGTCGGGGGCAAGGTAAATCAGTTATTGAAAATGTGTCAATTTCGATACGACAACTTGTATAATGGTTGTGAATTGCTATGCAGGTCGGGCAAAGTGTTATTGGGTTTTCTACCAGGAATTTCTCAGTAGCAGCCCGGAGTCTGGATTTGTGCCCGGTTGATGGCAATTATTGCCATCAACTGGGCACAAATCCAGACTCCGGTAATAGGGGGCGAGCCTATTATAGGCTCGCCCCCTATTACATGGGACTAAAACATAACTGGCGCAACGTGGGTGTACTATAATAACACCCGTGCGGGGCGAGCACGGCCTACTGTGACATGACTTGAGTCACACATTTATCACAGTTTGAACGATAAAACTGTTTTGTCATAAAATACTAGTACAAATTGACATGACATAATTTATCATGTCTTGTCACAAACGTCTTGGCACGCCCGTGCTCGGCCCGCTGCCTAACCCTTCGGGGATTACAGGCGTCATGTTATCTATCGGAATTTGATTTCCTAAACGAACAAGTTTTTAAAGATGTCGTTGCTGCTTGCGTGCTACGTAGTTCGTAGCACGCAAGCAGCAACGACATCTTTATCATCTCTACCATTTTAGCAAAAATAAGTTAATAGTTGAATGTCCTGAGTAATTGTAATCAATAACAATATTTTATACAATGACAAGTAAACGGGACTAGGAAATATCCAAAAAGTATCTGTTATTGTGTTATAAAGTTACATTGAAGTTCAATTTGCATTACTGAAAAAATAAGGTTCTAATAAAAATGTGCAAACGTCAAAAATAAACAAAACTGCCAGACATGTTGTTTTTCTGCCCATCTCATATGAAAGCCTCATCGGAAAGGTTTCTTTTGAGTAAAAAAGTGTAAAAAACCACAAGTAGGGGATTGTAGGACGGCTTCAAAATAAACACCTGTATCCGTTGCCGGGACACGGGGTTTTTGTGTTTCCCCCACAGTGTGTACAGATCCTTAGACCTGTTACGAATGTTCCTATAGTAACTGCCAAATCTTTGTTTATGAAGCGAAATATAATTAGGCCTAAATATCGTCTCTTGTTATATTTTTAGTTTGAAATATCTAAAATGTATGACGACAAAAAAAAGATATTTTAAAGAAAACAATAACAAATGAAGTTCTATTGACGTGAGAATATGTTCAAACGAATAAAAAATAAAATTCTAACTGATATTATAAATGCGAAAGTGAGTTTGTTTGTCTGTTTGTTTGTTACGCTTTCGCGCTAAAACGGCTGAACGGATTTGGATGAAATTTGCCACATAGGTAGATCTTGATCTGGGTTAGGAGATATGCTTTTTATCTCAGTAGTACATTCCCGCAGGATTTTTTCCGACAACCACGACGGCGAAGCCGCGGGCAAAAGCTCAGTCATTATTAAAAGTTACTTGTTACTTACAAAAGTAACAAAAATAATAAGTATTTTGTAAATTATTATTTATAATCTGTGAAGAACTATTTATAATCTAATTTACATTCATAGACACACTGAATCTTCACAGTAAGTATCAAATAAGTTTTTATTTAAATCAGGTAGACCCAATTCGAAGAACAAAGGTAATTCTCGCGAAGTTTTTTAGCCATGAGTCGAGCGAGCAAGCGCTGCTGTACAATGTTAACCTTTCATTTGTTACTATCAATAGAACCAGCCAAAATATAACATTATTGCAAAATTAACATAATCGCTGAAGCGTAGATCTCAACTCAGACTAATACAAGTATGAATCATCGGGAATTTTCGGTGCAAAACGGATTTTGTATGGAGCACGTAAACGAAAACACAACTAATTACTTAAAGGTACCCCAAATGGGTTCTGACGATGTTCTTATCTGGCTGCTATTGTTTAACACGCCTCTTTCATTCCCACGGTCGCGCGCAGGCGGCGCAGGCGACTGATAACGCGCCGTACCTGCGTCGTGGCGGCAGGGAAAACGCCTCGTGGAATTCATACAATGTGCGTGAGCAGAAAAAGCGCTTGGAAATCAACTAATTGAAATCCCCACAGGATTTATTATGACCATCGTAATAGCGCGCTTAATTATTAACCTCCACCACTAGTTGTTAGAGAAAGTCCTTCTTCGCATAGAATGGCCTAAGTGATTTATGTTCGGCATTATATTAGAACTATTTCTCAACCACTTAGGTGCTAAGTGGCTACAACTGGTAGTTGAAAGTAGCTAATTATATTGCAAATTTCAGAGGCGGTAAACGTAAAGTTGAAATATTTTATTTCGTAGCATATTACACTGAAAGTTATTTATTCAGCAGGTGCAATATCTTCCAATTAGTGTAACAAATATTGTATGTTTACTTCACAAATAATTAGAGCATAACGAAGATAATAATACACTAAATAAATAATAATATTTGGCTTAGGTATACATGAAGCTTTAGTGTTCTCATGAAATAGTCCCTGGAAGTTTGTTATCGCGGTTACTTTACATTTGTACTAAATTGATAGTGAACAATATAAACCGAATGTGGCTAACTATGTACTTAAACAATAAATACTATAAAATATACAGTTTCGTATTCATCTCATGAGGTCAGAAATCGCATCGTTGAATTTAAATATTTAAATGGAACGGCATCAAACAAAGAGCAGGGCCGGGAGTCAAGTGCAAAATTCACAGCAGCCCACGCTCCCTGTAAGGACGGATTATATGTACTAGGTATATGAGCCGAATCCATTATCCAATGACGTACACCAATTACCCATTTAATGCAATTTGGGCCATTGTAAAGTTGTCCAGGCCGAGTTCTCGTACATTCCCGGCGACACTCACTCAAAAGCACCAATTAGAGAAATCACTAGTGAGCTAACACTGTGTGGACACAGGTCGATCGTTCGCGGTCGTGTTTGGAACCGGTCATGTCAAAATTGGAGTAGTATCCAGAGAGTGGAGTGGCAAGGTGTGCGCGCGCGTGCGTCGCTGTGGCCGGCGAGCGACTACTCGCAGCTGAATGGGCGCTCGGCGGAGGGGCGAAGCTCGCACCGTCTCACTCCCAGCGAGCTTACGAAAATCACCAATTGCGACTGTCCCCTCATTAAACGAGGTAATTTCACATTACAACGACACACTTGTAGTTTCGATACGCGTCGAGCCGGCGCCGCGGGTGCACTAGATACCCGCTGCCCCGGGATGTGACTCGGCTCGAGGTGACGTGAAAGAGTACGAGGTTTTTTTTAAGAGCTTCCGATCGAAGCTCCGGTACATCGTTAAGCATCCGGTGCCACCTGCTCGCACTCGAGAGGAGACTGCGCGTTAGAAGGAGATGAAGTGATCGATCAGAACGCGGACCGGATGGCGGACTCGGTTATGAATGAATCGGCCGTCCCGCTCTGGCCGGTACGCTTGCGTAACGCAGTCTCGCTCCAACGCAGGTTGTCGCCGTAGAGGAAGTGAAAGGGTCGGGGGGCGTAGTAAATATTGCGCTCCGAGTATCCGTCGGGAGTATTTTCTAAAGGGCCTCGGTTTTTGTGGCACCATAAAGTGCAGTCCACCGTCTTCATTCATAGATTTACACACACGCAACACATAGACACGGTGCATTCCTCAATTAATAGTAACGCTCATTAAAATTAATCTGCTAAAGCTTACAATCTATAATAATGAATCCATGTTCAAGCAAGACGATTAAATTGTAATATCGGTGTACTAAATTGCACAATAATGTTCTGTAGCAGACTACAGGTAGGCAGGAAGTGGTACAAATTGGCAGTAACATAGAGTACCTCAATTGATTCTTGACTATGACAAATGAATGAAACTAAGACAGGATGTTATGCAGGAGGCCTGTAGAGGGGTTTAATGAAGAACGACAGAGGTCCTTCATTGTTGAGGCGATTACTTGAGAATAAGTCAAACTCATCAGTTTGAAGTGCGCTCCGTTTGTGTTGTTTGTACTTTTGTAGGTGTGTCTCTGGCTCGCTGGGCCAGGCGGCGCGCGGCGTGTTCATTGTTCGCGGTATTGTTATCTGCGGCGAGGTGCGCCCGCGCCGCGTCCCGTGTCAATGTTTGGTCGACATCGACACCACGTGGAGGCCCTTTGATCACGGCAAATATTTTGACATCAGCTTATACTGGGGATTGGAGATCTCGTGTCAAAAGTAACAGGTAGAAGATTTTGGATAAATCAAAGAATAGAGATATAATCTTTGATCAAAGAGATTAGGCTGACAAACGGACTTGAAATTTTCGAGTAGGTCTAGATAAACAGCTTGTATTTCTTTTTAATATGCAAACAATATTTATTTCCCAAGATCTTCGCAACATAAAGAACTATTTCTCTAGTAATATATCAGTGTCTAGTCCACTTAATACAAAAGATAAAGATCACTAATTTATACCGGTTCCAATTCTACGCAATTAACATTTTTTTCTCACTCCACATTGATTGGATCTAATAAATGGAGATTTTAAAATACGAAGTTAATTTTTATTGAATTATGGAACTGGCAACATACGCAATCCTGAAGTAAAAGATTATAATCTTTTCTTTGATGGTAATGGTTGAAAAACGCAACTTATTTCCAAAGGGTTTGCTCAAAACAAATAAAAGGCTTACAATTGCCTTTCACTTAAACAAATAGAGTATGTGGTCGGTATTGTCATCATGGCTCGAATACTGAATCACAGACTTGTTGAGCATTGGTTTGGACATCTTTAAGGCTCAAAATTTTCTCCATACTGAAACTGTTGAATATGTATAGATGGGAAACATGTAGAAAGTTAACTCTATTATTTAACTCTACCCAGGTAAGTATTTACAATGTAAGACATGTTTTGTACAAAAGTATTTCTTGTTCCCAGAATAACGCAGTCATCAACAAGTTTCGCTGAAAATAACTAAACTAATGTGGAAATTGACCGACAAATACCTACACCAACATATTTGCATCAGCATTCCACGTCCGCAACAAAGAAGTAAACCATAAACAAAGGGTAAATCAGATCAGAGCATTAAGTTCAGGTGCTTCTCGCCACAAATCAATGGGATCCCGTCGATGCATGTAACCTCTGAGCGCCAGGTGCTACGCGGGAAGTCGTCCCCCGCCCTACCCCGCCAGCCCCCCTCCCCCCGCGCTTTCCTCCATACACACACGCACACACAACACAAGAGGAAGTGAACACACACATGCTCAACACCTACGTAGTGACGTAGAGATCAATGCGACTGTGTGTTTCTGTAATTTATTAATGGCTTGCATTTGCGTATGCGCTGCTCGTTGCGCATGAAAAATGGCGGATATAAATATGAATTGAGTGGACGCTAATTCAAAAGTATAGTCATTTAAAGCGCTTGTTCTTGACGCCTGAAAAGAGCCGCCTTAAGAGCTTTTGACAACTTAGTTTAGTGGAGGATTTATTGCTAACAAATGAACTTTCCGTGCTTTTGGTTCACTTTACTTTATACGATGTTGATGACACATCTTGTTAAGTAACATATTTATTTTGTAATACTGATAAAGTCCCGAACAATTAACATTCTTTAATGTAGATTTTGCGAACTAAGTAACTTTTTGATATTAGTGCTTTCTGCAGGATTTGAATGATTGGAATATCGCAAATAGTGGCAAGCAAATAATTATATAGAGAAAGGAACAAAAGTATATTATTTACTTATTTATTGAGAAACACGTTTCTCATATCTACCTAAGTAGTGACGTACCTATCTAGTGCAAAAGATAAAAGTTAAGTCCATGTCGGTTAAGTGTTACTCATCGAAGGAATGCTTTTAAAAGTTCTTCTAACGTACAACATAGTATTGTGCTCGTTCACTACACACAATAGAAATTATCAACAGGTAGCTAAGGCCTATACAATGTGTCCTTCCGGTATCCGATCTTAATACTCACCTATAAAATAAACGTTATTGCCACAGCATAGAGCTGAAATTAAAATGTTACAGAAAAGTCAAATAGTTCTACGTTCAAAATATTATTGAAGTTGGAGACACTTCACAGTATTTTGAAAGTTACTGTCCTCAATTTAAAGTTCAGTTTTAGGTAGCTGCATTGCTCAGTAAGGTTTTAGTGTTACTTACACTGCAGGGTTACCCACCATCCGGTGTAAGGTGATACCGTGGGGAAGTGAGCACCATTTCGGGGAAAGATAACCCCTCTATCATATTAACATAATTAAACGTGTTATTTTTTTCCCCTTATTATTAAGAACTAAAGCTCTTAATAATTTATTACAATCTAGCTTAATAGACTAATAATAAATTTAACTCTAATTTATTATTTTACGTGCCAAATTAGGTTATAATTAAGAGTAGTGCCAATTTGTACAACTTTTACACAATTCCGTAGCACTTTCTTGGAGCCTAATAATTAGATAATAAAAACACTTCGTTCATGTGTGTGTGTGTGTGTGTTTGTTGTGAATGTGTGTTGTTTGTGTGTGTGTGTGTGGTGTATAGCACAGCATTGTTACTATTATTCATGCACTATTTATACACTACACTAACTCAAATGGTTTAGTTCTCTATAGCCTACGCACTATGTCCGTGTTGTCTAGCAGCTAAATTGCCTCGACATTCACGTGTTAATAAAACATTTATATGAGAATGTAAGTAAGATTTAGATACAGTTACAATAATTTTGATCAAATTAAGATTCGCGTTTATGTCTTTTCAATGACGTTTCCGGTCTTGATTGAAGTGACGATTTTGTTGAGTTTGTGAGTGAAGATGAGATTTTTTTAATGATTAAATGTTACAGGTTGTGACTTTAGAAATAGAATAGAATACTCTTTATTATGTACACCATCAAAATTACAGATATAAATGTTGAAATTTTACATAGGGTGCGGTCTTATCGCTAAAAGCGATCTTCAGATATGTTATGAGTTCCTGATTTCAACATTCATCATCTAAGTTTCTGTGTCATACAATTATGATTAAGTAATTATTATTACCCAATAAATCCTCACTACGTAATCACTCTATCTATTTACACTTACATTTAATTTGTAAGAAGTTTATATTACAAAATAATTACAAACCTTCAGATTAACGTGATAAAAACGTTGCTGTGACTCCAAATTTACATAAAGTACTTCCAAAAAAATCATTTAATAGCCACCAAGGTACAATCACGACGAGAAACTATAACCATAACTCAAAAGAGAATAATAAAATACTTCCAAATACCTACGTGGTAGTATTATGAGAAAAATTACACGCAACCGTATCTAGTACATAAATCGTCCTGTATTAATTAAATATAATGGTTCACTGATACGTTTCTCTTCCCAACTCGCCACTCATCATAAACTGGTTCTTTCTCCATCCATTAATTTATATTGCCCAAATTAAATTAACATGAAATCTAAACATTATCTATGGAATATTAAACGTGTGTTGTTATCTCAGATTATTTCGTATTATCAATTTTTAAGTAAAACAAAAACAAAATATACGACCAATTCACGTCATGGAAACCTATTATAAATAAACTTAAACTTAGCTCAAACTGTTCAGTTATCAATAATGCGAAGCTCTTACAAATGAAGACTGGTGATATAAAGAGTTTTATATAAGCAGCTCATTGTGGGATTACTCATGGCGAGGTCTAGACTTAAATAAAAATAATCACAAACAGTAAATGTCGAACGGAACCATAAAAAGTTGAGTAAAAGGCGTCGAAAGAAGGCAGCGAATTTTGAAGCAAACCAGTTTAATGAGGGTCGAATTTAAATACGAAAATAAAGCGGTTCCCACGGAGTCGGTTGCGGGAACGGAAGCCTCGCGATGTCGCGGCGACGACGCGACGCGGCGCGACTGCTCATATCGCGCGATCACCGCTCGACGCCCCGCGCACCGCCCGAGTGCACTGCAACTCGCAGCTCCAAGGTCGCACAGAACAATATGAACGGACAAACAATGGTTTTGCAAATTTAAGTCTTATTTAGATAAACCTTTCTTACGAAACTCTTGTTTTTGCGATATAACAAATGGAAATTACTTGGGTGTTTTAGATTTCCAGCAATACATTTTTAAATAATTCATTTTTCAAAGATATCCATTACGTATTTTCAGTTTTCCCCATGAGAACATCCAGGTACTTAAACATGTTATGGATAAAACGAGTCGGAGGTCGACTTAGGTAATTGAGCATAGATGCGATCATCGGCTCCCGTGAGATTGATTCGATTAATAATCGTATTTTTCGATTTTTTGTCGATATAATTTGTTACGGTAAGCGGTAATTTATACCGTATGGCGCTCTGCAATCGGTAGCATTTGAGCCTCTGCTATTAATTATCTATATCGATTTACAATAATTGTAGGAACCTGTAAAAACTATTGGATAAACAATTATTCATCTTAAGGTGAATCCGCAGCTCCAGCCCGCCAAATTCAAATTTTCAAGTTAGATTTGTTTCATTGAATGACTTTTTCATAAAATCATGACATTGGGGAACAAATCTAACTTAGAGAGATGTATTAATGATTCTAATGATTATAATTCTGTAAATACATATCTGTTATAGTCCCGAATCATATTTTGATCAAGATACATAGCAAATAGCAAAAAAACGTAAGATTTGAATTTCGCAGGCTTCACCACCTTAATTAAGGTGCCTACAGCATGGCTTTGAAAACCAAGTTTCAAAAGTTTAATACTAAAAATAGCGACATCATTGTTAATTAATTAATATAATTAGTTAATTGTAAATACAAGACAAGGATTACCTACAATCAAATCTACATCTGTATAAACTACTTTTGATGTGCATCTGTAAATGTTTGTCATAGTTATTTCTTCTTAACTATTGTTAAACATTCGTTTATCTCTTTAGCATTGACCCGTTCGTGGAAACATCGCAGAAAGACAATTTATTTATTTTTCGAAATATACAATGTGTAAACATGGGCCGAGGTCTGATCGCTGTTTGAGCTTGCTTTCGATAATGTCAACATGCCTCAACGGAACTTGCTCCAGCCGAGCCGAAGCCGCGTGGCGTTGACGCCGTCGTGTGCTTTACAAAATCTACTTTTAAATCGTTTTCTACGTAGTTAACGACAAAGGAAATCTGCCTTCCGTTCATTCAAGCTCTCCAGTTCATTTTGCAACGATTTAGCCGTGTAAATCACTGGTGGGTTAACGAAAAAGGCATGTTTTATTAATTAAAATATAATAAGTTGTTATTTCTATTAATGTTATGGCTGTGATAATATCAATACTTTATTTATTACATTTGCTAACATCTGCTGATATAGCAACATGTCCATACGAGTGATGTATGAGTGTTCGTACGACAATGTCGCAACATCGCGGCTCATTGAGCACGAGCGTTGTGAATGACATGCTTGCTGGCTAGATGGGCGAGGTTGTTTGTCTTCAAAACTATGAATGGACCGGACCCGTTCTACTTTACTACGGACGGACGTGTATGTACTTCTTCTGTCGCCTCAAGTTAACGTTGAAATAACTCGTCTTGCCTCGAAGTGAATGTTCGACGAATTCGAATATTGATTCGGAAGTTATTGTAATGCTCGCAAAATAGCGTTCTCAGAACTATATTAATTTACGCCGAAATCTGTCTTTGATTTTAACGGAAGTTGATCATTGCAAATACAATATGCTGGACCGGTGGATTCGTAGATTTATTGAATTACTTACGACATAGTTCTCATTCACTTGGTAGGAATATCTTTGAACAATTTCGTTGATAGTTGAGTTGTATGCCTACTACTGATCCTACTGAAATTAAGTTTTCTCTAAAAACTGCGTAATGGACATCATTGAGAACTAAAATCCTTAGTTGACCAATACCCCTGCCCTTTTGTTACGTAAAATCGGTTGACGACATATTTTTCTACGCATAGAGTTAGTAGGTACCTACGTAATGTTCCATTTCCGTGAGTCATTCATAAGATGTAGTATATTTCCCAACACTAGCACATCGTTGTAGGCACAACACCATGAGTCCAGTGTTTGCTGTGACAACATGTCGGAATCGTTGGAAAGCCTCAAAAAGCTCGTGACTCATAACAATATGTAATAATAAAAGTCCACGAGGCTATACTAAAGAGCCAACTATCTATCGTTATGAATGAATATCTGTCTATCTGTGTACTTGGACAATGTTATCGGTTGTGGAATTCCAATTGATAACTAAGAAAGATAATGAATAGTGTGTGAAATTGAAAATATTTAGAGTATTCTCATAATTTTGATTTGAGTCAGGGGTCTACTCTGAAGATACATCCAAAGTATCGGCTGAATGTTCGGCCCTTTTCTTGACTTCCAAAGTATCCTTTTTTGACTTTGAGTCCTTACCCGACTTCAAGTCACATTTTGACTTTGACTTATCTCTATGACTGTCGTTTTATTTTTTGTTTCGTCGTACTCAGCCATAGTCAGCCGTAGTCAGGAACCGGCCGAACATTCGGCCGATACTTTAGATTTCTATTCGGAGTAGACCCCATGGTTTGAGCCATTTTAGCACATCATTCAATGTTAAAATTGTCAAAGACATTAAAGACTGAGCAAGAGAACTTAGAGAAAAAGAAAAACATTAACATCAGCTCATTACAGCTCATCACGATCATAAAAATAATTCTTTACTACGTCTATAGTGTTGAGGTTATAAGACGTTTAATAATGACTCCATAATTAATTATCAATAATGTCTATAGATTTTACTCAATGAACGATCATAACCGCTTTTCGCTTTTAGCGATAAGACCGCCCATTGTGTCACCCTGTGTAAAATTTCAACATTTATATCTGTAACTTTTATGGTGTACATAATAAAGAGTATTCTATTCTATTCTATAATGTCTATAGATTTTACTCAATGAACGATCATAACCGCTTTTCGCTTTTAGCGATAAGACCGCCCATTGTGTCACCCTGTGTAAAATTTCAACATTTATATCTGTAACTTTAATGGTGTACATAATAAAGAGTATTCTATTCTATTCTATTCTATAATGTCTATAGATTTTACTCAATGAACGATCATAACCGCTTTTCGCTTTTAGCGATAAGACCGCCCATTGTGTCACCCTGTGTAAAATTTCAACATTTATATCTGTAACTTTTATGGTGTACATAATAAAGAGTATTCTATTCTATTCTATAATGTCTATAGATTTTACTCAATGAACGATCATAACCGCTTTTCGCTTTTAGCGATAAGACCGCCCATTGTGTCACCCTGTGTAAAATTTCAACATTTATATCTGTAACTTTTATGGTGTACATAATAAAGAGTATTCTATTCTATTCTATTCTATAATGTCTATAGATTTTACTCAATGAACGATCATAACCGCTTTTCGCTTTTAGCGATAAGACCGCCCATTGTGTCACCCTGTGTAAAATTTCAACATTTATATCTGTAACTTTTATGGTGTACATAATAAAGAGTATTCTATTCTATTCTATAATGTCTATAGATTTTACTCAATGAACGATCATAACCGCTTTTCGCTTTTAGCGATAAGACCGCCCATTGTGTCACCCTGTGTAAAATTTCAACATTTATATCTGTAACTTTAATGGTGTACATAATAAAGAGTATTCTATTCTATTCTATTCTATAATGTCTATAGATTTTACTCAATGAACGATCATAACCGCTTTTCGCTTTTAGCGATAAGACCGCCCATTGTGTCACCCTGTGTAAAATTTCAACATTTATATCTGTAACTTTTATGGTGTACATAATAAAGAGTATTCTATTCTATTCTATAATGTCTATAGATTTTACTCAATGAACGATCATAACCGCTTTTCGCTTTTAGCGATAAGACCGCCCATTGTGTCACCCTGTGTAAAATTTCAACATTTATATCTGTAACTTTTATGGTGTACATAATAAAGAGTATTCTATTCTATTCTATTCTATAATGTCTATAGATTTTACTCAATGAACGATCATAACCGCTTTTCGCTTTTAGCGATAAGACCGCCCATTGTGTCACCCTGTGTAAAATTTCAACATTTATATCTGTAACTTTTATGGTGTACATAATAAAGAGTATTCTATTCTATTCTATAATGTCTATAGATTTTACTCAATGAACGATCATAACCGCTTTTCGCTTTTAGCGATAAGACCGCCCATTGTGTCACCCTGTGTAAAATTTCAACATTTATATCTGTAACTTTTATGGTGTACATAATAAAGAGTATTCTATTCTATTCTATTCTATAATGTCAGCTATTAAGAATGTACTATAAAGGTCATATTAACATATTCGCAATTTTTTATTAATTGTCTGTATCTAGATCTCATTTGCTCATAAGTAGTGTCGTAGTCTATACATCATCACATAATATTATAAAGGGACTTCTTGGCGGGAAAGTGAAGCGTCATGTTAGCAGTTTTGTTTTATTTTCTAAAATTTGTGTTTAGCCGAATATTAATGTGTAATACTGGTGGATTATTAAGCATTAAGTGTTCGTGAACCTGCATTAATGTAGGCAAATGAAACAAAACAGTGTAACATCACTTTAAGTTCTCTCAAGAAGTCCGCGCGAGGTTTCAGTAAAGTGCCGCGTCTTTACTTAAACTCAAGGGGAGCGGGGCGGGATATCATCAATCATATCATCTTTATCATGCATTGAGTGGAGTTCATTTCATAATTAAATTAAATAACTTTGTACTTGTTACCTAATTTTACATGACACTGGCTAAATGCACAAACCGTGCGAAGCCAAAAAGAAAAAAAAAAAAATATATATTATAAAGGCGAAACTTTGTGAGTGTATTTGTGTGTGTGTGCCAATATTCCGACGGGATCGAGACTTACGTACGTGAAACCGCGGGGCGCAGCTGGTATTTTAATAAAGAGGTAAAATTTGTGAGTTTGTATGTAGGGGATAATCTTCGGAACCACTGATCCGATTCCGAAAGTTTTTCACTAATGGGAAGCTACAGTATTCCCGAGTGTCTTAGGATATACAAGGTCAAATTAAATTAGCTAGCAAAACTCCGCAGACATGATGGGTATCCATATCTCACACACCGCATAATCAGCCTATAATGTTCCTGCTGCTAGGACTCAGGCCTCCTCTCTGTGAGAGGGAGTGGGCTGTAACCTACCACGCGGGCCCAGTGCGGGTTTGTAGTCTATGACACATGTCTTCGAATTTTTGGTTCTAGGACATGCCGCTTTCCTCTTGATGTTTTCCTTCAACGTTTTGTGAGCGTGTCTGATGAGAGCGAGTGGTGATGAAATTATTTGCACGAAGTAAAGTGCCTGCCTGAGTTTGAACCCACGACTCGTAAGTCGAGGCCGTTACCACTGCGCCACCACTGCTCTCACGATATCTAAATATGATAAAACAATAAATACATTATTTAAGTGATTTTATTTTGTGAAGTTTACACAAAAAAAAAAACAGATTTTTATACTGATATTATAGTTAGTGTAGTCCCTAGAAATATCAGTATAAAAATCTGTTTTTTTAGTGTAAACTTCACAGACGTGATTGATACCAAGAAGCATATAGATAAAAGTGGAGACAACACTCTAAATACCTAAGTGGAAACGACTGTAGGCCGACTCTCTCATTCTAAATACATACATAAGAAAGAGACAGTGATATGTGTTTTCTTTATCTAATGTATCTATTCAGAAAGAGAGAGTCGGTCACCAGTCGTCTTCACTTAGATATTTAGAGTGTTGCCTCGACTTTTATCTATACCTTCATGATTGGTACCGATACCTAAACACGATAAAACAAAAGAAAACAGATTTTTTCAACTCGTACTTCAAGTACCAACACTGCCAGCTGTCGTTGACCCCCAAAAAAAGTTCAAACCTTTTTAATTCCAACCGATCGAGCGAAGCGAGTGATGCGTCTCTGCTTCAAATCTGGCAAAATTTGCTTTCCTCTGTTAGTTTGTTGGTTCTCAGGTCGTATTGTACAACCGATCTGGACGAAACTTGGTATACAGGTTTTTTTACGACATGTTTTTTGATTGGAGGGTTACTTCTGCGAAAAAGGGGCAAATAGGGGGCTACTGGATATCTCCGCCTTATAAGATCCGATTTTGATAGTTCTTTTTTTATTTGAAAGGTAATAACTTTAAGTTGGTCTCATAGAAAATTGGAGAAGATCTGCCTCATCTTCTCCAAATTGAAAAGTGAGCAATACTGCATTTTGAGGATCTATTCTTAGCTTCTCAAAATGCAGTAAATTGCTCACTTTTAGATTCTTACCAGTGGATTCGGCTGGTATATTTATTGTTGCAAAAAATTTTGAGCTCGCGAGATCTACTGTTCGCAGAACTTCTATATTTCATCGTATTTTGATATCGATACCCAGAGTTTCGCTAGCTAGTTTAATTCGAATATTGACTAGCTAATTTATTTTTGTATTGTATGTTAAAACAAGAAATTTAACGCGGCCGAAGTCGCTGGCAGAAACTAGTATGTAATAGTGTTGTACCGTATCTATGCCAGTTTTATCTCAACGTCATCTCATGAGTCTCTCTTCCCATGACTATAGTAAATTGGTAAAGCTAGGACCTACCTATATATGACAGCAAGCATAGCTACGCTTCCAAACTACAATAAATTACCCTCTTAATGTATCATGATATGTTGATATCGTCAGACGATATCTTTATCAACATGGTGATCGCTTACCATAACTTCGGCTGCTTATACCATCGATTTGTTTTAAATAAAATTGGTTATTTTACTTCCGTTATAGTCCGTTTATATCAATGCCTTCATTTTCTTATCGCTCCCTTGACATCTACCTGCATTACGAGAAACATTTGATATATCTAGTAGAGATGAACAACAATTTATTTGTGTAACTTATAAACAACGGTTGCAGCGGTGGTATTTGAGCTTTTTTTTTAATTAAACGATTCTTCGTGAGGTAATATTTCTCAATGCGTCTTAATTTAGAGAGTACGGAATATAGTTGCGCTTAAGTAGTAATCGAGATGTGGAGATAGAGGCTGACGGGTGGACGGAGGCATCTTCGATAGTATCTTGAGTTAGGGCCGATAGCATCGCCCCTGTCAGCCGCCGATGCACTGCCACGCATTCAATTGATTACCAATTAGTGGTACACGAGTCTTCACAGGAGCATTTATAAGTGACGTGAATAACTGAATAATAGCCAGTTAGTTATTAAATGTGACAGAACAGTTAACATGTGCAGGTAGCTCATATTAAGCACAGGTGACAAGACTGGTTCAGAAAGGTTTAGGGCTGTAATGGTTACACAACGTTACATTCTTCGCACACCAATTCTCTACCTATGTCTGCCTGCCTAGCCTTTTTCCAACTATGTTGGGGTCGGATTCCAGTGTAACCGGTTGCTGCTGAATACTGGTATTTTACATGGAGCGACTGCCTATCTGACCTCCACAACCCAGTATCTGGGTAATATGATACCCCTTGGTATCAGGAAGGCTAGGTATCAAGACTGGTTGTCTGAATTTCGGGCTTCTGACGACCCATAACGACTGTCTAAGATCCACGAATTACAGCCGGGACCAACGGCTTAACGTGCTTTCTGAGGCACACATTCTCTACCTATGTCTAGAGCGAAAAATATACAGTGAGGTTTTTTTGTTTCATAAAATTATTGCATAATAAATCATACATCCATAAAAATTATAACATCGCAACAGAAACATTATATAATACAATAAGAATAAATTAAATATTTTCCTTTAAGATATGTTCTCGTGGGAACGGATGGGTTCGCAGCTAATTAGTCAAAATCCGAACAGTCTCCTGACAAATTGACTGATCATAATTTTATGATCCTTCGAATATCTCGAGCAGAATGCTAAAAGAACGCCATATTGATCGTATATATCGACACAAATCACAGGGGAACAAACGGGTTGATGGCCGCATAGAATCCTAATTATGTTTTTCGAGTAGCTATACATTTAAATAGGCATAATAATCGGAGCGATGTGATTTCTGATTACTATCAGACGCGTGATCTGTGCGAGTAGTGGGCCGCACTCATTAACATAGTCTTTCCATTAAATTCGATCGTTATTCTTTTCTAATCGCGGCCGGAGTGAGTTCGGTATCGCGGTCGACCGGTCTTCGGCGTTGCAACATTTTATATCTGATCTTGTCGAGCGTTTTAAGCGCCATCGTGAGAACATGTACGGTTACCATTTTATTTTGTTTTACGTCCAAATGATCAGTGCGCATGTTTGAGCGGTCATGAACATAAAGAGAGTCGCATTCACGGCCCGCGCCGGCCGGGGCGGTGGAGCGACACTGCGTCGCGTCGCACCCATCAAGCAGCTTCAGTAAAAACGCTCATTTGTGATAAACATAAATAAGTGCGGTCTTGCGGTACGTACTGAATAAATTAGATCGATTAACCGAGTTTTATTTATCTCATATCGCGTGAGAAAATATAATGAACCAAAACGAGAAAGCTTAAACAACTTTATCTTCGATTTTGTCGTCGTTACAAAATATGTGGTTAAACTCAGAGTTGAATTACAGGCGATTACCGACGATACGATCTCGTTATCAGGTGTTCGAAATCAGTTAGCGAGGAAAAAATGGCTTTTACAGATTTTAAGGGGGCAATGCGCAGTAAATTGCGCAATTTGGTAAAAGTTATACGTGCAATTAGCTGTGGGAGCAAAAACCGCAGACGTGAGTACACGTCCCCGTTCCGGGCGGGTCGGCGCGGCGGCGCGCGGCGATGCCAATGAGGGCCGCAGTAATGCCGCCGATGCCCATCTATCGGCCGGCACCGCACAAGGGCAAATCGACACTGCAATATACTTTTTTCAATACACTGATGAGCTTATTATTTGTTGTTATGTTCAATAAATCGCGGAGGCATTTTTATGAACGATTCCAGCGACACAGCCAAAGAAATGAAATGACGTTTATGTATTGAAAACGCATCACAAATAGATCAGATCAGATATAAATCAATGCGTGTGAATGACTTGAATTATAGGCGGCGCGAAAATAAGTCGAGATTGTCAGGCTTAAAAAATCTTTTCAAAGCTACTTTCTGTTTATCTGTAGACATGTTTGAATGGATGTTTATGATCAAGAGTCGTCTTGCTAGGTGTACATATAAAGAAGACTCGACACTTTACGGTTAGCCGGACGCAGGAAACGTCCGGCGAAAAAAACCTGATGGTCAGCATCTCCATAAGACACGGGAATCTTGCCTTCCGCTAATTATTTACGATATATTGCGTAACGGTGAAACACCGGGAAGGAGACAAGAAAAAAACGTGCTCCACAGGATGCGAGACACTCGCCACCAGATCACGTTAATCCATATCTAACCGTAACATGTTATCATAAAGTTCATAACACTCTGGCGATTAGGATCGCTTGGTCACTTTCAGAATATCTTTATTCATATTTCGAACGATCTCGATAAAGCAGAAATGAACTCCGATCGATCACTGGCCGCGGGAAAAACTGGACTCTACCTCTTGCACAATACGATAGCATTTTGGTTAGTTGTGCGGTTGGTCCACCGGTCTGTTTATGCTGGCGGCGTAATTAAAGATACCATAGCAGGAACCAGGAAGAGTGTCGTACTATCTCAACTGTTAGCCGGAAATCGCTAGATCTGTGAGTTCATTCATAAATGAGAGACCCGGCGCGACAATGCTGTATGACAGGTTGGCGCACCGAGCCATACTGACTTTTATTTATACCTTGTATAGACATACTTTGCCGAAGCAGCGAGCCTTAAATAATTAAACATGAATGAAACGCAGCACTTAATTGAGTAGAAATGTGAACAAACATTATGTCAACTAGCCCACGCTGTTTTAGTTTCCATGGCTAGGATTTGTTTGGACATCATGTATGGGTATCGAAAAATAAATGTTTGAGGGAAAACTTATGGCAGCCGAAATGTACACGTCACTATGTGATAGGTGTTGTGGACATTATCAGAACCAGTTGAGTAAACAGGACGTTCTTTTAATAACCTATTTGACTGGTAATAGTGATAGTCATAAAAACGTTTATTACTATACAATTACATAAATAAAAAGCGAATATAGGTATCTTCTGTAAAGAAAATTACAGCAATTTTAAGCAATTTAGACAAAAACTACGAATCCCGAAAACTGACCTGAAAACAACACTCATGTCTAAATCAATTAATAGGCTACTCATAAAAAACACCATTAAAAACAAGCGAAGCACTATGTTTGTTGTTGAATATAGACAAAGAGTCATGACGAACAATTATCCCGAGCGAGACGTAGGGGCGTCGGGAGTACTTGGGAGCCGCCAGGGCAAAGGGCGAGGCTCTGATTGCTGTAATCGAGTTAAGACGAGTGGACATCTAAACAAAAAGAGTACCATAATTAGCAGGCGTGGGCGCTTCCGCTAACAGGGCTGTGTAACGAACTTACTGAGATGGGTTTCATACAAAAACTCAATTATGAACTGCGATAGAGCGGTTTTAAAATGTTTTGTTTATTTAAGCATCGGAGCAATATGGCTCAGTAATAACAGCCGCACGGGTCGATCCATCAGGTTACGCTACGCTTGCCAAGGTCGGTCCGTGGATGGGTGACCATCTCTACATACCGAGACTCCTCCGTGCCTCGGAAAGCACGTTAAGCCGTTGGTCCCGGCTGTCATTTGTGGATCTTTGACAGTTGATACAAGTCGTCAGAGAACGAAAGTCTGACAACCGGTCTTACCAAGGGGTATCAAATTATCCAGTTGAGGTCAGATAGGCAGTCGCTCTATGTAAAATACTGGTATTCAGCTACATGCGGTTAGACTGGAAGCCGACCCCAACATAGTTGGAAAAAGGCTAGGCAGATTGATTTTGGGTGGAAGTTAGGGGACAATTTTGACAATCTTTGGTATCATAAAGATGTACTTAGTGAGCATGCCTATGATTTCTAAAAAGTTTACATTAAAGCTATATTAAGTGTAAGAAAGTCACTTATGACCCCGAGCCAAAGGTGGAAGCTAGAAACTGGTAACCATGACTCAAGCTTCTAGCCGAGTTAAACATAGGATCCCATTCATAAAATATATCTAATAAACAGAACATGATACGAATAGAAAGATCAAAATGTGTTCTAAGAATATAGAGACAAAAATATGTAGGGTTAGTCATGAGTTGTGTTCCATTAAAAACATTAACTGAAGGACATGACAGAGAGAAGCCAACAATTACACATTACATTACAGTGGATGTGGGCGACGGAAGTGATGCTAAATGGCGCCTGAGCACGCGTGAGGAGTGAGAATGAAACCATTCACGAAATTGTACGAATTCTCCCGAAGTTTTGAAGTAAGGACGGTAATTGATAGCATGCAAATTGATGGTATAATAAACATGGAGTGAAGAGATGTTGATGGTTGGACTTAACTCACGGTTATGGAATATTTTGGGAGTGCATTTAGTCCAGATTTTCGTTTTTGACATTTGTGACCAAACCGACAAAAGATATTGGGATTTTGATAGTATCAGTCTCTTTTATGATATTATTTTATTTTTAGCATCAGATTATGTAATTTTGTAACGTTTATTATTTATCAACTTTATTAATGTTTGCAGGACACTGGCATACTATTATTCCCGCGACAGGAAGTGGTCTGCCGGACGCGCGTATCTAGCTACCTTATCTATCCCATTCTCTTTATAGATTTGTCATACTCCACCATCTCGCTCTCTCAGACCTACTTTTGTCCTTTTTCTGCTCATGTAACTTGAATTATACTATCCTGTTCTCTCCGGTACCATTCCACTCGCGTGTTGCGTAATGAGGCAGTCAAATTTTACTTTGTATGTTGACCGTTATATTATTGCGGCGTCATGGAGCCGAGAGCCGACCACTCTCCGAACAGCTACTGTTTAATGATACGTCATTACAGAGATGTTGATGGTCATATTTTATAACAAAATATTCGATGTTGTCTAAACTTTTATTTATATGTTCCGTTCTAAATATATATAAATAATGACACAGTGGTACGGCTCGTGTAACGGCAACGGAGCAGAAGCTGTGGCCGCAACAAGAGCGGCTAGAAATCATCTCCACGTCCGGCCATTCCGCCAGTTGCTGCGTTTTAATTATTAATGAAACCGGCCGCCGCGGGAAAGCCGCACTACGCCCGGCTCCGCTTCCGCTCACAACGTTGCGCTTCATTCATAAAACCAAACATCTCCTACTAAACGTACTAACTCACATTATCATGCATTCCAATATCAACTCTAGCTTTAAGCACAAAAAGTTCATTTTCTATCTTGGGCACGAGCACAAGCGACATTTATGCACTCCACAACTTGGTAACAGAAATAGATATCGTAAAAAGTCGTAACTCAAAGCGAATGCATACGAAAGTGGTTTTTCCATCGCTAGCAGAAAGTTGTTTTCCGCCTGAGGAAACGGTACCAATTAGACCTTATAAGGTGTTAACGTTCTCGGTTGATTTACTCGCTTGTCGTGAATGGGATGCGTTCTGTGGTCGGCGAGGTGCGAAGATCTAGTAATCGGTGAATGGAGTCACCGCGGTCCCCGGCAGGCCCGGGCGCTCCGCGTCCATATCGATGCACAGCTTGCTTAGCAACCGAAGGAAAAACACCATCAGCTCGCATTTCTTACAACATTCAATGCGAGAATCTAATCATTACATTTCTTTTTAGGAAACTTGGACGTAATGGAAACTGGAGATTGGTATGAGGTTGCCTCCAAGAGTCAAACTTAAAAGGGCATCCCTATAAACTAAAATTATAAGAGAAATCGACATCCTGCGTTACCTCAGTTATGATCGCTTTGGACACGTTTCACATTTCTGAGGCTAACTTCGTTTACGATTGGTTGGTCTATGTTGTTAGCAAATCGTGTTTTTAAATAATTGATATGCAGACTCAAAATTAGACGTCGACTTCCGATTTCATAAATAGGAGGTTTTGTAACAAACAGCGAAGGCAGTCTAGTAGACATAAAAAATGGTTGATCAATGTTTCGAAACCATGCTATAGCTAGACTGCGTAGCAAGTCCTCACCTATATCATTATGTGCATGTTGATTGTAACAAAACGGCTTATCTTATGTAAGTAATAATATTTATTAGATATGTGTACGGACGTGAGGTAAACTGGCTAGGTTTACTGGTCATGGGGAAATGAATAATGCCGACCAGCCGTCTACAGTGCGACTAAGTGCTGGTCGTGTCTGCCTCAGTGAGAAGCTGGGACGCAATAGAAAGTGCCACTAGAGTTATATTTAGATGTTACCTTAGCTTAGGTACCTTATAGACTGTTATATAAAATGAAAACTTATAGGGCACCATCACTTAGAGGTAGAATAGATTGAAAATACATGTGAAAAGAGGCATAAGAAGCTTCGTTCCGTCTCAAATCTGTTTATGTATTTTACTTAATATTGAGCTATGTTTCAGAACGTCAATGATGACAGAACAAGTCTGCGTATTATTACAGTGTTCAGCTGTAATTAACGAGCACGGGTATAGTATTACAGATAATTTGTCAGTCGCGGACGGTCATCGCAGCGTTTCTTGGAAATAATCGATGAGTTCCCATTCAAATTTTGGAGTATTTTGCAGGAACAAAAAGGTTTCGGTGCCACACAGTCTGCAGCCACAAAAGAGCGTCCTTTTTTACAAATTTTAAGGTACCTTAGAAATGCAACCTGCGGTTTTGCTGTGCGAATTTCTGTCTTACGAAGACAGTTATTAAGTACGATTTGCGTTTTGGAATTATCTTTCGCTATAATGAGCAATGTTTTTGTGTTACCTGGCGTACAATATGGTGGCACCGCTCACCGGATATAGTGGGATCGTTCATGAATGGCGCGGGATAAAAAAATCGTATTTACGATTATGCACGAGCGATTTGTCGCCGTCACCCGATACGATGCGCGGACGCCGCCCGGCGCGGCGCAGCACGGCGTGATTATTGGATCACGTTACGCGGAAGATGTTGTTAGAGGAAGCTTCACATAATTGTACTATTTTGCCCTTTATTGCATATTAAATGACAGTGTAATGAGATAAAGGATAGCATGTGTCTTACATTTTTTTATTAGCTTGTCTGACAAATCGTTTTTGTTTTTTTTTTTAATATAGGGCTTCTCGTAGTTGACTTTTTGACTAATTGGCATTTATATGAGAAGCTTTTGGAGGACACAAAATTATGAAAACGCCGAGCATGCTATACATGTAATATGGTATGGTCTGCATTTTGAAGACCCAGCACCGATTCTTTCAAGCCTCGAATAAAAAGATGTGTTGATTTAATAAATGCATAGCCGTGCATTCGGAATAATTCATGTCACTTTCATGTAAAACACTCATTAGTGAGTGCAGTGCGTCCATAAACAACGGTCATGTACCTGTCAATTACAATATTTTAAATTAAAATTTTGTCTCATACAGCGCTTAATAAATGTCATCGTACCTACTGTCCAAAGAACAAATCGTGTCTTTTTTGAAGTAAAACTTCTTTACGCACGCTTGACTTGGGGAGTCAGCTGGTGAATGCGTGACGAGAGCGTTACGGAAGCGAGCGAACGGAAGTTGAGAGGGAGATATAAGTTAGTGAAGATAGAAAGAGGGAGAGTTACGTTTCGTATATTACTGTAGGAGCAAGAGAGAGAGGTTTGGCACACATTTTCTTTCTCTCTCTCAGAGCCAGTTGCGTTTCGTATATCTAAGACACAGTGCAGGCCTATTGTTGTAAGTAAGTATAATTAGTATTACTATTTGTAACTTCAGTCGTGTGGTCTAAAGCACACTCATTTTTAGGGTTCCGTACCCAAAGGATAAAACGGGAATCCTGTTACTAAGGCTCCGCCGTCTGTCTGTCTGTCGGTCTGTCTGTCCGTCTGTCACCAGGCTGTATCTCCTGAACCATGATAGTTACACGGTTGAAATTTTCACAGATGATGTATTTCTGTTGCCGCTATAACAAAAAATACAAAAAATCAGAATAAAATAAATATTTAAGGGGGCTCCCATACAACAAACGTGACTTTTTTGTTCGTTTTTGCTCGATATTGATAACGGCAACAGGTAGATGCTTGAAATATTCATAGAATATTTAGTTATATATTTAAATTAAAAATAAATAATTAAAATAAAACAAATATTTAAGGGCTATACAACAAACGTGATTTTTTTGCAGTTTTTATAGATAATGGTACGCAACCCTTCGTGCGCGAGTCCGACTCGCACTTGGCCGGTGTTTTATTTTTTACTGTGTCGACTCAAGCAGACTCAAGCGTTAAAAGTAACAACACGGTTTTAAGCGTTTTACAGCATAGACAACAAAAATTAACATGACTGCGTTATTTAATATTTTATTTGTTCACAATAAAATTATTATACAGATCAGATGTTTATTTATGAGATCGCTAACAAAATGCCTTGTCATGTCATCACAATATCTCATTTGGGAGCTTTCAACAAATCAACACATTACGCTTTCAAAATATTATGTGTGTCGCGTCGGCGCGGGCGCAGCTTTGGGACGCTCTCCAGTTTCAAGAAATGATCAATCATAAAGCGCGAGGTGATTTTTCACGAGGACGTCCTCGACGCGTTTTGTTTTCCCAAAACCCAAAATTAAGCTTCACTAAGTTTTAAATATAGTTTTTAAACGGCGAAAATAACTGACTGTTGAAATAACACCTCTCTCACCTGCGGAGAGTTCGATATATCTCCACTGTTTACGAAATCATTTGGCAAATACAACAGGATGTGTTTCGAAACTTATTTTTGAACTTTGCTACTTAAATATTTATTCAGTAGCATTTAAACGAGAAAAATAATATGCATTTAAGTGGGCTGCTGTGCTAATTAAACATATTTAATCTGAGCTTTGTGTGCAAACACGTAGCGCTACGCACGGAGCTACGAAGTATGAAAAAAAAAACACTACTAAGTGTAAATTTACTTTAACTTCGGAAGTCGGTTCGGTCGGTCGAAATTAAAGTATTTTTTTACATTGTAGTGTTATTTTTTTTTATTTTGTACTTTTGAGTAGGTTGGTTTGTTATTTATCTAAATTACAATAGCCTAATGTAAACTACTCATTATCTTTTACAAAACATTGGTTTTCCCGATGCAGGGACGTTAATTGTTAAGGAGTTCTCCTGGTAAGAACCAGGAGAACTGGAGCGGATGGTGACTTCACCATATGCACTGTGACGAGCATACATTGCTTAGCAATCATATTAAAAGTGAAATACTTCATATTAAGTAGTTCCGGTGGCCATCTGTTGTCTTCATCATCAGTTCCACTTCACCAAATGGTGCTTTCCAAGTGCAAATGCATGAGTTACTATAAAAAATATCCAAATCGCTATAGATGTGCCTATAAAATTTAGGATTTCCCTCGATTTCCATGGGATCCCCTAATCAGATTCTGACGTGATGACAATGGGACCAACTTGAGAGGAACCAACCAGACCAACTCTTTCGAACAAAAAAAATATTTTCAAAATCGGTCCACAATTGACGGAGAAATCGGTGAACATACATAAAAAATTAAATAAAAAAAAACAAACATACAGACGAACATAGGTATATATTACCTCCTCCTTTTTGGAAGTCTGTTAAAAATAGTGATTATTTGGTATTTTCTACATTCAACAAAATTTTGTAATTTTTGATGTGTGTCCTGTCTAATAGCTAATAAAACTTACAACAAAAAGTAACAATTTCAACAACATAGCAACAAGAATCCTAACAGCTTACAAAACGTTGTTTAGTTTTGCAAGATGGCGATTCAAACAGAAATCAGCGATGTCAAACAACTGTTTAGTCAAACATCGTCTTCAAATAAGCCAGTTGTATCTTAGCGCGTCGTACTTTATCTTAGAGTGTGTTTCAATGAGACGGAAATCTTCACCCGGCTAATGGCAGCTGGACCGAACTGACTGAGTGAATGAACCTATGACCGGTTTAGCCGTTTTCAATCCAGTTCATAACTACTAGTCACAAGATTGGATTATCCAAAACCATTTTGTGTGGCTGTAAAACTATATAGCGTTTTTATTGTTAGTCTATGTTCTCTTTTGTTTGTGTTAATTGAAATAGATTATGTACCTTGCCATCGTTGAGTCCTGACGTCTCAGATGATTTAGTGGCCTTTGATACATACCTGAAACAATAAAAGATAATTTATGATTTGTGTTTGGAACAGTATTGAGGTGAAATGTTAATTCACACGTGAAAACCCACCTTTAACACGTTCGTAATTTGAATACGGCACCAAATTCGAAATACAAAATGAGGTCTATTCATTATTAAAATAAAAAAAATATACATAAAACTTATTTTGCGAACCAGTTTTTAAAAAACGTATTATTGTAATTGTAAAGATCATTATGTATTCGATTATAAAAGAGATAATACAATACTATGTACGATTACAGTAAAAAGACATTGTCAGTTTCACCCCTTTTTTACCGTTGGATTCGAGGGGTGATGATAATAATATAACTGTCATATTTTAGAGGAAGAGGCGTGGTCACCAAACTAATTCCAAAGGGAACATCAGTTGTTGACATTTGATACCAATTCTTTATATAACTTTGGACATGTACTGCGTCCCGATAAATAGGGAACAAATTAGGGAACGTACTCAAACATGTTCTGGCGTTTAGGTATTATAAACGATTTTTTGCACCCTTTTTATTATTAATGTTATTTTGTCCAAGGATACCTAAAGGCTTTTGCGTGTCATAATAGGCGATTGGGTATGTCCAGGGCATGAGCAGCTGCGAATTTTTATGTGGTGCTTCATGGTAATCAATAAGTGACACAAACTGTCTGTAATTATGAAATTTAATGATTTAACCGTTATTCGTCCTAATGTAAAGCCGGGAAAGCTTATAGTTACTATTATTATTTTAGTTGGTATAATTTTTACCCTATCCAGATAGGTACATACAGTTTAGGTAACGACCGAGTTTTCCGCAGCCAGAAGTTACAGAACCAGGTGCTACAATCCTTGCAAACTCTGTTAGCATTTTCCATATTTCGTGCCCGATTTCTTAATTATTTTCATGTGTGCTTCTTTATTTACCCGCTTTGGAAATTTTGGTGCTACATGTCGATGAATATATCTCCTCTGGCATATGTATAATTTATAGCGCAAAGTCAAGGGAAATACATAGGTAGTTTAAAAAGTTTAATTTTAATTATGTAAAAACAATCAACAGTTCTGGTGTCAATATTAGCACAATAAGTAGCAAGAAAATGGGATTGTATTCAGAAATGAAACAATTTGTATACAAATGATGCTTGTTTAACTTTTAGCTACTGTCAGTAAATTGCGAGCGAGTATTCAGTTTCCAAACCGAACAGAAACTAGTTATGCGTATATTTATATGCTCTTCCGGCTATCAATTTCAACACCAATACAACTAACCATTTCTCACGCCAATTTGCTATTGGTTGACACGTTGACAACTCTCAAGCACCACTCACCCAACATAAAAATTAAACTATTTCCTAATTAAAACTATTAAAAAAATAGTCGGCGATACAGTCGCCTACTTCCGCATTGAGTTATTTGTGTCGGTTAACCCTTCACCGGCTATTAAGGGACTGTCGGGGTTAAATGAGACATTTTTCAAAGCGGCCCCGACCGCTGACGGGCTTAATGAGATGTCGCCACGGGTTATTTTCAGTCGTACACCGGTTTGAACTAGAAAAAAGAACACGAAAATGCTAGAGATTATGAACCTTTCGGATCGGTAATTGAAAACAAAAAGTTACTTTTGATGTGTGTGTTTCGAGTACTTCGAGTTACAGATGTTATGGATATGATATTTCGGTCGGGATACGGATATGGATATAGGAATAAAATTATATCGGTTTCGGATACGGTAACGGATATGTAATTATTTCGGATTATCCGTTAGTTTCGGATAGTTCGGTTACGGACATTAGATTGAAGTAAAATATAAACACAAAAGTATGTAATAATTTGGTTTTATTTAAAGATTTTATCTAATCTAGGTTATCATTAGGTATTATAATCAGTCATCTAAGTAATTAATTATTTAGAGATGAAACATGTCGTTTTATTTAGACTACGCCCTTATACGAAACTATTCGAAACTTGTGAAACGGATACGGTTACGATTACGGATTTTTTATTTCGGATATCCGATAGTTTCGGTTACGGTTACGGAGCTCCATAACATCCCTGCTTCGAGTATGTGTGTTCAGTTACTATGTGTGCGTTGTATTTCTTGAATGATTCGTAAGTGGAGCGTAGATATTAGTCGGATGATCGGCTCTGTGCCCACGTGTATGGTGAGGTGTCAGGCTCCATTGATTGCATGATGACGATGTCTAACAGCCTGTGACGATTGCCACAGCAATACAGGATTATTTATTGCAGCTGTTTTAGACATCGATTGATACAGTGAATTTATTATCCGTATGTTTCAAAATTAGATGTAAAATATATTTTTATGAGACATATAGGTAGGTACGTCTATCTTGGCCATCAGAGTAATCTAATAAACTGGCGTCTCAATTTATGTTCCATCAATTTTATCTTTATTAATTTATCGGAATGAATGGAGCAGCGTTTTAATATAAATTATAAAAACAATGTAAGTTATTAGTGCAATAGCACTATCTCCTACTGTTACAGATGTAATCTGATGATGTGTAGCTTCTCACGAAACGAGCAAGAACATGGCGGCCAGCTAATTAAGTAGAATATTATAAACAATCCATTAACGGTTGGGCAATACGATAATTTTGTAACCGCTGTATGTAAGGCACGTTCAACATAATTTATGATTGGTAGCTCCATTGATTTGGCTGTTCGGTTTCAGCGCAGCGCACCTATTTGTGTAATTTTGTGAAAAGTTATGGATGTAGGGATACAGACACGACGAAGAGGGTGAAAATTGGTATTCTTGAAATAAACAGAATATAGTGGTTTAATATTGGCAATATAGTTAACAGAGAACGTAAGAGGAGCATCAATATCTCATCATTCACAAGTCGTAAGTGGGCAAGGACACAAAATAATGGCACAACATTGAATAGGGTACCAGGGTACAACATAGGTAAGAAGTAGATACTTATATGAATCTGAAAAATATTTAGACTTGAACAAATACCTCTTCAGTATTCTTTTATCGCTTATGCATACAATAGCGCACAATCATAGTGATGTATTGTGCAAAATAAAATAGCAATATCTTTCATTGTCAAGAGTTCTCAGAGTGCTCAGACAGAAAATTAATTTAAATAATAGGAAATTTAATAAGTGTATATAAAAGGCGTTCTTTTAGACTATAGAAAACATGTAAAGGAGACAGGAAACTGTCACTGAGGTACTAATTTAGCCAGCCTCGTGGTAAGTTTCAGCTTATCTCCGGCGAAGAACTTGTTTTGCACGCCGTGGGAAACACGCTTACACGCGCAATAATCTACCTTGTTTTATTTATAGGGCTGTGCCACCGCAATGAGTAAACTACCGACCGAGTAATTTACCAATCGTTGCTTTCACATTCTGATTGTGATCATTTATCTCCTGCCTCAATACAGCTACTTCAGCCTCTACAATTAAGACAGCCATTTAAGCTTAAATACCACAATCAAATTCAATCGCTCCGTTTTTTAATTATTTGTGATTTTCGGTGACGATAAAATATTATTGTGTGTAGTAACCCTATCTATAATCGCCGGTGGCAGCATCCCATTCATTGCCGTATGCATGTGTGTGTGCCCATGTGCGTCCGTGTGCTCATGCGCATATGTTCCGAGCTACCGTTACCGTATGGACTACGGATAAGTATCTACACCAAATTGTCTGTCTGTCGGCCGGCATGGACAAATGATGACCTCTTTTTTATACTCTCGTTGTAACACGATTGTAATCAAAAAGCTTATTAATAATGTTGCGATCTCAATAAAGAGTGTACAATAATGAATGGCTGGTACTAAAAAAGGAAGCAAAGAACAGTAGCTTGTCTTTGGTTTTACCATTCTATTTTTGTTTCGATGAATGAAGCTCTACAAAAGGTATTGTAAAAAGTTTGGAATGAAAAAGCTCTGTATAAGAGATGTATGTTTGGGAGAGGACATTTGTTTTAATGCATTGCCGTGTCATCGGAGTAAAACGCAAATAAATTTAAAAGCATTACGTATCCTGTGTGATAAATAACTTGGGTCGGAGGGCCGTCAGTAGCCCCTTTCAGCGCAACACTTTGCTAACGTGCCTCAAACATACACCGTTCAACTTTATGTTCGATGTGGTGGCTCGGGAAACTGGAGTGATTTTAATTGCTTCCATCAATATATACTCGTGTTATTGAAATTAAACAACATTTACTGTTCGTGTCGCATTTCGTTTATCTTTACAATTTATATTTCCTCAAGTTTTGAGCACTTTTCACGTATCATCGGAAACAAAATGATAAAACATATTTTTACGTTAGATATCGTGACAGTCGGTTTTTGGGTTTTTAATTTAGATTAAATGACTGAATTCGTCAGGTAAACAGACAAGAAGAAAAATACGTACAAAGGTGATGCTTATTTCTAAAGAAATCTCTATCTTCCATAGTATATTAAAATATATTGTAAATGACTTTATGTAGGTCAATCTGCCTACCTTTTTCCCAAATATGTTGGGGTCGGCTTCCAGTCTAGCCGAATGCAGCTGAATACCAGTAATTTACATAGAGCGACTGCCTATCTGACCTCCACAACCAGTAACTGGGTAATACGATACCCCTTGACAGACTTTCGGGATTCTGACGACCTCTAACGACTGTTAAAGATCCACGAATGACAGCCGGGACCAACGGCTTTACGTGCTTTCCGAGGCACGGAGGAGTCTCAGTATGTAAAGATCCACGGACCAACCCCGGCAAGCGTAGCTTAACCTGATGGATCGACCCGTGCGGCTGTTATTATAAATGACTTTAAATAGGTTCCCTTTATTAAAATATTATAAGGTCGTAAGGTATAGGTGACAAGGTCTAATGGTCTATATTTATTATTATTTGAGTCGTCGTCATAATCAATCTTACAATGTACCCAAACATTACGAAAACAAAAAGTACTTTTGCTGACTAAGATTTTTTACTATGCAGCAAACAAAAACAATTTTCTCGGGCAACATAATTAATTTAAAGTGGGTTCTACAAGTAGATAATACAGCCTTAATGTACGGCGATCGTGGTCGGTATCAATTTGTTTGTTCCCAATAGGAATAAACCAAAGTCTACACGAACTATATGAGCGGTCAACGACTCAGCGAGTCGTAATCATATGTAATAACAGCACAACTATGTGTTTTTACAAGCGAATTATAGAATGCAGTGTACAATGGGGTTTAGACGAGTTTCTATTTGAATTGGACAATTTCTTTAATTCTTTAGTTTGATAATAGGCTTTTATTCACACTGGCATGTTAGCCTCATCATAACTTAAACTATTCAGGACTAAATCTACACATTCTAACTTAATAGGTATTATACGATAAAACAAAAAGTACACAAATCACACCTCCCACACCAACATTCACACCCCTGCACCACACCGCCACCTCACACATACTCACCCTCACACACACACACATAACACTGTGCGCATTCCTTATTCCTTATTTTTGCAAATCTTTGCTTAAAAGGTGACTCCAAACATAACAATGTAATTTACAAGTTGATGAAACTTTTTTTAATATTATAAATGCAAAAGTGAGTTTGTTTATTTGTTTTTTACGCTTTCACGCTAAAACGGCTGAATGGATTTGGATGAAATTTAGCACATGAGTAATCCATAACCCTACGGGATCAAGATTTATGCGGGCGAAACCGCGGGGCGCACCTAGTACAATATAAATTATTAATATGGGACACGATTAATTGGGATGATATTTGCCATGTTCAAGAATGATAGAACTTTCTTGGTGATAGAATCCTTGGTAGTGAATTTGTTGGCATAGGATAGCATAAGGTACCTACTAGCTTTCAGGTCTGTTCAACAGGCATGATGCTAACTTGCAAATGTATTACAAAATATTTGTTTTTCTGTTTTATTGCAGCCAGTTCTCACATCCGTTATTAATAGGTATTATAAAAAATATTTAATTGCTATTCAATTATATTAATTGAATGAATCACACCGGTTGTAACTTGAAAATGGAAGCCGATAACAAATCAAGATAATATTTTGTCAAAATTATGAGTTCTATCATTTGGTGCTTTAATTCAAACCTTACGACTACAAAAATAGCGTTTAAAATACATTGAATTAAAAGTATGCGTGTGAACCATGTGTCTACTAACTACATGAGTTTTGAATCATTTATCAATGCATCGACCGACAAAATCTAAATATCACTTGAAATTATATGAGTCATGCGAAAACCAGCTTATGATTATACTTAGACAGATTTGCGTACTAATTATTGTAGTTCCTTTTGCTAATTCACAAAAAATGGCAGCTGTTTTTTTATTAAAGAATTTTTTTATAGATTTTTTTATTAATTCAGGAAACATATGTCTTGGCGTTTATAATTGGTTTAAATGCAACATCTTTTTAAAGTTTATACAACAGTAACTAAACCAATTTATGATTAAGTTATAAAAATCTCCCATCAATTTATAACAATTAATTATTAATTTGGTTAATTTAAATATAAACTTTGATTTATTATTTTATCAAACACCGAAACCAAGAAAAATAACTGTTTGATTTTTTCTGTCATTTACTTTCTACCAGTCACAATTCCAAATAGTTTTCGAAATTCAAAAATGAATCGAACAAACCTCGCTAATCGATGGCGTGTAGAGCTACACTAATTTTGTAATGCCACTTTACGAATCGATTCTCGCGATTTAATTGCCAGCCACAGATTAATCGGTATACCTATTAAGTTTATCGAAGTCGGTAGCCGATCTAATCTTTACACCATTTTGGGAAGTGTAAACGCACTTAGTTTTAATTGACCGTGAAGATTTTTGGTTACTCTATTTATTATTTGTAGTTTAGCTGCTGATCCCGTTATAGATTTCTCTAATAAACTGCCGATTAGATGAATATATCACCACTTCCCATCTAAAGCTCAGACCTTGTAGCTGTAATGTTGTCAACTAAGCTTTTTACGCTTTGAGAGATAATCAGGTCGAAACCTATAATGTGATCCTACTGTGATTGTTACCTGTTGTAGTTGTCTTGTGAATAAATGAATAAATAAGATAAGCACTAGGATGTGGTGAAGGGCGAGCGTTTTGGAGGACTGACTTATGTAATTTTGACGTTCTCAAAGTGCTGATTTGAATAAATGACTTCTGGTTTTGATTTATCCTATATCTATTAGGTTGGGGAAAAAGTCTTTTCGCATTATAGTATGTATGAACTTGTAATAAAATCTCTTTGGATATACTATTTGTATCTGGCTGGTTTTGGTATCATTGAAAGTTTAAATTTTAAAGAACATAATTCCAAATTCAAATTAGGAAAATGTGTGATTTTCATTTGTTTTTCGTACTGTCAAGATGAAGGTCAGGTGAATCTAATGAAGAAATTCGATACATTTTAAAATTTTACTACAAAAAAGGTAAAAATGAAACTCAAGCCGCGAAAAAAAATTGCGATGTTTATGGATCTAGTGCAGTGTCTGTGAGAGTAGTACAAATTTGGTTTAAGCGTTTTCAATCCGGAAATTTTGATGTCAAAGATGCACGGCGCTCTGATCGCCCTATTACGGATAAAATGGATGCCATTTTTGAAAAAGTGGAGCAAGATCGGCATATCAGTAGTTCCGACGTAGCCGAAGAACTGGGAATTGACCACAAAACAGTTTTGGCACATTTGAAAAAAACTGGGTACACAAAAAAGCTCGATATTTGGGTACCTCACGAGCTCACTGAAAGAAACCTAATGAACCGTGTACTCATTTGTGATTCTTTATTACGACGTAATGAAACCGAACCATTTTTGAAGAAGCTGATAACTGGTGATGAAAAGTGGATCACGTACGACAAGAACGTGCGAAAAAGGTCGTGGTCAAAGGCCGGTCAGGCTTCACAGACTGTGGCGAAACCCGGGTTAACTCGCAACAAGGTGGTGCTGTGTGTGTGGTGGGATTGGAAGGGCATTATTCATTATGAGCTGTTACTACCAGGCAGGACCATCGATTCTGAACTCTACTGCGAACAACTGATGAGATTAAAGCAAGAAGTTGAGAGAAAGCGGCCGGAATTAATCAACAGAAGGGGTGTGGTTTTTCATCATGATAACGCTAGACCTCACACATCTTTAGCCACTCAGCAAAAATTAAGAGAGTTTGGCTGGGAGGTGTTAATGCATCCGCCGTATAGTCCTGATCTTGCACCTTCAGATTTACACCTGTTTCGGTCTCTTCAGAATTCTTTAGGCAGTGTCAGGTTAACATCACGAGAGGACTGCCAAAACCACTTGTCACGGTATTTAGATCAGAAGTCCCAAAATTTCTATAGCAATGGAGATCATGTCCCTACCTACAAGATGGCAAAAAGTTATCGAACAAAATGGTACCTACATACTTTAGTTAAATGTAAATAAACTATATTAAAACATGTTTTGAATTTTCTTAAAAAATGCGAAGAAACTTTTTCCCCAACCTATTACTTAATCTTCGAGGAGCTTGTGGCTAAATAATAACTGCCGCACGGGTCGATCGATCGGGTTAAGCTACGCTTGGCGCGGTTGGTCCGTGGATGGGTGACCATCTGTTCATACCAAGATTCCTCCGTGCCTCGGAAAGCGATAAGCAGTTGGTCCCGGCTGTCATTTGAAGATCTTCGACAGTTGTTACGAGTCGTCAGAAACCCAAAAGTCTGACAACCAGTCTTACCAAGGGATATCGTGTTACCCAGTAACTGGGTTGTGGAGGTCAGATAGGCAGTCGCTCCATGTAAAATACTGGTATTCAGCTGCATCCGGTTAGACTGGAAGCCGACCCTAACATAGTTGGGAAAAGGCTAGGCAGATGATGATCTACTTAATCATCCTTTTTGGCAAGGGTATTGATCATTTCAAGAGCACCTGTGGATGCTGCTCCTCATTTCGCCACTCTAATCCAACATAATTTAAAACACATGCAACATTGTAACATTGTTTTTTTTTGTCTTTGCACTTGTATTATGATTATTATTGATTATATTTATATAGATAAGTTTAATATGTTTTATGTATGTATTTATTGTAAATGGTACACCACAGACTACCTGCAGTATTGTCTCTCCTTCCCCCTTAATGCATCCAAAGGTGTGTAAAATTACTACATTTATATTATCTGTAATTTCTATGATGTAGGTACATAATAAAGAGTATTCTATCTATCTATCTAATACCATAGTTTTCCCTAGGATACCCTTAGACATACAGATACAGTAATCATGATTGAGAGGATATACGCTTCTGTTATCTGAAATGATTTCCATGTCCTTAGACATTAAAGATTATTTATATTAACATAAATAAATTAAATTGCGCTGCAAACACCGCCTCCCTCACACCTAACGACCGACTTGGTATAACACGCTATAAATTAATGTTTGTTTACCAACATACACATAATTGTAAGTCTTCGTGTTGGTATTTTTGTAAGCACTAGCGCTTCGCCCACGGCTTTGCCCGCGTGTAAAGCAGAGTTACTCTTTTTTTTTTAATACAGCCTTTGACACTCCGAGATAATGTACCTTCCTATTAATGAAAGAATTTTCGGAATCGGATCAGTAGTTCCGAAGATTACCTACATACTCTACATACAATCTCACAAAGGACAATGACCAAATCACTATGGAGTGGTGCTTTTGGTTTTATACCGCGGCCCCCGTTGAAACCTTAGTCGGTATTGAAAAACCTGTCACAAAAATGAATTGATAAACGATTTTTCTACAAATGCAGTCCCAAATGATATATTTGACCTTGATTTTTTATGTAAAAAATAAGCTTTAAACTGTACGAACCTGCTTTTAGATGATAAAATACAAAAAAAAGGTTATTTATATAACTCGGTTCAGACTGATGTTAGGTTATGTTACCGCATATTAACTTTTGTTCGGTCATATTATTCTGCATCTAATTAAAAATGTTTGATAGATGGCCGTGAAAAAAAAATAGCACTATTTTTGGTCAATGGCTTTTTACCTCTTTATAATGTTGGTATAGATTATGCACGCTATCGCTAACTCTGAACTAAACGTTTCTCTATTTATAGCTACAGCCACATCGGCACTAAAGCATGCATTGTTTGTTCAATAATAGGAAAAAAAACATTACCGACAGTGTTTTTCAAAAAAATAAATAGGTTTTTTCAACATTATTTTCTGAGACTATTTGTAACATTTTGACAGTTATTTTTGCTACCTTTTTGAGTTGAACATGACTGCTTACATAAAATATTTTTAATAACTAAATTTATGTTAAAATATTGACGAAAAATGTTCCTAAACTCAACACGATATCGTCAATTTTGTGTGAAGAGGCAACGGAAATTATTTTTTACAGTATTATAAACCAACATCTTCGAATAAAAAAATGCTACCAATGGAGATGAAGGAGTAATCTATCTGTGGCAATTATTAGTTACATTTGGATTAGTTACATTTTGCCGCAAAATGTACCGAAAAACAAATTCATGTCAGATTTTGCGACAGCGTCCTTTTAAAAATCACACACTGGGCTTCAGCTATTCGTGTGACAAAATCAAAATTTTATTTTATGATTATACAATATCTTCATTAAGTAAATGAACGGCGAAATAAACTAAATTTTCGAGAGCACAAAAGTGATGAAACTATTAACAGGTGCTGAGACTGACACCAATGGTTTATCACCACGAAAACTGTACTTTTATAGTTACCAATTAATGTTTCAATTGTTTCAAGCTTTCTCGTGATCCCTTAATCCCGTGCACCCTTAATACGTCACTTTTCACCACAGAGACTAGATACAAGTTGTGGAATACTAAAATCATCATAAATGCCTAGCCTTTTCCCAACTATTATGGGGTCAGCTGAATACCAGTATTTTACATGGAGCGACTGCCTATCTGACCTCCACAACCCAGTTACTGGGTAATACGTTACCCCTTGGTATGACTGGTTGTCAGACTTTGGGGCTTTCCGAGGCATGGAAATAAATAGTGTGTCGATTAAATATATTGATATGACAAAATACATAATCTTTTTGAAAAGTCTTTGATATTAATTACCAATCTACGGGCACACGACACAAATACTCTTCTAAATTCATGCTTGCCAAATATACCTGAGCGTTAGAGATTTTAACTCCAATAGTTATGTATGAATTACGTGTAACCATATTTATTCAATAGGCTATACATGGTGGCTGGGACATCGACGCACAACCTGTTACCATGGATTCAGTAAGTACATGATTCTGAAGCCCCCTGTGTTGAAATTTTTGTCAGGTATTTAAAAAAAACAAGCGAGCGAGCCTTCCAGTAGTCGCTTAAGATGTGTAACATCTGACATCTCACCTTGGTATTATGCAACTGAGCATGGACAGAAATTAACATCAAAATTTAAAAAGCTATTTTATTCGAACAATTATGAATTACTACTGGTCGCCTCCTGGTCGAAATTACACCCCGTCTAGTTACAATTTAAATAGTACTTACTAATTCCATGAGTACACTAATTCCATTCTATTATAAAGTACTTACTAATTCCATACTATTAAAAAGTACATATACTTATTCCATGCTTAAGCTGTCACTTCCTGTTACACACTTCCGTTCCTTTTCACGAAATAACTCCCACAAAAAGCTATTTATTTCCTACAATAACCTGCAATAAGCACTTACGCGGTCATCTTAGTAGTAAAACAAGTACCTATTAGGTATTAATGTAAAATTCATTTGCATGCCCTAAACTGGCAAAATATGGACTGTACTTAAACCACCAACTCTTACAACTGATAACACCTATATTTTCTGCAAATAAATGATTCTTCAAAATGTAACGAAGAGCAATTTTTTTTTATGAACTATGAAAAATTTTAACGCAGGGGTGTCAGAATCATGTACTGATCCATGCTAACAGATTGCACTTCGATGTCCCTGCCACCCTAAATTTTCCGTCAAGCAAATCCCGTACCTATCAGCACAATAACTGCGTAACACACTTTCATCACAATCCGTGAATTTTGAAGGATATCGCTAATCCATTGCTTCATAGGTTTGAAAGATTCGTCTACTCAACCACGTAAATAACGCAATACTCGTGGGTACGCGAGGTAGGGGAACTGTCTAAATTGACCCATTGCGATCAATTGTCATTTTATGTGTGTTACACAATTAACTCGCAGGTATTCAACAGGATCGAAACTGTTTTATGTGCCACGAAACATATGTATATACAGGATGTGTCGTAAATAGTGATCCACTGTATATTCAGCTATCACATACGTCAACCTGTTTTTTTTCCATAGGTCTAAAAATAAAATAATTTTTTGCTTTACTTATTTGGTAATTTCTATAAAATACATTATTTTTCAATAAAACAATGAATTCAAATTGAAAAATAATGTAATTTATAGAAATTAGTAAAGCCAGGTATTAATAAAAAAATCTGAGACATATGGAAAAAAAAAATCATATTGTGGTATGTGATAGCTGAATGAATATACGGTGGATCGGCCCGGTGTTGGACCACTATTTACGACACACCCTGTATACCTCTTTACACTAGGGCAGTGCAGAAAAAACATAAACTATAGTAGGTACCCCGCTGAAAATCTTTTATAAAATTCGATTTTTTCTACGACTCGAGTGTTTCGTACACGACTTTTACTTTGTAATATGTGTGAGGGGTATATAAGATTTCTGAAAGACTTGTCAGGTACATCAATGATCTGTTGGCATTAATTGACCAACAACCAACAATATCACTCACCATGCGATTTGACTGCAGAATTTACAGATCCGGTATTTGAATAGGCTTTTAGAAATCAAAAGTAAAGCTCATAAATAATGCTCTCAAGCCCAGCAACAGCACAACAATAAATATAAATAAACCCTGCTTCTATTTGATTTTCTATATTCAATTAAATTCATTTAAATCTAAGTGAAACCGGGCATTTGAACTAGTGTTTAAATCTCGAGTAGATCATTGATCTCTATTGATCGAGAGATCGGCGCCGGCAGTGGGAGGAGGCTGCCTCGGAACACCTGCCGCCCTAGTACTGTGGACCAGTGTCTCAGACGCCCAGCCTTAAAACATCACAACTAACACACAGCTCATATTAAATTACACTCTATTTTAAAACATTTAAAGTCGAAATTCGTCTAGTGTTTAATGAATTTTGAGCTATATTGGACCTAGTTTCGGTCGTACAGCCAACCTAGTCAGGGTACAAATCTTGTTCAGATAATCTCCAACTACTTTTACTATAGGCAATGAGTTACTGCCGCCGAGTTTAATAGAACCTTCACAATTGTATGTGATTTTATAACGATTGAAACCTAGATGCAGCCGACTTTACCCGTTATATGGAAATTCTAAGCTTCCTTAGTGGTGGCAAGGAGTTATGTTGGATTCAAGTAATATTTGTGTGATTTTGTTCGACTATCTAGACCTATATTCCATCGGTTTAGGTAGTTAAATAAAGGTAAACAAATCATAAAAAGGGTTTTTATAGATGACACTTTCTTGTTTAAAAATTCGTTGTAACTTATAACCTAAATAAATTCATTTTTGATTTTTACGTATAGTATTACTGTATGTTAAACTTTAACATATATTCTTAAACTTCTCTTCGTAGATGTAACTGCTTGAACACGATTTTTTTGTTAGACTTATAACGATACTATATTATTTTGTAATCTGTCTATTGTAAAGAGCTCAAAAAGACAGGTCCTCTAAACGTCAACGAAATAAAACGTTGCTAAATTGAAGAGTACCACTGTGACGCAGCATGACAACTGACGTGACAGGTATTACGTTTAGTCGGTTACTTGACAGCTCTCTCGTCACGTGGTTTTTTTTGTTTACCTTTATTTAACTACCTAAACCAACGGAGTATAGGTACTTCGTCACATAGTGCCTACGTGACATCGGAAACTAGTTGCAAGATATACCTACTCTCCTTGGTTCTACGTCGATTATAGAACTGTCAACTTTTGAAAACTCTATATGAAAGCTTCCTATCGGTTTTAAGAATGTGCGCCTAATTCAAAATATATTTAACTTGGCTGAGTCGAAAATTCAAACAGACAAAGAATCTGACTGAAAAATAGAATTAAAATAAAATTTTCAATGCGTGTTCTTTTGTTCATCAAAGAATTTGTTAACTGAAAAGAAAACTGGCAGGCAACAAAAGCTTTTAGAAACTTTTAGGTTCAAATCTCATGCAAATATTAAAGTCGGTGCGAACTTATTTGATATTCCATTTCGTTTTATTGCTTTCTTTTGCATCCAATTTAATATATTGATCTGGTTCAGAATTAATACCAGTGTTAGTTTTTTATTTAATTATAACTTGCAAACTTTCATTCTTCAGGTACCTATAGAAATTATTACAATCAGATTTGAACACATAAATTCATTTAAGACAGTGAGGTGACTCAAACTTTTTATGGATAGATATACTTAGATAAGTATATGAGTATAAAATGTTAGACGTATGTATGTAATTATTGACCGGAAGGCGCTAGATTATTTTGCAATTCACATTAGGGAAATAATTATAATATTAACAAGACGGTAGCCTGTTTCTTGATCGGGTAAGGCTTTAACATGGCTTTCTATTGGATGAAGATTGTGTTTTTTTCATATTTTATTTGTTTTAGAAATACATTTACCATTTAGTTTAGAACGGGAAACCTCATCATCATAAATCATTGTTTATTTGAATGTACAAATACAATTATTCAATACACTTTTGAAGAAATAAAATGAAATAAAGAAAAATATTTTTGTCATGAATTAGGAAACTATGATTTTGTTTTTTTCCGCGCTTTGCTTTCACCAGGTTGAAGGAGAAGCAAAGGTATAAAGCCGATAAACAGCCTAATATGATTATTTTTATTGTAATAATCATGGTATTCTATTTATAAACATTATTTAAATATTCTAAAAATACTAACGCCGTAATGACGCATCTTTGCCGAGATTTAAAAAAATATCACCTCCGAATAGAGAGGACCGTCTCTGGCGCGAGACGGTGTGAATAGAGGCATTGAACCAATTTGGATTAAGTATAGGTATAAGTTATCTATGGCAATTTTTATTCCCGCACACGTGTTGGAAAATAAAAAATCGCACACGTATGAAATACATTGCATTGTGAACCTAATCGTAGTGCGATATGAACCAGTTTTCCAGGAAGCGTATTGAAAAAATATATATTATACTAATTACCCGTTTATCTTATTTTATTTCAGTTGTTACGGGTCGTCAGAAGCCCAAAAGTCTGACAACCAGTCTTATCTAAGGGTATCGTTATTACCCAGTAACTGAGCCATGGAGGTCAGACAGGCAGTCGCTCCATGTAAAATACTGATATTCAGTTGCAACCGGTTAGACTGGAAGCCGAGGAGGGTAAAGGCTAGGCAGATTGATCTTATTTTATTTCACTCACTAATATCTTATATTTTTTGGATTAGGCAGAGACAGATCGAATGCAGGTTTTTTAGGGTTCCGTACACAAAGGGTAAAACGGGAACCCTATTACTAAGACTCCGCCGTCTGTCTGTCTGTCTGTCCGTCTGTCACCAGGCTGTATCTCATGAACCGTGATAGTTAGACAGTTGAAAATTTCACAGATGATGTATTTCTGTTGCCGCTATAACAACAAATACAAAAAAATATAATAAAATAAATATTTAAGGGGGCTCCCATACAACAAACGTGATTTTTTTGCTCGTTTCTGTCCGATATTGATAACGGCAACAGGTAGACGCTTGAAATATTCACAGAATATTTAATTATATATTCACTTTAAAAATAAATAATTAAATTAAAACAAATATTTCAGGGGGGCTCCCATACAACAAACTTGATTTTTTTGGCATTTTTATAGATAATGGTACGGAACCCTTCGTGCGCGAGTCCGACTCCAACTTGGCCGGTTTTTTTTACAAACTTACAGTAGTGTCTTCTGGGTCTATAGACTTCAGTAAGGATAGATATTCTTCCGGCTAAGTATCGGCTATCGAATTAAAACATGCTATATCTGAATACCTATTAATATGGCGAGCTTTATAATACGTTAAATTAAACACGTTCAAATTGAAAACTTCTTCCTTTAAATCGGCTAAAAACATGCAGTAGGAAATGAATAGTTTCAGCACATGTTCAGTAAGCAGCGGATCAATATTTATGCACTATTCAATTTATAAATCTGGCATATTATTACCGTACGAGACTTTAGCAATATCAATACACATCCTATTGAAATCGCTTCTTATTTGATTTATCTCTGAGGAAGAATACGTGAGAAATATAATCAAAAGACTGTCTCGGTGGTCTACTGGTCTACTGGCTACTGCTGAACTCGAGGTGCGGGGTTCGATTCCCAGGTCGGGCAAAGTGTTATTGGGTTTTTCTATAAGGAATTTCTCAGTAGCAGCCCGGAGGCTGGATACCCCCCTCCCCCTACTTGCTAAAGGTTGCAATATTTCTAATTCAGTTAAAGTAAAAATCCTTTAGCATAGTAGCGTAGCATAGTCAGCCCATAATGTTCCCGCTGGTGGGACACTGGCTCCTCTCTTTGGTCGTAACCCACCACGCAGGCCCAGTGCGGGTTAGTAGATGTCACATGTCATCAAATATTTGGTTCTAGGACATGCCTCACGATGTTTTCCTTCACCGTTTTGAGAGCATTTCAACATTAATATTACAATATGGAGATAGCGTTGGTTCTAAACTAGGCAAATCCTGTATCTTGGGCACCATAGGTAGATACTCGTATTCAGTTTTTTGGGCCTGCATAATCATCTTTTGAAAACTGTTTTTGCGGAGGTGTTGAGTTGGTGATCTACAGATACGCTCTTTCCAAAAGATAAAACAGAACTGGAACACTATATTTTACGTATGAATTTATCTGTTACATGATTTAAACAGACCCTTTTTTGAAGGGGTGCAAGCGTGATGGGCAATGATCATGCCTACCTGTCTGTATGAGAACAAGTCTTTGCCCAGCAGTGGGACAATAATAGGTTAGTATTATTATTTTCCGTAAGAAGTGAAATAAGCTCCGAAGAGCGATATCAGACTGACGATTTGTCAGCGTGTTACCAGCGAAGTGATTTCTGAACGTGCTCTCAGCGGTTGCGAAACGAGGTAGCCGCGACTTCGCGACGTAGTCTCTGCGTTTTCACATTATTGTACACTCGCTTGACATTTTGCGAAAGTGACATTCTACGAAAGCGACATTCTGCGAAAGCGACATTCTGCGAAAGCGACATTCTGCGAAAGCGACATTCTGCGAAAGCGACATTCTGCGAAAGCGACATTTTGCGAAACAGGTATTGTGCGAAAGCGACATTATGAGAAAGAGACATTTTACGACCAGGAGACATTTTGCGAATGAGCCAAATAAATCAATAATTACCACACACACATTCTCGTATACAGACATTTCACATTACACACACTTACAACACTACCTAAGATGACTTCCTATTCTAAATTAATTAATAAGGCGAACGAATTAATAAAAAATGTATTTATAGTACTTATTATTGAATTATAAAAATGTGTACATAGTGTTACTTGAATGAGTAATACTAAATTATTGAAATTATTAATGTAAAGTCGTGTCAATAGCATAGTTATTTTAATTGTTTAGGTTAAATAACCCTCAAATTTGCGATGCCTGGAAAAGGCCGCTAAGTTGCAAGTACCTACAATATAAAATAACACCAAAATGTACACTTAGTTTGCAAATAAATCTTTGACTTTGACTTTGGCTTTCTCTTGTCACAGCCACATCAACCGCTCTCTTTACGCAAACACGGAGAACACGTGGCGTGCTCGCTAAGCACACGCCGCGTTAAAAAATTGCCTCGCTGGAAACATGTTCGCAAATTGCCAGTGTCATAAGGCCCTAACTTCCTTATTTCTGAGAAAAATATTCTTGGCGTTAGTATAAATTACGTTAGCTATATTAAAGAAGAAAAGTCAAGAGTCTGTATTTAAAATACCTGTGTAAGTAAATACCTGTAAGAAATATGCGCCTCTGTGTAAAATATGGTATGCAAATAAATGCTTAAAACTGGTCGCGCAGATAATTATGAATAAACAGTGTTATTAGCTTATAACAGAGCAATAAATTTAATATTCATTACTTAAAATGAGGTGTGTCCTGGGAGCCTTTGTGACTCATGCAGTAGCTGCAATATATAATTATATACGTAAGTATATTAAGATGATTATGCAGTCTTCAAGATTGTGTATGACATTTTATTTTTACACTAGCCGCGCCCCACGGTTTTACGCGCGTAAGTTTCGATCCAGGTTAATCCAGGGTGTCAGCTACCTCCATACAAAATTTTATTAAAATTGGTCCAGCCCATGTCCAGCCGTTTGAGCGTGAAGAAGTAACAAACACACACCCACATACTCACAAACTTTCGCCTTTACGAGTATAATATCAGTGTGATAACTTATTGTTTGATTGGGCAATACATCATATTTGATTCTGTTGCATACCTTGGTAGGTATGTTATGTATGTACTTAGCTTAGAATATACGATATTTCTGAACGTTTAAGGCGAGCACCCTAATAGAAAAATAATGAAGCTTTCCATTGTCCAATCTAAAGAAAGAAAGAAAAACAATTTTATTTGTCACAGAAACACATGCAAAACATATGAAAAAATAAACTCGAGTAGGTAAAAACAAATAGTCGGCAACTGTACGTCATGACTGTGACAAGAAGGCTTGCACTCAGCATGATGCTGTGCTATGGGGGACCCACAGCACAGCGCTGTTTTAAAGGGTTTGGGTTTGGGGGGGTGGGTTTTTTATAAACGTAGCTTACAGTTAAGTAACGATTAACGACTGGTTAACCATACATTTTCGACGTTTTTACGTCTCCTAACTTAAAGCAATGTTTAAAAATAAAGGGACTAAAGCTTATCTAAAGATTTGGGTGTAACAATTACCCCTGAAAATTGCCTCAAATCGACAAAAGTTTTCTAGTTCTTTAGCTAACTATACTACACTCATTAGAAAAATAACGACAGTTAATGTGTATTTAGTTGAAATTCCTGCACTTTAGCGTTATTTTTTTAATGTAAATGGTAAATAGATTACATTACTTTGTATTTATCGTGAAATAACGGAGTTTACTAGACGTTTATGTCAAAATAATAAAAGGGTTACAACCGTTATTTTTCTATTGTTATATTATTGGGTATAAATAATTCCCTTCCAATCCCGATACCAAAAGAGACTTATTTCCTTGTACCAATATTCATCATAACTACTTTCTATCATACCGAACTTACAAGTCAAAAATCGAGACTCATCCTAAAAAAAAGGTACAGATGAAATTGTAGCAATTTGTCGAGCAGCGCGCGCTCGTGTCTGTGGGCCCCGAGATAACGATCATAATGACCAATGGGGCCACCACTCAAAACTTGCCACTGAAACACTACCAACACTCCCATAGGTGACCATTGAAATATTATTAATATTATAATTCTATTAATGCTATTGGATGTGTATCATCTTACATCTCGCTTTCTGTGGTGTGTGTGGTGCTTTCTTTCTGTGTATAACAGGAAGTGACAGCTTGAGCATGGAATAGGATAGTACTTTTTAATAGCACGGAATTAGTAAGTACTTTATAATAACATGGAATTAGTAAATACTTTAAAGATTGTAAGTAGAGGGCGTCATTTCTGTTGCTGCTCAGTTGCTTATTACCAAGGTGAGATGTCATATGTTCATCGTTTGCGACTACTGTAACGCTTGCTCGATTTTTAAAAGGTTTTTAAAGTTAGTGCACAGTTAGAGGCCCGCTTGCACCTCAAATCACTTAATGCGTTTAGCGCTAAACATCATTCTGTCTCTGTCATCTTCAAATGATTCAAAAAATCTAAAAAAATCAAAAGGCATTTATTCAAACTAGGCTGAGAGTCAGCACTTTTCGAACGTCAAAAATTACATAAGACAATCTCCCAAAAACGCCCACCCTTCACCACTTCCTAGTGCTTTAGCTGGGAAGAAGAAGTGGCGCAACAAACTCCCCAGCAGCACAGCTGTCTGTTCAGATATAAAACTTGAATCTATACTTCGACAGAACGATGTTTTAAATACGTTTAGCGCTACTAAACGCATTCAGTGATTTGTGGCGCAAGCGTGCCTTAATCTTGGAGTTTTAGTACCTACACTACCTACACAGTGCAAATATTAATCAATTTAACTACCTAATAATAATTTATCTAACTTAGTTTTTGCTTTATCTTTGTATTTGAAAATATTTGTCTTTGAATAGACGATGCACTAATATCTACAGAGATGCATGTGGAAGTCAGGAATTAATTGTACCTATTTAGTTAGGCACTACTAATACCCCTAATGTTATACATATCAGTTATATGTATATATACATTAGTTATATATATATTATCAGTTTAGGCTGATCTCGCATTGTATAGGATTTCCGTACAATGAGAGGTCAGCTTATACTAAATGTATAGCTTGATGTGTAACCGTGTGTACAGGAACACTGAAAATGGCTACGAAGTTAGCTTTTGAAAACAAGAAGAAAATGACAGTTGCTAAATTTGGTTTTCATACATTTCATCACAGACCAGAAAGGTTGAATCTACTTTTCTTCTTCTTAGGTAAGTACTTTTTTGGACGAGCCTGGCTCCTACATATTAGATTATATAATCTAATATAGAAATGATTAACATATCTTAATTCTAAATAGGTTTAAACTTAGTTGCGCAAATCGTCACTTTTATTTTTGTCGTATTTTCCAAGAACATTGGTTAAACACGACGTATCGGTGGCTGATTAGCCGGGGCCAGGCTCGAACCCCGGACCTCTCGTTCCCCGAACGTGTCTGTGTGAGACGCGTGCGTAGCGTTTGAAGTGTGCCGACAAACGCGCCGCGCTCTTATCTCGCGAGAGACCGATTTTTGTTCTAACAAAGTGACAATAATGGTCTTTGTGGTTGATAAATATAGATTTTTGTGTACTTCCTGAAAATGTATCGCTAAGAAGGTCGTGACTCGTGAGTCATGAGGCACCTCGGAGGAATGCTGTTCCCTAGCTCATTATTGTAAGAGCAAACGACATTGCAGTTCTTTTGAGCTTTAGTCGATTTTTCTTTGTTATAGGTAAGTTTTCGTAATTTTCTGTCCGGTTCGCGATAGTATGAAAGTTATGTACGCAAAAGACAGACTGGCAAATTAATAGCATTCGCAGAATTGCATTCAAGGACATTCTGCAAAATGCTGCAAGAAAATGGCTAAAGTGACAACGTTACGAACTTTCTATTCTAATCGATAGTTGACGGAAAACAATAATTGTTCTTATTTTACTTTAATAATCAGAATTAAAACACTAAGAAGTACCTAAATATCACTATACACATTATGTCCACTGTTGCACATAACAGAAAATTCATACGACACATGCTCAAACATACAAAAGACAAACTAAAAACCTTTCGAGGCTCAAATCTAAACACTACATGCATTTCAATGGAAAAAAGACCAGTTTACATTTACACAGAAGTGGGCTACTGTTGACAGGGAAGTTCTATTTTGACAGTAACCACAAGATGGCGGCCACGGGAGCTTGAAGCTTGTTATTTAATTAGAGCCACATTAATTTCGTAACGGCTACTTCCGCCCGTGGGGCGCGTCTAGACGCAACTAAGGTTTGTACTTAATTCTTTTGAAATTGGAATTTTTAATTTTCATTTGAGACTAGTTTTTTTTTTAAATTGAAGTCTGGATACATGGTTTTATAGTTCATATAGGTACTTAAGTAGGCAATCGCCAACCTATCTTAGGCAAGCGTGGCGTTCAATAGTCGTGTCACTCGTGCCTTCTCTGTATGAGAAGGGGCCTCTGCATTGGGACAAAAATAGGCTGGTATTATTAAGAGCAAGTCTGCAGAAAAGTCTACTTTGGCGTTAGTGACTAATGTGACGATATACCTAGGATAGTAAAGAAAAGCATGTCCGAACTCCGATGTGGTCGTTTTTAATTATTGTTTGGTGGTTAATCAAAGAACTTGAATATTGAAACTCAAATAGGGACGAACCTTTGTCGATGTTGAGTGTGAATAGAAACTCCTACCTTTTAAAATTATGATCTTAGGACGTAGTGTTATAAAATTAAATGGGCAGTTTTGTCGTAATTAAATATAATAAAGTTGAAGAAATTGTAAAGGAATTACGCTACTGAAATGTTGTGAAAACGAAGTCATTATCAGTCCTAAAGTTAACGCGATAAAAACAGTAATTATTTGTTTCCCAACTAATATTCAATACACCTATATTTTATATTGGTTCATATCGTTTGATCGACAAACTTAGACCTTGCTATTTCAGCACTCACGTCTACCTATACTCCATTTGAAATAAAATTAGAAATTTAAATAAACCTTTTTTACAGTCCCTTCAAACGATTTTGACTTCTAATACGTTGCACGTTGGTGGCATGACAAATGGCAGCTGTAATAAACAGTTGGTATTGTAATCGCGTCTTTGCTTTTAATGCCATCCTTTTGCCTACGGAATAGAAACCAAAATCGGTTGAACGGACTGTAAAAAAGGTTTATTTAAATTTCTAATCTTATTACAAATGGAGTTTAAGTATATCTAGAATAGTTGAAATAATTGATTTAGTATCTTTACTGATTTATACGGATTTGACATCGTTGGAGTTTGGTTTATGAAATATGGTGATAGGGTAGCATAGCAGGGTAACATAACTTATCTAGATATTTTACCTACCTACTGATCAAAACTTGGTATTTGTCCAATGTCTGAGTTAAGGTAAATCCGCAACAGAAGCCCGCGATTTTTTTTGCTATTTACTGCCCCCTAATTGCGTAACACGGTTTGAATCGGAATCGGAATGATTTTGAAGTATATTGCTAATCCATTGCTTCATATGTTAGAAAAAATTGTTTGCTCAACAACGTAAATAACGCAATTAATGTTTTTGAATTGTCAAATTGAAACCGATTCCTACTGATAGTGCGTTACGTAACTAGCCCACTGGTCATTGTCAGGTTGTATCTTAATCAAAATATGATTTGCGATCGTAACAAATATGTATTTTCAGAATTATAATCATTAGAAACATTAATACATCTCTCTAAGTTAGATTTGGTCTATTGAATGACTTTTTCATGAAATCATGACATTTGAGACCCATTCTAACTTAGACAGATGTATATTTTAATGATTATGATTCTGTAAATACATATTTGTTATGGTCGCTCCATGTAAAATACTTCAGCTGCATCCGGTAAGACTGGAAGCCGACCCCAACATAGTTCGGAAAAAGGTTATGGCAGATGATGATAATGATGGTAGGGTCGCGAATAATATTTCGATCTAGATACAACCTGAAACTGACCTTCAAATTGCAAAAAACGTAAACATATTAGAATTTCGCGAGCTACCGTTGCGGATCCACCTGAACTAATCTGCAGGATAACTGCGTAATACACAATTGCAATGGCTTTAATTTTGACAATTAAACAACATTCATGATATACGCTTGGGTATGCCCGACTGTCCTCACCATATGCATGGCGAACGTAAACTTTCACCCCGGTAACCATCAGAAACCAGGAATCGGACTTAATCACAATACTCAATTCTTTAATGCATTCCTTATGTATTACACACATGGTGTAACAAAGTAAAAAAAATATGGACCCAGTCAGGCACAGTAAAATTAGGATAGAGGTAGAGGGCTAAGTAGCAATTCAAGCAATTCAATATTATTATAAATTATTAGATGTGTTTAATTGGGTGTATAATTAATTAATTATGTTTTTTTTTTTCTCTAGCCTATGCTGTCCCGAAAGGCAAAGGCCTCCCTCCACTCCTTCCATATTTCGCGAGCCCGCACGTCCTCTTTCCAGTTTTGACGGAACCTATCCAGTTCGGGCACCAATTCTGTGCCATTAGGGCCCATAGTTGGTCCGGCATTATTAGGTATAGTATATTAGTTATTTTTATTTTATGTATTGCATAACAATAATGTAGGTAATTATTATGAAATTCTTAGAAGTATTTTCATTAGTAATAAATTATGTTATTATTTATGTACTTATTCATATTTTCATATTTATATTTTCTATATTCCATATTATTTATTTTACTGCAGGCTCTTTGGTAAGTTTTGTAGCTTTCACGTCTATATTAATGTTTATGTGTTGTTTACGGTGTCTTATCCAACATATGAAGCAGTGGATTAGGAATTTCTTTCAAAATCCTTCGGATCGTGAAAAAAAGTGCTACGCAATAATTGGAGAGCTGCATCCTAATTGCGGAAGGCACTATCAATACCGATAGGTTTAATTTTGACAGTTCAACAACATTCATTGCGTTATTTACGTTGTTGAGCAGACGAATGTTTCTAACGTACGAAGCAATGGACTAGCAATATACTTAAAAATCAATCAGATTTTGATTGATAGTGTGTTTTCAATTAGGGTGCTAGTCAGGGTTACTAGTAAGTTGGTAATTTAACATATTATGTAAGTACTAGATTTGTGCTCTCCCCATTTATAATAAAAACATCATTAAAAAAATTAATAGTCTCGTCACATCGATCAGGCAAAGGGACATCAATGTTTAATGACGTAAAATTATTATGCATTAAAATACTATTTATGTCTTATTATTTGATAGAGGATATAAAACACGCTCCACTACCGGTGTTACATTTTAATTACAACTCGGTAAAGCTAGCCTTGTTAGGAGGAAAAAAATATATTTAACGCTCGAGGACAGAATTTATCGTTGAATAAAAGTTTAATCAATTCGTGTGAAAATATTGTTGAAATTAGGCTTTAAGAAACTTTATTTGTTGCCTGTAATAGAATATGCATCTTAGTAAATAGGTTGTTTTTAGGGTTCCGTACCCAAAGGGTAAAACGGAAACCCTATTACTAAGGCTCCGCCCTCTGTCTGTCTCTCCGTCTGTCACCAGGCTGTATCTCATTAATCGTGATAGTTAGACAGTTGAAATTTTCACAGATGATGTATTTCTGTTGCCTCTATAGCAACAAATACTAAAAACCAGACTAACATAAATATTTAAGGGGGCTCCCATACAACAAACGTGATTTTTTTGCTCTTTTTTGCTCGATATTGATAACAGCAACAGGTAGACGCTTGAAATATTCACAGAATATTTAGTTATATAGTCACTTTAAAAATAAATAATTAAATTAAAATAAAACAAATATTTAAGGGGGGCTCCCATACAATAAACGTGATTTTTTTGCCATTTTTATAGATAATGGTACGGAACCCTTCGTGCGCGAGTCCGACTCGCACTTGGCCGGTTTTTTTATTTTGCTCGTTTTTGCTCGATATTGATAACGGCAATAGGTAGACGCTTGAAATATTCACAGAATATTTAGTTATATATTCAATTTAAAAATAAATAATTCAAGTCGGACTCGCACTTGGCCGGTTTTTTCAATTATGCAACCTGTCAGTAATTATGAAATCAAAGATAATAAAAATCTGGTCTGGTAACCGGTAAAATCGGTACTGTTCCATATTTACTCTAAGTGCAAAACCAACTATGTAAAACTCCTTTTGATAACAACGTTTTAAACGTAACATCATAATTATTAATAAATGATCAAAAGACTAGAAGCTAGTAGGTACAGTAGAACACTGGAGGCCTATTGAGGGACTCTTGGTGTCGATTGCCTTTCATTTAACATCCAGATGTTTTTATAGGTCACGTCGCGAAAAGCGACAGTGATAACAAGGTCAACCGGACATTCCTTCAGTTTGATATTTCAAACTGAAGGAATGTCCTATAAGAAATTACCTACCGGGATTTGGGCGTTTCCAATTATTTTGAAAAAACTAAAGCTTTGTAGGTGTAGAAAATCGAGAGATTTCTCCGATTATCTTCCTTGCAAAAATCAATTTCCCAAAAAGTCGAGTTCGAGCCACTACTAAAGCTTTGTAGGTGTAGAAAACCGAGAGATTTCCGAATATCTTTCTTGCCAAAAACAATTTCCCAAATGGTCGAGTCCGAGCCACTTCTTAACTTTAATCTTTTTAAGTAAGACGAAAAATAGCCAAATTATTTTACCTGTAATTTAAATTACACGTTGCAATTTATTTATTTATGAATGTCCTAAGCACAAGTAAAAATTCGGTACAAAGGCGGATTCAATGTCTGAAATTAATATTCCTGGTGGATGAGATAGAAGGCATCCAAAAAACAGTGATATGGACATCAAGTTGAGATACCAGGTTTTAGAACATCTGCGGGATGCTTTCAGGCAACTTTTGTTCAGGACTCATCAAATGCGTCCTTTGACGCAAGATCCAGATGTTTTGTAGGTCGCGCCCGCGCAGCACATCGTCGCAAGGTCACGCCGTGTGGCAACTGCGTCCCTTTCCGCTCCAAAAAGCAGCCAAGTTATGCAAACCTTTTCATACTGTACACATACGCGACTATACTTTGCACACCCTGTGTGTTTTTCTATTGTTTCTTTTTTTTATTTAAGGCGATAAAACTGTGTCAATGATTGAGCAAATAATATTTTTATTTTGGGAATCCCCTGAATAATGATATTCAGTAGCTACTTTTAAAGAATCTTAGCACTAGATTTCTCAGTCATGACCATAAATTCAGGCATTTCCTTTGCCCCATTTAAAGCAGCTAAAAGCAGCTTTATGGGTAAAGCAACAATTACAGCCTCTTAGGCAAAATAAAGCTACCTTTCAAGTTTAAAATAATGAATACGAGGGTAACAGAAAGAATAATAATGACTTTATAAGTTTTTTTTTTGTGGTTGAAGTTAAAGTAATTGTTTGTTGTCAGTAAATTGTTATGTTACTTCAAAAGGAATAATTAGTCACTTAATGAACCTATTAAATAAATTTACTGTACTTTTTCTAAGAAGTCTGAAAAGCATTCCAAGAAGTAAACTAATAACGAACAGAACTGATTTTTGGATCATAAAACGTTGACAAGAATCTAGCTCAACACTAGAACACGCGTTCTCCTCTGATTGCTTTTATAACTTTAGCCAATGGTTGTTATGTCCGTTTCATCATGATTATGTATATCAGCATTGGAAGCTATCGCAATATAAAATAACTAGTTATTTCTTTAGCTTAATCAGACTGTTCCCATTGCTGGGACACAGGCCTCCTCTCGGGTAGAGGCAGTGGTTCGTAAACCGCCACGCGGGCGCAGTGCAGGTTGATAGATGTCAGATGTCTTCGATTTTTTGGTTCTAGGACATGACGGTTTCCTCACGATGTATTTTCTTTCACCGTTTTAAGAGCAGTGGTGATGAAATAATTTACACAAAGTAAAGCGCCTGTCTGAATTCTTACCTGCGACCTACAACTCGTAAGTCGCGGCAGTTACCTCTGGGCCACCACTGCTCTCTACTGGCATTTCATAACATAACATCACACCTGTAATCCCCGAAGGGTTAGGCAGAGGTGAACTGTACCTACATTTCGCGAGTTATGTTTACGTCCCATGTAATAGGGGGCGAGCCTATTGCCATGAACCGGGCACAAATCCAGACTCCGGGCCAGTGGCGTACCTAGCATGGGTGACACCCGGAGCGCATAATAAAATTGTGGTGTCACCCAAGAATAAAAACCGGCCAAGTGCGAGTCGAACCACGCACAATGAAGGGTTCCGTAGTTGGGATGAATTTATCCAAAGAACAAACTTAACATTCTAGTTGAAAAACATGTTCTCCCATACATTCCAACTGCAAATGTAAGTTGGTCAACTATTACTCCTTAACTTGTAAAGCCTAGTTTTCCTTTTAATTTCGTTATCTTTAAGCTTTTACTGCCGTGATTTTTTCCTTCCCGTTTTTGCTTATATATTTAAATTATTTCGTTTGGATAACTTGGTTAAAATGGCTTCAAGCCTAAGTGGTTTATCGTTGAAAAACGTGATAGTTTGTGTAATTATTATTTTTCATTGTCAGGTGTCACCCCAAATCATGTGGCACCCGGTGTGGGCCGCCCCCCACGCCTCCCCTAGCTACGCCACTACTCCGGGCTGCTACTGAGAAATAATTCCTAATGGAAAATCCCAATAACACTTTGCCCGAACTGGGAATCGAACCCAGGACCTCATGATCAGCAATAGGGCTTGCGACCGCTCGACCAATGAGGCATTTCATTTCATTATAAATGTATAAATAACATGTCAACCTACAAAACGAAGGTATAACAAGTTTGGACAAAAACCACAACGAAACATTCACTGCGCGATGTAATTAGTTTCACTATGTTTCATTATGACAGGCGGATTGAAAAAATCATAAGCCATAAAAAATTACAAGTGAACCGGAAATGCAGATCGTAGACGGAGCGCGCGCGGGCCGGACGTGCGCCCGCGCAACTGGGTCAGTTTATTTCTGTTTTGGCGGGAACCTGGCCGGAAGGGACGCCATTGTGGATGCGCCGGGAAGCCCGGAAAACACAGCCGGATTTCTAGCTAGTGAAATTTTACACGGCATCTTCTGTAAACTGTGGCCAAATCATTGTGTCGAAGATACATCGCGTCTCGGATTCGGCATTTTTCTTTGGAAGTAAATGTAGCCGAACGCTTTTAAGAGCTAATTCTGTTGCGATTCTTAGATCTCCATTCATGAAAATGTAACGTTTCAGTCCCTTAATGTGTTCTGACAATAGGGCGGAAACAAACGCACCCGTTTGTTTTTTGTCTAATTAAACCTGCAGAAACAAATTAATCGATCCGTGAAGTTGGTTTTCGTGTGAATTCGTAAGTATGGGGGTCATATTTACCCCAGTCCCCACATGATGTCGATGCGGGCGTTCGCAATAACATTCCTCGCAAAGACTCGTAAGGACTCTCAATTAAAATTAATTAAAGACAATTTAGCAATCCCTGAAAATAAATGGTCGCTTGACAATAAACGAGATTTATTAATTGGTCAAAGTTGTACTAAGAAAGAAAAAAAGAATGAAAATACGTTTATTTGCGGTAAGCATGACGCAAAAAAGAACATAAACACAAAAATAAGAAAAGGTTGGGGGAAACATGCGTCACATCCACGCAAAACGGCTATCACTCAGCATAATGCTGGGACCATATACAAGACAGAGACTCACACCAAACACAGGAGACTCTTCGCCAAATGTCACATAAATATAGCTCGGAGTTCAGAATTGATTGTTGAACTCCTCTATAGGTTGACGAATCAGTGTCCTTTCTGGTTAGTTTGTAATGGTGGAATAGCATTTTGTTGTAGTGTTGCGTCGCGTACCGGGGTGTGACAGCAGGTGCGTGCCTCAGTTCCCACATTATCGGTTCCTCGGGATCCGATGGCATCAGTGCCATAATTTTATGCGTTTCATACTTCGTAATTTGATGCTACACTACCTCTTTTAGGAATTTTTTTCCCATATATGAGGTAAATTGCATATTTTTATGGAGTGCCGCTATAGCATAAGATTTGAATGACTCGGGTGTAATTTTATGATATTTGAGATCTACAAGCATTACCAAGACAAGTTTTTATTCGCATTTCTTCCACGGTCTCGGATATCTCATACTTAGGTAGGTACCTATTCGCTTTTCACGTCATTCTTAAGAAAGGCAAACATACCGATACTGCAGTTTTTTACGGGTAGCCTATAACGTTTGGCAAGTTAACAACAAAAATGTTACCGCTGATCGTTTCTCAAACAGAGGAAAGCATTTGCGAAATGTTCCCTTGGGCATAATGAGTGAATATTTACTAACATTGATCACAATGCGATACGAGGCACAATATTGGCGGGCGCTGACGACGATGTTCCGCGAAGCGCTCGGAGGAAACGTTACAACATCGTGCGTCACTCCTGCGCATACGCATCATGCGCACCACTGACGATGTGCTGCTTTAACTTATACTGAAATGTGATTATGTATACAAATGCTGTGATAATCACATTGAAATTATATTTTTTTAGATTTATCAGGGTTCAGTTTACGCACGCGACTTTAGTAAATTGCTAAAAGAGGTTTTCAGTAGACAAGTGCATGTACTTGCATCATTGCATGATGTCGTGCAATGATCCTCTTGCCAAATAGGCAAAGATATAGAAAAATGTTGATTAAATTTATCATTTTGTGAATATGAAGAATTAAAAGCTTATTTTACCACAGCATCATGAGGAATCAACGGAGTAATAACAAAAATATTTTTTTGCACAATTTTATGTAATACGTACTAGAAGAACATAACTAGGTATAGTTGACTTATATTATCCTACTAAGTCAACTGGAGTAAAATTGATATCGAAGGGCTCAGCCTATGGTATAACGGGATCCATAATATACCCAGCTGTGCACAATACAAGCTAACTTGACTTGGAAGCCTGTCAATACCTAAGTAGATGAGTTACCAGTTTAAACAAACAGAAATTGTAATATCTACGTATTGATAATAAAGTACCTAGACACATGTTTGGACTTGTTTAATGAGTTGCCACATGCAATAACAGCACGTAATTACGAAGCTTAATGAGAGCTTTTAGCGGGCAACACATTACTCTGATAGAGCGCACGCGATCTTCAGTAACAAGAAAAGGTTAGTTGAGGACGCATACCTACAGGTATCATAAAGGCCTATTTTTTTTTGTTGAAAATAACTCTAAAATGGCCTAGGACTAAAAGTCAATGACTCCGCACGTTTTTTGTGATGAACCTAAGAAATATCTAGAAAAAAATGATGGTAGTATTTTTTTTGTAGATATTTTAAAATATACTTTTGAATTTAACCGTAGTAGTAAAAGACGGCGGATTAGCTCACGACTTGAAGACACCTGTTTCGGCTGCTGCCGTTGTGTTTGGGCTTCGCAATAATGGGCGTTTATGTGCTGGTACACATCTGTTGTATTTATAGTTATATAAGTTCTGAATTTGAATGTATTAGGTAAATAATGATAAAACTAGCGATAGCGTCCGCCATGCGTTTCTGATGTCTGCTCAGCGACTCCTAGCGCCTCTAGCGGCGCGAAGAGAAAGCGCGGGCGCGGGCGGCCCACCAGCATGGCTACACGCAGGCATGGCGATGGTAAGTTCTGCCGTGCGCCATCTGGTGGCTCTTGGCATTTTTCTAAAACTAACTGATTTTACTTTTTCTTTACATCCAATTCGAATAAAACTTATAATTTGGTGTCCTCAGACATTTCGAAGTCTAATCATCCAGTCGAATCAAATCAACAAATTACCCAATCGGATCTAGTTCTACTAACACTGCTATAAATCGTAACAGGACTCAATTGTACTTGTAACGGGCCGTTTAGTTAGTGTCCCGTAAAATTTACGAGGCGGCGTTCGTCGCCCAGAGAAAGCCATAGTGATAAGTACAACAAACTAGATTTCGGCATTACAAGCCTTGCCACAATGGTAAATGGTGAAAATCGTGTCGAATCCTGAATGCGTTATTGTCTTAAGTTTTTAGTTTGTTTCTGCAACCTGGTTTCCTGCCTTTGTTGGATAATTTACACTGTGTCTTTGCATTTGACTGGGTTTCAAGATAGTTTTATTTTTTGCAGTTTTTATTGGTGTTGCTCGTATTAAAATTAAGAGGTAGGTACTTAACTAACTAACTCAAAATTCAAAAATACCCATATTTTGTGATATTTGGCTTTTTTCATTGCGTCACTGTTACTTTTCTTTTTCAAGATATTACCTAAGACAAAAGACACAAGAGTTACGCTTTGGAATCAAGACCAATTACTTAGATTGCACTTCCAGCTTAGCATAAGACAAATGGTATGCCAAGTCTTAAACTACAATTAAAACTACAGTTAGTCCTCAAACGAGGAGTTACCAGTAATTGGTGGTAGGTACAGGTACCATCACTCGTTAACTCAACCGCGGCGTTTAGCAAGCAACTCATTAACAATAAATTAATCAATGCTAGTCTTGCCCCGCCCCGGGGCCCGCTTTGACGCCTCTTAGAATCCCCTGTTACTGTAGAATTATCGGTAGTATTTTTTATGACCATAAATAGATATCATAATGTGATTTTGAAATTAATTCGCGCATTAGTAGTTGTTGGCTCGAATATTTCTTTCTGGAATTATTATTGAGCCTCTATTTCTAAAATGAATCACATTTGCGTTCGTATGATAAAAATGTGGTTAGAATTAGTATTATGGGATTTAAGTAGCAATTCAAATGCAACTGCGGCGCCCTGTTAATATTTTTCCTTGGGTGTATTGTGTTACAAATATTCTTGAGGCTAACCTACCTGTCTGAAAATGGCATTGAAGTCTACCAAAGCTTAATTGTAGATATCCTGGTATGAGTCATTATTTCTCCCATATGTAGGTAGTTAAGTACAAACATATAAGTATTACCTATAATTAATTATTCTTTTCTAGTGGGTATTATCAAATTGCTCTTGTTGTTCAAATATTAGTGTCGTATACTCGTATCAATATTGCTCGTAATTTTATATCGAGATCAAAGGCTTGTGATAATTTGCGTTCCTGAGAATTGCCATGATGTTGCTTTATGTAGACACTAAGAAGAAATTAGATCTATACTAGTTCATAATCAACCTATAATATTCCGTGCGGGTTGGTAAATGTGACATGTCTTCCAATTGTTGGTTCTAGGACAATGCATAATAATAAACATGCGTAGTAAGAAGAAGAAGAACATATTTATTGGTAGAAAAATAAATCTATAATTAAATATTTATTCCATTATTAGAATAAATATTTAATTATAGATTTATTTTTCTTCAAAAAAAGAAGCTCACTGAGCATACCTTCTTACCAACAACTATCTATTTCGCCAGGAGTGTAGATTTTTTTTATCATTAAATGGCATTCTAGAAAAACAGCAATATCAACAAGAGAAGAACAGCATTAAATAAAAAATAAATTACATCACCGTTGACATGAAAGATAGGTATTAAAACCATTAGCTAGCTTTTACGCAAACTAAAGTTAGTGACCCGTTCGTCAGAAAGAGGTGTACTTTGTGTGCTGACATCAAAGGGACAAACCTCCCTAGCAAGAGGACCCGGAGGCCCGTCGTCGGAGGAATTTAAATTTTGCTTCACTTTTATTGAACCCCGCTCGGTCAGTAGTAACTCACTTACCTACTGTTAATTACTGTAAGGTTTTTAAAACTTACTCAAACAGCGCAGTTTAGAGCGTCGTGCTTTTAAAATTAATTGCTTCTTTATTGGCTTTTACGGAAAGTGGGGTTACTCTAGTTACGTACTTGTACCTTTTTTGTGCCTTTAAAGTTTTGTTGGTGAAGTGGACGTGGAGTGTGACGTTGATTTTGTTAGTTTGTACATAACAACTATTAAGTATTCAATGGTCATCCATGGAATGGCCAAGAGTTCTGTTTCCGTAGATACTCTAGGTAGGTACCTACCTACTACCTACTCGTCAGAAGTTCGAACAGTAATCTATTATTGACTTATTACAAAGCAATTTTACGCAAAATTGATAAAGTTTCAAAACAGAACTTCGAATATGATCGATTGGGACTTGGAAGGACGTAATCGATACGGTTAACGATTTCCTTTCTATCTAGAGTCTGACAGGATTTTATGCAAAAAAATTAAGCGAATAAAATATTACCACATAATTATTAATAAAATTTATTATAATACAACATTATGATCGTCGGAAATAACGATCCTCTTCCTTCCTCCTTTTTAATAACAGTCATAAACTCTTTTTACTGATCTTTATTTTTAATAATGAATGCCAAGTGCCAAGAGTAACGGAGAGAAATTTCAACATTCATTCAACACTCGGTATGTTGCTAAAAGAATTTTATTTTATAATTCTATTTTTAATTGGCTCAACCGGCGCCTGAGCAGGGTCACAAATCCTAGAGCCTTTTTATTGGAAAAGCGGAACTTTCTCAATAACGGACTCTACGGAGAGCAGTGTCCGTGTGTGCATTTTGAGTATTTATAGTAAAGCATGTGGAGGTGTGTGTGTGTGTTCAGGATCAGTGGCCGGCGCGCGCGCACCTGCCGCGCGGTTCCCACGCCTCGCCCCCCGCGCCGCATCCCCGCTCTCGCCCGCACGTCACATCCACATAAACAACGGTCCGCAAACCCGAGCTTGTTTTGTTTTTTGACGACAACATTCACCAATATCGTAGAATATCATTTAATAATAACCTCATTTAAATTTCAGATTAATTAATTGATAAAAATCTTTGAATTTATCCTAAGAGTCTTTTAATTTTGTAAAATATATGGGCAAATAAAATTGATAACCACAATGAGGACGGTGCGATGAAAGCAATTATACTTATTTAATGTGAATTAAAAAGATAAATGATTATATTTCCGGTTGATTAGAATTTATAACGCGATTATATTTTAAGGCTCTTATTTATAAACCAATTTTAGTTAAAATGCTGCTAAAGTTTGTCCTTATTTGTCACTTTGACCTTTGCGTTTGTTAGAAAACAAAGCCTATTTTAACTAAAATGGGTTTTAGATGTTCGATAACTTTTTATGAATAAGACCGTGAGTTTTTACCCGTGTGTTCAATCATTTCCGTTCCAGTAGGTTTTATCTACTTATGTGTTTATCGAGAATCTCACAAAGCGGAATTATTGGCTAAGTAGGTACCTACCTACATGATATAAATTAGACATTAGGTAAGTAAGTACCTCAGTAGGTACATATAAAAGCATGATTAGCAGACTGAAGTCACAATGCTGCTTATGCTGCAATATTTGTAGGTGGCTGCAGGTTCTACAGCAATCGTCGTGGGTTCCATTCCGGCACGAAACAATTAGGTAATATTTTATTTATAAGTCTAAGTCATTATTTTTGAAAGATAGGGTTTTGTCTTTAAATCTACACTATGCATTTTTTAACGACGTAGAAAGAAAAAGAAGAATTATGAATTATGTATTAGTTAATAAGTTTATTTTTTATGAATATAACCAATAATATCAGTAATGATTTCTCATTCAATAGATTAAAAAAACTCTGACTGCACTGCCCTCTATCGCAAACCAACAACAACGTTTAGATTTGAATGTCACCGCCATCTAGCGGCATTGTCAAGAACTACGATGCAAACCAGTCGCTTGATTATGTTCCTTGCTTTTCTACACAGCGATAGATGGCGCTGTAGGCAGAGCTTTTAAACATTCGATTGACGAAAGCGTAGCGCGTCGTAGCTGCGTAGGCGCAAGCTTTTAACCTTTGTTTACGATTTTTACAAACAATTTTTGTGGAATTGCTAGTACGGCGTTTTACTGAAATAGATTGATCGATGTAAATTGTAACTATTTAGATAACGTAGAAAATAATAATAGAAAAATGCAATTTAATTGTATAATGTACGGAGAATAGACCAAGTTGAGTTTCCGGAAAGGATTTTTTTCGTGTCAATTAGGTGTAAGGTCCACAGTTAAAATTTATTATTGTGGAACTGTTTACCGGGGCATTATTTCATTTTGCTAATATTTATCTCGTTAGTAACTACGCCAAAGAATTGAGCAATGGTTAAAGACTTAGGAATTCGTTTCGTAAACTTTGGGATACATTAATTAAATCATTCGTAAACGAAACTGCATATTTTCTAGTTTTAATTCTAAAAAAGTCCCTTTCCCTCTCGTTTCCGAGATAATTAGGGCTACACAGTATGTTTTTAACTGTGCTAAGTATGTTGGTAGTCATTTGCAGCAACTTGGCAAGATTTCAAATATCTTTGGTATATCATAAGGTGTCGGCAATGGATTTATAGCGGTATAAATCACATTTTAAGGAACAAACTTTGGAATAATGCAGAAATGAATAGGTACAAATATACCAAGATTTGAAAGATAAAAATCTTGATGATGTAGGTATTTGAAAAATATTTTCAACGACTTATTCACGAACTAAAGAATCAATTGCAAACTATTCACTCACAACTTGTATGAAGATGATCTGATGATGATCTTGTTGGTATTGTTGTAGGTAAACTAATCCAAAACATTGAATTAAAAATATTCGTTATGTAAAGGAACTTACATTTAGTTAGATACTAACATAGTATTACTAGAGTATGCATATGGATGTCAGGTGGATGATACCGGGATGATAACCATTAATAATGTAGGTAGGCATGATATAATTCATTAAGGCCGTCTTGTAGTGCGGTGTGTAGCCGGCTGTAACTGGCCGGCCGTTGCGAGCTCTTGAACTGCTAGATTTTGTGTATATTTGCTCCATAGAAAAAAATAGTAAGGAAATTATAAAATGTGTTCTCACCAAGTACTAAAAAACAATAAGGCCTATCTTTTGGTATAACTTTTACATGGTTTAACGAAGTTAATCTCTTCAAGGTACACGTTTTAAATAGCGATTAGTGTCATCTTTGTGATTTTTTTTTATCGAGCCAATTAATTTAATTCAATTGTCTATCTTCACACAGTGCTTGATAATATGTTCAATTTTTTTTAAATGTTTTCTTTTTGCGCAAAATTTATATTTTGCTAGATTTACAGAGGTTTAAAAAAGTTAAAAAGCACTGCAACCTCGCCTTAATGATGTTATTTATATCCGTTATTTTTGGATTCACTGTGATTATAATGTTACACGTAATCTACAATATAAACCAAGTGCGAGTCGGACTCGCGCACGAAGGGTTCCGTACCATTATCTATATAAACGGCAAAAAAACCACGTTTGTTCTATGGGCCCACCTTAAATATTTGTTTTATTTTAATTTAATTATTTATTTTTAAAGTGACTATATAACTAAATATTCTGTGAATATTTCAAGCGTATACCTGTTGCTGTTATCAATATCGAGCAAAAACGAGCAAAAAAATCACGTTTTTTGTATGGGAGCCCCCTTAAATATTTATTTTATTTTGTTTTTTAGTACTTTTTGTTATAGCGGCAACAGAAATATATCATCTATGAAAATGTCAACTGTCTAGCTATCACGGTTCATGAGATACAGCCTGGTGACAGACGGACAGACAGACAGACAGACGGCGTAGCCTTAGTAATAGATAGATAGACCGTGAAAATAAATAATTACACAAACTATCAAGTTTTTCAACGATGAACCACTTAGGCTTGAAGCCATTTTAACCAAGTTATCCAAACTAAATCAATCGAAATTAAAAGGAATACTAGGCTTTACAAGTTAAAGAGTAATAGTCGACCAACTTACATTTGCAGTTGGAATGTATGGGAGAACATGTTTTTCAACTACAATATTGAGTTTGTTCTTGGGATAAACTCATCCCAACAACAGCACCTTTAATTTTGCGTGGTTCAACAAGCACTTAGCCGGTTTTAGGGTTCCGTACCCAAAGGGTAAAACGGGAACCCTACTCGTATTACTAAGGCTACGCCGTCTGTCTCTGTCTGTCACCAGGCTGTATCTCATGAACCGTGATAGCTAGACAGTTGACATTTTCACAGATGATGTATTTCTGTTGCCGCTATAACAACAAATACTAAAAAACAGAATAAAATAAATATTTAAGGGGGCTCCCATACAACAAACGTGATTTTTTTTTTGCTCGTTTTTGCTCGATATTGATAACGGCAACAGGTAGATGCTTGAAATATTCACAGAATAATTAATTATATATTCACTTTAAAAATAAATAATTAAATTAAATAATAAAATAAATATTTAAGAGGGGCTCCCATACAACAAACGTGATTTTTTTGCCATTTTTGTAGATAATGGTACGGAACCCTTCGTGCGCGAGTCCGACCCGCACTTGGCCGGTTTTTTTCTTGGGTGACACCACAATTATGCGCTCCGGGTGTCACCCATGCTAGCTACGCTACTGACCTGTAGATAAATTCATAACAGTACCTAACTGAAATGAAATGATTTTATTTCTGTAAGTAGGTTTGTACAAACACTTTTACACGTCAATCATATTTTTAAACTAGATGAGGTCGGCGTTTTCTATCTGACTACTCTTAGAAGAAAGGCCGAAGCAAACTCAGAGGTCACAGTCTCTTTTAAAGTCCAGCCAGACATAATCTTGGCCAGATCATGTGAAACCCATTTAGATTGGTGTCTGAAATGGTCTTTTGAGGAAAGGACCACAGAGAATGAGTGGACCTGTCCAGTCAGTGCACGCGTTTGTCAGTAATCGCAAAGAAAGGACATTTGGGTAGGCCGCTTATAATACTCAAACTGCCAGACCAAGATTAAAATTATCTGACAGAGAAAAACAAAAAATGAAAACAATGACCCTTCTCTTCACATTCACCATAATTAAAAAAAAATACAATTATTATAATACTTAAAACTACATTATTACATACGTACCTAAAAGTATACATAATATATTCACAAAGCTTCGATATCGGGTTGAAAAACCTTCAATGGAGGGCTACGTAATTATTATTACTTATTTAAAATATTATTTTATATGTGCGTACAGTGTCCAGATAGGAGATTAGTATGCAAAGTATATGATAAGCAGGCGTAGCGAGGTGACGAACAGGACATTAGGATGCGCACACGCATTTGACGACGTGCCACGCATGCGCCACTGTTTTTAAACATAATAAAGTTTTACAAAAAAATGATAAAAATGACTCTTTACCTGGTGTTAGTGGTATCGTGGGGAGCGGCAGCAGTATCAAACTAACAACGATTTTATGAATGAATTTTATCAATGTAATTCATTTTCCATTCATCGTGAAAGGACTGATAAACAATACCTACTTCCTTGATCTACTTAAGTATAGATTACAGTAACGTTTATAATTGACTAAATAATTATGCTTCTAGGCAAATTATTATCTTATCTATTAAAATGTTACGTTTGCTAAACAAGTCCGTGATCAATGAATTTGATAAATTGGATACATAATCAATGGAAACGGTATCGTATCCTCATTGATAGTTCCTCTAGGATGTAGGTATCTCGTACTTGTGACATCATTGGGTATACAAACATCGACTATTTGGCGTCTATCATGCTTGGCTTAGAAAGTCGCTAGATTAATATATTCGTTGTAACTCGGCAACAGCGAACAAATGACTAAAGATCGATGTAGTCCAGCGCTCTAACTATTGAAGGACAACCAACTCTAATACAGCCAATGGTCAGCGTTGGCGGACAAATAAAACAACATGTCTGCCGACTGGTCCGCTTGCGGTACCAGGCGCACATAAGTCTTTCAGAGCTTTCGCTGCCACCCGCGCTCATTCACCAGCCACTTTTATGAATGAAGCGCGCCTGTGTGCGCTGCGCACATCGTGATGCGCGGTACATGTGTACGTCTACACGTGTTTATTTGAGTCAACATGGTAGGCAGTCATGAGAATTTTCTTATGTCAACATCGACTCTGGCAGTACAGAAATAGTTCGTAGCTTTGTGCTCGCAAAGTTGCAAAGTACGCTTGCCATTCGTTTAAAATAATACGCCACAAGGTGGTCTGCTAAATCTTGCGTGCAATGGCAAAACGTACAATGCAAAATGGAGTCTCTATTTCAGGTGTTAATTACAGAGCTTTGTGCGGCCATGCACTACGGCTATTCATTGCACGTTTGTGTGTAGCTTTTAAAAGCTCTTAAAATATTTTAAGAAATTCTAAAGCCGCTCACGTCAACAAATTACTTTTTAGAATAAATTTTATTTCAGTCACCATTATCTCAAACATCCGTTACCTTGGTATAATTTTTCCCATAATTACACAAATCAAATAATAAATCAAATTAATTTGAACTTGTCACCATTGATTACATTTCCACCATATGACACGCAAGTGTAGCAAGACGACAATCCACATGTGTCGTGGCTATGTGAAAATATTACTAAATGATCAACTGCAAACCAAACTAGACTTTAACGAAGAAAAAATAAAGTTGAAAGTATTTCTTTTTCTTTAAAACCAGGTGACACTCGAAACTTGGTTTCAACTTGATCGAGCATAAAAAACCGCTTAGCACGCCATAAGATAAAGTTACATTATAATGACCATTTTTTATTATCAATATACATCTACTATAAATGGCTATTAATTATTTTAAATATTATGTGCTTAGGTAGAGGTCTAGTAATTTAATAAAAAAAACTGGTAATAGAAAATAGTTTTTGTGTTTTAATGGTTGGAGATTAAAGTTGCTTTTGTGTAAAAGCTTAGGTGGTGTTTATGTTAAAAAAATTCCATAAACACTACAATGTTCAATTCCAAACAACTAACAAGTTTATTTGAAAACAGACCAACTAAGCGCAAACTAATGAATGAAATGACAACCAACAATGTAAACCTTCCTAAAACTTAGTGCTATATTTGTAAACAAAATGTTAAATAATAATTGTTTTCCACGTAACCGAATGTAACTTTAGTAGTTATGCGAGTAAAGTATACACAGTTGCGTCGTAGTTTTGGCAACATCCTGTATATGGAACAACATGCGAGGGAAATGGACACCGCAACATCCGATCTTGAGGTGACCAAGACCCGACTGGATTTTCGCATTTTTTTTACTGCATTTTTATGGATTTATTTCTATTAATACTAAACTTTTATTAAATTTTTAAAGCCAGTATTTTATATTTAATTTGACAGTGCGTCCCACTCATGAAGCCGCCATTGTTTCGTTTTGTCATTAATATTTTGTGAATCATTTTCGTTTAAAAAATAGATTTTGATGGCTAAAGTTTGAAATAAAGGAGGAATTAGCACATTATATAGTCTTTAAAATAATGTCGCTGCTACGAATTTTACGCATTATTTTATCATACATTTACAATTAATCACTTTTACTGCTAGAAAAATAAACAGTATCAAAAATATAGATGTTATTTGGAGATTTATAGTATTGTATACGCAGGTTATTTATTTTTGGATAGCTATGTATATTTTGACAAATCAAAATCAAAAGTCAGTTATTCAAACTAGGCTGAGAATCAGCACTTTTCGAACGTCAAAAATTACATAAGACAGTCCCCCAAAAAGGCCCAACCTTCACCACATTCTAGTGCATTCTAGTTCATTTTAGTGCTTTAGCTGGGAAGAAGAAGTGGCGCAACAAACTGCCCAGCAGATATAAAACTTGAATCTATACAATAAAATGTAAAATAATTTGCATTACGCAACACAACATTAAATTAAATTATTTGCCTTGTTAGCTAGCACACGCCACTATACCAAAAAAAAAACATAAAAATCGTCAAAAACTATACTCAAGCAGCAAATGACCGAAAATGTCTCCAATATCGTAACAAAAGGACGACTTAGCAATAGAGTCAACAAGGAAGGCCTTATTACACCCAATTCTATCCACAATAATAATATGTAAACCACAAGTATGTAAACAAAGTTTAATGGTGCCTATTGCATAATAATTAGTACATTTTAAATAGCAGTACGCGGTAGTGTGAATCACATCGGACGCCCAGTCTGATAATGTCATACAAATTGCTCCCATTGTACCATTCCACGGTTAGTTGGAACTCTGATAATAAATGATAACGAACCACCGACAATTTGTTATTTCATTATTATCATGCCCCCAACATTTTCACAACGAAATGTTTTATTTATAGGTCTTTATTTGCTTCGGTACAGAATAATTTTAATATTTCTATCGGCAGATGGTTATTTTTACATTTAGGGTTTTTACAAAGAGCGTGAGTTACGTTGGCTCTTGTTACTAATTGCTTGAGTCTTGAAAGAAAAATACATGCTTAGGTACTAAGGTACCTATACATTTTTTCAGATCCTCTTTTATTCAATACGTTTTCTCACTTTTATTATGAGTGAGTTTTAATCCAATATGGACTTAACCAAAGAGTTGATGCAGGTATAGACTTAGGAGTATCATCTTCGACTGCAAAATAAAAGCAGGTAATTTTGATTCATAGGTTGTACTGAAGTACTCATTTCAGGGCGAAGCAGACAGAATGTTATCTTTTGTAAACAACTCAAATGAGATTTATTTTTTCTCATTTTAACTATATATCTCATCATCATCTGCCTAGCCTTTTCCCGACTGTTGGGGTCGGCTTCCAGTCTAACCGGATGCAGCTGAATACCAGCATTTTACAAGGAGCGACTGTCTATCTGACTTCCAGCACCCAGTTACTGGGTAACACGCCCCCTGGTAAGACTGGTTGTCAGACTTTCGGGTCTCTGACGACCCGCAACGACTGTTAAAGATCCACAAATGACAGCCGTGACCAACGGCTTAACGTGCTTTCCGAGGCACGGAGGGGTCTTGGTATGTAAATATGGTCACCCATCCGTGGAGCAACCGCGGCAAGCGTAGCTTAACCTGATCGATTGACCCGTGCGGCTGTTATTACTTAGCCACAAGCCCCCCTTTTTAACTTAATCTATAAGTATTCATATTATATAGAGGTAAAATTTGTGAGTTTTGGGTATCTTCAGAACTGCTGATCCGATTTAGAAAATTCTTATAGGAAGCTACTGTATTGCCGAGTGTCATAATAGGTATATATTTAATATAAAAACAATAAATTTTCAAGCGGACGAAGTCGCGGGCAGAGGCGAAAGAAAAAAATCGGCCAAGTGCGAGTCGGACTCGCGCACGAAGGGTTCTGAACCATTATCTATAAAAATGGCAAATAATCACGTTTGTTGTATGGGAGCCCCCTTAAATATTTATTTTATTCTGTTTTTTAGTATTTGTTGTTAAAGCAGCACAACAGAAATACATCATCTGTGAAAATTTCAACTGTCTAACTATCACGGTTCATGAGATACAGCCTGGTGACAGACGGACAGACAGACAGACGGCGGAGCCGAATAGGGTTCCCGTTTTACCCTTTAGATACGGAACCCTAAAAATCAATCGCAATCACGTCGAGGGTGGCAATACTAATAACGATCGGCTAATAAGTTTGAAACAGTAATCATCTCGATCAGACGCCGCGACGGAACCAAACCGTTCGGAACGTTCAAGTTGCATTCATACATTGAACCAATCACCATTCACCACTCATTCGTGCAGCTTCAAAGCTTACTGAAGGAAAATCCTGTCCTAAATCTATACATATTTAATTATAATAAAATCGTAGCGAAGTCAAAACTTTACATTGAATATTTTGATTGTAATTGCTAGGAGGTCTAACGATTCTAATGCCGATAAAATAGTTTTTAGAATGTTTGTTTGTTTTGAATACAGTTTTGTATGGAGATTCGTAAAATGGTCCACAAATTATGAAATTATTGCTCTATTGAAGTCTAATGTCAAATAGCAGCTGTCAAACAGATGAATTGCGGGATACGGATTGTACGCAGATCATGTTATGAATTGTCAGTTCGTGACCATTTTACGAATTTTAATATGATTCATAATATTATCATATTATGATTCTGCCAAAGCGTCGATTTTAGCCCCCCTGGTCAATCTATGGGTTGTACATTATCACGCTATTTGCTATGGAAGGATGTGCAATATTTTATTATGTTCGTATTCTTCTACAGTTTACCGCAAATTGTAAAAAAACGAGCCGAAACGTTAGAATATTGCAGATAGTTACAGATTTAACCCTTTAAATGATCACGACCACACGCATCATACCTCTATGGAGCTAACCAGTCAATCATGATATATACAGGGTGGATTTTTGAGACGGGCAAATAAGGGCCAGGTATAACCTTATCCGTTGTCGCTACAAGAAAAGGAAGAGACTGTCCTTAACTTTTTGAAACAGTTTGATCTGCATTCTCAGATTTGAAAACAAAATATACCGTCAGCAAGAAAATGGGCAATAATTAAAACTTTTTATCAAAAAACTTTAATGGACCAACTGAGGTTTGAGTAACTAGGTTAGTACAAAAGTCAGAAATCGCAAAAAAAAAAACTTCCCATACATTTCGTCCGACATGAGACTGAGATGAGAGACAACACAATATAGCAGGCAGCAGTGTATGACAACAGTCGAATTATTCCTAAGTACTTCACTGGGCTGAATAGGGAACGAATATAGAATATAGTTACAGATTTAACAATTTAAATGATTATCTTCCTGCTAAACCTTTAAGGAGCTAAGCAGTTAATCATGAAATATAAGAACGACTATTTTAGTTAACTTTCAACAAAGCAAATAGCTTATAGGTTCGACGACTGCTTTGTAAACCTAAGCTCGATTTACAACAATTGATATTTTTTTGTGTTGTTTTTTTTGTTTATACATGTTGTTATATATTATGTATAAAGTGATATATATATATATATGACAGTTCGTATAAACACATCTTTGGTCATAATCATAATAGAATGAAAAATCTATGATTAGGTGATTTTTAATGAGTAACCGGGTCTTTTTTTTTTTGGGTGGGAAGTTATCAAATAACTTCTCCCGCTCTGGGCGGAGCGGGAGGGCGTGTCAGACTTTTACTGACTAAAACCCACCCGAGTTCCTTCAGATGCCTGTGTGCCAGGGCCCCGATATCGCTTTCGGACAGACTCGTAACCCTGGCAATCAGACTCGTAACCCTGGCAGAATCGCGTGTGTTTACGATAGGTATACTTTAATATTATTTTAGTGATAGTTGTTCTTCAGGAATAATCTTGAAGAATGCATCAGTCAGTGTATCAGTGTTGTGCCATTAAATAGTATATAGAACGCAGGCGTTCATTAGTTCACTAAAAACGAAAAACATCTGTTCACTAAAAAGGACATCCAAAGGGCTTCCGCGTCACCAGTCCTGACTCTCTTCACATCTTGGCTGTTGAGACCAAAACTACAAACGTAGTACACAAGGAAATTTTACAAAAATGTGGCTATTATTTTCGTATAATAAATGTATTATGGTGTCTTGCAACTTCCACGCGAACGAAGTCGCGGGCAGAAGCTAGTATATTAGTTTATAAATTATCAATACCTAATATTAATATTGTGTGACCGATTTTCCCGGATAGCTAGTTTTGTATTTCCGTTTTTAATTAATTATTAGAAACATATACGAATACCTAATTTTATTGTTTTTTTAAATATATTTTATTAAATAGGTACGTTACGAAAGATATAAGTAGTCGTTGTTTCCATTCATACGGTCTCGTTATTTGTAAGGAAAATCCGGTTTTACGTGAGGTTTATCAATGAAACGCTCCATTGAAACGAAGGGGCTAATTAGGTGTGTGATAGTATAGCAATCATTATTATTTATTTTTAATTGATGATAAGGTCATGTACCTATTGGTACTAATCAGCGCGATGTATAAAATGGCTCCTCGCGTGTCCCTTAGAAACAATTTCAAAGAAATTGATATACTGACTCTGCCTTCTCTTCATATAGAAAGTATTTTGTATGTTCGCAATAGCTTAGGACTTCTTAAAATAAGAAGCGATGCCTATATTTTAAATACACGTAGTAAACATGGAATTGTGATACCCTAAAACAAGCAAGTCATTACATATAAACAGTATCCGCATTTATAACAAGTTGCCAAAGTCGGTTACAGAACTTAGCGATGGAAAATTCAAAACTCACATCAAACGTGTCCTTATCAAAAAGCATACTATATGATTAAAGACTACGTTGACGACAAGGAAGTTTGGGAATAATTCCTTCTACACAATACATGTGTCTTCCCTGGTACCTCATTAACAGCATAACTATGTAAATGTCTATTAACAGCTCTCAAATTATTTTTATTCTTTACATACTTCCTTGACAATACCTACAATTACCCTAGACTTTAGACCTACAATTTTAATTCAAACTCTTTATAGTGGCTTTTGTAGACAGGCTATTTCAGTTTTGTTAAAGTTGTAATGGCAATCATGCCATTTAGTTTCAATTGATTTTAATTTTATTTATAGATTCTATTATATTTTGTGAATGTAAGAACGTTGTAGGCCTTGTAGACTGTAGATTTGTCGACCATTTTCTATTTTGTTAAGTTTCTGGTAATTATTGACGGACCTACACTGTCCTCCCATACCTATCAACACCGTAATTTGAAAACATTGTAAAAGCCAATTATTTTTAAACGAGTAACCGTGGTGTTTCTTGCCGGCTCTACTTCATAGGAAACGACCAATTGGAACCGTGCACCTAGCTTCTGACGTTTCATAAGTGCCCATGCAGGTATGCAGTGCATGTAGGTATGTGAAATAAAATATTTCGATTTTGATTGCCTATTCCAAGAAAATGTTGTTAATTACTTTTTTTTTGTTGGAAATTCCCATATACTTAAAAGTACCTACTTATGTACTTCCGAGAACATAATATTTATGAAGCACATTATGCATATGCATGAGTGAATTAATATTGTTTATCTTTAGGTAGGTTATATTGGACAACAAGAGAATTCATTTGTATAACAAATTGTAAGAGAATTCTCAAGGAGGCTCTCCAGAGTATGTCTTACGAAGATACAGAGAATTTATTACCCACGATAAGTATTTATCAAATTTATAAAATAAGATTTAAGCTACGCAACAAAACTATAATTTATTTGTCCATTGTCAATTTTTGGTATTTATTAATTTTATAAGAATATTTTAGTACTTTTCGCCTGAAACACAGGATTACCTAGTTCAGGCACGTAATTCATAAGAATATAATTTACGCAAAACTGTACACATTTTTATACCTTGTAATTTTTGAATAAATATATTATAACGAAAAATCTATGTATATATACCTACTATTCCTTAGAGCTTTGTTAAGCTTTTACTTTCAGGATTTTCTTCGAAACTCCGTTGCCTACAATATTGATAAATTACACCCTTTTTCCAAGTAGGTACAGACAATACCTACTTCTTTATTCACAAAAGACTTAATCACAAACAAACACATTAGTTACCCACTATTTATGCATCGAGAAGACAATTTGAATACATCGATTTACCTCACGTGTTCAGATATGTGGTGTTCCCACGTTACATACACAGCACAGACGACATACACACGAGAAACAATGGGCCCGTATGCGGCCCACCCTGGAGAGACGGCGCTTTACCGGGGTCAATGCACTCACGCATTTAATTATGTGCAAATATGAAAGATCTTCTGATTGAGCATTTAATTGGGTCAAAGACATCTGTTAAGAACTTCATTCAATGAACAGGTTACAACAGGTTTGTTGGTGTTGGTTTTCGCACATTTATTATGGCAATTTTTTGTCAGACTTATGAGTAAGCCTATATTTTACGCTTGGATTACATAAATTCCTCCCATTCCTTAGAAAAATAAATTGGGACAACATCGTTTTTATTATGTACTAGTTGCCGCACGCGGCTCTGCCACCGTGGCTTTTTCTAAAATAAAATTAGCCTAAGTTACTCCATATAACATTAGCAGTCTGCCCGTGAAAGTCCGGTCAAAATCTGTCCAGCCGTTTCAGAGATTAGCCGGAACAAACAGACAGACAGACATCGTATATACTTCCGGCGTTTAGTAAAAAGCATGACATTAAAAATCTGGGAGTCTACTCCGAAGTATCGGCCGAATGTTTGGTCCAAAGTTTCCTTTTTTGTCTTTGACTCATTTCTTTGACTGTCGTTTTTTTTTCTTTCGCCTTAGTCAGTTAAAGTCAGCCGTAGTCAGGAAACGGCCGAACATTTGGTCGATACTTCGGATGTATCTTCCGAGTAGAGAGTATGTGTAACGTCAAAATCACACTAATATTATAAAGGCGAAAGTTTGTGAGTGTGTGTGTATGTTTGTTACTTCTTCACGCTCAAACGGCTGCACCAATTTTGATAAAATTTTGTATGGAGGTAGCTGACACCCTGGATTAAGACATAGGCTACTTTTTATCCCGATATTCCCACGGGATCGAGACTTACGCGGGTGAAACCGCGAGGCGCAGCTAGTATAGAAATATAGAAGATTATATTGTGTGCCTTTTAGTCTGTTCTATAAAAATGTATTTCTTTCTTTCTTTTCTTCTTCTTTTAGTGCTGATTACCACTTACTGCGATGCGATCAAACCTTTTCATCGTAGCGATAACGGTAATAATTTCATTTCACATGACTTTGAATTTCAACTGTTTCGTTGGTTTATCCGGCTGATATTAAAATGATAAAAATTTGAACCGGATTTAATTCACCAAATAAGAAACCAAGCCCATATTCATACAACTTTATTTTAATTATTTTTTCCTAAGTAATGCATGCCTTTATATTTTTTATTCTAAAGAAAAGAACTGTTAGGGCAGCAGGTTCTGGTAGAACAAACCAACCACACTTTTCTCAACCACTGGAACTCCTGTATAAGTAAGCCAGACCCTACAGTGGCGACCACGATAAACCAGAAAAGGGCCAAAACAATGAGGCTCCTCGTTTTCCGGGGAAATAATTCAACTGTCTTGGACCATTTACACTATAAGACATTTGCACGACATTTGTGAACAAGTAGGCTAAGAATGTGCGGAAACTGCACCAATGATTAATGAACTGTTCCAAACGTCGTGCAGTTTATCTCGGCTGGATATATAATGCAAGAGGTTATGGACGTGGACTAATCTGAAAGTGCACCGAGGTAACGAGGATGCGGCGTATTATCCTATTCGGGCTTCACCTATTTATTAATACGTGGTACAGTCAGCCTCAAAATGATGTATCGACATCGACAAGAATTTAATTTACACATTTATATCCGGCGTCCAAGCAAATAGGGTCTAGTAGTGAAGTATTGAGTTAAGACTAGATTCGGTATCTAGAATAGTCACTTGATAATAGGTTTAAACAACCATTCAATAACTGGCCCAATTTTTTTTTCAGACATTTGAAGTTGAAACTATGAAGAAGCTTGATTTGAGAAAATCTTAATGAACTTCTGCATAATTAAGCATTAATTAATAATCAATTAAAATCGCAAAATGCAATTTTTTCACCCAATTTTACAAAACTGGACCCATTTTGCTTGGATATCATCACGCCTGTGTTCGCCAAAGGGTTAGGGAGAGGTGTACCTATAGTACACCCACATTTCGCCAGTTATGTTTAAGTCGGGAGGGTCAAGCCAATTGACATCAACTGGGCTCAAATCCAGATTCCGGGCTGCAACTGAGAAATTCCAGATGGAAAACCCCAATAACACTTTGCCCGACTCAGAAATCAAACCCAGGACCTCATGCTCGCAGTAGCGTTTGCAACCACTAGAGTTCACTAGACTAACGAGACAGTTTAATTCAATAGTCTACAATGTTTGTTCCATAATATTATAACAATGTGTAGCCACAAAACATAATTAGGAGCACAAAGAAGACAATTAAATTAATTCTTGTCGAAGTATATAAAATTTTGAGGCTGACTGTACATAGACTACCTCCCGTGCTACGTTACAATTTATGACTCAATTACTTTTGGTTTTGTATGGCCCCTTTGTAAAAACTTGAGGATAATTTTGAAAATAGAACATTTCTAAAGGCACTGAAAACATCGGACGTTAAGTGACTAGGCACTATTAATTTCGATTGTCAGAATTAAAAAAAATAAAATTCATACTAGCCAGGGTTTTTTTAATCGAATTAACTTGTTTGCCTACTTGTCTATTAGCCTCATTTTGCTTAATAAACTCTTGCTTATTTGTACATTTTATATAAATCAATTGCACAAGCAGGTTGACAGCCCAACCACTTATAAAGTGAATTAATTAAAAACCTGGCTGCGAAGTCAAGACTTCCATTCTGGAATAAACTGTGTAAGTATATAATTACGACGGCGCAGCAAGTGGCGCCGCTGCCGCCCCGTTTTGGTACGAAGTTACTGGAATCACCGAACAGGTCGGATGAGAGTGACACTGGCTGCTCACAATCACTCATAGAGGAAAGTAATATATTCAGTTACTCTAGCAGAGCGTCGCATCGATGGTTGGGTGGCGGCTGTCTTCTGACGACAGAAGATGATGTCAGGGAAGCTGCTGTCGTACCACGTCCACGACGAACTGCTATATTCCGGCACACTCCTGATGATATTGCAGCTGCTGAACCACTAATCTCAGACCAAATAAAAAACCAAGACCTAGCTGCGAACAATGCAGTGAAGCATGCCAAAACTACACCTCGCTCTGTGCATACACGCATACACGCACACCAGTAGCGAAGCTATAATTTTTCTTAGAGGTAAGCCGAAGAAAAAGTTGTTCAGTTCTCATAAACTCAATTTATTCAAACATTTTATTCATTCATTTACTTTCTAAATTTAACGCCAGCTACGGTCGGAATTCTTTGTTTAGTCAAACAATTTAGGCATTTTTGTAATTGATTTTTTAAACTGGTACCAAATATTTGTAATGTGATGTGATTGATACACACAAGTGTAAGAAGACTGGTTCTTCCGAAGGGAAGCCGAAAGGAATCGAGTTGTATGGAGGCTGCGCCCCTGACGCACACATTTACAACCAAACTACACCTCACTAAGTGCACACATGTTTACGAAACCGGCCTCACGTCACTGTTGACAGCGCTGTCTTGGTTTTTTATCTGGTCTGAGCCACTAAATACAATGATCACTTCTGGTAAAGGCTGCGCCTTTAAATATCTAACCATTCCCGCTCATAATTTTCTCACCGGCCGGTATTCTGATGCATATAAACTGCATATTTATTCAAGGAAAATACAAAACATTTTCTTATTTCACTTTGTAAGCTTTCAGTTTCTCTTGTCTTTGTCAGCAATCTAATATTAATACATTATTAATGGATTAATAGCTCGTGGCTAACTAATAACAGCCGCAAGGGTCAATCCATCAGGTTAAGCTACGCTTGCCGGGGTTGGTCCGTGGATGGGTTACCATATTTACATATCGAGACTCTTCCGTGCCTCGGAAAGCACGTTAATTCGTTGGTCCCGGCTGTCATTCGTGGATCTTTGACAGTCGTTATGAGTCGTCAGAAGCCCAAAAGTCTGCGACCAGTCTTAACAAGGGGTATCGTATTACTCAGTTACTGGGTTGTAGAGGTCAGAGAAGCAGTCGCTCCATGTAAAATACTGGTATTTAGCTGCATCCGGTTAGACTGGAAGCCGATCCCAACATAGTTGGGAAAAGGCTGGGCAGATTGATGTAGTAATAGTAAAATGTTCCATCTACAATATTCAAGGTACTTTCCCTCCATATGGCATATCCGTGGGACGCCCTGTATAGCTAACCCTTGCTTCATATGTTAGAAAAATTTGTCTACTAAACAACGTAAATAACGAAATGAATGTTGTTGATCTGTCAAAATGAAACCCATTGCTGCTGATAGTGAATTACGCGTTTACCCCGCTCAGTAACATGAACGAAGCAGAAGGATCGGAGCAGGTATGTTTCTGCCTACCCCGATGGGAAGAAGTCGTGAGTTTATGTATGTGGTACGCACTTTTCCCTTATGTATTGAGGGCAACTGGAAGCGTTGTTGCCCTTTGGCCATTTACATACACTACACCATAACTTGTTTTGTTTCGATATGGCAACATTGAACATGCAATGAGCTTAGTGTTAATAGTGAAAACTTGATAAGTTATGGCTTACAAAGTTACTAATGAGCCGGGTATCTGCATCGATTAATTAAAACATAGGTCTGTAGCAAGGGTCAATTCAGAAATACCTAAGTGATATATTATGTTGCGCCGGCAAATGCTAATTGGTAGTGGAAATTATGGTAAAGTGTGTTGCGTTCAAAATTTCAAACGAAGATTTTTATTTCCGGAATAGTCTCGACCAATTACTATACCCGAGCTCAGCAATTAGTGTCAACAAACAACCCTAGACTTCCCATCAGGAACTTAAACAGGTTTCAAGAACTTTAATCTGAGTTTAATAACCTACCTTTTTCTTTCTCATGGCCAGTCTCATCTGTGTAATTTATTCCTTGAAATGTACAAAATCTCGTTTTAATCAAGCACAATATCACAAAAATATTATTGGATATTAATGGGGTTCGTGGTTAGGTAGGCTTATACAATATTAGTTTTAGTATATGCGAAACCCGAAACACGTGTCCAGTATTTTTAAATAAAGAATCTATGTACAAAATTTCTAAAGTGCATCATGAAAAATCACAAAGTTATAAGGTACGCACATGCTAATGGCGCTCCCGCGCCTCCAGGGTCGTCTTGCGCTCATTGATAATAATTAGGCTGTAGGTACCTAACCGTACAGCGATTGTATTGTAAGTAATTAAATAGTGATAACATTTTCCATCACACTTAAATATTTTTGGGACAAAATATAACATGGTGTAAAAATTATTGAAATCGATTCAGTTCCATAATCTGTACAAACTACATATATTCAGGTTTCGCATATACTAAAAATAATGTTGTATATGTATTATCAACAAGCTGATTACTTATAAGTAGTTATAAGGCAGTTAGGTAAAACGAGGAACATGTAAGAAAACACAAGAATCCGTCAATTCCGCCGGAGGGAAGGAAGTTAGCAACAAAGTGATCACAGGATGCTGCGCCGGAGACTGCAGACGTCGCCGACCCAGTTCCGCTCCTCAGTGATTTACCGGAGGGAGGAGATCGCCCCATCAAGCCATCCTTCCACTTCCACTGGATGCCGCTGTTACTCAGTTAGGTTAAACGATTGGCACGTCCACGACGCGACGGTTCAAGAAGATTGGTTATAGATTGTTTTGTAAGTTTTCTGCGTAGGTGTGTGATTTTTGTTGTGCACCGAGTGTCTTTAAAAATACGGGAACCTTCATCATTATCATTTGGCTAGATTTTTCCCAATTATATTGGGGTCGGCTTCCAGTCTAACCGGATGCAGCTGAATACCAGTATTTTACAAGGACTGAACTGCCTATTTGACCCGCATAAGGTGTAATTTAAACGGTGTTGAACCTAGGAGTTATTGCAGGTACCACTATCTAGTTTATTTTATTTTTTTATATGACGTTTAATAATGATTTCGATATTCTATTGTTTATTCTGTAAATAAACAATTTCATTTCATTTCCCCTACACATCATTATGAACGACTTTCAATATACAATCAAACCATTTTAGAATAAAAATCCGGCTCCTTCCTTATTGCATTAGTAAGCCATCACAATATAAATAACGAACTTGTAAAAAAAGCTCAAAGTCAAAGTCAAATTATTTATTTCAAATAGACACCTATGAGACTCTTTTGAACGGCAAAATTTACAAAAAAATAGAATTGATTCTAGTCGCCCTTTCCAAAAGGTAGCTTTGTATCGAGAAGAATGGGTAAGAAACTCCACCACTCTTTAAAAATGTTTTACAATATTTTGTATAAGTGTATTAATTATATAATCTCGATACCCTTTCATACAATACAGCAACGACTAAATTACGACGAGGTTTTACAGGGTTACGTAAAGCCCTCAAACTCAAAGCATTTATTTCAATTAAACCATTTACAGGCGCTTTTGAATGGTCAAGGAGTCGGTCAGTTAGAAATATGAAGCTAGTTGCCCATTCCAAACAGTAGTACGTTCCTATGGAGAAGAACGGGCCAGAAACTCCACGGACACTCTTTTAAATTAAAATATTGATACAAAGTATTGGTTACATCATTCATGTTGAAATTATATATGTGAGAACGATGCAAAACATCTGGAGCGTCCGTGATAAAAAGATTTCAAAAAAACCTTTGTACACGGCACGATTTCTTCACGGTACGGCGTATAAACCGCGCCGTAGAAAAACCTCTCCGTCAACAAGCTTCCACAGTCATCCGTATTACACTGACGACTGAGCCGTGCAGTCGGCGAATACACCGTAGTTCTTCACGGCAAGACAAATTAATGTGTACGAAGGGCCTGAACCTGTTCTGCTCATCATCATCATTTTAGCCGAAAGACGTCCACTGCTGGACATAGGTCTCCCCAATGGGGGGTTTGCCATAATCGCCACGCTTGGCAGGCGGGTTGGCGATCGCAGTATGGTGTTAAAATGCATAGAGAACGCTGCTACTGCTGGTGCCTTTTACGACACCTATGGGAAGAAATAGGAGCAAGCTGTGCTACGTGAAGGAAATTCAGTCTGTTATTAATACACAATATGTTAAAATAACCGAACGATGACATAGAAATGAGTGAATAGCCTAAAATAATTGAAAACTATTCGTGGCAAACTCTTCTTAAAAACAAACTAATAACAAACGATGACGAAATACAGACGGTTAGCCAAATTGGCGCTGAAACTGAAGCAGTTAATAATACAAGTTAATATAGCCAACCACTGTGTTATTTTAATTAACGTTAAAATCATCTTGTGGATTCTTACGTAACTGCTACGCAGGTAAACAATGAAATGTAAACACAGACTAATAAATATTATATTGAATGAGAGATCAATTAGATCTTTTTGGATTTAGACAGAAAATCGTTTCCATTTTTGCCCTTCGAAAATACCAAGTTTATAACAAACAATAAGTGATACAAGACCTAGATGATAAATCCAAAAAGTAAAATAATAATAAAAACATAAAAAAAAAATATTGCAAGTTCAACCTATTTTAGTACCTTAAAATAGCAATCGTTTAGAATTAAAATTATTTTATTTGTTTAATTGGTTTAATTACTTACCTACTATCGAAGGCGTTGGTAAATAGGCAGTACTAAATTAGGTTGATCTTGCAATATTTTTTTATCATTTTTTATTTTTCCTGGGGTCCTTTATCGATACTGAACCTACCCCTAAGCTATGGCACGCAATTACTTCAACATCCTGTATTGTGCTAAGTAAGACCTGCCACTAACAATACAAAAAAACACGTTGGAGATTCCTCAATGTTTTATTTAACAAATCAATTGTTTTAAGTTTCTTTATGCTTGAAGATTCATGAAGCATTTCCAAAATTTTCAAGGTTACAGGAAGTCCTCAATGTCTTTTACACTTCTGAATGATATCAACGCAAATTGTACCACTGTTCATTGACAGTAACGACCATTTTTTATCACACAGGTTTCTCAACCTCGATGACTATCAAATAAGAACCTAATCTACTTCCGTTCCCAATTTTCAAAGTTATTGAGGCGAAACTATTATTAAGCTAAAATTAAAGACTATTCAAGAACAATTTAGATTTGGAGACTTACCTAGAGAAGCCTCGGGGTCCGACAGGTCGGAGAGCGAAGGCACCTTCTGCATAGCGCGGGGCTCTTCGGCCTCCGGGGGCTCAGTCTTGATGCCGTCCGCGTTGCCGCCACCCTCATCGCACTGAAAATACATACACAATTAGTGACTGTCACTTATAGACACAATTCCACTTAGTATTAATTGTCGCATCAGAAACGTTGAAGATGGATTGGTAGCTTTTATATAGGAGTCAAAAAAAGACTTCAGTTTTACGAAAAGAGGATTATCAGAAGCTTTGTCCTAGTTGCTTAGAGGATACTGACATACTATAGGAGAGAACAGTTAGATTAAAGTTGCAGTTACGGCTGGATGACTCACTGAAAACCTAGAAGCATTTATTTCATTTAAACCATTTAAATTGTCAAGAAGTCGTCAGTTAGCCAGAATGCTGAAGGTTTATGCCCATTGCTTCAAGTCATAGATCGCTATGGAGATGAACGGGCAATAAACTCCAAAGAAGAACAGGCAAGAAGCTTCTCCACTCGGTGTGTAATTCATCTGTTACGAGTCCAGAGCGAAGAAAGAAAAGACCACGCAAGAAACCAGTTTTGTAGCAGGTAGTTCTCAAGTTATTCCCTTATCATTTATTTTTACTTAACCATTATCACGTTAGCCAGAGCACAGCTACTAACCAAAAATCGTTTAGCTTTATTTATTTATTTTACAGCTTATGTACACACATAAGAACAGACAAGAAGAAAAGACCAGAAAAATACGTACAAAGATGCTTTTTTCTAAAGAAATCTCTTCGTGTGCTTTTGTTAATTTTCTTTTGTTTTTCACTATTAACTAAACGTTGATACGATTAAACAGTTAATTAAACAAACTTTCAAGTTCCACTGAAATGCAAGAGGAAATCTATAAAAAAAAAATGATACATAAAACACTACAAATTAAAAAAAAATGTCAGTTATAACATAACCAATTAACGATGTCTTATCCTGAACGGTACTTAATATATTGAAGTCACACACTTAAGTGCGCCCATCGCAAATCAACCTTATCACCAATAGATCTCATTATCTATTGGTGATAAGGTATCTAACAGATATTACTCATAACAGCATAATTATTACACAAATCCTTGAAAACATTTCGATAAATTATGACCACAAGATTGTGCTTCATTCATCATTTCAGCCGAAAGACGCCCACTGCAGGATATAGGCCTCCCCCAAGGGGGGTGTTTGCTATAATCGCCACTCTTGGCAGGCGGATTGGCGATCGCAGTATGGTGTTAAAATGCATAGAGAACGCTGCTGCCCATTCTCAAGTAAATCCCTTAGTCGCCTTTTATAACACCCACGGGAAGAAATAGGATGGTCCTATTTTTACGTCCGCCATCACACGGCACGGCGGCACGGCGGATTGTGCTTATCACAATAATATTTATATTGTTGTCAGCATATGAAAACTTTCGAATTTTGGTTTTTCGTAGAGCTTTCATATTAAGTATTCCCAAAAATAAACAATCCTAACTAATACTATAAATGCGAAAGTGAGTTGTTCTTCCACGCTAAAACGGCTGATCGGATTTGTATGAAATTTGACAGATAGGTACCCTGGGACCTGAAGAAGGACATAGACTAATTTTCTTCCTGGATCGCAGACGAAGCCGCGGGAAACAGCTAGTTTTACATGAAAAGGCCACTTCTCAACATCCTGTGTTGAATAAAAACTTACACCAAATACTTTAAGCGAAAATCAACTAAGTCAGAAATACTGAAGTGATTCTGTAGTGTTCAGTGTTGTCTGAATTAAACTGTAAACCGGACTGATAGGTTCAGGAACTCAATGATAATAATATCATCTTAATTCCAACTTAAGGACTGACTCATTGTATTGACAAATCAATTCACGACTTCAAGTTTCACTTATCGAAGAACGTTAGCAACTAAATGGCACCTATAAATCACTAACGGACAGACACCCGAATCACCAAGTAGGCTTCAAAAACCTTGCAGTGTCCATCAAAAAAGGATATCTATTCTTTTATATAATATATATGGCGGAGGAGCCACGGTGATGGCATCGCCACATTACAAGAACGGGTATGCTATCCACACACCAGTCACTTCCGTTCGCTGTTCGGACATGCGTCGCTTAAAAAAATATTCACAACACAATGGTTCAAAAGATCCTTTGATCTATGTTCATTCTTATTCAAAAGAATAAAGTCTATGCGATAAGAAATAAACTCTGAGCTAACGTCAAGGTTTCAAAACCAATGTATTTTTAAACGAGAATATTTACTGATTCGAACTACGAGGTAAGTATTGTGGATACTTGCATTAGATTTCTTTAAACTTTATACTTTGCACACATTATCAGCCACTGCTGGGACTCAAGCCTCCTCTCTGTGAGAGGGACTGGGCCATAATCCACCACGCGGGCCTATAGTGCGGATTGGTAGATGTCACATGTCTTCGAATTTTTAGTTCTAGGACATGCCGGTTTCCTCACGATGTTTTCCTTCACCGTTTTGAGAGCGGTGGTGATGAAATAAGTTAATAATAATGTTTTTTTTTTTTTAGGCTCGCCCCCTATTACATAGGACTTAAACATAACTGGAGAAACGTGGGTGTACTTGTACTATAGGTGCACCTCTGCCTAACCCTTCGGGGATTACAGGCGTGAAGTTATGTTATGTGTTATGTTTTTTTATGTTTAAATTTAATTGGTTGCAATTTTATTTTGGGGTCTGTTCGGATAGTGTGTATGGTCTATTTCTATTAATTTATGTTTGGGAATGGATGTTATTTACCTGAAATACATGAATTTATTTACATTTACACAAAGTATAGCGCCTGTCTGGGTTCGAACCCACGGCCATAACTCGTAAGTCGAGGCCATTACCACTGCAACACCACTGCTCTAGGTAACAGAAGCAATAGGTTTCATTTTGCCAGTTCAACAACATTCATTGCGTTGTTTACTTTGTTAAGCAGACAAAATTATTTTTTTAATTAACTTTAAAATTAATCCTTACTACTCGTAATATCACACTTCACACTAATATTATAAAGGCGAAAGTTTGTGAGTGTGTGTGTATGTTACTTCTTCATGCTCAAACGGCTGGACCAATTTTCATAACGTTTTGTATGGAGGTAGCTGACACCCTGGATTAACATATTATGCTACTTTTTATCCCGATATTCCCACGGGATCGAGACTTACGCTGTTAAAACCGCGGAGCGCATCTAGTTTAGAATAAATTTCAGCTCTCATTTAAAACTTATGTAAAATCAAGGACATTAATTGGTTAGCAAATTGAACACCAACTTAAATTGTCCGTAGATTTATATTCAAGTCACAACTGGGCTAGTGGCTAAATAATAACCGCACGAGGCGATCGAAGGTTAAGCTACGCTTGTCGAGGTTAGTCCGTGGATGGGTGACCATCCATTACATAGCGAAACTCCTCCGTGTCTCGGAAAGCACGTTAAACCGTTGGTCCCGGCTGTCATTTGTAGATCTTTGACAGTTATTACGGATCGTCAGAAGCTCAATAGTCTGACAACCAGTCTTACCAAGGGATATCGTATTACTTAGTAAATGGGTTGTGGAGGTCAGATAGGCAGTCGCTCCATGTAAAATACTGGTATTCAGCTGCATCCGATTAGACTGGAAGGCGACCCCAACATGGTTGGGAGAACGCTAAGCTGATAATGATGATTCAAATAACTACTGTTAATTCTTTGACAGTTGTATGAAATGGCTATATCACGGCAATTGAGCGTACCCTACGCTCAATTGTCATTTTTGTATAAAAAAAAAAGTACTTGGACACTTGCCGGTGTATCAATTTCCATTGTACTCTTTTTGATGCTAATTCTTTTAACTGCTCATAGATAAGCGTCTACATTTTTATTTTCTTTCAATTTCCATATTTCTCTTTGCCTATTTATTATCATTTTCTCTTGTAAATTATATAGTGCTATGAAGGCAATAGGGGAGGAGCTTGTGGCTAAATAATAATTGCCGCACGGGTCGATCGATCAGGTTAAGCTACGCTTGCCGCGGTTGGTCCGCGGATGGCTGACCATCTGTTCATACCAAGATTCCTCCGTGCCTCGGAAAGCACGTTAAGCCGTTGGTCCCGGCTGTCATTTGTAGATCTTTGACAGTTGTTACGGGTCGTCAGAAGCTCAATAGTCTGACAACCAGTCTTACCAAGGGATAGGCAGTCATGGGTACTGCCGACAGAATCGAAAACCTAAAACTTTGGAATAACATATAAAACATTATTTTTAGTATATGCGAAACCTGAATATATGTTGTTTGTTCAGAATAAGGAACTGAATCGATTAAAATAATTTTTACACCATGTTATATTTTGTCCCAAAAATATTTAAGTGTGATGAAAAATGTTATCACCATTTAATTACTTACAATACAATCGCCGTACGGTTAGGTACCTACTGCCAAATTATTATTAATGAGCGCAAGACGACCCTAGAGGCGCGGGGGCGCCGTTAGCATGTTTTTGTACGGACAACCCGGTAACATAACAACCTTATAACTTTGTGATTTTTCATGATAAAGTTTTGTGTACATAGATTATTTTCATAAAAATACTAGTCACGTGTTGCGGGTTTCGCATATACTAAAACTAATATTGTATATATTTATATATGCGTATACATGTACACAGGCTGCTGCGCGCTGCCAGTCTGGCGCAACACGTCACGAGACGCGGTTAGCATGTCGTTGAAGCAAAACCATAAGATTTGCCCCTACCAAAAATCGCTTAACGCGGCTACAGAAGTTTTCACTTAAAAAACATTGTACCTACAAAGTATAACACACTGCACACTCACCAATGATTTTCATGTTTTTCTTCAAAAGTGCTTAGTAATTAACATCCTTAATTTCCGACCTATATCTTCATCTGTTTTCCTGTCCTATAAATAATTAATGACGACAAGCCTATGTTTATTGAACAAAATAATCTGATCATCGGGAGAATGTCTTAATTACCTATGTAGCAAAAACTCAGGCATTCCATGACGTTGGAGTAATCTTAAATATTGCTTTAAGGCTCTGACAAGAGGCAAATGGTAAAAATAGGCTTGTCTTAAACAAAAAAAAATCGATACAAATACTAACGGTAAACTAAACCTTTACTGTGAGGCTCAATCCAAAATATCTGTATTAAATATCAACGTACGGTTTGTATATAATTAATAACAAGAACGTCTTATTTGTATGCAGAACTTGGTTGTTCAACTCATTTTTGAGTAAATAAATAATTGCTTCATATTTTGCAATAAATTACAAGCGTTGTGTCATCGCGCTTCTCTTTCTTTTGTATGTCTGACAGTGACCGCGGTTTAGCTGTTGTCAGCGTCTTTACTATGATCGAACACAATTAAGGTTTTAACAAGATACTAATCGGTTTTTTGACCAATTACATCGATGACATGGGATCCAAGTTCCTATATGTTCTGTAATAAATTGTACCTAAACCTAGCTTTTTAACGTATTTTCGTTCGTAAAACGAGAACTATTGTGTATCCCTGGCTGACCCTTCTCAATTGAATATCTCGTGGCCCATGACACAGCTCCTAATCACAAAGTATATCAATATGGTCCAATAAAAACGTCAAAATCGAATCAGCGTGTCCCCTCGGGCCAATCAACTTACGCTCCATACCGTTATGATGTGACTCTATGAGACCCTACTGTCATAATGTGTATAAACATCTTTTTTGTGCTACATATATTTTATTATCGTGAAGATTTATTTTTATAATGTGAAATCGAAGTACAACTACTTATATTTAGGAACCTACTTATTCTGAAATGTGGTTTTTGCCCCCCTAAAGGCCTATCCACACATGATAGGGCCGTGGTAAATACAGGGAAGGCACTGAAGCTCCATCGTCGGTCCGGACGCGGACGTGTGTGAACGAGTTTATAGAAAATGTACACACCGAATTTTTTTCAGCCCTAGGCCTCTGTACGGCCACTGTCCGTCCACGGCCCGGGCAGGGCTTTACGGTCTACTCCCTAATCACGAAATCCGTAGCGTTTTTTACTCCGTATCACTTACGGACATAAGATTAGTTCAGGGCCCGAATTAAAAATGAATGACAACATGATTTGAGAGTTGTCCCTAATCCCGATGTGTGAAACCCGTTAGAAAATTTTAATTTGTCACTTTTTTTGACAGATCAACTACTTTCGGACGGCCTCGTATCTTCGTTGACGGACTTAGAGAGTAGACCCCTGATAAGTGTGGATAGTACTTAATACATTGTCACAAAGCAAAGACGATAATTATATAAACAATGCAAACAATATAATGAAACAAACTAGACGGGTGTTCCCAAGTACTACTTGGGTGGTGGTCGAGTGCGAGGTTTTGAATAAGTTCTAATCAGCACTTAGTTACAAATAAACTTGATCATAAAGTGGTAGGAGGAAAGGCTTTCCAACCAGCGATAAAGATGCAACGTCTATTTTAAAACATAACGTAACGTTCTCAGGAAATACGCAATTGATTATTCGAACAGGAAGTTCAATTTTCAAAAGGATTTTCAAAATAACACAGACATTAACGTATTATTAATCATTACAATAATTCAGAATGAAACGCTTTAATTAGGTGGCACACAGAACAAAATCATGACATCTTAACTGAATGCATATGGCAGAATAATGAATTCCTTGTCCATTGAGCCGTGTCTGTTGATTAACCCGTAAACATTCATGAGGTATTTTGGTTCGGTTCAAAGTGTGGGGTCGGGTCACCCCTATTTTGTCTTGGCACGTGATTACCGATATTGGGGGCACGATCCCAATTCACTCGAACACCTCTTATTATCTGGCTGCCGATTGATGCGCGTCAGACTTGCTTTTTTTATTTGTATTAATTAGTGAGTGATATTTTTCTTTTCAAAGAGATGTAGAGGAAGATTTATCAAATTAAAATATTGTTGGTGACGCTTTAATTGTGAGTTAGTTAATTAATTTAGGTTACCAAGCAGCGAAATATGCTGGTCCGGCTCCATTATAGGACTATCTAGAGTCTAGACAAATTCAAACTGGTTGCTAATTTAATTGTTTAATGTATTATTTTTATGACATTGATTTTACATTCTGTGATTATCTTAACTCACACACTGACCTATTACTTATTTTTTTTTTTTAGGAAAACGTATACTTTTACAACGTTTGTAAATATAGTTATTGTGAGCACCATGTATCATTGCGTCATTTTGAATTATTTTTACCTATTAGATAGATACTAAATAGTAATTTTATTGTAGGTGCATCGTCTTCACATATAATTAGGCATATAATGAATGTACCTATACAAAATATTATAAAACATTTTAAAAGAGTAACGGTGGAGTTTCTTGCCCATTCTTCTCCATACGAAAGTTCCTTTTGGAAGGGGCGACTAGAATGAATTCTATTTTTTTTTAAATTTTGACGTTAAAAAGTGCCATAAAAGTACCTATTAAAAGTAAATAAAATGACTTTGACTTTACGAGAAAGTATTTTGTCATTGGATACAAAACCATTTAAATAGGCTTCGGTCAGATTGGAACTGCCTAATTCTTGAAATCAAAGCACTCATGTCCGTTACAAAGCTAGTAGGATCGTTTGTAGGAAAAGGCTTTTTACTAAAAAAAAAACAACCGACTTCCAAAAAAAAGTCGGAATCGGTGTCTTTGGATCTGTATTTTAGTTTTTTGCCACCGACTTCCGAAATTAAAATTATTTTTCACTTAGTGTTTTTTTTTGGAAGTCGGTTGTTTTTTTTTAAGTTTTTAATTTTTCACTTTTTAGTGGGTCAGTTTGTAATTTATCTAATTAACAATAGCCTAATGTCAAATGCTCATCACCTTTTACAAAATATTGGTATTCCCGATGAAGAGGCGTTAATTGTTGAGGAGTTCTCCTGGTAAGAACCAGGAGAACTGACGGTGACTTTACTATATGCATTTTGACGAGCATAAATTGCTTATCAACCATATTAAAGTGCCTAATCGAATCGCAACGGTGAAATACTTATTATTAAGTAGTTCCGGTGGCCATCAGTGGTCTTCATCATCAGTTCCACTTCACCAAATGGTGCTTGCCGAGAACAAATGCACGAGTTACTATAAAAAATACTCAGATCGCTATTTGTATGCCTATAATATTTGAGGATTTCCCTCGATTTCTATGGGATCCCCTCATCAGATTCTGATTTGGTGGCAATGGAACCACCTCGGGAGCATACCCTTCCTAACAAAAAAAAAATTCTAAATCTGTCCACAATTGACGGAGTAATCGGTGAACATACATTAAAAAAAAACATACAGCCGAACATATAACCTCCTCCTTTTTGGAAGTCGGTTAAAAAGGGGACATTGAGTGCTAAATCACTGGAGCGTTCAAAAGGGACTGTATAACTATGATGTTTTCCAACGAGTGGCGTCCTTGTGTGGCACATAACTGGGGTTAAACTGACCACAAGACCTGTTGGTAGCCGCAACGCTCGACGTAGCAGGTAGCGGTTAGGAAAATTGATAAAAGAATAGTAAGTATAGAAGTACTTATATATAAAATTAAGTTAATCACTGATGCCATCTTAGTAATTGGCATTCTTATAACTGTAAAACTAAAACCGGCTAAGTGCGTGTCGGACCACGCACAATGAAGGGTTCTGTAATTGAGATGAATTTACTCCCAAAACAAACTTAACGTAGTAGTTAAAAAACATGTTCTCCCATACATCGATATAAGTCACGGGCAATTCTCTAACTGCAAATGTAAGCTGGTCGACTATTACTCGTGAACTTGTAAAGCCTACTTAGCTGTGATAGTTTTGCTTTTAATAACGTTATATGTAGGTACTGCTGCCATGAAATTTTTCACATATCCAAAAACAACCATTTAGCTGGCAGGAGCGGCGGGGTTCTCTTTTCTCACAAAAATTAGCACTATAAAGCTTAATATTACGCAAACGCATCCCTGAATCCAGAAATGGTCTTAACAGACCCACAATATTTTTAAACGGCCTATCCAATGACATCCCACACCATGGAATAGACGAAAAAAAAATATCATCCCCACTTTACGTGGGATTTTTTTTATTTACCCACTTTGTCTGCGTGATTTATATTTTACCCATGCCAAATTACAGCTTTCTAGTACTGAGTGTCGCTGAGTTAAGCCGGGGACAGTCAGACAGGCAGACATACAGACATGGCTAAACTATAAGGGTTCCTTGTTGACTAAGGAACCCTAAAAAATACACTAAACAGTCCCTAAATAACGCGCACTTGAGCGTAGTACAATATATTTGTAACTTTTTAAACGTCAGTGAAAGATATAAACAGCCCATTCAAAAATCGAACGAAAAAAATAAATAAATAGGGATGTGAATAACGTATGGTCGAGGTTAATTGTCAATTTGTCTCTCGTTTATCGTTAGAGAACGTGTGCGGTGTCGAGATCTTGTCTCCTTACATCAAGCGACGCTACTTTTTAAACGTGCCCTGATTTATCTGGTGTTGTTGATCCCCCTTCTGATAAATTACCCTTCAAACGGCGTTAAAAAGTAAATTATTGGTAGATTAAATGGTGTTCCATTGTCAGTGAGAGTGAATTATGAGGTTTTTTGTTGTTTAATTTTGGAACGATGATGTTTGGTTCGAGTAAGTGTAGTAGTTAACGGTTTCTACTTTATGTAAGGGACAGGTAGTAGTTACAGCTATTTTAATATTAGAAGAAATTTTGAAGAAAAATTGCACGTATGTTTGTATCCTCAGGCTTCATGATGGATAGACGTACCTTAGATCTCTTGGTATTAAATTTTTATGTTTTAAAATACACACAAATAAAATAATATATATTAATAATTCTAACTGTTATTGGGATTTTCCATTAGGAATTTCTCAGTAGCCCGGAGTCTGGATTTGTGCCCGGTGGATGGCAATAGGCTCGCCCTCTATTACATGGGACTTAAACATAACTGGCGAAACGTGGGTGTACTATAGGTACACCTCTGCCTAACTCTTCGGGGATTACAGGCGTGATGTTATGTTGTTATAATTCTAATATATAATAGATAATAACGAATCGGAAAGCCTTCTCATAACATAACTCACACTCGGAATCTCCCTAACACGACAGACACACCCAAATTCCAGACACTACACTCCACACGAACAGACACTCACATAGACACACATTATTTTAATTGACAATTATTCTTTAGTTTTAATTTTAAGCCTTGACCAATCCTATTCTGTTTAATTGAAAAGTTTTGTATTTTGTTCAATTTTTTTTTATTCTTTATCTTTGATCTCATTTTAAATTTTAATTTAGATTTTTTATAATTCCTTATATATATTGATTTTTTATAATCCTTATAAACCAGTAAAACCGAATGTATCAAAACTCAGGTCCCCAAGATACAGGCACAGCCTAGTTCGGGGACCACCGCTTTTAACAAAATGAATGTCACAAACAGTTACAGACGGAATTATTATGTAAAAATGATCTACGTATGGTATTCCGAAATACCGCTCACCGAAAGGACGGTTTTCCGATAACACTCTACTCCGACGGTTTGTTGAACGAAAAAATGATTTCCCGATGAAACGTTTCGCCGAAAATATTATTCATCGAATTCTGTGAATTCAATTAATTCCGGCACTCGCCGGCCGATGCCGCGGCACCGCTCGCTTCGCTCGCTCGGCTCGTGCGTAGGAGGTCATAGTTTTAACCTAACCTACCCATTTTTTTTAAAGAAGAAATTAACCCAATCGAAATAGTTGAGTTTTTCGGCGAAACGTTTCATCGGCCAATCATTTTTTCGTTCAACAAACCGTCGGAGTAGAGTGTTATCGGAAAACCGTCCTTTCGGTGAGCGGTATTTCGGAATACCATACGTAGATGTGTAAAAATAGTTTTAAGGTAATAATTGTAACAACGTGTAAATTTTATTATATTATTATTTATAATAGTTTTAAAAAACTATTTTAAATTATTTGAATCAGCATGTCACGTCCAATAATTTCATGTTAATTCAATTCCAAATTCTCGACAAAAGTTGACTCTTGAAAGATTCGTATTAAAACGTTATCTTATTCTTAATGAAAATTTGTAACAACAGGGTTCGGAAGCCAGTCGGTCCTGTATTCAAATTAGTCGGAAAACGCTAACGAAGCAGTTTCTGGCAAAAAGTAACCGATTAGAGCTCAGTAAAACGTGTACAGTTATAACGTAACCGTTATTTACAAAACATTATGAACACACATCTGGCTTTATCAACATTTTGCGTAGGGTGGGTGACGGTGACGATTTTCAAGGGAAACAATGTGATGTTGCAATCGACTGGAAAATGCTACTTACTTGATTTATAATCATTTTCATAGTTAAATCAGGTCATAGTGGGTTTATTAACACAAGCAATTATAGGTTTAATTGGACACGAAGTTACAATAGAACACTGACTCCTAGGTCACAGGGTTCGTTTATAGTTTAGGAGGCAGGGTTTTTCACTTTTTGTGCAGCTTTTTCCCAAAATCAAATGTAACTATTGTGAAATGTATTGGAATTGTATACAAAGCTATTTTGTGTCAATAAACTTATTTTATTTATATAAATTTAATCCTATATTGGTTGAGAAAATATTCGATGCATGTAAATCTGTGATGTACGTAAATGCATGTAAATAAATCGATGACTTCAGAAAAAGGCCGGATTGAAGTAATTTGTAGCACTTTTCTTGCTTTCAAGAGACGAAGTAAACATAATTCCACTGTAGGATGTCAATGGAATTTCCACCGAAACTTGTTTACGACTACCCTACCTGCCATAGGATACTTAGAATGATGCTGCGTTCCAACTCTTCACCATCATTCCCTTATGGCTAGTCACGACATCTAGAGTAGGGAAAGCTTAAAAAAAATGTATTTATTCTTTTCCTTATAACTTACTTCAGGTACATCCCTCCCTATACTTCCGATGATTTATATATCCTTAGAATATGACCCGATACTAATACCTTATTTGCAGCCAAAACACTTATAAATAAACGTAATAATTACATGGAAAAATCACAACAAATATGTCATATCCTGCGAGGCGGACGCAACTAGCATCGTCCCTTTAATTAGTAGCCGGAAATCGCCTAGCTCTCCCTAATGAGACGCGCCCGGATAGGCTGGGTCATTTCTAATTATATTATTACATAAATAATTGTTTAGCATTTCATTTTTGCTACTAATTGTTGGAAGAAGTTGTGTTTGACCGATCATGTAGAATTTATCTTATTCGTGAACGGCCGCTGTCAGTTGGGACTGGTCATCTCTTAGTTGCCACGGCTTATTTTAGTTTTGAATTATTTTTTAGGGCTCCGTACCCCAAGGGTAAAACGAGAACCCTATTACTAAGGCCGCTGTCTGTCTGTCTGTCCGTCTGTCACCAGGCTATATCTCATGAACCGTGATAGGTAGACAGTTGAAATTTTCACAGATAATGTATTTCTGTTGCCGTTATAACACAAATACTAAACAACAGAATAAAATAAATATTTAAGGGGGCTCCCATACAAAAAACGTGATTTTTTTGCTTGATATTGATAACGGCAACAGGTAGTCGCTTGAAATATCCACAGAATATTTAGTTATATATTCACTTTAAAAAGAAACAATTAAATTAAAATAAAACAAATATGGGCTCCCATATAACAAACGTGATTTTTTGCCATTTTTTAGATCATCATCATCATAATCAGCCTATAATGTTCCCACTGCTGGGACAGAGGCCTCCTCTCTTCGAGAGGGAGTGGGCTGTAAATCTACCACGCGGGCCCAGTGCGGGTTGGTAGATGTCACATGTCTTTGAATTTTTGGTTCTAGGACATGCCGGTTTCCTCACGATATTTTCCTTCACCGTTTTGAGAGCAGTGGTGATGAAATTATTTACACAAAGTAAAGCGCCTGCCTGGGTTCGAACCCACGACCTACAAATCGTAAGTCGGGGACGTTACCACTGGGCCACCATTGCTCTCCTGTCCTTTTTATAGATAATGGTGCGGAACCCTTCGTGCGCGAGTCCGACTCGTACTTGGCCAGTTTTTTTGTTGTTTCTATTTGCTATGGACGCGTATTTTTGTTATATCGTCCTTACATTTAGTTATAAATTCAACACCAAAGATGTAACAATATTTTTTAAAGATTGTGGATGGAGTTTTTTGCCCGTTCTTCTCCATTGTACCTACCTACTACACTTTGGAATGGGCAACTAGCTTCATATTTCTAACTGACCGACTCCTTGACAATTAAAAAGTGCCTGTAAATGGTTTAATTAAAATAAATGCTTTTGAGATTCAGTTTGATTGTAGAACTAAACGTAAAGCAGAAAACCAAAACGTAGCAACAGATTATTACAGTTAGGTACGTTTTGTTATTCTCGAGTAGTCGAGAATCGAGATATAAAACACACTCTCAGCCTTTTATCAAAACCAATCAGGCTTCAAGTGTTCTTAGAATTTTGTACCCCGAATGATAAAGATGTTTGTTTGAAAAACTTGAGCCGATACGAAGTTTTTTTTTTGAAGTCTACTACTATGGTTCAGCAGAATTACAGAAATACTTGATTCTCCTAAATCACACTTGGATTATTAAAATAATATCGCCAGCCACACGTCGTTATTCACGTCTGTCTTCGCCGAAGGGTTAGGCAGAGGTGACCTATTATAGTACACCCACATTTCGCCAGTTATGTTTAAGGCCTATGTAACGGGGGGCGAGCCTATTGCCATCAACCACCGGGCACAAATCCAGACGACGACGGACTGCTACTGAGGAACTCCAGATGGAAAAACCCAATAACACTTTGTCCAACCTGGGAATCGAACCCAGAACCTCATGCTCAGCAGTAGCTTACTAGACCAAAGAGGCAGTCTTTAATGGTAATTAATAATAATAATATTCCGGCTTAATAAAAAAGTATTCGATTCGAAATTTGAATGTGAATTCCTCAGACTCCTCAGTCATTTCAGAGCTGGGTGTCGACAAGAGCACACGTAAATCACGTCAGCGATTATACTTTATGGTCACGCTCACTGAATGAAGGTGTTAACGTCATAACACTTGGCGGCCTTTTTATCTCACCCCTGTCTGTTATTAACGAGTCTTTCTTAATATGATTTGATAGCTTTCAGTTTATGAGTAGTCTAAATAAAAAATCTGGAGCGGTTGGGTGATTTTCTCTCTTGTATTTTCTTTGTATGATTTGAAATATACAATGAAAATGTTTCTTTAAAAAAATGCTTGATAAAGTAGCAAAAAGTAAATGTAAGTGCTTACGAGTAGTAACACTAGTAATCCATACTCAAATAATAATGGAGTCTACCTTTACTTGTAATTTTTTAAATCCTCAACGCCCAAGTTATCCTTCCCAACTATCCTAATCACGTTTCTTATAATTATTCACAACTAATTCGTCACCCGAACCCTCTCGAATAATCATTAAAAATAATACAATACTCTGTAACCCATTCGTAAAAAGTTCCAACAGTTTTTCGTCGTACTCAGCTAATGTCGAAACTCATTAGTGCAGCTTAGCGTCAGTGTCACGGACAAGTTTAAAAATAAAAAAGTTTAAAAGCGCGGGATCTTTGAAATAAGAACTCGAGTTTGTTTTCGAATTTTCGATACTCTTTTCTTCTAGTCGTTGATTGATTCTTACCGTATCTATAAATGAAATAATCTACTTTATTGTTATTTTTGTTTGAGCTGTTAACCTGAATACTAGCAGATGTAGGTATGAAAAGCTAATCGTCTTTGTAAATACATTAATTATTTGCCTGTTGTGTATGTCTAGCTGTTTTTCTGTAGTTTAGTTTTAGTTAATTATTATAAACATACTGTCATACATTCCTGAACACATAAGAATATTGAGCTTTGGGTAAATTTTCATTTTCATTTGCAGTTTTCTTTTTATTATTTGTTTCTACAAATATTGTTCATGAGTGACTCTTTAATCATTCAAAATAATTACCTAGAAAATGAAAATAAATGTCCCGACGAACAATATCCCATTAAAAATAAACGCCAGTGCAAGTTGATCAGGGCAATCACGGTCCAGTGGTCCGAAGCGACACATCCGGGGGATGTAAGAACACCATAGCTTCACCCTCGTGACGAAGGCGAAACTTAAGTATAGAGACAACAAATACCTTCATTGAAGTAAATTATGTACCTACCTAACTACTTTCATAGAAATGTCTTTTTAGGGTTCCGTACCCAAAGGGTAAAACGGGAACCCTATTACTAAGGCTCCGCCGTCTGTCACCAGGCTGTATCTCATGAACCGTGATAGTTAAACAGTTGAAATTTTCACAGATGATGTATTTCTGTTGCCGCTATAGCAACAAATACTAAAAACCAGAATAACATAAATATTTAAGGGGGCTCCCATACAACAAACGTGATTTTTTCGCCGTTTTTATAGATAATGGCACGGAACCCTACGTGCGCGAGTCAGACTTGCACTTGGCTGGTTTTTTTTAGTGTTCCGTACCTCAAAAGGAAAAAACGGAACCGTTATAGGATCATTCGTGTGTCTGTCTGTCCGTCTGTCACAGCCAATTTGCTCCGAATCTACTGGACCGATTAAGTTAGAAAAAATGTTTTGCAAACAGTACCGTGTGACATATCAAATGAAAGGGTGTTGTAAGGATTTCAAATATATTTTTTTAATAATTTCAATATACTTTTAAAGTTATTTAAGACATTTGATGAAAATTGCCCCCTTATCTCCGAAGCCACTGAGCCTACATTTTTTACATGATATCTAGCGAGCGATATCATATAGAGATTTTCTTCAGATGAGCGGTTTTATAACGATTCATTTTCAAGGACCATAATGTCTTCAATGTTGATTTAAAATGTCTTAAAAAAAATTGTTAAACCCAAAAATACTTCTATTATACAGCCAGGGAAATTAATTGTTAAGCTAACTGTCACCCTACGTCAATTTCATACAATTGTCAAATAATTACAGTTGTGATTTGAATACACATACAGACAATTTAAGTTGGTACTCAAATATCTTGACAATTTCTTTCGCCGACTTTACATTCAACTTCTTTGCAACCCTATTTATAAAAGCAGAAAAAAAAAACACACACCGAACATAAATTATTTTCCAGGCTACTTTCTTAAATCATACACATTACAAATGGGTTCCAAGGCCTGGTATACCGGTTTCTACGCCCAGCTAATTACAAAAACGCTACTGTTTTCATTTGAAAACAAAACCAGTCTATGCAGCTCAGAATAAGTTCTGCTGATTATAGTGTTCTTTTGGAAACGTGTACGGAAACACGTTCCAGACATGGACAGTTGGACACGTTCACTATGAAGAACACCGACTGGTATGGTACATTGTTACTTTGTAAGAAACCAGTTGTAAGCTCTAAGTTCTAAATCTTGTAAGACTTAGGTACAAACCAAAGATATAAATATGTCTAGATAGATAGTCAAAGCAGTGAACTCGTCGAAAAAAATTGCGTCCAACTATTGGCCGCAAAATGCACGCACACTAGAATAACACAATGACAGCATAGTGACGTGGCGCGAGTGTAAGACGTAGCTGTCACGCGCACCAGCCTACCAAAGTTGGCCTGTTTGTTTTTCAGCGCGACACTAGTTAAGACATATAACTAATAATCAAAGCTACAAACAGTGTGAGCCCACAACATACCACTGTCGTCTTGTCATGGCTTTTTTATAAACTAAATATTGGGCACTATTTTGTTTCTCTTCTGTTTGACCAAGTTTGCTTGGATGGGTGACCATCTTAACATATCAAGACCTCTCCGTGCCTCGGAAAAGAACGTTAAGCCGTTGTTCCCGGCTGTCATTTGTAGACTTTAACAGTCGTTACGGGTCGTAAGAAGCCCGAAAGACGACCAGTCTTAACAAGAGGTATCGTGTTACCCAGTAACTGGGTTGTGGAGGTCAGATAGGCAGTCGCTCCATGTAAAATACTGGTATTCTGCTGACCACAACATAGTTGGGAAAAGGCGAGGCAGATTCATTGATTTATACAAGTGGATTACTACATTTTTAGGGTTCCGTACCCAAAGGGTAAAATGGGAACCCTATTACTAAGGCTCCGCCGTCTGTCTGTCTGTCTGTCCGCCTGTCACCAGGCTGTATCTCATGATCCGTGATAGCTCGACAGTTGAAATTTTCACAGATGATGTATTTCTGTTGCCGCTATAGCAACAAATACTAAAAACCAGAATAACATAAGTATTTAAGGGGGCTCCCATACAACAAACGTGATTTTTTTGCCGTTTTTATAGATAATGGTACGGAACCCTTCGTGCGCGAGTCCGACTCGCACTTGGCCGGTTTTTTTTACTGGCTAGAGAGAGAAAGAGGAATGGAGAATGTTGGAAGATTCACTGGCAACTGGCCACCTACATAATAATATTATGTAAACCAACAAACGTCAAAACTAAACTTTATGTTTGTCCGACCAAAATCCTAATAAAATAGTAACGTAGACTACATTATTTCCAGTTTTTAAAGGCCCAATCTAGATAATATCCTGAAGTAGTATAACAATATTAAACCTGAAATAAATTAACATAATACATTTTTATTGTTACAGTTACACTAGATTTTTCTGGCACCTGTAGTTAAGTGAAACAGAAATAATATCGGGTTTGTAAACATTGTAAACGAAACCACGTCGATATATGGGCCAGTGCCAACTCGAAACTTGCCGCGGCCAGTTTTCTAAAGAAAACCAATCGCTTAGCATAAACGCTACAGCTTTTTCATGTCCATTCGGATTTCCTCTCATTTCTTAATCAGTAGGAAGGGATCATTTATAAATATAAGCGCCTCTGCGTGTACTTTCTAAAGTACTCTTGCTTTATTTAGTTCCACCTTAGGTCCGGTGTTCGCAAGTTATCGGCAGTTTATAGAGATCATTATTTTATTGCAAATCATGTTGGGAAAATTTGATTGACGTTTTACCAAGACTAGTGGTCGCCCACAGGACTCCCTCTACTTATATACAAATTCCATGAGTACACTTATTCCATGCTTATTCCATAAAGTACTTACTAATTCCATGCTCAGGCTGTCACTTCTGTCACCTATCTATCTTCAAGTCATGAGGGCCTGGTACTATGTCCCAGACTCCTCCGTCCGCGTAATTTTCGTAAAAAGGGGTACAAAGTTTTCGCTTTACGTATTACTATTAATACATAATAAGTGTTATCAAATATTAGCTTTCTGCACTCCTCCTCCATATAAACTTTAACTGTACCAAATTTCAGACTCCTCCGTCCGCGTAATTTTCGTAAAAAGGGGTAAGTGCAAAGTTTTCGCTTCACGTATTAATTTATTGATGATGGGACTATTATTGTCAGACACTTCTGATAACCGTGTCTTTTTAAATTCCTAAAGCCCCCCTTCTAAAACGTAGTTTGTCTAGTTTTTACCTAATTTACATTACAGCCAACTAGGTTTATAAATCATTGAAAAATAATGTCTTCTCATCGTATCGATGGAACTAATTTAATGTAGCTCAGTAGGTGAGCAACCAAACAATGGATTTTCACATACAGCATTGTCAGTTTGTTACCCATTATCCCCACAAATTAATTAATAAGTGCATCAGCGTACTTAGTTATTCTTGTGCGGCATTTTTAAGATTCTTTGTTTTTAAGTTTCTCACACTGCGCTTTGGCGGGTGACATTGACGGTCCGTGAACTTTTAACTTTTCACACAAGCCCGCCAAAACTATATAAACCTAAACGAATCTGAAACATATGTTTTTATGAATGAAACGCATCAATTATTGTTTATAGGCATATCGTTGTTTGATGTGAATTCTGTTAAGGCAAGTTTGATTCTGGGAATAAGGATACATCAAAGAACATTTTGTTTAACGTTAATAGTGGTTTTAAAAAGGTTTCAAGTACTGGATCAATCCTAACGGGTTTCCATAACTCTGCGAATGCAACCTTGTTGAGACTGGATCATTAAATGGGAGTAAGTGGAAAAAGAGGTTCTGTGAGCGTAGCAACGATATTATTTTATTTTTAGATATGCTTGCTTACAAAAGTTCTAGAAATGCTCCTTTGAAGCAACGAAAAACTGTACCCTAATTGCGTAACACAGTTTGAATCGGAATCGGAATGATTTTGAAGTTTATTTCTAATCCATTGCTTCATAAGTTAGAAAAAAATATCTGCTCAACAACGTAAATAACGCAATGAATGTTGTTGAACTGTCAAATTGAAACCGATTCCTGATTTCCTACTAATATTGTGTTACGCAATTAGCCCTCTGCACCCTAATTGCGTAACACAGTTTGAATCGGAATCGGAATGATTTTGAAGTTTATTTCTAATCCATTATTTCATAAGTTAGAAAAAAATGTCTGCTCAACAACGTAAATAACGCAATGAATGTTGTTGAACTGCCAAATTGAAACCGATTCCTACTGATAGTGTGTTACGCAATTAGCCCTCTGGTTGCAGTGGTCACAAAACTCAATTATAAAGCGGCCATGATTATGAATTGGTCTCTTTATTTCTGATTCATTGCCATTTTTGACAACTTTGGATATAAAAATACATGAAATTAGGTATACCTTCGAGCAGCTCAACTTATCTGGTCCTGAATCTGAATCCTAGGGTACCTACAATATAATTAGAATTCTTTTTACCTTGTGCAGAAGTTTCGATCTGACCAATCTCTTATTTATCTTTGGCCTCGTAAAATTCTATACAAATCTAGACAAAATCAAACTGGTTGCTATTTTTATGGTAAAATCTGTTATTTTTATGATATTGATTTTACATTCTGTGATAACCTATACTCACACTGACTTAAGTATTTTTTATTTTTTTTGAAATACATACTTTTACGATGTTTGTAAATATGTGAACTCTAATAATTAAGTTATTTTTCATTGCTTAGTTTTTAATTCGTTTTACCTATTATGGTATAGTAATTTTATTCTAGGCACATCGTCTTCACATATACCTAATCATATAATTAATGTAATCAAACAAAATATTGTAAAACATTTTTAAAAGAGTACCGGTGGAGTTTCTTGCCCATTCTTCTCCATACGAAACTACCTTTTGGAAGGGGCAACTAGATGCAATTCTATTTTTTTTGTAAATTTTGACGTTCAAAAGTGCCTCTATTTGAAATAAATGGTTTGACTTTGACTTTGAATTGTATTAAAAAGCTTCCTTTTACCAAGCCCAAGAGTTTCCTAGCTAATGTATAACAAAGTTCAAGTATACATACCAGATCAAGCCTCAAGCTGAACGACACATGTTTGGTCGGCGGCGGTGCGGCTGCCGGTGGCCCCTCGTAGAAGGCGGCCTCTTCCAGACCGTAGTCTGACTCGCTTTCAGCCCACTCCAGCTTCATACTGCTGGGGCTGTAAGAAAAAGTTTTATTTTAGCACAGGTATCTTAAGGTGATACGTAAAAAATAAATCATAGCGAACTGGGCTAGCAAATAAGAATCTGACAGAGTAAATTACTTCCACATGCGAAAAAAAGAGCGCGCAGCAATGCGCTGGAACCAAAATAACACAACGTAAGAGCGCCAAACCAAATAAAAATTGTTTGAAAATAAATTAAGCTATGTATCAAAAATATTTTCAGCCAGTGTTTTCAATCGCCTAATACGCACATTTTGAATGCATTTTTGCAATGATTTTACTTAGGATTTTAGAGTTACAGAAAAAACTATAAAAAGTAGGCTCATAAGTAGAGGTCTTTTCGGAATTAAATTATATTGAGGACATTTAACCCAATTGCGTTTTACTTCAGTCAGAGTATTAATCAAATAGTCAATAAACATATATATCCAAAAATTAAATACATACATGCTGCAATAGTGGAATAAATGGTTATGAAAAAGCCCCCAATGTATTTTGGTATCGCCTCAAACATGTCGCCTGTCAACTAATAATTACAGGAGAGAAACAAAGATTCCCAACGAATTAGAGAAGAGCTCTCTCTCAATCTGTCCAGAGATTGGTTCAATAAACAATAATAATTTTAACGCTATCGATGTTTTTGCCATATCTAAATATAAATTTAAAAAGCAAATGATTAAGCACCTTGCTCCAAATTTTAATTATTCTGTATTATTCACGCCGGTAGCACACCTCCGCCGCGAAACCGTAGCAGCGAAACCGCGGTAGTTCAATTCAACTGGTTCGCGTCATGTTCCGCTAGTCGCATCCGATTAGAGTAGCGAAACATGAAGCCAGCCAGTTGAATTGAACTACTGCGGTTTCGCTGTGATGGTTTCGCGGCGGAGGTGTGCTACTGGCATTAAGTATGTATTAACTATGTATTTGGTTTTAAGATTACGAAATAGTTGTATTGTTTATTTATTTATTTAACCATTTATGTACACACATTATAAACATACAAGAAGAAAGGAACAGAAAAATACGTACAAAGGTGATGCTTATTTCTAAAGAAATCTCTGTTGTTGTGATATATTGATTTCTTAATTTTACCAAAACTATATCTTTTATAAGCTAGTAACATGTGGAAACGTAGTGGATTGTACATTTACTTATAGCATACTGCGTATCTAGATATAATACGAGTGTACAATGTACGTTTATTTGTTTTCCCAATTAGAATAAAATAAAAAATACCTCCGGAATCTTTGTATCTGCCTATAAGAGCTAGCTCAGAAAGTCAACTAAACTACGAGTATGTAGTTCGTATAATATGTGATGTGAAAGTCCACCTATTTTTTTGCCAATAAACATTGGTGAGTTCTTATTTGTTGGTCCTGGTGCTGGTGAGTGGTAACTTTAAGGGTATTATATGATATATCCTTTCAGCCGCACGGGTCGATCGATCAGGTTAAGCTACGCTTGCCGCGGTTGGTCCCTGGATGGGTGACCATCCTTACATACCAAGACCCATCCGTGCCTCGGAAAGCACGAAAGCCGTTGGTCCCGCCTGTCATTCGTGGTTATTTGACAGTCGTAACGGGTCGCCAAAAGCCCGAAAGTCTGACAACCAGTCTTACCAAGGGGTATCGTAGTACCCAGTAACTGGGTTGTGGAGGTCAGGCAGTCGCTCCATGTAAAATACTGGCATTCAGCTGCATCCGGTTAGACTGGAAGGCGACCCAATATAGTTGGGAAAAGGCTAGGCATATAATGATGTGTCCTTAATAATCATAATCATAATCATTTATTTGTCAGAATATGGTACATTTTATGGTCTTAAGATTAGTCTATGGTATCTTCACATTCTGCCAAGTGTGGCGTGCAAATATTAGGCACATATAATTATTAAGTTACTACCTTTCAATTTTGTCACTACCAACAGTACCTCAACCAGGCATGGCAGGTATAGGCAGCCGTAACCATTAAGAAATGCTCGCTATTCCATTCATTGTAGCTCTGCTCAATCTGCATTAAAAGACTTTGGCCAGGTGGACCAATCGGTCCTAAGCCTCCATAATAACTCGTCGTAAATCCATTCGCAAATGTTATAGAAAACAAATAAATATTCAAAGAGCGATGAAGAAATAAATCTCCAAGAGCCATAAAACAAAATCGAAATAATATCCAAAGATCCAGCTACAAAAAGTAATGTTTTTTATTTGGCCTATAAAATATACCTCGCGTCTCGCTACCGTTCACCCATCAACATTTATTTTTATGACTACCAGTTGATGCAACGTCGCTCCATCAAGCCCCCGTAATAAGGCTTCGGTAACCGCAAGCAGGCTTATCGCCAATATTCGACTAAGTATCAATATCATTCCGTCTTGCTCACACCCTATAAAGTGGAAAGAAATAGAGTGGCCGTCAAATTAGTCGAAGCCTGGCTTGGATAAGGTATTGAACCTGTTCCTTATATCGAGACACCTACTCGCTCTATCCGTCTTTTGTTTTTTGTGTTAACCTGCGTAGGAATCGTGGAGTTTTCCTTTTTGATGTTTTATGGATGCTCGTAAAGGTTTAGTTTTATAACCATTGAAGATTTTTTAATTTTCTGTCCAAATGAATTAGTTAGAGAGATGAGTTTTCTTTTTTGTGCCTAAGGCTTTTTTCAAACTAAATAACGCTTTACAATAATTAATGATGTGGCCCTACGTGCCAATGTAGATATGTCCAATCGTAATTAAAATCGATGAATGAAAATTAATTTCTAATCGGTTAAAAATCTACGTCGAGGTTGAATTCGAAAATTAAAAACGATGAATAGGTAGCGCTCCAAAAAGTTCGTTCATATTATTTTTAGTCTATGCCTCGCTGTTCGTCGAATCGCCAGAACATTTTATACACTAAATGTGTCGTCAGAATTCGGCTTGTCTGAAGCCGGCAGCGGTGTCGTTACGGGTAATATCCGCCGGATACGGCACGATCTGACACCACCCGACATTATTGTCTTGTAATTGAAGCGGCGTGTCGATTTGTTCATTTGAATGTAGGGGTGGAAAATGGGAAGCCGATAGATAGCCCCCCGAGCTCTAAATGTTCCCCTCAAGTCACCAAAATTAGGACTCGGTGATTGAAGAGGATGCGTCTAGTCAATTGTTTGAAGTTAGAACTTAATTTATCAACTTGAATGGGGTAGAATGATTTCTTGAATGTCTCCGTTTATCGGTTTTTGGTTACCCCAGGGTCGACAAGCCCCAGTCGACCCTGGGGTAACCGAACGGCAAATTTTCCTGCATAATGAATACTTGAATAGGTACATGATACACGACGGACATCTTATACTGCCCAAAAAGAACAATTTCCCCCCACATCTTATAAGCTATGCTAATAATAGTGATGAAGTCATAATAATAACACCTGGATACCTACCAAGATTAATAAGCACTATAAACGCACAACAGCTCAACCTAATGGAGCAAATATAAACTTTATAGTTTATACACTTTATTTAAAGCAAATTAATGACACTGAATCAAAAGCACGGCGAGAAAAACCGGACAAATACTCTAAAGACCGACTATTTTTACCGGAAAAATCAATTAAAACAGAATATTACGCATCACAATACTGATTAATTCACGCCGACTAACAAGACTCCGCGAATATCGTATGACCGTCTAAAATGACAATGTAAGCGCTATCTAATCACAACTGATAAAATTATCAGCACGTATTAAGTAAGTAACATAAATAGCGCTTAATATCTACAAGCGATGTTGATATCATAGGTTCTACATAGTACCCTTCTAGTTATTAGTAATCAAACTCATTAGAATTGCGTTAGAAAAGATATAATTTAAAACTGATTCTATTCAGTTTTTATTAAATGGCAAGCAAAGCGACTGATATCGACCATTCTGCCAATGTCAAAAATGAGTTTGAAAAGCAAGTGCGGATGACAAAAAAAAACAACAATTGAAGACAAATAAAATTCTTCGATTGGTACCAATGAACAATAATTATAGTGTTTAATCTATATAAATAAAAAGAATGGACGGAAGACTGGCGAAATGTGGGTGTATTATGGGTACTGCCTAACCCTTCGGGGAGACAAGGCGTGATGTTAATTAGGTGTGTGTAATTGGACTATAACTACTAATTACTCAAGGACTAATTAAACATGTGGGTAATTGGGTATAAGTAGTCCAATTATGTATTTGTTTTTAAATATCGAGATCGTGGTACAGAATTTGTTTGGCGAAAACTAGAAGTTCTTATAGCTAAAGGAACCCTTTCTAATAAATTCGAAGTCCCGAACTCAGAGTCAAAATAGCAGGGTCTCATAAAACAAGTAAGTGCTCTCCGACCTATGCAACCTGAGCCAGTAGGCACGCAATTTAGCATGAGGGTCTGTCGTCTTGGATCGCGTGACCGATAATCTATTCATTTTCTACCTGATTTCATTGATGAAGAAAGCCTTTGATAAGCATTTTATTCGTGATTGTAATATTTTGGGACTTCTGGGAAAAAATTTCATCGTTTGATGATGATGATGATATTATTATGAGTGAACGTTTTGAATGCTCAATATTTTTTTAGATCTTACTTTTGGATTCAGTCACAAAAATGTTGCTTTATAGAAAACAGCCCCTGTCGCTACATCAGAGATTACTAATATGTAGCAAGCTCGGAGAGCAACTTTTATCTATACCTTCATGGAGAGCAAATTCATGAATCATTTCATCATTATTTAAACAAAGTGTATAACTAAATAAAGACTTGGCTAAAAGGTCCCAGCAACCAGGCCATAAAAATATTTAAAAATAAAAACTAGGCTACTTCTAAACAAAAAACGCCCATAGATTATTGTCATCCTGACTGTCGCCTACTGACAATTTTAATTTCAATTAGAATCGCAATCATCATAAATTTTTATCGTATTAAAATAAAATGGCGAAAAGAATAACAGCTAGTGCCATAAAATGGAAAGAACTTGAACTGAGAGTACCACCCGACCAACGAGGCAACTTCTTAGCTTTTAAGGGGAAATCGGAGGGATATTTGCGCCGGTAATATATACTTACGGCTAAGTAAAAACAGCCGCAAGGGTCGGTCCATCAGGTTAAGCTACGCTTGCCGGGGTTAGGCCGTGGACGTGTGACCATCTTTACATACCGAGACTCCTTCGTGCCTCGGAAACCACGTTAAGCCTTTGGTCCCGGCTGTTATTTGTGGATGTTTAACAGTCTTTACGGGTCGTCAGAAGCCCGAAAGTCTGACAACCAGTCTTAGCAAGGGGTATCGTATTACCAAGTTATTGGGTTGTGGAGGTCCGATAGGCAGTCGCTCCTTGTAAAATGCTGGTATTCAGCTGCATCCGGTTAGACTGGAAGCTGACCCCAACATAGTTTGAAAAAGGCCAGGCAGATTTGATTCTGGTATCAAAACACCCGCAATCAACAGTGGATGGGTGCTAGCTCTTAAAGTTCAAATTCTTTTGTAGCATGTTATCAAGCCCTCCAGAACCGCCAAAGATAGACTGGGAACAATATAAGAAATTAGTCCCAGTACCGGGGCTTGTGGAAAAGTTTCAATCCGCTTATACATCTTTCAAGATCCCGTACCCTGAAGACAAGCTTACGGCTTTAGTCGAGCAACAGTGGGCAGAATTGCAGCCGGAAATCGCAAAGTTTAGTGATAACCAAAAGCAGGAAATAGCAGCGTGCGTACCAAATGTAATACAATATTATGACAAAATTTGAGGAGTTCGTGGGTAAGTAATACTTAACAGCCGCACGGGTCGATCGATCAGGTTAAGGTACGCTTGCCGGGGTTGGGTGACCATCTTTACATACCGAGACTCCTCCATGTCTCGAAAAGCACGTTAAGTCGTTGGTCCCGTTACAGTCGTTAGGGGTCGGCAGAAGCCCGAAAGTCTGACAATCAGTCTTACCATCGTATTACCTTATTACTGGGTTGTGGAGGTCAGATAGGCAGTCGCTCCATGTAAAATATTGGTATTTGAGCTGCATCCGCTTGGATTAGAAGCCGACCTCAACATAGTAGGGAAAAGGCTAGGCAGATTGATTTTGACGAAAAATTCTGGGGCGGTAGTTTGTACTTGTCCAATTTAAGGAGTCTATCCTAAGGAACTTAGTAGGTATGTAAAGTCAGGGAAATTAATTCTTAAGCAAATGCCATAGATACATTTTCCGTATCATAGCCATTTTATACAAATGTCAAAGAATGACTGCTGTGATTTGAATATACGGACAATACTCGTAAAAGTTGGTATTTACTTAACAATTAATTTCCCTGACTTTGTTATCTACAGTTCGGACGTTGAGAGAATGCGTTCCTGACGCCAGTCAGTTGGACAATTTCTAGTTATAGGTATTCTATTTTTGTTGTATGGCAAGCAAAGCCGGTGTCGACTATTGTGCCGATGTCTAAAGTCAGTTGGAAACAATTCCTAGTTGTAATATGGATCAAATTCGCAAAAGACATGTAAAGTATGAAATTGACAGTGTCAACAACGCATAACGATGATAATGTAGGCAAGCAGGTTAAGTTGAAAATCATAATAAAATATCAAAAAGCAAAGATTACCATTTCAAAAACGGCTTTTTCCTACCATAGGGCTGAAAAAGAGATAGCAAGAATCAATGCTCTTCCAAAATATGAAGACATGACGATGGAAATGGTGTATGACTTGTTTCCCGACTGTGCACTGGATCCCGTGAAAAAACCTACGTTTTGGCCGCATACCGCAGATGAGCAACTGGGCTATGTTGACCCCACAACAAAGGCAACTTAGAGCGCTGAAACGGAGGCTTCCCTTACCTATGTCGTTTAGTATTCAAGGCAAGACTTCTATCTACATCTTCATGTCTCGCTGATTCTTAAATACATTTTTTTACATACAAAATTGGTATTCATTGCTTCCATTTTGCTATGTTCATGCGTATTCAGTTTATTCGAAGAATTATTTAACGAATTTCCATATCAACGGAATTATAAAATGTTTCTGAATAACCTTTTCAAAGTTTTTCTTAGTATGCATGTTCAGTTCACATGTGTGAATGCGAGGAGCAAAACTTTCCAATGGAGGACGGTCGCCTCGCCTTAGGCCAAGTGCAAACATCGCGTGTCTTATTGTTTTTTGATTAGGGTTACTGGGTAGTCGATAATCTGCCCTATTAGGTACAATCTCCACCGAAAACCGCATCTGGCAAATTAGGGGTGAACGGCCACTTATGACGAACTTTCGTCAAAGTAGGATCGCGAGCAATGCTCCGTAATCCGCGCAGTTTGCCATTTCATCTTTCTCGCTTCGGCAACCCTAGGTGTGTCGCATTAAAGGGCTGCACTCCGTCTAAATATAGTGTTGTGTTCAGGGTCACCGCGGATACAGCGGCCAACAAGTTGCGCGCAGCAAATTATGATTGATGATAGGTTTAGATTTCACCCAGACTTATTTCACTTTAATTAACATAGGTAGGATAATTTATCCGTAACACTATTCTAAGACCGATAGTTATTTTAGGATTGCGGTTATTAATCTTTTTGTGGAGCGGCTGAATCTGAAAAAAAAAACTGTGTAAAAATAAAATATGCTATATTTATGGCTTTTCTTTCACTTTCAAACATGATTTGTGATGTGTTTAGGATTTGGGTATACAATCTTATTGAAACGATTTCTGGACTTTGTAAAATTGTCAAATTCAGAACAAAAGGTTATATTATTGAATGAAGTTGGCGCGCATGTGTGGGTACGCGAGCGCAGTTGGTTGCATTTGACGCGCACTAACTGTTTCAGCCAGACGCCCGCGCCTCTTCCGAGAAAACTCGCTCTGTACGATTTCATTATAACCGGCGCTATTATAAGTACGACGCCCAACTTTAACGCAATTTGATAGCGAATCGCCGGAAAGAGATCTCGAATTTAATTAACATTATTGGTTATTGAACCTCACCTTGCTAATAAGAGATCTTGGACCACTTAAGTACCGTAATATATAAGTTCAAACCATCTATCTATACTAATAAATACTAAACAGGTAAAATTTGTTTGTAAGTTTGTATGTCCCTGGTAATCTCTGAAACTACCAGTCGGATTTGTAAAATTCTTTTTGCATTTGATAGCCCAATTTTCGAGGAAAGTATATAAGCTATTAAAGTATTAACATAACGCTACGACCCTTGAGCAGAGCAAAAAGAATAAGTCAGAAAAATGCTAAGCGAAAACGAAGTAATAGCGCGGGCGGGCGATGCAATGCGACGCAGTTGGTCGGGGGAAGCCGAAGTCGAGGGCAGAAGCTTGTTGTATATGTATATGAAACACATTGACAGACAGGAAACGCAACCCCGTCAAACATCCTCTAATGTTTTACAATGTCGCAGTCGCCCACTCAATAGTAGGAAACGAACTCTTTATTCTTGAAACAACAAACACTTCAGTTCCGTAAAATCGTTTAAAAAGTCCGTCGTGTGAGGATAGTTCTATAATTATAACTGTAACATCCCTTTCCGTTTCCTCAGTGTTTGAGGACCGTCACCGATAATCGCGGATCAATCGCCACCCTGGGCGGATATCCGAGTATCCGACTGAACGGGACACTAAGAAAATTAATCACGCGAGGATCAGAAGAAATCGTTTTAGTCTAGACTAATAAAAATGTTAATATAAGGACGCATAATGATGGTGCACGATTCTGCAGTGTCCTCTTGTCACGAACAGTACCATTTAACTCTAAGCTTCTTCATAAGTAGGTATGTGGAAGGTATGCTAATGCAAGCAAAAGCTTTCTCACAGATCTTATCAGCGCTAATACATCATCACGTCGTCATCACAGAACGTGATTCGCTTGGAAACAGCAATAAAATAAAAACATAAGAGTTGAAACCTACTCGTACATTTCTTAGACCAAAATTTTACGCGAAATATCCGTTATAGGGTAATAAAATCTTTAGAATCGAGACTTTAGTTTTCCAAAATACTTTGAAACTCATTAAAATAAACCGAATCGTAAAATAAACAATACAGATGTATGTAAATTAGCTGTAAATGTAATGAGAATTTTCTTTTGAATGCTCGTTGGGAAATCTTCCGAGATTTTCACTTTCTTTATTCCGTGTGGTACACAATGAGAGAGTGTGTCGGCCATATGCTGCGTGGGTGGATGTGGAAGGGTGAGGAACGACCACCTGTTACTGGATCGCTATATTTAGCAGCTATTCCTCCCTCCCGTCTCATACCCCTTCACCCATTCATAACTCGGTGACTAATGTGTGAAACAGTATGTAAAATGCATTGCTTACTTCTAACTCTAAAGCACTTGGTGCAATGTTTATCGGAAGCTTTTAGGGTTCCGTCATAACAGGAACTACTGTCACGTTGTTGTTCCGTATATCCGGCCCGTAATTGTTTGATCGTAATTCGTAAGTGGATCGGTCGAATGTTTAGGGAAATAAAGTTCATTTTCATAACTGGAACAGTTCCTACGTAATGCATTTATCATCACATTTATAACCGTAGATTAGGAACCGTTGTTCGCTGCTTTAAGATTAGTCATATTAGCACGTGTGGTAGCTGTAAGATTATAATAATCAAACATGTGTGGCTATCTCTGTGATTCTGAAACCGTGAACAGTGAGCATTATGTTAATAAAAAAATTACATTTGACCCGGACTATTATAATGTAAAATGATGGTCTATCTCCATGATTTTATAGAAAATTAGAGGTATTTTTTTATGGAAAACTCATTCTAAAGGTCTAGCACAGTAACTGGATTACTGTAGAGACTCCATCTTCAATATGAAAGCTTCATAGACATTACGTGATAACCTCAGGCTGCCTTTTCATTCAGTTGATCAACTCCTGTAAAATTGGATAAAAAATTTCATGTTATGAGTGACCGAAATGAGATGACATTACACTTGTACCAGCTTTTGATTGATATGCAAATTTTCAGGCGCCATGGTGCTATCTGTCAATATTTTTCAACACTACCTTACAAATACAAAAACCTATTATACACTCCCGGACCCCTGAATCGTGCCACATCGCAATTTTTTGTTTAAAGGTCTCTTCTTTTTAATCATTCTTATCTTTGTAAATAATGGTAATACAAAGAAAAAAAGTGGCATTTTGAAGCCAGTCACTCACTATCATTTCCGTTTGTCATTGTTCCAAATTTAAAATCGGAATACAAAAAAAAACAGTTTAATTGCAATAAGTCGTCTTTTCGCGTTACTCAGGGGCGAAATTAACGTGGAATTTTTAATGAAAACAATGGTTTACTTGGAGAAAACGTTAAAGTTTATTTAGTAACTTGTGTTACCTGCATTTACGATGGCCGCCATGCGGTTTGATTTGGATTTAATTAATGCCACTATGACGTGCTTCCAAGATGGCAGTTTTCAGCTCCTGCAAAATTTCTGGAGCTGGTTGGTTAGTTCGAACACGCCTCATCAGCTAGCTCATCGCATAAGTGGTTTATTGGATTAATATCAGCGCTTCTTGCTGGCCATTCCATTACTGCGATACTAACGTCATGCAGGTATTCTATAACAATTCTTGCAGTGGGTTCCCTTTGCGTTAAAAACGAAATCCTGGCCCACAAACTCAGCATATGGCATCACATGAGCCTTTAGGCATTGACAAATGTACCGGCCGCTATTTAGTGCTTGTAACCGTGGTCCGTCACAACCTCAAGGCCAGTTTTTCCTTCGGTGGAAAATCCGCCCCAGACTATCCATGACCCACCGCCATAACTCACCTTCTCTTCAAAGCAACATTTCTGAACACTTTCTCAGGAAACGTTTCAATCGGTAGACTTGCCTACTTGCATCTTTGCCATACAGCGTAATCTTGGTTTCATCCGTAAAAAGAACCTGGCTCCATTGACGCTGAGTCCAATGCAAATCGCGTGCAAACTGTAGGAGCGCCATTCCGTGAGCTCGTGTCAGTTTGGGACCATTGGCTGGCTTATGATGTTTCAGGCCACGTGCTTGAAGTCTCTTTCTAACAGTTCGAGCACAAACAGCCAGTCTATGGAAGTCTCGAAGCTGTTCTTAGACCTGTACTCAGGTCAAGTGACGATTACGTAGGCTGGTGGTAAACCGATCTTGTCTTACTGTAGTGACCCGGTTTTGTGGCCCTCCTGGACGGCGCGCGAAGCCGCCAGTTTCCAGGTATCGATAGTAAATTCTTTAAACGGAAAAACTACTTACATGAAGTTATGCATTTCGCTGACTAAGCCCATATTGAAGAAGTGCCACCAGTACCACAGTTTGCGCGGCCACTTCAGCTCCAGTATCCATAATTTGAATGTCAGACTAGATTTAAAAATAAGGAAAAACAATTTCGATAACTATTTTTTGCGCACGACAAAAAAAAACGAAATAACTACTAACATAAAGATGCTCTAATCAAAGCTTGTTGCTTCTTTAAGAGCGACCAAACTCCAATTTTTCTTTTTTTTCAAATTCGTGAATTCATATTTGGAACAATGGTGACCCCGAAATGATGGCCAGCTTTAAAACTGCCTGAAAACCTTTTCTCTGAATTATCATTATTTTGATGTTTTAGGCCTAAACCTATAGACATAATATGCACGGTAGCTCGATTTAGGAGTCCGGGAGTGTATTTCTGTTCGCTGATGTTTGTTAAACGCAGATTCAAATCAGAAACCTTGGCCTACACCGTGGCGCGATGTGACACCCACTTGTAATGCAACACGAACTCACACAAAGGAATGCCGCTGAATAAACATTTTGAACAACTACTTAGCCTTCATTTATTTGATACACCGATCTTTAAAATGTAGGTAAGTAAGTAGGGAGGTACCTACTGAGGTACCAAATCAGCCAAGTACTTTAATTGGTGACTATGGAAATGAGAGAAACCCTTGGGATTGATTCTATATAGGATTCCCTCCAGCATCCGTGGGAGGAAGAGCTGGCTAAAACCCTCTAAGTTGCCATCTTCACCAGTAACTTTTAAAGACCGAAAATTAACTATGAATTTATAATTCATTGCATTTGTAATATGACTATCATTTAAGTGAATACATCGGGTCATATCGTAACCTGAAAACGAATATTTTCCATGAAGTAGGTAAGTACCCTAAGCCTAGATGTGAAAAGCATAAGCCACATATATTATAATTATATGTATAAAAAGCTGTAAGAGCTGCCTTGTGCTTACAAGAAGCTCTTATATGAAGTATATTTTAAAAGCATAGACAAGTGCCTTTCATGCAGTGGATTCAAATAAACTTAAAACAAACGCCGACAAATAATATTGCTTTTGATCTGTTTTGTTGTTCTTATTTCAAGTTAGTTTTGAGAATCGAAGCTTTATAAACAATCTGCGTGGGAGTTGAAGGAATGCGCGAAGTATGAGTTAGAGACAAAATGATGTAAAATAAAACCACATACGAAAAGCAAGCTAATATAAACCTTGTAAAAAGTGTCCGACTTTGTAACGATGTGTTACTATTTGCATGTCTTATCAAAATGTCCAAGGTTGAGTTCATTTTTAATTACTAATTAAGTAGGTTTCTACACATGGCTAATTGTCTTTATTATGTATCGTGTCTTAAAATAGCCCTATTAAGTAGTCTGGCGGTGGGCGTTAAAAACTACTTTCACTCAACTCAGTTTTTCATGTATTTAGTACTAGACTAACTGACAGTGTTAATTTTATCTTAATTCCTTATGGTGTCCACTCAAAATCAATCGGAATCTCAAGAATTCCCATTGTACCTACAAATCCATGCATGCCATTTTGGCTTAGATACATCTATCTCCATGAAAGCAAAATATACTTCTTTATTAATAACAAGAGCTTAGTCTGTTATGGAATATCCCAAAGTTTTGATGAAAACAAAGATAGGAGCCGAGTTATTAAGACATAACAAATAATTAAGATTAGATATGTCTTGATGTGTGTACTTCATGTACGTTTCGTTCGTTTTAGGCATCTACTAGCACACTCATAACATGACGCTTATGTTCGGCTCATATATGTCATATCTAAGTACCCGTAAATTATTTTATGTAGAAGGAAAAGACGAAGAAAATTGATCTACAAACAAAGCCATGTAATGGGAACCTTATACTTTTAGGGCCTGCTTCAGTGTCCGAACAGCTTCTACTAGGTACCTACCAGAAAAATTTACAAATGAATTCGAATAAGTATGAAATTATCTGCCAAACATGTTAACTGAAGTACATAGGGCAACATTCCTCACAAATAGATATAAACAAGGCAGATATCTGAATTCGTAATAGTAAAGACTTAGGTAAGTAGATGGAAATAGGAAATTATGATCGATTCTTTATAATGTATTTCATGAAACTATTCATTATCTGCGCAAGAGTTGTATGTGTATTGTATGGTCGTAGATAGATGGAGTTGAGTATCTACAGCGATATATTTAATAATATTTATATCAGAGAGTCGTTGACCCCAACACATGGGCGTGTGTGCGCACATTATTAATTATAACAACTTATCAGCAAATTATATGGTTCAATCTATTTTACATGCGGTGGCTTCCTACACAGCACGACATTTTTCTGCCCTATGATGACGAAGTATTAGAGCGCAGACAGACGGATCTATTTAACGGCTCAATTGGTTGAGCCGTCAAAATATACAATTATAACATCGTCATAGTACATCCATGTATGTCAAGCTATAAACGACATGAAAATGAGTAATCGGGATTAGGCGCGTTTGTTGTGGATCGTTACTAATTAATTCATAATTAAAAATTCTGTGCGCCCGCGCAGACGGCCGCGTCGACCAATTACGTTGCCCACGCGCATCATGTGAATGTGGACACTATAGCCACGTACATTCGGTTCATTTATGACGCGATAAGGGATGTGACTGAAGGGCAAGAGACAGTTGTTTTATTTTGTGCTATATTTAGTACAGCGACTGAATTGTTACTGTGCCAGCGCCAACGATATGTGGCGATTGGCATACTTGCACGTCATTTTACATATAAATAGATGCTTAATTATGTATTATATTGATGTAAAAGTATAATTAAGTTTTTGTAATGATACGTAGATTATTATAAATTAGTCATCTATCTTACGCCATCGTACCTACTAGTAATGACAAAGATCTAATATTTGTGACATAAGCGTGTGTATTTCGTTTATACAGTCGAGCCATTTGTTTCTGTGTGTGTGTGTGTGTATGCAAATAGTAAACGAGTGTGGTGATCACTGCTGAACATCTGTTATTATCGGTTTCACAGCCACAAAAAAATGCTTTCAAGATTTATTTCTCGCTAGTTTAGATTTCTGCCAGATAAACGGATTTTAGAATTTTTATGGCGGATTCCGTTTCTGTTTTTACAACGGAATTACATAATCGTAATGTAGGTTCTTATGTTTTATGCTAACGTAGTTTTTCTTTGTTGTGGCATTGTATTGACTGCATTTAGTAAACAGTTTTTCTAATTACCAACATAGTTTTGTAAACCTTAAATAGGTAGTTTTGTATTATCATTTTATCAAGCAATATTCTTGCTAAATAATGTATCTTCATATTCTTCATTAATTTCTCTTGGTTGCTTACAGCGGCGGTCAAGTGATGCTGTTTGAGTTTGGCATTGTAAAGACATTCCCAAATTATATTGCACCATATTAATCGGCTAGGTGTTATTTATGGCTTTACAATAGCACACACTGTGTTACGTAGGTGGGCGTAGGTACCTAGGTACATCTATACAAACATGCCTTCAGTATCTCTCTCAATTAAAATACACAGAATTCTCAAAAAATTTACCTAATCATCTATCGCCATTTTTTGCATTTTTTCCATCGCTGCGTGTTTCAAATCCATATTCGCCATCGAGAAAGTGAGATCCGTTCCAAATTATGTCAGCGGGCGAGCGACGCGTCTACCTGCTCGGGGTTCGGTCCCGTTGCGTGCAAGGTGTACTGCACCCTACACGCACACACTTGATTGGCCATGCACACAGACACAGTGTGCCCCTGCGCAGATGTCACCCCCACGCCGTCTCCACCCCCGCCGACGCCCGATAGTACACCGAACCTCAGCTGCGCTAGCTCGTCAGATGTTGATCGACAGATTTTTTGTTTACTGTGGGATAAAATGAGCTCCCGAGGCTGAGGAATTAGGTAGGGGTAGATCATTTGCACGTCTTTGACTAGGTCTGATATACTGGTTTTTCAAGTTGCTGCATGGTGGCATTTCGACTGGCCTACGTGCAACTCAGTACCTACAGATCAAGTGGATTAACGACACGACCTGCTTTTTCACGGGTTCTTGAATTATCTCTACTAAGTCTTCAAACAGGATCATCTTGAGATCTGTTGCCGGATTAAGCTGTTCAGTTTTATAACTTTTGGAACATTCCTAAAAATTTTGAATTCTCAACAATAAGATTTGTCGATAACCATGTATTTGCAACTTCAACGAACTGAATTTATTCCTGTTACCTCTATTTTGCGAAAAGCAAAATATCGAAGATAGAATAACAATAGTCACACGTCGGGAGCATTTGACCTTCAGGCGGCCAGATAGCGCGGGTGGTGTCTGATAAAACGATAATGGCGCATTGCAGAGCCTGATTCCTCGAGGCACAGATAACTAGAAACATGGCTAATAGAATATACATCGCTATAGATCACATAACAATGTGATATAAATTCCATAATACGATATCATAGATAACATATTTCAAGCGAGGAGCGATGGTTAAGTCAAGAGCGTCAACGTCCACTCTTGAGTTATAAATTATAATGTAACTGATATCATAGATAATTTTAAATCTTAGCAATCATTCTCATAATTACCTACAAAGTATTCAAGTACCTCCCTAGATACCTATTTTGCGGTTTTTTTTTTCTTTTTTTTTTTCTTTTTGGCTTCGCACGGTTTGTGCATTTAGCCAGTGTCATGTAAAATTAGGTAACTAGTACAAAGCTGTAACTAATATTAATAATGTATAATTATGAAATGAACTCCATTCAATGATGCATGATAAAGATGATAGATGATATCCCGCCCCGCTCCCCTTGAGTTTCAGTAAAGACGTGGCACTTTACTGAAACCTCGCGCGGACTTCTTGAGAGAACTTAAAGTGATGTTGCACTGTTTTGTTTCATTTGTCTACACTAGTGCGGGTTCACGAACACTTAATGGTTAATAATCCACCACTATTACACATTAATATTCGGCTAAACACAAATTTTAGAAAATAAAACAAAACTGCTAACATGACGCTTCACTTTCCCGCCAAGAAGTCTATTTTGCTGTTATTAAAGGCGTTATTGACCAAATGTAGGTAAAGCAACTAAAGCAAGAACAGATCCACAGTTGGCACATTCCTGTTTAGAATGCGATGAACACAACATCAACCGAATGCATACACCATCATCAAAATGTCAAACACTTGGCTATTTTGAAAACAGCAACAACATTTTTGGAGGTGACTGGTATTGCAGTCTATTACTGGAAATACGTTTCTTCTCGTGTATTAGAAGGTATAGCAGAAAAGAAAAGAGGCTACCCAACAGTGGCTATATATTCCAGGCTGAAGATGATGATGAATATGAGGTCTCTCCAATCAACACTATAGAACTGGATCCTCGTTTACTCTCTTACAGCTTCTACCAGCCACCCTGCAAAGATCGTCACTCCGCTTAGTCTGGGGGCATGCTCACCTACGTTTCCTGATTCTTGGTTTGTGAAAATCACACTTGTAACTCTGTGTCGACAGTCGTATTTCCCACGTAAATTTATCAGTCACGGTGTCTGGATTCTGGTCCGAGAAAATAACAAATGTGGGCGCAGTTTAATAGAGTGGCCATAACTTGTTCGAACAACCTTCACGGTTAGCTGAGGCATCACGTGTAAGATATTTAATTTCACCAAAAACCATTACGGGATTTATGGCGATGCAACTGTAATCGATAACTGCCGTACTCCGTTGAAATGCAAACAACGTGCCCCAATGTATTGGCGATTACATTCCGTTATTGTACTTGCCCTATACAAAATTTTACTGTTATCGGTTATTATGGCGAAATTGTATACCTGCCAAATTGTTGCATGGATCAGTTTTAAATGGTTATCCAAGGCTGTAAAAGAGAATTTCAAAAAGGTAACTTAACAATTCAAATTGTATTGAACAGCAACATCTATAAAGTGAGTACTGAAGTACTGAGTAGGTACTGGACGGGTATTTTCAGTTTCTTCTAAGAAACCCTAGTTCTTAAAATAGTGGAGGCTATAAGCTAATGACTGTACATACAGTCGAACTGTGCCAGACATGGATGAAAAGCTTGAGCAGCTAAATTGAATGTGAAAATACTTTTAGATTCTAACATTTTTGTTAAATACTCTTGGTGTGTGGAGTGGAGAAGACTGCACCACTTTGATTATTTATTCTTAGATTTATAGTGCATTGAACCATTTCTACAGGAAGATAGGAAAAGGGGCGGTCTTTTTTTTGTTCCGGAAATCGAGAAGGAGCAATGGTTCAAAGAAATGCTCAATGCCGATGGAGGTAGGCAGTAGTCACAAGGCCCCTGTATATTCTTGCGAACTGTATTGTATCAAAGTATTAAAATTTAAACAATGATGAGAATGTTATGATTAATGTTTAATTTATATAAATTGTTTGAGAGAGAGAAATTGCTTCATGATCTGTTGGTGGTCTACAGTCCACAAAAGAAACGATGGAGGGATTGTGTGAAAGAGGATATGGCTAGAAAGGGGGTGAGTAGACGGCTAATAGAGATGTATGGAAAAAACACTAGGGACCTCATTTAATTCGGATGAGGGCAGGAGGATATGGTATACATTCTACACGAGAAACATTGGATTATGTTTGGACTTGTCGTTACTGAGTCAATTGGTACTTCTACAAACCAACAAGCGACAATAATTTTATTGAACTTGACACTAGTTGTATAATGTTGTTGGAATTTTATTGTATTTATTGCCAATGCCACTGCTCCGAGAACGAAACTTTAAACTAATGTCCTAAAGTAGGTTTTTACAAAGGACTCTTGGTGAGGATTTTCATGAGAATATCATAAGTTAGAAAAGTAATTCCGATCTTTGAATAATAGTTTAATATTATAATACTTAAGTATATCAAGTCCAAACCCAGAAATACTTCTGAAAACTGGAGATATTAAAATTATAATCTGAATCTAGATACCAAAACAGTCAGCGGGGTTTTCCTGCTTTCCTTTTGATCCGCTATCAATTACATGATTTACCTATTTACACAACAAAATAATAACAAGAATGTGTTGTTAAGTTTATCATAATTTATCTGATATCAAAGATAGGTGTCGATACTAGCCGGAAAATTCTCGATTCCAATCCAATGTTATTTGCCTTGATGAACCACAGACCGCGTGGTAGGTATTTAGAATACGTTTTCTACCAAATCTTGTTTCTGCTGATGACTTTTGTAGATACCTCTTTATTAGTTTTTATATAGATTTTCCTGTGATTAAATTTTAGTTACTATGTGCATAGAACACTTGCTTTGTTATTAGTTTTTAGTGCTGCTATGTATCAAGCAGTTTCACTGAGCCAAGGTTCGTAAAATATTAAGTGTTGTATTGCAAACTCTGAAGATAATGCCTAGGAATGTAAAACATTAATCAATGTTGTGGTGGGTTTGTGTTTAAATTAGGTAGACACTTTTTTGTGTAGTTTTAATTAAATTGGTGGCACCATGCATGCCTGATCTTTCTGCTCACATTCTAACAAATTGACGGTAATAATTATTAAATTATCTAAGTAATTTTTTTGTTCTCCATCAAATGGGGTCGCGTAGTTTGGGTATGATGCACGTTTATATGAACTTATCTAGATTTCTTCATAATGTGAGTGTTTCACTTCGTGATATTATTTTTTACAGTGACGTCATTGTTTCTTTGCAATAGCTAGCCGTTAGATTAGGTTTGTTGTACTCTACGAGCGTAGGTACTCGTATAACATGCATAATGAAATTATTGAACCGACGTCTCCTAGCCCGGTCGGCTAGGTAAACATAATCGTAAACTTTATGATTTATTGTTCTTTATCTTTTTGTCACCTTAGCCACTGATAGTGATAACGAATAATGATCAATATGATTTAATTACGAAATTAAATGAAACATCGAGCAAGTGTGTGTTGGTAGAGTATTCCTAAACGTTTTCTATAAATAGTGTGGTTATCGGCGCGACTGCAGACAAAAAGCTACCTCACAGAATCGCAAGTTGCACGAAGGTGTGGTCTGCGGTATCTGACGATATGGTGCGCCAAGCCATTAGCGGGATCGACTCGCGGCGAGACGAGTCCACTCGACTCGATACTCAGGTAGCGCCGGGATAAAAACGCCACTTGAAATGGAGCGGACGCGGCCCGGTCTCACCTAGATAACGCTCGCGATCACTCGACAAAAAGAACAGTCGTGCCATAGCTAGCGATACTCAGCCATACTTAGAAATTCTCAAAAAGACCTCTTTGCGATGTAGGTAAAGTGCGCGCCGTCATATCGCCGTGAATCAACCATCAGCTCGATCTCCGTCTGCTCACAATGAGTCGCCCTAATCACCCATTCATGCGGCACGCACGTTGATAATAATATAAATAGGCCCAAACGTCCAATGAATGAACTTATAACATGTAAATTCGTCGCTCACAAATCGCGACACAGCTCGGCGCGTAGGCGTCGGGGCTTGAATGAAAATAAACATATTCGTTGGGAGTGCTTACCTTTCGATTTTAATGATTTTATCCAGATTAGCGGTATCGACACAGCACTTGGTAAAATCGTTATCAATGTGTTGTTACACTGAACTTGTGGGCATGTCACTGTTATGAGCGAGGGGTGTATTCGCGACGCGATGAGGGGCAGTACAGCGCGGCCGGCCGGTTGGATCGACACTGCGCGTGAACACAGGCGTAGGTGCGCCCGCGTCGCATGCACACACGCGCGTTCATTCAAATAACGTCGTTCCGAGGGGAGGGGAGAACTTATGAATGGACGTAGTGAAGCTATGTCGTATAGATACCGCTGATAAGGCGCTATGCAAGCATTATACAACATGATACGAGCGAGCGGATCGCTTCGCTGTATTACCGCTACCTAATCAACTAATCGATAAACATCCTACTTGTCAGCGTAATACAAAACTATGCTTCATATTTCGACATTATAGAACAGATCTTACAAAATAAATCTAGTTTACTAGCTAACTAGGATAGCACAATCAGCGTTATTAGCTAAATAATGTTTGAACATTATTATCTATAGAAACAAACAAAGATTGGTACGAGAGTGTAAGTAAAGAAAAAGATAAAATTACAATTTAAATAATTTTTAATACTTTATAAACTTATAATGTTCTCTTACTAATATACAAAGCAACAATATATCACTTGGATATGTAATACAAGTAAACAATACTTAAGCAAGCGATTGTCTTCGACTTTACATCGTTCTATCGATCTGTAAACTATACATTCTGGTACAAAAGCCTTTGAATTCAGTCAATCGAGTATATACAGGCCTATTTTTACCAAATTTTCTATCTTTATACAAAAATATAATAAGGTCTTACACAATACAGTAAAATATTTTTAAAGGTGATCCCATGAACATGCAACAATTCTAATTTCAGGCCAACTCAGAAAAAGCAAAAAGAAAAAGCTGTTTCATACATTTTTGATAGGGTAGGTTTTGCATAATTATTTTGTTTCATACAAAATTATTTTGTTTCATACAAAATTATTTTGTTTCATACAAAATTATTTTGTTTCATACAAAATATAAAATAAATAAATAATTTTGTTTTATACAAAAAATAAATTATTTTGTTTTATACAAAAAATTAAAAAAAAATTTTTTTTGTATTTTCCGAGTTCGTGTACGCATTGTTCATATTCTTGAATACTATTACCCCTTAAAATAGCTTAGACTTCAATTGTAAGACATTGAATAAAATAAAATAAAATCGTTATTTTTACGACAGTCCCTTGAGAAAGCCGGATAGCTTGTGAGTCTTGTAGTCCGCCCGCAGTTGTATGAAGTTGTGTAGTATGGAATGATCCAGTTCCGCCTGTGGTACAGAAAAAATGCTGTTAATTGGAGGTAACTGTAAGCTACGGTAACTGTGTTTATTGGCTCTACCGGTCATGTGACAAGGTTTAGGTAACCTTGAACTTCATTATGGGATATTCCGTCTATTATACTCTACTAGCGACCCCTCGGGGTGCTTCGCTCGGTTTTTACGACTTCACAAAACATTGAGTTTTTTTGATTATACAGGGTCAAATGAAATTAGCTAGCGAAACTCTGCAGACGTGATAAGTATCGCTATCTAAACTCGATAAAAAAAATATTTGTAGTTTCTTTTTTTTTGCGTCAACGGCTGTTGGTAAAGTAATGTGAGAAAATCTGTTTTCTTTTGTTTTGTTGTGTTTACGTATATAATCGTACCAATAATATCTGTGAAGTTTATTATTTGACACTAAATAACTACAAATTTTGATTTAAAATATTTATTGACAAAATATTAATTCGGATTAGTTACAGCTGTAATGACAAACTTGTCATTTGGTTTAAATAGGTTTTTATTTTTATTATTTTAGTAATATTTTATATAGATTCTTTTTTTAATTTGTGAATGTTAGAACGTTGTAGGCATAGTAGACTATAGCTTTGTAAACCATTTTCTATTTTGTTAAGTACTTGGTACTTATTGACGGGCCTGCACTGTCCTCCCATGCCTATTAACACTGTAACTTGAAAACATTGTACAAGCCTTTTATTGTCAAAAGAGTAACCGTGGAGCTTCTTGCCGGCTCTTCTCCATAGGAAACGACCAATTGGAACCAAGCACCTAGCTTCTGACGTTTCATAAGTGCCCATGTAGGTTTATGTGAAATAAAAGATTAGACCATAGTTACATCCATAGAACACTACAGGCCGACTGTATTGTTCTAGTTGCGACCGGGTGTTCCAAACTAAATTCGGTATAGCGAGTTATCTAAGGGCACATGCAATTAATTGATTTCTGAGGGTCGTCGTTATCGAAATCGATAAGGAGGACTTATCATAATTATCAATAACAACTTCACACAAAATTTACCAACAACGCCCCGGTCTTAATTATCATTAAAAAAATCCCTGTAGCACTCTAGGTACTACTGTGACTAGTTACTGTTAATAGTTTATATCAAGTAAGTGACGCAATTAGGGAGGGGCTTCGACCTGAATTTACTGTGATAGGCTGAGTTGATTGATTGATTGAAGATGACTCAGTTTTTGCATATCTATCAATGAAATGAAAATAATAAACCTAATAATAATAATATGCACGTAATTCAAAACATATCCATTATTTTAATATACATTGTGTAGGAGTCAAGAAACAAATTCCATTTTTTTTTACATTTTTTAATGTATTACTTATTTTACAGTGGCGAAGGGTGATTTTATGAGAGAGGTAAGCCGGAGCAAAAAATTTCGTTTCTATACAAAATAAACCCGTCATGAAGTAGACGATATAAAGTCAAAAAATATACTGTAGGCATTTTGTAATGTTTTAATTTTAAGGCTTCTATATACTAGCGCGACTTATCACGCCAGTATGTAGAAGCCTTTATGGTCTATTAAATACCTACAGTGTGATTATATTATTTAGCATTATTAAACACTACTGACTGTGCCATCTTTCAATGTCAATAGAGTGGTTGTGTTCCGTATTTCCGGAGGGAAGCCAGTAGGAATCGAGTTATACGGTGCTTTCGCCCCTGTTATTTTACAATTAATTAATTTGTGTTACGTTTTATTGGTGGAACGGAATGCAAACTTATAACGCATCCGCGATGAAAGTGACGAAACAAAACATGTGAATAGAATCTATTCTTTGCTAAATGTTTGAAATCTCACTAAGGTAAATATGTAAGTGCGATTTCTACTTGAATAAAGCATAAACAATAATTTAATATATAAGATTTGGGGCTAAAAAACAGATGTAAACAAACCAGTTTCGTGAACAATGACGTCACATCATGACCGCGACAGAAACGGACGTTTGAACTGTAGTAGAAAATTGTTGTAGTTTCATAATTTTTTTGAGCATCAATCAGTAGTTCAATTTAACTTTCAATACTTTTCTTAGGTTTATATTACTGTCTATTATTGATGTAATGAAAAAAAAAATACATGCATTTTCCCTATTTAAACTGCTTTGTTTACATTGTTTTTTTAGCCCCAAAACCAATGGCGGCGGAGAGACGCGGGGGGGACACTAGCTGCGTGGGGATTCGCGCGCGATCCCCGCCGCCATTCGGACAGCAGCTAAGACCGAGCGCACGTCTATTTAAACCTTATAAAATAAGTCTCTATAAAATATATCTATTTGTCTCGGCTATCTTTTAAAATAAATCTATTTATTTTATTGCTGTAATGGACAGACGCCAGCAGGTCAAGCTTCCCGAAACTGTCAAATTTTCCCAATCAACCTTGAACCTTATGCTGTAGGGATAAAGTTGAAAATCTATTAAAGAAATTTGACAGATTTTAGTAGCTTGATGTGCTGGCGCCTGTACCCTCATCCTTACTTTACTTTTACAAAAAGATTATTTCTTTATTAAAGACCATCATAATCTGCGTAGCCTTTTCCCAACTATGTTGGGGTCGGCTTCCAGTCTAACCAGATGCAGCTGAGTACCAGTATTTTACATGGAGCGACTGCCTATCTGACCTCCACAACCCAGTTACTGGGTAACACGATATCCCTTGGTAAGACTGGTTGTCCAGACTCTTGGGCTTCTGACGACCCGTAATAACTGTCCAAGATCTACAAATGACAGCCGGGACCAACGACTTAACGTGCTTTCCGAGGCACGGAGGAATCTTGGTATGAACAGATGGTCACCCATCCACGGACCAACCGCGGCATGCGTAGCTTAACCTGATCGATCGACCCATGCGGCAGTTATTAATTAGCCACAAGCTCCTCCTTTATCAAGGACCATTTCTTTATAATAGAATAAATGCAATAATTCCACTGCAACCATGTTGTAAGCTAACATGCAAAAAGCGGATTACTGAATTTCTTTCAACCAATAATTATGATGATACCGAGTCCCTTCACACACGTGCATATACACAAACAAACACACAGTTCTTGTATTGGACTTTTATTAGTTTATCAATTTGTTCTAAATTGTTTGTTAATAATTATGTAACAGTCTAAGCAATACTTTTGTCATATTTTTCGGGAAATGATAGCTGATTGGACAATCAGCTATCATTTCCCGAAAATTTTTTATTTTTATTATTAAGGGCGGCCAACCCGACATACTTTTCATACAATCGCTCGTACGTGATTATGGCGTTGTAACACATCTTTCTTTGATTTTTTTGAACTAATAGGTATCTTGTGCACTATATCTAGGTTTCTATGCAAGCAGAAAATAAAAATATTAAAAAACAAATTCAGTATAAGCCTGCAAAAATATGCTTTTTTGCACAAATTTTACCTGAACTTTGGCCATTCATAATGTACTCATCAATTGTAAATGTTAAGAAAACATCACGATAGAAACCTTTCAAATGTAATGGAGATTCAAAATGACCAACATTTATTTCACAAACTGGAAGGCTTACTCAAAACCACGTATTTCCTGGAACAATTTTTATGAAATTTCCGCACATTATTTTTCGTTCAATGTTATCGCGTTCTCACTCGTTTGTTAATAGTTTTCACTTGCGCTGGATGAAACAAAAAACTTTTCGACCTTGCTCGCGTTGACGATGACGGACCGGGAGGGCCCCTCTTAATACAGGCTACTAAGTAACCTAGCTAGGATATCAGGGCCTCAAGTCTGCTATTACAATAGTGTCAGAATGGTCGATCATTGATTTCATAATTGTTGATTTTGACAAGTTTGGTAATCTACTATTATAATGGCGTCATTATGACATTCCAATGGTCGGCCACTGACACTACATTGAAAGAAATTGCATATATTGGTAATCTCGTACATAATGGAAAATGAATGACATTTCTACTAATGGGTTTTATAATAATGGCAATACGACAATGCCATTATAATAACACAATTATATTACGAGAAAATTGACCGACCAATGATTGACAATTATGAATTTACCAGATTACGAACTTTTAGCAAAATGACAATGGCATGACAATTGGATCGTGTTGGAATGACTGAATTTATAAAAATAGCAGACTTGGGCCCCAGATCGTAAAATTGTATTGATACTTACTCATCTCAGATGTAAACTATTCCTAAGTTGTCATCCTACTTTGTAATAGACTGTACCTCTTTTTAGGGTCCCGTACCAAAATGGTAAAAAGGAACCCTTATGGTGAGACTAAGTCTGTCTGTCTGTCACAGCTGGATATCTCAAGAACTACTAATGCTATCAACTTGTAATTTGGAATAGTTTTAGATGACGTTTACCCAACTATTTGCAAACAAGAAATTTTAAAAAATATATCTTTTTTGCAACACGGCCTGTCTGAAATTACTCTATGTGATTGAAGTTTATGTAAAGATTTTTTAGGCATCATAGTTTTCGACTTTTGATGAAAAATTTAAAAAAATACCGTTCCGCCGAACCACATTAAATCAGTTGCGTAGTTTGGAAGAATAACGCGGTCACACAGACCGACACGACGTTAATTTATAATCTCTATAAATTAATTAGTGCGAAGTTAAAAAAGTCTGTTATAATTCCCAAGACTTATACGTTTCTCGTTGATTGTTAGGTACAGAATGAGATCATTAGAGATGAATTTCAGTTAACAAATGAATACTACGTTCCGGTACAATAGTAAGTAGGTGACTGACAATAGTTTACTAGTAACAAAAGTGCCAGTAATATTAAAAAAAGTAAAAAGTTTCGATAACTGGATTCACAATATTTTTTTTTTCTACAAATTTACATGCATCAGTGATCATTTAATCATCACCCTTTAGACAGACACCTAAACACGGTGACGAAAAGAAATCAGCCGTTCCATACATTTTGTACTGTGTAAGGTATTGCACTTTTGTATGAAACAAAACATTTTTTTTAAATTACCATTAAACATTTTAATCACGTGGTATGGGCCGTATCAATGATACGGCTCAGCAAAAATTTATAATCTAATTAACAAGCTCTTGCATTCATTGAATAAAATCACACAGAAAATCTAACCTATCCGAGTCTGGATGCTCCATTTTTCGAGCTCACTTCGCTCGCTCTTACACTCTCTAACTAAACAACGGTGACGCGAAAACTGAACATATCCTGGTCCAGAATGCTCCAATTTTCGAGCTCGCTTCGCTCTTTCGAATAAAAACTTAACGTATCTGAGTTGCAATTCAGCAGTTCCAATTTTCTAGGTTGCATCGCTTGTTCTTGCATTTTATTAGTAAGTTCAGCCCCAAGTTTTCAAGGTTTCCCAAGCTCCCAAATCAGGATGCTATATTATTTATTTTGTTCGCTGCAGTCAAGCAAAAAGAGCACCCAAAAAATGTTGATACGGACCCTTTAGGACTGCTTTAGGCTACGCCACTGTCTAGAACCATATACTAAATTCATGGTAACAGTTTGCGCGTGGATGTCTTTTTCACCCTGTGTATTTCACCAAAGTGAACAAGGGGGGATAAAACAAAAATCACCCATATTCAAAACAGCACGCTAATTGCGTAACTCAGTTTGAATCACAATCCGAAAGTTTTGAAGGTTATTGCTAATAAATTGCTTCATAGGTTTGAAAAAACCGGCCAAGCGCGAGTCGGACTCACGCACGAAGGGTTCCGTACCATTATCCATGTTGTATCCCTTAAATATTTGTTTTATTTTAATTTAATTATTTATTTTTAAAGCGAATATATAACTAAATATTTTGTGAACATCTCAAACGTCTACCTGTTGCCGTTATCAATATCGAGGAAAAACGAGCAAAAAAAAGTCACGTTTGTTGTATGGGAGCCTCCTTAAATATTTATTTTATTCTGTTTTTTAGTATTTGTTGTTATAGCGGCAACAGAAATACATCATCTGTGAAAATTTCAACTGTCTAGCTATCACGGTTCATGAGATACAGCCTGGTAACAGACGGACAGACAGACAGACAGACAGACAGACAGACAGACAGACAGTCGGACAGACAGACAGACAGACAGACAGACAGACAGACAGACAGACAGACAGTCAGACAGACAGACAGACGGCGGAGCCTTAGTAAGAGGGTTCCCGTTTTACCCTTTGGGTACGAAACCCTAAAAATGATTCTGCTCAACAACGTAAATAACGCAATGGAGGTATGTGAGATGTCAAAATGAAACCCATTGCGATCAATTGTCATTTATTGTGTGTTAACCAATTCCCCTGCATGTTTACTATTTCGGACTGCCGCAGCCGCTGCCACTGGTGCTGCTGTTTATTATTTTGGACTGCCTCCTTGGTCGGAAGCGCTACTGTTGAGCACGAGGTCCGGGGTTCGATTCCCAGGTCGGGCGAAAGTGTTATTGGGTTATTCCACCAGGAATTTGTCTGTAGCATCCCGGAGTCTGGATTTGTGCCCAGTTGATGGCAATAGGCTCGCCCCCTATTACATGGGACATAAAAGTAACTGGCGAAACGTGGGTGTACTATAGGTACACCTCTGCACAATCCTTCGGGGATTATAGGCGTGATATTATGTTATGTGTGTTTACTTTTTTATGAACGCTAGTACCACTCCACCTGCCACATTTTATTCTTATTTTTATCGTTCATATACACATAATTTACAGTTATAAACAGGAAATTGTGTGTACTAAGCCGAGGTCAGGCGGTTTTTGACAGCGAGAAGAAAAAAATTGATTATCAGGACAAATTAAGTGTCACCTTTGAGCTGGAGCTTCTTTTCAACGGATTGGCCAAAAATCTTAGTAGACTAGGAAAAGTGCGAGGCTTTTGCCCTGCAGAATGATATTATTGACTTATAATAGTTGTGTTCCTAAAAGATTGCAGAAGTACTGTGCAATGCGATTACAAAACCCCCTTTCTAAATGTGGATTACTGGTAGGCTTGGTAGATTTCACCGCCCGAGAGAGAGAGTCGAGCTGCACGATTACTGACAAATGCTTGCACTGATTGGACAGGTTCACTCAAATTTGTGTGGTTCTTTCCTCAAAAGACCATTTCCGACACAGATCTACATGGTCCTCACATGATCTGACCAAGATTATGTCTGGACTTTAAAAGAGACTTTGACCCCTGAGTTTGTTTCGCCATTTCTTCTCAGATAGGAAATGTCGACTACATCTAGCTTATTTTTTACTTTTTAATATGACGTGTAAAAGTGATTCCGATATCCTATTTAAACGATTTCATTTCATTTCCGAGTTGGCACACTTTTTAATCCGCAATAAAAAAACCGGCAGAGTGCGTGTCGTAACACGCACAATGAAGGGTTCCGTAGTTGGGATGAATTTATCCTACGAACAAACTTAACATTGTAGTTGAAAAACACGTTCCCTCATACATTCCAACTGAGTTTGTAACTTTAAAAGCATTTATTTTACCATTATAAAAAAAAAAATATCTGGAATCCTTACAACAGGCCCTTTCATTTGATATGTCACACGGTAGGTACAGTTTTCATTTTTTCTAAGTTTCCCCCCAAAAGTGAATTCGAAATTCATTTATTTCCGTTACACGTCCATATTTGGGTCACAGAAATGCATTATGTGTACCAAATTTCAACTTAATTGGTCCCGTAGATTCGGAGCAAATTTTCTGTGACAGACGGACAGACACACGAGTGATCCTATAGGGGTTCCGTTTTTTTCCTTTTGAGGTACGGAACCCTAAAAAGAGCGGTAGATAGTAGGTATGCGTACGTTTCAAGCCATTGGCAGTCTGTCTTTGGATCAACATAGCTTCCAAACGAATGGCCCGATTTCAATCCGTTTTTTTTTACGTGAACCTATGATATTTTAGAACTGTTGTGCACTACATTCCACTTGATCATAGTATAAGAATAACTCACAAGCGTCTCTCCCTCGCAGACTTGATGCAGGTTTTCAGGCTTGACGAGCAGTAGGTTGCAGAGAGCGTGCAGTGCGTCGAAAAGCGAGTGGGCGGGCGCCGGGGCCGCGCGCGCGCCGCGCCCGCACGCCGCGCTGCGGTACTCCTTCACGTCGCAAATGGCTATCATTGCACCTATTCAGAAGATGTTGAGAAGAGAATAGTTAGCCCTCGGGAAAATTAAAATATTGTAGTACTCTATCATCGACCTTAGAAACAATGAGAGACACAGAAAGCGGTAATTCAAATGTATCGACAGAACAATTGACGAGAAAAAAATAAAAAAACAAATAAATTTTTTACAAGACTATCAGCGGTCGCTGACCTCAAAAAAATCCTCAAATCTTTGTAATTTTTATTTTGCTGTGTCTTTGTAGTTTCCCTAGCTAACTGAATATAAATACAACTTACCGGCAGAATTAAACTGGTAGTTGTGAAGATGCTCGTATATGACCCTGTGCAGCCTTACAGCCAGCTCTAAGGTGACCGCGTGAAGGTTGTCGCCGTCCAAGCCGCCGTGAATCTTGTCCATCACGTTGTTGAGGTACGACACAACTGCTAGACACGCCTGATGATGGATTGTGGCAGTTAGTTATTTGTGTGTAAATCTCTTCATTATTTGACACTAAATACCTACAATTTTAATTGAAAATATTTATTAGTGACTTTTGTGGACAGAATATTAATTTAGATTTGTGTAATTTACAGTTGTAATGGCAATCTTGTCATTTGGTTTAAATAGGTTTTTATTTTAGTAATATTTTATATAGATTCTTTTTTAATTTGTGAATGTGAGAACGTTGTTGGCTTAATAGACTGTAGCTTTGTAAACCATTGTCTATTTTGTTAAGTACTTGGTACTTGTTGACGCGCTTATACTGTCCTCCCATACCTATTAACACTGTAACTTGAAAACATTGTAAAAGCCCATTCTTTTTAAAAGAGTAACCGTGGAGTTTCTTGCCGGCGCTTCTCCATAGGTGACGACCAATTAGAAACGTGCACCTAGCTTCTGACGTCAACGAAACGTCAAACGTGAAACGTCAGTTTATGTGAAATAAAATATTTTGGTTTTGTGAAAAGTTACTAAGTAGTGACAGAGATGGCGGAATGAGGTGGACTCCTTCGACAAAGACTGGTCCCAAATAGCCCTAGATACAAAGAAGTGGAAGGAATAGAGAAGCATTTGCCTTGTAGTGGGAACCTTTAGGCTAATCTTAACTAATATTTTAGATGGGAAAGTGAGTTTGTTTGTTTGTTACGCTTTAACGCTAAATCGGCTGAACGGATTTGGATGAAATTTGGCACATGACCTGGATTAGGGCATAGGGTACTTTTTTATCCCGATATGCCCACGGGGTCGAGACTTATGCGGGTGGAACCGCGGGGCGCAGCTAGGAATAAATATATAAACTAAATTGTGAGAGTAATCCTAATATTATAAACGCGAAAGTGAGTTTGTGTTTGGTACGCTTTCAAAACGGCAGAATACAAAAATAGCATTTAAAAATAACAATATACACAAAAAAAAAAATAACAATCAAGACTTGTGCGATGCCAAAAAGGCTCCTATCTCAGCATAATGCTGCGATATTTAAAAAATAAATACCACAGAGCTGGTATTCTGATCTGGCCCGCTGTGCAGAACGGATTTGGATGAAATTTGGCACACGGGTAGACCATGACCTGGATTAGGATATAGAATACTTTTTATCCCGGTAGTACATTCCCGTGGAATTTTGCGACATGCACGCGGGTGAAGCCGCGGGCAAAGCTAGTTCTTTGTAGTTAGATAAACAACCTTCACACCTGTGTTGTATGAAGTTTCACTAATTAATTTAAATATACCAAATCGTGTCAGTCTTCTTGTCCTTGCTAAAGCCGATAAAGGGTACAGATGGTTACTTTATAGGGATAAGTCTCGTGGTGATCTAAAAATCACTTAATAAAACCACTTACCGATGAAGCGAGTGTATCGATATCTCCTTCCGGCTTAAAGTCAGTCTTCTTCTGCTCCGTCTGCAGATGCAGCTTGACCCAACTCACAATAGCTACAATAGCTCGCTCCAGACCAGCGTCCAGCTTGTTCTCAAGCTGCTCCATTATGGCCGTCTTCCTATGCATGCACTCATTCTGTCTTGATGATGAACTGAAATAACGTTGGAATATTAGAAAACACAGATTATGAGGTGCAACGCAGACCCAATTTAGGGATATCACCAATTTGTCTGGCCGGCTATTAAGCAATATTTTTTTATGTGTAAACTGTTTCCTCTCTTTCTGTGGGAGTGATTTCGTGAAATGGGACGGAAGTGTGTAACAGGAAGTGACAGCTTGAGCATGGAATAAGTACTTTTTATTAGTAAGTACTTTATAATGGAATGCATGGCATGGAATTAGTGTACTCATGGAATTATTAAGTACTACTCAGAACCTCTTAAGGGGTCATTGTACTCATAATTATGAACAACTTTTACTATAGGATCAAACCCAAAATCGCAAAAAAAAAAAACTGCTGTTCCCGGACATTAAATATAATTTAATAAATAATTAATATAATTTAATTTATAAACAAAATTTAATTCCGGGACAGGCTGTAGATTTCTACCAGTGGGCGACCACTAATAATTAATAATTATTCGAATAATAATCAGTATTTAGCTTTTTATAATTTGAGATTAATGTCGGTTGCTGCTCAGTTGCTTGTTACCCAGGTGAGATGTCAGATGTTACACATCGTATGCGACTACTGTAAGGCTCGCTGGTTTTTTTCAGAAACTGTATTCATTTTTCTGGTTTTTTTCAGAAACTGTATTCATTTTTCTATCGTCAAAGCAAACTACATTGTAAATTCGTCTTGTATTAACGTGGCCGTGCCAAGGTATGATTGGGCTACGATTACGGTAACCTCAATTTGGACCCGATACTGGTTGATGATAGAAGAATGAGAGAAGTTCTTTTCTTTTTGTGGAGAATTACAAGCTGGTATTCAGGGGGGAAGAAGAATGATGTTAGTCGGCCAGACTCGGACGATTTTTCTCGGATCATGGGCGTCTGCGCAATTAAGGGATGGGGTTGCTACTCCTACTACTTATTACCTTCTTCGCTGTCTGACGGAATTAATCCCAGTTGTTGCCAAAGGCCGGCTTCAAAATACAGGCAATTATTTAAAAAAGCATTATTGGTAAAAACATTGTTTTTTTTTGTAAATAAGTAATATCGTGTACACTTCGCTTTTTAAATGGAGTTTTGTTCATACTTCACAGTTAAGAAACAATACTTACGTCATACAAATAAGGACAGATTCTTGATAGTGTTCTTCAAACATTCTTACAATTTTGTTAGCCTGCTTCACGGTGTCGAAGAAATAAATCTGAGAAACGTCCAAGTATTATTATTTCCATCTTAGATTGTTGTATGACCTTGTTTGTGGAGTAATATTTATAAAGATTATAGCACTTTTATTTTATAACTTCATGTAACAGTTGTTACTCAAACTTTTATGTAGGTATGTAATTTCATCATTTATTTTGCTTTATATTATCGAGCGTTAGCAATTGTATAAAGGTTTACCAATTGCTTTTAAAAATAACTAATTTCGCCAAGTCACCAATGATTTAAAAAAAAAAAAACCAACCAAGCGCGTGTCGGACCACGCACAATTATAGGGGTTCCGTACTAGGGATGAATCTATCCCAAGATGTAGTTGCAAAACATGTTCTCCCGTCGATGTACATCATGGTCAATTCTCCAACTGGAAATGTAAGCTTGTAATCGCATACTTAAATATATTTTTGGTAAAACTACAAATTAATGATTTTCGGATTTTTCTTTTACTTGTGCTGTGAGACCTTGCTTTTTGCCAAATTTCATGATTCTAGGTCGACGGGAAGTACCCTATAGGTTTTGATTTATTTGCCAGTATCAAAATATGTCACATAAATGGTCGTATTTTTTTATTGTGATAACTTAGAAGCTTGATTTTTTAAAGCTCCAAGGGACCATAGACCTACGAATTTGATATTAATTGCAACTTGATACATCCGCTCGTTCCTGAGATTTTTCTCAGGGTTGGGTTTGACAGACTGACAGATGGACAACGAAGTGATCCTACAAGGGTTCCATTTTTTCCTTTTGAGGTACGGAACCCTAAAAATGATCCCTTTTAGAAAGCAAGAAAAATAAACTGTGTGTTAAGTTTAGCAGCAACGAGGTTTCTTATTTAGTTGCTAGAACTTCCAAAAGTTCTATGTCTGTTACCTGGGGTGGGGATTTGCTTTCGGCGATGGGAATAGACTGGAGGCCCAAATCTAGCGCGTAGTCCACGTGTTCAATGAGTAGATGCTGGATCAGCACTTCTAGTAATGCCACGGTCGTTACAGACAACTCGTTGGCAGTGCACAGCTGAAAGTACAAAGGTATTAATATCATTTAAGGTGATTACTACAAGCTAGCTCGCGAAAAGCTAATGACCAAAAATGGTGCTTTTTTTTTCGCGGCCAGCTTTGTCACCATCTGCCTCGCCTCTTCCCAACTATGTTGGGGTCGGCTTTCAGTCTAACCGGATGCAGCTGAATACCAGCAATTTACATGGAGCGACTGCCTATCTGACTTCCACAACCCAGTTACTGGTTATACGATACCCCTTGATAAGACTGGTTGTCAGACTTAACGACCCGTAGCAACTTTCGCGGCCATCAATCAAACATTATTGATTAGATGCAGAATAATATGACGAACAAAAGTTAATATGGGTAACATGACCTAAAATCGGTCTGAACAGAGATAATATATAATATTTTAATTCTTTTTTTTACTAGATAACATCTTAAATCAGGTTTGTATAGCTTACAGCTTATTTTTTGCATAAAAATTCAAGGTCAAATATATCATCTCGGACTGCATTTGTAGAAAAATCGTACATCAATTCATTTTTGTAATAGGTTTGTTCAATACCGGCTAAGGTTTCAACGATGGCCGCGGTATAAACCAAATGTACCGCTTTCCATAGTGTCCATTTAGTCATGTCCTTTAAAATTATGATTTTGAAATAAAATAAGACTAACGTGAAAATATGACGATTTGCAGTAAATATAACTTCGCGAGGTATATTGATGTTTTAAATATTAATAATTGAGTAATTATTTCATCATAATTGCCGGGTATTGAATTTTGATCAACGAACAACGTATAAAAGTACTGCAATTTAAAAACGTAAGATATTTTGAATTCCGCGGGTTATCTTGACGGATCCCCCTTAAGCCTTAAAGTGCCTTAAAAAAATCTACAGGAAACAAAACTTACACAACATGGTTTCAATAACATGTTTTTGTATTGTAGGAACCCTGTTGCTGGGAATACTTCATACAGTTTGAGTATGAAACATTGTCGGCGACGAGGCCCTATCTGCGCCCAATAATTTATAAACCAAGTCGTGAGTTAGATAGAATTATGTAATGTCTAATTAGATTTGTTATTATAATGTTTTTTTCCATTCTAATTAGTTAATCTAACTTATAATTGTTACTAGTTTTCTTATCCAATCTAATAAGACTGAAACAAACTAACTTTGAATAAGATTAGGAATGTAGTATTATATACTTACGTAACTAGAAAATGTGATTTTTTGTTAATAGTTACATTTTGATAGTTTTAGTTTTAATTAATAGGATCTTGTATAAAACCAATATTCTAACTGTTCTAAGCTAATTAGACAACGCGTTTAGAAATTATAGACGAACTTGTGTAATAATGTTAATAAGTTAAGGAATTATAAGGAATCGAATCTGTTGCACATTTCTAACGCTAGCGGCGCCACTTGTACCATAACATAGAATAAGCTTAAGTACTAAGAACCCTTTACCTTAACGAGAGCCGTTACAGAATTTTGCCATTTTTAAGGTTTAAATTAAGGTTTTTTTGATACAGTTTTTTGTATAAAGTTAAAATAAGTCCATGCCTATGTTAGAAAAATAAGATAAAAATTGTAAGGTGTGTTTTACCATAGAAAATTGCCAAAAGTAAGTTTCCCATACAAAACTACATTAGTGCCTTGAAATGCTCTGATTGGTTTAGATAAAAAGGATTAGTGCCGTGTGCAAAATTAGAGTATTTCTATTGGCTAGAGCCGTCTATAAAAGAAGAGCAAATTTCTACGGTGATTCATTCCGAATCCAGCAGTATTAGAAGAAGTAACTCAAGAATAAACTGAAGTCTCCGCTCAAGATTCAAGAGAGAAAAATTCATGTTTTATTTCGTCGGAATCCCTCTTCGCCGCCAGTCTCTCGCCGAGGTCCTGTGGGTTGTACCTACCCAGTCAACACATACGCATTCAGGGGTGCGTGGTGACGTGTGTCGCCAGCAGAGTCACTAGACTCAGGTAGTAGGGAACATACGTCAAAAACGTTGGGAGATTGTCCCAGGACGACTGCGGGTGCTGGACGTGCCCCTCTCGTCCGAAACAGTTGGTCCTTCGAGCCGGATTCCCTGCCAGGAGAAGAAGCAAGAAGAGTCCAGAAAAAATTAAGAAGACTGCAAGATGCCGGTTACCAGGTCGCAGAAGGATGCCCCCTTACGCCCGCCGTCCCGTCCCACCGCTAGAGACGCAACGGCAGAAGCATCAGGGTCAGAAGGGGTTACGTCAGCGTCAGGGTCATCAGGAACCGCAGCGACATCGGACACGAACACTTCTTCGGGTACAACGGCCACAGAGAGGACTACGGCCACAGAGAGGACTACGGCTACAGAGGCTACGGCTACGACTGCTACAACAGCGGCATCTGAAAAAAACGGACAGAAGAAAGAAGATGCCGCACGAAAGGAGACGACTACGAAGACTCCAGACAATGTACCGGAAAAGGGTGTTTATGGCTCCGCCACGACCCTTAAACCGAAAGGGGTCAGTCGTCGTGCCAGGTCCACGAAGACCACGAGTTCCTCCGCCAGAAGACGCGAGCTAGAAGCCAGAGAAGAATTAGCACGCCTGGAGTTGGAGCAAGCCCAGGCTGCGGCGAAGCTAGCCCGTGTCAGATTGGAGCTGGCTCAATGTGAGGATGAAGACTCTGTGGATGAAGACCAGGAGGACAGAACAGCACAGGTGCAGAACTGGATTCAGACATCCGTATTAGAAGACAACGACATGGAGCAACCAGAGAAACGAGACCAGCACCCTCCAGAAGAACCTCAGAAGGTGAAGCCCGAAGAGAACTCTTCAGTGAAAGGGGCTACCATCGAAGTACAAGCGCTGGCAACAGCATTGAAAGAAGTATTTACCACAAGAGGAGGACCAGCAGCACAGCCGAAGTATATCCACGAGTTACCCTACTTCGACGGCAACAGCAGCGAGTGGTTGGCCTTCAAGGTTGTCTACGAAGATACAGCACCAATGTTCAACGACGTCCAGAATATGGCTCGACTAAGAAGAGCACTAAAGGGCAATGCAAGAGAAGCTATCAAGAGCCTGCTATACTCTGAAGCCTCTCCGTTGGAAGTGATGCAGGCCCTAAAAAGAAGATATGGAAGACCTGATGCGCTGGTGCTGGCAGAATTGGATAAGGTCAAGACATTACCGAAGATTTCAGAAAATCCAAGGGACATATGCATCTTCGCTAGTCAAATCAACAACAGCGTAGCAGCAATAAAAGGATTGAAGAAACCACAGTACCTGCATTCACCCGAGATGGTGAAACAAATTATAGAAAAAATGCCGACAATTCTCAAGTTCCGATGGTACGACTTCACTGCAGCATCAGATGAAGGCGAGTTCTCCAACCTGAAGCTGGTATCCAAGTTCCTGAACATAGAAGCAGATAAATGTGGAGCCTTTGCAACTTCAGAAGAGAAGAGCGGGTTCAAGAGGACCCATCGACAAGCGACGCATTCAACCAAAGAAAGGAACTTCAAGGAAAAGGATTCAAGACAAACAGAAAAGGCTTGCCCTATGTGTGAAGGCGAACACTTCCTTGTCGAATGTCAGAAGTTCCAGAAGGCGTCAGTTCAAGATCGGTGGGCAACAGCAAAGAAGAGTCACGTCTGCTTCAAATGTCTTCAAGGAAGACACCGCAAGGAGAGTTGCAAAAAACCATCGTGCAAGGAATGCAAGAGGTGGCACCATCATTTGTTGCACGTCGAGTCAGAAGAAAATACCTCAGAAGATAAGAAAAAGGAATCACCAAAAGAAGTGGCGAGCGTCACAGCGTCAGTGAATGCAGTCAGCAGCGCAAGGGCATACCTGAAGATAGCTCCGGTGGAAGTCTTCGGGTCGAAAGGATCAAAGAAGATACTGGCTCTTATGGATGAAGGGTCAACAGTGTCACTTCTGGATGAAAAAGTGGCAGAAGAGATTGGCGTTCGAGGGAGCAAGGAGGAACTGGTCATCGAGACAGTAGGAGGCAGGCTGATAAGAAAGAAGGATTCTCAGGTGCTGGACCTTATGATAAAAGGGGTTAATCAAGAAAGCAAGAAGAACCTGACGCGAGTTCGGACCGTCGACGAGTTGAAGCTTGCACCACAGTTCCTAGACAAGAAGAGGATTCAAGATTGTCAACACTTAAAAAAGATAGCAGACTCTCTATATTACGAAAGGGAATCACCTCAGCTACTCATCGGCCAAGATAATTGGGAGTTAATAGTTACTCAAGAAGTAAGAAGAGGAAAACCAGGAGAACCAGTTGCTTCAAGAACGGGACTTGGATGGGTGCTCCATGGGTCAGACACTGGAGGCGCAAGGCCAGTACACTTACTGAACACATGTCTACATGTCAGCGCTCCAGAAGAAAGAATGCATCAAACCATTAAGGATCATTTTGCAATCGAGGCACTTGGTGTGCAACCAAGAAGACCCACTACAGACTCAGAAGGAAGAGCACTCACCATCCTAGAGAAGACCTGCAGAAGACTTGAAGATGGTCGATTCGAAGCTGGACTTCTGTGGAAGAATGAAGAAGAACAGATGCCAGAGAGGTACACGTCTGCCAAGAACCGATTAATCAACATCGAGAAGAAGATAGACAAAGATCCTCAGTTAAAGGCGGAATACAGCAAGCAGATTCAGCACCTAATCGAAAACCAGTATGCAGAAGAAGCATCTGATGAAGTCGAAGACCCGAAGAAAACGTGGTACCTCCCTCACTTCTCTGTGGTACATCCGTTAAAGAAGAAAATACGAATCGTCTTCGACGCCGCAGCCATGTCAAAAGGAAGAAGCCTCAACAACGCTCTGCTGTCAGGACCAGATCTACTACAATCTCTCTTCGGGGTATTACTGCGGTTCCGGCAAGGACCATTGGCAGTGGCGGCTGACATAAAGGAAATGTTTCTCCAAGTTCGCATCAGGCCAGAAGATAGAGATAGTCTGAGGTTCCTGTGGCGCGGGGATCATCGTGACGTGTCACCGAAGAAGTATAGGATGACATCAGTCATCTTTGGCGCGACATCATCTCCAAGCACAGCGATCTACGTAAAGAACCGAAATGCAGCAGACTTTAAAGAACAGTATCCAGAAGCAGCAAGAGCAATTGAGCTGAACCATTACATGGATGACTACCTGCACAGCTTCCACCAGGCAGAAGACTTCAGAAAGGTGACAAGGCAGGTGGACTTCATACACAAGAAGGCGGGTTTCGAACTAAGAGGATGGGCGTCAAACCAACCTGTGCTGCTGGAAGACTTGAAGACGGAAACAACAGAAAAGACAGAAGTGGACCTAGGTGAAAAGGAAGAAAAGACACTGGGACTGCGCTGGTTCACAGAAAGGGACTCCATCGGCTTCAGGGCAAACCTCCGGAATACACCAGAGGAAATAATCAAGGGGTTCAAGGTGCCCACGAAGAGGGAAGTCACCAGCGCTGTAATGTCGACCTTCGATCCACTAGGATTAGCATCACCCGTTCTAATACAGGGTAAGAAGCTGCTTCAGAACATATGGCGAAGCGGCATCGGCTGGGATGAAGAAATAGAAGAAAGGGAGTACGAAACGTGGAAGACTTACCTAGAGAAGATGAAGCTACTCCAAGACCTTCAGATTCCAAGATGCCTGGCGCCGCATTGCACCGAGGGGGAGCTGCACACGTTTACGGACGCAAGTGAGACGGCGTATGCAGCAACAGTTTATTGGAGAACAATAAAGCAAGATGGAACTCACCACGTCAACCTAGTGGCAGCGAAAGTAAGAGTTACTCCACTGAAACCGGTATCAATCCCGCGACTCGAGCTACAGGCGGCTCTTCTTGGAAGCAGACTGGCACATTCAGTAGAAGAAGAAATGAATCTGAAAGTGGAGAAGAAAACCTTTTGGACAGACTCCAGCATCGTGCTTTCTTGGATCAAGACAGACCCGAGAACCTTCAAGACATTCGTGGCTCATCGCTTGGCAGAGATAGAAGATCTCACCAAACCTCAAGATTGGAGATGGGTACCCACGGCGCAGAACCCTGCAGATGACGCTACGCGCGACGTACCAGAACACTTCGACTGCGATCATCGATGGTACACAGGACCGGACTTTCTGAGAAAGGAAGAAGTTCACTGGCCAGCAGCCAGAACCTTCAAGAAAGAAACCACCGTCGAAGAAAAGACAACAGACGTCGTAACAGCAACAAGCATCACTCTCCCATCACCAAATCCAGAGAGGTTTTCATCATGGAAGAGACTTTGGCGAGCCACAGCAAGAGTACTGCAGTTCGTTCAGCTCTGCAGGACAAAGGTGAAGGTCAACGTCAGCAAAGAAGATCCCACCTGGAAAATAACGAAAGGAAAAAAGAAGACGGTGGCAAAGCGACACCAGCCTTCAAAAATAACAGAAAGGAAATACATACCGTTGGACACAGACTTACTGGAGCAAGCTGAAAATCTGCTACTAAAAGGAGGTCAAGAAAGAAGCTTCCGAGAAGACATCAGGTGTCTGCAGCAAGGGAAGCAATTGGAAAGCAGCAGCAAGTTGAAAAGGCTCGACGTAGTACTGGAAGAAGGTATCCTGCGGCTAAAAGGAAGAATCGACGCGATACAGGGAGTAACCAGAGACTACAAGCGACCCATCGTGCTCGACAGCAAGGACAAGATAACACGACTTATCATTGAAGAATTCCACTGCCGTTTCAATCATGGGAATCACGCAACAGTAATGAACGAAGTAAGACAACGCTTCTGGGTATTGGGACTGAGATCAGCGATCAAGGCAGTTCAGCATCAATGTCAGTGGTGCAAGACAAGGAAAGCAAGACCGCAAGAACTACCTACGGGTAACTTACCTACTGAAAGGCTTATGCATAGTAACCCTCCTTTTACGTGCACTGGCATAGATTACTTCGGTCCGATAATAATCACCGTAGCAAGACGTCATGAAAAACGATGGGGAGCTTTATTTACATGCTTGACGACAAGAGCTGTACACATCGAACTCACTCCTTCACTCTCCACTGACAGCATGATCATGGCACTGCGACGGTTTGCTGCAAGAAGAGGAATGCCAAAAACTATCTACACTGACAACGGGACCAATTTCGTCGGCGCAAACAAAGAACTAAAAGAAGCACTAAGCACCATGAAACAAGAAGACATCACTTCAGAAGCAGAGAAGATCGGCGTACAGTGGAAGTTCATACCTCCCGGTGCGCCAAACATGGGCGGCGCATGGGAACGTCTGGTGCGATCCATAAAAACCGCACTAGACGCCACACTCAACGAAAGACATCCACGAGAGGAGGTACTCCACACCCTTCTCTTAGAGGCCGAGCATATAGTAAACACTCGGCCCCTTACTCACCTCTCCGAGAACCCCGAGGAGGAAGCACTCACCCCAAACCACTTCCTTATCGGGCGATCGTGCGGCGCGGCGAGAATCGGCAGCTTTGAAGACAACGAGTTCGTGGGCAAGCACACCTGGAAGACCACGCAGCGACTTGCCGACCATTTTTGGCAACGATGGCTGCGGGAATATCTGCCCACTCTACTGCCGAGAAAGACAGCGGGCAGAGTCAGCACTACGGACCTGCGAGTCGGAGACATCGTGTTGGTCGTCGACCACACCCTACCAAGATGCACCTGGCCACGCGGCAGAATCCAGCAAGTGTATCCAGGACCAGATGGGCGGACCAGGATCGTCGATGTCGAGACCAGAGGAGGAGTGCTGCGAAGACCCAGTTCGAGAGTAGTGCTGTTGGTGCCGGGAGTATCGCCGAGTCAAGCAGATGGTGCAACGCACGAGGGGGAGAATGTCGGCGACGAGGCCCTATCTGCGCCCAATAATTTATAAACCAAGTCGTGAGTTAGATAGAATTATGTAATGTCTAATTAGATTTGTTATTATAATGTTTTTTTCCATTCTAATTAGTTAATCTAACTTATAATTGTTACTAGTTTTCTTATCCAATCTAATAAGACTGAAACAAACTAACTTTGAATAAGATTAGGAATGTAGTATTATATAATTACGTAACTAGAAAATGTGATTTTTTGTTAATAGTTACATTTTGATAGTTTTAGTTTTAATTAATAGGATCTTGTATAAAACCAATATTCTAACTGTTCTAAGCTAATTAGACAACGCGTTTAGAAATTATAGACGAACTTGTGTAATAATGTTAATAAGTTAAGGAATTATAAGGAATCGAATCTGTTGCACATTTCTAACGCTAGCGGCGCCACTTGTACCATAACATAGAATAAGCTTAAGTACTAAGAACCCTTTACCTTAACGAGAGCCGTTACAGAATTTTGCCATTTTTAAGGTTTAAATTAAGGTTTTTTTGATACAGTTTTTTGTATAAAGTTAAAATAAGTCCATGCCTATGTTAGAAAAATAAGATAAAAATTGTAAGGTGTGTTTTACCATAGAAAATTGCCAAAAGTAAGTTTCCCATACAAAACTACATTAGTGCCTTGAAATGCTCTGATTGGTTTAGATAAAAAGGATTAGTGCCGTGTGCAAAATTAGAGTATTTCTATTGGCTAGAGCCGTCTATAAAAGAAGAGCAAATTTCTACGGTGATTCATTCCGAATCCAGCAGTATTAGAAGAAGTAACTCAAGAATAAACTGAAGTCTCCGCTCAAGATTCAAGAGAGAAAAATTCATGTTTTATTTCGTCGGAATCCCTCTTCGCCGCCAGTCTCTCGCCGAGGTCCTGTGGGTTGTACCTACCCAGTCAACACATACGCATTCAGGGGTGCGTGGTGACGTGTGTCGCCAGCAGAGTCACTAGACTCAGGTAGTAGGGAACATACGTCAAAAACGTTGGGAGATTGTCCCAGGACGACTGCGGGTGCTGGACGTGCCCCTCTCGTCCGAAACAAACATGTTCCGAGAAACACAAACTGATGTTGCTGCAACAATGTTGCGCCACTTTTTCTTTGCCATGAATACGGCGGAGTAATAACGGCAGTTCAATAACATAATGTATGATGTGTTACGCAATTAGGATGCAGGTCTTTAAACTTGATATTGGTCATCACTCAGTTCAAGGTTAATGTAATATCGTAATTAATTCCTTTTGACTAGCAGATTAATGACCTCGTTTAAAATTATCAAGCAGTCATTAGGTCAAGTTTAAATGTAATTCATAAAAATGTTTTTTCTCTCTTTAATTAAATATATCTTAATTAATAAACATAAAATACTTCAACAGATAACGCAGCAGACGGACCGGCGCCGGCGCGGGCGGTAGCTAATCTGTTACGCCTACAATGCTCCATTGTCTTTAAATTGTAATTTTAGTAAGAGTCCACTTATAGTAATTAAGCACGTGTAACTTTTCTTGGAACAAACTGATAGCAATTATTTTAAAGTCTATACTTTAAAACATACGTCATAAATTCTTTCTCGAGACTAAAAAGATTAAGTAAGTAAAGCATTCGTTGTCATTGCTAAAGTAATCAAAAAATAATAGGCCCGTTTTGACATTTAACTTGAATCGTAACTATTAAAAGTAACCATACGACTCGATACTCACGATAAATCGATTCAAGTTAAATGTCAAAACGGGCCTATTATTTTTTGACAAGTTTAATAACATACATTACGCTTGAATTCCCCACAGGGGTAGGCTGACTCATATAGTACACCCATATTATGCAAGTGTGTGTGCTGGTCCAGCTCCATAGGACAATCTAGATAGAGTCTAGACAAAATCAAACTAGTTGCTATTTTAATTCTATAATTTATTATTTTTATGACACTGATTTTACATTCTGTGATTATCTTAACTCACACACTGACCTATCACTTAATTTTTTTTTAATGAAAACGTACACTTTTAGAATATATTTAAATATGTGAGCACCATGTATCTAATTAATTTTCATAATTAATTTATCAGTCATTGCTTCGTTTTAATTCTTTTTACCTATTGTGGTATAGTAATTTTATTATAGGTGCCTCATCTTCACATAATTCGCACACCGGGAGCAATAACGTCATAAATGCTAAAGTTGGTAAAATGAGTTTTTGATCACAAATTATGTCAAACATGCGTCTACATCCGGTGCAACCATTTCATAAATGTAACTCTTATAAAAACTTTTTTTTAATTGAAAACAATAAAAATATGCCATTTAAATAACATTTTTATTTCTGACCCTACGTTAATTTTAAAATATAGATTATAAACAAAATTTTGGTCATCAATATATAATAGGATCTTATATACACTTCACTTTAATAAAACAACAACTTTTAAATCAATCTCCTGAGAAAAACGTCATTTGTTACTTATGACGTTGTTGCACCCGGTGTACGAATAATGAATGTACCTATATAAAATATTGTAAAACATTTTAAAAGAGTAACGGTGTAGTGTCTTGCACATTCTTCTCGATACGAAGCTACATTTTGGAAGGGAAGATTATATGTCTACGTTCTATGTAGAATCCAGATTCCGGGCTACTGAGAAATATTTAAAGAACACCTGGGACTGAGTCGAACGCAATACACCACGTTCAGAAGCCTCGCTTGTGACCACTGTACCAAGGATGCAGTCAATCATTATCATCATAATTTCAGTCGAAAGACGTCCACTGATGAACAAAGGCCTCCCCAAGCGTCGCCACATCGACCGGTCCTGTGCTTTACGCATCCAGCAGGTGCTCGCGACCGTCACCTATTTAATATAACTGAAAATGCGACATAATTGTCAAAAAATGACAAAAAAAAACAGTAGAAATTACATAGCGCTTTATTAGTATCGAAACAAGCGTAACCCAAACTCACACATATGCAGGTTAATTTTATTTCGTAACACTAAGAAATCCTTGGTGTGATCGGTAATTTAATATTGAATGAAAGTAGGAAATATGTCAGTTGTTGCTTATTTGAAAATACATCAGTGATATGACGATAGAGTTGTTTATTATCTACTCTTTTTTTAACTACTTATTACCTTTTCCATTTAAAGCCCACACGGAATAGCTTAATGAGCAAGTTACGCTACCCGCCGCTAGATGTCACTATAATAAATGCATACAATTTAAAGCAATTGATATTTCCGTAACATATCCGCATCGTTCAAGAAAATATTGTTTTTAAATTTTAATCGCAATAAAACAAATTAGGACTAGCCGATGGTATGATATACAATCATTTGATACATTTTTGGTTCTGCTATCGTGTTTAGATTCTAAAACAGTACAATAGGGCATTTTTGTATTATTTTTTTTTTCAAGTTTTTGTCACCATGACTGTTGTAGGCATGCACGTGCGCGGAGCAGACATATGCGGAACTCCGCAAAACTCGGGGCTCGGGTGCTACTTGCGACTTCTACTGTTTTTTTTCTGTTCTGTGGGCGCTGTTATAATAAAACAGAAAATGTCTGCCAGTTTTATTAAATTGGCCCCTGGTCGTCGGTCCAACTTGTAGTAGCAGTAAATAAGAAATTACGTCATTACTTACCGTCTTGCACCTGGTAAAAGACGTCTTGGCATCGTTGATCATCCTCTGAACGAGTTGTTCGCTAAGAAACGTCTCCCCGCCGTAGTTCTCAATCTGCGCTATGTTGATATTCGCGCGGGTACCGATCACCGCTTGTATGTCGCGTCTCAGCTCTTGGAAACTGTTGGAAGGAAATCGAGCTATATTTCAAGTGATCATAAGGGCGATTATCGTGTTATCTAAACATATAATAAAATCGTAGCAAAGTCAAAACTGAACAAAGAATATTATTCAAAATAAAAGTAATAGCTACGAGGTCTGGGAATAATTGTAATGCCGAAAATATAGATTTTAGATTTTTTTTTTCTGTTTGCCTGAATAGATTCAGATTGAGACAATTTCAAACAAAAATGTAAAATATTAGTCTTTGACTATCAAAAAAATTGCACCAAATTACTATAAAAGATGCTCATCGTCGTTCAGGAGATGGTTCTATCTATATTTTTCTTTTCTTTTTCGTTTTTATAAATAAAATAGCCAGTCGTAATTAATATCAATGTATAATAATCATCATGTAATAATAATTCTCATTTAGTATAGTAATCCGCTGCTGCTAAATGTACCTCTCTTATTTTGTAAACGGGAGTCTAGGATTTAAGCTGAAAACCAGCGCTTAGCAACCCGCTAGGGAACTAAGCACAATGCTCACGCTTAAACCTTTTGCTTGCGGTTTGCTCACGAGTTCTTGTAGTGCTTCAGGTATGTTTGCTGACGCGTATATAGATGATTTCTATGCAATTATGCGGAAGAAAACCGCGTCAGTCATGAAAACTGTGCGGGGTAGTAGCAGCACCATCCTAAAAATGATAGCAGTTGTACGCGGCTGTGTTCAATCGATTCATCAATCTGCTGTGAGAGGTGCGGGTTGATGAATCAACATTTTATAACATACTTTTTAGGGTTCCGTAGCCAAGGGGTAAAACGGGAACCCTATTACTAAGGCTCCGCCGTCTGTCTGTCTGTCTGTCCGTCTGTCACCAGGCTGTATCTCATGAACCGTGATAGTTAGACAGTTGAAATTTTTACAGGTGATGTATTTCTGTTGCTGCTATAACAACAAATACTAAAAAAACAGAATAAAATAAATATTTGAGGGGGCTCCCATACAACAAACGTGATTTTTTTTGCTCGTTTTTGCTCGATATTGATAACGGCAAAAAATATTCACAGAATATTTAGTTATATATTAACTTTAAAAATAAATAATTCAATTAAAATAAAACAAATATTTAAGGGGGGCTCTCCCATACAACAAACGTGATTTTTTTGCCGTTTTTATAAATGGTACGGAACACTTCGTGCGCGAGTCCGACTCGTTTTTTAAAGCATAGTTTTTTTTTGTATACAACGTGTCCCAGAAATCAACGTCAAGCCGAAAACGGTCAATAGGCCAAGTCGTGACAGTTCTTAGAAAAATATAAAAAAAAATCTTAGTCATGTACTTTTCAAATTTTATGGATTCAAAAATAAATCTCAAAAAGTGACACCCTGTGATGATCTTTCAAGTCCTGTGACTACAAATATTAACTTTTCGTCAGTTTTTTTTCTGTGACGTAACCATGAATAACCCTTCTGTAAATGACAGTTAAAAGTTAAAACATATCTACCTCAGTTTTAAATAAAATGTTAGATTTTTGCCCAACATTGAATTCAAAATTATTACATCACCCAACTTTAACCGCGTGTAGTGTAAAAAAAATATACTACACTATTTTGGCAAGTAACTTTAAAAGATGGCGTGTTTAGTCTGGATTCCAAAATGGTAAGCCACTTACTAATTGCTACTTCTTAATTGAGGAAAACAAAATTATTTGTTAGTTTCAGGTGCGTTTGAAATAAAATTCAGTTGCTGGATTTCTTTAGTTATAATTTTTATTAAATCAGATTTTCCATGTTTATAAATGTTCGAACTGTTCGCCTTCAGCTGCAATGCAAGCTCTACATCTCTTTAAAAATGATCGCGTAATAAGACGGGCGTGTCTTCTCGAGTTGATGGATTCAGCGGCTTCTGCAATTCTTTGGCGCAGCTCGTCTAAATTTTGGATTGGTTTAGAGTACACGATATCCTTTATCGTACCCCAGTAAAAGAAATCTAAGGGGTTTAAATCGGGTGAACGGGCAGGCCACGAAATTGTACCACCGCGCCCAATCCACCTATCGGGGTATTCCCGATAGAGAAACTCACGTACTGTTAGAGCATAATGCGCTGGGCAGCCATCGTGTTGGTACCACATCCTGCCCTAAATGTTCAGTGGTACTTCTTCCAACAATTCTGGTAATTGGTTTTGTAGAAAGTCCAAATACCCCTGGGCATTTAAGTTCTCCGGCAGCTCGATTGGACCAATAACTTTACCATTCAAAATTCCCGTCCACATGTTCACTTTAAACTGGTACTGCGATCTGTCTTCCCGCATCAAATTTGGATTTTCCACGTGCCATTCGTGCAAATTGTGGAGGTTCATGTAACCGTCCTTTTTAAATGTTGATTCATCTGACCATAGAATTTTTTCAAAGAATCACGGATCCTCTCGGTGCTTCTGCAACATCGTTTGACAAAATCGCACTCTCTCTGGGTAGTCTCGGGGTAGCAGACTTTGTACTCGTCGTACATGGTATGGGTGAAACCGGTTTTTTTTTTAAATACGCTGTGCAGTACTTTTGGGGACTCCTATGCTCTGTTGAATTCCACGTACTGAGATACTTGGGTCTTCTTCAACTGCTTGCAGGACTTCGGCCTCGTAGGGCAATACGGGTCTACCCTCGCTAACCATTTGACTAGGGAATCGACCCTCTGATAGGGACCGATGCACATTGATAAATACTCGATGATCGGGATAACGCACAGCATTTGGGTATCTCTCACGATACATTCTTGCTGCAACATTGGCGTTGTATAAGCATTCTCCATAAATGAGATGCATGTTGGCGTATTCCTGTGCGGTGTATCGAGATGGCATGATAACACACTTCACAAAACGGGATTACGATAACAGTGCAGATAAATCCAAATCACAATGCAAATCAAGTCCAATAAACAAAGCCACAGTTGTAAGTACGAAGTCAATACAAATTATACGGAAAGATGCGTAGTAAATGAAAGAGCGTAACGTACTGCAGTATTGCACAATTTACCCCCTAACGCATCCCTGTTTCGCCAGAGTGGCGTCTCTATCTGTTTCACTCACACAGACGAAATAATGTGTCAATCCGTCTCGCTCTTAGATAAAAGTAGCGTCACTATCTATCTCGCTCACACTCAACAAAGTAGCGTCACCATCTATCTCGCTCGCACTAGTCAAATAACGTCACTCTTTGTCTCAATCGAACTTGTATGAAATCCGACTTCATTAAAAAAAATGTTTTTCCTCAATTAAGAAGTAGCAATTAGTAAGTGGCATACCATTTTGGAATCCAGACTAAACACGCCATCTTTTAAAGTTACTTGCCAAAATAATGTAGTACATTTTTTTTACACTACACGCGGTTAAAGTTGGGTGATGTAATAATTTTGAATTCAATGTTGGGCAAAAATCTAACATTTTATTTAAAACTGAGGTAGTTATGTTTTAACTTTTAACTGTCATTTACAGAAGGGTTATTCATGGTTACGTCACAGAAAAAAAACTGACGAAAAGTTAATATTTGTAGTCACAGGACTTGAAAGATCATCACAGGGTGTCACTTTTTGAGATTTATTTTTGAATCCATAAAATTTGAAAAGTACATGACTAAGATTTTTTTTTATATTTTTCTAAGAACTGTCACGACTTGGCCTATTGACCGTTTTCGGCTTGACGTTGATTTCTGGGACACGTTGTATAACACTATAATAAAAAAATGAAACAGCCAGGGAGAGGCCCTGGCTGTCTCATTTTTTTTATTATTTATTTATTATATATCTTATGTAGGTATGTACACCACTACTCCTAGCTGTAATGCTGAAGACAACAAACGTTATTCTATTCAATATTTTCCTTAGTTTCTACTCCATTTTGTCGATCTAAGTGAACACAAATGTATGGCGCAGCTGATTTTTTTCGCAATTTTATTCTAGGCTCCATAGTTAAAACTCATAATGATGCCCCATTTTCAGGTTAAGGGTAAACAAAAACAAGGCTTGTTATTGTGTAACTTACCCGCCACCCTGGATCTGTTTCTTAATATGCTGCTTTTCAGTATAATACGCGTTCAGTGCATTGGACATGACAGCTTTTAGCCTTCGGGTCTCCATGGCCGCATAGCCGTCGTTGGCGCCGGCCATCGCGCCGTTGACGAGCGCGTCTCGGCGAAGATCGCCGGTTGTCGTGTTCCCTTCGGCGGATACTAGCCCCGCGAGAACTAACTCGTCGCATACTCGTTGGGTACTGAAAGTAGAGTGTTTTGTTAAATAGCATTTTTTATGGTGTCCAGTCAGTAAAAATCTATAAATAGTATTGTTAACTCAATTAACATGTTTGTATATTTTTAGTAATTGTTAGCTGTAAGTTTAAAAGTTCAATAAGCTGATCATATTTTATCTGTATTTTGTATCGAAACTTTAATTCATTGCTTGCAACACTAGTCATAGATTTTGAATAAGCATCTATGGTCCAGTAATACTCATTACGGTGTGGCAAGAAGTTGTAACGCAGGTCATTGTAACTTAATTCATTTACTCAAGTTTTATTGGAATTATTTTTCAATTTACGGTCAATGGTGTATGTTCAATATATTATAACTAAACAACAAGTGAAATCATCAGTTTTCTCATTTTCCCACCATTGTTCGCAATCCAAAATCCGGTTGCAATTCGAACCCGCCAGCCGGAACGAACAATTAACTTAAATGAACTAGTGAAGTAACCATACGACTCGATACTCACGATAAATCGATTCAAGTTAAATGTCAAAACGGGACTATTATTTTTGACAACTATAATAGGCCGGTTACTTTTCATAAATACTCAATGGATTTTGATGCGGTTTTCACCGTCATTTAGAGAATTTATTCCGGAAGGGGTTGTGTATAAAACATCACCATTTAACTTAGCAATAGCACAGAAATCTCGATATTTTGACCTTGTCAGTAGATCGCACCCGTCCGAAGCGAGGGCGGGTAGCTACCGAAATTTTAAACTTTCAAATACTCAGCATTGATAAAACACTTCGGATAGTTTCGGTTTTTTGTGTGAAACATCTATTGGCGCGCCTTGGAGGTGAGATCGACTTGTTGCCGTGACTGTAAACAGCATGACTCTCTCCTATGCCGTGATATCCTTCCCGCCATGTTTCACATCTGCCGGGTGTCCCGTGACGGCCACCCTTTTTTTTTCATGGAGACATAATCTTATTTAATTCTGACGTTAAAAATACATCACATAAAGAAAAACACACTAAATTGAAGGTTTATGGCACACAGACTGGTTCGGAGCGAGAGTGCATGGGAGGCCGTCACCTCCTTCTGCGAAGCAGTAATGCTCGCGAAGGAGGAGGCGGAACGCGTGAGGGAGAGGCAGGGTTCGCGTCCTCACGCCCCTAATCGCCGCAGGAGACGCCCTGGGCGTCGGGAGTCGCAAGCCGATTTCCGGCCACCATAGGCGCGGGCATGCGGATGGTGAGCGATGGGTAGCTCGCCGTCCGATAAGGACCAGGCCCGGGTCGACGGCGCGTTGTGTTCCACGCGCGCCTCAAAGAGACGTCAGCACTAATTGACGGTTTCCATTAGGGCCAATGCCTGCCAGGGTTGCGAGTTTGTCTGAAAGGGATATCGTGGCCCTGGCACACAGGCAAATGAAGGAACACGGGTGGGTTTTAGTCAGTAAAAGTTCTGACACGCCCTCCCGCTCCGCCCAGAGCGGGAGAAGTTATTTGATAATTTCCCAACCAAAAAAAAAAAAAGAACCATTGCCATTTTTTTTTTGGGTAGCCTGAAGAGTAGCAAAAAAACCTGAAAACCTACCTAGTATACATGTCGTACAAATTTTTCAAGTACTTCTCCACATCATTCTTATCAGCCAGCTTGGTCTGTATGTACTTCTGCAGCTTCAGAAGGAAGATATTCAGCACAAACTTAGACATCACCTGGTCGGGGTTCGGGAACACATTGCTAATGATTGTGTAGTTCTTCTTGCAAAGAGGTAACACCGCTGAGAATATGTCCTTGCCTAGTAAGGTGTTCTGAAAATTATATTAAAATAATATTGATTCACAAGCCGTGCAAAACGAGATTTCTCATTCGCAAAAAAATACGATTTTCCATTCAATTTTCAACCCTATTAGAGAATTCATTTTCAAAAAATTCCTCTTTTCAAACTACCCCACTTTCGTTATATAACTACCCAGCGGCTGAGGCAGTTTGTTATCTGTCAGTGATTTTTGCAATGCTTATCAAGTACCTATGTCTATGTGTATAGTCTATGGCGTCGACAAGTGATGTTCGACAGTTTGGTATAACCTGATGTGCTGGGGACGGTACCTACTCGAGCCAGGTATGATGAAGCTGAAGTTTTTGTGATGTTTTTCGACTCCCACGCGAGTTTTAAACTCAATCTGATCATTATTTCAGCCGAAAGACGTCCACTGCTGGACATATCATGGGTTGCCATAATCGCCACGCTTGGCAAGCGGGGTGACGATCGCAGTATGGTGTTAAAATGCATAGAAAACGCTACTACCCGTTCTCTAGTAAGTCCCTTAGTCGCCTTTTACGCGACCTACGGGAAGAAATAGGATGGTACTATTCTTTACGACCGGCACCACATGGAACTACACACCACACGGAATCTGTGTATAGGTACCAGTATTATAAAGAGCTAAAATTTGTGAGTTCGTATGTAGGCGTAGTCTTTGGAATTACTGATCCGACATTCTCTAATGGGAAGCTAGTTAAAACAAGAAATTTCACTCGGACGAAGTCGCGGGCTGAAGCTAGTGTGCCATATTTTCATGTACTCACCGTTTGACTGGTCTCAATGAAAGCATCAACACACTGCGAGTATCCCTTAAAATTCGTCATGATATTCGCTAATTCCTTCATCTTGGCCATGTTACCCTGGTTCTGGGCTTTCACAAACTCCTCAATGAGGTTCCTTTCGATCTCGTCATATTTAGCTTCTATTTTCTTCTTGGCTACCTCGAATTTGTCAGGTGGCAACTCTTGAGCGATTGTGTGGAGCTTTTGTATGACATCTGCTGCTTCATTCAACTGGAATATTAAAAAAGCAGACCTGTTAGATCAGTTTTGAATTATAAGTAACATACATTAACATGACGCCAGAAGCCCGAAAGTCCGACAACCAGTCTTACCAAGGGGTATCGTATTACCCAGTAACTGGGTTGTGGAGGTCAGATAGGCAGTCGCTTCATGTAAAATACTGGTATTCAGCTGCATCCGGTAAGACTGGAAGCCGACCGAAAAAGCTTGGCAGATGATAATGATACATTAATATGACGCCTGTAATCCCTGAAGGGTTAGGCAGAGGTGTACACCCATACTTATCTAGGTAAGTCCCATGTAATAGGGGGCGAGTTTATTACCATTGACCGGTCACAAATCCAGACTCCGGGCTGCTAATGAGAAATTCCTGATGGAAAAACCCAGTAACACTTTGCCCGACTTGGGAATCGAACCCAAGACCTCATCCTCAACAGTAGCGCTTGTAACAAGACCAACGAGGCAGTTATACATAGTTTTAACTATATGTAAGTAGCAGATTTTTACCCGACTGCGGCGAAGTCAAAAAGGAGGGTTATGAGTTTGACCTGTATGTATGTATGTCCGTCCTTATGTTCCCTTGTAACTACTAAACGGCTGAACCGATTTTGATGAATGATATGTCGTTAGATTCGTCTTTATTGCGCGAGTGTCACTGGGTATATTAAAACTATGAAAAATCAAAATGGCGGAATTTTGACGGCAAAGGTTTGTTTTCGACAAAAAAATATCTCCCAAGCCTATCGAGTGGGGTATCAAAATGAAGGGTTTTAAAAGATGATTACAAAAATATATACAAATTATATTTTTAAATGTAATTTAAATGAGAAATGATCATAAATTTATCCCGAACTTTTGGAGTGAGTGAGTAAGAGGCCGTTGTCATCTGATTGATAGTGAGTAAATTACCTAATTTACCGTCTTATAATCCTAACTAAAAATTATTAAATAAAAAAGTAAATTAAAAAAATCTATAAACCCAACTGCATCAAAAAAGATGGAAACACGATTTATATAAACTATAAACAATCTCATGCAGTCAAATCAAATTAGCCAGGTCAAAATAAATTAGCTGGAGAAACTTCACAGACGTGGTGGCTATCAATGTCTAGTAACGATAAAACAAGAAGAAAAAAATACTTTATTAAACTCATAGTTTCAGGTAACTACAGCTGATTACAGGGTCAACGGCCTGTGGTTGTGTAGATACTTGAAATTATTTTTTATTTATTTAATTTGTTTAAATAAAGATACGTCATTCTGTGAAGTTACGCCAGCATATTTAATTTGACCTTGTATAGTCCAACAAACCTTGCTAGCATCATTGAACAAGTCAATAAGCACAGGTCCGGGGCTCAGGAAGTGCGATAGATGCGACAGCAAGTCCCGGGCTGCCGCCGCCCTAGCCCGCGGGGCCCGCGCCGCTCCCAGCTTTTCTCCCACGTCTAACGCACGCCCCCCGCAACGTGACATGCGCTCATCTAAAGCGCTGAATACACCTACACAATGCTGGAAAAAAAAAATATTTTTCGTTATAACATGTTGGAAAGACATGGACTAGACAGGCTTGTGGAGAATTGGAAGGAATTCGAGGAGGCCATTGCCAAAGGACAAACAGAGACTCAGAACTGATATTTAATGTATTGAATTACAACTATCACTCTAAAAAATGGCTATAAATAAATAGGATAGCAAAGCATAAGAATAGTTGTTACAATATTACTTAGATACAATTGTTATATTATTCATGGTTGTGACCTCGGATCTGGGCAAGTACCAATGTGACTTTTTCAATTAATATGTACTTTCTATGTTTATTTTGGACATCACTGACATGGATGAAGGAAAACAGTATGAGGAAACCTGAACTTATAATGAATAAGTCTGAAATCACCAATCCGTTATGAGCAAGTTTGGTGAACGATGCTCATGCCAACTTTGTAAGCAAAGAGGCTCTTGCCCTGCAGTGGCATACTGCCAGTCAATAATAGTCTGGTATTAACCTCTCAGGCCCGGTGCGGCTTGCGGCGTGGAGTCCCACGCCACTCGTTGAGAGTCCTCCGGGTCTGACCGACCCTGCCCTGCCTAGCCTTTGGGCCTGATATTAAGACGATTGGGGCAATAAAAAACAAAGGACATGCCCAATGGGTCAATGAATGATTGCCTAGGTAGTCAAAACTGAATGTTCAGTAAAAATTGTTATATTTTTTTAACCGCTACATTTTCTAGTTTATTAATTAATAAGCTTTAGGAGCCAGGAACTTACAAAAACTGATTTAAATTATGGTTTTTACTCCTAGGAATTTAATAAGTTTGTTTTACTATAACGCCATCTGTGAATGAACTCAGGTACTAACTGGTGGAACTCCTATGTGAGATCAGTGAAACATTTTAATTTTGTTGGCCTGACCAGATTTTGCAGATTCTTGGTACATATTTTTTTTTGTAACACAATGCTTTTATTGTTTATTTTATATTTACTTGAAATTACATCTTTAGTTCCATATTTTGGTTTTGTTCCTCACTACCTACCATTTTTATTAATCTCTAACAATTCTCAAACTACTTGGGGCGGTACATCTAAAAGTTTTATGATAAATTTAGAGAGAGCTCAAAGAGCTATATTAAAAGTTAGTCGCTTTTTCCCAATTCTCTATCCAACTTTCGAACTTTACCAACACTGCCAAATGCTAACGGTTCGGCAGTTGTTCATTCTCATGACAATACTAAAAAAACACACTGAACTCCCCTTAGATCACGATTTACTAACACAAAATAGACGATCAACAAATGTTTGTTCAATCATCCGTTATAACACTAGTTTCTCCCAAAAGTTTTTCTGTTTTCTTGGCACTTTTCTTTATAACTCAATTAATAACAAAATATCTATCTACACTCATACAAAAGCTGTTTGTAAAAGAAAATTAAACATTTGGCTATTAAATCTAGATTACAATGCCACTGAAAACTTATTAAAACCGGTGTCTTAACACACACTTATTAACACTCACACACCTACACTCACACACCTATTCTTACAAACATACAATACACACAACATTCTTCATTTTCCCCATTTCCATTCTTCATTTTTTGTTATGTTCATTATTATTATAATAATTTAAATGTGTATTAGTTAATATTAATATAAGTACCTACCTACATAATTTGTATATTTCTTTGAATTTTAGTTGTATTGCTTTACTTGCTGAATTTTGTAAACTCAAACAACCAGATAATAATTATGTATATGTCAAATTAGTTATCAGACAATATAATTTGCAATTTTCCCCAGTTTCATGATTATCAAAAACATTATGTACATTTCTAACTATATCTTTAGTTTTATAAGTTCTGCTTATACTAAACTACAATTTCAGACATTTATTATCCCTATAGTATCTTGACTATAAGTGTTTTTGTAAATGAACATGTCCTATCTAAGAGAGCCGGGTGATCTGTAACTCAGGACCCTCCTACCTCAGACACCTTTCTCTATTTAAGATTGTACATTTTATTAACCAGTGCCTGTAATATGATGTTGAGATAAATAAAGATTTATGATTCTGATTATGATTATTAATTTATTCCTACTGAATTTGGATTAAACTATGCAATTCTAATTATTGTAAGCAATACAGCAAGTAACTTGTTGTCAATGCCAACATGAAACTTAAAACATAATTACGTCATTTATTTCAGGAAGAGAGTATTTAAAAAACCGGCCAAGTGCGAGTTGGACTCGCGCACGAAGGGTTCCGTACCATTATCTATAAACATGGCAAAAAAACCACGTTTGTTGTATATATAACAAAATATTCTGTGAATATTTAGTAAGCGTCTACCTGTTGCCGTTATCAATATCGAGCAAAACGAGCAAAAAAATCACGTTTAAAGTATGGGAGCCCCCTTAAATATTTATTTTATTCTGTTTTTTAGTATTTGTTGTTATAGCGGCAACAGAAATACATCATCTGTGAAAATTTCAACTGTCTAGCTATCACGGTTAATGAGATACAGCCTGGTGACAGACGGACAAACAGACAGACAGACAGACGGCGGAGCCTTAGTAATAGGGTTCCCGTTTTACCCTTTGGGTACGGAACCCTAAAAACAAGTTTATGTGGTATGACAAACTTTCATACAAAATTTCATACTCTTTAGAGGATGAATTTTGTAAAGTCCTTCCGTATTGCTCACATTTGTTGTATAGGTAAGGAACTCTGGTGCAATATTTCATGCCTCTAGACCCACCAGTTTATTTAGGCTGTGCATTGTCTGTCAGTGAGTGTGTGTTGTCTGTGTGTGTGATGAATTTAAGATTTTTGAAGAACAACAAAATTATGTCCAGATAATAAATGCAAACTTTTAGATAGTCTTGATCACTATATTTTCAAGAAAATATTCTAACATATTGATAGGTCTCAAGGCAACACAACCATAATATGGTGTACCTTCTATGGATCAGGTTGAATTGATTTAATTAAAAACATATTTGATAACCCTCGCTACATTTTTACTGATCTTTACATAATGTGATGCTATTTATTAAATATCATATGAAAAAAAAAAATATAATTAATTAATTTAATAATATTTATTACATTAATAATATTATTTAAGGGTGCTATCACAAAAAAAAGTTTTTCGTCAATTTCTGTCTATCAAATTGTGAGAAAGCTATTGAAACATTAAGTCTGTGTAACTATAAAAGTACAGTTTTCGTGGTGATAAACTATTTGTGTAAGTCTCAGCACCAGTGAATAGTTTCGTCACTTTTGCGCTCTCGAAAATATAGCTTATTTCACCGTTCATTTACTTAATGAAGATATTGTACAATCATAAAATAAAAATTTGATTTTATCACATGGATAGCTGAAGCCCAGTGTGTGATTTTTAAATTTCTTGATATGGTTTGTTAAATAATAGGCAAAAAACATTACCAACAGTGATTTAAAAAAAAAAAAAAAGTTTTTTCAAACATTGTTTTCTGAGGCTATTTGTAACATTTTGATAGTTCTTTTTGCTACCTTTTTGAGTTGAACATGTCTGCTTACATAAAATATTTTTAATAACTAAATTTGTTACTATATTGAAGAAGCATGTTCCTAAACTCAACACAATATCGTCAATTTTGTGTGCAATGGACATTATTTATTACAATATTATAAACCAACATTATCGAATAAAAAATTGCTACCAAAGGAGATGAAGGAGTAATCTATCTGTGGCAATTATTAGATACATTTGGTTTAGTTAAATTTTTGTCAGATTTTGTGATAATATCCTTATGTATTAATTGAATAATATTATTTATGAATTTAATAATATTATTTATTAATTTAATATTTTCATAGAATGTTACTTACAGTATGTTGATCCATGATTTCAGCCAATTTAGCACCATACAGCTTTTCTTCCTCCTGAACAGATTGTTCCAGTCTAGCACATTTTCTTTCCTGTCTCTCTTGCAAAACCTGACAAATTATACAAAATGTTATTTTATTTTAATGAAAATGCTGAATGCTCTTAGATTGGTTTTAATCTAAAGGCAAAATTACTTAATACATGCTTTGCAGTAAGATTACCAAAACATAATTTTTTTTTATTTTTTTTTACTGTAGTAAAAAAAATATGCAATGTTTTTCTCTATACTTACAGTAAGTGGTCAATACGTTTGATGATGATAAAACATGCATACAAACCTTCAGATCTTGTATAGCTTGTGTAAAAATGTCATGTATCATTTCAGGATCAAATTGGTCATCCTTCAAACGGGACTCCTGCATACTCCTTCTCACCATTCTTTCTACAAATTCATCAGGATCGAATGGATCCTAGAAAACCACAATATATTAAAATATATAATTATTTCACTTGGAATTAAGTGTCCATTGCAGAGAGCTATTCTATTATCATAGCAAGAAAAACAATAAATACAAACTAGTACTTACTTGTTCTAACTCTTTTATATATTGGTTCATCATCTTGGCAGATTTATGATAACTACAGTAAAAGAACAATTGGCTCTGCTTTCATATTATTTTATACAGTTTATCAATACAAAACGCCTACTTTTAATATTTTTTTAGTACCTAGTAAAAAAATCTTCGTGACCTATGACAACACACCATGACATTGACACTGACAGTGACAGTACGACAGTAGTAGTGATGCACGATCCAATCCGTTACATAACAGATAATATATTAGTCTATGCGTAACAGTATCGTTTTATTTTTATTTTTATTTTATTTATTAGGGACAACAAACAGCAGTATATTAAATATTACACATGATAGGAGTACTTAACTAATAGAATTAACAAATACACTACTCACGACGTTATCCACAGATTACCATATAAAATAATTAGCATAGGTACTGTTAATAATAACAATATGGGCAAACTTAAAGATACTCATTACAAGGTTATAATTATAACTCGGTTTGTTTTTAAAATGTATCTCTGAGAGCATAAAATAAAGTGAGAAAAAAAAACTAATAATATCTGCGTCTTAATATTAAGGACAAATGTAAAGGTTTGGAATCAGATAAAATCGGCATGCAAAAAAGGAACTTAAAGCTACATAAATACATGAGGTATAGGAAACAAAATTAAGTAACATCGAAACTTATAGCTGTTCCTTTAAAGTGGAAATAACTTGATTTTTGAACCTAGTCTTGTTCAGAAATATAATATCAATAGATCCAAACTTTTTATTATAAGTGTCGACCAATCGATGCAGCGGTGAGCGTGCGCCTGAGTTGGTATGACAGAAGTTAGTGGCAAACAAACACCGTGAACGTACTTCTCTACTCATAATTGTACAAGGGACCAAATAGCACAAACTTCTCACAAGATCAGAACAATCAAACTTGTTGTATATATACTGAACAGGGTCATCATTTCTAGGAGTATGCGTCTAGATTGTAGGGTCAGGATATTATATTTTTCGAGCAATGATTGGTAGGAAATCCTTTTACGACAGCATCTATAGTGCACAGAGCGAAGGTATTTACGTTGAACTAACTCCAATATTTCTATATATTTTTTGTAAAAAGGATTCCAAATAGGGACTGCGTACTCTAATTGTGGTCGGATTATCGACTTGTATAAATGCAAATAAGTGGAAGGGCGGCGGAATTCTCTAGATGCGCGCATTACGAAGCCAAACATTTACCATGCTATGAAACTTCGAAAAGGACCGAAACAAAAAAATACGATACATGCTTGGGTCGATACTTAAAGTACCTATAATAATTGAATTAAACCGTTTGAACTCAATTCACACCAAAATTAACCTTATAATTTATTCAAAGGACTTCTTCGAAACTTTCGCCTTTTTAATATTATTGTGATAGAATTATCACAATAATATTATGGCGAAAGTTTGTGAGTGCGTATGTGTGTGTGTTTGTGTGTATTACTTCTTCACGCTCAAACGGCTGGACCAATTTTGATAAAATATTGTATGGAAGTAGCACACTTTTTTTTTTTTTTTGCCGGGGTGGAAAATCCTCATGGATGTCCTCTCTCTCTCCTTACTGACTAAAAACCACCTCGGTGTTCCCATCCCACACTTGCACCGGGGATCTTGGGAGCTAATATTACTTCCGTGATCCCCGGCTAGTGCTGGCCCGCCTCTGCAGGCCACCTCAAGTCTGCGGGGGGGTGAGGTGTTAGACCCCTCCCGCGACGTCTGAAAGGGGCGCGCGTGGAACACTACACGCCGGCACCTCGGGTACAGTGTGATAGGGGGCGGCGGACGTCCCCGAGTCCGCCGTCCCTGGACCCATTTCACTCAGGAGCCGGAAGAGGGCATTGTCTGCCCTCTGGCGACGCCCAGTACGCCTGCTGCGGGCCGGGTGAGCGGACGAGACCTCCCGCTCCTTTTCCGCAGCCTCCTTCTGCGACACGACTGTTTCGCAGAAGGACACCACCGCGTCCCAGGACTCCTCGCTGCCGGCCATCGACTCGACCACAGCCGGCAGCGACAGGTCACTGCCTACTCCTGAGAAGTAGCTGACACCCTGGATTAACATATAGGCTACTTTTATCCCGATATTGCCACGGGATCGAGACTTACGCGGGTCAAAGTGCGGGGCCCAGCAAGTACTTACGAAGTCAAAACTGTATATACAATATTTTTGAAAAAAAAAAATATTGCTACGAGGTGTAGGAATGAGTCTGATGCTGAAAATATAGTTTTTAGATTTATTGTCCGTTTGTATGTTCCGGATTGGCACAAAAACGGCTGAACGGATTTGGATGATATTTGGCAAAAAGATAGTTTATCCATAACACGTAGTGTACTTTTAATCCCGGTAGTATGTTCCCGTGGGATGCTTTCCGACAACCACGCGGGCGAAGCAGCGGGCAGAAACCAGTTAGTAATAAACAATCATTATCAGATAGATTTAAAATGTTTAGATATTCGCTTTTAACATTCTTGGTCTGTACATATATAGTAATTTTATTGTTATGTATACTTTCACGGCGTTTTTCTCCCACAGATGCATAAACCACAAAAAAAAAACACACAAAAGAATTCCGGGAATTATGCTCAGACTCCTAAAAGGAATTAACTTATACAATTTTTTTTCCTACATGTATCATACCAACTATCTTTTAGGGACGTCGGGTTTTAACATGTTGGAGGAAGAGGCCTTGATCACGATAGCCTGTAAAAACTTACAGAGAAGTATCGACTGCTCAGGGCACCATGGCATTTTCTACTGATTATTCGTGCCCAACAAATACAGCGGACTCCGTCAGAGCACAAACTATTTGCACAACCGTCATCCAAAACTGTAGCCAGAGCCGAATCACCAGTCTGTCGTACCAACTTTAAAAAGATGCTAAACGCATTTATGATTGCCAACCCTGACTGTGATGGGTTTGCGGTTGAATGGAGTAAAATTATGCGTATGTGAGAGATCATATGCAATAATTTGATTATTATCAACAATAAGGTTTCCTTTTTTTAATTCTATGTTTAATTTGTAATTGGTATTGCAACATTTTAGTTAACTATAAATAAATAAGTACGATCGATAGGATTCGATAGTTGGAGGATTGGATCGAAACCATTCGATACCATCCAAGAATCGTATCGCATAGTTACGATTCGAAATCGATACAAAGTATCGTGCATCCCTAGACTGTTATGACAACATCAATATTTGAATATTCCATGGATTTAGTAAGTACTTTATTGGAATTTTATCAACGGAACAGCAACAGACGCACAATAATGGCTTTAAATGACAGTAAGTAACATTACAACAGCGCTGCCATCGCACGGACGAGCTTTCAGTTGTTATTCTATATTTTACAAAGACCTGTATTATTTTCATTGCTTGATAATAACGCATAGATATGCTCCAAACACACTAATCAATTTTTAGTAGGTTACAATATTTCGCTCAGTGCAATAATTCAAAACGAAAGTTCGAAGTAGTATTCGTGCGATTTAGATGAGTACCACAGAGTACTTCTTAATATTTAATATATCCTACCATATCTCCGAAACGACTGACCCTAAAATTATGAAAAACGTAGGTAGATACAGAAAATAGTTCTTTACTTATAGATTAGGGTACAGGGAAAACCTATAATTTTATATTGTTATATATAGGGTTTGCCCGTCGCATTGATTTGAATTCGGATAAAAACCTAAATTTTTATGAGTTCATGGGTAGCACACGGCGACGGACATTAAGATCGCTATGATCAGGAGCGTATTCTTGCAAGGATCGCTTTAGGACACCCAGTCGTCCTTTTTGTCTGTTGGGAATCCTCATAGATATCCTCCGTCTGGGGAAAATGGTTGTTATGTCGGACCTATTGTTATGTCCTACCAACTAAAACCCAACGCTTCCTTCCAGTACCATGAGTCGGGGACCTCTCCTTATGGTGGCCGGAGATCTATAAGCGCCCTTCGACGACTGGCTGTTCTTTTGGTGCGGATGGAGTGAGAGTTATGCTCGCCTCCCTCTCCGCCGCTTGCTTTGCGTGCATCACTTCCTCGCAAAAGAGGCGACAGCATCCCACGCGTTTTCGCTTCCGACAAGCTTCCCAGTCAGCATGGGCGTTGGCAAGTTTATTTTCAGGGGGTGCATCTTCCGCTTCACGAAGCTTGTTAATTTTTGCAGTTCACCTCGGATATGTTAGGTTATCGTTTGTCCATTGATACAAGGAGTAACTTTGTCGACTTATGCAGGAAAGCCTATCAATTATGAGAATACTAGCTGCGCCCCGCGGTTTCACCCGCGTAAGTCTCGATCCCGTGGGAATATATCGGGATAAAAAGTAGCCTATGTCTTATTCCAGGGTGTCAGCTACCTCCATACAAAATTTTATCAAAATAAATTGGTCTAGCCGTTTGAGCGTGAAGAAGTAACAAACATACACACACACACACACACACACACACACTCACAAACTTTCACCTATATAATATTAGTGTGATAATATGCAAGAGTGAGCGAAGCGAGCTTTATAAATTTTGGATCCGACTCGAATGAGATAGGTTTTATTTTGTCCATTCATAGAGAAAGAGGAGTAACTGTGTCGATTTATACAAAGAAGCTTTAGAATTAAGATAGAGTAGGATGCAAGAGCGAGAGAAGCAAGCTCGATAGTGTTAGCACCCCGCCTAAGCTCGATTAGATTTTCAGAAATAGGCCTTCGGTAGGTTTCTCGCCTCGAATAGGTTAGGTTTTCTATTATTGTATTTTATTATTATTAGTATAATCATATATTGCGTTTTCGGATATTTTTATAGTTCCGAATGTTTTTACTCCTATATTTTATTTTGAAGACAGGGATGTGCAAGTGCACCCACTTGCACCTCACTCCCGGCGCCAGTCAATGACGCAGTCAGACCTCCTGCCATTATCACAAACCCTATTAATTTAGAGTGGGTTCAGCATGTTTTCATTTTCTAGTAAGTCGTCATTGTTTTCTATTAGCTGTCATCTTATTAGGAACTCACCCTCCGTTCTAGCCATGTCAACTTTAACACAATTTTATTCATCCATCGTTTCATTCATACCAATCATAAGGATCATATCAGTGGACTGCTATAGGCTGAGTTGATACGGATCATAACTAGGTAACCCCGGTCCCCTTCTTGGGGAAGGCCTATGTCCAGCAGTGGACGTCTTTCGGCTGAAATGATGATGATAACTAGGTACCACCTACTAAACTACTTTCCTTACGACAAGTCGCTCATTCATGCACAATACATAGGTACAGTCCGCGAGGCCTTTTTTTTTTTCTTTTTTTAATTATCAAATAACTTCTCCCGCTCTAGGTGGAGCGGGAGGGAGTGTCAGACTTTTACTGACTAAAACCCACCGTGTTCCTTCAGATGCCTGTGTGGCGGACTAAGCTGAGCTTTGCATTTGTGTGAGTGCACATAGATAATTGTAGGTGTGACGTCGGCCTAGAGCGCGACGCGTCATTTGCTTGGTTTAAACCGGTTTATACCGGTTTTTTTATCGATTTAAACTCTACTTTTGGTAATCACTCACACAAATGCAACGCTCAGCTTAGGCCTCGCGGACTGTAGGTACCTACCAGACGCCGCGGCCGCCTTCAAACTTACATAGTTAGGAAGGTACTTACTCTTAAGGGATTCTATAATTTATCCATTCCCGTAAAAGTAGCTTCCCCATTCACCACACATCCACAAATGTATCCCTTTTAACATTCTCATCACATAGAATCTTTTTGTAAATTATTTGATGTTGGCTTTTCTGAAAAAATATCATTTTAATTTTAGAAACAAAGGAAAAAAATGTCATAAATGTAGCAAATACGACTTTTTGGAAGATTTCTTAATAGTGAAAGCGTTTTTTATATCCAAATTCTTTGTGATGTCGTAATATTTTAACAAAATTTTGTGCGTGCTATTGACGATTTATTATTATTATATTGTTTTACTCTCTTTCATGAGAGTTGTGTTGAAAGCTAATATCAATCGAAAAGCTAACACTTTGACAGGAAGATCACTGAAACCTTGGACATACGTGAGTAGTGAGATGTCCAATGTATCCTAAACGGGTTAGGATAAAGTCTATAGAGCTCAATGGCTGAGCGCCTCAGTCCTCGAAGCTCCGAGGTGAATGCCTTGGAACAACGAGGCTATCTCATCGGCAAGAAAATCGGGCAAGGATCATACGCCACTGTCCACCTGGCTGAGTACTGCGATGCATCCAGCCCGAAGCGGATGCACCTCGCGTGCAAGATATTCGATAAAGAAAAAGCACCGCGGGATTTTTTAGAAAAGTTTTTTCCTCGTGAACTTGACATACTAACTAAGATCGAGAATCCCCATATCATTCAAGTACACAGTATTTTACAGCGTGGCCCGCGAGTGTTTATTTTTATGCGTTATGCTGACAACGGTGATCTGTTGGATTTCATAAAGCGGAATGGAGTTGTGCAAGAAAACCAGGCTAAACTCTGGTTTAGACAAATGGCTAGTGGCCTGCAATACCTGCACAGCAAGAATATAGCACACCGCGATCTGAAATGTGAGAACATTTTGCTATCAAAACGTTTCAACGTGAAGTTGGCGGATTTTGGATTCGCTAGATTCTGCACGGATGGCGAAAATCGACGTGTACTCAGCCAGACGTACTGTGGGTCCGCTGCGTACGCCGCCCCTGAGGTGGTGAGCGGCACGCCCTATAACCCCAAACTAGCTGATGTGTGGTCCCTCGGAATTATTCTCTACATAATGCTGAACGCTTCCATGCCGTTCGATGATTCGAACCTGCGCAAACTACTGAAGGACCAAATGTCGCGCAACTGGGTTTTTAGATCCAGGATCCGTGATACAGTGTCGGCGGCGGCCAAATCTATCGTGAGGCACATTCTGGAGCCTGACATCACGCTTCGCCTCACGCTAGACCGGGTGCTTTCGCACGAATGGACCCGGCCGCGCAAGGACAAGAGCGCGAGTCTGATGGGACGGTTGGTGCAGTCGGCCCCCTCGGCGCCACACTCGCCCGGCAAGCGCGAGCACGACGAAGCCGGCACGTCGGCGGGCGCGCGCGTGTCCGGCGACCACCGCGAGACAGAGCGCGAGCGACACGACGACATCAACATGCGCTCACACGACTAACACACCCTATGCTAAATAACAATAGTATAATTATGTATCGATAATGTTTACGCAAAAAGTGTTAAATAATCTTGAAATATTTTTGACCTTCAAAAATTGAAAATTCACTTTATTATTTTGATTTTTTTTTACAATTGACGACTTAACTATTGTTGGTCGGCAATAGTGAAAATAAAGTTTTATATATAATTACCATAACTCTGATTTCGTATTATTCAAGTATTATTTATTTGCTAGTAAGTAAGTACCTAACTGAATATTTACGTTAGCTACAGCTTAACCGGAGAAGATGTCATTGAATATTTTGAATGCCTTTGGATTACCTGAATCATTTTCTCCATATGCTCCATACTCTGCTACGAAGAAGTTTAGCAGAGTAACCAACAACACCAAAAGGTGTCATTACAACTGGATACCGTATGTAAACCGACAAACTGTTCGTAGTTTTATTAAAATATATCTCCACAGTTTACAATGGGCTGATTTAAAGTATCTACTTACACGCAAAACTTTATGAGCTCTCTGAAGTTGGACGCGAGTGGCCTACAAGTATAAGACATACAAACGTCATTTCGAAGCCTCAAACGTTGGTTCTCCGTCAGGTAACGATTCCTCTCTAAGTCCGTCAATGAAGATACGAACCCGTTCAAAGTAGTTGATCCATCAAAACAAGTGACAAATTCAATTTTTTTAACGGGTTCTGTTTGACACGAAGATGTCAGCGTGGTCACCACAGAGCACTTTAAGAGTAGGTAAATGGTGGTCAAAGCAATAAAAAAAAAAATAGAACTATTGTTTTTTATTGCTGTGACCATGCTGATATCTTCTTCTTCTGATTTGTAATTCCAATGATCTGCTACTTATTTTTGATTTTTATTAGGAAATTGTAAACCTTTGCATGCCCCATATGACGGTAAAAATGGAGAACTTTATTATAAAAACACCTATGACCTATACCCATGTTTGCAAAGAAATAGACGGTTTGATTTGTTAAGATTCTACTGTACACTTACAGTAAAATCATATCATTATCAAATCAATATTTTTCGTTCGAGTAACTGCGGGGTCATTGCGCAGGTAATACACTTATTATTACGGTCTACGCAATTACCCTGCAGTTACTCGAACGAAAAATAATGCAAAATTAATGTGACAAATGGTAAAGCACGCGTAAACTGCTGTGATTGGTTGAATGATTTATTAACAGCCAATCGCAGTCGTTTTCGCGTGCTTGACAAATTGTCACACTATTTTTGCTATCTATCGAAAATTTTTGTTCGAGAAACTGTCTGTTTGTCGCTACTATATAGATTAGGAATGGGCCGAATATTCGTTTTATTTTATTTATTTTCTAGTACCTACGGTCGATACCTAACGATGGTGACGATGAGCTGGCCTAGCGTAGTACGCAGTTTCAATAAATTGCGAGGTCGGCTTATACTGCGAGTTTGTCCGAAAGGGATATCGTGGCCCTGGCACACAGGCAACGGAAGGAACACGGGTGGGTTTTAGTCAGTAAAAGTCTGACACGCCCTCCCGCTCCGCCCAGAGCGGGAGAAAAAAAAAAAAAAAGGTATCACTTCCTGTCAAGGATTTCTTTCATAAAAAATACATATTTTGAATGCCTTTCGATTTTCTCAATGATTTTCTCCATGAGCTCCATACTTTGCTACGAGAACGTTTAAGAGAGTAACCGACAACTCCATAAGGTATTGCAATAAATGGAAACCTTATATAAAATGACAAAAGTAACGTATCTGGCTTAAAATGTATGTCCACAAATGACATGGGGCTGACATACTCCACTCTGAGGTACGTGAACCGCTGTTCCAAATGTGGTACCACTGGCTAAAAAAAAAAGGTGAAATTAGTATTTAATATACAGGGTGTCCCGTAAATAATGGATCAAACGTAACGGGTAGGTAGCTTACCTCATTTCCAACAACTAATTTGAACAGTAAAAAAACGGTTTTTTTTTAAAATAAGGTAACCAAGATATTTTTTTTTTTCGATTTTTACTATTTTCTGTACCAGCATTCAGTGTTTTTAATGCTGTTGCTGCAAATGGTATCATATTTAGGTGTGATTTTTGTCAAACATTTCTGAATAGTTTACTAATGTTATAAGATACCATTTTTTTAAATAACATTTTATTTACCTTAGAAAAAAATCTTGAATTGAAAAGTTTTGTTTTTACGATGAAAAGACCAGCATTGGAAAAATTCTCCTGTAAAAAAAATGTATGACACCAAAGTGTACCATTATTTTAAAAACTTGTAAAATTACTAAGGTTTGCAAATTGGTATAAAACTTACGCCTAGTCTTTGCTGTTACAAAGATATTGTTAAGAATCTGACAGAGGTGCCAAATTACGAAATAAAATAAAATTTGAAAAAGTGTGCACAATTCAATTATTTTCTTAAAAATGTTTAGGTATCTCAGCGTATGAAAAAAATTAGGAGGTTAAATTAAAAAAAAATACAAATAAATCGTTTATTTTGTTTTTACAGTAAATGTTCAAACTGACGTCCCCCTACGAGAATGCAAAGTCTGCACCTCCTAATAAAGGAAGCTTTTATCCGACGGACAAAATGGCTGTTGTTTATTTCTGATACAGCAGATTGGATGCGCTGACGTAATTCTTCTTCCGACGTTATTCGTTGTTTGTAAACTTTGTCTTTTAAACATCCCCAATAAAAAAAATCTAAGGGATTTAAATCCGGAGATCGCGGAGGCCACAAAATTGGTCCTAATCGGCCGATCCATCTGTCAGGGTAAGTTTCATTGAGTTGGGCCCTTATTGCCGTCGCATAGTGAGCGGGGCAACCATCATTTTGTAACCACATTGCTTGCCGCACGTCTTCTGGAATATTTTCTAATAACGTTGGCAACTCATTCCTTAAAAAATGCAGATAGTATTCGGCGTTTAGAGTTGCTGGTAGTTCAAAGGGCCCTATTATTTGCCCATTTATTATTCCTGCCCATAAATTTATTTTAAATTGATGTTGGCTCCTGTCCTCTCGCATCAAATGTGGGTTTACCAGCTGCCAACTGTGCAAATTATGCAAATTGAGATATCCATCTCGCCGGCATGAAGACTCGTCACTCCATAAAATTTTATTAAAAAACTGTGGGTCCGCCCGTATCATTCTAAGCATCCTTTGGCAAAATGCTACTCTTTGCGGGTAATCACGTGACGTCAGCGTTTGAACACGTTGCACGTGATATGGGGTGCAACCGGTGCCTTTTTAGAACTCGATGTACCGTCGATCTTGGAATACCTGTGCGTTGCGCTATGACGCGAATTGAGACCGACGAATCTTCCTCGATTTCTCGAATAATAATTTCGTCATTGACTTGTGACGGTCGCCCTTCACTGGCACCCCCAACTCCGGTGCCAAGAATTCTTCCCTCAAGAAGCGCGTTATGCACTCTAATGAATACGCGATAGTCGGGATGTCGATCCCGGTTCGGGTATCTTTCACGATACAATCTTGCGGCCGCCCTGGCATTACCTCTTGCTTCTCCGTAGATAAAATGCATTTCGGCATACTCCCGTGGCGTGTACTCGTAACGAGGCATCGTACTACTGCACACACGTACACACAAACGATTGTTTTCGAAGTCCGTAGGATTGCCAAGTCATTCGTCCAAAACACAAACAGTTCCAAATCGTTAGGCAAAGCAAAGTCCAAATACACAGCACAAGTTTAATTTTAAGGAACACAACAGTTAGGCACAGCGGGAGCGAAAGTAGTCTGACGTACGTATCAACTCGAAGAGAGATTCGTGTCAACTAAACAAATAAAATCATGCAACAATGAAGCCCTGTATGAGTGAAGGGTGAAGGAAAAAAATACCTGCACAAAGACACCGATTTACCAAAAATACAAAAGCGGCGCTATCTATCCCTTTCACACTGAGTGAGGTGCAACTCCGAAGGTAGCGGTCCCAAATTCCGAACAGATGACGTCATCGGCTCGGAATTACGCTACACGCTTAACCACATGCTTAGATTACAAGCATAAGCCATTACGAGAAAGAAAAGTTAGATTGTACCATTTTAATTTCTGTTCTGTCTTCTTCATCACATTCATAGCAATATCTTTGTAACCGCAAGGACTAGACGTAAGTTTTATACCAATTTGCAAACCTTAGTAATTTTACAAGTTTTTTAAAATAATGGTACACTTTGGTGTCATACATTTTTTTTACAGGAGAATTTTTCCAATTCTGGTCTTTTCATCGTAAAAACAAAACTTTTCAATTCAAGATTTTTTTTCTAAGGCAAATAAAATGTTATTTAAAAAAATGGTATCTTATAACATTAGTAACCTATTCAGAAATGAATGACAAAAATCACACCTAAATATGATACCATTTGCAGCAACAGCATTAAAAACACTGTGGTACAGAAAATAGTAAAAATCGAAAAAAAAAAATATCTTGGTTACCTTATCGGTTTTTTTTTACTGTTCAAATTAGTTGTTGGAAATGAGGTAAGCTACCTACCCGTTACGTTTGATCCATTATTTACGGGACATCCTGTATAATCAGAACTCAGTAGTCGGAGTACCTAGGTAAATAGTAAATAGTTGTTGTACACACTTTGAGGGGTATACCCGCAGAACTTAAATAAATAAATATATCTAGCCGTCCGTCAGTAGGTAATTGTTGACTGTGACGCATACTCAGTTCCTTAGTAAAAAACCGGCCAAGTGCGAGTCGGACTCGCGCACGAAGGGTTCCGTACCGTATCGGCGTATCTATAAAAATGGCAAAAAAAACACGTTTGTTGTATGGGATCCTAATATCCTAATCCTTAAACATTTGTTTTATTTTAATTTAATTATTTATTTTTAAAGTGAATATATAACTAAATATTCTGTGAATATTTCAAGCGTCTACCTGTTGCCGTTATCAATATCGAGCAAAAACGAGCAAACAAATCACGTTTGTTGTATGGGAGCCCCCTTAAATATTTATTTTATTCTATTTTTTTGTATTTGTTGTTATAGCGGCAACAGAAATACATCATCTGTGAAAATTTCAACTTATGAATAAACTTACATAAATGCATAATAGGAACCGTATTCAGACAGCAATAATTATTGTTAAAATTAATGGGATTTTTTTATACGAAAATCGATTTGGTTCTCCTTCAAGTGTGTTTTTCTCTTTCCTTGCCAAAAGTCGTCGCACTTTAACTAATTTAGTTGCTGAGAAAATAGTAGGTACAGCTCACTTACCGTTACATTTAGTGTATAATGTGGGATGAGAGATGGAATAACGTCGTTCGATGCGTATGATGCTTCCTCGCCTTCAACATGTATACCTTCAGAAAAATATTAAACTATTACTTTAGAATGTGCGGAACATGTCCCGGAATTAACGCACACTACGATATTTCGTCCTCAATTAGAATATTATGTTATACACACAGAATTTTCACTACTTATTACGTATAAAGCATTGTTTATTTAATAAATTAGTTATACTGATTGTGGGAGAAAATTATGGTCAGATTACCTACTAATCTAGGCACACACCTAGTCGCATACCTAGTTAGGGTCTAACGTAGTAGATACTTCCTCCATTTTGGTTTGTTTTGACTGTGTCTACAGTCTTAAAGTGTACAGCGGAAGTGTGTCTTTAATCTTAAAAAAAATCTTTCTTAATGTGCATTAATTCAGTTACACATGAATATGTAATATCCCCGGCATGTCCTAGAACAAAAAAAAATCGAAGACATGTGACATCTACCAACCCGCACTGGGCCCGCGTGGTGGATTACGGCCCACTCCCTTTCAGAGAGGAGGCCTGTGTCCCAGCAGTGGGGAAATTATAGGCTGATTATGTTATGTATATAATATCCCCCATTCATTCATTCATGTGTGGTCTGGACTCGCGAACGCTGAATATGCCCTGGCAAAGGTTATAACTAGTTACACAGAGCTGGGCGAGTCATCTCAAGTCGGAGTCGAGAGGGGTCGTCGACCTTGGAATATTAATGGGGAAAACTAATTAAATCTGATGTCGTGATGGCCCTATTGCGGGTGGTCATATTGTGGGTTTCGACCTAAAGAGTTTTCGATTAACCAAGCTGCGTGCCACTGAAAACGTTTTTCCCAGCAGCTTGCGTTGCAATTTAACAACGTGATTCGAATCTACATAGTAGACCCCAAGTAGAGTAGTAGCGCCAAATGAATGATTATGATATTTATGATTGAGCAATTTACTCAGGCGTTTCAACAATTAAGTTTTTACTGTCTTATGGATTTGCTCACGCGCGTGGGTCTGGCTTGGTGAGCGTCAAAATGGAGGGACCAAATCTCCAATGTCTGTCAAATATATTTAAATAAAAATACTATTAATCTACTATTTCCTACCTTTGCTATAATTTTAGCTACCTCATCATATACATAATATTTTAACAAAATGCTTGGTCCCTCCATCATGATATCAAGATGGAGGGACCAAACTGATAGACTACTCCCTGGAATGTGCTACCTACTCAGTGTTATAATACCTTAATTCTACCTTAATATTATTGACTTTGGCTGCCCGAAACATAATATCGTTTTAAAGGTATCGATTATATAAGTGTAAACAATTGAATCGTCAATTTGGAGGGACCACCCTCCAAATTGACGATTCAATTGTTTAGTGCAACAGGAAAATGGGCGGTTTATTTTCGATCTTCGAAGGATAAATATTTAATACCTATTTACTACCTTCTAATCATGTAAAATCTCTTATACGGCACACTAAACTCACTTTCAATCATAATCCGACGGGCTTTGAAGGAAATTCCTAACGCATTGCTTCATAGGTTTGAAAAAAATCGTCGACTCAACAATGCAACGAATGCAAGTAACGCAATGAATGTTGCTGAACTGCCAAAATGAAAGGCCAAATTGCCATTGTAAGGGTGTTACGTAATAAACACGGGGATCGGCGTCGCCTGAACCCGAGCCGTTTAGAGTTTTTTTTTTTGAAACTCCATATACTGCAACGCACACTAATCGACATCGTAACGGCATCGCCTCGCCTCGAGGCTATAATAGCTAGTCAAATGTATACGGTTCATCTTCGTGGTCATACATATCAGCTGCGGGGCGAGCACGGCCTACTGTGACATGATTTGTGTCACACATTTTATCACAGTTTGAGCGATAAAACTGTTTTCCCATAAAATGCTAGTACAAATTGACATGACATAATTTATCATGTACGTCTTGGCACGCTCGTGCTCAGGCCGCTGCACTGTGCAAACTCGTCGCAGCTTCTGAGTTTTTACTGATTTTTTTTTCAATAGGTAGGTAAAATAAATACGCACCATATTCAAAAAACGATATGATTAAACTACGAGTAGAAGTCGTGTTCGCAGCACTACATCCATTAAAAATAAACGGTTGTAATCCTAGGGCGTAATACAGTAAAATGTCGTACATTGCCTCCAACGAAAACTATACTAAGGTTATATCAACTTTCTGTGATTTGAAAATAATTGATTCAGACCATACGAAATTGAAATTAATATGGTATTCGCAGGTACCTATGCCTGCCTGCATTACGGTCTATCTATACATACTGGGTAGGTAGGACCCTGCGGAGTAATGCGCACCCAACTCACAAGAGCAATGCCTTTAATTTTGACAGTTCAACAACATTCATTGCGTTGTTAACGTTGTTGAGCAGACAAAATTTTCAAACATTATGAAGCATGGATTAGCAATTTACTTCAAAATCTGATTGTGATTGAAAGTGTGCTACGTAATTAGAGTGCTGGACTTAATTTTGTAACCAATAAATTGTAGCGAAGGCAGCAGAATTGGGTGCAGCAGCCAGGTTATGGTGGATTTTAGAACGGACTATCATAATTAAAGCGTATTATATTAACTTTCATGCCTGTACTGTTGACCGTTGAGGGGTTCCCTCCTCTGAAGTCAGCCCTGGGTGCAGCAGCCAGGTCCTGGTAGACTTTGGAATGGACTAGCATAATTAAATGCATATATAAAATTTCGTGCCTGTACTGCTGACCGTTGAGGAGTTCCCTCGTCTGGAGCCAATCCTGGGTATAGAATCAGGTCATGCTTATCCAAAAATGCATTCCCTTTGGAACTGAACCAACCTGTAAAATATCAACTCCGTAGGATAGGAGGAAGTGGTTTTAATTCAGCTAGCAAGATTCGGCTTGTAAAAACATGAAGTTTAGGCCTTTTGTCAGTAAAATAAATAATTATGATCTATCTTTCTGGCTACCTCACCGACTCTTTGACAATTCAAAGTGCCTGTTGGTTTAATTGAAATAAATGCTTTGAGTTTTGAGTTTTAAGGCATGGAACAGCAATTTTTTCTAACAGCCTGAGCGTTAATGTCCCTGCCCTGTTTAAGGAATTCTTGTGTATTTGATGCTTCTGGACCCAGGGGTTTTGACTGTGCTTTGTCTGTATGTGACTGGTAAGTAAATTTATGAGTAAATACATTTTATGGTTTAGGGTTGATGGCAACAGGTTCGCCCCCTATTACATGGGGACTTAAACACAACTGGCGAAATGTGGATGTACTACAGGTGTCAATTTTTTAGAGACAGTTTTCAAAGTAAATAGGTATTCAAAAAAACTCATAGGTATATTTAAGTAGATAAAAATAATCTATCAGCACCATAATACAGATTATATACAAAGTAGAAACAGTCTCCGATCTGGAACAGTTGTGCAGGCTACGATTAGTGTGGTGATGGCAGCATTGCCAAGGAAGTGGCCGTTGGGGTCCTGAATTCCTGACGAAGGTACCCTGGGAGGTGCATGCAGTACTCGTCACCAAGGGTGAACTGCGCTTCAGAAGGTGCTGTCAAACACTGCCGTCTCCGCTTTGTTAACTGTGGGATGGTTGACGAAGAATAGCTGGAAATATAATAGACATGTCAAAGAACAGGCAAGCAGATTTTGAACCTGGTTTTGAATTAAACTTGATACTTATCTATTTCCTATTTTCTCAAATAGACAAACGATCATCATCAGCCTAGCCTTTTCCCAACTACGTTAGGGTCGGCTTTCATTCTAACAGGATTCAGCAGAATACAAGTATTATATTTTAATTCAGCCGTACAAAAACCATTTTTTTTCTACAAATTACGCATAAACACTACTAAATCCTACCAAATTTTCAAAAAAAAAATTCTAAGGTGGCTCCTCATACCCAGACGTCTGAATTGAGGAGCCACCTTAAACGTCCTATAACTTTTTAACGGTTTTACTAAAAATTCCAGGATCGGGCCTACAAAATCAGCTAATTTACTACTAAATACCAATATTTAGTAGTAAATTACCTGATTTTTACCCTCGTTTAAATATGATACATGGCTCCTCAATCCATATGCACACGAACGACTGCCTATCTGACCTCCATGCAGGGTCTAATTAGTTAGAGATACTCCGCAGACGTGATGGTACAAAAAATGAATTGATGAAATTTCTTTTTTTGGGGGTTAACCACCGCTGTTATTGTAGCTACTTTAAGTTTGAGTCATGAAAATCTGTTTTTATTGTTTAGTTTCATGTTTAGTGTTTGCGACTATGCGTCACCAAAAAGTTTAAATTTTATAGTGTTTTTATGTTACTTACATTAAAACAGGATAGTTATTAACAGTTAGCATCAAAATTGTGCTCAAATAGTGATTCTATACGTAAAATCGTAAGTAGATCACAACCTTTAAAATCTCAATAAAGTGTGCTTATTTATAGTTTTTTGATGAATTCGTAGTCATCGGCAAGGAACTTTATACCTTCTAATGCTTCAACTAGTACTATTGAAGAGTCCGGCAAGCGCTTCCTGAACACATATGAATACTTATAATTTCGGTGTTATTATTTCTACGTCAAGAAACCCCATCCCGTCAAGACTTCAGGACTTAGCCGCCAGCTGAATTTACGAAGATACCCGGAACCTGTTGGCGTAGGACGTCAGCGCCGGCTGAAACGGGAGAGACCTGTCCTCATATCGGAATAAACCTAGATAGGCATACACCCTCCTTGAACTTTCCATCCAGCGAACACGTTCTGGACGAGCGTGTTCGCTGGATGGAAAGTTCATTTTAGATTTATCCATCACGTCTACGGAGTTTCGCTAACTAATTTATCACACTAATATTATAAAGGCGAAAGTTTGTGAGTGTGTGTGTGTGTATGTTTGTTACTTCTTCACGCTAAAACGGCTGGACCAATTTTGATAAAATTTTGTATGGAGGTAGCTGACACCGTGGATTAAGACATAGGCTTTTTTTATCCCGATATTCCCACGGGATCGAGACTTACGCGGGTGAAACCGCGGGGCGCAGCTAGTTAATAAATTAAATCCTAACTAATATTATATGCGAAAGTAAGTTTGTTTGTTTGTTACCTTTTCACGCCTAAACTACTGAACCGATCATCCTGGAATTTTGCATATACGTTGTCAGGTGTAAAGAAACAGACATAGGGTATCTTCCATCCCGAAAAAAAGTACTGTTCCCTAGGAAAACAACAATAACGTTCTTATGATAATAGATGGCGCCACGTGTCTTTCGAATCATGATTGAATTATATTATTATAGAAACTTTAATAGTGTGTTAAGAGTTTTTTTGCCGCCGAACGCCAAACAACAAGTAGTGTACAACCCGAATTGATTGTCAAATTCTAAATTAAAGCAAGCGAAGCCGCGGGCAAAAGCTAGTATTTATATAAAAATGAAAGACACCGTAGGCATCTGAAAAATACAATCACTCATGGGTACCCTACGAGGAATCGTTCGTTGCTTACCCCGCCAAGTTTGCTATTTAATCTACTTCTCCCTTGTTAAGCCACATAATTGACTACCTAGTGGAAATATGGGGTACCGCTGCTAAATCACATACGAACCTACTACAAACTGCTCAAAATAAACTACTAAAAACGTTATTTAACTATGACTATCTAACTCCAACAGAAACTCTTTACAAAAAAATTAAAGTAATGAATATAACACAAACATACATATATAACACATGCATACTAATTCGAAAAATACTAAATAAAAATATACACACAAATATAACCTCCACAAAAAATATTAAAAAACACAAAATGAAACTGAGACGTGAACAAGACTTTTTAAAACTACATCCAACCCGCACAAACTACGGTAGAAAAACTATCGTGTACGAAGGATCTAAAATATTTAATAAATTACCGAGAGACGTCAAAGAATCTAAATCCAAAACAACTTTTAAAAAGCTACTTAAACAATTTATAGTAAAAAATTCACATTCCCTACTATAGTGTCGAGCCACATCCAGTTGGCGTTGATTGAGTGTTACACGGATACTTGATTTTTTTTTTTCTTTATTTTTTTAGGGGCTTTTACGCATAGCGTATGCCAGTCCCATCGTATCCTAAACAATAGTATTACAACACGTCATGACGTATCGAACGAACATTTTGACCACAATGATTTCTAATCTACCCTCGAAACATTTATATAACCGATGTCTAACTTTGTAATACCCCCAACTTTATGCTATTTTTAACCGACTTCCAAAAAGGAGGAGGTTATATGTTCGGCTGTATGTTTGTTTGTTTTTTTTTTTTTTTTGTGTATGTTCACCGATTACTCCGTCAATTGTAGACCGATTTTGAAAATTCTTTATTTGTTTGAAAGGGTATGCTCCCGAGGTGGTCCCATTGCCACCAAATCAGAATCTGATGAGGGGATTCTATGGAAATCGAGGGAAATCCTCAAATTTTATAGGCATACCTATAGCGATTTGAGTATTTTTTATAGTAACTCGAACATTTGCACTCGAAAAGCACCATTTGGTGAAGTGGAACTGATGATGAAGACCACAGATGGCCACCGGAACTACTTAATAATACTTAAGTATTTCACCGTTGCGAACCGATTAGGCACTTTAATATGATTGCTGAGCAATTTATGCTCGTCAAAATGCATATGGTGAAGTCACCATCAGTTCTACTGGTTCTTACCAGGAGAACTCCTCAACAATTAACGCCCCTGCATCGCGAAAAGTAATATTTTGTAAAAGTTGATGGGCAGTTAAAATTAGGCTATTGTAAATTAGATAAATTACAAACTGACCCACTAAAAAGTGAAAAATAAAAAACGTTTTACAAAAAAAAACAACCGACTTCCAAAAAAAACACTACAAAGTGAAAGATAACTTTAATTTCGGAAGTCGGTGGCAAAAAACTAAAATACAGATCCAAAGACACCGACTTCCGAAATTAAAGTTGTCTTTCACTTTGTAGTGTTTTTTTTGGAAGTCGGTTGTTTTTTTTTTTGGAAAAAGTTTTTAAGTGTTTAGTTTCAATATTCTCATGTAAATGAATTGTATAATTCTTATGAGAATAAATGATCTTAAACCTCATCTACTGCGAACAGGTGGTGGCCCAGTGGTAACGGCCTCAATTTACGAGTTACGGTCGTGGGTTCGAACCCAGCCGGGCGCTTTTCTTTGTGTAAATTAATTCATCACCACTGCTCTCAAAACGATGAAGGAAAACATCGTGAGAAAACCGGCTTGTCCTAGAACCTAAAATTCGAAGACGTGACATCTACCAACCCGCACTGGAGGTTGATTACAGCCCACTCCCTCTCGAAGAGAGGAGGCCTGTGTCCCAGCAGTGGGAAGTGTGGCTGATTATTATAGGCACCTACTAGAGCGGGCCCAGTTGTCCTGAAACTAGAAGAACCCAATGACCTAAACCAGCAAAAAAAATCAAAATCAAAAGTCATTTATTCAAACTAGGAAAATCAGCACTTTTCGAACGTCAAAAATTACATAAGACAGTCCCCCAAAATACGCCCGCCCTTGACCACTTCCTAGTGCTTAGCTGGGAAGAAGATGTGGCGCAACAAACTCGCCCCTAAGCTAGCTAGGATAGACTTTCAGCTATAGGTACTTAGGGCCGATTTCTCCTATGAAACTGAACGGCGTTCAAGAGCTGTAAGTGACACTGACAGCTCTTGAACTCGGTTTAGATGTGCTGATAGCGTTCAGTTTCATTGTTGAATTTGGCAAATTGGCTACATAAACTCCGTGTGGTGCCGGAGGTAAAGAATAGCACCATCCTATTTCTTCCCGTGGGTGTCGTAAAAGGCGACTACGGGACTTAATAGAGAATGGGCAGCAGCGTTCTTTATGCATTTTGACACCATACTGCGATCGCCAACCCGTCTGCCAAGCGTGGCGATTATGGCAACCCGGGGCCTCCTTTTGGAAGAGGCGTATGGGCAGCAGTGGACCTTTTCGGCTGAAATCATGACCTTCATAAGGACTAGGAAAGTATTATCATGAGATGCCCTTCCAAATGTGAAAAAAAAAATATTACAATATGGATATGAAATGGAAGGCCTTGTTGAACAAATGCCAAAACTATAAAATTTATTGACACACATTTTACATAGGTAAGTATACATGCAAAAAAAAAACATTTCATCCCCACGTAAAAAAAAAACATAATTAATACAAATTAAAAAGACGACTGCCCGCGCCCTGCCAAGAAACGAACTTCTTAATTATCTCTTCATAACTTGTTCACGTTAGATTTATTTTCATAATGTGGTAACTACTGTGAGTGTGAACTTGAAAAGTACCATGTACAATTAGATACTATAGCTACTAGCTGACCCGGTGAACTCTGTACCGCCTCAGAATCAATAAATGTTGTTAATAGTTTGTTGACTTTGACTTTGTTTTATAGATATAGATTAGGTGCGTTTAAATTACACTAACTTGTTGACAGCCAGTCCAGATTGAATTATATACCTAAGCGATTGGATTTGCATTTATCAAAATAAATTAGGTGACAAGATTGTCAAAGACGTCCTTGAATATTTTTATTGCATTTGGATTTTCGCCATGAGCTCCACCTTCTTCTACGTTGAACTTTGAGAGAGTAGCCAACGATTCCAGTAGGTATGTATGTAAATGGAAACCGTATGTGGAATATAATCGTTGCCGTGTCTCTATCATACGTTATGTCCACTGATGACATAGGGCTGACATACTCCACTTTGAGATACGTGAATTTTTTATCAAAGTCTGGTCGTGGTGGCTAAAAAAACAAACAAATATAATAGGAGAATATTAAGTTAGAGGTCGCGTCAAACTTAATGGCGGCTCTAAAGTGCGCTACTCACTGCGCACTACCCCACCCCTCACCCCCGCTGACATGTGAATTTGTTACTGCGCAGTGACTCACCTCATGTTCCGAACCGCCATAAAGTTTGAATCGGTCTGTACCTACTTAATAAAAACCCAGTGCCTATAACAACTAATTATTTAGATCCTGATGCATGCCCACCCCGTCGAGGAATACGGACGTGATCAAGTTTTAAGAGGTAGGTATCTTCTTATTTTATAAACTAGCTGCTGCCCGTGACTTCGCCCACGTGGTTCATTCTAAAATAAAAGTAGCTTAAGTTACTCTTTATCACATCAGATCTGCCCATGATAGTACCTACCCTCAAAATCGGTCCAGCCGTTTTGAAGATTAGCCGTGTTTCGGATAATCTTCGAAATCTTTTTGTCTTGCAAGTCGGGAAGAAATACCCCATAAAACAGAATTCACGCAAATTCTACCGGAGAGAGTCTGTTCTAATTTTGCATATTATATTCCTTTTAAGTCTGGTCAGCCAGTAGGCTATATATTATCGCGCTATTAATCGCGCACATAATATGTTATTTTATACATAATACTGTCATTTTATACATACTATACTTATAGATGACGTGGTCCGATCGTAGAAATGGCCTTATGGTCGTATACGCAAACGACATTAAATTATTTACATAAGGGGGATGCGCTAAGGTAGCCCGCGAAATTCAAATTTTATTACGTTTTTTGCAATTTGCAGGTCAGTAAGAGGTTGTATGTTGATCTAAATATGATTCGCGGCCGTAACAAATATGGCTTTACAGAATTATAATCACTAGAGTCGGCAACATAAATAGACTTACCTAAGTGTACCTACAACATATTCCTGATCTCATATTATGTATTGACCAAAATGACTCAATAGGATTTTTATTCAATCGATTTGGATTGTCGTCATCCTCTTACGTGAAAATAATAATATGTAAAGCTTACTTACCGTTGCATTTACCGTATAAATTTGTGTTAGCGCTGGTATATTAAAGTTCATAGCGAATGATGCTTCCTCTCCTTCGACATGGTAACCTTTAAATAAAACTTATATTTCAAGTTTCAAAGTGCGTCGTAATTAATACTTTACAGGTAGGAATAGGTATTCGAAAGCGGTTTGGTCAATAACGCACTCTAACACAGAACATCTCTTTGGGCCCTTTTTCTATCATACGGATTAGTGTTCGCGTGCGTATCGGGGCCCTGCTCTCTAAGTTCGTCAACGAAGATACGGCCCAATCCGAAAGTATTTCGAAATTTCGGAGCGAACCCTACAGCCGAATAATTAACTTTTTTGAACGGGCAAAAACACTTCGGGAGTAGGTACTACTGTCAAATCGTGGTGTCATTCATTCATAGGTCTGCCGATCTATTCTGTGAAAATTACACCGTAAAAACTTAGGTGAAGTGAGCTGTCAATAGTGTCAATCCCTAGCTTCAGGTGAAGTGAGCTGTCAATAGTGTCAATCCCTAGCATCAGGTGAAGTGAGCTGTCAATAGTGTCAATCCCTAGCATCAGGCAAAGTGAGCTGTCACTAGTGTCAATCCCTAGCATCAGGTGAAGTGAGCTGTCAATAGTGTCAATCCCTAGCATCAGGTGAAGTGAACTGTCAATAGTGTAAATCCCTAGTATCAGGTGAAGTGAGCTGTCAAAAGTGTAAATCCCTAGCATCAAGTGAAGTGAGTTGTCAATAGTGTCAATCCCTAGCATCAGGTAAAGTGAGCTGTCAATAGTGTCAATCCTTAGCATCAGGTAAAGTGAGCTGTCAATAGTGTCAAACCCTAACATCGGGTAAAGTAAGCTGTCAATAGTGCCAATCCCTAGCATCAGGTGAAGTGAGCTGTCAATAGTGTCAATCCCTAGCATCAGGTGAAGTGAGCTGTCAATAGTGACAATCCCTAGCATCAGGTGAAGTGAGCTGTCAATAGTGTCAATCCCTAGCATCAGGCAAAGTGAGCTGTCAATAGTGTCAATCCCTAGCATCAGGTGAAGTGAGCTGTCAATAGTGTCAATCCCTAGCATCAGGCAAAGTGAGCTGTCAATAGTGTCAATCCCTAACATCAGGTGAAGTGAGATGTCAATAGTGTCAATCCCTAGCATCAGGCAAAGTGAGCTGTCAATAGTGTCAATCCCTAGCATCAGGTGAAGTGAGATGTCAAAAGTGTCAATCCCTAGCATCAGGTGAAATGAGCTGTCAATAGTGTCAATCCCTAGCATCAGGTGAAGCGAGCTGTCAATAGTGTCAATCCCTAGCATCAGGTGAAGTGAGATGTCAATAGTGTCAATCCCTAGGGATTGACCCTAGCATCAGGCAAAGTGAGCTGTCAATAGTGTCAATCCCTAGCATCAGGTGAAGTGAGATGTCAATAGTGTCAATCCCTAGCATCAGGTGAAGTGAGCTGTCAATAGTGTCAATCCCTAGCATCAGGTGAAGTGAGCTGTCAATAGTGTCAATCCCTAGCACCAGGTGAAGTGAGCTGTCAATAGCGTTAATCCCTAGCATCAGGCTAACACACTACAAAGGCACTAGAACTAGCCAACTGAATCCCTACAGAGCAACTAACCTGCGGGGTAATTGCGTGTGCGTAACACACACATAACACACATAAAATGACAAATATTGATCGCAAAGGATTTCATTTTGACAGTTCACTCACGTTCATCGCGGTTTAATTACGTTATCGAGTAGACGATTTTTTCAAACTTATGAAGCAATGGATTAGCGATATCCTTAAAAACTCCTACCAATCGTTTGAAAAGGCAGTAACATTTGAATAGCAATATAAAATGTAAGATAGATATAATTACAAGTATCATATCTGCGATCGCCAACCCGCCCGCCAAGCGTGGCGATTATGGCAACCTCCCCTTTGGGGGAGGCCTATCTCCAGCATGAACGTCTTTCGGCTGAAATAATGATATAAAAGATATGCACTGACATTGTCTAACATATGAGGAGCTCGTGGCTAAGTAATACCAGCCGCATGGGTCGATCCAGCAGGTTAAACTACGCTTGCCGGAGTTCGTCTGTGGACGTGTGACCATCTTTACATACCGGGACTCATCCGTGCCTCGGAAAGCACGTTAAGCTGTTGGTCCCGGCTGTCATTCGTGGATCTTTGACAGTCGTTACGGGTCGTCAGAAGCCCGAAAGTCTGACCGAACAAGGGGTATCGTATTACCCACTGGGTTGTGGAGGTCTGATAGGCAGTCACTCCATGTAAAAGACTGGTATTCAGCTGCATCCGGTTAGACTGGAAGCCGACCCCATCACATTTGGGAACCGGAAAAGGATTGTCTAACATATATGTACAGGGTGTAAGTATCAGAAATGTATGGTAATTTAAGGGTACATTTGGGTCGACAAGGAATTAAAGTTTTATAGGGGACAGCTGATATGTTTTTCGCGATTACAATGTTCGTCCCATGTAGAAAGTTGTTTGTTTCGGGAGGTTCCTGTTCAGGATAAAGCGGGAGGAAACGCCCGGTTGTCACCACTGTATGGATCGCCCGGAGGACACGGTGGAGCATACGGTGGAGGTGTGCCCAGCTTGGGCGGAGCACCGCCGTGTCCTCACGGAGGCGATCGGCGGCGGCAATCTCTCGCGTCCGGCCCTGGGGTTCAGGCCATGGTTCGGAGCGAGAGTGCATGGGAGGCCGTCACCTCCTTCTGCGAAGCAGTAATGCTAGCGAAGGAGGAGGCGGAACGCGTGAGGGTGAGACAAGGTTCAAGCCCTCGCGCCCTTAGTCGCCGCAGTCGCAAGCCGATTTCCGGCCACCGTAGGCGCGGGCCTGCGGACGGTGAGCGATGGGTAGCTCGCCGTCCGATAAGGACCAGGCCCGTGTCGACGGCGCGTTGTGTTCCACGCGCGCCTCAAAGACATGTCAGCACAAACTGACGGGGTCCGTTAGGACCAATGCCTGCCAGGATTGCGAGTTTGTCCGAAAGGGATATCGTGGCCCTGGCAAACAGGCAACGGAAGGAACACGGGTGGGTTTTAGTCAGTAAAAGTCTGGCACGCCCTCCCGCTCCGCCCAGAGCGGGACGAGTTATTTGATAATTTCCCACCCAAAAAAAAAAAAAATGTAGAAAGTTGTTCAGTTTGACGATCTATATCACACCCTTAAGAGGAGGCTTCCTATTTTATGTTAATTTGCATGAATATTCTGACACAGTCACACATACAAACAAAATAAAACTTTAGTATTATGATTTATTGGATCCTTTTCTTTCCATGTTGAAGACAGTTGCGTAATTATAATATTTTTGCTCGATACATTTTTTATTCGAAAATCATGTCTTTTTTAAGGATAATTATAAAAAAAACAAACAAGATTGTTTGGCGTTTATGTCTGAAATAAATAGGTATTCACAGCACGAAAATATAGTTTATTATCCAGCCACCAGATATATTTTCTTTAGATCAATTAGATTATTACTTTAGTTATATACGAAATAAGAATTGAGACTTACGCTATTTAGTTTCGTGCTCGAACACGATCAAAGCGCGGACGCGATATTCAACTTTATTACTGATGTATTAGGGCAAGGGGCGGAGCTTGCGCGGAAATTTGATCTAGACTGCCTGGTCTTAAATATGACCCATTTCTGATACACACTATTATATACCCACCATATTCAAAAACCGATATGTGTTGAGCGTTATATTCGACAGCACTACATATACTAAAAATATCTACAAACAGTATTAATCCGAGTGTGTAAGATAATAAAATGCCACACATTGTGTCTACGTGTACGTTATCACTAATACCGGTACCATGATTGATACACGTAGTAATTTCATCAATTACGATCCATGATTCGGGATCCATCAATTTAAACTGTAAGAAATTGCAATGCTATGCTATCAATTGCTTTTGATAACCTTTGTATTGATTAACATAACACTAGCTTCTGCTCGCGACATCGTCGGCGTGGAATTCGAAAGATAGCATTGCTCAGATCACCATCGGTATTTCACCATGACATTATGTTAAAATTCAATTATAGGAAAGTTAGGTATGTAAGTACATACATAAAGAGTGCCTATCCCATAAATGGTAAAATACCGTTTTTGATATGACTGAAGAAAGTCATCAGTCAGCTGGGTCAGCTGTTGACCCTTTACAAAGCGCAGGTCCGATCCTGCATGGAGTATTGTAGCCACCTAAATACCAGGCTCAGCTAAATTGCTGTGGAATAATAATAATTGTGGAACGCAGAGCTAAGAGTTTTACGTCGCCAATGAGCCATTGGCGACGTAAAACTGGTAGATGCCAAGCTTCACAGCTTGGCCCATCGCCGCAAGATTGCCTGCTTGTCGGTCTTCTACAGACTGTACTTCGATGAGTGTGCCCAAAAACTCCACGACCGCATTCCACCGGCCCCCTTCTATTATCTGACATTTAGACGCATTGCAGGTTACCATCCCTTCCTGGTTGCTATTCCACCAATTCGCACTAAGCGTTTCCAAATGTCTTTCGTAATGCGCACAGCAAAAGCGTGGAACTCTCTGCCTGCGTCTGTGTTTCCGAACGCATACAACCCTTATCTCTTCAAAGGGGGAGTGAACAGGCTTCTTCTGGGTAAGCTCACTCCATCGTCGACTTTGTATCTGTTACCTCTGACCTAGACTAAGGTCAAGAGCAAACCCATCACAAAAAAAAAAAAGTACCAAAATATTTACCTACGTCCACAAAACGCGGTTTTTAAATCGTTTAAGTTTTGCGGTCGTATTAGCGTGTAATGTTGTGTACAAATCACAAAAACGTTCAAAGTCAAAAAATCAAAATTATTTTTTTTTATTTCACATAAACCTACATGGGCATTTATGAAACGTTAGAAGCTAGGTGCACGGTTCCAATTGGTCGTTTCCTATGGAGAAGAGCCGGCAAGAAACTCCACAATTACTCTTTTAAAAAAAGTGGGCTTTAACAATGTTTCCAAGTTACAGTGTTAATAGGTATGGGAGGACAGTGTAGGCCCGTCAACAATTACCAAGTACTGACGTCTCTTTGAGGCGCGCGTGGAACACAACGCGCCGTCGACCCGGGCTTGGTCCTTATCGGACGGCGAGCTACCCATCGCTCACCGTCCGCAAGCCCGCGCCTACGGTGGCCGGGAATCGGCCTGCGATTCCCGACGCCCGGGGCGTCTCCTGCGGCGACTAGGGGCGCAAGGGCGTGGATTTTGCCTTTCCCTCACTCGTTCCGCCTCCTCCTTCGCGAGCATTACTGTTTCGCAGAAGATGGTGGGGCGGGGCACCCTTAACATTCACATTTAACATTCATCTAGTCCAGTGGTTCTCAAACTTTTTTGGCGACGTACCTAACCCTTTTGGGAAACGAAATATTTGACGGAGCCCTAAACTAATCAAAAATGGTTTTATGTGTATTATTTGTTAATAATCATAATACATTAACATTACATTTTATTATATTTTTTTTTCTTTATGTTGGAATATGTAGATACTTAGATTTAATTTTACTCAGGTTGCAGAGTAAAATAAAATATAGCACCCCTTTAGTATTTTTTTTTTCATTATTACCTAGTATTATCGCGGACCCCCACAGAGGGTTTGGGCTTTTGGCACACTTTCAGTATAGCTGATTCTAGTCTATGAGTATAAACATTTAAAAAAAGCTGCAAGTTAGACCATATTATTTTATTTTGAAATACTTCACGAAAAGGTAAGTCCAATGTTTTAATCTATAGTTTAATGTAAGCAAAACCTATTGATGTGGAAGATGAGGGGCGGTGAGAGGTAACGAAACTTGGGCTTAGTATGTAGGTATTTAAGAAACAATGGTAAGATAAAAGTTATAAAAAAAAGCTTTATTTAATCCACATTAAAGTCGAATCAATTCAAAGTGATAACGGTCACGGGCGTCCCGGGCCTGGTACCGCTGTGCATGCTATGATTGCAGTACTGGTACGTGTTGATGACAGCATTGCCGAGGAAGCGGCCAGTGGGGTCCTGACGTACCACGTGCATGTACTCGTCGCCCAAGGTGAACTGCACTTGAGGAGGTGCTGTCCAGTCACACACGACTGTCACCTCTTTGTTGACTGTGGGTGGGTTCACGCAGAAAAGCTGGAAATAACATACAACCATCACCTTCAGACCTTCTTTTTAGGGTTCCGTACCCAAAGGGTAAAACGGGAACCCTATTACTAAGGCTCCGCCGCCGTCTGTCTGTCTGTCTGTCTGTCCGTCTGTCACCAGACTGTATCTCATGATCCGTGATAGCTAGACAGTTGAAATTTTCACAGATTATGTATTTCTGTTGCCGCTATAGCAACAAATACTAAAAACCGGAATAACATAAATATTTAAGGGGGCTCCCATACAACAAACGTGATTTTTTTGCTCGGTTTTGCTCGATATTGATAACGGTAACAGGTAGACACTTGAAATATTCACAGAATACTTAGTTATATATTCACTTTAAAAATCAATAATTCAATTAAAATAAAACAAATATTTAAGGGGGGCTCCCATACAACGAACGTGATTTTTTTGCCCTTTTTATAGATAATGGTACGGAACCCTTCGTGCGCGAGTCCGACTCGCATTTGGCCGGTTTTTACAATTAAAATTGATATGTGTCACTCCGGTAGATACATTAAGTGCATAGTCCAGGGGCCCAAGTCTGCTATTTTTATAAATTCAGTCATTCCAACACGATCCCATTATCATGCCATTGTCATTTTGCTAAAAGTTCGTAATCTGGTAAATTCATAATAGTCGATCATTGGTCGGTCAATCTTCTCGTAATATAATTGTGTTATTATAATGGCACTGTCGTACTGCCATTATTATAAAACCCATTAGTAGAAATGTCATTCATTTGTCATTATGTACGAGATTACCAATATATGCAATTTGTATACCACCAGTATATGCAAGTGCCAGTGGCCGACCACTGGAAAGTCCTAATGACGCCATTATATCTAATAGTAGCTTACCAAACTTGTCAAAATCAACAACTATGAAATCAATGATCGACCATTCTGACACTATTGTAATAGCAGACTTGAGGCCCTCCTTAGTGCAAACGAACATAGAGCTAAATGTCCCGTAACCAAATGAATCCATTAGGTACCTGAAGGAGGCCGCTACGTAGCTGCTTGCTTGAAAATGTTGGGGTTTCGCGGTGCCTCATGCTGATTTAATAATACAGCAAGAGATGTCCAGCATCATTATTATCAACCATTCGATACGCTTCCGTGCCGAATCGAACATCAGTCACGAAGAAGTCCTTTAAACACTGGTCACAAATCCGAAATTCAAAAAACCGGCAAGTGCGTGTCGGACCACACCCAATGAAGAGTTTCGTAGTGGGGATGAATTTATTCCAAGAACAAACTTAACATTGTCGTTGAAAAACATGTTCTCCCTTACATTCCAACTGCAAATGTAAGTTTGCACGCACAATATTGAGAGATTTGTCAATTTACCATGTTATTGTAAGACTTCTTATTAGTTTTCCTGTAATCTGTATTTGTCTGTATAATCTGTATTTTTTCAAACAAATACTTATTAGTTTCGGATAAGGGGGGCGGGGGGATGGTCAACGTTCGTCAATCTTCTTAAAAATTGAAATAGTATTTATTTTAAAATTATGAAAAAAAAGCAAAAAAAATACTATAATAGTCGACCAATTTAAATTTGCGGTTGGAGATTTGACCGTAACGTATATGTATGGGAGAGCATGTTCTTCAACTACAATGTTAAGTTTGTTTTTGGAATAAATGCGGAACCCTTCATTGTGCGTGGTCGGACATGCACTTTGCCCGTTTTTCATTTTCTAATTTGTCCCCCAAAAGTAACACTTATATTCGAAATTCATTTATTTACGTTACACGTCCGTGATTGGGTCACAGAAATTCATAATTATGTATACTGAATTTCAATTTCGTCCATTAGATTCAGAGCAAATTGGCTGTGATAGACGGACAGACAGACAGACACTCGAGTGATCCATAAGGGTTCCGTTTTTTCATTTGACATTTGTGTGATTTTTGGTGATACACTAGGTCTTATTATAAATCAAGTAGACGACCGTTATTTGATAGTTGCTGTCAAGGGCAAGGCCAACCAGTAATCGAAATGTGACACTTTCTACACGGCAGCCTGTCGAATGTTACGCTACGCTGTTGTCTATTTGAGATAGGCACTTCTACTATTGCAGTCCGATGGGCTACCTCTTTGAGGACCGCTAAACGCCCATAGGCATCATAATAGTGTCCTTGAGCTGCTGCCAGTTTACATAAATATCACTTACTTGTTGATAGGCTTCATGTTGTCCTGGTTGAATATAAGCGACTGGATAATCGTACTTAAATCTAGACTGGTAGTCCGTATCTGGAAAAGAAAATATTGGTGTGAGTAATAATCATAATAATAATCCCTACCGTATCTCTACGTTGACGTCGTGGTGGGGCTTGCGCGCTCCGAACTCTAAGGTCTGTGTCCGTAGAGTTTGCTTTGCCGGAACAGGTCTAGGGCAAGGAGCCAGACCAAGAGAGATACAGAAACCCGCAGGGCAGCATGTGGCGAGCTGTTGGGCAGTAGCGACCCCACGGACCCTATCTTCCGGGAGAAGTCTTGTTCCTCATCTAGGGTTTGCCTTTATTGACCGGCTGGAGTGGACACTGGCAACGAACAGAGATCCCACCTCATTCTTGCCTTTATTGGCCGGCTTGAGTGGAGAAAGTCAAAGTCAAATTATTTATTTCAAGTTTATTATATTATTATTATTATTATATTATTTATTCCCAGTTTTGAACGTGAAAATTTATAAAAAAGTAGAATTGATTCTTAGTTGCGCCTTCCAGAAGGTAGTTTCGTATGGAAACGAATGGGCAAGAAACCCTACCGTTACTCTTTTAAAAATGTTTGACAATATTTTGTATAAGTATGTTAGTACATTAATTATTAAATTTTATGTGAAGACCATGCACCTAGAATATTTTTTTTTAATTTAATTTTAAAAAGAGATTCGCATGCGCAAATGTGCTCGGAGGAAGGAAGTTTTCTAGTAAGATGCTGGTAGGGTTCTTGACCGTACTTCCGGGATTGGCCTGATAGCCGTGGAATACCTCTCCACTCCACACGACAGTTTCCGGGAGCCCATGAGTGTGCAAGTCACCCCCTTTTTTTTTTTTTTTTTTTTTGGGTGGGAAATCATCAAATAACTTCTCCCGCTCTGGGCGGAGCGGGAGGGCGTGTCAGACTTTTACTGACTAAAACCCACCCGTGTTCCTTCCGTTGCCTGTGTGCCAGGGCCACGATATCCCTTTCGGACAAACTCGCAACCCCGGCAGGCATTGGTCCTAACGGACCCCGTCAGTTTGTGCTGACATCTCTTTGAGGCGCGCGTGGAACACAACGCGCCGTCGACCCGGGCCTGGTCCTTATCGGACGGCGAGCTACCCATCGCTCACCGTCCGCAGGCCCGCGCCTACGGTGGCCGGAAATCGGCTTGCGACTCCCGACGCCCGGGGCGTCTCCTGCGGCGACTAGGGGCGCGAGGGCGCGAACCTTGTCTCACCCTCACGCGTTCCGCCTCCTCCTTCGCTAGCATAACTGCTTCGCAGAAGGAGGTGACGGCCTCCCATGCACTCTCGCTCCGAACCATGGCCTGAACCAGGGCCGGACGCGAGAGATCGCCGCCACCGATCGCCTCCGTGAGGACACGGCGGTGCTCCGCCCAAGCTGGGCAGACCTCCACCGTATGCTCCACCGTGTCCTCCGGGCGATCCACACAGTGGTGACACCCGGGCGTTTCCTCCCGCTTAATCCTAAACAGGAACCTCCCGAAACATCCATGTCCGGTGAGGACCTGCGTCAGGCGGAAGGTGAGGACGCCGTGGCGCCTCTCCAGCCACTCCTCAAAGAGGGGACTTATCGCCACAATTGTGGCGTGCCCATCGCCCTGTATGCTGGAAGAGACTTCTTTAGAAATATGCATCACCTTTGTACCAAGTCAAGTTTGTACTAAGTCACCCCCTGCCATTTTATCTGTGTATATTAGGTTTATTTAACATTGATCATGTATTTCTATCTCATAATTAAGTTATTTTTCATTGCTTAGTTTTTAATTCTTTTTACCTATTATGGTATAGTAATTTTATTCTAGGTGCATCGTCTTCACATATAATCATATAATTAATGTACTCAATCAAAATATTGTAAAACATTTTTAAAAGAGTAACGGTGGAGTTTCTTTCCCATTCATCTCCATACGAAACTACCTTTTGGAAGGGGCAACTAGAATCAATTCTATTGTTTTGTAAATGTTGACGTTCAAAAGTGCTTCTTATGTGCCTATTTGAAATAAATATTTGACTTTGACTTTGATCAGGCAGCACGCATAGCAAAACCACCGTTGAAACGAGTTTTGTTGACGAAAGATTAGACAAAATGACAGATTGTAGAAAGATTTCTACCGTCCTAAGCATGGCGGTGTTAAAACTGAAGAGAAGAAATGTTTCTATTCTTCAGTCGACAAAAGTCTTCAATGTACAGCATGACGACCAATTTTTCTCTACTTTTGACACTTGGGGTTGAAACATTTCTTCTCGACAAGTGTTAAATAGTCTACTTACATCACATTTGACCTAAAAAGAATCTATGTTGTTTTTTTTTTACAGACATAAGTAATCTCTTCATTATTTGACACTATATACCTACAATTTTAATTTAAATATTTATTAGTGACTTGTGGACAAAATATTAATTCAGATTTGTTACAAGTTGCAATTGTAATGCCAATCTTGTCATTTGGTTTAATAGGTTTTTAATTTTATTATTTTAGTAATATTTTCTAAAGATTCTTTTTTAATTTGTGAATGTGAGAACGTTGTAGGCTTATTAGACTGTAGCTTTGTAAACCCATTCACCCATGTAAAACCATTTTCTATTTTGTTAAGTACTTGGTACCTACTTGTTGACGGCCCTACACTGTCCTCCCATACCTATTAACACTGTAACTTAAAAACATTGTAAAAGCCCACTCTTTTTAAAAGAGTAACCGTGGAGTTTCTTGCCGGCTCTTCTCCATAGGAAACGACTAATTGGAACCTTGCAGCTTCTGACATTTTTGTGCCCATTATGTAGGTTTATGTGAAATAAAATATTTTGAATTTGATTTTAAAACTCAATTCAATATTTTCACCGTCCAAATTTCTTCTCACTGAACAATCTGGGCCTCAAGTCTGCTATTACAATAGTGTCAGAATGGTCGATCATTGATTTCATAATTGTTGATTTTGACAAGTTTGGTAATCTACTATTATAATGGCGTCATTATGACTTTCCAATGGTCGGCCACTGACACTACATTGAAAGAAATTGCAAAGAAAATGATCGACCATTATGAATTTACCAGATTACGAACTTTTAGCAAAATGACAATGGCATGACAATGGGATCGTGTTGGAATGACTGAATTTATAAAAATAGCAGACTTGAGCCCCTGGTCAGTCACTGACCAGATTGTACCAGCACGCGCGCGCGCGAGCGTACGTTTCCCAAAGGTCCGGGACCCCAGGGTCCCGAGAAATGTCAAGAGACATAATCGTTTATATAAAAGATAAAAATAATACACAGTTGCCTACTTGTAAGTATAGTACGGCAAATAAAAAGCCCGTTTAAATGGGGGTTTTAAATCGTGAAATATATAATAAGAATACTCAAAATTAAAATAAAAATCGTTTAGCCTTGCTGAAAATGAGCACTATCACGCAAAAAACTCCCCAGCAACTACGGTATCTACCTACTGGAACAGCAATTTTTTTTGCTATTTCTTACATACCTATTTGTCTATTAAGTAGTATATACCAACTGACCTTTTGTTACTTGCGTGCAATGAGGAGGCGTGCTCTGCTTTTTACCAGACCTTCTTAAATTATGGTGATGTCTAGTCTTTTTATACGAATCTACCAATACGCATAAAAGTAAAACAAATAATATCGAATAACGATTCATCTTGCCGAAATTAAAGCCACAAGTGGAGGAATATTTAATTTAATAGCTTACATGTTGCACTTATCAGGAGTTAATTAAAACTATTTATCGGCCGTTAGAATTAGGATTCAGTGTGAAATTAACATTAGTTCGACACCGCGCGGTGCGATATTGCAAGTCTCAACGCAAAAACTTCGACATCGTCGCTGATGTTTGCGGTGCTACTTCGCAACGCTTTTGTTGTCGGCCTTGTGAAATCTATAGATTATAGAAAACAATATATTATTAATTATAAATTATGTTAATTATTAATATGTTTCATAAGGCCAAGGCTACGTGCACACGAAACGCCACGACAGCCTAATCGACCGCCAGATTCAAGCGTCGTAATTAGACATAGATTAGTAGCCACGCGCTCCGGAGGGATTCCGATCACATGCCCTAGCGTGCGATGTATTGGAATCCTCAAGAGAAAAGATTTGCGTGGTCGTCCCCTGGCGTAGCATCGCACCGAGTTGGCAGAAGCAACGAACAACGGAATGAAGCGAAGCTCAAGACCGCTCGCGATGGAGGACTACTATGGACGCTCTCTGCCCCAACAACCCGCTTGGCTCAGCAGCAAAGTTGAATATAGAACAGCTCGTTTTAAATTAGGTGTCGCCTAGTGTAAGTGAAAACAGGCATACTTAAGTCAATTAGGTCAGTACAGGTTTCATTTTAGTTTGGGCATTACTGCGCCTGCCTGCGTGTCTAAGCTTAATTACTTACGGAACTAATTTATGGAGGAAAAAAAGTTAAGTACAATTAGGGAATATGCATGTATTTTTTTTTCTCACTAAAGCAATATAAGAAAGTAATATAAACCTAAGGAAAGTATTAAAAGTTAAATTGAACTACTGATTGATGCACAAAAAAATTATGAAACTCCAACAATTTTCTACTACATTTCAAACGTCCGTTTCTGTCGCGGTCATGATGTGACGTCATTGTTCACGAAACTGCTTTGTTTACATGTTTTTTAGCCCCAAATCTTATATATTAAATTATTGTTTATGTTTTATTCAATTAGAAATCGCACTTACATATTTACCTTAGTGAGATTTCAAGCATTAAGCAAAGAATAGATTTTATTCACTTGTTTTGTTTCGTCACTTCCGGCATTTTCGAAGAGGACGCGTTTTGAGTTTGCGTTCCGTTCCACCAAAAAAACGCAACATAAATTAATTATAAAAAATGTAAAAAATATTGGAATTTGTTTCTTGACTCCTACACAATGTATAAAAATAATGGATACGTTTTGAATTACGTGCATAGTGTAAAATCACGTACTTTTGTCAATACGGAACCACTTCAGTTCGATCATTTTCTACATCGACTACAGGAAAATCGTTATGTTATCAGAACACAACCATTGCAGCATTGTGGTAACACATTCATTAATTTTATCCTCATAGTAAACAACCCGTGTTGGTTTTTATTTTCAAGACTTCTAGGCCACATTATAAATAAACTAACCGCAAATAACACTGTATTATTCAGTCCCATACTTGCGTAACAAACTATCCGGGGCCAAGTCTGCTATTTTCAATGATTGGTCATTATGACGACCATACCAAGGCAACGCCATTACCATTGTGCCAATAGTTTGTAACTTCCTAAATTCATAATGGCGTGACAGTGGTCCTTAAGGAAGTCAAAATAATAGAAGCTTGTCAGTGCGACATTACCAAATACAAACAATTTTTCCAGTGGAGTATCAGTGGCACGTCATTGGAAAATCATAAAGACGACTTTCAATTAGGAGATTAGCAAAACTGTCAAACTCTACAATTACGGTGCCAATGATCGGCTATTCGGACACAACTGCGTTAGCAGACTTGACCCCGTAGCAATGGATTCATTGCGATATTTACGTTGTTACGCAGACCTTTTTTATGGGAGGCCGTCACCTCCTTCTGCGAAGCAGTAATGCTCGCCGCAGGAGACGCCCTGGGCGTCGGGAGTCGCAAGCCGATTTCCGGCCACCGTAGGCGCGAGCATGCGGACGGTGAGCGATGGGTAGCTCGCCGTCCGATAAGGACCAGGCCCGGGTCGACGGCGCGTTGTGTTCCACTCGCGCCTCAAAGAGACGTCAGCACGAATTGACGGGGTCCATTAGGGCCAATGCCTGCCAGGGTTGCGAGTTTGTCCGAAAGGGATATCGTGGCCCTGGCACACAGGCAAATGAAGGAACACGGGTGGGTTTTAGTCAGTAAAAATCTGACACTCCCTCCCGCTCCACCCCAAAGCGGGAGAAGTTATTTGATAATTCCCACCCCAAAAAAAAAAAAGGCTGACCTTTTGGAACATTTATGAAGCAATATATTATCTTTCTTTTTTTTTTCACTCCTCTTGCTCAAAAAGTCCGTCATTGTAGCGACAGAGCGGAAATAAATAGAATGTTTTCCTCTAGGGAAAAAAGTTGATTTTTTTTGGCTGTTAGCAACAAGCCTACAAAAACGAAAAAGTCTTATTCATAAGTAGAATAATCATGAATAAAGACTGGACTTAATTACAGTTACTACTTAGATATTGTTTCATAAAAAAGAACATTTATTATTTTTGAAAATGGAACTAAAAACGGTGATCTCTTCGGTAACATGCGTGAAAAAATGCCGATACATAAGCGGTCGTTGACCTCAAGAAAATCGTCAAATCATTTTTATTTTATCAAGTTTAAATATCGATACCCTTCACGTCTGCGGAGTTTCGCTAGCTAATTTCGTCAAAATAATGATTCTCTAGTTTCGATTCTCAACTCTTCTTGGAATGTATACAACATTCCAAGAAGAGTTGAGAATCGAAACTAGAGATCTTTATGTCAGACCGATAATTCGGTCAAACTGACATGAACACGTGTCTTGATGTGAGGTATCGTGTGTGTAACTAATGACTGACCAAAACACGCTAGCGTATTTAAGGGTTACTCACAAACAAGTTTACTTATGTATTAATACACTTTGCATCCCTTTATTACCTATCTGAGGGCTAATTGCGTAAGACACTATCAGTAGGAATCGGTTTCAATTTGACAGATCAACAACATTCATTGCGTTATTTACGTTATTGAGCAGACAATTTTTTCTAACTTAAGAAGCAATGGATTAGCAATATGCTTCAAAATCATTCCGATTCCGATTCAAACTGTGTTACGCAATTAGGGTACTGGGGCCCAAGTCTGCTATTTTTATAAACTCAGTCATTCCAACACGATCCCATTGCCATGCCATTGTCATTTTGCTAAAAGTTCGTAATCTGATAAATTTATAATGGTCGATCATTGGTTGTGGTCAATGTTCTCGTAATATAATTGTGTTATATAATGGCGTTGTCGTATTGCCATTATTATAAAACCCATTAGTAGAAATTTCATTCATTTGTCATTATGTACGAGATTACCAATATATGCAATTTCTTTCAATGTAGTGTCAGTGGCCGACCATTGGAAAGTCATAATGACGCCATTATAATAGTAGATTACCAAACTTGTCAAAATCAACAATTATGAAATCAATGATCGACCATTCTGACACTATTGTAATAGCAGACTTGAGGCCCTGGGGCCCAAGTCTGCTATTTTTATAAATTCAGTCATTCCAACACGATCCCATTGTCATGCCATTGTCAGTTTGCTAAAAGTTCGTAATCTGGTAAATTCATAATGGTCGGTCAATGTTCTCGTAATATAATTGTGTTATTATAATGGCGTTGTCGTATTGCCATTATTATAAAACCCATTAGTAGAAATTTCATTCATTTGTCATTATGTACGAGATTACCAATATATGCAATTTCTTTCAATGTAGTGTCAGTGGCCGACCATTGGAAAGCCATAATGACGCCATTATAATAGTAGATTACCAAACTTGTCAAAATCAACAATTATGAAATCAATGATCGACCATTCTGACACTATTGTAATAGCAGACTTGAGGCCCTGGTCGTTTGGTCGGTTTGCGCCGTTTATCATTACCTCGCGTTTGTTAAATTAGTTATGTACTACTCTGTCAAAAAAGTACCGGGAAAAGATCAATAATACACAAAATGTTAGTTATTCATATTAATTTAATTTATCGCCTTCAAAGTATGCTCTTTCAGGACCGATATACTTACGCCGCGAATTCTCCTTTTTGTCTTCTACCGAATGAAAACGGGTGCCACGAAGTGGTCATTTGAGTTTAGGAGAAAGAAACAAGTCAGCTCTGGTGTATGAGCCATATCTGGCAAAAAATTTTCCACAAATCTGGCCTTTTTCCTCGAATTTGCTCTCTTAAACGCCGCATGACGCTCAAATAATATACTTTATTTACCGTTTGACCTTCCGATAAGAATTCCGAGTGGACAACACCGCGATAGTCAAAGAAAACAGTCAACATGACTTTGACCTTCCGATAAGAATTCCGAGTGCACAACACCGCGATAGTCAAAGAAAACAGTCAACATGACTTTTGATCGACTTTGGCGTGGTTTTTTCGGTTTCGGTTCAGTTGGAGGACGCCACACCAAAGTTTAATGACCAGGTTTGCATGACAAATTCGTAAACCCACGTCTCGTCACCAGCAACAATGCGTTTCATGAATGTTGGGTTGGGATTGACTCGTTCTAGCATGTCTTCAGCGACTCTTATGCGATTGAGTTTTTGGAGAAAATTCAGGTATTTTGGGACTAGCCGAGCAGCAACATGTTTCATACCCAAGTGATTATTTAAAATGATACGGATCGACAGAAATTTGAGAGAGATAGCTGCTGAACTTACTTAAGTTCAGCAGCTATCTCTCTCAAATTTGAATGAGGATTTTCAGTCACTATTTCCTTCAATTTTCTCATGTTAACTTCAGTTGATGGCCTACTAGGGCGAGGCAAATCTTCCAGCGTATCTCGACCGCTTTTGAACGCTTTAAGCACCTGTTTTTGATAAAGTCGATTCACCGTAAGCCTTCTGTAACATTTTCAGTGATTTCGAACACGAAAATCTATTGGCGATGCAAAATTTAAGATAAACTCTTTGTTCGATATTTTTGTCCATTATGAAATTCGCAATACACACTAGATTGATCTAACTAAAAACAGCACTGTATTTAATTTAAATATAATATAATAATATACAATTATTTTATATTTAATAATAATTATATAATATAATAATTCTAAATCGATCGGAAACGTGAAATTTCCTTAAAAATGAGACGCTCACTCGAGCCCCGTGACCCAAACGTCTCGACTCCAAGCGGCTCAATGCTGTAGTTACCCATAAGATTACAGTATCTGCGCTGCTTGAGGGTCTCAGCAGGCATTTGTTTCCTTTTGATTATTATAATTACTAATAAACGTAAGACCCATACCTATTGAAAGATGAATGGAAATTGAAAATGATAATATCACCAGCATTTCCAAAAATAACTCGATTTAGATTTAGGTAATTCGAACCCGTAATCAAGGCTTCTATTCAAGTTCAAATGCCAAACTAAACTAGGCGTAGCTCAGCAAATTCAGTGGCACAATGACAAAGCGCACGACCGTCCACTTCAAAGCTCCGGTCTGTACTAGGCTGTGACCACAAAAAAAATAAGTACAGAAGGCCGGCTCCATACAACGACCGAAATGCACGCACCCTTATACAATATTAGTTTAAGTATATGCGAAACCCGAAACACGTGTCTAGTATTTTTATGTAAAGAATCTATTTACAAATTTTCAAAACTGTATCATGAAAAATCACAAAGTTATAAGGTTGTTATGTTACCGGGTTGTCCGTACAAGAACAGCAGCGCGGCGCCCCCGCGTCTCCAGGGTCATCTTGCGCTCATTGATAATAATTTGGCAGTAGGTACCTAACCGTACGGCGATTGTATTATAAGTAATTAAATGGTGATAACATTTTCCATCACACATAAATATTTTTGGGACAAAATATAACATGGTGTAAAAATTGTTGAAATCGATTCAGTTCCTTATTCTGAACAAACTATATACTTACAGGTTTCGCATAAACTAATAAAAAACTTTTTACAAAAAAAAACAATCGACTTCAAAAAAAAAATCTACAAACTGAAAAATAACTTTAATTTTTGAAGTCGGTGTCTTTGGATCTGTATTTTAGTTTTTGCCACCGACTTCCAAAATTAAAGTTATTCTTCAGTTTGGTGTTTTTTTTTTGAAGTCGGTTGTTTTTTTTTTGTAAAAAGTTTTTTATTTTTCACTTTTTAGTGGGTCAGTTTGTAATTTATCTAATTTACAATAGCCTAATGGCAAATGCTCATCATCTTTTACAATATATTGCTTTTCCCGATGCAAGGGCGTAAATTGTTGAGGAGTTCTGGTAAGAACCAGGAGAACTGATGGTGACTTTACCATATGCATTTTGACGACCATAAATTGCTTAGCAACCATATTAAAGCTAGGAGTTAGGAACCTAATCGAATCGCAACGGTGAAATACTTATTATTAAGTAATTCCGGTGGCCATCTGTGGTCTTCATCATCAGTTCCACTTCACCAAATAGTGCTTTTCGAGTGCAAATGCACTAGTTACTATAAAAAATACTCAAATCGCTATAGGCCTATAAAATTTGAGGATTTCCCTCGATTTCCATGGGATCCCCTCATCAGATTCTGATTTGGTGGCAATGGGACCACCTCGGGAGCATACCCTTCTATACAAAAAAAGAATTTTTAAAATCCGTCCACAATTGACGGGGTAATCGGTGAACATACATAAAAAAAAAAAAACAAACATACAGCCGAACATATAACCTCCTCCTTTTTGGAAGTCGGTTAAAAGTAATGTTTAATTTTGTGGTTGTTTTCACAACAATAAACATACAAATAACATAACGTCAAGCTTATATTCTCCATAGCGGTAAACTCAAAAAAGACCACACACGTGTTTAGTATACTCACATTTCAAGATTCCTACTATCCATACTCGTAGAAGACCAGAAACACTTAACAATTACTGAAAAAAATCAACTTTATTCATCTCCAGACCACTTACCATCAAAGAGGGCAGTTCCAGCACCTCCATGCAGAACACCTGTGGCAGTCCTCCATCGAAGCCCTCCAGACATTCCACTAGCAACGTGTCAGAACTCTGGTTCACCACGGAACAGTTCTGCAGGGCTGTGGGGTTCCCTGCTGAAACCAACTCGATTCAGGAACACTTTTAACACCAGCCGGTGTATTCTGTACAAATCCCACCGAAAAAACTTCGAAGAGCTTTAAGTGGCACTATTGACAGGTCACTTAAGTTAACACAATAAGATTTTAACAGAATAGATCGGCAGATCAGAAAGTAATCAAGACTTGTTGATGACTGTTAGGGATAAGATTTTTTTTAAAGTTTCTGGGGTCTTGTCATTTTGGGCCTTGAATACTCTAAACCAGAATTTAATAAAAACCGACCAAGTGCGAGTTGAACTCGCGCACGAAGGGTTCCGTACCATTATGTATAAAAACGGCAAAAAAAATCACGTTTGTTGTATGGGAGCCCCCCTTAAATAATTGTTTTATTTTAATTTAATAATTTATTTTTAAATTGAATATACTCGTATAACTAAATATTCTGTGAATATTTCAAGCGTCTACCTGTTGCCGTTATCAATATCGAGCAAAAACATCACGTTTGTTGTATGGGAGCCCCCTTAAATATTTATTTTATTCTGTATTTTAGTATTTGTTGTTATAGCGGCAACAGAAATACATCATCTGTGAAAATTTCAACTGTCTAGCTATCACGGTTCATGAGATACAGCTTGGTGACAGACGGACAGACAGACAGACGGCGGAGCCTTAGTAATAGGGTTCTCGTTTTACCCTTTGGGTACGGAACCCTAAAAATTAAAAAGTGAACCATATTTTTATATTCATTCCATTTTTTTCTTCGAATCTAGCTTGCTCGTCCGGTAGCTACAATGCAAGTTACGGACAGACGGACAAGCAAACAAAGGCAAATTCAAAAAAATCCTCTCTTTGAGTCGGTTTAAAAAATTGAAAATTGTCTCGAAACAAATGCTTTAAAACTGCCCAAATTAAACTTTAACACGATTCACGGCATGTGCCACGTTTATTACGATTACGACATGTGTTACGATGGCCGGCGATAAAATATAACAACTTGTATTGCACAGTTTATCATCACTGCAGGCGATAAACAAAGCGACAAACTTTCTCTCGCATGCAAACAAACAACTTTGTATCGCGTTGTGCTATCGCCAATTGAATTACACACATAAAATGAAATAACTGCGGAGTTAAAGAGGAAGTTAAAACAAGTCGTTTTTATTGGTTTTGTGATGATTATAAACAATAATAAAGTAATTTTTCTTCGAATATGGATATTGTGAAAGATGATTAAGAAGTTACGCAAAATGAAAAGATATTGACGTCCCTCATCCAGTCGTCGTATTATCATTTGCACCTAGAGGATGGACAGTAGTTTTTCTATATAAGAAAGGAAAACTTTACTGTCCAGGTTGGAAGAGGTTAAAAATATAAGTTTTTTTTCCCTACTGCAATCTCTCTTCCAAGATTACCTCTGACTATTCCTTCTGACCATTATTACCATCTAATCTTATTTCAAGAATAACCTTATTCTAAGGTTCAAGAATAGTAATGAAATCACTAACTCCTGTAGTAAGCCACCAGTCTTATAGTCACCAGACTATTAACCACATCTTCATTTTCTAGAATATCTAATCTAGCAGCCATTATAAGGACTCTTTAGTAAACTTCTAAGGGTTGTCATAATGAATTACCTGCAGCAACAAGCTTGTACAAGCAGGGAGTCTCCTGTTTCCCCACAGAGTTGGTGGCCGAACATAGGACGGTGCCAAAGTCCATGTCAGTAGTCGGAGTGTACCGAAGAGTTGAGGTGTTGCCGTAGGCTGTGTACAAGCTGGTGGAAAAAAGTAATAAAATTTTGAGATTATAACGGCTAAATATACAAGTTGGTTTTTATTTTCCTTTCAGCGTTTTTCCTTAGCAAAAGAACATAGAAAAAAAAAAACAGTTTGAATCACAATCGGAATGATTTTAAAGTATATTGCTAATACATTGCTTCATAATTATGTTAGAAAAAAATGTCTACTCAACAACGTAGATAACGCAATGAATGCTGTTGAACTGTCAAATTGAAACGATTCCTACTGTGTGTCTGTGTGATACGCAATTAGCCCGCAGGTTATACAGTAAGCAGGTTTACAGAGAGACGACATGAGTAGCTTAAAATATTACCTACAGCTAGGTTTCAAAGTATTATTTACCAGTGAGCCCCGAACCAGACAATGAGGCCCGTATTACAGACAGAACCTCACTCAAAACTCAAACATTACTTAAAACTCGTTTAGAGCCATTTTATTGGTTAAAACTAGTTTTAAGTCATGCTTGAGTCTTGAGTAAGGTTCTTAATATGGCCCTAAGTCTGTATCTTGCAGCTCAAAAGTTTAGCAGTTTTAATTTATACAGGCATACAGGGTAGAAAATAAAAACACCCCGGATATTAATATATCCGTAACCGTATCCGTGTATTATAGTTTCATTGTTCAAGTAGCGGAAATGTTTACACTCTAGCTAGAAGTAAATTGTGTTTACTCTACAGTTTAACTTTTTCCGGGTCAATAAGATGAACTCATCCAACAAAGGTTATTGCAGCTAAAGTCTAGCCAAATAGTTCTTCGAAGATTCAGGATGTATAAATATCATATCAAACCGAGGATTACTGATTCTGAATGCGAATCTATGCTTTCCGAGTTTATACATCCTGAATCGCAACTATCAAAAGACTTGAGGTACGGTTGATTCGCACTCTTTAGTCACGTATTATATTAGTAGCCTGGATTAACACAACGGAATACATTCAAATCATTATATACAATAGATCACGCAACTAACTATTTACACTAGGTACTAAATTCAATGACTAACTAACTAAATAAATAAACAAAAAAATACAAAAAGGCATTAAGCGTCGAAGTACTCGGAAACAGATGTGCCAATATAAGAACAACAAAAAAAAAATGAATTTGGAACCTTATACAAATCATCCATTCCCGATACTTTTTTGACTGAATGTATACTTACTTTATATCTCATGCCAGGTAAAATAAAAGTAAGTTAGGGTACCTACTAGGGCTTTCAGTCTCGCTGCATTTTTGAGTCCCGGGAAAAAAAAAACGAGACTCGATGCGGTCTCGAAATTCCCGGGAAAAACGAGACTTTCGAGACTATTTCAAAAGTAGCTCTCAAAATTATAAGCTAGGCATTTATGTAGTCAAAACAAGATATTTCAATCAAATACTTTAATAAACATACAACAACATACTCAAATTATAGAATAAATATTATTTAAGAGAGTTTTTTTCATTTATATAGTGGGCACCTAAAACACAACGGGCGTTTAATGTAGTTTCAGATAGAGAGGACCTGATTTTATTACAAAAGTAACCCGCGTTAGAAAAAGGTCTCTCTGCTTCTACGCTAGTGGGGGGGATAGATATTAAGTAATTGTAGCAATGGTTTAGGTACTTCCCCCTGTCGCCTCCATTTTCAAAGAGAGTTTTTTCCACGTGCAGGTTGGTTTGCAAGTCATGGATAGACATGGAAGTTATATTCTGTAGTTTGTCTTCTTGGGGGTTAAGCAAATTATTAAGCTCACATTCCAACTGTTCTCCTGTCGTTAGACTTGTGAGCTCCGCAATCGTCGCATCATTTGAATCACTGGTATTTCCGGGATAATTGTCAGTTACTTCTTCAGTTGTGGTTGTGGATTTATTTAGCCTTTCGTACAATTCTTTCAACGACACTGTAATTTCATCGTTGCTTAACGTTTGGAATGCTCTTGCATCCAACTTCTTTTCAAAAAACTGAGAAGGACTGCGCAAGTATTGTAAGATACTTGCCCCAATCAGTCTATGAAGTATACAGATGAAGTAGGTACTACCTACTTCATCTGTATACTATAAAAATGTTTTATATAATGGTACCCAAGATACAGGCTGTGCCTAGTTTGTGGGACCAACACTATCTCAATATTGTAATATTAGTGTTAAAATAAACGATTTTTACTTTTACTTTCTAGGGTTCCGTAGTCAACAAGGAACCCTTATAGTTTCGCCATGTCCGTCTGTCTGTTCGTCCGTCCGTCTGTCCCCGGCCTAGCTCAGAGACTCTTAGTACTAGAAAGCTGTAATTGTAATGTGTGTAATGTAAACAAGAGTGTACATATTAGTTACGTCAACTAAGTCGTAAAATAAAATCTTGAAAAAAAAAAAAAAATTAAGGAAACCTCCGTTACACGTAAAGTGGGGATGATATTTTATTTTCTCGTCTACCCCATGGTGTGGGGTCGATTCAGGGATCAGTTTGCCTAATATTAAGCTTTAAAGTGCAAAATTTTGTTAGAGTCAAGTGTCCGCCCCTGCGAGCTAAATGGTTGACTGAGGATATGTGAAAAAAATCATGGCAGTAGTATAATGAAATTAAAAGGAAAACTATCACAGTTAAGTAGGCCTTACAAGTTAACGTGTAATAGTCGACCGACTTCAATTTGCAGTTGGAGAATTGACCGTGACGTATATCGATGTATGGGAGAACATGTTTTTCAACTATAATGTTAAGTTTGTTTTTGGGATAAATTCATCCCAACTCAAGTTTGTTTTTGGGATAAATTCATCCCAACTCCGGAATCCTTCATTATGCGTGGTCCGACACGCACTTGGCCGGTTTTTTTACTTAACATAACAGGAAAACTATTAAATACAAGTTTAATTTCCTGTTACATGTGATCCATGTAACAGGAGAAACCCGAGCCCTGTCGTAAAGGTGTCCTAGCTCAGGGGTCGAGACCTCATTGATGTAGCGTGTACCGAAGTTTCGAAATAAAATTACTATTACTATTGTAAGTATATTATTTTGTCTTAGCTTCAATGTCTTCAGTATTTGCTATAAAATAGGTATTTAAGTTTTTTGTTTATTCTCCTCCGTTTTTTCACATTCTTCATCTCCGGAATTTTCTTGTGAATCGTTGTGAATTACCAGCATGTCGTAAAAGAGCTCGGCGTGGAACAACGCTGCGGTTTCAACTTCTATTTCAGCAGCTTCCACTAAACAAATTAAAAAAAAACTAGGTAGGTACGTAGGTACTTAGTTAGTCTCAGTGACGAAGCTACGGGGGGGGGGGGCGACACCCAACAGACAAATAAAAAAAACTATCACGTTTTTCAACGATAAACCATTTAGGCTTGAAGCCATTGGAACCAAGTTATCCAAACAATATAATTTAATTAAAGCAAAATAGGAAAGGCAAAAATCATGGCAGTAGTCGACCAACTTACATTTGCAATTGAAATGTATGGCAGAATATGTTTTTCAACTACAATGTTAAGTTTGTTCTTGGGATTATCCCAACTACGAAACCCTTCATTGTGCGTGGTTCGAGACGCACTTGGCCGGTTTTTATTCTTGGGTGACACAATTAGGCGCAGCGGGTGTCACCCATGAAGGTATAGATCTATAAGCTTCTCTAAACCCATGCTAGCTATACGCCACTGGTTAGTCTAAGGGCCTGTGCACACCACGTCTTTTAAACGCGCCATTGACGCGCGTTTGTAGCGATACAGACGCGATACGCACGCGAGTCAGACGCAGCCTGTACTGCTATGTAGGATAAAAACGCGCGCGCCGGCCGGCGATGAAAGTTTCTAAAACGCGCATCGACGGCGCGTTTAAAAAACGTGGTGTGCACAGGCCCTAAGTACGGTATGACATTTGTGTCCAAAATTTATTTCAAATATCTTCCTCTCGTGGGCTCGTGGGTCATCGACATCATCAACAGCCAATACAGGATCAAATTGAATTAGCTGGCGTAAATCTATCCATAATCACATCATGACAAAAAAGTTAATTAAAAAAAATCGAAAACTCGACTGCATAAAAAGTAAACTTTAAAAAAGATGGAAACAAGTTTTATATAACTTAATACTATATGCAATCCCACGCAGTCGGAGGCATCTTCTTAAAAACAACATATCTAACTCAATACTCAATATACGAGTATTTATTGCTTCCACACATGTCATGTTCGTAAACGGGCGCCATCAGTAGGGACTGGTCATCTCTTAGCGGCCTTGGATCATTTTAATATAATTTTTGAATTGTTTTTTTTTTTACTTTTTATTACGGACGCTTTTGACGTTTTGCATTGTTCTCACATGTATAATTTCAACACGAATGATGTACCTAACCAATATTTTATAACCATAAGTCAATTTAAAAGAGTCTCAGTGGAGTTTCTTGCCCGTTCTTCTCCATAGGTACCTATAATACCTTTTTTTTTTGGGTTGGAAATTATCAAATAACTTCTCCCGCTCTGGGAGGAGCGGGAGGGCGTGTCAGACTTTTACTGACTAAAACCCACCCGTGTTCCTTCCGTTGCCTGTGTGCCAGGGCCACGATATCCCTTTCGGACAAACTCGCAACCCCGGCAGACCTATAATACCTACTGTCAGTATATTAGAATGTACTCTGTGCTACCTACTAACCTTTGGAGTGGGCAACTAGCTTCATCTTTATGACTGACCGACCCCTTGATAATTCAAACGTGCCTGTAATTGGTTTATTTGAAATAAATGCTTTGAGTTTGAGTTCAAGTGAACTTAGATGGTAGGTTTTACAGTTAGGTATATGATCATTGTGGACCCTGTCGGGCAGAGTAGGAGAGAGGAAGAGGGCTTTTATTTTACTACTTAGTTGCTTTATTATATTATTATTTAATAAAAATATGTACATATTTATTTTAAAACTTGTCATTTATATATTCATTTATATTATAATAGAATTTATATACTTAAAATAAATTGTTTTAATTTATTTATGAATGTATTAAAGTTTTGTTCTTCTTTAATTATTTCTGGTACTTAATTTATTATATCTGATGTAGGTACTTGTTGAGTTCATTTTTAACTTAGAGCTTAACGTAATGTAGGTATATTTTGACTGTATATTTTCTCTTGTTGTGTAAAACTGTTGGAATTTTCGCACGAATTTGCATATTTCTAAAATGTATTTTAAGCAGGGGAGGGTAAGTATTTTATGTTCTTGGAAATGAGGTGATATAAACCTACTATGAATAAAAGTAAACTTAAGTATGCAAAAAGTTTTTGCGATTTCAGACTTTTCTCGTACTCAAACCTCAGTTGGTCCATTAGTTTTTTTATCCTTTTATGAAAAAGGATCGATTGGCATCAATAAAAGTTTTTAGGAAACTGCCCATTTTTTTGCTGACTATATTTTTTTTCTAAATGTTTAAAAGCAGATCAAAATTTCTCAAAAAGTTATGGGCAGTCTCCTAAGACCGTTTTCTTGTAGCGATAAAGGTACCTGTCCTTACTGCCCCATCTCGAAAATCCACCCTTAAATACCTACATACATACTTGAACTGTATGTATAACAAAATCAAAAAATCAAAATCATTTTTTTTTATTTCACATAAACCTACTGGCACGGGTACGGGCACTTATGAAACGTCAGAAGCTAGGTGCACGATTCTAATTGGTCGTTTCCTATGGAGAAGAGCCGGCAAGAAACTCCAACTCTTTTAAAAAAAAGTGGGCTTTAACAATGTTTCTGAGTTACAGTGTTAATAGGTATGGGAGGACAGTGCAGGCCCGTCAACAAGTACCAAGTACTTAACAAAATAGAAGATAGTTTACAAAGCTACAGTCTATTAACCCTACAACGTTCTCACATTCACAAATTAAAAAAGAATCTAAGTATATAAAATATTACTAAAATAATAAAAATAAAAACCTACATATTTAAAACAACACATAACCCTCCCTTTTTGGCTTCGCCGTAATCGGGTAATAAAAAAAGTTTTTTTATTTAGATACTTAGGACTAATGACTCAAGATTAGCAACTCGAGATAAGTCTGGTGTCGAGATTGGCAATTCGAGATCGTTTTCGATATTGTGATTTCGCCTACTTTTGGAAACAATGCGGTTTTTTTTCATCAAAAATTCTTAAACGTAATTAAAATGAAAACTACTTACACCTACTTACCGTGGTAAATTTTGCAATAAAACAAATCTCGAAACAAAAAAATCAACATTTAAATAAGTAATAATCATCTGCACTATACGTAACTTTATAATGCAACAAATCAGCACAGATACATCACACACAATAGAAATCCATTCCTAATAAAATTATTTCTCAAGCATTGTGTTCCAAGTCGAGCGTCACGCACGCGTGCCCAGCCTCGAATCTCGTCCGATCGAGATTTTAAGAACAAGATTGTCTTCTTAAGAGATTGAATCTCGAAAAAAGGTCCGACGTTGCATAGAATAGAATACTCTCTATTATGTACACCATAAAAATGCACGTTGCATTCCCTACCCTTTGCGTATTTAAGAAGTTTTGGCGTTTTCTCTATTGTGTTAGAGTCCGCTGCCAGTCTAACTGGATGCTAGATACAGCCCAATATCACTAGATATCCTATTACAATAAAATATAATAGGCAACTGTATGCTTGAGACTAATAGTTATGTAAGTAGTACTAGGCAGAACTAATGAACTCGCGTGCGAATAGTATGTACAGACGCTAGCAAGTCAAGCTACCCGAAAATGTCAAATTTTCCCAATGAACCTTGAACCTTATACTGTACGAGTAAAGTTGAAAATGTATTAAAGAAATTTGACAGGTTGTAGTAGCTTGGTGTGCTGGCGTCTGTACAATGTGGTGCCAACTTACTGCGTAAGTTCATTACAACTTCAACACTTTTCTTCATTCGGGCCATGTCAGATTCTATTTCATTTTGAACTTTTTCGTAGAATTCTGGGCTGTTAACATCAATATCAGCAATGTTATTTAGTTTTTCGTCCATGTCTTTATTTTATATTTCCCGCCAATTAATAAAAGCAAAATATTATGAACCACAGATAGACCAAACAAAACAATCGACAATGCCCAAGTTTTTTTTTAATTATAATATTTTTTTCTTCTTTTCTTTATGGATAATTTGGTAAGTCATAGCTTAGTGAAAAATAAGGGTTGTACGTTGTTTTATAGAAAATAGTTTCATAGAATTTCGTTTCACATAATTTTTTTCTCATATTATCATTTCATAGAATAATCAATACGCAGAATACCTACTTACTTTGAAGTAAATCAATGATTTTTGTTAAAAATAAAATTTAATATTTTAATATTCATATAATAGAATAACGAATCAAATATTCTCTATCCTCATATTGCTTATTTAAATCAAACTTATTACCAAGAAAAACATTTTATCGAGTGACAGTTTCTAAACGTTTCAATTCGTATCTTTGACAAAATGCATACCTCATATAAAATTACAACACTGCGTCTACAAAAACAATGCGGGTTGCTAGAAAACAATCTGGTTATTCAGTGTTTTTATCTTAAACTTCATATTATAATTTGATTTTATTTTATTTTACAGAAGAATTCAAGCAAACAAACTTGCAAAAAAATATGCGAAGGATTTAAAATTCCATCTTGAAATGAAATGTCTTACAGCTCTAAGTTACTTGAAACATTCAAAATGATTCACCAAAAATACAGGGAATCTGGTCTCGTTAATGGTCAGTGTTCTAACCTAAGAAAACCCAAATGATTCAATAACAGTAGTTGGTATCTGACGCATTATGAAAAAATACACCGAACAAACAATATTCGTTAAAAAATAATTCTACTGTAGGGACAGTAGAATTATTTTTTAAGTAACATTTTGAACATTTTTTCAAAAATGTTACTTTATAATTCATTGAATTGTGTTTCTGTGAAATAAGTTTCATTCAACTAAATAGTCGTTGAATCAATATTATTCGAAATAAAAATACAAGGACCAAATATTATATGAAACATTTTCTATGAAACAAAATTCTATGTTTCTGTCTGCGAAACAAGGGGACATCGAAAATAAGTAATAAGTTATCTAGCAAGTAGCAACATTTATTCATTTAGGGCTTTGGCTGTATAGCCAAAACTTTCTTCAACACAACAATGCAATTTTAAAAAAGTGGAGATCTTTGAAAAGACGACTAAATTAAATTGTCAGGGAATATTATTTCTACTTCACTCCTCATACGTAAAACCCTATAGTGGTGTCGCACTCTACGTAACCAACGCGGTATTGAGAATCGGTTGCATTACCATAGATCTGTCATTGTCACGCCTGTTCAACTCAACTACTCATTTTGGTTTCGTTTCTTTTGTGCAGATTAAAACGGATAATAGCGCGTGTTTTGGATAACTTTGTACTGGTGCATTTCACTCATGATTGTTTACTAATACTTGTGACCGTGCAGTTGATAAGAACTCATTAAAGATGATGAGTGACGACGATCGTGACATCGATATTGAAAGTGATGTAGGTGTTTTCCCGATTTGACAGTTCACTGGGTTCGTGCTGCATGTTTATTTTGCTATTGATAATATTTTTGCACAATTCCAGGCTGAAAATGACTCGGACTCTCGTTCTCAACATGCCAGGAACAGTGTTGGTGGCAGCGGATACTACTCGCAGGTAAATTGTGTTCGTATCCATTTCAAAAGTACTTCTGATTTGTGAGATATTTAAGCAAACCAAACCTTGCATGTATTATTATTGATTACAGAAACAAATTGATTCTTACACATAGTTTTTAGCAGAGATGTTGATTGCAATGTGTAATTTCAACGAAACTGTTGAACCATGACACTCAGGGGAATCTTTGATGTTACAGGCAGAAAAAAGAGCACACCACAATGCATTGGAGAGAAAGAGAAGAGACCACATAAAGGACAGTTTTACATCACTAAGGGAATCAGTACCAGCTCTCCAGAATGAGAAAGTGGTATGTTCAAAAATTGTAAGCATTCACATTTTACGGTATTGACCTTTATTTTTATAGTTTTTAAGTTTTTCATTATTAAATGGATGAATGGTGTAGGTAATAAAATTTGATGATGGATACCAAGAGTTTAGAAGGTTAGCTTTAGGTTATCTAACGGTAGGATCTTGTGCGCCTATCACAATGTTGCCACATTTAGATCTGGTGAAACAATGATTAAATTTCGTATTTTTTTTGCAGTATTATAAATTTACAAGTACCTGCTATTTGCTACTAGCAGATAAGACTTACTAACATCATTTCATCGATGAATGAGAGATGCTTATTTCTTCATTATTGCACGTCTGATGGATTTTGATAATACATAGTACCTATAGCTCTCTTTTTAGTGCTTTTGTTTATGTTTTTATCAAAAAGTATTAGTAATGAAGGTTGCAGTTACAAAATCCATAAAAAAAAGATGGTGAAAACGGGTTGACTGTACATAGCTGCATGCTTGCTATATGTATGAAACAATGCTCTTCAGAACTATTTTAAGACATCTAATAATTCAGAAAGTGATTGATCCACTTTTTATAAAAGGATTAACTCGTAATTCCCTATTTGACTTCAAAGAAGTATTGATTGTTACAGGCAAGTCGAGCACAAATACTAAAAAAGGCAGCCGAGTACATACAATTTATGAGAAGAAAAAACAATTCACACCAACAAGACATTGAGGACCTGCGGAGACAGAATAATATGCTTGAAACACAAAGTAAGTTATGAATTTTATGCCTCTTTTCCATCTTGGATTGGTTGAAATGAAATGCCTATCCAAAGACTGAAGTTATCGCTATTAATTTTTGAAAAAGGAAAAGAATAGGATAGATTGTGTGAGGAATGATATGAAAGACTAGGGAGTGAATGATAGAGAGACGGTTGACAGGGGAAAATGGTAGAACACGTGTTGCACCAACCCTAAGTAGGGTTGGTGACGGACAGGAAGACGTTGATGACTTTTTAAGAGTTTAATGTTTACCGGATGTAACCATTTGATTGTAAGATGCACAGGCAATTAGACAAACACAAAACAAAGACCTTCAATTTATTTTATGTTTAACAAATGTCTTTTATTATGCTATTTAGTTTTCAAGTGCCCTTGTCTTGAATACAAGGTTAAATTTCAATGACAGGCCAACATTCTTATGCCTGTGTGTTCTGTTACAAATCTATTGCAATTTGAGCTTTAAGGTGGCAGTTCCAACATGTCTTTATTGCACACAATAATGAATATAAAAGCATTATGATTAGTATGATTGATTAAAGCAGAGGTGAGTGGAAACGCCGGGAGGGGACGCCCTAGGAGGACATATAGTGACCAAATTGGTGATGTTCCTCAGAAAGTTCAGGAGCATAGTACTCACAATCGGCGTGCGTGTATGACCAGATGTATGAACGTAGGCGGAGCAAAAGGATTACGTAAGGAGCGTAGCAGGTGGCGTTCTATAGTTTCAGCCTACCCCCTTGGGAAGAAGGCGTGAGTTTATGTATGTGTGTAATAATGATTATTTTGTAATGACCCAACTTAAACTTTATAAATAGTATTTATAGGGTCGAGGTGAACCACAGACTATATCTCCTCCCCCTGTTTAGAAAAAAGCATTTTTTGAGACGATACTTTTTCGCAACCCAAACTTTCTTTACAATAACCCCGATCCATTATTCCTAATAAATACTTTCTAACAGAAAACGCACAGAATGGTACAGGTGACTAAAGATATTTAATACAAACTCCATTTCTACAGTCCTTTTATCATTTACATTAACCTACTTCTTGCCTTCACTTTATTCCCATAATTCAAAACATTAGTTTATTGCACAATTTGATTATAAACAAAGGATTTTGCTTCCCAAGACTGCATCTCAATTCATAGATTTTTTCATGCATTAGCAAATTATGTTTATGCACCTGTGGGGAAAAGCATTGCCGTTGTGTGTGTGTGTTCTTTTCATTTTGACAGTTCAACAACATTCATTGCATTAATTACGTTGTTGACCAGACGAATTTTTCAAACATATGTAGCAATGGGTTAGGTACCTTCAAAATCTTTTGGATGTTGATTGAAAGTATGTTAAACAATTAGGGTACTGGTTACTGAGCACCTTTTCAAAAGAAAACATATTTCCTTTACAGTAAGAGCATTGGAAAAGGCTCGACAATCAGGCAACTATTCAGATGCCCACGAGTTGGGGCTCGGCGTCAAATCGGAAGGCGATTCACATGACACTGATAGTTCTGACGGAGAGGCGACCACGCGCAGGGTCAAAAAACTTAAGATCAACGGAGTCATGTCTAGCAATTAAGCAGGTTGTGAGATGAATTCATCTTAGCTAATGATGACACTGACTTCACACAAATTGTTAACCAATAAGGCTGGAATTATATTCGTCCGCGCGGTCAGGCGGGTTGGCCGCTCTGGTGTGGTTCACAACGAATTATGTGCGCTGTGGTGCTGCAAACAATGTCTTGTGATATCGTGGCACAGCGGCTGGTCTGCCCAGTCTCGCGGCCAGTATAATTCTAGCCTCACAAACTACTTTGTTCCAATACATAATTATATTTTTGATACAGATGAAATGAAATTAGGTAACTTTAATGTGTAGAGTGTTAGTGTTCTGTCTATTGTAATAGTTATATGTATACACCGACTAGTTTTACCGATAAGAGTTGTACTTTTAAACATAGTTTTGTTGTGTTGTTTTCTGTACATAATAAATTAGGAATTTGGAAATGTATGTATTTATACCGGCTGATAAGTTCTCACAAAATGTACTCTACTTTTCAATATTTTATTGCATTAAGCTAAATGTAATGGGTCATTGCTAATGACATAATAAATTATAATCATAATGAAATATGTGCAGACCTTTTTAGATTCAGTTGGTTAATTTAAAATTCTAAATAGTCTAATGTTAAAGTATACAGTACACATTCTTAGGAGTTATTTTTTATGTAATTATTAATAATAATTATACAGTTATATTAGTTTATTTCTGTTGTACTAATGACGAAGATTGCTTAGAGTGATTCATCTTTCTAACACTTTGTAAGTACGTTCTTTGATAAATAATACGCGATAAGTAAACTTTACATTGAATTTTCTTATTGATCTGTTTTTAATTATTTTTATTATGTAAGGTTATTTTTAAGTGAGAAACGGTTAATTTGTAATTTTAATTATTATCATTGATTGATATTTAAATATTTTTAGCCTCTAGAAAATGTTTTCTATAACCATTTAACTACTGTAAAATCGTTTTGCACTACTAGTTATAAATGCCAATGTATGCAATTATCAACTGCATACGCTGCAGTTCTATTTTTTTATAACATTATTGTTATCCGTGTATTTTTACATTTTTAATAGAATATTTACCAACTAATTATAACCGGCATTGAGCCCTGAAGAATCAACCGTAAAATAAGGACACCAACATTAATTTATCAACTATAAAAATGTACGAGACTATCCGTGGCACATTTTCGTCTTTGTGAGTACAGAAAATTCATAAATTATACTCTTTGCAGCCGGTAGAGGTGGCCAATCTGCCTCTATAAAAATGGTCACTTGCAAAACATGGGTAGCCTTGTGGGGTCGCACCATTACGGACCATGTACACGAAGCAATTTAATTTCCGGGTGAACGCAATAAGAAGAAGCAATAATAAAGTGTATAGTATCTAAACAATGTTTAGATTAAATAGTTTACTGGGCAATTAAATTGTTTCGTGTAAATCAGCCTTTCCTTTATGTACTTATTACCTACTGCCAAAAGACGCATGTATGTATACAATTAAATAAAAAAAAACAGCTAGAATAAGAAGTTGATTGATTGCTTTAATGATAAAATTAGATTATGTCCGATGCTTGTAATTTCTTTAGGATGTTGATAGTGAATGTACCATAATTACTTTTGAATTTATTAAAAAACTAGCTGCGCCCCGCGGTTTCACCCGCGTAAGTCTCGATCCCGTGGGAATATCGGGATAAAAAGTAGCCTATGTCTTAATCCAGGGTGTCAGCTACACAAACAAAATTTTATCAAAGTTGGTCCAGCCGTTTGAGCATGAAGAAGTAACACACACACACACACACACACACACACACACACACTTTCGCCTTTATAATGTAAGTAGTGTGAATAATTATGGTACATTCACGAGAATCAATGAAATGATCATACATTTTCGTATCTTGCTCTTGTAAGTACACTACCCATGATTGTAAGATAATTCAATATGAAGTGATAGATGTAAGTTTTAGTCTTCTTGAACAATTAATTCGAATAAGATCACGGTACAAAAATTATGCACATAACTAACAATGTACGTACATTTATACATAATGGATCTTGGCCTACGTCGATTGGTACAGTTGATGCTTGTCACGAACGCGCGTCAATTTGAACCTTAATGTCAATGACCTAAGGTCAAAACACGCGCGGTTTGGATTTGCAACGACTTCCGAAATGTGCAATATTGCGTGTGCTTAGTGAATTATCTTTTACGATAATATTATTTTTATATTTGGTCATTGCAAGTAAATTATAGATATTAATATTTTTTAAATAAGTATAGAGAGTTATTTGTAAAGCTACGGAAATGTGTTTGTTCTTGAAGACTAAATAGTTTAAACGAATAAAATTTACATAAATACTCTGTTAAAAATTTGCTTTTTAATTTTTTCCCGAGACATAAATATCAGAAGACATTCAGATACATAAAGGCATTTAAAACATCGTAGGTCGCAAAAAATGCACTTTACTGATTTTTAGGGTTCCGTAGTCCACAAGGAACCCTTATAGTTTCGCCATGTCCGTCTGTCTGTTTGTCTGTCTGTCCCCGGCTTAGCTCAGAGACACTTAGTACCTACTAGGAAGCTGTAATTTGGCATGGGTATACATCAATTACATTAATTACGCCGACAAACTGGGAAAAAAATTAAGTGGTACGTAAAGTGGGCATAATATTTCTTTTTCTCGTCATTCCCATGATATGGGGTATCGTTGGATAGGCCGTTCAAAACTATTGGGGGTCTTTTTTTTTTTTTTTTGGGTGGGAAATTATCAAATAACTTCTCCCGCTATGGGCGAAGCGGTAGGGCGTGTCAGACTTTTACTGACTAAAACCCACCCGTGTTCCTTCCGTTGCCTGTTTGCCAGGGCCACGATATCCCTTTCGGACAAACTCGCAACCCCGGCAGGCATTGGTCCTAACGGACCCCGTCAGTTTGTGCTGACATCTCTTTGAGGCGCGCGTGGAACACAACGCGCCGTCGACCCGGGCCTGGTCCTTATCGGACGGCGAGCTACCCATCGCTCACCGTCTGCAGGCCCGCGCCTACGGTGGCCGGAAATCGACTTGCGACTCCCGACGCCCGGGGCGTCTCCTGCGGTGACTAAGGGCGCGAACCTTGTCTCACCCTCACGCGTACCGCCTCCTCCTTCGCTAGCATTACTGCTTCGCAGAAGGAGGTGACGGCCTCCCATGCACTCTCGCTCCGAACCATAAAAAAATATTGTGACTCAATACAGGACATCACAAAACTAAAACACACTCTTAGGCCCGTATTACAGAACGTCACTCAACACTCAAGCACTACTTACTTATCTTCAGGTCCACCTTTAGCGATCTATCGTTCCGCTCTTCGATCATGTCTTTGAGACTTCCGACAATGTCAGCATGCACGATGATACTTGAGACATACAAATGTACTCTGTGCTTGAGACATTAAGTAGGTAGGTAGTGTAGGTACTTAGTAATGTCATGACATGTGACTCCCAACTAGGTATACGAAAACCGAAGAAAATCGATATCGATGTCTTGTGTGAGTACCTTTTAGTTGGCGTTTTTGTCGTAGTTTAAGTTTTTTTTTTTACACAAACACCTACTTATAAGTAGGTAAGTACTAGGTACCTACCTATAAAAAAACTAATACCTTTGGGTAAAGTTGTTTTTATTTTGTGTTTATTTTCATAAAAATTTGTAAAATTCTGTTAATCCGGATTGGACTAAAAATCCGTTCTTAAAAATCCGGATTTTAAAACAGAATGGATTTGCATTCCCTAAATGCATTAGCGGTACTAGGTAGCACAACATGAAAACAATTTGCCTCTGATAACGCTGCCTACGACGCACGTGACGACTCGGCTCTAAGCACAATAATATATTGGGGCCTACTCCGAAGCGGTAATCCGAAGTATCGGCCGAATGTTCGACCCGACTTCAAGTCACGTTTTTGACTTTGACTTATCTCTTTGACAATCACGAAGAACAACCACGAAGTTACGATTTAAGTACAAAGTTGGCTGCAGGATCAAGACTACGCTCGAACAGAGGAACTATTGCCACACCAGCAGTAGGCCTGTAACCTGTTTTACTGGTGTTTGCAATTTTTCTCTTCATTTTGGAACATAATTATCAGCAGTACATATACACTACATAATCTTAAACATTTCAACACACCCTCACGCAAACGCTAAATACTACTAAACACACTCTTAGTTACACACCCTCACATACATCTAGAGAATACAATCCCGGGGTCCCGAATCTCGGGATTCCGGGATCCCGACCGTTTTCTGGCCCCGAAAATTCCGGGACTGTACTTGGCTAATCTCGGGATTTTCGGGATTGCCACAAACAAGTCTAGTTTGTATTCCGTAGTCCGTTGCGCCTTGAAAATAACCTTGCCTAGATTATTTTAATACCTTACGACAAAAAGCAACTCGTACAATACGTAGGTACCCACTATTTACTACACAGGTACAGTCCTAATAATATGTTTGTCGTAGAACTTAGAAGGGACTTCCCCACTCGGAATACTTTAATACAATACTCTTAAGATAATTCCCCAACGAACCAACAGGGGAATCACCCGATCATCTCATATCATAATATTGTTGCGGGTATTTCCCGTCGGTCGGGGATTCCCTGTACGAAAGTATAAATATGCAAATCAGGTTTTATTTTTTTCATTTATTGTTCTGTGAGTGACGGGTTACGTAGGCTACGTCAGTGTCGACGGGTTACGTAGGCTACGTCATTAAAATTTAAAAGTCAATTATCTGAAATTAAGTATTTCAAATGGCGGGAGACTTTGTTAGACCTACTTTGACCCTATCTTTGTCATCGCCACCTGATATTGCAAAATCTTATACATGTATAAAAAACTGCTTATTCATATCTCCACATTGCTTATTAGGTTAGTACTAAAAGAAACTTAACCAACCATTCCTGGTTCCATAGGCTTAGCATGAGAACCGTAGAGAAGTGTTTTAAAGTAGATAAAAATTACGCTTCTGTGTAGACAGCTGACAGTTTTCTACGAAGAAAGATAGACAAGCGATTTCTATTCTACAATAGAGTAGAAATAGAAAGCATCATGCTAAGCCTGCTTTTAGAGTTTTTATTTTGTGTAATAAATGAAAATCACCAGCCTTTCAAAGAGCATGGGAGATGGGCTTCAAGTTAATCTTTGAGGATAATTGATGAAATTATTGTTGCTCTGCTATTATTACTAATATTCAGTTTGAAAAGCCTTATCAAATCCCCCTTAAAGTTTAAACTTTAAGTTAGCAATTACCCATATTTATGGTTCTTGAGATACTTAGCTCAAGATACCATCTTGAGATACTTAGCTCAAGACACCATCTTGAGATACTTAGCTCAAGATACCATCTTGAGATACTTAGCTCAAGATACCATCTTGAGATACTTAGCTCAAGATACCATTTATTATTTTATGCCTAGTATCTTGAGATAATGCTTGTGAAGCATTGATGTCCCAATCACCCGTACAAAGGTAATGGGTAAAACTGTGACATTAGAAGGTCACTAGGCAACTTAGAGAGATTAGAACCTATTGAAGACTTACTAGACTTACTTATTGTCCGGAGTCTTGACTGGGACCAACAGGCCATTGCATTATAAACATCACTGATCATAAATTTCTTTTTTTTTTAAAAACGTTGCCCCACTAGGAATTTCTCCTGTATCGTGGGTGCGTTTACAAACATTTAAACTCACATACACAAACAGCCAGACCCGGAACAACTACTTGTAGGTCATACAAATATTTGTTCCGTGCGGGAATCGAACCCGCGACAGGCAGCGCGGCAGTCAATCGCTTAACCACTGCGCCAACCGTGCCGTGCCGTAAATAAGAGCTCCATACCGTAATCATGTAAAATATATGGTGTAGGTGCCGATATTAACTATTTGCTGTGAATCAATTACCCATATTTATGGGTCTTGAGATACTTAGCTCAAGATACCATCTTGTGATACTTAGCTCAAGACACCATCTTGAGATACTTAACTCAAGATATCATTTATTATTTTATGCCTAGTATCTTGAGATAATGCTTGTGAAGCATTGATGTCCCAATCACCCGTACAAAGGTAATGGGTAAAACTGTGATATTAGAAGGTCACTAGGCAACTTAGAGAGATTAGATAATAACTTATTGAAGACTTACTGGACTTACTTATTGTCTGGAGTTTTGACTGGGACCAACAGGCCATTGCATTATAAACATCACTGATCATAAATGCTGTAGAGCTCCAGACCGTAATCATGTAAAATATATGGAGTTGGTGCCGATAACTATTTGCTGTCAATCGAATATCAAAACCCATATTTATGGGTCTTGAGATACTTAGCTCAAGACACCGTCTTGAGATACTTAGCTCAAGACACCATCTTGAGATACTTAGCTCAAGACACCGTCTTGAGATACTTAGCTCAAGACACCGTCTTGAGATACTTAGCTCAAGACACCATCTTGAGATACTTAGCTCAAGACACCGTCTTGAGATACTTAGCTCAAGACACCGTCTTGAGATACTTAGCTCAAGACACCATCTTGAGATACTTAGCTCAAGACACCATCTTGAGATACTTAGCTCAAGACACCATCTTGAGATACTTAGCTCAAGATACCATTTATTATTTTATGCCTAGTATCTTGAGATCATGCTTGTGAAGCATTGATGTCCCAATCACCCGTACAAAGGTAATGGCTGTAACTGTGACATTAGACAACACTAGGCAACTTAGAGAGATTAGATAATAACTTATTGAAGACTTACTGGACTTACTTATTGTCTGGAGTCTTGACTGGGACCAACAGGCATTATATAATACAAAAGTAATATACTGTGTACTGTAGGTAATTATATTATATATGTACAATGATATCCACGAACTCCTCCATTTTCGAACAGGCTCATTTCACGTCTAATATGCCAACTCCAATTCATTTTGTACTTGAACTTCAGGATCTGGGGATTTCATACTCTTGTTAATTTCCAGCTCTAACTTTTATAATTATAATTAATAATTTTTACAAGTCTAGTTTCCCCCTTCCCCCCGGACATCTGAGCAGTTCAGACGTGTTTCTAGAGAGACCTTATTTTATTATATTTTTAAATTTATAATCATTTAATTCAAAAACGAAAAATTAATCAGTGTTAAATAATAGGAGTGCATAAACTTAAAAGAGTTCGGCGCGCCGGACAACGATCGGCAACGTCCCCCAACACCAACGCTGCGCGTGAGTCACAAACAAGCATAGTAATTTACTAATGACCCCGCCCCCGTGCGTAAACCACCAAAACTTTATCAATCAACTTTGCACGTACTCTCTTAATATTGGAATACACGACAGAGATGGACATATCTGCGTGAGCAAGACAGTTAGAGGTCAAGTTATACTGGACGGAAAGCTGTTTTCTTTCGGATCTGTCGATAGCACCCACTCTAACCTGAGCCACCGATACTTATGAGAAGATCCTCGTGTTCTTACCTCTTCGTAACGTTTGAGCGCCTAGTACTTTTTGGGAAAAATAAAAAAATACATACTCCGTAACTATGCCTCTTCAACGCTCGCCACCACCGCCTACTCCAAAAGCTCAGCCGCCAACAACGCCGATGTTCAGCACACCGCAGCCTGATCTATTCTTGCATCATAGTTCATCAGAACCGAGTTTAAATGTAAACCTGGATTCGCCAAATAATAATATTTCTCCAGCCATAACCTTCCGAAATGCAAAACGCTTACGCTTAGAAGGTGACGAGGAGTGTAGCCTGTCCGCGACTATGATAGAAATAAAAGACATGTTTCGCGAGTTCAAACAACAGCAAGAAGATAAGTACAATAAGCTGTACTCAATGGTGAATGACATCCGGGACACCGTTGACATCATGGCTGCTAATTTCAACGAAATAACTTCGCGTGTTCACTTGTTGGAAACCGAGCGTAAGGAAAACTTGTCCTACATAAATAAGTTGGAGGTAAAACTCGAAAATTTCGAGCAGAGTTCCAGATCCACCTGTATAGAGATACGCAATATCCCAGTGGCTAAATCCGAGACAAAGTCAACCTTATTGAAAACCGTCACTGATACGGGCAATCTCATCAATTTGCAAATTCAATCTCATGAAATTAAAGATGTCTTCCGAGTCCAAACAAAAGATCCGGCAAACAAAACCATTATTGTCGATTTTACATCAGTCCTACGCAAGGACGAATTTTTGGAAAACTTCCGTAAGCACAACAGGAACTCTTTCAAGTTAACAACGGAGCACCTTAAAATCAGTGGCCCTACCAAACCAATCTTTGTCTCTGAAAATTTAATACCTAGGAAAAAGAGACTATACTACCTGGCACGTGAAGCGGCTAAGTGCAACGATTACAAATTCTGCTGGATTAAACATGGCAAGATCTTCGTACGCGAGAGAGAAGGATACAAACACTTTGAAGTTAAGACTGATGCTGACCTTTCTGCCATTTTGAAGTCCAAATGACTATACCCAATCTCGGATTATCAAACCGAATTACCCGCATTACCGCTTACTGTACATTACTGTTTTTTGTTCCATATGTTCTTTAATTCTTTTAATTACCTGTATTTCTTTATATTAATATTGTTTAACTCCATAATCTTAGTTTACAATCAATTGTACACTATTTCACTACGCGACACACAACTCCTTTACTTGAAATTAACACTACATTGCACATACCGCAAGTTTTACAATTATATGACACACAGTCTTGCTCTCTACTGTCTTAGAAAATTACCTAATCCTGAAGCTATTCCATACATCATAACCAAGGTTGTTCAAAATAAATTTAAATCCATACCCTGCTCAGATATTAGCTTAAAGCTGAACCAACAAAGAGTTTCCTTTTTATATTCTTATAATCATTATGGATGATCTAAACGTAATTAATACCGAAATCGAAAAACTTTCTGTCTCAGAAAGTTTTGTCTGCTCTCCGGAGGCAAGTGTTCGGTATTTGACTGAGCCAGAATGTAAACTTAAAATCTTACATCTCAATATTCGAAGCATCAAGCGAAACTTTGACAATCTGACATTATTACTAGGCAGACTGAGTTATACACTGGACGTTATTGTATTGTCTGAATGCTGGCTGAGTAAATGTCCGAATATTCCCCCTCTATCAGGCTACAACACTTGTACCACTTCATATAAAAACCAAAACGATGGAGTAATCACCTACGTCAGAAATGATTTACAATACTCTTTTCAAACTCCCTCGGTTAATGACGCAAATTGTTTGGTACTGAATTTCTCTGACAAGATTGCAATTGTCGCGGTATATAGATCACCTTCGATTAAAGATCTCAATCCATTTCTAAGCAGTCTAGATGTGTTGCTCCACCACTTAGGAAAATTCAAGACTATTTCTCTTATCGGGGATATAAATATTAACATTGCACCTACGAGTGTGGATCCAAATTATGATGAATATCTAAACATTGCAGCATCACACGCTATGCTTCCCGCACATTCTTTCCCCACTAGGCTTGCTAATTGTCTAGATCATGTATTGCTCAAGTCGACACACACTGCCACAACTTTGGTATTAGAATGCGACATAACTGACCATTCTCCTGTTGTACTGTTTTGTAATCCTGATATCACAACAAATACACGAAAACTTTTAGTCACTAAAATTGATATTGCTAAAGTGAAATCTGACATCGAGAAAGCAGACTTCTCTAAAATACTAAATTCAAATAACCCAAATTTTGCTGCCGAAACAGTCGTATCACTACTATCCTCTTCAGTAAACCTCCATACAAGTTTTTCGGTCATTCCTAGTAGAAAGCGCATCATCAAGCCGTGGATTACTCCTGGCCTCCTCAGATGTATTCGACAAAGAGATAAATTACATAAAACCTTCAAGAAACACCCAGAAAACGACACTAATAAAACTATTTATCTTCGCTATCGAACTTTCTGTAATAATTTACTAAAGAAGCTCAAACGCGAATATGAAAGGTCAGAATTTCAGAAGGCAGGAAGGAACCCAAAAGCAACCTGGAAAGTCATTAAAGAAATATCCCATTTGGACAAGGATAAAACTTTCTCTTCAGAGTTGCTGAAATGTGAAGACGACCCTCTTCTCTCTGTCAATCTGGTAAACCGATACTTTGCGAATGTGGGCAGCACCCTTGCATCCAAGTTCCCGAATTCTCCATCACAAAATAACTTTTCAGACCTCCACGTTTCACCCCAGTTAGCTAGTTCTTCTATGACAGCCCCGCTCGAATCGATGGTCATGTACGATGTTGATGACGCCGAAATTGAAGGCATTATCTTATCTCTCAGAGATGGATGTGCCGTTGGTTATGATAAAATCCCATCCATAGTTATCAAGGCCACAAAAGATACAATTGTCCCTCTCCTTGTCCACATATTTAACCTCTCGCTATCATCTGGTATTTTTCCGGATGTTTTCAAAACTGCCATAGTTCACCCTATTTACAAGGGAGGAGACAAGGATCTTGTTTCCAATTACAGGCCTATATCCGTCCTTTCTACCATCTCAAAAATCTTCGAGAAAGTCATCAACGCGAGGCTTGTGAAATTTTTAGCGAAACTTAATATCCTGGCCGAAAACCAATATGGCTTCAGAGCGGGGAAATCAACAGAGGACGCTACCTTGGAGCTCACAAGTACAATAGTTGCACACATTAACGATAACCAGAAATCGCTTGGTGTCTTCTTAGACCTCTCGAAGGCGTTCGACACCGTTTCTGTCCCCAAATTGATTGACAAGCTGGAACAGATTGGCATACGTGGAATTGCCCTCGAAATCTTTCGTAGCTACTTATCGGGGCGTAAACAGGTTGTGAAGGTCGGACCATATATGAGTGATGAAGAAAATTTGTTTTATGGAGTCCCTCAGGGCAGTGTCCTAGGACCAACCCTCTTCCTCATATATGTTAATGAGCTGTGTCAGTTATCTCTTCCGAACACAAAAATCATTACATACGCGGATGACACAGCTCTCATAACCCATGGCAAGGACTGGTCAGAAACTCGTGAAAAGGCAGAGTTGGCACTGAGCATGGTTATGAGGTGGTTAACCTCGAACCTGCTCACGCTCAATATCTCTAAGACTAAGTTCATCCCCTTCACCCCAAGTATTCTTAGCCAACCGCCATTGTCGTTTGAGATAAGGTCCCATGTGTGTACAAACCCAGTCGCCAACACCTGTAACTGTGCCCAAATAGAACGGTCTGATAGCATAAAATACCTTGGAGTTATATTGGACAATCTTTTGACATGGAAAAAACAGATTAATTCAGTTGTGGTTCGAGTCAGAAGATTGATCTACTTATTTAAAAAACTTCGAGCGGCTGCTGATTTCCAATGCCTTAAAATGGTCTACTTTGCCCTCGCTCAATCAGTACTCGGTTACTGCATAACCACGTGGGGGGGAACGCACAAGACAACCATGCTGCGGCTAGAGAGGGCTCAGAGAGCAGTTTTGAAAGTACTAGCTAAGAAACCTGTTAGATTTCCCACATCTGAGCTTTACTCGCTTTGTGAGGTCCTCTCTGTGAGACAATTGTTCGTGCTGCAAACAGTTCTTAGGAAGCACCTGCTTCTCCCTTACGAACCTCAGTCCCTTACAAAGAAGCGTCGTGCCGACAGAGTCTGTAAGACTGAACGCTGCAGGTTAGCGATGGTCAGTCGCCACTTCACTCACACCAGCTCCAAACTTTATAATGCCATAAATATAAAAATTAAAATATACTCTATGACTAGGAATGAACTGAAGAGAAATGTGACTCACTGGCTTAAGTGCTTGTCCTATGATGAGACTGAGCAACTTATGGTGTCATAAACGCGGTAGAAACACACACACAAACACAAACACACACACACACACATACACACACACAAATACACACCTCATCCCCACCTCCACTCTATACAACATAGTGTTCTTTATATTTTCTTATTTTTTTCTTTTTTTTGTTCTATTTTTTAATTTATTTTGTAATCCTCAATTTAACTTCTTTTAGGTTAATCTGGAACAATGTCTATGATTGTATGTATTTTGAATTGGGCGTTGATAGCTGCGCCACAGTACTTTACTTTTGTAGTTATCTTCGTTTTTCCTGTGTACTCTGTAAACCTAAGTTGTTCCAAATAAACTTTATTTTATTATTTTATTTTTATTTATTTTATTATAGTTTGTATTCCGTAGTCCGTTGCGCCTTGAAAATAACCTTGCCTAGATTATTTTAATACATTACGACAAAAAGCAACTCGTACAATACGTACGTACCCACTATTTACTACACAGGTACAGTCCTAATAATATGTTTGTCGTAGAACTTAGAAGGGACTTCCCCACTCGGAATACTTTAATACAATACTCTTAAGGTAATTCCCCAACGAACCAACAGGGGAATCACCCGATCATCTCATGTCATAATATTGTTGCGGGTATTTCCCATCGGTCGGGGATTCCCTGTACGAAAGTATAAATATGCAAATCAGGTTTTATTTTTTTCATTTATTGTTCTGTCAGTGACGGGTTACGTAGGCTACGTCAGTGACGACGGGTTACGTAGGCTACGTCATTAAAATTTAAAAGTCAATTATCTGAAATTAAGTATTTCAAATGGCGGGAGACTGTGTTAGACATAAAAAAGACAGTGATACGACGTCAGTGTGGAGTTATTATTTAGTTGAGAAGGACGGGAATAGTGCTAAATGTAAGCGATGCCTAGCCATCCTCAAGACTTTGGGTGGATCAACTAAGGGATTATATACACATTTGTTATCAAAACATAACATCAAGGTTATATCAGCTTCAACAAGTCAAGATTCTGAAAATCTGAACACAGCACCGCCGCCAGCCAAGCGAAAGTTAGATAATTATTTTACTAAAGGTGCCGACGATAGCCTGGATGATATTTTGGCAAGAATGATTGCATTAGATGGATTTACATTCAGTAAAACAACAATAATAATAAAAATAATAATAATTTAATAATAATAACAAAATAAATAAATAAGCAAAAAGTAATAAGTAATAAGTTTTTTAATAATTTCCTCAAATCAAATTGATTGATAAAAATTGCTCTTAGCAAAATACACGGATTTACCAAAGTCAGCCGTCACTGTTCGAAAACGTGTTATGAATTACAGTGAAAAAATCAGAAAGCAAGTAACTGCAGAATTAAAACATTTGAAAAGTGCAGGTGAAAGATTTAGTCTTTCTTTCGACGAGTGGACTTCAACTTCCAATAAACGATACATGGCGGTCAACGTTCATTCATATAAAAAAATTTGGAACTTAGGACTTGTTCCTATTTACGATAGTATGACAGCTGAAAATTGTCTTCGTATATTGCAAGAGCGTCTAAGTAAATTTGACATTTCCCTAGAAACTGACATCGTGGCTATTGTAACCGATGGACCGAATGTTATGATAAAGGTGGGGCGGCTTATTTGCACTGAACAACAACTGTGTCTCGCACATGGTATCAATTTGGCGGTCTGTGATGTGCTTTATGAAAAACATAATAATTTGCAAGATAGCCCTACCTCAGATGATACTATAAATGAACCAGCTGTGACTGTTGATTATATGGACGACAGCGATGATGAACACCATTTAGAAGACTTAGACTGTCCAGAATCAGGTTTAATCGTAATGTCACAAAATGATCTTGCGCCAGAACACGTACCAGAGTTAACACAATATGAAAATATTAATGAGCTGATAAAGAAAATCCGCAAAGTTGTAGTGTATTTCAAAAGATCTCCATTGAAAAATGAAACAGTACTTCAAAAATATGTGAAAATTGAACATGGAAAAGAGTTGTCACTTCTTTTGGACTGTAAAACCAGGTGGAATAGTCTTTTAACAACGCTGGAGCGATTTTATCTTTTAAAGCATGCATTCAAAAAGCTCTTATAGATCTCAATCATCCAATTCGTTTAGAAGATGTTGATTTTGAATTGGTAAATAAAATTGTTGATGTGCTGACCCCAATTAAATTGACAGTAGAAGCAATCTGTCGGCGAGATGCTAATTTATGCACAGCTGATGCCGCTTTGAAATTTCTTATAAAACAACTGTCTAGCAAAAACTCAGCACTTGCCAAAAAAATTAAAACATCCTTAGTGGAACGTATAAAGCAACGACGAAGTGATGATTTAACTGGCGTGTTCAATTATTTACAAAATCCACGAATGGATGTTGAAAATCAGTTATTATCGGATTTGGAATGGCACGACTTATTTCCAGTTCCGACACAGGCTTTAGTGAGGAAGCAAATAAAGAGTATTGTTAAAAGACTTAATAGTCGAGATTACACGGAAGAAGAAGCAAGGTCAGTATCACAAACAGATGATGAGCTAAGGTCAGAAACCTCCCAACCCCAATTGACATTAAAGGAAAAGTTACAGCTGGAAATTAACAAGAGTATGAAATCCCCAGATCCTGAAGTACAAGTACAAAATGAATTGGGGTTGGCAAATAGTATTAGACGTCAAATGAGCCTGTTCGAAAATGGAGGTGTTCGTGGATATCACTTAGAAACAGCATATAAGTATCTATTGTCTATTCCTCCAACCAGCGTAGAAGCTGAACGAGCGTTTTCAGCTGCTGCTTATGTTGGCAATAAACTACGAAGCAGGCTCGGAAGTCAAACATTGGATGCTTTGATATTTCTGCGATTATATTTTCGAAATTCTAAATAGTTATTTTGAGCTATTTACTAATTTCTTGCAAAAGTATAGTATTTTTTGGTTTGTGTTTTTTCTTTTCTTATTATTATTCTGATTTGTGTTGTGCAAAGACATTAAAGACATTTTTTTAAATTACTCGTGTTTTTTTATTTTAGCCCAATTAGAAACCACATTGTCTAATCCCGGTATGAGCCCGGGATCCCGGGAAAAGGCTTCAAAAATCCCGTAAGCCCGGGATTGAAAAACATGCTCGGGATTGTATTCTCTACATACATCCCTCATTCTCACATACACATCCTTACTCTAAAATACACACACATATACACTTTTAAGAAGTCGTTTTCGATATCCCTAGTACCTTCATAGTTTAATTTGATAATTATACATACTTACTTTTACTTTTTTTATACTTACTTTGTGACTACTTTTGTAATGTTGGAACACAACATAAAAGGTTTCTAGTATCACAGTGAGAGCAGAACACTAACTCCTAAGTCACAGGATCACCTAGTTTAGGAGTCAGGGTTTGAATTATAAGTATGAAATTATTTAAAAAAAAAAATAGTTTTTTTTTTTCTATCGTCGTAGTCAGCCATTGTCAGCCGTAGTTAGGAAACGGCGGAATATTCGGCCGATACTTCAGATTTATGTTCGAAGTAGACTCTCTGACTTCTTAGTGGAACCTAAGCGTCGTCGTCGCCACGTTGCCGCTTGGTTTGTTTTGACTAGTTCGGAGGTTCGCTCAGTGAAATGCTAAAATCCCCGTCCACATTATGCCGTCACTTTGTTGGTATAGCTGGTGCCCGTGTTAACCCTATGAAAAGCAGGTAATACAAAAACCCATCAAAATAATATCAACAACGTTGCAATATTTTAAAGTCAGAAACAGCAAGGAACTGTGTTCTGTACCTGTAACTATGTATTGATTAGCCCGCCTGCACTGCGAACGCTGCGATTCTTTTGTTCATTTTCGCTTGGTTGTTTGAACATCGGACATGCCTGTTATCTCAATATTTTCCCGCCCATTTTGCTGTTTCGTTTGCTCAGTCAGCTGTTTTCGATAGTTCGTTGATTTACTGGCCTAATTAAGCGCGGGATGTTTTTGTTATGCCCAACGAGGTATCTATTATATATTTACTATGCGCTATGCAGTTGGTCCCGGCTGTCATTTGTAGACCTTCGACAGTCGTCGACAGCCCGAGAGTCTGACCAGTCTTATCAAGGGGTGTCGTGATATTTAGGGTTGCAAAATGGTAAAATAAACAGTATTTAAGATTTTTTATGTGAATACTAAGGTTCTGTGAAAAATTATCTAAGTATTTACTATGTCCCGAAAATTCGATACAACAGTTCCATTCTGAAATTAAGGCTATGCGTGATGTTCTACGTAGTACTTACCTACTTAGATGTATAATACTTACTGTTTTAACCGACTTCCAAAAAGGAGGAGGTTATAATTATGCTGTATTTTTTTTTAATGTATGTGCAGTGATTTTTCCGTCAATTGTGGACCGAATACGAAAATTCTTTTTGATGTGAAACATCTATAGGCGCACGTAAAACCGATAGCTGGCGGGGCGACGCATGCCGCGTGGCGATCGGCCACTATACACTTATACAGTCTATATGTAGTAGTGTGTAAATGTGTGTATAGTACGATGTTTCACATCTGTCAGTCGTCCCGTGACGGCTCAATTTTTTTTGTTTGAAAGGGTCTCACGAGGTGGTCCCATTGCCACCAAATCAGAATCTGGTGAGGGGATCCCATGGAAATCGTGGGAATCCCTCATATTTTATGGGCAAACCTATAGCGATTTAGGTTTTTTATAGTAACTCGTGCATTCACTTTCGGAAAGCACCATTTGGTGAAGTGGAACTGATGATGGAGACCACAGGTGGCCACTGGAACAATATAATAATAAGTATTTAACGGGTTGCGATTCGATTAGGTACTTTAATGTGGTTGCTAAGCAATTTATGCTCGTCAATATGCATATGGTGAGTGGCAGTTCTCCTTGTTATCACCAGGGGGCCAAGTCTGCTAACGCAGTTGTGTCCGAATGGCCGATCATTGGCACCGTAATTGTAGAGTTTGACAGTTTTGCTAATCTCCTAATTGAAAGGCGTCTTTATGATTCTCCAATGTCGTGCCACTGATACTCCATTGGAAAAATTGTCTGTATTTGGTAATCTCGTACTGACAAACTCTACAATTACGTTATTATTTTGACTTCCCTATGGACCATTACTGTCACGCCATTATGAATTTATGAGGTTACAAACTGTTGGCGCAATGGTCATGGCGTTGCCTTGGTATGGTCGTCATAATGACCAATCATTGAAAATAGCAGACTTGGCCCCCAGGAGTACTGTAAGAACTCCTCAACAATCAACATCCCAGAATCGGGAAACGCAATATTTTGTAAAAGGTGATGAGCAGTTAACATTAGCCTATTGTAACTTAAATAAATTAAAAACTGACCCACTAAAAAGTGAAAAATAAATAACTTTAACAAAAAAAAACGAGTACCTACCTACTTACATACCCTTGCGGGCTAATTAAATTTACTACAAGAGCTGGAGGGCCGCAGAAACAAATATTTTCAGTTTTCAAGTAAAAAAATACAGGGTAATCATTTCTTTATACGTTTATTGGTTCTTCGTTAATTTATCAATCATAATATCGTTATCAACGTCAACATTCGTTGTTGCCAGACGTATTGCATGAAGAAGTGACATATCTGACAGCGAAGATCTATAGGTATTACCTAAGTACTTAGATTTTATAAAGTTCATTGTTGAATACGCACTTCCACATAAATAAGTGCTGCCCATCATCGATCCCATTTTCAAGCCAAAATTTGTTAGTATGGGAAAACGATTTACTCACAGACAAAACTTGCATACAAATCATTGGTACCTACACTGAATTTTATTATTGCAAATAAAATAGTCAAGTTCCCACTGCTCATTAAATAGGTACACGACGTTCATCACGTTTCTTCGTAGACATAATGAAGTTAGTTAAGTATTTTTCTCAAAACTGCTTGGTAAATACGTAGTATAGTGTGTTAAATTCAAAGTGGTTTAGGTACGAAAAGTGGCGATACGAACTTAGTGATAGCACAAGCTTAACTAATTTGTGTTGGGTAACTCAGCACATGTGCTAGCACAGTTGTAGCTACTCACTTGAATAAAAAGAGTCACTCACTCATTTTATTTTGATGTGCTAGCACAACATACCACAGGGCACAGACTAGCTAAACAGAACATTTGTAACCATTCTCATTTCTCTTTCACTCATCGTCACTCGTGTGAGCTGTGTGACGCGCTTAACAGACTAGTAACCTTGTGTGCCTACTCGACTGAGTATGTGTGCCGTGTCACGTTGTCGTCAATACGCAACACAGTCGTGACTCGTGAGTGTGGTGTGTAGTGACGACTGTGACTCACTGACACACTCGCACACTCACAGCACGTACATGCTTACAGGCCACTGCAGCCTCGCCTCATTCGAGGTAGCACAGTGTGTAAAAAGAGTGCCTGGCACGATCCTCATTTTAAAACAGTGTGCTACCCAACTCTAAATATGGACACCAACAAATACTCACTCTACAAAAACAATATACTTTCCGGGAATTCCCCCAATATTAGTAAAAGATAGCTTCACTTTTAAATGATGTCATGCGAATGGAATGTTACAAGAATACTCGTAAAGATAAATAAATTATACCAAATATTGATTAGGTATGTTTTGACAAAGAATTCTATTATCCAAACTATCTATGTCCACAACTATTTTATGATTAATTTACACTTTAAAACATGCGTTGCGGGCCGCATGAAAACAAGCCGCGGTCCGCATGCGGCCAGCGGGTCGTTGTCTGGGCAGCCCTGCTTTAGACCACACGACTGAAGTAAAACTTACAAATAACCCTCTCTCTTCACTAACTATATCTCCCTCTCAACTTCCGTTCGCTCGCTTCTGTAACGCTCTCGTCACGCATTCACCAGCTTACTCCCCAAGTCAAGCGTGCGTAAAAAAGTTTTACTTACTTTAAAATTTTACTAGTGTTTTTTTATTTTACTGCGATGGTGCTAGTTTATTATTTTTGACTTCGAGTTACAGCTATAGCTATATGTAAGCGGGCACGCCCATTTATGCCTGGAGCCTTTTATTTAGGTACGTTCTGTTTACGTTATTTCTGCTTGAGTATAGTTTTCGACGATTTTTATGTTTTTTTTTGGTATAGTGGCGTGTGCTAGCTAACATAAGGCAAATAATTTAATTTAATGTTGTGTTGCGTAATGTAAATTCTTTTACATTTTATTGTATAGATTCAAGTTTTATATCTGAACAGACAGCTGTGCTGCTGGGGAGTTTGTTGCGCCACTTCTTCTTCCCAGCTAAAGCACTAGGAAGTGGTGAACGGTGGGCGTTTTTGGGGGATTGTCTTATGTAATTTTTGACGTTCGAAAAGTAAAAAAAAAAATCATTTATTTTGGACCAAACACTTGTACACATTTTATAAACCTGCCAAACTGCGTGACAGTTTGTCGGCAGGATTAGCGCTCTTCTTAAAATATTTGGTTTACACAATAAATAGCATACTTCTTCATCTAAGAAGGTAGATCCAGGTAGTTTTTAACTGGTTCAGTGATCGATCAATTACTGCCACATGTTGCGACCATTTCATTCAGCAGTTCAGCCTTTAATTTGATTCAAGATTTTTTTTCCTGATTCTCAGCCTAGTTTGAATAAATAACTTTTGATTTTGATTTTAATTTTAAGCTTGTTGTTTTTGGAAGTCCGTAATTTTTTTTTAATAACAGTGTTGGCAACCCTATCAGTAACTGGGTTGTGGAGGTTAGATAAGCAGTCGCTCCATGTAAAATACTGGCATTCAGCTGCATCCGGTTAGACTGGAAGCCGACCTCAACATACTTAGTTGGGAAAAGGCTAGGCAGATGATGATGATTATGGTAGTACAGGCTGGTAATTTGAGATGGGTTCAGTAAGAGCAGCTAACTTAACCGTTGCAGCTACAGGAAAACAGTCTTAGAGGCGACCAATGGTGCAGTTAAAAAAACCACAATCGCATGTTTTATTTAATGTGAATTTCTGTCAATTGATGTTGTTTCGTAGATTTAAGCATTAAAATACCTGCTTAATCAGCCTATTATGTTCCCACTGTTGGGAGTTGGGACACAGGGCTCCTCTCTGTGAGAGGGTCGTAAACCACCACGCGGGCCCAGAGCGGATTGGTGGATGTCACAATATGTCTTCGATTTTTTGATTCTATGACATTCGGGTTTCCTCACGATGTATTTTTTCAACGTTTTGAGAGCAGTGGTGATGAAATAAATGACACAAAGTAAAGCGCTTGCTTGGATTCGAACCATAGAAATATTATCTACTAGCTTTTGCTAGCGGCTTCGCTCGCGTTAATTTAGAATTTGACAATCAATTCCGGTTGTACACACGGGTGTAGCCGTGTCAAGCTATAATTTCCAGTATACGCTGACTTCTCATTGTACGGAAATCATATACAATGCAAGATCACCTTATACTGGAAATGTATAGCTTGATGTGTAGCCGTGTGTACACTGCTTGTTGTTTGGCGTTTGGTGGCAAAAAACTCTTAAAACACTATTAAAGTTTCTATAATAATAATAATTCAATCATGACTCGAAAGACACGTGGCGCCATCTATCTTCATTAGAACGTTATTGTTGTTTTCCTCGGAAACAGTATTTTTTTTCGGGATGAAAGGTCCCCCTAATGTCCGTTTCTGTACACCTGACAACGTATATGCAAAATTTCAGGATGATCGGTTCAGTGGTTTAGGCGTGAAAAGGTAACAAACAAACTTACTTTCGCATTTATAATATTAGTTAGGATGGTTCGAACCCACGACCTTATAACTCGGGACTGATACCATCACTGGGACACCACTGCTCTAACAGCCCTAGGTTCTAATTTTTTTTTTTTTTTTATGAATGGCATCTCGCAGTTGACCTTGAGAGGCCGTGACTGCTTAACCGGTCTTTCATGTGGCTGTCCTAAGGTGTGAGCTTAAAGCCTCCAGCCAGGAGCGTAAATATAATTATTACAAACTAAACGACAGCGCTCTAAGTGCACCCCCTGTGGGGTACGAACCTCGGCTTAGGGCGTCGTTGGGGAAAAACAGCAAGTTGGGGACGGGCTCGATCTAAAGTTTAAATTCATGATTATTAACTGAGATTACTATTAAATGCTACGGCTCACTCAGCCTCGGGGCTGGCGGTTCGACGTGCAAGGGACGGGGGAACAATTAATTCTTGAACTTCGCGTGGTACCTCGGCGGCGAGGACGGAATGACGGTTTGTATTTGTGCACTGTACTTGTGGCCCTATTGCTTTCCTGAAGGAGAGTAATGGGGTCATCCGGATCTACCTAGGGTCTAAGTTGTAAGTATCTACTTATAGTAAATACTTGGCCGATATTATGGCACAACCAGCTTGCGAAAAAATTCTGCTTTGTGTGTCGTCTCCGTTACTCATATTTACCTGTGTGCGTCAGGTGCCAATATCATTCCAAAGCTGTGCCATTTTAACGCCATGGTAGGCAGTCAGGGAAATTAATTGTTATGCGAAGTGACACATTGAAAGAAAGACAGTTGTGAGTTGCTCGAAAAAGATATTTAGGTAATTATCAAAAAAAAAAAAAAAAAATTATTATTAAATTAAACCTATAAATATTTTTTTTCCGTATAAATTAATAGAAAAAGAATTCTAATACACGGGAAGTATAAATTGATACTAATTTCCTAAACAATTAATTTCCCTGACTTTACTTAGATACTGTACCAAATGTTAAAAAATTGATCGTACAGACGCCAGCAGGTCAAGCTACCCGAAACTGTCAAATTTTCTTAATCAACCTTGAACCTTATGTTGTAGGGATAAAGTTGAAAATCTATTAAAGAAATTTGACAGGTTGTAGTAGCTTGATTTGCTGGCGTCTGTACATACAATGGAATAGATACCTTTATAGGTAGCACGTATGTAATCTACTTTAAACCATTTCAGCCGAACCGAAGCTTCTTCGCAACAATTCAAATCCTATTCCTGGAACTGTTTCAATTGTTTTCATTATTTTTACATTCGTTTCGCAGTACAAGGTCATAAGTACCGTGAACTGTTGTAAAATATAAATCCTGTAGCACCCGGCCGCGTGGGCTGTTTAAATGTAAGTACCTATAATCCCTTTATCTTTTAATTTTATTGTTTTACTTGCATTTGGGAAGCACTTTATTTTGTAGGTGCCTACTAATCTACTAGGTAGTTCGTCTAAGCAGAGTTTACCTACTTAAATCTAATATAACATTACGTCTGTAATCCCCGAAGGGCTAGGCAGAGTTGTACCTGTACACCTACGGTTCGCCAGTTATGTTTAAATCCCATGTAATAGGGGGGCTAACCCATTGCCATCAACCGGGCACAAATCCAGACTCCGGGCTGTTACTGAGAAATTCCTGATGGAAAAACTTAATAACACTTTGCCCGACCTGGGAATCGAAGTCTGGACCTCGTGCTCGGCAGTAGCACTTGTGGCCACTAGACCAACGAGGCAGTCCACTTAAATCTATACGTACTTTTAAATATGAAGAGGTAAAATTTGTGACTTTGAATGTAGCCCTCTTCGGAACTACTGATCCGATTCCGAAAATTCTATCACTAATGGGAAATATTGCCGACTGTTAAGCCGAGGATATACAACATGTCCCGGAATTAACGCACAACCTCTTAAGGGGTCATTGTACTCTCATACGAGTAACTCGTCAAAATGTAGGGAACAGCTGATTTTTTTTCGCGATTTCAGGTTTAGTCCCATAGTAAAGGTTGTTCATAATGATGAGTACAATGGCCCCTTAATAGGTTGTGCGTTCATTCTGGAACATGTTGTATTTAACGTGCCGCTACAAATCAAGATTCAATATGCCTAGCCTTTTCCCAACTATGTTGAGGTCGGCTTCCGGTCTAACCGGATGCAACTGAATACCAGAGTATTTTACATGGAGCGACTGCCTACCTGACCTCCTAAACTCAGTAACTGGGGTAATACGATTCCCCTTGGTAAGACTGGTTGTCAGACTTTCGAGCTTCTGACGACCCGTCACGACTGTCAAAGATCCACGAATGACAGCCGGGACCAATGGCATAACGTGCTCTCCGAGGCACGGCGGAGTCTCGGTATGTAAATATGGTCACCCATCCACGGACCAACCCCGGCAAGAGTGGCTTAACCTGATGGATCGACCCGTGCGGCTGGTATTGCTTAGCCACGAGCTCCTCCGTGCCGCTACAATGGCGATATTAATTTAACACACGGGTAGGACTAGTGGCCAGTAGATAATCATAAAAAATATAATAAGATAAAATAATTCGTACATTGAAAAATAAAAATGTTCATATAAACTAAATAAAAAGCCTTTTTTCCTCTTCTTTCCTTAAATTCGCCTACTCTTTGCACGTTATTCGTTTTAATTTCATTGATGCGATGTTATGATCCATGACCCCGGCAAATGACCTCTGCGCTACAGTTCTTTAAGTACAGGTTGCTCCAAAATGCTATTTTAGAAAATTGCTATTACCTATCAATAAATAATAACGTTTAATGAAATTTAAATTATCTTTATAAAAAGAAAACGTGAAACCGTATAAGTGTATTAAATTAAGCGGCACGCTGTATTATGTTAATAAAAATAAATTACACGCGGACGAAGCCGCGGGCAAATACTAGTGCTATTCTGATTAGTTAGTTAGAGGAGTCGGGTAAGTACGTCTTGGCCGAAATGCTTTGGGTTTTAAGGTGTAATACTCGCTAACTACAAAATCTAGAGCGATTCGGCCAAGAACATGGCCGAAATAAAGGCTTTTGCAGGTAGAGGTACCTACTTAGGTAGGTAGGTGGCGGGAATAAATTAAAAGAAATTGTAAAAAGATATTGCTTTTTTATTTATTTGATAAGAAATAGTTTACATATCGCAATAATCATGGATTGTTTAAAATGAAAACGGATACAAAACAAAGTTGATAAAATTGTGTAAAACAAATTTTAAGTTAATTTATCAAGAAATTGATTGGAAAATAAAACAACTTACTATTATTTAGCATAAACCAATAAATTGAATTCTGAATTTTCATAAAATAAATAGATTACATTCAATGATAATCAAGGAAGTTCTGGTTACATCACAATACATATCAATAAAGATATTCTCTAAATATTTAGGTACAGTTATAAACAGATTTTACAAAGAAATTGTATTCTAATATAGAGAGATTTTCACAAAAACTAATTGTTAGTTTATATTGTTCGTCTTGGGCTCTACTCTGAAGATAAATCCGAAGTATCTACCGTTTCCTGACTACGGCTGACTGACGAAAAATCAAACGACAGTCAAAGAGATAAGTCAAAGTCAAAAATGCGAGTTGAATGCGGGTAAGGAATAAATGAAACTTTGGAAGTCAAGAAACGGCCGAACATTCTGTTGATACTTCGGAATATCGCTTCGGATTAGATTTTACTACACTGGTTTTCCGTGGTCGTCGCGTTTAGTTCTTCATCAATACCAGACAGACAATATGTCGTCATTAGGATACCTCCTTACTTGCATCTGTGAGTCATCAGCTCATCACAGAATTCACTGGTTTCTTAGAAAATAATCGGCACCTATCCAGTCCGACAGCAATCCTTTCTCAGCATCAGCTGAAAAGAAGAGAAAATGTTTTTAATACTGCAACACAATTTTCCTACACGGTTTGGAAATCAAATAAGAAACGGGAAGATTGTATTATTTATCACAAACAGCTAATAAGGTATTTACTTACTCGGACAAGAGTAAGAAGGCAAAAGGCTCTCTCATACATAGGTATGGAACATTTGCCCAACGGTGGGACATTACAGATAGAATTCAAATAATACTCACTCAAAAAATCCAGAGTCGGTTCTTGGTCGTCGTTTTGTTGAAGAAAATCACATTCGTTCTTCAAGTTGAAATCACAGGGAAGTTCAACATTTTGTAGAATTTCCAGGTCCGACTGCGAATGTTCTTGGCTGTCCGGGGGTACTTGCGGGGGCGGTACGATAGATGGCACCACGATCAGCGAACGAGTCAGACGCTCCATCGAAGGATTGGATTGCGCCTGTGCCGACAAAGTTGCTACGAACTTGGTCATCGACTCTTCGGAGCCTTGGGATTCAGAATTATAGATCTGATTGTACAATTCTGTTTGCAATTCCATATGTGCTTGAGATTCGCCGTGATCCTGTTCTTCAGTTATGTCCACTGGGAGCTGTTGTTCCGTCGGTATCAAATAATGCATATTGTTTTGATCTTGCTCACACACGGCGGGTGGTGATACGGTGTGACCTCTCATCTCGATGCCTGAGTCCACTGAGAAAGTTTCTGATCGGGTTTTTGTTCGTTTTTCTGGTTGTATACTGACGGAACTTAGCCGCTCGGAACGCTTGCGTTTTTTTCTCTGTAACAAGTAATAAAAACACCTTTAATTATGAAAATAACTGAAAATAATAATAAAACTGTTTCGGTTATGGCTGATATATTATCAAAGAAGATCAAGTTATAGGTAATACGTAAGGAACGCACCTGTTTTCTCGAGTTGTCATTTTCGCTGTCGCAATTTTTCGAGTTGGTAATACTTTTGGAACTCGAATGTGGCCCAGCTGTAACCGCGTCCTGCATAACAAAAAAAATATAATACGTAAATAAGACAGAAGTGTAAAAAATAAATAAGGGAAGGATATAATTACGAAGTAGAAACTTACGGTATCTTCACCGTCTAAAAGTTCTAAGGCAGCATCATCGAGTCCCAAGCGATCTTGCAGGGTTGCAACTGAAAAAACAAGAAAGTTTAGAAACAAATAACAAAGAAATAATAGGAAAACTAGTTGACACTATTAAAAAAAACATAGGTACTTTGAGCTTCCAAGTTTGCATTGATGCGTTCCAATTCAGTGATACCCTCAGATTTCTTTCTGGTCGCTCTCTGAATTCGATTAACCACCGTGGCCAGAAGTTCGGCGTTCGAGATCTGTAAACAAATACAAAGTTAGAATGTTTTGTACACCGTAAATAAAGTAATGATTAACAAGAGCAGGTAAGTGTTGATGACATACGTTAGGATCACAATCAGCAGCTTCAATCAATTGCGACATGACTTCTGCTGTTTCATTGCGACGTTCTCTTTCGTACTGAGCATTGCGTGCGCGCCGTTCTATCTGAAAACAACAACAAATATATTATTATTTAAATAAATATATTGATTAATTAATAATTGTATTCTTTGAGAGCGGAAAATGTAAGGAATGAATACGAACCCGAGAAAGTGGAATACGGTTCTTGCCGGCTGGTCTTCCTCGACGCCTGGGTGGGTCGTCTGAATTTGACAAAGTTTGTTTCTGAAATAACAAAACATTTCATATAAAAAAACGTATTTTTAACGAAAAAATAAACAGGTGGAAGTATTTATGTACAATTCTTAAATATTTCGCAATACATACCTTTTCGTTCTCCATTTTTGCTACGTGACTATAATTATTCTTGATTTAAATAAATATTATATTTTTTATTTCAGAACTCCATCAGTCGAACTGCACTAATTAGTCACAAACGAAGTAATGAGTACAAAGTTTTTTGGACCCGAGTTTATATACTTACCTGCGCGTACGCAAGGGTGCAACAAAAAGAGGCGGAGTGGAACGTGGAAGTGCCGCGTAAGCTCTGCTATTGGTCGGCCGGACCTCCATTGTCGGGATTATCCATCGTTCTAGGATTCCTATTGTTATTAATTACTGGTTATGGTATGTTTTATGATTCAATAGGATTTAAAATGGCATCTTATTAGTTTACAACTTGAAAAATTAAGTCGTAAATGCTTATAGTAATAATTCCTGGCAGATTTTAAAAACTTTGTCGGCTCGTATGGTAGGTACCTATGTCACATAAAACATACATAACATCACGCCTGTAATCCCCGAAGGGTTAGGCAGAGGTGTACCTAATAGTACACCCACATTTCGCCAGTTATGTTTAAGTCCCAAGTAATAGGGGGCGAGCCTATTGCCATCAACCGGGCACAAATCCAGACTCCGGGCTGCTTCTGAGAAATTCCTAATGGAAAATCCCAATATCACTTTGCCCGACCTGGGAATCGAACCCGGGACCTCATGCTCAGCAGTCGTGCTTTCAACCACTAGACCAACGAGGCAGTCCCTACCGAGGCGGTACCTATGTGTTCATAATAATAATAATTAATTAAATCAATTTCAATTAAGAGCCTATAATACTACCTCAAATGGCTTAGCATGATCCTCCATTATGTCGAAAATGCTGCAGCTTTAATTTTGAAATAAATATATGTTAAAGTTGACGATTAATGTTAAGTACTATGTTTAACGAAAACACGATTCCATAAAATTGTCTTGTTAGAAAAAAAATTCAAAGTTACCTCCAAACCGAACAATAAACCACTGGTATTAAAAAAAATACTTAAAATTAGATAACGAAACTTTGCATATTAACTGAACTAACTATAAAGCAGGTCTTATGTTATTTTTATTTTTATAATTACCATTATTTTCACCGTAAAAAGAAAAAAACTAAAATATCGGTGCCTTAGAGTCTTCTCCCTGCCACCCTGCAACGCCAGCAGTAGGTGCGAGCGAGATAGAGAGTGAGGTGGCGCTGAGGTAGTATAGACTCTTAATTACATAATTCACGAATCTTTCAATAAAGTTTATAAAACAAATCGTAGCGATTCTGCTACGCCACGCTACGAGAGCCTACGCTGTGCTACGCACTCAGCGCCAAAAAACGTAGGTTCATAGATAAGTATGATGAAGTTAAAAAAAACCGGTCACGAGCGAGTCGGACTCGCGCACCGAGGGTTCCGTACGTATATATGATGTTGATGATTTCTGAAAAACTGTGCTATTTAGAGACATCGTTTTATTTTTCCTGTAATCTTTACGTAAACTTCTATCACATAGAATAATTTCAGATTTTTATCTATGCAAAGTGTTTGAGAATGTGCAAACAGCGTTCTTACATATGATACCCCACATGCCCTAGTAGCCAGCCACTTAAAAATTTTAAGACCCTTTCAGTCCATTAAAAAAAAAGGTCTTTTTTTATTTCTTTCTCAAGTTGACATTAGTAGTTCTTGAGATATCCAGGTGTGACAGACAAACAGACTTAGTCTCACCATAAGGGTTCCTTTTTACCATTTTGGTACGGAACCCTAAAATATCACTTATTCTGGGCTTCTGACGTACAACGATTACTATTGAATACACAAAAATCATAAATCAACACGACTTGTACAACAAAAACTTCTACTACGAAAATGACAGTTACTTGACTAGTAATATACCTACATCTCCTTTATAATCCTCTATCGGCTAATTCCTATGATCGTTTTGGCACAACAATAGGACACTAATCTTTTTAATGACGTTGGAAAGTAAGTCACTTATTACCCTAGTTATAGGAATTAGCAAATATTTGGTTTAACACCCGTTTGACAGCTGCGTAATTAGAACACTACATGCTATCGGAGTTTTTACCTGCGTTTCTTTTTTTAATTGGTCGGATATTTACATTTTTAAGTTAGTTACACTTGGAATTGGGATTCTTACGTCATAAGATTGCTAATTTCAGTTTAGAACTAGTGATAGGTCCGATTCGAAATATATTGGGTTCCTATTTGGTATGAGATAGGCTGGTATTACTGCTTCAAATAAATAAGTTTTATTTCTAACTTGTTTTTTGAATTGTAATGACAGTGTACCTTTACCATGATTGATTGATTTTTAGTTTTTTTTAGCGTTCCGTAGTCAACAAGGAACCTTATAGTTTCGCCATGTCTGTCTGTCTGTCCCCCAGCTTAGCTCAGATACTCTTAGTACGAGTACTAGAAAGCTGTAATTGGGATTCATGCCAAACATACATATTAATCATGCCGAGAAAGTGGTAAAATAAAATTGCAGTGTGTTTGATAGGCCATTCAAAAACATTGCAGGGTTGTCAAAACCATCCCAACCCCTCCCCTGCCGGCTGAGTTGTTTTTGGATATGTGAAAAAATTCATGGCAGTAGTGGACGTATAACGATGTATGGGAGAACATGTTTTTCAACTACAATGTTAAGTTTGTTTTAGGGATAAATTCATCCCAACAACCCTTCATTGTGCGTGATCCGACACGCACTTGGTCGGTTTTTTGTGATTATTGTTCTGTGTAATAGGTACTTACGACTATACAAAGAAAACACAGCGCAGTAGAGAAAAATAAAAGCATAACTTTACCTTGGAGCTTCTTAACCATTATTTTTGTACCTTCTTGAAGACTTTTCTGTAGTTGTTTTAGAGGCTTGTAATGACCGCTCTCTGTTTTTTAATACCTTGTAGGTCCATCTTGGTGGACTGTGACGCAAACCTCATTCGCTTCTGTTGTTATAACAATTATATAGTTATTGTTACATTACCATTTCGCTGTTCTCCCTTTCTATACATTTATACCCTTTCTATATTATATAGGGTCAAATTAAATTAGCAAAAAGCAAAAAATAAGAGTTTTCCTCATCAGGTAGCGTTGTAACAAACTAAAAAAAAAAATTTTTTTGTGTAATCTTCACAGACGTGATGGGTAGATTTTAACAGATTTCTCAACCCATACTTCTAGTAACAGCGGTCGTTGACCCAAAAAAATCATCAAATCTGTTTCATTTTTATTTTTTCGTGTTTAAATATCAATACCCATCACGTCGGCGGAATTTCGCTAGCTAATTTAATTTTACCCTGTATATTATAGTGTTAGCTTGTATAATGTATTTAGAAAGAAAGAAGACAGAAAGAAAAATCAAGTTTATTTGTCACAGAAAAACGTGCCTAAAAAAAAGTAAATTTAAATATCAAAAAACCCGACTGCATAAAAAATAAACTTTCAATTTAAATAAAAATAAAATAAAACGCGACTGACCTACCAAAAACGAACTAAAAAGTAAAAAACAAGCTGTAGTTCACTCTAAATAAAACTTGAATTTCGCGGACAACAGCTGCGGATTCACCTTAACGGTGGTCAAAGACTACCTAAATTTTCCGAGAAACATTATTTTTTCTTCAAAGAACCCTTATTTAGCCTTGCGGCCGGTAGAGTCTAATTAAAACTGATAAATTCCCCAAAACCTCATTATGGTTTAATTTCCAAGAAATTATAATGAGGGAGGGATGTTATTATGCCCGAAAATAATAGAAATCTTTGATGGTAGCTAGAAAAACAGCAAGGGTTATTTCACCAGGTGGCACTTCGCAGTAAGTAAAGTCAGGAAAATTAATTGTTAATTGAATCAACCTGACTACCAATTTAAATTGTCCATATATTCAAATCACAACTATCTACTATTTGACTTTTGTATGTAATATCTATAACACGGCAAAATTGACGCGGTGTGTCAAATTGATAAACAATGAATTTCTCTGACTGTACAATAATACCTTCTATGACTGCAGAGATAGATATAATTAACAGGGGGTCTACTCCGAAGCGTTAAACCGAAGTATCGGCCGAATGTTCGGCCTTTTTATAACTTCCATAGTTTCCTTTTTTAACTATGAATCCATATCCAAAAAAAAAAAAATTTCTTTTTATTGCGGTAAACATAACGCAAAGAAATAAAAACACAAACACGAAAGAACAAGTTGAGGGAAAATATGCGTCACATTCACGCAAAACGGCCATCGCTCAGCATAATGCCAGCGCTGGTTTTCAGCGACAGCCGGTGTTGACGTGATGACGTCAACCGGTGCAGCATAATGAGATAAAAATAAACAAAATAATATAAATGCAATACTTCGTTATCTATGTTTATATCCGACTTAAAGTCACATTTTTGACTTTGGCTTATCTCCATGACTGTCGTGTTTTTTTCTTGCGCCGTAGTCAGCCATAGTTAGCCGTAGTCAAGCAACGGCCGAACATTCAGCCGGTACTTCGGTTTAACGCTTCGGAGTAGACCCCCTGGAGTTTAAAAATAAAGAAACATAATTTTTACGTAAACTCCACCCAGTTACGTTGTTTATCGAATATTTCGTTGTGTATCGGGTGCAGTTCTCGTGTTTGCTGTATAAATAAGCATTACAGTATCGAGTTACCTCGCCGGAGGCTGTAAGGATCTTTTTCTTCCATCGTATATCGGTTCGTTAAAGGAGGACGCGAGCTCGCGCGGCCGCGTATTATATGCCGGGTGCAAGTTATACGAGTAACATGCGAGCGATTTTAGGAGAATGGACTCATTTATAGTCGACTAGCTGTTGCCCGCGACTTGTCTACGTATTTATATTAAAAAAAAAGAGTTGTTGTTGTTGTTGTTTCAGTTGTTGTTTATGTTTGTTGTTATATTATATTTTAACATATTCTTTGTTTCAGAGGGACTTGTGGCTGAATAATCTGAGATCAGGTTAAGCTACGCTGGCCGCGGTTGGTTCGTGGATGGGTGACCATTTTTACATACCAAGACCCCTGCCGTGCCTTAGAAAGCACGCTAAGCCGTTGGTCCCGGCTTTCATTTGTAGATCTTTGATAATTGTTTTTTTTTTAAAGAGTAACCGTGGAGTTTCTTGCCGGCTCTTCTCCATAGGAAACGACCAATTGGAACCGTGCACCTAGCTACTGACGTTTCTTAAGTGCCCATGTAGGTTTATGTGAGAGAAATATTATGATTTTTGATTTTGTTACGGGTCGTCAGAAGCCCGAAAGTCTGACAACCAGCCTTACCAATTGGTGTCGTGTTACCCAGTAATTGGGCTGTGGAGGTCAGATAGGCAGTCGTGCCATTTCAAATACTGGTATTCAGCGGCATCCGGTTAGACTGAAAGCCTTTTTTCCCGGTGTTCCCTTCCTACACTTGCACCTCCCATCTTGGGATCTGTTATTACTTCCTTGATCCCCGGCTAGTGCCCGCCCGCCTCCCGAATGCCTTACGTCTTTACGAGTATATGGGGTTGTTTTAAATTGGCTAGCTAAACTAAGCAGACACGATTTGTATCTGTATCTATACAAATGAAAAATAAAAAAACAAAATTGCAGATTTTTATGTGGGGTCATCGACCGCAGTTATAGTAGTCACTTAAAATATCAATTAAAAAATCATTTTTTTTGTTGTGTAAACTTCACAGACGTGATCGGTAGTGACATTTAAACACGATGACACATATGAAAACAGTTTTTCTCAACTAGTATTTCAAGTAACAACATTAATATGTGAGCACCATGTATCTATCACATAATTAATTTATCTGTCATCGCTTCATTATTAATTATTTTTACCTATTGTGGTATAGTAATTTTATTATAGGTGTCTTCACATATAACTAATTTACCTATACCAAATATTGTAAAACATTTTAAAAGGGTAACGGTGGAGTGTCTTGCCCATTCTTCTCCATACGAATCTACCTTGTGGAAGCGGCGACTAGAATCAATTGTATTTTTTGTGAATTTTGACGTTCAGAGGTGCCATATATGTGCCTATTTGAAATAAATAATTTGACTTTGTACAGCGGTCGTTGACCTCCAAAAAATCCATCAAATTTCGCATTCCGCAGACGCCATGAGTATGGATATCCAAACTCATCGCGTCGGCGGAGTTTAGCTAGCCATATTAAAATAACCCTGTATCATTAAAATAACAGCCATGCAGCTGATTATATCTACTTAAATCCTACTTTACTTTAACTATAATACTTTCAATATTTTTACACTTTTGTGTAAAACTCTGTCAGTAGTCGGACTCAATCAATGGCTTTCGGTCTGCTTCTGCTTGTTCAGGTTCCTAATTACTGAGGGCTATGTCTATTCCTATGGCTGATTACGCCCTTTTATAAGTAATATTACTTAAGAAATGTCACAGTTATAGATCTTGCAGTATCGGAGTATGGGACATTTCAGCTCCCCCGAAACTCACTGCACGATTTTATTTTTATTTGGGATGGGTTTGCTCTTGACCTTAGTCTAGGTCAGAGGTGACAGAGACAAAGTGATTAAGATTGCTCTGCGAAAACCGACTTTTAAGACTTATTACAGGGTGTAAGGGACAGCCCTCCGCAAATTAACAGGGTGCATACAGCTCTTCATTGTGAATCATATTCCACTGAAATATTTCTCAGGTTTTTTTTTTATCATTTTCTCCGTTGCTATTCCTTTATTTCAATGTAAAATTACACATTCTCTGTACGCAGTGCTTTGTGCTGCGATATATTTACTATGATGAGATTCAGCGCGTACACGCTGTCGCTCATGACTTGGTCACGTCTCAGGTGAGCGGGTATCGGTAGGTACGTACTGCTTTGTCGTTACGGCGTGCACTGCAGTTGTCGTATCACTAACAAGCGATCCTACGAGGGCTCTTGTTCCAGTAAATACATTTATGTTGCGTACATTATATACAATGTATACCGTACATTCTAAAAGTAACGTACATTTCTGTAGTCTTGCATGGTCTAATAAAAATAGGGACGGGTTTGGTATATTTTTGAAGTATTTTCCTTTGAAACTTTTCTGTAGGGATAAGATGTAGATACGGATTTACCTGCATTAGGAATCAGAGATTTATGGTTTCATAGAAGAACTATGATGATGGTGTTATGTGGATGAAGTGGTAAGACGATATGAAATGAGCCTGATTACGTACTGAGTATAATATTATAAACTAAGCGTGGTATTTTAACGGTTTCTTTCTTATAAGAAATAAATTAAGTGAATTTCCGAGAAACCTGTACGGCCGCTCTAACCGTTTCAATAAATTATGAACTACAAACGCGACTTGATTGATCGCGCGACTACGTCATATTCATGGTAAAGTTTCGGTTAGGACGCGGGGTGTCATGTCACGTTTTTTTTTTTTTTTTGGTATAGTGGCGTGTGCTAGCTAACATAAGGCAAATAATTTAATGTTGTGTTGCGTAATGCAAATTCTTTTACATTTTATAGTATAGATTCAAGTTTTATATCTGAACAGACAGCTGTGCTGCTGTGGAGTTTGTTGCGCCACTTCTTCTTCCCAGCTAAAGCACTAGGAAGTGGTGAAGGGTGGGCATTTTTTTTGGGGGACTGTCTTATGTAATTTTTGACGTTCGAAAAGTGCTGATTCTCAGCCTAGTTTGAATAAATGACTTTTGATTTTTTGATTTCATGTCATTACGGGATTCCGAGAACAAAACAGCACATAACCTGTAAAAGGATAAATCAAATAAAATCAAATATCTTTATTGCAATCCATATTGTATACATACAGGTGGTAAATAATTCCGCATAAAACGAACGTTTTTAATGTATGACCATGCAGTTTTTGTTTTTGTAAATAAATGTACAAATGTTAATAAAACATGCTATGTATTAACGCGTCGACATCATCATCTGCTGCCTTTTCGCAACATTTACATGGAGCTACTGCCTGCCTTACCTCCACAACCCAGTTACTGATGGGTAACACGATATCCCTTGGTAAGACGGGTTATCAGACTTTTTGGGCTTCTGACGACCCGTAACAACTGTCAAAGATCTACAAATGACAGCCGGGACCAACGGCTTAACATGCTTTCCGAGGCACGGAGGAATCTTGGTATGAAAAGATGGTCACCCATCCACGGACCAACCGCGGCAAGCGTAGCTTAGCCTGATCGATCGACCCGTGCGGCAGTTATTACTTAGCCACAAGCCTATTTAACGCGGCGACAACTAATCTGAATTTGGGATCAAAAAATAATTAAAACTGGTAGCAAAAATAGTAGGTCCGCAGATACAGCGACGGATTATTTTAAGTGAAAGTAGCAGCTTAATAATGAGTCAGCTTTGTTTTAAATTAAACTGGCATCGAGTTTTTGTTTTGGTAACTGAATTTACCAAATATACGGGATCTGGTCTATGGTCACTGTTCTAACCAATTTTTTTTCACGGGGTGGGACGTCCTCATGTTTGTCCTCCGCCCTGGGGCGGGCGGAGGGGTCTGTCAGACAATTACTGTCTAAAAACCGCCCCAGTGCTCCCTTCCCACACTTGCTCCGGGGATCTTGGGATCTAATGCGAATTCCGCGATCCCCGGCTAGTACCAGCCGGCCTCTGCGGGCCACCTCAAGTCTGGGGTGAAATCTAACGTAAATGATTCAATAACTGTGGATGGTATCATACCAACCACAAACAATTTGTTTTTTATTATTAGTATTATACTGTTTATTGATTGTGTAAACTAAAAAAAAAAAAAAAAAATTAGTAGCAAATAGTTAGTCGCCCTTTAGGTACGCCTGGAAAAACATTGGCCATAAAAAAATGAGTATCAAGAAGGTATACCATTGGGGTAGCAGTAACAAGAGTGATTGCTGAACTAAGTCATGGAATCAATAAAAAAAAAATAACAAGCACACAAACAAACACACACACACAATGCACGAGAATTTTTTTTAGGTAATTGGGTTTTTTAATTTAAGAAATTCTTAGTCACAGCCGTCTGGATATGTGTCTGGTTACTGTTATACATATATGCTCGTTTATTAGGTACTTTAGATCATCATTTTAGCCGAAAGACCACGTGGACGCGGCGGGAGACTGCTGGACATATGCCTCCCCCAAAAGGGGGGTTTGCCCCAACCCGCCTGCCAAGCGCGCGTGGCAGGCGGGTTGGCAGTTGCAGTATGGTGTTAAAATGAATAGAGAATGCTGCTGCCCATTCTCTAGTAAGTCCCTTAGTCGCCTTTTACGACACCCACTGGAAGAACTAGGTACTTTAGATAATATAACAAAATAGGCGAAATTCAATTCTGCGTATCCCTCTATTACTCAAATATATTCTGCCCGCGACTTCATTTGTGTGATATTTCTTGTCCCCCCGGCCCACTGCGTCGCATTGCATCGCCCGCCCACGCTACTACTTCGTTTTCGCTTAGCTTTTTTATTATTTTTGCTCGGCTCCTAAGGACCGTAGCAAGGTATTAAGGCGATACAAAAATAAATTGGGGGCTTTTTCGTAACCATTTATTTCAGTATAACAACATGTATGGATTTAATTTTTTGATATTATGTTTATTGACTATTTGATTAATGCTTTGACTAAAGGAAAACGCAATTGGGTTAAATTTCCTTGTTAAAATTTATTTCCGAAAAAACCTCTATTTTTTATATTGTTTCCTGTAATTCTAAAATTCTAAGTAGTTTCATTGCAAAATCGCATTCGAAATGTGCGCATTAGGTAACTGAAAATTCTGACTGAAAATATTTTTGATAGATAGCTTAATTTATTTAAAAAAATATTTGGCTTAAACATAACTGGCGAAATGTGGGTGTACTATTAGGTAAACCTCTGCCTAACCCTTCGGGGATTACAGGCGTGATGTTATGTGTGTTATGTTTTTATTTGGTTTGTCTTTGTTACGTTGTTGTATTTTGGTTTCAGCGCATTGTTGCGGTCTCTTTTTTCGCATGTGGAAGTAATTTACTCTGTCACTGTCTTACGGCCGCCCAGTTCGCTATGATTTATGTTTTACGTATCACCTTAAATAGCCTATACCCTTCCTCAAGAATTGTGCTATCAAATGCAAAAAGAATATTTGAAATCCGGTTGGCAGTTCCAGAGATTACCCCCTACGTACAAACTTACAAACATACTAATTTTACCTCTTTGTAATAGAACTATAAATATTATGATTTGTTTTCAAAATAAAAAAAAACACGTTTCTAATATTGCTATTTATTCACTCTCAAATTGTAGGTGTATTACACTAACTTAGTGGTATCAATACCAACACTTTGTAGCCAGTATATAATCTCGGTGTACTGATCATAGTTACTCTCAATACAACGTTCTTCAATGCCTCCTAAGGCGTTAAGCAGAGATGTAGTGAACTTTGACAGGGCTTCTGCTTGATCAGCGTTCTGAAACATATTATAACAAAAGTTATTAAAAATCAATCAGTCCACTGCTGGACATAGGCCTCTCCCAGGCTGCGCCACAACACCCTGTCCTCCGCCTTCCGCATCCAGTCTGACCCAGCCACCTTTCCAGTCAGTTAATAATAATAATTATGAATAACTGTTGCGCAATGTGGGTGTACTATTGGCTACTTTGTGTTAAAGTATTTTGTCAATTTTTATTTTATTTTTTATTTTAGTAAAGTGTGTCTTGTTTTTGCAGAATAAACTATTTTTCTTTCTTTCTTTACTGTAAGTACTTACACCTCTGCCTAACCCTTCGGGGAATACAGGTGTGATGTTATGTAATAATTATGGATTATTTTGGATGGAAGGCTGAGGTGATATGCTATTATCATCCTGATAACGACATGTTGCTGATAACGAGAATGTTTTAATCTCCACTCAAGTGTCCATGGATACTATATTATCCCAAAAAAAGTCGTGTCATACGTCCATTTATACTACACTATCCAAGCGACGAGTCATCACTAATTCCATCTAGTTTTAAAAATGCGGTACTATTGGGTGAGTTTGACAGATTATATGGATAACTGATGAAATAGTCCAACTGAAAAACATGAGATGGCAGTGTCAGATTTTTTGACAACTGAATGAGAATTTTTTATCTTCAGTTGACTGTGTGTGTCGTTAAGTGTTTTTCTGAGTGTCAGCGAAAAAACTTAATTGAACTGGTAGATAATGAACAGTCTCACCCGCTGGATCCAGAAGCATGAAATTTTGCATAATGGTTCCTTATATTAATGAGAGTGTGCACTAAGGTTTTTTGATAATTCGTGCCTTAACGGTAAGTTTGTCATTCGATAGGAAAGCCGATCGAACATGGCTTGTTATTCTATAACTTTCCTAAACTACAAACAAATTAAAAGTGACAAAAATAGTCCAAGAGGCTACAAATATTATCTTTACAAAAATAAATGGCTATTAACCGACTTCAAAAAGGAGGAGGTTCTCAATACGACTGTAAGTTTTTATTTCAGACCAAAAAGTCTTTAATGGCTCGTAGCAGATCTTATCGTCGACGACTGCGTAGCTAGCGTAGCGGTGACGGCAGCTACGGCGTAGCAACTGCGCAATACTTTTCACGATTGTTGTGTTATGTAAGTTCTAAAGAAAATATCAGCTTTTTCCATTACTTGGCTTGTGTAAATAAATAAGGCGCCATTCGTTTTGAGTAAATATACAACGTGGCGATTAGGTTATCACATTAATTCAAACCACGTATTCTACATTACGTATTTTAAGCATACATAAATAAAATAATTAATAAAAGTTAACATTCTACCCGTGAGACCTTTTTTTCCCTTTTAGTATTTAACAACATCATGTATTATAACGCCCCGCGCGTGAGCGCAAGTACCTACCCTCCGCTAGTCTCACTGTCGTTTGGCGTGTGCGCCGTAGTATCAAGGGTGGATTATTTATTGCCAATTTTTACGCTATTTAGTTTGTTAGAAAAATTCAGTTTTCTATTTTTAGGTCTATTTTTATTTTTATTATTTTAACAGACTGATAACAACTTGTAATAACCGCTGTACTATTTAATGTGATAACCTAATCGCCACGTTGTATGAGACGAACTACTACGAATACTCCTTTAGGGTATTTAATTTTCAAAAATCCTTTTTAGTGCCCACTTTCGTGATATACTCTTGTGGAAAATTTAGACTCAGCGGTTTAGGCAATGCATTGTGTTTCAGTGAATGAATGAATGAATGAATTTAAGAATTTTATTAAGTAAATGAACTGTGACGTGTATATCAGCAACTCAGACTATTGCAGCTCACTGCTGGAACCTAGGCTTCTTCCAAGTTGAGCCAAAACACTAAGTTTTCTACCTTTTTCATGTGTAGTGAGATACGAAACGCCGACCTTATCTAGATTTTTTTTTTAGTATGAATGATTTGTAAAAGTGTTTGTACAAACCTAATTACAGAAATAAGTCATTTATCATTTATCAGTGGTCCACTTCGGGATTCCACCTAAGAGCTTGTCTACGGCAGCAGCTGTCGGTATTTCGACAGAAATGGCTATTCCACTGCCTTAACTTTATATTGCATACTCTACGCTAAGCTATGTCGATAACTCATTGGTCCTACGAGAATCTTGTTCAACACATTTTTAAGCAAAATTAAGTAAGGAAGAATAGTAACATAAATAAATTGTAAATATTATAATATTTATTTTATATATACGAAAAAAAATATATAATAATATTATCAAAAAGCCGACTTTCGGGACCTTTAACAGTCGTTTTTTTCATACGAGATATCATAATGAACCTGAATGAAGATAATCCCGGCGAAAAATCTTAATTATGATTTATTTAGCTGATTTGCCTTTAGTTTAACAAATTTTCCAGGGCTATAAATACTAACAGTGTAAGTAACAACAGCAGACGCAGCCAATCGGCGCAGCATCATGAGCTCGCAGCGTCGCACATGCGCCCGCGCATCCTCAAGCAGCGCCTCCGACGTGCGCGCCTCACCCGGCGCCACCGGCACTATAGATGTGGCGCCGACAGAACAAGCGCCTAACGAGTCACATACTTCCACCCACACGAAAGTACCGCCTTCTGTAAAGTGATTAATTCATTTAATTTTACCCTATGTCTTTGTGTATTCGTCTGCCGCTTTAGGCTTATTTTAATCCATTATAATTATACCATTTGATCTCCAAATATTTTAAAACAATATTTAGCGAAACTTTTAATAGGGACACGATTTTTAAATGCTTAATCGGCATAAACTCAAGACGCATAAAGGCATTTAGCTTATAATCTATTGTTTTTATCCACAAAGCTAATATTTTTGAGTGCTACATGCAGATACAGTGCAGCTATAGTGTTAGATGCGCTTTACTTTGTGTGAATTATTTCATCACCACTGCTCTTAAACCGGTGAAGGGAAACATCGCGAGGAAACCGGCATGTCCTAGAACTAAAAATTCGAAGACATGTGACGTCCACTAAACCGCACTGGGTCCGCGTGGTGGATTACGGCCACTCCCTTTCACATAAAGAGGAGGCCTGTTTCCCAACAGTGGGAACATTATAGGCTGATCTATTTATTTATTTAATACTTTAAGCACACAAATGTACAGAGGCGGACTTAATTGCATAGGCATTTTCTACCAGTCAACCGTTGGGCGATGCAGAGACAAACAGTGGTAGGTGCAATAGCGAGAATGCTGATTAAATATGCTTATGCTATGCAAATGCTGGCTACACATATTTTTTTAAGAAACGGGTCGGTATGTGATTATTAACGGGTCTGGCTGTTTGTGTATGCAAGTTTAAATGTTTGTAAACGCACCCACGATACAAGAGAAATTCCTAAAAAACAAAACGACTAGCAGCGCCCCGCGGATCTCCCGCATAAGTTTCGATCCCGTGGGAATATCGGGATAAAAACTATCCAATCTGTTAATCCTGGTTATAAACTATATCTGTGTGCAAAATTTCATCTGAATCCGTTCAGTAGTTTTTGCGTGAAAGCGTAACAAACATCCATGCATCCTCACAATCTTCGCATTTATAATATTATTATCCTAATAAGGTATTCATTGAAATCATATGATGTCAAGGGCGATTTTGTTCAAAATTAAATACTTGTGATGAATAACGTATTTATTTGGATAAAAGGGTTAATATCTTATAAAAACACCTTCGAAAATAATGCAGTATTTTAGAACAAATTTAATTACCATAAAAAGGTTATAGTGAGTCAACCTTAAAAGATAGACATATGCTGTCGCGGAATTTCTTTTAGAACTTTTAAAGGGAAATAATTCAGCCATACATGATTTTTGCGTAACTTTAATCATTTACGCAACAGAAGCTCTCAAAAGGATTTTATTTTCCCGTTTTTGCAACATTTTTCATTGATGCTCCGCTCCTTTTGTTAATTTGGTCGTATCGTGATATTATATAGCCTAAAGCCTTCCTCAATAAATGGAATATTGAATACAAAAATAATTTTACAATTCAAACCAGTAGTTCCTGAAATTAGCGCGTTCAACCAAACAAACCCTTCAGCTTTATAATATTACTAGCTGCGCCCCGCGGTTTCACCCGCGTAAGTCTCGATTCCGTGGGAAAATCGGGATAAAAGTATGTCTTAATCCAGGGTGTCAGCTACCTCCATACAAAATTTCATTAAAATTGGTCCAGCCGTTTGCGCGTGAAGAAGTAACAAACATACACACACACACACACACACTCAAAAACTTTCGCCTTTATAATATTAGTGTGTATATTGTAAAGATTGGTCAATTATAGAACACCCAGCCCGGCTATATCTTCTTGGTCGCAGCATCATACTTACCAATATAAGGCAACAGAGTCTCAATCGCCATGTGCTCGAGGTACGACCCCAGCAGTAGGGTGTCATTATTGGTCAGATCAACGAAGAAGGAGTAACGTAGAGGTCTGCTAGTATCCACTACAGCAAGCGTGCTGAGGCGAAATACTGTTTCCATAGCTGTACCGATTTCTGGCATTACCTTGAAAATAAGAAGTTATTGTTAAAGGAGAGTTGGAAGGGACTTTAATACCTACCTTTGCTATCGGATAGTTCTTTGTGGTTTGAAAACAAAGTCGTTTGAAGGCACTAGAAGTCGATAGCTCATCGTTCGCACAAGTCATAAATGGATTGGAAAAGTTGTGTGCTTTTTGTGAATCAGGAAACCATGAGTGTCTTGACAGTAATCTATAGTATGGGTAGATCGCAAGGAATTTAGCTTTATTTAAAGTTTTATCGGAAGTTTCGAAACTTTTAAAACACAAACTAATTTATTCTTTTGTTTTTTTTACTAACCCAATACCCTATAGCTAGAGAAATATTTGTTAATCTTTTCGTTTTAAACGATCAATAATTTAAACAAAAAAACTCACCAGAACATACCCAGCATTAGGCTTATCGTTGAGCTGGAAAATAACATCAGCATACACTTCTCCATCACCGGTACAGTTGTCCTCTTTCACACAGCGGCACTCCGCCACCACCCTGACTCGGCCCGCTCTGGCGTCCATATTGGCAGACACCGACTTCCAACTGGTCTCGTTGGTGTAATCTGTCAGCTCGCTCAGAAAGTTTTCTTCGAGGGAATAAAAGTTTATCGGCTCCGATATACGAGTGCCGTGCTGTTGAGAGTAACAATCGATCAGTTCGGAAAAATAAACGGTATCTACTATTATTAGATAGTACACAGTAGGTAAAGTCAAGGAAATTAATTGTTAAGCAAATTGACTACTACACTAAATTGTCTGTATATTTAAATGACACCTGTCATTCTTTGAAAGTTTTATGAAATGGGTACCATGATATCATCATTATCTGCTGGCTTTTTCTAAACTGTGTTGGGGTCGACTTCCAGTCTAACCGGATGCAAAGTGAGTACCAGTACTCGGCAAATTGACGTGGGGTCTCAATTTGCTTATTATTTAATTTCCCTCACAGACATTCATGCACGCCGTTTCCCCATGAGTGTCCTTGGAAAAAGGCGTGAATTTAACGTATGAATGTTTGTAAACATTGAATATTAACTCAGCCTTGGTCAGAATATGTGATAACGTTTGGTCCCAAATGAAAACTTTTGAAGGTTTGATACTTTTATAAGATACCTGGATAATGTTATTTTGATGATGAATGCCTACACTCCTCTCAGAATGATTTTTTTGTATAGTTACACAATTAAAGCTTTGTTTACACAATCTCAAAAATAATCTTTTACGTTACGATGTAACTTCATAAACCAAGTCTTGTTTCTTTTCCTTCCAAGTTCTATTATGCTTATTTCAGGCCTGGAAACTTATGTAAGTACATTCTTCAGCAATAAAAATGTAAATGAACGTAAATGAAATATAGTAGCACTTTTCACCTCTGACCGCTTTCCATAAAGCCGTCATTTCGGTACGTAAATGAAATAAACATGAAAAAGGCTGACCGTTACGTACTTATGACACGCGATGTAGCACCTACTTAACACACAGCCCAGACGCCTCGCTAATAAAAACAATATTCGCTTAATTCCAGTAATATCTAGATAGCACTAAAAAAATCTCTCTTTAAACATATTTTTTTTGTTCTTTGCACTTATGTTTTATGATTATTAATAAATATATTTATTTAGGTAAGTTTAATATGTTTTATGTATGTATTTACTGTGCGTAGGCGAAAACCCTAGGGATATTGCGAAAACACGAATAATTAGACAACGGTGAAAACATTTCTCAATCTGACTGGAAAAAGATAGGGTGTATGCTATCAAAGATCCACGAATGACAGCCGGGACCAACGGCTTACCGTGCTTTCCGAGACACGGTGGAGTCTCGAGATGGTCATCACCCATTAATGGACCAACCCCGGTAAGCGTAGCTTAACCTGATGGATCGACCCGTGCGGTTGTTATTACTTAGTGTCGCCGCACACGGGCTCCACGCCACAGCCACAAACGCCGCCACGAGAAGCTAGTTTACGTATAGTATACGTAGCGCGTGGCGGCCACCGGCGTCAACCGTGTGCGGCGAGTCCATATAAAATGTATGAAAACTACAGGAAATATGCCGGTGGCGTCGTCGTTTTGTGGTTGGTGGCCGGTGGCCCGTGTGCGGGGACCCTTAGCTACAAGCTCCTCAATAATTATGCTAAATATTAAAACAATAATAAATTGATAGCGTGCAATAATAGGAGGGACCTATGTGGACCTGAAGGCCTCTCCACTGCTGTGGACTGCTATAAGCTGATGATGAGGTTGACGAGCTTACCTCGTTGTCATCGCAGATGTCAGTGGCAGTAGAGAACTCTGACACTAGACAGTGTTGGCTCCTAAAGTACCAAGTGATGGAGCACCCTGGTACCACGTTGCTTATGTTAGCTTTGATAGTTACGACACTACCCTCGTTCAGAATTCGAGGCATTTGTAGCATCTGCAGAATATTTTCAGTTTATCGGAAATGTTCGCAGGTAACTTGATAATATCTAATTTAAAGTACAGTCGCTAGCACATCAAGTTAACACAAACTGTAAAATTTTCTCAATTGATTTTGAACTTAACCATCAACATTTGATGGCTTAACATCATTTGGAGAAATTTGACAGTTTGGACCTGATGCGCTGGCGACTGTAACTACGAAGTTATAGTATGATTCAGCAGAAAAAGTTTCTGCAAATCTGTTAGCTAGGAAAAGACAAGTTAAAATATTACTAAAGCCTGATTTACACGTTCTGGTTAAATGACTGTGACATACCATAGGTTAAAACAAAAATAAAAGTTACACCGTCTAAATAGCGTTTAGATGCAAGTCATTTGTTGCTTGAATCTTATTGCTTGCCACGCGCAAGAAACTTGCGTGAAGTATATGGGGCCTAAGACTTAAATAGATGTTAGAGATAAACTACGATAACATGGCTCGTCCCTCCAAATTACTGTTTCAATGTGTGTAGTCACATCCTTACGAAAGAGTTTGTATGTAGTTGTAAGTAGGTACTCGTCTCACTTATTACCAGATTTGTTGGTCAACTAATCATAACTAGCCGATCGCGCAAGACAACGCACGTGTCGTTTTCATAGAGTACGTCAGTGCAGCGCCATACTAATAATAATGAGCGATTAATGACGCCACTAGTCGAGCAACAAATCTGTGATTAGTTTTTGTTTGACGGCCGTCTCATTACGCACACATGCGTATAAATACTTTCACAAATAATTTAAAACGTTTTGAATTTTGGAGGGGCGGGCCATATTATCGTAGTTAATCTCTACACAATTTTGTTGAAAGATTGTTAAGCTTTGACAGTAGTAGGTACAGTGTACTACGTACTTGTATGACGGGTAGTCTGGGCTCCAGAGCAGTGACTCGAGCTATGGCTTGATCTTCTACAGACTGACCCAAAACAGTCACCGTCAAGGTTATTAAATACCTGAACAATAATAAAGATTTATTTTAGGAAGTCAAAGCGTTCATTTCGGAGAATATCACGGAAAACAAATCTGAAAAACATCAATTTGAACAGCACCAAAATTAATTGTATTAATTGTATGACAAAGAATAGTGAAGGAAATCAGACCTATAGTCCATTTGAAATAAGATTAGAAATTTCAATATACTTTTATACAGTCCGTTCAATCGATTTTGACTTCTATTCCGTAGGCATAAGTATGGCATTAAAAGCAAAAACGTGGTTAGAATACCAACTGTTTATTACAGCTGTCATTTGTCATGCCACCAACGCATCAGCAGTGCTATTCTGTAACCATCTCACCGTGGAAGTATAGAAGCAAAACCTCACGGACTTGAACTAGCAAAATGGCTCTCACTGAGTCAAAACAGTGGGAATGATATCACCAATTTTATAATTACATCATCCATTTTTTACCTACTAAACAAACGGTTTAATATTAAAGTTCGTGGAGCCGCCAGCACATCAGATTACACCAAACTGTCAAATTTCTCCAAATGATTTTAAAAATGTTGATGGTTAAGTTCAAAATCGAATGAGAAATTTTTACAGTTAACGTGACGTGCTGGCGACTGTACATATTCATGTCCAGTACACACATAAAACAAAAATATTATAAGAGGTGGGACTGTAGCGGTCATTAATACATCCACATAATAATTATGTATTTATTTTCAACGGTGGTCGCTTACGGGCTGTAATAATAAGTGTGTGCGATAATTTATACCTATAATTTTGGACGGGCCAATTAGTCTAGCCAGGTTCAGACTGGTCTATTAGTGAATTAAAAAAGCAATTACTTAGTTAATTAGGTAATAACTTACTCGCCGATGTAAGACAGTCCCGATGGGAAAGACAATGTGCCCTCGTTATCGGTTTCGTAAAATGTATCGACTGGCTCGCCGCCGAATGTACATTCCCAGGCTATCTGCAAAAAAATTTTTTTTTTTTAGTATAGTGCAGGGATGGAACCTTTATACATCTACGTGCCATTTTTTTTCAAAAAATGTATCTATGTATCGCCATGACGTGCCAACAAACAAACTTAATACTTTCACAATCCTCTTCAATTCCTCTTTATGTGCAAACAGAAATAGACCTTTACTATTATACAGTAATCAACATCTCACCACATTAAGTAATTGAAAGAAAAAAATAGTGCAAATTCTGCTTTTGCAAACTAGATGGAAAATAATTTATATCAGGTTCATATTTAATTATTTTTAGCAGAATGTAAGCTGAACTGGAATCATCCGACTAACGACTCACAGGCGTATGTAGATGAAAATATCGCGCTCAGATTTCTATGTTTGTTACTGTGACTTAGATGCCTAAGTTCCTCAATTGCTGCGGTGCCTAAATATTTTTTTCGCGTGCCACTAAAGCACGCGTGTCATTGGTTCGCCATCCCTGGGCCTCAAGTCTGCTATTACAATAATGTCAGAATGGTCGATCATTGATTTCATAATTGTTGATTTTGACAGGTTTGGTAATCTACTATTATAATGGCGTCATTATGACTTTCCAATGGTCGGCCACTGACACTACATTGAAAGAAATTGCAAAGAAAATGATCGACCATTATGAATTTAACAGATTACGAACTTTTAGCAAAATGACAATAGGATTCGATCGTGTTGGAATGACTGAATTTATAAAAATAGCAGACTTGGGCCCCAGGTGTAGTGTCTACGCCCTGAGTATGGGCGCATTGTATCAAAAATACGTCGTGTTGACGCGGCGTTAATGTCGTATCAGACTAGCGTCTACATTCGTTCGTAGCCATCGCATACGCTCACCTTCAGTGTATTTGGACAGAAGGTAGGTACTCGGGAACCGAAAAGGAAAAAGAAAAACATAAAGGCAAGCGAAGTTTACATTTTTAAAGTCGATCAACAAGTAAAATAAACTTAATTATTAAGAGCAGGCAGTCTAAATCAAATTTCCAAGCGAGCCCCGCCCCTTGCTCCCCGCCATTCTGTTATGTGCTAAACGCTAACTCATCAGTAATAAAGTTGAAAATCGCGTGCGCTCTTTGATCTTGTTCGAGCCCAAAAGTAAATAGCGTAAGTCTCAATTCTTATTTCGTTTATAACTAAAGTAATGATTGATCTAGAGAAAAAATATCTGGTGGCTGGATAATAAACTATATTTGCTTGCTGTGAATATTTATTTTAGACATAAAAGCCAAACAATCTTGTTTGTTTTTTTATAATCATCCTTAAAAAAGACATGCTTTTCGAATAAAACATGTTACAAGAGAAAATATTACAATTACGTAACTGTCTTCAACATGGACAGAAAAAGATCCAATCACACTAATATTATAAAGGCGAATGTTTGTGAGTGTGTGTGTTGTGTGTATATTTGTTACTTCTTCACGCTCAAACGCCTGGACCAATTTTGAAAAAAAATTGTATGGCTGACACCCTGGATTAAGACATAGGCTACTTTTAATTCCGATATTCCCACGGGATCGAGACTTACGCGGGTGAAACCGCGGGGCGCAGCTAGTAAATCATATACTAAAGTTTCATTTTGCTTGTATGTGTGACTGTTTCAGAATATTCATGCAAATTAATATAAAAAGCCTCTTCTTAAGCTGCGTTCTTTACTTTTAGTCAGATTTCGTAGATGCACAAGGAAAATTTACATTACCATAAAAAATAATCAACGTATAGTATGTACACTCACTGTCATACCCTCATCCAAATAGTCCAGTTTGTTGATATCAGTATACAGTTTGAAAGGAGTCTCAATGGATATGACCAACAGGTCGACGTTGAAGTTTATACTCAGACTTCGATGTAGCACACGGAACGGCAGACTTTTCTGAAATGGGCATTATTCACTAGTATTTTGACAACGTCTTACTTTACAGCTAAATTCTACAACTATTATACAGTCCCTTCACAGTTACCTCTGATTTTGCAGCACTGCCAAAATCACAGTGATCCTTAAAATCTGTACAATAAGGTTGCTATTTTGTCGCTGCTGTCAGAGTTAAAACAACAGTAAAATTACTTAGTAGGACTGCTCATTCAAAAAAATACCAAGAATACGAGAAGCAATAAAAAACAAAATGTTTTCGTTTTAATCTAGCAGCATGACGTTTTCTATTTCTACTCTACTGTAGAATAGAAACCGCCTGTCTATCCTTCTCGGAAGAAAACTATCAACTGTCTACGGAAACGTAATTTTTGTCTACTCGCTTCTTTACGGTTCTAGTGCTAAGCCTGCTGGTATTAAATTGAAATATCAACATTTGGTTCATTTTATTTGTATTTTTTCGACAAGCAACCACCTTACCTGTGTAATGAAGTCCCCATTAGAGTACTTATACACCTGACAGAGTACGTCATAAGACTGTCCCGGAGTCAGGGTGTTAGCCCGGATGACCAGCCAGGAGCCTTTCACGTCAACCACGGCTACATTGTCTTCAGCGCTGGTCACAGTCCAGACAAACTGTAGGAAATTTAGTTTTAAGAAAAATTTTAATACCAGCCATTATTGTCCCAATAACGAGGCAACGGCCTCTTCCCATACTGAGAAGGCAAGAGCATTGGTCACCACGCTTGTTCAAGACGGGTTGGTGATTTTAGACATAATAATATATCAAATCTATACGTCCAGGTTTCCTCACAATTTTTTTATTTCATGGATGTCAGTATTGTCCAAGATAAATTTGTAAAAATAAATAATTGTAGAAAAGCTACTTCTGGTTGATAAGTCTTTAGAAGGTATGAAAAAATATAACTTTTTGGACTGCATTGTTTTAGAGATTATAAACAGCAATACGTATTTGAAAGGTATGTACTGTTTAACCGCCTCTGTGGTCTAGTGGTAAGACCTATCTCTGTCCTATCTCAGACCCAGAGATCACGGATTACCAGCGGGGGAAAAAAAATCTGCTCGGTTTGGTTGGTGGTAGGGCTTATTCTCCGCCTGGCTAGCTACCACCATCTTATCTAAGTCTGTCGCCATACCAACAATGTTAACAGCATTGTTGTGTTTTGGCAGTCAGAAGTAGGATACCCAGCACCTATGTGGTTGAGGATTCCGTGTGAAGCTCGCTTCCACCTTCGGCCTGATCATAACTTACCATCAGGTGAAATGAAGGCCAAGAGCTTCTACGAAGACAAAAAAATACATAATTGGGCTAAAATAGTCTACGCCTCACTTCACACTTGCACTGTTTCAAAAGTTTCATTGGTAACGAGTCTATTAAAACAGTTTGTTATTTCAAGTTTTCTGTAACAGCTGCATATACTTTTGCAAACTGGTTTAAATTTAACGTAACAACAACTAAATTTAATTTAATTAACACAGGAATTCATAACCGCCTCTGGGTTAACTGGCTACAAAAGCAAAGCTTTGAAAATCTCATTTGAGTAAATTAACTTTAATAGAAATTAAAACATCTTTTTTGATTTATTGAGGTTGGTTAGATGTACCAACAGTTTTTTTTTTTATATTTTTCTTATTTTTTTTGGACTGCGGATTATTATTAGTATTTTATTATAACATCCAGTGAAACCATAGGATCGACTACGCGGTAAAAGGGAGGCATTTGAGAGGTTTCAGTTAAAACCGTGGTGTCACTCACCCGTTACGGTACAACTACCTACTGCCTTACCGTCACAGGGACTAATCCGTCCACATGAGGTGGCAATGACAAAACGTAGGTACTCGTAATAGCGTAAACAAGTTTATTTACGAATCCTTGGTTTTTAACCGACTTCTAAAAAAGGAGGAGGTTCTCAATTCAGATGTTTGTATATTTTTTTTTATGTTTGTTCGCGCATAACTCCTTCGCTTGTCAACCGATTTGAAAAATTCTTTTTTGTTTGAAAGGGTTATACTTTCCAAATGGTCCTATCAAAATTTTATCGAAATCGGACAAGCTGTTTTTGAAAAATCAACAAACATCTAAAAATTTATATACATTGTCTACATTAACGATCTTTTCGTTTACTCTGCATTGCGTTTTTTGTTCGCGCATAACTCCGTCATTTACGAACCGATTAGGAAAATTCTTTTTCGGCACTAAAAAGTGAAAAATAAAAAACTTTTTACAAAAAAAAAAAATAACTTTTTCACTTTGTAGTGTTTTTTTTGGAAGTCGGTTATTTTTTTTTGTAAAAAGTTTTTTTTCTGATCACTTTATCAGTCTGTTACTGCCATGCGTGTGCTTTACCAGAGGTAGATTTAAAACTCAAAATAAAAACTTTTTTGTTAAAAGGTGAAATTAATTAAGTAGTCTAATGTGAAGCCATCTGAAAATCACTAGACCTGGTTTTGGGCTATTGTAAAGTCCCGGAAAAGTATCGGGGTCACTCTTATGCTCCTACTGCTGGAACGAAATGCAGCTAAAATATAATTCCTTTTACAGCAAAAAACAAAAAGCAACAGTACTAACATAATAATCATGCGTCCTGTAACACTCTGTGACTTGGGCCTCCAGCATGAAATCTATATCAGCATAGGCTAACTGTCCACCAATCAGAACGATGGAGAACATGTCGGATTGGCCCTCAATGAGCAGCTTCGGGTCTCCTTTGATGTTATCGATTTGGAACACCTTCTCTGTGCCGACGTCATCGTTGTAGGTGGTGGCGGTGACGTTGAAGATGTAGTTCACTCCAGTTAGTAGCTGAAAGGGAAATAATGTTGTCTTGGGATCTTAAAGAGAAGAGGAATCGGGCTAAAAGAGTTTCCAAGTCATTTAGCGTTGCTGGGGAGCTTTATTGTGTTGGCTAACAATAGTTGGCCAGACAGCAAGCTTCGACCGATCAGCTAGTTATATTATATTACTATATTAAGCTGAAGAGTATGTTTGTTTTTTTAAACACGCTATTATAATATCTGAAACTACCAGTCGGTTTTTTTTGTTTGCATTCGGTAGCCCAATTCTTGAGGAAGGCTATTTGACATCACACTACGATCCTTAGAAGCCGGGCAAAAATGAAAAAGTCAGAACAAACGCTAATCGAAAACGAAGTAATAGCGGAGGCGGGAAATATAGCTGTTATTTTAATATATTGTGGTGTGTTACGACTTCCACAGCTATATCACAGTAGCTCAATTTATGGTGCAAGAACCTCAACATGAACTGAGACGTCCAGTGCTGGACATAAGCCTCCTCCAACATATGGGGGAGGTTGCCATAATCGCCACGGGTTGGCGATCGCAGTATGGTGTTAAAATGCATAGAGAATGCTGCTGCCCATTCTCTAGTAAGTCCCTTAGTCGCCTTTTACGACACCCACGGGAAGAAATAGGGTGGTGCTATTCTTTACGTCCGTGCTGACATGTAAGTAGAAGCTTTTATTATAGTTTGTTGCAATTGGTATGAAACACTGTGTGTGTAAAGCAAGCTTTCCTGTTTGATACAAAATTTTAATTCTGATTCATCATATTTTTATTCATAATTCTTGCACAGAATCTGTAAATGATGCAAATCGTCCAAGATCGATCGTGAATACTTAGTGAATACTTAGGCAGGCATTTACGTACCTACGGATTATAACAAAATATTTTTACAAGCAACAAAAACAAGTTATTACTTCAGTATTATTAATAATGAAGACGTTAGGTTCCAGCTGGGGCCCGTTGAGCTTGAGTTCGAGTTCCCGCACGGTGTGCCAGAGTGCGAGAGTGAACCGCTGCGTGGGCGCAACCAGCGGGTACCAGCGCACGATCCAGTGGAACTCCACGGGTATACCGGCCTCGGTCTGCAAACTATCCGTAGAACATGGACTTGAATGTAGGTACAGTCATGAGCATATACATTACATTACGCAGGATTCAAAAGCGATTTTCTTTTAAAGTGTTGATAGACATTTTATGGTGTTAAGAAATCAAAATCAAAAGTGTATAATGAAATAGGACTTTTCTCAAAGTTGCAGTAGTTATTATTTGAAGACTCAATCGCTTTTGGATATTGTGTAATGATAATGCTTATGACGATTATTTATGAATGTACTGATGTACTACATATAAATTGTTGGCAAAAGGTAACGCGGTGTGCACAGGTATTTGTTATAGCCGGAAATATTATCTGGAAATGGTTATTGTTAAAAAATGATTTGTGTTTTAAATTATTCAATAATATCATCATTTCAGCCGAAAGACATCCACTGCTGCACATAGGTGTTCCCCAAAAGGAGGGGGGGGGGGGGGGGGTTGCCATAAGCGCCACGCGTCGCATCGTTTAAATTATTAATTATTATTAATTCAGACACAAATTCAGCGACTACGATTGCAGAAAGATGTAGAAAGACAGAACGTGTAACTGCTACTCTACTGCTTAAACACACTAAGTTGCAAGTTGTTTTTATTATTCTTAGGGTTTGCTGATGACTTCAAATGAAAATTCTATATAACTAGGCACAATCAAAAACCCACACTCCGCTCATAATATTGTCTAAGCCTATAACATACTCAGTCTGTGCTATATAAATGTATTGTTTTTCTTTATTTATTTATCTTTCTTTTTCGTGTGATGACTAACCTGGTGTCAGAGATTTTATGCCGCCCATGGGCCTCTGACTTAACTTCAAATCCCGTCGAGAAATATCTCTCAGGAATACCGGTTACCCCACGATGTTTTTTTTCATCGTCTGTTAAGCAAGTGATAATTTGAGACAAACTTTTGTGGCGAGTATAGTCGGCAAGTAAACTCGCACACTTGAACGCAGCATAAAAATCACGCCACCTTTTTAAGCCCCGCCTCTAAGATAAGGATTTAACTAAGTGTGCGTAGCGAAGCGCACACATGAACGACCGCCGCCTGCGATCCTTTGTCTAGGATGACGACGCGCGCGCATTGTGGGCGTTGCTAACAGTGACGTATTTTGTTTACTCTGTAGTATAAATACCTGTGTCCTAATGGCATAGAACTCAGATTTTGTTCCATCATTCATTGCTGTATACTCACTCATTTAGTATAATATATATCATCCGCTTTTACGCATCAGCTTATTTCATTGAATTCCGACCTGTACCTACTCATCAGGCTCGCACAGTAGTGGGTCAATAAGCGTCATCTACTACATACGCGCCTACCCACTTCATTGGTGACCCCGATTCCGTTGACAAGAGGAGTAAAGATGGGGCTTGGTGAGGAGACATCGGGAACAAGCACAGAAAAGGACGTGTTCCAGGAATCATGTCGAGTTGGCGTAAGGACACCGACATTCAACCCTGCTGACCCGGTGCTGTGGTTCGCCCAATTGGAAGGACAGTTCGCGTTGTCAAGCATGACGACGGACACAACAAAATTTTACTTCGTCCTGTCGCAGCTGGAACCGCAGCACGCCGCAGAAGTTAGAGACCTGGTCGTTTCTCCACCAGCGACAGGGAAATATGACAAGCTGAAGGCGGAGCTTATTAAGAGGCTATCTGCGTCTCAGGAGCGTAAAATTAAGCAGTTGATAATGCACGAAGAGCTCGGCGACAGAAAACCGTCGCAGTTTCTGCGACACTTGCAGCACTTGGCCGGACCAACAGTTCCAGCAGAATTCATCAGGACAATCTGGTCAAGTCGGCTTCCCACCAACCTGCAGACCATTGTCGCGTCGCAACCAACCATGCCACTAGAGGACGTGGCCGAATTGGCAGATCGTATAAACGCAGTTCGCAGCAAACGGAACAATTATAGCCACCTACGGTTACCTGTCACTCACTTTGGATCTGGGTCTACGTCGAGCCTTCACTTGGCAATTCATAGTGGCAGACGTTTCAAAACCCATAATCGGTATCGACTTCTTAAGTTATTACAACCTAATTGTTGATTGCCGCAACCAACGCTTAGTTGACAACGTAACCGCACTAACGACCCCAGCGACGTTTCAAAAGGCAACTGAAGCCATATCGTCAGTCCGCACAACCACAGAAGACAAGGATTACCAACAGCTATTACGGGAATATCCAGATCTCACACGCCCAGCTGGTAGACCTGGAGTCACAAAGCACAGCACAGTGCATCATATACGCACTACGCCAGGTCCACCCGTTTATGGTCGCCCACGACGCCTCGACTCAGAACGACTTAAAATAGCCAGGCAAGAGTTCGAGGAAATGCTGCAGCAGGGAACAGCGCGCAGATCAGAGAGCGCTTGGTCGTCACCGCTTCATCTAGCACGCAAGAAGAACGACGGCTGGAGACCATGTGGAGATTACAGATCCTTGAACGCACGTACTATTCCTGACCGTTATCCGGTTCGACATGTGCAGGACTTCGTACACCAGCTGGTAGGGAGCACCATCTACTCCACAGTCGATTTAGTTAAGGCCTATAATCAGATACCAGTCGCAGAAGAAGACATTCCCAAGACCGCCATAACAACACCCTTTGGGCTGTTTGAATTTCCGTTCATGACGTTCGGACTTCGCAACGCAGCCCAAACGTTTCAACGGTTTATGGACGAAGTACTCCGGGGCCTAGATTTCTGTTATACCTACCTGGATGACATCTTAATCTCCAGTAGCAGCGTTGTCCAGCATCAACAACACCTCAGACAGCTATTTCAGAGGTTGACAGAATATGGTGTACTCATAAACACAAGCAAATGCACATTTGGAAAGTCGAAAGTGACTTTCCTGGGCCACGAGGTCTCGGCAGCTGGAATCAAGCCACTAAATACAAAGGTCCAGGCCATCCAGGATTTCCCGGTACCCAAGAGCACCAAGGAACTTAGAAGATTTCTTGGAATGATAAACTTCTATCGGAAATTCCTACCAGGAGCAGCTTCCATGCAAGCGCCTTTAAACAAATTTTTAACAGGCCTCAAGGTTAAGGGATCCCAGCCAATAGAAATGACGCCGGAACACCTCGAAGCTTTCAACAAATGTAAGCAAAGTCTGACAGAAGCCACACTGCTAGTCCATCCAGACTCAACGGCAGAACTCGCAGTACAAACAGACGCCTCAGATACGGCAATCGGTGCGGTATTGCAGCAAAAGCAGGGTCAGGAATGGAAACCCTTGGCATTTTTCTCCAGGAAGCTGAGCCCTGCCCAGACAAAGTACAGTCCGTATGATCGCGAACTACTAGCTATCTACGAGGCCATACGGTATTTCAAGTTCATGGTGGAAGCGAGAACGTTCACAGTTTTAACCGATCACAAACCACTGACATTTGCATTCAACAAGCCACGTGAAAACTGCTCCCCACGCCAGTACAGATATTTAGATTTTATCAGCCAGTACACAACAGAAATAAAATTCGTGGCTGGCAAAGACAACGTCGTAGCAGATGCTTTGTCACGAATTGACGAAATCAATTCGCCCATTGAATACCAGTCCCTGGCCAGCGAACAAGAGACCGATGTGGAGCTGCAAGAACTCTTACGTAACGGCTCCAGTCTAAAACTGAAGAAAGTAAGACTCCCTGAAGCAGGAGTTGAGGTGTACTGTGATATCGCAGCGGGCACACGCCCATTTCTCACCAAACGGTTTCGCAAACAGACATTTAATACCCTTCACGGTCTCAGTCACCCAGGTGGTAAGGCAACGGTCCGTTTAGTAACCGAGAGGTACGTATGGCCCGGCATAAGACGAGACTGTCGACAATGGGCCAAGGAATGTGAAGCATGCCAACGAAGCAAAGTGTCCAGACATACGTCAGCACCTCTGACAGCTTTCCAGACACCTTCAGCACGGTTCCGCCACATTCACATAGACTTAGTGGGTCCTTTACCATTATGTTCTGGTTACAGGTACTGTCTCACCGTAGTCGACCGCGTAACGCGTTGGCCTGAGGCGTACCCTCTACAGGACATCACGGCGGAGACTTGCGCAACCGCTCTAACGTCAGGGTGGATTGCGCGGTTCGGCAGCCCAGAGCACATCACCACCGATCGGGGCAGGCAATTCGAGTCCCGCACCTTTAAGGAACTCGCTGCTCTAATCGGGGCATCGCATCACCTAACCACAGCTTACCACCCCGCAGCAAATGGCCTGGTGGAAAGACTGCACCGCCAGCTGAAAGCCGCCATCACCTGTCACGCGAATTCGAACTGGACTGAGGTGATGCCATGGGTTCTACTGGGCATACGCAGCGCTTACAAGGAAGACCTGCAAGCGACAGCGGCGGAGCTGGTGTATGGTGAACCACTCCGTCTACCAGGACAATTTTTCGTCTCCACTCCAGAAGAGACAGTCGATATGACCAGCCTGGTCAGCAGGCTCCGCTCACACATGAGTAAGCTAACACCACAACCTACTTCCTGGCACACTAGTTCCAATCGACCGTTCTATGTGCCCAAGGACCTAAGCACAGCAACCCATGTTTTCCTGAGGCAAGGTCCCGCGCGAAGGTCGCTAGAAGCTCCATATTTAGGACCATACAAAGTCCTGCATCGAGAAGAGAAGACCTTCGACCTTGAGGTGAAGGGGAAGAAGCAAAAGGTCACACTGGACCGGTTAAAACCAGCGTACCTAAGCAATGAACAGCCGGTCATGACGTCACAACAGCAACTTCCAGAACACCAGGTCCCAGTCAAGAAGACGAGGAGCGGGCGCACGGTCAGATTCCCGGACTACTATCGTTCGTAGCCAGGCTACGACTCACCAGGGGAGTGGTGTGGCGAGTATAGTCGGCAAGTAAACTCGCACACTTGAACGCAGCATAAAAATCACGCCACCTTTTTAAGCCCCGCCTCTAAGATAAGGATTTAACTAAGTGTGCGTAGCGAAGCGCACACATGAACGACCGCCGCCTGCGATCCTTTGTCTAGGATGACGACGCGCGCGCATTGTGGGCGTTGCTAACAGTGACGTATTTTGTTTACTCTGTAGTATAAATACCTGTGTCCTAATGGCATAGAACTCAGATTTTGTTCCATCATTCATTGCTGTATACTCACTCATTTAGTATAATATATATCATCCGCTTTTACGCATCAGCTTATTTCATTGAATTCCGACCTGTACCTACTCATCAGGCTCGCACAGTAGTGGGTCAATAAGCGTCATCTACTACATACGCGCCTACCCACTTCACTTTTAATACGCACACGAATCCGAGAATTCAGATACGCACATCCGAAAATTCGGAGGTGCGTGCCTTGGGTTCGAACTCGAGACCTATGACTTGGCAGTCCGACGGTCACACCATTAGGCTATCATGCTTAGGTATTTTTATTTGAAATTTCGCTAAGGTTGAAACTGTCGCATTGTCAAGAGACCTTTTTTAGGGTTCCGTACCCAAAGGGTAAAACGGGAACCCTATTACTAAGGCTCCGCCGTCTGTCTGTCTGTCCGTCTGTCACCAGGCTGTATCTCATGAACCGTCCTGTCATGAACCGGCTAAGCTCGGCCGCTTATGCTGTTCGAAAGATAAGACAGGTAACAGATATAGAAACCGCGCGTTTGGTTTATTTTAGTTACTTCCACAGCATTATGTCGTATGGCATTTTACTGTGGGGTCGGGCTGCTGACATTGAGTCCATCTTTATTTTGCAAAAGAGAGCTGTCAGAGCAATTTATAATCTCCGTCGCCGCGAATCTCTTAGGGAACTATTTAAAAGGATTAATATTATGACGGTACCTTGCCAATTCATTTATGAAAATATTATGTATGTAAGGAAAAATCTACATATTTTTAACAAGATAAGCGATAGACATAATTTTAATACTAGAAATAAAGATAAAATAGATCAACCATTTTTCAGATTATCTAAAGTACACACATCTTTTATGGGGTACTGTGTTAAATGTTACAACAAAATACCTTGTGATTTATTGAAATTAAATGAGAGAAAATTTAAAACACATATTAAAAGTACACTTTGTAAACAAGCATATTACAAGTTAGAGGAAGAGGTAGAGTATATCCAGGACAGGAATGCTTGGAAACATGCTGGTCCAGCTCCATAGGACAATCTAGAGTCTAGACAAAATCAAACTGGTTGCTATTTTTATGGTAAAATCTGTTATTTTTATGATATTGATTTTACATTCTGTGATAACCTATACTCACACACTGACTTATTTTTTATTTTTTTTAGAAAAACATACTTTTATGATGTTTGTAAATATGTGAACAGTGTTCATTGCTTAGTTTTTAATTCGTTTTACCTATTATGGTATAGTAATTTTATTCTAGGTGCATCGTCTTCACATATAATCATATAATTAATGTAATCAAACAAAATATTGTAAAACATTTTTAAAAGAGTACCGGTGGGTTTCTTGCCCATTCTTCTCCATACGATATTTGAAATAAATGGTTTGACTTTGGCTTTGACGTGATAGTTAGACAGTTGAAATTTTCACAGATGATGTATTTATGTTGCCGCTATTACAACAAATACTAAAAAATAGAATAAAATAAATATTTAAGACGGCTCCCATACAACAAACGTGATTTTTTTGCTCGATATTGATAACGACAACTGGTAGACGCTTGAAATATTCACAGAATATTTAGTTATATATTCACTTTAAAAATAAATAATTAAATTGAAATAAAACAAATATTTGAGGGGGGCGCGCTCCCATACAACAAACGTTATTTTTTTGCCGTTTTTTATAGATAATGGTACGGTACCCTTCGTGCGCGAGTCCGACTCGCACTTGGCCGGTTTTTTTCAAACGTGCAAGTACCATTCAACCGTAGGGTGGTAATCGACTGTAGGTACCCACAGGAGGTACCTACTAAGACGTTTATTTACAAAGGAGATAACCGAACACAATTAGATGTACATCAACAAAGACTATTCCAATCACAGAAACTAATAGGAAGTGCTTATTATATCCTGTGTTTGTCAGATTACTTGCTAATAACGCGCTGACACGCAACTCGTCCGTGATATTATTAAGCGAAAGATTTCTCTTATTATGTTATTATAATTACTTATGTACAGTGTGTTTGGAGAACGGTAACCGATACTTTAAGGGCTTAATATTATATACCTTCTAATTATTATCGTAAATGCACTTTTATAAATACTCCTAACCCTCATAACACATGGAGGAAACACGCGATATAAATTTGTATTATTTTTATTTTTAAACTGTTTTTTAACTAACTTTTCAACTTTTCTTGGGTACCTTAAAAAATTAAGAAAGTACATTTTTCGCAAAAAAAGTATTTTTCTCGCAAATTTAATATTAAATGTGAACTCATTTTAATTTTAAAAGGTGTAATTTTAAATAAGAACACAAGAATAAATAATAGATTTTACAAATGAACCGCATTTAAACAAATGTTGATCTTATTTTATGTTCCACTAAATGTGTGTAATTATGCCCTTAAAGTATCGTTAACCGTTCTCCAAACACACTGTATAAAACAATAAGTAAGACTTGCCCCCTCCCCCGTAATCGCAATGACAGACTGCAGCGACACGACTATAGTTTCTATGTAACTTTACTAAAAAGGGCAATGTCGGACTAGTATCAGACTAGTTTTCGACTAGTTACGACTAGTGTCGGGCTAGTGCCAAACTAGTATCTGACTAGTTTTTATCTAGTCGCGACTAGTGTCTGACTAGTTTTTGACTAGTCACGACTAGTGTCTGACTAGTTTTTGACTAGTCACGACTAGTGTCTGACTAGTTTTTGACTAGTCACGACTAGTGTCTGACTAGTTTTTGACTAGTCACGACTAGTGTCTGACTAGTTTTTGACTAGTCACGACTAGTGTCTGACTAGTTTTTGACTAGTCACGACTAGTATAATATAATATAATAATAGTTTATTTTTTACCAAAAACTTAGCCTAGATAACATCAGTTTTGTATGAATAAGGGATGGGTATGGCTATTACTAATGAGTAAGACCCCTGCCCTTCAAACTAGGAAAATCCTGTATCTTGAAGAACAGTGTTCTTTAGTGGGGTTGACGCGTTTTACAAAGTATTTATAACTACGTAATAATTCTGATGTTAACATATATTATTGAATGAGTTTAATGGTTAATTGTGAATAGAGTTTGTGTGAGTGTGTTGCTGTGCGGTTAAACTGGTATGTTGGGGTTTGTGTGTGAGTGTGGTATACCTGTCTGTCAAGGAAGTAAGAAATTGGTATTTTAGTCGTTAATTCGTAGAACAAATGAGTTCCTCTGTTTTGCAATAGTTTAGATTTAAGAGCAAATTTAACAATTTTTTTTTTTAATTCGAAATGGTTTAGATTATTTATTGTTAATTTGTTTTGAAGCTTGTTGTATATTCTAGAACTTAGGATGAAATACTGGTGGGTAGCAAATGTGGTCCTGTAACGCTCGAATAGACATACTCTAGCAGACCTACGTTGAGTATGGAGTACTTGTCTTGGTGGGACAGACGCATGTTTGCGAAGAGTGGAGCGGAAAACAAAGAGTTGTCTGATGGTGAGCAACTTGCAGTCCTGATATAATCGTTCAGTCGGGTACCTAAACGGTTTACGTAGCATCACCTTCAGAACAGCTCTTTGAGCCCTTTCCAGTGGTAGAAGTGATGTTTTAGTTGCTCCCCTCCCACACAGTATGTAAGTAGGGACTGGCACAGGGAGTAATAGACAGTTTTTAGAGTGTCGATATCCGCTGAGTTTCTAAATAGCTTAAAGATATAGATTATTTTGCGAACTCTAGATGTGAGTGATATAATGTGATTATGCCAATTTATACGCTCGTCTATTACTACTCCGAGATATTTTATGTGTGAACCTTTGGTCAGGTGTGGACAAGTACAGTCAGGCTTTAAGTGGCAACTATGGAATTGGATATTAAAGTCCTCTAGAGGTTGGCTTTTCTTGCTTATAGAAAAAGGTATAAATTTAGTTTTTTCTAGATTAAGAGTAAGAAGATTAGTAGCGAGCCAGTTTGATACCATGATGAGACAGTTCTCAGCGTGACGTTTTGTTTCATTCCAATCTGAGCCATGCACAATGAGCGCTGTGTCATCTGCATAAGTAAAAACATTGCAATTTGTAAGTGTTAGTGTGCATAACTGGTTTATATAGACTAGAAAGAGTGTCGGTCCTAGGATACTTCCCTGTGGTACTCCGTAATTACTTAAAGGGTGCTCATTGCTTGTGCAATTGTTTATAATCACACTTTGCATTCTGTCTGTGAGATAGATTTTAAATAAATTTAGTGGGGTTCCTCTTACACCGATATTTTCAAGTTTAAGTAGAAGTTTAGGGACAGAGACTGTGTCGAATGCCTTAGATAGGTCCAAAAAAATGCCAAGGCATTTCTTACCCTGATCCAGATTGCGGGATAGGAGATCGCTTAAGCCAGTCACGGCGTCCTCTGTAGACCTAGCCTATACGAACCCGAATTGATTGTGTTATAAGCATCTAGGTATTTCATAAGGTTATTGTTTAAGATTCTCTCTAAAATCTTAGACATCGCAGAAAGCACAGAAATAGGTCTATAATTGTTAACACAGTCTCTGTCGCCTGACTTGTAAATTGGGTGAATAAGCGATTTTTTGAAGGCTTTGGGAAAAATCGAGCAATCGGCAGCATTCGAGAGGTTACAAATATGTGTTATTACTGGGACTAGGAACTTACGTGAGGATTTAATCAGCCGAGTAGAAATATTGTCCCAGCCAACAGCGGTGTCAGTCCGAAGGGTCAGGATGACTTTCTCTACCTCGGTTTCGTCCACTTCTTGGAGGACGAAAGAATTACACTGGTCTGGGAACCAGGACAATACGGATCCTCTGGGATTTGGGGTTGTATCGAAAGTATTTTTTCCGCTAATTTGGAGCCAACTTCGGCAAAGTAATGGTTTACAAAGTTGACCGAGTCTTCTGGGCTGCCACAAATTTTAAGAAGATCGGTACACGGTATTTTAGTGGTATTTGTATGGCTTATGGTTTTAATGACGTTCCACGTCACCTTCGGATTATTCTTAGACTTTTCGAATTCATCTTTTTCGTATGCAATTCTCAGATTCCGCAACAAATCATTGCAAAAATTACGGTATCGGTTATATGTTACTTATAAACTAACATCATTTGGGGATTTTTTTAGGCGAAGGTGCATCCTGTCCCGATTACTAATACAGCGCATAAGGCCAGGCGTTATCCATGGTTTAACATTTCTTCTTTTACGGGGAATTTTGACGATGGACGTGTGGACTTTAACTATCGATGCAATCATTTCAATGAACCGGTCAGCAGCCTCGTTTGCGTCAAGAGTGGTCATAATTCTAGAAAAGTCTGTTGTTTCGATGGCTTTCGCTATAGTAGAGTAATCAATGATAGTTTTTAGTTAGTGTCGGCCGAGGTCTAATGTAATTTTTGACTAGACACGACTACTGTCGGGTTAGAGTCAAACTAGTTTCATACTAGTTTTGACTAGTCACGACTAGTGCCAGATTAGTGTTTGCATAATCACGACTATTGTCGGGCTAGTGTCATTAACTATTTCCATACCTACTAGTTTTTGCAAAGTTAAGATTAGTGTCAGACTAGTTATTGACTAGCAACGACTACTGATGGGCTAGTTTTTGAGTAATCACAACTAGTGTCGGGCTAGTCTACGGAAGCGTTTTCATAGAGTTAAATTGAATTGTCATTTTAAATTCGGAATTTAAAGTCTCAGACTGTTGGTCATAGCGGTAGGATAATTATCTGTGCACTAACGTAAAAAAAATAATATTCGATATTAAAACATAGATAGAGAAACCTAACTAGAGTAGTCCTATTATTAATTTGAAAGACCATGTACTGTTTCAAAAGAATCTGATGAATACAAACCCTGTTCAGGTTAAAGTGATAAAAAATAATAATTTTGGGTTTAAGTAGATATTCAAATAATATCCGCCCATTGTATATTTTGTAGAGTTTGATTTTTTTTAAATGTATTTTTGTGGTGAACAATAAATAATAAATAAATATAACGGCGCAGGATAGCCTTTACCAGAAGCAAAGGGATTTAAGATAATTATATTTCTATAAAGAGGCTATGCGAAGAAATGTCATAGAAAAACTATGATGCCATTTCTTAGCGACGCCATCTAAATAAACCGAAATTAAGTCCAGTTGTTTTCGGCCATGGGATCTGGAGGCAAAAGTCCTCGCGCACATCTGGGAATGGCGCGAGGAGGCGAAACGCCGGGGCGTAACTTCGCTGCCGCGAGAAATCACGGCACAGCAGAAGGAGCTCCGGCGGGATCTCATGGCGGCATGGAGAGTGTGATTGTCGCAACCCAGCGCTGGGCACGCCACAATTGTGGCGATAGCTCCCCTCTTTAAGGAGTGGCTAGAGAGGCGCCACGCGTCCTCACCTTCCGCCTGACGCAGGTCCTCACCGGACACGGTTGTTTCGGGAGGTTCCTGTTCAGGATAAAGCGGGAGGAAATGCCCGGGTGTCATCACTGTATGGATCGCCCGGAGGACACGGTGGCGCATATGGTGGAGGTCTGCCCGGCTTGGGCAGGGCACCGCCGTGTCCTCACGGAGGCGATCTCTCGCGTCCTGCCCTGGTTCAGCACCCCTAGTTGCCGCAGGAGACGCCCCGGGCGTCGGGAGTTGCAGGCCGATTCCCAGCCACCGTAGGTGCGGGCTTGCGGACGGTGAGCGATGGGTAGCTCGCCGTCCGATAAGGACCAGGCCCGGGCCGACACGATGGCGCGTTGTGTTCCACGCGCGCCTCAAAGAGATGTCAGCACCAACTGACGTGGTCCGTTAGGGTCAATGGCTGCCAGGGTTGCGAGTTTGTCCGAAAGGGATATCGTGGCCCTGGCACACAGGCAACGGAAGGAACACGGGTGGGTTTTAGTCAGTAAAAGTCTGACACGCCCTCCCGCTCCGCCCACAGCCGGAGAAGTTATTCGATAATTTCCCACCCCAAAAAAAAAAGGTCCAGTCGTTTTACCTTAACGAGATTTGCAATATCGTAATGCGCAACTCGCATATTCTCATAGAAAATATTTTTCTTTTGGTGGACACGAACGCGAAAATAATGCGACTTGACATGCAGGCGTACCACACTAGACTGAGCGACTTTTGCCCACTAGGACAAATGTATCGGACTACGATTATGTTCGCTATATGTCCCGTCTATTGTTAAGTAAATAATTTAATGTCTTCGTATTAGTAGTTCAGCAGCTTCAATATTATCAGGATTGTGCCGGAATATACAGCAGATCGTCGTGGACGTGGTACGACAGCGGTTTCCCTTGACATCTTCTTCTGTCATCAGAAGACTGCCGCCACGTAACCATCGATGCGACGCTCTGTTAGAGTGAATGTCAGCAGCCAGTGTCACTCTTATCCGACCATTTCGGTGATTCCAGTAACTTCGTAAAAAAAATAGACGGCGCCACTTGCTGCGCCGTCAAATAAATAAATAATAATAAAATAAAAGTACTCAATTTGTAAGTGGAACTAAACATTACCATTCACAAGTATGTTTTCTAATCCACTTTTTGTAATCTGGAAAAGTGTTTTTCGAGTTATAAGACTGCGATTTATAATAATATGTATGGAAGGATGATATAGTACTCACGTGATGACAGTATTGTCCGGTTTGTCTATGACAGCGTCTTTGTCTTTAGGGCAGACGAAGGGAGGCGCCAAAATTCGGAAATTCGGCGGTTCTCCTACCTGTGAATAGGAAAATGTGTGAAGTCGAACAATAGATTCGTATAGCTTTAAATAAGAAGACCAATTCCCGTATTCAAAAAACGTTAACTAGTCGCAATAATTTCAGCGATAATTAGTGTCAAAAACTTGTCTAAAATGTAGATAAATTAGAATTATTTTTGACAGATTGACACGAGATTATAATGCGAACGTTCTTAAAAATACGTAAAATTCCCATCAAGGGTTATTTTTTCTCGTAACCATCAGCGCACATGTATGATAAGATGTATGAACGCGACATATTTGTCGTAGCTATAGTTCTTCTTATCCCTTAGGGAAATGGCCTGAGTATAATATACACGGTAGAAGGGACATCGACGCGCATCCTGTTACCATGGATTCAGTACATCATTCTTGACCCCCCTGCGTTAAAAATTTTCGTTGGTTATTAAAAAAAAAACACTTTTTCATACATTTTGACCGAGTAGGTATTGCACATCTGCAGGAAACAGCTGGTTTTTTTTTAACGACGAGAAATTTCAACGCACGGTGGTCAAGTATGATGTACTGAATCCATGGTAACAGGTTTCGCGTCGACGTCCCTGCCGCCCTGTATTTGTTACAGGTGTAAATTCTCCGAAGGCCGAATTGCCTTGCATTGTATAATTGAACATACATACCTACATAATAATAGTAACGTAAGTATTGCCGTAGTAAATGTTCATTATTATTATGTAAGATTACTACGGATTTCTTAGAATTTACTATTTTTGTTGCTAGTGGTCACGCAACCCTAAGTTCGTGGGTAAGTACTTTCAGCTACGCCGCGCGGTTGTATGGAATCTTGTAGAACGTCGTAGCCACCTGCTACGAGCGTAGCAAAGGTCGTAGACGGCTACGCGTAGTCGCGTACTCTATTGGAGCCGCGTAGATATTAGATTACGAACTGTATTTGTACCGAAATTGCGTGTTAACATAAGGTAACAACATAATAGCACGCATACTGTTTTTCCCAGAGGGGGTAAGCAGAGGTGTATTCAACATATTTTGCCAGTTATATTTTTCAACTCCTAGGGCGAGCCTATAGTTATCCACCGGGCGCCAATACAGACTCCTGGCTGTTACTGAGAAATTAATGAAAAATCCAATATCACTTTTCCTGAAGTGTAGGGTACCCAGCAGTCGTTTGTAATCACTATACCATCGCGGCAGTCAAAAAGTACCACTACACAATACAATTTTACAGCACTTTCCGTTCGCTTCCGATGCTTTAAACTCTCCATATATTTAATTATTAAAACAGAAATCGATTATGTTATTATAATCACGAACGCTTGGAAGTTTATAATGAAATACAGGAGTAACAAATACCAACGTATTGAAATGGCACGTTGCCGCAATTATTGATAATATTAGCCTATACCTACTATTAATAATTGCCTATACCTACTATTAATATTAGCCTATACCTACTATTAACAATTGCCTATACCTACTATTAATATTAGCCTATACCTACTATTAATATTAGCCTATACCTACTATTAATATTAGCCTATACCTACTATTAATAATTGCCTATACCTACTATTAATATTAGCCTATACCTACTATTAATAATTGCCTATACCTACTATTAATATTAGCCTATACCTACTATTAATATTAGCCTATACCTACTATTAATATTAGCCTATACCTACTATTAATAATAACCTATACCTACTATTAATATTAGCCTATACCTACTATTAATAATTGCCTATACCTACTATTAATATTAGCCTATACCTACTTTTAATAATACCGTATACCTACTATTAATATTAGCCTATACCTACGATCAATAATACTCTATACCTACTATTAATATTCGCCTACTATTAATAATACCTTATACCTACTATTAATATTACCTTATACCTACTATTAATAATACCCTATACCTACTATTAATATTAGCCTATACCTACTATTAATATTAGCCTAAACCTACTATTAATAATACCCTATACCTACTATTAATATTATCCTATACCTACTATTAATATTACCCTATAGCTACTATTACTATTACCCTATAGCTACTATTAATATGAATGCCTTGTTGTGGACGCATGCAGATCTGCTGAACGTGAGGTCCTGAGTTAGATCACCCGGTCGGGTAAAGTTTCATTAGGTTTTTTGATTAGAAAAATTACGTGTTTTAGCCCAGTGGATTTACACTCGGTTAATAGCAGGCCGGTTAATAACCCTCTATTACATGGTGCTTAAACATCACTGGAAAAATATGAGTAAGCAAACACCTCTGCCAACCTCTTCTCACGCCTGTATGGCGTGATGTTAGTTATTATGTGTATATCTCAGTATTATTTCGAACTATTAAACTGTAGGCTTCACTTACATCAGTAAACGAGCGCGAGGTGTGAGCTAATTACCGATAATATTCCTCTAGGGGCCAACACAGTGATAATATGAATATATTGAGCTAATCTAATACGTAATACAGAGGGTTTGTGTGGATTTGTGTGGGTATGTGTGCATTATTATGTTCAAAGCTAGATTAGTAGAAGACGTTTAGGAAATATTTGGTGTAATTAGATTTTCATTATGTTTTGGCAACTAAATGCAGGCACTAATTAAATTATAAGTACTGTGTTGTACGTAAACTTATAATTATTATACAATCGCTCATTAATAAACTTGTAAGTGTTAGAAACGAATGCATAATTGTCGACAAACTATTCGAATTAACAAACAAGTACGTCGCCTGTCGACAAATTAAACGTGAATACTTAAATATACTTTTCTGAAGCCACACAAATATTAAAACTTTCAAATTAAACTCAGCTTTAAATAGCTGCACAATGCAAATTCAATTAAACTCACCCACTTTAGAGCTGACATCAATTATTCAAATATAAAAAAAAAACTTACCACATCTTGAACTAAAAACGCCGACACACAAACCAGCAATTTGTTAATCAAAATCATGGTTTAAGTTAACGAATGATAACCGCATTCCCTTTGAGACTACCGGCTTTTACACCCTCTGAAGTGCAATGGTCGGCATGGCTTGTTGCGGCGTGAATTACAGCCGGCGGGTCAAAGCGATCGATACACAATAGATACCTAATTGAACGGACTGTTTTACCGGTAATTATGGACTATTTTGATGTTAGATGCAGGTTATATGAAAGCAATACTGTGTTATTGTGTGACAAAACAAAATATTCATGAGAATAGACTGCAATGGGAATCGTGTTATCACACCAATATTATAAAAGCGAAAGTTTGTGAGTGTGTGTGTATGTGTATGTTTGTTACTTCTTCACGCTCAAACGGCTAAACCAATTTTGATAAAATTTTGTATGGAGGTAGCTGACACCCTGGATTAAGACATAGGCTACATTTTATACCGATATTCCCACGGGATCGAGACTTACGCGGGTGAAACCGCGGGGCACAGCTAGTAATAAATAAATAATAAATCCATTTATTTTCAGGCAATACAGGCCCATAGATAAATACCTTAACCTAAACATACATATTTTTATTGTAAACAAAACAAAACTTGTGTTAATAAAATGACTTAAGACTATGTTAGTAGAAGTTCACTTTGCACTATGTGCTGCCCTGTGGTACTTGTCCGCGGAAACGACGGAATACCACATCCTGCGGCCAAAAGTCTTCTTCCATGACGAGGGGCAGATAACAATTAGGCACGCGCACCACAAACGCCTTAAAGTTGACGATGCGGCGCGACTCCAGTAACTGCACCCTCGGCGTGTACCTCGTCTTCTGGCGCACGTACTCCACGATGTCCTCCACCTTAGTGGTGTAATGCAGGCGGGAGATGTACAACGGTGTGTTCGGCTTACCCACCCGGGGTTCGGGTTATCCACTAACTGGGTTGTGGAGAGCTAATAAGCAGTCACTTCATGTAAAACGCTGCGCTATGCGGTTAGACTGGAAGCTGACCCCAAAATAGTTGGGAAAAGGCTGCGCAGATTATGATAACACCGGTAATAAAACAGAGCTATCGGGAATAAAAGTTAAGCTAGAATAGTTCACATGGTGCACAGGTACAAGTGCAGCGGTATCGTATTACCCAGTTACTGGGTTGTGGAGGTCAGATAGGCAGTCGCTCCATGTAATTTACTAGTATTCAGGTGCATCCGGTTAGACTGGAAGCCGACCCCAACATTGTTGGGAAAATGCTAGGCAAATTGAGTTCAAAGGTGCACTATGGTGCTAAATGCTATTGTTGTGTAATTCAACCAAGAAATATACAGTTCTAGCGTCATCATGTTCCAAGACAATGTATGTGGCATTGTCGCTTCTTTGCTACGTTTTATTAAATCGTAACCAACAACTTCATAAGTGACCGACTTTACGAGTTCCTATAAGTTTGTCACATTATCTACGTTTAGTGTTTACTGAATATAGATTCAATAAGCGAATCCTGGTAATTAAATCAAAACACATACCTACAGGGAGTGTACTATGCCAAATCGAATGCCAAATAATCGAATATCAATTGATCGACCACTACAAATCGATCGTCTCAATAGTCGAACGTTCTCAATATCTCATTTATGTTCATAAAATTAAATACATCGTACACTCAATACATCGAGTGTCAAAATATCGAATGTTTGTTTTGCTTTTAACAATTGAATTCTGCCAAGCAGTTAGAGTTATTGTGGACAAAATAATTGTCTAAACAAAATGATTCTATTCATTTTTCAAAGTGTAATACAATTAGCGATAAACTGGAGGTAAAATTTTAAGTAGTTTACAAGGCATTGATTCAATGAAACTTTCGAGGTCGGGGTCACTATTGAGAATGACCCCTAATATATTACCGTGGTTACTACAGGGGCTAGTCATTTGTTATACATAGGTACTCGTGGTTACTACAGGGGCTAGTCATTGGTTATACATAGGTACTCGTGGTTACTACAGGGGCTAGTCATTTGTTATACATAGGTACTCGTGGTTACTACAGGGGCTAGTCATTTGTTATACATAGGTACTCGTGGTTACTACAGGGGCTAGTCATTGGTTATACATAGGTACTCGTGGTTACTACAGGGGCTAGTCATTTGTTATACATAGGTACTCGTGGTTACTACAGGGGCTAGTCATTTGTTATACATAGGTACTCGTGGTTACTACAGGGGCTAGTCATTGGTTATACATAGGTACTCGTGGTTACTACAGGGGCTAGTCATTTGTTATACATAGGTACTCGTGGTTACTACAGGGGCTAGTCATTTGTTATACATAGGTACTCGTGGTTACTACAGGGGCTAGTCATTTGTTATACATAGGTACTCGTGGTTACAACAGGGGCTAGTCATTTGTTATACATAGGTACTCGTGGTTACTACAGGGGCTAGTCATTTGTTATACATAGGTACTCGTGGTTACTACAGGGGCTAGTCATTTGTTATACATAGGTACTCGTGGTTACTACAGGGGCTAGTCATTTGTTATACATAGGTACTCGTGGTTACTACAGGGGCTAGTCATTTGTTACCCATAGGTACTCGTGGTTACTACAGGGGCTAGTCATTTGTTACCCATAGGTACTCGTGGTTACTACAGGGGCTAGTCATTTGTTATACATAGGTACTCGTGGTTACTACAGGGGCTAGTCATTTGTTATACATAGGTACTCGTGGTTACTACAGGGGCTAGTCATTTGTTATACATAGGTACTCGTGGTTACTACAGGGGCTAGTCATTTGTTATACATAGGTACTCGTGGTTACTACAGGGGCTAGTCATTTGTTACCCATAGGTACTCGTGGTTACTACAGGGGCTAGTCATTTGTTACCCATAGGTACTCGTGGTTACTACAGGGGCTAGTCATTTATTATACATAGGTACTTGTGGTTACTACAGGGGCTAGTCATTTGTTATACATAGGTACTCGTGGTTACTACAGGGGCTAGTCATTTGTTATACATAGGTACTCGTGGTTACTACAGGGGCTAGTCATTTGTTATACATAGGTACTCGTGGTTACTACAGGGGCTAGTCATTTGTTATACATAGGTACTCGTGGTTACTACAGGGGCTAGTCATTTGTTATACATAGGTACTCGTGGTTACTACAGGGGCTAGTCATTTGTTACCCATAGGTACTCGTGGTTACTACAGGGGCTAGTCATTTGTTACCCATAGGTACTCGTGGTTACTACAGGGGCTAGTCATTTATTATACATAGGTACTTGTGGTTACTACAGGGGCTAGTCATTTGTTATACATAGGTACTCGTGGTTACTACAGGGGCTAGTCATTTGTTATACATAGGTACTCGTGGTTACTACAGGGGCTAGTCATTTGTTATACATAGGTACTCGTGGTTACTACAGGGGCTAGTCATTTGTTATACATAGGTACTCGTGGTTACTACAGGGGCTAGTCATTTGTTATACATAGGTACTCGTGGTTACTACAGGGGCTAGTCATTTGTTACCCATAGGTACTCGTGGTTACTACAGGGGCTAGTCATTTGTTACCCATAGATACTCGTGGTTACTACAGGGGCTAGTCATTTGTTATACATAGGTACTCGTGGTTACTACAGGGGCTAGTCATTTGTTATACATAGGTACTCGTGGTTACTACAGGGGCTAGTCATTTGTTATACATAGGTACTCGTGGTTGCTACAGGGGCAAGTCATTTGTTATACATAGGTACTCGTGGTTACTACAGGGGCTAGTCATTTGTTATACATAGGTACTCGTGGTTACTACAGGGGCTAGTCATTTGTTATACATAGGTACTCGTGGTTACTACAGGGGCTAGTCATTTGTTATACATAGGTACTCGTGGTTACTACAGGGGCTAGTCATTTGTTATACATAGGTGCTCGTGGTTACTACAGGGGCTAGTCATTTGTTATACATAGGTACTCGTGGTTACTACAGGGGCTAGTCATTTGTTATACATAGGTACTCGTGGTTACTACAGGGGCTAGTCATTTGTTATACATAGGTACTCGTGGTTACTACAGGGGCTAGTCATTTGTTATACATAGGTACTCGTGGTTACTACAGGGGCTAGTCATTTGTTATACATAGGTACTCGTGGTTACTACAGGGGCTAGTAATTTGTTATACATAGGTACTCGTGGTTACTACAGGGGCTAGTCATTTGTTATACATAGGTACTCGTGGTTACTACAGGGGCTAGTCATTTGTTATACATAGGTACTCGTGGTTACTACAGGGGCTAGTCATTTGTTACCCATAGGTACTCGTGGTCACTACAGGGGCTAGTCATTTGTTACCCATAGGTACTCGTGGTTACTACAGGGGCTAGTCATTTGTTATACATAGGTACTCGTGGTTACTACAGGGGCTAGTCATTTGTTATACATAGGTACTCGTGGTTACTACAGGGGCTAGTCATTTGTTATACATAGGTACTCGTGGTTACTACAGGGGCTAGTCATTTGTTATACATAGGTACTCGTGGTTACTACAGGGGCTAGTCATTTGTTATACATAGGTACTCGTGGTTACTACAGGGGCTAGTCATTTGTTACCCATAGGTACTCGTGGTTACTACAGGGGCTAGTCATTTGTTACCCATAGGTACTCGTGGTTACTACAGGGGCTAGTCATTTGTTATACATAGGTACTCGTGGTTACTACAGGGGCTAGTCATTTGTTATACATAGGTACTCGTAATTAAGTAATTCTGTTCTCGAATGTCATTTTAGTCACGATATATGGACAAATAATTTCGTTTTAATTGAAGTGTTGTAGTTGTTTTAATGTTTTTTTTTAAATGACATTTGTGTATAAAGTAGGTATGACTGACAATTTTTGGGAGTTAGCAAATAGTACATTTTGATACAAGTGGAGAATGTTTGTTATTGCATTCGAGGCGGAATTAACACCCGAGCCGTTTTTGAGCTGAGAACTGCAATAACAAATGTCCACGTGTATAAAACGACGTTTTCCAATACACTTTTGAAGAAATAAAATAAAATAACGAAAAATATTTTTGTCATGAATTATTAGGAAGCTATGATTTGATTTTCTTTTTTTCCGCGCTTTGTTTTCGCCAGGTTGAAGGAGAAGCAAAGGTATAAAGCCGATAAACAGCCTAATATGAAAAATTTAAAATTCAAATATTTTTGAGTTTAGGGCGCGAGACGGTGTGAATAGAGGCATTGAACCAATTTGAACTAAGATAGGTATAAGTTATCTGTGGCAATTTTTATTCCCGCACACTTGTTGGAAAATAAAAAATCGCAACCGTGGGAAATACATTGCATTGCGCACCTAATCGTAGTGCGATATGAACCAGTATTCGAGGAAGTGTATTGAAAAATAATTAATGATTGTGCTTTTGCGCCAGTAGCACACCTCCCGCCGCGGAACCATAGCAGCGAAACCGCAGTAGTTAAATTGTACTGGTTCGCGTCATGTTTCGCTACTCGCATCCGATTCGAGTAGCGGAACATGACGCGAACCAGTACAATTGATGTGCTACCAGCGTTAAGGTGCTATTAGGGGTGGCTTTTACGTCTTATAGTCAAGGTATGGTTGTGTGTTACTTTTTACGACTTCTTCGAAAACTATGTGTCACATAAAGGGAACATGAGGAGGAGCTTTGAGAAATCTGGTCGGATGCTCCGATGCGCTGCAGCGTCTAGACAAGTCTCGGACTGAAACAAGTTTGTCTCAGAGACGTAAACAAGTTTCGGCACGCGATATTGTCATCCTACTAATTAAGTAGGTACGCTATTACGGTTAGCGAAATGAAATTAAATCTTTTGTTCTAGATGTAGTCGACATTTCCTATCTGACTACCTGTGAGAAGGAATAGCGAAACTAACTCAGGGGTCAAAGCCTCTTTTAAAGTCCAGACATAATCTTGGTCAGATCATGTGAGGACCATGAAGATCCGTGTCTGTAATGGCTTTTGAGGAACGAACCACACAAATTTGAGCGGATCTGTCCAATCAGTGCAAGCATTTGTCAGTAATCGTGCAGCTCAACGCTTCGACTCTAACCCGATATGTTTATTGTGCCAACAGAGACTCTTTCAACAACAATCTAAATGACATGAAAAACTATCTTACAATGCATTTCACACCTGTCATCGATACGGCGATAGTCATTAAACTGGATGTTCTGTAGCGCAATTAAGCTCATAAATTGCTTTAAAACCTAATAAACTGAGCGCAAAGTGTGCGCCAGTGCTCCCGGCTCGCCTGTAAAGGATTTTCGTTGTTATTAGCAATTTAACGGGACATTAGGGCCATCTAACGTATGATTATCTTGTTTTATGTTACCGCGTACATCATTTACACAATTAAATTGGATATCATATGTTGTAGAGTGTTATGCTTGTTGTTATGTGAAGATAAGTGTTATCTATGCAGCTATAAAAAAGGATTTATGTTAAGATACGTCTGGTAAGTTTACAGTTGCTTTTACACCTATTTGTGTAGTTCCATGTAAGGCTACATCCGACTTTGCTGACTCTTTCTATTCACTCTTCATATAATAACACGACATAATTGTGTAGCTCGTATTCTTGAATTTACTAAAGTCGAATTATTAATTCCCTAAAACCTGACATTGCGCTAGCTATCACCATATGTAATAAAATGGTCATATTTATTGTATTGCTAAAGTCGAATTATTAATTCCCTAAAACCTGGTATTGTGCTAGCTATCACCTTATGTAATAAAATGGTCATATTTAGTGTATATGTAGGCTTTTACGCTTATTATTATAGATGTCGCATCCGCCATTTAATGTTTACAACAAGACAAGGTGCGCCACCTAGCGGCAACTATCAAGACTAGAATTGGCGCGCCGCGACAGAGTTGGAGCGTTTCGGGTCGGTTACGAGGTTGAGGAGAACGCGCCAAGTCGGCGCAATTCCTTATCTGGTCTCGAGGTGTGAGGACGTCTCGGAACTGTCCTACGTTTTGTTGTGCTCAGTTATTGTGGTAATTGTAATTTGTAGTTATTGTGTGAATTTGTGATTTTATTAATAAACGCTGTGTATCGTACATTCGTACCCAGTGTATTTTCATTGCAGGAAACCCACCTTATGCCCCATGATGTCTGAATCGAACAGAGTAAAATCCTGACGCTTCGACATACATTTATTTTACACTTAAATAAATCGAATTATATAATTAAACTAAACGATCACCATTACAATAAATATGAACATTTTTTTACTCAAAGTGAAACTAGCACATGTCAGATTACTCCAGTGAATAATTATGTAATAATTCGACTTTATGGAAATGCCCTATTCCTACCTCATCTGGATGTGTCTCTTCAACCGATTATTTTTATAATGGTGATTCTTATCTATACATCTATACATACTAGTGGTCGCCCAATGGTTGAAATTCGGCTCCCTCTACTTACGTACTAATCCCATGAGTACACTAATGCCATGCTATTATAAAGCACATACTCATTCCATGCTTAAGCTGTCACTTCTATCACCTATCTATCTTCAAATCATGAGGGCCTGGTATACTATGCGTGTGTGTAATGTTATTTAATTAATTTAATGTATTTCTAATAATCCTTATTATATAAAAATATTAGCTTTCTGCACCCTCCTCCATATAAACTTTAACTGTGCCAAATTTCGTACTCCTCCGTCCGCGTAATCTTCGTAAAAAGAGGTAAAAAGTTTTCGCTTCACGTATTAATATAAGTAATGATATTAAAATAGTAATTAACTCTACATTGAATATTAAAAAAAAAAGAAATTGCTACGTGCCGAAAATATAGTTTTAAGAATTTTTGTCCGTTTGTCTGTGTTATGTTCCAGATTGATGCAAAAACTTCCGAATAGATTCTGTTCGCACAAATATTCCTTAAAAGTCTCATCATCGAATAGGCTATATATTATCACGCTATTGCTTATGAGGGATTAGACATATTGGATTATGTTCGTATTTTTCTATAGTTTACCGTAAATTGCAAAAACACGGGACAGAATGTTAGAATATTCCCTAAAGTTACAGATTAAACCTTTTAAATGATTATCATCACGCTATACCTTTATGGAGCTAAGCAGTCAATCCTCATGATGTATATAAGAACGGCTATTTTAGTCAACCTTCAATATAGCAAATAGCTAAGCGATTCCACGAGGACGAGCTGCTTCTCACTCAGACAACTGTACGCCGCTTGCTACCACGACACCGAGTCCTGATTTTCTCTATATTTTGGCTGCTGATACCAAAACTGTAACCGTATTATACAGGGAAGTTGTATAGCCAGACAGACAGACACACGAGTGCTCCTATAAGGGCTCCGTTTTTCCTTGTGAGGTAAAGGATTTTTTTTGTGGTGTCTTACGACTTCCACGTGAACAAAGTCACGCGCTAGTACTTAATACCAGTTAAAAGCATCGACTAAAATCAACTAGAAAACCTAAAACATACCAAAAACCTCTAATAGGCAGATCAAACATTTTATTTCCACATCTTCCTTACAATAATAAGTCGTATACCTGCGCTGAATAAAAGAAAACGCTAAGAAAATATTTGTAGGCCAGGAAATAAATTGTGGGGTCGATTGATACCGTACGTGAGCAGCCTCCGAGCCTCCGTACACTAACGAACTCCTTCACACCCGCCCAGATTTTGTGTTTATAGTTGCATTTATACTAAACAAGATATATTATTAGTTTTCGATTGGGTATACCTAGAATAAGTAAGCATATTTAGCACCTTTCATTATTGTGTTTTTGTTTACAAAAGCTGAGTAGGTATTGTTTAAAGCTAGACAAACGACGGCACGGTTGGTGCAGTGGTTAAGCGATTGACTGCTGCGCTGCGTGTCGCGGGTTCGATTCCTGCAAGGAACAAATACTTGTATGACCTACAAGTAGTTGTTCCGCGTCTGGCTGTTTGTGTTTAAATGTTTGTAAACGCACCCACGATGCAGGAGAAATTCCTAGTGTGGAGCAACGTTTTTTTTTTAAAGAAGAAGAAGAAAGACGTTGTGTAATAGTAAATATATGTTTAATTTTTTATCTGATAGGTTAGACGGGCCTACAATGGATGGGTTTATCAAGCTACCTATCCTTCCAGGCTTTGCTTTGTTTTGTTTTTTGACGTTTAAACGTTTTTAGGGTTCCGTACCTAAAGGGTAAAACGGGAATCCTATTACTAAGGCTCCGCCGTCTGTCTGTCTGTCTGTCTGTCTGTCCGTCTGTCACCAGGCTGTGTCTCATGATCCGTGATAGCTAGACAGTTGAAATTTTCACAGATGATGTATTTCTGTTGCCGCTATAGCAACAAATCCTAAAAACCAGAATAACATAAATATTTAAGGAGGCTCCCATACAACAAACGTGATTTTTTGGTCGTTTTTGCTCGATATTGATAACGGTAACAGGTAGACCCTTGAAATATTCACAGAATATTTAGTTATATATTCACTTTAAAAATAAATAATTAAATTAAAATAAAACAAATATTTAAGGGATTTATTTGCCATACAACAAACGTGATTTTTTTGCCGTTAGAGTAGGGTTTATGAATAAAGGGATAATGTTTTAATATTGTATTGTGTGCGTAATTTGTTACTACTAACATAGTTTTGAAGTTACTTGTAAACTAACACGCTATGGGCCTACGATGCCTGCTAATAAAAGATTTTTATTTTATTTATTACTAGCTGCACCCAGCGGTTTCACTCGCATAAGACTCGATCCCAGGGGAATATCGGGACAAAAAGTAGCCTATGTCTTAATCCAGGGTGTCAGCTACCTCCATACAAAATTTTATCAAAATTGGTCCCGCCGTTTGAGCGTGAAGAAGTAACAAACATACACACACACACACACGCTCACAAACTTTCGCCTTTATAATATTAGTGTGATTTAATGTTTGCATTAAGTTTTTTAGTTGTTGCGTGTAATGTTATATTGTTGGATTGCTGCACGCTTTGGTGTTTACTGTAAGTGTAGCAAGCAAATTTTATATAAATAAATAAATAATAAATAAAGGGTGAAAAAGAGCGTGCTTTAAAAAGTAAACGATCTCTACTGCAGAAAATACATACTAGGATTTTCAGCATAAGTATATATGTTTTTTAAGTGTACAAATAAACATTTTTTATTTTTATTATTTAAAGTGTCTGTTTTTAAAGTCATATTGAATTGATACTTCAAATAATATTGCGAGTTTAAAATAATCGTGTGAAGCCTGAAAGGTGTTTGTATAAAGTTACTTTAACAACCCTTTCATAGTAGGTAGGTAGGTACTTGCATTACTCAATGCTACGATTGTGGACAGTAGGTCGATGACCCCCCCACCTAGGCGACACGGCGATAGGTTCCCGCAGACAGGCGCGACGCGACACTAGTAGCACAATTATTTATATAAAATCTTCATGGAAAGTGTCGCGCTGCCTGTCGCGCCCGCGATATCGCGCTAGTCTGCACGAGTCTTAAATACAGTCTACGGGGAATTTATAACTAATACAAAGATAGATCTATAACGGTGACATTTAATCATTTCCAAGTATCTTGCATTTTGTTTATTAAATATTTACGCGCCCTATAAACGGATTTGTGTTCATTTTATTAATGTTACGTGGGTTGTTTGTTTGACCACTCTGGCTGTTGTAGCTCTCGTACAGTATAATTTATTAAAAAAAAAAAATCTGTAGTAAATGTTATCGAAATTCATTCATTAACAAACCAATTCCGCCGCTGCGTTTTAGAGCAAGTTTTGAGTAAAAACTCTTAATTATTCTGGACCATCTTGACGACATAATGCATCGCCGTTATCAACTCAAAGTACTATCAAAGAAGGGGTTTAATCGACTACTTTTCGGTCACTAAATAGCACATCTTTAACAAAGAGAAAAATAAATATTGCACGACAACACTTGAAGAGTTGTCGTGCAAATTCAAAGAGTTGTCGTGCAATTTTTTTTTGATTCGTATTCATACATTTACATCTCTACGTCTTATAAGAACAATTTGTATTTACAAAATAAGACATTAGTATTAAAGGTGACGAGTGCTCAAATACATACACAGATAACCGTTATACATAATGTATTCTTTTGTGTAAACAAGTGTCCCATACGAATGTCAGCCGACTCGTTATCTTAGAGAGCGTTTGTCACGAGAGTAGCGGCCTTTGAGAGATGTGTCGTGAACTTACGTTGGTTTTATCTTTTATGTGTGGTTTTGGGTAACTGTGTTGTGGATTGAGTATATAATTTACCTACATGAAAACCACAATCAAGCTTCATCTTCATTCTGTTTTTAGGGTTCCGTATCTCAAAAGGAAAAAACGGAACCCTTATAGGATTACTCGTGTCTGTCTGCCTGACCGTCCGTCTGTCACAGCCAATTTGCTACGAATCTACTGGACCGATTAAGTTGAAAGGTACACATATGCGTACCTTTCAACAATCACAGAAACACACAGAAATTTATATAAATTTCTGTGTGTTTCTGTGATAAATGAATAAATAACGTAAATAAATGAATTTTGAATATGGGGTAATTTTTGGGGGAAAATGAGATAGGTAAGTTTAAAAAAAAGATTAGCTAACTGTACCGTGTAACATATTTTTTTAATAATTTTAATAATAATTCGTATTAAATTCTTAAAGAAAATAGATGAAAATAGACTATCTCCCTTATCTCCGAAAAATATGAGCCTAAATTTTGGAAAAATTACAGAGAATAATAAAGTTCTATACTTATAGTTTACAGGAAAACCTATAGGAAGTCTATGGTCTTAAAATAACATGGTAAATCACTAAATACTGTGCATACAAACTTACATTTGCAATTGGAATGTATGGGGAACATTTTTTTCAACATGTTAAGTTTGTTCTTGGGATATATTCATCTCAACTACGGAACCCCTCATTGTGCGTGGTCCGACACGCACTTGGCAGGTTTATAACTAGCTAGACAGTAACGCTGGTAACGCAATCTTTACATGGAAGCAGAAAAATTACCCAAAACTTTTTGGTACCCAGTTTTCTCGAAAAATCTAAATGTACTTTAGAGATTGTAGGTAGGTACCAAACATCGACCAGTGGCGTAGCTAGTACTAAAGAGGCCCTGTATCAACATTAAAATTTGTTGGGGACCCGACTATGGTGAAGCTCCAAGATTTTCTGTGTGATTTTACTAACTGAATGCACGACTTTGAGAAAAGGACCTGTAAAATTTCGCTTGAACTTTCATTACTCATTACTCTTATCAATAAGAATGTCAGGTTTTGGATAATATTTTACGGATTTTTGCTTACACAGGGCGTGTCGGGGGCCCTTGTAGCATAGGGGCCCCGTATCATTGATACGGCTAATATGGCGGTAGCTACGCCCCTGCCTATTACAAAATAATGTTTATTCTTCTCAAACAAAAAGGTTGTCTGAAATTAGTGAACAAGCCAAACAAGTGGCCATAATCTGTCTCATTTTGGTCCTGAAGTGGGACAACCTAATATGGGTAATATAAAGACAATCTAGATTAACTGGCGAATCTTCACAGTTTTATCGTGATCATAACGGGTGTAACAAGACGCTTAAAGATGCCGAGAGGCACTTATTCTCCCCGTCATTGTGACTTTTTTCTACTGGACCATACCTGGGAACCTTGGTTACGGAGATATTGACGGTCAAAGTTCCATCTTTTTTGTACTTTTTTTCATGAAAACTAGTTTTAAATGTTAAAAATTAACTTTAAATGCTCCCCAACTCCTCAACATTGCATGTTTTGCATGCATTACATTGCGCGCTACCGTAAACATCGATCGCTTGTCTACCGAAAATGTTATATCTACTGTCTACACGGAAACGTAATTTTTGTCTACTCTTCCGACAAACGCTTCTCTACGGTTCTCGTGCTAAGCCAGCAGCATTTTTTTTGCTCAATGTTACTTAGTCAGATGTACATAATGCGTAGAAAATGGCTATGTGATGGGTATGTTTACCCCTGTATGTAGATACCCATCACCTCTCTGAACTGCCGCCAGCTAATTAAATTTCTTACCCTGTAGTAGTGAGGTATTATGACGAATAGATGAAGCCCACAAAACTTATACCTTATAATAGCCAATAATTTCTTAGAAAGCTTTGTAAGTCAGGGGCGAAAGCACCGTATAACTCGATTCCTACCGGCTTCCCTCCGGAAATTCGGAACACAACCACTCTATTGTCATTGAAAGATGGCACAGTCAGTAGTGTTTAATAATGCTAAATAATATAATCACACTGTACGTACTCGTATTTAATAGAAAATAAAGGCTTCTACATACTGGCGTGACAAGTCGCGCTAGTATACAGAAGCCTTAAAATTAAAACATTACAAAATGCCTACATTATATTTTTTGACTTTATATCGTCTACTTCATGACGAGTTTATTTTGTATAGAAACGAAATTATTTGCTCCGGCTTACCTCTCTCATAAAATCACCCTTCGCACTGGTAAGTAGGTAAGCTAAAGGTAAATCGAGAGCTTGCTGTTTTCTTTTCCGAGAAAATAACAGTGGATCGGAACAATTTCCCGAAGTAATCAGTTATAGTCTGCCGATGGCTATCGGCAAGACAGGTAATCGATACCGGTATGACTTACTTCAATACCTATAGGTATCTTACAGTATAAGTATTGAAGCCAAAGGTCATATTCTATTGGTAGGATATAGCATAGAAATTAGAGTTTTCAAAATAAAGGACGAAAACCGGTAAAAAAAGTTAACATGTTTAAAAAAAAACTTTTTACAAAAAAAAAACCGACTTCCAAAAAAACTCTACAAAGTGAAAAATAACTTTAATTTCGGAAGTCGGTGTCTTTGGATCTGTATATTAGTTTTATGCCACCGACTTCCGAAATTAAAGTTATTTTTCACTTTGTAGTGTTTTTTTGGAAGTCGGTTATTTTTTTTTGTAAAAAGTTTTTTTACTTTTCACTTTTTAGTGCCGAAAAAGAATTTTCCAAATTGGTTCGTAAATGACGGAGTTATGCGCGAACAAAAAACGCAATGCAGAGTAAACGAAAAGATCGTTAATGAAGACAATGTAGATAAATTTTTAGATGTTTGTTGATTTTTCAAAAACCGCTTGTCCGATTTCGATAAAATTTTCCCTTTCCAAAAAAAAAATAATTTTTCAAATCGGTTGGCAAGCGACGGAGTTATGCGCGAACAGACACTAAAAAAAAAAAAAAAACAAACATCCGAATTGAGAACCTCCTCCTTTTTTAGAAGTCGGTTAAAAAATAACATGAAAGTACCTATCTTTTTAAAATATTTTGTATGTATGTCGTTTTTTATTTAGCTTTTCCTGTCTTATAACTAAGACCTACTGTTGTGGCTACCGACATAAACAAGTACATAATAACTTTATGCTCACTAGGTAAACAGCCTCAAAGCCTATTCATAATGTTACTTTGACCTGTATTCAAAATATGTCAAGGTCCTCAAGTAATAATATCGTCTACTAGTAAACAGGTTGCCGTCCATTCGGGGTAATAACGAAATTCCCAACTGACTGAGTAAATAGAAAACTTTGCACTCGAATTAATTAAGTTACACGAGCCTCTATTTATAAGATCGATTGTCATAGATGTACAAGTAGGCAAACTAATAAACATAAAATAGCTTGGAAAAATTCGATATGCCTACTGCGCATGTGCGGCGCGCCTGTACCGGAGTGAAGTGAGCCGCGGTCGAGCAATCAGGTAGACGCGAAGGCCGGCGGAAACAGCCGAGTAGTACCGAATCAACCTCGCACTGAAACTCACGCTCGCCCGGTCAACGCATTATTGACCATTTCCTGCGATAATTCCAACAAATTAACATAGTCTGTTCACAATACTGCCAGATAGTTTAAGATTTTAACATAAATAGTGGTTATGCTGTGACTCAGTGACAAAATAAACATTTAAGTAGTTGATGTAAGACGGACATTGTGTTATAATATGCACGTAATATGCACAGGATCGTTAACAGTGACTAATGAAAAGCGTTAATTAAGAGAAGTGAAGCAGACCTGACACCTAGATTGACACCGGCAGGACGTCGGTACGTAACTAGTAAACAAAGAGATTCACGTTGATGAAAGTACCGTTCGATTTTAACAAGAAGATGCCTACACACGTACACGAGAACATTGCTCTACTCAATATGATGTCTTCAGACAATTTTGAAGATGAGTTGAAAAGCGTTCAATTACATTTCCCATCAAACAGACGATTGCACAACGACGGCGCATGCGTGGAGGAGACGGTGAGGACTTCCCGCGGGGACCTGCTGGTCGCCGTCCGCGGGGACCGCAGCAAGCGCGCCATCATCACCTACCACGACCTTGGACTCAACTATGCCGCCAATTTCCAGGCGTTCTTCAACTTCATTGACATGAGGGCGATATTAGATCAGTTTTGCATCTATCACGTAACCGCGCCGGGACAAGAGGAGGGCGCCCCCACGCTACCGGAAGATTACACTTATCCTAGTATGGATGCATTGGCTTCCCAAATAGATTTTATTTTGGGACATTTCGGGATACGATCTTTCATTGGATTTGGAGTAGGTGCTGGAGCAAACATTTTAGCGCGTTATGCTGTTGTTAGTCCTCAAAAAGTAGACGCACTGGTCCTGATCAATTGTACATCCACTCAAGCCGGGTGGACCGAATGGCTTTACCAGAAAATAAATACAAGACAGTTGAGATCGAGTGGCATGACACAGGGAGCGCTGGATTACCTAATGTGGCATCACTTCGGGCGCAGCACTGATGACCGCAATCATGATTTAGCGCAGGTTTACAAAGAGAGTTTCTCGCACGTCAATCCGATCAATTTAGCAATGTTCATTGACTCATATTTGCGCAGGACGGACCTGAGCATTTCAAGGGACACGCATTCTATTAAGGTGCCTATGCTGAACGTGACAGGTGGTTTGTCTCCGCATGTTGACGACACGGTGACGTTCAACGGTCGCCTGGATCCCTCCAAGACGTCGTGGCTGAGTATCTCGGACTGTGGCATGGTGCTGGAGGAGCAGCCGTGTAAGATAGCAGAAGCGTTTAGGCTATTCCTGCAGGGCGAGGGCTACTGCAGGTAGTCGCGTCGCCGACGCCACGCCGAACGAACGCTGCGCTGCTAACTTAGAATGCACTCGATGCTTTCACGCGAGCTTTAAACACTGTTGTAGACACGTTGACAATGTAGACGAAAAAAATGTTGTACCTTGTTTTTAGATGTTAATGAAAATAAATTTATTTTGTGGCTTAATCAGGCTTTTTCTACACCTTTGTAAATAACGTGACAACTTTTTCACGAGAACAAGTAGTAGTTAGTTTCTTCGAATATCACATGTCACAACTAAATAGTTGTGACATGTGCTCGTGATTAAATAATCACGAGCACAAAAGTTTGATGAAGTTTTTATATTTTTACAATACAATTAAAACAAATGATTGTAATTTGAATGATTATTTCAATTGTATAATCTGCATCAAATTGTTGAAGTTCTGCTAATATTTTAAGATTCCCATTTATTCCCAAATGAAATGAAATTTTAAAGACAGCCATATTATAATCCAAATGAAATTAAGACAGCGTAAAATTATGAGACGTTTTCAATTAGTGACAATTTAGGGGTTTATAAAATGTCTTCTTAGAAACCCCCAGATTGTTTCCCCCTTTAGATCGTAATCTTAACAGTTTAAGAGGAATGGGACTTTCTTACCTACCGTAATTTTCTTCGGTAAAGGGAGCTTACGTAAGCTGGTTTATGTTTTATGAAGTGTAGATAGACTATGTTTTCCTGTTTTGATAGAAAAGGAATCTTAATACCTATTATTTAATTTTGATTAGGATTTTAGTTTTTCCTATTGTTACTCAGAAGAATAAGTTCATAAAAGATTATTTTTCACGGCGAGGTAATGTAAAGAATGTATTACGTATTCGTGTATACCTATAATTTACCTACCTTTATTACATTAAAGATTAATAACTTGCCAATTACGTAGTTAAAATAGCAGGTACATGCCACATTAGTCTCCATAGATTTCCACTGTATCATAATTTGCTAGTGCTTAGAGAATGGGCAGCAGCGTTCTCTATGCATTTTAACACCATACTGCGATCGCCAACCCGCCTGCGTAGCGTGGCGATTATAGCAAACACCCCTCTAAGGGAAGGCCTATGTCCAGCAGTGGACGTCTTATGGCTGAAATGATGAATGATGATGATAATTTGCCAGCAGACTAAGCTTGACGATTTCTATTTCTACTCTACTGTAGAGTAGAAATCGCTTGTCTACCGAAAATGTTCTACTGTCTACCCGGAAACGTCATTTTTGTCTACTCTTCCATCGACAAAACGCTTCTCTACGGTTCTCGTGCTAAGCCTGCAGGTTACAGTTCCAGCTGCAGTAATCACAGTATAAATATAGGTAAGTTGCTCAGTTTCAAGGCATGGGCGGGCTTATCAGTAGTTTAAATGCCAAAGTTTTGGAGAGCGACAGTAGCACAAAGGAACCACATATTAAGCACGACATAGGTCACCAAACTGTTACTGGTATAGCCCGAATCAAACTTTATGGTGGCTCGGAACATGAGGCGAGTCGCTGTGAGGTAATAAATTCATTTGTCAGCGGGGGTGTGGGGTACTCCGCAGCGGGTAGCTCACTTCAGAGCCAAGTTTGAATCAAGCTGATTACAACGCCGCGCAGCGTGGCTCCGTGAGAAAAAAATACTATAGCAGTGTACCTAAATCTATTATTTAGGGTCCTTCAAAATGTTTTTTTAGTTAAACAGTTAGAGTAAACAGCAATCATCGCAAATCTGCATAATGCCACCAAAAAATACTTGCGAAATGAGGGCAAAAATAAAGAAGGTTTAAAATAATGGTAGCAAATGAGCTCGCTCATGAATATCCAATAGAATAACAATGAGATTCCAACTTAATATGATATGAATTCTATTATTATAAAATGAAAGTTTGTGGTACAGCCAAGTCGTTACTTATGCAAAGCTTATAAGTTTGAGGACATAGATATCGTCTTTGTCTCTCAGACAAGGTCTTGTGATAATTACTTCTTCCGGAAAGTTTCACAATTGTGTGAAATGTCTGGGAACAGGGAAATTTAAATTTTGCGTACTTTTCCAAAAAAAACCTAATAAATGTACCTATTCTTGTTATATTCTACGCAACAAAAAAAAACGAATTATAAACAGTCTTTAAAATGCGGGGTTAGCTTATACTGGAAATATTATATAGCTTGATATGTAGGCGTGTATACAAACTTTTCTCTTGGTAAAAAGTTCTGCCTGGTGACAATAGATGGCGCTAGCTACCGGTATTTGTAAGTTATTGAGAATTCACACAAACTTATTGTTTGGACAAAACTTAAGTTCAATCTTTTAAAACGTTTGGTTGGTCATTGGGCGAAAATTAAAGAATAACAAATGGGTAGCATTAATGAATCACGAGAGTAGGTATTCCACGAAGATGTAAGCAGAGGTGTACCTAAACATCCACATTTCGCCTGTTATATTTAAGATCCTAGTAATAGGGGGCAAACCTATTACCAAGAACCTTTTGCCAGACCCGGAGAGCCACCCAGGTGGACCACAAGTTCCTACAGCAGTCGCACTTGTGAATTATGATCACTAGAGCAACAATAATCGAAGTAGTAGAGTTGTAGATATGTAAGTTATCAGTAAAATGTTACCTGTTTTAATAATCTAGGTACCTATAGATTTGTCAATACAGATGTACCTACAATTCGTTGGAACTTATTTTTACGAATAATAATGCCACTAGCGACATTGTTAGATCTTATAATCTTTGATAAAATACTAGTTTAACTTAATGAGTAGCTACGAAAAATCTTCGATTTTCAGTCGCTTTTCCTGGACCGGGACAGAACGTTTAACCACACAAGTAGACTTAGAAAGAAAACACGTTTTTTTTTGCGGTAAACATAACGCAAAGAAAGAACACAAACACGAAAGAACAAGTTGGGGGAAAATATGCGTTACATCCACGCAAAAACGGTCATCGCTCAGCAACACTGCGACCCTATGCCATTTCCACTCTTGTAGGTATTCCTCGCAGCGATACGATGAGGATGTAATTAATTAATTGGCGAAAAGCAACATTTTCAGTAGTAACAAACATGAACTCAAAGAGAGGTGTAAATATTTTCAACTGTTACTGTTCAAAGTGGCTTTCAAAGACTTCATATCCAAAGCTTTGTTTAACGGAACCGATACAAAAAACAAACCGTGACTGTAATTAATTTTCGATTCGCGCTGAACGCTCCATTCGTGTTTTTGTTTGAGAGCATTTTTCCGTTTTTTTCCTGAACAAACGTGGACGTTGCCCACCCTGTGGGGGAGAAAAGTGGGAGGTGGGGGCCCGGCTAGTTAAATGGACTCGCGGCGAGAGAGAGTGGGGGATTCCCCATTTCCCCCCTTTCACTGACCAGTGGATGAACGGATTATGAAATATTTCATCGGAAAATAAAACTGAAAAAATATTACCGCCGGCGTCTGAGAGCGTATTCTTCAGGGAAGCTAGTTATAACTTAAATTATCTACTCTGTGGATAACTTGATTAATACCAGAGCAAACAATGAACATTTTATACTTCTCCTGTGCATACTTTGAAACTATTCGAATAACAAAGGTGGGTTATTTTGTTCATAGTCGTTATTTTGCGTAATTATAAACAATGTGTAGAGAGAACAAAGAATATAGTAGTTTTAACTTAGTAACCTACTTTGTTATAAAGTGCAATATTCTCTAGAAGTTCAACTTGTTTTTAACATATCCTCGGGGTGAACATTATTTCAAGAGTTATTGGCTGCTGGCTGGCCGCTTAAGTAAGATGGCGTGCCTAAAAATGGTAGCAGTTTGATTATAACGTGCCTGTACCTACTTACACGAGTAGTGGTGTAAAGGGGAACCGTTTGATATCCAGCCACAGTCATTCTCATTTCCGTCCGGTTTACTACTTTGCCGCTACGAGTCTCGACAACTAAGCTACGCCGTAGCACGAAATGAGGCAAATAAAACATGGTGATGACGGACTACACTTTTATTGTGAACTCAATACAGGCACAAGGGTTTTTTTCATTTAGGTAACTTGGAACAGGAGTACTGGTAATATGCAAAGTTTTTTTTTTTTAATAATATTTTGATGGCCTGGTTGCTGGGACCTTTTAGCCGAGTCTTTATTTAGTTATAAACTTTGTTTAATAATGATGAAATGATGCATGAATTGCATGATACATGTTATCCCTGCCCGGGGCGCTCTCCTTGAGTTTCAGTAAAGATGCGGCACTTTATTGAAACCTCACGCGAACTTCTTGAGAGAACTTGAAGTGATGTTGCACTGTTTTGTTTAATTTGCCTACACTAATGCACGTTCACAAACACTTAATGGTTAATAATCCACCAGTATTACACATTAATATTCGGCTAAACACAAATTTCAGAAAATAAAACATAACTGCTAAACTTGACACTTCACTTTCCCACCAAGAACCTCCCGAGAGCCTATGCAAACTTTGAAAGCCTTTGTCCACAGGTAATGTAGGCTTCGTTTCATTGAAAGAATTAACTTTGTTCCTCGGATTTTCGGCACTATTTTGTTCACATCAATTCGGCATTTAATGCGCACATTGAGAGCATAAGCTGGTTATCAACCATCAACAGATATTAAAAAGTAAATTTATTGAGGTGGACTTTAAAATTGATGAACTGGTTATCCATTTCAGCTGAAAGACACTCACTGCTGGACAAAAGCATCCCCAAAAGGGGGAGTTTGCCGTAATCACTACGCTTGGCAGGCGGGTTGGCGATCGCAGTATGGTGTTAAAAATGCATATAGAACGTTGCTGCCCATAAGTCCCTTAGTCGCCTTTTACGACACCCACGGGAAGAAATGGAATGGTGCGGTTCTTTACGTCTGGCACCACAAGGAAGCTAACTGGTTATAGTCGTTGGAAATCATGAGCGTTGTATGCTTATTGATAAGCTAATAAGCTAAGCTTATAAGGGTTTAACAGGTTTTAGCAATGCAATGAATTTAAAACTATTTCTAAATGTTGTATATTGCGTGTGCTGAGACTCATTGTAATCGACAGAAACCGTTTGATGGGCGCGGAAAAAGTAGGCAAGGATGCAAATTGAGTATCTTTAATATTTCTACGAGTCGTTATACGATAAATAAGCTTCAAATTCATTTAAGTTTCATGAAGCGTTACGTATTTTGATTTACCATTTCTCGTCGTCTGGCTCCTCCCATATCGAGGACAGATTACCTCTTACACTTTGATGTGTTTAATCCTATTATATGTGAACTTGTCAAAGGAATCTACCCAGAATATCAAGTGCATCGTATCTTGTAAGTCGGGAGGTAATATTGAAAGAGGACACCGGGATTCCGGGCCGGGGCCGGGACCGCGTTCCCGGAATGTCTCATATTGGAATCTGTCCGGGACTCCGATGCTACAATGTTGCGTTTTTCCTCAGAGTGCCTTTGTCTAATAATTAAAGTCTTGCTCAAATAACTCTGTTAAACTGCTTTGCAATGAATGGGAAGAATTTATTAAATAACTGGTGCTGTTTGGACATTATTGTATCCTGTAAAATTGTATTTTAAAGCGAGGAAGAAATTGGAAAAACACAATAATTGCACAATTTAATTAAATGAAGCACTCACTGAGTGATAAAACACGATGCAATCGTATTCGATAATTCTGTAATTGGGTTTTCAATAAAACAATTGAACGCGATAAATAGATTTATTTTACATTAATTAAACAGATTTTCACATAAAGATACTTATGTATTTCGTTATTTACACAATACAATTATATTGTCATAAAAACATTTAATAAAAATTGACTAGAGTTCGTAATTTATCTACAAAATGTATTTACAAATGTAAGCTCCGAATTAACGTAGATATTACACATCAGTCTGACTATAGTTAAGTATTTACAAGTACTTATTATGAGCTAGGTCTTCCACATAGTTGGCTAGCTACTGTGAACAGCTATATCGACTCGTGTATTGATTAGTAACTATGTTCGGAATTAGGCAATGATCGGAACATGGCAGGGCAAAAACATTGTTGAGGTCACAAAGATTGTGTTTGTACACACGGCTACATATCAAGCTATAAATTTCCAATAGTAATAATGACGCCATTTTATTTCAAGCGATATTAGGAACGATAGATATGCGGCCGTGGTTTTCCTAATGATTCTACGACCGATTTATTTAGTGAACCTCATCTTTAAAAAAATTTTTTTTTAAAGAAATTCATCTTTTACGAACGAGTCCCTAATGAATACAGAAGTCTTCCCGACGAACCTTATCGATTGAAAATGACGAAATATTAACCATTGGTACACATTTATGTAATATGAACTGTTTATTAATATTACTTAGGTTAACAAACAATTGATATTATGAAGTATATTATATAAAACTATTCCAGTATTATATTAAAAGTGTAGGTAAATGCAAATCGGCAGTGTATGAGCCGTACTGTCTCACCTAGGCTTATAACCATGGTATTGGAATCATAATCAATCATTCCTTAGCCCGACATACGAAGCCAATATTGAAATATAAACATTGAGAAACTTTCGTACGTCGTAAATAAAAAAGTTATAATTCCAAACAGGCCAATTCCGAGTTACAATGCGTGTACACTAGGTGTTATAAATCCCAAACCTTTTATGTGAACGTGTAAAATTTAGGAAACATTACGTTTTCATTCACAATGTAAATAATCACGCTAATTCCACCCTGTTAGTAAGTTATAAATTAAATAAAAAAGATAGCCACTTACAGTAAATATTATCTACATTAAGTTGAGCAGATAATTCTGTCAACAATCTCATTTATTTTTGGTATGACTTAGCAATTGTGGGCGTCCAATCAAAAAGGGTCCAGTTCTCGGCATTTAAACCGAAACTAAATGCCGAAGTTTTGTAAAGTTGGGTGAACAAATTTATGTTTCTCGATTTTAATTGATTATTCATTAAAGCTCAATTATCTACAAGTTTATATAGTAAATGACTTTATGTGATGTTTCCAAGTACCAGAAATTTTAAGACTGCTATTACAATTGTGTCAGAATGGTCGATCATTGATTTCATAATTGTTGATTTTGACAAGTTTGGTAATCTACTATTATAATGGCGTCATTATGACTTTTCAATGGTCGGCCACTGACACTACAATGAAAGAAATTGCATATATTGGTAATCTCATACATAATGACAAATGAATGACATTTCTACTAAAGGGTTTTATAATAATGGCAATACGACAATGCCATTATAATAACACAATTATATTACGAGAACATTGCCCGACCAATGTTCGACCATTATGAATTTACCAGATTACGAACTTTTAGCAAAATGACAATGGCATGACAATGGGATCGTGTTGGAATTACTGAATTTATAAAAATAGCAGACTTGGGCCCCAGAGCAGTGCATGTCAAATTTGAAAATGTTTTTTCTCAGGTCAAGCTTTTTCAGAGTTCCAACCTCAAATGTCTCATAATAAAAGTGCCTGTTCTTAATTATTTTTTTGATCCTTAATATCAATTGAACATTCTAGATACTGAATCTAGTTTTAACGCAATACTCCACCACTGGACCCTTTTGGCTTGGACGCCCATAATTATTTGTCTAGCCCTAATTGTAAGTGTGAACCATGAAATAGAACGACACAAAATATTCAATCAATAGAGACGACATTTTCAATGTTATAGTATAAGTACATTTACCCAGTTACAAAAACATTAAGTACAAAATCATTCGTTGTAAAATTAGGCTTTACAAATCGATGATATTAGTTCAGGCAGTGTTTACTATTGCAGTTTGGCACATACTTGGGGTAAACTGTGTTTACATAAATATAGTATGATATAATACTTGGGAATTTTCTTTTTTTTCTTAGTAGGAATCTCTTTATTTCCAACACAGAATGATAAGGTATGTTTCAGACTGAACAATTGTACAGGTGTTTATCAAAAAAATACATCGAAGCCAATCAAAAACAGGGGAGGTAACCTAAAGTTCTAAAGAAAACTAACTTACGTTGCAGATGACGTTTACGATACAAATGTAAAGTGGGCTTACAGTATACCTATGTATCGGTGAGGCGTACGATATGATTGGTGTCGCCGAGCTCGGCAGCCTTGTGAGCGGTGCGCTAGCTGTGTTCGTGGTGCGTCCGTGGGGACAGCGAGCCGGGACCCGACTCCGCGCTGGAGTCGCCCGCGTATACCTCGGACAGCCCGCCGCCGCTGCCGCACCCGCCCCCGCTCCCGCTTCCGCCCCCACTGCCTCCTGCGCCGAGCATGCTGGCTGAGAGCGCGGCTTTGGCTAAACATGAAATATCTAGTCACAATAGGCATCAGAGCGTTGAGCAATGAAAAGTTCGTTTGTTTCGTTCAGCTTGAAAATGTATTTGTCATCTATGCCTAAGGCACTAAAGCTATTGAACGTACCTACTGCGGTTTGGCAAGCAACCGTTTTGCAGTTTGTGAATTTACTTATTTTCTTCTGACGACTTTACCTCTATTTAGTTTATGTCAAATATATTTGAAAAAAATACGTACATTAAGATTCATTTATTAGTTTTTTTTTGGTTTGATCTTCATGAGTGTTAGGTAAAGTTAATGAGACACAGTGTTGAGATCTCGTAGCGGTTCAGCTATGTGAGTGCATGTGCTACATGTACCGTGATTTGCTAGCGGCACATAGTAGGACGTGGACGCGCAGTGTCGCGGCCGCACCTTCTCGTAGTGGCGCAGTTGTGTGAGTGTGTGTGTGAGTGCGTGTGCTACAAGTACCGCGATGTGCTAGCGGCAGCAATAGGACGCAGGCGCGCAGTGTCGCGGCCGCACCGTCTCGTAGTGGCGCAGTTGTGTGAGTGTGTGTGTGAGTGCATGTGCTACAAGTAACGCGATGTGCTAGCGGCAGCAATAGGACGTGGGTGCGCAGTGTCGCGGCCGCACCTTCTCGTAGCGGCTCAGCTGTGTGAGTGTGTGTGTGTATGAGTGCGTGTGCCACAATTACCGTGATGTGCTAGCGGCACGCAGTAGGACGTGGGTGCGCAGTGTCGCGGTCGCACCTTCTCGTAGCGGCTCAGCTGCTGCAGCTCACACTCCGAGTGGTGCTTCTCCACTGTTACACATACCATACTATTCAACAAACAATATATA